>OX639993.1:17988361-27375861 GCA_951828415.1 Anomoia purmunda
TTTATTCATGCATTTTATTGCAATTAACATAAATGAACAGCGTGGCAATGCTTTGATTTAATTTTAATAAAACAAATTCGCATAAATAAATTAATAGCATAAAAAGTGCATACAACTGAAAATAATAAATTGTATTATTTCCAACAATATTTTTATGAAATAATACATATGGGCATTTCCATCATATCGCACGCGACTTTCGTACGACTTTAGAATAAAAAAATAAATCGGAAGTGACTTACAAAAAAGAATGTAGACATTGTATAGCATTTATAGAGATACTTTGGTTAAAAACAAATCAGTTGCATTTGAACCTCTAATGTTGGGAAAATCTGCAAAAAGTAGAACATATCAGTAGCGCGTTCTATAAGAAGTCGATAAAATTGTCAATTATAGTGACGTCAGTCAGTTGAACAGCAGGTGAGAGTAACAATCGACAATATTTCGTTTCATTTGGTTACAGAAACCTATTCAATACTGCAATGGAATGAAATACGTGAGTTGACTATCAAGAGTTGTCGATCAATTCACCTTACTATTTTCAGAAACGCATTAAGTGAGAGTGGCGTCATTATGACATCAAATTGACCATCTCAATCGAGAGCAGTGAACATTGAGGCGAGTTACCGAATCGCACTACAGGCGTGGTAAAAAACGGATGTGGTCTCTGGGTACACGTAAGCCTGCGAATATTGCGGGGTTTTATTTACCTATAGTTATGGCTGATGTAAATGATATGAAATGAAAATGGAAAAAATTTTAGCTACAGGGAGAGTAATGGTCTTTATCCAGTGTCTACTGAACTCGTTAGCCCCTCTAGAGGCATTTATTGCAAAACAGATTGGGGATGATTTTATTTTTTGCATTACAGTTTTTTCGTTGAATTTTAATCGTTATTTTAATCGTTATTTTCACTAGTTTAATAATCATGTTTGATTGATATTTTGTGCTTTTAATTTTTTCGATAAATTTTGATCGATATTTCTCCGATAAAAAATAAAAGTAATTTTTTAATAATAATCATAATAAGCAAAACATAACTTATCGGTGATCGAAAAAATAAAAGTCACAAGATATCGACAAAATGTGATCTGCAAATTGTCAATCCAATAATAACGATTACTCTTTATCGAAAAAATAAAAATCACAAATTCGAAAATAATGATCAAGCTTCACCGAAAAAATAAGAATCACAAAAAATCGATATGATCGAATAAAAAAATTAAAAAGTTTGATGGTTATTTTTTTTTTTAATTTATATTTTTTCGATAAAAATTGATAGATATTTAGTGATTTTTATTTATTTTTTGATAAAAAATAATCGTCATTTTTGGATTTAAAACAAATTTTCCGGCGATGACAGTAATGGTAAAAACACCAAAAGATCGATTTATGCTTTTTAATCGAAAAAAATCCTAAAATATCGATCAAATATGATCGGTAAAATTACGATTCGGAACTGGTTCACCACAACTACTACCACTAATTACGACTACTACTCCTACAACTACTAACTACTACTACTAATATTTTTCCTGATTTCTAAATTCCGGTACTGTTACCAATCCTACAACTAATTACTACTGCTACTTTTACTAATGCTACTAGTAATTACAATTACTCTTTTTACTAATTTCTACTACTGATTTTACTAATGCAGGTAGTAGTAATCAGCTACCATTTTTTTTAATATCTACTGCTACTTTTACCAATGCTGCTACCAATTACTTCTACTGCTAATTACTACTACTATTTTAGTAATTTATACTATTATTTTTACCAATGCTACTACTTATTACAAGTACTACTATTTTAATTTATGCTACTACTAATTACTATTAGTATTTTTACATTTTTGTACTACTATTTTTACGAATGCTACTGCTAATGTAGTAGTAATTAGTAATGCTATTTGTACTAATAATACTACTAGTATTTATTGCAATCACTATTTTTACTAATGCTTACTTACTTACTTAATTGGCGCTATAACCGCTTAAGCGATTTCGGCCGAACTTCTCCTACAATTTGTGGTGTGCGTCTTGATGTTGTAACACAAATTGAGGGACCTACAGTTTTACCCCGACTCCGAACGGCGAAATGTTTTTTGTTAGAAGTTTTTTTATGGCAGAAATACACTCACAGATTTGCCATTGCCTGACGAAGGGCGGCCGCTATAAGAAAAACTTTTCTATAATTTTTTATGTTGAGAAAAGATTTTTAAGCCATTTGTTTAATGAAAATGAGTTTTTGGGCTCCGATTCAGGAATCAAAGGAAAAATGTTTTAGCATTTTAATTCCTTTTTAGCTATGGTTGACATTTTCATGGAAATGCCCATTTGTCTGACTGCAGTACCATTGAATTGGTCACACAACATTACTCTTAAAAATCCTATAATCCATACATATTTATTTACTATTTTGCAATATACAAACTTACCAACACATCTACAAATTGCATGGTAAACAAAACAAGTCACGCATACGCCCTGGCGGCTAAACAAACAAACGCAACTTTCTATTTGCTAAGGTTCTTGACAACTTTTTGCCGTTAATTTTTTGCTGCATATATTTTTATTTTTATTTTGATGTTTTTTGCCGCAAATTATTATTGACTTGATGAATGTGTACTTCATGTCACTAGCAATGAGTACAACAAGCGTAGCATTAAGTGGAGACCTAATTTGTATTTGACAGGCTGGCATGTCGTGCATGTTTTATTAATAAATTTATTTGCCTGTTAGTAGGGCTTCGTTGGGCCTACTGCAAAATAGTAGCTAGGTCAGGTAACCTATATGCGAAGGTGCTTATTTATTTCCAATATTATTTTTTAATAGTTCATTTTCAAAATACAAAAATTGCAATACTGACTAGAGGGATATTAAAATTCGGAATGTCCAGTCACCATCTGGTATGATCTGAGTTTCAATTGCGATTATGGGAAACAATATTCGAATCCGATTGTTCAACGTATTTGGTGTTCTGTATTCCGATTTATCGGAAATTTCCGTTTCAATGAATCCGACAATGTTTTAGTTTGTGGAATTAAAAGCTTTTTGTTTTTGAAATTTTCGTTTTATAAAGCCGCTAAAATTAGGAAAGCATAGTTTTTATATTTTTTATAAATTTTCCAATATTTATATACTATGTATATTTAAAGAGCGATAAATCTACAATAAAGATAAAAACAGACAATTAACATTATATATAAAAATCTCGTGGCACGGTGTTTGTGGCCGAATTCCCCGACTGATTTTTATGAAATTTTGTATGTATGTGTTTTATGCTTGGAAGAGGGTTGCCACCTGTTTGAAAAGTCAGATTGAATTAAAATAGACACAAGTTATATGAAATATAAAAATAGGAATGTCAAGCGGTTCGCCTCGGAAGGAAGGTTCATAGCTAAATTTTTTATTACGGCTGCCACCTGTTTGAAAACTCGAATTTAATAAAATTATTTTCAAGTTATATGAAGTAGTAAAATATGGGTGTCAAACAGTTCGTCTCGGCGAGGAGAAGGTTCATCCATATATTTTGGTGAGGGTTGCCACCCGTTTGATAAATCGATATAAATCGAATATATAAAATATTGAAGTTTAGGTGTCAAATGGTTTCGCTGGAGAGAAAGTGATACCTATATTTTGGTAAGGGTTGCCACCTGTTCAAAGACTCGAATTAAATTAAATTATATACGGGTTACATACATAGTATGTATATAAAATATTAAAAAATTAGCGCCAAACTGTTCGATTCGCTGAGGAGAAAGCTTAAAGTATGTAGGGGGTTACCACCTGATTGAAAAGAAGAATTTATTAAAAATACACGCAAGTTAATATAATATGGATGTGAAATAATTCGATTTACTGCGGAGAAGGTTTATAGCATATAGAGGGTTGCCACCTGATTGAAAAGCCGAATTTGATTAATAATTATACGCAAATTATTCGAAATAGCAAAATATGGGTGTCAAATTATTCGTTTCGCTAGGAGAAAGTTTATTGGCAAAATTTGATAGGCTTGCCACCTCTTAAAAAAATCAAGTTTAATAAATAATTTTTTTTTCAGTATTATTATTGCAAATCATATCGCTAGAAAGATTATTTTCTCTTTTTCCCAAAGAAGAATATGTACATAAAAACCTAAAACTTTATATAATTTTTAAATTAGTAAAAGTTGACAAATGTTCGAAGTTCGGTTTTTTTTTGCCTAAGCTAAACTGAAACCAAAACGAACTTTGGTGGCCTGACTGAGGTTCGGTCGTTATGTTATGTCTTTGCTGTAAATCCCTCACTGGGTACCCTTTGTTAATTTTGCAAAATCGGAGTAAATAGATCCTCAAAGTAGAAATCAACAATAGAGCTTTTGATAAAAATCGATCATTTGGCTATTTGACTAGTCGATTGCCAACTGTTTTTCTTCTTTTTTTTTTTGATTAATAGTCGAGTAACAAGTATTCGATTAATCGTTCACTTTCGACTCACCGCTCACCTTCGAGTAGTCTGAAAATAGACTAACCAAAATTATTCAAATAGTGGCAGTTACTACAATAAATTCATAAAAACTTTATTATAGTTGAAAACGAGGTTTTTCTATGACCACAAACATTCAAACACATACATATAAAAAACAAATATTATATTTATTGTAAAAAAATCGAAAATGAAAAGTTAGGCTGCTAGTTAGTTGTTTATGGGCAGTTAGGTGAAAAAGTCAAAAGAAATTCGGTTATTCGATTAGGTGAACCCGACTATTTTTTGAAACAATTTTTTATAATCGATTAACCGATTGCTCGATTAACTAGAGCTCTACTCAACATATGTACATATATGTATACTTTGCATTCACTAGGATTTGTTGTGGATAAGAGAAACATAATTTTATTAATTTTGAACTTCTCTGGCGTAGGGGTTTTAGACGCATTCGCGTTGATCGCAATCGGGCGATTAACGTCCCTCGAGTTTCTCGCAAGGGCTGGTTAAGATTGTGTGCTCTAGAAAAGCTTTATATAAATAACAATATACTATCTGAAATTTTAAAATTTAGATTTATATATACCTTATACGCAACGTAAGACAAATTAAATTAAGAAATTTTTGAATTGCATACTGAAAAAATTTCTAAAAGTTCTGAGTGAAAAGTTTGAAATTTGGGTGGAAATTTGCGCAATTTTTCTAAATTTTCTACAAAATTTTGAAATTTGATGCCTCTGTTTTCTGTTGAAGTAATATAAGATATATTTTTAATAAAAATTATTAAAAATTAAATAAAGCCAAATACATTGTCAAAATTTATCAATATTATGAGAAATTTGGGAAATTTTAAAATTTTATTCATATATTTTTTGTTTAAGTAGTATTAGAAATATTTTTAATACAATTTATTAAACATTGTCAAAATTTATCAATATTCTCAGTAAAAACATTGAAGCTTAGGTGAAAATTTGCAAAATTTATTTATATATATATTTTTAAGAAACATTATTAAAAATTATATAAAGACCAATACATTGACAAAATGTATGAATATTCTGAGTAAAAAGTTTGAGATTTACGTAAATATTTGCCTAATTATTTCTAATTTTCTACAAAATTTTAAAACTTGATCCATATAGTTTTTCTTCAGGTAGTACGAGTATAAGATATATTTTTAACAAAAATTATAAAAGATTAAATAAAGACAAATACATTGTCAAAATATATCAATATGTTGCCCTACTATTTCAATGCTCACAGCTGTAAGTAAATTTGATGAACAATTTAGTAAAAATCTCATTACGCACTCTGAGTTCAGTGCAGTCTTGTTAAAGTTGGAAAAATTCATAAATTATTACTAAATGGAAAATGTCAAGCAGAAATTTTATTTTTATTATGGTGTGAAAAACAAACAGAAAATGTAGAAAAAAAAAATGCCTACAGTAAATTCCAGCTTGTTAATTACACGCTAAAACACTTGAGGCTAGTCTTTCTTTATTCAGTTTTTTTTTTTTTTTGGTTTTTTGCATGCTGCATATTTTTTCCGCCACATCAAACAAGATGTTTATACTTCAACAAGAGCTATTCGAGCAGTGTTTGCAATTTTAGTTGACAATTACTCACACACACACACACACACAGTGCACATAGCAAATCCCCCAAAGCTCAACTGAAGACGCCAAACGCAGACAACATAGTATTTTAATTCCTAATAAGCTTCGAACGTGGAAGCACTCAAGCGTTAAGTGTGTCCGCCGCATGGCCAGCAGTTATAGTAAAATACACAATGCAAAAAAGAAAAAAACAAACTAAAGAGACCACAACAGATCTGAAAAAATATAACAAAAACAATAACTACAAGTTTTACATACAGATCTGAAAAAATATAACAAAAACAATAACTACAAGTTTTACATACATAAATCGTGTGCTCGAATATTGGAAAAAATTGGGCGAAGAAAATAAAACAGATATTGGAGCCTCAAATCTCCGTTGTATTAGCTGTTGGCACATTGCCTTCCGCTACGCTAGTACTAAATTTCAAATATAACAACAAAGTGGACGGCGCACATAAATTACAAATTAACATACTTAATGTAATTACAAACGCCATCATTTTCGTGCACATTTACACGCTAAGCTCACGCCTTCGCTACCCACAACTTCTATCATTCATACCAATACAAATGCAGCCTACTACTATCCGCCATTGCTGGTTAATATGCTGCCTAATAAAAATGTTTGTTGTGCTGCTGTTGTTGTTGTTGTTAGTATTATGTCCGTTGTACATCTTGGCTAACAGCAATGACAAAGTTAACAACAACAACAACAACGACAATACAAGTGCGCCAAGTAACGGCGGTTTTCGAACGCAAAATTGCAATAAATTAAATGAAAATCCCAACAGTCAGCAGGAAGTACCTCAGTCTTTGTCTCCGCCTTCGTCTCTGTCAGACTACCTCAAACCAAGTGTTGTTGACACTATTGACGACGCGGTCGTTGGTTCACTAGCCGACCACAACAATTTGCCCAAGTCACGCATCGCTGCCGGACGCGACTGTGGAGAAACAAATTACGCGCCGGCAAACAACAGTCAGCACACAAACCGCAAGTCCATTGACAGCAGTGTAGAAAGCGAAAAGAGGAGCAGACGTGGGTGGAGAGTTAACGGTGGAGATAACAGCGAAAATAACAGTGGAGATAACAGCGTGCGTAACATATCTAATCGACATGTTATAAGTGAAATTCGCAAAAAGCAATCATTGCAGAAAAGTAGAAATAAAAGATTTATAATTTTCAGTGGCGGTGGTGTTGTTAAGGTACGTATGCACATTATGTAATTACGCCGAAATTACACTGCAAAAAAAAATAAAAAACAATTGTGTTTGCTCCATAGATGAGCGGACTGCATTATATAAATATATTTACGGCATTACAATTTATTTAGCAGTACCAGTACACTTTTACTGATTGCTAAAACAAAATTCAGTACTTACTGATTATAGAAAGAAATTTCAGTAAAAATACTTATAATTGGGCAATTCGCAAGCTATCTTTTTTAATGCTATTGTTGTATGTACTATCCTTTTAAAACTAACTGTTTTATTAGTATAACTTTCCATAGAAACCAAAAACTGAGCTGATAAAACAGCATTAAAACTATAGCAAATACAACGATATCGCCAAATAAAAGAGAACCTTGTGAATTGCCCAAATGTTATTTGATTTGCATTATCACTCAAATGTTTGGAATGGAATTGCAGAAGGCTGGAAATACGAAATCGAGTTTCCAAGCTCTCAGTAATGGTTTCCCATTGCAATTATGTCCTGAGAAGGATGAAGAAAATGATAGCTAGGTTAAAAGGAGGGGGAAGGCGATCGGGATGAGACTTCATTTCTTCCAGAATTTGGCAATATACCTACATTTGTCTCCACGAGAAAACCAGAAGTGACCGATCTGACCTTAGCCAACAGAGGAATAGAGGATCTCCCCAAAGGGTGGGCGGCATTGGAGTATTTCTGATCATCGATTCATTGAGTTTCGGCTGGGCACTGACCCTAATCAGGTATTCAAAGGTCGAAATCATCGAACGGTGGATTGGCAAGAGTTTTGGGTGACCCCTTGAAACGAGATTGCCAAACTTCATATTATTCAAAAGTTTGCAATTAATTGAAGAGGCGACCCACAGTGGAACAACGATGAGAACTCCGGACACAGAAAGTTATTTGGAAAGTTGTCAGAACAATACCTTTTATTTCTGGCTACAAATGACAAACTCGTACCGAGAGTCTCTTTTGGTAGTAAGCTTTTTTATAAGAGAACAATTTAGAGATCCATGCTCTCTCTTGGGAGACACGGTGAAAACTTTTTACGCTTACGGCTCCAAGTCAGAAAATGGAACTGAAGCTGGTTGACACCTGGATGTTTATTTCAGATGCTTTTCTGCCTTAGACACAGTGACAACGATATACCAATTGGAAATATTTGCTATACTCAAGATAGCGGACCGGATAATTTACGAGACTGCAGCGCAACCCAAGTTGCACTTGAGGCCTTGTTGAGCATCCACATTTTTGTTGACAAAATAAAAGCATTTTTTCTTCCGCTTCTTTTTCTTTAGTCTCTAATTATCTAGCTTTTATAACGTCACTTTCAGTTGCTCTCAAGGCCCAATCTGGTTTTCCATCATTCTTGGATTAACTATAGCTTTACTTTTTGAGTTATTATTTATAATTTAATTTCACCTGAATTAATTTTACAACGCTAATATTAAGAACCCTCTATTTTCTTTCAGCTCGTCATAGGTGTGTCATTCCCAATACAGCTAGCCAGCAAACGACGCTCTTTATTACACTTCTACAATTTACAAATGCAATATCCACCACCTGGCAGGCCCATCTACTGGTGGAGCTTGTTTAATTCCAGCACTTTTGCGGCGCGACATCAACAGCAACAAGGGCTTATCATCGATCACAAAGAAAGACTAAAGCAACGCTTAAAACACGATGTTAGCCGCGAGTTCGTTTATACAGCAATCGAGCAGAGTTATGAGCAGTATTATGAGTGCTAATTCAAATAAGTGAAAATGTAAAAAACAAAACAAAAAATATTTTCCTTTGTAGGCATGGCATACCAGGAGAGTCCTGTCTATTGCAGGCTATTTGTGAAGTCTCTCGGCTACCTTTCTATGTACCACGAATTTGGCAAAATAATTTGGGACACTTATGGCATACACTCGTTAATGCAATACTAATGTAATTCACTGCTTATCAATGGATCTCGAGTATTGTGCTAATAAACATTGTACATTTTATTTAATTTGCAGTCCCACTGTGCCCAATGTTGCAATGAAATATTTGCATGCCAGCCAAGCGGGACGCTTCGGCGTTGATTGTCAGCAAACATTTAGTGAGTGCCCACAGAGAGTAAACGAGTGGCTGAGAAATGTGGCGCATATAGAGTGAAAAATAGAAGATATGTAGTAGATAATGAGTTACTGGTTTACCATAATAGAGCAAATATTAAAGGGTTGGGTACAATATGATTTTGGTTCAAAATTCTGTATTTAAAATTCTGTATTCAATATTCTGTATTCAAAAATCTGTAATTCAAAATTCTGTACTGTTAAAATTCTGTATTGCGGAACACTGTAATTTTAAATTCTGTAAATCAAAATTATGTATTGGCAGTATTTTGTTTCGCAAAACTCTGTATTGAAAAACCGGTTTTTTTTCCGGTTTTTCAATACAGAGTTTTGCAAAACAAAATACTGCCAATACATGACTTGTCTTGACCCATATGGTTTCCTATATTATCAAAACAGATTTACATAAAGCAAATGTACAAATGTTTGTATGTATTTATAGCTTCAGAAATTTCAAAATGGTCACAAAATTAGTCAAACGAAGAAGGCTGTAAAAGCAAACAACAGAATTAAAAGAATAACAAAAAAAAAGGCTAATGTTAAGGCATGTTTCTTTTCTAAAGCGAATTGCTAAAAATTTAATAATATAATAATTGTTTCGCCATTATAATGTAATAACTTTTGTTTTGAATGAATTTTTGAATTTTTCTTTAATTGACGTATGTATATGTATATACCATTGATTCTATAAAATCGGAATTCCATTATTCATAAAATAAATGTGCTATTCAGGTAAGCGTGCTTATCAGGTTATCTGCTTATTTGGTTATATTTTTACAGCATTTTGATCGAAAATAATTTTGATTCCAGAATTTTAATATACAGAATTTCAGTTCTCCATCATTTTGATCATACAGAATTTTAAATACAGAATATTGAACCAAAAGAATTTAGGCTGGACAGAATTTTTTTTTTGATTTTTACAGAATTTTCATCCAAAAGAGTTTTGAAAAGCAGAATTTAGTACCTCTCCCAATATTAAAATATGTGCAGTTATCAAATAAAATAAATGAAATGCGTTTAGAAAAAAGTTGCTAATTAGTTGCTAAAGTTGCGTTTTTCACTTATTTTTATACGAGTGCTTGGATCGCACGAGGCTTTGATAGCTTTAAAAGAAATGTAGGTTGAATTATTTTCATTACTCTAGAAACACACTTAGAGCAAGTACAGAGGACTTGCGGATCCATGGCAAGAAAGAGCTGGGTTTGCTCCCCACAAAATATTGAGATGGATTTTGTAAGACTACTGATTACCAAGGAAGTCGTCGTCTGGAAAGACATAACCTCTAAACAGTGAGCCATTACAGCGCTAAGCAAGCTACAGAGGCTGGTCTTTATAAGCTTAACAGTTGCTTTGAGAACCTGTCCCACTACATCCATGGAAGTTCTGTTGGATTTACCGCTTTTTCCATTCATATTCAGACTCAAGTGAAGAGGACTATGTGGAGGATAATTGAAACCAATATCGGGGTGTCTGAGTCGTGTGATGATTGACACTCTTGCGAAAAAATACTATGAAATTACAATAGCAAGAGATGCTGTGCAAGCAAATTTGGAACCGAACTTAGTAAGCAAAAGGAGTGTGTAGGTATATCTGAAAAATTTTTAAAATAAACCAATCAATGATAATCTGGTACTGTTCATTAACTGAAGAAGGGTGGGAGTATATTGTACGTGGTTGAGATACTTGAAAGCCAATGATGTCTATCTTTCAAACAGAAATATATCACTACACTAAAACTTAAGCGCAAAACCAACCTGGGCGAATATCTAGTAACGAAAGGCACTAAAGAAATTAAGAAACCGAGCTCTCGGTACAATCTCGGGTATCGCCGTTCCCGCGAGAAATGTTGATTATTTATCAAGACGATTACTGTGTATGAATTTACAATCTAGTATCGGGAAGCTCGCGAGTCTTACGAGGCTCTCTAGGATGAATGCGTTCGGTCGGCACGTATGAACACAGAATAGATAGCCTTCATTGGACTCTCAGTTCAAAACGTTGCACTATGTATCTCAAGTACTTTTTATAATTAAAATTTTTGTACAAGGCACACTTCTAAATATTTATCAATAAATATGTCAGCTTTTTCATTTCTTCTTAAAAATTTCATAAAGTAACTTCTTTTTTTTTTTTTTGATGTAAAAAGTCTTTCAAATTTAAACAAACAAAAAATAATACGTAAAAATTCAAAATTTTCTATATATGAAATGTTTGTCTCGACCGCAATCGGGCGATCGTTGAGTTGCGCTGCTCAACGGCTTTTACCAAGACCTTTCCTGCTCGCAACGCCCACAACTACCGCAGCACAATGTACAAATCGATGTGTATCCTATCGATCGAAATGGGCTCAAAATGCTCCAAAAGAAGATAAAACCGAGACGATGTGTCCCGAAAACGAAACCAAAAAGAAAGATAAAAAGAAAGATGAGAAAAAACGGAAATCTATGTGGTTAAATCCTGAATGTTGCTTAGATCCTTGCCCTGATTTGTTGCCACGTTATGATGATAAGTATTACAAACCATCGGATAAGTTTAAGCGTAAGTACACACAAACTTGGGTTGAATGTCCTCAAGTAAGAATTGCGCCAAAGAAAATCTGCTGCGCCCAAAAAATCATACCACCACCCTTTAAGCGTCGTGTACACAAAAGGAAAACCGCAGGGGAGGAGTGTAAGCCAAAGCCTACAAATCGAATGCCTTGCAAGGCGGTAGCTAAAAGAGGTAAATGCCCCAAAATTATGTTACCAGGATGTAATCCGGCTCGCAGCCCACCCAAATGTAGACGTCTAACTGAAAAGAAAAATTGTCGTAAAATATGTACGCCATATCCAAGCTTCTCTGAATGCTCGAAGAAAAGAATGCGTCCGCCCCGACCGATCGAGTGTCGATGTCTAGACATACCATCGTGGTGTGAAGTTTTTGACGAATTACGCCGCCAAGGGTCAATCAAAAAGGTCTCGAATAAATAAATAGTTTAACAAAAAAACCCCAGCTATCATTTGAACACTATCATTTTGTTTAAATATTTTTGAAAAAAATTCAAATTATTTGCAAGCAATGTAACTTTTGCAATAAGTGTAACTTTTAATTAGTAAATATGGATCCTTTATAATATACTAAAAAAAAAGAATATATTTATACAAAAACACTGAGCTGGTTTTACAATCCGGACAAAAAAGTGCATAGCATCAAATGGAAATGCAAAAATTGAAAGCTTTAGAAGCTCACAAGGCGAATTCATACCAGGTGATGTTGAGCGTACAACAACACAAATATACACTAACAAATTGTACGCACAATAACAGTGAGAATCGGTGAGAATTACAACAGACACTTAGTTTTGACATTCAATTCAGTCAGCGAATTCACTCAGCTGCTTTCTCAACACCACCTTATATGAAATCGCCTTTCAAACTCGTATGGTCGTAACTGGTCTACTTGCTCAAGGCTAGAAGGATGTTGACTTCGTACATTCTAGTTTTCATTCAACGCTCGCTGAGATAACATGAGAACGACCAGTCTAAGACTAGCCTACAGTTAAACGAAGAACGTACTACATAGATAGCAAAGATGTTCCGCTAACAGAAAGTCTCGTCTGTTTTCACCATACTAATATTACTTTTGCTGATTGGTATTAGAATTTGATTAGATCCAATTGGTTTCTGCTGTGGTGAAATCGGACGAGAGTTCTTGCTACAGGAAACGAAACGCGATGCAACTTCTTTGTAATTTACGTTCTTTGCTATAGATTTATTCGAAATACATATTTCCCTCAAGTAGTTTTTCATTTGGAGATAATGTAGAAATATTCCTTTTTGGTTGGTTATTGAAAGAATGCTAAAATTTTGAATCGACATTGAGAAAGTTTTCTGCAGAACTTTGTTTACGAGTTTGTACTTAAAATTTAATTGAACTTTAAAATTTTATTTTTGCACCTGTATCCTGTTTATATAAATTTAGAGAAAGCGTCTACGATGGACAAAATGTGGTTACAACCTTTTGCTGTTGCTGGCAAAGGTCCTATAGAGTAATCTGCACAAGTCCCACTAACTAGTATCGTCCGAACTTCTTTTGTCCAAAGCTTTCCATTAGCAGGAAAAAAAGTTTCCACGAGGCATTCAAGAGACATTGCGGAGGAATGTTTCTACACTAATCTAATCGTATGCTAAAAATGAAATTAACTATCCAACGAAAATGAAGGTTTCCAAACTCAATTTGAGGAGAAGTTTTCTACCGAAACCAGGGGTCGAATCGTGACAGTCGTGAACGAGCAACTCGTCACGTAAAATTGTGAATATCGGATTATGACAGTCGTGAACGCAGCCGTTTATCGAAAATCAGCATGATTACAAACGTCAACGAGTAAGTGAACGTACTCGTTCGTTCGAACTGTCATGCGATCACAAACCGCCAATCGTAAGCGCGCCGATTTGAAGCAAATTTTTAAACATGTAAGTATATTTAATGTATTTCTATATTTATTCAATATTTTAATTATTTTTGTTAATATAGGGCAAACTATAACAAACTGAACTCCACTCAAAAGGATGTAATGGCGCAATTTATGAGCGAGCATCCCGATTTGGCCAAAAATTTGCTACCAAACTGCGCGCAGGGGAGAATTACAGCCAACCGACTTTGGGAGGAGCTTTCTAAGCGATTAAACGCTGTAGGACCACCAATCAAAGACGCAAAATTGTGGAAAAAGGTGTGTTTATGGTGTATTTAATCGAAATTTATGTTAAAAAGTTGTTTTTTTAGGCTTATGCAGATCAAAAATACAACGCCAAAAAGAAACTTTGCTTTAATAAAGCCTCAAAGCGGCAAACAGGTGGAGGACCTTTTCAAGAGAAAACACTCACCCTCGCGGAGGAACTTTTAGTCGAGGCAGCAGGGTTGGAAGCATGCGTTGAAGGGAATAAAACGGTTCCGACATTTGGGAACGTTGCATCACCTTCGCCATCTTCAAAAGCAAGCAGTGCCGAGACAATGTCGAGCATAGACAATGTTGCGAGTACCTCTGCTTCTATTCGTACTCCAGCCCGTAGAAAAGCAAACAGTCGGACACCAAAAAGTAAACAAAAAGGTGACCCGAATACTGTGCTACTGGAGGAGAATATTAAGATAACAGCAGATCACCAATATAGCGTGCGTGCCAAGTTAGACAAACTGCTTGATTTGAATGAAAGGCAAATAGAAATATCTCAGAGGGAGTTGGAAATTTCTGAGAGGCAGCTAGAATTAAATGAACGTGCGCTTCAACTCAAAGAGCAGAAGCATAAAATTCAGACGGCATCCAGGGAGGTTGATTACCAAATCAAATGCTTAGAGCTCGAATCTCTTAAGAAGAAAAATGCTCATTAATGGTATATAACTAAAAAGTGATACGAAAGTCACCTTAATTTTTTAACTATCAAGTGAATTATAAGTTTTTATTTTTTTATATGTATATAGTTACTAAGAAGACGATTTTGCCTTATCATATGTGCCTGAAAAATAAATGATCTCATTTAATGAATTAATAGAAAAAAACAAATATTAAAAAAAAATAGATGTTATTTCATTTTTTTCATATTATGTTTATTTAGCAAATAGCTTCTATATACTAATCGGTTCCACTAATTACATTTAATGAAAAGCCTGCTCTTAAATCCTAAAAGTGTTTGATTACTAATTTAAAAGCGAGTGTTTAATTTGGTCTCTAATGGTTTGACCGATTCTGGTGAGTTGGCCTTCTCCAACATCTATGTCAGGCTCACTTTCTGCTTCAAAATTTGTGGGATTAAAATTAACTTTGAATTTTATACATATATTATGTAATGCTGCGCATACATTACAGAATCTTGCCACTTTAATAGGATCGTATCTCCCTTTCCTGTCGTAATACAAAATTCTCCAACGACCTTTCAGACGTCAATTTGGATACTGTGCTCTGGCACATTCCAATCAAGTAATCGCTGCCAATGGTATGTTGATATCCGCCACTCGCAAGGAGCGAAAGAGTTGTAGCTAATTGTAGAACTGCAGGAACAGCTTTGGTGTCCTGACACTTGAACTTAATTTTCGTGAGGACATAATTGAACGCCTCCTTGTTCATCCGAAATCGTTTCATGAATCTGCAAAATTTGAAATGTAGACAGATGTTGATTATGTACATGCATACATGGGACTTACGCATTACTTGACAATGCCAGTGGATTACTTCTATCTCGTAATTGTTTCCGCACAATTTTCTCATCATTTTCACTATCACTTGAGCTTAAATAAAACAAAAAACTAGGATCCATAGTCGCTTTTCAATTTATTTTTATTTTTGCTATCCTTATTTTGACATTTAAAAGTCTATTGTAACTTCCAAAAATGGAGAAGAAGAGGAGAATAATCGATAACAAAACTGACAATTACGATTCGTCAACTTTCGAATGTAACAATACGATATTGTTCATTCGATGATCGAATAACGTAATTTTTGATCGAACGATTGTCGACTCGTTTACGACTGTCACGATTCGACCCCAGCACTAATGGATCAGCATTAATTTATTTTTTTATTATTTGAATTATATTCACATAAACACTTAAATTTAAAACTAAAGAACAAAAACCACAATTAAAAACAAAAGAACAATACACATAGAGAACCGAGCATAGCGGCGAAAACAAAGTATTTTAAACTCGACGTTTAGCTCTTTTGCGCTAACGACTCTTTGCTCTTTACTTTGTGCGGCTGCATTGAAATAAAAATGTTTGTTATCAACGATATGCCCGACGCTTTTATCGGCGCAGCCTAAGAAAACTTATGAACAAGCCCAAGCGATTAAGCCCAAATACACTTCGGTTTAACACATCTCTTACCAACTTATCGCTTGCAAAAGCATTTATGCATTTATTAATGTTAGACTTCTTATAGAGAATCCACCTTAAAGGTTTGTAAAGGTTTGTAAATCAGATCCGATCTCTATCAATGATATTAGATACACTAGATGAAGGAAAACTCCGGGCTGTTTATTCGTTCTTCTGTGAATTTTTGAGGCCCATAGGTTGGCTTAGTTTTTTATTTTTTTTATCAAGCACCAAACTGCATCTCGCTCAACCCTAGCGCCGTAGAGACAAATAAGAGAAATTGCCCCCATCTTTATTGTAGCAAGTGTGTTGTAAATATTCACCTTTCTACGGAGTTAGAAATCCAGTTTGGTTTGTTGTTGTAATCAATCATCACTCATAGTTCTCGAGTTGATCTAACGGATAATTGTATAGGGTTGGACCATAGGTAGAAGGGTGATAGATTAGTGGTTTTTACGGTGTTTGTGATGAAATTGGTCGTATAGTTTTCTTACAGGCAGGACTTATTTTCGTCGGGGTCAAATCTGACTGATTGGGAGTTTATTTAATTAGTTGCGCGAGAGCAATTCGGATTTCGTGGTTGGACTATGATTTAGGCATTCACGGCGATAGCGGATTTTATTTCTGACAGTTGTGGTTGTTGAATAGTAAAAATGAGAGCAAGGTATGAAAGGTGTTTCCAGAATCTTTGGATTATTAACCATCTGTGATATCAAGGAGGATGAGATGGAACATAATTCGCGTTTGTTGTGAAGGTTTTTAGTTGAGAAGATTGTTGTCCCCAGTCTGATTCTGGAGGACGTTAGGCAGTCCTGTCGTACTTTGGTCTGTTGGGCAAATTGCTGGGCTTTTTGGGAAGCAAAATTGAGCTAGTCCATGCTCCTTAATTATTATCTAGGGCTACACCTGAGGATCAGAATGTCAAAACATGGATATTCATATACTAACGGCTGCATTATCTGGCATTCCCTTGTGTTCTGG
Source organism: Anomoia purmunda (assembly GCA_951828415.1). Taxonomy (NCBI): domain Eukaryota; kingdom Metazoa; phylum Arthropoda; class Insecta; order Diptera; family Tephritidae; genus Anomoia; species Anomoia purmunda. The sequence continues at coordinate 18,005,586 of OX639993.1, forward strand.
TAGCCAAAGTATTTTTGTTGGAGTTTGCTAATTAACTCAAGTGCAGCTTATTGTACCTGCTATATAAGTTTAGCACTTATTCGACGAAGTGCATATATGTAAATATTTTGCAGTACAGGTGTTGTTTTTGGTGCGCCTGCTGAGTTGAGTGTCGGTTTGTAGCCATTCGTTGCAATCAGTTTGCGGCAGTTGTGGTTTTGTGAGTATAGACACCTGGTTGCCGATCAATATTTTTATCCTTTTTTGATGCTGCACAAGTTGCAACTTGATATTTTATCTTTGGGTAAATGTAAGTATGTGCAGCTAAACAAGCTCATACATAATATGTTTATTGGATTTTACAACAGGTAAAATTATATTGCTGAATATGGTTTTTAGATTTCAGAATAGGGAATCGTAATTTTTTGAACTTAAATTGTAACTTTTTGAATTAGAATTGCAACTTTCTGAATTTAAAATGATAATTCTGAATTTGAATTGTACTTTTCTGAATTTTAAACTGTAATTGAAGTTCTGAATATGAATTACATACTCGATACTTTTCGTTTGATACCACGTAACCCAAGTATTACACAAGTATCGAAAAAAATAATCGTATCACAACTCGATACTTAACGAATCGCGTAACTAGTTGATTATAAAAAAATTCTTAAAAAAACTGAAATATTCAATGTATTTTAGCCAAGAGAACGACATCATCGCATCTACTCTAGAGAAAAATGATGTGAAATAACAGGCGAACAAATTAGGAGACAGTTTGAACAACGGATTTAAATATTTTGCTTTTAAATTTTGTATACAACCGTTAGCAGAAGATAAGTTGAAAACGCTGTCTCGCCTTCACAATTTTATATGATTCATTGTATTTTTTATGAAATACGATGCAAAAAATGTACCGTACTGAGTTCCTCTCATATTGTTTATGGTCACATCCAATATTTCGAAGATTAAATTTTTGATTTTCGGCTGCAAAGTAATTTTTGACTACTTTCAGGGACTAAAAACATGAGATATCCTGAGAATGATTATCCAATACGGAATAACTTGACAGCCAAAAGTGAAGATATGTAGGTATCGATAATTTATATAAGATGTTTTTCAGGTATCGATACTTTCTTTTGTTACCAATTCCAAGTAAAAGTATTGATACCTGCATAGTATCGTTTCGTCCCAAACTGTCAGATTATGGTTCAAATTACTGTCATAGTACTTACCAAAAGGAGAAATTCGCGACTCGGTGCGCTAAGTATGCCAAAAAGGAAATAGCATTTGTTTCAGGTGTAAATGTCAAACCTGAAAATTTTTAGCACTGATGGTTTAATATTATATAATATGCCGCTTGCATTGACTCAATAACAGGAACAAGAGAGAGCAGTAGAGTTAATTCCTGGCCTATTCGACGATATTGATGTGTTAGAGTGAAATGCAAGATCACACGTATACATTTTTTGACGTTAATTTTTACATTCTCCCCTAAGAAAATGAAATCAACTTTGTTCTTACTTGGAGTTTACACCAGACAGTTTTGAGAGGCAATAATAGTACATTCACTCTTTTTTTACGAATTCACTCATGCTCCTCTCATTGTCGTTGTGGCTTTGATTTTCGAAGGCAATAAGTTCGGAGTATTGGGCGGCCAATTGGCTACATTTTGATGAAAAAGAAGCAAAGCATTATCGCAACACAAATTAAAATTAAGTGCATAATTGTCATAGATGTCAATCAAATAGAAATCATGAAATTCTTATGAAACGACCCTTACGGCGGTTTTCTAAAAGTGGATTGTCTTTATAACTGTTTGAACGCCCACGTTGCATACGCAATTGTTCTCTTTTATGACAAATAATACGTATTCTCAATTGTCACTTCTAATGTAAACGCAGGGTAAATGCTTACAAAAATTTTTCAGCTCCAACCGTCACGATGAATTGACTGGCACTGTTCTTGCAGGGTAGCTAATATTTATATGACAACTGCGATGGCAACGCCGTTGATCAAAATCAGCTGATCAACTGTCAACTAACCTGTCTCTTTGAGAGAGCGAAAAATGCACATGTCCAAACGCACAACTAAACAAACAGAAATAATCAGCAGTACGCGCACAGTTCAACTGATATTTCCCAATTGGAGAAATAAAACATTCACAGAGGCGAAATTGGAAAATTAAACAAAATGGTATGAGAGTACTTAGCAACTAAACCTGTTTGGGCAAAAACAGAAAAAAACAAAGTACATGAAGTGGTAACCAAACTGTAAACAAAGCTTCTGGGAGTAAAAAGCCAGAGGTAATCGTGGAGAGTTACAACGTTCCATACAGCCTTTGCATAGAGAAGACAGCAGAAGCGCCGGCAGTTATAGCAGCAACTCATTGAGGCAGATATCAACTTGTTTTATTTACGCATCATACATACATATGTATGTATGTACATATGCATATATTCCTCTATTTCGTGTGGCATAAAAAAGAAAGTTTTACTACACAGTACTTTAGCACACGTCAAAGCATACGGAATTCCTGTGTACCCAGATGCAATTTGCGTCCCTTTATTCCACTTGAGGATTGTGTTTGAGTAATTTGTACAAATTCACATTGGGTAAGTTATGATTGCTATAATCAATTTTAATTTTGTCTGCTAATTTCATCAAGATTCTAATTATGTATTCATAAAATTTCGTTATCTTCGTTGGCAATTACTAGCTATAAAGCTGGAAGAGCAAGCTTTAAAAACAAAAACAAAACAAACAATGCAATGAAAGTGAAACGACGAAGACACAGGTATATAGAAAACCAATTTTTCATAGTTAAGGTAATTTTACTTGGTGAAATCTTAAGCTAACTTTAAAAATGTTATATGTATGTACATATGTAAATATGTATGTATGTATGTGCTTAAACGTACTACGTGCATATATACAGGCGCATCAGTGTACCTACTTGAGTATAATCGAAACGTAAGCAGGGCAATAATTTCACGCCTAAAGCACATAAAAATAAAAGCAGTTTTCAAAACTCCAACTAAATAAACACGAATATATTATATGTAGGTACATGTACATGCATATGTATGTTTGTGAGTACCATGCTTCATAATGCTATTTTATGCTTTTTACTTACGCAAGGGTAGAAGAGGTACAAGCATTTATGTTAAACATTTTGCACATTGTCAACGTAATATCTTCCAAGTTCGGACGGACAACCGCTTTGAAAATACTTCGACAAAATAAGTATATATGTATGTTAAGTAGTTTTCAGCAAAAATTATAGTTTTCAATCGAAACCCCGAACTTAGTATAAAATTCGGCTCAAAACTGGCGAAGCAAATATTTAAACGAACCGCAGTTCGCTAGTGCAACAAAAACAGTCTGAAGCAAAAGCATCAGCAACAGTCAAATGAAAAATATGTCTGTAGATGGGCAAAGCTTGCGCTTACTTAACTATTGTTCTTCACATAAAATATAACGATTGAAATGCAAAACATAAAACACATTTCCTTATCTAAATAAGCAGTAGGAAAACTACTTAACCTTAGGGTGTCTATCTCGTCGTAGATTTTTATGTATATTTATATAAGAATGTTATATAGTATATACTTATACATAAATATAGGTGAAACAGTTTATCAGTGTATTTTAGGTAATTTTGTTTTCTCGGGTAGCTCTAGAATCGTTGTGTGGTTTGTCTTTTGAAGTGTGAGGTGTTTGCCATAAAGCAGCAGAACCAATGTCACGCTTTCACATTCCCACGGTATTCGAATCAACCATACTGTTCAAACACTGTCACTCCAATTAACATTCCACGTAAATTCATGAACATTTTTGTTTGTTTTAGCTAGTTATTACCAAAACAACATCTCACAATTTAATTTTTTTTTTTCAGAACTTAAATCAAATTTACTCGTTGAGCAATTCCCTATTATATCGCAAAATTGCATACCTTCGATCTTAGCAATGACAATACAATTGGATAGCTCCAAGGCAGATAAAATCGCAGCAAGTAATAATAGTAGTAGTAGTGATGGCACAACTAAATCGTCATCGTTAAACATTGAAAACCAACGCTCAACACCTAAATTTACAACATACATAAAAGAAAAATGGAAAAGACACAGTGCAGCCGAGCAGATCAGCCAGATAATGGCAGGTGGTTTAGCTGCTGCAATCACACGTACACTTTGTCAACCGCTGGATGTGCTGAAAATACGTTTCCAATTGCAAGTGGAACCGCTGAAGGAGCACATAAACCAACAGTCCAAGTACACAAGTATATCACAAGCTGTACGTACTATTTATCGTGAAGAAGGTGTACTTGCCTTTTGGAAAGGTCACAATCCGGGTCAGGTGCTTAGCATAATTTATGGAATTTCACAATTTTGGACATATGAACAGCTCAGTTTGGTCGCTAAACAAACAGTCTACCTCAAAGATCACAATAATCTATCGAATTTTCTTTGTGGTGCGGCATCCGGTGCAACAGCGGTGATATTCTCCACGCCAATGGACGTTATACGTACACGTCTCGTTGCACAGGATCAATATAAGGGTTATAAGAATGCAACACGTGCAGTTGCAGCGATCATACGCAATGAGGGTGTACGTGGCATTTACCGTGGTCTAAATACGGCACTATTGCAAATCACACCACTAATGGGTGCAAATTTTATGCTTTATCGAGTTTTCAGTAAATCCGCTATGCAATTCTATGAAGTAGAACAACGCAAGTATGTTTATCTAATGGAAAAAGAAAAATTTCACAGTTTTAATATAATTTTTTTTTTTCGTTTTCTTAGCGCATTGCCAACTTGGGTGCTGTTGGGCTTGGGCGCCTCATCGGGCATGCTATCCAAGTCGCTGGTGTATCCGTTCGACTTGTTGAAGAAGCGACTGCACATACAAGGTTTCGAATCGAATCGTCAAACATTCGGTGAAAATATACGTGCACATGGGGTTTATAGTTGTCTGCGCCAAACCGTACAACAAGAAGGTCCAGCCGGATTGTACAAAGGTATGGCGCCCACACTTTTAAAATCAAGCATCACAACGGCACTTTATTTTGCCATTTACGATAAACTAAAGGCGTTACGTTGGTTCGCTTAAATACCACGCTACAAAGGTCAACAATTAAATTTAAGACTTTAAGGTGCATTGTTTTTATGTATGTACGTAATATATACTTTAATAGCAAGCCACGAGATAGTTTACTCATAAGTTTATGGATTCGAGCAGGTATATATGTATATGTATGTAAATTCGTTAATACATTCATTTGGCTTAAGCTTTTAATATCTTCACTTTGTAAACAAAATATGTATGTGCAATTGTATGTTTTTTTTTAATTAAGTAATTTCGAAATATGCACTTTATACGATAATATGAGCAAATACATTTAAAATTACACATTCTAGTAGGTGACTGAGACATTTCAAATGGACTTCCGACGAGATTATATTTAAAAATACACCTATGACGATAAGGAGTAAGAGCTAAAGTCTCAATATTAATTCTATCTTGAATGCATCATTTTATGCAATTATGTATGTATTTTACATTTGAAATACATTCTAAAATTCGAGTTTGTGTTAAGAGTATAAAACGTCCGTCAAACATTTTTGGGGAATGCTACTGTGGCCACAATTCTTGATCGGACATGAAAACCTCTTATTGCTTGTCGCCACAGATAAAGCCGTTAACCAGTGAAGCCTTAACTAGTTTTAAGATAATGAAAAATCCATCCCTAATATTAAGCATTGTCCAAAAGATATATTGTAAATGTCTGTACATATCTATGTTTGCATGTTTTGTATATATTAGCAAAAATCTTCAAAGGTGGAAGGAAGACGTACAAAATGAAATTGCTACTCACCTACTATATATATTTTTCGAAAAATAAATATTTATCAGTAAAAAAAAAGTAAACTTACTTTTACATTTTATTTAATACCAATGCCCGCGACGTTTGCGCTATGGGATGGACGTGACTTTAGATTTCACCGAACGACGCAGCTTTGGTAAATATGATGCACTGCGCACAAGGAGAGCCTGACATTAACAAAATACTGAAGGTGCTGCAATAATGGTATCGGTAACTACCAAATTCGGCTTAATTTATATTTTATGAAAAAGCCATAATATCTTGTGTCTCATGTAACTCAACCCCTTTTTTATATTCACCTATAGCAAAATGCACAAATCTACAACAATAGATATTGAACAAATTTAATTTAAAATTTTTATTGTATTAAAATTGATTATTTATCGTTAATTTAAACAAACACCCACTTTATACATTTCCGAATCGGAAGCACTTCCGTTTAATGTTTAACCTTCAAAAACAGCTGACCAATATAAACAGAGCGGGAAAACTGTAAAAAATGCCGAGTGAGCCTAGAGAGCGTGAATGTATTGCGCCGATATTCTTCTTTACCGTCGCTAACAACGCCAGGGTGAATTGCAAAGTTGACGATAGCAATAAAACGATTTTAAAGCGATATAGAAAATAATTAAGTAAATAGATTGTTGCTATAATCCACATTTATTAGCCGTACGAACTAAACTTCATTTTATATCCCTCCATATAACTAATATGTACAGTTAAGCCAGCAACAATTATAAAATTTCACGCCGTCAAATGAAATTTTTTCTGGCGCACTAGTCTGCAAACGCTTGTCTCGCGTTTGGGATTCCCAATTTGTTTGTACGCGACGCGGCTTAATTTTTCCTTACCTCTAAATACATATGTACATACTTATATATGTACATATTTTCGCAAATCTACAATTACATATCCCGCACATATCTAAACAATAAAAAGAATTAGACTAATTAAGACAATCAATTTGCACTTTTTATAATTGTGCAAGGGTGCGTGGGCAGCAGCAAGAAATCAAGTATTACAAAACAAAGCATCTCATTTATGGATCTCGTAGCGGTAGCAGAGGCAAATAAATGCCAACAAGAACATCTAGTAAATACAAACAGACAGCTTGACGATACCGCGGACTATTATGATGACAACTCATCCGAATTATATTATTCAGAAGAATCAGACGACGATGATCCCACAGGTTTTGGTATGTATGGTAAAATTACGACGACTCAACTCAGGGAGGCACTAGAAGAATCAATAGCTGCTACAGCAGATCAACCAAAACCCACCAACACCGAAAAACTATTACAACAAAATTATAGTGACCGCATAGTATATCTGGAGACGACGGAAACAATTGCAACATCTGGCTTCCCATATGTTATCATGTTTCACAGCTTTAACGAGCATGCAACGAAATTAAGTAGCTACATCGACATGCTTTTCCACGCTGCACTGTCTTATGGTGATGACATATGCTTTGCCATTACAGATTTTGAAAACTACGAAGCCGTGCTAGATTATCGCCCAGGCAGTGAAGCATACTGGAAGCGTTATAAAAAGCTAGGTTTTAACAAACACCGGCGTCCCGATGTTTTTGCAGTGGACACAGACCAACGTATTTATCAATTAGTAGGTCCACTTGATGCAAGTAATTTAAAAGAATTCAGTTTAAAATTATTAAATGATGAATTATTTAAAACCGAGCCAATACCAGATGACGACGAGGAAGGATTTGTACGAGTGGGTGTAGCCGAAAATTTTGGGCAGTTGGTGCTAAAGAGTGATGTAGATATATTATTGGTGCTGTATGGTAACAAATGTCCTTGTTCTCGTGAATTGTTGCCAATATTGGAGGAAGTGGGCAAATTATTGCAGGATGAGGATATCATTGTAGTGAAGATCAATGCAGATTTGAATTATTTACCATTAAAATATTATGCTTGGTACTATCCAACCATATATTTTGTGCGTCGAGACGACAAACATCGTTTAATAGAATACAGTGGAGAGACGCGAACGGCCAATGACATAATCAAATTCATTGCGAAACATGCAACAAACGACCTACTAGAATATAATAGAAATGGTAAACCGAGATTTGATTAATTTGAAATGTAAATAATGTAGAAACTTCTTCATCCTATACTCTCGCTATTGCGATTGCACTAATCACATGAAACAGCTGATGATGACAGCGCACAGTTCCTAAATAGTAAACAACAGTATACGGCCGGCTTCGGCAAAAAGTAAAATTTGTACCTAAATAATGCATAAAATCGAAATACGTAATAAAATCGCCATATATCTCGATCATCGAGAATTAATTAATTGTATTTATAATAATGGTATTAGTGCTGAAGAAGAAACATTTGTGTTACGCACTGAACTTTTTCATTATCATGAGCGTGGAAGGGAGATTGAGAGGGTCAATACAATTCACCAACCAGAGCCTGAAGTCACAAAGCAGATATCGACAGAAAAGCCATTCAGGAAAAGGAAGCGAAACGTGGACAGAGTTGAAGCGATTGAGGAACTAGTAAATTTGGAAGCACTGACAGGCATACTGCTACCACTCCTAAAGCAACTACAGCTGCCCGCTCCAATTAAAAGTCAATGTGTAAGCATTTTACCACGCTATTGGGATGAAATATCCACTGCAGACTTCCCTTCATTTAATGGCGCTAATACCACCACTTCATTCCAACATTGTCGCTTTGGCGCACATTCCTATCTCATACCACCGAATTGTCAGTTCTTCAATTGCAACATCGAAGATTTGCCAAAACTACTGCCACAGCTAATGCCCGGATCAAAACAGTTCGATCTAATTGTATTAGATCCGCCGTGGCGCAACAAATACATACGCCGATTAAAACGCGTACGACAAGAGCTAAGCTATAAAATGCTTAGTACCGAGCAGCTACGTCAAATGCCCATCAAGCAAATGATCCATGAAAGTAGCATAGTGGCCATTTGGTGCACAAACTCCGGACAACTGCAGCGTGCAATTCTAGAGGAGCTGCTCCCAGCATGGAATTTGCGTTTGACACACACACTTTACTGGTTGAAAGTGAATACAAGCGGCAAATTAATTGGCCCAATAGATTTAAGTGGGAGGAAAAAGCAACCATTCGAAATGCTCTACATAGCATGCCACGTGGCAAGTACAGAGGACTTTTGTACACGCCTGCAAGAGGTAACATTGCTTTTGAGTGTGCCAAGTGTTGTACACTCACACAAGCCACCGCTATTGCCGTGGTTAAGTGAAGTACTACCGGCAAAACCAAAGTGCTTAGAATTATTTGCACGGTATTTGCAGCCAAACTTTGCTTCGGTGGGTTTAGAGGTGTTAAAGTTAATGGACGAACGACTATATAGTAGCTCTAGCAACAATTGTGTAGCATGACTAAAATAAAACAATTTTTAACAAAATTTTTTAGTTCAGAGTTTTTCATTTTATTGTTAAATGTTAATGAGAAACTGTAAAAAGCGTATGGGGACTACGCGACGGTTTTTACTTCGCTGCTATTATTTGTGTTATAGCATACTCTAAATTATTATTGAGTGTAAGATTTTTTTTTTTTACTTCGTGCTTTTCACAAATTATTAAAATGCAAGTTTTTAAGATCAATAAAGAGGTATGGTGGCGTAAAACAAAAAACATATAATGCTTGTAAAAATATTTCACAATTTCCAAACTTCATTTCAAAGCCAGTAATTTTTCATAAATTATAAGTAAGTTAGTGATAATAATGTGGTAATACATTTTTGTTCATGCTGCTCTTCATTCTCTTTATTCCTGACCTTGGGCAGCAGCAGCAGGATTCACAATACCATCGCCCCTCTTCTTTGAGCCCGACACAATATCATCGATACGTAGCAGCAAAATAGCAGTTTCCACAGCTGTCTTATATGTCTGCATTTTTACAGCCATTGGCTCCCAAATACCTTTAACATTCATGTCCACAATTTCACCGGATTCACCATCGATACCCCAAGCACAGACAGCATCACCTTAAAACGGAAAATAATCAAATAAATTAACTGTTGTATAATCGAATCGGCAACATTTTCATGCTCACCTGAGTAGGAAGCATGCTTAGCACGCAGTGCAGTCAAAGTGCGTATAGTATTGGCACCGCAGTTCTGTGCGAGCGTACGTGGTATGATTTCCAGAGCATGCGCCACGGCAGTATATGGACCTTTAAGCTGCTTACGCGACAGCAACTGTGAGACAGCCATTTCGATGGCGCCACCACCAGCAACTAAACGTGGTTCAATAATTAAATTGCGTGCTACATGTAGTGCATCTTGGAGATTGCGTTCTGTTTCATTTAGAATATCTTTCGAGGCGCCACGCAACAGAATAGTGCAGGCCTTGGGATCTTTGCATTTTGTTATAAAAGTGAAATACTCGTCACCAAATTTCTTAATCTCAAAAAGTCCTGCACCAGTTCCCACATCTTTGTCTGTCAATTCCTCCGTGCGATTAACAATCGTGGCGCCACAAGCACGTGCGATACGTAGATTGTCCGTTTTGCGTAGACGGCGTATAGCAGTAATGCCGGCCTTCAGCAAATAGTGCTGTGCCAAGTCGGAAACACCCTTTTCTGTGAAAACAATATCCGGTTTGACAGCAATGATATCAGCGCAGATGCGTTGTACAAATTCCTCTTCGATTTGTAGCATGCGTGTGAAATCCTGCTCACCGACAATTTCTACATTAGTCTGACTCTCGCCTTTCTTGTACTCAAGGGAGCAATCCAATAGGAGAATGCGTGGATTTTCGATGTAACGTCGCATCTTGGGGTGTGTGACATCCTTATTGATCATAACACCCTTCAAAACACATGACTCATCGATGCTGCCTCCGGGAATTTTTTCCACTTTAGCATAGCTATAATATATAGAACTATTTGTTAAAACACAAAGCAAAAAAATTAAAATGTATGAATTTTCTTACCGCTTTATGTCTACTTCCAAACGTCCATTCTCATTCAATGTCACAGTCTCAACGGCCTCCAGCGCAATTTTCACAGCTAAATCGGACCACTTCCTGATGAATTTTGTGCCCAAACAAGCCTTTACGACTTCAGCCATTTTATCTTTGTCATTAACATCAAGTGGCACACTCAAGTCTGTTTGCAAGTGTTTAATAATATCTTCTAAAGCCTCGCGATATGCACGAATTATGACAGTAGGATGAATCTGTTGCTGCAAAAATGGCTCAGCAGACGCCAACATCTCGCCGGCCAACACAATTACAGAAGTAGTACCATCGCCTACTTCTTCATCTTGTGTGCGTGCGATTTCAATCATGCTTTTAGCAGCGGGATGCTGTACGGTTATTTCACGTAAAATGGCATTACCGTCATTTGTCATCACGATGCCACCCATTGGGTCCATAAGCATTTTCAACATAGCCTGTGGCCCCAGACAAGTGCGAATAACATCAGCAATTGCCTTTCATAGAAAAAATTTAATTACAAATAACATTTGTTCACGAATATTCGCTGACAAGTATTGTGCTACTATGAGTCACGCATGTATTCTCACCTTTCCGGCATTGATGTTCTCCAGCTGCACCTTGCGACCCGAATCACGTCTGGTGTTTTGGCCTATACGCAAAAATATTAATGAAATCTTACTCGAGAGACTGTAAACAAAATAAACTTACTTAACACAAGTATAGGTTGTTGTCCTCCAAACATTTTTGTATCTTTTTACTGAACTTTTTCCACAACTAACTAAATTCACTCGTGCAATAATCGCGTGCGGCTGTTCGTCGCCAAAAGAAATTGGAATGACATGAACCATGTTTTGTGAGGTTATGTGCATTTTCCACTGTACTGTAACAACTGTCAAATATCAAAATAATGAAACAGCAGGCCAATGTTTACGTGCTTTAAATGCTAGAGGAAAGAAAGAAATAAATAGATTGACACTGGGTAGATGAGCTATGTAGGTGTGCTGATCATTTTTCATCAATCAAAATTTATATGTATAGAAACACGGTGTACTGAATACTGTATTCTATCATTCTTGGTATAGAAATGTAAAAATTCTAATTTGATTATCGCATGATTTTTTTTTACTCATACACCTATTCATTAAAATTTAGAAACTAAATCATTTTGTAATTAAATTTTTGGTACTCTTGTTTTATTAAGTACGCAATTCTTGAGAAAAAACATTAAAATGAAATAAATAAGTATTACAATATTAAAATAAAAATTATAAATTTAATTTTAAGAAGATATTCAATATAATAAAGTGACTAATCGTCCTCATTTTCCTTGTATAGGAAATAATTCCCTACTAAACAAAATTAGTTATGCATATTGATTTCCCTCATTCCTAAATATAATAATGAATGATTCCCTAAATACTAAAAAATTCACTCATCGACTGATTTCTTGACAATTATCGAATAAATGAAATTTGTTGAATATCGAGTACTAATTTTCTTTCGTATTGCCTATTACTAATTTTGATGAAGTGATAATCGTCGGACTGATATAAGATTGTTTCTTATGCCGTCCTCATTTTTTTGATAGCTATTAAACAAAATTATAGATCGAAAACAAAATTAAACAACTTGTTCCAGGTTTTTTTTTTAAATATTCTTTGTGTACTTTCCATTAAAACTGATTATCAGTTATATTGCTCACCCTGTGTTAGACAGCTGACTTTTCCTTATTTGTTTATAAACGTTTACACATTTGCAAAGTTAACAAAATTATAAAACTTCAAGTTAATATTAAAAACATGGACTCAAAAAAAATATCCTTTGGCTTTAGTAAAATAGCGAAGAGGCCCAATTTGTTGGCAACAAATAAGAGCAAGGAAAAGGTAGAACCCACAATTGAGCTAATTAAATGTTTAGAAGGCCAGGAAATAAAACTAGTGGAGTAAGTACAAATTTTCATAAAAGTATACTAGATCCTATAAAACTTTGTCACATTACAGAGAGAAGAAAGAAGAAGCTCCATTGGTGATACCTTTAAAGGAAAACACAAAAACATCGACAGCACTTGCCAGTTTAATTAGAAGAAGAGCCGTTTTGTTAGGCGAAGCAGACGAACCGCCGCCTGAAGACCACAATCACAAAACACAGTCCGACAAAGCCAATGGCACGAAAGGAAGTCTAATCAACGAAAGTTTGGAAGAAAGAGCCGCACGTGAATTACTCGCATCAGTACAAAACAGCGGTAACGAGCTGATCGATCAAAATCTTGTGCTACCTGTTTTAAAAGCTGACGAATTACCACTTGACGGCGCAAAACAGCCATCAATAGACGATTATGAGAATGTACCCATAGAACAATTCGGCAAAGCTATGCTACGTGGTATGGGTTGGTCAGAACCCGTTCAGAAGAAAAATGGCACGCCAGAAGAAGAAATGCCATTTGTGCGGCCAAAGGGGATGGGGTTGGGCGCTGATAAAGCACTCAAAAAAACGCCACTATTGGTTGCACCGGAAAAAAATGAAATTCTCGAAATCAAGAAACAAGCTTTTGTTCGTATATTAGGTGGAAAGCATAAAGATATGTATGCCCAAATTGAAGGATTCGACGATCATGCCGGTCGTGTGATTGTCAAAATGGCAATTGGTGGCGCAAAGGAAGCATTTAATGAATTTTTGTGCCAACCAGTATCGAAGGGAGAGTACGCACAGTACGGCAAATGCATAAGTAAGTGTAAATGCAACAAAAAAATCATAACTTCTAATAATACATTTTCGTTCTTTCTAGATACAGCAAAATATGAAGAGTATAAAAAGATGGAAAATGAGCATGGGCAAATATTTATTAAACAAGAGAAAACTGATGAAAAACCATCAGGTAATTTCAAAATTGAATGCAAAAAGGAAGTTGATGATAAACGGAAATTTGACAATAAAGACAGAGATAAGCGAGTTGAGAGACGAAAAAGTGATGATAGGCAGCGCGCTGATCACCAGAGCAGCTCTCGTCGTCATGTAACTGATGATCATCGCAACTACAACAGGAATACTACCCGAAATGAAACTGACGAACGCCAAGATGACAATAGGAGTAGCAACTCGCGACGTTATGCCTTAGACGATCAAAGTAGCTGTAATCGACGTGAGCGCTATGGCGAACACCGCAATGAACGTGACCCACCCAAACGTAGGTCTAGAGAACGGACGAGTCGAGCCGACCACGAGCAGCGTGTACCGTCAAACAGTGGTAGCTGCAGCAGACGTCAACAATACAGCGACGATACGAGCGCTTCTTCAGGCACGGATAGTGATTCTGACTCCGCCTATGAACGTAAGGCTAAAAAGAAATCAAGCCATAAATCAAAGGATAAAAAGAAGAGCAGTAAAAAATCGAAACGTAAAAATCGCCGTAGAACAAACGATACAGAGACTTCTTCAGGCAGTGAGAGCAAAGAGGACGAAGATGATTCGTATCGGCGAAAAAAGAAGCAGCATAAAAAGAAAACAAAGAAAAGTAAGAAGCCCCGTTCAAGGTCTCGTTCACATGATCGGAACAGCAGAAGATGACTTTTGTTGAAGTGAGATTGAATTTAATATAAGTACGTATACATACGTACAGTTACTCACAAAAGAATTTTTCTTGAATTTTTTTTATAACAATCAAAATTCTTTTCATTGTAAAGTTTTTCGTGATTTTTTACAAAAATAAAGGGCATACTATAACGAAAACAAATCAATGATTCACATTTTACACAAAATTTATAAAAATTCAACAAATTTTCAAACTTTATAATCAGAATTTGACGACAGTTTTAGACTGCGACCCATCCAATTCTAGTATGATCAAGTGTAATTGATAATTCTTGTTGATTTTCTATAATCTTGTTTTACTGGCAGTGTTCCTCCTTGTATGAAAGAAAATTGGCAAAATTGCCAGCAAAAAAAAAAATATTTTTTGCATGGTTTGTATGGTTTTCGTTATAAAATAAACTTTAATTTTTATAAAAAATTAACGAAAAACTTTAAGCTAGTATCCAGCTCTCAAGAAAAATAGCAAATTCATAAAAAATGAAAAAGAAATTTTTTCTATTCAAATTTTTTAATCAGTTTGCGGCTCTCAAGATATAATTGCAAATGAAATAATTAATATTTCTTCAAGTAAATTTGCAATTACGCCACAGTACTTTCTTAAGTAACAGAAATAATAAAAAATATTTCTTTTTTTTCGAAAAACATTTTGAATGTAATAAAAAAAAAACAAAGAAACATACTTTTGTTAGTAACTGTACGTAATTTAACCTGTGCTTTAACTGAACTCAACCGAATATTATATGAAAATATAAACTTGCTCATTTGCAATTATTTTTTTTATTAATTATCATTGTGATGTCTACCGATTTTCTAAATGTAAACACAAATGTACTAATGTTTTAAGTATTATATATTTAATATTTATTAGATAAACATGTTTGTATTGAAAAATGATTTCGCATTTTGCCCATAGGAAAAATTCTTAACTATACTTTAGGGTTCAAATATGTACTTCAATATTTTTGTTTTTGTTTTCATAATTAATAAATCACAATTACAATGAGATTACTTGAATCTAGATTTTTATGTAGGACAATGATGCTGACAAGTGTGGTCCTGATGTGATCGCACGGAGATGGTAAAGACTCCACAATTTCGAATTGTAGCCTCTATTGTGAATGTCGCGACTAGCAAAAGATAAACGACTATTAGACGATTATCGCTTTCTCGTTCAATGAGCGATTGGAAATATTTAGTCAATCATCTTTCTGTAACTGTTCGATAGATGCAAATTTTCCTCTATCAAATTTTGCGAAATGAAATTTTAATCGAAGGTCTATTATACTGTCAGTCCGACATTCGCAATTTTGGGGATTTGGTGTTACCAACCACCGATTGGCTGTTTAATGGCACTGTTAGACTTTTCATGGCAAAAATATTTAAAATAAGAAATCCAAGCTCGTTTGATGAATGTATTACATAAAATAAGTATTAATGGTTGATATACATATGTAGAGTATTTTTTTTTTCATTTCTTATAAATACATTGATTATTATGTTTTGGTGATCTATTTGAATATGTTTGTTTGTTCGGTGTGTTGCTTTAATGCAGTGGATAAAGCTAACTCACTAAATATCTATTGATTGGATTGAATCAAAGTTTCAATATCGAATATAGTAGTAATATTTAATATCTATTTCATTAATTTGCGCATATTTGCTCGTAATTTATTATTTAGATTTCTTAATTATTCATGATTTCGATAATTCAGTTAGCTTTGGTCGTATGTTTCTTTCACTTCAGGGAAATGCCCATTACAATATTGTACAAATTGGCATATTATTTTTTAATAGCATTTCCAGTTTATGAAAAAAAAGTAGAAGTCGTAAATGAAGTAATAAATCTAAAATGGCTACAAATTCATAGCTAACACAAATAAATTAATTAAAACGTACAGAAATGTCACGCGTTGAGCAGTTGCTACGATTTTAATTTAAAAATCATGCCGCAGCTGTTGCACACACTTAAAATTTCATCCTCTATTGCCAACTCCATCTCACACCTACTCTTTACTCGGCCTTCTTATTCTTTTCACGCAGCTGTTGTAGTTTGGAGTTCACGGCACAACCGAAGTAGTCTTTGATCTTAAAGAATACGCCTTTCTCCTGTATGCCCGGATACAAAGCTAACAGCATAGTGATCAAATACATGAGTAGTAGATTATTTATAATAGTGCCAATCCAAGCAAGTGTCAAAAGTGCAACGCTCATAATGGTGACAAACTGTAAAAAAAAAAAAAAAAAAACAAATTTTCAATTTATTTATAAGAAAATATGTGAATAAGTCGTTCAATTTATAACAGAACAAATTTTCATTTTTCAATGTCCACAATAATTTTACACTCACCAATGTGGATTTGCGCTCCTTAGCGGAAAAGAGGTACTCATACCACCCGCCTAGGAGTAATTTCAGATTGCACAATTGTGTGCAAACTCGCTCAAATTGTTCCTCCTGGTTGCCGTTCCAATTATCCGGGCTGAAGAAGAAACGCGATACCGACGGATAAATAAAATCTATTGCCAAAGCAAATAGGCCAGCTAATGAAAGTGTCGTCACTGTGGACATATCCAGTGCCCATAGGATCAAATAGAATGTCGTAATGGTGGCAGCAATGACTGCTGGATAAAAATTCTTCTCCCAACTCAACACCGAATCCAGGTGTACGATGAGATTACGCCACGGCTCCAAGTCATGCTTCAATTTGTTATAAGCGCGCTTCTGTGGGTCCATTTAAGAAATCATTAAATTAAAATTTCCGAGTTAAACCAAAATTAAAAAAAAAAAACAATAGAAAAATCACGATTATAATTTTTTTTAGGTGGATGTGTGTGTTTGTTAGAATGAAGTTTGCTATTTGGAGAAAATTGGAAAATTCAATAACTTACCTGTTCAACAGACATTTTCTCTTGACGAAATTGAGTTTTGTTTGGAATGGCCTAATGCAAGTTCTTGTAAAAAATTATATGCTATATTTTGCTCCGCTTGGTAAAATCAATAGGCTTTTAAGCTGGAAAAGCAGAGAAATATACCAACCTCACACCTCTGATTTGTACCTTTTCCGTCGGTGAATATACTGCGATACGATTTTTCTGATGCGCTTTGTGCGTCTTCCTTGTTTGTTGTTTTTCTGCGCATTTATTGTTTTTTAAGAACCGTTTCTTTGAAAAACGCGCTACAGGGATGATTTGGCGAGCGATTATTGTATCAATCATTATGGGACAGTAGCACGAGAGGATTTTAAGCAAATTATATAGTTTCACTGATATCTGAATAAAGGCTAGTTTAAGAAGAACAATATTAATAAGAACAATATTAATAAAAAATATAAGAATAAGAAAAAGGACGATAATAAAAAATAAAAGAAATTAATGTTAGTCATTAATTTTTGTTCAATTTTTTATTTCAAATGTCACTATATAAAATCTAACTCGCCTAACTTGCCTCGTACTCAAAGTCTCTTAAAAAGTTGATTTTTCTAATTTTAGAGTGGTTTTTAACTTAAGTTGAACATGGAATAACAAAAAAACGGGAAGCCCCGAGGTTTGTATTGTAATAGCTGCAGCGAAAATAAGACCACAAGTGCAGTTATCACCTTCCTTTTCTTTTCATTATTCCTGTGAGAGGGATAGTATGATTTACAACAAACATACTTTTTTAACATTACGTTCACAAAGCGAATTCAATCAGCTGCTTGTGAAAGGGCATACTTCATAGCGAGAATTTCAGGCAGACCACCCGTTAAATAGGAAGTAGCATTATAGCAACCTTTCATGCTCAAATTATTTAGTCAAATTACGTGTGCGTGCAAATAGACGGGGCAACTAGCATTATTTATTACAAATACATTTCACTTAGCCCCATTGTTAATTTGTTCACTTCTATAAACAGAATGCATCAAAGAACGCAATTTGATCAAACAGCCAAAAAGAAATGTGAAAAGCGAATGAAGAAAAGGAATTTAATTTGCCTTGCCAAACAGAGCATGAACATTTGCGAATTGAAAAAAATCAACCCTGTTACCTATTTAACGGGCGGTTTTCAACTGCTTGAAATTTCTACTCGCTTTCTGCCTTTTGTTCTCGCGAGCTAAGGATTTTTTCATTGGGCATTTTGAAAGCATACTTTTTCATTTCCAACATGACGTCAAGGAAGAATACTTGTGCTCTACGCGCTGTCAAAGAACATAAAACTATAGTTTTATAAACTATAGTTTTATGTTCTTTGGCGCTGTTTTGTGCCAGAAGACACTACGATAAAACAATGTTTCCACAATGGAAGATGCTACGAAATGAGAAATTGATGTCAAACTGCAAACATGATAGTTGAAAGCAAGCGAGGGAGCATTTACAGCAAAGCGGATCCATACAAGGTGGTGTTATAAATACAACTACAAAATTCCTATGTATTTTGTTTTTGTTTCTGCGTAAGAGTTGTCAAAATTTAAATACAATTTGTTTTTGCTTTTGCGTGAGCTTTCAAAATACATGTAGGTGAATCAAAAAAATCAATCAGCTGCTCTTATGCCATCACCTTCTATAAATTCCCCTTGACTTACAGATTGATATGCTGAAAATGGCGTACTTCCGACTTTTAGCGATCTTCACAAACGACATCTTTACAATTTAAAGCTGGTGAAGACCGCCCGTTAGAAAAAAATTTATATAATTTTTGATGGTACTTGCCCGTGCAGGATTCGAACCTAAGCCACACCGAACGAATGAAGTGCGCACACAGTACACACTCAGTTACGGCGGCCGCGTAGAAAAATCTGCGTTATAAACATGATAAAAATGTTTTTATCATGGTTATAAATATGCATGGAAATTACGGAGAATCATTTGTATATTTAAGAAACTTCAGATTTATTTCAAGATAAAATCAACGTCAAAGTTTGTTTTAAAAAATTTTAATTACAAACTATAATTAATACCATATTTTCAGGTTTATACATATAGAAGGAAAGAAGGAAATTGTATGCCAGTGACTGACGCATTGCTTACGAATGTAATCTATGTATATACATATGTTAATGTTTAAAATAAAAACAGTAAAATTCAGTTACCGAAATAAAATAGAAAATTTACAAGATATTCCACGATATTTTACTGGTTACGTGTAATTTTACATTTTCTATATATAAAATATTTACTCCGTTTACATACTAGCTCTTTAATTTATTCTAATACAATGTATGTACATCATGAGAAGAAAGAGAAAAAAAATCAATAAACAACATGAAATCTCAAGCAGCAAGAGAGCTGCGACCACAATTTGCTGGGTTTGTGAAATTTTAAACGAACGAATCAAGTGCAGGCGCGCCAAATTTAATTCAATCGTTCTAAACAATTAAAAACTTTTTAAAATTAAAAATAAACAAAATTTATAAAAGAAACTTTCGAATTTAAAATTCAGAATGACAATAAATCATAAATGCTAATTGCTTTAAGCACTAATAGTAAATCATAATTATATAAACGCCTGCACGAAAAAAAAATTATTTTATAACTGATACACAAGCAACCTTCGTTGTTACTATGCAATGCTTTTCATAGTCATCGGGCGGTTTTTTGTTGTTTACGGTTCTCCCGAGCCCAATGATTGATTCACTCTTTTTCTAAACTGCTACCAAAGTGGCATACAATCAGCGGTCAATTTAGGTTTTTTCCTCTTTTTCTTTGTTATAACGTTCTAGCTCTTTCAGAAATTGCGCTTTTGGTTTCATCACATTTGGACGATCTCCTCGACAATTCGGACAGAACCACTTTCCTTTTGGTTTCAAAACCAGTGAAACGCATGAAAAGTGAAACCATTCGATGGGGCACAGGTCGTTATCGCAGAGTATCATTTCACCAAAAGATATCTGTATAAATATATGTATTTAATAAGCCATTTGAATTTAACAATTCCATTTTTTGTTTTACATACCTGATTGCACACACAGTATGTTGGCTCATCCGGATCAATAGGATCTGGTGGCGGTGTTTCTTCACGTACACTCGCCTGTGCTGACGATTGGCCTCCGCGCGTCTTCCTTTTCTTCTTCTTACCCGAACTATTACTACTACTAATCGCTCCCGCGCCAGACGTATTGCCCCCACCTGTACCGGCAGTACCACCGCTTTGGTGCTGAGCATTGTGCTTTTTCTGTGTTGCACCACTACTACCTGACGCTTTTTGTACAGATTGACGTTCACCGGCATTACTGCCACCACCACCTTCATTGGCAGAATTAGATTCATTACCACCAAATTCCATATTACTATTATTTGCGGCCACACTTTCATTACGTCTTCGGGACCGTTTACTGGCTGAACGTTGATTTTCAACCACTGTTAAGGCAGCGCTGCTCGCAATTGTATTACCATTGGCGGCACCACTACCTGCTGTACCATTACTGGCATGGCTAGAACGTTCAGAATTTGGTGTTGAGCCACCACCACCGCCTCCAGCACCACCCGATGAGCTACCTAAAAACGGAAAATATTCTTGAATTAACAACTATCAAAATAAAATGAAGCGTATCCTACCATTTGCACAATATGTGTTGTTTTCACGTGTTGGACTTGAAGATCGCGCCTGTTTCGCTGGAGTAACGCCTCCAATATCATCGGACTGTTGCAGTTGATCAATTCGACTCTGTTGTTGATGCATCTCTTCTTTAATATCGAGGGTCTTTTGATCGGTATCAAGTTGCCGTGTTTTGTGATCAATCAGCTCTTGTAATAAATTTACTATTTGCATTTTCTCATCACCCAATTCTTGTGCTTGTATGAGGCTCTGTTGCATTCGTGCAATAGCTCGAACACGTCGTGTACAATTCGCATCACTGGCATTATTACTTTGTAGTGAACGCCATAAATCATAATAGTGATCAACATCACGTAGCAGGCCTAGAAAATTATTAAAACAAAAAAAAACATACATGAAAATTTCGCAATCACATTTGTGAGGGCATCGTCAATTCCAAAAAGGTTATGTATTGCAGTTGCTGGATTACTTACTCCGATACTGAACATCTATATCACGGATGCGTGACAAATGGCGTTGCACGTCATCTGGAAGATTCTCCACCGAGTCTATGTAATTATCGACATACGTTGCCGAGTAGAGAAGTGCTTCAGTTGAAACGGGATTCAACATTTTGCTGCCGATTCTTCTTTAGCTTTCAGGAACAACATAAAACAAAACCGGACTTTTCACTTGCTTCGATCAGTTTAATGGCACAACATCACTTGCTACTTTTCCAGCTCACTGAATGTGATGTAATGTACAATTTAATTTATTATTTTTTGACAATATTTTAAAGAAAATCTCCAAACTTTTCCTATTTGTTGAGATGTTTTACGAATCTGTGGCATATTTGTGGAACGTACCAGTGGTCCTCTTTCGTCGACTGTACTAATGTGGATTTTATTGCGGGAAATCACGGTTGCCACTTGAAATTAATTTGTACCAAAACAAATTTATTATTTCCCATTAAAAATTTCATTCAAAACTATTTAGTTTAATTTTTCGTTGAACTGAATACAGAAGGTGATGCTATCAGGAGTGCCGTCGCTATAGTTTTTGACTATTTTCCTAGTTATCAAATACTAGTAGACCAAGCTTTCTTTTTACAAATAAGCGGCAAACCTTATTAACCTCTACCGGTAACCCTCTCTTAGAAATTTTCACAGAATTTCGACGTCACAACAGATTTTGTGTAATCTTTCTAACATCTTTACCAACGTGTTTCCTCTCTTTTTTCTCCACCGGTAAATTTGGTGTGACGTCACAAGTTACTCTTCGAATTTCAGATCACTCAGGTCAATCTAGTATTTTGTCGTTCTTGGTTTCATCTTTTGAAACTTTACCATGTGTCTTTGAGGGGTATTGTCGGCAAGTTTCTTTATTCATTGTGTGTTGTATTTTTATTTGATGCCCAGGTTATACTTCAAAATATAAATGCAACAAATTCAATAAACCAGGTAGCAGCTGTAACATATTGGTTTGGTGCAAATTTTAGAGCACTAGTATATTTTCTTTTCTAGTGAAAATTTTGACACCAAGCATATCCAAGAAGAATACTGTATTGTTGCATTTTTTGTCCTAATATTCAAGCATGATAGAAGACAATATCGCGGCGAAGGTACATATTCTAAATCCAATAAACAAAGAATATGGGAGAAAGAAGAATTAATAACTCTAAAATTTTCAGTGAGAAACGTATTTTAGAATGTAAAAATGTAAAAAATAAGTAAAAGTTACGAACTAGCATTGCAGAAATGTAAAATTGTCTCACCATAGGGAACAGTTTTCGCAGCATAGAAGCTTTTTACCAATTAACATAGGTCCCCATTATTAATATCGAAACATCACCTTTGCCATATCGCTCTTTACAACGTGATGGTAAATACTAAGACAGATTTGTATAGCCAACTTTTTCGGCAGTTTGACTCAAGAGGTTGCTTCGTATTAAGCCCATTTGTAAACCTGAAACGAATACAAATTTTTTTGGGACCTGAGAAATGGTTTTAGTACTTGTTTGTTTCTTGATACTTCCGAAAATGAAGTCAAATTACGAGATTTTCCACAGCTAAGTAGATATCTTTAGAAGTCTCTTTCTTCTTTCATAATAATAATAATAATTTTGAGCCTATATTATACATATATTTTCATATTTAGCCGAACTTTTTTGATAGAAAACCATCAGTTTTGGCGCTAAAGTGTAAAGTATGGCAACGATACGTGAAAAGTAATAGATTTCCAATGAAAGCAGGGTCGCTTGACGAAAAACGTACCGAATCTCTCAATATACAAATCTTAAATACCCCAAAAGGTCGAACAAAGAAACTAATTAATTCAGCAAAAAATCGATATCTTTTAAACATCGACTAATATCGATTGTAAATAATCGTTTAATTGCCATTTTCCAATCGCGCTTCGCTAGTCTTTTCGCCGGTTATTTGATTTCA
Source organism: Anomoia purmunda (assembly GCA_951828415.1). Lineage (NCBI taxonomy): Eukaryota > Metazoa > Arthropoda > Insecta > Diptera > Tephritidae > Anomoia > Anomoia purmunda. The sequence goes on from OX639993.1 coordinate 18,028,964, forward strand.
TTCACTTTGCGTCTTTTGTACGATCCAGTTGTTCATTTACAGTCGTTGATTTGTTATTTCGCTTTTATCCGGTTTATATTCCAGATTTAGTTGCATTTCATTCTGCAGACCACCATTGTGTAAAGAATTTTGTATAGTGTACAAATTCCGCATCAACAGAGTATACTTTGAGAAAAAAGTGCTATAACCTAAAAAGTGTGTTGACTGCCAAGGCGGTAGACTATAAAAATTGAATTTAAAAAAGTGTAAAGTGAGCGTATCTTTAATCGTACGGTATTACCGCATTTTGATTACTTTCTATTCTACCTTACTGCAAAATCAAGAACTAAATAAAATGATCAGCAACACCAACTTCGCCGGCATCACCGACAACAACAAGCCCACTAGCAAGTAAGTAATTTATGCAAATAAATAATTACTGCGGCTGTGAATATTTTCAAATATTAATGTGCAGATATTTTCTCATCCTTAATCGAGACATCTTAAAAGAATTTACTATAATTGCACTTGGCAGAAATTTTTGACAGTCATGTTGAACGCTGCTTTTTTTATGTCCTTTTTCCACTGCATTTGGCAACGCGCTTTCAAAAGAGAATTGAGATAAATAAAGAAGTGTACGGGTGCGCGCAGCCTGTGGAGTTTACAGTGTTGTAGATCAACCACTATTTTAGCTACATGCTATTTTCTACCACACATTACCGTAGACAAATCTTTAACTATGTTTTTACCAAAGCCAAGTATTGATCACGAATTTTGCAGGACAGATTGATTCTGTAATTGGACCTGTTCATCTGCGCAAAATTAGTGTATACATTTATGTATTTGTGCAAGAAAAACATTTTGTTTAGATTTATTCGATTATCTTTTTTATTAGATTTATATCCTATTTTATTTGCATTGATTAAGAAGTGTTATTGGGTTAGTAGACTCTAATGAGGCGGCTATTAGTATGAAGTATATTTGCTTTTGTTTTCTATGAAACAGCTCAATTGAACATTTTTTCCTTACCTTGAAAAATCACCGGGTTTCTGTAAATTAAATCTTCCACACTGAATTTTTTTGAAGTCTATGTATTGCTTCAATGTATTCAAATAAAAATGCCACTCAAAATCAAGTTGAATTTCCCTGTGCTAAAGAGACTAAAATGTGGAGGGCCAGGGAATGTTCACGGTGAAACGATGTTTAAAATTGTAACGCACTTGCTTAGATGTTCTTCCGTAATACCTTATGAAATAAAGGCCTTAGCAAATTTGATTCTGTGTTGTTTATTTTAATAAGTAACGTATTAAATTTTATGTATTTCTGTACTGAAAAAATTTATTTAAAAAAACTTGGCTTCCACTTGAAAATATATGTATGTATATGTATGCACATTAAGGTGCCTTACTATAAAAGGTTAAGGTTTTTCTACCGGCATTATACAATTTATTATGCTTTAAAAGTTCCCCCAAAATATGTTTTTCCAAAAATATGAAGATCTACTTGAACTGGACAAATTTGAAAATTTCTCGGGTAAGGTTTTTTTTTTGTACAAAGGTTTCGGGTTATAGTGCCTCAATGCATTTAAAACAAGTCCTTGTTCACTGATTACTTAAGAAATTCGTTTTGAAAAATACACTTTTTGGATAATAAGCAGAAGCAAAAAAAATTCTGCTCAAAAATACTGTGGATGACATACCCAGAGATTACAAAATCTCTGTGAAAAATCCTAACAGCCCACTTTCAAGTAGGTCCCTAGAGGCCAGTTAGAGGGGCAGATGTGATTTGTCTGATAAATCTTTCTAATCCGCCCAATTAACAAAATCCATTGCAAAAAAAAGACTAAACATTCCCAATTATTCAAAAAATTGAGTTTTTTTAAAATAATTATTTTTTAAATATTGAAAGATAAAACTCTGTAAGCTTAAAAGGTATATACATATGTATGCTTAAAAATATTTAAATAGTTGTTGAATGTTCAACAGCATAATAATAATGAGATTTGTAAAAAAATTTGGCCCTTGAATGACCTTATAAGTCTATATCGGTCAATTTTATCAACTAAGTTGAATGATTTATTTAAAACAATATTTTTAAAATCTATTTTTATTTATAAAAAAACCCCAAAAATGTAGGTAGTTTTAAATCGGCCCAGTTCCCCAAAATCTTATTCACCCTGTTAGCCTCTTTCATAAATGTTGCGATTTGTTTAGTGCTATTTAAGAGTGGAAAATAGTTGTGCCGGCAATTTTTAGGTTTATGTAGCTATATACATATGTATATATTTACAAAAACTACTCAAATAAAAACGAGCTATGCCTTAAATCTAAATTTCCCATGTATTTTCTTAGGGCTTATTCACAATAGCGCAGTATTTTCAATTCCCAATGCAACATCTCAGGTCGGATATCATTTTACGGAGCTGGCCTCAACTCGCATATTTTTACGAGTTAGTGTTGTTGCTTTAAATGCAATTCGTTATCCTACCTAGTGTTCTTTTGTAACTTGGTTACAAAGAAACGGACCCAATAATAATTATAATAATTTTACGCTTACACCAACTTCTCTTTCAATTTGTGGTGCGAGTCTTTGAGATTCGAGAGGCCCCTTAAAATTTTACGCCGACTTGCCGAGGGGCGACCGCCATTAGAAAACAGTTTTCAATAATTTTTGATGTTACTTGGTGTGGCCTGGATTCGAATTCGATACTCACCGAATGAAGCGCGCACACGCTACACATTTTTCTTGTTTTGGCCGTTTTGTAATACCGTTAAGTTTAAACTGCTCTAAACCAAACACATATGATATTGTTTCCACTGATATATAAAAGTTGTAGTGGATAGTAGTTTTGTTGCTAAAAATTAGAAAATTTCGCAAATTGATAGATTTATATCCAAGTAGAATAATTAGTAATATGTGATAAGATATCTAAGCTTTTGTGTCAATAAATATATATACATATGTATATACTTATGTATGTGCATACATATCTACATAAAAAATATACATATTTTCGTACATATGTATGTACCCAACGGATAACGACCTTGATGTTTTATATGCCTTGATAGTGGTTGTTACGAATACATCGTTCTTCAACTGTTTAAAACATATCTACGTATTTATGTACATATGTGGCTAAAATAAAATGAATGCACCTCATTTATTTATAAGCATGCATTTCCATAAGAGCTATTGCAGTCTCAGAAGTAAAGCGTTCAGCATTTCTTATGGCAAAGTTTGAAAATATAGAGCGTTCCAATTAATGTTCTCCCTTCGCCTCAGAGTTGAAGTCGGCTGAAATATGTATGTATGTATGTACATATGTACATACATATGTATGTAGGTACAGAGAGAGCAGAGCGATAAGTTGACCAGCAAGCAGCTGTTACGATTACTAATACTTTTTGTTTGTTATTGTCATTGCTTTTATTCTTTTATACAGATGTTTTTTTCATTTTAAAAGAAGTCCGTTGATAATAATTTGAAATAAACGTTTAAAATGTAATAAAAATAATAGAAACGCAAAGAGAAGAAAGAAAAAATAAAACAAAATAGTTAGAATAAATAAAAAGCTAGTGAAATACATAAAATTGTGATTCGTTTGCTCCGATTCGTGAACGCTGTATAAAATTTGTTTTTGTTGTTGGCTGAGTTAGCAACAACCCTAGCCTTATGGTCGTCATGCGTTGCCCGTTATGTGTCGAAGCGTTGTTTTGCTCCAGCTCGCTAGCACTTTCGCCTTCCGTATACATTCGCTTCAGCCCCCACAGCGTCATTCTCCGCCAAGCTATTTCGCACATTACTCGTTGCCCGTTTTCGTATTAATTCAAATTTAACGTTTGTCGGCGGCTAGCGACGATCGGATATCGGCGGTTAGTGGGTGTTAGAGTAATTGTTATAATTGCCATTACAGAGCGATTTTTGTTTTTTGTTTTTTGTTGCTTATCATTTGCTTACTTTTCTATACACATCAGTGTACATAAGTATGTACATATGTATTTACACACATATCCCCATAGATAAATATGAGCCTGCCGACATGTGCTCTATATTCTTCCTTATTTCTCTATTTTTTGGGGCTTTATTTTTTTTAAAGTTTATTTTGTTTATTATGTACTTACTTATGTATATTGTAAGTTCGTATGCATATTAGACTGGGTCGATAATTTTATGTTGCTTCATTCAGGGACCGTAACGATTAAAAGTTTTATTTAAATTTTAAAATAAACAACACTTTTTAATATGCAGTTATTTTTAATTTTTTTTACTCAGAAAATAAAAGCAATCATCTTTTCCCTTGGAAAAAATTATTTTTACTTTCCAAACAAAAATAAATACATAATTTCCTAAGCAAAAAATTAAAAAAAAAAATTTGGTACTATTATTTTCTGACTCAATGAACCCAACTCTTCTTCAGACTTTTTTTGCTTGGTTAACAGGTGAAACATGAACATATTCGTTCAATATTTCAATAGTTATCTCAATAGAATATCGAAAAAATGAGGAATATTGAAAAAAATCAGGAAAACAAAGCAAACAACTCAGTTATATTATTCAATGTTTGTAGCACAATTTTCGCTCGACTGATGTTTATGATTTGTAATAATTCATTTATGATTTACCAGTTGATAAATAAAAATAAAAATCAATACAAGATAAGTAGTCGCGGTAACTGTAGCAGAATCTCAAACACCTAAAATTGAATTACACTATATTTCGATTAAATAAATAGATAAATATTTCAAATATATCAAGTAATATGGTTTTTTTTAAGTTTTAGAAACGTTCCCGAAATGACTTTCTTTTCTTTTTCGCGATAAATCCAAAAATATGTCATTTCGTGCTCTGTCCGGCCTTAAACAAAATCGACAACGCCTTAATACAATTCATAACAGTGAAAAATCAGTTTAAAGATAAAGTTTAATTTTTTATTTCTACCGCCTCCATGTTTTTGTCCCACATTTGTGTGTATGTGTATGGCTTTCATTGAGTTTGCATGCTTATTAATTTTCTCTCCTACTTTATTATACCGGTTAATTAAATTTTACTTTTTCTTTTATTTTATTTTAATTTAAAATTTGTATTTTCTTGCAATGTGTTTACTCACTTCTTTCGAGTTATAGTTCGAGTGCATCTATTTCCAGTAGATATTTTGTTTTTGGCAGCACAAAGGAAAATATTCAAAAATAAAATACACGCACAAGTGAAAAGCGTTCTGTTCTCCATCCTCAAGACAGCCTATAGCGCCATTTAGTCGCATAGTATTCCCATTCGCACATTCTTTTTATATTTATGGCAAACGGAGTGAAGTTCAAGGCAGGAAACTGATTCATCCGTCCCTACAGTAAATGATTGGAATCACTGGAAAATACTTATTTAAATTCATGTGTGATTAATCAGCTGATATATGTAGTTCTTTGTTCGAAGGCAAGTATCATACATATGTACATACATATGTTTGCACATATCTACGCACAGCGAGTCTACATATTTGAAAAAAAAAAAGAAATCAAAAACTCGAGAAAAATGTTCTTAAAGTTTTTAATTTGCTTCCATAGTAAACAGGAAGGTTCATTTTGTTCTAATAACACAAGTTTACAAAATTTTTAAAATTGTCTGACTGCGAGGACGTCCGTATATAATACATATGTTGCGCTGAATTCCAATATGAAGTCATGGTATAAAAAAGTTGAAATTTTTTGAGATCTCTAAAAAAAAGTAAGTCACTTAATTGCAATATTGTCCATATTGCCAGATTTAAAATTTGTTTTTATCCATGAAAAGCTAATAATGAATTAATCCTTTAATCTGTGTGAACAATATTTTCGAATCGGATTATTAATTTAGGAACTTTTCAGGGGTTTATCGACAATTTTTACTAAAATACAAAAACTATTTTTCTTTCGATGACAATATAAACTTAAAGGAATATAATTACTTCCAGTTTTTGCTTTGGACATCCAAGAATCATCTTTTACAAAACAGTAAAAACAGTTCAGTAAATTTTTCGAACCTAAGTTTTTACTAAAATTTAATGATTTAATTACAAATAGTAGTGAAATCGAAAATTATATACATACATATGATTTTCTGTGTTTTTACTGAGCGGCTAGGAAATTTTATTAGATTCACATGCAAAAATAAAAAACAACTATACTCAGAAATACAGGGGTTTTCAATAGGGTCGCTACAAAAGTAGACCGATAGTGACAGCAAACGACGCCATATTTTTTCCCGCTCTTTTGACATTTCTCTTCAGTAAGATTTGACATTTCATCATGGAAAGATATACGATCCAACAACGAATCGAAATTATTAAAAATTACTACCGAAATTCGGAGTCAATGGCCTCAACTTTAAGAGCGCTACATCCAATTTATGGTCGTCGTCATTTCTGGCTGGATGGCTTCGTCAATAAGCAAAATATGCGTTATTGGACAGGCAGCAATTCATACGTACTTCATGAGTCAACATTGCATCCCGGTGCGGCTTATGGGCCGGCGGCGTCATTGAGCCCGAATTGGATGATATGGACTTGGATAATATGTGGTTCCAACCGAACGGCACCACAAGCCACACAGCGAATATCACAATCGATTTATTGAAAACCAAGTTTGATGAACGTGTTATCTCACGAAATGGCCGCCCAGTCAATTGGCCGCCTCGGTCGTGCGATTTGACGCCGTTAGGCTACTTCCTGTGGGGCTACGTCAAGTCTATGGTCTATGCCAACAAGCCAGCGACGATTGATGACCTGCGTACGAATATCGAACGTGAAATTGCAGCAGTATCGGCCGATTTATGCTTGAAACCCGTCGAAAATTGGGTTCAGCGTCTGGACTTCTGCAAGCGTGCCCGTTGTGCCCATGCAAAAGAAATCGAGTTCCATACATAATGGCATCGAATGCACTTTCACAGGAATAAAGAATTTAATTCATACCCCAAACCGTTTTTGTTTTATTTAAAAAAACTTTTGTGCGTTCCTATTGCAAGACCCGATAATTGCAATTAAGTGACTTATATCTAAATTTGGCTATATCTCAAAAACAATTATACTTTTTGATATTCTGTTTTCATATTCGGATTCAGCGAAATATATAATAATAATAATAATAGAATTTTTATAAAAACGACCCAGGCCTAGCAATTAAAAAAAAATTTTTAAGTTTTCTAATCGTCCTGCAGTAGCTTCTGTAACCGATGTTGATTGAGTGATAGAGCCTCCTATCGAGGGGTTAGAGATAGATAGATACACCTTTGAGACTAAATTTTTGTGCCCATTGTGTCAAATGTGTTTTCAAGTGTGGAGAAATACTACAAAAAAAAAAAGTACTATTTTTAATTGTAGAAAACTCGGTTTTTAAAGGTAGCTTGAAATTGTTTCAGCTCAGGTAAATCTTTATATATTTTTGGTAAATATTTTGTTTGATATCCTAAAATATATCGTATTTTAAAATTCTGCTGGAAAACCAGTAACGATATTTTTTTGTATGTATGTGCAGTGATGCACCCTAATGCAGATATTTATTCTGCAAAAATTAAAAAAAAAAAATATGAAAAATATGCCACTCTATAATTTTTAACAAATGTTTCATTTAAAAAAATTATTAAATTAGTTTTAGCACTTTGAGAGCCGAGTCCAAGGCGAATTCATACAAGGTGGTGTGAAGAAACAGCTGAGTTTTACTTTTTTTTCAATTCGGCGAAGCGGGTGTAATGTCAAACTAGTTTTGTTTGTTTACATTCTAATTTGTGTGTTTACATTCTAATTCAGATTTTGACATAACTCCCGCTCAAGGCGCAACAACAAAATACATACGTTTTTTCTTGCTACCACCTGGTATGAATTCGCCTTGGCCGAGTCGTTATAAACTTTCAATATTTTTCACACACATGTAAACCAAAAAAATTTTAACTTGTGTTATTATTATAGAATTTGCAGACCAAACAAATATTGATTCTCTAGGATTCTATACCGTTTCAACAGAAAACTGTTTATTTAAAAAAAAAAATTCGATATAAAACTATGCATGCATTTTCGGATTACCTTACTGCATGGCCCTTCAAGGGAGTTTTTTTTCTCTTTGCTCGGTTACCATTAGCCAGATCTATAAACGGAGATACAACGGCCAAAGATATTACAGTAGGCTTGTCTGGCACTTCAAACGTAAATAATAAAGGCGCGTGCACTTCAGACAGGCTCCTGCAGATGGAAAACAACCCAAATTTCTCTGCTGATACCCAAAGATACTATTTAAATTGTGTTTATAGTAGTAGTTAATTTTTTTTTCCATGTCCGTGCCTGGCAACTATTTGAGTAGTCTAGTCAAGGCAACTTTTGTAATTCTTATGTCACAGAAAATTACTTTTAGGTTCTACACAACTAGCTTTAGCCAATTTTTTTTTCTGCTTTAAAAAAAAAAATCAATATAAGTGTTGTTGACATTAGACGACATGGTCGATTGAAAATGGAAAATGGCAGCAAAGCGGATTGCTATGTAAATTATAAGTGTGTGCAGTATTGTATTTTTATAACTGTTAATATGACTAGCACTACCACAACCACAATCACCATTATGTTCCACATACTCGTACTATGTGTCATCACAAAACGAAAGCATCGTCTTGACCTTTCCCACTTTGAAGGGGGGCTATGCAACAGCAGCAGCAATTTAGCCTCAAATGTGATTGTGGTGGGTGGTGAGTGAATGCGTCGATTGCGTCGTTGGTGCCTACGAGTAATAGTGGAGCAAACGTGTGTCACATTAGCAAAAGTTTTTTCCCCCCATTTTTTCTTTTGCCAGTTTTCCATGCATGGGTTTTTTGTTTTTGTTTCTTAACTTATTGCTATTTGTTACGGTATTTTTGTTTTTGTACTTTTGTTTTATCATTTTACTGCGTTTTATTGATCGCTTGATTGAGTGACATGCTTTTTGAATTTGCGTAGTTGCAGAATTTCCATTTCGGGTAGGTACGAATTAAACAAAAAAATACATATATTTTTATGCGGAATGCTGTAATTGCACGCAACTATCGGTTGCTATCGGTTTGTTTTTTTGTTTTTGTTTTGATTTTATTATGCGCCCAACCTCTCTGTGGCGGCATCGCTTTCGAGTGTGCGACGGAAACACACCTTGAAGACTTTAATTAAGATTACATGTGTTTTTTGAGTTATTTACTTTACTTAACTTAGCAGATATTGCTGCTGATGTTGTAGGAGAATCGCTTAGCGTATGTGCAAACATTTTCAGATTTGAAAATTAATGGCGCAGAAAAGCCAACAACATAAGTTTGCTAAATTTCCACCTAATATGATTTAAGTGTGCAATTACGATTTCGAATACTAATGCAATCAAAAAATTAAAAATACCATTTTTGGTGCGATCACTGTCAAGGACGGTTGCGTCGACTCGTCGTCGATCAATCGACATTTGCTTGCCTCTATGATTATTTTCGTTTACCTGCCTATTTACGCATCACTGCCTCACTGTATAACGCACCCACCGCACTCAACTTCTTCAACATCTACCTTCCAGCCTTCCTCGCATCACAAACTGTGGCGCTCAACCAGCTGCTCGTTGTTTTTCGTATTCGTACTTCCCTAAAATGGTTCGGCTTGTCATCGATTGCCGGCGTACTGGGCTAGGCTACTGATTCATTGCTGTACTCTGTCGGTTGATTTTGGTGCAGTTTTGTACATTTTCCCTATCGAAAAACACATAAAAAGACCGGCTGCGTTGTTGTGCTGTTTGCGCTGATATTTCATTACAGGAGTTTTTCCCTCAAAATTTTCACCATTTTCTTACTCGAAATGGATTTTCAGGATTTGCAAGTGCGTCGTGTAGCACTTCCTCTTTTCGAATGCGTTACACATGTGGACAGGTAAATAAGTGAAAGGGCAAATACAATATATAGATATTGATGGTAGTGCATAATTTGGAAAATTGATTGATTGCTCCTTTTTGTGGTATGAAATTTTCACGATAAACCTTTATAATTTAAACTATTTTTTAATTAAATTCAGAACAACAATAGAAATAGAGGCGCGATAGTGATATACATAAGTATGTATGTATCTTTATAAATATTGAATTCCAGCTACCATTAGCCATGCTTATCTATTCAAAGGCAAAGAGGTATAATACATAATGAGCACATGCCTCTCGGCTCAGTTGCACTTTCAATTCTCAAGCATTTTTCGCTGTTAAAATCGCATTCCAATAATTTCCGAAGTTTAACTGAATATGTTCAGTATTGGACAAAATTCAATATAATATAATTTGCCACTTATGTTTATTAATTTATTTTTAATAATTTGTTTTTAATTATAGCTCATTCTATAACTGAAACCACATAAACAAAAGTTTCAAACTTTTTACGAAATGCACACAAATTCCACAAATTTGAAAAAAATTATCATAAATTTTCAAACTTTTTTATCCGAATTTTCAGAAACTCTTTTTTAGCCAATATAATAAAGTGCAAGTTTCAAATGAGTAAAATGTGCCTCGATTTTTAATAATTTTTATTGCTGATTGACATTACGTGATTAGGCTACAAAACTGCATACTCGAAACTAATTTTCTAAAAATTCGGACTAAAAAGTTAATAATTTAGATGCCATTTTTTCTAATTAATTTTGTTTTTTGTTGATAAATTTTCTAGAAAATATGAAACTTCGATTTATATGTTGTTTGTTATAGATTTATCTAAATTAAAAAAAAAAAACAAATAAATTTAAATAAAGAGAGACAAAATTATGAAAACTTGTCAAATATATTTTGCTATTATTTTTATGAATACAGAACACATTTCATGGTTTCGATTAAAAACTGATAATAGGCGCACAGTCGGGCCATTACTGAATCCATTGTAGTTTGAATTTTCGTGATATCGTTGAAGAAAACTAGCACCGAATCCATCGTAATACGAACGTAAAATATACGTATGTATGTAGCTAGTGCGTAGCATTTTCGGCTCAGCAATATCATTTTCGTAAAATCTCCAAAAATCGAGCTACGATGAATTCAATTGTAAAAAATTACAAAGGTTTGCCCGTCTCGTACTGCTAGTCGCCTCTCAGTGAATTTGAAAGAGTAAGTGATTCTTCTTGGGTGTAGACGTCACGGTGGTGCATTTGTTGATACTAAATTACAGTGATCGTCAAGGATACCGAATGCCGATATAACGAACGTACTTTTCGAAAAATTATAAAAAGTACTTTTCGATATAACGCAAGACCGCAGACATTATATCATTTACTACACTAGTAGTGATGTAGTAGAGACTAAAAGTGGCGCCCTAAGTGTTACCGCTCCTGGGGCTTTTTTTTTTTTGCTGATTATGACAATTCTCAAGTGAAAGTAAACAAACCTTTCATTAGAAATATGCTAAAAAGTTACTGTTTTTAGTATTTTGTAAATGTATTTAAATTTAAAAAGTCTTTTTATCACTCAAAAGTTGAAAGCTTACTACTTCAAGTCATTATTCTTTTTTCCATATTCTTTCTTTACTTTAACTTGAAATATGCCACGGAGCAATCTTGTATTCTATAAATCTTGAGCTGCACCAGCAATACGCCATGGAAAAATTGCTCTCAAAAATCGTCTCAGATGGGCGCCAGCTGTATTCTATCATTCTTGGTTCAGAACCTACCTAATGCGAGTGCGAATTCGACGAGATTTTTTTTTTAAAGAAATTGAAATGAAAGATTTTTTATTCTATGTTTGAACGAAATTTTAATACAATTTTGATACTTGTTTACATTGACCGGCCTATTCTCATGTCGTTACAATAGTCACCATGGTCACAATTGCCCACTCTGGTTACAAATTCAAAACGTCGGTATTATGAATTCTTGATATCGCAACAAAAACTACAAAAATTGTTACTTGGCACTAAGGAGGTAACAGCTGTTTTCATAAATATTTTTAGGTGTACAAATCAAAGCGGAATTAAAATCATATATTATATAAAGCTTATTGAATTCGCGCATAAAACTTTTAAATTTACAAATATAAAACGTAGAATCACTTGTATTCCTTTGTGCCACGGAAATGGAGCAAAAAAAGGAGGTGTTGGAAAGGAAACGAGTGGTAAGAAATCTGCGGGACATTCTCCATACCCGACTCATTTTTCGTCCAAATTTTCTGCAAAAAAATATATAAATACATACTTACATATGTATATTAGGGTGGCCCATATTATATAGGCGAAAAACTAAATCGGGCTTACAGATCGGGGCACCCCCCAAATTTTTTGCTATCACCAAAACAAATATTCTGCGAAAGTTTCAATTTAATATTCCAACGGGAAGAGGGTGCTCAATGGCATATAACATTAAGGAAAAAATGGAAAAATCCGCAATTTTGGTCATTTTTTTAAAATAAGTACAACTACGTAGGAAGTAATAAATTCATTTATTTTATAAAATAATGTTAATAAATAACGCAATCTTATATAATAATAAAGTGGGATAAAAAAACATGGCTTATTTCTCTAAAGTTGCCGACCCCAAGCTTTTAACAACTGCTCTCTTTGTCGTTTTTGTCGGAACCCACTTTCTATTAGCTTCTACCACTTGCAGGAGCAACTGCTTCTCTTCTTCATCATTTGTTAGAAGCTTATTGAAGTCTTCAAACAGTTTGACTCCATGCTCAGCAATATCATTTACAACTTTCAGGTTTCTTACGATTTGTTTCCCTCCAATGTAATACTGATTGATGTTCCATTCATTTGGATCTGTGTTTAAAAACGTTGAATTTATCTTTATCTTTTCAAACAAGTGTAAAGATCTTTGATTGGCAAAATCGGCCAATTCGGCTTGGTCACTTAAAAGTGCTGAATCACCTCTTACTTTTCGGTCAGTAGGTTCACACCTTATCTTTTTGACAATTTCCGCCTTTGCATTATTTGTTACTTTATCTGAGAACAGACTCAACCCAACTAATTCATCCGATAGGTACCAAAGATGGGATTTTATAGCGTTTTTAACCACTTCACTTATTTGTGGATCAATAGCTTCATAAGCGGTCATATCTTTCCATAGAGAAAGGTCTGCCCAAGGAGCATTTGCAGCCATAGGGGCCTCAAACCAATATTTCACATAGACAAGCATTCCAAATTTCACAAAGCGTTCTAGCTGTGATTTTTCCCTTTGTGTGGTTTTAAAACCCTCTTCCTCACGAAACAAGAAGATTTTGATAGCGTATAAGAGTTTTGCCATCCAGCGAGCACGGTGTAAGGCACCTGGAGCTCTCCAATGAACGTTATCTAGAGAATGACCTAGACCTAGTAGTGGTAGCTCTATTAACTCCATGTAATCATCTCTGGATTGGGTTTCCGTCATTAATATATCTAATAAAGAATTTACTGCATTCACTTTTAAATTGTCATTGCCAGTAGCTTTTTCCAATGGTTTAAAGTTATTTAAGTGAATTGATGGCCATGCTGCCTGAAACCTTTTAAACAAGGGAATGTCAGGAGAGCTGGATGGTCCAAAACAAAGAGTAAATACCTTACTGAGAACAATCTCTAAAATATGATGCCTGCATGCTAGCCATAATAGATCTTTGCCAGTTTTATGTTCCAGCAAAACACAAGCTCTATTTTTCAACCCTGTATTGACGGCTGTAGTGTCAAAACACATGCCGACTATATTTTTCTCCAAATCCCATTCCGTTAGTACGTCATATACTGCATTACCTAAGTTATCGCCAGTGCCACTTACTAGTTTTGGTACTCCAAGCAATTTTTCCTTACCGTCTGCAGAAACTAATACTGGCAAACGATCTACCTTTTCATTGCTCAAAATATCGGGAAGAATCTTACCATCCCAATGAACTATAACTGGATCATCAAAAGAAACAGATTGCTTTATTTCCTCAAATATATCTTTTCGCCCTTGTTTTCTTTGGCGTTGAATAGTGCTGCGTGATAATGGCAACGAGTTAGGGTCTTGGCCCAGTGCTGCTGCGATTGGGACCATCAATCTCAAGGCTTCTCTATCAGACACTTTATTGCGGTCTAAAGAGCTTATCACATGCTTAGAAAACAAGTTTTGCTTAGCAGCTTTCACAGGTTTGTCACTGCTCGGTTCATTAGCATGATGGTCAGTGATCTGGTACCGGGAGCTCTTCTTTACAAAAGTTGAAACTGGATATTCTTCATCTTCAGAGGAACAGGAAGTGTCACTAGAGAGTCCAATTTCGAAATAAGGCTCATACATTAAAGATGTCCCTTTGGAGGTACTAGGTGTTGTTTCTAAGAGCTGGGCTTTTCGTCTTCTCTCTTCATCTTCGTTAAATCTCTTTAAAGTTCTTTTCTGCTTTTTGGCTAAGCTTTTGTCAACTTTAGTCATATCCATTTTTCGCTGGTCTTGCTGATCTGCTAGAAATTTACGGTCTTCTTCAATCTTTATCAAAGTTGTAGCATCTGCATGAGCTATATCAAATAAAGAGTCAAGCTCAGATGTAAATTCATGTTCACGGGCTTTTTGATGTTTTGAATTACGAGATTTATTTTTTTTTAGCAACAACCACTTTGAATGGAGTTTCTCAATCTTATCAACGCAGTGTTTAATTAATCTTGTTGGTATGAGAGCTCTTCCCCATAACTGAGTTACCTCCACAACTGTCATATGACTTGCACTACGCACTAAGTTAAATTTATGCAAGTGCCAGTGAAAACGCAAAAGCACTTGCCGATTAGTAGGTAATTGATTTAGTCTTAATAGAGATTCCACATCTGTAATACCCAAAAGGAAAACACGGTCAGACTGCCTTGTTGCAGGAGAATTGGACGCCATGGTTTCTCATAAGTTAATGATGAAATGTTTAAAACAGGTATCACTTTGGGTACTGTTATGAGAATTACTTCGTAATAATATTAAGTTTTGTCAATCTAGATCTTATTGATGATATTTTTCAGCATCTGTTTTAGATATTTAAAACACCTGCAACAAAGAAACAAAAATAATTATTAAAATATGGATTTTTTATTTTTTCGACTTTTTGTTATCAATCGTGAAACTTTGGGTTCTTTGAGCACCCTTTTCCCATCCATCCAAAAATCTGAAAAAATTACAGAGGTATATTGAACCCCATTCTAAAAAAATGGAGGGGTGCCCAGGGTGAATTTTTGAAGTTAGTTTTTTTGGGCCACCCTAATGTATATTTAATAAATTTAGTAAATATTCCTGCTTTTCTTTGCCAAATTTATTATTTCAATAATCAGCTGTCAACACGCCGCCCATAAATTTACTATCACCACACGCTGAACTTTTCCTTGTTACAAAGTTGCCAGAATGCCTGTTACTACAAGTATTGGTTACAAAATTGTAACAAAATTTAACGTGACAAATTATTGTAACTAAATCGTCGGTAATTGTTATGCATATTGGCATATTGCAGCAAAGTTGTCAATTATTTTTAAAGCGACTATACACTAGTATATACCTATTACTATTTATTTTACTTAGATAGCAGGTAAAATAATCAAAACCTTTTACAAAAAGATTAAAACCAATAGAAAAATAGATATCAAATTAACATAGAAAATGGGCTTTCAAAAAAGTCATGACTTTAATTGTATTAAATTTTAAATTAGAAACTGCTCTCTTTAAACCAAAAAAAAAAAAAAACTAACGGTACGGAAGTTGCTTCTTTTGCGTGTAGCTCCACTATAAGTTTTATGTGTTGCCCCCAATCGAGGTTAATAACCTAAATATTTACTTGTGTGCCGTTAGACATGCAACGATACTTATTTTCTCCTACTATCAATCAACCACCAGACCAACAAACCCATTGATTGAAGGGTAGTAGGTAGTTGCCATCACCGCACTAATGACGTTTTGCCGGCCAAATGTATTTACCTATGTAAGTACATATGTTGGAAATGCGTGTGCCCGTTTTGAGTCTCAAAATAACAATTTGTGCATTTAGTCAAAAAAAGAAAAAAAAAAAACATAAAACTCAAATGAAGCCTTACCATTTTTGAACTGAAAACCCATATGTTTTACCGTTTTTTAGCTCTTATTATTGAATTTATAAAAAATGCATTGAGCGCATTACAAATGTAAATGCCCATGCGCTCCCCTCCAGTTTTAAGGGAGGTTTACTTTTTGTTCACGAATGCGGTGCCTTCCTGTCTAATCGGCTACTGCCAATACATAATGCGTGATTCATATACATGCATACTACATATATGTATGTACACATTCATACATACATATGTATGTACATACATACATACTATCTTATAAAAAGGGAAACATAATTTTTAGTTTTAAGGCAAACATTCTTGTTGCCGGATTTTCTGTGCCTTTATGAGGCTTTGTACACCTGAATATCCTATGGAAAATAAAAATTAGAAAATTGTTGACAGCTTGTCTATTTTTCTTTTAATTGATAAATCACAGAGCATATTCGGAATTTTTAAGCATCCCTTTTTCATTATAATGTTTAAGCCAGACTTTTATTATTAATGATCCGCTGGATATGACGAAAGAATGACAAATTAGTCAATCCATATAGGAAGCTTGCGTGTGAAGATAATTTACGTATAAAAAGAGTAAAAAAGTAGTGTATTGAAATACAGTACCTATCTTTTTGAAATTTCTGATTTTTTTTGTTTGTTTTTTGATTCAAGGTTGTTATTCAGTAGCTCAATTTTTTCGAACTAACCGCCAGTTTAACGAAAGCGATTTATATCAAAAATCATTTCAATTTTTTGAATGATTATGAAAATTGACAGAAAATAAAAAACAATTTTCCACTTAAATTGCTGGTGAAACCGAATATGAGGAATATTATTTAAATGATTTAAATTTTATTTAAATTAAAAAAAAAAAATTTTTAAGTTTTATTTTTCATCGACATCTAAAATTCACAGTTAAAAGTAAACGTTTGACTTATGTTTCTCATTAAAATTGCGAGTTAAAATTTAATTAATAAAATTCCATTCGTTATTCAAATTTATTTGCATGATAAGTGAAAATTTGCTCGTCACAAGTATTCTATTTTTGGATGAAGCATAAATTTTAATTTTTATTCAATTTATTTTAAGTGACGAATATTTCTTGACTGAACATTCCTTAAACATTTTAGTTTGACTCCTGTATAGTAGAAATTCTGTTACATCAAATAAATCGAATCAACGCTCCTTAGCAGGTGGCAACCCTCTTAATAAATGTTGTCGAATAAACACATTATTTTCAAAGCAAAACAGATCTACATATTTCAGTAAGTTCAGAAATTGAATTAAATATATATTTTTAAACAGGTGGCAACCCTCTTTAAACACATGCTTATGATTTAGTTTTGTATGCCTACTTCCTTTGAATTCCATGCCGCGATACTTCATTTAATTTAAGAATGTCATTTAGTTTACTCTTTTAAGTAAGTGGCAACCCCCTCCAAAGGTGTGTACATATGTATTTTGAATATTAAGCTTTCTAAAACCTCCTCCCAATTGCTAATATTTGATTTGAGTTTCAATTTTAATTAATTTTTTAAACAGGTGGCAACCCTCTCTAAAACTATTTTTGAAATTGAGCTTTCTTAAAGTTTTTCATTTAACTAAATTTGCATTTAAACATCTGGGAAATAAAGCTTTATTAAGCTTTTTTGAAGAAACCCTACAAATTAAGTTTTATTTTTTTGAACTCAAAAAATAACGGTTGTTTTCTGTCAACAAATAAAACTCCGAAAATAACGAATATTTTGTACGCAAAATATAAACCTAAAAAATAACAATCGAACTTGATTTTTTTGTTTAAATAAAACTCAAAAAACCAAAAGCAATGTCGCCGAAGTCAATCCTTGTTACATGGAGTATGTTGCTTTCTTCTACACATAACATTTCTTTTTCCGCATGATTTTTTGAGTTGAAATTTGGGCAATAAACATGTGATCTGAAAATGAAATTTTTAAGTTAAACAACAATGTAGAGACATTCAGATATGTATCTCACGTGAAATTGGTCCTAAGTGTTAATTAACATCAATTTTATTTTACTCTGTTCGTTCAGGCAACTTTTAGCAGTTTACATATGTAGTACATACATTGTTGAAGCATTATTGTTCCGATAGTATCGATAGTCACAAATCATCGATAGTTTTTGTTATAAATTAAACCATCGGTATATCGATAGTAACAGGCGGTATATGTCAAAGAAAATTTTTGTTCATTGTTAACTGTGGAGCACAACGAACAAAGAATGGGTGTATGACAAGAAAATAAAGAATTCTGTGAATTTATTTTCATAAATGTAAAAAAGCGAACAAGAGAATTGGTCATTTCGTACCCGATGACCATACAAAACTAATCTCGAAACTGACCACTAGTTTTAGTTAATTTCCCCACTAATATAACCGGTAGTTATATGAAGGTCAGGCTTCTTGCTGGGTTGTGACTAATTGAGAACAAATTGTACCCGATTGAGACTAATCCCGTAATACTCTCTTTAGAAATAAGTGGCACAATTCTTTGCAGGGTGAATATGTAATTGCGTATGTATGTATGTATCTTCGTCATAGTTATAGCTAATGTTAATATGTCTATACATAATATACATATATATTTAACTGTAATCGAATAAATTATTACGTTAAGTGAATACACATTTGGATAAAATATTTCTAATTAAATAACCGTTAAGCGTTGAGTCTGCAAATTAGTAAAATTTATTTGTTATAAAAATGCAACAGAAACCAGTTAGAAAATTCACAGACAATATGTACAATACATAGTATACCTAATCCGCATAACGCTGGCTGGCTGGCGAGTGGTGTGCCGGTCACTGAACAAATTTCTGTTCCACTCATCACGTGATAAGAATCACGCGCCGTTGCGCTTAATAATAGCAATAATAGCTGGAATGCAGATGAATTAGCAGACTTATGGAAGAGCAAAGCAAAGTATGAACATAGTTGGAAACGTAAAAGAAGCCGCAGCTTTGTTGTGGCGCGTTATAGAAACGCAAACCAAAACCTCTTGAAGATCGCTCAAAATTAATTTTGTGGCATCAAGAAAGGCAGTCTTCATTCATCATTAACTGCACAGTTAAATGCCATAAAAAGTATTAAATATGTATGTACATACGTAATTCGAAATGCAGGAGCAGCGAGCGAGCGTTTGTGGTTGGCGTGAACCAGGAAATGATGCGCTCGCGTTGATAACAAATGAAAATTACGAAGAGTACGAAAGAAAAAAACACAACGCTATGGGTATTAAAAATATAAAATCAAAAAAAAAATAAATAAATAAAATATTGAAAACATAAAAAGACGGTAGCCAACAGCAGTCAATCGTTTGCCGGTCAATTTCACAGGAATTTCAATTCTACAAAGAACAAAAGGCACGAATATAAAATTCATCAAAAAATGGAATAAGGCAATAAACAATGAAAATACGTAAGAATAGGTTTATGTAATAAAGTAGTCATAGTAAGCTAGCTACCTTTAATCCTTTGTTGAGTGCATTTAAATGCAACTATGACTGGAAGAAAAAAAAAATGAGAAGAAAAACTCGCACAACACACACCTACACCTGCCAATCGACAATGGCCCAGCGCATTGGGGTTTTTTTTTTGTGTTTTTTCGTTTTTTGTTTTTTTTTTTTGTTTGTGTGCAGCAAATGATTATTTCTTGCACGTGAGTTGCGTGAGTGTATGCACGCGTGCAATTCCTTACCAACCTTAACATGTATTTACTTAAAATAGGTGCTTGGGCGTATTCGCCTGTGTAATGTAAATGCATCTAAGTATGTGGTGTGGAGGAAAATTACAAATGGACATGCAATTTTTGTGCAATTGTTTTATGAAAATTACCACAACAATAATAGCAACAATTTATGTTTTGTACATTGTGGCGGCTTATTTAGTTCATTATTTATTCAAAAGTCGTACCGCAACAGCGACTAATGCAATACTTGGACTTTTACTGACATTACAACAACTATGTACATATGTACATACATACATATCTTAGGCGTCAGAGTTGCACGGCTCTGGCACGGTGACGGATGGTTTTGTAGCATTTAAATGTGCGATATATTGGCATACCGATGGATTGCTGGGGGGAGGTGCAGTGTAGTTAATGCTTTATAATTGACGCTCAGGCGCCGCAATAGCGAGTAGTTGGTTGGAATTTCTCTAATAAAGGGCAAAAAGTATAGTAATGATTTTGTAAAATAGTTTTTTTTTTTCAAAAATCTATTTATAATAACCTGCATGAAAACTCTTGGGGAACGGTGTCTTTTTTTTTGGTAAACCAATCCATGAAAATTTGCCCAATTCTGAGTCTTGGTAACCAGGCTAAATTTATAAGAACAAGAGGACCGGACTACTCGAAGTGGAATGGGGCGGTACTCGGCGGTAAAATCCCGTTCAATAAGCGTTATTTATACAAAATGGAAGTGTGGTGGAAAAATATACCGTACCATGCACAATTCATCCCGCAATAACAGCAGGCATAACGTAAGGAGGGTTGCAATTTTGAGGTAGAGTTCTAACAAATTTCTTAGATACAGTACCTAATGGTTAGTTGCACCATAGTAAATACCTTCTAGAATTAATAACCTACCAGTATTCTAATTAAAGAGTTAGAAATTTTGATGATATTTTTTTTGGAAATTTGTTGAATTAAAAAAAAAAAAATGTAGAAAGTTTGAAACTTTATCTTATATGGTTTTTGTTATACAATTATCTATATTTTTATAAAAAAATAATTAAAATTAAACAAGGAAAGACATAATTGTCAAAACTTGTAAATATATTTTGCTTTTATTTTTATGAACACAGGTCCGAAAAAAAACAATAACCAAATTTTTTTTTTATTTTTTCATAATTAATAAATACTTAGAGGTCGCTCAAAGTACTCAAAGTTTTCCATTACAATTGTTCGTATAAAAGGTGTCAAATTCTTGAAAATTTATATTTTTTTCTATTCAGCAGACTTCAAAAAATAAAAACAAATTATTTATTTAACCATTTTTTAATATTAACCATTTTTAATGGACAAAAAGTTTCCTCTAAAATATTTAAAAGGTTCGACAAAATTTCTCATTCCTAGAAAGTTTCACAAAATTTGCGTAATTTATTTTTCATTACTCGGAAAATATTTTTGTTGGGGGCTTACGCTAATTTAATTAAAAAATAAAATTAATTTCAAGATAGTACTTCAGTTTTAAGATTTTGGTGGGATTTTAACCCCCAAAACCCCCCTTGGGTCCGCCAATGGTCGCAAAAGCGACCCTGTTAGCATCTTTAATCAAACATGGGATTTGTTTATTGCTATTTAAGATTGAAAAATAGTTGTGCTGGCAAATTTTTAGCTGATTTGGTTGTATATTTAAAAATACCACACAAATAAAAACAGATTAGGTATTAAATTTAAATTTTGCAAGAACTTTCTTAGGGCTCATTCACAATAACGTATTATTTTTTTACTTCACAACAATGCATCTCAGGTCAGAGTTGTCTCATCTCGTATATTTTACCGAGTTTATATTATTGCCATTGTGAATAAATACTAGTGAAAAATCTTAGCCCATAGACGTCAAAATTCGACACAGCTGAGATCACCTGATGTAGCAACCCACAGCATTCTTGTGTCATTCACTGAGCGAATTTCTATGTTTGACAATTAATATTGGCTATTTGTGACATTTAATTCAGCCGCCGCCATCTTTAATTTTGAAAACTTCTCACTTGTATTCATTCACAATGGTTATTGCTTTACATGCAATTCTTTACACTACCTAGTGTTTTTTTTGCTAGTCGGTTACGAAGAAACAGGGCTATTTTAAAAATCAAGAGCTGTGTTTTAAATCTCGCCACTAATTCGTGCGGGTTATTATTATTCTTTTTGTAATATTCCTTCTTAACGGTTGAGGTGAGGGTATACGCTCGATGTAATTTCTTTTTTGATGATTTTCAAAATTAACCGCATAGCTGCATGCAATCATTTAAGTAAATAATTCTGCTTAGCTACCTAAAAAGTATGCAAATACCTATGCACAGAATATTCAAGTATGAAGGAATGAATAGAAGGATGAAAATGGCCAGCAAACAGTAGTTCACAGCCAAGCGTAAAGTGTAAGTAAGTAAGACGCCAGAGTGACATTGATTCCAGCGCTGCTAAAGTGTTAAACTTATGAAACACGCCTTTTTATTATGCGATGGCGGCTGATGGCTGACGGATGCCGACTGACTGTTGTGTTGGTTGGTTTGTTGGGTTATTGAACGGCGCTATTTGCATTCGCAAATGACTACGGAAAAGGCACATTTTGTGTGGGCAAACAATGCAAATTCTTAGCGAGTTGAGTTGGCCCTGTGCGCTACAGTACAGCCTTCAAAACAGAAAATAATCACACTCACACACACAAACACAAGCAAATGACATACACCAAACATTTGACAAAACTACAACAGCAACTGTCCGCTGTTGTGGATGCTGGAATATGGTGGATGACTGGCGGCGTCTGGAGGTGGCAACAACTCGAAATTTTTGCAGCCATGTGGGCACAGCTGCTGCTTTGCCTCTGCCTTGGCTGCCTTGGCTGAGTTGCTTGTTTTCTTGTTTATTTATTTATTTTACTGCCGCATGGTTTTATTTTAATTTTAGCTAGCGGTACGTAGTGATGTTTTTTTTACTCCTAAAATATTTGCAGAGCGCTGCGCGAAATTCATATAACAGCGGTGAGGATAAGATCGTTTATTGGAATGTTAAATGAAATTAGTTAAAATCGAATTGTAATCGAAATTCTATTAAAATTGCAATTTATTAAATTTTATTTGTATCAATTCAAAATTGTTCGACGGATCCAAAATTTATTTTCCGATTCCCCACCCTAAAAAGTAAATAAATATATAAATAAAGGTGTAGGCAAATCCCCCAGACTGTAATCACGTGGGAATTGGTATTGAAAGTGCGATATGCGATATGCAAAAAATGCGATATGTCCGTAAATATAAAAGGGGATTCGCTCAAATTTCATATACAGGAATGGGTTGGAGAAATGTAACTATTATTTACAAAGAAGTATTGTTTGAAATAAAAACATGAGACGGGCATTTGAAGTTCGGCTTCACCAAAAAATATTTCAACTTTTATAAGAACAATTTTTTTATGTGACGCGTGGGTACGCACTAACCATAGCGATGGTAAGGCGTGACACAAAAAGCAGTTCTTATAAAATTGGTATAGTATTAAGTCCTTTTGTTTTTTTTTCTTCGTGGCGATTTGATCAAAGGGTGAAAAAATGCATCCCTATAATATTATTAAAATAAAATGAGTAAAAATACCAGGGACTGCAAATGACGATTATTGCCCAAATTTCAACTCAAAAAATCATGTGGAAAGAGAAATGCTACATGTATAAGGATTAAACCAATATACTTCTTGTAACTTCTTATTTCTCGAGTTTTATTTTTTCTCAGAAAATAAAACTTAATTTGTAAGGGTTTTCACATAGAAATAGCGATTAGTTCTTAAGAAAAAATAAAACTCATAATATAAAGAATATTTTCTGAGCAAAAAAAAAAATTACTTAGGAAATAAGAGTTATTTAATGAGTTTTATTTTTTGTTTAGTTGAATTTGGAAAAGTAATTAGCCGTATTCGTTTCGCCATCCGTTAGCGAGTAGCGAATCGAAACATCTTGCTTAAATTATCACCAACACATTGTTTTTGTTTCCAATCTATTTTCCTGCATCACAAACGACGAATATGCACCTAAAGTGCAAGCACGTTCGCGAAAATGATCGCCATTTATGCGCAGCTTAAAAGTGGTATAATATTTGCAGCATTGAATGCAAATTTCAAATTTTCTATAAAGTTCACAAAAATTCAGCAAATTAAAAAAAGAAAAATCGGGTATTCAGTTTTGTAGACCATTCAATTTTTCTACAATAAAGTGAGTTTTTTTTTGGTGACATATGATGAACAATATTAATTTTTTAAAGGAAGAAACCGATGAAAAAATTTATCAAAAATCATCTAAAATTTTTAGCCATTTAAAACCACTGAATAATCGAACATTTTTTTGTTAATGAAAAGCTTTTTTTTGCGGTCGCGCACATATTACGTAACGCGATTTTTAATAATTTTTTTTTTAAATTTTAATGAAAATTGTAATCAACATTTTTTTTAATTTTAAGGAAAATTTGTTAAAATTTGCTGAACTTTTGTGAGAATTTTGAAATTTTTACTTATGGCTTTTTTTTTTATAGAATGAGCTAGATTTTGGTTAAAAAATTAACGTTAATTTAGTTTTTGTATGCACAACCCTGTGAATATTATAAAAAAAATGTCAATTGATAATGAATTTCGTATTTTAAATACTCTAGATGCAAGTACTTCTATGTACATACATACGTAGTACTGGTAAGTTCTGGAGTGAAATTGCCAAAATGGAAATGACATTTTTATTTCGTTGACAGCGTTACCATTAGCGGCAGAATTGCGGTTACTAGAAATGCTTAAAGTTTTTGGTAATACAATTTATTGGTAACAAAATTGCCGTTAATATGCAGAATAGATCAGTTTGAAATAAATTAGTCAATAAAACAAGCAAGAGCTATCATTTTCAGACACGAAACCCAACAAATAAATCTCCAGCAAATTGCAAGTTTATAGGCTATCTAAAAAAAAGGTTAATATAATATTACTATGTATGTATGTATGTATATTTAAAAGTGCGCGTATTGGCAGTGCGTGACATTCGATGTCATACAACAATTATATCTAATATATGTACATATGTATGTACATAATTACATAAGTACATACGTACGCAATTCGTTGTAATCTTTTGGGAAAATGCTATTCTCTCCCTGTCTATGAAGGATCAAATATAACATCAGCACGCACTTTTGCAATCCCCCATCGAAAATGCAATTTGGTGCACGATTATTTTTAGCAATTTCCAATCTCAATGCCAATTTCCTTTTCAATATGAAAATGTTGGGTGACACATAAGAACAGCGGGTGGTAAACACAACACAACTATAACGGTCTGCAAACTCAGACAGAACGAGCATACGAATTTGTCAAACACGATCCCTCGAGACGTGCAAATTCTGCGCTTTCTAGAACACGCAATCCCTCCTCCCCTGCAGCTGTGTACACTCCGCAAGGCTGTTGCATTGCGTGCGAGAAAATTTGCGCATGCCAAAAATTGCTTTCATTTTTATATTATGTTTTATGTAAGTATGTGTGTTTGTACATACATACATATATGTATCTCGTAGTTTGGAATCTGGTACCTTTATTGTAGTTTCTTACTTACGACTACAACAAATAAACTGAATGCAATTGCTGCACATTAATGTTTTATATCTGTTGAGTTATGTTGAGTAGTGTTTCAAAAAAAAAAAAAGAAAAAACCTGAAACATTAATTGTTTTGATGATTTTCGAGAATGATAAAGTCACTACATGTCTGCTTTAGCGAAAAAGGACAGCACTGCCTGTATTTCGTGGAAGAATCACGGCGGGATAAAGTGCATTTTAGTTGATTTTTTTGTTGCAGTTTAATTGCGTGTGCGTGACACGCCCTTTGGTGATTACAGTTGTACAAGCACACGACATACATACATAAGTACGTATGTGAAATGGGCTAAAAATAATCAGCAACGATTTTTATCTACATACATTGAACAATCGTCCGCTCGACTTACTCCCGAGAGAGTACGAGCATAGTACATTTTTGTGACTGGCTGACAGCTAGCTGTCAATAAATCATTGATGTTTTGAATTGGCCACAGTAGCGTTAAAAACGGAATTTTAACTTAAAAATTGCAATTTATGTTCGAGTTTAATTTGTTAATTTATTACATAAGTTTTTGAGTTGCTAACCCAATGTCGGATGGTAGTTATCGATTTATTGGACTGGAATAGAAGGGAATTGAAGCGGGTCGGAAATTCAGAACCAAGTTTCCAAATACTCAGGCATAGTTACCTGAGTATTTAAGTCCTGGGTGGGCTGGCTGGCCCGACAAGAGGCCTCGCGTAGACTAAGTGGTTCCTTTACTAGAAAAGCGCACGACCGATGGAAACCCTTGTTTTATGTGCCGGTGGCGATGTAGAAGAACATCGCCGTCCCCTTCGCGAACTGAAGTAGGCTCTTTGGCCCTTTGTCGGCGGCCGACTGTAGATCATGCAGTTGTGCTTCGCCCAATATCTTGAAACATCGTCTATCTAATGCAGGACGTTCACATATAATATGTTCCACCGTTTCATCCTGCATCTTTTATCGCTTACCAGATCCAATTTAGCGGCATGCATTTGCCAATAGCCCCACTAAGAGTCTGGAGTCCTCTCATTTCAGAGAAAGTAAAAAGCTCGTGAGCATAGTATGGTATGATTTCCACATCATTTTCGCAACATTACATCTCTGCCTATGTATACAGTTCGTACGATCGTTTGATTGCTTGCAGGGAGATCGGTACTTCCTCACTGATTGAGTCTTCTATATAGACACCCTGTTTGGCATTTCCTTCTACGCCATTATGCCCAGGGCCCCAATAAAGTTGTACGGTTTCGGAGAGCCAACCTGCAAAACTTCTTTACACTCTACTACGGTTCTAGAGCAGGTACTGCACGGAAGCAGGGCCTTGATGGCTGCCTGACTGTCGATGTTACTCCGCCTGCTAGCATTTCTGCTTGAAAAATATTGCAGTGATCCGGCAGCTTGTACGATTAACAGATCTCTGGTTCAGGACCGTAAACCGCAGCAGCAACTCCCTTTTCCATTTTAGATCTGTTCGTGTATATGTGTGCCGCTCTTTGTATCAGCCTCACACCCCTGCGAAATCCGTCAACCTCTTGTGTAGCACCAAAAGACCTTTAGAAGTTCAGACATGGGATCACGTAGATGGTTCGTCCAGTCAGAGAGAACGCTATCCGAGTGTGACCGTACGGAAGCTACATACATAGGCCTTCTTCACCCTCTCTTCCACATTAAGTCTCCAAGACACCTTGTTATCCAGCACGATCTCCACGTATCTAGTGATTTGTTTCAATTGTACGCCTTCCCCTTCCAGTTTACGTTTCCTCAAAAGAGATACCTTGTATTTCCTAGTAAACAGGAACTAGGTCCGTCTTCTCTGCGTTTATGCTTAGCCCTACTTTCTTAGCCCAGTTATTTATGATGCGGAACGTTTGAAGAGAAATTAACATAATAAATTTGTACTTTTCTGCCTCAGCATTATCATAGCCCAGAGTTGTATTTAAAGAAATTGCTCGCTGGAGTCTTTCAAATTTAACTTGGATCACATCGATTATATCATTGAAATAAAATACTAGTTTATTAAATATTTATTGATCTAGTTGAATATAAAAAACTCGTAAACATTTTAAAATCGATTATTTAGTGAAAGAGAAGTTACCTACAAAAACTTATTCGTTCCCACGACTGCCAGCTCTACGATACCGGAACGACCCGGATTTACATATATCTGGCCAAGGATTGCCACTTCAGCAGCATTCCCCAAAATTTTGTGGGGAATATTTTATACAATATTTTATACAAATACAACAACAACAACACCAGAAACGTACTATAGTCTGTGGCGTATTCATAGTACAAATTAAGTTGATACATAAAGTTAGTTGTAGCTTTTTGATCTAATTTTCAACGGGTTATCTGACGAAAACTCTTCAAATAACTTAAAGTACCAACTTAATTTTGTTTATGAATACGTCTCATAAATTTTAACGGACAATCTATTAAATTAAGCTGCAACTAACTTTAAAGTTTTTTTGTTTTTTTTTACTATAACCAAACGGCATTGAATTCAAATTATATCCTAAAATGTTCAGATTTGATATGAAAGATCCCATGACTATGAAAATGACATCCACTTTTCATCTTGCCCTCTTTATGAAGGTTTCCACTTCAGCTATTTATTCTCATGAGAAAATAAATTCCAATATATTTCGATTAAAATTATAATACAAATTCGGCGATTCTTTTGCAAAAATCAGGTGGTAGTAAAGAAAACGTGGGCTATATTATATTCAGATTAGAAAAAAATTTCTTAAAATGGAAAATATATTTGCCCGTTGGATTTTTAACAAATCTTTACAGACGATAAAAATTATATTAATGTGCCGAAGACTGAATTTTCCTCTTTCCGAAATTGTGATGAATTGATGTTTTGTCATAAATCGTTTTAAAGTTCAGATCGTAATAAATCGCTTTATTTAAAGCTAGTTGTTTGACAACAAATGTTCAAATTTATTGATTGTTTTCTGACAGCACAAAATCCTAACAGGAGAGGAGGCCAAAAACTCGCAACAGCAACCCTATAAGCCTTGCACAGGGGTGAATCTCGGCAAAATTACAAAAACAAAAAGTGAAGAAAGCGAAAAGGTTGTCTACTAGTTATACTGTGCATCCGACGTTTACTATAATAGCCGTGCTGTGCCAACGAATCAAAACTTGTCCTAAAATTTGATTTATTTTAATAGGTCAACATTTGTCATCATATCGTAAGGATTATATCATTTTAAATAAATAAATTGTACTATGTGCATTTTTGTAAACACGTATGTATGTATGTCTTAATGACGTTTATGTTGCATGCATTATATTATATGGCACGCGATGTGCCGATTTAATGTACTTACTTACGTATGTAGGTGTACAGCTTTGATATTATCTACTTTTTGCCAATTCGCAATTCGCCCATTTGGTATATGTATGTATGGAAATACACAAATAAATATATCTACATATATAATAATTATGTTCAGTATGAGTGTATAATTTTCCTAAAAACAAATGTCTACAGTGCACAGTGCATATAACACAGAACCACCCAGTAGCTGTAGCAGTGCAGTAGCAGTGAAGTCGGGCCACTGAACTCGATTCATGCCAATAACAAATGGACAAACACTTTGTGATGTTGGTCATTGCTGGAAACGTGAAAATGCACAACAATTGCATAATTGTTGCTGTTTGACTTTTCTTATTTTTCACTTGTTTTTTTTTTTTTTTGTTGCTGTTGGTGGTTTCTTTTCATATTTACAATATATTGCGAATTGGCAGTGATATTAGTCGCAAGTTACTATGGCTTTATTAGGTTGTAAAAAATAATTGCTTAATTTTTGTGTTTTGCTTTTATTTTGCACTAACGACAATGTGTGATAAATTCACTTCAAAGCATTGAATTATTTCACATTTCAATTGAAAATTAGGTTGTTTTGGCTTGCGTGATTTGGTGTTTTGTTCGATTACTGAATATCATCACCTGAAACGCAAAAGGCCGTAACTATCAAAAAAATGTAAAATTCACTTTTTTGATTGATTTGATGATGCATTTCATCAAATTACAAGTCTATACTTCACACATATAATAAAAAATAAGAATTTTTTTTAGCGAAATTTTAAATGAGTTTATAAGGTTTTGAGCTTTTGAGGTTTAAAGAAAATAGTGCATTTGTAACTATCTGTCAATGTATTTTTACTCCTTTGTACTCCACTCCTTTGCACTCCTCTTAGACGCAAAAAATTCCTTGATCCAATAGTATTACTTCAAGGAAAGCTACCAGTGTTGTCGCGATATTGAAAAAAGATGTAATGCCGAAATATCTTAAAATGGATCGTACACATTTTGTGTTAAGCTCTAAGTATATTTTCAAAGAAAAGTAACAAAGTTTGCAAATATTTGCTCTTGCTGTTTGAATTTCGGGCATATTTGCAGAGCGGTGTTTTTTTTTTTAAATTCGGCTTATTATATATGAAGATATAACAAAAATACATTTTAACACAACAAAAATGCATTATAAGAGAAATGGATAAGAGTCAATCAATTTTCCTCCATATAACGCATGAACAAAATTTACTTTGCTGAACATCTGTAAAAAAGATTATCAAAAATCAACCAGAATTTTTAGCCACTTGATTGAAACCTGACTTTTTTATAGTAAAATTAAACGGGCTACAAAAATGCATACCCAAAATTCTTTAAAAGTTCTGTATTAAAAGTTTGAAAATTGTATGAAAATTTGTTGGATTCGATGAATTTTTGTGAATTTCGTAAAATGTTTGAAACTTTTATTTATATTGTTTATGTTACCCAACGAGTTATAGTTGTATAAAAAATTACTAAAAATAAATTAGTAAACATAAGTAGCCAACTGTATTGTATTAATTTTGTTGCTTAAGATACGAACAATACTGCAGGGCTAAAGTAGCTGCGTTTTTTAAGACTTAAGGTTCAATTATAGGTGCCATAACCATAACCGTATAAAACAGCTGATCGAACCAACTTTATGGGCAACACTGTTTCCAATTAGTGGTGCCTTACCATAACGCCATGGTCATAACCATAACCATACCTATCAATTGAATTTTGGTTATTGGTATGGCGTTATGGTATGGCACCTATATTTGAACCTTTAACCCGTTTTTTTATTATATTGTTTTTTACTATGAAACAATTTCACTAATCATAACATGAGGATAAAAGTCTGTTGGCGACTTAATAAAAATTTCATATTATTAACAAGAGACTTAAAATATAAGTTTCAAAATAATAGTTATTGATGACTTAAAAAAAGTGTCTCAAAAATAGTTATTATCAAAAGACATGTATAATTCTTACGAAAATTTGAATTTGGATGATTTTTTTAAAACGTAACCATCATATAAATGTTATTTCCAAAATCCACCCTAATACGAAATTCAACAACACTAGAATTGATTAGTTCATATAAAAGATTTCAATATATATCTGATTGAAATTCCAAATATATGCTATCTAGAGTAATGGCTAGTTTTTATTAGGTTAAACTTTTGACGACGAAATGTGACCATTTTATAATTTAGCATTGGCGTCAAATCGAAATGTGATAAAATTTCGGTTATTTTCATTGTTATGGCACGATTTGTAACAAAAAATGTCCTAATGAAAACTACGCATTGCCAGACTGAAAGATGAGGAGTAGTTTTAAAATGTTGAGAGTTTCGTTAATTTAATTTAAAAAAAATTTAAATATGAAAGTTTGCGTTATATGGTCTTTTGATTTAGCATGAGCTATTTTTTGTCTAAAAAAAATGAACCGTCAATATTGTATAAAAAATAAACGAAAAAAGTTTAACATGAAATACATTGTGAATACAGCGTGACCAAAAAAAAAAATAAAAGAAAACAATATTCGATTTTTATTGTGTAATCAAAAGATATTTAGAGGTCACCTAAAGCGCTCAAAGTTTCCCATGCAATTTTTATCAAAAAAACAAAAAAATTTTTAAAATCCATATTTTTCAATCGGAAATCTTTTCCCCCTCAGTAGGCTTTCAAACACATACCAGTTTTCTACTATAAATTAGTTTTTATTTATTCATTGCGTAGCTGTCATTTTTCGAATAATTTCAGTTAGTCAATTTCCAGACTACGCGGTGGTGAACGGTTAGTCGAAAGAGAACGGGTATTCGACTAGTCGAATTAGTCGCATAGTTGAGTAATATCAAAAATTATTGAAAAGTTTTTTCTAATGGCGGTGGTCCCTCGGCGGGCAATGGCTAACAATATTGGTATGTAAAAACTTATCACAAAAATCATTTGCCGTGCGGAGTTTGCGTAAAACTGTAGGGGGCCCTCAATTTGTGTTACCAACATCAAGACGCACACCACAAATTGGAGGAGAAGCTTGGCCAAACAATTTTTTACAATTTTAAAATTTTTTAGTATTTAGTTTTTTTTGTGTGTCCATTTTTTGTTTTAGTTTTGGGGGACATGTTTGTTATTATCCAACCCGCTTTAATCAGGAAGCATGACAATAAAAAGTTCTAAAGAAGGTTTTTTTTTTGGTTTACATTGCTCTCTCTTCTCATTATGATTTACATATGTACATACATATATCCAGAGATATCAGCCGGCTCTATATTTCAAGAGCATAAAAATAAATATCCAAATAAAATGTCAATTCCTCATCGGAAACCTTCCAACCAACGGGCTACTTGAAAATTATTCAAAGTAGAAAAAAAATACAAAGTCAAAGCATTGGCTGGTTAGCTAGTGAGCACACCCTTTTTCCTTTATCCTTCCTGTAGTCATTCCTCACCTGAAAGAATCTAATTTTACTGCACTTTCAGCCGCACCCGTAGGATGGTAGGAAGAAGGGTAGTGTGTGCGGCAGGCTAGTTGAGCGACGGCTGTTTGATAGAGTGGCTTCACATGCTCGCCGCATTAGCAACTTACACGCGCCTGTTTGGCTTCTCGAATGCGCTAGAAGATATCTCTATGCATATACACACCTACATACATCTGTCCGTTTTACTCCATGAGGTGTCAGTCGTTGTCATCGTCGGTGTTTCGACGTCAGCTGTTGCAATCTACTACTGCTCTCTTACCTTTGCATACAACGCACATAATTTGAATAAAGTTGCACGATAATACACAACACTACCCAACATATACCCAACCAGCACATAATGCATTCTCATTCTTCTCGATTTTTCATTTCCATTACCATTCTTATTGCCATTAAAAAATGACACACCACCAACGTAAACTAAACATTACGTCCTCTTCGAGTGACATCAATGGCGTCATTTAACTATTCTAAAAGTCAACGGGCGGGCAGGGCAGACACTGACTAACAGTCGCTTGTCTCTCTGCCTGTCTGCCTACTGCCTATCTACTTATTTATATGTATGTATATGCTATACATATGTCCACCCAGCTGATTTCGGTTTAGTACAACAATACCAATAAATGCCTTGTTCTGTGCGCCCTCAGTAAAAATTGACTTATTCGGTACATTCCTTTCCATTCCTTTCCTTTCCTTTCCTTTCCTTTCCTTTCCTGTTCTCCTGTTGGCGGTTTTGTATACGTGTGTGGGAAGTTGATACAGAGGTGTGGTGTGGGTTTACTTTTCACCGTGTTATTGTTGTTACATTAAATTCTCAAATTGCCACTGTTGCTATAGAAAGTCACTCCTTTTGATACGTTCATTGTATCCGTTTTTTTTTTTCGTTTTCTTTTTTGTAGTTGAAATTCATGTTTCCTTTGCTTTGTTTGGAAGCCACCAAAATATTCATAAATACAAAAGCAATACCTTAATAAAATGTAATAGGACACACAAAAAGACTCCACCAAAAAAGGAGCATAAAAGTGCTATCGCTTTCCATATTGTACTTTCCTGAGTCATCTCCTTTGTTTTTAATTTGTGTAAAGCAATTCATCGTAGATTGTTCTAAAATTGTTGGTGTCAATGCGTTGGCTGGTTTGAAAATGAGTCACATCCTTGCCTACCCCATTCTATTTATTCTCCTTACTTCGCCAGTACTCATTTGAGTGATTTCAGATTTTCCGCCGCATAGTTCTCGCTCGCTTTTGATCTTAATGTTTTTTTTTTTACTTTCCTTACTTTAACTAAATGTATGATTATAAATTTCTAATAATCTTATTTTTCTTTATTTTTCCTTTTAGGTAAGTCAACCCATTGTTCATTGCGTTTATTGAAGTTCTAAATCCTCAACCAACCAGTGAGTCAACATTTGCTTTTTGTGGATTGTCGAAGCATGTGAGATATGTATTCGTAATACGTAATACATATATGTAAAGGAAGAATTATCACACGCTCAGTATTTGCCGCTACAATTAAGCAAAAGAAGGCGTCCAACAAATGTGAACGAATAATTTTGCACACGATAACAAAAATCAGCAGGTTTACCAGATTTACTTTAATGCTGCTGACTTACGGCGTTTTAAAAATTTCTTGAAAGTATTAGGTTTCCAAGCGATTGGTTTTAAGATGCGTTGAGGAAAGGAAGCCAATGCAAACTTGTGTAAATGTTTCTTAGAATGAACGCCGAATTAATTTTGAGATATGAGAAACAAAGATAAGCGTCTTTGTGTTTGAAATCTCACAGACTGTGGTAGTCTTTTGTTGCAGTTATTTTAGTAGAACGATGTGAATCATCTTTGGCTTCGGAAGGTTAACATTTTGCGGCATTATTAAGGAGGGTAGTGCCTTTAAACATTTCAAAAAATCGATTTTTAGTGCCTGTTTTAAAGTGTTAATTTTCGAATATTGCAAATATTTTGGTTAATCTACGATAAAAACCTTGCTTTTTTGATTTTAGATAAATGTCCCCTGAGCAATTTACGACGTAAGCGGCGAGATGACTTATAACATCCATCAAAAATTGGTTAATTTTCAATTTTCTCGTTTGTACAAAATGTTTTTTTTTTCAACCTTAGACATCACTCTAAATAAATATTATACTTTTGAAAAGAACTGCTATCATTTCTCTACAAATCAATTGCAAATGTTCTTCTCCTTAATACTAAAATTAATCTAAATTCGATAAATATACGATCGAGAAAAATACCGACATATTAGGGCAGTTTACCCTTCGAGGCAAAAATGTGTGCGTTTGTGGGGAAATGCAAAGTAATCAATTCGGTTATAACAAACATATGTATGAAAACATTTAGCATAAATGCTAAGCTGGATCTCTGACTGAAATAAAATTCGCTGAATCAGCTGAGCTAACATTGCATGAATTCAACTAAAAATAGCTATGCAATGGAAAACAAATTACACTACTCGACAAATTTTGATCAACTTTAGTCTCCAAGAATAAAATAGTCCTTTCCTAAAGTGAAATTTTCTCCTGATTCCGAATATGACTTTCATTTTCTTGTGGCAGATCTAAAATTCCCATTTTTGCAGAACACTACTTCATATAGGTACGGCAAAAATTTGTATTTTTCATTTTTTCGTTTTAAACTGTTGAATTATGCATTATACTAATTCCCATAAAAATGTCTTGCCTTCTTCGCCCTCAAGTATCTTCAGTAGTTTGGCCACTATGCCAAAAAACGTTCAAAAAATGTTGAAAAAAAAACGAAATTTTTTACACAATTTCAGATTTAACCACTTTAAAATCGGAAAAATTCTATTGACGAAAAAAAGTTAGCCCTCCTATGTTGTAGGTAATTTAACTACGAAAATTTTAAGCATACCAGCACAACAATCGGACGTGCCATTGAAACTATAGCCCCGTTAACTTGCAAGCGTCTATCCTACAATTTTTTTATAGAGAAAATTTTTATTCAAACTAGGTTTTTATTTTTTTATAACGTTTTATTATAGACATATGTTTGCACGTTAAACTGTATTCAATTGAGTAATATGAGTATAAATCAGCAATTCAGTAAAAAACAACAACGACAACAACATTAAATACATACATACATATCTACATCTAAAAAAGTCAAATTGAGCGATTTTACCGTGGTGGTCAATAGTGAGGGACGTGGGTACTTCTAACTACCCGTTTATAATTTTCTGGGTTTGTCTCCCGTATTATTGTCCAGCAATAATCTCCCATCATTTCTTCATTCCAAAAACCTTGGTAACGCTTTTCAAAAATCATGAGGTCTTGGTGAAACCTTTCACCCTGTTCATAACTTTCAGCACCTAGGTTTGCGGGAAAATTATCCAAATGTGAATGCAAAAAATGCATTTTGAGGGACATGTTGCATTTCATAGAACTGTAGTTTTTCAACAAGGCTTTGACCATCTCTCTATAGTTGGGATCTTTGTTGTTGCCAAGAAACCCACTAACGACTTGCTTAAAGCTGTCCCAAGCCGCTGCTCCTACTGATGATAAATGATTCGCAAAATTTTCGTCTTTCAGCAACTTCCTAATTTGCGGACCAACAAATATACCTTCTTTTAATTTGGCTTGAGTTATTTTAGGGAAAAATTTCGTTAGGTACTGGAAGGATGGCGCGTCCTTATTTAAAGCCTTTACAAAATTTTTCATTAATCCTAATTTGATGTGAAGTGCTGGCAAAATAACTCGTTCGGGATTTACTAAAGGCGGGTTTGCGATATTGAAGGCACCTGGTTCGTACTCAGCTCTTGGTGGCCAGTTTTCCTGAATATAATGGGTTTCTCTAGCACGGCTGTCCCAAAAAAAATAAAAAAATTAAAAATTAGGTGTCCAAGATTTATCGAGATTTTTTACACGGAAACCGAAATAATGAAAGTATGCATCTCTGACAGAATTAGTTATTTTCCGAGCTGAGTTTCCGAAAATATAATGTCCGCAAATAAAGCAAAAATCATCCGGATTATTTTTACATTTAAAATCTCTTTTGCAACAAGCCATTTCGTAAACACATCTACCGATATAGTATGTATAAATTTGCACTACAATTTGCAAAACAAAATTTACAACAAACAGTAGTGACAATTAAATACTTGATGTCTTTTTAAATTTATTAGACCCTAAGGTAGAGTGACCAAATGAAATGTCTCGCCAATTTTATCAGAGTAATACTAAAATTGTAGGATAGACGCTTGCAAGTTAACGGGGCTATAGTTTCAATGGCACGTCCGATTGTTGTACTGGTATGCTTAAAATTTTCGTAGTTAAATTACCTACAACATAGGAGGGCTAACTTTTTTTCGTCAATAGAATTTTTCCGATTTTAAAGTGGTTAAATCTGAAATTGTGTAAAAAATTTCGTTTTTTTTTCAACATTTTTTGAACGTTTTTTGGCATAGTGGCCAAACTACTGAAGATACTTGAGGGCGAAGAAGGCAAGACATTTTTATGGGAATTAGTATAATGCATAATTCAACAGTTTAAAACGAAAAAATGAAAAATACAAATTTTTGCCGTACCTATATGAAGTAGTGTTCTGCAAAAATGGGAATTTTCATATTTTCGCCGATATCTCGGAAACTAGATCTGCCACAAGAAAATGAAAGTCATATTCGGAATCAGGAGAAAATTTCACTTTAGAAAAGGCCTATTTTATTCTTGGAGATTTGTTTTGTCGAGTAGTGTTATTGGTAATATATTGATTGCTTTTGTAAACATTTGTTACTATTTTTTTTTACATTTCGCTCTTTGCACTGGCAATATTTCTTAACTTGTATTTGCCTTTTGCATCCAAGAGTGAATTCCAGCCATTTTCGGACCAATAAATGGCAATACAGATAACGCTATGGCATTAGTTAAGGAATACGATTACGAATATTTTAAAAATCATGAATGACAGTTAGTTTTGATTTCTACTTACTTATAAATGTCAACAATATAAATCAGTCACTGAAGTTTATTTGTTAAGTTGGTTCCCCTACTACTTATTTTCGGCGAAAAATTTAAATGACTTCAAAAATAAAAGCCTGTTTTACTGATTTCTATGGAGGACTTTTATAAATAAAATAAAAGTCTTCAATAATTATTATTTCTGGTTTCTAAAATAAAAGTCGTAAATAATTTTTTTTTTTTTTTTGCCTTTCGCCTCTAAGAATGATCTCCAGTCAGTTTACCACCCAAAACATATCTATACAGATAACACTATCAATATGGATGAAGATTGTGATTTGACATTGATGTTCACAAATACAATACGAATATATACATATTTTAAAAATTATGAATAACAGTCAGTTTTTATATTTATTTTATGAATCAAAAATAACAGATAGTTTTGATTTTTATTTTATAAATCAGTTATTTATTTATTTATTAAAGTCTACTTATGTATAAAAATCATTTTAATTTTGCGTTGAAGATAATAATAAATAATTTTCACAACGATTAATTTCTACAAATAATTAAAATGACTTACATATAAGTACGCTTAAAAAATAAAAGTCAGTGACTGATTTACAAATGTTGATGGCTTTTATAAATAAAATTCTTCGATTACCTTAATTTTAATTTATAAAATAAAAATCATAAATTACTTTTATTTATTTATTTGATTTTTAAAATTAAAATAAAAAATAATTATTATTCTAGATTGATAAAATAAAAATAAAAAATAATTATTATTTTAGATTTATAAAATAAAAATAAAAAATAATTATTATTTTGGATTTATAAAATAAAAATCAAAATAACGGTTTTTTGTAATTTTACATAAGAATTGAAAGAAAAAAAGATTTTAAATCGATTGTTATAATACACTACTTGGTTGTAGAACATTTCTTTCATAGTGAATGTTTCAATGACAATTGTCAGAAATAACTGTTATTTTCAGTCACTGGTTTTAACGTCGCATCAACATTTAATGACAAATAGTAGTTTTTGAACCCCTTCTATGCTGTTGACCTGACAAAACTCATCATTCTGACAGTTGTTATGTCCTACTGAGAATGTGGCAGCGACGTTATATTCTGTTACATAGTTTTCGGCGCAGTAAACCTTAACGACTGTCAGTTCATCAGCATAGGGCGGGGAATTTGCGAATGAAAAATTACACAAAAAATTAAGTACTTTTAGGAATCGAAAGATTAAGAAAATCGTTAGATAGTATGTGACCATTGCCCAAAAAATTAGAAACGTGGTTTATTAGTTATTCTTCCAGGAGCTAATTGAATAATTATACAAATACCACTAAGATGGATTCCAATTAATTAATTTATGAGATTATGTAATGTGCAATGTGTGCATACTTGAATCGATCTGGAAATGAGAAAAGGTTGACTCTCAACTTAAATTGATAAAAATACATTTTTCTAAAGTTTCAAATAAATAGAGAAAAGTTGCTGGGAACTAAGCATAGTTTCTAAATACTACTAACACAAACTTTAGGAGAATTCAGCATACTTTTTTCATGAATCATTAAAAATCAAATGTCTGCACTTGCATTCTAAACTTGCATTTTATGACGCAAATAATACATATGTGTGCTTCTTTGATCGCTTGTAGTGTGAAAGAACTTTTATGTTGTTGAGCTAAATTTCAATGCCAGGGAATACTTCTATTTATTACAGCGGCAGAAGCTAGCAAGTTAGTAAGACATTACGACTAATAAATAACATGCAATTTTAGCTTTGTAGGTAGGCACATATTTTATACATTCTAAAGATGGCTATTACTTTCTTTTCAAACTGGACGACTGCTGATGCATTTGGGCGGCCACTTCTTGGCTTATCCTTTACTGACCTACCTTCCTTAATGCGCAAAACCGTCCTTTCTGCAGTGCCATTTGCTGAATTCCGCCAACTTTTTGTAACTAATATTGGGGTTATTCGTCCAAATTTACAATCAGTTTTTGTGGAGATTTTCGTTTATATTAATTTTATCATTGTTGATGTCTTGACCGCAAAAACTAATTACGTTTCAAAAATGTAATTGAACACCAATTTAAAAACAAGGCGAATTCATACCAGGTGGTAGCAAGAAAAAACGTATGTATTTTGTTGTTGCGCCTTGAGCGGGAGTTATGTCAAAATCTGAATTAGAATGTAAACACACAAATTAGAATGTAAACAAACAAAACTAGTTTGACATTACACCCGCTTCGCCGAATTGAAAAAAAAGTAAAACTCAGCTGTTTCTTCACACCACCTTGTATGAATTCGCCTTGTTTAAAAACAAACAATCTTTTCAAAGCCTACTATGTTATTGCTAAAAAATTTGCAGCGAGTTTATAATTTGCAGTCCCTATGCAGTGAAATTTCTCATAACCAGCACACTTGAAGTCGCAGTGTTTTTGTCCGCTTATGGAGGGATCGATGAACATTAACTCCAGACTGCCATTGTTTCTTTATTTGTGCTGTTTATTAGGATAATATTTGCATAGAAAAATTTATGCACAGTTTGTGCATGCTATTTGTCTATTTAAGCTGTCTGGTTATAAGGACTGTCCGTAATGAGGAATTTCACTGTTTATTAATTCTGTTTGATTTATTAAGATCCTGCAAAATGGGATTATCTATAAAATTAATGGATGTGAAGCTTATGTTAAGTATGAGCGAAATGTGGCCTAGATACCGACCATATTCTTCTTTGTAAAACGACTGGCAGCATTTGCTTTTTAAACGATCAGCATTTATGCTATAATTTCTAAAATACGCACTATAATAATTAATAAATATTCAATTTCCAGTATTTTTGATAAGAGACTATAACTTTAAATATCCCAAATTTCATCAAAAAAAAAAAAAATGTTTACATTCCTAGGATATGTTATCAGAATTATGTTTGCTACAATAAATCCCTTAACTGTATTAACGTTGACAGTTGAAATTGTACTGGTGCTGGTCACCATTGTTCTATCATCAACAAAATTGGTGCATCCCTAATGTGCTTATACATTAATGGAGTACAAATTTCTGCATATACATTCTCACATACTTACATATGTACTTGTGTGTGTACGTGCATCTACATAAATAGAAACATTAAAAATCACAAAAAGAAAACATAATACCGTATGTAAAATATTTAGTACTTATCACACAATCTAACCGAAATGGGTATATTTTTCCCACCCATTTTTCACTGCATTTTCACTGCATTTTTATTAGACAAGCAAAATTTGAGGAGGAAAATACTCCTACAGGCTCGGAAACAAATTGCGTTGCATGAATTCCTTGAGTGTTTATTTTTGCATTACACTTCACTGCTCATCGACGGATGCAGCGTAGTGCCCCTCGAAAGACCACCACTACCGTCTACTGTCTACGTAAATAAGTTGAGAACAACAAAGTCACTTCAGACATCTCATCTTCTCCACACATAATTTAGAGGAATTTCATTGCCACTACTACTTATGTTGCAATGGTAGCGGAAGATGCCATTGGAGGCCATGAAGGTTGTGAGGCCGTGAGGATTTCGAGGCTACAAGGCTATGCAAGTGTTTGTGTGTGTGTGTGTGAATGTTTTATAAGCAAAACAGTATAATTATAGCCACTTGTACACGTCATGTCAAGCGTTTATTTACACATTCATTCTAACGATGTGGCCGCCGGCGCATCAAAAAATCAAAAAAAAAAAAACAAATACGCTGCTTCTTCTTACCTCGCGCCATTCGTTGCCTAAAGCACAACAAAAGAGTGTATTGGTTGGTGGTGGTGGTGGTGGTGGTGCTGAGTGGGGAAAAGTAGAAAAAAGTGAAAGTGCAACCTGACTGCCGGCCGGCGGCACCGGCAACGGCAACCGGTGATGGCGGTGCACCTCAGGGAACCGCTACAATAGTCAACCAGCCGCCAAACGCCAGCCTCAGGCCAATGGTGAGGTGAATAAACGCATTGGTGCATAAATTCTTTTTTATTATTTTTATTATTTTTGTTATTGTTGTTTAATGCAGTCAAATGCAATTAAAAGTACATAGAATGCCGTAAAGGCCAGGGTGTTGAGAGCAGCAGCACAGCTGGGGCAGACGGCGAGGTGTGCACGCGGTGAGCGGCGAGCGGCTACGCGCAGACTTGTCGGTATACAGCTATGGTCAAAATAGGAGTAGTACGACATTACGACCAGTTTGGATATTTTTTGTTTGGTTGTATAAACTGGCTAAAAATTACCGTTGATTTTTTAAGATGTTCTTTTTTTTTGCGGATAGTGCTACACAAAAGGGGGGACGTGGGATGAAAACAATTAGAGTTTTTCCAAATTTAGTATAATTTGAAATTTAGATTTATATCGCTTTTGTTTTTATGGTTCATATACAAAAAACGATGGTGGTTTCAATAAAAAAATTTTGACGGATAATAAAATAAATTTCTTTTTTTGAAGTTTTATAAATTATGAGTATTACCAATGCCACTTTGATAATATTAAAACAAGTCTTGAGAGTATTTCCCTTTCCA
Source organism: Anomoia purmunda (assembly GCA_951828415.1). Lineage (NCBI taxonomy): Eukaryota > Metazoa > Arthropoda > Insecta > Diptera > Tephritidae > Anomoia > Anomoia purmunda. Next base: position 18,070,528 of record OX639993.1, read on the forward strand.
TATTTATACCAATGCTAAATATAATATTTCAAATCTTCAGTGGTTGATATTTTTTTCTTGCGTGATTCTCACCTGTAAAAATGGGATTCTTAATTTTTATGCTATAATAAAAACAACGAGCGTTAACATTTTGAATTTTTATATATGTACGTTTTTGGTTTCTTTTTTCCCTGTGCTAAAAAGGTCCTTCCCAAAGAAAATATTTTTAAATTTATACCAAATCAAACTTTGATCCGCCAGAAATCTTTCACTTATAAGTCGATTTTATTAATTTTTGTGCACCGAAGGCCCTAGCAGCCAGTGTGCTAATTATGTTAGGGTTATATTGTATATATCCCCAACAAATAATAATAATAATAATAATAATTTTTGTTTTCATGAAAAATGAAAAGGATTAAAAAAATGTGTCACCCTGTGTAATCAATTAACTTCTTTTTTTTTAATTCTTCATTTTATTCATAACATAACCTATAAAAATAACAATAAATAACTTAAATTTTAAATACTACAAATGTAATCAAATATATAAAAATCTCGTTTCACGATGTTTGTGATTGAATTCCTCCGAAACGACTCGACCAGTTTTTATGACATTTTGTATTTATGTATATTTGTTGGGTATGAGTAGTGATATTCCGATACAACGTTGTACTCTATTCCTATACTCATAATAACTATCAAAAAAAATTCTCGTTGCTACTAAAAGTATCGCTGGGAAGTACTCGATTAACTTGTACTCAAAAGTACTTAGATCAAAATTTTAGTAAAATGAGCTTTTACAATAAAAAATATTAAACTTCTATATGCTTTAAATATTTAAATAAAACTAATAAATGTTTACTGATCATTAAAGGAACAATTAAATGAGTAAAAAATGTTTTTTCCTGGTTGAGAACGATTAAAAAAAATATAAGTTTGTTGATTTTTCGAAATTAGCAATATTGCGGAACTTCTACTTATTTACTTTCCATTCGAAATTTTTTGGAATTTTTTTTTGCGACTGGTAATACCTATTCTTTTTTTGCTTTCTTGCTTTTGTATTTTTTTAATGAATATTTTTTTAAATTTATTAACATTTTTTTTTTAAATAGTATTGCGATCTCAAGCGCTTTAAGAAAAAAATTGGCGCGTCATGCGAAATATGAAAATATGGGTGTCAAGCGGTTCGTCTCGGAAAGAAGGATCACTGTTAACTTTTATGAGATTTGCCACCTGTTTGAAACGTTGAATTTAATAAAATTATACATAAGTTATAGGAAATATGAAATATGGCTGCCAAACTGTGCGATTCGCTTATAGCATATAGAGGGTTGACACACAAGTTATATGAAATAGTAAAATATGTGTGTCAAACCATTTGTTTCGCTAGGAGGAGTTTATAGGTATATTTTGAAGAGGGATGCCACATTATTTTTTAAGTAAAATTTAATTATACTTTTACACAAAAATAAAAAAAAAATGTTAAAATATACTTTTCGTCTTGGCAAGGACCTATATTCTTGAAAGAGTTGCCACCTGTTTTATGTAACAGAAACCGAAATGCGTTTTCTGGTTACATATGCAAAGGACAACTGATAAAAGAAATAAAGACAAGACAACATTTGGCGGGGTTTTCTAGTAATTTTATATTGCAATGCAAAAATAAAAGTCTATCGGCATTTTCACCTTTGCAACCGATTCCGTCTATCAGACTTTTCAATATAAAATATGGGCTTTAATACCAGTTCACAATTTCTTGGCAACAGTTCTTCATTAAAAAAAGTGTCCTATTCGTTATTTAAAGAATAATTTGTCAAAGGTTGTGAAATAATCCAAATAATAAGTTTAGTCCTTCTCTAATTAAATGGAACTACCATCTATTTTGTATAATGGAATGAATTAAAGTTCTTATAAAAAAATAATGATACTAAGCAAACAAAATAGAAGTAGTCGAAATGGAATCAAATGTCGCACTGCTATTATTTTGAACATAGCTGTATGTATGTACATATGTATAAAATAGCTGTATTTAAAAATGCGCTCGCGCCTCAGTAATTGCAAATTAAAATGCTAGCAAACAAATTAATTGACTACAATGTGTCCACATGTGAAAAAATGTTTATACAAATACAAACAAATTTTAATATAAGTACATATGTACAATGGGTGTCTGTTGCTGCGCCTAGAAAGGTTGACCCGCGCGCAGTTTGAATAGCTGTGGAATGCCATGACGGCGGTGGCGGCGACACTGGCACTGGTAGAGCTTAAAAATTCATTCTCAGTCCTTCAGATGCAAAACCATCCACATTGCATTTAATGCAACGGCCACTGCCCTCTCCCAGCAATGAGGAAACGCTTCTGTGAAATGCCAATTCAGGCAAACAAACAAACATACACACATATCTACAAATCTATATACATACATACATACATACATATGTATGTAAAATACACATTCACACTACTGTGTCTTCACTATCTTCAATTGGGCTCAAATCAGTTTTTGCATTCGAATGGAATTTTTCTCAATACAAACAAATCTCCAATTGGATGCGACAATTTGTCAATCATTTCATAAACAAAAACAATTAATACAAGTGCGTCGAAAAAAAAAAAACAAATTGATATTATGAAAACTATATGTAGCTACAATCGACAATCCAAGTTCGAATATGAGCCAAACTGATTTGTTATGGAATTAGCGAGCATTTGCGATCAATAAATACACCAAAAAAAAAAAAAAAAGTAAACAATTGCAATGCAATTAACACGTAATAAATGTGGAAAATTGCAGTATAGGTGTTGTAAAAAAAATGTTTGTATAAAAGCTGTAAATATTTGTGCAGTTAATGCCAACTTTATTTATGTTATTCGCGCCATTGTTATGTTCCAATTATGATGCGATAGTAGTAAATGCTATAAAAAAATATAAATAAACGCAATAAAACTACTTTTTCCGCTATGCGCCAAGTCAAGTCGTACAATGTACGTCTGCGCAGCTGCGGTATCGCATTACAAAGTTTTTAGATGTAGCTGGTATAAAAACAATATGGAATAGGTTGAAATATAAAAGATAAATACTATGTTCAAGAATATTGATAGAATGAATAAATGTATTATGAGTAGAAGTGAAAAGAAGACGATATAAATACATAAAGGGGTTTTCAATAGGGACGCTACAAAAGTAGACCGATAGTGACAGCAAACGACGCCATATTTTTTCCCGCTCTTTAGACATTTCTCTTCAGTAAGGTTTGCCATTTCATCATGGAAAGATATGCGATCCAACGACGAGTCGAAATTATTAAAATTTACTACCGAAATTCGGAGTCAATGGCCTTAACTTTAAGAGTGCTACGTTCAATTCATGGTCGTCGTCATTTCTGGCTGAATGACTTCGTCAATAAACAAAATATGCGTTATTGGACAGGCAGCAATCCATACGTACTTCATGAGTCAACATTGCATTTCGAAAAAATTACAGTTTGGTGCGGTTTATGGGCCGGCGGCGTCATTGGGCCGTACTTCTTCCGTGATAATCAAGACCGGCACGTTACTGTGAATGGGAATCGCTACCGCTCAATGATAACCGAATATTTTTGGCCCGAATTAGATGATATGGACTTGGACAAAATGTGGTTCCAACACGGACGGCGCCACAAGCCACACAGCAAATGTTACAATCGATTTATTGTCAACCAAGTTTTGTGAACGTGTTATCTCACGAAATGTCCGCCCAGTCAATTGGCCGCCTCGGTCGTGCGATTTGACGCCGTTAGACTATTCCCTGTGGGGCTACGTCAAGTCTATGGTCTATGCCAACAAGCCAGCGACGATTGATGACCTGCGTACGAATATCGAACGTGAAATTGCAGCAGTATCGGCCGATTTATGCTTGAAAACCGTCGAAAATTGGGTTCATCGTCTGGACTTCTGCAAGCGTGCCCGTGGTGCCCATGCAAAAGAAATCGAGTTCCATACATAATGGCATCGAATGTACTTTCACTGGAATAAAGAATTTAATTCATACCCCAAACCGTTTTTGTTTTATTTAAAAAAACTTTTGTGCGTTCCTATTGCAAGACCCGATATAATTTTGTGGAGTCGCTCAAAGCAAAATACACTGTTCTTTATATGTAAATATTTACAATGTTTTTATTCGACACCTAACAAGTTTATTTAAAAAAAAAGTTTTGTTTTAACAATTTATTAATATCAATGTATTCGAAATTTGCTCCAAGCACGTTTTCTTTTTAATTATTTGGAAGTTTTATCGGCATCGTTGCAATTATATTTAGTCGTTTGTTTTTGTTCAGAACTATCTAAAACAAATTGCAATCACTTCGTTTTCAATATCAAACGTTATGTATTTATTTATCGTTATCGATTTATTTATCACTATCGATTTTTTATCGTTATCGAACTACTTATCGTCTTCCATCTGCTTATAGTTATCGATTTATTTATCCTTATTGATTTATATATCGATATCAATGCATTTATCGTTATCGATTTATGTATTGTTATCAATTTATTTATCGTTATCGACTTTCTTGTTATCAATCCACTTGTCATCGATTTAATCCTCGTTATCGATAATTTTTGACAAACATACGAAAAATGTTCGGTTTTTAACTTAATTTATGGGAAACAATTTTTTTGCCAACATTTGTTGATTTTATAAATTCGGTTAGAAGTAGTTGCGAGTTCAAGTTGTACTTCTTGCAAAAAAATCGCATACAAGTTTAATTAAATCGTAATATTAGATAAAGATTCGATTGGCTAAGACTTAGAGGTTTTGTGAAGGACTAATCCAAGCAAAAAAATACTACCATTTCACTTTTCGCCAGCTGGGATTCATATCCGTTCTTTGCACGCCTCCATTCGTTTAAATTTTACGAAATGCTCGTCTAATCCAAACGCTAAATCGTTTACTAGAAATGTCTAACCCAAAGATTCTCCGTAAATTAAAAACTATATTAACAAGTTTGGAATTAGAATAAAATTACTGGAGAAACAAGCGACATTTCATTTCCTTATGCGCTGAAGAAACATGACTTTGGAATCGAAAAGTAATGTGCGGAATGTTTTCACGTTTATATACATATGTACATATTTGTTTTGGAACATGTTGTGAATTTCGTATAACTTCAAACTACATTCAAACTACGTTGCGATATAAACATAAGTACCAAATAATCAGTAAAATGGTTTTCCAAATGCAAATATAAAAAAATACAGCCATATGAAAAATGGACTGTAATGTAGAGTTTTCTCAACTGCAATGAGTTCAATGAAATGCATAAACTACATATAAGTATATTGAGAATTTTTTTATCGCATGGCTTTGTAAATATCGTGCAAGCAAATTTATTGCGACTTCTGCATATATCACTCATTAATTATCGCGCCTTACAAGGCTTGCGAGTACTCTGTGAATATGAATATAACAAAAACAACAAAAAATGTGAGCACATACTTAGAGTATTACAAAAAAAAAAAAAAATACTGGTGCCGCAGAAATGCAACCCACGAGTGTTTCCAATGCATTTTTAATCTTTCTATTCTGTTTTTCTTTTCCTTTAGAATTTCCATTCATATTTGAAATTTGATTTGTCTGGCCATATGGTTTTGATAAAGAATTTGTTGGACTTTCTGTGGCCACAATATGAGAAGTAAATGAAATCAGCAAATAATATAAGTAAATACAAGTTGCTACGCTTTGTTGATAAGAAAATTGAAATTCGAGCCGTTAAGAAATGAAAGAAGCGTTTTTTCATAGTACAATTCTGAACATTGTGAGTAATATTTACATGTGTACATACATTTTATATTGATAAATAAAATCGAGCGATACAAATTGACAAGAAAACTGAATTTTTCAATGTTGAAAACTCCACTGAAAAAATAGCTCTAAATTGTGCTTGCTACGAACCCTGAATAGATAATTAGATTTATTAAAATATAATTTTTATAGAAAGTTAACTACTTCGATTTACATTGTTTTTTTGTCGTAAAAAATATTTAAAATTAAATAAAAGAAATTTTTTTTTTAAAGAAGAACCGAAAGAGGTAATAGAATACATTTGGACCCTTTTTGCAATTTTTATCTGTCTGCTCGCTGTTTGAACTCAGTAATCCCCAAAACTACTGAATGGATTTTTATGGGGTATTTTTTTTATCAGAATATTAAATGGGGAAACCCCAATTTTTCGTAGAAATGGTTAAAAATTAATTTAAAAAAAATAACATTAATAACATTAAAAACATTAATTTTTTGTTGTTGCTTTTTTAATGCGTTAGTGTGGAATGATTTTTTTTTGTTTTTTTTTTTTTTCAAAGAAGAAAACCAGATCGACTTAAATAGAAAATAAGTGGCCTTATCAAAATTGCTACATTTCAAATTTTGTGTTTATTTTTTTTTTTTTTGCATTTCAGTAGTTCACTTATTAACTAAATTATGACGATTTGAAAGCTTGTTTTATAATTTATGTACATAGTATCTCCTCGGGGTATACATTTAGAACCGAAGTTAGTTCAGATCTCACAACAACACACAGTTACTCAAACAATTGACCACATTGCATATGTAACCAGAAAACGCATTTCGCTTCCGCCATCAGGTGGCAACCATCACAAAAATATAGGTATGTATATGCACCTTGTCTTCGCCGAGACAAATAGTTAGACACACATTGTGTATAATTTAATTTTACTTTTGAAAAAGGTGGCAACTCTCTTCACAATACAGCCCTAAATTTTCTTTTAGCGAAATAAATGGGTTATTTTACGATTTGTATAATTTTATTAAATTCGACTTTACAATCAGGTGGCAACCCTCAAAAATTTATATATGAACCTGGAACCGTTGGACAGTCATAATTTAATATTTTAAATAACGACTTGTGTACAATTAAAATAAATTCAATTTTTAAAACAGGTGGCAACACTCATAAGTCAACTATGAGCCATCTTCCTTCACCCATGTTTTTTAATATTTCATAGAACTTGTGTATATTTCAATTAAATCTGACTTCAAACTGGTGGCAACCCTCTCCCAAAGCAAAATTTACAAAAATTTAACAAATTTTCAAAGTTTTTAATTAGAATTTCAACAAAATTTTTGTTTATATGGCAGGAAATGAACGTAAAAAATAAAAATTAAGTCATCCGTTATATGGGAAAATATCCCTAAGGCCAAAATTTGCAAAAAATTTCCACAAATTAACAATTTTTTACTATTTCCGACTTGTAAATTATTTATGTTAAAACCAAATGGCATGTACAATTACAACTACTGGAGAAAAAATTCCATCTGGCTCGAAAGGTATTATATGAAATTGATTGCTTAAAAATAAAATTTAAAAAAAATATATAAAGAAAAATTAAAAAAAAATAAAAGAAAAAAATAAAAAACAAATTTAAAAAAAAAATTTAAAAAAAATTGAAAAAAAAAAATTTAAAAAAAAATTTAAAAAAATTAAAAGAAAAAAATAAAAAACAAATTTAAAAAAAATTTAAGAAAAAACGACTTGCTATTAGAAAATTTAACAAAGTTTTAATTATATTTGGAACTACAAAAACCCGGCAGACTTTGTCCTCTGTCATATTTGAATTGCCCTTTGCCTATGCCACCAGAAAACTCATTTCGGTGTCTATCACATATGTAGTACATATGGCAACCCTCTAAAAAATATAAATATAAACTTTTCTCTCGCCGAGACAAACAGTTTGATACTCATTCTTTAATATTTTATATCCTTGCACACGATTTAATTAAAATTACTTTAAAACAATGTGGCAACCCTCTCCACAAAAAACATGTCTATAACCTTCTCTGGGAAAAGGTTAATAAGTGTACGTATTTTCACGTCTTTGCGTGTTGTGGTTCCGAAGTTATAAACATACGAAGAAAAGCGACTTATTTTTATATATTAGAAGGTAACAGAAAAATAAAATCGACTGCTACTTTTTGCGCTAGATGATAATAAGTAAAAACTAGAGACACTTTTTTACTTATCTAGCGGCAATTTTAAATACTAAAAATACAAATGTACTTCCAAATTGCATTACTTAATATGCAACTTCACGTTTAAAATTAATGAAATTTTAATTTTTAATAAGATTTATTTTTCCACTGGACAGCTATTATTTCACTCTTTATTCAAGAAGTGTTAAAAGCAAGCTGATGGTAGCTTGAAATCACTAATTGTCTACATTTTTATTATTGCCTTTTAAGGCAAATTGATGGCCGGCCAATTCATTATCTTAATTAGTAGATGTACTACTTCGAAGCCATCAATTTTTGTCAAGCTCACAAGCAAAACTGAATTGATTAATTTTACTGGCAAATCAAATAGATAAGAAATAAATAATCACAATAAAGTGACAGTAATTGCAAGCAATATATTTTAAAATGAGTAAAAAGGTAGACAGTTATAGTCAGTCGTTAACCAAATTTGTTACACTTTTTTTTCGCTCTACAATGCAAATCCACATACTAAATATATTACGCTTAGCGATTAATAATCCGCATAACCATTTTTGTAATGCGTACTATGTAACTACAAATGTGGCGCGACTGCTGGGCAATGAAAAAAAAAAACAAAAAAAAAAACAGAAACAAAACAAACCGAAAGAAGTGAAAAAAGTTAAACGAATTTCTGCGCAAACGCAAATCCACGCCATATAAGTCGTACTTCCAAAAGAAAAGATAAAATTACATAATTGCACACAAAGCTTAGCCACATGCGAAAAGTAAATTGAACGAAAGTGAATTTGAATTTTGTTGCCAAAATTGGCAATGGCAACTATATACATACATGTAACACAAATACCATGGCAACAAATTGAAATTAAAAAATAGTCGTTGCCATGAGCAATTCGCATATTATTTGTTTATCGCTAAAGAAAGGAGCAAATTTTAAAATACGGTATCTATGGAACTTGGATTTTGTTTTGCTTTTTTCTTAATTTATTTTTGAATTATTTTTTTTTCACTTTTGAAGTCATAATTTACAGCTCACAAGGCACGTTTGATATTATGTCGCTCTTTTTAGGTTTTTTTTTAATATATATATATTTTTTTAGTTTTACACCTATTGTGTGTGTAATTAACTTTAATTGATGGCCGACGGTTAGACGCGACATTTGTCGCCTGCGTGCGCTTCAATGCACTCGCAATGCTGCTGCAGTTATTCTTTCCCACGTCAAATCCCAGCTGTTCCGAACATTTATACCTTACCCGCATTTCAGTGTTGCCGCTTCGATAGAATTCTACCAAAACTGGTAGGTTTTATTTATTACTATCTATAACAAGTGTGCGCTGCTACTCTTTGAAAAATCAACAAAAAGTAAGCGTCGTTTAAAAAATATTTACTGTTTTTTCTCATTTAATATTTTCATACAAATATATCCTATGTTATATGCTCAAAGTTACTGTCTAGAAATCAATTAGAACCCCATGAAAATCCGTTCAATAGTTGCCGAGATTAGTGAGTTCAAACAGGCATCACTTTCAGTTAGTTTTTTAAATAAATTTTCAATGTGCAGACTCGATTTTTCTATAGTTTTATTATAGTATAGATTATTTATATAAACATATTTATTATTGAGAGAATGGCCGAAGCAAAGAACGTAGATTACTAAGAAGTTGCATACTTTCACCGGATATGCCAACAGAATATTTTCGCTTATTTCACCATACCAGGACAAATTTGACGTTTTCTGACTGATATTAGAATCTGATGATGGGATCCAATTGGTTTGTGGTGTGGCGAAGTAAGCTAACACTTTTTACCACAGGATAATTTCACTGATGCAATCAATGTACGTTCTTTGGTCAAAGTTTTTAATCTGGATATCGGGGGTTTGCTGTAAAAAATGCAAACAAGTAAAGAGTGTTATGTTCGACTGAAATGGAAACCGTAAAAAAAGAACCGTACTTGTTGGATAAATACAACCTGTTAATGTTAAACGCTTCATTTGTAAACTTAAAATAACTTATTTATTTATATAAGAAAAAAAATTTAATTTTCATTTCATCATTTTCTAAAATTTTTACTTTAACGCATTTCTTTTCCTAATTAATTTCTTCAATATGTACTCAAATTTGCTAAAGGATTTTAAAATGCAAAGTGTGTTCCGAATTTGGTAGCGCTAGACAAAGTAGTTTCGGTAGCTCTAAAGTGTGAGGTTCCACGCCTTTTTTCGCAAAATGTTTGCACGCTGTGTTTCCTTCTCCAACCCAACACTGTGTAATAAATTTTTGTTACACTATTACTACTTTTTTAAATTACCGTTATATGAGAGGTGGGCGTGGGTTCTTTCCGATTTTTATAATTTGTCAAATTTTACTTATTGAGCTAAAATTCCAAGTGTGTATAATATTTGCTAGACTTCGGTAAGGTAGTTTCGGAGAGGTATTCGCCCTAAAGTCAAAAGGCCACGTCTATTACATTAAATATGGTGTAAAGCAACAACACTAACTGGGAAAAATATGCGAGTTTAGCTAACTCGGTAAAATGATATCCGACCTGAGATGTAGTGTTGGGAAGTGAAAAAACTGTGCTATTGTGAATGAGCCGGAAGAAATTACATGGGAAATTTCAGTTTAAGACCTAATTCGTTTTTATTTGCATAATATTTCTCAAAAACATAAATACATAAACTCAAAAAATGGCGGCGCAACTATTTTCGGTTCCTAAATAGCACTAAACGAATCATTCATGAAAGAGGCTTGCAGGGTTGCTTTTGCAACTAAAGCAAATTTTATCCCAGTTGGAGCAACTCGGTTACAATAAAACGATACCATTGTTATTTCGAATTAAAATATTAAATGTTCAATTTTATTTAAATAAAAATGCATATATAATTTTATTTATTTGAAAGAAAAAATGTTGCTAGATTTTTGGTATAATCTCTTTGGTCAGTAAGTTATTAAATCTTTTTTTTTTGTCGCGAAAACACTGCCACCTTCGGCATTAAAAAACGGCTATAATATATAATGTATACACACTTATTCTGAATACAAACAATTTGAATGCAAATATGTACGGGTTTGTTTGTTTGTGAGTCATTAGGCGGCGCCAAAAGTAGGTACACAAACAAACATACATTTACATACATATATATGTATGTATAACATACTTACATTCGTACATAGGCGCAATGAACAAAGGACACAAAAACACTTCGAAAATACTTGGGGTTACCTTCATTTATGGAGTTAATAAATTGTGTCAAATTGAGACTTATTTGTATCCTTTTAAATTTAGTTTGGAAACAATCCATAGTATTGATTAATATGTATTTCATTTACATACATATGTACATAGTACATTAAGTATGAATTTCTTGCACATATGTATGTACGAAAAGCATTAATTATTTTTTTTTTTTTTAAAATGTGTATTCAGGTTTTGTTTGTATATCTTTATTATTGACGAAAGGTTTTTAGAAACTTACAACGCTATTGTTATGTGTCCCGTTTTTTGTTGTTTTTGTGTGTTTGGGGATACTTTAGGGGTAAATACAGCGGCAATATTATTCATGAGTTCATTTGTAAACGCCGCCTGGTAACTTGCATGAATTGGCTTTACAGGTGGTAGGTAGTCTCATTGTTTATCACTAGCTGTAAAAACCAAATAGGTAGTGGGTTAATTAATACACGTAAATTTCTAGAGTTATGAAACTCATGCACATTATATTTTGAAAACAAAGTTCACATCACCTACACTATCCCAACAATTTCAAAAATTGTTCGAATTAAGTGAGGATTGTCGATATATTAAAGATCGTTTTTTTTTAATATGGAACAGCTGTGGTGCTGCGTTAATAAAATGCGTTGCAAATTTATTTGGATCGCTGAACTCGAAAATAAATTTCATTTATTTAAAAAAAAAAATAAAGTTTTAGAGATATAAGCCAAAAACCTGTTTTCTAAGCATTTTTGCAGTTATTGTCAAAAATCAACAGAAAACTGAATAAAACTAGCCTTCTTTAGTTGCATTCAGGCTCTTTACGTTGATATATTTTTTGTGCCAATCGGAATAGTATCTGTTTTTAAATTACAGGCGTTTAAATTTAAAACAAAAACAAGAATGTTTTCAAGATCTTTCGAAAATTTTGAATTTTTATTAATTATTTTTAGCTGATAGACTTTGCAAACAAATAATAAAAAATCTTAAAGACAATTTTATTACGAAATTGAAATAAAAGTTATTTGATTTGAAACAATTTACCCAATTTTCATCAAAACTTCAAACTTCGAAAAAAGTACACAATTTGCTAGTATGCAGTTTTGCAACGCATTTTGTAGCAAATAATTATAATAAAGTGTAATTTGTAATTCCTTAGATATTTTGGCAGCAAATTATAAAAAAAATAGTGCTCCAGCTTTTGATGGACGGTAAAAATGCAAACCGATAACACTTTTTAGTATGTAATATCAAAACTGATAAATTCGATGTTATTGCACTTCTGAAGTACAAATGCAAGTATGTGAATATGTATGTACTTATGTAGACAAGAGGATTAACTGCGCTGGAGTACCAGGAACAGCCTACGCATCATTAACCAACATTGATTTGATTACCAATTCGTGTTTGATTGCTTTCTTTGCCCAGCTCGCCAAACTAGCAAAATACGTATATATGTGCATTAGGGAGGAACTTATTCTTAAAAAATTAAGAACTAAAGGGCTTAAAAAAATACGTCGGAGATAAGTAAACATAAATATCGAAAAAATAATTTCTAGTATTACATAATGCAAATAAAAAAGCAAAAAGTGCTGTTATTGTAAATCAGTGGAAGAGAAAGCTCGGCTTTTTATATCTCGTGAGTAGGCTTAAAATTGATCCAACTCTCTTTCTGTCCTTTACGTGGCACCACACGCACACGGTGGTTTAAATATATTTTGTATCAAATGCGTTAAATCCCCTTCGACTCATCAAATCCCACATGACCCAATAATAGCTAAAATACCGAAAATAAAGTGTCCGAGGAAATCGTTGAAGGAACCCTAAGAGAACCGCGTATTTGAACCGGTTCTGGTTCTCGTAAAAGTGGTAACGGAAATGTGCCTTGATGAAATATGTAGCTAAGCAAAAGATACCAAGTTATTAGAAAAACTCATCTAACAGATTTGTATTGTGCGATATTTGTGTGGCAAAAATTTAATAAAAACAAAATACATAAAACTAAATTTACGTATCTTCCAGGATCAGATTTCAATTCAAACAAAGTAATGTTTCCATTTACAAAAAAAACATAAGTTTTACGATGCTCTCTGCTTTTTGAAACTTCTTCCTTCGGGGATAATCAGAATCAGAATCAGTTCTGTTGGAAGCATTTTCGGTTCCATAGAAATCGTTTTCTGTTCTTTTGATATGAGGTTTCAGTTCTTGGGACTTATTTTTTTCGGACACCACTTTGCGGTACTTCTAAACCGGGTCTCTTGGAATTATCTTTCGGTTTCTTTAAAGCCGTTTTTCGGTTCGTGTAAGGCCCGGTCTGGTCCGGTGTGGTCGGTTGATTAAAGGACCCGATGCTCCGGATCCGGTTCCTATGACTAAACTGTGCCATCACACATGGGAAAATTGGTATGTATCCGGTATACTTTACCTCATTGGTAGTATATCTGCGTTTTTAGTTGTTCACCAGCACATCACCATTTTTTTTAAAGGATCTAAATATCACAATTAGTAGCTAGCTCTACAAATATATCATAAATATAAGAAAGTATATGCCAGAAAAATTAATTTTTTATAAAAATTGCGAAAAACTAGTTTTGAACATTTTTCTTTTAAACCCCTTTGATCGTATCGTAAATTTGTTATAATTTTTTCGTTTATTCTTTACTAACTCCAAATAAAATTTATTGCGTTTTTTTATGAAAAAATATAATTACTTTCCTTTTGTATCTTTTCTTACAAAAAAAAAAAAAAAAAACTATTTCGTGTTAGTTTGTTCTAAAAATTATTTGAATTTTGACTAAAGTACAGGCGGCTTTAAGTATGATAAACTCCGAAAACGAATTCCAAGAAATTACCAGTTATATAAGTATGCACGTACATTTCACCGTACTATAAAAACATAGTACGAAATTAATATGTGCCCCTTGATTTTGAACACTTAATTAGTGAGGATTTGAAAAATGGTAAGTTTTTCTAGGCGCCCTGTATAAGAGCTAAATTGATTTTTTTTCTAATAACTTCTCTATTTGATCGCCGATTTTTATGAATGAAATATAGTTGCAGCGGTAATAGCCAAATGCACATTTCGGCTATAGAAATCATTTACCTATCATGCCAAAATTTACCAACTAAAACCACACCCTGTATTCAAGACATTATTATTATTATTCACGAAACTACAAATAAAAAAAAAAATAAATAAAATAAATAAAAATTATTTTGGTGAAAATATAAAAAAAAAAATGTGAGAAAAAAACCAATTTACAGAGTTTCGAATTTTATAGAATAATCGTTTTTGATAAAATTGCCAACTACGAAACATTGAGACGAATCGAGAAAAAATTGGGCGCCCCTAACGTGCATAGTACGAGCATAAATATGTACTATGCGCACTTTGGCACTCAAGTGTAGCAAAATGTTAAGTGCGCGTTGCAATATGATACAATTTTTTTTTTGCTGATTTGCCAATTTCCAATTTTTGTACTGGTGCCTAGATAGATACTTCACTCAGCCATGTGTAATGCTTCGAATTACCAATGCCGTCAATGTAGCAAATTGCAAACTCCCAACAACAACAATGATGTCAGCAACGTTCTTTTGTAGCCGAGTGACAAAAGAATGCCGCAACTCAGTCAACATTTTATTTTAGCTGCAAAAGCAACACTACTACCATTTTCTATACGAAAAGTGTTTCTTGTGAATCTAAAAAATACACTAAACTAAAAAAATTAATAAAAAAGTTGCTATTAAACTCGAATGTCCCAAAAGCCTTTCACAATGATCCAATTTCTTTTTTTTACTTTGCAACACTGCGTAGTAGATCTGCTATCGATTTATCGAGTTGATTCCGAGTTTGCGTTTTTAATGCACCTAAAATTCGCTCTTCTTCCAAGTGTTCCTTCGCTAGTCGGCTACAGAAGAATGAGGCTATTTATAAAAATGTGTAGGTTTATCAGCAAATTATGAAGATTCTGGTAAATCTAACTATATCTAGAATTGAAAACAATTTCAGTCTGACATTTCATGCAAAAAAAAAATATTAAAAAAATACTAGCTGTATGATTAAATTTAGCACACCAAGGCGGCATGCAAAAGGGGGCACGGGAGTCATTCATTCTGTTTTCTTTTCGCGACTGTGCTGTTGTGGAGGAGATGTGTGCGATATGCGCCTGCGCATACGCCGCTATTTCCTGTCTTCATAAGACTAGGTGTGTCGCCACTCAGAGGATACTGAACTCCATACACAAAACGGGCGTCTACTTGCTGTGGCATTGCACTGTTGCATTGTTGCTGCCTGTTGCCTGTTTTTGCTGTCAGCGATCAACCACATCATACACATATACTGCAATATTTACTCAGTTGATTTGTTGGTATTTTTTGTGTTTTCTTTAAGTTTTTTGACTCCTGTTTTTATTTTTTTCGCTTGTGTTTTTGTTTTTTTTTAGTTTGGTTTTGATCTGCTTGCGTGCTGAATATGATTATTTTTATTACTATTATTACATCTGACATTTCTTGGCCATGATTCATACCACCATCACGCAATCGTTCGTTCCTTCATCCGTTTGCCGCAAAATATGGCTCCGCTTAATAATTGATTTATTAAGTTGGCAAAAAAGGCAAAAAAGGAATGAAATTATCTTGGTGAGCCTTCGATTTGGTGCCTTAGTGCAGTGTTTCTTTGTTCGAAGTGACGATTTTTTGTGAGCATTTTACTCGGCAGGGGAGGCAGGCAGACAAAGAAAAGCTGGTGCATTGTTTGCGCCTATAGCTAGATTTGTTGCATTTTTATATGTTTGGATATGTGAGTGTGTTCTTAGCCTTAGGAATGTAAAGAATTTTAGTTATGAGAAGTTGATACAGGGCTACTGAATTCTACGCATCCCCCGAAATAATTCATATAAAGCTCAAGAGCGAATTCACTGACGAAATCAAAAATGGTAGTCGTGTTTTTATACTTGGCCAATTTTTTAGGTAAATTTTTGACGACAAAATATGACACGAAATGACAATAAATTGACATTTTATAATTTTTCGTTGATGTCAAATCGAAATCTGTCAAAATTTTGGGTGTTCTCATTCAACTGACCAAAAATTAGGAACAGATTGTTCTTTGGAATTATCGGCATATACATATATATTATTTTATTATCGTTATTTCCCTTATCGATTTATTAATTGTGTCGTAACTATCATTTTCTTTATTGTTGTATTGTATCGATGTTTTTAATAGGTTTGTTTGTTCCACATGACCCGGCTGGATCTGGTAATTACACAATAAAACAACTTATTCTCTCAGAAAGTGTGCAAAAATTAAAAAAAAAAATCGAGAAATCAGCGGTTCCATTTGTTTTTCTTGTTGTGACTTGGCAACTACTTACTTTAGTGACTGTTAACAGTTTGAATTTTATTTATAAAAAATGGGAAATTCTATAACTTAATGCATATTTCTCTTATATAGTTAATATAATTGGCAAATACCTACATTTCCACACACTTTTGTGATATCTTCCATTTAAACAAAAGAAGCAGGCTGTGTCAGAGACACGGCCATTAAGTTTAACGTAGAATACGCCATCCGATAAGACAAAAAACATATGTAACAATAAATGATAAATAATACAAGCAAATGAATTTCTTTATTTGATAGTTACTTTGGATGATATACATAAGCTTATGATAGGAAAAATAGGATAAAAATGTTTTTAAATTATCAATTAAATTTCTCGCAAAAACGAAGTCAATGGCTGTTATCAATAGTAAAGATAAATGATAAATAACATACGCGAATCCATTTTATTATTTTTTTTGCAGTGCTTGGCAGCATTTTCTCTTCTTTTACTCTACTTTAACTTGCCCGCCTAAAATTATGCAATACAAATAAAGGGCTGCACGAGTACATTTAAATCGCCCAACAGCAAACACTCAACCAAACACCACACACATATTTGTGCGCATGTGTTTATACAATTTTCATTTGAGAAATTTAAATATTAGGAAGATATCAACCAACATGAAATGTATGTCAAACGAAAGCTAACATCTTCATTTGACTACAAAAAAAAAAAAAAAAAAAATTAATCGAGCCGTTTCCTTATAATTAAAGAAATAGAGATTACAACAATAAAAACCTGACATTGGTGCCCATACCGTAAGGTAAGACGTATTCTACGCCAAAAAATAGCTGATGTACAATTTAACATTTTGTCCATTCGTACATACGGAAAAAAGAATCCACTTTTTCGGAGACGAAGACGAAGACTGATAGTTGCGTTCCACTTTTTACTCTTTAGTTTTGCGTGAGAAACGCTTTCTGGGCTGTTTGGGTACTCGCGGAGTTACGCGGAGTTACGCGGAGTTAATGTGAGCGTTATTGAATTACAGTAGATACTCGAAATAGGTAAACGAAATGGCTGAAGGGTTTTTCGTATTATTAACCCTTCTAAGCGATTTTAAAATTGGAAACAACTACAATATTAAATATAGATTTTCCGGATATAAAAATGAATTAAGTACTTTTCACCATAATTTATTTATTAACTTAATTTATGCCAAGGGTTCACAGTCACTTTTGACATTTTTATGCACTATCATTTTTTCAATGGTCGAACTTTTGTTGTGGGACTGATTTTTTCTGGTTTACAACGATAAAAGCAAAATGTATAAGTATGCAAATTTTTTGAAATTCGAAATATTAACCTTTCGAAAAATATTTTAACTAGAGTTGCCACCTCTTTAAGAATTGAAAGTTAGCCAATTATGTAATTCACATCAAATAGCACAATATTGGTAAGATATTGAAGAAAGCTTTAGGCCATACATTTTTGAAATATAGTATTTTTGCCTCATGCTCTGTGCCCTAACCGTGGAAAAACTTATATACATAGATTGTATGTACTCGGATTATTAAAATTGATTTTTTTTTTTAGAGAATTTCCTTGCGAAAGAGCTCAGCGAAAGCTGAGTAGACAAGCAACGTTATGATGTTCGACGCGCTTGTCGAAAAGAGGCAACGAATTTTCTGTCACGTACTCTTCGAATAGTCGAATAATTATGATAATATCAGTGGAAGTCAGCCACCTTTATTAGCTAGACTTAATAAAGCTGTAATAAACAAATAACCTTTTTGAACAGGTGGTAACCACCCTTTAAAATGTTTTCGTATTAACTCTTTCGTAGCCCTCCAATATTGTTAGGTTAGGTTAGGTTTAAAGTGGCTGCTCATCGGAGCTCACTTAGATCCTCTGGAACGCATTGTTATAACACAGAAGAGTGCTGAGATGATTCCACCTCCTCATCCTCTAAGAAGTTGTCGCAGATATTAAGGCGCACCGCATGGATTTCTATTGGACGGTACCCTATCAGCTCCCCCATAACTAGTGAGAGCTGTGACTTGGATAACCGTAGAAGCTTGCGTGATCTCCGATCTACTTTTGCCCAAAACGACCTCGCGACACTACACGTTCTAGCAGCTGCCCAGCGTTTGCCAAACTGATCACAGCCCCATTTGTTCTGAAGCAGCCTATATGTGGCCCCTTGCTTAAGGCACTTTTTTCAAGTGTACCCTGGTTGGCTAGCCCATCTGCTTCGCAATTCCCTGGGATATCATTATACCCATAATATCTTAACGGAGAAACACTCCGAAGCTTTCGAAAAAGAAGTCAGACAATCTATAACCAATTTCTATCGCACTGTTTTTGAACTAAGCACATATAAAATTCCCGCGAATTTCCAACATCTACTTGTCGTCAACACGAAAATTTAAAACATTTGTAGGATTCCATAAATTGTGCCTTCCATGTGAACATTTCCGACAGCGGGAAAGGACTAATGTGCACGCGAAATGATAGTGGCTTTTCCAATTGCAAAAGAGGACATAACTGTAAAACAAATGTACACAGATTTGGGATCAATTATCTTTGTACATATGTACTAAATATTACTACAAACATTGATTTTACTTTCATTGCCCAAAACAAAAAGCTCTACATATCTACTTAGGCATTCAAATGATTGGGATAATTTACACATCATTTGCCACGTGCCGGTCCACACCAACTAAAGAAATATCTAGCTTACAAAAAAGTGGAGTGAAAATTACATCGGCACATTCAAATCAATTGCAAAGCAACACTCTGGGCAATAAATCATACTATGCACTTACACAACACAACACAACACAATTGCAATGGCATTAATTTCCGTCATTGGACGAGTAGCGTTCGTTCGAGTGTGAACGCATCGAATTGAAAGATGGAGAGATTTGGTCCACATATGCGAATATAATAAATGGGGTTGCATAGCGAGTGCGCAGCATTTCGGAAACGATATGGTAATAATGACCTAAACAAGTTACATTTTGCTGAAATGCTGCAAGAGTGATTGAGATTCTCATATATGTATGTACATGATTGTATTTTTAATTTGGGGGTGTCCAAAGGATGTATTATTTTTGATTCGACGCGCAAATGCAAGTGTTTCGCAAATAATATGAAATTTTGTAAATTTCCGGTGTGCAAAAGGAATTTTCGGTTAAATTAAGTCAATGTGTGTGTGCTGACAGTTTTCGCTTTTAATTTGCGCTGTTCAATGGAGATTATAATGCAAGACATCCAACCCAGCGGAAGAGAAGTGCACGCACTAGGGTATTCGGCTCAATTTCGCTTGGTATTGGTTGGTGGTTTTTTTTTTAAGTAAAATTTCTTTAGAGGCAGTGTTTTTTTTTACATCGCGTAACGAAAGTCACGTCAAAATAGCTCTACTATATTTACAAATTTCAACCACTATTTTTTACTAATTTCTTATTATATTATAATAATTATTATAATTATACCCCTATTTTTACTATTTCTACCACTATTTTACTACTTTCTACCACTATTTTTACTACTCTTACTACTAATTTCTACCACTACTTTTATTAATCTACTAGTATTTTCTACCACTATTTTTAATTAATTTCTACTACTATTTTTTTACTAATTTTTTCCACTCGTTTTTTTTTTTTTACTAATTTCTACCACTATTTTTACTAATGGTACTACTAATTTCTACCACTACTTTTGTTAATTCTACTAGTAATGTTTACCACTATTTTTTTATTAATTTCCACCACCATTTTTTTTACTAATTTCTTCCATTGCTTTTACTAATTTCTTCCACTATTTTTTTCTAATTTCTACCAACGTTTTTACTAATGCTACTGAACTTTAAAGCTACAGCTCTTTTGTAGAACTGATAATAGTAAACTACTACGTACATAGTTCCAGACCTTGGTAGGCTTTAATATAAACTATTTTCAATTTTACAATATTCTGTGTTGTACGGAAGATTTAGCGTTACAATCTATAATTGGAATACGGATGCACACGAAAATGCTGAGGCTGTGAAAAGTATTTGCTCAAGTTTAACTGTTATTACTGAACTAAAAAAATAAACGTCCAAATTTTTCAATTGTTATTGAACTTTATCCCAAAAAGTGGAGCAAATAAAAATAATGCAGGATTCTTGTCCAGGAGGTCCTGGGATCAAAGAAACATTGATAGGTTTTTTCTAAAAATTATTGTTTGTTCATTTTTTTTTAATAAAAAATAGTTCAAAATACATACAATACATATAAAATAGTTCATACTTTATTGTAGAAAAAAAGAGCAACAAAATTGGAACAGTTCTGAAAATACTGATTTCAAATTTTGAAATTATAATTATATTTTTTCAATGTGTTTAGTTTTGTTTTAAGTTTCCTACTTTATTTTAAATGATTTATGTTAACGCACTATATTTTTGTAAAACTTTTAGATGACAAAGATTGTGAACATTGTAAACAAAATTTAAACTTAATCACTGCAATACCACCTGTTGATATTCGAAAGTATTTGTGTAAGAAACTACAAGGCCGCAGGCGCTAACAGCGCCACCTGTGTGTCAATGCTTCATTAAACCCGATTGTTATTTGATAGCCAAAGCAAGATAGATACCTCATTAGTAATATATATATATATATATATATATTATATATGCCTATGTAATACTTACATTTCAACCAGGGCTCTAGACCGATTTTGTACCGAACCAGGTTTTGAACCGTACCGCCACTTTTTTCGGGCTTCGCACCCAACCCTTCCAATTAATTAATTCTTAAACTCAACTAGACTTACCACTCAACCAAATCCTAAACAATTTAATCGGTTTATAGTACTTGTAAATATTTATTACTTAGTATAACAAAATTGAACAATGGTTCAGATATTCTCATTAACCGGTTAAAGTCACTGAACCGAATGACATCGATCTTTAAAGCTGTTTTCAAATCAGATTTCAACACAGCCGCTTTGAATTTCTTAACTTCCGAAATTGTCCAAAACAAAAGATATCTGTACATCACGTAATTTTCTCGAAATATTGACATAATAAGATTTTGATTTTTATTGTGCCAGATGAAATATTTTTGTCATAAAACACATCTTATATAAAATTTTTGGTAGTTTATTTCTCAATTGAGGACGCGCCTTGAATTGTACGACGAATAATTTTGTTGAAAGCTTGACCTAGGTTTTCAAGTGTACTAGAAATCCTATTAACAGGGGTTTCTGAACCAAATTATTTTACAAAAGTATTCCAAAAAATTTTTTACTAAGGATTACCAACCGAAAGAAAAGTATTTCTAAGCGCAGGTTATACTTACATACATTTACATACATATATCCTTTTTTTTGGAACACTACTACAGTGTAATATGAAACCGGTTGCAAAAAAATAGTCGAATAACTGATCACCCTAGCACACATACAAATACACAAATTTATTCTCATTATTGACACACTCGAGACAACGCTTATAGGCGATGAGATTTTAGTCAGCGTTATTTGCGAAGGATAAGGCATGCAACTCTCCTTCCACTCAAATTGCTCTCACTTTTCAAGTCCTTGCACAACTAGCTTTTGTTGTAGCTTCTCTGTCTGCTGTGGTATTTTCTTCTTGTTTTTTTTGTTGCTTATTTTGTTTTTCGCATTTACCATACAATACCTAGTTGGAAAAAGTTTTGAAAGGGAAAGTGCCAGTTGAAGGATTTACGCTAGTCAATGGGAATGAGTGAGTGTCTGCAATTCGAGACTCAGGGGATTTTTGTTTTCGCATTATTGCTGAAACGCCACCACAATCACCACTCAGTTGTCATCTCCCCGCTCCTTCCAACATAGCCGCTACTATTACTTGCAATCATGCAGACGATAGCCGCCTACCAACCGGCATTTTCGTTGTTGCATGCCATTGACGGAACTACCCCCGGACGTGGCCTTGGTTTTTTTGCTTTTGTTTTTGCTTTTTGCATGCAACACTGCACGCTATAAATACATTTTTGTGTGTGTGCCCCCCTCCCCCGAACTGCAACAAAGTTGTTTTGCAGTTTCGCGAACCAACCAAGTGGGCTGCCAAACAACACCACCATGCTATGCTCTTCGCCTCAAGCCGACCAACCGCCAGTGCCAAATCGTCTGCCCACCATCCAACGCTTTGTTTGTCCAGTCAGCAGGATATTTGCCTCGCTGCATTGCTTTTGGTTTTACAAGTCCATACATACTTATATGGCTTTTAATTTTGCACCAAAAACTCATACTTTCCAAAAAACAGAACGGGGGAGAACAAAAACTGAGAATAAATCCTTTAAACCACCATGCTACCTGGTTGTAATTTTGTCTACATTCGGGCGGGCATTCATCAGTGCAACCCTTTTTCACATTAACGTCAGCTAGTAGCTGCATAATTTGATTTTTGCATTTTTGCCTTGTAATTATTTTTTATTCGTTTACTTTTGTTTTCAACTATTACTGCCAGTTAAACCGGCAGTTTTTCATTTGCGTAATATTTTCTTTTTCAGGTCTTCACTCCTGTTCATTTTGACTTTTTGATGAGTGCCATGACTGGGTTTCGTCTTTATTTTCCTCTCTCTCTCCTTCGTCCTTTCTTGTTGGGGGCTCTTTGATTGTTGCCAAGTACTTTCTGCTCTTTTAAGCAATAGGGCTTTTTGCTTTTCAGCCACCAATAAATAGACACCGTCAGTTTGACTCTGCATAATTTTAATTTAAGACGTTGCATCAAAGAATCTTATATTTTTCTACACACCGACTGACTTTTTTATAAGGCTTGAGGGACATTTTTTCAAACATACATTTTTCCATCGTGTGGACTAATTTTCTGGAAATAATGTTATAAAACTTATTTTTCAAATTTGTTTTTAGAAGCATTATTGATTTATTTGTAAGAAGAGCGAATGTTTTTCTTCAATTTTTTAAACTAATTTTGTGTAAAAGTTTTTAATAATAACTATGTAACTGTGAAAAATTCCCAAAAATTCTGAAAATAAATCCAGTAATTTTCAAAATTTCTAGTCGAGTTTTTTTTTTGAAAATTTTCGGGCATGCAATTTCGTAGCTTGTTCAATTTTTTTCGTAACACCATCATCAAAAAAAAAATGTATCAAAAATCATCGCTAGTTTTGAACCTAGCTTGATTGAAACTTGTTTGAAATTAACCGTCCCTATGGTGGTGACCTGACAAAATTTATCAACCTGACAGTTGTCAGGTTTACTACGCTTAGAGCTATGCCGCAAAATATAACGTCGTTGTCAAGTACTCCGTAGGACATAACAACTACAACAACTGTTGTCATCATTAGAGGGCTGAAATCCATTCCTGCCGTATAGTTTTGAGTTTCGTCAGGTCATCTGAATAGAGGGTAAAATGGCTCCAAAACCAAAATGTATCTAAAAATTTTGAAATATTAGTGGACATTTTTAAAATTTTCAAAATTTTTGTGACTTTTTTTTTTTTTTTAATTTAAGCTTTGTGATTATATTTTTTTGCAGTAAAATAAACAATTTTTATACAAAATAAATTTGAAGAAAAATATTATGAGTATTTAAAAAATCATTGTACGAGTTTCGCTTTGAGTTACTGTATGTATTTTTGTGTACCAAATAAGAGTAGAACGCACAATTTTAAACCTGTAGTAAAGTCGGCGGGTAAATTTAAAACTAAGTTTTATAATTTGAAAAATAGATATATCTTTTCTACCAACTTAACTTACTTAGCGCTCATAACTAAACTACTCATTGTTGTCATCATTAATAAAGCACAAAAACAAAATTATATTAGAGACTAATTAAAAATTGTAAATGTTTTTTGAATTTTTTTCCATTCATTTTTGGTGATTTAGTAAATTAATTATTATATAACCTAAATTTTGTGCCATTTTTACAAATAGTTAAAATTACTTACATAGTACCTAACAATTCAAATTTCTGTTTCAATTGCATACCTAAAATAAATAGATCAATACTATTGCACAATTTTTGACTTTACCTAAAAATCAAAGAAATTCTAAATATTATACTGAAAGAACTAGCAAGAAACTCGTAGTAAGGTCACAAGTAGCCTCCAACATAACATTCAGTAAGATTTTAAAAGTGATGAAAGGGGGACAAAGTTGCCTCTCTCTTACCGGGCGTATAAAAAAATTAACTAGATTGTGGGATTTCAAGGCGCTTGATATGATGTAGATTTATCCTTGTTGTTAGGATTAAATTAGGATTAGGAAAGAACATTCAGTTTTATCGGGCAGACTAACTAAGCGCAGACATTTTTTAGACGTATCAATAAATTTACCAATATGTAAAATTCTTTAATATTTTATGATCATAAATGTAATTAATTAATATTCAAAGAAATTTCTCTCATACGTTTAGCAATAAGGTTTAATTTCTCGTTTAATCAACCCAACTCATGATCTGCTTTTAACGCATGATATGTGCCATTATTACTTTAAAAATGTTAATAGGGCTTGTTTTAAATCTAGTAATGCCTGAAGCGTAATAAATTTTTTGTTTGGTCTTCGCTAATTGGGGAAACGTGTTTTAAAATTATTTCTGGCAAAAAAAATCCAACTTACCGGCATCAAACAAGTTTTTCATGAAAGAAAACGAAACAAATTTCAAGATTTAGAGCTTGTCTGCTACAAACCCGATGAACGTTTTTACAGAGCTATGCGGAGGGTACCATAAAGCCCTGGAGCTGGCTTGGTACTCATGGGGAACGACTAAAAAGCCAATCAATTAAACACAAAGAAATATTCAAAGCTTTTCAATATGTGGCGGCGTCATATGAAAAATACTATATTCCTTCAGTCAAAACTTTCAAGTTCTTATACGACGGTTGCTATTTACATGCATACATATATTGCTGGCATTGGACACTTGTAGTGTTGTCAGGCGCCATCTGACTTCCATCAGAACGTTTTGATGAGCTGCTTACAGTGGCTTTAAAATTTGATGGAAAGTTTGATTTGGAGACAAGCCAGTTTCGGCCTAGTGCCGTCTTCAGTGCAATTTTACGTTCTTAAAATTTCATCTCGGCAAAAAATAGAATTAAATTTGCAATATTTTCGTGCGATTATGTTTCACTATTTTCGACGTGGATTAACAAAACAACACATCGTCGATGAACTAATACGAATAAGTATACGACGAACAAATACCATCATTTAGCACCTTAATAAAACTAGTACCATGAATTTCCTGGTGATCGCTATTCGCTCATCCAATGAATTCCGTGAAGGCCGTCCAAAAGCAGTAATTCAGCTAGAAAATATGAATCGTCAATATATCAAGATCATCATGTCACATATCGTAATATTGAGAGGCATTAATAGAGTTTAGTATGACGAGCATCAAGAATATTTTGCGTGATCATCTTGTGATGAAAAGGCTGTGTTCGCGTTGGATCTCACATAATTTAAAATGCGGCCAAAAAGAGGCTCTGGTCGGA
The DNA here is from genome assembly GCA_951828415.1 of Anomoia purmunda. Lineage (NCBI taxonomy): Eukaryota > Metazoa > Arthropoda > Insecta > Diptera > Tephritidae > Anomoia > Anomoia purmunda. The sequence continues at coordinate 18,096,519 of OX639993.1, forward strand.
CTGGGCTAAGTGATTCGAAAATTTGAAAGAAATAACCTGAATAATCTCTGGTGTGGTACTCTGTTAACGATGGATTCTTACATTTAGGGACACGAATTTCGATACGATACTATTCCATATCGATACCTTTTCCATACATGCTGTGATATCGTATCGAATTTTCGATGAACAAATAGTTACAGAGGAATCTTTGGATAAGACAATCGGCGAAATTAGATCCCATTGTAAGGTAAAATGTTTCCCCATTTTAGGTGAAGCGTGTCCTGTGCTGTCAACTTTGCTCAGGTTTGAAGTGCCAAATTTGGGACACAAAAGTGCCAAAATTAGTCAAATATAAAATAAATGCGACGGACCGTAATGAATAATAATTGTTCGAGACTGAAACCTTCAATTTTGACATTGTAATCTAACGATCTAATTGGTGATTGTGTAAAAACTTTCAGAAAGACAAAGAGATAAAATGTCCAGACCGAAATCTCGTAACCGAGAAGATCAGGATTTAATACACATTTAATGCTCTGTGCAACCCTGCCTTGCGCAGCCCGTTTGTGAAAAAAACTATCAAACTGCAGTGAAGCCAAGCAAACCAAGGCGAAATCAAAAAGGGTGGTAGCATCCCATGAGCTGAGTGCTTGTTCTCGTCTCGCCTTGGTTTGGACATGTCATAACGTTTTATAAGAAATTGTGACTAAACTATATTTTTAATTTAGTATCGATATTTTGAGTATCGAATCTTTTTGATATGATATTTATGAACACCCTAATATTTTAGAGCAATATTTTGAATGACTACCATATCGTATGTACCATAGCGATGTTTACTGATGGCCACTTTGTCCGTATTGAGACCTCGTCAGTCTCAGCAGGCCCTAAAAGTCGGCGCCCAATGAGCAGTTAAAATGTTTGCAAATATAACTTATGCATTATAAATAATATTTTAAAATTGTGCTTTTAATGAATTTTGTTTACAGTTAGTTCTTTTAATGTGTACAAATTTAGAAAAAAAGGAAGTAAATTATTGTATAGTTGTAAGTTTTAGGCCTAAAAAGCCGTAATAATAAATAAATAAATATCGATAATTTCGGCCAGACATCGTGCCCCTATTTACATTGAGATTTTTTATGATCATTTTGATTCTTATTATCGAGGTGCAAAACGCCAAGTGCAAGAAATCTGTCAACAATTTGGTAAAAATATGCCAAGCAGAATAGAAGCAAATAATGAATGCGCACAGAAGCGAGTGACACCAGCTTATAAATGAATTTATGCTAAATTGCAAAATTTATGAGAATCAAATCTTGTTTTTTTTTATTTTTATTTTTATTATGGATATATGAATTATTTACTATTCATATATTTCTGTACTCCGTGTTTTTGTTTTTGTTCAAACAAAAACGTGATTAAATTTGTGAATCACTGTTTGTATTACATTTTTTTTTAATATTTTGTTTTTAATATGTTAATCTTTCAACGTTTGTATGTATATCCGCTGACCATCTTTTTGACACTTTATCATTTCAATTGCATTTTATTTTGCAAAATTAATATCCACACCTCATTTAATATTCTGTAGATCGCTCGTTGCTCAATCCTGTTTCACAGAGTTCTTTGTTTCTCTCATATTTCGCAAAGTACGGCGAACGATTTCTCGGTATTACTTTGTTTGATTTGACTTTACTTATCCTGGTCTTGCAAAACTTCCATTTCAAAGAAGATCTTTCGATTTTGCAGTTTGTTTGTTTTCTTGTTTTGTAATTTTCAAAAGAACTTGAAACAAAAAAAAAACTGCTCAAAAAAAACTCAAACAAGGGCGCATAGGAAGGGAGGGCAGGAGAGAGATAACAAGAGCAGCATTATAATAGATATGGAGATGAATATGAATGTGGATAATTCCTTGGCAAATCGACCAATGGTGGGTATCGAACTTTATCGATTTGAATGAAATTTGGTCAGAAGTTTTCTTTTATGATTTAACAAAGTTGTACCAACGTATCAATTTGGTTGAAAAAGTTATGCCAAAATTCACTTTTTTTTTCAAATTTATTTTTTTTTTAGTTTTTCAAGCTTATTTTCTTAATATCAGAAAAACTGCTATAAGTTAAGGAGGAACTTGGGACTATATACATATATAATATATACAAATATATGTTAGTTTTAAAATGTTTAAATTTTCAAAATTGAAAAAATAGTATTTCTTGTGCTCAATATTTTTCATAAAATACCTATGCATGCTCTTAAAAGATACTACACTTTTCAAATAATTTGTTTTTTCATTTTTTTTTTTAATTTTTTTTTTTTTTTTGAAGATATGATTATTTAATTTGATACTTATTACTCAAATTTTAATATTTATTTGATACTTCTTTATTGAGAATGATATATGTATATCTGATTTATTGGCAATGATCTTTTAAGAGCCCAAGCAAGATTAGTTTTTAACTTTTTCAATATTTTTTCGATTTTTTTGAATTTTTATTTCTATTTTTTTTATTAAGAGATTGTCAATGATCTTTTAAGAGCCCAAAAAAGATTATTTTTTGACCAATTCCATTTTGAAAATTTAGATTGTTTTTTGATTTTTCAAACATTTCAAAGAGTTTTTTTTTAATAGTCTTCGAGTTATAATAAACATAAACTTCGAAAACTGGAAAAATAATGAAATTCTGAATTTGGTATAACTTTTCGAAATAAAATTTTAAATTTTCTTCCGTTGACAGATTTTTTTAGTTTTTCAAGCTAATTTTTTTAATCCAAATATTTTTTATAAAATGCCTCTGTATGTTCTTAAAAGATCCAACAGATTTTCAAGTTTGTATGATACGACTTTTTTAATTTTGAAAAATAAAATAAAATAAAAATAAAAATCCGTTCGCTCTAAATTTGATATAAAATTACAATTAAATAAAATGAAAACATTATTAACCTTTTATATAAAAGATTGGTAGAGATCTTTTAAGGGCCCGGCAAATATAATAATTTGATTTTTTAGATTTTGAAAACTTAGCAATTTTTAATTTTTCTTTTTCTTTTTAAAATTCGTCCTAATTTCTTCCAAAACAAAAATGTTATCCAATGTGCCTCACCATTAGTCGATTTAACATGAAACCGAAACTAGTACAGTAATTTTTTTTTATTTTTTATTTAAATACAATGATTTTCTTCAAAATTATAAAAAAAATAATTTTGTATAAAAATATTGTTTATTCTATAATAAAAACTATACAAATCCAAATTTCAATTTTTTTTATACAATTTACAAAATATTCCACAAATTTGAAAAAGTTATCTTTCAAATTTCTAATTTTTTTTACGTAATTTTTAGACAAATCATTACGTATGCAAATCTTCGAGAATTTTCTTCACTTTATTATACTAAAATTTAATGAGCTACAAAATTGTATTCCCGAAAATTTTTAACAAATTGTGAAATTTTCTAACCAATGGTTTTTTAGTTTATTGAATTTTGTAGAAACTTTGATGATATGGTTTTTAATAAAGAATGAAATATATTTTTATAAAATATTAGTTAATTTAAATTAAATGAAAAAAAAATACTGTATGAGTTTCGTTTTAATCTACTGTGCTGCATTAAAGTAAAGTAGAAAAATGATGGTCGTACTAACTGCGACTTTTACTTTCTGTTGCTTGAATTCTTTTATTTTTCAAATTCTGGTTGAGAGTCATCTTTACTTTTGTTACATTTGCAAGGCGCAAATCATTGCTATTTTTTGCTTCCTTTTTCTGTTTTTTGTGTTTACTTCATTTATTTTGATATTACTATTTGTGTGTTCTGGTTTTGTATGATAGCCAATTAGGATGAGTACACAATTTCCAGACTGCGGTAGCACATAGCAAGCGACTGGATGCCTACAGCACTGCAGAGCTGCATTGAAGTTTACTAAGAACAAGCGGCTTCTCCATTTAATGAGAGTGCAAAAAAAGTGCAAAACAATGATGTCTACTTATTTAAGGGCTTAAGCATTAACTCTAGCAGCTAGATAAATGAAATGTGTACGAGTGGATATACTAAGTAGAGTGGCTAGTACGGATTTAATGCCTAGCGGAATCATTGCATACCAAACCAGCTTAAGCTAAATACTTGCTATATATAGGTACTTTATCTTTAGCCACAGTCTTATGAACAAATCAATGGAGTTACATATATTTTGCCCCGTTTCCTACTTTGTGTTCCTTCTACATAAATGCACTTGTGCTTCCACGTTGTTGGATTGCGTCCAGAATGTACTGCACTCCACTGGTCAATGCATTTATGTATGTAAAAATCGTAAAAATCGTATAAGTCGTCGTCGCTGTGGTTTTTATCGAACAATATAGCTGGCTACTCGTAAATCCTCGGCTTACATGTATTTACCGTAATATAATAGCATTTCGTGGTGCGGCATCGAACCGGCTTCCAATGTGCCAAACAGTGTTGCCAGAAGTTTCTGAAAACAAATGCTAAGTAGGCAAATTAAAAGGGCAAAGTCAAAATTTATTTGAGGCTTAACATATAAATCAGGAATTCAAACATTTTATTCGTATTACGATTTTATAACAAATTTTATACAGCTTCAAAAATAATTCACTTTTAAAGTTCATATGTAAAATTAATTCATATATTTCTATATCACACAATATATCTTCAGCATCAGATAAATTTGAGTATATATTAGTGTTCATCATTTGACCGAGATATTCTTCTTTTGATAAATCATGACATCTTTTTTTTTCTTCTTCAAGCCATATCTAATACCAACAAACCATATCTAACACTTACACTAACTTGCCGGTATTCTGAAAATAATCTGTGGTCACTAATTGGGATTTTTTTCGGTGGTGAGATTAATTTTGTGACTTTCGGTATTCATCAAACTGTCTCAAATCTCTAACCTTCAAATAAATTCACTAATTTGTCAGCTGCTTCTGAGCCGGTGACGAAACAAAGAAATTGAGGAAGGTATTGAACAAACGCGAAAATGAAGTAGCAATCGATCTGCTCCTTGGTTGTTAGCTTTACTTTGTGTAAAATCTGTAAAAAATAACATTTAATTTTTAATATGCATAAAAAAAACGATGATCGATTGTTGATAGTTCTCATAATGCTGTTGACAAAGAATTTAAAATAGATATTGTGCGCTATCGGTGATCGCTTTTTCATTGAGATTAATTGTGCATCTCCAGCTGAACATAACATCAGCTGATTGTCTCTACTGCTTTTCACCACAGGCTTTGGTGAAATTTTTTGCGGCTGTTACCAACGGACGTAAATTACAAAGAAGTTACATACATCGCAATTCATTTCCTATGACAACTATTGTCGTCCAATTATACAACGCCAGAAACCAGTTGCATCCAATAAAACTCTAATATCAATCCGCGAAAGTCACATTGGTTCTGGTATGGTGAAATTGGGCAATATCTTCTGTTAGAGGAACATTGGGAGTGATGCAACTTCTTTGTAATCTACGGTTTTTGCTGTTGCTTCTTAATACATAAATCGTTTCAAGTCACAAAAAATGTCTCTAATTGAAAGTTTCAAATTTAGTGATTTGAGATGAGTCTGAATTACCGACATATGTAGTTCTATTTTTGTTTGTTTTGTTTTGGCCTTGCTGAGGGGGTAAGATGAAAAAAAATCTAAACACGAAACTACAAAAGGTAGCAAAAGGATTTTCGCCAAAAGTATTTTATATTCAAAAATCTCTGCCCCAAATTGTACAGTAGATTGTAGATTTTTGCATTGATACCTATAAGGGTAATTTTTCCTTTGCATTTCGTTGGCATTTTCTTCTTCTTTAGAGTCGTGTTTAAATTTTTAAGAGAAAGCTAAAGGCTGAATTAAAATTTTCCCTGTTAAAATAAAATAAAATTAAAAAAAAAAAAACGAAATCTAGCCGGAAAAAGGCTAAAATGGCAACACTGGTGCCGCCAAGTCGCTCGCGCTACATGCTCATTTTGACTCACCTCTACTCCGCAATACATACATACCTACCATTATTTTCTAGTATGCTAATGACACTTGACAGTTCAATGTTGCATGCAGCAAATCTCGTTTTCGTTGCTGCAACAGCGTAACTGTAATAAATACAAAATCACATCACATTAAATATAAAGCTAGCTTTTTTCTCAGTCCAGATTTGTTATGTTATCTAACTTTTCCCTTTTTTATTTTAGTTTGTTTTTTTTTTTGTTTTTTTTTGTTTTACATACTTAGGTACATATATTTTTGCCATAACATTTCCTCAAATTTCTACGATTTCCTGTTTAAAAAGGTCTTGTTTTTTCTTCGTCTGTTCTTCAGCTTGCACATTGCTCGTGTTGGCTTTTAATATACTGAAACATGCAGACACACATATGTGCATAGTATGTATGTATGTATGTATTTGTAAAGTGGTTTCTCATGCCTTAGGCTTTATCTGCATATTCACATAATTAATTGCCATTTGACTTTTGTCGTCTTGCACTTGTTTCCGCCAGATCATTGACCACATATTATGTTATGTGGTGGTTATTTTAAAAAGGCTTCTTTGTATTCCATTCCTTCACACTCCACTCCGCAGCTTTTTGCAAAATATCTTCTTTAGATTTTATTTATCTTTTTATTTCATTTTATTGATGTTTTGCATTCATTATTCTTAGTTTTATTGCATCAAATTGTTTTTAGTATTTTGCATACTCTACTTCTTTGCATTGTTTCTTATACGAGTATATCGTTACTGTAGTAATCGGCTTCATTCTATCTACTCCACCTCTTGTCTCTTCCTAGTAACCTTTCGTTTTGCTTTGGCCGATCACTGCTCACTCTGGTTTCAATTTTCCAACAACGTTTATAAATATATATGTTAATGCTCATTTAATGCAATTATTTCTCGTTCTCTCCTTTACACTATTTTATGTTTAATCCGTGTGCATGTTAAATACATACATACATACATATGTACATATTACATATTTATGTGTAGAAGTAATCGATAATAAAAATGATTAACTGCTGATCGGTAAACGTGTTTGCATATCAAGTGATTACTTATCCCAATGTATATGTATATTGGGTACTTACACCAAATTTTAATTAATTCATTAATTCGGCTGAATTTTATTCGAGTCAGCCTCGGCAGTCACGTGTCCAAAATCATTTTCAAAACATAATGGCAAACCTTAATCTCTATAATAAAGCTAAATCCTTGAAGATAACATTAAATTTTATGCGCTTTATTTCTTCTTGAAAATCACATGTCTAAAAAACACCCTTTGCAAAGCTTATTCATAAGCGAAGCTAAGATCACGATTTTCATACAATTTAGCTATTTACCATTTTTGTAAGTATTTTATATTATGTAAAAATTATGTGCGGACCGATTCCAATGCACCTTTTTCGAATATAACGCCTTTTTGTTCCGAATTAATTAAGCTACTAGTCGATTTTAAATAAGAACTCTAGTTATATGTTGATACCTATGGTTCTACCTAAGTTTTTGGTTTGATTTTCGAAAACAGCCTTTAAGGGCTAAGATATTCGTTTATTATTACTTCGTCAAATGTTTTCTGCCTGTGTGCCATGATGCCTTCTAATTTTCCATTTGTTCTCAGTTTAATTACAAACTGTGTACAACTCTTTCTTATATGATTCCTATGTTAGAGGTGTTCGTTCTAGTCTATCTTAGTGGTTGCCTTGGTGATGTTTTTTCGTCACCATTATTTTACTTACTTACTTAATTGGTGTGGTAACACAAATATATTTTTTGCATTTTAATTTTTATTTTATTTTAGTAACTTTTTCCACATATTTACAGTGGCTCACAAAAGTATTTTGCAAATCAAGAAAATAAAACAAACGTCTTTATTTTTACTTTTTTCAGGTTAATTGATAAATTATGTATTAAATTCAATAACATATATAACTTAAATACTTATCATAACTTCGCTGGGACTTCATTAACACAAAAAAAAAAAAAAACAAATAAGGGTACACTGAAAATAATGAAGATAATTCAGAATTTGTAACTCGCAAAAGTATTTTGCATCGTAAAAATTTAAGTTACACCATTTTAAAAATTAAAAAAAAAAAGTTTAAAAGTCTAGTCAGCATTTTGAGAATTCCGGGTATGTAGGTTTGAACTATTTTACTACATATGTATGTATGTACATACATAAAATGGTGAATTTTTTTTTATATATGTAAGTACTACATATTTTATATTTTTTGGCCTAATTCATTTAAATCAACAATATTAATTTTTCAACAATATTGGTTGGTAGATTATAAGGGAAAAACGATAAACAACAGCCGTTCGCAAGCTGGCTGTGGATCATTGACTTACGTATTTGCCCAGCAAGTCGTAGGTTTTGAGTTCATATCCTGCTGAAAGAAACCTGATAAGCAGATGTGGTGATATCCCGAAATAGCAGCTATCATTTCTACTACTCTTAATGTTGTTGCCTTTTATCTAATAAATATTTTCCTTATAATTGGCCTTGAGCTCAAAAATTAATGTTGTTTAATTTTTTTTTAAATATTTGAACACGGTATAAACTATTAATTGGAATTGAATAAAAAGTAATTGTCTACATTTGTCGAGTTTCTGTTTTTTTCCATAGATATACGAGCTCTCGTTAATCGACTAATCGTTAAATTAATTGGCAAAAGTCGTTTTCACTTAATCGACTAACCGTTTCCTTTTTGATGCGATTTTTCTTCGTTAAAACTTGGCTCAAAAACTAATGAACGGACTTGAACTTTGGAACCATAATTGCTTAAATCCGTGGCACGGACAGTATTTGGTCTTTTAATTCGCTAGTTGGCGTTTGAGCCAAGATTTCCAGCAAAGAAATCCGAAAAATGCATCCGCTAGGTGGCGATAGAACTGGATAATTTATAAAATCTGTAGTTACCGTTCGATTTTGATGAAATTAATTTGAAGGGAAATAATGTCCCGTAGTCATAGTCGAGATAAAGTTGACCCTTAAGTTAGCTACAGATATTTTTGGCAGATATCCCATTGAAAGAAACATATGTATGTATGTATGTCAAAAAACCACCAGGGGCGGAAAGACAAAATTTGAAATTTATTTGATATGAAAATAAATTTCTTGTGAGCAACTCAATTTTCAGATTACCCGATAGTGAGCGATGCCTTCGACTCTGTACATGAATGCAATTTTATTTTAAGAAATCCTAGTAGGGAAGTGTGGAAGAATTACCTCACTCCACCTGATAGTATTTCTCACTTTAACAATGGCTAAAACTCAAATTAAAGGCAGTAGAAGATGTTTTCTCGCGAAACTCTCCTCTAAGCCTTTTATTTCGGTTGCCAGATCTCTGTTACATCTTCAAACCCGATTTTAAAGCTAGAGGCTGTGGAGAATTTTTGATCCTGAGACTCTAGGATGAGATGGTCTAATTTATAGTGATAGGCAGGCAGCATTAAGGTCATTCACGTTTAATTAAAGATTTGGGGTAGACTGCGATCTTTTCAGGGGATGGCTAAAATTAATAGATTATACCCAAATTCCCATTTAAGCCAATTGAGATGCTTCGGATAAGCGATTTAGAGTCGATGGAAAAGGTCGGTATCATTCATGAAATATACTTATCCAAAACCTGGGGCGAACTGTAGGATAAATGATGTGGAAATTAAATATGAAACTATTGCTTCTTTTTTGATACATTCTCCTTGAAGCCTAGATCCTTCGTAAAGTTATTTTTTTTTATATCATACAGAAATATTTTATCCAGACCCTCACAATTTAGTAAAATAACCGATTTCACTACATCATCATCAGTAAATTTTTCCAATATAGCTCTTTTTTTTAATTTTTAGAAATAGATAAGACTTTGCAGAACTAAAGAGAATGTTTTTAAGTGATATGAACAGAGACAATATATCGACTAATATATAACAATTATTCAAAGACATATATAATAAAAGTCCTATCATAATAATTATGAGTAAGAAAAAATCGTTTAAGTCTTCAAATACTTTTATTTTGTGACTCATACATATTATAAAAGTCTTTGCTTAATAATTAATAATTAATTTTTTATGTCTTGAAAGACGTGGCTGTTTTAGGATAATTTCGGGCTTAGTTCGGGAGTGTTCGAGACTAGTTCGAAATCATTTCGGAACCAGTTCGGGATGACGTCCGAACTGCTTCGACACTACTTCGGCTCTTACTCATAATCATTATGAAAATCCTTTTATAATATAAGTCTCCTAATCATTGTAATATATAACTTAAAAAATTTGTCTCACTTATCTGTCTCATAAAAATTAGGATGATAACTTAAAAAATTAAACAAAAAATGATCTCACTTATAATTATTATCAAAAGAGTTTTATAATTATCATGAAAATTAAAAATTAAAAATGATTACGAATCCATTAATGATATGTTTGATTTTGCTTCGCTTAGTGAAGGATCGTAGTACAAATTTCGAATTTTCTCCCTTGAAATGTTTAGATGGATATATTTGAAATGTCCACTAATAAATTTAACTGATAGTTAAAGCGGAGCTAAAATCTGATTTGCACTAAGGTCTGATTTTGTTCTGATGACAGCCAATTCTACGTTACGGGAGCGACTCAAATTTATCAAGGCCAAAGAACTCCAACTTCGTAAGCATTCGCTTTCTTTGCTATTTTTTAGTATCTATGACGGCGAAATGCTTTGAACATTTTTGTAAATAAACCTTACAAATTAAAAATTGAACCAAGCGAAACGAAATTCTACAGCGAATATTTTAGTTATAGATTTTAATATACATATATTATAAACTTCATTAGTGTGAAAGATGAATGGCGCAACAAATTACACGTTTGTTAATTAAATACGAATCTCTTTTGTGCTAATTTATAAGCAAATGAGGATTTGAAACTTTATTTTTGTTTACCATTTTTTGCGAAGCATACCGCCGCCCCATACCCATTAGATACAGTTCATTCCTAAAGTGAAGTGAGCGATCATTTCATTTGTTGTTTCTTTAGTTTAGTTGATTCTTAGTCTGCTAGAAATCACGCAGCTTAGTTTGGAACCGTTAGCTGTGGTTTTTTTCACACAATATTTTTTTTTTTTTTTTGTAATTTTAATACTCAATCGTTCGACGAGTGTATGTACATCGTTTTCTTTTTGTCTTTTTAGTTTTTGCAAAGCCACATCATAAATAAAAGATAAATTTTACAAAAGCAAAAACCGATTTTCGCCACAAATTATAGTACAAGATCTCTTCATTTGCTTTCTGTTTTATTTTGTTTTTGTATACCCAGCGGGTTTGTTATACAACTTCAACTTTTACCGATTTTGTTCTTATTTTGTTTTTATTCTCTGCCTCTTTTCTCATTTATTGCTTTAAGAAATTAACGCCCTAGGCGTGAAATGCGCGAAAATAACATTCAATGCCAAACATAAATTACTGTTACTTATTTTGCGGCTGAAATGCATCGTCGGTATCGTTAAAAAAAAAAAAAAATTAAAAATAAGAAAGAAACGAGTATTAAAAAGCAAGTGGAAATTTAATAATTTCTTGCACGCAAATATAATTTTGGCAACTTTTTGCCATTTGACTTACTTACTATAAATTGCTTCTTTTTTTTTTAAATAAAATCGATTCACTCATTTCTACTTGCGGTGAACAAAAAATCTGACTCGAAAAAAATTAAAATCTTATACATATATAGGTATGCACATATGTATGTATGTATGTACAGTGGTTCACAACTTATTGACAATCTTTTTCGCACCAATTGTTTTTTTTATTTATTTTCATTTTTTTTTAATGTAATTCATTTGAATATCATAAAGCATAAAAATCGGAATTTCTAACTTGAAGTAAAATATAATGTATAATTTTAAAATTCATTAGAAGGGCGACTTTATACCAATAGTGTTAGAATATAATTTCGAGTATGGGGTTAACGCTGCTGGCGCGTACAAAGCAGACCTAATTTTCGACCACTTTGTAAAGTAATGCGGGCCAGATCTCTCCAAAGGTTTTTCGCATAAACACATAACTTCACGTAACCCAAGATAAAATTTTTTAGAGGCATTCAATGGAACGATGTCGTAGGAGTGAAGCAATAACCCGTGCACCAAACCTTCCCTTCAATAAGTCCATTGTGTGACTCGCTTTATGCCATGTGGTGCCGATCTTGGAAAAACATGTTTTCAGTGAATATTCCATACAATTGGGACACGAAATGGCAACATTCGGGCCGTTATCATTTTTAAAGAAGCAAGGCGCCACGATTCCCACGGCTCATAAAACAAAAAGCACACCAAACAGGAAGATTTGTGGATGCAGCGATCCCTTGTTAATTTTTTGTGGATTCTCTTCCATCCAAATGCGGCAATTTTGCTTCTTGACATCTACATTGAGCCAAAAATGAGACTCGTCAATGAACATCTCGCGGCGCACTGTAAGTTCCCCGAACTGCATCAGGGTTTGCAAAATAAATTTACACAATTTCCGAAAGTTGTTCTGTCGTTAGTGTATTCATAGTGAAATAACAAAAAAAAAATAAATAAATAATGAACTGAACACAATTTGGAGTAGCGTTGCCAGATCTGACCAATTTGTGACGTTGCCGGAAAATTAAACCTCTAAGACACCATTTATAAACAAACTGATGGGTTCCAAAATAAAAAAGGTTAAAAAATCAATCGTCTTTAACTGTTCACAAAATTAATAACACTGTCAATTTTTCAACAGAGTTCCCCATGGTATTTTGCTGAAAGGGTATAACGTAAAGATCATTTTTGCTGAACATACTTAGACTATAGTCCAGAACGTCTGAAGTTTGTTTTATTTGCCTTAAAGATTAAGGGGGTCCCATTGAGTACAAAAACTTAAAGAATTACAGCTTTGATGCCTAAGGAAATGTTTTTTCTTATAAAAAGTTAAATATTTCATATCTACACTTGACCCGCCACCATCCCTCCTTCTGCCTTTTTTCCATCATTTTAGTTCAACTTCTCCAAAAAGTATCAAGTTTCGGAAAAACTGAGTAATGGTGGTGCATAAAAATAAAAATATCTAAATTTGTTTTACCGTGCAATTGATGTAGTTTTCGATGAAAGTAAAATTTAATAGAAATTATAGGTCTACTTTGTTTTCTAAGACATAAGACATTCCGCATAAATTTACGGGATATGTTGCTGAAATGACAGTCCTTGGCCGAATATAAATCCGGGTCGTTCCATTATCGTAGAACCGATTGTCACGGAAACATATTCTAAATTATCCTTTTCTTTGCCAGTGACAAAGTAATTCATTGTTTATTTCTTGCTTTTTAATTGTTTCTTTTAACGGGGTATTCGATGATGAGATGTTTGGGAACGATTTTCCGTCAGCTCTTATCAAATTTGGCTTTCGAGAAAGAAACATGAGATGACACAACGCCAAGCCGGTTTGCCCACAAACCAAACTTGACAAGGGATGACGGAAAATCGTCCAACAAACACCTTATTGTATTTACTTTGTGATCTATGATATGATCTCAGCAGAAAAATGGGCTATATTAATTTTCTATTGAAAGACAAATTATATTTTTTATGAAAAAATTTATGTGCAAAATATTTTATATACCACCATTTTAATGTTAATATTTCTCTCTTTGCAGGTAAGTTACAACAACAACTTTCATCTAAAATGTTCACTCAAACTATTTTAAATCCTAATCGTAAGTAAGAAATAAGCTGAATCAGTTGGGCCACGCATTATTTATTTAAATATTGATAAGTATATTAAATTAGCTTCAATGAAGCTGGCCAAAACATACATTGTAGATACATATACAGTTACTCACAAAAGTATTTGTATTTTGCTTTGAGTTGCTTTTTTTTTTAATACATTCCAAATGTTTTTTCGTTGATTTTTTATTGTATAAAAATAAAATTCATTTCACAACGAAAACCATACAAATCAATGCTACACATTTTGCACAAAATTTATCTAAATTTCAAACTTTCAAATTTTCATCTAACTCTCAAACTTTTTATTGAGAATTTTGCGAGCGCGCAATTTTTTAGCTCATTCAATTTAGCCAAAGCAGCTAAGTTATTGAAGCGATGATTGTTAAATCTGCCACGTCTGACCCCCATCAATTGACCACATTTACTTAAGCAGGAGCATAAGCAGCTCCATCTTCTGCCTTCTGAGTGACCAGTTTGCTTTCCCACCAGCAACAACAACAACAAAAACAACAACAACAGCAGCAACATCAATAAACCTCTGGGCGATTAGGCCACCCATACTTTTTCAATTTTTCTCAATAATTTAATTTCCAACCAGTGTTGCCGTTGGTTTAATGTTTAAAGTATTAGCAAAAATTTGGATTTTGTAATCATCTCACGCAAATAAAGTAGCTATCTCACATTTTAATTAAATCAAATTTAAATAAATCAACTTAAATCAAAGTTTGAAGATATTTTAAGCGGATTTGTCTTTGGAAAATAAGTGTAGATCTTTCCTATATTACTTTAAGTTTGAATGATTTTCGAAAAAGCAAATATATGAAAGAAACTAGGTTTATGACACTTACAGTAATGGTCTCAAAATGCAATAAATGATGAGAGTAGGGAATTAAAAACCCCAGCCCTTATTTGCAAGGTGTTTGCTCACAAAAGTACGTTTTTTTTCTTATAAAAAATTGTCTAATAATGAATAATTAAAATCTTTTATCTTTAGAGACTGGTTTAAGTTAAGTTAACCCTACTTCCTTCGAAAAAGAAAAGAACCTTATTTCCTTAGTAGTGTCAAAAATTACACTTTTAAACAAAACGTTGAAATTGTAAATAAAAAAAAAACGTAAAAAATTCCCTATACGTTTTTGGGGAATGTTGCTGAAGTGACAATCGTTGGTCCATGTCCTTTTCATTAAAGGTTTAAAGGTTTCATTTAAGATCGCCACTGAGCTAAAACGTTGCGGTTGCTTTGCTTTTATTTTGGTTAGGAAAAAAAAAGTTAATGGTATTATTGAGGTGAAATCTTTAGGGGATTATTCACATTTTCATATTTAGGTGAGAAGTTCTATTTACAACTGCCTTTTATGCCGGTATTCTGTAACTCATTGGCATCTCAATTCACTAAATTTGAGGCTTTCAATTATAGATATTTTTTGTGACTTGAGACGATTTGGGTATTCAGTAAACAACAGTCTCAAAAAATTTCACCAAAGACTGTGGTGAAAAGCAGCAGAGGCAATCCAGTACCAGCTGACAAATAAGTGAATTCATTTTGAAACTAGAGACTTGAGACGGCTCACTGAGTACCCCAGAGTCTCAATTAGTGACCAGAGACTGCTTACAGAATACCGGCATTTGGATATTGGATAGTTTTGAATATAAATAAAGAATTTTTAAAATAAATTTCAGTACTGCAGTACAATATGAGTTTATTTATAATATCATAATAATTTATAAGTTAATAAATCAATATAACCAGTTCTATCAAAGCGGCAACACTGTTTTCAACTTGGCAAAAAATAATTTACTTAGGTAAGTGCGAGGTACGCAGAACACCACAAAAATTGTACAAACATGTTTAAATGGAGATCTGTATAAAAAGTTTGCCTAAGTAAAATATATCTATGTGCATTAGGGTGGTGCTTAAAAAATCAAAAGAATATTTTTTTTTCAGTCTCACCTCCTCAATCCGTAATACCACGGTCAAAACTATTAGGTAAACATTTTGGTCCCGGTTGGAGACGGCTAGGGCGCATCGCACGCAGAGATCGAAGTTCAAATTACGCTAGGAAGAAAAAATTTAAGGAATTTTGTTTCCCATCGAATTTATTTTAATTTTTTAAGTAACCATATAGGAATCTGAACTTGCCGCCTGAGCGACGTGCCCTAACCGTCGCCAACCGGAACCAAAATTCATATGTGATCTCTTCGATTGTAGTAGTATCGATGTACATATGTAGGTGTTGAGATTTAGAAAATCTGATTTTCTTCCTACATTTAAGGACCATCCTAATGCACATAGTAGTACCTTCAATAGAAATTATCCATCGCGGCAGTGAGTCAATAAATTGGCCGATTACAAAGTGTTCATCTTTTAAAATGATGCGGCGAATTTTGTGCGGAATACCTACATACATATGTACATCCGTGCAAGAAATACAATAGTAGTGATAATAATAATAACAACAACAATAACAGCAGTGCATGCCAATGCGGCTGACGTTGATTGCGTCAAACCGCACTCAATGATTATCCATCCAAGGCGACGGTAACGGACGGCACTATGGGCCAGTAGCTCGAGGTTTTTGGTCAAAAAGGGAATTTTTTAAACAATTTTTAATTTGAATATTATTAATTTCTATATAATTTAGTTTACAATATACTGAAATAACTTTGTGGTATATTCATTGAGAACAATTTTGAGACTTTTTTTAATATTATAAGCTAACTTTTATTTTCATTTCAATTGAAAATAAAAACAAAAAGCTCTATAAATTATACAGTCGATTCAAAAAAGATCAACATCAAAAAATAAAAATAAAAATACCGGCGGCATGCATTGATGCCTTTGAAAAAATAAAATTTGATTCAATAGAAAATGATCCTAAGCCGGAATAAATAATATACCAAATTACTAATCAAAGTGTGTACTTTACAAAAAATGGGGTTACGTCGAAAATAGCTTTTGCTATTATACCGTCGGCTCAAGACAATTTAAGCAAATTGATGAAGTGTGTATGTATGTAGTTTTATTTATGTTTTTTTTTATACTTTTCATGAAGATGAAATGGTATTATAATTTTGGTCCGATATTTACTTGTAATTATATAAAGGAGAGATATAGTGTTGGATAAAATTCAATATAATACAGTTTGTCACTTAAACCATATCAATAAAAATTTTAATTTTTACAAAACTCATAAAAATTCATCAAATTTCAAAAAATGTTCATAAATATTTTAAAACTTTTTAATCAGAATTTCTAAAATCTTTTCGGGTATGCACTTTTGTGTTTTAAAAATGTAATTAAAAAACTTTTATTTCAGATTCGTAATCAAAAAAATCAAACCAAAAGCCTTTCAAAGTTTTACGAAAATTGATTAACTTTTTAACTTTTTAACTTTGAAATTTTTTAAATTTAAATTTAGATTCGTTGGCAGCGATCACAAAACCAACAGATAGCGTAATTAAAAGCTAAAGGTTTCTATTATCCTAGGAGTTATTAATTTTGCCTTAAATCTTGAGTTCCTGGCCCACTGTACGTTGGTAAAAATTGCGCTTGCGCAACAGCTGCTCCTAGTGTAGAGGTATACACAATACGCTCTTGGTCCACGGTGGCGGCTGTGTTCAACGCTCCACGTTAAAATTCTTCAGCGGGCTTGCATTCTTCGCATCGTTCGGCATATCAGCCGTTGGTTGAACGGCTGAACGGTTGGCTGTTTGCTGATTGTTTTGTTCAATGCCTTTCTACTTGTTGCTCCTAACTTTCTGCTTTCTATGGAACATAGCAGCTGTTGTTGTTGCTGTAGTTGTTGTCGTTGTTGTTTTTGTTAAGCTTTGTTTCATCCGCGTTGCTTGCAAAAATGTCTTGCGTGAATGCGGCGATTGAACCTGTTCTTCATCATCGTCATGTTCGGCACCGAACCCAAACCATCACCACCAATACTTTGCCAAACAACATTTGTTGTTGCTGTTGCTGTTGTTGTTGTTGTTGTTGTTGTTGTTGTTGTTGTTGTTGTTGTTGTTGCAGCTTTAGCGCTGTTATCTTTAATGTGCGGAATTGTGGCAGCTATGGCAATAAAACAAAAAAAAAACGATATACTGGGTTCGATCTGTCGATCAATTGATCGCTCGGAGGCGGCAGCCAGTTGCCACAACAACAATGTGAAAAATGAATAAGAAGCACAGTGTGTTAGTCAGTCAGTAATGGTTAGCAACACTTTTTTTTCCAGACCTTTTTGGGGCAGCATAATGTATGTATGTAGTAATGTTCCAATGTCCATTTATACAATAACAACAATCTAACAACAATAAACATAACAAAAATAAACGACTTTGATGCGACTCTGCTGTCGGAATTTCCACTGTATTTTTTTTTTATCACTGTACAACATTTTCAGTGTCATTGTGTAGGAAAAAAAAATATTTCAATTCAGAATAACATTAATGTAGGAGGGAAGGGTGTTGCACTAATTTAAAAGTTGAAATATATTTTCTACACAAGACAAAGGCATAATATTTCTGAACACAGGTGTGGTTTCTGAAAATATCAAGATTTAAATGGTATATGATGCAAGTTCTGGAATAGGAATTATATGTTTAAACAAATTTAATACAGTAAAATTTCACTAATCCGCATCCGGATCTCTTCGTAATCCGGACAGAGTTGTTTTTTATCATAGCAAATAACTAATAATTATAAATGTTTTTCTTTAAAGTCCCTATTGACGTGGTTTTTAAATAATAGGCGGACAGACCCACAACATCTAATTTTCGTGATATTAGTGCGCCACGCAGAGTTATGGTTGCCACTTTGTCACAATTGTATTAAATATTGGTAAAACAGGGGATTTCGCATTGAATTTTTTTTTTTAATTTTTTGTCATCATTTCACAAAACATCAAAATTAATATATCCTTAAATTCAAAAAACATCAAAATTAATATATCCTTAAATTCAAAAAACGATTACTTGCAATCTAGGTATTATTGTTTAATGACATTTATTTGAAGAAAGAACTGTGTAAAACAAAAGCAAGTTTGAAGAGGGTTACCAATTATTTAGTTCAATATAAATTAATAAAATAAATATTACCACACTGGTATGAAATGAAAGAGATTTGTACGAAAATATTTTTCAATATAGTTGCCATCTGTTTAAAAGGCCTAATTCATTTAATTTAATTTATAATGTAACTTGACGTGGTACTGTATTAGTGTCAAATGAGAAGAAACCCTAATGTCGAAAATAATTTTGACGATGATTGCCGCCTGTTTGAGAACGAATATTCAAAAACTTACTACGAAAAAAAAACAAAAACAAATATTTATTATTAATCCCCATCTTTTTTATCTTTTCTACATAATCAGCACATTAATTATTCTTTTTTCCTCCATTTTCTTTAAATTTTTTAAAAATCACCAAAAACCATAAGGTGCTAAATCCATGGAATATGGTTGGTCTTCGACTCCAGAGCTCGCAATAAAGTTACTCGTGAGCTTACGCGTAGTCGTGATGTAAAAATAGTACCATAAATCCTCTTCGTGGTACCCATCGCAGAGCAGATCTCTCCGTGTACATTCAGGCCATGGCATTCAAGGTCAATTAATTAGCAATTATCTTGTGTATTAATCGTGGGGTTTCGTCAACTTTGGACTTCACCGGATCCATTCGGCCGTCATAAGTTGAAGATTTTTGTCGACCTTCTCTGGGCTCGTCCTCTAGAGAAAAAAATTTATCTTGACTGAATATTTGTAGTGGGTTTAGTTGACGCCGAAAACCGAAATGACTTGCAAAGCGAATATCTGCTTGCGTTGTTGTTGGAATTTCGTCTGTTCCATCCTCAGCTATTTTGAGTTTTCTCGTCGCCATTTTAACCGATCGTTGTGAAATTTAGAAGCGGTCTTGTAAAGCATTTGCAAATTGTTCGGTATTTTTTTTTTGTTATTGTTTTAAAGTTTTAGAAGTCTACCGACTAAGCAAACTTTTGTTTGTCTCCTCGCAATATTAATGAAACTATGAGGCACACCTGAATTAGGTTGTCTAAATTTCTCATACCCATACAATTGGAGCACCCTACAGGAACAGCGCGTTACGTACTGAAGTTAGGGGCGGTAAACAGAAGTGAAAAAGAAAAAAATAATAAAAATGAGAAAGAAGAAAAGGCAAATAGAATAAAGCACCAAGCAACGAACTTCGCGAAAATGACAAAACGTCAAAAATTTGAACCGCTGGGCGCTGCCAACGCGTTTGGTGTTCGAAACCCAACGTTTGGTACTATAGTATTTCAAAACTTCCTGTATCATTGATATGTACCTGCATTTTAATCATTCGCTTAGATAATGGGTGTTACCTGCAGTGAAAATTTAAGTAATTTTTGTTTTTATGTTCATGAAAGATATGAAGGGGGAAACCAGGAATTACTTTAGATCTTCTTCAATTCACTCTTGCCGTGAAGGAACGTCAACTTACAAAAAAATCTTTTATGGAAAAAGCCTCCAGCTATATTGAGTCGGGTCAATCAGCTTGGATATATAAAAGTAAAAAATTTAGAGTTCTCGAATTTTCTAAAAGTTCTTCTGTCTTACATTTATTAGAAGGTTTCGTTCTGACCTACATTCTGAGGAATAACATTTATAAAAATTACATAAGTAGATCTTGAAATATTTTTGTAACTGTTGTCATCAATTTAGTCTTGTCTGTTGTGTGAACGACAGAAGTACGACTAAATAAATGTGGCATATCAAACTGTAAAGTGGATATTAAATGCTAAAAACGACCAACACTCACTTAACTTACATTAACATATGATGGCAACGATTGTGTGGATTCGAAGCCTACTTTGTTGGCAACAATGGTTGCCTTACGCGAAACCCACACAAAAAAAAACAAAAAATGCAACAACAAGACATTGCACAGTTGCCGCTTGCGAAAGCTAACAATTTTCATATAAATTATAAGAAGAAAAAGAAAAAAAACACACTTTAATCGATGTGATAACTACAACATACCATCTTGTAATAGCAACAACGAAGCAAAAAACAAAAACAAAAAAACAACGAGGAAGGTAAACAGGTGCGGACGAACAAGAATAAATAAAGGCCAACGTCTATAGCGCGAGCACTGTTACTATATGTAAGTGCGACGTTGCACTGTGGAGAAAGTTTTGATAGGGTTTGTTCAAAAATGATGGCAAGTAAATTTTTGACCAATCCGAATAATTTTTATACCCGAGTGCGCTATTCGTATTATAACTTTGGGCATAGCATGGTTATTTGTAACAGCTTAACGCAACCGATATAAATATATGTATGTATACCCAAATGCTCAGAATGAAAAAAGAAACCTCGAGAAAATATTGAGATGCTTTAACGAAACTTGATATTTCAGTAACTATAAAAGATAATTTGCTCAAATTTGATACACAGGATCGGATTGAAATAGAGAAAGGAAAACTTCATTAAAAACATTTTAGAAACGGGCGTGGTACCGCCCACATTGGAAGAAATAGGTATGCACACTAATCGCCAAAAAAAAAATCCACGCATTTCATGCTAGTCTTTCTAGATTTTTTTTTGAATTAGCATAGTTAGAATGATCCGATTTAGGTCAAATATCCACCGTTTTGTTCCATAACTTGTTGCCATAGAAATCCTTCTAATAAACTGCGAAAATCGATTTTCCCAAGCTTCTCTTAAGGCGAGTTTTTCATCAGTAAAATCATTAGCTACAAACAGTAACAGGTAGTAATCACTTGGTGCCAGATCCGGACTATAAGGTGGATGCATTAGAACCTCCCAAGCAAGTGCCAGCGCTTCTGGCGAGTCACTATCGATGCCAAATTGCTCCGGCCATTTTGAATTTCACCATTCTATCAGCAGAGTCGCATTCACCAACCTTAAAAACGCTTTTGCCGTTATTTCAAAACTGAAATTCGTCTCCAAGAAAAATATTACTTATAGTTTATGATTTTCTTAAATTTCTGTTATTTTTTTTAAATTCACGGAAGATCTTTTGCGTAATCCATTCCGATTATTTGAAATGAATTTTTTTTATTTCAGCCATTTTTTTTAAACGAAATTAATCGAAAATGTCCCACTGTGCCTTGTAACGAATTCCAGCTGACAGGTGGGTCGACCAGCATGGAGCGAGCAGCTGTTGTGGCGCATGTGCGAACACATCGTAGCTGATGATGAGATCCATTCAACCCACTTTTGTGTTTACATTTTGAAGACATGGTGGCTATTCTAACGCGCTAGGTACTGCTAGATTCGCAGCCGCCTAGCGTTTTTACACTTTTTATTGTTATTATTATTATAAGTCATGTCATTTGTCATTTTCCAATCATTGTTTTTATAACGAATATTGCGGATTCTTTGCGTGCTGATGGTCTCAGTGGGTTATTCAATTATAATACAATAATTTTTACTGATTTTCACTATGCTTTCTAGTTCTTCATTAACAAACGGACTGCACGTGAATTTTACAATATTTATAGATATTATTGTTGCTATGGCAAGAAAGCATGTAATTCGTTTCATTGTCGAATGTGAATGAACTTTTCTTGTTGTTGTTGCAAACGACACATTCACACCTAGGTAGCTGAAACGTCAAGTGTCAAAAGCCAAGATTGTGGAATGTCACTGGCATATTGTACTCGCCGCTATTGGATGACCTATTTCATTCAAATTGTTCTTTTTTGCTACCTGTTTTTGTTTTTTTTTTGTAGCCATCCACATTTCTACAGTTATAAGTTTTTTTCGTTTCCTTCGCGTTCCTTTGCTCAGATGTTTGCTTCAATTTTATCTTCTAGCAGAAATGAATGCACCTACCCGTTTCTGTTTATTCATTTATTTTGTTTATGAGTACTTGATGCGGTAATAATGGGTTGTGGCCGTTTGTTTTTTCATTGTATTTGGGTCGCTGGCAATGCTGTTGGGTCAACAGTGTCGCCGCGTCGCGCATTGTCACTTTGTGATCGGCAAAAAAACAAAAAAAAAAAAAATTGCACATCAACAAAAGAAAGCAGTGATTTTGCAAATTTCGCATTTACTCGCAATAAATCAAAGTTAATAGCAATTTCAGATTCACACTGCTATGTTTCTGTTTCTCTTTTATATGCGCATTTTTTTTTTTTTTTGTATTATTAACAGCTGTATAAACAATTACATTTACTTCTTGCACTTCTCCCGTTCCGCCACGGCCCCGTTCGCTACATCTGCAACTTAAACTTTCAACCTAACCTCAATTGCAACCTCCATTTGCATCTGGCTTTACATTGTCATGCATTTCTTCTTTGTTCACATTCTGTGACATTTGCTGCTCTCCATTTACTACTACTATTTGGGTTGTCGCGCAGTGCAAAAATGAACATCTTCTACGTTATTGCAATTATTGATTTGTGCAACCTTATAAAAGCCGACATGTCGTAGTATAATAAATTTTTGCACTTGCCGCCCGGTCGGTCAGCTGTTTTCTGTCTTTAGCGTAAACTTCGAAATTTGTGTCAGATGACACAAGTTGAGCGCGTGTCAGTTTAATGAAAATTAGAAAACTTTGGTCTCCTCGACATGAGATTTTCTGCAGTTATTATACATAATTCATTTAGCTCTATATATCGACACTTGTGGTATTGTCGTGCGCCTTCTGACGTTTCCGCTGGAAAGTTTGATGCATGGATTTCAGGGACCGTAACTGTTATGACTTTTTTTCAAAAGAGTCAATAAATAATTGTTATTTTTCCACCGATATTTTTTCAGTCAAATATAAAAGTTAAAATTTGACTTTTATTTTTTTCGGTCAAATATAATAGTTAAAATTTTACTTTTATTTTTCCAGTCAAATAAAAAAGTTAAAATTTTACTTTTATTTTTCCAGTCAAATAAAAAAGTTAATATTTGACTTTAATTTTTTCAGTCAAAGAAAAAAGTTAAAATCTGATTTTTATTTTTTCGATCGAAAATAAAAGTTAAAATTTTATTGCTAATCTATTTGACTGTAACTGTTCAAGATAAAAACATTTTGTTGCTACGTATAAACAAGACATTTGTCATTTGTTGATAACTTAAACCTTAAATTAAAGAAATTAAATTATTGTCTAGGAAATATATTTACAGAAGACGGAAAATTGCAAATAAAAGGAAGTGAGTTTTTTAATTTGATTTTTTGTTTATTAAAACATATTGTATTGTAATATGTAAACTGCTATTTTTGATCGAGAAAGTGAAAGTCAAATTTTAACTTTTATTTTCGACTAAAAATATACCAGTAAAAAAATAACGGTTAATTGCTGACTTTTTTGTAAGAAGTCAAAAAAATATAAATCATATAGGATTAGCATTCCTTGACTAACAAGCATCACATTGGTATACACAAAAGTTAAAAAATCAAATTCTTTCCAGCTAACTTTTTAAATTGAAATTTCGAAAATAACTATTATTTTCGATCCCTGATGGATTTCAATAATATTTGGAAAGTATATTACTAAGACCCGTGTCACAGACATAGGGTATTTTAATCCGTTAGAAGGCGCGTGAGTCGAGACATTTAGAAAATTCATATTTATGTAAGCCTCGCTGTTTATGTTAATAAAAGTGTATAGTACTGTTGTAATAAAAACCAAATCCTATGAAAATATAAATGCGCTAGGTGTCGCTAGAGGCGAGCTATTCAGAAAATCTGTATTTATGATCCGGTTTTGATTAAATTAAAAACGTATAGTAGGGATGCGATGAGAAATATACATACATATATAATTAGTGAAAAATGGATCCTCCGCTAGGTGGTGCTATTGATGCTATTAAAAGGGTATGGGGATATTACAATAAAAAATATGAATGGATGCGCTGGGTGGCGCTAGAGGCGGGTTATTCAGCAAATCTCTGTTTTTGATCCGATTTCGATGAAATTAGAAACGGATAATGGTCGTGCACGAGAAATATGAATCCAGTCCGCTGGATGGCGCTAGTAAAAAATCCGTATTTTTCGTCAGATTTTTATGATATTAGAATGGTATGTATTCCGAATACGATCCGAATACGACCCGTGAACGAGCATAGTAGCTATTTTTCATATGGGAGGGTGTAGATGGGCAAAAGGATAATGTCTGAGTTAGCATGGATCCAGACTAATCTGTATCAATAATTTTTCAATAGAATTTGGTGAGAGTCAACATGTACATTTTGTAATATCTGGAATACATTTGCAAAGTTTAAATTTTCCTATAATTTCGATCAAAAATTTAAGGTTATGAATAAGCTTACTTTCTTATTTGACGGACAATCACGCGAAATGTACTCAATGCATACATATGTATGTATGTGCACTGAAAACGCAAAATAACCTATTTTGATGATTTTTTTTTAATCGCAATATTTTCTCCCAATTAAGTAAAGGTTTCTTCGAAATGAATAAAAATCTACATAAAATGAAATCTGTTTTCTTCAAAGGCGGTAAATATTTCTTAATCGGCGTTTCGTTGCCATTTTTAATTATTTTGAGATACCTTTTTCCTCTTCACTCTGGAATAGTTTCCGTTGCCTTTTTTAACCAAACTCTGCGTTCGTTGCAGATTCTGGGTTAGAATTTTTTTTTATTTGTATCTTTTATAAGTGAATTAATTATTGTCCAAAAAATTTGTTTTCTTTGATTTTAATTTTTAAAACTTACATTTTTCTTTTTAAATTTTAACATAAATATAGGATATTCACACCTTTCGCAAATTTTTTAGTTTAAACAATGAGATCAAACTTATTTTCTAGGAAAAGGTATTCCTCACTACCGAATCGAATATTCATCCTTAGCATCGTAAGTAGGGTTGCCAGATTTTTATTTGGAGCAATCAGTACATCAAAATTTTGCGATTTATCAAATTCAGTACAGTACTCTTTTATTAACTTAAATTGCATTCAAACATTTCATTACAATAGTTTTAAAACTAAAAATATCACTTGTTTTTTCCCCCCACATATGCATACGCATTAAGGTGGGGGAAAAAAAAAAAGGATTGCCGGAATTTCAAACTCAAAAAAATTTAGAAGTCGCTAAAAGCGCTTAAAGTTCCCGCTTTGACAGTATAGAATATTTCAATTATATTTCCTGAATAATTTGAATAAATAAATATTTTTGTACCCATAGGACCTACATATGTACATATATATATTTTTTTTTGGACCCATAAGACGTAGAGAGATCTGTAAATATTCTTTGATCTAAAAAAAATAGAGGTATAGAATATAAGATATAGAACAATGCTAGATGCTGAGAGCATTAAAATTACTTTTCTCCATGCATTTTTGGATCACCCTACTTTGCATAAGTCTATAAGTATAATGGAACAAATGGAATTAATAAGGTCTTTCGCATTTTCACTTCCTACTAAAACTAGATTTAATTTAGAGTTCGCTTTCGACAGTTTTAATTCGAACAAATTGAAAAAAATAAAATTAAAATTTTCTAATCAAGCAAATTAATTACCTATTACAGTAGAATTCCGATAATCCGGAACGTTCGGGACCGGCTCGGTGCCGGACTACCGAAAATTTCGGTCTATCGGGCGGTAATTATAAGAAACAACATGGTCACTGTACAGTTAGAACGAAACTCATTTTTTTTTATAAACAGTTTCAAAAGTTACGTTTACTGCGATGTGAAAGCACACAACACAACAACGCACAAAAAATGGCGAAGACACTTCGTGATTGATTAACGGTGCTGCACTGCACCTAAATTTGTTGTGACAGCTGAGACTAGCCGGACGCTAATTGTTTCCGAACAATACCGAGCGCTTCCGGATGATCCCGAACTACCACGAAAACTTCTGAATAGCTCTCGAGCTTTTTTTATTTGCTTTAAAGACACACTTTTGGAGAAACCCAAAATTTGTACATTTACCGGAGCGATGTCGGACTATCGGGCATTCCGGACTGTTAGATTCCGTACTAATGAACTTCTACTGTATTTAGGTTAGGTAAAGTACGACAGCCGGGCGATATGATTCGCATGGACCGGTCAGTCCCTACCGATAACAGATGGAGATAACCGATCATCTCGATCTATGTACATATAGTAGATATATACATATATGTGGTTATATCATTTGTGATTTTGAAGGAGGTAAACGCTTTTGGGGAATTTGAAAATCCAGTGCCTTAACGATCTCTACCTTCCTGAATTTCTAGACTTCTAAATGCTTTAACCACCTTCTTCATATTACACTTCATAGGCTTAGAAGGTGTTCCAATGTCTCTTTTGCTTCCGCCTAAAATCAAGACATTTCCGATATTTCACAGACAACTTATCACGTTATCTAACTATTGTTTCAATGAAAACGATACTAAAGAATTCGCTGACAACTCAGATTCATAATATATTTCTTAATATTTTCGAATATAAATATTATTATTCTCATTTCAGTTAAGTAAATGTTGTCCATAAAGTTGTTAAAATCAAAGAAATCCCACGGCGTTTAGTTAGATTCTTATCTAATATATTTGGAGTAACAAACAGTCGAGCAGTTTAAATTATCTTCGTAATTTGCCCTTTGCTTGCCACTCACACTCACTCAACGTTCTCTTCAAAACTGGCATCGAATTTTATATTCCCTTTTTTGTTTTTCATTTTCCTGCAAATGGTTACCAATTTAGAGTCGATGACACATGCGGGCTACCTTCATTCGCCGCTATATGATATCACTTTCAATCGAGTTGGAAGCATACAAAGCGGTTATCAAAAACTAAATATAAAAGTACGCCGAGTCAAACATTGCATTCTAGTTGAATGCACAGACATAATAAAATTGAGTTTGACTACTATAGAAATCGGTGCGGTGGTAGAGTGACAACAATGCAGTAGACAGACAGACAAATCATCAAAAAAAAAAAACAACAGAAAGATGCACACTGACAGGGAAACGCTTGAGCAAACCGTGGCGTACGAACATCCATACGTCATGTTAATAACGCAATGGTAATACATTGCGTCACAGTAGTACGACAACTGTTTGACCAACCAGCATATTGCTAACAGAGCACCCTTTTTAAAGTTACCTACTTTAATAACAGCTGCGTGCCGCCTGCTAGTCTACCTGTCATCAGCTGCATTTCAATTCCTTTTTCTCTTCCTTCCAGCGCTTGGTCAAGGTAACCAAACACTTCCTGTGCCAATACATCCGCCAAATGTTGTGTTGATTTTCGTTTTTGTTTTCTATTTATTTGCCAATTTCCACAAATGACTCAATAAAAATTTTTCAATCCATCGCTTAGCGGCTTTTTCGGCATTTGCTTCCTTTTTCACCACTCCAGACAACACAACATTTACATATATTATACGTATTGTACATATAATGAATACATAAATTAATTTATGACTTACTTGCATTGCATTTTAAGTGGAAATTATTGCTTTGCGATTGCATTCGAGTGGTTCGCTGGCAATTGCCACAATTAACCGCAACTATGTTGGGGATTACTTGCAGACGATCTTCATAAAATAAATAAATTTACTTGCCCACGCAAAAAAAAAAACAAAAATCATTTATGGGGCATCTAATTGCATTTGACCTGCTGTTGACCAGATAAGTCTACTCCATTAATTCCCACATATTTTAGTTTTGATGACGATGTGGAAACGTTTCAGTTACTAAATTTATACCGGCGAAGAGAGTAAGTGATTAGTGGTGGCTATTGAGACATTTTGTGGGGCTGTGTCAATTGATAGACAAGTTCTCTGGCAAGTAAAATTTTTGACAACTATGCGGTGAATAAAAACTGCCAAGCCGGCAGGGTTAGTGGATAATTTGACAGCAAGTATCGCCAAGCCGAAGTCGGGGCTTTGTTCTAATATTTTCATAACGTCTAATAAATGCATGATTGTCTATATAATTGCCGGATCAAAGCAACTGTCAAAAATTTCTAGCAGTAAAAAGTGACGAATTGGCATAGCAGAAATCAAGGCGACGAATTTTTAAAAGAAATGCTGATTGATTCTTCTTGATTCGCCTGGCGTTTCGTTTTCTGCGGCAATGATTTTCGTCCAATTTCACCGCACCAGAAACTAATTGAATCAAATCAGATTTTAATATCAATCAGAAAAAGTCATATTAGTTCCCGTATGGTGAAATTGGACGAGACTTTCTGTTAGAGGAATGGTGGGAGTGATGTAGTCTACAATCTATACATCACTATATATTAATTCGGCTTGGCAGAAATGTACAATATTCTCACCATAGTAAAATCATATTTCACCATACAACTTTGTTACCGTTTGGCACGAGTTTACATTCATGTAAAATGTTATTTTCTGTTGTTTTTTTCTGTTTTTTGGCCGTGTGATATTCTGATTTGTTGCATTTTTCTCCCCAAATTTCAATTTGATCAATCAAATTAAATTAATGACACACAAAACTGCATTCTCGAATTCCTTGACGCATCTCAGAATTGTTCATCGCCTCCATTTAAGTAATTGAGAAGTTTAAAAAAAAAACCATCACATTTTTTTTTTAATTTGCTTGCATAAAAATTGCATAATTCCATTTCCTCATTCATCTTTAATTGAGTTTATATGTGTTGCATATGCATGTACATACATATTTACATACATGTACTGTATGTATTTTTAATCTTTGCTTGGCCATTGACCTTTGTTTTTTCTTTACAATCTGACAAAGAAATAATCCAGTGAAAATTCACTTGGGGAATCAAAATTAATAAAACCAAATTTAAATTTTCACTCATGCAGTCACTCACTTAAAAAGCAATAAATTTGAACATTCATACCATTGATTGGTTATACCCTGGAGCGCATAAAATTCGAATATAGCTCACCAATCAACATAAATTTTCATTGATTAAATTTGAGAATCAGAAATGGGTGTCGAAACAGAAGTAAAGAAATTAATTACGATATTATACATAAATATTCCAATTAAAAATTAAAGTCACTCAGATTTAGATGATTGAAATATTTAAGTTAGTCCATATTTGCTATATTCTTTCTTACATAAAATGAAAAAATTATAGTTTCCTTTTTAAGTTTAACGACTTATTGAATTTAATAAGTTTCTTTTCCTATCTTTCATCAACTTGTGAGAACCATCTGACGTCTAATTTTGTAATTTTTCATTGACTGTGGCGCTGTAAATAAATATTGCCAAATTTTCATTAAGTGTAAATGAATTGAACTATTGATTATATAAAAATGAAAGTGAATTGTTGAGGGTAAACAAGAGTGTTGAAAAGCCCAAGCAAAGAACGTAGACTACAAAGAAGTTGCATCACTCCCAATGCTCCTCTAATAGAAAATCTCGTATAATTTCATTATACCAGAACTAACTAGATTTTGGCTGTTTGATATTAGAATCTTATGAGACCCAATTGGTTTCTGTCGTCGTGAATTTGGACAAAAATTCTCACCACAGGAAACGAAACGGCATGCAACTTCTTTGCAATCTATGTTATTTGGTTCAAGCTAAAGTTTTGGAATCCATGCTTCTTTCATTTGTCGAATTTTCTCCCTTTTCCGATCTATGCGGTGAAATACCAGTAGCGCAATTACATCATCCGTTTTGTCGAACAGGTTTGGCGTGAGTACCGTGATTAAAGCCGTGCAACATGAAGAAAAACTTAAATTATATACATATGTACATACATATAACAGTAAAATTTTCTAAAGAATGCATCTCACATTGTGGATTTATTCTGCCAGACCACAAAATATTATAAATGTATGTATGTATGTAAATATGTGTATACCTTTGTTCGACTGTCCAAGTAAATTTCTTGAACATGCCAGAAGCGTTGCGGTTGTGGTCAATTATAAAAAAACTTACAGGAAACTAAACAAAAAAGAATTAAGGTAGAATTTTCAAAATGATTTCCGTTAATTAGGCAAATATGGTTGAAATACAAATCGATTTTTTATTGAAGCATCCAAAAGTAGGTTAGTAAAGCAAGTAAGGAGGACTCACGTTAAATTGTTTATAATAAAAGCCAAAACTTAACTGAAGTAAGATTAAATAAGAAAATAAAGCTCACATAAATAACAAAGAACTGAATAAACAAAGAACTAAAAAAATGCATGAATGAATAAAAACTAAACGAATATCAGATAAAGTGAAATGAAATGCAATAAAAATAAATGTATCTTATAAAATAAAATGATAGAGATAGTAAAAGAGAATAAAATGAAATGAAATGAAATCAATGAAATGAAACGAAACAAAATTAAACAAAATAAAATAAGATAACTATCTAACTATAACTATAAAAAATAAACGACATATCATTAAAAATCATTTAATTAAATAATATGAAACGAAATTAAACAAAACAAAATAAAATAAGAAAGTATAAAAAGTATAATAAAATAAAACGAATAAAATAAAAAAGATAGTTTAAAAAAGAAATAAATGGAAGAATGGAATAACATAAAATTAGGCAAATGAAAAAATGAAATGAAATAAAATAAGATAGAATAAAAAAAAAAGCAAACTGAAATGAAATATATTTAAATGAATTGAAATGAAGTGAAGTGAAATTAAACAATTCAAAGCTAAATAAATTGAGATAAAATCAAATAAGATAAAAAATAAAAGAAAATGAAAATAAAATAAAATGAAATAAAATAAGATAGTACAAAATATAAAACAAGAACAAGAAACAAACGAAAATAAAATAAGATAAAATATAAAATATAAATACAAAAACAAATAAAAAATAATTGAAAAATAAAATTAAAAATAAAATAAAGTAACATGAAAAATAGTAAAGTAATATAAAATGAAGAAAATAAATAAATAAAATAAAATAAATCTACTTAAAATTAAATAAATAAAACACGGAGAAAAGAGAATGAAGGGAATAAAAAAATATTTTGAACACTATTTTCTAAAATGATGAAAAAACCTTTTAAAAAATTTAAAACAAAAAATAATAATAATAAAAAAAAAAATTATAAAAACAGAAAAAAAGAAAAATATATAAAAAATAAAAAAGGAAAAAATAATAATAAAAAACTAAAAAACAACGAAAAAAGCATGGAACTGAAATGGAATAAGCAAAAAATAGAAAACAAATTAAATTAAATACAAAAGAAAGTAAAATGATAAAAAATAAAGTTACTTAAAATTTAGTAAATAATTAATTGAAATGATATACATAAATCAATAAAAAATTAAATAAATAAAAAACGGAATACAACAGATTGAAGGAAATCAAAAAAATATATATTAAATAATATTTTCTAAAAAAATTATAAAAAACTAAAAAAATAAATAAAAGTATAAAAAACTAAAAAATAAATAAAAGTATAAAAAAATTATAAAAAATTAAAAAATAAATAAAAGTATAAAAAAGATATTAAAAAAAATATAAAAAAAAAATATTTTAAAAAAATTTAAAAAAATTATTTTTAACAAATAAATAAATAAAATAAAATAAATCCACGTAAAATTAAATAAATAAAACACTGAGAAAAAACAACGAAGGGAATAAAAAATATTTTGAACAGTATTTTCTAAAATGATGAAAAAACCCTTTAAAAAATTTAAAACAAAAAATAATAATAATAAAAAAAAATTATAAAAACAGAAAAAAAGAAAAATATATAAAAAATAAAAAAGGAAAAAATAATAATAAAAAATTAAAAAACAACGAAAAAAGCAAGGAACTGAAATGGAATAAGCAAAAAATAGAAAACAAATTAAATTAAATACAAAAGAAAGTAAAATGATAAAAAATAAAGTAACTTCAAATTTAGTAAGTAATTAATTGAAATTATATAAATCAATAAAAAATTAAATAAATAAAAAACGGAATACAACAGATTGAAGGAAATCAAAAAAATATATATTAAATAATATTTTCTAAAAAAAATTATAAAAAACTAAAAAAATAAATAAAAGTATAAAAAACTAAAAAATAAATAAAAGTATAAAAAAATTATAAAAAATTAAAAAATAAATAAAAGTATAAAAAAGATATTAAAAAAAATATTTTAAAAAAATTTAAAAAAATTATTTAAAAAAAATTAAAATACAAAAAATTAAAAAAAAATTAAAAAAATATAAAAGAGAAATTATGAAAGCAAATGATTAAAAAAAATTATAAAATGAAGTTAAAAAAAAATTTATTAAAATTTAAAAAATATTAAGAAATGAAAACAAATAATGAAAAATGGAAGGAAATCAAAAAAAAAGTGTATTAAACAACATTTGTAAGAATAAATTATAAAATTTTTAAAATAAAACACATAAAAAACTGAAAACGTAAAAGGATTAAGTCAAAATAAAAAATGGAATCAAGGAAAACGTGGTAAAAAATGTCAGTGATATAGAAAATTATGTAATATTAAAAAACAAATAACAACAATACGCTGCTAATTTGTATAAAATATTTTTATAATAAAGTACTCAATATTATGAACAAAACAAATCAAATTCATTCAGCATGCTCGTTTGGACACTAGCTTGCCAAACCCACTTGGGGACAGCCATTCCAGTTTTCCCAAGTGAAATAATTTTGGTGACCCCGCCATGAATGAGTGACATTGACATTCAACCAACTATCGCTGTCATAGTGACAGTGACACTACACACTTTTAGCTGTTACTTTTTTTTTTAAATATTTTTTGTTGTTGTTTTTATATTGCATGTTTGGATATTCGTGCTTTCTGCCATCATTAACTTTCCATTACGATTACTACATCGCAGCAAAGGCATGTCATTGGCAGAAACAATTTCATTCATTAAATTAACTGATGCAACTGCAATTGCAGCAGAAAAGGCCATTCCAAAAATCCCATACGATGCACTCGGCGAATTGGGAATTACTCTTGTTAAGAAATGGAAAGTAAACATCTGCTCAAGAATTGCATTGTTCATTTGGAATGGGGGGGAAAAAATCGATCGCATTTCACAGTGAACACTAATATATACAATCAGACTTATTTACATACATGGGTAGAGCAATTATTGTATAATTGTTAAATAGTTGGCAATATGCAATTGAAAAATCGCCACCGCTTGCTTCTCAAAGCCTTTACTTTATTACAAGTAGAAAAGACTAACAGAGCGAGCTACCATGCACTCTTTTTTTCCTCGCTGTAAATTTTTTTTTTATGGCGTGCCATTTGTGTACTGCCTTTATCTACTGCTTTTCTCAATTGCTATTTCAATTAATTATATTATTCGTTCATTTTTTGAATGTCTATTATTATAGCTTTTGATGTTTTGTTCGTTTTTGTTTTCATTCACTGTGAGATTGAAGAGTTTTTTTTAGATTCCATTAATAGCTGTCAAATTTGATAGTGACAATTGGGGGGCCGTTAGCTGTGTTGGTTAATGTTATCCAAATAAATATTTCAAATGTATATACAGTTATGTGAAAAATAATAGGAACACTATATTTTGATCACTTTTGGCTGTTCTTCTTTTCTTTTTTTTTTTTAAGTAAAAGTCTAGCTATGCTCCAGCTTTTCAATTTTTTTAATTAAAGTTTCTGGAAAAATTCGAAGTATACAGTTTTATAGCCCATTTAATATTAGTATAATAAAGTGCAAGTTTCAATTAGCTGAACATTTCTGTTGATTTTTGATTTTTTTTTTGCCTGAGATGTCACACATTTTCTCCCATACAAAAAAAAAAAAAAAAAAAAAAAAAACATGTCAAGCGTACTTTGCATGAAGAAAATGCATGACACCGTCAGTAAAAATCGATATAATTTAATGGTTTTTTGTGGTTTTTAATTTTCTAATCATATTTCGTCGATATTTTGTGATTTTTTTTTCTGTGGTCGTTTTAATTGGATTAAAATTTTATCGACCATAATAAACGCAAAAAAAAACTTTTCGGCGATTAAAACATTAGTAACAGCAACGATAGATTTATATTTTTATGATCTAATAAAAAATCACAAAATATCGATCAGATCGGATCGAAAAACTTGAAGTTCAATAATAACGGTTTTTTAAGAAAATCAAATGTGATCGAAAAAATAAAAACCACAGATTAGCAATAATAAAATATTATTTTTTAAATTTTTTTTTTATGTAGCTAGGTTCTAATTTTTATTTTTTGAATAAATTTTGGTAGTTATTTTTTAGTTTTTCTATAAAGTTTATCGTTATTTTCTAATTTTTCGTTAAGAAATAATCGTAGTTTTTGATTTTTATGATGATTTTTATTTTTTCGATCAAGCTTAGTAGTTATTTTTTAATTTTTATTTTTTCGATAAATTTTGATCAATATTTTTTAATTTTTAGTTTTTCGATGAAGTTAAGTCGTTATCTTTTAATTTTTGTTTTTTCATTCAAAAATAATAGTTATTTTTAGATTTGTACGATGATTTTTATTTTTCGTTCAAAAATAAGTTTTTAATTTTTTTTTTTTGATCAACGTTGATAGTTATTTTTGAATTTCTATTTCATCGTTAAAAAAGTAATCGTTATTTTTGGAATTATTACGATCATATTTTATCGATATTTTTTCGATAAAAAATAATCGATACTCTTGAATTAAAATTTTTTTTTTGATCATATTTGATATTTTGTGATATTATTTTTCAATCATAAAACATTATTACCATCGCGGACAAATTTGATTGCGTATAATATGATTGAAAAATTGTAAATACAAGAATATCGATGATTTTTTATCGAGAAAAAATAAAAATCCCAAAATAATAATACGATCAAATATGTTCGGAAAATTTCAAATCCAAGGATAACGATTATTTTTGGTCGAAAAAATTAAAATTAAAAAGCAACGATCAAACTTGATCACCAAATAAAAATCCAAGAATTATGATTATTTTAAAACTAAAAAGTAAAAATCACAATATAACGACTATGCATTGATTTCAAACAAAAAATCTTGCAAATAAAAATTAGGTTTGATTTGCTTAGCATAGATCGATATGTTCGAGTTTTGTTTCGTACGAGTTTTTTCTAATGATTTTTTTAATACGAAACAATCAAACTAACGATTATTTTCGATCCCCGATTATAGTCCGTGGAATAGATCAATTCAATACCAATTTTTTTTTTGCAGACATTGACGGTGCTACCAAAAGAAGGTTGCATGCTTTTGGTATTGTCATGTAGTAAGAGGTGGTAGAAAAGGGTCTAAAAAATAATTTTGGCATTATAAATTACAGTTGTTTTTGAAGAAATTATTGCGTAATTTAACACAAAGAACGTAGATTACTATGTAATTACAGTTACAATGTGATCAACATAAGTTCTTTGCTTCACACATCTATGTATACACATTGTTTGCTTCCCGCCTTGAAATTGCAGACATTCTGTTCGTAGAGCTTTTCATTTTAAAAAGCTTCCATATATATTTAAGGTTTGTGCACAAGCTGTCGAGACACGCGCCTAAATGCAGGCAAGACTACAAATTTTTAGGCGTTGCATGTGGATTGTGTGGATGGTAAAAGGAAAAATGCTGTATTCACAACAATTTGCGACGTAGAGCTTTCGAAGCAAATTGCTTAAGCTTTTAATTAGGAATTCCTATGTACACACTTGGGCAGAACCATAGGTGCACTCGTGCATTTATTTTTATTTTCCAAAATTTTATTTTCAAGTACTTTGTAATTGTGCACAAGTCTAAACTGAAACTGAAATATTTTTCTTTTGTATCGATTTTTGATAATTTATTGTTGCTGAGTTTGCGCATTTGCTTCTATCTACAATTTAATTTCGTCAAAATCAATGAACAGTTTTTAGATACCTACTTCAAACTTGCACTTTATTATACAATGATAAGTGAATGGGCTATAAAACTACATATCCGAACAAATTCTGTTAAAAACTGGTATCTATAATTTATATAGACGATTTAGCGCCGATTATTTAAATTTTCGCAAAGTTTTTACTAGATTTAAATTCTTAATTATTTGGTTTAATTACTACTACTATTTGTACTTGTGGTACTACTAATTTATACTACTATTTTTACTAATTTGTACCACTATTTTGGTTAATTTCTACTACTAGTTTTTTTTTTACTAATTTCTACTATTATTTTTAGAAATACTACTAATTACTACTACTATTTTTTGTACTAATTTGTACCATTATTTTGATTAATTTCTACTACTATTATTTTTACAAATACTATTAATTACTACTACTATTTTTACTAATTTGTACCACTATTTTGGTTAATTTCTACTACTAGTTTTTTTTTTTACTAATTTCTACTTATTTTTTTAGAAATACTAATTACTACTACTATTTTTTGTACTAATTTGTACCATTATTTTGATTAATTTCTACTACTATTATTTTTACAAATACTACTATTTTTACTAATTTGTACCACTATTTTGGTTAATTTCTTCTACTAGTTTTTTTTTTTTTTACTAATTTCTACTATTATTTTTAGAAATACTACTAATTACTACTACTATTTTTTGTACTAATTTGTACCATTATTTTGATTAATTTCTACTACTATTATTTTTACAAATACTACTAATTACTACTACTGTTCCTACTAATTACTACTACTATTTTTTATGAATGCTACTACTATTTACTACTATTTTTTTTAAAATTGTTTTGATTAATTTCTAATACAACTACTACTTTTACAAGTATTACTAATTACTACTACTATCTCTGCTACTATTTTTTTTTATTAGTGCCACTACTAATTATTACTGCTACTGTTTTTACTAATTACTATTTTTTTTATTAATGCTACTACTAGTTACTACTCTATTTTGTTAAACTAATTTCTACTACTATTTTTTTTTGTTTTTTCTCTAATGTCTACTACTATTTTTTTTACTTATTTCTACTACTATTGTTTTTTTTACTAATTTTTACTACTATTTTTTTTTTTTACTTATTTCTACGACAATTTTTTTTTTTTACTTATTTCTACAATTTTTTTTTTACTAATTTCTACTACTTTTACAAATGCTACTACTAATTCCTACTACTGTTTCTGCTACTTTTTTTTACCAATGCTTCTACTAATTACTACTACTATTTTTGCTAATTTCTACGACTATTTTCTGTTAATGCCACTACTAATTACTACTACTTTTTTAAACAAATACTACTTCTATTACTACTACTGTTTCTACTCATTTCTCCCACTAACATTCTACCAAATAAACATTTTAGATAAAACAATTTAAGACTTCCATTCATTTGCTTTTTATTTATTTCTGCTAACTACTTTAGTGATGGAGATATTTACATGGACAAATACATATATTAAGTAATAACTATAGCTGAGCAAATGTCTAAATTTCGTACGGTTATTAATAATCAGTTTTTGAAAGAAATTTTCATCATATTTGTCTCAAGTATAATTAATTTCATCTATTACTCGCTTTCGTTTATAATGCATTTCAATTGGAATGCATTAGAAACTTCAAACTCACTAAACACTTGAAATTGAAAGCCAATTTAAAATGCCACATTTCAGCAATAACAATTTAGAAGTTCGAAAAGAAGTGCGCGTTTTGGGAATTTAAATTGATTTGTTTGCTGATTGATCTGTTCATACATATGAATGCCACATACTCGTATGTATGTATGCATGTAAATACAATATGTGTAGACACTTTTGAAGTAAATGCAATTTTTTTTTAATATTTGAAAAACAACTTATTTCAAAAGAGCATTAGAATCCTTCAAAAACACTCTCTTGAGTTTTGAAAGTGTATATAGCGAAAGCTCATATGGTTATCTAATATCACATACACAGTATACATTAGGTTGCTTCACTCCCCATACAAAAGGAAATCGGCGCTGTTTTGCCATCGGAGTTACAAAATTCATTTTATTTAAAGGCATCAACAGAAAATATTTGGGAAAAAATATTAAGATTTATGTGAGCTGGACCAATTTGAAAATACCTAAAAAAATGGAGCTATACTTAAATTACAAAAACAAAAAAAAAATATTAATAAAAAATCCTCGGAAAACATTGAGGCTTGAAACAGTTAAAAAAAATGTTGCAACATGTTGCTATTTTTGAAATTTTGTTTTGGTAGATTAGTTTAAATTAGGGATGTAACGGATGTAATTTTTTATAAATAAAAAAAAAAAAAAAAGATGCAATCGTTATTTTGTGATTTTTATGTAAAAAATAATTGTTATTGGATTTTTATTTTTTCGATAGTATTTCATCGATAATTAGTGATTTTTATTTCTTCGTTTAAAAATAATCGATATACTTGTATTTCGAATTTTTCGATCATAACAAATGTCAAGAAATTTGACGGCGATGACAATAATATGACTTATGATCGAAAAAATATCAAAAAATACCTATCAAATATGATCGGAAAATTTTAAATTCAGGAAAATAACGATTAATTTTGATCGGAAAAATAAAAATCACGAAATAACGATCAAACTTGTTCGAAAAAATAAAAATCCGAAAATACCGATTTTTTTTTATCGAAAAAATAAAAATTACAAAATAACGATTATGCAATGATAAAAATCGGCCCAGCTCACGTAAATCTTAATATTTTTCCTAAATAATTTGACGTAAGTCTTAAAACAATAACAACAACACAAACTTAAAAGGAATCCACAAACTGCTTAGTTTGAAAAATTGCACTGCGAATAACTTTAACTTTGTAACTAATACCAATAATTCGACGGGTTTCTTTCTTACTCAGATTTTGCTTAAGAGCCATTATTTTATATATTTTCTCTAGAGATACGCATAGAGTGAAACTCGTCATTTTTACGACCTTCAAACAAGTTGACAGATTATTATGTTATTTTAAACCTTGTTGCTGGTATTTCTTTTCTTTTTTTGTTTTTTATGAAATGTATTTAATACAAATTTGACTCACATCTTGTTATTCTACAAGTAATTGCTTTTGAACGAAAATTTCAGTAGATCTCTCATACTCCTTTTAACCCATCCTCGTTCGAAGCCTTTGAGAACCACTGCCGCCATATCATATTTTCAGAATAGTCTGTATGGTAAAGAAATCTTAAAAATTACGTTAATAAATATATGTCTAATCGTTCCCCCTTCTGATTTCGTGTCCCATTTCGGCTGATACGTTTCATGCTTACTTCCATATCGGAAGCAAATCGATAACAATGTAACAATAATAATAGGACAGAAACCGTTATACTCAGAGAAAATTTTTCCGAAATTTCTTTATTAGTTCGTGTCAAAAACCACTTACGAATTTCCTTATCGAGTGCGAAAGCAAATATTACCTAATCGTTACGAATGTAACGATTTCGAAAAATTTGGTTTTGTAAAATTAAATGGGGTATAAAATTGTATGCTCAAAAAGTTTTTAAAAATTCTGATTAAAATGTTTGAAAATTTAATGTATTATGTTTTTTTTTGAAGTTTGATGAATTTTTGTAAAATTCGTAAAAGGATTGAAATTTTTGTTTATATAGTTTATGTTAAACAATGAGTTATACTTTTATAAAAATTGTTAAAAATATATTAAAATGTTTGAAAATTTAATGATTTTTTTTTTAAGTTTGATGAATTTTTGTAAAATTTGTAAAAGGATTGGAATTTTTATTTAAATAGTTTATGTTAAATAATGAGTTATACTTTTATAAAAATTGTTAAAAATATATTAAAATGTTTGAAAATTTAATGATTTTTTTTTAAGTTTGATAAATTTTTGTAAAATTTGTAAAAGGATTGAAATTTTTATTTAAATAGTTTATGTTAAATAATGAGTTATACTTTTATAAAAATTGTTAAAAATATATTAATACCTATAAGTGGCCAACTGTATTAAATATATTGAATTCTGTTGCTTAATATACGCACATTACCTAAAATATGTATTTATCTATAAAAATATTGTAATTTTAACATCTTTTAAATAACTTTTTCTCTTTATTTTTACAGGTAAGTCCAAGACCTTTAAGATATTGTAAACTCAATGGGCAGACGCTTATATGATGTCGTAAGGAAAGTACAATTGGATATACATACATAAATATATTTTAAACTAATTAATTTTTAAAACAATATTTTTTTTTTTTCAAATTAACCAAAAAAAGTAATTCGCTGATAACTGGGTGTATCGATATTTATCGATAGCAACGATAGTGATATCGATATCTATAATGCCGATAACAATGGGACCGCAATTTCAAGAATATGATTGATTAAAAAATTATTTAAAAAACTCAGTAATTTGTAAAATACAAATATGGGTATCAAAAACAAGAGCAATTACATATCTAATATTCAAAAAATAATATTTTTCTTTTTTGCTGCACATGTGCGAATAGCTATTGAAAACAAGGACCGAAAATGACCAAAAAATCATTGGTTAGAGCTCGTTCAAAACAAAACTCGATTGTATCGATCTGATCCTTATATGCCATATGCTATAAAAAATATGACCATATTTTTATTTAGACGATTTTTTGCTTTAAATCATAAGTTTAACCGATATTTTTGAATTTTAAATTTTTTTTTAATATTGTTGGATTTAAAATTTTTCCACCATGTTTGATCGATAGTTTGTGATATGTTATCGTCGGCAAATCACTTGACATTTTTTATGATCAAGAAATTTGAAATAGAAGAATAACGATTATTTTTAATCGAAATAATAAAAATCACAAAATATTGATGAAATCATATCGGGAAAATAAAAATCCAAGAATAACATTTATTTTTTTTTTAACAAAAAAATAAAAATTTGAAATACACGATTATTTTTGAACGAAGAAATAAAAATCAAAAAATAGCGATCAACCTTGACCGCAAAAATAAATATTAAAAAATAACCATGAAATGTGATCAAAAAGTAATAAATCAAATAATAACGATTATTTTTTATAGAAAAAATAAAAATCGTGAAATAAAATTAAATCACAATTTTTTTTATAGAAGTTTTAACCGTTACGGTCTCTGACTGA
Organism: Anomoia purmunda; assembly: GCA_951828415.1. Classification (NCBI taxonomy): domain Eukaryota; kingdom Metazoa; phylum Arthropoda; class Insecta; order Diptera; family Tephritidae; genus Anomoia; species Anomoia purmunda. The sequence continues at coordinate 18,138,093 of OX639993.1, forward strand.
AAATGTTCTCTATGCTTGAATGTCCTCGAAAATTTCCAATAGTTAGTTTCCCAAAAAAATATATGTCAAAGACTGCTATGAATTCAAGGATAAAAATTTGCAGCCATTTAAAAAAAAATCCAGACATCCAAGAGAAAAAACTAAAAACTCAGTTTCGCCAATATTGATATGGATTAGTTTTTTGTGTGAAAAATTTCCAATCCCACGGTGTAAGCAATAAAACTAACTTGCCGCTTACTGCTTACAGCGCGATATTTGGCTGAGCTTCTCTTTTAGTTTGTAGTGCGCGTCTTGATTTGCTGCAATAAATGAAGTGGTCTACAATTTTACCCCACACTCGAACGACAAATGATGGATGGATCATTCAGTGAAAGCGGACACACGCTAATAACTGTTTATGGTTATTTTTTAATATTTAACTTACACTTTTTTTTCGTTTGAAACTTCCAGCAATCATGCGTACCACCTTTAACCCTTGTGCGGAGACCTAGGTACCGCTGTACCTATAACCAACTTTAATCGTAAAAAAGTAACTTATCATTTAAGTAGAAATCGGAAATTTCATTATACCCAAAATAATATTTTTTATAATGTATTTTGCTTATCACCAGGTTCTTAAAGTTTTTAGAAATTGCCCTTTTATTATGATTTATAAGGGTGTAGCCTAGAACGGAACGGGATCGAAAAACTATCCAAACTCGTCGAATTTCTGGTTTCTGCACAAGGGTTAAGTTATTTTTTTTTTTTTATCTAAACAGAAGTTACTTCTTGATTATTTAAAATTAAAATTAAAAGAGATACTTTTTTTGGAAAACATTTTAATATTCACAATGCAATTTCATAGCTAACAGCTCTACATTCCATCCCATTGAAAATATGCAGTGTATGTTTTTTATTGTGGCAACATCTGAATGTAAATTTGCAATTTCCTCTTAATGGCGCATTTTTCATGTATGTTTTTTTTATATTTTAGTTGGTTGTATTTTATTTTTGGCATATCTGCATACCGTTTTATGACAATTGCATGCTGAATGTAACCAAAATAGCAGCGGCGCATGCGCATTACGACCATTCAAAAGAAATTCGTATTTATGTACATGCTATTGTATTTTCTTTTCCTATTTACAAACTTTGATTTCCTTTCCAAATATTTAATTAAAATTCAACGATTACCACAATTTAACCCAAAAAACCAAAGTTACACTGCAGCGCGAAATGTGATTGGCAAAGGTGTGAAGAAATCAATACGAATTGTCAGTAATTCCTTATTGCTTACTGACTGCCTGTCTCACTGCATTTTTTATATGTATGTATAGTATGTAATCAAAATAATTTGGCAGCTACGAGTACTAAAGTTACTCCGTGCGCTGTGATAGGTTTCATAAAAACTATTTTTGATTGTCTTTGTTGTTTGTGAAGAAAGGAAATTTGATGTTTGTGTAATGACTACCGCAGTTGATTTTTTGTTTAGACTTTCCTGCATAAATTAAAAAAAAAAAAATTGGCTTTCGCTTTACTGCAATTGGAATTTATAACATTTCAACAAATGTTGTTTTATTTTTTTTTAATTTCATATTGAATACAAATCGGTTATAATAACGTCAACTGTAGTTTTCTTTTTACTACACGGGGTCATCGTTTATATATTTAATAATTTTGCTTTATTTGACAAATTAATAAAAGAAACTTATTTAATTTAACTCCGTTGTTATATTTGAGGTTAGTTCATTTAAATTTTAAGAATACTTTTGTGGTCTTAGTCTTTTTATTTGCGCGAAACTAGATAGGAGAATTACCATTCCTGATTTGCTTTCTAATGCAGTTTGAGTGCTATACTTTTTTTGTTTTTAGCAATTTCATTGCGGAAAAACTTTAGCTCGGCAGCGTTTCAGTCTTTGGGCACTTTCTCTTTTAATGGCTACGTCTAGATGAAAAGTTTGCATATTTTGTCTGAAGAACAATCCGTAGAAGTTCAAGATCTAGACCGTTTGGTGTCTTTTATGGACTGGGACAAGATGATAACAAAATAACCAAGGCGAGTCTGTTGAATATTTTGTTTGTGCAATTTTGTGAGTATAATGTTCAAATCAAAATTTGCCCAGTATTGGTCATTGATTTTTGTTGTGTAAACAAAACAACCCAGGCGAACTGGGAAAGAAGAACAAGCAATTAACTGGTTGGATGACACCACCTTATATGAATTCGCCTTAAGCTGGGGGAATCTAAAATGAGGGTGTTAACTCTCAGGTCACATCTGAAGGCATCTACTCGAATTTATCGTCTAGATCTGAACTTTCACGAGACAACCACTGGCTTCGACTGCGTACAGTTAGACCATAAACAGCATTCACCGAGAGACAATCGCCACCTTCACTAACTCTTGTTCAGGGAATGCTGTAATTGGATTCGGAATCACCATCTATTGCAGGCGAGGAGCCCCAGCTGCCTCATTACTCTGGCCCAACTACAGGCTACTGTAGTAGACTTAAGTACTACCGATCCAGAACCAACCTAGACTCCCTTTAATTTTGTTCATCTAACATCCCTCTTCTTATGGTGCGACCCCGTCGAAACAGTTCGTTTCTTGGGCCTACCCTTAGATGAGTTTGATGATAACAACCATGGGCATTCTGATATAGCAGGATGGAGCTAGTAACTTATAACAATAACAACAACGCGCACCATTCGGGGAACAGTTAATTTCATGCTTCGGATTGGTACATTGGTCGCCTAGATTCTGTGGAGCTAAGTAAGGCACAAAGCAACGATTGATAAATTGGAGGGCACAATTACTTGCGTCATTCCCAAATACTACTCTAAATCCGAATTGAAAGTTCAGAATAAGCCACGTAATTCGCAATTACGACCAACATTGGAAATAAATCATTTTTGATTAAATTTTTTAAATTTTGATGCCGAACTTTAGATCAGGGAATATGACGGTTATGATTTTTATAAAAATTTTAGCGAATTATTTGATCGAAATTTTTTAATTTTATTTTTTCGACCGAAAATAATTGTTATTCTTCTATTTGATCGATATTTTGTGATATATTTTTCGATCATCGACGGCAAATTTGTTTGCGGTCATTATGATCGAAAAATTATACAAACAAGAAAAACGATTATTTTTTATCGAAAAAATAAAAATTACAACTTATCGATAAAATATGATCGAAAAAAGGTAGGCCTACGAATAACGATTTTTTTTTATCGAAGAGATAAAAATCAAATAATTGTGATCAAACTTGAGCGAAAAAATAAATATCCAAACGTAACAATTATTTTTGGTCGAAAAAAGTCACAAACTAACGATTATGCATTGATTTAAAAAAAAAAACTTCTAAATAAAAATAAGATCAGATTTGTATATCATATGACAAAAGGATTATATCGATATATTCGAGTCTTCCAAAATTTTGATTTACACAATTTTTATTTCCAAAATTTTGACGATATGCTTTGCGCATTTTCCAAAAATATTTCAACTCTCGCATTCTTTTCTTCAACTTAACCCTTCATATCAAATTTGCGCAAATTACCATTTATACGTAGTTACTGAAATATCGAATTTTTTTAATTTCCGCAAATGGTCATTGTTATTATCCGATTTCGCCCATTTTCAATATCAATTTACCTACTGGGTCAAGACCAAAATGCGTCCCAAGTTCCGTTGAGCAATCTCAATATTTATTCGAGTTATCGGGTGCACGGCTGGACGAACAGACGGATATAGAGTATAGAGTACAAAAAAAAAAAAAAAAAAAACGATGCATCTTATTTTGTTTTTTTTTTTAATTATCAAAAAGTGACCTTTAAATAAATTCCCCTATAGTTACTTATTTTTGAGTATTTTTTGTTTTTGGTCTGAGTAAGAGCAGCGTCGATGCTTTCATTTTGGTGACTTGCCGCCTTTGAAAACAATATGTTTTCTTTTATAGTTTTTTTTCCGTGGTTGGGCGTCCGCAACCCAGGCAATGTTTTCTTATATCCAATTTTAACGTTCCAGATCTCAAAAGCTATCCGATTATGGAACCGAAAGGAAACCTAGAAGAATAAAATAAATTCAACTATGTAACAGTTTGGCAAAATCAGACCACACTCGTACATTCTACTAACACGTGCCCGTGCCCTCATTTAGTTTACATGCTGTAAAATAAACGCTCGCACCGTTTTTGAAAAAAAATGTCAAAACAAATCTAAATCTGTTAGAAAAACACTGCGCTATTCGATAGTTTGTATATTTTGATATGTGTACCTGCTAAAAATAAACAATTCTCAAAATCTTTACACACACTCGCGCACACACACGGCACGTTCTTGGCTGCACCGTTGGCTGTGATACTGAAGTGTAGAAAAATTAGGCGTAAAACGGCTTCTGGCTGGCTGGACGAACACGGAAGCCAACGCACCGACAGTTGCATGCCACAATTGCGTGCGTGCTGTGCTGTGCGGTGCGGTGTGCGTCTTTTTGAGACTTGACTTGTATGCGCCACAGGCCAAGGCAGGGCAGCAGGCCAATGAACAGTGGCACAGAGTGGTGGTGAATACAGTGATGTAGTATTGGAGAATGTGACAAGGGACTACTCAAATAATTAATTTTACTAATTTTACTTAGCTAAATTTCTTGTATACTTACTAGGGATGTCAATTTTGGGGGTTTTACTGATCCTGGGATTTTTCAGATTACATTATGCAATCCCTGGTCTCGGGACTGTCTTAAAATTAAAATTGAGCGCTAAAAATGAAACAAGTGATACCATGTATTTGGGCTGAAGAACTTACATATTATGGTGTTTAAAGGCAAAACATCTAGATATAAATATTATTTTCAATATAATTCAGATATTTATTTAGACAACAGAAATATTTTTTCTTTTAAAGAAAAAGCAAACAATCTTTCGCTTTCGATTTATGTGAAAAAAATGCTAAAATTAAAAAAAAAAAATTAATAGATAGAGTCATTTCATTGTAACCGACTTGCAAAAAAGCGCTCTGGTTCGAATAAAATTACCTTTAGTTGCAAAAGCAACCCGGTTCGTCTAGTGCTACTTAAGAACGGAAAATAGTTGTGATGGCAAATTAAAAATACTATGCAAATAAAAATGGATTAGGTGTCAAACCAAGAAACGGGCCTTATGTTATAAAATGAAAGTCTACAAAGAATAATCGTTAGTTTGATTGTTTCGTATTAAAAAAATCATTAGGAAAAACTCGTACGAAACAAAACTCGAACATATCGATCTATGCTAAGCAAATCACACCTTATTTTTATTTGCAAGATTTTTTGTTTGAAATCAATGCATAGTCGTTATTTTGTGATTTTTACTTTTTCGTTTTAAAATAATCATAATTCGTGGATTTTTATTTGGTGATCAAGTCTGATCGTTATCCTTGGATTGGAAATTTTCTGAACATATTTGATCGTATTATTATTTTCGGACTTTTATTTTTTCTCGATAAAAAAATCATCGATATTCTTGTATTTATAATTTTTCAATCATATTATACGCAATAAAATTTGTCCGCCATGGCAATAATGTTTTATGATTGAAAAATTATATCAAAATATCAAATATGATAAAAAAAAATTTGAATTCAAGACTATCGATTAGTTTTTATCGATAAAATATGATCGTAATAATTCCAAAAATAACGATTATTTTTTTTTAACGAAGAAATAGAAATTCAAAAATAACTATCAAAGTTGATCAAAAAATAAAAATCTAAGAAGGACGAGATCAAACTTATTTTTGAACGAAAAATAAAAATCATCGTACAAATCTAAAAATAACTATTATTTTTGAATGAAAAAATAAAAATTAAAAGATAACGACTAAACTGCATCGAAAAACTACAAATTAAAAAATGTTGATCAAAATTTATCGAAAAAATAAAAATTAAAAATAACTACTAAGCTTGATCGAAAAAATAAAAATCATCATAAAAATCAAAAACTACGATTATTTCTTAACGAAAAATTAGAAAATAACGATCAAACTTTATCGAAAAACTAAAAAATAACTACCAAAATTTATTCAAAGAATAAAAATTAGAACCTTACTACCAAACTTGGTCGAAAAAATAAAAATCCATGAAAAAAGATTATTTTAAATCTAATTATAACGACCACTGATCATCGAAAAATTTTAAATCCAAGAAAAAAATCACAAAACATCGACGAAATATGATTGGAAAATTAAAAAGCACAAAAAAACCATTAAATTATATCGATTTTTACTGCCGGTTTCACGCATTTTCTTCATACAGAGTACGTTTGACAATTTTTTTTTTTTTTTTTTTTTTTTTTTTTTTTTTTTTTTTTTTTTGTTTATATGGTAGAAACTGGGTGACATCTCAGGCAAAAAAAAATCAAAAATCAATAGCAATTTTCAGCTAATTGAAACTTGCACTTTATTATACTAATATTCTAATATTATGTACATCCAATCTTATCTTTAATTTCGACTGCTATTTTTTCGATTGTAACATCACAATTCTTCGCTAAACACAAACTCAACTAAGTATTTTATAAAAAAAAGTGTTGCAAACGCCGCTTATCAGTCAATGTTGTAAGCACAGATCTTATTTCTGTAAAAAAAAAGACATGTTTGTGATGAAAATTTTACTAGTTGAGTTTGATTTAAAAAAAATTTATACTCACCAATCGCGAGATTTTTGGGACTCGAAGTCTGTCCGGGATCCCGAGATTCTCATTTGACATCGCAAGTTAACGGAATGACCTCGGCCTTGCCATTTTTGGGCATTTTATATTTCTACTTGCCCCGAAAAAATGGCAAATTGTTGGCACTTAGCCACATGAATTTTCTTATTTTGAATCTTGTTGCAGACTATCAAGTTTCGGTCTCGTACGAGTCTTAGTCCACCCCGAATTTGACTTCTTTACATGACAGTTGAAATCACAATGTCACAATGTCCTATGGTTTTTTCAATTTGCGCATTTATTGTGTGACGGCGATATTAACTTTTCAAGAGGCGCAGCTGCAAAGGTCCTTGCCCTCCAAACAAAGTTGGCAAAATATCAAAGTAGGATCTCTCTGTGAGAAGATTGTAATCTTAGTTACAAACGAGTTCTAGATCTTGAGTATTTTATTTCAAGACACATTGTTGTAGTGAGCCGCTTGCTCAAAGACGTAGAAATGGTGCAGATCGAAGTGAACATTTAAGCCGAATACGAAAAACTGTCAAACGAATAAAAGTTCGCTTTTCGACTTTTTGTCGCTTCTGGACTGGTACAGTAATACCTGCTTACCTAATAAACTTTCCCCTTTAGTACAACAAAAACGTATGAACCATAAACTCGATTCCAATTCCAATTTTCCGGTTTACTAAACAAAATGAGTAGGGTTTTTTCTTCAATGTTCTATTAACTGGAGATTACTGTATTTGGTTGCTAGCCAGATGATACTTGACTGAAGTAGTTAAAAGCTGCTGTAATCGTTTTCAAAAGAATAGACTCTAGCGACTGCCGAGGTGGAGTGCAATCAAAAGTCTTTTCAATTAAGGGAGATCGCTTCATACGAAGCCATCTGTAGTTCGATTGGCTCACAACAACATCGATGTGGTTCACTTAAAACGAGCATTTTTTGAAGCAAACACACGCCTAATAAATAATAAACTGTATAAGGGTTGTTTCTGTTGGAAAATTTTGAATTAACTGTTTTTGAAGATTTTATATGGCAGCCACAGAGGGCTACTTTGGTGTCCAGAAGAGATTTTTGAGCGTTTTTCTTGCTCTTTTTATCAACATTAGTCAGTTCTCCTCTCCATGTAAACTGTCCTTACTCTACGATATTCAAACAACAAATAATCAATGGGTTGTTTAACCTCAGCTCTGGAAAAATGGTCCAATATCTCGTTCGTGATTAGTCGGCTGCGCGTCTCTAAGAGCTACAGAATGTTCAGCTTTCTACACTTTTTTAGAAGAGGTCATAGATTAATCGTCACATACAAAGTTTTCGGCAAGAGGAAAGCGTTTCATATATTTAGGGGATTCATAAGATCCGGTAACGTGTTGTAAAATCATAAAAAATTCAAACTGGTGTTTTTTCAACTCTTTTTTTACTCTGCAACCTGGCATAATGACAAATAAATATATTTAAGAAATTTTAGAACGTATTGTGAATCCTAATTGTAACCGACAACAACATAAACCCTGTAAAATGATATCCGTCCTGAGGTCCAGTTTTGTGAAGTAAAAAAAAACTGCGTTATTGTGAATGAGCCCCTAAGAAAATTCAGTTAACGCCAAATGAGTTTCTATTCATATAGTATTTTTTAAATAGTACATATATACCAAATGAACCAAAAGCACAACTATTTTCCATTCTTAAATAGTCACCGCTTGTTTATTGCAAAATGTTAACAGGGTTGCTTTTGCAACGAAAAGGAAAATTTATTAATTTTTTTGCAGCAAGTCGTTTATAGTTCTATTATAATATAATGAAATTAAAAAAAATCTGAAAGTAAAAGATTAACTAAATGAAAAAAAAGATAAGAGAATTATAAATGTTTTTTTTCCATTTATCAAAATTTTACCACTGTACAGAGATGAGCAAATAGCCTAAATGTTTGTACGCTGTTTTGCTATCTGTTCAACGTTTACAGCAACAATAACAACAACAACAGCACACAATCGCATTTTGTTGGGGAATCATTAAAAGAAATTGAAGTAAAAGATGCTGCTGCAACAAAAGCAATGGATGTGCCAACTACTGTTGCTGCCGACGCTTATGCTGCTAAATGTATTTAGAAAAAAAATCGATACTAAAAATAATCATGTCTTTACTGCTAAGTTCTATGTAAGTGCGAGTGCATCTATAAATACAAATAATAAAACGATATGGTTGTACGTATGTACAAATGTGTAGCATGGATAAATGAGCGCTACTGCTGCTGGTGTTGTTGCAACCGATTGTGGTGTCCAATGGAATTGGTGGCCACAATTTGTTGCAGTAGCATTTGTTGCAAATGCTCTACTAGATACTAAAATTAAGAAAAACAAAAAAAAGAACAGCAACAAAGAATATCACATTGGAATTTAGCTGCTTGTGTAGCAAGTGGCAAATAGCCGGCATATGCACGTAGAAGCAAGTGGCTAGTGGCAAGTGGCATGTGCCATGTTGCATTCTCGTCGCCAACGCCGGACGTCGGCTAGCTATTAGCGAACGAGTGGGCAGTAGTGCTACATTGCGGTGTGTAAATTTGTGAATATGATATATAAAATTGTTGATAATTTTCCATATTTAACCGTTTCAACCGTCCCATTATAACTTTACATAGGGACTACGGAAATAATGGGCGACTCATTTAGCTGTAAACAAAATAAAGATATTAAATATTATCGGGGGTAATCTTTATTGGTATACAAAAGTATTATTGTTTTTATTTATGTATATTTTAAAGATTATTTCTATTTCCTACAACTGTTGTCCGTAACTCGGGCTGACATGGTCCGTTCTGAAAGTCGAATTTCGATGACGCATTCGAGCATTTCGAGTAGTAGACGAATAACGCGAATAATGTTACCTTCCAATTCCTAAATCTTTGCTGGCTTTGCTTGGACTTTACGTAGCCCCAAAGGAAAAAGTATATTGATGTGGTGGAGGCTGGAAATTAACTTCACCGAATAATTTTCGATATAAAGCCATCGTGACGTTCCGGCTGTTCTGAAGAAAAAGGTCCGATTATTCCATCTCGCCATACCGTTGTTTTGTCTTGATGTTATAGCAGTTCAAAAAATATCAACTCGTGCTTGTTTACCCAGGTCTTAGAGAGTAAAGAGCCTCAACGCTGAACAAAATTTTGGGCCAAAAACTATAGATCTTCTCCAAGTGCTTCCAAGATGAACAGTTTGGCGAGCGTCCTGGATAGTATGAAATTCTAAGTTTGAAGAATAGTTGGTGTTATGAAGGTTTTTTAAAGCCCTACCCGAAGACTATCTCTTAAAGGTTTTGAACAAAGAGCGTACATTCTAAAAGGGTTTTATAAGCTTATTATTTTATTTTATTTTCTCATACATTTCATGATTAGCGCAAATATTCTATATATTTAAACTTTTAGATCTCTACAAAATTTCTTCATTCACTGCGATTAAACAATAATTTGTTTGTGGAGCAATTAACTACCTCTTCTCGTAGACTTTTTGTTGACTCGAAAATTTCGTTGCTCTAAAGGTAGAGAGAACGAACAATTAAACCATCCAAACCAAACACAACAAGGGATGACGAAAAATACGTCCAATAACGTCAACTTTTCCCGCTGTCGCAAAAACAGAAGATTAAAAAGAATCAAAAAGTTAATACTCAATTCAATGCTCTTAAGGTAGCCTTTTTTAAAGCCAAATATTTAAAATTTGCGCGTTTCCTTTAATTAAAGAAAAAATACTTTATTCAATGCTTTTCTCTTTAGACTTTTTTTTGCTCGAAAATTTGCGATTTGTGCGGAAACTCTAAATAGAGGAAATACTCAATTCGAAAGGAAAGACGAACAAATAGATTTTCGTTTCATTAATTTTTTCGGAGGTTTAAATGTTATTATAGTGATGTTAATATTTTCACTAATTTTAATTTTTAGTGTTTAAATGGGTTATATCCAAATATAAATTAGTTTTTTTTTTTACTGGAAACCTCTTTAGTTCCACTTCTATGGGCGACAAAAAGAAAAAGAAAAAAAAAAAAAAAAAAAAAAAAAAAAAAAAAACATGGCCGTACAGGAGGACTGTTTTGCTCTATTTTGGGTATGAATAAAACTGAAAAATTTGCAAAAAAAAAAAATTACGTTTTGTTTTGAAATTACCACCTACAGTTTTTGCAGATATATTACTGGATTTTGGTATGGTCACAATTAAGTCCTGAGACATTCTGAATAACTTTGCCATATCAGATAAAAGTTATGAACCATAAAATAGGGTATAACACCTGAAAAATTTACCTTGCATTCAAATTTTTCAAAAACAATTTTCTATGAAGTGTGAAAGTGACGCAGTGTGATTTCTTATACCCAAAATAAGGTGAAACCGTCATCCCTCCCCATGTATGAAAAATTTTGAAAGTGTTTTTTATTCAATTAACATTTCATTTCATAAAATATTTCAGAAAAAGCAAAATACTTCAGTTGGAAAATATTTCTATTTTCAAACATATTTTTTTTTTTTAATATTTTAACTTTCAATTTATTTGTTTGTCCCAAAAATGATAGAAAACAAGATTGCGCCTTCCGCGCTGATAGCATCTGAATGTGACGTCATGCAAGTAGGAAGTGAGAGGACAAAGAAAAAAATTAAGGAAGATGCTCAGAAGACGCAGGCAAACGTCAGAACGAATGAAAGTTGTGTGGGCATTGTTTGTGTAAAATAAAAGTACATTGCTGTTACTTCGTGAGCGAATGGATGGATGCTGTCAAAACGATAAAAAGAGCACTAGCGAGGGTATGCGGATGGGGGAGTCTTGGTTTATACCAACAAGTACAATATTATGTTTTTCATTCACAAAACGAGCGTCATACAGTGAATCTGTAGACCAAAATCTCTCGCGGTCTGCGCCATTTAAGACTGTCTCGTATTTCATAAGCTGCTGTAACCCTTTTAGTCTTATAAGAGTTTTATAAACTTTATTTTTTAAAACATTTTTGCAAGTAAACCATTATAAACATTTTGTGCTAACCGGGCGCGTCGTGATCTGTCATCATAAAATTACCAACTGAAAAAAGTAGCTCTAAATGATTCACCCCACAGAAGAAATGTCATTTGATGTTGCTTTTGAGTTTTGCTGAATTCATGTTCAGTTTTTAGATTTCTTTATGTTGCTCGTAAAAATGCGACCGCATGTGTGTATTGTTGGCCTTTATGACTACATCTTAGAAATCGTACAGATGACTTTATGCCACAGGAATTTTTCGTTGCTATTTTAATCTGCAATTGTGCAATTAGAGCAAGTATGTGCATATTACGAAGTTTGATGTTTTTGCCATTCGGATATTTCTAGATACATCTTGGAAGCTTATTGAGGATTAATTTTTTATCTTTCAACTGTCGTACCTACATATGTATGTACATACGAAGAATAACATTAAGTCAACGAAACTTCGAATACTTACTGTGTGGGAGAGTGGAGTTTGTGTTTTGTGTTATTATTGTAGAATTAATGCTCCAATAAAAAAGTTATGAGTGAACTTCACATTCACGAGGGTTTGATGTCATTATCAGTGTCTTTATCGGCATTGGTATAATTTTCTAAAAGTATTCCTATGCAAATTAACATTGCTCTTCAGATTTTTTCGTTTCGTAATACTATTCATAAATTTAAAGTCTCTATATGCGAAGAGCTAAGTCTTTCGTATAGCTAAGAAAAACTAATTTGATCGGCCAAAATATGCAGCATGATTTGTAAACCCTCAATTCATTGAGAAACAACCATATCTGATAGAACTTTTTTCCGGCTTATCTGCGCAGCTATTATAACTATAAATTGCATTTCATAAAAAGCGGAAGCCCACTTGTAAAAAATCTAAAAAGTTTATGTTTTTAGGAAGTACTTAAAATATGTGGTTTGGAGAACAATTTGTGTGGAATTAGGTAGATAATACAAAACCATTCCTATTATCGAAATACTTATCCAATGTGCTATCAAACGATTTGAGGAGACGAAATCCCACCATAATAAACAACTCACTAATAGACGGAAAGAACGAAAACTCATCCAAGAGGCCCTCAAAGATCATACGAAATGAAATCATCTTTTGCTGACCTATCGGAAGAAAGTTTGACGATTCGCAAATCCAGAAACTAGCCGTGACTTTTAGAGAAAAATTGGAATTAGAATTAGCTTCCTGGTGCGAAGAATTCACAGAGAACAATTGGCCGAATGTTCTGTGGTCTGATGAATCGAACTTTGAGATGAGCTTAGTTGACACTGTTAATAAAAACCAGCAACCATCAGTTTTTACCCTAGTGCATTTTTTTTTTGTTTTAAGTGATACAAAGTGAGGGCTTTCTACTTTCGGTCCCCATAGAAGGGCATTTGTAGAACGTTACCCGAGAGGCCTTCTTATTTTGCTACGTACGGAAGGGCTTCCCGTAGGTGTTTTGTAGGAAGTACTTTGGAAGGCATTTTGAAGCAGTTCTGTGTGTATGTGTCCTTTACAGGCCTCCAAAGTACTTAACCGATCTTAAGGAATTTTTTCAGTACATTCATGTGGGCTATATATAAGTTATCTTGAAAAAAAAAGAACGGTGCCACGCTCACAGCAAAGATAAAATTTGAATGCGTCATATTTCGACAACAATGTGCTGACTGATTTGCTGTAAAAAAATTGATGTCCAATATCATCGAAGCGATCATTCTCATATTCTCTTGCTACGATAAAAATTGAGAAGACACGCCTACCACTTACATTTTCATAATAAAGTGTATAACCCGTTCTTAACTTACTAAGACACTGAGACTGCGGGTTTATTGCCCTTTCCACTAAGATTGAGACTTTGGACCTCCCGGTCGTTGAAAAAAATGGAAAGCGTGTCAGGTCTCCGGTATCAAACACTTTTCAAATAAATCCGCTAGGATGCCCAATTTAAAAGTAATTCGTTTTAGAGAGTCTATTTCGATATCCTTTCTTCAAGCCGGAAGCACTCCAGAAGATGTTTGCCGATACCGATGGGCTTTTTTTGACGGTCGGAACGATGATAAATGCAACCAATTTAATAGTGAAGCAACTTCAAATTCAGCGTTAGAATTTGATCTGTACAGTAGGTTTCTTCTACGAGAGCAATTTGAAAAATACGTGCAAAATTTATCAGGCGTCTTCACTAAAACAAAAATTGTTGTTAGCGTTTTAGAGTACCAACCTTCAAACCATTAAATACGAAGTTTCAAGAAGATCTGTTAATTAGTTTTTGTTTTTTTTTTTGGCAACCATTCGTAGCACACAACTTTTGAGTTTGAGTTTTGAGTGCTCTTTCATCAAGCCAAAGTACCGGCTCGCACTTCAATGAAACCAATGACAAAACTGAATGATTTAGGCTACGAATTGCTTCCTCATCCTCAGTATTCTACAGATTTGGCTCCCTGCGACTATTACCTATTCCCAAACCTGAAGAAATGGTTCGGTGGTAAGAGACTTTTTATATCAAATCAGGAAGTTTAATTGGAAACTGTAGCCTATTTTCAAAACTTTGACGCAGTTAAGACTAGACTACGTTGAAAAACAAAATGAAAAAACTTTGTTTTCACCATTTTTCCACGGACTTTTCAAATTGCTCTCGTAGAGTTCTTGTTCTTGTTAGAGACTGTAAAATCCAGTCGTGTACCTGATACGGAGGACGTGGAGATACACAAGATGTATCATGTGGTTGAATATTCGCAACATCCACTGTTGATGATTTACTAACATCTGCGGTGTTAGAAATAGCGTAAATAGCGACGAAACTGCGATTTTAGAAGCAGCGACGCTCCAAGTAGCCGGCTGTTTAACAAAAATTTATCAAACTACTGGCAGTTAGTAGCACTCACTGTTGACTTTTACGAGCAGCATACGTATCACATTTCACTGATAGTTCTCATTAAAAAAAAAAAAAAAAAACTAAAAACTAGATTAACAATTTCCTCTGACATATTTAGACAATTCCTTTTTATCCAAATGAGGTGCGGGAAATTTCTAACCCAACATTTAATGAGTAACAGTTCCCCTTTCTCTTGAACCTCATAGACGCTTACAGGCTATTTTTCGCCTACGTTAGTTACGCCGCGATAAGAATTTTAATTATAAATTATGATTAACTACAAATGATAATAGAAATACTGAGTGTTGTTCACATTTACATATCTACATATGTAGGCTGAAAATACCCGCCAGTAGTAAGTAGTGGGGAAGATGACACGCTGAAAAAAATAAAAATAATGCGTGGAAAATGCAACTCCCAGTGTTGTTGCTGCATTCCCGATAGCGAAATGCTGCGAAGACCATGACTGGGCGGCATTAGCGCGAGATGGGAGTCAGTGATATGCTAGCCTAGCGTTGGATTACAATGATGAAGTGTAAGAATAAATGAAAAAAAGGAAATGATGTGCCACAGTAGAGGCATTCAAAATGCAATTAAATGTGTACGGAAAACGATGGAAAAAGATATTGCGGCAAAAAGATAACTTGGTGGAAAACAGATAGCACCGAGAACGTGGCGCGGCGCCAAAATCAAATAAGAAAATAGACTTCTTCTTGTGTCAGGCTACTACGAGTATCTACTAGCAGCTCACAGACAGTTCGTCGACACATTTGTACAATTGTTATGTTTTATTGAAGATATATGTATGTACATGTGTATGTATGTGTGTCATTGTGGAGCTGAGCGAGCACCTCTATCAACACTTTAAATCAAGCGTGAATCGCGGCAGTTAGTTGGCCAACTGGCCGACTGTTTGAAATACATAACTGAGCATGTACATAGTTGATTTCGGCTGGCCGTTAAATGAACTGCGCATGCGTTCATCGCATTTGTAGTTTCTTCTTAAAAATGTGGAGATTGAAATGCTGTAAATTATTCTTTCTTTCTTCGTATTGCATACAATGGATATAAGCACAACAACAGTTATGTAAGAGTAGATGGAGTTGTGCGAGTGGGTATTCTTAACAAAAAAAATAATAATGACGAGCCCCACAAACACTTTGAATCCCTTTGATAATTCTTATAAACCAACAACATCTGATCAAGAAAAGTTTTCTATTATTTTGAGCTTCTATGCATGCAATGGGGATCGAAATCAGAATCAGCTACCTGCGGATGGTAACACAATTTTTTTTTTTTTATTAACTTGAATATGTTGGGGTCCAATATCAAAGTCATGAAATAATTTTTTATGTAAAAATTATGCCCAATAATAACCGGTAAACAGCTCTTATTATAAAATCAAACGATGCGCATTTGGATTTGCATGTTTTTCAGCAAATTCTTATTACAGTGATTTCAATCTTATGCTGTTTGTGCAGCAGTGTTGCTAGAGGTTTTTTCAAAAACCTGTCCCAAAAAAAAAATTTTTTTTTTCGACCGACAAGTTAAGCTGTAACATTCAAAACAAAGAAAGTTTTGTTAGAAAATTAATTTTTTTTTTTTTAATTTTATTAAACATAAATAACAAACCCCAATTAATTTGAAATAAAATCACATAAACAGTTTCAATTATACTTAACTTAATAAAAACGGTATTAATATACTGGCATATTTAAATCACATTTTCTTTGAATGAAATTCAGTTTCATTATTTTTTGTAAATTTATTTGTTAATTTTGTTGACACATTTCATTTGATACCTCAAATTTAGTACAATCTCAAGAATTTTTTTTTAATCTTTTGTTCTTAATATAAAATACAGTACTGGACTTTTTTGAATATCTATTGTATTTCTTATATTTGTTATATTTAAATTGATTATGGCAAATATTCTTTCCACATTGGCTGTAACGACTTGAGTGCTGCAAAAACCAAATTCAAACAAATGAAAAAAAAACGACAAGCAAGCTGAGGTATCGAAGGAAGGCAAGGCAAAATCACAAGAGGTAGTAGCAGTAGTAAAAAAACAAAAATATACTTTTTTTTTTGCATTTGCGGCTTGGACCGCCAAATTACTTCAAAATGAGAGCAATCAGAATATAAAAAAGTGTGAATATCACATTTTAAGCCGTAAGATGATAAAAAAAACAACAATCAAATCAGCTGTTCTAGTAACGCCACGTTTTATTAATTCGCCTTGAAAGAAGGGCTGCATTCAAGGCGAATTTATATAAGGCTAATTCATAAATTTTTAAGCGCGAAGTTTAAATAACTTATTGTAATTCACAAGAATTTAATTAAATAAATTTAAATTTATTCGTTTAAATCAGAAATTACGGAAAACTGGTGTTTTGTATTTTTTATGTGGTAATTTAAGAAAACTGTAAGCCTGTCTAGAAAACTGTAATTTATAGTTCAAACTGTGAATCTGGCAACATTGGTGTTTAATAATGCCAGCCCGATTAATCGTTCTTGAAGCATTGCCGCCCGGAGGACGTTTTCATATCTCGAAGAAAGACCACTCAGCGATCGGGAAAAATCACACGAAGATCGCGTTTGGCATGACTGGTGTCCAAAATATTCGATCTGCATTAGGCTTGGCCGACAATTTTTTTTTTTTTTTTACCTCGTATACACCTAGCTTCTTTCTTCAACTCTTGAAATCGCTTCACAAAGCTCGGGCTATTAGCGAACGCAGCGTGATCTCGTATGCAGCGACTTTCCTTCCGCAGCTGCGCGGTATTCCTAATCAGTCGTTCTTTCGGCTTCGTTTAAAACCAATGACTTGTTCACCGACGGTATATAAAAAATCGGCTATGCCAATAAGCATAACTCCGTTTGGGAACTAAAAATCACTGAGAAAAGGTTCAAAAGCTGCAGTGACGTTTCGAGAAAACAACTAACCCTTTATTGTGGGTTATGAATTTTATTGGCGTTATTTCGTCTTATATTTGACTGAGGTTGACGCTCTTTATCTTATCACCGATATGATTGAGAATTGGGTAACACGCGGCGAATGTCTATTGATCCTAAGAAGTTGATTAGCATAAAATGAGCTTCATTCTGTATCTCTTTTCACCGACTTCTTTTTGTTTCAGAGCTAGGTTACCTCTTAGTTTCGAAAATGTTATTATCAAAAACATTTTTCATGCCCACAAAACATTCAAAGTAGGGTTTCGAAACGTACTTTTTTTCTTTTTGATTTTGAATATAATAAGGAGTAAGGGAGATTTGTAAAAAAAGGAAACGAACTTCCTAATGAAATATAAAATTTGCATTTTTGCAATAGAAAGTTTCACGCTCAAATTCTATACATACTAGAAGTAGGAAACAATCAATAGTGCTATCGATAGTTGAAAACTATTGCTACATTCGAAATTTTTTTGAAAACTAGCAATGCTGGGTTTTTAGCAAAATTTCACAATATAACTTCTTTTACACTTCTACAAGTAAAAGTGACGAAAGAAGAAAACTTCGAATATTTTAAAATTTGTTTGTTGTTGTTTTTTTTTTGCTTTATTTATAAAAATATGCACAATTCAATCAAACTCGAATTAGAGCGAAACCAAGAAACCCCAACGGATCAAAATGGTTCTCGAAAATGGGGTGTATTTATATTTCAGGCCTAATTCATGGAAAAATTAGCATTGGCAATTGAAAACAGCTTTATTGCTCTTCAAAATATTCTCTATGATGATCAATATTCTTCAAATTCAATTCTTCAAGATCAAATTTCCTTTCGTTCGAAGCACTTGGTCTAGTCCGACACCAGTCTCTTATTCGGCGTTTTTTACATTGAATGGAACGTGTTCCGGAGTTTCCTTAGTTCGAATCTTGGCCGGGGGGAATAACATCATCAAATCATAGAAAACCTTTTTTCTAATAGCGTCCTCCCCTCGTTGGGCCAAAACAAACCTCCGACTGTATTTCTGCTATGAAAAAAAAAACTTCTCACAAAAATTATCCGCTATTCGGGTTCGCCGCAAAACTGGAAAACTATCTTAAATTGCATCGAATAAGACCCAACTAAACTTGCTATTAATTATTTCTGCTACCGCGAAAATGATACAACTACATAAATGCGGCCTGTGATTGATTTAATCCTACAATTTCGCCAACTCCTACCACACAACACTATTAGTAGCTGAATTTTCAATTACTCAATAATCCCCAATGACATATTTGTTAAGTCAATGAAAGTATGCATACATTTACATTTATTTGATATTTTTTTTTATGTGTGTGCGCCCATTTTTGAGCGACATCTGTATGCAACGCTGCGCATTGCAGCTGTCAAATTGACTGTCAGTGTCAACAGTAAAATGTCGGCATGTCATGACGTATTGGCAGTAATAACTGTACTTATTACCGCAGTGATATTTGCCGTTTTTCTACGATTCAATTCAATTACTGCGCTAAACGAAAATGTTTTTTTTCTTTACTCTCTCTACATTTTGCTGATTTCGTTAAATTTCTTCTTTGAATAATTAAAGCTCTGGTACGCGGCAAACCGCAATAGCAAAAAAAAAACAAAAAATAAATAAAATATTGGTAGGGGCGTTGCCAACCAGCGTTGCAAGAAAAATGCATTCTTCCGTAAAAGCTGTAAAAGGCAAGCCGCATGCTGCATTTTAATTGAAAATTCATAAAAACGCGTGAATCAAATGAATGAATTAAAACTAAAGGCAAACAGAGGCGCATTAAAAGCGCTGTGGCGGGAGGAGTGGAGTAGTGGGGGGGTAGGGTGGTGTGCGCGAGCAAAGCGTGAAGAAAGCCAGAAACCCGTTTTAGTGCAAAAATGCAATTCC
Source organism: Anomoia purmunda (assembly GCA_951828415.1). Lineage (NCBI taxonomy): Eukaryota > Metazoa > Arthropoda > Insecta > Diptera > Tephritidae > Anomoia > Anomoia purmunda. Next base: position 18,157,461 of record OX639993.1, read on the forward strand.
AAATGTAATTTCTCATTTCGCGCTGCTGCTACTGCTGCTGCTGCTGCTTCTGCTGTCTAACTGAATGTCTCGCCGCCTAGCTGAATGCTTTGGTTATTATGACGAATGCACATAAATATAACTTGACTATCTGTTTGTTTGTCTACCGGCCTGTTCGACCATGTCGTCCGCTTTGTCCTCATTTTTTTTTCGACTCTTCCTCGCTTTGATCGCTTTGGTTTTTTTGCAGCAGCGGCAGTGGTTTAACGTTAATCCCAGACCGAGACAATCCATCAAATCGCATACAAATAATTACAGTTTTTTACATTTGTATCTTTAGATGCAGAGTGTTGTGGTGTTTCTATTTGATTATGAAAAAAATATACATACATATATATGAAGCTAAACCAGAGCATGGCATTTCGCAAATAAAAAATATTTTCGAAGACAACCCTTAAAAGGAAAACTAAAATCAAACAGAAAACGAAAAAAAAACAAAAAACATGTAAATGAATTCATGCAAAAAGTTCAATTTCACAATTAGATTTAGATTATTTTATGTAATTTGTTTACAAACTTCTCGAGCGTGACGTGAAGCGAAGTAATTCAAAAGCCTTGACGTATTGTTGTTGTTGTGCTTTCGTGCAAACCGTTAAATCGTCTTTCCCATCGTACTTTTGCTAGTTAGGTTCCATAAAACCAGCGAGATAAATTTCTTCCTCCACTTTTTTTTTTTAGATGCTAGTCAGATCAATGACAGGATTATCCGATCTGCGGCACGTCAACAATAACAGTCGGGATACAAGCGAATCCAACGCCTTAACCGAAACCTTTTCCATCTCATCTTGAAGTGGTAGCTTTAACGAAGTTCGGACAGTTAAAATAAGTATAATATTTAATACAGTAGAAATCATTGTTTGCCAAAAGGGAGATAAATAAGAATTACAACTACGTCTGGTTTTTCATCGAGAACACATCCATCCTATACTACTAATTGCATATTTCCAGCCTTTGTTTCATTGTATCTGAACTTTCTTGTAATGAAGGTAAGGAATTTCGGACAGCTTTGCTAGACTTCGTGGTTGTCAAACGTTTTTCAATTGATGCGGGTAGATCTTGGCGTCCGTGCTGTATGGGAGGCGTCTGTCCAATCTTTCATTTAATATTCTGTCAATCGTTCAACGTTTGGTGGCCAAATTTGAAAGAATCAGCCAATATCAATACGTCAAAGGAATACCAAATCGGTCCAGGAAAGTGTGCAGGAAACCCCGACGCAGAAAATTCCTCGCCATTCACAAGAACTCAGACTTTTCAGACTTAAACTATGCGAATTCCGTGTCAGTATCTTAAATAGTGACGAACTGCATGTTTGGATGAATGTTAATAAGCAAAATTGTAATTTATTAGACGACACCAACCCACCGGTGACTGTGCATTTACAAACAGTTTCTGTTTGGTGCGCATCATTGGCCTGTAGTTTTTTGAAAACGGCGTTGCCTTCTTGATTGTAGGCATTCCAGCATGTCGACTAGAATAGCAGATTTCGAACCACTGCTCCAAAAGGCCTTGTAAGCTACGTCCTAGAAGCTCTTCTGTAGGTATTAAATTAAGAATGTACTTGACACCGTTTTACTTTTTCGTGTGGGGTTTTCTAAAAAAGCCGAAATGGATCAGTACACTTAAAGTCAACATAACCCAGGCTATCGCTCAAATTTAGCCAGTTCTAAGCGCCCGACCCATTTGACCACTCGAATCTGTGCTACCGGCCATGTTATATTCTATACATAATGGCATTAATGGGCCTTTTAATTAAAAAAGAGAATTTTTCATATTGGAAAACCCGTAAATTGGCTCCTTACCTTCTGATGAACCCTTGGTAGTATGCCGAAGATTAGTTAGTCCGCTCTGTTCATATTTAATTATGGTGGTTGAAGAACTTTTGACACTGAAGAAAAGCCACAAAGACGAGAGAATTTTCGAGGAGCCTAAAAGTTGGAGAGGTATCCCCACGCACAGTTTTACAAGTCTCGATATATAAGAGTCTAATTGGAGCTGTCGGAAAATATGGGTGCTTTCGTTCTAGCTGACTCTACTCAATACATTTTCGTTAATACTTAGAATATTCGATTTTAACATTCACAGTATTACATATTGCTTTCAGGTTGGAGGGCTCTTGCCTTGGAAAATACTCCAAATGATTGCTGTCCCTCTGATAAACTGCAATAATATCTTTGCCCTTATTTTGATGATCCACTTCATGGCCCGTAGTGTAGTTTTCAGAGTGCTTAGTTAGTGCAGATGAAGTATAGATGATAAATCATCATGTTGAATCATTTTTGAGCGGCGACGCTACTTACTGCGTCTGATTGTTCATGGTGTCACTTTTTAAAAGTTGCTGGGCCTTTCTTTGCCATCTACGCTCTTCTAAGAAGTTTGTTGTCAAGATCTAATTTAGGTAACATTGGGAAGACATCTAATTCTATCTAGATGTGATGAATCTGTGGCTTTTCTGGAGATGGATTTGATTGACGATCAAAATTGTTGTTTGTATTTTTCGAATATTAAAGTCATTATTTTAAATTTGTTCTAGAAGATATTTGGACGCTTTTTCTTTTCTAGTTCTTCTAGAAGAGTCGGGAAGGCGCATTACAGCCCAGCGCTCATATATCTATGTAGGTTAGAGATTGATTAGAAAAGGAGTCGAGCTCTAATATGTTTCTCTAAGGTAGAATATAAGGTGACAATTCAAGAAACTGTCGGGAACTGTAACATTCTCTTCAAAACGAGGCGACTTAGTCCCCGATATCGAAATAATCGTTGTAAGATAAGCAACCTCTTAAAATCGACGGGTCTTCGGCGATAGGAAAAAGAAACACACGAATCTAGAATCTTTCAGGTTCAGAAATGTTCCATATGTATTTAATAAAGTAACTTATAACTACTTATAGCTACCCAGCAAACATTTTCGACAGCGGAAGATACTTCTATTACTCCCCAATATGATGATTTAAGCATGACGACCCTGTCAGAAGCATTAAAGACGATTGTCAATAAATAGTCTACGATTTTTCTAGAAAATATAAGTAAACAAAAATCGTCTAAAACTCGTACAGAAGAGTCGCGGATTCTGCGCTCTTCCAATTATCTTCCAGATGCTGTGTAGACAATTCGACTATCTCTTGAAAACAATTTTGGTTTGTTTTTTTCAACCACTGCAACGCAGTAACATCTTTCTACTCTCAGTCAGCAGCGAGTCGAGGTGAGTGCCAACATGGCAACTGTGACACTGAACAGAATTAACAACAACAACTGCAAACACCAACCAGTGCCAAAAGTAGCAGCAACAGCACCTGCAGTAAAAAAAAAAATAACTAAAATTGTAATAACAAAAAGAAAAAAAAAGAAGACTTGGGTGGCAAAACTTGTGTACTACTAACTCTTTGGAAGTGACACCAGGGCCGATGATGAAAATAAAATACAATAAAGAAACCGTGGAAACGAAGTCACCGAGTCAGGCCAAAGGAGATGGAGTGAAAGAAGAAGCTGGAGCAACAGAAGCGATTGCTGCTGCTTGTCTTGCACTGCACGTCTGGGGGAAACAAAGGTTTGCATTTGACATTTGGGTGTTTAGTTAAATTCATTGTTGGTATTGTTGGTATTGTTGGTATTGTTGGTATTGTTGTTGTGGTGTTGCACCTCCAATATACGGCAGCAAAAATGTTGACGCTGTAAATGTTAAAATGCAAATGTTAGACGCCTCTTTTTCCAGCTTATTGTTATTTGCTCGTCAGCTGAACTTTTTTTCTTGTAGTTTTATTGTATTTTATTTATTTATTTTTGGCGCTGTGTGTGAAGTTACATTTTATTAAATTTGCCTTCCTATGACACATGTTGCATTGATGCTGAATTTTGTTTTTTTTTGCAACTATTGCTGTGTATTTGAAAAAAAAAACACAGAAAAAAGTAGTAACAAATGAGGCTTGTCTGTCTTGGCATTTTTTTTTTCAATTTTTTTTTGATTTTTTTTTTTTTGATTTTTTAGTTGTACAGCTGTCTATTTAACATGAATCGCAGAAAGTGTGAAGCGTTGAAGAAATCTTTTTTTGTTTTTTTTTTTGTTCAACAAAATACACACCAATATTTTTATGCATTTTAGTAAGTACTGTTTTTTCTTTGCTCTCCCGCTCTGCACAGAAGTAAAAGTTGCAATGCTGCATAAAAAAAGTCAAATCCTATCGACTTTTTAAATAGTTGCTTACCAAAATGTCCAGTACCCAAGCGGCATTTGTTTGGCATTTTACACTTTTACCCCACGAAAATCGGGTGTGTCAGTGTCAATGTGTCACTGCCAAGTGCCGCACAAAGCGGCTCACTACTTAAAATCTCCATCAGCCATAGCAACTTTAGCAACACGCCTTTTTAAATGCGAAAATTGTGTTTGTGCAAATTTGTTTGCCGGTTTGTTTACATTTTTTCTATGGTTAGGCAAATAGCTAATGCAGTTAAAATAGCAAACAAAAAAAAACACAAAATAACTTAAAAGTCTAAAAACATAACTAATCGCTGTACTCGTTATACTCGCTTCTTTCTATTTAACTAAATATAAGTGTATAGTATCTATGCTTGTATTTTTATATTTGCCACATAACTCATTGGTTGGTTTGCGCAAACCAGTGCATCAAAAAAATGCGTCCAAACGATTTTGCAAGTCAGCTGTCGGCATTTTGTTGTTGCGGATTACCAGCTGTCATCGTAAATGCCAAAATGTCAACGCGTTGAGACGCAACGAACGAGCATGAAGAGCTGCAGCGGAATTTTAAATAGTAGAAGAATATCGATTAAACGAGGAATGTAGAATAGATTTCTTTGTAAGAATATTTAGTAATACTATTTGGTTGTAATAAATTTAATATTCTGGTAAAGTACACCAATTACTCCTAGTTTTTCCTGATTGCCACTGGAAAAATGTTTTTTGGTGTTTTTGTTTCAGTTATTCTGTTTTCATCTACATTGGTCGAAGAAAATGGCATTACATTAGTTTTTTGTTCTAATTATAGGGCTTTTAGTATATTTTTGAGTATACAATTTTGTTTATAGCCCATTCAAATTTACAAATCACTAATATAAAATTTTCTTTTATTTTCAGGTAAGTTCGATTCGATTAAATGTACTAAGTAACGAAAAACAAAAGCTATAATTCCCTATGATTTCAAACTGAAAAAAGAAGATAGTTAAATCTTCCAGAGTTTCCCAGTTCATCGTGTAAGTATGACCGTTCTTTTTATTCTTGGGTGTGAAGCTCAAATCATCACCCTGGCCAGGCCACAGAATGCTCCGCCATTTCTACTTATTTCCCCCACCAACCAGCATGCCTTCCCACTTTTGTTGGAATACTAAAAAATTACACTATTTATAACTAAGATACTTTTTTTAAAAAACGAAAGTGACGATATACATATGACACTGAAGATGACATAACGCCGAATCCGGTTGGTCTCCAAATCAAACTTAACAGGGGATGAAGGAAAATCGTTCCAACATAGATACATCAACTTTTCACCCTGTCGGAAAAACAGAAGATAAAAAAAATGTATTTTTTTCCTTCTATCTGTGTTCGCATCGATGCTTGATATTTGGTATACCAAAGGTGATCAACTATTTTTTACGGGCAAGGCATGCAGGACCTGAGCACCAAAAATTTTATAAAAGTTATGAGAAAATTGTTCAATGAATAAATTTTATTGATTCAAAAATCTGTACATTACAAAAGTGGACAGGAAAATGAACTGAAAATATGTAGTCTCAAAATTGTCAGCTGGTTCTCAGCAGGTTTAAAAACTTAATAAATAAAATAAAAATTAAAATTATTTTTTGAATATGTCTGAGTCGATTTTTTCATAAAAAGAATTTGTGGTATATTATTAGGAAAATTCCAATTATCTTCAACGATCCTTAGGGCCAAAGTTCAGTGCGAGGTTAACAGTTAAATTAAGTAATCGTCGAATCTTACAGAGCTAAACTCAGTTTAAGTTATTAACCATAGTTAAACTCGCTCGGAAAAACTGCCTCTTAGAGCCTGAGATATTTAAATTGTCTCCTTCAAATAATCAACTGTTTCAATTGTTGCCTGAGAGCTGGCATTGTCTTGTTGAAGGAATTTGAAACACCCAGTTAGTTAATTGTTGCTTAATTGCGTCCTCATATGCGTAGATCTAAAGGGTAGTTAAATTTTAAGGGCCGATGTTGATTTTGAATAAAACACAAATTTTTTTGGAAATTATTGTAATTTCTTTTTATTATGATAATATGGTGTGGTTCAATTATGTATGGAACAAAATATCGGCCAAATGTCCGCCGCGACCTCGGCGGCACACCTCCATCCGATGGTCCAAATTTTCGATGACGCTGAGGCATAATTGAGGGTCTATGCCGTTAGTGTGCCGAATTATCTCATCCTTTAGCTCTTGAATTGTTGCTGGCTTATCGACGTACACCTTTTCTTTCAAATAACCCCAAAGAAAGTAGTCCAACGGTGTCAAATCACATGATCTTGGTGGCCAATTGACATCGCCACCACGTGATATAACACGGCCATTGAATTTGTCGCGCAAAAGAGCCATTGTTTCGTTGGCTGTGTGGCAAGTGGCACCATCCTTTTGGAACCACAAATCGTCCACATCCATATGTTCCAATTCGGGCCATAAAAAGTTCGTTATCATCTCACGATAGCGAACATCATTCACAGTAACTGCCTGACCGGCCTTATTTTGGAAAAAAATACGGCCCGATGATGCCGCCAGCCCATAAACCGCACCAAACAGTCACTCTTTGTGGGTGCATTGGTTTTTCGACAATCACTCTTGGATTATCATTCGCCCAAATTCGGCAATTCTGCTTATTGACGAATCCACTAAGGTGAAAAAGTGCCTCATCACTGAAGATGATTTTCTTCGAAAATGCACGATATGCATTTTGATTTGAACGCCCATTTTCATAATAGACCTGAATAACTTTAGCACGTTGCTCGATTGTGTATCTTTCCATGTTCAAATTGAGTTAGTCTGAAATTGAGAAATGTCAAATTAAATGCAGAAAAAAACTTGACGTTTAGTTGTGGTTCGCATTCAACATCGGCCCTTAAAATTTAACCACCCTTTAAGTATCGTCTGTTGTTGCGAACCTGTTACACATTTCAGCAAAACCATACGCATTTTGATCTGAGGAACTCGTTATGCCCTAACTTGTCGCATTTTTTAAAGCAAGCGTTTTTTTATATAAATTTTATTAATTTAAAGTAGTACTAGTCCCAGAGTTGCATTTAAATGGATTTTTACGAAAATTGTTGCATTTATTTCTTTTTAAACCCCTAAATGCCGTGCTACCATTCGCCAGATGTGTTTATAAAGAATATAATTTTGTGTGTTTAAAAGGCACTTTTTAACACCTAAATCGATAGTCAACATATTGCGCCCGACGAAGGAGGTGACTTCCAACAAACACCGAATTGTGGCTTCATCAAAAATCAATGCAAATTTTAAGCTACTTGAAACTTGCACTTTATTAAGCTATAATTTAATGGACTATAAAACAGCATACTTATGCCGGTATTCTATAACTCAGTATCATCTCAAGTCACTAAATTTGAGACTTTCAATTAGAGAAATTTTTTTGTGAGTTGAGACGATTTCGGTATTCACTAAGCAACAGTCTCAAAAAATTCCACTAAAGACTGTAGTGAGAAGCAGTAAAGACAATCAGCTGATCGTATGTTCAGCTAGAGATACCCAATCAACCTCAATGAAAATGTGGTCATCGATAGCACACGAAATACTTTTTAAATTATTTTTAAACAGCATTATTTCTCTTTAAAAATTCAAAACAATATGGTTATCGTAAAATTAACATTGGAATTAACCATTCAAAATTCTTATTGCTCCATTTTATGTGAACCGATTATTTAAAATATGTGTATAAATAAGTACTATCAACAATCGATAAATCCAGCTACTCTTCCATATGCACAGTCGATCAAAATGGCGGTACATGATGAATACACAAAAGTAAACGAATCGTTTTTTTTTTTATTATTGATATAAAAATTAAGTGTTATTTTTTACATATTTAAGCGAAATATAGCGTACGACCAAGGTGCAGTTCGATAGCTGCTTCTTTTTCGTGTTTGTTCAATACTTGCCTCAATTCCTTTGTTTTGTGACCGGCTCAGGACCAGCTGACAAATTAGTGACTTTATTTTCAGACTAGATACTTGAGAGGCAGATTACTGAACACTGAATAGTCTGCAAATCAATCTCACCACAGAAAAATCTCAATTAGTGACTACGGGCTGCTTGCAGAATACCGGCATTCGATTGTTTTTTGATATTCTGAATAAAAGGTTTGTTGTAAATTTTATTTTGAATTTTCCATATTTGTTTTTTTTCCTTTGCAAATGAGCTAAGCTTTTATAAAAAATAACAAACAAAAGCAGAATAACAAAAACTGGCAAAAATATCGCTTCCCTATTTGCTCACACGACTGTGGACATTTTTGAGGTTCTGTTATACCTGATTTTCCAACCACTACCCGGTAACCCGGCGGGTGTAACAGAAAAAAATGATTGAAGAGTTGCGAATGGTGAACTTCCGTGTGAATTTCTGGTGTGAAAATGTGTCTTACAAAAATCATTACTGTTCGGAATTGGCATACAATGGTAGGTCCTTCACTTCCGATACGAAAAGCTTGACGCTCGCCACAAAAATCGAGCTACTAATTATTACTTTATTACTTTTATTAACTTTAGTAACCCAAGTGAAATGCAATCTTCTACCTTATGTACTCGCAGTTACTTTCTTCAATTAATTTTTATTTGCCGAATTAATAAATATTATCAAATACAATAAAAAAAGTATACATAATATTTACGCTACAATATTTGCCATCTGTTGCTCTCGAATTGGGTGAAAAAAAAAAAAAAAAAAGAAAATATAATAAAATAAAAATGTCGCATCTGCACATAACTTTTAACGTTCTATTAAGTGTTAATAAATCTATTGATTACGTTAATAATTTATGTATTTTTTTCGTGGGAATCTGCAATAACGCCACCTATTACGAGTATTTTGTTGTTTTTTTTTTTAAATGCACGTGGGCGCCGTAAACGCCATTCGTTCATTCATTCGGTAAGTGTTTAAAGTAGCTAAATATTTTAAATTAATTAATTGTTTACGAGCAACATAAATTAAATTGCGACCTGTGAGTTTTCAGCGTTTACACAGCATTTGTTTCGGCGTTTTTCTTTATAGCTTTTTATAGCGAGCGTGCCAGCGTGCCAATTGCCAATTGCCAGCGCGTACCCGGTTAAGGTTCGGCCAACTTTTGTTTCGTTAGATTGTGAGTGGGCGTATAAAGTAAAGATAAATTTTCATGCTAGAAAATCTCAAATGGTTGGTTGGTGGTATCTTAGCTTGCTGGTGACTAGCAACTGGCGTTTGGTGAGTGGTGAGTGGTGAGTGGTGAGTGGTGACTGGTGGCAACAAGTGGCATTAAGTATTACTGTTTTTAGTTGTAAATAGGTAGTATATTTGTTGTCACGCCTGCTCTGTACTGTCGTAAATGTCATTTGCGGTTAGTGGAAAATGGTAAAATAAATAACATAAAATAAAAAAAAAAATATTAGCTTGTTAAAAAACTATAAAAACAAATTTGTAATCTATTGCTGCCACGCTACTATGTGTGGGGCGCATACAAAGAAAATTATTATTTTGTGAACTTTGCCGAATATGCTACAAAATTGATTAATGCGAGTGGCAAAACAAAAAAACTGCGAAAACGAAAAGAACAATAAATGTCGACACTATCTATTCGTAAAAAAAGAAGATAAAAAGCATAAGCAAATAAATTAAAAATTTATATACAATAGATTCTGTTTAGCTACTCAGCTGCCTTGAAAACTTTTGCACTTAAACGAAAAAGTCACCTTAGCAAACGAACAGCATTGGCTTCTATATTAGCTGACAATTTGAAACTTCTGAAAATTAATTAAAAAAAAAAAAATGATCAGCAAACTTATCTTGAAAATTATGTACCATCTTAAAACCGGCTTGCCACATGAAATTGAGTTTACAGCCGAAGAATTAAATGTGAGGATATTTTCAGAAAAAATGTGACGTGGTTAAGTTAGGTTAGGTTAATGTGGTAGTCCCCGCAGAGGGAACTCACTGAGCCATATGAAAGCAGTCCATTGTGATACCACCTGTTATTTGAACGGTAACGTACATCGAAACCAAGAAAGGTTAACCGGAGAAACGCTGCATACCACGAATGAAGTCACGAAAATTACCAATTTCCACCCCAGAAGAGGCCTCTTATGGGGTTCTGAAAAAGTAGGAGCCTGGTACCCTGAACCTCAGTCTCGCAAAGACAGGGCAGCTGAGCGGAATATGAAAAGATGATTCCATTTCATCATCCTCCATACAGCTGCGGCAAAAAGTGTCGGAGATTTTATGCAGCCCAACCGCATAAATACCGATCGGACAATGCCCAGTCAGAACTCCTACGAGGATCGAGAGTTGGAGTTTTGTTAGCGACTTCAGTTCCTTCGAACGCTCACGGTCCACCCTCGGCCAGAGGGTCCTTGCAATTTTGCATGTCGTAGTAGTTGCCCAGCGCTCGCTGAGTCGACAGAGAGCGCATCTATCCAAGAGAACTCCGTAGGTAGCCAAAGGAGCCCCCTGCATGGAATAATGACTTCCAGGGTACCTCGCCGAGCGAGCTCATCAGCCCATGACATGGCACTAGTGATTTAAGTTTTGGGTTAGCAATCATAGAAAATTTCGTTTCATGGAAGAAAATGCCCATCAACACCAGCAAGAAAAAAGTGCATGCATTTGAAATGTCTGGCGCGTGTACAGTGGCGAGCAAAACCTGCCGAATCTTGTTGTCTTGTGATCTTGTTATTATAGATTTTTTTTTTTTAATTTTTTATATAGTTGATACTAAAATAAAAACCATGCAGATTAATGTTTCAAACTTTATACAAAATTTATAAAAACTCAACAAATTATCATGAAAATTTTTACATCTTTTTGAAAAATGATATGCAGTTTTATAGCTTATTTAATTTTTGTACAATAAAGTGTAATTGCGAAGCGGCTAGAAACTGGCGCTGATTTTTTATAATTTTTCTAGTTTTTGGTATTGCGAACTTTTATTATATGAAACGCATGCATTTTATAAAAATTCCTGTTGATTTAAAATAATTGTATATGCTGACTGTATTCTGCGTTTACTACCACACAATATATGAATTGTAGAAGCGATATATGTATGAAAATTAAAAAAATTAAAAAAAATCTACGGTAGTTTCTAGCCTTTACAAACTTATAATTTATTATACAACAATTATGGATAACAAATAAGACGTCAAAACAATATCTACGATGCATGTTATCTGTCTTTGTATCCTACATATATGTATGTACATATATTTTAATTGTATCAAATATTCAACATCAGTGAAACGAGATAAAAGTTGATCTTTAAAAAGTCCGGTCTACACAGAAGGAGAGGCCTGTTGAAATCCAATGTCTGTCAGGGTATACTAGTATGTCATAAAAATAATTACGACATTATGAAAGAACAACTGTGTACCAAATTTCAGTCAGATATCTCTAAAACTGAGAGAATAGTTTGCGTTCAAAAAGTCAGACAGACGGACAGACGGACGTGGCTAAATGGATTCAGCTCGTTTTCACAATCATGAATTTCTTCTGGATCCATCACGAAAAAACCAAGGGTGGACGGAAAATCGTTCCAATATACACCAACCATTTCTTTTTCTTATTCTTCCAAACATCGGACTAAAGTAATGCCATTTTTTCTTCATAAAATTTATTAATAAATATGTGCACAAATAAATATATAATCCACCACCACTCAAAAATTTATTTTGCGGTTAACCAATCTACTAATAATTCGCTCCAGTAATCAAACTATGAAATTATGAAGACAAAAAATGCCAACAACTATAAACAATGCGAAGAAAATTTAGAGAGATGGAGCGGCGGAGGAAATTCAATTTGGCGCCATCGCAATTTTGAATTCTTCTGAAATGCTAGCGCCAACGGCAACAACAATAACAACAACACCAACTATATCAGCTAACTCCAACAGTTATTTTTGTTGCATATTTAAATGCAAACAATGCTAGAAACGAAGTTGCAGTCACAATGATGAGCTGCCACTACATGGCATTTGCTTTGTTTGCCGTTGCGCCAACATTTCCACCTACCGTCCTCACCTGACGTTTGTATGCGTGACTGTTGCTTGCATTGTTGTGTTAACATATGGCACGAATGTTGCCACCAAGCCGACTAAATATGTTGGCAATCTCAATGCAATATTTCTGAATCTTGTAACAAAAATTGCAACAAGTTGGCAGCTGGAGCTGTCAATGACGATGGTGGGGGTGCAGCAATAGAATAGAATTTTGGCCATCAACGCCTTAGCCTGCCTATTCGAGCACTCGCTCGTCTGCTTGATGAATATGGCTGTTGAAAAGAGTAACTGATAGATATGTATGCGGGGCGTCGACAAGTGAAGTGACTGGACAAAAGGAAAACAGTCGGACATTCATCTGTACATGCTTGGCGAGCAAAACCGGTCGAATGGTGGGTTTTCTATAACTTTAGCAACGTTTTGAGTGATCATTTTTTTTTCGTTAAAAAAAAATTACAAAAACCCAATAAATTTTCATGAACATTTCTAAATTTTTTAGAAGAATATTTAGATATATTTCTGTGTGTAGTGTTATAGCCTATTTAATTTTATGGTAGGAAAAACCTAGGAGTCAATTAGCGCATCGAGCTCCATTTTGATACGGTGATTTTTCTGAAACCTGTTTTCTGTTGTTGTGATTCCTAATTTTCAAACCATTTAGATTTGTGGATGAATCTACTGATTTTGTTCATTGTGTAACTAGAGACATTCTTCAAGTTGCTCTTCAGAAAGAATCCTAGTGTCTGCTGTCTACTACGAGCTAGAGCCGGAAACTCGCAGAGGTAGTGAAGAACTGTGGTGAGTGAAAAAATCTGTTACATCTTGTTTTTGCCATTTGTGAGAACTGTATGTGCAGTTGTTTCTTAATTCTTCGGCCCGCTCGGTACCGTATATGTTCCTATGGCCGGGAACTCAGACAATAGAGATTTCCATTGATCCGGCTGCCAAACTCAACGCCCGCCTACAGTCCCTAACTATCTTAGAATTTGCCATTCAACCATATGCTAAAAGTGCTGCTTGATTATCGGAGAATATGTATGCCTTTTGTGCTCCATCGCATTTTCTTTTCAGCACCCTGGAGCTCTTCTCCGCTCTGGACCACTAGCAGTCTTTCGCGTGGAAGACGCTAGCAAAGTCAAGTAACCGGATCGATAGGGAGACGTCTAACTTCCACGAAGGAAACTTTAACTTGAAGTTTTATCCGAAAGCAAGTGATGGAGGCACATGCCAGTTTGTAGCTCTGTTTCTAAAAGCTTGTCAAGAGCACTACTATGCGCGTAATGCTTTGACTTCCAGCATCCCGACTCTCTGAGTCTGATTGCAGAGTTTGCCGCAATTTCGTGGAGCTCTATGGACAGTTGATTCAGAATCACATTAAACACATCCGTGGGTCACAACCTAATGGCTCCTGTAACCCCTGTATCAGTCGCGCGTTGGATGATGTTGGATGATACCTAACTTCTTAATGTTATATTGATTTTCTAATGCCGTCCACCATACTAATGTTGTTGTTGTTGTTGTTGTTGGTGTTGCTGAACCATTGATTGATATTATAATTATATTTCTGCGCATTAGCTCAATCCACCTGCATATGCTGTTATGATGTTTACATCTTCATTGAGAGCGGTTTCTGTTGAACGACACTTAATGCACGCATGTTGGGCCGTCTATAGTCTGGTGGATATTCCGGGAAGGGATCTTATGTGCATGGCTAATAGACTTTTCAGTGCTTTTAATAAGTAAGATGTAAAACTTATTGGCCTAAAATCCTATGATTTCTCGTGAGTTCTACTCGTTTTGAAAATGAAAACCACCTTGACTCTCTTCCAACTTTGTGGAATGCTGGATTTGAAGACCGTGTCTAGCCATGAGACGAAGGGTCCCTCCAGCTTTTGCAGAATAATGAGTGTAACGCCATCGTGACCAGGGGATTTATAGGACTTATTTCAAACATTATTTTTTTTGGTTTTACAAAGATTGGACACAGTATCTCTACTGAGTGTTGTGAAAAATCAGTTCGCCGTTCGGGCCAACATTGTTGGGTTCAGTTCGCAGCCTGCAAAATGGGTATTGATAAAAGTATCTTCTGCTGTATTCGTCCACACACCATCCTCCCTTCTGATGAAACTTTGGAATCGTGTGTTCCTTGACAGAATTTAACTCGGACTGGTGGCGAGCCCGTACTGTTTTCTATGGAAGAGCAGTATGATTGCCAGAATTCAGTTTTGGACTTTCTTACTACTTTCTTATATTGTTTCATTGCATCTTTGTATGGCTGTCACACTTTTATTCTATAGCTGTCATTAACGGCTTTTCTGACTTTTCACTCCTCCGTCCCCCAGGGTGGGGATTTCTTCTTAAGAACGCTAATTGGTGTGGCTAGATAGTATGGTTGATTTTTAATAATTATTTTTAAATTTTGTCCATGAAAACTTTCTTTTATATATCGCCTGTGTAGGCATATAAAATTGTTACAAATAAACGCAAATTTTTATAAAACACATGCGTTTTTGGAAAAGTAGTTCGCAAGACTAAAAATTCAAAAAAAAAAAATATATATATATACATACATATGTATATATAAAATTGCATACTCGAAAACCAAAATATTCTTCAAAAAAATTTGAAACATTAATTTACATGGTTTTAACAAAAAAAAAATGTATCATGGAAAACGTTGTTAACATTGTAAAAAGCTTTGACTGACTTTGCATCGCCACTGTATAAGAAATTACAAATACACTTGCGGTCAATAAAAACGCACCACCACTTAGGTAGACTATCTTCAGCTATATAACTGTGAATTTGAAAAAATTTCTACTAGATCTAGTAAGCACTGAGAAATAAATTATTTTTTATGAAACTAGGTTGCACACTGTTCAGTTATAGTCGTGCTTTGGAGAGTTGTGCAAAATGCAGAAAATTTATCTTCTCGGCAAATAGTAGGTAGAATTGGTTGTAGCCATTCAACTATTGTTCGTGATGTGATGTGATGTGTTGGAGCCTAAGAAGGGATCAGGTCGTCCTCGAATGTCAACTAAGAGAACAGGCAACATACTGCGGCGGATAAGTTTAAGCGACCGCTTTAAAAGTTCACTTTCTATAAGGGCGGAGATGCAAAATTTTCACCAAGTGGATCTAAGATGTTATAAGGAAATCAATTGAGGTCCTTGTGAATTCCATGCCTTCAAGAATTAAGGCAGTTATTGGGGCTAAAAGATGAACGACTCCTTATTAGGAAAGCCTATTGTGAAGTCTATATTTCTACGGTTAGTTCTGAAAATGATTTAGTAGCTTTTAGTTAACTTCACATTGTTTTCTTTTAATTAATCATGAATATCATCGAATGCACTTTTAAAAATTTTTTTTTAAAATTAATTGGCTATTCTTTATAAAAACCATTTTCGAGAAAAATTTTTGTGGATAACAAATTTACACTATTTGGCCAAACAAATAAAAATGGCGCTAATATTCGAACTTTATAAACAAATTGCTCATGTGATCTTATTCCAATTATATTTGGTGGTGCTTTTTTATTGACCGCAAGTGTATGTGCGTACGAATATACATATCTTCACTCTTATCATGTTCACCCAACTTTTGGCTACTGATCAGTTACACCAGCCAAATATTAGCCATTTATGTAAATATTTACGTTAATGAATTCAGCCGTTTTTGGAGGAAGCCAAGCTGTTGGCAATAATTCTTAAAACAAGTTGGTGTTGAACATTTTTGTTCGATTCACTCCGCCTCTTCACGACACTCTATCCAGTCAATCATCTGCGGATCTTGAGGCATTTCTTTCGCAATTAACTGGAAAATCATAAAATACATCAGTTTTATGTTTGGTGTTTAACGATTTTTATGTGCGTGGAAGTCAATTAGTTAGTTACATACTGCGTGACAGCTAAGCAAATTTTGTAGTTGATTTTTAAAACTAACGCAATAAATGCGCAGTTTCTGATGATGGTCAGTCCAAAAAACTACATTCTTCCTGGTAATAAATCTAAAATATTTACAACTAAATATTAATTTATTATCATAAAAAGGAGGTGACGTTTATTGCAGCAGTGAAAGCTTGCGAAATGTTTACTGTTATTTCGGCACAAATAATACTGCACGATAACTTTACGACAACCAGGTACGCTACCGTAATCATTATGCCTTATTTTATCTCAGAAGTAGAATAAATTTTTGAGTTCAAAACGCAGCACTGCTTTTCTAGTAGCTGTTTGATTGTAAATGTTTTTTTGAAAAGATATTCAAAAGTCATTTTTTCGGTCTCTGATGGCAGCCGGTTTGGACTTTGTTGATATTATCGGAAAGTATATCTAGTGTTGGTAATTAAACATTCGATCGATTTGCAAAAGTTAGCTTTAGTTTTCTTGTTTTCATGTCACGGCCTTAGTTGTTTTCAATAAAACAAATACAATAGAATTTCACCGCAAATTTTTTCGTGTAATACTTTAACCCATTAGCTCCCACTTACATCAAGAAATATTTGGAAAATATTGAAAAAAATTCGCTCCCACTTACTTCAAGAAATATTTGGAAAATATTGGAAAAAATTCGGTGTACGATTTTCTGTGATCTATATTTTGATGAATCCCCCTATATGTACAGTGGCGAGCAAAACCGATCGTATTTTACAATATTAGCAATGTTTTTCATAATACATTTCTTTTTGTTAATTTTATATAAAACTGTAGTTTATACTATAACAAAAACTCCACAAGATTTCATCCATATTTTAATTTTTTTTTTTTTTTTGGAAAAAATATTCAGAATTTTTTGTTTGGGTATGCAGTCGTTTTTTTCATTTCAGTATAATAAAGTGCAAGTTTGAATTGGCTAGAAACTATCGCTGATTTTTTATAATTTTTACTAATTTTTGGTGTTCCAAACTTTTTTTTTCATCAAACGCATGCATTTTATAAAAATTCTCGTTAACTTGTAATAATTTTACACTACCACATAAAATATGTACATACTTGTATAGGCTGTATATGAAAAAAAAAAATCTAAAGTGAAAATTAAAAAAAAATAATTAAAAAATCAACAATAAAATTACAATTTTTTTTAAATTTACGAAATCTATTTTATATAAATATAATGAGTTTTAGAATTCCGATTTAAAGCCATAGACTTTTTTTTTTGTACAGAGAAAGATGCACCCTAATGTACATATTCTTCAAAAAAATTTCGCCCACTATTGTGCTTCTATTGTTTTTCGCTAACAAAAGCAGCAAAAAATATTAAAGTTAAAAAAAATATTGAAATCGGTTCCTATTCTATGCTATTGTTTGATTTAAAAAAGAAAAATTATTAAAATTTATAAAAAAAAAATACAAAGTTTATTTTAAAAAAATTTACAATATTTTTTAAATTTACGAAATCTATTTTATATAAATATAATGAGTTTTAGAATTCCGATTTAAAGCCGTAGACTTTTTTTTGTGCAGAGAAAGATGCACCCTAATGTACATATTCTTCAAAAAAAGAATTCCCACTATTGTGCTACTAATGTTTTTCGCTAACAAAAGTAGCAAAAAATATTAAAGTTAAAAAAAAATATTGAAATCGGTTCCTATTCTATGCTATTGTTTGATTTAAAAAAGAAAAATTATTAAAATTTATTAAACAAAAAATTACAAAGTTTATTTAAAAAAAATTACAAATTTTCTTTTTTTAAATTTACGTAAACTATTTTTAAAAAAATTAAATTTTTTTTTTTTAATTTAAACAGTTTATTGTAAATAAATTTACAAAGTTTATTTAAAAAAAAATTATTAAAATCGGTTCAGTATTTTGAGCGACAAATCGTTATAAATATTATTCATATAATGAATTTTATACAAAAGTGTATACAGAAGGAATGTGCAACATCGTCGACAAAAAAAAAATCAAAAATCAACAGAACAGTTTTTTACTCGTGCAACTAAGTAAAATACCTTAGCCAATTGCCAGAATTTTGTTAACATCATTTGATTTGCAAAAACAAAATTTCATTTGGTTCAAACTTTGAATATCGACGAATGACAAAAACGATTTGGAATCAAATTACCGTGGCTTTCTACATATGCGTGTAAATTAACATCAAATTCCCCAATCACAGCTCAAGGCGGTGAATGTATCCTATGCAACAGTTTGATGCAACTATTTCAAACGCACTTTCATAATTTATGTACATATGTACCTGTGACCGACCAGCTGCAGAGTGTGGCGCCCAATTTCCGCCTTATTAACTTTCTGGCCGTAAGTTAAATTTAATTTAATTTTCACACACCTCAGAAAACTAGCGCTTCTTTCCTAATGACTTGCCACAAAAAAATAAAACATTGATGATGGCTAAAAGTAAGGGTGAACCTACACTGTAGTACACCAAACGTTTTTCGATTCATAAGGTATGGAAACATTTTGTTTTCCTGCAGCAGACAGCAAGCTAATCCAGAAAAATAAATTTATATTACAATTTATTTTACAGCAAGTTTGCATCAATTTTGGTGAGCAAATATTATTTGCATTTTTGACAATCACGCGTCAAACATATCAAAATAAAGTTAAGTATTTTATTTCGCCTGGTTCTTGGTGTACGCTGTCTCTTAAGAATCAAGTCTGAGATAAGAAATAAGTCTGATTCGTTGTGGGTTCTGTTTCAATGTATCATTCAAAACGAAACACATTTTCAATTATGTGCTCAATGCTGAGGTTTTTTTTTTTTAATTATCCGCCAACATATTTATTTATATTTGTGTATTGCATTATTTTTTGTTATGCTTCTACTCAAGTCATCAATCATGTGTTATTTTTCATCAGCGCATTGGGTGTATCTTTCTGCACTTCGTTTTATATGATGTGTATTCAAATATTTTTTTTTAATATTTATAGATGTATGTATTTATTACAATGAGTAAATCACATGAAAGACTGCATTTGCATTTGATAATGATTTAAAAATATCTATGAAGAATGGGGCTTGGCTAAGGTGGCTGAGTCAATAAAGTTTTGCTTAAACTTCTTGTATGTATGCTACTTTGTTAAAAAAAAAGTATGCAACAAAAACAAAACACCGGCATACGTACGTCGTTGAAAAAATTAAATTTTATTGAAAAGAAAATGATCACAAGACATTTGTAGATAACCAATATTCAAAAAATAAATATTTTATTTTTCCAAAATATATTACACTCATACAAAAACTAGTTGATATCCGCGACTTCGTTTGCGTTGCTTTCCACGTTTCCATATACTTGCATAGATTTTTTAAAGCTAAAAATGCAGCTTCAAAGTATTTATCGTAGTCACAGTAAAGCTGAAGGCCACTCTAAAGTTAATAGCATTTTTTCGACATCATTTTCAATGAGATATCTGCCAAAAATAACTGCAACTAACTTAAGGGTCAATTTTATTTCGACTATGACTAAGGAGCATTGTTTCTATTTGCATAAAACTTATTAGATTTGGAATAAGTCATAAATAAACAGTTTCGGAAAATTTCAACTACAACAAATATAGTATACATATATCGTACACTTATTTACTTACATATGTTGTCATTGTCATCTAAGTGCGACTATATAGGCATTTCTAATCGCACCAGCAGCCCATTTTTCTATTACCATTACGGATTTTTAATTCCAGCGCCACCTACCGGATCCATGCTTGGTAAAAGAAATTCTCGTGGCACCCACATTTCGTTTCTAATTTCATCAAAATCAGATCCAAAATATGTATATCTTTTCTATATAACTCGCATCTAGCACCACCTAGCGCATCTATTTTTCCATAAAAGTACTTTTTTTGCACCAGTTTCACACTGTTCTAATATCATCACTGTCAGACCATAAATTTACCCTAGCGCCACCTAGCGGATCCAATTTTCGTAGAAATATTTCACGTCGCACGTTACATGTTTCTAATTTTATCAATATCGGCTACAGATTTTCTGAATTACTCGTCTCTAGCGCGGCTAGATTTTTATATTTTATTCGTATTATTTGTGTAACCGCGGCTGCTGGCACAAATTTAGCCAATACTTAATGAAATTACTACTTCCAAGTTTCCTTGATTTATAAAATTAATTACTGAGATTATAATAAAATTTATTTATTATTTAAATAAATAAAATTTCACACAAAAATTTACATATAAAATAAATCAATAACAAAATTTTAAGCTAAAATAAAACTTTACTATATTTAAAGTTAAAATTTTAAAAAATATAATTTTTTTATTATATACTATATTATCAAATTTTTATAGTATTAATAAAAAATAAATAATTATAAATAAAATAATTTTATAAAAGTAAATTCCTCCCCATAAAATTTTTTTTCAATTTTCTTAATAAAAATTTTAAAAATATTGATTAATAATTATTTTATTTTAATAATTATTAATTTACGTTAAATACCCCTATTATTTAACTTTAAAATTAACATCTTAGATAAAATAAATATAAACAAATTTACTAAAAATAAAATAATTTATACTACAATTCTGAAATAATTAAAGGAAAAATTAATTATTTACAAATTAACAAAAATAAATATTAGTTAATATAATTATTAATTTATTAAATACTAAATATAAAATCCCCTATTATTTTAATTTAATTAAATTTAATAAATAATTTTCAATTATATTTTAAATTTTTATTTTAATATATATTTTTAAAACGATGGAATAAATTTTATATTATTTAACTTTTATCAATATAAAAATTTTTTTTTTATAAATTTTTAGATATTCTAAATAAAATTTAAATATTTAAATTTAATAAATAATTTTATTTTTATATATTAAATAAAAATGGAATATGATTTTTATATTAAATAAATATTAATTAATAAATATTTTAAATAAAAATAAATTTTAAAAATAAATTTCATTTTTATATATTAAACAAAAAAGATGGAATATTATTTCTATATTAATTAAATATTAATTAATAAATATTTTAATTAACAATAAATTTCAAAAATAAATTTCATTTTTATATATTAAATAAAAAAAATGGAATATTATTTCTATATTAATTAAATATCAATTAATAAATATTTTAAATAACAATAAATTCAGAAATAAATTTTATAAAATAAATAACCTCAGAACAACTCGACTCTGTCGCCACCTAGCGGATCTTTTTCGTCTTCTCGACTTCTTGTCGCACCAGAATCATACATTCCTAATTTCACCAAAAGCTGATTAAAATACCGTTTTCCTGAAATCTCAACTTATGTGGCGCCACCTAGCGGATTAAAGTATAACCTATATCCGTGCCACGTGTCTAAGGAATACACTGTTCAAATTTGGTCGAAATCCGTTCAATAGTTTTTATCTTTTGAAAGGTACATACATATTTATATTTTCCTATTTATCTTGACAGAATTGACAATCATAGGGCTAACCAGTTAATCCTCCAAACTGACTTCGTTCATGATTTATTTATCTCAGAATTAACGCCTAACCTTTCGCTGTGCAAATAAATTTATCATTATAATTTACCCTAAGAACTTACACAACTTTGCCTTAAAAATTTAACAAAGCCTCCCTCAAATGTCTTGTGAAATCCTCTTTCTAATGGACCCAGAAATAAAAAACCCACCATTTACTAATTTTTTAGCACATAAAAAGATGTGTTAAAAACAGCCGAATAATTTAAATAAAGAGCCTAAGTTGTACACTGACCAAATTCAAGAGGAAAACATTTAAATTTCAAATTAAATTTAAATTCAAGTTACATTTAAATTAAGTCATTAAGCTCACTTTACTTTACATACATACCTTTGGATAGTAAAATATGGAAACGCAAGAAATTATAATTTGGCAAGGCAGTAATTTGCAAAACAACAAACGAGGTGAATGCAAAATTAACACACAGTGATGACGAAAACTGAAAGTGGTAAAAGTTGTTAATAATTATATTAAATAGCGTGTTTGTAAATAATGAGTTTTTGGTTTTCTCAGGTTATCTTACATTTTAAAAAATTTTCTAAAGTCAAATTTACCTAAATCAAAATTGAAGCAAGAAACAAATTCAAACAACTACTTACAAAAGTAAATGGAAAACAAATCAAGTTAAAATATAATAATTAGAAAAAATTGTGTGAATGTTAAACAATAAAAAACCAAAATTTGAAGCAATTTTCAGTTTTTAAACCTTTTTTTTTGCAAAATTATTTGCAGTATCTTTCTTATGGAAAACTAACAATAATTTTTAAATTTTTGGAGCTAAAATACATATGTAAATAATTTTAATTTAATACAAAAAAAAAAAACAAATAAAATGCTATTAAGCTAAATATTAACTAATGCGATTAATTTAAAAAAACAATGCATTAAATAATTTTAGATAAGTGAAAACCACTAAAAAAATGAATGCGAAAAAACCAGGGACCGGAAATAATTATTTTAAAATTTTCAATGCCAAAAAACTTTCCAAATATCGGAGAACAGTTTTGAGGTTATGTACATTTATATTCTTTCATGCAATATAAATCTGTTACTGTGTAATTTTTTTTTAGCGTTATCTCTTAGAATTATAATTACTAATCACTTTTAGATTTTTGTTAAGTACTGAAGAAAATTAATAAAAAATAATAAAGTATAATTAAAAAAATTATAATAATAAAAAAAAATTGAAAAAATTGAACGGGTTTTCCGAGTGTTTTTTAATCGCTCTGAAATATTCATGCGTTATATTATTTTTTTATTAAAAATAATCGTAATTTTTTGAGTTTTATTTCTCACATCAAAAGTAATCATGGTTTTTGTTTTATTTATATTTCGTTTTATGAAAAAACTCGAGATCAATAGAATAACACTTGTTCAAAAAAAAAAAAAAAAAAAAAAAAAAAAATAGTAGTTGTTTCAGAGCGAAAATATAATACTCAAAAACTAGTTTTATTTTAGTTAAAAAAAATATAACTCGATATATACATTTTTCTCGAAAAAAGTAAAAATAAAATAAACTCAGAAATTATTATTGATTACAAAGTTTAAAATCTTAAAATATTTATTAAATATAGTTTTTTTTTATAAAACTAATAATGAATGAAAAAAGTCACTGAAAAAAAATTAAATATTAAAAGAAGTAGCTTGCATAAATTAAAGAAATATTGAATTAGAAAATAATAGAAAATTATGCCAGTTTATATTTAAATTAGTTCAAATTAAATTCTGTATAGAAAAATATTTTTGTTTTTTACTTCAAATGTGATTAATTATATAACTTAATGAATGTATTCGCCCCATCTTGGATGAATTTTTCTGATAAAAACAATAATAGTAAAAAAATATTATTATTAAAAAAATTAGAATTTTTTTTTACCAAGAAAAGAAAAAAATATAACTTACTAAAAATTACGGCGGAATAGTAATACTCAAAAGCTAGTGCAAAAAGGATAACTCGATAAAAAATTTATTTCTCAACAAAAAAAAAACCGAAATTCATTATTGTTATTGATTGCAAAGTTTAATGTACTTAAGTTTTTATTTATTATGCATTTTTGTTTAGATAACTCATAATGATTATGCCCTCTGAAAAAAAAAACATTAAACGAAAAATTGGGGTAAAAGAAAAAACTAAAAAAATTAAAAGAAACAACTTGCAGAGCTTAAAGAAAAATTGAATCAAAAAAGAATAAGAAATTATGCGAATTTATATTTAAAGTTATTCGAATTAAATTGTGTATGGAAAAGTGTTTTTGTTTTACTTCAGATGTGACTAATTTCTAAAGTTTAACGAATATATTCGGCCATGCAATTTCTTTCCTCTGTGTTTAACATAATCTCATTTTGAAACCTTTCCATTCATTTCATTCTACCAAATCTCATTTCCTTTTGTTTCACTTAATTCAAATTCTCATTGCTACAGTCGAATTTAATCTTTAATCGTTCATGGCATTCTCAAATGTTCAACTACAATTTCCTTTGCAATCGGACTTTCATCAAGCACAACATAAAGCTATGAACATTTTCACGCTTCACACAGGCAAACACACACACACATACGAACAGAAAGGCGTGACCAATTAAAGAAAGCGCGGCTAAATCAATTATCATACCTTTTTTTTGTTTTTTTGGTTTTTTGTTTTTGGAAGCAAGCTCATCTCTCACCACAGCTCACTCGTTCACTTCTTCGCGCTAGTCGGCGTCGTTAGCTCTTTGTTCTATTCCTGTAGAAAAAAAAAACAAAAAAAAAAAATTATTTCTTAGATTTAATTGTTTTCATCAGTTTCTTTATTTTTTTGTTTTGTATTTGCCTTTCTTAAGCTCACTTCATTTATCCTCTTGTGAATATAAAGCGTTGCAATTCCAAATCTTTTTCTGGGTGTGAAAACTGTGATCAGCTAACTTCCTTTCCAAAAAGTTCATCACATCATTCAAAAACATTTTCAGCCTCCATGCAGGTGTTAATTTAGCATTACTTTTGTTGTAGTTGAATGCACCACTGTTTGGTAAACTAATTGCAACAACAAAAGCAAAACAGGTGGTACCCAACCCAGAAAACATGAGCGCTGAATCGCTGGATCGCTGGAGACAACCAGCCAGAGTCAGTCAGTCAGCCTGGCTAAAATCCATTCTGTGATATTTTTTCGGAATAAAATTGATATTGCAGAGCTGCTGTGAGGTGAGGTGAGGTGAGGTACGTAGAGGTAACAGCCGACCCTGCCTGCCATGGGCAACGTGACTGCGCTAATGGACAAAATCTATGGCAATTGCTTTCCACTCAAGCGGTTATTTGAGCCAGTCCGGTGGGAGCCTTAGTGTCGAATGGAACTTCTTTTCGATGCAGCTGTCTGTATCATCTAATTTTCTGCTAATGAAAGAGGGCAGATGCAGTGTTGATGGTATAGAAAAGTACGTGAAAAAGTGAAGAAAACGAAGAAAAATTAAGGTGATTAGGTTTTAAGAGGCAATTTGTCACAAGCATCTTTTGGCGCAGGTTGCTGCAGATGTTGGCGTTAGAATGTGGGCCGCCAATATGAGGCAATTACGATTTCGTTTATTGAAAACAATTTTTTATTTCAGTGCTGAGCAAAAAAAAAAAACAAAAGAGAAAAACAAATAGTATTTACTGTTACCAAGTCGACTGCAAATTTTGTTTAAAGTTCTTTCGGTAGTTTTGCGCAATTCTTAAGTCTAATGCCGGTATTCTGTAAGCTGTCTCACTAATTGAGATTTTTCTGTGGTGAGATTGATTTTGAGACTATTCGGTATTCATTAAGCTGTCTCTCAAGTCTCTAGTCGCAAAATAAAGTCACTAATTTGTCAGCTGGTTCTGAGCAGGTCACAAAACAAAGAAATTGAGTAAAGTATTGAACAAACGCAAAAATGAAGTAACTTTCGATATTTTGCTTAAATCTTTAAAAAATAACACTTATATTTCAATAATAATATAAAAAAAAAAACTATTAATAAATAATCAGTTCACATAAGCGATTTTTTGAACGGTTAATTTCACTGTTAATCTTACGTTAACCACATTGTTTTAATTTTTAAGAGCAATAATAATAAATAATGGTATTGAGAAAGTATTGAAAAGGTATATTGTGCGCTATCGATCATTGATATTGATTGTGCATTTCTGGCTGAACATCCGATCAGCTGATTGTCTCTATTGCTTTTCACCACAGTCTTTGGTGAAAGTTTTTGAGACTGTTGCTACAGCATACCGACATAATTCAACTTTCTGTAGAAGCCGTCAAATGTAGGTTCGATATCTAAACCCATATCAAATGAGATCATCATCAATTTCTAATTATGCTAGGTATTGGATGCTTCATTTACAGGCCTATTCTGCGTCGGTAACAAAACTTTTGTTATTTATGTATTCTCCATAAAACTATAATAGATGGGGGCCGTCGTGCTAGCGAACTTACCATCTATATAGTATGTTCCAAAATAGACATGTCTTTCGATTTACATATGTTTCAAGCTACTGGCAACTCTCTTCAAAAATATTTTCGGAACTAAGCTATCTCTTTCGTTTCACACCAGGGGTATTCCATCGTCACGGGTGGGACTTTTTTAGGGTTAGAACATTTTTTAAAAATCTTGATTAAATTCAACATTTATCGGAACAGATGAAAATATTTTAATTAAATGAATAACTTCCATAAATTCGCTGATTTTTAGTACAATATTTTTCGGCTGTCTATCTTGTGTCCCACACGTGATAATAGTAAAACTTTTATTTTCCCCAAATATAATAAAATATGGCAACTTTTTTTTTTTTAAATGAAAAAATTAATTGGATGTTGGGTTTGTTAATCTATCCTTGAAAATAAAAAAAATCGTTAGCTGATTTAATTAAAATGATTAAGCACTGATACAATTCTTCCACCCGTGACGATGTAGTTTAAAATAGAACCTTTTAATTAATTTTTATTTTACTTTTTAAAAAGGTGGCAACTCTCGCGAACTTTTTCCCCCGCAAATCAAGCTTTGTTAAACCTTATTGTAATATTTCATTGATATTAGCTTAATTGAATTTTATTTTTCAAGCATCTGGCAACCCTCTTCATATATATTTTCGAAGCTTTCCCAAATTTCTTTCGTTTCACAGCAGTATTGTAATAAGTGTTTAATTTAACTTATTAACTGATTCGTAATTAACTGTTTAAACAGATGGCACCTTAGTCAAAAATATTTTTCAAAGAAAACTTTTCAAAACCTTTTGAATTTCTCTTCCAAGTTGTAATAATTCGTTAATATTATAAGCTTAATTGAATTTTTCTAACAGGTGACAACCCACTTCAAAAATATTTCCGAAATTAAGTTTGTTTTTTTACACATTTTCCTTTTGTTAACCATATAGTGGCACTTTATTTAACTTATTAGGTAGTTGATAAAACAGGTGGCAACTCGCTGCAACAAAATTTCCTAGATTAATCTCGCTATTTTTCAACATTTAATTTAATTTAATAGAATTTAAATTTTTAAACAGTTGTCAACTCTGGCGAGTGCCATGCACAGTTTCCTTAAAAAATTAATTGCGTTAAATTAATTCATTTGATTAAAGCGATTTCATTAAAAAATCATTTTAGTTTTTTCAAAATACTAAGAGAACTCAATATAGTATGTTTGTTTGGTCCCCGCTTGTATTGCAAAATAATGGAGGGTTGCTTTCCACTGCTTCCGTCTTCTATTCAGGAGAAAACTACTTTCTCGAATATAAATTATTTTCAGTTCAACTCTTAACAAAATCGAATACCCAGTATTTTTTAGTTTTAATCGAAAACGATTTTTTTACTCTCATATGTAAATATACATATATGTAGTTTTAACTTTCATTTTACTATACATAAATACTGTACTTCCTTTTGTTTTATTTAGCCTTTATTTCTGTATACATTGTTTTTTTTTTGTTGATATTTTTTTTTTGCTTCAACCGGCATCCAAAGCTCCAACGGCGAGTTAATTAAATTAACTGCAATAAACCTAAATGTCATAACATTATAATCATCAACACTTCAGACATATCCAAGTGGCTTCACTTCATATAAAAAAAAGAAGCACAACTAGACTTTCAGCTGGCGATAAGCAACTGCAAAATGAAGCAAGGAATGCAAGCTCTACCTACTTGGAGATTTCTTTACGAGGCAGCTTCCTGTTGCAGCAGTTCTTTGGCTATTTGTATAAATTATGATAGGCAGCTATGAGGACAGACAGACAGACAGACAACAAACATTTGTTCAACTTTTTATGAGCGAATTTTTAAGTTTTTTTAGTAATTCATTTTACCGCTGCCGCGAAAAATATTACTCACTTTACATAGAGCGAGAATAACAGATCCAGATGCTGCCTATATTTTGCTATTACTCAAACATATTTACATTCTAATTGAATATGCCCCACTTACATATGTATGTACATATGTACATACTTAGTTTATAAACAAAACACAAAAATTTAGGTGTGAGAACTAAGTATCGGCTGGTTCAGTGGTGATTTGGTTGCTTTGTTTTTTGCGTTAAATTTTTTGTTGCAATGAATTGTGAAAATTATTATCAATTTCTCACATTTGTTCTAGTTTGAGAAGAGCTAATTTTCGTTTTCAAAATATTATGAAGTAGTTAATGGGAGCAATATTTCCAAAAAATATCCATCATCATTTTTATAAGTTGTCTATTTATACTGTGAAATCGCTTAGAGTTAACCTACTTACTTTGATGTTCATAGATTATGGACAACGTGAGCTTCGCCAAATCTACTGTGCCGTCAGTCGTAGCTAACAGGAAGATACATTCGACGCAGATAAAAAAATAAAACCCCTAATGAAATTATCGGGGAAGCAAGAACTTCCTAAACGCTGGTTTTGTTTTAATTCTATTACAATTCCGAGCGCTCTATACGACTTCCGAGACGAACTAGCTCGCTAGGAATTTCGTAAGAGCTCACAGAAAATACCCTCGCCTATATTTTAGAATATATTCCAAATCAATCACGAGGGTATGTTTCTAAGAAAGTTTGTCTAGTCAGTCGGAAAAAGTTAGTCTTCCCCGGTTGGGAATTGATGTATGTGCCAAATGTGGCATGTAAAGATAGTTGGTATTTGTATTCAGACTTGAAACAAGTTCTCATATGATCATCTAATATTTCGTAGGGTTTACAGTAGTATAGGGTTCTCTATTTGGGAGCAGGTTTGCCATTTCCAAAAGCACGAGGCTAATACTGTATGCAATCGATATAAGGCCCGTTTCTTTGTACCCGACTTGCAAAATAACACTAGACAGTATATCGAATTGCATGTAAAGCAACAACACGAACTCGGAAAACATCCGAGTTGAACCAACACTATAAAATGATATCCGACCTGAGATCTAGTGTTGGAAACTGAAAAAACTGCGCTATTGTGACTGAGCCATAAGAAAATACATGGAAACGTTTAGTTTAACACCTAATACGTTTTTATTTATATAATATTTTTAAATATATAAATACATCAATCAACCTTAAATCTGCCAGCACAACTATTTTCCGTTCTTAAATAGCACTAATCAAATCGCATGTTTTATGAAAGAAGTTAACATGGTTGCTTTTGCAACTAAAGAAAATTTTATCCGAGTTGTAGTGTTCTTAGGCAAGTCGGGTGCAAAGAAACGAGCCTATTGATATCGTTCACCCGCACCCACAGTGCAGATCCCTTCAGCTTACAGTAGGAGTCAAAAAAAGATTGGTTTATCGCTGAACGAGTACAACACAAAGAAATTCCTGGTAATACACATTGAGTCTTCCTTCGCGTATTGAGAAACACATAGTAAACGCCACCAATAATGACAGCTTGAAGTTTATACGAAGAATAACCCTTGCTAGAAGCTGCTAATTTGGTCTCGATAGGCAATTGAAAAGCGGAGCCGTCTCTCGACGAACAAAAATATCGCTCTACAGATCCCATATGACCCCCCTTTTATAAGAAACGTGGACGATATCAGAACAATGATGTGAAGGCTTCGTGAGCCATTGAGGGAACTATTCTACGTAAGAACAAGAAGAAATTACGAACTGTACCGTCATACGTTTGGAAGGATCAAGTGCAGAAATGCCTTTACAATTTGAGGGAAAAACTGGCGCATCTTCGTAAAGGAGAGAGACGATTATCGAAGTGTTTTGGTCTCGGCGCAAATCGTCAAACTTTTATTGTCAAATAAGAAGATGAATCATTTATTTTTGGATCAAAAATATACCGAAATAAATTCAAATTTGGTTTGGAGTAGTGTCTTTGGCCCTAAAGAGGTCAACCAGGTTCGGGCGCACCATCAGCAACGAAATCCGAGGCTTAACTTTACGCTTTATGTAACAATTTTTTGGAACTCAGCTAATCTATTTAATTTATGCAGGTGATTCCTGATCAAAAAGTGGTTGTATAAAATAATCATACGATTTCGGCTCTTACATCATATATGTATGTAGCTCAATGTTTGGCCGAGCTTTTCCTAAAATTTGTGGTGTGCATTTGGATGTTCTACACGGAATCCGAACGGCAGGTGATTTTTATGAGAAGTTTTTTCAAGGCAGAAATACACTCGGAAGATTTGCCATTGACTGGCGAGGAGCGCCCATTTCCCCGGTCGAGATTCGAACCCGGACCACTCCTAGTAAGGTATGCACAGGGTACACACGCATCCGCAGTATTAGTTCATCTCTAATAAATATTACTCTCTGATGAGTAAATTTCCCAAAATTGACTCCCTAATTCAAACGCATGTCTCTGCTCTCATAAACCTCTCATAAACAAAGTGACAGTTTTGCCAAAGAGCGTAGACTACAAAGAAGTTGCATTACTCCCACCGTTTCTCTAACGGAAAATTTCGTCAAATTTCACCATACCAGAACTAATTTGCCTTTTCTGATTGTTATCAGAATCTGCCTAGATCAAATTGGTTTTTGGTGTGGTGAAAATTCTTGCCACACGAAACGAACCGCCATGAAACTTTTTTATAATCTACGTTCTTTGGTTTTACTTTAGGTCGACCCCTGATTTAAGGCGAATGAATTAAGTTTGTAATATTTTAGAAATTCGTATCATTACATCTTAACCTCCAGAAACTAATATTTTTAGTAAGAAAGGTTTAGCAAAGAGCACCCAAAGGCAGTTTTAGGTGCACAAAAGTTTTCAGTAAAAACTCATGGCAATCAAGAAGAGGAGGGGGAAAATGTTGTGAATTAATTATTTCCGCAATTTTCATAAATTTGTAAATGTGTACCTCTTTATGTGCATATATTCAAAATTTCCCTTTTACTTGGTTAACAAATGAAAAGCTTGCGATTAGAAAGATAATATTTATATATAATTTGTTTTTTCTTTGCTCGATGTTGTTGCGCATTAATGGTCTCAGAAATAACATGAATGAAAAACTGGCCGAAAATTGGCAGCTATTAAATACATACATATGTGTGTGTGTATGTATGTACATATGTATGTACATATGTATGTGTGAACCAACCACTAACGACGACTCGGCACTTAGAGACTGTCTTTTAAAGACAATAAAAAAAGTTAGGCAACCAGGTCAGATTTTTCAGCTCGCATGCAATGACTGCAAAGTTACAGTAAGCCTGTCGCCGTTTTGTTAACTTTTTCACACTACAATGAAATAACTCTAACGATTATATATAAAAAAAAATATATCTTTTTTACTTCATATCAGAACCTACTAAATCCGCTTTTATTTTCACTTCAGGCGCTGACTTTTGACTAACTATGCTTTTGTTGGTTTATTTAGTTGAGTTGTTGTGGCTTTCTACGCTGTTGAATAGTTTCCTCTTTATTAAAAAAAAAAAAAGAGAAAAAAAAACAAAAAAATGATAGAAAAAATGACTAATGTCTAATGCTTCGGTAACAAAGTAAAAAAGTTGCGTATTCATTTCGAGTGCAAGCGCCCTTACCTAAATCCATACATACAGTCATGTGAAAAAAAGTTGAGGCATGACATTTTTTTGGTAGTTTTAGCTATTTTTATTTTGTTTGTTTTATATTCGTTAATTTTGTATGCAAGTTCATTTTATAATACTGCATTCCCACTGAGCTGAAATCCGAGATTTCGCGAAATTTTTCCAAGTCTATATTTTTCTGATATCGATTACTTGGATTTCAATCAGATTTAAGCGAAACCCGATCGAAATCTTCTCTTTTATAAAACAAACAAACCTTTAGATACTAAAAAAATGCAACCCTGCTTCAGCACTCGGGCACCGGGATTGAAAAGCCACTTGTCGAGGTATGGAAGGACAAGACTGACGACTTTCGTGGATCCAGGAAAAATTAAATTAAATTAGCAAATGTCAACGAAATCGAAGGAAAGTGCAGTGAAAACAGTTAAATAAGTTTTTAAAATTTCGAGGTCGAAATCTCAGATTTCAGTGCAGGGGAAATATTACTATATTTAATTTCAAACTTTGTATAAAAAAGGGAAAATTCAACAAAATTTAATTCAAACATTGTCGAGTGTACTTTGTATGGCAGAAAGTACGAGACCACAGTAAAAAAATTCGCCAAAATTAACGAAATTTTTAGCCGCACGGAGCTTGCACTTTGTTGTACTAAAATTTAATGGGCTATAAAATTGTATACTTAATATAATTGAAAAGTTCGGATTTGTTATACACTTTTATTTAAAAAAAACCGCGTTGCCTAAGAATGGAAGCCAAAAGTAAAACTTCTTGGGAGTAGTAGAAATTAATAAAAGTAGTGGTAGGAATTAGTAGTAGCAATAGTAAAAATAGTGGTAGAAATCAGTAAAAATATTGGTATAAATTAGTAAAAAATTGTGGTAGAAATTAGTAAAAATGGTGGTCAAAACAGTGGTAGAAATTTTTAGTACCGTTATTAAAAATAGTGGTAAAAATTAGTAAAAAATATTGGTAGAAATTAGTGAAATAGGTGGTAAAAATAGTGGTAGAAATTTGTAGTACCATTACTAATAATTGTGGTATAAATTAGTAAAAAAAAATAGTGGTAGAAATTTCTAAAATAGTCGTAGTAATTAGTTGTAGCATCAGTAAAACCAGTGGTAGAAATGAGTAAAAATAATGGTAGAAATTAGTAAACATTGTGGTAGGAATTAGTAAAGCGATTCTGACGCGAAAAAAAGAAAAAAGAAGCATAACCAAAATTGGTCAAAATGTCGTGTTCCTATTTTTTCACATAACTGTACACTGAAAAGATTTTTCTTTTTTTCACATTGAATAGAGGCGAGACCCTTCAAACGATGCACAATTTAGACATACCGCGCGGCATTAAAAAATAAATATTAGTATTATACAAAAATACAAAAGCTGCACTAAAGCCAAACTAACTGACAGATAACTGTAACACGCGGCATGACAAGAAAAAAAAATAAAAAGATAATAGTAATGAATAGCTAAAATTTGAGTAAATAGGAAAAACATTTTAATCACTTTTGCTGTGGCTTTGAAATTTTTTAAAACAAAGCTACAAAAAAAACAAAAAACATGCTTACTAAATAAAGCTAAGAAAAATAAAACCATCAACAATAACTGTACTAAATGCATTCCTTGTTTTTGTTTTTTTTTTTGGTTGTGTTTTGTTTTGTTTTTGTATGTTGCAACCACCAGCAGCAAACAAACGAGGAATCATTTTAAGCCCTACAGCTAGCAATAAGCGAAAGTGATAAATCATTTCTTCCTCATTTATTATTAGTTTCTTTGTTGTTGTTGGTTGGGAAGATATTGCAACAACTCTCTGTCTGCCTATTGTGCTTGCATTCCGTAGTTAGTTTAGCTTCCAAATATGTAATTGTTTTGTTGATACGTAGACGTAGTTTGAAAGTTTTGCCATCTGCCGCCAAGCTGGAAATTAATATGTTTTAAAGAAAATGCAGCTTTAATTTACGTTTGAGAAATAACTTGGAATGCTATCCATCCGTGCTATGTAAACTGGGGTATTGCTTTCGTTCATCCAAAGAATGCACTAAGCTAGTGATAGTTTAGTTTTACCTACTATTTTCTAAAAATATATGAATACAGTTTATAATATTTCGAAAAATTGCGTCATATCTGTGCTATAAACCGTGGGAACAAAAGTTCGATGAGTTGTCTATAAGGAAAACTATACTAACAATTCTGATTTCATAGCTTAAATCTGCCTCGCTTTATTTTATTTTTTGAAGTAGAACTTCTTTAGCTACAGTGATTTTTGCATCGCGTAGGAAAGTCGCGTCAGAATATCGTGTATCGAAAGTCGCGTCTGATTCGTAGAAAGAAGTCGCGTCAGAATTGCTTCACTAATTTCTACCACTATTCTTACTCATTTCCACTACTATTTTTACTAATTTCTACCATTATTTTTTGCTAATTTCTTCCACTATTACTAATTTCTACCACTATTCTAACTCATTTCTACCACTATTTTTACTAGTTTCTACCACTTTTTTTACTACCAATATTTTTACTAATGCCTACTTACTACTAATTTACTAATTTCTACCACTATTCTTACTGCTTCCTTCCACTATTTTTACTAATTTCTACTACCATTTTTTTACTAATTTCTACCACTATTTTTTTTATTAATTTTTACCACTATTACTAATTTCTACCACTATTCACTATTCTATCGCTACTTTCACTCATATCCACTACTATTTTTACTAATGCCACTACTAATTATTACTATTT
The DNA here is from genome assembly GCA_951828415.1 of Anomoia purmunda. Taxonomy (NCBI): domain Eukaryota; kingdom Metazoa; phylum Arthropoda; class Insecta; order Diptera; family Tephritidae; genus Anomoia; species Anomoia purmunda. The sequence goes on from OX639993.1 coordinate 18,191,862, forward strand.
TACTAATTTCTACCACTATTTTTAATACTTTCTACCACTATTTTTTTTTTTTTTTTTACTAATTTCTACCACTAATTTGACTGATGTCTGTACTAATTACTACTATTTTACTATTTCTACCACTATTCTTACTACTTCCTACCACTATTTTTACTAATTTCTACCACTATTTTTTACTAATTTCTAACACTATTTTTTATTAATTTCTATCACTATTGCTATTCATTTCTACCATTATTTTTACTAGTTTCTACCACTATTTTTACTAAAATAAAATAAACACAGTAATCAATCAGCGCTCTTGCTGAATCCATCGTAGCTTGCTCTTCGGAAATTTTACGGAAATGGCGTCGCTGGGTTGCATTAGCTACGAACGAATCGATGGATTCGATTATAGTTTTGGTTGCTGTTGTGCCAAAAATTGCGACTCAAACAATTGTTTGTGACCACATGACGATTTTTTTAAAATAATATTTGACATGTTTTTCATCACACATTTTTGTTGATTACGCACAATTTTACATATAAGCTAAGCTGCATTCGTTGAATGAAAAAAAGTTTCTGAGCTCAAAATTGTCAAATGGCAATAAAATTGAATAGATTTGAATATTATTGTGCTAAAATTGAATGAGGTAAACAACTGCATACCCAGAAGTTCTAAAAATTAAAATTAAAAAGTTTAAAATTTTGATGACATTTTTTTTAACATTCATAAATTTTATACAAAATCTCAAAATTTTACTTTATACGCTTTTTGCTATCTAACGAACTATATTTTTGTAAAGAATTAAAAAAAAAATTTATTATAGAAATAATGAAAAAAAAACACAAAAAACATGTGGTCAGTTGTTTTAGACACTGTAATTGTAGTTTTTTTTTTTTTGTTTAATAGTGAAGACTGTAGAACTTTATGTTTGGTTTTAATACTTATAAATAAGTTTAATTTATTGCCTTAAAAAATATATGAATTGCTTAATATTATATTTCTTTGTTATAATATTTTGATTTAAAATATCTCCGAATTACAAACTAAGATCCCGAATATCGCGGGATGAGGAAATTATAGCAATTTTTCATCCCTAGTAGAAATTTTGCGATAGATGTGGTCAAAAATATTAAATATTTCATCCAGTCCTTTTAGGTTTAAACTGTGTTATGATCTTAGTTGATTTTTTAAGCTATTTTATTCGTAAAAGTCCCCAATAATGGCGGTAATTTCAAATCGGTTTAGCTATTCACAGCCTTAATATTTTTGTGAATTATTTTGGTCGATGTCTTAAAATATAAAATTTTTGAATTACGTTGGAAAAGCGCCTTCTGCAACATTTGTTGTGCCCTAATGTACAAAATTTTCAAAGAAATATTATATCCTATTGTTTTTGAAAATGTTTCATTTAATAAAAACTATTATTAAAATTAATCGGCTCAGTATTTTGAGAGTCAAATCGTTGCAAAAATTCTCCATTAAATCAATTTTATACTAAGCAGGGATCGAAAATAATCATTATTTTAAGTTTATCGAACAAAAAAATCATTGGTAAGAATTCGTTCAAAACAAAATTTAAATGTATCGATGAAAAAATAAAGCCAGATTTGCATGGGGATTAAGCAAATCTGGCCTTATTTTTACAAAGACGATTTTTTGTTTTAAATCACTGCACAATCGTTATTTTTTATTTTATTTTTTCTTCGAAATTTATTCGATATTTTGGGAGTTCGATTAAAGATAATCGATACTTTTTAATTTCTATTTTTTCTTATTTATATTATAAAAATAACCTTTTTTTTTAATTTTTATTTTTTCGATCAAACTTGATCGATATTTTGTGATCTTTATTTCATCGATAAAAATAATCGTTATTCTTCGATTTAAATTGTATCCATGATCGCCGCCAATTTGTTTACGTTTATTATGATCGGCAAATTATAAATGCAAAAATAACGCTTATTTAATATGTTGGAAATATTTAAATCCAAGAATAACGAGTATTTTTGCTCGAAGAAAAAGCTCACAAAAAATTCACCAGATTTGATCAAAAAATAAGAATTAAAAAAACAAAAAAAAAACGATCAAACTTGGTAGAACAAATTGAAATCACAAAATACCAATCAAATGTGATTGAAAAAATAAAAATCATAAAATAATTGAATAAAAATTATAACTGTTACGGTGCCTGATAATAAGTATAGATACATATTTAGTATTTAAAAAAAATTGTAATTCAATAATTTTATGTACATACATAGGTACTCAATTCTCACTCCATAATTTGTCAGATTCTTTTATCATTTAGCAGCTACATACATACATATGTACATACAAACATACATATGTATGTATGTATGTTTCTGGCAGCCAAATATGTATATCTTGAGCGTTAATGATGTAGCCGTCAGACTTATCTACTGAAAATGCTTGAACTTCTTTTCGATCATTCTGTTAATTTTGACTGTGATTAGTAATTTTTATTACTGTAAAAACGTCAAAAATATTTGTCTGTTGTCTATTGCTTTATTTACAAATTGCTTTGAAATTTATCCAACATATACCTACATACATATGTACATATGTATGCACACATTTGTTTACATTTTATAAAACGCTTTTCACGCTTGATGGTCCGTTCATACATAGCTAGGCTATTATGCCGTCTGTTTGTCGCCCAATGGGCACGTAAACATCAAAATATTTATATAGTAGCCCCTCGCGCGTCGATCATATTGAAAGTTGCATTGCGGCGCACAGTGGTGCCGCTTCATACAAGCCGCGGCAAAAAATAGAAGGAATCGAGGTAGGGCTTTGAAATTTGGCACACATCTCTCATATTGCCAAATTAGATGAAAAAAAATTTTTTTGTTAAAATCCGCCCACAACCACGCCCACCTCCCATATAACACAAAAATCAAAAATCATCCTACAGTAACAAAATTTTCTACAGTGTAATATTTTGTAAATATAAGCTTGCCCAGAAAAAATAAAGCAAATCCGCCCACAATTACGCCCATCTCCCATATAATATAATCACAAAAGTTGCAATATTTTCGCTGTTATCACAGCTAGACTGTTAAAAATTGTCAAACGGATTTGAATCAATAAAAATTATTATTTCTCTAAAAATGAAACAAGTCCGCCCACAACTACGCCCACCTCCCATATAACATAACCAATAAATATTCAAAAATGATCATGTATTATTAATTATTTATTCAACAAGTAATTTTTTAACATCATCGTGCAATTCTAAAGTTTTATTTTTGGGATTTGTTCTGAAACCATTAATAAAAGGATCCGATGAAGCTAAAAGCAAGTGCATTACATCTTGATTTGTAGAAATTCTGTCGCATTTTCTAGAATGATTAAGCCTATATTTCTTGTAATCTTTATTGCGAGCTTCTTGAGCCTCCTCTGATAGCATGCCCAATGGCAAAATAGAGGATGAAACAATTTTACTTCCATGCATTAAAACTTTATGTACTGTCATTGGCATATAGTAAAATTCATAAAGGCTGACATATGTATAACCTCGCAGTTTTCATGCAATAAATTTCAAAATTTTGAGGATCTATTGCTGCTTGACTATTGATTGTATTTAATATTATTTTAAATCTATGTATCAGGTTTTCGTCAACGCCAACAATATCGGCAGTTTTAGCAGGATCCTCAAAAAATCTTCGTGAGGTATTGCCATCATTTGTCGTACCCAGTTCCAGTTTTGTTGTTGTTGTATAACGAGAGACAACTCCAAAAAATAACAACAAAGCAACAAACCGAACAATCAAAAAAACAAACAAAACAACGAAGCAGGCAAAAAAACAAAGCAGCGAAGCAGGCAAAAAAACAAAGCAACGAATCAAACAAACAAACAACGCAGTTGCACATTTTCATAACTTTTGATGTGAGTTTTTAGATTAAAATGCTAATTACTCATGAATTGGCAGCTAATTGCAGCTGATTTTTTTTTCTATCGATTAAGGAGACTCTAAAGTTTATTTTGTGTAAGTGACTAACCTGCGCGCTCCTGCGCACAATAGTTATATTCTGTTGAAGTTGTGAAATATATGATTTTTTTGGACCATGAAAAAACATCATATTAAAAAAAAATCTTGAAAAAGAAAGTATACATTTGATGATGTAAATCACATCTATAACATTGGTTTTAATAAATAAAAACTATACAATTGATATTTTATGGTTAACTTTTGAGTTTTAACCTTTGCAATATTCATCACATTTTTCTGAGTAACTTTGCGTTGATACTTTGTTGGACTTTGAAGCTCTCCCAACAAAAAACCATTAAATATATCAAGCCCAAGTATTCGGATAATGTTATTTGATTAGTTCTTAGCTTAAATTGAAAAGATGGTACAAATTTGGAATGATAAAAAAAATCCTTTTTTTCCGCTCTGGCACTACTGTGCGGCGCAGTCTTCGTAGTAAGCCCATTGCAATAGTAGCGCTGCACCGCATACTGCCTGTCTGTCTGTCTGTCGTTTTGTCTGGTTGTTCATATTCTGTCCGCGACTAGCTGGCTGACCCTTTAGGGCTTGTGTGACCGATATGCGCCTCTTTACACACCGTGTTGACCATACGGTGGCAGGTGAAAACTCTATACGTAAATAAAACAATAAAAAAAAGAAGTATTTTAATGTTCGTAAATGAAGTCTTCTTTAATTTTAGGTTAGATGTGCATATGTATGTAAGTATGTATGTGGAATAAAACGCCCAACTAAGTTTTATTAATTTGATTTTTGTTTGCATATTACGAGTATGTACAGTGCGCGACATAACGATAGCACGACCACAATGATCACAAGTTTTTACTATTTATTTTTCTTTATTTAGCTTTGATTATTTTTTTAAAATAAAATTATAGCTCATTCTCCAAACAACAAAACAGAATCGGTTAAATCCAAGTTTAAAAAAATTAAAAAAGAAATTTTTAATTTTCAATTCGAATTTCAAGAAAAAAATAGGTATGCAGTTGTATAGCACATTCAGGTAGCTACAAAATACCGATGATTTTTGACCATTTTTTACTGGCGCGTTTTTTGGGCAAATCTAATTAAATTAAGAAAAATAAATAGTCAAAATTTGTGATTATGTAATTGCGCTATATTTATGTCCGGCACTATACTTATGTATGTATTCATGTATTGAAGTTGGATTTCTAGTACTGGTTCCCAGTGGATTGCTTTGATTCTTACCTTAGTTATATTTGACTGCTATAGGCGGTGAGTTGCTACTTTCTTTTGATATCTTTACTTTGACTTCATTTCGGTATTTGATTTTTCCCAAAATTTATTGAAGCTTGACACTTTAACGATTAATAATATCTTAGCTGAATTTTTCGATATCTTGATTTGTCTATTAGTGAATTCATATTGCGGTTGCGAAGATGAAGATTTTGTTTTTTCGTTTTTTCGTTTTTTGCTATTAATTATTTCCTTATCGCAAATTTGGTAATTATTTTTATTTGCACTAATTTTCCGGTTAGTGATTTTCATGATAAACAATTGACGCTATATTATTACAATTTTATATGAGTTCAAAGCAATTAAAATAATTTTAACGGGATTTGGCTTTCATATACCATGGCAGAGAAAAAATATTCGATTTATTTTCTATTTTATTTTGTTTTATTTTTTCATAAAAGTCTTTTAATGCTGTTAGGAATAAAAGTTAATTTGATCGAATTTTTGCTTTAAATAAATTCATAATTTTTCACTACTATCCCCAATTTTATGTAAACAAATCATTTCCATAAATGTACAAGCGTAACAGAGAGAAACAAAATAACGAAAAATGACATTGAAGATGACACAATGGTGAAATCGGTTTGTCTCCAAAGTAAACTTGCCAAGGGATGAAGGAAGATCGTTTCAATATACTTACATACATATGTATATGTATGCATATAAAAAAAAATCCCAATTTTTTCGTTTATAAATTTAAGGGAATGCAAAGCAAAATAACCATGAACAGCAAATTTGATTGCTCGATTTAAAACTTAATTGACTCGATTAATATGAATGTCTGAACTTAGTCTTAATCACATTTATCTTTATATACACAATTTTTACATGTTTTTAATGCAAACAATTTTTCTTATATTTTCAGGTAAGTTTACTCATTGGATATACTCTCTTATATTCTTTTTATTGTAAGTACAAAAAATCTATGGCTAAAAAATATGATGCGATCTAAGATAGATCTGTAAAAATACGAGGTGTGCTATTAATATTTTGTGATTCGAGAGATCTTTCGGAAAGAATTGTGTTGTTTTTCAAAATATCCAAGCAAGCGCGCTCAATAGCCTGATTTTAATTCCCTACATGATGGTTTCATTTTAATAACACCAACCTACAAATATCCCTTTAATTATAAGCTCGAACAAGACGTATAGTCGGGAAGGCGAATTACGAAAGTGTCGTGGGAAGAAGGCACATATATGGTATGATCGGAGGAACGTGATTTAATCAGAAGTTGAAAAGAGTTGCCTTTGAAAGTTTCGTATATAATTCCAACTTAAGAAGAAGTGCATATAGTAAAACCTAGAAATCTTCTTGCATTCTCAAATCAATTGTTTTATGGTCATAATAAGTTTGAAATTGTTTGCCTGAATGTTTTTAGAATAAGTGTGAAAAATTGTTAAACCTTTTAATCTAAGATATCTAGTTTGGTACTCAACAGGAAAATTACCCGAGAAATAATTTTCTAAACTATTTTAACCCATCAGCTCTCTCACGAAAAAGGGTGTTTTGACTACTTTTTGAGAGTCTAAATGAAACTAATTTGAGAGGTCGGTAAAGGATTTAAATGATTCCCTGGAAAATTTCATTACGGGCCACTCTAGACGAAATCCTTAAATAAAAAACTTAAAAGTTCACAGAAAACAAACAAAAAAAAAAAACAAATATGTTCCCTGCAATTATCGAACATTTGTTTAGACTTTTAATTAACGTTGTAAATTTATAGAGCGGTTATATAATTTTTATTTGTAGAATTCCACCAGTTAGAAAGTATTCGCATTAGCTTACCATGCCGAATTTACAGGTTCTAGTTTTGTAAAATTAGTATCTACCCTTTTCGGTCCGCCGTTTCATTTTACCAATAAACTCGAGCAAAGTTGACTGCAACTCGGCTAATATTAGAAAGAGATTGGCTTTCAAAATGTTTTCATTCCACCAGTTTGGCATTTCCATAAATTGTTCTGTAATAATTTTCTTCGCAAACTCATTACGATGTGGGGTTCAAGTAATCGATTCCAAAAAATATCGTTTTCAAAATATCGAGTAAATATCGATATCGAATGATAAGAGTATCGAGATGATATTGTATCTTATCGAATTGCGTGTCTCTAAATACTCCTAGTTAAATTTTCGAACAAATAGTTCTTAATATATTGTTCTGTAAATAATTGTCTTCGCAAATTCAATACGATACTGGGACCAATTCCAGAAAATATCGTTCTACAAAAATAATGGTTAAAAAATATCGATATCGAATTACAAAGCTATCGATGTGGTATCGTATCGTATCGAATTGCGTGCCCCAAAATACTTCTAGTTAAATTTTCGGACAAATAATTCTCTAAAATATTTTCACCCTCTAACGACCACACAAATTGGATTTATTCAGAATTTAAAAAGGGGTCAATACGACCCTTTCGTGAGGTTTCTACAAAATTATTCGTCGTGAAATTTTATTATATGTAGCCAAACTAGATATTTCGCTCAGCTATAAATGTTAACCCTTTATTTCACTTATTCTTAAAATATGCAGACAACAAAGTTCACACTTAATATGGTCGTAAAAAAAACTTGAACTGAGAATCCAAAAATATTTGGCGATTCAACTCTATAGTTCTAGCTAGTTCTTTCTTTCCGAGTTGGCATCATTCCGGCCCTCAGATAATGTCCCTGAAATTGTTACACAGCGTTTTTCGAGAACGATTTTGAAAGACTTTGACGAAATTTGTAAGGAACTAAAACCTCTATTGAATTCCTTTCATAGTCTTCTGCTATCTATTGGCTTCACAATGACTTCATCCATTTAAAAAAAAAAAAAAAAATTTACTTAATGCAAAATCGTCTCTCGGACTCCAATCAGACACAGAAATTATTATAATTGGCTTTCTTAGCTGATTGTTTACTCGTAAATTACATTAATAAGAATTGTCTCAATTTTTCTTTAATCCATTCTCAGTTACACTCACAAGTAGACAATACCAATTGAAAATTTTAGAAAGGCAACAATTTTTCAACTTTCAAACTTATCTAGTTCTAAACGAACTTCATCGCTGATGATCGACTGAGAACATCAATTAATTGACAGAAGAAGCGAAATACGTTAATGCTGAGTTAGTTCTACAATGCATTTTCCAAAGTTAGTCAATAAAGTTAATTGGCTTTCACTCTGCCCTTTGAGATTGCGGCGCGTTTAATAATAAAAAAATCGTGATTTATACCGCTGCGTGAAGGAAAGAAATCAAAATCAAATGTAACGGACTAAGAATTAAAAACTAAAAGCAAAAAAAAAAAAAAACAAATTCGAATGCATTGTACGACAAGTATGCAAGTTAATTTGGGAAAATTTTGAAATAGTTGCTGGCTGGTAAATGTGGCATTGCGAGGTGGCTGGCTGGCTGGCTGGTTGTGCTAGACGACTGTTCGATTTTGTGGAGTTGTCTTGTCGTAAATGCATTGCGGCGAGTCATTTGTATTCGCTGTATGCTTGTAATTTTCGGCATAATTTTCTTTTATTTTCGTAATGGCATTATACTATGTGCACTATGTTTATATATTTATAACGTTGTCTTATATTATATTTAATTTTTTTTTTTCTCTTAATGTATTTTACACTCGTTGCTTCACAAAGTTGTTTAATAAATATTAACTGTGTACCGAGTTGAGTTGTTTGTGTGAACTTCAAAAGAAATTCCCCGACAGAGGAGGGAACGATACGAAAATCACTGCTTCGCATGCATATTACTTTTAAGTACATACATATGTATGTACATATGTATTTATTAATGCATAATATATTTCTGTTTGTGAATTTAAAAGAAAAATTCGAAAAAATGCAACTTGGCGCTGAACTCAACTAGAGTTTTTCGCTTCTTTTTTTAATTAGTCACTCTCTATTTGAGTTGTTCCCAGGCTGTCAGAGTATTAGATCAGAAAGTTAGCTTACTTTTTGTGTTTTTTGCTTGTTTTTTTTCAATACACAACATTTTTTTTACAGTGAGTTATTATAAGTATGTACATTTGGACTCTCGAAAGTGAAAGTTCCCAACTTATTTCATTGCTTGGCTTCACTGTTTTTTTTAGAAGCTTTTATATATGTAGCATGATTTGTTTCCGGAAAATAATTGTAAGGTCTTCGCAATTACCTAGGCCTCCAAACTGTGGTTCCAATATTTATGCGAGCTATTTCAAAGAGGAAATGTTTTTATGAATTTTTTTTTTACGACGGACGTATTTCTTGATCTTTAATAATAATTAGTGTGTATACCTGATTTTGACGAACTTTTATACACCTTAAGTCAGGGACCGTAACGGTTGTAACTTTTGTTAAAAAAAAATTTTTTTTAATTGTTATTTGTTGAATTTTATTTTTGTTCAGAAAATAATCTTTATTTCTTGAGTTTTATTTATTGTTCATAAAATAATCGATATTTTTTATTTAATTTGTTTTTTTTCTTAAGAAATAATCGATAATATTACATTTTTTTCAATAAAACTCAAAAAATTAAAAATCAATGTCTCCGAAGACAGTCATTGCATTTCTCTTTCCGTATGTTACGCTATTGTTTTGTATAATAATTATACCGATATAGCTATAATGATTCCGCTAACGGTAGTAATATCGATTTCGCTAACGATGTCGATAACGATAGCTATAATAATATAGAACACGGTAATAAAGATAACGATAACGATATGCAACTAATATAGGGGAAAAATCCCGATTTGTTATTTCGTTAACTGAGATCGATGAAATAATCTCACCATATTCTCAGCGTACATCAGCGTACGTAAAGTTCTTCGAAGGAATTCCTCAGACCAACCCTATCATAGCTCTCTTCAATATTGCAACTGTGAAACAAGGAGAATCAACTTTTTTTTTGTATTTTTGAGAACTGGAGATTTGCCGAATATAAATAAAGCGAGTTCCATGGTGCAGAGGGGGTTTTTTTTAAATTATTCTTCGGTAACCGACTACTCGATTTGTCGACTAGCAACTTTTTTGATGATTGATAGTTGAATATCGACTATTCGATTAAAACCGTTCACTTTCGACTAACCGCTCACTGCCGAGTAGTCTGAAAATGGAGTAAACGAAATTATTCGAATAGTGACAGCTACTGACAATAAATTCATAAAAAAATCATTATTGTGAAAATTCATTATAGTGGAAAGCATAAACATTCAAACTCATATAAACACAAATATGTTTTGAAAGAAAAGAACTATCCGAAAAATCGAAACGGTTAGTCGACTAGTTGTGTATGAGCGGTTAGTCGAAAAAATCGATTCGGTGAAGTCGACTCTCCTTTAAAGCAACTTTTGCTAATTGATTGATCGATTAGTCTACTAGTCGATTAAGAAGACCCCTAGTCTAAAGCTGCAAAGGAACAGAAAAATAATGCTGTCTTTTTCGAAGTCAACAGAGAAAAAAAAATAGTGACAACACATTTTATTAAAAATTTTGCGTCAATTTATTAAAATTAAATTACCCAAAAATATTTCATCAAAATTTTTACAAATTTGCTAAACATTTTAGGCCCACTGGCGATAAATCAAGATTTAAATTTATAAACAAAGGAATAAGTAAATCAGAGTTAAATTTGTAATTAGTAATAGGCCAGACATTGTCTCGCATCAAATAGATCCGGTAACCTGGGCTACGTATGTACATTCCTTTTTTGACATTTTCTTTGAATTTTTTGAATTCATTAAAATGTATTAAAATTTAAAATCAATATAATTTTTGGAGGTTCCAGTACAACAACGAAATACTTAGTGCTGCTTGATCTCTAATGTCGTAGAAGTGATCGCTTTCCTTTGCCATAGCTCTGTTAATGGAGTTGGAGCCTACGCATTCGATGACATCCCCATTGTTGTCGAAAAACGCGATTCGTTTCAAATTTTTTCGTTTGTTTTTTTTTTTTAATTTGTTTGACAAATTAATTTTTAATTTATTTATGACAGAATGTCACGAACTTAAAAGTTTAACCCTGAATAATTGCTAGGTTAAATATTTATGTTTTTAACTCTGAGTTGATGCCTAACATTCTGATGTGCAAGCAAAGTTATCAATTTAACCGGTAAACTCTGAGTTAAATAAATAACATGCTTTCTCGCAAGTGGGTCTTGGAGTTATGAAGCATAAAAAACTTTGAATTGTGCAAAAAATGTGAATGCAGTGTTGTTTTTTTGTTGCTACGCAGGGTGTAAAAATATGAGGCACTTATTTTATTATCTATAGCACAATCACTGGGCGGGATTACCTCATGTTCAGTTCAGCTCGTATCAGTCAATTGATTATAAAATAATGTAATATTTTTTTTTTTAAATCCCCTTTATATTTGCCGCCTAGATTGCATTTTCGCCTTACACGCAGTAAATACATATTTGCAAATATATGAACATCCAACCACCTTTATATGAGCATCTTATCAATTCATATGGGCATTTATTGACCCCAACGCCACTCCCACCTGTATTGCTGTATTGGGTATTGTGTGTGTGTGGGTGCGTCACCAATTTAACATTTCACAGGCTGACTGGCAGCGGATTATTTCGCGGTTTATAAGCTCAGTGTTGTTGTTTTTTTTTTTTTGCTTCTTAGCCTTCAACCGCAAGCGCTGCGGCTGTGATCCGGGATCTGCTGCACATTTTCACAAATACAACAAGTGCAATGCCCTGATAACTCAATAAAATAATCGAAAGTGAAAATATGAGTAAATAATCAAATACAAAATTATTTGATGAACTGCTGATGATGATTGCTGCGAGTATTAGCCGAATAACTAAAGTGAAATTTACGTTTGGGATGAAAATAATTAGTATGTTGCAGTTTAGTCAATTGGACACAAATAGATTTGTAAAATATTCACATGTATGTATGTTTGTGTTTGTTTGTACAAATCTGGTGGTTAATTTTGTGAAAGAAATAAAACAAATAGCTGCATTTGAATTTTCTATTTACAAGTTTATAACATCTGGTTTCTTGCTCAGCTGGCGAGTTGTTTTATTTTCCATGCAAGTCTTTTAATAGCTATGTACACGATTTGGCAATTTTGTGGGGCACAATTTATACTCTTCAACTGAAATGGCTTTCAGAAACAAATTTGTGATTGCTTTTTGCCGAAATTGCTGAAATTTTTTGTAATTTTCGAGGCGAAAAAAATGTCACTAAAGATAACATAACGCCGAAACAGGGGTTTCCTCAAAACAAAAACATGGCAAGCAGCAATTCCAATACCACGATTTTCACTGGCATTCACCCAAATGATTTGTTTTACTATTTAAACCATTTTCTTCACTCACTTTTGCTGAAAAAAAAAAATAAACAAAAAATGGCAATAAATATAATAAGTCAAACTTACAGGTTATTTGAAAGGCATAATAATTTCTGGATTCAATTTTTATAAATGCTTATTACTCGCACTAAAATATATAGCGCCTATGTTTTTAAAGGATTACCTCCAAAGGCTCCGTACGAAGAATATTTTTATTGCAGTTTTATTGCATTTAATTTGGGTGAAAATTCTTACTAATGACGTTAAAATTGGAAACTGTTTTCGCAATCGAAAATAACATTATGTTATAGTGGAAATTATTGTGCATTCACAAAAAGTTTAACATAATTTCCCTGATATTCCCGAATAATTGGAGTTTCGCCAAAATCGTGGAAATTCTGCCGAGGTTGGCATCACTAATGGCAAGGTAGGATGGAAATTCCAACCAAAATACAACAATTTACAACCCCGTCGGAAAAAAGGGCAACAAAAACCCGACAGATGGTATCAGCTTCGTAATGTTTGAATTGCTATATAGCCTCAATGGCAAGAATGATAAAAAAAAAACAAGATTGCGCATTCCACTCTGAGAGCAACTGATAGTGACGTAATAATAGCATGAGAAGGAGAGAGCAAAGACAAAATTTAAAAAAAAAAATAAGAGGAAGAAGCGTAGAAGAAGCGGGCAAACGACAGAATCCTTGAAAAGTTTTCTTAGCATGTTACATTTGTGTAAAATGTTTTTATTTCGTCAGCGAATGGGTGGATGCTGTCAAATAGGACTAGCGGTCCGCGGAAGGCGCAATCTTGTATTATATAATTCTTGGGTCAATGATGATCCTACAGTGGGGACGTTCTAGGGTGTTCGAACCCTCATGGTACTCCTCAGTCCGCAGCCGAGACCGCGCCAAAACCCATTCCGTCAGCAACGCAAACATGGCACTTAATGGGATCTCACCATCCCAAAAGTACGGTCTCGTGTCTCAATTCCTTTGACAAAGACCCGTTAGCGTTAACTGAGATCAGCAAGCCCATTACGGGCAGTAGGTGGGGGGTTTTTTTTTTGAGAAGGAAAGTTTGTAGATTCACCTCACCGTATTTGCAGTATGAGCTGGTTCAAATTCAAAACATTAGGAGGATCTTATATTTTTATAAATTTTGCTTGAAAGTTGGGCCGATAGGTGTCGCTTCGATAGGTGTTTCCAACGTCCACAATGCTAAAATTTTGTTGAGTTAATAAACTTTGCAAATTTTTTACTTTTTTGGAATTCTTCAGCTAGTACAGAAGCGATTTTACAAATGTTATTTCGTCAGAATGGCTGTCCTCTCCCCAGGATCTGAATCCATTAGATTATTGCGTATGGGGCTGTATGTGGGGCAAAATGAAGAACATGAAACTCTTGAATATAGAGCAATTTAAGTGACGCTAAACAGAAGATATGGGATAAAATATCAGACGAATCCTTGCGTGCTGCTTTTCCGAAACGTTTTGGAGCTAGCAATAAAGAACAAGAGTGAAAGTTTCGAGATGCATGGTTAAGAATAAGATAATGTGTGACCAAATAATAATACTATAATTTTCTTTTCAAAATCTTAAGCTGAGTTTTCTTTTGCAACAAAAAATTGTGTAACAGTTATTTGTCGCCACGCTGTTCATAAACGAAATGTGTGCATTTCCTTGCATTTTCAACAGAAATCAAAATTTCTTTATAGTTTCAATACAAATCAATAACTTCAATCTTAGTGAGAGCAAACAATAAAAAAAATGTACACCAAGTTAGAGAACAACGACACATTTCAAACACTTCAAATGAAGGTGTATATTTATTAATGATCGAAAAATATATTAAAATCATTACCCACATATTTTGATTTTTTTTTTTTTAACAAAACAAATTGGTTGTGCTCGGCATAAAAGATTCACGTTCGATTTTGTAGTTCGAAAATGCCAATATAATTGTTTTGTTCATTCCAAATGCATCAGTGATGCAATGCATTTCCCCTTTCCCCACCACTTCCGGTCAAAGTTCCACTGTACACGTTAGTAGTTGTAGAGCCAAAAAAATAAAAAAAACAATGAGCCATGAAATTACAGCTCCTAACAGAGTCGAGTCACAGATGCCTCTTGCCCTTATCACAAAATTCATATCGGCCAGTTGGCCATCAAATAGGCCGAGTCATTTAAACCGTAACACGAACAGACAAAAATACTCCAATACAATGGCCTGTTGCTTGGCGCTCTATGCATTTCCATTTATGCTATTTATGAGTGTGTGGTGGGTAGGTACTGAATGTACGTACGGTTGTGTATATCTCCAAATGGGCAACAAATTGCTTAGAAATATGCAATGGCATTGGGAGATCAAAAGGAATAGCAGCAACATTACAAAGCGGTTGCATCCGTGCACACATACATATGTACATACAAAAGTATTTACTCAAAAAAATAAAATAAAAAAAATTTCAAAAAATGTTGGCCAACAATGCATTTTCATTTTCAACGCTTGCTGCGCCCGATTACTCGTTGCATACTTTGCTACAAATGTACGTGCATACATACATACAGACTTAGTAAATAAAAAATCAATACAATTGTTCAATATTTCTGGACGATTATGAAATTCCAACCAGCGGCTGCTCTGTATGTTTGGTCCATAACCGCAGCAACAACACAATGGCAACCACTGTAAGTTCCAGCTGCAGACTCTCCAAAGCCCAAACTTCCAATTTCAAACCAATCATTAGAAGAAATGTTCATTAATCATCGTAAGCGCACACATTTACACATACGTAGTAAGGTCTAAAAGTTTCTGAACTGAATTTTACAAATGAATGGTAAATCTAAAGCTACTATTATTATTTTTCAATATTTTCCTTTTATTTCAATAAAGTTTGCACAGCGCTTTCTATACCCTTAAAAAATATTCTGATCTTTCTTCTGCTTTTTTTTTTAATTGGCGCTATAACCGCCTAGGCGAGTTTAGCCGATTTCAACGTGGTGCACCAGCCGCTCATCTACTTTGCTGACCGCAGCTAGATACACCAAGTGAAACCAATTCCTTCTTCACCTGGTCTTTCCAACGTAGTCTTCTGTCCCCATCAGCGGTGTGTTTTAATTCGCTGGACTATGTCTGTCGCGGTAAAGTTCATACAACCCATCGTTCCATCGTTTGCGGTATTCGCAGTCGCTAAGACGTAAAGGTTCAAAAATCTTTCGGAGAATCCTTCTCTCGCATAATGGGGTGAGTTTCGTTCCTCGTGATAGGGCTTTACTGATCATTTGCTTATTCTACACTTTTTTTTCTCACCGTTACTTTGGGTGGTTGTGATTAATAACTTGCTATTGAGAGTGCGGTTAGCTGTTGGTCTTGGAACTGTGGACTAACTGTAAACCCTGGAAAAACCGAGCTCGTTCTATACAGCAGGAAATACAAGATTTCTGTAGTCCCCAGGATTAGCGATCAGCTCGTACTTTATAATATCGTTAAGTATCTGGGTTTACAACTGGCAAACTTTCCTGGAAACTGAATCTTGACGAATAATGGCATGGTATCTCGCCTGGAGCTATTAAATGATTATATGAGCAGGTGGCGGAACCGAGTACGCAGTTATTCTCTGGTGGGGTGCCCTGAATAAAACTGATGTAAATAGATGTAACTCTGATTCTGAGACCTTACAGAATGTCGATTTCATCCCGGCTACAAATTACCATTTCGCACTTTCCATGGGTCTTAAAGACTACTTTAGTATCCGTATATTACTTTTAGAGAGGATTGTGCCGGGTGCGATATGTGGAAACGTCGGCCGCTGATCATACTCATGGATGGATCGAAGCTTGATGATAGGGTTGGGGTGAAGTTTACTGTCTAATACTCTGTCTGAAACAAAAATTTTGGCTTCCAGTTCACTGCAGCGAATTTTAAGCGGAGGTAGCCCCCTTCAAAGAGCGGCCGATTGCTGCTTACTTGAGCTGTTGAGCCATTAATAGTGCGATCTCAAGTGGTTATAGATTGCCTGACTTCTCTTTCGAAGCCTTTGGAGGATTTCATTGTCAAAATATTGTCGGCATCCCGGGGCACAGCATTATTCCAAGAAATTGTGAATCAGATGAGTTAGCCAGACAGGGCATACTTGAAAAGGATTCCTTAAGCAAGGAAATCGTCGGGTTCCTCTGGTAACCTGTCGGCTACTCTTGAACGAATGGGCTTGCATGCAATCAGCTTGATAAGCGCTGGCCAGCTACTAGAACGTTTTGGGTCAGCAGGTAGTTGTGATCAAAAGTGAACCGGAGGAGGTCACGGGAGCTTCTATCGTTATACAAGCCACAGCTCACATTACTTATTAGGCTGACCTAGAGGATGAGAAGGTGGAGTAATCTCAGCGTTTTTGCGCAGTTTCTCTGCCTTCGCGAGTCTAAGGCTCAAATAGTTGGGCTCACATCTTATTCACTCTCCGGCGGACATATCGGGAATGGAGATTAGCCATCTTCTAACTTCATTACAAGCACGCTGTTTTTACCGTATTATAATTACGGGATGCTGGAGCTCAGTGAAACCGCTTCCGTAACCCGACGGGTTGTCGTGATAGCAACAACACCCTTTCGACAGTTCTTCTTGTATAGTATCTTGCAATTGATCAAACAAGGAAGCGTAGTAATCACCCGTTACTGTTGTGCAGTAATGTACTAGTTACTTTTGTACCTTACTACGTACAAAAAAAATGTGAATGGATTTTTATAATTTTTTTTTTTTGCCTTGACGCTCGTTATGACTTCTTTAAGGCCTTATCATTATCTGATGTGACGGTGAGGAAAATTGTAAATAATGTTGTTTATTAAAATATAGGTATGAGTAAATTTTGTCGATTGAAGTTTTACAATTCGTTAGGGATAAGGCAAGCAGCAAATTCATTGTTGTTTATTGGTAAAGGTTTGGTTATCGAGCAGCTGTTGTTAATGAGAAGGGATCCATGGATACCATGGAGATTTAAGAGACCGTTGAAAGCTTGTTGAAATCGAAAGTGATTGATTTTCGATTAGGAAAGCTACTTCTATCAACATATAGTATGTATGGGTGGATATGTGTGTGTGATGCATGTAATCGTAAAAGTTCGATAATAACTATAAAATTAAAAAGGCTAAAGTTGTTGCGGAGCAGCTGAGCACTTTGTTAAAAAAAAAAAAAAAATGATGTGTATGATGTAAATGCACTCAATGCTTCATTTTTCATTCATAGAGTTTTTGCCACTATTTACGCTTTACCCATTAGCGAAAGAGTAGAGTTCACGTCTGAAAAAAGTAAGAGAAAGAAAAGCAACACGTAAATTTCTTTTTTGAATCGAAATGCTTTTATTTCTTTCGTGAAACCTGGGAATTGAGCTCGTATGGGTCAGTTATGATCAGGAATGATAGAATACAATGATTGCGCTGATTGATCTGTCATTAGGAGAGTAACTTGGTTGTGACGTCACACCAGGTAAAAATTACCTAATTTCAGGAAAACACGGTGTTGGTGTTATCCTGTTATACGCCAAACTTAACTGCAGGCTGAATATTGAATATTGAAGAGCGTGGAAGGAAGACCTCAGTGGGTCTCTATGCAGCCAAAAGAATGGCAGGCAAATGAGTGTGATTGAAACTACGAATTGTATACTGGATGTACACAGCTGTAGCCCCACCCATACACTCATCGCCTGAGATTAAAGCGCTACCCACTTGGGCTAACCACAAACCCCACCCAAAACACTCCAGCCACATGGACTGGACTCCGGGAAGGGGTCAACCATTGATGGGCTTAACTGGCTACAGACGGATGAAGGATAAATGCTTAGCGAGGGGATTTTCATTACGCAATATAATCTTATGTTATCCTTTCGCCTGCCGCACCATGCGAGCGTTTTTCAGGCCGAAACGTTTTAAACAGAATGCTCCTATGACAACGCTGGTGAATATCTTTTAAAATAACCAAGCGGCTATTCAGGAACTTTTTTCTACCTCGAGTTCTGACCAATACGAGATTACTGCAATGAATATGTCTCACGCGGTGGACATGGGCACCTAGATTAGGGAGATCTAGGCAGAATTGCTCAAATTTACTCTTCGAAAGCTAAATATGGGTGGAACTACACAGCAACGTATAGAGAAATTCTGGGCATTCTGGATGCCCCGTTATCCAACTAAAACCAGAAAATATCTACAAACACTTGGCAGACTGCTCAGTGTACTTTAGCAGTATTTACGAGTGCGGAGTGCATGCCGAATAGATCAGCTTACCCTGCCACAAGTTCTGTCGCAGCTGCGATGACCACGGAAGACTCATGGGAGACAGTGACCATTTCTATGCGTGCGCCCTGCTCTCGAGGGGGTGCGGCTAAATTCTAAATACTCCATTATTTTTGAATTAAATTGAAGATTTTATTTATCATAGTTAGAATGATCCGATATAGGTCAAATATGCACCGTTTTTTATCGGTAACTTGTTTTACTTTTTGAAGGTAATTTCATAATGCCACTCTCATAGAAACCCTCGTCCCTGTTGCCGAAAAACTGGGACAATCGATGTTCACAAGCTTCTTTTGATGCGAAGTTTCCACCAGGAAAATCCTTCACCATAGATAGGAGCAGGTAGTAATTATTTGGCGCCACAGTCCGCACAATAGGGTGGATGCATAAGAACCTCCCAACCAAGCTATCGGAGCTTTTGCTGAGTCACTATCGATGTGTGTGGCCTGACGTTGTCTTGATGGCACACAATTCTTCTTGTAGTATGGACCAAAGCTGGCCGGTATTTAATCCAGCCTTATTTAAATGGCTCCAAACGGTTTTTTTTTTTGCAAAGCTCCTTGGCAATCGAAGCAGTGCTTACATGAACATGACGGTCGGTCTCGAAGACTACCACGCGGTGCGTCTTTGATAGCAAAATTACCGGAATGGAGTCGACGAAACCAAATTGGCGCCTGATTTGCTGTTATAGTATCAGGACCAGCCACCTGGCTTGCGTTTGCGTGTTTATCGAAGAAAAACTGTAAAATATGGTGTATTTTCGATTTGCTGGTATCCATCTTTGACGCGTGCTCAAGGAATACTGAATCAAACAATAACAAAATTGTCTGAGAAGTTTTTTTTTTAGTACGAACTCTTATCTTTCTAACGCCATATAGCGTAACCCGATTGCACTTATACAACGCGAGCTACAGATTACTAAAGCCATCTATTGGAAAAAATAATGGATTTCTTTTAACTAGACTTAATGTAAAAATTCTATGCCTTTATATTTGGAATATTGCGGTAATTATTTCTATGAGATTAGCTACCAGTTTTGTTTTTTCTTTTACTCTTTGATAGCCTTTTAAATTTAATTTAATTTAATTGAAATGTAAGACTTCCAAGGATGGTATTTATTCTTCGTAAAGTGATTGAGAAGAGGCTACATTATAGCGACTCCTGCGCCACCTAGAGCATTCATGGCCAAAAGCAGACTCATTGCATCCCACTGATACAAACTAGCTATGGCGTTGCTTTCCACACAAAATTGCATTACATTTTATTTTCATCAGTTTTATTGTCCATCAGTGGAACAAGTTGATTGCTCTGATGGGTTTATTTAAATATCTCTGCCTTGAATCACAGCACACAATTCACTGTTTTATTTCTTTCCGGCCAAACTTCAACCTTGAATGATTTCGATTAAGATTATTTTCCTAGCAATTTGAAGGTTTCTTCAACATAGCCAGCATTGTTATTTCTACAATCTATGTTTTGTTTTTTTCGCTCAGTCAACTTTGAATGCAGCAAGCTACAAACAAATGCGAGCATGAAAAGTGAAAAAGTGCAGCAAATTTTCAATCAATAATTGAGATATCAATATGTAGATAAATGCTACTTCTTAGTGATAGTCATTGGTTGATTTACAAAAATTCAAACCTGGGTAATTGCAAAAATTCCAACGAAGAAAATCGCCACTGATGTGGAAAGTAAAAAACAAAAAATCAAAGGCAAGAAAGTGGAAGGAAGTACCTAGGAGGAGACAAAGGGATTAAGCAAAATGTATTAGGAGCCACGCTTCAATTGCACTTTACTTTATGATTTGCTACATACTTTGGGAGTTTCCATTTTAGACACATTTGTGTTGTTTTTGTTTTTTGCTTCTTTATTGTGAAAGGATTGGCTGCAAAGACACAGCCACCAAACAATGGCGCACAGGAAGATATTGTGCAACATTATGTAGGGATAAATAGACGCAGTAAAATCGCTGGTTGGTGGGGCGTCACTAACGTCCGTCCGGCTTACTGTTCAGTTAGCGTTCGTTGGCTGTCGTTGGCTATGACAGTGGCAGTGGCAGTGGCAGTGGCAGTGATTGTGGTACGGGCGTTGCCTACTCCTCCTTGTTCCAACGGGCGGCCGGCTTCTGTGCTGTTGCTGTTAGCCTGCCAGGCGGTCTGCGAAAAACTAATTACTGATTACCAACGACAATGACCATAATTACAAACACTTTTTTTTTTGCTACAATTTCGCTACGATATGCGCATGGTCTGTGCCTGTGAAGGTGCTGCTGCTGTTTGTGGTTGATTTGATACAAATTGGTTTTTCTCCATTTAACTTGTTTATTTTTTTATTGCTTTTTTTTAACACAAACATAGCTTCATATATCGTATGAACTCGCTGGTTTGTATTGGTCGGCCGGCCGATCGGAAGTTGTATTGCTTTTCATAACAATTTTAGTTTCGTAATTTTCTTTTCCTTTTGCAATAGAAATTGCAACTTTATTGCTTACATCAGCGGTAACTCAAATTTGTCGCTAATGGTGTAAGGCGGTCCCCAAGTCAGCAATAATATCGCCAATTTAACATCCACTCAACTCTCTGGCCGGTCGTAGCGTGTTTTCCTTGTTTCATTATATAATCATGTGGTCATTATTGTTATTATTATGATTGTTTTTATGCCTACACATGTTGTTTTGTTTTTCGTTTTTTAAATAAAATTAATCAAAGTTATAAAGTAATTAAGACTTACCAATGATATTACTCTATATACGGCGATAGGTTTTGACTAAAGATTTATTCAATGCGCTGAATTCGCCAGACTTCTTCCGAATGGCTTGACTAGACTTGCCAAAAGATCGGAAGGATATGTCAGGATATTGCTGAAAAAAGCTCCCTTTGTCTTTCCAAAATGTGCACTGTGAGAAATTTTGGAGAGTAGCTCTAATTTACCAGAGCAAAATTTGAACTCTAAATTAACTCTAGCAATTTGTTTGTTATTTTACATCATTGCTATCTCATTTGACTAGCAAAGGAACGTCATTGATGCTACTCCCCAAGTTTTTGAAGATAAATTATACTCGTTTTAGAAAGAGACTACTGTAGTGGCATAATGCCAATCATCCGCGAAGGATTCTAGGTGAGAAGATGACGTAACCACCCATTTCGGACGATGACACCATAGCGGCAAGAGTCTTTGGTTAGGCCCGAATTTCAGACAAGTTTAGCAATACCAAATTCAAAACGAAAGTTTTCTAGGTTTGTAATTTAGTCGCTAGGGTCTTAGAATTTTTACTAGTCTAGTTGAAATTTGAAGAGTGCTTTTGAATATTTTATTTTACAATACATTAAGCCTACAGAACAACTTCCCAGAAAATGTGTTGAATTTATTTTGGAAATCTTAAATTAATTTCAAAACTGGCAAAAGAAGCATTTTTTTAAATATTCTATTTAATGAAATTCCAAAAAAATTAGTTTAATTTACATATATTCAAAATGTGAACCAAATTGGCCACGAAATATATTTTTTTTTTTTAAATATTTCTACCGCAGCACCATACATATATAGAGTAAAATGTTGGTCAAGCTATTTTCTTTCAAGTAGATTATTATATTTATAAATTTCACATATGAATTAAATCGGCTAATAATTACGATTTTGTAAATAACTCGACCGCGTCGCGTTGTTAATTAATTTAGCTTTAGCTTTTCAAATAGGTGTCATTCCTCACCAAAAATGTTTTTTAAATAATACTGTTTAAAACGTTTTTCATTTGACACCCATATTGTAATATTTAATTAACGCAATTAGGCTTATTGAATTTATTTTGTTAAACGCAGATGGCAACTCTCTGAAAAAAACATTTTCGTAGTTAAGTTTTCTTAAACCTTTATAGTTTGACAGAAGCGCTTCAGTTAATTTAATAGTTAAATTGAATTAAACCTTTTGAACAGGTGGCAACCCTTTTCAAGAATAGTTTCCTGTAAACCGCTTATATTTACATATATCATATTTAAGTTCATTGAATCAGCCTTTTCAAATAAGTAACAAATATTGTTATATTCAAAAATTATTAATTAATTTGAATTAGCAGTTGGCAACCCTCTTCAAAAAATATTTTCGTATATACATATGTATGTATGTACATCTTTCGTTTCACACCCGTATTGTAATATTTCATTTATTTTATTAATTTGCATATATTTAACTTTTTAAACAGTAGGGAGATTCAGTAGCGTTGTCACACGAAGAACATATGTACATATTTTTGAAATTTATCTTTAATTTAGTTTAACGTTTTAAACTGATAGCAGTCCTATTTTGTACATATGTTAATCTAAATCGAAACCATCTCCCAAATCCCATAAGAAGTTTCATCTAAAAAAAAACTAGGTAAATCTGTTGAGTGTTTCGGACGTTATATAGGTATATACTTTATACAATTCGTTGCGAATTATAAGATCACCTCATATTGCCAAATTTTCTCTAATTTACTATTCTTTTATTTAATTTCCGTTAATTTTCTAACAAAAACCAAAACCAAAAAAAAATGCAACACAATTTCATCAAAGTTTCGAACTTCGAATTTTTCGAGTATAGTAGTTTAGTAGTGATTTAGTAGCCCATTAAATTTTAGTATAATAAAGTCGAAGTTTCAAGTATCGGCGGCAATTTGTAACCATTTTTAAGTTGAACTTTATTGTACTGAAAATGAATGAGTTGTATTTTAATTGAAAATTAACTGTAATCTTATAATTTGCAACGTGGTACTTTCGTCGCCAACCGAAATTTAAAACATGGCACGCTTCGTAGTGCTTAATTTTTTTAAAACCCATATGATTGAAAAAGATTTTTTCATTATGAGTTACTACAAAAGATTTTGTAAAAATAACAGCGCTTATATGCCGCATAAAAGCCATTTGAAAGTGTTTGCATAACTATTACATTTTGTGTAATTACTACACTGTTTGCGTTTGCTTTCCTTTAAAAGTGCAGCGCAGAGGCAAAGCTGTAGATATAAACAACAACAAAAAAATGAAAGAAAATGTGTACGTCATACAAAAGTTCATTAGCGGTTAATGAGAGTCTAAAGCAAAGGCATAAATAAATATGTAAATATGTACAAACATATTTATAAATAAACTAAATAACCAACAACCCACTTACTTAAGTATGAAGAGGTTTGTCTATGCCAGTTTATATGTAAATGTACAGTTACTCGAGCAATTGATCGCATGGTGATTCTTTCTTTAAAATTCGCAATGTTCTCATGAAAATTTTGTTTCGAAATTTTTTTTAATACTAGAAAATCATGACACGTTGTCTGCCAATATTTGCTTATTAATTTCGCTTTGCAAATGCAACCAGAAAGTGCATTATAACATTTGGCAACTCTCTCAAAAATATAGCTATTCTCCTTGTCCTCACCGAGAGAAACAATTTAACACTCATATCTTTATATTAAACATCTTTGTAGAAACTTCAACTAAAGTAGACTTGAAAAAAAGGTGGCAACGCTCTTCAAAATATATCCATCGAATTTCTTCTAGCGAAGCAAACGTTTCGACACCCATATTTTACTATTCCATATAACTTAGTATGTATAATTGAATTCAAATCAACTTTTCAATCAGGTGGCAACCTTCTTTAAAATATAGCTTCGCCTCAGCAAAACGACCCTTTTGAAACCCATATTTTGGCATTTCATATAACTTGCGTATAATTGAAGTAAATTCGAGTCTTCAAACAGGTGGCAACCCTCATAAACCTAGCTATGAACTTTCTTGCAGAGACAAACCGTTTGACAACTATATTTCAATATTTCATATAACTTGTATATTCTTATTAAATACGTCTTTTCAAATAGGTGTAAACCTTCTTTAAAATATTGCTAGCACCTCTTATATAATTTAATTGAATTTGACTTCAATCAGGTGGCAACTCTCCTAAAAATATAGCCAGCTATAAACCCTCCTAAGTGAGACGAACCGTGTATATTTTTTTAATATTTTATATAGTTGTGTATATTTTAATTAAATTTGATTTGTCAAACAGGTGGCAACCCTCATAAAAGTAAGCTGTAAAACTTCTTTCTTCGACGAATATTTCAAAAAACTTGTGTATATTTCAATGAATTTGTAGTAGTCAAACAGGTGGCAACCCTCTCCCAAACATAAAATATACTTTGCGACCTTTTCTATGAAATATAAAATACAAAATTTAAAAAAAAAATCGGTCAAACTGTTTCCGAGGAGTTCGACCAATAACACCGTTACACGAGATTTATACATACATATAAAATAGTTATTTGTGTAATAAAAAGCATATAAATTAAAGTTTTAAACATTGGACAAGAGTTTAAAAAAAATTTCCATTCGGAAAATTCAAATTAAAAGGATATTTGCTTAATTTTGAAAAATTGTGTACAATGTTTTAGGTTTTAATTTATAATCTTTTAGTTACACAAAGAACTATATTTTTTATTAAAAAAATGAGCAAAACAGACTTAGCATAAAAACATTGTACAAATTGTACATTGTACTATGTGGTCAATTCTTTGAGTCACTGTATGTATGTGTGCCTGTTTTTCGGGCTGTATGTATGTAAGTTTGCTCACTTATAGATTTTACAACGATGCTAAAGAGATTAGACACATTCTGTGAGGGCACTTGACACGCAGGCATAATATCAGACACCACATTGTGCTTTCTACCCACAAATGCCCACAGCTCTACCTATCTACCCCACAGACATTGCGTGTCACCCACTCGAAAAGTGTTAACGCACTATTCTTCCCTCTTTACCCATTCCATACACTGGCTGGCGACGCATTCGAACAGCAGTCGGTGTTGGTGATGCTGCCACTGCCACTGCCATAAACAATGCAACCATGCACTTGTTTTTTTTTTTGTTTTTGTACTAAGCACAAACATAAACCATAAAGTGTTGCAATCGCCTACCTGCCTACATTCATACAAAACTTACTACGTACTACTACAGCGAGTGCCATGGTGTCTGTGCGCATCTATTTTTGTTTGACACTTTGTGACGATGGCACACTTGTTCTTGTTCGGCCAGCTATGCTAGTGGCTCCAAAGAGTAACAACAAATGTAGAAATAGTTTGAACAAATAGGTGGTTGTTGTGTTGGCTGATGGTGGGCCGCCACTGGGCGGCGTTCAGTCAACCGCCTCTCCCTTAATGTCACTTACGTCTGTCAACATGACAATTTCTGGCATTATTCAAATGTCACTTTTCACTTATTTTATAATAAAAATTCACTCACTCGATTCTCATTCTGCAAACTTCTCTAAATATAATTCTTGTGCAAGCCAAACCATCGCATACAATTTCGAGATACATACATAAAACTATTTAGATGCATCCAATTTGCATAGCATGCGTGCGAATCCTGTTATTCCTGGATATGAGTGCCATTCTACTGTACTTGATGGTGTACTATGTGTTTCTGTATTGGCAAGTGTTGTTGTTGCTGTTTGTTTTTGTATGTATGTAAGTGGTCTTTTGCATTTGTTGAGTGAGTTGGCTTTTCGGTGTCAAGTTGCACGCGAACATAGCAACAACAATGTAGTGCCATTTACGGGTATTCAGTGTTGATTTTTTGCTTTGTTTTTCGTTTCATAAATATTACAACATAGATGACGAAGAAGCTTTATATAAGGCTTAATTACGAATACATTTTTAAAGAGGTTGCCACACATTTAAAAGGGCTATTTCAATGAAATTAATAAAAATAACTAAAATGGGAAAAAGGTTTGCCACCTGTTTGAAAAATAAAATTTAAGAAACAAGTGTAATTTTAGGTTCAGCACAACACCACTTTTTATTAGAGAATATTATGAAAGCAACAATTTTCGAAGTGTTTGAAGTGATTGCTGCTATTTCGGAGATCACCACATCTCCTCATCAAACTTTTTCCTTTCTAGACTTTGCCAGGACCGAACCATGGTACACGGAGTTACTAGACGAGCATTCAACCACTCAGCCACACTAACCATGTGAAAATCAAACTTTGGTAAAGTCTAGAATTATTTCTTTGATGGGAAATGTGGTAATCTTCGAAATAGCAGCTATCACTTCTATCACTTTGAAAAATTGTTGTTTTCTCATATTATACCCTAATAAAAACCTGGCCTCAAGCTCAATAAAATTACACTTGTTAAAATATTGTTGTTAAAATATAAGACCAAAATTAATATAATAATAAAATAAAATTTAAATTAAGCAATAATATTACTGAAATATTTCCATATGGGTCTAAAACGAAAGAGAGCTCAAAAAGTTTTGTTCGAAAATTATTTTTGTAGAGGGTTGTCGTCTATTTGAAAGATTAAATTTATTAAAATAAATAGTGTTAAAATATGGGCATCAAACGAACGAATTTTACATATAAAAGTTTCATTTCCAACACTTTCCGGAGAGCGCTGCCACCTATTTCAAATGTTAAATATGTCTGCTTAATTAATAAGCTAACTTTAATATTACAATATTGATGTGAAATGAAAGCGGTTTATATGAAAATACGTTTGAAGAGAGTTGCCATCTAATTAAAAATATTTATTAAATTTATTTAGTAAACTATCTAAATTGCCTTATATTGATGCAATATTTTTTAAAAGGATCTGTAACTGAGGCACTGTGATCATCTCAATTCATCGAAATTTTCCCCAAAAGTAGAAAAATTTTGCACTTTACAACTAAAATGAGACCCCAGCTGTACTACGTCGAAAGTTCAGCCCGGGTTTCTTTGCTCAAACTCCCCCGCTAGATCCTTGAAGTGCGCGTGGCAGTTCATGCGGAATACCTTATTACATTTGAAAGTTTTTTATGCAATTTTGTGTTCTCGGAAGATAGCCCCAATAAGATAAGTTTTTCCAAGTTTGCAACAAAACCTTAGCAACAAGGGATAGCTTTGCAAAAAGCAATCTAGATTTCCAAAAACAGCAAACAGTGAGAAATATTTGCTGACAATAAGATGACTAAAGACAAGATTGCGACTTCCCCAGACCGCTAGTTCTCTCTATGTCGATTTGACAGCACATACTCATTCGCTGACGAAATAAAATCAACTTACTTTTGG
This sequence comes from Anomoia purmunda, assembly GCA_951828415.1. Lineage (NCBI taxonomy): Eukaryota > Metazoa > Arthropoda > Insecta > Diptera > Tephritidae > Anomoia > Anomoia purmunda. The sequence continues at coordinate 18,219,747 of OX639993.1, forward strand.
TTTACACAAACACTGCTAACACAACCCCCAATCGTTCTGTCGTTTCTTTTTTTTTTATCATTTATTCTTTGCTCTCCTTGTCTAGCTTATATTTCGACACTATCAGTTACTCTCAGCGCGGAAGGCGCTTGAATCTATCTAGAAGGGTTGCTAAACTCTTTCGAGTGCTCGGGGCTTCCGTCCTATAAGTTAGAGCGAGAGGTGGTGATGAGTGCCAGTAATCCTGATGCGCAGGTTAGTTTAAGGACGCTGGTCCAACAAAAGGCCTCACATAGACCGAATAGGCCCTTTGTAGTAAACCGTAGCTCCAGCTCCTTTTTGCTTTTAAGACTCGTTTTTGTATATGAGTGTCGTTCTTTCTCACACCCCTGCGCCACCCATCAATCTCTATAATAGACCCAAGAGGCCTATCGAAGCTCAGGCACGGGTTGACCTACTCAGTCTGCCCGTCAGAGTGCACGCTATTAGGCTGTGACAGTACGTTCTGAACTCGAAACTGTCGCGAGGCAATGAGTCTTGCGGTTCCTGGCTGTTAAGTTTGCCGGTGGTATATGCGGTATGGAGTGGAGACCTGCTATTGGTGTAGTTCGTAATACTCCTCATTCAGAGTCCGTATACGCTTTCTAATCCCTTAATGTAAGTTATTTTCTCCGTGGTCATCCACTATACCATTACCCCATAAAACAGTGTCTGCCCAAAAATCTCAATGAAGATCCAATGCGAAAGTGCAGGAGATAGGCCCCATGGGCGGCTCCGTGCGTAACATGAATTTGAAATAAGGTAGCATTTCATTTTCAATAATCCAAACGACTAAATACAGTTTAAAATGGGGAAATCTCTGCGGATTCGAAGCAGTATATAGGCGATCTTAAAAGTGCTGTTGTCTAGAAAAATACCGAAAATCACTGAAAGAACGAAGAACGGTTTTCATATTGGTTCTTTGTTACAACAGAAAGAACTTGATGTCGTAACCGCACAGTAATTATGATTCTAGGAGATAATGCAAAATATGTGACTAAACGACCAAATTTAAGATTAGTAATTAAATAAGCATACAAAACTGGTATTAAAAAAAATGTGATGGCGGTTTTCTAAAATAACAGCTGAACAACAAAATACTGAAGCAAAGCGTGCGTTTTTCGTGCGCATGAAGTGAAGATATATGTACCAAATAATTCATATAAATCTGAACTTTGATAACAATTTTATGCCGCTAAATGTAATTTAAGTAGAGTAATAGCTTGCAAATTAATAAAGGGTGCTCCGTAATTTATGAAAAATTTGAGTTAAATAGAAATGCGAGGGAGTATGTGATAGCTTTGACACCGAAGAATTTTATAAAAAAAAATGCAGTGCTGTTAAATTACAGGATTGATTGATTTGTCACCTAAAATATCCAAACGAGACCGGGAAAAACGCAAGCTTGAATTAAATTATTTCACTGACTGTACGGCATTTGGCTTCTTTTTTTTTTTTTTGGATACTAACGAACGATTGGTAAAATATTAGGTTTTCGAATATAACTACGTGCTTTTCGATTTCAACTACAGAGTAAGGTGTGGCATGCAGAAATCAGGTTAAATTTCTTGAACCAAATTTCCTTAAGCAGTACGTAAGTAGTTCTAATGAAATATGCCACGAATCTACTACGGTCTCCTAATTTTTTTTTGTTTTTTTTGGAAAAAGAGCACAAGGCAACCCAGGTTTGCAACAGAAATAAACAATGACTCAAACAATTGATCACAAAGTGATTCTTTTGATATTGTCGTTATGTGTTTAATGATAAATTTTTTATAAAAAATAGTTTGTTAAATTTCAAACTTTTTATTGCGAATTTTTAAAACCCGTTTTGGTCTGAAGTGGTACAAATTCCGGATGAATTTTTACAGTTTTTTGAAGTTTATATTTAACGCACTTTTTTCCATATCGAACACTAACCACAAAAAAAAACATAAGCTATGTTTTTTCAAAATTTTCGTTTTGCCGCAGAAATTCATTAAGATGCGTCAAAAAGAGAATTTTAGAAAAAAATTTCTATTTTACGCACTTTTGTCCATATCGAACACTAACCACAAAAAAAAATAAGCTATGTTTTTTCAAAATTTTCGTTTTGCCGCAGAAATTCATTAAGATGTGTCAAAAAGAGAATTTTAGAAAAAAATGTCGCTTAATTTTTTTTTCGCGCTAGATCGATGGATTTTATATAAATTTCCTTTTGAATTTTAATATTTTTTGTGCTAAAGGTCTTGCACATTTCTTGTAATATAAATTGCTGCATGCGTTAAATGATAAAAAGTTTCCGCGATCTAAATTAAAAAACCAAAAATGTGAAAAATCATTTAAGCCTACATTCTAACTACAAAACTACACAGCCGAAATTTTCGAAAAATTCAAATTAAAAAGTTTAAATTTTTGATGAACATTTTTTTTTTAATTTTTTAAATTTTTGTAAAAAGTGTGAAATTTTGATTTATATGCTGTTTGCTATAAACGCTTTACATTTTTATAAAAAATTTAGGAAAAAAGTTTATTTTGAAAAGCATTTAAAACATATTGTAAAAAAATAACCATGTGATCAGATGTTTGAGTCACTGTATGGCCGCTACATTATTGCTAGAACAAAAAGTTATAAATGTGAAATGTCGAAGATTCTTTGATGCTACATTTTTTGAGACAAAATATGGAATAAAGTCAAACATTTTTTATAAAAATCTGTACCATGCTTAAGGGTCTTGAAAAATTATTTGTTTTGTTGGTTAAATAATTTTTAAAGGATCTATATAAATCTATTAAGTCAAAAAATTAAGATTGTGACAACTCTTGAGCAAAAATTTCACGAAAAGTTGCTAATCACGATTTATGCAATTCGAAGAAAGTACTTTTTTCGAAAATAGGAGCACAAGCATAAGCCCTGCGATCTCCCAAATACAGATTTTTTGTCATTTTATTTGCTTAGAGCAAGAAATATCTAGGTTTTTTTTTTTTCAAAGTAAAATTTTGTTTTGCTTTGGAGTGCCATTAGCGAAAAAATTGAAGTTATGCGTGAATTTCGGAACACCCTTTATAACTACATACTACATATACATATGTATGTAGATATATATGTATAAGTACATATATTTTTAGAGCCACAAATAAAAATACTATATTTACGAGTACATAGGAAAATTTCGCCATTTTCTACAAAAGTCATAAATGTTTTATATTTATACTCGCAAAAGTACATGACAAAATTGGCACTCTTACTATAAAAATTTGAATTTTTCCAACTGGAGAAAAAAAAATTAATTGCAATTCGAGTTTTTAATACGCTTTTGACTGATAGTCAGTCACACAGTTGCTTATTGTCGTTGCCACTTTTATGGATGTTATGGATATCTTTTTTTTACTCGTTTTTTTGTTTTTTGCTCTACGTTTTTTTGTTGTTTTTTTTCTGTTAGCTAGTTTTCTTCTTTTGCACATATATTTTAGTCTGCTGCCAAACTTTTGTGACTTGGTGTTGTTGTTGTTGTTGTTGTTGTTGTTGTTGTTGTTGTTGTTGTTGCGGTCTCAGTTTTAGTCTCAGCCACAGCCACCGCCTTTGTTGATGATGAAAGTGATTTATATGCCACACGCTGTTGATTCAAAGAGATCACTTGCTGTTGATTGTTGTCCCACCGCCTGCGCCTGCCGTTGCATCTTCTGCTTCAATTTTTTTTTAAGTGTTTTGCCAAAGCAATAGGCGCAAAAAAATTGCAAACAAATTTGTATGCATGCGTACACACACACATACACACACAAACACGCAGCTGCATACAAGTAAACAAAGCCTAAAGCATGATGGTTGGTGGGCGGCAGGTAATGCACAGCTTAGTGTGTGTGGTGTGCGGTGCTTTGGATTTTACTTTCAATATCTCTACAGCTGCCTTTTGTGGGTTAAATGGTGCACTCATTTTCGCTGTTTAGCCGGCTGGCTGGGCTGGACGGCTGGACGGCCGGCCGGCCGGCCGGTGTGTTAGGTGAAAATAAAAGTGGCGGGCGTGTGGCTGATATTGTTGGTGTGTGGGCGTGAGTGGCCGAGAATTGTGTCTGCATACACACACACGCACACACTCACATACATCATGCATATGCAAATATGACCGGGTCGTCGTCGACGGCCTACTGCCTGCCTACTTGCATTTGTCGATATGTAAATTTTTCTATTACACCGACATTTTTCACTTGAATCTTTGTAGTTTTCTGCTGCGAACTGAAATGGAAAACGCATTTTCATTTTCATAAAACGGCTTGCAATCTGCATACACTCATTCGTCGTCGTAAGTATTTTCCTTGTTTTTTTATTTGTGTTTTTCTCTGCTTTCGGTTTCAATTTTTTTATTTTTGTTCTGTTTTTTTGCAACGGAAGCTTGCAGCATAAAATCCATTCAGGCGTACCAGTGTACAGTTGTAAATATTTGCAACAATGTGAAGTTTCTACACTCGGACAGCGGGTGAAGATGGTCGCTGTGACTAAACTCCCCTTAGCTAAATATCACAATGCTTGTGTTGATTACTTTTTTCCTTCGGCGGGTTTTTTCTTTTTGCTTCTTTATCCTTTACTTTCTTTTTTGTTTTATTTGCTTTTTTCACTACTCCTTTTGCTGGCTGCTGGAGCTGTGCTACCCATCGTGTAGGCTATAAATTTTGTAATAATTATGTGGGAGTCTGCTTCTCGGCTATTATGCTGTAAATCTCTGCTACTTAGTTGTTGCACCAAGTGCAGTTAAAAAGTTTAAAATTTGTAAGCGTTTTTCCATGTCTAAAGTACCTACAATTTGTAGGCAAAACTTGGGTGTGAAATCAGATCTAACGGTAGGCGTGTTAACTGTTAAAATATGGTGAATGACAGTGAAAATCCCATAGGAAATTTTTACCAATATTTAAACAAAAAATGTATGATTTTTTTTTTGCTAATTTTTATAAACATACTATGTCTATGTGCTGTTAAAACCAAAAAACAGTTGAGTATGGAATGTCGCCATCCTGTGCAATAGGCTGGGAAAATGTGTGGGCAAATAAAGTCAAAAATTGACAAATTAAAGCAGAGATAATAAATGATGGTTTTTCAGAGATGATTTTGGTACAATTTGAAGCCGAAAAGTACCCTGTTTTAATTTAGATAAACGACTAAGGTCTGAAAATCGCAACAAAAAAAAAGGTGTTCAAAATCGAGTCGATTTCAAATGTTTCGAATTTCGGAACATATCTGACAAACTTGGTTTTACAACATTACAAACTTCCCACTTCGAAAAATTACAAAAAATTTGTGTTCACAAATTAATAAAAAAGAAAATAAAGAGTCCGATTAACAAAATCAAAAGACCGATTCCGTATTATAACTTTTCCGGTGAATTTTCTCCGTTTTCGCATTTCTCATATCATGAATACAAATCGCGGGTACCTTTTCTTTTTCGTCTGTCCTTCTTTCACATTCGAAAAGTAGCTATCACAAATATCAGGAAAAGGGAGAAGTGGTTGATGAGTTTTGGGAAGAGTTTCTCCAAATATTTAAAAGCGAATTGGACAAGTCTTGAAATTTAAATATAGTATATGTATTTTTGTTTTTATTCCTCTTAGTACCCTCGAGAATTAAATTAAACAAATTCTGTTCGAGTTCTTTATTTGTAGGTTAAATTAAGATGTTTGGCGTTGAACAGTTTCTATCTCTCTACATGTAAATAATCAATTCCCGAATGGAAGAAGTATCTGTAGAAATAATAAAAGCAAACATTCTAAAATTATAAAGAATCCTCAATTTTTTTTGTTTTTCTTTTTTTTTTTTTTTTGTATGGAAGAAAATGCGCCACACTTTCAGAAAAAAAACTGTCCACAATCAAATTTTTAGTCACGTTAAATTTACGCCTATATATATCGAAATTGAATTTGCTACATAACTGCACACCCGAAAAGATTTTCAAAAATTCTGATAAAAAAAAGTGTTAAAAATTTGATGTCAATTTTTGAAAATTTGTTGAATTTTGTGAAAATTTTGAAACTTTTAATTATATACAGTCTATTACAGCATAAGCTATTACACTTTTATAAAAAATTATCAAACAAAAAATTTTTATAAGCATTCTATATGACAAATTATATAGTAATTCAGCCGCTACAACAGCAACAACAAGAACAACAACAACAAATTGTATTATATTGAATTTTGCCCAATATGATATGTCCGACTCTTTATGTATGGACATCAGTAAACATCTTCTGGGTATATTAAATATTTGGGGTTCTGGCTGAATCGAACTTTCCCCCTGAAAATTTCTCAGACATTTTTAGTTGGCTCAACTTTTTCGCCGTACAAGTAAACTTCTTTATTTTTTTTCATTCTTTATTGCCATAATTTATTTCAATATTTATTTATAAGCCAATTTACGAATATGAATGTTCGAAATATTTTTTTATTGAAAATTAAAAAACAAATCGTGTCGCTTTGTTTAATTTGGTACATTTTTTCTGACATTTGGTACAATTTCAAAAAGTTAATTTAGCGCCGCAACATCTATCTGAAGTACGATTATTTCTTTTCTTTTCCCCCCTTTTCTATGCCATCCTCACCTTGCAGCAAGCTCATTAAACAGCAGAGGCTATTCAAATTCGGTGAACAGGATGTCACCACCAACTCCTATGTGTCATGAGTCTCAGGGATGACTTTTTGCGGAAAGATTCATGCTTTGTTATCTGGAAAACTGTTGCAATTTCAGAACATTTTGCTTCCCCTGTAAAAAATGAAATCAATTCCTTAACTACAAATGTGTCCTGTATTTTCTAGTGCACCTAGTTAACTCCTACATCCCTTGAGCTGAATGTATTTGCTGTTCGCCGCCTGCTGCTAAGCAATCCATCCATACCAATCATTCGTTTCCATTTCATTGACTTTGCACGAGCTTTTATCGATATATTCTCCTCGTCTGATTCTCTACTACGCATTCATACTCTCCGCGAATAATTGGTGTCACATATGTAAGTAAATGTTTGCAAATAATCTACACTTGCAGCATGCAGTCAGCCCGAACAAGCAACAACAATGCGGAGCAACTCATCCTCAATACGCCTACGCGTCTCACGCATGCACGCACGCACTCACGTAATATTTTTACTCACCAATACGCATCCGAGTAATAATAATACCCAGGCATGTAGTATGTTGAAAACAAAAAAAAAACAAAAACAAAACTATGCATCTTACAAAACAAAACTACTTAAAACAAAGGCGGCAGCAAAGTAGCAGCAACAAAACGTGACACCATATTCCGGTTATTGAACTGCAAGCAACAACAGCAACGTACATATTTATCACACATTGTTAGTCATCGCGAGCACACTAGCAACATGTTGCCTGATCTATTGGCACGCGCAGATAATGTTGCTAACGGCATATCGTCTCTCTTGCGACGTACTCACCGAGCAACAGCAACATGTTTGATTTTCTGTAAATCTGTATCTTAACCTAACCCAACAATTGCAGGCAGCTAATATGAGTTGATGTGCCTGCGCCGGTAGGCAACGCTGTTATACTTTTCACTGCATGCTTTGTTTTTGTTATAGCCGACTTCACTATGCACTGAAAAAGCAAAGCTGCTAGAAATCAGCTGTATAGAATATGTTGCTGCCCACACATGGGAGTGTAACATTGTTTTTATTGCCCACTAGCTGTTGTTGTTCTAAGTATGAGAATGTTTGCGGGAGCGCATTTTGCGGCAGCTGATGGGTACTCGCTTTAATGTTCTTGGAGAATCACCACCACTTGTACCTGATTTGATTGCCGTTGCAATATTCAGTGCTGCCAGTTTGATACTTTCTGTGTGAGAAATGATTTTATTTTCAATTATTAAAAAAATTATTCAGAATTTGTTCGGACCGCAAACTTTACGTTATTTGGTTATTTTCATAATTTAAATGTTGTCCTATTATTTATTGTACTAAGGTTGCCCAAAACAAATTGAAAACTAAAAGTTTAGTATTCATTAAATAAAATTTGCGAAAATAATATATTACATAATTTAGGAACCATAACGTTTATAACTTTTATCAAAAAAAATACTTTTTAATCGTTATTTGTTGAGCTTTATTTTTTTTATATTTTGCTTAGAAAATAGTTTAAGTGTCATTGTCTGAGCGATGAATACAACTCAAGAGATAACGATTATTTTCTGAGCAAAATATAAAACTCTAAAAATGACAATTAAACTTAATTTTTTAATTAAAATAAAAAAATAAAAATCAATGTCACTAAAGATACAGACATATGTAGTCCTTGCTAAAAGGAAAGGAATATGTTGCTTTAATCCTTATACGTAGCATTTCGTTTTCCGCATGATTTTTTGAGTTGAAATTTGGACAATAATCGTTATTTGCGATCCCTGACATATTTCCCTTTTTGTATTAAAAATCTATAGTTAACTGAGGATTGGAAGGTACATAAGTCTTCACTGAGAAAGTTAGGGTGACGAGAGAAAATTTTTTCTAGAAATAAATTTTGTTTCATATACACATTTTTTGTTGTGAAATCAAAATGGAAAATGGAAAATGGCCTAAACAGTTAAAAAGCCATAAAAGAAAAAGAATTTAATGAGTTGAATTTATTGTTCGCTTTATAAAAAACTAATCCGTGAGTTTCATCCTTAAGTTTTTATGAAAATATGCAAAAAAGAAGTTGTAGCTACTGCCATGGCCTATTTTGCTTTAGTTTTTCACTTTTCTCTATTAGTACTATATTAATAACATAAATTATTGCTATACCCTAGCTCAAATACTTACAAAGCTAATGCTGTATGAAACTTCTACCTGTATGGGAAGAACCACGCCCTCTTTCGTAGCAACATCGATTTTTCTCCATGAATATGGCCTAGATTTTGTTTATTTCTATATGAAATTCTAATACTCTACCACAAATAGTTCCAGAGATCCCTTTAAAGCCTGCTGTTGGTGGGCCAAATTTGATTGTAATCGGCCAAGCGATTTAGGGAACAACTGCGAACAAACATGTAAATACTGTAAGAAACCGTAGGAGGAGTACTAGTCCTTAGGAATTAGTTGTTAAGATTTTGCTGTGACTAGATTTTAAGAGAGTGAAACACAATGTCTTTAAAATAAAGGGATTTTATTATACCACTCGACTCTGATAGATTGCCTGATATAATTTATCTTATATATTAGATTCTTACATAATAAAACTAATCTCCATAAATAACTTGGCACTACTTCTCAAAACATATGGGAGCGAATTTAAAATGTGGGTCTTACTCATAAAACTTAGCTTATACTACTCTAAACTGGAAACGATAACTCACTCCATGTTGTCCTCCAAAAGCTAAAACGATGCAATCCGAATAGTTACAACATTCAAAGATACTTTTATAAAATAGGGTTTCTTTTAGATAAATTGTACTAATAAAATTTTCAGTTGACTCAATTAAATTAAAAGCCAAACTATCGGCAGGGTTTCATTAAACAATTTCCTTAATGAAAATAAAAAAAAAAAATTAAAAAAAACGCCTTAAGATTTTCTTATTATTTTTTCATTACACAGTGAATGTAAATTTCGTGTAATAATATCTTTCTTTGTAGTGAGTTTATTCGTAAAAGTACAGAATATAATATAAAAGTGGTCTAACTTTTTCTAGCTTTTTTGGTTCCGTTTTTATAACCAAAACAATAACTCGAAAAATATAAATTTTTTGATTTTTTAGACCGGATGTAAACATTTTGGATATCAAAATTGCGAAATTTGCTGTACAAAAATAACTCGAAATTTCCATGTTTTATACCTTTTTTTTTTTTTTGGTATAAAATTGGATCCAACAGTAGGAAAATCTATACAGATGTAAACATTTTGGATACCAAAATTTGCATAAATTTATGTACAAAACAACAAAAATAACTCGAAAAATTATGAACTTTTTTCGATTGTTTAGACCTTTTTTTTGGCATAGAACTGGATCTAACAGTAAGAAAATCTATACGTTGTAAAAATTTTTGATATCAAAATTTGTGCCATTTTATGATAGAGCGAATTTTTTTCGGTTTTTAGACCTATTTTTGGCATAAAACTGGTTCTAACAGTAAGAAAATATATTTGGATATAAACATTTTAGATATCAAAATTTTCGTAATTTGATGTACATACATTTCAACATTTCAATTTCAATTCGAACAGTAGTGATGTACAAAAAAGGTCAGTCTATGTTGGGACGAATTCATGAAAACCCTTCTCTACCTACCCTCTATCTCAAAATCTGGACGTGTTGGAAATTTTCGTGCCATTTTCATAATCAGCTGCCCAAAATCCATATAAAAAGTGCAATTTCATCTAATGTGTATTCCAAAAATTTGTTTTTTGTGTTACCGTGTTTGAATCGGTAATGTCTCATTTAGAAATAGTGCAATTATTCTAAAGTTCATTTGATTGTCTTCATTTATTAAAACTTTTGTAAACTTTTCAGCTATAATTTTTTAGTTATTTGATTTCTTACTTATCGCCACAAGAAAGTTCTAATTTTTCTTCCCTCACATGCATTAATTTCTCTTCTCGCTCTCACTGAGCGCCATCCCATCCCACAAACAACAAACAACTCCGCTCCGCTACTTTTCCTTCTGGGCTCACTTTGTTTACCATTCGGCTTTTTGACTGCAGTGGTTGGTTGGTTGCTTCATAATTTGGCTTTTCTCGGCCACAAGCTGGTTGTAACTTAGCTTGACTAGCGCTGTGACTGCTTGGCGCTGACGATGTTGGTCGTCGTTGCTTCTGCATTTTACTCAGCCAGTATATTGTCTGTTGTGTGCTTTGCCACTCTCCTCCGTTGGCAATCATTAATCATCACCACTACCAGTCAGTAGAATTTGTATTGTATGGCTTTTCCGAAACTCTCCGCATTTCATATGCGCTCTCAAAAGCGCGCTCATGCCATGCCATGCCATGCGGATCGATATAATATAAAATGTTTTCCACTTTTCCATTTACGGTTCAGTCGAAAGCTTCAAATCGTGACGTTCACAACTGAGGAAATAAGAAAAGCGCATAAAAATCTTACACGCACGAATAGCTAAACAAAAAAAAAATATAAAAGCAATATATTTATTTAAAAGAAATTAAATAAATAAATAACTAAGCAACTATTTACAGCTTCCTAAAATTAATGCATTAAATAAAGGCAAAGTAAACGCAGTATTTGAAACTAAGTAAAACGCGAACGAAAATATTAGTATTGAAAATAGCGTGTGCTGCATACAAAATTATCCTGCCGAGCTGCTTGTTGTATCCTCTGCCTGCGCGTCGATTTTGAATTGAAAATTAGAAGCAAATTAAATAAAAAATTAATTGAAACATTAAAGTGTTGGTTTCTTTGTGAGTTGAATGAAAATAAAAAAATAAGAACAAAAAAAAAATCAAAAGAGGAGAAATGCTGACAAGAAAAAAACTCTGCGTGCAGAATTGTGAAATATTTCAAAGGACTCGTTGATTTTCCTGTGTCATTTGAAAAGTGTTACCTCATAGCAACGCCAAAATATGAAGTGCTGATGATGATGATGGTGGTGGTGTTGTTGTTGTTGTTTTTTTCAAGTTGCAGCAGCCATGCGGCTAGCCTACGCAGTTTCGCATTGCAGCCAGCATCCCACAGCTGTGTAGCTCCTTTACAAAAAGCTGCGCGCTCACTCACTCACTCACTCACTCACACACATCCTGTTCAAGGATAACGAACGAATGTTTGTTTTCTGTTTATTGACACTTTCGCGTGCGCTCTCTTCTAGCTCTCGTTTGATGGGCTTTTTATTTTGTGTTGCTGTTATTGTTGTTCGCAATTGCTTGCTTTACTCCACAGTTTCCTTACCGCAGCCATTGTGCATTTCGTCGCATACACACAAAATTTCTTTGCTCTCCTATGTACCTTACGCTAGACGAATGTAGTGTATCGATTTTATGACTTCCTGCAAAAGTTTACGCATTTTTGTTTGTTTTTTTTTTTTTACCACAACTTTTCGACTTCACTGCTACGTGGGAGGAATTCCAATGTCATTTCATTTGCGTGGTGCATCGGATTGTTTGGTTGGTGGCCTGCTTTTCAAAGTAAGCAGTGCTGAATTTTTCCCTTGTTTTTTTTTTTGTTTTTGACGTTGAACTCATATCCTTGACGTGTGGCATATGAAACGCATACGCCCTGTCACGAATAACTAAACAAAATTTCACCCACATCCTTGCGATGGCATTCACCATTGAAAGAATGGTGTTTGCCTTCTCATCCTTTGAAATATTTCGCAATTCTCGGTGATCAATTAAAGCGCAGTTTTTATACAGTTCTTGTCTCTTGATTCTTTGCGTTCAACACTACATAGATTACTTTCCTGAGAAAGCTAAAAAAGAAACTTCCATCCAGTACATACTCTACATCCTTACGTATAGCATCTGGCCAGTTTTTAGTTACAAAAAGGAAGTCCGAAATCATCAACGTCAACTGACAACTGACAACTCAACGATCATTACGTCTTAACGAGCCAATTGTGCAGTTAAATTTTAATTTACAAAAAAAAAAAAGCTAAAAAAACATCACTACACAAACTTCGAAAATGGCCACATACGCTGCATTCAAGCATGTTGAACTTTACAATGTTGGCAAAACTAAAAAGAGGTAAGCAACAACAAATAGCCAAACTGATTAACTATAAGTACAATACATACAAACAAACAAACACACACATACCTACATATGTATGTAAATGCCTATCTATGTACATACATACTTCGTATTTGTACTTCTTAGTTACTTGTCCGTAGGGCTTTGGGGCTGGGTACTGACTTTCCAATTCTACATCAAAACTGGCAATTAAAGTGAAAGGGCTTGAAATGTTACTGCTAGCCGCCAATTTACAAAATTGAAGCTTCTATTAAAGTTTTCTTTTAACCAGCCAACTGCTTAAGTGTGTCTGTCTGTTTTTTATTTTTATTTTTACTTGTTGTTGGTAATTTGAATGTTATTTACATTTGGCATGTGACGTATTAGGAATATTTAGTTTTTTTTTATTTTATACCTTTCATGGGAATGAAATGGTATATTAAGTTTGGTCCGATGTTTGTAAGTGCCAGAAGGAGAAGAGATAGACCCATCAAAAAGTATACCTAAATGATCAGGACGATGAGCTGAGTCGATTTAGCCATGTCCGTCTGTCTGTCCGTCTGTCCGTCTGTCCGTCTGTTTGAACGCAAACTAGTCCCTCAATTTTAGAGCTATTTTGATGAAATTTGGTGAGCAGGTGTCGTTGTACAAATGATTAAACATTTGTCGGAATCGGCCAGATCGGGTGACTATAACATATAATACAACCGATTATTCAGATATTGAATTTTGCGCCATAACTCCTCCATTTAAACAGCTAAAGGCTTGAAATTTTGCAGAAATATCAGCCATTATTAGCTACGTATCAGTATTGAAAATCATGAAGATCGGAGAAATATAACATATAGCTCCCATACAACCGATTGTTCAGATATTGCATTTTGCACCATAACTCCTCCATTTAAAAAGCTAAAGGCTTGAAATTTTGCACAAACATCAACCATTATTAGCTATATATTAGTATTCATCAAGATCGGAGTTCACAGTGTAAATCGGCAAGATAAATTCAGGACAAATATTTATTGCGAAAAGTAATAAGCTCAGCGCAATATCACATGAATCATAGCGTTAAACGTTTGGGAACTATTTACGGATCTGATAACTGTTTTCAAAGACCGACATATGTAGGTCTTACATATTAATACTTAATTATTTGTATTTTTTAAATGTTGAATATCAAGCGTCGATACGATATTAAAAATATTCAAAAACCATTCCCTTCTTAAAACATAGTTCTTTTTAATTACATAAGGAAAAGCATTAAATAATTTATAACAATGCCTTTACTAGAATTATTTTTATTGATTTGAAGGAAATTTTCGCTTTTAACTATAGGCAATACGAAATTGTAATACAATAACACGTTTTTTACTATTCTTCCATTCATGAAAGGTATGAAGCCTTCGGCATAGCCGAAGACAGCGCTGTTTTTACTTGTTTTTAAAATAAATTGCTTGTAAATGGCAATTTAAGGTTTTTGAAATTCTGTTAAGGATAAATAAAATTGTGTGCATTACTTTAAGATCGGGCGATGGAAATAGAAATTTGAATTGTTTAATTACACAAGTTTACAAAATTAAAAAAAAAAATAATGTCTGCAACTGCGACGTTCTTATATTATTAATTCGAATATAAAATGTGCCGCTGAATTCGAAGTGAAAATATAATAAAAAGAGGAGGGGTCTTACTGCATTTGTAAAATATCATTTTCTGAAGTCTAGGAAATAAGCTGAAAGCGAACACATTACTTTAGGTTGATATTTCATATTTTCCATATTAATTTAATCAGCCAATGATACTTAAGATCTTACAAACTATAAATACATAGCATCATCCTTAATGCTACACCTTTTTCAGTTTTAGTTCAGAAAGTTGCAATTCAAATTTAGAAAGTTGCAATCCAAGTTTAGAATTTCCATTTCAAATTCAGAATTTTCATTTCAAATTCAGAATTTTCATTTCAAATTCAGAATTTTCATTTCAAATTCAGAATTTTCATTTCAAATTCAGAACTTTCATTCCGCATTCAGAATTTTCATTTCAAATTCAGAAAATTGCAATTCAATTTCAGAATCTCCAATTAAAGTTCAAAAAGTTACAATTCAAATTCAGAAATTCAATTTTAAATTCTGAAATTCAATTTAAAATTCAGTAAGCCCTAATTCAAATTCAGAAAGTTACAATTCAAGTTCAGAATTTCCATTTCAAATGCAAAATTTGTATTGGAAATTCAGAAAATTCCAATTCAAACTCAGAATTTCCATTTCGAATTCAGGAAGTTGCAATTTTAATTCGGAATATCCAATTTCAATTCAGGAAACTATAAGTCAAATTCAGAAAGTTATCCCTCAATTTCAGAATTTTCATTTCAAATTCAGAATTTTCATTTCAAATTCAGAATTTTGTGAATTTTTGTGAAATTCAATTTAAAATTCAGAAAGCCCTAATTCAAATTCAGAAAGTTGCAATCCAAGTTTAGAGTTTCCCTTTCAAATTCAGGATTCCCATTTCAAATTTAGACATTTTCATTTCAAATTCAGAAATTTACAATTCAAATTCAGAATTTTCCAATTTAAGTTCAGAAAATTTCCTTTCCACTCTTCGAATTGGAAATTTTAAATCTTCTTTTTGAACCCTTTCGTTCCTACTAGAAAAACAACAAGAAATACATAGCTTCCTTAATACTACAACTTTTTCAGTTTTATTCCAGAAAGTTGCAATCTAAGTTCAGAATTTCCATTTCAAATTCAGAATCTCCAATTAAAGTTCAATAAGTTACAATTCAAATTTAGAATCAGATTCAGAATCTCCAATTGAAGTTCAAAAAGTTATAATTCAAATTTTGAAAGTTACATATCAAAGTTCAGAATTTCCATTTCAGATTCAGAATTTTTACTTCAAATTTGGAAAATTCCAATTCAAATTCAGAATTTCCATTTCGAATTCAGAAAGTTGCGATTCCAATTCAGAATATTCAATTTAATTTCAAATTACGCCAAGCCTTTGGAAGAACTGTCTTCATTTCCCTACAAACCAACTGTAAAAAATTCCTTGTTTTTCGTCCTCTAAATATACCTTCCCCCCCCCCTTAAAGGAGGATAAAATGAAGACATCAAATGCACACAATTGAAAAGTTGTTCATTCATAAAAAATTACAGCCACAAAACATCGGTTGAGAACTTTCGCACAACCTTGTACCAGATTTCAACCCTCGAATTTTCATTTTTTACCTTCGAATCCTTTGTGACGCCTTAAAATAAATATACAAGTATTTAAACCGTATGGCGTCAGAATTTTCTTTTCAATTTTTCACATTTTACTTGATAAACTCTACAAAATGATCTCAAGTGGAGATGTATAAATTTGTCAACATGATAGCTAAGAATATCTCCATATGGGTATTTCTTCTAGTAGGCTCACTGCATTAAAATAAAGGATATTGTATATCTACGGTATTTATTTTTCCTTAGTTCCGGTAGGTGGAACCAATGTGAAATTTATGTTTAAAAATTCACTAAAATATTGAGGTGTAATATTAGCAACTATCTACAATCTCTCGATTCCCAATTTTTTTAATTCCGTCAATCGTGGTCGATTTTTATTTTTCCGTAATAATTTTATAACCTCTTACACTACTAAAATGCCCTATAAATCTGAACAAAGTTTAGCAGATTTCTCTATGATTTTTTGCCAATAAGAAGCCCTTCTTATAACAACTGAGTACGTCTTTTCAATAAAATCAAGAACATAATCTGTAAAACTAAGATGAAAACTGTTCAATGTAATTAAGAAGAATTAAGATGAAACCGTTTTCAATAAAATTAAGAGGGGAATCTTGGTTTTCATATTAGAATCTCCTCTTACTTTTAATAAGCCGAAGATTTTATCGATTTAGAATTATTGGCACCTAAGTTTTTAAAGTGGATTATTTTCTAGAAATAAATATCACACTGTTTATAAACTGTCTAGTACTTAATTATATAAGTTTTACTTATTATTATAATAAGTTGAAGTATTTTTTGTATTATTATTATTACAGGTTTTACATACTTTCTTATAATACAAAAACAATTAAAATAAGCATACTTAGTGTGGCCAAATTATTTGTAGTATGTATGGCACGTGCAATTTCTTGAGACTTAATACCTTATTGTACAACTGACCTGGGAGAGAAATGGAGCGTTACTATCGAGTAAATATATTTATTTTTAAAACATTATTCATTGGAAACTTGTGGGGGAAAAATAAGTAAATCAAAAATTTTCATTTTGAAAATACAAAAATCCCAAAAAACAATACTCATAACATTAAACCAAGGCGAATCCATACAAGGTGGTGTTATAAATACAACTACAAATTTCCTATGTATTTTGTTTTTGTTTCTGCGTGAGAGTTGTGAAAATTTAAATACATTTTGTATGTCAAAAATTTTCATTTTGAAAATACAAAAATCCCAAAAAACAATACTCATAACATTAAACCAAGGCGAATCCATACAAGGTGGTGTTATAAATACAACTACAAATTTCCTATGTATTTTGTTTTTGTTTCTGCGTGAGAGTTGTGAAAATTTAAATACATTTTGTATGTCAAAAATTTTCATTTTGAAAATACAAAAATCCCAAAAAACAATACTCATAACATTAAACCAAGGCGAATCCATACAAGGTGGTGTTATAAATACAACTACAAATTTCCTATGTATTTTGTTTTTGTTTCTGCGTGAGAGTTGTGAAAATTTAAATACATTTTGTCTTTGCTTTTACGGCTTTTGAAAGCTCATACGCAAAAGCAAAAACAAAATACATATAGGTGAATAAAACCAAATCAAATCAGTTGCTCTTATGCCATCACCTTCTATAAATTCGCCTTGTATTAAACTAAAAACAATTTAAATTGATTATTCACAAAGTAAATTTTAAGACCTTAAAAGTAAAATTTAAATTAGAATGAGCTTTTTTAAAAATAGAAACTTTTTCTTATTAATAATTTCAATAGGATTCTAATAGAAATGAGAGGATCTCCTTATTAATTTCTTTTATATGATTTTTCACATAAAAACGAGGAGATTTTTTTTTACAATTGCAAATTTTTGAACAAGATTCCATAAAAATTAATAAACAAGAAGTTATCTCTTTGTTTTCAGGCGTTTTCCTTTTCAATATTATTTGAGAAGAAATTCAAACCAATATTAAGAAGATTTTCTAGTGAAAATTTCTTCGATTTTGTCCCCACTCGCATTCCTTCGTCATCAAGTTTTTTTTAGACGTCGATCTCTTTAATGATAGGTGAACTTTTTTTTTTAGCTCTGTGCATAAGAAATACTCTTGTATTTTAAGGTGCATCGTTTAATTTAACGTAGCGTTCGGCCGCCTCGCCCTATTTATTTGTAAATAAAAACCGCATTGTGTTTATCGGCACTCGATTGAATGTTCATTAAAAACACGTTCATTTAAATATCACATGCGCCTATCATCGAGACTAGAATCTTTGCAATTTTCCCAGACTATAATTGAAATACCACAAAACACACCCCCCTCTATCGGCTGAATGCGCTACAAATCTAAATACAAACAGTTTTATCAATGTATGTTTAACACTTTTGTTTAGTCATAAATAGCGGGGGAAAATTCCTTGAATTTACACCCACAAACATCGACAAACAACCACACTACTTGACCCGGATAAAGGCAGCAGCAGCAGGCGACAGGCAGGTAACAACAAAGCAGCACTTGAATTGAAAAACTAGGTAAGGACAAAATTAAGAGTGGGGAGGGGCGCAAGCAACGTTCATATCTCTACCCTTAGGCTTTATTTTAGGTTTTCAGTTTTCTTGGTGAATGCTATCAAATCACACAACCCTCATTAATGGGCGTGCAGCGTTCCAGTTTAAATTGTTGGGGGAAAAAATAGAACAAAAAATTATCCTCATTATCCTCGTACCTGCATGCGGGGGAGGCTCGCTGCAGTTGTTGTTATGAAAAGCTAAACATTGGTTGTAAATTACCTGAATTTTTGTGCTGTGCTGTGCTGGCTTTTCGATTATTATTTTATTTTAAGTAATTTGGTTTTCAGTTTCCTATTTTCTCTTTCCGCTTGAAACAAACTGTCTGCCAATAATTTTTATGTGCGAGCCTTCACTCTTCGTCAACTCTCGCTGTGTAAAAAAAATTCAATATTCTGTCGAGTACGCCATCAGCTGGCGCTTCATTGCCATATTGCGTGTTGCGTGTGTGGCGGAAGATGAGGAGGGCCAGTCGACTTGTTGGGGAAACACGCGACTCCTATTGCTGCACGTTTTACGATTTACCTAATGTCACGTCATGTTACAAATTATGGTTGACCAAAGAAAGCCGCTAGGTGGTCAATCAAGCTGAGTGTGACGGTTTCTGTTATGATATGATGACGTATGTATTTTATGAATGATTTTTAGAAGAAAAAAGTTATTTTTATTACTTGATTCTTTTTTTTTATTCACAAGTCCTCCAACGCGACAGCTAGTCTGGCAGCTACTTCGATATTCAGTACCTATCGAAATTATTTTAATTATTTTCGTGTTACCTAAAAACTAACACGTTTTTATTTTATACATACAGTTTCTCAAATAATTAGACATGCAGTGGTTTTTTTACACTTCATATTTAAACATTTTTTCTCTTAAACTTTTTTTTTATAAATTTCTATTTTCGTCGTCCCACACTAGATAAAAAACTCACAAAAAATTCAACAAATTTCAAAAAAAAATTCATTATTAGTATTGTAAAGAAAAACTAATTTGTTCAAGCTTTAAGCTTAATTTCCACCTATGAAGAAAAATCAGAACAAATATTTTTCATTCGCTGATTTAAGAATTTTTAATAGAACGGCGCATTTGTATACCAATTTTTTGTGTTTTTTTTTAAATTTTTTTCATATAAAATTTTTGTCTTTATTTTGTTTTTTTAATATACATACATACATAGGTCCATTTTCTAACAAAAGCCATATAAAAGACGTCTCGCACTTGATAAGACAATCAAAAAAAATTCAACAAATTTCAAAAACGAAATATTCATTATCAGTATTAAAGCCCATTCAATTTAAATTTAAAAAAAAAAAACAGATTTGTTCATGCGTTAGTTAAGCCCAGTCTCCACCTCTGTAGAGAAGTCAGAAGAAATAAATTTCATTCACTGATTTAAGACTTTTTAATTGAAGAAATTTCTTTTTCATTACTTGGACGTGACTTTTTTATACCAAATTTTTTTGTGTTTTTAAAGCTTCTTAAATGCCAGGAATTTATTTAATATGAAATTTTTAATTTACAAACTAATACGTTTTATTAAGTACATTGATGTTTTTTTACAATATCAAACAATTTTTCCATTTAAAATTTTTGTCTTTAATTTTTTCCCGAAAAGTTTGCACAAAAAAATACTGCACTCATTTGTGTTCCACTCTGTATATGTTTGTCGTTATTTATTTTTTTATAAAAGTCGAAAATACCAATCTGCGAAAAAACGTGGGTTTTACTCCGATTTTCGTCGTCGTTTAGTGAATCGACCGATAAACATTACCAAAGGTCTCATATGAGACAATTTTGCTTATTGGCACAGTCGTTAGGACAGAAATGGCGTTTCAAGAGGCGAAAACCATAAATGAAGGCGTTCTAAGTCTTTCCACGATGAAATGTCAAACAATATTGAACACAAATATCACGACAGTTTGACAGATGAAAAGTATCTCTAAATGAAGCATCCGATATTATTCGTGGTATTCGTTTATTAACAGTTATTAATCGATTTTGTTATCGTCATTGCTATCATTATAGCTATCGGAGTTATCTTTATCATAGTTGGCACCGTTATAGTTATCGATTTGGTTCTATATTGTTATTGTAATCGATAACCTCATTACAATCGTATTCGTATCCATTTGCCTATTTGCAGAAAAAGCAACAGCGCACATATCAATTAGCAGCTATAGTTTACAGCTGTTAAAGGACTAAAGGCATTTCGAATGCTAATACCAATTCGAAATTGTACCCCATCGAAATTTTATTCGTTTCACTTCAAAATACGGGTTCACTTTTGTGAGTTATCGCCTTTTTATGTTTCTTTTTTTTTTTTTTGGTAAATATGACGTCACATCTGCATTGTTGTTGTTGTCAGCTGTCAATATTGATTTTTGCGCGCTGCATTCACCTTAAATTGTTCTAAATGTTATGCGCTTTTTTATTACCTCAAAATTTCTAAAAATTCCTAACTAGCAGTGCATTAACCTCTCAACTTACAATGCGCGCGCTGTGTCTAGTCGCCGTCGTCGTCGTCGTCACAACTGCTGCTCACCTCTCAACACCCTTCAAATCACACCCCCAAAGACACCCTAATTAATACTCTGCTATTCGTTGCACCGCTGCTCTTCCTCACGTCCTGTCGTCGTTAGTAGTGTAGGTATGCTAATGCCACAATTGGAATTCATTCCACACATTCCAAGTGAGGACGTCCGATATAAAACCAAAGCAAGAAAAAGAAAGGAAATTAATTCGCAAAACAGCTGTACTCGACCAGTTCTAGTCAGCGTCGGCGCTATTGATTTTCCTGCAGGCCGACGAAAGAAATGACGAAATTCGCCTTGTATTGAACTAGACGCGCCTATGCATTGCCTATTCTAAGTTAGTTATAATCTCCTCCTCTGCCTCCGCCTCCTCCTCCTCCTCCTCCTTACTCCTCTTTACCGACGCCGCGTCGCAAAACCTTCTCGCTCAGCTAGGCATATACCGTTTTTGGTTTCTCTTTGGCGCGTTTGCTTACAAAAAGTTGAAAAGTGGGAAGTTCAGTTAACTTTTTCAACAGTGTTTTATGTGTTTCCTTGACCATTTTATTGCATTTACATGCTACCTTTAAGGTTTCGCCGCTTTCTGCTGCTTTCCTTTGTGTGCACTTATTTGCTTTTGTTTTTTTTTTTGTTTTGTTTTTTTCGCAAGTGTTGTGTAGCGTAGTGCAAAAAACAAGTGCCGGTTCATTGAACCCACACTCCTTGCATACTTACTAAATATTGTTACATAATCACGTATGCATACAAGTTAAATTTAAATCGTTTTCAGCTGTTTCTGGTATTCTACTGATTTTCACTTCCTTGACCGCGTGCTAGCTGCTGTTGTTGTTGCTGCTGTTGTTGTTGTTGGATCTCGTACATTTAACCATTTTATGGCACATGAATAATCGACATAGCTGCCTATGTCTACCTACAAACCAACCAAGTTACCTGTGAAGCAATCAAGTTGGCCAGTTAGCCAAACAGCCAGCGAGCTACATAGCTAGCCAGTTCTGCCACCTCCAAACTCGTTCATTCCCGAAACACCAAAAATAAACTGCAGTTCTTATAGTTGGCGACAAGTTGTTGTTTGCTGTCAGTAGAAGTGAAATAAAAACTGGAAACTTGAAAACTTTCTGAATTCTCCGAAAATCTTTGCGAATTCGCTACGCAGCACTTCCCATCCATTCATACTGTCTGGCTGTCTGTCTGTATGTCACTATTAAAGCGATGCCACATAAAAAGCTTTGGCTTTGCGTGACATTTGTAACTTTGTAAGAAAAACGAAAAATGCAAGAGAGATGTCACAATAAATGCTTTGGACACCAATCACTTGTTTAAAGTGAAAGGCTCGGAAAACTAAAAAAACAGAGAATTAATTTTGGTTGAATTTTAAATTTATCTTGCACAAAGAACGTAGATTACCAAGAAGTTGCACACTTTCACCAGATATGCCAACAGAATATTCTAGCTTATTTCACTATACCAGAACAAATTGGGCTATCACTGATTGATATTAGAATCTGATGGGATGTAATTGGTTTGTGGTGTAGTGAAGTAAGCTAGGATTTCTTACCACAGGATAATTTCACTGATGCAACGTTTTTATAATCTACGTACTTTGATCTTGTATTTTCGCAGAAAATTTAAGTGTGTCGTCTGAGGTGAATAAAAGAGATCTGAAAATCAACTGAACGCGAAAAGATGAGAGTTGGCGAACTTTCAGCAAAGAACATAGATTACAAAGAAGTTGCATCTCATCCCACCGTTCCTCTAGCAAAAAATCTCGTCCAATTTCATTATGCAATTACTACTTTGACTTTTTCTGATTGTTATTAGAATCTGATTAGATTCAATTGGTTTTCTGGTATGGTAAAATTGGACGACAAATTTTGGCACAGAAAACGAAACGTCATGCAACTCCCTTGTCATCTATGTTCTTTGATTTCAGTTTCGCTTTCGGCGTTGGTTATGTGGGATATTTCGTATAATTTTGTATGTATTCATTTTGGTTGTCAAAGCGAAATTTCCCTGACGTAAACTTTCTATCTAGCATAGCCTTTAGCTTTAGCTCATTAATGTTTGTGTGGTTAATTTGACGCTCGCTTATCTCGCTTTACTTCACTTTTTCAGCGATTTATTACCTACCAATAAACTTTGTATTTACAAAACTTTGCTGTTCTTAAGAGAGTTTTAAACTTTAAACTGACAAATGAAAGATAGACATATAATATTTTCGCTTTAAACAAATTTAGCCTACAGACAACAAAGATATTTGGTTATTCTGTCCCCCCAATCACTTTCGGTTATTTAAAATGGAAAAATTGTGAATAAATCACAAATTAGACAATTTAATGCTTTCTTTCCCGCTCATTTCGTTTATCGCCCACTTATGTAGTTGGTGTTTTTCAAAATCTATTTTTATTAATCGCCAATGTGTTATATCCAACAGCAATACGTTGCAGCCATTTGTGACTTTGCTTTACTACAAATTATGCCTTTTCATGCTATTTATGTCATGTTTTGGATTAGTGTTATTCTCTTGAAAATTTATTTAAATAAAAGTGGATGATAGGTTTATTGCCGCGCAGAGGGGTAATCTGAACCACTCGGTACACTCTCTGCTGTAGCTTTTTTGAACGGAAATTTAAAGAGATATAGAATTTACTTGAAGCGGAAAATTGCAATTAGTTTACTAATTTGTTCTAGTATTCTACAAAGTTCGATAAATATATAATGGGGTCTTCAATTAATAGCATTTTCTTAAATCCCAGTTCTCTGGTTATTCGAAAAATGGCAATTAAAAACAAGTATTACTAAGAAAATTACAAATAAAAAAAAATACAATTGAACAATTGTTAAAAAAGAATTGCATAGAAAGCACAAAAAAATCCCTAAAATGCTTATACAATTAAAAAAGTATGAAATCATCATGAATTTCACTTTCGGCTTAAATGTTTCACTTATTTTTTAAATATAAATTTTCCCTGGAAATTTTTCGCTTCCGTAATTTCGGTCGAGAAAAGTAGCCATTTTCACTGGAAACAACATTCAATTAAATCTGATATTTATAAAATTACAACAAAAACCAACTGTTTTTACTATTATTTTAAGAATAAATTGATAAATAAAGCGCAGAGCGTTATTATTTTATGTAGGCTCCACTCCACTCCACTCCTAAAGTTTGAAGCTTGTAGATTATAGCCCTCACAGTCGTCACCAAGTTGCGAGATTCTATGATTTTATAATAAATATTTATATAATGATCTTACTATTTAAAGATTAGCATTTAATACCATCGCTGCATCATATTTCATAAATACAATATCTATTTACTCAGTTTTGTTTAATTTCTATTTATCCAATGAGTTCCACGAGATGCGGTCCGCTCCCCATTTTTGTTTCATTTTTATATCTCCAGGCTCCTTCAAACGGTCGCAGGGAGTCACTGTTATTTCCTATGCCGATGTTTATCCCGATAATGGCTATCGGCAATGTTCGAATGTAATCGATGATCTCTCCAACTTGGCTTGTTTCTTCACCGACAAGAACATGGCCTGATCCACCACTCAATCTTCGGCTACCATATTCACAACATGGACGAAAGAGGTCAGGCTCTATCTCTATCGTTTATAACTAATTCGTGATGTTCTGTGATAACAAGTTGAAATTACATGTTATCATCCCCCTCAAAAACTGTCTAACTTTAATGCGAACCAATCATGACAATCTAATCTCGAAAACAAATCAATTTTCGTTGTATTTTCATATGCAACTCTTTATTCGATAACTTTTTGCTAAAAAAAATCGGAAATGATTTGCCGTCCTAGTTTAGAAAAAGGAATTAGAACAATAATTAACAAAAAACGGGGTGGAGAAAAACTGCTTGGGGGCATTTTGGAGCTCTGGGGAGAATTCCGATTACGGGATTTTCTTGGAGAAAAAAGTTAAATAATTAAAGTAATGTCATCGAAAGCCAGTTAGTTAAAAGGAATGGTCATGTTTAGTATTGAAAACATCTGCTGAGAACACATTGTTTTCATTGCCGTGTGAACATGGTATAAGATTTTCAGTAAAATAAGAACATACGGAAAATTGTGGATAGCAGTTGTTTGGTGCTTAAAACAATACATTTTCATATTTTTTGGAATGCAAGAAGTCTCTGAGGAAATAGGAAGAACAACTAAGTAGTAATCAATTATTATTTACACAAAATATATCCCAATATGTTCGATAATTCCTCTGCTTCAAAACTATCATATTAGAATGATCTTGAGAACTTGTTCTTAGCTTCATTTATCTTTGTTCTAAGCTTTGTCTGATCGCCCTTTCATTACCTTGAACTTCATTCTCATTTATGCCTTTTCTAATATCCATTTTATTTAAGGTCAAGTATTAAAAACAAAAAAAAAACAAAATAAAATACCTTACCATGCTTGCAGTGCCCGTGAAGTTGACTCATTGTAAATGCTAAATAATTATCAAGTCACCGTTGAGCGATTTTTATTGCTCGGAATGTATTTGAGTTGTTTTCTCTGCAAATTCTTTCCAATGACCTTTCTATGATCATTTAAAAGAAAAAAAGCCATAACACTCAAGTATTTACCATTTTTGGTAGGCCATTTTGACAAAAATTCCCGGAAGCGGTTATAGGTAAATTGACGTTTTTTGAAATTTCGCATTCACTTTCAAAAAAAAAACAAACAAAAAATGCACATTTTGGCAATATGACAGTAGATATGTATTGTATACCCAAATATACTGACAAGGCGCTGGTTTTGAATTTCAGCGCGTGTCGCGTTCAAATTTCTCATAATTTTTTATTTTGATGTTTTGTAACTTCCTGTTAAGCGCCATTAATTTTTATTGGATGTGTGTTTTTTATTTTTGTTTTCACTTTCTACCCATATGTGGATTCAGCTATAAAACTAATTGATCATTTTTGAAATTATAAGAATTTTCACTAGTTTTTGCTGGTAAAAAATGTGTGGAATGAGAACAACAAGAGCTTTTTATTTACATATCTATAGTATTTCTGTTTATATAAGCTACTAAAATTTATTGCATGAACTAAGCTGAGTCACTGTAGTTCTATCTAAATGAACTCTTATTTGTCTAACTTTGTTTTTAGTTTTACAGATTGTTTTTTATGATTGTCAAAAATCAAAAAAAAATCAAAAAAAAAACAACAAAAAAACGTTATTCCTTAGCATTTAACTCATTCTGTGTTGTAATCTTGTTTAAGTACTAGACTTAACTTGTTGATAACAGACGTAAACTAAACTACAGTTTACCGATGTGTGTTTTTTGTACATTGCATTTAGACAATTGATCGTGTGATGTCATTAACTTTTGTATATATGAATGGCTAAAAGTAGTTCGTGAAAATTGTATTGAAGCTTCCTAATTCTTGTCAACATTCCTAATTAAATCGGCCACTCCACGGCAGATATAGGCGGAGTACATAAAATACACCGTGGGCAAACATTGAGGAGGGAAGAGAAAGGAATTAGATTAAATCGAAAACTCTTTATTTTAACGCGATGTCTGTCTGACATCAGTTTCAAAGTTTAAAGGTTCCAAGTACTCGAACAATTAGTGCTGTAATTTCGATAACGATGACTATTCCAATAAAAGGCAGGTTATGAAGCTGTGATGGAACAAAAGGCGAAAAGAGCGTTTATTCTCCTCTTTATTGAAAGTTTAGGAAAGGATCGTCTTGTAAAAAAGTTTCTTGCTGACAAAACTCAAATAGAGTATGGCTCATATGTGTTTTGCTTTTTTTTTGTTTAAATTCCAAAAAAAATATTACAAATCAATTTTGATCGGTTTATTCGAAAGACATTCCCATCATTTATTAAATTCATGTGGCTGCTTCGGCTAGCTTCGCACTAGAGCATCCTGTTAACCAAGTTTTTCAATTCCTTGGTCACGATTTCTGGCTGCATTTCTCAATGGCTTGCACGATCTTCGCCTTAAGGGCCCCGAATCGTTAATGGATTGTTCGCATAACGTTGGTTCTTCACTTCATCCCACAAAAACGTCAATTTTCAGCCTCAACAACGTCGGTGATCACGCATCAGACCAAAATAGAGTTTCCAGGCAGTATTTCGAAAGAAAATTGTGCCAAGGATGTCACGTTCACTGTCATTCTCTGCAGGTGCATTCTCGACGATCACTTGCGGGCTTCCGATCCTCAGTTGTTGGAGTTTTGTTTGTTAACATAGCCGCCGAGATTAATATTGCCTTCGCCAGAAAAGATGATTTTCGGGCAAAATCGTTGTTCATTACGAGCGCTAAGGCCAAAACTGAAAAGCGATAACGACGTCGATGAACATGAGCCTTTGATTACTGAGCCGGTTGAACCTTGTCAGCAGCGAATAATCCGAGGTCATTGTGTAAAATTCAAATGAGGCTGGTGCGTTAAATGTTGAGTTGTTGAGATCGATGACTATTCGATATTCCAAGACTGCAACGCTTGGGAGAGCTCGGCTGTCCGGAGGTGACCCTTTGGAGGAGTTACTTTTCGGGCAGAAGGGCCTCCATCGTTGGCGTAAATGGGAGCGTGGATGTGGACGTGGCTCGTGGGTGTCCGCAGGGGTCCATCGGTGGTCCATTCATTTGGAACATGATGATGGATCCTTTGCTCCGGCAGCTCGAGCCACTGTGTAAATGCAGTGCGTATGCGGACGACCTTCTGCTTTTAGTGGAGGGCCAGTCCAGAGCGAATTTGGAACAAGCGAGTGCGCAGCTCCTTGGAGTTGTACACGCTTGGGGTGTAAGGGTAGGTGTGGATGTATCGGTGGACAAAACGGTGACCATGCTGCTGAAAGGCAGCCTGTCATCGTCGCGCCCACCGGTTGTCCATATGAATGGGGTCAGCATTAGGTACGTGACGGAAGTCAGGTATCTGGGGCTGACCATGAGTGAAAGAATGTGTTTCACTCCACACTTGGTGCGAGTGAAGGAGCGGCTGCAGGCGGTGGTTGGCACCTTGCGGCGTGTTTTGCGGCACGAATGGGGCCTTGGTCGGCGAGCCGTTCGTACTATTTATCGTGAACTTTTCGTGGCTTGTGCCACGTATGGGGCCGCGGTGTGGTACGAGACGGCTGCGACGGTCGTAGGTCGCAGACGACTGGTCTCGTGTCAGCGGATCATGTTGCTGGCCTGCCTGCCTGTATGCCGCACTGTTTCGACTGATGCGTTGCAGGTGTTGATGGGTGTGTCCCCTCTTGATCTGGTGGTTATACAGCTTGCTGTTGCCTTCCGGTTGAGAAGGGGGATGAGGTTACCGTTGCTGCGTGATGAGTGGATTTCTGACGCTGATGTGCAGGGCGGGTATCTAGAGAGCCGTAGGCTCCTAGCCGAGTGTGTTGTGCGGAAGTGGCAGGACCGTTGGGACAATTGTCCTCATGGTCGGGTGACATACGAGTACATCCGGGATGTTTCGTTTGTGACCCAGAATCCTGACTTTGGATTTTCCCTCAGCCTGGGCTTCTCCTGACCGGTCACGGGCCTCTTAATGCATTTTTGCATGATAGGCACCTGGCCGCGTCGGAGGAATGTTCATGTGGGGCCCAAAGTGAGGACTGGGTCCACATCATAGCGGATTGCCCGATGTACTCAGACATTAGGGATCTGGGGGTAGTGGGCATCAGTCGGACGAACGGAAGATTGAATGTTAGTGGTGTGTTGCACACTCGTCAGACTGCTGATATGTTGGGTGCATATGCGAGGGAGGTATTCAAGCGGCGAAGACGATTATTGGAGTAGTTGGAGAAGGGTATGTGTATGAGTGTGTGTGTGAATGAATATGGTCGTGAAATTGGTGATAGGCTGAGTGAATTGGTACGAGGTGTATGGGGTTCAGCCCCAGGCCACCAGTCCGGAGCTGTATGGAAGCTCAACTGGTAGTGGCCTCGGCCACGAAGTCCGACCGGAGACTTAAATCTGGTACCACGGGGAACAGGAGCCCCCAGAGTTCGCTCTGACCTGTTCTTTGGGTACGGCCCCTAGGGGAGTATCGTGGTGGCTGTGGTTCAATACCCAAATGCGGGTAGAGCTTGACCTTGTGTCACGAGACATCGTGTGGTTTTTTTTTTAAACTTAGAACGAAGGAGTCAGCTAGGAATTTTTTTGTCGCTGCATTAATTTCTTAATTGATTTTTCACCCTTTCCACTTCCGATTATGGCGCTGACAGTTCGTTAGTTGGTAGTAAGTTTTCTTTTGTGAAAGACATTTTTTTTTAAACTTATTTTGGTTTCCTGATAAAGTCAAACTCATTTTGTTACTTGGCGCTGCCCACTAACGAATTAACGAGCTGCTTGGTTTGACGACCGCCCTTAGCATTTTTGCAATTCTTAAGCTATTATTGTGGCTGGCTTTCAATGTGTCATTTTTATGTCATATTTTTAACGTTAAAAATATGACTTAATGCACACCAGGCATAGAATTTTTCAACTAAGCTAAATCCTTTGCTGCAAATTTATTGCCAAGTTCTTATTAGCAGCAGTAATATTCACATTTTATAACTCATTTTGACAACTTGTTTTGATCGCTGTCGTAATCTCTCAGCTATGTAAGTTGGTCAAGTTTTGTGTCTTCATGTGTCATTTTACGATTGCTATGCACTCACACAACGAAATTTATAGAAAAATACTTGTTGCATTATTATGCTCATCATTTTACGTCACGGTCGCAATGTAAAAGTACAATTATTCAATTAAATTAAAAAATATAATTTCGTTTTGTTTTTTTTTTTTTGTTTGTTCATTTTCTACCTTTGTCCCACTTACTTGTGGCTTTGACGTTATTTCATTCGCAACATTCTAAGCTATGGCTTTCTGTTAGCCGCAAATCTCAATTCAAATTATCCAAAGGCGGTATTCATTATGCTGCTTAGCAACGCTTTCCAGTTTTTATTCGCTTCCCTACTGCTTGGGATGCTGCGCTTTTTTGCTTTCAACTTTTTTTACATTCGCATTTCTATTACAATGCTTCTTCCTTCCTCTCGTTTGTGTTAGCCCATTCACTTTTACGCATTTTAATTTCATAATACATATATTATTCACATTCATATTTTATTTTTTAATTAAGTTCTTCGGGTTTTTTAATATTTAACGAAAAGTGTTGCCACCAGGCGAGAGAACAGCAGCAGCGACGCGGTTATAATCGGAAATAATGGTACTGATTCTTTCTGGTAGCGGCTTTCGTGACTTTTGGGTGTACATATGTGAATGAAGTGTTTACATGGGAACTTCATTATTGTAGAAACCATTAACCCTGTAGGGTGAAATTGCAACCATGACTAGTTTGCACCGCACCTGTTCGAAATTTGACGAAGTATTGGACGTCTACTGACATAAGTAACGCCCAATGGTCGAAATTTTACCAATACGTCCAAGAATGTTGCCACCAATGGTTGACAAAGTCCCCTTATATGTAGTACCCTATCAGAGAGGTGGCAGTCATGACATGACCTAGGAGCTAGGATTGAACAAAAATATATATATATCGAAAAATCGATATTTTTAAAATAATGAATAAATACGTCGATATTTTTAATCTCGAAATACATAAGTAGATATTCGATATTTATCCAGCTCACGTAAATCTTAAATTTTTCGATATATTCATACAGAAATCTTAAAATATAATTAATTTTATAATTTCAGTGTAAAAACGGCAACTTTTTAGCAGCCTAATGTACATAGTTATATATGTATATTTTTTTTTTTAGGTAAATTGTTTGAGTACACAAATACATCAAATTTAATGCGTTGTAATAATAAAAAAAATAATAAAACTGCCAAAAGTGTATTATTTCTTCACTTTCGAATATTTTTTACAACACTTTAGGTAAATGCGCCTTGTAAAAGATATTGATTGTTATCGATTGTTTAAAAATATCGATATATTTTTAAATCGTGAATCAACTGTGTAACAAAATGAATAATAAATTTTAATAATCTTTTAAAATATTTCGCATCGAAAATGTCATCGATTTCAAAAATATTAAATACGTGTATACTATATAAATCGAATCGTTTGAACATTTCTAGAGTTTTACGAATAGCCCTTTACAATAACCCAAGTTTTACACAGGTTTTTTGAGTACTTCTCTCCGATATTTTTGTAGGATCGATACCTTATTCGATGCTGTTAAAGAATACCGGTATCGATTACATGGGGCTATGGGAACAATATTACATCTATATAATGTACAACATGAACGTGAACCAAACAGGCTCTTTTTTTATACAAAAATTATTAGTTATAGCTCGCTACACGACGGTATCCAACCAATTTTTATCCACCTAAATAACGCATTACGAAGATATCAAAACTGTTTTATTTTGTATATGCATACTTTCAGGCTCCATGCAATTGAATTAACAATTTGAGCTATAAATGATGATGAGTAGGGCGCTAATGTTTTATATATTAAATTTGATCCTTCCATTGTAGCTTGCATAGCTAATTAAAATCCCAATATGAACCATCACGTACTTAACATATTTAGGATTTTGTACATATGTATGAGTTTTCTAAACATCTCGACCACAGCGCCACCTGCTAGTCTATTTTTCTTCTTTTTTTTTTGTGTGTTGAAAGACCAAATAAAGCACACCATTTGTATTTTTTGTACCAAGTCGCAACAGGTTTGGAAATATATTATTGAATAACCATGCCTATTGTGATATCTTAAAGTCAAATTTAATGTAGTGACATTTTTTTTTATCAGTATAATGATTCCCACAACTGCCCGACGCTGGAGGGAACCAGACAAAAGTGGAGCTTTTTTTTAAATAAAAATAATTTAAAAAAAATTTTTTTTGTTTAAATCACGATAGAACATGATAAAACAGTTTAAGCTTAAAAGGTCAGCATGAAAATATTTAACTTTTTTCAACGGAATCATAAGTAGATATTTGCTTTTTTCAAATAAGCCCAGCTCCCTCAAATCTTAATATAGTTATAATTCTGATGGAAAAAGAGTAATTACTTTTTTTTATGGGGAGTGATGCACACTAATTCATTTACCTGGACTTTTCTTAATAAATACCTAATGGGTAAATATTCAAAAGAAAAGTATATTGTACATAAATACATACATACATAAAGAGCGTTTTTTTTAGACGTGTGGTTTCAAAGCGACAATATTTTTTTCCGAGTTGGTCTTTTTGACACTGTTACTTGATTTATACTCAGATCGTACTTCGGAAACACTTTTACAAATTGTGCAAATTTATTACCAAAATAATGGTTCGGTTCGTGCGACACAACGCGTCCAATTTTGTTCAGCGATGAAGCTCACTTTTGGTTGAATGGGTACATTAATAAACAAAATTGTAGTAATTGAAGAGTTGATAATCCGCAAGCCATTGTTGAGACGCCGTTACATCCTCAAAAAGTCACTGTTTGGTGCATATTTCTTCAAAAATCAAGCCGACCATAATGTTACAGTCAATGGGGGCGCTGTAAAGTCATAATTAATGACTTTTTGGTACCTGAATTGGAGGATGTTGATGTGGACGACCTATGGTTCCAACAAGTCGGCGTTACATGACATACAGCCAACGAAGCAATAAGTTTATTGAAGAAAATTTTTTGCGAGCGAATATTCTCGCGTCGTGTGCCTGTGGAGTGGCCTCCAAGATCGAGCTTTTTAACGCCGCTGTAATATTTTTTGAGGGGTTATGTGAAGTCGCTTGTCTACGCAGATAAGCTCGAGACGTTTGACGACTTGGAAGAGAATATTCGGCGCGTTATTGCTGACATATGGTCCCGATTGCTGCAAAAATTGGTCGGAAATTGGGTATTTCGGCTGGATTTTAATCGAGCCAGCCGAGGCGTCACTTACCCGAAATCATTTTTAAAACATAATGGCAGACCCTCATCTTTTTAATGACGCTGAATTCTTGGCCATAAGCTGAAATTATATACGTTTTATTTCTTCTCGAAAACCACATGTCTAATAAAACACCCTTCACATATTATAATTCATACAAATGCCCATTGGTAAATCAGTGGCTAGCTGCTATTTGTATGGTAGGTAGGTTTTCCTTTTTTCTCGTTTTCCTTCTATTACTTTTAATACCACCTTTGTACGTATTATGTAATATTTTGTTCTTTTCATTTTTTTTTTTTTTTTTTTTTTTTTTTGTTAACATACTCCGCTGCCTTTGACGTTTTAGTCTATATATGTAAGTACATATGTATCTACGTAAACTTTTACGACTTCTAACTTCTAATTAATAGTATGGCACAGCTCTAAAAGTTAAGAATTTCACTCACTACCTGTTTTGATGTATAGTCGTAAAACCAACCAACGAACACACTTTAATATTTTCGCACATCTGACTAAATAGTTGTGGACTTCTTTCACACACACTTGGCTGCTTTGTGGAAAATTTTGCACAAATTTAAAGTGAAATAGGTGAGCTGAAATGTGCCATTTATGTAACTTGCACCTCTCTTTGCTAAAATTCTACAAACGATTAAAATGATATGAAACGAAAAAAAAAATATTGTAAAAAAAAAAACAAAAATTGTTGCGAATTGTTGTATATCTGTATGTGCATGCAATAAAATTTGGGCCAACAAACCTATTAAAATGTAACAAACCCAATTTCAGCACTTGTGCCTCTCGGTCTCTGTGTCTGCCTCTGTCTCGGCCTCTGTCTCTTCGTACCTCTTGCCGCGCTGCCTCGCCCACTCCAGCTTACTTTTGATTTCCGTCTTCATATCCGTCGCCTTGCCACGTGCCCGGATTTTTTTTTTTGTGTTGATTTGAGTTTTGTGTATTGTTTTTGCGTTATCATGGCAATGCCACATTTATTCGACTTCAACTGGCGTGCTGTGGCAAACGGACTGACTTGACTGACTGACTTGACGGACTGACTTGACTGACTGGCTGTCTGACTGATAGTCATAGCTAGCTGGCTCGGTGGCTGTCAATGTTGGCGATGCGCCGCCTTTCATACCAGCAAAAATACGTACTAAATGCGTCATCCATTTATGTAGCTCCGTCTATGTGCGCCTTACCCTTCAATTATCCTTTGGCTTACTGCAAAAAAAAAAAAAAAATTTGCATATCTACATTTATCTACATACACATTCGTCCTATCATTGCATTGTGGAAAATATATTTTATAAATAAATGTCTTCGGTGCCAGTTACTGTCATCGCCTACCCTTGCTTACTGTGCCAAATACTCATTGAGACCTGCACACGATAATCATAATACTGAAACGAAAACTACATAAATTTGACAAATGTAAGGCCATTTTATTTTAGCTGCGCTTTCATTGTAGCTATATGATATTTTGCTTCCATTTCTTTTTGGCTTTTCATTGCTGTTTTATTTTGTGCTATTTCCTACACCGCTGCCATTATCCTTGCTTCGGTTTTTGGCTAATCCTATTTTATGTTGTTTTTGCTAATATCATGTTCCTATTTCCTCCACCTAATTCCGATGGTTTAGCAAAAACATTCTGCTTTTATTATGCGATATTTATGAAAACAACCAACTCGTTAAATATATAAATAATTAATTTAATTTGATTTATGACCACAGAGTTTCCGGTCTCTCTCTAAATCAATAAGCCAAGCTTGTTTTATTTTGCCTTTGATGTCTTTTTGTTTTGTAAATATAGTATGTTCGAAAAATATGAAGTCACACTTAAAAAATGTTTATTAATATAATGATATTCCTCTTCAGCTTTAAGCAAACCCTTATCGGCGCCAATTTTCGTTCATACATTTAAATACAAAATTTTCTTAGCAGAATATTCTAATCAGTGTCGAACATCTGGAATTCGTTGAAATCGGAAACATTTTTTTCTATCCCTTTTAATTTTTGGAATAAAATAATTTTTTGCAAAAACTGTACTAAGTTTCATATACAGTGTCGGGGACACTTTTTTCTTCAAATTTTTCTATTAAATTTTTTATAAAAGTACAGCTCGTTATATACCAAACACTGTATAAATCCATATTTCAAACTTTGTAAAAAAATTAAAAAAATTAAACAAAATTTCATCAAATTTTAAACTTATATCGATTTTTCTAAAAAAAAATTTTAGTGGAAATTCTAATAGCTGAAAATTTTCGTTCATTTTTTTACCATTTTTTTTTTGCCGCCACTCATTTTCTCTCATACAAAAATTTTTTTTTTTTAAATATCACAAGTCAATGGAAATTTTCATCTAATTGGAACTTGGTAGCCCATTCTTAAATTGAAATTTAATGGGCTACCATAATTGTTGCTACAAATTCTGAATAAAAGTTTTGCACTTTATTTAAATTTTTGCAGAAAATTTTCTAACGTTCGCACAAAAGTTTGAAATTTCTGTTTGGATATAAGCTATAATTTTATTTAAAAAAAACTTTGTATGTAGCTACAAATTACCGTTCATTTTGATTTTTTTTTTTTTGCTGAGGTGTTGCGGCTTTTTTTCTTTTTGATTTACAAAAATTTCGAGCATACTTTGTGTGGAAGCAATCAACAGTGATTTGTAGCCAAGATATGCCAAAACTGAATTGACTGCGCCCAAAAATTTTCTAAAACTTTACATTTTCAAACGGTTTTTGTTATCTAATGAGCCATCAGAGTACCAAGGTGGAGGAAGTTGTTTGAGGGTTAAACCCCTCCCAAAATCTTAAAATAAGGTATTATTTTGTAATTAATTTACTTCCTTAAAAATTATTGCAAATTAAAATATTGAATCTTCGTTTTTCCAAATTTCCATTAAAATTATGCCTAATAGATTCAAGGTAAACGTGAATTTTGTTAATTGGGTGGAAAATATGAGTTTCAAAGATATACCGTGGCTCACAGCTTAACTTATGTGCAGTGTTATTTGTTGCAATATTTTGTAATATTTAATTAAATTTTGCCATTAACTTTTTTGTAAAAATATTTTATATTCCATCCCATTAAAATTAAAAATTTACGAAAATTCAATGAAACTTGAAAAAATTTACGTTAAATTTTTTTCTCATAATTTTAATTCTAGCGTAAAAAAGTGCCACTCTTTTGGAAGACGGTCTTGCGAATTTTCTTCCATATAACGCATGCGCAACATTTTTTTTATTAGCTTGCATTTTATTTTTCTATAATTGAATGCAAGTGCATACTCCAAAAGTTTTTGAAATTTCTAAAAAAAATTTTAAATTTTCACGCTGGGTAAAAAAATTATCAAAATTAATTTTTAATAAAATGGACATACCCGAAACATTTTGGAAATTTGTGAGATATAAATTAAAAATTTTCATGTTAAAAACAATATAATTTCTGTTTTTTTTTTTAGAAGCTTGAACTTAAATATTCTAGAATAAAATGGGCTATACTCGAAAAACTTCTGAAATTTGCGAGAAAAATTTTTTTTTTTTTACAAAGTTTACCATTTTGAATTTTATTATTTATGTTATTGAATATAAAATAATAATAAAAAAAAAATATGGAAAAGATTTAACATAAAAATTAAATCAATATTGTTAAACATAAAACTACGAACTTTACTTGCTTAACACAAAGTAGACAGGGCTACATATATTCATTTTCCTCATGGATTTCCCACAGCATGACGATCCATAACATTAAATTCAAGCGAATCCGCTTTTTTAGTTGCAAAAACATCACATTTTGTGGAATTTTGAAAAATACCGTTAACCGACTTCAATAATTTTCAAAATAAAGTTTAATGTGTTTAAATTCAATATACCCAGTAATATTGTATTTATCTAACCATTTTCTCTAAAATAGGCGATGTCAAGCACATATTTAAAAATTTTAAACTCCACGTATTCTCTTCCCTGACTCGATCCTTTACATAGTATTAATATTAGATTATTCGGCAATGCCAAAATTTTCCGTCGGCAAAAGACATTTTTGTACATGTGTTTTTTGCAACAATATATTTGGAGTTGCAAAGTATTGCTTATTCCACTAGTCTACACAACTACATTTTCCCTTATGATTTTAGCTGGTATCCTTTGCTGTTTGGTTGTTATTGTCATTTTTTTTTTTGCTTGTTTATTGTGTCACATAATTTACAATGTAATTTTGTTGTTAAATCAATGAAAAGTCAATTTTGTTGCTGGATGCCAAAATGGAAATAAATAAGCTCCTGAATAAATACCTTGATGCGGAAGACCTACAAAGTATAAAACAATTTTTTCATTGCATGACAATACAGAAAAATTAAAAAAAAATAACAAAGAAAAAACGGCGTACAAAAATATGTTAGCAATGCAAAGGTTCAAGGGAGACAATGGGGGACATAAAAACAAAAACTAGAACAACTTGGAACGATGTGGCGAGAGCTGTACCTTATTTGAAAATCACAAACAGGCGTAACTATTCGCATATCATCAATAGAATTCAATTCCGTATGCTTGGAGACTTCGTAAATAAATAAAAATATTGCACGCAAGTTTCAAATTAAGACGGCATTGGGTATTGCCCTCCATTGAAACAGATTTAAGTTTAGTGTACCTAGTCCTACCATAAGTTCTGTTACAAATTCAGGCCGTTATGAGACTATAATACATATTTTAATAAAGTTGATTTTATTTAATAATGATCACCTTTTGCTTCCACACAATCTCTCAAACGATTCGGCCGTTAATCAATTTGGTATTGACGACGCTGCTTGAACCAAAGAGTTTTTGAGACTTTCCAAATTTCTGTGAGGTATTCGACAGGCCATGTACTCCAACTCTGACCACAAACTGTAGTACAATGAATTCATCTGCAGCTATGAATCCAGGAATATTGCTTTTAAGCCAAGCCACTGCTGGGTGGATTTTCCCTTGCGTGCTAGAGCAGATCCAATGCTCTCCATCGAAGAGAGTATTGCTTAAAGGATTTACCACGCCTTCTAAAACATTCTGCTGGTACACTTTTGTCAAACCATTACATAGTTGGATGGTGACCACGTTGAACCCTTAGAATAACATTTTTTGTATCTTTGGAAGTTTTTGGGTAGATTTCGTCGGTGTATATTAAACAATTCTTCTTCAGCAGGGAAAATAGTCTCATGTTGTTGACCGCGTCCCACTGAAGAAGCCGCTTGCATCTGTTGAGCCCAATTTGCTTTAAGCGCGTTGTCAGAAGATGACCAGTTAACCGACGGTAGGCTTTCATTGATTCTGGTTTTCTGTTTTCTAAGAGAGATTTCGACGAATATGTTCGCAAACAGTTTTTATGGCTGAATTGGTTCGAACCACGCGAGGACGACCACTTCTCTTTATTTCATCAACTGTAGACGTTTGGGAAAAACGACCAATAGTGCGGTAAATAAACATTTTCGAAATATTAGGTTTTTTGAGGAGCTCATAAATGTCACTTGCTGGTTTTTTTCCACACATATAAATCGATCACCCGCAATACGATTATTTTTAACTCCCCACTCCATTTCCCAGAATTTTTAACTACTTGAAACTTGCACTTTTTTATAGTAAAATTAAATAGGCTACAAAACTGCATACTCAAAACGTTTTTAAAAATTCTAGCTTAAAAACTGAGTAAGAGGTGGCTCATAGCGCCAATTAAGAAGAAGAAGAATATTAGAAAATTAGCTGCTGGTACAATAAGAAATACTTCTATGCGATAGATGGCGCTAATGGCGAGCTATTTATAAAATCACTATTTCTGAACCGATTTTAATGAAATTGCAAACATATGATAGGGGTGCGAAAAGAAATTCATTTACGTATTACGATCCCCTAGATGGCGCTAGAATCGAATTATTCAGAAAACCCGTAGAGTTAAATAAATTTCTGGAAATTTTAGTGATTAAAATAATAAAATATCGGATACTATTTGTTTTTATTAAATGCTGCGACTATGTCGTCTAAACAATATTCTAATTCTCTTAATCAGTTTTTAGTCAACTACAGAAACCCAAGCGGACTAAAAGAGATGAAAAATTATTATCACTTTTTTTAGTCATCACATTGACTATTTCTTGTGTTTCACTATGCAAAAAAAATCACGAAGTCAGCCGCTAATAAAACATTTAATCATCCAAATGCTGAATGGGAATATTAAAAAAATAAAATAAAATAAATAAAAGAGTAATCCAACGTAAAGGTTGAATATTTTAAAAATAAAATGTAAAGGAAATAAATAGAAGAAAAACATTTTTTGTTTAATGCGGGCGGGGTAATGGTAAGGCATACAATGATACAGATGAAATTTTACTAAAAAAAAAAAACTTGGAGAAGTAATTCAGCGTTATATACTTTCCGAAGAAAAAATTTCCACAAGTATTGGGTTTCGGTGCGAGTATTATTTTTCGATAATTACTCAGTACTTGATTAAAAAGTATAGATACGAAAATTACTTGGTATCAACCAAAAGCATCGATTATGCATTTGTTTTTACTCGTATTTCATTCATTCCCAGTAACTGCACGTATCGGCAGTCTAGGGTTGTTTGCCTGCCACTGCATAGCGCGTGCTCCTATTCCCGATTTCTATTTTAACTACTCGTCCTTATTGCTTTGAATCCCTGGAAGTGCAAGTTATATGTGCATTGTATTTTACTTATAGATATACATATGTTTGATAAATACATACAAGTGTGTTTGATAAATATATCCAGCCTATATTGCCGCACTTTCAGGCCTTCCTCCGCGTTTTCCCCAACTCCACTTCGTATGTGTAATTTTCTTACCGCCCGTAACTCTACATCCTTCAGCAACATTTTCTTCATAATTTCCTGCACACATTTTTTCAAAGCATTATCCCGTCGTTCATATACACTTTTTCCTTTTCCTATTCTTGTCCTTCGTACTTTCCTTTTTCGATTTTTTATCTCCTAGGAATAAGAATTATAATACATAGTTCTTCTCTACCATACTTCCGTTTTATAGGCATTATACTTTCTCTTCACTTTCATACAGGAACTGCGCCCGAAGCCATTGCTCTGCGATTGTATATTACAAATTTCAAAGGAATTTTTTCACTTCTAAAGTGGAGTGCAGTGGAAGAATATTTTCTAGAATACTTACAAAGTTGCTGCATTTCTTCTTGGCCGGTCGATATACATACATACATATGTACATATATGACTGGGGGAGAGGGACCTCTCTCGCCTTAAGTGGTGCTTAGTTTATGCCTACAATTTTTATGCATCCTTTTGTCTGTATTTTTTGTAAGCATGTACATTAAAAGTATTAAAGTTGTATTAAGCTAAGTACGCTTTCCCGAATTTTGAAAAATTTCCGCAATATATAGGGGGCTTTATATATACATACATGTTTTAAATCGGAGAAAAAATAATTTATAACTTTTAAAGCCATCTACCAGCATATTTATTTTAATTTCTTTTGTCCAAGATATTTAAAATTCTAATCAATTATTATTTTTTCTCTTTACAGGTAAGCATCATTAACATTTTGCTCGCGAAGAAATCGGAAAAAATCGTATACAATAAGTATAATCTTATTTACTGTATATACTTATATAATAGATATTTAAAATCTACAAAAACGAATTCATACCATGGATACTTGTCATACACTTGTTTCATAGCCGTCTGTTAATAGAAATTTCCAATTTTCAATTATTTTTGTTTATATAATTTCTTTTTAAATAATTTAATATTTATACTACTTAGACACGTCCTGAGTAATTTGGAAAATTAAATTTATATAAAAATTTTTTCATGACTACATAACTTTTTTTAAAGAAGTAATTTTGAAAAATATGTAAGCTTCTCAAACTAATCGTGTTTGGTCAAAAATTGCAAAGAAATAGTGAACAATTTTTTTTTTTTTGTTTTTTTTTTTTTTTTTTCATATGAAAATATGAAATTTAGAAGCAAAAAGAATTCCAAATTTTTCTTTATCGATTTTCATAAGAACTATAAAAACAATGCAAATAAAAATATGAAAAATAATTATGCCTAGATTACACGTAACGAGTAGAGTGGGCGACACAATAAGATGGTACGAGTACTTGGCCGAGAGTGTTCGTTGGGTGAGTAAATGCGAGTAGGATTCAAATGTATTTTACGATGCGCCGAGTCATTTCAGTTTTGTTTTTACAGTGGCAAATTGAAATGTGTTACGGAAACCAAAATTGTAAATGGGTTTTCAACGAAATTTTACCGCTAATGAGAGGTGGTCGTAGTTTACATATATCCGATTTATATAATTTCAAAAATTATGTTAATTTTTGTTATTTTTATTAAGTTCAAAAGTAGTGTAAAGGGTAGTTTCGAAGATATACCTGAGTATTTCTCACAACCAGTTTTTAATAAAATTATAATTGGTACGCAAAGGTTTAGGGGAAAAAGAAAAGTCGAAATATTCTCCATAGGTGGCGCTGTAGGCGCACATGTCGCTTTTCCGTTCAATTCAATTGCAGTTCATCACCTCGCCTTAAATCACATATTTAAATTAAAGTAATCAGTTAAATCGAATATTTCAATAGGGTTACCAAATGAAAGATTCAATTTCAAAAGCTTGCCAACTGTTTAAACGTAAATTAAGTTAAATGAAATTTTACATCGTAGGTGTAAAACTAAAAAGTATAAGAAAGATTAATTTAAAAAGAAAAGTTTGTTTAGGGTTGCCACCTGTTTAAGAGTTGAAACTAAGCATAGTTATACGTTTCTACCCCGGAAAGGTTTTAGGCACGGTTTTGTTTGTTTGGGAGAGAGTTGCCACCTATTTGAAAAATCACATTTAATAAAACTTTACACAAGTTATATGAAATATTAAAATATTGATGTCGGCTGTTCGTCTCGGCAAGAAAAAGCTTCAAAACCATTTTTTTTTTTTTTTTTTGAAGAATTTATTATCCGAATTATCCATTTCAATTTAGAATTGCTTTAGGTCAAGAGCAATATGTGTACTAAGTTTCGTTGAGATATCTCAGTATTTAGTCGAGTTATTCGATTCCATATCTTCTAAAGAAAAAAATTTTGCTGACAGTCATTTTGCCAAAATGCAGATTAAACTGCGTACTTTCGAAGGCCAAAAAATTCACTTTTTGAAAAAATTAATTTGAAAGAAATGTGTACTTTTTTTTGGAAAAAATATTTAATAATGACTAAGCAATTATTTCCAATTTTATTTGACAATATCAACGAGTATAAGCATTTTGCTAGTTCAATTGCCACAATCGTATTTAAAAAAGTTTTGGGCATATTATGGCGAAACTGAAATCGCCATAAAATTGTCAACCATTTTTTGTTTGGGAGAAAGAAAGAATTACTAAAAAAATTGCAAAATATTTGAGTTTCATAGAAAACAAAAAACATGACCTTTGCGTGCGTACTCTGGTTGATTTGAAATGAAATAGGCCGTAATAAAATTCTCAGCCGAGTCGAGAGTGGATCGTTGGATGAAAAGGTATGCACCCGGGAAGTTGGAATAGGCTAAGTAAACAAAATGTGGTTCTAGTGACACTCTCTCGTCGCTGTACTCGGCCAATAACTCGCCAAACTGTTTATACGAAAGGAGCACTCGTCGGAGTTACTGTCTCGCCACTAATCGTTGGGTGTGATCATGGCATAATACAGAGCAAGAATTTTCACTGTTTTTGGTTTCGATTACCACAAACATATTAATGTGTGTACATGATTTTCTTTAGAAAATTTTTTTTATTATAAATTCTGGGAAAAATTTTTTTTTTTAATTATGAAAAAAAAAGTTTTTTAAATTAAAAAAAATGTAAGTGTAGTTTGATGAAATAATTTAATGCATTCAAATTAATTTGATCTGTGAAGAATTTTTCTGATAACCTTAGAGAGCGTAGGCAATGGAGTCGCATTAAAAAAATGTAAAATCTCTTGGAAAAAAACCAAGTTCACACAATAAGTGAGCTAATTACTACCCAATAGGTTTCTTACTTTCCCTTAAATTCTGTGGACATAGTAGTTGCCTTGTGCACTGTCGCTTTTCACCTGTCGGCTTGTTTTTCT
Organism: Anomoia purmunda; assembly: GCA_951828415.1. NCBI lineage: Eukaryota > Metazoa > Arthropoda > Insecta > Diptera > Tephritidae > Anomoia > Anomoia purmunda. The sequence goes on from OX639993.1 coordinate 18,262,624, forward strand.
TTGGTTTTTTTTTTGTGATGCAGAATGATTTTTGCTGTCTCGCCAAACGACGGCGTCTAATACTTAAATTAATTATTTATGTACCAAGCATAGTTGGCGCAGATGCGTTTAACGGCGCCAATAAGCAATTTACATAGATTAGAAAGTACGTGAGTGAAGTCCTTTCGCTTTTCATAAACTGCTAAATGCTGCTGAGAGGTAAACGGCGCGCCGCAGTGCTAAGTTAAAAGCGACAACAAAAAATAAATGAAATTAAAAAAAAAAACTTTTAAAGGCGGCGACAGACTAAAGGCTTCCAACTTTCTACATCCTTTCGCTGGCTTTGATGGAGCTGTTGTTGTTGTTGTTGTTGTTGTTGCTGCTGCGGCAGTGTTTACATGTCACTCACACGATTAATAACCAGCGCAAAGTGGCATAGCCAGTGAGAAAATAACATGCAGATATAGAAGAAAAACCAAAACAATAACAACAATAATAAAAAGACAACAACATAAAATAGTTATAATGACAATAGTTAAACGCTTGAATAGTTCAAGCGCGCAAATCAATCAAAAGAGCTTTACAAACCAATTGGCTGGCAATGAATGAAATTGTTGTAAACATGGCATTTTTCGTAATGTGGATGTGTTGGTGTGTTTACATGCATGTATGCAATATAGTTTCCCAGTTGCCAACCCGACTTCAAATCGAATTCAATTCTGACTCGCATTGGTGAACATTTTGCTTGCCGACGACTCTCTCGCTGGCAGTTCGTAAAAACGACTTGCAGGTGAGCCCGCAAACTCACCACAAAAACGGCTCGTTGACGAACGACAAAAACGATGTTTTGAATCAAAATGCACGCAGTAATATTCCGAAATTTAAATATAACAAATTGTTTTAATTTTTCTGCACTTTATTCCCTAATAGCTATTATCAACTCTTTATTTTTTGTCAAAATCATGATCATCGTTATCCTTCAATCTACTTAAATGACATAAACGAATTATCTATACAACTGAGGTTAATTTTCATTTAAAGTTGTAAATTAAAAAACAAAAATCAACAAAAAAAAGAATCAACGGCTGCGTTGATGTCTTTAAGAAAAAAAAAACAATTATGCAAATGAAAATGAATCTAAATCATTTTCATTAATTACATTGTTTATTTTTTTTCTTTTCATTTAATAATTTGATAAAATATACCCAATAATATTTTGATAAAATATATCCTATGTTATGCCTGAGATTACTGTCTAGCTTTCAGTTGGAGCCCCATTAAAATTCGTTCAGTAATTTCGAAATTACTGCGTTCAAATGGCAAACAGGCAGACCAGACAAAAATTCTAAAAATAGTCCAAATGTATTTTATTACATTCGGTATTTTTTTTAAGAAATGTTCAATGTACAGACGCGACTTTTCTACAGTTTTATAGTGGTATAGATTCAACTTCGTAATTCATTTCTTTATGTTGCTCAGTATTTTCCTTCTAAAATTTATTTACTAAAAATAAATAAAACAATGATAAACTTCAATATGTTTATACCAAAAAAAAAAACAATAAAAAACAAAAGAATTAATTTAGAGGCTTAAAACTTGTACTTTATATATAAAAATTTAAACTGCATACCCGAAAAACTTCTGGAATTTCTCAGAACAAACTTAGAAATTTGGATGTCAATTTTTTCAATATAAAATTTAAAAAAAAAAGGAAATAAAAAAATATGAAAAAAGAAGAAAGCAAAATATTCTAAACTAAAACACTGCATCATTTAAGCTGTGAGCCACTGTATACAGAGGGTATATTAACACGACTTTAATGGGCAAAAATATGGGCGTGGCACTTGTCTAGCCCAGACCATAGAAAGAATATTTGCGCCAATTATGGTGAAGTTGCTTTGTTCAACAGACCAGCGTCGAATCGAACTCGATTCGATGAGCAAAACAGTGATGACAAATTTGGCACAATTTTGCTTTTTTGGTACAATTTGACGACGAAAACTCAAAGTTCTTTTTTTTTAGTACAATTTGCAACGCAGTTTTAATTTGGTTTTATTTTTATTTTATCAACTTTCGACAAACAGAAGAAGGTCTTTCAATTTGGTTTTACAACATTAAAAGCTTCCCATTTTTTATTTGTGTTTGCAAAAATTCCGATTGCGAAATTGCAGAAAATTAGTCCACAAATTAGAATTAGAAAATAAAGAAACCGATTAATAAAAACAAAAGAATTGCAATCCGATTTTGAGTAAAAACTTCCAGTTATTTTTCACAGTTTTCTCATTTCTCTTAACATGAATACAACAATTAGGGAGACTTTTTTCTCTTTCCTTCTGTCACATTCGAACTCCGAAAGTGAAGAAAGTAGGGGTATCACGAATATCAGGCAAAAAAGGAAAATTAATGGGTTGATGTGTTTTGGGAGCGATTGCTCCAAATTTTTGAAAGCAAATTGGTGTAAAAAATAATACAGAACTAAATGTACAAGCATTTAAATTAGAATACTTATTTGTAGTTTAAAGGTCGAAAACTAAAAACAAGCGTCTTCAAATAGTCTTATTCGGCGTATCTCTCTTATTACCATCGATAACTCAGTCAAACAAATTCAGTTCTAGTTCCTTATATGGTGGTTAATTTTATACATTTGCGCGGCAACAATTTTTTTATCACCGAATGAAAGAAGTAGTCTATGTGAAAATAATAAAAGTAAACTTTTTCTTTCTAAATTTTATTTCTATTTTTAATTCTTTTTTCTTTTAATATTTATTGCTACGCAAATTTACTGAAAATTATATAAACAATTTTGTACGCTTTTATTTGATTTGGTACATTTTTTTCTAACATTTTGCATAATATCGAAAAGTTCATCTGCCATCGCTGGAACAAAACCGAAGATGGAACGATGTTACGGTTTGTATGAAAACACCGACTTTGATTCGCATACACTCGGGCCAGTTCACCAAGCTGCCGTCAAATCGAACGCGGGTGTCTATAAGAAAAGTCGAAGTCGAAACGATGTTACGTTTTTTATGGAAAAAAACAACGTCGAACCGAGTTCACTTCGTCGAAGTCGTTCACGCTCTTTGGCAAATTGGGTTTCTGTCCACTTCTCTGTGTGACTAATTCCCAAGTTGCGCCCCAGTGTGTGCATTTTGATTGCGCGCACAATTACCGGTAAATTCAAACGCAGACACACACACACGCATACCTTAATATCTCGTATGTAGTAAAGTGATACATGTTGCTGCAACATGTGCCCCGCAAATGCATGCGAAACGTGCCGCCAATGCTAAACAACAAACTTGCCACACACCACAGTCTATCTAAGTATCTATCTGCTTGTCTGTCTGTCTGTCTGCTTGGCGGCCGCTTGAACGAAAAACGCCAACTATAGCTAGGCTAGGCTATGTAGCTAGTCGCCTGTCAATGTCCATTTGTCTTTTGTCATTTGATTGCTTAGTTCGGCAGGCGCTGTTGTTTTACGTTCATTTTTCTTTAATCAAAATGTTTCTCTAATTTTACAATAATTTTTTTAATGCACAATTTTATTTTATTATTATTTTTTGTTGTGTTTTTTTTTTGTTGTGAATTTTGCAGCAATCTCTCTAATTCTACGCTATTCGCGCAATCAAATTGTTTTCATCTAATCGATAATTACCGATCAGCACAAGTTGTGCCGTACCGCACAAATGTAAAGAGTTTGCAGCGCATGCGTTCATTTTATGTAAGTCTCCTAAATGCCATATGCGCGACGTAATCATTAATTGGCAATCTTGTTTTGTGTATTATTTTGTCTTTTTTTTCATTTTCATATTTTATATTATTTTTTTTTTTGTTTTAATTATTTGCTGCCATTAATATTTTTTTATTTTTTTTTTATTTTTGCTTTTCGGCGACCACTTATCGCAATTGCATTGCCAATTATTAATTATAAAGCGTGCAACATACTTATTGCCAAGGCGGAGTTGTGGCAACTACTTATCATTGCCACATGTATGTTTTGTATCTATTTGCAACACACATGGGACACCGCAAACGAGTTTATGCAAATACAATAAAAAAAAAAACAAGAAAAATGTAAAAAGAGCCAATTGCCGCGTGTAGCACAAGCTCATTTGCAACATCCGCAGGCGTTTGACGGTCCCGGCAGTAGGCAATGACAATGATAGTGTATCTAGTGTGTTTTGTGGTTGCGGTTTTGGTTATACAGCCGAGGTGGCAACACCCACTTAAAAAGTGCGCTTGCACTTAAAAGCATGGGCATATGTACATATGTGTGTATGTGTGTGTGTGACTAGGCGTTTGCGGCTGCCACAAAACCGCCCAATAAACGACGCACCGCCTAGATCATATATCTTATGTTATTGCTTCAGGTATGTTTTTTGTTTTTTTTTTGCAATCGCTAAAATTGTAATCATTTTCAGTCAGTTGCTCACTTAACTCTGTGGTTGGGTTGTAATGATTGTCGGTTGAAACGGTTGATGACAATGTTTGGAGTAGCAAGTAATAATTAAACTGAAAGCAAGAAATGAAAAAATAAACAGAAATGATAACCAAAAAAATTTTTTTTTATAAAATTTTCCACAAGTATACGCTGCAGATTTGGTAGTACAGTTACACAATTGATATGGTTATTCTTTTTTTTAATAAATGTTTTTCACGAAAAATTTATTTTGCATACATTTTTTATAAAACTTCAGTTTTTAATTTAACAAAAATCATATAAATCAAAATTGCAAATTTTGCACAAAATTTTTAGAATTAAAAAAAAAATTTATCAAAATTTCAAACTTTTAAATTAGAATTTTTAGTCAACTTGTAGGTACTTTTATAAGTCAATAAATTTGAGTATAATGTCCAAATCTGAAGTGGTTGAAATTTCTCCTCGGCTTTTGAAAATTTTTGAAATTTCGGTTTGAGAAACTTTTTTTTTTAATTAACGCATGGCAAGCACAAAAAATTAAAAAAAAAAAAATTCAACGGAAATGTATGTAAAATCCATTCGTTGTATGCAAAAAGGCTCTTACGCAATTTCAAAAAATTTTCAAAAAACAGCCGGTATTTATTTTAGATACTTCAGACATGCACATTTTTATGCTAAACTCGAAAAAGTTTTTAATCCAGAAATAACGAATATTTTTGATCGAAAAAAAATAGAAATCAAAAAATATAAATCCAAGAATAATTATTTTTGATTGAAAAAAAAAAAAATTAATAAAAAAAATAAAATATTTCTATAAAAATTATAACCTCTACCGTCCCTGCTCTTAACACTTCAGATATAAACAAGTTTTTTTTTAAGGTACAATAACTTTTATAACTAAAAAAAAGTTCTGACTTCTTCGCCTTCAATTGCCTGTGGGATAATTCGATAATTTACAACTACTATAAAAATACGTCCCAACAAAAAATAAACCCCGCATTCATATGCAAAATTAATACTCTCGTGAATAGATACAAAAAATATTGTCACCGACTCCCACAACCTAGAGGGCTCTATTAAAAATTAAAAACGGCCAGAAAAATACTACAGCTCACAAATCTTTTAGCAAGCAAATGTGAAAATTCACACTTGACATCTGATTGTTTTTTAACCACTGCACAAATTTTCCCACAGCAGCAAAGTAACAAGCAATCACCTCTAGAAACTTTTTCAACTCCCTCAGCAGCGGCAGCGACTCATGCAACTAAACCGTAGCTTTTTGCTAGCCGCCAAGCACCAAGTAAAAACCGAACACCACAAACCTGACATTGACTCTCTCGCGAAGCATTAATTTAGGCCATTAACACCAACACCTTCATTTCGATTTTTTTTCGCTAACTTTTTGTGGTTGCTCTCAAGCTCACAGCTAGCCAGCTGGCTAAATGCTCAACTAATATGCTTGCAGAACAACAAAACAAAACAAAAAAATAAGTTAATAAAAATAATATCAGCAAAATAAAATTTCACGGGAAAATTTGTTTGGCGCTTGGGTGCGCCATAATTTTTCATTCAGCAGCAACAGCAGCACAAACAGTTGATTGCCACCAGCAATTTTTTATATTTTATTTTAGCTTGTTTACAATTGCCAATCTCCTTGGACTGCGAAAAAAAATTGTCCACATCAGTGTAATTGTCCACAATTGATTTAATATGCAATTTGTTGTCTGCATTTTGTGTTGGTGTTTTATTTAAATGTTTTTTTTTTGTCTGCGTTTAAAAGAGTTGTTCTTTTTTTTTCTTGTGTCAGCTTTACTATTGGTCATCTGTCACTTGCTGTCGTGATTTATTTGCACTTTTATTTGATTTAAATGCTTATTATTTGCTTTCGATCGTGTAATGTGATCAAAATGTAGCTTTAATTGGTCTTTGGTGGTGTATTTAGTGTGTATGAATTTTTTCTCGAAATTAGTCAGCTTTCAACAAATGAATATGTATATAAAATTGAATCTGAAGAAAATTAAACCCTTTTATTTAAACTCCTTTACTTTCTCCTCAATATGGCTAACAAAAAGAAATATAATAATTCGATGATCTAACAAAGAAAACTATTTCATCAATTAAATGCTAAACTTAAAGCAATGCTGTTCAAACTTTATTATAACCTCACTACCACGCAAATCACAAAAGGCCACATAACCATTGTTTTTCTAGGTGGTTCCGTGCTATGGTGAAATGCTCCAAAAATAGATTTAAGGTCTTGTAATCATCCATGCGGAAATAGTCGGCATTCTATACCAGAAACGAGATCCGATGCTCTTATAGTTGCGTAGGTAATCGGATATCACCGTTAAAGTGCCCTGCCGTTAAAAATCAATCCCAAGAGGAGAAGTTGTATGTTTGTTTTAGTCCCATTAGAAATCCCTTTAATTAATAATTCAACTTAATTCTCGAGAACTGAAAGAATTTTATACAGGCGACGGATTAAGGAAAATATTTGAAGTCTAACTATATAAATGAATTGTTGAATTAATCGTACTTTAAATTGATATTATTCTAAGTGATGCCGAGGTCCTAATTAATAAATTAACGATAGTACAGTATCCGGAGTTTTCTGCTGAGGAAGAGGTCTTAATACATTCAGAACTTCCTAATCTAGTTTCTTCGAATTTACAGCTAAGCCCTTCGCAGGTTTGATTTTCATTAACATTATATCATTACGTTAATATGAAAGGCTCCAAATTATCATCTACCAATGTAGTTTTTACCATATCGAACAAACTACAAGCAAAGATCGTAGAAAGTTTCGTCCGATTTCCCCATACCAGAACTAATTTGACTTTTACTGATTGATATTAGAATTAGATCCAATTGGCATGTACTGTGGTAAAATCGGACGAGAGTTCTTGCTAGAGGAAATGAAACGTCTAGCATTTTCTTTGTATTCTACTCTCTTCGCTACAAGTTCTCGTACATAGGTAGAAAATTCGCCACATGGGGAAGTTGTGTATAATATTATTCGCAATGTTTTGCATGATAGTTGTTTTTTTTTTTTTTTTTTTTTTTTTTGTAAAACTCAAAGAACGTAGACTACAAAAAAGTTGCTAGGCGTTTCGTTTCCTGTAACAATAACTTTCATTCAATCACCACACATGAAAACCAATTGGATCTTATCAGATTCCGATATCAATCAGCAAAAGTCAAATTAATTCTGGTATGGTGAATTGGACTAGATTGATGATGAATGCAACTTTTATGTTATCTACGCAGATAGAGCTAAAAAAAAATTAGAAAAAAATTCACCGGAAAAAAATATAATATGGATAGCTATAATTTTGATCAACGAATAAAAATCTGATTTCGGTTCAAGCATATCGATTATTTTTGTTTATAAATTATACTCCGATTCTGAGGACTAAATAAATATTTTTATTATGAAAATCGAGCTCTTCTGTGAACATCTTTTGGTTATTATTCTGTGTAATAGTCATGACTTGTCTATACCAAGGTCTAACCCAATAACTCTTTAACCAAACGTCGCACACAAATATTTACGATTTCTTTTACCTTTTCATGGTTCACACTCCTAGATTTCTTCTCAGCAAACGACGCAAACTGAAGGTTAAATGCGGGTCGCCATCGAATCCAATACGGTGGCTGCAGACAGATAGACAGACAGATAGACAGACATACAATAAATTTGCTTACATGACTACCTAAAAGCTGTTAAGCATGACATGTTATTGTGTCATTGATTCCAGTGGCTTTTATTTTTTTAATTTTTTTTTATTGTTGTTGTATCAGTTGTAACATATAATTTTTGCATTTCTACTACCAGCAACTGTTGGTTGTGCGTCTGGTCCGTTTGACTGCCATTGGCTCCATTGCCACTGTAGTTGCTACCACATTTTACTATTTTCCCGTTGGCTGTGAGACCATCAGCTTGTCGCTGGCCGTCTGGGCGACTGGGTGACTGGCTGAGCGCCTGAGCGAGCGTCTTGACTGCCTGCCTGCCTGCCTGTCTATGTCAATGTCATGGCACTCTATTACACTAAGGCGACAGTGTGTAACTTATGCGTTGCAACGAGCGTCTCTTCCTTCGGTTGCTTTGATTTCGTTGCCGTTGGCTTAAGCTGGGGCTGCTGCTGCTGCTGCTGTCACGCGGACAGCGTCAACATTTTGATTAATGCGTTAGTAATGGCTACGCATGATACGCGCATGCGCATGTGCCACATTCTCCATGTCGGAAAGGATGAGTACATGATGTGAATGTGGATGTGAAGATGTGAAACGTGGCACCGCTTGCCCACCCTGGCTAACACTGCGCTGCTTTAAAGTGAACAGCCAGTTGTTTTTATTATACCCGAACGCACTGTTGCTCAGGGTACATATTATAACTTTGTTCACCTAACGGGTGTTTGTAGTAGCATTAAGCAGCCAAGATAGATATAGTCATATACATATGTATGTATATACCAAAATTCTTAGAATTAATAGCGAAAATGATTAAGCCATGTCTGTCTGTCCCTCCCTCCGTGCAATGGATAACTTGAGTAAATATTGAGGCTATATCAACGAAACTTGGTATACACATTGCACTGGTATTGCAAGTCGGCGAAATCGTTTAATAACCACGCCCACAAAACGGTGTTTTGTGAAAATCAAAAGAATACGATATTTCAGTGACCAGTGAAGATTATTTGCCCAAAATGTATACATAGAATTAGGTTGGAGATAGAAATACGTATGTATGTACGTTTTTTTTTAATGGGCGTGCTTCCGCCCTCTTTAAAAGAAAAAGGTATATATCCGCATCTGCTTCACCAAACTCTACCGAATTTGGTACACATAATGCATTTTAAGCCAGTGAATTATAAAATTCGGACAAAAACCACGCCCACCTCTCATGTAACGGCAATTATCAAAAATCAGAAAACAACGCGATATTTATATAACTATTGAAAAAAATTTTCTCAAATTTGTTATGGAGAATGGGATTGCATCAGCAAATAAAGACAATATTGAAATGAGGCGTGGCAGCGCCCACTTTTGAACAAATGGGAATAGCTCAAAATCTGTGCTACCAAACTCTACCAAATTTGGTACACATACTGCATTTTAAGCCAGTGAATTATAAAAATCGGACAAAATCGACTGCCACCTCTCATATAACTGTAATTTTCAAAAATCAGAAAAACGCGATATTTAAGTAAAGAGAATTTCCTCAAATTTCATATCCAGAACGAAGTTGCATAAAGAAATACACGAAATGAAAAAAATGTTGGTATTAGGCGTGGCTCCGCCCACTTTTGAGCAAATGGATACATCTCGAAAACTATGCTACCAAATTCTATTACATTTAATAATCAACAAATTCGATATATCTTAAACTATTGATTTAAATTTACTTGTATTCGCCTGCTATAGAGCACTCTGCAAAATTTGTATACATACGTCTTGCGTTTCAAGTTAATAAGAAAAATTTTGAAAATTTTAAAAATCATACAAAAACAATGCCCACCACTCATATAATGGTAATAAACAAAAGTCTACAAAGTAATCCGATATTTATTAATTAAGTATACTAGGTAATTTGCTTTAATTTGACAAAATCGGGGTTGAGAATAAAATACATGGAATCATAAGTACTGGGAATGTCCATGGTATCGCCCGCCTCCGAAACTTCTTTGTCAAATTCTATCACATTACCTACACTTTGTATTTCTAGTCAGAAAGCACAATTTCGAAATTTATAGCTGGCTTTGATGCGCCAATAAAGACAGTTTTTTTTTTACATTGGTCGATATGGATTTTTAGATAGTTTGGACTTTAAATATGCTTTACACCTTGATCTAAAGAAAATATTTGAATATCTAAAATGGCATATCAAAGTCAAATAGCTCAAAAGAAATGTGAATCGTATTTCCGTCTTAAATGTGGCTGTGAGTCCGTCTTTTTCCCCAACAAATAATATATAGCCTGATATATAGAATCTTTATACCAAATAACAAATGTAAAATAATCTGAATCAAGTAGTTGGGGGGTTATAAGGAGGAATTAGGATTTCTTTATTGTACATATACACCGCTTACTTTTCCAAATTTATATCCTATATTGTATATGCTATGTTGGACCGGGAACCACATGCACCTAATGTAAAAATTTCATAAAAATCGCTTCAGTACTTTGGACGCCTATAGAGGACTCACGTTAATTTTTCTATATAATATTAACTTTTTTGATTGCATACAACAACTAAGATTTATGTATTTGGAATAAAAACATGCGCTGGGTGTTTAAAATGCGCTTGCACTCGAACTTAGACTCTTCCTAACTTGTTGTTTTTTGTTTTTTTTTTTATTATTGCAGCAACTATGCTGATTGAATTAAAGTTGTGGTGCGCTAAGCGTAATGAAATTAAATGAAGATTTAAATTTATTTAGAAGCCCATTTGCTAGAAATAGCAGTTGGGCAGCTGCAACAGCCGGACTCTACTAAATCACCAAACGGGCCTATCGGCGACATTGACCACTAAATTTCTGTGTATACAAATCAATTGGTTGGAAGTTTACTTTTTTATTTCTTTCTTTCTTTCATTTCGCATTACTTGCTGCATTGCACTTTCCTTTCACAGTGTGTTGCAAGTGCTGTGCTGTTCATCCGCACGCCACCTTGGTGCTTTGTTTTTTTTTTTAGCGCGTTCCTTGGCCGATCTGTCTGACTGACAGCTGTTGCTCATAAATCACTGACCCAGTGACGCGTAACATTGTCCATGCAGCCACGCGATGGCTGTAATTTTTTTCAATTTCATTTTTTGTTGTTGTTTTTTCCACTCTTTATTTTTTTAAAAATGTGCGTGTATAACAACCTGGAAGTAGGCGCGGCATCTACATATACTTTAAGTTCAGCTCGCTTTCATTGATGCATTTCGTGCAATACCTTTTCCTTGTAGCTGGGCGTTGCAGAACAGGCAGACGTGCAAACCAGCATCAATACAAATACATTGAAATAATAGATGTTAGGCGCACACAACTTGCCCTATTAATTTTTATGTATAAAATTTTTATTATTTTTTATATAAAAATATAGTTCATTCCACAATCATTCATTTTAAATCCAAGGTTCAAACATTGTGCGAAATTAAAAAAAAAAATTATAAATTTTATTAAAAAATTTAAAATTTTTTGGTCAGAATTTGTGGAACATTTTTGGGAATACAGTTTTATAGCAAGTGTAAAATACAAGTGACTACAAAATTTTCGTTGGTTTTTGCCAATTGTTTTTGCTGTTGCTCTTCCGACGTTTCCCCTCGATCTACATATCGCTACCTAAATTAGGAATGGTGCTAAGTCTTAAGTTCACTTTTTCCCCAATTTTGAACTTTTGTTGCAAAATGACAGTTAACATGCAGTTATTATTTAAAAATCGTTCGGCGTAGTTACCTATTACCTACTTAAAATAATTTAATGATGTATTTACTTTTTTACTTCAAAATCAAAATCGTTATTGTACGATGTCAAAAGCAAACGCAAATGCAGTGTAAACTCGAAGTGGCTAGAAGGTAGAAGGCTGATTTTGAATTTCTTTAGCGCAGTAAGGGTTAACTGTGGCTTGGAGAAATTTAGAAGCTCCATATTCTAGTATCTGCTTAGGCTTACCAAGCATGGAGCATTCAGACGGTTGGCCAGAGGAACGCCGAAGACCTCATTTCTTGAGGAGTTTTTTTTTTCAAGTTTATGCTGTGCTTCACAATTCCCTGAGATATCGCTGTACCCCAGCACCCAGTTTATTTTCATGAGGAAATATTCCGAGGCTCTCGGAAGAAATGAGACAGGAATCCATAACCACTTTCAATTGCACCGTTATTGAACTAAAAGTTATACTTACCACTTGGATATCAGAGTAGGTATTTCCTTCCCTTACACAGAGGTCGCGCTAGTAAGCAGTAAATTTGGCCTACGCCACAAATGCACTGCAGTGATCTGGTAGGCAAAATTTTCGTTTCAAAAAAAGTTCCTCATAGTACACTCCTTGTCCAAACCTTCCATCTAGTTTCGAAATATCCGTGAACAAAGTTCTAATGCCCTCGGTTCTCCACACCCTCTCACAAAGGAATGGTGCTGCCAAATTATCCCATCTCATGCAACTATTAAACAACAAAATTTAGATATCGATTTTGTATATGGAAAGAACTGCACATGCAATTTGTTTTGGAATGAACTATATTTTATATAATTTAAATTAAAAAAATAATAAACAAATACGATTGAATCTTTAGCACTAACTCAGCAAACAAAAATTCTGTTTTAAAAAAGCAAATCAAATCTCTAAACTATGTTCAAAAAAATTGTTTTCGCGTTTTATCTCCAATGAAAACTGTACGTCAATATGATTAATGTACACTGAAAAAAATAACCTAAGAAAAATATTCCTTGTTTTGATATCGTTATTTTTTTTTGCCAAATTATGCGATACAAGGCGAATTCATATAAGGTGATAGCATCCTATGGGCTGAATGCTTGTTCTTCTTTCCCAATTCGCTAGGTTGTTTTGTTTACACAAACCAAGGCGAATTCATAACCCACACGGATTTTTCAATTTTAGGATGTCACAGTAAAAAAAATAAAAGAATTGACACTCGTTTTTAGGATGTCATGGGTGGGTAAAGGAAAAATTCAAATGTAGTAGAAGGAGAAGACTTCAGCTGCTTTAATAAATTCACCTTATATGAATTCGCCTTGACACATACGTAATACATGAACACTACTGGGCGAATTCAGATTTTGACATCTCACTCGCAAAATGACACAAACAAAATACACAATGGATTTGCCTGATTCTGTGGATCCAACTTGTTGCGATATTTTCTGACGATTGAGTAAAGGTTTCTTCAAAATTTATATAAAAAAAAACTACATAAAGTGAAATCTATGTGTTTCTAAGGTAATAATTATTTCTTTTTTTTTTTTTTTGAAAGCTGTTTTTTATTAAATTCAGTAAGTTTTTTTTTAATATAATATGCACATTCGATTTTATATATAATTAGTATCGACCTCTCAGTTAATTATTAACCTTTTAATTATGCTGTTATTTCGATTGTCAAGAGCTATGGTATACGATTTCACATTAACTTTCGCTTTAATTTTGGAGTTTATATCTTCATTTATATGTTCGCCCGTCACCTTAAAAGTAGCAATACTCGCTTTTTACTAAATTTTGACATTCGTAGACAAGCAGTTTTAAGCTTTATGAGATTTATATTTTTTTATGAGATACTATAAAAATGTGCAGGCTCCTATATTACATTAATTAATATTGTAAAATGAAATAGGAAAATGGTAATTTCGTAATTACTTACAAATAAAATATTTATGAGCATTGTAAGCACATGCAGAGAAATTGCTGTAGTGGCTAAACTGAATTTTTTTTTAATTTATTATACAACTTAATACTCTCCGATTAATGATCGCCAAATCATCCGACGGCACATGAACCCTCTAATATTGCTATTTACAGTTCATAATAGTTCATTAATATTTTAAAAGCGCTTGAACCAAGAAATATTTACCCTTAAAGTTGTTGTTTTCAAAGCTGTTGGAAAAACAGTTTTTTTTTTAGTAAAATATAAAAGATTTAAGTGTTGAGATAGACAAATAAAAACAAATATTTATAATAAATCCATTAAAATCAATACAATTTTTCTGCTTGCATTATGACCTCGGAACCTTTTTTTTAATCTGCGGAAATAAGACGAAATCATTGCGTGCCAAATCAGGACAGAGAGGCGAGGCGTATGATCCGTCAAATGGTTGCGGTTTTGAATGCTCAAAAACGCCTCGTGTGCCAACAACTTTTGTTTGCTTTGTTTCCTCTTGAATAGTCGTTTGTTGTTTAGTTTCGGGTTTACATGCATAGTTCAATAATTTGTCGCCGGTCCCAATTCGATAGACATCTTTTGAAGCATCAGTTCACGTATCACAGCATCGATATTTTCTGGCAGAACAACAGTTATTGAACGACCTTCACGAAATGCATCCCTGTAATGAAGTGCGATCACGAGCACGAGATAGCGCTTCTTTAGCAATGGTAGAAGCGAGTTGATCGGTGCACTGCTACTCGTATTGGTTTCATCTACGTCGAAAGGAATAGAAAATCATCACACGAAAGTGTTCCACCCATTTTTTCCACCAAGATCAATGTTTCAAGTATAAGTGCGGAACACAACACAAATAACACTCGAATGCAAAAAGTTCTGTGTACGTTTGGCATTAAAAATGTCAAAAATATATGATGGCAGTAACAGATTCGACAACGCTTAACTTCTAATTCGATTTGGTTTCGCGTTTTACGATCTGGAGACAGCCACTTGGTTTGGTGTATTTTTTGTGCTTTCAACACTGGTGCTACAGACTAAAATGTTTCGGCAACGTCGATCAGTCTCAGTCCGTTAGCGGAGATTTCATCGTGGATCCATTCCTTACCCACCGTGGCATTGAAGTCGCCAAGCACGATTTTGATATCCTAAGGGGGGCAGCGCTCGTAGGTATTTTCTAGGCGCTCATAAAAGTGATCCTTGATCACATGGTCCTTCTCTTCTGTCGGGGTGAGTGGGCACAAATCAGCAAAATGTTGAAGAATCTCGCTTTGATGCGAATCGTGACAAGACGCTCGTCCAACGACAGCACTTGGCGACGAAGTCTCTATTCCACTACAAATCCAACACCAAACTTGCGCTCCTGTAGTAGACGTCGCAATGTCCAATGGCTTTCTCACCTTGTCCCATTCATTTCATTTCTTTTAATGGCGGTGATGTCAGCTCTTGCTCTTATGAGGACATCAACCAGCCGGGCAGCGGTACCTCTCCCTCATTAAGGGTTCGGACATTCCAGTTGCATGCTGTCAACTCATAGTTCTTAATACAATGCGTGTGGTGGTTATCCAAAAAGAGAGATCTCGACCAGATACTGGTGTTATTTATGTTTTGTTTTTGAGACACAAGACAAAAGCCCGCTTGCAGCCGCACCTACTGGTGCACAGACGCTGCTGACTTTAGTGGATCCTTAAACCGAGTATATCATAGTGACTCCACTAAAGCTCCCTCTCTTTCTGCCGAGACCCAAGGCTCCACACGGGTTGGTTACCGTATCTCGCACATGAGTTGCTCACGTTGCCCAGAGGGCACGACCGTGTACGTAAGGTGTCGTGATTGAGTATAGTCGCTATAACTGTAACTTCATACCCAGAAGAACGACCATACCCCATTACACTCTATACTATACGTTACTAGGCCACATAATAAACATTTCGATTAGTGGGAGGTTGTTTAAATTTCAATCGTATTATTTGGAAATTTTCAAAAGTAAAAAAATTACATAGGACAGTGTTACCAACGATGGTACTTTCTCCAATTAAGATAACCATCAATAAAGACAATCAGCGGCTCCCTTCGCACTGTAATTTTTGTTTTAGTAAATGAAAATGAATAAACAAAAATCGACTGTTAAAAGAGCGAAAATAAAAATTTATTTATAATTAATTCCATTCGCTGGAACTTCCCTCAACACCCAATCATTTTGCAATAAAACTAAATCAGCAAATGGGAGAAGAAATATCAAAAAAAAAAAACTGTTTTTGGGTGTGTCGCATATTTGTAGTATTAAAAGCGCTATTTAACTGTACATTATTAAAATGTCATTGCGACGATAAGCAGCACTGAAAATAATTTGCATGCATACATTTTGTTGTATGTAAATATTAAGTAGGTACTGTAAGCAAAGTTGAGTAAAAGCCAGCTATTGATTGACCAAATAATACACAGCAAAACGGTTTTTTTTTTTTTTTTTGTTTTCTGATTCGCTGCGCATTAAATGCACCTATGGGGTTACCGAATGAAGCAAATAACAAATTCAGCGATCGATCGAACATTCGACCACCAAAACTGGGCACTCGATTAGTTGGCAATGCACATATGAATGAATGGATGGGTGTTTGTATCTGTGGATATTGTACTTGTAATATGAAATGCAACATGCCACATGCTGTTGCAATATTACTCTTTTTAACTGTTGCTTGCTTGCAACAATCAATTTCTCTCCCTTCATCCCATCCCGAGTGTGTGCACCGCCTAACTGCTTGCCACAGTGCGACATGAAAGACTCCTCCTCCTACTGTTGGTTGTTTTGATAAATTAATAAAAAAAATAAAAATAAAAAATGCGAAGACTTTTAGGTAATCGAAAATATGTCAAGTTTCAAAACAACAACTGGAAAGTTGATCAAACGTACAGAAAGTATACACATACATACATACATATGTACATATGTACTGTATAAGTAACAGATTAACATGCTTGAGATTTTTTTTCCAACTGCGTATAGAGCAATAAATGTTTATAGCTAAGTAAACACTAATTTTAAACAAGAGGATGACTCAGGGCACTCAAGCTCAGCGTTGCCAGATGTGCGGGGTTCCCCCTATGAGGGATTACAAAAACAATTAACTGAAACTGATAGTTGGAATTTTTATCTATAATTTTCAAACAATTTTGTGTTACTTTCCACGCGCATTTTAATAAAGAGATTACCTTGTCTTTCATTCCATTTGCAGTCTTTTTAGCCAGTTTAAATTAAAAAGTATGTGAAAAGAAATTCCAGAATGGCGAGAAACCAAAAAAAAAAAATTTTTTATGTTTTTATCCGATTAGTTCCTAATTAATTTAATTTTATGTTAACAGACTGATCTGATATAAATTATTTGTACGAATAGAAGTAAAATTATTACACTTTTTAACCCAACGTTTCGCTAAAATATTTTTACCGTCTTCAGTGCCAATGCAGTTGATAGAAAAGGAAAAGTCGGAATTTTAATGTTCTCATCCCGTAAGATTGCTGTATTCGATAAAAACTATACCCTTCAAATAATAGTACCCAATTATTTTTTTTAGCCAATTTTTTAATATTCACAATACCCAAACAATGCAGAAATGTCCTCATAAAAATAGTTAATATTAAAAATAAAATAATTGGGTTATATTTTTCGAAGTCGCCTGAAGAAAACCCAAGTTTCTCAATTAAAAAACATTGATTTTTATGAATTACGTATATTCTCTTACGAAAAATTTGTTTTCCCATATAAAATACATGGGAAACTTGAAGCGCTTGAGCGACCTCAAATTGTTTTTCAGAAAAAATAGGTGTATTTTTTTGATATAGAAAAATCCTACGGAAAAAGTAATATTGAAATTTGAATGCTAAAATTATTCTACATACATATATGATGAATTTCATATCAAATCCAATATGCGTTGAACCCGACCCTCTCAGAATTTGATGAAATTTTGCATATAGGTACATCTTACGTATCCAAACACAACCTTATTTTTAGAAAATGGATTTTCGAAAAATTGTGGGCGTGGCAAGGTATCGAAATATTCGAAAAATGACGATAATAGGTACTTTTAAAGTGTGATTACTACCGATTTCAAAGATCTTCATACCATTAGAAAGGTATTGAAATAAGCACTGATTATCAGCAATCTTGATAGCATCCTTCAGTTTAAAGCGACAATTTTCGCAAATACGGCAACAATGAGTGTTGGAGACTGCTGGAAAATGCTCAGATATCACCGCTGCTTCGTTTAAGCTAATGTTTCGAAGTTTAGAGGAACATTTTGTTGATAGCTGCACACATCTGTATTTATTAGTTGATTCCATATCTATTTGTAATTTAAGGAGAAACTAATCACGAAGTATAAGTATAGAAGGGTGAAAGGTTTCACCAAGACCTCATGATTTTTGAAAAGCGTTACCAAGGTTTTTGGAATGAAGAAATGATGGGAGATTATTGCTGGACAATAATACGGGAGACAATCCCAGAAAATTATAAACGGGTTGTTAGAAGTACCCACCTCCCTCACTATTGACCACCACGGTAAAATCGCTCAATTTGACTTTTTTAGATGTAGATATGTATGTATTTAATGTTGTTGTCGTTGTTGTTTTTTACTGAATTGCTGATTTATACTCATATTACTCAATTGAATACAGTTTAACGTGCAAACATATGTCTATAATAAAACGTTATAAAAAAATAAAAACCTAGTTTGAATAAAAATTTTCTCTATAAAAAAATTGTAGGATAGACGCTTGCAAGTTAACGGGGCTATAGTTTCAATGGCACGTCCGATTGTTGTGCTGGTATGCTTAAAATTTTCGTAGTTAAATTACCTACAACATAGGAGGGCTAACTTTTTTTCGTCAATAGAATTTTTCCGATTTTAAAGTGGTTAAATCTGAAATTGTGTAAAAAATTTCGTTTTTTTTTTCAACATTTTTTGAACGTTTTTTGGCATAGTGGCCAAACTACTGAAGATACTTGAGGGCGAAGAAGGCAAGAAATTTTTATGGGAATTAGTATAATGCATAATTCAACAGTTAAAAACGAAAAAATGAAAAATGCAAATTTTTGCCGTACCTATATGAAGTAGTGTTCTGCAAAAATGGGAATTTTCACATTTTCGCCGATATCTCGGAAACTAGATCTGCCACAAGAAAATGGAAGTCATATTCGGAATCAGGAGAAAATTTCACTTTAGGAAAGGACTATTTTATTCTTGGAGACTAAAGTTGATCAAAATTTGTCGAGTAGTGTAATACGATTCAGGTTTTATGATAGAAAAAGTAATAATCAAAAAATATCAAATATGGGCGGAAAAACTTGAATCCAAGAATAACGATTTTTTGATCGAAATATTGAAAATTGCAAATTATCGAACAAACTTAATCGAAAAAAATAGCGATTATGCAATGCTTTAAAACAAAAAATGTTCTAAATAAAAATAAGGTAAGATTTGCATAAGGCGTAAGGATTATATCGACATATTCGAGTTTTGTTTTCAATGAATTCTTATACACTAACCCTTGGTAAAAACTTTAAAACGAAATATGGGATCGGCGCTGTTCACTGCGCTTTCGTACAAAAACCTTCCCGACTTATGTTTCGCACAGGGCCGCATCCAATTAAATGAAATATCCGATTGGATTCCACACAATTTGATCGGAGCTCAAGCCAATACTCGAGTAAATCAATGCTCGAAAAATTCAATCTGGATACTTTTCTAAACGGTCTATACCATAGATGGGCAGACTAACACCATCACATAAGTTCTGTTCGATCAATGCACTAAAAGTGTAGGGTAGTATTGGGTCTGACAGATCAACATCGGACAGAGCTCAAAGCAGTTTAGTGCAAAGAATTTGCAGAATAATAAAGTCGGTTGTTACGCATTGTCAACATTCACCGGAATAATAAAGTCGATAGTTACTCGTTGTCAATAATTTAAATAATTTAAAACCTATTACTCCTGTTTCCGTTTTTGAAGAACCAAATCCATGGTTAACGTTTTTCAACATCTGAAGATGCCTTTAGGGCATTCAGAAACCATATTTCCTATGTGCCCATTTCAAAGTGGTAGACACTTTTCGACTACTAGTTTCTTCGAATCCAAAAATGTTTAATATCTATAGGTTAATATCTTTGAAAACAATAAAGCGTTTTTAAAATGTGTATTTTTTCTATGTATTTCCGGAAACTTACAGGGCTACCCTCGTATAACTCTTATTGGCGAAACAAAAAATATGTCTCATCTAAAGAACAACGACGTTCCGCAAATTTGTCCATATATGAAACGCATGCCCTAATTTTTTTATGTGGCAAAAACCGCGCAACAGCTTAGGTAAAGAAAAAAAATGTCAAAAATTAGCGGTAATTTGTAGCTACTTCAAACTTGCACTTTTTCATACTAAAATTGAATGTGCTATAAAACAGCATACCACAATTTTTTCTACAACTTTTAATTAAAAATTTTAAGTGCCAATTTTCCTGTGCAAGTTTAATTTAAACTCGGTTTAAACTGTGATTAGTTAACTCGGTTTATATTTAAATTTAGTTTAAACTACAGAGCTCTTCTTCACTGCCTATTTTGTAGGGCAACACTGTTATCGGTTTAAATTAAGTTTGGCGGTTTAAACTTAGTTCAAACTAGGTTTGAAGTTCATTGAAAAATGCGAAAGCGAGTTTAAGCTTAGTTTAAACGGCAAACAGAAAACCTGGCCTCAAAATTTTGAATAGTGTTTATTAAATGTTTGCTCCATTTGAACAAAGTTTGAAACTTGGACCGGTATTTGTTGTAGAATGAACCATACTTTTATTAAATAAATAATTTAAATTAAATAAAGAAAAATAAATATTCGAAATATCAGATATACATACATACGAGTAGTTATGACATGTATCAAATATAATTTTAACCATAATACGGGATTTGAGATATAAAGTTTATTTATGATTTGTTTACGTTTATCACTTTAGATAAATACCTTTTACTATTTTTGAAGATAGATAAAATAATACGAATTGTTTTCTTGCCATTTTTTTTAACAAGCATATATTCATTTTTTAGCCTAGTTATATTTATATTTTAAAAGTACTATATTTATATTATAAAAGTACTGCCGAAAATCATGGGTTCGAGTCCTGCTCAAGTCTAGAAAGAAGAAGTATACTCAAAGGATGTATGTAGATTACAAATAAGTTGCATCACTCCCACCATTCCTTTCACCATACCAGAACTAACTTGAAATTTACTGATTGATATTCGAATCTGATTAGATCCAATTCGTTTCTGGTGTGGTGAAATTGGCCGATGGTTCTTGCCACAGTAAACGAAACACCTGCTTTTGATCTGATGAGGCGATTTGGTGATCTTCGAAATAGCAGACATAACTTCTACCACTTTAACTGTTGTTGGTTTTGCAAATAACTTCCAAACAAAAAACTATGGTCTAAAGCTTAAAAAAATTATTGTTGATATTTTTTCAAACAAAATTTATATTTTCCCAAAACAAACAACAATAATTTGTCCCTCTTTTATATGAAAGTTATTCACCCTAAATAAAATCAACAAATCCATTTATTCAAATTAAAACACAACGGCAATTTGAAATCTATACTACTGCCATTTCGATGTGTAAAAACGGTATACCAAAACTGCAATTACCAATGAAGTGTTTTTCGAGCACTTGCTATATCGACATTCTACTCCGAAAGAGCTGCACTTGTTGTGGCTGCTGTAAAATCAGCGAACTACTCTAGCTAGCGATGCGTGGAAAAGTTATTTCCGTTTCCTTGCCCACTCGCAACATATTTTCGGTAGATTTTTAAATAACCTATAATTAATTTGGCATTTTCCCTCTTCACTGGTCACTGGCCCATTACTATTCTTTTTTTTTTTTCTTCTTTATTTTTCTCGCTACAGTTGGTTGAATGTTACACACACGTTTACTCTAGCAGCCTGATTTCGGCGGTAGCTTTGTAATTGATATGTGTAGCTAGTTTTACTGTTATTAGCACAGCAGCACCACCACCAACCAACCAATATGTACTCTGGGTCATTTGTTCGCTGGCGATTGCAATCACTATTGTAAATGTTATAAATTTTTTTTACTTGTTTTTGTTTTTAGAATTGGTTGTCTATTTGTGGACCTTTGCCTCGAAGCACAAATAAAAAATTGAAACAAAAAACTCACCTGCAGTTGCCACACATGTGGCTTAAAAAAATTTCGGTTACTGGCCGCCTTTCTTTTAATAAACTTTCGTTCCTGTACGGTACGATTGCTGTTTGGGCCACTCGCGCTCGCCGATCGCCTGGCTGCAGTTCCGTTCCATTCCATTTGCAGTATCAGATACTGCCTGTCGCCACCAGCAGCCAATCGGTAAATACTATTTATGACCGCATTTGGGTTTTTTTTACAAACAAACAGACCAATGTCGATAATAAACAAAAAAAACTAAGTGTCCAAAAGCCAAAAAGCACTTTTAAATAGTAATGCAATTTTTTGTTTTTTTTTTTAGCTTTGTCTAATGAAAGGGGCTACAAACAACAAACAAGCTTTTAAGTGATTTTTCACATTTCATTAGGTTTTTGTTACAAAACTCTCGCTCTATTGTGTGTTGCATGCATGCAACCGTTTTTTTTTTTAAATTTTTTTTCAATTTTTTTTTTTAATTTTGTTTATTTTTTTTTTGGTTCAATACCAAATCATCGCCCCTTTTCGCTTATTGTCTTAGCCATGTCATACTTTCACTTGTACACTCGTGTGGAACTTTATCTATTCATTTGTACTACCCGAGCAAAAATATACATACATACAACAAATGCATGCGAGTGCATATCATACATATGTACATATGTATGTGTGTATTGTATTTCTTGCCGTCTGTCAAAGGTAATTCGATTTCGAGTATTTATTACTTTTGGGATGTTGTTGCTCCTAGCGCTACTGGCTTACTCAAACATGCGCTGCTATCCCTCTGTTGCAAAAGGAAAAAATATATACATATGTACATATATATATATATATTTGGCTGATTTTTCATTAAGTAATTGAATTGTATATGGCGTGTGTCAGAGGTTGACAGCTCGCTCGTTGGAATACCGCATGACAGGTGGATATAAAAGTTTGCAACTACTACTACTTATTCGCACAATGAAATGCGATGACGATCCGACTAAATAGTCGCCAGGCTGATTCGATAGGCCACGTACCTAATGATATGTCGATCGTTGCAGAGCGATTGTTAAATTGTTCACTAAAAAAAGCAAAACTGAATAATGGTAGTTTGTTTTAGTCAAAAGAGCTTATTTGGGGTGAAAGAAATGTGCACTTACATTAGTCTTATACTGACAGCTAATGAGAAAGTTATGAACGAATGTTTTTTTTTTGGAAAATCTGCTTTCGAAAAGCAATAATTTGAAATTTATAGAGCTTTCTATCCACTTCAAATATCATCTTATTCTTCGCTGTATGAAGCAGAAATCAACGGAAAACTATGGAAAAATATATTTTTGAAATTTGCTCAAATCAATTCCTTTTTGTTTTTATATAACCAGCAGTAATTGTAATATGCAATTTACTAGCTTTATTACTCATATAACCCCTGATACTTGGATGTACTGTACTAAAAAGCTTCTACGATATTCTTTATAAAAACAAAACAGCGACCGTAACGGTTATAAACAGAGACAGAACTATTATAAGAGATAAGAGTAAAATTTAATCAATAATTATTATAGTGAGATACAAATTTTTCGAATAATCTATTACCATTATTCAAAGGCTAATATTATAAAAGTCTTTGCATAATAGTTATCAGCGTGATAAATATTTTGAAGTCTTCAAAGGCTTTTATTTTAGAACTTATGTTATACAAGTTTTCTCATAATAATTATCAACGAGATAAACTTTATTAACTTTTTTAGTTGAAGACTTTTATTTTGAGACTTATGTTATAAAAGTCTTCTCATAATAATTATGAGTCAGAAACAAATTTTCAAGTCTTTAAGGACGAGACTTTTTTAGGATTAGTTCAGGACTGATTCGGCACTACTTCGAAATAATTTCGAGACCAATTCGGAATCAATTCTGCACTAGTGCGGTACTATTTTTGGCCCTGACTCAAAAACACTTGCCTTACTCATAATTCTTATGCAAAGACTTTTATAATAAAAGTCTTTGAAATCAAAAAATGTATGTCGCTGAAAATTCTTATGCAAAGACTTTTATAATATTAGTCTCAAAATAATAGTTATTGTTGATTTAAAAAAAAAGAACTCCTTCGTATAATATCCATATTTCAATATTTGATTTAACTTATTATAACTTTCAAAGGATTTTGAAATTTAGTGTTCCCTTATTTTTTTAGTCTGACACTTATGTATATAATAAAATATCTGTTATTTTAACTAAATTGAGCTTTAAACAAATGGAAACCTTCTTTAAAAGAATGTTGGAAATGAGGCCTTATTAAACTCCATTCGTTTTATACCTATATTGCAATATTTAACTTCATTCGTTTGTTTAAATGAATTTTACCTTTTTAATACGTGGGAACGCCTTTAAAAAAATTACTCTATTGTAACAAATATAACATAATATATACTTATGTTTGTTCCAAATCTTATCCTAATCGTATACTTGAAATATTCTTATTTGTTTTTAATTTTCAAACAGTGAGCAACCCCTAAAAAAAATTTTCGAATTATAGTTTTACCAAACCTCATGTCAGTTTAAACCAGTATTGTAACGCTTTATTTATCTTATAAATTTAGTTGAATTTAATTACTTTCCTTTTTCGTTTTTCCTTTTCACTTTTCATTGTGCCAACAGAATAGTAGAATTTCCGTTACCTAGCCAATTAAATTGAATCAACGGCCTTTAAGAGTTGGCAACCATCTTCAAAAATGTTTTCGTATAAACTCTTTCGTTTCAGATTAATACTGTTATATTTCAGTAGGCTTACAAATAGCGTTAATATAATGTTTTCAAACACGTGGCAACACTCCATAAATATATTTTTATAATTCAGTTATTTTAAGCCTACTTTTGAATTCCATTACGAGATACTTTCTACATATAGCGTAATAATTAAATTTAATGTACTTTTTTAAACAGATGGCAACCCTCCGAAAGTATTTTTGAAATTAAGTTTTCCCAAAACTTTTAGTTTTTCGTTCATTGCAAAACGTTAGTTATTTTTTTAACTTAACTTAATGTGCATTTAAATAGGCGGTAATCTTTTTTATTTAATTTAAACTTTTAAGCAGGTGGCAACTCTCTTTAGAAAATCAATCATACTGATGTGAAATCTTATTCAGGTATATCCAGTTGTTATATAACAATGTGTGATTTAACTTTTATGTTTAATTAACTATAACTTTTTTTAACAGGTGGCAGCTCTCATTAGAAAAATTGATAGTCATAAAAACTATGTTATGTTTTATATATTTGCAAAATATAGTTTTTTTTAATTATTGTACAGATTTTACAATGTTTATTAATAAATTAATTATAAATATTCTAACCCATTACCTTTTCTTTTCTTTTCAGGTAAGTTCATTAAATAATCTTTTTTCAAGAATGTTTACCTGTATTGGTAAGTTTGAAGCTCTCACGCCAACAAATCAAATTGTAAGTTATTGCTCATGTGGTGCAGTGACTCATAGGCTACTTTTTGCAAACGTTGTCAGATTCCCATGCTAAATTTTTTTCATTAACTTTTTATAAAAATATAGTTTATTTAATAACACAAAGTATACAAATCAGAATTTCCAACTTTAGAAAAATTTAAGAGATCTGAAAAATTCAGCGATCAAATTTTAAATTATCTTTTGCCAGAATTTTTGATCTTAAAAATTTGAGAATACTGGCGTTCTTGCACGTGTAAATAATTATGTGCAGTATCCATGATGTAGAGAAATAAAAGTGACGCCAAAAACATTGGCGTTACTTCGTGCATGCCTCGTTTGAAAGTCTGGTGACGTCAGCACAAGAACGTAAACAAACCGCGTGCAATTAAATTCCTGTCTTTTCTTTTCATTATTCGTTGTTTTGTTGCTGCTCGTGACGAGCTGAAGGCGCAATCTTGTATTCTAACATTATTTAAATTTAGTAAGTAGAATACGAGTACTACATTAAATTGGCTCAGCTACTAATTGCCACCGTAGCCGAATGTGTAGCGTCTGCGGAGTATGTAGCATCGAAAAAGTATTTTAACAAAAGGCAGCAGGCCATGACCATGGATTTCTTCTCACAAAAATTTCTATATAACCGAATTACCAAACAAAATAAACTGCTTTTTTCGTCAGGTTTGTTTCACAAATGTCTGCCTTTCGTATTTTATATGACATTCCCACTGGACAGAAATCTGAACTTTCGCGAAATCTTTAGAAAACTTGGACTATTTTCCATATACATATTTTCATCATTTCTATGCCTTGGATTTCAATCAAATTTCTACGTAATCCCTCACTTTTTTAAAATCAAAAACCATTTTAGATCTTCAGTTCAATCCTTCAGATTGTTTCATTTGAAATGTCAGAATTCACTGCGTAAACAAAAGCCCAAAAAAAAAACATTTTAAAATGTGTAAAAAGGAAAAAATCAGCGCTTAAAAATCACTGGAAAATGGAGAACTACGTGTCGAGGTATGAAAAGACAAGATTCACGATCTCCGTTGATCCAAAAAGATTAAATTAAATCACCAAATGTCAACAAAATCCAATGAAAATGCAGTGGAAACACTTAAGGGGACGGAAGTATCTACATATGTATGTGCATTACAAAACATCGATTTTTTTTTTATTGTTTTAATCGATAGGTATATCACCTTCGAATATCGTGTCGAAGTTTCAATAGCTAATTCTCGAAACTGTGGAAGGAGTGCTTCTCGAAAGAGGCTGGCGCCGAGTCCGCCGAGCTCTTGACCGCAAACCATGTTTTTCAAAATTGTTTAAGTGATAATAAAAAACCAAAACTAGTGAACCGACTTTCATCTTCTAACATTAATTTTGAAGAGCAGAAGAAACTGTCCTATATAGACTAAAGATTTCAAAAACAAATAATTTTTAGACCACTTTTCACACTGCAATAGGAACGCTACAAAAGTTTTTTTTTTTTAATAAAACAAAAACGTTTTGGGATATGAATTAAATTCTTTATTCCTGTGAAAGTACATTCGATGCCATTATGTATGGAACGCGATTTCTTTTGCATGGGCACCACGGGCACGCTTGCAGAAGTCCAGACGCTGAACCCAATTTTCGACGGTTTTCAAGCATAAATCGGCCGATACTGCTGCAATTTCACGTTCGATATTCGTAGGAAGTTCATCAATCGTCGCTAGCTTGTTGGCATAGACCATAGACTTGACGTAGCCCCACAGGAAATAGTCTAACGGCATCAAATCGCACGACCGAGGTGGTCAATTGACTGGGCCATTTCGTGAGATAACACGTCCACCAAACTTCGTTTTCAATAAATCGATTGTGACATTCGCTGTGTGGCTTGTAGCGCCGTCCTGTTGGAATCACATATTGTCCAAGTCCATATCATCCAATTCGGGCCAAAAATATTCGGTTATCATTGAGCGGTAGCGATTCCCATTCACAGTAACATGCCGGTCTTGATCATCACGGAAGAAGTACGGCCCAATGACGGCGCCGGTCCATAAACCGCACCAAACCGTAATTTTTTCGGGATGCAATGTTGATTCATGAAGTACGTGTGGATTGCTGCCTGTCCAATAACGCATATTTTGCTTATTGACGCAGCCATTCAGCCAGAAATGACGACGACCATAAATTGAACGTAGCGCTCTTAAAGTTGAGGCTATTGACGCCGAATTTCGGTAGTAAATTTTAATAATTTCGACTCGTTCTTATATCGTATATCTTTCCATGATGAAATGGCAAACCCTACTGAAGAGAAATGTCAAAATAGCGGGGGAAAATATGATGTCGTTTGCTGTCACTATCGGTCTACTTTTGTGCGTCCCTATTGCAAGACCCTATACAACGAGTTTTTTTTTTAAATGGTATTTTTTTTTGGAGCCCTTTGTTAAATGAATAATTTCCAAATATCGAAAATATTTTAGTCTATCTATGCTAAATAAACTCTCTTGCGTAAGAAAATGTTTGGTTTGTTGATTTCAGATGAAAATTGCGGCCAGCATCGTTTACGCAGTTTACGACGTCAGCGGCGACACGACTTGCAAGATGCTTGAAAAATTAATTACTTTTCAATTTTCACTTTTGTAAAATTTTTTTATTTTTTTTTGTATAACCTCAGACAGCACTTCTAAATAAATATTTGAAAATAACTGTCTTCATTCCCCTACAAATCAACTGTAAAACAGACCTTTTTTCGGCCTCTAAATATAATTCCCCTCATAAACAAATTTATAAGATTTCGAAGTCGAAATCTCGTATTTCAATACAGTGCGAATGCAGTATTACCCGAAATACGTAATGTCATAAAAATTTAATATAACCCAATGTCTGACATAAAACTATATTATAGTCTGTAATCGACTAAACTATTCAATTTCCTATATCCATTAAATATCCATCGAGTAACTAACTACTGCACTCCAATATATCAGCTTGAAATGAAAAAGAAAATGTCCGTCAACCGGAAGTAAACATTGACACGCCTAGGAAGTTATACTAGATAATTGGAAGCGCTCATTACATCAGATAACTAACTAACTAAACGCGCATCCATCCACTAGACAGATATTTGAAATACAACGCTCCTTAACTTGCACACTTTTCCTTCAAAAAAAAAAAAAAAAAAACCAAAAATAAAAAAAAAAGTTTTTATCTAATTGCTTTATGATGTATTAACTGCTCATCAAAATAAATTATCGACTCTTTTGACTGACCACACAGAGCTTCAAATTTATTACAGCTCATACAGCTTGTTAACTTCAATTACCCATAAATTATTATACAACTTCCATAACCGACAATATGTACAATATTATAGAGTAGTGCAATAGCTCATTCAGTCAAAAATTTGATAGATTATAGCCAAATATTTGCATACAACTGAGGGGCAATCATCCGCAACAAGCGAAAAAAGTTAAATGTGAAACAAAAAACTGCACAATTTTTGATGCACTACAAACTATGTGAAACAGAAAAATACAAAAAAAAAAGAAAGCCAACAACTAAATCAAGCTATCAATTGCTTGCCAATCTGTGAGGAATTCATTAGGTGCAATAAATTGTGTACTAAATTATGAAGCGGTACGAGTATTGCGCTTGCAGGGGGTGTGTTGTTAGTGCAGCAGGCACAAGGTGAGGGCAAATAGCCGCAAAAAATATTTAAAACAGCTGCTGTTTGTGAGCTAACTGAGATCGCTGTTGGATATATAAAAAGCAACTTCATCAATGAAAATTTTTCTTTGCACTTTCTAGTTGCTTATTGCTTGTGCTTGTGCTTGTCTGCTTGCTTGCCTGCTTGCTTGCTAATTCATCTTTTGTTTTAGACTATTTTGGCTTGCAGCAAAATTTTCTTTCGTTCAAATTCTGCGATTCGCTGCTGCTGCTGCTGCTGCTGCCATTGTTGCATTGTGCTGAATGTCTGCAAGGGCAGCGAGCGAGCGAACAAGCAAGCAGCTCCTTTGTGGCTCCTGCAGAAATCAATGGCAATTAATCAAAAAAAATGTTGTTGCACTCAAGCCTTGTGGCTGGCTGGCTGGCACAAGTAAACTGTACTGAAGCTGTGCGCTATGCTGGCTGGCAACTGAATATAAAATCGAAAAAAAAAATATTAAATATGAGATGGGAAAAGAGCACTCATACTCCTCGAAGTTAAAAAAAAAATTCCAACTGCGCATGCGCCACAACTTCATTACATGCCACAAAGAAATACATCAAATGCCATACATACATGCTCCATGTGAGCCATACAAGCGACATAGCGCCAAACACTACCTACCATAAAGCTCACATTCACCGAATGTAATCACCGAGCAATCACAATGGCAGCAGTGGGAGCATACAACGGTGGCGGTGGCGATTGCGGTGGCTCTGGCGGCAATGGCAGTGAACACCCACCGCCTACCTACAACAAGCCCAATTCGCTGCTGTTGCCTGGCTGGCTGTCTGCCTATTGGGATTGCTGCTTATGATATCCTCTGACTGTACATTAAGGTGTGCCCTGCTCCAAACAAGCAAAAACATGGGCGCTGGTTTTCCGGCCGAACTATAAAGTTTCGTGTAGTTTAACTTCCACCAAAACATTCAAGGTACCACTACATGTCGCAAAAAAAATCGAATGCAATTTATGATGGGAAAAACTACCATTTGCTCCGACATTGATCTCACCTTTGCCTTGCGTTTTCATTGTGGAATAAGATACGATATCTTCCCATATCGATACCGATATATTTTTTACGCGATACTTTTGAAACGATAGTTTTTGAAATCGTATTGTTTAAATCCAAATTTCGTACAGCGTTTTTGAAGAAAAGTTATGCTACAACTATACAACTATCTGCGCAAGGCCGAGTTCCTTGCCTTGGACTTCCTTCCAGTACTTTACTGTACAGCTAGCTAGATTAAATTTAAATTTAATGACTGCTCTGAATCCGGCCTTTAAGACTGGCAAGACTGAAATGCATATATATATATATATTTTTTCATTACGAGCTTAAACTTTTTTTTTATCGATATTTTGCAAGATTGCGCCTTCCGCGCTGAGAGCAACTGAAAGTGACTTAATAAAAGGTAGACAATGACAGATAAAAAACCGCAAAAATGACACGATTGAAAGTTTTTTTACTATAGTTTGTGTTAAAAAAATGTCAGCATGAAAGAATAAAAAATAAGTTTAGCATCGAATGGGTTGATGTCGACAAAAGGAGGATTAGCAGTCCGCGGTAGGGGCAATCTTGTATACTATCGTTCTTGGAATATTTCCTTTGGAGTTATATAAAAAATTAGTTATGAAGTTCGTCGCCTTCGTTGGCAAATTGATACAAATTTGTTCCGACAGGTTCTTCTCAGCGATAAGTGAGCTAACGAATTCCGCACAGGTGAATAAGTAAAAAAAAGTAAACAGGGTAACGAATATCCCTTAATGAAACTGAAAGAACCCCTTAATATTCCACCAAAAATGAGCGACATAACCATGCATTCCTTTTTTGAGGCAAAATACTTAGGAGTAAAGAAATTTATGTGGAGAGGAGAAGAAAGGGCTAACAATTTATACACTACATTGAACTAAGATTCCTTTTCGATTTTCAACAAGGAAAGAGAAGCCTACTAATATGGAGAGCCTAAAAGTAATAATAATAATAGTAATTTGTCTCTTTTGCCATATATGCAGCTATATGTTTGGCCAAACATCTACTGCAATTTGTGGCAAGCGTTAAGTTGTTGTACCGCAAATTGAGTGACCCGCGTCTTTAGTCGGCAAACAGATTTCGAATGATAGATGATTTCTGTGAGAATCCTTTTCATTGCAGGAATATATTCGGGAATTTGTCATTGCCTGCCGTTTTTTATAGATTTTTTTCTGAAAAGAATTTTGTTTTTGATAATTACCAAATATAGTAATAAATGCAGCGCTAACTTTCAACTTTATTTCGACATTTTTAATTTTTTTAAATATTCATTTACATTGCTCCTGTATAAGATCGCCTGGAGGTCCTCCCAAAAAAGATGCCTGACGGAAAGTAAGATATATCCGGTTTGAATTATCTTGCAATAAAAAAAACAGAAGATTATTTTATTGAGTAGATAAATTTAGGTATTGATAGAAAACGAAATTGACGGAATTCTGATTTTTGAAAAAAAAATGGCAGCTTCGAAAAGAATAAATCCCATCTTCACACAAATTTGTTTGTTAAAATTGCTTCTTCGATCAATCCCTGTAGAATATAGCTGAGAAGAAGGTTGGTTTAAAATTGCAAACCGATCGGATGAGCCGTTGTTAATAAATCGTGCTCACCGACTTTAGAATTCAACGTTTCGGAAAACGACAATTGTACGTCGCCTACTTTGTAACGCTCCGAGTGTCATTATAAATATGCTTTTATTCTAAAGAATATTTGCGGTATCGATTTGAAATTTTTAGTGAATATATTTAAGCATACATACATTTCGAAAATGCAATACAAAAATAATTTTTAACTGAGTAAAATTGAGAATCTATATCGAGCCTTAACCATGATAGAAACGTATATGACATTTAAAAACAAATTTTTTTAGTGCACAAATTCATCTAGAAGATCCTCTAGTGATCAAAATATTAATACGATAACATAAATTTTGTTACCGCTCGGTAAGCGATTCTACCGAACCGATTTCGAAACCCAGAACACCATTGGGAAAGTAAAACAGAACAATATGGATATCAAACTTTTGATTAGGGTTGCCACTTATGCAAAATTTATAAAGTAAATAAGCTGCGTTCATTTGGAAAAACTGAAGCATTAAAATTTAAGCTTATAGAAAATGCTTTATGCAATTTTGAATAAGTAGTGTACCTTGCTTGTGTGAAATAAACCACTATGATCCTGAATAGGCATGCGATCAATTAACCAAGTTAAATAAATACAAAAATTTAGGAAAAGCAAAATAGAATAAATTTATAACAAGATTTTAAAAATTTTAATTAGAAGTTTTAGAAAAAGTTTGGTATATGTAGCAACTGCTTTAATTAAATAAGACTCTTCGCTTTAAAAAAAAAAACATACATTTTTTGTGTGACACCTTAATCTACATACTTACTACTCATGAATGTTCAAAATGTGCCCGATTGATCTTACCCCAACTCCTATTGCTAGAGTTGCGCTAATCTCGCCCAAATGGCAGTGCCACATTTGAAGCGGAATTTAAAGAAGTGAAAAACAACATTTCAATAGTCGCCCGAGAAACGAAAGAGCCAAGCAAGCAAGCAAGCGCGCCCACGTCAATAGAAAAAATAAATGTAATTGCAAAGTATGTAACAACTGCGCAGGCGCGCCGACGATGCAATAAGATTACGAGTACACTGTGACTGTAGCGCGCTAGCAAGTGAGGAGGTTTCCTTGTTGAGTGGTAGCCACTGATGATGGCATGTGAGTTGGTCGGTATTTGTATTATTCCAGCAACCAACGCTGCTAGGTGCATAGCATTGGCCATTTTGGGTTAACGAAGAAGACAAATTGTCGTCGACGCCACCGCCAATAGACATACAACGTACGACGCCCCTTCAAAGCAGCAGCAGCACCTCGCACTACTCCACCATGCTTGTATTTAGTGGAAATTTTACTGCGCCATATGAGTAAATCACATTGTGGGCACGTATCCATCTGGCCCAGGCTGCCGGTCGCAACGACCGACCGACCGACCACCACCGCCTTCCTTCTTATTTGGCATTGAGCTGCATAAGAGTTGGCGAAATTTACAATGTCTCCAGTTGGCGACAAGTAGTAGTAGGCAGTTTATTCATATGCCAGCTGTTGTATGTAGGCAGTCAATCGCGCCAGACAATAGTCACCAGTAGTAGTTTGATTGGCGACAAACAGTTGTTGGTTGTAGTCACCGCTTGATTACTCCACGACTCTGGTTGAGCGGCTGGTGAACACTGAAAAAACTGCTGCTGCTGCTGCTGCTGCTGCTGCTGCTATTGGTGTCTGTCTAAATTCGGCGCTAAATGAAGTTGTCAAACATATTTTTTGTATAGGCTTCTTTTGGTTAGACCGTTGGTTGGTTAGAAGCAAAAAAAAAAAAAAAACATCTGTACACTTCAGTGTGGTTATTGGATGGATATACACTGTGGTTTTTGCTGGTGACATTGTTGACTCCACTACACGCTTCATTTCACTTCGGTGACTTATTGGCATTGGCTTTTGATTGCTTACTAGTATCGTATTGCATTTATTGATATATCATCAATTTTTATTTTATTTCTATTTTTTTGTTTACTTCGCCAATCAGTGATCTCCCTCTTTTCAATCTCTTTACCTGGATGACAAAGAGGTACTGAAGAATGCTAATTTAAAATTTTGTTAATTGCTTTTCAGTGAAAGTTTGAGGGCAATCACTGTGATGATATAAAATTTATAGTTGCTTGGGAAAAGCGAAAAATTTACCCCATAATTGCTTTAGTTCCACACAACGAAATACTTTAAGTTTTTTAGACAGATACTACATGCTGGGGTATAACAGAAATGAAGAGACACTTTTATATCTCTGCAGCACGCCCTTAATCCTGATTTCCCAGGATAACTTCAGCTTTCCTAATTAACGGTAGAGTGTAATTGATAGACGAATTCCCAACGCTTTGGAAATCGACTATGCACGAGTTGAAGCACCTCAATCTCTGTCTCGCTAAGGCCGGACATATACTAAAGGTGTGCTACAATGTCTCATCATCCTTAAGACATAGCCGGCATTTGGGCTCAGTCGACATATCAACCCTATGCATGTGAAAACACAGGAGATTTTGACCGCTTAGTTAGCTGACAAGAAGTCTGATATCAGATCTACCAAGCGATGGCACTTCTACTGATAGGATAGCCGAAAAGCTAGGACTGTCTGCAAACCCCAGTACGTTCTGAGTCTACCCAATCAATAATTAATCCTTCTGACGATGGCCATCTAAGTTCGCAAAATGGTTCAGCTCCAATTAATGCGGTTCCCATTCCTTTCTTAGTCACCAGTCGATGATCTCGTTACCTCCGATCCCAACGGGATCACTTACCCAGCACAGCGTTACTGGCATTCCTCGATGCCAGTAGTTGGAGAATGTCACAAAACTCCTTAACCAGCTTGGACAGGGTTTGGCCGCCGCTTGGCTACCTGAAAGCATAGTGCATTTCGAGATTAGCACCACCTCGACATGAAAGATGGAGAACCATTTGCCCGTCGCGTTGAAAACCCTTCTATTCCTGCACCTGTCCTCTAATCTATATTTGACCCGTTATATATTGGTACCCTACAATGTGTAGATTTAGACTCAAGATGAAGGAACCCGTTTGACCAAATGTCTCGGTATCCTGTCGAAGCAGAGTTCTCGTTGTGCTCCCTATATAAAACTGTAAAGAGGAGTCCAGCTTAAAAGAGACTCCAATGCCACAGATAAACAAGTTATCATAGGACAATTGGCCGAGAAACAGCCCAATATTTACAGTCTGCTTAATCGCAGTATGCCAGTTTTTTGTGTTTTTTGTGCCACCAGGTCACCCAGCATAGACTCTATTTGGCCAAACGATTGTAAAGTACATAGAGCCGCGCTTTAATCTTTGAGTTCGGGTCCGATCTCCGACCAAAGAGTCGTCTACAAGCTCTAGTTTTGTCAAGAAACTAAGCTTACTGTCGAGCCCGGTTCCCAAGTATTTGGCTTCGCCAGAGTGTTAAAACCGAGAAAGCGATACATACGGTTTGTACGGTCTTGTGATACATATTCCCTTTTTTCAAACATAGAGTTGCTTAAATTTGTACCGTCTAAATGTCCCAAAATAGCTGATTTCACTTCATCATCAGTATTAATTTTTTTCGCCGGCCGTCTTTCAGTAGTGTCTCATCCGTAGATTTGATATCCGTAATGTTTATCATAAATTATTCGATGGATTACAAAGAGGAAAAATGCCCGTACATAGCAGTCAAATGTTGTTCGATTTACGCCAGTGCTTTCCCGTCTTTAGTCAACAGTTTATCTTTAATGAAATTAAATAATTTTATATTTTTTGTTGTAACGAAAAGCCTGGTAATTTAATGGCCGTTAATAAAAACCATCTAAACTGAATGGGTGAGAAACTTTCCTAAGACTCCAATAGATTTGGTCTGATAGCCAGTAAAAGTAAAAATTGATTTAGTTGTAGGCTTGAGTTAAATACGTAGTAAACTGAATATCTAAAAAAAAAATTTATAAATTTGGGATTTATTCAATGTTAGAATTTTTCATTGTTTCTATGTGCGTACTAAAATCTAACTGTGAAAAGTTATGGTGATCCCATGCTATTAATGAAAACAATGAAACAAAACCTGAGAAGTGTGGTTTGCAAAACTAACAAACAAAAAAATTTCCTAAAAAATTTTTAACGAAAACAACATTTTTCCATTAATTTCTTTCCTTTTTTAAAGTATATTTTATTCAAAAAACATTAGAAAACAATTATAAAAATTAAAAAAATAGCCCAGATATTTCACTTTAAAAAAGTCTAACAAAATTTTCAAAATTAGGTAAATCTCAAAATTATATTTTTTTGTTCAAAATTTTCACCGTTAAAACAGAAAGTGCTAAGCATCCAGTTCACAAGAAAAACAAAAAATTCATAAAAAAAAGAAACGCGGTCAAGAAATGAAAGAGAAATTTTATTTTATTCGAATTTTTAAACATTTCTTAAATCAGCAGTAACCCCCTGAATAAATAAATGTTCTAATACATATGTATTTATATTTTCAAGCAACCGAAATAATGAAAAAGATTTTTTGTGATTTTCTTAAGAGCTCTATATTTAGCTGAAAATTAAACAAAAAATTTGAACAATTGACGACAATGCCCAAAATACTAAAATCACTTGATGGAATCTCTCACAAGCGACTATCTGGAGAGTATAAACTTTCAGTTTTTTCCCCACTTTGAGGCGTTTTCTTAAACTCTTTCTAGTTCAGCTGCAAGCAAAACCTACTCTGCCTTGCCTTATGCTTGATACACAATACCGGCGAACGGCGAATTTTACGTCGCGACTGTTCGCTGTCACAACGAAAGCGAACGGCGAATTTCGCCCGACGAACATTCGTTGCGAAAGATTTATTTCTAGTGTCGGCGCAAAATACAATCCATTGTGGCCATATGTTTAATATACTCATGGCTTTAAATGGAAATTGAAAAACGCTATATTAGTTTTTGCTGAAAGTTATTAATTCAGTTATTTGTAAAATTTTACATTACTAAAAGCTCTGACAAAAGCCAATTTTATTGTCGCTGTAGTTTTCTGTCTTACTGAGCAAAATTTTCATGCGTCACCAACGTCGTCGCTCTACTGAGCGAAAATTCGCCGTTCGTCGGTATTGTGTTTCAAGCATTAGAATTCATATAATAAAAACGTGCCTTTTATCTACATTTTCTTTTTTGCGATTACAAATTTCATGTAGTTTAGATATTTAAACGCTTTAGCCTAGCCGTTGCTTTAAAATTAAAAAGACAGACAGACATTAGACTACGGGTAGTTTGCTTTTCGCACAACAATAAAACACTCGTAACTAAGTTGCGGCAATTGTGCGCTGATTTTCAAGTAAATATACCGTTGCTGACCCGGTAAATAAAGCAGTACACTTTGAGTCTATTACGAATCCAGATAATTCCCATAATTTGACGTACTGTTGCTCTTCGTCGGACTTTTTTCTACTTGCTTTTACATTCAAAAAAATTATGCTAAAATTTTTTTTTACTTATGCGAAAATTTACCATCGCAAATGTATTTATTCTCTACACAGCCGACACTAATTTGCAAGTCGCCGCTATGAAGTTGATGGAGTTGCGAATTGGAGTTGGGGAATGTTGAATGTTGAAGCGTTGCTGTGCTGTGGGCTTTTGCCGTAGTCTGACTCCCACAGCATTCTTTGCGGTCAGGTTGTTCTTTCATTAAGCTTTTCTAGTGCGCTTCTGTTTTGTTTTTTTTTTTTTGCTTTTTTTGTTTTATGTGTTGCTTGTCGTCTAAGCCGTGCAGAAAAAAAAAATTTTGCTTCCTGTTTCGCAAGAAATTAGAGCAAACACCGATTACATTGTAATGCTTTTAAATGGCTTTCACGCCGACTTGTTTCGAAGCAGAGTGAGAGCGCACTACTTAGGCAACAAGCGGGAAGGAAGTGTAAAAAGAAAATAATGATTGAAATAATAAAATGTGTAATGGGAAGTAATTGTGGAAAAGTAAAGGAATTTCAACAAAGCGAGTAAATAATACAAATTTGTAAGATTTTCAGAAATTTAGCACACAATTCTCGCCTTCTAAACTCGCGTTGATAGGGCGGGCAGGGCAGTACATTGAGGGGTACTAGGAGGGTGAATTGAATTCATCTTCAATCTGGCCGTATAATTTACCAAGTGAACGTAAATTACAATATTTCGATGGGAGTACATAGTAATCGTAAAGTGGGTAAAAAACAAAGTGTGAGGAGGAGGAGCACAAGCTTCAGTTTTAGTTGCATGGGCAGGCAGTAGGGTGTGTGAGTAGGTGGCGCAAATATTAAGAACGCTCGCTTCATAATTGTTTTTAGGTGTATGAAGTGAAGTGCGCTTAGAAAAATGTAAATTTGTGTAAAGCGCAAAAAAAACGATAACTACAAAGTGAAAGCTACTTTAATTTTAAAATTCTTTTCCCACACTTTCTTATACCTTAATATCTTTCCACTAAATATTTATTTATTTTTTTTTTTTGGAAACTAGTGATTGTCAGTCTCACTTCCTGTTTTAACTCCACCACCACCACTATGTCTTATTTCAGGTGAAATACTTGCGCTTCAAATATCGCTTACTCACTGCATGCTTACCTCAAATGTCAACGAACCGATTTAGACATGTCAAATGTCAAGTTTTTTCAATGCTTTGCAACATTCTATTTAAATCGCTTACTGTCGCAGCACGGCAAGACAAGGCAAGTCTTCAAATCTTCATTCACCTCTTTTAACACCGCTCGTCGGTTGGTGGCAGCTGGCTATTACCTGGTACGACAGATTGTAGACAAACGTAGCTAATGAAGTTGATTTCACGCTTTTCTTTTTTTGACAATTCAATTTTCAATTCATACTTTTTATTTTTATTCGCTGTGCTAAGAAAGCCATTGTGGTGGTAATTTTCTAATAGTGCAGCATTTGTGAGGCAAGTGCATACATATCTGCATGTATGTAGGTGCATATTAGGGTAATCCTAAAATGCATAAGAAAAAAACTAATGTTAGAAATGTAATGCTATCATCCCCTAGAATTACTTTACACCAAAATCAAATAAATTTTTTTTAATAAAAAGCTATATGTTGCTCTAGGCGCTCAAAGTTTGCCATGTATTTTAAATGGAGAAAATTTAAACGCCAAAAGTTAGATACTAATGTGGTTTTCGTAGAAATGGTATTAAATCCTTGAAAATCAGTCAAATAAGTTTTTTCAGAGATTTCACGAAAATTCGGACTACGCTGGATTCCGTGAAAGCCCCGAAGGTTTAGGTTTTAATCAACTGGTCTTTAATTTTAATCATCTCAATTACACATTTAATTTGAAAATTACTACGGTGTATAAAGTTGCGCACATTAATACTAAGTCCAGACCAAAACAGATGAGCTACATATATATCGCCTCAGTGAGCGCTGAGCGAATACCACGACATGCTGAATTAGAAAGACCCCCCCAGCCGTGGTGGTCCATAGGTGTGTGAATGAGCTCAGGTCGCTAACAAACCGTCAACTCTCGATTCTCGTAGGCGTTCTGATTGGGCATTGCCGGATGGGTATTCATGCGTTTAGGCTGAATATACTTAGCCTACGATCCTTTTTGTTGCAGCTGGATGAGGTGGGGAAACCATCTTTTAATTTTATACTCAGCTGCCCTGCCTACGCGAGGCTGAGGTTTATGTACCTAGTCTCTTACTTCCTTCATCAGCGTGTCTCCTTTTAACTTTTCGGTTTAAGTTTACGTTACCGTTTAGATAATACAACTATTCACTTACTCACAATGTACTCCTTTCATATGGCTAAGTGGATCTGCTGAGGGTCTGGTATGAATTGTAAACCTCAAATCGCGGTATGGACACCAATAGTGGATTAACTTCGATTCGAGATGATTAACTTGTGGCTTTGACATGGAAACTGATTACTGCGTTCGAGAAACAATGGATTCAGTAATAGTTTTTTAGATGTCACGAAAATTCGGACTACGAGGGTCAGTTATAGTGCTGACTAAAAAAAAATATTAACTACACAATATTGGATATTATTCTTTGAAGTCTCCTGAAATATATTGGGCCCTATCGCCAACTTCGCGGGAACAAATCAAGCAATGGGAAAAATTGCTTTTGTTTCGCTTCTAAATTTGTGGGAAAATTTGTTCCCAAGGAATTCGCGATAGGGCTGATTGAGTTTCAGGGGCCAATCTTTAAATATTAAAAATCGGATATTTTTCGATATATGTAGAACAATCCTAGGAGATGAGCTCATTAAATTCCGAATTTTTTTTTTTTTTAACCACCCTAATGTACGATAAGTCTAGGCAGACATTAAAGTGACTTACGCCGGCATTTCTATTGTATGTTGGTCCTAAATTAAATCTATTATTTTCACTACAATTAATGATTGTGGCCGTCGTCATTTCAGTGCCTCATTTGAGTCAGATGCTACAAAACGGCACTAGGCACAGTGTCTTAATATCATCCATCTGTCATTTTACACCTCCTTGGTAAAGATGCAGAAGGTGCGCGCTTGTGGTAATTTTTCTTTTACATTTTCTGTTCAAAATTTCATTGTCATATCGACTGTTAACATAAACTTGACTCATTTTCATCATCGTCCACTGAGTGCATTCGAATTATGGTCATTAAACTGATAGAAAAATGAAATATTTTTGTAGCTCTGTTAAGATAGTTTTAATTGATTGATATACTATGTAGTCTTATTTCTCCATATAGTATATGACTACATTTCAAATTTTTTTTACTGCAGTCTTCATTGAGTTTGACATTGTGAAAGCAAACCTTAGAACGGTTTCTTCTATGTATATTCTAATAGAGTGGCAAAACAATTTCAAAAAGCGCTTTCTCAACAAATGCAGTTTCATTATAAAAATTAGTATTGGCCAAATTTAATGTTCACCTACAAAGCTTTCAATTTTATTCGCTTATTTTACTATTTCGCATAAAAACTTTTTAAAAACATTTTTCATACATTTTTTATGCCATTTACATATTCAAAATTTTTACATACAAAAATAGCTACATACATACTTCAAAGTTTATGCGCTGCGCAGCTAATTAAAATTGTGATGCTCTATTATGTTGAAACTGCACTGAACATTTTTATATTCACAATTTTCCATTTGTTTTGCTTGTATACAAACATTTTTTTCTCACCATCAACAATGCGCAGCTAATGAATTTGAGCTCATTTTTTCTTTGTACAGTAGTGGTAGATAAATGCAGGAATGGGCAATCTACATATGTACATACATACTGTGAGCGTCAAAAATAAGTAAACAGCAATTCTATCAATATTAAAGTGTTTATTAAAACGCAGTCTTTAATACAACAATAAAAGGTTTTATTATAGAATTTAAGGCTTATATTATAAGAGTTTAACTTAGTATAAATAATAAAAAAAAACTAAACACAGCCAAAAATAATTCCCTTAAATTAAAAATACTCCCTTTTTTTCGCGTCAAAAAAAAGTAAACAGTGGCAGCAACCGTTGTTTTTTTTTTAATACTTATTTCGGGGAAGCACCAAATATTCTTTGGAAACCGTTACTATTCAAGCGAGTGAGTGTAGTAAAACATATTTATTTCATAGCACTATTGTTTTTTTCTGAGGTAAAGTCGCTAAAACATTAAATTTTGCAATGGGTAAGCAAACAACCACTGAAACGCGAAAAATTATATTAGATTTGCATAAAAAAGGTAAATCTTTGCGCGAAATCGCAGAAATAGTTGGAAGACACCTTTGCACAATAAAAAAAAATTATTGATAAACATGGAAAACATCAGACTCTTGAAAATTTGCCACGGCCGGGTCGATCAAAGCGCCTTACTGACACTGAAGCGCGATCAATAGTACGAAAAGTAAAAACAAATACAGTTTCAAGTGGTGTTCAAATATCAAAGGATATAGCGGAGACATCGGGTAAGCTCGTAAGGGCCAGTACAATCAGGAGAACATTGCACAGAAGCGGTTTGCATGGACGAGTACCACGTAAAAAGCCCTATATATCAAAGGATCGCCAAATTTTAGGAATTTTTTTCAATCCAAATATTTCGAATTTGCTTTCATCCGTATACAAAATGTTTTTCCAGAAGTTTGCAGCCTGATTTATATACTTTTTTGCAAATTCCATGCGCTTCTGTTGATTCACCTTTGATATATAGGGCTTTTCACGTGGTACTCGTCCATGCAAACCGCTTCTGTGCAATGTTCTCCTGATTGTACTGGCCCTTACGAGCTTACCCGATGTCTCCGCTATATCCTTTGATATTTGAACACCACTTGAAACTGTATTTGTTTTTACTTTTCGTACTATTGATCGCGCTTCAGTGTCAGTAAGGCGCTTTGATCGACCCGGCCGTGGCAAATTTTCAACAGTCTGATGTTTTCCATGTTTATCAATAATTTTTTTTTATTGTGCAATGGTGTCTTCCAACTATTTCTGCGATTTCGCGCAAAGATTTACCTTTTTTATGCAAATCTAATATAATTTTTCGCGTTTCAGTGGTTGTTTGCTTACCCATTGCAAAATTTAATGTTTTAGCGACTTTACCTCAGAAAAAAACAATAGTGCTATGAAATAAATATGTTTTACTACACTCACTCGCTTGAATAGTAACGGTTTCCAAAGAATATTTGGTGCTTCCCCGAAATAAGTATTAAAAAAAAAACAACGGTTGCTGCCACTGTTTACTTTTTTTTGACGCGAAAAAAAGGGAGTATTTTTAATTTAAGGGAATTATTTTTGGCTGTGTTTAGTTTTTTTTTATTATTTATACTAAGTTAAACTCTTATAATATAAGCCTTAAATTCTATAATAAAACCTTTTATTGTTGTATTAAAGACTGCGTTTTAATAAACACTTTAATATTGATAGAATTGCTGTTTACTTATTTTTGACGCTCACAGTATATATTTAGTAAATGCATGAATATGCAACTGTAAAAAGAAACAAACTCAAAAAACGGCAAAACAATGCGCTCACTTAAAATAACAACCAAACAATCTTACTACCTAATCGAAAAAAAGGAAAAAAAAAATGAACCACACTCGAACAGCGGGCAAGCACAACATTCAATCATACCAACCAGCGTCTAGCCATTAGCAATCAACCAAACACCCGCTCTTCTAAGCACTTGCTTTTCAATTTTCAACAATATGGACTTTATACTCTCCAACAAGCAGCCACCATGAATAACAATAACAATAAAAATTCATTTATCTCTGTTTCCATTTCGGCTTGGGAAACTGTGTTAATAAAGCATTTCAAACTCATGTAATCGGCCGAAGCGAGAGGAGTAAAGAAAACTAAATATGAATCTAAATATTTCTAAAATGTAGTAAAAACCCATGAGACAGCGTTCAGACAGGGAAACTTTTGTCGCGGCAACTCGTTACTTGTAGGAGAGAGAGGGACGGGGAAAGGGGAAGGGCACCGAGTTGCTCGTGCTCGGGCAACACGCTTTGTGTTCTTATTCGTCACAGTCGGCAGCTAAGAAATTTGGCATTCCTTTTCATTTATAAATTCTTTCAGTGTGGTTGCAGTTTTGTTGAGTTTTAAGTGAATACATACGGTAAGTTGGGAAATGAAATT
This sequence comes from Anomoia purmunda, assembly GCA_951828415.1. Classification (NCBI taxonomy): domain Eukaryota; kingdom Metazoa; phylum Arthropoda; class Insecta; order Diptera; family Tephritidae; genus Anomoia; species Anomoia purmunda. The sequence continues at coordinate 18,305,909 of OX639993.1, forward strand.
TTGTTCTAATTTTTTTGTGATTAAATACATATACACATGTGTATGAATATACTATACAAATTAACGTAAATTATGTTAAAACTTCATTTTTCAACTCACCTTTTACTTATAATCACAAAATTTATCAGAATGTGTAAATGCCGCTTAAGCGAAGCGTACAGAAATTTGCGAAAATGATATAAAATGAAATACCAGAAAATTGCCTGAACAGAGTTGCTCTGTATGAACGCGACGAGCAACACCAAAAGGGAAATCGCCGATAATAAGCAACAAAAGTTTCCCCGTCTGAACCCAGTCTAAAAGTGGTAAGAAATATTCAGAAAATGCATAGAAAAAGAAAAAAAAATGAGTTCATCTTCACATCAGTGATGGTAAGCGAAAACTATTACAATGTGTGGCTAATTGCTCTATTAATTGTACCTGATTTGAGGCAAATGTACCTAAAATGAGTTATCCAACTGTCTTTCCAGCACTTTTGATATTTCGGACTCACTTTTCACGATAAAAAGAGCTGTAATGTCCTTTCTCAATAAATGATTAACGGCGGTATAATATATATTTGATTCAGCTGATGAAGTTTTTTTTCTGTAGCTGAGCAGTTTTGGATCCCGACGGTTAACAAACTTTTTTTTTTAACAACTCGGCACAAAAACAAAAATTATAAAAATAAAAAAAAGATCCGTACGTCATGTGGACTGTGCCTCTCGTGTCGGTTGAGCGGGAAAGAGGGTAACCGTTGGGCTTATTATTATCAAAAAAAAAAAAAATTGCTGGACCAAACCTTAGCATCTTTGGCAATTCCACAGAATTGTGACATGATTCGAGATTTTTTTTTATTTCTTCCGACAGAGTATACGAATATGATGTGAAGTGGCAGCTTCTATTTCGGAGATCACCACATCTCCTCATCATCTTTTCTTATATTATTCCCTAATAAAAACTGGTATCAAACTCAATAAAATTGCAATTGTTTCTAAAATATAAGGCCAAAAATAATATTATAAATCAGATTAATGAAAATTTTCATTTTTAAATGAATTTGTAATCGATTTTGCTTCTACTACAAATGGCACTTTTTAAATTTGGAATTTCGAAAAGTGTAGGTACAATTGACCCAATTTATCCAACACTGTTGCACACTCGCAACTTTGCTGTTAGTGAAAGAATGCAATGACAGTACTATACAACAACAAATTTTCTCATCATCATCATCATTATAAACAGCGACTGCTCTGCCTGCCACACATTGTTGCGCTAACTGTGGTGATTTCAAAACTCTTGTTTGCCGAACTCGCACAAAAACAAAATCAACTCAACAAAAAAAGTATATTTTTAGTACAAAAAAAAAAAAATCGCTTTTATAAATTATTGAATGCCTATGCAACATTTGACATGCAATCATATTTACTTGGCTCACCAAGCCGACCCGCTTGCCGCCGCCTATGCGCCTCTGGATTGTCTGTCTGAATTGCTTTTGTGTATAATTTTCCCTTGCCTAACCAAAAATCTTTTTAGCTGCATGCTTTCCGCTGCAAATATTGGCTTTTGCAAGACACCCCAACCGAGGATGATGGCATTTTCTTGAGGTGTTACCACTGCTGAATGCCTGGCAGTCTGCCACACGTCATTGGCGCTGCTCTGCTGCCACTATTCGCTTGCCGGTGGTCGTCCGAGTGTACTGGCATTGCTTGCTACTCTATGCTCGCATTTACTATGGCTTTAAATTAATGGTTTTGCATGTGCAACAGCTGTTTCTTCGTCTTCCTTCTTCTTCTGTTCACTTGCTGACGACAGTGCCACCAATTCCTCCTAGATCTCCGCCTACGACGTGTGTACATACATATATGATGTCAAGTTGCTGTGAGGCTTCCAAAATATTGAGTGCAACACCTGGCGGTGATGCCATAATTGCCGCCTAGCGGGCTTGCTTTGTTATATACCTTATGTAATGTTGATGTGGAAAGAAGGAAGCAAGCAGCAGATGATAGACAGACAAGCAGCATGATGGGTGCGAAGGGTAAGAAAGAGTTTGCTAATGGGAAAATATATTGATGACAAACAATTCTCTATATTGAAAATTTCGCATTACTCAATTTGTGTTGATTTCATGGAAGAAATAGGGAGCTTTAAATATTTATGAGTCACGTTTTTATAATATATAAATATAATATCTACATACATATATACATATATACAGAGCCTGACAAAAATCGACGTACGTTAATTGTGTATTACTTTTAAAGTTTTTTTTTTTTTAAATATTTTTCGTTAATTTTTCATAAAAATTTTATTTATCCTCTAATAAAAACCATAGACATTCAGATTTTAAGGTCGGGAATATTAACAAATTTGCGCAAATTTATTTATCTTTTTATTAGTTTCCGTTACTTTTTAATTAAAATGCCGTTCATTCGCAAAAAAAAGCATATAAACCAATTTTTTGTCGCATTTTTTCCATATAACGAATAAATAAATTTGTGTTATGTGGAAGAAAACAGAAATACCTTCTGAGAGAAAATTAAAAAAGTTTGAAATTTTTATGAACTTTTTTTAAATTTTGTGTAAAGTTTGCAAATTTAGTTTATAATAATTTAACAAATTTTTACAATTTTTTAGCAAATTTTAGTGAATACATTTTTATAATTATGTTAATGAGGGTAGGAAACATTTTTTTATAGAAATTAATTAAATTAAGGTTAACAATTTCGGAAATAAGTCAAATAAAATAAAAAGAAAATAAATAATTCTTTTTTTAATAAGATAAGACTGTCAAGACACAGTTATATTTCGGTGTCGTGTGTCGTGTTATAAAAAATTTAAAAGCCAAAGATTTAAATTCCGTACTTTCAAAAATACTTCCTTATGATTTCACATGGTACAACTTCATATATGTAGTATCTACTATTGGAAGTGTGTAGAGTATAGTAAAAATTGAAAATAAAATTTTACAAAAAAACAACATAAAAAATAATGCCAAAAGTTTTTCTATTCAACATTTACTTTTCTCCGAGGGTTAAAATTTTTATTAAAAAAAACTCTTGATTTTTGTGATATTTATTTTTTTGATCAAAAATAATATTGGATTTTTGTTTTTTCGATCAAGTTTTGTTGTTATTTTTTCGATCAAATATAATCGTTATGCTTGCATTATTATTTTCCCGATTATATTTAATCGATATTTTGTGAATTTTATTTTTTCGATAAAAAATAATCGTTATTCTTGGATTTAAAATTGTTCGATCATGTTTCCTCGAGTTTTTTTTGTTTTTTTTGATATTTCTTCGATTACAAAACATATTTGACAATAAAAGAATAACAATTATTTTTGATCGAAAAAATAAAAATCACAAAATATCGATCAAATTTGATCGATCGTAAAGATTTAAATCCAGAAATAGCGATTATTTCTGATCAAAAAAATAAAAATCAGAAAATAACGATTATGCAACGACTTAAAACAAAAGATCTTCTAAACAAAAATAAAATCAGATTTGTATAGCAAATGGGATAAGGATTAGATTGATATATTCCGAGTTCTGTTTTAAACGATTTCTTGCCAATGATTTTTTGAATCGAAAAAATCAAAATAAAGATTATTTTCGGTCCCTGTTTTCTCCAGATACGAAGATGGCATGGAAATTTTTGCTTTTTCTAAAGATTTTTTTTGTAATCAATCTATGCACCCTACTCTTTTTCTTCTTTCTTGATTTTCTTCAATAGCAGGAGCTAGTCGCCCCTACTTTTAGTATTATCCTCTGAAGGTTTTCAGCGCGAAGAATAATAGAGTTAGTTACTCAGTGAACTTTGCAACGCATTGAAATGTCTGTACTGAAAATTTCATACACACACTTCCTCTCGAACAGCGAGACGTTTATACGACCGAAAAATAAAATTCGAACCAAAATTTGCATTGATATCGGGTTTCGATATAAGTATGAGTGTTTTTCTCGATACCTACTCAGTACTTGATTCAAAAGTATCGATAGCAAAGTATCGAACGAAAAGTATCAAGAGAAATGAAAGAAAATGTTTTCATCTGCGAAAATTTGCATAAAATATCATTTGTTTTCTTCATTACTAAAATGCAAAGCACTTACCAAATTGTCATAAAGCTTGTGATTTATAGTACATACACAAAATTTGCCCGCAGGATAGCATAAAATAAATATCTTGCAGGCAAAAAAATAATTGAAAAGCGCGACCATTCACCAACTCACAAAAGGAGAAATAACCATTAAATTATATGAAAATCACTGTCCATATCCACATGCAGTCTTTCATTTCACTTAGAAGAAGTGCACGCGTGCGCAGTGCGCAGTGCGCAGTGAGCAAAGGAAGCAGACGGCGAGTATAGAAAAAAGAAACAATCACCACAGCTGAGCAAACGTGCAATATTTTTGGGGGGCAAAAAAAAAACAAGACAAGACAAAGTTTTCAAAAGAAGTAAATTTTAAAAGCGTTTTTCTCACATTTTCATCTAACTGACCACCGACCGACCGACTGTTGTTGCCACACGTCTGCATCATTGCCACCTGAATGAGTGCCCATTGAAGCACAAAAATTATTATGGCTTATCATTGCAAACTATCCATGCCTTCGACGCTTTTGTGCGGAAAGTCAACAACAATCACCTGTCGGACAGGCAAAAGTAACTGGGAAGTTGCAGCAGCAACAAATGTTATTTCTAACTAGCAAATACAAATACAAAATAACATCAACAATGGGCAACCAACACACTATTGTGACAATTTATGTGTCATGCCTTGGCAGTAATCGACTTTTATAATAAGTGAACTGCACTGGTGTGTTTTTGGATAACAACAGCAATGAAACAATCAAATATAAGAACTCCATTGTGTTGTGCTCATTTTTGATCCGCCTTTTTCCGCCACTTTAGACCGAAAAATCGTATGGTGCTCGCCAATTCATTCAGTTTCCTTTCTCTTATTTTTTACTTTTTTTTTTTTTTGATTTCTATTTCTTTGCTTAGCAGGGCAACTTTTTATCATACTCGTAGAATATATGACTCGACTAACAGGACTTTCGAGTGCATGCGAGATTACTTTTACTGCTTTTAGGCAACTTTAAATACCAAAATTAAACAAAAAAAGAAAACAGAAAAAAATTTAAAACCCAAAAGTATTTTCTCTGTAGTGTCGCACACAAAAGCACACTATGCTCGTAAATCCTTAGCGTCTGTAGGTAAAACCGAAAAGTGTTGAAAGTTGTATAGATTTTAGTGCAAATGCACATACTTTTCATGCTCTGTTAAATTCGCCTTGTAAATCGACACAATCGCAAGCACAGCTATGCAGCTAAAGTCATAATCGTAATTTACTTTTGCAAGATTATTGCAAGCTCCTTCTGCTTAACCCAGCACGAGCCACCACCGCAGCCAGCACACCCACTTGCAATTTATTTTTTGTTTTTTTTTTCAGTCATTCCATAGATTTTGCACTCAGCACTTTACTTAGCCAATTGTCGGCATAGCTGCGGCTGATAATGTGAAAGGTTACTCGGGAAAGTAATGCTTTCAACAAGTTTCTAAAGTTTTCTTTTTAATTCTTACTCTTTTTTTACTCTACTATTGTCCTTTCAAAGAGCAGCTAAACAATGAGTGGCAAAAAATATTACGTGAAAATAATAAAGAATTGCGAAGAAGCGCTTCTGACTTTGCCCTTTCACCTAAGATTTTCTACAATTTTTAATCGTTTTTTAATTGAAAACAAAAGCAAAAACTTTGATCCCTTACTTCCAAAAGTTTCAGTGAACGGATAATGCTGGTGTCGAGCTGCAAAATAAAGAAACAAACCGGCAGTGCATTTTTATACTCGAGCACACAGTTATTACAACTTTGTTCACAAACCGGCTGATTGTAAAAGCGTAAAGGAATCGTGGTAGATATAGACTTCTTAGGGTAAGATTCACTAATGAATCTTTTGAGCTAAACTTAAGTTCTAATTGAGAAACATCTTAGCTAGGTTAGGGTTAGAGTGGCTGCCACCTGCGGCGGCTCACCTATGCCAGTAATAGGAGGCCCATCGGGTTACCAAAAAAGGAAATTTCTACCAACCGAAAGGAGAAAAATTACCCCTCACCAAACCATTTTGCCTCGCTGATGAACCTCAACAGGCAATTTACCTCGGTGCTTGAAACCTCACTAAGGTCATCCAAAAACGGCGACCCCAGATATCGCATTCTGCTTTTACACAGTGCAAGACACTTACACAGTAAATGCAAGATCGTTTCCTCCTCCTCGTCATTCTTGCAGCTCCTACAGCATCTTCGAAAGGGTACTCCCAACCTTTCAGCATGTTTAACAGCTTAGCTAAGACGAGTTTAAGATTTCGCTCACATTTGCGTTTCACAATCCATACCTAATACTTTAATAAATATTTTATTAAAAAATATGGTAGCACAACAAAATATGCTCGAAATTCTTTGTTATATTTTAGTAAAAGAGTTGTCAGAAATTAATTGAGTATTTTCCGATACAATTGTACATATGTTTTAAAACGCAGAATACAAAACATTGGTTCGTCGTTGTTTCGTACTCGGTAGGTCATAACAAGAACAATGACAGTTTTTATCATTCTAGTTTTTGCGGTATAATTTTAGGCGCAGCAGTTAGGACAATTGTCATGCGATGAGTGTTGTGATAGGCGCAGAAATAGGGCTGTTAAGTTCAATTTGAAAATGTTTTCTAAAACGCACCCTTCCATCCAGCCGCTCTCGGAGGATTTCTGCCTCAAAAGGAAAATGTTCGCGGTTGGGACTCGATAGGAAAGATATGCAAATGTACATTGAATTTCAAAGCCTTCAGCCAGAAAGTATGCATTGAAAATATAGATAATAGATTTGATCTTTGTAACGCGTTATTTTACATGTGGATAAGAAAACAGTTGGTGGTTTTTTTAGAGGTATAGAATTTCCTAGAGGGATAACAGTCAAAGGAAGCACATACGTTCGACTATTATGTTCACTAAAAATGATGTTCGTGCAAAAACTTGCACTGGAGCAACGTTATAAATCGTGCAAAGGTATTTCCAAAATTCGCGTTCTGTGCGGCAAACTTGCAGACCGCCTTTTAACAGCCAAAACACAACCATGGGTTCCTCACTTGCATCAAAAAAAAGTTGTTCTTTAATGCGGTTTGTATGCCGAAGACATCATTGGTCCATACTTTCTTTAACCTGAATATGGGGCCAACGTCAATATCAATCATCTTACTGGGATTAACTTTTGGTGACCATATAATATCAAGAAATGGGCCTTTAAATTGACCACCTAGGTCATGTGATTTGACTGACTCCGTAAGACTACGTACCCTCACGTCAATAGTCGTAGGCTGAAAACCCCGGCTACGACTGACCAGTTGGAAGCCAAGATTCTGCGTGCTATTGGCGAGATAAGGCAGGCTATGCTGGAAAAGTGGTTAAAAATTGGACCGACAGGAGGAGGATGGTCTTCTTAAGACGCAGTCGCGGTGGAAGCTAATATGGTGCAGATGAAATTAGTGCCATTAAGTTTGCAATAAACATTTTCAATACAAAATGCTGCTATGTTACGGTAACATACAGAAACCATTTTGTTATTACTTGCAAATAATTGGTTTAATTAATTGGATTTATATACATAAGTTTTTAATGTGTATAGTAAGTTCATATCCCTTCTTACAATATACACTTCCCAATTTAACTCAGAATCCATTGCCTTGATATAAAATATTAAAAGTAATATTAAGTTTATTTTCTTTACAATTGTTGTATGTATTTTTATACCTTTCATGAGAATGAAATGGTATATTAAGTTTGGTCCGATGTTTGTAAGTGCCAGAAGGAGAAGAGATAGACCCATCAAAAAGTATACCTAAATGATCAGGACGATGAGCTGAGTCGATTTAGCCATGTCCGTCTGTCTGTCCGTCTGTCCGTCTGTCCGTCTGTTTGAACGCAAACTAGTCCCTCAATTTTAGAGCTATTTTGATGAAATTTGGTGAGCAGGTGTCGTTGTACAAATGATTAAACATTTGTCGGAATCGGCCAGATCGGGTGACTATAACATATAATACAACCGATTATTCAGATATTGAATTTTGCGCCATAACTCCTCCATTTAAACAGCTAAAGGCTTGAAATTTTGCAGAAATATCAGCCATTATTAGCTACGTATCAGTATTGAAAATCATGAAGATCGGAGAAATATAACATATAGCTCCCATACAACCGATTGTTCAGATATTGCATTTTGCACCATAACTCCTCCATTTAAGCAGCTAAAGGCTTGAAATTTTGCAGAAATATCAGCCATTATTAGCTACGTATCAGTATTGAAAATCATGAAGATCGGAGAAATATAACATATAGCTCCCATACAACCGATTGTTCAGATATAGCATTTTGCACCATAACTCCTCCATTTAAACAGCTAAAGGCTTGAAATTTTGCAGAAATATCAGCCATTATTAGCTACGTATCAGTATTGAAAATCATGAAGATCGGAGAAATATAACATATAGCTCCCATACAACCGATTGTTCAGATATTGCATTTTGCACCATAACTCCTCCATTTAAACAGCTAAAGGCTTGAAATTTTGCACAAACATCAACCATTATTAGCTATATATTAGTATTCATCAAGATCGGAGTTCACAGTGTAAATCGGCAAGATAAATTCAGGACAAATATTTATTGCGAAAAGTAATAAGCTCAGCGCAATATCACATGAATCATAGCGTTAAACGTTTGGGAACTATTTACGGATCTGATAACTGTTTTCAAAGACCGACATATGTAGGTCTTACATATTAATACTTAATTATTTGTATTTTTTAAATGTTGAATATCAAGCGTCGATACGATATTAAAAATATTCAAAAACCATTCCCTTCTTAAAACATAGTTCTTTTTAATTACATAAGGAAAAGCATTAAATAATTTATAACAATGCCTTTACTAGAATTATTTTTATTGATTTGAAGGAAATTTTCGCTTTTAACTATAGGTAATACGAAATTGTAATACAATAACACGTTTTTTACTATTCTTCCATTCATGAAAGGTATGAAGCCTTCGGCATAGCCGAAGACAGCGCTGTTTTTACTTGTTTTTTTTTAATTAATGCCATTTTGTTTTTTCTCATTGCAGGTATGTTGAACTTACATTTATAACTAGAACTGAAACCACGTCTTTATCGGAATGATGAAAATTACAGTATTACTCGTATTTGTCAATAAAATGTATTACGGTAATTTAAAAAATATTGAGTCTTATAAGGTGGCCGAAGTTTTTGGGTGAATGTTGGGTGTTATGTTATTTATTGAAAATTGTTCTCTATTTTAATCAAATATATATGTATGTATAAGCTATTATTTTTGATGACCTTTTGCCATTTCCACTAGCTTCATAATTCCATCGGTGTAGAACTTCTGTGGTTTATCGACGAAAACTTGGGCAGGTGGTTTTCAGCGGTACTAATCTTCTTAACGCTCACCAAACGCTTAACATAACCTTGTTTGTCGTCAATCCAGGCGTTGAAGTCATTTGTGAAATGTTACTGAAGGGACAGTCCTTGGCTGGATATAAATCTGGATCATTCCGGTATCGTAAAACCAACCGCCTATCGTGGGAACCGATCATAATTTCTTGCATTGCTTAGTTTCGTGTTCAATCCATTTCTCATGGCTCGTAGCAACGAACATACATAGATTACAAAGAAGTTACATCACTCCTACCGTTCCTCTGACAGAAAGTCTCGTCCGATTTTACAATACCAGAACTAATTTGACTCTTGCTAGTTGATATTAGGATATAATTAGATTCAATTGGTTTCTAGTGTGGTGAAATTGGATAGGAGTTCTCGTTTCAAGAGTTCGATTTCATTGCGTTTCCGCAGCGGCTTACTAATAATAATTTGGTCAATCAAATTTCTTTGCTTTAATTCATGTGGCATTCAAACATAGAGCCTCTTTGAGTGGGCTGCTCTTTTTAGATGACAGCAAACTGTCATATGGTTCATATTTGGTACTTCGGCTCTCACTTGACATAGCTTGCATGCCGATCGCAAATTGTCATATGATAGACGGAACGTAGAAGGTGATGCCGTATGGGGTACCGCTATTTTGGGTTTGCCGACATTCTCCTAGTGAAACGAACCGACTGACACCCATATTTTAATATTTCATATAACTTGTGTATAATTTAAATAAATTTGACTTTTCCAACAGTTTGCCACCTTTTGGATTTCTTGCCAGGACAAACCGTTTGGCCCACATATTTTAATATAACTTCATTATATTTTAATTAAATTTGATTTTTCAAATAGGTGGCAACCCTCTCTCTAGCAAGCAAAACGTGCCTAAAACTTTCCTGCGTAGGTTTCAGTTGTTAAACAGTTGGCAACCCTTTACAAAATAATTTTTTAAATTAAGCTTTCTTAAATTTTTGAAATAGTTTCATTCCCATATTGTAAAATGTCATTTAAGTTATTTATTTATTTAACTTACGTTCAATCAGTTATCAAAATATTTTTTTGAGATTGAAACTTGAATTTAAACTTTTAAAAAGGTGGCAACTCCCTTTAAAAACTGCTTAGACAGCGTTCAGACAGGGAAACTTTTGTCGCGGCAACTCGTTACTTGTAGGAGAGAGAGGGACGGGGAAAGGGGAAGGGCTCCGAGTTGCTCGTGCTCGGGCGACAGGCTTTGTGTTCTTATTCGTCTCAGTCGGCAGCTAAGAAATTTGGCATTCCTTTTCATTTATAAATTCTTTCAGTGGTTGTAGTTTTGTTGAGTTTTAAGTGAATACACACGGTAAGTTGAGAAATGAAATTTTGTTCTTATTTTTTGCGATTAAATACATATACACATGTGTATGCATATACTATACATATTAACGTTAAAACTTCATTTTTCAACTCATCTTTTACTTATAATCACAAAATTTATCAGAATGTGTAAATGCCGCTTAAGCGAAGCGTACAGAAATTTGCGAAAATGATATAAAATGAAATGCCAGAAAATTGCGTGAACAGAGTTGCTCTGTATGAACGCGACGAGCAACACCAAAAGGGAAATCGCCGATAATAAGCAACAAAAGTTTCCTCCATTGCTTGCTAATTAGAAAATTGGGTAAATTTGTGCATCTAAATTCAGCGATACGCACATACATACGCACATATTTTCACGGTAACAAAGTGAACTCACGTATTAATGGTGCAATTAAATTGCAATTAACCTATAAAATCCCAAGTGCATAAGTTTGTACGCCTGCATGTATGCATCTACATACATATGGATGTATGTGTGTACATTTGTGTATGTGTGGGGGTTTGCAGTGTGTAGAGTTTTGATATGTGAGTTTATATGTTTGTATATTTGTAGTAAACTTGGCTAGCAAATGATAATCACGAAAATTATTGGGTTGCTCCGTGGCTAATCGGGCTGTAAGTAAAAAAGCATACGACGCCCCATTTCCTGTGCTCACCTGGCCACTTGTTACGGGAAAGGTGGCAGATGTAGCCGATTGATAATGTATTTGATCTCGTAAGTTATTTAATTTAAATTAAATAAAGCTCAAATTTTTAAATTAATTGGTAGATGGAAGGAAAGTTGACACGAAAGCAAGTAAGAAAGTGGGTTAACTTCTGGGGAAACCGAGCGTTATACTCGTATACCCGCCGCACAGTTATCGGAAAAATAGTAACCAGGTTCAATATGAAATGGATGATACAAAGGGTTCTCTTCAAGCTCAGTAACTTTTCAGGCGTAAATAGTTTTTTTTATTAGTTAAAACGGTACAGGACCCTACTCCGATAAAATTTAACCGATTCCGAAATGCTCAAATGCTCGCTTTACAAACCACTTGGATCTATCGTAGGATTTTTGCAATACATAATTTTCTTCTTTTTTTTTATAACAATTAATGTAATGAAAAACATGGTTAAAAAAGCCATTTTTCTCTCATATCCATATGATACCAAATCCCTACGATAGATCATAGCCAGTGCATTTCTTTTGAAGGCAAAAACTCTATTGTTGCAGTCGGACGAAAATTTTGACAGCTACACCCTGTACCGGGTATACTCGCCCTGCGAGCGAGTCAATATTCATGGTACCAGCTCAACTATAATTTTCGATTTAAAGTACTGAAAAAATTTTGTAATGTCAATGTATGCATATTAAAACCTTATCAAAAGATTTCACTCATGGTGTATACTTTCTCTGCAAAAAAATGAATTTGGGCGTCGATTTCGGGTTCCCAAGGTGGAGTAACGCCTTAGGAATTCACTAAATTACATAGTTGTAGATATGTCACACGTTTGGATTTTTTTAATCCACTATTGTATGATAGTTGGACGAAGAAAAATCCCTTTTATTTTAATGTCCAAATTTTGCTTCAAAATTTTCTCCTGATTGAGTAAAGGTTTCTTCAAAATGAATAAAAACCTACATATGTATGTATATAAAATTAAATCTGTTTTCTCCACAAGTAATAAAAGATGCATTTTATTCTTCGCCCCTTCTCTGCTTGCGGCGATGCCTGAGCTCTGCTCTGCGTTCGGTAAAATTTGTGTGTACAAGCAACAACAACGATAGCTAGCTAGATACGGCTATCGCGAATACGGTGATACCTCATTAAACTGGTCGAACTTGTTACATTCAATGAGGCATATATTAGACCAGTCCATGCTTGAACTTTTGGTGCATATTCTTCGTTTGTGATGCGCGAACATTACATTGGAAACAAAAAAAAAAAAATAGCGTTGATGCTAATTTATACCAGATGTTTCATTGATTCGCCACTCGCTAACGGATGGCGTAACGAATACAGCGAAATATTTACTGAGTGCCATTCCATTACCATTCTTCTTTTTTTATAACTCGGTTTTCTTTAATCCAAACAATTGTTTCATTTTTGTTTGCTCAGATTTTTATCATTTCCGAAATTAAATGTAATCCGTATATCAAGCTTGAGTATATAAAGTAATTTCTGGAAATATGCCATTAGAAAAATTCGAATACGCAAATTCTCGATACTAAATTTAAAATAAATTTGAATTACAATTGTTTCTGAAGCATTCCCTGTTGTTCGTTAGAAAGCTTTTTACTCTACAGTAGATTTTCATAAAAGAAAAAAATTTATCAAAAATCAACGTAAATTTTTAGTCACTTCAAACTTGCATTTTTTTGTACTAAAATTACATTGGCTGCATAACTGCATACTCAAAAACTTATTAAAAACCTAAAAATTTTTATGAATCCTTCTTTGAAAGTTGCTGAATTTTATAGAAATTTAATAGAATGAATTATATTTTTATAACAAATTTAATAAAAGTAATTAAAAATAGTATAATGTCAGATTTATAACGAACTTGCGGGCTACTATTTTTCCGACCAGTTTATGCATGTATGTATGTGTAGCATATCCGCATTTTGGCCAAATCATTCATCGCAAAAACAGCGCACCATAATCGTCAATCAACTTTCAACATTTCAACAAAAGTTCATTATGACTTGCTTTAAGCTAAATCTTTCTTCTATTTGACAAATTTAAAATCCAATTTCGCGCAAGATCTGTCAGTAATTTGGAATGCAGCTTCCTTTAAATTTTTGTAAATTTTCTATTGTGTATTTAAAAACTATAATCATTTCTTCAGCTGTGACGCTAATTTTTTCGCGTTTAAATTAAATTTTCCTACCATCAAAGCTATAATTGCGATTAAATCTCGAAACTACGGTTTAGTAAATATTTTTCCCTTACGATTAATGACATAAATATCTTCCTTTTAATTTCCTTGGCTTATTTTAATTGCTGAAAGTTTTGTCAACTTTTCAATGCCGTTCATTAACTATCTATGTATGTATGTACGTACAGTGCTTGGCTATTAAAAACAAAATTCCATTTCCAATGTTTGTACAAACTATGCAATGTAATTTTGTCTGGACATAATTGAAAATGTTTCCTTTCATTTTTGTCACAATCATGCCAAGGAAATATTTATGTGAACTTGCATACCTAGCGATATTTGTAATGATAGGAATTTGTATGACTACGAAATGTACTGGGGAAAATTTTGAAATATTTGTAATATATCTTCCTCATACATACATGCATATATGTACTTAGAAAAGTAGGTATGCATTTGTAGCTATATATATTAGGTATGCATTTGTAGCAAAATCACAAGAAATATTTTTCACTATTTCTGTTCTTCGAAAAAGTACTTTACTGTAAATTTTCCGTAAGTAATAAATATGCGATCGTTTATTTCTGGAAAGCTGCAAAGCGATTTAAGAAATTTCGATGGAAGAGAGAAATAAATGATCATCCTCATTATAAAATCAGAAAAAGATTTGCCCAAAAGTTAAAGGTAGTCTCTGAAGACAGATGTCGCTAATCGCCATAAGCGAAATATTTTGAGAGTAGAGAAGATTAACCCAGGTGTATGAGATATATTTCGCTGGTGAAGCTCGTGTACACAAACACACAAGTTTTTCGTACTCTAACTGTATTTCAAATACCTGTACTGATTTTATGGTATTAATTATACAAGGTGACGCAACAATTTTCACCCGATGTATGTACTTTGACTGTATGTTTTTTTTTTTTATGTATAGCACTTAGCCTAGAAATCAGGTACCAGTTCCAGTGACCCCTGCTATTTAATCGCCATTTGGACCCGTTTTATGGCATTTTCCATAGTTGTTTGGGATATGTTCTAGAATTCTTGGCGAAAGCTCTCTTTAAGAGTCTGGGGTATAAAAAACTCCCACAGAAAGAAATCTAGGACGCTTAATTCTGGTGATTTTTCCGACCAGAAATATCGTCAAAACGCGTTGCCAAATGTCATGTAAAAGTATAACGTTCCGTGGTTACTCCACACAATTCATAATAATTTTAACCTTATAAATTACATAAATGAACAGGCATTCCAGTTCGTGGAAGTGATCGCTTTGCTGTGCTATAGCCCTGTTGAAAGATTTGCAGAATTGAAAATTTGTTCAAAACTGGATATATGTATAATGTATTTTGTATCAAAGTAAACTCTGAGTCACATCGTGATTCCCTTTCCATATATGAAGTGCCATAGGATAATTGTTACAATGCAGTGGGCATCAAAAAATGGATTTACCAGTCTTAAAAACAGTAAAACTATTATTTTCCCAAATGGAAATCCAAAAACACAGCTACCTTCGTATAGCAGCGCCATCTAGCGGAAGCTTTATGTTAACATAAACATTGAAAACGAATTCCTCGATAATTCCGAACAACGAAATATTAACAGTACGTATAATATTATCAAAATATTATTATTAGTGCAAAGCATTGCATCTCTGAATATCACTTAATAATTAAAAAATATGCGAAAGCAGGGCAAAACTAATAAAATTATTAAAGAAACTCTGGGATGCCCTGACCAAATGATCGCTAACGCTCTATCGTAGCTGACGGACGAAAGCAAAATTGTCCTATATGGAGGAACGGGGTCCCCCAAACATAAAGTATAAACCCAAATACACGTTTAAAACTATTATGGCGATATTAAAGTTATGGTGTTGGGCAGATTTTCTTATAATGGAGTTGGGCCAATCCACAGTATTAAAGAAGAAGCTATGGATCAGCAGGGCTGTGTGAATATATTGAGAAAACTAATGTTGCCTTATGCCGAGTGGAATATGCCTTTGAGTTTGAAGATAATGGCCCCATTCACGCCAGCAAATCAGCAAAGTAGTGGTTTCGTGTAAATGAAGTTGATGTCATGTCGTGACCAAAAACAGTCGCCTGAAGTCAACCCCATAGAAAATCTAAAGACAGACGTCAATGAAGGTGTTTCGAAACAAAGGCCAACAAATGCGAAAGATTTGTGGAACATGGGGACGAAACCTTTTCAAGCCCCAGCATCTCATCGATTCCATGTATAGAAGATGTGCTGCAGTGTTGAAAAATTGAATAAAACTTGAAACTGAAAACTTTGACCTTTTTAATTTTGGAAGATCCTTCCATATTTCTATTATTGTGATCGGCGAAATTTGATGTGAAATTATTTAATTTTTTTTTTGTCATTATTTTAAACCCTTTTGCTAAAAATGTTTTGATGTATAATAATACAAGACTAAGCTGGGAATGTCTTTCGGACGTATTTCTGAATAAAATGTCACTTCTTCTGAAGAATATCAAGCATTTTGTGTATTTTAATGGCACACTACTATTCTTTCGACTACAGCTACATATATATACTTATATAAAAATACAGATCTATAGACTTACAATCTTCGTGATTTGAATAAGAGAGATGTGAACCCTCATTTTCTTTTGGTTTCCTCAAATACGGGGATATAAAACTCTATTTAGTATCAATACAGCTGCTTTGGGACAAATATTTCTTTGACCCTTTGAAAAAAAAAATTTTAAGTACAGGAAGACAATTAAATAACATTTTTAATGATTAATATATGCATAACCATATATGTATGTATGTATGTAGTAGACGCTTTGTAATATTTAATAAACGCTCATTTCATTCATACACTGAGTCAAACGCTTGAACGAGTTAAAGAGCCAAACACACCGTGTATTTGAGATGCAAGTTAGCAAGAAATTGTAGGAAATGTTATGTTCCACGTGCAAAATAAATTTGTGATGAGAAATGCATGTTAAAGAATTAAATTACACATATGTAAGTATGTATGTATGTATGTATGTACAATACATGAGCATAGCTGTGCAAAACTGCAACTGCATTTTATAGCTGCATAACTGCCAAAACTCTTAACCGATTGCTTTCACACTTGATGAATTGCAGTTATGTAGACGGCGACTTGCAACATTTGCTTGGTGTTTTGTATATTGTATATTATTTGTTGTTGTTGTTATTGTAGCTGTTGGCATTTGTTTTGTCGTCATTAGTTCGGCTCAATTACACTTTCAATTTCATATCGAATTAAAGTAATTAACATTTTTATCGCATGCAATTTGTTAGACAAACATGTACTATGTTATATTTATACAAGTGCACATTAGGGTGGTCCTTAACAAAAATCAAATTAACAATTTTTTTAGTTTCACCCGCCTAATTGGTAATACCTTATCCAAAGTTATTACATATACGAGGGGACTAGCAAAACACCGCTTTATTTACCAGAAGAAAAAACACAAAAATCTTCATATTTATTCTTAATAATCGCCATTGATTTCAATGTATTCCTTAAGCCTATAGATCCACTTCTCAAAACCGTCTTTGGCAATCTTGCTTTTCAACAAATTGAGCATTAACTACTTTTCCCCTCGAATTTCTTTTAATTGGAAATAACCAGAAATCACAAGGTGCTAGATGATTTTTTATAGCCCCGTGGCAGGGCTGTTAAATTTTTGTGTTATTTTCTGAACATTTCCTCTAGGTTTTTTGTTATTTTCTCAGGATGTTAGAACTCTGGTCCGAGAAAAATTCGACATTTTCTACCCGGTACCAAACGCGAGGGTTAGGGTTGTGGAGCCGATTATATGTAATTGTGTAGTTTGTTATTTTTCGCAATAGTTTTGTTCGAAAGTCACAATGTTGACACTAAATGCAAATTTTTTGTCTAATTTTATTGCATTCGATGCATCAAATTTGTGAAATTGCCAGGGTGGAATTTTTCTTGATATGAAAAATGCTGCATTTTCGCCAGGTGCATACCAAAATTTTCATAATTTGGCTTAGAATGAGGTGGAACTTATTTCGAGAATCAGCAATCATTTCCTGTGTCGAGGCTCGTCGTCTACAGAAAAATGTCCCGTCTGGAATCTTCGGAAACACTTGGAGAAGGTCCAATCATTCCATACACAACTTGGCATTTTTTAAATGTTTACGCCGGAAACTGAAGCGAATTTCTGTTTTCGTTGATGGTGGAATTTTGTCTGATTCATCCTCAATGATTTTCCGGTTTCTCGCCATTTTAACCGATTGATTTGGAATTTAGAAAGAAGTCTCGTAAAACAATTCCAAAGCATTTGGTGTTTTTTGTTTTCTTTTTTATCGATTTAAGAGTTACGAATTAAGCGAACTCTTGTTTGTCCCCTAGTGGATTTTGATATCGGAGGGTTCAAAGTTCACATTGCCATATGAAGACTCAAAAAATTCAAATTAATCGATACCACATATTATTAAATTTTATTTGTTTTATTTAGTTTTAATTATTTGAGGGTAATCTGAACTTTTTAATCCATGTGCGGCAAGCACTGATCGTCTCTAATCAGGACCAATATGTGTATGTGATATCTTTGACTTTAGTAGTATCGATGTAGGGGTAGGGGTTAGGGTTAAGGAAATCTGGAAAATGTTTTCCTACTAAACTAACTAACGATCGGTCCGATTTTTAGGGCCGAACCGAACATTTTCAAGGTCTAAAATAATAAATCAATGAATCTAAAACAAAATTTAGATTTCTATTATTGAGATTAAAAATTAAAGGCATACATTTCAATCACAACCGTTTCATAAACAATTTATGTTTGTAAAAATAACAGTATTTTTATTTTTTTTATTTTTTAGTATTTATATATTTTTAATGCACGAGATATAATAATTTTAAATTGTAACGTAAAAATAATAGCCTACCGGCATTTCCTCCTTGCAATTGATGATTCTGTATATCGGTATAAAGCTGACCCACAACACTAAATAATTGGTTACTAGAAACACTCAATGGGATCAGGATCAGAAAATTTTGTTTAACAGAAAATATGGATTTGAAAAATATATTCAAAAATGTCACAAGCTTGGGTGTTCGTTGAGAAAAGTGTCCGATTCATAATGTAGTGAATAATTTTTCTCAGTTTTATTACTGCAAATCATAACGCCATCATGTGAATTTGACGCCTAATACTACTTTTAAATTTAAAAAAATAAAAATAAAAAATTAAAACTAAAATTTTATACACTTTATAAAGTAAAAAAAAATTACAAAAATTTATATAATTTTATACGAATTTTATGCAATTTTTAATTAAAAAAAAAATAAAAACTAAAATTAAAATTTATACAATTAATAAATAAATAAAAAATTTACCAAATTCGACTTCATTTTTTTTTCGCCGAAGGCTAACCGAACTTTGGTGGCCGAACATGACCGAAACCGAAGCCGAAGCTTAATCGTTTTCTACTTCCTAAATTTAAGATCCACCCTAAAGTGCAAGTGTACGTGTGAGTGCGCGCTTAACTTTTTTTTTAACTTTTCTTCTCTCAGCTGCAAGCATTTCGGTGCCTTTTATATTTCGCATTCCTTGTTTGTTGCGCGAAGCTGTCGACACGCATGCGCAACACTTTGTAACTAATAGACTGCACTTACTGCACTTACTACACTTCTGCACTGTATGTATCATACATATGTATGCACGTTTGTATGTGTGTAGATACTTAAATGCATTCATTCATTCATTCACTCACTCGCCGAGCCACGCACTCTGCTATGCTAGTCTCCCGTTTGACTGTCGGTCTGTCGACCTGTCAGTGTGTCAGCTTGGCGCTCAGGTAAGTGACAGACTGACGTTGTGGTATCATTAACACTAAAAGTGGCTATAAATCAAAATGACAAACACATGTCATATCGCAACATATGTATACCATACCACTTATACGACGTGTATAAATATATAATACACTTACAAATATAGTTTCATTTGGATGTATGTACATACATTTGTTTAGTATGCATTTCAATGTTTTTACTTCTACCGCAACAATTTCCATAATACTCGTCGTACTCATCTGCAATATGATAGCCATTCATTTCATACTTGTGTCGGCGCATGCGCAGCTCACTTCATTTCTCCTCTTTTTTTTTTGCGTTTTTATTTTTTTATTGCTATTGTTTTTGTTGTTGTTTTTTTTTTTACAACCGACTATCACCACTCGCCCGCGTTTGTCACTTGTCTAATAGAGTTTCATCTCTTATTCGTAGCTTTCATTTGCGGCAATGATGTATTACTTTGCATCACTTTTTTCTCAATCTCGCCTTTCCTGGCTTATTTCCCACTTTTCTATTGCATTACATCGTTTTTCCCATGCCATTTATATTTTATTGCATTTATTATTATAACTATGTATACTTACATGATGTTAGTAGGTTGGCAGATTTGTTGGTTGCTTGCTGTCCTCACTGTCAATGTCTATTCTTTCACTTTACGAGTATCAATAATGCTCTGGTTGGTTGGTGGTGGTCACGTTTTTATTGCCAGCTCATCAGCGTCAATATATATTTTGCAATTAATTTAAAAAGAGTCTCAGTGTTTTTTATTACTAACTATATATGCTTGTGTGGAATTGTTGTTGCAGACAATAGTTAGACGTTGCAGTGTCTCATTACCAGATTTGTGTTTGCGTTTGGTTTCTTCATTAATTGCGCAATACAAAATTGCCCTTAGATTTGAATTTGCTATAAAAACTGCGCTTATGAGTATAAATCAAGGCCGTATTTTTAGTGCGATTCTGCAGAAAACTTATGGATAAAATTAAATTAATGTTTATATTTGAATTTGAAATAAATCACAATTCAGATAAATTTGTATTTATAGGTCTTCTACAAGTATAAATAATTTAGTTGCCTGTTTTTTTTTTTAATGCTATGTGCTTCTAAACTACTCATTCGATTACCATTAAATTTTTGGTGAATTGTGGTATGTATTTTCATTTAGGCAATGAGGAAGCTGATGGGTTAGCTAGAGATGCGGCGTCTCGAACTCCAATAGGACCCGAGCCTTTCCTGGCAATAGAACACCACACTATCAAGGAAGAGCTTAGGTGTGAAGAAACTAATTTAATGGAAAGACACTGGCACCTCGAGTCTGGTTTACGTCAGGCAAAGTTTCTATTGGATCGAAAACGCTTTAAGAAGTTTATTAATCTCTCAAAGAACTGTTTTAAAATACTTACAACAAGCTTTCTCACGGGCCACTGCAGGCTGAGAAGTCATTTGCACAAGCTCGGAATATGGTCGAATGAGTCCTGTCGTTTCTGCGACTCGGCCCCCGAAAACCCCGACGCACCTATTTTTGTATTTTTGTGTATGACGCTATCTCGAGAAGACTGCCGAGGTATCTTGGCCCACATAGTCCAGGGAAAGGAATTCGTACGTTCACTGCCACCAACCACCATATTAAATTTCCTAAGAGAGTTGGGGCTTGATGAGCTACTGTAAGGAGCAGAGGGCACAATGGATCTTAAAGGTCGAAGTGCATTCCTCTATATTTGCAAATATCTATCTATCTATCTTAAGAGATTTAGATACAAAAAAATACCATTGTATGTAGCGTGCTCACGCCCCGGAAAATATTCTGAATTATGTCTTTATGCAACAGGTAGAAAATCAAAAAAAAAAAAAAATTGTACATTCAAAAGCACTGCAATAGATTCCACTTATACTATTTCTTTTGAGGGTATTGCCGGGTAAAAGGCGGTTAATTTATAAATAAAAGTCCTTTGATATTCGCAAATTATAAATAAACTACCTGATGCTGATCCGACAACCTTCGGCTACACCCTGTACAGAAGTATCGATATAATATCGCAATTCGTGCCCCAATCTGCAGCTAATTTTGAACGGCCTTCGCGAGGTTTGTCGATGAAAGAACTGCAAGCGCGATTGAATTCATCAAAACAGCTTGTTATTCCAATTTTTCCGGTGACAGAATTTTCAAGTCACTGAAAACAATATTACTGCTGTCAACTAATAATGTTGGATTTTACCCACCTATTTCATTGTTGTCAAGTCGCAACATTTACGGTACTTCTTCTTCCTACTTCTTCTTAATTGGGACTACAACTTTTAGTCGGTTTGGGCCGAGATCAAAAAACTTCGCCAATCGCCTCTCTCCATTTCGAAGTTGCGCCAATTAATCACTCCAACAGTAGATAGGTCCTTTTGCACTTGGTCGTTCTATTGTGTTCGTGGGCGTCCTTGCTTTCATTGTCCTCCCATGGGTTCCGAGTTGAACGATCTTTTCTCCGAACCATCATCATCCCTTTGTACAACATGTCCCATCCACCGCAAACGTTGAATTTTTACGCGTTTGACTATGTCCATGTCATTGTAGAGCTCATACAGTTCAGCATTCCATTTCCTTCGGTACCCGACGCCCACGCGAACGGGACCATATATATTGCGTAGAATATTTCTCTCGAAAGCTCCCAAAGGCTTCTCATCTTTGTTCAACATCGTCCAAGTTTCTACGCCATACAAAAGGACGGGAATGATGAGGGATTTGTAAAGCGAAATGTTTGTTCGTCGAGAGAGAGCTCTGCTTTTCAAATGCCTACCTAGTCCGAAGTAGCACATGTTGGCACGAATTATTCTTCGGTTGATCTCAAGGCATTTGCGGAACACCCCTTGTAATGCTTTGCTTGCAATCGACAACACAAAAAAGCTAAATACTTAAATATTTAATTGACAAAAAAAGCTTCAGAAGCTTACAACCTTGAGGTCAGGAGCGCTTCAATTTACTTCAGTATAAATCTCGGTATATATCTGAATTACGAGACTTCGCCTATTTTGCACTAGACGCTTTTTCTAACATAAGTGTTTTTGAAATTGAAATGACAACAAAATACCGAAGGATTATTGTCCCTACTCTACGCTAAAGATAATTCTCGTACAATATAACTTGATTTTTCTCCTTTCTAACAGAGAAAAACTAAACTCACTGCAATTTGGCTTTTTAAAATTTTCGTAGCCCACTCTTTCTAATATTTTTCATATTTTTATCTACACATATCGCACCATTAAGAGTGGCGCCAAAGAGCTTAAAATCCTTGCATGTTTTAAGTGTACTCTTTAACTGGATTTCTTCTACCAATGGCCCACATTGGCTGACGATCACTTAGAATATAAAAAAGCAAATATTTTAGACGATTGGTGGTGTTTGTTTGGATTACGCTAAAAATAGGTCTCTTCTGTTTTAGGCGATTTCTGTACAATGATATATCTACTAAATAACTTCCATTATTGCTATTGTAAGAAGTGACTGAATTTGACAAGTGATTTTTTTATAATTATTAAAATCGGTTCAGTACTTTAAGAGCCAAATCGTTACAATCGTTATCCATATAATCAATTTTATATCTTATACTAGAAACACTCGCCAAACGTTGTCCTTCCTATATTTATTTATTAATTGCCCTTTGTTGACAGGTGGGCACTCATATTTTAATATTTCACATTCTTTTGTATAATTTAATTAAATTTTACTTTTAAAAAAGCTGGCAACCCTCTTCAAAATCTACCTATAAACTTTCTCCTGTTCGCTTTAGTTTGGCAACCATTTTTTAATATTTCGAATATCTCGTGCATAATTTAATTAAATTCCACTTTTCAAGTAGATGGCGCCCTCTATATGCCATAAGCCTTTTTTTCAGCGAATCGAACAGTTATGAACCTTCCTGTCGAGACGAACCGTTTATCACCGATATTTTAATATTTCATATATTTTGCGTAAAATTTAATTAAACTAGTATTTTAAAACAGATAACAACTCTTTTCATAATATCATATTTGGTATTCACACTGGACCCATTTATTTGGTTTGTTTATTAAAACAAAACCCAAAAAATAAAAACCTTTTAGTTTTCGTAACAGGCACTTACTTTGAAAAACATTGAACTTATTTCCACGCAACAAACAAAGAATTTCAAACAGCTGATCTTTGCTTTACCAAAAAACAGAGAATTATCCAGCTTGCCAGACTGGTACTTTGTTACTCGTTAGTATCGTAGCTCTTTAATTTTGTGAAAACAAAATGTAGTGGCATAATTTGGAGCTCAAATATTCGACCATTTTTTCCCATCAATTGGCCCATAACCAATGACTTTACGTAATCGAGAGAAAATATTCTAGAGGGGGATTAAATCAAATCACACGAATCGGTGGCCAATCGACTTATGCGTTTCGAGAAGTAACGCGTTTTGTGAATTTATAAAAAAAAACTTTTAAAAATAAATTAATACCAAAATATGCAAGAGTACGAAAACACACCATTGCAGAAAGATCATTTTAATCGAATTTCCACAAAAAGAACCAACGCTAATTAAAATATTAATGACAATTTTATAATGCCTTTGGAAATAATATGGAAAAAAATGGTCAAAAAGTGTAGATATGAAATATTCAACTCTTTAAAGAACAAATTTCCCTGGGTATCAAAATTGTAATTACACTGTCCGACAGTGATTTTATACTTTTGAAGCGACCTAGTAGAGATTGTTCATCTGGTCGAATAGTACACGAAACCACGTTCAAATTATTTCTAACACCCCCAAAATTTTTTTTAAAGTCAAAAAACCGTCTTTTTTTTAAGTTTTTTCGTGTTAAAAAAATCATAAAAAAAAATTCAGCAAATTTCTTTATTTACACCCGGTACCCCTGGAGGGCGCTTGAGACCAAAATGTTAGATTATGGATTATGGTGCATAACTTGAAAACTTGAAGTCCTTTTTGAAAGAAATCAATTGGTATATTTAAGTAGTGATAGCCTGTCGATGATATATAACCAAAAATGATCATTCATTTCCAATTAGTGCCGAAAAAATGACGTCAAAATCGAAAAAAAAACAGGCAAATTGGGCGGAAAATTCAACTTCTAGCGTAAAAAACACGTCATACTCTTTTCAAATTAACAAAACACTATATATATTTCGAAAGTGTAAACATTCACCTAGCCAAAACCGTTGAGTAATTTTTAACACGAAAAAAACTAAAAAAAAACGGTTTTTTTACTTAAAAAAAAAATTTTGGGGGTCGTACTAGGTCGCTTCAAAAGTATATTCACTTTTTTTTTTTTTTCGGACAGTGTTATTCAAATTTTTGTACTTGTGATACAAATACCCCTTAACCTTTAAGTCCAAAAAAAAAACATCAAACTATAAATTTCTCCAGCAAAAATCATATGAACGGTGTCGACTTTCAGAAATGGGCCATGGTGGTTACTCTGTTGCAAAAAAAATATCCAAATTTGTTGTAGGTACTGTATAATTTATAAAAATATATGAAAATGTATAAAACTTACCTTTCCGAACAAAATAATAATGTACGACATCTAGCACATAGTGGCAATTACTTTGATGCACTTCATTGTAAAAAAAATAAACTTGGATTCAGATGCAGCATATATTTTTTGAGCGTAATTTTTTTTTGTTGTGCCATTGCTTGGATTGGAAAACTTCGGACAAAAGAAAGAAGAGGTCATCGATATCAATCCTAAAAGAATATTATTGTAAATTTCATCATTGGGATCAGAAGCATACTTATAAAACTCTCGCAGCAGCTCTAAAAATCTTACTTCACCATTGTCTGTGAGTGTTCGTTCAGTAATGATATATTCGATCAAGAATGAATCTAGACAGACTATCGAATTTGGCAATACTTCCAATCGAAAATAAAATGACATTATCAATAGACTATAATGATATTATCAAAGACTTTGCGGAAGCAAAATTAATAAAGATAGCATTTTAGACTAGATGCTCGTAACAAACTTGCTGAAGCTTGATAATAGATTTAGATAATAGATTGAAGAAGAAGTGTTATAAAATAAAACATTTTAGGCAATCATGAATATGTCGACATATTTTATAAGGACATATCAGTGATTTTTAGAGATTATTCAATTAACCGATATATGTACATTTTTTCCGGGAATCGATAACTTCAGATGGATGGCGCGGCGTGTTTCTTTCTTGGCCTGAGCGCTGACAAACCCAGCTCCGCCGCTGATTCAGTGAAATCGTCACACCAGCTTCATCTTCAAGGAAATATGTCCCATTAGCACAATTGACTATTTCTCTTGGATTTCCGGATCCCCAAATACGGTATTTTTTGGGTATGTAACCCAGTTACCGTTCTTAGTATTTAATATTTTTTCTTTGTAAATCACAATTTTCTCCATGGATTTCCAGCACCCAATCTGCGAATGAATGTAGTAGCGCATATCGATACATTTTTACTTTTCAAATGCTATGTCACTCCCAGTTGCTTTATTGAAAGTTCAAAAAAGGCGCAAAATTAAAAATTAAACCTCTTGTTGAGTACCTACACATTTATTTGTGTTTACATATTACCTCCATTCAAAATTAATTGAATGTTGATGAATAATGCTGATGATAAGCGCATGATGACAGCTGAAAAATTTGAAAGAGTAAAAAATATGACATTACTACATGCACCCATATTACTCAGTATACAATTATGACTTTCGCTAACTGCATCGAAATTGAATAAAAAAACAAAAAACGCTGGAGCTTAACATTACATGCATACATACATAAAATAAATCATTACAATGCGTAGGCTTATCTTATCTAGCAATAGCAAGCTGTTGTCTACGCCAGTCCTCATTCTCCACTTCATTTCGCGCCCTCTCCCTCTCCTTCTCTCTCTCTCTCTCTCTCTTTCTCTAACCGTTGCAAGTAAACCTCATAAGCTTCTATTATTTTCGAATGCTCTTTAAGTAACCGCCAGTCAACAACTATTACTTTCTTTCTAACTTAATAAGTTGCAACGCTTTCCTTCATCATTTACTACTTAATCTTAATGCCAAACCTTTTATCTCCGGCAGCGCTTAATTAAATGACGTTTTTCTTTTCACTTTTAAGATTAAGCACTCGCGCTCGTTCTCTGACATTGCAACCACCAGCATCGGCAGCCGCGCACGCAGTTTGGCAAAACGAAAGGCCGCTAAAATGCACTAATTACATCCTAGTGTACGCAACTGCAACGTGGCAATAACTTACTAACTGTTGGCAAATGTTGAACGCTGGCAGCATTCATTTTCAGTCAGTTGTTGCAATTAGCAACAGTCTAGCTGGCCGACAATCCGCCAGTCCGGCAGTGCGGCGGTCAGCAAGTCACTAAAATACACTTGTACTCATAACTTCGCTCTAAACTAAATGACAGTCTTGAGACATTTCGCTGGTCCGCATCCGCGCCCCTTCAATTGGCGTTGTTCGTTGCAAGTTCAGCGCCACCACTCAATTTTCCTTAATTACTCGCATAAGTAAATTCGTTACAGCAAGTTGGCTGGGCTGGCTGCAGCTCGCTGGCTGTGGCTGGCGTGTCGTTTTCGCTTTCTAAATACTAATCTTTAACATCTTTCACAGACGTGGTTTGGCTTTTGACCACGCAAGCCCACTATCCATACTGCGACTGTCAACAGTCCTCTTGTTACTCTCCGCTTGGGACTCCTTTTCGCTATTTGACCATTTGGTACTGATGATGTGTCACTACCAATCACTAAACTCATAAATTTTTGGTCTTCAAAATTGTTCCGCGTCCATGACATTCACATACAACACGACATCAGGTCCGTCGCCACTCGAGCGTCTGAAATTGGCCATATACAAGATGGAAAGAAAGGATCCTGCCGCAAGTGACTGCTTTTGTGTTTACTTTGTTTTGTTGTTGCGCCCACCTTGTTATTAATTGCTGCTAAAGTGGCCATTTACTTAAATAAAAAATACATACATATTTACGAATAAAAATATAAGTAGATAGGTGCGCGTGGAAGATAGATCGCTCAACTATCATGCCAACTAATTAAAGGCGATGATTGAGGTGATTGAATGGCAAGCCGAAAACTCAAATCAGTGCAGTTTGCCATTTATAAAAAACGTGGGCATATGGACATAGTATGTAGTATGTAGGTATAATGGTGCAAACATAAATTTATGGGGGTATTAGGGTGGTAAAAAAAATGGATCAGCACCTTCCATTAGTTAATATCCCGACAGCCGCCGTAGCCAGGGGTGTAGCGTGTGCACCTTTCCGGGTTTGAATCCTGGCCTGGGCGAGTAACATCAAGAATTATACAAAAAGTTTATTCCAATAACATAACTCATCGGCAGGCAAGGGAAAGCCTCCGAATGCATTACTACTACAAAAATCATTTGGCGTTCGGAGTCGGCATAAAACTGTAGAAACCTCAATTTGTGGCACAACATCAAAAAACGCCCACCACAAATTGCAGAAGTTCGGAGAGTTCTTAAATTTGTCTACTTTGTAGGGCAACACTGCGTTTTTTTCTTTATCCAGATACGACAACAGCTATTGTTTGTGGTTCCCCCCAAGAATACAGAAAACAAAAATTCAGAAACACATTTTTTCAGAAAACATTAGTCAGAACCCTTTTTTCAGAAAGACAAAATTCAGAAGTCAAAATTCAGAAGTCAAAATTCAGACGTAAAAATTCAGAAATCAAAAATTCAGAAGTCAAAATTCAGAAGTAAAAATTCCGAAGTAAAAATTCAGAAGTCAAAATTGAGAAAGTAATCAGACGGCAGAAAAAACATTAAATTTTACGCTATCAGACGGCTGAAAAAAAGAATGTAGAAGTAAAAATTCCGAAGTAAAAATTCCGAAGTAAAAATTCAGAAGTCAAAATTGAGAAAGTAATCAGACGGCAGAAAAAACATTCTCAATTTTGACTTCTGAATTTTTACTTCGGAATTTTTACTTCTACATTCTTTTTTTCAGCCGTCTGATAGCTTTCTAAAAACGCATTGTTCATATTTAGTAATATAAGTTACTAACTCCTCATTTCAATCCATTGTTGATCACTGAAATTTTTATTTTCTTATCATTAATTTTCGTGGTTACGCTTATTGCAATTTTTCATGCTCATATTAATATATGTACATATGTACATTGCACATAATTTAAAATTCTAAGTTGTACTGTTTTTTATACATACATACATATGTATATATGTACAATGTATATATGTATCTTGACAAAAAATAAAAGTTTGTGAATTTTTCATTCATTTTTCTGTTAAGTGTTTTCTGAATTTTTTATTCTGATTTTTTGTTTCTGAAAAGTGATTCTGAATTTTTCATTCTGATTTGTTGTTTCTGAAAAAAGTTTTCTGAATTTTTCATTCTGACTTTTTGTTTCAGAAAAGTTTTTTCTGACTTTTTCAGTCTGACTTTGTTTCTAAAAAGTGTTTTCTGAATAAATTTTTCTGAAAAACAGAATTTCTGAATTTTTTCTTTCTGAATTTATGGGGGGCACCATTGTTTGTTTGCATATTCGACGCTATTGCTTGATGTAATGTACTTTAAAAAAATAGAACGCTACCCAAAAATAAATGTTTGAATTCGTTTAATTGAATTTTTTTTGGCTACCAAAGCCGACGAGGCCGTCGAACAGCTGATTTTAGCTAAATCAGTTTAACCCAGTCGGATTAGCCGTTCGTGGAAATTTCCGAGTGTTGCCAGCAAGTTTACAAACTTTTTATTAATGCATCACTCAAATGCATATTATTTATTAGACTAGTACTAAAAATAAGTACCAACAAGCTTTATAAATGAACAGCAATAGAATTGCCGAAAAAAGTGAGGTTAAGTTCCTGACATCAGCTTACTTTTATTGTGGCACTATGGTTCAAACTAGGTTTAAAGTTTACTGAAAAACTGCACTGTCAGTCTATACAACTGTTGAGGTTTTGCATATGAAAATTTTGAGTAATTTTATTTTAATTCACATAAAATCATAACAGTGTTGGAAAAAATTTAGAAAACATCACCCAGTGTTAGCCGAAAATCACCATGTATCGTAAAATCTAGAAGTGATGAAAAAACTTAGGTTCCATTTTCCATACAAAATGGAGTATATCAAAGCAAACATTTTTTTTGTGTTACCGTGTATTTAATGGCCTCTCAAAAGAAAATTCAATTTTTCGTGGAATTGTTATGAAATCTTTAAAAAATAATTTTTTTTTTATCGAATAACAATATTTCCTATTAAAAATCTTCAATATTTCAAAATAAAAAATATCGGCTACCTTTTTCCGGCGTCTATAATTCTGGGAGGTTAGAGAATGAAATTAGCAAAACGTTGCTTATTCTGTGTATTTTTGGACCACCCTACTTTTTATGTATTCGCATCTAAGTCTACTTTATATGTATTTGCTTGCCTTCGTGTTCCGCAACCAATAAATAAATGCCTTCCTATTTGGCGCTGATGCATTGTTGTTTTTTTTTCCTTTCATCGATTTCGATGAAATGCATTCGATAAACGTTTTCGTTTAAACTTTTAACTGTAACTCACCTTAAATGCTTAACTGATATGTTTTGCCAATTTGTCGAATTGATTAATTCCTATACGTTGATTAGCTTATTGACCTAATTATGTGGAACTTTCTTTATTGCAATTATTTTACACGAAATTCAAGTGAGCTACTAGGTAAACTGTGTCATGTCTTGATGTGAAAAGAAAGATTTTTATTTTTAAAAAGTTTAGGAAAATATTGTCTGAAACTAAACTCAACTTTTCCGAACTAGCCGTATGGTATGCTTCGCTGACAAATGTATGGTAAGTTTGAGTCAATTCCAAAGGTGCTTTCTGTTTTTCAGTAAAGGTTCAACGCTGAATTCCTATTCAGCTGCATTGTGGAGTTTTGACGAAACAACTGACTTTAGAATTGTTTTTCAGAGCAATATGGTCTGATCCTTCAAAAAAAAAAAAAAGTTCGTATTTTAATATAACTATGAGATAGACAAATAAAAAATATTGCTTTTCAAAATATTCACAATGAAGATCAATACACTTTTCTATTAGTTTCAACCAATATCAAAACGCTTTCCACTCCAATTGAGGTACATCCAAAAAATGTGATTCGAACACATCAACCGCTTCTTCAGGCTTCGAAAAATGTTGTCCCCACTATTTATTTTTGATCTGCGCGAATACGAAGAAAGTATTGGGTGCCAAATTAGTAATGTACGGCGGATGACCCATCAATTCAATATTTTAAATAAATGCTCAAAAAGGTTTTTGTTTTAACTGATGTGTGAGAAATTGCATTGTCGCGGTGGAGAGTGATTCGTTTTACTCGATTGGTTTTCTCTAATTTTCCCAAACACTTCTGGCAAACAAATACTGGTGTTCCAGTCAGAATGGACGACCTCCGCGAAATTCATGCTGTTGCGAAGTACGACAGCGATGGAAAAACACAATGAGGCGAGTTGATCGATCGGCACACTGTTGTTGGTTTTATCTACGGCAAAAGTCATCACACAAAAAAAGTTTGCGATTTATTTCCATTTCTATTAAGATGAATTTTTCTGTAAACAACACAATGACAAAACGTTGTGAATATGTTTAGTATTAAAAATGTCAAACTTTGCGATGGCAATGTCAGATTTGACATACTCTCATTAATTTCGCCATATCTGAACACTTAAGTAGTAACCCTTGTATTATCAATTTGACCTGCTAAATTATAGCTTCGACTAATTTGAAAGAAAAAATTATAACTCGAGATAAGTTGTTTTCTAAAATTTTTACAGATATGTACAGACATACATATGTATTTATTAGGGCTTGGGCTAACCGCATATTCGGATATCCATGTGACGCGGATTTTATCAGTACGGATATCCGGTTAATATTCGTTTGTGAATTTATTATGGAAATCCGGATTTTCGAAAATCCGTTTAATATTATTATATTCTCATATATTCAAAAATAAATCAACGAATTCATCAGCAATAATAATAATCAACGAATACTTTTTGTAAATAATCTTTGCTACAAGTTCGCAAGAAATAATAGCGCGTTTTATTTTCCTGACCTACAATTAATGCCGAAACCTTTTTGCGTTCCCTATTATCCCTTTATATTTATAACCGGATATCCGAAAATCCGGAAGCTATGATAATATCCGGACATACATACTTACTCGAAAAATTGGAATATTCGAATTATCAGGATGATTGAAAAAGCCGAATTTGAAAAAAATGTAATATGAACTTAATGTTAAAGCACAAGTTCATTTTGTTGATGGTTTCAAAAAATCGATTTGTTTGCTTAAATTGATTCTTTAACAAGTTTAGAATGTGGTATAAAATTGATTTTCTAAAATTCAAAATGAGAAAATTACAATCATTTTTTTAGATGTCTGTCTGCCAAACCTCAAATTTTAATTTTCAAACGATTCTAATTCACTCGATGCATTTAGGCTTACAAATTAAAACGCTGTTTTTTTTTAACCAAAGCAAATTTCCTTTTCACTGCCTTTCACCTTGGCTAAAATTCTCCATATTTTTGTATGTATGTAAATTCACTTCTTCATCAACTATTAATCAAAGTAAATATCGACAAACAAGTTCAACAATCTCTTAAACTCCATAAATTTTGAAAAAAAAAAATCGACTTCTGTGCCTACCAGAATAGCTACTCCTCTACAAGCGTTTTCTTTCTCTGGCGGCTTGTGCCATTTTACCCAAAACCTGCAATTAAATTCTTATACACTTAGAATGCCTAATTTTTCCTCACTTTCAAGTATACATAGGCGTGCTTCATTTTCATTTAAATGGCAAAATATGCTTTACCACACATCTTCTCTCATTTTTTTTGTTGTATGAAAATAAATGGCAGGTTTGTATGTGGCAGGTTTGTACGTAGCACACCGGTTGAAGCTATAAACCGTGAAATTCACTTGAACTCAAATCCAGTAAAGTATTTTACGTCTTTAAGTAATAATAACCGTTACTTAAATTATAGAAGGGCTAATTTGCTCATATCATGTACATACATACATATATTTTTTACGGCGCACATTTCTTTCAACTGAGAGATGGTGGAAAAACACGTCAGTTATGGCAATGAAAATCATTGGCATTTGATGGATACATATTGCTTGGTTTGTATGACGAATTGGGGAGCTTTTAAAGGACTCAAGTACATATTTATATATGTATGTACATATATAATATATGTAAATATTTCCTTGGAGACAGTTGCTTTCTCTGTAAATGACACCCAACACATACACATTTTCATTTTCAATGTACATTTAAAGGGTGACAAATTGCATGACATTTGTGTGTGGGAAATTATTAATCATTTTTACATTTTGAAACAATTTGACCTGATTAACATATGTATATACCAAGCGCACTGCTTGCTGGTCAAATATACAGTGGCTTAAGCAATTGACCACATGGTGATTTTTTACAATATTCGCAACGTTTTTCATGATAAATTGTTTTCGTAAATTTTTTGCAAAAGTATAACACAAATCAAAATTTTAAATTTGTACAAAACTTATAAAGAAATCAACAAATTTTCTCAAAATTTTAAGCATTTTAATCAGGGTTTATAGGAAATTTGTGTTTCAGTTTTGAAATCAAGTCATTTTTAGAATTACAAGAACCTGAAAATTCCCTATAAGACCTAAGGCCTTACTTATAAACGAAAGCAATTTAGATATTTTTTTTCGAACTTGGAAATGCCGTTAAATGTGCTTTCCATGTTTGTATAACAATTTTTTTACTCTGACTATTCAAAATTTTGCTTGTATTGAAACTAAACATCTCAGCTTAATATTGAAACTTAACACCTAAATATTTTAGAAATCTCATGCCATTGCATACAACATTTGTAGCACCAACAATGTTACTCCTAGAAATACAAATTATATTATAAACAAAGAATCTTTCACATTTAAATTATTTCTAACTGCCCAGATGATCCACATATTTCGGTGAAAACTTCTGGTTTTATAGAATTAATGTCGATTGTATTGTATTGTCTACATAAAAATAGTAGCAAAATCTATTTGCAATTTTTAGTTCCTTATTTAATTTTAATAAATTTTTATAGAAGTATAGTTAACTCTATTATAAAATCCATAATCATATTAAATTTCTCTAGCGAATTTAAAAAAATTCCACAAATTAAAAAAAAAAAAATCGTCAAAATTTATATTTTTTTATTCTGAATTTTGAGAAAATTTTTCGAATATGCAATTTTGTAGCCCATTCAATTTAAAGTGTTTGTTCCTTCCGATATACATACATATGTACATAGTTTATAGATGATGTAGTTGTGAAGGACTTTCCGTCATACCTTGTCAAATTTGGGTTTAAGTTAAACCACTTTCGGCATTATGCCATTTTCAGCGTCATATTCGGAAAATGCCGATAAGTGGCGCCATAGTCGGTTTATTTATATTTTTAAAAGAGGTAGGTTTAATCTAAAAAAAATTATAATAATATATCGCATTATAAAGTGATATAATTACTTTCGTCTATAATTGTACTACGGCGCCACGTACCGGCGATGTCGTGAGTATCAGTCAACTATGGCGCCACCTATCGGGATCTTACTATACTTAAACGAATGTGGAGTACATACAGAATCCATAGTCGAAATTAAAAAAAAAAATGGTTCAGGAAAACGGCGTTCAAAATATACATATACATACATATGTTAGCATAGATTTATGATAGAAGAGGCTTTCTTACTTAACTAATAGCATTTTCTTTCCGCCAAACAATGTTACATTTATTCTGCCCCTGTCAAATTTTCGTCTCTTGTTCTTAGCATTTTCTCTGGGTTGTTTGGTCTTTTCTCAAAATGTGGACCGACTTCTACCCGCTACAAAACGTGTGGGTGATCGTTGCGCAGCTGATTTTATTAGTGCAGTTTGTTATTTCTCACATAAATATTGATCGAAATGATAATTTTTGATCTTACCAACAAATTTTATTACCCAAAATTGTAACCACTTCTAGTAACCGCGATTCCGGCGGAAATGGTAACGCTGTCAACAATAGGTCGTGCAATGTTGCTACGTGCAATTTATGCAAAATGAACTGAAAATAAGATTGCATTTGTATTATTAAAAATGTTTACAGTTTTCCTACATGAGCAGGTCCAAGAATTGTCAAGCGATTAACAATGTATCGACGTAGTCAACTGCCAAAAATGTAAAGACGTAACTTCCGAATTCATATTTTTGTTTCGATCAAAGTTTCCATTTATTTTCTCATATGACTCTAATGAGATGACCAAAATAAGAAAAGTGAAAATTAAAGATATTTTAATTTATGTGCTGATGGCCCCGGCAGCCAATGCTCATACAAGCATTTAGCTTTGATATTCATATCACCGCTAAACAATAATAATAATAATAATAATTTATGTGCCCAAATCAGAAATTTCCAAAAAACTGTGTTTTGTACAATACTATGAGGTAATTTAAGCAGACTGGAAGCTTGTCTAGAAAACTGTAATTTACAGTTAAATCTGTGAATGTGGCAACATTTCTCTCATTACTCCTTCACTTCAATGTAAAATTACTAAAGAGGCACTGCGGTTTAAGTTAATATACACTCTAATCTAGTATTTGCCAAGCACTCATAAAAAACTTTTGGCAAGAAGTGAATAATTAATATTTGGCTAATTGCAAACACATTTGAACACGTGTAAATTTAAATGCGTTGATGCAAACGCATTGCAAGATACATAGCTACTTTTTATTTATTACCTAAAGAGTTGTAAAAAAAAACTAGTTTCCATGTTACGAATGTGCAAAATACAGTTGAGATAACTGTCTCTAGCGCACTTAAGGCGAGTGTTTCGCTGCAATCATAGCAAAAGTCTAAATGGGGGACGTAAAGGCAGCACGAACGAACGGCAGGTTCACAAAAGCTTGCTGCTCCGAATGACACCTTGCAGTTAAAATATGCGCGCTCTGTATTTTTTGGGGTCGCTGGCAATACCCGCTGTGCATGTATGATGCGCCAACAGTGCGCTTATTATTGCTTTAATTTATAGGCTCGAAATCTAGCAAAAATCCGAATGGTCAAAAAAATTAAATAAAAAAGTTAATAAATTGGATGCAAATATCAAAATGCTTGTGGTGCAAACATGCAAATAAAATTGGACGGGAAAAAGATATGTACATAGTAGTAACCAAGTACGTACATGGTAAAGAAGATGTTTTTTTTTAGTAGATGCCAACTAGTAACTGTTTCAGATGTACATCTTCCTATATATGTACATACCTACGTACATATGATATGTATTTCTGGTAAAAAAAATACCAAATTTTATATAAATGAAATTCAGTCTGGCTTTGACTACCTTTTAAGTAATTGGAAATTGAAGAAAGTAGGCGAAGAATTGTGCGTCGATACTTTGATTGCTCTGTGAATATTGAATAATTTATTATTTTTATATATAAAGCCAAAACTAAGCGTGAGAGATGTTCGATAAATTAAACGTTTGGCTGTAAACAAATTAAGTGCCTTGCTGCAAATAAAGGCACTCTTAATGTGGAAGTAACTACTGCCGTGTACAAAAATAATACTACGAAACAAACAGGCAACTGTGGAAAGCAAAGTGGATGAAGGTAGCTTATTCAGACGAGAGATGGAGAGCAGAGATGGATCAGATAGTTGCCAAATGTACTACCCTAATGTACTTAAAAAATGAGTATAGAATGACTCGTACTTTCGGAAGTAGCTTAAAGTTCAATAATTTTTTATCAAAACTCAATATTTTCAGAAAAAATGATCAAAAATCAACAATATTATGTAATAGAAGTGTGGATTTTTTTTTGCCAGTTTTGATAATTTTTTTAATGTTCATTTGTTTTTTATAAAAATATATTGAATTCTATAATAAAAATCATAACAATCCAAATTTCAATCATAAGACAAAATTTAGAAAAAAAGTTCAAACTTTTTCAATAAAAAAAAGTTTTCATCAACGTTTCTGGGAAAACAATTATCAAAACACAACGGTAATTTGTAGCCACTTCAAAATTGTACTTTATTAAACTAAAATTAAAATAATAATAGTGCGACATTTTTGACCTGTAATAAAAATCATAAAAATCCAAATTTCAATCAAGACAAAATTTAGAAATAACGACACAAAAATTATTTAATTTTCAAACCTTTTCAATTCAAAAAAATGTTTATCAGAACAAATTATCAGAAAACAATACTATATAATATATAACAAAAATCATAAAAATATTATTCAATCTTTAAAAAAATTTACCAATTTTCCAACTTTTTAATTCGAAATTCCAGAAAAATCTCCATATTAAAAATTTGTTTATGTGGAAGAAAATGTGCAACGCACTGTTTTTGGTATGAGTTCTAGTAAAATTGTACGATTAAAGTTTTTACAAAATATTTTAACTCTTCAACGGCCTTTTTTGATAAACTTTCATTGAACTTCTTTTAAATAGGAATAAAAAGGAACACTAAATAATTTTAGTTAAGGGGAAAAATGCGCTATAAAAAGACACTTGTTAAATTTTACTATAGGTCTTAGAAAATGGGCACTACAGTTACTCAAAGAATTGGCTAGTTTTTTTTTATAATATTCACAATATTTTCATGAAATATTTTTTCGTTTTTTTTTTTTTTTAGGTATAAATATAGTTGGCTCTATAACAGAAAGCATGTAAATCAAAATTTCAAACTGTACCAAATTTTGAAAATTTAACAAAATTTTTTTTTCAAATTCACTACAGTCTCGCTACATTTGCTTACTGCGGATTTCGTTTCGAAGTTTTATTTACACATTAATTTTTTCAAATGCATTCATGCCGCACAGCATGCTGCTGCACATGCGCGCCGTTAAAGTTCAAAGTCGTTGGAGGAGCACATTAAATGCAAAAAAAAAAAACAACAAATCAACCCAGCATCTAATCATAAAATAAGCAGCAAAACACAAAATAATAAAAAAGTGTGGTGCTAGCTATCTGCCATCTACTGCTGTTGCTGCTGACATTTGGCAACAAATTTGCAACAAAATTTACTAAACACAAATTTTCCATAAGAAGGTCCAAAGGACATACATATGTACATACGTATGTACATAGTCTAACTAACTGCCAGCAAGCAAAACTCTGGTGCACAAGCCAAATGAGCGCGTGAAATGTTGGCAGCTGCTGCAAATAACACTGATAAACAGCCATTTTGGTGCACGGTTGTATGTTTTTTCTAGTATTTTCGACCCGCTGATTCCAAAAATGCCCATCATTTTCTTCCCTTAAGTCTGACTCTCGAGATATTCGTGAAAAACTGTTTTTTCAAAATGTGAAATATCAGAAAATCAGAATCGTCACTTTTAATTTCAAAATTTTATCCAACATATAAATTAAACCTGCTGTGAGCACGTAAAAACTATTTTAGAGAGTCTAAATGTATATTTTTTACGAAGAAATGAAAAAAAAAATACGCATTGAAACAAAAAAAACATGGATTTTTCGCGTTCGATTGGTCATTACGCGAACTTTAACAAGTATGTATTCAAAACAATTACAGTCAATTTAAGAAAATGGTAGAAAGTATAGTGAATATTATAGCAGTGCGCCATCTATGTATATCATTCATTAATAGTATCAAATATATTCACTACTTTACTATCTGAGGCATTTGACAGTTACAATTGTCTTTCGCCAATACGCTCATTCTTTCTAAGCGTCGTCAGAGGTTCCAACTGATTATTTTATCAATATGTGAATCCGAAGAGTTACTAAAAGGTATTAATGTTTTTAAGTTTCATCGGTACTGTGCTTTATCTCGGAGTATAACCTATTTTTATCTCAATGCATCAAATGTTATTCTATCATTTTTGTTTTCAGAGTCAATATTCGATATGGCGTCATGAAAAGTGGGCTCCGAATATTATTTGTTAGAATTGTCAAGGCCACTTACAGCAATGGATGAATGATGAATGGCCAATGATTTGGAGGGAACAAAAAAACCATGTCGATGATTGTTATTTTTTCCTCGTCAACATCAAAGGTCTGCGCAGACGGAGACGAAGCTCGTGGACGTACCCTGGTTGTACATCAGCTCAAAGACCACGTCAGCATTCAGAAGATTAAAAAATATACATTTAGACTCCCTGAAATAGTTTTCCAGTGCCCACAGCAGGTCTAATTTATATGATGGATAGAATTTTGAAATTAAAAGTGACGATTCTGATTTTCTGATATTTCACCTTTTGAAAAAACAGTTTTTCTAGAATATCTCGAGAACCAGACTTAAGAGAAAAGAGAATTATGAGCATTTTTGTAATCAGCGGGCCAAAAATAAGGTGAAAATTATGTACTTGATGTTACGCCAAAAAAAATTTTTTTTTTGTATGCCAGTGTAATTTGCTATGGAATGCATGTCATATGCAACTCTGCAACTGTGCACAGCTACATGCGCATTAGTAGTGTATAGTTGTTGTGTATTTAAATATTTGCTGTCCCATAGAACTTGCAAATATGTACATATATGAAAGGATCAACTCAGTCAGCAGCAGCACACCTCTTTGCCGCCACATGATGAGCTTTTGTTTATTCATAGTATATACATATGTAAATTTTTCTTTTTTTTCTTCACTTTCCTCAAAATTTGTGTGTCGCGCACAAATATTTCACAAAGCATAAAGGTGTCATACGAGTACGTGCCAACGATTCACGCCAGACGTCTCACGTACTAAGTGTGGTTGATTATGACGGAGTTATTTCCATGACGCTTCTGTACATTTTTTTTCATTTTTATTTGTCTTCCGAATCGATTACCAAAACGAACGGGCCCACTGCTGAAGCAGCCAGCCAGCCAGCCAGCTAGTCACCAATCAGGCAAACAATCAAATGGTAAATTAATAAAAATTTTCTTCAAAGGCGCCTTACGGACAGGGTGCGGCTTTTAGAAGTTTCACTGCATTTGCATTTTTTCTATGCCTTTATCACTTTCATCACACCTTCTTGCCGCACAGGCGGCCATATCATTATTATTATTTTTTTTATTTCTGACAATAACTGGCGGAATTACTCGACAATGTCTAGCTGTTTGGCTGTCTGGTGCATAATTTATGAATACAAATCGAAAAAGGTGCTCGGTCATAGTCATTCAGGCAGTTAGGCCAATATATGTATATTTACATAAGTATATTTGGAAGTAAATTGTTAAAAAAAATAATTAAAAAGTGAGAAATTGTGTGCGCAAAATAAGGAAATTTTTGAAAATGCATTAATGTGCACGCACATTTTGAAAAGCAACACAGCAAAGAAATGTAAAACTATGCAATAGGTTAATACAACGAGCTGGAAGTAGAAGGGCACTTAGAAAAAGTAAGCATTTGAAGCACAAGTGCAGCTGAATTTTTTTTTATTCAAAAGGAGAAAAAATAATAATGTTGATGTTTTTCAAATTTTGTTCTTCGTGTATAAAATAATGTAATATATTTTAGTTCTTGTGTTGCTTTAATGGCCAATATTAATGAAATTATTTATTGGTATTTATCAATTTTAAGAATATACCAACTCCAGCGTGGGCTAATGGGGTTATTTTTTATCAAAATAATTCGTTTTTGCGTGACCAATATATGTGCATATGTATGTACATATAGTGGCGAGCAAAACTGGGCTCGAATGGTGACTTTAAACAATATTAGCAAGGTTAAGGTTTTTCATGACACATTTTTTTTTTTTTTTGTTTATATTATATGCAAGTATAGTTCGTACTGCAACAAAAAACATGTAAAATAATTGGGTGATTCACAAGATGTCATAATGTGTCGTCAGTCATAAAGTCATAAAATTAAAAAACAAATACAAAATTGCTTAGTTTTAATTATTTGTTTCAATGCAATTCAAAAACATAACTTTTGAAATCTAAAATTGCATGTCTTTATGATTTATGGCATATTGTGACACCTTGTGAATCACCCAAATGTTTCAAGCTTTATACAAAATTTATGAAAACTCAACAAATTTTTTTAATTTTTAGAAGAATGTTTATAAACTTATTGGGTATGCAGTTGTACAACTTATTTAGTTTTAGTATAATAAAGTGCAAATTTGAAGTGACTGAAAGCTACCGCTGTTTTTTTATAATTTTTTGAATGTTTGTTCTTGCGAACTTTTTTTTCGTAAAACGCTTACATTTTATAAAAATTCCCATTGATTTGTAATAATTGTATATGCCGAAAGTATTCTGCATTTTCGACCGCCTAAAATATGTAATTGCCGATATCCGAAAAAAGCTGCAAAGCCCAAAATTTAAAAAAAACTATAAAAAATTAACGTAGTACAATAGTTTCTAGCCACTATAAACTTGCACTTTATTATACTAAAATTAAAAATGCTATACAACTGCATACCCAAAAAATGTCTAAACATTCTTCTAAAAAATTCAAAAATTTTGATGAAAATTTTTTGAGTGAATTTTGTATAAAGTTTAAAACATTAGTTTAAGTTGGCATGGTTTTTGTTATAGTATGAACTATAGTTTTATATAAAGTTAACGAAAAAATTTATCATGAAAAACCTTGCTAATATTGTAGAAAAATTTGCTTGCCAGTGTATGTACGAATTTTTGGAATATCGGGTTTGTATCGAAAGAGTTTGTCTCTACGTTACCGATACATGTTCTGAATATAATTCAAATCGATTCATAAATACTATTTTTACGAATATCTCGACTCATGCGCCACCTATGCTAAACCTATCCTGGTACCGTGTGACCCCATCGGACAGTGTCCAGTCATATTACCGGTCACTGAACTAATGGAATAGTGGTTGATATTTACTAGAGATCTATATAGGAGAGTTCTCATGATATTTGCATTTTTAATGCAAGCTGATATTTGTCATGAAAATAAGGGTATGCTCACCTGCTGACCTGCAATCCATAGCTACCTTGGGGGTGGTACTTGTAAAATTTGACGATTTAATGGCAGCTTGGCTGTAAGTATAGATCGTGATGTGTCGCAAAGTCAGCAAAACCAAAGAGCTGATTCAACTGCTGGTTTCAATTCAGTCCCAAATAGGCTTAGGTTTAGTAAGAGTTTTAGCTGGAGTAAATTCTACTGTCTACCTTACCAAGAATGATAGAAAACAAGATTGTGCCTTCCGCACCGAGAGAAATTGATCGTGACGTAACAATAACTAGAGAGGGAGAGAGCAAAGAATAAATTCTAAAAAAAGAAGAGGAAGAAACGCAGAAAGCTGGACAGAACGATTGAAAAATTTTGTTAGCATTGTTTCTGCTACCTCACAATATTATGTTAGATTCTAAAGAATTTTTGGTAGTGAGAGATTTTTGTCGCCTTCTCTTTGTAGCGCCTCATTAGAAATTTTTAAACTATACGATAAATGTAATTTATATTGATTTTAATATGTATTACTTTATATATATCAAAAAAAAAAAGTATATTGACTAAGCCTGCGAATGTCTTGAATATGACACTATTAACATCCAAGTTAATTATTTTGGTTTTTCGTACACATCAATCAGTGAGCGAGCGAGCAGCTATGTACATATGTAGCATAATTAAATAATCAACAGCAAACACAGTCGGCCAGTATTGCAACAGTAACTCCAAGCGGAAGCAAAACTCTGTGCACGTTCCAAAAAAAAAAAAAAAAAAAACGAAATAAAAATGTGGCCCTGCCTTCATTGGATGCTTCTCTTAATTTGGTTATTATTTTGTTCGTTTTTACACTACCCGGGCTATTTTTTTTTAAGTATGTTGGTACATTCTTATCTTTCCTCGCTACTGGATTCGCATCGTTGCCTGAAATCTCATAAAACCATGAAATTAACTGCAGTTTCCGTTCGAGCAACCAACAACAGCCGCAACAAAAATCCCAGCAGTAGTCCAACTGCAAAAAACACCATTCTGCTCTGCACTTGCCACCGTCATTACCACAAATGTTGTGGTGGTGTTAATGATGATTTGCCATTGCGTTGCGCTGCTGGTGTTGTCGGTGATGGTCGATGCTGTTGCCTGGCTTGCTTGCGACTGCAATACCCGCCGCCGGTGATAATGTTGATAATGGTGGCGCTGTTGATGATGTTTGCCCGCACGCTTTACTTTGCTAATGCGAATGCGAATGATGTTTCCTCAGGGCGGGAGTAAGTGGCCCGTTCGTAAGAAATGCAATGCACAAGAAAATCGCCAAATTCACCTGCTGCACAACCAACAACCAACTGCATTTCTACGCTTCGCTGAATGTTTAATTCTCGTAGCCAAAGTGCCTGGCCGCTGGACGACAGCTCGGTCTGTGTTGCAATGCTTTAGAGTATTTGTTCTTTTCACTCAGTTTAAATGCTGTTTATTTTTATTGTTATTGTTGTTCTTTCACTTGTAAGTGGCATTACTTATTTCGCAGCGCACTATCAGCTTACCATCTCATTGTTGCTATTTATATGGGCTATTTCATATTACGGGTAGATATTATGAGTATTTCCATTGTTGTTTTACTGACTGTTGTTGCTTTAGTTGCTCTTGCATTAGCGTTGCAACAATTAAGAGCAATAAGCACATCAGGTCATTTGCAATGGTTGTTAGCTTTTGAATGCTTACAATTTGGTTGAGCCAATTACACATTAATTAAAAAAAAAAGAATGCAACCGACAGTGTTTGTGCAAATATTTAGGCTAACACATTGTTGATTTATTTGCCTTTCCATTCACCGCAGGCAAAATTTCGTTAAAGTGAGTAAATAAAAAGTTAATGTAAT
Source organism: Anomoia purmunda (assembly GCA_951828415.1). NCBI lineage: Eukaryota > Metazoa > Arthropoda > Insecta > Diptera > Tephritidae > Anomoia > Anomoia purmunda. The sequence goes on from OX639993.1 coordinate 18,349,208, forward strand.
TTAAAAAAAAAATATTAAGTAAATCAGAGCTTAAGAAAACTGACTTTAACTGTACAGTATTCATTTTATCAGAATAAAAATTATGTTCGTAAAGAATGGGACTACTTTTATACCATCTACTGATATGGGAAATCACTGGCCAACTATTTTTGCAATGGAAACAATTTCTGCTGCGGAGTGTATTATAACCGAGCATTTTTAATATACAGGGTGATTTAAAACTGTGTATAAACAATTGGCACTCGTATTTCTTGAACTAAACGAAAACAAACTAAAAATGTAAGGGGAAATTTTTCTCCGCGGGGCTTGTTTCCTGAGTTACGGCCAGTTGAAGAAAACTCGATTAAACGATTTTTGAGCTAATATCTCTGCCCGGGAAGTATTGAATCGGCCAGATTATGTTCGAAATCGATACATTGGCAGAGGTGGCCCAATCTGCAAAATGTTCGTTTATTCCCAGCCAGTTTGTACAGTCGAAGAATTATGACAGAGAATTGTTGGTTCGTCAAACTATAGGGATATTTGAACGCGTCAATCTCTCTTTGGATCAAAAAATCCGAGCTAGTTTTATTGCAACAGATGCAGCTATAATTTGCATAATACAAATTTTGAACTCTGGAACAAAATGCTGTTTTTTTTTTGGCAATTTATTGATGCAAAGTTTGACTTTGTATTCCACTCAAATCGCGATGGATGGTTGCTTTCAAAATTTATTAAAAATTTATGTAGAATTCAAAACCTCAAAAAGGCGCAAAAGAAGCCAAAAATTGTGAATTTCAATGCTTTAATCAATTTATCCTCAACAGGCCGTAATTTAGTTAAAAAAGAGCCCCGGAGAAAATGTCCCCTACCTTTTTTTGTTGTTTTGGTCCAAAGAAATTTGAAAAATGTCACATTTTTACGGGAGTCTAGTATAGGCAGAATTCACTGTAATTTTAATTGATTGAAATGGAATTAAATTTATATAATTCAAAAATATCTTAATATCTTACTTTGGTCAAAATTTTGTATCCCAAAAACGTTGCTCCTAAACAGTTATTAGATGAGAAATATTTTGTATACCGATAAGAGTTACATGTATCCTAACTTTTATCTTTTACGTTGGCTGATAACAGTTATGTAGGGAAATATTTTTACGTCGCCAATAAAAATTATTTAGCAGCGTTTATTTATTCCGCTGTATGATATACACTGATATTGATGTAGATGGAGATAGTGAAAGATATAAAAATGAGAATAAAGATAAAGTAAAATTTAAAGATACAGAAACAGATATAGATAAGGGGGAAGATGAAATAACTATTATCAGACCACGAAATAAAAATGTGGGGAATAACTTTTAATTGGTCGGGGGAAACATTTTTTTCTTGCACAACATTTATCAGGCAACGTAAAAAAAATAAATGTTAGGATATAACTCTTATCGGCGAAATAAAAATATTTCTCATGTAATAATTGTTATGAAGCAAATTTTTCGTTAAATTTTATAATTTATTATTTATTAGTGGATTCTTTTATTTTAAATGTTTTTCAAATAAAACTTGTGCTGTATTAAATTTTGAAAATTTAAACTGTTATTTTTTATCGAAAATATGAGGTAAATTTTTACTGTTCAAAAAATAAAAGTCAAATGTTAACCGTTATTTTTAACTGAACAAATAATAAACAAATTTTAATTAAATGCTAAATTTCATTTTTGATCAAAAAAATATCGGTTAAATAATTGTTGACCTTTTTTTTTAAAAAAGATTTTAAAAAATATAAATCGTTTAATATTAATATTGCTTAGCTAACACCTCATTTTTTTATTCAAATATCAGATAAAAAGTTTTTTTCGTCTGACTTCTTGAATTGAAGTTTCTATCCCAGTCCACTAGTGTTAAAAAAATATCTCTAGCTTATAAAACAAACACAAGATGTATTATATTTCGAAAAATCAATTATTATTTAAAGATATTAATTTTTGAAATTTTTCTATTTTAGGGTTCTGAGACCACCAGGCGGCGGCACTAGTGACATTTTCGGTGGTGATCTTCCACAGACTCCGCGTAACGTGAAAAATCACATGCAATCAAATATTTTCTCATGTGACAAAAATGGCGCTATCAAAAATAACGGTAAGTTGAAATAGCAGCAAGCTTTTTGGAAAATAGCTACATTTTTTTAGTCATCTTTTTTTTTAATCAAAAGTATTTATGATGTATACTTCGCTGAGCACTCTGCAGTACAGGAATATAGAAAAAGCATAAAAGAATAAAAATTAATGTTTGCTAAAGAACGAGATAAATATTTGATACAAAATTGAAATAAATTTGGTAAAAAGTTTAAATCTTAAGAAAACGGTCAAGAAAAAAAAACATAACAATAAATGTATTTTGACATTTGATATTTATAAATAATGTGGTCATATATTTCTGTTGCAACCCTGGGTTGCCTATGCCCTTTCTTTCAAAAAAAAAAAAAAAAAAAAAAAAAATTAGGTAGAAAATTTAAGTAAAAAACATTTTTCTTACGCATTTTTTTATAAATTTTTTTATACATACTTTTGATCGTTCATGAGATCTGCTTACATATTTAAAAAGTACTTTATTTACAAAAAAAAATCGCATTTGTAAATTACGAAATAAATTCATATAAAGTCATTCAAAATATTTTAAGAATAAAAATATGTTTGCTAAGGAACGAGATAAATATTTGATAACAAATTAAAATAAATTTGGTAGAAAATTTAAGTCTTAAGAAAACGGTGAGAAAAGAAATAACAATCAAGTAATTTTGACATTTGATGTTTATAAATAAGGTGTCCATATAATTCTGCTTTTTTTTTATACATAGTGTTGACCGTTCATGAGATCTGCCTGCCATCTTTAAAAAGTACTTTATTTACAAAAAAAAAACATCGCGTTTGTAAATTACGAAATAAATTCATATAAAGTCATTCAAATTCTATTCTATATTAATTCTACAACTTAAAACTAAAATTCGGCAACAAATGTTTTATTCCTTTATGTACTACATATATATAATAAGTACATAAATCAATACATAAACATATACTATATACATATGTATGTTTTTTATGAAAACTTATGATTTTTTGCAACTTTTAAGCTAATCACATATTTACTATACATGTATGTATTTCTTCCTCTGCTCCAGCTTTTAAGCTTTTCTCCACACATTTAAAAATATGTTTTAATTTTAGTTTTTTTCTTAGACAGTAATTGAAATGGATAGATCAAACAAACTTATTGCATACATACATTGGAAACGAAATAGTGTATATAATGAAAATTTAAAATACTTTAGAAAGGTTTTATAGTTTAGTTAATGTTTTAATAATTATTTTGAACTAAACACGCTGTGTAAATATGCATAAAAGTGTTAGTGCTATTTAAAAGTTTATTTTTTCAAAGTTATTTTAATTTTCTTAGTTTAAGATGCTAAAATATTTATCTGTTTTTAAGAAATAGTTTATTCATCACTATACGATTTTATAATTTTTTTTTTTTGATTGTACGTAAATGTTTTCGTAAGTTTTGAAAAAATTAAGAAAAGTAAAAAACAACGTTATTCAATGTGAATCGTTTTCTTTTTCTTGTTTTTTTCTTTCTTTCTTTTTCCATGTCTTTGCAGTACGACAAGGAGCCCACAGATTCTATTTCATTGGTACCTAAATATTTGTATTTGTAAAGAACATCATTTTTTTCGTTTTGTGGTGTACAATTTTTTGTTATCGTTATCACATATTTATTGTTAATTATTATAATTGTTGTTGTTGTTGGTTGAATTTAATTCCACTCGAAACACTTTAATGCCACAAACAGTTTTTTTTCAAAGGCGCAAAGCAATCTTTTTAATGTTCTTTTTTTTAATAGTTCCTAAAAGACTGTAATGGAAATACTTTACACCGTTATTGCTACAATAATTTCATTATTTTTTTGGTGCCAAGGCAGACCACCTATAAACGGAAATATCAATGAATTTCTTTAAAAAAAAAGATTAAAGATTTGTCAAAAGTTTTAAATTACAGTCGGACTTCCATTTAACGAACTCTCCTATAGCAAATATTTATCCATAAAAAAGTTGATAATTTCTTTAGTTTTTTTCATATAATTTTATGTTCTCTATATATATGTAACTTTTTCCTAAAATAAAATTACCGCAAATTAATTCATATTCAATAAATACTCTGTAACGAATTTTTGCAACGTAACAGACGGATTTAGAGGAATTATCACGAAATTCCAAATACAAACTGTTTGTTTGTCTTGAAATAAAATTTATTTCAAATTTTCTTGACTCTTCTTCTCTACATTGAGAAAAATAACAAAATTTAAATGTCGATTGCATTGATTTAGGGATTGCCTTCAGCGACAGACATGAAGGTTAAATCGCAAGCTCCCTATAGCGAAGACTCTATAACGAAGTGCTTGGTCGGTCGCAACGATTTCTTTATAGGGGGTAGTTCGACTGTAGTTGTTGGAAGTCATTTTTATATCGTTTATTAGCCGTGTCCATTATGTTAAAAATCACAAACACTTTTTTTTATAAATTAAAATCAACATTTTCAAACATTCATACTAATACCCATAAATCTTATACATATTTCCTCCATATTACTTGTAAATAAATATACATACATATGTACATACAGAATTTGAAATGGCACCTTTAGTAAGAATCTTATATTTTTTTTTTATTTGGGAAATTTGATGGGTTAAATTATTCAATTTTATTTTTATATAAAATTATTGTTTTAAGTATTTTAACTTTTTACACAACTTTAAAATATTACAAATCAGTTGTAGAAATATAGAATTTTTATACGAAATTAAAAAAAACACGTTTTTAAGGTATACCATTTTTTAATATGGTGTTTTTGTGAATAATGGGTTTTTTTCATATCTAGCAATCGTGTTTCCCCCTTAATTTTAACAATTAACAAAATCATAGTTTTCTGCACGCCTTTGTTGTATTTTACTAGCTATTAAATTGTGCAAAATATAAATCAGAAATCACTTTATGACTGAGTGACAAAAGAATTCAGTTGCATGCCTAAATTTCCCTTTTAGCTGCAAAAGCAACACTGTTAGCAGTTTTCATAAAATATATGATTGTTTTTTTTTATATTTACGAACAGAACAAAATATCAGCGCTTGGAATTCTTTTTGATTTAAAAATTACATATGATATGCATAGTTTATTGCGAATTTGATATTGAACAGAAAATTTCTTAACTATTTTCGTATTGCCCATCATCATCAAGAGAGCTATTTTGCCCATTCTTCTGTCAAAACACTCCGCAAATCTCGTTTGGATGAAATAGTGGCCCCTCTTTATATTTCTATCCAATATTTCCCATAGATGTTGTGTTGGGTTAAAATCTGGAGACTGAGTTTCTTCGGTACATTATACAACAAGCTTGACATTTTTTTATGAAAATGGATAAATACGTCGATGTTTTTAGTCTCGAAATATCGATATTCGATATTTACTTCTCGAATATGAAATTAAATAAAATTCGATATTTGTCTAACGCCTTTCTGAGCGCAGCTCATATAAATCTTCATATTTTTCGAAATATTTTGGCAGAAGTTTTAAAGAATGATAAATTGTATAATTCCGGTGGAAAAATCGCAACCTTTTCTTTATGAAACACCCTAATGTACATACATATGTATGTATATTTTTCTATATTGAACCCAATATAGAAAATGCAATACGTTGTTCTTTTGGAGGCGTAACAAAATACGCCGGTTATTTGCTGGTAATAAATAAAAATAATCAAACTCGAACTGCCAAATATGTATTACTTTTTTAACTATCGAATATTTTTACAATACTTTAGGTAATTGCGCCTAATGACAAAATTAAAACATTAACAATAATAGGTATAGCGAAATTAATAAACAGATGTCAATATACTTCGCCTTACAGAACAATATCAGCAACGTTGCCAGTTATCTTTCTTAAAAGTTCCGCGTTAAACTGGTTGGTGGTAAATCCTTTAGAGTTTTTTAGAAAGTAAAACATAAAAAATATACATACATACATAAGTCGTCTGGCCACAATTTTACATTCGCTTCAATTAACGCAAATTTGAGCCAAGCCCCTCTTTATTTTGACCACGCATTCGTGCATTTGACAATAAAGCAACAAATTACGGCTACATAAATAATGCGCTTTTAAAAAACTCTCCAAGTTCACGACCATTTGACCGGAATTAACGTAGACAGTAATTGGCATTAAATCGTTAAACGGTACTCACGAAGGCCAAGGAGTAGAGCGCTCATCAATCGCTAGCATATCTGACTACAGCGCAGATCCAACGTATAAGTAGTAGGCAGGATCGATTTTTTTTTTGCTATAAATCCAATTTTGATAGAACCAAAAATATCTCTAAAATAAATATGCAAAGTTTTAAACAAATTCGTCAAGTCATAGTGATCCTGAAAAATTGAAGTGCATCATATATTTAATTTTGAAATTATTAAAATACAGTGGACAATTCGTAGCCCGTTAATTTTAAAATCTCAATAATTCGTAACAACTTAAATCCTTCAAAAAAATCACCTTACTTCGTAAAATTTCCCTACATCGTTATTTCGTTCGTTTTTTGTTTGTTTTTGACAATGCAAGTTGTTGTATACAATCTCTTATAAATCGTAATTAGTTGTTGACAACCTATTGTAATTCGCAGTGCAAAGAAAAATTCTCGTTCTATCACAAAAATTATTATTTATAAGTTTATAATCTGGAGCATTACTGTTTTATCGAAAAAACTTTGTTCCATAACGCGCAAAAACAAATGTTGGTAAAATATCTTCCTGCACAACAGGCTAGGAAAAACATTAACTTTGAGATATACATACATAACTCTTATCGGCGAAATAAACAATTAGGGAAGTCACAGATGCCGTATTGTGTCGTTGTTAAGTGATAACATCATAAAATTTTTGAAGTAGCTTAAAATTTATTTCTGTTGTTTCTGGTTGGATTGCAGACAAAAAGAAGTTAAAGTAACACATCTTTAAATTTTTGAAATTTTATTATTTTATGGCATTAAAACACGTTACGACATCTTGTGAATACCCTAAGTATTTCTGATCTAATAACTGTTAAGAAACAACTGTTACGTTAAATTTCAGAATCCGGGCTACGTTTTCAATTTGTAAATTCGAGATAACAATTGTGATTGATCCTTGATGCTAATTGAAAAATCACTAAATAGAAATCTCGCTAGTTCGTAAAATATAACTGGTTACTTGTGATTATGATTTGTCGGGAGTCCACTATACATACGGTCAGAAAATGAAGATTTTTAAGACGCTTATTATAGAGAAATTTGTGTTTTATTAAGAAATAAATTTTCACATTTTCAAAATTGTAATATGGCTTAACACAACACTTGGCTGCAACTTTGCATATGTATTATAAATGCCCCAAAGATATTTGATTGCCCTATATGAATTGGCTTTAAAATATAAAAACAAAAATATAAAACATCTCGACCCAGTCTAGTGTACAGTGACAGCGGAGGACAGCACAATGATCGTCGATTAGTGGTGCAGCAGCATCAGTGGCTACATTTGACTACTATTTATTTATTGATTGGTAATATCTGCTTAGCAGCAGCGTATAAAGCACGCGCCACTCTCATATGCATACATACAATTTTATGAACAAGCCATAAAGTAGGCAAATCGAAGGAGGGCTGGGAGACCAGCAATCGCTCAAAATTATATCTACTTATTTATACTGGTCTCACTTTTTTCGTTCTTTTTTTTTAACCTAAATAACAGATAATCTATTGCATTTAATAAACTGTTTAGGTCGATCTTATAACCTAATTGAACATTCATTTCAGGCTGTCTGCTGCCTTAGATAATACTTTGATTTAAACGCTATTCTGTGACCCAAAATATCCAACTCTATCATTGCCACCTTCTATTTGTAGCTTTTTTTTTGTTATCCTACTCTTTGGACTGGCCAAGTGAATGGCTGGTATTAACAGCTTCATGGCGTATCAACCAAGTATGTTCATAAGATATGTATGGATTTATTTATGCAACTGGTTGATGTTGCCTTTAAGCTGACACGTTTCGTTTCTTCTTTTACTTTTTAACACATTGTTAGGGCGCGCGTGCCACAATCCCGTGGCTGAAAAAAATAAAAATAAAGTAATATTTCGTCGGCAGCTTTCTTGCTGCTATAATAACAACCATTGCATTTATTTACGATATTTGGCAAATACAGTGCAACAAAAATATGGGTGGATGAAAGCAGTAGGTATACCCTTCACAAATATCTTTTCGTATCTGTCAAATGCTTGAAATATAGTGAACTTGTGCTGGCAAACAATCGATAGTTGACGATAGGTTTTTTTTACTATCGATAGTGGCAATTTGTTGCCAAAGCAGTAGAAGTTATCGCTGCTTTTCGGAGATGATCGACACATCGACTCATCAGACTTCTTACTAGACTCTAGACTCCCGCTGTACAATTTACCTTAAGCGCCTGTGGCAATTGATTGAAACGTACTTTGAAAAGTAAATTTTGAAATGAATAAAACTTTCCGGTAGGGCTAGTGAAAAATTTGACAGCAAGCATAACCAGGAAAAATACAGTATTGACGCGTTTTTTTTTTCTAATATTGCTAAAACGTGTAATAAATGCTTGGATTTCAGTTGCAGAGGAATTAAAATCTGCAAATCCAAATATTTGCTATAATTGCTGCATTATTTATTGGCTTAACTCGCTGGTCTTGGTCTGCATCAAAGAAAAAAATTTCCATCAGTAAAAATTTACGAATTGGCACAGCAGAAATGCAAAATTTTTTCACCATAGTAAAAAGTTTTTTTACCAAAGAACTTTCTGTCGATTTTAACAGGCTCTAAATAGAATAATATTTAAAACCTTTAAATTGTTTTGCCTTATTATTTTAAGGGTGTACTAATAACCAAGCGTCGTAAACACAAACAAAAAAGCTTTATAATTTATATTAATTAATACTATATAATTAGTTAGGATAATAAAACAAAACTTAAAAATTAAAATTAAATCAATTCTAAATAAAATGAAAACTTATAAAATTAGCTTACAAAAACTGGCCACCGAAATATGAACCAAATGTGTTCAAAGTTAAAAGTTTAAAATTAACAAAGCTAAATTAATTCGTTTGGACAAAAATTGCCCTATGAATTTTTCTACATACATGAATACAGTGGCTCACAGCTTAAATCGTGCAGGATTTTTATTTGCAATATTGACAATATGCTGCTACATTTCTTCGTCAATTTTTTTGTATAAAAATATAAACTAGCACTTTATTATACTAAAATTTAATGAGCTAGAAAACTTCCAACTCGAAAAGTTTCTAAAAACTCTGTGAGGAAATTTTTAATGTCATTATTTTCAAGTTTGTTAAATTATCGTAAAATTTTTAAAAACAAAAATTTTGATTTTTTTGCTTTATGATACTAAAATTGACTATATTTTTTACAAAAACTTAAAACAAATTTAGCATGAAATATATTGCCAATATTTGTCGATAGTATCGATAGTCTCGGGCCATAATGACAGAACATAAACGTTTGCCCTTGAATTAGCATAATTTCGTAAGTCATTTGGTAATAAAATATTCGTCAAGTAAATTTTAAATATGTTTTTCCTGATTGCAAATTCTCCCAGCATGAATTTGCTACTTCTCTCCAAGGGGGGACGTCACTTTATGCTCGAACGCGATTTGAATAAAAATTATGACAATTCGTACAAATTCGTAGACATTTTTCATATCGACGAACAGAACTACAATTCCTACTTCGTTTCGACAACAGCACCAATCCAATCCCTACTTCTGCGTATAAAATTTAACTTTAAGCTCCGCCTTCTGCTCCATAGGGTGTGCTTTTTCATGTCCAGTTTGTTGTCTACCAGGTGTTGTCCGCTGCTTTGCCGTATCACATGTCCGACCAACGTGCTCTTATATTCTTCGCGTGAACATCCTGCCCATGCTTCCAGTGCTCAGCAGTCGGAGCAATCATGGCAATTATTTTTTTCTTACGCTCACCGTGAGTTCGCCTGTGGGCAGCAGAAAATTTATCTTTGCCGATTTTTTTTTTATATGTGCATACACACTTGCTGTCTACTTACATTGGATTATTTTGCATTTAATTTGACTCTTATTCTTTTGGTATTTCTTTTTTCAGTTTGCGAATAGAAAGTATTTTGCTGTTTATTTTCTGACTTATTGTTTTATAGGCCAAAAGTTACAAATTAACGGCATATTTTGTAGTAATGAAGTAAAATTTATGTTGCTAGTTAGGAATTGAGTAAATTGAAGTTAGTTAAATTTTCGTTGCAAATAGTTCAGCCATAAATATTTATTAAAATAATGCTCATTTCTAGCGTGAACGAAGGGGCCCATAGCAGTTTAAGCGCCAATGCAAAATATTTAAGTACCTATTATTAGTCATCAAATCAAATCACGATCACGATTAACTAAGCACCTACACACCTTTAGCATTTGTTATTTAGCTCCACAGCTACAAGCGTTATTCTACACCCTTTTCAACTGCTATACATAAACTTTTTATGTCACTTTTTCTTTCAAATAATACCAAAATTAATATCAAGTTTTATTTATTTATTATTTACTAAAACTTTATCTCATGTAAATACTTATTTTGTATAAATATTGTATATAACTATCTTTACCACCTTTTATTTGTATATACTTACATATTTAATACGTACGTATATTTTTGTTTAATACTTTAAACTAATTCCTCCACTTTGTTTGTTTTTTTTCCATCCATTTCGTGTCACTTACGTTTGTGCACATGAACCTAACGAAAAAACAAAAACAAACAATTTTCTTTTTCTTCTGTCGGCCGTTTGTGCTGTACAGGTGATCAGCCACGTCGCGGACAACAAAAAGCTGATTCGTATCAGCGTCTCTTTGGTGAACCAGAACGTCCAATCACTCCCGCCAGGAATCACATGAAGAGTAGCATTCCATTTGGTTCGAATACTGAGGCCGCCCAAGAGTTATTGGCCAATGGCAATGGTCATCACATTAATGGCAAAGGTGGTTCGGTGTCGACCTCGACATCGTCTTCGGTCTCATCGTCCACTGAGAATTTGAAGATGATGAATGGCATTTCAAAAACAGGTAAGGAAGCAAGAATTGAAGGAAACAGAAAGAACATGTGAAGCTTTTTAAGATAGTATATAACTTTTAATAATAATTAGGACTATTATTAATCTATTACCGTAATAAAAGAAATGGTTAACTGGAAATATCAGAACTTTCAAATCAGATTTTAACATTTTGTTATTAGAAAATACTCACGGTACGACCAACAAAATTTTTTTAGAAATTAGAACTCCTTTAATTGATATTGCAAAAAGTTAAATGTTTTGGTTGTATTTAGCACACGCCAAGGACGAAACTTTTATTACGTATTGCTGAATCAAGAAAAAATTTTAACGCACTAAACTTGGTTAACTATAGGCGTTATCTTGCCTGTGATCGCTTGCGTATTCTCTGAATTTTACGCTAAAGTCATGACTTACAAGAATAAAAAACTTAAAAAATGTATATACATACATACATATGTAGTTCATGTAAGTGTAATTCACACTAGAGATGTCGTTTTCGAATCGATCAAATTGAATCGGAATCGAGTTTTTGTAGTTTTTAATAACACCTCGATCGTGAAAAACAGCTGTTTTGATTCTCTTAAGACTTCTAAAAATTCTCGTACCCCAAATAAATCAGGATCCTTAACGGTTATATATGTATATATGTATTAATTTTTTTTTAGTCATGAATGTATTGTTGTTTTCAGATTTTTATTTTTTCAATCACATTTGATCGATGTTTTGTGATTTTTGTTTTTTCGATCAAGTTTGATAGTTATTTTTTAATTTAACTTTTTTTCGATCAAATTTAATAGATATTTTTATTTTAATTTTTTCGATAAAAAATTATCGTTTTAAATTAGGTTTTAAATTTTTTCGATCGAAATAAACGCAAAAAAAATTGTCGGCAGTGACAAATATCGTTTAAATATTTGTATCCGTAAAAATCAAAATAACGATTAGTTTCGGTCCCGGGAATAAATTGGTTCAAAAGATAGCGTTGCCGATTGTTTACATTAATTTTTATGTACAGTGCCGGAGAAAAATATTAGCTAAGCAACTTTTTTATATTATTCACCATGGTTTTTATGCTTAAAAATTTTAAGTTTTTTTTTTTTTTTAAATATACATATCTCACTCTATAGCAAATTAAATTTTAGTAAAATAAAGTTCAAGTTTTAATAAAATAAATAAATAAATAAATTTTGACAAATTTCTTTTGCACATTTTTCCCATATAACGCATGAACAGAATTATTTTGTATATGGAAGAAAATCCGCAACAACGTCGCAAGAAAAACTATCAAAAATTTATGAAAATTTTTAGGAACTGAAAAGTTTACGTATCCGAGAATTTTCTGAAAATTCTGAATCAAAAGTTTGAAATTTGAATGACATTTTTTTAATTTGCTGAATTTTTTGCAAAGCTCGTAATTTGGACTTATGAGATATATTTTGATAAAAAAAAACGAATGAAAAATATTTATCATGAAAAACATGGTCAATAACATGCAAAAAAATACTGTGCCAACACTTTTTTCCAGCACTGTATTTGCATATGTAAAGCCAATGAGAATAAAGAACCTCTTTTGAAATTATTGCAGTAATAAATTATCTTTGAAAACAGTTGTGGGACCGATTTTTCCAAGGACTCAGATCGCCCGACGATAGAGGGAGAGCTTGAATTGAGCTTTGCCAAAATTTGCATAATATTCTGGGTTGGGTACAATATGATTTTGGTTCAAAATTCTGTATTTAAAATTCTGTATTCAACATTCTGTATTCAAAAATCTGTAATTCAAAATTCTGTACTGTTAAAATTCTGTATTGCGGAACACTGTAATTTTAAATTCTGTAAATCAAAATTATGTATTGGCAGTATTTTGTTTTGCAAAACTCTGTATTGAAAAACCGGAAGAGCATATGGATAAATAAAAAAGTGCGCACTTTTTTTATTTATCCATATGCTCTTCCGGTTTTTCAATACAGAGTTTTGCAAAACAAAATACTGCCAATACAAGACTTATCTTGACCCATATGGTTTCCTATATTATCAAAACAGATTTACATAAAGCAAATGTACATATGTTTGTATGTATTTATAGCTTCAGAAATTTCAAAATGGTCACAAAATTAGTCAAACGAAGAAGGATGTAAAAGCAAACAACAGAATTAAAAGAATAACAAAAAAAAGGCTTATATTAAGGCATGTTTCTTTTCAAAAGCGAATTGCTAAAAATTTAATAATATAATAATTGTTTCGCCATTATAATGTAATAACTTTTGTTTTGAATGAATTTTTGAATTTTTCTTTAATTGACGTATGTATATATACCATTGATTCTATAAAATCGGAATTCCATTATTCATAAAATAAATGTGCTATTCAGGTAAGCGTGCTTATCAGGTTATCTGCTTATTTGGTTATATTTTTACAGCATTTTGATCGAAAATAATTTTGATTCCAGAATTTTAATATACAGAATTTCAGTTCTCCATCATTTTGATCATACAGAATTTTAAATACAGAATATTGAACCTAAAGAATTTAGGCTGGACAGAATTTTTTTTTTGATTTTTACAGAATTTTCATCCAAAAGAATTTTGAAAATCAGAATTTAGTACCTCTCCCTAATATTCTAGTTTGAAAAAAAATTAAACCACACCTAATGCTCTACGTCCGAGAATCACCATTATTTTTTTCAACACTTTTGAATCGGTCCCTGCGTATAACTTTATTTTAAGCAAATGATAAGCTTTGTTTTTCAACTCATTATTATTTTGTTTTGGAAAGTCAAAAAATCACTTACATATTGACATTCATTAAATAATTTAAAAAAAGAAAACTATAAAAATATTTGTTTGCACGATATAAATATATTTTTATTGAAAACAATTGAAGAAAGTAACAACAATTTTTGAATTTTGTCCATTGTCATATTTGCACGCCGCGATTTTTGTTGAATTCACACCAATCATCCCAACAAACAAACTCATACAAATCAAGTCTTCCGCAAAATGAGCAGTAAGTAGTAAAACAAAAGTATCAAAACGTATAGAACGCTCATTGGTTTTATTGCATTTTTTGTATCCCTTATATCGTTTTTGCTTATCTCCAATAAAACTTCCAAACCAAATCCCTCATGTCAATTGCCACTGATCAAAAAGAACCCGATGAAGCCTGCCCTCCACTACCAGCACCCGAATCAAGCTCAACACCTAACTCCCATACACCACAACTCAGTATTGATTTGCCATGTGAGGATAAAACGCTAGATAGGCATAATGCCAACGATTTATCGGCACGTTCGCGTATCACAACAAAGGAAGGTGATTCGGCACGTTCAAAAATGACCGAGCACTCTGAAACTACGGCACGCTCTAAAGCCTCCATAGCAGATTACACTCACCGATTCAGTAGTTCGGCAAAACACAGTAATATGGGTGCTGGGGATGTGGCTTCACAAACGCGTCGCGATGCTGCCATAAATTCAGATAATCCAAATTCGTTCTCAAAAATGTCAAACGCCAGTTATCGCAAAGAAATGATGGAACCTTGTGACAACCGAGCACCACCTGTACCAACTGTACGCAATCCTATCACAGGCTTAGGTTTAGGCGAAGATGGTGTTGGAGGCATAAAGCCGAAGAAACCGAAGGATCGTCGAGGTTTGCGGGGCGGGAAAAGTAACTGTTTGTTTGAAAATTTTCTTAAAGCTAGCGAGCTGTCCATACACGGTGTAAATGTTCAATTAGTAGAGTGGTAACAACGGACGTTAAGTGCGAAATAACTAACTCCAATTGTCCTATAATTTTTTGACACTTGTCTTCAGTGCAATTATGTTTTAAACCTTAACATCTTAAATCTATATTATATCCATTCATCTTCAGTATCATTCCCTAGGTTACTTTTCATTGCGTATTTAATGGCCGAATTTGCAAGGTTTATTTCTGTAATAAAGACAAATACGAAGACGAAAATTACTGCTAGTAGTTATACGAAGCAATAATGATAACGATAGCAATGCCGATAAGGATCAATATCGATGTCGCTAACGGTATCAATATCTTGATTACGGCTATTAGAATACTGAGAACCAATTTCAGATGAGCAATTTGAGTGCTGATTACTGTTTGTTTTTTATTATTTTTTTATCTTCATGGCTCGGTAGTTGAAAACTTGCATTGATCCGTATTTAAGGGGGTGTTCTAGCGTAGTGGCTTTAAAACATCGATTTTTTTGCATATTTTTCATCTAAATGATATTAAAAATACGCCGTTAAAAGATTAAAGTCTGTCAGAAACGACTTTAGGAGTTATAGAGCTTCAAACACGGCCGCGTTCTATAAGTATATCATTAAAGGCGTCTCCTGAAAAGTCAGGTGAAAAAAACTGACACATGTCATGCTTTTTTTTTTTCTTCAGCAAACTTGTCGCTAAGATGTCACACAAGTTTTTTTTTTGAAAATCTACCGAAAAAATATTTACATCCATTATTAGCAAAAAAAATTCGAATCCTGCAATTTCGAAAAAATTTTAAATTTTTGAAAAAGCTTGTGCGACGGCATAGAGAACGGGATTGAAAATGATGATTTACCTCATGTTTTTGTTTCAGATTATCCGAATTCTCAAAACTTTTCACCCCAGGCACTTTTTTCTATTTTGACAAGGGTCATGGTTACATAACTAAAATGTTAACAAAATTTTGAAAACCAAAAAAGTCGTTAATAAATAAAATATAAAAAACCGAGTTTAAAAATCATCAGTAGTTTTCCTACAATTAATTCTCAAAAATAGGGTTTGAAAAGGGGTCGCTACACTTACACTAGAGCACCCCCTTAATTATACAAAATGCAACTCTGTTGGTTTATGTTTCGCCTACCTCTAATGTTAAATACAACATTTTGTTCATTTGGGAAAATTAGTAATTTCTGGCTAAAAAACATAAAACAAAAAAACATCCCCCGTTTTTGTTTATTTGAAAATGCTTACTCCAAAGTAGTTTAATTCATAATTATTCATGTTCATCTGAAATTGACCTTGAAGTTACTACTTTCTTCTCTAATTAGCGCCAATAATAATAGCGCAAATTATAGGAATATCGATAACTATAGTAATAATCGGCACTTAAAAAATTTCAAGGGAATATAATTATGGAAGAATCTTTTGTTCTTTTAACGTTTATAAATCCTTGGGAGTACTCATTCTACTCACATACATTTTTTTTTAATTTACAAGCTTAAAATTGTATTCTGAATATAAACGAAATAGGACGATAAATATATCCAGTCCTACTCGCGAAAAAAAAAAACGTTAGTTACTTACGTTTTTTCCGGAGTTAGGGATCAATATATTAAAATAAGACGACTGAGACGGCTGATAAGGAGCTAAATGCCAAATAAAAAAGTTATTCCGAAACAATATAAGAAGCTTAAGCCTAGTCTAACAAAGTAGACAGACAAAAAAATAAAAGCCGCGTGATTACTTCCTTCATTTCCTCATTGCCCTCCAATATTATTCATTGCTCCTTTTTTCAAATAAAATCGAGAATTAAGTAAAGCTATTTTACCTAAATATATTAAATAATCCTTAATTTTTATTATAGCCAAATTTAATTTATAACTTTAGTTCATTCCTATATTAATTTAATTAAGTAGTTCTATTTAATTTGTAACTAGTAAGTTTTATTTAAGATCATAATTTTCTAATACATATATCTCGTTTATCTTTTCCTTTACATCTAGATGGCAATCCCGTGACCGGCGAGGGTTATAAGCCCAGCAATTCGTTCAACAATTCGGTGCCCAGCCTGAATGGTGCCAATCAGGTCATCAATAAGAATCGCATTCCACCCGGTGGATTCTCGTCAGGCCTCTGGTAAATAAAGTTTATCGCCTGTTTATTGTTCGTTCCGCATTAGGAAAAAAATCAACAACAGAGAAGCGATGGTCTGAGATGGAAGTGATGAAACCGGAGAAAAAATAATATTAAAAAAAAACCAATTCTATAACATACACACAACCAACCAACACACAAATAAAAAATAAACAACTAAACTAACCGAACATCAAATTACAAAATTACAAACGGATAATAATAAATGCAGTCAAAAGAAAAACAGTTAATCCTGCAAGTTTTTATAACGATAAAGCCGCGGATGGATGGATGGGTGGATGGGGATGAATGGCTAGCTGCGATGGATAATGGATATTAATGAGAGCAGATTGAGAAGAACCAGCAAAACATAAAAAAAAAATTAATTTCCCATTGCACTAAAATGGCAGAAATATATAGCAAGAAATTTTAAGAGGCGTTATAAGAATTGAACAATGCAAGATACATAAATTAGTATTTAAGCTAATCAAGCAGAAATTTAGAAAACATAAAACACAAACGCATGACAACACTGTTATACAGCGAAAAGTAGAAAGCATTTTAGCTTAACATTTATTTATGTATTATATGTTATGTTACGGATGTGATGGACTCAAAATTTAGCGTCACAAAACCTGCTCTCGAAGAAATTGGCAATCGACGATTAGAAAGAAATTCGAACTACAAAAAGAAGAAATGCAATGAAAGCAAAACATAAACAAAAAATGCAGCAAACCAAATTTTTACAGCGCTGAAAGAAAAGAAAAAAATTGAAGCAATATTTGAGGTTAAGGGTAAATGTGATTACATGTAATTGCAATAACAACTCTTCTTTCTGACAAAGTGACAAATGTGCATAGCAAAGCAAAATTGGGCTTTATGCATTCAAGCATAAAATCTATAATTTTCCAAAACTGAAAGCGCGTAAACACAAACTGCATGACATTTTAGCATTTTCGTACCAGGATCACACTCACACACATACACACACAAACACAAGCACATCATGAACTAAAAATCTTATTTGTAAGCGTTTCAAATTTCTTCTTTATTTTACCCTTTGCATTTTGATCGTTTCTACACCTCCGTCAATACTACATACAAGTACATCCCATTCACATTAATATATACAACCTACATACAAACATACATACTACATACTACATACAAACATACGTACATATGTACGTGTACGAAAAGTGCTCATCAACGAACTGCAGCTCGAAATAACAACAACTCAACGAACTTAACAAACGACGACGTCGATATGGACTACCGACTGATGTTGCTTTAGAATCTACGAAAAAAAAAAAACAATTATTTTTTTTTAATTACAAAAAGTATTTGCTCAATTCAAAGCTGCAGTTTGTTGGAAAAGTAAAAAAAAAACCCAAAAAGGGAACAACAACCAAAAATGAATTTAGAACAGCATTTGCATAAATCTTTTTAGCCGCTTCGTTTAGTCAGTCCGACTCTTAAAAAAAAAACAATTTTTGCGCGATCCCAACTGTGCGCAACCATCTTGCGTTCTGTCCATAAATAAGCAAAACAAAAAAAAAACGCATTCATCGAATGTAACACATTCTTTAGTTATGCCAACTAATACACAAGGACATTCATACTTCAACATACATACATACATACATCCATATCCATATCCATATCCGCAACAACATTCATGAACTGAGAAAATTCAAGCTAAAAACTACAACAATAAAAATTGAAATAATCACTACGTCGTAATTAAAATAAATATTTTTAAAAAAAATTCCAAAAAAAAAGTATGCAAGAAACATTAAAAAAGAAATTCTTCATACTATCATACATACATACTACATACTCACAAACATACATACATACATACATACATACATGCATACATTTAACCAATTAAAATCATTTCTACGGTATTTGAGATCATACATAATTAATTAATAATCATAAAATACGTATGATTTGCATTCATTTATTTTAATTAATAATTATAATTACGTTCTTCTAATATATATTTTATATCTACATTTGTAAACGATGCAAGTATATACAAAACAAAAAAAAAAACTACAACAAAACAAAGCAAAAAAATACTACATTACGTACGTATAAAACTTAATAATGTTAATTTCAAGTGTGTACTTTTTTAAAAGCATGACATTGTCAAGTTTCCAAAATTGATTATTTTTTGTCAGAAATATATCCTTTTCAAACAATTTTTTTGTATACTTAAAAAATAAACATGCATATATATTTGTAGAGCATTTTAAAAGTTGCAGTTATACTAAATTATCGTTTATTCTCTAAATACACATACATACAAACATGTGAACATACACATTTACATATACTTATATTTGTATATCTAATTGTAATGAATTAGTAATGAATTGAAGTAAAATACCTTACCATTTATATGCGTATGCGTATAAAACCACACAAACACATAAAAAACATGCATACATGAACACATTTGTAAAAACTTGTAAACAAAATTTGTTTAATAAAATTTCGTATATTGAAAAATTCACTTAAAAATAAGCGTTGTTTTAAATTAGCAATAGTAGATATGTATAGGTAAGTTTAAAAATAAGCTCTTTTTTTTTCATTTAATACCCAAAATCGATTCTACTATGGCCGTAGATATCTTACTTACTTACTTAATTGGCACTATAACCGCTTAAGCGGTTTTGGCGGAACTTCTCCTACAATTTGTGGTGTGCGTCTTATTGTTGTAACGCAAATTGAGGGGCCTATAGTTTTACGCCGACTCCGAACGGCGAATGTTATTACGGAGGAGTTTTTTTATGGCAGAAATATACTCGGAGGTTGCCATTGCCTGCCGAGGTGCGACCGCTGTTTGAAAAAAACTTCTATAATTTTTTTTAATGTTACTTGCCCCGGTCAGGATTTGAACCCGAGATCTACCGGATGAAGCGCGCACACGCTACCCACTCGGCTACCAAACATACATACATACATATATGTACATACAAAATTTCATAAAAATCCATTGAGTCGTCTCGGAGGAGTTTGGCCACGAACACCGTAACACGAGATTTTTTATACAAATATAAAATAGTTCATTATGTAACATAACCCATATAAATCAAAGTTTCAAATTTGACATTTTATAAGTCGAAATATTAAGAAAACACAGAAAACAGAAGGTAGGTGCTGATGTAATAAAAAATTTAAAAAAAATGCGCTAGGTGTCACAAGAGGTGAGTCGTTCAGAAAATCTATATTTATGAACCGATTTTGATGAATTTAGAAACGTATAATGTGAGTACGACGAGAAATACTTTTATGGGCAATGGATTCGCTAGGTGACGCTAGAATCGAGTAATTTAGAAAATCTGTATTTATGGTCCGATTTTCGCGATACAATAAAGAAGGTAATTCCATTGTCACTACCTGACAATTAAACAGATTATAATGACATTTTAGTCGGAAAAAACTTTCTTTACATTGGTGTATTTTGTTTAAAATTAGATAATAAAAGGAAATAAAAAATGAGTTTCTTGTTTTACCAGTGCTTAAATTCAAAGAATCTATATAAGAGTCTTTCAATTCCCACTTATTTCGTATATTCGGGAGTAGTCGGTGTTGGTTTCATGTATTAGGGAGTGTAACTTGGCCCAAAGCCCATTTTACGCACATCATCTGCTACTCAAATTATACGTCGTTAATTTACTATCAGTAGGGGAACTATATGTATGTATAAACCAAAATCCGAGCTTTTAAGCTTAAAATATTATAAACAATAATTGTGATCCATTAACTGCGGATTCTTATTATATTCAAAGTTTATTATTTAACACAAACCTCAAACCTCCTTGTAAAAAATGGGTTAATTGTAACTTAGCAAAATGTTGAAACTAATTTTAAAATATAAAAACCGCAGAAAAGAAAGCAAAATATTCCTAAACTTGTATTTTTGTACATCTTCGGAAATCCTTTAAAAGTTATATGAAATATATTTTAGTTAAAACAAACAAATCTTTTTTATTGTTAAGTTTTCGAATTATATGAATCCCTCCATTTTGTAAATAATGCCAATATGCGATTGAAAGTTACCCTCTCCCAAAAATTTCCGATGGGGCAACGCTTTGTCAAAAGTTTATATCTATCTGGGGAAATGTCAATAATCGGCTTTTTAACCAAAAATATTGAAATCATGCTGTATGTATACGTTTACTATATTAGCAAACAAAGAAAGTCCATATTTATGGTTTGACTTAGTTCAAATCCAATAAGATTTGCGAAGTTAAAAACAATGATCCATAATCAAAGTCGGCAAAAAAGTTGACTCTTCTATTAATTAAATAAATTTTTTCAGACATCCATTGAAAATTATGTCAAAACATTCTTACTAACTTTATAGTCGACTTCATTTTAATTGTGATCATGGGAAATTATTTTAAAATTCCTTATATATATGGGCGATTCTCCCTGAGCCCGCGTTTTTGTGTCCTTTGAGGATTGAGAGTATATTATGGGCATTTTGAATCAATAAAACACATGCTCAGGTAAAAAATGACTTTATGTAACAAATCCATATGAATTCATTCATCAGAGATTCACTATTGCCATGCTACAGTACATAATACACTACAAATGTCACAACCGTGGCATGTCCACAACCCTAATTTTAAGAATATTATGTACTGTCATGACTCAAATAAAGAATAATGGAAAAAATGGGATATATGTTTATAAAATATATACCTAACTGTACCTGTAATAAAACGAGTCAAAACGATGTTTTTTCTTCCATTTTTCATACGAAAGTCGACTTCAAAAAGTGTCCATCAGTTTTGAGAAGAATAACACATTTCGAATTTGAGTGTTCGTACTGCTTATCTAGCGAACAAATTTGCTGAGCGCATGCGTCAATTTTAATCAGCAGGTGATTTTGTACGTTTTGATTGTATAGAAGCATTGTTTGAATCATTTGTGTTCATTCTATCCACCGACAAATAGTGAAAAACGGTATGTATCAAGCATAACAGGTCACAACCGTGGCAGTTGTTATTCTAAAGCAGTAGCTTATTTTTCGGTGATTGAACTATTTTTTGTTGAAGTTTGCTGGTATAAACTTAAATATTCTCGGAAAATTTTCTAACTTGAAATGGCTCTTTGTAATCAGCAAAAAACTATCAAAATGTCACAACCGTGGCACGGCATAAAATGTCACAACCGTGGCAAGTTTTCGATGCGAGGCAAGATAGATCGATGCGTGGAGCTCGTCCACTTCACGAGTGCATTCCAGAAGTATCAACACGTGAATTAGTAACAAAAAACGCGCGAAAATTAAACATTTTTTTCTCCGAATTTTTGACTCGCAAAAATGCGGGCTCAGGGAGAATCGTCCACATACATATGTATGTAGTCTGTAATCTGGATTACCATGAAGGTTGAATTCAATTACATAGATCAATGAGTGGAATCAAATATATCAAAACCAGTCTCAAGCGTTAGAGTATTAATTTCGATACTATTGGTTAAAAAATAACGTTGCCATCTGTTGGAAAAGGTAAATAAAGTTAAATTAATATGTTAAATTAAATTTTACAATATGGTTGACACTCGAAAGAGATTTAAGAAAGCATAATTTTGAAAATGTTTTTGAGGAGAGGTGCCACCTGTTGGAAAAGTTTTAAAAATAATAAGGTGGTCATATCATACATACATACATATGTATGTACATAAGTATATGAAATTCTAAAATTGTTTGGTGTGCGTCTTGATAATTTACCACAATTTGAGGTACCGATTCCACTGATGGCAGATGATTTTTCTAATAAAAATTAAAAAAAAAAATTATATAACATCACCTGAAATCAAAAAGCCGTAACTAACAAAATTGTTTTCTTCTGGGAAGCTTTCTGTTTTGCTGCAAGTTTTTTGAGCAATCGAACGCGGTTTGTGGTTCATCTAAAACAATTAACATAATATCCTTTAGCAAATGGATTCTTAGCTATATCATATATTTATTTGATTTTGGAAGTAATATTAAACCTAAACATGTACATATAGCTATATAACATTGTAGATGTTTTATTATCTCCCAGTAAGCATACAGCGTGTTATTTGTTTCTACTTTATTTATCCACCTCGGTTGCAGCAGAGTCAATTTGTTTTTCTTCGCTTGAGTTTTTCAGTTTTTCTATAGATGGTGTTTTACCTTCCGCTGGTGATTCCAGTTCAATGGTAACTGGGCCATCATTTTCGATATGGACTTGCATATAAGCGCCGAATTTCCCATCTGTTTACCATTCAGTAAAAGATACGACTATGAAGAAGTAATATAGGCGGAATATATGTATAAATTAAAGCTCGTTACCTTTTACTTTCGTCGCAATATAGTCATTTTCCAAACGTTTCAAGAAGTTACTATATAAATTTTGCGCAGCGTCACCTTGCATAGCTAAGTGAAAATCAGGTTTATTGCCTTTTAGACGACTATAGAGCGTAAATTGTGAGACGCATAATATTTCCAGTTGCTCATCCTTAACGCTTTTCTGCCAACGTTTACCAGCTGTATCTTCGAATAAGCGCAGGGCGAGGAGCTTCCGGGCGCTATCGGCAATGAATAGATTTAACTTGTTTAATTATGCATATAAATCGTTTATAAAGACCACATACAGATATTCAGCATCTTTTTCAGTATCCGAATGTGTTATACCAACAAGCACACATAGACCTCGTCCTATGGAGCTGATCAGTTCATCGCCAACTTGAATGAATTTCTCTTAAATATAATAGTACAGTTGAATTTTATATGATAACTCACCAGTCACTTTTGCGGTGGTTACTCTTTGCACAATAGCTTTCATTGTGAAGGCGTTAAAATTAAATTAAACTATTATAACTACTTATGTATTTTATTTTGCTAATTGCAAAGCATTTGGTTTTTGTTTATATTTTTGTTATGAAAACTACTGAAACAGCTGGTTACCGGCACCTTTTTATGCGTACTGTACTTATTGAGAGTTAGAAGTACAGTGCGTAAGAGGAAATGGCATTTTAAGGAAGTTAAAAATATCTTGTTCCTCTGGTACTCCACGGTAAACCCAAAACAGCGCAGAGCCATTCCCGCACCAAGAAAATGTGTAACAGAGAGCCAGAATTGGAGCGAAGTGTTTTCTGAAGTTCCTTTACATTTATGACAATAAAAACGGTAGTTAGTGAGACACTTTTGACACCTTCTTCTTTCGCCTTGAAGTTGTACAGTCGTATTTCACTTATCAAATACGGCCAAAACCTAATATAAAAATTACAATCAACCTAATTTTTTCAGACTTGTAATAGAAAAAATTTAAACAAACGGATAAAGAATAACAGCATGTAGGAAGTGCAGAACTTTGTTGCTCAAATGAATTTAGTACGGATCACGCCCATTTTCACGCAATTGTATAACCCCAAACACAAAAGTTCAAAAAGCTAGATCAACTAAATATTTTATTCCGCAAATTCACTAATTCACAAATGCATTGCAATCCCCTTTCACGCTTCACTTGGCGGCTGCTTCAAATGTTCCGGCATCTCTTGTATTTCCGTTTTTGTTGCATTTAAAGCCACGCCCTCGGGTAAGTTACGTTCAATATACTCTAGAAAAGTGTCTAACGTCGAGCCGGTCAATTTGTGGAAATTCAGGTAACGAAAGTATGTGCGCACTTCGTATTGTACGCGATGCTTTTTATAAATATGTACAGATTTCAAAAGAGTCAAACGATCATGATAAGGTTTGCGTTCAGCCCAACTAAAAGTTTTGGAAGAAATCAACAACATTATAGGACACATACTAAATGATTTATTAGATATGTATGTATGTATTTATTGTTACCATTTCCCCACTTCAATGTTCAAGTGGTTTGCTGCCGTCGTCGCAAACCACGCATAACTCTTCAAAACAGCTGGATCTAATCCACGTAACTCAATTTCTAATCTCTTAAATAGTTTATCCTTTTCCGCGGCTACGGCCTTGCTTGTCGCAGCAGCTTTTGTTGCATGTGTCTCTGAACTGGTCGAAAGAGTTTCAGTGCTATACAACGCCGAACAAAGGCGTGAAAGAGGCAGGCCAGCGGGTGCACGTTCTATCAACAAATTTCGAACTACCTGTAAGTATTGAGATATTTGTTATTTTCCAGTTTAACTCAATTATTAAATTTTTAACTCACTGATAACATGTTCCTGAATTTGGTGTGTTGTTTTCGCAATTGCAATGGAGGTTATGTAAGGTAAACAGCTGATATATCTTTTGTTTTGTTTCCCTTTTTCTTTAGACGCAGGGTTGCATCTGAAGAAACTCAATCTTTAAATTTTTTTGTAATTTCTAAATTCAACTCATTAGTTTAAAATATTTGTATTTTTCATTTCAGTAGAGTTATGTTAGGCTTGTTTTTTATTTTTTATTAAAAAATAAATATCTTATTCGTAGATTTTTTTTAAATAATATTCTGCCTGCTGGAAGGGTGGCAACAATTGCGATAGCACACACCCGTGCCAGCAACACGTGCAATTGTTTGGATACAACAATGGAACATAAAGGTATTTCTGATTCTGATAATAAATAAATATGAAAATTACTTGTAATTCTCCGAAATAGATATGCCAGAGCTTGTTAATGAAGAGCGCCTTGCTGAATGTGCCAGTGGGGGTTGTAGTAGCGACAGTGACGAGGACTTCAGCGATGTTGATGAAAAAATGGAGGCGGAGACTGTCCAGTGTCTATTCTGTACTCGACAATTATCCTCTGTGGACACCGGCATTGAACACTTAAAACATACGCATAAAATCGACTTCCAGCGACTCAAATTCAAATTCCAAATGGATCAGTATTCTTTCATTAAATTGATTAATTGTATACGTTGCGAAGAAGTGCCTGCAGAAAAAATTATAGCGGCAAAAGAACCCTTTTGGAATGATGAAAATTATTTAAAACCAAAAGAATACGAAGCTTGGCTAAGTTATGGTAATTATTAGCAGAGAAATTGCACTGATCCAAGAATTTTTAAAAGCTTTCCATGTCTCACAAAGATTACGATGAAATGCCGCTAGTTGGTGAGGAAAGTCATAAAAGTGTTAGCACATATAGTGAAAATTCGTCACCAATGGCAAATGCATTGAAAGAAAGAGTACGGGAGCTGGAGCAATTACTGGAACAAGCACAGGAAGATATGGCAAAAATGCGCACTGGTTTTCAACGGCTTTTGGAGAAGGAAATGATACCCTCGACTGGTATACGAAATGGAAAAATTAATTGCCTACAATCTGTAGCAGACACTTCAGCGGAAGCGGATAGCGGTTATTTCAGTAGTTACGCACACTTTGGCATACATCACGAAATGTTGTCGGTGAGTGAAAAAATGGTATACCCTCTCTCTAGTACGAGCTAATAGTGCAGAGCTAACGATTTCAGTAAACGCGGTGTATTGACTTTTATTACATTTTCTTTTATTTTTTATTAACTTTATTATAACAAGGTTAAAACCTTGTAGGGTATTCATTCATTACTTTCGCTATGTAGGTTTTTTTGTCACATTTCGTTGGTCGATCGCTTACCTCGCGCCCTACCAAGAGTTTTTGTAGCACTATGAGTACACTCAAATAAGTTAAATTTTTACAAGGGGTCAAACGCTACAAACCGCACTAGAGGGATGCAATGAAGTGATAAACTTAACCCTAAACTTTTTCATTTAGGATGTCGTGCGAACCACAAGCTACCGTGATGCCTTACTTTTGAATAGAGATTTCGTCAACGATAAATTAGTGCTTGATGTTGGTTGTGGTACCGCAATTCTTTCAATTTTCGCGTCACAAGCCGGTGCAAAAAGTGTAGTGGGTATTGATAACTCCGATATTATCTATAACGCCATGGATATTGTGAAGTAAGTGTAATTTCTATAAATGTTTTGAGCTGTTATGCGAATTCTTTTGTAACTTTTTTAGACGAAACAACATCAACAACGTTGAACTGATAAAGGGACGCCTTGAAGATACTACCTTGCCACATGAAAAATTCGATATAATAATTTCTGAATGGATGGGCTATTTTCTGTTATTCGAAGGAATGTTAGACACTGTGATTTATGCGCGAGATACACATCTAAAGCCGGGTGGTATATTGCTTCCTAATCGGTGCACAATGAGCATAGTTGGTTATGGCAATGTGGCCCTCTATAAACAACAGTTGAATTTCTGGGATAATGTATATGGCTTAAATATGTCAAATATGCGAAAAGAGGCTTTATGTGAACCTCTTGTCGATGTGGTGGATGCCGAACACATGCTCACTGAACCAAACCTAATTGCTGATTTGAATCTACAAAATGTGGACTTGAATTATTCGAATTTCTCGTATGAACTTAATCTTAAGTGTAACAAAAATGGCGAATTGTCGGCCTTTGTGGGTTACTTTGACACATATTTTGATCTTCCAGTAGCAGTGATGTTTAGCACATCACCTAACAGTCCACCAACACATTGGAAACAGGTAGTATTCTTCTTAGAGCAACCGCAGAAAGTACAAGTTGGGGATATTGTCAAAGGAAACTTGGTGTGTCGTCGCAGTCGAAAGAGTGCCCGATCTTTGGACATAACAATAGAAGTCTTTGGAAGAAAATACTCCTACTACTTGGACTAATTTGTGATTGGTATCCAGCTATTTGAATTTGGTTTGTAACCAATAAAAAACTGCTTAGTGGAATGAGAATATATTGCAAAAAAAATATGATGCAGAAATGTTTGATAATTTTATCACATTCCAAAATGCAAAATATCAGTCTCGCTTATTTATTTACTAGTTAGTTGTAATCATGACGTCTAAGATCACATCTGGATAAGTGTTCTTAATATATTCACATATATTTGTCATTCATGATGCTTTCGTAAACGCAGTATTACAGTGACACTGCTCGTTTGCAGAGTAGCAACTGTTGTCGATTATCAATGATATTGCTAGTGTCGATTTCTCGTTTAATGAGCGACGGTCGATCAGCATTCTATAACTGTTTGTTATACGCAAATTTGTGTATATCAACTTTCACAATAAAATAATTAGAGCCAATTGTAAATAAATTATTTTAAAAAATTTACAAAAAAAAAAGTGAAATAAATAGCAATTACTTTCACCCTTCCTTCATCATTTGCATTATGCACAACTAGCAAACCAAACGGTTTAAATTGTCGATTAGTCGATTAGATTATTTGCGCGCAAAAATTATCAGAAATTCACGCAGAACGTGATACTTTGGCAAATTTGCAACACTGCTGCCATTATTGCCATTTTCAACGCACCCGCTGTTTCATGCAGTTGTCAGTACTCCGCAAATTTGTGCAGCCAATGCAGCACCAGAAAATTGCTTCCGTCTAAATTGTATGTACGACCAAAGCTACATTTTCAAGTGCCTCAAACAGTTAATTTGGCCGTTAGTCACATTTTCCCTGAAGCACCTTTTTCTTTTATGAACAAGTTCTTTAGCCAAAAGGCGTTGGACAGATACTGTAAAATCTACTGATATGTGATCTCAATTAGTTTGAGGTTTTGGTGAAAATTTCTTAATAATCGCGCATACGGTAGAAGTCGTTATTTATCCATCCAACGTTTTCGCAACTAATTTGAAACCTTTCTCTGATTTAAGAACCAACCCTCAATAGTTTTTTTAAATTTTGAAATATACCCTAGAATATTTAAACTTTCATTGGTCCGAAAGGTTTGAATATGATTTATTTTAACAACTTTAGTCCTTTTAAGTATATGGATATGCCTTTATTTGAGACATTGTTGCGCTCGCCGGATACCAAGTTTGTTAAACTATAGAACGTTAGCGTGAGAATACAAAAACAAAAAAAATTAATTACTAAAACGCATACATTTCTTTATAATAAATATAAAAAAATAATAAAATCAAAGTGATTTCTATTTATCAACATGTATGTGAGATTGACATATATTAGTGGGATTTTAAAATAATAATATATATATATGTATGTATAAAACGGAGACAGCAGCCACTGATACCAGTTAGGCATTGGCGGTTTCTAATTCAGATGCTGGTATTTCAGGCTCTTCATCATTGTAAACATTTTCAGCCATTTGCCAGACCTGCATAATGTTATCCTCGGAAACCGAACAAATTATCCATGGTTCATTGGGGTTCCACGAAAAGTCTGAAATCTTCGCCGTATGTCCACCATGAATAAACAATAATTCAGGCGGTCCGTCTTCGGCGTCTTCTGAACTCTGCTCTTCTCCTATTTTCGATAAATCCCACACATGTAAACGACGATCTGTACCAGACGATGCCAATATTGTTTCATTATGAGGTGACCATTGCACTTGGAAGATTTCGTCCTTATGCGATTCGAAAGAATGTAATTTCAATTTGAGATTGCGCAAATCCCATAGAGCAACTGTCTTGTCAGCAGAACCAGTGGCCAAAATAAATTCGGAATAAGGATTAAAACTTAGACAATTCACTTCAGCTGTATGCGCATCGACAGTATGCGATGGTTTCGATGTATTATTATTACGCGTATCCCAAATCATTAGTTTCTGATCATCAGCCACAGAGCCAAATAGCGATTCGTGCAACAAATGCCAGGCAACATCTTCCACAACTGCTGTGTGACCGGTAAAAATGTTCTTTGCGTCAATTACCCTGTGCTCTTTGGGTGTAGCATTAATATCCCAAAGGCAGATAGTGTGGTCGTCAGATGCAGATAGAAGATAACCTACAATTGATAAAACGCTTTCGTTTATTTACATACAATTTGCAGATTAGTATATTTTAAATTCACCGTTTAGATTTGGATTCCACGATAGACCGTAACCTTCTTTCTGGTGTCCTCGTAAACGCAAATCCGGATGACATTCGCCTGATGGTTCCGGTTTGCTAGGGTGTTTGGTATAATCAAATACAAGCACATCACTCGATGGCGTTTTTGTAGCAATAACGCATGCATTTTGGGGCATGTAGCGTGCCCGATTTACTTCACCTTCATGATTGATCTTAATTTCGATTTCTATCTTCCCACAAACCGAACCAAATCCGCCAAACTCGCCTTTCTCGTTATCATAGTGTGAACCATCGAACTGTGCGTCTTCACTTGGCAATTGTACACTTGCAATGAGCAAATGATTTTGTTCATCCGAAGTATGAGTTCCTAAGATTAATCGATGCACAGAATAGTCTTTACCCTCTTGTTTAGTGACGTCTGGCAGCCATTGCGCGGTCAGAGAAGGCCATTCCAGGGCATGTGTCATTACCAAATCATAAAGGAATGGAGTATTTTTCTTCCAGATTTTATACTCCTCATTAATAACCCGCTCTTCGACGGCATCATCAAATGATTCAGCTGCAATGTACATTTAGTTAATTTTTACTTATTTGAAACAAAAATAAAAACTTACCATTATCACTCCGGTCTACCATGGTTTGAGAAGAATTAACACCGCTGGCGTTTAATCAAAGGCGCCAAAACAAAGCAACAGCGGCGAAAGCAACGGCAGCAGCGACGCAGACAATGCACTCACACACACCACTATGAATAGTTAGAGCAGAACAACCGCAATATTCAAACCCAATATATTTTATGTTAAAATGTTACTTGGTTATTTCGTTTACATTAAAATGTTCACTAATTTTAAAACACTCGCAGACAAAACTTTGCAAAAATTTAAGTCACCGGCAGCGAAGCAAAAAGATCAGATACAAGCTGCACTACTTTAATAGTGAAGTTGGCTGCATTTTGTGTGCTAAAAAAAGCGGCATACTTTGCGTTACCAACTATGTTTTTTGCACATGGGAAAACTTATAATAGCTAGTTCCCACTTTCTTGCGCTACTAATGAGATTTTATTAAACGTTTTCAATCGAGACTCGACCCGATTTAAATTCTGAATTTATTTTGCAGTATTACAAGCTAACCGACCTAATGCCGTCTATACATTTCATTCTTATTCAGTAATTCAACTAATTTTCGCCATGCAGTGTAGTAGCCGATCATGCGTAATTTTAGTCTCGCCGTCTTGTAAGCACCGTTGCGATTGCTCAGGAGGTGAGCATTGCGTCAAACGGAAACCGTCGTTGTCGAACAGCGGTGAGACAGCGCAAACGGTGGCCATGCCAGGAAGGTTTTGTTATGTATTTGGTGGTATAGAAGGGGGGAATCATCTACTATGAGATTCTAGCCTATTCTCGCAATTGCGAAAAAGGAACCCTTTGATTCCTCATTCACATTCAAATATCAGACTTCTTTCGCATCGAATCGAATTTCGTTTTGCATTGCTCGCGTATCGTATTATAGAGTAGTCCCCCGAAAATATCCAACTTTACTGTACACAAAAAAAAAAACTGATTATACGCATCAAAATTAAAAAAAAAAAAAAAAATATTGAGAACTAAGGCAGTTCAAATCGTTATTACAAAAAAAAAAAAATATATATATATTAATAACTTGGATTGCTTAATAGTACGATTTTATTTAGTTTAATGAGCAAAACGTTCTAAAGTTTACGAAAGTGTGAAACGTTTACGAGTATAAAAAATGATTTAAATTATGCGTACCGATATATCATGAATTGAACAATATTTGAATGTTTGAGTAAGCTAATACAATTCTGGTATACATATAAAAAATTGGATAAAAAAAACATGAATAATTTTTGCAGCGTTATCATTAACAAGCTTTGAGAAATATTCAGTAATAATTTCGAATTGTACTTTTTGGTTCTTGTTTTGAAGATAATTTTCTGTTATACATATTTGCGTAACATTTATTCGACAAATTTTGGAGTCAAACGTAAATATTATTATTAATGTCGTGTCTTAACTAGTAGTTTTCTATACTGCATACATACATAACATTACATATGTATATCTAAATTTTCATATCATTAACGTAAGCGTCCAGCTCTGCATCTAATTCTGCGGCTGTTTTTTCTGGAGCCTTAGTACGTCCACCACGTCCAGTTCGCCCTGTTACCTTGCGGTTTGGAGCCCCACGGCGTACCCCGCTGGTTGCTACAATTATCATTAAATTAGTAGAATTCAAAGCTTATTATATTCAACAACTACCTCCACGTCTGACAGGAGGTCCTGAAGTGGTCCTACGCTTAACGGGACTACCGCTTACCCCTCCGCCGATGCGACCGACTCTTGTCAGAGCGGAAACGTCCGAAGTGGTTAACTGAATATTCATTGGGCGGCCATCCAGAGGAACACCGTTATATTGTTTAATAGCTTTAAGGGCATCAGAGCGGCGTTCGAACACAACGTCTGCGGTACCTTTAAATTAACGAAAAGTATCGATTTAAGATTTTTTAGAAAGATTCCAATGAAACATTATTTTTGAAACCAACCTAATGAGCGTCCAGAGCGGTCATAATGCACGGCCGCCTTCTTCAGCGGTCCAAATTCGGCAAACAATTCCTGAATATCCGAGTCCGAAACACCATAATCCAAGTTGGAGACGAGTAATTTGGCTACTTCAGAAGATCCTTTTAATATACCACGTTTTGGTCCGTCGTACATATCGTGTTTCCAAGCGCTGTTTACATCACCCTAGAGGGAGTAGGAGTAGTATGTTTTGATGGAATTCGGTTTGTGATCAGTTGTGGTTGTTGTTTTGTTCTGGAGTTTGCGATCTAAGGAATTCTATGTTTGGTTCTGGTTTGATTGCGATCTCCGATAGCGTTGTTGTAATGATACTACTTTAGTCGCAAATGCATCTTTATTTGTAAGACCATTGGTCAATAACGCCCTCCGTTAGGAAGTGACGGTGGCGGTCAGCAGCACAAAGCGCGTTCGATGAACGAACGAAGCGAGAACCGCTGACGCATCAGCCGAACGGTAGAAGCAAATCAAATTTAATATGCAATTTAAAGAAAATTAAACATAACCATTGCTAAGCAGAAATTTACAATACTAGTAAAACACATATCGCACAATATAACAGGAGTAAGTAGTATAAAATAATATGGGGAAATGGTAATTGATGTAATGTGCTTTGAGGTAAGTGTTGAGCTCCAACCGTGGCCTATGCACACGAGAGCCACGCAATTTCCTCGTACTAAAATTCCTCTTTTCGCCTAGTTTATTCATATTCCTTCATCCAAACACACTGTTGCTTTCAGCAAATCCCGTTGTGTAGCCATTTTATGCATTTATTAAAGTCTTTTCTCTTTGTACATCGCGAAAATAAAAAACTCACGATCGGAAAAATATGCTGTTATTTTTTCATTCCGTCGGCCATATTTGTTTGTTGATAAATGGCCAAACAGAATTAAATTTAGTAAAATAAAGCACATGACTCCACAAATGGTTTTTTACTGCCGAACGCTAATTTTACTATTAATTTTTCAAAACGCACGTTTCGTTAGCCATTTCAATTCGATTCAGTTTATTTCAATTATTTTTACCCTTGCGAATTTCGCCTTTTGTATTCCACCGCCTCGACTACGTCCTTTCAGCGTAGCACCGCCAACGGGTCGGCGACGTCCGTCAACATTACCACCGCCGCGAATTGGTCGTCCACCGCCACGACGAGTTCCACTGGCACCACGTCCACCACCAGCAGTTTTCGGCTTTTGACTTTTTATAATATCGTCCAAACTCATATCAATTTTATCAACCATTTTGCTCTGTTTTTGCCTGATGTTTGTTTCACAGCTATATATTCACTTCGGAGGATCGTGCTAGTTTTTTCTTATTGAAATAAAAATGGTAAATGTGACGAAATTTTATATTTTTCGCGGAAGAACCTCAGTTCATACAGAATCATACAAAAAATTGACGAACGAATAGAAAATAAAATGGCGGATAATACAGATATGCATAAAAGCGCACTACCAAGGTTGCAACAGAATCGAAATCATAAGGCCATGTTCATATGTGTGAAATACTGTAGATGCGAACCCGAACCGATTAGTCAAAGCTCAGGCAAGGTAGCTTTTCTTGATGGACCGAGCGATCTGCAAATGCTTAAAATTTTCTTTTGATTTTTTGCTTTTGTTCTCGTTAGCGAGATAGAATTTTCCTCACTAAACATTTTGAAAGCATCCTCAAGTAAGAAGGTTTGATCAATGCGCATTATTTATTTTGAGCGAGAGTTCGCTACGGCTTACGATGTTGCCACAAAGAAAGACGTCACGAAATGAAAAATTGCTGGCCAACTGCAAAAATAACAGTTGAACGCAAGCGAGAACTCACTCACTGATCGGTATGAGAAAACAAATCATACTTGCTACTTTATCGGTCTTTACGTGCTACATCTTGCTCGATAGTAAGCGAGAATTTCAAGCAGGTGAAGTCCGGTATAGAGAATACGCATTACCAAAGGGCATAAATATAGTAGAAGTGAAAATAGAGGTAGATAATTGTGAGTGTATTAGAAAAAACATGTGAATATCGCTATGGTCGGCACAAAACTGTTTGTTCTAAGTACCACAGACACGTTATTTGATCAAATATTTTGATCGTATAAGGTTGCAATAAAGCTACGTGTCAAATATGGGGAAAAGCTGCGTGGAAGTTCGAAGTTCTTTCTTCTAATTGTTCAAGGCGAATTTATAGAAGGTGATGGCATAAGAGCAGCAGATTTGATTTTTTTTTCACCTACATGTATTTCGATTTTGCTTTTGCGTATGAGCTTTCAAAAGCCGTAAAAGCAAAAACAAATTGTATTTAAATTTTGACAACTCTTACGCAGAAACAAAAACAAAATACAAAGGAATTTTGTAGTTGTATTTATAACACCACCTTGTATGGATTCGCCTTGTAATTGTTCGAGGAGAATGTTTTTTTTTTTTTTTCGGCAAAAACACCCTTTGGGAAGAATTTGAGGGAATATTTAGAATCGTGCTGATAATTTTGATTCATTTGATTAAAGGAAACAGTCGGTTCATTTTAATCGCTACCCAAAAGAAAAAAACGATTATAACCGGTTTTCGATTAGTCTTGCCATCACTACTATCAGCTGATTGGTTTATGCCAAATTGGCTGCATACAACAATTAACAAAGTTATAAGCAAATAAATTTAGGATTAACACAAAATGTTTATTGTGGCTATAACTGGTGGAATAGCTACGGGTAAGAGCACGGTGAGTCAGGTGTTCCTTGACAATGGCATACCAGTGGTTGACGCCGATAAAATTGCTCGAGAAAGTGAGTACTCAAGATTAAAAAAAAAAACGACCTCGTTAATAACAATTAACATTAATTAAAATGAACATCATACATAAATTAACTTACAGTTGTTCAACCTGGAACAACTTGTTGGCATAAGATACGACAAGTATTTGGCGATGAAATTATTTTACCAACTAAAGAAATCAATCGCGAGGCTTTGGGAAAGGCAATTTTTAGCGACAAACAATTACGCGGCAAATTAAATCAAATTACACATCCGGTAATTCATCGGACAATTTTCCTGCAGGTTTTTAAACATTTTATGAGTGGACGCTCATGGATTGTGTTAGATTTGCCGCTGCTCTTCGAAACCGGCATACTTATGGAATTTATTTATAAGATCATTACTGTGTCTTGGTAAATCAGTATGAAAATCTATAATCTTCAATATATCTTTTTAACCTATTTTCTTCTAATCTTAGTGATTCTGAGACACAATTAAATCGGCTTATGCAACGTAACGAGTATTCAGTGGAAGATGCTAAAAAGCGTATTGAATCCCAAATGCCATTAGATCAGAAATGTGAACAATCTAATTTTGTTATCGATAATTCAGGTAACATTGACGAAACAAAGGAAGCTGCTCTGCGTATTGTCCAACTTATGAACGACTCCAAACATCATTGGCGTAATCGTGTCACACTTTTGGGCATAGTGTTGGGCCTCGGACTGGTGTTGTACTACTTGAATCGAATTTTTAATATCTTTCCCAGCTCCGGTGCGCAAATCGAAGAAAATGCTTAATGTACATACCATAATTCGTAGTAGATCACCCTGTTTATTAGTACTTTACTAAAAGTATTATTAATAATTAGCAGGTACTATTTTATAACCAAAGAGTTCTCGCTACAGTCGAGTATGCGAATTCAGAACTACCCACTACTATAAAAAATAACAACCGAAATGTACATCAATTATATGTATAAATTCAATATAAAATAAGACTAAAATGCATAGTTTTATCGAGAAATACTATAGTACCACTAAAGCATGATTCGATTTTTTCTTCTGAGCTCCTCCAACAAAGATAACGCGTATTTGAAAGGGGAAACAAAATAAGCGATTTCGAAAAACCTCGCATTATATAGAATACCCCAAATGATAATAAAATATTTGCAATGTTTATGTCGCAATTAATCGGATTTTGTTGTTATAAATAGCTGCAACTTCGAATTATTATTTTGTGTTATAAATAAACTACGCTCATATTAAGATTCATCCATTCCAGATTGTGGTTCAATTATTTTCTAAAACTCTTGAATGTTAAGTTGTACTCCGATTTTTGAATGTTTTCTGAAGCGAGCCAGCAAGCATCAAGCAAGTAAGCTAATTGGTATACATAAGTTTTTGCAAAACTATATATCTTCAAGCTAAACTTATTTTGAAAAATAACTTCGCTTTTGCTAAAACATAAATAAATTATTATTTAATAATAGTCATACTATTTGCTTATAAATAAAAATTGATACAAGTAGGAACGTATTTTTCCATTAACTACAATAAATGCATGTATATTGATAAATAAATGGGTAATGTTTCATTAATTTTTGCATGGACTTTATTATGTACCTAGGAAAAAATGTCAATTTTGTTTAGCTTGCAATTAAAGTCGC
Organism: Anomoia purmunda; assembly: GCA_951828415.1. Taxonomy (NCBI): domain Eukaryota; kingdom Metazoa; phylum Arthropoda; class Insecta; order Diptera; family Tephritidae; genus Anomoia; species Anomoia purmunda. Next base: position 18,386,033 of record OX639993.1, read on the forward strand.
ATAGTATAAATTTGTGAAAATTTCACAAAACGTATCTCGAGTTATCGAGCTAAAAGCTACAATATTATGACGAAATATTTCAATGATCACTTAAGTTTAACCACCATAGCAAACGTTTTATTCATATAAACAAAAAATTCGAATTAATTGGTTCGAAATTCAAATTGGGTGTTTTGCCAAAACTCCACAGAAATATTCTTGATGTCAAATTTCTTCGCTTTGATTGACTTTCGCAAGTTCTGCAACATTACTGCGTGAAAGGTGGTACTTTAAAAAATGGGAATTTTTTCATTTATGTGCTAGCAAATACCCTGCGTACTTTCCTACCCCTCAAAAAGTTCAACGCCTTAACTTTTATGTATTTGTGCACTGAAACAATTTATTTAAAAAGCTTGGGTTCAACTCACGATGGGACAATAAAAGGTATTGTACGTTAGCTACTTTTCACTCTAAGTCGGCCATATTGGACTCCCACTCGAAACCACATGCATGCATGGCTTCTTTGAAAATCTACATTCTATTTTTCAGCGAATTACAAAAAAAAATCTAAATACCAATCCTGCATATAGATCAAAACAGTTTCGCGAAAGTTTATTGTAAAATCGTTGATTTTAATAATAATTTAATTTAATTTTAATTTTTTAATTTTTTCAAAAAAATATTAAAACATTTTTAGTTTAAAGGGGTCTGCTTAAAAATAATTAAAAATTTCTTCAGACTGCTTCAGAAATAAATTATTGTTAATCTCAAATATTTTTTTTAAGCTTAAACTTTTCTACTTGTTGTTTTTTTTTAATATTTTTAAGAAACTATCTCCAAAATGGGGAAAATTTTATCCTGCTAACCTCAATTTTAATATTATTTAATATGAGTTTTATAATTCCAATGGGAAAACAATACTAATTTTTGTTGCATATTCATCCAAATAACACGTTCTGTGCAAAACAACTTCCTCAATATTGCAGATTATCAGTTGAGTATCAGCAACGGATTATCAAGGAGAGAACCACCGAACATCGATTTTTAGGGCCGAACCTAACAACCGAAAATTCAGAATACGATGGATTCAGTGATAGCCCGAATGTTTATGGCGCAAATTAACTAGTGTTGGATGATCTCGTAATTTTGAACTGTGTCGAAAAAAGTGAACAGAAAATACTAGTGCATTCAAACAAAACTACACACTGAAAAAAGCAGCGAAGATTAATTTACTTTATTTTGATGACGTCATTTTAACGTCAAATTGCGTAAAAGCTTTTTCAAAATGAATAAAAACCATGATTCAGTAATGAAAGGTTTGATACATAAACAGCTTTGATCCTTACTCTTCACATGACGTCTCCCTTAGCTAAAACAGTGTTACTTCTTTGAAAATTTATGTATGAATCTTATCAAATATTTTTAAATAATAGTAAAATTCCAATTCGCTAATATTTTCCCTGAAAACTGTGACAATTTGAGTAAGTATTTTATAAAAATGTAAATATTTTATATAATGCAAATATGTGGGTTTATTTGAAACTCATTAGGTAATTTGTGCATCTAAATCGTGATTGGTATACTGAGTAATCGTTTTCCTGTATCGTAGCTCGTTAAGCTCCGTGTCCTAGTTCATTTTTATCTCCACCCGTGTGCGATCGTGAGTTAGCAAGACCTTTGCTGTTCCCTATCTTTTATATAGGATTTCTTTCCAAAGCCCATTGCTCGTTGTGATCGTATCCCTACTCTTTTTCCCCTCCACCCCTGTGCCATGGCTTTCTTGCCAAAGTGAATGGGCATTCCGAATTTCGAGAATTTAAATTAGTATTAAAAAAAAATCAAATATTCTGAATAAAAGTTAATATACATATATCTTGAATTAGAACCTTAGAGTGTGTATGCCATTAGAATAGATGAAATGTGAAATATTAGTGTAAATATTAGTTGTTTCTTAGTAGGTTGTTAATAACTGGTGTTACCGAGCTCTCTGTCGATGTTTTGGAGAGGTTTTCAGGCCAATTCTATCACCCACCCCGTTTGTATGTGAATTGTTCAAACATAATCCTGTGATTACATACTTATTTATGGTTATGTACTTTTTGTATCATACATTTTTCTGTACGTAATATAATAAAAAAAGCACTTTACGCCGTTTTGACTTACTTCGCGATTTTTTGGAGTCGACCAAAACGTAAATCAAACGTAATCGTTGTGTGATTTTTGGTGAATGAATTAATATGGCTCACCTCACAATATGTAATATTGGAGTTCAAAGGAATTTATGTTGCTTAGCTTATAAAAGAACAGATAACTATATCACATGTTTTTTTTGATTGTGAACTACAAAAATTTGATTTTACTAACCATTCCATCTATTTACCACTAAATGTAGAAAACTCACTTTTATTTACTTATAATAATGATATTTGTTAATAAAAATCAATGTTTGCATAACGAAAGAGTTTCGAATCAGAAGAATGCATCAACTATTTCGTAGACTACGAAACATATTTGGATTTTATGCAACTTAAATTCTACTAGTTACATATTTTGCGTATTTGTTAAAAAAATTTTTACAAAAAGGGATTACATTCTTCCCCTTTTCTACTTCCTTCGCAAATTCAACCTTTTGTACGGGAGAGCTAGAAATTAGCTGTCATTATGTATCAAACCCTTTAATTATTGAATCATGAATAAAAACCTACAGAAAATTAAATCCGTTTGCTACAAAAGAATTAAAAATTATTCCATTTATTGACAATTCATTCCAATTTGATTTTTTTTTTTTTTATCTGAGATCAGAGAGATGGAATTAAAACTGAAAACCGCGAAACTTAAAGAACTAAATATGTATATGCTCAAGATTTAGCTATTGATTTATACAACAAATAGGTACATGTGCATGTATTTGGACTTTTTTGGAACAATATGAAAAAAAATACAAAATAATGTTCAATCCATATTTTGCAATGCTGAAATGAAATAACTCTTCACATATGTGTGCCTATCGGTGACGAATTTTAGCGGAGAAATATTTTAAGAAACTAAAAATCAATAAAAACAGATTGCGAACGAGTATGGCACAATACCGCTTGACTAATTTAATGCCCCTTAGTTTGGAAAGTGGTATCTTGCGCGATATTAATTTTCATGACCTCATAAATAATTCTGTTGTGATAAGACCTCCATCAACTATTGGCACCAGTGCCTCAAAATTCTAAGTCGCCATTCCTCGATGCATGTTACTTTTTTACGATCTGTCACAACTACTTTTTGAAAGCTTACATCATGGTCGTGACTAGTGACAAAGTCACAGGCAGGCTAATATTTGACACCTCTAAAATAAACGGCTAGTGGCCGCCGTAACCGAGTCTGTATCGAGTGCGCTTCATTCGGTATGTCCCGGGTTCGAACCCTGGCAGGAGCAGGTAAGACCAAACAGCAGCCAATCACAAACCTCCGAGCAAATTTCTGCCGTGAAAAATCTTCTTTCACAAAATACATCTGTCGTTCGGAGTCGGAGCAAAACTGTAGGTCCCTCAATTTGAGTTACAACATCAAGACGCACCCCACAAATTGTAGAAGAAATTCGGGCCAACACCAAATTTATTATTAAAACCAACGTAAAGAATAGCTTTCCTAAAACCATCAGAATTTGACAAATCAATCAATATGCCTCACGGTTTTGGTAAACTCTTTTTCACCTTGACTTAAATTCAACTTGATTTTGTTTGAATTTTCATTTATCTCCTGTCGTCTTCCATTCATTCAGAGGCTCATCATTATTGTATGGCCGAATGATTAATGATTATTGTTTTCGCGAAATCAATGAGCACTTAGCGTGGACATTTTTAACAAAAATATTTTAAAAGTAAACTAAAATAATAATTAGAGTAAAATGAAAATAGTATTATTTTTAAATGAGAAACAAGCCAACAACTTTTCTCCTATTACAGATATAATACGGGCGAGTGTAAATATAGGCGATTAACTCTTTTGTTTTATAGAGTTATACTTATATGTATATATAGGTTAACCGTAGTATAGACTACTGTGCCTCAACTATTAATTACTTCCTTTGACGTGCATATGTATGTAGTCACGAATGAGTCAGACGGCATTTTGTTAGCAAATTAAAAGTTGTCACTTGTTAAGCGATAAGTCAAATTACAATAAAGTATATGGTGATGTAAATTTTCAATGCACTCGTAGTGCATGTGTACTTCCATATTTATCATAACAATGAAAAAGATGTTCTAAGAATTGAAGAAAATATCTACTTTTCTGCCTTTTGTTCGTTTGCGTTTGACTCTTCTCGAACGTAAAGAAACCTAGCTATCGTTTTTTTTTTATTTAAATAATGTCTTGAATATTTGTTTTTGCTCTGGTATGATTAATGGATAGTAAAAACAATGGAGTGTGTTGAAAGGGGAATTTCTGTACATACAAATCTATATTTTTGTTGATTTATTTTTCTTTAGAAACGAGAAATATCTACATATGCACAATGTCAGAAAAAAGTATTGACAGATTCACAGTTTTTCCATATTATTCATATATGTGATGTGGAATGACAAAATCGACCTTACGACTGAAATGCGTTAAGAGAGCACGGAGCTCAAAGCTGTAGTAGTGCGAGCGCTAAGTACGAAGCACGCCCAACTATAAACTTCAATACAAAGCGTAATTTTATAGATACAAATTGGAGCATAATTTCAAATGATAGAGCATATCTTCTTTTATCAGAATCAATGAAAACCCGAAAATCGATTTTTCAGTCGTAAGGTCGATTTTGTCATTCCACATCACATATGTATGTATGTAATTCCAGATTTCAAAAATTCAGCAAATTAAAAAACGCTGTCTAAAAAATTTCAAACTTTTTAATCAGTAAGCAGTCTTGCATTCTATTAAATTTTAACGTAATAAGTTGGAAGTTTTAAGTGGCTACAAATTCACGACAGTTTTTAGAATTTTTTTTAAACCAAAGGGTCGACTAGAATTTTTTGAAAAAAAATAATATCTATGATAAGGCGGGTCAACGCGCCGGAACGACCCATAAATCCTGCCAAGTATTGTCGCTGCAGCAACATTCCCCAAAATATTATGTGTTATGAAGTTACAACAACAACAATATCAACCAGGATTTTTAAAGATTTAATCATGGCCAAATTTTCACTAGCGGGATCTTTAACTACTATTCCATTATAATGCCAATACTACCGCCACACGCTTATTTATCCAACATAAAGATCGCACCTGAAGCAGTGAAAGAGTTTAACGAAACGTCGGGCCGGAAGGCCATTCATTATTATAGTCGTTCAAAAAATCAATACCAAAATCAATTAACTCTACCTACATATAATCATTAATTTTTAATCAATTGTTTGTGCTTTTGCTATATATGTACTTAGTAAATAGATATGCATGTAAGTATGTACAAATGTACATACATATGTATGTAAGTAAGTATGTATGTACGTATATCTGGGTGTACTTCACTTATCTTTCAGAGTTTGTACATCCAAGAATCCTTATTTATTTACATTATCTACAGTTTGCCTGATCATTTTCTTTACTTTCGCTGAATTGACAACAATAGGGGTTTCACTTGAAATTTATACTATCTACATATCTCCATATGACGTATGTACATAGTATTTTTACTACAAATTGACTGTCACACGCAATGACAAACGATAACGAGCCAAGGAGCCAGGGCTAATGAATGCTTTATGTTTTATTTCTGCGTAAATGTATATCCATATTACGGTGACGGGATGTTTTGAATTACATTGGAGCACCCTTCAAGACGTAATACAATTTATCAGAAATTCCAGAGCTGAAAGTCAGATTTGGGCCATAGATACCCTATATTCCCATATATTTTCTTCTTTTTATACTTAAATATCTGGGTCCATCCATGCCAAAACCACCCATTTTTTTATTTTCATTTTTAATTTTGGTTCCTGTTGTCGTATAACGACCTATGCCAAAGGAAAAACTTCAATTGTGTTTTCGGATTAGCCAAGTTCATTTTTTTAATACCTCAAAAACATTATAGTTACAAAAAAGCTTTAAATTCGTTTTGAAGGAGATATTTAAAATTTGAAAAATTTAAAAAAAATATATACATATATCAAAATCAAATAATTAATTTTTGGATCATTTGCTTTTTATACGATTGAAATTTTCAATGCTGTTTTTCCTTTTTAAAGATATGAAATTTTGAATTAAAAAATATCACCAAATCCATGTTTCTAACTATAAAAGTTTTTAGAATTGGGAAATTTTTAATTTAACAAAACCTATCCCGATTTTCGCCTCTGCATTAACTTCATTGTGATAAACGAAAAGTTTTCTTAAGCAAAAATTTCTCCTTTCTGAGAAAAATAAAGAATAAAAAAATATACTTTGCGAGGACACATTTTTGGGCATGAGTTAGCAGTATTTTACCTTCGCATTTTAATGTTCAACTAATTACGAACATTTTGCAAGTCGACCCGAATATACCGGTTGTCTTTGAATGGCAAGGGTCTAGGGAGTTTCTACTCAGAAAATGCTGGTCACCTTTTGAATCTATGATCAATGATTCGACACCTTCAGAATAGATTGTTATCGAAATTACGTTAAATCGAGCATGGGCTAAAAAATTCCAATGGTGTTTGCCCTGGAGCTGAAATCACCACCAATCAATCGATATCTTCACTTTGATTAAGTGTGTAGGCATTAGCATTTTCACATGGACTCCGTTAATTCTTCTTTATTCACTGTAAACATTTGGTTATTGTTATAAATTTATATGGTTTACAGTCTCACTGAATTCTCTCTCAAATTTTAGAAACTTTGAATTTCAATGTCATATTTGAACGTCCTAAAAAGTTCAGTTCAACGAAAATTTAAATTTGGAGTATGAACGAGGAAGTGGTCATTAGTGTTCTTAAATATCCTAAAAAGTAACGAACGCGAACGCACAAAAACTGTTCAAAATTGTGCAAAACAACTTTTTAAAGCATCCCTGTTTATTTTTTTAGAGCGATCTCAATAAAACGTAAGCGAAAAAAATGTCTAAGGTTGTACAGCGTACTTAGCTTAAGTCATGAATTTATTTTTAAACTATCATTATAAGATGAGATAAATATTATAACACATAGTTGTGTTCACAAAAATAAGACCAAAATGTATTGCACATTTTTGACAATGTTGTCTTTCCTTTTGTAACTTTAATTATTTATTATTAAAATATATGTGGATCATCTAGATCATCTAGCAAAAGTCGCCATCATTTTCTTCTATACAAAAGCAATATTTATTTCAAAACTTTATTCTGGTAAATTTTAAGCAAGACAAAATCCATGTTAGCTATGCGCTAAAATCAGCCAACATTGACCTACAGCAAAATCGAGACTTGTAAAAACTTTAAATTTCATATATGTATGTTTGTACAACTTAGGTAATTTTCATTTATATTTATTGCTGAATTTCAGTTTAAAGAAAGGGTAAATTTATTACTTGCATACTCAGCTAAATCATGTTGTTGCCTCGGCCGTTTTTAGAGTATATTAATTCATGTCAGATGAGCTAAAATAATTGCTTACTTAGTAGGAAGAGTAAAATTTAATTTACATTTCAACAAATTATGTATGAAAAAAAAATCAGTCGAGAAATCGAAACAAAAACTTTGGTGCAAACGAAGCACGTAAACAATGAAACCCAGTAATTGTTGAATTGAAAATTTTGTATACAACTAATGGGTCATACCTGTTCGTCTTATCTGAGATTGGATATTTCATAGCAACATTATAGTCTATTTTACTTAAAAATTAACTTCAAGAAATTCAATCAGATCAACTGAATTTTCCGCACGTCGAAAATACTCGAAAAGTGAAACTTTTAATCCTCGAGGAAAGAGAAGATTTATTCTGCAAAAAAAACACAAAGCTGGAATATCCAAATTTGAGCTCATCGTTTTCAAGTCGGACTGCGAGCTTCTAATGGAATTTTTAATGGAACGCGGTGCAGTGGCAGGTATCGAAGGCTCAACCAGAAGTTCGTCTATTTTTGTCCCCTATTCGTGTTAGGACATTATGAAGGTGCAACATTTAATTCGACAATCAAGACAACAAGTCCCTGTTCGTTTTTCGATCTTCGAGCCTCGATCACGGTTTCAGATTTCAAGCCTCTCTTAATCTTTTTAGAATTTGACTCGTACTTGCGACCTTTTCTAAACCCTGTAATACAAAAATGTATGTGGAAAAGCCGGCCTAAATTTCTTGATTTGAACATTGTCCAATCCGTTGGACCATTCTGGTTCTACAAAACGCTGAGCACATGAGCGACAGTTGTAAAAACATTTCGTCGGCAATGACAGTGGGTGTTGTACTCTAATTCCAAGCAGGAAGCGTGAGCACTCAGTAAAAAATTATGAAAAAATGATAGAAAAACCGTGTGCCTGGAACGAAACCTTACACGCGGATGAAGTGAAACTTCATAAGAAGAATTTCAGAAAGTACGAGTATACATTACGAGCATTTTCTAATATGCTTCAATTTATTTATACGACCCCTACTAAACCTATGTATTTCGCTTCACAACATCATTGTAAAATTTCTTTAACTTAGTAATTAATTTGTATTTAAGTTTCCGAACGGGTTTTAACCTGATTAAAAATTATTTTTCAAACAAAGCTATCTGAAAACTTTTTTCATTTAGCAACCATATTATTAATATTACTAATTTTATTTAATTTAATCTTCAACTCTCTTCAAAAGTTTTCACGAAATGTAGCTTTCTTAAACCTCCTTCGTTTGCCATCCATATTGTAAATTTCATTTAACTTATTAATTAAATTTAATTAACGCTTTTATATCAATTTTGTAATATTGCAGCTTATTTATTGAATGAGTCGAACAAATTTTTTTAAACAGGTAGCAACCCTCTTCAAAAAATTTTCATAATGAAGCCTTCTAAGCCTCTTTTACTGGTTCTCTGCATTGCAAAATTTGTTTAAGGTTCAGATTATAAACTATTTAGGTACATATGTGCCAAATTTGAACTTTAAAAGTTTAACGCAACCATCTGCAAAGTCCCAAAAGAAGTTTCACTTCAAAAATTATCCTACATAGTAGCAAAACGCTAAATTTAGAACTTGTCTTTTGTCTTAGATTTTTTTGTATTACCTTTTGTATTAGAAATACAAAGTTGTTTGTTTGAGAAGTTAGCGAGGATTAAAAAACAAAAGCAAATCTTATACAGTTAATAATGCGCAAACTGCCAACATGGACACCCTGCAACTTCTCACTGTATATATGTATGCAAGTAAGTACATATATATAATATATAAGAACATATTTACATATTTTTTAGAGCTTTATCTATTGGTTTCTTTCACCTTTCTTCGAGGCTGCAGCTACAGCTAAGTAACGAGCAAAAATCTAGAACATAGTAACAACAGTATTCAATATTCATTGTATTCAGTTCAATAGAAAGTGTAAGATACAAGCAGACAGGTAAGATAACGAAAACAAAGGTTGAAATTTAAAAATATTGAAAACTAGTACATAAGTTAAAAAAGATGACGAGTATAAGTGAAGTACAAATGAAACAAAACAAAGTTGGGACAAATTAAAGACGAAGAAGACAAAGTATGGACCAATTCGATTAAATGTAAGGGGACTATCGCAACAACGACAGCAACCGACAAACATAGTATCATTCATCGTAACACGTAGTGATCACAACCAGTAACAAACCAACAGCTACCCTGTAGTGAGATGAATCAGTTCTAAAATAGCTTCCTACTAGTTTTCAGAGCAACTCAACTACTTCATCTACTATATTTTTGCTATGTAAGCAATTGATATTTTTAACAAGGCGATGTCCTATGAAATATCAACTGTCAGCCTCTGTATCAGCGTTATACCAGTTAATGAAGCATTTCGAAATTAGATCTCAAATCTAAGCAAAACAAAAGCATGGGTTTGATAGCGCTGCGGTCATTATCGCAAAAGTTTATAGGGCGGAACATTAACGTGTCAACCACGAGGTCCTAGGTTCCCCCACTGGCACGGGTAATATATTGATGGTTTGGTTTTATATTGTTTTGAAATTATTGTTGTAATTTGCAGTTTTTTCTGTTTAAGTATTGCAGAATAACTCATGTTCAATTAGTTTGAGAAGTTCACACAGCGGCAGTCATTACACTAAACCACGGTCGCTATGTCCAAGCCAAGGCGAATTCATGTATGTCGGTATCGTCCCATAAGCTGAATGCTTGTTCTATCCTCGCCTTGCGACACAATAGCTTTCTTTTATTTCACATTCCACCCGCAGGAAAGAGAGTGGAAATTTACTGTTGATTTATGCCAAAGTGGGACATGTCCCCTAAGTTGATACACAATGAATACGATGCTGTGAATAAACTACCCATAGAAATAATAGGAAAGCATCTTGAAAGCTGCCGAGCATAACGAACTACTGCATGTCAAGGTTAGCTTTAACCAAAAAATATCGCGAAGCAATACAAAGCAGAGAGTCATGCACCGAGGTGGCGCTAGGATCTAAAGGCTCTATACGATTCTATGCTGACGGATCCTAGCTAGAAAACAGAGTTGGCGGGGATGCTTACTCTGAACAATTATGGAAGAAAACGTCATTCCGCCTTCCGGACCAGTCTTTAGTAGTGTCTTTCAAGCCGAGCTGGCGAAAATACAAGAAGCGAAATATAAAGTCTAGAATCTGCTGTAATTACGACAAACAAAGGTTATGTTTACTCAGCCAGTCAAGATGTCCTAAAAGCGCTTCACTCTATCACAACCAATCCGGAGCGGCCGTAGATCACTTAACGTGATGACAGTGGAAGTCCATTTTCATCTGGTATGGGTAGCGGGCACTGTAAAACACCAGGCATCGTTAAGGCAGACGAGTCTGCAAGAAGGGGTACTTCCGAACCTTTTGCACTGGCCTGGAAGACGCAGTGCATGCTCAGCAAAAAATTTAGAATCGCTTCTTGTGGTAACCATTTGACCTCAGAAACGAATGTTGAATCGAAAGAAATTTGTAAGCGGTTCCTCTTTTCAACATTGACTTGTCATAGGCGGTAGTGGCTACCAAGCGACTTTGCAATCTTCGTAAGTCGCGCGTGTAATTTGTATTTCGCTTCTTTAACCTATGTCTTTCGCTGCTTTAATCCATGTTAAAGTAATTCCTTCTAAAAGCGAAAGCCGAAGAGCTTACCAATTTGCATACGATTCTGCTTTCGTTTACAAGGTAATTGTTCTAAATGGGCCATAAGAAATTCTCAAAAACTGATCCACCTTGGTGCGAGTAGTGATCTTATTTGCCTTTTCATGTTGGTGTTGTAGTTTTCACTACTACTTCGCAGACGACGCTGAGAATCGGTCGCTGCCAAACTGGTATGACTACCAACAATAAATACCAGTTCATAAACTAGTATGATTGTTTACTAATTTGGCTTTTCACTATAGTGTAGCAACTCATCCATCCAGGCACTCAACGAATACAAGCAAAAGGTAGCCAGGTCGCCGCCGGGTTAGACCTCTGCAGCTACATAAAGATTCAACAACAACAACTCATCAACAAGCGAACCCAACAAACCGACGTACCAAACGACACATCAACCAGCCGATCAGCTTAGTGATCTGTTCAAGTGGCAGGTGATGTGTAGGGGGGCAACGCACCTTATAAATACCGGCACTGTTGTTCTGTACGCTCAGTTAGTATTGAATGGTGTTATAGAGAACAACTTGTATACGAAAACAGAAAAGGCAAACGAAAAACCTGCAAAACTACGAAAATCTAGATTTTAAAGCCGTGCATATAGAAACAACATTTTGCAGAAAGAAGAATTATAAAAAATACAACTTTTATAGACTTGTTAGTATTTCAAAAGCTTTTTTGTTTCTGTGCTTAGCTATATTTTGTAAGAAATGCTTGCTTTATAATTGCAGTAATTAAATAGTGAAGACAGTGTGAAAAGTGTAGAGTGAAAAAAACCAAACACGAAAAGAGAAAAAAATTTAAAGTCTACATTAAAAACTCGAAAACTGCAGCAAGTGACAATTTTTTACTGTTGATTGCAAGAAATTTGTATTATTAAGTTGCTTTTTAAATTTATCTTGAAGTCATATTTGAGTGATTTTCTTTTAATTTATATTTTAGTTTTGGTTTTTTGTGTGAACATTTCACTTTTTGGTGAAAACTTCAAAGCAAAAGATGTTGCGCGGTAGCATTTTGGTGCTAACATTGCTGGCTACGTTTGGTTTTCTGCAAGCGGTGCCATACTATGGGGAGTAAGTACGAAATACACCTTTGGTACACACACACACATAACATGCCCACAATATTTTGTGAAAATAGCTAAATATATCGTACATATGTACATACCTTCATACATACATACATACATAAATATCCATAGCAAAGTGTACAGCGACTGGCATTGCGTTGCATTATCAGCAACATGTGCAACACAGATGTGCACAGTGCTTGAAAAAAATACGCAGCTACATTCGCTTTTACAGTGTGCACATAAATGTTGCGTTGTTTTTTTTTGTTTGTACATACTATGTATGTATATATGTATGTGTGTATGTACATATGTATGCAGCAGAAATTTATATTAGCGCACGCAAATACATACGCACATTAGTTGGCTTTTGTTGCTACAGTCATCAACCAAATCATATGTAATTAAATTTTTCTAATAGAAATTTCTACACTTCACGCAGCAGAGATACACATACACATAAGTACACATTTGTTTGTTTGTGTATAATGACACTCACTCATGTTTATCATTATCAATTTTTTTCTATATAATACTACCATGAAAAAATACAATCATCTACACACATACATATGTACATATATACAACCATCTATACATCATCATTGGATTCATTATTTCTAGCAATTTCTCAATTAACGTAGGTAAATGCAGCAGAGATAGATCATTTCAATTTAAAGTGAAATTACGTTGCAAGGCAAATTGAAATTGTAGCACGGCACAGCTGCAGCAAATTTCTATTGTAGACATGACGTGTAGAAATTGTATACGATCGCTTTGTAGGCATTTCTAATTGTAAAACGGATAATAACATTCACACAGTTAGCTTAAAGCCACATTTAGGGTGAATCAAGCCAGGTATGGATGGGATTGTCCACTTCAGCTGTCAGTCAATCTAATTGCATCCATAGTCTGAAACAAAAAAAAAAACAAATAAGTATAAGCAAAAGTCGTTCAATAAATCTTCAAATAAAATTTCAGTGATCGCAAAGTATGTACATAGTACATAGAAAATATTATTTAAAACAAAATTATAGAATGTCATGTACATAATATACATATGTACATATATGCACATACAAATCTTCGTCGCCTTCTTTTGTGCTGAAAATATTTTTGTACATTTCTGGTTATAACAGTCGCTGTGTCATGCATTTCAAGTACAATTAAGCGCTTAAGGAAAAAAACTATAAGTATAAAAAAGTTATAAATAAGAAATACTCATTTGCTTTGCTAAATAACATTTTGCGTATTACCTTGTTGCGAACTTCAATGGAAGCTTCTAAGAACTTTTAGAACTATAAAAAATATAACAGAGAATATTTTTCATATAAAAATAACAACCGCTTCGTGATCTCTTCACTGACAGTCCATAAAGGAATTGTGATATCATTGCCTGTTTCGAGAGTTCATTACTTGATCACTGTCGAACACTACCTACAAGGTAAAAACGATCGGCATGGAAACTGGCCCTTTCCATCTCACCATACAGGGCCGCTCTGGATAAAATCCAACCAGATAGCCTGCTGAATATCGCAAATTCTGCTGAACAGAACTGCTCTGGACATAGTCAATTCAGACAGTCTCTTGAACATCGCAAAACGAGACCGATCTGAAGCAGCATTAAGAAAAGCGAAGGTGCGGCTTGAAAACTAGTAATTTTCAACTGCGACTAGTCTGCTCGAAATGTCGTTCATTTCGGCAAGAGAGCAACATTAAAATATGTATATACATAGTATTTGTATACACAAATTAGAAAATTAAATTTCGGCCAGTGTCACTTAAACCATATTTGTATTTTTAAGCGTATGAATAAATAAAAAACAAAATAAATCAGCATTACTCTGACCCAACTATCATCAGGATACTGTTGTAAAATTAAATCCTACATAACCAGAATCAATCCCGACTTCCCAAACACATGCCTGGCATGTGAATATTCCTTGCACGATACTAATACGAGGGTTGCCTTTTATATTTTGCGCCTAATAATGAAAACACAGTCAAATATTAAGGAAAATAGTGTTATTGTTTTTCAAAATATTCTCCATCCAAGTCTATACACTTTTGCATTCGCTTGAACCAATTTTCAAAGCACTTTTGCCACTCAGAAGAGGATACCTCTAAAACGAGCTGTTTGAAGGCTTCTACAGCTCCTTCAGGTGTTGAAAAACGTTGACCTCGCATTTTGTTTTTGATGTTCGGGAATAAAAAGAAATCATTAGGTGCCAAATCAGGGCTGTAAGGCGGATGACCCATCAATTCGACCTTTTGAGTCCTCAAAAACTCTCTTGTGTGAAATGATACGTGAGAGCTCGCATTGTCTTGGTGAAGAATGATTTGTCTTCGGCGGTTGGTTTTCCTTAATTCTCCAAAAACTTTGGCAAACAAATGGTTGTATACCACTCAGAATTGACCGTTATAAGTTTATCTAGTGGAACAGTTGCGACATGACCAGATTTTCCGAAAAAACAGGCGACAACTTTTGTTGGATTAGGCTCATCTTGAAACACCCATACAGTCGATTGCTGCTTTGTTTCCGGCTCATATGCATAGATCCAAGATTCGTCACCTGTTACGATGTCATAGACGTGCTTTGATCCACCGCGGATAAATTTCTTCAACATTTCTTTACAGCAATCGACACGAGTCCTTTTTTGGGCAATTGTCAAATTATGCGGTATCCAACGAGAACAAATCTTCTTTACGACCAAATGTTCATGCAATATTGAATGTATGCTGGTCTCACTAATGTCCAAGGATGCCTCTATCTCGCGATATGTCACATGACGATCTTGTATTATCAATTGACGCACAGCATCGACTGTTTCTGGCACAACCTCCGTTTTTGGACGACCTTCACGAAATTCGTCCTGCAAAGATTGGCGTTGTACCATCGTTTCACAGTGGCTAAATGTAGAAGTAAGTTGATTGATGCACTCCTGTCTCGATAATCCACGTCGAAAATCGTAGTAAACCATCGCACGAAAATGTTTACAGGTTAATTCCATTTTTAGGCAATATGAATTTTTAAACTCACTATAAATAAACACAAATAAAACTCGTAAGTGAAAACGTTATATGCAAGTTTATGCCAAAAAATACCAAACTTTACGATAAAAATATCTAATTACAGCTAATCACATGTAGTGTTGCGAAGGCGCAAAATATAAAAGGCAACCCTCGTAACTTATTAGCATGGAGTTTATATTTGATGCTCAGAAACAAAAAGAAATTAGGAGAGTATGGAAAGTTTTAAATTTCCTATTCTGAACATTTGGATGTTGTCAAATATTGGCAAACCAATACGTGACAGTAACTGGAAATATTTTTTTTTTGCATCTACGTGTGTCTGAAATCGCAAAATTCTGCGAATAGAGCACGACTCATTTAATTCAAAAAACTTTAATATGATATGCGATATTGCTACTGTATATACATGTGTACATATGTATGCACATACATATGTAATATTTACATGAGTAGAAACACTTCCTCCTTGCAATTGTATTTCATTTTGTATAGACAAGCTGTAATCTGATACGCAACGTGACGTATGTGACGTGACATATTTTCCCAATATTGGCAGATGAGTGACCTTAGACTAAGTTTTTGTGTATAATAGCGAATTTAAGGTTTTATGCAAATTACAAATAAATTATTTATATGTGCAAATTCCACATTTTATTCAGATATCAGTACCATTTAGCAGCTCAATTTTTTGCAAATATACTTATTTTTCACTATTTCCAAATATGGAAATAATACCAAATACTCGCACCAAATTTGAACCAAATCGAACCATAAATACGATTTTCCAAAAAATCTCGATTTACATAGTTGAACAATTTTTCGTCAAAATATTTCTGCTTACAAAAACAGTATTGATTTTAAAATGTAGCCAAAAAGGAGTCAAGCTTTTTTTTTGCCACGTTGAACCTTTTTGTGGAAATAACCATTTGTGAAGAAATATCGCTTGATACCAACTAAATTTCGATGCACTTGCCCAATGTCAGTCAAGGCCATTTTCGTATGGTCCCACTCCGTCGAAAGCATGTTCTCTTTATATAACGTCGACTTCAACGTTTGATGAAATATTCGAACTGAAAAGGGCGTATTATATAGCTACAATTTCATTTAACTTTGAAGTTGACCGAATACCACCAGTACTGTTCTAACATAAAGAATATGCTTACATATATGTATATGTACATACATACATTCATATCTGTGGTATGAGGTTTAAAAATGATAGCCACATACCTTTAGTATTTTACAAATGTGATATTTACATTTTTGAGTAAATGTTGAAAACCACGGGAAATAAAACTTTACTTACTTAATTAGTTGGCGGTAAATCCTTTTAATTTAGCACGGGCATGTGAAGAGACTTATAGAGTGTGGTTTTGGGACATCGAGAGAGGGCTTAACTGCGTAAGAGGGCTTAACTACTCAGCACTTGTAGGCAAGAAAGATTCTGTGTTGGTTTCAATTGGCTCGGAAAGGTCCTTGCCAATATTGACGGAGCTAGTGGTGTTGCTCAACGTCATTTAACATAACTTTATTATTTTGTTCGGATATCAAATTCAGACATTGCGGCAAATAGGCAGTTCTTCTCGTGCTATCGCAAGCGCATATAAAAAGTCGAAAAATAATCATGTGTGCTTATTGTTTCTTCTCGGTTCTTTACCAAGATTTAGCGTATCGTGAATATTTGGTCGATGGTATACTTCCCAGGTCGAAAGCCACACTAATAAGGTCCAATCAGTACGTTCACGGTTGGCTTCAGACGTTCACTGAATGCGCTAGACAGAACCTTATATGCTATGCTAAGGAGACTGATACCGCGTACATATTTATGTGGTAAAAAGAAGCTGACTTTCTATTATCAGAAGTTTCTACATATGGCAAGATAATACATGTTTTTCTTTGCTACGTTCATACTACAATGTATTCGATAATAATTTTTTCATAGTTTTCACGAAAATTCGGACGACGATGGATTTAGTTATAGGCCTAATTCAATTGGATTTTCGAACTTCGCATACTAAAGATCTTTTGTTAAAAATGCGAACCATAGTACTTTAAATAAAAATAAAAGCATCTGCCAATCATAGCCAGTTTAAAACTGCAGGAGCAGCTGGACCGAACATCAGTTAAAATGATGTACACGTCTAATTGCATATTATTATTACTATTATTAATATGTAAAGCATTTATTGTGCTTACAATCTTAATATAATCAATTACAAAACAAAAAACATATTTGTGAAATGGCATCTAACCAATTACCTTAATTTCTTTGCTTATATGTATGTATATTAGGGGCTTTCCTCGAGGCTTCATTAATTAATGATTATTTATACGTACGTATATTTCATGACACGCCTACATATGCCCTCCTATTTATGTAAGTATGTGTTCCCACTTTATGCATTATAAGTATATTCATTTGCATATTAGATATGTACATATACTGTTATATACATTTGTTTGTACATACATACATACATATAAAACCTGACCAAAATAACCGGTAGTGAAATGCAATGTTAAACAATCTTGGTATATCCATAGCACAACTGCTGCATAAAATTTAAATAAAATTTTACTAAACTGATGCATTTCAGGTACATAATACAAATTTAAATTAAGAAGTGGTTAGTAAAAATATTCAACAATGAATAACACCTACATACGTCGTCATAATTATAAAAGGCTTTAAGTTATATATATACATATATATATATATTTTTTTTTTGGTTATATATTTTTTAATACTGCAGTAGTATTTATACTTTTCATGAAGATTAAATGGCATTATAACTTGGGTCCAATCTTTCTCAGTATAAGTAGAATTAGACCCATACTCAAGTATACCGAAATGTTCTGGACGACGAGCTGAGTCGATTTAGCCATGCCCGTCTGGTTGACCTAAACTCTGTAGAATTCGAGATATCTAACTTAATTTTAGTGGGCAGATGTATTTTTATAATGAATTAATAATTTTTCGGATCCGACAAAACAACTGATAGTTCATATATGAAGTTTTGCGTTTTTCGTCAGGATTACAGGCTTTAATTTCACACCAAACCTTTGTGCGCACTGGAATGGCAGGATAGCAAACCGCATAAGGGCCGATGCCTTCGCTCCCAGAGTACACGCGACTATGTGCCAAAACATCTTCCAGACGAAGGTATACGCCATCCTTCTGTGTTCAGCGGTTAACCTAAAAAGGTGGAATGTATAGAGAGACATAACTCCATGGTAACACGAATTCAAATTAAATTTTTCTGAATTCCGGACCCCAAAGACATCAAAGAATAAGAGGAAGCAGATAAATTGGATAAAAATTAAAAACGCGCCGGAAAAAACACTTATAGGACCAGAGTCCTTCCTGCCAATGATTCAAAATTAAGGAGAAACTTAGGAAAGAAGAAAATACCTTGCCACTGGGTGAATTTTTTGAGGGCACGATCGTAAACGTTTCAAGCTGCTTATCAACATGAACAGCTTGAGGATGCTGACAGACTTTTTCATCGCCATCTCGAGAAGACGGGAGAGATATCTAGGCTCGCATATCCCCGAACCTCGTACGCTCGCAACCAAGAAGCCATCATTTTAGACTTCCTAAGGGCATTGGGGTTAGGGGAGTAGAGGGCACAATGAATCTCTACAATATGATTTATCTATCTAAAGGCGTCAGGTTTACGCAGTAAATAGTCCGTTGTCATGAGTCGATAACGAGCGCCATTTATATTTACTTTTTTACCGACTACATTTTTTTAATTAATAGGGCCCATGATTCTATTAGCTCATGATGTGGTTCATCGTTGTTTTGTCAGAACGCAATGGCCGCTCTTGAACTTTTTCGGGTTGCATTTTAGCTCTAGCCACATACCTGAACAAAATTTTGGTCGAAAATAGGGGATCTACTTCAAGCTTTTTAAGAGCCCAAGGATTAAAACTGTGCTGTGCCAAGTCCTAACATGAGTTCATGTCAAACAATATGAGCAAAAATATGTTCAGGGTTTGACAGACGCACGCGTGTTTTGTCATAAAAGCCATAATGAAAAAAGTACCTCTAAATGAATAGACTTTCAGATGGTGTTAACTGGTTCTTTTTTCATTTTAGTTTCCACAAAACCTCCGACTTTCTTCTTTCAATAAATAAATAACTACACAACAGCGTGAGACTGTTCTCTTTGTTATTGAAGTTTTTGTAGCTTTTACCATGACTTTACATATTTGTCATATGCTCCGCATTTTTATACCGTATTTGCATTTCTCTTGACTTACTTCAATTTTAAATACATTTCGAAGAATTGGTGAAATTCGCTAAGCTCCAGTATTTATTTAACCACAAAAGTAGTTAACAACAGCGTCAATACGAACACCGAAAGCAAAGAGACTCAGATCTGTATACTTAGTTTGTTCCAACTATAAAAGAAAACATGATTTTAAGTTCGCTTTAAGTTGCAATAATTCTTATTGGCTTTAAGAATTTCTGACCTCGATTGCTTAAAACACTGTCGCTATTCAAGTTTGTTACAAAGGGCAGGCCAGCATGACGCTCAGCAGTTTCACCAAACTTATTGCAGTTATTGCAAGAAAATAATTTTTTTCTATACGATTGTGTGTGTGTGTGTATTTTTTAACCAACAGATCCGCAAGATCACTGAGCTCAAATTGTGCAGCTTCCAGTCAAATACCCGTTGGTGATTTCAACGACATTGAGACAGAGCTTGCGAATGAATCGTGCAAATCTCGACAATTCTGCGCTTCTTTACTGTTTACGGTTAACCGTTTTTTTTTAACTTTATTTCCTGCTGACTAATTTTTTTTTAAACACACTCATACATACAAATGCATGGTTGTTTGGCTGTCCCTCATACCTAGAAATGTTCAACTTCAGTCTTGGTGTTGTATTAATGGTGTATTTTTTTCTCTCCTCCATTTTAACTGCCATGGCATGACAATTAAGGGGGCAAACAAAACCTTTTAAAGTGGGCCACTAGTTTTTGTTATTGCTGTTGTTTTAATGTTTCTGTGTCTTCTTTATCTATGTATGTATGTATGTTTTTTTTCTGGGTAAACAATAAGTAATGTATGTACGTCGAAAAAAATACAATCATGCTACTACAGTCATGTATGTATGTATGTATGTATGTATGTGTGTATGTGTGTAAAGTATATTGTAGGCTGGGCTCAACATTTACCATTTAGCACTTTATTCGTAATGCCAGTACGAGCAATATACCAAAGTAGTACTGTTCCACTCAGTTAATTCTAGAAAGATACATAAATATTTGAGTCCATTTTTGTTGGTGAATATTCGTAGCTTCCGTACTTGACTGAGTTAATCTGGCCTTAGTTAAATTTACTAGAGCGGTTAAACTATGAAAAGTCGACACCTTCGATGTTTTCGATATATCGTCGTATTAAATTTCTTCACAATCTACCCTAAATTAGACTCTCGACATTCGGAATTATGTAGGTATTTGTGTTCGAATTTGACCGACCTAAGACTTTTCAAAATGAAGTTTTCAATGTGCAAATTCATCGACAGCTGGAAATAACAAAAAATTTCAAAATTTTAAAATTTTCCTGATCTGCGATGTTTTTATATTAATTTTAATATAACATGTTCTGTTGTATCCGCACATAGAGTCACAATATAAAAAATATACCAGTTTTGAGATATACATAACTAAATTTATAAGTCAATCAATTGTAATTGCGGCTGAATATAGTTGACCGATTTCTTATTTATTTTTATTTATGTAAAGCAAATAAAATTTCTTTCAAAAAAACTATCTTTTGCAAATGCAGAAATATCCAGTTTTTCAAAATTAAAGTCTAAATGTTAAAGTTATAAGCAGGTCAGTAAAAACAGATAAAATCAATTGTATATAATTTTATGATTTCAAAGACTCGCCTCCACTTCATTGAATTTTAGTAAAAACTTAACTTGAAAAATTTATCGAACTGTTTATAACTTTCACTGCTGCATTTGTAAAAGATCATTTATTTATTGTCTAAACAAGAAACTGAAATATTACTTTGTGTTGTTATTGACTACGAAAATATTTTTATTTTGTAGTAAAAATTGTGCAAAATTGCCGATAAACTATTCAGGTGGCTCCTGAAGCAATAATCCGATAAGAAAATGTTGCTTATAAATTTTATTGCAAATTTTATAAGCTTTATATAAATAAAGATAAATTTTAACTATATTCAGAGATAATGAACAAACTTTTTTCAAATCTCAAAAAAAGTCTAAATTCAGCTACGTCGCAAAAACTCTTCTACATACTGTTCGGATTTGACAGAAAGTTTCACATATGAAATGATGATCAGATGTCATAGGTCAGATTTTTTGTCGGCCAGTGAAATTATTTATCGGGTAGTCCTCTCTCATTTTTTATATATTGTGTAAAATATTTACTATTTTCATTTTTTTGTCAATTTCTGAGCAAAATTTTTAATTATTCTAAACTAATTGCAAGCGCAAGTTTGAGTAGGGTGAAGAATGGCGCACGTTTTCGAAAATTTTTTGCAAACAAATTACTTCACATAAATCATGTGTATTCATTCCTAATTTGTCTTAACAGCTTTTAGCCACAAGATTTTTTAATTGTTCCAGCAAAGGAAAAATTAGAGAGATTGTGTAAATTTTTATTATTTTTAAATTATATTGTGATAATATTTTTTTTAATCTATGGCGGGTCATTGTAGGTGCGTGTGGCCTGGCTTTAACACGATGGAACAGAGCACACTTCTTTCGGGCGATACTGACACTTTCTTGATTGATTCATTCAATAGGTTTAATTGTGATAAGTAGATATCAGATTACACTAGTACACAAAAAAAATCCTGTTTTAGCCTTGCCCATTCTTGTTGACGGTAATGCTAAATGATATAAATCCAAATAATATTCAACTAAAACAATCAGTTTATACTCCACCGACACACCACTGGCTCCAGCTCACGATAAAGATGCAAAAATAAAATTATCGATAGTACCGAATCTGCCGTCGATAATTTCACAGCTCTAAAATTTACAATTTGTAGTCTACTATCTCGCAGATCCAAGGTTAATGGCCAATGATAGAAAAAATTAACACAGGTAGCACATATATATGTGTGTATATTTGAGTATTTTGTTATGATTTTGTGTAAATAAAAATTGAAAATCTCACATCCATACATATTTACGTAAGTCAAAGGAAGTATTCGAAAATGGAATTATGTGTTCATGGTTCACAGATTTTTTGATTATTATGATATTTGGTTTAAGTTTCCGTTTGTTTTCGTTGTATAGTAGTTTTATAATGGTTTACTTGCGCAAAATTTAAAAACAAACACTCTACCATTTTACTCTATAAAATAGTACATAAAACTCTTATACGAATACAAGATTACCCCCATCAGAGAGGATTTTTGAGATTATTTTTTGTTTGACGTAACATTTGTGCATCTGCAAACGAGAAATGCCAAAATAGCGAACACGAAATTCACATTCAAATGTGTTAACTCATTTATTGAAAAAATTAAGGAAAACTATGAGAATTCAAAAAGGTAAAAAAACTATTACGTTTTGGCCTTATAGTTGGAAGTAGTACTTGAAAATCAATTCAGTAAAATAAATACGACTTGTATATTTAATTCTTGAAAGAAAGAAAACCTGCAATAATCTAAGTAGGGTCATACTGTATATCCAAGTGCTTCTTAACTCAGGTACAAAAGTTTAAGCCTCTTCAAAGAATGTGTAAAAGTATTTTGTATGCAAATAACCGCGCGAGCGTTCGCTACATAAAATACATTTTTTTAAATCAATGCCAGTGCATTAACAAAAAAAAAACTTTCTTTATATAGGCATTCAGTATACTGGACGATCACTGTACTTCATCAACAATTGCACCAATGTGACGTCAACACACAGCTGATTCTGTCAAATTCACTGAAAGCCGAATGGCGAAAATTTAATTTTTTTCTCTTCCCTTCTCCTAAACATTGATGGGTGAAATATTTTATGAAATCAAATTTTAATTCCAAAACAAAATTCTTTCTCATTTTCTATTAAAATTTGAAACCACATAGAAAAATCTAATTCACAATTCGGTTATAAAAATTTGTTTACACAAACTTCCCCGATAATCTAATTTGGTTGCCGGTTTTAAGCACCTCCCTTTTGTAAGCACTAATTTTGGTGAATATTTAGACGGCGCTTGTATCCGATAAATACTGTTTGTACGCAATGTGCGTGACTAATTATGGCAATATAAGTACTATATGTCTGTATATTTTTTTAATTTTCAAAATATGCGCACAAAATTTTTATCCAAAATGATTTAATTGCGTTTTTAATACCAAAGCAGGCATGTTTGTGTTTACGAATTGCAACTAATTGGCGAAATTTTTATTATTTTTTACGACATGCGTACTTTTATTTACAAGTTGGGATACAATAATTTGTATACAAAAAGTGTTGGCACCTGTTGAGTGGAAAATTACATATATGAATTTTTGTTTTAGCTCATTTTCAACTTATAATAATTTTTCGGTTTTAGGAGTATTTATTTTTTCAGTTGTAGTTTTGTTAACGATTATTAGTTGTTAGTCGCGACTTCGACTACGTTGCGTTTGAGAGCTAAAAATGCAGGTTCAATACTCGTTTAATTGCAGAATTCGATTATTTACAGGAATCTCGCTTAACTGGGCAACCTAATCAATTAAAAGAAAATGCATATGTACATTTTAAGTATTTATTTAGTTTTTTTTTAAATGATATTTAGATACTATTTTTACCTTTAAACGGAAATAATAGAATACATAAAAACAATTTAAGTACACACATTTATTATTGTACATATAAATTAAAGATATACATATATTTTGAATCTAAATTTACTTGTATGTTGTTTGCAATTTTTTTTTTTACCGATCAGGTGATTCAGGCGCGGACTATATCGGCATTCAATTTTTTAAGAATCCGAAACCCGCCCATCCCGACGTTTTTTAAATTTATCCCGATATCTATCTATCAATGAATAAAATTCACAGGAATTTCAAGTTACTTTAAAATAATACCTACATTTTATTTAGCAATTAATTAAGTTATAAATTAAATGAATTCGTATTTTTAATACTGAAAACTTTTTTTTTTCAATTTTAAAATGTATGTAATTCTTATTTAAAAAAGTATTTTTTCGTAGTTTCTCCCAAGTAAACACGTTCTTCTATCTTCTAAAATTTTATTAGAAGTGTAAAATGTTCACGTTACTTGAGTAAACTTTTTCTTGCTCTAAGTCATTACTACTATCTGTGGATTTATCTACATAAGATTCGTCAAAAACCTCAGCAAACCTCGAGTCAATTTTCACTTTTGAATGCAGTCGCATTTTCGTTTTTAAATTTGGAAGTTTTTTGGAGAAGATTTTCTGAATTTTTGGAAGTTTGCGATTTTATCGGGAGTGCTGAGAAACGATTTTTTGTTCCGTCTCCCCCGCAAATTTTTTGAAGACCTTCCGGTACCCGTCCATCACGGTCATTTTGGAATCAGGCCCATGGCTTCCGCGGGTCGCATATCCCACGTGTCGCACGTTTCTAATTTCAACAAAATCGGATCATAAATAGAGATTTTATGGATCTACTCATGCGCCATCTAACGGATTAAAATAAAAGCTTTACCTGTGTCACGCGTCTAAGACGTACATATGTATGCGGTGCAAATTTGGTTGAAATCCATTCATTGGATTTTGAGCCAAGTTGTCACAGAGAAAACGGCTACACTGTTTGTATATAGCTTGTTAGTACAAATTGCAAATGAATATACCCTTTGCTTTGGTCATAAATAATAAATTTATTCCAAAATGTCATTCTAATGACATTGAGAAACTTCAAGTAAATGCAAAGTAACGTGTATCCAAACCCTGGTGACTCATTTTATACAATTGTGCTTGTGTTTATTATGCATACAGTGCGGAGAGAAAGTATTGGCACAGTGATATTTTTTTTTAATAATTTTTCTGAACGCTAGTGTTACCTGTTTTCTTCTGTATACAAATAAATTTCGTTCATGCGTTAAGCATACCACAAGTTCGCGTGAAATGGCTGTCAAAATCCAGACAAATTGCATTGCCCGAAATTCCACAACAAAGTAGAACTGAGTTCATGCCATCAAAAGGCTCACAACATCTTGACAGTTTTTTTGAAAATTATCTAGCATTTTTTTTTAGCTCCAGAACTTTTCAGTTGTATTCGGTCATTTATATCGCAAGTAATTTCATTGTATAAGTGTTAATTTAAACTTTTTTGGCTACGGTGATAGGATAGTTAATGCTATTATCAATCATTATTTGTGATTCTATTTCGATTAATATTGACAAAAGTTCCATTCCCAAAGCAAATCTTGACTTGATTTTGTGATATCGAATGATTTGTTAAAATATTTGAACTCAAAAGACATTTAATTGTTCAGAAGATACAATTTTTGATCCCGATTAAAATAATTGACCTCAAACGACATTTACTTCTTCAGAAAATACAATTTTTGATACCGATATGTAAACTTTTATTAAAGTGCGAATAAAACAAAATTCCTGTACATCAGAACATCAAAAACATAAAAAAATTTACTGAGCCAATACTTTTTTCCGGCACTGCGCATATTTTAACAAAATTATGTATTGTATGAATGGTATATAAAATTTAAAAAAATTGCAACTGATGTGCAGGTAAAAGCGGGATTAAAACATAAATAAATAACAAAGAATACGCGTGAATGTCAGCTCTTTAAATTTTGAAAGGAAGTAACATTTAAATCCAATAGCTCATCAAATACAAAAAAAAAAACAAGTGTCACAACTTTTCAAGCATAAAATGCATACATACAAACATATATACATATTTATACGGGCGTATGCATTGTGTTAAAAGCGTTTGAAGCCACGTTGTAATGAAATATAAAAATAGTTCGTGATTTGTTTGCAAAATTATCGAAAGCATTATTTGTATTGTAAACAAATTTTACGGCTTATTTTTTATTGTTCTCTTATATTTTGGTAGCTGAAATTATATTCATACATATGATTGTATAGTCGCGCATACATACATAGCTGCAATGTATACAATATTCTCTGACCGACGTTTGATGCGTTGTTTTGAAAAAGGTTATCATTAGTAGAATTTGAATTATTATTTTATTGTTTGGAGTCAAATGTGCCAAATTAATAGCGAAAAACATTTAATATTTTCATAAACCTCGCGACATTCTGCCATAAATATAGGAAAACTTAATTAGTTAAACAGATATATTTTCAATTCACTTTAATTCACTTTTATTTTGTGTTTTTAAAATTGAATTATCTAAATAAAAAAAAAGTATTCCTTTCTTCATGATTGGCGATTACCGTTGGTTGCTGACACTTTTTGTCATTGGCATTTATGCAGTCCTGCATTCTGGCTTAGCGGCACCAAATTTAGTGTTAGAAATTAATAAAATAATTAAACCAGCTTAAAAATTTAATTAAATTAATATTTTTAAACAGGTGGTAATACTCTTTAAACATGTTTTTATGATTCAGTTTTCTTAAGCCTACTTCCTTTCAATCCAATGAGAAATATTTTAATTGAGTTATTTTTCTTAGCAGGTGGGAACTGTTTCCAAAAAATTTTTTAAAAATAAATCTCTTTCAATATGTACATATATATAATATTTCAATATTTTTTCTTCTACAAAAATATTTTTGAAATTAGCTCTTTTAAAATACATTGGAAAATTTCATTTAACTTATTAACCTAATTTAATTTACCTTTAAACAGGTGACATTCTCAAAATATTTTGGAAATTATGCTTTATTAGTCCTCTTTCTTTTGATACCCATATTGCAATAATTTATTTCATTCATTAATTTAGTTGAATTTAACCTTTTAAATTGGTGGCAATTCCCTCAGAAAGGGAGTGGGGTAATACAGATTGTAGACTATATATGGCAAAATCTTATTCAAATCGGCCCAGTCGTCATATAACAATATGAGATTTAACTTATTTACTTTATTTATTATAACTTTTTTAGCAGGTGGCAAATCTCCTTAAAATATACTCTATTTGATAATCCAATATTTATAAAAATTTATAATATTAGTACGATTTAACTCTGGATGTTACGCAAGTGGGCCTGCGTAAAGAATAGTAAACACAATTTTCGTAAGAGATTTCATCTCCGTCGAAATCAGTCCGAATGGATATAAAAATAAGGAGTAAAAAGATTTTCCCTGTCAAGTCTGTTTGATTTTTTGTCCTATCCAATCTGATGAATGTAGTTTATTGTTCACCGAAACCAAGGCGAATTCATATAAAATCCTTTTGATTAGTCATCTGGTTGGAGGCCGACTGGTGTTTTTTATTTCGCGACAGTTAGTGAGTGAAAAAGTGAGAATATTTGTATTTGCTATTCCTCTTCTTCCTTCAAGAGCGAAAAGCTGAAATTTGACAATCGCCCACCAAAAGCAAAAATAAAATATATGTAATTTTACCTTATACGATTTCGTATAGACCAAACCACTCTCAACTCGATGCAATGATTTATTGGACTGAGTGGCGTGAAGTGTACTCCTCTGTTAGAAACTAAATGTAGCCAAAGTTCTAGGCAATCCCATTTTTTAAGGAATGCCGTGAACTCTTGATCTTTGAGTGGATCTGAAATTATATTACAATGGGCCCGTTTCTTTGAACCCGACTTGCAAAAGAACGCTCCAATTCGGCTAAAATTTCGTTTAGTTGTCATAGCAACCCTGTTCGCATCTTTCATAAAACATGCTATTTGTTTGATACCACGTCAGAATGAAAAATAGATGTAGTTGGCAAATTTGCTATTGATTTAGTTATATATTTAAAAGTACTATAAAAACCGATTAGATATTTAAATGAAATTTTCCATGTTTTTTCTTCGGGCTCATTCACAGTAGCGCAGTTTTTTCACTTCCCAACACTAGATCTCAGGTCGGATATCATTTAACCGAGTTGACTCAACTCGCATATTTTTCCGAGTTTGTGTTGTTGCTTTAAATGCAATTCGTTAGACGGCTCGTCGCGTTCACACAGAGCAACTCTGTTCAGGCAATTTTCTGGCATTTCATTTTATATCATTTTCGCAAATTTCTGTACGCTTCGCTTAAGCGGCATTTACACATTCTGATAAATTTTGTGATTATAAGTAAAAGGTGAGTTGAAAAATGAAGTTTTAACATAATTTACGTTAATATGTATAGTATATGCATACACATGTGTATATTTAATCGCAAAAAAATAAGAACAAAATTTCATATCCCAACTGACCGTATGTATTCACTTAAAACTCAACAAAACTGAATCACTGAAAGAATTTACATATAAATGAAAAGGAATGTCAAATTTCTTAGCTGCCGACTGAGACGAATAAGAACACAAAGCGTGGTGCCCGAGCACGATCAACTCGGTGCCCTTCCCCTTTCCCCGTCCCTCTCTGTCCTACAAGTAACGAGTTGCCGCGACAAAAGTTCCCAAGTCTGAACGCAGTCTTATCCTAACCGGTTATAACCACCCATTGCTTTTTAACCACCCATTAAATCGGAAATCGAGTATATAAGTTGATTTAAGCGCAGGCAACACATTTCTCGTGGAAGTTGGTTTAAGTGAGACGACATACGTTTTTCTATGATTAAATGTCAAATAAAATTGAAGGAAAAAAACTCCCTCAAGGCATCTACTCATGCATAATACATACGCATAAACAAATTTTATTTACATGTTATTTTCATTGCTTACTAAATATCGCACCATTTCTTCATGCTAATTAATGCAACAAATAAGGCAGACTTTAGAATATTTATAAGACTGAGGACGTATCTAATTTTGTTTACTAAAGTTATGCCATTATTTAGATTTGATTTGGGTGCTTCCTAATACTACAGACCGTGCTGAGACACAGCTTAAATTGTCAAAGTTATCCGGCACAAATCCACCCCTATCTTCTTAATATTTCTTATGTGTTTAGATTGAAAGCATTCTCAAGACTGTAAATTCTATTTAGTTCATTATGTTTTATATATTTTTATTGTATCACACTAAGCTGTTGAGGCTAATTTATTTGACTTACAATAAATAAATAAAAAAAATTTGCCCCAAAAGTGTCAGCACCAAACATTATTTTAAATAAATTATTTGCTAAATATTTATTCAACGCACAACTTGCTACTTATTTGTATTTGTATTGGTCGACCTTTTCCCACACCTTTATATGGATAACTTATTGTGGTTGTATAATAGAAAGAAAAAAAAAACAAATTAAATGAGTCATTCATTTGGCAGCTAATTAAGAATCTTCAAGTGTAGCGGCACAAGGGAGTACCAGCATACCTTTTCCAGGTGTTTCAATAATTCCAAAATATAGCTATTGTCGTGGGTACATATTCTCACTGCTATTGAATGTTTGACACTTTTATTTTTGCATACAAATTTGTGACAATCAGTTTTTTAAATAATTTTTTAAATTCAACAAATTCAGTTGACATTTTTATTTTTAACACTTATTTAGAGCGTACAAATTTATTAAATAAAAAAAAAAAATTTTAAAACTCATCTAAAAATTGCAAATTCCGCGGCATTGTTGAGGTAAAATCATTATAGCTACTTGCTGGCATTTTGGTTTGCAATTTCAACTGCGGTTAGATTTTAATATGACAATCATGATTATGGAATACAGAGAATTTATTAAATTTTCTTTAATAAAAAACTAATAAAACTATCGCCAAATAATGCTTAAAATATTCTGGTCACGTAGGAGAGCACACATTCTTATAATCTTACAAACTTTACTCACACATACTAGGCAAATACTAAAAGTTCTATACATTATAACAACAAACGTAATTTTAAATGATTATAATAAGCAAATTGCAATAAGTATTTATTGTATATATATATATGTAGATTTGTTCACACATTAGTCATTCGAGATATTAGAAATGAACGAGGACTTTTTTATTCTTTGGTAGCTGAAATTATATTTTTCAGTAGAATTGTAAAATTATCGGACACTTATCGACTTTTGTTAGACTATCGGATTTATCAACTCATACTATAAACTTCGAATGAAGCTTTCCAAACCCATTTTCATTTGACACCCATGTTGTAATATCTCATAAGTCATTAAGTTAATTGAATTTAATTTTTCTTAGAGGCGTTAAATTAAACTTACCTTAACCACTTTCGATTGACACCAATACACTTGGTATTATTTCCTTTAATTTAATTCCCGATAACTTAATAATTGAATTTAATAAATATTTTTAACAGGTGGCAGCTTTATTCAAAATATTTTTCAAATATTGTAAAACTCATTCCATTAAGAAAGTTTATTTAATTTAATTTAATTTCTTCAAAATTATTTTCGAAACTAGGCGTCCTTAAACTACTTTCGTTTCACACCAGCATTTATTTTATTAATGAAAATGAATTGATCCATTTAAACAGGTGGCAACCCAATGCAACATATTTTTGAAACATTGCTTTCTTGAACTTTTCCATTTGATACTCATACTGTAATATTTTATTGATATTAATAAATTTAATTTTTCAAAAAGACGGCAACCCACCTCAAAAATACTTTCGAAACTATGCTTTTTAAGACCGCTTGCGTTTGACACCAATGTAGTAGCACTTCCAATATTTTATTAAGTGAACTGAATTAAGCATTTTAAACAAAATATTTTTGAAACATTTGCAGCTTTCTTGAATTTTTTCGTAATATTGTAATATTTCATTCATATTATTAAATTTAATTTTTCAAAAAGACGTCAGCCCGCTTCAAAAATAATTTCTCAGTCTCTTTCGTTTGACACCAATGTAGTAGCATTTCATTTATTTTTTTTAAATAATCTGAATTAACCTTTTAAACAGGTGGGAACCTCTTCAAATATATTTTCCTGTGGAACTCTTACGCTTTACACCAGTAATGTAATTTTTAATTTAGTTTATTTATAAATATATGTTTTACTTTTTAAACATGTGGCAACACTCAGAAAAAGTTGTTAAATAACGCTGTTATAAAACTTTTCCGTTTGACACACATAAAGAAATGGTTCATTAACAGTATCGGTAAATTGAATTTCATTTTTCAAACAGATGGCAATCCACTTCAAAAATATTTTCAAAATTTAGCTTTCCAAGACTGATTTCGTTAAACATCAATGTAGGGAATTTTTTTCTTAAATTGAATTAATCCTTTTAAACAGGTGGCAACTCTCTTTAAAAAGTATCCTATATAATAATATATGTATATTAATATAGCTATTTATGTGTAAAATTTTATTCAAAACCGTCGAGCCGCTTTGGCGTGAAAAGTTAATAAACCGTGGCGTTAAACGTCAATGCAGTCTTCTCCCAAGTTTTAAAATAATTTTCACTTCAAAAAGAATTTTGCAGTTTCCAATGAATTCGAAAAGATTAATACAGACGTATTTACATATAACCATCTTTTGCTAAGTAAAAAAAAGGGATTTGTGCTGTTAGTTTATGCAATTTATTTACTTTTTATTCAAAATAACGAAGTAGTTCTTGTACATTAGTTTTATTATGTAAGTAAGAAGCGATGACACAGATTTTATTTCACAAACTCTCGATACTCACAACAAGTTTCCTTTATATTTGTTTATATATCATACCAAACCGACTTCGTACAAAAATTGCTTTGTTTTCGAAAATGTTCTTACAAAATAAATCGCATTCATAAACAACATTCATAATTACTCAAAAATAAACATACATACATATGTACATACATAACGCAAAATAACCTAATAACACTTATTTTCTAAAAAAAAAAAAAAACTCACTCCTCTATTCGTAGTTTTGCGCATCTACATCATATCACAACACCGTTACAACACCGCTTATTACAACCCATACCATTCGCACCATTAATACCACACGCACCCGCACCCGCTGCCGATACACAATTATTAGTAGATTTTGTAGAACCAAAATCGCAAGCATCTAATGGATATCCACAATTTTGGCAAAACTTTGCTAATACAAATCCTCTGAATTCGATTTATAGTAATTTCGATGACGATACAGACTTTGTGCCACTCGAACGACAACAACAACGACAATCACAACAGGCACGTGCTGGGGCATTGAATCTGAGGGATAAACCATTTGGTAAGTGATATTTAAGTATTAAATATTGTTAAATATTGTATTGTTTATTTTTTTATTATGAAATTAGAAAGTCGAAATTTACCGTTTTATCATGGTGCCCCAAATCGTGACTCACCTTCGACATACGTATGTACGTGATGAGGACGTAAATAATTTCTTGAAACTTGAAACACCTTTTGATAAAAAAAACTTTGGAGCACTCTTTAATTGATCTAAAACCTCTTTGATCAAAATAATTTTTGGGCCTCCATATAGATGTGTGTTTTAGTTTACGAGCGCAAGGACGGGTTGAATAAAACAATTGTTATTGTGCCTGGCCGATTGTCAATACTTCCTGACGATGATTGAGTTCGAAATATTGACGAATATAAATAACAATAAGTAAATAGTTGCTTTATAAAACCCGGCCTTTAGCTCGAAAATTAAAATATAGCATAAAATATCTTTGTATGATTTTTGTTCTCAGTTAATTAGCTGATTTATAAGGGATAGCGATTAGTTTTTAAATTAAGCGCTAAATAATAATAAACTGCGAAATGTTAAAAATAACCTCAGATACCTTGCTCTTAGACAATAAATGCCATATGGTTTCTTCAAAACTTTTACTTAGTATTAGGTGTCTATAGAAATCGAAAGTAATTCCATACGAATAATTTGACCCACACTAGGCCATATACTATCTTAATTACTTTTATCTTGCAGATGTGGATGTGGTGACTAGTGAGGTTAACGGCGAGAATCAAAGTCCTGGTGTATTTTTCCAACAAGCTTTCCCCTTCGGAAGTGATTTATTTAATCCGTTTGTCGGTTTCGGTTTCGGTGGTACTCCGCGACAGCACTGGTGGAAGGGGTAAGTGGAATTTGAATATCAATTTAACAGGTGACTAACAAATTTGTGGGAAAACAAATCTTTTGAGTAAATGAGAAATAGTTCCAAGGTACTCGCAAGGATAGTAAGGTAGTTATTGTAGCCTGCTCATTTTGAAAGAAGATTCCAAACTAGATTTACATACACTATGTAATATATGCGATAATAGTTTTTAACCCAAGTTTTCAAAGTTTAAGAGATAATACGATAATGCGAGATGAATAGTGTAGACATTTTTTTAAACATAATACTCCTTATAACGATTACATAAACTTATTAAGTTTAAGTTTAGTTAGTAGAAATCTATAAATAAGAATGCTCCCAGTTTAGCTGCGGAACCCAGGAAAAACAGTTTCCAGCGTTAGAGAAATTTTGATTTATACATTAGATAACTAGCGTTATTCTCTAATCGATCTCGAGCCGACGAGAGGTTAGGAAACTA
Organism: Anomoia purmunda; assembly: GCA_951828415.1. NCBI lineage: Eukaryota > Metazoa > Arthropoda > Insecta > Diptera > Tephritidae > Anomoia > Anomoia purmunda. The sequence continues at coordinate 18,419,835 of OX639993.1, forward strand.
CATTAGAATTCTAAGTTGTTTTGTCGGCTAAAATTTTCAAATTAATGTAAATAAGGAATCATTAAAATGAATGAGATATATATTTTGTTTAAATTTAAATAATTCAGTATTTTTGTATAGCAAATACATCTAATACAAACTTAACAATGAAAGCATTTTGTTTAGGAAGTTTTGACTTCCTAAGCTGTTTGGAATTCATATTAGAGCCCCATTAGAGAACTGCATAGAATTCTATTAGAGAATTATAATTTTCTCGAGTCTCATGTCCCATTTTTGTTGAGATCGGTTTTATTCTAAATAGTTTTTCGATCTCTAATCGATAACTAACTTCAATGTTTACTGTGATCTTGGAAATTAATTGAGCAAGAATCGTTTAGAAAAAGGGGCTTACTACACTAATTTTAAAATAATTCATATTTTAAACAAAAATACCAGTCGAATATGTGCTCTTATAAATACAACCAATATATTTCTCATAAATAATATGCAGCCTCTAAATGTAGGTTACGTAACACGATAATAATCTGTTATTAAGAATTTGCAGGCAGCATTGAATTGAAGGGACCAATATTTGTAGTATTCATTTTGACCAGCGTTTACCGCTGACCTCTCGATCGATCATATTAAATATAAACTCACATAAACGAGTTTTTTTTTGTACTCGAGTTTTATTAACACTCTAAAGTCTCTTCTTCTTTTAACTTTTTGCTACAAGCGATTCTGAACTAATTTTATTTTACAATCTTGCTAAAAGATGAATTTCTACAGTAAGTAATTAGGTGAAAACACGAGGCACTACAACAATCGCGATACAACTAAACGAAGATTTTAACAAATTTTGAATGTGATAGTTTTTATTGACTTCAGTTTCACTGTGTTTTTCCCTACTATTTCTTTAACCACACATTAGATCAGCGGGAGGTTTAAAAGAAGTTTATTTGATTATAATGTATTAACTCCTCTGGGCTTTGTCAAATAGATAGTGGACGCAAAAGCGTTTCTTTTTCTGCACTCGCTTTAGTCCTCATTCTAGAATTAAATTTAATTAAATAATTTTTTCGGGCTTTCCCCATGATCTCTGACACCTACTGATAATGACCTTGCAATGGGATGGGACACTCGCTACTTCAAAAGAGTTCAATCGGGGGCAATAGATAATAAGTGTGATGCATGCTGTTGAGATAACTTTCAATCACAGTCGAGCATCATGTTTTCAAAAAATTCCTTGCACAACGTTATGTTTTGTAGTGTTTAGAATTTTAGGTTATTTTACATTAAGTCTTAATTAGACTAACGTATCTCAAAAAACGCTGCTGCAGAGAAATTATATGTGAATAGTATTGTTCGTACCGCAACGCACTAGATAACTGTACCAAAGCCCCGTTCTTTCCTGTGGCAAGAATTTTTGAAATTTGACGAGGTTTTCTGTTAGAGGAACGATGGGAGTAATGCAATTTCTTTGTAATCTAAGTTCTTTGCCTGATACCATAAAAGTATCGGAGAGAAGTACTTGATGCTTCTTTATATCGGGCTCATTCTAAAATCGAGTAAAACTTATTTAAAAACATAACTATGAAAATATTCGTAAAACCATCGGAATTTTTCAGCGATTACATTTTTACTGTATACAAGTATTTAATATTATTTTTGAAATCGATGGCATGCGAAATAGTTTAAAAGGTTATTAATTCCTATTATTAATTTTATTACGCAGTCGATCCCTGATGCTTCTATGCCATTACTGAAAAAGTGAATAAAACGTAAATGAATAAAAAAGAGCACGATGTAATTTATAGCGAGTGAGATCAGAACAGCTAGCTAATAAATAGTTATTCGTATCGGAACATCCTATATATAAACGAAGGAACGACAACAATTATTGAGGGCTTGTGCCAATTTATAGGAAATTTCACTGCTGCAAATTTTTGATAGTTCCTTTGATGCAGACGAAGACTAGCGAGTTAAGTCAGTAATAAAGCAGCAGTTATATAGCAAATTTTTTGGTTGTGCTTCCTGTCAAATTTCTCAGCAATTTTTATTCAAGTGATAGTTGTCAAAATTTACTTAACAGACCTCGCTAAATGCCTGACCTATAACTATCGGCAAAGAACGTAGATTACAAAGAAGTTCCATCGCGCTTCGTTTCCGGTGGCAATTATTTTCGTCCAATGCAACCACACTAGAAACCAATTGGATCAATTACTTTTTTATGGAAAACGGACCCAAACTACCACCGAAGAAAAAAATTTAACACTTTTGGTCTAAGTACAATACTCCACCAGAATAACTCAGGAAGGGGTGAAAGGAATCTTCATCTTCTTAATCTGAAGGCAATATTGGCAATACTTCAATGGCCTATTAGTTGCCCTGTAAGAAAACAACATCGCATGCAGTACAAAATGGTTTTCTTGAGTACCGTTAAAATAATTTTCAGCTGGCAAATTGAACCTTAGCTGATCTCACGTATCTGTTTACCTCAAATTTAAATACAGCTGAAGTTTGCACTACGAAACTCGATTTGAGTAACTACGAAAAAATACCACTTCACAATTATGATCTCTTAAAAATTTTCACATTTCAAAATATGAAATTGGCTATAAAGATGTGTATGTATGTATGTATGTAGTTTCTTTCATTTAATAATCATTAAAAAATAATTGCATTTATTGTATATACTCCATAACTGCATAAATTTGTATGCATAACACAATATTCACACATTTAAATAAATAAATATATTTTTGGCGATAGTGTGCAAATATTCTCTTCATAAAAACTTTCATTACTGCTATATGTACGTACGTAAATAATCTCCACTATTTTGTAGAAAAAGCGAAACTCATAGAGAAATTATAGTTAAACAAATCAAAAATATGATATGCAAATAACAGTGATGTGCCAATATTTGTTTAGCAAAGCAAAAAGGTAAACACATATATTTTTTTATGTACATACCACAGAAAGTAGCCATCCATAAAGACAGCAACAAAGTCCAGCATTGAATGCTGTTCATTGACATCAAGCGAGACAATTTCGCTGTTTGTCAGTTGCAAAGTGAAATCGTTCATAGTCAATTTACACATTTTTCACAAACCATTGAGTCGATGATGAATAGAAAAGCAGAACGCATGGAAAAGTGTCAGATGATGCCTGATGTCTGAGGGTGCCTTGTATTTTTGTTTGTTTAAATCAATGCCCCTTTTTATGTGCATATGTAGATGTGCACAAATACAAATGTAGTATGAAAATAAATAGGTATGCATGTAAATAAATAAGTAAATAAACATTTGCCAGCAAACTTTCATGCAATCAAATCGGGAGATCAACTAAATTGCTTCCTTCATTTTAATTAAAGTCAAACCGTGTCAGTTTGCATTGTGGGACCGGTATTTTATTTGTTGCGAGTCCATGGATGGCACCGCAGAAGAGTGTGCTGGTTTATATGTATGTATGTTTGTATATACTTGCCAGAGGCGTAGAATTTCAGGTAGGGGGAGTGATAGACAACAATATATACATACATAAGTTTACTTCAAGCACCGCACTATGCCTGAAATAAGGACTTTTTGCGGTCAAAAATCAAATTTGAGATTCACATAAAACAAGACGTTGATTTGAAAATCAGCGAAATCGGTCCATTACCACGCCCACTATCTATATACATATGTATATCAAAACTTTAAAATTCCATAATATCGAAACTAATTAATGAATTTCAACGAAAATTTGTAGAGATGGTTAGAAGAAAGAACTTAGCATAGTATTGTAATTTAAACAATATTGGGCAACTGCCACGCCCGCAAACCACACATATCAAAATTTCAATAAATATTGAATATTTCGTCATTGAAAATAGCAATTTTATAAACAGTGGCATATTAGAGCAGACAATTTAAACATGAAACTAAAGTAGATATAATACGCTTTTATTAGATATATACTCGTAGGTACATCATATCGAACGACATCAGACAGAAAACGGGATACTCCACCAAACAAGCATAATGTGTTTAAATTTATGCAATCATAACAAACAATTTAAAACAGTGAATTCCCCAAAAATAATTTCCCATTGCTAAAATAATCACACTTCGAACTTCTATTTTTTATACAAACCAAAAAAAACGATAAACTTTATGTTAGCAGATAGAGCAGATAGAGCAAGGTTACTTTTCGGTCACAAATTTATCATTTCTTTTTTATTTACAGTATTTGAAAAAACGTCCGCATAGTAAAAATTTGGCAATGCATAGATTACACTGCGGAACAAAATTTTGCGGTCGGAGATTTTTAAGTCGATTTAAGGTAATTTGGGGGCGCTGATTACGAATTTTGTCGAATTGGCTCTAGTTTTTCAGATAAAGCCTTTTAAATATTTCACGAAAAAACCTAATTAAAAATACCAATATGGATTTAAATTATATTTTTATTGCGCGCCTGTATAAAAAAAAAAATAAAAAAATAAAAAAAAATATCCTTTTCATTCATTAATTTAAAAAAATTACAAAAAAAAGGCCAATCCCGTATTAAGTTCCAGCAGTAGTCTGCCATCATGTGGTCGTCCCATCGACCTTGGTATCTTACTTCCATTACTTTTATGTCCTCGTCGAACCGTTCACCTTGTTCCTCACTGTGTTCGCCTAGGTTGTCCGGGAATTTGTCCAAATGACTATGTAAATAATGTAATTTAATGCTCATTTTAGCTCCTAGTTTGCGAAAATTAAGAAGCATATCAGCAACTAGTTTTGTATAGTCTGGTGATTTATGATTTCCCAAAAAAATTTTGACTACATTAACAAAGTTTAGCCAGGCTTCAGATACAATTTGTGACATATGGTTTAAGAATTCAGTGTCTTTTAGAAGGGTACGAATTTGAGGACCATCGAAGACTCCTGCTTGTAATTTTTCCATACTAAGGACTGGAAATTTTTTGCACACATATTCGAAACAGTCACCTGATGAACTGTTTCATTAGCCCAAGCTTGATGTGAAGTGGTGGAAGAATGATTTTTTCTCGGCTTTTCAGTTGGTCATAAACCACATTTGCTGTTTTTCTCTCACCGGCCAGTCCTTTCTAATCCAATGTTCATTGCTTGCACGACTGTCCCATAAACATATAAAACAGGGGTATTTAGTATACCCACTTTGTTGGCCCAATAAAAAATTCACCATCTTCAAGTTCACGCATACTGACCACTTATGTTGTGCATATAAAATCTTTGCTAAAACAATTTTTACATTTTCGTATTCTTCTTTTAGTTTGGTACTATGCTCTCTTGCAAGGGAAATCAAATATTTAAACCAACGAACTACTTGTTTTAATAATTTATATAACAAAACTTATTGAGGAATAAATTAAATTAATACAACTGGAACTGGGTCATATAATTTTTTTTCATTAATTTCTTAAGTTTCGCTTATCTCAAGAACTAGAGCAAATCTAAAAAAAGTAAAAACACAGTTCGTAAGCCTGCTACTAATGTTAATAAAAACTATTAACAAAATCATGACCGCAGGTTTTTTTTAAATTTTTGTCACGCAGTGTTATCAATTGCTGGTTTATGATTTACAAAACCGTTATCTATATTTTTTGAGAAATTTTTCATTGAAAATGTCAACAAACCAGGGACCGCAGGACTGTTATAACTTTTATTAAAAACATTATGATTTAATTGTTATTTTGTGATTTCTAATTTTTCGATCTCATTTGATCGATATTTTCTGATTTTTATTTATTTATATAAAATAATCGTTCTTCTTGGATTTATAATTTTTCGATCATAATAAACGAAACGAATTTGTCGGCGATGACAATAATATGTTCCATATTCACGAAATATCGATCAAATTTGATCGAAAAAATAAAAACCAAAAAATATCGACCAAACGTGATCGAAAAAATAAAAATCCCAAAATAACGACTGTGCAATGATTTATAAAAAAAAAACTTCTAAATAAAATAATGTCAGATTGTCATAGCATATTCTCGAACTTTACGTAAACCAATCCAGAAAATAACTGAAATCTGACAATAATATCGCTGAATCCATCGTAGCACGATTTTCGGAGATTTTACGGAAATGGCTGTGGGGAGTGCGAAGAGCTATGGATGAATGCATTCAAAGCATATGCTACTTTCGTACTACAATAGATTTGGTGATAGTCCCAAATAACCAAGCCCGACCTCCATAGGAGGGTATTTTAAAAAATTCAAAAGCTTCGATATTACACTAACTTTAATAATTAATTTACTCAAACTCATTACAAATCGAATTAGGGAATAAAATACGGGGTTTTAAAAATTATGGCAAATGGACGTGACACTGCCAACTTTACAGCAAATTGGTGAATCTCCGAAACTATCCCGTTTTACCTTTCTATAATTGTGTATTTTCGAATGTTTTACAAATCGGGCAAAACTCATGCCTACATCCCATTTAGCGGCATTTTAGAAAAAACTCAAAAAAATCAATATTTTGTTAGAGTAAGAAATACCTAAAACTTGACCAAATTTTAAATAAGAATTGGACCTGCACTCATAAAGTAAAATTTCGAGATGTAGGTTAAGACAATTGTATAGGATGAGGCTTTCCAGAGCAGAAACTCAGTAGTATTTTTTGTTTTAATTTTTTTCCATTATTTTCGCAAATACATACATATGTATACAGGGTGATCCAGTTAGACATTTTTTTATCAGAATACATCAGACTGTCATAATATTTTGATTCGTCATTGTTTTAGTTCAGCTGTATTACGAAAATCAGGGAGTTACGGCACAAACGGAGCCCGGAATAATGGCTCAATTGAAAAATAATTTTGATGAGATTTGGGGTTATGAGAAACCGAAAATCTTCATAGATAAGCCAGCTACGATTCAAACCTTGGAAACCAACGGAATTCGCATAATTCGCGAGGTGTTGGTAGCAATGCAGGAAAGAGTAATTTAAAATTTGAATTCCCGAATGGACCACCTACAGCGTAATCGCGGCCAACATTTGAATGATGTTATTTTCAAAAAGTAAATGGCAGAGATTTTTCTTTCTGGTAATAATGAAGATTCCGACACCCAGCTATGCTTAACAGTCTAGATGGATATGTATGTATATCCCCCACTCCATACTCTCTCTTTTGTTTATTGAAATTATTTATTAACGAGTATGAGTAGTACTTAACGAATTTATGTATGTACGTGTATGCGAAAACAGTCGCTAAACAATGAATGTACTGTTGTATTGAAACGCGTCACGGCAAACGCTAAAAATATTGCTGTAATACAGCAATTCGAGCCTGACCGGCACATTTTCGACTTTCGCGCGAATTCGTGAAATTTCTACTAAGCGAATGGCTGGGCTAACTGACTCCGCCCCACCCACTTATTGCGGTCAGCATTGACATGCAGGCCATAGGCTTTCATTTAAATTTCTTTGTAAAGGCAAATACATACACACATACATATGTATGTAGATACAAAGGTAAATAATATACAATAGTTCAGACTCATTACCGTTCGTACATTCGCCATTTATTTTTGCACTTTATCCAAACGTTGACTGCATGCATAACTCATTTGGCCACATTAACAACAACAAAACAAAAACCACCCATCCAACTGTGAGTCAATTCATAAATGTAATAGCTCTCGGGTGTTATGAAAAGACAAATAGTAAATGCAGTTAATTAGAAATAATTGAAATTGCAGCTGGCTAGGTCGGTTATATCGCTCGGCCGGCCGGCCGGCAAACTGGCACAATGCTTTTTCCAATGCACATTTTATACTATTTGTGTATTCATATGGTAAATAGATATCTATGTATGTATATGTGTAGATACAGTGCTCGATAAAATGATAAGATCACGTTAATATGTATAGTCTCAATATCTACTAGCAAACAAGAATATATGGATTAGAGCTTGTCTTAAAAGAAAACCAAATAAAGAAAATGGTATATTTGGCTCTGCCAAAGCCTTAAAACCTTTCTTATTTCGTAAGAATATTGAAATGAAATTACTATTTATAGTTTTCATATAAAAAAAATTACAATAAAATGTATCAGCAAATTCTCATATTTTAGATTGTACTACAATATTAGACAAAGCGATTGAGAAGTCAATAATATAAAGTTAAATATTAAAATGTCAAGAGAACATCATAATTTTTAAATGTGAGCAGAATTGGTATTACCAATCGCTTGAAAAAAAATAAAATCCAAATAATTTCGATACAAGTGAATAGCTATAACTTCCGAAATATTTTGAATTTCGAAAAATCGTCAAACTCATATTTTTTTATCGTTGTGAACCAGATAAAACAATTGCACAAAAAAAAAGCTTAACCTTCCTAAAAACGGTGGCCCACTTCACAAATTTTTACTCAGCTATAAATGATGATGACCCGATTTTGATTATTTTCACTGTACACTTTCTATTCCTGATAAATGAAAAGAGCACAAAATGACACTGAAGATTGCACAGCGCCGAAACTGGCTTGTCTTCAAACCAAACTTGACAAGGAAGGACAGAAAATCGTACCAATATAGGTCATCTTTTCACCCTTTCGGAAAAACAAAAATTCAAAAAAAATAAAAAATTTTGTGTTCATGGCTGCTTTAGTGCAGGAGATACAAGACAAAATCTCATATCTGAGCAATAAGTTGGATTGCAGCGGCCCGATTTTATCAGGTCTGACAAATGATATATCTAAAGCTGAAAAACAAGTTTACATTCAAAAAGACAGGCGACCAGAGGTGGCTAACTCAAGTCAGCTCACGACGATATGCTAATTTTAGTTTATTTTTGGGTATAGGTCTATCTTCTCTTCTTGCTTACTGCTCTACTGTACTTACTCTAAATGAGATATATTAAACTGATTTTGTTCAGAAGATTTATAATTACAATTATCATTAAAAACAGCCACTAAAAACCAAAGTTCGCTAATAACTAATTTCGATGTTAAGTCGGTTACTGAGTTCGGAAATCCACACAAATATGTTTTTCTAGAAAGTAATTTTCGAGATAACATCAAATAACCGTTGATTAAATCAAAGATCGATGTGCATATAAAAGGAAGAGACAAATTATCAACAATCGCTAGCGTTTTATAACGAAGTGTTTGGGCGGCTTTAATGACTTCGTCATAGATTGTAATTCGTTATAAAACAACAGGTACTAGCCACAATAGGAGGATTTACATACATACATATGTACAACCGTTCAACTTGCTGTTCAATTGACGTGATGGCAGTGCATACGTAAATACTCTGATGTGAAATACAGTTGGCAGAAAAAGTCTACATACGTGTTTTTGTCAATTTCAGTTTGCGAAATAATGAAAATAAATTAAACTGGCACAACACAAAACCAAATTTTTTCGGAACAAAATTATTTTAAAAATATATTTTTCCGAAATAAAACTTGATTTTATTAAAACAATAAAACTCGAGTTGATTTATTTAGTCTTATTCCACCAATTCATACATATATAGCATGATAATGCAAGAATGATAGAATGCAAGATTGCGAATTTCCGCCGTAAAATGACAGATCTCATTTTCAGTACACAAAGAATACGGGCGAAAGAAAAGTGTTTAGCTTCCAATATTCCAGTCAGAAAAGTGGTTTAATTGTGCTAAAGTGTAAAAAGATGATTTATAGAAAAGGGTCTATTTGCCGCCATTTGTGAATAAAGCTTTGTCTAGTGGCCGTTGATAATTATAAAAACGGTCAAAACCACAGTAGCGGTACCACTGAAGGCGTCACCCTCTGTGTTCCGTACACCGTGATGATAATGGCATTTTCTCTAATGGAACTATATCTGCATGGTACAAAAGAGAAGGTAGTTTCAATAAACAAATTTTTACTGATAATAAAATTTTATGAAATTTTATAGAATGTAAAAATTATCACTTTGCTTATATCAAAATAAAAACTTCCAAGGCTATAACATTTCATGTCAAAAAGGATTATCAGTGCTTGATATTTTTTCACTTGCGTGAATCGCACCTTTTTTATTCATAACGTCTACATATATACAATTTTAATCATGATTAATCCTTTTATTCTAGAATAAAAACAACGCGAGATTATTTTGTTATTTTCCCCCATTCTTATTTTCATATACAATTTTGGTTTTCTCTAGCGATTTAAAAATCTAGTTCTAAGAAGAGTCCTCAAAGGGATTTTTGTTTTATAATATTTGGGTCTAAATTTATGTACATTAAATAAAAATTAAATTTTAAATGCGGTTTTTAAGGTGATCATCCGATAAATAAATAACAAACGTATTTTGATCACTTGCATCGTACATTCCGAAGGATAATTTTGCTTACGTCATTTTTGAGATTATGTAGCCGAAAAATGTCCAAGTCCCTCATATTCCACCACGCCATTCAATGTACTGATAACTCTTCAACTTAATGTTTTTCTTCAAGTTACTTGATTAAAAATTGCAGTGAAGATAACTTTACTCCAAATAATTCACATGGTTGCCATGTATTTTTACAGTTTAAGAAGACTCAACTTACTTTTCTTATTATTTTGGCGAACATAAACAAAATTTTTTACTACATTTTTCTTTATTTCGTTTATGTGTCATAATTTCACTAAACCTCAAACATTTTCGTTTAATTTTTCAAAAAAAAGAAATTATTTCGTCTAATGAATCAGGTGACATGAATTTCATGAAATGTCATAACTTTAATTAAAGTCAAATGGTGAGCAACAACAACGAATGTCAGTAATGAAACTACCATCTTCTTTGTATCTTGGATATTTGTAACATCATCTGGCATAAGTTTGACAACGAAACAGGCATAAAATAATAATTGTTCAGTCTTCAAAACAGTAAAAATCAATTTTCATTGAACAGTCATGAAAAATAGCAAAAATTGTATGACAGCACCACCTAGCGTGAGTTTAACCAAATCCTCAAAGTCAAGCATAGTTCCAGAAAAATTGTTGTTTGTTCGAATGTTGCTCATTTTTTGCTGTATCCTAAAAATCACAAGCTTTAGATAGGTATACCAAAAAAAAAAAAACTGCTCTTAACTATCATACTCGTATGCTAATTAAACCACTATAATTTATAAAAGGAAATTGGTAAAAAGCAACAGCAGCTCACAAGCCGACTGTCGTCCATTGGCTACGCACTTGCCCAGCAAGTCGTAGGTTGTGGGTTTACATACCGGTGGAGTTATGAAAGAAATCTAATGAGGAGATGTGGTGATCTCCGAAATAGCTATAATTTCTGCGACTCCTGACTGTTGTATTTTTCCAAAATACTTTCTTTATACTAGTCCTGAGTTAAAAACGACGAGTACATTTAACCCTTATCAATTGGGATCAGATTTTATATTCTAAACCGAAAGGACTCTAATTTTCCCCATAGTAATTAAATCAATTACAGTTTTTTTGCATATTCAGATCGCACATCCCAAAATAAAATAAATAAATAAATAAACTAGTGGAATCAAAAATCCCTACATAATTTTATATTGGTGAAAAGTAGACGTCATCGAAATGCAACTTCATATAATAAAATGGATTAATTTTTTTATTGTTTTTGAGTAAAATTTAGTTTTAGAATAATATAACTGCTATTGTAATTTATTTTAGTTTTCTTGAAAGCTGCACTGATGATGCGATAGAGCATGTAGCGCTTGCAAGAAATATAAAGTTGATTATTCCACATACATATTACATCTAATAGTCACATATTGTACTTAATTGCCGGTAGAGAGTAATTATTTGGCATTCAAAAGTAGTTCAGAGTATAAATAAATGTGCTAAGCTTTAAGAATTTTCACAAACAAAATCTGTATTTACAGCATGTACGATTGCAATAAAACAGTTTAAGCAAAAGGAGCTTCATTCGTTTGACGAATCATCTTTTTAAGCTGATATTTAATTATGCCATTCCGTGTTTTATTTAAATAAGTTTTCTAGAAGCTTTAAATAATTTATGAATTATTGAAGTATTCAAGCCAATGGAATTTACTTATAAATTGTTATAATAAACTAATTTTAATTTTCTAGAGCACCTTACAAATTGAGTATCATAACAAACGGGTTTTAACAATAAATTATATCACAATTCGATTTTAAAATGCAAACGAGAACTGGTTGCACAGTTAAAAAAATAAATAAATAAAAGCATGCGATTTTTTTGCAGTTTTTTGAAGAGGAAAAATTTTTGTCTAGGCATTTCGGCTGTAAGAAATGCTCGAAATATGGAAATGGGGAATTGAAAGGTAGTGCAGAATTTTAAATACGTATTGTTTTGCTAAAAACATAGATGCCGACAAACGACGTTTGAGTTATATCTAAACTTCATAAAGGAAGTTTTTGCAAAAATATTCGCGTAAAATGGTATAAAAGCCGCCGCACGGTAAATGTGTTTGAGAAAAAATATATTCAGAAAGGCTTAAAGCAAGGTATGAAGGGTTTTAATTACGTCGCGCAGACTGACTCCTAATTCTTTTTTTTTTTTTTTGAAAAATCGGAGCGAGCAGAGAGAAGCAGCTATCTGGCTTCAACGATCGAAATACATATGTGTTTTGAACTGATTTTGCCCATTTTCATTTCATGTTTACAGAAGATTACAAGCCATGCATGTATAGATTTTGATTAAAAAAAAAATAAGGAGGAGCACGCCCATTTTCCAAAAATTATAATAGACTCTTCCGTCATTACAACAAATTTAAATTAGTTATTATTGTCTCATCACGGTTTTTTTTTTAACTTTTGATACTTACCACCTCTCATGGTCGCAATTTTAATCCCACCACTCCCATTTCCGACACAACTTATTGACGGTTTGTTATCAGGCTCTAACTCAAATTTCTACTCAATATCTCTATCAGTGCTAAAGTGTTTAGTTTTGGTCCAAAAAATTAACATTTGGAGTTGTAACAGGGTTGTATTTTTCTAACTATGCATATTTTGCAGGGCGTGGATTTGATTAGCCTGCAAATATCACCTCTTGTCATAATTTTCCTTTGAACCGAATTTTGAATTATCAAACCCGAACGAAAAATAACTCAAAAAGTGATTCGGCTCGGTTTGAAATGCAAATACGCTAAGGTATTTTTCAAATTTTGTAAATAAAACTATATCTAAAAATGCAACCTTGTGGTAAAACTGTCAAACAAACAAAAGAAATATAGTACAACCGGTCAAAATGTAACACCACTTTGGCCATAGATACATATGTATGATGTTAAGGCCTAGTACATATTTACATGTCCCAACATATCGAAAATGGGAGTCAAAAACCCAGTTTTGCTTACTTTGCTCTACTTATACTTACGATCGGTACAAACCTTAAAAAATATTATTAATTTTTTTTTTAATTCCGCCCTGCAGTGAATTTGCAAAATGTTAGATAATATAATTTATATTATTTTTTTACAAACCACTAAATTTTTAACACAAAAATGAGTAAAAAAGGGCTTTATTGAAATAAACTTCATTTTTACTCTTTCCTTTACAGTCCGAATGTCTGCATCGACAAGGAAGAGGATGAAAAAGTAATCGATTCTAAAGCCGATGCTAATGGACAAGATGATCTATTACCCGGCGTCTCAGAGGTCGTTGACGTGAGACCTAGCATTTTCGGACAATATCAAATTAGCCTCAACTCGTGCATTGAGAAACATAACAAATACGTTTGCACTCGAGTGTAAGTATTAAAACTTTGTTGCGCATTGCAACATTATTAACAATCGCACAAAATTAAAAAAAAAAAACAAAAACAGAGAAAAACAAAGTTGCAATCCTAATTTTATTTCGTGAAATATACATTTTGGCTTTATTATCTCTGCCACACACACGCACACACACACGCACACACCTACAAAACAGCTTAACCCAAAATGGCAAGAGGAAAACAGTTACCGTAACACGTCAGTGCTGTCATGGTTATGGACGTCCACGTAATGCCGACTTCGCAACACCATGCGAGAAAATGGAAATTAAAAACGTCGATGAAACTGCAGCTGAAATGGGAGCCAAAGAGTTCGTGGCGACTGCCAAGAATGCCGGCATTGGCGAAGTGTTTGGAAAGAAAAACGTGACCATCTTTATGCCAGTCGATGGAGCATTCAATAGCTATATTGAACGAATGCAAAGCGAAAATGTAAGTGATGGTTAGAAGAGAAGATATTAACCAAATATAAATAAATGATTTTTATTTTTTGTTTGATTATTTTTAGAACGCCGTTGAGCCCAAGGCCGATGGCGCTATGATGAACTTGTACAAACGCCATATTGTGGACGGTGAAGTCAGTTTGTATGACGTGAAAAACGATCAATTGCTAAAAACTCAACAACCCGATCAGTCCATACGCATCAATACCTTTGAAGTGCCACTCGCTTTGGGCGATGAACCCTACCGCTTTACAGCCAACTGCGTACCGATTGAGAAGCATGATAAGCTGGCGGAAGAGGGTTTGATTCACACCGTGGATGGTGTATTGAAGCCAGTAACAAAGAATATTATGGATTTAATACGTGAACGTGCTGATATGTCGATTATGCGCACTGTGCTTGAGACCACCAAGATGAATGAGCTGCTGGAGGGTGAGAAGCCAGTCACCATATTTGTGCCAACCGATGATGCTTTCGACAAGGTAGATCCACATCTACGACGTGCACTCAAAGAGGGCAAAGGCTGTGCTGCAAGTAAGTAATAACAAACAAACAAAAAATAACACGCGTCCACCTAAGTACGCGAGCCAGAAGTAAAACTTCTTTGCCGATTCCATAAATAGAAAGGCTATAATCACTTTTGGTTTTGAAACGGGCAACACTGCTGATTTAGTACGTACAACATAAATTTTATGTTTGTTCGTACCAATTTTCGTTTCTGCTTATTCAGAACTTGTTCGGAGCGTCACTAGTCTCAAAATAGTTGCAAACTACTCTCGAACGAGTAACAAACAAACCAGTTATGAACTAGTTCGAATCCTATCCCGCACTACTTTCAAACTAGTTTCGAAATGATCCGCAAGTTGCAACAAACCAGTCCAGAAGTAGATACAGAGCAGTCCTGAGTTATTCCTCAACTGTGCTAACAGTCACATCAAACTAGCCCTGAGCTGGTTTCCGAACTAGTCCCGCAATGGTTGTGAAAAAGGTCTCGAAAACATCTTAGAGCGTCGTGTGGCCAACTTGAAAAATTACCCACATGGTGCTGGAGAAGTTTTACTTCAAAAAATTAAATGTTCAAAATGGTATCTCTTTTTGTGACTTAAATCAACTTATTCATTAATTTTATCAAATTTCCGTTACTTTTGTTTTATGTTTTTTTTTTAGATATTTTGAAGAATCACATTCTCGATTTGACCTTCTGCTCCGTTGCCTCCATACCCGGTGCCAAGACAACCGCCTACAATGTGCTTGGTGAAGCGATGCGTTTCAATCGCAGCGATTCGACCGCTGGCAAGTCAGAAGTTGCCGATTTGGTTGGTGAACAGCCGGTCGTCATCAATGGCATTGCGAAAATCATTGAAGCAGACATAATGGGCACCAACGGCGTGATGCATGTGATTGATACAATTCTACCAACCATGTCGGCATTGCCGCTATCGACATTGATGCAAGAGAAAAATGTTACCATCTTCGAGCGTCTGCTTGAGGCTGCTGGTTTGGAAAACAACTACGATGACATGGATAATGTAACTGTCTTCGCACCAACCGACAAGGCATTGCAAGGCACCAAGTGGGCTGAAATGTTGGAAGAGTCACCGGAAAAATTGCGCAATAATGCTGAATTGGTTGAATTCCTAAACTACCATGTCGTACAGCCGATGATAAAGACTTGTGATTTAACCGATACCACTTTACCCACCATTGCCGGTTCTGATGTGCGTGTGAATCTCTACTCCACACATGCGCTCTTTTCGAATGTTATGAACCGCGCTACGGTCAACTGCGCGCGTTTGGTGCATTTCGATGACGAAAGCTGCGGCTCGGTGTTGCATCAAGTCGACAAACCGCTAGAGGCACCAAAAATGGTAAGCAATGAAATACCAACTGCATTACTCAAATAACTTCGCTTACTCTGTTTTGTTTTGTTTTTTAAATTTAACTTCCTTATATTTCCTTCCAGAATCTATTGCAATTCTTGGAGTCCAATCCCATGTATAGCAAATTCCTCGAATTGGTACGTGCCGCTAATCTAAGCAGCATCTTGACCAATGCCAACGATAGTTACACACTGCTCGTACCGAAGAATGATGTATTCGAGGAAGTCGCCGATTGGCAGACGACACTCACCAAAGACAAAAGTGAATTAGAAGATTTGATCAAGACGCATATCGTAAATGATGTTGTCTGCTGTGCTGGTATCATACCGACCAAATGGCCATTTGTACGTTCGATTGAGTCACTGAATGGCGCACACTTGCGCATCACACGTGAACGTCGCCCGAAGATTGGAAATGCTGGTGTGACCAAGTGTGATGGTATTGCCACGAATGGTATTGTTCATGAGATCAATGATATTATAGTTCCTCAAAAACGTCAACAACAACGACCACTACCGCAGTATCAGCCCGATGTGGAGAGTTTTGGTGACTTCTTCTTTTAAAAAGTTGTTTGAACATAATAAGCGTACATATGTATGTACATAAATATTTACATAGTTGACTTAAAGTTTGTATGTATGTGTGTGTGTACACATGTATGCCTATTAAATGAGAATAAGTTAGCCGCTTTTGTAATAAGCATTGAATGGTAATTAATTTAAAAGAAAATATATTGATTACCATTGCGATATTTTTTATTCATTTAATATAAAAAATATACGTTATAACCTGAGCTATACATTCGAATATATATAATGCGACTTTTTTTAAAATAATTATATTTATGTGTATGTATTAAACTGAATTGTGAATGTTTAATTTCGCAAAACCAATAAAAAATATTAAAAGAAAAATTCTTGGTATTTCATTAAAGAAAAGCTAATATAAAACTTTGTGGAGCTAAATATATTTATAGCAATGATCGTAAGTCACTAGTTATACATGTCAAGGCGAATTCATATAAATTTCAATTCGAATTGTGACTTTCTGAATTTGAAATGGAAATTCTGAATATGAATTGCTGGTTTCTTAACTAAAACTGAAAAAGGTGTAAACGAAAACTAAATTTACATGTACTTTGTTTTTTGTTTTTGCGTAACGAGACAATTGACCAAGAATGATAGAATACAAGATTGCGCCTTCCCGCGGTGAAATGACAGATCTCGCCTTTAGTAAACAAGAATACGGGAGAGAGAAAATTGAACAACTTCCAATATTTCATTGAAAAACGTGTTCTAATTGTTCTAAAGTGTAAAAGTATGAATTTATAGGCAGACATTTAATAAATAAATTCGCAAAATACTAAAAAAAGTGTCTCTTTTTCTTAATTTGTGAAAAAAGCTTTGTCTAGTTGAGGTTGAGAATTGTCAAACCCGGCAAAACCAAAGTAGCGGTACTTCTAAAGGCGTCACCTTCAGTATTCAGTACACCGTGACAATTGACTACTTTTAACAGAAAGTATGAGAACTCAATTCCCATAACAACGGAAACATCTTGAATGCTAGCAAAATATTTCAATTTGACAATTCATACACTGATCCGAATAAAAAAAAATTAAATGCGTTTTTATTCAATAAATTCACCTTGGCTTATGTCTGAATGAAAATGAAATCTGCCAAAATCAAGGCACATTTATATAAAGTGATGTTAGTAGAGCAGCTGATTGCTTCTTCTTTATTAACCTGCTATAAAGTGTCAGCTAAAAGTCCGGAAACGCTATCGTTATTTAGGGCTCATTCTTAATTTATGAGCAAACTACGATGAAACTCGGTAATTTAGCAATGTAAAATCTGTCAATAAATTAAGATGAAATGAGGTATTTTATCATAAATCAAAAACCCAATTAAGAAGAAATCAGTGTCGGCTCTAAATTGTATCGGTAGTCATAGAAAAACGTGTTCTCCCATAATCAAACTGGACGACACATTTTGAAAAAATTAGCGTTCCACTCCACTTTTCCTTGTTTTTTTTTGCCTCAAGAAGCTGTCTTTCATGATCGTAAATTTAAAAAAGCATAATATCATAGTACAATTTAAGTAAATCAAAAGTGTACACAATCTCTCACATTTTGTCTTTTGATCAAAGATCTCAGCAACCCTGTATCTACATAGCTGTCAATACAAATTAGGAAGGACAAATGTGGGCGCACTTGGTTTATGCGAAGTAATTTGGGTGAAAAGAAGTAATTTACGTTGTAGTGGGTACGGTCCTTAGAGCATATGACCAAATATTTTGTTCGCAAACTACCAACAATTAGTGGCTGTCATCTTTCTATTTTTCTTTATCATGACATTTTGGTCCCCCTTTGGATTCGCCTTATCGTCATATCCATCACCTAATATAAATTCGCCCTGGCAAAAATGTTGTACAGCTACGAACTCCAGGCGAATTTATATGGATCCACCTTTGTACAAATTCGTCAAAAAGGGTATCTAAATCAACATCCTCTAGACTTCAGTGAATGATGGCCGTTTGGCTGTTCAGACCTCGGCTTGAAAGACAAAGAAAGGTTTGGTTCCAAATACATATATTCCTGTACTTCTGTCCCCTCAACCATTTCTTGATGCTTTGTTCCGAAACAAAAGGCTAATGATATGTATAATTGCATTATCTTTTAATATCTTGAGTACAGAGACGAAAACTTCAGACGCTAATTGATCGTATAAGATTTTAAATATTTCCACCAAAACTTGACTGTTTATCTCTGTCTGGCAATCAAAGAAGATGATCACAAGAGAATTTAGAACAATTTGTTGACCAATTAAGCTAGCGTATATCTTTACAGTCTCGTTTTCGGGGATGTATCGTAGACTTTCGGTAATAACAAACACCCTTGTAAAATTTAGCTGCAAAGCACCTGAAAAATCAAGTAGATAGAATAGAATTTTTATTCAGAAAGTAAGTAGAAGTAAACTCAATGTCCCAACTAAACATTAGAATCCGTCAGGCTATGTATACAAATGAAATCTGCGTTTAGGTGTGCCACATCCCCTGGCTCAGTCATATCTAGCATCATAACATACACACATACATATGTACATACATACATATGTTTAACTTTTGGACTCTTTAACGAATTCTGGTAATTTTAAAAATAAATCGAAGGAAGTTATAACTGAAAACTGTAATACCGAAAGCATACAATAGAATACTTGCATGTAAAGCAACAACACAGTCTCTACTGGTTGAGCCAACTCGGTAAAATGATAACCAACCAACACAATGCTGCAAAGGTGAAAGAAACCCTGCTGGTCCGAATGGACTATAGGAAAATATTTGGAACGTTTTCAGTTTAACACCATCTCGTTTTTTTTTTAATGATATGGTATTTTTGAATAAGATATTTCATAAGAGATACTAACAGTGGCATTATGTCTCGGTGATAAAAAAAACAGACAACTTGAAGCTATCAGTCCGCGGAACTTCTCTGTCTGTCCAACTTAGCCTTACATCTGACACAAAGAAATTAAGTTGTTGAATGCATTATTATAATATTATTGGATAGGTAATATTCTGGTTAGAAAGAATGATCTAAATTTGATGGAATGCAATGTTAAAAAATTTCATTTCACTTTTTCGTTCGGTACACTTCAATCGATCCAACAAAACAATTTTTTTTTATAAATAAAATTTAAAATTTATTACTACACAAAACATACATAATTTTTAGACTTTTCAAATAGTGCGGGCAATTCCAAACGGATTTTTCAATTATTTGGATACTTAAACGAAAAATCCGGAAATTCGAATAACGGGATATTATCATAACTTCGGAATATCCATATTTTTTGACATAAATATAATATTTGGATATCCGGATATCAGAAATTAATGAAATGCAATTTTGGGCAAATAAATAAAAGCGAAAATAGAGAACGCAGAAAGATTTCCGTATTTATCGCAGGTTAGGAAAATAGTAGGATAGGTTTTTATAGGTTATTAAATTTGCGAAATAAATAGTGATAAGTTCCTTTTTCGTTTTTTATATGAAACAAAAATGATATTCCTCTTAAAAAAAATTATATTAAAATATTATTTTTTCTGTGAAAGATCAAAATTTATAGGTTTGTAAATACAATTTTTATATATTATCAAATAAGTATTGTATGTAACATATGCGTGAAATTTATCTGAAACTTCTCACAACAGTAAAAAAAAATCTGAAAAAAGTCATAGCCCTAATGTAGAATTGCACCGTTGGGGGCATTCTTATCAAGATATTTACATACATTTACTTATACTCTCTACTCAATTATACTCACACCGACCGATGCTCAGACAAAACAAACTATGGTACCTAAATTGTGGCGTCAAGCGTTGCATTTTCTCTCCAAGTTCATTGCTAGGTGTTTTATTCTATTTGCCTTTTCCTCTTTTTTAATTTTATCTTCCTTATTTTTCACATTTGTCTTTCGCACACAACTTCAAGATATATTGTGAGATGATCCCTATAAATTTTATGGGCATAAGGAATTCTGACAGTCCGTTGACGCTTGACGCTGCAATTTAGGGATGGCCCAATGAATTGATAAACTGAGCAGAATGGATGTTTGCTTAAATTAACTCATATGCAGGTAAGTATGCATGTGTGTGCCTGCACTCATTCATGTGCATTCTTTCGAGTACTTTTAGCATATAAAATGCATGTTCTCAGTCCATCAGTTCATTTAGTTGCAAAAAGGCGCATCAATTTTAATTTTCATTAACGCGTTTAATTTTGAACTTTGTGGAAATATTTTTGTTGCATTTTTCGTTCAAGTAATTGCAGATCAAAATAAAAATAAGATATAAAATAAAAACGTAAAATAAATCAAATATAGTACATGCTATTAAACTTTCAATTAAGGCATAAAATATTGTAAAAAATTTGCATTTATTTAATTTATAATTAGCTTCAGTGCATTCATACATAATTGAATAATGTCCACACTTCCCGCAACATTTCTTAAGGGTTTTCACGATGAAGGTCTCTGCAGACGCATGGAATATCGCAAACTCGGTCTTACCGGGTTGAAGGTGTCAAAAGTGTCTCTGGGTACTGGCACTCTAAGTGATTTTTATGGGTGTGTAACAATTTAATTAAATTTCGTATTCAGTATTTTTCCCCCACTTACATATGTATGTAATAGAACGCCGATAAGCGTATGCCATTTAATTTAAAATTCTTTATTGTTCTGAAGTGCAAACTCACACATGTACATGTATACCTATATATGTACGATCGCATGTAAGAGTGGGAAGGTATATAATTTACTCTTTTGTTTTGTTTACATGCACTCGTTATATTCAAACGTAATGCTTTTTGTGCTTACGTTACTTCTCTCATTCGCCGACAGTGATCTTGATGTGGATGAAGCTATAAAAACTATACACAAAGCTCTCAAGTCGGGTATTAACTATATTGATACGGCTCCATATTATGGACAGGGTCGTTCGGAGGAGGTATTGGGCATGGCATTGAAGGATGTGCCGAGGGAGACATATTATGTAGCTACGAAAGTTGGACGTTATGAAAAGGATTTCAAGAATATGTTTGATTTTTCGGCAAAAAAGACCAGAGCAAGTGTGGAGAAAAGCTTGAAGTTGCTTGGTCTCGATTATGTGGACATCATACAGGTTTGTTTTGGAAATCCTACTAATATTATAAATATTATAAATGTGAACATTTTTGTGTGAGTGAGCGTGTGAGTGAGTTTCTTACCATTTTCGGATTCGGCCCAGAGAGCGTTGCCACTTGTTAAAAAGGTTATACATAGACAATTAAATAAATAAGTTATAACATATATTGCGATATGACGATTTTGCAGATTTGGGGAAGATTTAGATATAGTCCTTTATGTGGGGGTTACCATAAAGCCAATTTCGCCAAAGGGAGTTGCCACCGGGTTAAAAGATTAAATTCAATCAAATCAATGTGTGAAAGCGAGTACTGTAATATGGGTGTTGGTACGAAAAGGTTTAATAAAACTTATTTTACAAAAGCTTTTGAAAGAAGGTTGTCATCTGCTTAAAGGTTAATTAAGTTAAATTAATAGATTCAATTAAATTTTACAATATGAGTGCCAAACTAAAATTATTTAAAAAAATTTATTCAAAAAAATATTTTTGGAGTGTTGCCACCTGTATAAAAATTAATTTATATTAATTATAAGTTAAATCAATTATAGAAACATAAGTATTTTAGAAAGAATTTACAAAGTTTAATTTCAAAAATATTTGTGAATAGTGTTGCCACCTGTATAAAAATTCATTTAAATTAATTATAAGTTAAATAAATTATAGAAATATAAGTACCAAACGACGAAGGTTTGAGAAAGCTTTATTTTGAAAATACTACTGGAGAGGGTTGCCACCTGCTGGAAAAACTAAATTAAATGATTAAGTTAAAGGAAATATTACGGCGTGAGATTCCAAGAAAGTCGGCTTAAGTAAACATAATCATGAAAATATGTTTGAAGCGCGTTGCCACCTGTTTAGAAATATTAATTTATGTCAATCTCTAAGCTTACTGAAATATTACAGTATTGGGCGAAACGAAAGCGATAGCTTGTTGAATCAATTTAATTGGTAAAAGGTTTAAGGGAGCTGTATTCGAGAAATATATTTGGAGAAGTTTAAATTCAACTGAATTTTTGGAAAAATTTAAATTCAACTAAATTTACAAATAAATTAAGCATTAGAATAAATGTTTGAAGTGACAGAGGTTTTGAAAACTTAGTCTCCAAAAAAATTGTGAGAAATTGCCAACAGTTTGAAAATTAAATACAACTATATTTATAACGTAAGGGAAATCAGGATAACTCACGTACATACTACATATATTCGGAATACCTTACACGTAATGGTATTGCGCAATTTTTTTTTAAATCAGTGTTAGTATAATGCATAACAATACAAGCAATCTTAAAGTGATCGTAAAGTCAATAATATGTGAAAAAATTATGAAAAAATAAAAAATCAAAAGGACAGTGAAACTTGAAAAGTTTGACTTAAAGTCCAAAAATTAACCAAATAATTATACATGGCTTTAAATACCAAACTCTCTTAAATATATTGTTTAAGGTGAAATAATAATATAAACACTTTTATGTTAAAGGAAACCAGAATATTTCTCTTATATAAACTTTTGTCCTACAAGTGGTTCATTCTTAGGATTTTAAGTGGGCAAAGTAAAATTTTTCAAAACTTACTTTTTCTAACGGCCAAAAAAATTATAAAACAAAGCGTCCCATGAGCTGAATGCCTGCTTGCTTGTTTCGTCTTTATTTTCACTTTCTATTTACTTTCGAATTGTAAAATTCACACTTTATTTCTTTATTTTTCTTAAGGTTGTCTTTTTTAGCTTCTCTGTCATTCAAAAGCAAAAAATATATATATAGAATTCTTCTATTTGTAATGACAATACCACTAAAGCCCGGACACACTAAAATTTAAATTACTTATTTCCGTTCAAATTACTTCGCGTCCACACTTGTCATTCCCAATTTATCTTGACAGCTCTGTAGCCACAGGGTTGCTCAGTTCTTTGATCAAAGGAAAAATGTGAGAGATTGTGTACATTTTTAATATATTTAAATTTTATTGTAATACATTCTTTTTTAATTTACGACCATAAAAGAAAGCTTATAGAGGCAGTAAAAATCAAGAAACAGTTGAAATAAATGATAATATTTCAAAATACGCCTTCCGGCTTGTTTGGTTTTTCGATTATTATCAATAAAATTTAAAGCCGACACTGATTTGGTCGTGATTTGGTTCTGGATTTACATATAATAAAATACCTCATTTCATTTTAATTTATTGACAGATTTTACAAGACGAAATATGTAACTTGCATTCATCGTAATTTGCTCATAAATTAAGAATGATCCATATTTTACGATAGGGCTTTTATATGAATTTTAAATTGCAAATCGCGGTGTGGACAGCAATAGTTAATGATGTGGATTAACTTCGATTTGAGATTATTAACTTAAGCTAGGAAACTGTATATTTCTCTCAATATGCGTAAATTTAAAAAACCAAATTTATAGTAACCATAATTTTGCTAAATTAAAGCTTAATCTTCGTATCTCATTTGGCCTTAGCTAATTGCATTACAAATCTCTTTTCAGATTCATGACATCGAATTCACTAAAGATCTTGACATTGTCATCAACGAATGTCTTCCTGAATTGGAAAAAATCGTAAAAGAAGGAAAGGCGAAATTTATTGGAGTAACCGGATACCCATTGGCGCGCCTAAAGGAATGCATTCAGCGTGCACCAGGTCGTTTTAATGTATGTAATAATTACATTCATGTTTCCAACACACTTGATTACTTTCACTTCCATTATTCATTTGATCAATTATTGATTTTGAAATATTTGATTGCCCAATCACACAGTCAGTATTGGCCTATGCGCGCTACACCCTGCTTGACGACTCGCTCAAATCATATTTAGACTTCTTTCAACAAAATAATTTGGGCATTGTTTGCGCTTCCGGACATGCACTTGGCCTTCTAACCAATGCCGGTCCACAGGCGTGGCATCCGGCCGGTGAGGAAATAAAAGATATATGCCGGAAAGCAGCTAACATTTGCAAAGAGGCTAACGTCGAACTCGGCAAGTTGGCCATGTACTACTTTATGCAACTGGATGGTGTAAGCACCTTCCTAACCGGAATGCAAACACGCCAACTGTTGGATATCAATCTGGCCGCATACTACAATGGACTAGACAAGAAGGAGCAGGAAGTGTTACAACTTTTACGCGAAACGTAAGTAACTAACTAAGAGTAGCGATTGAAGTGTAGCTTAAACCGAATCAGGTAACTAGTATAACCAAAGTTGGCAGCTGTTGCTGCTGCTGACAAACTGGCCGGTTGATCTGGTGCCCCGTTGTTAGATGACGCTTTTAGCGGTTAATCTGTGGTTTGCCGTAATTTTATAGTCGGATATAAAAATTGTGCAATTCGGATATGAAATAAATACCAATAATAATTGCACGAGATGTTTGTGGTCGCGAATGAGGTGATGTGGTGGATTATTTCTTGTTTGTTTGTATATTAAGGATATTACGTAAGCGCTGGGTGAATGCAAACTGGTAGCATATTGATATCGTTCATTGAAGTGGGCAATCTTGCAACAAGCTGAAAATATTTACATACATACATAGTCATCGACATAGAGTTTGCTGGCAAATAGTAATTTGTTATTGACATTTTTCGCTTGAATAACTTTCATGATCATGGCCGAAAGCAGTTGTGTGACGGTTGTAAAAGTTTTGAAAAATATTTTTAATTACATATGTATGTACATATGTATGCACATTATGAAAATGCTATACATACATACACACCTACATACATATGTGCATTAAAGTCCATCACTTCCCATACAAAAGAAAATCGTTATGATTTTTCCATCGGAATTATTAAATTTATTATATTTTAAGACACCAATTAAAATATTTCCGAAACATATTAAAATTTACTTGAGCTATACCGATTTGAAATTATCTCCAAACAAGCAGTTTTTTAAACAAATTTTTCAAAAACTCTACTCAGATCCAAGGGGCATTCACTAGGTGGTGGCAATAGTAAAAGCGAATTTAATCACAAAACTTTCATCTATACATGTATTTTGATTTTGGGTTTTAGTATGGCAATTGTTAAAGTCCGTCTAAGACGCAATGTTGGGCGAATTGAGAAATTAGAAAACAAACAAATACACTTGCGGTCAATAAAAACGCACCACCAAATATAATTGAAATAAGATCACATGAGCAATTTGTTTATAATGTTAGAATATTAGGGCCATTTTTATTTGTTTGGCCAAATAGTGTAAACTAATTATCCACAAAAAATTTTCTCTAAATAAAATTAACAAAAATGTACATTCGATGATATTCATGATTAATTAAAAGAAAACAGTGCGAAGTTAACTTAAAGGAACTAAATCATTTTCACCACTAACGGTAGAAATATAGACTTCACAATAGGCTCTCCTAATAACAAGTCATTCCTGCTTTAGCCTCAATAACTGCCTTAATTCTTGAAGGCATGGACCATAGCAAACCAGTTCTAAAATCTTTATCAATTGACTTTTATTTGTTGGCTGCTGTTTAGCAGCTTCACACTTTATTATGTGCCATAAGTGCTCAATAGGGTTTAAATCTGGCGAGTTTCCAGGCCAACCCAAGCGTTGAATCCCTGGATCGTTAAATGTATTGGCCAACTAAAAATAAAAAATCGAGCTTAATAGGATCATATACACCAATATTGTATAGATGTTTTATACAAGATTTGTATCCAATCAAAACTTAGCCATTTTGCACGATGGCATGGCTGACGCAGCATCCTGGAAGATTAGGCGATCCGTATAAGAATAATGCTTTTCAATTGCGGGTACTAAAAAATTGTTAACCACTGTCGCATATTTTTTTGCATTCGCTATTCCATTAACAAGGTGTAGAGGCCCTAAAGCATGGTATGAAAACTAGCCCCAAATCATTTGACTTTGAGGAAACATCACTTTCTTTACTACACAATTATCCTGGAACCTCAGGTGGTGACTGAACGGCGCACTTAAAGCAATTTTTGTGAGCTTAGCAAATTAAATTTGCATTCGTCAGACCACATAATCTATTGCCAATCATTTTGGTCCAAATTTTGGTATTTTTAGCCCAATAAATTCGTGCAGCCTTGCTTTTTTTTGTGGTAATAGAGGCTTTTTGGCAGGGCGTCTTCTATAGAAACCCACATCTCTAAGCCGTCGGCGTATGGTTTCGCACTTAAATCCAATTGGTGAAAATTTTGCATCTCCGCACTTATAGAAAGTGCACTTTAAAGCGGTAGCTATTCTCTTTTGTTTTTTGTAAAAGACGAACAATAGTTGAATGGCTACAACCAATTCTAGCTGCTATTTGCCGAGAAGATGGTTTTTTTTCATCTAATGCCAATATGCGAATTTTTTGATCACGCGTTAATTTCTTCCAATTATTTGGTATTTTGCACAACTTTTCAAATACACAACCAAAACACGACTATAACTGAACAGTGTGCAACCCAATTCCATAAAAAATATTTTATTTCTCAGTGCCTACTAAATCTAGTAGAAATTTTTTTCAAATTTACAGTTATATAGCTGAAGATAGTCTACCAAAGTGGTGGTGCATTTTTATTGACCGCAAGTGTATATGTATAGTGGCGAGCAAAAGCAGTAGCGTTTCCACGACAGTAGTTTATGGGGAATGTCTTATGCTGTTGCAACAACAACAAAAACAGCGCAAGCGGTCAAATGGTGACCTCTTTACAATATTAGCAAGGTTTTTTTTTAATTTTTTTGTTTACTTTGCTACCATAACAAAAACTCTGTAAATTAATGTTTCCCACTTTATAGAAAAGTTATGAAAACTCAAAAAAATTTGTTTACAATTTTAAAATTATTTAGAACAGATTCTTAGACATTTTTCGAGTATGCAGCATATTTAAGTTTAGTATAAAAAGTGTCCATGGGCAAAATTAGAAAAAATTAACGATCGTTTCTAACCACATTTTTATAAAATTAACGAAACGAAATAAAATTAACGAAACATCTTGTTTTATGAAAAGGTCATCATTCAAACGGTTTCATTCATTCATTTCAATATTCATTTTGACAATCACCACACAAATGCAAGGGAAATTTAAATGAAAAAAACCAAAAAAACCAAATCAGCTGTTCTTTTGACACCACCTTCTACAAATTCGCCATGCTCAGATCATAGATTAAATGGTCTGCACCAAAATATTTAAAAATTGTTCAACTGAATCGTGTTGACATTTTTTATGCTCTTTTCTGCTCTTTTAAATTTAACTTAACTCAACACTCAAATACCATTTTTGGAGGTATTTTCAAATCGGTTTGATTAAATTTCTTTTTTGGGAAGACAGCCTAACGTGCATACATACATACATATATTTTTATGCCCGATCGAACTTGTACACAAGGTTTAATGAAATTGAACTAGATTTAAGCAGATGTATACAAAAATTTTAAGAATGGAAAAGAAGCCGATTAAGCAAAGTCCCTCCGATAAAATTAAGATTTCTCAACGAAATCCTCTATATATGTAGAAAGGTCTAAAAGTTTCGGGCTTATCCAGATTAGATTTGTCAGGGGTGCAAAACTATAACCTCATAAAATAAATGCACATTGCGTTACCTCCCTATATCCAAAAATTATTTAATTTTCTTACAAGTATTGGTAGGTAGGTGAAATAGCTGTGACCCATGTCGACGGAGTAGAAAAAATACTGCCGTTTTAATGCCATAAACTCTACAAAACCTACTGCGTAATGGGAGGATGTGTATTACAACTAGCCAGAGTTGTTAATGAAGTCTACTATGTTTGAGGTCTCAGTCCTAGATACCTGCCCTTGATTATCCGAAAATGGGTTTCTTAAGGATGTTCGACGAAAGCGGGATAGAGCCGGGCAAGTGCACAGAAAATTCTCTACCGTTTCCTTCGCGGCTATGTCTCTGTCGCACCACCCTTTGGTACATTCGGAGTTCCATCTTTGTGTATTCTACTTACTACTTCCGTTTATTACATATGTGATTTCGTCAGCCGAAATTTGTATTGAAAAAAAAAAAAACAAAATGCATGTGCTAGCTTTGGGTGTCAATAATATTAGTTGAACGGTTTTTTTCGAGATTAATAAGGAACACATCCTAAATTTAAACTTTATACACAACTTTTTATTTAATTAGGTTAAAGTCGTGAAATTTTTTTTTTAGAAAATACTTATATAATGGTTTTTTAGTACGAGGAATTCATTTCTGTTGGGCAATTTCATTGAATTTCATTAACTTTTTTCAAATAAATACTCAAATTAGAGGTTTTTTAAAAAGAAAAATCAGTCGTGATGGGAAATCTTTATTATTCGTTTTATATATCCCAAAGTGAGATTAATGAAAAAATTTTAATAAACAAATTAAAAACAAAAAAGTTGAAAAGTGTTTAAGAAAAAGTAGAACAAAAACCACTAAAACGAAATTCCATTGTATGAATTTTTGTTTCAAATATTAATTGCGGTTTTCGAAATTGTTAAATTTATATTAATTTATATTGATATATTAATAATTTTAATACAAATGTGTTTTAATTCCGACGACTGATTTTTTTTTTAACTTAACTCGAGAAAATTCATTTACCTAGTATTATTGATACCCAAAACTATCACATGCATTTGGATTCACTCAATACCGAACCGACAAGTTTGTTTTTGTCACATAACGTAAGCAAACCTAAAGATGCACAGAATTATTTGGTACCGTAATTGTGCCGAGTATAACGAAAAAGTACAAGTACTGCGCTGATATTGAAAATAACTGGCATTTTATTCTAGTATTAGTCTTTCCGTTGCAAAATAATAATAATTTCTCTATTTTAAATCTGGGTTAAGTTGTTTTTTTTTTATCCAAATTATAGAGAAAGTTTAAAAGGGTCGAGAATAAGAAGAAATTATTTTTAGGCCTCATTTGTCTACGTTTTTTTAATTCGTAAATTTTTTAAATAGTTTTATCACAATACCAGCAAATATCATCTGGGTACAATTAGATACTTTTGAACTTGACAGTTCCAATGAAGATGAGATTATTTGCGAAAAAACTTAGTAAACCCTTCACTGGAAGCTAGCTAAGTTTAGCTCTAAAATATATGAGATAGAAAATCCACATTTAATTCAATAAGTATCTAACTGTATTAGTCGCTTTAGAAAAACAGTGAATTTCATAAGCCAAAAATTTTAACATTATTGAAAATCTCGCAGATACATCGTCTGATTGCTGGAAAAGTTGCATATTAAAAAAGTGATTAATTTTGATTTGAGTATTCATTATTATTAGCTACCTAGAAGAATATATGTCTTCATTTTTGCTATTGAATCCAGTTTTCTCGCGTTTTCAAATTTTTTTTTTTTTGAGTTATGTATGTCACTCTTTAAGCAACCGCTCGATATATGTATATAAACCGACTATGCATTTAATGATGATTCCCCTCATTTAATAGTTCTTATCAAAAACTTTGTTTAAAAACAATATAAATTCAACAACATAAGTATCTATAAAATATTTTTTAAAAATATACAGTAGCTTTATATTTTTTATTTACAGCGTTTTCACAAAATCACTCAACTGGGAAGGCAACGAATTGGAAACTTATTGGGCCGCTAAGGAGGCGAAGAAGTAATAATTTAATAATGAGGATGCAATTTTATTGTAGGAAGTAAATTTTAATGCAATTAATTTTGTCTTAGCATGCATTATGCAAATAAAAGATTTTAAATATATCAGTGATGTACATTTTAAGTATTGAATTGTTTGAAATAAAAAATTAGTTTACTAATATTATGATTTACCGGTAAATATCATATTTTTTTTTATTTTCAGCATAAATAAATAGTACACACGTTTTCTTGCGATTTGTGACGAAGTGTGACATGTGATTTCGCTTTGCCTAATATATATAATATATCAATTAACATTGTATTTTATTCTACGATTAATAAAAAAATTTTCTGAAAGTGGGACAAGGGGGGGTCTAAAATGATCAAAAATCGCATTACGTAATATGTCCGACGACCTCTTAACACCAAGGGTAGCCGTAAAAATACCTGTTTGATGCGTAAAACCACGAAAAAATCCTTTTTCTATAATTTTGGAACGATGCCTGCCGCGACCAAGATTTGAATCCGGGGCACTCCGGGACGATCCCTCGATAATACACCACAAATATCTCGAAATTTCAGGACTACAATTACCTCAAATATGGGCATGGCTAATCATGGTGTTCACATCATATACATATAGCGCGGTTTCAAATTTCGAGCCCTACAGTCGTCAATTGAATCACAATTATCTACTTGCAAGCATATTTACATACATACATATATTCTGCATGTTACCTATTATCAACAAATTTTGTTACTGAACATTTTAACCGCAATTCTGGCGCGAATGGCAACGCTATCAACAGTTGGTCGAACTAAAATGTCAAATATTGTACTTTTACGAGGGACTGTAAAAATAATCGTTATTTTTATGCTTCGTTTAAAACGCTGATTGGAAAGAATTCGTTGGAAGCATAGCAGTTGGAATATACCGATATAATCTTTGTGGCACACGCTATGAAACTCTTAACTTATTTTTATTTAGAATATTTTTTGTTTTAAGTCACTGCACAATGGATTTAAAAATTTTTAGAATATTTTCTGTCTTAATTCACTGCACCATCGATATTTAACATTTTTTTGCACTCAAATTTATCAATTTTTGGTGATTTTTCAGTTTTTGATCAAAAATTCGATCGAAATTTTTTGTTTTTTATTGTCATCTCAAGTTTGTTATCGAAATTTGAAATTTGATCGAAAAAATGAAAATGCAAAAATAACAAATAAACTTGATCGAAGAAACAGTATATCAAAATAACGATTAAATTTGATCGAACAAATTTTAATCCAATTATAGTGATTAAATCATTATTCTTTTATACAAGTTATTACCGATACGGTTGTAAACAGTAAACAGTATTAAATTTTATTACTAAAACAATTTGTTGAGTTTTGGCATACGGTAATATCATGTTCACATGGCAATGAAAACAAATTGTTTTCAATATTAAACATGACCGATTTTCTCTAATATTGTTCTTATTCCTGTTTCTAAGCTAGTGAGAGCAAATCATCGATTTTTTTAATAGTTTTTTTTTTTATCGTTTTCGTTGTCGTGTGAACTTGGTATAAGGCGAAATAGGTTTAAAACATGCGTTTCTATCTTCTTCTTGCTTCAGAAAAGGAAATAAAGATATATTTGGTAGCGAAAGTAATACAATTTCCCCAGAATTCGCTAAGGGTGTAAAAATTGCCGGCGCTTTTTAACGAATGCTTTGTTACCGATTTAAAATAGATTTCATAGTAAACACAAATACACATTTTTTATTAAAGATATACCATTATCCGTACATATGTATGTTATATTATATATTATTTTTTTACAAAGTATAACAGTGAAGATACGAGTAGCGCGTTTTTCCGTCCGCATTTTTTTTTAAATTTAATTTCAGTATTACATTCGACGGTATGCATTTAGTATCTTCGCAAACACTACATTCAATTACGAAAATATGTACAGCATAAAAAATCATAAGCAGCTATTATTTTAAAAATAAAACGGAAGTAGGCTTTAATTACTTAATAGGCAGTTAATATCGACACGAAGAAGTGGCAAAAAAAGGCATTACAATAAACCGATATTTATAAGCTTTTAATTACATATGTATATATCAAGGTGTGTGTATGTATGTATTGCTATGTGAGTGTTATGCGGCATGGAACAATTTTGTACCGCGTTGTACCAACGCACGCGAACGACACGATTTGCACGAATTTTACCAGATATTCAAGAAAAATTTGATAGCAACAGCAGTTATAAGGAAAAACTGAAACAAATTAACAATACTCGCTTTAAAAACAAATAAAAAAATGCAGAAAAACATGCACATTAAATGCTTTTGTTCATGCATACATACAGACATAAATATATGCCTGTGAATGGTAGAGAAGTTTATTAACATGACAGCAAATTCAAATTACCAACAAAATGCAGCATATCGCTATGGCTTGGTATGATCGATGGAATGAAACGGAACGGACATGGTCCATGTTGGAATTACGTTAGTATGTGAAATGCGGAAGGAGCTTTAACTTTGTTTTTCTTTCACATTTTCAATGCTTTTTGTAAACATTTTCTAATTCCTCCTGGCTGCATTAAATTGACTTTTCCGACTTGGCTTTGATCGCTTTTTGTCTTAATACTGATATCTATAAGTATGCCTGTTTATAGTGTGTATGTTTATAAATTTATTGTTGAAGCAGCCAATAAACGGTAAATATGTTAACCAATAACACTATGCAACAACTAAAATCAATAACTGGACTTTGTTAATATTTTCTGAAAGTATACACAACCAGTAATCAAGCACTCGATGGATTTGCAAAAGTTGGCTCCAATTTTGTTCGTATGACCAACTAAAAATTATCATGGCACGGCTTAAGTTTTGTTTTTCAAAAAAAAAGCGAAAGAAATGTCCCTGTAAAAATTGAAGACTAAAACATATCTGTCGAATATTTTAACTCTTATTTGACCCTTACTTCAAGAAATCCATAAAAAAATAAATTTGGAGGGTTAAAATGTTCTAGAACATTATTCTTCGGAAAATTTTACTAGAGGTCTTCTAAGACAAAATCTGTGTGGGATTAAAGCCGAACTCTACATGAAATAAAATAACAAATAGTTTCATATAAAATTAAATAACAGCTCTGTAAAAAAGTTTTGCCTGAGCAGACTGCTAGTAAAATTTTCCAAAGAATAATGTTTTAAAACACTTTATTTCCTTAACGACTTTTAAAATTTGTTTTTTTGTGGGTTTCCTTGCATTAAGAGTCCAAAACTTTTAGGTAGCAGATAAAATATTTCCCGTTAAATTTTACTGTATATATGTTAACCTTTCCCGTGAATTCATGTCATTATTCGATTTTCAGATCACTCGATGGGGAGCGGTTAGTCGAAGGAGAACGGTTAATCAAATAGTTGCTATTCGACTTCAACCATCAAGTACATGGAAATTTTAATAGGTCATAAAAAATATTCGAGCCGACTATCGCAAACTCTTCGATTGTTTTATTACTAGATAGATATACTTTCAGAAAATATTAACAACAATGTCCGGACTGGATTGAGTTGCCATAAAATTGTCGCACAGTGTAACAATACAAACATCCCGGTAGTATTTGATGTGTAGGACAAAAAAAAATCATTACAACTTTTAATATGAAAAATTATTTTGAACCAATTAGTAGACAGGTTTCATTTTGCCAATATCTTTATACTACAGCTACATCTATATCAACAATATTTTCACTCGACCAACGCGAGCTTCAGCAAAATTTATCACTATTATTTAATTGCTCGCAGAATACACGAAGGGTTTAAACGAACGCCGTGGTGTTTTATTACCGCCAATCCTTTTAGAATAGTTGCTTCCCGTTCGTTGCCTTTGGAATTGCCCGCTATGCAATGTGGAAGTTTTTTTGGTAGAACATGCTTCGTTATTTATCGTCGCCACTGCATAAAAGCGAATTAGAGATTTCAAATTTGTCAACTATATATCAAATGCAAATTCGGTAACGCAATAATTTTTCTACCAGCTGAGCCTTACTACTGGGATGCAAAGTAAAATATACATATGCAGTTTGTGTTCATACCACAAACACCAAGCGCAGATTGCTTGACATTTTGACGTTTGAGCTCTATCTGCATCCAACACGTTTTTGTAAGAAAATTGGCGCGGAACGCAAGAAATCATAGATAATGGGATTGCAGTAACAAAGTGGCGAAAATAAATTTATTATAGTGATGTCTAATGAAAATGCTGAAAGCATAAAGTACATCTTTGCAAACGTAGGTACTACTGCGTACTTATACAAATTTGCATATACATATGTACATATAAGTAAATATTTTAACGAACCTCAGGCAAGAAACCATTTCAGTTTTCTTAAACAAATCATTCAACTTTATACACCAATAAAAAATTAAATTATATTAAATTAATAAGTTATATCAAATAACGCAATACGGGTGTTGAAGGAATAGATTTATAAAGGCTTAGTTTCGAAAATAATTTTTGGTAAGCGTTGCCACCTATTTAAAAGTAAAATATAAATTTAAATTTATTAATGCAATTAAGGAAATATTACAATACTGCTGAAAAACAGAAGAGCTTTATATGAACATATTATTGAAGAAGGTTGCCACCTGACGAAAAAGTTAATTTAATTTAACTAATAAGTAAACTGAAATGTTACATAAGTTATATATGTATATATTGGCATCAAACGAAAGTGGTTGAAGAAAGTCTAATTTCAAAAATATTTTTGAAGAAAGTTGTCACCTGTTAGAAAATTTAAATTTAAATAAGGTACTTACTTACTTTGATCCCGCATATCATTGTCTACAAAAAAGGTCATCAAATTTGTGGGACTAAAAGTTTCGGAGATAATTGCAACTGAAAGGGAAGTCGTCGTCGAAGACCGCTCTGGCATTGAGGTTGCCTTCAATAATATCAGTATAGGATATTATCAAGAGGCACTCAAGCATTGATCACTGCGACTGGTAGAGATAGTTTCTCAGAGAATCAATATTGTGGCTATTTAGGTATGTTTACCGAAAACTCAACTGCAAACAGCGCTATGCCACTGCGTGCCTTGAAGTTCTGGAAGGAAATGCCGCTCGGTCACAACTTCATTCTCAACGCACTGTCCCCTCAAGTACTATACCTTCACAAAAATTTGGGCTAAGCCCAAACCCCGCTCAAAATTTCCAAGCCGCATTGACTGGTATCAGGGAAGGGGCCAACAGGGGAGGTCTCAACTGTCTTTACAGATGGATCAAAAATGGAATGGGGGGTAGGCGCACGAATTTTCATTGAGAAATTTAATCTTAAATTATCCTTTCTCCTGTCGCATGTTGTAAGCGTTTTTTTTACCGAAACATTTGCAATAAAAAAGTCAATAAGGTATAGATAGCAAAATGCACCCGCGAGAATGTACATAGGTAAGTATCTTCTCAGATAGCCAAGCGGCTAGTCAGGCACTCTCTTCTACCTCGGTCAGATCTCAACTACTGGATGAGTGTGGGAGAGAGCTAACCTCGATTTCTGACCAATATGAGACAGCGGTGTACATGTGGCATCTCGCTTAGGGAGATCAAAAGCAGAAAAGCTAAACAGAGGCGGATACGCACAGAATCGTATAGCATTATCCGGGAGTTTGTGGTGTCCTATGATCCACCTAAAACCAGGGCTGTTTAAGGTATAAGCTAAGAAAATATCTACAAACTCATCGCAGTCTACACAGGGCACTGGCCCTTAGAAGCAGGGATGGTGCGGTTATGATAAAAAAAATCATGAGTTAATCGTTGTATTGTGTTTTTTGATTTTTCGTAGTTATTCATAGATTTTTATTTTTCTGATCATATTTTATCGATATTTTTCCGATCAAAAATAATCGTTATTGTTGGATTTAAAATTTGTGGAACATATTTTTAGCGATATTGAGTGTTTAGATATTGTAATATTTTTTCAATCATTAAACATATTATTATCATCTTCGACAAATTTGTTTGCGTTTATTATGGTAGAAAATTGTAAATACAATAATAACGATTGTTTTTGATTGAAAATATAAAAAGCATAAAATATCGATCAAATATGATCGGAGAAATGTAACTCCAAGAATATCGATTATTTTTTATTGAAAAATAAAAATAACGATCAAGCTTAATTGAAAAATAAAAGTCCAAGAATAACGATTATTTTTGCTCTAATGCATAAAAATCACAAAATAACGATTATGTAATGATTTAAAACAAAAAATCTTCTAAATAAAAATAAGTTCCGATTTGCATAGCGTATGATATAAGAAATAAATCAATATATTCAATATTTATTTTGAACGAATTCTTGCCAACGATTGTTTGATCCGAAAGAAATCAAAATAACGATTATTTTCTACCACTGCTTAGGTGTGCATGCCAAAAGGATCAGCAGGATGACAATCCACTTAAACCTATCTTTGGAAGCGAAACCACCCTCCAAAATATTCTTCTGTGTGCACCCTACTATACACTTTTTTTTTTTTAATGAAGCGTGAGACGCCTAATGTGTTATACTAAAATAGCGATTATAGGGATAAATCGCAATCTGCTAATAGCGTATAAGTGATTACGAAGAGCGCATGCGCGTTGGTCATTACTGTCTGTTAAATAACCTTAGTGCAGAGCAAATCAACGTACGTACATACAAAACGACATGTTATCTACGTCTAAGTAATAAAGTTACTTACATACATCCGACACATGTACATACTTAGTGCATGTAAAAAATATTTCTCAATAATTGGCGGCGTTCAATCCTGTACGTAAGTAGTATGCACATAAGTGCCAACATAAGAGCATGTATTAATGCTTACATACACACACACACACATACATATGTACATATGTATGTACGTATTGCCAATCCACCGGCTACCATATAGTCATCCATCCGCATTGCGTACACTGGGTC
The DNA here is from genome assembly GCA_951828415.1 of Anomoia purmunda. Taxonomy (NCBI): domain Eukaryota; kingdom Metazoa; phylum Arthropoda; class Insecta; order Diptera; family Tephritidae; genus Anomoia; species Anomoia purmunda. Next base: position 18,457,068 of record OX639993.1, read on the forward strand.
TAACATTTTAGCCAACATTTTGAAACAGGTCTGCAGTCGTCGCTCTTCTTCATTATTCACACACACACACACACACGCATGTATAATTATCTACTCACATACAAACATATTGTGCTGTTTTGGCCATTCCAAGCTCACCTGCTCAGTTCCCCCAGGAGCATAGTAGCTTCTTGGCTTTGCTCTTTCCGAGTTTCTCTCTTTTGTTATGGTTAACGCAATAACAGCGGCAGAGGCAGCGATAGCAGAACCGCAACTGCCGCCACCTGCCTACCCACCGCTGACGCAGCCAGCGTTTGTGGTTAAGTCATCGCACATGCAATGTGATGTCCAGTGCCAGTGCCACCAACCACCGTTGGCTTTTATATTCTCTGGAACCGGCGCGCTTGGATTCAGTCGCTACTTTTGCATTTAAGCGCCGAGTTCGTAGTCACGGGAAGCAAAATCGTCGAAATTTTTAACACGGCATTTAAACTGCGCGCAACTATATCAATTCTGCTGTGTATAAAGTATAACACATTGGAGTGTTGCGCCTATAAAAGTGGATTTTATAAAATTGTTAAAAAAAAACAGAAAACATCTTAAACTAAAAATTTTACACAATGCGTGCTATATTCCTCGCATTTTGCATTCTTTGCCTTTTAGTATTACATGTGTCTAGTGATGAAAACAACAAAGAACAGCGTAACGCAGGTAAAAAAGAAGGTATTGAGAGTTGCTCTTTTTATCCGATATATGTGTTTTTTTATTTTTATTTTTTATTAGTAAGTATTCGTACGTACAATTGAACGCGCCGAGAAATCTTCTTGTCGCAGAATTTTTGTTGCTCTAAACCGGATTTCTACAAAGTCGCGTAAACGTCAACAAAAAGAACTATGCCGGGTACAAAGAACCAATAGCACTGCGCTCTAGCAATTGTAACAATTACTACATACATATGTAGTATATGTATAAATGTCAAAAGGTTCTACGTAAATAAGTTTGTTGACTCCTCGACAACCGGTGTTGATTTGTTTTTAAACACAACAAGCTTTTATTTTAGGAAAATCTTTCGAGCGTAGATATCGAATGGTGTACACTTGGCACATAACTCTAAGAAAGTTATTCTTATTTGATCAAATAAAATAAAACAAACAAATTATAACAGACAACAAAATTCAGAAACTTTCATTAAAACCGTTAAAAACTTGCAAATATTATATTTTTGAACAATTGAAATAAATGTGTCGTTGAGATCTTAAATTGGGATTTTGAAAGAGCTCCCATTTCCATTAAGCAAACATTTTATTCTGCACGCATTTAGCAGCACGCACAGTTTCTATTGGTATTGACGACGCTGCTCGAACCAAAGATTTTTTGAGATTCTCTAAATTTCTGTGGGGTATTCGACAGGCCATTTCCTCCAACTCTGACCTCTAACTGTAGTACAATGGATTCAAATCTAGACTTTCAGATGGCCAATCATCTGCAGCTATGAAACCAGGAATATTGTTTTTAAAGTCACTGCTGGTTGGTTTTTGCCTTGTGTGCTGGAGCAGAATCTTCCTGGAAGATCCAATGTTCTCCATCGAAGAGAGTATTGCTTAACTGCGTTACTACACCTTCTTGGCCGTTGGCCCCGTGCCACTGAAGAAGCCACTTGCATCTGTTGAGCCTAATTTGCTGCAAGTGCGTTGGCAGAAGATGACCAGTTGACCGACGGTAGATTTTCATTTGGAGATCATCTCGAATTAGTCTTGACATTGATTTGGTCGATATATCCATTTCCCTTGACATATATTTCTGTTTTCTTAGGGGATTTCGGCGAATGCGTTCGCGAACAGTTTTTATGGCTGATTTGGTTCGAACCATGCGAGGACGACCACTTCTCTTTCTGTCATCAACTATAGACGTTTGGGAAAAACGACCAAAAGGGTGGTAAACAAACATTACGATTTTCCTTAGCTCCCCACTCCGTTGTTAATAAGCAACGGCACTTTTTTCTTCGGATTTGTCCTCGCTGTATGCAATTGTAACAGAATTTGTGGCAAGACTAAGAACTTATTAAAAAAAATCCCAATAGAGCGTGAGATCATCGTTTGATTGCGATATGAGTACTCCCTTCCGAGCTCTGGATTTTCCCCCATTGCTTCATATACCTCAACGTATAGAGAGCCTTCATTTGTGCCCCTACTTTTGTATTGTGTATTATAAGTAGGCGAGTAATACATGGATTTCTGGTCCCTCACTCACAAAAATTGTTCAACAAACTTTCGGCACGAGCAATAAGAGTAAGTTCTCACAGGAGTATCCCGCAAACCTCCCTACAAGAGTAGTAGCAAAATAATAATAATCCAGCGATGTTCCAAGACTTTATTTATTTACTCTCTATATTTATTTACATATACTTATAAATGTACGTAGTAGGCCCTTGATTTGAACTATAAGATGAAGTATAAAACTCAAACGAAGATCAATATAATCTCCCTTTTGAATTGAATAGTCGTTTAATACAAACTCAGGACTACACATACATATATATGGAGAACAAACGCTGTCAGTAAAACTCCATGCTTTAATGGGTCTTTGAATATACCCGTTGTGTTAAACCGCACGTTGTCATAAAGCAACCACACTCCTGACAGTGACAGTGTTCCGCGAGATTATTCTTTGAAAGCATCTTGAAAACGATGGGGCAAGGAAGCATAGTAATCGTCCGTCAAATATCGTCAATATCGTCAAATCGTCCGCAAAAATAATCCATTATAGTAAAATTCCTGAGATTGAGTCATCACTAATTTTTTTAGTCATGGTGAGCTTTGATAATTTACTCTATCGATTTCCTTTTAACAGAGGATCATGATAAGAGAACCACGATTTTATCGTCAGTAACAGTAGAATTCTTTCTGTCGGCCTCCGCAAGGAAATAAAAACCTAAGTACAGCTCACTCACTCATTCACTCGTTCTTGCTTTTGAACTGAACAGAACAACCTTTGCACTGCTCTAATTCATACCCAAATTTTCATATAGAAATCTAAGCACAATTGTTTCAGAAAGTTCAATCGTAACTGCTCACTTTTTAGATTTAGCCGTCTATTTTGCAATACTGTTTCCAGCACAAATTAGATTGTTTGATCTATAATGGCCTCAATTCATTTGATTCCCGAATGCCCGTTCTTTTACGATGAAATACGAGCGGCTAGAATTCTCGTACGCAGTAAACTCAGCTCGATACAAAGTTTTATGCATTTAAAATTTTTAATCGACAGCTTGAATTTATTACACTATACTTTTTTAACAAAACTAAATAACTTAATAGTTTATATTGTGGTTAGGTGATCAAACATTCAGCAATTTAATGACATTAATGTTTTGCATATCCGACAAATCGAATCTGGGTAATCCAGAAATATTTCATCAATCGGCCAATATGTACATATGCCATTTAAATGAGTAAAAAAATTAATAAATAAAAACTCCCTTTTAGGCGAAAAACTACCTAACGCACACGTTATCCAATCTAAAGGTAAACTTAAATTATAAAGGTAGACTTAAATGTTCGTTTGTTAGAAATTTACAACAAAATCTTGATTCACCCTATGCGGGAACGTGTAATTATTAAATTAATTAATTAATTTAACTAAATTTTTAAATACAAAAATTAAAATAGCAGTGCCTTAAGAGCCCAAATATAAATGACATATAATTATTTTGCCAATAAAATTTCCAATTTGAAATAATCTCATCATACTATTATATCAATTTAAAGTTCTACACCTTAAAAAAACAAAAACAAATTTATACACGGGATAAGCCATATGAAACTATTATCATTCAAGTTTGACGATCAGTGGGTGAAATGAGCGCCTGCATCCCAATATGGCATTTATTATAATAGTGAGTTCTCAATTCAAATGTGATCCCCGTGTTTTTCTAGCATTAGCCGTTTTCGAACAACACCACGCCAATCAAGATTAGGGAACACCATTTTTTATACAATTCAGCTGCAATGATGAGATTAAATTGTCCATAAATCATACTTCAAATATGTAATAATTTCCGCTTTTTTTGTTTTTTGGTGTCCATCGGAAACGGTGAGTGATGGGAAATGGGAATATGAGAAATTTTACATTTTAATTACCTTTCGGAAATAAATAAATAATGGGAGCAAACTCTTAAGAGGCTATAGCGCCAATTAATGGGAGGAAACGGAGGTGCAAAGTAGCGCAATTCCACATAAGCTACGGCCAAAAATAGTTAGACAACTCTCACGACCTCTCCAGTAGAGAAAAAGTGATTAACGCACACTTATTTTGAAGAAGTTTCATATGCACCCTTATTCTTTCTGATTCCCATGGCAGCAAACATTTCTGACTTATCAAAATGGATAGAGTTAAATTTTCCGACAACAACCACTCGTTAAACAACGCGCGAATTCGTAAAATTCGCAAAAAATTAACAACAGCAACGACGGAAGTAAGAAGAGAGGGGAAGAGTACATATACCCTTTAAATCTAGCTTGTCATTTAAATAACCATAGTAACCAAAAATAAATCGTTAAATATTCTATGCAAAAAAAATCATAAATCAGGCTTGCCTATTTAACAACATTTTTCTTTGCACACGGCAGAATAGATATTTTTTTCTATTATGTGTATTTTTTTTTTATTAAATAGTGATTTCGATTTCATGATTTTTGGCCGCAGTTAATTCACAGTGCGGCGGCTGATACTTGTCTGCATTAAAATTACGACACCATGTTATTCGATTTTATAAAAAATCGACAAATTTGAGAATTTCCAACTATTTAATTGGAACTATTAGACAATTTTTGGTTATGCCATTTTGTGCATTCGTTCTAATAAAGTGCAAGTTTCAAGTAACAAAAAATTCTATTTAATTCAGCCTAATCTTCCATATAATGCATAAAAACAACGTAGTTTTCCTATGAAGAAATTGCCGAACAGTGTCAGCAAAAAATCATCAAAAATCAAATAAAAATCCGGATTATAAAGTTTAAAATTTTAACCATCTTTTTTTGATATTTGTCGAACTTTTTTTTGTAGAAAATTTGGAATTTCGACTTACTTGGTTTTTGCTTTAGAATAAACCATATTTTGATTAAAAATAATAATTAAGACCAAATAAGGAAAAACAAAATTGTCAATAATTTTGCTGCTATTTTTGCAGCCACAACTATAGGGCTGCAACGAGAATTAAATTAGAAAATAAACTTCCATACTTTGCATATAAGAATAATAATAATAATAATAATAATAATAATAATAATAATAATAATAATAATAATAATAATAATAATAACAATAATAATAAATTAGCACTTACAACTTCTCTTACCTCAAATTTAGGGGCCTATATTTTTGTACACTTTTTTTCAAGGGAGGAACATACTCGGAGGTTTGCCATTGGCTTCCAATGGGTGGCCACTATTAGAAAAAAGCTTTACAATAATTTTTGATATCACTTGCCTCGACCGAGACTCGAACCTGGGGCGACTACGGCGGCAGATATATTCTTCTCCCTAACATAAATAAACTTATTGAACTTTTGCTATTCTTCAACACAAAATATTAAATTGTAACTCTTTTCAAATTCACAGAAATTTGGCAACAAGACCTAACGGACACTTTCAAAATAGAAGGCTCAGATCAGGGTATACAAAAAGTGAATCTCAAATGTGGTTCCAATTCAATGAACGTGATGCTGGAGACGGAGACACCCTTCACAGGCGTAATGTATACACGCGGCAGTTTTTATAAGCAAAGTGCGCCATGCTTCGTCAAACCAACTACACAAACCGCACGCTCACTAGAAATGAATTTCCAATTGGATCAATGTCAAACGCTTCAAGATGGCGAACTCTACTCTAATATTGTTGTCATACAAAATGATCCCGAATTGATTACGCCTGGGGATTCCGCCTTCTCGTTGGAATGCGATTTCCGTCAGCCACGCAGTTTGGATGTCGAAGCGAATATGCAGACACGGGATAGGTAATTATTTGAATAAAAATTCAAGTTATACATATGTTTTATATAAAGCTTTACTGCAATGCTTTAAATCACGCTCGTATTCCTAAATTTCCAAAAAATAAAAATAAAAAATAAAAATAATATTATATGTGTATAGACATCCGCAAAAATTGCGAGGAACCAACACGCATCAACGGCAATAGACAGACAAGCCAAAAACAAAACCAAACAGCTTGAAGCAAATGCTGCAAACAAGCAAATGCAATGTATATAAGGTATACATAACTAAGATATATGTATGTACTTTTATGTAATTAAAGTAAACACATAAAGAACACATTTATGTATTTAGTAGTATGTGGACGCGTATGCTATAAAAAGTTAAGCCAAAACACACAGAATACTAAAATGCACAGTTGGACAAGATTCTACATATTTGATGAAACCAAATGTAAATGCCCATTGAGCTGATTTTATTTATTATAGTATGAATACTTGAATAATTGAGTAAAATTCGATCGAATAATGTTTTTTTTCGGAAATTCTAAAAAGTGGTATCTGACAGTTTTTGGGGTCAAGGACTTTATTTTTTATATTTACTTTTACCTAAAACTTACACAAGGTGACGCTGCGGTAAAATATTTGCTATTTTTTAAGGCTTTGAATTTAAAAAATTACAATTTTTAATGTTTTTAAGGCTAAGGAACTTATTTTTGACTAGCTATGCCAAGCGTGTACAGCTATACTCCAAAAAAAAAATCAGCAACAAAAAATAAACACCGGCAAAAAAAATCATCCTAAGGCATTGCCAAAACAATGGTTTATCCTCATTGAATATTTTTAAAAATATACTCCATGCTAGTGCCGATGTTACTGTCTAGTCACCAGTTAAGGCCCCATGCAAATATATTCTGTAGTTTCGAAGATTAGTGAGTTCAAACAATCAGCTAAAAATTTATAAAATTATATGCCCTGCATTACCTCCGGTAATAAAAAATTTTCAATGTACATACATACACAACTTCTCGTCAATTTTATTATTATTGTGTAAATGTCTGTTTCATTATTAAACTTTTGTTAAATGTTTTCATTAATTTTGTTAGCAAAAAGCATTACTACGAAAAAAATTGATGTTAAATGTTCTATCAGAATAAATAACATTTCTATAAGGAAAATGATTTTTTTAATTTAAAAAATAATATTTTTTTATTACGAAATATGCATTTTATTCATCTTAGAAATAGATGTGGTATTTAACTAGCAAAAATGAGAGGAAAATTCTGAAAATGGAAATGAATCTAATAATTCAAAGTTTGCACATCGTCCGTTGGTATCATCGTCTGTCTCAGTGTGAATTCCAATATACCATAGGATATCAAAAAATGGATTTAGTAACCTTAAAAATAGTAAAACATTTTCAACGAAAAACCTAAAAAAATAGCAACAAATTTCAACAGCGCCATCTAGCGGGAGTTTTAGTTAGAAATCAACATCGAAAGTTAAATCCCCGACTCAAATAACAATAAGATGCCTTAACTATGCAGATAAACTCCATAAAAAAAAACTTATTTCATCGAGTTTTACGCAAATTTTCCTGTATACAGTTTGTACTAAAATTCACAAACTCTAAATATGTAAAAGCAGGTCTATAGACTAAGAATCCTTTCGTTATTTTATTATGGAAGATGTAAACTTGCATTTACTTTTGACTTTATCAAATACGAAGACATAAACCTCAAACAGTATTATTATATTAGTATCAGCGCTTAATATACCATTATGTTGTTTAAAATATGTAGTATTAATTCATTCCATTGCACAATTTAAACTATTTACAATGTACACATACATACATACGTAATCTCCTATAATACACCAATCCACACTAATTTGCTTAAACAGAGTTGTACGCGGTTCCAAAATCACACTCACAAGTCCCGATCCTTCAACAACTGAAAGCGAAACCGACACGAATTTCACCGTTCAAAGTGACACAGATAGCGTTGAATATGTGCCAAAACAACAAAATACAATTGGAATCCAAAAAGATATAAAAAAACCTGAGACGATAAGTTTGGGCACGGTGGAAGAGGTTGCATATACGCTGGAAAAGGATGAACTATAAAATAGTACAAAATAAATCACACTTGAATGATGGGCTTAAATAGAGAAAATGTATCACTTAAAACCTAACAACAAAACACGAACACAAGATAATGGTTTTTTTTTTAAATAAACACAATACACTTCCTGTATCAGACAACAGGTGAGCTTAGCAGAGGTACATATGTATATCTAAAATGCTTTGGATAATAGATACTTAAAATATTGGTGTTGGCGTTGATATTCTAACAAGCCTTTTTAATATTATTATCTTAACGTTACATGTAATGTATTTCCTTTGCAGTTACAAGGGACGTAATGAAACGGAGACAAAATCGTGAAAATACATATTGGATTATTATTCATTACCACATACTTCATTCAGTTTCTATGCATATTTTAAGTTATTTTTAAAACCGTGTTCAATACAAAAAAGAATTGTAAATTGAAAAAAAAAATCCTGTGATATGGTTGAAGACGATTGAACAGAAACATAATAAAATATTATATGATTTCTTGAGAACGAATGTATTTTATTTCTTTGCGTTTTTGAAATTAAACGACGTACTTATGGAACTTCGGAAACGGTTGCATTAAACATTGAGCACCACGGTGGAGTATGTTTATTACCTTTTCACGTTGAAACGGGAGAACAGATTGAGATGAAATTTTACATGTAAATAATTTATAGTCTGAATTAACATATTATATACGTTACAAAGGTTAAATATTACAGCATCTCTTTAAAAAGGTTAACTCATTTAAATTAATAAGGTTTATACGAAAACATTTTTGAACAGGGCTGCCACCAGTTTTCAAAAAGCAATTATATATATCAATAAAATAATAGAATATTGATATCAAACAAAAGCAGTTCAAGAAAGCCTACTTTCAGAAATATGTTTCAAGAGTCTTGCCACCTGTTTTCAAAATAGAATTTCATTAGATTGATAATATTAATGAAATATTTCAATAAATGTCTTAAACGAAAAAAAAACTTTATATCGAATATATTTTTGGATAGGGTTGCCACCCAGTTTGAAAAGTTAAATACAAATGAATTAATAAGTTAAATGAAATATTACAATACTGATGTGAAAAGAAAGCGGTTTAGGAAAGCTAAGTTTCGTAAATACTTTTGAAGAGGGTTACCAGCAGTTTTAAGTACAAATTAATTAAGGAGGTTCTAAACTCCTTAGAGTTGTGAATAATTTCGTTACATAAGTTGGAGGTAAAAGGAGGTAGCCTGGATTCGCCGAGATTGCACCAGGCTACACATTACGGAGATGAGAAGGCACATTGCGCACGCCACCATCATCACCAGAGCGCCAAAGGGCCCACCGAAAGTTACAGTTATGCATCTACGTACTCCAAGTTTTCCGAGAGCCAGCAATCTCTATATTTTATTTATTTATTTATTTATTTATCAGTATCCAACACAACAACTATTGGCTATATTTCAGCATTGGATATATCTTAAAATAACAATATATATAAATCCAAAACTAAATCTAAAACAGGTATTAAACAAAAAATATAGAAAAAAGAGGAAAAAAAATTTAAACTTAAATAATATGCATGACAGAGTTTAGCTACATTATAAAATCGATAGGAAATGGGAAAAATACGACAAGAGGCAGAAATCAATACTATTCAATTGATAAAGTGTTTACGGAGCTCGTTTTTAAAACGCAATGAGTTACTGACATATTCTTATTCCATTATCAACTTATCTGACAACCAAAGGGAGACTACCATTAAAATAGTTCATATTTTATTTAAATCATCTCAATTCGATTGTAAATATTGTAGTTATAAATATTTGGAGCTATTGCTAAATCCATCGCGGTACGAACGTAGCATAGTATACATACATATGTACTTTGAATGTATTCCTTCGTGGGTATTCGGACTCAGCGAAACCGTTTTTGTAAAATCTCCAAAAATCGAGCTACGACGGACTCAGCAAAGGGGCTGATTAGCTCAGCTGATAATAACAATTAAATTAAGCAGTCATTTGAAAAAAAAACTGAATAATAATAAAGTTTGTGCAAAGAAAAGTTAACCATATTAGTAAATATATACTGCCTGGAAAAAGTATTAGCATAGTACTTTTTCCGAAATATTTTAAAAGTTTTTCATGCTGAAACTTGTTCGTTAATCGTTTATTGAAATATAGCTCATTCTATAACAAAAGCATCATAAGTACGAATTTCCAACTTTGTAAAAAAAATTGTCATCAAAATATCAAAATTTTTAATCAGACTTTGGACTACAACATTCAATTATAGTACATAAGGTGCAAGTTTTAAGTGGCTTAACATTCTCGATGATTTTTGACAATTTTTCCACCGTTGTCTTACAGATAATAATTAATTTTGTTCATACGTTTTGTGGAAAAAATGGCTAACGGGTATTTTCAGTCCATTCAAATTTTCACTTTGTTATACGACTGCATACTCGAAATTGTTGTCAAAATGCGGATTGAAAAGTTTGAAAATTAAATCTGTTTTCGATTTTTTATCTCATTTAATATGTTATAATAGCGCATACCATTCCCAAAGGCTAAGGTTATATACATATATGTATATATCAACCGGCTAAGGCTAAAGTTTAAATTAATCGTATTCATCTAACGAACAAATTTTTAGCATTTTCTAAATTATGTCCAGGACCAGCTGCGCACACAGGAATGTTCATCAGTTTATCACTCTAGATGAATATCCCTATTACATACTTCTCTTGATTTTGTCTCTTTGATGAGCGAGTCATATAATGGAGGAGGAAGATGTGGGTGATGTGTAGCCAGAAATATTGATGAATTATGAATTTAACTTCATCTTTTCATACATTTTTTCTATTCAACTTTTTTATAACTACATATTCTCATTGCAACAAATAAACACAATTATATGTCCAAATAAATGTGGCCGCTTTATGGATGGAATAATTATTTCGTTTTTATACAATTTCCGGTTCCCTTTATTTTATTGTGAATTAAATGGTGTCCATAAAACTTTTTAGTAACCAAAGCATCCCTGCCTCTTTATTTGCTTTTTTACGTGGCAACTCTTTAACTGATTAATCTTAGCAAATTGTTGTTGCATCGCAACTGTTTTCTTGCTTTTGTTTTGTATTTTTATTCTATTATTTCATCGGCTTATTTTTTGTGAAGACATTTAACGGAGTACTGGGGAAATTTAACAACGAAGAAAGGCGAAGTAGATTTAATAAAAATAAATAATTACACACACACATAATTAAATTAGTGGAAAAAAGTTGCAAGGAACTCCAACCGCAAGTATTGCTTATGGTTGCGAAATCTTTCCCTGAAATTTAAAGGAATTTTTTGTCGATCGACTGGGGCGCAGGTGAAAATGTATTTACCATTACTATATGTTTGTACGGGTGCTTTGAATGTCTTGCTGCTCAAGTGAGTATTAATACCGCTGCGTAATTTTACCAGCTCTTTATCTCAGGCTGAAATTTATTGAGCCGTATAAATAAATAAATGAATAAATATTCGATTATTTTTGTTTAGGTGGAGTGACACTTTGGAGGGTAAATGCAGTGATGGGAAATGGCGTCGCTTCCAACATCCACTGGTGCAAACAGCACTGATGTTCTTAGGGCAATTTCTTTGTTTCGTCATCTATAAGATTGCATATTTTTTTCTTCAACGACGTGGGGTGAGTGTACTAACTAAAATATGCACACTGAATTGCGATTACATGGTCAACGGTGATAAGCACAATTTTATTTCCATTCGTTGCATTTTCTATGTTTCGCCGTATTTATGAAAAGTACTAAAAAAAATTGTATTGATTCAATTTCCAGACCGGTGCTGAGGGTGAAAATATACTAACACGGGGAGAACGTGAATTTTCACCACTACGCCTATTGCTACCGGCAGTTTTGGATGTTATTGCTTCAGTGATGCTGCTTACCGGCCTCTATTTGACTTATGCATCAAGCTTTCAAATGTTGAGGGGTGAGTAATATTAAGATTGGATTGCTATTACCCATATTAAACAGTTTCATCATGCTAAGATTAGTATGGCGAAAAGAAAAAACTTTTATTTTTAAATATACCGTGACTCACAAAACTATCGAGCGTTGATGTTTTTTTTTTTCAATTCTAACAATGGCTGCCTCGCAAACATTTTTGTCGTAATTATAAATAAAAAACTAGTTTACACTTCATAAAAAATTTTTACCATCGAGATCACAAAATGTCAATACATTTTATCCTAAAAGTTAAACGTTTAAATATAAATTGAAAAAAAAATTGTTTATACAAATTTATATCCTTTATTTATGTAGTTTAATATAATAAAGTTAGGTTTGAACTGGCAAAAAAAAATCGCCTTAATTTTTGAATATTTTTTTACGACGGTTACCCATATTAAACAGTTTCATCTTGCAAAGATGAATAGGGCGAAAACAGGAAACTTTTAGGCCTTAGGCACTTCTAATTTTGTGAGCATACCGTGACTCACAAAAGTGATCGAGCGTTGATTTTTTTTCAATTCTAACAATGGCTTCCTTGCAAACATTTTTTGTCGTAATTTTAAATAAAAAACTAGTTTGCACTTAATCAAAAAAAAATTTAATCAAGGTCGTAAAATGTAAAAAAAAGTTCTTAAACACTCAACACATTTTAATCTAAAAATTAAAGGTTTAAATATAAATTGTAAAAAGTTATTTATACAATTTTATATCCTAATTAATATAATAAATTTAGGTTTGAATTGGAAAAAATCGCCTTATTTTTGATGATTTTTTGCGATCGTTTTTGTTTATTTATATAAACTTCTGATTTAAAAGTCTAAAGTTTTGATGAAATGCCTTAATTTGAATAGTTTTTGATTTAGAAGTTAAGACAAACAATTTGCGTGAAACTCATTGTGAATATAGTAAAAAAACAGAGCACCAACTTTCGATCCCTTTAGTGAGTCACTGTATAAGTTTTTTTGTTATGAATGTCTCTGTATACATTTTTGAATCTTTTCCCCATTTCTTAAGTCTGTGGTAGTAAGAAAAAACAGCTTAACTCGTTTTTGAGGGATTTACAAGGTTCAGTTAAATAACAATTTGTTGTCTGCAATTATAATTTGAAGATAAATTAAATTATTTCTCATGGCCCAAAAAATTTTGGCACAGAGATACATTTCACTATATTCGCAATAATTTTTGTGCTAAGTTTTTTATTCATTTCACAAAAACTACAAAGTTTGTGCAAATTTTATAAAAACAAAAATTAACACTAAAAAAATATACGCACAATGACAGAATGACTTACAACAAATACACCATTTTGACTTAAAGTTCACCAAGCGAATTCATCATCTGCTTGATCAACTTGACCTCATATGAATTCGCCTTGAGTTCTTCTAAAACTGCTTATTTATTTATAAAAAATTATTCTTATGTGGATCATAAATAGAAACCCCCTGTGAGAAGGCAATCGGGCAAACATTATTTTCAGCATTTCTTGGTTAGGACTTCTTGAATGGCTTCCCTTAGGAAGGCGTCCCTATATTATCTTCTGAGTATTATCGTGCATTTGAATGTAATATAGAGAAAATGCCCAAGACCACGAAAATTTTTTTTTAATTAGCCACTTTAATCTTACACCTCATTATACTGAAATTAAAGGCTCTACAAAAATGCGTGCTCAAAAGTTTTCCAAAAATCTCAGTAAAAAAATTTGAAATTTTTAGACAATTTTATAGAATTTTTACAAATTTGGTACGAGACCTTAAACCTTTGATTCGTATAGTTTTTGTTAAAATGAAATCCTGTTTTTTTTTTTAATCCAAAACAAATTTAAACAAAGATTAATCCAAAAACAATTGAAACAAAGAACACAGCGAATATAACAAAAAAAAATATCACTGCCAAAATTTTTTGGGTCGACTGTACATTCACACACATTCATATTTACTAAAATCGTAGACTATTTTATCTACTTGCAGTTGCTGCTCTCATCTTTGTTGGCATTTTCGGCGCCATTCATCTCAATCAAACACTGACTACACGCCACTGGATGGCTATGTTCACCATCAGTTGCGGTATCTTGGTTATCATGTCAATTGATGTGCAACGCGTCGGATATGATCGTTTCTTGCTGCCCAATTGGGACAGTAATGCTGTACTAACCGGTGACTTGCTAGTTGTTTTCGCACAAATTTTCCATGGTGCCAAATTTATTTATGAAGAAAAGTATCTTAAAGGTACGGACATACCAGCTATGTTGGCTGTCGGCTGGCAAGGTATCTTCGGTTTGTTGATTACCGTTTTGCTGGGAGTGTGCCTAAATTTCTTACCCTCGCCAGTACCACTTAGCAATAATACGCGCGGTGTATTTGATGATCTTAGCGATTTGATACCTCAATTGCAAAGTAATCCAACATTTTGGGCACCTTTTCTTATTTTCATCATATCGAGTGCGTGCTATAACTTCGCTTCGTTAACAATTGTGAAATACTCATCTTCAGCAAATCGATTACTTGCCGATGGCTTGCGTATTATGGTTATTTGGTGGATGGCCTTCTTGTTGGAATGGGAAATGTTCAATCTCATTACGATTATGGGTTTCATAATACTACTAATGGGTATGATTGCTTATCGCAATGCAATCTTCATCGAATGGTATCGCTCTATATTGGCGCGTTTGATGCGCAATCGATATGCAGATTTAACGGTCGAAACGGGCAACGAGGGTGGAGAAGCTGGAGTGTCGACAAATCGTCCAGCAGATGTTATATAAATCGCGATTGTTGTGATATGTTAAATTTTAAAATTCATTGGTTCACGAATTTAAGGGCAAAAGGCGCTAGTATGTGGAAAATTTAATAACTGTAATAATAACTTAGTTTTTGTCATTTATTTGAAAATTGCGATTCTCCTATGTCGCTCACTTCAATTTACAATTAGAAAAATAGTTTAATTAGATATGTATCTGTGGTACCGATTGTTAAGATTTTGAATTCGTTATTTTTTGTTTCAATTCATGTTTTCTCTCAATTAAACTAAACTACATTCTGCACATACAAACAAAATTACACTACAGTCCCACAGATAAATTCTTATTACAAAGATAAACGAACTGATTTGGCTGACTATTTACATAAGTGAGAAGAAATTAAGCGATATTTGACTTAAGGATATATATATATATTGAATGTTTAACCAAATATGTGAAAAAATACTTATTGAGAAGAATTATGCATTATAATAAAATGAGTATGTATAAACCGAAATTTCTGTTTCATTTTAATGATTTAAATACATATTCTAAATTGTAGGTACAAATCATCATGAAAGTTACAAACGAACTTTACTTTGATTATCTTTTTATGTTGTTGTACGGATGCCATTGTTAAATAAACTCAGCTAAATATCGAGTTATATATCGCACGCGCAAAATTTTTCTTATTATTATTTCTTCTTTGGCTTTTTGCGATTTTAGTGTTGAGCTTCCGCGAGTTGCCGTTCTGGATAATTTCCAGTCTATTGCAGGATAATTTCGAGGCCGTTTCAAGACTAATTCTGGAGCATTTCAGGACCATTTTAGGCACGGGACTAGTATGGCATGACATCAGGAACAGTTGAGAACTAGTTTAGGAGTGCTTTCTTACTCGTTCGAAATTAGTTTGGGACTGGCTTGGGGTTAGTGAGGTCCTGAACCAGAAATAGGTATAGTCCCTCCAATCCCCGTCTCTGTATGGAATCTGCAAAGGACGTTTTTGTAATAGTATGAGAAAATGCTTATCCAACTACTAATTCACTGAAAGTTTTATTAAAATGCCTCATGTTTTTTTAAATGAACTGAACACTTCCTCAAGGCCTTGATGTTGTATGTTTGACAGAAATCACGTTATAAAAATCTCAATATTTAGTCAATTTTTAACCCTAATTTAGCTCAAATATTTTAAAAGAAGTCTTGAAAAAAATTCATATACTAAATTTTAATAAACATGAAAAATGAATACCGGAATGGGAGATTTGCATCTAAAAATTAAGGAATTGCCAAGCACTTTGCCATTAGCTACGAATTTTCACTTTTGTTCGACTGCGTTCGTAACTTGAGAAGAGAACGACGGGGATAGTGGGAGGTGCATAGTTACTCGCATTCGGTCAACACGCTGTGTGCTGTCTATCTCCTTAACCCTACTTCCTCGATACGGTTATATTTGACACAATTTTTTCGCATACTGCTAGATGTTGCTCGTTTTATTTAACAAGGAAGTAGGGTTAATATAATAGAATTTTTGCCTCACAACCTACAAAAATAATTGCCGGTGCCTGTAACGGGCATGCTGTGTGTGAATAGAAAGGATAACAACAAAAGGGAAAACGATCAAATAAAGCAACTAAACTTGCCGCGTATGAATGCAGTCTTAAGAAATTAGAACAGACAAGTTTTAATACCCTTCTTTAAAATAAATATCGACTTTTATGATTTTTTTCCCCGTTCTCTATAATTTTCAAAATTGCGCTTACTGAGTTGAAATGAAGTGTGTTCCAAACTTGATGAAATAGTTTTAGATCTTGTATATCAAATTTCAGCAAATTATCTTTAATAGTAACTGAAATATCCTATTTTTTTGATTTTAGCAAAATTCCGTATTTGGGCGTGGTAATTGGATATATCAATAATTACTCGAATGTTGATATTTTCGTTCTTCTAGCAGCGAAACAATTCTCAACCAAGTTTTAACGACTCGAAAAAATACTGTAAATCTAATGAAACACAAATGAAATGAACTTAATTTTTTTTATTACACATAAGTCATTTATTTTAAATATAATACATACATATGTATATATGTACTACATTTATTGGACAGATATTTCTGTTGAAGCAAAATACAATATTACTTTCATACACATTTATATATTTTGACAAAATTCAATTGAACTAACTAGCTATAAAAACACATAATACAAACAAACACAGAAAAAGCATTGAGAGCAAATGCAATAGAGTATTAAGCTGCTCAAAAAATACTATTTAATATTGATTATGTTTTTTTTTTGTTCAATTCGCAATTATATTTAAATTTTTTTTTTCAATTCACAATTAATAGCGTAGCTTTATACTATATTCTAGTAATGCCTCAATTTGAATCAGCAATACAACTTAACAGAGCTTGTGAAAATGTAATCTATACGATTGTAAATTTAAACAATAAATTTGCGTCAATAGGTATGTATAGATACATAGATAGTGTATATTTTTGCTATAAAGTTAAGCACAGTTTAATTTTTTAGTAAATTCATAGCTTGTATTCTCCATTTATGTAAATTTAAATTGTGGCTGCCTTGCTTGGCTTTTTCTAATTCGTCTACAGTTGCTGCAGTTTATTGTCATTTGATTTTTTCTGGGGCGCATATGCAATCAATAGATATATCCATACATATGCTATGTTATGTTAAGTATTATGGTGGTGGAATTGAGGAGTTCCACAGCCCTCAACTTCAACAAAGAAGCAATAAAGAGGTCTTGATAGTGGTATTTATTAACACAAAAACAAAAAAATTTTTACAACTTTTTACAGTCAATATCAAATTATATTGTTTGTATATTACATTATTCCAAGACTCTAATCACTTTTGAGTCAACAATTTTCATTGTATTTTTAAGTAGAGTTTTGGCTATTTCTTCTATTTTTTTTATTTACTATTACATTTGTATTACATACCTAAGTATATTTCTCCTGTTTATAGTTGAATTGACTTAACTTCTTTGCGGTGTACGCTGAATTTTATCTATTTATGTATGCATGTAGCTTGCGTATACGTTTTTATTTTCCATATCGTTTATGAAATGTTGAAAGACTCTAACCGGCATTTTTTCGAAATCCTTGTTAATTTTTTTTCCGCAAGATTTTTCCAAAGCGCATATGTTCTTAAAGCTTTAGGGCCGTAAACTAAAAAATTAACAATATTAAAGGACTATACAAAAATTTTTAATTCAGAACCGCACTAGTCCCAGCCCAGTTCCAAACTAATCTCGAACGATTTACAAACAAGTCCTAAACTAGCTCCAAACCAATATCAAAACAGATATTGCTCTTAATTGTGTCTGAGCTCATTCCAAACCTGTCCCGAGCCGATCCCAAATTGATCTTGAATTAGTCCCGACATGATCCCGAAAGTCTTGAAATGGACCCGAAGTTATCCTGAAATGTCCCCTAAATTGTTCTGAAAGAACCAGCCCTAAAATTGGCTCGAAGCCACAAAATGACTCCGAAATAATCTTAAAAAGGCCCTGAAAAAGTTCTGAAATAATTCCGAAATAATTCCGAAATAACCGGTCCCAAAATTGCTCCAAACTCGTCCTGAGCAATTCCCGAACTAATCTTGAAAAATAGTCCCGAAATGGTCTAGAACTACTTATGTTTAGTTTTATTTCACAAAAACGTCGTGATGCGACGTTGAAAAATCATTCCCAAGCCGCTATAGAAGTTTTACTTCAAAAATTTAAACGTCAACTAGGACCTTTTGGACATTTCAAAATCGATATATATATATACATATATCTATGTGTTAATTTAAACGTAATTCAAATTCGAACGAGTATTTAGTACATGAAGTTTACGCGAACAGATTTTGGTGAAATGCAATTTCATTACATTTATATTACATACATAACTTTAGTTGTGAATGTAGTACAGTTTTAAATAATTAATTAACTTTAAAATGCCAGCTTCAATGAGTTTGCCTTTTCGTTGCTAAATTTACAATCATTCCACTTAATATACAATAAACAATATATAAATATACATATATATAGTAAAATTAAATTAATTACAAGTGAATTTTTTGTGTGTGCGTCTTTAATTCTTTTGTTTAATGCCCAGTAGTGACTCGGCAACGCCCAGGAAGTAAACCGTCTGTGCAATGCCGAAAAGCGGTGCGATCACAATCATACGACAAAGGCCGCCCTTGAAAAATGCAGTCGGACCCTCATACTTGAATGTTTTACTAAATGAAGGGAACATGAAGTAAGTATTGTAAGTATGTAAAAAAAAAAAATAAAGAAACCAAACTCCAAACAGTTTTTTTTTTTCTACACACCTAATGCAATCCACGATTCCCTTGAACTCTTTTTCGCCATCCGCTTTTTTAATCGCCTGCAATCGAGTCTTCACCACATCCAACGGATTTACAAATAGCGCTGCAAATGAACCAGCCGCCAAGCCGGATAAGAAGGAACACCTGTGAATAATTAATTAATTTCTCTTTTAATTTTCTCTTATTTTAAAAGCTGAATTTCCAAAGCGTATACAAACCAGAATACTGCCTCTCCAGAACCATCATTTCTGCGTGGTCCAAGCGCATTCAATGTGGCAAACAGTGGGAAGTAGACAACTGAAAATGTTACATCGCGCGCGCCAGTCGCACCGATACCCTTGTACAAACCAAAGATACCTTTCTCTTTGAGTAACTGTGAGGCTAATTTGGTTGCCGATACCTTCTCTACTGTTTTGCCAGATAATTTGGCCTGTGCCGCAATACGTCCAGCATCCTGCATTTGAATTTTCAATAACTCCATAGGAGTAGTAACAATAATTTGAAATGCACCGGCTAAACCGCCAGCCAACATTTGACTGGTCATTGGCAATTGTCCATCTTTTGTGGTCAATTTGTGACGGAAGTAATCGTTGGCAGTTAGCTTGATAGCCTTTTCGGGTGTGATAAGTAGAATGTTCACACCCGAGCCGCGATACATACCAAAATAGCCCTCAGCGTGATAGGTCTTGCGAAAGCAGTCGAACCTTGAGTGTGGGTTGAAATAAATTTTGGTTACGAATGAATGAATGATCAAAACAACTGGTCTTTGATTTTTGACTTACATGTTTTTATACATCTTTTCGCCATTTGGTCCAACTTGTTGATTCTGCAAGCGGGTTTTGACTAAATCCAGCGGGAAAACGCAAGAGACACCGATAATACCGGCAATGCCACCGTTGATGATTTTCGGTAGCAAGCTGTTGAAGAATAAGGCGATAGGAGTTTGAAATTCAGATTAGAAGTATATATATATGTATGTACTAGTATTTATGTAAAATATTTACATTGCAACTTTTTTTTTTAAACGGACCAAGAACTAAACTCCTATTAATATTATAAATGTGAAAATTTGTGCGAGTGTGTGAGTATGTTTGTTACCTGTTCACGCCCAAACGATAGGACGTATTTGCATAAAATTTGGCACATAACCTGGATTAACAAATAGGGTATATTTATATATATATATATATAAGAGGGTTGCCACCTGTTAGAAAAGTTATAGAAGTTAAATAAATAGGTTAAATCGCATATAGCTATATTGCGACAGGACAAATTTGGCACATATGTATACATAATTATATAGTACGTTATATAACTAGGTGATCTTAGAAGCAATTTTTTAAAGCGAGTTCCCACTTCTCAAAATGTTAAATTTAATTAAACAATGAGTTAACTTAAATATTTCAATAAGGGTGTCATATGAAAGAAGTTTAATGAAGCTTCATTTCCAAAATGATTTTAAAGAAGGTTGCCACCTTTTTAAATTCACAACTTACTTACTTACTTAAGGGTTATATACAAAGTTGGGGCTCAAAAAATCGAAAATATTTTTATTGCATATTCTAAAAGTACATACTTTATAGAATATCAGCGCGAAATTTCATCCAGATCGGATCACTAGATTCGAAATTACAGCCGTTCGCAGCGAACTGGACCCATCCATAATTAACTTAAAACAAAACTTAAAACGCAATTATCTCGGAATGGCATTTTTTGAAAAGTACCGTTGCCGTTCACACGATAACTCAAGAACTCATAATTTTTTTTTATAATTATTCGTATTTACAATCTTGTGTACTTGAACGATCGTTTTTGAATCCGAAAATTTTCGATTTTTTGCAATAAATTTTTTTTTTTTAATTTTTGAGCAACAAAAAAATTGACTTTTTGAAAACCATGAATTTTTTTCAGAAAAAAAATTTTTTTTTGGAAGTCGGTTCGTTCAAGTACACAAGAATACATTTCTCTTCAATAATTATAGTACCTTTTTGATTTCAGTTGAGCGGTTCGGCTTGGAGAGTGTGAACGGCAAGCCTCTACAGAAAAAACACGCTTCGGGAGATGGGCTCTAACTCGGAAAATTTTAAATATTTTTTTGAAATTTAACCTGTTTTTTTTTCTGCAATAATACTACCAACAAACTGTCTTTCGCTTTATTGAATAAAATTTGCAAAAAACCTTTAAAAAAAATCACGAACTTAGCTCACTTTTTCACCTCAACTTTGTATATATATAACCCCTTAATTGGCGCTATAACCGCTTAAGCGATTTTGGCCAAACTTCTCCTACAATTTGTATTGATGTTGTAACACAAATTGAGGGACCTACAGTTTTACGCCGAATCCGAACGGCGAATGTTTTTATGAGAAGTTTCTTCATGGCAGAAATTAACTCGGAGGTTTGCCGTTGCCTGCCGAGGGGCGACCGAAATTAGAAAAATTGTTGTCTATAATTTTTGGATGTTACTTGCCCCGAGCTGGATTCGAGCCTGGGACCCACCGAATGAAGTGCGCGCACGCTACACATTCGGCTACGGCGGCGCACAACTAATTACATTAATAAATTAAATAGAATTATAAAATATTACTGCAAACTATAAGTTTAAAGAAAGCTTAATTTGACAAAAACAATTTGATGACGGTTGCCATCTGTTGAAAAATAAATTAGAATTATAAGATAAAAAAAATATTGAAATATTGGTATCAAGCGAAGGAGGCTTAAACAAAGTTTGTTTTGAAAATTCTTTTGGAGAGGGTTGCCACCTGCTTAAAAACTAAATTGAAATAAATTATTAAGTTAAGTTAAATATTACGACATGGAATTTTAAGGAAGTAGACTGGCTTAAGAAAACTTGATCATGAACATGTTTTAAGTGTCCACCTATTTAAAAACATGAATTTAATTCAATATTTAAACTTCGTGAAACTTAACAGAATTGATGTGAAACCAAAAAGTTTATAAAAGGTTTAGCCTCGAAAAAATTTTGAGGGGTTGTCAACTGTTTGAAAATTAAATACAAATTTATTAATAACATAAGTAAAATCATCAATCAAATATGACGTGGTTTACTATATACATATGTACATACGTATATTTGTATTTATATAATTGTTTTTTGAAAGGAGTTCATAAAAGAGTTGCCACTTTTCCAAAATTAAAAAATTTTTGGTTTATATTCGTTAAATAAAGTATAATAAATTAAACTGTTACGAAAAACATTTTTAGTATATCAGGCGACCGCCTTAAGCGGGTGTGTAGCGTGTGTCTGCTGCATTGGGTTTGAAACCTGGCCGGGGTAAATAACATCAAAAATAGAAAATAAAAAAGCATTTTTCGGCAAGCGAATATCCGAGTGTATTTCTGCCATACAAAAATTTTAACGGAGCTGGCGTAAAACTGTAGATCCCTTAATTTGTATTACAACATCAAGACGCACACCCTAAAGAAGTTCGGCCTAACATCGAGCTACATATATGGCGTACGAGTATTTAAGCTCCGAATTATTATTATTATTTTTATTATTATTGCATGTATTTATTCTTCAAACTTCTACATATATTGCCAATATTTTGAAATATAATTTTTGAGATTTCCTTCACATTTAAAAAATTGGCTAGATTTGTATAATCATCTCAATAAGCGCATAGAAATGATTAGCAAATACCTGTAGAATTCTGTATATCATATTGAGGTTCAGCCTTTCAAAACTAGAAGGCGATGATGAGACTTCTAAATGATAATATCGTTGGTTTACGTTGTGCATTTCTAACAACAAATTGAACTACACCTGAATAGCAGACTGTGCAATTGAAAATTACTAAAGAAACATTCAACAACCAATCGGCAATTATGAAGTAGAGGCAGATTTCTTTTTAGATGATAAAAATTAAAAACAAAAAATCAAAATAAATTAAATTATTATTTATTTAATTTTTTGCTACATTCGACTTTATAAAGTTTAAGCTGTGGGTAAAAGCTAGTAATTTATAATTAGGTCTAAAATAATTACATTTTATTCTCCATATGGTATATAATACTTTCGAAATGTGTACAGAACATTAGAGAACATTGATTCTCTAAAGCCCGGCCACCATACTAATTCCATAAATTATAGTAAGTGTTTCTTAAGTGATAGGTCATGACGCTTGCTAAGTTACTACTCTAAGCGTAAAGCGATAAAGCATGCCACGAAATGATTTGTAGCTAGTTCTTACTACGAAATTGATTTATTTTCATTTTTTCTATGCTATATATAAAGGGTGTTTTTTTTAGACGTGTGGTTTTCAATGAAGCAATACTTTTTTCGGATTTCGTCTTTTTGACAGTTGTTACTTGATATATTATACTCAGTTTGTTTTGCAATTTCATAATGAACAGACTTAAGGGCCGTTTATATAGAACTGTCCTCGCTTTGCTTGACAGTTCGAACTTTAATAACAAAGCGTGAGGCGTAGAAGGTCAGCTACATAGAACGCTTTTATCAGTTTCTGCGTTAGTAGTTTGTTATGAGTTGCGATTTGTGTTTGTTCAGAGTGTTTTGTTTAAAGATAGAATAAAAAAATGAATTTTACTGATATGATGGAAGTAGTAGTAGTTATGCTACTAATGTTTGAAATTCGCGAGTGTCTGAGGCAAATGAAATCGAAGCGTCGTATATGGGTTAGGAAACTTTATCAATAAAAAAAAATAAAAATAAAATGGAAATGATAACAGCTGATTGCCAAAGCGTGCAAATGTTGAGAGTTGCCCATGATTTTGCTTCGCTTTGCTTTGCTCTACTCTTCTCGCCTTGTATTTAGCAGGACTCATATAACATCATGTATTGAACTTGTCTGTCAAAGCGAAACTCTGAAGAAAAGCAAAGCAAAAGTCTTATGTGGACGGCCCTTTACTCCGGAACAACGTTTGCAAATCGTGCAAATTTATTACCAAAATAATGGTTGGGGGTAGGCCGATATAAACAGGGTTAGATGGCCGAAACAACAGTCCTTGGCCGGGTGAAACTCGGTACATTCCGGTATGTAGAACCGACTGTAGTGTGAATGCAAAAAAATAGTTCGGTTCGTGCGACGCATCACAATAAAATTTTGTTCAGCGATGAAAATCACTTTTGGTACGTTAATAAACAAAATTGTCGCATTTAGAGTGTTGATAACCCACAAGCCATTGTTGAGACGCCGTTATATCCTCAAAAAGTCACTGTTTGGTGTGCTCTATAGGCAGAGGGAATCATTGGTCCATATTTCCTCAAAAATCAAGCCGGCCATAATGTTACAGTCAATGGGAAACGCAACAGAGTCATTATTAATGACTTTTTCAAGCCTGAATTGGAAGATGTTGATGTGGACGAGCTTTGGTTCCAATAGGACGGCGCTACATGCCATACAGCCAACGAAATAATAAATTTATTGAAGGAAACTTTTGGTGAGCGCAATATCTCGCGCCGTGTTCTCAAAGATCATGCGATTTAACACCGCTGGATTATTTTTTGTGGGGTTATGTGAAGTCGCTTGTCTGCGAAGATAGGTCCGAGACGATTGACGTCTTGGAAGAGAATATTGGGCGCGTTATTGCTGAGATACGCCTCCAATTTGCTGCAAAAAGTGATGGAAATTTGGCCTCCCGGCTGGAATTTATTCGAACCAGTCGCGGCGGTCACTTGCCAGAAGTGAGTTTTATAACATAATGGCAAACTATTATCTTTCTAATAAAGCTAACTTAAATGCGTTTATTTTTGCCTTGAAAACCACATGTCTAAAAAAGAACACCCTTTACAAATGATTGCACGAAAGTTATTATAAATTTCCCACAAGGATACAGTCACTAAACAAAATATTCGTAGTTTACTTCTTTCACAATATTCAATATGCTATGTATTACAAACATTTTTCTTTAATTGTTATTTGAAATATAGTAGTATCATATAAATCAAAATTTCAAACTTTGTATAAAATTCACGAAAGCTTAACTCATTTTCATTGAAATTGTACACTTTTTAATCAGAATTTTTAAAATATTTAAGAGTATGCAATTTTTTAGTCCATTCCATTTTCAGTATAATAAAATGCAAGTTTGAAGTGACTAAAAATTACTGTTGATTTTTGATAATTTTGTTTCGTTGACGGTCACGATTTTTCTTCCCCATAGAAAAAAATGCAGGCGTACGTTATACATACATACATCCAGACTTATATAGTCATGTCTATTGTTGTTATATTTTCTCAATCAAATAAAAATTAATAAACATCTGTGGTTTCATTTATTTTCAATTTGCACGAAGAGTTTCGATCTAGTGGCTATATTGGTATTTTATAAAGTAAATTTTACTGATTGGTATAACAAATATTTTTCTACGCTATATATGTAAAGACAACAATATTCTAATTTAAAAAATCAACTAGAATTGTAATCAATTTAAAAATATAGTGCCTTTTAACCACAAAATACTAATTGACAAACAATAGCTATGTTAATGTTGTTGGCAGTGCATCGTTCTTTCTCCCCGCAGTGAAAAGCCAAACTAGTCAACAAGGAATCTAGTTCACGAATTGGTGTGTTTAATGGGCCTCACAAACTGCTTTAACCAATGTGTATGAGACAATGTGTGCCAAGTATTGACGGCAGCATTTTACTACTTTTAGATTCCTACTAGACTGAAATCTGAGATTTTGACCTCGAAACCATAAAAACTTGTATAAGTGATTACATTGTGATTTTTTTTTATATTTTATTGACATTTGCGAATTTGTTCTTCCTAGTTCTTCCATACCTCGACAAGTAGTTCTTCATTTTCGAATGTCCTAATTCTCATTTTTTCTCCGTTCTCATGCCCCTACAATTTGTGTGGGTCATCCCGCAATATTGCAGCGCTAGCGCCGAGGAAATTGAATTTTCATTTTTTTCAGAAGTGAAAGAGAAAGCATATGAGAAAAAAGCGAGAAAAATGCAAATACATAGAACAAAACACCAAGAAACTAATTGCGAAAAAATTCAAAAACATCAAAAATTGTATGCGGTTGTTTGGGTAACGTATGACGCCCCAATTAAGATACGATAGTACGCTATTTGAGAGTTAGTAGACTTGACTACAGATTTGTTAAAATATAACTTCACATTTCTACAATTTATAACCTCATAAAACAGTTTTTATGACAGTTTTTATGACAGTTTTTATGACAGTTTTTATGGCAATGGAAGGTAAGCCGGCTATACATCACTTTCGATTTTGAAGTCAACAACTGTTGGGGAATTGTCAGATAATCGAGAATATTTAGATGTACATAAAAGGTATTTTAAGACGGTGCGGTGTTTAAAATCCACAGAAATAATATATTATACATATATGTATATTATTGCTATAAGAGATAATTTGCTCAAATGCTATACACAGGATTGGGTTGAAAAAGGGATTGCGTGCATAAAATTGTTTTGAAAATGTGCGGCACCCGCCACTTTAGAACTAATAGCTTTATCTCTGAAAACTACTTGAACAATCTCTACGAATATATTCCGAATATACACTTAACATTTCAAATTCTTCTGTAGTTGCTACAGGTTTTTTATCTATACTTAATATGTATACAAAATTGATTAGATGGATAATGTTTATAACGAGTTGGCTTTCAAAGTACTGAACGAACCGATTTTAATATAGTAGAATCTCGAAAAAGTTAACCGAAATGTGCCAAGGGTAACCAACTTTTTCAAGCGATTTTCTAAATTGAAACAAATACAACAATTAACATAGACTTAGCAGCTTAGACTTGTTTGCCTTTTTCCAATTTTTTTCGCAAATCTCATTATTATGATTCTGTTAAACAAATTTTTAATATTTTTCAACAGACCTTTTAAGTTTCAACTGTTTTATCAACTTACTTCTATTTTTATTTAAAAAAAAATCATTTTGAAGAATTTTTTAAATCGAACCAGCTCACGTAAATCTTAATATTTTTCGAAAAATAATAATCTTTATAAGTCTAGTCGAAAACTGACTAATATATATAATGAAATTTTTTAAGTTGAACCCGAGTTTTTTTAAATGAATGGGCCTAGTACGCAAAAACCTAAAATTTAATATGTTGTGTTTACTTTTTGAGACGTAAAAAAGTACGCCGGTTATTTGATGTGCTTTAATAAAAGCCATAGCCCAAATATTCGCATAATGTGGATAACGCAAATAAAATTTCACACATTTTGTGTACACAATATTTCCGAGACACGAAAAACAAACAACATATTTAATAATAAATATGTACTTATGTATATACATATGTATGTGTGTATGTATGTACATACATATGTGTAGCATACTTTCATCAATATCGAAACATACATAAATACGGATTTTTTATTCTAGCGCTATCTAACGAACCCATTTTTCGTAAAAGTACTTCTCGTCGCATCCACAGAAATTTTCTGATTAACTCACCACTAGCGCCACCTAGCGTATTTATTTTTCATTGCACCAGCACGATACCTTACTA
This sequence comes from Anomoia purmunda, assembly GCA_951828415.1. Lineage (NCBI taxonomy): Eukaryota > Metazoa > Arthropoda > Insecta > Diptera > Tephritidae > Anomoia > Anomoia purmunda. The sequence continues at coordinate 18,484,709 of OX639993.1, forward strand.
ATAAAATCAATTTCGGACTATAAATAGGGATTCTCAGAATTTCTATTGCACCACCTAACGGATTAAAATATTAGTCTATGTCCGTGCCCAAGATCTAAGAAATATACTGCCCAAAATTTGGTTGAAATTCGTTCGCCGGTTTTTGAGGCAAGTTGTAACAAAAAAAACACGGCTAGATTTTGTATTATATAAGTATGTATTTATATAGATTACCATACAAATTTGTTAAATAAAAAACTTTTGCAAAAATGATTTCCAATTATCCGGAATATATACATACATATGTATGTATGCACATTTAAATACAATTTTAATCATGAAACCAAAAGCTACATAGGCATGCATGGCAAATTAAATTTTTTACATATTATACGTCATAGATACATATGTAAGCATTAGCATGCATATGCAGAACCGTTAAATTTATTTGTAGATTCGTATACGCGTGTGCCAATGTATTTATACTACATCCAATGAATAATGAAATCAGCCTTGACGGGTGTCAGTTTTTTGCAAATAAAATTAATATATGTACTTATACTATATCAACCATACTTCCAAAGCAAACAAATAGGGTGCACACATACATACATACATATGTATGTATGTACATATGTACATTCACATGTACATATCGCAAAGGGCTCATTCCACGGTGGTGGTTTTTATATATCAATTTATATTTCTCATATAGAAACTCGTGTTTTACGTGTTACGATTAATTTTTATGCTAGAAATTAAAATCTCATATACATATTTAGTTCGAATAAGTTATAAAAATTTTAGCCATTAGGACGAGTGTGACGAATTCGCAGCCGAGTAAAAATTTGTGAAGTCGGCCACCATTTTTTCGAAGGTCCGACGTCAAAAATCCATCTTAAAGCGTCTGAGAAGTCAATATAAAAAATATATATAAAAAAAAACATTGCCAAGAAAAGTAGTGGTAAGTATTTAAAAAATTAGGTTAATATGTAGGTATTACCAATCGAGAGAAAAAAAATAATATCTAAACAATTTAAAAAAAAAAATGGATAGCTATTACTTCCGAAATATTTCGAATTACGAAAAACCGCCACACTTATACTTTTTTACCATTGTGCACCAGAACAAATCAATTTCACAAAAAAGCTTGACCATCGCAAAAATTCTGCCCCACTTTACAAATTGTTACTCAGCCCAAATTAGTAACAATCTTCACATAACAGAGTTTTTCTGCTAATTTTGTTTGCAGCTTATAACTTTAAACCACTAGTTGTATAGTTGCATAGGTATTCTCAAGGTTTATATTGAACTTTTTTATTCGATCAAGATAACAAACATACTCACACCTAAACATTCACTTTTATAATATTAGTAGGATTTAATAACTAGAAAATAGTTAATGTTTTGTTATTTTTATTTTTTAGACATATGTATGTAATTTTTAAGTTGAAACACAAGGCGACATTATATAAGGTGGTGTTACTAAACAGCTGATTTAATTTGGTTTTATTTGCCTTACGGTTTCGAAAGTTCTGATTGCTCTCGTAGGCTATTGGATATATGTAAATATGTATGTATGTATGTATGTATTTGTGACCATCCAAACTGAAAGAGCAGAAGCAAAATATATGTATGTAATTTTTTGTTTTTGTCCTACATTTTGTTTTTTGTCCTACATATGAAGCACCTTATATGAATTCACCTTGTTGAAAAACGATGATCTATGTATAGTGCCGTAAAAAGTATTGGCACAGTAATTTGTTCCATATTATTCAAAATGTTTTTCATGCTAAAACTTTTCGCAAATTTTTTATCACAATATAGCTAATTTTATGACAAACCCCATTTAGTTAAGTCCAGATTTGAAAAATTCACAAAAATTAAATTTTTACAATAATTTCTAGGCAAGTACTTTTTTGACGCACTGTATGTAATTTTGTGATTATATGAAGTTTATATTGATTTACTTTATTTATTTTATATGCTTTGTAAAATTCTTTGACGTTTTATAAAAAAATTTACTCCAAAATTCAATCAATTCATTTAGCATTTCTTCGAGCTCACATCTTTTTTGTTAACCATTCAAATCAATATTTTCTACAGCTTGTGATAAAACCATCGATACTATTGTGTCATCTTGAACTTCACATAAAAATTACAAAAATTACTAATGTAAAAATGCGGCAGCACAGAAAAAGTGCAACTCTGCCAAACAGAAAATTATAATCGCGATCATTTTTTAATTTTACTTTCATTAGTTATGTTTTAGTATTCTCCAGTAACTTGCCAGTAACTAAATTTCCGAGCGTAAGCAAAATTTGCTCTCAATGACAAAAAACTTGCAAGAATGCACGAAAACGCAAAACCAGTAAGAAGTTGCAAGTTTTTTCTTTTTTATTGTATAGCTAAATATTTAATAATTTTTTCAAGTTTTTGACCTTTTTTATGGAAATAATAAACATTTTTAGAAATTGTTTTCTACTTGTGATAGACTGAATACTTTCAATGAGTTGTTTATCTTACTGGAAAATTCTTGCTGGTAGAAATTTATTCAGTAAAAATCGAGTTAAACTTGCAAGTTCAGCTGTCATTTTTTTCAGCTGTCAATATTTCCTACTTTGCTAGTTTCTAGCTAGTTTTGGCGTATGAAAACGCTGTCCAGTAAAAATACAGTAAAATTATTACTGCTGGTTTTTACTGGATAGAGAAAACGAAAATAAAACAATTCTTAGAATTGTCTTTTATTGACAAGCGAATGTTATTTGAATTCTCAATTGAATTCCGAATTCCTCTGACCACGAGTTTCGAGTTAATTTTCCCACAAATATAACCGTTAGTTATACGTCAGGCTTCTTGCTGGGATGTTATACGCTCGAAATTGTTTTTATCATTAGGATATCAGGGCTCAAACGCTTTTACATATATTCTTTAATTTTGCCAGCCCTTACTGGATTAATTGAAAATAAAAAATAATACAACATATTTGATGTTGCATTTTTATTGGTGCGGGATGTACATATGTATGTACATAAGTACATGTGCATGGATACACACATACATATGTACATACGTATCGTATTAAAATATTTTTGGTATATTTAAATAAATTATGAACACCTTAGCCTTTGTCAAGTTGGCAAGCAAGAACGTCGCGGGATTTTTTATAACATATATATATGTACATACTTACGCAAATACGTACATACATATGTATGTACATATTCAGATGAGTGTCTACATACATACATACATGTATTCATAATATTATACTCCTATAAGTATCTACGCATGTATTTAGGCCTGGCACCGAGACATTTCTTCGAATTTTGTTTACAATTTAAATAAAGTATTCGCAAGAGAAAAAAATTCTTTTGTTTTGCTATCGAATTTTGTTTACAATCTAAATAAAGTATCCGTAGTTTTTTGTTTTGTCATCAAATACAGCTAAACCGACATTTGTGGTGCAAAAAATTGTTTAACAATTATTTTTCTTTCAATATTAGCTTTGTTTTAGGGTTTTCGAAAAATATGCAAGCTAACGGCATTAATTTCTCATATTTATGTATTGTTATATACACCTGAGCAAAAAGATCTTAATTTACAATTTCAACCGGACTGTGCTCTTTGAATGGCTTGTAATAGTTTGCCACAAATTGTAGGAAAAGTTCGGCCAAACATCAAATATAAATTTATCTGCCTAACAATTATTATTGTTAACATTTTCTTCTACATACTATATAAAAAAAACACGCTTGACCGGAGTGCGCGCTAGCCAGAAGTAAAACGTATTTCCCGATTCCATAAAGAGATAGAGAAGGGAATGCGTGAAAGACTATCCTAATTTTTTTTACTTTGAAATTTTGGCAACTCTGATGATACATTTTATGTGCATATGTAGGTACCAATTTTCCATGATTCAATTACTACATTTTTTGTTCAATAGTGACATCAGAAATTTGACACTCCCTTACCAAAGGGGCGAGAAAACTGTTTACTGATCGAAACTTTGATAATTGAACTATGCCGATTTTCGTTTTTGCTCATTCAGAAATACTAGGTTTAAACTTTTCCCACACTATTACAACCAAGAATTGTTCCTGTGGATGTTTATTTCATGTCATGAAACATTTTTTTTAAGGTGCTAAAGAAGTTTTACTTCAAAAATTTCTATAATTTTCCAAAATGATAAAGCAATTGCGACATTTCATAAAAATTTGGCCACAAAGAGAATTTAGAAAAAATAAGGGAAACCAACTGCATGCCTACAATTTATGCGTGTTAGTTTTATCTTATAAAAGCGCCGTGTCGCGACGCTGTGCCACACTTTATTTTTGAGGGAAGCAGTAAAATTTGGAGTCAATCATTAACTTTGCTGTATTATTTTGTCATAGAGCTGAATTGCGTATTAACCAGTTTCAAAAAAAAGGAAGTTCTCAATTCAATTCAAAGGTTTGATATAAATATCATCAAAACCGGTTCAATAGGTTAAAATCTATATACTTATTTTTAAATCAAAATCTACGTATGGCAATGCAAGATAGTGAGAATGATAATGATAATGATAATGAGAATAATAATGATAATGATAATGATAATGATAATGATAACGATAATGATAATGATAATGATAATAATAATGATAATGATAATGATAATGATAATGATAATGATAATGATAATGATAATGATAATGATAATGATAATGATAATGATAATGATAATGATAATGATAATAACAATGACAATTGATAATGTTAATCACAATTAGTAATGACAATGATAAAGGGAATTATAATGGCACTGATAACGATAATGATAATGATCAAGATGAACATAGTAGTGATAATGATAATTAATACATGAGTGCACTTTCAGTTGCATTAGTACTTTCCATTCCGAAAGCTCCTGTACCGCCTGGGATTTATTCGGTTTTCCTGCAAACCCAGGTACGTTAAATGGTCCCAGTCACGATTGGAGAGAAAGGTTACGATAAAAAGAAACACCAAATGATAATTGACATAAATGAACTTTTATTAGAGAGTGTATTTGCTATGCACAAGGAAGACAAACGAACGATTTGAAAATGATCTGGATAAAACTGGGCAGTACGTATGCGCCGCGAGAGACTGTATGATCGCAGATATTCGATAAATATGTGAGAAGAGCAAAGACACGTAAATGATCAAATGAAAAAGTTTCAATATAGCCATATAAAATTGGTTTGCAAACAAGCGCTTACCGACAAAACAATTCGGACACTAGCTAATAATTTCTTTTATCGCGGAACAGTGGCTAATCAAACCTACAATCATCCACGCCCAAAACATTCCAAAGAAACTATTGAAGGCGTCAGAGAGAGAGTGTTGTCTAGAACCCAAGAGGCGATATTGACTGGACACCAAGATCTCCCGATTTAACCACCCGGGCTTCTTTTTGTGGGGTTATTTAAAGAGTAAAGTTTACGCCAGCAAGCTGAAGACCAATATTCGTGCCGAAATAGCTGTCATAGCGCCGAGATGGTCGAAGAAGTGATGGAAAATGCCCGATAAAGAGCACAATTTGCGGTGGTCAATAAAGGTGGTAATTTAATCGATGTTGTTTTTAAAAAGTAGTCCACATAAATTGTAAAGGATCGAACTGAGTAAAAAATACCATTCTTTGCAATCTATTGTTTCTTTCTAAAGTTATTTCACATTCTCATACCGGAGCAACTGATGGCTGTAATTCTACTACGGCGGAACTACGATTTGTGAAACTATAGTATATAACTTTCTTGTTTTTAATTTTATGTTAACAGGATGGTCTAGCTGGACCTTTATTCGGTCTAGTATATAAGTTTAAAGCAAATGCATTGAGTCTACAATGGTTTATAATTGATCGACAAACTTACGCAAATTGCTGATGTTGTGGTTCTTTAACTGTTTGCTGTGCCATTCTGTAATGAAAGAAGATAAATAGGAATTATAATAAGGCGAACTTTGAAGAATCTACCAAATACATATGTATGTGCATATGTATGTAGAGAATGACATAATACAAGATTGCACCTTACGCGGTCTGCTAATGCTCTCTTCATTTGATGGAATACAATTATTTTTCTTTTATTCCTCACCCTCTTTAGCATTTTTTTATTCTCTCATCTCTACCTTTTATTACGTCACTTTTGGTTGCTCTCAGCGCGGAAGGCACAATCTGGTGTTCTATCATAATAGATGTATGTACTTAGTACATTTGACAACACTCGGTTATTTATTTAAAGGTTAAAAAACTATAATCCTGAGCATTTATTTCGATTAATCTTTAAATTTACATTGAATTTTCGTAGAAAATTTAAGTGTGGTGTCTGTTTTTTTTGTCTACTGCAACAATTTCTTTAAAAAACTTGGGAGATATTAATATATAACTTAATATATGTATACCAAAGAATGTTGAATGTCTTGCACCGGAATTACAAAATTAATGTTTTAAGACTCCCGCCAAAAAAATTCGAAAAGTATGAAGATTTACGCGAGCTGAAAATTTTTCTAAAAATGCAGTTTTTTATAAATAAGAATATTTTTTTTTAAATAACGATCAAACTTGATCTAAAAAAAATAAAAATAAAAAAATTACTACCAAACTTGATTGAACAAATAAAAATCCAAGAATAATGATTATATTTGATTGTAATTATTATCATTTTTAATTGAATTGGGCGAGTATAACAAACTAAAAAGGTATAATAAGAAAACATAAATAGGAAATTAACTTCTAAAAATTATGACTTGGACTGTTATTTCAAAATAGTCATTTGCCAAACAAACTTAAACTATTAGGTTTTTGTCATCTTAAAAAAGATACAAACTTGAAAAATCAATTAATAGTAAATAGATTTAGACAAGCTATGGAAGTAGAAACTAAATTTTGTTATAACTCGACTTAGGCGGTTATTGCCACATATTTGTATATATGTACAATGTACATTGTGCATGTATGTAAATACTTTGAATCATTAATGCTTTTTGTTACGTACATATTTACATATGCATGCACATATGTATGTATATATAAAATAGTCTGCACCTATAAAGCTGATAATCAGACGGATTGAAGATAAGCTTCATTACACTTCCTTTGCCTAGTTACTTGCATTCTTAACACATACTTACATACATATGTATTATGTATGTTTGTATCGCGCATATGTGTATGTATGTATATACATTTATACAGTAACGGGTAATGAAATCCGGACATCTAAAACTCATGAATTTTCTTCGAGAATTTAATAGAACTCAGTTGAAGTTTTTGAATTTTTTTTGCTAATTGTGAAGACGATATGGGGTGGGAAGCCCTTGTTTCTTTCTTATTTTGTACATAAATAAATCGAAAGAATTACATTTGTATTTCAACAATCTGCCTAGACTACAAACATGTGCAAAAAATGTATACCTTCGGTTTTCCCGCAATAACCCGTGCATAATGGTTCTTGAAATTTAAAATCTTTGATCGTGAAATAACGGTATACAAATTTCCATGTTTTTATATGTTGAAATTTACTTAGTTTACTTTTCAACATGTAGAATCAATCATCCCAGCAAAATGCATCTCCGAACATTCCTCGTTCCTGTGCTAGTTGAGTCTACGCACCGGAACAACCCGAATTTATGTATAACCGGGCAAGGGCCGTCGCGTCAGCAACATTCCCCAAAAGTTGATGGGGAATGTGATGCTACTACAACAAAAACCACCGGATATTCATTTTCAGTACCCACGAATCCTTTTCACTACTCCTGAATCTGGTTTACATCTAAAATACCAGTTAATTGTGTATTATTTTTTTTGGAAATCTTAAATGAGACACAAATTTTCCGAAATTTGTCTATCCCCGAAGTAAAAAAAAAAGGTGTTTTATCAGTTTCGTTATCCTTTCTTAAATGCATGCCTAAAATTTTGCTAGACTTTTTAAACTATTTGCCATGGAATAATAATAAAATCGACAATGATTAGAAAATTCAAACATCGCTCCAATTTAAATAAAAATACGTGTTTTACGCTGAATATTTTACCTGTCAAATGCAATTTTGTTTTAAGAGGATGTAAACTATCTGTCCAGATTTCAATGAGCACAACTGTAACAAATAAGTAAACAGAGGTAAACACTTTGCTTTCATTATCTTTTAAGTTAAAAAAATGGATATAGATACACATCCATCTATTGTTCTTTCATGCGTAATATGTACATACATATGTATGTATGTATTTATATGGAAGTTAAACTTTAACTATCGACCTAATAGATTTTAGACTAATAATGATCTACATAAAATAAAAAGGAATGGAAATATCGTATAATGGTATTTGAAAATATCCACTTAGAATTGTTAGATATGCGCTTACATAAGTTACCGGCTTTGAAAAGTCCCTGAAGTAGAATATTCAAGCATTGATTTTTTCAAAAGAACTATACAGTACATGGTATGTACATATTCTAAACGTTCCACTTACATTCCGGTTGTGGCTAGTGTAATTATGCGATGGTTTAACAACGAGGAAGAATGTACAACAAAAGACACTTTGTGGCACAACTATTTACACGTGGCACAACTATACACAACTTTGGGTTTATATTTAATTTAAACGTTTAATATCACTTCGCGTTCATTATACTTATGTCCTTCCACGTCAAAAAGTGCAAAAATTCCAACAACCAGCAGGCCTACAAACAAACCCGTTTCGATTCTTTGCTAAACTGTACAGATGATTTCGAAAACCAGATGGTATTTTTGGCATTTTCTTATCAGTGTTTCGGTATGTCAAAAAAAGAGGAGATGCCATATTGGACTTATAAAATTACAGTAAGCCAATTAAGTATGTAGATATTATGACACCTCTACAAGTCGCGAGTAATCATTCGCAGTACTAAAATACGTGCTCGAATATTTGTATGTGGGCGAATTCCACTACGAGGACAATACAAATGTCACGTATTAAGTACTTTGCGAATTTGACAGAATTTGCTCCATTTGTGACGACATATTTGAACATGAACAAACTTGCTGCTACAATTTATGCACTTTCGTTTGTGCTTTCAATTGCACAATGTAGAGAGATATGCCAAATTTTTGGCAATTGTACAACAAGATAAATTATATACATATATACTCGTGAAGCTCAGCACTAGTTAAAAACCATCTGGACCCATTTCGGGGAAATTGTGAAACTAGTTATTTTGGAACAATTTCATGTTATTTCGTGACTGGTTTGGGACCAGTTTGGGACTAGTTTGTGATTACTTTGGACACAATTGAAGATTAGTTCAGGACTTCTTTAGATCTAGTTCGACACTGGCTCGGGACTTGCTCGGCATAAGTTTGAAACTAGGTCGAGTTTGGATTGTTACTAGTTGGATCTGATTTGGAACTAGAAACGAAAATTGGTACATACTTTCCTAAAATACATACATACATAACTCAGCAGTGTTGCCAATTTTAAACCCAAGAATGGGTATAGTCGTTGGCTTCTATATTTATCCCTGGATTCAGGAAATACGTGATACATCTGAATTTTTTATTCTGTCATATCTGTGTCTGCATAAAATTTTAACGTGCGTACAATCAGTCATGAAGGGTGAGGATATTTAGAGCATTGTTATCTCCTAGGTGGCAACATTAGTCGCTTCTATATCCTCATCTACGGTATACCAATAGAGAATACCGGAAACATTTTTCAACAATTTAACAAAATATTAGACAAAATTGGTAATAGGAAAGAAGAGAAATCTGCCAGGAACATTACCAGAAACATGACGGGCACAAGATTTGCGCGTACAGGCCGCTGCCGGTTTTTCGTGTGCCTCGCTGTTCTGACTGTGATGCTCTGTATGGTGGCGATTTTTCACAGTTCACAACAGCAACTGGATGAGACACGGGAGCAACGTTTGCGTTGTGAAAGGCAGCAGGAGCAGCTAAATGAACAATTGCAAAGTGAGTAATGAATATAAAGTGATTTGTTGATTTTATAAAATATTTAATTTTTCAACACAAACAATCGTAGATATGGCGGAACAGAAATATAATCAGCAAAAGGCAATAGAACAGGAGCGGAACGAACAAATGGAAACTCGTCGCAATCTCGAACAAAAACTGAAGGAACAGACTATATTACGTACAAATGAGCAACTGGATGTTCGTGTACGTTACGATAAGTTGCAACAGGCGCATAAATTATTAAAAAGTGAACATAACGAATTGGTTGCCGAGTGCCAAAAGAGTAAGAAAGAGCTATTAAAAAGTACCAACACTTTGGAAATGAAACTACAATCATTGCGCTCAGAGACAGACAAGGAGAAAAATGTACTTAATGCAGATAACACTTTGTGGCGGGTAAGATAGAAATATCGTTACTTCAGTAGATTGTCTTGTAATAAAAAAAAAAACAAATATAATTTTTTACCAAATTATAGGAGAAATACAACGCAATACTTGCCGAAAAGGAACGACTTGAGATCTTACTCAATGCTTCGGGAGCAAAATCTGAGCTCCACAGCAAACTTATTAACTTAGAGCGCACTGTCGTTGATTATCAACAACATTGCGATTACAAACCAGAAGACGGCAACCAAAACGACAGGTCTCTGAATCCACCAAATAAAGCTCGCAATTCGAGTATCCAACCGCTTATTGAGAAGTCCTTCAATGAACAAGTGCGTGTGAGTCCAGGCCTATATCACATCGATATTAAGCTAACTAACAAAACGCAAAGCGTTGCTTCGTCGCATGCGAATCAAACTATTTCAGCTACTAACTATACAAAAGTAATCGATAAGTCACACGCTAATGGTGATAATCCAAAAGCGAGTGAAAAAGAAAATGTAATTTTAAAAGCTGGTAGTGATATCGTTGCTGCTGGTGGTGTTGGGGGAGATGGTGTTGGCGGCTTCTTGCCTTACCTCTCACGTAGTAATCGCAGTTTAATACTTAATTCCGTTGAAAATTTTCAGATTTTACCAAAACCAATCGGGAAAATTGTTGAAGGCGGTGACGGCCAAGGCAATGTCATGGCACAAATACGACAACCACCCGCCAACCAATCGGTAGCATCGGTTGGCAGTAAAATGGTATCACCATTAAGTCCACCACGAAAAGGAGCGACAACTGAAGCTTCGAAATCCGAACAACATGTTTTAGAAGCAAATGCGCTGGTGAAACAAACAAATAGCTCATCGACTACAAGCAGCGGTTTGCCACCATTACCTTTGCCACCAAATTTGCGTAAATTACCGGAAAATGTCGCCCCCATACCAGCTAATTTCGATGTTCTTTTAAGGGAGGATCAAGCTGGCCAAAGAGCAGACAACGCGAAAGAAGCTGACGTAGATGCTGCAGAGGAAGTGCAAAAGAACGACAATGATGAAGCTAATAATAATAATCGATATGCAAACGCGATAAATGACATGGAACCAAAAGCATCTAATAAAAATGCGGTTATTGCAGTTGCCAATGCAGCTAATGAAGATTCTGGTGCACACGAAATAAAAGATAACGATTTTATGAACGATCAAAATTTTAACCTGCCTGCCAATGAAGATAATAACTTCTTCGATGGTGGTGGTAAAAATGAGCCAGCGGGACATGCTGCTGAGAAGCACAGGGGTGATGACAATGACGATGATGAAGGTCTTGCTGGCGCGGTAGACGCAGGTGACATAGCGGTTAAAAATCACAACTTACTAGATACTAATAATTTAAACAACGAAGTTGCTGGAGATCAAGGAAAGGAATTTCCCGATGAATTGCGATTAGAAGAAAACAATGAAGAAGATGAAGATGGTAATTGAGAGCCAAAATTTAGAATATGGATATATTTATTAATTTGAATATTTGTTATTTGCAGAAGATGATTATTCCAATCCTGCAGCGCGTCAACAAGGGGAGCAAGCAATTCGAAATTAGAGCGATTCGTTCTGCCCTCTATCATGCAGTAGGACGTAAAAATAAAAAATTTGCGAATTTAAAGTAAAGTCAATTTGACACGTAACTCATAACCCGTACACTACCATACATAAGTATGTCACTTAAGTGAGTTACAAGTAGCTTGAAATGCTTGGTTAGGCAAAAGCAAAATCACAAGAAAGAAAAATTACGTCTATACCACAAACTGCACAATAACATAATAATACATTAGATATTCCTTCCTGGCAGCGAAATAGAAAATGCATTCTCAATAACATGCGCTGCTTAACATCCATGTACCCCAGTAAAAAATTAAATTTTGAACAAAATATAGTATATAGTCAACATACATTAATGTAATAGCGCAAAATTTAGATCTATGTCTAACTCTGACCTTAAACTACTTAACTATATCCATTCCTTCACTACTTTCATTGGTTTCTGTGATATCATACAATGGTTCTACACAATTTTCAGGCTGAATTCACCTATGGTGCGCCTAAAACTCAAGTTCAGCTTCCTACACAAAAAACTCGCCTGCACACTCACGTATACACACAGTGCCGGAAAAAAATATTGGCACATTTTTTTTTTTTTATAAACAACATTTTTCATGCTAAAACTTGCTTGTAAATTTTTTTGTGAAAAAATATAACTTATTCTATAAAAAAAAATCCATATTAGCAAAAATTTCAAAGTTTGTGTAAAATTGAAAAAAAAAACAGCAAATTTAAAAAAGTGATCATCAACATTTCAAACTTTTTAGTCAGAATTTTTAGAAAAACTTTTCATTAAGAAAAATTAAATTTTATTCTAAAGTTAATGAGTCTAAGACATTTCTACGGAAAAATTGTATTTTCAATAAAATTTAATGGACTCCAAGACTGCGTACCCGATATTTTGTAAAGTTTCTGATAAAAACGTTTGAAATGTTGACGAACATTTTTTTTTTTAATTTTTTAAATCTGGATTTATATGGACTTATATTATATTTAAAAAAAAATGAGTGAAAAAGTTTTAGCATGACCAATATTCTGAATAATATGGGAAAAATTACTATGTCAATACTTTTTCCGGCACTGTAATACCACGATATATTGATCTGCATGCATATCACCATAACAATTGTTGCTGTCGCATCAGTATAACAGTTTATATAAATATTGATGAATCAATTGTGGTGTTTGCTTATCAACGGGAACCCTACTACATTCACTACACTCACTTCACAAATTTGACGAACAAATATAAAATATAAACTCCCCTCTAGTTGTATTTTAAATGTATGCTACTTTACTGTTAAGCTATTTTATTAAAAAAAAAGATTTATCTACATATAGTTATTTTATGTATGTTCAATACCATGATGCAAATTCTGTAAGGTTGAGAGCCAGTCTGAAAATTTTTGAAGTTTGCTAGCACAATTAAAATTGTTTTCAAACTCTTAAACTCAAACACGTATACATTATCGCATTTTGTTTGAAACCAAGCGAATTTGAATATTTTTATTTGATTATTTTCTGTTTTATTATTTGTTTCAAATGAGCAAGGCGAATTCATACAAGGTGATAGCATCCCATGAGCTGAATGCTTGTTCTTCTTTCCAAACTCGCTGGGTTGTTTTTTTTTTGTACACAAACAAAATACATAAGCAATACTGGAGGAATTCAAATTTCGGCATTTCACGCGCAAAATTACACAAACAAAATACACAGCGGATTCGCCTTGTTTATCTTGCTATCACCTTCTATGGATGCACCTTGGAAATGAGTTTAATTGAAATTTTCTAAAGTAGACAAACTTAAAAAAATAACTGCCGCCAGGTTGTTCGAACGGTTTTATCTTACAATATTTCAATCATATAGGTACTAATACGACATTAATTTTTTTTAGTAGCCATCTCTTTAATTTAATTTAATTTTTTATACTCAGTGACATTTTTTAGCCAGATATAAGTATACAAATATTCTTCATTGATCTATAAGAATCTGATATCAATTTAGTATTTAAGAACGCATTTTTTTTTTTTTTGTAAAATTATATGTCCTTTTTTTCAAATAAAGGCAGAGGTAAATTTATTTCCCCTTTAAAAGCTTTTTTATCTTACACTTTCGCAGTTGTGGGAATAATATGGAATTAGGAAATGGAAAAACATAGAACTTATAGAATTCCGATCGCTATCTGAAAATTAAAACGGAAACTATAGTTCAGTATATAACATAAATCAAAGTTGCAAACTTTTTACAAAATGCAACAATTTTAACCAAATTTTTCAAAAATATATTTTTATTTTCAGCCATTTGAAACTTGAACTTTGTTATGGAAGTTTCAAAAAATTCTGATTAAAAATTTGGTTAACCTTGACTTAATTTGTTGAATTTTGTAAAAAAAAGTTTGAAACTTTGATTAGTATTATACGAATACGAAGATCTCACTAGCGCCAAACTAGTTCCAAAACTACTCTCGAAAAAGTAAAGTGATAAACTCAGTCGTGCACTAATTCTAAACCAATCCCAACCTATTCCTCAACTGTGCCCAAAGTTATCCCGATCTTGTCTGGAGCTCATCACGAAATGATCTTGAAAACGGTTCGGAAATAATCGTTATATGGATCGGAAAAGTCCTGAAATGGTCTCGAAGTTGTCCAGAATTAGTGCCGAAATGAATCTAAGCTTTCAAAGTACAAACTATAAACGTTCCATCCCAGAGGATAATATAGGGAAGTGTTCTTAATGGAAGCCATTTTATAGAAGTCCTAACCAAGAACTATTGGAACGTATTTGCCAGGATGCCGTCCAGCAGGCGTTTTTTATTTATAATTCACATAAGAATGATTTTTTATTAATAAAGAAGCTTTTTAGAAGAACTGCTTCAAAAGGTCCTCCAAAGTATTTTCTAGAAAAACACTCCTGGGAGCCCTTCTAAAGGTAGCAAAATAAGGTATTTCAGGGCACGTCGTACTAACACTCTTCTGGAAGTCCTTCTATGCAAATATGATTTAATTGCAGATAAGAACTAAAAAGCAGAAAATAATTAAAAGAAAAAAATCTATATAATTTCCAAAAGGAGTTGGGTATTTTGTACTAAATTGTTTCGAGCGCCCCACCCTATAACTATTACACCTATTGTAGTTTAGAAAAGCAAAAGTGGATATCCAATTACAGGTGCCCCTGTGCGCGTCTCATTCGGTGCGTTCTGAATTCAAATCCTGGCCGGAAGAAGTAACATCAAAATATAAAGAAAACACTTTTCTCTTATAGCGATCGCCCCATCGGCATGTAATAGCAAACCTCCGAGTGTATTTCTTCCATAAAAGAAAACTCACAAATATTAATTGCCGTTCTGAGTCGATATAATTCTGTAGGCCCCTCAATTTCCGTTACAACAACAAGACGCACACCACAAATTGTAGGAGAAATTCGGCTAAACATCTAGCTATATGAAAGAAGTGCCAAATTTTTGTTATTATTAAGTGAATGTAGGAAGTAAGAGCACCCGACTCTCAGTACGTTCTTTTGTAATGGCTTTTAACTCCTTAAATCATCTACTGGGATATATTGACTAATTTATTTGTCATTTACTTAATTTTCAATTAAAATACAGTTCATTCTCTAAGAAAAGCCATGTAAACCAAATTTTGTACTTTATTAAACTTAAAAAAAAGTTTCAGAATGTTTTCGCCTATGCTATTTTGGAGCCCAAATAATTTTAGTATATTAAAGTCGATTTTTTAGAAACTTTTTGTAGCATTTGTTTCGTCGTGACGAACATTGAGATTTAGCCATACAAGGAATATTGCATGCTGATTTGGCCTTCAAGACAATTTGTTCTTGTTGGATTTCCTATATTTTGACAATTTTCAAATAAGGAAAAACAAAATACCTAGAAATTCTTCACAATGAAAATACGACTTGGTTATATTGTTATTGGGTTTGTTGTTGGTGTCGTTAGTGTTGTTGTTGCGGGGTTTCGTATTCGAACACATACATACATATGTATGTGTTGTGTTTTACCTCGCGACCCGTCTGATTACTTTATTTCGACGTTAACTATTATAGGTAAGTCTTTAGTTTTTCGTTATTTTAAAAATTTCCGATTGGCCTAATCAACTTTCAAAAGTTAGCTTACTTGACTAAACTAGGAACTGCATTGCGTCGCAGAAATTGTTTGATCCATATGTCCAACTCTGTATGTAACTTTCGAAGCTTTTTGAAAGATTTCCAGTAACATTAACCCTATCTGCTTTCCTCATTCGCAAATCAAACAAATACTACTTTCAATTAAGTTATATATTTACATACATATATTTCAACTTTCCTTATTTAACTTTCAAGCACAGTTAAAATTCCATTATTTAGTAACAAAAATTATATGTAGGTCAAGAAAAAAATTAGTAGTACTTGATACCTAACGTTTCAAGTAGAAGTTTAATATAAAATTCTCACAGTCTTGATACGCTTTTAGGCAAAGTACATTTTCCGTTTTAGCAACATATCCACAAATGCTCTCTACGCTGTGCCAACACTTTCAGGTACAAATTTAAATGCAAGAAAATTTTTGTATATGTACTTGAAAAGTGTTTCCACCGCGTAAAAGCTTTGCGACAAGCGGCTGCTGTTAATGAACTTATTTGATAATTTTAGGGATACTAAAAAAACTAAAATATTTGTAAAATGCTGACGCAAACAAACACCTACACATCCCATGCATCCAATCAATCAAAAAGAACAGTTTTTGTGTAAGAAGTTGTTTTCGGCATTATTTGGAAATATAATTTTCTATTAGCTAGTCGTCACTGGAAATTATGTGCCCTTTGCACCGGTTATAGATTTGTGGTCACTGCGCTCTTGTTCGGATAACCAAGCCATCTATAGAGAGAGAGAGAGAGAGAGAGAGAGATAAAGAGAATAAAATATTAAGTAAAAGAGGAAACTTGAAAAATTTTAAATAGCGAATAACCTTTTGTTTGTGTTGATGTGCTGCAGCATGACAACGTTCCAAAACCATTTTCTCGGTTAGCACGCCATCTTCGGATGCATAAACTGCTGCTTGCCAGGATACACCCAATTTTGAAATTTCACGTCCCGACATGCCCTCACAGATCTTCGCCATTTCCGAGCATGTAGCACCATAATCAAATTGGTCCAATTTGAAACGTCTATTGGGGGAACAATTTTATATAAGCTTTCTTTGATAAATAAAATAAACTGCTCTTACTTGCGTCCTTCGGCCGCTGGTTGTAAAACATACTTATCGAAATAAAGTCTCAACAAACGCTGACGCTCCTCCAGGCCAGGCATTGAAAATTCGACCATCTCATCGAGACGATCATTTATGGCATAATCAAATTGCTCTGGTGTATTAGAAGCTAAAACTAACATAAATTTAGAATTTTGTTCGGAGGTACGATATAGGAACGCATTTAGAGCGGCACGCAAATCTTCGGAAATGTGTTCCGATGAACGTTTCCGCAAGAATGCATCTGCTTCGTCAACAAACAGCAATAGACCGCGACGGCTGGCCTGCGACCAATCGAACACTTTATGTATGGCAGTAACACCTTCCTTGCCCATTGGTGCAACATCACCACCGGTCATAATAGCATAATCCATGCCCGAATGTGCTGCTAAACGTTTAGCGAACATAGTTTTACCAGTACCGGGTGGACCGTGCATTAGCACATTGCGATACATGCCTCTATTGACGCGAGTATTTTTTGTCGCAATGGCAATGTCGCGTAGACGCTCCTCGAGCTTTGGATTCAAGATCACACCCTTTAATGCATCCGCAGGTTTAGCGCGCAGTTTTTTCACGTACTTGATTGGATGCTGTATAGCATCTAGGAATGCGAAACGTGAAGTCTCTCCCACTAGAGTGGGTTTGCCAATGCGTGCTTCGACGTAACGTGTAGTTACGCCAGTTGCTCCCTTCGCTGCGTATACGCCCAATGCTAGCAGCGACAAGCCTCCAGCTGCAGTCAAAACCTTATCCCAATCGGTAAGCATAGCTTCGACGCCAGCGCCAACCACTGATCCGGCAGTACTAAAATAGCGTGTGATTATTTATATTTATTATCCTATATTAAGAGATATTACAACTTACCGTATGCCCTCCAGCACAGTAGTGCGGTGCTCTTGTGCCTTCAAACGTATCTGTTCAAGATTGATATCACGATTTTCGCGATCAACCTTGGCTTTGACACGCATTTCATGCTCCAGCAACTTGAGACGGTTCTTCTCTTTCATCTCGATTTCATGTTCAATTGTCTGACGGCGCATAGCTTCCTGTCGAGCTACGCTCTCCTCTTGCCTGGCAATAAAATTAAAACATAAGTATTAATCCTAAACCAAATACTAAGGACCGAAACGTTAACTTACTTTCTCAAATTATCCTCCTGTACACGCTGCTGTTGTACCAACTGATCCTCATAGCGCTTCCGTGACAACTGATCCTGGTACTGGGCGCGAGCCTGTTGTTGTTTGGTCTCTTCCTGTATGTAAATAACAAAAACTATGTCACAATGTTTACTTCAGAAGCTCTTGAAACCCCATTCTTACAATAAGTGTTTTGCGTCGCTCCTCGTGGTCGATACGTTTCTGTTCAACTTTAGCTTGCTCAATATGCGCTTCATATTCCTTGACCTTCGTTTGATATTCATGATGTCTTGTCGTTTCTTGCATTTTTGATAGTTCCAAAGCTTCGCGAGCATGTTCTGTGAAGGTAGTTCGTGTTCATTATTTGAAATGAAATAAATGAAAATAGATTGAAAAAAAATTGTGGTTATGCAACTAACGCATAAAAACTATTCCATGAATAGATTAGGTACTTACTTGAACTTTCAAGTTGTCTGGCAGCTGCTGCAGCTCGCTCCAAAGCAGAAGAATCGAAACGATAAGCTTCCATAGCCTTTCGCTCTGCCTTGCTTAGTTGGGCATCTCCGCTGCGGTCCCCAGCAGTTTTACCATCTGGGTCGCCACCGTCCGCACTTAAGGCTTCCTGCGGTTGTTGAGTTCTATTTCTACCGAGTAACCACGACATTTTGTAAATTTATTATCTCTTCAATTTAGGTAATGGTGGATGAAGTAACTGGAAAATTATAGTATATCCACCGGTTATGTCCTCTGCTGGTGATAAAGAATGAAAAACGTGATAATCGCGGTGAACTCTTCTTCTTTTTTAACGCAAATTGCTCAAAAATGATCAGCTGAGCCATAAAATTATGAAATACAAGTCGATTAGTGGTGGGAGAATTATTTCATAGTTAACAATAATTAAGGGACTGTTCATATCGGGCATTGTCAGTTGCTTACTTCTCCAACTCGGAGATCTAATGGACTCAATGAGGATTGAAACATTTTTGTCGTCACCTTGAAAAAACTTCCAGAACTATGGATGCTTAAAAATATTGAATATAAACCTTTTAAATCAAGTTCTCATATATTATATTTCATGGTATATTTAATTTTTTGAAATCATGTTACGGCAACCATCAACATTGTTTATAACTTAATTTTGAAACAATGTTCCTCGTGTATACCAGGCTTTATATGAATTCGCCTTGTAATTAGTTATGACACGATTAATCCAATAACGGTAAAATAAACCGATTGTTATTTTCGATTAATCGAGCGGTTAACCGACCTGCTTTCAAAATAATTGAAAACACTAAAAAATTTACCACTTTACTAACCCAATAGCGTGTGTAAAAATTGGCTTAAAACCTTAGGGTACTGAATTCATAACTGAAGTTTCCATAGTTTAGCAAGGAACAAAAAAAAGCAGTCAGAAACTACATTAAAAATGTTTTTTTTCGATTTTAATCGAAACGACACGTTAATCGGTTAATTTCTTAAGATTAATCGCATTTTCTACCGATTTCGATTGATCATTAAATTGCTATTAAATTTGTTCTGCCATTACTTTATTAATCGGTTACTCCATAGTCCAATAGATGGTAATATCCATCAAAAGAAAACTTTTGGAATCCGTTATTTATTATTAGAAATCTCTTAAGAAAAACTAAAATGGCTAGAACTTTAAAGGCATTATTAAAATCAATTATATCAAACATATTACCAATCAAGTAAAAATTACAGTTTTTTCAAATCTAATTATCGACTAGTTAGCACCGGCTTCTGTTCCATCTCTATTACATTCTAAATATAAAGACAATTTTTGTATCCTTACGTTTTGAATAAGTACAATTTTTTAGTTGATCAAACCTTTTTGCATAGTTATAATGTCTGCGTACGATCTCAATCAGAAAACAATTTTTGTGCTAGATCACACGCAATACTTCAGCATATCTAGTGAGGATTACATACCCTTAGAATTGCTTAAGGGTAAGCCAGGCATCACAGAGCCATCGAAAGATGCGTCGGCAGCGGTAGGTGGTAACGATGTTCAGTTCAGTAAAAGTTTGTGGACATGCTCGGTTGAATCGTCTATTGAATACTGTCGTATAGTATGGGATCTTTTCCCACGCGGGAAACTTGTTCGTTTTATCGTTAGTGATACGGCAGCACATATTGTAAATACATGGAATCTAACAACACAGAATATGTCTCATATTCTAAATGCTATGGCACTTGTTGGCGTTCCACAACGCAATGCAGTGCAATCCTCAGACTTCTCGGTAATACACGGTTTACGTGCAGCAATAGAGGCGCTTGCTGAACCCACTGAAACTCAATTGGCCAGTTTGCAGGAGCGTGATAGTGGGCTTCAATCAGTCGAGAATGCGATGCCTAACAAAGGGCGTGTCATATGCATTACTTCAGCGCGTGACAACTCCAGCATGAAGAGTCTGGAGGATATATTCCACACAGTGTTGGTTCAAGAAAATACATTGGCTGCTACCCAACGAAAAATGCTACACATTGACCACTGTCATTTAGTTATTATTAATGTCGTACCACTTACTATTGACTCACTAGTGACTAATCGTGGTAAATTGGATTTGTCGGCAGTATTATCCTCGGAAATTCATACTACATGTGCACCTAATATTTCAAATAAATTAACGCACCTCATTATGACCCACTACGATTTGGCCAGCACTACGGTGACGGGTATACCCATGAAAGTAGGTTTTAATTTGTTTTCCAAAATTTGCATTTATAATATCTTTGTTTGCTTTTTTTTTCAGGAAGAACAAAATGCCAATTCAAGTGCAAACTACGATGTAGAAATATTGCATGCAAGAAACGCACACACTTCTATATGTGGCAGTGAAGCTCTGCTGCCTACGAGCCTCAAAGAGGGCGCTGAATACCAAACCGTTACATTGAAGTGGTGTACGCCACGAGGATGTGGATCCTCTGATATGCAACCGTGTTTAGCCCAACATCGCGTAACTCCAGTTGATGTTACGTCTCGTCCGAGCGCTTGTCTCATTACGTTTTTATTGAATGGCCGTTCAGTATTGCTTGAAATGCCAAGGTACGCATAACATATATATCGCATGAATATAAGCTGTTATTTAAAATAAATAATTGCAGAAAAACCGGAGGAAAAACAACTAGCCACTTACTTTCGGCTAGAGGTGGTGAAATATTTATTCATGCTCTACAAATCACACGCTCCTGCCTGGAGGATCTTCCCTCAATATCTGAGGGTCCTGGTGGTCGTGTGACCGATTACCGTATATCTGATTTTGCTTCTTTTATTAAAGCGCATCGCTTCGTGCCACTTAAAGTTAAACAAAAACCAGAAGAAAATCTGCACAAAGTACGTGAACGACTACAACGTCGCTCACGCTATTTTCCAATTACACTCAATACGAGTTTGATATACAACTTACAACGTAATCTTAACTGGGTACCGTATTTTCTTCGCAAAATTTGTAAAGAAGACATGGACAAAACCGACGAGTCACAATGTCAGCAGTATATTTTCGAACTATACACAGCCGCTTCACGTGGAGAACCATTGCCTTTCCCCAACATGGGAGGAGCAAGGTAAGTTTATAAAAAAATTAGTTGAAAAAAGATGTTAATTAAAAATCCTTAGGCTAAAGGGATCAAAAAAGGCTGACCAGTATAAATTGATCTGTGCTGAACTGGAAGTGTTGATACGCGCCTATGCAACTACACCACACCACAAAGTGATTTTAGAAAGTGTGCAAAATGTGCGTGCCGCCTGTGGAGATGCAACAGTTAAAACGGAAAATGATGGAAGTCGTAAGTACTTGTTCTATACATAAATACAAAATGATTACAAGCACATTTTTTATATGCATTAAAATTAGTGAGAATATAAATGGTAAATCGTGTACATTTTCAAAATAAAGTAATGCAAATGATTTCTATTATGACGTTAGGTGATTCAACTAGTAAGACTGTAATGCGGGATTCTCCTATGTCACCACCTCACTCTATGGATAGCAGCAGTAGCAGTAACAGCTTGCTTAAAGCCACCAAACGTAATATAAGCAGCGGTCAGCGGTAAGATTTTTTAGTTATTAAAAACTATTTCACGATTTCCATTAATCAATGCTGTTTTAAATTATAGCTCACTTTTGGATATCATTACCAGCACTGAACGTAGCCAATCTGCGAAACGTGTCGATTTCTCTGGTCGTCTATGTACACCGGTCGGACAAATAGCCAAACTGTATCCAGATTTTGGCAACAAAGAGAAAGATGCTAGTTCAAGCACGCCTTCCTCAGCTGTTACAAAAGAGGAAGGCATAAAGTTGGAGTTGGGTTTACGGAATTGAATTTATTAATTTTATTTAAAAAAAACAAATACTAGTGCATAGTGATAGAAAAGTCAAAAAGCATCTTGAGATATATAAAAAATAGATCACCTTCAAATTAAGTAATTAGTGCCGGAAAAAAGTATTGGCACAGTCCTTTTTTTATATTATTCCTAATGTGTTTTATGTTACAACTTTTTCACATATTTTTATAAAAATATAGCTCATTTTATTATCAATCTCATATAAGTCTAGATTTAAAATTCAGCAAATTACAAAAAAAAAGTCATCAAATTACAAAATTTTGAATCTGAATGTTTATACAAGTTTTATAATCCATTAAATTTTGGTAAAATGAGGCACAAATTTACAGTACGAAATAAATTTTTATATGTAAGAAAACGGCCAGCACTACCCGTGAAAAAATTATCAAAAATTATCTTGAACCTTTAATCTGACCGCTACTTTGGTTTTGCCGGGTTTGACAATTCTCAACTTCAACTAGACAAAGCTTTTTTCACAAATTAAGAAAAAGAGACACTTTTTTTAGTATTTTGCGAATTTATTTATTAAATGTCTGCCTATAAATTCATATTTTACACTTTAGAACAATTAGAACACGTTTTTCAATGAAATATTGGAAGTTGTTCAATTTTCTCTCTCCCGTATTCTTGTTTACTAAAGGCGATATCTGTCATTTCACCGCGGGAAGGCGCAATCTTGTATTCTATCATTCTTGCCTCTTTACTAGCCTGAGATTTAGACTTCGTTCTGAATTCACCCAGTATTGCTAAGGTATTTTGTTTACCGGCTGTTGTGCAATCAAAACAACCCAGGAAAGAAGAACAAGCAATCAGTTAATTAGATACCACCACCTTATGTGAATCGTCATGCCAATATGTAAACAAAAGACAGCTGTTAAAGAAGGAAGAAATTACAATCCAATACGTTCCAATTAAGTATTATAGTGCGCACAGTCACCGACGCAAACGTACGCTACGTGTCAGCTGACACGATCAAACTTATGAGAGCGCCATGTAAATGCAAACTCATCAACGTGTTCGTGTGACGGGTACGCGCGACGTGTACGTGTGTAATCAGAGAAATTTAGATTTTTGCCGTGAAGCCGTGTCAGCTGAGTGCTCTCTCACCGCACAGTGTTGCCAAGCAGAACTTTTTAAAATCATTAACAAAATAACCTTATAAAAATTTAAATTTTTATTAAATTAATTTAAAATCGATGTTTAATAATGATAATTATAGATAAATGAACTATTTGCATTTGTTGGTTTTTGGCTTTGGTTTATTATACAATGAAAAATTGCAATTGACAACGCGGATGTGTGTAAAGGTATGTATGCAAACAAAGGAATGACAACATTGTGTTGATGCATACAAACACAGTTTTATGTACGCAAAGTTTGTTTACAAAACATACGCGCGGGCACAAGTTTCGCTCAATTTTGTGTATCTCCCGACAAACAGACACGGCAAACGTACTCGTCGGTGACTGTGCGCACTATTACATACATAGCTATGATCACACAGAAGTCGACTATAACATCGATAGCAACTTCCTGGAAGAAGTTGGTTTTAAATTTCTATTAAAGTGGTTTTACACGATATGTATTTCCGTCTGTAGATGCCACTTTTTACATACGGAAACGAAAAATTTCCATGTGAACACAAATGCAATTTGCTTCTGAAGAAAACAGATGCACGTACATACGAAATGTTTCTACTTTCATCTGGCATGCAGAAAACAGTGGAAGTAATTTTAATAACTGACCTTTAAACTTATAGAGCATATGCTACAAAATTACTAACATTTTCTAAAGTTTTAATAGCAATTGAATAATAAAATTGCAATCCGTCATGTTGATTGGAAAATTTAAAAAAAAAATTGGAATCTATAGATGGGCTGTGAAGTACGAAAATACTCGATGACACTCTATCAGTACATTATTTTAAATGTTATTGCTATTCTATCACATCCCTATGTCGAATTGTTTGTTATTTTAGGATGCAGTACTAATTTTATCATTGATTTTTTGGAGGTAAAACGTTAAATCCACTTAGAATAATTGAAGCTATTCCATGGAGTCTGAACGCTCAATAGCGGGTTTAAGCGCGGAATCTTGTCGCAGCTGCTTACAAAATTATGAAGAGACAAATTCGCTCGATGATGAAGTAGAATACGGTGAGGACAAATTCGTTTTAAAGAATTTGTATATTCAACTTTTACGCGCTTCAAATATTCAGGTAAGCAATGAAACATTATTTTTAGTTCTTATTAACCACTGTTATTTTTCAGAATCCAGCTTTAAATCAAACGCAAACTCGCATATGCGGGGACTGCACCCATAAGCTTTTGAGTGCTTATGATTTTATTTGTACTGCTGAACGTTCAGAAAATATATTCAAGCAATACCTTAATTCATATGCTGTCAAGGATACTAAATTGGATATATTCGTTGTAGCTGAGGTAGATACTCCGGAAGCTGTGGTCGAAGATTGTCATAGCATTGAAGTTCTTGACACGGAGTACTTATTGGAGGATTGCGATGACGAAAAGGATGCCGAGAGTGTCGAAGATACAAGGCATTCAGAATTTATGGCAGGGCCTGAAGATACAGAATGTACTAAAAATACGTATTTGTGTGATAATGAAGCATCCACAAATCTCCCAGACAAAGAACAAGAGGTTAAATCCATAGATGAAAACAGGTAGGTTTAAAAACGATTACTCTAAGGTGTATTGAATTCAAAGTTTGGATGTTTTTATTTAAAAGTCATGACGAAAATTCCGCATACATTGATATTGTGGCCACCAAGAAACCGTCCCGATACGCCATTGGTTCACGTCTAGGTACATTTGCTACAACCAACTGGCACAAATGCCCACATTGTCAAAGAGTATTTGCAAGAAACATTACTTTGGATAAGCATATAAAAGCCGCGCATACAAACGTTTCACCCGAGCATATTGCTGCGGTAGCGCCTAAGCCAACTGAAGATAAACCAATACAATGTGATCATTGTCCTCGCACTTTCGCAAGAGAATTTGCATTGCGGCGCCACATGCAGGCCATGCATCCACAAATTAAATGTGAAAGCGGTGGTGCTATTGAAGGCGATGTGTTGGGGTCCACGGAAACTACAAAAGCAAAAAAGACTTACAAACGTGGTATATGTCCACACTGTGGTCGAAGTTTCGCACAAGCCAGCCTAGTAATACATATACGTCGCCACACGGGCGAAAAGCCATATCAGTGTGACGAATGTGAAAAGGGATTTCCACGCCGACAAGATTTAGTTGTTCATAAGAGACAGCATACCGGCGAGAGACCTCATGTTTGTACCGTTTGTGGAAAATCTTTTATACGGCCAAATAAACTATCGCGACATATGCGCATACACACGGGACTCCGACCGTATAAATGTTCTGAATGTAACAAGTCTTTCACACAATCAAATGACTTGCGTATCCATATGCGACGACATACGGGGGAAAAGCCTTACAAGTGCAACATTTGCAAAGAGCGTTTTATAAGTGGTACAGCGCTGAAAGTGCATCGGATGGCAAATAATCATGCTCCACCGCTTGATGTTGAAGATGACCCGTACGCTAAGTGCCGCTTGAATAAGGTAATCAAGCTTGATATCTAGAGGGCGGCGAGCAATTACTATAAAAATAGCTTTTATAATAAAGAATGAGTTAATAGTTTATGTAGGGAAATTTAATACGTTGAGAAAATATATAAACTTTTTTCAATAGACGTATTTCTCTTATTTCTACAACAAATCAATAATTTCTCATCGGAATCAAAGTGTTTTATTTATTTATAGCATTGCGGATGGACAAAAACCGACAATCAAATTAAGAATAATATCTAATACTGTTTATAGTAGCTAACTGGCCTTCAATGTAGGATGAAAGCTTTCAGTAATAATAAAAAAATACACATTAAAAGCTAAGCCTCGAAAACTTGACTCAAACTTTTTTCCTGTCCTATTTTTGTTGTTGTTCGCTCAACACCACCTGGTATAAATGAATTTGCCTTGGTTTTACCAGCCGTTTTAGTGAAAGTGGTTTAAAATTTATTTTTTGAAGTAAAACGTCTGTAGTTTTACAAAGTAAATAAAAAAAACGCAATTTATGTATTGATAACCAAGCGTTATTTATTATAGCTGTATTTAAAGCGAAATCCTAAAGAATTAATATCATCATATACCATTTTTCAACGCGAATTTAAATAATTTTAAAAAACTTTCGTATTGTGATACACTTTTTAAGATTCGGTTTTTTTTAATACAATTAATCCGCGTTAAAAAAAAACCATCTATAGTCTACCTGGGGAAAATGTAAATAAAAAAATAAGGGGAAAATATGCAATTTGTCATCAGCGCCGTTGTGCTAATGTCTACGCCAATTCGAGGAAGATGAATATGTAGAACGTGATCTGGAACGAGAACGTTTTCTCAATGAGCCATGTCGAGAAGTTGAATGTCGATGGCGACTGTCGTTATCATAGTCATCTTCACCACTCGAGTGACGACGACTGCTACTACGATGATGATGGCTTCGCTGACGATCACGACTGCGGCTTCGGCTGCGGTCATTCCTACGACTGTGTTCACTACGTTCATTACGACTTCGTTCACTACGTTCATTACGAATTCGTTCCCGTCGGTCATACTCATGTTCTCGTCGATGCTTGGACTTTGTCGATGTGCGACTATAATGACTTGAGTGGTGTGAGGTTGAAGATGTGCTCACCGAAGATGAACTTGATGTATCTGTATCAGTTGAAGATGATTGCGATTCAAGTTTATCATCATTCGGAGCAGCAGCATCATCTTCACCGCTCGAATATCCACCTTTGCGGTGTGGATTTTCACGGCGCCGTTCCTTTTCTCTATCTCGATCACGTCCACGTCCACGTTCGTAATCACGTTTTCGTTCTCGCTCACGATATCGGTCACTTTCGTGATCATAGCGATTACTTCTTTTGCTGCGTTCTCTTTCCGAGCGTGATACGGACGAACGACTGCTACTCGAACGGTGACTTTTCGTGGCTTTCTCAAACGCTGCTTCTGCGGCATTTAGTAAATTTTTATTTAGAAGCGAGACACCGCTGGAATCGTCCATCAGTGTAGCGTTGGCTACGTTGTAAGCGATATGAGGACTTTCATATGGCGTTGTGGGAATCGCTGACAACGCGGAAGTTCCTGCCGCAGAAGTTGTATTGGAAAAGAGTATGCTGCCACTAGAATTAGCATTTGCGCTATGCAGTTTTGATATATAAGTGGCAGCAACTGCAGCGGCGCCTTTCGAATCTTTGTTATCACTGAATCGAGTTGTGCGTTCCTTGCGTGAATTGCGATCTCTCTGACGTTTGCCTACGAGTAAAAATTAAAATCAATATTACTCATTTGTAAGGTTGTTATTAACTAAGTTAAAAATTAAACGAAATGCTTGTCACAATGTAATTCGAGCAGTTTAAAAACCGAATTTATGAACTTAAAAATTGTTTTTTTTTTGTAACGAAATCACTCCCATCAAACATACCACGAAGCAACAAGAATGCAAAAAAAAAATACAATAATCGGGTCTACTACACTGCGATAAATACTTAAAAAGTATTGAAAAAATTCCCTAACTTTTTGCTATACCTTCTTTAAATTCCATCAAGCACATGAATATGTCCTATAATTTTAAATTTTTTCATAGTGCTTTGTACGCCTCAAAAATTACAACGTATTAAATTTTATGTAACGTATTAAATTGTATGTATTTGTGTACTGAAGCGTTTAATGTAAACAAAAAAAAAAGTGGGATCAACTTTAAAAAATACACATAGCATTTCGAAAAATATTCAGATTTACGAGAGCTGTTAAATGAGAAAATTTCTACAAAAATGCAGTTTTTTTTACAAATAAAGAAATTCTTTTTTTTTTAGATATTTGAAAACTTCCACTTGAGATGATAAAAAAAAGTGTGCTTAAAAATATTTAAAAATTTGTTCAACAGAATCACAAGATTTGTGAAAAAAATTGGGACGTGATTCTAGTTATTTCGAAAAAAAAAAATGGTGAGAAAATAACTTTTCAATGAATTTATATTTTTATGCACACTTTTAAAGATTTAACTGTTGAAAAAAATAAATTTTAAAAACTTTTTCTTGGTAGTAATTTCAAATCGATCCAGCTCTCCTAAAACTTAATATTACTGCGAAATATTTGGGTCGGAATAAATTATAAGGAACTTTATAGTGCCGTTGGAGAAACAGTACCTTTTTTTTTGACAATTCTTCAAAAAAATTAAAAATCCCATTTTCAAGAGAACAAAAGTTTTGAGTTTTCCTAATTATGAATATATTCTCAAAACTTTAAATGGCATTTTTGTTGCAATGGTGCGAATGTGTCCTGCAGTTTTATGTATTTTGTTTGAATCTGCTATGTGGCACTGGGTCGAGATATTTTTAAAATCGTTTTTGTTCATTAGAGTGAAATACATAATTATTTTTGAAAAAAAAAGATTGCTTACAAACCAACTTAGTTTATCACCCCCCTATTGCGAATGTTGGCTGGTATTAGAATAAACTCAGTCGATTGAGTCGATTATATTTTTTCATTGTGAACCTGATCACAAACCAACTTAGTTTATCACCCCCCTATTGCGAATGTTGGCTGGTATTAGAATAAACTCAGTCGATTGAGTCGATTATATTTTTTCATTGTGAACCTGATCATACATTCTAAATTACATACAAATCATCCCTTCTTTGCGTTTTGTATGACTTTGTAACCAATGAAAACTTATGTTTAGAAAGTGTGTGAACGGTAAGCTAGCTCGGGTTAATTCACAATTTGAACAAAATCCAATAAGCATTTAAATAAAATGTTCATATATGTATGAGTATTTCTTTTTCTCTTCGTCGTTTGATTTTCATTATATGGTTTTGGCAAAAACAAAAAATTGTATACGAACAAACGCACCGTTTGAATGTTGTAACTTTGTTTCAGTTGTCTCACCGAAATCCCTTTCGTAAGATTTACTAACTGTGCTTGTAGGGGCAGTCGTGTTTTCATCGCTCAGTCCAGCTTCGTCTGCTCCAACATCCTTGTATTGCTGCTCATCCTGCTGCTCTTGTTTCTCCAATAAAGTATAGTACTTTACTTTTTCTTCTTCTCGTGCTGCATTAGCTGCAATGCGTTCCTCAATCTCATCGGTTATTTTGGCAAAAGCACGGCGTTTCATACGTATTGATGCCTATATAGATAATATATTAGAAAAATTTTGTTTCATAAAATTTCGTAGATTTAAAGTAAACCTTAATTTCCTCTTCAGAGTCATTATGCGAATCATTATCTGCGGATGCTTCGCTCTCCGAATCACTGCTCTCATCACCTGTAGAATCGTCGTATGCTGCTAAGCCTAAAAATAAATGTGCTGCTAGTTCGAATGATAAACATAGAAGTTTTTGGTACTGTGGATGTATTCTAACAACAACAACTAACGGCACAGATAAGGGATTCTACTTAAGTGAAGGAACTATTAAAAGTTTCGAAAAATTTTGGAAGAAATATGCGAGCTGAATATATCCATGGTCAGAGCTTAGAGAAAAAATCAGTCAGCAAGTCACATAGCACTTTTACCATTTAGGCCTTGCCATTGCTATGTGACATACATACATACATACATATGTATGTAAGCGATACCATCCTTTGTGGCATAACGTTTGAAAATTTACATATCGTACGATATGCATATTAACAGGTAGGCTAAAATCGCCCACCTTCAGAAACAAAAACAAAACAAAACTCTGCTGATTTAATTAAATTGTAAATGTTTGCTCAAATTATTTCCAAGATACATTACAGTATATTACCTGCTACAATTATCCAAATCGAATTATACTAAACAATTATAATTCCATAATCGAACCGAAATCGCGCAATAACAGTAAGAAAGTCATGTGGATA
This sequence comes from Anomoia purmunda, assembly GCA_951828415.1. Classification (NCBI taxonomy): domain Eukaryota; kingdom Metazoa; phylum Arthropoda; class Insecta; order Diptera; family Tephritidae; genus Anomoia; species Anomoia purmunda. Next base: position 18,515,312 of record OX639993.1, read on the forward strand.
TACATTAAAAAAAAAAAGATACATAAAAAATGGACTTACCTAATTTGCCGGTAATGGAGGACAGTGCGCTTTTACGGATCACTTGGGCTGATGATGCTTTTGTTTGTACGAGTAGTTCGTAGTTATCGATATATGTAAAATGTACACAATTTCATTTCGTTAACAGATAAAGTTCATTTTCATATACATAGTAGCAGTACAGAGAGACAAGAAGTCAGTTGAAACAATTTTTAGAATTGCAAATACTTTATGCATTTTCAACATTGCATCAATGTCACAAAACACTAGAAGGAAATATGCATATCAAATAACTTAGATTATACAGTTTGTACCTTTGGCTTTGTGCGCATTTACAGCTTCTTGGGCCAAGTTTGCGATCTCCTGGTTTGTTACGTCCAACAGGAGTTCGGTTAATGTTGTCCGCACCACTATCATCTAAGCATGTTTTTAATTTTTTTTTAGTATTGGATATTTTACCCCACAGTTGGTCATGGGGGTTCAAGGTTCAAGGTAAATGTATCATATATGTAATTAACACGTTATAGAGGTAAATTGTTTTTTTTTTTTTGCAGTAGCGAGTAGGTTAATTATCAATATGGTGTCATTTTCGTAAAAGTTCGGTTCAAAATTATAATTTTGTTGTGATTTCATATCGTCATCATACATTTGTATGTCGGCAAGTCAAGATAGCACATACAAACGAATGTTGGGCGGAAAACATCAAACATAAATTGTCGTATTTTTGTTTTATAGATGGAAAATAAAAATTAATGCTTAGTATACCATACTGTATTAATTAATAAATAAGTATTATTTTAAATGTGCATACCAGGTCAGAGAGTCTATCTTCATAGCTTCTTTTACCCATATAACTGCGTTGCTCGTCGTTATTTTCGTTATCTGTTTCATACTCATTCCCACTTGCGTCACTGCCATTATCGTTTTGTGCGGATTTTTGAGACATAATCAACGTTTCATCACCGATCGCTACACCATCCAAGTCTTCCATATCTCCCGCTATCTCATTACCTGTTATATCGTGCCCCTAAATTGTTTCTTTAAATTAGTACAACATTTGAGCCACCTTTCACCATGCTCTCATAAGTAATAGCGCTCAGAGAGTTTTAAATGAAAGGTTTCTTCTGCGTTGGCCGAAAGCAATACTTTCCATGCCATTAAGAAACTGTGAATTGTGATTAAACTTACCGCAGACTGTTTATATTTCATGTTTACCGTGTGCGTTGCAACAGCGGCGGTACCTACAGACCCTGTGACATTATTAGTGGCATCACTACATCCTGGTTCTTCATCTCTTCTGTTCTGCTCTCTTTCTAATTGTTTCAGCTTTTCTCGTTCCATTTTCTCTAACCCTTCCCTTTTTTTTAATAAAATTTTTTTTTTTATTTAAGTATTTCTGTTCTGCCATAGCCCTAAAAACTTCACATTTACCTAATCCAAGCCGGCAACATTTTTCTCTTCTTAGCATCGACCACTGATGTATCAGCGTTTTGCTCCTCCACGTTGGGTGGTGTTATCATTCTTACGGTATTAGGATTTGGCACATTTATTTTCAAAAGTGATGGTATATGTGCTGTAGGATTCTGCATTGGACCATTTAATGAACCAGCCATAATAGGTGCACTAATAGGAGGCGGCAAATTTATACGCGGTGGCCAAACAGTGGCATTCCATTGCGGCGCAGTCGGAGTGCTTTGACAGACATTATTACTGTCTGAAATATTTAAAGTAATAGTTTCAGTTTTAATGTTACTTGAATTTAGAGGTACGGCTTAGCTATTTGTACATGATTTTGTGATTGTTTTGTAATGCGAGAGGTTTTACAGGACATACTGCCTTCCCCTCCGCCATTTCTCCAAAACAATCGTACAAATAACTAAATATTCCCTCGAAACTAGGTGTTAGTAGCTTATACAAACCAGTTCCAATTAAATTTTCTCCAATTGACGTACCGCCAACTTGACTTTGCTGCTGCATAAACCACGGTGCTTGCGATTGCATAATTGTTTCTTCACGATTTTTGCCAATTTGCATCGAAGGAGCTGGTGGTGGCGGTGTATCCCCACGTCTTGCATTTTCTTCATCTTCATCCATTTCCATATCTGCTTCACCCTTTTCATCTAAAGTTTTCTTTCCTGGAGCTGGTGTGGACCGTGTCGTGGCATTGCTGTTCCTCATATTCATGGCATGAATTGTGTTACTGATGTTGGGCGGAGGTGGAGCATCGGGCATAGGCACAAAGCTACCAGTATCATGCATCTGTATCCAATGTTGTGCCATAGCGGCCCAGTCTATATGCCCACTCATGCCAGCAAATTGATTTAGGCCACTTAGACCATCACCACTAGAATCACCCGCTGAGTACATAGTTTAAAATATATTGCAGTCAAATTGTACTTTATGATAATTTCAATCATACAATCACTTTTTTATGATAAACTTTTTATTAAATTTACTCAAAGAACAATTTTTCACTAGTAAAACGCCATCTTTCACGAAGTAAATGATTTTTGTGTCTTTTCTGGCGTTTTGCGGAAATATGTAAAAAATTTTCGGTGATGCCACTCAGTCTGGAACACAGATACATGTACATCGGTATATCATAAAACTATTGTGATTTTCGATCAAACGGCTATCAAACTCTTGGATTGCTCACATTTGCAATTTTTGACTAACACAGTCGCATACTTTGGCCAACAATTTGATCCATGTAAGGTTGCTATAAGAGCAAACAATCAAATTACACAGGCAAGTTTTTTAATATTTTGTTTTCATATACCACCAATATGATCATGTAAGCTTGCTATTAGATGTTATAGGTTTATTTAAACAAAAAAATCGTGTCTTGGTTATGCTTCCTCATATCGGCAATTTTTATTCACCTCATAGTTGTCAAAAATTTATTTACCCGAATACTTTTCCATCAATTGGCACAGGCTCATATTAATTTTTAGATAAATTTTTTAAACGTGGTCTGGCAACATCTAAAGGCCTGCCTTACCGACGAAAATGACTTGACGTCCAAGTGCATTTAGCACTCACACACACCAATAAGTTTTTTAAAAGGGCTGTTATACGCACATTGCATTTTCAAACGGCATTCTACAAATTGATTGGTTTTTGACAAAAATACTCCTTAAACATAAAATATAACTAGGATTTTGGTATTTAACGAAATAAGGCAAAGAAGAATGTATAGAAAGCCGACTAGCGCACTAAATGGAAAAGAAAACCATTTGCTGCCAGTGAAATCATTTCCAGCACCGCCACAAAAGCAACAGCAACAGCAAAATGCAAAAATTGTAAGTAATTTGAGTTTTTATAATTAATTATAGAGAATATCAGACAATAAATAATTGTGCATAGACGCTAGGTGAGAATGCAAAAGGTGTTGCTATACCAAGGAATGTGCCATCATATCGCAATGGAACAGCTGCAGCCACTGGATTCGTTTCAGGTGCTGCCTCGAGACAAGCTCAAATTGAATCCTCAAATAATAAGCTAACTGCACAGAATGGACCTTTGCGTTCAGGAATGGCACCCTTAGCATCGTCGACCACAAAATCCATGCTTAGCAGCAAGCAAGTAATTACACAGCCAATGGCTTCATCCACAATGAAGCCAATTGTCGCTTCAACTAGTAATAAAGATATGGACAAAAAAATTAATACACAAAACGAAAAGCCACATTTCGAACCAACTGCAAACTCCACAGAAGTGCCAACAAAAGATGTAGCAGTTCGCGATCCCCGTAATACAAAGGATGAATTAAATAAGGCTGAAAATGAGAAGACTGGTGAGTAAATAAAATTATTATAATCTCCTTACATATAACTCTATTATCTGTAGGTACAAGTAAAGAAAAAAAGTCATGGTCTCTAAGTAATTTTGATATCGGAAGACCACTTGGTAGAGGTAAATTTGGTAACGTATATCTTGCGCGCGAGAAGGAATCAAAATTCGTTGTCGCGCTTAAGGTATTATTTAAAAAACAAATACATGAATCAAACGTTGAGCATCAAGTTCGGCGGGAAATTGAAATACAATCACATTTGCGACATCCACATATTCTACGTTTATACGGTTATTTCCACGATGATGCCCGCATTTATCTTATATTGGAGTATGCGCCTAAGGGAACACTCTTCAAAGAATTGCAATCGCAACCATTGAAACGTTTCAATGAACCAACATCGGCTATATATATACGTTCATTAGCCTCAGCATTGCAATATCTCCATGAGCGCGATGTAATTCATCGTGATATTAAGCCTGAAAATTTATTACTTGGTCATAAAGGTGACCTGAAAATAGCAGATTTTGGATGGTCTGTGCACGAACCTAATTCAATGCGCACAACATTATGTGGTACCCTTGATTATTTGCCACCCGAAATGGTACAAGGCAAGCCACATACTAAAAACGTCGATCTTTGGAGTTTGGGCGTACTATGTTATGAACTCTTAGTGGGCAATGCACCATTCCTTGCAACTGATTATGACGAGACCTATAAGAAAATTATTAAAGTCGATTACAAATTACCCGAATTCGTTTCACGAGCTGCCGCGCACTTTATTTCGAAATTATTGGTGCTGAATCCCCAACAACGTCTACCATTGGATCAAGTATTTCTCCATCCATGGGTTGCAGCGCACATAAAATAAACATTATCTGCCTAACTAAACGATCAGTACATATATTTATTGCTTTTATCGTTTTATTTTTAATATTTTAGCTGTATGGGTAAAGGATGGCGTTCTATCGGCGGCCGCTTTAAAATAAATGTTGGATATGAAAATGTTATTCAAATTAAGACGCAATCTAAAGCAACCAAAAAAAATTGAAAATAGGATCTTAGCGATGCTAAATTTTCTCTTTGATTACCGATGGGGCGCTATTCTCTGTCCATGTTATTTTACATTAAAATTCCTTTTTTTTAACCCTTTGTAATGTCACATTGTCCATGTGCATATTTTCATTTTTTTACCAGTTCAGCATTTTCTTTTCTTGTAGTGATATTGTAGTTAGAAGTTTTAGTAATTTGTGCTGGTTTATTTTTTACATATGTAAAAGCTATTATTAGAGACGTTGGCAAGGCCTTACAGGTCGCAAGAACTGTTAATAATAAATCGGTTTTGGCGAGATATTCAAATACAATTGTTACAAGCATCTTAATTAAAACTCTAATAAAAATTTAAAGAGTACATAATTGGAATATTGTAAATCTTTTGTTTCAAAGTTTTTTTTTTTAATAATCATGCGACTTGCATACTTTTGGGGATAACTCATAATTTGAAAATTTTAAATATAACAATGGTTCTGGCAAAAGTAATCAATATAGAAATTCAAAAACTTCACATACCATACAGCTGCTCAAATTAGCATTTCGATGCTTTTCAAAAATTTCATTTAAAAAAAAAATCATCCTAATACGCAGAGAAGGGAGCTATTGCAGAAATTCTAAATTTTACTGAAGAATTTATTTGGATTTTCAGTCTGGCTACTAATTTTCTAACAAAAACCGAACCATGAATCCAGATCCAACTGTACGAAAAGTGGTGCAAATAGCCGAACAAGCACAGCTACCTGTACATGGTAATGGAATTTTATTTCTGAATTAAACATAGAATATTGTAATACAACTTAATCTCAATAGTGCCGGTGGTATTGGGCAATGAGTGCTTCGTCGTAACACAACAAGATGTGCGTAGAATTGAGGATTCACGTTTATTTTCTTATAACAAATTGAACGCAAAAGGTAAGCTAAAGCCGATTTTATAATTTTAATTATGTTTTCGGACAGAAAATTAACGGCATAAGTGGAGAATTGCGACCCCTCGGCCCAGAAAAATTGAATAAGTGATTGTGGTTTGTATTTTGCAACTGATTTTAAGGTATATAATATTTTTTGTGCAAATGAATGTTATTGGTGCTAGAAAGGGATATACATACATACATTTACATATGTATATGTACATAGTTGGAAATTTGAAAATTAATTATATCGAGCACTAACCGCGAAAAATATGTAAGCAACAAATTTTATTTTGGATGCAGGAATGTTCCTAAATCATCTAGATGCATTTTGCAATAAATGAGATTTATGTTTCTTCGCGGTTAGGGCTCGATATGTTAAATGAAAGGCAATCAGGTATTTCGTGGTATCCGATCTTCTCTAACTATCATTTTTGCTTATTTGTGCTTTTTTATGGGCTGTAACAGATGTTTCTCATAAAATATACATATGTATAGTCCAAGAATGATAGAATACTAGATTGTGCTGATTGATATGAAACTTATCTTCAGTTATACATATAACAGTAAATTTGAAATAACAGTAAATTTGAAAAAATTTCTACTATATCTAGTATGCACTGAGAAATAAGTTATTTTTTATGAAATTGGGTTTCACACTGTTCAGTTATGGTCGTGTTTTGGTTGTGTTTTTTAAAAGTTGTGCAAAATGCCGACGGCTTAGAGATGTGGGTTTATATAGAAGACGAATTTCTTGGGCTAAAAAGTACCAAAATTGGGATCAAAATGATTGGCAACAGATTATGTGGTTTGACGAAAGCAAATTTAATTTGCTAAGCTCACAAAATTTGCTTTACGTCCGTTCCGTTCGTTCAGGTGGTGAGAGGTTCCAGGATAATTGTGTAGTAAAGAAAGTTAAGTTTCCTCAAGATCAAATGACTTGGGGCTGCTTTTCATACCATGTTTTGGGGCCTCTACACCTTGTTGATGGAATAATGAATGCACAAAAATATGCGACAGTGGTTAACAATTTTTTAGTACCCGAGTAAGTTTTGATTGTAAGCAAAACTTGTATAAAACATCTATACAATATTGGTGCATATGATCCTATTCAGCTCGAATTTTTATTTTTAGTTGGCCAATACATTTAACGATTGAGCACTTATGGCACATAATGAAGTGTGAAACTGCTAAACAGAAGCCAACAAATAAAAGTCAGTTGATAAAGATTTTAGAACTGGTTTGGTATGGTCCCGTTATAAGGAAATCAATTGAGGTTCTAGTGAATTCCAAGCCTTCAAGAATTAAGGCCGTTACTGAGACTAAAGGAAGAACGGACTCGTTATTAGGAAAGCCTATTGTGAAGTCTATATTTGTACCGTTAGTGGTGAAAATGATTTAGTCGCTTTAAGTTAACTTCACATTGCTATCTTTTAATTAATCATGAATATCAGCGAATGTACATTTTTGTTAATTTCTTTTTAATTAATTGGCTTTTCTTTATTAAAACTATTTTCGAAAAAAAATTTTGTGGATAACTAATTTACACTATGTTGCCAAACAAATAAAAATTACCCTATTCTATTCTAACTTTATAAACAAATTACACTAATGTATACATATACGGTTTTTGTAAACAAACACTGTTGTGACGCAGTTATTCTGTCAAAATTTCCAAAAGAGGATTGGCGGCACCACAATCTGCGCCACCTTCTGCATTTTTTGCACTATGTGTTTGGTCGCAATCGTGTGTATTCTTTCCAACGTATTTAACAATATTAGTGTTTATTCTTTCTAATTGCATAACAAGGTATTTCCTCTCAGTTCACTTCACCGGTAAATCTTGTGTGACGTCACAGCCGAGTTACTCTCTCGGATTTCAAATAAATCTTGTATTCCATCATTCTTGTAGAGTAGGCGATCAATATTAGTTGTGTTTATGTCGCTTCATTACATTTTCCAGCATGATAATGATCCAAAGCACACTTCAGGATTTTTACAGTGGTAAAATCCTTATCTCAACCTATTTTAAATCTTATGGGCAATAGTAAAAACAAATCTCAAAAAAAAAAAAAGAAAAAAAGAATATTAGCAAATTTCGCCGATCCATAGGATGTTGATTCATGTTATAAACATTTTGCGAATATTAAACGTTCTAGGTCCAGAAAAACTACAAAAAAAAGTGAAGATCACTTAATTGTGCGACAATCATTGAAAGATCCTTTCGCGACTTCCGTACCAATAAGAGCCGCAATGCAACAGAATTATAGTGTAAATCTAGCAAGAAGGACTATTAGACAACGACCTTTAGAAAACAGCCTCCGGAAAAAAACCGAAATTTTGAAAAAAAACCGAAGATGTCGCGTGCCAAGCAAAAAAAATATACCAGTTCAAAGGAGCCATATTGACACTGCACCATCCATTTGAAATTCTGTGATTTGGAGTGGCGAATCGTAGGTCAATTAGTGTAGACCTGATGGCAGAACTTACGTACGACGTCCTTCTAATAAAGAGTTGGACCCAAACTACACCAGAAAAGCGGTGAAGTTCGGTGACGCCAGTGTTTTGGTATGGGGTTGTTTTTAGCAAATAAATAAACGATTAATTAGACGGTTGGGCTTATCGGAATTTATTGTCGAAACACCTCGTACCAAGGCGAATTTATAGAATTTGATGGCATAAGAGCAGCTAATTTGATTTTTTTTATTCACCTACATGTATTTTGTTTTTGCTTTTGCGTATGAGCTTTCAAAAGCCGTAAAAGCAAAAACAAAATGTATTTAAATTTTGACAACTCTTACGCAGAAACAAAAACAAAATACATAGGAATTTTATAGTTGTTTTATAACTCCACCTTGTATTGATTCGCCTTGCCTCGTACAATATTTGAAACACTTGTCATTATTTGTTTATTCAAAAGCCGTTTTCTATCAAGACTTAAAATTCTTAAAAAATCAAAATATTCGGAATTTTATTAAATTATGTCGTAAGTTCGCTTAAATTTGGTAAAAATTTTAACAATTGTATTGCATACAACAAGTACTGTTTATGTGAGATACAAACTTAGGCCGGGTATTCAAAGTTCGGTTGCACGTTGAAATATTTTATAAGAATAACGTTATTTTACGCTTGACGGAAACATCAATAGAAATTTTTTATTTTACGAAGGAAACAAAATTTCCGCATAAAACCGGATTTTCTTTTTAAATATAACCTAATAACATTATATAGTATCCAATTGGTCTCAGATTAACGATTCATTTCGGCAAAAGCTAATTGCTGTTAACCAGAGCCATAACTATTATAAGAGAAAAGAGTAGAAGTTAATCAATAATTATTATAGTAAGATACACATTTTTCGAGTAATCAATCTATAATTATTATTCAAAGACTAATATTGTAAAAGTATTTTCATAATACAGGGGTTTTCAATAGGAACGCTACAAAAGTTTTTTTTAAATAAAACAAAAACGGTTTGGGATATCAACTAAAGTCGTTTGCTGTCACTATCGGTCTACTTTTGTAGAAATTTTTTAAGTCTTCAAAGACTTATTTTGAGATTTATATAATAAAAGTCCTCTCATAATAATTGTGAGAACAATTTTTTTTTTAAAGTCTTGAAGGACGGAGAATTTTTTTCGGGCCATTTCGGGATAAGTCAGAGACTGACTCGGGACTACTCCGAAATAACATCGGGACCATATCGGGATCACTTCTGGACTAGTTCGGCACTATTTTGGCTCCCGAAATAATTCCGACTTTCAAAACTTAAAAAAAATCATAATCATTATGCAAAGACTTTTATAATATAAATATCAAAATATCAGCAGTATTTGAAAGACGTGAAAAAATTTATTTCGCTGATAATTATTATGGAAAGACTTTTATAATATTAATCTCAAAATAATAGTTATTGCCGATTAAAAAAATGGCTTTCACTCGTAATTATTATCAAAAGACTTGTATAATTCTTATCAAAATTAGGATGACGCTCTTAAAACTCAATGGTCGAATAATTATTATTCTGGATCTCTTTATACCGTTACCTTTAGTGTTTTACTAAACCAAAGTGTGACGCTTCAGAAATCTCATCCAGTTTAGGTCAGTGAACTCTTGATTTACATATATTCGGTCAATGACTGCCAATTCAACAACATGCCTCCCAACATTCTGCGGCGAACGTTTTATGCCGTTACAACGACAACAAACACGAATACTTTGTATCGCCAAATTTGATTAACGTCCTATTTTCGTTCAAATGATCAACCGTAGGCGAATTGGTGCCAATGGATACGACGGATAGCAATGATGTTGCACGGGATATTCTTTTAGCCAGCACACGACAGCCAATACAATTTCAACCTAATACGATTGGCGGCAATCACCCTAACGTGGGTATGTTGTCGGAGCTTATAGCACGCGCGTGCAATGTGAGCGCAACAATACAGCAACAGCAGCAGCAACAACAACAGCTACACCGACAACAACAATTGCAACAAGCTATACAAATGACAATGCCCGATTTGCTGCAGTGCGTCCAGCCACAACTGACTCCAACCATAACTGTCACAACAGCGCCAACTACGGAATGCAACCAAGCTGCAGCAACATTAAAACAACAATTGGATTGGGCGAAGGCTTGTAACTCGATGTTGACACCAGCATCAATGGTAATGATTTGAATTTTATTTATTGTTGTTGGAGATTGTGTAGATTTTTTTTTTTGGGTACAAATTCATAGGAGGGAATGGTGTTAGGCAGCAGAGATAAAGGTAAAATTAAAAAAATTTTGTTTAAAAACTTCAACAAAAATATGTTTATTAAAAAGAGCATACAAGTACCTTTTATTTTATATGATTTGTTACAAATAAATTTTTGACGCATGACTGACTGCTTAGGGTAAGCTGAGCTCCGGGTACGCTGAGGATTATAACTATGGTTATTTTCGGAAAATTATATAAGCGCGATTTTTTGACCCAAGCATCGGCAGCCAAAGGTTGCGCATAATAAAAAAAAACCCTGGCCACTCCAATTCAAGAGATTTTTGGACGCTCAGGATCACAACCCTCAGTATGGCCAATTCTCTTTTCGTAAACCACACAAATACATCAAAATTTTCCACAATACTTTTAACTCTGTACTATACTATGTATTGTATATTGAAATCAAGGTATTTAAATGGCATGTTTGATTTATATAGTTTTTCCTATAGTTAACTACGTTTTTTTAAGGAAAAATATAGTTTATTATTTAAAAATGGACATTTCGTTTTTTTTGTTTTTGGTAGGTTTTATATATGTATGTATGTATGTACGTATATAAATATATGTACATAGCAGTTGAAACTTATTTACTAATTTCCTTTCCAACCATACCAAAACATCAACTGTTTTCGAAAGATAAGCTTTTAAAAATATTAAAAATTCAGCATTGACCCCCCATTTAAAATTCTTTATACCATTAGAATCAGTGAATGAAGGCGGTGGTGCAAAAAAATCTTCTGGCTCAAAATGTATTATCCATCTTTTTTTATAAGCGTGGTTATCTATCAGATAATATTTTCGACTCAAGCAATAGATATGAAATTATGGCTTCAAAAAACGACTTGTTGTTGGTAAAAGACAGTACCGAAGTTTTATTTATATTTTGAATTACGGTAAAATGAAATCGAATGCTAATAATAATGTGCAAAAAGCGCCAATTTTTTTTTGTGCCACCTTGATTTGTATGACAACTAAGTACACGAAATTCCATGTATGCGTTTCTAAACGAATGGGAAACTATTGTCCTGGAATGTTTTGTTCCGCTTTAACTTATTTTTAATATTATTTTGCAGTTCTTTTTCTACCTATATATGTCCTAGGGCTGGGCATTTAATACGGGATCCAAATATTTATTATATTGAAAGTAATGAAATGCAACATAGGGCAAATAAATGGGTAATAGGAAACGCAAAAGGGTTTCGGTATTAATCGGCGGTCAGGAAAATAAACCGCGATATAATTTCTTGCGAAGATTAGTATCTTTGTGAGATAAATGAATGTAATAATACGGCGGCATTCGTTTACTAACGGCTAACGGTATGTGCGCTTATTGATAGTCGTGGAATAGCACACATCGACAATTATTTACAATAAGCGATTGCCAATTATAATTATCGTACATCAATTGGTTGATTTTTTTTGGATATCCGAAAATTCGAATATTAAACTGATCTTCATAAATCTCGCTATCCGGATATTTGCATTAACGAATATTAGCCGGATATCTATACTATATTCGAATATTCGGATAGTCCCAGCCCTAGTAAGTACAATCACACAAAAAAAAATTGGCACAGGGATATTTTTTACAATATTCGCAATGTTTTTTGTGCCAATTTTTTTTCTTAGCTTTAGTTAAAAATATTATTCATAGCATCAAAAAGACTACAAAAGTCAAAGTTTCAAACTTTATGCAATATTAATAAAAAATCTATAAACTTCCATAAAAATTTTAGTTTTCAAATCCAATTTTTTCGAGGGCGGAGTGTTATAGCTTTAACTTTGGTGTAACGAAATACATGGTTTAAGAGACTAATAATTTCCGTTGGATTTTAAAAATATATTTTCTTACGGTTTTGCGGCGAATATTATATAGAAGCAAATGTGCAAGGCCATAAGAAAAAATTATTAAAAATCAGCGGAAATTTTTAGTCACTTTAAGCTTATACTTCCACTGAAATTCAATGCTCTATAAAACTGCGTACTCAAAAGTTTTCCAAATATTCCGATAACAAATTTTGACTCAAAGTTTCCAAATATATATCATTTTATAAATTTGAAAATGAACAAGATACAGTAGAGCACCTTCTGTGCAGATGTCCGGCTCTAATAAGGAAGCGGAAGTCTACTCTGCGTATAATTATGTATCTGCAGAATTTGTTCAAACATAGCCTCAAAAACAATATTATAAAATTTATCAACTGCGTTAGTTGGTTTTAAAACGAAATAATTCGAGGTTCTATAGCATCGAAACGGCACTCAGTTGCTAATTGTGCGTTGAGCACCTTCGCTACCATTCTAACCTAACCTAACCTATAAATTGTATAAGAGGTTTAAACCTTTGATTCGTATAGTTTTTGTTATAATACAAACTATGTTTTTATTTAAAATCAACCAAAAAATTTGGTATAAAGAACATTGCGCATATTAGAAAAAAAATATCGCTCTGCCAAAATTTTCCTGATTAAATTTATATGAGTATGAGTGTAATTTTATCTTTTCAGTATCCATTGCATCACACTTCAGCCACATCGACAACGGAAATTGCACGAACACAAAACGCACCACCACGATCCTTACCTGCTAGTCGTCAGTGTTGCACGCGCGCTTGCAATACCATGGATATAGATGAGAGCTTACCATTTCCACCACACTTGTCCACCTCACGCTCGACTACCTACCTGTGCGCGCGACAACAAGCGAAACAGCGTAAAATGGCACAATTTGAAAACTAATATGGATTCGCAATACACCACGCACATCTGGCAAGAAATGTTTGGAATGTTTTCATGCAACATGTTGATCCCATTTTGAAGTACGTACTACTTGGGAGAAAACACACGTGACTCTGTTAAAACTGTTCCTATTTTAGAAATCTTTATACTTTATTGTTGGTATACTTTTTAACTAAAATTAAAGTCTAATGTTTCATGTTTGTCGTAACAACGGAAATCTACAGCTTGCTTGCTCTTTTTTGTGGTTTCACTTTTTTCTTGATGATTTTCGACTTGTGCGCTAATCCTTTTTTTGGACCTTTTTTCAATGATTGAGTTTTCAGTTTGAGTTTTTTGGCGTTTGTTTTTGTAGTTTTTGTTTGCATATCCAAATGTTTGGCCTCCTTTTCGTCTCGCATCTCAACGGATTCTGCTTTGGAAAAGTAACGTTTCTCACCCAAGTTACTTTTGAAGCTCTTAACGCCTGTTAAGATGCTTTTGTCACTGACATTTGATCTATCATTACGTGAGGCAGTAAGCACTTCATCCACAGTGCCAATTCGCAGATATAAATCCTTAAGAATGAATTTGAAATCCTCGATTAATATTTCTTTTTTAACAACAACCTTTTGTGCGTTTTTACTGCTCAATGTACAGCCATTTACTTCGGTGACTTTGAAATCTCTTTCGTTGTCAATATCAGGCTTCCAAATGAGCCCAATTTCCTTGCCGCCGTGTGGATTGTAGAAAAACGCTGCATAATCGGAATAAGCCTCCTGTAAATACAGAAAAAGGAATTTAAAATATGCTTTAAAAATTGCATCAATTCTACATTTCTAATATTGTCATTTGTATGAAAAGCTGAAGGAATGCTATTCCTTGGAAGCAGAAACATCTGGTGTATAGCACTATAATAGATTGCGTTTAAATTTTCGACGACATTTTTGGTATACTTGTGGAAAATTTTCGTGTAAGTTTTGACTGGCTACGTAGCGTTAGATGCGATATATTGAAATATTTTTGTGTATCTGCTCCGATGTATTTAATTAATATTTATTTAAAATATACAGTGTTGTAACTTGAACAAAATTTAATTTCTTATGGAAGAAAATGCTAAACACTGTCTGCAATTATCAAAAATCTCCACAGTAATATTTTTTTTTTATAATCACAGTTGTAAGAAAACGGGTAACCGGATACCGGTAAAAAGAAATTATCAAAAATCATCGGGAATTGTTAACGCCTTAATACGTACACCTTGGTGTACTGAAATTGAATGTAGGGGTTTGGTAAAAAAGTTAAAAATTTAAAAAAAAATTTCGAGTTTCTACAATTTTGACTTATGTACATGGGTTTTGTTGTAGAATAAACTATACATATTTTTTAACAAAATAATTAAAATTAAATATGGAAAGGCAAAATTTTTCATAACATTTTGCTACAATTTTTGTAATCACAGGTGCATGTACAGTGCTGACAAAAAGTATTGGTACAGTAATATCTTTTTTATAATATTCACAGTTGCAAGAAAACGAAAAGATTCGTAAAAATTATGATGAAAAAGTTTGAATGTTTATGGAAATTTGCTGAATTGTTGAAATCTGGATTTATGTGCATGGTTTTTGTTATAAAACATTTTGATAAAACAAAGATTAGCGGACAAGTTTTCGTTTGAAAAACATTGTGGGCCATATGAAAAAATTACTGTGCTAATACTTTTTTCCGGCACTGTATATTTATTTGAAATAGAATTTACTCAGAATTAAAAAAAAAACTAGTTTCGAAATGAGGAAAAAGGCTATATCATGTATATTTTAAACTTGAATTAAAATGCGGAAAAATACTATAACATTTTTCAGAACTTTAAAAAAAATCTGTCTATTTGAACGCATTTTAGCGCATCAGTCATAATTTTTAATTTTTATAAAAATGATTATAAATAAATCGGCAATAAAGTATTATTAACCAACATCTAAAAGTTTTAATAAATATTTGCAGCTTTGAAGAGTATTAGATTTAGACTACCAAACTATAAATATAAAAATCTCGATTCGTTCATCAAAACCTCTTTCTCGACATAGGGGTCTCTCTCTTACATTCATATCGTCGGCAGTTACAGATAAATCTTAAAGTTTAAATCTCTATCATTGCACCCAGAAGGAAAATTGTATCTTCTCGACGAAAACATTGATGTATCATACTTTCAGATGGGATGTGAAATGCCGAAGTTATGAAGCGAAATGTAAGAGAGTGAAATCTAGGGTGGCCAAAATTCAAAATGTTTTGTTTTCGATACATACATAGTAATATTTTATGTACATTTTAAAAGATATAATTCGACATACCCGCAGCTTTCCCACCGCATTTAGCAAAAAATTACTATCCGCCAAAGGCAAACGCCAATTAGGTTTCCCCCGCGCTGTGAACGAGGTAGCAAATTCATGAGCCCACGAGTTGGATATCATATCCGGTTTCAGTTGTATTACCAAATCATAACCATTATTCGGTGCTACAAAAATTCGTCCAGGTTTTATAAACTGTTGAATTGTCAAAAACGCTGGCTCGATTATAGCCAAAGAATGGCGTGCTAGAACTGTAACACGTGCTAACACATTAAGGTTAGGTTTACTCGCCGTAGACCACAAATTACCCATATGTTGTTGATCGAAGGAAGTTGCAATACATAGAGGCGGGAATTTGTCGCGTTCTGTGCTGAAACGATGCTCCAATTCGGCTACACTATTTTCTAAACAATGAAGAAATTTAACAATATTTTTTATAGTTTTTTGAAGAATATGTACATATGTACATAGATTAGGGTGCATCGCGCCCCATAGAAAAAAAACGTTACTGTTTCGCAATCGGAATTAAAAAGTTTATTATAATTTATGATATCAATAAATATATTTCGCAATGATATTAAGATTAAGGTGAGTTAGAGCGATTTGAAATTAACTCCAGTTTTGTTTTTTTTTTAATCCAAATAGTTTTTTAAAATATATGTATTTCAAAAATACCACCTCAGATCATAAAACAGCATAAGCTTAAAAATTTTGCAAAAAAAAAATATTTAAAAAATTACTTTGTCAAGAATCGTTGAACAAATCTTTAAGTAGACCTTTTAAACTTACGCTGTATCTCATTTCAAGTGGTTTATTTGAAGAAAAAAAATTAAATAAAGACTATTTTTATTTATAAAAAAACACCATTTTTAGAGATATTTTCAAATCGATTCAACGGAATTTTATAAAAATCTCGTGTCACGGTGTTTGTAGTCGACTCCCCCGGAACAGCTTGACAGATTTTTATGAAACTAAAGATAATAGATCAAATTTTAAGAGGATTGCCGTTTTATAAAACAAAAACTGAGATGCGTTTTTTGGCTACACATGCAAAGGGCAATTAATAAATGACAACGTCTGCCGGGTTTTCCTAGTAAATTGCATATTTCCAACGGAAAAACCGCAATTTTTTTTTTTGGTGATGCACCCTAATGTACATACATTTACATACATATATGTATATTTTAATAAGTTGAACAAACACTATACATACCATCCATTGCATTATTAAAATTCACCAAAAATAGCTCACTTCCCCAATCAGCGCCCGCTAGCAGTTGCAAGAATCTTATAAATCCAGTTTGAGGTGAGCAAGGAATTTGTTGTGCAGGTGTTTTCAGATATTGAGCGGCAATTAATAGCTCAGTGCACTCATCTGGCCATATGCCATCGTCTATTAATTGCGTACTTAACCAACGTTTGGCAATCATTACTGCACCGCCAAAGCTATTGTGCAATTGATATAAAGCATGAAGTGCACCCGTTATTTTTGGCAGTATATAATGACGCTTTTCCAAAGCAATGCTAGCTTCACAATCGACATACTGTGTTAAGCCACGTTCACTTTTCTCTTTTTTAAGCATTGCCACCTCTTTGGGATGCGCCATTTCAATAGCAAAGCAATAACCTTGCTTTATCACTAAAATGCCGTCGAAGGTGACTTTTGCGTTGAGGTGGTGCTTTTCACGCAATAAATTGGCAATTTGTATATAAAAAGCAGTTTTAAGCGCACGCAGTGCACCCAACTCACCAGGCCATTTGCCACTTAGCCCTGAAAATGAAAAATATTTCAATTAATTATGAAGTGGCATTTTTTGTTTTGTTTTTATTCTTACCCAGCTGTATAACACCGCGTTGAATTTGCATGGCATACATTTGTTCGCCAATCATGCGCGCTTGTGGCAGTATTGGCACAGGCTCACAATAACGAAATACTGGTGATATACCGGATATAGAGACAATTTCTAGTGGCAGCTCATTCAAAGCGTGCAACTTGCGCGCCAAATCATCAAAACTTCGTATTACATTTAACGAAGTATCTTCCGCATCTACATCTTGTTCTACCTTAAACTTTTCATGCATTCTATCTGTTTTAAAAACGGGCGTCAAACGATAAGAAATGTCCAATTCGTCTGCGATATATTCAAAATCCTTTGTTTCTAACTGAAAATGATGTTGCAGCAGATGTGCGATGATGGAACGTACCACCAATCGTCGCTTCCACAGACTGTCACTTGATGCTGCCCATACAACCGATTCGGTAATACTGCCATCCTGAAAGCGTCGCAATTGTGCTTTGTCACCCCAAAACTTTCGAAATTCATTAGCACTTTCAGCAATAGATTCAGGACCTTTATCTAGAACTTCGAATGCCTTGTCGGGATTGAGCATAACGCCGAGGTGACAGTAACGTGCACAATCTGGTGGTTTCTCTATGCAATTCCAAGCACCAGTAGGTTGTTCGAGCGGTAGCATCGCGCGCACGCGTTCACCAAGGCCTTTACTTAGCAGGCTGTGGGATAGAAAGCATTATTAACTAAAATATGCAAAAACAAATATAATAAAGATTCTTAAATTGTCGTTAACAATGTAAAAAGTCCTAAAGAGATAGAATTGAAGTTTTAGTCCAGTAAACATTTGAAGTAATTAACGAGTCATTAAGGAGTCCTATTCCGGGGCAAAAAGTAAACGAGAATTTGAAGCAGATGAAGAACGTCCGTCATGAAAGTGTTCCGCCTCCTGCAAAGGTCGGTCTATATGAGCTTAAATGCATACAGCAAACGCGTCCCAATATGAGTCGTATGTAACTTACTGTTATCATATCTATGTACGTCTCTTTAATGACTCTCTTATAAACCCCCAAAAAATTTCTTTAGGATTCATTTTAGACTCATTTACGAGCTTCAATAACCTCCAAAATTGTTTAATTTTCGTAATAAATATACGCTTTAAGTAAGAAATGAATCGGAAACATCACCCAACGTATTGGGGCCTTAGGAATTAATTGATATGGTTCTTGGCGACAAAGATAATTAGCGTGTTGTTCTATCATTATCATGTTTTGGCGTTTTCGTACGCAAAAACTAGCAAGATTTTTGCAAAGTTGGGGAAATCGAGAGAGCGAAAATGACTGTTGTTTTGAGGGGAAATTGCAAGTTTTTATTAGACAAATTTTTACTCGTAACAATTTGCCAGTACGGAAAACACCTGATTGCCAATATTCAGTTGATCACAAATATAAAAAAAATGTTTAAAAAAGTTAATTATTTCCATAAAAAAGGGCGAAAATAGGAAAAAGTGATTGAACTTCTTACGGGCTTTGCGTTTTCTTACTTTCTTGCAAGTTTCTATCAATGAGAGCAAATTTTGCTTACGCTCTGTAATTTAGTTACTGGCAAGTACTGCATATTTTTCTTACTGGCGAGTACGTGTACGTACCTAATAATAAAGATAAAGATAAAGATATTGCTTGACGAACTGGCGGTAAACTAAACCCTCACTTTACATCCCTACATATATGTGCATATGTACATATATACAACATACCGTATATGGCCGGCGAAACACATATACAAATTTCGCGAATTACCAACGTATTCTCCGCCAACACGACAAATCTACCGTGGTGAGTTTTCATATAAATGGCATTCTCATAAAATAAGTCATATCCGTTGCCCCACTTGCCGGTTTTACGTCGTTGGCTAACTGTACTATTACTCGCGGCTTCGCGCGTGCGCAATTCGGTTTAACGTTACGAACATAATTGTTACAGAAAAGGAAATAAATAATTTCACCAAAGACACTAGCTTACACGAAAAAAAAACTTAATGAAAAAGTGTTTTCTAGACTAATTTTGAGTCACTAAACACGAAATTTAGTTTAATTTATTTTTTTAAAGAAGCGTTTTCGAGATATAGTCAAAACCCTCGAGGTCCTTTTGTAGATATTGCCAAAAAAAACTCCAGATTGGCAAACACACTATAAAAATTTAAACGTTTTGGATATAAAAATTTGCGTAATTTAATGTGAAATCAAGATCAGTTTTTAAAATTGCGATCGTAAAATAATGTTGGAAAACATTGAGAAAAAGTCAACCTATGTTGGGACAAACTTATGAAAAACCACCAGCTGCTTGAATTTCAAAATCCAGACTTGATTGTACTTGGGTGTCATTTTCGAAATCTGCGGTCCAAATTATATAAGTACATATAAGTACATTCTACCTGTTGCACAGCGAAATGAACAGTTATTTGCAGATTTTTAACCGGAAAATGAATATTTTAATTGACCGCTTTATTTTCTGTCCGATTGAGACACTCTACATCTTTGCTATAAAATTGTCTTACAATAAAACATTTTTAATTATTTTGTTTACAAAGCTTATCCACTTAAAAGAATGAATAAAAAAGAAACATTTTCGAAAAGGTTATTTTTCCATTAAACGCCTTTAATTAAAAGAGTCCTATTTCGATCTACGCAAAAGATATATGTATCAACAAAAAAAGCAGAACGTACCTTTTAACGGTAGAAGGTTAGTTTTATTTGATATTCTGGATATAACTGAAAAGGAGCTCGGTTTTGCTTATATCTCGAAAATGCTTCTTTGGAAAAATAAATGAACCTCATTTTCATATTCAGCGACCCAAGATTAGTATAAAAAGCATTTTTTTTACCTCATAATTGCCGATTGGGTGATGAAACTTTTTGGTCATTGCCAACTGCGTAGTCTGTCATTCGAACTTAGTGCAATTTATTGCTAGACTAAGATTTCCTAAAAGCCAATTAGTTCAAACCAATACTGTAAGCTTTCTCTATCTAATAAATGTTGTTGAATTTAAAATTTTTAAGCAACCCCTTAAAATATATTTACTCGAATAAAGCTTCCTTAAACCTTTTTCGTTTGATATATATATAGAAGAATTTTACCATTTAAATTGAACATACGATCTTTATAAGGTGTCAACCGTCCTAAAAAAAAGTTTACGCATAAACGCTTTCGGTTCACACCAATACTGTTATGTTTCAGTAAGCTTAAAAATTGCATTAAATTATTCTTTTAAACGTGGCAACATTTTTTTTTAAACATATTTTCATGATTACATTTTCTTAAGCCTACTTCCTTTGAATCTCTTGCCGAAATATTTCCATTAACTTAGTAAATTAATTTATTTTAATTTACTTTTAACTAGCAACCCTCTCCAGAGTATTTTACAAATAAAACTTTCTGAATGTCCATCGTTTGAAACACATATTGCAATATTTCATTTAACCTATTATAATTTTAATAAATTTTTTGAATAGGTGGCAAGCCTTTTAAAAATTAAGCTTTTTTAAAACTCTCAGTGTAATATTCATATTGAAAAATTAAATTTACTTTACTAATTTAACTTAATATAACTTTAAATAGGTTGAAACCTTCCCTCAAAACATTTTGGGAACGAAGCTAAATTAATGGGTTTTCCATATTGCAATATTTGATTTTTAATGTTTGATGTTTTATTTGAATTTAACTTTTTAAACAGGTCGCAACTCCCTTAAAAAAATTATTCTATAGCAACCTATATATATTTATTTAAATTTTTTTTTGCGAAAGCGTAACTTTCATGCAACTTTTTGCAGTGTTTTTTTGTTGAAGAAAAAAGCTCTAAACAGTTTACCTACTTTATTAGCCTTTAGCATTGTCGCCGATGATTAAACAAAAATAAATTAAATGAATAGGATGAACTTAAAATATTTTAGGCATTGAAATTATCTATTTTTGCTTCTAACTCATTGATAAACATACCTAATTACGGCCTTTAGCAATAGTGGATACGCATAACCAGCAAAATTATATTTATCGGCAGGTGCGACATGCATTTCGATGATTTGCTCGACTACATCACTCTTATTGATTCTGCAATCAAAAATTGTAAATTTACGTCTGAAAATTAAATACAATAATTATAATGTAGGACTATTACTTGAGCAAGTGATCGAATTGGCTGTAGAGAGGAAATTTCGTCATAAAAAGCATATGAAAACTATTTATTTTCATATCGTTTAGCATATCCACCGCCAATTTAGCTTCAAGACGCACACGACAATACAGCGCTGGCGTTAAATTCGCCGCCATATTATGAAAACCAGTAACATCTACGAATACCACTTCATAGTAAGTATGGAACTGCTCCAATGTGGGCTGATTAGAGAGATCAGTAGAGTTATCAGATAATGAAATACCCTTGCCGTCCTCATTCCAAGCGCTGTATGCTATGAAATAATATAAAAAATAAATGATGTATGGAATCGAATTTTATTATTAATTTATTTATTTACCTAGTTGATTCCAGACAGTGCGCGCCACTTGATAGCTGCTCATATTCATGTGCAGTTTACGCTGTTTGTAAAGGTATGCCATAAACATAGCCAATAAATGCGCGCCGAAACCATTAAAACCCACATCGAATTCACGTTGCCGCAACCAAACTTTTAGCAAGACAAGCCCTTCTTGGAAATTTTTGCGCGCATCGAAAGTCGCATGCAAAAGTTGCTGATTTCTTTGCATACTAAGATCGAATAGCACGCCGGCGTTATAATGGGGTGTAGCCACTGGTAGCGCTTCCTCATCGTCATCATCACCAAAAATACTGGCCCGCACATTATTGTTCCAGGGTACAAAACGATTCAGCTTGAATGAGCTTTCTTCTGCAATAACAAATAGACGTATTGAAAGCTTATTTGCAATGTTAGATTTGCCACTGCTTCCTGCGGCCAGCGAAGTTGGCGTAATCTCCAATATCGGTTTGAGTGGATTGTTATTATAGTAGCTGAAGTTAAGTTTGTCGGCAGTGAGTTCGTTTCCGAATTCATGGCTAGTTAGCAATTTATTTGCAATGTATGTCAAATAGTATGCTCGCTTTTGGTCATATATTAAATTTAGATAATTCTCTTTTTGAAAGCATTCTTCCGGCATTGGAATGCAAATATCAACGATTAACTTTGGACCAAGTAAAGTTTGTGTGGCAGCAGCACCAATAAAATATGGCGAAACTTTGGGTTTGATAAATTGGAATTGGAAGACCTTTTGTTGTTGCACTCCCAAGTATTTCAATGAAATCGGATATTTGATTTGACTACTTCTTAACCACTCTTGATTATTCATATTCTCTTTTTGTGGTTGGGTTTGTAGGTTACTCAAAAATTGCTTCAAATGATCCAACCAAGTATTGATGTAGTTGGTGTACTTTTCCTTGACTTTCAGCTCAGCCAACATTTCTTTAACTTGTAAGCGAAAAAGATTTGAATGAAAGAGATTACGTGTCTCCTTTAACTCATTAATCTCTTCAAGTGTTGGTGGTTTAACTTTGTCTAGAGTTGGTTTTTTCAACTTTGCGTGGTTAACTGCATTCTCATTTGCATCAATATTATTGTTTGCTTTCCTTTTGCTGACGGGTCCTTTAGGCTGTTTTTTTGAAACTTTTGCTGACGAATCCTCCATTTCTCGCTCGGAGAAGCCACCATCATCGCTTTCATTATTTGACTTATCATCCATACTCTCATCACTATCCGCATCGCTGGACCCATTTTCAATCATTGAATCTTCAGCTGCACCACTATCATCCTATATTTTGGGAACAATTAGAAATTGCTATATTAATGTAATCTTCATTCATTTATTTAAAATTCATACTACCTCATCATTTGATTTTCTTTTAATTTTCACCATTTCTAAATTCGATATTTCCAGGACGTTAAAATTTTCGTTGTTAATATTCACTGAAATGGTCAACTACACGTGCAATTCCGCGATAGCGTGCGAAGTTTGAACAAAACAAACGTCAAAAAAACATATGTTTTATTCTGTCTTGCAAGTCTCCCTTTCTCAACATTGAACCCAATGAACGTAAACCAAGCAAACCTCTAAATGCCAGTTTTTTTCATTGTGTGATGTAAATCGTGGTGAATTTATGGAATGAACACACAAAGAACGTAAATTACAAAGGAGTTGAATGCCGTTCCGTTTCCTGTTTCCTCTCAGATTCTAATATCAATCAGCAAAAATCAAACTGGTTCTAATATTATTAGCCTAATATAAGCTCTCTGAACTAGTTCTGATGTAATGAAATTGGACGAAATTATCTGCTAGAGGAAGGGTGGGAGTGATGCAACTTCTTTGCGATCCACATTCTTTGCTAATATCAATCCGCAAAAGTCAAATTAGTTATGGTATGTTGTGGTCGATTTTTGTTCTGGGACAGAGAAATTAGGCAGTCTTCGAAAATACATTTGTTTCTCTTAATCCTATACTATAGTACATAAAAATGCCAGGTATCAACATCCATTGTAGTAAAGAAATAAGCGATACAAATACCTGTGCTAGCTCCTGAATTGTAGAAAAGTGCTTTTCATTTGTATATTTTTATTATATTATTAAATACAATACAGTTCATGATTTCTTCTCAGTTTTCATTTACCATAACTTTTACGTACATACATACCGTCTTTTTATATACCGTTTATTTTTTTTATAGCAATTACTTTCTCTCCAAATTAAACAATATTTATGAAAAAAACAAAATGGAAACAATATAAAGGTAATTTTTATCTCTAGTCGTTTGTTGAATTTGCTGCTGTTGACACCGTCGACTTGTTGCGCTCCTCAAGGAATTTCAAACGCCTCTTCCTCAGTTCACTAAGTTCAGCATTCTCAGGCTGCTCTGTGGTGATAACGGCATCTTTATCATAAGATTTGTGATCAACACTTTGCGCATGCGGTGATGCAGCTACAGGGGCAACATCAATACGTTGCTTAACGTTGTAGTCATGCTCTTCACCACCTATATCCTCAATCGTTACATCATTATGCTTTTGTAACGGCGGAGATTGTGTTGTTTTCTCTAAGGGAGCAACTGCTTTTTCTATCGATGAAGCATCATTGGCATATTGTAGCTGCGAGTCGAGTGTCGTCGATTGTGTTGCAGCTAGAGCGGCAACCGCCGCCGCTGATGTGCTAGGACCATCGCTTAAATTAGTAACAGTAGAGTTTGCAGCGCTACCCGGAGATTGATTTCCTCCGCTGTTGCTATTCGAAGGCGCTGTTGTGGCTGAAGCAGTTGGCGTTGGTTGTACAGTTGGCAAACGCGCAGTAATAATTTGGTAGTTATTCATCAGAATACCTGCAGCATTTAGCATTAACTGAATGTTACGCAGGAGCTGGAAAATTTACACAATAAATGATATGGTAAATTTCAGAAGAATTTCAACAACAACACACCTTGATACGTTCTTCCACATGTTGACGCTCATTTCCTTCTAAAGCTTTTAGCTCTTCATCGCTCAAAGTACTTAGATCTGGTGGCATAGGTGGTGGTGGTACAGAATATGGTGCAATAAATGGAAATGGGGGAGGCATCACAAATGGCGGAGCCATTGGCATAGCCGGATAGTTTGGTGGTGGTGCAGTTGTAGGGAACGGCGGGAGACCGCCTGGTAATGGAATAGAGCCAGCATTACCATTTGCGATATTTTCAAACAATCCAGGAAGAGTTGTAGCGTTGGGTGCTGGTAGTCCATCGGTGCGTGGCGGATCAACGCCAGCTGGTTGATTTGGTGAAGGCGCAGCCGCAGCAGCAGGTGGTGCTTGACCTGCAGCCCCACCAGCGGCAGCATCCTCTTGTCTGGGCATCGCCATTGAGTTTGCATTGGGTGTACGTAATATATTCAGGCGGCATGTTGGACAAGTTTGTTGACGTTGGAACCATGAACGCAAACAAGTGGTGTGAAAAATATGACCACAAGGCAATTTTTTTGCATGATTTACCATGTCTTCCCTTTAAGAAACGTGTAAATAAAAATTTGTAGTTTTAAGGAGTTTTTGACTTAATTCGGAATTCAACAAACCTGCAAATAATGCATATGTTATCTGAAAGTCGTAGTTCTTCTGGTGTTGCGTCTGGATAAAGTGTATTCATATTACGTATAGCACGACGTGACATAATAACGTCACTTAGTGCTTTCTTGAAATTTCTTATCGTAAAGAACATTGGTCGGAACACGAACATCGGTAGTGCGTATATCTTGGCCATTATTACAACGAAAAGAACGTACAGTATGACTTTGATTAAGCCGATTACTAGCTCAGTATATAACAGGAAGACTGCTTTATTTTCCCACGGTATGTCGGTACGCATTTCTGCAGCATGTAGCACATATTTGATGGCAGTACTTGCGACAACAGTTAGTAATATGGCATATTCGAAACCAAAAACTAATTGAACTGTGGGGCCTCGTACCAGTGTCGAATTGTAAGCATGCATGAGCAAAACATAATCCAGTGTACCCAATACCATGAGCAGACTTGCGACGCGTAAGTGAAACAGCCAACCCAGTACGGGTGAGCGCTCCATCTACAAAAAAAAAAAGGAAAGGTTTTCAAAACAGTTGCTTATAGTTAATTTTTATGTAGTATGCATTGTGAATTTCATTATTGCTTAAAAGTTTCAAGTTGCACCTTATTTTGTTTAACGAAAACTTACAAAGTCAACTCGTTCTTCCGCCAACCAATGGAATGATTTTAAGAACAGCAAAACGGTAAAAAGTGCCACAAAGCGGGGATTGAAGTCGTCGCGAAAGACAGTGAAAGCAAGACATGTCTCCGTAAGAGCATACCAAAACCGCTCAATCAGGTGTTCAAATTCAGCTGCTCTTAAAGTTCCAAGGAAAATCTAAATGCTCTTGATTAAAATAAAAAGTTCTTTGTTTGGAATGAAAGTTTTTTCACTAACCTTGCGCAGTAATTTTCCAAACATAAAAACTATTACGAAAAATTGTATATAGATGACCTTAAAAAATGTATGTACATTTTTAGAATTCATTAACATTTTCTATATTTGTAAACATATACAAATTGTAAGTATTTGAAAATATACATATATACTTACGGCCATTGACGCATTTGACTTAGTAATGTGCACAACCGCAGGATAGAATTGCTTTTTCTGATAGTAGGCGTTTCCGATGACGACGCTCGTCAACGCCAGACATATGGACGAAAGTAAAAGTTGCATGTTGCTGTTGGTAGCACGCACAGCCAATTGACTGATTGACTCCAAAAATATATTAATTTTGATGTAATCTGGGATTTGTATCGCAGCAATATGTGAAAAATTCAGATGGAGCCAGATGATGTACAATAGGGTTCATCGCATACGCCAAAAACAAATAAATATAAGGGCAACAACACCGCGAAGAAAATGCTGAAGCAACAGCGAGAAAACTTTCGAAAACCCTGGGCAAACTGTTTATATTGCACCAAATAACCCAATACCGTAATTTTAGCTTGCTAATTTAGAATTTAATTCAATGAATAAAGCTTTTTATTTGTTTTCTATGCTGTGTAGATTAATTCTTTTTCGATTTTTCATCGGGACACGTAGTTTTTTCTACTTTGCGCTTTTCGTTCGTTTCGGAATATAAAGGAATTGTCAAAACCAAATTTGCCATTTTCCGAGCTGCCACACTGCAAGTTGAAGCAGTTTTTGTTGCTGGATTCTAGCGCCTGTGGCAAATGACACAAAAGTTCTCAGAAAAGTAAATTTTGGGGAAACGTTTTGTTAAATGTTCAAAAGTTTTGGTTGAATGGGCGGAAGGGAAGGCTGCGTGTAACCTTAAACCCCCACATGAGAAAGAGTACAGACGTAGGTTTCAGAAAAATAACCCCTCTGACCCCTCCACAGACTCCAGTGAAATCATTTGAAAATCGTATGAAATTGTTATATTTTCAGAGAAATTGTAAACTCAGGGTATGCCATCTATAGTTATTTTGTGCAAATTTTTCTTTGCGCTGACAGCCTTCATCCTCGTTAAAAAAAATAACCCTTATCGGTCCAGCACCGACTATGCTATCCCCAGTATTTTCGTCCAGAACTCCTTTTTGAATTGGCAGAGGGAAACTCCTTTTAAGAAATTCACCATATAGGAATTTCAACAAGTTGCAAACTTTTGAACAAGAATTTTAAGAAACTTTTCGGTTATGCCGTTTTGTAGCGCAATAAATTTTTGTTATATCGCGCAAAAAGTTATCGTCGATATTTGTTTTTGGCTGAATATGTTGCTCAACATATAAAAAATGGATATAATTTATTTTTGTATGAAAGAAAACACCGTCAGCAATAAAAGTATCAACAATTAGCTGAAAATTTTAGCTACCTGAAACTTGCGCATTATTTTATAAAACTTTATTACATAAAAATGTTCTGCAGACTTGGCATCTCTCGTCAGCCATTAATTGGTTAAATTTCACCTCCGAACTGTCAAAAGTGAAATGACGTCTTCCTTCGAAAGAACTCGGCAAGTTTTTTGCAACGATTCCCGAAAAGTGTCGACTGAATTTTATTAAACGACGCAAAGGGAATTTCTAGTAGTAATAAAAGCTTAAATTTGATTAAAATATAGAAAAGAATATTCAGCGACAACGAAAGAGTTGGAATTTGACGGAAAAGTCGGCTATATCGGGTAATTTTCGATAGTGAGAAATTACGTGAAATAGCAAAGCAAAAGTAGCAAGAAGAAAAATTCAAAGCGGGGTAGAAAGAGTATATTTCACCACAGTGGCTGAGTCGCCATTTTGTCTGCTGGCCGGCTGATTTTGCTAGCGGGATAGAAAATATTCCCCAGTTAACAAAGAATTTGAGTTTGCATCAAACGGTCAGGGTATAATTAATTTTTAATTAAATTAACAACGGAATAAGTGTGTCTTGAAAAACGGTGAAAACAGTGGTGCAGGGTCATAAAGTGACTTATCAAAATTTGCAAACCGTGAAAAAACGGAATCTGATTGCAGTTCAATGGTAATTGGGCGGATGCAAAAAATGGTGAGTTAGGAATGTATGAAAGAAAGAAAAATAAAATTGCGTACAAGCGAAAGCGAAAATAAAAAGGTAGATAGAAATTTACGAGAGAATTGAGCAAGCGCGAGCGAATTGGAGAGTGAGTGAGTGAACTATAACGGACGTTTATTGTGCGAAAGAAGATTGCGAAAATTCTCACGGTTTCTATTTGTGCAATCTGTTGGTAAAAAAAAATAAACAATATCACAAAAAGAACTAGGAAAATAATCGTAAACATTAAATGCTCAAATTCCAAATATATTGATTGTTTAAAAAGTAATTGGGGGAAATCGAGTAGTGATGAGTAAACAATGAAGAGTGCTCAGCTGTGGCAAAAGACCACGAAAATATGTAAAAGAGGAAAAGTGGGATGTGAGAATGAAAATCAATAATCGATATGGAACTGAATTTTTTACTTTGCTTATTTTATATTCAAAATTCTTTGAGGGGCTGTTTTTGATAGTTTGATGGTGCGTAAATTAATGAGGGTGCGTGCAAATGCAGATAAGCTTCTGTGTGACTTAAAATTTAAGTGCGATAAGAACATCAACATTTTCCTAACATTTTTTTAATGCAAACTTACACCGACTAGCACAATAAAATGGTTACTGAAAGTAATTAGTTATTTGTATGCGTCGGTGATTTCAATTTATACTTATTAGAACATCAAAAAAATCCTATAAAATTTGGATGTTGAAAGTAATGAAAAGTATTTCAGTAAATATATACATATGTATGTATGTACGTGCACATACTACTAAGGCTGTAGATACGGAAAACAATTACACATTGGCCGAGGAGAATCAATCTTCGGCTGCAGTGGTTCTTCCACTGAGTGATGTAATTTTTTTGCGAACATAGTTTTTTGATTGGTGATTTTGATCAAAATAATAAATGACTACCATTTTTTTAGGAAATAATGACTTGTGAAAATGGCACGTAATTTGTGAGACCACCATTTCGTCTGACCAATTTTTATAGTATTGATTTTCCGTTTTTTGTTTCACTTATTCTATCATTCTCCTATTTTCTATTCATATTCCTCATATGATTGTGCAAAGTGATTTCTTCTGCTTTGTTTCTAATGTGGTTACTTTTATGGTTGATTTTCTTTGCAGTTTAAGAATATTTGCTTCTCTTTATTGAATATGTAAATGACCAACAGTCGGCTGACCGACGGCAAATAAAAGCAAACAGTTTTTGCTTAGGATGGTCCAAGGGGCAACCAAACTTCGAGGAACACAAATTTAAATCACTTCAATAATAAAACAAATAAAAAAACAAACAAAAATTAACTATAACTATTGAAAACTCCAACTACTTGAACTACAAAATACGAAACGACGGCAATTGCAGCTAAGAAAAACTTAAGTAGCTGTAGTAGGCAATAAAAAGTAGTTCCAACTTGAATGCGGCAAAGGCTGCGTTAAAATTTGTTATATCAACGGTAGCGGAGTTGTATCCTAAAGCTGAAACTGCATCTAGGTGTCAAAGTGCCGCAGTGTCAGTGCCTCTGTTAACTATAAGCTAAGAAAAATGACGTTTGATACACGCAGGCATCAGACAGGAGGAGGTGGTGGTGGTGGTGGTGGTAGTAGTAGTAGTACTACTGGTACTGGTAACGACAACTCAAATGTGAGCACGAACAATACAAGCATCAATTTAAACAGTAATAGCGGCACATCCCTTGGAACTACTGATAGTGGTTGTGGCGTCGGCGGGGGTGGTGGTAACAGTGGCAGTGTAGAACAACCTCCACCTGCTTCGGCCATTGCGGAAACTGGCACACAGGGCGGTGAAGCAAGTTCCAATTTGGCGACAGTGGACAACATGTAAGTTTTTAACTATACTAACGATAAGCACCACAAAAGAAAAATAATTAACTGCATGCAAAATTTATAATTGAAACTACGTGCAAACAAATGCACATACATAAGTGTATAATGATATTTATAAGAAGTAAAATTACGCCCACACAAATGTTAAATATAAATAATTTAAAGGTATTTTATGTTTGATTTATACTTACTGACTTCGAAAGGAGAACAAATAGGTATATTCCAACTAATCGGTAAATTCTCAACGATCGTATAAACTTCATTGAATAAGGGCGGTGTTTTTTTTGTAATGTAGTAGATTTATTTTTAGTTTTTAGGGTACTTAATAGGAACCAGGAAAGAGAGATGCACTTATAAAACTATTAAATAGTATTTTCTCATTTGCTAATTTTCTTCGAGAACGTCTGAGCAAATTAAAACGCAGGATAACAACTAATCGAGTCGATTATGTTCGGTTGGTCGCTTATGAACGCGTTTAGTAGGTTTTTATATATGGATTGAGATTAGCTTTTCGAACCGTATATAAAAGAAATGCTTATCCAACATTTTGTTTTGAAAATTACGGATAAAGTTATTCAATGAAATGAATTCTTTCCAATATAATAATAAAGTATTTGTTATTTAAAAAAAATCTCAATAAAATTTTAGGGAATGTTGCTGATATAAATTCAGATCGTTCCGGTAATGTACGCTTCACTTTCGTTCTATTGCGTCTTGCTAATTTTTATACATACATATGTACATACATATGTGTGTGTTTAAGTGTTGTAATCTAATTGCGTTTTGTACACTAATATATTTCATTATAAATTTATTTTCCGTCAATTTAGGTACCGTTTTTAAAAGGAACAAGTTTTGATTTTTGCACCTTGTAGTTTTTTTTTTTAATTTTATCGCAAAATTCTAAACAGAGCTTTGTTAAGAAATGAAAACGAGTTATTATTTTTATATAAAGAGCATACCATAAGTTTGCTAGCAGATATTCCACCCAAACTTCTCGAAGTGCAATATTATCTCTTTTTCACGGAACAAGTGTGGTATTTCTTACAACTATACCTTTAATGGCACTGACTCTTTTAATCGCTCTGCCCTAGTGAAGGACCTAGGAATTTACCTTGATTCCAAATTAAAATTTGACTTCCATAGAGAATATGTGATCTCGTCAGCGAACTCTAAACTTGGCTTTATTAAACGCAATTCCAAAGATTTTTGCGATCCACTTACGCTAAAAAGCCTCTTTACTAGCCTGGTAAGATCAATGTTGTTGTTGTTGTAGCGGCTAGTCGCGCCCCGTAAAGAGCGGATTCACCCATGGTCGTTGTCGTCAAACTCATCTAGGGGGAGGCCCAGGAAACGTGCAGTTTCGACAGGGTTGGACCAGAGGGAGAGGGGGGTTAGATGAGTGGGTTTGAGAGGGCATGTGAATAGGTGGTTGGTGTCGTGCGGAGAATCTCCACATGCCGGACATGTGTTGGGTATGTCGGGGTTGATTCTGGATAAGTAGGAGTTGAGCCTGCTACAGTATCCAGATCGTAGTTGTGCCAGAGTGACGCGGGACTCGCGGGGCAGCAGGGACTCCTCATCCGCTACAGGTGGTGGTTGGGCTCCGATGACTGCATTCGCCTGGTAAGATCAATATTGGAGTATGCCTGTATTACATGGGATTCCAATTTTGACACGCACTCAAACAGGGTAGAAAGTGTTCAGCGGCGTTTTACAAGGTTCGCTCTTCGGCGCTTTTACCCGTTTGACGCTATGCCCTCTTATGAGCTAAGATGCAGGATACTTAACCTAACTAATCTTGCGAGTAGAAGAAGGATGAATGGTATCCTCTTTATAAAAGATATTTGTGATGGCAAAATTGACTCTCCAGAGCTTCTGGCACTATTGCCTTTTCACGTACCGGGAAGGTCGCTAAGAGGACGTTATGTTTTCTATTGTCAAGCGCATAGAACGAATTATGGTGGAAACGAACCAATTCATAAATTTACGCTTTTATGTAACTCAATTAGTACTATTGCTGATTTTGATTTAAGTAGATATTGCTTTAAGACTAGATTATTGGAGTGTATTTGTAATAACTTATTGTAACTTATTACTACTGAATTAATAATAATGTGATCTGATCTGTGAGGGCTAAGCCTGGTAGATTAAATAAATAAATAAAATAAAAAATAAAAAAATTAAGCTTCAAAGTATATTTTTAAAAATGGATAAATTTTTAGCTTCTTTGGAAAAGAGCTGCTAATCACTTTCTATGAAACTTTTTAAAGAGTTTGCTTCCTCTCCGTTAACACATCCATACACTTATGTATGCACATACATATGTATGTATATGAGATAATACAATTTTACATCTTAGCCAATCAAATATTCTTAAAAGAGGCCAAAAATGGAAAAGTTACGTTTAAGGATTTGTTGTAGTTGTAACAAAATATTAATTTGCATAAACTTTTTGGGGCTGTTGAAGTGTTAGTCCTTGACCGGATATAAATCCGAGTCGTTTGGGTATAGTACACCCGGTGTCTTTCGTTTACGTGCTTTTGCTAGTTCCGATATTGCAATAGTACGTTTCCAAAAACTTAAATACAGGGTCCCACTGAGACAGAGCATCGGTGTACGTAGCAGGATGTTCTAATTTCGAATTCATCGGAAGGAGAAATATTTATATTTATATTTTCTATTTTATTTTAATTATTGGAAGTAAAAATCTTATTACCAACGAAATTTTTAAAACGACAGAATAATATGCTCTTATTTAATTTGAAAAAATTTATATAGATTTCCAACAGCCCTGAATCGTACTGGCGACTACTTAGTTGCATTTTGGTTTCGGCTTTGAGATTTGCGAGGGACAAGAAATATCAATTTAACTTTTTATTGCTATTATACATTACCAGAAATTCAATTACGTTCTCGTCTACTCATGCGTGTTTCGTGATTACTGACGTAGAGTGCCTCAAACAACTGTCCAAATAGTGATAACAATATGTACGATGTTTTTCACTCCACGCTAAGTTTGTTTTTGTTAATTTTTTATAAAACTTTAGTTTGTAAAATTACAAAATTAAAAGTACAAAGTTAGTAAGAAATTTATAAAAAAAAACCTAATTTAAACATAAGTTAAATTTTTTTAATTCAAAATATTTTCAAGTATGTAGTGGTTAAAAATTCCGGTTTATATTTGACAATTTTTTGAATTTATATAAATTCCCGTTGATTTTTTTTTTGTGCTGCGGGCCTTGCACATCTTCTATCATTTAAACTGGATGCGTTAAAAGAAAAAAGTTATAGAACAAACTTAATTTTTATAAAAAATGTACGAAAAAAATTGATCATAAAAACAGGGATATAATTATAAAAAAAATTACCATGTAAATATCTGGCCAATTATTTCAATCACTTCTCAACCCCCTAAATTTGTGTAACAGACATCAAGCTATATGGTGTACAAAGTTCTGATTATCGTATGAAAACTGGAAAAACTATATTTTTTAATCTAATACCCAGATCGTAAAACTGTTTGAGCATAAAAGTTCGGCATACAAATACTTAAAAACGGCATGTTAACATTTTTCGAAATATTTTGGCGGAAGTCTACAACACGTTTTTGTAAATAAATTATTTCAGTACACGAATGCATACGTAAATTTTAATACGTGGTATTTCCTGAGGCGTAACAAAGTACGCTAGGTATGTACATATGTATTTGATAGTTAGTTATAATATTAAAATAATGAAAAGGTATAAAAGGTAATGAATGCCCTTCTAATATTTACATTGTTCTTTGTTTTAATTATGATAGGTAATCCATTTAAGGTTAGGTATTTTTCGAATTGTTTATTGTTGTTGCTTCCTTTAAACTGTCTCAAATATACTTTCTGTTTTCATATTGTTTTGTTTTTACACATTTATACTTTGTCGGTTTTTTTTCTTTCTTATCGCTATGTATAAATACAGAACATGGAAATAAAAGGGAATGCAACCAAAAGAAAGAACACATACACAGCGGAGTCATAACACTATATGCAGTATTAGCAACATATGACTCATTATATGTATTTTGCAGTTATCATTTAATTCCCATTTCTCTCATCAATTTACTGTTTACTCTTCATTCTTATCGAATTTTTGTTAATTATATTGTATTTTATCTTGTAAATATTTATTTTCAAGAACGCCAGAAAAGTTAATATCATCGTTTCCCACATTGAAATTGCGTTCGCTAACACAGAAGATCTCGAATCCACGCTGGGTGGTACCGGTGCTGCCCGAACAGGAGCTGGAAGTGCTACTCAATGCAGCTATTGCCCTAACTGCAGCAGGTATGTACATACTATAAGTATATACTATGCATTTAGATATTATGAAAATTTAACTTTATACTATTCTTCTTGCAAGGCGTCGATCATGATTGTGAACAATGCGTGGAGTTTTATCGTAACGCGCTAACCACCTCCTTTTCAAAAATCCTTACCGATGAGGCGGTGAATTCTTGGAAATATAATATCCATCATTGCATTTTATTGTCTTGTGGCAAATTATTGCATTTAATTGCCATACATATGCCACGCGACAATCCTTATCTATTGGATTTGCTTGCCATGGTATTTGATCCGGAAAATAAGTTCAATACATTTAATGCGGCACGTCAACCGAGTTGTTTTACACCGCCCGAATTCCTTTGGGGTGTATTGGACGTAAACAAAATGTACGCTAAACCACCACTAGAACCTAAAAATCCACGCGGTTGGCTTGTTGATTTAATCAATCGCTTCGGTCAATTGGGTGGTTTCGACAATTTATTGGAACGTTTTAATTGTGGTTTGCAATTATTGAAGAAAAATCAAGAGCAAGGTGGCGTTGTCGAGTCTTCGGGCTCTGGTGTGGATTTGAGCAGCAAGACAAGCAAATCATCGCAAGCGTCGTCGTCCGACGATAGTCAGGATAATAAATTGACACTAGTATTGATTTTCAGCTTACTGCGTCCATTTGGACAATGCTCTGAACTGTTGACACCTGCCACCATCGCTAAATACTTCATGCCGATATGGAATGTGGTATTAGATTTGTTAGACAGTTTCTCTGATGATGAATTAAAGCGTGAAGCGAAACCAGAAGGACGCAACGATTATATTAATGGTATCGTTAAGTCGGCACGTTTGCTAGCAAGCCGCTTGCCAGGCCAAGAGGATCTGATACGTGATTTGGAAATGTTTCGGCTAAAAATGATTTTACGTTTACTTCAAGTGTCGAGCTTTAATGGCAAAATGAATGCATTAAACGAAATCAATAAGGTGCTCACCTCTGTTTCATATTATTCGCATCGTACACAGCAATTACAACATTGCTTGCCGGATGATGAAATGGACTGGTTGACAGCGGAGCGAATGGCGGTAAGTGATATGGCAGAGAAATAAACTTAACAATCCCAATCTGTAATATACCAGCGGATAATTTAGGAACCCTTTTTAGGGGAAGCCATTCTATAAGGTCTAACCAAGAAATGCTGAACAAAGTGTTTGTCTTTTTTTTTTTGCCTTCTAGAAGGGATTTTCTATTTTAAAACGCCTTATGAAATGCGTTCTACAAAAGCCCTTTTGGAAGCCCTTCTCTTGGTAGCGAAACCAGAAGGTATTCAGTTTGTGGCACTCCATACAAAAAATAAGGTAAAATGGAATGTAGAAAGATAGGTCGGCCACTCGACTCTCCGGAAGGTCTTTTGGAATGGCTTTTAACTCTTGAAATTATTTGCTGAGTTTGCTTTTCCAAAATTTTTTTTTTAATATCATATTTTTTCCCACAGAACTGGATCAAGGACTCAGATGTATTGGGCATCGTTTTAAAAGACTCGCTGCATCAGCCTCAATATGTTGAAAAGCTGGAAAAGATTATACGCTTTCTAATCAAAGAGCATGCCTTGACGCTGGAGGACTTGGATGCCGTTTGGCGTGCACAAGCTGGTAAACATGAGGCGATTGTTAAGAATGTGCACGATCTTTTAGCGAAATTGGCTTGGGATTTTACGCCCGAACAGCTGGATCATCTGTTCGAATCATTTCAGGTAGTGGAACACATTTTAACACTAAACAAACCTAATGGAGAAAATTGTATTTTAAAAAATTTATAATAGAACTTTTCGATATACTTACAATATTTTTTTTTTCAAGTTAAAAATGCAGTTTCGATGAATTTAAAAACAATGCCCCGTAGTAACAGTTAAGATGAAGTCGACTCCAAAGTTTGTAGCAGTTTTTTTTTTTTACAAAGTGTTTGATGAGATAACTGTCAAAAAT
The DNA here is from genome assembly GCA_951828415.1 of Anomoia purmunda. NCBI lineage: Eukaryota > Metazoa > Arthropoda > Insecta > Diptera > Tephritidae > Anomoia > Anomoia purmunda. The sequence continues at coordinate 18,551,906 of OX639993.1, forward strand.
AGCTGCTACTACAGAGTCAACTTTATCTCAACTACGTAGTGAAAAGTATTTGTCGTCGGAACCGTTATATATTTATAATTTCATACTTGCCTAGTTTCAACAAAATCGAATCATAAATACAAACTTTTTGAATATCTCGACTCATGCGGCACCTAACAGATTAAAATATAACCTATGAAATATACTGCCCAAATTTCGTTAAGAACGGTTCCGGTTTTTGAGCCAAGTCGTCACTAAAAATGTCGATTGTCGTAATTTATTTCCATTTGCTTTACTTATTTGACCTTTCTTAAATTCTTGTATTAACTGTCTTGCTAACTAAAAATGCTAATTATGTTTTGTTTTTAAATATACATATACATATATAATTCCAAAAACCACATTTAATTTAAAGATCATTTGACTCCTTCAAAGCGTCGATATGTTTAGTGTTAATTACAAAAGATTAGTTGCGTATTATAAAAAAGGAAAACCTTAAACATTTTATTTTATCTATAGGCTAGCATGACAACCGCCAATAAACGCCAGCGTGAACGCCTACTCGAATTGATAAGACGCCTCGCAGAGGACGATAAAAACGGTGTAATGGCGCAAAAGGTATTGAAACTTTTTTGGACACTCGCACATAGTCAGGAAATACCGCCCGAAGTATTGGATCAAGCCTTAGCGGCACACGTAAAAATCTTGGACTACAGTTGCTCGCAGGAGCGTGATGCGCAAAAGATTGTTTGGTTGGATAAATGTGTGCAGGAGTTGAAAACTGGCGATAATTGGGTATTACCAGCCTTGCGACTGATACGTGAAATTTGCTGCCTGTACGATTCATCCCCCAGCCATGCACCGCGCACACAGCAAACACTTAATCGCCAACAAGTGCTTGAACGATTACAAAATGACTACACCTTAGTTATTCTAGTAACGAATAGTTTGACCTCGTACATGGATAAAATTCGTACGATGATAGCTGAGATGCCGAACGTCGAACCGAATTCGTTGTGCATCGATGGGCGTTACCCGCATAATATGCAAATACAAGAACGTTTAGATTTTCTAAAATTTCTGCTGAAGGATGGACAGCTGTGGCTGTGCGCCGAACAGGTGAGTGAAGTTGAAAGTTTTCCAAATTCGTATGAAACTATTTGGTTTGTTCCAAACGAGCCCGCTGGTTACCGAAACATTCCAAAATGTATTCCGTACGACAAGAAAACTGGGTAATAGGTAGCGGAATTGGGACGTATGGGATCGTAAGTGCCTTCTTCTTCGTGCCTGAAATAGTTTGAACGTTTTGTTCGGACACAAAAGGACAAAAAGTCAAATTTTAGCTGATTTTTGTTTACATCAGAATTCAAGAAACACAAAAATGAAATTCATTACAAATGTTTCTGAAAATGCTGGGATTTGTGTACTGAAAAAATATATTAAAAAAAACGTGGGTTAAAGGCGAATTCATGTAAGGTGGTGATACTACAGCAGCCGATTTGATTTGTTATTATTTACCTCAAGTCGAATTATAGAAAGAAGGTGGTGTCAAAAGAACAGCTGATTTCATTTTTCCATTTAAATTTCCCTTGCATTTGTATAGGGATTGCCAAAATGAAGATTAGTTTACAATAAAACTTTCGATTTTGAAAATAAAAAATTGTTTACACTGTCGAGTAAATCTGCTCGAATGCTGACCTTGCTGCAAATTTATATTTCAAACTTTATACACAACTTATAAAAACTCCCCAAATTCTCATCAAAAGTTTTAAATTTTTCAGAAGGAAGTTTAGACAATTTTTGGGTACACTTACAACACTATTTAATTTGAAATGGCTAGAAACTACCGTTGATTTACTATTATTTTTTTTTTAATTTGGCTAGGAAACTTTTAAACTAAAATTAAATGAGCTATAAAACTGTATACTTGAAAAATTTCTAAAAACTCCACTCAGCAATTTTGAAATTTTGGCAAAATTTTTTGGAGATTTCATATATATTATATATTATGTTTAAACCATAAATAAACTTATTTTTTGTTATAGTATAAACAACGTTAGTTCATAAAATTAACAAAAAAAATTTATCATAAAAAGCCTTGCCAATATTGTAAATAGGTCACAATACGGGCGCGTTTGCTGTTGTTGTAAATGCTTAAGTTTGGGTCGCTCCAGCATCGTAGAAACGACTGTCGAAGGAACACTACAGCTTTTTCTCGTCACTGTATGCTTGTTTGTTTTATTTTCTCACTATGCCCAACAAATTCGCCTTAAACTGACTTTGAAAATTGCCACACCAAAAACCAAAAACAAAATACATGTAAGTTTTGTGAACGAATTCGCTGTTGATATTCCCCTCACCTTACTGAATGCGCCTTGATTCACCTTCAATTTTTTTGCGTGTAAAAAAATACATGAGAATTTTTTAGTTGTTCAATTTAAAAAAATTTAAAAATGTACAATAGGGTGCCCGCAAAGATATTTCGAAAGTTATTAAGATTTATGTGAGCTTTATCGATTTGAAAATGCATCCTAAATTTGGGTTATTAAAAAAAAAAAAATAAGAAAAAAATATATTAAAAATATTAAAAAACCGACTTGAGATTGTAAAAGAGTTTAAACTTAAAAACTCTGCTTATAAACATTTAAAATTTTTTTCAATGTCTTTTTTGTAAATTTTTTTATAACAATAGCCATCGCTATAAGTCAAGATTACGAAAATTAAGAAAATTAAAAAAAAAAATTGTCATCCAAATTTCAAACCTTTTAACAGAGTTTTTATAAAAATTTCCCATGATTTTTGATAATTTTTTTTCACCGGTAGTGTTACCCGTTTTCTTACATATAAAAATAATATTCTGTTCATAGTTTATATAGAAAAAAGAGCGCAACACCGTCAAAAAAAAAAAAAACAACAAAATTGTCAAAAATTAGCGGGTATTTTCAGCCACTTAAAACTTTCACTTTATTGTACTAAAATTGAATGACCTACAAAACTGCGTACCTGATTTCTAATTAAAACGTCAAATTGTAATGAGTTTTTTTTTAATTTGTTAAATTTTTGTGAATTTTCTTAAATGTTTGAATTTTAGTTATAGAATTAGCAAAAAAATTAACGAACACATTTTGGCATAAAAAACTTTGAGAATAATATTAACAGAAATTTCCGTGGCAATACTTTTCTCCGAAACTATAGGTTCGTTGATTCAAGTAAATAGTGCAAAAATCACAAATCAAAAATATTGCAACTGTAAAAAAAAAGATACTATAAGTATCTATATTTGATCTCTGTGTACGAGCAAATAATAAAAAGTTTCTCAAAAGCCCTAGACGAGAAAAGTATGGGGAATTCAAAAGCTTTGGCTATTTTCTTTATAATTGTGAGATGCTGAGGCGAGCCACGCTGTACCCTCCCATTTATAATTTGTCGATCGAACTGACTTGTCTGGGATCGTGCATTTTTTGGCGCTTTAAACTCGCTTAGAGAATGGGGGGAGAACCCAAATATCTAGTGCAACTCTGCAACATGGTGGGTTGAATACTGAAGATGGCGCCGTCAGTGATACCGCTACTTTGGTGTTACCGATTTTAACAATTCTCAAGTGAAAGTAAACAAAGATTTTTTTCTTATAAATGAGCGCCAAAGATTCATTTTATTTACTTTAGAGTTCTTAATAAATCTCTTTTTATACTCTTTAGCAAAATTAAAACACGTTTGAATTACTTATTCTTTTCACCAAAATTCTTTGTTCACTTTTACTTTAGATATGCCACTCTTCGCAGTACTCTTCGCAGTACTGCGCACTTTTATATTCTATAGCTGCTATTTCGGAGATCGCGCCATCTCCTCATCAGACATAAGTATTCTTTCTAGACTAGCTATTATCATGATTAAATTATATCAGGTTATAGCAATCGCACAAAAAAAAACTTTTACCGTTGGTAACTCAATTACCTTGTGTGAAAATCAAAGAAGATATAAAGAAAAATATCGAAAAACACAAAGAACAAAATGCAAAACACCCAGCAAAAGTGGTAATAATTTGACATAAGGTGTTTCAAAAAAAAAAAAACAAAAGCTTCTATTGCTTTCACCTATAATGGCTACGACTTGGCCAATTATTTGGCATAATACGTGTTAAGTATAGGAGGAGTGTACGCGATGAACAGTCTGTAATATAATTCAGAGAATTAGGCGCCTTACTCTCACAAACACAGAAACATACTGAGCTTTGCGCAAACTGTTGGTACAAATTGGTACAAGCTTGTCCAAGTTATCTGCCACGCGACCACTCTTTATGGCAAACCGTGTTATCTCTTGTTTGTACGTTGAAAAACCACAAACAAAGTTACGCATGGTTAAGTCTTTTGAAGTTAATAAGCGCCGAAGTTGACACCCCAGATAACACGAAACTCTGAATATCCTAATTATTCAAATGAATATAAAAACTTAATTAAATTAAATATGAGCGATTGATTAATAAAAGAAGTAAGTAAATATGATTTTAGACAAAAAGAATTAAAAACTCAATGGTCACTCAAGGTCGCCGCAAAGAAAATGTGTATGAGCGATCGGTGTGCAGAAGAGTTGTTGGGTGTAGATGTAGCTCTCACTGTTGCTATTGGAGATTCAGAGTTCGAAAACATTGAAAGTATCCTCGTGAAATTAAAACTCAATACTCTTTAATCTTTCGAAATATTCCGGGCTAGCAATTTATAGTTTGCATTTGCTTTTAATTTTAAAATACCGTTATAATAACGACGTGTAATACTTTAATCCTGCTGTCACTGGTATTCGAAAATTGCATGCAGAAATTGGCAAGTTTCTCTATTTTCAAGAGAATTTGAGAGAATTTTTCTTAACCTCTGATATTTTGAGTGATGCATTATAATTTTTGTTGGACGGACTTTCGATGAATAAATCTCTTATTTCATTAGCACACAGCTTGTAACAATTATTATAAACTATCAAGTTTTTTCGTTCATATATCGAAAAAACTTTTAACGTAGTGAAAATCCAGAGAGAAAAAGGACAGTTCTCTTGAAGGGGAAATTGTAAATTCTTGCTGGAAAATTTTTGAGTTGCAGGAAGTATGAATTCGTCTTGAACTTGCCAGTAAAATAAAACAGTTGATCCCAAATATTTAAGAAAATAATAAACATAAATATAAAAAATATAATTATGAAATTAAGAAAAAGTCAGATGTTTCACTTAATCAACGCTTCACATTTTGTAACTTATCGAAGATCGTAAAAGAGTTAAGCTTTTCGTCAAGCATGGCACCCTATTAATTAATATTTTCCAAATTTTATTACAGTAAAACTTCTTTAGCGACATGAAAATGATTTTTGAACGTCGCAACTTCGCAAAGTACCGTCACAAGGTCGCATCACGAAGTCATGTCATGACGCTTTTGAAAAAAAAATAAACATGCATATGTAGGTACTCGAATGCGTAAGTCCCTACAGTAACATCAACAATAAAGACAACAACCACAAAAATAAATGCAACAACAACAACAACAACAACAACAACAACAACAACAACAACAACAACACCAACAGCAACAATAAACCCAGTCCGCGCTTTGCTAACAAAAATTCAAGGTGTACATTTTTCCCCCCTATTTTCCGTACATATGCGAAATCCAACCAGATCAAATTCTCTTTAAGGCCACATGCGATTTGCAATTTTCATGTTTGTAATCAAATCTGAATCTCACAGTACATATCAAATGTAACATCCTTTATCATTTCACGAAAATTATAAATATTTTATGGTAAACCTTCTTTGGCGCCACATGAGTGATTTTTCAAGGCCACGTCACACTTTTGCGTCACGACACGACGCTTTTATGAGATAAACACATCTTTCACTGCCCATAAGTACATGCGGTATATTCGCATGTATGAGACCATTTCGGAACTAGTTCTGAACCACTCGGTACAATTTTAGGACTACTTATTTCGGAATCATTTCGGCATCATTTCGGAACTTGTTCAGGACTAGTTTGGGATGTGTTTTCTAATAGTATGGGACTAGTTTGTTTCAGTTCGTGATTGGTTTGGAACTAGCTGGTGAATGGGGATAGCCTTTCTCACATTCCCCACTTTATCTCTTCATGAAATTGGCAAAGAAGTTTTACTTCAGGGTCGCGCACTTAGATGCAAGGTTGTTTTTTCCAAATTAATTTACGTGCAATAACACTTCCAACCTGTAATATTTTCAACTGTAATAAATTTCATACCATTAAAATTGTAAATGATGTCTTAAAAATCCACAACACTCTACACGAAATTTGATACAAGTGGGAGGTGAAAGACACCATTTAATTATATCAACAATAGTTTAAGGCAGGGAAACAAATCGACGGTAACCCAGTTTTTAAATAATTAATAATTAATTTAAAAGTTATTGCAAAAATAAGTGACATACTTTTAAAAAATATTTCCGAATTTTTTTGTCTTTTGTACAGGCTAAACAAATTTGGCACTGTCTGGCCGTGAATGCTGTATTTCCATCAGATCGCGAAGAGTGTTTTCGATGGTTTGGTAAATTGATGGGGGAGGAACCGGATTTGGATCCAGGCATAAATAAAGATTTTTTTGAAAATAACATTCTGCAATTGGATCCACAATTATTGACAGAAAGTGGCATCAAGTGTTTTGAACGTTTCTTCAAGGCCGTCAACTCGAAGGAGGATAAACTGAAAGCTATACACCGTGGCTATATACTTGACAACGAAGACCTCATCGGCAAAGATTATCTATGGCGGGTGATTACCACCGGTGGTGAGGAAATCGCCAATAAGGCTATTGATCTATTAAAAGAAGTTTCTACAGCGCTTGGTCCGCGCCTACAGGAGAGCATTTGTGATTTTCATGAAATGTTTATTGCCGAATGTTGTGAACGATTGCGTACCCATTACAGTAATATCATCATATTGGGCAAGACGATCGGCAGCAATAGTTCATGCGATCCTAGTCTAGCCGATGCTGCTGATTCGAAAGATATAAAGGATCGCTTTATTGAGGCTGAGAAAATGTGCCGTATTATAAAAGTATTGCAAGAGTATATAAAGGAGTGTGATCGATCGTTCAATGGTGATCGTTATCTTCTGCCACTTAGTCGCGTAACACGCGGCAAAAATACTAGTCTCTATATACGATTTCAAAATCCTGGTCGACCCATTGATGATATTGAAGTGACGACACATAGTAACGAAACGGTGGCGTCATTTAAACGCAATCTACTCAAACGTATTAAGGGCAGCTCACCAGCCAATATTAAAGTGGATTTATTCTATAATAATGGCGATTTGATTGAGATTACCGACGAAATAAATCCACTCTATCAGTATACCATACGCGACAAAATGATTCTCACAGCAAAGCTGACACCGATTGGGCCGGGACTGGCAAGTAGCCCAGATTCATCGAGTGATTCGAGTACCGGCTCACCGCCACGACCATGCCCCGACATGCAGCGTGTCGAATCGGAGAGCACGCTGCCCGGTGTAATTATTGCACAGAATTTTAAATATACGGAATTTTTCATGAAGCTCTATCAACTGGGCAGTGATTTGGATCATGGACGTTTGCGCGAAAGCGCCAAATTGCTTTTGCATCTGTTGCCATGTGATTGGCACACAGTAAAGATGTTGCAGACGATGTGCCGCGTGCAAGGGCAGGTACAAAACGAGGGTGGTGGTGTTGGTGTTAGTGGCAGTGCAGTTGTGAGCGGTGTAGTAACAGTTGCCGGAAATAGTGCTGTACAAAGTATCGCCAAAGTCGATGAGGCTGATGTTGTTGGTGTTGGTACCGGGGTCGGCGGTATCGGTATCGGTGTGGGTGTTGGTGTTGGCGTTGTTAGCGGCAGCACTGCTGTTCCAAACACTACAACCTTTGATAACGATCTGGTAAAGTTCATAAAATTAATTTTTTTATTTTATTAAACTTTGTTTCATTACCACAGATTAATCCACTGGAGTGCACACCAGAAATGCTATTCTTGCACGGCACACCCGCGCAAGTGTTGTACAATTTGGGCGTATTGAATGGTTTGCTTATACCAGCACTGGATCCCTATGGCGAGGCTGCAATGCAAGTACAATCGGCTTGGTTGCACTCGGGTTGTGCGCATTTCATATTGGAGTTACTAACCAAAAATAATTTCCTACCCAATGCGGATATGCATACGAAGCGTGCCGCTTTCCATTGTGTGCTGCGTTTGGCCAGATTGTTCCTCTACACGGTGGGCTATGTGTTGTCGCGCGTCGGCGATGAGCCAATGCTACGCGATTTCGATGTGGGTGCACGTTCACAAGTCGAAATACTTAAGCAAATATTGAATTCAATACCGAATAATTCAGAGAGCACCATGCGCGCCATTTCAACGAAATTAGCTGAAAATTTAGCTGCAGAAATGCTTTCGGCAAGCGCCGAAGGTGAAAGATGTCGCATTCTATTCAGCTCGACATTGCAGTGGTCGTGTCCGGACATTGCGACTATTAAGGCAGTTATACAATTAGCTTGGTCATCATCGTGTGGCAATCTACAGGCACTTGGGAACAAGAACGACTTCGCTAATGATATCACAATGCCGGATGCACAAGATTTTGCGATGTGCAAAGAGGCTTTAGAAGTACTAACCATTTCATTGGTGCTTAATCCGAGTGCTAACGAGGCGCTGAGCAACGATCCCATTTGGCCGAAATTTATTACATCGCTTATACTAAAAAATCCATCACGCCACGTGCGTCAAATTGCGACCGAACAGCTGTTTCTTTCGTGCACCTATTGTGCCGGCGATCGACGTCCCTTCGCCTTTATGGTGAATTTGTTGGTGAATTCGTTGAAGACTTTAGTACCACAATACGAAGCAACTTGTGCTGACTTCTTTCAGCTACTTTGCCGCACACTATCCTATGGAAGTGTTTGCAATTGGCCACTTAACATTGGCGATGGTTTGCTGACTGAGGAGATCAATTGGTTGCAGAAGATACGGGAAAATGTTTTGGTCACCGGTGATATACAGGTTCATGAGGATCTGCTGGAGGGTCATTTGTGTTTAGCCAAAGAGTTGATGTTCTTTTTATTGCCGGAAACGAAAGCGCAACTTACCGAACTGATAGATGAAGTTATTGATATTTTCCTTTTCCCATCCTCGCGCGAATATCTGCATTTGCGAAAATTCAATAAACTACGAAATCCAACATCACCGCCTCCCGTTTGCCGTAGTCCACATACTATAGCGGCGGCATGCGATTTGTTAATAGCACTTTGTCAAAATTGTGTTCCTAACATGAAGCTGATGACCAATACGCTCATCGATTTCGTTTGCACCGACACAGAACCGTTACGTGAATGGGACTTTTTGCCACCAGTTGGACCGCGACCTGTTAAAGGTTTTTGTGGTTTGAAAAATGCTGGTGCCACATGCTATATGAACTCGGTGCTGCAACAATTATATATGGTGCCATCCATACGCGTCGGCATACTGAAGGCAGACGGTGCTGCAACGATTGAAAATGAGGATTTTAGTGGCGAATCAGATGTAGCCAGTATTAATAGCGCATTATTCTCCAGTTCTGGTAGTGGTGAAGACAATAGCAGTAATGATGTTCGAAAAAACTATCATGTGGTCATATTGAAGTATGTGCAGGCGATATTTGCACATTTGGGTCATAGTGCATTGCAGTACTATGTGCCGCGTGGATTATGGGCATACTTTAAGTAAGTTGAGTGAACAAAATTTTTTTTTTTTGCTAATTATTAAAAGTTAGTTTGTACTCATCGTTACAATATACTTTGAACTCACTTTAAGGTTACAAGGCGAACCGGTGAATTTGCGTGAGCAGCAAGATGCTGTCGAATTTTTTATGTCACTCTTCGAAAGTCTGGATGAAGGTCTCAAGGCATTGGGTCAAACGCAACTAATGAATGCCACTTTGGGTGGTTCATTTAGCGATCAAAAGATATGCCAAGAATGCCCGCATCGCTATTCCAAGGAGGAGCCATTTAGTGTGTTCAGCGTGGATATTAGAAATCATAGCTCATTAACCGAATCGCTGGAGCAGTATGTAAAGGGTGAAATATTAGAGGGAGCTGATGCATACCATTGTGATAAATGTGATAAAAAAGTAAGTTGGACGATTGAAAGTGTGTGTGCGTATGTGTGCGTGTGTGTGTGTGAGTTAGTGAACTATTGAGTGATTTCAATTATCGATAGTTGGTGAATTATTTCAACATATAATTATTATTATTATTATTCTTTATTTTAAGTCTATGATTACAAAAAATCTTACAGACTAGAAGTGTAGACTTAATGATAATTAACCTACTGACTAATACATGTATATGTGTTTTATTATACATAGAAAGAACGAATCTTAGACACAAACAGAGATCTTAACATAGCAAAATCGAGATCCAGGCTACTATAGATTTTATTTAGCTCACTAAGTGCTCGAGTAATAGGGGCAAAATTAAAGTAGTTAGATTTCAATACGGTAACATGAAAAGGATAGTAGTGGCGGAGCATCCTATTAGGTACATTGAAGCCAATCTGCTCAAGAAGTGTAGGGCAGTCAATTAAACCATTAATGACATCATAGATGAACACTAAAGCCTGAATGGTTCTCCTATTCGCAAGGGATTTCAAATCTATGAGCAGACAGCGGGCACTATAAGATGGGACGGGCTCACTAAAATGAAGCGGTTGAAGAGCAAAACGAATAAAATTCCGTTGAACTCGCTCAATTCTATTAGAGTGTGAATTGTAAAATGGATTCCAAATTATTGACGCGTACTCCAGTTTTGAACGGACTAATGAGTTAAATAGCGACTTTCTAGTGTAGGGATCCCGAAAGTCTTTCGCGTATCGCTTTAAGAATGCTAAATTAGAGTAAGCCTTAGGAATCACACAGTTTACATGGTTGATAAAAGTAAACCCCGAATCAAATAAGACTCCTAAATCCAAAAATTCCTTTACTGTGGCAAGTTCGAAATTTAAGACCGAGTAATTTGAGAGGATAGGATTATAAGATTTCGAGAGAGTCATGTGAAAACATTTTTTAATATTGAGCGAAAGTTTATTTCTTATGCTCCACTCAGATAAGCTATTTAAATCAGTTTGCAGTGAAGAAACATCGGACAGACACGTAATCTTTCTGTAAAGCTTCAGATCATTGATAAAATACAATAATGTGGCTTTTTTAGCAAAATGTGGTCAAAGAAAATAGTGTGATGCCTCAACATAGCCAAATGAGCGAGAATGAAGAAAGATTTAGTATGAATGAAAGATAATCACGCAGCACTGAAAAAGTTAGGTTAGGTTGAGTCAAGTATGAATATTGTTCATTTTTGCGGGTCGAACGTAATTGGAATACAAATTAGTACCAAACACTTTATTTTACAAGAAAAACGCTTTTGCATACAAACAATATATACAACTTTGCGATGCCGTAGAAACCCTAAGCATATTGTTAAATTCACTGAGTTTAAATAGTGGCCTGCGGAAGGCGCTACTTTCTGTATTCTTCCAATCGTGGGCTTGAGCTTCCTCCCACCATCGGTTACATTCTCTTTAACAATTTGAAAAATAATTTGCGCGCTCAAATGGAGAATATTTTAAATTTTCTTCAACGGGACTTTATTTATTTTTTTTTTTTGATTTCTGGTGCGAATGGCTGAAGCCGAGGGCTTTCAAAACGCCAGGTTATCCCTCTTATTCTCGTAGTTGATCTCGGTTTTCCGCACTTCAGCAGAGTGATCCTTCTTTGCGTGGCTTTTTATTTAGTGCATACAGCACAACAAATGGTAGTATATGCGTACGGCAGTTTGTTCGAGCGCGACTTTCTGCGGGGGGGTGAGCGCGGTGGGCGGTACTGACACCACTAATAAACTTAATTTTAAATACTTTAAAACTTAGCTTCGATTTTTTGTAAAAAGTCCGTTAATTGAGTAATTTTGCATTTATCAAAATTGTGAAATATCTCAGCGAGACTGGGATTATTTTGGAAGATTTCGAACCTCTCCCTAATGTCGTTTAGAAGATTACATTGAAAGATCTGATGTGTGAAACTGTCAATAAGACCGCATCTACATACATAGATCATATCTTTTGGCATTAATTTTATATAGATAGGCAGTGTCGTATGTGCATCCAGTGAGTATTCTATTTATAGTTTTTATTTGACGCGAAGTAATTTTACTATTATGAAACCATGGTTTTTTTTGTAACTCCTGACCATACTTGTAAAAGCGTGTTTGGTTTGTTTACAGCGAAAATCCGTAGTTCATCAACCCAGCTTTTTTGTATCCTATTTCGAATGCTTCTAAGAGCTTCTTCTATTGTGAGTCTTACTTCAACTATATTTTCACAATCTATTGCCTCCTTTGCCAGTTCGTCCGCCCTTTCATTTCCCTTCACCCCCTTATGGATTGGGGCCCAAATTATTTTTATTTGGTCGAAGTTGCCTATTCGTGTAAGCCTGTGAATTTTCTCAACATAGTAATTTAAGGTTTTATTCTTTCCTAGTAGCTGACACGCCACTAGACTGTCAGTGAAAACTATAACCTTCTCGTATCCTAGCTCTATGGCAATTTCAATAGCTTTATAGATAGCAATAATTTCCCCGTAGCTTGAGGATGCTCTGAAATTTATTTTGTACTTATGTTCGCTTTTGTCGGTGTAGTTGTATATACCGCAACCGGTGGCGTTTAAACCAACAGAAGCATCTGTAAAAAAGATTTTAAAATTTCTAGTTTTATGTTCTTGTATTAATTTGTTATAGGTCACCTTTATGACTTCCGTCGCAAGGTCTGTCTTTTTGCCCTCTATTGTCCTCGTGATAACTTCTAAATTGGTGTGAGTGATTGTGAATTCGCCTACAGCCATATTGTCAAATACTTCCTGAAATTCTTTAAAGATTTTGCTGTAGCTTGAGTTGATATTTGGAAAGTTCTGTAGAGAATTTTTTAAGTTAGTATCAAATGAGATGGTACTTATTTACCAGCTCTTTTGCTGTTAGCCATTTAGCCCTGAAAGCAGGAGGTAGCTCATTTGCTAATGCATATATTAAAGGAACTGGTGTAGCAGGGGTCACCCCTAGACATCTTCTAAGGAAGCTATTTTGATATATCTGTATTTTATTATTGGTTGTCCTGGCACAGTTTGCTGTTGATGTTCTGCAATATTAAATTTTGCTTCTTACTAAAGCCTTATAGTAATTAAGTGCAACTTGCGGGTGTAGTCCTGCTTTTATAGATGTTAGACATCTGAAAAGTTTGGAATTTGTTTTTGATCTTTGGATCGTATGGTTGTAGTGCTCGTTTACAGCCAATGAGGCACTTATGACCCTGCCTAGGAATTTGAGCGTCCTGACTTCCTCAATGACTTGATTTCTGAAAGATATGTTAGACGGATTTACATTATATTTGTTTAAATATAAAATTTTGGTTTTATTTGGATTGAAAGTAAAATTTAGCTCTTCACAACTGTCTGCAAACTGGTTTATCTTGTTTTGGAGATTGATTTTGGCCTCCTCGAAATTTTTGCAGTAGGACATGATGATAAAATCATCAGCAAACTGATATAGCCTTGTCTTTTCGTCCTCAATACTGTGCAAACTTTTGGTATAGATGTTGAACAAACATGGCGACAGGCTGCTTCCTTGGGGTAATCCATTCCTTATTTCTGCTTCCTCCTTTCCAAGACGTAGTGTCCTCAGAGCTAGAAAGTTTGCTATCCATTCCTTGTATGTGTTTGGCACCCCTATTTCTTCCATAATTACTATAAGTTTGCTTACGTTGACACAATTGTACGCATTACTTATGTCAGTTGAGCAGATTACAACTTTGTGGCCCTGACTTTAAAATACATGCCTGATGTATTAAGTAGTTTATGCAAACAGTCGCCGACCTTCTTTCTCTATACGCAAAGGAGTGGTTGGGAAGAATTTGATTGGCTTCTAGAAAATTCGCAATTCTTTTCTTAAGGCATAGGTTTATACACTTCAATAGCACTGAAATAAGTGCTATTGGTCTAAAGTTATTGATGTCATTCAGCGTTGTGTCTTTTTTTGGTATAGGTACTATTTTGATAATACGCCACCTATCCGGGATTTGATTTGATAGAAAAACGTTATTAAGTGCAGTGCGTATGTTGCTAAGGGAAATTTCATTTAGTGCTTTAAGCATTTTGTAAGTACATAATTCTGTCTACCCCACCTGCGGAATTGCTGTTTCTACTGCGAATGACCTCATGAAGTTCCTCATAGGCGATTTCTAAGCTGTTTTCTTGTACAATCGGCTTGTTTATGGGAGTTGACACTTGCTGAATTGGAACCTGACTTTTCATGAGTTCTAAAAAGCTCCTATCGTTCTCATTTGACCACTTTGTGTTGTTTGACTGTTTGAAATCCCCACGCATAGCCCTAATAAACCTCCAAGCCTCCTTGGTGGTTGGTTCTTCATTCAACTGCTCAATTCTTTGGTTAAAGCTCTGCTTTTTTTGTTCCTTGACCTTCTCCCTCCATTCGCGCTTTATATCTAGTAGGCTCTGAAAATTCTGTGGTGATGGGTATGATTTGCATTTCTTGTATGCACTTCTTAGAAGGCGGAAGGATTTTGTGAGGTCCTCACACCACCATTTTTTGGGTTGTCTTCTATCGTCATGAACATAGCTAGCCGCTTGGATTTCTTCCTCTATTTTCTCCTGAATGTCATCTACATCTGGCTCCAGGGAGGTTTGTTTCAGACCATCCAATAGCCTTTTTTGCGAGATAAACTTTTTCTGGCCAACTTCTATTGCCATGGTTTCAATAATTATGGGAAAGTGATGGCTGCCGCCCAATCTGATTGGCTCAGTCCTCCAAGAGAACTGGATATTGCTGTTGGAAAATGAAAGATCAAGGACAGATCCACTATCAACCAGTAGATCCCTTTGGTATGTATAGGTCCCATCATTGAGTATTCTGAAACTATGTTCCTGAACTATTTTCTGCAGATTGTTGCCTCGACATGTCTCAATTCGGTCCCCACAGATTGTAGATCTAGCGTTGAAGTCACCCAAAACCAGCACATTTTCAAACCTTTCTAAAAAATTTAAGATTCTTTTTATTTCATTTCTGAAAGGATCCACCGCAATGCTTGGTGGAAAATATACAGCACATATTATAATGTTCGGTTTTAAGTTTTTCGTTTTAATAATTAGCACATCAAAGTCTGAAAGGAACTGAGTTCTCTCAAACTTTATGTTTTTTTTGATAGCTACTGCTACTCCTCCATAACCATCCTCACGATTTTTTTCTACAATATTATAATTTATAATGTTTCTATGCTGTGGTTCGTTAGACGTAAAAATCTCACTAAAACATCCTATATCAAATGCTTGCTGATTTAGATGAAATTCAATAGAGTTTATATTTGCTTTTAAAGATTGACAATTGTATTGAAGTATTCTCATAATGCTTCCTCTGCTTTATCACTAGTGGTCTGACCCATAGCTACTAATTCTTCTCGTATTGATTTTTCCTCAAATTTGTGTTTTAGCTCAACAATTTTCCTCAGGGCCTCACCTAATTGGCCGCCGATGCATGCACCTTGCACAATTTTGAATAGTTCAGTCATTAGCTTTTCTAGTTCTGTGACCTTCCCTTTTAGATACTCCAGTGTGTCTAAAATAGAGGTGCGCTCTTTGTTTTTCTTCTCAAAGCTAGCATTATTCAAATTTTGTCTTTTTTTTTCAACAGGCTGCGCTCTACTGACAATAGCGCTATACTTTTTTCTCGTTAGTCTTCTGTTCACTTCTGTGTTTCTATTTCTTGTCTCTACATTGTTTTCCCTAATTGTTGGGAATTCGGCCTCATCTACTGCCAATAGCTCAAATTGATTTGTTCTTTCAGGGTAATAAGTTTTTATAGTCTCTCTCCTTGACAATTTCTTAATTGTGCTTATGTAATTTATCTCTCTCTCCCTTTCCCAGAAACCACATCTGTTTTTGTCCGTTGCTGTGTGCTCTGTGCTGCCACAGAGAATGCAGCTCTTGTTGCAAGAACTATTGTCACACTCATTTTTCCCGCAGAGTATACAGCGCTTTTTGGCTTTGCATGAATATTGTGTGTGCCCTAGGCGCCCACAGTTTATACACTGTCTTAGTGGTGGTATGTAGAAATCAACTTGAAGTTTTGTGTATTCAAACACTATAAATTTTGGAATATCTTTTCCTGAAAAACCTATTTTTATTGTTGTTGTGGCGTCTATTCTATTGCTTTCCCTATCTTTCCTGGTAAATCTCATAACTGACGAAATCGGAATGTCAGATACTGCATTTTCTTTGATTTCAGCTTCACTATAGTCAGTGGGCACACCCCTTACTACACCATAAGTCTCAAGCGCGGTACGAGGAACAAAGGCTCTGAGACCTTTCTCTCGTACTTTGTCATTTAGTAAAAAGTTATTGGCTGATGCCGCATTTTTAAAAGAAATTTTATAAAGCGTTCTTCCTACTGCCTGAATCAAGGCAATGTCTTCTATTTTAAAACATTTGATTTGCTTAAATAGCGTTAAGCCATTTGTTATACGTTCATTTTTCATCGTCTCGCATTGCGAGGAGTCCACTAGCACAAAAAAAGTTCCTGTAAAGTCCGCTGGGTACATTACTGTGTCCGTAACTGTATTATTGTTCCGTATTTCCCTGTTTGTTTCGTTTGTCTCGTTGCTTTTATTCCCGCCTTTTTCTGTAACTGCACTTGTTTTACCATTGCTACCTGTTTCTGAAACACTTGGTGTTTCACAATTTTCGTCCAAAACCATTTCATTTTCATAGTCTACTATATTTCTCTTTCTAACCTCACTTGATGCATCTACGTTGCCTTTCGTTTTGCCAAAAACATTACTTTTCAAAAGATTAACAATTTTTGCCTCTTTATCTCTTTTCAGGCGCTTTCCTTTTGCAAGGATTACACCAGGGAGATCCTCCCCTTTCTTGCTGCCGTAGGCGGCAGTCTTTAAAATTATTCGCTTTTCACAATACACAAGATAATTTCACTTTAACAAATGCAAGTACTCACGGTTTTCAGTTTATTCTCCAATTGCGGCGTTTTTTACGTAGTTTGCTGCTTTCAGTTACTTTACTGTATGCCCCAAAAAAACGAAGCGAAAAAAAGGCACTGCTATACGCACTTATGCGTACATGCAGGCTTAAAAAGATATGCACCAATTAATTGGTTTAGACTTTACTTAAATAAATCTATGCTCAGTTAAAATTTCCCCAAGTATCAAAAAGTTTGATCACGAAGACTCGTCCACACACGCTCGTAGTTGGTTGCGTATTGCAACGGGACTTTATAGGGAAATATTTTTTTCTTTGGTTTTTCGCATATTGTGTCTTGGAACTTTTCAGTAGCGCATCGTATATAAAAAATATGCAATAAATATACCAAGAAACCCTTGGCAAAATTAAGAAATAGCAACAATGCAGTATGTTAGTTAGTTGAGTAGATGCTGCCATATTATCCTTTGATAAGGACTATATTGTTTTAGTATTAAAAAAGGATTAATAAAAAATTATGAGTAAAAAATCGCGGATGAAATGTCGCTCTATCGCTAGACTCTGGTTGTAAAAAATTTCGAATGATTGAAAAATTAGTAATCAGTGAATAAATAATAAGCGAAAAACTAATAGTTGATGAAAATTTAGTAAAGAATGGAAAATTAGTGACTGGTGAGATGTTGCGACAAATGAAAAATAATATCGAGAGAAAATTGACTAATGAGTGAAGACTTTTACTAAGTGATTTGTATTTTCGAACGTAACTTTAACGTAATCTCTATCTGGCATAAAAAAAAAACGGAAAATTTGTGCTTTCTTGAAAACCCTTAAGGCAAAAAAAAAAATTTGTCGAATAATTTGATACCAATATAAATATAACTAAAATACACGTAAAGAAACAATCTGGTAATGAAAAATAGAATTAAAAATAATAATGACGTTAAAAAAGTATAGGTTTCGGCCAAGGCGAATTTATAGAAAGTGATGGCATAAGAGCAGCTGATTTGATTTTTTTTATTCACCTACATGTATTTTGTTTTTGCTTTTGCGTATGAGCTTTCAAAAGCCGTAAAAGCAAAAAACAAAATGTATTTAAATTTTGACAACTCTTACGCAGAAACAAAAACAAAATACACAGGAATTTTGTAGTTGTATTTATAACACCACCTTGTATGGATTCGCCTTGGTTTCGGCATTGCGTCGTCTTTAACGAAATAAAAAACTGAGATTACAAGTGATTTTTTTTGAAAACTATTGAACTGCCGTAACGAAACGACCAGGGAATGGTGGCGGCAATAACGATGGATATGAAAATAACAATAACGCCGATAACACACTGCTAGATATTCCAAGAGCGGCAGGCACTGCGACCTGGAATATTTGCATCCCCAAGTGTCTATTGATATCCAGGTGCGCAGCTGATAAAAATCTAAAAAAAAAAGAACAGTTTAAGATTTGGTTCACATTTACTTTTCAAAAAGCATACTTAGCATGGAGAATATTGTATTCAAAAACTATGATAGGACCGCTAAAAAATGAAAAAAAATTATTGATTGGTTTGTGAAGCTTTGTAAAGAAAAATTGTGAAAATGGTGTTGCCAGATATATGTATGTTCATATGTGCATACATATATAGTTGCAAACAAAAATTTAATTGAGAAAAAAAAACGTAACAGTTTTCCCTCAGAATTTATAAACAAATTTTAAACAAAAAAAAAACATTTAATCAGCGTTGCCACATTTCGTAAAAAATTAAAAAAAAGGCTATTTTACTAAAATATTTATAATATGACAGTACGAATATTAAACGAAAATTGTTTGAAAGAGCTATACCCCAAATTGAAAAATGGTATTGCCAGATATATACATACATATGTCAGGGAATAATGGCCGGGTATTTGAAATATAACAATAAACTGGTATTTATTCAGGTCTTAAAATTATTACAAAGTCTTTTATTAAATTAAAGTTACAAGTTCACCCGTAAGCCAACCGTTCGGCTTAGCTGCTCGTACACGACTTCCTTAACTATCGGCCGCTCTCTTTATTCACACTTGACAGCTCGGCCTCTCCTGACTACCACTAACCGGCCTCGGTTAGTCATCCGTTGAACTACCATCGCTGTCTTCGTCTTCAAATTCCGGACTAAGTTGACACCATCGTTTCATTTGGTCACTGGACATTATACTGCAGTACCGTCGTTGGGTCACTGGTGCATCTGGTATGTCCTCAACAATGTACCGGTCGTAGTCCAGTATCTTCGTGACTATATAGGGTCCCTTGTACTTTGCGTCTAGCTTGTGTGTCTCACCCGTGGCTGTTGATACATTGGTGATCATTACCAGATCGCCCTCGTCGTAACGTGTCGGCTGCTGATGGCGTTGATTATATCTTTGCTGCCATTTTAATCGTTCAGCTTCTATATTGGTTCTTGCTTTGGCGAATAACTCATTTCGTTTGGTTTCGGTTTCCGGATCCTGTTCGTCGTGAAGTGCTTGGATCAATCGGTTCTGGCTGTAGTCGCGTAAATCGTAGTTAAATATTATATCATTCGGGCTTACTTTCGTCGTTGCATTTAACTGAGAGTTAATACTCCATTGTAATGTGGGCAAGGTTGCGTCCCACTCTTTCGTGGTTTTCATCATTGTTCGTATAGCTGGTAAAATCGTCTTATTGACCCGTTCGGCTTGACCATTGCCTCGTGGTGTTCTTACTGCGATTTTGATATGTCGTATACCGTAGGTTTGTAAATAAGTCTCAAACTCTTTGGAGGTGAACGCTGTTCCGCGATCAGTGGTGATCTGCACCGGCTGACCAAACGTGGACATCACCTCTCGTAGCATAGTAATGACTGGTGCTGACTTAGTATTCCGTACTGCTTTTAAAATGCTGTATTTGGAAAAGGCACATACCAAGACAACGATGTGCTGATTCCCTTTCGTGCTTTTGGGAAACGGTCCCAAGTGGTCCATGTGAACTGATCGGAATGGTATCGGGGTTATCTCTGTTAGGTGCATTTGACCTTCGGACTTCCCTCCTCGTACTTTGTAGATGCAACACTCTGGGCACGCGGCTATGTACCCTTTAACGTAGCGTCTCATTCGATGGAACCAGAAGTCTCGCTGAAGTCGTTGTATAGTCTTTTCAATACCGTAATGCCCTGAATCGTCGTGGCATGTCTTCGTGATGCGCCATCTTATGGCTTGTGGAATCACTAGTCGTCGTTCGTCTTTAACTTTGCGGTATACCCGTCCTCTGTGTAGTTCGTAATCCTGATGAATTTGCTTTGCCGATGCGGAGCTGGACTTTAACGCTGCTGCTATTTCTTGAAGTTTCTTATCTTGCATTTGCATCGCAAATACCCAATCGTTGTTACCTTCCGCTGTAACCGCTAATATATTCTCGGCTACCGTCTTACATTCGCTGGGTGGTAACCTTGGCGCTCGACTCATCCCGTCTACATGTTGCATTTTATGGCCCTGTCGATGAACCGTCTTAAAATCGAACTCTTGTAGTCTCAACCACCATCTCGCAATACGTGGAAGAAGTGGTGTTGTTGCTTTCGTGGTAACAATAGCGTTACAATCGGTCACCACGGTGAACGGCTTACCCAGAAGATACATGCGAAAGCGTGTTAACGTTTCGACTATCGCAAGCACCTCTAGTTCGTGACTCGGAAATCGTGCCTCGTTCTCACTGCATTGACGACTGTAGAAGAAAACTGGTTTTTCTCCCTCGTCTTCATATTGGAATAGAATACCGGAGAGGCCTACGTGACTCGCGTCCGTGTGTACCTCGTGCTGCTTGCCCGGGTCGTATAAGGTCAGCACAGGTTTGCTCGTTATAGCGTCTTTTAATTTCGTGAACGCTTCTTGCTGTGGTGTTGCCCATTGGAAACTAACATCGTTCTTCAATAACCTGGTCAACGGAGTTGCTAGCTGGCTGTATCTTCCTACAAATTTACGGAAAAATCCAGTTAGTCCCAAGAATTGTCTTACCTGCGTCGCGTTGGTCGGTTGTGGAAATTCTTTGATACATATCGTCTTCATTTCGCCTGGAGTTATACCCTCGCTTGATACTTCATGTCCCAGGAAACTGACTTTATTGGCTAGGAGTTGGCACTTAGAAGGTCGCAATGTCAGACCATCTCTCTTCACCGCTTCCAACACCTCTCTTAGTACTGCAAGGCCTTCCTCACAGGACGATGTGGTTATGATTAACTCGTCGACATAGCTAACCACCTTGTTCCGAGACTTGAGCGTTGATATCATTCTTATCACCATTTCTTGAAATACCATCGGTGCGTTTACTAAACCGAACGGCATGACGTTGTGCTCATACAGGCCCTCGTGCGTTAGGAATGCTGTGTATTTCTTGCACTCTTCATCGATCGGTATCTGGTAATACCCGCTGGTCATATCTAATGTTGTGAAAAATCTTCCACCGCTTAACTTCGCCAATTGTTCTTCAACGACTGGCATCGGAAAATGTTTGCGTACGGTTACCGCATTTAACGCACGATAATCCACGCACATTCTACTCTCTCCATTGGATTTCGTCACCAGAACTACGGATGCTGCATGTGGCGATATACTAGGTCGGATAATATCGTTGACCAAAAGCTCCTTCAATATCGTCGATAACTCTTGCTGCTTTGCGAACGGCACCTGGTATCGTCTACCCACTATGGCACTCGGAGTAGTAACCTCAATGTTCATCGTTGCTGTCTTGCATCTTCCCAGCGTTGGAATACCCTCTGCAAAACAATTACCGTACTCAGCTAACAGTTCCATTACCCTCTGCTTTTGTTCTGTTTGTAGATTTTTGTTAACGTTGAACTGGCTCGTAGTTTTAATTTGCAACATCATAGACCCTGCGTCAATGATCAATCGTTTATCTTGACCACACAGCACATCTCTACCCAGTAAAATATCGTAGCTGAGCATGCTGTCTGGTACTTCATAAAGCTTGGCATTGATAACTTCACCACCTAGTTTTATTCGCGTGTTGACAACTCGTGTCACTTCAACAACTGAACCACCAAACCCTTTCAATAGTTGATACGTTGGCGCCGTGTGCGCGTTCGTCATTGTCGTTGATTCTCTTATTAGCGAATGATCGCTACCGGTGTCTATCAAGGCGTGACACTTTACACCTTCACACTCGACTTCCTCGACTATTGGCGGACTATGTTGCTGCTCATATACGTTGCTATCAATCTTAGCAACCGTAACTTTAGATTCTGCTGGACATCGTTTTGCATCATGCCCCACCTTGGCACATTTACTACATCGTGGCTTCTTTGGAGGCTGCGGGCATTTGGCTGCCATATGCCCGAATCCATTACAATTATAACATTTCACTCTCTTACCTTTATCTTCAGCCGATACGTGGCTGACGTCTGATAAATTCGCATTTCGAGTGACGCGTTGCACATCCCCATGTGTCGTTGCACGTAGACTCTCAAGGGATTGTCTCAACTCGTTGCTGGTCCGCACATTCATTGCCGATAATGTGCGAGTGAGCGTACTATCGTTCAAGCCGTTGATTATGTATGAATTTATTGATTCCTCGTCAATGCCTCCTCGCCTGCCTATGGTCAGCATTTCATAAAAATATTCAATGAGTGGCTCATTTGGTTTACGCCGTCGTGCTGCCAACTCCCTATGAACGTCGGCTGATGTCACTGTGTACGGAAAATCGGTTAATAACATTTGGACAAATTCTGCCCAAGATCTGAATACTGGTTGCGCATCCAACCAATTCTTGGCAATTCCCTTCAATCTATGTTGAACTGCAAGAAGCACTGTCTCGGTTTTCCAACCGTACACTTGTTGTAACTGCTCGATCTTTGTCACAAACTGCTGCGCTGTCATCGTTTTTCGCACTGGGTCAAACTCTGGAAGAACTCCTACTACTTCTGGTACACTTTGCGTTTGCACCATTTGTACTGGTAGACTTCGTTGCGGTGAGGGTTCAGGAGCCACTACTCCACCCTCCGTTGCTGCTACCGTTCTTACCGACTCGCCTCCATCGTTTTCTCGTGCCCCTGCTGCTGGCTTTAGCGCTGTCTCGATTGCTTTTACCGAATTCGCCAAACTCAATACTAGCTCTTGTAGCTGACTGAATGGCTGCTCCCATGGTTCTGCTGATGCTATCTCCTGCATTTCGACCTCATCCGTCCCTAAGGCTTCCATTAGGGCCGCTACTTTGTGTGCTTTATTGCCACTTATCGCCAATTCATTCATACGCAATAATGCGTTTAATTGCGCTACACTTAAGCTTGCCAATTTCATCATGACTGACTTTTCGTTTTTGCTGCACCTGTACAGCTTTTCTTGCTTAGCACACGCTTTTTCTCAGAAAAGACCAAAATTCGTTTTATCGCGTCGTTAGAAAAAATTCTTATCCTAACCTTCTCGATGTTTCGCTGAATCTTCTTGTCGTCAACCGTCTGCTTTAAAGTTGTGTGTGTATGTATTTTACGTTGCACAGCCGTTGCTCTGCTTTCCTGAGCGTCGCTGTCTTTAATCGTTGTATGGTGTGAGCCTGTGTGTATGTATATGCTTGTCGTTGCACAGTCGTTGCTCCGTTTATTCCTTTTGAATATTGTTCCTCTACGTATGCGCCGTTGGTAACCTGAGCGTTCATGTGCTATTACGTGCACAGCCGTTGCTCTGTCTTACTCTCTCTTCGTTGAGTCGTTTCCCTGCGTATGCGTCGTTGGTGATTTGAGCGTTCATGTGCTATTACGTGCACAGCCGTTGCTCCGTTTTACTCTTTATTCGTTGAGTCGTTTTTCTTCTTCGCATGCGGCGTCGGTTTAAGCGTGAGTATGTGCTATTCCGTGCACAACCCTTGCTTCATTGACACTCTTGCCGTTGAGTGCCCTCTCCCCTTCGCATGCGCATACAAGTGCTCTGCCACGTCGAGCGTTCTTATTTGATTTAAATATGAGCGTGTGTGCGTTTTATTCGTTGCACGAACTACTCCGCTTTACTCGTGAACAACTTTTTGTTCCACTTCTTTTAATTAATTTTCTAACCAATTTAACACTTTTGTAGGCGTTTTCGATACCCGCTTCTGAATCTGTCAGGGAATAATGGCCGGGTATTTGAAATATAACAATAAACTGGTATTTATTCAGGTCTTAAAATTATTACAAAGTCTTTTATTAAATTAAAGTTACAAGTTCACCCGTAAGCCAACCGTTCGGCTTAGCTGCTCGTACACGACTTCCTTAACTATCGGCCGCTCTCTTTATTCACACTTGACACATATATGTATGTATGTATATGCTACTAAAAAAACAATAATTGAAATACAGCGCAATAATGGTATTTCATTGAAAATGTATGCATAAATTTAAAAGAGAAAATAAGTTGGATAGGGTTGCCACCTTTTGGGAAAATTATATAAGGGGTATATTTAAATCAAATAACTACGCCTACGGCATAATAGTACAGTTATGAAAAGAAACGTCGAATATAATTAAATTATACACAAGTTATATAAAATATGGATGTCAAACGGTTAGAGAGTGCTTCCGCCTTTTTTTTTTGGAAAATCGAGTTTAATTGAATAATATACAAATTATACAAAATGTCAGAATATGGGTGCAATATTTTGAGGCGGGTCGCAACCCCAAATTATACACAAGTGACATGTAGAAAGCGAAATACGTTTTTTAGTTACTTATGCCAAGGCAACTAATAAACAAACATAGATAGTGCCACTTCTGCCGCGTTTTTCTATTATGTATACAACATGTTCGTTGTTCGGACTTAACTCCTAAACTAATAAATAGATTTCTGTAAAATTTTCGGTGGTGGAAATTTTTTGTATAACTGGCCTTAGTACATACTATTTGAAAACTCTATAGGTGGCGTGAGAGTCAAGTTGTTCAGAAAATCTATAATCATGCAAATTTATTATAATAGCATGTTGAAAAATAAGTTTGTGCAAGGTGGCGCTGGAGTTGGATTATTCATAAAATCTCTATTCGCCGTCTTCTTTAGATGAAAAGATAAAAACGTATGCTGCAAGCGTGATGATAAATACTTTTACGAAAAATGAATTCGCTAGATGGCGCCAGAGTCGAGATATTCAGAAAATCAGTCTGTTTCAAATTTTTCGCTCCGGTGATGCTAAGTACACTCACATCTTGGTTATTATTTGTAGTTCGATTCGATCGTAAAAGTTTTCGATTTCGACTTATACTGCAAAAGAATTGGACTATAACTACTTTACGATTTGACCTAGAGAGTAAGGGCTATGCTATTTTTAGTTAAAGAATAACTTTTTGCACCAATACCTACATATGTATTCTATTTATATATGTATATATTTCACATTTCAATAAGTCTATAATTTTTATTTTACATTATAGGTAGTTACAGTTAAGCGGTTGTGTGTAAGAAAACTTCCGCCTGTGTTAGCCATTCAATTAAAGCGTTTCGAATACGACTACGAGCGCGTTTGCGCTATTAAATTCAATGATTACTTTGAGTTCCCACGTGTACTCGATATGGAACCATACACAGGTGAGTACTTGTTGCATACTTACATAAATATACAAGGTTGCCAAAGTAATTGAATCATTTGATTTAAATTACCATTCGGACTTGGTTCAAAGGCGCTGTCGATAAATTCTGGATTTCGTGACGGATATTCGATAGTCTGGGGCTTCCTTGAATAAATCCGTAACTTTAAAGAACCTAAAGAAAGAAGTTTGGAACGTTGAAATATGGTGAACTTTTTGGCCACAAATACTAATTATGTTTACCTTAGAAATGCCATAAATGAACTGAAATTCCACGCCACGTCAAAAAATTATTACATCTTCCACTAGGTTGATTTACTATGGGCCACCCTGTATATACATACATACATAGTATATACACCTGTGATCATGAAAATAGTAGCAAAATGCGTTGACAAATTTTTAAAAAATTTTCTCTCCTTATATTATTTGAATTTTTTTTTATAAAACCGTAGTTAATTCTAAAACAAAAACCATGAGTAAAAATGTGTGAAATGGGCCATTATTTTTCCGAATATCAACCTTTTTTTTTGCGAAATTGATTTTTTCTGTTTCACAACAATGAAATAAATATAAGTTTCACGATTTTTTGAAATTCGAAATATTTCAGATATTATACCTATTAACTTTTATCGCAATTTTTTGGACTTCATTTATGATGATTATGACGTTTTCATGCCATTTTAAGTTATTATTTAAAAATTTCTTTTTTTTTTTTAAGTTATTAACATGTTTAAAAATATAATGCCTTTAAATCGCTTTAAAGTCGCTTTTTTACCTAATATTATAGTAAATTCTTTTAAAAATCATTTCCAAAAAACCAAAAAAAAATTTGTAATCAAGTAAGATAAAGTTTCAAACTATCTAGAAAATTTATATAACTTCGACTATATTAACAAGGTTTTTATCAAAATTTTTAACTTTATAATTTGAATACTTACAAAATTTATACAAGAGTTTAATAGACTGCAGGTTTGAAATTCTATATGTTTTTTGATAATTTTTTGTTAAAAATTTGAAAATTTTAATTAACATTTTTTAAATTTGGCGAATTTTTATACATTTTTTATAAAAGGTTAGAACTTTGACTTACATGGTTTTCCTTATAGAATTAACTATATTTTTTTTTATAAAAGCAGAATTAAAAGTTTATTATACATATATAAATTTTTTTTTACTATTTTCGCGATCACAACTGTATATAAGATACACTATAACTTAAAATGCAAAAAAATAAACCTTCATTTACTGCATTATTGTTATTTTTACTGATTTAAAAAAAAAAGGCCTAAACTATCGTTATATTTCTCTCTCTCTCTCTTCTCTCTTTTAGTCTCTGGCTTAGCCAAACTGGAGGGTGAAGTCATCGAAGTGGGCGATAATTGCCAATCAAATGGCGAGACCACCAAATATGAGTTAACTGGCATTGTGGTACACAGCGGACAGGCTTCCGGTGGCCATTACTTTAGTTACATACTTTCGAAGTAAGCCGAATGATTTATTTGAAGTTTTCTAAACATTTTTAAACGTATATATATTATATTAAATTACACAGAAATCCCTCCACTGGCAAAGAGCAATGGTATAAATTCGATGATGGTGAGGTGAGCGAATGTAAAATGCACGAAGATGAAGAGTTGAAAGCGCAATGCTTTGGCGGTGATTACATGGGTGAGATTTATGATAACAATTTGAAACGCATGCAATATAGACGTCAGAAGCGATGGTGGAATGCATATATGCTCTTCTATACGCGTTGCGATCAAAAACCAGTACAATTCGAACCTTGTGTAGAGCAACTGTCGTTAGCAGAGAGTCGCAATTTAGTATTGCCATTACCAAAACCGATCGAACGTAGTGTGCGGTGAGTAGGCCTTCATGCCAATTATTGTTAATTTATTAAAAATGTTTTCATTCTCTCTACAACAGACATCAAAATATACGATTTTTGCATTCAAAAAGCATTTTCTCAGTGGAATTCTTCAATTTCATTAAGAAGTTAGTTAGCTGCAGTATTCCTTCAACACGTCCCGAGAAAATGGTGTGTACACTTGCGCTACTTATTGTTGCCACGTATTTCAAGAAAAATTAATATATCGATTTTTAATAAAATTTTTTTTTTTTGTACTAGACACCAGCTGCTGAGGAACTTTCATTGCTGGGCGTACAATTGGCATCACAATTCTTATTCCACACTGGTTTTCGAACGAAAAAATCACTACGTGGACCAGTTGGAGAATGGTAGGTCAAAATCTTTTTAGTTTTAGTTCAACAAGTTGCAATTCATATTCAGAATTTTCATTTCAAATTAATAAAATTACAATTAAAATTCAGAATTTGCATTTACAATTCAGGATTTCCATTTCGAATTCAGAAATCTACATTTCAAATTCAAAATTTTGATTTTAAATTCAGAATGTTACATTTTAAGTTCAGATTTTTTTTAATTTTATTCAAATTCAGATATTTTTTATTCCAATTCAGAATGTTCCAATTCAAATTCAGAAATTTTCATTTTAAATTCATAAAGTTACAATTCAAGTTCAGAAATTTGTATTTCAAATTGAGACACAGAAATAAGATTTTTTTATATAGCATTAAAAGATTTCTAAACTTAAATAGAAATTTTCTGAATTTAAATTGTAAATTTGTGAATTTAAAATTGTAAATTTCGGAATTTAAATTGTAAATTTCGGAATGTAAATTGTAAATTTCTGAATGTAAATTGTAGATTTCTGAATTTGAATTGCAACTTTTTTAATGTGAAATGGAAATTCTGAATTTTAATTGTAACTTTCTGAGTATAAAGTGAAAATTCTGAATTTGAATTGTAAATTTCTGAATTCGTAATGACAATTCTGTATTTGAAATGGAAATTTCGAACAATAATTAAGTTTTCTGAATTTGAATTGCAAATTTCTGAACTAAAACTGGAAAAAGTGTAGGTCGTGAATAACTTGTGATCGGCTAATACTTTCAGAGTATAAAAAGTGTGCTTTCAAAGTGATTCTAATAGCGGATTTAAAATAAACATTTTCCTTTAGGTACGATACACTATCACATCATATACGCTTCTCCTCCTTGGTACGCAAATGGTTCGCTAATAATGCGCTTCTCAATCCGGCGTCACGTCTGGGCGAATATATCTTAATGGCTCCTTCGCCCGAGGTACGCACCGTATTTGTTAAATTGGTGGTCTTATTCTGTCACTTTGCCATAGCTGACGAGCCGCTGGCTGGCTACGAAGGCGGTAATTTATGTGAACAGATTTTGATAAGCGTATTAGAGCTATTGAAATGTGAGGCTGTCGATTATGGTAAACATTTGCCGCATTACTTTAGTTTATTCTGCATGTATGTTGGTTTGGGTATACCAGAAAAGCAACAGCTGTTGAAGGTATGTCGTAAGATGCAAACAAATTTTCTTAATATAGATTTTAAATTCTATTTTTGTTTTACCATCGTTTTTTTTTTTTTTTAGTTGAATGTGCCCTTTATATTCGTTCAAGTCGCTTTAGATGAAGGTCCTGGACCATCAATCAAATATCAGTATCCCGAACTGAGCAAGTTGCATCAGGTCGTTTCGCATTTAATACGTTGCAGCGATATCTCGGACAAGTGTCAGAATTCGAATCAAAATGCACAACCACTCGAGAATCCATATAAAGATCCAAATATAAGGCGTGAAGAATTGATGCCATTATCGCCAGAATGTGCCGATATACTCTTCAATCGAACGGGGTATTTGTATTGCAATAATATTAAACTGCTTGGAATTAATTAGTTTTTATCTTTTTCATTTATCAGGTACATTAAAAAGCTAATAGAGGACACAGTTGTTGGCGAAGAGGGTATTAAGCTACTACAATACTGTAGCTGGGAGAATCCACATTTCTCACGTGCTGTACTAACCGAACTGCTATGGCAATGTGGGTTTGCCTATTGTCATGATATGCGCCATCACACCGAGCTGCTACTACATATATTACTCATCGAAGACTCGTGGCAACATCATCGCATACACAATGCGCTTAACGGTGTGGCTGAGGAACGCGAAGGCTTGCTGGAGACGATACAGCGCACAAAGACACATTATCAAAAGCGCGCATACCAAATAATCAAATGCCTTACACAACTATTCCACAAATCGCAGGTGGCCCTACAGATGCTTAATTCGAATGCCGGTATCGCACGACATTGGACCATGGCAGTGGAATGGTTGCAGGATGAATTGGAACGGCAGCGAAGTTGTCAATACAATTCATATTCGTGGTCACCGCCCGCACAGAGCAATGATAACACTAACGGTTATATGTTGGAACGTTCACAATCCGCCAAAAATACGTGGTCCATGGCGTACGAGTTGTGTCCTGAAGAGGTGATATTTTGAATAATGAGTGGTTTTTTTTTATGTAACTATTGCCTGTTTTTTGTTGGGTATTTTTTTGTTTTTTTTTGTTTTATAATAAAGGAACAAGAAGAGACCAACGAGTCGGACGTTGAGCCAATTGATGAAGCGCAACGGCAGCAACAGCAACAGCAACAGCAACAACAACAACAAGCTGCACAGTCGCTGCTGGCGGCACCCGCCGCTGGTGAGGCGCTTTCAAGTGATACAGTACCCGCTAGTCCAGCACATAAACCATTTACAGTGGGCATGCCATCGGGTACCCCTATTGATTGGTCGCCTGCGAATACATTTTCGGTTGATAGTCACACAACAACAACAACTACGACCACTTCCACAACGAGTGGAACTGGTGGTAGTGTTTTGTCTGCGGTAAATAGTACTGAGCAACAACAACAACAACAAACCACAACAGATGCGAATATAAATGGTTTGACGGCGAACGTGAAGCAGCTCGCGCTCTCTCCAAAAACGGTAATTCCCCCCTAAAAGTCGACAGTAGCATTTCTAATGTACTCATACACTCCTAAGCATACCAGAGCAGCGGGTAAATGAGATTTTCATGAATTTACTACTAGTGTATTTGTTTGTTTTGATTGTGTTCATTTTACTTTCATACAATTGCCGTGTTCCTTTCTGTTACTTTTTTTTCATTTGTTTGTTTAGATTGGTTTTTGATATTATTAAATTCAATGAGTGAATGTTGTGTATAAGAATTGTTAGAATTGAAACTTGCATTAGGCTTAGAACGTTTATCCAAGTGTGTTGCTATGTAATCCTTCCTTATCCTTATACAGAGATCTTTCGTTATATATTGTATATGTTTGTAGATAACCTAAACCAAACGTGCATATGGATGTGTGCAGTGTTTGAGTGAGCGAGACAAAAGAAATGCTATCTGTCTGTTAAGGGTTGGGCTGTAAGTGAAAATTTCTTTATTATAAAAGTAAAGAAAAAAGTGTACGGCGATGATACAACATAATGCGCATATGTATGTATATGTTTGTAAACAATAATCGCGTCATGGAATTAAAATCATTATCATTGCCGTGTGGTTTCGCGATTGTTTATTTGAACTCCTGAATTTTATTTTAATATTTTTACTAGCATTCTTCAGGCTGCAACTTTTTTAATTTCGCGATTTTAGTTAATTTTTTGTTATTTAAGTTTTTAATTTATTTTACTCGAAATGGAGAGATTTCCAGTGTTAGATTGCATTTGTTACCCAATAATTATATGATACACAAGATTGCGCCATTCTGCGGCTTGTGACATAACTCAAGTAAAAGTTTAAGTGAAGTCATTCTAGAAGGACGTTTCTCTTTATGATTCACAATAGCACATATAATAATAATACGTTTTAGAATCGCTTTTGATCTGTAAAGCCTAGTAGTAACTTCATAGCCGTAGAATTTCACCCATATTTCCTTTAAGAAATATATCAAAATATACTACAAACCGACTGGCTTTTTTTCGTTCATTTGTAAAAAAAAGTTTGTCTACTTTTACTTGAGAACTGTCAAAATTGGTAAAACCGAAGTTGTGGTACCACTGTCGGCGCCACCGACAATGTGCACCTTTTTTGTTACCTCATTATTTTTTATTCACAATTTTAATTTTGAATTCGTTTATAGTTACACTTATTGGAAAATAATCAAAGCACTCAATTTAGACAATATTTTTTCTCAATTTTTTTATAAAAGTAAAGTAATTTTATAAAAAATTGATAATTTTTTTTACAGACGGTAGTGCAGATTTTCGGGAGAGGTACTAAATTCTGCTTTTCAAAATTCTTTTGGATGAAAATTCTGTAAAAATCAAAAAATTCTGTCCAGCCTAAATTCTTTTGGTTCAATATTCTGTATTTAAAATTCTGTATGATCAAAATGATGGAGAACTGAAATTCTGTATATTAAAATTCTGGAATCAAAATTATTTTCGATCAAAATGCTGTAAAAATATAACCAAATAAGCAGATAACCTGATAAGCACGCTTACCTGAATAGCACATTTATTTTATGAATAATGGAATTCCGATTTTATAGAATCAATGGTATATATACATACGTCAATTAAAGAAAAATTCAAAAATTCATTCAAAACAAAAGTTATTACATTATAATGGCGAAGCAATTATTATATTATTAAATTTTTAGCAATTCGCTTTAGAAAAGAAGCATGCCTTAATATAAGCCTTTTTTTTGTTATTCTTTTAATTCTGTTGTTTGCTTTTACAGCCTTCTTCGTTTGACTAATTTGTGACCATTTTGAAATTTCTGAAGCTACAATAAATACATACAAACATATGCACATTTGCTTTATGTAAATCTGTTTTGATAATATAGGAAACCATATGGGTCAAGACAAGTCATGTATTGGCAGTATTTTGTTTTGCAAAACTCTGTATTGAAAAACCGGAAGAGCATATGGATAAATGAAAAAAGTGCGCACTTTTTTTATTTATCCATATGCTCTTCCGGTTTTTCAATACAGAGTTTTGCAAAACAAAATACTGCCAATACATAATTTTGATTTACAGAATTTAAACATACAGTGTTCCGCAATACAGAATTTTAACAGTACAGAATTTTGAATTACAGATTTTTGAATACAGAATATTGAATACAGAATTTTAAATACAGAATTTTGAACCAAAATCATATTGTACCCAACCCCAGATTTTCTTCCAAAAAACGAATTTTGGGCTTTGTTTTGTGTTTTATATAGAAGTGCGATCTTAGAAAAAAATAAATAAAATTTACGGGAATTTTCAACCTCTTGAAACTTGCACTTTATTATACTATGAATTTAAAAGGGCTAAAGAGCTTCATACTTGAAAATTTATAAAAAAAAAAAATTTAAAAAAAGGTCCAAAATTTTGTACAAAATTCGAAATATAAAATTTTTATAGAAATAAAATTTTCAAAATTCTCCAAAAATCGTGATTTTATAATTTTAACCACATAAGTGCATATTTTTTTGGCTCATACTTTTTTTTTTTAACTAAAATTTTTCTTCACCTAATTTGAATTTCAGTACTATTTCCCAAACACAGTTTTTAACGTTAGAGAAATAAAATAGTTATGTTAGAGTTATAAAATAGTTCTCTAAGGTTCCTCGAATCGTTAGAAAAGTATTTGAAATAATACCAAATACCAAAATTACCGTTCATGTTCATAATTTACTTACAATTTATGTACATATGTACATCAATTTTAAATCCACATTGGCGGCAACCAATTAAAATTCAATGTTGGAATACGATTAGATATCTTATCTTTTTTTTACTATATCGAGAAAAACAGAATGCTACAGTTCCCGGCATTTTATCGTTTTCTAATCATTCTAATCGTTCTCTAAACTAAATTTTTCTTGGGTTGTAACAGTTACGAATATTTTTTGAATATTGAGTTTTAGCTGAAGTTTTTTTTTTTAATTTTTTGACTATCAAAAATGTATTCAAATAAACTTAATATTTTAAATAGAAATATAAGCAGGTTTGTACGAATGTGCTAAAAATCTATATTTTTTAATTTTAATTTTCATTTCTAGCCCTTGCAAAAAAAATATTTTATGATGAGCTGATGAGTTTTGGGTTTTTGTAAAATAAAACTTATTAAGTGCCATTTAATGGGTAATAAATAAATCTCGCCATCTAATTTTTATGAACCTAATGTAAAACTCTACGAGTGTTTATTATTTTCCGGCAAAAAAAAAGTAAAACTCTTAATATTTATTTTTATTTTGGGAACAAATTATAGAACTTACGAAATCGGTGTTATGCAATGAACAAAAAAAAATAAAAGTTGAAAAATAAAAACTAATAGCGATTTTTTAGACTCGATCTTTTGCTACTTTTTTTTTTTTTACTCGCGAGCTTCACTTGCCGATTCTAAAAAATTCTTGACACTCCATTGTCAAGGTAAAATACTCGGAAAGTATTTGCCAACCCGATTGTTACCCTGAAGGAGATGTCGATAGCGAAACTAAACCACTCCTACTGTTCAATCTTAACCCGAAGAAAATGCTTTTTGACTATTAAAAATTTTGAAATACAAAATTATATTTTTTTATTCTCCACTTTAAAGTTGTTCGGGATCTTTTTTTTGAAATCCTTAGTTAAAGTTAAAGTTTTTTCTTTTTTTTCCTGATACCGGTTTTTTGATTTGCACGATTTTTTCGGTAAAGGGTTTTATTTTTTTCTCTGGTTTGAGTTTCTTACTCCTCAATTTTTGTGCACCTCTGGCGTCCAAATTTAATCAATGATTTAATGATTTCTAGAATTGCTTGTTCTTATTTTTATTTTCGCCTAACGATTTGCAGTTTTGTATTTTTCTTAGGACCAAAGTTTAATTTCCAATTGGGATGCTTTTTGTTTTTATTCTAGAGCGCTTACTTCTTTATCGTGATTATGTTTTTTTTTTTGTATGTATATTATACCGGGCCGGCCCCCATATGAAAGAGAAATATTTGCAATTATCGATGTAATGTTGTTTAGGAACCCCAAACTTTTTTTTTTTTTTTGCATACAACCATCATATTCTGTGGCTAAGAAATTCCAGTTTTAAATATTAAATACAGAAAACGTGACGTGAAATAGTTTGTGATAGTTATGAATTTCCATTTATTAACAATATAAATATCTACCTGATGCATTTTGAACCAAACTCTTCTGACCTATGTAAATTGTTTTGGCTGTGTTCTATTCTTACATTCCATCTCTGCGTCCTGCCCAAAATTACAAAAATTACACTTGCACACTTTGTCGTCTAAAAAAAAAATTAAAAAAAAAATCAAACAAAAAAACACACATTTCTCTTTTGTCACTCAAAACACTGTTAGCGTACCGTGGGAATTAGCAAACATCACCAACAGCAGCTACAACAACATCAACAACAACAACAACACCAGCAACAGCTACAACAACAGCAACGCGGTAACAGTTCAAGCCGTTTAGTATAATTTACTTTAGCCAAGTTAGTTGAAATTCAAACTTTCTTTTTCGCTTTGTATGCAATTCTCAAAAATGCAACAGCAAGAACAAAAAACCAAAATAATAATGGCACTCACACATACAATGATACATACAACATACATATGTATATGCATAAATTGCCTAACTAGCATTCTTTGCGCCTGTGTGACTTGTGTCAAATATTCAGCATTATTGTTTATTTTGTGTTTTGCTTCATTTTTTTTTTTTTAATTTATTCATCTAAAGATTCGCTGTCACCTGTTATTGCGTTCAACTATGAGTTACAGTCAAAATAGAGGCAATTTTTTTGTTTAGCTAAGCTTCGTTTTGGAATGGTTTCTCCAAGGTGTATCCATAGAAGGTGATACCAAGATAAACAAGGCGAATGCGCTGTGTATTTTGTTAGTGTAATCTTGCGTGTGAAATGTCAAAAACTGAATTCGCCAAGTATTGCTCATGTCTTTTGTTTGTGTCAATAAAACAACCCAGCAAATTTAGAGGGAAGAACAAGCATTAAGGTCATGGGATGCTATAACCTTGTATGAATTCGCCTTGGGTTTCTCAAAAAAAAAAAATTCTTCGTAACGTCGAAATTTTTGCCAGATTCTTTTTTTTTGCTTTTTGTATTCAGCTACAATTGTGATTTTCGAAAGGAATTTAAAGTTTGTTTGAAAATTTTAAATTTTTGCATTAGCGACGACTTAGAATGGATTCCTTTTTTAGAGAATATTTTATTAAAAAGAATCCACATATTTTTCACACATACATATTTTATAAAAATAATATATGTATGTAACAAAAATCGTATACTTCAAAGATTCAAATTGTTCATAGTATGGGCCTATAATTATTCACTTGGGCCGTAGCACTTTATTTACATAAACAAATAAAATTTTTTTTGACAGCTTTAAAAAAATCAAATTCAGCAAATTTTTCTAAATTTTGTATAAAGCTGGAAGCTTTTTTTTACAGTGATCATAAGTTGATTTTGTTTATAATATTCATAATATTTTTCACGCTAATTTTTTTCGTAAATTTCTTATAAAACTTGTTTAGTTCGTAATAGAATAAAAATCGCATTAATTTGAATTTGAAACTTTGTACAAAATTTATAAAAATTCGACAAATTGTCATCAAAATTTCAAACTTTTTAATTAGATTTTTTGGAAATTTTTTGGGTATGCAGTTTTGTAGCTCATTTAATTTTAGTACATTATGTACATGCATACATAAGTTTGAAGCGGCTAAAAATTTCTTTTGACAATTCTTTGATATTTTGGCTTGGAATTTTTTTTTAAATTTAACGCATTAAGTTTATATTGCAGAATTTGTGCAGGTTTTATAAATCCACTTTTTTTTAAATTAGAACGGAATGGCACATGGCTATATTAAAATTAAATGAGCTACGTAACTGCATACCCAAAAGTTTTCTAAAATTTCTGTTTAAAAAGTTTGAAAATACAATAGAAAATTTTTGGAATTTTTATAAATTTTGTACAAAGTTTGAAATTTTGATTTATATGCAAACAATGCGAATATAACATCACTATGTGGTCAATTCTTTGAGTAACTGTATACGGATATGTCCGCCCAAGGAATTCCACTTTAGCAACATTTCCATATTTTTGCTGTTACAGAAAAAGCAAATAAAAATTGTCATTTTGTAATGATATTAGAAAATAAAATTGTTGTTTTGCTCAGCTAAATAATTTAGAAGTTAATTGAGCGGTACAAATAGGCTTTCCTTTAAGATTTTGAGGTTTTCAAATTCACATATGGGCGGTTCTTAACCGTAGGAAGAATTTTGACATCAGATTTGCTAAATCTCAACCCCTAGATATCACATGTAATTTTAATTTGGAGTTTTCATAAGGTAATCTGAGATTTAACCCCAGTGCGACACGCTTCAGGCGTCTTCAAAGGGAACCAAAATGTATATGTATATTTTTTACCGAAGTATTACTAATTGATTCGAGTGAAACTGAGAAAATTGTTTATTTGATTTCTTAAGGACCACCCTAATGTACATAGATATGTTAATACATACACTAATTTGAATTGAAATCATGCTGTCCTCAGACACGAAAATGATTAGAGAAGACAAAGTTATTATGTATGTTTTTGTTTTTTCAAATTTAAGTGTACATCGCGGCTTGCATCAAATACAATTAGCGAATTCACAAGTTGTCGGAATGTCATAAAATCATAAAATTGTAAAAATTCGAACAACATACATACATAAGTTTCAAGCTACTTGAAAATTGTATGATTTTGTTACTTTACGCCATTTTTTGAATCCCCTAAATATATCTTTATATATGAATTTATATTTTCAAAATAATTAGGAAATATCTCCGACACTTTTTCATGCCGCATCACAAACTCAGCAACACAACCACACACACAGGCATCCATATTAAGTATACATGAACGCATACACACACACACACCGCCGCTGTTGCCTAACTTCACTGCTTCACGTTCACCGATTCACTGTTGTGACCCTTAGCTTGTTTTTTTTTTTTTTGTTTTTGTTTTCGTACTACAATTGCTATAGCTAACTCTAGTACAATGTGTTTGATAGTCCTGTGAAGTTCAACTGTGCCGCCCATTGCACTTGCAGAAGCTTAGATTTGTTTAGTTGCAAAAAGTTTGTTGCTTGTTTTCGAGTTCATGTTGTAATTGCGTTTGTTTAGATATTTTGTTGCAAAGTGTATTTTGTAAATATTTGGCTGTGTTGTACAAATTACTTACATAATTACAAACTATTTACATTGTTTTATTATAGCATTATAACAAAATATTTTCCAGCACAAATCTATATTGTATTTTTCCAATTTCTTGTCTCATTTCACATACGGCTGTACGCTGATTGGCTGTTTTTGTTCCAAACAACATGCAAATTAAAAAAAAAATTTTTTTTTTTGTCTCAAAATCGATTAATATATATAACGTTAATATATAGTCCACCAGCGGCGGCATTGGTGAGACGATAACGACGAGGATGATGATGACTGGTCGAGACATCGAAAACTCCAAGCAAGCAATGTTGACAACGCAGCAGCAGACAATGGCAATAATGTCGCCTGCGATCATACAACAACAACTACAACAACCAGCAGCGGCAATAGTGACGTTGGCATTAACAACAACAACAACAATAATAACATCAGCACCAATCCCAACAACGATTTCAATAAGTTTGCCTGTAAATACAAAAATCGCAACAGCAACAACCACAACGCCAGCAATAGCAACATCAACGGGAACAGCAACAGCAACAGCAACTGTAACACCAACAACCACACTTATAAACAGCCTCACAGCAGTAGCAGCAGCAGCAGCAGCAGCAGCAGCGGCAGCCACAACACCAAACAAATTGGAAAGTAGCGATAAAATGACGGCAGCAGCAGCAACAGCAACACCAGCAACAACAACAACAACAACAACACTCAATGAACAACAACCCATAACGTAGATGAAGTTTAAAAATTAATAAACAAACAAAAAAAAAATGCCTAAATAAAAACAAATCTAATAATATACATAACAGAAAACGAAAGCGGAAAAGAAAAAAAAAAGAATATGTACGTAAAACGTGCATTTTTTCACCATTTAAGCAGCAAATACACACACATAGTACATACATACATACATATATACATAAATAAATAATATAAAAGCGAAAGGAAGCAAAAGCAGAAACCTATACAAAACAAAGATGAAAATATTATTAATTTAATTTATTCATTATGATAATATAATAAATAAAAATTTAAAAAAATATATATATATACATATAATGCAAATAAAACCAAGCGTAAAGCGAAATGAAAGGCAAGCAAAAGCGTTAGGCACAAAAAAGAGAGAGGCAAACGGAGAGAGAGAGAGAGAGAGAGGAGAGAGAGAGCACAGTACGCGTGGCGGCAATCTGGGTGAACAGCTTGAAATAAGTTCGTTCGTCTCACTAAAGCAAAGCGCTCATGCGCCTAAATGCAAATTTTACACATTTCAGCGCTTTCAAAGCAATGCGCGCCGCTTGTAAAGTCGTGTTGGTTAGAAAGTGCGCGGTAATTGCCGGCGTGTAGTAGACTTTTAGGTACTTGCACAGCACCGGCGCAAAAATCCCTTAAAGGCTACGAAGGCCAGCCGCAACGAAGGACTGACAAAAGTGTGAAATAAGTGCTAGTTTCAAACGCAAAACTATAAAGCTATTCATACCAATTAATTGAAAATATTTGGCGTAAACAGCCACACGTATACAACTGCAAAATGTTAACAATGAACTGAACTATGCGGCACGGCGGATAAGGTTGGCGGAGGAGCATGAGCGAGGAGAGTGTCATGAAAGGACACTGAAAAATGTTGGAAAAAAATCTAAATTAGTTTATTAATAATGATGATAATAATGATTCGTATGGCAATGTGTGAATGCAACCGAATCATTTTATGCATTAAGCAAAAAAAAAAAAAAATATTGTAAGGCAACAACAAGCAAACTTTAGCACATCATCCTCACTCATACACAGACAACAACAGCAACAACAACACATACCACTGCGGTTACGCTCACACTTGACTGAGGCGAGCAAAAAAAAAAAAAGCGAAAAAAACGAAAATAATTTATATTAAACGCTCGTGAAAGTAAAGGCAACAGAGTCACTGTAGTAGAAGTAAAGTATTCGTTTGACGTGAAGGAGAAGAAAGACAATTAAATTTAATTTAATTGCAAAATATACTTCATACAATTTTAAATTAAATATTATCTATGCAAACTCAATCGAAATAATAATATAATTAATAATTAACGAAGATTAAACTAAACGATATAAATATATAGATATACATATGTATGTACATATATGTATACTATATATATATGTAATATTTATGTACATGTGCTGTGCGACAGAACAAAACACTGCAGAACTGATGATTGGAAGACGCATTACATATACACCCATACACACATATCCATACATACAAACAAAAAAGCGTAATGAATCGTAAAACGCGCGTGTGTGGGTGTAGACGATATAAATTGCATTGTGCTGCCATGGCCATGGTGTTGGGCGCACCCATCTTGGCTGGATTCGTTGTATTGTATTGTATTGTATTGTTTTTTTTTTATTTAAATAAATTAAATAATTTTCCAGCTACTCGTTTAGTGCTAAATATAGCTAGTTTTCTTTCATGCTTTTTATACATACACGCATACATACATGCACATAGTATATACATATGTATTAAAATAACAATAACATAAATCTGTTTGTTTTTTTTTCGAATAATTTTTAAACTTCTGACATTATAAAGTTATTAAATTAAAAACAAGAGCAAGCAAAAAAAAAACGTGCATAAATAAAAACGAGCTAATAACTAAAAACATTTAATAGGCCTGCAAAAGTAAGAGTTAAAGTATAGTTATGAAAAATTAAAATAATAAAAATAAAAATATGAAAAGTGGTAATTAAATTAATTTAATTCAGAAATTTAAATTGAGAAATAAAAACAAAACAACTGAATGAAAAATGCAACGCAAACAAAGTAATCCATTATAAATAATTAAAATGAATTAATGAACGAAAAGGCAGTGAAAATGAAACGCTAGGCATGTGTGTGCTTTTCTATGTACATTCACACATACACAGCTGACTGCAATGATTGCAGTTAAATGCGAAAATAGAATTGATGAATTTAGGCGAAGCAAGGGCAGCATGCAAAATAATTTAATGAAATACAAGTAAAATGATTATTAATAATATACGTACGTATGTGTGTATGCAGCTACATAGGTGAAGAACAAATTAAAAACACATACACACACATACATACATACATGCATACACACACATACAAAACAAAACTAACATTTATATGAATCCAAATTCGCATTGTACGAGCTCGTCTAAATAGTAGTACTACATATGTATAAACATACATGCATACATACATACATGTGTACATATGTATGTATGTATTTAAGAAGAAAGAAAAAAATAAATAAGCTGCATGCAAATGTAGAGAAGAGACTTCGCCTAGAAATCTTAATGAAAAAAAAAAGAAAACATAATAATTAACAGTAAAACGAAATGGAATGAAATGGAAAATGTTATAAATTTATTAAGAAAATGTGTGTTGTTTATAGAAGCAAAGGTAATGAGTGTTAATGGCAACGACGTCCACTCATTTGCATTATTTTTTTACTTTTTATTTATATAAATATTAGATTTTTTTTAAATTAAACAAATAAAAAATCAAATGCAAAAAAAACAAAGTGCAAATAAAAACCAATATGTATACATCTAAGCAAAAAGTGTATTGTATTAAATCAGCAGCAAATTGCTTGCTGGACTATAGAATTTTTTGTTTTGCTATTTTAATTTTTCTCAAATAAGCGTTTCACAGTTGTCGTTTTTGTATTTCTTCTATAAATTTGTGGGTAAACGATTTAGTTTGCAAGAGGTCTAAAAATTGATTTTTTT
This sequence comes from Anomoia purmunda, assembly GCA_951828415.1. Taxonomy (NCBI): domain Eukaryota; kingdom Metazoa; phylum Arthropoda; class Insecta; order Diptera; family Tephritidae; genus Anomoia; species Anomoia purmunda. The sequence continues at coordinate 18,593,349 of OX639993.1, forward strand.
TCTTCTCCAAACAAAGTACAAACACTTCCGAGCAAAACCGGTTGAACGGGTTGTTAATTTTATATTAAAATTTACCTTATACCACAACAAAACATCTGCAATTAATGTTTTAAGCTTTATGAAAAAATTTATGAAAACTCCATACATATTTTCATAAAAAATTTCAAATTTTTTAGAGTGGCGTTTAGGGTATGCAATTTTATAGCTCATTTAATTTTAGTATAATGAAGTGCAAGTTTGAAGTGGCTGGCAGCTGCCATGATTTTTTGTAATTTTTTTTTTTTTTGAAGTTTTGTGTTTTGGAAACATTTTGTTTTCCATATCTCCTAGACGAGTACATATGTATGTATTTTATGTGGTAGAACATTTTCACAAGACTGTCGGCATATAAAATTATTACAAATCAACGGAAATTTTTATAAGATTCATGCATTTTATGAAAAAAAAGGTCGCTAGAGCAAAATTTAAGAAATTATAAAAAATCAGCGTTAGTTTTCAGCCGCTACAAACTTGCACTTTATTATATAAAAAATAACAGAGCTTTACAACTGCATATCTTTAAAAATTCTAAACAAAACATTCTTCTAAAAAACTGAAAATTTTAACTAAAGTTTCCAACCATTTTCAAAGTTTTGATGAACATTTTTTGAATTTTTTATAAATTTTGTATAAAGTTTGCAACAAACATTTACATGGGTTTTTGTTATATTATGAACTATATTTTTATGCAAAATTAACGAACAAAATATTGTAAAAATATGAACCATCGATCTCGATCGGTTTTGCTCGTCAGTGTACATCATAGTTCTGACATAAGTGACATGAGCGTAATCAAAGCCGTATCAATTCAACATACATCCTTATTTCACTGCTGTAGCCAAATTCGAAACACACAAATAGAAAAATAGAACTCATCCTTCTAAGCAATACTGTATGTAGTTTCAAATCATGATGCTATTAAAAAGGTGGCATACAATCACGTTCTTGTTTTAAACGCCATCTTGAACTTTTGATATTGCAGCTATTGTGAAGAAAAAGTACTAAAAATGGTACACAAAAATATAAAAAATTTTGTACTCAAACTTAGTTGACATTTATTTTAAAAGAATCCCGCAAGATACAGGCAATTAGCTTATATTAAAAGGTATACAATTTTTATAAAAAATAGTTATACGAGTTCTATTTCTCCAAACGACTTTTTTTCTACCCCCTTCTGGCGTGCTTGGCAAGCTAAGGGAGCTTCTGGATAAGCAGTCACTGCGTACATATATCACCTTTGTTAATTGCATCATGGTTTTCAAGATTGATTGCACTTGCTGCTTAAAGTGCCCCATATACGCTGTGGTTTGTTGAACAATTAGTTGAGCAATAGAAATGATTGCTTTTCCATGACAATCGGTTCTACGATAACGGAAGGACACGGACTGTAATTTTAGTAAGATTCCCCAAATACTTCTGGTGAATTTTGTATTTTTGGTGATAACGACCTCTTCCTCTTCTCTTGTAAACATTTTCCACATACATTTTCAAGTCATTTGGCCGATCTTAAACGGTGGCTTCGGGTTGTTGGCTTTTCTACCGTTTTGTCACCGATTTCTTCCGCATGATATGTCACCGGCAGAATTGTTCTAATGAAAATGAAAGTAAATTTGCTGCAACTGCTGTCGATGTCGCAATAGTCAAGATTACAATTCGGGAAGTCGCGATTCTTGGAGCAGGTGAAAGTAATATCGGTGGAATAATGGCTCTTGGTTGAACGAAAAATGGCACAACGTCTCCAAACCAAACTTGACAAGGTTATGACGTAAAATAGCTCCAATATATGTACATTAAATTTTCATCCTGTCGGAAAAACGGAACACACACTCCTTCATGGAAATTTGCTGTACCTACTTTTTTTTTTTTTAAAGTTAACTCGCATAATTTTCGCACTAACCTTTGTTTGATTTTCACAGAGAGGGATACATATATAAAACCGTCTAAATATTTTGTGATCCGTATCACGATCAATAAATATCGTGATCCAAATGTTACGAAAAATATTGTTCGTGAGACAATTAGGCGAATGCTACACGTTTCATATTTATCACCATATTTATGGATCACGCGATGTACCCTAGATGTTCAATATTTATCGCGTCAATATTTACATCATTTTTGTGCTGTGTGGTTCGGTAATTTGACCGCAAGGAATTTACATTTTTCGCACATCATACAGATTGGAATTTCTCGAAACTTTTTCTTTACTTTCGATCCGGTCAATCTTTTCTTTTTATTTGAGTAGCTTTTGATGAAAACTACCCACAGTTGTGGCAAACTTTCTAGCGTTCAAATAAACAATTTCAAATATATTAGGTCGCATGCAAACTCGTTTTCATCATCCGATTTTATGAAAAAATAACGCGTATTGTCGAATTAAATATAAATATCACGAATTATCAACATTTCACTTATGCGGTCAATGTATAATAAGATCCAGTAATATTGGGTCCAAATGTCGCGTCCAAATGTCGCGCCAAATATTGAACGTTTGCCATACGCCTTACAGATCCTGGTTCAAACCAGTACTAATTTGCCAAATGTAAGTCGACGTTCGGGAATAAAAAAATCGTATACTTAGAACGAGTATATGTAGAAGCTTCTTTGAATTTCACACCCTCTATTTCCTGGAAGCAATCCTTGGTCCTTAAATGTAGGAAGGAAACTTTGACATCAGATTTTTGATACCTCAACCCCTACATCGTTACTATTATAATCGAAGATATCACACATAAATTTTGTTTCTCTTTGGGGACGGATAGGGCGTGTCGCAAAGCGAGCGAAGTTGAGATTCCCCTATGGAGACTCAAAAAATTTGAACAAAATTTAAAAAAATTTAATACACACAATCGTTAATCGAAGATATCATATATAAATTTTAATGTTTCGATTATTTATATTGGAACGATTTTCAGTCATCTCTTGGAAAGTTTAGTTTGGAGACAAACCGGGTTCTGCGTTGTGCCATCTTCGGTGTCATTTTGCGTTCTGTTCCGATTATCCTATGAAGAATTAAAAAAATTAAAAATTATAATATTAATTAAAAAAATTAAAAATTATAATATTTTTATTTTTATTTGTTGAGTCTTCATAGAATAAACTGACCAGTGTGATCAGTGTGCGACATCCCTTATATGTATATGTGACTGAAAAAAATCGTTCATTTCATTTTAAAGGACCACCCTAATTCGGCTATCCGAATAGTCGATTAATAAGAGACCGAGTGATAATGCCAAAAATGGAAAATATTTTGGCGCGTCTCAAATGGGGAAAAGAAACTACATTAAATCTTCATAACGTCGTTCCCATCAACTCATCTACAGGCATTGCAATAAGCTGATGAGTCTACGATAAAAATGCGCAACTGGTTGATCAACGAAAGTAATGCGTGAATGGGGCGCTTCAAGCCCAGTGCTGTCTACCGTCTTCTAGGGTGTGCCAAATATTTTCGCTTTACGTGCCTTGTAGTTTGAAAAAAATTACTTTAAAAAGTGTTTGATGCTTAAATTTTAATTTCGTGTTTTGTACAATGAGTTCTAAATGCGTAAAAAAGTAAGCGCCATTTTTTTCTTAAAAATTTGATGTTAAATGCAGAAAGCTATAGGAGCATTTCTGAATAATAAAAATGTAAAAAAATGGCGTTTACATTTTTTATACGCTATATTTTCATTTAAATCGTAAACACGACACTCGAAACTAATAAAATAGTAAAAAAAAAGTATTTCTAAGCGAAGCGCCCTGTTTTTGCCTCTACTCTCCTCTGCATCCTCTTTCATAAAAAATGTGTAAATTAGTGAGCCCCAGATTAAATAAGCAAACACGTTTACATCAAAAACACATGTTCGGGTTTAGTCGGCCGCTACGGTAAGCTGCGAAATAGAAAATTTCCAAATTACACAATTGCGTTGTGTTTTAAAAGTGTGTATAATAAATATAAATTTAACGCATTCGGCATAGATACAATATGATAATACTTAACAATTATGAATAAATATAAATAAAGTTAAAATTAGTAAAACTGATAAATTTTTAATTCCAGTATATCAGCAATGTGTTTAGTTTAGTTTAAAAGTAAATTTAAAATACTGCGAAATGTAAGCAGTTAGAAATCTTTTTTTTTTCTAGATAAAGAAGCAAATAATTAATTGCGATGAGAAACATAAAATTTTTTATAGAATCAAAAAAAAAAAATAAAATAATATCACTAAATAATTTATTTTTTAAACAAAGCTTGCGCAGGTGAATTTTGTTTTTTTTTTAACCAGCTATAAACACTGTGTGCTCTTCAAGTATGTTTTTTTTATGGAAGCAAATGTTGATATTTAAACATGATTTCCGACTATCTACATATTTTTTATGACCATCGGCATTTATCGATAATTTTTCATGCCTATTTTTACCGATTTTACCGGATAAATATTCTGCTTAGCGCCCGGAGAGAAATTAATATATAAGCAATTTCAAAATTTCACACAAGTTCACTTCACATGAATTTCCTCATTTCTAAATTGATACAAATTCAGCATGCAATCGGAAATGTGGAAATACATGGCTTTTCCAAACCTTTAAAAATCGCGAAGCATACTTTTTTTGGGCACTCTGTTTATTGCTGAGCGTTAAATTCATTTGAATATTTTAATAATATTTAAATATTGTAAACATATAAAAGAGTTTCTAAATAAAAATATAGAAATAAACGAAGCTATTTTCGAATTTAAATAAAGTACGTACAAGAATATTGAAATTAGGAAAACTAAATTGTAGTCAGATATTCAAACAACTAAAAGTATGAATTCAAATGCTCTTTGATTAATGCGGCACAAAAAAAAAAGTATTAAAATGGCTTAAAAAAGTCTTATGTTGCTCCAATTATTTTTGTCTAGTTGCTTTGGTTTTATTAATTTGTTTTTTTTTTGGTTCTAGTTTTAACTAAACAACGCTATCTATTTCTGGTTCTTATCGTTTTTTTTTGTTTAATTTTATTCATATATAGGTAAAAAATATAATTCTAGTGACATTTTAAATGAACTAAATTAAAATATGAACTAAACACGTAAATCGCGTGGTGTATGCGGTGTGAAGTATAACAGTAAAGGAAATATTTTCATTTTTAACCGATAATAAAAAACAATAAAATAAATATTATAAAATGAAAATAAAAACAAATTAAGTGAAATAAAAAAAAAGTGGAATATACATCAAATCAAAAAAGGCTTTATATTATTATTATTATTATTATTATTATTATATTAATTATAATTATAAAAGAAAAGTAATAACAAAAATATTAATAATAAAAGAATCTTAATATTTCAAAATGCTTTGCTGTCGAATTTTTATTCTCATGGAAAAATATGCAGGTTCTTAAATATCTTTATTGATCATAAATAGTAAAAGACAAAATAAGGAAAAGAAGCAAATCTGTAATTTTTTCCCAAAGGTATGGGAAAAAATTTAATCAAGTTTAATAGATAACATAAATAACAAATATATTTTTGGAAATGGTATTCCAGTTATAGTCAAAGGGTTGGGTATAAAAATCGGTTGGCAACGATTTGTCTACAAGTTTTTTCCTAGCTTTTTACATAGAATTGAAAGCAAGAACAATTTTAGTTGGATCTAGTCTAGAACAACTTACCACCTGCTATAAAAGTTGTAGCCAATGAAAGAAATAAGTTAAATCACATATCACACATGACAACTGCACAGATTTGGCAAATATCTATATAGTCCGTGAACTATTGTACTATACGAGTGCAATTTGAAAAGTGCGTGCAAAAATAGTGAAACAAATTTTTTTTCGGAAAAATTTCATTTTATTTTTCAACGTAGTCTCCTTTTAACTCGTCCACCCTTAGTCCACCGATGTTGCAACTTTTTGATGCCTTCGAAAAAGTAGATTGCGTCAAAGTCTCGAAAATAGGGCTCAGTTTCCAATTCAACTTTCTCATTTGATACAAAATCACTTACCACTGAGCCATTTCTTTAAGTATGGAAGCAAATAATAGTCGCAGGAAGCCAAATCTGGAGAATACGGAACCAATTCGTAGCCTACAACATTCAGTTTTCTCATTGCTTTCAATGAAGTGTGAGCCGGTGCATTGTCTGGATAAAAGAGCACTTCTTTCCTCGCTAACTTTTTCGTGCAAGTCGTTCTATGCTAACTTCACCATGTCAGGCTATTTCGCTCACTTTCATCGTTCAAAACGATATCGTGGATTTTTTCTATCGTTTCTTCAGTGAGAGCGTATTTTGGTCTTCCGAACGTTCAGCAACAACGAAAAGTACGACCACAACGAAAATCTGGGATCCACATGTAAATCATTTTAGTTGATGGTTAAAAATCCGGGAAATGTTTCTGCAGGCATTTTCATGCGTAAAAAAACAATATTTGATGATAACACGAAGTTCACTTTTTTCCATTTTTCACAAAACTCACAAGTTTTTCGCTTCGAATGGCTGCCAAAAAATAAAACTAATTGACAGATCCTCTTGAAACTTCGTATTTAATAGTTTGAAGGTTGGTCTTCTAATGCGGTAACACCAATTCTTCCGCAGTAAAACTTAGGCGTAAGCGAATTTTGGATGAAATTCTTTTAACTCACTGATATCTGCAACGTAAATGCTTTCCCTAATGTTCATCAAATCTGGCTTATAATGGCTGCTGCTCTACCAGTAATGGCATCGATGAACGAACGCTCGTTTTCCAAACTGCGTCAATTGAAAAATTGTCTGCGGCCTGCCATGAGTGAAAATCGATGTAGTTTTGGACGATTTCATTTTTCTTTGGCCCGACGAATCAATTAATTAAATAAATAATTCTTTCGAAGTATTGTTACTTTAACTTATAATCCTATCTACTATGAATTAAATACATTTTTTACTCACATCCTTGAAATAATGGCTTCTTCCATTTTATAAAATTCGTTGAAGCTAACTTATAAAAAACAACATCACCTTCTCAGTTTGTATAAACTTTTATTTGTTTGTGTGTGTATATTTAATCAATAACAAAACCATCTTTACCAACTAATAAATGCATCCTTTTCAATAATACGTAACATGTCACATAAAGTAATCCTATGTACAAATGTATATACTTATAATATATTTCATAAATGCACTTTGTTTTTGTACGATCGCCAGATAGATAAATTTAATTATTCTGCTGTTTCATCTTCAAATACGATAACTGCCGAACCCTTAGCTATATTTTCACCTTCTTTACCGCCAATCGACTTGATAACGGCATCCTGTGGCGCTTTTAGAATGTGTTCCATTTTCATTGCTGTGAGAAAAGAAAAAAACAAAAGTACGATAAAATATTTTATACACAATAACTTTTTAAAATTAATTTTTTATTGCTCAATTTTACAAAAATTGATATTTCTTTAACATATGTATCTATTAAAGTTAAAACACTCATATCTTTGAAAAAAAAACACATTCACCACTATTGCGAATGTTAACTGGCAGTATAAACGACTATTAGTAAATTATCGATTATCGAGTATATTGCGGGAGTCGATTTCTCGTTCAATGAGCGACTGCCGATCGGCATTTTACAACTGCTAGTTAGACGTAAATTTTGTCGATCAAGCTTCACAAGCTGCCAGTCGACATACGCAATATAGGGGATTGGCTCCTTGAGTCCGATTTTTTAGATTTTTAGATTTTTCGGGTTTTAAAATTTTAAATTTCAAAATACTTATTGTTTTTGAAATTTTTTTTTAGTTGTTTTTTATAGCCCCAAACATCACGAAGCTAGAATGATTTTTGTTACTATAACACTTTTCGATACTTTTCGAGATTTTCAAAAATAAGCTGTAAGAATCCGGAAAATGGCGAAATTTCAAAATTTCCTTTGGTAGAACTTTGTTATACTCGTATTCGTGTGGTTAAATAAAAGTTCTTTCCAAAATTCTTTCAAATCGATAGTGGCCGATTCCAACAGTTTGATTTTATTCATTAAAAAAATGGTGTTTTGAAACGATAAGTACATTATAAGAAATCTTAAATTTTTTAGATATAAATTTATTGTATGAGAGATAGTCGTTTATAATTTTAATTTTCTCTTAATTTTGCCTAACTTTACTTTCAACGAAGTTCTACCAAATCAAAAAAAAAAAAAAAAAAAAAAAAAATGAAATTAAACAATAAAACTAAAGCTAAATTAATTTTTCTATTGCTCCATTCAAAAAAATAGATTTTTCTTAACATTAGTTTACTAAGACTTTCAAAATTTTTTTTTTCAAAACTCAAAAACTTATAACTTTGAAGAGAAAAAACGTCTTGAAGCATAATTTAAAACCAGTTAGAGATTTAGATTAAACAAATTATTTACATTTATTTTATATCACTTTTAAAACGAAGTTATAACCATTTTTGATAATTGTAATAATCCGAGTAATGTTGAAATGTCTAAATTTGAAAAATTTGGTATTGTTTTAATAACTTTATTATGATTTTTCAAACTTTTAATTTTTTTCGAATTCAAAAATTCATATCTTTGAAAGGCAAAAACACCTTGAAGGATATTTTAAGATCAGTTCGAGACAATGCACAAGAGATTCGGCAAAAATTTAGTATACGTTTTTTCGATATTTCAAATTTTAAAACTCTGAATTTTGTTCAGTTTTTTGTTTTTATAATACCAAATATCACGGAGTTAGAGTGATTCTTGTAGTTATGTATGTTTAACAATAATCCGTAAAATTTCAAAATTTTGCACAACTTTCAAAAAATTGTATTTTCCATTAGAAGAACTTTGTTATATAAAAAAAAAGTTCTGACTAAAATTCATCGATATCAAAAATGACCGATTCCAACAATTTTACTAAAATTTTTTGGTAGTTCGAAATTGAGCAAATACATGAATTAAAGAAATTTTGAAGTTTTTAGATGTTTGTATGCCACCGTCCTATGAGAGGTAATCGTGGTTAGTCTCGATTTTTATAATTTTCGAAATTTTCCATAACGATTTTAAGCTTCGTTAGATTTTATTAAGTAGTTTCGGATATTTCTCTCCAGATGCTGAACATTATAGTATATACAAATATAGAAATGAACAAAAAAATCATGAAAATTTTAAACTTTTCAGTCCGAATTAAAAAAAAATTAAAGGTATTAAATTTTATAGCCCATTCAATTCTAGTATAATAAAGTGCAAGTTTCAAGTGCCTAAAATTTTTGATAATTTTTTTGGACACTTTTATGTTGCACATTTTTGATCGTAAAAAAAAATCGAGCATTCGTCAGCAAAACTTTATATCCTAATTTTTTTTAATCTGATTAATAAGTTAAAAATTTTTTTGAAGTTTTTTTATGCACAATACAAAATAAAACGAACAAAAATTTTTTTAACATGAAACTCATGCTGAATAATAAAAAAAGTTACTATGCCAATACTTTTTTTTTTTTGGCACTGTGCATACGTAAATAAAAACAAGTTAAGGATATCGCGGATTCAATAAATAATTTACCTATAAGCACTGCCAAGCTATCGCCCTTTTGCACCTTATCACCAGGCTTTACCAGCACTTTCTCCAAAACACCTGGCATTGGTGCCACAATTTTATTACCGCCAACACCGCTATGTTGATCGGAGAGGGCATCTAAGAATTTGGGTTGAATCGATTCAAAGCTAAGTTTGCCATTCTATTCAATGTAGAATTAAATGAAAATAATTAAATTTTATTATGCGGAATCAATACACTTTATCTGTTGGCATTGAAAAAGTTTTGCTTACGTCCAAAAAGATTGTCACTTCAGTGCCATCGATATTAGCATTAAATGTTGAAATGCTATTATCAATATTTGCTCTGATTTTCAAACGTTCTCCATCCCAAACGCGCTCTGACTTCACACAATACCATAGTCCATTATCGATTTGTACTTGCAGTGCGGAGTCATCGAAACGTACTTTGATGTTGTAAGCTGTTTTTAAATACGCAAGTTTTTAATAAATGAGTTGCAGGAAATCGAGCGAAAATATCTTTCAGACGCACCTTTGTCGTTCGCTTTAAGCTTGTAGCTCCTTATAAGCGTATAGTTTAAACGTGAATTTTGTGGATCATTTTTGCCTCCGTTACTGCCAAAAACTTGTGCCTCATTTAGCACCAAAGCAACTACAGCTTTACAAAGTTCCTCGTCTTTGATGTCGATGGGTGGGAAGAGAGTATCAAAGTGCTGATCAATAAAGCCGGTATGAACGTTGGCTTGTTGGAATTCTGGATGTGAAGCCAAATCAATGAGAAAATTTATATTGGTTTCGAGACCGGTGATCTGTAAATAATTACTCAAAACTTAGAAGAGTGTCTTACATATTCTTTTTGCAAATGTATCTACCCACATGATATTCACGTAGTCGTGCGATTAAACTATTCAATGCCTGTGTACGATTCTCACCCCAAACAACCAATTTCGCAATCATTGGATCGTAATGTACCGACACCTCATCACCCTCGCGCACGCCTGTTTCGACTCGCACAAACTCATTCGGTTGTGGTGTTGCTAGGTAACGCAATGGCCCAGCGCCGGGTAAAAAACCCCCACTGGAATGGAAACCAATGAATTTCAAGTATTAAATTAGTATCAATAGGATTCTCTCTTTCAGCGGATAATAACCGTGGATTTTCGGCGTAAATACGCGCTTCAAATGCATGCCCCTTGCGTCCTATTTGCTCCTGCGTCAATGGTAAGCGCTCGCCAGCCGCAACACGTATTTGCCATTCAACCAAATCGGTGCTAGTGATCATTTCCGATATAGGATGCTCCACCTGCAGCCGAGTATTCATTTCCATAAAGTGGAATGATAGATCTTCCTTGTCCATGATAAACTCTACGGTGCCAGCGCCAACGTAGCCGACTGCCTTGGCAGCGCGTACTGCAGCTTCACCTAATTCTCGACGTAGTTGCTCAGATAGACCAGGCTGAGAGGAAAAATTAATAAACAGAGGGAAGCTTACTAAGCGTGTACATTAGATCGCATCGAGAATAAAGTTCGCCGGTGTACGCCTTATCGAAAGTACTTTAGAAAGGCAATTATGAAAAAGAATAAACATTTTTTGGGAACTCTAGATCCGCCTTTTTACATTTTTCTTCGTATCATCCACATTTTTAGTCGGATCTGAACGTATGATGCATTTTCGTCTCGAGAAGAAGGTTTTTATTCCGGGAGTCCATTGACTTCAAGTACTCAAGATCTCAGTTATTACCTCCCGGTAAATTAAGAGTCGTCATAATTTAGTACTCGAGACCAATGAACTTCCGAAATAAATAATACTTTAAGACCCTACTAATATAAAAGGGTGCCTCAGGGTTGTTACACATTTTAGTTTTACAGATAAGGGCAGGGCGAATTCGTATAAGATGGCGTAACTTTAATTTTTTTATTCGAATTAGTATGGATTGTTAATTGAAATATATTGTTTACATTCCGATTGTTTTCGATGACATATGAATTCATATAAAGTAGCTGATTGAATACGCTGGGTGAACGTTATGCCATAATGATGTGTTTGCTGTAAGCCATACTGTTATAGTACGTATAATTTGTTAGTGTAAACTTTTGTTTTTGTAAGTATAACTTGATATAAATTCGCCTTGATAGAAGTAGACAATTGACTTTGACAATCAACAAGCAAACATCTAAGACGAATTCATATAAGGCGAAGTTGATCATTCTGTCATTGTGCGTATATTTTGTTAGTGTAAATTTTTGGTTTTGTACTTATAACACCACCTTATATGAATACGCCTTGCAAAAATCAAAAATAAAATATGTACATACATATATGAATTCGCCTTGGATGCCGAGGTGTACGGCGAACGATTTTTGTTTGGTTGTGAACCGAGACGGTCTAATGTATGTACATACAAACGTTTATTAGTACCTACCGCCGGCGCCTCTTCAATGATCTTCTGATGGCGCCGCTGCACAGAACAATCACGTTCCCACAAGTAAACCGCATCACCGTATTGATCGGCAAATACTTGCACCTCGACGTGTCGTGGCGAACGCACATAACGCTCCAACAGCACCGAACTGTCACCGAATGATTTCTGCGATTCGTTGCGCGCCGAATTTAGTGCTGTTAAAAAGTCTTCCTTTGTGTTTGCAACACGCATTCCTTTACCACCGCCACCACGCACTGCCTTGATCATTAGTGGAAATCCAATTTTGTCTGCCTCTGCCTGTAAGCAATCGTCCGATTGATCATCGCCATGATAACCATTAATAATTGGTACACCGGCGGCAGCCATAATCGCTTTGCTTGTACTCTTAATGCCCATATCGCGTATGGCCGTGCTGGGTGGTCCCATAAAAGCTACATTTTCACGTTGACAAAGCTCTGCAAATTCCACAGATTCAGAGAGAAATCCATAACCTGGGTGTATGGCTTGACATCCGGATTCCTTTGCGATTTCAATGATGTGTTCACCGCGCAAATAGGAAGCCGCCGATGCAGCCTCCCCAACACGATACGCTTCATCCGCAAGCGATGCATGCAGCGAGTGCTCATCTGGATCAGAATATACAGCAACTGTGCGTACGCCCAGGCGGCGGGCAGTACGTATTACACGGCATGCGATCTCTCCACGATTTGCGATTATAATTTTGTTGATCGGCCGTACTTGGACATTGGTTGATACTTTTGTGTTGTACTTTCTGAAGAATATAAAATTTGTTTACTACATATGCACGTATGAATATATTAAAGCACACGCTTATGTAATCATCGTGTGGGGTACAAAGATAAGCATGAAGGTATTAATTTTAAAGTTAGCACTTTATTACCTTATCGTAAGGAAGTTTCTCCAAAAACGTGTAAACATTTCCGATTAAATTCAATAAACTAACATATATTTTGTTCTACTAACTAATTTGATATGATAAATGCACTTTATTTACCACGCCACTATCACTGCTTTATAAAAAAGTTCTTATCACTCTGACACCTGGATCAGCTGTTCTGTTCGTTGATCGTGTTGTGTCGCTTATAGCCTAGACCCATATGCGTCGACAAAGAAATACGTGACTACAACATTAAGAGAAGTAAAAAATTTTATTTCATGCTTAGATTAAGCGCAGGTATCAAATAAAGTTAAATACTTTAGACAATACTTTTTTCGAAATGCTTTTTGTTATATAAGCTAAAATAAAAACTTAAGGCATTCGTATCAAAGAATAGTTGAAACGAGCAATAATTCTTTAAAAAAAATTAATATTATACCCTGTGTAATGTGTGTTTTGGCTTAATAAGAAACAATTAATAAATTAGTGAAAATAGTAGTAGAAATTAGTAAAAATAGTAATAGAAAGTTGTAGTAATTAGTAGAAGCATTAATAAAAAAAGTAGTATACATTAGTAAACAGGGTAGTAGAAATTAGAAAAATTGTAGTAGTAATCAGAAGTAGCATCAGTAAAAATAGTAGTAGAAATGATTAAAAATAGTAGTAGAAATAAGAAGTAGCTTTCGCAAAAATAGTAGTAGATATTAGTAAAAATATTGTTAGAAATAAGTAAAAAACAGAAGTGAAATAAGTAGAACCGTTCGTAAAAATAGTAGTAGAAATTAATAAAATAGTAACAGGAAGTAGCAAAAGTTTTAGTAGTAATTAGCAGTAACATTAGAAAAATTGTAGAGAATTAAGTAAAATCTGTAGTAATAATTAGCGATAGAATTAGTAAAAGTAATAGTAGAAATTAATAAAAATAGTAGTGGTAATAATTAGTAGCATTCGTAAAAATGGTAGTAGAAATTAGTAAAAATAGTAGAAGCAATAAGATGTAGCATTAGTAAAAATAGTAGTAGAAACTAGTAAATAAAATAGTAGTAGTAATTTGTAGCATTAGTAAAAGTAATAGTAGAAAGTAGTAAAAATAGTAGTGGTAATAAGAAGTAACACTCGCAAAAATAGTAGTAGAAATTAGTAAAAAAATAGTAGTAGTAATACGTAGTAGCATTAGTCAAAATAGTAGTAGTAATAAGTAGTAGCATAAGAAAAAATAGTACTAGAAATTAGTAAAAATATTAGCAGAAATAAGTAAAACATAGTAGTAGTAACTAGTAGTAGCATTAGTAAAAATAGTAGTAATAATTCGTAGTGGCATTAGTACAAACAGTCGTAGCAGTTAGAGGTAGTAGTAGTAGTGGTCCTTGTGATAGTAGTAGTAATTAGTAGTTGTGGTGGTTAGCAGTAGTAATAGAAGTTGTAGGAGAAATAGTTGTACTGGTAATTAGGAGTTATAGTGGTAGTAACTAGTAGTAGTTGTAGTTGGTAGAAATTAGTAGTAGTAGTAAAAGTAATTAATAGTAATTTGTAGAAGTAGTAGTAGTTGTAGTGGTGAACCAGTCTCGAACTACGGAAAGGTCCTGAAATGGTTGCGAAATATCTAGTCCGAAAATAGTGCCGAAATGGTCCAGAAGTTCTCCTCAACTGGTCCTGAATTAGTGCTAAATATGTATGTGACTTCTTGACGCGATGGAAAAAATCTCTGCCGCTAAAGAAGTTTTACTTCAAAAAAAATGAATGCTAAAGTGTTGGTTATTTTTCATCGATAAATAAAAATACACAAATTAACGAACAAATATGGTCAAAAACGTGAGAAGCACCTTAAACGATTAAATATGATCGAAAAAAATTGGGAATATATAGATTAGCGTAGAATATGATAAATACAGTGAAAATTCTCATTACGAACAGTCCTTATAACCGGACATCCTCAATGGCCGGACACATTTCATGCACACAGACTTTTTGTTAATTCTTCCATACAAATATCATTCGGCTAATAACCGGCCACGGACCCTGTATTTCAATGCGCATATAAAATTTTATGTTATAAACAAATGAGTGTCCTTTTCGGAAGCAGCTTAGAGTCTGGTCGGTCTTTCATGTGGGTCCGATAGTAGACATAATTTAGGAGGTCAACGATTTTGGGAAATTTGATGATCCAAAATAAAACCGGATTAACCACAAGTCCAAAAAAATTTGGATTTTAAATGTAAAAAGTTTGAAAAATAAGCAGAGTTAATGTGATCTTTCCACACCGAGGAAGCCGTCCTCTTCCTATAACGCCAACAGATGGGACCGCGTTGAATACTTTCCGGGCTATGGGAAGAGGGAAACGTGTGTAGCAGTCTACCCAAGTGGGGATTGCCATTCACCTGGGGGAGCCAGAACGATTTTTCTGCATGCGGTTCTAGCAGCTTACAACTTCTGGGTGATTTTACCCCAGTGTCGTCTGGGCAGCTCTCGAGAAGGCGAACCTGGTGGGCTCACCCCGACGTTTTCGGTTTAAGAGATCACCAGCGCCTACACGGCTACATTGAGGGCCTTCACATTACTCTGCTGTTCGTGGCCCCTACCTATATAAATCCGGCTTTAGCTACGCTCCTGACACCGCAGGACATAAGCAAAGGAGGTGTTCAAATGTCTCCCTTGTTTCTGTCGACTTGCATTTCGCGTTTCCGTCGCTAGCCGTTAATCCCATTTTCCATTTAGGTTGCTTTTACTGCTGATAGTCTGTGTCTTGTCAGAATACTCGTACCTGTCATATTTCTGTAGTAGGTGTGATGCCGTTGTGATCAGGTACCCATTGTAAGTATGTATTTTTGGAAGCCACCTAGTATGAGATGATTGCTTATATCGCTAATTGGTTATCTACATATGTACTTATTGATGATTATCATTTGTCTTCAAAATTAAAGAATTCATCGGAAAAGTCACAGACCTAATATACAAACATATTTACATATGCGCCTTTTCATGACCTTCTTTTTAATGCGTTATTTAAAAACTTTATTGTTATTTAAAATTAAAAAAAAAAATAACAATATATACATATTGTAATTTTAATGCTCTTTAAAATAATAATACTTTGGTAATAATACGTATACATTTTATGACAGAAGGCTACGCAATAAATAAAACCAATTTTACAACGCAATGCCATCGAATCAGACAACAACAATACGGCCAATTGCAACAACAGAAAATAATATTTCAATAGTATTGCTAGTTATTGTTATCAAACAAACAATAATTTGTGTTAATTTGAGACAATTTGCAACAACAACAAACAAAACAAAGCGGAAGAAGAGCCACAGTGATAAAGAGGAAAAAACCTTTTGAAAGTGCGCTTATCGAAAAGCGGCAATGTGTTGAGGAATATTGAAAACGCCAAAATAATCAAGAACTGGCTAAAGTTGTTGGCAAAGAAGTTGCAGAGCTGCAAAAGAGTTATAGACAATACCACACAGACTGTTGGCTAAGATTTATTGGCAGTAAAAATCGTATGCAGTGCACGGTTAGCTGTCGATCGTCGCAGTAGCAAAAAATATTCGACAATTTTATGCGCAGATAATAGCTGCCTTGAAAACTAATAGACACCTATGTATGTATGTATGTATGTATGTATGTATGTATTTGTGCTTGTTCGCTTTTGTTATTATTCAATTACATATAATCAGCAAATCACCTTTCCAATTTTCAAAAGCAGTAGCTCACTGTTAACCAGTCGGCAACAGTCGCTGTTAGGTAGTAACAGTGGCTGTACAATAAAAAAAAAAAACACTCACGCTGTAAGCTTTTGGCTCTCAAACAAAGTGTTGCCGCAAATAGAAAAATGTACATACATACATATGTACATATTTAACTAGAATCGAAAAAATAAAATATGAAAATATTTTTTCTTATTTGGGCCAACCAGAGTGCTATGACATTTGATCTTAATTACTTTGATTTTTAAAATTTGTTTGTTCTTACGTTCTAGCAAATCTTTTGATATATAAACTGCATGCGTTAAATATAAAAAGTTTCCAATACCAAAACTTCAAAAAATAATTAACCGGCATTTTGAAATCAGTTTTGGCACAATCAGATCTGTTAAAAAAGTTATAGTCAAAGCAGTAAACAATTTATATCACCTATTGCTGAGAACTGGACAGACTTGGACAAGACTTTCTATATAGTCCACTATACAGGCTATTAATTATGTTAAATTTATAAATTAAATGAAATTTTACAAAGGGAGTATGAAACTAAAAGTTGTAAAAAAGTTTAATTTCAAATTAATTTGTGGGGAGGGTTTCTACCTTTTTAAAAATATAATTAAAATTATAATACCTAAAATCAAATACTGCCATAAGTGTCATAAGGGTCCTTCGTGCCTTAAGAAAGCTGTATTTTGAAAATATATATGTAGAGGGTTGCCAGCCGGTTAAAAAAGTTCATTCAATTAATTGATTAAGTAAAAGCAAATATTACGGCATGTTATTCAAATGAAATAGGGTTAAGAATGCTTCATAAATATATAAAGTGTTAAATAGTGTTGCCACGTGATAAAAAATATTTATTTAATTTAAGTTTATAAGCTTACTCAAATATAAAAGTATTGTTGTAAAATGAAAGCCTTTATATGTAAGGATTTTTGAAGAGGGTTGCCACCTTTAAGAAAACGTTGACTTAATTTAATTGGTAAGGCAAATGAAGCTCTTCCATACTGTCAGACGAATACTCTATTCACAAAACAAACACAGTTAAATTCAACTAAATTTATAAGAGCAAGCATGGTTTGAGCTGATAGAGGTTTAGGAAAATTTAGTATCGGGAAAATTTTCAGGGGTTGCCAACTGTTTTAAATAAATATCTGTTAATAACGTAAATGAAATCAGGATATCTCACCTATATAGATAATAGATTATACAAAAGTTTTTTGATAGTACTTCATGAAAGAGTTGCCACCTTTCCAAAATTGAAGACATTTTTAATTTAAGTTAAATAAAGTATGATGAAATTAAATTATTGTGAAAAACAGCTTTTGTATATGCATTTATCAAGACAACTATTTGACTGGAATCAGTATCCATAAAAAATTGTAAGAAAATCTATTTTTGTGGGGAAATTTTTGTAGAATAACTTGGTCCTGGAAAGTTCTTGTAAATATGACTTCTAAGAGACTTTTTAAAAACGTGGCCAAAATTACCCCTAAATATGAACTTCTTTGGGCTAAGGTGTTCAATCAGATTATTCGTCGTACAACTTCAAGGGATGACCTTGAACAAATGCAGTACCAAAAATTGAAAATAAAATGTGCATAATGACAAAGATAATCCTTCTAAATCAATAAAAATAGAAAATTTACCAAGTAAGTTTTTCGAAAAAATATTTTTAGAAATTTCAAAAGTTAAAAAACTACATGCAGCGCTATGAACAGTTGGTTACTCAAGATTATTCAGATTTTCCATTAGTTCAAAGTCTGAAAATATTATTTCAGTGGCAGCTGAGATATTTAGTTATTTCAATGGTTGATAGTATTTCATCAAAGGTCATAAATATTTTGTATAGCTGTTAAACTCAAAATTTTAAGATCATTACTAAATAATTTAACTCAAAATTTTAATATCATTACTAAATAATTTAACTCATACCCTTTGAAAGTCTACTAATTTGCATTGAAGTCTAACGAAATGGCAACATTGCACTGCATACTCAGTGCTCCACAAATGTAATAAATAAACATAAATACTCCACCATTAACTATCTATGTATCTCGCCATTCAAGTTTTGTTGCAGTGGTGAGTTTCGTTTAACAGTTTTCTGACACCTCATTTGGTCGTCGAATGAAGTTCGTGCCTTTAGTCTTTCGTTTAAAGCGCTCTGAGTCGCGCGTTGCTAACGCTAGAAATTTAATTCATTGCAATTTCAATTAAGTTCGTAGTCCAAGATTTTTTTGTTAATGTTTTTGAAGCTGATTCAGTAATCGCAACCCGGCAACCAAGTGTGCGGAGTATAAAAAGAAAACAATATAGAAACCGTACAAAATAATAATAACTGGCTAAAATCAAATAATTGTGCAATTTTGCGGGTTAATATTCTGAAACAATTTTTAAGCTAATATTTGGTTTTTACCATTACTACGCTCAACAATCGATTAGTGTTAGTATTACTTAGTAAAAAGAAAAAAAAAATGTCTTTAACCTTGTGCAATTAAAGCGCTTCGAAAAATTTATACCACATGCATTTCATTTCATATTCTGAAGCGAAATTTTTTGAATATTTGTGCGTTGAAAAGTGAAACGTGTGAAGAGTAAAATTCAAAAACACCGGCATAAATGCACACACATACGCGCACAAATGCGCTACGCCTAAAATAAAAAAACAAAAAAAAAACAACTTGCATGACCTAAATAACTGAATTTGGTCACAAGAGTTTGTACTAAACTACCTAGTGTTGGAGAAAGATAAGGAAGTGTTTAAAAGTGATTGACAGCGTTACAAACTTACGACATACATATATGAGTGAAATGTATATTTCGTGGAATGGGAAAAGGAACTTGAAATCAAATTAAGAGTAAATGTCATAAAAATTAATGATATTGAAAGTGTTGCTAAATAGCCTTAAGTTAAAGAAAGTAAAGTAAAAGTCATACATTTTGTGCAACAAATGGATCAGAGTGTTGTTAAAAGACTTTGAAGAAAGCCACTTATGAAGTTGCTGTTCTTTTTCATTTTTTGCTAGTTGCTTCTATAGGTCGTTGTATGTTGCAAAGCAGTCTAATGTGGAGCATTAGTAGAGAATGCCGTAAAATCTCTAAATTTAATCACAAGAGAGTCAAGTTCAGTTCAGGTGATTCATATTTTTTAAGGCGTAAAAACCCAAAACAAGTTTAGCTTTTTAAATCATCTTTTGGTAATTTTACGCCTAGTTGTGGTGTGGTTTGGGTCAAATTTGATTATTTCCAATAAGATATCTTAAAACTTTAAAAGAGAAATTGGATAATCTTTTAAAATGAACTAAAAACTACACTACAGTGTCAATTAATATGATCAAAGCTCTTGAAATCAAGTTAACGCGGTGAAATGACAGATCTCGCCTTTAGTAAACAAGAATACGGGAGAGAGAAAATTGAACAACTTCCAATATTTCATTGAAAAACGTGTTCTAATTGTTCTAAAGTGTAAAAGTATGAATTTATAGGCAGACATTTAATAAATAAATTCGCAAAATACTAAAAAAAGTGTCTCTTTTTCTTAATTTGTGAAAAAAGCTTTGTCTAGTTGAAGTTGAGAATTGTCAAACCCGGCAAAACCAAAGTAGCGGTACTTCTAAAGGCGTCACCTTCAGTATTCAGTACACCGTGGTTTTGATCATTGCCTTCGTTTTTTCTATTTAATTTGACATACTTAAATTTATTTTCAATCCAAGTTTTTGCTTTTTTTCGTTTTAACGTCTAAAATTATGAAGGAAAATAGAAGATATTTTAAAAGAAGTTACGGATTCAAGTTTTAAACCGTGTAAATGCAGACTTAGCAAATTTGGTTTGTAGTGCAAATGGTTCCTCAGAAGTAGACCATCATTCAATGTGGATTCTCACTGCCACCAGTGATTACTTTGCTTTCAATTATTATGAAGACACAAGGATTTGTACCTTTTTTTTTAACTATCATCGACATCACCAGCATAGTAAACTATCGCATCATGTAGTTGGCGGTCGTTCCGAATTTAAAGTTATAGCTACTATTTGGGATATCCCCACATTTTTTCATCCGCTGCCCTTATAGACTCCGACGGCATCGATGGGAACATTGTAATTTCTAGAGAACTACATACATTAATGTTATTCTCTCTTATGGGAAATGCATATCAATGAGATGGGTAAACACTTCCTAAATTTCAAGACATTAGTGGACACGTGGGAGTAAAACAAACGACTTTTTGAATGTGCAATAAAAATACAGTCTCTAGACAAGAGGGGAGGCCACTCAAGCATTTGGAATGTTTTTACTGATAATATATATATTTATATATGATTTGATAAATATATATATATATATATAGTGGGATATACGTCCTCCCGGCATGCAAATAGTGCATTTCCAGTTAGTACCATTATGTACAAATGCTCTACCGACGTAACAAAACCTATTTAAAAAATATTGGTTCGGTCTTGATTTCATTTGTTCTCGTCGCTTTTCAATAAAAATCTTTGAAGAATACATTTGTGGTTAATTATATATAATTACATTAGGGTGCCCACCAAAAAAGTTGCGGGCTTTCTACTGGATTTATTAAATGTATTATGTTTTAAAATGCCCCCAAAATATTTAGGAAAAATGTTCAGATTTACGAGAGCTGGACTGATTTGAAATTTAACAAACAAAAAGTTCGCACACAAATATTTAAAAAATTGTTCAGGGAAATCAAAATAATGAGATTTGCGAAAAATTGAACGTGAATGCAAAGTAATAAAAAAGGTGATAGAATACTTTTCCAATTATACCCAATACATAAGTATAAAGTTTTGGCTGAGTTATTAAAATTTTTCTTAAACCAATCTTGCAAAAAAGTTCCAAATCAGCATCAAAAACCTCATTATTATGAATATCTTGAAACAATTTTTTAATATTTTGATGCAGCGCTTTTATTATAATCTTGTTTTTTTTTTTATATCACATATCTTTATTTACAATCTGTCGTAAAACAATAAGTAAATGAAATTGACTAATGTAATTTACATTGATGCATTAAGTGCAATTTGACCTTTAAGTAAGGGTGATCAGTAAATGTATCGTATGATTATTATTTGCATTAAATACTTAATTAATTCTTACGATCTAAACGGCAGGTCTAGAGGATGCAGTCTTTGCAGTCGTCGTGTGTCTTCACTGTTGTCTAATAAGTTTATGGCGTGTGTGTTGGGATGGAAATTTAGTCTTGTGATGTACTTAGAGCTGTATCTTTTTATTTCGTCAATCACCGTAGATGTTTTCAGATCCTTGTGGAGATGGATACTTTGTATATACCACGGAGCGTTAGCAATCTGTCTAAGAGTTTTTGACTGGTATCTTTGACTAATGTGTATATTGGATTTACTTGCAGTACCCCAAATTTGAATGCCATAAGACCACGCTGGTTTCAACACAGCTTTGTAGGGAAGCATTTTGTTTTTCAGACTAAGTTTAGACTTGGGGCCAAGCAACCAATACATTTTTCTTGTTTTAATTTTGAGCTGTGTTCTCTTGGCTCTGATATGTTCACGCCAAGTAAGTCTTTTATCTAAATGTAATCCGAGGTATCTTACACTATTGGATTTAGGAATTATGACTTCATTAAGATTTACACTGGGGCACTCTTCTTTTCTCAATGTGAAGGTGACTTGAGCAGATTTTGAGGCGTTTACCGAGATGTTCCAGTTACGAAGCCAGGATTGCAATTGATCTAGCTGTGCTTGTGCGGTTTTAGCAGCTTCGCTAGCCGAGTTGGAGGATGAGAATATAGCAGTGTCGTCTGCATAGGTGGCAACTATTAATTTATGGTCTTCTAGTATTGGCATGTCTGCGGTAAAAACTGTGTAGAGCGTTGGTCCCAGAACACTACCTTGGGGGACTCCTGCTTTTATCTCGTGTATGTCCGTGATTTCGTCTTGAATTTTAGCGTAGAAATGCCTGAAACTCAGATAGGATCTGAGGAAGAGATAGAGCGGAGTAGGTAGTATTTTTTTAATTTTATACAGTAGACCTGAGTGCCAGACTCTGTCAAATGCCTGCTGAATGTCTAGGAAAATCGCACAACAGCACTTCTTCTCTTCCAGGCTACAAAGTATAGCTTTCACAATACGATGACATTGTTCCAAACAAGCCGGAAAATGAGTTATCTTCATATAGGCCAATAAGTCTACTGAGAATATTCTCGAAAATACTTGAAAGAATATTTCTTCGAAGATTACTGCCAATGCTGGAAAGGCAATCGATCATTCCAGATCATCAATTTGGTTTCAGACAAATGCACGGTACACCGGAACAATTATAATCTGAGTTTATTTTTTGTTTTTTCTTAAATTGTGAAACAAAATTTTGTAAGAAAAACATATTTTTAATTTAAAACCGTGATTTTTTCTACTGTTAATGTTATGAATAGGGTTGGCAATTTTAAATATTACAATAAGCTTAAAAACAAGGGCATATTAGAAAATTTTGAATATGTTATATATATTAAATCGGGTTGCCATATTTGCATAAATTCTAAACCATAAAACCTATACATATAAGGTTATGAGAGTTAAATGAAATATAACAATAATGGTATATAACTAAAGATGTTCGGTAGAGTTTTGAAACAAAAATATTTTAATGGAGTTGCCACTTACCTGAAACCTACCATTTCTTAAAAAAATATCTTAATAATTATTTTAATATGGATATTTATGGGAGACTATTTAGAAATATTTACGGAAGTATCAAGACAGACCTTATATTGAGAATTTAAAAATACTAATTAAAGATGTTTAGGAATACTTTATCAAGGACCGCAACGGTTATTTGTTTTATTAAGCAAATTACATTTTAATACTCATTTATTGAGTTTTATTTTTTTTTTCTTAGGAAATAAAAGTTATTTTTTAAGTTCTATTTCATTTTGTAGCGTGCGTGCGCTTCATTCGCTGGGTTCCGGGTTCAAAACCTGGCCGGGGCATGTAAAAAAAATAACAAAAATGGTAACACCGCCCTTATTTTGTTTTATCTCTGAGTTAATGCATTATGCTTGGTTTTCATTAGGTGAAATTTGACGTCAAATTTTGTCAATTGGACGGAAATAGTAAAAATTTTGATATGCCAAAGAAAAATGATTAAATATCATCATATTGGTATTTCGTGGCATATTTTGTTCTCAAAAAATTGACATAATGAAAACCAAGCATAACCTAACTCTGAATTAAAAATATATAACCCGCTTTCCTACCAATGGTTCTAAGAAGGTTAAATAATAGAAATAGTAGATATTGAAGAATATACATTTCTCAGTTATTTATTTTGCACCCATTGTGATTTCATTAAAAATGCAAACTTGCCTTCAATTCAATATTATTTCATGTAAATAGCTACGCTTCCGGACGTTTATTAATTTTAATTTGACTATTCTGTTGCACGTCTCCGCTGCTGCGCTGCTGTTTTATTTTTTCTTTTCTCTATGTTTCTTTGTCATATTAATTTTTTCGAGGTTAGTTAATTTTGGTTTTTATAAAACGTTTTATTTGCACACACCCGGAACGAAATGGAACCTGTGCTGTGCGAGTGCACACGAATGGTGGCACTTGGCACATGTTCATAATGTATGTGGCTTGATACCATTGACGCATTGGCTACTACTTGCGATGCGCTACTGGATGGATGGGCTGGTAACACTTTGACTTTATGATGTTGTATCAATTTAGTAACTACTTTTATATGTAGCTCTGTTTGCAATTGCCTGTGCGCCTGCTAGCGCTACGTTGAGTCAAAATGTTTTTTTTTTTCAAATCAAATGAGTGCTGCAGTAGTTTGCTGTGTGGTGTTTTTAAATTACCTAGATCCGGTATATGTTATATAAATTATTTATGTTTGTGTGTGGCATTATATTTTACGGTTATGTGTAAATTGCATTACAATCATAAGCTGAGAGAGAAAGGAACCATTTTATGAAAAATTTAAGTCATAAAGGTAACTTTTTGTAATGTGAGATCACTTTTTAATTCATACCTTTTCCTATGGCAATTACTTAATAAATTTCTTTACGCTACTTTGTAACAAATGTAACTCATAAAAAACAGAATTTTTTGCCATTTGTACCACCAATTGTATTACAATACACTGGCAACAAGTTGAGTTTTTTATATTAGGTTTATAGGTTGGTGAAAAATATTTAAAAATAAAGTAATTAAATGCGTTTTTGAAGCGGAAAATCTTTGGTTGCTATACGGTACCTAAAAATTAATTTCAGTATTAGCGGGTTACGTATAATAAAGTTAGCTTTAGGGTAAAAATATAATAAACAGGTGCACTTAATAAGATATCTGATGAAACAAACGCAGGGGACCCCAGAAAAAGCATAAACGATATGACAAAGAACATTACTGTAATTTTTTTTTAACCATTTGACTGATAAGCAGACTGGCATGCCTTGCTGATAACTTGACTGTTCGTTTTTGCCAGCCAGATAGTCCGCTATAATTTGACATTTTACAAAAAAAGCATGTTTTAAAGTTAATTCTCGTATTATTTTTAAATTAATAACCATCCCCTTATTATTTTTATCGGAGATCTTACCACTCTGAGACATACATATGTCTCTCTTGTAGGACTTGGGGTTGGGGGCACGGTTTATTATCTTTTAAATAGCTTATGAACCGTATCAATATAAAGGTTATTTTTTTTTAAAAACGTTGCCAACTGCTTTAAAAGTAAAGTTCAATTAATTCCAATTTTGAAAATATGTTTGTATAGGGTTGCCACCTGATCAAAAAATTAAGTTTAAATTGACTAATACATAAATTTAATTATTAAGCTAACTGAAGTGACACTATATTGGTATCAAACAAAACAGGGCTAAGAAAGTCAAATTTCAAAAATATTTTTCAAGAGGGTTGCCACTTATTTGAAAAATTAAATTCCATTGAAATAATTAAAAAGTTTGGTTGTCACATGGAAAAGGCTTAGGAAAACTTTATTTGAAAAAATATTTTTGCTGAGGGTTGCCACCTGTTACAAAAAGTGAATAAGTTAAATGCAATATTACTTTGCTGGCGTAGAAAGAAAGAAGTATAGAAAAGCTAAGTTTTGAAAATATTTTTTAAGGTGGTTGCCAGCTGTTTGAAAAATTAAAACTAAATTAATGATAACTATATTGGAAAATATATTGTAAAGCTTTTCCTTTCTGGAATTTTTTCTACGAAATTTCACTTCTGCCGCAAGCGTGGTCTCAACGCTTCCTGTTTAGCTTCCCAATGAGTTTTCGAAGCTAGCTTTTGACGCACAACCGGCCGGACCCAACACTTATTGTTTGAGCCAGTGCAGACTTGCATCCAACTTTAAAAAAAAATTGTTTATTTAATTGTTAACATTTTGTTAATTTACTTTGGACTTTGATGAATATTTTTGAGCTCTCATTTTTACTTTTTGTCAAACTCTCTTTTATCCAAATAAAACAACTAACAAACACGTTTAACGGGTTCTCTTCTCTATCGGCAGGAAACGGAAGTTTCTAATAATTTGAGATTGGAAAGAGAAGATTTCAATCGGAGCCATAACGCGTACTGGTATAAAAATTTTTTTCAAGCTTTTCAAAAACGGCGATGAGTCGTAAGCTTGGAGTTGAATTTTGTATGCTTTTAAACCAAAATCCTTACGTAAACTACCATTCTTATCTAGCATTTGAAAACGGCGACGCATTGAGTCATCAGACTCATCTCGTACACTCTCAGCTTTCATCGCTACACATATTTTCCTCACTACGTGAAAAAATAAAATAAAAATTGGGCTTAAAATATTTCTGGAAGTCGATTATGTTGACACCAGTAGCGAATGAAATGAGATTTGTAGATGCTGTGTCAGGTTAAATAACTAAAACACTTTTTGAGAATTATTGTTAAATTTTTGCAACTCAGTAGCACTTTTACATATAAATGGTATAGTCGTTTAGTATTTTGAACAAAGTTCTTGAATAGTTGTCAATTAAAGTAATTATTTACCCGCCCGTGGATAGTTTTTATTACAGTTAACCAAACAGCTATTTATAAATATTTCTGCGAGCGTTAATAATACACCTCTCTAATTTTATACCTCCGGGAGCCTTGAAAGTTCATGTGACGAGAGAAAATTAACAAAACCCACAGTTGTTTAAATCGTTTAGTGTCTTAAAAAAGAGTACAAATTAATGCAATAAACGGCAAAATAACAACAAAAACTTTGAAAATCGAACTACTTATGTTTCTATGAAATGACTGCTCCAATCAAGCAATGCAAACCACGCCACAAACCTACATACACATACAAACAAACACGCTGTAACAGGCGAACAGAAATGCAGCAAACAGTTGACGCATTGAAATGCAATTCGTATTTGGCGTTTCTGCTTCTCTCCATTAATATCAATAAACCGGAGAAAAACTTGCAAGGTGCATACAAATATGGTTGGTATAACATTAGTGACAATAATGGTGTTGTATTGGACAATAGCATGACAAGGCAAAAAGTAGTGATAGTGAATAAGATTAAACAAAAAAAAAACACATGAGTTTGAATATATCAAAAGCGTTTATAAGATGAGTAGTTGGGGCCTTTTGTTGTTACAGCTGCTGTTACGAGTACAGCCTGTTAGACTCTGTTTTTTTTTTAATATTAATATCGAAGTGTGGTCAGTAGATAAGTATGTGTGTGTGCATGTGTATGTATGTGTGTGTGTGTATGCATACCTTTCATACTATTACTAATACTAATTTGTTGATTTACCAATTCACATGACAGTTTTGATTAAAAGCGTCACCAGGACTGGGTGTTACCGATAAAATTTATTAAGAAATATTCCTGCGATAGTCCTAATTGTTCTATTAACCCTGAAGTCCTTAATGATGCCTTTGTCAATCGTGTCAAACCTCCCAGTATTTCCACCCACTCCACAGGTATGCCTTCTTCTTCAATTTCTGTCGGTGAGGTATTTGAGTTCTGTACGGTATCGGAATTAGATGTGGCAAGGTGTATCTATAAAATACGGTCAAATGCAATCGGCGAAGACGGCATACCTATTAAATTTATTAAAATAATTTTACCAAACATCTTGCCAACTCTCACCCATGTGATCAATTACAGTATTACCACGTCATGTTTCCCCGAAATGCGGAAGGTTGCAACTGTGCTACCAATTGCTAAAAGTAAGCATGCATGTAATCCCAGTGATTTTCGTCCTATAAGCATTTTACCTGCACTCTCTAAAGCCTTTGAATCCCTAATGGCTGAACAAATTTATGGGCATTTAAACAAATGGCTTTAGAGTTAATCATAGTTGTTCCACGGCTGTTATTAAAATTTTGGATGACATAAGAATACCTTTTGACAAAAACCAACTGACGTTACTATGCCTACTTGACTTTTCTAAGGCTTTTGACTCTGTGTACCATAAAATACTTAGCTTAAAATTAAAAAAACTATTTTGGGTTTGGGTACTATGCAGTTCGTCTCATGAGGAGCTATTTGGTAGGTAGGACTCAACGTGTGAAAAATGGTGAACAATTCTCTAGCCTTAAACCACTGCTAATGGGTGTGCCGTAAGGTTCTATCTTGGGACCGTTATTGTTTAGTTTATTTATAAACGATATTTTTAATACTTGTCAGCATGCACATATGCATTATGCGGACGAGTTGTATCTATATGTCGGGAACTATTGAGGAAACTGGTAGTCTATGCTCTAAGTTTAATGTTGACTTGTTATCCATCTCACTTTGGGCCTCTAAAAACGGTATCTGTCTTAATTGTGAAAAGTCGTATGTCCTTTCCATATCTAAAAGTCTGTTATTCCGCCCCTATACATAGATGAAAAGAGTCTTAAATTTGTCCCTAAGGTCACAAATCTTGGTTTTATTATCAATTCTAGCATTACTTGTGACGATCATGTAAACTCCACCGTAAGTAAAGTGTATTATATCTTACGGAATTTAAGAATGTCTGCAAATTTTACACCGCTTGAAATTAGGAGAAAGCTAGCCGTACCTAATTTACCTATTATCTGTTATCCAGAACTAATCTATAGTAAATTCAGTTCTCAATCTGCGCACAAAATTGACGTAGTTTTCAATCATGTAACTCGGTATGTGTTTGGACTAGCGAGATTTTGCCATATTTCTGGCTGGAGATCACGACTTTTGGGTTGTCTTTTTATAATAAAATTGAAAGGACTAAAAAACTGCATACTCGAAATGTTTTCTAAAAATTAACTATATTTTGAAGAAGTATTAGTGAAAAAGTTATGGTATGAAAAAGATTTTGAATAATATGAAGAAAAATACTGTGCCAATACTTGCGGCGGTACTGTAGGTAAAAAGATATTTTTTTATTTTAATTGTTAAGAAAAATATTGAGTTAATACGGTAATGATTTACAATATAATATCGTATAATAATTTCTCAACGTTATAAATACAGTTAACATTAAGAATAAAATTAACTGCATCTCACATAATTTTTGCTTTAAAAAAGGTATTTGAGAAAACAAATCAAGTTGAAAAAGTAAAAAAAAAAAGATGCAAGGACATTATTCTTCTCTTAACTAAATTAGGCTAGCCTCTGTTTGAAGTCACTACGATCCACATTGGACTGTAGGTAACCTTTTTATTTAATCTGTACTCTTTATTTAACATCCGACCCATCTGCTGACGTTTAATACTAATTGTTTGGATGAGAACTTTGGAAATTTCGGTGCGAACTCGAAACAGATGATAACAAAGGATAACATCGGTAATTTTTCATTACGGCGCAACTCCATATGCAACCACTTAATTTTTGCGACAAATATAGATACATTAGAGCGGGTTAAGTTAATCGTATTTTTCATATATGTATATTAGAAAAGTAGTGTAGCGTTTTGCATTTTTGTTCCGCAAAAAAAAAATTATGAAACTTGAAAGTTAATTTTAAGTTTTAAGGGTTAGAATAACGCAAAAAGTAATGAATATTTTTGATTAAAAAAAAATTAAACTCAAAAAATATTTTTTGTTTACCAAAAAAATTATACTATTTGATTATTTTTGATTAAAAAATAG
The DNA here is from genome assembly GCA_951828415.1 of Anomoia purmunda. Taxonomy (NCBI): domain Eukaryota; kingdom Metazoa; phylum Arthropoda; class Insecta; order Diptera; family Tephritidae; genus Anomoia; species Anomoia purmunda. Next base: position 18,622,965 of record OX639993.1, read on the forward strand.
CAATACAAAAAATAATAATTATTTCAGAGCGAGAAAAAACTCAACAAAAAATTTTATTTGTAATCAAAAAAATATAAAATAAAATTACTGCTAGTTGGCAATCCTGGTTCAAATATTTCGGCATCAAAACATTCGAAATCACTTTAATTTAATACCAACATTTAAATATTTCATTTAACTTAACTATATAAGTTAATTAATTTGAATTTTTAGTTAGACGGCAACTTCGCGACAGTTTTCACTTGGTACTCCTTTCGGAATATATTACATAGTTAAGATTTTAATTAGCTTTAATTTTTTAAATATCCGGTATATCTTTTTGAAGACATTTTCTTGTTAAAACTGTCTTAGACCCATTCCGTGAATTGTCTTTTCTAGTTCTCGAAAGTCTTCGAAGTTCGAGACCATAACATATGAATTTGAACCAGTTAATGAGGAGTTCCATGTATTTTTTCCTCAGTTCTATAATATGGAGAATTTGTCAATTGAGAATCAGTCATGCTAAATCATATAGGTCTTCCCATGTGTAATATTTTACTCAGAGATGTACATAGTTAAATATTTTGGAGGCGGGCATAGGTATTGTGGAATATAATGATAGAATAGAAGAGTGCGCCATCGGCGGACCGATAGTCCTTTGCTTTTGTGGATTTGACAGCGTCCACCCATTCGCTGATGAAATAAAAGTATTTTTCATTTATTTTTCATAAGCAATGTTAGTAAAACTTTCTATCGTTCTGTCGTTTGAGCGCTTCATCTGCGTGTCTTCTTTTTCTTCTTTAAATCTATTTAGTTGCGCTGTCATGCTCTATATTTTATTACGTCACTTTTAGTTGCTCTCATTCTCTTTTGTTTTCTATCATTCTGGTGAAAGAGTATTTCATGCGAAAGAAACGCACGCCTAAATATCCGATCGTGTCTGTGTAAAAAATACAACTACTATCGGCCTCACAATTTAATGCAAATTGAGAATGTTAATGCATATTAGGTCATGTCCTCTGACTTTCCCTTTACTCCTTAAATACAGTATTAAATTAAAACGTAAGGTTTATAATTTCTGTAAAAATTCAAAAAATATATTTCTTTCAGAGCTTGTGTCATGTAAGGTATACGAATCACTAATCACTCAACACTCACAATTTTCACTTTTATCATATTGAATTAATTTTTTTTTTAAACTCATTTTCGTTCAACGTTAGTTATCGGCTATCATTCGGTCATTCGCTATTCAAGTTGCTTGTGTTTTTGTTTTTGTAAGCACTTGTTTTGCTTCAAACCGCTTTTACTTTGCATACGGAAAGAGAGAGTGATTTTTTGTTGTTATTGTTTATTCGATTTTATTGTACACATTGAGTTTGTTTGTGAATTTCATTACGAGCCAGTTTTTGTTGTAACCGTTTTCACACATCTAGACACACGTATGGATATGTTTGGAGTATGCGTTGTTTTTTTTCGATTTGACAATCGGCCAACAACCGCGTTAACAGGTTGGAAAATATATTAAAACGATACACACGAGATGTGAGCTGCCCATAATGCCTAGACCAGTTAGCTGGACCAAATAAACTAATTTTCCATTACCAGTTCGATGCATTGAATTTGTTTTTGTTTTTGTTTTTTTGTTTACATTCAATTTGCTGCGTGTGTGAACAAAGTGGGATTCCGCTGTTTATTTGTTTGCTTAGTTGTTGTTAGCGGTTTTATTTTAAATAAGCGGACATCAAATTTGTTTTATGGTTTTATATAACAGCAGCAAATTAACAAAATTTAAATAAAAATTGAAAATAAAAAAAGAAATTGATTGCAGTAAAAGTCATCCAAAGCGCAACAAAAAGAAAGAAATAAAAAATATTATTGAATAAAATGTGTGTGCTAAGCTGGTGCTCGCGCATGCGTTAAACGCCATTAAATAAAAATTATAAATATTCAATGCATTTCTCCTACAAATTCCTAGCAAGTACGGGTTTTTCATTAACAATTTTCGGCAGCGACATTTTTGTGCATAATTTCTTAATATCGTTTATATATGTAAATATATGGACATTAGAGTGCATCACTGCACATACAAAAAAAAAATTGGTACTAATTTTCAATCGGAACTCTATAAGTAATATTCATAAAATTTTTAAGGCATCAATCAAAATATTTTCAAAATATTAAGATTTACCCAGGCTGAACCGATTTGAAAAATGAACTTACAAAAAACATTTTTTGAAAAAAATGCCTTAGATCATAAAACGGGTTAAGCTTAAAAGGTCTGCATAAAATATTTGAAAACCCTTCAGAGGAATCATAATAATGAGATTTTCGATGCTGTTAGTAAAAAGTGTAGTAGAAATTTGTAAAAATAGTGATAGAAATTAGTAAATACAGTGGACGATATGAGTGAAAATAGTAATAGAAATTAGTAGTAGCATTAATAAAAATAATGGTAGAAGTAAGTAAAAATAGTGGGAGAAATTAGTAAAAATAGTGGGAGTAAGTAGTAGCAGCATTAGTAAAAAGTGTTGTAGAAATTAGTAAAAATAGTGATAGAAATTAGTAAATACAGTGGACGATATGAGTGAAAATAGTGATAGAAATTAGTAGTAGCATTAATAAAAATAGTGGTAGAAGTAAGTAAAAATAGTGGTAGAAATTAGTTAGCATTAATAAAAATAATGGTAGAAGTAAGTAAAAATAGTGGGAGAAATTAGAAAAAATAGTGGTAGAAATTAGTAAATACAGACGACGAAGTGAGTTAAAATAGTGAAAGAAATTAGTAGTAGCATTAATAAAAATAGTGGTAAAAGTAAGTAAAAATAGTGGGGAAAATTAGTAAATAGTGGAAGAAATTAGTAAAAATAGTGGTAGTAATTAAAAGTAGCATTAGAAAAAATAGTGGTAGAAATCAGTAAGTAAGTGGTAGAAATTAGTAGAGCTATTTTGACGCGATTTTCGTTACGCGATGCAAAAACTTCTTCGTATTTGCTTACCTTTTTAATTTCTTTGCCATTCACGCCCAAACTTTATGTTTGCAAATCTCATGACTTATTATGATTTCGATGAACGAGTTTTAAATATTTTTATGCTTGCCTTTTGCGTTTAAACTGTTTTATCATCTCAGGTGTTTTTTTTTCTTAAAAAAAATTGTATTGTGTTTATATCGAACAATTTTCGGCGGAAGTCTTAAACATAATAAATTTTTTAAGTCCTGTGGAATTTTCACATTTGTTTTTTTGCAACGCACCCTAGTATACCAAATATTGCAGTTAGTGATTTTTCATTGTTTTTTTTTTTAAGTTTGCAGCTTGGTATGTAAAAAAATTAGCATACAGGAATTAAAATAACTTACTCGCGTATAAACAAATATATACATACTTACATACATACTGCATATATGCATCTGCGGTGTGATAAAAAGAAAACTTACAAAGTGAAATACATACGCAACGTTTTATTTTAACTATTTGAAATATCTGAACAACGAAAAGTGAATCACAGTCGGTTTTGTTTCTGTGTTTTCAAAATTCATTCTGCATTTGGACATCTTTGGATTTTTGCATTATTTAACGCTGGCGAAAAATGAATTTCTTCGTAATTGGATTTCTAATAATGCAGGCGGCAAGTGAGTATTTGAATTTACATATTTTCTGTACACTGGTGTTCAAAAAATTAGTAGCAAAATTTATTGGTAATTTTGATATTATTCCTTATTTCGTTTTAATTATAATTTTTTTTTTTAATAAAGCTAGTTCTATAACAAAAATCATGTTATATGAAATTCAAAACTTTCTAAAAAAATTAATGAAAAATTTTACAACTTAAAAAAATTATGAATTATATCAAAAAACTTATGTTTAATAAATTTTTTAATATTGTAAACTTTGCAATCAATAATGGATAATAATACATTTCTGAGTTTTATTTTTTTATTCAGAAATAAAATTTTTTATCGAGTCTTACCTTTTTGAACAAAAATATGTATAACTCGTTTTCCTGGTGTTATTTTTTCACTCTGAGGGAGTTTTACTTTTTTATCAAAAAATATTCATAATTTTTATAATTATTTGTTTTTGACCGAAAGCAAAATTCAGTGGTCCAAAAAAAAATAATTTTTGAGATTTATTTTTTTGGCAGTCATAAACAAAATTTACATATTATATTATTTTTATATGTCAACGAGGGCATAAAAGAAAATTACCACCAAGCAGTTCTCTGAAAAGCGTTGTGACGTTTTGAGTTTTCAACCCGCAAAAAAAAAAAATAAAAATTTTTTATTTTATTTTCGAGCGATAAAAGAACGCTCAAGAATTAAGTTTAATTTTTGATAAAAAAGAAACAAAATTTTAAAAATTATGATTACTTTTGAAAAAAATTAACAAATAATAATTATTTTTACTCAAAAAATAACATTTCAAAAAAAAAATATATATTATTTCTTTTAACTGAGCGTTTTATAAAAATCCAACATAATTTAATTACAATTTTTACAGATATCGCCTAGATATCAAAAAATAAACCTCTATATTAAAAACCTAAAAATAATTATCAATTTAAATTTTTACAGAAATCGCTTAAATTGTTTTTTTTATTTTGTAATAGATTCATGCAATGTGTTTTTTTATTGAAATTTTAAAAATGATCGTTATTTACGACCGCTGATAAAAACTTTAAACTTTCGGGTGCTCAAAATTTCCTTTCACACAAAAGTATTTCGGATAAAAAAGTTAGACATTACGATAACCTTTTATTTTTGAACTTTTATAAATACGCTAGAAAGTTTGAAACTTCGACTTACATAGTTTTTAATATAGATATACCTATATTAAAAAAAAAATACGGCAAGACAAAATTGTAAAAACTTGCCAATATATTTTGCTACTATTTATGTGAACACAACTGCATATGAATTCTTTAATAATTTTATTTATTGCACTAACTGTAACTGTAACTGATATCAATGCATGTGCTTTGTATGTTTTTTTTTTGTAAATAACAACAGTCATTTGGTGAAGGTTTCAAGTGGACGGCAAAGTACATAGTTTAATCAAAAATTTAATTAAGTTAGTCCAAAATTAAGCACACAAATAATAAAATCGCATTTACCTAAGCTAAATAAATAATTAGGCCAGCATTCTAAAACATTCCCGATTCTAAACGAGCTGGTGATGTTGCAGCAAGTAGGTAGCTTCTTCTCGTGTTATCGAAAGCGGGTTTGAAGGTGATTTGTGTCATAACTGATGAAAACATCAGAAAAAATAATCGGTTCAACCGGTATTTCAAGTTGCTATTTTATTGATAACCTGCAAAATGATTTTGAATAAAGAAAAAGTGTCGCACGTTCCCGTCGGTAGAGAATGCTCCTACATAACTTGTATCATTGTATTAAAATAAGTTTTTTAATAAGTTACAGTTAGAAATTTAGTATGTAAATACTATTTCTAAACTAGCATTACATAATGAAATACACGAAATAGTTGCTCAACTATTTCAAACTAAAATTGTTTTGCAACTTTGTTAAATTACATATTGCCTCAACTAGAGTAATCACCTCAGGATGGATGAAGAAACTTCTTAAGAATCGAATATCGACATAGAAAATTACAAATATTACAGTATAACAAATTATTCCATTAAATCTTCTAACAATGCCGCCACTCTTTATTTTTCTAACCCATTTCGCCAACAAATTGGCGTACACAATTTTATGGTAAGACAAACGTTAGATAGTTTAAGAATAATTGAATTAGTTAGACAAAGTTTTTATTTGATTGGCATATCCATTTGGATGTGATGTGATGCGATGTGTTGTAGTAGTAGAGTAGCAAATCAGTGAAGCGAGCAACTAACAACTAATTTAGTCTATGTAGTTTAGGCCGAACAACTGTTACTTACCGGCGCAACCGCAATGAACTAGTATAGTCAGTCCCCCACACAGCTAGTTAATGCACCGTTTGCGTTGTTGACTGTGTCTGATTTGCCTCCTCCACTGTGACAACTGACACCGGCTCCACTTTTTTTGTTTTACTTTTAGTGGATATTGACAAAGGCGCTGTGGTTTCGTGCGCTATGAAAACTGTGTTCCGATTGGTTGTATCATGTTCCCTCGGTATTATGGGCTAAATAAATTCGCGTTCAGGGTTATATTTTTTTTTAAATATTTTGATAACCCAATGAGTATATGGGTAGTTTGAAAGAACTGAGTGCGGCAAAGGTTTAAATTTGGTTACCCTAATATATCTAAAAGTTTTTTTTATTACGCAGCAAGAATTTTAATTTTAGACCGAACAACTATATTGATCCTTTGATTATAAACTGAAGAAAAATTTCATACTCTACTTATTTTCATAATCACAATTCCTGGCTTTATCTCACGAATGCTTTGTTCAATATAAGAGTTAAGGGCTTGATGGGTTTGGTGGGCTTAGCTAATGGATTTTTTGCGTAACACCAGTACTTCACGGTACTCAACAAGAAAAAGTCGAATGGCCTCAAATCCCAGCTCCGACGGGGCTATTGGGCTTCGGCTGATACCACGGCTACCGAGTTTTTAAGCGCAAAAAACGATTAAACAACTTCACCAAAAAATGAAAAAAAACTAAAAAACTTAACCTGATGGCGCCAAACTGACCTCAGACTTGGATTCAGCAATCCCAAAATCATGTAATAAACATGACCTGTTCAAAAGAAGCTAGTTTTATTTTTAGCTGAGCTCCTGAGCTGTGTTATGATATCGGATGTGTGGCATAGCGCTCCATCCTGCTGAAACTAAAGATCGTCCAAGTTTGCGTTTTCAATTTCCGGCCAAAAAAATCATTTATCGTGTCTTTGTAGAGCTTACCGTTGACTGAAATGTCGTCGATTCGCGGGGAATGCATGCAGTGGGTTTTCCGATCCCCAGATGCGACAGTTAACATAACCACTGTGTTGAGAATGTGGTCCGTCAGAAAAGATGATTTTTCGAGCAAAATTGTTGTTCATTTCCCACTGCCCTAGAACGCAAACTGAGAAGTGATTATGAAGCGGTCCGTTATGAGAAATGTTGAGTTGTTGAGGTCGATGGCGTGTTGATGTTCCAGGACTGAGTTGAACAATCTCTGCTACGCCAACCACATTCTCGGGAGGACAGTGAGTGCTGCCAACTGGAAAGCCAGTCTCACGAACTTCTTGCTCAACTTGGGTACAACAGGTACGGTGGGGGCCTCATTTTCTCGAAACTTCTTATCAATAGATGCTCTGTTGACTTTCAAAAAAACCACTTTATGACCACACCTTACAATATGTTCCTATTCAAACAAAGTACAGCTGCGTCCACAGGGTTTCGATGTGTCAATGTAGTTAAAAAATCAGTCAACACAGTGGCTACAAAACTGACCATATCTGAGCGAAGCAGTATCATTAATGCATAATAAATTGGAGTATTTTGTTGTGAAATTAAGACCTCGTGCGCATCAGTTATTGACTGTATAGATCAAATGAGAATCTAAGAAGATGAACACAAAAAGAAAAAGCTATCAACTGATGATCGGGCTGCAAACACCCGGATACGCAAGAATCAAGGCTATAGACAACCAAATGAAAAATATATAGAGAGGTAATATTTAAGATGTCTGCAGGTACAACCAAGACCGATGTTATGTAAGACGTTGGTCAGCTCTCGTATTACATCAAAATTAGATTTTCGTTGTTTTTTCCACAGTATAACCAGTAATAAACATACGGAGAAAGCTTTCTATAGGGATGAGCCTTCCAGGAGTAAAATCAAAATTAGAAATGTCTTTCTGCATACAGCGAGAAGGTATACTTCTTCACAATGATATTTGGCCGAACTTCTCCTACAATTTGTGGTGTGCGTCTTGATGCTGTAACAAAAATTGAGGGACCTACAGTTTAACGCCTAGGCCGAACGCCGAATGTTTTTTGTGAGAAATTTTACCATGGCAGAAATGCACTCGGAGGTTTGCCATTGCCTGCCGGGGTGCGCACGCTGATGTTACTTGCCCCGGCCAGGTTTTGAGCTTGGGACCCAACGAATGAAGTACGCACATGCTACATACTCGGCTACGGCGGCCGCCACAATGATATAGTGGGTTAAATAAAAGTAAATAGTGTTTTTAATGAAGGGGAATGGTTCCAAAAATACTCATGAGCACTTTGTGATTGTGGTTTCCTAAACTTTCCGCATTTAGGTAGAGGGAAGCTCCGCCCAATAACAGAGTGTGTAAAAAATTAATAGAGTGCCTATTGAAGGGAAGTATTTTGAAAATATTTCCCTCTATTATTATGTTATTAATACTTCGTCATACTTGGCAGAATGCTTACATTTTCGGCAGTATTCTAGATTGGCAATTTAATTCTCATTTATTTATAGTTGCTGTAAGAACCTTTGTCATCTTTGTACTATTAATATAGTACACATAATTTTATTGGGCTTGGTACGCTTGTGCCTTTCAATTAATTGCCTATCTTTTGTGTTATGTTTTACATCTACTGCTATTTATCAGTGATACAAAAAAAATTTTGGTTTTCTCTGATTGCTATTGAATTTCGTATGCTACTAACATTTTATACAAATTTACTTTGTTTTTATTTAACTGTAATCGGATTGCTCAACAATTAAACTAAGTATATTACTGTTGTTGTTGTTGTGGTGTATTTCTGCAATGATTATGCTGCTTTTTTTTTTGCTCATAGAAAACTAGTTGGCTTTTGGCCAGAGCAACACTTGCACAAGCCAAGCAATTGTTGTAAAGCGTTTGAATAAAGCGGCCAGTGGCAAGCAGCAAGTCATGTACTCGTACTCGTATACTTATTTGCGAATGTTGGAACAAATGAGTTTTTGTGTTGTTATTAAAATGTTTAACTACATACATACATATCTAAATTTACATACATACAATTATATAGAGTGCAAATAAATATGTATACAATATATTATTACGAGTATATACTCGCAAATGTATTGGAACTTTTATGTAGTAATCGTATTTGAAATTTGTTAGCCTAGCATGTTTCAATATATGTAAATATGTTTGTATGTATGCATGTATTTTTTTTACATGAAGGTCGGCACGGAAGACGGATGTTTTTGTGTAATTCATACCCCCGCAAATTATTAAAACCTTAATATTTAAATCAATATTTATTCAAATAAATATGTATAAAATGGCAGTACAAACATGAAGAATTAATTTCAGTTTCGCAATTTAAGACCATTTATTTCGATACTCGAGAAACCGAGAAATCGAGTTCCCGATACAATCTCGGGTATCGCCGTTTTCGCGAGAAATGTCGAGTAAAAATAAAACAGCAAAAAGCAAATTAATAAAATGTGTACAATAAAATTGAGTATCGAGAAGCTCGGGAGCCTTATGATTCCCGATCGATGCCAGAGAAGCTCGCGAGAAATTGCTTCTCGAGTAGTATCGAGAAATCTAAGACTGTACAATTTTTTGATTTGACTGCTTAGCGCACTGTTATATTGTGGGCTGGATAAGCAAGGCAAAATTTGTGCAAGCTATCCAGCTATCTTATGTAATAGAATATTGATAAGCTCGTGAACCTTAAGAGCTTTTCGAGACACGAGAACCTCATGAGACAGCAATCCCCGCGAGAAATTGGTTCCCTAGCAATCTCGAGAAATCGAGGCTCTCTAACCGAGTGACAGATGAACACAGCTGTCACCCTTATCGCTGAATCCATCAAGGTAGGAGTGGGCCTGTTTTATTGCACCCGAGTTGCAAAAGAACGTTCCAACTCGGATAAAATTTCCTTTAGTTGTAAAAGCAACACTTTTCGCATGTTTCAAGAAAGATGCGATTTGTTTAGTGGTATTTAGGAACGGAAAATAGTTGTCCTGGCAAATTTTAGGTTGGAGTGTTTATATATTTATATATTTAAAAATGCAATGCAAATAAAAACGGATTAAGTGTTAAAATGAAATCTCCCATGTATTTAGGGCTCATTCACAATAGCGCATTTTTTTCACTTCCCAATACTACATCTCAGGGTGGAGATCATTTAACCTAGTTGGTTCAACTCGCATATTTTTCCGAGTTAGTGTTAATGCTTTACATAGAATTCGTTACCCTACCTAGTGTTATTTTGCAAGTCGGGTACAAAGAAACGGGCCTAGTGTAATTTAATGTTATTTTAACGGTGACAGCTCTTTCACGCGGGAAATTTTGACAGAAAGTCAGTATCATACAATATCCGCGCAACAAAATGAATCGCTTTATGCTTGAACAACAAATATTCGAAATAAGAAGATTTATTCTCATCGTATTCACAATTTTTAATCGCCAAATTGTTTGGGTGAAAATTCTTCGCTACACTTTTGTGTACACGTCTAGGTATGTTCGATGAATGCACTGAAAGTGTAGAGCAGCGCAGAACAATATCGGACACAGCTACAAGCTGTTTAGTGCAATATCCCTAATCATTGTGAATAAATACATCTTAGTCTACATATATACGTCAAAAATCGTCACAGCAGAGAGAGCGAATTCTTATGTCTGATATTTATTTAATATTAGTAATTTATTACATTTAATATTAGCCGCCGCCATCTTAAAATTTGACGACTTCTCACTTGAAACTGTGGTGTGCGTCTTGACGTTGGGACACAAATTGAGGGACCTTGCCATTGCTTGCCGACACTCTCGGCTACGGCGGCCGCGAAAATTTCGAATATTACCGTACGGAGTTGCTAAATTCTAACGCTTGTAACACCTGTGAGGTCTGAACAACTTCGAAAACCATAACGCCTGAAAAGAGTGGTGTGGAGTTTTAGTTTCATAAATCCGGATCGTTTCGGTGTGTAGACTCGGTTATCATGGGAACAAAGACCCCAATGATCCAATTGGCTCAGGAATTGAGGGCACAATACCACTAGCTGGAAAGTGATTCCCATTTTGGACAACAATTTTGCTCGATCATATTTTCTGACATCTGTGATTCGAAAAACCCATACGTGATCGTCGAGAAGCTAATGCATCCTCAAAGCGTGAAAGTTTCGTGCAGATTTTGGTGCGAGGTCATCTTAGGCTGATTTTGCTTTGAAAATGCTGCTGGAAACTCTATTTTGATCAACGGTGAGCGACACATGATAAACGATTCTTTGTGGCCGGAAATTGAAGACATGAACTTGAACGATATTTTGTTTCAGCCACACAGCTCATACCAAAATTAATGTTTTACGCGCCAAGTTCTGTAATCGAGTTATCAGCCGTCTCGGCGTTTTCAATTGGCCACTTTGGAGCTGCTATTTGACGTCATTAGATGCGTTTTTGTGAGGTACCGTGAAGGATTGATGTAATGCGAACAATCCATTAAAGATTCGGGCAGTTATGGCAAATATCAAACAAACCATTCGTCGTGAGATAGAGCCAGGAATCGTAGCTAAAGTTTTGGAAAACTGGGCTAACAGGATGCGGTGATGTGAATCCAGTCGAGGCAACTATGTGAAATAAGTCCTAACATACCGAAAAAAATAATTTTATTTTTCTGCTGTTTGCGATTTTTTTTTTTAAATGAAACCACTATTACCGTTTCCTGAAATATTATTTTTGAAAGTGGGATTGGGCCTATAAGTGCGCTTACCTTCAGAAATGATTACATAAAATCGGTAACACATTGCCATGTTGGTACATATACGAAATAAATGAAGTATTTTATTATGCTTATATTAAAACTACAAATTTGTTTCCCTGTTGATATACAACCCTTTTGAAAACGGGCGTTATTAATGGAAAACCCAACCTGATATTGTGGCGCAAAATAATGCAAATTCAAGAATTCATTGTCGACGTGCGGTTTTAACGAATCACAATCAGAATTTGCTTTTAAGTTCAGCCAAATTGAAAATTCTCAACTATGGTTGGGTTGTTTTGATCTATTTTTCTAATGACATTGCGAACATTTTCGGAATCAATTACATTACATTTTTGTCGATTTCCAATGGCTTGGAGTTGAATTCTCTGTCTGTACTCGTTTTCGGTGAAACGAATCAACGCCTTTTCCTTCTAAAGAATATTTCTCTGCTAAGTGTTTAAAAAAATATTAACAGTGGATGTTCATAAATATCTAGAGTTTAAGGCAAAAATAGCTACATTTTTTACGCTCCCTATTCGCTACCTTCTTGATCCGGCTATTCTTGATATCCATATACTACGTATACAAACATATTGCATATTATCTATGTAAAGTGATTTGCATTGTAGCGGAATTATCATATATGTAGCTACTGAAATTTTGCTCATGCTATATTTTTCATTTTGGGTGTGTCTTAATAACTGACCGCGATTTCTAATAATTCTTTTCTATGTACATGCTACACAAATTTCATTTTATAAAGGCCTTGAAATACCATATTTATTATTATTACTTTTGGTATTAGCAAACAACAAATATCTGTAGTTAATAACTAAGTCTTGACACAAAGTCTAATTAATTATTTTAAGTGATAGAAATAATTAAATCTTAGTCACAAGTATGGTAGAACGCTAGTTTGGCGTTTCTGGTATCTTTGAGTATTTTTTTTTGGGAATGAAAAACAAGAAAAGGTAATCTACATATCATACATATGCACATTAGGGTGGCTCACTCCCCATACAAAGAAAATCGGTAATATTTTTCCATCAGAATAATAAAATTTATTTTATTTTAAGACTTCCGCTAAAATATTTCGAAATAATATTAATATTTGAAAATACCTCCAAAAAATGGAGTTTTTTTTAATAATTAAAAAAAATAGCTAAAACTATTTTTGTTTAAAAAATTGTGATATTTATTTTTTCGATCAAGCTTGACTATTTTTTTTTAATTTTTATTTTCTCGATGAAATTTTATCGATATTTTGTGATTTCTATGTTTTCGTCCAAAAGTCATCGATGATCTTCGATATCAATTTTTCCGATCATACTTAATCGATATATTTTGTAATATTTCTTCTGATTATAAAACATATTATATTGTCTCGCCGACTAGTTTGTTTGAGTTTATTATGATCGAAAAATTGTTTATCCAAGAATAACGTTCATTTTTGATCGAAAAAATAAAACTCACAACGAAATATGATTTTAACAATTTAAATACAAACATTACGATTATTTTTGATAGAGCAAAAAAAAAAACCAAGATTAAATTATGATTAAATAATAAAATTATAACCGTTACGGTCCCTGATTAAAACAAACAAATTTTATAATTCCGCTGAAAAAACTACAACTTTTTTGCTTAGGCACCCTAATGTACATATATTTGTAAGTTGTACCCAAGTTTTTTAAATAAATCTTTTCAGCACACAAAAACATTAAATTTATTAAGTTGCAGTAAAAAAATTTATGGAATATTTATTTTCACAATTAAGGGGAAACCAAGTGAAATTCATGCAAGGTGGTGTTACTAGAAAAAAAAACAAAATTTTAATGCATTTTTGTTTCTGCCTCTTGCGAATTGAGTGTCAAAGTCATTTGAATCCTTTTATCATAAAATACACACAAAACTTCAGTTCCCACGACAATGAAAACTATCAAAATGCAAACAAACAGAATGTAAACAAAATATTTAAATGTGACATTCTATGAGCTGAGATCAAAAAAAAAAAAATTAAATCAGCTGTTCTACTAACATCACTTTGTATGAATTCGCCTAGAAAAAAAAAACATAGAACAGTTCATTGACAATCATAGGGAACTGATTCAAATTTATTAGGTGAATGCCACTTTAGATTAAATATGTAACAAACAAAAAATAAAAACTAAAGTAAACAAAAAGGTGAAGAGATGACAAATTTTACTCACGGCAAATTCATATAAAGTAGTAGCAGTAGTGCAAAAACAAAAATGCGTATGTATTTTGTTTTTACTTTTGCGGTTTCCACTGTCAAATTATTTCAAAAATTTATATTGCAAGCCGAAGAGAATAATCAGAGGAAAAACAATAAAATCAGCTGTTCTAGTAACATCATTTCGATTGTTCCAAAATTGACAATCTGTAGTTTTCAGCCACGCTCACAGCTATAGAGGCAATATTTTCAATTGACCTGGCTGGAGGAAGACGTGTTTAGCTCTTCACATTACCAACATACCAGATACATCAAATTTAGTGATTAGATTCACTCTATCTGGTCACGAAGACGCATGATGATGACCAAAGACAGTACGACTGAACCGTAGTTGGATAAACTAGTGACGGATTGTTTCAATCGTCGAACCCATGTGGGTTGGTGTATCGCGATTGTAAATTATAGAAGAAGCTTTTTCAAATAGCAGTCGCCTTCGTAATAACAGAGGTTCTTAGCGCATTCTACCCTGAAAGGCTTCTTATAAAAATCATTTGCGGTTTGGCGTCGACCTCAAGACACACAGCACATATGGCAGGTGAATCTGGGTCAAACACCTAACAACGGAGGTATACTCGTATAAGAGCAAAAATAATTTGAGCAGCAAAGTTCAGACATACCCATCCTCTGCGGCTGTAAAAAACGTTACTGAAAACTTTAACCTCAATGCATTCCACTTACGTTTTAAATTCGTTGCAGTTTGTACTTTGCTTAAAAAAATATATTTATTTCATTAGTTTTATCATTGTTCGGTGGCAAGGTTGATATTTATTTTTTTGATGCTTCTTAAGCAAACCTATCAACAAATTATAGTATCGCTTTTAATATTGTTATTTTTCTCTTTGTTGTTAAAAAATTTATTCACACTCAAACTACAACAATTATCATGTCAATTAGCGACTGCTGTGCGGCGACTGCGCAGACCTTTGGTGCCGCCAAAAGCCGGTCAGCTGTTAGCCGTTAGCTTGTGTACTTAGCTCAGCTACTGCGGTTGAACTTGACCGATTTCTTTTTAAGTTACAAACTGATATGTGCTCGGACTAATATTTACGAATAACTAAAATGTTGTTTATTTCGAAAATTCACACTTTCGACTTCTTCGTATCGTCTGCGGCAAGTCACAACAACGTAACGAAAAATGCAGTCCTAATCTCTTCAATAAACATTTAATTTTATTTTGAAGTAAATGGTGAAAGTGTTTTGTTTGACATTTCATTTTTTTATTTCTATTTCGGCTAAAGGTGATAAGAAACACAGAGTGTGAATTAGTTAAAATGGAAAGCCGGTGGCTATTTAGTGTTAGGAAGGTAATTATTGTTTGATATTGGAAAGTTTTATAACAAGTGAAAGTTTTCTAATCAAAAGTTTTTTATTTCGCAAAATTTCTGACTTAATAAACATTCTTACTTTATAATCGGTAGTTGACTAAGAATCCACATAATCAACGCGGTGAAACGCAGTGTTTTGTGTTTAGTTTTTTTTTTTTTGTTGGAGTAGGCTGGGTTCGATTTGATTATAGTAATAAGTGCGCTGAATATTTTTTTAAATATATTTATAACTTTAACTTTGCTGCGGAATTTATGAGGCAATGATCTAATTTGGCAATTCGTGAAAAGGTAAAACATCTTAATTTTTTACTCAACCTAATTTTTTTTACAAGAACAAAAAAAAATGCAAATGACGTCAACCGGGCAGAGCTGCATTCCACTAAAATATTTTCATCTTAACGGTAAAAACTATAACCGTCGACCGGTCGGCAAGGAAATTAATTTTTTTTTTTAATTTTAAGAATATCAAAATATAACCTGAAAACAAACAATTGTCAACCCAAACTAATGTACGTACATATAAAGTATATTAGGGTGTCTCAGTTGTGAATCAAAAAATTTATTTATTTTATTATTGTTATGTTTTAAAAATTTCGACAAAACCTTTTAGACGTGAGTTGGGCCGATTTGAAAATACCTTCAAAAACGGAGTTTGTTGATGTCTTAAAATATAATGAATTTTATATTTCCGATGGAAAAATATTACCAATTTTTTGTACTGGGAGTGATGCACCCTAATGCACATAATGTTAAAAAATATATAAAAATAATTATACCACTTTTTCTATGCATTTCCCAAATGCTTCATATAAAAAAAAATATTAAAATCGGTTCAGTACTATGAGAACCAAACCGTAACAAACATTTTCCTATTTTATACAATAATTATAGATATAGAAAAAAAGAAAATGGTAGAATTCATAGTACTAATGTTTTTGTGTAAATTAATTTAGTCATCTAGTCTAAAAAATGATTTTTAAGCATCCTTTTCAGAAAACGATTTGCGATTTAAATTTTTTGTTCGTTGAAAGTACCGCCAAGAGTTACCCATAATTCAAAATTTCAGAGAGTGCGAAAAACTTTTTAATCGCTCTTTTTTACATTTTATAAATTAGCAATATTTGTAATTCATATTTTTGTTGTAAGCAATGCAACCATGTACCACAATCATATGTTTTTCATAACTTCTCTCAATGAGAACTGTCACTTTGCGCTCTGACTTTTTGAGTGATGGACTTTTTTTGGAGGTAAAGGTTTGCTCACTAGTAGCATACGATTTTTGACACTCCCTCACCAATCGTTGCTTTTATGTTACCTACCCCTCACGAACAGCATCTTAGATGCAATTTTAATCTTTTATTCAAAGAGAACATAGAAATATTTGATTTACGAATGCTGATTTCACTCCGATTTGCACGTAAATTTAAGGCTTTAGATACATAACACCTTGCTAAGCGACCTGATTTTGTCCAGAGAGAGTGAAAAAACTATTTACTGATCAAACCTTTCAAGTCTCACAAACAGCTCATAATCTTTTTGTTCACATGGAAAGTGTGATTCTGCAATATGCGCCAACTACTGCGGGACCAGTCTTCTTAGCATAACATTAAACGTTCTGTCGATGGTATTGTGTGAAAAACTGAAGCAAGAAGTTACCGAACAGATTAGTGCGCCTTTAGTACTGACAAGTCTACCATCGACCAGATATTCACGATACGCCAAATATTGGAAAAGACCCGAGAGAAAAGAATAGACTTTAAATTTCGACAGCAAGAGCATATATTATATATATGCCGCGATGTCTGAGTTTGGTATCCCTGCAAAACTAATACGGCTATGAAAGTGACGTTCAGCAGCACCACCAGCTAGGCCAGAATTGGAAAGGACTTCTCCGATCCGTTTGATTCCAAAGGAGGCTCCAGACAGCGTGACTCTATATCGAGCGAAATCTTTAACTTCAAGTTGGATAGACTGAATATCCCCGTCAATGAGTCCAAGCCGAAGAAAGTTAGGGTGGCCTTATAAGCTCGACAGAGTGAGCACTTGAGTTCTTGTCGGAGTTGATTGATTGCGCGTAATTGTATGGAGAATGGCAGATTGTTAACGCATGCTTTGCCGGAGCAGAAGCCAACAAGCCAACTTTCAACTTCTGTCGTACAGCAAGCACAACACAACAACAATGAAGGCAATGAATTCAAATCAGCTGTTTTGCAACTAATCAAAATTAGCCTTTTTTTTTTACATGACAGCTTTCTTTGTGGCGCCTCTCTACCTTTTAAACGCCGTCACATACTTGTCTATTGGACTTGTTACCTGCCCGCAAGGTCATCACGATAGTTTTTGGGATATGTGTCATTTTTTTCGCACCGAATACCTTAGAAAGCTTAAAAAAATCACTACACGACGATCTATAAAAATGATTGTAAATAAATTCAAAATTACAGCCGTCGTCGCGTCCAGTCGAAAACAATACATTTTACCGTACCAAATATTTAAAAAATTCAATGAGAAACAAAAGAAAACAAAGCTAAAAAGTGATTCACTTTATAACAATTTATTTTAAGCTGTCCACTCTTCAACCCATTATTTGTTTACAATAGCAGTAGAGTTTTTGTTGATCAGTCGACATGACATCTTCAGGAGTGAATGGTAGTGTAAAACACAAAAGGCATTGTCGTTAAAAGCTATTTTCATACATTTTAAATTGTTGGTAAGCATTTTTGTTTCTCAAAGGTATAAGTACTATTGATGCGGCGAGAAGTAATGACTGAGTGAGTGAGTAGTGAGATTGATGATGCCTTTAGGTTATGCCCCTCATCCATTACAGCGTGACGACTTTGAAGAAAAATAAGTGTAATAAATTTTTGAAGTAGACATTGGCTAAGTGTGTTAATGAAAATATAATAATTTTTTTATATAGTAATCAGGCTTTTAGGATGCCTTTAACTCAACCAAAAGATTAAATTTAAAATATATAAAATTGCCAAGTAGCTGTGCTTTTGTTGTCATCATTCGACTGTTGGCTTCTCTGGTTGGGTTTTCCAGCAATTGCAGGTTAACTCAAACTCATGTGGCATAATAAATCCACAACAGTAGGCAATCATATCCATCTGCTGCGTGTGGATATGTAGCTTGGAATGGCTGTACGAAGTGTACGAGTAAAATGTCAGAATTACGGCAGCCAAGCCATTGACAACATCGCTTCGCATTGTTCCTGGAAGGGCTTATGGACATTTATTTACAACACACACACACATCTACATATACATATGTACGTACACATAAATTTATTTACAGGTATGCGCATTGCCTTCGCTTTGTATTAATTTGTTGTTATAATTTTTGTAATATTTTTAAGCCAAACTCTTTCGCTTGATATTTGGTCCATGATCGATTGGGCTTTTATCTGATGGAGTTTCGCAAATTTATTTTTGGTTTCTTGCAATTTTGGGATATCAAAAAATTTGGAAAGCGAAAGTTGAAAGGGAAATTGTGAGTGTTTTTTTTTTGTTTTTTAATTCAAGCAAATATGAGTAAATTTTTTCCTATATGCACATAAAAACAGCTGTCCAATATAAAAACTTTAATTGCTGAATAGGCAGACTGAATGCGCAGATTATGAAATGGGAAGCTATATATTTTGTTTGCTCGTTTTTTTGTTTTGTTTTTACGAAAGTGTCCATAAAAGGAAAGAAAACATATATATTTTATTAAAAAAATTAAATTATTATTTTGGAAATTATTGTAATTTCTTTTTATTATGATAATATGGTGTGGTTCAATTAAGTATGGAGCAAAATATCGGCCAAACGCCCGCCGCGACCTCGGCGGCACACCTCCATCCGATGGTCCAAAATTTCGATGACGCTGAAGCATAATTGAGGTTCTATGCCGTTAATGTGCCGAATTATCTCATCCTTTAGCTCTTGAATTGTTGCTGGCTTATCGACGTACACCTTTTCTTTCAAATAACCCCAAAGAAAGTAGTCCAACGGTGTCAAATCACATGATCTTGTTGGCCAATTGACATCGCCACCACGTGAGATAACACGGCCATTGAATTTGTCGCGCAAAAGAGCCATTGTTTCGTTGGCTGTGTGGCAAGTGGCACCATCCTATTGGAACCACATATTGTCAACATCCATATGTTCCGATTCGGCCATTAAAAAGTTCGTTATCATCTCACGATAGTGAACACCATTCACAGTAACTGCCTGACCGGCCTCATTTTGGAAAAAATACGGCCCGATGATGCCGCCAGCCCATAAACCGCACCAAACAGTCACTCTTTGTGGGTGCATTGGTTTTTCGACAATCACTCTTGGATGATCATTCGCCCAATTGCGGCAATTCTGCTTATTGACGAATCCACTAAGGTGAAAATGGGCCTCATCACTGAATATGATTTTCTTTGAAAACTGATCATCCACTGTTGCCATTTCTTTAAATAACTTTAACACGTTGCTCGATTATTTATCTTTCCATGTTCAAATTGAATTAGTCTGGAATTGAGAAATGTCAAATGAAATGCAGAAAAATATTTGACGTTTAGGTGTGGTTCACATTCAACAGCGGCCCTTAAAATTTTACCACCCTTTATAAGAAAAAAACGTCGCTCCATTTCAAATTTTTTTGACCGATACAGGCATATTTGAAGTTTCCAGAGGTTATAAATCATTTATTGGACATTATATTCAAAATGGAGGGGTTCATTGTGTTCGAAAACTTACCAATAAAAAAGCTTTGTTTTAAAAATGATTTCAAATAAGTTCCATAAAGCTTTTAAACGATAGATAAGAAGTTCAGAGAGAGAGAAGTGAATGATGAAATGAAATGTTTTGAGATTATATTAATAAAAATAAAAATTTACATTCATTCGTACTGCTATGCTGTAATTTGAATAAAAAATATTTCCTGACATTTCCAATTTTGTTATATTCATCTTATTATTAAAGCACCTGACCCGAAACGACCTTTTCTTAGAGTTTCCGCAGCTAAACTAAGGCTTGTGTTTAATAATAAATTTAGTATATAATAAGGGTTCTGGATTACTAGATCCCAATTAATTTTGACAAACGATTTTTAATTGTTTCAAAAAAGTTTAAAAACTCACATTTTACCCCATATGAAAGTAAATTAGCTACGAAAAATTTGAACTATTTCCAGCAAATTTTCAGCATTCAAAACACCATTTATCTTTTAACGAAAAAACTGGACTCATAGAACATAGAACAATCAATTTTTTTAATTTTTGCCTTTAATTTTTGAATTTCAAACAAAATAAACTAAGGTAAAAGAAGAGATTTTCCACAACGAATGGTAGTACGAAATATCATAATCTGTTTAATTATCAGAGAGTTAATATGGCGCCCTAAGAGGGGCATTGGTTTACCTTCTTTATTGTATCATGGTTTTAATAAAATGATTGATTTCATTCCCTGTATAACTTTTAGGTGAACTTTTCTAAAAGGTAGTTGGAAAATTATTTATTTATTGTAGATTTCGATGGCGATGCCGTAATGACAGCAAAAATCAAAAATCATTGAGTGAAACTACCTTAAATTCTTATATCACGAATTTTTGCATTCAAATCGAATCGAAACATTTATTCCATGCTGAACTGGGTAAGAGAGATAAAAAAATCTTCTAAATAAAAATAAGGTCAGATTTGAATAGCGCTTGACATGTTGATTAATCGATATATTTAAGTTTTGTTTTGAACGAATTTATACGCATATTTTTTTTATTCGAAAAACTTTAAATAATGATTATATTCGGTCTTTGAGCCAACGGCATCTCAACAATGAGAAACGAAGCAGAAAGTTGGAATATGATTGAGTTTATTTGCAAAGAAATAAAAAAAATGTGAAAATACTTCCCCAATGATATTTTAAAATTCGAAATCGGCCAAGTTTTGGCAGGGTTATTTAAACAATCTTCGAAAAAGGTCAAAAACAGCACAAAAAATCTCATTATTATGATTCCGTTGAAACAGTTTTCGAATATTTTTATGCAGACATTTTCAGCTAAAACTTTTTTATGCTCTTGGGTGATTTTCTTGCAAAGATATTTTTAAGAATATTTTTATTTATAAAAACTCCTTTTTTGGATATATTTTCAAATCGGTCCAGCTCACGTATATTGTAAAATTTCTCCAAAAAAAAAAAAATTTAGAACGGACACAGAAAATTTCGCATACATATGCAAACACCTATTTACTTTTTGCGAAATATTTTTGTTGATATCTTAAAATATAATGAACTTTATACCACCGATTTTTGTTTTGGGCGGAATGATGCACACTAATAATTCACATGGTAATTGTTTAATAGATTACTTGAGTAACACTTTGATTAGCGCTCATTTTGAATGCAAAAAATTACACTATTTTTAACAAAGTAATTTTACTATCATAACGAATATGCATTACAAATTACCCGCCAGTTGTATGGCTACTTTAAAGCAAAGTCCATTTATGCTTCCAACATAGAAAATAATTGCGAAAACAAAAGTGCTACTGCGTGTGATGATCTCTTTCGATGGGCCACCTTGAACTCGGGTGCACACTTAAGGTTTGCTAAGTGCTTTTTATCAAATAAATTAAAGGAAATTTTTGCAACAGAAATAACTACAAAACAAAAAAATGCCAGAGGCAAAAAGTTAAGGCAAACCGGTGAAAATTAGTGAGCTAAAATCAAGTCATGCATTGTAGTTGTAGTCAGTAGCATATCACATACCATTACAACTCGTGGCTACATAAGTGTATGTGTGTGTGTGTCTATTACCCATTAAACATTTGGAGTCCGACATGAGTCCGATTGGACTCATAATTCGGAGTGTGAGCGCTCATTATGAGTTCTTATAGGAGTCCAATATGAGTGTGTTTCCCTTCTTGCGATGGTCGTCATATATGAGTCCGAATTCATATACCATATGAGCCTATTTTAGGAGTCATATATGACTCATATTTTAGAGAAAATAAGAGTTCTTGTAATATATCTGTTGTAAAATTCAGTTTTTATTCCATTTTTGGTAAAAAAAACAAAAATTATATAAAAATTTTCCTTTTTCTTTTAGAAATACTTAAAATACTAATTAGATTCCTGTCTTTGGGTTTTCTTATTCCTATATACAAGGTGGCGCAAAAGTAATCTTCCGATGTTTTTTGGCTGTAATTTAAAAAAAAAATGAAAAACTTTGATTCTTCTTGTGGATTATTTTTATTTGGTCTTTTAATTTTTTTTACATCAAGTCGAGAATATGATGTCATGTAAATGGCCGCCGCCACAGTTGATTGTCATTTGAGCCCTTTTTATGGCATTTTCCATCACTTTGGCCAAAACTTCCGGCGATAGGTCCTCACATTCTTGACGGATATTCTCTTTAAGAGCTGCAAGAGTCTGAGGCTTGTTGACATAAACCCGCGCCTTCAAAAAGCCCCACAAAAAAAAGTCTGGAGCGGTCAAAAGAACTCGTTGATCATTGCTCTGTAGCGCTCACCATTCACAGTAACCGTTTGGCCCGCGACGTCTTCGAAGAAAAAAGGTCCGATGACTCCTCCAGCGAAAACAGCACACCATACAGTGACTTTGAGCGGGTGTAATGGCTCTTTGTGGGTTACACGCGGATTTTCAGTGCCCCAGAAGCGTAAATTTTGCTTATTTACGTACCCGCTAAGATGGAAATGGGCCTCATCATTCATGATTATTTTTGATGAAAAATCATCTTCCTCTTGGTGGTGATTAAGGATGGCTTGAGCGTATGTTAGACGCGATTGGCGGTCAGCAGCTAACAGCTGATGCACCGTCTGGGCTTTGTACGGAAACATCTTCAAATCTTGTACCAAAATTCGCTGTAAAGACCGTCGGCTGATACCCATTTGCGTGGCACGTCGTCTGGTCGATTTCGACGGCGCTTCCATGATATCCTCGGCTACAGCAGCAATATTCTCTGCAGAACGGCTACTCCAGGGTCTGTCACGCTTGTCAGCATCTCGTGATGTGCCAGTCTCTTCGAGGCGAGCGGCTAAACGTCGCAGTGTTTCACCAGTAGGCGTTGGACGGCCAGGTAATCTACGACGAAATTCACGTTGTGCCAAAGTCACCGACCGATTATTGGTCAAATAAATAGTCAGCAATATTCCGCGTTCTGGAGCAGTGTAGCGTAACATTGTTTATTAACGTGTATTTCGCATGTGTTTACTACACAAATGTCAAAACAGAACTGACATTAGGGGCCAATCGCAAAATTTATAGCATTTTCTGATAGGAGGATTACTTTTGCGCCACCTTGTATAACTCGGCCTCGCGCAGTTTGAAACCACTTTATTGTAATTTTCTTAAATTCCACCTCATTGGCAAATTTTCGAGAAAACGCTTCTATAACAATAATAAAAAGTTAATTAAGAGCACCAAACGGCATTTCAAAAGTATAACCCTTAAAAGCACTTGTTATGGCCATATTTTGAAGGGAAATTTTGCCTTCCACATCTATCCATGATATTTCGCAGGCCAACTCGTCGGTGACCAAGCGCTTCCAAATATATCTCACAAGTTTCTCAGGGTCTGGCATTCCAATTACATAGACTTCATTTTCCTGAAAAAGACACAATAATTGACTTGACCTTGCTTGATCTGCCACAGCAAAACATTTTTCGACTACATTCTTTCTTTTTAATGATTTAATCACCGCTATTGCCTCTTTATGGTCTCTTCTTCATAACATTAAGTGGACAAAAACCTTTTAATGTTCTTTATATTTTAGATATGTATATTAAATTATATTTTTATTCACTAACCACACTGATTTTTAGAAAAATAAAACTGGTAAATCTTTTTGATAGTAAAAAGTATTCTTTACACTTCAACAGTTGCACTTCAACTGAATTTTTGTTTGTTGTTATTTCGGGCTCATAATTCTGAGCCTCATATTTCCTACATTCTTTCCACTCATTTCGGACTCATTTCGGACTCATAATTCTGAGCCGTCCAAAAATGTTTGCTGGGTAATTATAAACGAGCGTGTACAATTATGAACGCTAACACAATGTATGTATTGTGAGTACAGAAGGGGGTTTCAAGTGACTGAGAGTGTGGCCACTTGTAGTCACACAACGCCTATTAGTATTTCATAATTATCGTATAAGTATTTATGTAAATATGTGCAAAGGTAGTCCATACTCGTTCATATCATGACGCTTTTGTTTTTTTTTTTAAAGCGATTTAGGCAACAACAATTCTTGCACAGCGCTTTTATTGCACCACCAATTTAGTTTGCTTGTGGAAAATGCGTATGAGTACGTACATAGATATGGTATGGATGCATGTAGCTATGTATGTTTGTTTGTATGTTGGCGTGGTAGAATCTGCACCCCAATTACTTACTCGCCGAGTAGTTGAACTTGAAAATGAGGTGAAGATCATTTATGCCTGTAACACTGCCGAGTTGTGATTATAAACTGTTTGTATGTACTATAGAATGTTCTTTTTAGACATGTGGTTTTCAAGAAGAAATAAAACGCACATAAAATTTAATATTATGGTCAAGAATTTAGCTTTATTATTCGAATAAGGCTTTGCCATTATGTTGTAAAAATGATTTCGGGTGAGTGACGCCTCGGCTAGCTCGAACAAATTCCAGTCGTAGAGACCCAAATTTCCACCACGTTTTGCAGCAATTGGGGCCGTTTGTCAGTAACAACGTGCCGAATATTCTCTTCCAAGGCGTCAATCGCCTCGGGTTTATCTGCGTAGGCAAGCGACTTCACATAATCCCATAAAAAATAGTCCAGCGGTGTTAAATCGCACGATCTTGGAGATCACGCCACAAGCCCACAACGCGAGATAATGCGCTCACGAAAAGTTTCCTTCAATAAATTTATTGTTTCGTTGGCTGTATGGCATGTAGCGCCGTCTTGTTGGAACCGAATGTCGTCCACATCAAAATCCTACAATTCAGGCGCGAAAAATTCATTAATTATGACTCTGTAACGTTCCTCATTGACTGTAACATTATGGCCGGATTGATTTTTGAAGAAATATGGACCAATGATTCCCTCTGCCCATAGAGCATACCAAACAGTGACAAATGCGACAATTTTGTTTATTAACGTTCAACCAAAAATGAGTTTCATCGCCGAACAAAAGTTTCTTGTGAAAATCGGGATCGGTGGCCATCTCGTTTAGGGCCCATTTACCGAACGTGCGACGCGCTTGAGTAAACGTGGAGCGAAACCGACTCATGGTTGCTCGAATTACCGACTCTGCTGGGCGATTATGTCAACTGAATATCGGACGCAGCGCGCAGTGCGTCGCGCGAGCCGATCCATTATTTTGGCAGTAAATTTAAACGATTTACAAACGTTGTTCCGAAGTAAGTTTGTTCATTATTAAAATGCAAACCAAAATGAGTAAAATCAAGTAACAGCTGCCAAAAAGGTAAACTCCGAAAAAAGCATTGCCTCATTAAAAACCACACGTCTAGAAAAAAACACCCTTTACAAATGCTAGCAAAAAATACATTTGCAGTGGCAAAAGATGTAGATTAAGATATTCTAAATGCTTCACAACAATTAATTGTAAAATAACTTGTAATCGGGTTTTTTATAGTTTGAAGAAATAATCAAACCAGTCTCATACACTGCATGTTACGTTTGCTACCAATAGCTACGAGTGGCAACATGTTAAATTGTCTGACAATTATTTAATTATTTATTAATTTCAAAAACACATTTTGCTTCAAAATTTAACTTTGATTTTCTTTTAACAGCAAGTGCTACTTTCGGTATATGCTTATGTATCAAAATCATGGAGGTGGAAAATTTCAGTTGGATACTGTTCTTTGCAATGACCGTAATAGTTATAATCTTTGTTTTTTAATCGTTATTTTGTGATTTTTATTTGTTCGTTATTTTTAAGTTTTTTATTCTTTCTATTAAATTGTATCAATATTTTGCCGTTTTTATTACTTTGTGATTTTTATTTTTTTGATAAAAAATAATCGTTTTCCTTGGACTTAAGAAAAGGTTGATCGTTATTTTTAAGTTTTTGTTTTTTTGATTAAAATTTATCTATATTTTGTGATTTTTATTTTTTCGATCAAAAATAATCCCATATTGTTGGAATAAATTTTTTCCGATCATATTTTATCGATATTTTGTGATTTTTATTTGTTCGATCAAAAGTAATCGTTTTCCTGGGACTTAAAATTTTGCTATGATAATAAATCAAGGACCGTAACGGTTATAATTTTTATTACAAAAATCATAGTTTAACCGTTATTTTTGGGATTTTGATTTTTTCGATGACATTTGATCGATATTTAGTGATTTTCTTTTCGATTAAGTTTAATCGTTATTTTTTTTCGATCAAATTTAATCGATTTTTTGCGATTTTTAATTTTCCGAACAAGAATAGTCCGTTATTGTTGGAATCAAATTTTTCCGATCATATTTTGCAATTTTTATTTCTTCGATCAAAAATAATCGTTTTCCTTGGACTTAAAATTTTTCGATCATAATAAATCCGGGTGAAACGTTTGATGTATATTGGAACGATTTACCGTCATCCTTTGTCAAGTTTGGTTTAGAGACAAACCGGTTTCAGCGTTGTGCCATTTTCATTTTGAACGCTTTGCCATCTTCATCATCATCTGGTTTCGGCGTTGCACCATCTTCAGTGTCATTTTGCCAAACCAAACTTGACATTTCGAACGAAAAATGGATTTAAAATTTTCCGATCAGAATAAATGCAAAAAAAAAAATTGTTGGTGTTGATAAAAATAGCAGCAACGCCAATAATACGGCGATTTATATTTTATGATATTTGGATATTACAATCAGGTAATTTTTCAAAACTGGAACCCTTACATTCGGCATAATAAACTTGTGCAAACACTTTCTAACTAGATAACGTTTCATAAGAAATTGTGACTGAACTTTATTTTTAATTTAGTATCGATATTTTGGTTATCGAGTCTAGCCATAAATGGGTTGATTATCTTCATAGCGCTTTAAACATGAAACCATTCTATTCTAAAATGAACAACTGTTATGAGCTATCTCATTCTATTTTTTGTGTGTTTTTGACGCAAAATGAGATATTAATTTGGAATAAAAAATCACATAATAAGCAAAATAACGCAGAAAATAACTATTACTCTGCTTTATTCCCACTCCTATAAAGCAGTACCGAAAATCGAATTTAAGTTCAGAATAACACTGTAAAGTGAGTTAGGGAATATTTCCCTTTGATGTTTTGCCGATTTCTACACCAGTAGCGATTACAAAAGAATAATACATATGTATTGAAAGAAGTTATGAGGAAGAAATAGTCAGAACTACACATTTTATTCTGCTAATTGTTATTTGTTATTAATTGCAGGTTAACTAAAGTTTTCAAATCGAAATTAGGCAAACGAGATATGAAGTTGGTGATTCAAAAAGTTTTTGACTAAAAATGTATTTTAAGCGTAAATTTGACTATAATTTGTTTGATAATATTTTAAGTATAATTTTTAAATTTTTCGCATTTGTCTCATTATATTTTGTGTCGAAGATTTCGTTTAAGATGGATACGAAAACTATGCGGGCTTCGAGGTAAAAATGAAGTTGTATTTATAGAAGCCAAAGTATAAGAAAGATAATAGAAGAAAAAGAAATATAAAAGTATTACTTTATTGGTACGTTTTAGTCTTTTTTTAATCAAGTATATCGCTCTCGTTTTAGCCTTATTTTCTGTAGATTGTTGTAGTTGTAATTTTATAGCTTCACAGAAACGCTTGCTGAACGTGAGGTACTAAAACGGGTTTGTTTCAAAAACGTCGTATTTTGAATAAAAACCTTAAATTTAGCTATAGATGCATTTTTGAAGTTAATTGTTTAATATTCTGTCGAAGCAATTACGCGAAATATTGGATACATTTTTAGGGTATGAAGTGCTCTGGCAGCTTAGGGTTCTGCATGCAGGTAAAAATTTCATTTATCGATGGTAAATAATTGTATTATTTTATGTTGACTATAGAATGACAGATGGCGCTGGTCAAATATTACCTCAGCGTAAACACTGCCTATTCTACCTGTTCTCTATTTAAGTAAATTATTATTAATTATTTATGCCAAGGGCGTACGCAGAATGATCGAATCCTGTAAAATTGAACGAAAACTTAGCAAGCGTAATGTTAACAGTAATTTAAATAATTTTTTTATAAACATTTAGCTCATTCTATAACATAAAGCAAAAGTTTCACACTTTGTACGAATTTCGGACAAATTCAAAGAATTTTAAAAAATGTACATCAAATTTTGAAAATTGGTGGCTAAATCCATGTGTTAAAACCCAGTAAAACTTCGCGGTGATTTTTGATAATTTGTAGATATTTTCCGTCGCCAGTAAAAATATTATAAAAAATCAACGCGAATTTTTAGTCACTTGAAATTTATACTTTATTGTACGAAAATTGAATGGACTATAAAACTGCATTCCCAAAAATTTTCTAAAAGTTCTGATTAAAACAAACAAAACAAATTTGATGCACATTTAAAACGAAGCTATAGGGGTGCGCATTTGCCAGGGAGGGTATTTACCATTTAGGTAAATACACATACATATTTATATTCAAAGAATATCTAGTATACGAGCTATTTCTTCATTTGCAGTTAACTCCTTAAACCTTGAAGCTTGATTTTCAACAGCATATTAGAAATATGTTAATATATAATTTACTATAATTAGCTGCTATTCTTCAACATCGAGGGATTATGCTATCGTTATGCCCTTTTATTGTAACCAATATTTTCATAAACAGCACAAAGACATAAAATAAAACTATTTCCTAGCACGTTCGCTCCTAACTGCAGTTTGAGCGGTTATTTAAATAGGTACAAAAGTTTTAGACTTTGTAATAAACTTCATTAGCTATTGATGTTGCTCAGTAATTGAAAACACTAAACTGAAATTAGGAATCATAAAAAATGATAGAAAATCATAAAAAAATATAACACCTGTCTGTGCAAGCATTAATGATAACGGCCTTTAGCTCACACAGCTGTTCATGTCATACACAATACAAAACTAAAATGGGTTTTAAACTTTGAATTCGACAATAAGGAAATGTGTGCTGGTAAATGAAATGCGAGTAGTTACTTTATATAGATGATTTGAATAAGTTTTGCTCATTTTAAAGCGCCACTTTGAACAAGCTAGTGTGACATAATAATCACAATAAACTTTACACCCGGTGAAAAAAATCTTTTCTATTTACTCTTTACTATTTCAACAAAATTGTTTGCATTAATAGTTTTGGTGATTTGATGCAATGGTTCTCAAATTTTGCTAATTCCAAAAAAGATGTTCCGTGAGTTATTAAAAATTGTGAGTGAAAGGTTTGAGGGTCGTAAAAATCACGAGTTTAATTATGAATGGCTGTTTTTAAACAAAAATCTAAGTAAGCCCGAAATAGCTCGAATTATTCGCATAGGCTATATTGTAGGCACAGTGAGATTAGTCGATTCTTTTTAATTTTGCATCGTTGTAGCAAAATAAAACGTGAATATTAGTTCAAATAGCTCCTAGTTATTAAATATCGATGAACCCTTGTTATATTAAAATTTTGATTTGACGTAATTCGAGCTCGAATTTAAATAATTCGACAACAGCCACAAATTGAAAGAGAAACTTTTTTTTCGTCAATTGTATATTATATGTACACCTACACTCATGCGCACCGATATTATTTCTTTTTTCCGAAATATTTTTGCGTGTGCGCACTTTTTCAACTTTGATCTATGTACGGTCAATACAACAATAGCCCCTTTGTGTTCGCAATGATTTTTTCAACTGAGTATTTGCCATTGAACTAATATTTTTTTTATTAAATAGTGATTGCATAATTCGTACATACTGGACCCACTGAAATTGATTTATTGTTATGTACAAATGATTAATAAATACAAAAGCAACAAAAAGATACAAATTTATGCAAATTGCTACAACGAAAAATTAAATAAAATAAATAAAAAATGAATATTTGAACTATATTCCTATTAATCGTTTTATAAATCATTCTGATCATAGTAATGGTTTGGAGTTTGACCCACACCCAAAATACGTCAAATATATACAAAAAAAGTTTAAGAAGTATGAAGAAGTGTTAGGTATATAGGAATTTCTCAACTCAGCCATTGAAATTCTTGCCCTTTACGTAGAATAGCAAAAACGTTATCACTTTATTCGCATATTAGGGTCATCATTCCCAATACAAAAAAAGATTGGTACTATTTTTTCATCGGAATTATACGATACATTATATTCTAAGACATCAACCATAATCTATATACATATATAAAATAATGTTGTGAAATGTGTTTGTGTTGAACTTTCTCGGCACTGGCTGCACCGATTTGCATGCAGTTTTATTTTGTTTGAGAGGCGAAGTCTGCCCTAAATGTTTTAAGCTATATGCGCCGTTAAAGGGTTGCCACCTGTTTGAAATGTCAAAATTAATTAAAATATAAAAAAGTTGTATGAAGTATTAAAGTATGGGTGTCAGGTGGTTCTTTGCAAAGAAGGACCACAGCTTACTTTTATGAGGGTGGCCACCTGTCTTTAAAGTCGAATTTAATTAAATTATACACAAGTTATATGAAATATTAAAGTGTGGATGTGAAACGGTTTGTCTCGTCGAGGAGAATGTTATTACACATATTTTGGATAGGGATGCCACATATTCGAAACGTCAAATTTTATTAAATTAGATGTACACATGTACATAAAATATTAAAACATGAGTAGCAAATGGTTCGTTTCACTGGAGAGAGGGTTTATAGCTAGCTATATTGTGAAGAGGGTTGCCACCTGATTGAAAAATTTAATTCGAGAGTTCTCAATGGAGCTGTCCTTCGACTACGTTGTGAATTTCGAACAATAAATCGAGTGGCACTAAAACCTTATGGCAATGACAAAAAATTTTCACCAGTCAACCGTAATCGGCAATCATCATGGAATAGGGGTAGATTTTTTTAAACATTAAAAAGTTAAAAACCAAAACTAAAAATCGATTAAAAGTTAATACCCTCGATGAAATTATTTATTTTCTTTCCTTCTGTTACATTCGAATTCATAATGTTAAATAATATATTATATATAATATATTGCTAAGCCGAATGCTGTGCGAGCGAAGGCGGGGGGGTGAAAGCTAGTATAATATATAAAATATTAACATATAATAATTTTTCGGTCAAATTTATTTATACCAATAATAATTTTCGAGCTCAAGGCCAGTTTATATTACCAAAGTATTGTCTAAATTTAGATTTGTCGTAACCAATACCAACAACAACACATTCATAGTCATAGCGGCAGACTGCCGTACTTGAATTGGGTTGGGATGTAAAAGGAAAAAATGGAAAATCAACGCATTTGCCCGATAAGTCGGTGGTTGCGAATTCAAACCAGGGCCGAGCCTAGAAACAGATCTGTTGAGGAGTTGTGGTGAACTCCGAAGTAGTAGTTACAATTTCTACCGCTCTGGTTGTTGTTGCCTTTTATGGAATACTTTTTTAATAAAAACTGGTCTTTAGCTCAAAAATTATTGTTGGTATGTGGTAAAAATATTGAGATTTACGTGTGTTATATCAATTTAAAAATACCTCCAAAAATGAAGTTTTTTACAAATAAAAATTGAAATATTAAAAAACAAAATCGCCTGAAATCATAAAAGAGTTAAAGCTTATGAGGTATGCATAAAAATATTAAACAAAACTGTTTCAAACGAAATCGTAAATGATATTTTTGATGCTGTTTTTGACCTTTCCTGCAAGGTTTAAGAAAAACTTGAATAACTTGCCCATTTTAGATTTTCCCGCTTAAGAAATTTTTATATATTTTATCCAGACCTTTTAAGCTTAGACTGTTTTATCACCTCAGGTGAATTAAAAAACGAAATATATATTTAAAAAATCAATTTTTGTTTTAAAAAGCTCCTAGTTTGGTGGTATTTTCAAATAAGTCCAACTAGCGTAAATTTTAATATATTTTAGAAATAGTTTAGCGGAAGTCTTCAATTTAAATAAGTTTTATAATTTCGGTAAAAAAACGTAACCGAGACACCTTCTAGAAATATCTGGACTAAAGAAAAGTTTTATCAAAGTATTAGCGTTCAATTCAATATACAAGGTGACCTAAATTATTTGAATTAATGGAAAGAAAAGTACGTGGGTTTGGTTTTAAATATTTATTTGGACCTTTAAATTTTGTTATGCCTTGTTTTGAAGATGATATCAATTAAAGAGGCAGCTGCCATTTAATAAAAATTTGACCCCGCTTTATGATATTTTCTAATACTCTGGATTTCATTATTGGTGTTCACCTTAAGGGCTTCCAGTGTGTGGGATTTATTCCCGTAAACCTGTGACTGCAAAAGCCTTACGTAAAAAGGGCTAGGATGGTTAAGTCTGTTGATCTTGCCAATTAATGAATATAGCTAGAAATTCGATATTAAATTGGCTAGAAGCGATCTGAAGGGGAAGAGGGTGGTTCAAACAAGTGATTTCTTTTTAAAAATTACAAATATCAATTGGACTTGGTAGATTGTTGAGATAAACGTTTAATGCCTAGATTTATTAAATTTCCACGCAGAAACGGTTGGATTCAAATATAAGAATTTTTTAAAAAGAGTTGCCACCTATTTAAAAATTTCAATTAATAAGTTAAATCAATTATTGCAATATCTCTGTCGAAAGCAAGATATTAATAATAATTATTTTCGAATATATGTCGGAAGAGGGTTGCCACCAGTTTAAATAGTTAACTATAACATAATTAACAAAATAAATGAAATATTACAATACTGATGCAAAACAAAAGAGATTTTCAAGAAAATATTTTTGAATAGTGTTGCCACCTTCTGAAAGTTATTAATTCAGTGATACTAATAAAGTAATAAGTTAACAGAATATTGATACTATAACGGAAGAGTGCTAAGAAAGTTTGGCTAGAAAAATCTTTTTGGATAGGGTTGCCAGCTGTATAAAAAATCTAATTCAATCCAATCAATAAGTTATTTGAAATATTATATCATTAGTGTGAAACGAAAGAGATTCATATGGAAATATGTTTGAAAAGGGTTGCCGCCTGTTTAAAAGTTTCAAATCAATTTGTCTAATAAATTAAATGAAATGCTAGTATTTTATATTGGTGTCAAACTAAAGAGGGTTCAAAAACTTTGATTTTGGAAATTTTGGAGAAGAGGGTTGCCACATGTTTGAAAAATTTAATTCAATAAATTTAATGATATTGATGAAATTTCACAATATGGGTGTCAAATGAGGAAGGCTAACTTTTATTTGAAAATTACTTTTGTTGAGAGTTGCCAATTTTTTAAAACAGAAATTAAATAATACGTGTAAATGAAATATTACAATACGGATGTGTAAAGAAAGGTTTGTCAGCTGTTTGTTAAATTAAATACAAAGCAATTACAATTACGTATATTATAAAATACACTTACTGGGATTGTTTCTAAGAAGTTTCACTTCTACCATGCGTAGGGACATCAAGCAGCCAGTTTTTTATTTTCTAACTCTGAGGAATCAGATCCTCAACAGTTTGACAACAAAGTAGTTTGAAAAAAGTATATTCAAAAAAGTATTTCCTTAAAACAAGAAATCCATTTCCTTATTTTAGAGTTAATGTTTTTTACTCAGTAATGGGGAAAAAGAGTTCCATATGAGAACTTTTCTCTTAATTCCGAAAACATTGTGTTATTAATTTGAGTAAGTAAATTTACATAATATTACTAATAATTGCCTTAAATAATTTTGAGTATTGCCAATGCTTTTAAACCAAAGCAAGCGTTGTGGCGCCAACATTTGACATACTACAAACAGAAAACTGGAAAAATGAGATATCAGCAGCACTTTTTGTCATATCGCATTAAACAAAAATTTAGAATTGAAACTTTTGCTTATATGCACAATATAAACATTAAAAAACTGTGCATACCATTTTAAAACAATAAAAATTAAGTATAAATTGGCGAAAATATACATATATTAAAAAAAATTTCAAATGTTTCCTTTATTTTTGGAAAAATACCCTTATATATGATTACTTCAAACTGACGAAATTTTCATTTTCTCAAAACAAGTAAAACTAAACTGTCAATTTCCTCAACATTAATAAAACAAAATCTCTTGCCAAGTTAATTTTTCCTAAGGACAAAGAAAATAGTACTGCAAATTAAGGGCAAGTATTTTCCTTAGACTGGGTTAAATTGTTTGCTCATGGTACCCATGTTTTGGAGCCATTTCAAGGATATTTTTACTTAGAATAAGATATTTTTTCCTAGCGCCAAGGAGTTTTATTTACTGTGTGTAGTATTACGAATTAGCAAATGCTTTAAACTCTAAATAAAGGAAAATACTCACACACGATGGACTCGATACTTGATTTAAAAAAAAAACGTTACAACTTAAATTAAAAGGTATCATTAAAATATATGATTTTCTTAATATAAGTAAGTATATACATATACATAACAAAATATTTATTTCAATTTGTTTATGAATATAAATTTTATTTAAAACTAAACTCACATTGAGGACATTCATCCGTTTTAATGTAACCGAGTTGCAAAAGAACACTCCAACTCGGACAAAATGTCCTTTAGTTGCAAAAGCAACCCTGTTAGCCTCTTTCATGAAAGTTGTGATTTGTTTAGTGCTATTTAGGAACGGAATATAGTTGTGCCGTCATATTTTAAATTGACGTAGTTATATATTTAAAAATACTATGCCAATAAAAACGAATTAGGTCCGAAACTAAAGTTTCCCATGTATTTTCTTAGGGCTCATTCACAATAGCGCAGTTTTTTCACTTCCCAACACTACATCCAGGTCGGATATCTTTTTATCGAGTTGGTTCAACTTGCTTATTTTTCCGAGTTAGCGCTGTTGCTTTACATACATTATGTTATCCTACCTAGTGTTCTTTTGCAATTAGGTTACAAAGAAACGGGCCCATTGTAAGAATAAGCTGTGGAAATGCGGTCACCATGACGTATACGTGACATCCAAATGATTTAGACGAGTGCCAGCCATCATCATGCCATCAAACTTAACTGCCATCATGAATTTAGAATGCAACCTAAAGCAAACAAATAAATCACTTACTATGCAAAGCATTAAAAAAAATTAAAAAAACTTCGTAGAACCATAAATCTGGTTTTTTATGCACGTAAATTGCATTTTCAGCGAATCGCTAGCAATTCGTTCCACTTGCAGCTCATTTTTTTTTGACACAAACACTTATAACATAACATAAATAATTGCGTGAAAATAACCACTTGTTTCCTTACGAATTTTCGATGCTCATTTGCATGGCCATAAACTATATACTAATGTAGATATATTTTGTATGGCAAACAAAATTTGAATGCCGCCGTGTGTGGTGGGAAAAATTCATTAGTCGGCAACTTCTTCAGTTCATTAAAGTTTAGAGTGTATACAAATAAAATGGTACATACGATTAATTTATATATCCAACAAAGTTAATAGATTTTTTTTTTTGAAGTTCAAGAAAACCCCATTCCAATTTCGTAATCAAACAATTTATCTATACGTCTTATTCACCTCTAGGTCATGTATCTCCTTTCCTATACTTTATGTGTTTTAATTAATTTTATCTAAAGATCTTGTTCGACTTGGCGTTCGTCAATAGCGATAGCATTCTTTTGTTTTTTAACTGATCTATGGTTTGTAGTGTTTTCCTATATTTGCGGTTTAAGTGATTTGGCATTTGAATGTTTATTTTAAGGCCTCTCGAGGCTTAGTTTTATGAGCTTATCTTGCTTTTATTTTATTAAGTATTTTTAAACTATTTCAGCAGCAATAAATTTGATGAATATGTTAAAAGCAGATTTGTATATTCCTTCGTGTGTGGTTTTTTTTTCGTTTTTTGATTGCAGATTTCATCGTTTACGACTTAATATCTCATGAAACAATATATAGTTTACCTTGAAAAAGTGTAACAATTTTAAGTATTTGATAAATTTAATGCTATAGTAATAAATGCATGTTTACCTACTCTTTTGTAATTAATAAATAACCTTATTTTAATTTGATTTAATTTTTTACTCCATCAGATACCTGCTTTTTAAATAACACAAATCATCAATCATCATTCAAATCGCGATCATTTGCACATCGCTTCTGCGATATTTGACTTTGAGCCAACCTTTAAAAATCTGAGCAGTGTATTTGTTATTAACTTATGTAGCTCTTTTGCAAAAATCAATAATCAAAAGCAATCAGGTGATTGAAGTCCCATTGGGTGATGCTAATTTTAATCAAATTATTTCAATGACATTTATCTCACAATCCACATTCAGAGAAGATTACATACTTAAACTGTGTGTACAATAATTGTAAATTCTAAAGGAAGTTCAATTTTTATAACAGTATGTATTTTAAAATTAATTTATTACTCTACACGAATACTCATATCTATGTAATAAAATGAAGTTAATTTATTTCTTGTGTTTGTAGGTAACGAAAATGACAAATCTAAACTTTCAAGTTCATCACCTTCTAGACCTTTCTCCGTATATATTTCTACTAATATTAAATTAAACTTTAGTTTTCTTTTATTTGAACATTTTATTAAGTAGGGGATGGATTTTTTGCTGTGTCCAACGGTAGAAAACTTCTAGGGTGAGATATCTTTTTACTATGGAGAGCAAATTATCTTTTTCTGCTATACCAATTGGTAACTTTTTACTGCAGGCAAATTTTAAAAGTTATGTTATTGCAGATAAGAAGAAAATAAAGTTTAGAAAAGAAAATGTTGCAAGTATACAGAAAATAGTTACCTACCTTAACTTCATTCAATTCTTTTAGTATTATAGGAATTGTATTACTTAATTAGATGGGACTCAGTTTGAGGTTTACCCATTATTTCTTTAAAATTTTTCTCATACGAAGTCCATCTTTCATTTGTACTGTTATTCGTATTAGAAGCATTCGATATGTAAGAAGATAATTTTCTTGGGTTTTTGTTGTTTCTTCCGACATACCCGATGCTGTGCGTGGGAATGATTTTTCGTCATTCCTTGTCAAATTTGGTTTGAAGACAAACAGATTTCATTTCGTTGTGGTTTTCAAAGTGCGCCTCTGTTGCTGCATTTGGTTTTTTTGTTTTTTTGTTGTAGTCCCTTATGCCACCAGCCCCGTCAGTTGGTTTGTCATTTACGTGATAGACACTTCGTGCACTGTTTGAGGTAGAAAAACTTGAATTTTATACCACGAGGAAGATATTTAAAAGCACTCTCCTTCAAATGATACTAAAAATGGAGTCTTGATAAATTCAGATTGTTTCCACCGAAAGTTTAGGAAAAACACTGAATGACTAAAAACCTATTCATAATCCGGATAATTTAGAAAGAGCGCCAAAATACATCTCGAATTTCATTTTGTACATTTATTGTGTATATTATTTCTTCATTCAGTTGTTGAATTATTAACTTTCATTTCATTTCAAATTCCTATTCTTTTATATTTTAAATATCGATATTGTGGGTAGAATGTCGATTATTTCGATTTATCGATCCGTTAAATATTGATTCAAAGAAGGGATTATAAGTCCGTGAAATATCTATATTCGAAATAATCAATATCATATAGAGGATTCCTAAATCGTATTCTATATCGTTATCTTTGTCATTACGTTTATCGATGTCTTTAGTGATATCGGCATTATTCTCCTCATCATATTATTATTATATTTGTCTTAACCCTAATCTTTATCGTTGTCATTTTCTTTTGAAAAAGCAACCACAATTATCTACATAAATATCGTTATCGAAGTTGCCTTCATTGGTATACTTATCGATTCCGTTATAATTATCATAACATAAAGTATTGACCTCGTTAACGACCAGTATTATCGGTACACTCAAAAAAAAAAAACAAGAAAATTTTTTTATGTTGATGTCGTATTTTTTTTTTTAAATACCATATTTTTTCCACTCTTTCTTCAAAGATTATAACGGTTTTTGTATAAAACGAAAGCTGTTTTCTGCAAAAGTAGTAAATATTTCTTTAGCGCTAATTCGGTTCTATTTTTTTCTTTTTTAATCTACACAATCTTTTTATATAGTGTACATTGTTCTTATATGTAGTTTCTGTTATTAAATCACTAGAGAACGCTTCGGTTATCATTATAGATATCGTTGTCGTTATCATTACAGTTCCAGCAAATATTCATTATAAGTGAATCATTGAGGAGTTGAGATCATTGAGAGTTGAGATTATTAGTCTTGTATGGCTCTTAATGGTCTTATATACAACTCGTTCGCGTGCCACTCTTATTTGATTATACTACGACTATTTCTAGTCTTCTAAATTAAAATATCTAATTCGAAAATATGAATTCGTTATATGGGAATCTCCAGAATACCCATCGGAAGCTGCTTCTTTTTGCTTGATTTGTACTGGACGATTTTTCTTATTTTTTTAATCAAAAGTACCCAGAAATAGAAGGCTCTAGGTAAGGTTGCCATTCGGAAGTAACTCAAGTCACTCAAGAGATGGATTTCACTTCTTAAAACGTACGTGATATAAATTTCTTTTTAGAAATAAACTTTCTGTAGTCAACGAGAGTGGATACTTCCTCCAAGTGAGATTAAACAAGTGGAGTGTCGAATGAAGGTGAATGCTACCGAAATTCCTACGAGTGCTTCAAATATGAAAGGCGGAATGGTCGTTATTTCCCAAAATATAAATTATGAAAATGAAATTCCAAGCAGTTCAATCACCTGGGGTTTGGGCTCAAGAGAAAATTTCTTAAATCTTTACACTAAATGCCGATTTACTGAATTAATGTTTTCATTCCAAACTGCTCCACTGTGTATCTTCAAACTTCTTGGATACTATGTACAAAGAACGTAGATTACAAAGAAGTTGCATGGCGTTTCGTTTCCGGTGACAAGAACTCATGTCCAATTCACCACACGCAGACCAATTGGATCTAATCAGATTCTAATATCAATCAGTAAAAGCCAAATTAGTTCTTGTAAGGCGAATTGGACGAGATTTTCTATTAAAGGAACGGTGGAATGGGATGCAACTTCTTTGCTGTCTTCTACCCCTTGCATGTATGTATGCACATTAGGGTGGTTACAAAAAAAAATTAAAATTTTTTTCAGCCTCTATCCTCGATCGGTATGGCTAAGGCGATTGGGGGATGGCTAAGGCGTGTCGTACAGTGATAAAATTCTAGATTACCGAATGAGTACAGAAACAAGTTAAATTTTTATTTTTTTATCGAAATCCCTAAATCGGTACTGTTAATTAAATCCCGTTTTAGTCTGCATGGGATAATCTGCACTTTGACCCATACGCGATACGCCGCAACTGTTTGCAATCGGAACTAAAATTTTTATGTGATATCTTCAACTTGCAGTAAAATCAATTTTTTGTATTAATTGAAAAAAAAGTTTTATTTTTTTCAGTATCCATAGAAGAATCAGGACTTTGCCCACTGTGCGACATGCTTTAAACGTCAATTTATTTTTGATATCTTTGACTATAGTAGTACCGAAGTAGGGGTTGAGGTTAAAGAAGTGTGATTTAAAAAATGTCTTTATACATTTAAGGACGTCCCTAATGCGCTTACGTACAGTGACTCTTCAAATTCCCCGAGCGGACGAATTTTTATTTACTACTCATTTTTCTTCTATTTTTCAACTAGAAAAAGTGCTGCGCGGATTTTACCAGCACATTAAATCTAATTGATATTACAACACTGAATGTAATGGAATTGAATAATATGACTTTTAATTTCATAATTGCAAGCGTATGTGTTAATAAGTGATACTCACAATTAAAATGTCAACATGTCAAGCAAATTTAAATGACCATCACATGCAAATCTCAAATTCATTCCATCACAACTTTCACTCTCGTCTCGCTGTTCGTGCTGTAAATTGCTCTAAATGTGTAAATTCGGATTATGGTGTTTATATTTCTATGGTATATGCTATGCATGTATGTATGTATGTGTCCACTTATTTAACTCTCTTGCTATTTAGAGTTAGTACATATTTAATTTAGTTTCCGTGGAAATTCAAATGCTTTTGCTTTTAATTTTTTTTTTGGTAAATATATACTAGATGTTGTTGTTGAAAAAATACATTTGCTTAAATTTGGCAAAACCACTACCGCCGTCGCATCACTTTTTTCCTGAAAAGCTTAAAATAATATAAAATGATCCAATATTTAAACAAATACTTACATCGAGCTGTAGTTCAAAATTATATATTGTTTTTTTAAAACACGAATTTGGGCTTACCCCAATGGTTGAATTTTTAAATTGCAATGTTTTTGCAATGGAAAGTTCAAATAATTTACAAATCAAACAGTACTACATAAATTAAAAAGGCAGGATGAATACAAATAATATTTTCTTGCGAAAATTTAATACTTTATTTTATTGTTTTTAAATTTAAATTACAATCTCTTGCTTTCTGGCTTATTTAGCTCTGGTTTCTTCTTCTTCAATTTTGCCTATTTATATTTTTGTCTTCCGTCTTTCTGATGACGTAAGTACTTAGTTTTCTGGCTGCAAATATCGGAAGGCAATAGATAAATATG
This sequence comes from Anomoia purmunda, assembly GCA_951828415.1. NCBI lineage: Eukaryota > Metazoa > Arthropoda > Insecta > Diptera > Tephritidae > Anomoia > Anomoia purmunda. Next base: position 18,663,763 of record OX639993.1, read on the forward strand.
CATTTGATATTTATAGTAATCCTCTGCTAAGTAGCACAAAGAAAAACTTAATGATTTTGTGGTAATTAAAGAGTTACGGTTAAATAGCAGATAATACTTAAGTGAATATTTCACAAATGAGTAGTAAATATTTTTAAGACTTTTCTAATACAATTTTATTGAGTAAAAATAAACGTTTCGCACATTGTAACGCGTTTAATTTGCGAAACCGAATGATCCTTGATGTGTCTTCCGCATCTTCTGCTGAGTCTATGAAGTTATCCAAATATGATGAGTATTCAGGCAGAGCTTTGTTCATACTACAAATTCGTCATTGGCGGAACAACACTGTGCCCGGCGATATTCGCTTTCAGTATTCGCCCGTTAAAACAGAATAGGGGCGCTCGCTTGAAATGATTGAGCTGTAAATAAAAATTACAAAAAAAAAGGTTTTAACATTTTTATTAAGTCCGTTGTACATTTCAGTAGGCGTCTCTCTTATTCGCTGCCATCGGCGAAAAAGTTAGAAATAGCGAATTTTGCATTTGGTCATAGCTATATTCTACGTCATATCCTAATTCGACAGCGAACTTCATTGGCTATCTTGATTGACTTTAAGCTATATCGATGTCATTAAGTTAATACATATGTTTCACGTAACTCGCTTTCGTTGAGTTATTTGTAAAAACTTCTGATTTTACGGTAAAGATGAAGTCGACTTTAAAGTTAGTAGCAATTTTATTACACAAATTTCAACGGCATATGTGCCAAAAATAACTGTAACTATCTTCAGAGCCGACTTCATCTCAACGACGACTAAGGGACATTGTTTTTAACAGCACAGCATAATTATGGATTTTCTGGAAATCGCGAGTACAGAGACATCTAATGGATATTTATACATATCAAGCGAAAATAAGATGAGATGAATTTTTTTCTAAGTTTTTTTCTGATGCAGGATTGCATCTAAATTCTGAAGGAGTGTTTATGCATGAAAAAGAAAATTTTGAAAAAAAATTTCATTCACAATTGTGTCGCGGTTAGGGCTCGATATTTGTAATGTTTGTGGAAAATATAATAAACATACACAGTAAACTCACGTATTCATTTAATGCCATCTAAATCGGGCTGTCAATACGAAATAATTGGATTTTAGCGCCATCTAGTGGAACTTATAATGCTATTTTTATCATTTTATGAATTAAGGCTGTTTTTCTAATGGTTGCTGCCAAAAGACTTCAAATAGAGCTCAACTATCCGGCTATTCGATTGGTTGACTAATCAATTTCTTTAACTAGCAAGTACTCGACTAAAGACTAATCGTTCACCATCAAGTCGTCTGAACATCGATTAACCGAAATTATTCGATTAGTGACAGTTACTCAGAACAACTTCATTATAGTGTAGAACGAATTTTGTCAAAAAATGCAAACAGCCAAATACATATGAAAAACAAAAAATTATTGAAAGAAAACCACATACTAGCCTAAGAATCGAAAATTAACCATAACCAACTAGTTGTTTATAGTTGGTTAGTCGAAAAAGTTGAAAGGAAACGAGTAGTCGATTATATGAAGCTGACTATATTTTGAAACAACATTTGCTAATCGATTAAGCGGTTAGTCTATTTTTCGATTAACACGAACCCTAACTGCAAAGCTCGAAAAAGTCATAACCCTAATATTTATGTTAATATATATACATTGAGTCATTGCCGTTCAGTCTTAAGATTTTTGTCACAGCATTTTGGATGTCTGACACATGACCTACATCAGTATTTATGCTATGCTAAATAATAGTTTTATATTTTTTATAACTATATTCGCCACGAAAAAATTAAATCGAGTTAAGTTACGAAGACTTTGACATAACAAATATAATTTATTATCATACCTAAACATGAGTCAGTTTTTTTTCTAGATGAACATCTTCCATCGCTGGTGTAATATTTGGCTAATTAGTCACCACACTTAAGGTTTAATCTTTTTAAACTTGGTGCTGTATGACACATTTCTCGTTTATATCAAATACTTAAGTATACAATTTGTTACACACAAATTTCGTGTATTGCAGTTCCTATGATGATTGTTAGAGATTTGCTTAATTAGCTAATACTGGCTGGCTAAAACTGAAAAGTGTGCGAACTTTGACAGTAATTCGGTGGGCTCTCTTGCAAGCGGCCTACATATTTGGATTCCGATTAGTCAACACAAATATATCAAAATTTGTATTGTAAAAAAGGCTTCATGTTTCAAATCTTTCGAGAGAATTTTCGTGTTACAAAAACTTGCCCAAATTGATCTAATTTATCTCTGTTAAACAAAAAATATAGATTGTAAAGAAGTTGCATGACGTTTCATTTCCCGTAACAAGAAATGTTGTCTTATTTCACCAAACCAGAAATCAACTGGATCAAATCGAGTTTCAAATTCAATCAGCAAAATTCAAGAGTGGCTGTGGGAGTGATGCTGCTTCTTTGTTTTCAACGTTCTTTGCTTTGAAGCTTGAAGCTTCTTTGCCGTGAAATATGACAACTTTTAGGGGCTTTAATAATTTTGACAGCCGTCATAGCTCCGGTGAAATTTCATGGATAAGGACTGAGCTTAAGAGCTAGGCGTCTCATAAATGTGGAATAAGCTTCAATACATGCGTATAGAGCCGCATATCGATAAGCTTTCACTCATCTACATAAAATTTGTATTCAGCTACAAAGAACCCATATTAGTTTAAATCCGAAAGCTTTCACTCGCCGACCTAAAACGTTATTCACCTATATGAAAGCTTCATTGGCTAATCTCTTACAGCGTTCACTCACCGACCTAGAAGTAATATTGGATAAGTACCGAAAGCTCTTACTCACCTATCAAACTGCTCTATTTACTTACCCAAAAGTTCTATTGGGTAAGATCTGAAAGCTCTCATAAACCAACCTTAAAGCTTCTTTTGGCTAAGTTCAAAAAGCTGTCACTCACCGATCTGACTTGCCGTATACAGGAGGTATTTTAGAGAATACAATAGCACATTCATAATTTTATCCTTGTCTTCATCGTTGTCTTCGATTTTCCGAATACAGCCAATTCGCACAATGATTTAATGTAAGCCGCCAATTCGACGAAATTTCGTTGAAATTTGCGAAAAAGAAGTAAAACATAATCGCAACATAAAATATGAATTTGCTATTTTTAGAATTAAGTCTTAATCCAATGCAAATCACAAACTTCACCACAAGCGACACTTACGGCGGCTGCCTATAACTAATACCTTTTCTCAACTGGCTTGTCTCGTGTAAGCGCAGCGTAAATCTTTATTCCTCTGCCTAGAAGTACCGTTAGTAAGCTTAGCCCTCCGAAAGCTCTCACTCACCGATCTAAAGCTCTATTGGCTAAGCTCACGTTTTTAGACCAATGCCTGAGCTGAGCTCAGTCTTATATCGAAATGCTAAATGTTTGTTTTTATATTTTATGTAATTAAAATCTTTGAAAACACTAAAAGGCAGTGAATACTAATACACCATATTTTTCCAAAAATCTCGTTTCCCAAGTAATTTCAAATATCTGATACCAAAACACGAATTGTAATAATTGTTGACCATTCATCATTTATGATATAATATTTTAACATAAGAAAAAACGTGTTTTTTGTGGTTGTTTGCTCATTAGATTGTTCTCCTCATCTTAAATATTATCAAAACGTTATACCCTCAAGGCAGAAAACAATGCGAAGTTAATACTAACATGACCCACTTTCAAACACTTCGAAAAATCCACGAAATATGACCAGTCTAGATCAGCTCTAAAGGTGCTAACATGGTTAAAACACAAGCGAGAAAATATTTAAAGCGCTTGTAGCATCACGGCGGAATGAGATGTTAAAGGAAAATGAAAAAGGAAAAAATAAAACTTCGATTAAAAATTAACAATAGTTAATGAACGCTAATTAACAGCAATCGATTTTTCTTTGAGGTGAATGAAACCAGAAATTATAATATATATAAATGTAACTTCAGGAAACTAGTAAAAATGGTAGTGACGAAAAGGAAGTACAACAACCCAACCAGCCAAACACGGAGCGCTCCGAAGCAGAAGTGAAAAGGAAATTAAAACCTTGGAGAAGCACACTGTAAATGGAGTGCTTACTAACCGCATGGGAGCATTAAGCAATTATGTTCAGTCTCTTTGTTATCTTGTTAATGCTAATTTTTAAAATAATATCCAAACACTGGATGTCATAATAAGTCCTTTTCAAAAAACTGGAGGCGAATAGAGGCGTCCACACGGAGTCTTTGCAGGTTATCTGAGTGAGCTTTCTGAGATATGGAAAGCATCATTTAAGGTGTCCCATAGACCTAATTTTTCATACCTATAAAGAATTTGGATATGCTGTTTTGGGGCTCTTTCCAGAGCCAGCCTAGGAGAGTGAGCGTGCACAGTGAGTCCTAATGGCGCACCTTGCGGGCTCCGCTGATTGGATTGGAATAATGAAAAAGGCCAAACGTGTTCATCGAATTCGTGGTACGCGTCTCGGTATTTGTTTCCCGGTGTAAGTCAGCGCCACAGTCATGGTCTCTATAGTCCACAGATATCTTCTAGGTAAAGGCAGGCCTCAAGCTGTTCCTTCATGTATAATAATCGCTTTAAATCATACTTAACCGACTTCTAAGTTTTTTTATCAATGATCGCTAGCACCAATTATTACTTGGCTGTAACACGAAAACGAAATGCTCACAGAGATCGTGGAAGATTTTCTTTAGCGCTTGTGATTGCTACGACGGTTGACAATGTCGTATCTGAATCGCTGGTAAGAGAAAGATTAGAAAGGGGTTTTTAGGCGGACTTTTTACTAAAAATTTGAATTTTATTGTAGGGTTAAATTCGCACTAACACGATGCTCCGCCCCACACCATTTGTTTTCTAAAACAAGAAAACTTACAACTTTCAGAATTAGCCCTTGAATTTTGATTTTTAGTAATCGTGCAGGCATTTGAATTGAACTGAGAAGATGGAGGGAATTTGCAGAATCGATACAGATTCTTCTCTGACAACAATACAACCTCTTTCCTTGCTCATACCCAACCATCACTGCTGAGTTTCCATTGAAAATTTGAAAATAAATAAACGTCTCTTATTAGGTTATCTTCCGATCTGAAAACATTGCATAGACTACTTCCCAATGTAATAAGGGCTTCTACATTCATTGTCTTGAAACCCTCGCGGATACCGAAGAGGCTTTGAGTATATAGGCCAGACTCTCGATCGTTTTGCAGAAATACTATTATGTCATGTGTGAGGTGCAAGATTTCCATCTTTGACCGCAACGGGAAGGTCTTAAGGCAACACTAATTTCGTTTACCGCAGTGCCACAGTCAAAATAGCTTAAGCATTTCGTTCAAGAACCTTACGGCCGACCACAGCTTATCCATACCCGCATTCAGGTTGCAGAACTTTAAGTGCTACGGGGATTTCGAAGATTGAACTGTCGAAGGCGATCGCGCTCTTGGGCAAGAGCATCTGTTTCAGCCGGAAAGTTTGGTCGGATCTCGGTAATCTTTCCAGCCGGTATGCAGCGAGCCGTTGCCACTTCGCGGAACTTATACTCGCTCGTGCGAGCATCTATTATTGTGAGAAGGATACCAAAGGCACTATCGGTAAAGCTCGCTAGACAAAGCACACAGGCCTAACAATCGATATGGCTATTGTAGGAGTTGGTATGATGCCAGCGATATCATAGGTTATGCGTACGTCATGGTTTTTATAGCTATTGTTAGATCAGTCGAGCCGCAGAAACTACCCATAAGTTCGGTCGGAGCATCGTCGTCCATCGTGCACAATGCCGAATAGTCTATCTGCTTAGCCAATTCGTTTCCATCACGGTCTGATGGCTGAATTGAATGCCATAGATTGTAGTGCACATTAAAATCACCGACTACTAATCGGTATTCACCCCTGAGGACTGGACTCGTGTCAAGGTGATATCCTGAAGAGCAGCATGTGGCAACCGTATTTCGAACTCGATAGCTATGGTTGCTACTATTGATAGTTTTACATAGTTTTACAGCTTTACTTACGGCCAAGTATTTTGTGTTTTGAAGTTTCTCCATTTTGTACAAAATAACTTTACATCTTAATTTATCTTAGCAAATAACAGTAAAGCTGAAATTAATATGAAAAAATTTGCAGTACAGCAAACATCAACAAATGTTAATATGCAAATAGAGAGTGAATGCTGAGTGCCACAGGGCGTATGATGACACTCCTTTTTTATCAAATGCACCACTGTAGTTGTAGTAAAAAAAAAATATGGCTTTGTTTGATAAAGTAACATTGACAATTTGCATCACTAATTTGCGCTTAATATCCGCCCAATCGTAAATGACGACAAAATTTCTATTTGATCAACAAATAGCAGAAATAAAAAGTGAATTAAAACTAAACAAAAACAAACATCTAACGAGCAATGCAAAAAACAAACAAACCAAACCAAAAAAATGGTGGCAGCAGCAAACGAAGACGAAGAAAAAGAAAAAAGATCACTTGCCGCTACAGTGGCGCGCGTAAACAACGCACCGGCGTACGAGTAAATTTTTTTTTCATAGCTGCCGGTGAAAGTGGTCATGCCGCAGTAAATAGTTGTTAGTTTGTTTTATATTATTTTTTACTTTTTACTTTTTTATTTTTGAAATCTACTTTGTTGTCTGTAACTATATATGTAGGCAACTGGCATTGGCCCCATCATTATCACTTGTCGTCGTGTCGTCTTGCCTTTTAATTCTATGGAGTTAATGTGCGCGCAAATATTTTTATGACAATGTCAATATTTTTTTCACTGCTTCGACTTTTTCTGCAAAATTTCTTCAATTTTTTTATGCGCATAATTCTTTTTTTACCATTTTCGTACGCAATTAATTGCTGCTGTTCCGTTTGGCAGCGCTCTATTTGTGCAACTGTCACTATAGTGACTTTTGTTTTTTCTATATAATTTTTAAGTTTAATGGCTTTTATGAGTTATTTTGCTATTTTTTGATTCACTTTATTTGAACATTTTAATATTTTGGCGTGTTGTTGTTGCACTCATAGGTTTTTTTTTGTTTTTGATGGAAATGCAGTCATTGGTTATTTTTTAGTTAAATTAGTTTCTATTGGAATATAAAGATATACATTTGCTTGTGTGTAGAAGCGCGTAGATATTAGACTGCCGCTAACTTTGCTAAGATAGCGTGAAGAAAGTTTACGATATCTCGTTCGTCAATATTTAGAGAGAAGGTTTGATAAATACAGATTTAATTTTTTGTCTAAATGTGTGAAAGTTAAACAACTCGAAGTTAGTTGAAATCAGCTCTGATTTTTGGAGTTCAAGTAATTTGTATTGTTTTAGTATTTTTATATTCAAATACCATAAATGCATCTAGAAATACTTTTGACGAAATATGTGTAACTACATTATCTATATAGTATATATAAAAATGAATCGTGGTTTGTTCGGCTGCTTAAAACTTGAAAACGACTTGACCAAAATGGATGCTTCCTTCGGCGTATTTATTGGAAATTGCTTTGCGAAGGCTTAGGAGGAAAGAAAACTCGAAAGATTCTCAAAAGCAGGCGCTCTAGGCACTATTCAAAATTCAACACGTGGCGTATAATAACATAACTGGGCAGATTTCGATAAGATTTACCACATTTGTGTATATTTATAGTTCGTTTCATGGGTGCCCATATTTTTTTAGCAGTTTTTGAAGGGAGTTGCCAACAATTCATAAATCTTCAATTTAATTAAAATAGTTAGTGAAATCAAATATTGCAATAAGGTTATCAAACGAAAGCTTAATTTTATAAATATCTTAACAGTAGGTTGCCACCTGTTTAAAGGTATTTACATATATAGTTCGTTGCATGAATAAAACCAATAAGTTAAATGAAATTTTACAAGCAGAAATAAAGCTTAATTTCAGAAATATATTCATATAGAGTTGCCACCTGTTTTAAAGCAGAAACTTTGCATTTTTTCAGTTTCTACCCCGGGAAGGTTTTAGGCATGGCTTGTTTGCTTGGGAGACGGTTGTCAGCAGTTTGAAAAGTCAAATTCAGTAAAAATATAAACACCCTTATTTTAGAAAGCGTTGCTACGTGTTTAGCAATTCATGTTTAATTAAATTTTACATCAAGTTATATGTGGGAGAAACCGAAATGCATTTTCTGGATACATATCTGGTGAAATCGAGATATTTCCAAAAACCAAATTTGATTCAAACTCAAAAAACGTATTCTTCATATTTATGGCCCGTTTCGATTCAAATTCAGACTGGAGTAATTGGATACTTCCTTCTGCGGGTTTGATCGTGATTGCTACTCGATGAGTTAGGCCGCCTGTTTAAAAACTGAAACTTTACTTTAGCTAATATTATCTATCTCGGGAAGATTTCGAATTTCGAAAGTCAAATTTTATTAAAATATACACAAGTTATATGAAATATTAAAAATGGGTACCGAACGGGGTTTGTCCCGGCAAGAAGGTTAATAGCTAGTATTTATGTGGTTGCCACCTATTTGAAAAGTAAAATTGCGCAAGTTATATGAAATATTAAAATATGGATATCAAACGGTTCGTCGGTGAGTAGAAGGATCATAACTATATGTATTTTTAACTGGGTTGAAATATGAGTGTCAAATGCTTCGTTTTGGCGAGGTCAAGGTTGTATCTATATTTTGGAGAGGTTTGTCACCTGTATAACAAGACAAACTTAATCAAATTGTACACAAGTTATATGTGAGAAAAACCGGATTGCGATTTTGGTTATATATGAAAGGGGCGGTGGAGTCGAGATGTTCTTAAAACCCGTATTTACAGTGGTTCAAATTCCAAGTACATATTCGCCAAATATAAAAATATCAATTTAATTTTTTCTAAAATGGAGCTTCAGCCGGGATATTTCTAAAAACCATATTTATGACCCGATTTAATTCGAATTCGGTTTGAAAATTAGAGCGACATTTGCCGCTGTAGTCGCGATTTTTCACAAAGCCTTGCGCGAAGAATGGCTAAATAGATTCTCTTGACCGCAGCGCCCTATCGCTCTTGAGACGCTAGACTTTTAATATTGGGCCCGTTTATTTGTAACCGAGTTGCAAAGGAACACTAGGTAGCATAATGAATTGCATGTAAAGCAACAACACCAACTCGAAAAATTATGCGAATTGAGCCAGGTCGGTAAACTGATATCCGACCTGAGATGTAGTCTTGGTAAGTGAAAAAACTGCGCTATTGTGAATGAGCCCTAAGGAAATACATGGGAAATTTAGATTTAAGACCTAATTCCTCTTTATTTGCATAACAATTTTAAATATATAATTATGCCAGCCGAAAAATTTGTCTGTACAACTATTTTCCGTTCTTAACTAGCAATAAATCAATCGCTTCTTTCAACAGGGTTGCTTTTGCAGCTGACGGAAATTTTATCCGAGTTGGAGCGTTCTTTTGCTACAAGGGTACAGTAAAAAGGGCCCATTATTATTATTGCCAACGGTCAGATTTAAACTTGAATAATGTTAGGGACACCCCCTTCAGTCACTAAGTAAAGTTAAAGATGAATTTTTAACTCCAAATTTTACGACTTTTTCAAAGCACGAAATATAAAAAAATATTGATGCACAAAATTAATTGAAATAAATTTCTTTTTCACGTTTGACTGCATCTTAAAGTTGCGTTCTGAGCATTTTACTACAAATACTCGTAGTAAAAATAGAAAATAAGTGAAAACTTCCCATATCTATCGTTTGAAGATAGCGAGTTATATGAAAAGCGTATACAAAGAAATACAAAGTAGTTAGTGGGTAATTAACTTGTAGAAAATTTATCGCCGAATTGACAAACAAGCACAAGAGTTAAGTCGTTACTGGCATATCGAGATAACAATAAACGTTTAAGTTTAAATAGCATTTAGTTTACAATGCTTCACTAGTTTCCGAACCAATATATGTATGTATGTAATTATAGGTTTAGTGGTGATAGACAAAGTCGTATTGTTGCGTTTTTTATTTTGTTCAATTTTTATTTTTCTTTTTTTTATGTAGGTACTTAAATTTTTATTTCACTGTGAGTGATGAGTATCGATGCGCCAGCCCTTAAGTGGCACCATTGTAATGAATAACAAGAATAAACTCAACAAAATAAAAAACCACTTAGGTCTATAAAAAATTTGATGAATGAAATTAACAGAAATGCACAACACTATGTTTAATTGATTGCCACGCACGCTCATTTCATTTACGAACATTAACAATGACTTAAATATCTGTTACATTAACCATCATTTGTTATAATCTCACCAGAAACAACATTACTTAATTAGATGTATTTAGTTGAGGCGTTTTATAATTGTGATTGTTGTAATTTACGAATAATGTGTTAATGCTTGTGAACACTTATTGCTTCTACTTATTATTAAATTGTGGTTACATTGTGTTTGTTTTTATCTGATGTGCATGCGGCGGGCTGACAAGCGCAGAGACCTTCCAAGGTTAATTTAGTTTGATAATTTTAATTAGGGCTTTTAGGTGATGCATTTACGAGTGTTTGCCTAAATGCAACGGTTTCGCGGTACAGGTGGAAAATGTTTAGTATTTTAGAAAAAGCGTTCAGTATTTTAGATTCGCGTTGTAAATACTTCAGATTTGGCATTTACATAAATTGTTACTCGCGTGCAATATTGGTTCTAGTAAGGGTAAGTCACAGTTTTGTCATAATTACTATATATATTACAAAAAAATAAGGCACATAGCTCCATTTGTAATTTTTTTTTTTTTGATTTTTTTTATTATCATTTTCTCTGGTGACATTTTCCCACAAGGCGAATTCAAATAAGGTGAAGTTGATCGACCAGCTGATTGAATTCGCTTGGTGAACGTTAAGTCAAAATTATGTATTTGCTGTACTGTCATTGTGTGAATATTTTGTAAGTGTAAATTTTTGTGTTTGTACTTATAACACCACCTGATATCAACTCGCCTTGTTTCTTCGGGTGCAAACTTTTGGCATAGTGTTACCCTATCGCATATTTGTCGGAGAGGGTAATTTTCAATCTCAATATATTGGGGATTATTTACAAAACCGCGGCATTCAGTTAACCTGATTAAAGTTTTGTGTTAAAAATGTATTTTAATATATTTCCTAAAACTCAAAAAAAGATATGCTTAGAGCTAAAAAGTTCACCTATGAATAAAAACATCGACGTCTCAAAAAAGCTTGATGGCCAAGGAGTGCGGGAGGGGACAAAATCGAAGAAATTTTCGCTAGAAATTGCTCTTTATATTGGTTAGAATTTCATGTCAAATTTATTGAAAAAGAAAACGGGTGGAAGTAAGCATACAACTTTTTGCTTATTCATTTTTATGGAATTTTGTTCAAAAATATGCAACTTCAAAAAGAAATCTTCTCGTTTTTATATTAAAAATCATATAAAGGAAATTAATAAGGATGCTATCTCATTTTTACTAGAATCTTATTGAGTTTATTAATAAAGAAAACTTTCTACTTTTAAAAGCGTCCATTTTAATTAAAATTTTGCTTTTACTGTCTTAATATACATATTCACTTTGTGAGTAATCTACTTTATTTTGTTTTTAAGTTTAATAATATGAATATTGTTCTTTGGATTTTTGTATATTCAAAATGAAATTTTTTATTTGCATACTACATGTCAAGGCGAATTTATAGAAGGTGATGGCATAAGAGCAGCTGATTTGATTTTTTTTTATTCACCTACATGTATTTTGTTTTTGCTTTTGCGTATGAGCTTTCAAAAGCCGTAAAAGCAAAAACAAAATGTGTTTAAATTTTGACAACTCTTACGCAGAAACAAAAACAAAATACATAGGAATTTTGTAGTTGTATTTATAACACCACCTTGTATGAATTCGCCTTGCTACATGTTTATTGTTCCAGAAGTTTTCAATTAATAATGTTTTAAAAATAAATCACTTCTCTTGTCTCTTGTCTCTCAATGTCTTCTTTGTGCATTAATATTAAAAATGCCATTTGTGTGATAAAAAAATTTAGGTGCCAATAATTTTATATTTATAAGATTTTAAGGTTATTAAAATTAAGAGGAGATTATAATGAAAACCAAGCCTCCCTTCTCAATTATATTGAAAAGGTTTTCATCTTAGTTTTACAGATTATCTTCTTAATTTTATTGAAAAGGTATACCCAGTCGTAATAAGAATTACTTCTTATTGGAAATAAATTATAGAGAAATCTGCTAAATTTTGTTCTGATTTATAGCGCATTTTAGGTGAACTTTTCGCTCTTTCTAGCGAAGATGCTCAAAATGAGAAAGAGGAAAGTTTAAGAAATAAAATATTTTTGTTAACTTTTCTGAATTTTTAATATTTTAGGATTAATTATTTTTGAAATAAAATTTTAGCTAAATAAAATAGTTACAATTTTATTTCGATAAAATCCTTATATTTTTTATTGAAAAATGTTTGCTACTTATTTAACTCTTTTATATTTTAACACATAAAAAACATTTTTTCTTTTATTTAACACTAAAATAATAACCTTTGGAAACTAAAGCTTCTTTCATTCGTTCTGTTATTCTGTAGTTTTGAACTTTTTTTGTTGACATTTGCACTTTTTTTGCTTTACCTTGACCCGAAAAAAATCACAAAAAAAAACATTTTAGAATTTTTTCATCTATTGTACATTAACGTTTATGAGTAATAATTTTTTTTGCCTGTAATTGTTTATAGATCAGCATTAATGTTGCCGAAAGTTTTATTAGCCTGCACCAAAAAGCTTAACAACACAAATTTTGCACCCTCCGGAATCAAAATTTACGACGTAAAATTAGGCTATTTCCAGCAGAAATTCCGCATCCGGGTGGATTTAAGTTCACTTTTAAAACAAAGTAGCCATTAAAGAATTTCAGTTCATTAAACTCAATATCATTCAGTTTTAAAGATTTCCTTCTTCCTATTTTTTACGCTATTTAAAACATTATGGGAATTTTGGCATTGCACTTCGGCTATTCGTTAAATGTGCTGAGCATATTTAGACAGGGTTTCTTCTCTATTTGTATCTCTTAAATAAGCACAAAAAAATCCACGGGTGAATGGTAGCACGAAATATCCTAATCTGTTTAATTATCAGGTAGTTAATATGGCGTCTGAAAAGTGACAATGGAATTATCTTATTTAGTGTATCATAGTTTTAAATTACTAGATAGGAAAATTTCCAGTATATTTCCAGAATAAATAAAAATATTTTACAACAACAACAGCGATACTGATAGCAATAACTGTAACTATAATGTAATCAGAGACCGTAATAGTTATTTATGTTTATTACCAGAATTCTGATTTGATCAATTTTTTGTGCATTTTATTTTTTCGACCAAAAATAGTCGTTATTTTTGTATATAAAATTTTCGGATCATATTTGAGCGACATTTTGTGATTTTAATTTTTTTTCGATTAAAATAAACGCAAGCAAATTTTATGGCGATGACAATAAAATATTTTTTTGATCGAAAAAAAATCACAAAATATTGATTAAATACTTATATGTATTCATCAAATGTCGATCAAACTTGATCGAATAAATAGAAATCACAAGATAACGATTTAAATCAAAAAAAATCGTCTAAATAAAAATATGGTCAGATTTGCATAGCATAAGAGATACAGAGCAGATCGATATATATGTATATACGAATTTTGTATTGAAAAAATGATTTTTTTGTTTGCAAATGTTAAAATAACGATTATTTTCGGTTCCTGATAGTAACAACGATAAACACAATGAAAAAAATTAAAACAAAAATCCAAAGTTAAAAAAACAATATCAATGATTACGGTATATCGATAATGACGACGAATTTGATAGCAATAACTATAGGAAAATTTAACATTTTAAATGGGAATAACAAATATCTCTAAGTACACTCCCATATTTTTGGTTATCATTTCACCATTTCACCGTACAGTGGAGAATGTTGCGGAATTGAGAGCCCTTGGAAAAAGTGGTTGCAGTTGGGGTAGCGGCTAGCTACGCTCTGTAAAGATCAGTTCATTTATTTAAAGCACGTCCCAGGAAACGAACTGTTTCTACGGGATCGAACCAGAGGAAGAGGGAGGGATGTTAGATGAGTAGGCTTAAGAGGGCATATGGATAGTTGATTGTTATGGGGCGGGGAATCCCCACATGTCGGACATGTGTTTGAGATGTTAGGATTGATTCTGGATAAGTGGGAGTTAAGTCTACCACAGCATCCAGATCATAGTTGGGTCAGAGTAACGCAGGACTGACTAGGCAGCTGGAGCTCCGCGTCTGCAATGGGTTGTGAGTTGACTTCAATGACCGCATTCACGGGACGAGATTCGGTGAAGGTGGTTGTTATTGTCTCTCGGTGTATGATATTTATGGCCTGTCTGGATGCTGTCGCATCTAGTGATTTTCATGGAGATACCTTCTGCTATATCTGGGAGGTGAATAGTCAGCAAGGAGATGCCCATTAGGGTGTCACGGATGGTGACATCCAACAAGTGACTTACGTTTTTTGCGCGGTTAGCGCTCTAGATATTATGAGTTCTTTTAGTCAGCTAGTGTCTAAGAGCAGCGCTTAGCACTAAGAGTATTAAGAGCAATTCAATCTCTATTAATTGCTATAAAATCGCTATTAAGTTTTGTATCGTTTGCTCATAAATTTGTACAATACATTATTGCTGAGAGCTTGCTTTAATAAAGAATTTATTTTTAAAAATCAACATTCCATAAATAGCTAAAGGGTACATTAGTGCATCGGTATGTTTAGTGTTAAAACTTTTTACTTATTTATGGATTCACAAAACTCACTTTCTTTAAACGTGCGACATTTTGAGATTAGCTGCATTTTAGTACAAAATGTAAGTTCAGAGCCACAAAGTGATATCTTTGGCGTGGTACTGGGCATCTTCTACCCGTTTAAAAGCCATACCCACAAAAACACTATAACAACTGGTGACTAACCTAATTTAATGTTTCACGGCATGCCATGCCAAACCTTTCCATACCTTATTATAACTCCGCATGACGTGACGAACAGCTGTTGCTAATTGAAGTAACCCTATCTGTCAAATGCATATGAATGAGTACATAATTATAAAACGCTTCCGCTGGAGTGTGTAGATATGTACATATGTAATATTGTATGTACATTAAAGGTGTTCATGTTAATGTGGGAAAATCAGAGAGTCTGAATAGCTATACTTTGTTTACATTTTACATTTCATTGTAAAAGATTTTAACCCGGAGCGTTTGGATTGATTGTTGTATGCCAAAGCACATATACAAGAACATAGATTTATAAGAATGGACAACACGTTACTTTTGCTTTTCTCGTTGATCAACAGGGTAATACCTTCTCTTTTCATTCAATCATTTACGCATTTGGTCGAAAGAGTAGGCGGTACCCTGTTAATCAACGAGTAAAGCAAAAGTAAAGTGTTGTCCCTTTTTTCAGCATCGTTAGGCAACTGTAAAATACTTATTAGGGTTGCATTTTTTCTACCGCTGTTGTAATTCTCACTGATTCGCATTGTCATTGTGCGTACAATTTCTTAGTGTTCATTTTTGTTTTGGTACGCTCAACACCACTTGTTATAAATTCGCATTGGAAAAATATAACTTTTTATTGAGTTTCTCATCACAATCTTATCATCATATTAAACTAAATTAAGTACCTCTCTAACGAGCTCTTATCCCATATTTTGTGTTTGGATCAAAAAGACTCATGATTTAAATTATTAGAAATAACATTTCATGCCCGTATATGCTCACTAGGGTTACTAAATATTGCGGGATCTTGTTGTTACAATTCTGGAATTTAGAAATACATTTTTCTGCAATAACCTAACTCGAAAAAATCGCATAAACGTTGTTTAAAAAGCCCTCCCATCATAAACTAAATAACAAATAAATGGGGTTTAAATCATTTTTTTTTTATTGTGAAAATTATTTCATCCTTAACATAAAAGAAACGACAATAGTTGAATTTTAGGAAATTAAGGTATCCCGGTAAAAGGTTCGAGGCATACTTACAAAATAACAATTGTAATTTTTGTTTAAAAGAAGTTCACATATTTTTTAAAAGATTTGGCACCCTAATAATTAATTTAATTTAATTTAATTATTTTCACAAAATGTTTCCTGTAAAATCATATTTATTATTTTTATTACAAAACTACTATGCATCCGTGTTCATAAAAAAAAAAATTTAATTTTAAAATTCCAAACTTTGTTCAAAACCTAGAAAAATTCGACAAAGTTTTCAGTCAATTACATAACAAATGCGAACTTTGTATATTCATATAACCTAAGTTTGGGTCAAAAAAAAATTTTTAAGAGTGTTCATAAGAAAAGTGAAATTTTTACCAACGTCCAGCTTATTACGCTTATTATATTACAATTTAATGGGCTACAAAACATACCAGACACATTTCTGAAAAAAATCTGGTTTAAAATTCCGGTATTATTGGCAAGTGATCTCCGGGATTTTCGGTACTTAAAAAAGACTGGATTGTCGGGATTCTTGTACAGTGGAATTACCATCCCTAGTGCATGCCCTTTACAAAAGTTTGTTGTGTTGCCTTTTTTTTTTAGTTAAGAACCAAGGAGTATTCAGTATGGTAGGGGCAATACCAACAGCGAGTTCATTCACAAAACTTACATGCACTTTGTTTTTGATTTTGTGTGGCAATTGTCTAAAACAGTCTAAGGCGAATTTTTTGAACGAATTGAGAAAATAGGAAATAATCAAATATATAGTGGCGAGCAAAACTGGTCGAGTAGTGTCCTCTTTACAATATTATCAAGGTTTTGTATGATCATTTTTTTTATTAATTTTACATACAGATTTTGTTCAGACTATAACAAAAACCCTGTAAATTAATGTTGAACTTTGAAAACTTAAAATGAATGTATGAAAACTCAACAATTTTTGAGCAGAGTTTTTTGGAAGTATGCGGTTTTATAGCTTATTAAATTTTAGTATAAAAAGCTTTCAAGGTCAAAGCTAAAAAAATTATAAAAAACAACAGCAGTTTTTACCTACTTCAAACTTGAATTTTTTTATACTAAATCTAAATATGCGGCTATACAACTGTATACCAAATAAATTTCTAAACATCCATTTAAAAATTTGAAAAGTTGCGCTGAAAATCTGTTGAATTTGTATAAATTGTGTATAAAGTTTAAGACATGGGTTTTGATATGGTATAAACTATAGTTTTATATAAAATTAACGAAAAAAATTTATCGTGAAAATTTTTGCTAATATTGTAAAAAGATCACCTGTGCAAACCATTTGTGATTACAAAATCGTAAGTTTTATTTTAAAAAAATTTCCATTTTGACTATCCCTATACAAAAGGCAAGGCGAATTTAAATGAAAAAATGTAACTCACCTGTTCTTTTGACACCACCTTCTATAAATTCGCCTTGTTTAGAACTTTAAATTGAAGTAAAAAAATTAGATTACATAATTCAAACTGAAAATAGATTTTATTAGAACCAGTTTTTGAGCGCAAGTTCAAATGCAGTTTAAACTCAGACTACTTAAACTCGGTTTAAATTTAAACTTAGTTTAAACTACAGTAAACTTTAATGCCGCCTTAAATTTAGCTGTTTTGTAAGGCAACGCTGTTCTTTTCTAATTTTAGATCAGTGCGAGGCAAAACCGAACGCACGCACACACAAATATTTTGTACGTTACTTCGTGTACGTGTGAATTGCCGATCGGGGCTGTGCAGTCTGTCAGATTTACGGTTTAAACTAAGTATAAAGCAGTTTAAAGTTGACTGAAAAATGGCATAGCGAGTTAAATTTAGTTTAAATGGCAACCCATTAATGTCTGAATATACACATTTAATTTATTTCTAATTAACTTTCATTTAAGTTTTTATAAAAATACATTTTCATTATACAATAAAGTCCTTATAAATTCATGCTTTAAACTTTGTGTAAATTTTAATAAAACTGGTTATCGTTTAAAACTCGTTATCGTTTAAAACTCGATAAGTTTTCTTCAAAATTTCAAACTGTTTACTGAGAATTTCGAGACAATTTTCGGGTACGCAATTTTTTAATTTTTTTGGATGATTATTTTTTATGACAATATTGCTCATTTTCTCCACATAATGCATGGCATTTTTTTATGAAAAAAATGACCAACACCGTCAGCAAAAAAAATTATTAAAAATTAATGACAGTCTTTTTTTTTAATTTGCATAAAGTTTTACATTCAGTACTTGTTGTATAATGTTTCTTAAACCAGTAAATAATAGACAAAGGCCCGAACTTTGTAAAAAAATTTCCTGCCCTATAGTTATGACAAGCACTATATACATATATATAACCTATACATTTTTTGCAATACTTTGACATCGTACTCGTATAAGAAATTACTTTGTTTGTGTTGCTTGTGATCTGCAGGCTAATTTTGATTTAACCCAAATATAAATACACAGGGAAATATGTGTGCTGTGTGTAGCTGTTATTAGCAAATTTTACGGCATACATTGCTCAGATGTTGGAGTAGAGATTTGGTGAAGACTGTAAATTTTTTGGCAACTGACACGCCCAGCTACGTTTGACACTCGACCGCTAACTATGTTGAAAATGGAGTTAGTTGTAAAACTGTTTTTCAGGTAGTTTGATAGGGTACGCCCTTCAATTCGAAATTCAAATTTTAATGCACGCTGAGTTATATCAACAATGCCGATCGGTATGTGTTTGTTTTATTACCTTTGAAGGCGATGCATTTCAATTGATGTATCTTTGTTAAAAAAAAAATTTTTTTTGAATCTTTCGAAATTCCCACAAACTTGAATATGCTGGGGAATGTGCGTAAATAAAATATCAAGTTGGCCTACAATAAAAAAGAAGCCACAACAGATCTATCTAAAATGTGCAATGAAAGTTTATGTATGAACGTAAATTTATATTAATATGTATTTTTAGTGTGCATGGAGTGCAAACGAGAAAGGGAAAAGCATTAAATAGGGGAAAACGTTTAAAAAAATAAATTTAAATGTGTACTTAAATTTTGAAGACACAAAATTTATCTCAACAATAATTTTTGAACACAAGGCCGGCTTTTAATTGGAAAGTATTGGAAATGGTAACAACAGTCAGAGCGGTAGAAATTATAGCTGCTATTTCGAAGCTCACCACATTTTCTCATCAGATTTCTTTCGTAGACACTGCCAGGGTTTGAATTTACAACCCTCGACTTACCGGGCAAGCACGCAGACAGTGTTGATTTTTCCCTTTTTTCTATAATAAAAATTGGCCTTAAGCTCTAAAATCATTACTGATATAATTAAATTAGGGCGAAGAATTATTATATGTATGTAAAAAAGTTATCAGCAAATAAAAATTCTACACATGGGGATTCCAAACTGACGGGAGGAACATGTTTAACCAGTTATTTAACATGTTTCAAAATATTGACACTTGAAGTCAAATATCTTGGGATCAGGGGCGGCGAAACGTACTGAGCTCGAGTGGGTAGTTCTGCTGGTGGTAAAGGCACACCAGGTGAAGGAAATGGGTCGTCGATATAATTAAAAAAAGCAAAGGGTTTCGGGATAATAAGTTATTGTCCTTCGTATAATAAGTTTATTGTTCATAACTAATGAATGGGAATAATAATTTCATCGATATGTGGAGAACTTTTCATTTCAGCCGTGAAAACTGAAAAATTAAGTCATTCATAAGAATTTCTAGATCTAACTTATCAAATGCATTCAGATAAGAATTCAATATTGCGACATGGTTAAGACATTTTCGATGCATTTTCGAGCGCAAATTAACTGAAACTTAGAGTCACGGGAAGCCTCTAGTGAGTGTGTGTGTAGCTTCTAATTTCCTATACGAATTAACAATGCACACCTCCGACTTTTGAAGGTCTTTGTTCAGTATTTCGATTCGCAATCAGCATAAACAAGAATGAAGACGACTCCATGTGCTCTAAAAAATCTTCAAATACCTCTCGAATAAATATCATCAAGATAACACATCTGTAAAGTAAGACAAGAAATTGTTAATTAAATTCGCAAAAGCCGTAATGTATTGTTTTCAAAAACGCCTCTATTAAAATTCCGCTCATGCACCCCTGTAGAGCGAGTCGACATAATCTTTGATTTGACAACATACTAATTATCCTATCTGGTCGGACAATATGCCACAAGGGCAGGAGTTTTGTTTTCACTTTTTTCTGGTTCTTGTAGACCCTTAAATTGTGCTATACGTTTCGGTGAATCACGAAAGAAATGGATCATATCTTATACTACTCCGATGAATTTTCTTGTTGTCACTACTTTCTCCATTACATCTTGAATAGCAAAATTAAGATCGTGAGCATTGCAAAGAATTTCTACTGCTCGTAACTCTATTCCTTTGATCCGTTGCTGCAATCCTGAGATATTCCCAGAAACGTTAGCAGCTCCATCATAGCATGATACTGGCAAATTGAATCGAGATAGCAAGATTTTGTATCATCTGCGGTATAAAATTCCATGAAGCACTCTGAGGCTACAAGATCTGCTGAGACTGCTCGAAAAAAAAATTGCTCTTACCTAGTAATATCTGCTGATTCATCAAAGAGTATTGTATAAAAAGCTGTGCCTTTGATAGCCTGGATGTTTTCTAATGAAATTTTGGTAGCAATCGCTTCCAGAATTTCATTTTGAATATCATGGTGTAGCCATGTTTGGCCCGCTCGTGCTTTCAACATCACCATGAAATTTGAGTTCCCATCAACATCAGACCCCCGTGTTGCTAGTCCTTGCCTCCCGAGAATTATCAAAGTACTTGAAACCTTTTTTAAGGCCATGCGGGTATCCATAATTTATATTTGTAATGTAGTCGATAAATACTGCATAACATTGAAGGTGTCAAGAGTTTTTAATACTTTCGTACAAGTCATCTGAAGTGGGAAAATCTTTCAAACTCTAAATGAAAGTTTTATTTTCTGCTCGAATTTTCGGGTGGGTAATTATCCACTAGTAGTAATTTCCAGTGGGTAGTACTACTTATCGTACCCACGTCTTCTACCACCCTTGCTCAGGTTCAAATCACGGCGGGAGCAAGCAACATGAAAAATTATAGAAAATAGTCTTTCCGCAATTAGTCGCCCATCGGCAGTGCATTTTCTTTGAGTGCATTTCTGCCATGAAAAAACTTCTCACAAAAATTATCTTCTTTTCGAAGTTGACGCAAAATTAAAGGTATCTAAATTTGCGTTACAACATTAAGACGCTCACCACAAATTATAGAAGAAGTTCGGCCAAACATCGAGCTATATGATGTAAGCGCCGAATTGTTTTTTTTTTGATTATTATCATAGATTTCATTAAAATTTTGTGACAAAATATTAGAAATAGTTAATGAAAATATTAAGCGCAGTTATGCTTGCAATTCAAGCGAATTTATTGTAAAACGCTTCCAAGGCTTGAAGGTCAAGCCATATTTATGCTTGTGTATATATTATATATAAATGTTTGTCCGCTTATTAAGTAATGTTATTCATCTCAAAAACAACACAGAAAAACTTAAAACTCCTCATTGCATCCCGCTTAAATGTTTCACATTCGTCAAAAGAATAATTTACTACACCAATCAATTTCATCCTTCTAACTTCTGTCATCGTTCATCTATACATATCATTTCCTTATCTCGCAAACAACAACCACTACATCATCTCAATTAATATCCTAAAATAATGCTTAACAAATCTTATCCGCTTTCCTCTTTAAACAAAAAAAAATAAAAAAAGAAAAAACAATCTCTCTGTATAAAAACATATCCTTTTTCTGTGTTTGTTTTTAGGATTGGCTTGCGGGACATGCGTATTTGAATCTGAATTCGGTTTCATACTCAATTGTAACTTCAAAAAGTCTGGACTATTTCGTGTAAGGAATTTGGGCGGCCTAAAAGCACATTTTGGTTTAGGTAAATGCTGCAACAACAAAAAAAAATTGTTGTTTTGTAATGTAAAAAATATTGTATGATTAATATTTATATACATATAGTATATGTACAAATATGTTTATTTATTTATGTAGATTGTAGTGTTAAGAGTATTCACACGGCTATTTGTGAAAATGTAAAAAAAAAAATATAAATAAAAAATCTTTCAATCGAGATTTTCATGTTGAAGGTTTTGAACAAAATATTTTCAGTAGGCTTGCATCTTCATTAACAATCATTACATAATTCACTAAGCGCTAATTGACTCTCGTCTAAAACCTCTCCATCTATCAGATGAAGAGCGCTAGTGAACTATTGATGGCGGCGCAGTGCTGTCTTTGAAATTTGCACCTTAAAAAAAGCTTTTCGTCCAACTCTACATATGTATTTGATAATCATGTTACCTTAAAGTATTATTTACATAAATACCTCGATGATAATAAGTCAGAAATTTAAGAATATTACTTTCAAATTATATTTAAAAATTGCCCATATTTCTTTCCATAAATGGTGTTTGTGAATACCTTTGATCTAAAATAACAAAAAATAAAGCAATAATTGTGGCGGTTATACATAAATCTACACTTACAGCTACTATGTACAGAGAAATAGCGCAATTACAGTGACTCTAACAATTGATCACATGGTGATTCTTTTATTATACATATTCGGAATGTTTTTCATGACACTTTTCTTTTTAAGTTCGTAATATAGCAAAAATCAAGGCAAATCCGTACAAGGTGGGGTTATAAAAACAACTACAAAATTCCTATGTATTTTGTTTTTGTTTCTGCGTAAGAGTTGCCAAAATTTAAATACATTTTGTTTTTGCTTTTACGGCTTTTGAAAGCTCATACGCAAAAGCAAAAACAAAATACATGTAGGTGAATAAAAAAAATCAAATCAGCTGCTCTTATGCCATCACCTTCTATAAATTCGCCTTGGCAAAAATCATACACAACATAATTTCAAACGTTATATAAAATATATAAAAAACAAAAAATATTCATAAAAATTTCCAGCTTTCTAATCAACGGAGATTTATATAAACTCCATCTATTATATGAAAAAGAAGAGCATAAGATCAGTATAAAAAAATTCCTAAAATCAACCACAATTTTTACGGTAAAACTGAATGAGCTAAAAAAAACTGCATACCAAAACTTTTTCCAAAATTTCTAATTAAAGAATGTAAAATTTTAATACAAATTTGTTGAATTTTTTTTTTTATCTCTACACAAATCGAAATTTTTGTTTATGTGCATGTTTTTGTTATATTCTGTAGCGTTGGCAGTAATCTAATGATTTTTTAATCGTTTACTTAATTTGATCATGATTGAATTAAATTTTGCTTTAAATATTCTCTTTTCATTTTAAAATTTATTTACTTTGATTATTTTAGTTATTCAAATAAAGAGATGAAATTTCAAGCTTAGATAAACCTAATCAATTTTGTTTTTAGTTAATGTTACAATAATTAAATTAATTTTTAATTAAATTTTAGTTAATTTGATTTTTAATTAACTATCATATTTAAATTCATTTTTATATAGGAAATAATTATATTAATTTTTAAATAAAGATTAATTAATCTTTATTCACAATTTCAGCGATTGCGATTCATTATATCACGATTACCCTTTTAGTCGTTAATTTTTTAATTTATTTAATTTTTAATAATTAATCACATTAACTTTTTGTGAACACTGAATCTAGGAAAAAAAATGTACTAAAAAAAGTATCATCAAAAATATTGCGAAATTGTACAAAAATCAACAGGCGGTTGATTGACAGTGACTGAACTGTACGCCTGAAAAGTTAATACCATAGCAAAAAGTAATTTGGGAAGGTTTAATTTGAAAAGGTAGAATTTATGTGATCACTTGCTTCTTAACTCAAAATCGTTACAAACTTTTCAATAATAATTTATGGGGAACTGCAATTGGCTGAAAAACTGATTAAAAAGTAAGGCACAGAAACACTTTGAAAAAATTCCTCATACTTTTGAATTAAACCCTGTCATGTTTGGGGTTTCAGTGGCTTTAACTTTTCAGGTGTAAGGCTTCGCCTCATCAGATTCGTTTAAGTGGAAGTTATTTTCATTTTCAAATTTTAATTTTTACCACACAATTTTAATTCGATTTTAATTTTGATTTAAGTGATCAATATTATTCACTTAAATAAAATTTAATTCAGAGATGTTAGGCAACGAATCAGCTGATTAATATACACAAACCAGTTTCAGCTGTTTACTTGTGTCTAATAGAATTTTTTTTCTTCTCAAAATAAGGTTGCATTTATTTTGCTCCGTACCAGGACGGTCAAGTTTGGGCCCGACAAAAGTGCAACATTTTCTACCTGCTACCAAACGTGAGGGTGAGCTATTTGCAGATGATTTTAATTGTGCAATTTGTTTGTTCTCACAATAGTTTTGCTCGACAGTGTTAATTTCGACACTGAATGCCAGTTATTTCTCTAAAATAGGAATTTAAATTGACAAGGAGAACTTTTTTCCTTTGTTCTTTTCCCATATGAAAAATGCAACATTTTCGCGGGGTGCTAGGCAACATTTTTGTAATATTGCCATAGAATGAGCTGAAATTTTTTTTTGGTGAAAAGAGAACGCTTTTATCAATTTTTGCATGGTGCTGCCATATTTTAACTAACTTAGGTAAATAAACATTTTTGAAACTGAAACAAATTCAATTGAGAATTATGTAAATAAAAATACAATTCAATTTTATTTCCACTTAAATTGATCAGGCCTAAGAGCGCTATTTCTCTGTCCATAGCTATATATGCACCTAGATATACAAAGGTAACATTTTAATTGATTTTAATCAATAAAATATTTATCGCGGTAACACTTTTGGTTTTCAATTTAATAAATTCCAATTAAATAAAATTTCATTTTCCACTTAAAGTAATGTAATAAATAGTTGAACTTTTTTATATTCACCATTGACTTTTTAAGAGTATGTAGTATATTAATATTTTTATTGCTTCACTATTGCAAATTTTCACATTCGACTAAAATGCATAACTACTGTTTTTACTATGCAAACCTTTTAAAAAATGGTGTAGAAAAGTAGCTACACCGAACAGCAGCAAAATGCTAAAAACATCCGAAACACCAAAACCGCATTAAAATCTACGCAGAGTTTGAACCTACACACATACCTACCTACTCAAATAAAAAACTACTTTGTTATGTATTTATGCCAATGTCAATGACTGCAAATGAAAACAAAAATATCGGCAAAAAAAAAAAAAATTTGCGTCTACGCTACCAACACTAGCAAGGTAAAAAGATGAAAAATCGAACATGCGTTAATCATAACTACTAAATATACGCATGCGCGCCGCGCTGTGCTAAATCAGCATCGATTAAATTGTGTTTATTGCCGCATTCAGTGGTTATTTCCGTCTTTGGCATTTTAGGCCATTTTACGCTCAATTATAGCAAAATAAAGATGATTACAAAAACTAAAAGCAAAATTAAGCTCAGATATATAATAAGCTTCTTTTATTAATTACGAAATTATTAAGCTCTTTTTGGAAGTTGTTATGTACATACATTAGTCTTATTTTTCGGCCTAAATGTAATCTCTTTTTTCTCATTAATTTCTTTCAATTTAGGCTTCAGTTTGGGCGATGAATTGGGCTTCGCTGAGTCGCTGGGTAATGTGGAGGGCGAACCGGAACGACGACGAGCGATTAGCTACAAAAATGGATCGCCACCAAGTAATGCTGTTGGCCTATTGCCTGCCACACAACAGGCGGTAAGTTTGCGATCAGAAATACTTAATTTTGCTGCTATTGAAGAGTCGCTGGGATTTGACGCTTTCCTAGCGTTGTCAGACGCTTACCGTGTAGAGCGGTAGTAGCTAGTAGTGGGTCGGTACTTTTGCTTCCCTTGTGATATTTTTAATGAGAGTTCCCACTAATATGATATGTGTGTCAAGCGAAATAGGTTAAGAAAAATTATTTTTGAAAATATAATTCAAGAGGGTTGCCACCTGTTTAAAAAAATTTAATACAAATTAATTATTAAAATAAAAGATATATTACAACACTGGTGTAAAGCGAAGGAGGTGTGCATGAAATAATTTTTGAATCGGGTTGCCACCTGTTAAGCTATTAAAGAAATATTGCAAACGATAAGCTTTTGCAAAAGTTAAAATTTGAAAATATTTTCAAAAAGTGTTGCCACCTGTTGGAAAAGGTGAATGCAAATTAATTAATAAAACAAATGAAATATGCAGCACTGGCGTGAAACGAAAAAGGATTTTACGAAAATCATTTTGAAGATGTTTGGCATCTGTCATTAATTAAAAAGCTATCAAAGAAATATTACAATATGGGTAACAAACGAAATTTTAATGATTTTTTCGCGACCTTTCCAATTATAATTTTGTGTTTTGCCGGCTCGAGGTCAAGGGGTGCCGGTAGAGTAAAACAAATGATTTACTTTTTTCTCTTCCAATGTATTTCGGTTACACTACGGTAACCGTCTTCAGGGCAAATGATTTTACACGTCCGCACCGTCCGACGTGGAGCTTTATACTGCTGAAATTTTGTTAAAAAAATATTTTTGGATAGGGTTGCCAACTTTGTAAAAATATTTATTCAATTCAATTAATAAGTTAAATGAAATTTTACCATATTAGCGCGAAACGTAGGAGGTTCATTCGAAAATAATTTTGAAGAGAGTTGCCACCTACTGAAAAGTGTTAACGCAAGTTATTTGAAATACTGCTACATATGCATTTATATGAGTGTCAAATGAGAGAGGTCTTAGCTACTTTAATTTCGAAAACATTTTTGAAGAGGGTTGCCGCCTGTTTGAAAAATTAAATTAAATTAATGAATAATGTAAATAAACGATTATATTATGTATGTATGACAAACGGAAAATGTTTCTGAAAGCTTTTTTTTTAAAAATATCTTAAAGAGGGTTGCCACCTTTTTCAAAAATTAAATATAAATTAATGAATAATGAATAATATAAATTTTTCAAAAAAAAAAAAAAAAAAACAGAAAAATTTTGTATTCAAATAAAAAAACCAAACCAAACAAAAATAGATCAAAAAACTACTATTTTTAAAATTAACCATTAGTCACACACCTCAAGAAATTTGCAAATTTTCTTTAACTTTAATGACAAAATTTAATTTTTTTTTCAAATACTTACAGCCAGTACAGCATCCCATTCCAGACAAACGCATTGGCGCACGCGCCTCTCCCACATACAGCGCCACATATAGGGAGAGTGCAAGGCGTCCGATGATTGCGCCCAAACAACTAATGACAGAGGCGCGACCGCTGCCACTGGGCGTTCCCGCATTCCGTCCCATTCCAAAGACGGCCAGCGCAGTACCAGCCGCACAATTTGCACAACGGCGTACGAATATCGCTGTGGATACACCAAACCAGCGTGTGCGTCTGAACAATAAGCTGGTCGAAAGTTACTCGCAGCCAGTGGTGAGTGTTGACTTCAATTATTATTATTTTTCCTTATATGTATTAACAAGTCACTTTCTCCCTTGCCAAAGAACTCCAATCGTACCTTCCACGTCGCCAATCCAACAGTCTCACAACCCGTTGCTGTGCCCGCATTTCAGGCAATGCCCAACTCTGTTGCACGAATTGCAGCTGCCACAAAGTCTATAGCAAACGCTGAGGAACGGATTATGCATGCACATCCCAATTATTTGCAATTTGAGGAACCGAGATTCGATTTGAAGGATGTGACGATAGAAGAATTGGCAACGGCTGCCAATGTCACTGTGGATACCATAAAACATGCAATCTATGTGCGCGAACAGCAGATGAAAGCCGAACATCGTGCTATGTTGGCGGCAAAGTTGCGCCAAGAATTCGTTCGTACTTCAACGACTGCTCGTACTACAACAACAACAACGACGACAACACCTACACCGGTTGGTGGCATGAGAGCCCCCGTGATGATGAATTGGGCGCAGGCGCAGAATGTATTCGAAAGTCAGAATGTCAAAGAAAATGTTGCATTCGAGAGTAAGATGTCGAAGGTAAGTGGAGAAGTCAATGGAATGATACTAGGATGTATAGAGTATTTGGTGTTCAGGTTTCATCTGCCTTTGGTATGGACTTGTACTTTCTGCCGGAGTTAAATTCCTTATCGGGAAAAGAAAAGCTCTACTGGTAGCCAAAAACTGAGGATTGATTAAGAAAGCTTTCAGGTGTTCTACACAGTTTCAGAGTCGCAATTGTTAAGCGATGGATATCTTACCTGAATTAATTTAATGGACGTTCAATCTTCGTCATCCAAGTGGCATTAGGCCTCTTAGTCACTAATGATGTAGCCGCAACTGATCTGGATAGCCTAAATTTCAATATCTTCGGGTTTTTTTCTGGCCATAAGCATCTTAACATCTGTTATTATCTATTGTGCCTGACCCTTCAAACGTTGTATCTAAAAGTTGTAGTTTATTAAAATGATATCGAAGATAGAAGTGTCCCGTGACGTCCTCCTTGTTAATTGCCGTTATAGCCTGGAACCCAGCTAAATAGGGCCAAGCGCGTTAAGGGCATTGAAGCATTCATCCAAAAGTTTGACATACTTCTTCTAATACACTCTATCATAGCTCCGCATTTATATTGATTTTTTTTTTAATTTCACTCAGTTACAATTCTCCCAGATTCAAGTTTTAAACCATTCGTATACCAGACATCCACATTTCGTTCGTTGTATGAATTACCTGTTCTCCAGACAGAATGATCTTTGAGATTTTGAATTTCAAAACTATTGCATCCCGTAATTCTAACAACGGGTTATTTGCGTATTCCAAGTTAGAAGTGGCCGAACCCTCAATGCGGATAAGTTGGACTCTTTATTTTAGAATAGGAATGAGAGGTATCTTCAACCGGGCACTGAGCGCATCTGTAGCCTAGATCTTCATTGCTTCTGTCATACCGATGCCATCATTCGGTTAAATTTACTAAGCCCTTTCGATTGGAGGGCACTCGTAAACCAAGTCGGATAATACAATCCGATCCTGTACGGCTGCATATTCGTTTAGCTTTCGATTGGTAAACTTCGGCAATTCTGATCTTGATCTCCCTAAGCGAGGCGCTCATGTCTACCGCGTGGGACACATTTATTGCAAAGCCACGCTGCGCTAGTTCATTCATTGACTTATTTCCGTAAATGTCACCCCGAGTCCCACATTAGGGTAATCTCCTACAAGCAGTCACTAGTTGAGATCTACCAGAAGTGGAAGGGAGGGTTTGAATGGCCCCTCGGCCATCTTAGAAAATATTCACCTGCGCTCTCGCGTCTGCATTATTTTTCATGTAATTTACTGCCTGCTCAATTCCGCTTGAAAATCGCTGGCATGGTTCGGTAGGCGAAACGATAACTATCGATTGTATGGTTCCATGAATCCCTGCGCTAACACTGCAAAGTAAAATGTATTCCAACCATATTCAGAACCTGAGTCATTGTCACTTCGTCGGGGCGAGAAACTTGCAGCAAAAATTACTTTTTTGCGAAACCACTCTACATTTTTAATACACAATATTTCTCTCGCTACAGGTCATGAATGCTCCACGAGAATACTATCCCGTTGGCTATGATAAAAATTTCGATGACAACTTCAAATCAAAAGTCGATCTACCACCTACAAGTTTCGCCTGTGGCAAACAGAAGCACTTCCCCGGTCTGTATGCCGACACAGATTTGGGCTGCATGGTAAGAAACTTCACAGCTTAATGCTTTAAAGATCTCAACTCAATTCAACAACTATTTTCGAATAGGTCTTCCATGTGTGCGCACTCACCGATGATGGACTCGTGCGAAAATCCTTCCTCTGTCCGGAGAATACACTTTTCGATCAAACAATCTTGAAATGTAACTGGTGGTTCTATGTGGATTGTAGTGTCAGCAAAAGTGTCTACGATTCAAATATACCAATCTCGAAAAGTTATCAGCTAATGAAATCACTAACATATTTTTCAAAATACAATCAAAATAGCGATAATGATGGTGGTCGCGGTGGTGGTGGTGGTTTGGATATACAAAATCTCAGGGACTCAATGGCTGAGGAGGAGAATAGTAGAGCGGGGCGCGTGGATAGCAATCCAATGGAAATATCGGACAAAGCACGCACTTTCATTATACGAGCTGAAGAAGCAACTCCAACTGTTGAACCGGAGAAATCGACCAATAACATAGCGGAAAGCACCGACTTAGAGGCGGAGAGAATGGAGCTAACGAATGAAATTACTACGCCGACAGCGAGTAGTGTTGTCGAGAGTAGCAAAGTGGAAATCATTACGCCACAACCCATATACGATCGTCTGGCGGAGCTAAAGGCTAAGTTGGATAGCATTAAGGCGGCGAATAGTCAGATTACAACAGAACAAACGAATGAAGCTTGAGGGGGTGCGGCGGGGTAAGCGGTTGAAAGCGCTACGCAGGGATTTGAGCTTTCATTAGTTACATATATTGTGGTACATGTGCAGTTGGATTGCCACGCAATGGGCTGATGTGTGGCAATTTTTTTTTTGTTTGCCTTGTGCGGAAATTTCATATCAGAGTGTAGTCATATTGTACATCCAACCAAACTGCTTAATGTACTTTTGATTTTATACTTTGTACTTACATAACAAAAAAGTGTGAAAATGAGAGTACCTAAGTAAGTATATATGTATGTCTTTTCTAAATAGTCATTGTGCGCATTTACCTTTTTTTCATCGAGAATTAAAAAAAAAACAACAAAAAACAAATCAAGTCAGGGTATAATATTTGCGCCAGCTTAGTCCTTAAGTTTTCGTTTTAGTCCAATTTGTAATTTTACATTTGCTACTACGCTATGAATTACTATATTTGAATGTATGTGTGTTAGTTTTGATTTAGGTTGTTATACGGATATAAGTATATAAATGTACAATTACTTGTAATATAACTTATTTATTATAATTATGATGGATTTTTAATAAAAACGTTAATTCAATTTTTCAATTATTTGAATGGGAAAGGAATTTGTTCACAGCCCAAAGTGGTGGGCATCTTGATACGGTCCTAGAATTGAAATTTTATATTTTATGCTACGCCGAAAGAATGTCAGATAGTTTTTATATCGGGTGATTTATTCAGAGGTAAGTAAGTAAGTAAGTAAGTAAGTAAGTACTTTTTTCAGTAGCAATTTTATGTTTGTCAAATTGCTGCGATATGTTCGTTCAGTACTGTTCGGCATTTCATCATTTCATATTTGGCTGTATTGGGAAAATGAGCGTTCTCTGAGGAATATGTTTCGTGCAGCGGTGATGCTCATTTCTCTCTCTTAGAGAAGCATAAAGGTAACAAAATACGCTGGCAACTTTTACACCCTTTACCGATAATTTTTTGGCATTAGCGTATAAGTGGTGACAATTTGGTAATACTGATAAAATAGATTTTCCTTTTTTGGAATCAAAAAGGAAATATGGACGTTGGTTCAAAATATATTTAACCTTTAGGTGAATCAAAAAATTAACAAAAAGTTTTAGTACATACTGCCATCCAATATTAGTTATTCTCCCAGGTACCTTTTGCGTTTGTGCATTAGTGCAGGCCACTGTTCCAGTATACTCGTATGTCTTGCAGTTTCCTTTTCTACTATCTGCAAGAATCCCCGTAATAATTCTTAGGTTGCTTTTCGATAAGAATGCATGGGATTCTATAAATCGCTTTAGCTCATATGATCCCAGGGCCGCTTTGGAATACTCCAGGCCCGGTATATTTCTCCAGTGTAGTTCCGGTGGAATTTCTTCTCTTCCTTGGCTAGTATGGATAGTACTAATACCACAGAAAGGCTATGGGCAAATAAAGGCAATAGAGGCAGTATGCCCCGGAACCCAGAGAACCCAAACTCGATTGTTCAGACCAATTATGTTCAGTTTGTCCAGGCACTCCATTACCAGTTTAGAAGTTACCTGATGAGATTTGAGGGCCTTGATAGCCTCTTGGCTGTCTGTCGATATGACAATATTGAAGACCGCCCATCTTTCTATAGCATAGATTTCTGCCTGAATGATAGTCATACACTTACCCATGACATTCGAGTATCTCAGTCCCAGGACCATGCACACCTCCCCCGTCCGTGCACCAGGTTATCATACTCTGGGTTATCTATGTATATATTTCAGATTCAGATTCACCCACTTATTTTTCTTACTGAGTTCAGTTTTAAACCTTTTTACAAAATTGAACTCTGGTTGCATGATATCTCTCGGTATATCTCCGCAAGAGGGTAATAGAGAGAGAAATTTGGTACGCATTGGATCGTAATTGCCTGCTTTAGCTGCTTTTTGTTTACATCCGATGACAGAGTTCATAGAGATTTCATTGAAAATGCTAGTATTTACCGTTTGAATTAACAATATACATAAGTCACAACAACAAAATCAAACGAAGCTGCTGATTTTTTGATTCTGTTCTTTGGTAATTATAAACACTTTTTTACACTTTGTGAGGCAGTAGGTTTTTTTTTGTTTTCTATTTACCGTACCTAGACCGGAAGACGGTGGATTGAATACAGAAGTGACGCCTACAAACATACCGCTACTTTGGCTTTGCCGAATTTGACAGTTCTCAACTACATGTAGACGTGACTTTTTACAAAAAAGAGCCACAAAGGGTCACAATTGGTTGGTAGTTATTCATTCTTCTTTTTCCCGTATTCTTTCTGTTCTCAGAGGCTCCCAATTTTGACAGATCTGCCATCGTATCAATTTCGACTAGATTACACATATTACATACAGGAAAGTTGTATGATAATATTCTATAAATCAGTTCATTCGGAAAATATTCTCAGACGATAATAATTTTTCCGACCTTTTCGACCTATGAGAAGGTAACAGATGAAAACACCTCCACTTCTGATTGCTCCTACATGTTAGATTTTAAAGAAATGTAAATAACCCCAACCCATATATGTATATAAAATACCAAAATAATAAAAACTCATCGGAATCAGCTTTACGTTCGGCTTTGTTTTCAGCGCACACTCTGCGCTACTCTAACAGGATGACTATGCAATTTATAGTAAGCATCTATCAGTGAAATGTGGTACGCAATATTTCCTACTTGATGCCATTTTCCGCAATGAATAGGAATTTACTGTTTTATATTTAGAATATTTTAAAATACATCTCAACTATACAATAATCGTGCATTTCATCTAATTGCGATATTTCCAAGATAATTTATTTTATTATTCATGAAATATTATATATAAAGAAACTGCGCAAAGGCCAGTATACTAAATTATTTTTTTGTAAATGCAATAAATAATGAAATTCCTTAAAACTAGACGTCAACATTTCATTTTTTCTTTTCAATTTATTACTTAATACACCTCCGTGTCTCTCTTTCCACCACACTTCAATCACTTCTTTCTAGGTCCATAGCTGTTCGTTGCACCAACCGAACCCGGCGCCACATTGTGATCGCTCTTGTCCTGCGCTCCGACATGCACCGCTTCGCTCAGCTCCACATTCGCGTGAACTGCCGCATCGTTGGCGTTAATGTGAGCCTCCTGTGCTGACAGTGTCGCCTTCTCTGCCGCCTCCTTAGTCTCATCATAGTCCAAACGCGCAGTGTAGAGTTGCGATTCTATTTGTTCCAATTTTGCTTTGGCCTGCGCAACCATATCAATTTGAGAAGACAACTCTGCTGCCGCTTCCGAAGCTGCTCTCTGTGTCAACTCCGATGCGGATTGGGCGTTATTGAGGGCAGCCGTTAGCACAGAGACATGATTGATAGCTTGTTGTGCTGCATATTGAGCCGTCTTGGCAGAGCGTTTCGCCTGTTGCAGTTGCGCCACTTCATTTTCCAAACCTTTGTGCTCCTCTATATTTTGCTCTTCGATGCGTCGCAAAAGTACCTCTTTCCCCTTTAGTACAGCCACAGCAGTACCAGCAGCTTGTGCGGCTGCTTGCGCCAACGTACTCTTTGCCACATAGGCAGCTTGTTTGCCGGCAGCATTTTGACTGGCCACCGCAGAGTTGGCTTGGTCTGCCGAACCTTTGGCAATGCTACGTAAACCGTTATCGATGAGATATTTACCACCCGTAGCGGATGTACTACCATGGCTGTGCGGTGGAAAATTATGTTCATAGCGTGCTATGTCTGATTGTGCGTGGAAATCATGTTCGTTGATATCTTCGTAAGGATAAGGTTCTTGGTCCACCTGATGTGCTGCAACTGCCGAAGGCTGTGGCTGCGGTTGCGGTTGTGGTTGCTGCTGTGGTGGTAGTGGTGGTGGTGGTGGGACGTTTAAATAGCTCTCGGTTCGCTTCACTTTGCGAGATGTTACTGTGAAGAATGTGTCTGCTGGGAGAATCGAGGGAACTGCAATTTAAAAGAGACTTTGATTTCGTGTTCATTATGATGAACTAACCGAAGTACTCACCGAGTAATAGCAGTACGATGGCAAGACGGTGCAGTGGTGACATTATCGATTTTCCTCAGAGGATGTGTGTACTAAAGTTTGGTTTTTAAGCTGTAATGATGAGCAAAAGTTTTTGTAATTAGCAGTTACATATGTTCAAATGTATGTACATTTATCTGTACCCTGTAAGAACAACTAATTTGTTTTTTTTCTATAATTTCTCTATTTGATCTTCGATTTTTATGAATGATATATGTATAAGTTTTAAAGGTATTAACCAAAGGCACATATTGGCTATAGACCATTATCCTAACATGCTAAAACAGTTTTTATTCAAGCTTTTTCTAAAAACAACACACTGTATTCCAGACACATTATTACACAGAAAGCTCCATGAAAAATTGTACATGTAATTTTAACTCAAAGAATTTTTACTTATATTATACATAAAAATTTGTGTCATTTATAAAAATCGTAGATAAAGTAGAGAAATTGTAGGTAAAAACCATTTTAGCTGTTTTTAAAGGGCACGGAATAAAAAATTTCGAGGGGCACATTTTCAACTTTTTTTTTTATTTCTATACATCGTGATACTGTCTAATGTACATATGTATGTATGTAATTGTTAAGTAATTATAAATATATAGAGTTATGCCGGTCAAATCAGTCTCATCTCAAGTCACTAAATTTTAGACTTTTAATTAGAGAAATTTTTTGTGACTTGAGACGACTTCGGTATTCAGTAAGCGACAATCTAAAAAAAAAATTCACCAAACACTGTCGTGAAAATCAGTAGAGACAGCCAGCTGATGGTATATTTCGCTAGAGATGCACAATCAACCTCAATGAAAATGTGTTCACATAAATTTGTAACAAATTTGCGACTTTATTTTGAGAATAGAGACTAGAGACAACTTACTGAATACTGAGTAATCTCAAAATCAATCTGAATGCCGCCGATGTGATCGTGCTAGTTTCGGATTATGAGAAAGCGAGAGAGGTATAAGTTAAAGTAAGAGTGTCAGCGATGGCACAGATGCTGATCGGATACCACTATTTTATGCCTTTGTACAATCGCTCGCTGATTCCGAAAATCAAGTTCGTCTTTTTTTATATGGAAAAAGTAGCACCGCTTAATCTAATGTAAAATCTTTATACCAAATATGGCATATAGAAAGGTAATAAAATTCCACAAAAATGGTGTGTACATTACTTTTTGATATGCCTAGTAGTTAGAATTCGTTTTATATTCGAGCGCACTAGTGTTCCGGGTATAATAGTTTTGTTTTGTGCATCGGATAACACGAGTAATATAGAGATATCGCAACGAAACTTGGTACACGCATTACCAATCTAACATTTCCAACTCAGTAAGCACAGTTTGGAAATTATAGCCCATCTCTCATACTCGTTAAACGGTATTTTACAAAAATAACAAAAAATCAGTATAAAGCTCCACGTCGGATGGTGCGGACGTGTAAAATCATTTGCCCTGAAGACGGTTACCGTAGTGTAACCGGAATATATTGGAAGAGAAAAAAGTAAATCATTTGTTTTACTCTACCGACACCCCTTGACCTCGAGCCGGCAAAACACAAAATTAAAAAATCATATATTTTAGTAGCTATTAAATAGAAATTTACTTTTCCGTAATCAAAAAGCTTTGAAATTAGGCGTGTCACCCATACAAGGCAAATAGGCAAACCTCCGAAATTTCTTTATCAAATTCCACCACATTACGTACATTTTGCATTTCTACTAAGAAAGAACATTTTCCGAAATTATAGGAATCAAACCAAAACCACACCCACTTCTGACATAATGATCATTTGCAAAAACCGAAAAAAATTCGATATTTTAGTAACTATGAAAGCTAATTCACTAAAATTTGATATAAAGGATTGTGTAGGAAAAACAAATTTTTGGAAATAGACGTGGCACCAACATCCAATTTAGATCAAATAAATAAGTATATCTTCGATGTCAAGTCTGCGTATAGTGCAATACGGCAATTTTTCTCATGTTAGACCCGTTGCGTAATTTTTTATAAAACCATATAAAACAAAGTTTCAAACTTTGTACAACAGAAAACAAGCAGAATTTTTACAAATTCTTGGGCTTTGCAGTTTTGTAGCCAATTAAATTTTGGTGTACCAAAGTTTAAATTTAAGGTCCTTAAAAATTTCCATTGATTTCACTGTCCGACAAAAAAAAAGTGAATATACTTTTGAAGCGACCTAGTAGAGATTGTTCATCTGGTCGAATAGTACACGAAACCACGTTCAAATTATTTCTAACACCCCCAAAGACTTTTTAAAGTCAAAAAACCGTTTTTTGTTAGGTTTTTCGTGTTAAAAAATTCATTAAAAAAATTTGTTTCAATCGAATTCAAAATGCTCAACGGTTTTGGATAGGTGAGTGTTTACACTTTCGAAATATATATATAGTGTTTCGTTAATTTGGAAAGAGTATGACGTGTTTTTTACGCTAGAAGTTGAATTTTCCGCCCAATTTGTCTATTTTTTCGATTTTGACGTCATTTTTTCGACAATAATTGGAAATGAATGATCATTTTTGGTTATACATCATCGACAGGCTATTACTACTTAAAGATACCAACCAGTTGATTTCTTTCAAAAAGTACTTCAAGTTTTCAAGTTATGCAGCATAATCCAAAATCTAACATTTTGGACAGTGTTTTTTATAAATTTTGAAGTAAAACTTCCTTACGCTCGTTGAGCTGTAATTCCAGTATCGAATGAAACGAAAAAGTGACAGCAAAAGGGAGGGGATGGCGCGTGTGGTGGGGCAGTCGGACGGAAGGAGACAAGGGAGAGAAACGAGAACGCGACAGATTCCGAGTAGGAAAAAACGAGAGAGGGGTAGCAAAGCGGACAGAGTGTGGCAATGATTGTTCTCTACATCACTCCGAACCAGATAATTAACGATATAATAAAATTCATACATAGAGCATTATTGGCATATACTCCCTCTGGTGCAGCAGAATTAGGAGAAGATTTGCACACTATGCCAATGATTCTAAGCGGTGATTTTAATGTCAATTTTGTCTTGGAAGCAGCTCAAGCACTTGTACAATTTTTAGAAAGTAAATTTAGTTTAAAAATGAATAATAACCCACATCAGGCACGACAATAGATGCAATTTTCTCAAGATATTTAAATAATTTACAATCATTTCATATTTTTCATACCACAAACCAATTGTATGTATCTTTACTTGAACATGAAAGTATGGAAGTGAATGAATAGATTTTTTATAAATGGAGACGAAAACATCAACTATCTTTTTTCATTAACCTAACACCCTTAAAAATCCCAGAATAATGAATAGTGGCTTCTGTTATCGGATAAATATTTCTATCTCATTAAACTTGCTGGCTAGGGTGAGTATTTTCATTTCAAGTGCCCATCGAGATCCATGAAATTTCACTTCTATCGCCTAGCTTTCTAGGCTGACAGATTTTTTTTCCACGGACCCTGCCTGAACTAACCTTTATATAAAAAATATCTCGATTTTCAGAATCAGCGGGTAATTGTGCAACGAGTTTTGGCTGATCGTAAAGAGAGAAGAAAAAAGTATTTAGGATTTATATGAAGTATGATATAAATGATAAATGAAGACTAATTAAACTTGCAATGTTTATGTTAATGTTTTCCATTTTATTACACTTTTTGATGTAAATAACAAGTCCAGCGGGCTATTTATTTGTTCCCTTTGAAAGAGATTAGATAGAAATTTGCCGCAATATCGCTGGTAGATATTTATAGCTGAATATATATTGCTCAAGATCTACACATAGGGATGTAACGACATGGGCATCGATATTTTTAAATGCAAGTAGTATCAAATGAAAGCAGCGATAGCGATATCTGAAAAATATCGTATCGATAGTTTTGACTACGAAGGTACACCGTATGAACTAAGTTGAATTTTATTTTGCAATTGTCTCTCATATACATACATATGTATGCTGCCATATCAGAACCATAATTCAGCAGCAAATACATTTAAATACGAAAAAAAAATTTCCAATTACTAGATGCCACGAACTAGAATAATTTTATTATTTTACATCTACTTTTCTCCAGATTAGATACGAATATTACGCTTTAATTCTCTAGTCTACGTTAAATATTTATTTTTTCCAGGATTTTTTTTTGTAATAATTTCTTTGCGCTGTTTTCCATCTTTGTTTGTTGTCTTTAATAACAGAGCTAGTCCCCCGTATCTTTGATATTGTCCGCTAATGTTTTCAGCGCGAAGAATAATAGACTACTTTATATCGGGTTGAAACAATGGGAGAAAATTTTTCCGACTTTTGAAATTTGCGATACAACTTTGTTTTCGATACCTACTCAATACTTGATTCAAAAGTATCGATACCAAAATTATTTCGTGTGAAATAAAAGTATCGAGTATATACTTGTATTTACTCGCATCGTTTTATCCCGATCTACGGGATTGTATGACGATTGTAGATTGTAGGTCGCCACCTACTCGATTGGCTAGCCACAGTTATCGACTTAAATGATGTAACAATATTGAAGACGCAGTGAAAGGAGTTTTGCTGGCATAAATGTGTACTCTGTAAAATAATGACAGTAAAAGCAAATACTTTCTGCAACTTTCTTCCGGAAAATATTTTGTTTAGTCGGGATTCAACAAACTTTCTTCTTAAATATGGCGCTTTGCTTTTATAAAAAATTTAAAACTTTAGATCAAAATCAAATATTAAAAATTTTTGTTTTATTAACTTTTTTACATATAAACGTACACGGTGTACTGAATACTGAAGGTGACGCCTTTAGAAGTACCGCTATTTTGGTTTTGCCGGGTTTGACAATTCTCAACTTCAACTAGACAAAGCTTTTTTCACAAATTAAGAAAAAGAGACACTTTTTTTTAGTATTTTGCGAATTTATTTATTAAATGTCTGCCTATAAATTCATACTTTTACACTTTAGAACAATTAGAACACGTTTTTCAATGAAATATTGGAAGTTGTTCAATTTTCTCTCTCCCGTATTCTTGTTTACTAAAGGCGAGATCTGTCATTTCACCGCGGGAAGGCGCAATCTTGTATTCTATCATTCTTGATAAACGTATTTGAAGTTAAAATTTTGCTTTGATTATTTTCTCCTGTGTTCAGTCTGCAGCTGTAAGTTTTGAGACGATCATACAAGGTACAACAACGGTTGCGGCTTCATCAATTTTTATTTAGTTTTTTTTTATAGCGGATTCATAGAATGTGACAGCAAGATAACCAAGGCGAATCCGTTGAGTACTTTGTTTATCTAATTTTGCGCGTGAAATGTCAACAATTGAATTCGCCCAATATTACTTATGAATTTTGTTTGTGTAAACAAAACAACTGAACTAATTTGAAAAAAAAAATAAGCATTCAGCTTACGACAATTTGTGAAACTTAGATTCAAGGCGAATTCATACAAGGTGATAGCATCCCATGAGCTGAATGCTTGTTCTTCTTTCCAAACTCGCTGAGTCGTTTTGTTAACACAAACAAAATACATAAGCAATAGTGGGCGAATTCAGATTTCGACATTTCACACGCAAAATGACACAAACAAAATACACTGCGGATTCGCTTTATTTATCTTGCTATCACCTTCTATAGATCCATCTTGCTTGGATTTCAACGATTTTTGTTATAGAATGAACCAAGGGGAATATAATATAGTAGTAGCAGTGCTTACTGCTGATTTCTTTCTGGTAAATCAAATGTCAAAATTATAAGTTTGTTGTACATTTGTTGTAATACTAACTGTCATAGTGCTTATAATTTATTAGTGTGATTCTTGTTTCTCTGCATTTAAAATTACCTAGTATGAATTCGCCTCGGAATGAACTATGGTTTTCAAAAAAAAATACATGTAGTCAAAACTTATCAATATCTGGTGGCGTTTTAATTATGAGACGAACTATATGATTATCTGTTTTGCCAATTATTTCGGAATCGAATTTCTGCTGTCTAAATCCTGTTCTGAGTGGAGCAACTTCTTAGCTATCATTTTAATCTAAACGGACCAATACTACACTAAAGAAAATCTCTTTCTGTCTGCAGGAAGCATTCAGAACCAAAAATGAAATACGTAAAATTAGCTGCAACTGGTATGAATTATTTAATGAAATATTTTAGGAAACCTTTCTGGTCAATAATGCTGCGTTAAGCCGCTTTATCCAATATTTTTCAACAAAATGCTGTTAATGAAATATTTCCGTGCGTTTAAGCTACAATCTCCATCAATTTTTATAATAATCGTAGCACTTCACAAAACTTTTCGTGTTGAATAATAATAATTATTTTTTTTGTTTGCATTTAATTCAACTTTCATGCACTTTTCACTTTCCGCTAAGCGATCTTTAACAATTCACTTCCCGTTTCCGTAGCAAATATGCGTCGTTTTTACTTTCGTCCTTACGCGGTCAATAGCAAATCACATCTGACCAACTCACGTACAGTTGAGCGCAAAAATAGTCAACATGACACAAAAAAACAAAAACCAAAAATAAGTTATTGCAGCAAGGCTCACGAGAAAACGTGAAATAATGTAGGTATGTTTTTGTTTTTAGTCAGAAATTGTTTTGTTGTTATTGTTTTGTTGTAATTTTGTATTGCGAAACCAATAATTGTTCAAGCGCGTTCAGCATTCAATTACAACAATTCAATGCCAGGGTAGTAAGTGAACTGGTCCTAAAGCGACGCTGGGAGGATGCCAACGACGAAGGCTGGAGTGGCAAATTTTTAGCTTTATTTATGTATGTATGTATGTATGTAGTTTATTTATTTGTGTTTTTGTTCGCTTTTACTTTTCCGGAAAAACCACTTTCAGCTTCGTTTGCATTACAGCAACATATCCGCAGTGCAATGTGTGAACGGAATTGAAATAATTATATGTTTGTACGAGTAAATGCAGCCGCAATGAAAAAGCCAGGAGTTATACTACATATATGTATGTAGTTGCCTCTTTTTGTTAACAACACGCGCGCGCTGCTTGAAATCGATTTAGAGCTGCACGCGGACACGAGCAGTCACAAACACGCTACGCATGCGCGCCTAGCAATCGTATTTATAAAGTTGCGGCAGCAAGGCAAGTGTCCGATCAAGACGATGCCAACGGACGGGTAAACAAAACATTGTATGTGGGTTGGTCTCCACAGCCGTGGCGGATGGTCGATTGGTTGGTCGGTGGGACAACATGAACGTTTGGGGGTGACCAGCAACATCATTTGCTGCAATTGCTGTTGCTCTGACTACATGCTGCAAGTATCGTAACAGATGAGTTTGTGGGTTTTCTTCTTGTTTATTTTTCGTTTTTTGTGGCATGCAACAAGTGTTTGCTTATTAGAAATTCATGGCTCATGTCAAGTGGAAAGTGTCAGTGATTTCTCGCTACTTTGTTGTCTTCTTCGATTGCTAGTGTGCTTTTTCGCCTCAGCTTTTTCTTGCATATTTATGTACTCTGTTTTTTTTTTGATGTTGGCAAACAGACCTTGCTGAAATATTGCAACCATGTATGTACTTAGACTTTAACTCATTCAATGTCTGCACTACGTTGCCTCACGGCTGTTCAGATTTGTAGCCTACAGGTCAATGCATTGTCTGGCTGTAACGCCCATTCACGTTTTGTGTCGATCATGTTCCGCGATTTGTTCAACATAAATTCCTAATATTTATTATGTGTTTTAATAATGACAGAAGCAAAGGCACTACATTTTTTAAATTGCTAGCTTAACAAGTAGGAAACAATAAATACGAATTTAAAGACCAAACTTCGGCTAATACGATGGTTCCTGAAGCTCAAATTTGCAATACCGCAATCTAGTAATACGAGTAGTTTCTGGCAAATAACGGCAGTAATACAAGATTATTTCGACGTTAAAATTTCGATGCTATGATGATGATTTGAGGATGCTATCAGTTCAGTGACCGCCGCTTTTCAATAGCCTTTTGGACCCGTCTTATGACACTTTTGGTTGTTAGTTCTGGGTTGCTTGACGGACCAGCCTATATGGTGGATGGGTATAAGA
Organism: Anomoia purmunda; assembly: GCA_951828415.1. Classification (NCBI taxonomy): domain Eukaryota; kingdom Metazoa; phylum Arthropoda; class Insecta; order Diptera; family Tephritidae; genus Anomoia; species Anomoia purmunda. The sequence goes on from OX639993.1 coordinate 18,706,230, forward strand.
CTGCGGGAAATGAGACCGCAATCAAAAAGTGCGCAGAAATACTGTGGATGGCGTTGCCGCAGTTGGACCGATCTACATATGTAGCTAATTTTTTTGGAGCGCGGCTGGCTGATAATCAACGAAAAAATGAGTTTTGAGCAAAAATATTGTAGTTAGCGCAGCTGAAATTGAATCGGCCAGGGCTATTTTTTTCAAGCGCGTCCGATGACCGCATTCGCAGGCAGGAGTTGCTCCCGAAATTACTCTGTAAAGCACGACTATATAAGTATAACATTCTGGAGTGAATTGGCCATCACATAGTTATAATCCTCAGCGGGTCCGGAAGTCAACATACCCTATTCAGCAAATTTAATTTGGTCACGGCTAAAAAGTGAAATTAGGCCGCGCGGTTTTATTTCATTTTTAGACAGAGGGTTTATTTAATTTTTCAAAATGAATTTATGCCACCAAACAAAATATTATGCGATCTTATTTCAAAGAGCCATCCTTTTAATCGTAGCCGCCTTATCTACGGAGGCGTTGAACTTTAATTAGACCCCAAGGAGGAAGCTAGTAGGCAGTACCATATGACCTAAGCGTCTAACTCGCTGATATAAGCCAAAGGTTGACTGGATCTACAGACTATGTGGAAGTCAGATTTCGTAGAGTTCTTTATTATTACGCGAGAACATGTGTCTCTTTCTGGCTGATCTCACTTTAAGAAAATATTGACCATTCCATAACCAACTCAAAGCGTTGTTTTCTTAGTATGTAATGCCAACTTTGAACCTCTTTACATCTAACAATTTATTTTATTAGCGTAGCCATTGAGGGTTTTAAGTTTCTTTCAAAGAGTTTTTCGGTTACGTTAAAGTCACAATGTCTGGAATACAATGGTGGCGCATTCAACACTTCCGTTAATTCGTACTTGGCGATTTTAATAGAATCTCCCCCTTCAGTGACGAAATAACATAAAATACTTAAACAAACTTTCAGCTAGAGTATATTCACTCCTCCGAACGAACGAATACAAGATTGCTTCAATCGAGCTGGGAGCTATTGAACGTAACGTCCTAAAAATGGGCGAATGAGCGCTATGAAAAGAAATTCTAAATAAGATTTGATTGAAAGTAAATTAATGTCAGCATAACATAAAAGAATTTATCTCTCTATCTCTTCTTTGTTTTCTATTCGAAAAAGAGTCCCTTTGAAAGTTCGCTGTCTAGTGAGATTCTGAGGTACTCTGTCATTTAGTTCAATACTGGGTGGAACTTTGTATTTCCTGTTAAGCAGCACTAAGTCGGCATTCGCGGTATTGTCACTCAGTCTCACGCTCGTAGCCTAACTGTGGACATCTCTAAGCATCTGTTTCACCAAAGACTTCAGCTATTTACCGGTGATGACGTCTGAAATCTCATTTGCCCGACCCCATTGTGCTAAGATCGTTATATACCCTAGCATGTTAACTATTTGGCTCCTCAAGGTTCGATGTATCCCTGCAGAAGGAAGATACCTATGGCAAGCTTTTCATTTTAGTAATGTAGCTCCTACTATCTATCTGCCGAAGTTTTGCATAATTAGGCGTACATCGCCTTAGTAACTAATCGCTCTTCTAAACTTAGATTGAAGGGAGCGTCTATTAGATGCGCAAATGTCTTAAGAAGAAGGGATGCCCGAATCGAGGGCACTGCCTTTGGTAAAAAGACTACCCGTGCAGTGCTCCATCCTCCAGCCCGAAAAAGTACAAACGTGCATTTGGCAACAAGTTAAACTGAACCGTTTTTTGAACTTCAACATATGTATATTTTTTTTACTTCGAAAACGTGATCAAAACTCGACAGTTGTGATTTTTTCAAAGTCGTATAAATATTCGAGCATAACAAGGACTATTTCTGCTGAATAAACATTTCACTGACTATTGTTTTTCTGGTAAATTCGCTACGCAGCAGCTATGCAACAAGTTTAAGTTTCGTCAATTCCAATTTGTGAATTTTTGAGATGCGGGTTGAAACTTTTATATTACTTCTATTCAACTTACAATTTTTGTTCGTACGCGGTTTCGAAAACAATCGCATTCAGGTACGTACCTAGATAGAGTCTCTGCAAAACGCGTAACTAATTGACGCTTCTATTTTGCGCCTCCCTCCAATGTTTAGCAACAGCACCGAAAGATGAAACGCATGTTACCGCACTTGTATGCTCAATATGGTGACGATTCTTTGCAAACTGGTGGTGTTAGTGGCGGCCAACAGGATGGAGGAGGTCTAGGATCCGGCAATGAGCGGGACTGCAAAGCGAATGCCCTTATGGCTGGAAATGCTAAACAAAAAGCAACTAGTATCGCACAAAAAGCAGCACAAGAGGCCAAGGCTGCGTCGGACGCTCAACAGGCAGCCGGCGAAGCTGCTGCCTTGCAAGTCAAGGGTCAATTGGCGGATAAAGCAATGCAAGCTGCCAAAGCGGCTGAAGCTGCGCTCGCTGGCAAACAACAAATTGTACAACAGCTGCAACAGGAGGTACGTGAAGCCGAGGCTGTGGTGCAGGAGGAGAGTAGCTCATTGCAAAATGCCCAGCAGAATGTAAATGCGGCAGTGAGTTCGGCTCAACAGGCGCAATCTCAGCTAAAGACGCTCACCAAAGCCGTGCAAACAGCACAATCGAATGTTGGTAATGCCGAGCAAGCGGCTAGCGGTGCACAACAAGAGCTGGCCGAGAAAACGCAATTGGTGGAAGCGGCTAAGATGCGTGTTGAACAGTTGTTGCGGCAATTAGGTTCTGCAAAGCAGGACTTCAACAAAACTAAGGATGCCGCTATGAAGGCCGCTGCCGCTGCGCATGAGGCCAAGGTAAATGCGTCTCCGAGATGCCGTCGTATGATGCGTATGCCGCGTAAGCGCCATGCTATCGCGCCACCAGACAAGCAGTGAATCGTAAATTTCCATATTTCTTAAATGTTTATTTTCGATTAACGAACAATTTATCGAATTTCGTATGCATTTTCTATACCTTTATATATATTTTTGTTGCTTTACAAAGAATGCAAGTAATCGACAATTAACATTGTCTCTTTTCTATATGGCAATTGTTGAAGTTAAAGAGGGGTCAGGTTGGGTGGCTTTAAGCGGCTGTACAACATAAATACCTTCTCAATTATTTTACAACTTGATCCTTTCACAAGAAATCAGTAAGTATAGTCACTAACCCGTTCCATCTCACGAACCTATCCAGCTGTATAAACAGCAGCTCAGTCTCCAGCGTCTTTAGTAGATTTGGGCTCAATTGAATACAGGATGTTTCGATGGTTATCGAAATACATGACCCTGTTTAGATAGACAGGGAGCAGAGAAATCCAGAACAGCCTCTGCGCTGTACCAAAAATCTCCACCTCGGGTATCTCGTGGCGGAATTATCACTCAAGACAAGGTGAAATTATGTAGTAACTCTCGTGTGAAGCCAAGTACTTCAGTCTCATGAGCCTTATCTCGTTTCTTCTCCCACCCCTTAGAAAGGATAATAGATGCCTACATATAAGACTGTTTAAATAGAGTTAGTTCTCTATGCTTGTCAGTTGTTAGTTCTCTTGCCTTCCACTCCCACAAAGGCGCTTGAGCTCCTACTCAACTTTCTTCCAGTAGTTATGTATGACGAGCTCCAGGCGAGCTTCAATGCAACTGGATTGAATGCAATTCGCACTTGGAGAGATCGTAGATTCAGCCACTTACTATGAACTACACCACCCCTCTACTCAGTTTTGACAAGTTTCAAGCTGGATGGTAGCATGGTAGGCTCACTAGAACTAACTCTCACTACACCTTATCCTGACAGCTAAAAGCTGAAGCCGTTCTTTGGCTTAAAAGCGCTTCTATTAAGGCACTAATTTCTAGCCGTACAACCTCCAAGGTTGTTATCGACTGCAGGTGAGCTTTAATCTAGCCAGCTCAGAAATGCAGCACTGGCCTAGTGAGCTTGATAAAAAGGAAACCTATTTTACGATTGGTCAACGTAGAAACGTAGTAGAAGTCTAAGTATGTATTTATATTTAATAGTAAAGTACAGAGAAAATATAAAACATTTAAAGTAAAATGATGTTTATCAAAAGATGAAAATCAAAATAGAGTAATCTCTAATGTCGCTGTCGTTGCGCCAGTCGCAGATGGCGTTTTCCCATCATCCTACCACTTGCTGATTGGCGAGCGCAACGATTGCCCGGGTTCGCATTTTGCTTTGCTTCGTGTGCGGCGGCAGCCGCCTTCATGGCGGCCTCTTTCGTCTTTGCATAATCACTGCGAGCCGAACCCAACTGACGCAACAGCTGCTCGACACGACTCTTTGCAGCTTCCATTAGTTGCGTCTTCTCGGCCAAATCCTGTTGTGCTCCTTGAGCTGCCTGCTCCGCATTCCCGACATTTACCTGAGCCATACTCACAGCCTTCGTAAGGGTCTTCAATTGCTGTGCAGCATTTTGTGCTGCCTGCATGGCGGCATTCACATTCTGTTGGGCATTCTGCAGCGAGCTACTCTGATCTTGTACCACCGCCTCAGCTTCGCGTACTTCCTGCTGCAATTGTTGTACGATTTGCTGCTTGCCAGCTAGCGCAGCTTCCGCCGCCTTTGCAGCGGCAACAGCTTTCTCGGCCAGCTGCGCCTTCACTTGCTGTGACGCTGCTTCGCCGGCGGCCTGTTGGGCATCAGAGGCGGCCTTGGCCTCCTTTGCTGCTTTCTGCGCAATGTTTGTGGCCTTCTGTTTGGGATTGCCTGATGTCATTCCATTCTTCTTGCATTCATCGTTGCCGGAGTCGCCGGGGGCACCACCACCACCACCTCCATCATTGGGCTGTAACTCGGCGTAAAGATTTTGAAGCATTTGACGTGCATTGCGATGGTGCAGCTGAAAAGAAGGTAAAACTGGTATGTCGAGGCGAGCTCGAAAATTCTGGAGCGCTTGCTACCTACCCGCCGCTTGTTATAACCATGTTGCCCAACCACCATCTGCGTTGACAAATAAATTAGTAAAAATATACAAAATCTATTCATGCTTGTTTTTTTTTAATAAAAAATTCTTGATATTTTTTTATGATGTCATTGACTGGCTTTCCAAGGCGCGAGTGGTAATCAAAATGAGTAACAAGTAAAAAGTTTATGCAGAACTTGGTGGGACTAATCTTTCTATCATCTTATTGGTAAAACGGAGTCGTAATCTGAGACCAACTGTACAAAAATACACACTACATCTTTTTTACCGACTGAACTGTCTTCTTTCTTATTTTTTTCAAGTTTTCATTAATCTTATTCGCTGGCAGAGTTATCCTGCTGACATGCATCCCTATTAAATAGTGGTCAGTGATTTCTCCAGTCTGTTGTCTAAGAAGAGGGCACTCGAGGTGGATGAAATGGTCAAATCTTGACTTATTATATCTACGCTAAATCTGCCAAGACCCTTGATGAGAGTTGTTGAAGTCAGTAACAACTGTCTGGTTATTCGACCGTAGTTTGATAGAAGAGCAGGTTTAATCATTGACGTCCAACATACTATGACGTATAACTTTCGTTTACCCCCAGAACTCCACATTCTGTTTGAAACACCACTTTTTGACTATGGCAGACTTAGAGGCCAGAGGCATACAAAGTAGCCACGAAGGCTGTCCGCTATCCAATCCTAGGCTCAAATATTTCACTTTGTTCTGGGAGCGTGGAAGCGTGAACAGAATAGTGTTGATCTTATACCAAATTATTTGCACCGTATTGTGTTAATATTTACATCATTCTGTAAAAATCGCTCAAAACAAAAGTGTTTACCCACAGCCACCACGGAAAGGTGATCGGCGTACCTCACTGCATCCCTGGTAGGTTATGACACTTAGCGCAAATACGTATTATTTTAATAGTGCATGCCAGTAATCGAGAATTAAAAAAACAGTGCGAGAAGTTTATAAGGAAGTGAATCGTCTGTTTACATTTAAATAGAGTTGTTGAATTTTGCAAGCTTTGTTGGTTCTTTGATTCAACGTCACTTAGATCTTTGCACCTGGAGATCGTCTAGAAACTTCACACTGGTTCAATGGTTTCTTTTTCCCCTAATAAGTTACAAACACTAAAGAAGTTATTGTGTTCTGTTCTCAAACTCTACAGGATGATAGAATCTCTACAGCCTCTGTCGAGTTGTTTCGTATCAACCCATCAGCATTTTCCTTACCATGAACTTTGACTGCAACGGGGTCCAGATCATGCCGGCGTGCCGGTGTGCTTGATGCAAAAAATTGCAGACGAAATCCATTTTTGTTGCCGAAATATGGCAATACATCTATATGTAAGTCTCACATGGTTCCTCGTTCTAGTCCTTGCTTATGCCAAAGTTTGCGAATGAAAGAAATTCACCTTGAACTTTCGACCTCACCGTTTAATAAAAAGATTTTTTAAATTGTCGACAAGGCACAGCAAGAATCCCTAAATATTTTTATAGACTAGAATAAATATAATATTAAATAAATTGTTGTTGTGGCATTATTAAAACCCGGCTTTGAGCTCGAAAAATTGAAAAACCAAGGCACAGGTTATATAAAAATTATCTCTGGAGATGAATATCCCCAACCTGCGTTAAAATATAGAGTTAGGCTTACAAAGTTATAATCAATTTAATAAATATATCGTTATAGGGCTACGATATAAGCAATTTTTTAAAGAGAGATGCCATCTGATTAAAATTTTTAAGTTAGTGAAAACAATGAGTGAAATCATATATTGCAATATGGGTATCAATTTTAATTGGAAAAATATTTTTTGAGAAAGTTGCCATCCGTTTCAAAAACTAATTAAAAACATATAAAGTTAAATCAAATATTAAAATGTGAGTCTCAAACGAAGGAAAATATTTTTGAATAGAGTTGCCACCTGCTTAAAAACTAAACTAAATTAAATTAAGCTAAAGGAAATATTACGACACAGAATTCGAAGGAAGTAGGCTCAAAAACCTTAACATTGAAAATGTGTTTATATATTTTTAAAATTATTTATTTTATTTAATTTCCTAGCTTACTGAAATATATTAGTACTTGTGTAAAACGAAGGCATTTGTTCGAAAACTTTTTTGAAGAGGGTTGACACCTTTTAACGAACGCTGACTCAATTTAATTGATAAGTCTATTATATTGGTGTCAAACGAAAAAGGTTTAAAGAGGACTTATTCGAGAAATATATTTGTAGAGAGTTGCCACCCGGTTAAATAACATAAATTCGAGCATAATAGGCAATTATGAAGTACGGCTCAATCTTTTTTAGGTAATAAAAAATTAAAAAAGCAAAAATTAAAAGTGATTTACCTTTGGTGAAATTATTTATTTCCTTTTCTGTTACGTTCGATCTCATAATGTTTGACCGAATGCAATGTCGTGCGAGCGAAGCCGCGGGTAAAAACTAGTATGTAATGAAATTCATAACTCATTAATCGGCTAATACAATAGTAAAATCAACGTAACTACTGTGCTTCCATCGAATTCATTGAAATAATAACATACTTTAAGATTGTATTTTCACAAAAGTTTTTGATGTCAGACAATATTTCCGGGCTAAACTGCAAGACAATTCATAATTATCTTCATATATTTTGTTATCTACACATATCTACCTATGTTTTTATATGCAATCAAAACTAGTAAATGCTATTAAAAATATATTACTTCCTTTTGCTGTTGTTGACACTGCAATTATTGTCGACGCGCGCTTATGTCCGCCAGGTTAGTTCCATGTAAAAAATAAATGCCAATAATTTCTTGCAAACTTACAAATAACTTTCAAATCTATTTACGTTCCCTCACAGCCGCATCGAAAAAATGCCAAGCGAATGATACAAAGTCTCTATTCAGACTTTACAGTCGCCAATGAAGCGGGCGACGAAGGTGGAGGTAGTAGTGGTGGGAGCGGCGGCAGTGGCAGCAGCGGCAGTGGCAGCAATGGTGGCAATGATAACTGTCAGAATGGCATGAGCGCAGGCAACGCCAAGCAGAAGGCAACCAACATAGCACAAAAGGCTGCGAAGGAGGCTAAAGCTGCCTCCGATGCGCAACAGGCTGCCGGCGAAGCGGCCTCGCAGCAAGTCAAAGCACAGTTGGCCGAGAAGGCTGTCGCTGCTGCAAAGGCGGCGGAAGCTGCGCTAGCTGGCAAGCAACAAATCGTACAACAATTACAGCAGGAAGTACGCGAAGCTGAGGCTGTGGTACAAGAGCAGTCTAGTTCGCTGCAGAATGCCCAACAGAATGTGAATGCCGCCATGCAGGCAGCACAAAATGCTGCACAACAATTGAAAACCCTAACGAAAGCCGTCAATATGGCTCAGGTGAATGTCGGCAATGCAGAGCAAGCGGCATTGGGAGCACAACAGGAGCAAGCGGAAAAGACACAATTGTTTGAAGCTGCCAAGACTCGTGTGGAACAGCTGTTGGGCCAGTTGACTTCGGCGCGCAGCGATTATACGAAGACAAAAGAAGCTGCCATGAAAGCGGCGGCCGCAGCACATGAAGCTAAGCAAAATGCAAATCCAGGACGTTGTTCTCGCTCATTAGCTACGGCTCGCTTAATGGCCAAGCGGCATCGGCTGCTGGGGCATAGGCCTAGATACTAATTGGAGTTCTGATGATGCGACGAATGATGATTCGATTGTGGCGGTTGTTTGACAACGATTTATTTTGAAATATTTCTTGAAAATTTGTTATTTTTCTGCACAGTTGTTTTTTATAATTTAAAACATGATGAAAACATAACTTTTGTTTGCTTGAACTCAAGGGAAGGTTGGGAGTAACTTAAATTTAGAGCCGGCACTGATTTGGTTCTCGATTTACGATAAAATACCTAATTTCATATTGATTTATTGAGATTTTACAAGGCGAAATTAGTTTCATTGCAACTTTCTCATAAATTAAGAATACGCCATAAATTACGGGCTTTTAGTCGATTATATTTTGGTATTGTGAAACTTGATCGATAAAAATTTGCGTCTAATAAACAGTTGTAGAATATGGATCGACTGTCGCTCATTGACCGATAAATTGACACTCACAATAGTTATGTTTTCGTATCATCCAGTAAAAAACTAAAGAAATTTCTGAGCGTAAGCAAAATTTTACTCTCAATGAGAGAAACATACAAGAAAGTACGAAAACATAAAGCCAGCACGAAGTTGCAAGTTTTTATCACAGCTGATTTATATACACAATAAGCTCCAACGACCTCAATTTAAATCACGAGAGGTACCACTCAGCACATCTAAATCCTCTGATGATCCAAATTCCTCTGAACCTGAACGCAATACATTAAGTGAAAACTCTGATTCAGATTACAAATTTAGCAACAAAACTCAACCATTTGATTAGAAAGAACTGAATGACTTAGTAAGAGATCTGAACTTACCGAAAGAAGTTTCTGAAATTTTAGCATCTCATTTAAAAGAAAAAAATATTCTTACTCCAGAAACCAACATTACAAGAACATTTTACCTTACCCGAGAAAATAATCGCTTACCGTATTTTTCTCAAGAGCCGGATTTAGAGTTTTGTAGCGATGTACATTCGGTGACTATAAATTTCTAAGGTTATGGAAGAAGTTATGGAAAAAGTTAAATATCAATAACATAAATGGATAGTTTTTGTTGATCTAAAAATAGTTAACTTTCTTTTGGGTCAACAAGGGGGATAAACAAGGGGTGTTTCATGTGTCTCTGAGACATCCCTGACAAACAATTTGGTCACACAAAGTTTGCCCCGAGCGGGAAGAGTTTAAAATTGGTATCAAAAATGTAATAAATATGCCCTTAGTTAGCCGAGATCACATCATATTTCCACCACTTCATATTAAACTCGGCATAGTGAAACAGTTTGAGGGCCACAGATTAGGCTTAGACTCGTGATAGATTCTAATGTTATCAAATTAATGAAATCGAATCCAAAGCTTTGAATTCATTTGTTTTGGTTAGGAGTGATTTTCTAGAGATCTGACGATCACATCGAGCTTGTTGAGCTCATGCGGAATATGAGCATTAAAATCCACTTTATGCACTCGTATGTATTTAGACCGATTTCCACAAAATTTGGGTGATTTTAGTGAGGAGCATGATGACCATCAGGATCATCGGACAGTGGAAGAGCGATATCAGGGGCGGTGGACTCACATATGATGACAGACGAGATGCACCTCAAGTCGTTCATTCAAGGAAATCTTATGAAAGTTCATTTCATTGTATTTAATAGAAATTTTGTTAACATAATGCAAGCGAATTCATATCAGGTGAAGTTGATCAAGCAGCTGATGGAATTTGCTTGGTAAACGTTAAGTCAATGTGGTGTGTTTGTTGTAAACCATACCGTCATAATAATATAATTTGTTAGTGTAAATTTTTTTTTGTACGTATAACAACATGATATGAATTCGCCTTGCCTACGTGTATTTCGTTTTTGCTTTTGCGTATGATCTTTCAAAAGCCGCAAAAGCAAAAACACTATACATGGGAATTTTGTAGTTGTTCTTATAACACCAACTTAAATGACTTCGCCTTAACATAGTGCATTAATTTTCTGTATTTTTTTGTCAAAATATAAAAACTGTATCAAGGTGTATCCATAGAAGGTGATAGCAAGATAAACAAAGCGAATCCGCTGTGTATTTTGTTTGTGTCATGTCAGTTTGCTCATGTATTTTGTTAGTGTAATTTTGCGAGTGAAATGTCAAAAACTGAATTCGCCCAGTTTGCTTATGTATTTTGTTTGTGTATACAAAACAACCTAGCGAATTCGGAGAGAAGAACAAGCATTCAGCTCATGGGATGCTATCACCTTCTATGAATTCGTCTTGAACTGTATATTTCAAAAAGTACAAGGCGAATTGATGTAAGGTGGTGGCAATAGAAACAGCGAATTCACTCACATAAATTAAGTGTATTTTGTTTTGGTTTTGCATGAAAAAAAGTTTCCAAGACCCAAATTTAAAAAAAAAAAATTTAAAAATAGTTTCTAGTCAATTCAAACTTGACTTTTGTTATACTAAATTTAAGTAGGCTATAAAACTGCATTCCCAAAAAATGTCTAAACATCGTTCTAAAAAATTGATAAATTTTGTTGAAAACTTATTGAAACATTAAATTACATGGTTTTTGTTATATAATGAACTATAGTTTGATACAAAATTAACAAAAAAAAAAAAAATTATGATAAAAAAATTTGCTAATATTGTAAAAAGGGTTTGCTCGCAAATCACACTTAAATGAAAAAAAAAATTAAATCAGCTGTTCTTTTGACACCACCTTCTATAAATTTGCCTTGAAAAAGTAAAGTTGTTAGCAATCTTCCAGTATTCTCCATAGCCAGGGCCATAGAAATAGCCAATAACAGAAAAAAATAGGGGAAACAAGACTTGTGTTGTTTGACCTGTGTAATCGATAGTCGACTAATAATAATCGTTTGTCTACCGCCAGTCGACATTCGCAATAGGCGCGTGATTAATTTCTTTCAGCAGTGGAATTGTAAATCTCGAAAATGTCCAGTCACAAAACCCGCCAATGATTACCAATACAAAAATTGCAGTTGATGCACTCTGTATTCTTATTTTTTATGTCAGATAGTTAACCCTTGCCACGCCAGCTCAAAGAAAAGTCCAATTTATATATATATATATATTGTTTGCAAAGAAAAAATGTATTTTCTTTATTCACAATCTTTTTGCTTGATTTGCTTTAATATGATATTTAATTATTTGTTTGTTGTTTTTTTTTTGTTTGTTTGTTTGTTTGTTTTGTTTTACTTTATTTCGTACAAATGATATATATGTATATATATAACTTAGAACTTAGAACTTAATAAATCCACGTTATAATCGTTTTTTGTTTTACATTTGTTAAATTTGTGTTTCTTTGTGGTAATTAATAATAGTATTTTCGTTTACAAATTTTTCTTTTGTTGTAAAATTTTTTTCTTTAGGGAATAAAAATTTAAAATTCCTTTCCATGCTGAATGCATGAATGGCTGCCAAAAGTGTGTACTCACTCACTCAACATGCGTGTAGTACAATACAATAATAATTTAGCGTTTTTGTGGCTTTTGTAATTTTCAATTTTTTTTTTCTTTTCTAAAAGGATTTTCGAATTTACATATTAAAATTAATGAAATCATACATACATAGTTACAAAAAAAAAATGTAGTACGTAATACAATACTAAAAATACGTATTAAAAGTGTAATGATGTTGTCATTATGGGCTGTATGTTACTTTTATTTTATTTTTAATTTTTCAATTTTGCATGCTTAGGCTTAAAAAAAAGCTAACGGACGACGGAACTTATACAAAGAGTAAAGGCAAAAATACAAAAATAAAACAATATAAAATATTGCAAAAAAATACATAATACAAACAAAAAAAAAAATTATAAAATTATTGCAATTGCAAAGTGATGCTATCGGATGCCAGCTGTATTTAAAAAATTTAATTTGGTTTTAAAAAATGTACTAAATAAACGCTGAACTGCGTTTACGAAAACAGTAACGCTATCAATTGATAAGTTTTGGTAATTTCAATTTCTAATTTTTTTTTTATTTGAAAAAAAAAAACCAAAAAAAAAAATATGTAATACTTTCCAAATAAAACAATAAAAAAAGTATTGTGGATATAAATAAAATAAATTAATTTTTTTATTTTTATAAAAATTCTTCAAACATTGTACAAAATGCGGGGAAATACAACAGATTTTCAAAAATTGCTATTGAAATTTCGATCTTTGTAATGAGCATTTTTAGAAAAATTTCAGGTATGTATGTATGTAGTATTAGCCTCTAAAGAAAAATTATTATTTTTCACTATTTCTTTTGCTTGAAAAGTGTAAATTTTGTAAATTTTTTTCAGAAATAAATATACGAACATTTATATCTTGGGAGCGGTCAAATGATTTAAGAAATTTCGATGGAAGAAAATTTCGGTTTTTCTTAGGAGCTGGATACTGGCTTAACGCATGAACCGAAATTATTTTACAATTTCTGTTAAAAAGGTCTACAATTTTTGGCCCGTATTCTTAAAGAAGTTAAAAGCAGGGTTTAACAACTAAAACTGTATTTTAATAGAAACAATATTTTAACTCTGTTGTTGCTGTTGCTGTTAAAGCATTAGACATTCCCCATAAATTTAAGATGGTGAAGGTCCAGACCTCGGCCGGATATAAATCCTGGTCGTTCTGTTACAGTCCGTTTTATCTCTAAAACGGGGGTTTTTGTTTAAAATGAGGTGAATGCGATTTTAAAATTTTAAAGGCATATTTTAAATCTGAGCTTCATTGCTAATTTATGGCATTGTTTTTGGCGCTCAATTTTTTGTATAAATCAGCTGTCTCAGAGCTTTTTAAAATACCAATACTTCTCCCTAGAGCTTAGTAACTTTTTCTTTTTGCAAATTTTATTTCTCAAAGGCGAATATGGGGGAAAAGAGGGTGAAAAAAATCTTTGATCCAAAAAATCGAGGCACTCAATTCTGCAATGACTTTCGTACGGCAGACGGTTCTACATACTGGCCCGATCAAGAATTATATCCCTACAAAAACTTAAACTTCAGCAACATTCCCTACAAACTTAGGGGTAACTCGTCATGCTGTTACAACAACAACAACCTTTTGTAATGGCTTTTAACTCCTGAGGGCGTTGTCGCAAATAACAGAAACAGGAACAAAATCTAAATGTTTTTCGAGTTGGTGCAACAAAGACCAGAAAGATAAAACGTAGCGCCATTCATACTATTTTGTATTTTCGTTCGTTGCGCTGGCTATTCTTCAAAATATTAATGGAATATTATTCAGCCATACGGATAGCAGCATACAATGCCTACAAATATTGGCTTGGTAAAGATTTAGTCAAATATTTGATATTTCTCCTGTCATCAGCAATAGAAACCAGTTCAAAGTCCAAAGCACTTAATTCTGTTTACAAAGTACTTCTTTTTGTTTCTGATCTTTGCCCTACCGCATCTTTACGTCAATAACTACAGGCCATTATTGACTTGGTTGAATTTTCATAATTTTGTAGCGAGTTCGAAATATTGATTTACATTGTTTTTGTTATAGAATGAACTCGATTTTGGAAAATAAACAAATATTTACAATTGAATAAAAGAAAATTAAATTATTAAAACTTGCCAATAATACATAGCATTAATTATTTTCGCAGATACCACAGTATGTAAAAAAAATTTTAGCTTTCAAAACATTACGAATTTTTAGCCTAATCAAATTTAAGTTTTGATTTGGTTTTTTTTTGACTAAATGTGACACAGCAGCAGTTATGAATAATTTTCATTTTTTTTTTGGTTTTTTTTCGAACAAATTTTAGTCACTGAATTTTTAATTAAATACACAATTTACTACAGACTGGCAACGCTTAAGTGATTCAGTATAAAGTGTGTGCGTGTGTGTGTGTGTTTCAGCGCAAAAACAAGGAAAAACAGCTCGTCCTATGTATGTATGCGCAATTTTTTGTTTTTTAATAAACTAATTTATGAAAATTAAATATGTATATTATGTATGCATGTCTGTATGTATGTATATTAAATATTAAAACTTAGTATGCTCGCATTGTGCTAAGCAAATAAATACTTGTAAATGTTTAAATGTTAATATAAATATGTACGCAGAGTTGCATTCGTCGATTGTGATTGTGATGATTATGCAAGTTTTTTTTTTGTTTGTTAATTTTAATGTTTAATTTTTTTTTATTTTTTTTTAAACAGCAAAAATGTGTACACTTTACAATTTACGCATGGTTCCAACCGTTTTTTTTGTTTTTTTTGTTTTGTTTTTGTAATTATAGCTGCAGCTGCTAACTGTGAGCGATAACATTGTTGTTTTTTTTTATTTTTAATTTAACCCTTTTCACTTTACGTGTTTTTTCTTTCAAGTCTTGCCTACTTCCAATTTGCTTAATTCCTTTTTGTTGGTTTTTTTAATGTTTTTTTATTTTTCGTTTATCAACATTCGCCCGCTACAACGTAAAAATCTCGTTCGCTATCATCGCTTTTACAATAAAACATTAAAATGATAATAAAATATATATATACGTAGTTAGTTTGTATATTGAATATCTCAAATATTTACAATTCACAGTTTTAATTAAAAAATATCCCCTGTAAAGAGTTTTATTTTAATTATTGTATTTTTTTCCAAAGTTTAGTTTACGACTTTTGCAAACTGAAACGACGACAAATATTCAAATTTTGAATTTTACGTTTTTAATGTATATATGTATGTTTTTTGTTTTTTTTTTTAATTTTTTTCTGTTTCACCGCAAACACGCACTTTACTTTCTTTATGCTATACTACGCTATTCGCCTATACGTTGATATTTTAACTAATTTTTTATTTTTATTTAATTACTTTTTGTTTTCAAGATCATATTAATGCAATGTGAAAGCATATTTTTTTCAAATAATAATTAAAAATATATGTATTTAGTAATAGTAAATTATTAAACAGCGTTTACTTGTTACATTTACTTATTAAATGTGTTTTTAAGTTTTTGTTGGTATGTTTTTGTTTTGTTGTTTTTTTTTATTGTTTTTTTTTTTTGCTTTCTTTTTACTTTTTTTTTACGTTTAGTCAAACAGCTTTAGGCATAGTACTATCAATTAATTTATCAATAATAACATTAAGTCATACATTTGTTAATAGTTTTTGTAATATGTTTTTTAATATTATTTAAATATTAAATAGATGCATGCATGTGTATGTATGTATGTATAATTTAATATTCTTTCTTCTTTTTGTTTTTGTTTTTAGTAATAATAAATACGTTTTTGTAGACATAATAAAAATCTGCTTCAATTCACTGCCAACTCACCGCTACTAATTCGATAACGTTTTCCTTTTGCTTTACAATTTTACTTAAATTCCTTACGCTCTTCTTAGATATTTACCTACATATGTATGTATGTATAGTAAGTGTGTGTGTGTGTGTGTAGGTGTGTAGTTTTTTTTAGTATTCAGCAAAACTAAGTAAGTTAAATGTGTCCATTATAATCACTTTTCGTTTTAAATGTGCAAGTATACATACATATCTATGTGTACGTGTGTACGTGTGTACGTTTGTATGTGTTTGTGGATAAGTAGTTTATGTGGCTAAGTTATAATATAACAAAAATCTTTATTGGTGAATACTGACATGTCTCCAATTTTTGTTGTTGTTTTTTTTTATCAATAATATCAACATATTCGATTAAACCGTCCGCGAAATTCACAGCTACGGACAACAAATGTCAATGCAATTTCCATTTCAATTTTTTGCACAATTTTCTGCAGCTGTCCGCATTCATACATACATAAAAAATACATCGATGTCTGCAGATATGTGCGCGTGTGGTGAACAAGTTTCTGCATCATTTAAGGAAATTGTTGTTTCTCTTCTTCTACACAGCAAACTTTTTGAACGTCCGTCGCACACATCGCAATTATCCATTTGGTTCTTACCTTTTTCATTGTTAGTTGCGTTTGTATCTTGTTTTTTTTTTTTTTTGTTTTTTTTTTTAATTTAAGTACTTTCGACAACGCTTAGAACCACAGGAACAGGGTATTTTCTCCTCTTCGAATGGAAATTTGTAATCATAGGTTAGCTCCTCGCCTTGTACGATACGCCGCAAAGCAAAGATAATTATGTGCTTATGTCCGAGTATATCCACCACTTTCGAGTAGCAATTGGGCTGCGAAAAAGCGTAAAAAATAGCAATCAATATCAAAAATGGATGTAGTAAATTTAGGCATTCTATTTTCATTATTTTTTCCAGTTGATAAAAGCTAAGCCCATCGAATATTTACAATAATCATAATAATTATGAACAATAGTATTTATGAACCCAAAAACTATTGTCAAAAGGTCCGCTTCAATTCGATAATTGAACATTCGCTATGTTTTCCCAAGCAATTTATAAAGAGACTAGAAAAAGCTGGCGTTCGTTGTCCTGCATATTTTTTTTTATTTATCGCCCTTTGCATATGTAACCCGAAAACGCATTTTGGTTGCTGTCACATATAACAGGTGGCAACTCTCGCCAAAAAAAAAAAAAAAAAAAAAAAAAAAAAAAAAATGTTTATTCGTAGCTATTAGAACTCAGCCATGCCATTTTCGTAAAACGTCCGAAACTCGAGGTATGATGGACTTAGCGGTAGGGCCCCGAAATATTAATGAAATTTTATTTACAGGGTTGCCACCTGTTTAAAAATTAAATTACATTAGTTTAATAATATTAATGATATATTACAATATGGGTGGCAGTTGAAAGTTTAGGAAAGTTTTATTTGAAGAGGGTTGCCATCTGTTCAAAAAGTTATATATAAATAAAATAAATAGTTTCATGAAATATTACATTACTGGTGCGAAACGAAAGAGGAAAGAGAATAGCTAAAATTCACAAATAGTTTTGAAAATGGTTGCCAACTGTTTGAAAAATTAAATGAACATAATGATAACCACATTAAAAAAAAATATATTGTACATCTTTCATTTTTTGGGTTTTTCCTCCTTGCCGCGCGCGCGTACCGCCTCCACGTACCATTTTTTAAATTGTATTTCCATAATTTTCGAAATTAGGCTGACAAAGTTTATTTGGAATGCTCATACTAAATTTAAAAATGAATATCGAAGATGTATCAATTTATTGGAAAAGTGAGCCATTTCACGTCATTTCCTAAATACTTTAAATTTAGATTTGAATTTGGAAAACTAGTTTAGGACGTTGATAAATTTATAGCGTGGCTGCCCTAAGCCAAGTATCCTTATGACGACTCATCTAACCCCCCTTTCCCTTTGGTACGACCCTGTCGAAACCGCGCGTTTCTTGGACCTCCCCCTAGATGAGTTTTATGATAACGACCATGGTTGAACTGATCTTGCAGGGTCTGAGTACCGCTACAACAACAGCAACATGCCAACTAAATTTTTACTAGAATTATAGTGTACACGAGCAGACGGTCGGAGAATTTCTCTCGTCATATTGAATATGTCTATTTCCGCTAATCTTTCGCAGGAAAATTTTATATTCTAATATATGTTTTACCAAAATGCCCTGCGTTATTGTGATTTTAGGATTGGTAACTTGAGATAAGCTGTTTCATCAAATTTCCACAGACCGGTTCGAATTTAAACTGGAGATTTAAAAAGTTTAACTTAAAAAAAAAAAAAAAAAAATTAGAGGGTTGACACCTGCTAAAAAATTAAACTCAATTAACTTAGTCATATTAATGAAATATTAAAGTACGGGTGCCAAAAGAAGGTCTAGGAAAGCTTTATTTGACAAATATTTTGTCATCTCTTTAAAAATTTATTCATAAATTACATGAAATATTACAATACTGACTATTTATTTTTATTTATTTAATTTCAGTTATTCTTTTTTAATAAAACAAAACGTCAAAAAAACGTATGAAATTTTAAGATTTGTTGATGTTTTTTAAATTACGCAAAAACTTTCAAACTTGGATTGAAACGTATTTTTTATAGAAGGCCAAAAATTTTAATAAAAAAAATAATAATTAAAATTAAATAAAGAAAAACAAATAGTCAAACGTCGTCAATATGTGGGTGGTGGGGTTATAATTTTTCGATGGGCTATATATTGGAACGATTTATTTTCATAATATTTACTACGTTTCAAAAACCTTTCAAAATTAAAATGGTTCTTTTTTTTAAATACCAATTTCGAATTGCCATTTGTCGTTACTCACCTCACACGAGTGGTTTATGAAACGGGCCGCATTGCCGCGCATGGTTGCATCCACTACCAAATTGTCATCAATTTTGAACATATAACAGCCAATGCCGCGACTATTGTAGTTGCGTTCCCGTTTATCGGTTAATGTGGAGCGGATAAGTTCACCCGCGTATTCGATAACCATTTCACCTGTTGTCGAAAAGGGAACGCAAACATTGCCATTAGCAAAACCAAATAACTTAGTAGCGTTAAATTCAAACACAACTCACCGGCTTCAATGTCTTTTGTGCAGTACAGCCCACGTCCATGTATGTGCGAGCGGAAAACGCCCACATAATCTTTGTAAGTTTCCTTCAGTGTGCGATATTTCATAGCCATTGGGAGATTACTGCCAGTACCGCGTCTAGAAAATACAAACAAATCATTTGCTTTATTAGCTATATTTTGTTGTTGTTGTAATTTCAAATTCACCTTGGTATCAACTCCGTATCGGAAGGCTGCACGAAGACTTGTATTGGTTGTTTGCGATGCCTTGATGCCAGCCAGCTGAACATATCATATTCGGAACGCGTCGCGTACGGTTCACAACGCGTGCAATCGTACGGATTCTCCTGCAGCTCATCCTGATCGGAAGTGTAATCGAGTGTGACATTCAAATCAACGCTGTTGCCAGGGAGCGTTCCGCTGGCCATAGCAGCGTTATTGCTTGCCATCGCAGACGCGCCACTTGCTGCCGCGATGTGCGCGCTTGAGGTAGCGCGTTTGTGATATTTCGGCGTATACTTCGTGCAACGCTCTACGCCTGGCAATTGTTCTATTAAGTACTTCAATGCGTTCGTCTTCAGCCCCATCATTTGCACACCTGCCATATCGGCGAGTGGTCCCTCAGGCAGTGGCGAAAGGCCATGTGCGCGTCGCGCGACTTGTACTGCCTCAAAGACTTTATCCCAAATATCGGCAATCGATGTAGATTTATAAGTAAAACCATCCTCACTTTGAATCTCGTATAGCAGATGTGGGCCACTGACTTTCTTGGGATCACGCTGCGGTGGCGGTGGTGGTGGTGGCGTTGGTTTGCGCGTCGCCAACAGAGTGTCTTGTATGCGTGTGGCGTGTAAGCCTGCGCGCGCTGCTTCTTCGCATTGATGCTGCACTGCAACGTTCGTTGTAATTGCGTCTAACGTTACTTGCGGCGCAAGTTTTGGCGCGAGTTTGTGTAGGTCAAAATTTGTGCCGATCACCTCTAGCGAGCCATTCGGCATTTGCGCGCTCATCTTGGCGGCCATTTGTGTGATGTATTCCGTGGCGGCTGCTGCAACAGCAGCAGTCTCCTCCGCTGTTACGCCTGCATAGTTGTTGCTCAAACCATTTTGATATTTAACAGCATCAACAGTCATTTTAGCGCTGGCGCCCGTCATGCCGCTCAAATAACTCACATTATTCAACTCAACATTGTTCGCTTCGGCTGTGGTGGCGGTGGCCAGTGAGTCGTTGCAGTCCTCATTTGTTAGATTGTCGAGTATTTTGCTAATCTTCTCCTTTACAGCGGGCTCGTCACTGTCGGACATATCGTGCTCACCATCCTCTGTCGGCATTTTTAAGCTAAAACCATCATCGTCTTCATCGTCCTCATCATCCTCATCGTCATCCATATCGTCCATACAGTCGCCATCATGTTCGCAAATATCACTGCCACCCAATGCATCCACGTGCCCGTTGAGCGCATAATCATCCTCTGGTGTTGGGCTTAGCTCTTTGGGTTTCTCGTTCGCCACCAGGCAGGTGCCGGTGTAGCGTGGCAAATTGTTGTGCACCATTTCCTGCAGCTGTTGGCATGTCGTCGATAGCGTAGTTTCTGTTTCCATGAGATCCAAGTCGCATTTGATCGAGTCCTCGACATAGTGCGACTCTGGCGAAAGTGACTTCACGATGCTTGTCGTTTCCTGGTGCGGCTCATGCAGCTGCATTTGCAACACTTGCTGCTGCTGCTGCTGCTGATGCTGTGGCGAGTGCAGCATATGCAGCATTTGTTCATCCTTCTTTACCTCAGCCTCATAGTAGATCTTGGCGCCATTTACCACTCCATTGGCGGTGGCATCAAAGCACTTGGCACCCACAGCGTTCAACGCTGACAACTTGGGCATAACACCAGTGGGTGGTTTCACCTGCAGTGGTGGTGTTGTGGTGACTATGTGCTCTTGACGCTGTTGCATCGGCAATACACGATTTGTGGGACGCGAGCCCATTGTTGTTGATGTGGTCGTGCCGTTGTTGCCATTATTATTGTTGCTATTGTTGTTGTTGTAGTGCAATGTTTGCTGCAATGGATTTACAATATTCGTTGGCACGTTGAACGCCGAGTTCGTGTACTGCAGGCAGCGATTGTTGTTGTTGTTATTATTATTGTTGGCAATACCGGCCAGAGCGCCATTACTGTTGGAGTTGTGTGCTGCTGTCAAAATATTGTTCGCCTGTTCGTGTTGTTGTTGCGGCGTTGGCGGTGCAAAACTCTCCACTTGCTCCAAGCTGAGACTATTAAATTCGATTTGCTGTGGATGTGGCAGCTGCTGCGGTTGCTGCTGTTGATGGCTGCAGTCGTAGCTGTGCGTCGTCATGTTGCCGTTGGTCAAGTGTGCCACTGGTGGCTGTGACTCCTCCTGCACCTGCACCATACCGTTGCTGTACATTGCCGTCGGCACATTGTTGTACGTTTGCTGTGGCACTGCTGGCGGTGGCTCGGTGAAAATTTGCGGTTGCATCACTGCCACTGGCTGCTGGAATTCCAACATTTTGTTGTTGTTTATGTTATTGTTGATTGGCGTAGGCATTGCTGGCGTTGGCGTTGGCGTTGGCGTCGTCGTCGGCGTTACGGTGAGTGCCTGTTCGCTGACGAATTGCTGTGGCTGCACCTGGGTTTGCGGCTGCTGCTGCTGCTGTTGTTGCTGTTGCTGTTGTTGCTGTTGCTGTGTATGCGGCTGTGGCAGGCAAACCTGCGCCGGCTGTGTCTGTGGCTTTAGCAATGCCGCTTTTGCTGGTGGTTGCTGTTGTGGCACTTGCTTCGCCTGCTGCTGCTGTTGCGGCTGTTGCTGTTGCTGCTGCTGCTGCTGCTGCTGCTGCTGTAGCTGAGGTTGCGTTGGCTGCTGCAGCGGTTTGGCAACAGTCGCCACACTCTTCACTACTTTCGGCTTCACCTCAGCCTTGTTGATTGGTCGTATAAGGTTTGTTTTGCGCACACTCGCCGGCATTGTAGTTGCCACAGTTGGTAATGTTTTCTGCGATGGAGTTGCATTTGTGGTGGTGGTTGTGGTTGTTACAGTAATGGTGCCTGTGTCGCTGTTGTGTGACACTTTTGTATTCGCAATACTGGTAGCTAGTTGAGGCGGTGTTGCCTTTGTGACAGGCGTCAAAGTGATTTGTGCGTCGTTCGCTGCTGCTGTTGCCGCCGCCGCCGCCGCCGCCGCAGCTGCTGCTGTGGCTGCGTTTCGTGCAGCTGACTGTTGTTGCACTTTGTTGTTGTTGTTGTTAGCCAACCTAGCCGCTGGCTGTGCCTGTTGCATCACAGTCGTGGGCATTACCTTATTCACCACTTGCTGCGGCTGCACTTTCGTTACAGCTGCCACTGGGGTTACTTTTACCGCATTGCTGCGTTTCACCTGCGCCACAGGTGGCACTTTCGCCGTTACAATCTGCACATTATTGATATGCTGTTGTGGCTGCTCGACCATTTGAGGGTGTTGTTGTTGTTGTTGTTGCTGCTGCTGCTGTGTTGGCGCCGATTGTGATTGCGTTTGCGACTGGAATTGGAAACTTGACGCCGTCATTGTTGGTGTAACTGTCGCTGCAGTCACTGTAACTGAGACATTGTTGCCGTCACTGGTTTGCAATCGGTAAATTGGTTGCTGTTCATTGCTCTGCAGTTCGTTGATTTGTGTGTGCTGTTGTTGTTGTTGTTGTTGTTGTGGTTGTTGTAATACTGTAGACGCATTTAGGAAATTCTGCTGTTGCGAATTAGCTGGCTGTTGTTGCACAATCGAAGGAGTTGTATCGACATTGTTGAGTACAACATAACCGGATGGAATATCAATGGGTTCGATTTTGCTGGCCTAAAAGTAGAGACAGAGATGGGTTTATTTTACAAACCAAATTTAATTCAAATTTGGATAATGTACATATCGAGATCTAACCGCAAAAAAAGGTAGGCGAAAGGTTTGTCAAAATTTTAATTTTAATGTAGAAATGCATCTAGAGATATTCTAGTAAAATTTCGCATTCAAAAAGAAAATTTGGAAAAAAACTTTTGTTTATTACCTAAGCACACATTGTACAATGAGAAAGGTCAATCATTCGAACATCGACTATCAAAATTTTCTATTCCATGCGGCGGATAAAAATTATAGAAAAGATTTTTCCAATAGCTAACGGCAAACCTTATTGTTCGTTTCTGCTATGGAAAAGTTTCTGATAAAAATCTTCCGCGCTTTTGGAGTAGGCGTAGGACTATAATTTTCTAAATTTGCCGGACTCCACAAATTGTAGCAGAAAAAAGTTTACAATTACTCAAACAATTGACTCCAAGATAAAATAATATTTGCAATGTTTTTCATGACATATTTTTCTTTGATTTTTTATAAAAGTATAGTTCATTCTATAATAAAAATCATATATATAAATCGAACTTTCAAACTTTGTACAAATTTTCCAAAAAAAAAAATTTAATTTTTTAATCAGAATTTTTTTGGGTATGTAAGTAGTTTTGACGCCAATTCAATTTTGGTATTACGATAAACCAATCTCAAGAGGCTAAAAATTCCGGTTGATTTTTGGAAAATTTTTTTAAATTTTAGAATTTTACCCCACTTCAGACTTGCACATATTATGCTAAAATTTTAATTCTTATTGAAAAATTTCAAAATTTTAATACAATTTTTATTAATTGTGTACAAAGTTACAATGGGGTTCAAGTTAAAATTTTGTCGGTAACTTTTTATAAAGACACAATTCATTTAAAATCAGAGAATCAAACTTTGTCATAAATTATTAAAAACAAAACGAAAAAATGTCATAATTTAAAATTTTTAAATCGCAATCTTTAACAATTATTGGAGTAACATCAATTTTCATAAAGCATAAATTCGAAGTCGCTCAACACTTTGGTCGCATTTTGTCATTTCTTTGTTTTGTTTTTGTTTTTTTTTTGCTAACGATTTGGTATTTTTGTTCATGTAGCAAAATTTTATTCAGCAGAAAAATAGCTTTGCACAAATTTAAAAAACTTTAACAAATTTGAAAAATTTTAATACACATTTTTTTTTAGAAAATTTTCGGATATGCAGTTTTATAGTATAAGTATGTACATAGTTTCAAATTCCTGGAAATTTCACGTGATTTTTGAAAACTTTTAATGTATTTGTGACGGTGAAACTAATCCTACCGTTTTGATTTATTATTTAAAAATAAAATTTTTTTGTGGCAAAAGTTATTAGCATTTTTTAAATATTATTGACATCTGATATTGGTTTCTTGCCATTTAAACTTTTTATTTAAAAAAAAAAATTCTCACTTTGTTAAATATGTAAATCGTTATTTATAACAGTTAATATTGCTATCGTTATCGGAATTTTTTTTATCGTTTACTTATATGTATCGCGATTGTAACCGTTATCCCTGCAAAAATTGCCTGACCATATCGAAAAAAAAGTTATCCTTTGTACACGCATCCATTCCTGCAAACGGTGAGAAAAAGCCAACACACAAATAGTGTGGGCAAAATAAAGAATTCTATGAATTCATTTTCATAAACGGAAAAAAGCGAAGAAGCGAAGAAGGGAAGTGGTATATCCGATGCCAATACAAATCTAAACGTGAAACTGACCACTGGTTTGAGTTAATACTACAGAGCGTATTAAAAATTAGGGCATACATCTATTTGCCGAAGTGAATTGATAATGGAGATATGGACTTTCTCGGGCCTTTTTCATGCTTTTTACTCAATACTGTTTTTAAATTTCTGCCATTCAATAATAATATTAACAACACCTATTTCCATTTCTATAAGGGAACATTTAATACCGTACTTATATTTCTGCCTGGCGCCGCTATCAATATCGGTATCGTTATCGCTAATGTAATGTTTGGTACTCGTATCGATATTGATATCTTTTTGTATTCATTCGCGTCATGAAACTGCGTACCTACGGTTTTCGTTCCCGATGTCCCTATCATTACGTTTTTAATCTGTATATTTACCGAAACGGCGGACTTAACTCCAAAACTACTTAACACATTTGAGTCAAACTATTTCTTGCACATCAAGATTTTAGAAAACTCGGTAGGTGGCGCTGTAGTCAAGTTATTTATAAAAGTTCCATTTATGCACCGATTTAGGTCAAATCCAAAATATATGCTACTCCCATGTTGAAAAATAAGTTTGCGAAAAATGAATCCGCTACGTGGCGCTGGAGTCGAGTTATTCAGAAAATCCATATTTATGACCCCATTTTTAAGGTATTAAAAAAGTACGCTACGGGTGCGATTAGAAATATGTTTACCTTATTTATAGCTATTTTTGTGTGAGATATCACATTGAAAATTATGTAAAAAAAAAATGATATAAGCTTTAGAGCCGACTTCATCTGAATCTGTGATATGTGACTCATCAAAGCTGCTTTGTAAATCTGCGCTACGCAGACGGAGTCGCGGGTATTAGCAAGGTATCATCATAGTTGTGGTAATAGTATAACAAATGGAGGGATTTATAGTTTTACGGCAATTAAAAGAACTAAGATACTAAGCTCTCCGCCGACAACCGGTATTCGGTATTGCTAACGTTGGCTAAAGCCATTGCTATTTATATTGTCTTCGTTCTCATGCTCTAACAATATCTAATATTTTTTTTAGTACCTAAATATTTTCTTTCTGTAGCGCAACCGCAGAATTATTACATAAAAAATAAATGTCTCCCCCTCCATCTACGTACCTGGAATACCTGCGTGGTGGTCGCTGAGAAGCTAGCGTTCTGACTTAGCACACCCGGCATTGCGGTGGATACAAATTGTTGCGATGACATCACCGTATTCTGCACAATCGTCTCCAGACCATAGTACATTGGCTGTGTGGAGAGTATAACTTGTGGTGTTGAGGCATTCGCCGCGGCAATCATTTCCAAACCCGTCGCTCCGCCACCAATTATCACCTGCTGTTGCTGTTGTGGATCCGCTGTAGTCGCTATAACATTGCCGCCCAATTGCAAAGTTTGCGGATTAATGAGTGTACCTATCACTTGCGGTTGCTGTGGCGCCGGCGCAGCGGTTGCTATATTCAATGGTGTGGCCGAGAGCATTTGTAGGCCGTTCGGTGCTTGCGTTGTGGTGAGCATCAAATTACCACTGGCATCGGTTTGTAGAAAAGCACCCTGTAGGAATTGATTAGCCGGTGCTGGTGTTGCGGTTGCCGTAATAAATGGCGTCGCCTGTGCTTGTGGCTTGTAATCATTGGTTGTGGGTATGGTCATGTATTGCACTTGTGGTGTTTGTGTGCCGTCAGTGGTCACGAATGAGATTATATTTTGGGGCACTTGGGTATTGGGCGCACTCAGCTGTTGCATAACAATCGGTTGCTGTTGGCCGTTGGTGGTTTGAAAGAGCAACTGCGGTTGTTGTGCAGTGGTGGCAGTCAATCCAGCCGCTTGCATTTGTTGCAACAAATTTTGATTGAGCAATTGCGTTGCGTTTGCGCCGGTATTGAGCACTGTTATCGGTGTGGGTGTGGGTGGTGGTGCAGCCTGCATTGAATGCTGTGATGTACTAATTTTCGATTGTATGGGTTTCACGTTGCCGCCGCTGCCACCGGCTTTCAACTTGTTCTTTGCCGCCGTATTCGCATGTTGCGCACCCCTGGCACCCGTTTTTAAGGCTTTCCCAGTAGTCAAAGGCATTATAATTTTCTTATCATTATTTGTGGTTTGTAGAGTTTGGAAGGCATTCAAACCTTGCAGCAGATGATGTTGATTAGCAACTGGTTGTGTTGTAACGCCCGATGGTAGTTGTATGATTTGCTGTGTGCCATCTGGTGATGTGGAAACGGCAATCAATTGGGGTTGCTGCTGTGCTGCTTGTACGGTGGTGGTGCCAAAGCCGGCAGTGGGCGCCAGCGTGTAGGTGCCATTCAAATTTGCTGTCAAGCCTTGTAGTGAGTTCAACAGATGCACTTCGTCGTGGGTTGAAGTCGTTGGATTCGCCTGCGAAATAAAGAAACCACCACCAAGCGGCTGCGGTGTCTGCAAACTCTGCAATTGTATATTCTGTAGGCCCGGTATGTTTTGTAAGCTTTGGATATTCTGCAAACCCTGTACGCTCTGAAAACCATTGGACATATTCGCAATAGGTATGCCGTTGATGTTCGCTTGTATGCTACCGATTGGTATGGCCTGCGTGAAGGCTTGCAGGAAGGGCAAATTATTGGCGGTACTGGTGATTGTGGCTGTACGTTGTGCCTGACCCAATTTACTCAAATCGATATTGGCGTCCATGCCGCCCAGCGGTGGACTACCATTTGTTGCCGAGGCGGGCGAGCGTGATGTCGCATCCGATTCGGATTCACTGGTCGAAAGTGGTTCACAGGTGGCAAGATGGCGTTGGAAAGACTCGTAATTGCGGTATGTGCATTGACAACGTTCGCATTTCACTGTGCCAGTAAATTGCGCATCGCTAGTGATAATGCGATACTCAGTGATTGAGTCGTCCACGCCATCCACTTGCATGAGTTTGATTTTCGCGTCGTCCTTTTCAACGGCTCCATGTGGCTCAATATAACGTTTAGCTGCGCTCCATGTGAATGTTTTGGTGCGCAATGTTGTTGCGCTATCCGATTCGCTCGAAATGGATTGACGTCGCGAAACGTTCACGGCTATGGTGGCGCTATCCTTCTTTGTGCGATGCTGATTCAGACTTTGCAACACACTCTCTGCCATACGCAGTTCTGGTGGGCCTTTGGAGAGTTTGCGTTTCTTAATTGCCGCCGCTGCCGCAGCTGCAGTGCTTACACTTTCAAATTTTGTCCAAGTTTTCTTAAGCATTTCGGCTTTGCTGCGTTGCAGTTCGGTGCTGCACATGGCGCGTCTCAGTTGCGAGTTGCTGGCGCGCGAGCAGGACAGTAGCGCATCCTCCACATGACCTATAGCCAAGTTGGTGTTGTTCGATGAGCAGGAATTGCTTAATTCCAATTGTTTGCTAAGCGAAGAATTTGCTGTATCCTCGTCTGATGCCTGCACGCTGGATGAGCTGCAGTTGGTGTTATTGATAGCGTTAGCTGCGGCTAGCGCAGCCGTGACAGCTGATGAGGTGGCAACGCCATCTTTCGACTGTTCATTCAAATATAACTCAGTTGTTTTGCCTTCACTATTGCCGCCGCCCATCTCTTCGTAGATCATAAATTTGGGAAATATGTCCAGCATTGAAATGCCGTCTAGCAGTTCATGTGGTAAATCCTCAAAAATTGCTTCCTTTATTTCTGGCGGCAACAAATCGGCATTCGTTTGCGGCTCCTCCTCGGTATTTTCATCTGGCGCCGAGCATGAGTTCTGGCTGTGTATTAAAAACTCCGGCAGCAGCTTAGTCAGCGTTGAATTGCGCAGTTCGGCAGCCTCGTAGTCCATCAATTCGCCGCGCGCCAAACTACTGTGCCAACAGGCGATTTGCGCCAAACCCAATTGCACTAACGAAACATTCGGATTGCTGTGGTCGACAGTGAAATTGCGACCTGCATCGAGCGCTGTTAATGTTGTATAGCTATTCTGTACTGTGGTGCGCACGGTGTACTCGACAACTTTCCAGGGTTCTTTGAATGACCAGTAGAGACGTGAACAGAGAAAGTTAATCGGCACTATAGCCT
Organism: Anomoia purmunda; assembly: GCA_951828415.1. Lineage (NCBI taxonomy): Eukaryota > Metazoa > Arthropoda > Insecta > Diptera > Tephritidae > Anomoia > Anomoia purmunda. Next base: position 18,734,808 of record OX639993.1, read on the forward strand.
CATAGGTGTCGGAGAAACGTGGAAAAACGGTGCCCAACTGTTTTACCTCAAGCGAGCCGATATGGAATTGCACTTTGTTTGGCTCCAACAGCTTTTTGCGCTTGCGATCCAGTTCCACGTACACAGGACGCGCCACTTCGAAATTCGTTTCAATCGTCAGCGCGGTATTACTTCTGAGCGCATGGCGCGCATGATCTGGACAATAAACCGATTTATCGGTGAGGAAAGCACAGGCGATGTTGCGCGCGCACGAATAGTGATAATGTTCGCCGCACGATTTAACATTGCAGCCAACTGTGGCGCCGCGTCCACCACATACTGTACACTTTATCATGCGACCACGCGCAATGGCGCTATGCACATTCTGCAGCGAACCATCAATTTCCTCGAATACCTCAGCCGACCACATTGCACAATTCGTATGCACCCAACAATCGTGACCGCAATATAGCAAACGTGATTCTTCGTTGTACAATCCTTCGCCGGATTTGCGGCAGAATAAGCAGGTGCGTAGATCATCGCGCGGCTTTAGCGAGTAGAGTACCTCTTCGATATCTTCCGGTAGATCGATGACAGAACGCTCTTGTTCCTCTTCAACGAAATCGTCTTGTGCGTCCATTGAATTACCACCCATCGAATAGGAGCATGATTCGAACATATCCTCTTCGAGCGCATCGGTACAGGCTTTTGTCTCGTTTTGGAACCATGGAAATTGTTCACTAAGTATCTCATTGTACGCAATCACAAGTTCATCACAGTTTACACTCTGTATGACATTGATCATGTCATAGTTGAATTCGGCAAGCGAAACATAGTCATTGTTATTGATTTTCTTTTTAATATCCATTAAACTCAAATTGCTGCCTTGAATGCCGCCACCGCCACCGCCACCGCCACCAACGCTACTGCTGTATGCATTGTAGCCGGTTAATTTTAGCACGCAAGTGCATTTCTCATACGGCTTCTCCTCATTCGGTTTATCCTTGAATTCGTACACATCACTGGTGCTGCATTGAGATTCGCCATCACTGCCCAGCGCGAGTGGATCCCGCTCAGGTTCACTGCTAAATTGTAGACTCTTCGGCTGCGCACGACAATTCGCCTGCGCGCTGCTATTGCCACAAATACAGCGCACTTTCTTGCGTGGACTGAGTTTGAGTAGTGCGCACGCTTGCCGTGATTTACTTAGCAATTTGAGTACGCTCATTAGGCTGCTCTTAAATTCCTCCATTACCGCTGCACGCCATTCGGCCGCTTTCATTTTGCAATCTTCATTGCGACGTGCACATTTCTTACAAATAAACTCTATCGATTCTGGCAACGTGCTCAGAAGATTGTATTGTTCGTCGGAGAGACCTTCGCATTTCGAATGCACCCAATGATTGCAATTGCCGCACTCCATCATCTTCAGATCGAAGTCATTGTCGTCGTAGCATTTTTGACATATCGGACAGTAGTTGCCACGTTTGCGTAATTTGAAACAGGGTGTGCACATGGGCAGATTGCCGACGAATTTCGAGACTTTTGTTGTAGCGCAAGATTTACATTTGAGGCAATTAACGCAAATGAGTGGACGATCGGCGCCTAATAGACGCTTGCTAGTGCCCAGGCATGTTGAGTGATAGTTCTTTTGACATTTCTGGCATTTCACTTTCGAGCCCGAAGACATGTTGCACGTATAGCAAACTGTACAGCGTGGACATAGCCAATTTAGGCGATTTGTAATTTGATTGAATTGCTCGGGTGTGGGTGCGGCAGTGCTATGACCACCCATCGTGGATATATCCATGAAGCTGAGCATTGTGTCGTCCAGTGAGGAATGCTTCAAATTGTACTCATCCATTACGCAATACTGATGATAGGGTTCACAACAGCAGGCGCAGAAAATCAATGGCTCTAGACCGGCTGAGCCGCAGAGAAAACAAAGTGCACGCTGCGCTACTGTTTCGGTGACAATCAGACCAAAGCCACTTTGGCATACCTCGGCCGGATCGTAGTTTTCCCAAAAATCGATTGAGATCAATGTTTTCGCCTTTTGTGGCTCTTTACGACGCAACAGTTGTTGTTGTTGCTGTTGCTGTTGATATGCTAAATTTGCATCGCTGCTGATTTGACGTATAGGCTTCTTACCAAACGTTGTGGCATACGAGGAGGTTGAGGCGGAACGGTGAATTTGCAAATTAATGTTGCTTGTGTTGGAATTACGCGTGACCGCCTTCGAGGGCTGTAGCGGCAATGAAACCTTCTCAGCAGGTTCGCTTGTTGTGCTCACAGCAATGGGCTCATCCTTCTTTCCAGCGCTAACGATTTTAGCCGCCTTCGGCGCCGGTGGTTCCACACTTTCGGCAGCTGCTGGCGTGCTACTCTCAACTCTAATTGCGGTTGAGCTGGTCACAGCCTGCGTGATCTCCGTCTTTTCATCAATCACTTGTTTATCTTGCGCCAACTGAGTTTCTTTTGTTTGTTTCACTGTCTGCGGCGTTTCATTGCTAATTTCAATCACAATTTCTTCCGGTTTGCTTGGCACGGCCGCAGCGCTAAGCACAACCTCTGCATCCTCGGCTATGACGAGTGCATCTTCCTCTTCTGCCTCTTCCTCACCGAATGTGGCCAGCGGTTGGCCAAGCACAATTGATGCGCTACGACAAACGTGTTTTACGCGTGGCCCTTTCAGAGCGATACGCTGACGCTTTACCGAATCGGTTGAGTTGGGCGAAGTGGAGGAGGACGAGGAGTGTGTGGTGGTGGTTGTGGTGGCTGTTGTTGATTGAGCTTGTTGCGGTGATGCGATGGTGGCGCCAGTAGCTGGACTACCTGCCGCTTCCAAGCTACCACTTGTTGTTGTCACAGCTGCTGGGGATAAGGACGCCGCTTTTGCAGCTCTTGTGTGCACTTCGATAGTGTCGACGTTTGTGTTGATCGCCAGCGCATTAGCAGCAACTTCAGTTGCGATTGCAGTAGTGGCCTTGCTATTTGCTGCAACTTTCTGGCTACTTGTCTCCAATTCCTTGTCTTTGCCACGCTCCCTGGTTAAGCGCTCCTTCTCTTTGTCACGTTCCTTTTCTTTTTCATGCTTTTCTCTACGCTTACTCTTTGCCACCCGCTGTGTGTTGCTGCTCTCAGGTGTTGGCTGTTCTGGCGTCTTGTCATCGCTTTTGTTATTTGTGCTGTGTAATTTTTCATACTTCTCCTGTTGCTGCAGCGTAGCTGATGATGCCTCAATTGGACTTTTCAAGAAGAGTGGCTTTTCCAGTATTGGCGGTCTCAGTATCGCCGAACTGCCGAATGTTGCATTATTCTCCGCCAATGGATTGCTTTTCAGATTTAATTTCAAAGCTTCATTTGCTGTATCTAACGATGGCTTCCACTTGAAACGTGCGCTGCCAAAGAGCCCTGTCGGTGAGAGATCAGCCAAATCTAGTTCTTTGCGTGCCATCAGCTCACTCTCTTCGTCCGGCTCGTGCTCGCGTTTCGTCTCGATTTGTTTAAGTAATGAAGGCGGTAGCGCGGCGCTCAGACGTCTTTTATCACTTGGTGATAGCTGAAGGGTTTGTAGACATTTCTTTAGCCAACAGGATGTACAGCGTTCTTTGTAGACTTTTTTGAAATTTTTGATATGGATTTTTGTATGCAGCTGGAGAGTGCAGTTACCTTTGGTATGGGGCAAAAAAAAAAAAAAACAATGAAATTAGCATTTTATTTATGTAAATTGAATTGGGAGTGCTTACCATCTCCTCTACAGTGCAATTGGAAATTTTTCAATGTTGTATTTGAGCTGTTTTTTGAGATTTTCGAGATGAATTTGCGACAGGCATTACACGCCGGTACGCCATACTTTCGCGGCTGTTGCGAATTGCTACAATGCATGGGTGCATTGCAGACACTGCACGCGTCAGAGGATGGGCCGCCTGAGGGTGGAAAACGAAGAAGGATTGGAAAATTAGCAATGTTTTCTTAATTGAAGAAGAAACTATCCTCAACTTAATAGAAAAAATTTAAAAATGCAGAAATTGATATAAAAGAAACAATTTTTTTACAAGCTAGTGTTAGAATACGTTTTTAAATATTGCGAATTTTGGTGGAGGGATTTTCTAGAAACCGATCTCAGTAAATTTTCTTTTTGTTTACGTGATTCATATTTCCTTAAACCGAACTAAACAACTGTGTTTGTCTGAGTTATATTATAAAAGCTCAATTACAACAATTATTTTTCGGCTCTTTATTTACTTAGTTAAAAAACAAAAAAAATTTTGTTTGAGTTTTATTTTTAGGTTTGCAAACCAACCTGATTTTATTTTTTTCCTAAGAAAATCATGGTAATTTTTTTTAGCTTATTTTTTGTTTAGAACATTTATTTTTGAGTTTTGTTATTTTGATCAAAAAAACAAAAATAATTTTTTTTATTTTTATTTTTTTTTTAGGAAATAAGTTTTTTTGGAGTGTTTTTTTTTTTGCTTAGAAAATAAATGTTATTTTTAAATACACCTCAAAAATAACTTTATTTCCTGAGCAACAAATTTCCTAAACTCAAAAATAACTTTTATTTATAGCAGTGTTTTTTTATTTAAGTTATTTTTTAAATATAAAAATTATCAAAAATGTTCAAGTATGTAAATAAAGAATTAAGAGTTTAAATCTGAGCCCGATTTGCCAGAGTTTCTTGGCAAAAACAATAAAACTCAAAAACTACAATACTATTATTTTCTAAGGAACAAAAAAAAAAACTTTCTTTTCTAACGAAAAAATAAAACTCAAAAATAGATTTATCTTATATATAAGCATCAACTCTCTAAAAAAGTTACTTAATTGTTCAAAGCAAAAATAAACTCAAAAATAACTTTTATTGTAATTTTATTTTTTTCTTAAATTCGTTTTTGTATGTAAGTATATTTTTAAATATAAGATTTAACAGAAAAAACCTTAAATTAGCTGTCCTCAAAAATTACACAGCTCCACAAAAAAAAAAAAAAAAAAAAAACGACTCTATTTTGTGATTTTTTTTTGCCGTTTTTTTTTTTTTTGAGGTTATGTCCAAACTTGACGTGATGGCGAAAAACTCGGATTTAGATTCAGCGACCACGAAAACCTATAATAGACATGGTCTGCTCGAATGAAGCATTTTTTTTTGTGAAGCTATGTATGTTATCAAGTAAATAAGATATTAAGAGTTAAAAGGTTTCTTAACAAAAACTATAAAACTCAAAAACTACTATTATTTTCTAAGCAAAAAATAAAAATTTTTTTTTTAAATTATTTTCTAAGGAAAAAATAAAACTAAAAAAATTTTACTTTTATTTTCTGGGCAATAAATTAAAGTAAAATAATAATCTTTTTAATAAAAAAAAATTTTAAAAAAAAAATGATTAGCTAAGCATAATTTGTATATAAATAACAAATGCGCCTTAAAATATGCAATATCCGCAAATGGATAAAAGTACTTTTCATTTTCAACGATACATCGCTCTTTTAAATTAAATAGATTCGCCTTTAATCGCAAAATAATTTTAGAGTATTTTTTATTTCTTTTCGAAGCGTAGAAGGTCGAGCACGATAGTTTGATGTTTTTTTTTTTTTAAGTTATATTTGTTGTTAAGTTTATAAAAATTGATAATGCTCTCGGCTACGGAAATTACGTATGTAACTGTTTTCAAAACAAAAAAAAATGATATAATTATAAAATTATTTCGATACAAATTATGAATGAAAAAAGTGGTTTAAGCCTTGAAACACTACACTATTTAGAGCCTAGTTCGGAAACATTTCCAGACTAGTTCAGTCCCATTTCGGGATTGATTCACAAATGACTCCGAATTTTTCCCGAAATAATTCCGTATTTCAACATTATAAAAAAATGTGTCTCAATCTTTTAATTATTATTAAATATCTTCACAAATTAATCATTGGGTCATTTAATTTACGTACCTAAAACGGTTTTGCTTAGCAAACTGTTGGCGCTATTCAAACCGAATGTGCTAGCGCTGGCCGCCGTGCTGCACGACATGGACGATTTCAGACCCAACGTTAGCGCTTTGGGCACCGTTATTGATAGCGGACTTGTTTTGGAGCTATTTAAAGGTGCTGTAGGTGTTGTTGCTGTTGTCGCTGTAGCATTACGCTCGGCAAGCGAGTCGAATTGTAAGCGCGGTTGGCGTAATACAAAATTATTCGCCTTCAACGAACCGAAATTCGAACCAAATGTAGAGGTGCCACCAAACGCAGTTTTGCTATCTTTGCCACTTTTATTGCCTGAGAAAAAGAACCAAGAACCATACAAGTATAAATAAAATTAGAATCAGAAATAAAACGCTGCTCTTTGACTATTGACATACTAACCCAAAGTATCGCCAGCTGAATTGCCTGATTCAGCATAGTCACCCAAACCGAAGTAGTTTTGCGCTTCCTTCTTCAGTGTGCTGCCACTTCCGCTGGCTGTCGCTATTGCTGTTGCTGTTGTTGTTGCTGCTGTTGTTGCTGCTGCTGCTGCAGCTGTTGCGGCTGCATTGGTTGGTTTCGTCTTTACGTGCGTCACTTTCCTGCAAATGATGCCATCTTCCAACAGCCATTTGTTCGGTTTGATGACACGTGAGGAGCGTGTGCTACGCTTTGGCAGCACAAAATGCTTGTCAACCACAATTTGCTGTTCCTCCTCCTCCTCTTCTTCGTCCTCCACCACTCCTGCTGCCACTGCAGCAATATCCTTAACGCCACCAACAGCATCATTGCACTCTTCTTCCATCCGATGCGCATCGCCTGTTATTGCCGCATCATTACCACTTTCGGTAGCATGCTCTTGTTTGGGATTTATATCGCTTGTATAACCGTTCGTGGGGTGCGCTGCTGTTGTTGTATTGGTATCACTGAGCCTAAAGGCCACCGTATCATGCTTGCGGTCTTCAGCGTAGGCAGCTGACGCACCAAATACACAAGCAAGTCCTGCACCACCGAAAACAGTGGCAGCCGCCGTTGCGGTCGTTGACACTGTTGTGTTGATGATGGAAGAGGTTAGGGTAGGAGCAGTACCGCTGCCACCAACAGCTGTTGTTGTCGTCGACGACGTTGAGTGGCTGGTGCGAAATTTTAAGGAATTCAGTTTGTCGATATTTGTATTGTTCTTGAGTATCTCAGTTAGCCTCGATGGCCGTACAATGCATTCGCTGCTGCGCGAATAGAGTAACGGTCGATTCATGCACTCCTTTTTCATGATGGAGACGAGCGGTATGCGATTGTCAGGATTGTAGAATTTTTTCACTGCACTCTTATCGTCGCTCGTCTCGAGTATATTCTTGAATGTGACTGTCTTTTTCTGCTTACCACCACCGGACGTCGTTGATGATGATGATGATGATGATGATGATGATGATGACGACGAGGAAGAAGACGACGATGCCGATGATAATGCAGAAGATGCGCTGCTCACAACGGCCGTTGTCACTACACCACTTGAGTTTAAGGATGTTTTGCTTTCTTTGCCGCTTGTCGCCGCTGAAGTGGCTGAATCACCACCACCAATACTGTTGCCGGTTGTTGTCATGCTATCACTGGGTTTATGGTTGCCGCCGTTGCTGCCACCATTGTTGCTGCTACTGCTACTGGTGCTGGTGCTGGCTGAAGGCATTTCGTTCGTTTTTATATTGGTTTTCTGAAAGAAAGAAAGTATATTATTTGATTAGCAAGTATGAAAGAAAGCAGAACAAAAGGGGGGAAAACAAAGGATAAAGAAAATGAAAAAAAAAAAGTATGCTAAGACAGTGTTCAAACGAGGAAACTTTTGTTGCTTATTATCGGCGACTTCCCTTTTGGTGTTGCTCGTCGTGTTCACACAGAGCAACTCTGTACAGGCGATTTTTTGGCATTTCATTTTATATCATTTTCGCAAATTTCTGATAAATTTTGTGATTATAAGTAAAAGGTGATTGAAAAATGAAGTTTTAACATAATTTACGTTAATATGTATAGTATATGCATACACATGTGTATATTTAATCGCAAAAAAATAAGAACAAAATTTCATTTCCCAACTTCCCGCATGTATTCACTTAAAACTCAACAAAACTGCACCCACTGAAAGAATTTATAAATGAAAAGGAATGCCAAATTTCTTAGCTGCCGACTGAGACGAATAAGAACACAAAGTGTGTCGCCCGAGCACGATCACCTCGGTGCCCTTCCCCTTTCCCCGTCCCTCTCTCACCAACAAGTAACGAGTTGCCGCGACAAAAGTTTCCTCGTTTGAACACTGTCTAAGCAAAACAACCATGTAAGTTGAACAACGATGAATGAGGGAAGGATATACAGTGGCGGTAAAAATTAGTGGCACAACACCGATGTTTCTAGTATTCACAATGCTTTCCATGCTGCAACCTTTTCGTACATTTTTTTTAAATCAATATATAGCTAATTTTATAATAAAAATCATCATTTCACATTATGTACAAAAAAAAATGGCATACAAATTTCAAATTTTTTGACTCGATTTAAAAAAAAAAATTGGGGAAACGATTTTTTAGCCTTTAGAATTTTAGTATAAAAGTGCAAGTTTTTAATTATTGCCCACAAATTCCCCATGATTTTTGACAATTTTTTCTAAATGTCATGCAATTTTAAAACTTTTTAAACACAATTTTTACAAAATTTTGTAGTAGAATAAATTGCAATTTTCAAGGTCATACAAAATTTGATTCATTTTTGACAATTTTTATTGTTGCTGGTATTGTGCATTTTCTTCCATATCAAAATAAATTTTGTTCATGCGTTTTATGAAAAAAATGCGTAACACCGCCAGGAAAGAAAAAAAAAAAACTTATTGAATATTAATTAAATAAATAGAAATTGTGACAATTTTTTGTTGAATTTTGCTGAATTTTTGTGAATTTTATACGTTGGACTTATGTATGCCTATGGTTTTTGATATAGAATGAGATATATTTTGAAAAAAACCAATGAAAAATGTTTTTACATAAAAAATATGACGAATAATATACAACAAAAAATTACTGTGCCAATACTTTTTCCCCCACTGTATGGTAGTAACATTTACGTTGTCATTGTTGTTTGGCAGGGCTAAAAGGATGAACTCAGCACGAGCACTTATGAAAGTAAACAAAGTAGAATTTTATATGTAGCTTATGGAAGGATGATACGCGCGTGATAAAATTGGAATGGTTAGCTTAACAAAGGCCATATAACAGGCTATGTTTATAAGCCCTACTTGAACAATTTGAATTGTATATATGTACATATTTGCCAGACCTTTCCTTTCAATTGACGTTTATATAATTACTCAAAGTACGATCTCGCTTTTTGCTTAAGTGGAGTTTAACAATTTTCTTTTTCTCATACCCGAAAATTACGATAGGGAAAAGCTAACAATACAATTTTAATCTTCTTACTTTACCCAGATCCTTTACAATAATAATGTAAATGGAATTATGATACAATTCCCTGTTATAATTTCATTTAAGCAAACAGTTTGCCTTCCGCATAAAAAAAAAAAAAAAAAAAATTATAATCCGCAATTCCAGTTTGATTCACATGATTGCCATTTTTTTATTTCGTTCGCTTATAGCAGGCCATAGATATCGCTACGGTCGAAAATGTACAATAGAAAATGTATGAGGGCGATGATTGAAGGCTATGAGTAAAAATTGAAAAGTTTATTGAAAACATTCTAGTTAAAAAGCTTTAATTTTAATACTTTTATTAACGCCGTCTTAAATTCAAATAATTTTGATACCAGCTTTAAAAATGTAAGTGATTAGTCAATTTTATGGCAATTGCCCTAAAATACATATTTAATTTTAAAATATTTGAATATGCATTTAATTTCACATTTTTGCTAAATAATTTTCTTTCAAAATTAAGCGACAATACTAATTTGAACTAAAATAGTTTCAAATTTATTTAATTTAAAAAAAAAAAAAAAATACATATCAGTAGATTGTAATATGATTATTTTTTATTAAAGTATGAAAAAGCCAAAAATTAGTAAGAAAACAGCGTAAAATAAATCGAAAAAAGGTGTAAAAAAAAAGAAGTAAATTCGTGAGCGCTTAGTCAATTTTATCGCCTTGACCTTAAAATGTTTAATTTTAAAATGTTATAAATATTCAACTTGACTTTATTTTAGATATTTTTAAATAAATAAAAATGCTTTACAAAATTGAGCTGTTTTAGGAAATTCATTGTTTAATGAAGATGGCTTAAAATTTACTTAATTTTGGTATTTAATATATATTTTTTTCTGATATTAAAACACTAATTTGATATGAAAAAAAAAAATAGTATTTTTGATTTTATTTTTTAAGAAATAAAATCGTAGTCTAGAAACTAACGCGGTTAAAAAGTTTCTTTAGAGTACTCGGCCATTGAAATTTCGTGTAAATCAGTTGAATATTTATTTTCGATATTTTGGAAAAACTAAGCGATATATAATTCTTCAAATCTTCATATAAATATACCGAAAATTCATAGAATTGAAATACATGTAGAGTACATATTTATATTGATAAAACAACATATTTTTTTCACAACGAATTCGAGGTTGAAAAGGCGCGAGATTTTCGATATTATTTTTGAGATTTTATTTTGAATTAAATCAAATTAATAGATATTGACATACATATTTCATAAGTTGCTACAAATTAAGGCTGCCCATTTCTTAAATCAAAATATCGAATATAGAATTGGTCTCGCCATCTTCATTATTATCAAATATTTACAAGGCCGTCGAGAAAAAGTCTCACACTTGATAATTCATTCCCATCTTGATTTGAAGATTTCATTAGCACAATAAACACCGATTAATTCCAGGTTATAAACCTTGTTCAAATAGGGGGAAAAATTTAAGAAATACACAAGATTGAATCGAATTAAAAAAAAAATGTTTGGATATGCAGTTTTATAGCACATTTAATTTTTGGTATAATAAAGTGCATGCTTGAAGTGGCTACAAATTTTTGATTCGATTGAGTTTTGTTTTTTTTTTTTTGAGAATTTTCGTACTGATGGTGTTGCGCAATTTTTTTCTATCAAAAAAAAAAAAAAAACAAATATCCGTGCATGGATGCCATGGACGAATTTGCGGAAGAGCGTTAGGAAAAAGAATTGCCAGAAATCATTCAAATATGTTACTAAAATTTAATGCCAAAATTTTTTCGAAAAAATTCGAATTCAAAATTTCAAAATCTGCTGTAGAGATTATTGATTTATTTGCGCCATTTGAACAAAATTTGAAACTTGGTTTTTACAGGCGCTTATTGTAGACTGAACTATATTTTTATTGACAAAAATATGATTAAAATTCAATACAGAAAAATAGTCAAAACTTGTGCATATTTGGTTGTGTTGTCGTTATGACGTGCACTGTACTCGTAACATGTTCCTTTCGAAATTGACCCAAAGGCGGCTACACTATTGGTTTTACTTCTGCCATTGAACGAACGATTAGAGTTGATGTGTCGATCATTGTGATGTTTTTGTGCTGCAACTCGCATCACTTCTTTGAAATGGAATACTTGCCGAATGTAGGCCCCTTCAGGCATTGAAAGCGCTATTTTCGAAATGATCAAAGTTGGGGTTTGAGCAGAGCGAGACAATAACAAAGGTAGCGTTCATAATCCCCTTAATCTTTCTAAGCTATTTTCGAAATAACCAAAGTTGGGGTTTGGCCAGAGCGAAACAATGACGAAGGTAGAGTTCGTTCATTAATCCTTTAATATATGGATGGGAAACTAATTATTTTATTGCGTAAACACGTCACACATCACGACATATTTACTACAGTGCTCGGTTTTAAATTCGATCATTAAGCTGAGTGAAGAGCATCAACTTGAGACAAATTGCTTTCATGCGCCAACTTTTCTATTTGCCTATTCAATCCAACCCGCTACCTGTAAGAAGACACCAGCCACTTTTTTTTTCTATTGTACAATTACTTAAATGATTTTATGCTTGGGGGGCCATTTCAATTAGCACAACGCACAAGTTAAATATTTGTATAACCAATTGCTTCTGAGAAAATTTTGTTAATTAACTTTAAACTGCTATAATTGCATTCATCTAAACGTCAACCCTTTGCGGTTAAAAGATCGCCACACCAGCAGCACTTTGAAAATGGGCCACACCTCGCGCATATGTTGGTCAAAATTATAAGCAAACAATGGGCAGAGCAAAGAAGAAACGAATTTTAAACGGTCATTTGTTATTTATAATTCAGACCTTTTAAATATCACAAAAGATATCTACCCCCAATCAGCAGTGTAAGGATGAAGAATGATGGACGATTACCACACAAAACACCACCATTAGCAGCGCAAACAAAACTGTAAACAACAAACATACTATAAAAATGTAAATATACTTATGTAAAAAAAAAAACAAAGGAAGTAGAAAGTAAATCAGAAAATTTGTGTGTCAGAGACATATGGGGGAAAAGGCTCCGCAGGAATTCAAAATAAAAAAAAAATATTAAAAAAAGACGCGAAAAGGAACTACTTCAGAGGAATCAACAATGAAAGTAAACAACTTAAAGGCGCGTGCAAGCACATTATTGCTGCACAAATAACAAATAACGAAAACAAAAACCAAACAAAATCAAAAATAATATAATAATAATAATCACAATGTTAAGAAGCGAAATGCAATCAAAAGCACTCACCACTGCAATGCCATCGTTGTCAGCACAACCGCTACCGCCATCGCCGTTACCATTGCCATCGTCCTCGTCATCATTACCGCGCGCAACACCAGCATTGCCATTTATTAGCTCATCCGCGGCCATAATACACGACGCCTCATCGTCAGTATCAGTCGCACAGAGTTTACCATCGACAGCGAAGGGATTCGAAATGCGCGATGTGATTGCTGCTGCTGTGACCGAAGACGAAGATAATGCTGTCGATTTTGCTGCACCGTTGCTGCTTGTTGCTGTTGTTGGCGGTGAAGGGCAATTAAGTTGGTTTTGTTGTTGCAGTTGCCTTAATTTCGCCGATGATGGCAGCATAACTTCAGGCATGGCAAGATTCAAGTTTTTAAATTTACCATCACGCTTGCTGCGGCTAAATGCCAATGCTGATGGTGACACTAATGCTGTTGTTGTTGTGGTAGAGGCGTTGGACGTTGCCGAGCAGGCAGATTGCAGCGATTTGCGACTAGTAGACGACGCATTGTCATCATCCTCGTCGTCTTCGTCGTCGTCGTCCATATCCCCATCCTCGTCCGCTTCGTCGTCGTTGTCTTCGCCGCCATCCCCGTCTTCATCTTCATCGCCCTCATCACAGTTGCCAGCACCATCATGCAGATCTTCGTCTTCGTCTTCGTGCTCGCGCTCGCTCTCCTGCTGACCATCATTCTCATCTCTGTCGCCGCCGTCGAGTGCATCACCGTCATTTTCCATCGGCACAACAGCTTGCTGCTTTTTCACATTGTGCGCTGCGTTATCGCCATCTTTATCAGCATCAACTTTTTCATCCTCGACAGCAGCGGCAGCAGTTGCTGTCATATGCCTCGTTGCTCGCGCTTTGTCTAAACTTGCATTGTTGCCTTTGTTGTTGTCATCATCAAGTTTGACTTCAACTTTACTATCTTTATCGGCACGAACGGCAACAGCAGCACCCTTTTGCCTACTCTTGCTCCTGTTGCTGCTCCGATTTTTGCATTTGCTTCCGCTACTACTACTGTTGCTGTTGCTGCTGCTGCTGCTGTTAACGGCTGCTCTTTGTGCAGTTTCAGCACTTTTCGCGCCACTGGTTTGTTTATTGTTTGCAACGCTATCACCGGTGCCTGCACCGCCCCCGCCTGCGCCATTGCTGGTGCCATTACCACTAGCGTTATTGTTAGTGCTGCCACCTGCGCCACTGCCATTCACATTGCGGCCATTGCGTGCACCACCACTGCCGTCACTTGAGCTCACTTCACCGCCGCCGGCGCCACCGACAGCTCCACCACCTCCACCTCCACCTGCACCGCTGCCACCGCCACCGCCACCGCCACCTTTTCGATTGTATTTATCCTCATCGTCATCACAGTTGCCGCGACCACCGCGCTTATCGCTACCAACACACGTCGTTGTCGTGTCAGTTACACCATCCTCTGTTTCCGTTGTCGTTGTCGTCGCCGCCGCCGTCGCATTTTCATCCAATTGCAGAACGCTTATACGTTTACGATTAATCGACTTGGACGGTTTCCCGGGAAACTTGGAGCGGCCCATAATAATAATAATACTCGTATGAAATTTGCATTTGCGTATACGTGAAGCACAGAAGGCAAGCAGTCACTGGAAACTAGCCACCCAGCAGCGGACGTTGTTGGCTTTGATATCCGTCTATTTTGTGTCGTGCCGCGCCGTGCCTTGCTCGTATCAGGCTATATGGTGGTGGTCCTATGCTTCACACAACTATTATGCACGTTCACCCTGTTTGATTCGGTTGTTGCTAATTTGCTTCGTTCCCAAATCGACACGTTATCCTTGCGCGCGCGCCTCAAAATTCAGCACAAAACACACAAAAAAAAAACAAAAAAAAAAAAAAAATAAAATAAAAACTATTGTATTCCTGACGTCGTTTACGCGCGTCAACCTGACTGCCTCTCGCTCCGTCAAACTGAAATGCAGACAAGCTGCTTAGCGTTGGACTATTTTCCACTTCGTTTAGGATAAAAGGTGTAAAGCGTTTTTGTGCGTGTGTGTGTGTGTGGTATCAGTTGACAGCTGCCTTTTTTATTTAATACTTGCTCCGGTCTTTTCACCTTTTTCGAGTGCTGTGTAGTGTTGCCGCTGCTTCCTTGTGGACTGGCGGTTTAGTTTGTTAGTTAGTTGGTTGCTTTTTTTCGTCAGTTGGTTAGTTGTGTTGTCTTGCATGACCACCTTTGCCCACAACCAGCCAGACTAGTTCTGTTTTTTTTTCGTTGTGGTTGCAGCAGTTATTGAGTGAGTGCCCACACCACCCGTCGTCGTCTCGTTACAAATACGAATGCAGTGCACTGAAAAACCGTGCCAGTTGTGGAACGTTGCTCTCGTTCGTTGCAAGTCTCGTTGTTGTTGCCACACGCAAACACGCAAACACACATACTCGTGCTCTCTCTTCCTCTCACTCTCTCTCTCTTCTTTACTACGCTACCTCTCTCACACTCCCCTGTGATTGCGTCGCTCGAGCTGTTTTGACACGTTTATAATTATGCTGTGCGGCTTAGCTGTTCTCGCTCTCTTTCTCTCTCTAATCGGTTTTGTTGCAAACAATACCTGTTTTTTTTCGCTCCGCAACGCTTATGAAAAATTTTCGGTTTTCCTGACAGCCATGGCCGTTGCAACTGCAATATCAAGGTGTGAGTAGCACAATTGTCTTTGCACTGAAGTGGTTTCTCAACTACTCTGTTCGCTCACACACAGCAAGATTGATGGTTTGCTTGGCGTAGGATTTTTCTTGTTGCTGCTACTGTTGGCTCGTCGACAGTGTGTTTGTTGTTGCTATTATCATCATGAATTTTCCTTGATCCAAAGTGGTGAGTTGTTGTTTTCCCTTGCGTTTTCACCGTCTTGGCGTTATGACAGTTGAAATTGACGCGCAGAGGCTGTGTAGTTAAGTTAAGACGAACGAACGAACGTATATTTATTGTATTTTCTTTTGTTACAACGTTCCCCCCGTTTTTGCGTGCCTGTTTTTTACTCTTTTTTTTTTTTTTGTTTCTTAGCTGCTGCGTGTTACGTGTCGTGGGTTCGTCTCGTGTTGCGCGTAGCCTGCGGTCCCTCACGGGACTGGGACTGGGCACACAGAGACTGTTGTTTGCCTGACTGAGGTTGACTGGACAGGGACTGGGATTGGGATTTGCGCGTTGTTTTTGCGTTTTGCCGATTTTGTAGCGAACTTTGCTGATTCTTTTCCTCTTCTCTCGTTTTCACGTTGCTTTTATGCCGTTTTTCTCTCTCTTTTTTAGGCGCTGCGTGCGCGACATTTAATTTCTAAAATTTTTCACTACGCTCTCTTGCAGTTTTATGCATTTCTTTTTTTTTTTTAGCGATTGCTTTACTTTGCTATTTTTTCGCGTTATTTTCTTCGCTTCACATTTTGTACCACAATTGGAATCACTTGGTTATATTTGTTTCAGCGTTTATGCCGCTTTAAGTTTGTTTTTCTTTTGTTTGCTTGGAGGGGATCAATTGAATTTGCGCTGCGTTGATGTAGCAACTTTTTTTTTTTAAGACGATTTTGATATAAGCTGTTTTTATTTCATCTGCAAAGTAGAGGGTGGAGAGAAGAAAAAAACGCTTATTAGAAAAAGAGCGTAAAACAGAATGGTAGAAGAAAATATTGTTCGGAAAAAATCTTCACATTTATTAAATTCGTGTATACGGTGGGTTGTTGTTAGTACTGGAGCTGTCGATGTTTTGACGGTATAATTGCCGTTGCTGGTAGTATTGGTGTAATTATTGAAAACACAACGCAGAGGGAGAAACTCGAATAGGGTGGTGAGTTAAAGTAGGGAACGGGGAGTGGCATGATGTAACGACGATTGGGATGGATATAACGAGATGGAATGGAAATGTAAGAGCAGCAAGTGCGTGTTGAAGAGCTACACACAGAAGCACGAAGCATTAATGTTCGAGCTAGCGCTGCTGCTGATGGGAATGGCTGGCAGTTGCCAAGTTGTTATAGGGAATAGGGTAAAGACTGGGAGTCAGCAGTGCTTGATAGCATGGGATGAGTGTAGCAATTTTGTTAGAAACCTCGAAAAGCAATTATGCAAAGTTCGGGTGAGTCGGATGCGGGAGCAGCAGAAATTCAAATTGGATTCCTGGAAGAGTAAGTATATATTAAATTGTGGAGGATATGCAGGCGAAAGTAAACTTGGTTTTGGGGCGGAAGAAATTAAAATTGAAGACTAGTATGAGCGCTGGAAACTACTAGATTAGCAGCTTGCTAGCAAGAACTTTGAAAGGAGCGGCATAAAAAGTGCTGAGCTTGTCGCTGCTTCGGTTAATTTTCACTTACACCAACACAAATGTGCATGAGAGTCAATGTACTGTGGCGGCGTTACATTTACATAACGTACAGTGTGCTTCACAAAACCGATTTGCCAAACATCGTAGGCAGTCACTTTTATAGTGTTGTCTTTCGAAGCGGATACTTTTAAAGGCAACGAATGCTATTTATAAGAAGCGTTTTGAAGCCGTGTTCCTCGTAAGTCATCCCAAAGGTCTGAAAATGTTCGAAACTGAGTAGCAGCCAAAAAAAAATAGTCGGAAGTGGAACCATCAATTCAAGGTTGACGGCAATGTCGCCAAAAGGCATGGCAGAAGTTTGACTAAAACTACTTCAAAAATAAAATAACCATACATTTTAAATTTATTAAAAAAAAAAAGAAAATACTACTCTTAGCACAAGGCAAGCGAAACAAAAGCCTTCGTTCAGAAATATAGATCATTTGAACAATCAAACGGAGATTAATAGAACCTGACATCAGAAATCGGAGGAGCACACTTCAAAAACCTCTTTTGACTGAGGCGCATATTCAAAAACGATTAGCATAGTCAACTACTGGAAGCCAGCTTGGGTTGGTAAAGTTACTAAATTTGTTCAGAGGTCTGTTAAACACCCTGCCAAGATCAATGTTTATGGATGACTTTTTGAAAAGCGTTACGGTACTTTAGACAAAATCTTGACACAAAGTTTATGATGAAACTGTATACAAAATATTTGCGGCATAACTTTATGGACTAAATACATGTGACTAGATTCTTCAAGAAAGCAATGATTCAAAACATCGGAGCAGAGTACGCACATCTCGGAAAGTAAATATAAAAAGAAAGGCATAAAACAGCTGCATTGGCCTTCACGAAGTCCGACTGCAAGCCCAATTGAGAATGTGTGGGTTCGTATTTTCATTAGATTCGAGGGTGGAAAATTTCTAAAACAAAAAAATTGGAGGCTCAGTCTTCAGATTATGCTAGAAAATTAAGCGAATGTTGTTCGAGACGATGTCAAGCTAGACACAAAGGGGGAGTGCACGGCATATTAACTACAATGCGCACTAGGTATTGAAATATATAACAAAGATAATAGCAACAACTTCCACACCCTGTTTCTTCAAAATTTCACAGGTGAATCTGTTTTGTGAACCATACTGTACATTCACCTCTCCCGCCAAAAATGCTTGGAAAAGAATTTAACGAAAAAAAAAACCATACCAAAAATATGGTAAGCGAGGATAACAAAGTGCTGATGACTAAGTGTAGTAGATAATCTTTAGCACAGCAGATGCAGGAAGCGGGCGGTTGTTGCTCGCTGAACTGGAAACGTGTTGCTGCTTGGGCAATCAACGACAGTAGGCACCAAGCCAGCAACTAGCCGAGCTACTGCCGATCAAAAAGCAACTGCAGTAGTTCCAGCAGCAGCAGCAGCAGCAAATCAGCAGGAATTGCCAAGTCATTTTTTTTACAACGCCAACTAGTCAGCTACTGGTTGTAGCCTTTTTGCGTCTTGACAAACTGTACGCGATTTTTCCTTCGTATAATCAACCAAAGTAAGTAAGTAACTAACCAATTGACTGACTGGCTCGCCTGAGCAGGCTGAGAGTTGGCAGGCTGGCTGTCCTAACCGCGCTGGCTGTGTATGCGCGCACGCTCGTTCGCTCGCTCGCTCTACTCCACTCCACTCCACTCACTCATTCATCCCGAGCAGTCACTTGGCCACGAGCACAGCTTGACCACCACATCAAATGTTATTAAGGCAATCAAGCCACAGCCAAACCCAAGACAAAGAAGCTTACTGAGGCTGTGTTGTAGTTGGGTTGCAGCTGCTGCGCTATGGAATGTCAAACAGTAGTTAGTAAGGTAGTTGGCGTGTGTAAGGTAAATTTTGAAGGCAGTCAAAGGCGGTAGGTGGGTAACTAAAAAAACTAAACAAAGGAGCTCACTCACTCACTCAGACAAACCAACCAGTCCCCAATTGGTAATGAAGGGGTAAGCGATGGTGTAGAGGAGGCGTAGATACAAAATGCAAAGAAAAAAGCAAAAAGGAAAAAAAGCAAAAATAAAAACAACAAAAACAAAATCGAGGGAGGAAGCAGAGGCAATGGCAAAAAGCAAGATAATAAAAATAATTAAATCCAGCAAACGACTGGCTGGTAGTTGTCCAACGAAGTAGAAGCACACGGACATTAGCATCGCCGCATCGGACAGCCTACTAACTACTTATATTTATATACATATTTACATACTATACTCATATTTATATGCACATATGTACATACATACACACGTACAATAATCTGTGTAATTAGTCAGTTATTTAATGTAAATTCAAAGCGGCAATTATACAGCATTTTAATTGCTGATTTACAATACAAATAAGAGGGCAAAGCTACTCAAATATAACTACGGGGGTAACTTGTATTTGTAGATGGAATAAACTAGCACACTACACTAGCGCTGTGTCGTAAATCAGTTTAAAAATAGTAATAATTAATTCAGTACGTAAAGTGCAAAAATGAAAACAAAACAACGCAAAAAAAAAAAAATATTTATTAAGATTCTGGTGGGGAAAACCGTCGCCGCTTTTTTAAACAGTGGCTTTGTTCAATCGGTAGAATTAACGAAAAGCACAGATAGAAGAGTAGATTTAAAGTCAAAACATGCACTTTACATACAACAAATTAAATACCCTGCAGTGAAACTAACTAGCTCATTAAAATTTGGCTTTGCAATTCAGTTCAACGTATGCCTTTTTTCATTGTAAGCGACTAATAATTTTAACATGGTGATATTTTACGAAGTACATAGTATGGCTAGTTTATATTATACTAGTTGCGAAATAAGTTAATATTTGAATCAGAGTTAACTAGTTCAAAATTCGAACTTATAGCAAACTAAGAGAAATAAATAGTAGATGCGACTGATCATTGGCATGGCGATCGTTAGGTTATACGTTCGACCTCTCAAACTAGTAAACAATTGTTTTTAAATTAATATCGAAAATAATGAACATTATTTAATTTTTGTTTTCGTACAATAAAAAAAAACCATTAGTGGTACTCACACCGGGCTTGATAATTCGTTAGTTTCGATATTTTGTGACTTAATTTTTTCAATAAAATATCGATATTTAGTGATTGTTTTTATTTTTTGTTAGAAAATAATCGTTATTCTTAATTTTGCGGTTATAGTTTTTTCCGTTCAAATCTAACATTTTATCGATAATTTGTTGTGTTTATTTTTTCAATAAAACTAATCGTTATCGTTAAAATAATCATCCCATTTGATGAGATTTTGTGAATTTTTATTTGTGCAATCAAGTTTGATCATCATTTTGGTATTATTCTTTCGATCATGTTGGATTCGTTATTTTTACTTTTTAATTTTTTTTTGTGTGTGAATATTTATCGATATTTTGTGATTTTTATTTTTTCAATAAAAAAAATAATTGTTATTCTTCTTTTTATTTTCTCATCACATTAGATCCACATTTTATGATTTTTGTTTTGACGAAGTTCGATTGTTATTTCTACATTTCTATTTTTTCGATCAACTTTCATCGATATTTTATGATTTCAATTTGCACGATCAAGTTTATCGACGTTTCGCGATGTTTATTTCCTCGATCAAATTTTATAGATATTTTGTGTTTTTTTTATTTTCGACCAACTTTTATCGATATTTTCTGATTTTTCGATCAAGTTTGATTATTATTTTTACGTTTTGTTTTTTATTACATTTTAGAGATATTTTGTGGTTTTTATTGTTTTAAACAAAAATAATATTGCCATTCTTGGATTTAAATGTTTTCGATAACATTTGATCGATATTTTCAGATATCAATTATTTTAATATAAATATTATTTATGGTTTATTTGCCATTTAATGTACAAATCGTTGCACGTGAAATACAGATTAGCTTACATTTGCCGACTTAATCTGAATTTAATCTGTAACTCATGCTTTTGACGAAAATTTTTGACCACTCCTAGTTCTATTTACCGCAATTCTGACGAAAATCGGAAGGATGTCACCAACAGCTGGCCGTATTAAAATGCCAAATATTGTTGCATATTTTAAGGACCAGGGGCAACCCTAACTGAATTATTATTGAATTTGTGTTATGAAAACTTTCAATTATTTTTTCGTTTTATATCTGCACAAAGGACAAATGTATTGGGAATTTGCTTATCCAACTCCTTTTTGTTTCAAAAAACAAAATAAACATATATTTTGTCGCATTGCTACCACCCGAAACAATAAGATGTTGGTGAAAAAAAAAAATTACCGGCAATAATTGAGCGCAGAATGCACAAGGGGTGCACAAGTCGGTGGTTTTTTTTTTATTAGATGTTACGAAATTTTTGTTTTTGGTATTGGTGTGACGACATTCATTTATTACCAGTTCATAAACTACACCATTTGTTGGACTAAATTGACTTTTCACTACAGGGTACTACAAACAAATAGAAATTCAGATAGCTTAACAGACAACTACGCGGTACATTCATTTACAATAAATTTCTCGTAGCTGTTGGATACCTTTATACATAAATCTTGATTGAATAATGCCCAGTGAGCGTGTTAAGTGGCGAGCTTAACAGATTCAACCGCAAAATAAATAAATAGCTAATTGCGCACACCCTTACGAAACAACCGGCACCACCATTATCTATTGCCACCACTATACAGATAACAACATTTCCACCACCATCATGACAGTTACGCAAAAACAATTTAGTCCCACTCAAGTGTCATAAACAAACGAAAATGTAATCAATAAAAAGTTAACACCTCAAATTTGGTCGAGTATGCTCTTGACTTAATTGTCAATTGGGGATAGGCGGTGTGTAAATGAAAGGATAACAACAAACGGATAATGATAGATAGATAGAACGTATAGAGTTTTTTCTACGCTTTGTTAATGAAATAGGCCGCAGGGTGCAAAATCCTAGAGAGTGTTATTTCTAATAGCGGTGTGCAGTTATGAAATCCGAATAGCATTTTTGTCATGGAAAAGCTTTGAATAAAAATCATCTGATTTAAAAAAAATATATATTTGTATGCTTTATGGTTTTTTCTTCTTCTTTAGTAAAAGATTTTCCTTAATGTTTAGCTTCGAAATTAAAATAAAAAAGAGGATCGTCGATTTGACGAAGTACTACAGTTATAACGTAAATTGCATGGATTAAGTCTCTACGTGCGGAAACTCCATTTGACAAATTATGCAGTAAAGGAAATAGGTTACATCTTCAAAAAATGTTGGGCTCAATCCCAGTCTGTTATTTGGAAGGTTTTGGTAGAAAGGTGGAAAGCAACAACAATTCTGCTGTGATATGGTGATCTACGAAATATCAGCTATATTTTCTATCGATTTGACTGTTGTTGCCATTTTCTAATACTTTCCAAATAAAAAACTGGCCTTGAGCTCAAAAGTTATTGTTGATATAAATAAATAAAATCAAAACCAAAAAAATAATAAATATATGTACAAAAAAACAGTAGCAATATATTTTCTAAAATAGTTAACATTTCTTTGTCTTTAATTTTCCAAATATCTGAAAACAATTTTCAAAAATATTGTCGAAAACAAAGCTTTACTAAACCTCCTTCGTTTTATACCAGTTTTATAATTAATTTAACTTAGAAATTTATTTGTATTTAACATTTTAAACAGGTGGTAACCCTATCCAAAAATATTTTTCAAACAAGGCTTTCTTAAGCCCTATTTACTTTAATTGTCAAACAGGTGGCAACACTGCTCAAAAGTATTTTAGAAATTAATGGTTCTTAAACCTTTTTGTTTGACAACAATATAAGATCACGTAACTTCTTAATTGAATTGCATTTAATAATAATACCATTAATTTAATTTTTCATTTAAACTGATGGCAACACCCTTCAAAAATATATACGCACAATACTTATTCGTTACACAACAGTATTGTATTATTTCCCTTGATTTATTAATAAATTTATACTTCACTGTTTAAACAGGTGGCAACTCGCTTAAAAAATATTTTTGAAATAAAGCTTTATTAAATCTGTTCCGTTTGACACCCATATTCCTATATTTGATTTAATCTCATGATTTAACTTTTGAAACAGGTGGCAACTCTTTTTTTAAAATATCATGCTAATTCAAGTTATAAACTATTTATGTAAATTGTATCGAAATCGGCGTGTAAAGGTAATAAAATTCTTCACTGTTTTTTTTTTTTCACAAAATTTTCAAACAAAAACTGGCCTTTGATACTGAAATATTAAATATTATTATTAAATTTCTTAAGATTGCTGAGGTACGACCTCTCTCTGTTGTTCATGCAAAAAAAAAAACAAGAGAAGCAAATATTCATTGAGCCATTTAAATTTTGAGCTATGCATAGAGCCTCGATGGAAGAACCAAAAATAGCGCCTGGATTAAGTATCGTTCTTAAGAATACCATGGAATTTAAGTATAAACAAAGTAAACGTCTCGGAGGACTTTTTAGGAAACTAAGAAAAGAACAATCACCGGCTATGGAGCTCCACGCTTAGCAACGGTGTGAATAAAATTTTCAAAATGCGATACAAGTTCGCAAACAGGCATGCACATAGAATATCATTGCTGTGCTCGGCGTTGTACAAATTGAAAAGATAATAGCTCTATGGAGATGTGGGCCCAAATGTCTATGCTATGAGGTCATCTCTGCCGCAGATGAAGAGACAAAACGGATAGGATTCATCCAGAAAAGTTGTTATGCTTACGGATTAATTTTTGAAGATCACGAGTTAAAAGCACAAAGGCAGATAATTTTAAGCCAAAGCAAAGCAATAAATATTTAACAATAAGCCCTAAATCCACTCATAAAATGTGTTAGCACATGGCTTTAGGGGGAAAGAAAGGGAAAACAGAAAAATTAATAAATAAATATACACCGTGGTAACTGAACAAATTTATGTATAATCGGCTTAATTTAATCGCATAAAACGACAAATTAGCACACAAATCAAATTGATTCAAATTTGTTATTAATCACTCGCAACAAAAACAATGCAGAGGCGGGCAGACAGTGAATGGCGAATGGAGTAGAGAATGGCGTAAAAACACGAAACTCCCAGTGAACCGCATAGGCACAACCAGTCAGCCAGCCAGCCAGTCAGGCAGATAGCAAACACGCAAAGCACAACAACAATAAGCTAACATATTGGACATACATAGAGACACCCACCTACACACACACGCGACGACTGGCAAGGCAAGGCTGCTGATAATGACAAGGCATAGGGAATGACGCGGGTGTTGAGTAGAGGAGAGCAGAGCAGCGAAGAAGTCAATTGACAGACAACTGCGACACCGGCCGACTCTCTCACTGCCTTTCGCATTTGCGTGCGCCATGTCGCTTCATCGCTAACCACATTCCCTCTCTCGCTCCGCAATCCTCATCAAAGGCAGGCACTGAGCAGCCGTCGGGCTTTAGCCAATTTATTACTTTCTATCAAATTAATCAATAAAATTTCGCAAAATGACAAAAGGCTGAAAACAAATAGCGAACTCTGAAATCGACCGACCTCATCCTCGTGCTTCGATTCCAATTTAGAGTTAACCGCGTCCCTAGACGTACTACATATATGTATATATTTGTGATAAGCTGTCGCAGCAGATATGGGTCGCAGTCAACAAAAGCAACAACAACTAACTATGTGCATCAATAGCAGCACAAATTCTCTACCAAATGCTTCGCATGTCTGCTTGGCTCTGGTGCTCCCAACGGAAATGTTATTTGCTAGCTAAAACATGACAGCCACAAGTGCGCTATGCCATCCTGCCATTCTGACCGCTCTTCCATCGTCCTTGTAGCGCTGTGCCTGTGTCGGCCAAGCTCTGTTCTGCGTCATTGGTTGGGAATTTAATTTTGATGATTGAGGACTTCGCTAATGCGACAGTGTGCTTATTGGATTTAGTTGGTGGTGGTCCCCAATGATGCGATTAGTTAAGATTTTCGGGTAATTTGATGGTTTGAACGCAGCCGCATCGCAACATCGCCTTATCGAGCTACGACGTGAAAGGTACAAATGAAGACGGTAATATTAAGAATCTATCGCGGTATGCAAGTGAAGGAATTGGGAAGAAAATTTTTGGACAGAGATTGGATGTTAAGCGCCGTTCATACACAGGGAATTGGCATGTAGAGTGTTTGCAAGGCGTTTCGGCATTTCGCTAATTGAGTGGCATTGAGGTTTCCACTGAGACATCCGTAGCGAAAGTTATTGACGGATATGGGGTGTGTGTGTGTGTTTGTGTTTTATCGGAAATGAATGTTGATGGAAATTGCTTTTAAATCACCGCAATCGAGCAGGACATGTGGTGGTAGTGTTTTTTTTTCAGGCAATCAAAGGGATAATTGATTGAGAGGTATTAAAACAAGGGGAGATGCAAATAACTAGAAAGCTCTCTCTAATACAGATAATCTTTGTAGAAATTACATCCTTATTGTTTTCGTAGTCATTATCGTTACCACGATTGTTATCGTTATCGACTTTGCATAGTCAGGGATCGGAAAAACAGTTACGTGTAAAATTTTGTTTCAAAAGCTTTTCAGCTAAGTACAGCTATGTGAAGTATCTTCACATCTTGACAAGTTTTGTTAAAAATTCCGATGATTTATATTGCACTTTTGCATTAAAATATTTTGATTTATAAAAATATAGTTCATTCTACATCAAAACGAGTTTAAATAAAATTTCAAACTTTGTTCAAATGGGGTGGAAAATTCGACAACCTTTATTAAGGATTTTAAAATTTTTAATCAGAATTTTTAGAAAAAAAAAAATTGGATATGCAGTTTTATGGCCCACTAAACTTAAGTGCAAGTGCAAGTTTCAAGGGGTTATAAATTAATTTTGATTAAAAAGGAAAATTGTGTATTTTGAAAAACTTTTTTGTGATGTGTGGTTTTTTCTATATACCTATAAAAAAAAATCCGAGCATAGGCTATATATAAACGAATTTCGATGATAAGTTGAACCAAAAACTCGAGTTTCACGCCCAGAATATAAATCGTTTACATTGTTCGACAATTTTATGGCAACTCAAACCACCCCGTCCTTCGTTAATGTTGTTTCAAAGCTTACCTCTCCAGTAATAAAAGAAAACACTCAAAATTTATAGGCAAGACAGAGGAGAGCCTTAATGCGTATTAGCAGCCTTAATTTGCATTAACTCATAACCCTTACTAATGTGCATTAGGTCAACGAAAATGCAGTAAACTTGGTGAGAAATTAACGTTTAAAACAAATTTTATGGGCACATTTTCGTAACCTATTTACTGTCACAAAAAGGTATCGGTTTGACCCAGAATTCCAGCAACACCTCAAAAAACCCATTCGAGGATTAATATGTTCTACAAAATTATTCCTCGGAAAATTTTTAAATTTTAAATTTTTAAATTTTAAATTTTTAAATTTATGTGAGATTAAAACCGAATTTTATGTCAAATAAAATATAAAAAAAAAAGTTTAACATAAAAATTAGATAATAGCTCTGTTGACTTGCAATACTAATTTTAATGAAAGATAACGTAAATAAATGTTGCATACATATTTCAAGGCGGCATATTTGGTGTTCATTGGCTGCGGAGTTGCGCGTTCTTTGTATACAGATTTAGGAAAATACATCGAACTTTTTATTACTGAATAGATATACTTTCACAAAATATTAATAAAACCTGCTGTTTTTTAAGAATAAAAATGTGCAAAAAATTACCCGCTGGATGGCGCTGTATAAAAAGCTGTATCAAAGGTCCGAATATATGTAAATATTACACCAAGAAAGTGACCTGCTCCAAACTAATCTTCAAAGCGAAGATTATATAATCGATATTTGATATAACCGAGATTTTCAATTCCGATCATAGATATTGAAGGCATACTTTGCAAATATATTGCTTCAATGGAAATAAAAACTTTGTCAAGAAATGTAATTACAAACTGAAATTTGGCTCGAGAAATGGTCTGTTTATTTTTAAATTTTAAGGATATATTCCGAAAGGCTAGCATAATTTAAGCAATACATAAAATTACATTTACTGCAAAATTTTATTTATCGAGTTGACTGATTTTTGTAGACAAATTGTGAATAAAACCACTGACAGTTCTATTTATGACAATTCTAAATAAAATGCTTTAAAATTAGGTATTCATAACTGCTATCATAAGAAAAATAATTTCCAAAGGTAACTATTATTTTAAGAGCTATAAACAAGTAAGTGATATTATCTATTATTTAACCCTTTCACAACCATTTTCATCCTACATTCCAACATAATTTAAAAAGTGCAAACCTGCGCTTTAAGAGATGCAGAGTCGAGGAAGAGGTAAAATCTATTCAATACCTCTTGTGTTGCATTTCAAAGAATGTGGTTTTGGTTCTTCAAAGATCTAGGGCAAAAAGATTGGGAGAGCCCTAATTTACTGAATGACAGCGTAGTTTAAAATGACAAAGAGTGAGGAGTGTGTTTTTTTTAAATAAATAAATTGATTTATTCCTTTAAAATAATGAAAAGAAAGAGGGAATCCTAATTTCTAATACACTTTTAGCTAAACAACTAAAATTCTTGAATAATACTAAATGAGATCCAACATTTTTTTTAGAAATTCTTTGAGGAGTTATTGATCTTCCGGTTTACTTTGTTATCTTTAATTTAATCCATTTTTTTTTTCAAACAGCTGCAGTGCATTTTTTTGAATGTGCGGCCGAGACGCTCCATATATACATACATAGCGCAAGGTTGCACCTTCCGCCGTCCGCAAATTCTCTCTTTGTCAATTTGACAGCATCAACCCATACGCTGACGAAATAAAATTATTTTTACTTTTATGCTGACATTTTTTTTTTACAAAAACAATACTAAGAAAAATTTTTAGATCGGTTATCTGTTCTTCCTTTACTTTTATTACGTCACTTTCAGTTGTTCTCAGCTCGGTTGACGCAATCTTGCATTCTATCATTCTGATACTACTTATGAAGATACCATTGATCTATTTATTTACAGGCAGTACTCGCCTTTTTGACATCCCAACAATACTTTCTTTATACGACTAAAATACAGACATAGTTGCAAATCATTTTCAAAGAGTTCAAAACCCAATCTATATATTTTTCTTACATATCTTTTTCGTTTGTGTTTGCATCCCCATTCACCCATCATCCACAAGTCATTTAAGACATGTATGTATATAAAATTTGAAATATTTTTTTAGTAGTGCACCATTTTTCGGATTTCTTGTAGTATCCACCACTCAAGCACGAAAATGAAGAGTAAATAAATAAATGAGCAAAAAACAACAAATAAGAAACATGCTCTCAATGATTACATGTAAATAAAATTATTTCTTCACAATTTCAATTGACGCTAAATTGTTGAAAAAACGGCGCAGGCGTTAAATATTAAGTACACCCGGGAGCTAAAATCACACCATGGCTGGGGCAGAGAGTTGGCTTTCATTATTATTGATTTTCTTCTTTAAAATCACACATTCAAACATATTTACATCCACTTATTTGGTTATTCACGTTTTCCTTGGTATTCGTTTTTTTCCTTCTCTTTTTTCTTTTTTGTTTTCATATTGACAGCAACATGACTTGGCAATATTTAGTTCACATCTGAAGATCAGCTTTAGATTGGGCAGCAAATGTGGTTCGCAAAGGGTCAACCACAGGCGAAGCAAGTGTTTAAATGTGAGAATGAATGACTTGTCACTATTAAATTGAAATGACTGTAGGTGTCGCTTCTAAATTTATACACAAAAAAAAAAAAAAAACAAAAAAGATTTTTCAATAAAAAATTAAAAATTTAAAAAATACGAGGGTTAGTGCTGAGATATGGCACCACTAATGTGAATATGTCAAATCTGACATTGCCATAGGAAAGTTTCACATTTTTAATGCTAAACGTACTCCTACTGAATTCAAAATGTGTTTTGGATTTTGTAACAAGAATAGTTAACCGAAAAGAAAAAAAAAACAGTTTACCTAGAACTGGCATCTCATAAATGCAGTGCTAAATAATATTTTTCGTGCTATTACTGCTCTAAGAAAATTAAGAACTAGTTTATAGATATTCTATAATTTAGTACAATTAGAATTAGTATGTAAATTTTGAAGATTTTGTTATAAAAGTAAAAATATCAGACGTTCAATTCATACTGTGTTATGTTTTGGGTTTTCAAGGAATCAGAAATTGATACTGAGTAGAAATGAATAAGTAAACTTTTTTAAAGCGTCTTAGAAATACATAGTTGCAATCAAAAACTGAATGTATCCAATGGCAATTTTTGACTATTTATTTTTCCTTATTTAACTTGAGTATTTTTTTTAAATAAAAATATAGTTAGTTCTATAACAAAAAACAATCAAAATCCTAGTTTCGAACTCTATGTGAAATTAAAAATAAATTTAAACATTTTTCACTAAACATTTTAGTTAGATTTAAAATAAAATTTGTGTATAGTTTTACAGATGAAGTCTTAAATGGCTACAAATTATCGTTGATTTTTGATATTTTTCTTTTTGCAACGGGCGTTAAAAATTACATTTGGGGAAGTAAAACTTCTTTGTGGTAGCAGAAATTAATAAAATTAGTCGTAGTAATGAGTAGTGGGACTAGTTAAAATAGTGGTAGAAGTCATTAGTACAATTAGTGGTAGAAATTATTAAAAAGGGTGGCAGAAGGTAGTGAAAATAATGGTAGAAATTAGTAAAAAAAAATAGTGGTAGAAATCAGTAAAATAGTGGTAGAAATCAGTAAAATAGTGGTAGAAAATAGTAAAAAACACAGGGAAAACGAGTAAAAATAATGGTAGAAATTAGTAAAAATAGTGGTAGAAAAAAAAATAGTGGTAGAAAAAAAAATAGTGGTAGAAATCAGTAAAATAGTGGTAGAAAATAGTAAAAAACACAGGGGAAACGAGTAAAAATAATGCTAGAAATTAGTAAAAATAGTGGTAGAAATAAAAAAAATAGTGGTAGAAATTAGTAGTACATTTGTAAAAATAGTGGTAGAAATTAGTAAAATTAATAGTAGCACTGATAAAAAAGTGGTAGAAATTAGAAGTACCATTAGTAAAAATAGTGGTAGGAATTAGTAAAAATAGTGGCAGTAATTAGTAATAGAGGTAGAATTAGTTTTTTTTTCGCATAAAGTTTGACATTTTTGTTTTTAACCGTTATTGCAATAGAACGAACTATATCTATTATAAAAAAAAAAAAACAAATTATATAAAGAAAAAGAAACACTTTGACTACTATTTATCAATATGTAATGGCATTATAATTATGAAATGGGCTGTCCATAACCTTCGGCGCTTCTTGTGTTAAACTTTTAGACCCAAAAATATAAGGTAAGATGTGAACGGAATAAAAATGAATTCCCAAAAAAATGGTTGGCAAGTCCTCAGGCGAAAAGTTCAAGTTTAATAGTCGTATTCAAAACTAACACACCATGAAGCCTCTTTACTAATAAGAAACATATTTTTCAAATTTTTCGCTTAGTTGACTTTCTATTCTAAATCGACTTAAGGGTAAAAGTTCAGGTTACTTTGAATGCCATTGAATCTTGATTTTCTCACAGAACATATAATTAAATGTAATACATTTACAAGAGCTCAAAATCCGCAAATTGAAACGTTTACTTCACTTAAAGCGCTACTTTAATCACCATCAAAATAAAACAAAAAACAAAAAAAAAAATTAAAATAACAAAGTGAGCACAAATTACATGCGTTCCCAAAGTCCTTTTTCAATAACTTGAATAACTCAACTGGAAACAACGTACCGCTGTGACTCATTGAACTTATAAAAAAAAAAAACTACATGCAATGTATGGTATGTAATACATACTTGAATCGAAAAAAATTAAATAAAAAAAAAGGAAAGCGCTTGTAAAAAATCAATTCACCAAACTACCGCAGCGACGCGCTGAAGTCTGCAACAAAAGGCAAAATTTAATAAGTTTTTGCATGAGTGCACCCCCCGTCACATAATCGTATGTAAAAATTTGCGAAACCGAACCGACCGGGTACACAGCGCTGCGGAGCATGTTTTTCGTAAATTTTTATTTTTTTCTACCAATTTGAGTAACAAAGAGAGCTCGCGCTTTGTAACGCGCTCACTCGTCGGCGCACAGTGCACAGTGCAGTCAAGTCAGTCGGCCCAGCCTGGGAACACAATCAGTGGGGGGATTATTTTGAGGGCAATTTATTGCCATCATTGCCACCACTCGAACCGAAATCAATTCGAGAAATCGTCAAACATCAAATGCTAAACGCCAGACGTTTGGTGATATGTCGTGTTGACAATGTTGCGGATGAGGGTGAGGATGAGGAATGACGAGGGGATGGCGACGAAGCCAAATAAGAGCACAAAAGATACGACACAAAAATACACAAACGTTCATATATATAGATCCGCAAATGAATGGGTACACACACACGCTATATTAAAATGACAAAAAGATTAAGAGATGCAATCAAAACAAGCGAAAAAAATATATGTATGATTAGCTAAATACGCAGGGGGGCGGACGACAGTGGGAATGAGGAGAACCGGGCGCGTCAGCGTGTAGCTAAATGAGTGCGAAACAACAAAATACATGACCAAATGGCTATTTAAGTAGATTGATGAGTAGAATGGAAATGCGATAGGCGAGAAATAGAGGGGTAACAAAATTAAAGGAGAAAAGTATTATTTATTATTGACAACAAAAAGTAAAGCAATCCAACCATTCAATGAACAAATCCACCAAAATGGCCAACGTGCAACCGACCAACCAACAAAGAGCGCCAACGAATGAGCCAAGCTGCTGTTGAACAACAAACCACCAAACGACCAGGCAAACAGGCGAACCACAAGCACACTCTATGTACGGTATGCCAACTAGGCGACTGACTGGATTTGTGTGCAGCGTTATTGTTGTTAGTGCGTACCGGTGAGCTCCGGCGCGGGTTGGAAGTGAAGGCAAACGAGCGCACTAAATAATTGTCTAAAGCGTGTCAGCAAAATGTGTAT
The DNA here is from genome assembly GCA_951828415.1 of Anomoia purmunda. NCBI lineage: Eukaryota > Metazoa > Arthropoda > Insecta > Diptera > Tephritidae > Anomoia > Anomoia purmunda. The sequence goes on from OX639993.1 coordinate 18,766,817, forward strand.
TATTATTAGAGGACATACATACATACATATGTACATGTGTAAGTAAACAGTGGCAACTGAAGGGGCAGATAGAGAGCGATTTGGGTGAAGAAAGTATTGGCCAAATCTGCTATGCACAGTGCAGGAAAAAAGTATTGGCACAGTAATTTTGTTACATATTATTTACAAAGTTTTTCCTGTTAAAACTTTTTCGCAATTTTTTTTTTTCAACAAAATTAAAAAAATTTTAATTTGAATTTTTGCGAAAATTTCGCGTACGCAGTCTTGTAGTCCAGATGCAAGTTTTTAGTGGCTAAAAATTCTCGATGATTTTTGATAATTTTTTTACTGGTAAAATGGTAACACCTGCCATTTTTTTACATACAAAAAATAATTTTGTTCCTGCGCAATATGAAAAAAATGTGCCAAGCCGACGGCAAAAAAAAAATTTGAAGTTAACGGCTATTTTCAGCCACTTCAATTATCACTTTATTATACTAAAAATTAAATTGCTTACTCGAAATTATTCTAAAAATTCTAATTAAAAAGTTTGAAATTTTTAGGATAATTTTTTATTTGCTGAGTTTTTTGAAATCTGGACTGTTGTAGAATTTGAAAAAATTGCCATCATAATTTTAAACTTTTTGCTGTTTTAAGTGGTTAAACATTCTCAATGATTTTTGATAATTTTTTTAACGGTATCTAGGTTACTCGATTTTTACATACAAAAAAAAAAATATTGTTAATACGATATCTGAAAGATGTGGCAAAAAAAAAATTGTTAAAAATCAATAGCTATTTTCAGCCACTTCAAACGTTCACTAAAAATGAAATTGCATACCCGAAATTTTCCTAAAAATTCTAATTAAGAAGTTTCCATTACTTATTATTTTTTTAATTATTGTTATTTTTGGCCCTATATTTATGAAACGTCTGTATAATTTATAGAGCTTGAGGCCAGGTTTATATTAGGGAATAATATGAGAAGCAACAATTTTGCTGAAATTTTGTGATTTTTGATATCAGGGCTTAACTGCTTTCGTTATAGAATTTTAAAAAAATGTCATAATAATTTCAAAGTTTCTGCAAGTAGCTAAAAATTCCCGATGATTTTAAAAAATTTTTTTTTTTAGCCGTAGTGTTACTAGTTTTCTAATATATTTTTAAAAATAAATTTTGTTCATACGTTATGTGAAAAAAGTGCAACGTCGGCAAAAAAAAAAAAAATAAAAACACGGGTATTTTCAGTCACTTAAAACCTGCATTTTATTTTACTAAAAATTAAATTGCATAGCCCAAATTTTTCTACAAAAAGTTTGAAATTTTTATGACTTTTGTTTTATTTTCTGTAGTAGTAGTGTAGTGTTTTCTGCAACGCCTTCGGGAATTTTTTTTAACATTTTTTTCAGCCTCTCAACTTTCAGTTTACTAAAATTTAATGGTCTACAAAACAGCATATCCGCAATTTTTCTAGAAAGAACGAAATTTGTATGAAGTTTTTTCGTAATAATACATTTTTCCGACACTGTAGATGAGTAATTGCAAGAGTGTTTGTAATTTGCAAATCAACCAGGTAACCAACCAACATCTGAGCATCAATGCGAACGGATAACAAAAGACAGGCGCTACAGAAACTGACAGACAAAGAACACCAACCAGAAAAGTCGTTAGCTGCAGGCGCTGTGACGATGGAAGGAGTTTGGTTGGTATGCTTTGAATTTAAGCAGAGGTAGAGGTGGAGGTAATGACGTCGGGACAAGCTGACGCTGGTAATTGAGCTGCGGCCATTTATGCACGCCACACGCACATCCAAATCATGAAAAGTGTCAAAAGTTTGTGACAAATTTACATACATATTTTACTTTGAAGGACTGACGAAGGTTAGAAATAAAAGGTTACTGTTTCAAATTGGGCTAATTTTAAAGATAATTTTTTTTTTATGGCAATCAAGAACTTTTTTTCTGTTGATTTGTGTTTGTTGTGTTGCTTTTTTTTTTGGCAATCAGGAAATTTTTTTCTGTTGATTTTTGTGGAGTTGCATATTGACACAGGAAATCTGGCTAACTCTACACTGAGTAAGGGGTTCTTCAAAATTAATAAAAACCTACATAAAATTAAATCGGGTTGCTACAAAAGTAGTAAATATTTTTTAAGAGCCATTTCAGATCCTTTTTTCTTTCTTTTGATTGTGGTTTTTATTCAATCCTGATAATTGTATTTTTCTTTTTTTTTTGAGTTTAACGAATAATTACACTCTTATCGTATAGAATGATTTGCATTTCTTTATTGTCATAGTTAATTTTTGAATTAATGTAAAAAGTTATAGCCTTGAGCTAATGCTGATTGGGAAGCAGCTGCCTATTATTGTCAAAAATTTATAAAGTAATTTTAGTCATCAAAAAAGCTACAGTGTATTTTTAAAATTTTCACATGTTTGCCAAACTTGGTAGCCAGAATTTGATAACTCAACCCACAAATCAGCAATGTTTAAAGTACATTTACATTTTAATTATGTACGCAGTGCAGTGAGTACTTCAGTTTTGTGTTGTTTTTGTTAGGAAGTTGAAGCATCAAATCAAGGTTGAGGACAATGTCGATGAAAGGCCTTCGACAAAAAATATAGAAGTTTTCATTTGTACAATCAGACGGAGATTGAATGAATCTGACATCAGAAATCAGAGCACACTTCAAAAACCCCTTTTGACTGAATGGCATATTCAAAATCTATTTGCATAGGCAAGGGAGAGCTTGGATAGATTAGTCATCTCTCGCTCTTTGGAACTACTGGAAGCCAGTTTGTGTTGGTAAAGGCACTAAATTTGTTCAGCGGTCTGTTAAACACCCTGCCAAGGTCCATGATTACGGATGATTTTCTGAAAAGCGATTCGGTACTTTAACTATATTTACAAAAAATCTCCAAACAAAGTTTATGATCGAAAATTATGAAAAATGTTTGCTTAAGCCTCAAATTTATGGACCGAATACAAATGATTAGATCCTTCAAGAAGACAATGACCCAAAACACCGGAGTAGACTATGTATGTTTTGGAAAGCAGAAAAAGAAAGGCATACAACATCTGCAATGGCCTTCACAGAGTCCGAATGCAAACCCAATTGAAAATGTCTGGGGCGCCAATGAGAGCGAAGATTCGGGAGAGAAAATGTCTACAAAAAAAAAAACACAACTTGCTAGAACGCTAAAAACTTTTGCTAATCGATTTACCGGTTAGACGTCAGACAAGAGCTCTACGAGATATCTTCACTAAGGGAATTCTATGTATGGAGTTTTCAATTATTTTTATTATATTCACATTGAGATTTTTCAGATTACGCAGCCACACAAGCAGATTTTTGCTGATCTGGAATTTTAAGACAGTTGTCAAAAATTCACAATGGCGGATGCAGTCGATGACGACGTCTGCTTCCTCACCCTGACGAACCGATAATGGAGTTCCGAGACCGTACAACGTAAAAAGCTTCGTACGTATGTAAGTCTGCTTTTACGGCATTAAAGCCACGATTCAGGGACTTTGCCAGATAGAGAGTAACTCCTTATGAACTCAAGTTTTGAATTCTTTAAGATAACATATTTAATAAAGTTGTCAATTTGAATTTTTGAAAACTGACTTCCGAGTTCGTATTCAGTGAGTTTAAAAATCCCCTCGAAAAACGGATTACAAGCAAAAGCGATGAATTTTTCAAAAAAGTGTCCGTCATGTGGGATCGGCCAATTTGAATTTTTGAAAACTGACTTCGAGTTCGTAATCATTGATCTAAAACCCCTCGAAACATGGATTGCAAGCAAAACCGATGATTTCCCGAAGTGTTTCCATACTGGTTTTTGAGGTTATGGCAGCACCCTGACCCTAAAACCTGACGTGATGAGTATCAATGGACCGCAAATTCGAATCCAGCGATCCAAACAATTTTTTGTAAGCATAAGGTCCGTACACGTACTCGTCAGTAAAGGAAAATATCCAGTACTTGCCGGTAACTAAATTTCAGAGCGTAGGCTAAACTTGCTTTCAGAGAAAGGAACTTGAAAAAAAGTAGTATATTTAATCACTTTTTCCTTTTTTATGGAAATAATTAACATTTTTAATAATTCTTTTATAGTATTTGTGATCAACTGAATACTCGTACTAGCAATCTGGTGTTTTTCGTACTGGCAAATTGTTACGAATAAAAATTTATCCAGTAAAAATTTGCAATTTCCCCTCTCAAAACAACTGGCATTTTCACGATCTCAATTTCCCCGAACTATCATAAACTAGTACGTAAAAAAGCAAACTAATAGGGAGACAACCAGAATGGAAAATAGATTTTTGAGTGTCTGTAGTATTTCTAAAAAAATGTCCTCATTTTGATTCACTTAAATTTCCAGCAGCTTAAAATAGGCAATTTTATCGAGCCTGCTTGTTTTGTATTATAATACTAAACATGTGCATTTCACATTCAATTAACAATTGAAGATAACGTTTTTTTTTTTCGCCACAACCATTGTTGTTATTGTTTAAGTTGTCACTGCCTTTGATGACAATATCGTTGAGAATGTTTTTTTTTTCTTAATTCATTATTTACATTAGTTGTAGGAATGCTTGTCGCCGCCATTAATGGCTCGTTGGCTGTGCAAACGAAAGAAATTGTAATAAAAACAATCGAAAAACAAATAAATATACATAGTACATACAAATAACAAATATATGTAGTATAACAACAGAATAGCTAACTAAACAAAAAAAAAAAACACAAAAAAACAACAACAAGAAACACCAACAAAAGCAACCGCAATACGCAAACGTAAACGTTATGGCAAACAAGATGGAAATTTCGAAAGGAAACAAATAAAGTGGCTACTACCATGGGTGAGTAGCAGCTGCTGTTGATTTAGCACGGAATAGAACAATAACAACCACAATAACGAACGCTAGACGAAACGAATGAAAGTATCGAAAAAATAATAATAGAAAGAAAACAAAACTAATATACATACATACATATGTATGCACATACATTGTAAATGAAAATAATAATTCGCACTATACGCTACTGCGCAACATTTCCACTTAATTTGCACGCCAATTGGAAATTGCCGCAATGCCAGCGCCACCGCTCCTATGTATCTTGTCACAGCCGCGCCGCCACAAATGAACGAAATTAATTGAATGTTGTGCGCAGCAAATCAAAATCCCCACCCCAAACTCTCACCGACACAACTAACAGCTGTACCAAAAAAGATTGCAACCACCACCACTGCTATTAACAACCGGCCAACAATTCAACAATTCAGCTATCCAACGAACGTGTGCCAGCAGTTTTCCTAAGTACTACTCAGCTTTTGACTAATGCGCGTTGAAGCGATTTGAGTTGAGTGGCAGCGGTTGTAGTGACGATGACGGGGTCATGAACCACATATGACATGAACCACATACTACCTACCCATACATACCTACATATTTACCTACATATATATCTAGCAATTTAGCTACCCGGTGTAGGCAACCAGGTTGCCACAAGTACACCGCGTGCCAAAAAAAAAAAAACGCATCACCTGCCAAGCTAGTCGTAAGAATGATAGCCAATTATTTACTATTTAGAGGCTCAACATCTAAACTGCGGAAAATTAAACAAGGGGTACCACCGCAGGGAGGCGTTCTGTCTCCAATCTTGTTTAACTATTATATCTCCAAGCTCCCTCAACCGTCGATAAAGGCCACCGGAAATGCAATTAACGACCTGTGGTAGGAAGTGAACGGATATTTCTACGACTTTGCCCGTTTCTTCATTGGCAGAAATCTGGCATTGCGCCCTACAAAGTCCTCGGCTACCCTCTTCACCATCTGGCCGAAGGAGATCACCCTATGGTTTTGGGGGTTACATTTGACAGCCTACTCTTCTCTGCGCAATAGCCGCAATCACCAACAAAGTACAGAGCCGCAACAATGCCCCTAACCTCCCGGGCACATCAGAAGGTACCTCCTTGAACTAAAGGACGAGATCAAGCCTCACATAACTCAACCGCTAGATCCGACAGCGTACCTGCAGGTCCTAAGCAGCATTCACAAAGATACAGTCACAGCCATCATCGACTCTCGCCTTATTAATGCCGTAATAGGAACCCAACCATTACCAATTGCTGATGAATTCCCAGCTGCCTCGCGAATCGCGCACTACTCTGGCCCAATTATGATCTGGATAATACATTAGACTCAACTCTCACCTATTCAGAATCAACCTCGACATATGAAACACATGTCCGGCATATGGAGTTTCTCCGCACGATACCAAACACCTATTTACATTCCCCCTTAAACCCACTCATTTAACATCCCTCTCCCTCTGGTCCGACCCCGTCATAAATGCACGTTTCCTGATCCTCCCTCTAGATGAGTTTGACGACAACGATCATGGGTGAATCCGTTCTTAACAGGGCGTGACTAGCCGCTACAACAAGCCTTTAATAACCCACCGAACGCGCTCGATGGCATGGGGCTGTATCAGCTTGGAAGACATGATTTGGAATACGGTATGACAGTTTTTCAATGGTCGCAATTACACCTTCAGGTTTTATATTGTACATATCTGCATACTTTTCAGCATTCGGAGTATTATCTGCCCCACATTCCAATATGTTAGGGCTCCCCAAACCGAACCATATGGTCAATGCTTCACGGTTGATAGAATGCATTGGTCTGTGTATCGTTCGTTCGAACTCCTTTGTACCATCCAGCCCAATCAAATTAAATTTTGATGCAACTGAAAGAATTACCCCTATCCAGTCATCTACACTATATGATTGTGGGGTTTTGGTACAGGTAGATGTTTTTGTCTTCATTACTGCGGGGAAGAGGGATTTTTTTTGGGGGTCTATGGGCTAATAATCCAAACTGCTTAATCGGTCTGTTGTTGTAACAGTTTAAAACATTCCCCATGAAATTTTGCGTAGTAACAATCCTTGGTAGTCCGTTTCGCTCCGATGTCGTAGAACCGATTCTTCTCTTCTTCTCAACTCTCTCACATTTTGGATTCCGTCCAGCAAACATAGCCGTTACAAAATCTTCACCGCGCGTCCTGTGTTTTTTTTTTTTGGACTTCCGTTATTCTACCCTTTTGAGGACACTGTGAGTTAATTTTTTTTGTATAGAACGGCTGAGCTTTGGCTAGAACCAACTTTTTGAACAATTTGCCTACTAGACAAATTTTGCCAACTGAAAGCCAAGATTCGCCCACCATTTTCTGCACTAAATCAATTATTTATTTTTATTTCAATAATTTTTATTTAATAAAAAAAGCTAATGACACAAAAAATAAAAAATTCGAAAAGGCATAAAATTAAAGTAAGCTTATTAGGTAAAATTAATGACAGTTTTAAATAGCTTCAAGCTGCGCAAATTAAACTTAAAACCAAAAAAAAAAAAAATACCACCCTGTTGCTGGTTTTTTGGCACAGGGTGTACATACGTAGATATACATACATATGTACATATCGAAAGTATGTAAATAAACAGTTAGTTATTGTCGGTTTATACTCAACTTAAGGTGATGGTGTGTGCCACAAGGAAATGGGATAATACGGCAACAACAACGGAAAAAACAAATAATATTACGGAAATTGGGGTGGGCGAAACGGCGTCAGCAACGACGACGACGACAACAACCACGACAAATGTGATGGTGATGGCTATGGCTGGGTTGCGCGGCTCAGATATGTCACAAGTACGGCGCCTTCATGCTTTTGGGGTGGTTCGAGTGCCCGTATCGAACGGGTGTATGTGGCATGTGGACGGCTAAATAAATAGGCACATGGTGCACGAACACGCGGCAGGAGGACTCACACAGTGGGGCGAATTGTGTGTATGGGCGATGAATGGGTTTGAACAAAAACAAGAGAGAAAAAAAGAAAAAAAAGAAAAAAAAACACGATAAAATCGAATAGCTGTTACCATTAGCGTTGCCAGTTGCAAACTTTGAAATTTTGTTAGAAAAAAAAAAAATCGCAAAACGGGATAAAAAGTACAAAAAAAAACAAAAGATTTATTGCAATCCTTTTGTACCAACAAAATACTAATTTGGTGGTCCAGAGCAAATATAGTTTATTTTTATTATTCTCTAGCGGCGCTGAATTCTATTAGTGAACTAATATCTTAATTTTATTGCGTTTTCATTTGAGCGAAAAAAAAATCCAATTTCATTGAAAAAAAAAACACAAAAATCCCCTTCGCAACGGCAATGCCGGCTATTATATTAAAGTTTGATTACAATCTCAAAAACTGCTAAAAGGGTGGAATTTGTAAATTATCTGGAAAACAGACACATTTTCACCCTCCTCAAATTTCTAAAACATTTGAGTATGCAGGCAGGCAGACGTGCGTGTTATCAACCGTAATGCAACGGTTTAAATTTCCAACGTAGAGCGCACACTAAATCACAGACAAAAATTGTTTTTAACAGTGGATTTTCCCTCGCAATATGGAATAAAAAAAAGTCATAAAATCATTTGTATTTCGGAGTTGGAGTAAATCGGTAGATTTCTGCATTTATGTTCACAACTTGATGTTGACGTGACGCAGACTATAAATTGAAAACCGGTAAATTAAAATTATTCTAACTACGAAATATACATACAAGGCTGCCTAGTCACACAAACGATATTATTGTTATGTTAACGGTGCGGGAAATGTAATCGTTATCGAAATTATTAACTGTACCAGATATGTAATCGTTATCGACATTATGCATTGTACCGTAAATGTGATCTTTATCGATATTTGAATTGTTATCGTTATCGGTATATTCGCTATTGTTATCGATATTCACGAAAATAATGCCATCTCTATATCAAAATGTGGATATGACAATCAGGCGGAATGAAAAAAGTATAAAGGAATACAAGGCCCGCATCTAGTTCACATTGTAAGCTTTCCAATCGTTATTTTTGGGTTCTTTCTCTGTAGTGATACTTTGAATGAGTACCATATCGATACTTTGTTTGTATCTCTGAAACAAATAGAGGATTAAATTGATGCTTTGAAGGCGGTACAGAAGACTAAACGTTAGGGTATCTCAGATTTGTGTTTAATGTATGGGAACTCTTACTATACTTAATAGATATTTCTTTTCTATGTGCAATTTATTGCTCACATTTGCTTCGATTTACATAGCTACTTTTTTATCGAATTTCCTACAAACAAAAAACTACGAGTTCGATAGTTTTCTCGTTTTAACTGTTCTTAAAAAATTTGTCTGCTGGAACAGGCGCTGCTTTCATTGGATTCATTTTATAAAATAATATTTTTTATAACATTTCATGGTAGACATAGTATATTTTGAAAATTAAAAATCGCAAAAATAGTAAACAAAGATGATCGAAAAGTCAAAGTCAAATGAAACGAACAAATATGGCCGAAAGCAAAGTAATCTAAAATTAACATGGAAATTGTTTTGAAATTTTTCAGGATCAGATGGGTGCGGTTCAATTAATTTTGGTGGTCTTTAAATAATCGAAATGTGTGATTTGTAGTTATATAGTTATATAGTTTGTGCCTTCACTTTTTCAGCAGAGTCTGGTATATGAAAAAATATTGCACTTAAAAAGAGAGAAAGAAGTATAGAAATGGTATGCCAGTTGTCATAAGAAACATTCCGAGCTGGCCATTCGTTTCACCGCAATAACGACAGGTCACATACGAATTTGCTGAATCGCCGAAAATTCCTCGAGCTTTGAATGGGACATTTTTTGTTTGTTGAAAAACTCATGGGATAGAGAAACCTTCGGTAATTAGGGCCTTATCAAACAGTACCCGAGTTTTTTCTAGTAAAAAAAAGTGAAGATTTCTGCCACGCGGAAAAATGAAACTACCAAAGAGATGATAGTAAATGATCGAATAATACGTCAAATATATGAATGATTGACAAATTTTTCGAAAAAAATACGGAATTTTTTTTGCCTAAAACAAAAAAGTAAACAAATTCTAAAGCCAAATAAGGAGTTTCTTTCGAAATTGTAAATTATTTGGAGCATTTTGGTTAAACTGATGTTGGGCAATATTTTTCTGATTTGTTAGAATTAAATATTTGCATGTAAATGAATCAGCTGACACTTCAGCAGGGTTGCAATTGCCCTTACGTTATTTTATCACGCCATCTACGCGCGAAAATAATAATTGAATAAATTTATCAAGTTTATATAAAAGGTTTTCCATACAATTTTTTACATTTGATTCATCAATATGATGCAATTATAGTTTTTTCACATTTATCAAGCCAGTTGAGTACCGCTATTGTAAAATTAGCGCAAGTAATCTACTATGTATTGTTAGTTATAAGAGCCAATTAAAAACCTTCCCCATTATGTCATTCATATCATTAATTTATTGCTCTATTGCTTTGAAATTTGATTATTTTAATTTAAAATATTTTACCCACATAAATACCTTACTGCTTGGGAGCAACTCCAATTGTAAATGTTTATAATTAAGTACGAGGGTGCCAATAAAAGTTCGGTAAGTTGATGATATTTTATATGTTTTTGAAAAATCAAAAATTGGTGCACGTTTCGCAGTACGTAATCTTACGACTTTTCATTCCAAATTTTAAACAAGAAGGAGACGAGAAAACGTCAAACTACTGACAAAAGGTCGTTACAAATTCCGCCATCAATGGAGCAAGAAATACGCCACGCAATTCATATTGGGTTTCGACGTCAACTTATGTAAATATTTGAAAACTCTTAATGAATACCAAACTGCAAATAGAATGAACGCATCCTCTCTTAGGACCATTTATAAGTGGCACCGAAGATTCCAGACGCGACATTTTACCGTGGAGGACGAGCCGCGATAAGGAAGACCAAACTATTCGACCGACGAGACAACTACGGCCCTGATGAAGGTAGAATGATAGCTAGGGAATAGGACTTAAATGCTATTGCAAACTTGCGTAATATCTACGGTTCACGAAGAAATCTGCTCATTGGGCTGCCACGAATTTTCAAGTTCGATTTGCTTAATATTTCCTTAGAAATTTCGCATACGGAGAGTGGGAGAGAGGAACAGATAATGACCCTTGTTTGTCAGTGGCGTGGAACTTACAAGGAACAATGCAACTGTTAAAGCAAGGAAGAAAAGTTCGCAAAAATTGTAGCTGTTATTTTCGTAGAAACTGGTCAGACAATGCGCCAGCTCACACTCCTAAACTAACAAATGCTTAGCTTTTATTAGGTGGTCAAATTCGCTGACATCAAAAACTGCCTCAACTGACAGCTGCTCAAAATCGTGTTCATTACATCATATAAATAAAATGACAGAGAGCAATGAATGTTAAGGGCTCTAGTGAAATTTTGGTGTCAGTTGATTGACATTCCGTTTTCATTACTGATGTCAAATGTGAGGTGACATTTTTTGACAGCCGATTAGGTGATAAGGTAAACCTTTTTTTTTTGTTAAAAGTAGGAAAATAATTTAAACGCGAGGTAATGCGCCAAAATAAACAAATGGCAATAGCTACTGTGGCGCTTCATTATGTAACAACGTTAAGGGCAAAGTAGAGAAACCGTCAATTACGAAAGTAAAAGAAATGGTGGATTAGGCCGCGGTCTGAAGAATAAGCCACCTGCGGTTTTTATGCTTTACTGCGTTTTAACTGTAACTAAATTCACAATAATCGAAATTTATAATCTTATACAAAATTTAGTTAATTTCTTGAAATCTTCGCAACAATTTTTAATAAAGTTTTTAACTTGAATTTACAAACAAAAAATTGAGTATGCAGTTTTATAGTTCGTTAAATTTAAGGACAACAAAGCGCAAATTTGAAGCCTCTAAAAGTTCGCGTTGATTTAAAGTCAGAGACAGAAGTATTGTAAAAGAAAACAAAAAAGTGAATCAATAATTTTATAGCATTATAAAAGTGTTTTCATAATAATTAGCAGGAATATAACTATTTTCAAGTCATCACAGACTTTTATTTCTATTTTGAGACCTATATTATACGCCTCTCATAATAATTATGAGTGAGATAAATATTTTTAAGTCTTCAAGACTTTTTTTGAGAATTATTTTGTAAAAGTTTTCTCATAATAATTTTGAGTGAGACAAATATTTTTTAAGTCTTCAAAGGCTTTTATTTTGAGACTTATATTATGATTGAGATAAAGTTGTTTAAGTCTTCAAAGAGTTTTATTTTGACTTATATAGGGTGGGCCAAAGAAAACCAAGGGGTGTAAGAGTTTATTAACTTTTTCGTTTATAATTTTTTTTTTTTTTTTCTTTCAGATTATATAATATACAAAAGGGAAATTTTTTTACACTAAGTATGAAAAATGATGTCTCTTAAATGACCACCGTTTTCAGCTTCGCACTGATGGGCTCTTTTTAGAGCATTTTCCATAACATCTTTCAAAACTTGTGGCTGTAGCGTTCGAATTTCTGTTTTTTTGTTCACATACACTCGCTCCTTTCCAAAGAAAATAGTCGGGGGCTGTCAAATCTGGCGATCGCGCTGGCCAAATAATTTTCGAATTTCTGGAAATTATACGGCCTCCAAAAATTTGACTTAAAAGTGCCATTGTGTCTCGGGCAGTATGGGCAGTGGCTCCGTCCTGCTAAAACCACATACCAGGTCTGTTTTCAAGAGCAGGACGTAAAAAAATTTTTATCATAAACCGATGCCGCTCTCCATTTACGGTTACAGCACTTCCATCTTCATTCTCGAAGATGTAAGGCCCAATGACATTTTCAGATGTGATCCCACACCATACTGTACACCTGATGGGGTGCAATTGGCGTTGATGAATGGCTCTTGGATTTTGAGAACCCCAGAACCTACAGTTCTGCTTATTAACAAAGCCATTCAAATGAAAATGAGCCTCATTACTCATTTAGAGGTTTAGCGTGGACGTTTTGTGCCTTCACCTCAAGTGCTTAAAATTACTCGCCCTTCAATTCGGGCGCACGAGTAGTCCCTTAAGAAATTGAGGTGTTTCCAGATATTATGATATATTTTCAAGGTCGCTGAACACTCTGGGCAAGTTAATTTTTCGATATGGCCCTTATATTTTGATATATTCGGGCCAAATCTAAAAAAGGTAAGCAATTCGAAAATTACACGTCAAAGTTGTTTATTAAAACAAAAATGTGTTCATAGGTTTTTAACATAGGTTTTTACTATTACAGCCACATTTTTTGCAAACAAAATGAGCCATCATAGAGATTACTACGTTCATTACTGCTCGGGATATATTGAATTACTGAACCTTAAACTGGACCTTAAATTAATTTAGCTTAGTGAACCTTTATCGGGAGTGCGATTCACTAATTTGTTTTAACGACAATAGCATGGTTAACTCATCTTAACTCATTTTAACGATGTTGCTATTAAGCAGCCATTTTTTAACGACTTTTGCTATCGCCGAATAAGCTGTTGTCGTTAGCTAGTCGATTATCGAAAACTAAACGACAACAAATTTGATGTTGTTAACTCAATCGAGAAAAGAAAAGTACGTGATTTCAACTTAAATAAAAGATTAATTAAAAATTCGGTGATTTGTTATCTTGAAATTAAAAAAGGATCATTAAATTATGTCGTATGAATATTCAATTAATGTGCAAATGGTAAAAGCAAACTTTTTTTATCAAGAATGCAAGTACAGAAATATAGTTTATATTTAATATACAGATAAATTATCCTAATTAAAAAGTTTTAAATATAAAACTTAAATAGTCTGGAGCACAACACGATTCATAATGCAACGAATTTTGAAAACGAAAACCATGGCATATTTGCAGGGGATTCCGGATATTCCTTACAGTCGAGTTGATGACTTTTCTATCAAATAACTCAAAGGATAGTCCGATTTCTGCTATAAGGTAACATAACAATATATAAAAATAATTATAAATATTTGTAGTTTGACGGAAACTAGTATCTTATTTCACTTTAAACAAATATAATAAAAATGCGCTGAAATTTTTATTCGACAGCACGCATTCATTCATTTATTATTTTTCGTTCCTTTTTGTGGTTTTCGCCCATTTTGGCAGTTAGTTTGACCAAGATGCCACTCTTTCGTACTTTGAATAAATACAACGAGACAGCTGATATGTACCGTTAAGAATAAGTTAGTGAATCGCACAATCGTTACTGCAAACGCCAAATGTTGTCGTCGAAAATCGCGATTGTCGGATTGTTTAAAGTAAGTGAATTGGACGGACTACTGGTTTATATTTGCGTCGGCAAATGTGACAACAAACACAAATACATCATTTGACAATCCGTTATTCATTCAACTGACAATATGAAATGTCAAATTTGACCTAGCATCGAAGAAATTTGACCAGCACCATTTTGTGATTGTAACGAAAAATAAAGAATCATTTTGAGGTGAAAGTCATTGCTAGCTATGTATGTAGAGATAAGTAATGAAAAATGGATGTAAATTAAAAAAATATTATTGAAAGGATAAAAAAATAACAAATTAAAAAATATTTTCCTTTCCCTTCATGCAATTCTTACCGAACTCTTGTTATTGCCCTCGTATATTGTATCATAATTGCACTTTGCTTCTGTCACTATTTATTTATTTATTTATTTATTATTACGGCTTTTTAGGCCTAAAACTTACAACTATACAATAATTTACTTCCTTTTTTTTCTAAATTTGTACACATTAAAAGAACTAACTGTATAGAAAATTCATTTAAAGTACAATTTTAAAATATTATTTATAATGCATAAGTTATATTTGCATAAATTTTAACTGCTCATTGGGCGCCGACTTTTAGGGCCGGCTGAGACTGACGAGGTCTCAATACGGACAAAGTGGCCATCAGTACACATCGCGTTACTCTTGGATCAGCTCATTTCAGTGGACAGTGCTAGTCTCAATTAAGAAAACGTGATGCTCGGCTTTGTTCTTAACAGTGGACAGTGATAGTCTCACTTCAATATCTTTTTTTAATGTCAAAGCGCTATGGATGCCGACTTTAAGTATTTTCAGAGACGGCCGAGGTCTTCTTGCAGTTTTAAGTGGTCATCCGTAAATAGGACTTTGATCATATTGTATGATATTATATTTCCGGCCAACATAGGTGACAGCGCCAAGTCAGTCCACCTGAGTATTTATGTTATGTAAAGGCAAATCCTGCCCCTCCCACATTCACTTCATTCAATCAGACAATTGATAGTATGAAAAGTAAAAAGGAAAAATTTCATCTCAGAGGAAGGTTTCTGCAGTATTCAAATAAACTCTTTTTAAAACTATTGACATTGTTACTGTTCTTTATATAATTAGGAAGCTCATTGTAACTTTTTAAACCTTTATAAAATATATTTTGCTTGTCTATTTCTGTTTTAAAAAGAGGCAATCTAAAATTATTATTCTCCCTCACTCCATGGGAATGAGTTTCATTAACACATATTTGTGTTGATAGTAAAAGCAAAACTAATAAGTTTTAATTTCATGAACAATAAAACAGCGCTACTTCTTATACTGTTAAAAAATGGGTAAATTTTATTAGACAAATAAATGTTTGAATAGATTCAAGTCGCCGTCGAGGAATGTGAACAGCTGTTGTGCATCGTAAATTGTAATAAAAAATTAAAAAATTTACCATAATGGGTAGTTGAAATAACTAAATGACTCTTAGCAATAAATATTATTAAAAATTTCTGAAGAAGTAAAGCTCTGAGATTGTGTGAATATTATGGCATTAAGTGACGGCAATCACATTCGAATAGGTTTATTGACGTTTTCATTGAGAACGATTTTTTTTTCATAAATATTTAATTTAGTTAGCCCACTAACACCGCAAGCTTAATTAAAAGCTTAAAAGATATACATATGTATGTATGTACTGTATAAATTATAGTGAAATAATATTTAGGTAGTTATCGAAAAAAGTGAAAGAGGGAGCAGCGAACGAGTGTGAGGAAACAAAAACGGCTGGCAAGCTTTCCTTCGCGCGGCGCCGAACGATATTGGAAGTTTCAACAAATATAGGGGTTTTTCGGCACTCGTGTCGGCAGGCAATAAATCTAGAACAGTTATTTTGGTAAATAAAAATATGTACTACCTACTGTTATTCTAGTTGGTGTTTGGGGGTTTTCCGCTTATCTACAATCAAACTTGGTGTTTTTCCCTTGCTTGCAGTTTTTTTTTGTACCTAGCATTTTGAAATGTGAAAATTTTCGTTGATGGCTATTTGATTGAAGATTTACGGCGTCAAGTTGTGCAATTGACAATTATAATCCGTCCTTTTTTTTGTTGAATCATTCATTCTACGAGTATAGTTAAAATGATAATTCAGTTTGCGTGCAACGGAAGCTACATAGTTTTGATAGGCAGATTGTCAAAAAGTCTTATCTGCTATGTCAATCAAATGTTAATCCCAATACGTGCTCGCGTGTGTGTGTGTGTGTAGGTGATAACAATGCATAGCGCAAAACACCACAAACCTTACGAGTATTTGTATATTTAAAGATTCGTTCTCAATGCAGTGAACCGTGAAACCAAAGGAGTATGTGGATTTTTGGGGTTGCGTGAATTATCTAGATAGAGTAGTAGGTAGAACTTATGAATCCCTTGACAAACTTGTCATATTGTGGACATGTTGAGATAACTTGATATGTGAAATAAAAATGCGAGTGGATGTGGATGTGGTGTTTGAACTGGCAGCAGCAGCAGCAGCAGCCCCAGCGGCACACCATATGTACATATAATGAGTGTTAATGTGCAGTTGGGTATCAACAAACCTTGGTCGCTTTAAGCCTGTCAACGCAAAAGTAAAGCGTAAATGAGGTAGCGTTCCGACAACTTGTTGTTATTGTTTGTTTTTCTACTATTTGATTTTTTGTTATTATTCTTCTTCTTCTTCTTGCTACAAGCTAGTTAAGACAAATGCAAAGAGTGATTAGTTAGTTTTAGATAAGAACTTAGACTGAATGACTACGTGCTTCATTTTCCGTGTCCAGCTACTGAGTGTTGTTGGCTTATTGCCTCACATGATTGCTGCTGGATTTGTTGCACAAATGGTGAGCTTAATGGCAAATCTTATGTGTGGCATTTTATACGAATGAATATGTTGGTTCGAGTTGGAGCAGGTTGTTAAAAAGGTTATTTTTATTAGCAAAAGTTTCGCAATTTCGTTTAGGAATCAATGTAAGCAATCTCATTGTACTTGTGTCCAACATTTCTATTGGCAAAGAACAATCAAAGAGAGCTTAAGGTTTTACGGGGTTTACGTGTAACGACGCATAACTTCTGTGCAGTTTAGCAAGCTCGGAAGGTGGAGTGTAAATAAAAATAACGGCACCTTGTAAGAGGTGATCCAACCGAGATAAGAAATCTATTATAATTTTTAAACGCATACCTTAGAATTGAAAACTTTGTGAAAATCAATTTACAGTTTGAGTGTGTTGTGGTGAGAAGCAGGAGGATTGTCTTTTATGCATTAAGATTAAGAATTATTCAGTGTATAAGTAGATATATCTGTGTTAATAAAAATAATAGCAAAACATATTGACAAGTTTTGACAATTTTGTCTCACCCTATTTTATTTTAATAATTTTTTTGTTTTTGTAAAAATACAGATAATTCTTTAACAAAACCTAAGTAAGCCGAAGTTTCGAACCTTATAAAAATTTAAAAACTATCGAATTTTCAAAATTTTTAATCCGAATTTCAGGTATGCAGTTGAAAATTGAGAAAATTCAACAAATCGAAAAAAAATAAAATTCCATTTTTCACATTTTCAACTTTGTAAGCCGATTTTTTTTGGAGAATTTTCGAATAAGCAGCTTGTAGCGCATTCCTTTTTGCTATAATAAAATTCAAGTTTTAAGTAGCTAAAAATTCTTGTATATTTTTTTTTTGCTAACGAACAAAATTTACTTTTGCATGGAAGAAAATGAAATGAAAAAAAAAACATGATCAAAAATTCTCTGTCTAAGAACTCGGTATGTAGCGGGTGCGCGTGTAGTGGGTTTCGGGTTCAAATCCTGGCCTGGGCAAATAACATCACGAATTGTAGAAGTTTTTTTCTTAATATCGGTCGTTCCCTCGGCAGGCAATGTCAAACATCAGAGTGTATTTCTGCCACGAAAAAAAACTGCCCACAAAAAATATTCGGCGTTCGAAGTCGGCTTAAAACTGTAGTGACGAACAGCTGTTTCGAGCTTAGTTCTGGTTCGCGTGAACACGGCAATGGAGCAATCGACGCAAACTCTTTCAACGTTTTAAGCAGAATTTTTTTAAATCGATAGATTACTTTGCTGAAAAAATTTCTCTACACTTTTGTGTACATTTTTAGATCTGTTCGATGTATGCACTGAATGTGTAGAGTTGTGCAGATCAACATTGAATAGAGCTCACGCAGTTTGGTGCAAGAGGCCTAACGAACAAAAAACAGGACAATTTATCTATTTCTTTTTGATCTTTCGTTTTTCCGACAGGGTAAAAAGTTGAGGATGATCGATAACTCTTCCAATGTTTTATGGAAATTTTGCTTACAATTTAGACAATAAAATGAACGGAAATAATATAATTAAAAATCTTTGAAATAAAGGTTATTCTAATCGGATTCACATTTTTTAATCGATAAATTACTTTGATGTTCTCTACACTCTTAGGTCTGGTCGATGTATGCACTGAATTTCGGATATATACAGGGTATAAAGTTGATTTGCATATATTGGAACGATTTTCCGCCATCCCTTGCCAAGTTTGGTTTAGACACAAATCGCTTTCGCCTTTTCACAATGCCGAAATCGGTTTGTCTCCAAACCAAACTTGACTATGGAATGACGGAAAATCTTTCCAATATACAGCAATTTATCTACAATGAATAAAATCTTCCATTCGGCGCAGAAAATTCCATTTTTTCTATCTAACTCCTTTTGTAAAATGTAAACATTGCGGAGAAATAGCATACCTGAAAATTAACGCATAGAGCTGAAAAATACTAACGTCTGTAAAACCTGAATAACTTCGAAAATCACAATGTCTGAAAAGACTGGTGTGGAACTCTAAGTGCAGACCACATTTTTTTTTTTAGCTTTGACCGTCAGATGTAACTACCATCAATTGACTGGCACTGTTCTGGAAGGGTTTACATTGAAATTGAAATTTTATAAAAAGCGGTTATTAAAATGAGGGATTGTATTAAATAATTCAACAGCTGCAAAATATTCGACACGCCTTTGTCAAGTTCAGCACACTGTGCCAATCAACTTTTTAACGTCGTAGACAACAGAGTGCCACAACTGTAAATATTACAAACACATTTCATACATAAATATCCATTATATGCACCCACACGTGGCCCATGACGCCAGGCAACCAACCGGCCAAGTGATTGTAAATAATAATAATAATAATAGTAATAGCGCGTGGAGAAAAAAATGCAATTGAAATTGAAATTCGATTTTTCCGCTTTTGTGAGATTTTATTTTCTCATTTCTTCAAATATGTACTATGTTATGTATTTCTATTTGCTTTCGTTTTTATATCGTTTACACATTTCATACATTTTAACAAACAAATAATATCTAAGTGCACACAAACAAATAATAAACGCATGAAGGTGGTTGCTATTCAACCTCAATAGACTGTCATCGGTATGGTGTATGTAGTAATTGCCCTTGTTGTTGCCCGGCTACCTATCTTACCTACCAAGTAAAGTACACACATGCACATAGAGTATGTACATCTACCTAGGCAAATAAGTAGTACATATTTGTGCGGAGTAAACATGAGGCTGTTATTGCTGTTTAGTTAGATATTTATTTTTAATATGCGCATTTGGAAATTTCACAAATCCAGCAAGAAAAACGTGCGAATAGCAACGATAGCAAATATGGGATTGCGAAGAACTAATAAAAAAGTAGAGAAATAAAAACAAATACATATATAGTAACTAGTAATAAAACAAGGTTGCAGCGATTGAAAGAAGATAAAATAAAGCGAAGTGCGAAAATAATAGCAAAGGAATTAAATGAATGAAGCGGGGGTGCTACGACAATTCAACAACCGTTGTTGATGGTGTAGGTGAGATGGAAAAGGTGTGTTTCGGGGTGGGTTCAAGTGAATGGAAATGTTAGGTTCGAGGGTTACACACATACATATGTATATAGATAGAGCTAGTGAGAGAGAGAGGGTGATCAGCCGCTTGAAGGGAAGTGGTGGGTGGTGAGTCAGTCATTGCCGGTTGATGTTGGATAAGTTTTGCGCACAAATTAATATAATATAATTTATGTAGACTTTGAAGGCACATACACAGACACACACACATATGTATGTACATCCATATACATACATATGCACATACATACTTACAGAGTACACACATCAATAAATACATATGTGCGTGCTTATGTAAATTGCATTTGACGAGTGTAAAATCGTGTAGCGGAAAAATGGTATTCGTCATCATCGACATCAAGGCGGCGAGCGACAGCAAAAGTGTCAGCGATTGAAAAAAAAAAACTTGTTACGAAAAGAGCAACAATTTAAAAGCCAACAACAATAACAAGTGACTTTTAACAACGAAATTCATATTTCTCGCCTGGCCGAAGTCAAGCAACTTCTATCCACTTACATGTGTACCCATTTATTTCACATGACATGCTCGTTCACGATTCGTCGACAATAGCAATTATTGGTGGGTGGCGGGTGGTGGTTGGCAGGGAGGTTAAACAAATATGTATGTAAAACAACAAATAGTGTCGATGCCCAAGTAATCATCATCGTACACCCGCATACTCGCTGTTGGCGGACATCGCGCTCGCATCTCAATCGCGGCCAACACGACGTACATATCTTCGCGCAAACCAAAATCTTCACACATCCAATATTGTACATACATACATACAAGACAATGGGGGAACAACAATAACAACGTGAAAGGAAAGTATACACAAAAACTATAAAATACTTGTTTGGCTCGCTCTTAACTATAGTACGGTGGAGGGAAAAATAATTGCAACTTTAGCATCGCTGAAATTTGCTTGCAATTTTTGTAGGTCGAGTTGGAAATGAAAAAATATTGAACTAGAAAATAGAAATATTGCTGGGACCGTAATGATTATAACTTCTATTAAAAAAGTCATTACTTTTATTTTGTCGATCACATTAGATCGTTTTTTTTAATTATTCATATACATATGTATATAATTTCTTTGCCTGATTTTATTGAACAATATTTTTTTTTTGAGCTCAAGGCCAGTATAAGGAAAGTATATTGGAAAAAGACAACAGGCAGGAGTTTATAGAAATTATAGCAACATCTCCTCATCAGATTTCTTTCATGACTCCACCAGCCTTTGAACCCACAACCTGCGACTTGCTGGGATATATGTACACAAATATGTGCATATGTATGTAAGGAAAGAGTTGAATCAAAAATAATCATGGAATTAAAATTTTTCAATCATATAAACGCAAAGGAATTTGACGGCGATGACAAAATATGTTTTATGATCGAAAAAAATCATAAAATGTTGATCAAATTTTATCGAAAGAATTATAATAAAAAACTATCAAATCAAAAACCACAAACTATCTACAACATGTGATTCAAAAAATGATAGCCCCAAAATAACGATTATGAAATGATTTAAAACAACTCTTGTACTAAAGAAAATAAGGTCAGTTTTGCCTAGCATATGGTATAAGGTATAGATCGATATATTCGAATTTTGTGTTGAAATGATTTTTTTTTTTATTTTTGGTCGCTGTTATGCATGTTTGTGAGATAATCTTGAAAATAGAATCGTTAAAAAGTCAACCGATAATGTGGCCTGAAAACATGCAAATCAGGTGGCGGAAATTGCTAATGTGCTGACGAAAATGGTGAAGGGCTGTTAGACAGTGTTCAAACGAGGAAACTTTTGTCGCGGCAACTCGTTACTTATAGGTGAGAGAGGGACGGGGAAAGGGGAAGGGCACCGAGTTGATCGTGCTCGGGCGACACGCTTTGTGTTCTTATTCGTCTCAGTCGGCAGCTAAGAAATTTGACATTCCTTTTCATTTATAAATTCTTTCAGTGGGTGCAGTTTTGTTGAGTTTTAAGTGAATACATGCGGGAAGTTGGGAAATGAAATTTTGTTCTTATTTTTTTGCGATTAAATATACACATGTGTATGCATATACTATACATATTAACGTAAATTATGTTAAAACTTCATTTTTCAATCACCTTTTACCTATAATCACAAAATTTATCAGAATGGTAAATGCCGCTTAAGCGAAGCGTACAGAAATTTGCGAAAATGATATAAAATGAAATGTCAGAAAATTGCCTGAACAGAGTTGCTCTGTGTGAACACGACGAGCAACACCAAAAGGGAAATCGCCGATAATAAGCAACAAAAGTTTCCCCGTTTGAACACTGTCTTACACAAAAGATAAAAAAAGGCAAGTTTCAATTGCTTCTTCCAACCCTCCCAGTCGGTATAAATTAAATCTAAGTTAATAAATACATGATGATGTTAAGTAATTAATGATAACTATTCTAGGGCGAAAAAGCCATAAAACATTTCTAATGATTTGGAAGAGATAAGAGATGTGTGTAAAAGAACGATTTAACTGACATTAGAATTTTTGGTTTAAGACCATTAAATGCCCACAGAAATGTAAGACCTTCTGACTAGGTATTGCATCAGCTTCATTTAAATGACACGAATGAGTTCTAGAGTAGAAGAGTATTTTTGTATTCGCACAATATTATCGAGCTTCCTACCCATGTTTCAATTATTAAAGGTTTGGTAAATAATGGTAGTTTTTGTTGTGGCTGTCCTTTACAAAAGATTGCAGTTAACCCTCTCATGCCCGAATTAAAATGGGCGAGGCTAAAAAATATTTGAGTACAGATTTGCTTTAATCACGACCTGAATATGAACTGACCAAAATTTCAAAGTCCTAGGAGTCCTGGTTTGGGAGTTACAGGATGTTGCCTATAGGCAACATTGGGCAATAGTGAACAATTTTGAAATACAGATAAATTTTGAATAGTATATATGTTTTTATTTGAAAATTTTCGTACATTTAGGTATGAAAAGATACAAAACAATTTTTTGCGGGTTGCAACATAAATACACCTTACATTTGCTGCACCTTGATCGAGGACATCCAGTTTGACATAGTCTGCAGCGTCCTTTTGAACCCCATTCGACCCAATGTCCCGTTTGGTCATACTTTTTACTGTTTTCCGGGTTTGGAACATACGCTCTTTTACGGGAGCTTGTAGAGGCAGCTGATGATGATGGAGATGAGGATATAGCTGATGATGATCTAGCTGGTGAAGTTGGAGCAGGCGAACTCAAGGAAAGTAACGATGGGCCACCTCTTTTGGAGGATCTTTACATTCACCGCAGATGACTTCGTTTTTCCAAGAAGTATCGCAATCATTCATTCCAATACTTCTCCATCTCAAACTATCTAAGTTAATTTTTTCAACTACCTGTGCTGTTTCTTCGTTTATAGTTTCGCTACTTAGTTCTATCCCATCTTCAACAACCTTCTCAATCAACTCAATATCAATGTCATTTTCATCCACTTTATGCAGTGTCTGCTGTATTACATTTTCCAAAAAATCGCCCTCATCGATATCTTCATTTTCGCTGTCCATATCAGAATCATCCCAGTCAAAATTGAGAAATTTTTCAATCTCTTTTACATTCAAACCTTTAGACGTCATTGCTGGTAAAGAAAATACACTTACATAGAATTAGCATATAATAGACCAATGTTGCCTGTAGGCAATGTCGTGTTTGACAAAATAGACCAATGTTGCCTATAGGCAATGTCGTGTTTGACAAAATACTGAGGTCAAACTTGAATTAATTTGTTACCTATTTTTGTTTTATTGTAATCTCTTACCTGTATTTAGTTATAAAAATCACTTATAACACAAGAACTGTTTTATTCAACTTTTTATTTTATTATTTTGCAAAGGCATTTTTTTTTTAAATTTGTGATCACGTGTAGACACAGAGACAATAAGCTCGCAATTGAACAATAACAAGATTTTTTCGTTGATACTTGGTATATGCATACACAAAACCTTAATCTACTGCACAAAAAAATCCGTTATCGAAAATATTAAGAATAACGGGAGTTATAAGAGCATAAGTACAATGTTGCCTATAGGCAGCGTCGGGCATGAGAGGGTTAAGAAAGGAGCAGACATGAGACAAAATGCCTTCCTCTTTAACGAAAAAGTACACAAAGTTGGTAATTAATGGTAGAATGAGCTATGAGATACAGCCTTCTTTTTCGTGCTTTTTTCGTAGAGCAAATATTATAAATATGAATTTAAAAAAAAAACTATAATTATATGCAAATAATTAGGTGTTTATGTGAAATTCAGGTGAACCGTGCAAATGGCTAAATTTTCAACATGCAAGTGAGTACCGAATTTAAGGAGTTTCGCGGGATATTCCTTATCACAAACATCATAACAAAGTAGTGATATGTTAAGATACAAAAACGAAATATGAGTTAAAGTAATTATGAATTTATAAGGAAACTAGTTGATACCCGCCACTCCAACTGCATATGTAGCTTATAGTTGTCCGGTGGTTAAAAACCAATTAATATACCATATTGAGTCGAATAAGTTATTCATACAAGAGCAATCAGGTTTCAGAGCTAAGCACTCTTGCGAGACTGCGCTAAACTTGGTATTATCGCAATGGAAGGAGGATCTGAACTCCAAGATGAATATCGTGGCAGTCTTTATTGACCTTAAAAGAGCCTTCGAAACGATTGATAGGGATATAATGTTGGGAAAGCTGTCAAATATTGGAATAGAAAACAATGAGCATAACTGGTTCCGCAGTTATCTCTCAGATCGCAAACAACAAACGCTGATCGGTGATTCCCTCTCAACGAAGGTAGCAGTCGATGTTGGCTTACCACAAGGGTCAGTCTTATCTCCAATACTGTTTAATGTATATATCAATGACATAAAATCTGTTCTGAAACATTGTAAGGTAAAACTGTTCGCTGATGATACCCTGTTAACGATCAGCGACAGGAATCTTCCTAATGCAATAACAAAGATGCAAGAAGATCTGGATGGCCTATACAAATGGTTATGCATAAATAGACTTCAACTAAATGTGACTAAGACACAATTTATGATCATATCTAGACAAGTTAGGGATACCTCCAATAGTTACAACTTACGAATTAAGGATGCAGAAATCAAAGAAGTAACAACTATTAAGTATCTAGGTATATATATCGATAACAAATTAAAATTTGAGGATCATATTGAATATACAGTAAATAAGATTGCGAAAAAAATTGGTATCATGAAAAGATCATGTAAATACCTAGGAAGGAGGTATAAAACAATGGTATACAGGTCTTTGGTAGAACCCCATTTCATATATTGCCCAACAGTATTTTTCATTGCTAGCGACACACAAATTTGTAAACTGCAAAAAATGCAAAACAAAGCTTTGCGATTTATTCTGAAAACGCGGTACGATACACCCATACAGGAAATGCTAACAAAGTTAAATTGGTTAAGTGTAAAACAACAAATATACTTTCATGCTATGAAATTCATCTATAATATAAAACATGGTATCCTACCAGATTACCTGAGTGATAATCTAAGGTATATTAATGAAACCCACTCATATTTGCTTAGAGAAACTAGTAGCTTTAGGCTACCGCTTTATAAAACTGAAGTAGACAAGAAAAATATATTTTACAAAGGATTAAAATGTTTTAACGAACTACCAACTCAAATAAAAACTAGCGAGAATTTCGGAAGTTTCAAGAGGCTACTATCTAATTACTGCAGAACGATGCCTATAAGATGAAAATCACTGAAGAGGTGGTATGGAAACTAGTCCTGTAGTACATGGAAAGTGTCGGATGGGAACTAGTCCTTTGCATCCATACTGGAAGTGTGATTCTAGATCTATAAGTAACGAAATGACTAAAGAGGTGGGACCACTTGCAACGGGTGACGGCTCGGAAACCTGTACTTTCCGACCGTCACTGCAGCATGAACGGGGAAGGCGCGGCTCGGAAACCAGTCCTTTCCGACGGCCCAGGCAGCGCGGCTTTGGATCCGTCCTTTCAGACCGTCTGCTCATGAAAAAGAAACGACGAGCGACTGGCGTGGGAACTCGCCCTTCTCGACCAGCTCAGCATCAGCAAACGGATGGCTCGGGAACATGTTCTTTCCGACCATCTGATATCCAAAAGAATTGGCGGCGAGCTGACTCGGGAACACGTCCTTCCCGATCACTGCGACGAAAGCCCCATACAATTACCCCTCCACCCGCTTAACAGAAGAAATTTGTAGCACATGGAAAGCGTGTACATACTATTCTATTCTAGTTGCTATGTATAGTTTTGTATAATGTTTAATATAATGCTTAATATATAAGACTTAATCTAATTATTTAGTACATAAAATTGAATTTAGCAATAAATGTTATGTATTTAAATACTTTGTACATATAAATAGGTCATATGACCGTAATAAATAAAAATAATAATAATAATAATAATAATAATATACTTGCTGCAGATTTTTGAAGGTAAAAATTCAGCTTTTAAAATATAATGTTCAATGTAATGTCTGCAACTAACTTAAAGAGTAAATTTTATGTCGACTTTGACTATGGGGCATTGCTTATTCGATTTAAACTACATATGTAAGTCGATCAGCAACTATGAATGTTCAGGAAAACTTAACTATGTATGTATGTACATACAGTGGTGAGCAGAATTGAGTACATGTTGATCTTTTTACAATATTAGCAAGGGTTTTCATAGTAAATTTTTTTTGATAATTTTATATACAAATATAGTTCATACTATAACAAAACCCATGTAAATAAATGTTTCAAACTTTATACACAATTTATAAAAACTCAACAAATTTTCATCAAAATTTTAAATTCTTTTGGAAGAATGTTGGTATGCAGTTTTAAGGCTTATTTAATTTTAGTCTAATAAAGTGCAATTTTGAAGTGGCTAGAAACAACCGCTGATTTTTTATAATTTTTTGAATTTTTGGTCTTGCGAACTTTTTTTTATCAAATGCATGGATTTTATAAAAATTCCCACTGATTTTTAATAAATTTATATGCCGACATTTTCTACCACATAAATTATGTACTTGTATAGGTTATATATGGAAAAAGTTTCCAAAGCCAAAATTTTAAAAAAATTATAAAAAATCAGCGGTTGTTTCTAGCCACTTCAAAATTGCACTTTATTAGACTAAAATTAAATAAGCCTTAAAACTGCATACCAGAGAAGTTTCTAAACATTCTTCCAAAAAAATTTAAAATTTTGATGAAAATTTGTTGAGTTTTTATAAATTGTGTATAAAGTTTGAAACATTTATTTACATGGGTTTTGTTATAGTATGAACTATATTTGAATATAAAATTATCAAAAAAAATTTACTATGAAAGCCCTTGCTAATATTGTAAAAAGATCAACATGTACTCAATTCTGCTCCCCACTGTACATACATACATATCGACAACAGCACAATCTAGTGGAATAAAACATCTTCTGTGTAATTTCCGCCATAGCTGAGTGTGTAGCGATTCCTCGCTTCATTCCATGTGCCAGGGATTCGAATCTTGGCCGGGGGAAGTAACATCAAAAATTATAAGAGTGATTCACAAGTCATAAGTTATTGTCATAAAATTTAAAAAAAAAAAATTACAAAATTGCTTAGTTTTAATTATTTGTTTCAATGCAATCCAAAAACATAAGTTTCCAAAATTAAATTGTATGACTTTATGTTTTTTGACACATTATGATTACTCAATAGAAGGCTTTCTAATAGTGTTCGGCTGTCGGCAGGCAATAGCAAACCTCCGAGTGTATTTCTGCCATGGAAAAAAATTTTCACAAAAATCACTTGCCGTTTAGAGTCTGCGTAAAACTGTAGCCCCTCAATTTGAACGAAAAGTTCGGCCAAACATCAAGCTTTATGATGTAAGCGTCAAATTATTATTATTATTATTATTACCTAAAGAGTTTTAACAAAGTTTTATGATTAGAAAATATATTTTATTATTAGAAGTCGATATATGCACCTACTTAGATTACATGCACCTCAAATGTTTGATTGGACAGATTAATCCTCATCGGTGGTTTGGCCCTGCCATAACAAAGGTGAAATACCAAAAACAACAACAACAAAAAAGGAAAAAAATATGTTAAATTGGTTGCAAACTTTTTGCTCTTTACTACCTTTATACATATATGTAGATAGATAAATGTACACAAATACAATTATATGGCTATTAGGTAGGTGCATGTGTGTGACAGTTTGGAAATTTACTCATTTACGCTCTTCTCCTACATTTACCATATTTTATCTATGTATATATTTGTTTTAATCTTTTCACTTTTTTAACGACACTAAAATAATTTTTGCGATTTATTAAATGCGCGAATAGTTGGATTTCTGTTATACACACTTGAAATCCGTTCATCGTTTTGTATATTGTTTTTGGTTTTTGTTTTCGTTTTTTTTTGTTCAATTTGCTTGGTTACCTATCATATAATCGAAAAAATATGCGAATGACGAAAAAGTGAGAAATGGAAAAATATACAAAAACAATAACACCTTAAACAAACAGATACACTATAAATATGTACCTATTGTATTATACCTATCTACAAAGTAGGCATACAAAAAAAGTGACGGAAGAGACAACTAAAACTGCTTTAAAAAGATATCTATCAGCAACGACAAACGCAGCAACTACAAAAACACAACAACAAAAACGATAACAATAACAATTTGCAGCAGCTGCGCTAGCCTTAATATCCGCTTAATTATAATTAGTATTGTTGTTTTTAATTTATTTCAAATTGTTTTTGCTCGCATTTTTTAGATGTTGTTGCCATTCTCTTAACTGAATCTATCATTTATTGATGCTGATCATACAGAGACATGCGAATGTGTGTATGTATCCATCTTAGGGTGGCACCTAAAATCAAATGAACTATTTTTTTTCAGTCTCGCTCCCCCCAATCGGTAATACCACGGTCAAGCATATTACAAATAAATTTAGGTACCTAGTAGTTACGGTACAGATGTCTCGAACAGGATAGAAAGTTCAGATTACCCGTATGAAGACTATAACTAAAATTAATAAAATAGTAATATTGACTAGGGGTTTGAGGTTTAGAAAATGTGATGCCAAAATATTCTTACTGCATTTCAGGATCGCCCTAACCGGATAATCCAACGAAGACTAAAGCATTTTTTTTCTACCACTCAAAATTAACTTATTAATTTTAGGTTTTTGGGTCTTCATCGGGTAACCTGAACTTTCACCACTGTGCGACACGCCTCAACCATCTCCAATCGTGATCAAAATTTACATACATACTATGTGATATACATGTGTATTTGACTATTGAATTATCGCGCATTCCGTTGAGGTTTAAAAAATATGATGCAAAAATAATTTTCCTACATTTATGTAAGTACCACCCTAATCTACCTGTACACACAACGTACACAAGCTATTTTATAGTGCCATTTTTCAACTTGCTTTATGCATAGAAATCATTTTAAATGCCAGCAAAATTTGCAGTTTATATAAATTTCGTATTGCTTTATTTGTTTTATTTTCAGTATTTTTTCAATGGCTATGAACTTAATTGTCATTTTTGTTGTGGTTATGGCTAGTTTTATTACCTTTGGATTTACTTAGTTTTGTGCTTTTTTGTTGTTGCGCTTTCAAGTTTGTCTGGTGGTATTAATTTAAAATTCGTCTATGATATTATAGCACATTAGGTATTTTGTTGTATTTTTTTTAATATTATCTACATATGTTTGTATGTTGAAGTATTTATTACTTTTTGTTAGCCCACACTTTAGCAACGTCACTTCACCTTCGATTTGAATGCGATTTTTTTTTAAAGTTGCCATGAATTTCGGCAATTATTTAATTTGCATAATACATTGTAGATTTTTTTTTAGTTTTTTAATTCCTGCTTTTTTACGCGAATTTTTATGAATTAAACGTAACGTTTTAAAGTTTAACATGAATTATTAACAGTTTTGCGATTACTAATTTTCATTTCTTTTTTTGATTTTCATCAATCTTCTACTCATTGTTGTACAATCTGCTGTTATCCAATAGCTGGATGAGCGCACGGCTACACGACTGTCCGATTAAGGCAAATTAAAAATAAATGTGACTACCTATATATACAAACCTATAAAAATATGTACAATTATAGCTACAACATCGCGCATATACCGCGTCTACGAAAGCAATAAGAAAACAGCAGCAACAATACCACCACCAATAACAACAACTATAAACGAGAAAACTAGTTATGCCTTCGAATAGCAGTCGGGCGACGTGTACAAGCCGATACAAAGGCACCAAAAAAAAAAAAGAAAAAAGGTAGGCTGCTTTTAAGGATAATTACTGATTGAGGTAATGGTAATTGTTGTTGCGCTGCAGTAGTTCTTGTTCTCGCTTCATTTCAAGGGTAAACAAAGAAAAGTAAAAAAAAAAAACAGAAAACATAAAAATAAGGGTATGCGTGACGCAGCGGAAACTTCGAGACAGCGGGCAGCGATTTTCAAATTATGTGTACCTTTACCTTTGCATAGCACAATTTGTGCGCTGGCCATTGAACCAGAAGGGGGGAAAAAACAAACGAAATGCATTGAATTGAATACTTAATTCTTTTCTGTTTTGGGAAACACTCAAGATGCTATCAATGTCTGCATTTTCACAATATTGTTCTCACGTTCGCATGCATAAAGGATTCCTCGCAATATACCGTGAAATATGCTCTGCTGCAGGCACCCAACGATTTTTTAATCAAAAACAACCAAGCAATCAACCAACCACTTTTGTGCTACGGCGCAAATCAATATATGTACTTAGAATGTTGCAGTTTCCCGCCTGTACGCAAAACCAGACACATTTTATGAATTTATGAAAGAAATTCCAGCAACATTGACAATTGCAGTTGCAACGCAGCTGCGTTCGAGCAACAGCACGACGGCAACAACCATCAAAACAAACCACAAATTCACCGCCAATTGCAACGCTGTGCGCGCGCATTTATTTGCAAAAGCAATATTTCTCTTCTTACTGTTGATTGCGTATCTGCATTTACAATATTTATCATGTATCGCTGCACCATATGTTTCGTATCTTCTTCGCATGATTCTTCTAAATACTTTTTTTTTTTCTTTACATGAAATATTTTCGTATCTTTTTTGTTGTCCTCCCTATTTGTTGTGTACACCACTCCATTTTTTGTTTTTTTTTTTCTTTTTTGCGCTTACCTCTCCCAATTTTTTATGTCGCGCTGCAGAATTGTAGTATCCTTTAGTGCTATGCAAAATTTGTTGTTATGTTTTGCTTTAAATTTCATTGAAATTCACTTTATTTTTGTTACAATTCCTATTTTTTTCACTCCCGTTTCACATATTCCGCTTTAATGGATTTTCGTTTTTCACGTTGTTCGTTGGTTGCGCGCTCTCGTTCTTGCCATTCGCGCTAACCAAAACTCACCGACAAAATTCGTACACATACACACGCACTCGCGCAACGCACGAACAAACTCGAATATTCGTGTATATGAAAGTTGGAAAAAATTTTTCTCACTACCTTTACTGCAATCAGGTTTTGCAGATTTTCATTTATTGATTTCAAACAATTTTCACTCGTTTTTTCTGTGATTTTCACTACGCTCGTTTAGTATGTTGATTGTTTTACACTTTTTCAATAGTTTTATTAATTAATTATGGCATTTTTTGTGTAAATTTGCGAAATTTAACGCACTCGCGAAACGACACTACATTTAAGGGAAAAGCGAAATAGTAGAATGCGATAAATGTGAAGTTGGTTGCTGTTATTTTGCCGTTTCTCTTTGCCATCTAATTTCTGTGTTGAGTGAGTTCC
Organism: Anomoia purmunda; assembly: GCA_951828415.1. Classification (NCBI taxonomy): domain Eukaryota; kingdom Metazoa; phylum Arthropoda; class Insecta; order Diptera; family Tephritidae; genus Anomoia; species Anomoia purmunda. The sequence goes on from OX639993.1 coordinate 18,798,731, forward strand.
AGCAGCTGGTCGGAGCTGTTACTAATTGGCAATGTTCATGGCGCTTGCAGTTACTTATTGGGAATGAAAGGTAACGGAATCAAACTGGTATTTTTGAATTTGTTGTGAAATTGAAACCGCTAATATCTAGCGAACAAAAAAAATTTAGCTTATAATTTCTTCGACATCCAAAACAATTGGATTAAATTAGTTTCTGAAACCAATCAGCACATGTCAAATTACTTCTGGTATGGTGAAATATGCAAAAAGTTATATAATTCCTTTGTTTCTGTTGTGCGGATGTTCCCCTCAGTTCATGATAATAAATCTATTCCATTTAATTATGAAAATAAATGGTTTCAACCGATTTTTTGTTTTCCTATTGGTACGTACAGCTTTCAATGCAAACAGCTGTGTTAGAAAATTTTAAATAGCAAAAAACAAAACCAATAAAAAAAAACATTTGCATCCAAAGCATAGAACGTTGATTACAAAGAAATTGCACAACTTTCACCGTTCCAATTTCACCATACAAGAACTAATTTGACTTTTGCTGATTGATATGAAAGGTTGATTGTTGTTGTTGTTGTAAGGCTAGCTACGCCCTGGTGGACAAGCTTACCCATGGTCGTTATCTTCAAACTCGTCGAAGGGGAAGCTCTGGAAACGTGCCGTTTCGACAGAGTTGGACGATAGTGAGAGGGTTGTTAGATGAGTGGGTTTGTTGGGGGATGTAAATAGGTGGTTGGTATGGTGCGGGGATTCTCGGGTCGAGCATGAATATGTAGGAGTTAAGTCTACTACAGTATCCAGACCTTAATTGAGCCAGATTGACGCGTTACACTCGGAGCAGCTGAAGGTCTTCGTCTGCTATGAGTTATGATTTGACTCCAATAAGAGCATCCACAGGACGAGAGTTCAGAGTCTATCTACATGCCATCGGATCAAGCGGTTGACTGCTGAACGACTGCGGCACGGCCATTTCTAGTTCCTGTTTAGGTGCCCTGTGCGGTGACATCCAATCAAAAACTGCTTGCTGAGCAGGATGTTATGCTCTTTAACAGGGAGCATACACCTCTCCTGATAGAGGTGTGCCTCAGGTGGCAGCAGAAGACAACCCGGTTTGGTCCGGAGTGCGGCGTTTTCAAAGGGCTGAAGCTTCATCCACTGTGTCCTACTGGCTCCCGGCGTCCAAATTGTAGCAGCATAGTTTACAACCGGCCCACCAATCGTCTTATATGTTGCCAACAACGTTTCGTTCTTCCTTTTCCCAAGTGCTGCCGCCGACCGTCTTGACAATACAGTCATATCCCATGCAATGACGAAGTGAGCAAGGTCGGAGAGATGAAAGTTCACCTTTGACCCCACATCATCAATTACATTACCGGTAACAATTGTTGAACAGTCATCAGACGATGGTAAACTCTCTCTCTCTGACGGTTGAGGGAGCATTGAGATGTAGAAGTTAAACAGCATCGGGGAGAGGACGTCATCCTGCGGGACCGCCTGTTTAAATCTTCTCAGCTTCGAGTTCGCATCTCTGAAGCATACTGATGACTGTCGGCCACGGGAATTGACAGTCCACCGCTTCAGCCCCTATGGGAGAATTGCTGTCTCTACGTCAGCTAGTAGCGTTGCATGGCTAACCTTGTAGAAATTCTTCTACAAATTCAATGATGTCAAGACGGTTGCCATTTAGGCCGTAATTCTCCTGTGTATTTATGAAGTTAAGTGCTGTTGTTGTGGTGTGCACTTTCCGGAAACCATGCTGTTGCTGCACCGGATGGTGCGTGAAATTTCGGAAGCAGCAGAGCCTCCAGCGGTTTTACCACAGATGAAAGAAGGGAAATTGTCCGATAGGAAGCACTCTTGTCCGCCGGCTATTCTGGTTTCAGCAGTTCCACACATCAGGAGAGAAGAGATGGAGAGGTTAAAGATGCTGGTGAGTTAAGCCACTCCCGCTGGGCCCAAATTTTTCAGCATCAGCATGTTTAATCCATTAGGACCAATGGTCTTGGAGGCTTTTGTCTTCCCGATGGCCTCCTTACCTGCCCCACGGTTTGCACAGCCTCCTGACCACTCTACGTTTGGCCCTGCCCACCGAGAGGGATGCAAAATAAATTATCGGCTTAATAAGCTCGCGCATCCCTTCTATTCCGACGAAGCGCGGCACCGAATGAAATCTCCGCTCGGCCATCGCACTTCGTTGGGTTAGACAAGGACCTTACGGTCGACCAGAGCTTACTTACACCCATGGTCAGGCTACCAACTTCCGAATTTCCAAGTTTAAATCCCTAATGCGAGGATTACGAGGATCGGAGTGGCAAAGGTGGTCGCGGTCGTTAGCAAGGGCAGTCGCTTGGGCCGAGAAGTTTGCACAGATTTCCGAAAACATACCGGCTGGGATGAAGCGTGCAGCTGCCGTCGCGACCACCTTGCGGAACTTACACATCAAGGCAAAATTAAAAAGTTAAAAAAAGTAGTCCTTTAATGTTTTGATATTTTAAAATATTAAATTAATTTTAAGAAAGCGTCAGTTTTATAAATCAGCATGTGGACTGTAGATTAGTCAAATGTTCTTTAGAAACCATCAAATATTCTTTCGAAAGCAGCACTTGAGCAATGCTTTAGTGGATTTTCATTTAGAATGGAATCGAACCGTATTTTGGAATAACTTTGATATTTCTAATTAAAACTGGCTCGGTTCGAAGACAAGAAAAAGCGGTGGCTCGGCTCAAAAGCCAGATTAGAACTGCAAATAGTAATAACAACAACAAAGCTAAGTTTAAGTAAGTATACATTATTTTTATTACTCTTATTTCTTTGCCACATTTTCTCGCAATATTTGTTTTTAAAGTTTTTATTTAGCAACTATTTTATAGTATTCGTATTTTTTTTTATTGTTATTAGCAATAAGAATACATAGTATGCACATTTTTTCAACTTACAAATTTAGTATTGTTTCGTCTATGAAACATTATGCGTATGTGTGTGTGTGTGTGTATGTATGTGTGACTTTAATTACCTTAAATACGTTCATGATACATACAATCTATTTAATTATTTATTTATGTATGTATATAATAATTTAGTTAATTCTAATGCATCGTTCTGTATACGCACGTATTGAGCATTCGACAATGATATTAAACATTTCAATTGATATTCGACAGCTTTTGTTTTTGTTTTTCGCTTTTTGGCTTTGATATTTGGCAATCCGTATATGTATGTGTTTGTTTTTATGTATGTATGCATGTAATCGTGGGTTTGACTACTTTGCATTTTAATTTTAAATATTATACATTGTATATCTATTTATTGTTTACATTTCATTAATTAGCTTCTTATTGCACATTAACTTTAAATCCAATTCGTTCATTTTGATATATTGTACATACATACATACATAGATATTTTTGTGTGTAGTTGTTTTTTAATGATTATTTTTGGCTGATAAGAGTTCGTTAAAGAGTTTTGATACGTTTCGGTTTTCAACTGCTGTTACTTTTTCATAGTAGATTTCTTTCGTTATTTGCAGCTTTTATTAATGTTTATTGTTTTTTTTTATTATTTATAAGTTTTTGTTCTTAGTTTCAATTTACTTATTGCTGTTATTTACTAAATTAAGTTTATAGCAAATTTTCATTATTGTATAGCTAACTTATTGTACATAATCCAAAATGATTTGTATTAACTTTCTATCGTTATATTTTACAATTTGTTTTTTTTTTTGGGAACAAGATGTTTGCTAAATGAAAGAAAAAGCTTGTTTTCACTTGCCACCGACGCTGACTAAGTGATGCTGCAAAAGACTTCTAAAGATAATCGCATATTGTTAAGTTTATAAATACATAAATGCATGTATAAAATAAGTAAACAAAATATTTTGCTATCTCGAATTTACAAATTGAAAACTTTGTCCGAATAGCTAATAGATGAAAAATATTATTGTATTTCGCCGATAAGAGTTGCATCCCAACGTGGTTTTTTACGCTTCCTGATAAGAGTAGAATCTTCATACTTGTGTTTGTTTGTTTATGCTTATCCAATATATTTATCTTTGTCTTTATCTTTATCTTTATCTTTATCTTTATCATCATCTTTATCTTTATCTTTATCTTTATGTTTAGCATTATCTTTATCTTTATCTTTATCTTTATCATTATCTTTATCTTTATCTTTATCATTATCTTTATCTTTATCTTTATCTTTATCTTTATCTTTATCATTATCTTTATCATTATCTTTATCTTTATCTTTATCTTTATCTTTTTCTTTATCTTTATCTTTATCTTTATCTTTATCTTTATCTTTATCTTTATCTTATCTTTATCTTTATCTTTATTTTTATCTTTATCTTTATCTGTACTTGTAATTAAATTGAATTCATCTGCCGTTCGATCTCCAACATCATTTTTATCTCTTTTCTTGAATTCATCTATATTTCTGTAGCTTTATTTTCACTTTCATTTCTTCATCTATATCTAACTCCAGGAACTCCATCTTCATCTCCATTTGGAGTTTCATCTTTATCCTTATCCTTAAATATCATTTTGTTTTTATTTTCATTATCATCTTTATCCTACTCTGTAGCTTTTCCTTTACTTTAATTTTTATCTTCTTCTTCGCTTTCATTTAACCTATCTTGTTCTCCATCTCCGTCTTCATCAATAAGCTCTTCTTATAATGTTTATCAGACAACGTAAAAAAATCGTTGGATATAACTCTTGTCTGCGAAACTTAAGCTTTGCCTCAACTAGAAAATTGTTTGCGATAAATTTATAATTGTTATGCTCCTGAAATCTGAAGCCATATCTCCATTCTAGTACCAATTTTGGAGCTTGAATTATGCGATCAGCCTATGTAAACTCACATCACCGTCATACAGGAGAGTTTAGATAAGATAAGAAAATGTAAATCCTATCTAGAAGACAAACTGGATGCCGGTAGTCCTAATGCCCGAAAATATAACTAATTATTCTCCGAAAAAACCCATTTCAATCTCGTTCTGGATCAACAATTTTTGGTTTTCATCGAATTTGGACATCTGAAATATACGAGAACCTGCAAAATTCTGATTCGGCAAAATATATCAAACCAGTTTGACGCAGAAAGAATGGAAGCGATCTCTAGCTCATTTTACACATCTACCCAGATTAGACTTATGATTTTTTAAAGGTGAGCGACGCACGCTTGGTATTAGCTAATATTGCAATAAATTCTAAATTCGAAATGTTTTGTCAAAAAAAGACGAATATTTAGGGGGAAATCAAGCAATATTTGGATGTTGTATCGGGCATTCTTTCCCTTCGTATTTCCACTGTAGAAGAATGGGTGAAACAACTTCCTTTCTAAGAGAATCAAATGACGATAAATCCCACCCAAGATTCACGGTTATTAGGGATGAAAAGATGAAATTTGTGAAGAGACGCTACTGGCAGACTGCTCTTTTAAAACCATTGGCGCTTGAGATCCTACTTTAAGATTTGGTTTTGAATAAAGTCAGTGCGTGTAAGGTGGGTTGCAAAACTTATTTTCACTAATCAAAAAAAAAAAACGAGTAAAGTGCTGTACTTAGTTTTTATCCTATAGTGAGGACTGGCAAAAAGAAGTTTGGATTCAAATGTTACTGGCAATCTGTGAAAAAGGAAAAGGATGTAGTGGCGTAATCAGAACTCACCGCCACCAAAAAAAAAAGCAAAGGAGACTATTATGGCTATAAACTTTTGAGATTAAGAAGAAATTTCACTTCAGGGGTCTAATGATCGCTATACAACCGTAACAGGCGATCACTACGATTCATTGCTAGTTTGATTAAATGCGGGATGCTATTCAAAAAAAAAAAAAAACTCCGAGTAAAACTGTCGTGAAGAGTTTTATTGCTGCATGACAACGTGCCGGCCCAAGAATGATAGAGTACAAGATTACGCCTTCCGCAGACGCTAGTCCTCTCTTTGTCGATTTGACAACATCCACCAATTCGCTGACGAAATAAAAGCAACTTAATTTTAATTTACACAAACAGTGCTAACAAAACTTTCGAACTTTCTGCAGTTTGTTCGCTTCTTCTGCGCCTGTTCCTCTTCTTCTTTTTAGAATGCGTTCGTTGCTATCTCATTTTGTAGCTATTATTACGTCACTATCAGTTACTCTCAGAGCGGATCGCAACCATGTTTTCTATCATTATTGGTAACGGTACACACGGGGGATGTCTAAAACCGGTGTAATTAAGAAATGACGCTTTTTCCAACCTAGCCCCGAGCTGCCCCTAAGCTATCTATGTGTATTTATTCTCGAAATTTAAAACCGACTTGCGAAGAAAAAATTTAATTTTGATGAAGAAGTTAAAATTACTAAAATACAATTTTTCGTTCTTTGCATGCCTAAATAACTGTTAAAATCATAACTATTTTATATTATTATCGGCCTTGTATTTAGAAATTCGAGCTCGATGCCAGTTTTTATTAGGGAATATTGATATGAAAAAGCAACAATTTTTCAAAGTGCTACAAGTGATAGCTGCTATTTCGGAAACCAAATCATCACCTACAATCTTTCTAGACTTTACCAAGTTTTGAACCATGGCCGACGGGGATTGATAGGCCAGCATTTAATGGCTGAGCTACCCTAACTCCGTGAAAATTGTTTGCTGTCTCATTATACCTATCTCCAACCATGCCATAAAGTCTAGAAAGGAAGATGAGGAGATTTGGTTATTTCCGAAATACCTACCACTTTGTTAAATTGTTGCTTTGTCATACATAACTGTTCTATTTATTATAAAATTCCGAAGTGTGATATATTGTTGAAAAGAAAATTTTGAGTACTGTACAAGGCGAATTCATACAAGGTGGTGTTATAAATACAACTACAAAATTCCTATGTATTTTGTTTTTGTTTCTGCGTAAGAGTTGTCAAAATTTAGATACATTTTGTTTTTGCTCTTACGGCTTTTGAAAGCTCATACGCAAAAGCAAAAACAAAATACATGTAGGTGAATAAAAAAAAAATCAAATCAACTGCTCTTATGCCATCACCTTCTATAAATTCGTAGTTGTAAATTTTGTAGTTGTATTTATAACACCAACTTGTATGAATTCGCCTTGTTTTATATTCTTTTCGTGTATTTTTACTCTGGAGTGCCTTATTAGCCTACAAAGTTCAAAAAACTGTATTTCTACACTTCGTTAAATAATTAAAATAAAAAACGTTTATATATTTTCAACGCTGAAAGTAGGCTGTCAAACTAGGTGGTGATTATTACTAACTTTTTCGCGATCCAGTCCAATGCACATATTTTCGACAGCTTCTTTCGGCGTTTGAAAAACCTGCATTATTCTATACGCATAAGAAAATTTTAGCTAAGTTTATATATACAAATTTGCATACATTTTACAATAGAAGTCTACAAAATTTACAATTGTAAATTCGAAAGCGTCAATTGAAAATGAGAAAGTGTCAAATGAAAATGAGAAAGTGTCAAATCAAAATGAGAATGGCCAGTTGAAAGTAATAAATCGCCAATTAAAAAATAAGAATAGTCAATTGCAAAGCCGAAAGTGTCTAACGTGAATGAGAAACTTATTTTTATTAAATATTTTTCAAATAATAATTATAAAAGACATTTTTATTGCCATGAAAAGCTGAAGCCTGATGTAATGCTTTTGCCCATTTTTCTCCCATAATAGTGGCCCTTACTTCATCCACGAGCTTTCTTAAATACTAAAGTCGCTACTTTCCGACATTTGGCTCATTTACTTCTGGGTATGAAAAGTGATCGATCATTCATATAGTAAATACATTTTAGCTTTATCCCATATATCTCATTTTCAAATAATTAGTTCGCATTTTAATTTGACGTTTTCTCAATTTGATGAAGTTTAGCATTTAATTTTAACCTCTTCTTACGTAGTACAATAGGAAATGCAGTAGTCCTCTAATTTTGAACTGGTATATTACTCGGCCCACAAATTTGAATTTTGCACTGCTTTATTTTCTGTTACAGTTTAGTTACTAAAATAGCTTGCATTCACTTTTTTAACGTGACAAAAATTTTGAGAAATTATTTTCTGAATTAGTTAACATATTGCTAACCTTAAAATACATAAAAGCGAAAATCAATTCTAGCAACAATGTAAACAAAAACTATGCGCCAATTTCGCCCTTTGATCAGTAGCTCTCTGTGACATTACTCCATTTTAATCTTTATACGAAATTATTCCTTAGCGAAACATTAATTTTACATTACATTATTTTAAACAAACAAACACACTTTTTAAATATGTAACTATACATCTAAAAAAAAAAAAAAAAAAAAAATACAAATATGCAGTAAAGATAAATGCATTAGTTTTTCAACTTCAACATAAACTACGCCCGCCGTCGTCCATCTGCATTTGCGGTGGTTAACATTGACAGTAGTAATTTGATAATGTAGATAGTCAAATGAATTTTCAGAATTATGGTCAATGAATGTGAATGCACACAGCCACGAGCCGCTTCCTCAATACCTGGAAAATATATTGAAAAATTTGTATTAAGTAAATGAATGACGTTTTACAATGGAATTATTTTGAAACTTACCACTTATAAAATTCAGATGATCGTCATTTATGGAAGCAGCGCCATGATGTAGTTTAATTTCTGAAAAGGTTAGAAACAATTAGCATTTTTAAATTGTGTAAAAAATAGTATTGATATTATTTTTATTTAGAACTAGAGTGAATTTTATGGCTAATAAAAAAGGAGTACTATTTGTAATTCTGAGTAAATATATAATATACATATTTATATATTACGAAAGTTCGATAGTTCGGAGGATTTATTCGATGTAGTAAATATATTGGCACACTGCTTTGTTTAATTCGCAGTTCTTAATTTTTCAAAACTTATACCACAAAGTCCACAGATTATGGGTACCTTACTCTCTGAAACTTCATTTTTATTCTATGTTTTTTGACTTATGAAAATTTAAAAGACGAGCTTAAACTTTCGAAGTATCATTTTTTAATTACCACCGCTATCAGTGCATTCAATTTTGATTAATTGTTGCGCATAGGTCTCACGTATTCTTTAGTGAACAACCGAAAATAACGGTATTTATACTGTCCTAGATCTACTTTCGTACAAAATATTTGATACTAGTCAGTTAAAAAAAAAGCACATCACGAAACCTTTTTTTATTCCGCCAACTTAACGCTGATCACAACTTATAAGGCAAAAAAAATATTAAAAAAATAAAAACTCATGCCGCTGGCTACAGCGCAGAACACAGCAAAAAAATAAATATTCAATAGAAATGTTCAATTATTTCGAGAATATAATATGTATGTATGTATATTCAACCATTTTTAGATCACTTTTTAATAATTTTATAAATAAATATGCGAAAAAAGGAATTCAAATTTAAAAAATAAATAAAAAAAATTGGTAGTTTTTTTCCCAGAGAAAAAGAAGATCCAGCTAACAAAATCTGGGATGAATTTCGAAGTTCGATTCGTCCGGTGTCCCAAATACCCGTAGTTAATACACTCATAATATATTAAATATTTAAATTTGTTTGCTTTTACTATTTCTAAACTTAATCTGCAACTAAAGAACTCGAACAGAATTTGTTTATGTTAGTTCGCGAAGGTACTAAGAGAGCTAAGCCCAATATTATCATCTCGAAAAGGTTCTAAACCTCATATGCCTCTAAATAACACATAATATACAAATAAATAAAAAATATTATTATAATTTAAAGACTTGACTATTTAGAAGTTTGCTAATTTTTTACACCACTTCGCTTTCAAATATTTGGTGAAACTGCTTCCAAAATACATCAACCAAATCTCGATTTTCCTAAAATTCGTGATGATGGTGTTATATGTAAAAAAACAAAAATTTACACTAACAAATCATACACACACAATGACAGTACAACGAACATATAATTTACAACAAACACATAATTTTGACATTACGTTTACCAAGCGAATTCAATCAGCTGTTGGATCAACTTCACCTCAAGTATATGAATTCGCCTTGTGAGAAATGAGAAAATATAGAAAATTCGCTGGCTGTTTTTACTCAAAATCGAATAGAAATTATTTTATTTTTATTAAACGGATTCTTTATCTTCATTTTTATCAAATTTTGAATGGACATTTGAAATCGACCCGATTTCGAAAATCATTTTTCGATTTTTAGAACATTACCGTATAACAAAAAGTACAGTTAAATATCAAAAGCGTTGCATTCGATGCAAATTATATCAAAAAGGGTCATTTCAAAGCACTTTTCGAATTCAAATTGTACCGGAACTTTGCCATCACTGAACCAAAGAACGTAGATTATTACAAAGTTGCATAACTCCCACCATTCTTATAACAGAAAATCTCGCCCAATTTCGCCAAACCAGAACTAGTTTGTTGATTGCTGTTTGCTGATTGATATTAGAATCTGATTTGATCCAATCGGTTTCTGTGTGTGGTGAATTGGACGAGAGTTCGTGACACAGGAAACGAAACGGCATGCAACTTCTTTGCTCTGAACTCTGCTAGAATATGCGAAGACAGAGAGCGCAATCAGCTGGTATGCTTCTACAGAATGAGTAAAATTTTTGCGGGGTTTATTTTAGTCTAAGTTACGTCTCCGTCTACGAAAAATTCTACGTTGGTGAATTTTAATTTACATACCGCTCTGGTAAGTTGAGCCGTGCCAGCTGACATGCTCACCGTTTTGATGTCGATGAGTAACCGCCTTATTATACTCGTAGATGTTTTTTTTTTAGAGGAAAGCCGAATTAATTCGATCTGGCATCTCTAATGCTTGGTTTTCATTAGACCAAATTTTTGGGGACGAATTTATAAATTGACATTTTAGAATTTTACATTGGCCCAAGTCAAAATAAGCCAATTTGCTGTTGAACATTTGACACGAACATTTTTTTAATAAAAAAACAGTTATATTGACAGTTAATTGATATAGCAAATCTTGTTTTGATTAAATAGGTAACTACCCAATTTGCACAAATCGAGCCCTTTTCGAACCAGTCACAAAAATCTAATATCAAGCGAAAATCTAACCTCAAATTTATATACCTCCAGAGATTATCTATGTTGGTAGATACACTGGCAGACAAAAAAAAAAAAGTGTAATAAATTTTTTTATTTATACATTTTTGGGTATGCAGTTTTATAGCCTATTTAATTTTAGTATATTTTATTAATTAAAAACTGCCCTTAATTTTTGATAATGTGGTCGAAAAGGCAGAATACAAAAATTTTACAAATCAACGGGAATTTTTATAAAATGTATGTATGCATCAGAAAAAAAGTTCGCAAGACCAAAAATCCAAAAAATTATTAAAAATCTGCGATAGCTTTTAGCCTCTTCAAACTTGCATTTTATTTGTTGAGTTTTCATTAATTTTGTATAAAAAAAAATTTACTGAAAACCTTGCTAATTGTATTATAAAAAGGTCACCATTTGACCGGTTTTGCTCGCCACTGTATGTGTGTATGTACTATATCTCACTTACCATATAACCTCAAAGTACCCTCGGCGCGGCCCAGTGAATTCGTGCTCACACAATGATATGTACCAACATCAGAATGGGAGAACTGACGCACGATAAGTAGCATGACACCGCGATAGCCGTCACGTTTTTCCGTTATGCCATATTTCGGACTAAAAGTGTAAAAGGATAAATGTCATTTTTATGCGAAAAGTTTCTATTATACAACAATATTTTTCAGAAACCTTTTAGTAGAAAACAACAAATATAGTGACTGTAAAAAACTATGGCGTTCGGGCCGTACTTAAAATATTTCAATTGTGTTAAAAACAATGAAGATTTTTGCAAATATTTACGCCCTTTATGTTTCATCGCATGGACAACGTCATATGATCACATCGCATAATTGATATGACCGAGGCAGTTATTGTTTTGGTTTAAATACCGTATACCCAGTAAGTATTATAAGTATATTTAATATGCACTGCAAATCGATTCTTTTTTTTTGAACATTTGGAACTTCATGTGATGGAGTCACATGATTATATCAGACGATGTGATGCTATGATGTGACATCAAAGTTTAAAATCTTGAAATCGAACATCACTATCTCTTTCAGCATGAAATACCAAAATGTCCTACTGACTTCGTCACATCCTTAAATGATATCATCGTTTGATTGATAGTATAGAAAATCAACACCAACAAATTTTGCCGTTTAGTCCAATTGAACCAAGTAGACTCGTCACATTTAGTGCTGAGCAACACGTGATGTGTAATCAGATCGCACGTTGTAAAAAAAATTCTCTCGACATATAACGGGGTATCACATCGTATGACATAAATTGACATCACATTGTGTCACAACATTGGCCAGTTCCTCAGGGGAACGTAGCTGAAGAGTTGATTCAACGTTGTTCACTTATTAAACGGCCGGAAAACTATGAAATTGAACATCATATGACTCGAATGTCGTACTGACTTCGTCACATCATTATATGATATGACTGCTTGATAGAAATTAGAACAAATTAAGATCAACTAACGATGCAGTGTCGTCTAATTGTATCAAAAAAACCCCTAGCCACATTTAGTGTTGAACATGACGTGATGTGTGGTCACATCGCACGTTCTAAAGAAAGTTTATCATACCACATCAATGAAAATGACATGACCATCACATCACATGACGTAACCTCACATCATGAAGCATAATTACGACTTGTAAGGACGAAAATTTGTATAACCCTAAACTCATTTTAAAATCAGATTTCAAACCTTTTTTCTTTCATATGGTTAAATCAAGTCAAATCATTCCATAAATAAAAGTCACATATCAAATAGCAGTAACTGAAATGAATGTCAGCAGCTGTGCATCGCATGATGTGACATATACAAAAATTAAAACTTTCAAAATTCAAAATTTAGTTTGAGTGCCACCGCTAAAATTAAGCACACTACCAATAAATATATACTTACCCATCCAGAAGCATTTCCGGACCAGGTTGTCCTGCTTCCAAACTTGAACTTGAGATGCTAGCGAAGCCACTGGAAGTACGCGCGCCTTTCAGCCAATAGGAAACGGGCGATGGAGAAGCTTCCACTTGACATTCCAATTGTACGTCTGAGCCGAGTGGAGTGCCCAGCAATTGACTGGGAGCGCGAACCATGGGTGCAACTTTGGGAGAAATGAAAATTGGAGACATTGAAAAATGTACGACCAACGTCAAGCAGTATAACTAAGCACTATTTAAAAGTTCATTCATTTTTTTCGAATTTTAGTAAATTTACAACTCACATTGTACACTGAGCGAAACCCTTTTGCTCACAGCTGGTGGCACATCATTCGATGCAATGCACAGATACGCGCCCATTTGTCGACGTTCCAAACGTATCAACCTCAACGATGAGCCGCTATAGGACTCCACTACGGAGAGAGAATTGCAAAAAAAAGTCAAAATGAGAAACAAAATAAAAATGTAAAAATAAAAAATGCAAAGTGAAATAAAGGTGATTGAAGAAGTTCCACAACGTGCGACCTGAATGATTTATTGACTTCAAAGTGTCTATAAATAATCGTTTATATAACTCGTACTCCTATCCGTCATACTCGTCCGCACGTCTCGCATTCACCTTAAACTCGCTACTACTATATACATACATACAAACATAGCTATCTACTCGGTAGTCTGCCCTTACCCTCTAACTACTTTCACTACTTTGTTCAAAAATGACTTACCTTTCATCAGTTCACGACTTCCCGACTTGCGTATCAAAATCATTTCACCATCTTCACGACGCCAGATGACGCGCGGCATGGGATTGCCAGTTGCCTTGCAGGTCAATGTGGCATCCTCGCCCTCTTGTACCGCCAAATCGGCAGATGACTCCTCATTGATGATGTCAGGGGGAACTGAAATGCACAAATAAAAAAAAATGAAAAAACAAAAACAAAAACAACACGTATCAGCAAAGCCATATAAAAAATACAGTATATATGTATGTATGTGTGTATGTAAAATTTGTATGCAAGTATGGGTGGTAAAAGTAAATATACAAAGTAACGTTGTCGAAGGTTAAGTTGGTTGGAAAAAAATGTCGAAGATTATACGTGACTTAAGCGCTGTTGCAAAAGTGTAGAGTGGCTCTGTGTGATGTTGTTGCTGACTTTTCATGGTGCACGAATTATTATGGCACTCGATTTTTTTTGCAGATAATTAAATAAAGCTGTCGTACACTTTGACTCGATTTAAATGGTTGCTATTTGCCGGTTTGCTGAAGAGGACAGCTTCGTAATGAAGCTTCGAAATGTTGAATGAGGAAATATTAAGTTTTTGTACGAGTATTTTTTATATTATGATGCTATGAAATTTATATCCACACTACTCGTTTATTTCAGGTAAATCATAATTTCATTGAGTGACAAATTTCATTTTCAACATCATTTGGAAAGTAATTTAATGAGTGTTAAGGATTTTGACTTTTGGCTGAGTGAGAAAGGTAAGTCAATTAAAATTTACTTAGTTATATCTATGGACAATCAAATGTTATGAGTCTAATTTTCGAATCAGCTTACAAGATATATCAGGTGAGAGCTTAACCTTTGGGAAGCAGAATTCGCAGAGGGAAGGCGTTTCAGTGAAACAAATCAAGTATGTAATTTTTATAATCCTGCAATCGTTCTTTCTTCTTATTTGGCACTACAGCCGTTTGCAGGGCTGAGCTCAGACCAAAAAAACTTAGCCAAACGTCTATCTCCTGTGCGAAGTTGCGCCAGTTATTTCCCCCAAGTTGAGGCAGGTCCTTTGCACTTGGCCCTTCCATTGTGTTCGTGGGCGCCCTTGCTTTAGTTGTCCACCCATGAGTGCCTGATCTCTTCACCGGTTCATCATCTCCATGTCATTATAGCGCTCGTCAAGTTTGGCATCCATTCCATTTTCTTCGGTCCTTGCCAGATCTTACCTAGCATAGTTCTCTCGAAGGCTCTCAAAGCCTTCTCATCTTCGTTCGACATCGTCCAGCCTTCTGTGTCCGATAAATGGACGTTAATGATGCGCGCTTTGTAGATCGATATTTTTATTCGTCGGGAGAGGACGCTGTTTTTCAATTGCCTACCGACCTCGAAACAGCAGCTGTTTTCAAGAGTTATACTTCGCTTAGTCTACGCGCTAATATTATTGGTATACAAAGTGCTTCACTACTTCAAAGTTATAAATGTCAACAGCGACTTGGTATCACGTTTTCCAGCATAAGATACAAGAAGTACATACACGTAAGTGAGTCGCCCCGTCTAAAACCTCGTTTTGACCTCGCACGACTTGGAGTGGTTCCTCCCAATCTGGACGGGGCTGAAAGTTGTGCTCAACGTTACTCTACATAGCCGTATTAGTTTTATGGGGATCCCAAATTTAGACATGGTGTCGTAGAGGAAGTGCGGTTAAAAGCGGCTCTAAAGTCAGCATTAAGGTAGTGTTAATATATTTGTTTATCTAGCGTCTTTTCCAGGATTTCACGCACGACGAAGTTTTTGGTCAATGGTTGATTTTCCAGGTCTGCAGCCACACTGATAAGCTCCAAGCTCCAGTTTTTCGTACAGTATCGGTGAAAGGATCTTATATGAAATATCAAGAAGTCTTATGCCGCGCAAATAGTAAGATAATTTTTCTAATGGATTGAACAAAGCACACTGAGATTCCATACTAAGGCGCACGTATTCATCAGACCGAATTGCGCTTAACAGCTGCAAACATTCCTTACTCGATCGTTATACTTCTATTACAGGTTTGGCTCAATCGACATGTGGTGGAATTAATTAATCTCCTCATTGGCACGAGAATGTAATATTCGGAGATAGGTGGAGTATCCGTTACTTTGGTTTGGGTCGAATAAAAGGGAGATGGGCGTTAGATGAGTCGGCTTAAGAGGCAAGTGATTAGGTGAGTGGTATCGTGAGGGGGCATTCTGAATACCTCCCATATATTGGATAGGCAGGAATTGAGCCTGCAACAATATCAAGATCGTAGTTGGGCCAGAGCGGCGTGGGACAAACGAGGCCGCTGGAGCTCCTACTCTGCTATTGGTGGTGATTGTCTCTCGGTGAGTGTCGTTTAAAACCAGGCTATATGCAATAGGATCCAGCGCGTTGGTGGTGTATATCTGGATCTCATCCGCTAGTTCGAGAAGACGCCTTCTGAAGTGTTTGGGAGGGGGTCCGGCGCCCGTTGGGATGAACTTGACGGTGGCATATCACGAAGAACTGCTTGTAGAACATAAAGTTATGCTCCCATACTAGAAAAATCGAAGCCTCATGGTGTAGGAGTTGAACAGGCGACATCAGAAGTTATCATACTTTGGTGCTATCTTAGGCAGGAAAATAAAAAGTGCCAAATCTCTAAGAGAGTTTTATGTAGTTAGGATTCGGCACGAAACTAGGATGGGGACAGAGTGAGACGAAGATAATGTCAAGAAAAGTGAACGATTTCGGTGCCAGTATCCAGAATTTTCCATCTCGCAACTTAGCTGTAGGTACTCCCACTGCGCTTTTCTCTATACTACGATATATTGCGAATCAGAGGATCTGAAAACTTCTAAGGCTCGCAATGTGGGACATGATCGCTGGGATCTAAAGTCACAACAATATACAAACTCTTGGTTGCACTAGAGATTAGTATATCTTAAAAAGAGTCTTCTAGCACAGTTAACCTATGATATTCTACATTCTTCTCCAAACTAATAGAAAGCCTTTCGGTGCACTAAAGGTTGGCATTAAGAGCTACTACATAACTCTGCCTTTGAAGATTTCACACATCGTTACAAACAATTATTGCAATTTCGGTTTTGCAGAGCAGCCCGCAAAGCTATTGTGGGAATTTACGTAATTATTTCAATTCCTTGGTGGTTTTAATTTCATTAAGTCCTCGTTCAACTTTAATATCTGTACTGAGTGTGTAACAAAATGAATAGCAGCAGCAATAAATGCGGAACGCTTAGGAATAATTTTTGATGCCAGTTTTTTCCTATTTTCCCTTCACCTTTCGCCGGACAGCTACACATTGAAAATTGTAAGCGACCGCAAATAGTATAATACTCTTAAAAAGATGTGACCAATTTTATTTGTTTATATTTTGCGCTACTTCAGACACACGATAATATCAATTTCAATTTTTTCCCCAGCAATTAAAGTTAATCTTTATCCATTTTTGTTTTTGCCGAAAATACATATTATTTTTGAATAATATTTCTTTTATAAATAGGTGTATAATTATTGTATTTTCTGTTTAGTTTATTATCTTACCTTGCACATCAATGCAACCGATTTGTTTCTTCATTGGACTCGTATTAATTTGGCACATATAGCAACCGCGATCGCTTTCTCGCAATTTGCTGATTTTCAATTTCCAGGTGTGCGAATCCTCGTGTATAACACTGATCCGAGCATTGTGCGTTACAACGCGTCCCTGCAGAGCGAGCACAGTTTGATCGGAGGCGCGCAACCAACCGACCTAGGTGTGGAGAGAATAAAATAGAAAGAGAGAGAGAGGGTAAATGTGAGAAAAGTTTAAATAAATATGTATGTATGTAGGTTAGGTATGAGAAGTGTGATTAAATAACGGAGCAGTAGCAATTCAACAATACATAATGAAAGTGTCCTGATCGGGTATTAAAAGTATAATTTCTATCGCAGACATCATAAATCTGCAGAATTATTTCTAAAAGTCAAGACTAGTACAACGAAATTATCCAGAAGCTGGTCTGAGTCTGAAATTGTTTAATGGTTATTATATCATAATTTCAGAATCTCTGCGAATGGTTTTCCTCAAAAAAAGTAAAACAAAATCAAACATTGCCCTTTACATTTGAACGCTTACGTAAAGCAGTAAAATTTCTACATTCAGATCTTGGAAAACCGCGAGACATTAGTTTGAGAAGAGTTTTTAACCCTCACCTGTTAATAATAGTTGAAGTGGTTGGGGAAATCGTTGAGCTTGCCATTAACGAATTGCTAAATCGAAATATTTTAATAAAGTTTTTTGAACTATTGTTCATGTTATGGGAAAATATTGACTTTATACTGGAATAAAATATGTTTCCTATGTTTCCAAGGCATTCGAAAAGCACAAAAATCTTCTCAATTCAGATATGTTTTAATCAGAGATCCCGAATAATAATTATTTGACCGTTGAGTTTTAAAAAAGTCATCCCAATTTTGATAAGAATTGTACAAATCTTTTGATAAATATTATAAGTGTGACAAGTTTTTTAAGTTATCGGTATTTATTATTTTGAGACTTACAATTACAAATAGTCTTTTCATAATAATTATGACTGAGAACAATTTTTAAATAAAAAACCTATTATTTTGAGAACTTTGTTATAAAAATTTTTTCATAATAATTATCAGCGATATACATTTTTCAAAGACTTTTATTTTGAGACTTATATTATAAAAGCTTTTGTATAATAATTATGAGTATCAGTTCCGAACTAATTCCGAAATCCCTAAAAAGTCCAACCCTTCAAGGCTTAAAAATTGTTTCCCATTTAAAATTATTATGAGAAGAAGAATATAAGTCTCAAAATAAAAGTCTTTGAAGGCCTAAAAATATTTATCTCGCATATAATAGCTAAGTGGTTTTGTCGCAGTCTCATAGTTTTAATCCAACTAAAGTTCGTGGCATGAACATCCGACTCCGCCAATCGTCTCCAGCTATTCGCTGGCTTTGCTTGTTTTTGGTTTCCATGCGGGTTCCAGTCAATGGCGATTTTTTTTAGATCATCCTAACCGCTGTGCTGCGCCCATACTGTCGGCGTTTGCGGAAGTCTTCGACCGTAATATTTTCGGCTGAAGACTTGTAGAAGAAACAATTTTAAATTTTCAGTTTTTTTGTTGCGTGATGCATTTCAGATTTTATAAAGCAAGCCAAACGCTGAAGAGACTTTTTTGATTTCGGTTTTTATGTTTTCTCGCGATTCACTTTTCGCCGGAATAATGCCACCTGGGGAGCAGACAGACTCTACCTCTGCCAATTTAGTCCTATCGACCAAACATTTCCATCAATTTTGTGTATTAATGCCTACGACTTTGGGGTCGAAAATGTTTAATGTCGCACTGCCTTTCGTTGCTGATTTTTTTTTATTTCTAATCTTGAAATTAAGTTAGATATATTTCTTATAGATTACACTACTCGACAAAAAAAATCTCCAAGAATAAAATAGGCCTTTCCTAAAGTGAAATTTTCTCCTGATTCCGAATATGACTTTCATTTTCTTGTGGCAGATCTAGTTTCCGAGATATCGGCGAAAATATGAAAATTCCCATTTTTGCAGAACTCTACTTCATATAGGTACGGCAAAAATTTGTATTTTTCATTTTTTCGTTTTAAACTGTTGAATTATGCATTATACTAATTCCCATAAAAATGTCTTGCCTTCACCTCCCTCAAGTATCTTCAGTAGTTTGGCCACTATGCCAAAAAACGTTCAAAAAATGTTGAAAAAAAAACGAAATTTTTTACACAATTTCAGATTTAACCACTTTAAAATCGGAAAAATTCTATTGACGAAAAAAAGTTAGCCCTCCTATGTTGTAGGTAATTTAACTACGAAAATTTTAAGCATACCAGCACAACAATCGGACGTGCCATTGAAACTATAGCCCCGTTAACTTGCAAGCGTCTATCCTACAATTTTTTTATAGAGAAAATTTTTATTCAAACTAGGTTTTTATTTTTTTATAACGTTTTATTATAGACATATGTTTGCACGTTAAACTGTATTCAATTGAGTAATATGAGTATAAATCAGCAATTCAGTAAAAAACAACAACGACAACAACATTAAATACATACATATCTACATCTAAAAAAGTCAAATTGAGCGATTTTACCGTGGTGGTCAATAGTGAGGGACGTGGGTACTTCTAACTACCCGTTTATAATTTTCTGGGTTTGTCTCCCGTATTATTGTCCAGCAATAATCTCCCATCATTTCTTCATTCCAAAAACCTTGGTAACGCTTTTCAAAAATCATGAGGTCTTGGTGAAACCTTTCACCCTGTTCATCACTTTCAGCACCTAGGTTTGCGGGAAAATTATCCAAATGTGAATGCAAAAAATGCATTTTGAGGGACATGTTGCATTTCATAGCACTGTAGTTTTTCAACAAGGCTTTGACCATCTCTCTATAGTTGGGATCTTTGTTGTTGCCAAGAAACCCACTAACGACTTGCTTAAAGCTGTCCCAAGCCGCCGCTTCTACTGATGATAAATGATTCGCAAAATTTTCGTCTTTCAGCAACTTTCTAATTTGCGGACCAACAAATATACCTTCTTTTAATTTGGCTTGAGTTATTTTAGGGAAAAATTTCGTTAGGTACTGGAAGGATGGCGCGTCCTTATTTAAAGCCTTTACAAAATTTTTCATTAATCCTAATTTGATGTGAAGTGCTGGCAAAATAACTCGTTCGGGATTTACTAAAGGCGGGTTTGCGATATTGAAGGCACCTGGTTCGTACTCAGCTCTTGGTGGCCAGTTTTCCTGAATATAATGGGTTTCTCTAGCACGGCTGTCCCAAAGACAGAAAAAACAGCAATATTTAGTGAAACCTCCTTGAAGTCCGAGAACTATAGCTACAACCTAGGATGTATTTCATATACTATTTATTTTAAACTGTACCACCGAAACTGCTTACCTTTAAGTCCGCACAAATTTTCCAATTAAATTGTTTATATTGAATGAGCTCAAGTAAATTTGATATGCTTAAATAAGTTTCTTTAGTATTCTCAGAATGTGCCACTGGTATTGACGGTAACGAATTTCCTTTATGGAGTAATGCTGCTTTTAAACTATGCTTTGAACTGTCTATAAACAAGCGCCAATCATCCACTTTATTTTCTAATTTTAGTGCTTCAAATAAACCTTGAACATCATTGCAGTAGCAAATATTTTCACTTTTAGTAAAAAAAGAAGAGAAAGTCTTGTGTCTATTTCGAAATTTGGAAGTACTTGTCGAAGGGCCCAGGCTGCCCCATTGCTGCAAACGAGATCCTAGAACTTCGCTATCAAATTTCGATAATTTCAAATCTCTGACCAAGTCATTAAGTTCGGCTTGTGAGACTCGATGTGGGATCTCTCCTTCTTGTCCACTTTCTGAATTATCTGCTTCGGAGTCACTTTCGCTTGAGGCTTCAAAACTTATAGGCGGTCTAGGTATGGGTAAGGTATGGTCATGTAGTTTTGGTTTTTTAGCTGATGCCACATTTGGATAACTTATTAATTTCCTCTTTTTTCTCGTTTTACCTTTAAGGTCTATCACGCAAAAATAGCACTGGTCGTGGTTAAAGGGTTCAGTCCACATCATTGGAACACCAAACTTCATGTTATGACCTTTACCCGATACCCATCTCATTAAAGTTAATCTACAGGAGGCGCAAATAAAATTAGGTGTCCAAGATTTATCGAGATTTTTTACACGGAAACCGAAATAATGAAAGTATGCATCTCTGACAGAATTAGTTATTTTCCGAGCTGAGTTTCCGAAAATATAATGTCCGCAAATAAAGCAAAAATCATCCGGATTATTTTTACATTTAAAATCTCTTTTGCAACAAGCCATTTCGTAAACACATCTACCGATATAGTATGTATAAATTTGCACTACAATTTGCAAAACAAAATTTACAACAAACAGTAGTGACAATTAAATACTTGATGTCTTTTTAAATTTATTAGACCATAAGGTAGAGTGACCAAATGAAATGTCTCGCCAATTTTATCAGAGTAATACTAAAATTGTAGGATAGACGCTTGCAAGTTAACGGGGCTATAGTTTCAATGGCACGTCCGATTGTTGTGCTGGTATGCTTAAAATTTTCGTAGTTAAATTACCTACAACATAGGAGGGCTAACTTTTTTTCATCAATAGAATTTTTCCGATTTTAAAGTGGTTAAATCTGAAATTGTGTAAAAAATTTCGTTTTTTTTTCAACATTTTTTGAACGTTTTTTGGCATAGTGGCCAAACTACTGAAGATACTTGAGGGCGAAGAAGGCAAGAAATTTTTATGGGAATTAGTATAATGCATAATTCAACAGTTAAAAACGAAAAAATGAAAAATGCAAATTTTTGCCGTACCTATATGAAGTAGTGTTCTGCAAAAATGGGAATTTTCATATTTTCGCCGATATCTCGGAAACTAGATCTGCCACAAGAAAATGGAAGTCATATTCGGAATCAGGAGAAAATTTCACTTTAGGAAAGGACTATTTTATTCTTGGAGACTAAAGTTGATCAAAATTTGTCGAGTAGTGTTATCGAAGATAACGAAAGACTTTTTGAAGTCAATGAGTTAAAGTGTAATCGAGCTTTTCACTTAACTGGCTGTTCAATGATTCGACTCGAAGAATGTTGACGTGATCGCTGCATGTCTAAAACGTGCCCGCTCCAACGAGCCTGTGAAACGCCAATTTTTTTAAATTATGATTTGTAAAATGTATTTGTTTATCATACCAAGTAGTGCTATGCCCCTTCAGTTCTCACCTTCTGTATGGCTTATTTACTTTTGGGATTTTAACAACCACAACTTTCTTTAACTCATCTGGAAGACCGCCAGTAGCTCAGAAAGTTTCGCAATCGGGTTTTTCTTAAATAAAGTAATCTTTGCCATACAAATAATACTCTTTGGCGGTCTTCTTAGAAGGCACCTTTAACTACATCATCCCAAAGAGAGTTATCACAACACTCCACAGTCTGAGTTTACGCGATCGCATGATGACATTTGTTCTTAAGGAGGAGTGCTGACTCCCGTACTGGGGAATATAACTGCCAACAGTAACGGGAGATAAGTGACAACATACGTAGATGATATTGATATTATAGAGAATTACTCAATAAGTTCATGCATTGGTGTAGCAGTCGAGATTTGAGGGTAAACCCCAACTAGAAAACTCTTTTGCCCTACTATGGAAAGTTTAACCTTAAGTGGATAGAAAATCAAAAGTGGGTGCCCAACGTTAACAAAAGGGCTCGCAAAGCTACGATGGTTATTTGTTTATGCAGCAGAATATTAGACGAGAGCTGGGGTCTAAAGCCCAAGAATATTGCATGGATCTATACGTCGGTTATGAGACCAATCCAATTTTATGGCATAGTAGTCTAGTCGGATGTCCTCACCAAAAAAGAAAATATTGGTGGTATCCTACAGACAAACCAACATGCTGAGCAAGTTGTAGACGACACTGTTCTTAGACTAAACTTAATTCGAAAATGGTCACTTCCTTATATCGGTCACAGATCAATATTGGCCGTAGTCAAAGAACTGCCTACGGTAATCGACTACGGCCTTTCAACCGGCTCGACCGAAACCAAACTCATGACCAAGCTGTGCGGATGCGTCTAAGCTCGACGGAAGAGTTGGTGGCGCGGTTTTTTTTCGGTACAAGTGGACTTCAGAGGCTTCAACTTTCGCCAGTCAGACGGCTATCAAATTCCTAAAGAGGTCATCACTGAAAACAAGAGAAGCTGCGGAATTTCGCCGATATCTTAAAGCGCGGACACACTATCTTTAAGTATCTAGGGTTCATTTTTCATTTGTGAGCAAGTTGCACTGAAAGTAAGTATTTTTCTTTATAAAATCTGCTAATAAATTAAGAAGAAATGAGATAACTTATCATGGATCAAGAGCCAAAGAAGCAAAAAATTGGACTCGTCCTTAAACTTTAATGATTATAATCGAAGAATATATTCTCCTTTGATCATTAGATGTGAACAGTTCTTTAATTTTAAATGCCTCTAGAAGTTTTATTTAGTAATCAGAAATTTAAAAAAGGGGGTTGATTAGAATAAAATTCAAATATAATAATATTATTACTAAAGGAATGAGCAATTCGACCTCGAGATGTGTCAATATCTCACATTATTCTTTTAATCAAAGCGCTAAACAATCCTGTGGCACTGTTTAAATTTACATGAAACCAGGAACCCCCTACTCAGCTAGAAGAAGAGCTGTAGCTCTGACGAAGTTCCTTTGGAAAACAAAACAGTTTTAGGGAAACAGGGTTAACTTATAAGCCCCAGTGTGGTCTGGCGTCTAACCTAACCTAACCTAAAATTTCATAGCTTACGATTTATACTGCATGCGAGAGATCGTTATAATGTAGCCTTAAATCGCCCGGGGCACTTAGTAAAATTTTCCAACTCACCTTATTTTTACCAAGATTTCGCACCGAACAAGCTAATATCGCCTCTCGTCCCGCTGGATATGTGACATTACTGATAGTGCCCAAAAATTCGGGATCCGGATCGAGCTGTGAATTTGGCTCTGTAATGTAAGTGTAAACTAAAATAGAACATAAGCTCATATTACTGTCATCTATTTTCATCAAAGCGATCAACAATATATGTAGATAGAAGAGAGTATGTAGAAGAGTCGTAGTTAACTTACCATGAAGATTCTGTGATGATGAGTTGGGACACTTGGTCGCGATGAATAGGAATACGATGAGAAGTGGCTTGATTTGTTGCATTTTGTTGGTTAGACGTCGTAGACGAAACGAAGCTGTTACTAAATTTGGAGAAAGCTTTTACTAAGATTTTTTGTGTCCGAGTTTTTGGCAGCTTGTTTTTTTTTTAGTGGAGTTTTCAACGTTTTTTGTTTTAGCTCTTTTTGAAGCTTTATGCTTTATGTAGGGTTTCTTAGCTTTTATTGAGTTTTTTTTTCTTTATTTAAGTTTTGCTTGCGCTTATTAAATTAACGTTATCAATAGTGGCTTGCTTAACATGTGGGTTGGATACGTTTTCAACTGGAAACTTTGATCACAGTAATCTTCTGGTTTATAATTTCGGAGTTCTTTGCTTGTTTGGCTTTAAAGGATTTTTTGTTTTCTTAGTTGGCTGCCGCAAAAGCGTGCTAATTAAGTTTTTTTCTTTTTGTTTTTTGTGTACGCCAAAATTTGAAATCAATATGTGCTTTATTGGAGCTAACGACGCTTTTGTTTCGATTATACAATATATATGTATATAATATTTATAATAAATCTTTCCAAAGCCTCTCAGTGTTCTTTGATTTTTAATTACCCGCTCTTACAATATACATACTGTGTTTTGTTTTGTTTTTTTTTTTACGTACTTTCTTCTTTCATACGCTGGCTTTGGTTCTGTTTATTTTCACGACCCCTTCACCTACTTTTGTATGGCTTTTGTCCTTCTTTGTCTGCCACTCCTTCGACTCCTTCGACTCCTTCGACTCCTTCGACTTATTTGATTTATGCTCCTTTTTGTTTGACACTTTCGCAACTTATTACAGCGGCAACATTTTTATTATTACGAGTATTCAAGTAGTTTATTGAAGTGCAAAGAAAACCCGCAACGAACCTGCAAGAAGAGAGAACAGTGAAGAAAGTGACGTTGAACAAATTTAGCAAAGCTATGTAGGTAGGTAGCTATGTACTTATAGTAAATGTAGTATCGAGTAAACTTTGTTTTATTTTTGCTGTCTCAATTCCTATTTCATACTTTGTAATTGTGTAACGAAGTTTTTTGTGTTGGTTTTTTTTTTTTATTTTTGCTTTGGACTCAAATTGCATGATGCCCTTGTGTGCCGCCGGTTTGTGTGTGTGTGGCTGGAGGGGGGGAATACAATTCTCCCGTGTACGCCAACATTGAATGGTAAGCAATTTTCAACTGACCGCAGCCAACTTAATGAACTTAAATTAAAAACCAAAAAAACAAAAAAAAAAACGTTTGTGTGCGAAGGAGTGTGCTGTGTTAGTGTTTCTGTTTCTGTTTGTGTTTGCGTTTGCGTTTGCGTTTCTATGTGTTTAAATTGCGGAAAAGTGCGGTAAAATGGCGGAAGTATGTAGTTAGGGAAATTTGCGTTGAAAAGCTGCTAACGCGTAAAAAATACGAAAGTTGCAAATTCTTTCTTCAATATTTAATGCATGCCAGCGGCAGACAAGGCAGCAGCTATACGCCTAAGGCAGCAGCTATACGCCTAAGGCAGCAACAACAACTATGAAATAAACCATCAGCAGCAACAGTTGCAGTAAAATGAAAATAAATTAAAATCAACAAAAAATTTACTTGAGCACCACCTTGCGTTGCGCGAAGCTAATACCATTCACATTTTACTCGTAGTTTGTAGTTTAGTTTGGTAATCTCAATTTAAATGAGTAAATTTTGAAATTGTAGCTAAACTTGGAAGCCATTGGGTGAAACATTTCGAAGATGAAACTATTACCTAGCTTTTAAATAAAGCCATATTTTGCTTGTTATAACAACTGCACGTGTTGTAGGGATTTCAAAGAGTTTAAATCAAAAACAGATAACAGATTGGTAGGTAGGTAGGTAAAATGGCTGCGACCCATGCCGCCCAAGTAGCAAAAATACAGCCGCCGTTTTGATATCATAAACTCGGCATAATCTACTGAGTAATAGAGGGATGTGCATTACAACTAGCCAGCGTTGTTTCATTCATATCATTCATTGAAGTCTATTGTGACTATTAGAGGTCTCGATACTTGATACCAGCCCCGGATTATTCTGAAATCTACTCCCTACGGTTGTTAGACGAACGCGCGATAGAGCCGGGCATTTGCACAGATAATGCTCGACCGTTTCCTTCGCGGCTAC
Source organism: Anomoia purmunda (assembly GCA_951828415.1). Lineage (NCBI taxonomy): Eukaryota > Metazoa > Arthropoda > Insecta > Diptera > Tephritidae > Anomoia > Anomoia purmunda. Next base: position 18,825,336 of record OX639993.1, read on the forward strand.
GTCTCTGCTGCATCTTCAGCATTCGTTTCGCGGAATGCCCATTTTTCCGCTTGCCAGCCCGAAGACCAGTAGCCCGTGTCTACTGCAATAAGTTTATGGGCAACAGCCCTGAACCTACAAAGAAGACTTCTGGTATTTTTCTTATTGTAGTTCGTCCAGGTGGTTCTTCCCACTTTGGTTGTGCCTTGCTGAGATAGAAGTTACGTATATTTCCCTTCGCTATGGCTAGGGGTAAACCCATCTCTATATTGGTTGTTACCTAGCCGCAGCGTGCTAGCTCATTGACTTTTTTGTTACCTTCGATTCCCTTCTGACCGGGAATCCAGATGATGGAGATTTTCAGATTGGGAGTTAACGAGGCAATCTGTCGTTTACAAGCGCCGACTATATTTGAGCCAATATTTAGTGTGAAGCTGTCGGGAGAAAATGGTTGTCCTACCCGTTAGGTTCCTGTCTTCAAGCGATGTATAGGCCTGCCAGATCGCGAAATCGTCCGATTGTTTTTTTTTTTTAATTGCCATGAACAGCTCCAAAGAATCGGAGTAAATGACACTTCCAACTCCAGAGCCCATCTTGAAACCGTCGACCAATCATTTTATGCCACTATATGCGAGGATCTCACCTCGCTTCCATGCACTGCTGCTTGGAAACACAGCCTTAATTCTATTCTGTGCTCTAACTTCAGTTTGCGAGGACTGAAATCCGTCCTGATGTTAACTACGTCTGAAGGTGGTTGATTAAGGATACTACTGTGCCCTTGCTGTGTATTCTTCCAGCACCCAAAGTGAATTGCTTCTGCAGATGGGATTCTTCCACCGTACGCATCACTTCGTGTTGCAGTGTGTCCGTCGATCATCCCTTTTTCTAATATCTATGTCCAAAATTCTCTTAAGAACTTTTAGACTATTCGTGTCCCAGATTTTGGAATGAAAAACAGGTAGTCTGAATATGGTTATAAAACATGCAAACAGTAAAGATTTTCTTCAGTTTCTTATCAAAGATTTTTGGAGCTTCTGCAGCATAATGGGATACACCCCAACAGATAGTGTGGCTAAAAAAAAAAATTGAGAGCGTACTTAGCGCTCGTGAGATTTTGAAGTGAAAAAGTTTGTCTGACCAATTTTGAGAGCATAAGAAATACATAATTTTATAACTACCATTTGTGGTTATCGATATACCAAATATTATCGTTATCTTTATTTACAATTTATCGTTGTGTCCATTGTTGATGCTAGCGATAAAATTATGGACATACCTAGCAGGCGTTGTCTGCATACATCGGAATTGTTAGCAATTTTTATTTTACTCCTTCAGTTATCGCAATTATCGCCATCGATATCTACACTTTTTATCGTTGCCATCATCGCTCTCGTTAACTGTGTCTTTATTGTTGTTATTATTATTGGTCACGATATCGATAACGCTGCAGAAATCGCAATTTATACAGCAGTGGTTGCCATCATACTCATAATCGACATTGTTATCGTAATAACTATCGGTATCGATAACATAACGTTTATTGTTAATTTGCTGTACTGTTATTTTTATCTTTATCGATATCAATATTTCATTACCATAATTCCTATAGTCGATAACTATTTAGAGAAACAAGAGGATATATTCATGCATTGAAGAAAAAAACGCACTTTTAGATTAAAAATTTAAACAGCTACATATCTTACTAATAGGCATACGATATTGGAGACAAAGTATCGATTTGGTACTCATTCAAAATATCGCTCGAAAAGAATCGGGTATCCATAAATATCGAATTTCAAAGACTCGATACCGAAACGGCCTGACGGAATTGTATAAAATGTAGTATGCAAATAGCCTATAGCCTCGTTAACACATAGCTTATATTTTATGGCGAGTTGGCGGCTGCTAAAAAAATTATTCAAGAAGGTTGCCACCTGTTTAAATGCAAATTTGGTTAAAAATAGAAATAGAATAAATGAAATTTTACAATATGAGTGCCAAAGAAAGCTAAATTTCAAAAATATTTGTGCAGCATTGCCATCAGTTTAAAAATTAAATTAAAATTATAAGTATGTGAAATTTTGCCACATACTTAAAAGAGCAAGTAAAATGATATTGTTATATTAAAGGAGGGATCGCGGCATGGAATTCAACGGAAGTAGGCTTAAAAAACTCTCTGCCACTTCGAAAAGAAAAATGGATGTGCTTTGGTAGTTTTTCAAATGAAATTTGGTAAGGAAAAAAATTTCGTGTGGCAACACTGTTTATGGGTAATTTTAAAGTTTTTTTTTCGCATTTTTAAAAGAAATAGCTTTACTAGTTCACGTTCAATTAGCGTTTTTGTGAAGCTCTAAAATTACAACTACAACAATCTGAGAATGGATTCCATAGCGCTTAATAGGAAGTATTCTAAGGCAACAAATATTTCCCCCATCCCAAGAATCGAACATTTAGATTGAAGGAAATATTTATTTATTATCCGTTTCATCTGATATTCAGAATATTTTTTAAACTAGCAAATGCCCGGCGTATTTTGCAAACACTCAAAAGCACAACGTATTAAATTTTATGTATTTGTGTATTGAAACAATTACTTATTAAAAAAAAATTGTATTTAACTTAAAAAATGTACATATGTACATTAGGTTGTCTCACAAAAAAAAAAAAAATGCTGGTTTTCGATCGGAATTATAAAATGTTTTATGTCAAAATATTTCGAAAAATTTTAGACTTACGTGAGCTGGATCGAATTGAAAATTTCTTCAAAAATGCATTTTTGTTCTAAAAAATATTTACATATATTTTTTTAATATTTAAAAACCCATTTTAAGTTTTTTTTAAAGCCAATCTTTCAAACAAGATCCAAAAAACTATCACAGACTTCCTTATTGTGATTTCGTTGTACAAATTTTTAAATATGTCTCTGCCGGACTCTTAACTATTTTATAAAAAAATATTACTATCCCTTGAATTTGTAACATGGCCAAGTTCCAATAAAATTGTTCGCTTGGTTTGAGCCACTTAGGACGTTAAAAAAATAAAGCAAATACAATAACAAACAATTTTATTTGAATTTGGTTCTATCGCAAATACAAGGAAATATCGATGAGCAAATCCGAAAAAAAGAATAGAGACCCCTAAGTAAGGCGCGGAATGCGTCGAAACGCATAGGGGGTAAGTTAAAAAGTTTATTGTTTTTGCTTGAATTTAAACGGCCGAAGCAGCTAAATCTCAGCAAATAATAACTATTTCTTTTTGATCTTCTGCTTTTTCTAAAAGTGTCCAAAGTTTATGCATTTTGGAACGATTTTCCGTCATCTCTTGTCAAGTTTGGTTTAAAGACAAAGGCAATGCAAAAAAAACTAATTTTATTTTAAAGAAAACCATAGATGTATTCTTCCGCCAAAAATTATGTAAATTTTGAGAAAAATTTCGCTTACTTTTTTCGAGGTTAGGAATTGGTATGATGAATTTAATAATTACAATGGAAAAACAGTACCGATTTTTTTGTTTATTGGGAGTGATGCACCCTAATGCGCGCACTTTTCGAAAAAATAAGCACTCTATTGCTTTTCGAAAATGTTTCAATAAAAAAAAGAAAAAAAATAAGTATCAAAATCGGTTCAGTACTTTGAGAACCAAATTGTTACAAATATTCAACATATAATAAATTTTGTGTAATAAGTATAGAGATGTAAGAATGTAGATTGAAAAGAGAAATTTGCAATCAATTATTGCCTTTTCAAAATGGTTGGAATATCTTGAAAAATGTTGCAATAAATATACAACAGTTATTTCTTCGGGGTCTAAATAAATTCTAAGGTACATAGTGACTAATTGAAAAAGAGTTTTTGAACGAAAAACTTGTTTTAGTTGTTATGAAAAGTTTCAGCAATATTTATACAAGCTAGAGACCAGTTTTTACTTTTGGAAATTCAGAAAAACAACAACAACAACAATAGTCGAAGCGGTGGAAGTTATTGCGGCTTTTCGAAGATCACTTTATCTCTTCATCGGATTTTTTTTCTAGACCTGACGATCGGTAGGTACCGAACCCACGTATTTGGCAAACAAGGCAAGCGTTCTACCGCCTGTACTAATATAGCGAAGTGTAAAGTGTTATTGCTCTTTCACTTACCACTTTCCTGTTTTCTCTTTTGTATTCCGTGTTTTAAGCTTTATTTTCAGATTCTAAGCGAAAGAGGCGAAACCAGCGATATGAAAAACACTCATTTTTCACCTGGTTGCGCTCGAAAATGGCGTAACAAATTCCAGCGCTATTAACGAATTTAGTTTAATAGACAAAAAATATTTATGGGCGGCAGAAATCTGAAAGACATTTTCGCTAAATAACTTTTTTGTTTGATAATTTATATAATTCAAACGCTTTTTCATCTCAATTATTTAGATGGTATAAAAAGCAACGAAAAATCTACAGACATCGCCAAACACGAACAAGTGAGCTAATCGCAACAACAAAAACCACATACTTATATATGTACACTTGCCGAGGTTAAGCCATAGCAACAAAAAAAAAAAGCAAAAGAAAGAAAAAAAAACTGGAGAGAGAAAAGCAATTGAGGAAAAATTAAAAGCCAGATTTGTAACATAGCCATTACCCAGCTGGGCCAGCGTAGCAAATGTGCAAATATTAAAAAAGTTTAGCCAGAGCGGGCCAGCTTACCCCACACAAATTACTCCCTTGTGATTTGCCTTTTAGTAAAAAGCGACTGCAGCAGTAAGTAAACTAGCGAACAGCAAGAAAAACACCATGAAAAAAGTCAAACCCAAGCGAGATCAGCCACCAAAGCGCAGCGGTAGCATTTCAAATTCAAGCTCAGTCGCGGCATTCAAAAAGCTAACAACTACAAGCAAAAGTGAGATACTAGGCTAGGCCATTCGGGCCATTTATTGGCAAGTACGAGATGAGTACTACTAACTCAACTACTTGGCAATCATCAGAACTCAGCCGGCAAAGTTAAATAGTCAAATTTCCAAGCGGTCAGCTAGTATGTACTATGAGTGTGTAGCGAAAGCAATAAACATTTTTCCTTTTCCAGTTTTGGCGAACGTGAAAAAGAGGCGCGCGGCGTAAAGTCAGCCGCGACAAGTAGCAACAGTATATAAGTACTTTGATGTTGGAACAGCGAAAAAGAGCTTTGAAATACCAAAAACAAAAAAATTAAATGAAATATAAAGAAAAAACATTAAATTACATTAAAAACCGACGTATACATAAAACTGCCCAAAACTACTGTTTAGTAGCAAAGTCAAAAGAAGTTTTTCATAAACGAAAATTACACAAAAACTAAAAGCACGGACATAAAAAAAAACCTTTGGTAGGAATCAAGCATGAAAAATATAACATCCCTTTGCGCGCGCGTGTGTGTGGGTGTCTGTGTTGGGTGAGTTCTCAAAGCAAGGTGAATAGGTGGCGCTGCTGTTGATGAAAAAATAAAGTTTTGTGGTAAACAAATAATATTAGAAAAGCAAAGGGAGGAAAGAAAAGAAAACATCAACGAACGACACTTTCAAAAACTGTGCAAAAAAAAAAAGCACAGCGCAGAAAATATAAGAATAATAATAAGAATAATAATAATAAAGTAAACAAAGAGGCGCAAAGGACACTATTGCGAGTAAAATGTAAGCAAAGCGGTAAATATGTGTGACAAAAAAGAAGAAGAAAAAAAAATGTATGCATAAAGTTATATTAACGTCTCACAGATGTCAGTCAGCCCAGCTGCGGCGGCCCCACACAGAATCTTCTTTAACGAAGTTGGTTGGCTTCAAACAAAAAAAAAAAAAAAAAAAAAAAAAAAACCAACTGCAAAGCTGGCTGTGTGAATGCAGTAAGCCATGGAAGGGAGAATAAAAAAGTAAAAAGGCAAACTGACATCAACGCCACATTGTATGAGATATCAACGCAACGGTAGAAAATAAGACACGTATTGTGGCACTTGAGCCGCCTACAGAAACGCATCTGCTCCCAGTTACGCTACCACAAGAATTTCTATTTTGTTTTTTTATTTTTTTATTTGTTTTGTTTTTTTTTCTTTTCAGCGTAAAAGTTATCCATATAAATATTTTATCGTATCAGTGGCGGGGTGTTGAAAACATGCCTTCATTGTGCAGCAGTTTGGCAAGCACGAAGATGAAAAAATAATGCCCACTTTTGATGGGTGTGCTTCTAGAAATTCGGTTAAAATCACTTTTGTGTTTGGGTGCAGAAGAAATTAACATTGCAGCAAACTTACTCGGCAATTCGAAATCAAAATTTGTAATATTCGAAAGCTGAAATTTTGTAGCATAGAAGTTCTCTGATTTGCATTTGCACAAATTTACTATCGATTCTAAGTGCTGATTAAAGGCAAAATATGCGTGAAATTCCTCAACATTTTCACGACAAAAACAAAGTAAATAGTACCAGTGAACTTGTAAGAAATGAGAAGGAGAAAATCTGAAATGCACTTTTCCATCACGAAAATTTGCGCTCGCTGTCGAAAGAATGCACCAGGGCAGAAATTCAGCACTACACTGAATTTAAATCTACCATACTAATAAAAACAATTCCAATTTCACAATATTTTGCTATATTTCGGGCAGAGGGGGTGCTTGCGGAGTCAGACGGCTGCATGTGTACAAAAAAGGAGAATATTAAGAAAATAACCAAAAAAAAGTTGGAAAAGAAACAGAACAAGAAAAAAACAGTTTCTCTATCATGGGGGGGCAACTTGTAGGTTTCGGAAAAGTTCTCTGGTACTACTCTTTAGGCGGCAACAGTAGAAAATCTAAAAAAAAAATGGTAAAGATATTTTTTCTGTCTCATATGTTTGAACCCCCTTCAAAACTGCCTGCTAGAGTTGTTAAACTATATCGAAAGGGCTATAGTTTTTTTTTTTGTTTCTTTATCGATATTTTTTTATCCACTATTACTAGTGTACACCTTTTTTATAGACGAGCGCACATAACGGTTGTTTGTAACAGCATAAAACAAAAGAGATAGATATAGACATCTGTATACCAAAATGTTCAGAATAAAAAGAGTAACGCTAAATTAAAAAAAAATCGTACAAAAACAACGCCCGCCTCAAATTTTATGGTAACCTACAAAAATCGAACGAACGAGGTATTTTAGAAACAATCAAAGATAATTCGCTCAAATTTAATGTGTAGGATGGGGTTTGATAAGGAAATACAGGGATTCTAATATGTTTGGAAATAGGCGTGGTACACCATTTACATTTCAACTCAGTAAGCACAATTTCGAAAATTATTGAATTCTGGGGGCAAAACATGCGCAACTCTCTCATATTACTGAAATTCAAAATATACGGTATGTTATTAAATCAAGTAGAAAATGCGCTTAAATTTGGGATGACGAATTCATTCATTCATAAAATTCCAAAATTTGGAATATAGGCATGAAACACTACAAAATTCCATGGCATACAAAAAGATTAAAAAAGCTTAAGAATTCGAGAAATAAATTTTTTAAAAAGTTTAAAGTATCAGGAGCTTTAGTATATAAATACAAATATCTTCATTACTCCAAAAAGTTTAAGTCTTTAAGTAAAACGCTTCAGCAAAACTATGTTCGTAAGTTCGAAATTGAAATCAAATTAAATCCAAAGGCTTTTTGGCGTTATGTGAAATCCAAAAAGTCCTGTTCTAGTATTCCCTCGGATGTATTTTACAATGGAGAATATGCCTCCTCAACTCAAGACGCTGCTGATCTCTTCGCGAAATTTTTTAGTTCAAATTTTGATCCTGGGTCTGAAGCATTAATGGTTGACACTTGTAACGTCAACTCTGCTATTAATTTTGGGTCTTTATCGTTTGTCATTGATGATGTTTGAGAAGGCATTCAGAAAATCAAAAGCTCCTGGCTAGTTGATGTTGATGGGTTTTCATCTCATCTTTTCAAGAAATGTTCGGCCTTGGCCTATCCACTTTTGCTAATTTTTAATAAATCCTTAGGTTGCGGTGAATTCATAGACGCCTGGAAGGTTATAAGTATCACATCTGTATTTAAAAGTGGTAATAAATGTGATATTTCTAATTATAGGCCTATTTCGAAACTTTCTACAACATCAAAATTATTTGAATATATCATCAAGTAGATACTGTGTATACGGATTTTTCCAAGGCGTTTGATAGAGTAAGTCACTCGATTTTAGTTTCTAAACTGTTTAGTTTTGGGTTTCACTCCGTTTTCTTAAAATGGGTTAAGTCGTATCTCTCTCGTCGTAAATGTGTAGTTGTTGTCGACGACAACTCTTCGCATTCTTTTATAGCTACTTCCGGTGCTCCTCAGGGGAGTATTTTGGGCCCATTGCTATTTATAATTTTTATTAATGATATTTCTGAATGTTTTCACTTCTCTAACTTCCTCCTGTATGCAGATGATTTGAAAATATTTAACACAATCTCAAGCCTTTCGGATTCTTTCAAGCTCCAGCTGGATCTTAATAATGTTGTGGCGTGGTGTGATCGGAATCGACTTCATTTAAACATTAAGAAATGCTCTCATCTGTCGTTTTCAAAGTCTAGGGAAGTTATTTCTACCTCGTATTTTGTTAACAATTCCCGACTCACTACTTTGAGTGAGGTCTCGGACTTAGGAGTAATTTTTGATTCGAAATTTACGTTTCTCAATCACTTAAATTTCATCATCGCCAAGTCTTATCCTACCTTTGCTTTCATTCGTCGTTTTGGTGCTGATTTTACTTGCCCATACACTTTAAAGGTACTATTTACTTCGCTTGTGCGATCTAAGTTAGAATATGCAGTATTTATATGGAGGCCATATCACCGTTGTCACATTAATATACTAGAAACCATTCAGAAGAAGTTTCTGCGTTTTGCTCTTAGATCATTATTCTTCTCTGATCCGATTCCATCGTATAGTTCAAGATGTGCATTGATAAACTTAAAATCTTTAGAAAGTAGGAGCAGTATATTTTCAATCTGCTTTGTTTTTGATGTTGTAAGTGGAGTAATCGAATCTCCAGCTCTTCTAGAGCGTATTTACTTCCATATTCCTCAAATAAACTTGAGGAATAATGATTTGTTCTTCTTGGAGCGTGCCAGGGCTGTTTATGCTTCTTATGCACCTTTTCTTAGAACTTTGAAAGAATTTAATCAAGTTTCAAATTCTCTCGCTTTTGATTTTTCGTTAACTAAGCAAAATTTCAAGCTATTATTAAATGAATTAATTAGATAAACCTTATTTTGCAAAACTATTTGTATTCCCATAGTCTTGTATAGTCTGTAAGAAATCCTGTATTTTTTAGACTGAATAAATAAATAAATATAAATACATATGTTAAAAATATAATAATAATTTATTTTTGTTTGTATCAGAAACCGAAAAGAAATATTGTTTTTAAATTGTCAGTGGAAAAAATCAAAAGCCTTCAAATGTCGCAGAACAGCTTTCAGGTTGTATTTGATCTGATTTAAAAATTGTTTAGCGGTATTTGTAAAAATTATAATTAACAATTATTTTTACATTTTTATTAATCGCTCAGAAAAAAATCACATGTCGAGTTTTTTTCGTTTTGCGAGTGTTTTTTGTGAATTGCCATCTTTTTCCTTAAAATTGAAAATAATTTTGTGAGTTTTGATTTTTTATTAAAAATTAGTTGTTATTTTTGGAGTTTTATTTTTTTCAACAAAAGTAATCGCTAATATTTTTTTAATTATATGTTAGTACAACTAAGTACGTACATTAAGTAAATTAATTGATTTTTTGTTTCAAGTATCAACTTGAATAGCTAACAACTATTAGAAAAGCCATGTGGCATTTTAAGTTTTTCTAATTGCCAACAAAAAAAAAAACGCAGAAATAATTTTTTTTTTTATCTTTGAGAAACAAAATAACGCTCACGCACTGATTTTATTTGATAATAAAATTAAGCTAAAAAAATCCAGATAGTTTTTGATCAAAAAAAAAAAAAAAAACTCATAAAAAATCTTTTTTTTTATTCAAAAAATAACAATTCCCAAAATAATCATTTCTTTAGAACGAAAAAATTTTTGTTAAAAAAATGTATAACTCGATACATAATTATTCTAAATGAACAAAAAAACAAAACTTAGAAATTTGGTATTATTATTAATTGGAAAAGTTTAAGACCTGAAAATATTGATGAAATATAAATTTATTTGCTAGAACCCATAATGTTTACGGTACCTGGTTTATAGTAATAATATAATAAATGAATAATGAAATGAATATTCTCTTATTCTCTTTCGACGCTGTTAGCTAATAGCAAAGAGAGAAAATTTACGACCAATATGTATAAGAGAAAAAATTCGCTCCTAAATTTACAAATATTACAGTATATTATTTTAAACAATATATTATTTATATTATTACAAAAAAATAAATATTTTGTATGGGAGGAGTTGCGTAACGCTCTAAGCAAACAAAATTGTCAAGCAGAAAAGAAATCCGTAATCTCCAAATTGTCCTTTTTATACTTAAACTAAGGCTATAGTTTTTAACTGCACAAAGTTTATTGGATTTGAATTTAGTCGAACCGTAAATATGGAGTTTCTGAAAATGTCAACTACGGAGACGTCCAATGGTATAGTATGTTTTCAAACCCATCTAACTTGGTTTATAAAACCATTTCTAATCGCATCTACCGCATACTTTTCTAATATCATCAACATCGTACCATAAACACGCATTTTCTGAATAATTTGATTTTAGCGCAAGCTAGCGGATTAATTTTTCGCAAAAGTACTTCTCATTACACCCCTATTATACGTTTCTAATTGCATAAAAATCAACTCATAATTACGGGTTTTAGGATTAACTCGCCTCTTGTGCCACCTAGCGTATCCACTTTTCATAAACGTATTTTTGATGCACCATCACCATACCTTCATAATATCATCAATATCGCATTATAAATACAGATTTCTGGTTGACTGGATTCTGGCGACACCTAGCGGATCCACTTTCCACAGCAATATTTCTCATCACAACCTCGTTGTACGTTTTTAATTGCATCAAAATCGGATCATAACAATTGATTTTTTGAATAACTCGCCTCTAGCGACACCTAGCGCATTTCTTTATCCTAAACGAATTTTTTATCGTACCATCACCACAGCTTTGTAAAATCAATGCCGGAATTTCGGAGTATTTCGACCAATGCGCCACCTAATGGATTAAAATGTAGCCTATGTCTTTCATTAGTTTTTGCACCAAGTAGTAACAAAAAATAAACGGCTACATTTTTATATACGTACTTACAACTGTGACATAATCGATACAAATAGCGATATTGGTTGACGACTCCTAAAACAATATCTATCGCACCACACAAGTACCCAACGACGAACTTTTAGTGTAATTCATTCACAATGAGTTCGAAAAGTCTCTGTTAACTGTAATTATTTTTATTACTTTTGAAATCCGTTTCAATAAAGTCAATTTGTTTTAATTTAATGGAGAGATCTTCTTACAATTCATTGCTCTATCGAATTCCTACAGAATTTATGTATGTACAGATGTATGTATGTATATGTGACTGCTAGGTGTGTATGTGTGTGCAAATGTTACTCCACATACGATTAATGTTTTTTTTTTTTTTTTTTTTGGTATTTATGTGGAGTTAAGGACCGACATTGCCGTCACTATGCCACCGCAGCCAATCCAACTAACTGCGGCACTGCCATCAGCATTACCATTGCCATTATCAGCATTAAAACCGCCAACGATTTTGCACACACACATAAAAAAATTTCACAACTCTTTGCAAGCTGCGCTCCAGCGGCTTGGCAGCCAACAACAGCTCCTTCGAAGATTGGATGGTAGATGTTATTGGTTTTTTCTTTTTGTTGACGCTGATGGTGATGCCAAGCAAACGAAATGAAACGAAAAGCGATTTTCCTCCACTTTTTAATGGCATGACACTTTGCCACGCTGCCGAAAAAGGCGACAGGAGCAAAAGGCGACACTGACACAAACACCACAAATGCAGAGGCGGCTCTGGCTGACGGATGCGCAGACACACAAATAGGTTGTAAGTTTAAAAGTAAGTATATGCACATGTAGAGAAACATTGTAAAAGTCAGATGAAAGTTTGCGCAAACAAAGATACCACCCTGCAGTCGATTTCAGTAGTTCCCTGTGGCAAGAACTTTTGTTCAATTTCAACACACCAGAAGCCAGGTTTGTTATAGTGAATTTGGACCAGATTTTCTGGTGGGAATGATGCAACTTCTTTGTAGTCTACGTTCTTTGAATTAACTTTTCAAAATTGTTAGAAAAAAGTTTCAAAATTAAACAAAATGTACCAATAAAAATTTGAAGTTTGTTTTTTCAGAGGAAAAGATGATCCAACTAAAAATTTCTGGCATATTTTCAGGAGCAAATTCGAAGTTCGATTTCGCCGATTTTATCCCAAGATGTCATAACATATATACACATACCTATGGGCTTTTTAGAAGGTTGGCTGTTATTATTTCCAGAGATAATTCTTTGATTTGGGAATTGCAATTAGACTTGGAGAGGCAAAAAAAAAACTGTCCACCTCCAAATATCTAAACTTAACCTGCGAATAAAGAACTTGAACAGCATTTGTTTGACTGACTTCTCTTAGTTAATTAGGTACCAATCCAATATTTGGAGCAACTAATCCCAAAAAACATAAACCAATTCTCCCTTTTCCTGATAATCGTGATTCCTACTTTCCTCAACTTCGAATTTCGGATGTGAAACAAAGAGAGTGCAAAAAGTTTTCACAAATTTGTATTCATATCTGAGAAATGGGAAACCGGAGAAAATTTGTTCGAAGTTTTTTTTTTCAGAGACCGGAGTGGTATTCTTCTTCTTTTATTCAACGGATTCTTTATCTCCTTTTTCTATCACTAATTTTTTTGTCATTTCGCCTTTGGATTTTTTGCAATCACAAATAAGAAGTGGGACGGTTTTGGTTCATCCCGTTCGCCAAAATGGCAGCCCTAACTTACCGCTTATGGCAAAAAGCTCTGCTAAATACTTCGGCCTCTCCGAAGTTTAAGGAAGACCTTGCTCCTTCTATGCTCTTGCGATCCCCACAACAGATTGACGCGGTAAGTTGAGTTCCTGAATTTAATTTAAATAAAACATTTTCTAATACAGATGTTATTTATTTATATTCCACGCTCTACGAAACTCCTGCACAACGCTTTACCCTCACCTCCTCATCCATATTCAGTTTCTGTTTGTCTGTAGTTGACAAAATTTACGTTTGTCGGATAAATTCCGAAATTTTAAACATTTGAAATCTACTCGATTTCGAAAATCTTTTTGTTTGGCTGAAAACTGAAAGCAAAACTAAATATAAACTGCGTTTCACTCTATGGAATTTGTGTGAAAATGATCGATGTGGTGTCAAAATACTTTTCCGCCATCAAACTGAACCAAAAAAGCACAATTGTGAGTACTTTATCATCACTGGTCTATACATCAACAACATACCATAACTGATGCGTAGCAGTTCGAAATTCGAACTTATGTATATCCAAGAGAAACAAAATCTACAGTTTGCTGATGCCATTAACGATAAAATTTCGAAAGTCTGACAATCGATAGTTTTTCCTGAGGCACAATATTTCGTCCATAGTATCGAACAGATTTAGAATCAAATTTGATAACGGCTTGCGCTTATTTTCATTATTTCATATATCAGCTCTTCTCTGAGTAGTAATGTTGGAAATGTTATCGAATATTCCGCATATCGATATCTCACAGCCCGATAATCGATTTATTTAATCAGTTTTTCTTTGGACGTTATAACGATATACTCCCGATACCGAAATTTTATTTAAAACTAATTTTAAACATCTACATTTTTTTTCATCCGCGGCTTTGGCTGCACGAGATTTGGTTTACACTTACGTTTCTAATTAATTAATTTATTGTTGTTGTTTTTTTTTTTCAAAACAGTTAGCAATCCCTAATATTTCATTCGAAACACTCGATTGCTTCAAATTTTGCGTTGCGTTCCTTCGCCGCTTCACATCTCAGTTGTAATGTTTAATTTATCTAATAAATGTTCTTGATTTTAAATTTTTAAAAAGGTGGCAACTCTAAAGCATGTTTATATTTAAGCTTTCTTAACTTTTTTTTGTAACCAATACAACGCCAATACTCCTATATATCAGTCTACTTATAAATTGAATTAAATAAAAAATTTAAAACAGGTGGCAACTTTTTTTAAAAATATATTTTCATAATTGAGCCTTCTTTGGCCTATTTAGTTGCACATACTCCATTTACCTTATTAATTTAAATTAATTTGCTTTCATTTTTTGAGCAGGTGACAACGCTCTACCAAAATATTCGAAGCAAATGTTTTTTAAACCTTTTTTCTTTATAATGGGCTTTTTTTTAGACGTGTGGATTTCAATGAGACAATACTTTCTTTGGAATTGGCCTTCTTGAAAGGTGTTACTTAATTTATATTCAGTTTGGTTTGCTATTTTATAATGAACAGATGTTGTTCCGTAGACGTTTGCAAGTCGTGCAAATTTATTACCCAAATAATGGTTCGGGTGGCGCGACACATCGCGGACAGCGTGTAATATTCGATCGGCATAATGGCCCAGCAGAGTCGGTGATTCGAGCAACCTTGGATCGGTTCGCAGTAGATAATGCGCATCCTCAGAGACGCCGTACAGTGCGCACCAAAGACGCTATTGCTGCTGTGGTGCGAAGTATCGAAGAAGACCCGAATGAGTCTATCCGCCATCGCGCGGAACAACTAAAGCTGTGCCCATCCACTTTATGGAAGATTTTGCGGAAGGATCTTCTTTTGCGAGCTTACAAAATCCAACTTGTGCAAGATTTGAAGCCGAACGACTATAAAGCGCGTCGCACGTTCGGTAAGAAAATTTCGTTCAGCGATGAAGCTCACTTTTGGTTGATTGGGTACGCTAATAAACAAAATTGTCGCGTTTGGAACGTTGCTAATCAACAAGCCATTGTTGAGACGCCGTTGCATCCTCAAAAAGTCACTGTTTGGAGTGCTCTATGATCAGAGGGAATCATTGGTCCATATTTCTTCAAAAATCAAGCCGGTTATAATGTTACAGTCAATGGGGAATACTGTAGAGTAATGATTAATGACTTTTTCGTGCCTGAATTGGAGGATCTTGATGTGGACGACCCTTAGTTCCAACAAGTCGGCGCTACATGCCATGCAGCCAATGAAATTATAAATTTATTGAAGGATAGTTTTGGTGAGCGCGTTATCTCGCGTCGTGAGCCTATACCGTGGCTTCCAATTTGAAGTTTTTTGTGAGGTTATGTGCAGTCACTTGTCTACGCAGATAAGCCCGAACCGATTGACGCCTTGGAAGAGAATATTGGGCGTTTCGCGGTTGGGATTTATTCGAGCCAGCCGCGGCGGTCACTTGCCCGAAGTCAGTTTTAAAAGATAATTGCAAACCATTATCTTTCTAATAAAGCTAAATTCTTGGCCATAACATTAAATTATATGTTTTATTTCTCTTTGAAAACCACATGTCTAAAAGAGACACCCTTTACCTATAAGTATATATTGCAATACTTAATTTAACTCAATAAAATTTGTTTAACTTTTTAAACAAGTGGTAACCTTTTCTAAGAGTGTGTTTTTTATTATAATAATATAAGGTGGTATCGTTACAGGTGCTAAATGCCTGTTCCATACTCGCCTTGCGTGGCGAAAATGCCAAAATTGTTTGTTTCGTTTACATTTTCACTTTCCATTCAAGTTTTCATAGCAAGATTCGCGTTTTCTTTCTTTTTTATTGACATTCCATTAACCTGTTCGTTTATGGCTGCTTTCTTAGTTTGTACGACGATCACTCCATTTAAAAGTAAAAAAAAATCCGTGCAGTTCTGTATTTCAAATTACGCTACCACCCGCTATGAATTATACGAGTAAATCTCAAACAACCGCAATGGACAGCAATAGTTAGTAGTAATGTGGATTAACTTCGTTTTGAGATGACCAACTTTTAGTTTCGACATGGTATTAGAATCTATTTGCGGACAATTCTTGCCACAGGAAACAAAACGACATGTATCTTTGCTCTTTTCTACGTTCTTTGATCTTACCTTACAGTCGTCCTGTGCGTGGTTTGGTCTTATTTGCATTTGTATTTTCCTCTTGATCCAAACTTCAAAGGTTCTCGGCGCTGAGCCGCAATCATTAGCAAACTGGTATAACTACTTCCATTAGATATCAGTTCACGAACAAAGAGTGTGTTGCTTAGGTTTGACTTTTCACTACGTACAACGTCACATACATTTACATACATTTATCTGGGGTGCGCGCGCGTTAATCCTTCCTTCTTAAAGTGAGAGGCCGTACCCGACTCAACCATCTGACAATCGCTCCCAATGCATCATGCGCGATATTTTTTCTATTGCATGCATGCGTGATTGTGTTGGTTTGAGAGTGTGAGAGTGTGTTTGGTGTGGGTGTACATGTGTTGAAGCACAAGCGCTTAGATGGCACCAGACGCTAAGCAGCACGCGGCACAGCACGGCCAACGCATTGACAGCCAACACAAGCGTCAACAACAACAAACACGATAAAAACGAAAACAAACAAAAAAAAAACTAACAATACCAATGACAATGACAGCCAACAAGGTTGGAGTTCAGACGCTGTGACAGCAGCCAGCAGCAAAGGACAAAGCAATTTGGCTTAGCTATAGCACAGAAATCCTTAACACTTACATGTCCTGGCGGGCAGGATAAAACTATCAACGAAATGGCATGCAGTAGCGCTGGTAGCCGTAGAAGTACTAGGAAGATGAGTTGGAGCCGATGCGGGAGTACGGTGACATGAAGGTAGGCAGCATCAGGGAGCATCAGAGGCAGCACAGGTAGAATAAGGCAGTCAGGCAGTCAGGCAGTCAGGCAGGCCGTCAAGCGGCGTAGCAGCCAAAGAAGTAGCGTAGCATATCCTCGCAGTGTAATCATACAACTTGCCTCGCTGAATGGTTGGTTGCTTGGCAGCCAAGTGAGGTGTTATTCCCACTACTTGAGCCTTTGCCTTGGCTTTTACTGGCCTCTTCGCTGCACCAGTTCCCGTTCCCTACAGCAGCTGGTTGCTGCTCATTTGCTCGCTTGCTTTCCTTCGCTTTACTCAGAATTTGCTTTGCTTTGCTTTGGCAGCCGAGCGCATCGCATCGAGTAAAGGCATTTAAAAAACTACAACGCAACGAACTGCAGTGAAATATAAAAGTAACAACAACAACAACAATAACAATGATAGTGTCGGTACAATTTGCACGTTCGCCGGTAAATAAGTCGAAATGTATGTGCGTTTGCATGTAAATGACAAAAATACAAAGCACATAAAATACAAAGTAGACAGAAATAAAAGAAGCAACAAAATGAGCAGCGCGTTGGCACAAATGCAAATAGACTTGTGTGGCTATGAACACATGGCCATACATATTTGTAATTTGCAGTGAAAAAATAAATAAAACAAAAGTTGTATAAAATACTTAACTATGTAAACTAAAATATTGGCACAAAGGACGTGTGAAGAAGAAAAATCAGCGTCAAGTCTCAAAAGCAAAGAAGGGAAAGAAAAAACTGCTTCAAAGTAAATACATAGGGAGTTCAGAATAAAAGCAGCAACATGGCAAAAGAAGAGCAGCTGGATCAAGGGGATCTGTGCAGTTTGAAAAACTCGAAATAAAATCAATCATATTGTGATAGATGGACGGCATAGTTGTAGTGTACCAGACGGCCAAAAATTGGCTCGGATACTTGCCTTGTTTCAGCCAAGATGCACCGGTTACGCCTCTATGCAGCGAAGAACGTGCGTCTACATTTATAAAGAAGGATCGACGTCGAACAGCAACTAATTTCGCTATTCGCCTCTCACATCAACACTTTCGGCTAACCGAAATTCGCGAACATTCAGAGCACATTCCTCGCTCTCTACGAGCGGCCGCTACAGAAGTTATTGGACTTCAGCCAGTCCGAAAGAACGACTGGTATGACGAAGAATGTCGAGCTTCCGCAGAGAAGAAAGACGTTATCTGCATAGCTACACTGTGTAAGGGCACAACGTGAGCACTACCGGAGGCTGAGAAAGGAAGAGAGACACATTATTCGCAGAAGAGCGAGAAGCTTCGAGTTTTTGCAAAAGGTGCGGCAATTTAATACCATTTCCAAACCAAAAATTAGTCATTTTAAATAGAAGTTAATCCACATTACTAACTATTGTCAATAAAAAATAAAGAAAACGTGAATCTTCCAAATCGAACTTAAATAGAAAGTGAAAATGTAAAGAAACCAACAATTTGGATATTTTACCATGTAATGTGAAGAGAGAATAAGCATTCAGCTCGTGAGACGCTACCACCTAATATGAATTCACCTAGGTTTCTTTGGGTTTCACTTCAGTTTGATAGTTATTTGGACAAAAGAGATTGTGGAAACCAGGGTTGTACGGAATAATTGAATGTGCATTAAATGGTGGTCTTCTCAGTGATTTGTTAGTCGCATTTTTGTATGGCGAAGCCTTGTCAAATCAAATGGTTTATTGAGATAATTACAAGATTCAGCCTTAGTCTGGACATGGTATAAGGAAGGTTTTAAAATTGGGAGAATAAGCACTTGCGATCTGGCGACGAAAGTTTAAAGTACGCTTAAATTGTGGTGGGAATATTTCTACAATTAGCTAGTTAATGACAGCAAACCTGTTGGGGCGATGAAAATGAAAACCCCGAACACTACATTGCTGATAATGGTATTAACATCCCGTCACCCGACCTTGACAAAGTTCAAATAGCAAGAAAGCGGTACAATAGCAGAGCGACAAAGCTGCAGCCGCTGATGGATTACCTGCTGAGCAATTCAAGAATGGCGGCGAAGAGTATGACCACCGATTGGAATTTAGGTGTGCTTTGTCCAATCCAAAAATCTTTCGAACTTATTGTGCGAAAGACTGAAACAACTGTTAATTATTAGATCTTATTGGGTATTCGCGATGCGCCAAATATTTGAAAATCCGCGTGAGTTGAGGATCGACACACACCATCTCTATATCGACTTTAAATCAGTCGCTGTCGACAGCACGAGAAGAAGGTGCTCCAAAACAGCTTGAATTATTCACATTTCGAATAATTGCACTTTTATCTTACTGATATTTTTATGAAACGAAGTTTATTACTCGCATTCTTCTCCAACTTATCAGTTCGCAATTTATTCGTATTTTTTATTTCAAGTAAATTAAAGATTTTGATATTTTCAATAAAAATTCCAGACAAAAGCGAATAAATAGACCATTCGAACTTACATCCAGGTTCTACCGCTATTTTTATGGATTGGTCAAAACACCACAAAAAGGTTGGTTGCGGAGTACACTCCAGAGGTCTTCAAATAAACATCAGCCTGCAGATTCCCGACCACTGTCACGTTTTCAAGGCCACACTAACAGCTATAAGGGTGCCTGACTTTTGGATAGTAGGGGTCTTAGTATCTTCTTAAGCTATTACTTTCTGCTTTGAAAACCAAGCAGCAATCGAATCACCGCAGTGCAGTAGCACCTCCACGAAGGTAGCGGTGGAAGGTACGAAGGCTCTAAACGATTTAGCCGCGAAAGTTACCATTCGCGTGGTTTGGATACTAGGGTACAGCCACATTCCTGCCAAATGCGCGGTAGACGTCTTCGCAAGGGAAGAGACTGACATGCTCCCAGTAAATACTGCGTGCGATGCTGATGGTCAACTGTTTTCATCTTAAATAATTTTTCATTGAATTGATCAACGGAAGATGGACAGTAGAACCCACCAGCTTAGTTACCAAGCAGATCTGCGAAAGTATCAATGTGAAAAGAATTTTTATAAGAGTCTATGCCCTCATCATCAGTGCAATAATCGGCATTATCACTGGGCACCGTTTAATGAGAGTGCATGGTATGCGAATGGGATATCCCGCTGAAGATTTCTGCCGTAGCTATAGGGACGAGAAGGAGTAGAAGAGTGTAAAACACTCTGGTAAAGATTCAATATAACGCTTTTTCCAAATAGCTTTTTCAGTGCTTGATCTCGACTCTGTGGATCTCCGCGACCTGCAACGCTTCATCAAGGAAACACGAGTGGCATCGCAAGGTGCCCAACTGTCTGGTAAGGCAGAGTGGGAACAATCGAAACCGCAACTGTAAATATAACTCCATATCCTGCATATTTTTCTGTCCACACTTGAACTCTTTACTTTAGGCTTATCTTTTTATTTTGCATTTTTGGTATCTTAATTTTCAGAAAACTTGACTGCGCGTTCGGTGAGTTTTTCAGTGGTCGTATTACATTTTCACTTTTCCTTTTGCATTTGTTATAAAAAAATTGTACTGAATTTTCAATCTCTCTTCCTCCTTCAAATACTGCTGGGTATCCACAGATACATACGATACATGTGTGTGCAAGTATTTGTGGTGGATATACAGAGCAATATAAAAACATAACAAACAACACAGAGGCAAGCACTGTTGGGATGCTTCGAAAGGATGTGTGCACTAAGTAAGTGCATATTAGTTTTAAGGAGATCTGAGAGTTTTTGCTTCTGAGAAGTGCAAATTATTAAGCTTGTTGTTTTTTGTTGATGGTGCACAAATGTAAATATAATAATATTGGTTTAATGCTCTCTGACTAAAATTTATTAATAGTTTATGAAATTGATATTTTGTGCCAAAAATTCATTAAAGTCTCACTCGTAAAATAAATTTTTATGCTGCAAAAATATTAAATTTTCATAGTAATAAAATATTGATTGGACTTTGACACTCCATATCTCTCACAGCAATTGAAAGAGCATGGCCTATTTATTAACATATGATATATTTGCGATCTTTGCAATTTGCCAGAGAAAAGCAACTATACTCGTATTGCAAATGCTGAGGAATTATTATCGGTGGTCCATTTGCATCCCATTTTTGAATAAGTATTTAAATTAGATTAATTTAAGATTTAAGATGGCACAGAGAGAACTACTGACCAAGATACAAAACGTAATTCCAACAAAATGTGCAAAACTTAATGAAGAAGTGTGGGACAATTTAGTTGGATGTCTTGCGGAAGCTATCGTTTGAATTCATTGAATTGTTAAAATTGGGCATAAAGAATGATAACGATTGATATTGACTTGTTTCATATAAAATTTTTGAGGTAATTGAAGTAAAACTTCTTGAGCGAACTGTTTCGCCGCTACAACTAACTACCACTACTATTATCACTAATACTACTACTATTTTTACTATTATCTACTACTATTGCAAATGCTATTTTTACTTATTTCTACTACTATTTTTGTAAGTAGGCTACTACTATTACTACTACTATTTTTAGTAGTTTCTACTACTTTTTCTTTTACTAATTCAGTTAATGCTGCTACTAATAACTAATACTATTTTTTCAATTTCTACTACTATTTTTACTTATCCTACTATTAATTACTACTACCATTTTTAATAATTTCTGCCACTATTTTTACTAATCTCTTTTACTATATACTACTTATTACCATTACTACTAACTACTATTACTACTAACTACTATTACTACTACTTACTACTAACCCCAACTACAACGACTAGTTCAAATTAAACTACATTATACAAATTTTTTATTTGAGCCACCCAACAATTTTTTGAGGATTCGTCCCTAAGACAAAGACTAAATATTTAATTATATTAATAAGATAAATCAAATATTGCAATCGAAAGAGATTAGGAAATATTAGTCTCGAAAATATGATTGAAGAGGGTTGCCACCAGTTTAAAAATATAAATAAGTTAATTTAATAAATGTGTACTACAATACCGAACTGAAACGAAAGTGGTTTATGTGAAAAGATTTTCCAACAGAGTTGCCACCTACCTAAAAGGGGCTACTCCGTTTAATTAATAATTTAACGGAAATAGGACAGCCTAGATTTAAAAGTATTATATAAAAGGGTGGTCACTTCTTTGAAAAATTAAATGAAATTAAATAATATTAATACTGTTAATGAATAATCAATAAAACCTTTGGAAATATTTTTTGTTATTAATATAGAAAATCAAATATTATAATATGGATGTCAATCGAAAGAGATTAATAAAAATTAGTTTCGAACAAAACTTAAAAGAGAGTTGCCACCTGTTTAAAAAGTTAAATTTAATTATATTTATTAGATAAATCAAATATTACAATCGAAAGAGATTAAGAAATATTAGTTTCGAAAATATATTTAAATAGGGTTGCCACCTGTTTAAAAATTACATTTAATTAAAAAAATAAGTTAAATCAAATATTGCAATATTGTGTCGGTGTGAAAAGAGATATATGTATGAAGTAGGATTGACTTCGAAAATATGTATAAAGCGAGTTGCCACCTGTTTAAAAATACATGAATATATAAAGAAATTAACAAACTAATGAAGTACTACTATACTGCTCTGCTAAGAAAGAAGTTCATACCAAAACATTTATCAATAGAGTTGCCACCTGCCTAAAAGTCGTAATTCAGTTAAATTAATAGAATAACTGAAATGATAATTTAATGGCGTTAAGCAAAAAGTGTGTAAGATAGCCTAGACTTAAAAGATTTTTGACGAGGGTTGTCACTTATTTAAAATAAATGAATTAAATGAAATTATAATAATACTTTTAATGAAATGTCAAGAAAACCTTGGGAAAAAATTTATCGCAAAGTTATTAACAAATACTATAGAAAACATGTATTACTTTCTTTTTTCCATTGACAATTATTGGAATTAAAATTTGACATACATACATACAATACTTTCTTGCCATATTTCGCAAAATCCCTGTTACTGTTAGTACAAAAACTTCAAAAATCACTTTGTGTCACGCCACACAGGTAACGTAGTTTACATCGAAGGCTAGGCCAGACCATTGCATGCCAAACGCAATTTTTCTTTAATTTCATACCAAATATGTACTTTCCTTGTCTCACCTCAAATTCATCGCCTCTTCTAAGATTAGCGTGACAGCTCTAGCGCTCGTGGAGCCTCAGATTTAACGCAACGAATCTCTGGCGTACGGAAAAACTTGGGCGATTTCCAGAAAATTGGCTTAGTGAATTGTTGCAATTAATTTCTTCTACAATATTAAACAGCTTCACTGTGCCAAATGAGTGCCTTCGTTGCACATTTTAGGCAAAAACAATGCCAGCAAGGTAGCGGCGCGTCAACAACAAAATAACAATAACAATAGCAACAGCAACACCGGCAGTGACACCGGTAGCAAAAAAAAAAAACAAACAAAACAAAAGTAGAAGCAGAAGCAGAAGCAGAAGCTGTCATGCAGCCAGCCGACGAAATGAGCAACGCGTCAAGTGGCTCGACGTGGTGTTCGGATGTGTGCACGCGCCTAGAAGTATGCAAGTGCTTTAGGCGCGACTAATGTTAGAATTTTCACATGCATTCTCACACAGAGTGCAAGCGGCTGCACAATGTACAGTGTACATCCCTGTATTTGTGTGTGAGCCTGTGGGTGTGTTTTGCTGTTGGTCAGTATGTGAAGCGTGCCAACATACTCGTGCCTATGTTTGTATGTGTTTGTATGTGTTTGTATCTTTGTTTTATGTGACAGCATGTTTGCCTTGCTAAAGGGAGTGTATCTGTGTGTATGTGTGTGTGGGCGCAGATGCTTAAGCTCATTTATTTAAATTAAAATAAACACTGTAGGGCATACCGTCAAACAAAAAACACGCACACACACACATACCAAACATCATACATACATATACAGTGCCACAAACAATTGGCCACGTAGAATTTTTTTTTGTAATATTTGCTTTGTTTTTCATGCTCAATTTTTTTTCCTTATTGTTTTATAAAAATATAGTTCGCTATACAGTAAAAATGATATAATAGAAAAACAATTTCACACTTTGTACAAAATTCATAAAAATACAAATTTTCTTTAAAATTTCAAACTTTTCAATTTGGGATTTCGCAAACTCACTCAGTTTTAGTACAAAAATATATACATATGTATGTACGTAAGTCTAAAGGAGCTAAATATTCCGGTTGATTTTTTTACAATTTTACCGTTTCCCATTTGTTTTAAATATTTTTTAATATTTTTTGGTTTTTTTTTAATATTTTCACAACCAAATAAACTGCATGCGTTAAATGAAATAAAATTTTCAAGACCGAATTTTTTTTTTTAGCTTTTTGAGAAATGCAATGTTATAAAACTGAAAGTGAATGAGCTCAAAAACCGCATAACAAAAATTTTCCGAAATTTCATATAAAAAAGTTAGAAATTTTTATGAATTTATATATGTACATTAAATAATGTAGAAAGTTTGATTTTCATATATGTATGTATGTGTGTATATATGTATGGATACGTAACGAAAATAATTTGTCATGAGAAACATTTTTAATACTGTAAAAAAATCAACATGAAAAGTGAATTACAATTACTTAAGGAGTTATATTTTTATAAAAAATGAAAGATTAATTTTTTTTTGAAAATCATTTAAGATATTTTAAAAAATCAACATGAAAGTGAATTAAAAAGTGTGAAATTTTCCATACAATTTTCTGAATTTTTATAAATTTTGTTCAAAGCTCAAAATTTTGAAAATTAAAAAACAAAATTGAACATGAAAAACATTTTATATATTGTAAAAAAAATCCGCTTGGAATTGGCTCAGAAATTTCAATGAAAATTTTTGGAATTTTCATAAATTTTTTACATAGGTTGAAATTTTAATTCATTTGCTTCTTAATATACAAATTTTATTTGAATAAAGAATTAACGAAGAAATTTCAAATATTGTAAAAAAATCGATATGAAAGTAAATTCAAAACTTAAAAACTTTGATTATTTCTTGTTGAATTTTTATAAATTTTCAACAAAACTGGAAATTTTGATTTATATGCTTTTTGCCACATATCAAACTATATGTATTTCTATAAAAAATTTACGAACAAAATATGTATATCATGAAAAATATTTTTACTATTTTACATTTACCATGACACCAAATGCAAAAATTTGAAATTTTGAAAATTAACGACAATTTGGTTCGAATTCATTAAAAAACATTTTAAATATTGTGAAAATATCAGCATGGAAGAAAATTTAAAGGTTTGAAATTTTGATGGAAATTTTTGTAATTTTTGTAAATTTTATACAAAGTTATTTTGATTCAAATGATTTTCTTTTGTTATATATAAAACTATATTTTTATAAATAGACAAAATTCATCATATCATAAAAGAAGCCAAATGAAAACAAATTAAAAAGTTTGAAATTTCCATAAAAGTTTGTTGAATTTTTTATAGATTTTGGCAAAGTTTGATTTTTTTTGTTATATAATACATTTTTTTCTATAAAAAGTTAGCGCATCAAATTTATCATGAAAAACAATTCAAATATTGCAAAAATATCAACATTTAATTAAAAAGTTTAAAATTTTGATTAAAAAGTGATGATTTTTTATAATTTGGCACAAAGTTTCAAATTTTGAAATTTAGAGAACAAAATTGAGCATGGACAATTTTTAAATATTGTGAAAAAATCAAAATTAAAAAGTTTGAAATTTTGATAAAAATTCGCTCAATTTTTATAATACTCGTATTGCAGAAATTGAAATGCTGAAAATTTGTTTGAATTTTTTAAATTTTTTGAATTTTGTGAAAAAGTTCAAAACTTCGAAAATAAACGAATACAATTTAAGAAGAAAAAAATACATATATTGGTATAAAAAAATTAGCATGAGAGCTCATTAAAAGTCAAAATTGAAAAAAACCTACTTAATTAATTGATGTTTAATTAATAAGTTAACTGAAATGAAACTTTTAATGGCGATACACGAAAAATCTCTAATATAGCCTAATTTTAAAAGTATTTTAAAAGAGGGTTGCCACTTAAAAAAAACGAAACTAAATTAAATTTGTAAAGTCTTTGAAATTTTGAGAATTAAGGAAAAAATATATTATGAAAATATTGAAAAAAATAAACATGATATTATTAGCTTGAAATTACTAAAATTAAAAATTAAAATTGAAAAGTTGTTGATATATTTTTTAAAAAAGAACAACGAACAAAATTTATCCAAAAAAATTTCAAATATTGTAATAAAAAATTAAAAAAATGTGGGCAGCTGTTTGAGTCACCACTGTATTTAGTCACCATAGAGGCGCACATGCATTTCATTAAATATTTTGGCGCTTGGCGAGTCGGCCTCTGCAAGGCACGTGCAACACTAAATGCAATGCCAACAACAACAACAAGGCAACAACAGCAACATTGCATGCAAATGACTAACAGCGGCAAGGACAATGGCAAACGACAAGTTGTGCGCAGGATATATAATAGGTCGTGCTCGCCTCAATTGCTTGGGTCGCGTCCGGGTCGTCGTCGTCGTCATCATCGTTTCCAACGTCGCCGCTGGCACTACGCGCCACATTTCCGCATCGTGAGCCGTTAGGCGTGCGGCGTGAGCTGCTAGCAATGCAGGCGACTGTAGCCGCTTGTTGTTTTTGTTTTTGTTTCTGTTTCGCATATACATACTAATTTTTTTATTTCTATTTGCTGCTTGTATTTTTTTTTTGTTGCTTCGTTGCTGTTGTTTTGCATGCTTGGCGCCAACAATGCCAGAGCAGCAGTAAATGAGCAGCAGCTACAATGCAACAACAACAACTACAATGCACTTGAGTGGAAATTGCTTGCAGTGCAAAAGAAATAAATAAATTTACAAAAAAAAAAAAACAGCAACACAACAACAACGGCAAAAAAGACATAAAGCAAGTGGTGTGCTTTTAGGAGTAAAGTACTTACTCTCCCTACGTGTGTCATAGAAAATAAAGGCATGGCAGACAACGAAATAAAAAATGGCAGCAACTTGACAGCAACAACAACAACAACAACAACAACAATAGCAGCAGCAGCAGCAACTTACATTACCAGCGCAAAGCGATTGCCAAAGCGAGCCATAACAATAACAACAATAACAACAATAACAACATCAACAAAGTCATTGCAGCAAAGAACAATTACGATAATTGTATCGCCGCCGACTCTTGTTGGCAGCGTGCACGTTGACTGGTAAACAAATTGTTGGTAGCAGTAGAAAAATAGCAATAGCAACAGCAACAGCAACAGCAACAACAATAACAAGAACACACAAAAATACAAAGTAAAGATAACAATAATGAAAACAAAAGCAGGCGAATCTACCGTGGATGGAGGACAATGAAAAACAAAAAAAAAAAAAAAAATCCTAAGAAAGAAAAAAAATTCAGCGGCAACTGGAAAACAGCGCCTTTCCTTTAGCCAACACAGCGCGGAAACGTAGCGGCGGAAGTGAATGTGGTGGGCACGGGAGTGCTGAAGAAATTACAAAAACAAAACAAACAAAAAACGTAAATATGTGTACGACATAAGACAATAGCAACAACAAGATAATTGAAATACATAGCTGCAACAATGAGAGGAAGCATTCATTGTGCAGTGTTGGTTGGAACGGCGTAAAGCGTTGAGCTCAGTGGCTCAGCGGCTCAACAGCTAAGTATTTTATGGTGGATGATGGCAGAAAAGAGTGTCGACAGCAGCGCTCACAAGCAATTAAAAAAAAAAAAATAAGAAAAACAACAACAAAAAAAGAGAAAATCTTAAAGAAAATGCACTATGGTAAAAAAAAAGTTGCATAATGCGAAAATCTTGTTTTTTTTTCACTTAACTTAAACGACAGACATTGTTATACCTCTTTTTGCGTACTCTTATTTGCTGAAATTATTTGTGTTAATATCTCAAACAGTTTTGGAGGCACAGAACAAATTCGAGGAGAGTGGTTTGAACTATAAAAAATTTACTTAGAATAAACCATTTATACAATTTACGCTTGTGTTTATTTAAAAAATTTACTTTGTATACTACAAAATATTTAATATATCTATGTATATACAATTAATATTTTTCGGCCTATTTATTTATATCAAACAATAATTTTTATGAGCTCAAGGGCAGTTTCTAATAGGAAGAATTATAGAAAAAACAACAACTTTAAAGTGGCGTTTCCGGCAGGATAACGGCCCTAAACATACTGCCAAATATACGAAAAATTGGTTTCACTTGGAAAAAATGGATCTTTTGGATTGACCGTCTCAATCACGGCACTTAAATCCGATTGAGAATTTATGGCAGGATCTAAAAGTTGAAGTTGGACATTTATTCAAATTCAGCTGAATTGTGGAAAACTGTGCAGGACACATGGCATAAAATTTCAGTTGATAAATGTTGCAAACTTGTGGACTCTATGCTTAAAAGAATATAGGGGCTTTTTTTGTTAAAAAAATAGTGTAAATAATGATTTTAATAATACAAATAAATTTTATATCCTTTGGCCAATTTGTTTCTATTTTTTAGGGCCAACTGGATTTTGAGTAAATTCAAGAAAAAAAAATGCAGAAGTGTTTAATATTGATTTAAAATGGAATAAATAGATAATTGATCTAGTATTCTACAACCGTGGTAGAAATCAAATGTAAGTATATTTGCTATATATTTATTTCAACATGTGCTATCAATGACGATGTTTCAATTTTTTATAGAAACCATAAAAAGCTTAACTTCTGGAAAAAAACGTTTTTGATAATTTAACAAATTAAAATATGTGGCCTTTACCGTTACTTAAGAAAGTCTTTTACGTTACCTTACAAACTTATTGAATAATATGGTGAATTCAAAGCTATAAACTAAGAGAAAATTGTTTAAAACGAAATAAATCAAATATTTCTTCAATAATATATATGTAGTTATTTCGAATTTTTATCTAGCTTACATTGGTTGGTCTTGTCAATATAACTTAATGTAAACTTATATATTTTTAAGTCGTAACGAAATACATTTTCAATCCTAATATATTTTTTCTTAAAAAATTACCCTCTAAGCTGATGACCGAACAAAACTCAACAGCTCGACAGTTGTCAGGTTTACTGCGCCTAAAACTATGCGGCAAAAACGGATGTCAGCCCTCTAACGATATCAACAGTTGTTGTAGTTGTCATGCCCTACTGAATTCGTGACAATGGCATTCTATTCTGCGATGTTAGGCTATCAGTGTAGGTGACAACGATGTTATCGTTTGCGACACAATTTTAGGCGAAGTAAACCTGACAACTGTCAGGTTAATAATTATTAACAGTCAGGTCATCAGAATAGGGCGGTTAATTTCAAATTTCAAAATTATTTTTAACCTGATAGTTGTCAGTTGCTTAAAATTATGTCGCGGAAGATAACGCCGTTGTCTTGTACTCAGTAGGCCATAACAACTATAACTACTGTTGCCATCATCAGAGGGCTGATATCATTTTTGTCGCATAGTCAGGTTGATAAATTTTGTCAGCTCATCAGCATAGGGCTGTTAATTTACATTAATTATTTTTGAAATGGGAAGAAAACGCATCGCTTCAAATGTTCAACACGATCGTTGCCTTCGTATGCGCAAGGCTATTAGATACGACAACTCTTGACTGGAGTGATTCATTGTAACGGAATACAGTCGTGAACAGTATTGATTGAGCTTCACATACAAAATGTTCGGCAAAATTTTCGAACAATACATCTTCGTGTCTAAACTGAGTAATCGATGAGCTGAATCGATCAAATGAATTAAATCAGACTGAATGTGCAGTTTTTGTGGTTGTAAAAATGGTTGAGATAACTTTATGATATGTGAAATCAAATCACCTATCTAGCTTCTGAATCAAACGGAATATTTCGTAATTTATGATAGAGATTATTGTCCGTTATAGTCGTGCATTTCTCACATTGTCCAAACCAACAGTCTTGGGTTGCAGTGTCGCACAGAAATTTCTGCACAAATCCATCACGATAAAAATGCATATTTGGAAGAAATTTATATAATGCGGAAACGGCTACGATGAAATTCGAGTGATACGAACAAATATAAATAATGTGTGGTAAATCGTTTGTCAATTTGATAATTTTTGTTCGAAGTGCACAAATGAAAGTTGGGCTGCACTATTCTGCAAGCAAAACAAAAAAAAAAAACTCATTAGATCCATGTTAAAAAGAGATCTCATCTGAGGTTTAAATTTTTCTGCTTTACCTCGTAATTTTTGTTTGGAGGTTACTGCAATGATTTCCAATAGTTTTCACTGTTTGAATAAGACATGTATTATATTCGAGGAGTAAGGCACCTTTATTAATACATAAGTTTAGTACAATGACTAAGCCTCATTAAAATTGACTGAAATTCACGCAAGAGAAAACTTGTTATCAAAAAAATTTCACGAAACTAGCATGGTTTTATTTTAAAAAGCCTCTTTGTTATTATTAAAATTATTAATCAATATTTCTACCTTTTTGCTCGGATGAGATCCTTTTTATCATTTTTAACGAACATGAGGCACAAGAGAAATGGACGCGCACCGAGAAGCACACATACATTGGATGTCGACCGGCATTTGTTTTTAGATACTATACGATATAAATTCATAAAATAATTTAGAGTGGTTGAAAGATAACAAATTTTCCCCGTCTTTCTCGTTCCTGCGATTTCGGCCATATCGTTCGATATCTCAAACTCAATGTAATCTGAATTTATAGTGTTTTTATTTAAATTTATTTGGAGAAATACTCTTTCTAGATTTGATGGAAAGTAAGGAACGGCTGACATTGTTTATTGGAACAGTAACAAAATTTGAAAGATTGTTGAGTTTATTCATTCAAATACCAAAATTTAAAAGGGAAACTTTTACTTGTACAAGGAGATAATTTAGAAAATTGCAATCTCATCTAAAAAACTATATTTTACTGTTAATTTTTGAATATGGCAACACTGATTGTAACCATCTACATTGCTGGATTTTTTTTAAATGAAATTTCACTTAATTCGCATGTAGCGACTCCACGCACCTAGTTTTTTTTTATCAGCTTTACATTCTACTGATGGAAAATTTTCGATGGTGCTATCGGTAGTATCGATAGTTTTATTATGTAATAACTATCGAATGTTGTCCAACATTAGTTTACGCAAATTTTTCAAATCGGGTTATCTCAACTCCGAGAATGTAAAAAAAAATTTTATTTGTTAGCAAAATCTACGATTGAGAGAATACAGCGGATGCGCCTACCTTGTGTTACCATTGGGCGCTCAGTGAATAAGCTGCGTGTTAACGTCACATTGGTAAAATTGCTGATGAAGTACTGTGATTGTCCATTATACCGAATCCCTACCTAACGAGCGCTCGAAATAACGGCAGTTTTTTTTTAACCTATTTGTATATCTAAATAGCGATAAAGTATGTATATCTAGAGAGCGACCGAACACCGATTTTTAAGAGCAAGCCGAACATAATTGAACTTCGGCTAATTTCGGCGAGGCCGAACCGTGGTCGAGCTTAATATTCTCAAGGTCTAAAATAATGCATAATCGATGAATTTTGAAAAATTGTAGATTTTTTATAATCATATTAAAAAATGTAATACTCTTATATTGTAATGTAAAAATAATAGCCTAACGGCAATTTCCCCTTACAACTGATTCCATCTGTCGGTGGAAAACTGACTTGCAGCACTGAACAATTGCCCACTAGATATAATCGATGGAGAAGCAGACTGATTTTTTTAAAGCAATTTTTTCAACAGTAAATTTCGACTTCAAAAAGTGTTCGAAAATTTCACAGTTTTTCATTGAGAAAAATGTCCAATTCGGAATTAATCAATTCTTTCAGTATTATTACTGCAAATTATATCGCTATTTAAAAACTAGAAAGGCTTATTTGACTTTTTTCCAATGAGAAACATATGAGTAGTGAAATTGTATACAATTTCTATATTAATAAAAAATTACAAATATTCGGCCAAAGCTCGGCTTTTTTTTAGCCGAAGCTAAACTGAAACCGAATCGCAAACAAACCGAACTTTATTGGCCGAACATGGCCAGAGTTCGAAGACGAGTATCACCGATTACATTGTGGTCGTGTTCGCCATTTTGGCATTTCCCATTCGCAGCTGCACTAAATTATTCGTCGCATAAAAACTACTCTAAAAAAAGTAGCGAATTCATTATAATGAAGAATTATTCATGAAAGTATTTCTCATCGTACCCCCATTATATGTTTTTAGTTACATCAAAAATCAGATCATATATACTGATTTTTTGAATAATTTGCCCCTAGCGCCACCTAGCGCATTTCTTTTTTCATAAAAGTAAATATGCATATTCTGAATATCTCGACTCAAGCGCCATCTAGCGAATTGTACAGTCAATCGAATGATAAACGGTAGTTTTCCAAGATTAACACATTCGCGATCGCTACCAGAAAGTGAATTTCCATTTAGTTGCAATTGTTCTGAATGCAATGTCGCTTTTTTCAAATGCAAACACGAGACTTCTTGATCAGTGTACTTAATATAATTTTTTTCGAATAAATACTTTGCCATCTGTCTTCTTTGCCTTCTCAAACTTTCCAGCAACGGGCAGTAGGCACTCTAAGTCATCTAAAAGCATTTCTTTCGCCAGCCATAGGCTTTACTCCGTTGGCTATTTTATTTATTTTATTTTTTTCAAATTCCATGTCCGATTGCTTGCACCGCTTGTTGCGCATTTCTACGCTGTCTGCTTTCAAATCCACTTCCGTTTTTCCTCTTCATACCTACTTTTTCTCTCTCAATATGAGTTTGTGTTGTTAATGCCTTTATTGTAATCGTTGCTTCAAGATGTTGTTGCTCTTATTGTACGCGCACTATTTTGATTTTTTTTATACACATTGGGGTGCCTTGTTTGTGACACTTCAAAACGCTTGACATTTTCTTATATGTAAAACCTTCGCTATAACCCCACTCGCAGCTCCAGTCCACAAAAAACCCAATCCCCACACTCGCGCTCACCCTGATTCACTTATTTTACAATAGTTTTTTTTAAATATCTCCTGCCGACTGCCATCAACAGTACCTCCTGTCCATCGAGTTCCGAGCTTTCGCTTCCCTGCATCTGCACTTTTCTATACTTATATTTTTTTTTTTGTTTTTTCCAACCTGCTCCTGCTGTTGCCGCCAGCATCTATGCAACTAAGTATGTTGTGTTGTAGTTATCTCAGCATGCATGCGCGTAGTTGTTGTTGTTGCTGTTGTTGCTATTGTATTATTGAAAGTTGCTGTTGAATTCCCGTTGTGTTTCCCCATCTTTTGATTAATTCAAAGTTGCATTTGCATTTGCCACATTGTTTGCCGGCTTCTATGCGCCGCCCTCTTTGGTTTGTCGCACAGCTTCAGATTCTCGTGTTATACATAGATGGACCTATACACACACACACACCCACACACACACACACATATTTACATATATTTTAAGAGCTTCTAAGCGTACAGCAAGCAATTAACTTCATACATACAAAAATACACATACTAGGTACGTACGTACGTACGTATGTATTGTGTGCCAACACTTGCGATTAAACAAAAAAAAAAAAGAAAAAATCCCAACAGAATTTTAAACAAAAATTATTCGCTTGAGATACTTTCACACTCGTTTATGCTAATGGGTGTGTATGTGTGTGTGTGTGTGTGTGTGAATGGTAATGCATTCCAGTAAGTACAATCATGTGTACTTCAATCTAAGCTACTAAGCTTCTTAGTTGTTAAGTATTGTATGTAATTTTTCTGTTACTTATTTTGCAAAAGTCGAAAGGGTAATTGTGTGGGGTGGATATATGAAAAAAGTGTAGAAAAATAGTAGGTAGTCTTTGTTTTTTGTTTGCTTTCAGTATGCATTTAGTTGGCACTGTTATGATTGACACTAAGTAAGTGAATGAATGTGAGTGTGTGGGTGTGTGTGTGTGAGAGTATGGGTGTAATGTAGTTATAAGCTTGTGAGGAAATGTATTATGAGAATATTTGCTTTACTTTTACACACAACATTTTTTTTTACTTTCATTTAATATTTATGTAGTAGATTTTGTTTATTTTCTTCAAGGTTTTAATTAGCAAATGTTTATTAAACTTTATTAGAAAAGTTATAAAAAAGAGACTACTTACAAAGTAAGGCAACTAAGAGCTAAGATTATAAAAACTTAGAATATTGCATTTAGAGCACTAAGAAAATACACTTTTTGAAGACGAAAAGTCAAATTGGATAGAACTCGATATTAAATTAAATTCAAGCAAGGGGTGTATTACGCGAATATAATAAATATAATATTGTATTTTACAATTATCACCATAGAAAGGTAAAAAAAACTACGAAGATTACGCTGTTGTATGTTGAAATTAATTCTTTCTAAAAGAAGGAAGCAGTCAATATCACCACAGTTGATATTCAAAGCAAAAAGAAAAAGCGCGAGCACTGATCTTGTTGCTTCCAAACACTTTTTGTTTTATCAAAAGCAAACGAGGTTTATATGAAGGAATTGGTTAAGGGGGTACACCACTGTAGAGCACGAAAAAAAGGCATATTTCGGGATTTTTTTTTGGTCAATCAAAATTGAATAATTGTAATTCTGTAATGGTAGAACACGAAATTTAGACATTTAGAAATTTTTTCCGCCATTCATACTTTAGTATATTATTTTTGAGATCCTAAAAGACCTTTTACGATGAAAAAATTTTTTTCGATTTTTTAAACATTCTACAGTGGTGTAACCCCTTAAATAAAACTCAACGATCATTAAGCATATTTTGGAAAAAAATGTTGAACGCGTTCAATGCTATTGAATTAAGTATATTTTAAAGAGGAACAAACAAAAGTAGTATATAGTAACCTAAGAGTAGATGGATTGGAAAATTTTTTAACTATTTCGCCTCACAAACCCTAAAACCAAGTAAGATTTCGAAATAAAATGTCTATTAAAAGAAAAAATAGCTCGAAAATATTACGTCAAGATCTTTAGTCTCGTCCAAATTTTTTAACAAAGAATGAGAAATGCTATAAGACGTCGGTAGGATATGAGCAGCTTTTTTATACGAGACTTGTAAGCATTTTTTGATGTTTAAATGAAGACCAGAATTAACGCACCATAGATGCAAGCTGTCAATGCCGTTTTGAAGCTTAAACGCATCGTCCGGGTTTTCAAT
This sequence comes from Anomoia purmunda, assembly GCA_951828415.1. Lineage (NCBI taxonomy): Eukaryota > Metazoa > Arthropoda > Insecta > Diptera > Tephritidae > Anomoia > Anomoia purmunda. Next base: position 18,860,388 of record OX639993.1, read on the forward strand.
TTTCGAGAATACTTTTAAATCAACAGCGTAGTGCAAAAATTTTGTAAATCTAAAACAGTTACTTATATTATTTATAAACAAAACAAATAGTAACGGCCCTAGTATACTCCCTAGAGGAGGCAAAGAAAGAATCATACGAAATGCTGTCAACCTTTGTAAATCAACAAAGTATGTGAAACTTTATCAAAAGCTTTAGCGAAATCTGTGTAGACACAACCAAACTGGAAATCAGCAGAAAAAGATGCAATATAATATTCATTAAATACTATAAGATTAGAAACTGAAGATCTGTTAGAAACCAAACCATGCTGATATGGCGAATTCAAACAGTTTCGAAACAGTTGATAGCTTTGAAATGCGACTATACTAATTCAAAAAAGTAAATTTCCAATCATAAATGAAAATTTCTAAAATCAATGAGAGCAATAGGGACGCTACAAAAGTAGACCGATAGGGACAGCAAACGACGTCCTATTTTTTCCCGCTCTTTTGACATTTCACTTCAGTAAGGTTTGTCATTTCATCATGGAAAGATATACGATCCAACAACGAGTCGAAATTATTACAATTTACTACCGAAATTCGGAGTCATTGGCCTCAACTTTAAGAGCGCTGCGTCCAATTTATGGTCGTCGTTATTTCTGGTTGAATGGCTTCGTCAATAAGCAAAATATGCGTTATTGGACAGGCAGCAATCCCCACGTACTCCATGAGTCAACATTGCATCCCGAAAAAATTACGGTTTGGTGCGGTTTATGTGCCGGCGGCGTCATTGGGCCGTACTTCTTCCGTGATGATCAAGACCGGCACGTTACTGTGAATGGGAATCGCTACCGCTCAACGATAACCGAATATCTTTGACCCGAATTGGATGATATGGACTTGAACAATATTTGGTTCCAACAGGACGGCGCCACAAGCCATATAGCGAATGTCACAATCGATTTATTGAAAACCAAGTTTGGTGAACGTTTTATCTCACGAAATGGCCCAGTCGATTGGCCGTCTCGGTCGTGCGATTTGACTCCGTTATTTCCGACTATTTCCTGTGGGGCTACGTCAAGCCAGCGACGATTGGTGAGCTTCGTACGAATCTCGAACGTGAAATTGCAGCAGTATCGGCCGATTTATGCTTGAAATCCATCGAAAATTGGGATCATCATTTTCATCTTATCTCTTGTCGTAAGTCAACAAAGTAAGAAAAAGTTGCTATCATTACTATCGTCGGAGATTTAACAGTTGACTATTTTCAAACAAGTTTATACTAATAATATTTTCCGAATCGTAGGATTTTCAAACCTTGAATTTTAGGACTTTATCAAGAAGGAATATATTAAGTTCTTGCTGATACGATCTGCCCAGATTTGGCAAACGACGATCGTCATGCACCAGTCTCAAATGGAATATGTAAGCTTCTTTTTGCCGGAACTCTGTCGAAGCTGAACATAGTACTGAGAGAACGTTGGTATGTATGTATCTAGAGTACGGATTGCGGAATGTGGATGCGAGCGAACAAAATTGTTTTAAAGTAATATGATAAACAGACAATATGTCAGACATCCACAAAAGCACGCTGCAAAAACTATCTGAAACGTGCAAAGGGGTAATTCCGCACATTCAGCGCTAATCTCAATGGAGGCTCAATGTTTATTATATAAGACGTCATACAAATCGAGTTCCTCAATGCACGCATTTTTTTCTGGAAGCAGCAAACGGAACTAATATTGGCTGAAAGAGTTAGAAAACGCTTTGAAATTGAATTTAAAATTTATTCAAAACGCGGTGGACAGTCAGAGCTGATAATTCAAAAAAAATATGTGAGTTCCAGGATATTGATAACTTACATATATCATCAAAAATGAATCTTAATAAATCCATTTACTATCGGGTCTTGCAATAGGAGGGCACAAAAGTTTTTTTAAATAAAACAAAAACGGTTTGGGATATGAATTAAACTCCTTATTCCTGTGAAAGTACATTCGATGCCATTATGTATGGAACTCGATTTCTTTTGCAAGGGCACTACGGGCACGCTTGCAGAAGTCCAGACGCTGAACCCAATTTTCGACGGTTTTCAAGCATAAATCGGCCAATACTGCTGCAATTTCGCGTTCGATATTCGTACGAAGTTCATCAATCGTCGCTGGCTTGACGTAGCCCCACAGGAAATAGTCTAAAGGCGTCAAATCGCACGACCGAGGCTGGGCCATTTCGTGAGATAACACGTCCACCAAACTTGGTTTTCAATAAATCGATTGTGACATTCGCTATATGGCTTGTGGCGCCGTCCTGTTGGAACCAAATATTGTTCAAGTCCATATCATCCAATTCGGGTCAAAGATATTCGGTTATCGTTGAGCGGTAGCGATTCCCATTCACAGTAACGTGCCGGTCTTGATCATCACGGAAGAAGTACGGCCCAATGACGCCGCCGGCACATAAACCGCACCAAACCGTAATTTTTTCGGGATGCAATGTTGACTCATGGAGTACGTGGGGATTGCTGCCTGTCCAATAACGCATATTTTGCTTATTGACGAAGCCATTCAACCAGAAATGACGACGACCATAAATTGGACGCAGCGCTCTAAAAGTTGAGGCCACTGACTCTGAACTTCGGTAGTAAATTTTAATAATTTCGACTCGTTGTTGGATCGTATATCTTTCCATGATGAAATGGCAAACCTTACTGAAGTGAAATGTCAAAAGAGCGGGAGAAAATATGGCGTCGTTTGCTGTCACTATCGGTCTACTTGTGTAGCGTCCCTATTGAAAACCCCTTTATAACTGTTATTCGCAAGAAAAATTAAAAAAAAAAAATGTTTCTAATTTTGAAACAGTTTCAACTCTTTTCAGAACTGCCTTTAAAAAGCTTTGGTGTAAATTTATATATACGTGATATCCTAATTTCACTTACGTTATTAATATTAATTAATTTTCATCGGTTCAAACCAGTGTTGTAATTGCTCATTTATCCTATACATTTAGTTTAATTTAAATTTTTTTTAAGCAGATGGCAACCCTCTCTATATATATTTCTCAAATAAAGCTTACTTAGAACTTTTTTGTTTGACGCTTGTATAGTATAATTTCGTTTACCCTACCAATTAAATCAACGTTCATGAAATGGTTTCTTTTCACCGCAATATTGTTATATTTTAGTACGCTTCGAAACTGGTCAACTGAGCAATTATTACTATTATTTCGTTTGAAAAAAAACTTGGTGAGGTTATGTTTAAACAAATCCGGCAGCGAATTATATTCAAACGCCTTCAGAGTGGCATTACGTTTCCTCATTAGAGCGGACAGAAGACGCTCTACTATCTTTTGTTTATTTTCACATCTCTGCAGCTTCTGCGGTAATTATTGTAGGTAATACCAAATGCTCTGGTGTGGCTTTCGATCAGTCAGTGTCCCGTGGGAACTGCTACGAGACTCGCGACGTTAGGCCTACACTTAGCCAGAAGAATGGATGCCCTCTTAAGTTCATGTTCGGGTCATGTTAATTTTGCAATTTTGCATCCTGGCGCTGTGTGCTATCTATGAGCAGATTGCTGAAGGCGGTGGAGATAAATGCTTCTGTTAATTAAACCTATTGGGGCTAGAATCCGTACCTCATTTGATGTTGCCACTGAACCCTCTCATTTTAGCTGAACGGCTGCCTCGTTTCCAGCTATGTTGCGTTGCTCAGGAACCCAAATTAAGTCTACTGATAGCTGGTTGCAGACACCATTCTAAAGCGTGCCGCATTGCCCAACCAGCTTCGATTTCGTAGTGAAAGAAGCCAGCGCCAATGTGGCCACTCGGCTGTCTGAGAAATTTACCAAGACAGTTATGGTCTAAGGCGCGACAGACTTTAGCGATAGGAAAAACTTTCGACTGAAAAATACTAGAAAATTAAGGTAGGTGGTAAGATCTCCTCTCTTCCAAGAAGTCTACGAATACCCTGTCCCGACAAACCTTGCTTCATCTTGGAACGGTCAGGGTGTATATGGTGACTACAGGCGGACATATCAAAACCTCCATCCAATTCAGATCTCGACGGGACTAGGGCCCCAAAGGGCCTATGGAAGTCTTTTTCTGGCTGCATATAATCAGTGTCCTGTCTGACCGTGACGGCAAGGAGAACTCTACTAAGTCCTTTCATCTTTTCCTTCCTTCCGAGAACTGGGCCTCGGAGCCTTACAGCTGCCACTGGTGCGAAATGCATTATATGAAGATCTATAGGCAAGACATGTGTCGTAGCATTTATGGCATCCATAGGATATGCTCTCAATGCCCCCAACTCTCCAATGTACGCCGATCTCTGCACCCTATGTACCTAGCTTGACTTGGTTGTATGGGTTACGTAAAGTTGTCCACTAGACCAGGTAACTATAGCATAAAATTGGACGAACTACGACTGCGTACATCCGAAGGGCATCTAAATATATATCTTTGTATGCGTGTGCTTACTTACATAGATTCATAAAAAAATTTTCGAAAAATTTAATATGGAAATATTCACAAGAATCCTTGAAGTAAGTAAACTACTTAATGACGAAAAACCATTCTACTGACAATACGCAGGGGCGCACTCACTAACAAAGTGTTTTCTGCTTGTTGTTGTCCCAGTTGGAAAATTAAGTTATTCTTATCAAAAAATACACACATGATTTTTCTAAACAAACTGCAAGCATATTCAATACTCGTACAACATAGAAAACATTGAAAATTGTTTTGGCCAAAAAAGCATAACAGCCCCCCATTAAGTGCTTGCGCCTGAGCCTAAGGATTTTTGTTTATATCTTTTCTGCATTTACATTTACATACAAGCTTTTGTTTTGCTTAGTTAAAAGCAAAAATGCATATTCTTAGTGAAATTGTTCCCATGAGGGACACTGTCGTTGATTTGCACTCAATGGGTAAATGGGTGAGTAAACGAGGGGATAGGCGGGTGTGTGTGTGTGTGTGTGTGTGTGTGTGCGATGGAATGAATGGTGTAAATGTGAATGGGTGAATGTGTCGGTAAATTTGGTGTTTAGTTGGCACTTTTACCTGCAAATACCGTAACACATCTATTGTTCTATGTAAAAGTGTAAATATCTATATAAATATTTTTGTGTTCACAACCCAGTGAAAATGCTTGGAGTAGTTGCAAAAATAAAAGAGTACTCTTTTGTTGCTCTTTTACAAACACCAAAATGTTTTTTGTAACTTCGTTATGATAATGTCTCATTTTGTTGCTTGTAAACCGTTTACTTTATGTAAAATGAGGGAGTGAAAGACGTAACGTAAAGACGTATTTTCGTAACAATTCGTATCAACTGAAACGATATGGCAAACAAAGTATAACCAGTAGAAAACTTGAGGTGAAAGCCTTGTATAGAGTTGAGCTTTTCAGGGGTGAAAACGAACGTGAAATTAAACGAACCGTTTTCGCTTTGCAGGGTTGCTCTTGGGGGGAAATTAACATATTAATTTGTTGAAAAAGTTATAATATAATGAATATTTTTTTACGTAAGAACTCGTAGAATAATTTATATGAACTACAAATATTTATTAAACTTGTGGAATAACTTATATGAAGCTTTCAGTACAAATTTAGTTTATAGTAAAAGTTAATTTATTCCCATATTTGTTGCAAAATAAAATTGGCCACCGGCTTGCTCGGAGCGTCGCCACTAAGAACAATGTGTACCCACAAATGCAGCCCTGTTAGCCTTCTTTGTTAAAGTGGTGGTGGTGAATTCGCAACACTTGCTAATTGCCGTATAACAAGTGGAAAAATGTGAGCGTTTAGTTATTTCCGTATATTATTTCATATACATATACCATGTGAATTTCTTTATTTTCAAAAATTTTTCTGAGTGTAGGCACCATTTTAAGCATTTCCGTTAATTTTGTTTTACTTTTCTGCCACCGCACTTCCATAGCCCAGAGTTGTATTTAAAGCAATTGCTCAATGGAGTGTTTAAAATTTAACTCGGATCACATTGTATCTATTAGCTCAATAAAATACTAGTATATTAAATATTTATTGCTCTAGTTGAAAAAAACGTAGTCCTTTTAAAATCGATTACTTTGTAAAAGAAAATTTGTCAAATTATGTTGGTACTTAAAGTTAATTGTAGCTTTTTGACATAATTTTCAATGGACTACACTGCGTAACAAAAATTTAACAAAAAAACCTGCGGTCATGATTTTGTTAATAGTTTTTATTATACATTAGTAGCAGGCTTACGAACTGTGTTTTTACTTTTTTTTTGGATTGGTTCTAATTCTTGAGATAAACGAAACTTAAGAAATTAATGGAAAAACAAAATTCTATGACCCAGTTTCAGTAGTATTAATTTAATTATTCCTCAATAAAGATGAAGACGGTGAATTTTTATTGGGCCAACAAAGTGGGTATACTAAATACCCCTGTTTTATATGTTTATGGGACAGTCGTGCAAGAAATGAACATTGGATTAGAAAGGACTGGCCGGTGAGCGGAAATATGAAGGTAGGAACAGCAAATGCGGCTCATGACCAACTGATAAGCCGAGAAAAAATCATTCTTCCACCACTTCACAACAAGCTTGGGCTAATGAAACAGTTCATCAAAGCCCTTGATAAGACAGGTGACTGTTTCGAATATGTGTGCGCAAACACTTTCCAGTCCTTAGTATGGAAAAATTAAAAGCAGGAGTCTTCGATGGTCCTCATATTCGTACCCTTCTAAAAGACACTGAGTTCTTAAACCTTATGTCACAAATTGAATCTGAAGCCTGACTAAGCTTTGTTAATGTAGTCAAAAATTTTTTGAGAAATCATAAATCACCAGACTATACGAAACTAGTTGCTGATATGCATCTCAATTTTCGCAAGCTAGGAGCTAAAATGAGCATTAAATTACATTATTTACATTGTCATTTGGACAAATTCCCGGACAACCTAGGCGATTACAGTGAGGAACAGTTCACCAGGACATAAAAATAATGGAAGAAAGATACCAAGGTCGATGGAACGACCACATAGGATGAAAGAAAAAGTTTTTTGTAATTTTTTTTTTAATTAATTAATGAAAAGAATGTATTTTTTTTTATTTTTGTATTATTTTTATATAGGCGCGCAATAAAAATATAATTTAAATACATATTGATATTTTTAATTAGGTTTTTTCGTGAAATATTTAAAAGTCTTTATCTGAAAAACTAGAACCAATTCGACTAAACTGATATTATTCTCGTAATCAGCGCCCCCAAATTACCCTAAATCGACTTAAAAATCTCCGACCGCAAAATTTTGTTCCACAGTGTTATCTATCAAATTAAGCTGCAACTAACTTTAAAGTCGATTTTTTGTTCACTATAACTAAATCCCATTGAATTCGAATTAGATTCTAAAATGTTCAAATGTATTTAGTGTGACGATTTTTAATAGTGAAACGGAGAGATATATTCTCTCTTTAATCTGAGTTCTTTCAAATATTACATCCGTTTTTCATCCTCCTATGTTTATAGAATTTCCACCTCAGCTATTTATATTACTTCACAAAGAGAATATGTTAATCTTATTTATTTTGTCACTTCTATGAATTATTTTAAGCCTATCAATTGAACCGGGCTAATTGTGTGTGTGAAATTTAAAATTCTCTATAATATTGAATTGATATTACCAGACGTTGTGTTTGAAATTGATGAAATAGTCTTTTCCGCAAGGAATGCCGTATTTCTTGAGCCCAATGCGTAAGTAGGTAAGTTAGGATGAGTAGAGCAAATCATCTTTGCGAAACTTGTCTACTGTGTTTCCATTTATTTATACAAGATTTTCTAAAGTATTTTTCACTTTATATGTTTCTAATTTTATCAAATTTGGATCATAAATACAGATTTTCTGTGTGACTAGCCTCTAGCGCCATCTAACGCATTTATATTTAATAAAACTATTTTTTATTGCATCAGCACCTTACCTTTTCAATATCATTAATAGCGGACTATAAATACAAATTTTATGAATATTTCGACTCATGCGCCATCTAGCGGATTAAAATAAGTCCGTAACTCGGATCTAAGGAGTGTACTAACCAAATTTGGGTGAAATTATTACATCGGGCTGGGACACAAATTGTAACAAAGAAAACGGCTATATTTTTTATATATACATATAGACAATAATAAAAAACATTTTTGAATTCAAAATTCGTTTCGAAAATTACCAATTTTCACCCTAGAAAGCTCTTCTGAGTTATTAAAAAAGTAGGAGCCTAGGTACTTGAACCTCAGTCTCGCAAAGGCAGGGCAGCTGAGTAGAAAATGGAAAAATGACACCACCTCATCATCCTCCATACAGCTGCGGCAGAAAGGGTCAGAGACTATATTCTGTCTAACCGCATATATACCCATCGGACAATGCCCAGTCAGAGCTCCTACGAAGATCGGGAGTTGCCATTTTGTTAGCGACCTCAGTTCCTTCGAACGCACACGGTCCACCCTCGGCCGGAGGGTTCTTGCAATTTTGCATCTCGCTGTAGTTGCCCAGCGTTCGCTGAGTCGACCGAGAGCCCATCTATACAAGAGAAGTCCGTAGGCCGCCAAAGGAGCACCCACCCTCTCCCTGCATGGAGTGATAACATCCAGGGTAGCCCGCAGAGCGAGCTCATCAACAATGTAGTTTCCTGCAACGCCGCTATGGCCCGGTACCCAAATAAGTTCAATGTCGAGATATTCTGAGGCGGCTGAGAGAGAGAAGTCAGGTACTCCCGAAAAGTTTCGACCATTAGCAATCCTAAGGCCTTAATAGAGGGCATTACATTGGTGAGCTGCCAATCGGCTGCCTCCTCGATTGCGGCCACCTCTGCCTGCAACACACTACAATAGTCCGGCAGCCTAAAATTCCAGCTGAGGGAGAGCTCCTCGCAGAAGACACCCTCCGCCCCAAACTTTCCGTCCCGCTTCGAACCACCCCTGAATGCAATGTTAAATAGGAATAAAATTTTGCATGAAGTTTGGAGTTATCTTCCAAAAGATTGCTCCTCTGCTACTGTTACGATGTTTCCTTTTTTTTACTGGGAAGAAACTCGTACATACAAACACACAGATGCAAATAGGTAGCATGCGTTAGTGTTTTATGGCACGTGGAAAAGCAATTGCAACAACAAAGTTGAAAGTTTTAAGTAGTTTAGGCTGCAGTAGTAGCAACAAACCTTGGCAGCGCCATTCGCAAGTTGCATTCACTGCTGTTGGCTGTGCGTGTGTTGAAATTATTGTTGGAATTGCCTAGCTGCACCAGCAGGCCCATGTGCAGGATTTTTCCTAAAGGGGGCTCAATTTTTTTGTTATAAAATAAAAGAAGTTCTTCCAAGAAAACAATTATTCTATGGATGTATTTAATTCATAAATAGGATTATAAGTTAAAGTTATAAAACTTCGAAGGAAATATTCATTCAGTCGAGGTAAAGAAAAAAAACTCGTCCGATACTGCGTTTACAACCATGGCGAAAAGAATACAGAAGGTGGCGCAGATTGTGGTACCGCTAAGTCTCTCTTGAAAATTGTGACCGAAACATTTTTGTAGCAATAGATTTTGTTTACCAAAACCGCGTAAGTATCTACTCTCGCAATAGTGGTTATTCTTTCCAACGTGTTTAACAATATTAGTATATAATCTTTCTAATATATTTCAAAACGAATTTCTTATATGTTCTCTACACCGGTTAATCTGGCGTGACGTCCCAACCCAAGTTATTCTCCCGAATTTCACATCACAATCAGCGCAAACTCGTATTCTATCATTCTTGGTCGATATCTATTTTTACGTCTCGATCATTGTGAATTAATTCAAGTGCAAAATCTTAGCACATAAACGTCAAAATTCGGCACAACAGCTGAGATCACCAGATGTGTAGCAACTCTCATCATTCTTGTGTGATTCACTGAGCGGATTTCTATGTCTAAGAACAAATAATGGCTATTTGAGACATTTAATATGAGCCGCTGCCATTTTTAATTTAGAAGACTTTTCACTTGCATTCATTCACAATAGTCTCGTTGAATATTAAGTGCAGCCAATTTGTTAAGTTGATTTTCCCTAATGGTAGACTACAGATAATTTTTCAGCTATGACGTAGTGTTGAAAAAGAGTTTTCATTGCAGACGTCAAGTGATTTATTTGAATTGTGAACATTTTTATACAAAATTCGTCTTCACCAAAGTTTTACTTAGTCGGCAAATACTTTAGAACAATCGCCACGCAAAATAGACAGTTTCTTTATAAATAATTTCCCGCAGGCGTCTTCATCTAGAGTTGGAGTTGTTTTCGATGCGAAAAAGACATACACAAATTTGAAGTATTTTACGGTGCTTTAAAAAAGGGTCCTAGAGTTGAGGTATGAATAAATCCAGATATGATATGTAAGTAGAAATCCGATAATTATCTTCAATCACGTTAGTCTCCACATTGCACAGATGAGTTTGACGAACAGTTATTCGTGGGTTCTTCGAATTTCGGCTCTCATTTGCGATTTTACCACGGACGCTTTGTGTTATAAAGTTAGATATTGATTCCTGTTGGCCTTTCTCCAAAAAATACACAGCATTTGCAAAAAGCGCCGTCCATCATCTTTGAGAAAGCTGGCAATTTGAACTTCAGTAGCCAAGATTGCTGGAACTTTAAATTTTCGAGCCCCCTATGCCGTAAATTGTTAAAGTTCTTTCGAAATCCAAATGTCGGCTTGAAGTTGAACCATAAAATTGAGGCTTTTAGTTATTTATTTCTTCACGAACAAAAATATACCGCGAGGGTTTGTTGAGTTCGTTCCAAACGTAAATGGTCGAGAAAATGAAGAAATTTATATTTTTGAAAATGGTGCAGGTCGATGTATAGATAGAGCTTTTGATTGTAAAACTATTGCAGGTTTAAGTGGATGTGAGAGGAAGAGAATTTCTGATAGAGACAAACAAACAAATAGATGTGAAGATGGTAAAGCAATAAATTGAATAAATCTCAGAGAAAAACACAAAAATGAAAACTTTAGAATGTTTAATCTTTATAAGTTAAATATAAATACGCAGTTAAAAGTACCACCTAGCGTTCACTTATAACACACACACGGCCTTTTTTCAAAAGAATTTAGTTCTCGATTTGACATTTAAAAAACCTTACAATCTATACGGGTTTGAAAACTCAAATCGAGAACTTTATTCATGTTCTGTTCAATATAAATTTTAATTCAATATAAAACAGCGCTGTGGAGAGGTTTTAACCCCCAAAAGCCCCCTCCCTCCGTGCGCACTGGGCTCTGCACTAGCACCTGCATACCTTGTAAAGCTTTTAAATATATTTACGCATTCAAGGATCTATATATGTACATATAGATATACATATATGTATATCAATTTCCTGGCGTAGAAAAGTTTGTTTCGCTACGTGTTGCTAACAAATTACATTTGTTTCTTGGCAGTTTGCTTGTTTGCATTTACTATTTGTCGTTTTTTGTTTAGCATTATACTGTTAAATGATTTTTGTTTCAGAACTCTACATATATGTATGTAGTATGATCTATTGTTGTCGTGTGTGATTTTCAGTTTTCGCTATACAGTTGTTTAATTATCTTTGTAAGTTTGAAATCTACTACTTCGTTTTAAAGGAACTAAAATTTCAATTACATTTTCTTTGGTCTACAAAACAAAACAAATTAAAAAAAAAAAAAACGCTTGCATTTAAATGCGCGAGACAAAAGTTAAAAATCTTTTCTTCGAACCCATAGATACATAAATAGAGAGGGGAATGTGAGAGTGAGAGAGTTGTAACAACTATAACTTTTTTGTTTTAAAATTCTTCCAGATGCCAATGGCAAAAAATTACAAGCATCCAAATCTATTTACATGTATATATAAAAATGAATCGTGGCTTTTTCGGATGCTTAAAACTTGAAAACGACCAAATTGGATACTTTGTTCGTAGTTGCTGCGCGAAGGTTTAGAAAAGAAGAAAAGTTTGAAAAATTCCCAACAGGTGGCGCTGTAGGTGCATATTTTGTGTTTCTGTTCAATTTCAATTATTATTCAAATTACAGTTCAACACATGGCGTTAAATCCGCCGAAAAGGAGTGTGGGTCCCGGGTTCAAATCCTGGCCGTGGCAAGTACCTAACATCAGAAATTATAGAAAAGTTTTTTCTAATAGCGGTCCCCTTCGAAAGGCAAAAATCAAAACCAACATTTTATATGTATATGTAGTTCTTTGTATGGGTTCTCATAAAATCGGTTTTTGAAGGGAGTTGCCACCTGTTTAAAAGCTTGAATTCAGTTAATGTGATCAGGGAAATAAAACATTGCAATAAGGGTATCAAACGAAAGCTTAATTTTTTAAAATATTTTGAAAGAAGGTTGCCACCTGTTTAAACAAAAGTTAAGTAAAATCCATAAATTAAATGAAATTTTATAAAAGGGTATCCAACGAAAGCTTAACTTCAAATATATGTTTGTATAGGGTTGCCATCTGTTCGAAAACTGAAAATTTGCAGAATTCTTTCTTTTTTTCTCGGTTTTAGGCATGACTTTGTTGGCTTGGAACAGGGCTCTCTCCTATTGTTAACGTTAAACTTAATTAAAATATATACAAGTTATATGTAACAATAAAATATGGATGCCAAATGGTTTATAGCTAACTTTTATGAGAGTTGCCACCTGTTGGAAAAGTTAAAATTATTTCAAATATGTACAAGTTATATGTAACAATAAAATATGGTTGGCAAACGGTTCGTCCCAGGAAAAAGGTTCATACCAAACTTTTATGAGAGTTGCCACCTGTTTGAAAAGTCAAATTTATTGATATTATACACAAGTCATAAAAAATATAAAAATATGCGTGGCAGACGGAAGTAATGATTACTTTGTGAATTGTTATTTTTTGATTAAAATAATATTTTTTTATGAGTTTGTTTTTTCATCAAAAGTAATCATTATTTTTTCAGTTATACTTTTTTGATCAGAAGTTCTAGGAAGTTACTTTATCTCACAGGAGCAAAAATTTGTTTCTATTTATTTTTTTTCTTTTTATAAAGATGGCCTCGTGTACGCAAATAACAAAATTTGCAAATTTTTCATATAAATCCTAAAATAATAATGATTTTTTTTTACTTCCCTGAAGACGGTTACCATAGTGTAACCCAATACCCCCTTGACCTAGAGCTGGCTAAACACAAAATCTATATATATAAAAGAAAGTCGTGTTAGTTACACCACTTATAACTCAAGAACGGCTGAACCGATTTGGCTGAAAATTGGTGGGGAGGTAGCTTAGAACCAGGGGCAGGTTATAGGATACTTTTTATCCCGTTACCGTGGGACGACAAAAAAACGGTAAATTTGATTTTTTTTCTTCGCCCTTCATATATGTATTTTGCTTTTGCTTTTTTGTATGAAAACTAAAATTTGCATGTACTCTGGCGGCGAAAGGTAATATCGATGTAAATTGTAGTGACATCTAGCGGAGAAGGGCAATATCCATGTAATTGGTGTGAATTGCCAATATTAACATGTATTTTGTTTACTTCTACGAATTTTGTTGGGTGAAAAATTGACAGTTAGAAATTTTGAAGTTTACCGGTTTTTGTGTTTGTTTCGAGTGTCTATAAATATTGTGCCGATATTATTATCATTAAAATGCCGCGTCCAAGGCGATCAAATCTTCCCCGAAAAAGCCGTAATGCAACTAGGATGCAAAACGTTGCGAATGAAAGGACTGAAGAAGTACAAGAAATTGCACGTGAAGAGCAAAGCGAGGCAGTTCGTGCAAAGGCTCGGTTGGCTATGAGAAATCATCGAGCAAACCTAAGAGATCAACATCTTGATAATTTTCGACGCACAAGGAGAAATTTATCAAGTACTGATTTGAATCGAGCAGCGTTTCGATATGATTGCAGCACTGATTACTGCTTGCATACTAGCGTTCGCATTGGGCCAATGGAGTGGTTTGCGAGTATTGAAGTTTTCCGGAGAAACGCCAAGATTGTGCTGCCTTAATGGGAAAGTGAAATTGCCATTATTGACTCCCCCACCTGAGCCATTGCACTCATTGCTACTACATAATTCAGAATGAGGTCATTAGTACACTACATTCGTTCAAATCTATTGACTGTGCAACAAATGCAGATGATGCCACCAACTATCCAATTGAATTTTTAAGCTCCTTGGATGTGCCTGGCTTACCACCGCATAATTTACGACTAAAGGTTGGTTCCGTAATAATCATGCTTCGAAACATAAACCCACCAAAACTGTGCAACGGAACGCGTTTGGTGGTAAGTAAATTGATGAACAATGTGATTTACGCGACGATACTCAAAGGAAAATTTGAAGGTGAGGAAGTTCTCATTCCGAGGATCCCGATGATCCCAACCGACATGCCGTTTGAGTTTAAACGACTTCAATTTCCGATCCGTCTTGCATTCGCCATGACCATTAACAAATCACAAGGCCAATCCTTGAAAGTTTGTGGTCGAAATCTAGAAAATCCATGTTTTTCCCATGGTCAATTATATGCGGCATGTTCAAGGGTCGGAAGACCAGCTGCGTTATTTGTTCTTCCACATAGTAATAAAACTAAAAATATCGTCTATCACAAGGTGCTTCACTGAAGAGTGCAGCCTATGCACTAAAATACATGGCCAATAAAGAATCATTACAATAATTGAGTTTTTACTTACTTATATTTATTATCGTAATAAAAAATTTAAACTCATAAAATCAAGAATCTGCTCATTTATTGCTTCTAAGGCGGAGCAATGTTCGCCGGGTCAGCTAGTTAAATCATAAAAATAATAATTTTTTTTTGCGAAACTAATATAATCAACAGAGATCCAGCAAACATTTTGTAGTAGTAAAAACTTATAAAAAAAACTTATTGTGTACTCAATAAAATTCTGATTTCCAAAACAAAATTGGGAAAATGTAAAGGGTATGAAAATTGTATTGAATTATAAATAAAAATCTTGAAAAGCCGGCGTGGTACGTTTAAATCATAATAATTTCATTCCTTTTATATTTATATAAATAAAATATTATTTTCGCCGTTTTTTTTTTTTTTTTTTTTGTAAGTAAAAAAATTGCGTCGGGATTTTAAAATCCGGTTTTACACAAAAACTAGATACTTCTTTCTTATTTTCTTTAATTTATTTGGTGCACTGAAAACATTGACACTGAACATTAGTGACTAAATTTGCCGTAATCAAAAATACAAGGCGAATTCATATAAGGTAGCGACTAAGTGAATTCGCTTGTTGAACTGAATTTCAAAACTATATGTTTGTTTTAATTATAACCGTGACAGTAAGAGTCTCTGCCTGTGTGTATAATTTATTAGTGTACTTTTTTGTTGCTGTACGCACAAATTCGCCTTGGAAAAATATTAAAAAGTTTTCATTGGAATCAAGTTCACCACCTTATTTATACGAAGACTGCATTGAAAAAAAAAAATCCAACATGATAATTTTTTAAACAAAATTTACTTTGTATGGAAGAAACTGCTAAACACCGCAAACTTCCCGTGGAGATATCAGTGTGAATTTTTTCTTAAAAAAATTATATGAAATTATAACAAGTAATAAAATATAAAGTGCCGCAAAAGAAGTTTTACTTAAAAAAAATTACATATAAGTTGATACTTACATTCGAATTTCCAATATGCACTAATTCATGAACGAATCTCGATAAGTGCATCCAACTATGCGCTTGATTAGTTACTTCCTAATTATTTATTTCGCTGCAAGTACAAATTTGAAATGAAAAAAAAAAAATTGAATTAGTGAGAAATCAACATCAAAAATTCTTTTGAAATACACATACATATCCATATATGTGGTTGAAAAAGAAAAACGCTATTTCTGCTATATTGTCGATATATTTACTATGTAGATTCTAAGCTTTTACCCTGGGCTTCGCTCGCACAACATTCGGGACTGTTTTTTTTTTATTTATTAAATGTCACAAGTGGTATAAAATTTCTTGTAAAATAAGCTTTCGTACTGATTACGGTGTGTGGTCGGAAGATACTTCAAATTCGCTTACCTAATTAATTAATTTATTATTTTTTTCAAATAGATGTTAACCGCTATAACACATTTTCGAAATTAAATCTCCTCCAACCTTTTTCAACTAATTGTAATGTTTAATTTTGCCAGTTGAGCTTGAAAAAACAAGAAATGTTGGCATGGTCTGCCTTTTGTTGGTGCGAATTAATTGGGTGGGAGATATGGAGGGATAAAAATGGAGTTTTTAAAATTACTCAAAGCTTATATTTCGAAAAATATTGAATTGATTTTCAAACTGTCATACATATATATTTAGATGCAATATATGAAGTATATACAAATTTGAAGGAAATCGGAAAAAACAGATGGATTTTTTAATACAAAATTTTTGCTTTGCTTTAAAAAATACGTTATAAACTATTTAAAAAGATATGTTTATCAAATATAGACTCCAATATATTATATAATATATATATATTTCGATTCAAATATTGTGAGTAATTTTTTATTTATTTTTTAAGCGGACGAAGAGAGCATTTGCCTTACTGAGGGTTATGAACCTGGGCGCCCGAAAGCCCCGGGGGTTGGATCAGCCAGTGTTAATTTTTTTTAATAACAATAATTTGGCGCTTATATCATATAACTTGATGTTTTGGCCGATCTTCTCCTACAGATTGTGTTGTGCGTCTTGGTGTTGTAACAGAAATAGAGACCGGACCAACAGTTTTACGCCGAATCCGAGCGACAAATGATATTTGTAAGGAGTTTTTTAATGACAGAAATATACTCGGCGATTTGCCATTGGCTGCCAGGCGGCAGATCACTATAAGAAAAAAATTTTTCAATAATTTTTTGGTGTTACTTGCTCCGGTCAGCACTCGAACCTGGAACCGACCGAATGAAGCGCGCAGACACTACACACTCGGCTACGGCGGCCGCCTAAAACGTCATGAATCGAAGAATTTTTTGCAACAAATCATACATCAAATGAAAGACATTTTTGTGTTCTTTTTAATAAATAAATTTTTGCATATAGTGAGTAACGTATTTAACAAAAAAAATTTCGTTTTTCTCAAAACATACATTAATTATATATATTTGTATATACCTTTAAATACCTTTACTTAACTTTCAAAAAGTTATATTCTGAAAAGCAGTTCAATATATTTCGAAATAAAAGTTTTGAATAATTTCGAAAATTTCATTTTTGCTATTCAATCACACTATTCATTTGCCCCAACAAAATTTATATTATTATAATCACTAAAAAGATACGGATTACGCCGAATTTTACTTTTTGCTCTAGCTCATTCTCTACTTGTCTCATTTTTTTTATTAATCTATTTGAATCTTAAATTTAAATAAGTGTTGGCACACGCCCAAAAATATTTTTGAAACCACGCTTTTAGTTTGGCAGCTATATTTTGAATTGTTATTTGACTTGATATTTTTAGCTTTATTTACCGTTAAACAGGTGGCAACCTTCTTCTTTTAAACATTTTCGAAATGAAGTTTTATAAAACCCATTTCTTTTCACATTCATAATGCTATATTTAAATTTACTCATTAATTTATTTGAATTAAATTTTTAAATAGGGGGCAACTCCCTTTAAAATTATCTATTTATAATCGGTAATGCTTTTCCGGTGAATGTTTCAAATAAATTGATTATTTATTTTATGAAATTTGTATGTATATTTGGTAGGTGTGATAATAGATCGTAAAGTATATTTTATGCTTGGGAAAGGGCTGCCACCTATTTGAAAATTCAAATTCAATTAAAATATACATAAATTATATGAAATATTAAAATGTATGTGTTAAACGGTTCGTCGAGAAAATAATGTTCATAGCAAACTTTTATGAGGGTTGCCACCTGTTTGAAAAATCGAACTTAATAAAATTACATACAAGAAATATCAAAATATTCTGCAGCTAAAAGGTTCGTTTCAGCGAGAAAAAGGCGCATTCATATTTTTTTGGAGAAGAATGCCACCTGTTTGAAACGTCAAATTTTATTAAATTATACACAAGTATATAAAATATTGAAATATGAGTACCAAACGGTCTGCTTCGCCGAGCAAAGGGTTTAAATATTTTGAAAAAGGTTGCCACCTGTTTGAAAAATCGAACTGAATTATATTATACGCAAGTTGACGAGCGTTGCCACCTTTTTAAAAGTAAAATTTAATTAAATTACATTGAGATATTAAAATATTAGCGTGGAACTGTGCGTCCCGGCGAGGGCAAGGTGCACATTTATATTTCTGAGAGGGCTGCCACCTGTTGTATGTGATAGAAATTGAAACGCGTTTTCAGGTTACATATGCAAAGAGCAATTAATAAATAAATAAAGGCAAATAATAAATAATAAAAAAAAAAAAAAAATTGAGTTTATATTAAAAAATATTGGCTCGAAATTCATAGCGTAAGTCTATGCAATTAATAATCGAATAATCTCGACTAATCATTAATCGATTAATCTGTTTATAATTTTGTTTGCCATCACTAGCAGTTTTAAAATTGTATCGACTTTTTCAAAACAAACATTTTATTATTATTGTAAGTAGCTATTTCAACTTCAAAATAATACATTTTTTGAAAAATAATATCCTAGTTAAGTTACACATGTGGGGGCGAAATCAAAGTTGTTTTATCATATTTGTTAATTCGTTTTATTTCAATTTTTCTTTCTCTATAAATGTCAACACAATAAAGTTCTCCCCAGTACCGCGCTCAGTGCGCCCTCGTTTTAGGGCGATAGCATACTTGATATAAGAATATCTTCTTAACTTTAACTGTTGCTAATAACTAACGCACTAAAATCAAAGATTTTCCACATCAATGGAAACAAATTTCAATCCAAGCATTTACATATGTTCCTAACTGCTACAACGCTCTTCTAATTCCTTTTAATTCCTTGCAACGCCTTTGTGCCCACCGCTTCAACTTAACCTAATTGCAAATATATTATTTTTTTTTCATTAAAATTTTCTATGCCTTCAAGTATCTGGCTTTAATTATTTGAAATAATTTTTTATTGCATTTCCCTCTTAATTTCGCACAACTTATTCCCCCTCTGGCATATTTATTCTATTCAGTTTGTTGAGTTCGAGCTTGTTAGTTTTTGTTTGTCTGTTCATTTCGTTCTCATTCATTTGTGTCTCTGGCAAATGACACTTGTTCCTTTGGTGCGTTTTTTTTTGCATTTTATTTATTTTAAGTTGCAGCACTGCAATTTTTCTACCAACCCTTTCTTCTTAAGTTTCTGCTCTTGCTGCTTTTTCTTGTGCCCCAAACGACGACGACGATTCTTTATTCTACTGACAATGCTGGAATGCATAACTACTTAAATGATGACTGCTTCATTTTCTGCTTGCTAGCTGACAGTTAAATCCTACAAATACGGGCGCAACATATTCATACAACATATTTATATTCTTTGTGCTTCTTTTGCTGCTCAACTTTCTTGCATATGGCGGTTGGTATTTACCATGTTTGTCTGGCTGTGTGTGTGTGTAGATGGGTGTATGTGTATGTGTGTGTGTGTGTGTGCATTCATGTAGCAGATGTAGCAAACATTTGCATACAAATTAACGGCTAGTATACATAGAAAGTGTTGAAAAGTGTTTGTAGAAGAAATGAGCGTTAAGCTTAAAATGTTCAAATGTCTGCCGCTGCTTACTCCTTTCTGCTAAATTATCATACACTATTTTACCCCTGTCACCTGCTCGAATTTTTAACTCAGCTATTCTCTTTTTCTTTTCTTTTTGTTGTCAACAATTGTCGTGCTTTGGTGCACTTTTCACACTCCATTTTTTCTACTACCATCAGCCGCTTGGCTTCGCCACGGTCCTCTCTTCTATGCTGCTCCGCAACGCTTTCCGCCTCGTTTTTGCCTTAGGCCATCGAGCCGGAAGTGTGAAGCTGAAATTGAGCAACTAAAAGTGCCTACTTTGGCGACCATTTCTTTATCTTGCTCGTGTTTTTCTTCTACTTCTTCTTGTGTGCTTCTTTTTGTTCTACTATATGGCGAATTTCATAGTTATAACACCACCACTTATTGTGGCTCAGAGGAACTCATCGAAGAACTTTTGTGGCAGTATAGAGGAATAATCTGGAGCTAACCGGCTTCGGAAGTTACTAGCAAAGAGTTCACTATCTCATCGTTGTATCTAGAAACGAAATGGAGACAGCTCTCCATCCAACGATGGGATGCTAGCATCATCGAGGGTGTTTCTGGGTACTCCCACTAGAGGACATCATAAACTCAAAAATAAAACAATGCCTTCCCCGCGCAGACTCAGACAGTTACTGATATTCTAAGCCCAGCTCTTACCCCTCTATTGCATGAATATACCCAAGGCTTGGACGGTTCCGAAGGTGGTCTTCATATCTAAGGGACGAAAGATCTCTCAGGTGAAGTCTAACAAATTTCTTCCAATAAGTCTTACCTCTTCCTCACTTAGAATTCTAAAATGTCTACTGGATACAGGAACAGTCAAAAAACGATGGCTATCTAACTGAAACCATGCGTACTCGAGGGGTAAATCCGTGAAGACAGCATTCTACCAAATTTGTCACTAGTACCGAAAAGGCGCAGGCTGTTATGAACCTAGCACTAGAGGAACTCCCAGAAACAATCGTTAGTTCCTGGGATGCTTAGCCC
Organism: Anomoia purmunda; assembly: GCA_951828415.1. NCBI lineage: Eukaryota > Metazoa > Arthropoda > Insecta > Diptera > Tephritidae > Anomoia > Anomoia purmunda. The sequence goes on from OX639993.1 coordinate 18,881,053, forward strand.
CTAGTGGTACTCGTTCGTCTCCTCGTTGGAAGGTTGGAAGTCATAAGCGTGGAGTGACCTATACAAAATGCTCTGGCGCAGAGAATGTGGTCTAAATGCGAATCCATCTAAGACCGAATGCAAATCCATTTATCAGATATTGGAAAAGCTTTGGAAAGAAGTGAAATTCCTACGAAAAGTCTTCTTTTAGGCTGATAAGGCAAATGAGCAGTAAACCCCATTCTTGACGAACGAAAACCATGATCTATAAAACACTCATCATGTCAGAAGCATGGACGCTTTCAACACCGCATGAGCTGGTCTATAGAGTGTTCGAGAGAAATATTTTCCGAACGATTTTTGGACCTTTACGTCCTTGCGATGTCGAATACCGCTGACAATACTACGAGGGGCTATATGACCACTACCGCGACATATGTATGTATGTAGATATAGTTCAGCCAATTAAAATACAGCGGCTGCGTTGGCTGGGATATGTCGTGCGAATGAAAGAAAATGCTCCAGCCTTGAAAGTATTCGACACGGTACCTGTTGGCGCTAGCAAAGGTAGAAGTAGTCGTTGGATAGATTAAGTGGAGTAAAGTTTGGCTTCATTTTGTGTATACAGTTGACGCTAGTTAACGAAATAAAGGAACGAATGGCGTGGTTTACTAAAATCCGCCAAATTCGCCTAGGCAGCTATAGCGCAAGCTATTGATTGATTGAACCTTCGACAGCAGCTTTGCGTAAAAATTACAAGCCAAATTCTGGACATCTTATCCATTTGGAGCGCTCTCTCTTTAGGTAGGTCGCTGGGGTTATCACTGGCCTTGGGGTTGGATGCCAGCAGGAAGGGGGTACCTGCAAGTGACTCTAGCTACGGATGCCGCAATGAAGAAGATGTCGTAAGTGTCAATCAGTATCTATACCATTGCCCTGAATTATTTAGCAAGACCAAGATGGCGTTGATTTCGCTAAGATTTCTTTTGTTCTCTTGCTGACCGGAGTTCAGCGGCTACCTTGGATATCTGAAGTTAACCAATTGGTTCATTTTTTAGTTCATTCTATGTACAACAACAATCATTTAAATCCAATTATGTATTTAACTTTGTGCGAAATTAAAAATATTAAAAAATTTTACTCAAAATTTAATTTTTTATAGCACATTTTTGACAATTGTTTTTTACTGACGGTGTTGTGTGGGTTTTTCTATTAAACAATTATAAAACATAAATAAACAATTTGCACCCTTTTCCAGCATGCACTTTATTATTTTAAATTGAATGATCCACCAAACTTCATACCCCAATATTTTTTTTTAATTCTGTTTAAGCATTTGGAAATTAACAAAATAAAAAATTAAAATTAATAAAAATTTTAGAATTTTTTAAAATTTCACACAAGATTTCAAATTTGGATTCAAACAATTTTTGTTGAAGAATGAAATATATTTTAAATAAATCATAATAATTGAAATAAAATTAATTAAAAGCAATACTAAAATTTAAAGCTCTACAATTTTTCTTAAATTCCGTTTAAAAAATTTAAAATTTAGAAGTAATTTTTTTGAATTTTTTAAATTTTATACAAAGTTTCAAATTTGCATTCAAACGATTTTTTTGTAGAATGAATTATATTTTAATTTAGAAAAGTAATTGAAAAGAAATAAATTTTAAAAAAATATTAAAATTGAATGATCTACGCATACCCTAAGTTTTTTTTTTTAATTCAGCTTAAAAATTTTGAAAATTAGGGAATAATTTGTATACTTTTTTTCAAGTTTCACAAAATGATTTTTGTTTTAGAATAAACTATATTTTAACTAAACAAAAAATAATTAAAATAAAATAAATTTAAAATAAATACTAACATTTAATGATTTACAAAACTCCATACCTCAATTTTTTAAATCCTGTTTTAAAATTTTGAAATTGAGAGTAAACTTTTTAGATGTTTTTTTTTTAAATTTCATACAAAGTTCTAAACTTATAATTAAATATTTTTTTTTTATAGAATGAATGAACAATATTTTCATGTAAAACCATAAATCAAAAGAAAAAAATAAAAAAAAACCTCTCAATTTGTAGTGGCGTTATAATTATGAAACTGGCTATAATGCTTGCTGTTGCTTCGCCATCTCGCTTATCATTGCTTCGGTTGAGTACTTATGTTCTAGCTTATACTTTTGCATTTGCCCAACACAACTCTTGCCTCTTTGTCTACCTTACGCTCATCGCCTTCCTGCCTCATCTACTGGCTGTTCATCTTCTTCCGTTTTCCGTTTCCGTTGGCTATGTGCCGCTTTAATGCACAGTTGCACGGCTGGCGGCGCTAGCTGGCTACAATTATTGTAGTTTTTGTTTTTGTTTTTTTTTGTTGCTGTTGCTGCTTTTGCATTTGCCATTTGCTTTTTGCTTTGTTGTTATCGTTGTATGTAATTGTTGCTGTTGCAACTGCTGCTGGTGGTGGTGTTGGTGTTGTTGGCGGTGGTGATGGTGGTGGCGGTGGTGGCGGTGTCCGTGTTATTCAACGTTGCAATTTTTCTGCTTCACACGCACAGCAAAACACGCATGCCGCACAGCACACACACACACACACACATTCACACTCCTTTTGTATTGCAGTTTTTTTATGTATGCGATGTGTGTGTCAGTTTGTGTGTGTCAGCGCCCGACAGTAACATGTTGTTATGCATTTGCGTTTCTTTCATTGCATTCCTTGTTGCAAAATTGTATGGGGGACAAAGACGTATGTAGTACAATTGCAATATGTAAATGCCAACGCATACTTACGCACATACATACATACATACATACATAGATTTATCTACTTACGTATTTATGTACCTATACATTCAGTCGCAGAGTGTATTTATCGGCATGCACTTCTCGGCAAAAATTTGTGTACTATGTGGTCCATTTTTGCCCAAATGGAGCCCAGTCGTCGACGAATTTATTGCATTGAAACAACTGATTGTTACATGACAATGGCATGCCGGCATAATAATAACAATGGACCCTTTTTATTGTAACATACTTGCAAAAGAACGCTCCAACTATGAAAAAATTTACTTTACTTACCAAAGCAACCCTGTTCGCATCTTTCATGAAACATGAGATTTGTTTAGTGCTATTTAAAAACGGAAATTGGCTGTGATGTCAAATTTCTTATTGATTTGGTTATTTATTTAAAAATACAAATCAAATAAAAACGAATTTGGTCTTAAACTGAAATTTCCCATGTCTTTTCTACCGGCTCATTCACAATAGCGCAGTTTTTTTCACTTCCCAACACTACATCTCAGGTCGGATATCATTTTACCGTGCTGGCTCGAATATTTTTTCGAGTTAGTGTTGTTGCTTTATATGCTATTTGTTATCCTACCTAGTGTTCTTTTGCAACTCAGTTACAAAGTAACGGGCCCAATAAAGCGGCTTTCCAAAGAGCGTCAGAGATTATTTAGTGCGCCCTTGAAGATATTTTGTATCCCTTATTCCCACAATGTTCAAAGAGCGAGCTGCCTAAGTGACTCCCTGAGGAAAGTAATAAGTGTTTTGGTAGCCGCACATCTAACAGTAGAAGGAGCAAGTCCAGATATTCCCAGGAACATCAGTCTTAGTGCAGCCACAGGCTATCTGGACTCTTACGAGGGTTTGGCGCTTTTGAGTGAATTGTTATGCAAATACAAAATTGCATTGTATTCTCAAAATTTTCTATTTTTAAATGAAGAATATAACAATTAGTACAAATAATTTTAAACAACGAGTACATTTCCAATCATCATTGAAAGAATTTGAAGTAACAAATGGATTTTCATTTCATAATTAAAATAGGTTGAAGTAACGAATACATTTTCACTCATCATGCCAAGGCGAATTCAATACAAGGTGGTCGCAAGAGCACATACACACAAACTCCACATGTTTTGTTTTTGCTTCTGAATGGTGAGAATGTCAGATAAATGAAATATAGAACAATAATTTTTAACAGAGAGAATGCCAAAATAGGAACGAATTTGACAACAAAACTGTTTATTTTTGATTCAGCTGGCCAAAACTATATTTTTTATTTATTTTTTATTTTATTTATTTATTAAGTTATTAATCTACAGTACAAAGTACCTTACAGACTAAGAAAAGTAATATAGACAGGCCAAATTTGGTTAATATAAAACTAGCAATTAATATCAATAGCATGCTAAGCAATTAAACTTAGAATTTTTACAAATTTTTGTCTAGATAAAGCGAAATCCAGCAGGCTCGAATTAGATAATGCATTAAATTCCCGAAGTGCACGAGCTATTGGTGCGTTACTTGCAAAGTTAGTCTTAAAGTTTTCTCCATAAAAAGGGAAAAAATTGCGAAGACTTCTCTGTGGAACATTAAAGCTAATCCTCTCAAGTAAAACAGGGCAGTCAGTGATGCCATTAATAATATTGAAAGTGAACGAAAGTGAAAGGACCGTCCTTCTCTTTTCTAGAGACTCCAGGTTAATTAGCATAAGCCGCGAAGCGTAGGAAGGAACAGGAGCCTCAAACCGTAGGGAACGTAAAGCTTGCTTAAGAAAGATTTTTTGAACACGCTCAATTCTGCTTATCGAGAATTGGTCATGAGGTCTCCAAATTATGACTGCATACTCTAAGTGTGACCGGACCAGAGCAGTATATAATAGTTTGCAGGTATATGGATCGGAAAATTCGGATGTATTGCGACGAATGAAACCCAGAACTGAGTATGCTTTTGTAAGAATAAAATTAATATGATTATGGAAAGAAAATTTTAAGTCAAATATAACTCCGAGATCCTTAAACTCCGTAACATTTTGCAATACATAATTAGCAATGGTGTATGATGTGCTAGAAACGTTATGCCGCCTCGAGAATGATAAATGAAAACATTTTTTAATATTCATGGAGAGACGCGACTTAACGCACCAACGATGAAGATTGTTCAAATCTCCTTGCAGCCTCTGAGCATCCGATGAATCTTGCACAGTTGAAAATATTTTCAAATCATCAGCATAGAGCAAAAACTTTGAAGAAGAAAAGCAACTGCTGATGTCATTGATAAAAAGAACAAAAAGTAGTGGACCCAAGATGCTTCCTTGGGGAACACCTGAAGCAGCAACAAAGTGGTTCGACATAACACCATCGATTGACACCACACAACATCTGTCCGACAGATATGATTTAAGCCATTGCAGAAAGGTGGAGTGAAAGCCCAAGCAAGCTAACTTATTTATAAGAACGCTATGCGATACACTATCAAACGCCTTAGAGAAGTCCGTATATATACAATCGACTTGTAGTCCTTTCGAAAACGATGACATACAGTATTCACTAAAAACAGCAAGATTAGTGGCTGTGGAGCGACCAGTGACAAAACCATGTTGTTCTGGTAGGATTAAAGATTTCACCGCAAAATATATCTTGTCCTTGACAATGCATTCGAAAAGCTTTGAGATGCTAGGCAACTTGGCAATTGGCCTATAGTTCCGAACATCATTTTTCTTTCCACTTTTAAAAAATGGTGTAATGGCTGTAAATTTCCATTCATTCAGAAAAATACCTGAAGACAGAGATTTATTAAAAATAATCTGAAGAGGAATTGCTAATGCCGGACAATTTTTGAGCAAACTAGCCGATAGCCCGTCAGAGTCTGTTTGAGTCGAAGGCTTCAGAGAAACCAACCCCTTAGTAATGTCTTCAGATGAAAAACGTATCGTGCCAATGTTTAAAATTGAAGAAATCTCCGAAGAAAAGTCCGGGGACTCATCTTCGTCAGAAACGTAATTTGACATAAAGAAATCGGCAAATAAATTAGCTGCTTCGGCAGGTGTACTAGCAAATTCCTTATCCAGACACACCGCGGTAGGTACACTAGAGCACGACTTCTTTGACTTTACGAACTTCCAAAACGACTTCGGATTAGCTTTGATGTTCCGCTCAGCGCGACTTATATAATTTCTGTAAAGCAGATTATCCAATGACTTAAATTCCTTCTGAAAATGTTGGAATTTTACAAAGAGTGCGTGGTTATTAGTTGCTTTGAATTTCTTGAGGTACTTGTTTTTGAGATTCTTTAGTTTTTTTAATTGCTTATTATGCCAAGGAGAATGATAACATCGCTTCTTTTTTAAAGGAATATAGTTAGTGCAAAATTCATGCATCAGTGTCTTAAACGTAGAAAAACAGCTGTGAGTATCCAAGTCAGACAATAATTCATCCCAATTAAATTCTAAAAGAGAAGAATTTAAACTTGGAAAATCACAGGTTGCGTAATTAAAAGCAGTTACGACACTATTTGAAAGAGGCAAAAACTCAAAAAACGTTAACTTAATATCTAAGGGCACATGATGTATACCAGCATCTGATAATGGAGAAATACATTTTGAAACGCTGTAGTTAATGTTATCAGTTACGAAGATAAGATCTAATAGTCTGTTTAACTGATTAAAAATTCCATTAACTTGCTTAAGGTTTAAGCTTAGAAAACTATCAATAAAGAGAGATTCAAGCGGAGTAACAATATTATTAGCTGTGAGGGCTGCATTATCAGAGTCTGAAATACTACACCATCTAATGTTACCTAAATTAAAATCCCCTAATACACAAAGATGACTATCGCTTATTTCATCTAACACTAGAGCAGTAATATTATCTACATGCGACTTATAAAGTTCCAGGTTACTATTAGGCGGGATATATGAGGCAATTAAATATAAGCAGCCATATGACTTGGAGCCAATGATGCAAACACAAAGTTGATCCAGCAGTGAGTCGCAATTTTTGAGGGTGAATAAAAAGGCACGGTACTTTCTTCTGATAGCAATTAGAACGCCGCCACCTCTCAAGCAGCCAGTCTTAACAGCATCGCGATCTTTACGGAATACATCGTACTGATTTAAATCAAAGAATTCACTGTCATAAAAGTCCGAGGTCAGCCACGTCTCAACAATGACAATGATATCATAAGCCTCTTCGGCGCTAAACTGGTTGACAATATTTGATTTAGTTCTTATGCCTGAAGTGTTGTGATAATAGACCTTCAGCCCATCATTAGTTACGGTAACTTCACTAAAGTCATTCCGTGTCACGCTTGTTGTACTATAACTGGCTGTTTTTGAAAAAAACGAAAAGGCCTTATTCTGACGTTAGCTGGCCAAAGCGACGCATTTAATATTTTATCGAAGCAGGTTGATGGAGCACCTAGCTTGAAATTCAGCCGTTTATATTTGTCTACTGGGTTGTCTTTCTTGATCAGTGGATAGCAAGAGAGAGAGTTTTTCTCAATACTAGCATGATTAGCTACGAAGTTTATTATGTCATCTGCAGTAACAGATGGCTCAAACGAGGATAGATGCACCCACTTCTTGCGGACAGAGACGCTCAGTTCGGTGCTATCGCTTACACCAACAAGAACCTTTGCCTTTGCCTTCTTCCGTCCTTTATTCCTCACCTCCGTCCATACAGCGTTGTCCATCAAACCTCCGTTTACATTAAGCGATGATGATTGAGAAGCAGTCGTAACAGTAGAGGGAACGTTACCAACAACATTACCAACAACAGAAACAGAATTATTTGAGCGCACAGCATTAGAAGCATTTTTAGCATTAATAACATTTGTAGCATTAGGTAAGGCAGTGAGATCGACAGTGTCGTTAACCCGAAGCGTACCAGCAGCAACATCAGCAAACGAAACAGCATTAGCAGACGTAACTGAATTCCGACGAGACGTTGACTTAACATTATTGGCATTAAATGCTTTCGATTGTTGTGCGGAGCCAACAGTGAACGTGGGAGAACAGCCGTTATCACTAGTCACACTGGGGGATAGCGCAGACATGCAAAAAGGTCTCAACATGTTGAGCGAAGGTGAGACCTGAGCAGCAGCAGTAAATTCTTGCGCGAAAGACTCACGATTGCCCTTGCTGTTATTATTCATAACATTAGACGAGCTGACAATACTTTTAATAGCATCAACATTAGCAGCTAACGCTTCCATGCACTTGTCTTTGTTGTTGGCGCAATCGATTTTAGATATACATATTACCAACAGTGATTTCACATTTAATTTCAGCTATTTGCGAGACCAAGTCTTTAAATTTTAATTCAAAAGTACTAATAATGGATTCGAGTCCAAGTTTTTGAGTAAGAATCACTTTATCATAAGCTTTACGCAAACTTTCAGGCAAATTTACACAGTCTGAACACATGTAGCTAATATGGCGATTCGATTTAATTAGCTTCACATCGTATTCTGATTGTAAATATATTTAAATTAAAATTTACAATAGCGACCGCAATTGAAACCTTACTCTTTATAAAGTGCCAGTGCGTTGTCACCACATCTAAAGACAAATGTGCCTGTGGTTTCGCGTCTGTTGATAGTTCCGACAATCTTTTTATGTAAAAAAGGAGCGAATTAATAGAGAATTCCAAAACTAAATAATTTTAAAAAAGTACCGTGGTAACGTGCCACATCCAAAGTCCGTTAAACTTTGAACAGCCGAAATAGCCGCAGTGCAGTTGGGATTCGCAAATGTTGGATATGGAAGGGCTTTAGTTAGTAATCGAGCCCTTTTTCCTCCGAGAACCATATCATCACGACGGAAGTGATCTGCGCAAATGACATCTTTACACCTCAACTGCACACGGCATGATCGGGACCACACTAACCGCTCCGACTCTTCACTTGGTACCAAGAAAAACGGACCCGTTCCACGCTTTACTATCTTGTCGCATAATACACACTTTTCCATTTTTTTGCGAAATATTAGAATATTTGAATATATGAATTCAAATCAATTTGAATTTAAAAATATTTTTAAATGAAAATGTAAACAGAAAATGAAGATGTAAACAAAAAACAAACCAGTTGACACTTTCACCATTCAAGGCGAAAAAAGAAGAAGCAATCAGCTGATCGGAAGAAAACACCTTCTATAGATTCGCCTTGCATCATGCTAAAAAAATTTGAATAGCAAATAAATTTACATGTATAGATTTGAATAACGAACACATTTCTATCCATCACGCTAGGAATTTCTAATAACAGAACGATTTTCATTCTTACAGTTTTGCATAACAAATAAATTTGTATTTATCGTTCGAATAATAAAATAAATATTAATAGATTTTCATTCATCATACAAATAAATTCCCATTCATCATTCAAAAAATTCTGAGTAACGAGTACATCAAGGCGAATTTATAGAAAGTGATGGCATTTTTTTTATTCACCTAAATGTATTTTGTTTTTGCTTTTGCGTATGAGCTTTCAAAATCCGTAAAAGCAAAAACAAAATGTATTTAAATTGTGACAACTCTTACGCAGAAACAAAAACAGAATACATAGGAATTTTGTAGTTGTATTTATAACACCACCTTGTATGGATTCGCCTTGGAATACATTTTCACAAATTTGAATAATTCAAAAAGGTTTGAATGACAAATACATTTTTATTCGTCACTGAAGTAATTTTGAATAACAAAAAGATTGCCATTCATCAAACAAGTAGTTTTGCATAACAAATGATTTTTATTCGCAGCCAAATTAATTTGAAAATGCAAATAATCTTGAATAACAAAAAGATTTTAATTCATCGTTCATATAGTTTTGTCGAACAAATAAAATTGTAATCCTTATACAACTAACTTTGAATAACGAAAACATTTTTATTTTTATTTACTAAAATTATTTTGAGTAACAAAAAGATTGCCATTCGCTATTGAATTCATTTTTAATAACAGATATATTTTTAGCTTTATATATTAATTAGAAGTATTTTTTTTCTTTTGAACCTAAATTAAATATTTTTACACTTTTTTTTCCCCCTCAACAATTCACTAACTCTCTCGCCACATGTGGAACCGCACTAGGCAGCCACTCTCTCTCTCTCTCTCTCTCTCTCTATCTCTTTTCTATAAAAGTCAAATATGTTGTTTTTTTAGTCAAAATTATGAGGTACTTTGTTTTTTTTTTGGGTGAACAAAATTGATCTGCGATATTTTGGTGACTTCGTTTTTGCGGCAAAAATCAATTTTTGTCAACCTCAGTTCTTGTTTGTTTTTTTTTTAGAAAATACACAGTATATTCTCTAGTTTGGCTAAATGAATGTTAGCTAAAACATTTCGCCTATGCATCGGATAACTCGAGCATATACTGAAATATCCCAAAAAAGGTGGTGCATAAATATATTGACTCTTGGGCCAAAATTGTTTGGTACTGAAAATGTGCAAAATCGGATAATAATCACGGCCCACACAATAATATGTTATGAAAATCCAGAAAATACGATATTTTTGGAACTATAAAAAATCAGTTACTCGAACTTGTTACTCAGGATTGGGTTGGAGAAGGGAATACGTGGACCAATTCTTTTGGAAAATGTGTTGTGGCAAATACATAGGTATATCTCCAAAACTGGCATACCAAATTTTTCTAGTCACTTTAAATTTGAACTTAGTAAGCAAACTGATTGAAATTGGACAACAACCACGGCCACCTCTTATGTACAAGTGAAAGCTGGTTCAACCCACGCTTAAAATATTGCCTGCCGGGCCACATTCCAATTAATCATTGTAATAAAACTGACTTGCCACGTGGTAAAATTCTTTTGAATTCGCTCTAACTCTCCCACCCGACTCTCTCGGCCTAATACCATGAATTGATCGTCAATCAAGTTGGATCCATAGAAGGAGATGACAAGATAATAATCCGTGGTGTTTTTTGTCTGTGTAATTTTGCAAGTGAAATATCAAAATTTGAATTCGAATATAGCTCATGTATTTTGTTTGTGTAAACAAAAGTACCCAGCGAATTGGGAAAGAAAAACAAGCGTACAATCCATGGGATGCTATCACCTTATATGAATTTGCCTCGGTCGCCAATGTTTGCCGTAAAAAATAGAATACTCACTGACATATTTTAGAATGCACCCAAACACAGCGAACAACGAACTATTCGTGGCGAAATCATTTAAGGCGAAATCAAATTAGGGTGATGGCATTGCTTTGTTGTTTTCGATGTTACTAAATAAAAAAATAAAAGAAACGTAATCATTTTTTGGTTTAAAGCATAGCAATTTTGTATGGACTCGTTACTCGTTTTAGCTTATCGGTTTGATATTATTTTGCATTTCTTTTATTGTATATTGATACCTTTTTTGACAGCCGTTTACTTGGACTTTCGTTGCGGATAGAAGCGGCCTAATCAGATATTTTATTATAGTATTTCGTACGCTCCGTTGTGATTGTGTTAAAGTAACCGAAATTTCCCGGCGTGTGTTGGAAATCGTTGTCGCCGCCTTCGACGAAATTCGCCGGTATTGTGAGTAAGTAATAACACATTCATGTGTTAATCGAGCTAGAGGATTAAAATAAGCTTAAAGTGAGGAAACTATTCAGACTTAATGCAGATCTGCTTTGGGATATCCTTAATATTTGTAGTACCACTCTTAATATCCATAAATTTTGTTTACTTTTGGAGCACTCCTCAACTCTTACGAAGCATACTTTAGATGCATTTGTGAACTACGCGATTTGGCTGCAGGGTTGCAAATTTATTTGCTTGTTTGCATTCGCATAATACATTTTTGTGTGTGAAGAGGTTTGAATTAATTTTGCAACATTTTAAATTGGGCGCAATTAATTACAAAATTACTGCATACATTCGCACACAAACACACACACACACACGCGCGCGCACATTTCCATTCACAATCGCATTGCTAAACACTTGAAATGCTTGGCTTTGTTCGGGCAATGCGTGAGGATGGATGTGTTTTGCGAGTGAGTGAGTGTGTGTGTGTGTTTTGTTATGTTGAGTGTGTTGCACTTGCCATTTGTCTTTGTAAGTGTGTGTGTAAGTGCCTGCTTGTGCGATTGGAGTGTAAGCATCCTATGTATGTGTGTGTGTGTGTGCGACTGTATATGGTTGAGTTGCTCTTTTCATGCCCATAAATTTGCATGAAAAATGCACAATTCAAGCTGCTTATGCGGACGTGTTGTAAAGGGCATTACCAGCAAAAAAAAAAAACAACAAAAAACAAAGCACCAAAACAAATTGTGCGCACAATAATAATATAACTGTAAAGAATGAATGTAACATATGTACAAAAAAAAAAAACACAGAAATAAATAATAAGCAAGACTTGTTGTTGTTAGCTCCAGTAAGAGGCGTGAGGCGTGAGGCGTGAGGCGTGAGATATGCGTTTGACTCGAATGCGGTTATATTAAATTTATTTTATTTTATTTTGATTGATGTGTATATTTATTTTATTCGATTAGCGGTGATTGCAGAAATGATTGAAATATTAAAAAGTCTCTTGGTGGTAGTCACGAATTTATAGAGTGTAAAATATGCCAATTAAAAGTAAAAAAAATTGCCTTTATGAAAAGAGGGTTAAAGAAGATAAAACCAAAGAAATTTTTATAAAACTTGAAAATCCTGATTCACGCAAACGAGCGGTAGTGGGGAAACAGGCAACGCGATTTAGAAAAAAAAATTATATTATTTTTAATTAAGTGAATTTTTTGGATAGCACTTATTTTAAAAATTAAATTTTTCAGTAGTTTTGAAAAATGCCCTATAACCGGAAAATTGGCAATTTAATGGAAATAGTCGCTAACTGATAACAACTTCAAACACACAACGCAGAAAAATTTTAAGATCCAAGAAAATAATAAACAAAAAAAAAATTAACTGCGTGCGTCGGGTCCCTACGTTCGGAATTAGCAAAATTTCATAGAATAAATAACAGAAAGAAACAGGGTTACCATACATTTTCTAATATATTTATTTTTTCCTAATTTTTTGTTACAACTGGCAACCCTATTCAAAGAAATTTTTGAAACTTTTCTTACCTAAATCCCTTTGCTTCACGACAGTATTGTAAAAAAAAATTTAAATGCACATTATTATCAGGTGGTAACTGTCTGCAGTTTTATTTAAATATAATTTTATTAAATAGTGTTTTTGGTGACACCCATATTGAAAAATTTTATTAATATTATTATTTATTTAAATTTGTTTTTTTTTTCAAACAGATGGCAACACCCTTCACAGATATTCTTGAAATTTCACTTTCCCAAACCTCTTTCGTTTGACACCCATATATGTAAAGGGTGGTTAAATTTTAAGGGCCGATGTTGAATGTGAACCACACCTAAACGTCAAGTTTTTTTCTGCATTTCATTTGCCATTTCTCAATTTCAGACTAACTCAATTTGAACACGGAAATATACCCAATCGAGCAACGTGTTAAAGTTATTCAGGCTTATTATGAAAATGAGCGTTCAAATCAAAATGCATATCGCCTCACCTCACCTTCCCTCACCTCACCTCAGTGGATTCGTCAGTAAGCAGAATTGCCGCATTTGGGCGAATGATAATCCAAGAGTGATGTCGAAAAACCAAAGCACCCACAAAGAGTGACTGTTTGGTGCGGTTTATGGGCTGGCGGCATCATCGGGCCGTATTTTTTCCAAAATGAGGCCGGTCAGGCAGTTACTGTGAATGGTGTTCGCTATCGTAAGATGATAACGAACTTTTTATGGCCCGAATTGGAACATATGAATGTGGACGATATGTGGTTCCAACAGGATGGTGCCACTTGCCACACAGCCAACGAAACAATGGCTCTTTTGCGCGACAAATTCAATGGCCGTGTTATCTCACGTGGTGGCGATGTTAATTGGCCACCAAGATCATGTGATTTGACACCATTGGACTACTTTCTTTGGGGTTATTTGAAAGAAAAGATGTACGTCGATAAGTCAGCAACAATTCAAGAGCTAAAGGATGAGATAATTCGGCACAGTAACGGCATAGAACCTCAATTATGCCTCAGCGTCATCGAAAATTTGAACCATCGGATGGAGGTGTGCCGCCGAGGTCGAGGCGATCATTTGGCCAATATTTTGTTCCATACATAATTGAACCACACCATATTATCATAATAAAAATAAATTACAATAATTTCCAAAATAATTTGTGTTTTATTCAAAATCAACATCGGCCCTTAAAATTTAACCACCCATTAGTAGTCTGTAAGATAACATTAATTAAAATAAATGAACTCTTTTAAATTGGTGGCAGCCCCTTCAAAAATATTTTCGCAATTACGCTTTCATAAAACCGTTCCGTTTTATACCATTATAATGGTATTTCAGTTAAGATTACCTAAAATAAGTTTACACTTTTCAAATTGTATCTTGGAGCTACCTAGACAGGTAAGCCGACTAACAGCAGAATGGCGAAGGCCGCTCCGGTAAAGCCATTACCGTCTTATACGCCTGCAAGACGGCTATAAGCAAAACATGAGGTATGGTACCATATATTGGACACTGGATGCACACAGCCAAGACCCATTCTATTCTAAGGTGTCACCGTTTGATGACCAGAGCATTGAAGGACTAAGTCTAGAGGGGAAATAGAACGGGTACAGTGCACGACTTTTATGCTTGCCACGGAAGACCTACCCTCCACACCAAGAAAATCTCTGTAACTAATCTTAAACCTTTAACCGGTGTCTTTAATGCTGCCGGGTTAAATGTAATCCAGCCGTGAAAATAAACGAACGAACTAAACTCTGTCGAGCAATCTACGAAAACTAAACTACACTACTCCTCTGCTTAAACAACAAATTCTCTGTAGAAATCTTAGAGAGGAATGATTGGAAAGATGTCACATTTCTAGGCTTACAGCCGGTGGCTATCTATAGAGACGGTTCCAAGAAGACAACGGAATTAACTCCAGTGAACTCGCAATAAACCTCAGCCGAACTGAACCAAACCACTGTAGTGTTTCCCGGCAGAGCTAATGGAAGCTGCTCGGTGGCTCACAGCATCCACTCCTCTCGAAAGTCAAGCTGTTCTTAAATCTCTAAAATCTATGCTATTAACGTCCAATACTCTGTGACGGTTGTGTGGGCTCCTGGGCACAGATAAATTTCTGGCAATTGCATGGTCGACGAGTTGACATGGAAAGGGATGAAAATATCCGAGGTCGATTCTACTAAGGACATGGTAAGACCTTTAACCTACTGCAAATACAAATTAAATATCGAACTCACAGAGAGATAAATACTAGGTGGAACGGGTTGCATGTTAGGCAACGAGACAAGTTTGACACAAGGTGGGCGTGATCCAAAGCTGTCATTCACCTTGACCGCTTCTCCCAGAGTCGGAGTATTAACTGTACACTGTCTTGTAGGTTTAAACATGAAAAGAGATTGTGATACCCCACTATCGGAAGTAGAAGTAGAGATCTCTGCCACTGTTCCGCCTTGGCCAGTACGCGCAAACAATTCTTCAACAGGTAATTTATGAATTGTTTTGCCCACCTCAACTTAGCGAAGATTCTCAACTTTCTGCGCTTTATAGGGCGCACTCCAGGGTTTACCTTCTAAGCTAATGGATTTTCACCGGAGGCACTACAACGGGCTCTTGTTTTATAGGCTTCGCGTGTCCCCGTCAACTTGTATGGTGGCATTCGCTCTAACCTAACCTAACCTAACTCATTAGCTCTCTCACTAAAGTGTCGTTTTTACCACTTTTTTTTAAGTCTAAAGAAAATAAATTTTTTAGGTCGCTCGAAGTACTAAAATAAGGGTAACAAGCGGTTCGTCTCGGATAGAATGTTCATAGCTAACTTTTATGAGAGTTGCCATCTGCTTCAAAAGTCAAATTTAATTAAATTTTGTATAAGTTAAATGAAATATAAAAATATGGGTGTCAAACGTTTCGGCCCGGCGAGCTGGAGGTTCATACATATATTTTGGACGGGGTTGCCACCTGTTTAAAAAGTGAAATTTAATTAAATTATTCACAAGTATATATAATATTAAAATATGTGCATAAAACCGTTCGTTTAACTTAGGAGAATTAGGCTGTTTTCATGAGGGTTGCCACCTGCTTGAAAAGTCGAATTCAATGGAGTTATACAAGTGTTATATGAAATATCAAAATATGGGTGTCAAACGGTTCGTCCCGGCGAGGAAAAGGTTGGTATCTATATTTTGGAGAAGGTTGCCACCTGCTTCGAATGTCGAATTTAATTAAACTAACACACAAGTGAAATATTAAGAAATGGGCACCGCACTGTTCGATTCTCTGAAGATAAGACCAGTAGCATATAGAGGGTTGCCACCTGCTGGAAAAGCTGAACTTAATAAAATGATGCACAAGTTATATGAAATAGTGAAATATGGGTGGAAAATATTGATTTCGCTAGGGAAAGTTAATAGAAATATTTTGAAGAGGGTTGCCACCTTTTTTCAAAGCTCAAAAAACTCGTTTACACAAGTAGGTACATATTTTATGTGCTGGAAAATGCAGAATACTGTCGGCATATGAAATGAATACAGATCAACAAGAATTTTAAAATTTAAAAAAATTATAAAAATAACAACTTGCACTTTATTACATTAAAATTAAATGCATTCTTTAAAAAAAAATATAAAATTTTTAAGAAAATTTTTTAAGTTTTCATAAATTCTGTATAAAGTTTGAAACATTAATTTACAAGGTTTTAATTATAGTATAAACTATATTTGTATACAAAATTAACAGAAGAAAATTTATCATGAAAAGCATTGCTATTATTGTAAAAAGGTTACCATGCGAACGGGTTTGCTCGCTACTGCAACTGAATTGTTTTTAATTTAAAAATTTACTTGCTATGCAAAAATTTGTGTTCATGATGAAAAACGTAATAAATGCGTATATTTTTTAAATTATTAGTTTCATTTAATTGATATTTAAAAAAAAATATTTATAGCTATATTAAAATGGTCTGCCATAGTATTAAAAAATATTACATACAAACGGCAAACACTGTAAATAAACAAACCAAGAAAAAAATCATAAAATAAAAACAAAACATTAAACATATTATCCATATAAATACTAACTCTTGCCAAGCAGCTGGCGGTTAGCAGCAGCTGGCAAACAGCCTCCAACATCTGTTACTACATCTACATATTTTACCGCCAACTATGCCCTTGCGGCTGCTGTTGCTGCACGCAATTGTCGTAAATTTTAAATTATTTAAATGTGTATATCTTCGGGCGCTCAACGTATGTATGTATGTATGTGTAACAGTTGACTGCAGTTCGAAATTTATTCATAACATTCATTCATACCATGCAAATGTTGCTCATACGTCACGTGTGACTGTAATATTTTTCATGTGCATTCGCTCGTATCAAGCGAAATTGTTGCTACTTCCTTGGTATGCTTGGCATTGTTGTTATTGTTTTTATAATTTAGTTTTTATATTGTTTTTATTTAATATGTTGCCCCTCGGTTTTTTTTGCTTTTTCGCTCTTGAAGCGTTTACCATTATTTTAAAGTGATATTTCAATATTTAAAGTGTTTACCAACACAATCGCACTTACATTCATATTCATGTGTGTTTACGCATGTGTACATGTATGTGTGTATAAATAAAAGCATATTCTCATGCTGCGCTATGTTTACAAATTTATCTTCGTTTGTGCAAATACTACACACACACACACACACGCACACACGCACACTCAGACACTTACGACAGCTCTTATGGCCGCTCTTCTGTTGTTCGAAATCTTTTGTTGTTTGATTGAATTGTGTAGCATTTGCTTTAAGCGTTTTTTGAAGAAAATCTCGAGTTGAGAACGTACTTAGCTTCTTAGGCCCACAGACGCAAGGGAAGTGATGAGAATATAAATTCTCTAATAATTTATTTTTATATGGATTATATTTGGTTACAAATTTAGCGCAAGTTGTGTTTAGGGCGCTACAGTAAGTTAAAGTTCACTTGAAAGTTTCAAATAAATTATACTTGGGAAAGTTATCTTAAGTTAGTTTTTCTAATTAACGAACTAAAATATTTTATGATTTTTCGCTCGTGGGATATTTAAAATTTTACTAAATGTGTGTTCCTGCAGCGGAATTGTGCCGGAACTGCAAATAATGATTATTTTTTAAATTTTAATTAAAAAAATCATAATGAAGCATTTTACTTTTAATTAAGGTATAAATCAATATAGTCCTTGCGCGTGTAGTTAAATTTAGTTGCATAAATTTTGATTTGCTAAATTTTTTTTTAAATTCGAATAGGCTTATTTTTTATTTAGGAAATATGAGTATCCCTTTCAGCATTTTTGTTGCTCAGAAAATAAGATTTATTTTTCGAATTTTATTTCTTTTTACTAGAAAATAAAAGTTATTTGAGTTAATTTTTTTTGTTTAGAAAATAAAATTATTATTTTTCTGCTAAATTTCTTGCTTGGAAAATACAATTTTTTTTCTAGTTTAATTTTGGGTTAAAAGTAAAAGTTATTTTTGAATAAAATTTTTTTGGTTAGAAAATAAAAATTATTTCGTTGGCTTAGTTTTTTGCTTGGAAATGTATGTTTGGTCTTGAGTTTAATTTTTTGCTTAGAAAATAAAGGTAATTTTTCTTAAGCTTTTTTTTTCGCTTGGAAGTACATATCGGGTGTTTTTTTACAGGTTTGTTTTTCGAATAGAGATAAAACTGGCATTTTGTGGTCAAATCTGGCAACTCTAATGTCATTTATGTTCAGTTTGGTTTGCCATTTCATCATGAACAGGTTGACAAAAGAACAACGCTTGCAAATCGTGCAAATTTATTTCGAAAATAATGGTTCAGTTCGCGAAGTTTACCGCAAGCTCCGTCAATTTTATGGTCGACATAATCGTCCATCAGAGCAATTAATTCGGTTAACCATGGATCGTTTTCGCGCTACGTTTACTCTATGTGATAATACGCATCCGCAGAGACGTCGAACAGTGCGCACCGAAGAAACAATTGCCGCTGTAGAGCAAAGTGTTGAAGAGGACCCGAATGAATCGATTCGCCACCGTGCACAGCAATTGGAGCTTTGTCCATCAACTTTATGGAAGATTTTGCGCAAAGATCTTGGCTTGCGACCTTACAAGATCCAGCTTGTGCAAGAATTAAAGCCGCGAGACCATGCAATGCGTCGTGATTTTGGTGTATGGGCCGAAAATGAGATTGATCTCGATGCTGATTTTCATCGCAAAATTTTGTTCAGTGATGAGGCTCATTTTTGGTTGAATGGCTACATCAACAAGCAAAATTGCCGCATTTGGAGTGAAGAGAATCCACATGAGACCCTTGAAACGCCATTACATCCACAAAAACAGACTGTTTGGTGTGCTCTATGGGCTGGTGGAGTCATTGGGCCATACTTCTTCCGCAATAATGCTGGAGAGGCAGTTACCGTTATTGGAGACCGGTATAGAGCCATGATAACCGACTATTTTGTTCCCGAATTGGATGGCATGAATGTGGATGAGTTGTGGTTCCAACAAGACGGCGCTACATGCCACACAGCGCACGTCACAATCGATTTATTGAAGGAAACATTCGATGAGCGCATAATTTCGCGGAATGGACCTGTAAATTGGCCACCAAGATCGTGTGATTTGACACCATTGGATTATTTTCTTTGGGGATATGTGAAGTCGCTCGTCTACGCCAACAAACCAGAAACGTTAGGGGAATTGGAAGCCAACATTCGTGGCGTTATTGCCGACATACGGCCCCATTTGCTCGAAAAAGTGGTTGAAAATTGGACCTGTAGAATTGGCTTTATTCGAGCCAGCCGCGGCGGCCACATGCCCGAAATCATATTTAAACATTAATGGCATAAAATTATCCTTCCAATAAAGCCAAATTGATGGACCTTAAAACGATTTTCTTGTGTTTTATTTCAATTCGAAGTTCTATACCCCTAAAAAAAACACCCGATATAAGCATGTTTTTAACTATTATTTTTTGGTTAGAAAATAAAATTTTTTTTGACTTAAATTTTTTTGTTTAGAAAATAAAATAATTTTTTTTGCTACATTTTTCCTTAGAAAATTCAATATTTTTTTAGTTTAATTTTGGGATAAAAATAAAAGTGATTTTGTGAGTATAATTTTTTTTTTAGGAATTAAAACTAATGGACTTAATTTTTTTGATTAGATAATAAAAGTTATTTTTCTTAAGCTTATTTTTTGCTTGGAAATGCAAGTTTGTTTAAGAGTTTTAGTTTTTGCTAAGAAAGTAAAAGTTATTGTTTGAGTTAATTTTTTTGTTTAAAATAAATTTTTTTAAGTAAAATTTTCTGCTTGGAAAATAGAAGTTATTTTTTGACTTTGCCTTTTTGCTTAACAAATAAATGTTATTTTGTGAGTTAAATTTCTTGGTTTGAAAAAAAATATGTTTAAAGCTTATATTTTGTTAAGAAAGTAAAAGCTACTTGGAAAATAATTTTTTTTTGATTTTTTTTTGCTTAGAAAACAATAATTTTTTTTTAAGTTTTTAAGTTATTTATTTAAATTTTAAGTTTTATTTTCTTTTGAGCTTTTGTTTTTTGCTTAGAAAATAATATTTTTTAAAATTTTATTATTTATTTTAAAAAAATATTGTTTTTTGAGTTTTAATTTTTGCTTAAAAAATAGTAATTTTTTTCGAGCTTTATTTTTTATTTACAAAAAAAAAAGTTTCTTGTTTGAGTTTTAATTTTTGCATAGAAAAAAAAAGTTTTGTTTCTTGAATTTTACTTTTAGTATAGAGAGTAAATAGTTATTGAGATTTATGCTTTGCTTACGAAAACAAAACCAATCTTTCTGATTTCTATTTTTTACTTAGAAATTCTAATTAATAAAAAAATAATTTTTTGAATTAATTTTTTTTCGTAAAAAAAGTATATTTTGAATTTGCTTGATATTTAGTTTAACTTTTTGCTTAGAAAATAACAGGCTTTTTTGTTTTTTTGGTTTATAAAGTAAAATAAATTTTTGAGCTTAAATTTTTGTTTACAAAAAGTAATTTTTTGAGTTCAATTGCTTGCTTACAAAATAAAAGTTATTTTTAGAGTTAAATTTTTGTTAAAAAATAAAAGTTGTTTGGAAAATAAATAATTTTTAAACTTTTTTGCTTAGAAAATAATAATTGGTTCCCGAGTTTTACTTTTTATTTATTTTGCTTCAAAAATAAAATTTTTTACGTTGTATTTGTCGACTAGTAAATACAGGCTATTTTTTTGTTAAGTTTCATTTATTGCTCAGAAAGTAAAGGTATACTTTTTCAAGTTTTATTATTTGCTAAGAGCTATTTTTTTAGTTTTATTTGTTAGTTAGGAAATGGGAGTTATTTTTCAATTATTATTTTTTTTTCTTAGAAAACAGAAGTTATTTTGTTTATTAAATTTAGTGCTAAAAAATAAATTTTGGTTAAAAAAAAGAAGTTTGTTTTAATTTAAAAAGAAAAACATTTGCGCAAATTGCGGAGATAAATTCCACTTTAATAATTTTATAGACTGACACAAATTTTCATCACCTCTGCAGCTTTAAGTCACTATATAAATAGTGCTTTCTATCCGAAAACTTAAACTTTAAATCGGTCAATATTTAACGTCGAATTTATTTCCTTTTTTTAAATCAAGGTAAAAGATAAAACTAAACAAAGTTAAACATAAGTAATGGATACGATACGAGTGTTACCAAATATAACGCAGTTTCAATCCGGTGAAGTTCGGTAAATAATTTTTTAATGGATTCCCGATGTAAGTGTAAACTAAATTTCCGAAAGGGTCCAAAAATAATATTGATCTTGAAAATTTTACTATAAGCATACGGCTTTTAAAATTTGATACTAAGCCTTTCTACGATATGCCAAATCAAATTAATTATAAGCTCGAAGACACTTCTCTCAGTTCATAAAAATTACAACCAACATAGCCTCTTTGAAAATTTCGCAGTGAGAATATTGCTCTGAAAATTCAATAGATGTCTATTAAGAATGAAAGCCAATCTTTGAAACCGCCGTAATACGTTTTTCCGGCGGCAACAAGATGCTAGCAATGCACATAAAAATGTATGTACATCCATATATGCAACCAGGGTTGCCACTTTAGTAAATTTTTACCACAATTGGTAGAAGAAATTCTGTTTAATTCTGGTGAATTTTTGTTAGAATATTTGGAATAAGGGAGTAAATGAAAGGTTAGTTTATTACATGAAGAAAATATTGATCAAGTCTTTTTATGTATAAGACGGAAGGCATATTCTCAAATGTAGATTTTCTGTTGTAGGATGGAGGTTTTCAGATAAAAAACTTCTTCAAATGAATTAAATGAATTAAAACTACTAAATATAAAAATCAGGGAAGCATGCGAACGGAACGCGCTTGATTGAGCTTCAAAGTTAGAAAATTACTAGTAAAAAATGCGGATAATAGGGAGAACGGGAGGGGAAAAGAGTGGAGGGTGCAACCGTTGCACCACAAGCTTCACAATTGGCGTCACGATTTCATCTTTTACTGACCACGCAAAGCAGTTTCACTTCAGACAAAGGATAAAAGCAAACGTATTTCAATCATTACTTTCTGATCAGATATGTAAATGGAGTTGAACTTTAAATTAAAATATAAAGTAAGGCAAAAAGAAGTGAAGGTTTTATTTAACATAGTTAGAATGGTCCGGTTTAGGTCAAATATGCACCGTTTCGTGATTTCATAACGCCACTCGTCCCTTTTGGCAAAAAAAAAAAATGGGATAGCCGATTTTCACAAGCTTCTCTTGAGGCAAATTTTTTCACCACCAAAATCATTCGCCATAGATAGGAACGGGTAGTAATCACTTGGTGCTAAGTACGGATTATAAGAGAGATGTCTAAGAGCCTCCCACCTTAGCTCCAGGAGCCTCTGGCGAGATAACAATTCATCTCCTATTCGGCAAAGTTGGCCGCTGCTTGGCGATTGCTTCCCTCAGACCGTCCAATTGTTAGCAGTGGAGATGATCCCCTGCCAATCCCAGCAAATCCATAGCAAAACCTTCGTGACCATCAATTCTGGCTTGTCCGGCCACCAGTTACGACGGATCACCGAGATTCGACCACGACCGGTTTTGATTGACGTTGATCGTTGGATCGTGTTTGCTGAATTTCAGAGCGATTTGCATATGGAAATTCGTCACATGAGGCTTTTTTCATTACTCGTGTGGCACTTATACATCGAGCTCCCTCTGTATGCAGCCTTAGTTAAATGAAGCCTAACGAGTTTTGTGCGATGTTTAGCTCTTGAGTAATCGAAAAACGCTTCGACGATTTTCTTTATATTATCAAAATTTTCGGCTTTCCAGAGCGTAGTACCTCTTTGATATCAAAAATTACACGGAACGGAAGCGACGCAACCAATTTTGCGCGTGATTGACTGTTACTGAATCAGGACCATTCACATTTTCAACCACCTGGCTAGCGTTTTCGCCTTTATTGAGGAAAACTGTAAAATATGGCGTACTTCCACTTTGCTGGTGCCCATCTTTAACGTGTGCTCAAACAATACTGAGTCAAGCAAACGCAAAACTGTCTGAGAAGTTTTTTTTTAGTACAAAATCTTACCCCATAGCCCGATCGCACTCATATCACATACCAGTACCATCTATTATAAAAATAATGGATTTTCTTTTCAGTTTACCTTATATTTGTAATTTTGGTAGATTTTTCATAATTTGTATGGTGAATATTTTTATCCTTAAATGGCAACCCTGCCTACAGCTCATCACCTGCAATCATATCAGCTGCTTTCATATTTACCTTGTGTGGCAATGATACACTCGTAGTATCAGCGAATGTTAAGAAGTGCCAGCTACGGCACCCGACCTTTGAGTGGATACGTGTGTGTCTGTGTGTGTGTGTGAGTGAATGAGACGTCTGCGGCGAGCGGTAGAGTGTGTGAATGAGACTGTGGTTGCTGCTGGTTGCGGTGATGCTGGAAGGTTCGATGAAGTCTTTAGTGGCTGTAATCCCGCTGCTACTGGCTGCTGGCTGCTGGCAGCTGGCTGTTGCCTTGTTGCCGCCGCCGCCGATGATGGAGATGGAGCTTTTGCTGCTGATTTTGGCTGCTGCTTGTGAGTTTAATTAGCCTGCGGCTTGGCAACGACTCAATCGGCTGCCGCAATGCCACAACTCCGACGTACTGACATAATCAAGGTACTCTAGCAACTACAACAACAACAGCAACAACAACAACAACGCCAAGCGGAAGCATATACATACATACATAGTGCGACGAGGTGAAACGCCGAGAAATGAGCTGTGTGAGTTGCGGATAACTGAGTGCGAGTACATTTAGGCCGTGGCCTAAAATAATTACGCGGCAATTTTTATGCGCTAAAGTTTTGGCGAAAAAAGCCAAAGCGATGCGGTAGCAGTGAATTGTTGTTGGTGTAGGGAATATAGCTGCGACTACGTTGCCGTGATTATGCTGTTGCTTCTAGTCTCGGCAATCCAACTAGCGGCACTTTCATTTCATTTGCAGACATGGGCACCGACGCGTCGCAAGACAGTCAACTTGGATTATTTTTTGTTTTGGCATATCTTCGTTTTGTTTTTTGTTTTTTTTTTGTGATTTTATACTCGAGTGCACAAGTTAATAACTTTTTGTTCAGCTACAGCCGCGAAATTTATAGGCAAAGGCGGTTTGCTCGCTTTGGGAATGGACTTAGTGCCAATGTACAACATGCGGCAACATACCGATCTGCGTATTCCCAGAAGCGTGCCGTTGTTCGGCTGTGTTTGCTTTACTGATTTACTTTCGAAGTTGTGGGTCAGAGGTTGGTAATTTGTGGGAGGGCAATAACATAAGAAATTACAGGTGAAATCAGTTGCTGTCATTTCAAGTCAAGTCGAACTTATGTTTTGTTTTACTGCAATGTTGGCGGTGAAGTTATTATTACATAGTGAAATTTAAATTTTACATTGCGTATGATAGAAATTTTCTGAGATTTAAAGGGCGGTGGGTGTGGCATAGCTTCCGTTTGCTAATTTTGGCTTCACTCAATTAGGCCTTTACATATTTCACTTTAAGCTGCTATATATAAGTTAATTTTAGGAGCAGCTGCTGTGGTCAAAAATTAAGGCGTCGTTAGCAAACACTAACAATATTTGCGCATCGAATAATTATATTCAGAATTTTTTGCATATAAAATTCAAATCGGTTTCAATTTAATCAGACACAAATAAACTGTAAATGTCATAAAAAAAAAATTTAATAACTGTGAATTTTAAATAAATAAAAAAATACTTATGAGATGTTAACTACGGCATATTAAAAAAGTAGCAGCAACAGGGTTGATTTGTTGATTTTTTTTTTGCATTCGAAAGGCGTCCAAAATTTGTCAATCGAAAAAGTCACTAACAATTGCTTTCTTCTTCTTTCACTTTTCACTCAGTATTTTTGACGTTTCATTATGCGTGACAGGGTCGCATTTGCTCTAATCCGGCTACCTGTTTAATGTGTCTTGGATGTACATGGGAAGACTCCGGCGAAAGCAAGTGATAGTTCAAATCATCAGACATGAATAATTTCAGTGTTCGAAATTTCTTGTCCACTGTCACTAGCCACTCTTTTTAGGTGATACTATGTACGCTCATGTTTGTTAGATACCGCAATTAATCGTTAATTTGATTTTTTCAAAAAAAAAAAAATATTAGGAAGAATTGTTTTAGAGCAAAACTCTGTAAATTAGAACTTATTTTTATTTGGATTTTTTTTTAAATTATCATTCTTATTTTGTGTTTTTTATTTCGTTTACATTTCTTATGCAAATTTTAACCGTCATGGTCCCAAATGTCTTCCAATTACAATTTCGTAGTCTCTCTATTCATATAATTATTTGAAAACCTTCAGCTCAAATACTAAACTCTGTAATATCTCGACTTCGATACTGGCTGTTCAAATTTTGTGCTAAGTTACCCAGCACCACCAAGGCGGGTAAATTTGTGTGTGGTTTGATATCTGTTTTTTAATTCATAAATGCCATTTTCTGAATATATTTACGCTCGCACCACCTTGCGGATTAATTGTAATGTTTCACAAAATCGATCCGATAGGAAATCCTGTCAGGAATTCTGTCATGAAAAACAGTTCTCATAAAATCCTTTGCCGTTCGGAGTGTTAAACCATCAAAACGCAAACCACAAATTGTAGTAGCAGCTCTTATTATTATTATTAAAATTGAAATAAACTAACGTGGCCGGTCCTAATTCCTCCCACTATTTATATTAATTTCTACCACTATTTTCTACTAATTTCTACCACTATTTTTACTTATTGCTTCCGCTATTTTCATTATTGCTGCTACTAATTTCTGCCACTATTATTACTAATGGGACTACTAAGTTCTCCGCTTATTTCTATTAATTTCTACCACTATTCTTATTAACGTTTCTACTAATTTCTACCACTGTTTTTACTAGTTTGTACCACTATTTTTTACTACACTCTTCACTGCTTTTACAAATTTTTACAATTATTTTTACTTATTTCTAGCACTACGTTTTTAATGCTACTACTAATTTCTACTACTATTATTACTAAGGAGGCTACTAAGTTCTCCCATTATTTCTATTAATTTCTACCACTATTCTTATTAATGTTTCTACTAATTTCTACCACTGTTTTTACAAGTTTGTACCACTATTTTTTTACTAAATTCTTAGACTATTTTACTAATTTCTACCACTATTTCTACTTTTTACCATTATTTTTAGTAATACTATTATTATTTTCTACCACTATTTTGTACTATTTTCTACCACTATTTTTATTAATTTCTTCCACTGCTTTTACTCATTTTTACCACTTAATTCTATCACTACTTTTTTAATGCTACTACTAATTTCTACCACTATTTTTATTAATATTACCACTAATTTTAACCACTGTGTTTTTTACTAAATTTTTCCACTATTTTACTAATTTCTCAACTATTATTATTAATGCTACCACTAATTTCTACCACTATTTTTACTAATGACACTACTAAGTTCTACCACTATGTATACTAATTTCTGCCACTATTTTTGTTAATGTTACTACTAATTTCTACCACTATTTTTCACTAAATTCTTCCACTATTTTACTAATTTTTACTAATGATACTACTAATTTCTACCACTATTTTCATTAATGCAACTACTAATTTCTAATACTATTTCTACTAAATTTTTTCACTATTTTTACTAATTACTACGACTCTTTTTTTTATTAATTTCTACTCCCCCAAAAAAATTTTACTTCTGGCTCGCGCACTTAGGTGGACGCGGTTTTTTTCCTGCCTGTATTTAATTTTTCTTCTCAAAAAATATCGCCTTGAAACTATGGAGTAAAAAATGTCGTATCGAAATTCCTGTCCCTATTGCAAGCTGGTTTCAAAAGCTCTGCGGCAAGTAGAGCTCAGGGACCTGTGAGAGAGCTCAATGCTTTTTACTAAATAAATATTCAAATGATAAATGCAAATGCCTAGCACTACTTCACTCAAATGTAAAAATGCATAAAAAATAGAGATAAAAGTCAGCTAGTGTCCTTCCGTTTGACAGTCGCTGTGCCTGTGTGTGTGTGTGTATGTGTGTCTCAAGACAAAATTTGTCATATTTTAACGCTTGCTGTTTTTGTAATTATAATGAGCGCATTTCGTGATAATTTGCTGAAAAGCATAAAATCCACGCCTACCTAACAAACATACGTTTTATGTTTTTTGTTTTAAAAGCAAAAAAAAAGCGTAAAAAATATTACGGACCTCGGAGCAGCTGGAGGTCATAGGGCGTGGTTGCTGCTTTAGCGCCTCCGTGTCGGTGGAGGGTCGCAGATGTTAAGCTGCGTTCAAGCTGCAAATAAATGAGGTGGACAAATTGCCTGTTGAAATGATGTAGCTACACACAAACACACACACACACAGACACAGACACAAACACAACTAATAACAGAGTTGAGTTTGCAGCAGATGAGCAGAGAAAAAATTGAATGAAATGCCAAATGACAAGCAAAAAAAGGGCAAAAAACACTGTAGCTAAAAAAAAGGAAATATTTTTTTTTTGTTATTTTACTACAGGGAATTGCAGCTGGTGAAGGTTTAAAAAATGGAAACTGTTGGCCGACGATATGCCAGCTTTCTAGGCGGATCGTTACTAGTACTCGGCAGGTAGAAGAGCAGTAAAAAGATTAATCAAATGCTGCGTTTTTCATGGCAATGAAAAGTAGTTGCGAAAAAGCAAATATTTACCTCCATGTATGTATGTATATGTATGTGTGTGTATATATGTATGTAACTGAAGTACTATAATTAATCAAATTGTATTCCTTTTTTCGGTTGGCATGTAATTTGATAAGTTTTTGAAACTAATTTAATTGAATTAATGCATGTCAATCGTGTTGGATTGAAGAAAAAAATACAGAAATACTTTGTAACACAAGTATGTAAATAATTATAGGAGTAGGCGCAGGCTTTCTTAAAAAATCAATCAAGCCTTTAAAATTAGACCTGCTGTATATTTGATGCGTCGCCAGTTGATTTGGCGCAGACAGATTAAACTTTAAAAGTTAACAGAGGAGACTTGTTGTGTTGCTCAATTAATCTTTAGCTTCCACTAAATTGGTAAAATTTCCAGCATTTTTGTTTTTATTGAAATACGAGGTATACCCTGAAAGCTTCCGAGGGAAAAACATAAAAAATGCATGTTATTTCCAAAATCCGTATGCAGCGGTTGAAAACTTTGTTTATGATCTAAGCCGCAATCGTAAAAAAATCAACGAATAAAAATTGTAACCAGAAAATTAACATTTGCTCACTAAATTAATTTCTTTGATTTGTTTTTAAATCAAAACTACTTAGCGGAATTTTACATTTTTTTTTAAATTGGAGACGGCACAACGCCGAAACCGGTTTATCTTCAAACCGCACTTGACAAAGTATGACAGAAAATCCTTCAAATATACATTAACTTCTCACCCTATCGGAAAAACGGAAGACGAAATAGTAAATGACAATATATTTTATCTTTAAAAATTTTAAAGTTACGAAAATCATCACAACACCGTAAAGTGGACGTTTCCGTTAACTTTCAGGGCTACCCTCGTAACAACAGGCGCGTTTCTTTGTAACCGAATTACAAAAGAACACTAGGTAGGATAGCAAATAGCATATAAAGCAACAACACTAACTCGGAAAAGTTTACGTGTTGAGCCAACTTGGTAAAATGATATCCGACCTGAGATGTAGTGTTGGGAAGTGAAAAAAACTGCGCTACTGTGAATGAGCCGGAAGAAAAGACATGGGAAATTTCAGTTTAAGGTACAATTCGTTTTATTTGCATAGTATTTTTAAATATATAACCAAATCAATAAGAAATTTGGCATCACAGCTAATTTCCGTTCTTAAATAGCACAAAACAAATCTCATGTTTCATGAAAGATGCGAACAGGGTTGCTTTGGTAAGTAAAGGAAATTTTATCAACGTTGGAGTGTTCTTTTGCAACTCGGGTACAATAAAACGGATCCAATGTTATAACGCTGAAAAGAAATTAGTTTCAAACTTGCAAAAATTAAATTAAAAGAGATATATATTGAACTTTTGTAGTTGAAATACTGCAAATCTATATACAGGGTATGACAATTGAAATGTTACCAACCTTACAGCGGTCATATTTATTAAATTACTTATGAAAACTATATCAAAATTATTCTGATGACATTTAGAGAGCAATGTACCAAAATGCCCGCAAAATTAAATTCATGCAGAATTTAACTCATTTTTTGGAATTCTAAAACCTATAGTCAATTTAAAAAGTTGTCGCATCGAGCTAAAGTAAATAAATCTTAATTCTTTGATTATTTTTACACGTTTTTGTACTTCGAATTGTTTAAAAATAATATCACACAAAAATGATATGGCCTGTTGAATCGGGAAAACTTCAATTGACGATCCTTGTATATATAAATCTCGGTCCATGGTGCTTTGGGGTCGCACTACTATTTTTATGAAATTCTGAAGGTATGCTTGGTAAGTATGAGAATCGTTTATAAATTATATTTTATGTTTGGACGAGGGTCGCCATCTGTTTGAAAAGTCATATTTAAATCAAATATACATATATTTTATTTTATTTATTGGAAAAGCGAATCTTATTTTACACAAAGCAAATTGTATAAATTTCTTTTGAACGCGTTCTAATCTGTTGGAATGAATCTAGTATGACGAGTTTCAAAATAAAGAGGCACATCCCAATCTAGATCTTACAAAAGCCTTTCAGTGTATGGATTCTTAAATTCAAAACTATTTCGTATTATAAAAGCTAGTGACGAAAATACTTTAGGAATGATGTAGTTCAGGTGGTCCGCAAAACTTAAAGAAGAGTCAAAAACGACACTAAGGTCTTTAATTTTATCACAAGATCGGAGAACGAAATTAGAAAGAGAGTAATGGGAATAAAAGAGATGCTCGAATTTTACTGTAAGTCATAGTGAAGAATTTTTTCAATGCTGATTTCTACCTTATTTCGGCGACACCGCTTATCTCGACAACTCACTCAGCTCATTTTGAAGAAGGCAAATATCAGAATTATTTTTTAACTTATAAAACATTTTTAAATCAGCTGCGTAGGTGAGGTAACCACAGCGCTGCAGTTATTTATGAAAATTACAAAAAATAATAGACCCAAGATACTACCTTTAGGAACTACAGAGCTTGCTGTATATGCAGTCGATCTTTCGTTATCAACAACAACATAATTAATTCTATTTACCTAGTAAGATTTAGCCCAAAACAGAAATTGGTGAGAAGCCTGGTACAACAAATCGAGCGTTTAGTTTATTAGTAATCTTTTCAAATAGTTTGGTAATTTTTGTGAGCTCAGAAATGAGGCGATAATTAGAAGCTTCACTTTTTTCTCCAGCTCTAAAGAAAGGGGTAACAAAGGAAACCTAACACTCATCCAAAAACAATCAAGGTAAGAAATGGGTTAAAAATAAGTAGGAGGGGCGCGGAAATAAAACTAAAGTTAAAAGAAAATGCGTTATTGATTTCACTTGTATGAAATATTAAAGTATGGGCCCACAGTGTACTGAATGCGGAAGGTGACGCCTTCAGAGGTACCGCTACTTTGATTTTGCCGAGGTTGACAATTCTCAATATCAACTAGACAAAGCGTTTTTCACAAATAAGGAAAATTAGCCGATTTTTTTTAGTTTTTTTAGTTTTTTGCAGATTTATTTATTAAATCTCTGCCTATAAATCCATATTTTTAAACTTTAGAACAATTAAAACACGTTTTTTACTGACATATTGGAAGTTATTCAATTTTCTTTCTACTAAAAACGAGATCTAGCTCTTCGCCACGGTATGTCGCCATCTTGTATTCTATCATTCTTGATATGGGTGTCTAGCGGTTCATCTGGGTAAGAAGGTTCATTGGTAAATTTTATGAGGGTTTCCACCTGTTTGAAAAGTGGAATTTAAAATTTAAAATTAGACAAACGTTATGTGTGAGAGAAGAGGGAAAGTATTTTCGGTTCCATTAATGAACAAAGCTAACGTTAGCCAGGTTTCCCTATAACGTTAGCCGGGTTTCCCTATATCTTATACGTAAAAAGTCCATGCGTGTCTGTTGATATTTATGTATGAAGCTTATAGACTCGAAAACTGCTGTAGTAATTCGCGTCATACTATAGGGGGTGTTTGCAAAGGTTTCTATTGTGCCAACAAAACTTCCGCTGTTGTCGAAATATTTCTAAAAACCGTATTTACAGTGCGATTTGATTCGAATTTAAAACATAAATATTTAAGTTGAGAATTGCGACATTTAAATATGACAGAGGTTTATTTTTAACCTCAACTAAATTTTATTATTTTAAATATTGTAAAAATAGGCAATACTGCCCCCTGATGTTAATATTTAGTAATTCTCTATCTTCGGGTAATTTTATTGATGCCTGGAAATTGGCTTTCATTACACCAATTTACAAGAGTGGTAGGAAAGATGATATTTCCAATTATAGGCCTATTTCAAAGCTTTCCACAGTGGCAAAGCTTTTCGAAGGCGTTATTCAAGAGAAATTAATATTTGCTGTTAAGAATATTGTATGCCCGCAGCAACATGGTTTCTTTCCGGGCCGCTCTACAGTGTCTAATCTAGCTGTTTTTTCAGACGATTGTATCTCTGCCTTTCAATCTGGGTTGCAAGTTGATACCGTTTACACCGATTTTTCTAAAGCGTTTGATAGAGTTTCCCATGTAATTTTGATTAAGAAATTATCCTGCATTGGTTTCCACTCATCTTTTCTGAGATGGATTGCATCTTATTTGCGTAATCGTCGTTGCGTGGTTGTTGTCAATAATGTTAGATCTTCGCCGTTCCTAGCTTGTTCTGGGGTTCCGCAAGGTAGCATTCTGGGCCCGTTGTTTTTTGTCCTGTTTATCAATGACATCAGTTTTTGCTTCTCATCAGCAAGATTTCTGCTTTATGCGGATGACCTTAAGATCTATTCTTTAATCAGTAGCTCTCTTGATTCTGAGTTGATGCAAATTGATTTGGATAACGTTAGTAACTGGTGTGCCAATAATCGCTTATTGCTGAATGTAAAAAAATGTTTCCAAATAACCTTTTCTAAGCGTTTCAATATCATTGACACCTCTTATCATATTTCTAACTCGCCCCTGTCGCGGTTAAAAGAAATTAAATACTTAGGGGTTATATTTGATTCGAAGTTTACTTTTGCCAGTCATGTTAATTTCATTATTACTAAATCTTACTCCATGCTTGCTTTTGTTAGGCGAAACAGCTCGGATTTTACTGACCCCAATACGCTGAAATTTTTGTATACGGCCTTTGTTCGCTCCAAGCTTGAGTATGCTTCATTCATTTGGTCACCTTACTATGCGTGTCATGCAGCTAGAATTGAGAGGATCCAAAAAGTATTTATTCGTTTTGCGTTGCGTGAAATACGTTTTTCCGATCCTATCCCTTCTTATGAATCGCGGTGCCTACTGATTAACTTAAAAACACTACAAATCAGAAGAACAATCTTATCTTTGTCTTTCATTTTCGATTTACTTCATGGTGACGTTAACTGTTCCATTCTCCTTGAGAGGATTTTCTTTAATGTTCCGGCCAGGGCCCTTCGGTGTTCTGAGCTTTTTTTTATTGGAGTTTTCAAATCTCTTTATGCTCGAAATGCTCCTTTTGCTAGAGCTCTGATTGAGTTCAATAGAGTTTCTAAATTTATCGAGATAGATTTTTCATCTTCAAAAAATCAGGGATTACATAATAAATGTTTGAATATAACTTCGGTTATGTGGCCTCCGTGGCTACCCTAGTAACCGGCGTAATAAGGTGGTCCATTTATACAATGCAACAGCCGGATTCCAATTTAAGATGAAATGCCTAAACCGAATGTTTTTAAAGTAAGTGGAAAAGGTAAATTCATATCTGAAATAAATATCCATTTTGGGTTCATGTGGTGAAATATTTTTGTAAAACAAAAGGGCTATCTTGCCTACTTTTTTTAGAAAGTCCGATTGATATTACTGTTCCTTGTCAGATATGTCAAATTCAACTATCGACCCGGAATAAACATTCAAGAAATACGAATTCAGGACTTATAGTGATGTAAAAATGTTAAAATGAAAGTAAGCAGGGGAGAGAAAACTTGTATGCTATTTCAAAACTTTCAAAACTCACAGAATAAATGAGACCATCCCTTAGCATTAGCTTACTTCCAATACCAAGTCCCAATATATTAAGCACCGTAAAGAAATCTCGCTACAAATCTACCGACATAAAAGTCTACTCTCTCAAAAAGATCTAAATGACAGCTTTTTGTTTAAATCTCGCATATTTTGTCTAGTGTATGAATATATCTACATATATTTACATTTCAGGTAATCGGTGGAAGCAAACCCAGAAATTTCGGTTAGTTTTTCATAGCTAAAACATCCAAAGGACATTTGTCTCACTATTCGAATTTAATTATAGCCATTACTAGTACAGCTTGCCGAGGTGTTAAGGAATATCACTCTGATCAGTTGCCGTTAGTGGACTTCGATTTTTTTTTTTGAGGTATGGACTAAATGCCAAATGTACAGGTTAATTCTGCTCTAAATTTCCAATATTCAAGAATTCCGGCAGTTTGCTGGAGATCTTTTTGGAATTTGAGGTATGCTCTTCGTTATCGTTACCACGGTCTTTCTAGTTCTTTGGATTCGCAGATAAGACACAATGAAAATAACAATGGCATTTTTAAAGAATTCGAATTTTTACAAAAAAAGCAAAAAAAAAAAGAATAATAACTGTAGCTTCTAATATCTTTGATGGTAATGTTTTTCGTTTTCATTTATTACCATTTTATATATTTTTTTTTCGTTTTTCATATACCAACATTAAGATTCATTTCTGTCACATTATATTCTTGATTTTTTTAATACTGAATATGTTATAGACAATTTTTCTTCTGTTCAAGATAGTCATGTCACTGTCAGTGCGTATTACTTACTCTTATCTGTTTCATTTACTTTGTATGTCCTGTGTATTAACTGAAGTGGAAATACATTTTTTTTGCCAGCAAGTAACTCAGCTGCTGTAGAAATTACATATATTCAAATTTGATACATTATAATAAATATTTACATTATTATTAGAAATTATCTTTATATGTTTGACCACACCATTCTAGATTGAGCTTTTTCTGCCGGGCTATTCAAGTGGAAACTCCGATTTGGACAAAACATTGAGAAGTGATGTTTTTTCTTCACATAGAACTTTTGCAGTATTTGTAAAGTAAACCAAAATAAGCTATTTTTTAGGTATAATGATAATGATAATGATAATGATAATGATAATGATATTGATAATGATATTGATAATGATAATGATAATGATAATGATAATGATAATGATAATGATAATGATAACCATAATGATAATGATAATGATAATGATAATGATAATGATAATGATAATGATAATGATAATGATAATGATAATTTCAATGATAATGATAATGATAATGATAATGATAATGATAATGATAATTTCAATGATAATGATAATGATAATGATAATGATAATGGTAATGATAATGATAATGATAATGGTAATGATAATGATAATGAAAATGATAATGATCATGATAATGATAATGATAATGATAATGATAATGATAATGATAATGATAATGATAATGATAATGATAATGATAATGATAATGATAATGATAATGAAAATGATAATGATAATGATAATGATAATGATAATGATAATGATAATGGTAATGATAATGATAATAATAATGATAATGATAATGATAATGATAATGATAATGATAATGATAATGATAATGATAATGATAATGATAATGATAATGATAATGATAATGATAATGATAATGATAATGATAATGATAATGATAATGATAATGATAATGATAATGATAATGATAATGATAATGATAATGATAATGATAATGATAATGATAACCATAATGATAATGATAATGATACTGATAATAATAATGATAATGATAATGATAATGATAATGACAATGATAATGATAATGATAATGATCATGATAATGATAATGATAACCATAATGATAATGATAATGATAACCATAATGATAATGATAATGATAATGATAATGATAATGATAATGATAATGATAATGATAATGATAATGATAATGATAATGATAATGATAATGAAAATGATAATGAAAATGATAATGAAAATGATAATGATAATGATAATGATAAGGATAATTATAATGATAATGATACTTTAGTTTCTCTTATTATTTGTATCGAGTTCTTATAATTGTGTAATTGCGCCTCCGATTCGGAAAGTTCTAAATCTCGAAGAAGACCTTTCAAGATAGAGGATTTTAAAATATCAGAATTTTTTGATGGAGCTGTTCCAGATAAAGGTATGAAGGTGAAATTTGAAAAATAATATCAATTTTTAAAATCTATAATAAATAAACGGGAGAATATACGGAGCATTGAAATCTTCATTGCTATGATAAATTTATTTGGAGGAGGAAAACATTTAATACCCAACTTAGTTCTTCTAAAACTTCATTTATCATATTGTATTAGCTTGAATTTGAGACTAAGTTTTTTGTTTGTCGCAATTTTTTTGTTGCTAAAAATCCTATTCAATCTTCCAAAATCAATACTAATTGTTTTCCACTTGAGAGGTGGAATCGTTGCTGAACCCTTTGCATATATTTGGTATTACGAAGAGTGAGATGCATTCTAAATAAAATAAAATAAGTAATGAAACTGGTTAAAAAGAAAAATGATTGCGATGGCGAAAAAAAAAATTATTTAAATATTGTAAAGCAGAGAAAAGCTTTGCTGCATATCTTTCAATGCGAACTTAATAATATCTACATACGTTCTATACATTTGCTTTAGCAGTTGATGCAATAGGATACATAAAAGTAATATCTTTTTCAGAATACACTCCTGTTTGAATGCAAATTGTGAAAGCGATTCCTCAGATTTATATCTGCATCCATGTCCATCTGGTAGTAAATATGAACACATATAGTACAATATTAGGGTGCGTCTTGTTTGTATGAGGACAATTTTTTGTATAGTTTAATTATCGTTTGCTCGGAAAATGTTCAGCAATTTCACATAGAGATAAATAGTGCTTACAAGTCAAAGGACAATTTAATGTGCTGAATATAAATATGGAAAATAAAATTGGTATCTTCTTAAAGTTTTCAATATTTGTTTAAGAAGTAGGTAGTTAGCCAAAAGCTTTATTACATTTTGGTAAAAAATTTAAGATAAACAAGTAAATCTGAAAGTTTCTAGGTGCAAGATTTCCTCAATTTTGATTGGTCCTTAGCTAAAGAGCCGAACGCATGGTGATATAGAAGTAGTAATTAAATTACAAATAAATGAACAGTTAAAATGATGGAAGATTAAAATAAGGTTTTGTTATCAAATGAAGAGCAAAAGCAAATAATAATGTAACTGTTTCACTACCATGATTTAAAAAAAGAACTTCTCTTTGCGTTGGGCTACACTTTGCATCTTTGTATGGCAAGTCGGAGGTTGTGAATTCAAACACAGTCGGAGCCTAGAAAGAAATCTAATTTGAAGAGGTGGTGGGGATCTCCGAAATAGCAGCTATAATTTCTAACGCTCCGATTGTTTTTGTCTTTTTCCAATACTTTTTCCAATAAAAACTGGCCGTGAGCTCAACAATTATTGTTCATATAAATAACAAGCAATCTAAAAAAACAACTAATTATTAATGTGTGAGCGTGGCAACTCTGGTAACGATCAAATTATTATTTTGTGGTTTTAAAATGTTATAGTCATATTTGACATCGAAATTAATTTTAATTAAAACATATTAAATTGCCACTGACCCTTTGGTAATTAAATAGCACTTTGTTCAAAATTTCATGAAAATATAGAATTTTGGAGCGTCTAAAGCACATCTTTCAATTATAGGTAGTTAGGTAAGTAAAATAGCTGCGATCCATGTCGCTCAAGTAGCAAAACTACTGCCGTTTTTATGCCATGAACTCCGCAAAACCTGCTGAGTAATGAAAGGATGTGCATTACAACCAGCCCGAGTTAAAGAAGTCTACTATGTTGGAGGAGTTGATCCTACATACCGGCCCTAGATTATTCAGAAAAGTACTTTGCACAGATGCAATGCTTGACCGTTTCGTTCGCGACCACGTCTCTCCAGCTTCTACAGAACTCGTTATGCGGAACGCCCATTTTTCAGCATGCGTACTCAAATTGCAGTGATCCGTTTATACTGCAATAATTTTATAGACAACGACCCTAGACCAGCAATCATCATTATGGTCTTTCGTTGCACCTTGTCATTACCTTCGATTCCTTTATGCCCGGGAACCCAGATTACAGAGACTTCCAGATTGGTGGTCAAAGAGGCAATCAGTTGTTTATGTACAAGTACCGACTACCTTTGAGCCAATATTTGGTGTCGATAGCGCCTTTAGGTTCTTGCCTTCAAGCGATTTACAAGCCTGCCAAATCGTGAACCCGTCCACCTGCAACACACTGCTGTAAAAGGGGTGTTTGATTGATATGGATAGTTCTAAAGATTCGGAGTAGATACCCTCCAGAGTCCATCGTGAAACCGTCGGTGAATATTTGTATGCCGCTATCGGCGAGGGGCTGACCCTCCTCCCATGCATTCCTGTTTGGAACACAGCTTTGATTCTGTGCTCAAACTGAAGTGTGCGAGGCTTGAAATCCGTCCTGGTGCTGATCATTTCTGAAGGTAGTTGATTAAGGATACTACCATGATTGTTTAGCTCTACCTTTAGGACTATCCAGTCGTCTATCGAGACACCTAGATTTTGCAGCTTCAGCCACTGGATGAGCTTCGAGCTCTCTAGCTTCATTGTTGATAGCAAAATGCACGCATGGGGTCTTCTGGGAATCTCCGAAGCTGGGATGAGCTTATCTTAGTAGCACATTTCTCGAGAAAATCTCTTGAGAAATCGCCCGCTCATTTCATCACTCTGCAACCACGGCAGACCTCTTTGCAATTGAAGGCTGTTACTGGAGTCTGTTTGTTCATGAGGTGTTCTACGACCATCTCAGACAACCGTCCCTCAATGGAGATACACACTGCCAAAATTGTCCTTCCATTATTGCTCTTTGCATTGGCAAGAGCGACCTGGGGGTAGGTATACTTTGCCGATGCTGAAACACTGGTGGAAAGGCCGTCATTCAGCTTGCGAAAGTTGCCTTTTTCGTGCTGCGCACCTTCAATCTTGTGATCAGTTTTGCTTCTCCGACAGTATTTTTGGCGAGGGTGGTATCTTACTCCTTGACCACCGCTTCGTACCTGACCTTATCATCCGCATCTCGCATATGACTACTGCCCTCTCTTTCATTCCAGGTGATATTTTCAATAATAAGAAAGGCTCTTGGCCTTCTTTGGGGCCAGAGTGGCTGGTGCGCCCCCCCCTTAATGAACGTAATGGGTTGTATTTGGTTGACCGAAGCCTATGGCTGGAACCCTTGGTACTGACGCTCTCCAGGCTACTAACCAGAAGCTCGTCTTTCGAGAGCATTTTCCGAACGCTCTCCTTCTCCTGCTTTTTTGGGTTTTAATTTTTGTTTTTTTGGGTACAAGAGATTGAATGGAAGGGATCTGTCCACCCCGGCGTTGAAAGCGTTTCGGAGTAAGGCACTTGAACTACTGCCGACCTTGCCGACTACCAGTCATACATTCTCGGCGCGGGTACCTCTACACCTTGGATTAAAGTGTTTGTTAGTCTGACCCCTCAAATTCCGAACTCTCCGGCATGGGGCACCCTACTTAAGTGTTCGCAAGCCCTACCACCGCGTCAAGGTGCAGATACATCGATATATGAATATTTCTAGAGAGAGTCTCTCTTTTTAGGACAAAGTTGCAAAATGTCACATTATGCCACAAGGAAGGACGCCAATTTTGACAAAATTTAGTGCCACGGTAGTAAGAAAGCGAAAATGTCCGTCAAGTATCTTCGGTTTCTAAAAAAGAAATAAAAAAACAAACGGTCGGCAGATTTTCGAGATTGAAAAGGGCGGTAGTTTTGGTAAATCCGAGCCCGAGTGTTTGCGTAATTCAAAAAACTTTAATGACGTCAGCAAATGAGTGGATCGCTGAAGTCGACAAAGGTAGGATTAGCGGTTTGCTGAAGGCGCAGCATTCTTGTTACAAAAAATGAGATATAATAAAGTATAACAAATTTCCTCAGATATGTCATTTCACTGACAACAACATTACCATAACGCTCTTTTGTTAGATGATAAGATTTTCACTTTCCTCACTAATAATAATAAATATATAAAATAAAATATTTGTTTTTTTTTTAGAATAAAGCTAAAACTATATAAATTTAATTTGGAGTTATAACATTTTAGTGTTAAGCAAGTGATGCGATGGCATGCTACCTACTATTTATTCATATAATACAGAATATTTTTAAATAAAATTCTTTATATTTTTCAGCAGCAAAAATAGACAAAAAAAAACACACAGCAATATTTCATTTACCAAAAACTGAATACAGCTGAATTTTTTAAGAGGTCAAACTCAATACAAACTCTGCTGCTGCTGATGCTGCTGCTGCTGATGCTGCTGCTGCTGTTGTTGCTGAGTGAGCGGCGTAGAGCAGAGGCAACACAAATTTGCGCTATTCAGTTGTAAATATGCGCTCGTTAGGTGCATATGGCAATAACAAAAACAACACATATAAAAAATCAAAAAAATAAATAAATAAAACAAAAACAAGCAGTGCAATAACAGAATGAAAACAATAACAACTACACAGTTGGAGCCTTTACGGCAATATCCGTGACTATGGGTAGAAGTTAGGCAGCCTGTAGCGTTTGAAGTGCTTTTTCATGTAACATAAAAAATCTTTTACACACAAAATACTACGAATCTTTTGCGAATCTCGAAGCTCGAATCTCCTACAAAAAAAAGAGGCATAGAACGTTTGGCAGAAAATAGAGTGCGCTGATATGGCTGTTGTTGTTATTGTTGTTGCTATTGCGGCTTAATGTTGCTTATGCCACTCCTACTGAATGGAAATAAAAAAAATCAAGAAAATACACATATTATATATAGTTACTAGTTGAAAAATAAAAAAAAATCAAATATAAATGAAACAAGCAAATTTGAACAGGCAAAGTTATAGTAAAAGGAAAACAACTGCGATAAATAGCAATCAAGCTATTACAAGTTGCGAGCGGCATTGCGATATAGTGGAATAAAGTAACTGTAACGGAACAGCAAGCCAAAATAAAAAATAAAAAAACTTTTATGTGTAAAAAAAGGGGGCGGCGGAAAGTTGGCGCTGAAAATGAGGAAACAAATACTTTTAGTTTAAAGCTATGCGCCACACATACATGCCAATCTCTAGCGCGCACACACACACACACACTACACATATAATTGTAGCATATTTGCGACGCTCACAGCATCCACACAAAAAAAAAATAATAAAAAATAAAAAATAAAGCATAGCAAAATCAAAAAAAAAAAAGAGTTCAGAAGCGACGCGAAAAAAATTTAAATCGCAAATGGCAGACATTTGGAAAAAATACTAGCAATAAAAATCAAAATTAACCGCTTAACGCAGAGGGTCATGGCACAAAAATGAGCAGCATGCTGGTTGTCAACAAAAAAAAAAAAGCAAAAACAAAAAAAAAACTGTATTATATAAAATCGTAAATACTATAAGAAATATGTTTGCGAAAACTGGCCGGAAATATTGGCAAATATGTTGGCTATTTGCGCAAACAGCGACTCGTACTACTATCGCGCGCGCGCGTGTGTGTGTGTGGGTGTGTATATTGTATGTGTATGTATGTGTGTATTTATGTTATCGGTGGCTGACAGTTGTGAGCGATTGCGCTGATAAAGTGGAGTTAGGTGGCGCACAGTGGATGGAATATTGTTCTTAGGTTAATTTCGATTTATTTTATTTCGACCGAGGTTGGGTAGGATATCCGAAATCGGATTTCCCAGCACTCAGGCATACTAGTTGCCCGATGCACTTCAGGCCTGGAGGGTTGAAGGGAATGAGGGGTAGAGGAAAAGGATGCGGAAAAAGGTGGAAATGGGACTTAATTTCTTTTATGAATCTGAGAAGGTGGGCGAGGTGTAGACAATGAAGGTTTACTTTTCTCAATATCGCTGACCCAAATATGCACCATCTCAGTCTAGCAAAGGAAAGGCAGAACAGATACAGTGGAAATGATCTGTGCTATTCTCGGGTTACCGATGATATACCTATAGGTATCATAGCACATGCAGAGGTGGCGAAACGTCCGTATACCAGATGAAGGAAATGGCGCAGTGGGGAGCAGTGGCGCAATCAGCCTCTGCCCAGTCGCCGCATAGGCCACATATACTTAAACACGAGAGCGGTCGTACAAGCACCGATCGAGGTCCCTCAGGGACTTTAGCCTGAAAAGAATGCACTACCTGACTAACTTAGTTGTTATGCGCTGATTGGTCGAAATCCAAATAGACTAAACGCGCGCGCGAAAATCTTTCAAATTATAAACGAAAATTTTTGTATGCTCGAATTTTTAGGTGGGTAATCTCCTCCATACTCATGTCTGCCGCCGGCCCTGACCATATGTTGTCCCCATGGATTGTGTCCTTTAATCAACCCAACAAGGACTCATAACTTCTTTCTTCTCTGTGTAAAAGGGAATTTCGCTACTTCCCTACCCGATATTTTCAGGAAGCACTTGGTTGTTTTACAGGTGTCGTTAGGGCACCAACGGGTCTCATGCTTTCTATACATGACATCTGTGATCATCCCTGCTATGCATGACAATTACAGGGCTGCGATACAATGTGGTCTGCCAATGGCCTGCAATTAGCCAACTCGTCTGCTGGTTCATTAATTTGAACAGTGCAGTGTCACGCCACCCCCATTAGTTCAAGCTTACTGCATTTTCCAACATAGTTCAGCCCCTACTTAGTTCCTTGGACAATTTTTGAAGAGGTGCAGACTTTAATTTGGTATCCACACCAGCTTTCGTCAATTATCCAGTCCTCTACCTTAAGTATAGTAAATATGTATCTCCGATTGGTAAATCGTTGCCATGGTACGAGTATCTAAAGCAGAAAAATATCTGAAATCGCCACCCAGGTGCCAACCAGCTCGAATTCCATTTTCTGTCTTGGAGATGTCAGTGTAAAAAGGGTTCACCGATCCTTCCAAGATTGTACATTGATCTCTCTATTGTTCTCTTGCAGAAAATCTAGGTATACTTTCTACCAAAAGAGGTAAGCTTCTCATTTTGGGTCAAAAAGAAAAGGTCCAATCTTAAGAACAACTTTCTGCGATCGGAGTTCTCATCGTCGTGCCACAATCCAAAATAAAAGAAAATTCAATTCAATAAAATTCAATTAAGTCAATAATAACAACGGTACTTATTACAATATGAAAATCTTACGAAAAAAGTCTTAAGAAAGCTTTATTTAAGAAAATAAATTATATGAAGGTTGCCACCTGCTTAAAAACATTAATTGAATTAAATTAGTAAGTAAGGTTTAAAAACGTTAATTCAATGAAATTAATAAGTTAACTGAACTACTAAATTTTTGGACGGGGTTGCCACCTGTATAATTTGAATTAATAACTAACTGTACTAATTGAATTAATAAGTTAACTGAAATATGTACAAAAATATTAAGGGTAACCCAAAGGCGACTAAAAAACCTTATATTCGAAAATATTTTTGAAGAAGGTTGCCAGATCTATAAAAAATTAAATGCAATTATCTTTATTATGTTAACTAAATATTACAATATGAGTTTCGAGTGAAGATGTAGGAAAGTTTTAATTGAATAAATTTGTTGGTGGGGGTTGCCACCTTTCTTCAGGACAGGGCTGCCACCTGTTGAACTAATAAGTTAATTGAAATACAGCAATTTTAAGAAAAAACCCAAGACGCCTAAGAAACCTTATCTTCGGAAATGTTTTTGAAGGAAGTTGCCAGATCTATAAAATATTAAATGCAATTAACTTTGCATTGTCAACTAAATATTACAATATGGGTATCAAATAAGGAAGGTGTTTTAGAGCATTGTTTGAATAAAATTATTGGTGAGGGTTGCCACCAATTTTTTCAAAAACGTAAATATAAATTAATCGTTTCAATGATATATTAAAAATTCTGGTCTACAACGAAACTTAGAAAATTTAGTTTCAAAAATATTTTTGAAGAGAGTTGCCAGGTGTTTAAAAAGGCAAATGCAATTAAATTTATAATGTTAATTAAATATTGCAATATGGGTGTCAAATGAAGGTGTATGAAAGCTTTGTTTGAACATATTTTTCGGAGAGGGCTGCCACCTTTATTTTAACCACGTAAGTGCCACTTAAAGATGTCCATTAAATATTAAAAATATTGATGGAAAACGAAATTTAGTAGCATAAGGGTTGCCAGCTGTTTAAAAAAACGAGATGCAATTAAATTTTTAGGAAAGCTTTCTTAGAAAAAAATGTTTGTCTTGCTTTCTTTTTTTAAACTTAAATACAAATT
Organism: Anomoia purmunda; assembly: GCA_951828415.1. NCBI lineage: Eukaryota > Metazoa > Arthropoda > Insecta > Diptera > Tephritidae > Anomoia > Anomoia purmunda. Next base: position 18,924,947 of record OX639993.1, read on the forward strand.
AAAGATTTTATTGAAATATTAATAATGCTGGCGGGAAACGAAACTTAGAAAACTTATTTCCAAAATTATTTTGAAGAGCGTTGCCCTTTCTTTCTACTTTAATATTCCCTGTTCAGTTGTACTTCTGTTTTTCCACTAAACGCATTCACTATTACACTATCGATATTTTCTTGTTTCATTTACTAAAAAAACTTTCATTCAATTTAACCACTGTGCCGCGCAAAAAAAATTTAGAAACTTGACTGACGGCTCTTGTGGCAGTTGAGTTGGCAGCGGTGGTGGTGGTAGTTATGGTGTAGATGGTGGTGATGGTGGTGGGTGGAAGCGGTGGATGTGGCGGTAAGGTTTCTACTGGCAATTTCGCTGTGACAGTTGGTCGTTTGTACAAGCCGCACAAAGACATTTTGCACGCCACTCACAGGCGCACCACCAACACGGGCTCAGAAAGTGTGCATGTATGTGTATAGAAAAATACCCATACATATATACAAACATAATAACAGCATTGTAGTTATAAGTAAGCATCGCCTGCCAGCACTACTATTTGCGAAATTTGTGTGACTTGATTGATTTATCAAAAACAGTTGTGCGGCAAAGTAGCCCGCAGCAACAAAGGCAAACACATACAATGCAAAAATACCTTCACATCCGCTATACAGGATAACAAACAACACACACCAATGCATAGATCAAAGCTCCAGCGACCAGCATATTTGCACACAAGCGCAAAAAAAAAAAATAAACTTCTACCACAACTCTCCCCAAATCCAACTGCTGCTGCTGCTGCTGCTGCTGCTGACTGCCAAAATACCGTAGCGTAGGTGAATGTGATTGCAAAACAGCACCCCGAAAAATTTTCCAAGTAATAAATCAATTTTCCACATCAACGCCAAAAACTATGGCGACAACAATAATACAGCGTACACCGAAAACAACAACAACATCAATAGCTACAATAATAATAGGAAACCAACCTAGGTGGCTGAATGGCTGGCTGACTGGCTGGCTGACTGTTTGCGCGAGTACTGGCAACACCTGAAATAGCGCAAATTAAAGCCATTAAATCAAAAAAAATTTCGAAATGAAAATCGTTGAAACAAATAGCTTTGAGTAGCCAGCCAGCCAGCCAGCCAACAGCAGCCGTCGCAATGGCCGGACAAGCTTTATTTACACGCAAAGCGAGCTGAATGCGAAGAGCAGAGTGAGAGGCAGAGTGAGTGTATGGCTTGGAATGTACTTATATTTGAGCTCGATGTTGTTATTGTTTTTTTTTTAATGTTTTTTGTTTTTTTTTGTTATTGCTCTCGCGCCCCTACTGTGGGGTATTTATGCGAAAAGTGCTAGGAAAATAAACTGCATTATTCAACCAAGCGACCAAGCGATCAACGACAAGAAATAAGAAGAAAAGCAATAAAAATTAGCACACACACAAACACACAAACACTTGTAAAAAAATACATTCAAATAAAATACCCAAAAAGCAAGCCATTTCACATGAACCCTGGAACCTCATCATTTAACTCTCTAAATAAAACATTTTGCAGATTAAAGCGTACACAGCTTGGCGTGTGGACCCAAAGCTTTGGCAGTCACCCAATCCTCATATTCGTTGTAGAAACAGGCGGTGCGTATGCTTTTGATTTTTTTGTTTTTGTTTTTGTTTTTCTTCCTTTCACCAACCTAATGCTGTGAGTTGTAAAAGAAAATGCGAGTAGAACATAATACTCATAAAATTCTGCGGAGAAAAACAAATAATAATGTGCGCCCGGCCTGTGCGGATATTTGGAGCTAACATTCACCCACCCTTCACGTAATGTTGGATTTTATTTTATTAATCTGTAATTGCTTTTCAGTTTGGGACATACACTACCTCCAAAATTGAAAGATTTTTCAACGAATTGTAATATTAGAAATGAAATAATTGAAATGCGCGCAGTTACTAGGGAGTTATGATAAATCTCTGCGAAAAAAACGAGCATAAAGCGTAATTTTAGTATTTCAATTTAGGTGCGAGGAGTTGAGGGATATTCTGGGAAATGCTTTGAAATAGTTCGAAAGGTAATGCGTTATATTGCAAAGAAATAGCAACGATGGTCTTGGTCAGCGCTTTGATACGGAATTTAGCTGGAGTTGGAGCTTAAATGCTGTCGATCGGAAAGTAAATCTAAAATATTAGAATTGTAGTGAGGAAGAAAATTTTATTTATTATAAATCTGAAGGCTGGAACTGTATATATTTACGAGTCTGTATGAATGCCGCTTAAGTTCGGGCTACTCTTTAATTGGCGCTATAACTAGCTAGGCAATTCAAGCCGAGTTCAATATAATACGTCAGTCGCTCCTGCTGCCTGCCAACTGACATCAAATGGAAATATTACACCAGTTTTCACTTGGTCTGCGTTGAAGACTTCCATGTCATGATAGAGCCAACGTAGCCGTTGTATTTTAATTCACTAGACTATGCATTTGCTACGATAAAGCTCATACAGCACATAGTAGCATCTTTTAAGGTATTCGACGTCACGAAAGCTTAAATACCCATCAATACTTGGTATGAACTTTCTCTCGCAAGCTCCAAATGAAATCTCCGTCGATGTTGTTAGCGTCCATACTTCCGCGTCATACTTCTACTATACCACGGGCAGGATAAGAGACTTATACGAAGAGGCATTCTTTCGTCGAGAAAAGGGTTTACTACACAATCGTCTACTCAGTCCAAAGTGGCATTTGTAAGCAAGAGAGATTCTGCGTTGGATTTTGCGGCTGACATTGTGATCAGTGTTCATGCTGGTTCCAAGATATCTGTAACAGTCTCCAGTGATGGAGGGTGAAGATTCGTATGCGATGACAGAAGGTACTTTGTTTTGCCCTCGTTCCTCTTCAGACACATTTGCTTCACTTCTTTATCAAGCTAAGAAAAGGCATAAATAACAGCGTGGTTGATGAGAGCAATGACATCGATTTCGGCAGCAGGCAAGAGCAGTTGAACACTCTTTTAAAAGATGGCATCTGATCGGTTAAATTTTGTAGCTCGATTTATCTCTTCCAGCATAATGTTAAAGAAATCGCCCGATAACGAATCACCCTCTTTGAAACCTCGTTTGGTATCAAACGGCTCGGAGACTCTCTATCCAATTCCAGCAAAGCCGGCGTGGTGTTGCTTGCTGCCATTTACGAGGCGATATTAATTTTTCGAGAATCCAAATTCAGACTTCTTTTGTGCTATAGAAGCTGGCATTAAATTCTGCCATGTTGATCCACTTCTCACTGGTTTTTTTCCAAGATTTTGGATATCGTGAATATCTGGTCAATGATAAGTTTCAGTCTCTCAGAACCTTTTATGCTATGTTAAGAAGACTGATCACGTGCTAGTTGGTGTAGATTATAAGTTCATTCTTTTTGTGGATTCGCTAGGGTAAAATTAAATCCAAATCAGCAGCTATTCGTTTCTCTGACCGTGCTCTCCAAATAAGTTGGCTTCTACGCTTTATCAGCTCCTCGTCGATGTACTCAAATAGCTCAGTTCTTGATATTGGCGGCCTTGTTATTCTTTAACTGCGCTGATGCTATTCAAATTTCGTCCAATCCATCCAGATATCCGGGTTCATCAGCCTCGACGTTGTCTGCCCGACGTTATTGAGCAACGTGGGGAAATGGAACACTATAGTTCAAGTGGAGCTCTGGGTGTTGAATTCAAACTTATACTCGGCCGTCATTAATTGGACGTCCAGGGTCATCATCTTCGACATTTTCTGCGACTCCACTATTGAGTAGCGTGGACATGTGCCACTCCAAGTGAGCTCTGAGGGTCGTTCATGCCGTCGCCGTTTTCGTTCTAACGGCAATTGGAATGCCCTTACGATATCGGAAGAAGTAATGTGTTTTAAAAAAAATTGGAACACAATGCTTCTAATGATTTTGATCTGACTGTACTTCGACTTTCCTATGTAAAATGTACGCTATGAAGTTCCATAAACTTTCATATGAGTTTTTATAAAATCCTTTTCGTATCCGGTGACTCATTTAGGTGTAATTTTTTAGTGAGTATTTTACGATAAATCGCACGTGTGTTTGTTAAACAGTTGTGGTATTTTTGTATAGTCTGACTTAACATCTCATCTTTAGAAGGCTGACCCTGGCATAGCGTTTACAAATAATTTAGCTGTGTTACGGATAATATCCAAATTTGGGACTTAAATTTTATTCACCGAAGAAGAAGCTGAAGAGCTGTTATTTCATCGAGACAAAACGAACGACCACGCTATGGAGTGGTGGCCCCGTCGCGAATTTTGTTGCACTCTCGTCTCCTAAGAGTAACGTCTTTCTATCAAGAGGATTCCAAATAAATTTCACCAATTGCCAAGGTAGCCCTAATTGTAATAAGGATTTGATAACAGCCTCTCGGCAGACGTTGTAAAGACTCTCTTCATGCGCAAAAAAGTTCCTAATGCGAATTATTTAAAACCCAATCTGCGTAGAAGATTTCCTGTAGAGCTATCTCCATGCTTTACCTTTAGAGTACGCGTGTTAAGCGAGGTGAGAAGCTAACTCTCGCCTGGATAGCGTCTTATGGGAACATCTAGTATCTTTGCTAAGGTTTTTAGATGAAACGTGGCCAGGCTGATGGGTCTGACGTCTTATGGCTTCACATGAGCGGTTCGACGTACTTCCGGTATGAATACCACTTTTGACCTAGTCCATTCGCGTGGGATGTGGGCGCGGTGTAGGCATGACTTAAAGATTTTTGTAATAGATGACATCCTTTGCTGCCTGTAATTGAGCAGGAGAGCTTTCGTTTAGCCCTGAAGATTTGTAGGATTTGAAGGGCCTAATGGCTCATTTCACAGATGGAAACAAAAGGTCTTGAAGCACAGTCTTTGATGACAAATTTCACCAATTCACCAACTTTCGACGATGAGGTTAGCTCACTGAAGAAATGGGAGAACAATGCAGCTTCCTTCGCTATTTGAAAGCGAAGAGCAGCATTTTCTGTTCAACAAACGGAAACAAGGCTAAAAATTAGTAAATCATATTTAGTGCATGAATTGGACTCAAAATAAAACGCGTCTCAAATGTTCAAGCGCAGAGCCCCGAGCACGGGCAGCAACTCTCAAGCAAATGGAAAAATGCCAGCCTTCTGATCCTTTTAACTACTCGCATAATAAATAAATACATATGTATGTACAAGTATTTATATCCCTTGTTGCTACTGCGATTGCTCTAAGTCCCATAAAATGGTAGCATTACACAACGAACATTACCTACGGCTCAAAGGACAAAAACAGAGTACGAAGGATATCAAAATGAGGCGTCTAAGAAAAAGAGCCATAAAATATGCCAACAAAAACAGAAATATGCTGGGTGACAAGCTAAGAAAAAGTAGCCAAGTACAGATATGGTAAAGAAAAGAAAAGTGACAAAGGAAAACAAAAAAAAAAGAAGAAAACTTGGGGGAAAAAATAAGTCAACAATCAACCAAATACGCAAAATGCATTAAAGTCGAAATTACAACGAATTATGGGCCAAATAGCTCAAAATGGACTAAACGAATAAAAAAAATAAAAACGGAAGACTTGCAAAAAATGGCGAACAAGAGGAACAACAATAAAAAATGCCACTTCAACACAAATGATAGGGACGGAGTAAAAGGGGGAATGATCGGCAGTGGCAGTGAATAAAAATTCATATATTCAGGAGCGGGTTTTCCATAAGGGTGACAGGGGCAGCTGGCAAGGGCGGCAAATTTTCAGGGGCGGTAAATTTAAAAAAAAAATTATTATATTATAAAATTAACCTTTTTTTGATTTCTGCTTCCTGTACGACTCTTTATTATAACCAAGCCATATTTCCACTGTCATCATTTGCCACTTTTAGTTGTCGAATCAACTAATTGGCTTCACACTGAACTAAAAAGTTGGGAAAAGAAAGTATTTTTAAGCTTGACAAAAGTGTCACATATTTGCGTCAATGATCTTCGATCTAAGAAAAAAAGAAAAACAAACAGGTCGAATGATTTTTGAGATTGAAAACGGTGGCAATTTAGGTAAATCCGGCCCTGCATATACTCGGAAGCAAAGGAGAAGGGATGTTTGTATTTAGTTGAGGGCGAAGGGTTGGCGGTGCAGCGGTTGGTGTGGGAAGTTAAAGCGAAAACATAAGTGTACTTTTTGTTTTGTGATAGGGGCTATAAAACTATACAATTCAAGTTATTCGATAGTTCGTAAATTTTAATTTCGTTCCTATTCCTTATTAGTATAGGTAAATTAATTATTATGTGAAAATGACTGTTCTTTAATTCAATATAAGTTTTTCACTCATTACTAATCTTTCTTTAACGAGTGATTTTAGAAAAATACTAAGTCAATTTAAGAAATGCTTGTGATGCTCTCAGGTAGGAATGCAGACAAAAATTTCAGAGCTCGTTCTTGCAGAAATGTAGAAGGAGATATGGAAAGAACACTTCTCAACGGTTTCCAATGGCAAAAGTGGTGACGCGTTTGGGGCAGAAGAACACAGACTAATATTTATAAACGATATTTATGTCCTTCCAAAGCTTCAAAATAACCAAACCCTTAGAGCTGAGCGTATACTGGCGGAGCTGTTCAAAGCCAGCTGCGGAGAGCTGGTAGGGCGCATGAACCATGAAGCGCAATTTGGTCTAAAAAATATATACCCGAAGAGTGAAATATTGGTGTACTTACCCTAAAACTAAGGAAAGCTATTCCTGTTCATCGTGGTGTGAGCTTACCTGACAGTGCATATAAGATTCCACCGACGATACCAAAGCCCATTATGAATCAACTGATTGATCCTTAATGATCCTTTGACTAGATAGTCGCTGTGCGTCAAATGCCTGAAGGGACGCTGGATAAAAACATTCGAGATCCACCACCTTTTAGTCGACTATAGATCCGCTTTTGATAGCACGAGAGGAGCTTCCTCAACGTGGATATGCCTAAATTTAAGATTACCACAAAATTAACACGGCTGTGTGGAGCCACGTGGACCACAGCTTTTAGCTCCGTCCAAAGTGGCAAGACCTTCTCCCAGTTGTTCGTGACTAGAGGCGGTTTTAGACAGGGTGACTCAATTCCGTCTGACTTCGTCAACCCGATGCTGTGGTTGGAGCATTAAAGAAAGCGAGCCTTCGAGAGAGTTATGCTTTAAAAGATCTATGGTTCTGTTTACGAGGGCGACAAGTACCGAAGGAAATGTAATGATGAATCAGTCAAGTTCTATGGGAATATCGAACGTATGGAAATTTAATGACACTATGAAAAGATCCTTCGAAGATTCGGCTCCTATTGGAGGAGGGCAACGAAAGCAAGAACGCCAACGGACAAAACGGAAAGATGGAGAACAGAAGTAGCTCTATTGACCTGATGTGAATAGCTGGCGCAACTTCGCCAAGGAGAGAGGCAATCGGCGAAGTGTTTTGGCCTCGGCCCAAACAGTTCAATGGTTGGAGTGCCAAATAAAAAAAAGAACGAAAAGTTACACTGGAGATGGCAGAACGCCGAGAAAATCTCTTCGGAGATACTGGAGACAGTAACTGGTTCTCTATGTTTCCATAATTCATTCGGTTTTTAAGGTAATTCATAGACGTGGTCATTCACTGAAAATATACATCTTCTGACAAATTAAAAAAAAAAACATGGGTATCAGAAAAAAGCGGGTTTGAAAAGTCTTTGAAAAACGTTTAATACCCTATAATATTGCAACCTACCAAAAAATTTAAAATTGTTGAAATTTATAAATCCTAAGCCCATTTTTTTTTTAAACTGAGAGGTATTCAGAATATTTTAAACAAGAAATATTTACATTAAAGGTGGCAACACTGTCGTTATGAAAATTATTACTTAAAAAAACTTATTGCCACTTGTCTGTATCTAAAATGTGAAAACAAATTAAAATAACAATAATTGAACAATATTAATACTCGTAATTAGGGTTGCCACCTATTTAAAAATATATTTAATATTTAAGTGCAATAAAATATGTACTAAAAGATTGGCTTCAAATATATTTAAGAGGGTGGCTTTCATATTTCTATACATATTTTAAATTAGGGTTACCAACTGTCTTAAAAAAGTAAAACTGTAGCTTATATAAGTTAACTTAAATACTATGATATCGCCTACAAGAGAAATATATGTGATTAATTTACCACAGCAATTTTTGTAAGTAGGGTTACCGCCTGCTTAAAACTGAACATTTATTGAATTCAAAAATTAAATACAATATAAATTCAACTGAGAGAAGCAACAGAGATTTTTTTCCAGACATGCCTATATATATACATATATATTTGCAAAAAAAGGTTGGTAAGAGTATTGTTACCAACTATTTTTACAAAATAAAATGATTTTTCTGCAGATGAAAAGAGTTAAGAAGTATGGTGTTTAAACTTGGATAAAAACTACAGGGTTACCACCTATTAATATTTTTGAGCAGATAAGCGATGGATAAGGTTAGGAAAATGCAGTAATATGGACTTGAAATGAAAGCCGTTTAATAACTTCAAGTAAATTGTAAGTTATTCGACATGCTAAGTAAAAAAAAATTCAAGGACCTTAAAAAGTTTGAAAAACGGTAGAATCTCGACAGTGACTGCAGTCCTCTTTGTATATTAATATTATTAGATTGAGAAGGAGGTTCAATCACTTTCACTGCCTTTTAGTTTAGCGAGTGAAAAAATTTTGCGACATCTTTTTAAAAAAAATCACTGCTTGAACTGTGCCCACAAGCGTCAAACTTATTGCATTGGCGGTAAGGTACATGTGACGGTAATACTACGGTGGCCATTTTGTGTTGGGTCAATTGTGGTTTCCGAAGTGATTGGAGCGACAGCATTGCCGTTTTGTTTTGGAGAATTGTTTCGAGTGGTGACCGCGCAGCGAGGCATAAAATATGTTGCGATAAAACACTTGACGCCAAATCCATAGCGTGGCCCAATATACCCCCATCACATATGCACATAAATTGATGTAAGTTTGCTGCACTCAAAGGATAGCAAACAAAAGGACATTCGGAAGCATAAATATAAATATATATATATATACATATAGACTTGTAAATGTATGCGTCGAGATACGAGTAACTACCCAGCAGCGAAAATTACCATTTCGAAACTAGCTGACTATTACTTTGCGGAACAGTGCAACTACATACTTCATCTGCTATAGTTTTGTCATGCAAGCAGCTGGTATTCTTCATATAATTTTCTAAAATCGTACGTTAGTTTAGTTAAATATGCCAAAATCGAAGAGAACTCAAGTAGAGAAATTAAAAATATTTTTCAAAGAGTATCTGTATGCCTTCAAGACAAACGACAGTATTCTTTTCTGAAAAGCAGGCACAAAAAATCAACCATAAAACAAAATTTCTGATGGATCAACATTTAATAAGCCAGAGTTTTTTTTTAAGAAATACACAGGCAAAGGATTCCCTCGAGTCAGCGCTTAGAAAGACTTACATCGATTAACTATACGCTAAACAGTTGAACCGAATAAAATCTACTTAAAAAAGAGAATTTATTGTGGGTGTCAGTTGATGAAATGACAGATAAATTTAAGTTATGCCGCTCCAACTTGGACGCTTGGGACAAATAGGATCTAGTGAGTGGTTAGTGAGCACAATTTAATGCTCTGCAAGCTGTTCCTTGTTAGTTGCCATCGCCGCGGTCATTCAAACGCGCACCTCTTGGAAACCTCTCAAGGCATCTTCTTGAACTGTTTGCTCGTCCTGTGAATGTCGTCTTTGTAGTCAAACTACCACCTGTTGTAGAGGAGGAACTCCAGCTGCGTCATGAATTTCGCGTCACTCTGGATGTGGATATTGTAGCTGGCTCAACTCCTACCAATCCATAATCAACCTAGACGTACTCAATGTATGTCCGGCATGTAAAAATTTTTCGCACGATATCAGCCGATTCATATAATACCGCTCTTCGACCTTGTCGAAACTGCGCGTTTCTTGGCTCTCATTTTGATGATAACGATCTTGCCGATCTTGCAGGGTCTGAGTAACTGCTACAACAACAACTGATATCCGAGGTAGGTTCGTTGCGAAGAAAAAATTTCTAATGTCCCATTATTACCTTATGGGGAACATCGCTGGGCGCATTTGGATGTTACGTAAAGTATTTGAAAGAGGGGTTTAGAAGAAGTAAACGAATTCGAAACCAGAGAGTTGTTTTCGATTGAGAAAGTTCAAGACACCCTGCAGTCAATTAAATCTCTTTTGCATTTTACTCATTCAAATTATGGATTTTAAAGCAACTACAAATTCCGAAGTTGGAAAAAAGAATTCACTTTAAAAGCAGGTACAGCAAATTATAAACAAATTTTAACTTTGGCTTTAAAAATTTCTTTAGCCTCCGTCAGATGGCGCTGGAGGTAAGTACATTCACTTTGGCTACCTCCAATAAATTCCGGTTCGTGAACTACTCTATTTGTTTACTCTTTTTGGCTTTTCCCTACGCGGTGGGCATGCGAACGTAAAAAGCCTCGGGCGAGCACAAATAAATAAATATATTGTTAGTTTGTTTGTTTGTGCCTGTAAGGATGTGTGCGTGTGCTCGGTTGGCTATGTGTGTAGAAATTTATTTATTTTTGCCCATTTTTCGATTAGTTCCAACACACACACACACACACACACACCCAAAAAAGTAAACCATACATGCACTAAGCCGCGTAGGGAATGACTTGATTACACAAACACACACACATATAGGCTTCCATCTACGTGTGTAGGTATGTAGAAAGTCAATAATAAGCGCTCGAAGCGAACAAAATCAAAACCAAGCAAAACAATGGAATAAATTGGAGAAAAAATCTATTTGCGATATCGCAGCAAATTCACACAGTTAGCTACAAAACAGACTCCTTTGTTAGCTTGCATACCTATGTACGTGTACATTAGGGTGGGTCAATCAAAATTGTTTAAAGCATCATCGGGATTCTGGTACTATGGACCATACTTCAGCATTGCAAAAAAAAAATTCACAATTAAAATAATCAAAATATTTTCAATAAAGTTGATATTTTTAGTTTCTTTCAATTGCAAAAAAAAAATCATAATTAAAATATTTTCAATAAAGTTGATCTATTTTTAGCATTTCAACCGCACAAAAAAATTCCCTAATTAAAATAATTAAATTATTTTCCATAAAGTCGAAAAAATCAAAATAGCGATTACTTTCGTTTCGGGTTAATAAGATTCGAAATGAAGAGCAAAATGAAATCAAAAATTTTGGTGAATAGGCGTGGCACTGCCCGCTTTAGAGCAAATAAGCGGACTCAGAAACTGCTTTTTCAAATTCTACCAAATTCGGTGTACGCTTTGAAAAATTTGGAAATACCTCCCATAGGGCGATAATTTACAAAAAAACAAAAAAATTATATATCTTAAGTAACTTAGTAATTACGCTCAAATTTGATATAAAATTTAAATAAAGCCAAAACGTTCAAATTTGGACCGAATATATAAATTAGCAAGAGAAATAAGAGGTAAAAATAAAGATTTTGGAACATGTTTTTGAATTTTTATAACTGCCCAAAAATGAAACTCAAAAATTACCATTAATTTTTTTAAAAATAAAATAACGCTCAAGAAATAAATTTCGATTTCGCTCGAAAAAATATACCTCAAAACACTTTGAATTTTTTTAATAAAGGAATTAAAATCTAAGAATAATGTTTTCTTTTCTGACCAAAGAACTCACAAAAAAAAAAAATTCCGATGAAACAACTAATGCACGAAAAGCGAGTTTTATTATGCACCAAATGCTTATGATTCTGAGGCATTAACAAAATTTTAATTTTAGTTTATTTCTAATGCATACAGGGTATAAAAAAATTGTATATAGAGAAATCACGTGCCACGATGTTTGCGGTCGAACTCGTCCCAAACGACCTGGCCGGTTTTTATGAAATTTTGATTGTATGAGAATTGGTCGTAAAGTACATTTTTTATTTTTGAGAGAGTTGCTACCTGTTTGAAAAGTCGAATTTTATTAAATTATGCACTAGTATATAAAAAAAAAATTAAATTTTGAGTATCGAACCGTTCGCTTCGACGAGGAGAAATTTTATAGCTGGCTATATTTTGAAGAAGGTTGCCAACTGGTTGTAATATCGACTTTAATTAAAATATATATATATGAAAAAGGAAAATATGGGCGTCAAACTGTTCGATTTACTGAGGAGATAGCTTATGGCATATATACTAGTTATATGGACTAGTAAAATATGGGTGCGGAACGGTTCGTTTGGGTAAGGAGAAGGTTTAGAGATAGCTATGTTTTGAAGAATGTTGCCACCTGCTTGAAAATTCGAATTTATTAAAATTATACACAAGTTATAAAAAATAGTCAAATATGGGTGTCAAGCTATTCGATTTGCTGATGAAAAAGCTTATAGCATATAGAGGGTTGCCACCTTATCGAAATTCATAAAATTATGTAAAAGTTATATGGAATAGTAAAATATGGGTGTTAACCCGTTTAATTCTCTTGGGGGAAATTTGTAGCCATATTTTGAAGAGGGTTGCCACCTTTAAAAAAATAAAACTTAATAAACTTATACACAATCATGTGAAATATTTAAACGAGAGTTCAAAATGTTCGTCTCGGCGAGGACAAGTTGCTTACCTATATATTTGATAGAGTTGCCACCTGCTATATATGACAAAAAATGAAATGCGTTTTCGGATTACATATACAAAGGCCAACTAACAAATATAGGCAGTAGAGCTCCTGTCGAGTTTTTTCAGTATACATATAAATATATCTAAAACTGTAGCCCGATAGTTAGAAGCGTTTATTTTTTTTCGATTGAAAATTTTAAAATTATCAATATTTTCTGTTTTTTTTTTTTTAAATTTAAGTTTCCAAATTGAAGAGTGTTATTTTAAATGCATACACCAGTAGGGTTCATTTGAAATGAAAGCGTGCAGCGTGCGTGTAAGGTCTGGTTTCTCTCGAATTTCGAAGTTTTGAAACGTTAATTTTTATTCTCAAAACAGGTTACCTATCTGAAACATCAGCATTTGTAAAATCAAAAATTTCAATATTATCGATCCAGCCTAATGTATCTACCTACGTACTTAGTCGAGTGAGAATGGACATTGTTATTTGTAGTACAACACTCAAAGGCTAACATTTTCTATTGCAGAAATAAACAGCGATAAACTCCCACAAACACACCACACATACTCGAACTCCCACACATGCGAGATCATAGAGCGTTCGATGCACGTGCACATCTGTGCCCGCCTACAGTTCATAAAATCACAATGCGCTTAGCTGCCCACATAACTAGCGCCAAACCATTCATTCATTCATTCAGCTGCTGCTGCTGCTGCTGCTGCTACTCGGCCCATCAACCCATCAACCCTTCCACCAGTGCCAGTGCGCCGCCCGATTTCTTGCGTTCAGTCATCTTCGCAATCTACAAACATAGCTACCTATAGCCATGCTTTGCTTTGCTTTGCTTGTCTTGTAGTCCTCTAATTTCTTAGTTTCCTTCGCCTCACGTCGCCTCCTAGCCGTGTGTGCTTTGTCGTCGCTTTGTTGTGGTTTCCTACATCCCTTGCTGCCTCAATTTCGCCACCTCTTTAACCCTCGCTTCTGCTGCTTTACTTTCTCATTATCGTCGATTTTTTTCCAATTTCTTCACCAATTTTTACGCTATTTTTTTTTTTTTTTGTTGGAATTTTCTCTAAGCTTATTACTTTTGCGCTTCAAGCACTTCCCTTTGCACTCGTTGGCTTTTTTTTTCTTCAGCTGTTTGCTTGTTTGTTTAGTTCGTTTTCTTAGCATGTAAGTTGTTGGCTATGTTTTGCGTCTATATTATAACGATTTTCGACTCCACACCATTTCGCTATACTGCGATTAGGTTCAACTGACTACCAGATATTTCCTTCTATTTCCTTCTTGTTTGCCTCCTTTGCCTCCTTTGCCTCTCTGCTTTTTTCTTTTTTTACTTTTTTTTTTTTAATTATAACCGAAAAGTAGAAATCACTTTATAGCTGAGCATTTTTGTCTACCCAAAGGGTTAATATACTCGCACAGTGGCACAGCTATCGCATTCACGCTCGTAAAATCGGCAAGCTTAACGCATCAGCGTGAAATATCAGCTAAATGCGAAGTTTGAGAGGAGCTGATAGGCAAGCGAGGACCGCGCTGTCTATGTGTGACTGTGTTTGTACATATGAGTATACGTGGCTACGTATATTGTTTGTATGGGAATACAACTACAACACAGTAATTTCGAGTGATGATAAAAGAATTTTCTCAATTGATTGGGGCCTCTCAAATGGGTAATATTTACTTGATTTGTTGGTTTTGCGGTGATTGTAGAAGGAGTAAATAATCTCGGAAATAGTCTTACGATTTAGACAATTTTGTGCCAAAACGAAATTAAATTTAGCCCAAGTTGGCGTTGGGAAATTAATTAGAAATATATATTATTTAGTAAAGTACGTCTGGGAATAACAGCAAGTTGAAAAGTGTATGGAATTTAGTATTTGATTAAGAAACACTGCAGCTATTGTTTGGCTTTCAAAATGTGTGGGATGAGATTTATCTGTAAATCAAATATATTTATGCAACTGATATTTTTTACATTGGCGCAATTGTTGGATTTTTACTTGATTTTGATTTATTGCAAACAATTTCTTTAGATATTACGATTTCAGATTTCCTAAAGTCGTATAAGATTTCGAAATAGTTAATAGTTAAAACTTTGGAGTATTGCCTCTCCCAACCCTTGAGAGGCTGATGGATCTGCATATAAGAAATGGAATTCTTCGTGAGCTATTGTCGTCTGCTCAATACGCATAGCCCTGCACACGAGTGTTGTTGTCATAGAGTACGCTCTTGAGCACAAGAACTTCGCAGTTGGTGCCTTCATGAATATCGAGGGGTGGCTTTTGATAACGTCCAGTCTGCCGCCAGCTCTGCAACAGAACCGTCGGTTTCTCTCACCTTTCCTTTGCGTCGATGTTATCAACGACATCCTGAGCGAATTGAAGAGGACAAACTGATGGGTTATTGCCTATTCCCAGCAAGACGGAGCTCTGCTTCTTTACTAGAAGTATAGTGTGCCTGATGCACTCCCTCAATCGGCAGCGTTCCACTCGTGCTTTCCAAATGGGTTGGGTACTTGAGCCTGATGTGTGCCAGAAAGCTCTCCTGTGGGCTTTATATTGTGGAAAGAGTGAACAAAGTATCAGTTGCTGTATACTGTTGCCCGGATGCGATTGAGAAGAGAATGGAGCTCTCTTCCAAGGTAACTCACTGACTTTCATAGAACTCACTGGAGGAGGTATTAAAAGTATTTGCAACGGACCACACTCATTGGTATCAGTGGGACGACGCTTCAGGCTACACTCATCCCTGCACTCAACATTATGCTGCGGATATTGCCAGCAAAGTTGCTACAGCTCACCTTATTAAAGAGCAATGACTAGGCTTCCACTCGCCTACGGGCAGTCTAAAATTCTTGCCATCTTCGACTTTGTCCCTAAAGAAAGGGATCGCTGCCGGCCGTTTCCTGCTTCGTCACTCACATCCCGCTGAGGGAGGAATAGGCGAGGGTGGTGTTTGGTGAACGGGGCCGCTCAAATTCGTTAGAGATGGGCCAAAGCTGGACGTAAAAGGTTGAAAAAGGTTTCTTGTGCAAGGATCGTTCCCTCAGCCAAATTTTTAGGCTTACGGACTACTGTAGTATGTTACAGATAGCCGCAATCACAGAGGTAGACGAGTGTCTACGCACCAATGTAATGCCCTTTAAGCAGGTAAACAACTATTGTGATAGCCAGGTGGCAATCAAAGCCTTAAGGTGTTTAATGGTCGTCATATCGAAACTATTTGCGGAGTGTATGACTTCTGTCTCAGCCGCATCTGAATACTTGCATATCAGATTGATTTTTGTGCCGAGCCACAATATAACTTGTGTGTAATTTAACAAAATTCGACTCTTCAAGTAGGTGGCAACCCTTACCAAAATATATGCATGAACCTACTCATCGCTGAGACAAACTGTTTGACATCAATCTTTTAATATTTCATATAACTAATTTGATTAATTCGACTTTTCAACTAAGTGGTAACCTCTTTTAAAATCTAATCAGCTATAAATCTTCTCCTCGGTGAAACGAACCGTTTGATAGCTAAATTTTAAAATTTTATATAACATGAGTATAATTCAATTAAATTCGAGTTATTAAACAGGTGGCAAGCTTCACCAAAATATATGTTTGAACCTACTCTTCGCTGAGACGAACCATTTGATATCCATATTTTATTATTTCATATTACTTGTGTTTAATTTTTATCAAATTCTACTTTGCCAACAGATGGCAAGCCTAATACAAAATTAACCTTTTTTCCGAGACGAACCGCTTGACACCCCTATTTTAATATTTCATATAACTTACTATGTGTATTTGAGTTAAATTTGACTTTTCAAACAGGTGGCAACCCCCTTTCAAGCATAAAATAGACTTTGCGACCTATTCTTCTACATACCAAATATAAATGCAAAATTTCCAAAGAAAACACCATGACATGAGATTTTTATATATATGATAATGGTTAGGGCTTGAATTTAATCATCCTAACCTGAACGTGGCATATGTTAAATCGCATTCGTTCGTAGAAAATCGGTTTCGATTGCATTTTCGTAGTTTTCACAAAACTGCGGATTACGACGAATTCAGTAAAAGCCTATGATTTCAGTATTTATTGTCGGACTTCTGCCCTCCTAAGTCGATTGTTTTTTTAAATTTAATATTATTAATTTTTATGCTTTACACTATTTTTTTTCATTAATTTAAATTAATTTTATTGAAATTTGTGTTTGAATTTTTAACTTTTTGTTTTTCGTTTCGAATTCCAGATTTTTATGTTATCAATTTCATATAACATTTTCTTTAAATTTGATAAACTTATCTCTCTATAATAAAAACTGCAAATAATGTTCGGATGTACAACATTTCAAATTGTGGTGTTTTCAATGTATGAAACAATCGGGTTTTTATCATCATGACGGATTTTCACATCACATTTAACCCTCTCATGCCCGAATTAAAATGGGCGTGGCTAAAATTTTTTTGAGTAGACATATAAGCTAGAGTTGACCTCAATATCAACTGACAAAAATTTCAATGTCCTAGGTGTCCTGGTTCAAGAGCTACAGGATGTTGCGTATATGCAACATTGGGCAATGGTGTTATATATTTAAAGTCAAGTTGATTTTTTTTCAAATACCGTTTATTTATATTTATGTATGATAGGACACTAAACAATTTTTTTGAGGATTGGAGCACAAGTGCACATTACATTTGCTGCATTTACAGCCTGGAAACCCAGTGCGCATACTCTACATCTTCCTCTTGTTCCCCATTCCGGCCAATGACTATAACCATCAAGTCGTAGTGATTTTGCTGGATCTGCAACATAAGCTCTTTTATAGGGGTTTGATTCAGAGCCCGTAGAAGGAGCTGGTGATGATGGAGCTGGTGGTGATGGAGCTGGTGATGATGGGGATGAGTTCATGGTCAAAGGGAAGTGACGATGGACGACCTCTCTTTTTGGCGACAACTGTAGTTTGACTTGCGTTCAAAAGCTCGGAAGCAACATCCAATTGGAAATTTTTGAGCGGCATATGCTTCAATTCGCCGTCTGTATGCGTGATGTCTTCTCCTGCATAATTTGAAACTAATTGTACGCTCTTATTATCATACCAACGACAAGCAATCAAGTTGTGCGTTGCTTCATATTTGAAATCGCTTGATCCTCGTCCTGGTATTTGAAGGTCTTTCTCACTGATTATAGCACAATTTTTCAATCGGTTGCTTCTAATTGTACCAACGGCCAATATGCCTTTTCCTTTCAGAGCAATCATCAAGCTTATTGACGAAAACCAATTGGCAAGAAACAGTTGGAAACTTTAGTTTACTGGCAAATTGGATGATAAAAATAGCACGATATCTGATGAAATTCCCAAGCCATAAGTCTTGCACGTCCCTTCTCCAATGTACAGATTAAAATCATATATAATCCTAGATACACCAGCTCTCATAAACATTTTGAAACCCCACAAAGTTTCTTCAGCCGAATCATCCCAATCAAAGTTGGCAAATTTTTCAATCTCAGCTTGAGTCAGACCTTTTGGGCGCATCTTAGAATGTGCATACAAAAAAGTTTTATTTTTCGAAAATTACCACAATAGACCAATGTTGCATATACGCAACACGACATTTACAAAATTATTACAGGCAAACTAAATAATATTTTCATGCGGGTTTTTTTTTAAATACTCACTTACCTTTCTTTATTTAGTTGTTGAACTTGGTTTTAGGATGAAGTTATTATTTTATTGTTTTTTTAACACTTTTTTAAAACCACATTTTTTTGCACAATGAATTTGTCAACTCGGGAGAATAGCTACTAACTGAACGCGTGTGCAGCTGACTACCGAACAATTAGATGTAAGCTCACTCAACACATGCAGCTATATTTCTGCGAACGGTTCAAAACAAAAAATTTAAAATAACGGTAGTTAGAGGCTCATAAATACAATGTTGCGTATATGCAACATCGGGCATGAGAGGGCTAATTTTAGTTATATCAGTTTGGACTCATTACCTATTGCAAAAGGTCTGTTTGCTCATTCCTGATTTATATTACAGAGAAATGCACAGAGGTAAGACAAGGAGAGAAGATGTGCCATATTAGTGTGCTAGAGAAAGATACAAAATCATAAAAGTATACAAATATTTAGAACAGGTTTAACTGGGGGAAAGTATCCCTTACGGCCGGATGGGGATTCAAATTAGCATTGATGCTCAGATGATCACTCAAATGATTGGTGGTAGCTTGTAGCGATGTCGAGGAGCAGTTTGAGGTCAACGACTTCACGGTGACAGAAGAGGTGCTCTCGAAAATTTAATATTATTATTATTATTATTACATAAAAGTTCGAGTACAAATATTTATCTGCCGCATGTTAAGCTCAATTTAATTGAAGCTTAATTTGGCTATCGATATAAATATCCTACTTCTCGCAATTTCCTTATCTCCCTCTCGATGCTACATACGTGGTACATATGTGGAGTTAAAAGAATTCGTTACAAAAACTACACTTTACGTTTTTCAAAACACAGCAATAAATCATTTCCAGAGCTAAACATACGCACGTGTGTCAGACATATATATAACATACATATGTATCTACATATTTACAATATGTAGCTGAAAAATATCGTTATCGTTTTCTGAGGGCATAAAAAATAATAAAAGAAATAAAAACGAGAAAAGTACATTTATTGAGTCATCAATAAAGGGATTTAGTTAAACTATTACGAGAGATATATTTATTTCATTTTTTTTTATTGCACACATGAAATATATATATACACATGTTTTGTGGTTTGCTACATAGTTGTGTAATATGTTTGGAATTTAAGAAAATATAAAGCGGTAAGAAATATTATTTTTCAAATTAAACATTTTTTATATAAATATTTGATTCACATATATTGTCTTGTCTATTGAGTGTACATTTGTATTATAAAATTTACTACTTGTATTTACATCGAAACGAATAGATTTGCACTTTTGTATTGCGTCACTAGTACTACTAGTAAATATAATATGCATTGTGGTTTGAAAAGGGCAGAAAGATGATTTAAAAGAAAAAAATATCTATTAAAAATAAAATTACATTTTGAAACATATGTATATATGCTATACATATGTGTGTGCAAGCAAATAATAATCAATCAGAGGAATATCAGTATTGCATAATTGTGGAGCTGTGTGGGGACATGGAACTCACTTATTGTAAAAATGGATGTACATATGTAAATGTTTCAATGTAAATAGATACATAGAATATTATATTGCTAAAATTTCGTAAAATGATTTATTTTGAGTTCGAACACTTTCCTAGAAAGGAACAAAAATCGAACGGCTATAATATCGGGCATATTATATGTAACACAATTCAATAAAATACAGTTTACCACTTACGTTTATTAATTTTTAATTTTTAATTTTCTTTTAAAATAATTTTTTACAAAATTATAGCTCATTCTCAAATAGAAACCATTTAAATAAAAGTTTCTAACTTTGTACAAAATTCACGAAAAATCATCAAATCAAATATCAAACTTTTAGAATTTTTAGAATTTTTTCAGATATTCGGATTTTTAGTACACTTATATTGTCGGAGATTTGCTTCCATACAACAACAAAAAAAAAAAAAAAAAATAGATTAAAATACCCCACAGCGTCAGCAATAAAATTATCAAAAATCAAAGCGAATTTATAGTCACTTGAAATTTGTGCAACAACATATTAAAACTATAAAAACACCGGCTGATTTTGTCCTAAAAATATTTACTTATTAATTGCCAGAAAACACATTTGGGTTTCAGTCACTGATAACAGGTGGCAACCCTCTCAAAACTATAGCTGTGCACTTTGTTCTCGCCGAAACGAAAAGCGTCTACAGCTCGTATTTTAATATTTTATACCCTTTAATTAAATTTGATTTTTGAGTGTGTCAAACAGGTGGCAACTCTCTTTAAAATATAGTTTGCTATGAACCTGCTCCACATCCAAAAGAAACGGTTCGCCACCCATATTTGATTATTTCGTATAACTTTTTTTGCAATATTCGACATTTCAAGCAGGTGGCAACACTCTAAGGAAATAAGTATTCTCCTCGCCGAGACGAACCGATTGACGTCCATATCTATATAGTTCTTATAACTTTTGTATAATTTAATTAAATTCGACTTTTCAAACAGGTGGCAACTCTCTCTTAAATATTTTTAAGAATCTTATTCTCGCCGAGACGAACCGTTTGATACCCATATTTTGATATTTCAAATAACTTGCATATAATTTAATTAAATTCAACTTTTATAACAGGTGGCAACCCTCATAAAGTTGGCTACGGACCTTCTTATCGAAACTAATTGTTTGATACCCATAATTTAATATTTAATATAAGGGATTGACGCCCATATTTTAAAATTCCTCAAAACTTGTTTATAATTTAAAATAAATTCGATTTTCAAACCAGTGACAATCCTCTGTCAAGCATAAATTATACTTTACGACCTCGTCTCATATCTACCAAATATATATATGTATATAAAATTTCATAAAACTCAATCGAGCTGTTTGGGAGTACGTCGACCACAAATACCGTGACACGAGATTTTTATATAAAAGATTCAATTGGCATACTTGAAACGTTTTTAATAAAAATCAGAAAATTTATACTTATGTCCGGCCTCACCACGAAATATCAAAGTAACTTAAATATTTTTAACGAGTTAAAAGTATATTTTAATGCATGCACTGCACTGTCACTTTGTAAGCTCATTTAGTTCACCCATTTTTAAATTCCGGCACTAACTCCCGAAATTTAAATGTACGCCAAATTTGTTGCACGCCCTTCAAAAAATTTACCTTGAAAATTAGACCAATGATGTAAAGAAATTTGTCGGTGGACTAGCTTGTACTATGTGTGGTAAAAAACGGCACCCTGTTATTAGAACCTTAATCTAACCAAAGTGAAAAATTTGTCGAAAAATTCAAAGGAATTCCGAACCCTAATTTACCCCGCCCTATCACAGTAGAAGATGGGACTGACGAAAGCCTTGCAAAAATACGGCTTACTACTTTGAATACAATCGAAGCGAACGTCGTATGGTAGGCGAATTTCCACCGATTTGGGAATTGTGGAATCAATGACATAATATATTGCAGAAACTTTATAATTCTTTCCAAGATGTAATAATCCATGAACAGCTGGGAGTATTTTGAGGCAGATGCTTATTTCGACAATCCATAGACACCTTTGTGTTGCTGTTAGAAGTTATGCTTGGAATATTCAATCATATCCAGCAAATAAATAGGAGCCATGCTCAAAAGAATCTGGACAAAAACTACTGGAAACCACAGCAAAAATTTAATCTTACAGCTTACTGCACCTTATACTCGTAGATATAAAACAATGAAAATTCCATGGTGGGCACCATTTTCTCTAGAAATCACAAAGAGAATTCGTGAATTGGAGCAAAAATGAAAAATCAAAAACCGTCTACCTTAACAAAATTGCATGGAAAACCAGACAAAGGTACAAAAAGCAAATAGAGGTCGATGACAATTATGCCAAAAATACAGGAAAGTAAAACCGCATTCATTTGCAATACTTCTGAAAAGTTTGTATGTAAAAAGCATTCTGAAATAATTGTTTTATGTAACCAATACAAAAAATAAAAACACGAATTCGAGATAAATTTAATTTGAATTCAATTTTATTTTTAATATCAATTAAAAGTACATATTACTATTTCATGTTTCATCCATAAATGTACATATGTATTTAAATATTTGTTTTTTTGCATCAGTTTTGTGAAATCGAAAAAAATTGAAAAAAACGCTTGAAAAAAAATATTAAATTTATTTGGTAATTGTAACCACAAATAATATGCAAGGTTTTGTAATACACTTTGGTATATTAAATAAGTTTTTTTTTTTTACTAGAAACTTATTGCTAGGGTCGAATTTGATCCGTGGAACTTTAACCACAGTAATTTTGAAGATCTTATGAAGAATAAGGAAGACGTGTCCGGATGCTCTCTACTTTCATTGCGCAAATCATAATTTAAATCTGGTTATTAATTCCGAATAGATAAATAACGAGATTTAAACTGCAATGGTAGGGTCAAGACAATTATCAATTTCTTCCGGTTATGCAAAAACGCTCGAAATCTCTTGAAGCCCCACATCCTTGTAGTTAAATCGGATTCCAAGCAGACGATGATTTGACGAAGTTTGTTTTATGAACCAATGGAATTCATTTGGTGGGCGCAAGTTGAAGAGTAAATCGGATGGCTTCCAACCTAATGGCGTGATGGTATTAACGGCATTCAACCACACAATTGATCATAACATTTACAAAACATCTGAGTCAAATTCGAACGGAATGAAGATTGTGATTTCAGCCGTTTGCGTCATGTCCACGCCTTTAAAAACTTCATGTATGAAAAATCAGTTGTATGGGAGCTATAAGTTATAGGGACTCGATCTGGATAATATTTAGTGCACAGTTTCTATATATAGTAAGTGACAGGAATGTCAAGATTAATGTTCGTACCTGCTTTGGCGTAGCAGTTAATAATACAAAACCTCATATCCGAATAATCAGTTGTATAGCAGTTATATAATGCCCGATTTGTTTAGCAAGTTTCAGTTAGATAAGTCAAAAACTGAGCCCAGTTTCTTACACAGAAAGGAGTCTATTCTTATTATATGTCCGAATATCAGACCACAGTTATAATACCATTTAATCTTAAGAAAGTTAGAAAAATATATAAAATATTAAACCTTTTCTGCCTACCGGTTGTTAATTGAATTTTTTAACAACACAGAATGACATAATTAATATGTAGATAGGAACAATTAGCGGCAAATGCCCGATTTTCAATAAACTACCACTTAATCACAAATAGTGCATTAAATTTTTCCAATATGAATAGCAAATTAATTTAAATTCATTTAACCTTACTGTAATACAAAAGGTCGCAATGTGCTTATCTTATCTTCCCATCTTCTCTATTCAAATTCTTCCGACATCTACATGTATTTGTGGTCCTTACGCCAAATTAGTTAGCAAATTGTATAAATTCCTCAATAATATGCATCCTCTCATCTCTTGCCACGAAATTTTGAATAATTTTTTTTGTTTGCACAAACTTTGGGTGGCTGCGAAACAAAAACAAAAACGAAAAAAACGTTTATCTTATTTTACATTTTTCCGCTACTGCAGGGCATTTCTTTGATGAGGAGCGAATAATTGAGCAAAGTAGATTTGGCGATAAGCTCGCTTGATGTACGAATATTTATTAGCGCATGAATTTGTCAAAAAATTTTGAGTGCGATTAAGTATAAAGATGAAGCGATAAAGCGAAAGAGATTTAGATGGAAAATTTATTCCACTTAAAGTGGAAGTTTGGTGGAAAATATTTTTGTATTTACGTACAAAGATATATCTTAGTTAATGAAAGTAGTTATGAAAGTAGAGTGAGGTGTAAATGTGTCAATTTAAGTTCTAATAATAATAGAAGTAAATAATGGACTAATTTTTTTTAGTTGTATTAAGATCAATCACAAACGGCTGGATGGAATTGTATAAAATTTGACACATATACATATAGCCTATACTGTGCTAAAACAAAGGTTATATTTTATGGAGCGTTGCCACCTGTTAAAAAAGTCATACACTCCGATTATAAATATCCGCTCGGAATTCTTTCCTTGCGGAATTTTCTATTCGGCCGAAAAATTTCCGCCAATTCTCTTTCGCTAGTGAAAAGAAAAATTGGCGAAGAGGAATTTTGAACTTTCGAAATCAGCTGTTGCTGTTTGACGTTTTGTGTTGGTGCTTTTTTTTTTGTGAACAGTGAATGAGAAATATTATAGTTTTTGATAAAAGTGTTTAAAATAATAATAAAAATGTTTAGTATTGCCTTTCGAATGGTAGCAGAAGAGGAAATGGAAGTTTCTGTAGCACAAGAACCTCACCAGAGGACTATAAGAAGAAGGTTGCGCGATAACACGAACCCACTTGAGTTGCCGGAATCATTGTAACAGCTAACAAAGTTGTTTTTAATCCTTTTTTTTTAATTCAATTGTGTTGCAGATTTGTTGTTTAAAGAGTAAACAAGCCCGCATTTAAATATTTGTTGGACATTTTAACAACGCACACACAACAGCCCAGAAAACGTTTTGCAGTGTGCCCGATTATCAAACTAAGCGCATGTTTACGTTTTTTTTGCTGAAGGCGGATATCAAACGGGTGTTGGAAAGGATACAGACGTTTCCCTTGCCCAATCCACCTTCAGCAAAGTTCTAGGAGAAGTTGTTGATATTTTTGAAGAGGAGTTGTGTTCAAAATGGATCTTGACAACAATCACCTTTTTTGTCGCCTGTGGCAGTCCATATATCCTCGCCACTTCTTCGGCGGACTCCTTTATGAAAATCAATTCGTAAATTGCTGTTTCCGTCGCCGATAGTTTGTACTGACGGTTTGGGCCACCGCCAGTACCCTTCGCATGCTTCATGTTGCTGGCTGCTTTTCCCCTCACGTACCTTTTTTGATCACCCCATACCTGTAATGCGATAGTTTTTAAAAACTCCTAATAGTAGGACGTGCGCTATAAATATGTATGTACCTTTTTCCATTCGGCGATACATTTAGTTAGTGGTCCTGCAGAATTTAACTCCTCCTCGGCATTTCGCCAAAATCTATTAAGCACTTCCTTTTTCCCTTTATAGAAATTTGTTGCAATTTGCGGCTGCCCTTGCATAAGGCTTATTAAAATTTCAATTTGCTGCTTATTTATACTCTTCGTCCTAAAAAAAACCAAAAACATATTTTAAAACAATATTATTTTATAAAAGTTATTTTTTATTATTTAAAGTTTTATTTACTCACATTTTGTTCAGCGTTCCCTTAAAATTTTCTTATGAATTATTTCCCAATGAATTTGTGTGTATAAAGTGAGGATACCTACTTTACTCGCCAAACCACTTTTCGATTTTCGAACATCGTTTAGAATAGGCTAAAAGCGAAAAGCGAAAAAGTACGTGCGGAATTGTCGTTTATAATCGGGGTGATAGTCAATCAAATAAATAAGTTATATCACTTCTTGCTATATAACGCCTGGATAGATTTGGATTCGATTTCGCACATGTAAATATAGTCAGTTATAAAATCGATTTTTTTATTGGGAGTTGCCACCTGTTTATAAGGATATTAAAACAATGAATAAAATAAAATAATGCAATATGGGTATCAAACGAAAGAGACTCAAAAAAGCTTCATTTTGAAAATACTTTTACAGAAGGTTGCCACCTGTGTATAAGCAAATTAGGTTGAATAAAAAGGTAAACGACATTTAACAAATTTTAAGAATGCGTAATTTCAAAAATTATTTAAGAGATGGTTGCCAACTGTTTAAAAAATATATCAATCAGTTTTAAAATCGATTTCTTTTTACGGAGTTGCCACCTGTTTATAACGCTACATTAAAAAATGAATGAAATAAAATATTGCTATATGGGTATAAACGAAAGAGGCTCAAAAAAGCTACATTTCCCAAATACTTTTGCAGTAGGTTGCCACCTGTTTATATGCAAATTAAGTTAAATAAAAAATTAAAGAATGAGTAATTTTAAAAATAATTTTGGAGAGGGTTGCCACCTGATTGAAAGTGTAAATAAAATGTAATTATTAAGTTAAAAGAAGTATCACATAATGCGATGTTAAGGAAGCAGACTTAAAAAAATTTAATTGTGAAAATAGATTTAAGGAGTGTTGCCACGTGTTGAAAAACACTGATTTAACACTTTTTGTACGCTTACTGAAATACTACTGTATTACTTTGAAACGAGAGAGTTTATACGAATATATGGTTGATGAATGTTTGCTACCTTTTAAAGCCGTTGATTCTAATAAACTCCTTAGGTAACGGAAATTCTACTATATCGGTGTCAAACGAGAAAACGTTTAAAGAAGCCCCTTTCGAGAACTTAACAGGATTGCAACATGTTAATGGAATTTTAATTCAGGTAATTTCAAAATATGCAAAATGTGTATAAAGTGAATGTTTGACAGAAGGTTGCCATTTCTTTAAAGGTCAATTTGAAACAACAACACATTTGAAAAATCTTTTTCGAGAGAGTTTGAAAAATCAATAAAAATTATAATAATTTTTTTTAAATATTGAAATATGAGTCCTATACAAAGGAGTTTTAAGAAGGCTTTATTTTGAAAATACCTTGGAGAGGGTTGCAACCTACTTCAAAAATATAGATTATTATGCTAAAGGAAGGAAAGGATTCAAAGGATGCCGTCTTAAGAAAACTTAGCCATGAAAATGAGGCTTCTAAATGCCAATATCGTTTGATTACGTAGGGGATTTCTAAAAATAAATCAGCTTTCACTAAACCCGAATGGCATACTGGGCAGTTTATAATAAGAAAAAAGTTTCAGCAACTAACCGTAAACGGAAATTATGAAGTAAGGGTAGATTTTGTTTAATATAATAAAAATAAATTCGAATCCACAACGTTAAACCGAATGTCATGTGAGAGAAGCCACGGGTAAAAGCAAGTTTATGATATATCGATCTGGCGGAAAAGTATCAGAACGAGGTACTTAGGCGAAAAAAGTCATAAATTACATTGCCAATGACGTTATTGAATAATCATTGCTATATGGGATAATGGAAACTCTCTAGGGTGGCTTAGGGAGCTTCGAGTTATTATAATTCAACATCAGCAAAGGATGGTCTTGTAGTCCCCCTATTTTAATCCTTTCCGCTTTGGCTGGCGAGTCTCTAAAATATATCGACGAATGCCAACCACACAATCAATTAGCGGTGCGGCGCTTCAGGCCCTGCGGGAGAGTGGATTCCTCTAGGCCAACTACTAACGTTGCCTTGCTTGTTATATAAAAAAACCAAAATGTAAGAGTCTTCTGGTGACCTTGCGCTTGCTCCTGTTCACTAAAAGATGCAAAAATGCTTAGAGAATAGTTCGCGCATTTCTTTGGTTTCGATAAAGTGCAATTGCCGTATAGAATTTAATCTTGGTCGTCTTACTGCACCAGATGGAACAGAGACCTTATGGTGAACCAAAGCTATTCAACATCTGCGGTCAGATATTCCGCTTGCATAGCATATCCAACTTTCGAATCTCCGCGTTCAAACCCCTAATAATCAATTGAGATGACTTTGAGTACACCGAGCGAAAAGCCCACTTAAAATGCCTTATAAATCAAAACAAAATTTAGCGGATTTCTCTATGATTTTTTTTCAATAAGAAGCCTTTCGTAATACAAATTGGTATGTCTTTTCAATAAACCCAAGAAGATAATCTGTAACTTTTTAATGGAATTAAGAACATTCCAATAAAATCAATAAGAAAACCTGTAAAATTAAGATGAAATTTAAAACTATTGGCACCCAATTTTTGTACGTAGATTATTTTCTGGAAATAAATATCACACTGTTTTATAAACTGTTTATTATTTAATTATGCAGGGTGGGCCAAAAGAAACCAAGGGGTGTAAGAGTTTAATAACTTTTTCGTTTATTAATTTTTTTTATTTTTTCTTTCAGATTATATAATATACAAAAGGGAACTTTTTTTACACTAAGTATGAAAAATGATGTCTCTTAAATGACCACCGTTTTCAGCTTCGCACTGATGGGCTCGAATTTCTGCAACAATGTTTGCCTTAAGTTCAAGGATTGTCTCTGGGATGTTCACATACACTCGCTCCTCCAAATAACCCCAAATAAAATAGTCGGGTGCTGTCAAATTTGGCGATCACGCTGGCCAAATAATTTCCGAATCTCTGGAAATTATTCGCCCTCCAAAAATTTGACTTAAAAGTGCCATTGTGTCTCGGGCAGTATGGGCAGTGGCTCCGTCCTGCTGAAACCACATACTAGGTCTGTTTTCAAGAGCAGGACGTAAAAAATGTTCTATCATAAACCGATACCGCTCTCCATTTACGATTACATCACTTCCATCTTCATTCTCGAAGAAGTAAGGCCCAATGACATTTTCAGATGTGATCCCATACCATACTGTACACCTGATGGGGTGCAATTGGCGTTGATGAATGGCTCTTGAATTTTGAGAACCCCAGAACCTTCAGTTCTGCCTATTAACAAAGCCATTCAAATGAAAATGAGTTTCATCACTCATAATCAAATTTTTAATAAAGTTTTAATAAAGAGCCCATCAGTGCGAAGCTGGAAACGGTGGTCATTTAAGAGACATCATTTTTCATACTTAGTGTAAAAAAATTTCCCTTTTGTATATTATATAATCTGAAAGAAAAAATAAAAAAATTAATAAACGCAAAAGTTATTAAACTTTTACACCCCTTGGTTTTTTTGGCCCACTCTGTACAAGCTTTACTTATAATTATGACGAGTTTAAGTTTTAACAAATTATTATTAAAGGTTTTGAATATTTTCTTATAATATAAAAGCCATTAAAATAAATATAATAAAACAATGGTGTGGCCAAACTATTCGTGGTATGGCACATGACATTTTTTGAAATTTAATACATGTTCACACCTTTATTGTACAACTGGCATTTTAAATATTATTGCACAAAAAAAAACATTGAATGAAAAAAGGGTGTCACTATCAAGTAAATATATTTATTTTTTAATTACCACTCATTGAATTCAAAGAACAATAAATAAGTAAATCAAAAATTTTCATTTTCAATACAAAAATTCAAAGAACTGTATTGATAATATTGAACTAAAAACAATACAAAGTAGATTCTATTGAGAGGATCTCCTTTCTATTTGATGATTTTTAACATAAAAATGAGGAGATTTCTTCTTACACCTTCATATTTTTGAACACAAGAAGTTATCTACTTATTTCCATCCGTTTTCTTTTTCAATAAATTTCAGAAAAAATTCAAACTAGTATTAAGAAGATTTTCTAGCGAAATTTTTTTCGATTTTGTCCATCAGGCTTTTTTAGACGTCGATCTCTTTAAATATACATGGGTGAACTGTTTAGCACTGTGTTGGCGAACTGTAGCAACTATTCATGATCCTGGTGAGAGGGTTGGCATTTATTATGTAGAATGTCGAAATGTCTAACTGCTCCGCCAGTGGGATATCATTAGGGATATTAAATTATGTACATTACAGTTCTTCAGTTATAGACAAAGTTAAGAAGGGTTATGAAAGTGTGTTTTGATGAAGCAAAATCTATCTCGCAAGACTTGGAGATGCTCTTAAGTTCTATGAGGACTCTAGTGTTCGGTGCATTTGTTGCATTAAGAATTCTTATGAAGCCGATATCAAAAAAAAAAAAAAAATCATAGTTACGAAGCGATCTTGCTGAAGTGTTGAAATAAAACCGGCCAAGAAGTGAGGGGCAATCCACAACTCCGCGAATAATATCATACATGAAAGATAGTGAGAAAAATGGTCTTCTAGATTCCAGGGACTTTAAATTAAAAAGGAAGCAGCTCGAGTAGTCAGAAAAGACTGGGTCCAAAAAACGAAGGGAACTTCGAGCATAGCCAATGAAAACTTTTTGGTTTCGTTCAATTCAAACATTATGACAGGCATGATAAGGTCTACAAATTAGTGATGTTTTGAAGGAACAATTAACATGTAAAGGAGCTTGCGTGTGTAGGAGCTTGAAAACTCTGTGCTATTGCATCTGAAAAGTGCTAAGATAGCTTTAAATTTAGAAATGGCATAGTTAATATGATTAATGAAAGAAAATCATGCAATGAAGATTAAACCAAGGTCCATAGTTTTACTAACTAAATTCAAACGATGATTAGTGATCAAATAAAATTTCCGTAGCGAGAAAAAAACAGTTTGCTAAAGTTATATGAAAGCTTTATCAAGATCCGCTTGTAGCGCCAGAGAATCAAATTAATTTTTTTTTAAATAGAATATATTTTTAGATCATCAGCATAAAGTAAAAAAGTAGCGTACGAAAAACAACCATTAATATCATTAACAAACAGTACAAACAGCAAAGAACCCAAAAAAATACTACCTTAGGGGACAAACAGACGTAGCGATACACGAATAAGACTGTGAGTTTTTTATTTTTTTAATTTTATTTATGAAAGTTGTACTTACAGTTAAAACTTAATTACAACAAATGGGGAAGCTATGGCTGCGACGGCCTTAAGCTTGAGATTACTTAATCATAATATAATAGAACAAAAATTATATACTATATATTGTTTATTTTTTATTTATCGAATTATGTATACTTAAGTCTAAAACTAAAGCTACATACATACATAGAAGTAAGCCATGGCTGCTGAGGCCTTCAGCTTGATCAGTTATTTTATGTACTAATTAGTGAAATAAGCTTAGATTTACAAAAGTGACAGACATCCATATAAATACAGTTGGAAAGTAAAGTTAATAAGTATAACAAAATTAAAAAGAATCTAGGTATTATATTTGATACAATAGTTTTGATATTTTAAGAAATTTTACTATTTTTAGCAAAGTTACAGGAGAACTATTAGAGAGTATATTCAATGGATTATCGTTTTGAAAGACTAATTGGCGGATGTGGTTAAAGTATGAACAATGCACAAAAATATGTTTTAGAGACATCTGATTATTTGAGTTACAAAATTGGCAGAGACTTGAAGCAGATTTATCAATATAGTGTATATGTGTAAGGTTTGAGTGACCTATACGTAGGCGAATCAGTTTTGTTTCTTCATATCTTGACAAGTTGATATTTCGAGTATTAATATTGTAAATAGTGTATCTGTTATTATTTATATTTTGGTACCAGTTTGACGTTTTTTGAAAAACTCTCAAATTTTGATTGGCGAAAGAAAATTTAATAAAATTAGTAATATCAGATTTATTTAAGTTATTTGACCCAATCACTGGGTTCAAAGTTGCTTGTTTTGCAGCTTGGTCAGCAAATTCGTTCCCCCTTATTCCAATATGTGCTGGAATCCAGACAAGTTTTATTTTATGAGGATAATTAATAAGTAAATTTCTTATTGCTGCTGCGTAAAACGAATTATTTAAGAGATTAGAGATGGCATTGAGCGCTGACAATGAATCAGTGCATATGCAAAATTTTCCTCTTTTTTTAAGAGCTATCTGAATTCCTTCAAATATTGCTATTATTTCTGCAGAAAAAACAGACGAATATACAGGCAGTATAGACAACTTTAAAATTTCAGTTTCAGAGGTGACGGCGTAACCAGTAGCTTTTTGTTGTTGAGACCCATCCGTATAAATAAAATTGTAGTCTTTGAACTGATTTTTAAGCAATGTAAAATTTCTAATAAAAACTTCGGATGGTGTAGATATTTTTTTATGTTTGGCAAGACTGTAGTCAATTGTAGAAGTATCGAGAAGCCAAGGTGGGAATTTGCTCACTAGTTTCTTTGCTGGTCGAAAAGGTAGTTGAAGCTCCTGACAATAAGAAATTGCTTTATGAATTACAGAGTGACTTTTGCGCGGAACTTGTTTGGTCGCTTTTGAAATTATGTCTTTAAATAACGAGTTGGCGGAATCAATAAATATTGTTAGTAGTTTTGTGATTACAATTTTATATTTTACTTCTATCGGAATAATAATTGCTTCAAATAGAATATTGTTTATAGGAGGTGTGCGAAAGGCACCTAGAGCTGTTCTTATTCCAGAGTTCATTATACTTTTAATTTTTTTTAAATCTGTATAGGTGGCAGATCCATATAAAAACAGACCATAATCAATTTTTGATATCAGTACCGCTTTAAGAACATTAACAATAGACTGGGTACTACAATTAAGCTTCTTACTGGATAGGCATTTTATAATATTGAGCGTGTTGTTAAGGATAATGATAGTTCTTTAATATGAAAATTCCATGAGTATTTATTGTTTAAATGAATACCAAGTATCTTTAAATTGTTAACAACTGGAAAATTTATCGAGTTAGTTGTTAAGGTACATTTACATTTCCTTTTTTTGCATATGTGAAGTTGTTTACACTTAGTAGGAGGGACAGACGCTCCCGAATAATTGCACCAATTTTGAATTTTTGTAAAGAGATCAGTTAAATCGAAATTAATATTTTTAGTTTTTTTAAGGTCTACAAGTAAACGAAAATCGTCAGCATATGCTGAAAACTTAATGCTTTTTGTTAGTGAAATAATATCGGAAAGTTTATTGAAAGCAATGAGGAATAATACTACGGAAATTGGTGCTCCTTGTGGGATGCCATTATTTAGAGGATATTCTTGTGAGCAAGTAACACCTAGGCGTACTTTTATTTTACGGTGGGACATACAATTTTTTACGTAATTAATAATCTTCGGTCCAAGCTTCCATTCTACTAGCTGGTCAATGATAGAGTGTAAAATACTATATATTGTAATACAGGCTTTTAGTTAGCTTTTGTCGTATATATTGCAATATTTCAAGTAGCTAATAAAAGTTTTAAGATTATCGGGGATTGGGTTTATAAGAAGATCCATTGGTTTTGTATTGGATAGAGATCTTTTATGCTGATTAAAAAATTGGCATTCGTCTAAAATGTGTTCCATGTTAATTGGTGATCTATTGCAGTAGCTGCATATATTGGTCGCGGTTTTATCTATTAAATGTCGGTTTGTCAAAATGCTGTGTCCTAATCGTATTCTTGTAATCTTGACCAGGTCTTTTCTTGTTAGTTCGGAGTTGTCGTCGATTTTGGAGATTTCGTTGGTAGTTAATTTTTTTGGGTTTATTTTTTTTATACCAAATGGTAGATTTGTCGTATGTACTATATTGTTTGAGTGTAAAAAGTTTTTTGACGTAACTTTGTATGTCGCTGGTTAGATTATTGTTGGAAATTATAAGGGGACGTCTCAAAGCATCTTTTGCAGTAAGATCGGCTAGTTCGTTGCCCCTAATTTGTACTTGGCTTGGTACCACCCAGACAAGTTTTATTTTATTTTTATTTTTTATAAGAAAGTTTCTTATGGTGTCTGCATAAATGTTTTTAGTTGTTAGGCTTTTTATGGCTTCGAGAGATGAAAGTGAATCTGTGGCGATTGCGAATTTGCCTCGATTTTGGTTGGCAAATTTTATAGCTTCATAGATGGCTATAATTTCTGTCGTGAAATTCGAGCTATAGGCTGGTAACTGTCCGACAATAATTGTTTCATCATTGCGGATTGCACCAAAAATCACACAATTTTCAGTTTTCGAGCCATCTGTGTAGATGAATTTAAATGTTTTCAGTTTATTTGTGAGTTCCGTGAAGTACATATTATAAATTTCTGGTGATGTTTTATTTTTGGTAAAGTCATGCAAGGATGTGTCTATAGAGGTTGAGGGTAGTTGCCAACTAGGGAACTTAGGGGATGATAGTTGCTTATTATTTATTGGGATGCCATAATGATTGGCATGGCTGATAATTCTATTTATTGCTGACGGGATAGTTTTGAACCTTTTGGATTTATAAATTTTTTCTGTTAGCTTGGATAACGGGGATTGATCATAAATTGTTTTACGGTGCGGCAGGCGCCAACTGCGGCTCTTATGGCTGTGAGTTGTCAACGAAAACTATGCACCGCCTGTTCGAAAGATGTGATTTTACCGAATAGAGAAATACGGAGTGCAAGCCTAGGTACGCTAGTTTCTTAACTAGGATAGCATGTGCAACTCGATCGAATGCCTTAGAGAAATCTGTATATACAACATTGACCTGAAAGCCCTTTTGAAAAGCTGAAGAAAAATCTTTTGAGGAGACAGGCAAATTTGAAACGGTAAATCTACTCGGAATGAAGCCATGCTGGGTAGGGTAAATCAAACTTTTAACCGCGAAAAATACCTTGTCTCTAATGATATATTCGGACTTATTTGACGTAGTCGA
Source organism: Anomoia purmunda (assembly GCA_951828415.1). Lineage (NCBI taxonomy): Eukaryota > Metazoa > Arthropoda > Insecta > Diptera > Tephritidae > Anomoia > Anomoia purmunda. The sequence continues at coordinate 18,959,431 of OX639993.1, forward strand.
AAGCTTAAAAATAAGCCTGTAATTACTCACATCGCATTTGTTTCCGCTTTTAAAAATTGCTCTACAAAAAGACACTTTCCAATCTTCAATACAATCATCGGTAGATAGAGATGCATTTAAAATTATCTTCAAAGGATACGTAGGCCATAAATGTTCGTTTGCAAAGCGCTCTTAAATTTGCCAAGCTCTTGACAATATCATCGGAAGATAAAGTGAAAAAATGCGGGGCCTACAGTTCTACGCCGATTCCGAATGGCGAATTATTTTTGTGAGAAATTTTTTAATTTCAAAAACACACTCGATAGTTTGTTATTGCCTGCCGAGGGGCGACCGATATTAAGGAAGAATTTTTCATTAAGTTTTGATATCCATTGCACCGGCCAGAATTCGAGACACCGCCGCCACAGTGTTAGATTGGCGAAACAACAACCTTTGACCGATGCGTTTTCGAATACTTTCACTTTTTTTTTTAATTTCCATTACTTTAGTTTTCCTCTAAGTTAGCGTACACTTTACCTATTTTTTTTTTGTTAGAGTGCAACATTAAATTCAATTCCATTGATTAAACGAACTTGCTCAGCACACATTGAATACCGAAAAGTTTACCTTTGCGTATGCACATAGTACATAGAGTATGTCATTGCATGGCTCACTAATTTCGAACTCGTCCGACACTATAAAATTCAGCAAATAATAAATTTTTTTTGTTTATATACTACATTTACTATATATGTATGTATGTATGTAAAGCATAAATTGAATCGATTTTCACAAGCGTTACGTATACGCACTGTTTTCACACTCACACCGACACCTATACACAGCCGCAGCATAGCAAGCATAGTTAAAAGTTTTCTAGTCCACCTACGGTATAAAATAGAATTACATATATTTTTTTTTTATATTACATTAGAGCATATGTGTGTATTTATATATGTGTGTATGTGTGTAGTTGATTTTTATTATATAACCTGTCGTTGACTTGACCCGTTTGCCATTAGTGTAGAATGAAAAGAATGATGAAACTATTACGCAAACGCAAAGTTGAAAATGAAAGAAATATAATTTCTAACACCTTTCCGCATGCTTAGAGCGGCAAATGAATACCGATAAGTATTTTTATATGTATGTAATATGGAGAATATAATAATAATAATAATAATAATTTGAGCCCTACAAAGTGTAGCTCAATAGCAATGGCAGACGCAGCTTCTCCTATGTACATATAGGGATAGTGTGAGCGAATTTGAATGATAGATTTTATCTGAGTGAAACTTTTACATAGCAGTCCACCATTAGAAAAAACCTTTTCAATAACTCTTTTGATTTTAAATAAACCAGCTGATATTCCAAGCAGATTACTCCAGCTACGGCCGCCGGCATATAGAAAATATATAAAGTACTAGCTTTTACCCGCGGCGTCGCTCGCATGGCATTCGATTTGACGTAATGAATTCGAATGTTCGAAGAAACGGAAATAAATAATTTCACCAAAGTCTTGCATTTTTAATTTTTTATTATTTTACCGTTTAGTTGCTGAAACTTTTTTGTCTTTAGCAACTGCATAGTATGCCATGTTATTCGGGTTTAATAGAACCTAATTTATTGTTAGAAATAACCAACGTAATCAAACGATGTTGACATTTAAGTTGACTTCCTTTGAATCCGATGCCGCATATTTTTCATATTTCCTTTAACTTAATAATCAAATTTTATTTATTTTTTGTACTTTTTGAAGTAAGTGACAAGCCTCTCCAAGGTATTTTAAAAACAAAGCTTTCTTAATACTCCCTCGAATAATACCCATATCCCAATATTTGATTTAATTTATTATATCATAAATATTATTTTGAATTTTTTTTTTTTTTGAAATTTAGTGTTCACATTTTTTTTTTAGTTTGACACTCATATTGTAAAATATAAGTTAATTTAACTAAATTGAGCGCTGAGTTTCTCAGTGGTGGCAACCCTCATGAAACGTGTTATGTTTAGTAAGCTTACAAACAGCACTAAATCAGTGTTTTTAAACACGTGGCAACACTCTTTAAATATATTCCTTCATAATTGAGTTTTAATAATTTAATTTCGTTTACTCTCTTATGCAGGTGGGAACCTTCTCCAAAAGTATTTTCAAAATAAACCTTTCTTACAACTTTTTTGTTTGAGCCCCATATCCCAATATTTGATTTAACTTATTATAATTTTAAGTAATTTTTTAAATTGTAGTTGGGCACTCATATTTTAAAATGTCGCTTACTCTTTTATTTCACATAATTGCACATATTTTTAAAGTCAAAAGCGATTCAAATCCAACTAACAGCTGCTAACTGTCCACATTGAAATTACCTATTACATGCTCATCGATGTGGAATTAAACTTCAGTTTTTGGGCAAGTTAGACATTGAACAGTGGGAGAAATCGCGAAAAAGCTGGCCAAAAGTAGAAGACATCGATCTACAGATCTGAAAATTAGCCATATAATGTTTTTGGGGTCGCTGACACCGAATTCGATGTTGTCATTACGAAAAACAAAATGGCTGATTCAAAATGGCGGACATATTTCCAAAAAACTTGTTGAATATAGACGAAAATTGGTTAAATGTGGTATTTTTGAGTATTTTAAACCGAATTTGATGTTATTCTTCAGAAATTCAAAATGGCTGCTCCAAAAGGGAGGACAGGATTTTGAAACATTAGTTCAATGTGGACAAAATCAGTTTCATTGGGTTCTTTGAGTCGCTAAAACTGAATTTGCAGGTATCATTCGAAAAAACAAATGTATACGAAAATATGTTTCATGGGATATTGATATTGATATTATTTTGTAGAAATACAAAATAGCTAATCCAAAATAGCGGACATATTTTCGGAAAACTTGTTAAATATAAACAAATATCAGTTCTATGAGGTTCTTTGAGTCGCTGGAACCGAATTAGCTGTTCGTAACGCAATAAATAAGCGAAGAAGAGTGTTCCCACAATATGATTGATCAGCTGTTCGTGCAGTACGATATGCGCATAACATTGCTCGCTTGTGGCTATGTTCACGCTGCAGTACCATGCAACGTAGACATTTTCCGGAAAATATACAGAATTATATATAGAAAAATTCATATTTTTGAAATTTTGGAAATGTTTTCCAGGCCCTGCAACCAGTGGAAAGCGTTGCTTCCGCTTTTCTACAGTCACTGTGGAGATGCTCAGTGCTGCAAGAGAGAGAAACTCCTGACGCGACGCAACCCGACGTGCTTCACGTTGTGTCGCCATATGCGCATTGCCAAGCGCAGCGCTGTCAAACTGCATGATTTCTTTTGCAGATTGCAATGAATGGGGGAAAAATAAGGTTGAGGTTCTTGCGGATTATCAAAATAAATACCTTTCACTATATTTCTGTAAGTAGTACATTGCCCGATCTTCGGCGATCATAACTTTTTCGATCATCAAAAATCGAAAAAATTGTTCACTCAAGTTCATTTCACACAGCTGTTTCCCTCCGAATTAAAGTATGTTTATTACAGACAGATATACAAATTACATGAATTAAATGCTTCATAGTACCCTCAAGAACACTTTTGATATCACACAATATGTAATTTACGTTTATTTTTGTTTTTTTGTATAGATTTTCGATACGCGGTTTGGCAAAGGCAAGTGAACGTAGCGCGGGCTCCACTTGAGGTAGCGAAGTTTAAACTGCTTTAGCGAAGAAGATATGCATAATTGGCCTCTGTCCTTTTAACAGACAACGTACAGGCCACTCCTTTTGATATATAATTAATTCCGTCACTGTTTGACGACTTTTATTTTTGACTTTTGGCCAGCTTTTTCGCGATTTCTCCCACTGTGCATTGTAGCGGCAGAAATGATTTTCCTTGAATATGACGAAAACTCAAAACCTTATCGCTGCTAAAATGCTACAACAAATATGATAGTGGTTAGTCGAGATCTCGATTAATTTAGGTGAAACACGCGATATATAGATCATTCTGAGGCAGATCGAGTTGACTCGCAGGTTCATAATTTTATTTATTTAAATATTTAATAAATTCTATCTTCACAACTTACTTCTAGAAGAGCAAATAAAGGCGTTTGAGCCAAGCGCTTGATCGAGACATAAACATGATAACATACATATATCTATATATAAAAACCAAAGAATTATGCTGAGGAAAATTCAAAGTACTGAAAAAGTAGAACGGCAAGAAATTGAATCTCACAAACACAACGGTATGTGGGAAGTTCGCAGATTTTTCACCTGGTAAAACAGCAATTGGCAGCAAATGTGTGGATAAAATAAATAGAAGTGCAAATGTAAGAGCGGACCGATTTAAAGCAAGATTGTTCACAAAAAAAACGGCGAAACGGAACCGCCAGGATATGACGTTGATAGTTCAAAAGTTTGTTTTTGGAAGAAAATCATTTACTGTTTCAATAACAGGCAAGATCTTGGTATACTGCACCCCATAAGGTACTCGTCGAGCCAGATTTTAAACCAAGTTATATAGAGCCCTGTCTACATTCAAATCAAATCAATTTAAGATCGATTACATACATATGTCGATTATCACGTTGTGGTGTGTCCGACGATGATCCGACGACGAGCTAATAAGGAAGGCTAAAAACGTATTTAAACCGCACTTTGTGGTACATGATTTGCAACCGATCAACGACTATCTGAGAATGGGAGACGTTCATGGTAATTTCGAAATGAATCAATCGACATACATCACAAAAATTGCGGCAGATTGAAGGGTGCGAAACCAATAAGACCTTCAATGGAAGTCAGTTCCACTTCTCAGAAACATTAAAAAACCACTAATAATTTCGTTCCTTAATTGGCCGATTGCTATATATATATATAGATTTACAAAATATCTGATATTTCAGCTAGTAGTATCACGACCAACAAACGATAATTGGTGGAGCCAACTCAAGCGTGTTATCAAGTACTTAAAATCACAGTATCAATTGATTTCGCAATATAGCTGTTGGCGTTTTTATAATAGATCTCAGGCGAGTGAGTATCATTATTTTCCGGATATTCTGCTGAAGATTTCCGCAATTTCGTTAAATTTGCTGAAGTGGCCAAAGAACATATACATATGTAATTAAAAGCACAGCCTCTACGATCTGCACAAATTTAGCGTATAGGCAATGCTCATATTTCTACGTTCCTTGAAGTTGCTCGCCTCATTTGAAAGTATTTTGGAAATAAATCTTTATTGAGCCCTGCATATAAACCAAAAATTAAGTTTTCTTAAAACCTTTAATTTGATACCATATTGAAAAATGTAATTAATTTTTTTCTTATTAGCTTAATTCGCATGTAAATAAGTGGCAACCTTCTTTCAAAATATTTGAAAACCGCAACTTTATTAAGGGTCTTTCGTTTGATACACATATTACAATATTTTATTTCGCTCATTGTTTTAATTGAATCCAACGTTTTAAACAGGTGGCTACTCCCTGTAAAAAATCGATTTTATTGCAACCTATATAACGGCATATATATGTGATCCAGATCTATATCCAGTTGCTATATAGCAATATATGATTTAACTTATTTATTTAATTGCCTATAACTTTTTAGACATGTGGCAACTCTCCACATACTATAGGCTATTTTATAGAGCAGGCTGTAGGCTTTCCACTTTCGTCTTTCCGTGCTGTAGTTTGAACTTTCTGCGCGGTTATAATGAAATAGCCTTCCACTTTTATATATAGGATTAAGATCCGATTGAAAATGCCGAAGATATTACGAAAAATGTAAAAAGGCGAACACCGGGGAGACCAAAAAGAATGATTGGTTTTTTTTTCGACTTTTAATTTGGGTTGGGTTGTACATGAACATATTGGGTGTTTACTACCGTAATGCCCTTGTGAGAAACGCGCTTGATATTTATAGCCTACTTTGCCAACCACGGCGTATACGCAACGCCAATCGCGTAGATCGCCACAAAATTGCCATGCCATGGCGTATACGTAACGTTACGCTCAACCCAAAAACCCAAGTTGCAAGTGATTGAATTTCCAACGCAGTACCGCTAATGATGCGCAACTAACAAATCTGTACGTCACACAAAGGAAATTTCGTTAAGCTTCTTAAATTTTAATGCCATTGCGGTTGATTTATTTCGATTGCGTTGTACAATTGCCAATACAATACGAGTATGCATGTATGTATGTATGTATGTATGTGTGGGAGTGGCATTGGTCAGCAATACAGCAGACCGTCGAGCGTTAATGTGCTGACTAACATTAAATTTTTCAACAGCACACAATGGCAGGCGATTATTTACGTAGTGCAAACGAGGAAAAGAAGGATCGAATGAATAAAAAATCAGGAAATAGGAAAAGAAACCAAATTTTTGGGCTAACATTATCCCGTGTGTGTTTGCCCTAGGGCAGACGCACGTGAAATTTGCAACCGCACACACACACACTCACACACACATGTAAATGTATTAGCAGTGACTATCTATGCGCGGCATTGGATACCCCTTTTTCATTTGTGTTGTTTTTTTGTTTTTTGCTTTTCTTTGTTTGCCCCTACCTTCCGCTAGGGCATTGTGTTTGGGACTTGTGAAACATGGCACATAATACAATACTTTTGTGCGCAAAACAAGCACCCGCACCAACGCACCCACACACATACACATACATACACACTCAACTACACATGAACTTACGACCGACCCAGCATATTTATAGCGCAATGCATGCGTTGTGGGAAATTTGTGCTGTGCTGCGTTGGCAGCATGGTAATGACCCAATAAAAAACTCCAAACTAAGTTACGGCTATGAGACGGGATTTGTTCTGTGTTTTTTGGTTTTGTTTTTTTTTTTTGTGTGTGTGCTTGCTGACTGCTGCTCGCACCTTGGCGTACACTCACCCACACAGGCACATACAGAGTTACAAAGCCAGGGAAGCAAAGGCGAAGCGGCGTATTGGCGCAGAAGTGCTTGGTTCGTGGCAGCAGTTGACCAACTTAACAAAACCAACATACATAGTACAAGAACAACAACAATCAAGTGGCCCACATCTCGCACAATGCTTTCGTTATCTCTTGGTTGTATCTTTGACATTCAGCATAACTTTCTAGTTTTTTTGTTTTTTGTTTTCTTTTTTTTGTTTTTTTTTGGTGTGCTTGCAATTCGTTATTCCGGTAGTTTTTGTGTTTTTCTTCTTTTGTTTCTTTTACTCACTTTTTCTTATGGACTTTGACGTCCAAGAAAAACCTTACTCAAATATCAAAACTTTGCTTACCGTAGAAAACATTGGTTTGCCTGACAGCTTGATAAAAATCTTTCAAAGAAAATGCAGTGATTAACTTTTTCTTCGAATGTGCCACTTGTGAGCGCATTAAGTTGTTTCATGTTTCGAATAGCAAATACGAAGGTGTTCGCTTTCTATGCGATTTATAAAATTTGTTTATATTTTATAATTTAGATAAAAAAGTGCAAGGGCTCAAGGGCATATGGGGGTGTAATTGGTAATTCGAGTGAATCGAGCTTTTCGGGTGAAAAATTTATATAAATTTTTGTATTTATAGGAATCACAATGCTGAGGCTTTGCCGAATTCAGCCCACGTGTGCATATAGGCGGTCAAAAAATTTTAATTTTTTTTTTGAAATATTTGCTATGCTTTTCATGCTAAATCATTCGATTATAAAATCCTTGTAAAAAGAAGTGTTTTCACAAAATATAGTGGAAATTAATAAAGTACGTTTGAAGTGACTAAAATGTTTTTTTTTTTTGATTTTTGATCATTTCTGTGCTGACTTGCGTGGGTATTTTTATTAATAAAATAAAATGCAGGCAAGTGTTGTAACGCAGAAAATAAAAACGAGCAAAATAAAATAAAGGATTTCATTAGCTGCATATTCAAACAATAAAAAAAAATCTAAATAAAAAAAACGGGCTTGTAAAGAAATAAAAAGCTGAAACAATAAATTTAAATAACGTATTCAGTTGCATATTCAAAAAGTAATTTCTAAAATTCTAAAAAAAAATTTAAAAATTTAAATGAAAAAATAATGTAATTAAATTATTAAAAATTCAAAATTAAGAAAAAAATAAAAAAAAATACCAAAAATTTGAAATAGAATCAACGAAAATATCTGTCAATAAGTTTAATTATAAATTCAAAAAAAAATAAAAACTATAATTTGAAATAAAAATTTTAAAAACTGGAATTAAAAATTTAAATAAAATAGTTCTTAAAATAGTAAAAAGAAGCTGCAAATTTTAAAAAATAAAATTTAAAAAAGAAGCACTAAAAATTCGTGCGCTGCAAACCGCTATGTCATTAAATTTAATTGGATAATTAAAAAAAAACTATAAAAAACAGGAGATTTTATATTTAAAAATATTTGGTTTTTAAATGCTAAAATTCTAAACCTTTCCCTCTTTAATCTCAATGGCATGCTCAAAAAGGCTCTATAAATTAAAAAAAATAATATACACTAAAAATTCAATTTCAAAAAATTAAAATCTAAAAATTCTAAATGAAATATTGAAAAATCTTAAGGCAAAAATGCATTTCATTAAGCTCTATTAAGTATAAGAGCAGAAATGAAAAGTTAAGAATACAAATTAAAAAAAAAAAAAAAAAAAAAAAATACAAAAACTTCCAAATAAAAAGTTGAAAAAAATTAAAATAACCGATGAAAAATCAACGAAAATATTGAAAGCCTTAAGGCAAAAATGCATTGCATTAAGCTCTATTAAGTAAAAATAAGCAATAATGAAAAGTTAAGAATACAATTTCAAAAAAAAAAAAATTTTTTTTAAAATTACAAAAACTTCCAAATAAAAAGTTGGAAAAAATTAAAATAACCGATGAAAAATCAACGAAAATATTTGTGCGTCGCAAACTTTTTTTCAAAAAAAACTAAAAATTGTAATTAAAAAAAAATTCCATTGATAATAAAATTCAAAAATCTACATAAATAAAAAGCTAAAAAATAAAGTTATAATAACGGTTAAAAACCTACGAAACTCGTTAGGTTTATTCACGAAAAAAAATTTAAAATTTTAAATAATAATAAAAAAATAAAAAGGCTGAAAAAATCAAATTCAAAAAAAAAAAAAGTCTTAATGAACATAAAGCTAAAAATGGATTTCAAATAACGTATAAAAAATTTAAAAAAATTTATCATATTAAAAAAAAAGTTAATTGTGCTCAATTTGAATATTCAAAAGCAATTGTAAGCATTTCCAACAAAATAAAAAAAAACTTCTTTTAATTCTAAAAATTCCAATCAAAAAATTAGGCAAACTGCAATAGAGGTAATCGTAAGCTCAATTATATATTAAAAGGGAAAATTGTAAAAAAATTCTAAATAAATAGTTGAAATCCATTGTAAATTTTCGAAACTTTTTTTAATGTATAACTAGATTGGGTTCATAAATGATTAACGAAAAATGTAGTATATAGCATGTTTTTTATATGGTAAAACCAAATCATTGCACCTAAACTTTTTTTAACCCAATGCACAATGGTATTTTGCTTTTTTTTATTCTAGATTCATGTTATTAGCCTTCTGAATCTTAAGCAACTTCGCTAAGCTGTTCGATATCGATATATCGAAGTCTGAATCAATAAAATCCGCTTCGTGGCTGATTGAAGCATTGTAGCTCACTTGGGGCTTCAAAAAATTGTACTTTATGTGACAATTTCTCCCTTCTCCAATAATTATTGCTCCAGTGAATAAAGAAGAAGAGTCTGAGGAATCATTTGCCCTACTGAAAATGTGAGTTATGTTGTTCTTGCTTATGCAATTCGATCTCACTTGTATAATTTATTTAGAGTTTTTTAAAATATTTGTACCAATAGAGTATTGTTTTTTTTTAGATTTGTAAGTTTTGAACTAAAATTTGGTTTGCTCTACTTCTTTAGGAAGCAGAAATATGTACTTTTGTCTCTTTTTGGTTTTCTGTGTTTCCGACAGGATGAAAAGATGATGCATATTGGAACGATTTTTCGTCATCCCTTGTCAAGTTTAGTTTGGAGATAGAGCGGTTTCAGCGTTGTGCCATCCTCAGTGTCAATTTTCGTGCTCTCTAAAACAAACTTAACAAGGGATGACGGCAGATCGTTTCAATATAGATCAGAAATATTTTTTTTTTTTTTTGAAGCATCTTTCATTTGCCACAGTGTTTTGTTCCAATTCTATACGAAATGTGTATAGCATATTGAAATATTCAATTGCATGCAAGTAGAGGACTGATGCTATCTCCCAGAAATTTTAGTTTAGATTTGAAAACTACATACTTTGTATTTGTAGGAGATAAAATTTTTGTTTATGGTGCAGCAATAAAAAGAGGAATTTATTTATTTATTTATTTAATAATAATCTAGAAAATGCACATTTTCTAAGCGACTATATAGAGACAAATTCAAGTAAATATTATCTAACAATTTCATTTAAAAGGGATTTAAATCTGGGGTTTGATATATGTAGAGAAAAAACTATCAAAATGATTACGACCGAAAATGCGCAAGTCTCTTGTGGGGATATTGAAGTAGTTAGATTCAAGCAGCAATGGAGAATCGATCGCCCCTCGTACCATATCATCAAAAAAAGACAGCGAAAGAATAGACCTTCGGCTATTTAGAGGCTTAAAATCGATTAACTGATACAGGGGCGGCGAAACGTCCTAAGCCCGGGTGGATAGCTCTGCTGATGGGAAGAGAATAACAGGTGACGGAAATGGGTCGTCGATATAATTAAGAAGGTGAAAAGGTTTCGGAAAAAGAGCCTATTGTTCTTCGCATAATAAGTTTGTTGTATATAAGCAATACGTGGAAATAATTATTTCATAGAACCTGACTACCGGTCTGACTTAGTTATAATGCCCTGATTGGTCGAAATATTTCAAACTCTAAATAAACTTTTTCGTGCTCGAATTTTCAGGTGGGTAACAACCCACTATTGGAAATTTCAGGTGGGTAGCATTACCCACCGTACCCACGTCTTCCGCCGCCCCTGAACTGGCATCTGGTAGTGTACGTAGGAATCGGATAAACAAAGTGGAGTGAACGAGAGGGCAAAAAATATAAACGATTTTTTGTAATCGCTCAATCCTATTGATATGGGAATCGTGGTATGGTCTCCAGATAAAGACAGCAAATTCGAATTTAGAGCAGACAAGAGATGTAAAAAGGAGTTTCAGAGTGTAAGGCTTAATAAATTCGGAGCCGAAACGGCATACATATAAAAGCTAGTAAAGAATAGTATAACTGATATTCGTCATAACATTAGAAACTTTGTTACCAATTAAAGTTATATGCATTTCGTAATGATAATAATTTTTCCGTCGTTATCAAGGTGATATTCAAATGAATTTAAATAACGGATTGGGTTAGGTTGAAGTGGTAGCCGCCTGCAGCGGCTCACTATTAGGCGGCCCATGGTGTCACCGCAAAGAAAAATTTGTAGCATCCAAGAAGAAGAAATTATCCCCCACTAAACCATTTTGTCTCACTGATGAACCTCAACAGGCAATTTACCTCGGTGCTTGAAACCTCACTAAGGTAATCCGAAAACGGTGATCCCAGGTATCGCATTCTGCTTTTACACAGTGCAGGACACTTACATAGTAGATGCAAGATCGTTTCCTCCTCCTCGTCATTTTTGCAGCTCCTACAGCATCTTCGGAAGGGTACCCCCAACCTTACAGCATTTTTCCCTATCAGGCAGTGCTCTGTTAGAGCCCCGATCATGTCGGAGATGTTTTTCCTTCTTAGAGAGAGCACGCTGCGCGACCGTTTCCGATCCCATTTAGGCCACGTCTGCCTTGTGGTTCGACAGGTCGTATTTTGCCTCCAACTATTCTCAGCTTGTTTATATGTGCAATCTCTGAGTAGCAGTTTGCAAGTGGCAAACGGCATACCAATGCGTTCTTTATCCTGAAGAATCTGCTTGGTCGTACCTTCTCATGCAAGTTCGTTTGCCATGCAGTTTCCTTCTATGTCCCGGTGGCCAGGGACCCAAATGTGGTACAGTCTGTTCTGCTTGGCCATCTCCCGCAGAGATAGGTGGCAGCCCAAAGCGATGTTCGAGTTAAACATGTAAGAGCTCAGAGATCTGATTGCAGTCTGGCTATCACTAAAAGATGAAGATGTGCCTTCCCATAATCCCGGTTCCAATCTTCTCTACTGCTTCCATGATAGGTGAGACCTCAGCCTGGAAGACGCTGCAGTAATCTGGTAACCTAAATGAAGTTTGTAGGGGAGGGTTTCGTGAGAAAACGCCTCCTCCTACCTTATTACCGAGTTTCGAGCCATCTGTTTTGGGGTATCTGGAACACATCTGTAAAGTAGCGAATACATTTGGCAAGCCATATTGTTGGGATATTTTGGAAAAGTGCAGCACTATGAGTTAGCCAATACCGCGAAAGACAGAATTGAAAGACTAAAGGATATAGTAGGCCTTAGACACAAAATCGCAAAATTTTAATTTTTTTTGGTGCTATCGAAAAACCTTAACAAAAAAAAAAAAGAAAACAAATCTACAACCCAGCCTAGTGTACAGCTTCGTGTCTCTGAGTGCCTGTCGCTATATTTGAAGACTGAAAAATCACACCCAATCTAAAACAAAATCCAGCAAATCCATACTTATATATGTACATAGAAAAAGCTCCAACAACAACAAATGTGAAAAAAAACACATAACAATGAAAGGATACAAATTTGTACCTGAGCAGCGCAGGAGCCATTAAGCAATGAGCAATGACAGAAGAGCAAGCTTAGTCGTTAAGCTGAAAGCAATTTCTTAATTGTGGGCGAAGAGACAATGGACAAGCAGGCGGATGCTGGTTGAGTCGCCACAACACACACAAACATACAAACGCACACACATAATGACAGAGCGATAACGCAGGCAAAAGTTATGTGCCATTTTGAATGACTTTGCCGAAAAACGCACAGCCAGTCATCTTATGACTCACACAAACACCCACACACATACACACAGACGCACATATAAATACATTTTATTATACACCTGTATGTATTATTCGGCTTTCAAATTGATATCTGTATCATCATTTCAGGCATTTTGGCGTCCTAAATTTCTGGCATTCTTCTGGCACCCTCGTCTTGCCCGGAATCCATCCATTACCATTGCATTCCATTCTATTGCAACAAACAGCGCGCGTGTGTGTGCGTGTGTGTGTGTGTGTAGAGCATTGTGTGAAAAGGTCAAACATTGACTGACTCTCTATGCGAATGAATGCTGTGCGGATGTCGAGAATTAGACCAAATACAATAAGCATACAAGGCACATAACACAGCCGCAGCGGTCGTGAACGCGCACCGTGTACAGAGATGGTCAAAAATCAGGGAAATCTTCATAGTTGAAATTGTAGTGCATATAACGCCTTGATATAAAGCAGCAATGTTTTAATTTCTTATTCGTTTTTGCCAAGACGCAACACAGCTCTAAATTTTACTGATTAGAGTAGCGGTGAAATTAAACTTTTTGTGGTACGTAATTTTATGCCTGTTGTTTACTACTTTGAGGTCGCTGATTTGAAATTAATCCTCAGTTTTTCTCTAGAAGCGCTAATTTCTAAGTTACAGTTGTCAGATATATTTTTTTGTGCTAGTCACATTTCAGTTTTTTTAAACTTGTTGTTTTTTCAACAATGCCCACCACGAGAAATATTTATGAAAACGATCCCAACCATTTTTGTTACATCCGTGGTGAAAATAGATTCAAAAATGATAGACTACTGCCGGTATTTTGTAATTCAGTCTCATCTCGAGTCACTAAATTTGAGACTTTCAATCAGAGGAATTTTTTGTGACTTGAAACGATTCAGTAAGTAACAGTCACAAAAAATTTCACCCAAGACTGTGGTGAAAAGCAGTACAGACAATCAACTGATGGTATGTTCAGCTAGAGATGTACAATCTACCTCAATGAAAATGTATTCTTCGATAGCACACGAAATATTTTTTCAATTCTTTGTCAACGGCTTTATTGCTCTTTAAAAATTGAAACAATATGGTTATCGCAAAAATTAGCAAACGTTCAAAATTCTTATTACTGCATTTTATGTGGACCGATTATTTCAAATACATATATGAAAAAATTAGAGCTATCAACAATCGATAAATGCGATTTTCATCCATATGCAAATTCGAACACAAATGAAACCAAATAGTTTAGTTTTATTATGCGTTAAGAAAATTATGTGCTACTTTTAACAGATTTGAGCAAAATATAGCATACGATTATGGGTCAGATCGAGTGCTACTTTATTTTCGCGTTTGTTCAATACTGCCCTGAATTTCTTTGTTTTATGACCTGCTGAGGAACAGCTGACAAAGTAGTGACTTTATTTTAAGACGGGAGAATCGAGACGGCTTACTGAATACCGAATAGTCTCAAAATCAATCTCACCACCGAAAAGTCCCAACTAGTTACTAGAACCGAATACCGGCATACGTCTGTCGGAGTTCATAAAACAAATGTTTTTGGAACACTTTGGATTCCCTTCGTACAGCCGTGGCAAGTATTGTGCCCCTCAGGTGAAACATGTGTGGAGTTTTTAAGATGATGGACGAATAGGAAAAATAACAAATTTTAAGTATCAAATGACAGTGATGTGCCGGGAACTAACCAATCATAGTTTATTTGTCTGTGAGACAGCAGAGCGAAGTCTGAGTACTGGGTTAGGAAAAGATTGGGCTACCAGGCAAGCTGTTGTTTCGGGCCAACCCAATTTGATAAATCGACCACTGGGTTCAAGGATCGCATAACACTTTACCACCTTTGCGTATCAAACTAGGGCTTATGAGACAATTTGTTAAAGCGCTGAACAGGGATGGTGACTGTTTTAAATACATCTCAAAAAAATTTTATAATTTGAACAAAGAGAAACGGAAAGCCGGAAGTTTTGCTGGCCCTCAAATAAGTTGGTTAACAAATGATGGAAAGTTCAATAATTAAATGACTGATCCGTAAAAAATGCCTAAAATGTAAGCGTTTGGACTGCAAAAAATTGCCAAGGAAATAAAAAGGATGCAACTTTTGCGGAGCATATTTTGTTTTGATGTTGTCACACTTTCTGAGTAAAGAACAAGGGGATATCCGAATTATATAAGAATTTTACTAGGGTCACTGGAATGCTAACTATTGCCGAAGGATTAAGTCAATTACAAATATTATAAAAGTACAGTTTTTGATAAGTAGAAGTTGCTCTTCTTATGGTTCTTAATAATTCTTCTAATTAATTAATTACTCTTAATTATATCTTCAGATCTGAAAACAACACCCAGAGTAAGTATAGTATTAGTCATAATGTTTCATGGAACAATAACGTTGTTCCCCTGTGTTACTATTCATAATAATTTTATTAATATTCGAAACAGGGTATTATGGTGGACATAGTGTGAACTCTTCTTAGAACAAAATCATACTCTTTGCTAAGTAAAATATAAAGTGCCACGCCTGAAACCATTTTCTCTTAAAGGGAGTTCCATCCCACGCTCTTAACGAGGGCCTAGTAACTGAGGCCTGGATAAAAAGCTAAACTGGAACAGATACATTGACCCATTGACCCATTGGCCTAGGAACATTCATTCTGCGATCAATATAAACACAAATTGCCTGCTTGTGCATAATGGGAAATTTTCCACTAATGCCCTTCAAAAATGGCTGGAAATGTAAATTTTTTAGCGAACTGACTACATTATTTTTTTTTTTTTGCAATAATTTGAAGAGATTTCGAAGGGATTCTCTAAGCCTGAATTACAGAAAGCAAATTAATATTTAGCAGCATGTGGAGAAAGATCGGAAATTTGAAAAAAAGAGAACTATAAGCAATGTTAAGAATGGTCACGGTGAACTATTCACCTTCGAGTAAGTAGGTGTATTTCCGAAAGATCTTTGCAAAAGCTCCCACTTTGCATTTCTAGTCTTGTTTGTTTTTTTTTGGTTTTTTTAATAATTTTACTAAATCTTGTCGCAAATTCTTACAAATTTGTATAAAGAATGCAATTAGAGAGATAAATAATTAAAAAACTAAAATTTTGGACAAGTGATGTGGATATTAATATGATACTGATTTCATTTTGTTTTTATAAAAAGTCGTTTAAGGGCAGTCGAAAGGTTTAGAGCCAAAAAAAAAGTCGCTTTCTGAAATTTATATTTTTAGAACAAGAAGCATGGTCGACAATTCGTTCAAAGAGTTGCAAAGTAGCGTCCGTAATTATTAACTTTAAAAGTGATTGTATACTTTTAATTTACATTTAATTGAGCTACTGTTTTTACTTTTTTACGCTATATGAACCCCAAAAAGCCAACGAATGAAAACTGAAAATTATTAATTTGTTTTTTTTTCTGAATTTTGAAATCGATTTTTAACGTAGAATTTGTGCATATTTTCATTTATTTAATATATTAACTTTTCGGCGTATTTTTTTTATAGCAAATAATAACTTTTATGAGTTCTAGGCCATTTTGAATATTAAAGAATTATAGAAAAATGTTATAGAGGTTATTGGAGGTAAAGCTACTTCGCAGATCACCACATCTCCTCGTCAGACTTCTTGCAATAATTGAACTCATGCCCTCTAGCTTACACTCATTAAGGCGAAGCCTAAAAGAGATGATCCAAGTAAGCTGTGCACTTAGTCTTGCCATAAATTCAGTTAAAAAGTTTACAATGCATGCTGCGAGGTCAAATCGCTGAAAAAAGTGTAGCTACTTTTTACTATAATTTCTATGCAGCGCCTACTCATATAAAATAATAAGTTCAGCGTTTGCTTGCGTTTATTAACAATGGAGTAGAGGGGCTTTGCAGAAGTGTGGAAAAAGCGCAAGTGAAATTTATGAGCTTCTTAAAAAACGAAATATTTTTGGAATATTTGTTTACCACACTACTGATCATTTTTCCCAAACGTCTACAGTTGATGACAGAAAGAGAAATGGTCGTCATCGCATGGTTCGAACCAATTCAGCCATAAAAACTGTTCGCGAATGCATTCGCAGAAATCTCTTTAGAAAACAGTAAATTATTTCAAGGGAAATGGATATATCGCCCATATCAATGTCACGACTTATTCGAGATGATCTCGACATGAAGGCCTGCCGTCGGTCAACACGCCATCATCTTCTGATACCGCGCTTGAAGCAAATTAGGCTCAACAGCTGCAAGCAGCTTCTTCAGTGGCACGTGGTCAATGGTTATCAAGGTATCCGATTTTCGGATAAGAACATTTTCACTACTGACGAAGTTTTTAATAAAAGCAAAATCTACGAAAAAACTTCCAAAGACGCAAAAAATGTTATACCAAGGGCTCAATGTGGTCACCATCCAGCTGCTGTAATTGATTGGTGGGGAGTCTCCTGTAAAGGCGTTACTCCACTTCACCTCTGTGAAATGGAAGTTAAAACTGGCAAAAATGTACCAGCAGGATGTTCTAGAGGGCGTGGTAAAGCAGTTAAGCAATACTCTCTTCGATGGAGAGCATTGGATTTACCAGTAAGATTCTGCTCCTGCACACAAGGCAAAAACCACCCAGCAGTGACTTAAAAGCAAAATTCTTGGTTTCATAGCTGCATAAGATTTGCCGTTTGGAAGTCCAGATTTAAATCCATTTGATTACAGTTTGTGGTCAGAATTGCAGAACATGGCCTGTCGAACACCACATAGCAATTTGGAGATTGGTTCGAGCAGCATCGTCAATATCAATAGAAACTGTGCGTGCCACTATTGATCAATGGCCGAGTCGTTTGAGGGTTTGTGTGAAAGCAAACGATGACCATTTCGAATCAAATTGTTTACATCAGTTAATATATGAATTATTATATGAAACTAATTTTATTAAAAAATCTGACCACATTTATGAGTTCTGCTCACAATGGTAGCAGGCAAATGAATATTCATCTTGTGTTACATATCTGATTTTCTAAAGAAGGGAAGAGTACATTTCATCAGTGCGCAACTATTATTTTTAAGCGCAGTTTTTATGGAGTTATTACACTGTGGGGCGCAGGAAAGTGGCAGATTTCCAAAAAAAAAAGGACAAATAAATAGCAATAGGTATACACATACATATTCAAACTGAGATCTTTTGAGGCATGAAATTTATATACACGCATGTGTGGGAATGCGTGAAGGCTAACCAAAAGATGGTAATGCACACACACACTTTCTCAAACATATAAAATCTTAAAAGGGTCGAACAGCATTGGCTAAGAGGCTCGTAAAGTGAAGTGGAAGGAAAGAAATCTGGTGAGAGACGCGCAAGGCTATGGCGGAGGAGGCTAGCAATGCTGTGTTGGCTTAACGGAAAGACAGAGTGCTGTGCTAGAGGATGCAAGGTAGTAAAAGTATATAAATTATTTGCCCTAGTGCCGCTATGTTTGTTATTTTACTTAGTTGGAGTAGCACGCGCCGTAAAATTATCGCTCCTCAGTTGTCCGTCCGGAAGCAAAAGATATGGGCGTAGCGCGAAACAATAGAACAGGTAATGGAGTGGCACAACATCTTAGTCTCAGATTTTTCGGAACGTTTGCCAATAGGGAATACTTTTTATATGTATTGAATTTTCAATTACCAAATCATTTGCATCCTTTGTAGTAGCATAGAAGATATATTAAAATGGCTTTCCTTTTTCTTTCAAATTATCCAAATTTTGTATTCATTTCGTAATACTAAACTATTTAATCTTTGCCTTTTTTACCGCGAAACTAAATTAATTTGATACCTAACAAAAATAACTGAAATTGCAATTGCACTTTTATCACTTCTTCACAAATTGACTGTACGCAATAATTAAATCAAAATACTGTACACCATTTTTTCGTAATTATAGCTCCAACACATAATGACAAGATTTTGCAAATTATTTTCGTTGATTCAATTTTTAATTAATGTTTTAATAAAAATATTGTTCATGCTATAATAAAATAAGTTTTAGTTCAAGGCCAAATGTAGCTGAAATGTAAGAAAATTAAATTCGGTGCAAGTTAGAAGTAGCTACAAATTATTAGTGTTGATTTTCGGAAATTTTCTTTGCCGACGGTGTTGCTTGTTTTTTTCTTATGTTTGTATGTATTTAAAAATGAATTGCTGCCCGTTAGTGATCCCACCCCTCTCGAACGGCTCAAAGGAGTTTTTGCATTTTCCAAAGCTTAATTAGAAAAACGGCGTTGCCAGATATTTAAAATTAAAAAAAAAAAAATGTTAGAAAAAAACGAAAGCGCAGTATGTGACTTATTATATGTGGACACATTTTAAACCGCAGAAAATTTGATTAGGGCTGCCACCTTTTGAAAAAAAATGCAAAACAGCTATTTAAATGAAATACTAACTTATATAATATAACAGTCCGGACATTAAAACATAAGAGTTTGTAAAAGCTGTGCACAATATTTTAGGTTAGGGTTGCCACATATAAAAAATATGGAAAAACGGTGTTGCCACGTCGATGATGCCAAAAAAAACTGAATTTATATGAAACGCGATTCAAACCCGAAAAAAATTTTATAGAGTTGCCTTTAACTTTCGGAAAAATTATGAAAAGGGTATCGAACAATTCTTTGAGCTTTCTACCCAAAAAAATAAAATTAAAGTTCAAATAAAATGTTAACTATTGAAAACGTTTCAATCGAGATGAAAATTAATGGCTTTGTTCCAAAACTAATTTTTTTAACAAAAAACCTTCGAAAACTTTATAATAAACATGGCGATTTGTAATAAGAATAATGTCTTTTCTCATCTTATGGGTACAATCCTACCCAATCCAAAGTCAACCTCGTTCTCCGCATTACTTTAAAAATTAAGAGACCAATATCTTTCTCCGATTGATTCACAACCAGCTTAACGTTTTAAATTGGCGGCAGTGCAAGATAATCAAAAGGGACGTGAACTATGCGAGGTTTGTTACATGGAGAGCTAGAACGAGGACAAATAAACCACTGCTAAAGCTTTCATATACATACAGTGTGCATCGATTGCATAAACGAAATCTAAAATTTAGTTTCGTAATTAATAAATTACAAACTATTCACTGTTTTTCATATTTTTTTTTTACAAAATACATGAAATCTCAATATGGGTAGAAATCTACCCACAAGGTTTCGTTTGCTCCTACGTATTTTTTTTTGCATTCTTAGGCTAAGATTTTATACCCACTGTTTCTATGATTAGTTGCTATGCAATTTAAGAGCTTCGATTGTATTTTTTTTTCGTGAAAACACAACTCAAAAATTGATTTGTCGTTCGAAGTCGAAGGAAAACTTTAGATTCCTCAACTTGTGGTACAACAATAAGACGCACACCAAAAATTGCAGGAGCTATATGATGATTATTATTTTTATTAGATGCATTAAGTATAGAACAAAGCAAAATAAGTGCCGGAATTTTTTCTCTTTAAGATCTTGAAATATGTTGATGGTTTTCTGGAGCTTTGAGAAAACGTTTGCTACCACAGAGTTCTCAAACTGAAGAAGTCACAACTATAACTCTAACCATAGATCCAGGTAATAACTGTTTAGCCTTTGAATTTTCAAAAATTCATCTCAAATGTGATAAGATTTCTATACATCTTTTGATAGTAATTATGTGTGAGATA
Source organism: Anomoia purmunda (assembly GCA_951828415.1). Taxonomy (NCBI): domain Eukaryota; kingdom Metazoa; phylum Arthropoda; class Insecta; order Diptera; family Tephritidae; genus Anomoia; species Anomoia purmunda. The sequence continues at coordinate 18,980,027 of OX639993.1, forward strand.
AAGGTTTTAAGCTATCGATAACTATTATTTTGAGACTTATATTAATAAAGGCTTTTCGAAGTGAAACAATTTTTAAAATCAATAATAAATATTATTTTGAGACCATTATGGTAAAAGTTATTGAATAATTACGATCAGAGACATACATTTCTTTAACGTTTTCAAAGACTTTTATTCTGAGACTTATATTATAAAAGTCTTTGCACAATAACTATGAGTAAGAAAACTTTTGAAAGACGAAATTATTTCGAACTATTCTGGGACAACTTCGGGATTAGTTTGGGACCGGTTTAGACTAGTTTAAAACAATTTCGGAATTTCAGTTAGGGGATCACTTCTGGACTAGTACAGGACTCCACGAACTTACTTGTTTTTATTATTTTTTGAAGTAAAAGCGTGATTTGGATAAATTCAAAATTCGAAGTATTAGAAGGAACTTCAAATTAAAGAAGGATGAATGCACAACATAATTACTAGTGACTAGTTTTGAACTGATCCCACACTGGTACCAAACTAGTATGGAAGTGATCCCGAATTGGGCTCGAATCCGTTCTGAACTAATCCCGAAATGGTTGCGTAAATATTTAAAAAAGGTTTCTTATACATAATAATAAATATAATAAATAAAATTCTTGGAAGACTAAAAAAATGTATATCACTACCAATTATTATGAGAAGACTTTCATAGTACGAGTATAAGTCCCAAAAAGTCTTTGGAGACTTAAAAGTATTGACTTCGCTAATAATTACTATAAGAAGGCTTTTGTAATATAAATCTTTGAATAACAGTAATAATAACACGAAAAATTTGTTCTAATTATTAGTGAACTTTTATTCCTTTTTCTTATGCTTCTATTTCAACGTTTAATTTGAGATAGTTTAATAATCAAATTACTTAAAATTATTTTCGATGCATATCGAAAATAGTCGACCATTTTTTGTGAAATCTGTTGAATTTGTTTGGAGAAGTTCATGTTGTGCGCCAATATAAAGTAACCTCATTTTAGAAAATAGAATAGCAATGTTCAGCTCAGCTAAATAGACTTACCTAATATTCATTTATATTCGATGCATTGTATGTTCCTTTCATCTGAAAAGTAAATTAAATAAAATTAGGTTGTTTTCGGAGTCTACTTGGTTTATTAATAAAACATGGCACATAACGACTAAACTGAATTTTTTTTTTAATTACAATTACTATTTTCTAAAAGAAAAAAACAAAGATTGGCAATGACAAAGCTGTACATATAAAAAAAATTAGACGCAATTTCTTTTTACAGTCGCACTATTATAAATATTAGAGAACCTTAAAGAACATCACTTCTCTCTAAAATCTTTTTTAATTTGATTTTAACACAACACAGCTGTATTAATTTTTCATTGATGCGTAGGAGTGGTAGAAAAAATTACGGCAGTGAGAACAGATAGAAGGGTAGAAGGGTTTGACCTGGAAAATAGGACACTCGACCTCATCGCTTAGAGGGTGTAGGAGTGGAGACTCGGTCATTCCTCCCTAGGCAAGGAAATGGATCGCAACCTTGGACGTTTCGAACACTTCCTTCCGCCAAACACCATCGAACAAACGCCAATAGAAAAGGTTACTTTCGTCACAGTCAGCGGTTTGAAAGTTTGATCCCCTCGCCCGCTCAAGGGTGCAGGGATGGATCGGAACCTCGGACTTTTCGACCATTCCGTTTAAGAGTTCGAGCTTACCGCTCCAATAGACAGCGGGTCGGAAGATCGTACCATCCGACCACCTAAACGAGGCTTGAAAAATCGCTACGACAATCGGAAGCGCATCATTCTATCATCATGCGCACTCGATTCACACCGTACATTTCCAGTCTAAAGCTTATGCTTTCAACCTTTTTAGTACTGTAAGAGTCAATGTCAATAAAGTTTGAAATATTTTGTAATATATGTATTAACCGTAATTTATTTGTTAAGATTTAAGGTTGTAAGAGAGGAATAAATTAAAAAAGTACGGTTAGAATGGTGTCGACAATTCTCTGTTTCTCAATGAGCAAGTACTCCACTGTCAATATGATAGGATCTGGTCGGAAGAAGCATCTGGGTCGTCACACATCTTCGGATATCGTTAAAATTCCACATCGCAAATTAATTGCTGAAATATTTGCGTGGAAAGATTTTCATTTAAACAAAATCGTAAAGCTCACCGGATTATCGGGCGTTACATACTAATTATAATTATTATAATATTTTGTTAAATAAAGCCTACGAAATTAATACTTTATTCATACTATATTCAAGTTTTTGTTAATAACTAGTGAAAAATATTTTCACCCAAAAAGGTCTTATACGTAAGACAGAAATAGCACTTGAATTTATAACAAAGCTATATTATTTTTCGTTTGGTCAATAATAAGTATGCCGACATGAAAGCGCTCAGAACGATATCATTAAAAAAAAAATCCAATTTAGTTCTAAAAATTCGCAAGTCACGCACAAACTGACGGAATCTCAAGCGCACAAATAAATCTAAGCGAATAATCAATCGCTAGCAGGAAAAAGGTAGTGAAAATGGCAAATCACACAAACCACCACATTTCCAAACGCACAAATGGATATTAAGAAAATTTACACACACATGCATACGTTCGTATGTACCTACATACATATATAGCATATGTAGTAAGGTGCAAAAGTTTCTGGCTTGAGTTATAAAAAAGATAAACTCCAAACCAATATTTTTATTTTTCAAAATTAAACACATTTTTCCCACTGCTTTACTAGTATTTCTATACCCCTAATATTACAAAGAATTTCATGTATTTCAAATTTTTAATAGGCAATCTCAAATGAAAGTTAAATGAATTGTTACAAGTTTAAAAAAAAGCTTTATTTTTAGACAAACCGCATGTTTAAAAAACCAAACTCAACTTGAATTAAGCGAATTAGATAACTAAAACATGTAGATAAAACAATATGAATATTAGATGAAAGAAAACATTTAAAGAGGGGTACCACCTGTTTAAAATCTAAAATTGCAATTATTTTTTAAGTCAAACGAATTATTAAAATATAGGTATCAATAAGAGAAAAATGAAATAATTTTGAAGAGGTCTCATTTATAAACTACATGAAGTAGGGTTGCCACTTGTTTAGTGAATCAAATTCAGGACGAATTAGATAAGTAGGTAATTGAAATGGTTATCGCAATTTGGATGTCACTACGACCAAAGAATGTTCAGAAATCCTTAGTATAAACACTTAGGATACTATTGTGGAATTTTAGAAGGATTGCCACCTGATTTAAAAATAAAATTCAATCAAACATATTTATTAAATGAATGTAATAACAGAATATGCAACAAAGGAAATGAATTTGAAAAGGCTTAATTTTTAAACTGCATATAGCAGGGTTGCCATCCATTTATGAACCAAAATTCAGTTTGACTGAAGAGAACTAAGTAATTGAGTCATATAACACAATATGAGTGAAACAAAATAATTTATTAAAATTTTATTTTTTTGAGAAAATGCTGCCACCAGTTTAAAGGCAAATTAAACTAATTTAAAAAGTTTAATAAAATTTTGCAAAATAAGTGTTAACGTAAAAGTTTTAAGAAAGTTGAATTTCAAAATTACTTTTGAAGATGGCTGCCACCTGTTTAGAAGGTAAAATACAAATTAATTAATAAGTTATATCTAATATTGCAAGAGGATTATTTAGCGAAAGAGCCTTGATAAAGCTTAATTTCAAAAATATGTTTTTGAAGGATTGCCACCTATTTAAAAATGTAAATTAAATTAAAAATGTAAATAAAAAAAATATGTAATATTTAAAGACGGGTGCCAAAAAAAAAGTTCAAGAAAGATTAATTTCAAAAATATTTTTCAGCACGGTTGCCACGAGATAAAAAAAAATTGAATGGGACTAACCAAGGCAGGCCGGAAAGAGAATTAGGACTCATTCGAAGAGCTTTGGTTCAAACCCCTTCATTTCTCGGTCAGTACAAATAAAATTCAAAGGCAAACTATAAAAGTTGCAGGGATATATCTGTGCCATTAATGTTTTTTTTGCACGTAATACAAATATAAATCTTTTTTAAATAAAAAACCCGTGTCACGATGTTTGTGGTCGAACTCCTCCGAAACGGTCCGATCGATTTTCATATGTAAATTTGGTAGGTATGCAAATAAGGTGCTAAGTGTATTTTATGCTTGTGATAGGGTTGCCACCTGTTTCGAAAAGTTACATTTGATTAAATTATACACAAGTGATATGACATATTAAAATATGTTTGTCAAGCAGTTTGTCTCGCCGAGGAGATGGTTCATTGCTAGTTTTATGAGGGTTGCCAACTTTTTTAAAAGTAAAATTAAATGAAATTATGCACAAGTTAAACGAAAGAGCCAAATACGGGTATTGAACGGTTTATATCGGAAAAGGTTCATGTCTATTTCTATGAGGGATGCCACCTGTTTGAAAAGTCCAATTTAATGTAATTATACCAAAGTTATATGAAATAATGAAATATAAATTGCAAACTATTTATTTCGCTGGAGAAAGTGTATTTTTTGAAGAGGGTTGCCACCCTATTTAAAAGTGAATTTTAATTAAATTATATGTAAGGATGTAAAATATTAAAATGTGCGCATCAAAATGTTCGTCTCGGTGAGGGCATCATACCTTTATTTTTGAGAATGTTGCCACCTGTCATATGTGACGAAAGTCAAAATGTGTTTTCTGGTTATGAATACAAAGTATAAGTAATAAATAAATTTAGGCAGAATGGCGTCTATCGGAATTATAAAAAAAAAATAGCAAAAAAACAAAACCATTTGTTTAATTTCAAAAAACTTTTTATTCAATTATTTGTTATATCGGGTCTTGCAATAGGAACGCTACAAAATTTTTTTTTTAAATAAAATAAAAACGGTTTGGGATATGAATTAAATTCTTTATTCCTGTGCAAGTACATTCGATGCCATTATGTATGGAACTCGGTTTCTTTTACATGGGCACTACGGGCACGTTTGCAGAAGTCCAGACGCTGAACCCAATTTTCGACGCTTTTCAAGCATAATTCGGCCGATACTGCTGCATTTTAACGTTCGATATTCGTACGAAGTTCACCAATCGTCGCTGGCTTGTTGGCATAGACCATAGACTTGACGTAGCCCCACAGGAAATAGTCTAACGGCGTCAAATCTCACGACCGAGGCGGCCAATTGACTGGGCCATTTCGTGAGATAACACGTTCACCAAACTTGGTTTTCAATAAATCGATTGTGACATTCGCTGTGGGGCTTGTGGCGCCGTCCTGTTGGAACCACATATTGTCCAAGTCCATATCATCCAATTCGGGCCAAAAAATATTCGGTTATCATTGAGCGGTAGCGATTCCCATGCACAGTAACGTGCCGGTCTTGATCATCACGCATGATGTACGGCCCAATGACGCCGCCGGCCCATAAACTGCACCATAGCGTAATTTTTACGGGATGCAATGTTGACTCATGGAGTACGTGGGGATTGCTGCTTGTCCAATAACGCATGTTTTGATTATTGACGAAGCCATTCAACCAGAAATTAATAATTTCGACTCGTTGTTGGATCGTATATCTTTCCATGATGAAATGGCAAACCTTACTGAAGAGAAATGTCAAAAGAGCGGGAGAAAATATGGCGTCGTTTGCTGTCACTATCGGTCTACTTTTGTAGCGTCCCTATTGAAAAACCCTTTACATATATATTTGAAAATTCCAGTAATTTAATATCAATAATTTTTTGTTTCGCCCACAAATCGAATCTGTGTAGGCGAGCAACTTTTAGACCTTACTACATATGTATGAGTGTGTGTGTGTGTGCTCCGAATACCTTCAGGCATATTATAACATAAACGCAGCGGAACGTGCACAAATGTCCTAACTAATACACTTGCACACATACTTAAATTTATGTATATATATATGTTGTTTATTTTTGCCACGTCATTTCCCATATCCTTTCGCCTACGCTTGCGTTCGTGTGTGTGCGTGTGTGCGTTTATGTGTGTGTATGTGCGCGTCGTCGAAAAGTACGCAATCATGCACACCTACAAAAGCAAACATAATTGATATCGTAATCAATTCAAACTTGAAATCTAAATCTTAAGCTCTGCGCGCCAGCTCAACTGAAGCGCCGTAAATATTCAGTAAACCCGAAGGCGACCAACCAACCAACCAACCAACCAACCAGCCCCCACAACGAACCAACCAAACGTGATGCTTGTGCGATTCAGCCGTTTACGCTACTGATTGCCTGCAGTACAAATCAATGACGAAGAGAATGAAGTGAATGCTGAAGGGAGGGAGGCAGGAGGCAAATGAAAACCAGGAAAATTCTATGGAAACCTTCAAGTCATTGGGCAGCAAAAGATTTTTGAGGCAACATGGAAGGTAGTCGAAGAAATTCTTAGATATTTTGACGCATTTGTATACAAATCAATTGAGTGGGTGTGTGTGTGTGTATGTGTTTTTAGGTGGATTTATGTATGTATATGTGCGCGTATATTTGTAGAAAAGTTTGTGTCGCAACGCACCGTAACCCCCTTAGCCTTCGATCCCTAAGCAATAAGATATACAAATATTAGCCGTAATACCTTTGAGATGCCAAGTTGAGTTGCAGGCAACAACAAAACAATACAACGACGAATGTAGTTATAAAAATAACAATAACAAAAACCATAGCCCCCCGAGCAATAATAATATATAGGTATGAATATGTGTGTGTGTGTGGAAGAAAAACAACATAAACCAACGTAAGTAATCTTAAGAGGGTTACAAGAACAACAACAACAACAACAACAACAGCAACAACACAAAATAGCAAATAGCAGCTAGCTTTCTCTACACACAAAGGTAACGATAGATTTTGAGGCAGCTGAGTGAGGCAGCATGGAATAGTAGAAAAATTGGAAAAAAAAACAACGCAACTAACTACAAATAAAAACGTAAACGAAAATGAAATGAAATTGTAACGGCAACAAGAAATGGGAAAGCAACAGACACAGGCACAGTCACAGCTACCCTGCAGTGAAATTGACTAGTTCGAAACGACAAAAATACCAACATCATCTGCAATCATTTTTCAATGCAAGCAACTGGCATTTTTAACATCACAATACCCGAAAAAATATCAATACTTAGCCTATGAATCAGCAACACAGAATTTGATGGCGCAGTTTGGAATTTTGTGCGAAGCATATGCATCGAAGTATTCGATAAGGCAGAACATTGGCAGGTTCGATTCTTGGAACGGAAAAACTTGAAATATTTGGATCTTTTTTTTAAATTAATTTGATTTTGTTTTACTATAGGGATTTGTTTCTGTGAGTTTAATAATTTTAATTTGTTTTTGTTTTAGTAGTAAAAAATAACCTAAATTTAATAAGGTGCTTTCAAGTAGCGTTCTCAGAAAACAAATTTTTTTGAAGTCAAACTTCGTTAGAGTAATGATAGTGATTTTCCAATGTCGCATCACAATGTCACGTCACGCGGTCACATCACAAAGTGGCGACATGACAACGCTCGTGAGAGATAAAACAAACATACATACTGAGAGAGCGACAGAGAGAGAGCATGCCCATTACATAGTAGCTTGGGTCCATTTTGGCACTATTTTGGTACTAGGCATTTCATTGTGGGGGTTATTTCGGGATAATTTTGGGAACATTTTGGGACTTTTTTGGGACCATTTTCAAGTGCATGTCGGGGTTAGTTTAGGACTTCGACTTCGGGGAGAGTTGGGGAATAGTTTGGGACTAGTCCATCTCTGCAACTATTGATTCTACTACTATTTCTACTACTACTACTAATACTAATTACTATTACTAATACTCTACTACTGCTCCTACATCTACATTACTAACTAACGCTATTGTTACTAATGTTCCCAATAATTTCTACCACTATTTTTATTAATTTCTTCCACTATTTTTACAAATTTCTACCACTATTTTTATTAACTTCTTCCACTATTTTTACTAATTTCTACCACTATTTTTATTAATTTCTACCACTATTTTTAATAATATTCCTATTAATTCCTACCACTATTTCTATTAAAATTTACCACTTTTTTGACTAATTTCTGCCACTGTTTTTAATAATCCTACTACTAATTTCTACCACTTTTTTCACTAATTTCTACCGCTATTTTTACTAATGTCTACCACTATTTTTACTAATGCTACTACTAATTACAACGACTACTTTTACTAATTTTCACTACTACGCTGAAGTTTTAGTTCTGGCTAGCGCACTTAGGCACACGCGTATTTTTTTATTTAATTTTTCGAATTTGTTAGCTTTGCTCTTTGCTGTATTTTGAGAGATCAATAATATTAGAAATTTTATCTAAAAAATTCAACGAATAAAAAAGTATGCAAAAATCTGTACCGCATTCATCAACCTGACGTAGAAAATAGATTATTAAAAGCAAACTAAATACAACGGCAAATCCGGTCAAATTCACACAGCTTTTATTCAATAGCCGATTAAGTTGACAAATAATACGTATTTGTGATGCTAAATTTTTATACTGCGATAAAACGCGAACATGGCTAATGCATTTGCTGAATAATAAACAAAATTGAAAAGTTGTTAGCTTGACAAAATTAGCCATTGGTCGATGGGCGTTCACAGCGGCAATCTTAGCCAGTGTTGCCGTTATGCGAGTAAATACGCAATTTTACCCTTTTCAAGCGCCGATACACTTCGACCCAAATTTTTGAAAATTTTCAGTGATTATTTTAGAAAATGTTAACAGAACTATGCCAAAAACAGTACGCCCTGTAAATACCCAAAAAAAAAAAACATCACTAAAAATTTATAAAGAAAATGCAACACTTCTTCTCACTTCTTATGAGCAAAGTTTGTCCCAAGGCGAATTCATATAAGGTGAAGTTGACTGGAGCAATTTCGTCCTAGCGCTAGAAATGCTAAGTTAAATGTATTTTAATTTTGCTGATTTTGTTGCGCATTTACAGCTTTGAGAGCTAAACCATGAAAGCCGAATGAAAATGCATGTAAACTTTGATAGCTGTAGCCGTAGAGGCAAAATCTCAATAAACGTAAATTTTGTATTTATACTGCCATTACTACCTGTTTGATGTCTCTAGCAGCGAAGGCCTTTTATAACTGTACATTTGATTTCTCTCAACTAAACTCGATTTATTGTTTTTTATTTGAAAATTGTGTTTTCAGCAATGTAACAAGAGTTACTGTGAGAATCTCAAATCTATCGCTTTATTATTATAAAAAGCGGGGCCGTAAGGTTATAATTTTTATAAAAAATATCATGAGTTACTCGTTATTTTTTAATATTTATTTTTTCGATCAATTTTGAATTAATCGTTATTTTTAATTTTTTATTTTTCGATCAAGTTTGATATTAGTTTTTTAAATTTAATTTTTTATACCAAATTGGAGTGATAGTTTGTGATGTTTATATTTTCGACCTAAAACAGAAAAAGAGCGATATTTTATTTTTCCGATCATATTTGATAGATTTTTAAAAATATTTTTTCGATTAAAAATAATCAGAGTTTCTGACGATAATAGCAACAACAACAAAATACGATTTATGTTTTATGATAGAAAAAATAAAAATCAAAAAATACTGATTAAAGAATGAATGTAAATCCCAAAGCAACGATAATTTTTGATTTAAAAAAAATTCTAAATAAAAAATGGCATAGCGATTAGATCGATATATTCGAGTTTTGTTTTAACCGAACTCTTCCTAATGATTTTTTGAAACGCAACACAAAAAAGCAAAAAAAAAGAATACTATGATTATTTTCGGTCCCTGATAAAAGGGTAAACAATAAATATGGCGACCATTTTTTTCGACATTCGGTAGATTCTTAACAGCAGCACTGGTCATAACATGACACCATGGTCGTCATGGGCGATTGGAGCTTTACATTGAAATTTTCACTATTCTTCGACAGGCGGCGCTGAGACGCAATCACTGCCGCAGACCAATTCTTAAACTACTCTGATTCTTTACTAGCATGACTTTTTGCTGCTGGGTACGCACACACACACAATATACAATTGTTTAGTATGCGCTGGTATGGTTTATGTGCCCTGAGAAAACGAACGTAACGAAAAAAAAACAGAAAATTGAAATAAAAACCCAACAGCAGCAGCTGCAGTGGTAAGGAAAAACATTACAAAAATGAACAGAAACAGAATAGAAATACAGAAAATGAGAAATGGATAAAAGAAACAAAAACGATAAAATGAATTGAGGCACTGTGTGTGTGTGTGTGTGTGGCAAGTGGCAGCAATGGTTGTTGCAACTGCAACCACAACAGCTACGATGGCATATAAAATACTGTGTTGCACAATAGCAGAAAATCACAATAAAAATAACAAAAATATCGTAAGTTGAAGTTGCAGCAGCATAACAATCAAACTATGTGGCAGCAAGAACCGATGGGAAAAGTGCACGCAAGCGACAACAACAATTTTGAGGAGTATAAGACAGCAGTAGAGGAGGATGCAAAGTGTTGTGTGGTGAGAAGAATGGCGTGCGCATTATACCCAATGCTAGGAGTATGGTACTGCCGATTTGAATGTTTGAAAACATAGGCTAACTGGTTTTAAATTATTTGGAAATATCAAGTCTATTTTCTCGCATTATAACTTAGGAATGGAGCACGACCGTACTTCGGCTTCGGTTTCGGCCAATAAAGTTTGGTTCGGCTTTGACCAAAAAAAGCCGAACTTTGGCCCAACATTTATAAATTTTTAACAGTTAAAAAAATTTTATTTTTAATTTGTTTCTCTTCGGAAAAAAGTCAAATAAGCCTTTCCAATTTACGTGATAGCGATATCATACTGAAAGAAATTATTCATTCTGAATTGTACACTTTTCTCAATGAACATCTGCTGTCAAGAAATTGCGAAATTTTGAGTACTTTTTAAAGGTAAAATTTGCTGTTGAAAAAAATTGCTTTCAAATATCTGTTTCGCTCCTTCATCGAATATATCAGTGTTCAAGGGTAGGTTTACACGGTTGCAAGGTGTAAATGTCAACAGGCTATTAGTTTTACATTGAGAATGTTAAGTTCGGACTCAGTTGATGTATGCCGAAGTTCGGCTCGTTTCAGGTCGGCTCTAAAAATCGAAATTCGGCCGTTCTCTACTTAAGAAGTGGTATATTGCGATCAATAATCTTGAAACATTTCTTTGCCAGTTTTTATTTTCCGTGATCATATAATTGACTATCTGCATAAGCAACTTCCTTATTAGTGGATGATAAATACGCTTTTTAATTTTGGGGTTTTATCAAGTCATTAGAGTCATGAAATATTATCCTTAGAGTGGGGCCCTTACCCATCGCTTGTGGCTTCTCGTAGTGGATGAAATTCGCCAGTATTGTCTCGAACGTAATGAATTCGTCATTTCGTTGTGTCGAAGGGGGTCTCAGCATAAGCTCGCAGGAGGTGGTCGTGTCTCGTTTTGCTCCGACTAACCTCGGAGTGGCAATACTTGAATACCACGACGAGTGCAAATATCTGAGTGAAAAGCTCAATTAAGTTGGAGTTCACACATCGACAAAGTTATAAAATGGAAGCCTCGCGTGTCATGTGAACCTATAGACGACTTTTTGGTAGTTTATGGGGCTTGCACTGCGAAGTGGTACGATAGATATATAGCACGATCGTTTGCCCGATTAAAACATTACAAATTACAGATGCTAGCCTGCCTCTCTATCACTGGATCTATGGGAGCTTGCCCAACTGCAGCGATAGAGTCAATGGAAACTTTTCTTCCAAGCTGCTGAAGGGAAGACAACAAAGTCTTTGGGTACCCTATCCCTGTGTAATTGTAGAGAACGAGCTCGCAAACCTGCTTGCTCGCAAACCTCTCTTGCAGCCTCAGCCCTGCTGTAGCCTCAGCTGATCTACATACAAAAGTCTAAGACGGGACTAGGTACACTCAGTACAAAATGAGTACCAGAACAAAACTTGTGTTTATTAACAACCCCGTAGATCTCTTCGACGACTGATTGGGTGGCAGCACTAGTTTTGGACCTGTCTACCTAAGCCTTCATGGATATCGATCGATGGAGCTTTCGTTCAACTTCCTATGTGTCTATCTTAAGAGCGGGATGGATTCCTACCAATCTAAATTGACAAGAAAGAACAATCGTCATCAGGAAATTCTTCTGTGCATATTAGAGTCATGAAATATTATCCTTAGAGTGGGGCCCTTACCCATCGCTTGTGGCTTCTCGTAGTGGATGAAATTCGCCAGTATTGTCTCGAACGTAATGAATTCGTCATTTCGTTGTGTCGAAGGGGGTCTCAGCATAAGCTCGCAGGAGGTGGTCGTGTCTCGTTTTGCTCCGACTAACCTCGGAGTGGCAATACTTGAATACCACGACGAGTGCAAATATCTGAGTGAAAAGCTCAATTAAGTTGGAGTTCACACATCGACAAAGTTATAAAATGGAAGCCTCGCGTGTCATGTGAACCTATAGACGACTTTTTGGTAGTTTATGGGGCTTGCACTGCGAAGTGGTACGATAGATATATAGCACGATCGTTTGCCCGATTAAAACATTACAAATTACAGATGCTAGCCTGCCTCTCTATCACTGGATCTATGGGAGCTTGCCCAACTGCAGCGATAGAGTCAATGGAAACTTTTCTTCCAAGCTGCTGAAGGGAAGACAACAAAGTCTTTGGGTACCCTATCCCTGTGTAATTGTAGAGAACGAGCTCGCAAACCTGCTTGCTCGCAAACCTCTCTTGCAGCCTCAGCCCTGCTGTAGCCTCAGCTGATCTACATACAAAAGTCTAAGACGGGACTAGGTACACTCAGTACAAAATGAGTACCAGAGGGCGGTGATGGGCCTCAAGCTAGCAGAGCCCTACGGTTATTTCTTTCGTAGAAGTGACATACATAAGTCGATTGAGTAGACCTACGTCAGTTCCTGCGACACCTCCCTGATCACAGTGGATTGCGTTCGCACATATACCAAATAGGTATTCCTGCAGATATGTCTCAATACATTCTATATGATGGGTTGGTTTTTGGCTGGAATAAGATTGATGTTCATAGAAATATGTGCAGTTGATATCTCGTCTGTTAGGTGTGCAGTTCACAATGGGCTTCTTTTATATGTCAAAGTGAGTTCCCTGAGGGGATTTCCATATGAACCTGCCTTCATGAGGTCGTCACGCAGGCTCTTAAGTTTCGGCTGTTAGGGGAGCGAGACAGAGCTACAAGAGATTTTCAAGGCAGCTCTTAGGGTTTTAACTTTATTAATAATATTATTTTGAAACTACTTCGATATCTTTGTTTATTGCCCGCTAAGGCACATGGGTAGGCAGTGAAATTCCCTCGCAACAGCTTTTACTGAACCTCAGTTTTCGGCTGCCTGTGAACTTAAGGGACTAGCTTTTTTCTCAACCAACATATCATAACAAAACCTCTTCGAGAATAGCGATCGAGTGTAGGCAAAATTGAATGGATCGGGACACCAAGTTCACTACATTTATAATGTGGTTGGTAGTTTGCAGTGAGTTGAGTATGCCGGGTAGCTGACTGTGTATCAGCTGAGGTCTGACTTCAATGCCTTTCGAAACGCAGCAGTTCTCATTGCATCTTGCAAATTCTAGCCCAAAAATATGATTCATCGAATAGGAAAGTAGAAGCTGGGCAGCTGAGCCCACGTGTGAGGAATCACGGCAATTTTGGTCGATAAGAATTTCGACTGTCGGGTCTACGCAACGGAACGACTCGGATTTACATCCGGCCATGGACTGTAACTTCAGCAACATTCCTCAGAAGTTCATGTAAAATGTTTTATGATGTTACAACAATAACAACTTGAGCCTTTTTATAGTACATCCTACAAAACCCCTACTGGAAGGCCGTTTGTGGGTAGCAAAATATGAGAGGGCCTTTAGTGGCATGTCTTAAAACCTCCATTCGGGAAGCCATTCCATGAGTAGCGAAAGTAGATGGCCTTCAGTTTTTGCCACTCCATACAACAAGTAGAAGAAGATGGAATGTAGAAAGGAAAGCCTCTCGCCTTTCGGGAAGGTCATTTGGGATGGTCATTTGGAATGGCTTTTAGCTCTTGAAATTATCTACTGGAAGCTTCTACAGCCCCACCTGGGTGTTTACTCTTCGTTAGGCAGTACTTTCAGGATATATTAAAAAGTCTGCGGCAGTTTGAGTGCCTATAAAATTATTCCACGGTGTAATCAGACGATGCTAAATATATTTTTTTCGGGAACGAAACTGAACTATAGTTTTACTACTGGATCTTAGTTACCTGCACTAAAAGCTCTTTGAGATTACTGGGAAAATATTTTTATCCGGCATTTCAAGACCACGCTTGTCTATCGTGTGTGGCACAAGCCGATTAATTTGACATTTTTTCGTACACCAGCCGGTATTTCGCAAATCGAGCTTTCGTTTAAGTTTCTCCTCTACCTTCTTACGAGCATGCGTTGGGTTGAGAAAACAACAAAAGTATGAATTGTACTATGGAAATTGTCAACACAACAAAATAGTTAAAGAGTATGCGAACAAATACATATGTATATACTTCTGTACCTACTCTATAATCAAACAAATGTGCAACCGATTACAAATGTGAAAATATGTGGCACCGGGCTAAAAACAAAACCAAAAAAAAAAAAACAAACAATCAAAACAAAAGCGCGACGCACACAAGCAAGTGTGGCAAATGGCAAAAAGGGCAGACACAAACGTATTCGAATTGCGATTGAGGCAATGAAATGAGAAAAAAAGACATGACCAGAAGAAAATATTATTTTGCCAAGTAGCAGAGAGCAGCAGCCTCCATACAGGCAGCCCTACAGTCGGCCGGCCAGCAAGCCAGCAAGCAAAGATATATTGCAAATACCATGCGCCGGGCAGTGTTGCCATTTTAGTTGTTTTTTTTCCTAGGCTAGCCTTAGATTTCTTGTATTTGCTTTTAGACGGAGAGCTTTAAGTTAGGTTCTAGATTTTTTAGCCTTTTATTACTTACCTTAAAAGTGTAAATTCGATACTAATGAAATAAATGCCTTCGAAATGTAATCGAAAAATTTACATTGAATAATTTTGGGCAGAGGTTGGTGAATATAAAAATGCAATTTGTCGAAAATCCTTTTACTGCACTTTGCAGATTTGGTTTTAATTTTTTAATTTTACCCCACAGCAATGCAGAAGTTGAACGAAACAAAGAAATGTAACTGGTGTTGCAATGTTAAATGGAATTTTAAGTATTAGTTATGACTTGAAGAAGAAAGAAAAGTATTCGCAAATTGGAAAAAAATCATTTTGTTGATAATACTGTTGGTAGTAAACAATTTTTTAAACAAATTCATATATTAATTTTTCGGCCTGGGTTCGATTCCCTGAAGAAGTCTGATAAGGATATATAGAGAACTCCGAAATAGCTATAACTTCTACCATCTTTTTCTATAATTTTTCCTATTAAAAACGGCCCTGAGCTTATAAAAATTATTGTTCGGCAAAGTAAAATAAAAAACCTTACTTTTTGTCAAAGTAATTCCACGATGTACGGTTCTCGAGCTTTTGGCGCAGTAAAACGGCACTGTCATTGAAGAAAATGCAGTTCATAAAAAAATTAGAAAATCCTTATTCCGCCAAAAAAAAAATTTTCAGCGAAATAAAATAAATACGTGCCAATTTATTTGTGATAAAACGCATAAAAAAGAATCTCTTTGAAATTTGCAACACCGACGGCAAATCTGATATGGATTCTGCCATATACAAAAATGTAACCGTTTTCTTTGTTACAATTTGGCTTGAAAACCAGTGAACTGATTTCAACCAAATTTGTTCGGTATATTCCTTAGATCTGTGGCACGCACATAGACTATATTTTATTCCGTTAGGTGGCGCATGAGTCGCAATATTCCGAATATACGTGTTTATGGTCCGTTTTTGTTGATAGATTATTGCTAGTGCTATAAAAAATACTTGTATGTAAACTAAATGCGCTAGATGGCGCTATATGAGAGTTATTCAGAAAATCCGTATGTATGATCCGATTTTGATGAAATTAAAGATGTATGTTTGTAGTGTCACGCTAGGTGGCGCTAGAACCGAGTTATTCAGAAAATCCATATTCATGGCTCGACATTGAGTTCATCATATCTAATAAGCTTTGTGCACTTGAAAATAACGCTCTTTAGTCATAGTTGAGTTAAAGTTGATCCTTAAATTAGGGCAGCTTTATTTGGCAAAAATCTGATTGGAAATTATGTCGGAAATTGCTACTTTATGGCAGAAAACGACAACAAACCGAACGGGAAGTACGAAAAGTTTGTGCTCTTTTTGTCATACTTCTCCCTAGCACTAATAATAAACGAAAACGTTTCGATAGTAAAAATGTGATGCAACAATCATTCTGCTTGATAAACGTGTTCGGTATAAATTCTTAAAATTGTAAAAGCCTGAAATATCCCGAGTCCACTTAGTGTCAAAGCCAATTCCACGTCACGAAGATGATTTATTGCCCAGTAGTGACAGTGAATTTGTAATGGAGGAAAAAAATTTCATTACGCAAGGTGAACTGACTGACTTGTGTCGACACTTGCCGTTATCTAAACAAAAAGCTGAAATGCTGGCTTCGCGCTCGCAACAATGGACGTCTCTGTAATTATATCGTAAGTTTCTTGGGTGCAATGAAATAACCGTTTGGTAAATATGAGTTCCGCTTTTTTATAGACGGCTCAAAATATAGTCTAGAAGTTGCTCTTTTGCACCATAGGAACAAAAAACCATCCATACCTGGGGCGCATGCGTTCGATTCTAAGGAAAATTACATGGCGATGACTAAAATCTTAAAGAATATCAGAATACACACAATGGGCTCATCTGTGGCGATCTTCAGGAATGTTTCCCATCAAAATATATTCGCTTATAGTTGAAAAACAATGTACAGTTCTTTAATTGAAAGATTTTTCTCTACCATCAAATACATTTTAGGTCATTGGTTTGCTTATTGGAATGCAATCTGGCTTCACGAAATGCTGATGTTTTCTTTGTCTATGGGAAAGTTTGGCCTCATCCTTATCAATATGAACCGGGGCAACATAGTGTCTCCGCCATACCACTGGTCGATCCAAAACGAGTTTTACTTCTTCTATTGCATATCAAACTTGGTCTTATGAGGAAGGCGCTTGACCGAGGCGGACCAGGATTAAAGTATTTTTCGCAAAAATCAAAGAAGTAGTTTTTGTGGGAATAGAGAGCAGTCAATGACAAAGATTTTGCTAAATTTTTGACTCTTACAGAAGAGACAGCATGGTCGTCGCTCAAAAGTGTCTTCAGAAATTTCCCTAGAAATAAGAAAAGTGACTATTACGAATAAATTATCGTGGCTCTCTTGAAGTATTACCGTAAAATGAGCGCTAGAACGACATTCTAGAAATTCATTTTCTTCATTCGCTTTTGAATTTCTTCCCTCGTTTTTGGGATGACGACATTTTCGTCGATTATTGTTGGCCGCCTCAGATACGCAAAACGAACCCTGTCAATTACAAACTTTACTTTGAATTGTAGAAATTTTGTCTAATAAAAAATAATAAATAAAGTGCAAAATTGGTAGTTCGATTTTAGCAATTATCTAAAAAACTTGAGCTGAAATCAAAAAAAGCATAAGATAAAGGAATGAGGCGTATGCAAATAAGCGAAAATCGTATTAAATTTATTCTAAAATCGTAAAACGAATAAAATGTTTGAATTGCTGATTTATATGTTTAGCCTTAAGCCAATTTTGATGTAGCCTTTTCAGCCTCTTTATTTTGCCAACTTAGCCGTTTTTTGCTTGTCTCAATAAAATTTCTGGCAACACCGTTCTGCCGCTATAAGAAAGTTACGTATACGCCCGGGTGGCTAACCACCAACACTCGCCAATTTCGCTTCAAGACGAACGACGAACGACATGGCAAGCTGATGGTTGGAGGCGAGCGCTGGGGCTCTCAAGTGGGGGCGGTAGCCGGGCTAGATATCGTTAGACACCACTTGGCTGGTTGCGTTGCTTTGGTGATTTGGTAACTATGGCGGTGACTATGATTGCGACGGCTGTGCTGTACTATTTTTCTACAACAACATTCGCACATACCCGCCTACCAACTAGTATAGCATGTGGCGTGTGAGCCAACGCCAAATGTATGGCAGTGCGAATTGAAGTTATGACCGTTGTCGCACTGTGCCACCTTTTTTTTTTGGTGTGTTGTTATTGCTTTTGCGGTGCCAGCACATGGCTGTATGTGTGTGTGTGTGTGTGTGTGTGTATGTGTAGTAGTCGTAGTTATCTTTAAAGTTGGAATGATATGGAGGTAGCCTATAATGCTGCTACTAAGCAGATATAAAATAATGATGTGTGTTTCGAAAGCAGAAAGTATATTGATGTTCACATGCGTAAAAAGATTGCGCCTGGGAGTATGCAATGTGGGTAATAACTTGCCTGGTTGGTTAATGATTGGCGGAAGTTAATTTGTTTTTATGGAAAATATCATTTGCATATGATTAGTTGTACTTGCGCGTGTATGTGTGTATGTATGTGTTTGGATGTGTTTGGATCTAAAGATCTATGAAGTTATGTAATTTGCAGACTTTTGAATTTTCTTGCCATGACGCTGATTGTCTGAAAGTCGTTAAGTTCAGAGAGTAGCATAATTTTTGGAGGAGAGGTGGAAATTAAAAAAAATTTAGTAAACAAATTGCGAATTTCGTTTGAAATTTTTTAAAAACAACTGCTAATTTTCGCAAAAGTTCAAAAGGGAACTCATAGCTGTCCAGTGTTTAGTTAAAATGTGAGTGCTTTCGAACCATTGTCAGCAAAAGGATAATAACTAAATATTAGAATTTGAATTTTTGGAAAGTTTATTTAAACAACTTTTTGCGTTGGCGTCATGTTTTTGCAGATGACTTCGATCATTGTTGTTGTAAAACTTTTTATTACTACTCAAGTGTCATTTGAATCACGCACCCTCGCCAAAAGTTCATTTCGTGAATATCAATATTTTTTTTTCAAAACGCGACCTGCTTCATGGTTAGAGTATTTACCGACCCCCCCAACGTTTGTAGCTCTTTCACAAGCATGTTTGAAATATATCAAATTTTGTTTTTTTAGAAAGCATAAAAAATAAATAATCTAAAAAAAGTAGTTTTTTATTTCGATAAAATATTAGTAGTAAATGAAGAAGTGATACCCATACATTTTCTTCAATTTAATTAATTAATTTTTTCATTTTCTTCAATTTAATTAATTAATTTTTTTTTTAATTTTACATGAGCCATTCAGCAAATTAGATCTTATAAGATAATGACAGCTGTAGGTTTGCCTTGCACAAATCTACATAGAGAAATATGTATAAAATTTGATATATTTACATACATTCTTTTGTTGTATAAATTCAATTCAAAATTACTTAAAAATTGCTTAGCTTCATTAAAGGGTACATTATAATTTCTCACTTAAAGTTGGGTTCTTATTTATCTAATTTTAACTTAAGATTTCCAGCTTTTTATTATAGTTATTACAATTTTTTTATTTTTTTTTATATTATATATATAATGTATATATATTCACGTATACATACATATAAATACCTATAATAATATATATTTATATATACGTACACATAGATATACATACATATATATATATATATATATATTTTTTTTTTAGAGCGAATTCAAATTTATAGGAATGGCAAGTCTAAGATATGTCTCCTCGCCGTGACGAACTCTTTGACACATATTGATATTTCATATATTTCATATAACACACGGAATTCGTCTTTTCAAGCAGGTGGCAACTCTCTTAAAAATATAGCCCTTTTTTTCATAAGTTAAATGAACGGTTTAATACCCGTATTTTAATATTAGGTATATAAAAATTTGCACAATTTAATAAAGTTTGACGTTCCAAACAGGTGGCATCTCTCTCCAAAATTTATCTATAAACCTTCTTCCTTATTTTATTATTTCATATAACTTGTATTTATTTGAATTAAATTTGACTTTTCAAACAGGTGGCAACCCTCTCACAAGCATAAAATATACTTTCCAACTAACTCTCATATTTGTATACATATATAAGATGTATGTATGTCGTTAGCTAAATGTGAAAATGTGCTAAGTTAACTTTTACGAATTTTACAGGAGATGCAAAAAAATGAATAAATTTTGAAATAAACTTTTTTTTCTAAAACTGGGAATGAAGATAACTCGATTGCAATACTTTCAAGTCAAGCAGCTTTTAAAAAGCTAAATACAAATCATGTATGCCCACCTAGCAGCTATTTTATGACTTAGCACAATATTCGCGATCAAAACAATTTTTTTGTCCTGACTTAGCATTTTTTACTCAATATGTTTCCCTTTGGTTTACAAAATAATGAGAGCTCAATGATATTTAAAAAAAAAAAAATAAAGGAACATTTTTATTGTCATATATAGGTACATATATAAATAGTCTTACTTCTTCGCTGTAAATTCGTCAAATCACATACATATATAAAAGTTTTAAAAAATATTCAACAAATAATGATTTCGCAGTCTTAATCCATTGCTGCTTTCCTATAAACTAAAAAATTTGAATTAAATTATAAATGAGGTAGATCATCATAAAATGTATGATGGTCTTTTGACAAAGTCAGTTTTAAAATTTGGAAGTCTTCAAGTTTTCTTGTTGTTAGTGGTCTTCTTTTTTCATAAAGCTGTTTCAAATCACACCATTTTAAGGCAAGTACATTTTTAACCACTCTTTGGGGTAATATTGTCCAAGAATCAGAAAACAGTAATTTGTAAAAAATTTCTTGAGTTGGTGTGTATCGCAAGCCCCGAGCATCTGTAACTTTTGCGTCGCCCTTGCCACATCCATAACGCATACTCTTACAAAATTGTACCTTGTTAAATTTTTTAAAGAAGTCATAATTTAAATATGTAAGTCATATCGTATGGTATGGGGAAGGTACATCGATATTTCTTTTTCGCATAGCACGCTCAATGGTTGCATGCATGTACGCTATCTGCCTCCATTTGCGTATGACCTGGCTCTAAATTTTTTTGCTCTATGATAATGTTATATTTCATAGCTATATTATGGAGTGCGTTGCTCGTAAGACAATTCCGGTTTTGATATGTGCACCCATCGCTATAAAATATTATTTTAGAAGGCCCATCATTGCTGCTAAGGGTTGGAAGAACTTTGTTTACAATAAAATACATCCACACACTAGCAAATTCTTCACTGCATTCACTCCTCCTTCTGCTTCATGCCATAGAAAACAATATGATTTTTTGTTAATAAGGTTATAAAAAACCAAATTGTGTATCTGGAGTTTTGATCGGTAATATGAGCTGCTTACTTGCGACTTTGGGGTCATAAGCACTGCTTGCAGATCCACAGTGAAAACATTTGATTCTTCTAATTTATCTTTTTGTTTCTCTGTTCTTGCTTCTTCCTTTTGCTGTTGATGTTTACTATAATCTTTTAACGGAATGCTGCCAAAAGAATATCGAGCACACAAGTCGCATTGGTCTTTTTTTTTTGGAAAAAATAAGCCCAAGTTCCTAGTAGAAAATATGGAATTAAATGCCGTTACTGAAAGTGGACGTACGTTGCGTGTTGCACACCAATCACGGCAGTAACGATCATAAATCATTTGCTTAGATCTCCATTCGGGCAGAAGATATTTTTTTGAAGTTACAGCCCGACAGTAATGGGATTCCATCATTGGGAGCGAATGAAAAAATAAATGCAAACATTTTTTATCTTCAGAAATGTTTCGCTCTACTACCTTTGACGGGTTTTCGTGAGCAACCAAAGGTTTCTTAACCCAATCAAGCACACAGCGTCTACCTATACTTAATGTGTTAATAAAAAAATGTTCTGCACACTTGTAGCCGTCCATCACCAACTTTAAAGTGGTATTTTAAAGTACGGAATCTCCTGGATTCATGAGGATTCTTACGGTTTCGAGGTTTAGAAGGCTTGCTGCTATGAATTAATGTATTGACATATATTTTTTTTTTTTTTGATTTTTGTCCATAAGCCAGAAGTTTTTAAATAGATCTTGCCTTTGAGCATCTGTTACCCAAGCACATCTCATAGTAGCATTTATTTTTTTGTTTGTACATCCGCATCTTTTTTTATGGATCTTGCTTCTTTTAATACGTTATATGTCCATATATCATCCTTCTTTTTTCTTCCCAGGTACTTTTTACCGCACTCTATCGCTTTTTATTTTGTGCCACAAACCATGCATCATTTTGCACTTGCAATCTTCTTTTTCTTTTTTTTTTGCTTGTTACAGGTATATTTAGCGAGTCGTCTGAGGCTGTATGAAAGCCATAAGGCACAAGACCATTAGTACCATCATCGCTTTCATTGCCAAAAGCGCAGCTATCGCCGATTTCAAGTGCATCATTATTTTTGTCATCCAAAGCCATCGATGTTTACTAAAAAATTGATTTTTTTATAATGTATTGCTAAAATGAGTTAATAAACATCACTCCACACCTTTTATGCTTAAAATATAACACTAAAACTATATATTTCGTAAAGAAAATGCGCGCACAAAGAAATGACTTTCAATTCAGATTGACATTATTAACAGATTGACTTAGCGCGCGCTTTTTGACAGCTGACGATTTACATAGCACATTTACACATCATTGCTAGAAGCACGTAAAATTGTGTTTGTTTTTTTTTTTAAACGATGTATTTTAAATTAATTTATAAAACTGCATCAAAATCAAGTTTAAAAAAAAAATGACTTAGCACATTGTCAGATTTAGCTAACGATATGATGAATATTTTTTTCATCATTTGAATTTTTCAAAACTAAATAAGTTGTGCCGCCATACGAGTTCGATCCAATTGTAAGTGTTTAGGAATCCTCGAACATTTAGCTATTTACGTTGAGGAAGCTGTGGAGCGGTACTCGCCGCTATTACAGAGCACTTGTAAATTTTTAAATAATAACATTTTTATCCGTTGCGTGAAATTAACAGATTATTTTGTTTGTTGGTACCAAATCTGGTCGAGATTATCGATTTTAATTTCAGAAATAGAAACTCTATTTAAATAAATTGGGAATTTAACTTCTAGAAAAAGGTTATATCAGTTATTTAGTACAAACAATGAAGAGAGAACATGTTTAATGTAACCGCTGACTTTAGTTCGTTTCTCACCTAGCACAGTGGGTGAAATCTCCAGTATGGAGGAAATAAACTAGTATCACAGTATTTTTGAAGTAAGACTTCTTTAGTGCCACAAAAGTGATTTTTTAATCGCGTCACACAAGTCGTGTCGATATCGCGCCATCAAGTCAATACATGACGCCTATATTTGAGGAAAAGTTCTGGAGTGTATCGGCCTTATTTTCGGGCTAAATATTTTGGGACCAAATCAGGACCTTTCAGTAGTTCGGAAATTGTTTAAAGCTACAATTATTATAAAATATTATAATAATGTTGTGAAACGAAAACTGTTTCTATTAAAATGTTTTTAAATAGATTGTCAACTATTTCAAAGTCTTAAGTATTTACAAATTAGTTACTAAATAAAATAAAATATCTTCTAACACTGGTACGATACGGTAATGATTATGAAGCGGGTTGTCAGGTGCTGGGAAAATTTAATACAAATTAATTAAGGTTCTTCTAAACTCCTTAAAGCTGAAAATGCGCAAGCCACAATCATCATTCGAGGTACCAAAGAACAATCAGAGTTGATTACGAATAAATGCAGATATATGTACATCTGGGTACTACAGACACTTAACTGCACTAACAAATATCTCTTAGGGTATTGTTTTGTATGTTAACTTTATCACCTAGCAATATTTTTGAGAAATCAACTAGTATACATAGTATATGCAAACAAATTTCGGAGTTAACTCATTATTGGTTACGGTGGGGTGGTTCGGGAACAACTAATTATTGAGAGTACAAAAAACTGCCCATTGGTAAATGCTAAAGAGATGAAGAAAAGATAATAGTCTGGTTACAGATTTCATAAAAAAAAAATAAACTATTACTGGTTCGGTGGAAGAACAACAGCATTTCCACAATGGCAACGAATTGTGATTCTTAAGAGACAGTAGGAATGGCAAAAAAGACGATTTGCTGAAAAGAAACAAAAAGTTGATTACAAAATCCCGCACTTATTCCAGAATTATAATCAGGCCATGTGTGTGAGTTGATGAAATGGATCAGTCTATTTAACTGCCAACGATCGGCATTCACTGAAAAAATGGTTGTGTGTATTATTCACCTACCTGATTGATATGGCCATATTAAATGATTAGCGGCTGTGTCTAAATTCTAGAACAAATACGATAAACCAAATAAATTATTATTTTTACTTAAGTTAGTTTAATATTTCATATTACTCTAATAAATAATAATAATAATAATAATATAGCAAACACTTTTCATATCTAAGTTTAGTTATCACAGTCCGATGGTAAATGCTATTGTAAATGAATATTCGCTTAGCCGATATTGCTAATTAAAATATTAGATTGAGTTCGCGGTCTGCCGACGAAAACGAGGGGCAAGCCAGGACGGATGGTCAGAAAAGTTTTATTATGGTGGTTTGGTGGGATTGGCAGGGACTCATCTACTATGAGCTACTCTCCTACGACCAAACTCATAATTCGGACATGTACTGTCAAAAATTGGACTGCTTCGAAGGAAGCACTCGCCCAGAAGCTGCAAGCTTTGGTTAATAGGAGAGGAGTTGTCTTTCATCAGGACAACGCCAGACCACACACATCGATAGCGACTCGCCAGAAGCTCCAGGAGCATAGTTCGGAGGCTCTTATGCACCGCCCGAATGGTTCGGGCATGCCACCGAGCAATTACTACCTGTTCTTGTCTATGATGTATGATTTTGCTGTTCAAAAAATGACCCCAAGAGAATCTTGTGAAAATCGACTGTCCCAGTTTTGTTTTGCCAATATAATGGGGGCTTTCTAAGGGAGTAGGGTTATAAAATTACCTTCAAAATAGCAACAGACTCTCAAACAAAACGTTGCTGAACAAAATCTTCAATTTAAATAAAGGATTTCTTTTTACTCAATCTAATAAACAGTCAATTGTAAAACAAGAGAGTAGTAAAGTTTCATTTCATCTTGGAAAGTAAACTCACATAGTTGGCTTACTTTTCCTTTCCATCAAAATAGGTATTTGTGTCATGTTAAAGCAGAAAACCCGAAACTGTGCAGCAAGCAATTTTAACACTAAGAGAAGTTTCGACATTCCCAACCGTCAACTGCGTACAAGTATTTGCCATAGTCTTATTTCGTATTAGTCAAAGTCGATTTGAAGTGAAGTGGAGTCGAGCAGATAAGAAGGACCTACAGAGCAGATGAGCGCTCGAAACTTTTTAGCCACAGTTGCAACAGAGCAGCGCAAAAATAGAAAAAGAAGTAGTGAGAAAGAAGCGCGTGGTAAGCAGATAAGACAAACGAATGAATGTCTAGTACTTTAAAATAAAAGAACTTTTGGATGATAACTGACAAGAGCAGAGCGAGAGCGGGCATTCAATGGCAGTAAGCGTAATTTTCAGTATTGTTGTTGCGGTTGTTTTCATTTAATTGTAAAGGTGACAAAAACAGCAGTAGCAGCAACGAAATTGTGGCAAAAGTGGTAACAACAGCAAGCAGTTGTGTGTTCTACGGGCGAGAGAGACAGAGAGAGAGAGAGAGAGAGAGAGAAATAGAGAGAGAGAGAGAGAGAGAGTTTGCAATGAATTTGTGTGCCACTGAGTGGCAGAGAATAAAGTAAGCACGAGAGAGAAATTGCTGAAGTTGTTGCGTGAAAAATGCATTTTGAGACACATACTAATTTAAGGAGAGAAAAAGTGGGTGAGTAAGGTGAAAATACTCGCGAGCAAAGCAATGCGCGAGAGCTAAAACGCGCGTGAGATTACAAAAGCTAGTGAGCGTAGAGGAAGTGTGAGAGTACGCTGTGAGCGCGAGCAGCAAGTACAACATATTCGAATAAAGTTGTTGAGCAAATAGCAGGAAAGCAAAACGCCGAATAGTGAGAAAAATGTAGGCATAATTCGTTTTCGCTCAGCCTTAGAGCTTCGGCTAACACTCCTTTTTCGCACCGCTCCAACCAACCACATTCTCAAACCCAAGTAAACCACCAAATTTGGTGGGAAAACTAATTTCTGAGTAACGCGAGCTCTTATGTCGTACAAATTCAATCTGTTCGTCTATTCGACTGGCTGCGTTGACTTCACGACCACAACTGCCGCTATGGCTTTGCGAACTCCATCCGCAGAGTCTTCGTTGCGGTTACCAGACTATTTCAGCCAATTTCATTCGTTGGGTCGTTTTGTTGATTACACACAGTTGATTTTGGACTAGGACTACGCGAGTAATGTCGGGGAAGATATACGGTGGGGAAGGGCGGCAGTATGATTGCAACAACAACTACAAATTAGCGTAAAAGTCACAACAATAAAGTCCAAATTGAAATGCGGCGTTCCTTCACTCTGCCGTCATCTCCATTACCAACTCCACATGCACTGCCAGCGCCAGCGCCAGCGCCATCGCCAGTGCCATTACGATTTTCATCTACCATTCAGCACATCCTTCGCCATTGTCGTCGATTTCGTCATGTACGCTGCACTGCTCTGCTTCTGCTTCTGCTTTTGCTTTGCTTTTCTGCGCTGCGCTGTACCGCATTTGGGGATTGAGACATTCTTGTGGGTTTTTGTGTGTATTTTTGTGTGTTATGGCGTAAAGTGTAATGGAATTTTTAGAGGTTGCCTCAGATTTCCTATTTAATTTTTTCTTTATCTAAATTAGCAGTGTCATTAGGCTTAAGCAGTTGATGGTACGTATGTGTGCGTGTATGCCAGTGAATGTACGAGAAAATATAAACATCAACATATGTACAGAGCTCATTGTTCGTGTAGGAATGTCTCAAGCATACTTGGGTGTTTTCAAGTTCTTCATCCTCTTAGTTTCGTTAGTGCTGTGATACAAAATACCACGGCATGAGCGTGATTGTAATTATGTATTATGCGTAAGCATGTAGATACATATGTACGTATATCTTGTATTTATATTTTGGTTCTTACTTTTTTACGCTACACAATATATTCCGGATATCCTTACCAGCTTCAATATCGCACACTATGAGTGCGTGCGTTCGTAGATATTGCCATGGTGGCAACGTGTCACTCCAACCATTCAGAAAATAATAAAATTTTAATCCACTTGACACATGAAATACGCTTGTGAATTTAATTTTGAATTATTAATTTGTGGTCTTCAGCTGTGTACGCATGACGGGGTGGCTGAGGCTGAAATCGTGGCAACATTTGTGTGATGCCTTAAATTGTTTTGGCTCATTCATTCTCATCGTTATTGGGTTGGTTCGGTTGGTTTGGTTGGTTGGTTGGTAATTTACGGTAGTCGCACAATGCATTGTCGAGAGGTGGTGCGGAATTGATGTTGGCGTACATTTCGAGCGACATTTTCTACCACAAATGCTTTCGATAAATGATGAATGTTGCTTTTGGTGGCATTCAACTAATTTGTAGGCGGTTAAACATAGTAATTTAACAACCAAATATGTATACATCAATGTCGCTAATATTAATGAGCAGAATGTCCCTAAAGATATAATTTGTAGATTTGGATAAAACATTGAAACTTAATGTGGTTGCTATAATTGTTCTAAATTTGACAAACTACTAGTAATTTATTAAAATTTAAGCAACCGAAAGCTATCTAATTATTTTGTTTTAAGAGGTATCGGATTAGAACCGCAAAAAGTGATTAGAAAAGTTTTCTGAGTTTACTTAGCTCGACACATGATGCCTTTGCTATTTCGAATGGATAATAGTTTATAGGCAAGAAAGATGATAGCCATAATGCAGATTAAAAGTCTTAATTGGCATTAACTATGAAATCATACCCATATTACCCCGTAAGCCTCCTTAGTGCGAGTGAGTGCGTTTGGTTTGGCTGATACGAGTACTGGTCTAAATGCACATGGTTGTCGTCTGTTATGGTGTTAACTAAATGTGCATTTGTGCTTACCAATGCAAATTAACTCGATTCGTCTGTGGTGCTTTCTTTCCACTTACTTGCTTAGATGGCGTTATAACCAAATAAATGCTAAGTGATGCCTAGTTCTTTTGCACAAGGCTTTACCAACACAGAAGCGGTCTTTCACTTCCTCCACCGCCACCAGCGAGTGGTTGAGGCCAATAGTACGCTTTTCATCGGCATATGTTAGCAGTTCTTATCAAAGATGGCACCAGACCGGTTTAATTCTGCAGCTCGAATTTTCTTTTCCAACATAAGGTTAAAGAAATCGCACGATAGAGAATCACAGTGTCTGCGACCTCGGTTCATATCAATCGTCTCGGAGAGTTCTTTCGCAATTCCGAGGTAGCTGGTGGTGTTGCTCAACATCATTTTACATAGGATGTAAGGAGAGGCTTGTGTCGATGCTCTTCTCGCCGTCAAGCGGCACCTTTCCAATTAAGCAGCTCATAACTTCCGGATAATTTCACCTAAGTGTCCTCTGGGTAGCTTCCGAACATCCGTTTGGGAGCCAGCTAAGTGAGAAGGAGAACCTGGTGTGGTCACTTCGACGTTTTCAGTTTAAGGGCTTACCGGGATTTTGCAGTGTTTGTTTTAAGGTCTATGATTTGCGGGCATGCAGCTGGAATGTCCGGACCATTAATTGGGAAGGTGCCTCCGACCGGCTGGTAGATGTCTTCGTAAAGGCAAAGGCTGAATCACCGCCTTCCAAGAGGTGCATTGGACGAGACAAGAAATGAAGAGAATTGGCCAAGTCTTCTACAGCTGCGCTGTAAAGGAAAAAATTCGTGCTAGGCAATTTTAATGTCAAAGGGGGAAGGGAAGGGGTATTTGGATCCGCAGTCGGTAAATTCAACCTACACGAGACTGATCGACTTCGCCGGCCCTAAAACATAGTAGTATACGTGTACAGTATCAGGTTCAAACATAAAAAGATACAACAAGCTACGTGGCAATCTTCTGATGGAAAAACTCGAAATTAAATTGATCATATTTTGGTAGGCGGAAGGCATGCTTCCAGCGTCCTAGATGTGCGTCCTAGGTGAGCTTACATCGACTCGGATCATCATCTCGTCGCAGACAAGATTCGCACGCTCCTCTGTGCCGCAAAAAGTGCGCGCTCAGTGACACGATGAAAGCTAGATGTCCAATAGATGCAATTACAACAGATAACCGACCGTTTCGCCACTTACCTTGCACTCCAGCTCTCTGAGCGAAATGTTCAACAAGCGGACATCTGCGTGACCTCATTTCGCGCTCATTACGTATCGTTGCTGCGAGCCCGAAAAAATAACTGGTACGTTGGGGAATGCAGCGCCGCCTTGGAAAACAAAAATGCCGCCTACAGGGTCACGCTGGGATCGGACGCTGCGCGAACTGTGCGGGAGAGATATCGGGAGTTGAAGAAGGAAGCGAGGCGCATCTTCCGAAAAAAGAAGACAAAGGCAGAGATGCGCGAGTACGAGGAGCTTGAGATGGTTGCCAATAGGAAAAACGCCAGAAAATTTTATCAGATGGTACAGCGGCTAATGATTAGGACAATTTCTTATAAGAATGAAAGCGGCGACCTGATGATTGGCATCTACAGTATACATAAACTATGGAGGGATCACTCCTTCACGGTGCTTAATCGTAGCGACGCGGAAAGCATCGAAAATGGCCAACCCGAACCTCCAATCAATAAAGACGGAGTCGAAGTTGCGTTACCCAACTTGGACGAAAGTCACCGGTGCTGACGGACTGCCAGCAGAGCAGCGACGTAGAGTATGCACCAGCTAATTTGCAGAATATAGTCAGAAGAACCCTTGCCCACTGATACGAATTTAAATGTACTCGGCTCCCAAAAAGATTGACACTGCAAAATACGCTAACTACCGCAGCATCAGCATCCTTAACATACCGCATATGGCGAGCTCATAGGGTGATCAACCGAATACCACCATCAATATACTGACTGTACCGTAAAACAAAGTTAATGGTATGCCAAATCTTGGAAAATATCCGCGAGCAGAGCATTGGCCCGCAAGCCATCTCTTGGATTTTCAAATCAAGTATTTGATATTCCTGAATATGCGGAAAAAATCTGTACTCAAAAACCATGACGCAGTAATAGAAAAGTGATGTACGTAGTGGCAACTCATTTTACTACTGCCCTAGCTCAACGTTATATTTCGGAAGTGGGGAGAAATTAAGGCCATTTTGGGGAAAATGTTCTAACCAAAATTTGACCATGCTGAACTTGGACAGGAGTACGGCGTGCCCTAGTAGCTCGAAAATAACAAAAGACTTTCATAATTAATAGTTCACAAAATAAGTATGTACATATGTATCTGTCAAATTATTACCACTCCTCAACTTTCGGAAACAGCGCATTTTCACAGCAAAAAAAAATGTTCGTTTAACTCCCTCATATATTCTTCATATAAAGTATGCCACTGAACGTTTACTATCATTATATTTAAAAATGGCAGTAGTAAATTAAAAAAAAAAACATATTAAATTTGCAATAAATTGTTGTCAATTAGTGGATTATGAATTGTTTGGCGGTCAGCCCGTTCGTTCATCCATTGATCTATTCCCCGTTGCAGCAGCCAACCACCAGCTCATTCACTCAAAAGACACAAACAATTCGAATGATTCTGCCAGAAACATTTAGCGAAATATGCACGACATATGTACAAACATACACAGAGGAATATTGAAATTATGTGCAACATTGTTTCATGTCTCTGTGCTGTATGGCATATTCTGTATTAAATATGCATGAGCTTTAGTTATGCGCAACAACGCACACATACACACAGAATAAAGGTATACAATACATATGCAGATACTGCATACCCTGTGGTAAATGAAATTAATTTTTTTGGAGGAAAACTTCTTAAGGGGTTGTGATTTTTTATATCGAGTAATGAAAGTAGCGTCAGAACTGTTTTACTAAGTTCTACAACTATATTTACCACTTTCTACCACAATTGTTACGAATGCTACTACTTTTTTACCACTACTTTCACTTATTTCTACCAGTAATTTTTCTAATTTCTATCACTAATTTAACTCATTTCTACTACTATTTTTACTATTTTCTACCACTATTTTTATTAATGTTACTATTATTTTCTACTACTATTTTTACTAATTTCTAACACTATTTTCACCAATTTCATCCGCTATGCTGACTAGTTTCTATCACTTTTACCAATTTCTTCCAATGTTTGTACTAATTTTTTCTACTATTTTCTTAAATTTCTACCCTATATCTACTACTATTTTTTCTAATTTCCACCGAATTTTTTTACCAATTTCTTAGACTATTTTGACTAGCTTCTATCACTTTTACTAGTTCCTTTCACTATTCTTACTAATTTCTACCACTATTTTTACTCATTTCTACTACTATTTTTACTATTTTCTACCACTATTTTTATTAATGTTACTACTATTTTCTACTACTATTTTTACGAATTTCTAACACTATTTTTACCTATTTCATCCGCTATGCTGACTAGTTTCTATCACTTTTACCAATTTCTTCCAATGTTTATACTAATTTTTTCTACTATTTTCTTAAATTTCTACCCTATATCTACTACTATTTTTTCTAATTTCTACCGAATTTTTTTTACCAATTTCTTAGACTATTTTGACTAGCTTCTATCACTTTTACTAGTTCCTTTCACTATTCTTACTAATTTCTACCACTATTTTTACTCATTTCTACTACCACCTTTGTACTAATTTCTACCACAATTTGTGCTAATGCTACTATTAATTACTAACATTAATTTTACTAAGCTCTTCCACTTTTTCTGCTTATTTCTAATACTATTTTACTAATTTCTTCCACTTTTTTTTTACTAGTTTCTATCCCTATTTTTACTAATTTCTACCACTGTTTTTACAAATCGTACTACTAAATTCTCTTTTACTAATTTCTGCGAGTACTTTTTTTTTATTTCTTTCACTACTTTTTTTAAATTTCTGCCACTATTTCTACGATTTGGTACTAATTTCTACCACTATTTTTACTAATATCTTGTACTAATTTTTTGTATACCACTACCAATTTTTACCACTATTTTAACTAATTTCTTCCACAACTTTTACTAATTTCTACCACTATTTTTACTACTTTCTCTCTAATACTACTTTCTTTCTAATACTCGACGTAATTTTGGAATAACAGCAGACATAAGCAAACAAAAAAAATTGTAATTTTCAATCAATTAATTCGAAACTAGAAGGCGTTATGGCAATTGGAAAATTGAGATCGACATGCTCGCCATAACTGTGCCTTTAAAAAAATGATGTAATGTTTTGAAAATATATCCATTATTTCTATTTTAACAACCGGTCACTGCGGTTTATTAATGCGTTTACAGCATAACTATTCTTTTCTCAAAAATTGCTTAGAAGATCTGAGATAATCACTCTACACCAGCCGAGTTTCTTCAAAATTCATTGTTATTAAATAACTATCTCAGTTTTTTTGATAAAATCTAAAAGTTTTTACTTCGAAGATCAAATATATAATGCAAGAAGGAAAATATTTAAATAGCGACAATTTTTAGAACAAAAAAAAGCAAAGAAAGAATCATTTATAAACCAAGTAGACCAAAAATATTATTTTAAAAAAATATCTCGTCTCCAGCGTCATCTATCGGATTAAAGATGTTTACAAATATGTTGACTTCAGCCCCATCTGCAAAGTCTTTTTTCCAAAATCTTCTTTTTTGCACAGCCAGCCAACATAATGAATACTATGAACTAAATTAGTTCATAAATAAGGCTTTTCGGACCACAGCGCCACCTAGCGCGTATATTTTTTGCAGAAACGTTTCTATTTCCAAAACTATCTTACACACTGAATATGAACCAAATCGAATCATAAATACGACTTTTAGAAATACCTCGACCAGAGCGCCACCGGCATTTTTTATACAAAAAGTATTCGTACCGTTGTAAATGTAACGACAAAATAAGCGGGAGCGGTTCAGTTATTCTTACGTGATGCGATGACCAACGCACACCATTTCATTTTTTTTTTATCTAAAATGTTAAAGTATGCCTTCAACAATATTACAGGTTTTCGCAATGGACCCAGATATCCTTCACTATCTTTTACAATGAAGTAGAAAATTGCTACTGGGTTTGAGCTGCCTAACATTCAAGTCAAAAAAAGAAGCTGAACTGAAGAAAACAAAAAAAAAAACACACACACACACTTGGAAGATTTATGACGCTTTTTCGAAACCGGAAATGTTCTTGCCAAATTTGATTTCTTAATATGCCATGGAAAATGATTTAAAATAAAAACGCGCTAACATAAATATTTCTTTTTTAAATTGAATTGTTGGAATTTGACCCACTGTGCATGTGACGGTGTTGACGAAACCTTCTAATGCTATAAACTTAGATTCTCTACAATAAGCTGATTTATTTCACAATATTTTTTCCGGCAGGGTATGCATAGTACATGAAAATGCTAAATTTTTGTTTTTGAAATTTTGTTTATTTATTTTGATTTTTTTGTGGCTAAGTATTTTTAATTTGTTTTCATATTTATAATAAATGCAGCCAATATAGTATGTAATATGCAGTAGCTGGGATTTGGCAGTTGTTATTTGCGGTTGGATACAAATGAATTTATTTATAAATGAATTTTGAGCTTTATTTGGCTATAGTTACCAAATGCACACACACATACATACACACATAATTAAATGAATATCGGTATATGTATTTGTAGTTCTACTATATTGTAGCGAAGCTTTGTTACTGTAACTAGAAGAGTTAAAACAGTTAGAAATTAAAATTTTTTAATGCAAAGTTCTTTCTGTACAAAATTAGAAATCAAATGAATTAACCGAAAATAATTGTTTGTGAGTAAAGTTGAGTGGCGAGGCAAAATGTTGCTGTGCTCATTTTACATAGCTACGCCGAGTACAATGGCAATAGGTAGCGGTGAAATCGAATTTAAAATGCACAGCGCAGAGGATAATTCGAATTAATGTTAAAGAGGTGTTTCAAGCATGGTGTATGTATTGGCTTTTCCAATTTAAAATGCGAAAGCGTCAAATTGAAAATAAGAATAGTCAATTTTAAATGGGAAAGTCTGAATGGAAAAATGAGAATAGTCATTTGCAAATCAGTAAGCGTTAATTGAAAATACTGGTAGACAATTTGAAATGAGAAAGCATCGAATTTAAGTGAGAAAGCGTCAAATTGAAAATGAGAAAGTGTCAACTGAAAATGAGAATAGTCAGTTGGAAATGAGAAAGCGCTATTTGAAAAGAACAATAGTTATTACAAATTAGAAAGCGTCAAATGGTAATAAGAAATTTCTTTTTATTAAATATTTTTCAAATAATAATTTCAGTAAAATTTTGCATGTACATAAAACGATGATGCCTGTTGAAATGCTTTTGCCCATGTAAAAGATCATCTACGATCTTTAACGAATTTGCTAGTATTTAAAATTTTTTATTAAGCACATAAAACGAAAGTTTATTCTTTATTTTGGAAATTTTTTCTTCTTGTCTCCTTGCATTTCGCTAAGAAATATTCGATTAAATTAGGAGTACTTTTTACAGAGTCTACAAGTAATTAAAGTAAACCTTTCACTACTGTACTATATGCAGAGTAATTACAAAAATTTGCTTATCTTTTCGGATAGATGTTAAATCCTATAAACCAAAAAAAAAAATAAAAAGAATAAAATCGAATGTCCTTCTAAAGCATGTTATCTGCGATTATATGCCCCACTGGTATATATGTAAACGAAATATAAATTGGTACTTAATATCCCATTGGTAGTATTTTTTCAAAACTATCAAACAAGGGTATCCTCTTCAATTTTATTTATTGTTTGTTTCAAACAACTGACAACTTTTTCTATGTAATAAAGTTTGGATGCCAAAGCTGGTTTCTCAGGAAAATTAAAATACATTTTCGACATAAGATTTTGGTAGCGATTTCGTGACATTGCTTTTTTTTATATAAAATTGTTGCCCATGAATTCATTTTGAGACCAGTAATCAGAAATCTCAGGCAATTTATTATAGCTCATTATAAGTGAAATTCCCAGCAACATTTTAATTTCGTTTGCATCAGTTAGTGCCGTACTACGTTTTGTGTTTGTTTTCCATGTGTCTAATCTCACATTTGTGCACTGTGCAATAAATATAAAAGAGGATTCTGGGATTACATTCTTAGATATTTCAAGCACAGTGGATTTTCTTGAAGTTGAAGCCAATATGACGGAATCAAGCTCTTCGCCAATAGAAAATCGAGGACGAAATAAATCCGAAGGTTCTCCCCATACAACAAGGTTACTTGAGTTGTTATTATTCATAGTTTTTCACATCGTTATCATAATATCAATATCTGAATTGTTATCTGAATCTTCCCTGGAGTTGCTGGAAAGACCATCAGTTTCTTCATCGAAATCTGGCACATGCTCCAAATCAGACGCACTGAAATCGCTGTTGTTTACCATCGCAGTCACTATGTCTTCCGTCAACTTTCCACCTTGGTTCTTTTGATTCGTTCTACAAATCATTAAACACAAAAATTGATTCCACATTTTCATAACATAAATTAAGCCCAATGGGACGATATATCCCATTTTTATTGTTTGGACACTACCGCTGAATGTTATTTATAACGTTGTTATAAGGATCCAAAATAACTTTTACTTATGATATACATTTGTTTTCACCACGAAATTTATGAATTTTATAGAACCACGTGCTCTCTTGACGAAATAAGTTCCATCCTAATGGCAATTAAACACAGCGCCCATACTCATACACACCCAAATCAGCTGACGGCAGAAAGGGAACACTTTAAAGTACCAATAGGACGATTTCTTACTTAAATTAAGTGAATATTCGATTTTTGTCTATTTTTTCAATTTGCTCTGGGATATATTATCTCTTTTTTTTTTTTTAATTTGTTTATTAAGGGAACATTTTATTTTCTATTTTTTTACAATGGTTAGTTCTACAATAAACAATAGAAGACTTAAGTTTAATGCTTAACTATAGTCTCCTGCTCGAGCTCTCAAGTTAAATGTATTATAATTATAGAATTCTCTTTTAAAGACTAATTAGAGGAGAATTTCTTACTTGAATTTAATTTTTATTTGTATGTAATGAAAAACAGTTAATAAAAAAACATTACAATTCGTGCGTTATATGAATGATAAAATCGGAAGGAAAAAACAAAAGGGTAAAAGAAAGAAGTAATTTTACACATAAGAAGATTATAATAATGTAATATGAAAATAATATAATATATAGAATAAGCTGTACTATTCTATTTGTTCACAACCACCAATAATTAGTTCTGCGTAATGATTGTGCGCTGTCAATATCCCTATCAGAGATTGAAGTGGAAAATCTAAGATCTGTCGCACCAGATTCAATGTACTTAATACTTTTATCCCTTACCTTTCCCAAGTTATGGTAAAATATTGGTGTTCCATCCTCATTTTGGATAAAACCAAGTTTATCGAGCGTTAAAAATGCTTCAGGTGGGACAAAACCAGTTTCAAATGATTTCTTAATATATGTACCTGTAGAATGGGCTATAGATAAGAGAGTTATCAAGGTTTATAGTGCATTTTCGAATATGCGATTATTTCGCTTTCATTATACAGTATTTTATTGGAAATATATTTTAAATAATCGCCTTCAGCAGATCTATGTAGTCTGGTACATGTTCTTAAACATTTCCTTTCGAAGACTCTTATCTTTTCCATTATTGAAGGAGATATGTTGAACCAGATGGGACAGCCGTAAGCAAGAATATGCCGAACAAGGGATTGGTACATTAGGACTTTGATTTTTTTGGCTAGGTATTTCGAAAAAATAAGGATTTATATATCATGAAGGATTTCCTGGCCTTTTCTATTTGATTCTTTGCATGATCATTAAAATATAAAAATTTATCAAGGTAGATGCCAAGGTATTTTACAATGTCCTTATTAGGTATTACTGAGTTATAATTTTTAGACTTGACATGGAAACGCCTCCAGTTTTTCTTAACATTGTGGGTGCACTTTAGGGTAGGGGGACGAAATAGTATCGTTTCACATTTCTGCACATTTATTTTTAGTTTCCATATCAGAGCATATTCTTCAACTTCATCGTATTTCTTTTGTAGTTCGGTGTTAATTTGATCAATTTTATTTCCACTCTGATATGTTAGGATATCATCAGAAAAAGCGATAATGGGTGTACCACATAATCCCCAAAATCAAAATCCCCAAATCAAAATCCCCAAATCAAAATCCCCAAAATCAAAATCCCCAAAATCAAAATCCCCAAAATCAGAATCCCCAAAATCAAAATCCCCAAAATCAAAATCCCCTTTTTCTGTGTGAAATACATTGAAATTAGGTTTTAAATCGCGGCAGAAAAAGGGAATTCTATACTCAATATTATATCTAAAGTTGAAGTTCACGAGATATTTTATGTTTAATGGTTTCACGAATATTTAATAGGTAAATTAAAGAAAATGCAATACATGTTATATCAATCAGTTTAACATATTTGTACAACATAAATAAATACAAACCTCACAATTTTTCGAATAGCTTATATACATTAACATAAACATATATTTATATACATACATATGTAGACCAATCTTTAGTGATGTAAATAAACAAAAAAGCAATAAATTCAAAACATTTACATAAATAAACCATATATGGAAATTCTAATTACATAATGAAATACTGTGTGCTATCGATTTTAAATAAATAAGTTTATCTAAATCTAAACGACGTTTAACAACTTTTTTAATTTTCTTTACACGCTCGACATTCTTTTTGTTTTTTCGCACACCGATCCCTGAGTGTATTTTTTCTATGGTTGATTTAACTTCAATCATTTCTTTTTTTAAATGTTTTATGATTTCATATACACCACATTTTTTTCTCCCTACAATTACTTTAAGCCTACGGTGCCAAGCTTCGATTGAATTTTGAGTGCGTGGAAAATTATCCTTAAAAGAATCCGAAACGCACCAAAAATTTGGATTATATATCATAGCATCCGCCTTCATATTTTCACTAATGTACTGGTTTTTAAACCAAGCACACAATTTTTTAAAATCTCTGTCTGTCGAGCTACTCTTCAGTTCAGAAATAAAAAAATGGTGATTTTGTGTTTGGGGATTTTGTGACACTGCCTCAAAAAAAAGGTGGGGATTTCGTGTTAGGGGATTTTAATTTTGGGGATTTTGATTTTGGGGATTATGTGTTTGGGGATTTTTTTTCAGCTGGGGATTTTGTGTTTGGGGATTTATTTTTTGGGGATTTTGTGGCACTCCCAGCGATAATATTATTTTTGTCCTTGAGCAGATCTGCTAAAACGATATTAATTAGGAGTGGAGCTGTGACGGTACCTTGCTGCAGACGATTACTTATAGGGAAGGGCTGAGTACTTTAGTTTCTTCCATTACATATGTACGTAAAACTTTTTTTCAGATATCATGTTGAATGTCATTAAGGTCAAAAATGGAGGAAATTTGTATTCCAGTAATTTAACTACCAAACCATCCAACCACACACTGTCGAACGCTTTTTCAAAATCAATGAGACAAGCTCCTGTTACCAACTTTTTATTAAGGTTCCACATGATGTCGGAAACGAATAAGTTTATAGCATTTACAGTAGAATGCCTGTATTTAAAGCCGAACTGTTTTTCATCTAGAATTTTATTTTCGTCACAGAAACTTTGAATTCTTTTATTTAGACAGATCTCAAACAATTTACTTATATTAGGTAACATGCTAATTGCTCTTAAGTTTCCTATTTGTTCAGGATCTTTGTTTTTTTTTCGGAATGAGAATAAGTTTTGCCGTTTTCCACTTTTCCGGGAAGTAGCAATTGTTTAGCATGCTATTAAATAAAGTGCCGTATTCAGAAATAATTTCGTCAGGGATATTTTTACTGACTGCGCTTGGTATATTATCTATGCCGGAGGAATATTTGTTTTTAAGACTTCTAAAAATATAGTATAAATCATCCATAAGCACGAAATATTCGTTAGTTTGTTTGGTATTCAGTGCATTCGCTAGTTTATTATCTACATGGTAGTTAAAGGGTTAAAACATATAGTAAGTGAAATTATCTGGTATATTTG
This sequence comes from Anomoia purmunda, assembly GCA_951828415.1. NCBI lineage: Eukaryota > Metazoa > Arthropoda > Insecta > Diptera > Tephritidae > Anomoia > Anomoia purmunda. The sequence continues at coordinate 19,019,295 of OX639993.1, forward strand.
TATTATGTGTATAACGATCGAGAGTTAAATTGTGCTATTAGTTTCACTATAAGCAATAAATATTTTATATGTGCTATAATTGTATAAAAAAAAAATTCAAAATAATCGGTCTAGCCGGACGCAACAAAAATCGTTTTTTCTTCATATTACAATTTTTGAAATAGCCCAAACTCCGATCTGTAACATTAAGTGAATCAATTTTTTTGTGTATACTCCAAACTTGCTTCATTGAACAATGCAAACTGGAGATAGTGGCCAGAATTGGCCAACAGAAAGGGTGTTGTGTTCCACTGTGCCAATATTGGGCCACACAACGGATGCCACGCCAATAATGGACCTCACTTGACTGACCTAGCACTGTTTGATCACCATTTGTTTCGGTCTCTGTCGCTAGAAATCACACATTTACACTGATGGATATATGGGGCTAACTGAAAAATGACAATAAACAAAAGACTTTTCTTCCGGTCAAAAATTCGGCGAAACGCGAACTAGAAATACCTGACGCATAGCACAATTTATTTACTAAATAAAGCAGTACTTTTTGAATGCAATAAAACAACTTAATTTATTTAAAAAAATTTTAAATACTTAAATAAAACTTTAAAGATTTAAATAAACTCCAAAAATAAATTATTATAATTTTAACGTGCCACGCCCAGTTTCCAACAGTTGTAGTTTTACACATTTCCACTTCCAATTAAATGTCATAAAATTTCGTATATTTAGAGTTTTTGTAAATTACCTCGATATGAGAGGCAAACGTGGGTTTTGCCCGAATTTTAAATACTCGAAATTATACCTACTGCATTAAGAAGTAAAGTGATTTAAAAGTACCAAAGGTTGGTCAGACAGTTTCGGAGATATACTTATTTGATTTAAAGGAGGCCAAGGTACGCCCATTTAAAAAAAAAACATACCACGAATTCCTTTATCCAACACAATCCTGTGTATGAAATTTGAACGAGTATTTTGTTTTTTGTTTTTGTTTATTTCTTCGAAATACCATAATGCGGGCGTGATTATTATCCGATTCCAATACAATATAATCTACCCTGGGTCGAGGACAATGCGAGCACCAAATTTCATTCAGATATCTCAATATTTACGCAAGTTATCTTTTGCACAGTCCGATGTGCGAATATCCAGACATGGCTTAATGGATTTCCTTTTTCGTTCTGAAGATTTTTGCTTTCGGAAAACAATTCTTCAATGAAATCCTGTAATGCAAAATCAATAATATCTTTTTATACATATGACTTTAAATTTCGTATTTTATCTTTATCAAAATTGCAGACAATCCGTAAACATTTTACAATTATCTACAATATGTGTTTAGGGTCGTAGACGATACTACTGCAGCGCAAACAACCAATTAGAGTAATTATAATATTGTAATTAAAAAATCTACATCTACCCTTTTACTCGCCAGAAGTTCATATAAATTATAATCCGTTTTCAAGGATATGTTTGTTTTATCTGCCCGTCTTTCCAAGAAATAGAGCAGTAAAGCGAAATAATAAAACAAAAGTGTTAGAACAGATTTTAGAATTTGAACTGCGCGCCAAACACAACAAGCACTGAGCAGGGAGTTAGTCGCAAAAATGTGATGAAAACAAATTGAAAACTAAAAGAAAGATAAATTAAGTATAAATAAAAATAAAATTTAAATTTCAGCTTTGATTTAAATGGTCTGTAAAGAGAATTCTATAAACTTTTAATTAAATTAAATCCATAAATATATCAATTCATGGAATTTATATGATATTCGTATAAAAGTGTGCTATGCGATTTATTTGTGTAAATTTATTTTATGGCATAAATACATTTTTGGTTCTCAGAATTATGTGCTTTAAGATCAAGTTACATTATGCATTTTTTGTTTATTCATTTACACAGGAAAAATCCACTACAAGCTTTAATCACACATTAATTTAATAATACACTAAATTGTTGGGTTTGATTTAATTTAAAATTTATTTTATTCTCTTTTCAAAGAATTTAAATAAATTTAATACAACTTTTTTTTTTATTTACTTTTATTTTATCCATCAGTTTTTAGTGAAAATATTTATAGTCATTCAAACCACCTCATGTGTAATATTCGTAATGTTTTTTATGCCAACTTCTTTTTTTTTTTTTTGAATTTTTAAATCTTTAATATTTTTCTTAATAATTAAATGCTGTTTGTTTATGCCTTTGTAATTGTTTGCTGTTTGTTATTCGCAAGCGAATCAATTCTACTTGTGGTAGTTCTTCTTAGTTAACACCATGATTCGAAGTAATATTAATAAGTTACGTTCTGGTACATTACGCAAGCGTGTATACAATTTCGGAATTGTCATGTTTCGTTCGAAAAATGCCGATAGGTGGCGTCATAATCAACTTACTGATCACTTTTGTATTTATAAACCAAAATAGCTTTTATTATGAAAAAAGGTGCGTTTGGTCCGCAAAAATTAAACTAATACATTAAAATTTGCTATGCCTATTGTTATTGGCCTTTTTTTTTACACCAAACGTAGCTACACTGTGGATATGAGTCGTTTGATTTCTTAAGTAAAGTATTTACCGTCAAGTGGAGTACGGCGCCCCCTATCGGGATTTTAGTATGCCTAAAACAATGTGGAGTTTTCAGAATCAGAGAACGAAAATAAACCGAACACATCACTACTCATTCCCACAACAAGTACGAAAAGTTTGTGCTCTTTTTGTCATACTGCTCCTGAGCACTAACAATACACGAAACGTTTCAATAGCCAGTGAGCACAAAACCCAAACAAAACACGATACATAAAACAACGAATCATGTGTCAACCTAATATTTATAAAGAGCCGGAAATTCTCTGTTTAGTTTGTGCTCTTTTTGCAATACTGCTCCCGAGCACTAACAATACACGAAACGTTGCAATAGCCAGTGAGCGCAAAACCCAAACAAAACACGATACATAAACCAACGAATCATTCGTCAACCTAATATTTTCTGTTTTCTCTGTTTAAAATATAAATTTTTTTTTATAATTTGATTGTTAAAGGAAATTTGTTGTTTTGTGTTGTGAGCATTAACTTTATACTTCGTTTGCTTCCCTATTGCTCTTTATTCAATTGTTTTCTTTGTGTTAGCTATTACGTGCAATATCAGAGTAAAGTTACTGCTCACAAAATGCTTCTGAGTAATTTGAATCGGTTGTGTTTCGTTACCTTACATGAGAAACTAAACTATTGGGAAACGTTTGTTATTGTTTGTTTACGTTCTCTGTTCAGAATACAAATTTTGTATGAGTTATTCCGTTATTACACTGAAGGAGCGATCGATCTAACTATCATTGAGAACATTTTGATATACGATATCTACGAGGTACACTATATAAATGTTTAGTCTATAGGCATAAACGTCAATTAAGTCCATTTCGCAAAACCACTAGGGGAGCCAAAAGATGTCGTAACATGGCGGAATATTACAAAATCATAAGCATTCAAAAAATTCAAAGTTATGTTATTTTAACATCATTTTCTCTGCAATCCAATAAAAACAACCAAAATAAGTGCCAATTTACTTTAAACTGTTATGATTTTATGACTTTGCTATACGTTACGATATCTTGTGAATTCCCTACATGCTTTCGAGGCAACAACTTTACTTCTTCAACGAAGGTTGTGAGTATTTGCGAAAGTTTACAAGTCTTGCAGGGGAATCCTACTAAAATTATAATAAATAATAAAAGCCCTGCAAAATATTGTTGCAGAAGAAAGTTATCAATGTTGGTTTGAGGCCAGGGCCTACTGTACAATAATCCTGGATAATTTTTATTTTTTCAACCCGTTGGCAAAAAGTTCAATAATAATTGAAAAGTCCGGACTTTTAAGTTTTTCGTCCAGTAATAACAGTAGAACTGGACCAAATATTTTCTAAGTGGATCGATTATTTTATTTCAAGCAACAAATATTTTTTTCTAATGGCTTTTTTTTTTGTAAAAGTTCTAAAAGTACGGGTACCTGATTTAAATTAAAAAAGTTAAGTCAAATATTGCCATGTGACGACTAGATTTGGATACGATTTAGCATATATAAAGTGCGTTGATTGGGTTAATATAGCAACAGTTTTAAAAGGAAGTTGCCACCTGTTTAAAAAGTTAAACTCAATTAAAACAATGAATGAAATCAAATATTGCAATATGAACATCAAACGAAAGAGGAATAGTAAAGCTTCATTTTCCAAATGTGCTGATAGAAGGTTGCCACCTGTTTAAAGGTAAACTAAGTTAAATTAATAAATTTAATGGAATTTTCCAATATGAATGTCAAACTAACAGTTTTAAGAGAGCTTAATTTACAAAAATACTTTTGGAGAGCGTTGCCATCTATTTAAAAACTATTTAAAATTAAAATAGGTTAAATGAAATATTGAAATATGGGGTTTAAATGAAGATGGTTTAATAAAGCTGAATTTCCAAAATATTTTAAAAGCAAAAGGTTGCCACCTGCTTAAAAAAGTAAATTTAAACTAAGTTAAGAGAAAAGTAACGACATAACATTCAAACAAAGTAGGCATAAAAACCCTAATCATAAAAATGTGTTAAAATGGTGTTGCCACTCATTTAAAAATATTAATTTTACTCAAATTCGAAGCTTACTGAAATACAATAGTATTTATGTGAAATAAAAGCTTTTATGCTTAAACACTTTTGAAGAGGGTTGCCACCTTTTTTTTTATCTAATAGACTATTAGGAAAACTTGGTCTCGAAAATATTTTGAGATGTTGTCAACTATTTGAAAATTAAATACAAATGTTTTAATAACTTAAGTAAAATTACGATCTCTTACTTAAATTTTTATTTACCCAAAAGATAGTTGAGAGCAGTTCATAAAGGAATTGCCACTGTTGCCAAAATTAAAGAATTTTTTCTAAGTTAAATAAAATAGTATAATATAATTTCCTTTTTGTTTTCTGCCGAGTCGTCGAAAAGCAATCGTTTATTAAGCGATCTAAAACTACTTAGGTGCAGAAAACAGAAACTTCATCAGCGGAATATAATATATAAAAAAATGCGCATATTAAGCCGTCGTTAATCATTTAATGAGAGAGGAGCTGTACTGAGCTTATTTTATGATGAAAAGCGAGTTCGAAATATCTAAGGCGCTGAATAGCCAATTCAAAAACAAAAAAGTCGCAAAAGTTAATTTAATTCGAAATTGGTCTTACATTGTTAAGAAGTTTAAAGTGTTTTGAGACTCGCGAAGGAACATCAAGATTAACTTCGGCAATAAGAAATGTACTTACAGTTGCAGTTAAAAGCTTTTAGTTCATCAAACAATAAAACAGCAAAATTGTTTTTGGTTTAATTAGTCTAAAGGTTTATTTAGTGCTATGAATGCAATTGCACTATTCCAAATGACCGTTAAGAAAAAACTACTCGCGCATGTAGTAGTAAAACTTCTGTTCCCATTCTACAAAGAGATAGAGAGCTATACTTTATACGAGAATAGTAGTGGTAGTAGCCGTTATAGTTGTTAGTACTTAGTAGTAGCTTTAGTAAAAATAGTAGTATTAATTAGGAGTAGCATTAGTAAAAATAGTACTAGAAATTCGTTACAAATGGTTCAGAAATTAATAGTGGCATTAGTAAAAGTAGTAGTAGAAATTAGAAAAAATAGTAGTAGAAATTAGTTACAAAAATAGTAGTAGAAATTTGTAAAATAGTAGTATCAATTTGTGTTACAACTTCACGACGTACACTACAAATTGTACCAGAATTTCAGCCAAAATGGCTATGCGGGTATAGCGCAAATTACGGAAGTAAGTAAGTAGTAGTAATTAGTAGTAGAATTAGTAAAAACAGATGTATAAATTATTTGAAAATGGTTTAGAAATTAATTGTAGCATTAGTAAAAATAGTAGTAGAAATTAGTAGTAAAAATGGTAGTAGTAATTGGTAGGAGCATTAGTAAAAGTAGTAGTAGAAATTATTTAAAAATGGTTTAGAAATTAATAGTAGCGTTAGTAAAAATGGTACTAGAAAGTAGTAAAAATAGTAGTAGTAGTTAATAGGAGAATCATTAAAAATGGTAGTAAAAATTATTTAAAAATGCTTTAGAAATCAATATTAGCATTAGGACATATAGTAGTAGAATTAGTAACAACAGTTGTAGAAATTATTTGAAAATGGTAGTAGTAATTGGTAGGAGCATTAGTAAAAGTAGTAGTAGAAATTATTTGAAAATGGTTTAGGAATTAATAGTAGCTATAGTAAAAATAGTACCAGTAAGTGATAGTAGTAAAAAAGTAGTAATTGATTGTAGTAAAAAAGCAGTAGAAATTAGTAAAATATAATGGAAGTAGTAGTAGATGTAATAGTAGTAGTTGTAGTGGTAAACCAGTCCCGAACTATCGATAGCTACTGAAATGGCCCCGAAATATTTTGGCCGAAAATAGTCATGTCGTGACTTCGTGATGCGATATGAACGCGAGCTTCGTTCCGCGATGTAAAAGATCGCTCAAGTAGTTTAACGTTACGCACTTATAATATGTACATATGTAGGTATGTGCTATAGAATATTTCTCTGAACCATATGCATGATTTTTGTGGCGCATTCAGTTTGTGAACTACGCCTATCTGCTTTTCGAATTACATTTCCACTAAATGCAAGTGTTTGTTATGATGTTTGATGATGTGTGGGAGCTTTCTTTTATTTTATTTTTTTAATTTTATTTTTTCCTCAGCAGCGTCACTAAATTACAAAGCAGCGCTAAAGTTATTCATCGTGGCGCTACGTGACTCAAATACTAACCACCACCAACAACAACAAGAACAACAACAACTCCTGCCACGGCACGCTATCACACGGCATGCCACACTCTATACCCACACACCCACACACCCACACACCCACACACCCACACACCCATTCTACCGACAAGGTTGCCTGTGTGCTTACTACTTACACTTAGTACTTAAGTGAGTACTTACTTACTTTAACTTCCGCCACCATTCTGTAGCCATTTTGCCCTCTGACTTAGCGCATAGCATAGCATGGCATAAGTAAAATGTGCATTTCTGCTCAACGTTATTTATAAGTTTATGCAAGTGTAAGCAATTTTATTACTTAGTAAAGTTACTTAGTTTCATTTGTATCAGTTACTTGTGTACACACACACACATATATATGTATATATATATGTATATGGGTATATACATTTACCGTTATACGGATATACCGTCAATGGCATACTTCAACTGCGTACGTGAAAGTTTTCCCTACAAATATTAGGTGTCTCCAGTTTTTGTTATTCGAAGACAAATTAGTTGTAATACTAGTTGTTGTTATTTTTGTTGTTGGTGTTATTGTAATACTAGTTGTTGTTATTATTGTTGTTGGTGTTATTGTAATCAAATGTAGTACACGTAAAGGATTTTAGTAAAGCACTACAACACTGCTGCTCCACTGCCATGCATCTGAATATTTATTTATGTAAGTGAAAGTATGTGCTGTAGATAACTGCAAATACCCTGTCGGAAAAATGCAGAGAGTCTTAAAAATTAAACAATTCAAAAACAAATAAAAAATTGCCACTCAACTGCTCAACAGCGCAATAAAAAATTATTTAAAAAAAATCCAAATTAAAATTAAATAAGTCTTTTGCTAACAATGTTTGTAAAAAAAATATAACCGCAATTTTGCTTACTTAACCTTTGGACGATTACACTAAATCGAAAAAATTAAATGCATGAAAAAAAATCGCTAATTATTTCTCTATTATTCCACTGCACTTAGCGCGCAAACCAAAAATGATGCTTCGATATTATTTACCTATAAATGTATATAAAAAAAATCATGAAGAGAACTCAAGTTTTTATTTGAAATAAACCTTACTTGTTCTATGCATTTAAAAAAGTTAATCTTATATATAAAAATTAATGTGCATCCAAAATACTCAACCGATCTTTAAGAAATTCTTATAGTATCTTGATGTGGTGTATGGGCACAACATAGGATGTATCTACATAAATAGATTCGTAAAAGTGGCCGGTGCCACGCTGTCATGGAAGCGAAAATTTGAAATCCTCTAATATTTGCAACTACCTATTCGGTACAGATGATTGATATTTGGGTATATATGTACATACATATGTATATCTGTTTTACAGTTCAAACTGCGTATCGATTTGGAAAAAATGGGCCGTGCCACGTCTTATACAATAAAAAAGCCAAATTTCTATAACTCCGCAGACTCAGATGTAGATTCACAACAGCTGATATATTGATCGTATATTAGGTGTAGTAAAAACAAATCCATTATATTTCCATTAAATTTGATTTGGATTTGTGTACGGCGAGCGTAAAAAGTTGAATTTGCCTCAGTTCGTGATTAGGATAATGGAAACTTATCAATTCATAAATTTCACCATAACTTATTTTACCATTTAATACGTTATACGTAAATATCAGGTATAGTAGAAATATAACTACTATTGTGCATTAAATTAGGGGTTCATTTAGCATAGTTAGAATGATTCGATTTATGTCAAATATGCACCGTTTTGTTCGATAACTTGTTGCAGCTGTGGTGGTAATTTCATAATGCCAATCTCATAGGAACCCTCATCGCTATTGGTTAAAAAACTGGGACAGTCGATTTTGACAAGCTGGTATTGAGGCAAATATTTCGCCAGCGAAATCATTCGATGTAGAAAGGAGCCAGTAGTAAGCACTTGATGCCTGGTCCGGACTAAGTTTAAAGTGGATGCATAAGAGCCTCCGAATTGCCGAGTCACTATCGATGTGTGCGTGACCTGTAACACAATTCTTATCCCAATTGGCTAAAGCTGCCCGGTATCCAGCTCTATTTAAATGGATCCAAACGGTTTTCTGTGCCATGTTTAGCTTCTGTGCAATCGAAACAATCACCGATTATTTTGCCGATATTTTCGATATTGAAATTATCGGGACGGAATCGATGAAACCCAAATTGCGCATGTTTTGCGTATTCAACAATACTGAGTTCAGCAATCATAAAACTGTCTGAGAAGTTATTTAGTACGACATTTTGTTTTTCAAACGCTATATAGCGTAATGCGATCGCACTTATACAACGTGAGGTGCAGATTACTAAGGCCATCTATTGGAAAAATAATGGAATTGTTTTTCCAAGCCTGATATATCAGTTTATATATTATTTGTTGAGAAAAAAGTCGAACTCACGGTCCAATTTAAGACGAAGATTATAGCAACCATAACTTCCCAACTCTGTGCCGTAGATATATGATGTCCGATATAATTATAATAAATTAAGATCAACTTATTTACTTACTTAATTGGTGCTATAACCGCTTATGCGATTTTGGCCGAACTTCTCCTACAATTTGTGGTGTGCGTCTTGTTGTTGTAACACAAATTAAGTGGCCGACTCCGAATGGCGAATTCTTTTTGTGAGTAGTTTTGTTTTTCATGGCAGAAATTCTCTCGGAGGTTTGCCATTGCCTGCCGAGGGGCGACCGCAATTATAAAAAAAAAATTTCTATAATTTTTGATGTTACTTGCCGCGGGCAGGATTCGAACCCGGGACCCACTGAATGAAGCGCGCACACGCGCACACTCAGCTACGGCGCTATATAGAATATTTGAAGTCCAAAAACGCTGTTTTGAATTTTTTCTATCTCCAATTAAGTTCTTTAATCTAATTTGAAACAACTCACGGCATAATTTAGTAATATATCGAATATTTTGATTTGTTGCAAATTACCGCTATATGAGAGGAGAGCGTGGTTTTAGTCTGATTAGTTTTTCAAATTGTGATTAGACAACGAAGTTTCGGAGTTAATATACCAATTTGCCCTCAGGTGGGCGATACCATGACCATTCTCAGTACTTATGATTCCATTTTGTATTATTCTGAAACCCAATCTCGTCTATCAAAGTTGATGAAATTTCCTTGTATACTTGGTTAATAAATATCGGGTTTTTTAAATTTGTTATTTCATAACGATAAAGAGTTGAGCGTGGTTTTTGTTCGACTTATATTTATAAATATCAAACTTGTGCTTACTGGTTCGAAATGCGAGACTTACACTAAATTTTGTAAGGTTTCGGATTTATATTGTTACGCCTATCTGCATTTCGAATTACATTTCCACTAAATGTAAAGGTTTGTTATGATGTGAGATTTATGTTACTATTTGGTCTATAGTGCCAAGCAAATTGTATTTAATAGTTAATAAAATATTGAAATTATTCGATTTTTGTAAATTACTGTTATAAGAAGAAGTGCGTAATTTTTGTCCGATTTTTTGCAATTTTTGAAAGTTTGCTTATTGACTTGAAATGTGATGTGCTCTAAAGTAGGCGGGGACTAGCCTATTACCACAAAATTCCTATACCATGTATTTCTTTATGCATTCTAATTCTATATATTCAATATAAGCAAATTCTCTTTAATAGTTACATAAATATCACGTTTTATTTTAGTTTTGTAAATTACCGTTATGTGAGATGTGAGCGTGGTATTTGTTCGATTTAATAAAAAATTCGAAATTTTGCATACTGATTTGGAATACAATATGTGTACCAAATTTGATAGAGTTGTATCAAGTTGTTGCGGAGATATAACTCTTTCTTATGAAGTGGGCGGGATAACGCCCATTTTCAAAAAAAAAAAATTACACGCATATTTATTTCTCGTATCCAATTCCATGTATCAAATTTGCATTCTTTTGATTTTCGCAAAATATCAGCACTAAAGTAATTTGGGCCCAGAGCAATGTATAAATTGTGCTTTATTGCACGTGTTCTTTATTGAGTTCCATTAAAAACTAAACTTAATAGTTACCCTAACTTTCCACCTAACCCACGACGTTGGATAACGCTGCTGCTGCTCTGCTGGCGGTTAGCGACGTTGACACAATCGTGGCGCTAACGATATTTACTTGATGATGGTGTAATAGCTGCTTTTGCTGATGCAGCTAAACATGATGAAGAGAATTGTGGCGCTTGTGATGTTGTCATAGCGCAATGACCACAGACGATAGCAATAGCTATTGTTTCACTGACACATCGAAGTGTGCCAACAACGATATGCGATCATACCGTGTGATCGCATTTCTGCTGATCCAGCAAGTTGCATGAGGTGGCGTGCTGTCGTAATTTGGCTGAATGTGATTGACCTAGGCGAAGGCTAGGAAGACAACTGTGACATTTGGTTAATGACATTTGTGGGAAGAAACTTGTGATAACTTATATACCAAGTTTCGTTGAGGTAGTTTAATATTCCATTTGATGTTTTTTCCGCATTATTTTGTGGAAAATAATTGATATCAAATGCCGATTTGGATAAAACCAAAGAATTTTAACCATTTGTAGTTGGTGCAAAAGTACTTTTTAAATTGCTTTTAACGGGTCTATTCTGCACCGGTAACAACATTTTTATTACCGGTAATAAAAACGTCCGGCAACTTTTAAACCCTTGTGGTATTCTGCACGTTCTTATTACCGGAAAATTTTATTACCACCGCACTAGGTGGTAACTACTAGAAAACATCTGAGGTTTATTTACATTTTTGTAATAAATTAAAGAGTAGTGAAGTATTAAACGTTGATTTTTTTATTAAACTAATTGCAATACGAGTTTTCAATATTAAAAACATAATGGCGACTTCTTTGGTAATGTTACTGCTGATTGATGAGGAGGATGATGAAATATCCTATCTTCGGAACAACAGCGATCCATTTAGCTTACCAAACGAAATTTTTAAACAGAATTTTCGAATGCCGAAAGAAGCATGCAATTTCGGTGCCTTCGGGGTGTTCTTGCCTTGGAGCAGCTCCGGACGGTCCTTTACGAAGGCTACATACCAGCGTAATTGCTGCTGGGTTGTCCTTGCGTATTTTCTGCAATTAAAAATTAATGATATTATAATAATTTATTAAATTTACTTTAGTAAATCACTCACTTATTCATCTCCATTGTGATTCGCTTGTAAAATTTGTGTTCAAATTCACACCACACCAAAGCAAACACCGTATGGTGAGTTTTACACTATTGACAGCGTTACCAGTGTGCAAGAATGCCGGTTACAAGAAGTGGTAACATTTTTCGGTAATAAAATTTGCCGGTTACAAAATTTCCGGTAACGTGCAGAATAGACGTGTAAAGCAGTTCAATTTCCAACAGGGTATGTACTATATTTTACTTATATGCTTGTGTGTGTGTGCGTGTGTTGTGTGCTGGCAATCGAAGTTTCTTGTGTTTACCTGCAGTCAAAAACTAAAACAATAGCTGCTATGATCTTTGTATGACTAACCTGCTATCTCCTTATTCGATTCCATCTAATTCGAGCAACTTGAAATATGAATATTTAAGCGATTATAATATTGTGTTTACAAATATTTTTTTGTTTTCTTTTTATTTAATAAAAGTTTAGTTGAACTTCGGGAAATAGCAGTAAATAAATAAACCAAGGGAAGTAGGAAGCGTGGATGTTTGTGAAAATGAAATCTGTCACTATGAAACAAGGATGGGGGTTTTTGAGTAAATTATTATTCAAATAAAAAATAAAATTGCATTCAAAAATTTTATAATTTTAAATGAAGTATACATTTTTACGCAAGTAATATCTAACAACGAATAAATTTTAATAAATAAATCTGCTTTCACCATTTTGAGGGATAGTATTTTTTTGATTTTTACCATCATGGGATTTGAGACATCTCGTTGGTACAATTCCGGAATTACGGGATAATTCTGGGTATTTAGAAGTTAAGTATTGTTTAAAAAGCTATCCTACTTTAAAATAAATATCAAATAAATGAGGTGTACATAAAACTTTTTTATTAACAATAAAATTCAAGTACATATTTGTTAGGAAGTTATTGACAAAACAACAATGAGAAAGGTTATAGCCAGGGAAGAAAATAATTGTTATTTCGATTGTTTCGTATCAAAAAAACATAGGCAAATATTCGTTTAAACCCAAAATCGACCTGCTGAAGGCGCGGAAATGCCGAAACGCGTAGGAGAAAAAAAGAAACTTTTTGTTTACTTTTGAGTTATTTCCGACCGAAAAGCTCCTAATGCAACCCAATTCAAAATCGATTACTTTTATTTTTATAAAGAAATTTTTTTGAAATCATTACATAACTGTTATTTGGTGAATTTTATTTTTTTGAAGTCTGAAAATAGTCGTTGTTCTTGATTTAAAAGTTTCTCTGATCATATTTGATCGATATTTTGTGATTTTTATTTTTTGTTAACATATTTAAAGAACTTTAGATTACCTTTAAAATTAGCTATCAATTAACAAAATTTTCGTTCTTTTTGTCCAGTTTGACTATTGGATCACATTTAGTGTTGCAACCATTTTCTTTGATCACATGTTTGCCATATATAGTTGGCTTTTTTTACTGAAATTTTCCTACACCTTCGATTATTTTTTATTTATTTATTTTTATTTATTACGACTTCGTAGAGTCTAGTTCAAACAAAAAAAAAAAACAAAAAATTACTTAAGAGATATTATTATTTACATTTCATTAGCAATATGTACAATGTTTGAATACAAAATATTGAAATATTGATATATTTATCTCAAATCAACACAAACTACAAACTCTATCTTATATTCAATGATTTTGTATAATCAAATAATCTTTTTTTGAACAAATTAGTGTCACAATTTTTAATGTTTTCAGGCAATTCATTGAAGCACTTTAAGCCCTTATAAAAAAGGCGTTTTTTTCAGATTCTGTTTTATAATTAGGCAATTTGAAATCATTTTTCCGTCTGGTATTTTTGTCATGAACCTCGTATTTAAATTTAATACTTGTTCTCAGATAATCGGGCAAATGTCCGTTCTTTATATTGTATATAAATTTCATTGTGTAAAAAAATATTAGTTGTTTTACGCTAAACCAATTCAAACTGAGTAGCATTTCTCTTATTGGAGTATCATAAGAGTTGTTTAATATAAAACGCATAGCTTTATTTTGCATTTTTTGCAGTTTATCAATTTGCGAATCTTTCATGATAAAGAAAATTGTAGAACAATATATAAAGTATGGCTCAACTATTGATCTATATACTCTTACTTTATAATAATTACTTAAATATTTACAGGATCTTTTAATAAACCATATTTTAGTAGCTATTTTACTTATTGTGTGGTCAATATGACCGTCAACTTTTAATTTGTGGTCTATTGCGATACCCAGGTACTTTATTCTCTGTACGTTTTCAATTTCCGTATTGTTTATTTTAATAGATTCAATATTAACAATGTTCTTTCTTGTTATTACCATGTATTTAGTTTTTTCAATATTAATTTTAAGTCGGTTAGCACATAGCCAGACATACAAAGCATCTAGATCACTTTGCAACTTTTCTCTTATATCTTTTTCGTTCTTACCATTAATCGAAATTAATGCATCGTCAGCAAATAGTTTTATACAACTGAATTTCAAGACTGAATTAATATCGTTAATGTAGATATTAAATAAAATTGGCGCAAGAACAGAACCCTGGGGCAAGCCAATCTTGACGTCCACTTCCTCTGCCAATTTCAAACCAACTATTGTTCTTTGCTTTCGATTTGTTAAAAAATTTCTAAACCAATGCAATTCAACATCTTTAATACCAATGCCTGATACTTTTTCCAATAATATTTGTTGATCTATTGTTTCACACGCTCTTTTTAGATCGATGAAAACTGCTATTATCGATTTCTTATCATTAAGCTCTTCTTTCCATTCAGCTATAACCATGTTCAATGCTGTTTCACAAGAGTGATTGCGTCTTAATCCTGATTGTTGAGGAATCAGTATCTTATTATTTTCTAAATATTGACCTAATTGGTTTTTTACCACGATTTCTAAAATTTTTTCGTCATTTGCCAATGTGTTAATTAAATACTTACTTTTACACGATCCATCCAAAAGTAATCGCCAATCTTCTGGACAGTGGTTGTGAGCAAAGAAAGTAAATAATGCATCGGCATCATTGCAATAGACGAGCTTGTTGTCAGTATCATCATATTTGAAAAAAAGTTCTATGAAAGTCAAGTCATTCAGCCCTATTCTGAATTTCGACTCGAATCGAAATTTTCTCACTTTGGCAACTTTGGTATTCTGCGTTGATTCGATGAGTTTCGATCAATCTTCGAAATTTACAATTTTATGTATTCTACATTGCGATCGTAGTTACGTTTTTGTAAGTTGAAATTTTGTTGGCGGAGGACGGTTAGATTTTTATATTCGTGTACTTTTAAAATATAATTTTTCCAAATATGTGAGTAAAACTTGTTGTTGATAGTTCTAAAAGTCATTAACATGATTTCTTTAATTTTTTTGGGCTTTATTGATGTTTTTTGATACTGTTTGTGGTCAAAAACAACAACGCCGGAACAGTTTGAAAAATTGGCTGATATAATGGCAACCAAATGGGAATTAAGATTTATCATTTTCAAACTCAATTTCTTACAATTCGGCACTCATCTGAAATGGAACACACATATCTCGCAATCTTCTCCTTTCAACTTTTGTGTCAGCATTCTCGGATGCGTTGTCGTCCTCCTCAAGTAGTATCGCCGCGGCTATTGAATCCATTACGCGATTATATTTTTATTTATTTTATTTAAAATACAATAGTTTGGCCACGAATTTGTATCTGTTTGCTCTATTTTGTTTCAATTTCACACATTCCAAGGCAAACAGTTGATTTCGAAAATGATGCCGCTCTTCCCCTTTTTCTTTCGATTCCGTCGTAACTCGGAATACCTAATTCCAATCCATGCGGAGCGGAATGCGGGAACGTAATAGAAAACCAGAATAGGGCTGATTATCTCGTTCGGATGTCACTTTGAAATCAGATTCCACAATATTCCATTGCTTTAATCTGGACGCTAAAATCGCATTTTGCCTACGTGAAAGTTCCCACAAATCGCGCACAAGACAATATCACAGTAATCACAGTAATCTTGATTTGACACAAAATACCGTTCTGTTGGCATAGTTACAGATGGAACATTTGTTGTTGACTATTCCCTAAAGACGATGCTCCACTAAATTCAGGCGTATCTATAGAAGTTTGGCTTCAGGCAGACTCACCTTGACTATTTTTGTTGACTGGTTTTGTCACAGTTAACACATTCGCATATTTTATGCGATCACGGATTTTATAGTGATGTCCAGTGACGTTTGTTTGGCAGAAATACAAATCCCGCGGCTTATGATATTTTTGATAATGCCAAACCAATGGAGTAGAAAATGGTAAACGCTGCTTATCACTTTTCCCAGATTTATATTCTTTAAAGGTCGTTTTGTATATTGAGCAAACACATTCAGGTTCATACCAAGCACTTTCAACGTAGGGCAGGTTATAAAAAAAAAAGCTAAACGCATCAACGACTGCCAGATTTGTTTTCAACTCCCGTCGGTGTTGTTTGTCTATAAACAAGCCGCAGACGTAACAAAACTGATTTCGTTTATAACACATACGGGGGATTAACAAAAGTTCGATTAGTTGACGAGAAAAAAAAACAAAACAAATTATTTTTGTATTTATTCGGAATCTTTGTCATTTTTTATCTTCTCTATAATAATCGGCATTGATTTCAATGCATTTCTTAAGTCTATAAGTCCACTTCTGAAAACAGTCTTCAAAATCTTGTTTTTTAAGCTTATCAAGTTCAGCATTACCCGCATTAATTATCTCCGTGTTGCTATTAAAGACCTTTCCTTTCAAATTTTTTTTAATTTTTGAAAATAACCAGAAATTACAAGGTGCTATATCTGTAAAAAGTAGCGTCGCAAATCCTCTTTCTTCCGGTTTTCCAACAAATTTTTGAAAACTTTTGGTTAGCAGTCTTCGGTGTACCATTTTCCAGTTACCGTCTGACCCTTTTCCAGCGGAATAGCAGCTACGATTTTAGATCGGTTGAAGTAAACTGACGTCATTACTTTTGTTGCTGATTTTTGTTGCTTAGCTTTTACGGGCGGGTTTGCTCCTTTTGGGCTCCATACCATGGACTGCTGTTTGCTTTCCGGATCGTACTTATAGAACCACGATTCGTCACCAGTAACGACTTTACTGAAGTTGCTAGACTGACCATTTTCGAATTTGTTTAGGAAAAATTGAGCAAAATTCATTCGAGCCTCTTTTTGGGCCTCATTTAAAATTCGTGGTACCCATCGAGCAGATTTCTTCGTGTATCCCAGATGATTATTTAATATTCGCGATACAGCCATGGCATTCAAGCCCAATTCATTAACAATCATTTCTTGTGTCAATCGTGGGTCTTCGTCAATTTTGGACTTCACCAGAGCTATAGTAACGTCATCAGTGGAAGATTTTGGTCGACCTTCTCGGTGCTCGTCCTCTACGGAAAAATGTCCGGTCTGGAATATTCGGAATCACTTAAAAATAGTATTTAGAGACGGTGCAATCGTTCCATATGCAATTCGGCATTCATTTAATATTTGTACTGGCTGTAAATTACGCCGAAACCCGAAGAAAATCACATGGCGAATTTCTTTTTGCGTTGGTGGTGGAATTTCGTCTCATCTACCTCAGCTATCTTGCGTTTTCTCGTAATAAAGTAATTTTAAAGGATTTGGTATTTTTGGATTTACCAAAAAAAATTTAAAGTCGCCAATTAATCGAACTTTTATTAATCCCCCCCCATTTTTTCAACTATATGCAATTCTTATGATTTTTTTGACTGAGTGGTATTGACACTTTATTTTTGAAACTAATGATCACTAACAAGCGATATATTTGTTGGAGATGTGCGATAAGTATCGATGCATCGAAATATTAGGCACTTGATGTGGAGATTCGAGTTATCGACTAATTGTGGCAAATGTGATTTGGAAAGAGATAAAAGCTAAGAGGAGCAGACATTTTAAACTTGTTTAAAGAAATTCTTCGTATGTCAAAAATTTACGCTGTAAATAATTATAATATATCTAAAAAAAACTATCAGCAATACTACAACTTTCAAAATATGCCAAAATTCAGACACATTGCTTTTTCTTATATTTTACTGCGATTTACTTTAATGTCTGAATAAATTACTTTTAATTTTTCGCTTTCATATGAAATGTTAAATGAAGTCACACATGTTTCGATGTCAACATTGATAACTTTATGTAAACATTTTCATGTAGACACCTTGAATGAATGAGACTGGTACAATAATGATGCATTTTAACTGTATGCGGAATGCATATGAACAAAGGATGCTTGCTATACGTATGGGATTTGATATAGTTAAAATGGACAAAAAGAACGAAAAATTTGTTTTAGGGAAAAAAATTCTATCTTCCATAATTTTTGGTCGATTTTGATAAATGAATACTTATTTTGAAGGTAATTGAATGCGCTTGAAGATTTTATTAACGAAAATATTTTATATTTTCAAATTGTTGACGCAAAATTGCGTTGAATGTGCAAAATCCAAAAAAAAATGAAAAAGTTTCTGATTTAGGCGCAAAAATTTAACTTTTTTCTTGTTGCGCGGGCAAAATCATGTATATGTTCGAAAATCAGTGACATTTGAATTCCAAAATCCGTTTGAAAATCTAAAATCGGTTAAGAAATGACCGAGTTAGAAATTTTCAAATGACCTTAAACAAGAAAACACAGTTTTTGGGACATAAATCAAAAATTTGAGGGTGTTAAAAATTTACAGAAAATGATTTCGTGTTGTACTCGACCATACCAACGACCTCCACTATCTGACTTGAAAGGTTCATGCGATTGTTTTTTTTTGTAACACTGTGTAATTGTTATGATCCATAAGAGTATTACAAAATATCGCTCAAATTTGATCGGAAAAATATAAACCGAGAATAGCGATCATTTTTGATCAAAAATATTGATCAAATTTGATCGGAAATATATAAACCGAGAATAGCGATAATTTTTGATCAAAAATATTCATCAAATTTGATAGGAAACAATAAAAACCGAGAATAACAAATGTGCTTGATAGAAAAATTAAAAATTAAAAATATCGATGATAATTGATCGAAAAAATAAAATAAAAGAGTAATGTGATAGAAAAAGTAAAAACCCACGAAAAACGATTGTTTTTGATCGTTAAAATTGAAAATCAAAAAATATCGATTACCTTTGATCAAAAAAAATTTAAGTTAAAAAATAACGATTTTTTTTGAAAAATTAAAAACGAACGAACAAATTTAATCAAAAAATAAAAATGCAAAAATAACTAATATTTTTGATCGAAAAATCCCAATTTTTTTTGAAAAATTAAAAATTAAAAATATCGATGATAATTGCTCGAAAAAATAAAATAAAAGAGTGATGTGATCGAAAAAGTAAAAACCCACGAAAAAGGACTGTTTTTGATCGTTAAAATTGAAAATCAAAAAATATCGATTACCTTTGATCAAAAAAAAAATTTAAGTTAAAAAATAACGATTTTTTTTGGAAAAATTAAAATTTAACGATCAGACTTAATCGAAAAAATAAAAATGCAAAAATAACTAATATTTTTGATCGAAAAATCCCAAGTTTTTTTGAAAAATTAAAAATTAACGATCAAACTTAGTCGAAAAAATAAAAATGCAAAAATAACTAATATTTTTGATCGAAAAATCCCAATTAAAAATATCGATGATAATTGCTCGAAAAAATAAAATAAAAGAGTGATGTGATCGAAAAAGTGAAAACCCACGAAAAACGATTGTTTTTGATCGTTAAAATTGAAAATCAAAAAATATCGATTACCTTTGATCAAAAAAAATTTAAGTTAAAAAATAACGATTTTTTTGGAAAAATTAAAATTTATCGATCAGACTTAATCGAAAAAATAAAAATGCAAAAATAACTAATATTTTTGATCGAAAAATCACAAAATAACGATTAATTCAGATTTTAAAGTAAAAATTAGAAGCGTATAGCTGCTATTTGCTATGGGGTTGAGGTCATAAAAATTATGGTTGACACAATTAAAAAATTAAAAACTTAATATAAGTACTTTTACAAAACAAACTACATTACTTAAGTTTTTCACATTTCGTAGTACTTAGACGTATAGATCTCTGATAAAAAAACTTAGTTGACTTTAAAATAAATTCATTTATGTCAAAATAAAAATCAAGTAAGTCTATTTCAACTTTTTCATACAGTCGGTTATACTCTAAATTGAACACCCAATACAATTTCAATTCTGATCATTTTCGCTTATTTATTTATTATTTTTATTAGGAGAATTGTCCGTTAAAACCCCTAAGATCCAAAGTTCCAAACTTTGTTCAAAACCCAGAAATAATCGACCAAACCTGCTATTTATTTACATAAAGGGATTTATCTGTCATAATTTCTCATAAAAATGCAGACATTTAAAATCCCGAAAATCCCGGGATTACCATACCTAATCATTATTTAATCATTAAAATAATTTCATGACGACTTTGCCTCGCTACGCTGGTTCCTTTGACGGACGCACATTTGTATGACAGCGGGAAAACAAATCGTGAATTAATGATGTATACAAATTCAGTTGTTATATAAAATTATTTGAATGATTGAAAAGCTTTGTATTCGTTTTCAAAAATGATGTGCCTAATTTTGCGAATGAGCATTTAATCGTAATTCAAAATTACTTGAATAACGAATTAACATTTATTCTCATTTCTCTGTAATTCTATTATCCAAATATCTGATGCTGTCCATTCCTGCTACGAAACTAAACATCGGGCCGGAGGGGCGTATGTTGTTATATGTTATATGTAAACTGTGCAATGAAAATTTAAAACCGATTCCAATAATTAACTAATTATAAATTTAAAAATATGAAAATAGCACAATAATAATATTACAAAGATGGTATTGTACAGTTAGTTTTTTTTGGGTTATAATGAGAAATAATTTGTAAAATTAGTTATCGCAAGATTCACAAATGAAAATAGGAGTTTTTTCAGGCCTCGTCAAAATACCAGTTATATTATATTGAGTGACTTTTCGACCACCTTCTCTGCAAAATCGTCTGATTTTGTCACTATAATACGATTTCAATGGACTCTGTCACGCGGTCGAATGGGGCGGTAACGAAACGATAACTATGCCATTTTTACGGGTCAACTCGACTACTTCAACGTTGCGTGTATGGCGGTAATGGCCATTCAAAATCCACAGGATAGGCTCAATTTTCGAGGGTTATGTTTAATAGGGAAACTTCATGAACCATTGGGTAAAAATGCTGACTTGAACCCAAGCAGATATGTGGCAAGAATGTTTTGTACCAGGTGGTGGGACTTTCATTAATTGATGATTTGAATTTTTTCTGGGAAAAATAAAATATAAAGAAGCAAAGCCTCGCCTAGCGCTCATACAAGTTAATACTATAAAAAGAGCTGGACGTTCAGCAAATGTCATTGTGCGCCAACTTGTTATTTGCCCCTTTTTTATGATAACTCTTAAAAGTTTACTTTGCGCAGGTGGGAAGTTATATTTTAACCACTCGTTTTCCAATAAATTAAAAAATTCTTTAAGATTTCCTCTAGTCAATCCGATCACTCTATTAAAGGAGGTACCACATGCTGAACGGAAATTTATTACACCCTTATGGTGATTATAAAAAAACCATAGAGCTAATCTTTACCTACACTTTCATTATGCAATGAAAATTTATTTGAATAGACGGTGTATCTTGATTGCATTTCCAAAAGATATTTGACAAGTTCCTCCTGAAAAGCTTCACTAAAAACTGGTTTACGACCCAATTTTGTGGAAAATATTTGTTAAATGGATTTTTTGCTTCTAGCAAATCTGTGAAGTGTGGTATGAATTACTTCATATTTTTTAGAAGCAGAGAGTATCCCTAACTCATTACTTCGAATAGCATTTATCGCCTTTTTCATGTTTAGATTTGCCCTTATTTTTGGCATCTAAAATAAAATTAGCGTTCAAGTAATTAACAATGTACGTATGGAGGGTAATGTGGTATTGTTCAAGTTTTGCCGACTTCATGTGTACCACAAAAAATCTTTCAAAATTTGCATAAAAGCACGTATAAATTCTACACTCTTGATACATACAATATAAAACTTACTTTTTTCTTTTCAAACCTTTTTTT
The DNA here is from genome assembly GCA_951828415.1 of Anomoia purmunda. Taxonomy (NCBI): domain Eukaryota; kingdom Metazoa; phylum Arthropoda; class Insecta; order Diptera; family Tephritidae; genus Anomoia; species Anomoia purmunda. The sequence goes on from OX639993.1 coordinate 19,041,384, forward strand.
TTTGTAAATAAAGTCGATTTGTTGCATTAAAAAAACAAAACAAACTCGATCATGCACGATCTTATGTTTTATGTGACTGAAAGAGAACCAGCAGCGCATGCACTAACTTTAAACGATCCGACAATCGCAACTCTTGTCGACAATATTTGGCGTTTGCCATAACGATTGCGGGATTCAATAATTTATTCTTAACGACACTTAACAGCTTTCTCGTTGTACTTATTCAAAATACTAGAGCAGAGCATCTTGTTCAAACAAAATGCCAAAATGGTCGAGAAACACAAAAAGGAATGTAAAAAAAAATTAATGAACGCGTGCCGTCGAATACAAATATGAGCGCGTTTTTATTATACCTATTTGATTAAAGTGAAAGAGGATACTAGTTTATTTCAAACTACAAATATTTATAATTGTTTTTATATATTGCAATGTTCCATTGTAGCAAAATGTCGGACTTTCCGCTGAGTGATTTGGTAGCCATTAACTCGACTGTAAGAAATATCCGGAATCACCTGCAAATATGTCATGGTTTTCATTTTCCACTTTCGCTCCATGGTGTTTAGGTTTCATATTTTAAAAATAGCTATAATTTCTATCACTCCTGACTGTTGTTGTTTTTTTTCCAATATACATACTTTCCTTATACACTGGCCTTGAGCTCACAAATTAATATTATCGTTTAAAATTTTTTATTTAAATTTAATCCTTGATTAAAGTTTGCTTTCACCATTTGATAGATGAGTGCAATCGACGGTCCCAATAGTGCCTCCCACAAAAGATGACGATGCTGAAACAAAGATTTCTTTAGCAGCTTGCTGCTCCAATTGGGTCACAGAAAATCAGACAAGCTGAAAATTTAGATCTCCAGCCAAGTCTGAAGTTAACCGATACAGCTTCCGAAATTTTGTTGCATTCAAATGAAAGGGACTGCCCACATTTTGGAGTAAATTTCGATCCACTGTTGGAGCGCTTGTTTCTTCTTCGCCTCGTGATAAATCATACGCCAAATATTCAAAGGACATTATTTAATATTTTTTCTTTAATTACAAGAAAACAAATCATCGAATTTTAAATTTGAGATTTTTAATTTCTCAATTGAGTTGGCATCATTAAATTTCTTTTCGCTTAGTTTTCGATAATCGACTAGCTAACGACAGCAGCTGAATCGGCGAATGCGAAAATTGATAAAACAAATGAATGCTGAATAGCAGCATCGTTAAAATTATCGTTAAGATGAATTAACCATGCGAATATCGTTAAAAAAAAGTTAGTGAACCGCACTACAGATGCTTCAACTTCATGATTGTATAACACACCTGTTTTCATTTTTAATTCATCACATTTTAAGCTGATAGTACATGTTGTAGACTTACTGGAACTGGAGTTATGCGACTACACCACATAGCACTCCTATACTACAATACCCGAAGTTCTTCAAATAAAATAATTTTTTTTTTTTGAATTTTTATAGATATTGTATACAAATTTTTTATTTCTTTATAATTTGTCATAACGAAATTGGAAAATCGGTTTACTTAAAGCGTTAAGTAATATGAATTACAAATACCGATGCATTCAATCACAAACAAAAATCTCAATTTATTCATTCTACGAAAAAGTGTACAATGATTATATATATATATATATATATATATGTATGTGCGTATGTGTGTATGTGTGCACATAAGTCCCTGCAGCACCAACGTCTATATATTTGTAGTATGGTAAAAAAGTTTTACCCACTCATATGGCAAGCGAATTGATAAGGCCAATCCGAATTGACTTCAATAACAAATATTGCCAAAAGCATTGGATTGAAGAAAAAATTATTACATTTACACAAGTGAGCAAAAAACAAAACGGGATTAAGTTTCAAAGCTGGTTTGTTTTATATATGTAAAAAAAAATTTTTTTTTTATATTTTATATGGAGGCATGAAACAATTTTTTTTTGTTTTTGTTCTTGGTTTTTTTTTGTCGACAATCATTGAAGAGCGAATGAATAATTTGTGTAGCATAAAAATTTATTAAAATTGACAGGACAAAAATATGGAAAAATATTTGGCAAAGTCAGAAAAGAACAGCGCGAATTATTGAGTGGCATTTAGTTAAATTTCAGCATAAAATTTTCCAAATTACATTAACAAAAATATTACAAAAAAAATATATAAAAAATGCAAATGCAGCTACATATGTATGTACAAAAGAGGAAAGCGAATGCCATGAATTAAATCACATATGAATTTACAACATGTAAATGGATTTGCATTAAAACTTACTTCAAGTACACTTTTTTCTTATACCTCTAGCTATTTTAACTTTTGCCACATTTCCCATTTCAACTTTTTCTTTTTTTTTTCAACATTTCTCGTAGGTACATTTGACTTACTTTGTTGTTTTTGTTTATTTATTTGCTTAGCTGCTTGGGTACCACCTTACTTTTTAATTGAGTTAGAAAACTATTAACTCCATTGTGACTGAAAGAAAATTTTGATTTTTCAGCTTTAAAATTGTTTTGAATGATGAGTTTGCAAAATATTTTGCTGCTGTAAAGCTTCCAAACTGTATAAAATTGCACAACACAAACAAATTGAATGAGTAAAAGTGCAAAGCTGCTAAATATTTTTGATGGAAATTGGCAAATGGACAGCAATTTTATTTTATGTAGGGCGAGAGAGAGAGAGCGTGTGAAAGAAAATATGTAAAATGTCTGTGTGCAAAATGAGTGGATTTTAATGTAAATACCAAAACGAAATAAAAAGTGCAGAGAATGACAAAATAAAAATAAAATTTGTTACTCGAACAGATGAAATTTACCAACTTTGTTTAAGCTGAACTTTACACATTTCAAATTTACTAAAATGCATGAAAGTTTTCCGTACCGAGTTTTGTGCGAAGTGAGCGCTGGTTAGTTACATAAAAAATATTTTAAGCTCTTTAATTAATTTCGAAACTATGGTGCTTGGCTTAATTATAGAACCGCAATCCTGGAAAACTGCCTGCATTGCACCAATATTGAAACCTAGCAAACCAGCCCCAGATATAAACGGTTACAGGCCAATTTCTCTTCTATCGTGTTTAGGAAAAGTGATAGAAAAAATTATCGTCAATCGGCTCATGTGGTATGCCAAAAGTAAAAAGTTGTTAAACCCGAACCAAGTAGCATACAAAAAAGGTATGGGGACCATCGATGCGGTATTGCATCTCGACCACTTTGTATCAAACGCACTTTCATCTAAAAATCATGTCTCGTTGCTATCAATCGACTTTCAAAAAGCGTCTGACCGCATCGGCATTCACATCACCTTAAGACACCTAGACAAGTGGAAAGTGGGTCCAAAGGTAATTAAATTTATTAAAAGCTACCTCAGAAACAGAATGTGCAGAGTACGAATTAACGGGTTCCTCTCAACTGTCGAACCCCTAGCTAATGGCACTCCACAAGGGTCTCCCCTCTCAGCATTTCTTTTTGCTATTGCGTTTGATGAAACCGCACAGATAGCCGATAAGTTTCGCGGTATAGAATGTCAACTTTACGCGGACGACGTGCTTTTTTACACTAAAAACTCAAACCTCTCAACTGTCACTAACCTATTTCAAATCATCCTAAAAGAAATCACAGAATGGTCCATATCATCAGGTGCCGCCATATCGTACGAAAAAACTAAAACCCTGCACATATGTAGAAAACGCTGCTGCATTGGTTTAACAATAAACTTCAACTGCATATCAATCAGCAGTGCATCAGAAATTAATATACTAGGTCTAATCGTATATACGAAATATAACTTTAAGGAACATTGTAAATATGTTAGAGATAGTATAAATAAGAGATTAAATGTAATCAAGTACTTGTCATCGAAAAAAAAAAACTTTGTACATCCGTTTTCTCTGGTCACCGCAACTAGAGCTCTCATTTTGGCAAAAATCGACTACGCCCTTCCTATATACGGCAACAGCGACAAACGGTCCATACACAAACTGTCATCACCTTACCATGCAGCAATCCGTAGAAGCATTCGGGCATTTCCAACAACACCGCTTCGAAACCTTTTCGCTGAAACCAGCCTTCCTTGCATACCAGACAGAATTAAAGAGTGCTCTAATCGGCTTTTGAGTAAACTGCTATTCACGTCGAACACAAACCTTATAAAAGACTTCAACAATGCAGCCTCCAGAAAAAGGCAACCTAAGCTGCCATCAGTCGTATCGAAATGCATCGATCTTTGCAAGAAGCTTGAGCTGCCACTGACCGTAAAGCAACCAAATGCGGAAACTCAACCCCCTTGGATGATTAAAAACATCACTTTTTCAATCAAAGCACTTCAGCTTCCGAGAGAGAGTACAGCGAATGAGACTTACCGAGCCATTTTTAACGCTGAAAAATCTAAGTTTTCAAATCTTGGATGGAACTTCCTCTTTACGGATGGCTCAAAAACACCCGACACAACGGCTTTTGCGGTCACTAAAGAAAACGGGGATATAATAAAGCATGGCATACTAAACCCAATTTGCTCAGCCTTTACTGCTGAGCTAGCCGCATTAACGTAAGCTATCACCTATGCTAGCCAATCCAAGGGAAAAACTATCATATGTACAGACAGTAAATCCTGCCTGGAAGCCATCGAGTCGCCATTAAATACACAAAAAGAAATAATTTCTATTCGGAACAGAATAATACGATCTCCAAGGAAACTCAAAATCATGTGGGTTCCAGGTCATGTTGGCATCGCGGGCAATGAGTCTGCTGATGATGCAGCAAAAAGTGTCGCAAAAACTCTATCATATATACATAATTACTTTACCAAGCAAGATGTACTACGCGAATTTAACAAACGGCAACGTGACACACTACTCCAGGAATGGCAACTCTACAATCACCATTATGCAAACATAACCCCGTACAGGACGAAGCCGACCTTCGCGTCAGATGTTCATCTCAAGGAGTTAAAACCGTACATTCGATTACGCCTCGGGCACACAATACTTACGCACTATGTGACGAAATTGCAACAGTAGAGCACATATTAACATCTTGCCGAAATTTGACATCCTCAAGAAATTCTTTCTTCCCATGCTTGAATCCCATCGATTTCCTAAAAGATCCTTCAAAAATTAACATAACAACAATATACAATTTTTTCAGAGCCAATGACCTGTTAAGGCGGATTTAGTTATTATTATCTATTATTTTGTAACTTAGTTATAAGCCCTAATCAACCAATATTCATTACAAGAGACAGCGGTTGGCCTATGATGCTAGTGCTGCTAATTTTTAACTTTATATATTAACTTGTTACCATGTAAAGCAAATAAATAATAAATAATAATAATAATAATAATAACCACAAGTTTAGGCTACTTTTTCCTATAATTTAATTTTAATAAAAATTTTTGGTATGCAGCTTTAGAGGCGATTCTTTTTTTTTTATAAAAAAAGAATAGTGCAAGTTTTTTGGTATATTTTTTTTTCTAACGCTCCTCCGAAAATTCGTCCATATAACGTATGCTCGGATTTTTTGAAGTAAAACGTCTTTGGCATGATACTGAATTTTTGATGTCGAAGATTCGCCTAAATAATATAATATGAGCAGTTCCATACGAAAGGGAAATAATGAATTTCAATTTTTTTTTTTGCAAGATATTTGCGATTGAAAATTTTGATTTAAAAAAAAAATAACTTTTTTTTAAATTTGTATCTCGAAAAAAAGTTATTTAAACAAGGTTTTAGGTAAAATGTCGGATTTGTATACAATCAAGAAATACAAAAAAACAAAATTTTAGTTTTTTTTTTTGTTCAAAATGCATGCCAGGAACATTGTGGATTTTTGCAGAAAATACATTTTCATAAAATCTAAAGTTCCCTTAAAATATGGAGAAATTTTCAAAGACCCGTTTTTTTTTGTCATAAGCTTGAAAACAAATATTAAAGTTTACGCTCCGGATCAAAAAACCAAAATCTTTCATACTTCTTCCAAGCTTAGCAACAAACTTAATTTCCACTTCTATTATGTTTAAAAAATTATATAATTCTAAATTATTAAGAATTACAAACAACAATAACTAATAAAGAAAATAAACATTTTTTGTTTAATTTATATTTCGTGTATTAAAAAAATATATGAATATAGTACATATTGAAAGCATTTAGACTGACTAATTTTTTTGCCATATTTTGAAGTTTTACATGAAATTGAGTATTTGGCAATTAATGTCATCAAAATTAGAAACAAGTTTACACTTTATTTCTTTATTTGTAATTGGAACAAACGAATCTAAGCTTCTTGTACCAGTGATTGTTTTACAAGATTTAGATTCTGATTTTGTTGCTCTTCGATGGAACAAAAATCAAACGTTATTATGTCAAATTTATATTTTACTAGTTCACAAATGCTTTACGGAATGTAATCGGTTCAGTATCTGGTATCTACGTAAACTTTCGCGAGGTACCAAGTTCGTAGCAAGTATTTTTCACATTTGAAGTCGCGAAAAAATTGCATTCAGCTATTATATTAAAGTCATCAAAATGATGTACTAAGTTAATAGTTTTGTATTTCATTTTTGTAATGGGAGGCTGCATCATCGGAGAAGTAATATATTTTTTTTAATTCAGTTGAGCTATATATTTCGCTTTAAGTCATTTAGTGTTAGTTTTTTCGGGAAGAGGTAAAAGCTTCTGTGGTATGCTCATGACATTCAGGCGAAACTTTTTCAGGGCCGCTTCGAATTCGATCGGGCTCAGTTTGGCACTAGTTCGGAATCGGTGACGTAACAGCGTGGCTAGAATAAATTGAGAATTCGAAATCTTAGCAAAAATTTGAAATAAAAACAATATGAACGCACAGTCAGAGTAAGAGCCTAGTCTTGCATTTATCCTAAGCTGGTGCCGAACTATTCTTGAACTAGGTCTGAATTTTTTCGAGCTGGTTCCGAAATAGTTTCGAGCTAGTGGTTACTAAATTACTACCGATATTATCCTAAAAAAGTTGCGTCCTGCAAAACTCAAAATATGTCCTCTAACTCGTAATTATTATGAGAAGACTTTTGAAACTTAAGTCACAAAATAAAATTCTGTAAAGATTTAAAAAAGTTGATTTCACTTATAATTATTATGAGAAGAATTTTCTAATAAATATCTCAAAATGAAAATCTTTGAAGTCTAAAAAAAAATTTGCGAATGTTAAATATTACGAGAAGAGTTTTTGAATATAAGTCTCAATATAAAAATTTGTGAAAAGTTCAAAAATATATTGCATTGCTTGTTACTATCAAAATATTTTATAATATAAATCTTAAAAGAAAAGTCTTTGAAAACTTAAAATTATTTATCCCGCTACTAATCATCACTAAATGACTCAAAATAAAAGTATTGGAAGACTTTAAAAAGAAATAACCTCGCTGATAATTCGTGTGAAAAGACTTTTACAATATTTTACAATCTTATCACAGTTATGTCTCTGTTTTAAGAAATTACGAAAATATTCTGTTAACTTTGCCGTCTACAAATTTTGATTTTACTTAATACCTTTCAAAACTCCAAAGTTTAGTGTCTAAACCATGTAATGTTTTTGTTATATTTAAGAAAAATTTCATTTCCACATTTGATAAAATTTTAGTATTTGTATGACAAAAAAAATAAACTTTACACTTAGCTTTAACCCTCTTCGTCACCGACTAGCAGCTCTGGTAAATTGCATTTTCTACACTTCAATTTTGTGATGCAATCAAATGCAAATTTAACTTCATAAAAACCACAAAACCATTGACAGATTATGGTAATGCTGTTTGAAATTTTCACCTGACCTCCAAGTTGTGTCGTTAAGCTCAATATATTCCTTAAGTTTAGGCTTCAATTTTGTTGCTTTTATCATTTATTTACGATTGCCACACAGTTTATGTTAATAATAATAATATAATAAAATTTTTATATTATAATGATGTACCGGTTGATAAAAACGCTACATTTGAATTATGTGTAAACTTTTTTTCCAACATTTATCGGGAAACCCCACCCGCAAATGATTCAATTATCATTTCTTCAATTTTCAATTGTCGATTACTAATTGATTAATGATTACTTACGAATCGCTGTCACGAACTAGTAAAGAAGTTAATTGTAAGTTAGTCAAGCTGATTAATTACAATAGCAGCTGTATGAGTGATTTCTCACACATACATACATACACACATGGGTAGATCTAAGTATATCCATATGTGGAAAAGTAGATGTCTGAGCATGGAAGAAGTATCAGTAATTGTTTGGCTATTAGTTGTGAAACTATTAATTACTAATTAAATATTGTTTGTTTTTTTCTTTGGTCTTCGCTTGCCAGTCAATTAACAATTATCGAGTGAATATGGTCGTTGTTTCATAATCCAATACCTGCAATGCCCAATACAGGCAGGATATACAAACATACATACATATGTGCGTAGTATATAAGTATATGTAGTGATACAGTGGCGAGCAAAACCGGTCAAGTGGTGATATTTTTTTCTTTACAATATTTGTAATATTTTTTATGATACATAGTTTTTTTTTATAAAACTATAGTTCATGCTACAACAGAGGACTTGTAAATTAAAGTTTCAAGTGGTTTTTGTTATACTTCTAAAAACTCATCAAAAAAATTTTAAAACTTTAATGGAAATGTAATACTTTTAAAACCTTATCTAAAAAATTCTAAAATTTTGTTGCAAACTACTTCAGAGTTTTTATAAATTTTGTGTAAAAATTGATGTTGAAAAATTTCTAAAAATTCTTCTAAACAATTTTGTATTAAGTTTCAAATATTAATTTATACCATTTTTGTAACACTTCTTAACACTTATTTAAAAAATTCTAAAATTTTGTTGCAAACTACTTCAGAGTTTTTATAAATTTTGTATAATGTTTGATATTGAAAAATTTTTAAAAATTCTTCCAAACAATTTTAAAAGTGCTATACTAAAGTTAAATAAACTATGAAACTGAATACTCAAAAAATTTCTAAAATCTCTTCTAAACAATTTTAAAATTTTAATGAAAATTTTTGAGTTTTATACATTTTGTAAAAAATATGATTTTGAGTATCATTATATATGAATTTTGTATAAAGTTTGATATTGAAAAATTTCTAAAACCTCTTCCAAACAATTTTAAAATTTTAATGAAAATTTTAGCTTTGGCAAATCAACGCGAATTAAAAAAATAAGCAATCAGTTTACGAAAAAAAGTTCACAAGACCAACAATTCAAAAGAATATGAAAAATTGCACTTTATTTTATTAAAACTATTTACTTAAATAACCTACAAAACTGCATACTAAAAAAAATTTCAAATGTCTTCTAAACAATTTTAAAATTTTGATAAACTGTTTTTTTTAGTTTTTATAAATTTTCTATAAAGTTTGAACCTCAAAAAAGTTCTAAACACTCTTCTAAACAATTTTAAAAATTTTGATAAACTGTTTCTTTAGTTTTTATAAACTTTCTATAAAGTTTGAACCTCAAAAAAGTTCTAAACACTCTTCTAAACAATTTTAAAAATTTTGATGAAAATTTTAGCCTTGGAATTTTTTCGTATATCGCCTATTTGATATCATAGAAAATGCAGAATATCGCCGGCATATGAAATTATGACAAATCAACCGGAATTTCTAAAAAATTCATAAGTTTGTTGAAAAAAAAATTTGCAAGATCAAAGATTGAAAAAAATCATGAAAAATTAGCGATTCTTTCTATCCACTCCAAACTTTCGCTTTATTATACTAAAATTAAATAAGTATGGAACTACCTAGTCAAAAAGTTTCAAAAAACTTTTCCTTAAAATTTTAAAATTTTGATGCAAATTATTTTGATTTTTTATAAATTTTCTATAGAGTTTGAAACATTAATTTATGTGGTTTTTGTTAAAGTATAAACTGTATTTATTTATAAAATTAACAAAAAAAAAAAACACAATAAGTGGAATAAGCTATGAAACTGTATACTAAAAAAATTTCTTAAAACTTTTTAAACAATTTTAAAGTGTTATGCAAATTTTAGCTTTCGAAACTTTTTTTACAAATCACCTATACATGAAGTGCGAAATCCTGTCGGCATATGAAATTGTTACAAATCAAACTTTTTAAAAATTTGGATGCAAATTATTTTGAGTTTTACAAATTTCGTGAAAAAACGTTGAAACGTTAGGCTTTGGTTATACAATTAAAAATTTGTCTAAAAAAGTTTTAAAATTTTGATGGAAAATATTTTGAGTTTTTATAAGTTTTGTATAAAGTTTTAAAAACTAATTTATAATTTTTAATTTTCATTATAGAATGCACTATATTTGTGTATAAAATTAACAAAAAAAATTGCTCATGAAAACCTTACTACCATTGTGCAAAAATCAATTTTCGACCAGTTTTGCTCGCCACTGTACATCTATAACTATTTATGTACATATGTTCATATGTGTAGCGCCTTCATCTATTGTATGCTTGCCTTTAACTAGTTTTACGAATTCGTACTACCATATCATAACAATACAATAAAGAAGCCAAAAATTGCCGACGAATTGTTAGTTTTATGCTGGTCGTTGTAATACAAATCATCGAGTAATACAATAATAGATTTGTGTAATATTTTCTTGAGAGAAGGATGAATGAATGAATGTTTTGTAAGTGGGGGTGCTCGTCTAACTTTGAAGTGTAGCCAATGTGTGAATCTGTGTGTGTGTGTGTATGTGCGGGGTGTGTAATGGTATGTGCAAAACTTTGTTTACCGCTATTGCAGGTATTGTGAAAGTTTTGCTGCTGTAAAGCCACTTACTAAGCCTTCCGCATATCAACTTTCTTTGGATTAATTTGTGTGTTTAGGTATCGTCTAGTGGGGTTTTGCAGTCGAGTAAGCCCTGTAGGAAATCAAATATTTGCAGTACAAGTAATATTGTAAGTCCAACGAGCTTTGTTCAAAAATATAAACAAAGTATTTTGAATTGATATCCAGTGCAATTTTGCAAAAGGAAGTATTATGGGATGCTAGCTATCTTAAAACAAATGCTACAAATTCCCAAAGAAATGAATACCCAATTTTCAATCAAAAACCACAATTTCTTTTTTTTACATTTTAAGGCATTTTGTGCTCACTTTTATTTAGCAAAAATAAACATCAAATAATGATATAATGAGAAAATATATGTACGTGTCGGTTACATTTACATACAAATTTTTTCGCGGGATATTTTTTTCTCAAAATCATAAATTTCTTAACTGAAGTTTTGCAAATACTTAATGCTAATTAATAATTTGTTTATGGTTTAGTTTTCAAAATTTTCGTAAAAGTATAAACGTTTTCCGATAATAATTATGAGCGAGAAAACAGCTTTAAGTGGTCGATAACTATTGTATTATATATATATAACTTTATATATACATAACTAATATATTCTTAAAGTTGTTTGAGATAATTATTACCGAGACATTGTTTTAAAGTCATCAGAGACTATTGTTTTATTACTTTTATTATAAAACTGACTCTAAATTATAATTATGAGTGAAAAAAATTTGTTTATAGTACCCAAAGAACCTCCATAATAATTCTGAGTAAGAAAATATTTTTTTTTATGTCTTTAATACGATAATCTTGCGGAACCTTTTCGGGGCTGATTTCCAAATGATCCCAAACAATCACAAACTGATACTAAACTTTTGCTGAAGTAGTGCAGAAATGATGCCAAAATAATCCCGAAATGATTCAGAGCTAGGCCTGGATTGGCTACGAAGAAGTTTTATATTTCCAGACTTACAAAACGTCTTCACATTGATAGTTTTTATAGTCCCTCCCATAATTATTATGTACAGAATATAACCACTCTATGCTGATAACTTGACAAAACTCATCAATCTGACAGTGGTCAAGTTTACTGCGCCTAAAACTATGTCGCAGAATATAACGTCGATATCACGTACTCAATAGGACATAGCAACTACAACGACTGTTGACATCATTAGACGGTTGAACCCGTTTTTGCCGCATAGTTTTACGAGCAGTAAACCTGACAACTGTCAGGTTGATCTAGTCTTAATATAATAAGTAGTAATCGATGGCTTACCAATATTCATCTTGCTATAGGAATTATTAATTGACTTTCATTAGTTTGTCTTATAATGTTTATGTCTCTGATTCAAATTACCTGTTGTTGAAATTGTGCCAAAACTTCCCTTTTATAAGTCGAATTCTTGAGTTTTGTTCGTTTATTTAATTTGTTTAAAATAAATATAAGTTAAATCATATTTTCACTACACTTAAATAAATTTTGATAAATACTTTCTTACTATCATTTGGTTAGATGCGTTACCTGAAATTAAGCTCTAAAACGCACGTACTTTTGTAAATTAGTTTTCAGTACTTTAGAAAGTACGCTTTAGATGATTGGCTCACCAGACCGAACGTGCAGATTCCAATTTTGAAAAAAGGACTAGCGTATGGCGATGACTTGGTGGGAACCTTGAGTTGCTTCAGGCTATTCTCCTTCTGTCTTATGAAATACAGTCAAATCCAAGTATTTTTAGTGTGCCATTTTGCGATACGAATTCGTTTAAAAAACACACAAAAATTTTAAAACTAACGAGCTATAGTATTGGTAAGATGTGGCCTCATCTCTTTTCATCATATCGAAATTCGTGCCCCTCTTTGGACTCTTTCACATATTATAAATTCCCATATAGCTTTGCTTTTATATTAGATTTTTTGATAGGGTGTCCCACATCACCCTTTTCACTATTATGTGAGCTGTTTTGTCTCCTCTTTTAACTGGTAGCAGTTAGCAGTGTAAAGTAAATAAAACTATGCCTAAAAGGCTTGACTTGAAGCACTTGAAAAAAAATTAAAAATTTTCATGTATTTATTTTCATATTTGCTGAATTTTTTCCAAAATGGTTTAGCCTCATTTCCAAACCCACCCGGAAGTTTCGGGACGGGAAAATTGGCAATTTCTGAAAATTCCTAATAAATGTTTGTGGGAAAGTAACGCTGTTTTGTTACTTTGTGACGGAAACGAACAGCAAAGCAAAACAGATGCGGATGATCCGTTCTTTCAATATGACGAATAGCAATACAAGTAATTGATAGAATGACCTTTAATGTAAATTTTTTGCGTATCTTATTTCAAATTCCAACAAATTGCCAAGTAATACTACAAATTCAGCCCTTGACTGCCACAACACGTTTACTTTCAGAAAACTTCGAAAAACTCCTTTTTCAAATAAGAATTTAAGCGAGTAAAAGTAAAGCAAAAATATCATACATTTCTGAATTTAAAAAAAAAAACGCGGACACCTAAATGTGTGAGCCAGAAATGAAACTGCTTTGTAGAAGTAGAAATTAATGATATAGTGGTAGAGATTAATATTACCTTTAGTGAAAATATTAGTAAAAATTAATAAAAATAGTAGTAAAAATTATAAAAAATAGTGGCAGAAACTCTTAAAAATAGTGGTAAAAATTATAAAAATAGTGGTTGAAATTGGTAAAAATTGTGCTAGTTATTAGTAGTAGCATTAATAAAAATAGTGGGAGGGATAAGTGGTAGAAATTAGTAAAATATAAGAAGAAATTAATGAAAATAGTGGTAGGAATAAGTAAAAATAGTGGTAGAAATTAGTAAAATAGTGGAAGGAAGTACTAAAAATAGTGGTGGAAATTAGTAAAAATAGTATTACAAATTAAAATAGTGGTAGAAATTAGTAAAATAGTGGAAGAAATTAGTGAATATAATGGTAGAAATTATTAATGATAGTAGTAGAAATTGAAACAATAGTTGTAGAAAGTATTAAAAATAGTGGTAGAAAATGGAAAAAATAGTGTAAAATATTACTAAGAATAGTAGTAGAAATGAGTAAAAGTAACGATAGGAATTAGTAGTAGCATTAATAAAAATAGTGGTAGAAATTACTAAAGATAGTAGTAGAAATTAAAAAATAGTGGTAGAGAGTGCTAAAAGTAGTGGTAGAATTAGTAAAAATAGTGGAAAAAATTACTAAGAATAGTAGTTGAAATGAGTAAAAGTAGTGATAGGAATTAATAGTAACTTTAATAACAATAGTGGTAGAAATGAGTAAAAATATTGGTTCAAATCAGTAGAAATAGTGGTAGAAATTAGTAAAGCGATTCTGATGCGTCAATCGTTACGCGATGTAAAAAATCTCGGAGCGCTTGTTTAAAAAAATTATTTCAAACTAATTTGAAATTTCTTTGAACTTTATTCAGTGACAGATATCGCGTGGCCCAGCAGGCGTGAGACAAAGTGAATAGTGGTGGAAATTAGTAAAAATTGTATTAAAAATTAAAATAGTGGTAGAAATTATTAAAAATGGTGGTAGAAATTAGTAAAATAGTGGAAGAAGTTAGTGAATATAATGGTAGAAGTAATTAATGATAGTAGTAGAAATTTGAAACAATAGTTGTAGAAAGTATTAAAAATAGTGGTAGAAAATGGAAAAAATAGTGTAAAATATTACTAAGAATAGTAGTAGAAATGAGTAAAAGTATCGATAGGAATTAGTAGTAGCATTAATAAAAATAGTGGTAGAAATAACTAAAGATAGTAGTAGAAATTAAAAAAATAGTGGTAGAAAATACTAAAAATAGTGGTAGAAATTAGAAAAAAAGTGGGAAAAATTACTAAGAATAGTAGTTGAAATGAGTAAAAGTAGTGATAGGAATTAATAGTAACTTCAATAACAATAGTGGTAGAAATTAGTAAAAATATTGGGTCAAATCAATAGAAATAGTGGTAGAAATTAGTAAAGCGATTGATGCGTCAAGCGTTACGCGATGTAAAAAATTTCGGAGCGCTTGTTTTAAAAAAATTATTTCAAACTAATTTGAAATTTCTGTGAGCTTTATTCAGTGACAGGTATCGCGTGGCACAGCAGGCGTGAGACAAATTTCAAAAAACGTCGGTGTGGGCGGATTCGGTAATCTACCTGAACTCTTCGCTTTACCTACAGGGTCGTATACAAAACAAACAAAAAATAATAATATGTAGGGAGCTTACCTAACTTTTGAGAGTATCTACATGTATTTTGTAGCGTTGCCTTATTGAAATTATATAAGTTTATTACTATGGGTATATTTGTATGTGGTGGTGTGTGTGTGTGTGTGTGCATGAATTGGTATATTTGTATTTTGAAGTCTTTTGTTGGAAAGTTTGCCACTTATTTATTGCCAGAAAGTTATTGTACTCAGCTCAGACAAAAGAAAAGACGTCGTCGATATGCCCTCTACATACCAACTTGACTGCACACGAATCAAAGCAGGCACACACACACACACACAGACCCTGATAGCCTAGGATGATTCTAAGTATGCATAGTCAGAAGTTCTTGGATTGATTGAAACTTCAACGTCAACTAATATTATGTAATACAATACACGCGCATTCACACACACACACATACACATAGAAATTCA
This sequence comes from Anomoia purmunda, assembly GCA_951828415.1. Classification (NCBI taxonomy): domain Eukaryota; kingdom Metazoa; phylum Arthropoda; class Insecta; order Diptera; family Tephritidae; genus Anomoia; species Anomoia purmunda. Next base: position 19,056,821 of record OX639993.1, read on the forward strand.
TATATGCAGAGGTAGGTAGGTAGGTTAGCTTAGGTTGGACACAGATAGAAAAAAATAGGCGAAGAACCTAAACATAAATACATCCACTATGCTGGGGCCGTGGGCCGTGGGCTGTGGGTTTGCGAATAGTCAACACAATTGAATCATTTATGATGTTGATGACAGGTGAGAATAAATAACAGTGAAGCACGTAAACAAGCAAATTTTTCGTTTTAACAATAATTTATTCAAGCTTTCACTTTAAGAAGCACCACAAAAGTTTAAGCGCCTAAAAATAGGCAACGAGTTTGAGTTGTAGAACAAGCCATTTGCTTGCCATTTGTCGGGGGAACTGCTTTGAAGTAAATTATTAGTGTGTGTTTGTATCTGTGTGTGTGTACGTTGATGAATCAGCGGCATGTTGACGCAAAAAAATATGCAGCTCAAAAATTTATGTCACACCAATGCTAAGCATGCAAATAAAGCAATCACACAGCCACGCCCACAGCTATTCAACACACACACACACTATAACTACGTTCTCTCATACAATACACACACATACACTCGCATACTTTGAGGCGGAAAGGAAAGGAAAGAAGAAGAAGAAGAATAAGAAAAATAACCAACAAGAAATGAACGGAATCAGAAATCAAACACATACAAATAAATCTAATTTTTTTCGCACACATGCAGCAGTTTCCAAAGAATTTGTCTGCTTGTAACACACCCAACCACACACACACACACACACAGCCATATCACACATACAGCCATATATCGAGAGAGACGACAGTTGTCAACGCACACGAAAATTATAGCAGCACATAAAGGTAGGTGTAGTTGGGGTAAATCAAAAATGAAAAATCCTCAGCTCACACACACACAGCGAGAAAAAAAGAAGAAAAAAAGCGTTAAATAGGAAGTGAACGGGCACAGCCGTGGCAAAAGATGAATGGAAAATCAGAGTTTATTTGTGAATGCAAAAAAAAAAAAATAAGAAAAAAGAAGAAAAAAAATTGCATGAAGAATGAGCGAAAAGTAAATAACACACCAGAAAAATGTGGTAACAGTAAAGGCGTAAAAGCCCTGCTCGAGAATGGAGTAGAGTTGAGTAGAGTTAAAGTAGTGTGAGTGTGTGCGTGCGTTTCTATAGGAAAAGGTGATTTTGCTGGAGCTGTCGCTGACGCTTGAAAAATGTAAGGAAGCGGGTTTTTACGGCGGCGCACGACAATAACAACAACAAAAATAGCAGCAGCACGAACAAAAACAACAACAACAACAACAACAAATTCGAAAATCAAACGTACTTTAATATATCGCATACCTTTGCGCGAGTTGCCTTGCTGTTGTTGTTCCAGTTGTTGTTGCATTTTATGCGCCACTCACATTGATTTTGTAATACCTTTGATTTATTTCCCAACCAGCGCACTTTTTTTTTCGCATTTACACTACATTTGTAAATTTTAACTTTGTATACAATTTGAGTGATTCATTTTATTTGCTACACGTTTTTGTTTTTTCCCCTCTTTCTCTTTTTCTTTCTCTGTCTCTGTCTCTATCTCTTCCTCCTTCCATCACCGCATGCATGCCGTGGCAGGCAGGTGCTCGTCATGTTTGATTTAAGCTTTACTTCTTTGTGAGAAATCAACATTCGCGGGCCATTGCATCGTCTACAAGTTAAGCGGATATTGGCAGAGGAGTGGAAAAATTCGCAAAAGGGATTATAATAATGTAGCAAATAAAATAGGAAATGAAAGCCAAGCCATACACACACACACACACACACATATGTATTTTTGTTTGCACTAACACACACTTGCATAGCACTTGCCTGAGTATTTGCTCAAACAAAATTCATTTCATTGCATAACTATGTAAGTACACCTTTAAGTCTGCTCTACTCGTCGTAGCTCAATAGCTCAAAATTTTGGCATATTTACCATACGTGTATTATTCGTTTGAAACTAGGAGCAATTTGCATGTATTTGCATATAAATTAAATAAACCTTAATTCATATACATATATATATGTATATATATATATTACAACAATTGATTGTTTTGCTCATTTTCCTGATGTTATATAATTGAATAGATTTGCTATGCTTCAATTCATTATTGATAGGTAAATAAATAAATAAATAAATACCTCAGTTATGGCAAGCAAAATCGAGTTGAAATGCGGCTTGAGGGCATGCATCTGAAATGTCTCAACGCTTAAAGCAAAAGGCACCGCTGCCCGGCTGGTTGAAGTCCACGTGAGAGTGAGGGCTGAGACATCACCGCTAACTAGGAAATCAAACTAACGGCGCAAAATACTAAAACGTTATGATCTTCCTTTGGCTACCACATTGGTGTTGCATTTGTGATGGGAGTACTGTCGTTCACTCCAGGTAACGAGCGTCTCTCTATGAACGCCTAGATCGCGCTGCAGAGAAATGCAATGGGTACGGAAGGGACCTTTGGTCATCCATGATGAAAGCTCCGTCAACGGATTAAGACTGATCGACTTTGCTGGGGCACGAAACAGGGCAGTATGTAGCGCCGGGTTTTCCACCAAGTCATGTGGCTGTCTTCAGATCAAAATACTCGCAAACAAATCGATCGTATATTGGGATAGACGGAAGACACGACTCCACTGCATCGTTTCGGCTCATTCTTGCCATAACGTGCCGTCGACGAAAAAGTCATTGGATTTCAGCGATCGCGAAAGAACGACTGGTTCGAAGAGGAATTGGTGCAGCACGAGCTGCATGACTGCGCTACCGCTAATTGAGGAAGGAAGAACAACGTATTGTTCGAAAAAAAAAAACGAAAACCCAAAATGCGTGAGTCCGAACAGCTTGAGAGGTTAGCCGACGAAACAAGCGTCTCCGCGGCGACTTACGGAAAGTTTTTGGACTGCACAAATTGCTGTATGAATAAAAACAGTGACCTGGTGAGTGATTACCAAACCATACTGAGATTGTGGAGGGAATATTTCTCCGCTTTGTTCAATGAAACGAAAGCGTCACCTGAGAAGATGATGAATATTCCGAACCCTAAGTCGCCGATGATGGGATTCCCTAACCCGACCTCGATTTAGTTCGGATAGAAATAACGCGGCTAAGGAAAAAACCGCAGGCGCCGGGTGCTGATGGATTACCGCGGATTTTAAATTAAGTGTGTGCTCTACCCAATCGACAAGAAGGCCGAGTCTGCAATGCACGCCAACTACTGTGGGATCAGCAGCCTAAACATTTCATATAAGGTTTTATCGAACGATTGTACCTTGCTAGTGTGGCTTCAGATTTGGAAAGTCCATCAACTACTAGACCTGCTCGATACGTCAGCTTCGTCATAATTGAGAAGCGCATCTCCGAGCCGTTTGATACCAAACGAGCTTTCAGACAGGGCAACTCCCTAAAGTGCGACATATTTAACATTAGGATGGATAATGCAATTCGAGCTGCGGTGTGTAGAATTGGTGGCGTATGCTGGTGACATAGAGATCATCGGCCTGCATTTTGCAAGCCAGATAAAGCAATGAAACGAATTTGTCTGGTGGTGAGCGTGGACAAAAAGAATTACCTCCTGACTTCAAGTAAAGAGCCAGCGCATTCGCGTATTGGCTGTCACGTCTCTATTGAGATTAATCGCTGTGTGGGAACTGAAAGTGCATTATGATTATTGTTGTTGTATAATGAACACTGCTTCGTTGAGAGCCTTTGTGTTCAGAGATTGTAGAAACTTCTATAATAAAGCATTCGAGATTAACTTTACTATTAGAATTGAATCTCTGGAAGTTATACTGCAATTCGTTATTAGATATTCACTTAGGTTCCGTTTGTGTTAATGTATCGACGCTCTAGGATGCGCCTTGCTGTTTTCTTTTCTACTTTGTAGAATATCCAGCGTACGTTTCCAGTTTAGTAGATGATAATTGATCCTACAATGTCTTGTAAAATTTCCAGTCATGTAAATTCTTAAAGTGGGTTTTTGATAGACTCGCTTGGCATCTGTTTTTCCATTTCCGTTATTGAACAACCCCTGTAACAGGTTATCATACATTCTTGTTCTTCTTAATTGGCGCTACAAGCGTATGGGCGATTTTGTTCGATTGCAGCATAGCACGCCCGTTCAAACCCTTTGTCGTGATCCAGTTTAATCAAACAGTCATGTATTAGTTTCCCCAATCATGTGCCAACTATGTTGGTAAATAATTGTGTTAATTATTTTGATTATAAAATGACAGATGGTGCTGTTAAAATATTAACTCAGCGAAGATACTAACCATGGGAAAGACAAGCGCCAAATGTAGATCAAATATTGACTCACAGATGTCGCTCTCCATGGGAAATCTTTATTAGCTGATGCAAGATTGACAGTTATTTTTTTTTTGTTTATTTTTAATTTTTGGAACTCGTATTTCTTACATATTTTTTTTTAATTAATAGAATTAAAACAAAACGAATGGTGTTAAAAATTATAATTTAAATGCGCAATATCATGTCATCAAGTTTAGATTTAGTTAGTACACAACCCGGTTGTTTCAAGAGATGGATTTTTTAATTAACACGAAAACGTTTTATTAGGCGTGTGTTACAAATAAGCCCCAAATGAAAAATTTTACGTATGAATAACTCGTTTGAAGGAGCCTTTTATAAATAACACATTTTTCTTATCCTTTTGTTAAATTAAGGTAATTTCTTGACTTTTTAGGCAGTTATAAGTTTTATATTTAAGGTCATCCGGTGAGCCGTTCCCGGCATTTCTTTCTAAATTTGACGTTGCCATATCTGAGAACAATCAATATTTATCCCCCATATACGAACTATTGAAAGCAAAAACAAATCATTTAGAATTGTTATTTTAAATTGTTTAAAATAAGTGATATACACCCCTCCCTCTCCCTCTCTCTCCCTCACTCCTAGAACACAAACGAACGCATTTAAATATTGATTTTTTGTTGTTGTAATTTTCACCCAACATTTCCGACAGTATTTTTTTTGTTTACATTTAAAATGTTATATTTAGCTTTTACATCATTTTCTTTTCCTGTTTCCTAAAAGTATGCTATGCTAATGAGGCCTGCATAAATAAGCCGTTCTCCATAATTTTGCCTAAACGAGCAAGCTATTCGCCTAACCTACTTTTAGCATCTGCAGTTGAATGTATTTGAGCAATTTTCACAATCACGTAATTTGTTAAATATAATTTTTGTTTCTTCCATAGAATAGTCTGGCACCATTTAGTTTGGTCCTTTTCATTTAATTATATCAAGGTAAACTGCTTTTGAAGGGTGTCTAGAAATGCGGGGTTAATTTTCGAGGGTAGAAATAGATGAAGATTTTTAGCCGCAGGTTAATTTGCAACTTTTCTGGATGGCGCTAAGTGAAGTAACTGAAAGGGAGTTTAAAGTTAAGCAATCACTTTGCCAAAAGTTGTCAGCTCAATCAAGGAATTGATAATTTAAAACTACGCATTGGTGACTAGAGCTTGGGGGTTTATGCAAAAAAATGAGCCTAAAAATATGCACCATCGTAACTATATAACATTTTTCAAAATTATTCAAATAGATATGTTATATATCTTTAGGCTTATTTTTTTTCATACTATCCGAACTCTAATCATAACTGACAGTGCTGTATCGTTAATCTGTAGTGCTCTAGGATATAAACCGGACATTGCAATATGCAATTTCGTATTTTTTTTCTTAGCATTTGGACACTAACACGTCTATTCTGCACGTTACCGGAAATTTTGTAACCGGCAAATTTTATTACCGAAAAATGTTACCACTTCTTGTAACCGGCATTCTTGCACACTGGTAACGCTGTCAACAGTGTAAAACTCACCATACGGTGTTTGCTTTGGTGTGGTGTGAATTTGAACACAAATTTTACAAGCGAATCACAATGGAGATGAATAAGTGAGTGATTTACTAAAGTAAATTTAATAAATTATTATAATATCATTAATTTTTAATTGCAGAAAATACGCAAGGACAACCCAGCAGCAATTACGCTGGTATGTAGCCTTCGTAAAGGACCGTCCGGAGCTGCTCCAAGGCAAGAACACCCCGAAGGCACCGAAATTGCATGCTTCCTTCGGCATTCGAAAATTCTGTTTAAAAATTTCGTTTGGTAAACTAAATGGATCGCTGTTGTTCCGAAGACTTTTCAGTTGCTGTCTACGTAGGGATATTTCATCATCCTCCTCATTAATCAGCAGTTACATTACCAAAGAAGTCGCCATTATGTTTTTAATATTGAAAACTCGTATTGCAATTAGTTTAATAAAAAAATCAACGTTTAATACTTCACTACTCTTTAATTTATTACAAAAATGTAAATAAACGTCAGATGTTTTCTAGTAGTTACCACCTAGTGCGGTGGTAATAAAATTTTCCGGTAATAAGAACGTGCAGAATACCAAAAGGGTTTAAAAGTTGCCGGACATTTTTGTTACCGGTAATAAAAATGTTGTTACCGGTGCAGAATAGACCCGTAAATGGAAAAAAGCGTGCGTAATTTCGTTCTCTTTTACATATTTGTGCTAAATATTTTCGCTCACCCGTTTCTCTGTGATTTTTGGCAGGCAGTTATGTTTAAATAAATTAGACCAAAAAATAATATATGTATTTAATTTATAATTGTTCGCATAAAAATATTTAGTTTCAAAATATTACTTACTTTTCGCATATAAAATAAACTAAAGTATCATAAAATAAATTTACTTTTATACAAAAAAAAATGTTTTTTAATATAAAGGTATACATCTAAATGTAGTGATATTAAGAGCTAGAACTAAAAAATACATCGTCACGGTCATTAGAAGTTTTCATATGCTACAGCCCTTGTCGTGTTTGTAGAAAAACTCGTCAATAACTAATCAATCACAATTTGTTGTTTTGTAGTCGGAAAATTTGAATAAATGTACCACACACTACTGACCATTAAAACGCCTTCAGTTTCAAAAATAAGTAATAATCATAAAATATCAAAAATAAGAACCACAAATTTTCTCGGATAAAACGATTTTCGTAGAATTAGTGACAGTGTGGCAGCGCCATCTGTCGTCCAATAGCCGCAATAATATAAAATACAATTACATGCAACGGGATTTGCCTTCATTTGCCACTATCTATCTATAATATTTAGCATGATTTCTGCTAACGAATGTAAAAGACTTAATTTAAAAAAACTTAATAAAAACTCTTAAGTTTTTCTTAAAACTGATACATTTTTTAAATAAATCGTAAGTAAGGATTACATCCATACCGTAGAGTAGGACGTATTCAATGTCAACATTTCAGCTTATAGAAAATATATTTTTAAATTCAAAATTTTCTACGAATCATTGCCTTACACTATTACACTGCGTTGCAGAGAAATTTGGTGTGGCCATTTATAATTCGGACACTTCAGTGATTCCGTCAAGTTCCGGCAAGTTCCTCTGCCAACTGAAATAAAAATCCTTGTCGCGATATCCTTTCTCCAGTTGTTTGCTTATATAAAACCCAAGCATTTATTGCAACTAAATCCAGAATGTTGAAATCTACCTGGACAGGCCAGCTATTAGATTTAGATTTTGTGCTGTACTTTCTAGCCATTTGATCCGTCATATCCACGCCAAATTCGGTGTTATTATAAAAAGCAATAGTTTCAGGTATACATTTACCTGTTTGTTTCAATCTTTACATATTTATGCTTCGAACTTAGTAAGAGAATTTTTTTGTTCGGTATGCTTTTGCAAATTGTTAGAGTACAATTATTTGATTTGTAAAGCTGCGTTGAAAAACGTGTCTGCCATTTTGTCTTTGATTTTTTTTGCAGGTTTGGGTAACTGCCTCTTATTCGCCTGAATGGTTTCTACTAAGGTAGTATGTTTTGATAAAAAATTTTGTTGCTAAAGATGTGCTTGTAAAAAAATTATCAGTGGATATATTTCAACGGCACCCTAGAAATGGTTCAGTAAGTTTGAGAACAACAAATTCACTAAGTGGTCTCAAATTTTCCTAATACGGATATCCCTTCACAATATATTTACTTTCAACGTCCGATGCCAACCAGAACTTGATTCCGAACTTATCGGGTTTATTGGGCATATTTTATTGTGTAAATCGGTAATATTTGCATCTGGTTTGTAGCAGTTCTGACTATTTTCTATAAATGCATGCCATACCTTGGAGATGAGAACAAATTTGTCAGTCTGCAGACGTTTCGATCCGTTCGCTTTATCTATCAAACATACAACACAATCTGATGACATTTTCTTGGAAAACTAGTGTTTTTGTGTTAAGTTTGAGATTTCAATGCAGATAGCTTCATAGACTTGCATTATATATTCTAGCGGTCAAAAGACCGCTCCGGCTAGACAACGGCAGAGTACATATTATTATTAGGAAAACAAGAAAAAAGAAGAGAAATATATATTGAAAAATTAAACAGCTAAATAGATATTATAGGAAAAGTTGTGCAGTAAGTTCAAGAAAAATAAAAATTTTGAATTTAACAATTTTGATTATTAGTGTCAAAAGCAGTCATTTGACCGCTCTGGTAGGTTTAGTGTTAAGGATCAGAGCTGAGATTTTATCAAAATTGCAATATTTTTGGTAGATAACTATATACATACATATATATCGGGGAAAAAACCAAAACAGGGTAATAAAACATTTTGGTCAATGTACGATTATATTTTTTGTTTAATCTTCCTCGAACGTAAAACAAACCCGAAGCTTGGTGGCGTAGAAAGCTACGTTGCCTAACAGGCAATAAGCATACAAAAAAATTTATAATTTAATTCAAAATCTAATCAAGGAACAAATAAGAGTAGAAACAACAATGCAAAGAAAAAAGAAATGCAGATGAAAAACAACCAAAATGGCGATGTTATGAGAAGAAAGAAGAGAGTTTCTTAATATTGTTGTTGGAAAAAGATAATTATTGCGCAGTTGTGCCTAGTTTTATTTTATATTCGATCCTTTTCTTATATTTTTTCTTATATTCGATGCGAAGCAATTTTGTTCTAATATATTTTCTTATGCTTAGAGCCGAGTCTTTTAGGATTAATTGTTCTCTAAACTAGAATAACATTTAAATATTTGTAAGCGTTTGGCCTATTAGTTAACTAAATACATATATAGTTTCATAGTAAGTTTCTTTTTGCTTTGAATTTGTGAATGAAATAATTTTTGTTTATATGTATTTTTATAAGTCAAATAAATGCATCTTTATGTATTAAATCTGGATTAATAAACTCTGCTAATAAAGTCGCCTTTTCCGCACATTGAGGGAAAAATTTGACTAAACATTCATTGTAATTTTCGTTTGTATGGAATGCGTCTTGTCGGGATAAAGAGTGGTCGGAAAATTTGCAATGTCTGGATATTGTCTTATCAGTATTATGTCCTGTCTGGATTTTTAAAAATTCTCTGGATTATGTCTCGTACGATTTTCAAGAGTCGGGATTATGGTGTGCTCCCATATTTTTACTTCCGAATTACCGCCATAGCACTTTATTTCGTTTGAAAATAATCCAACTGAAACAGCTGCTAAAACTTCGAACTTTTGTGACTCCAAGGTAGAATGTCATGCAAACTACAAATTTTACACTCATTCTATCCTCAAAGCAAAAAAGAAAAGTACGCAGTTTTGGCACACTCTGTTCAGGTATAAATGTTGTATATTTTGTATTCACAAAATTAAATCAACCCAGCTTAAATGAGAAATGCGACCAATATTATTGAGATTAAATTTAACAATTTGTCGAAATGAAAGAAAGGTCGTGCGTAATGGTGGCGAGGCGGGTAAGTGCGACCGCAATGTTTGGTTATAGATAGCTCTATCCACATATGGAGAAAAAACAAAAACAAAAACAAAATAAAAAAAAAGAAATCTATGAATAATCGCTTTGCTGCCTGGTGTGGAGAGGGGCGGTAGAGAGGGGCAAGTCAAATGAATGCATTGCTGATTTGGTTGCCGCAAAGCTCACTATTTTCGGTTGAAGTTTTCAATTAAAACGAATCACTGTGTTTGCTGGCTTGTGGCATAACGAGCACTAAGTTAGCGTGTGTTTCTGTGTGTGTGTGTGTGTGTGTGTGTGGGTGGGTGTGTGTTTTCGTAGATACCATGATGGTGGCGGATGCGTACAAGCACAAAAGTGCACAATACATAGAAAACGCCGCACAAATACACAAACAATTAAACACACACACATAGCAGAGGTTGGGAATAAATTATTAAGCTTGAAAACCAAAATGATTTAAACGCTCATGGATGGAGTTAAGAAAAAATCACAACAACAAACAAACAATGAAAAAATTACACGAAATAACGAAAGATACAAGAAATAACAGCACTCAGCAACCAAATAACTACTGAAAAAGTATGCGGGAATAAAAGCAAAAAAAAAAAAAAAACAACAGCAAGAGCAAAAACCAAAAAAAAACAGCAAAAGATAGAAATAAATAAACGCCAGCTAAGTAAACTCCAACTAACTGGCATGACAGCGAATAGAAGAAAAGCGAGCAAAAACTGCTGTGCTCAGGGGGGAGAAATGAATAATCACAAAACGGATAGTGCCATAAAAGGAAATGCCATAATAACAATATGAACGTGGAAATATGAGCGACAACAACATTGTCGCTATTTCACAACAACTATTTACACACCAAACAAAAAAACAAAGCAAAAACAAAGCAAAAAGGGGAAAATCGAAAAAATGAAACAATGACAGTGGCATAAACTACAATGTGTAGAATAATAAAAATCAACAGCAAGTAAGAAGCAGTTGTGTTGCAACATCAGCAGCAATGCCAGCACCGTTTTTTTTTTTTTGTGCTACTCCGACTATCGAGAAAAATAATTGACAGGAAGTGAAAATAATAGAAACGGAAATACACTTTCGGTGTGCTTTTACTTACCTAGCTACATACGTACATTCACATACACTAACACGTACACTAACACACCAACACACTCACATCGTTTTTTAGCGCACCATAGCTATTTCTGAGCATGCATTTCGGTTTGTAAGTAAAGGCTGTACGCATACTAGTACTAAGGGTGTTCTTTTGTTTTTTGAAAATAGAAAATTTACCACCAATTGGGCGAAAATGGAAAATATGAAAGTTATAAATAAAATGAATGAATGAAAATTGATGAGGTAGGAAAATCGGAAAGACAATTTCAAAAATGTAGTTTGTTATATAAAGGTTAGGTTAGATTGAAGTGGCTGCCAGAGTACTAGCCCGGGGCCCATCTAGGCCTTTGAATGGATCCGTTGTGATACCACTTGCATCTCAGTTATTTTATATTTGAAGCAACGCGTGTAGTCTGGAAATCGAATAGCGTTATCTTTTTCCGAAATAATGTTGCATTTATTCTGCCCCGTGCCATTACCGTCAAATTTTTATGTTTTTTGATCAGCATTTTTTTCGAGTTGCTTGTTCTTTTCTGGACATTGCCTGGTGCATTTTTTATATCGCTTGCTATTTGAATTTTCATAATGGATGCAAATCGCATAATTTTTTTTAAGCTCAATAAAAGAAATTGTGAATGAGTTGGTGGCTTCATCATCGACATTCTCGAGTGAAAATTAAATTGAGGCGCTAGTTCTTGGGAAAAGTCAACGGTCTAGAGTAAAAAGATTTTAGGAGTACATTGTGAATTTTTATTATGAGGAAGGTATAAATAAACTAGTTTTAAATCAAATGAATTTTTTCTTATACATCAGAAAATACAGTTAAAGAAAAACTTCCGCATCAGTCGTGACTTATCGAATATCTCGTGGTCAAATATTCTGCACACGGTATAAAAAAGCAAACTACAAAGCAGGAAGACCGCAAATGCCAGCGGAATCTCATCTGCTCGCTTTTTTGGGGTACGCTTAACGAAACGTTAAAAAAACGCCAGTGACTTTTTTATACTATAGGAAATCCCGGCAGACGTTGCCCGGCTTATATTTATTTATTAACTAGCTTTTACCCGCGGCTTCACTCACTTGCAGTTCGGTTTAACATTATGAATTCGAATGTAACAAAAGAGGAAATAATTTCACCAATGATTGTTACTTTTAATTTATTTTTATTTTTAGTCTTGGTTTTTAATTTTTTATTATCTAAAAAAAAACAGATGGCAACCTTCTGCAAATATATTTCTCGAATACAGCTTCCTTAGGCACATTTCGTTTGATGCCAGCGTAGTAGAATTTCCGGCACCTAACAATGTATATTGAGTAAACGGTTTTTAAAAGGTGGCAACCCTTTTCAGAAATATTTTCATTTAAGCGCTTTCATTTAAGAGCAACAATAATATACTGCAGTAAGCTTAGAAATTGCATTAAATGAATATTTTTTAGCATATGGCAACACTCTTTGAATATAGTTTCTTCATTAAGTTCTTTAAAGTCTACCTACTTTGACTCCTGTACCGTAATACTTGCCTTGATTTAATAAATTCATTTAATTTACTCTCTTAAAGAAGTGACAAAACTAAAACATAAACATAATTTTAATTTATTTTTAAAACAGGTGGCAACACTCCAAAAATATTTTTGAAATTAAGCTTTCTTAAGGTTTTGAGCTTGACACGTAAAATGTCATATATTTTTCCAGTTTAGCTTAATGTTCATTTAAATAGGTGGCAACCTTCTTTCAAAACATTTGGGAAATGAAGTCTTTTTAAGGTTATATATATATAGCCTATAGATATACTCTGACCGTTATATAACAATATGTCATTTAACTTATTTATTTAATTGACTGTAACTTTTTTTTAACGAGTGCCAGCTCTTCATAAATTATATGGGTTAACATAGGGTATAAACCATTTGTGTACTAAAATTTGCACAATGCTGTCCAACTATTTGGGTGTGAAAGGGTGATAACATACAAACAGGTGGCAACCCTCTTCAAAATGCATCTATAAACTTTCTACTAGCGAAACGAACTTGCATTACTTAATTTATTTCGACTCTTCAAGCAGATGGCAACCCTATTCAAAAGCTAGTTATAAATCTTCTCGTCAGCGATACGAATTATTTCGTGTTCACATTTTAGTAGTTTGTATAATTTTGTATAATCTAAGTTAAGGCGTGTTTTGAAATAGGTGGCAACCTTCGTAAAAGTTAGCTTCTTCACGAGACGTATCGCTTGAAACCCATATTTTAGTGTTTCATATAACGTATATCTAATTAAATTAAACTTGAATTTTCAAACAGGTGGCAACGAACTCCTGAGCATAAAATATATTCCATACCCGCCAAATATACATAAAAAAATTCATAAGATGCGGTCGAGCCATTTCGAAGAAGCGCGTCCACACACGCCGTGGCATGCGATTTTTATATTACAGATTTTCTTTATCAGTTAGGAAATTTTGCTCTGCGAGTGACGGGCTCAAAAATAGTCCAACTAAATATTTGATGGAAAATGGTAGTCTAAACTCTACTCATAATCGTAGCAATTCATTGGGCTACCAAGTATTCATTCAAGACTGCCGCAAATGCGGTAAATACAAATTTATCGATAACTTTTATTGACTAACTGAATCCTCAAATTTTACAAAGTCTAGCCCATCTTATTATAATTACATAAATTTTCTTCGAAAACCAACAATAACAGAAACCAAGTTTTAGTTAATTTAAAATGTGATTTTAAAACTTTGCGACTTAAGTGTATTATGGTCTCGCAATGGACCCCAGAGGGTTTATGTGAGTTCCTAAGAGCAGCCACGTAAACCCAACTTAACATAACATAACTTAAGATTTTTCGATGCGTCACGACGTTTTGTGAATCTCATAAGTGTGTAATATATGTAAATGCTAAACAAAATAAATTAAAAACATATTAAATTAGAGCGCTCAAGAGATATTTCTTTCGTTTTCATGTTGTTGTTTTTTTTTTAATATTTTGCTGAGCGCGTGCACAAAAACATCTCTTTTGCTTGTATTTCAGACACGATATGTTAAATAAAATTCAAAATTAATTTTCTCGCTTAGCACAAATTAACTTAAAACATAAGTGTTTGAAAAAAACGCGTGTTACGTTGCAAAGTGGTTACGGCGCCACTTATACTTTTTGAAGATGCAAACCCTTGCTACTACACTTTATTTTTTGTGGAAAACTGCATGCCAGTGCAAATTTATCGATTGATTTAGTACAAAAATTTTATTTTAAGTAAAAGAGATTCACTCGGTTAAGTAAATATTCTGTTATACATTTTTGAGTACTCTCGACTACAAACACATATGTATACATACATATGCACATACATACATACGTACGAGTAGCAACACTGAGGAGCAATACCGGTAGGATGATAATTTTTTTACAATGCAAGCAAGGTTTTTCATGATATATTTATTTCAATAATTTTATACATAACTGCAGTTCATACTAAGGTTGACGACAGAGTACACGCTATAAGCGGAGCAAAGCAGTAAAGCTATATCGTGCTATAAATAGCATCATGTATTTTCTTATGTGTTTGCTTGATGCATGTCAGAGTGTAAGCGAAGAGCAAAGCGTATTCATGCTATAAATGAAGCGTGAAGCTACCAAGTATGTTGTGAACTGCTTTATAGCATGAATTTGCTTGAATTTTTGATATTCTTCTTGTTTTTTTTTTTTACTAGCATACACTCTGACATGTGATAGCTTTGATTATAGCAAGAAATATTATCGCTTCAATCTTCGCTCCGCTTATAGCGTGTACTCTGCCGTCAACCTAAGAGAAAAACTATGTAAATAAATTTTTAAAACTTTTTACAAAATTTAAAAAAACTCAGCAAATTTTCGACAAAATTTTTAAATTTTTTCATTTTTTGGGTATACAGTTTTGTAGTCTATTTAGTGCAGGTGTGAAGTGGCTGGAACTAACAGTTATTTTTCATATGTACTTTTGTTAATTTTGGGCTTGAAATCTTTTTTCATATATCGAAATTTTATATGGCAGAAAATTAAGAATACCGGCTGCATATAAAATTATTATAAATCATCGGGAATTTTCAAAAAAAGCATTCGGGGCATGCCGCTCTTCTTCCATGAAACTAGAATATGTTGCTCATACATAAATGCACATACTAACTTCTCTAAAGTCTGCAAACATTTTTTTCGAAAAAATGAAAATATAAACTTTTTTTAAATTTATTTTCTCAAAACGTACATTTGTTTTTTTTTTTTTTGTAATCGGAATGAAAATACTGTATTTCTTATGTGATGATTAAAAAATTGAAAATTACACTATTCAAGGAAATAAATTTAAGAAAAAAATATCTTTTAAATTTTTGAGGAAAAAAAATTGTTTAACATGAGTTGGCAGTTTGTTCTTTGCAGTTTAATTACTAATTACAAAAATTTTGAAAGACGAAGAAAAACCAAAAAATTTAAATAGGGGAAAATACGTTTTTCATAGCGAAATTAAAATCGCCAAAACAAAATATCAGAAAACATTTTTTCCGGTGAAAAGTAAAAAAAAAATACGTGTCTGATCATTTTGTGCAAGAAACAACATATTCGAGTTTCATGGAAAAAGAAAAACATGACTCGAATGGACTGGTTGTCTTGTAATGCAGAGTTTGTGAAAAAAATTTTTTGCACTACAAAAAATCAAAAAATTATAAAAAATCAGCGGCGGTCGTTAGCCATTGCAAACTGTAGCTTTGTTATACTAAAATTAAATAAGCTATAAAACTGCATACGCGAAAAATTTGGAAAAATAACTTTCAAAAAAATTGTATGAGAATTTTATGAAAATTTTTTCAGTTTACATACATTTTGTTTAAATGCATCAACTTCATTTGTATAAAAATAAAAAGAAATGCAAATCATTAAAAACCTTGCCGATATTCTCAATGATAATTTAAAAAAAATTACATGGACTGTGTGGAAAAAATTATAAAAAATTTGCGGCAGTCGTTAGCCGCTTTAAACATGCACTTTGTTATGCAAAAATTGAATAAGCTATAAAACTGCATACTCGAAAATTTTGTAAAAACTTTAAAAAAAAAATTTTAATTTTTTTTTGAAAATTTGTCTAGTTGCACTTTGTTACACTAAAATCAAATAAGCTATAAAACTGCATACTCGAAAAATTAAAAAAAAAAAACACTTCTAAAATATTTTAAAATTTTTTTGAAATTTTTAGAGTTTACATAAATTTTGTGTAAATGCTTGAAACATTAATTCATAGAGTTTTTATTATAGTATGCATTATATTTGTACATAAAAGTAAAAAAAAATATCATTGAAAACCTTGCAAATATTGTAACAAGTTCACCATGCGACCGGTTCTGCGCGTCACTGTACATATCGTATGGTAGAAACAAACGAGCTTTGTATGACGGTCTTCAATTCAAAAGATGCCAACATTTTTGGCTGCTTTCAATGAAATTGCAATTCAAATATTTTTGACTGCTGTGCACACATTATTATTATTATTATTATTTTTTTTATTATTTTTATTATTATTATTTTTCCATAGGCAAATATTCGCCACTTGACGAGCATCTGCCTTAAGAGCTTTTGCGCTGTACGAGTACAAAGTGCTCCAACTGCATACACACATAGACACATAGACACATACATACACACATATAGATTTGAGTGTGGTGCGTGTGTGTGTTAGTGTGAGTGGTTGCAAAGTTTGGCGAGTGGGAGTGGGATAAGAAGGCGCGGAGTTGTTAGCAACGAATGCAACTAAGTATTTACTTAAAATTTGTTTATGCGCGAGTGTGCAAGTGTGTGTGTGTGTGTGTGTGAGTACGTGGCTGTCGCCGACTACACGAAAGCGAAAGGAGCAAGGGGCTTGCTGGGTGAAGTGAAGTAACCTGCCTCTTCCAAGCATTTTGATGCAATAAACTTGTGGCTGTTAGTATTTCTGTAAGGATGTGTGTGTGTGTGTGACTGTGCGCTTATTTGTACGAGCGTTTGTTTGTTCGTTTTCTATTTTTTTTTTTTTGCTATTTGTTTGTGAACAAGTCGTTACGAATGTTACAAATGCAATTTTCTATGACTGCACGCTGCGTTCGCACGAGTTATCGAATTGCCGAAGCGTCAAGCTAGCGCGACTAGGCAACCGGGCGACTGACTGGGTATCTGGGCGAGGTGGCGAGGTGGCAAAGCAAGAGGCGGCAGTTGGTGCTTGAGTGCGCGCTGTTGAGCCCAACATCTAAGGTGGTGCAACTGAGTTACAGTTTCACCCATTCTCGCGCTGCCGTTGGACTCCAACGACTAACGACAACTTCGCTACCTTGGTTACCTTGACTACCACCTTTCGGTAGCTGGATGACAGGCTGCTGTAACTGCTTGAACTGCTCAGGCGGCTGGCTGTGGGCAGCAGCAGCAGCGGCAGCTTACTTACTTACTTACACTTTTTACTTGGCTGCGGCTTACTTCGACTCGCCTTGGCATGCCATGCCTTTGCTTGTCTGCATTACGTTGGCGCTGCCTTAGTTGGTTGCTTGCTTGACGTTAAGTGCATTTCCTATTTTTTTTTTTTTTTGCAAAGAAATCTCCAGACACACAGCGACATAAGTAGACGAACGCGAGGAGGTCGCTAACGCTTACATAAACGCATGAAATCATATATTTATTCCTACGCTTGAAGTTTTCTTATATAAAAGTAATTCAATGCACTCGTATTTGTTGCCCATGGAAATAAACACATATGCGTTAAATAAGTTAAGAAACTTTGTAGTTCAATAACTGGTATTTAGTGTAGGTAGTCGGTAGCTAGTTTCGTAGTAACGACGCCTCAGCGACATCTCTATTCGAAATTTGGTGATTGCAAAGTCAAAATGAAACCGCGCTAATTAGATAACCCTAAATAGTTTACAAATATTTGATAAATGAATGGCATCTAATTTAGGGTCGCTGAACATGAAAATGAGTTTCATTTATTTTCCCAAAGAAGCAAACACCGTGTTTATAAAGTCGTTTTGTGTTTGTTGCCAAAAACCTCAAGAAAATCAAATAAACTAAACCTTTTATGGGTATCGTTTTATAGATATATTCGACTACTTTACCTTGATATATTTCTTGTGTAAATCGAAATTGTCGTTTTTGAGTTACTGGCGTCTAAATGCAAAAGATAAGGACATTTGCAAACGTTTTCGATAAATGCAAATTTTTGTTCATTATATTTAATGAAAAAACTTTGTACAGAAATAATTAAAAATTTGTTGTTGGAAGAAAATCGCATTACGAAAATATAGAGCATAAGGGCGCTGAAATTGGAGAGAAAGTGTAAAAATTATTGCAAATTAAATAAAAGCAGCCAATTTAAATTTTAGTTACATTCACTTTTTCAGTTGAAAATCTGCCAAACAATTTTTCATTTCATGTTCTTTGATGTTCGCTGATTCTGAAAATGGTACCTGCACTTTTCCATCACGTTTAGATTTCGAGATATAGGGTGTTGACATTTTTGTATAGGTTTGTTCCAACATTGGTTAACGTTTTCTCAACGTTTTCCAACACTGTTTCTCGTATCACAATTCAAAAATTTGCTCTAAATTTAGCATATAATTATTCTTATAGAATTTAGAATTTAGAGTCAGTTTTACTGCAGAAAATGTCAAAAAATTCCGAAAGCATCATACTTTTTAGAGTTATTTTTTACTACAACCTCTGAATCAAAAAACTATGAAGAAGTAATACACCTGATAGTCATGCCAAGATTTTTCTACATAGCAGCCAAGTCAATTCCTAGTAAAAATCGCTAACTTCCAACACCGTCGAATACTACTGAAACTCCAACCAAAAAGCTGTTTGTGCGTCCTCGGAGAAATTCGAGTTTCTTCTCAAGATTCACCAAAGATACTACTGTTGTTGATGCCATTCAATTTTACACATCACCTAAAATGAAAACTAACAACTAGATAATCAAAAAATTTTACTTCAACTATGATACGAAAATTTCTGCATTTAAAGTTGAGGTTGCGTTAGAAAATTTCGCAGCTCTGCTAAGCAGTTCATTCCGGTCGAACTTGGACTTTGAGCGCAAATTCGAATATAAACCCAATACAAATGATCAGAATGTTGCATAGATTGCCTGTTAGAACACTGAATCAATCTACTTTAAAAACATACTATCGAAATGTTTACTATCGAAATGTTTACTATCGAAATGTTTACTATCGAAATGTTAGAGGTCTGAACACGAAATAAACTAATGTGTATGTAAAAAAGTCTTGAATGGAATTATAATAAATATTATTTCATTTGCAGGAACATCGCTAAACCACCACGTTTTCAACTCTGAAATTTTTTTGTAGTGAATGTCAAATTTATAGAAATGATCGCTTAGGCAGAGTCCGAGGTGGTGTTCTGTTCGCGTTGTACGCATTCTACAATTCCTTCTGAAGGTATTGGTGTCCCCGCTTTCGTATACAAATTAAATGTTAAAGTTCTATGACTCAACCTTCTGACTCAATGACTATCGTTGCTGACTTTGACCTTTTGCAGATTTCCCGGAACATCACTGATATTGTGCCAGTTTCATTGCGAGTGGGGACAGTGCCATTTTGAATGAGATGGCACTACTTTGCCTAAATAAAATTTATATTCTTTTCTTAATTTGTATAAAAATAGAGCTCATTCCACAACCAAGTTCACATAAATTCGATCTTCAAACTTTTGTGAAAATTTAAAAAAAAAATTCAGCAAATTTGCAAACATAAAAACCCAACTCAGTTTAAAAATCTTTTATTAATTTTTATAAAAACTACATGTATTCCAAAACGTAATACGCATAAATTCGATTTTCAAACTATTGTACAATAAAAATGTTTATAAAATTCAGCAAATTTGCAAACAAAAAAAATTCAAAATTTTTTAATCAGATTTTTTTAGAAAAGTTCTGAGCATGCAGTTTTATGCCCCATGCAATTTTAGTATAAAAAATTTAATTTCCATTTGCTAGCAAATTTCATTGAGTTTTGCTAATTTTATTTTCTGACAATTTTGGTAATTTTCTTCCATCTAAAAAATTTGTGAATTCGTTATATGGAGAAAATGAGCAACACCGCCACAAAAGAAAAAAAAAATTATCAAAAATCAACGCAACTTTTATACCTTTTCAAATATATAGTTTATTAGAAGAAAGTTGAATGGACTAAATAAAATCATATAACGAACCATTTTCTGAAAATTCTGATGATAGTTTGAAGTTTTGAAATTTGTTTTGTATTATTTTAAAATTGACCCAAATCTTTAGTTACCCGGCTTTTATTATATACAATGGGTGTTTTTTAATAAAAAAATAAACGAAAATAAATTAGAATCAACTAATTGCCGAAACTTTTGTGTTTGTTAAAGGGGATTAACTACTATTCTTATGAATAACTTATATTATTACGAGGACATTCCAATTCAATCGTATAGGTAAGGACTCTTTTGCGAGCAGTTTCCTTTCTATTGAAGCTAACGCAGTAGCGGTAGAATATTAGTAAGAGCACATTAGTATTTTTGCGATCGTCTAAGAGTACTTAACTGTCTAAATAATGGAATTTATCTTCATCATTGGAAACTATGCTTCATTGTCCCTATATTCAAATCTGGCGATTGTAATGACATTAATAATTATAGGCCTATTGTCAAACAAAGCACGCTGGCAAAATTGTTCGACTTTATAATCAATAATAAATTATTTGATCACGTCCACAGTGCCATTTCAGAATACCAGCATGGGTTTTTTCCGGGTAGGTCAACAGAAACCAACCTGACTCTTATTACGAATAATATAATAAGTTCTCTGGAGCAACAAGCTCAAATCGACGTTGTTTACACGGACTTTTCGAAAGCGTTCGATAAAGTAAACCATACGATCCTCTTGGATAAATTGTGTAGATACGGTATAAGTGGGAAGCTCTTTGATTTTTTCTTTAGTTTCCTGAATGATCGTAAGCTTGTTGTTAAAGTTGAATCATTCGAGTCTAAAGTTTTAGTTGACGCATGGTCAGGCATACCCCAAGGGACTCACCTCGGTCCGCTGCTATTTCTAATTTTTATTAACGATTTGCCAAACTGCTTTAAGTTTTCTAAATGTTTAATGTTTGCCGATGACGTCAAGCTGTTCCTGAAAGTTCGCCATTTGGCAGATTGCATCAATCTTCAAGCCGATCTTATAGAATTTGAGAAATGGTGTATCAGCAACCATCTATCCCTTAATATTAATAAATGTTGCGTTGTGAATTATTCCAAGAAGCCAGTGAGTATTCTTTACAGTTATGTTCTAGGCCATTGTTCTCTTAAACGTAGCTATGAAGTCAAGGATCTGGGGGTTATTTTTGATTCAAAACTTTTATTTTCAAAACATATTGATTACGTTGTCTCCAAGTCATTCGCTATGCTTGGGTTCATACGAAGAAATTCTAAAGACTTCAAGGACCCCACTACTTTAAAATCTCTTTACATTTCTTTAGTAAGAAGTCGTCTGGAATATTGTGCCTTGGTCTGGAACCCCTACTATTGGATCCACTCAAATAAAATTGAAAAAGTTCAAAGGATATTTACTAAATTTGCTTTGTTGAAGTTGCACTGGCAGGATGGTCCTCCTTCTTATATTGGTAAAAGGAAACTGCTTGGTCTGCTATATCTCCACGAGAGAAGAATTTGTCTTTCATTATCCTTCGTTTAAAAATTAATTAATGTCAGCATAAATTGCAAACAACTTAGTAACTTTCTCAATATGTATAATTCTGAAAGAGATCTTAGGAACAAGCGCTTATTTTTCGAATCTTTTCATAAGAACAATTACTCATATAACGAGCCGATAGCTAGATGCCTGCGTTTATGTAATACCTACAATAATGTTATTGATTTTAATGTTAACTTAGACAGGTTTAAATTAAGTGTGTTCTCTTTATTTAATTAAATTCTTCAATTAGTCTGTAAGAAATTTCTTTGTAGACTGAAATAAATAAATAAAATAAATAAAACTGAAATGATTTGGTTACTTTAAGTAGGTTTTACCTCTTTTGGCCGAAACGGCACGATAGTTTTAAATGAAATTTTACCCATAAATCTTATATATAAGTATAAAAATCTCGTGTCGCTTTGTTTGTGGCAAAACTCCTCCGAATTAAAATATACAAGTGAAGTCAGAAATAAGGTTCATAGGCAACATTTATAAGGGTTGCCACCTATATTTGAAATTGCGCATTTAATTAATTATACACAAGTTATATGCTGGGTATCAAACTACTTCTTTCGCCAGGAAAAAGTTAATAGGTATATTTTTAGGAGAGTTGCCACCGTTTTGATAGTAAAATTCAATTCAATTATACACAAGGACATAAAATATTAAAATGTTAGTGTCAAATTGTTCGCCAGCGAGGACGAGGTGCATACCGATATTTTTGATATCGAGGTGCACACCGATATTTTTGAGAATGTTGTCACCTATTATATGAGACAGAAATTGAAAAGCGTTTTCTAAATATTGTGAAAAATTTTTCGGAAAGCCTTATTCGAAAACTGAGGTTGAAGAGAGTTGCCAGATATTTATAAAGGTGAATTAAATTGTATTAATAAAATAAATTAAATATTACCACATGGGTGTTAAACTGGAGAGTTTTAAAAAAGCTTTATTGCGGAACTATTTTTGAAGGGTGATGCCAATTAAAGAGGTTAATTTAATACAATTAATAAGCTCCCTGAAATTCTGCTATATTGGTGTGAAACGTAGAATAATTAATGAAGCTTAATTTCGAAAATATTTTCGCAGAGGGTTGCCGCCTGCCACCAAACTATTTCTTTCGTCAGGGAAAAGTTAATAGGTGTGTTTTTGAGAGGGCTGCCACCGCTTTTTGAAAGAAAAATTCAAAATGTAAGTGTCAAATTGTTCGTCCCAGCGAGGACGTGTTGCATACCGATATTTTTGAAAGGGTTGCCACCTGTTATATGAGAGAGAAACTGAAAAGCGTTTTCTAGTAGGACGGAGTTTTCTAGTAGTTTAGAAAATGGTTTAAGTTATAGGGTGTTCTTCAAAATGAGTTGTCACCGGTTTCAATAGTAAAATTAAATTGTAAATATTAACAATGAAATATTAAAAAATTTTGATTTCGCGAAATATCCTTGTTTGTCACCTGAATTAGCACTTGGGATTTTTTTTTGAAAACCAAAGCTTAGCTACATTAATAAGTTAAATGAAATATTGCGTAAATTTTTTCGGAAAGCCTAATTCGAAAACTGAGGTTGAAGAGAGTTGCCACACATTTATTAAGGTGAATTAAATTGTATTAATAAAATAAATTAAATGTGACCACATGGGTGTTAAACGGGAGAGTTTCAAAAACGCTTTATTAATGGCTCGCTGAAATTCTGCTATATTGGTGTGAAACGTAGAATAATTAATTAAGCTTAATTTCGAAAATATTTTTGCAGAAGATTGCCGTCTGCCGCCTGTTTGGAATATCAACTAGAAAAAAGTATTTAGATAAGTCTGCAACCTTCAGTTAAATAAAGCTAATAATTTAAATAACACATTAAATAGTTGGCATTAGTTTCCAAAATATTTTTGAAAGAATTGTCAGCTGTTTAAAAGTGAAATACAAATTACTAAAAAAGAGAAGAATTAAAATATGCATTCAAATAAATTAAAACCGTCATTGAAATTATATGTATTGTAACCTCCTCCCATTTTAGAATCTTTCATAAGAAGTTTCACTTCTTCTGCGCATAGAAATTTCACACACCCAGTTTTTATAGTCAAGATAAAGGCATGCACTCTGTATTAGTGTTGCCATGTTCGGCACTTATCATACAGAAACATAACTATTATAAGAGATAAGAGTATAAGTTAAGCAATAATTATTATTTTGTAGTAAGATACAATTTTTTTTATTAATTCATAACTATTATTCAAATACTTTTGTTATTAAAGTCTTTTCATAATAGTTATATTTTTAAGTCTTAAAGACTTTTATTTCGAGACTTATGTTATAAAAGTTTTCTCATAATAATTATCAACGAGATACACTTTTTCAAATATAAAAGGACTTTTATTTTGAAATTTATATTATAAAAGTCTTCGGATAATAGTTATGAATCAGAAAAAAAAGTTCATCTCTTGAAGAACTGGACTTTTTAGAACCACTTCGGGGTTAGTTCGGGGCTGATTCGGGACTACATTGAAATAATTGGGGGAGCAGTTCGGTACAATTTTGGGTCCAGAAAAAGTTCTGTCGTTAAAGATTTAAAAAAAGTTTTTTTACACATAAATGGTATGAAAAGACTTTTATAAAATAAATCTCAACTCCGGGACCAGTTCGGTACTATTTTGGGTCCAGAAATAGTTCTGTCGTTACAGACTTAAAAAATGGTTATTTACTCATAAATATTATGAAAAGACTTTTATAATATACATCTCATAATAAAAGTCTTTGAAAGAGGTAACGAAATCTATATCGCCGATAATTATTATGAAATTGTTTTTTTTTTTATACATATAAGACTCAAAGTAATAGTTATTGTTGAATTGAAAAATTGTTCTCACTCAAAATTATTATTCAAAGCCATTTATAATATAAGTTTCAAAATAATAAATATCGATAAATGAAAAACTTTGTCTGACCAATAATTATTACCAAAAAACTTGTATAAATATTTGTAAAAATTAGGTTGACTTTTTCAAAACTCAACGCACAAATAATAATTATTCTGGATCTCTGCAGAAATCACATCAATCAATCAGTTCAAATTCTTGCAGTTAATCTTAGATTCATCATATCGATGAGTGAACGAAAAGAAAAAAAACGATAATTTCTTTACAATAATTTTACTAGCAGCATTTACACAACAGCCGTTAAATGTTCGTCTAGTAGAGTAGCGAATTCTTTAACTTGACAAAACTTTTTCCTATTATCCACCAATTGCTGGCTGGGTAAACAACAACCAAAAAAAACAAAAAGAAAAGCTGAATTATTTTTGCTAGTATAAATACATACATATATGTAAGTGTATATATAGGCACATATGTGTGCGCCGTTAAGTGCTTATGTGTTGGTTCCTTTTCGTGGTAGTACACTCACCATTAAACTCATTCATTTACACTTGAAGTTTTTAATTACCGTCGCTATGATGTACGAGCCGTATGGGAGTGATGCCGCTACTGTCGTAGATGAGTTTTTTTGTTGGTATATTTCACTGCTGTGTTGTTGTTGCTGTGCTGCTTTTGCGACTGCTGATATTTTAGCCGCAGCTACCACAACTGTGTTTCTTGAGATTCGGCTGTTGTTGCTTTCCCTTCACCAATTTGGCACACATACTTACTACATACACACACACATACAGCTGTGGGTCCTCTAGTGCCGCCTTGTGCTCATACGCACATCCATGCATTTACACATTCATATGTATTATATATGTATTATATATGTTTCGCTCGTTTCTAGGCAGTCGCTTAACGCTCGTTTTCCGCTTGCCTACGTCAACAACCAGCTGGCTACACAAATACACAACTAATATTTCTATGCATTCGAATGCTTGTTATTTTACATATGCATGCATGCATGTGTGCGTGTATGTGCATATGTATGAAGGCTTTATGTGTGTCTGCACTTGTAAAATTTCACTTTCAATTTTCAACATTTATGTAAACACAACTTTTCCTTTGCGTTCTTTGTGTAACACTTTTTTTTTTTTTGTCATTAATTGGTTTTTTTTTTTATGTTTTTCACTTTTTGTGCTGATTTGTTTTGCTGCTTTTTGGTATTTTCCAACGAAATGTTTGCTGTTTTGGTTGGTTTTATTATATTTTTGTGTTAATTACATTAATTTCTGAATGAGTTTAATTTTTTATTTTATTTTTTGCTGCTATTTGGGTAAGTAGAATATGTGAGTACTTTTGCATTTGCATTGCTTCTAAGCTGGTATAGTATGTTTTGTATATTTTATTATTTTTATGACTTTTGTAAACATCAAGGGTGGAAAATAATGACTATTTTAAGATTTTCAATGTACATAAAAAAATCAAAAGCTTCCAAATTGCGATTTTGTTTTGCTCTCTATGAATCTGTTACGATTACAAAATTTTTAAGTGTTATAATTTTCGAAGTTGTTTTTCGGCCTTCAAAGGTGTAATATATTTTATGTGTTGAGCTACTGGCCTTGAGCGATATCTTTAAAATGTATATTTACCAATTATTTTTCTATTTTAATTATTTGCTAAGAAAAATTAATTTTTTATCCAGTTTTATTTTTTACCAAACATTAAACTTCTATTTCCATACTTATGTTTGCGCTTAGAAAAAATGATTTTTCTAATGTTATTTGCTGACATTAATAATTAGTTTTTGACTTATACCTTTTTGATAAAACAATAATCATAAGTTTTCGAGTTTTATTTTGCTTGCCAAAATTAATTAATATATTTTTTTGTGCAGAATTAGCTAATTTTTTTTAATCATTATTTCTTCAGTGAACACCAAGGAACGAATATACTGATTATTTAAAATTCCTAATTTAAAAATACCGGAACACAGTTGTGAGTACATGTATGCAAATTTTTGCATGCCCTGTATAAATCTGTTACAATTTAAAATAAAAATATTTTTAGCGATATCTTCAAAAATTGTCACTGATAATTACTTTTCAATTTTTGTTCTTAGGGGTCGTGCACATATTACGTAACGCGATTTTTGCACATTTTAGACCCCCCCCCATGTCAAACTTTCAGAAAAATTGTTTTTATTAATCGTAGAACAAAATGTAATGTTAATTGGTATATGTTATACATATATTAGGCAAAGGGAGATCACATGCCACACTTATTCACAAATCGCAAATCCCCCCTAGCACGTTACGTAATATGTGCACGACCCCTTAGCTAAGAAAAATAAATTTTATATCGAGAAAGATTATTATTTTGTTTATTTTGCCTAGTACAAATATATCAAAATTTTGTAATTATTTAAAATTTTGCATACAAAATTTTGAAAAATCTCAATTTTTCATACTTTGATGCGAAAGAGAGTACATATTACATTTATTCCAGTCAAAAAAAAAAAAAAATAAAAAGTTTGGATTGTAGAAAAGCGGCTTAGAAAAGATAATTTTGGAGAAAACAGATTTCGATTTAAATATGATTTTATGAATTTCGGGGGAATCTTTATTTAGTTAGGATAAAGTATGACGATTTGAGAAGAGCTATCACTTCGTATATCCACCTCATGGCTAGCTTAGGTGTTTTGAGTTATTCATATTTTCGCTAACTACTATGAATATTTTTGATTTTTTTCGTTGCAAAAATAATAACTTCGCGGATTAGGATCAACAGGATAAACTCAACATATGCTGGAACGGATGACGTACAGCATTCACAACGTGCTTGCAAATTTAAGAGGACCTTTTCAATATGCAGCGTATAATTGATTAACAAATCAAATTTCACAAAAAAAAAACAACTTTGTGTCTATTCGGCTAATCACGTCTGTAAAACTTTCACCAATCACGTCTAAGTTTTTCATAAAAAATTTTTGTTTTAAAATAAGTACCTCATTATTTCATCATGGTAATTGTGTGTATTATTTTTCTCTGAACGTTGGGAATATGACGGCTTTACTCCGCGCAACTTTGCCAAAAAACGGTAAGAAGTCTGCCGCTGGTTCATAAATAAACTGCTTGTGTTACATACGTAAGCGCTCAATAAGTCTTAAAAAAAAGGTACATTTATTTTAGTATTTTATCGAATCAACTTTTTTTTTCGAAATACCCATTCTGATTTGAGCGAATGTAAGAGTGTGCAAATCCTTTTTGTCGAAATACTAATGATCACAGATCACTAGCGGTAAATATATGTATATAGAGTGTCTGTTCAGCATTTTCGACTTGGCTTAAACGAAGAACACCTACACATGAAATATTTCTGTTTGATTTAATAAAATTGATTTTAAAATATCATTAGACATACAAAGAATATTGCATACAAAAACTAGAAGCTCGCGTTTTTTCCTCTGATTTTGATTTTGCTCTCTACTCCCAGCTTCTTGGTTTAAAAAACAACACAATACTATATTGCTTTTTCATATTAAGAAATAGAGATTTTCGCATGACTAATTCTGAAAATCCGAACCTCACTAGGTCAACATATTTTCTTTTTGATGCTAACCTTTTTACGGATCATGCATTTGTGGATCTAGGATTGATTTTTTACTCGAAGTTTACGTTTGTGATACTACAGGCCGAACAAAAACAATACCGACCACCCTGTTAAGCACAGAGTGCCGAAAAGTCACGCTTAATAGCGGTATGGTTGGAGATAGGAATAGTAAGAAAAACAAACAATTTTCACACGGTTAGCGTGGCTAAGTGGTTGCCTGCTCGCCTTGCAATCCCGTGTACCATGGTTCAAAGCCAGGTAAAGCCTAGAAAGAAAGAAGTCTGATGAGAAGATTTGGTGATCTCCGAAATAGCAGCTATCAATTCTACCACTTTGAAAATTTGTTGTTTTCTCATATTATTCCTAATACAAACCTGACCACAAGCTCTATAAATTATACAGCCGATTCATAAAAAATAAGGCCAAAAAAAAAAAATTATATTTAGTTCTCGAGTTCGTTCCAAATTCGCATATGCTTTACTAATTTGGGATCCGATCTGTTCAATCGAATTAAAACAGCGTAGCGAAATTGTATTCGTTTCGCTACTACACCGTTAAATTTCACTCCTCCTTAGCCCTTCTACCGTTGTGTGCTTATATCGATAAAGTTCCTTGAAACGAGAAGCTCCATATAATCGCAATTTTTCGTTTATGACATCATGGTTGGTCTCTCTACTTGACCTAATTAGCTTCAATGTTTCGCAACGAACACTGTACTTTTCATATCGGTTTTGTGAAAAAATTAATTAAAACCTGATAGCATTCCAAGAGCTCTGAATGAGTTCACTAGAAAATTCAGTTGGCTTAATCCAGATTTTGCTCTCTCGAAATCTCCTTTTCGCTCAATACTTGAATCTCTACACTCTTAGTTATAGTTTCTAAGTTGAGTCTAATTCTGTGAATTTAATCAGTCAGGTTTATATCATCATAAGCACAATAGATAAATGAAATGAAATAGTCGTACTGGTCCTGCCAAAGTTACTACAATATAAAATGTTTGTAACGGAGACAACTCGCATTTTTGACTTAAAAAAAACTCAAATTTTTGGAGCCCATTTTTTTAATAGTCTAAAAACTTACGCCAAATTTTATAAGCCAATATTTTGTGTCCTGTTTACCACAGCAAATGGAGGAATCACATTCAAAAATTAACCTATTAGTAAATTTAACGCTTTTTTTTTAAATGCCATATTTTCGGCAAACTTCGCGTTTTTACTGCATGGCGTATTTTTTGTGATGCTCTAAAATTACAACTACAACAATCTGAGCATGACATCCATACGGAAACGTACGACACACACTGGGGCCGAAGGTGGTAATTTCGCTGATACGAGGGTTGTCTTTTATATTTTGCGCCTTCGCAACACTACATGTGATTAGCTGTAATTAGATATTATTATCGTAAAGTTTGGTAATTTTTGGCATACACTTGCATATAGCGTTTTCACTTACGAGTTTTATTTGTGTTTATTTATAGTGAGTTAAAAAATTCATATTGAATAAAAATGAAATTAACCCGTGAACATTTTCGTGCGATGATTTACAACGATTTTCGACGTGGATTATCGAGACAGGAGTGCATCAATCGACTTACTTCTACTTTTGGTGTTAAATCACCACACTTCGCCACTGCGAAACGATGGTACAACGAGTTCCTACGTGACCGCCAATCTTTGCAGGAAGAATTCGTGAAGGTCGTCCAAAAACGGTGGTTGTGCCAGAAACAGT
This sequence comes from Anomoia purmunda, assembly GCA_951828415.1. Taxonomy (NCBI): domain Eukaryota; kingdom Metazoa; phylum Arthropoda; class Insecta; order Diptera; family Tephritidae; genus Anomoia; species Anomoia purmunda. The sequence goes on from OX639993.1 coordinate 19,086,616, forward strand.
CGATGCTGTGCGTCAATTGATAATACAAGATAGTCATATGACATATCGCGAGATCGAGGCATCCTTGGTCATTAGTAGGACCAGCATACATTCAATATTGCATGAACATTTAGTCGTAAAGAAGATTTGTTCTCGTTGGATACCGCATAATTTGGCAATTTCCCAAAAAAGGACTCCTGTCGATTGGTGTAAAGAAATGTTGAAGAAATTTAGCCGCGGTCGATCAAAGCTCATCTATGACATCGTAATAGCTGACGAATCTTGGATCTATGCATATGAGCCGAAAACAAAGCAGCAATCGACTGTATGGGTGTTTCAAGATGAGCCTAATCCAACAAAAGTTGTCGCCTGTTTTTTCGGAAAATCTGGTCATGTCGCAACTGTTCCACTAAATAAACTTAAAACGATCAATTCTGAGTGGTATACAATTATTTGTTTGGCAAAAGTTTTTGGAGAATTAAGGAAAACCAACCGCCGAAGACAAATCATTCTTCACCAAGACAATGCGAGCTCTCACGTATCGATTCACACAAGAGAGTTTTTGAGGACTCAAAAGGTCGAACTGATGGGTCATTCGCCTTACAGCCCTGATTTGACACCTAATGATTTCTTTTTATTCCCGAAAATCTAAAAAAAAAAATGCGAGGTCAACGTTTTTCAACGCCTGAAGGAGCTGTAGAAGCCTTCAAACAGCTCGTCTTAGAGGTATCCTCTTCTGAGTGGCAAAAGTGCTTTGAAAATTAGTTCAAACGAATGCAGAAGTGTTTTGACTTGGATGGAGAATATTTTGAAAAACAATAAAACTATTTTCATAAGTCTATGATTTTTCGGCCTGTTTTTATTAAACGATAATATTTATTAATTTGTGAGCTCAAGGCCAGTGTATAAGGAAAAGTATATTGGAAAAAAGGCAACAACAGTCAGGAGTGGTAGAAATTATAGCTATTTCGGAGATCACCACATCTCCTCATCAGATTTCTTTCATGACTCCGCCTTCATATTTGACTGTGTTTTTATTATTAGGCGCAAAATATAAAAGGCAACCCTCGCAAAGTAAAAAAAAAAACAAACCTAACTACCTAAAAACCGAATGTACTCACTTAAAGTGCATGAAATTTTACATCACTAAGCCAACAAATAAATGAAGGGTTACCTCAAATAACATCGTAAGCAAAACAATATGTTTCGACTTCCATTTTTTAAGACATCTTTCAGTTTCTCTTAAACGGGAGTTTGCCCAAAAAAAGTGGTATAAAAAATTGTCGCTTACAACGTGATTTGAGCCGACCCTTCAAATGTCAAATTTGCAACGATGCTTTGTATTTGAACTTTGAAACAAAATTTGCTGAGAAAAAAATAAAAAAACTATGTATGTAGTGTAAGAAGTGATTTTGTTTTTAATATATACTACATATATTGGGAATGCAAAAAGTAAATTGATTTTCTCAATTTAAGTCGACATAAAGTTAAAAGCTAAGCTCAGTTAAACAGAGATTTGCAATTAGTATGAAGTAATAATAATCACTTTAGTGGAAATTTACGTGGCGCCTCAAAAGTTAAGCACAAATTGAAAATTCAAACGCTGTTATTGCTGTTGTTGCCATTATTTTTTCACGTTTTTATTTTAAATATTCTTTAATTTTCAATGGAATAAATTTAGATGTTGTAGGAACAAACACTTAGGGTGGTGTTTCTTAATATGAAAAACTTTTATGATATATTAAAAAATCCCAATTGTGAGACAATGCGTAGTAAAGCCCAGTACTTAAAAGAAGAGCTTAAAATATATTGGCCCTCGAAAAAAACGAAGTTCGTAAAATAAATGCAATCTGAACGAAAGCGGCGAGAAAGAAATTAAGGATTTAATTTATTCAACTATATAAATTCGTGATAAAGTTGTGTACGCGGATCATAAATAAATTTTGATAATTATCGATAGAGAGGTGTGGAATGCTTTGACTGCGACTATTTATACACAAAAGTGCTCTTTATGCGTCACTTTTTGTTAACTCCTTACAATATAAAGAATCCAACAAGATGGCGAACTAGAGGTGATTATGAAAAAAATTCCTGAAACTAAAGCCCACTTGCGGAAAATGCAAAGTTAAATGTGTAAGTAAAGAGATAAGTACAATAACTTAGAGTAATATTTTTAATTTCATGACACAGACATTGCCTTGCATCAAAAAAAAAAAGCCCGGGTACATTTCCTTTTCTACATTTTCTTTTAATTTGATGCATTTTTTTTTTTGAAAATTGAAAATCAAAATAATTTTTGCATGCTTGGTCTCTAATATCGTGGAAGCCATCACTCTGTTAATGGAATTGGAGCCAAACTTTTATATGGCTTACTCATCATTGACGAAAAAAACGATTCGTTTAAAAGTTGTTGAGAAATTAATTTTTACTTTATTTATGACGATATGTCCCAAGCTTAACAATTTAACTCTAAACAATTGCTAGGTTTAATATTTATGGTTTTGACTCTGAGTTGATGCCTCCTAACCAACTGCTGTGCCAAAAAAATTTATCAATTTAGCTGGTAAACTCTGTGTTAAATATATCACCAGCTTTCTCGCAAGTGGACCTAAGAATTCCAAAAAAAAAAATTAAAGAAACTTTTGATTTCTAAGTTGATCAACTCAAGTCCAATTTCGGAAACACGAACGCTTGGGTTTTATTTTCGAAAATACAGAAAAATCAGTAAAACTCATCGCCGTGAATTAAAATTTAATAAAACAACTGCAGGTGCTGCTAATTGTTGTGTCTCTTCTGGGCATACAACCAGCAACGAGATATTTTTTTAACGTAGCACACAAAACAGCAACACTTTTTGTTGATTTTTATCCATGGTACAAAAACAATTGTCGAACGTACTTCAAAAATCAGAAATAAATAATAATAAATAAAAATAAATTTTCAGCTAATTGAAACTTGGACTTTATTGTAAAACTGCAAACCATGAATGTTTCTTAAAAATCTGATTACAAGTTTGGACAGCACTTCGCAGAATGTTTCAAATTTTTCCGCCAAGTTTGAAACTAAGATCTGTATCGTAGTTTCTATTAGGAAATTAGCTATACTTAAAAAAAAAATATTAAACAAATAGAAGAAAAATAGTCAACGATTGTCAAAATTTTGTGACCCTATTAAATTGTACGACACGTTCGCTTCAAACCATGAACTTTTTTTAAGTTTTTATCAACTTTACATGCTAATTTTGTGTTGGTTAAAATTTTGTAATCGTAAGTGTTTCTTTTTTGTTTTGATTTTTCGTTGATTTTAATAAAACACGTTTTCGAGTAAATGTATGATAATTTTTCCTCTTCAGTTAAATATAACTTTACGCGTTCTTCCTTTGACATTTTTAGCGCATTTTTAATTTTTTTGCCAGCACTTTTTTTTTACATAAACTTGCACTGCCTTAATACCGCATTTTTTTTTTAAATATTTTATTAATGTAACTTTTTTTTTTTGTAGATTAGTTTGTGGTTTTCGGATTTCACACACACACACACACTCAGTCACACACACACATACACACCCACTTCCGGCACTTAGTTCGTTGCTTAGCAGCCACTTTCTTGTTTCGTTAAAAAGCAGAGTCTATTTTTTGTCACCTATTTGTAAAATGCTGCGCGCTTCAACACAACAACTGTAATCAACGCCGCGACGGCTGCAACTGATGGCCGAGTTGGCGGTTTTGCACGAAGAAGGCATTAGTGTGGCGCGGCAACAACCAACAGCCAGGAACCAACAACCAGCATTGAGTTCAACGAGTTGTTGCCATTGGCATACAATATGGCTGCTGCAGGCAAAATGAATGGAAGAGGCGCGCACAAGTAGCAAAATAATAAGAAGATGCAGCAGAGGCAGCAGTTGAGATGAACAACACAAAAAAAAAAAAAAACACAGGAAAAAACAAAAAATTGCCGAGTGCAATAAAGTCGCATTTCAGGCGCGCGTCGCCTTTTGCAAACTGCCGCCAACAAATTCTCAAAAACACCACCACTAACTTTGCAAAGGATGCCGATTTGTTTTTTGTTTTTTGTTTTTCTTTTTTCTTCTTTTTCTCAATCGCACACAAACAATAATAATCGTATTGAGTTGGATAGCGAAAATGCATGGAAAATGAAATCCAGAGGACACAGCAATAAACGACGAAATAAAATGCAGCGGAGCAGCATCAAAAGCTAGTCACGTTTGCAAAATGTAAGCGTGCTGAAAAAAGCGTTCACGTTCGCGTACGCGCTGGAAATACGGCGACATTGCACATTGAATACCTAGCGCACATATGCAGACACACACACATGCACGATATGTGTATGTGTGTGTGTGTGTGGCTTTCCACATGTTTGTGTTTGGATATGGCGCGCTGCGCTTTGGCAAATCAAGTAATCTCGATGTAGTTGCGGCGACGCGCCAGATAAATAAAGTGTAGAAGCAGTTGAAAGTTTTAGCTGATGCGACGTGCGCGCAATTGTTGCCAACGACAACAACAACAAGGACAACAATAAAAATACAAAACTTTGCAAAGTACTTACAAATCATTCCGAAAACGTCGAGAAGCAATCGGTTTGCTAGTCAAGCCTCAGTCAAATCAAATGTAATGCAAACAAGAAAATAAAATAAAACCAGCGGCGATGGCAGTGACGGCAACGTCACGGTCAAAAGCACGCGGTGCAGAGGTGAATCGAACAATGGAGAACCACAAAAAACACAAAGCGAAACAAAACAGCAGTCAACAACGGTAGCGACGAAAATGAAAACAAAGCATAACAGCGAAAAACAAAACAAAAAAAAAAAACCAATTGCCGCAGGTTCAAAGTACAAAACGCGCGGTCAGGTCGGTTGGTGCCGCGCGGCGTCTCAACCTTTCGCAAATATTCGTTTAGACTTTCGTGGTTGCTGGACTTTACAATTTTTTTCTTCTTTCGGCTTTTATGTTTACCGAATCTGCAATGCACACAACAAATTGCGGTTGCAAAATAACAACGAAAACAACAACTGCAATAATGAAAAGAAAAACAAATCATTCAAAGAAGCAGCCGTCGAAGAAGTAAGGTGCGCGCGTTGCATTTAAAGCAAAAAAAAAAAAGTTGCGGGCAGCAGCAACGTCTGGCGCATACACTAGCACACACACACACACACATACGCACGCATGCAGACAAATGTCAAAAAAAAACCAAAAAATTGCACGTTTAAACGATAAACGTTGTACGATAGGATGCTGCGCGGCGGTCGCAAATTGCAAGAAGCCGCAATGAACACACACACACACACACATCTATCTATCTATCTCTGTATGTATTATATTTGCGTACATGAGAAAAATTGCAAATAAAATTTGTGTGGAAAAAAAATCCCACAGTCAAGCATCTTTTTACCATCGTCTCGTATCGCGCACACATTCGTCCCTACCGCCCGACACGTTCGTCTCGTTTACTCGTTGTCGTAGCTTTGCGTTTACTAATTTTTTTGTTTGTTTTAAATTCAAGCGACGAAATACGACGCATACTATTTTTGTTCTTCACACTAACTAAGCGGTCAAACGAACTGCGAACCGTTTACGCTGACTCACTCTCAATAACTGATTTTGTGAGTTCAAAAGCGAAGTGTACAAAGCTGCCGTTTGACAACGAAAATTCTACTATCGTTTTTTTCTTTTGCTAGTCGATGCTGACAAATACGATGCGGATAGTCGGCTCACGACAGGCACTGCACCTCGGCAATGCGCTAACAGCCGATGTTTACCGATTCTATGAATGATGCGAGAGCGCCGCAAAGCGAATGTTTGTTTTTATTTTTGTTAATGTTTGGCTTGATGCTGGAAATGTTGCAGACTATTCTACTCTTTCTCTCTACGTTTTGCTGTTTGTTCTTTGTTAATATATGTGTGTGTGTGTGTGTGTGTGTGTGTGCGGGTGTGCGGGTGTGCGTGTGTGCAGTTGTTGTATGCTGCTAATGGTCATTGCTGCAGAGCGCCTTGTGACGCTGATTTGTTTCGTGTTGGTTGCTGGATAGTTGCAAGTGTTGCGAGTGTTGCGTATACGCTGTGCTCTTCCACTATGCTGCGCTTCGTTTCCGCATTAACAGCAGCAAGGGCAGCACTCACTGGTGGCAGCGGCCAGAAGTTTACACGTGCAAAGTTTTTGATTTTTTGATGGAATCTCTCGTTATACAAAGTTTAATTTTTAAAAACGTTAAGGCATGTATAGATGTTAACTGAAAAAGAATGATATTGTGTTTTTGATTGCCTTTAATTTCTATTATTTAGTTTCTTTATTGCCTTCTCTTTTTTCTAATCTTCTTCTTTAGTTTAGTTTGTTTTTAGTTTTCTTAAATTTCTTTCTTATTATGTTTTTAATTTTCTTTTCTTTTATCTGTAAAGTTTTATTTAATAATTTATTTCATTTTACTTCTATTTCTATTAATTTTGTATTCCTTTATTTTTGGTTTAAATTTTCTTGTCAGATTTCTTTTTTATTTTAATACAACTTCTCCATTTCACTTTTGCTTTCCTTTGTTTTATTAAATTGTATATATTTTAATTAATTTTTCTAATTTTCTTTTCTCTTATTTTCTATTGTTTTATTTTTTGTCAATTCTCTATTATATTCTTCTCTTTTATTTTCTTTACCTTTTTATTTTATTTTATTATATAATATTATATTAAATTGCATTACATTACATTATATTAAATTAAGTTATGTTATATTTTATCTGAATGTCTTTAATTTTTATTTGTATTTCTCTCAATTTTTACCTTTTCTTTATTCTTTTTACTTTTTCGTTTCGCCTTTCGCCTTCTTTTCCTTATTTTTCTTTGTTATCTATCATACACTTTACGTTTATGATTTTCTGTTTGTTTTACTTTTCTCTTCTTGTTAATTTATTTTACTTTATTGTTTTCTGAATTATTTTGTCTTCTTTAAGGTAAAATGTCACCTTTGTTTGTATCTTCTCTTTTCGTAGAACTTTTCTCTTTCCCTCTCTATTTTGTTTTTTTTTTTTTTGTTACATTGCGTCTTCCTTTCTTTTATTTCGTTTTTTTCCTTTCCTTTTGTTTTTTTTCGCATATTTCTTGACTTTGTCTTTTTCCGTTCTTCTTCTATTCAATTTAACTTTCTTTGGTTTTTTCGATTTTTCCCTTTGTTTCATTAGATTTACTTTTTTATGTTTCTTTTTTTAATTTATTTTCGTTGTTGACCGCTGGGTAAACCTTGGATCAGATAAGTGTCCATATACCTCCAAGCAATAGGTGAGTGCGATGAGTACATCATCTGAGTACATCATCTGAGCTATAGAAAAGAAGTCGACATGTTACTGCCAAAATATATGTGCGTATTATGTGGCTACATTGGATAACCTTAATCTTTGTAAGCAAGGAGGTGGTAAACTTCCTTTCCACATTCCTCCTCATCTTCATCTTCATCTTCATTTTCATTTTCATCTTCATCTTCATCTTCATCTTCATCTTCATCTTCATCTTCATCTTCATCTTCATCTTCATTATCATCGTCATCATCATCATCATCATCATCATCATCATCATCGTCATCATCATCATCATCATCATCATCATCATCATCATCATCATCACCATCATCATCATCATCATCATCATCATCATCATCATCATCATCATCATCACCATCATCATCATCATCATCATCATCATCATCATCACCATCATCATCATCATCATCATCATCATCATCATCATCATCATCTTCATATTCATCTTCTTCTTCGTCTTCATCTTCATCTTCATCTTTACCTTTATTTGCCGCAATAGAAATTGCGCCTAACCACTGGTTTCTCACAGTGCAACAACAACATTAAATACTACACTATTTACAATCAGGCGCCCTACCTTCGATCAGCTCATTGCCTGCGGCTGCAAATATTCGAACTTATATTTGCACATGCGGCCACACTGTCTACTTTCCCCGCCTTCCCCCCATCTTCTCGCATTTTTTCTCACAAATCGCTTTTGCCACGCTTCGCACACATTCGTTGAATGCGGACAATGAAGTTGAGGCAAACACCATCGGCGGCACAGCCGAAGTTTGAAGCAGAGTAAAAATCGTCGTGGCTCCCAATTCGATTGCAAGTTTTTGTTTTTGTTGCTGCTCGGGCGCTGTATTGTCGCAGTAAAAATGCAACAATATTGCAAATCAATTGCAATTCATTCAGTTCGTATTGTCTTGTTGGTGCTGTTGTTGTTGTTATTACCAACGGCTTTGCAACAACTACGCTCATTGCTGTTATTGCTGTTGTATGTTGCGGCTATGCATCGACTCGTACAATTACTGTTGTTGCTTGTTGTGTTAATATTTGCAACATTTTTGGGGTTTTTGTTACAACAGTCTCTACGTTGCTGCTGCTGCTCCTGCTCTATTGTATGTAGTTGTTTTTGTAATTTACTGTATCGAACTAACTTGTATGTAGTTGTTGTGTAGACGCTGCGCTTTAGTAACTGCATCGTCTGCCGCAGGCGCCCTTTTTGTCTTGCTCTTCTCACTCCCACTGCCATGCCATATACCCCTCAACTTTCGCTACAACTACAACAACCCTAGTGGTAGTTTTGAAGCGGTTCACTTCGGAAAAGTCAAGCAGCTCGTCATGTCCACGGTCTTTGTGTCACAATAGCACAGAGAAGGGGGGGTAGAAGAAACAGCTAGCAGCGTCCATCTGTCGAGCTGTCGGGCTGTCGCCACCTGCTGTGCTGGTCTGGCAATTCGTGGCTTTGTCACTTCGTCGTTGGGTAGGTTGGTTGGTTGGTTGGTTGGTTGGTTGGTTGGTTGGTTGGTTGGTTGGTTTGCTGACTGGCAAAGTTGGTGACGCTTTCGCGCTCTTTGACTACGCATGGCTGCCAGTGTTGGAAAAGTTTTCAACTTTCTTTGTTCCCAATGCTGCTGCTGCCACTGCTGCTGCTTTTGCTGCTCCTACTCCTGCTGCGGTTGCTGCCACTTCAGCTCCAGTCCAGCTTCTAATTCTAGCTCTCCAATTCACATGATATTTATTTGTTGTTGTTGCTATTATTGCTGTTGCAACTATTGGGGGCTTCCACAGTTGTTATCGCTTGTAGTGTTGGAAATACAATACCATTTTCAGCGTTATTAGCACAAACACATAGAGCCACACACACACACACACACAAACACACAGCGCGTTAGGTTTGTGATTATACTCGCATGTTTCGCAAGAAAATCTAATACATTTAAAGTTTTTATAATGGCAATGTGGCGCACTGCTGCTTCCACTCCCTCACACTACTCCAAACGCACGCGCACACACACACTGACACTACATACATTTAGCTACCGTTGTTTCTGTTATTTCACAACGGTCAAAAATTGCTGAAAATTCATTTCAACTTGGCAGCGTTAGAAATTTGTCACGTACACTTTCTTTTTGGCGCTCTCCCGAAGGATGCCATCACAACCGGAAGTAGAAAATTGGCAATCGCCATCGTGTCCCCGCCAAAAAGAAACAAGAACAAAAAGCAAAAAAAAAAAAGAAGAAAGGTACAAATAGCAAAATTTGTTCACGCGGTCCATTGCGCGTCGTCTAATGTTCAAATGAAATGACGACGCTGTAGTCGCGGCGCCGGAAATTGTCTTCACTCTGCAACACCACACAGTACCTGTGTGTGTGTGTCCAAGTATTTGTATAGCAGCAGTGGCGCAGCTTGTCGTCTCAACATCAATTTATTATTTGAAGCAGTTGCAAAATTTATGACATAATTTTGTCCTAAATTAACTTCATGAATTATAAAAAATGTAACGAGTGAAATAAACATCCGCTTTGTTGTTGATAGTCTGACGTTTTTCGGACGCGTACATTGAATTTTAAGTGTTTATTTCTTTATCAATTTGTTTTATTGCCCTGAAGGAAAGATTTGCTGTGCGGTTAGGATGCCCACATTAAACATTTAATTTTCTTATTATTTCCATAAAATTTGAAAAAAAAAAATATTAACTGATTTCACAGATTTTCAAAAATGATTGAGTAGCAGCTATGCATAAAATTTTTTTTTTTTTTTATTAATACGTTTATTTGCAATTATGCATAATATGTATTTGAAAAATACGTAGTATCAAAATGCAGCGTGTTCTACAAAACATGCTTCCCAAACATAGTACGCAAATTATTGGTAGTTTAGAATGACAGCGAAGTAGCACAACGCCCAATTAGCAACTAATTGCTGTGTTTGCACAAATCCTGCATGGAATTATACTCCAAGACCCCAATAGTGGTTTTACGTTTCTTCATTAGAGCGGACGGGCGATGCTCTACTATCTCTATCAATACCAAGTCTTCTGACGCGGTTTTCGATCGGCGAGTGTCGCTTGGAAACTACCACGAGCCGCGCGACGTTACACCTACCCTTCGCCGGACGACTTAATGTTCTCTTAAGGTCATATTTGGACCATGTTAATTTTGCAAATCGCTGATTGCTGAAGATGGTGGATGGTGGAAATGGTGCTCCTGTTAACTAAACCTATTGGGACTGGAAACGGTACCTTATTTGAGGTTGTCATGGAACCCTCCCTGGCTAGCATATCGGCTGCCACGTTTCCAGCTATGTTGCGATGTCCAGTTACCCAAATTATCACTCAATAAAATTTTTGAGTACAGTGAGTACTTGAATTTTGTGTTCTACAATGAAGTGGTAAAGGCATGGGACGTTTTGCAGCCGTGTTTTTCGTAAGAAGATCGAGCTATTACAAATACATTTTTTTAAAACTCCTACTCCCAGCCGAAGACAAGTGAAACCAAAATTTTCGCCAGAAAATATAGACTTTTCTATTTGTAGAATCAGACGATGATTGCGAAATCTAATATCGGAAATCGGAGCGCCCGTTTGGCTGAAGCGCGTATTCAAAAACCATAAGCATGGGCTAGGGAGAATTTGGACTGTGAGTAGAGTAAGGTGATAAATCATACTTCGTTGTTTGGAGCTACTGGAAGAAAGCTTGGGTTGGCAAAGGTACTTAATTTGGAGAGCGGTCTGTTAAATACCCTACCAAGGTTCGTATTTACACAAAATCTAGACCCAAAGTTTCTGATACAACTAAATGAAATATGCTTGCACACATATATAGCAAATGTCTGCCTTCTTCGCCTTTCGTTTTCGATTTGATTTGTGGTGCTGTCGACAGTGTCGTGCTCCTTGGTAGGATTTTCTTTAATATGCCGCCTAAACCTCTTCGTTGTTCGGAGTTTTTATATGTTGGTCTTTTAAAAACTCTTTTTGCTCAGTAAGCTCCTATTACTCGAGCTTTAATTGAGCTCAATAGGATCTCTAAATTTTTCGAAAGCGATTTTACATTTTCAAAAGAATACTTTGAAAAAACAGCAAGGGAAAATACAAAGAACATGACGTTCCCACGACAGTTGGTTCTACGGTACCGGAACGACCCGGATCTACATATATCCGGCCAAGGACTGTCACTTCAGCAGCATTCCCCAAAATTTTATGGGGAATGTTTTATGCTGTTACAACAACAACAACAACAACAAAGAACATGATATTTAAAGCGAATGAGATTCTCTGTGCGTTTGCCTTCGGCAAAGACCATAAACAAATCACAAGGTCGGTCGATTTATGGATTGGCTATGACGGCTAAAAACTATGAGCACTATTTGAATACCTTTTACGCGCGGTCGAACCAGAGGTTGAGAATAGTCTAAAGAAGAGGAAAGAGAGAACAGAAAAAAGAGAACCCCCGAATCGCTGTCTGGGAATCTGAGCCATACAAGACCACGGTCGCTCCGACGCCAGAAGAACTCCACAAGGCTCCCATGTGGCAAAATGCTATGACTGAAAAACACTGACAGAGACCGGAAGGCACACAGATGCCGTTATTTGGGCGCCCACTTAATTTATTCTCTACTCACCTACTCTACTAACTATTAGGATTACTAGCAAGTTTTATTAAATAACCTCCCTCGAAGGAGGGAGAAATAAGAAGGCCTATGCCAGGTGGGACGAGATTACGATGACCTCGGCTCGACAACCGCCAATAAAGTATCAAATTTTTAACGCGCGACATCCTGAGAGTAAAACTTTCTTAGCATCGGACATGCGATGGATCGCGGAAATATAATACATGCCCCTTCTAGTTAAAGGATGTTACCCCAGGAAATCGCTCCAAGACCACAAATATGCACACGAAATAACGGTGGTTCTTGGATTAGGTTTATTTGGGGTTTTGTATGCAGATTTGTATCGCTACTGCATAGGAGGGCCGTAGTAATCTCACTCAAACCTACAGGAGCTAAAACATTACATTACATAAGACATTACTTATTCGCCTTTCCTCTCTCCGTATCCTAAAATTGGAAATGAATTCGTCGAAAGTGTAGGTAGAGGGGCCGTATGCGTATCAAGTTTGAAGAACTTTGAACGAGCCCACCATTAGAAAAGTGTCCTATTCATTGCCAGAAATTACCTCTGTCCTGGTAAAGGAGCACAATTGTATCTCAACCGACATGGCCTTGGCAGCCATTCTATCAAAAAACGCCTTATGGCGTCTGAAGATGGGATTGGGAAGATAGCTACAGAATTAAATTAATAATCTGATCTTTAACAAAAAAAAACGTAACATTTAAAGCCGATATTTATTTACTAAAGGTCTTCTTCTTGTATGCTATTGTATAACAGCCGACATAAATGAATACAAATTTTACTACTTACTATTTCGATCAGTCATCTACGCTCTACAAAAATATTTATTTAGGTTATTTTGCGTTGGGTCGTGAACCAATTCAATACTCTGTTATTCAATGTAACATTTTGCTTGGAAAGCACAACAAACAAGTGATTGAAATAGCTGAAATAGCTCAGCAAGGCTGTAGGTTAATAAAATAACAAAAAAAAAAAAAAAATAGAAACCTTTAATTTGCGCCCGCTCTCGGTCAAGTAAATTCGAATAGCGAATAACAATAACTTTCGGGAAAACAGATCAATATTTATGCGATGAAATTTTGCCGCATACCCAACTATTTTATTAACTAATTTTCCAAGGCATCACATTGTGTTGCATATACACACACACACACACACGTTCATTTATATATAAAACTATGTACATACTATGTATTTATGTTAAAGCGAAGCAAATAAAGCTTCTAGTAAACTCGATTCGCTTCGAACTTTTTTATTATTTTGAAATTACGAATAGAATTTTTTATAGTATTATTTTATAGAGTAGGGCCTTTTAATACCGTCCAGCCTGATGCAAACGCCAGATCCCTGTGCGAGCTTGTGGTCCGGCCAAATAAGCCTACTCTGTGGCAGCACCATCGTGGCAGAGTGGGCCAGTGCCTCAACCCGACGAAGGTTAAGCGGGACACTCCGCAAGGTGGCGTTCTTTGGACACTCTATTGGACTGACGGAGCTCGTCTTGTTCTCTAGAAGGTACAGAATGCTTGATGTCCGACCTCTCTCAAGCAACGAAGTCCCTGGTTAAGTACTTGCGCTTCATTTTGTACAGGAAGCTCTCCGAGCGTCAAAATATTAAGCGTTGCCGGGGTCCTATTACGAAGAGATTGGGCTTCTTTTCCAAGGTAAATCACGATACCACAACCAGGCCAAAAGTTCAAAAATGTTTTGCGGTGGTATTCACAGCAAAATGTATCAAAATTTAAGCAGCTAGAGTGGGTGCAACAGACAGCGCTCATTGGAATTAGCGAGGCGCTTCGGTCCCCACCCACTCTTGAACACAACGTTATGCTCAACGTAGGCAACGTGAATACGCACCAGCAAGGTGCTCCTGCTGCAACTCAATTAAAGAGCAATAGCTGCTGCTTTAGCTCGGCCTACGGGCACTGTAAAATTCTTTTCAACCTCGACTTTGCCCCTCAAGAAACAAAACGCTCCGTACCATTTCTGGCTACAAATGGATGCTTCTTAGGTGACATCCCGCTTTTCGCAGTAGGGACCGATGCACTTCTTTAGGGACGGGTAGAAGCTGAACGAGCAGCTTTTCTCAGCCAAACATTTAGGCTACCGGATTACTGTAGTTGTTTCAGGCGGATACCAATGTAATGCCTTTTAATCAGGCAAATATTTACTTTCATAGCCACGCTGCAATCAAATCCTTAAGGTTTTCAATAGTCATGTCGAAACTGGTTAGAGAACTGCCTGACTTCTCGCAGTCACCTCTGAATAATTTCATATCAGAGTTATTTTGGTTCCGGACTATAGCAACATTGAAGGAAACTGCATGAGCATTCTGGAAGTTATGACGCCGGGCAGGAAAAGGACCGGAGCTCTTCTGGTCCTCTACGAACTTCGCTTGGACAGATGAGCCTTATGTCGGCACAGCGATGGCTGGGTAAATACCATGACATGCAGAATTGCGAAGACCCTCGCACCGTTGGTGGACCGGTTTCCTTAGAAGGAGTTCTGACCGGTGATTGTCCGATGGGTGTCCATACGGTTAGGATTGATATATTCTCCGACCGTCTTTTTCGCGGATGTTTGGAGAATGGCAAGGGGGGATGATCTTTTCATTTTCTACTCAGCAGCCTTGCCTATGTGAGACTGTGGATTAAGTTCCCAGGCTCTCACTTCATTAACACTCCAGCAGAGCGGTCAGAGGTGGAAATCAGCAGTTTGCGGGACGTAATTTTTGGCACCCAACGTTTCTCCTGTTAACTTTTCAGTTACAGTGTACATTGCCATTCAAATAATATATGGTATCACAATGGACTCTATTTACATGTCTAAGAGAGTTCCCTCAGCGGCGACTACCACATCAACCTAACTGTATCTAATCTGGAGCAGGCTTCGGTCTAAATATCGTTATAATTTATTTCTTCGTTTGGGTTCACGCATCTAGTCTGTAGGATTAATTATCTTTGTCTAATACATAAAAAGTAATATTTTTTATTGTTTGTATTTTAGCGAAGGCTATAGGCATTGTAAAATCCCGATAGAAGGTGCCGTAATTCCATTATTAGCAACTTCTATTATTCACGATATACGTAGATTTGATATCAAGATGAAAAACCAAAAACTTTGGCTCCGATAGGTGGCGCTACATTCGAGATATTTCGGAATGTCGTGTTTATGAACCGAATTCACCTACTGTCATTACTTTCATTACTACTTCTAAAAAAAAATTATATTTTTGCACCGATTTAGCAGATTTTCCTCCACCATTTGCATCACACTTTTATTATCCAATTCCTAATAAGTGAATCAGGCCAATTGAATTCAATTCCCTACAGGGCTAGATACTTCACATGAGTTGCCCGCTTTTTTGCCACCGACACGAATTCGTTCATATTATATTATTATTTTATTTTATCAGTCAGTTCCTGTCCGAACTATAAAATTTCAATACTAAATTTAGTTGTAATACTTTCCGTTGCAGTTATGCCAGTATCTATGTTGCTGGCACCCAAATCGATGCATACGTGTGTATGTATGTATGTGTGTATATGTGTATGTGTGTATGCGTGTTTAAAGGCCATGGTACCTTGGATGTTGTAACAACTATTCGATTTGCATTATGCAGTAAAATATTTACATATCTGTGCTCTGTTTGAAGGAAAAAACAGCAGCAGCAGCATCTGAAAGTAGGGATGCTTGAGCGAGTGGCGTGCCGATTTATATATATGTATATTAGGGTGAATCAGTCCCTTTGAAAAAAAAAGTTGTACTGTTATTCCATCAAAATTATAAAGTTCAGGTTTAAAATTTAAAAAATTGCAGTTTTTATTTAAAAAAAAACAAGTTATGAAAATATTTTTTCAAAAGAACCTTCAGAGATGGTTAACCAATTCAACCTTAAAAGATCTGCATGAAAATATTGAAAGAAATGCTCAACGGTATCATATTTATTAGCAAAGAAATAACAAAAGCGAGAAAAAACCATTCCAGTGATTATCATACGAGCGGATTAACAAAAGTAAGCTTAGTTTTAAATCTTTAAAACAAAAAACCACAGCTACCAAAAATTTTGCAATTATTTTACGAAACCTCTTTCGAAATTTACAACCTTTCGGTTAAAATGGAGACAAGAAAACGCAAAATAGCTGAAGATGGATCAGATGAAATTCTACCAACAGCGCAAACAGAAATTCGCTTAGCGATTGATTCTCTTCTCTTCTCGGCGTAAACTAAAGCTACTAAAAATATTCAACGAATGCCGAACGCACCATCTCTGCAGACTATTTCCAAGTGGGTTCGAAGATTCGAAGTTCGAAGATTTCAAGCCACGTAAATGTCAATCAAAAACTTCCACTGATGACGTCACTATGGAACTGGTGAAGTCCAAAACTGATGAAGACACAAAAGATGATTGCTGACAAATTGGACTTGAATGTCATGGCTGTATTGTGCATATCAAGCAATGATCTGCGATACGCAAAGAAATCTGTTCGATGGGTTTCACGAATTTTAAATAAGGCTGGATTTTGGAATTTTTTTCTAAATATATACGAAAATTGGCAGTTTGACAACTTTAATAAATTCACCGAAGATTGCTTAACAACAGCTTTCAAAAATTTGTTGAAAACTCGAAAGAAAGAAGACTTACGGTACTGATTTTTACATCAAGAACAAGCACTAGTTCAAACTGCTCAAAAAGCGAGCTACTATTGCGAACTCTGCCATCGCAGAAACTCAAAAAACAAAAAAAAAAACAAAATTGAGGTGAAAGATCTTTAACAGCGAGGTTTTGAAGACTGTTTGGAATAGTGGATCTATATGCTTAAGAAATGCATGAAAGTTAAAGGGGATTATGTAGAGAAGAGTAAGAATAAAAAGGCAATTATTTTTTGGTTTTTTTTTTTACTAGCCAATTAAACGGAATAAGTCCTCTCATAAGCTTAGATCAGTTTATTTATTTAAATATTTAATTATTCAGTAATGTCAAACACTCCTTCAGAATATACGTTAGATGTTAATATATTGCTAATTGATTGATATAATGAAAATATCAAAATCTTAGTATATTTGAAAAGAAAATAGTGAAATCTAATTTAAATTACTAGCATAAGAAATCAATTTAACTTAGGGACCGTAATGGTTATAACTTTTGTTCAAACAATTACCTTCTATTCTTTATTTGTTGAGTTTTATATCTTGTTCAGTAAATAAAACTTATACTATTATACTCCGCACAAGTGCGGTCCAAAATATCCCGTATTTCTTGTTCAGAAAACAAAATTTAATCTGTATCAAAAAACTCTACGAATTAAGTTTTATTTTCTGAGGGATAAATAAAACTCAAGAAAAAACGATTATTTCTTAAGCAATAACTAAAATCCAAAAATATGGATAACATGACGCGGAGTATGTTGCTTTAATCCTTATATACGTAGTATTTCTCTTTCTGCCATCCTTTTTGAGTTGAAATTTGGCAATAATCGTTATTGGCGGTTTCTGATTAAATTGTTTATAGAGATTTACAAAATTTATATTGAAGACCTACATATTAATGAAACTTAATATAGGTAAAACAATTCTGTAGTTTCAACATATCTTATACATAGAAACTATTTTTTTTTTTATTTGAATTCGAAATAAATGTTTTGTACAAGAAAAGTGGATATCCTAAAAAGTTTTAGAATTAATTATGCTCAGATAACGTTCTAATTATTTGAGCATTGACACTCAATACTGTTATGAAAAAGCCAATACGAAAAATTTAAAAACGACGCAAATTTCCACAAAGAATATAAAAAAATATGATCTTTCTTGTAGAGCAGAATCGCAAATTTTGCCATTCATAATGCGAAAGATAAATGATAGTGCCCAAAGTTATTCTATTACTTAATGAAGAAGAAATAATAGTAAAAATTCATACGAAGGAGTTGGATCAGAGAAATTGGGAGAATACAGAGCAAAAAGATTTTTTTGCCCTCCCAACACGATTTACATATAAGAACTGCTGTACAAAGCATCCAAATAAAAGACTCATTATCTAATTCGACCCGCACATGTGCGAAGTATAATATTTTAAGAGCATAGCAAGTGAATTGGATAGAATAGAACCTGAAGTCAAAAAAAAAAGAACTTAAAACTGTAATCTTGTTAGAAGAAGCAAGATATGTATAACTAATATGATAAGGTGTGTGAAGTGAAGAGGTTTTTGAAGCCTAGAAAATGTAACTTTATAACACTTTTTTAATACTTAAAAAGATATGATTCCTAAGGCGCTATGCAAATAATTTATTTAGCTCAAACTTTAGAACGGCTGAGTCACTCAAACTTTTTATTCCGGCATAAAGTTTTAGATCATAAGCATATAGATGAAATTGAGTATAAAAGAAACAAAAAAGGATATCATTAATAAATAAAATGAATAATAAAAACCGTAATATACAACCCTGCAGTACGCCAGAGCTGGCAACAAATTGATTTGATGAAACTCCCATGAATCACAAATGTGCTACTTCTTTCTATCAAATTCAATTTAATCCATTCAAGGTAGATCGAATGAAACTAAAGATATTACAATTTGGTCACTAAAATTGTATATGGGATCTTGTGAAATGCTTTTGAGAATTGCTTATCGATTGTTCCGATTTTGAGTCAATTACGAAAGCTTGCATGACAATCTTCACAGTTGCTTTACGCTAAACCAAAACTTGTTTTTGAAAACATACTCAAAGCGAAATATCGCGCTTATTGCCGCTTTTATAAATGGGAGTGGCTGATGTCAGCTTTCAACTGTTAATAAAATTCGTTCGCTGAGTTATTCAAGTTTTCAGCGCCGGATTAAGGGCAGGGCCGATGGGGCCTCCACATTTTGGGGGGCCCCCCACAAAATTAAAGAACAAAATACATTTTTCATCAGTACAAACGATTTTTTTTGCTTTCACATTTATATTCCATTTTATTTTATTTCATTTTTATTACTCAGTTGATTTTAATAAAATTTTATTATATTACTCGAGACAGTTGATGTTATTATTTTATTTTAACTTGATATAACGAAATTTTTGGTTAAAATCATGTTACAAATAGGTAAAGCGATATTGGTTAGGTCATATTTCGTTCAATTTTCCCTCCACTTCTCTATGTGAGCGACGCAGTCGAACTATCAATTCATATCGAGAAATTTGAGAGTAAACAAAAGTCAGTTGAAATAACGGGGTTACACTTAAAGGAAAATTTGTCTCACTTGTCTTACTGTGTTAATTGCTGTAAAATTAATCTCATTAATGATATTATTGTCTCTGAACCGTTTTTTGCTGATGTTCATATAGAATTGTTCCGTTCGATTAATTGACATCAGCTAGAAAGGTAGATGTGTCAATATCATGATTTACTTTTAATTTACCAAAATCAGACGTATAAAATTAGCTTTTCAAGAGCTTAAATTTTATTTTTTGAATGTCATTCGTAAATAATAACCTTACTCACCCGTATTGTAACTGAGTTGACCTTTTGGCATGACATTCTTGAAAGGCTCGATACAACTATGAAAACTCTCTAAAGTCCTACGATTACACTACGAATTGCAGAAGTTATTCTACGATTATACCTGTCTATGATGGTAACGAATTGCACAAGTGAAAGATCCTTCTCCAAGATGAAATTGATCAAAAAGCGACTCCGTACATGTATGGGGGAATACCGACTTATTGACTTAGTTATATTGAGTTCAGAGAGGGAGATACTGCGTGAACTAGACTTTGACGATATCGTTGCAGTATTCGCAGCAGAGAAAACTCGTAAAGAGTCGTCCCAGTAGTATCATTTTAATATATTTAGCGTTATATACTGTATAAACGTCAAAGTATTGATTACTATATTACTTATGAAACGAGACATCTGATTATATAAACAACGACCATGTTAAAATAAATTGATGAGTAATTTTTTAATAGATTGTATACAATTATGACCTCAAAAGAGGGGCCCCACACGGGGCCCCCATATTCTCAATCCGGCCCTGCAAGTTTTGCTTAAACAAATCTTGCAAAAAAAGGTCAGCGTCAAAGATCTCAAAATAATAATGTCGTTGAAAAGTCTTAAAAATATTTATATGCAATTGCTTTATGATCTCAGGAATTGTTTTTTTGAATATTTTAAAAAGTATTCTTTAAAAAAAAAATCCACATTTTTAGGTACTTTCAAATCGGTCGAGCTCAAGTAAATCTTTAAATTTTTCTGATATACAATTCCAATGAAACTTTCTTTGGTGTGGCGCCCTAATGTATTTATGTATCTATGTATGTATGTGTGCTCGCTGCAGTTGTACTATAGATATCTATCTACACACATTACACTATTTTCCGATTTCAATTTCAATTTCTATTCTTCTTACTGCCGCTACACTACCAGCCACCTCTTTCAAGCCAACCCGCATTCATATCCTACAGGGAGTGTGTACTTTTCTTTTTGCTCGTTTTTTCGGTTTTGCCCTAAATGCACTCATAACACTGTGCGCCATTTGTCTCACGTTGCCCAGCACTACGACCACAGTCACAGCTCTCTCGCGGCCCCCCATCTCCGCGCCCCCCCTCCAGTTCCAAACCAATGTGACCCCTTGCGGGACGTCTGTTGAGGCCATAATTCACTGCTGCCCACAACTTCGTTTGTGGTGTGAAAGACGACGATGACGACGATATATAAATTCACATACATACACACACATTTGGATATGCACTGGTAACTCTGCGTAAGTGTGTGTTTGTGTGCGTGTGCTGGGCAGCTAGAAAAAGTGTGTGTGAAGGAAGCAGGGTGCAATAGCTTACAGTGCGGAGTGAGGCGGGGAATTTGTAGCACAGTTACAAAAGTGGAAATATTTAGTAGTCAAAGTAGAAGTAGAAAAATAATAGCAGCCATCGAAAGCATAGTAGATAGAAATAGAAGTTTTCTTTTGAAGTGTTGTTCACGGTTGTTGCTGATGGTTGCCACTCGGTTGTTGCCACTGTCACTGCCGTACTAAGGGCATGCGTGCGTGTGTGTGTGTTGCTACTGACATTGAGCGCGGGTGGTTTGGCGCGGATTTAGTTGCCAAAGGATAAATAAGGATTGAGATTGCAGCTGCTCACATAGCCGACTACAGGTCGCGCAATCTGCAAACTCGCAATTTCTAGTGTCTTTATTACAACCAACCAAGTGACATTGGTATTTTTCTGTTGCCATTCGTTTCAATTCGTACGACAATCATTTCACTTTAAGCACTTGAAATATACTTTTCTGCATTTGCGACAGCACCTTCGTTCCCAATGTTCCCACTCTTCTTCCACCAATGTCTTGTCGGAGTTATTAGTTGCTTTGGTATCGCGCTACCTCACCGTCAACCAGCGACTCCTTTGCCCGGACGCGGACCGCAAATTTCTTGTACTTCACAGCTTCGCAGCTATCACCTTTCTTACTTTATGCGTTAACACACACACACATACACACTCTTATTTGTTATACACGCGTTTGTGTGTGTGTGTGTGCGCGCATTTTTTTTACGTTGCCATTACAGCAACGCCATCAGTTAGAACTTGTTGTGTTGGAGCTGCAGCTGCCGCTGCTCGTTCTGGTTGAAGCACAAACTGATTGCTGCATTTTGCTATTGTCGCAGTTTGCTAGCTCCCAGTCTTTTTCTGTGTGTAGATATGTCAATTGTTCTGTTCCGCTTTGCTGTCCCAAAAGTACAAACTTACACATCTACATATTATTCATTTTTTGCTTGACTGCTTGGCTGCTTTGCTTTACTTTCCATTTGTTTGTCTCACCAGCTCGCTTGTCTTCCCGTTGCTGGCCCTGTATTCCGCTCGTCGGCCAAGTGAGCGTTTTGTTTTTTTTTTTCTTTTCAGACAATCCGCTCATTCACCCTCTTCGCCTGCCTTGACCTCTCCGTTGGCCGTGTTTGTGCGGCTGTGTCTCGTGTTGTCGATTTGTTATTTGTTTGCGTTTTGTACAGCTGTATTTATTGCAAAAAAAAATAAAAAAAAGAAAGAAACCAAAGTGTCCAAGTAACAATAAGGGCGCACGGTTTGAACTTTGTTGGAGTGTGTCTGCATTTTCTTCGATCACTTACTGGGGATTTATGTGCTTGTGAATCAGCTGGACTGCCCAATATCGCTGCTAGCAGCGACCTGATCTGCAAAACTAGAAACAAGGCTGCTCAGTGGGCTCGAAGATAGCACTTTAAATGAATTGACGACTCTTTCGACTATTCAAAGTGGCCTCTAACGAGGCTTCAGAATGTCAGCTGAATTTTTCTTAAATAATAATTTTTCCAGTTACCTCGATATTGTCATTGAAGAAACTTGGTATTTATGCTCCAAAGTTTCATTTAAACTCATGTTTCTTGCATTATTTCTATTCTGAAAGAAAAATTTCGAAAATTTCTGTCTTTGCATAAAAACATTTCTTAAAATAATGACCGAATATAATGGACTACATTTTGAATATTTTAAGAAATTTTCTCTAACTATTTGCCTGTTTGAGCTCACTAATTACCGAAAGTACTGAATGGACTTTCATGGGCCTTTACTGGTGACCAGGCAGTTACCTCGGACATTAAATATGGTATATTTTATTAAAATATTAAATGAAGAAAAAAGTTTTCATAGAAATGAGTTAGAATCGTTTACAAGAACATATTTTTTTCTTTGGCGGCTTGATGGTCATTTTTTTCGGTTAATTTTTTTTTAACGAGGCAGCGCACAGTGGTGCGACTTGTATGAAGCTGCGCAAATAAATATGAAAAAAGGTTGAAATATAAAAGGGGGAAATTTAGTTGATAAATATTTTATATTTAATAAGTGAACTTCAATAAATATAGTTGAAAAAAATTAAATTAATAAAAATGAATTTTATATATAAAAATCTAGTGTCACGGTGTTTGTGATCGAACTCTTCCGAAACTGGTCCATCGATATTTATGATTATTTGGTAGGTATGAGAATAGGATTTAAGGTATATTTCATGTTTGGGAGAGGGTTGCCACCTGTTTGAAAAGTCAAATTTACTTAAAATATGTACAACTTATACGAAATATCAAAATATGGGTGTAAAGCGGTATGTCTTCGCGAGAAAATTTTTGAGCGGGATGCCACCTGTTTGACACGCACAATTTTAGTGAAATTTAGACGAGTATATAAAATATTGAAATATGAGTGGAAGTATAAAAGAGTTCGTATCGCTGAGGGGAAGGTTTATTGCTATCTGTATTTTGCAGAGTGTTGCCACCTGTTTGAAAAGTAGAATTAAAGGAAATTATATACAAGCTATATTAATTGTTATAATATCCGTGTCAAACGGTTCGCTCCGGCAAGAAGGTACATAACCGACATTATAAGGGTTGCCATATGTTTGAAAACATTAATTTAATTAAATAATTTACCATACCTCTTGTATGAAAATATGGGAAGCTAACCTTTCGATTCGCTGGGGAAAAGGCTTATTGCATGCAGAGGGTTGCCACTTGCTTGAAAAGTCGAATTTAATAAAAAATTATACGCAAATTACTATATGAAATAGTAAATTATATGTTTCAAACCATTTGTTTCGCTGGAATAAAGTTTACAGGTATATTTGAAAGAGGGTTGCAATTTATTTTAAAATTCAAATTTAATTAAATTATATACAAGAGTATAAAATATTAAAATATGAGTGTCAAACAGTCCTTGCAGACAAGATAGGTATGGACCTTCTATATTTTTGAGAGGGTTGCACCTGTTATATGTGTGAGAAACTGATATGCATTTTCTGGTTATATATGTACATATGTAAAGTACAATTAATAAATAAATATCGGCATGACAACGTCTGCCGGGGTTTTCTAGTAAATATATAATACATTTCTTATTGTTGAGGCGATAGATATGCCATTATGATTAGCACATGGGGATAGGCATACAAATTCCAGTTTTCCGCAGCTGAAAGTGATATATTATCGAAACTTAGACATCACGTTTTCAACTATGAAAAACGGCAAGATTCCGAACAAAGTTATAAAGTTTAAAATTTACAGAAAATGTAAGAAAATAATAGCAGTTAGAGTGAGTATTTGCATTTTCATTGTAACTTCTGAATGAGACAATTGCCGCTTTTTTCTGATTTTTCCCGTAGGCTGGACAATTTAGCATTACATTGTTAATGGTGGTGAAAATTATACTAATTATATTACAAGTAAGAATTATAGAATGCAAGGTTTGAAAGAACAACTTTGCTGCGATGTAACAGCTGATTTGACCTCAGTGAGAACTGTGGTGAAATACGTTAGAAAGAATACGCACTATTGCTTTTTGTAAATAAAATTAATTGTGGTGAGCGGAACAGCACCACCGTGGTTTAGAAGTTTCGATGCATCAGCTGGGCGTCAATTATGCTGGTATGCTGTAATTCAGTCTCATCTCAAGTCACTAAATATGCAACTTTCAATTAAACAAATTTTTTGTGACTTCCTCAATTACTTTGTTTTGTGACCTCTTCAGGACCAGCTGACAAATTAGTGACTTTATTTTGTGGCTAGAGACTTGAGATGGCTTGCTGAATACCGAATAGTCGCAAAATCAATCTCACCACCGAAAAGTCACAATTAGTGACTAGATACTGCTTACAGTAGACCGGCATTAGTCTCAAACGGGTATTACTGGAGTTCAATTAGTTTTAACTCATCCCTAACGAGTACGATTGGCGAACGGAAATTGTGGAATTGTGTTATGATTGCCAAAGTAATACTTATATTTTCCTACATCAAATATAATGAAACTCTGTAATTAAATTGAAAAAATTTAAGTCATTTAATTGAGATATTAATTGTTGTGCCTAATTTATATAAATCAACAATAATTTTGGTTTCTTGAATTGCGTTCAGAATATTAGGAAAAATGGAAAGAAATCAATCAAGTCGGAGGTTGTTAATTCAAACACGTGTATAGCCTGGAAAGAAAAAAATCTGATGAGGATATGGGGATCTCCAAAATAGCAGCTATAATTTCTGCCGCCCCAGCTGGTGTTGCCTTTTTTCAATACTTTCCTAATTAAAACTGGCCTAGAGCTAAAAAAAAATATTATTATTTATTTTAAATTTATCTAAAAAGAAACCACTCTACATTCATATCCGTTCGGATAAAAAAAGCTACAATTAGTCTCTTCACAGGGCATGCTCGAAAAATAAGAGAACAGTTGGGGCCATATAAAGAAATGCAAAGTGTCATTAATCGCAGATTCCTTTCCGGCTCATCCCGGACACATCACGAACTCGTCGCAGTTTTGGTACGGTTATTGAAGATCAGTTCAATACTACTTTAAAAGGAATGAAAAATTCAGAGTTTGCAGTGCCGCAGAGAAAGCACATCCTATTTCTTCGAAACCGCCAACTGTACATTACAGAGAAGACTAGTTCAGTGGAACTAGGAAAGGACCGGTATAAAATGTTTTAATTTGAACTACTTCTAAATTAATGACCACCTTAAGCAGATGACAAATTTGGAAGCAGTTTGTTTTTGCAGGTATTATTTGAAAGTGTGTGTGGGGTTGTAACTTACTTTTGATTCCTCCGTATTTTTCGTTTTTTCTCTTTTCTTTTCGCTGCGAAGCTACTCTTCGTATTTTTTCTACGAATTTCTAAGATTTGCTGTTGATTTAATTCTTTTCTTAGGAAGGAGCGCAAATAAATTTTTTACGCTTACGGTCTATGTATTGCAGTGTTGTATCGAATAATAGCAATAGTAAAATAGCAAAATAGCAGCAACAACAAAATACAAAGCAATAACAATAGCAAACGCATAAGCAATGGTGGTGGCAATATAAATAGCAATAACAATAACAATAACAATAACAACGACATCAACAACAACAGTGTAATAACATTTGCTGCCATTGTGGAGAGCAACTGAAAAGTCACATTTGAATTTAATACAAGCGATGCGGCATAGATACGGTGACCATCCGTCCTCTATTAAACATAACAATACTGTATTTTTTTTAATTATAAAAAACTGTATTTGTGTACTGTATTTTGTTAATTGAAAAGAACGAAAACTTTTTGTGTTTCTAAATGTGCGCCGTATTTGTTCTGTATTATAATATTACTTAGGTTCGGAAATAAATTTCAAATGTTGAACAAATAATTGTTTGCTAATAAAATAAATATTTTCTACATTCTACTAGATATTTTTTCCAAAAAGAAATTTTGTAGCCTGCCATTTTTGCACATTGCCAGGCGACCTCTTTCCATAATTATATTGTACAAATTGAGAGGATATGTACGGACAATGGAACGTCGTTAAGAACTAAGGTAAATTGAATTAAAAAAAAAAAATCAAGCTATATTCGCGTAATTTGCATGATAGTTCTATAAAGTATGTTATGAGCCACATTTCCATGATTCATTTAACTTGTTATATACTTAATTAATTTTTTAAACAGGTGGCAATCCTCTCCGAAATATTTTTGAAATTTGGCTTACTCAATTTCTTAGTTTGGCACTCAAGTTGTAAAATATTATTTAATTTAACATATTTTACATTTAAACAGGTGGCAACCTTCTTTAAAAAATATTTTGGGAACAAAGCTTTATTTATCCTGCTTTCTTTGCAGTACTTGATTTCGCTCATTTATTTAAATTAATCTAATCTACTAAAAAAAGGTGGCAACTCATTTTTAAAAACTGGTTTTTCCGAGACAAAATTTTTCTAAGCCATTGTGAGTTCTAAAAAGTATTGTAATGCTTCATTTATCTGACAAATTTTGTTGATTCTAAGTTTTTGCAAATAGGTGGCAACCCTGCCTGAAAATATTTTTCGAAAAAATCAGTCTCAAACTTTTTGCGTTAGACAACAGTATAGTACAATTACCATTACCTTACCAACAAACTTCAATGCACGATCTTTAAAAGGTGGCAACACTCCTGGAAAAATATTTTCATATAAATAAACGCTTTCGTTTCATACTAATACTGTTATATTTTAATAAGCTAAAAAATTCCTTTAGATTAAAGTTTTTAGACACATGACTAAAACAAACTTGACAAGGGATGAAGGAAAATCGTTTTAATATACATATGTACATCAACTTAATAAGTTCGCCCGCTAGGCAAAAACTAAGTGCTAGGCAAAAAGTGCTCTACGCTCTCATCTTCCTCTTCGCATTTACAGCTACGACAGTAGTCCGGCGCGCATTCCCAATTTTAAAGCATGTACGCGTATTAGACAGTGCCTCGTAAGAGTTATTGTGGCAGTGGACACGTGTCCTCAGAAGAAGGACACATAAGCCTAGTAGTTCCACACAAGGGAAGGTTTCAAGCGCGTAGTTTAAAAGTGCCCATTGGTAGACCTATGTGCTCTGGCCTTTCAAGGAAAGTTGGGCCCTCAATGTCTCGGTGTCCAGCCAGGCATAAAAGTCGTATTCTAGAATGCTCGGCAATCTCATTTTAAGATTTGCAACATTCAGTTAGAGACTTATTGTTGTCTACACAAGAGGTTAGCGCTGTTAGGGCCGCTTGACTGTCAGAGAAATCTAATACCTGTATTTTATCCGTGGTTCTTTTGACTAGATGCCGAAGGGAATCCCGGACAGGCAGCAGCTCCACCTGATGTACACTAGAGAGTTCAGGAAACCGATGCTTCTATTTCCAGATTTGCGGTGAAAATTCCTGCTCCGACTTTCTTTTCGAGTTCGGAGCATCATTAAACATTTTTCCGGCGTTACGTACGCGATGAGGCCTGCTGTTACAGTCCTCGCGTGTTGGTATGGTAAAAGTGTATGAACATTTAAAAACAGCGGAAGAATTCACTTTATCTTTCAAACGATCTTACTGAAAGATAATTCTCTATTTTAAACAGCCCTAAGCGGTCAATAAGCGAAAGCTTCTAGAGCAGCTAAATTTGTTTTCCCCTATTAGGGCTTAATGAAGACACCAATAATAATATTAAAAAAAAAATGATTAAAGCAATTTCACAATTCAACTGTTTAAAGGTTAAAGACTATCCAAAGGCCAACGATGTCTAAGTAAAAAAAAATCATTATTCTGAGTAGTATGAGAAACTATATTACACAAATTCAAGCGGGTCCTCTACTCTCGAGGCCCGGAATTGAGCGGTTGTTTGAGGGAAAAATTGCGTAGGATCTACTAAATAGATTTTGAAATCTTTTTTTTATTTTGAAGATACTTGTCTTGGCTTTTAAATTTAGAACGTCATTGATTTTATTGATGTTGAAACTCCATGGGACCTGCTTAAGAAAAGTTGTGGCCATTCGAATCATCTGTAATGAAAAAAATTGATATTTCCTGTAATCAAAATTACTTTCGCGTTGTTTTTCCGAGAGAGATTTTTTATTTTGCAAATTGTAAAGCTTATGCAATGATTTGTAATTTATTTTTTTATATTTGACGACATAATAGATGCTATGAAAATGAAGCAAAATAAAATCTCGCAAATCGTACTCGGGGAAAAATGACGGTAAATTTACTATATAAATTAAATAGAAAATTATTGTAATTGTTCCAATACTTTTATGAAAGCTCATACTCGGTAGCTAAAAAGAAAACTCTGCTTTAAAAAAAATGCAGTTTTAGGTAGAGTACGGTGTATAACTTGAATGTAGTAACTTACATTTTGGATTCCAGAAACATGCAATCGAATATCTCAGATACATATAGAATGAAATTAAAAAAAGAAAAAAAAATCGATTTTTTGAAACCACAAGTGTGGAAGACTTCCTCAAGACTGCAGTTTAGATATTTATGTATCTAATTTAAATATTTATCTGTTTGCTACAAGAATTTTAATGAACTAAAATTATACGCTAACATAGCGCGCCAGTTGCTTCGCTGCTTGACTAACTAGCGCCAGTTAGAGACACTTAGTAAAGCCTTGTCCCTCTCATCTTTCCAACGTAGTGGAAGACTTCCTCTTTCTCTGCCACCACCAGCGGGTGCGACGTTAAATACTTTCAGTGCTGGAGCATTTCATTTTCTTCCTTACATAAAACCTGACCTAGCCAACGTAGACGCTGAATCTTAATTCGCCTTAATACGTCTATATGTCGCGGTAAAGCTCATATAGATCGTTCGATCGTCTGCGATACTCGCCATCGTAAAGACGAAAAGGTCCAAACATCTTTCGGATAATCTTTCTCTCGAACACTTCAAGGTCCATCTCATCTGATGTCGACAGTGTCTATGCTTCTACAATAGTACGGGCATGGTGAGGGAATAATAGAACGTGGTTTTAGTTCGTCAAGAGAGGGCTTTACTGCGCAGTTGCCTACTCAGCCCAAAGTAGCACTTGTTGGCAAAATAGATTCTTCGTTCGTTCTTCGAGGCTGACATTGTTGTTGGTATTAATGCTGCTTCGAACATAAACAAAGTCCTCACAATGTCCAATGCAAGCTTGCTTATTGCTACATATTTAGTGCTGTTTAGTTAAACCAAAATTTTATGAAATTTCCGCCAAAGTATTAGGAAAGAAAAAAAAATATTTAAGAAAACATGGTCACCGTAGAAATAGCAAAGTGGAATAGCTACAGGGAGAATCATTTGCGAGGTGGGATGGCGAATTTTTGGTATCGGCTGGCTACGGATGGGCAGCGCGCTGGCGCATTTTCGTATAACGGACAACGTCGCGTTCCCGACTACCTCCGTTAGACGGATTTCAATGATGATAAGAATGTAAATATATAAGTAAATTTCGCAATGCGTTCGCACTCAGCTTTTCTAGCGATATGTAAGTATCTATTTAGTTCAAGTACATATAAATCTTGTGTAGGCAATTATGGATTGGGAGAAGGAGTTCACTTTGGCTACAAAAGCAGCACTCTTTCTTAGTCGAGCGAATATGGATGACGGTTGAATAAGGATTTGCGTATTTATATTTTTCGTAGATATGTCAGCTCCATTATATTTTGTATACGCCTTGTAACGCCAGCCTTTCTCTTTTTTAACTGCTTCCATATATTCTATGTTTATTTGTGTTGGCGAAAGGGCACTCGGGCACTTGGCATTTGATGCGTGGCGGTAGTAAAGGGAGACAAGCAAAAAAAGAGGGCATTATTGAAGAAGGCGTTACGAAGAAACCTTCATCCAAGTAGGCGGCAACTGGCCGTCAGACGAAAGAATATTCGACTAAATGAATGAATGAATGAATGAATGAATGGGTGAGTGAGTGAGTGAGTGAGTGAGTGACAGCGTAAGAGTTTGGTGGTGATTGTTTGTTGAGTCAATGGGTGTCTTAGTGAATTGAAAGCAATGGCCCGCACGATGGGTTGCGTTGTGTGGCTAGTCCCTAGCGTATCACAACAGCAACTGGGCGCTTTTGGTGCACTTGCCGAACAGCACATTTGCGTCTGCTTCTTCCTTTTCGTTTTTCATCACCATCCACATACTTAATATAACATTTCCACAAACTCATACATTGCCAATGGCCCAGCGCTAGTATCTGTATCAGCATCAGCATCAGCATCACCATCATCATCTTATTTTATCGTTCACTGCTTCATTGTTCATTTGTGTCCCAAATTTTTTTATGTAGTTGCATATAAATTTGAGGTATTAAAGCAATACGGGTTTAATTGAAAATAAAAATAATGAACATAAAAATTGTATGCCAAAATATTGTAGGAACAACAAAGCGCGTATGGATTAAATTTATGTCCCTTAACCCGGTCTCGCTTTTTTAAAATCCTATCCATTTACGTTTGCCATTCACTTCACTTCTGAACGCCATTTTTCGTGCTACAAATATTTTCTCATACAAAGATAGAAATTTTCCTATGCGCATATATTAAACGAGAGTTTATCCTCAAGCGAAATTCAGTAATGGCGAACTGATGTGGTTGTGGTGATTTTTGAACTGAGACTAGTTCGCATAAGGTTTGCTTTGTACAGCTACGTCTCTAGGCAACAGGAAGTTGCTTCTCGTGGCATTTTTTTCTTGATAGTTTGTGCTTTCATAGCTACGGAGGATTGATGTGCTCTTCGAAAAGCCTATGTTCGAAAGTGGAAACAAAAATATAATAATATTTCGCTCAAAATTTAAAAATTTAATAACTTCATTTTGTCTCCAAGTTGACTGGAAGAAATACCTTCAGCATCACAAGCCGCTGTCTAATATTTGGCTTTGAATTTCCCTTGATTCGATGATAGATGTCGCCCTCCATGATGTGAGCTACAAAATGCTTCACAAGTGGCGAAATCGTACTAGTTCGTAGTATTGATTGTTTTGTTCAGCCTTCTCCATTTTGCGAAATTGTTTTTATATTGAACCTAGTTAGTTTTCTAAACCCTTTCGTGTTAGGTACTATATATATAATATTTATAATTAGAATAATATTTGTGGGAGAAAATAATAACCCACATTTTTTTTAAATAAAAAAATATTTAGAGGTCGCTCAAAGCGCTTAAGGTTTCCTAAGTAAATCCTACAAATATAAATGCGAAAGTTTCTGTGTGAGTAAGTTGTTACCTTTTCAGGCCCAAACGGTTCAATGGATTTTTATAAAATTTGGCACATAGCTACCCTGCAACTAATGTTAACATATAAGACATACAAAATTTTACAGTCACTTAAATATTTTAGTTAGATCCCTTAATGCTATCTGACGACTAAATAAATCTGAATAAGTCTTGGCACATTATAGTACGTTATATGGATAACCATAAAATCGGGGTTTTAAAGGGAGTTGCGACCTGCTTACAATGAACAATGAATTAAATTTAATATTGTAAAATTGGCATCAAAGGAAAGTGGCTTTCTAAAGTTATATTCCCAAAATATTTTGAGAGAAGATTGCCACTTATTTGAATGCAAATTAAGAGAATTAAAAATTAATCAAATTTTACAATAAGAGTGCAAACTTAAAAGTTTGGAGTAAGATTAATTTAAAAAAAATTTTGTAGAGGGTTGCCACCTATTGAAACAATTGATTAAAATTATAAGTCAGATATTGAAATATAGGTCACAAACGAATGAAGTTTAAAAAAGCTATGTGTTGTGATTTAGTAAATCACATTCTATGAAGTTCGCCCAAGGGTTAAGGATGCCCGCTAGATAAGCTCTCTGTTATATTCTCTTATCATTCGCTTCGCACTGCTGCTGGTCTCTTATTGCTATGCTCTGATCTTTACGTATGTTTATATGTATTCCCTAGATAAGTATGAAACAATGTATATTTGCAAATTAGTATGTAAAATAGATGGCAAAAATGTACATACAGATTTATATACTCATAAAATGAACCGATATGCGGCAAACAAGTAACGTTAGTAAATAAGTAAATATGTATGAAACTTGTAGGTTTAAGAAACATATGAAATACCGTATTTTGAATAATTGTACAATTGCATATGAACCCCGCTCAAGGAAAATAAAGTTTACTGTTCATGTTGAAGTCATAGCATATGGTTGCTTTTCGCTTAATTTCGAGCAGGTGACAAAAAAGCTTGTCATCTCCTAACACTATGTTTTGAATTTTTTTTTGGAGAGGGTTGCCACCTGCTTAAAAAAGTAAATTATATTAAATTGTTAAGTTAAAGTAATTAAAACGGCGTCGGTTTCAAAAGAAGTCGGCTTAAGCAAACTTATTTAAAATATATGTGAAGGGGTTGCCACCTGTTCAAAACTATATATATAATTCATACAAATTCTAAGTTTATGGAAATGTAACAGTATTGGCGTGAAGCGTTCCTACGTAAACATTTTGGAATTGTGTTGCCGCCTAATAAAAAGTATTTTTTCGATTTATTGGTAAGGTTCCTGAAATTTCCTTACCCTGGTGTCAAACGAAAAAAGTTTAAATAAGCTTTGTTTGCGAAATATATTTGGAAAGAATTACCATCTGTTAAAAAAATTGAAATAATTTAAATAAATCAATTTACATTTTTAAAGGCTTAGGAAAACTTAGTTTTTAAATGATTTTGAGGGATTGCCAACTGTTTGAAAATGAAATGCAAATTTACTTACAACGTGAGTAAAATCTGAATATTTCGCGTATATTTTAATTGACTCAATAGGTTTTTGAACTCAGTTCATGAAACAGTTGGCACTTTTCAAAAACGACGCTTTTATATGACCCTATCGTTTGAGTACATTGGGTATTTCTAACAATAAATTAGGCCAATAACAGATTACATGTGGCAATAATAAAAAAGTTTTAGCAAACCAATCGGCAATTAAGATTAGGGTTCGTTTTTTTCGTTTTTTTTTAGTGGAGGATAGAAGCTAGTTGTATGCTGAAAAAATATTTTTCTTAGAAATTGTATAGTAGTTTCTTTTTAGGATACTTCATAGAATAAAACCCAATTGTTTACTTAACCATTTCTTTTAATACTGACTGTTTTGGATGGTTCCATTTTTACATTTTTGGGTATGGTTGGTTTTGGGGTTACCGATAAAAATTAGTTTGTATTAGAATTGGCTAAACAAATAGTTATTTATTCTTTGAAGAGAAGCAGACTGTAAAAAATGTGTTTCAAGGATTATACAACATTTTTCACCCTTATAGTCTTTATTTAGTCTCATTCTCAGTAGCTAAAAAATACTCACTGGAAAGACGACGTCACACTTTTTGTTAGAGATGAGTTTCTGAATATTCTGCATGGCTTCTGATTAACGAAATCATTCGCTGGTTGATGAATAGCTGTAGCTATTCGCTCTAAAGATATAGAACTCAGAAAAGTTTCTGATATTGCGCTTACCTCAAACTTTAGTATTTTACTTTTGGTTCTGATTGGTTTTATGTGCTTGAATTTGGTTGGCAAATTTGGTGAAACCTTTTCTGCCAGTTAAGTATTATAATGAGAGTAGGTGGCGCAAAATTAGTCATCCAATTTTATTTTGGGAAAACTTGTCTTCTAAACACAAACAAATTTTGAAATTGAAATTTTTGAATTTTTTCTGTTAAGGGGAAAATCTTAGATTTCCTGTCTCGAATATTTTACTTAGGTAGTGCAATTACCTGCGGGATAGAACTTCAACTTCAATTTAGCACAAAGAATGAAGTCTGCGATGGTTAAATCAGATGATCTTGCTGGCCGTAGCAAATCGCCAAAACGGATTATTATGCGACCAGGAAACGCCTCCATTACAACCTCTGTTATGGCCCGTTCTGTGTGTGCGGTTGCACCATCTTGTTGAAACCACATGCGCATCATGCCCCGCTCATCCAGTTCGGGAAGTAGGAAGTCGTTTATCATATTTAGTAGTTTTCTCCAGTAACAGTAACCGTTTTGCAGTTGACATCCTCCAAAAAATACGGCCCCGCACCACCCAGTGGTGAGTGAGTGTTGAGTGTTCGTAGATTACTCGCAGCTAGTAGCTCGTTGTCTGGTTGATGTTTCTTCGTTCTCAGTGACATTGGCAGCCATAGCCGCGATATTTTCGGCCGTACGACCAGTCCCGTGGCGGTCACGCCCTTCAAAGTCTCGTGTGGTCTCGTAGGAAATCAACGTCTCAAGCTGCGTCAACACCACCGATCGAATATTAGGGAAGAATTTCGACACAATTATTCCACGCGGAGTATAGCGCTCCATGGCTTGTCTGTTTGAATACTGCAGATGTCTTTTGCAGAAATGTCAAAACTTTTAACATCTTCCGATAGAGACCACTTCGGGACAATTATGGGAATGGTTATTATGAGACAGTTTCATAGCCATATCGGTCCATTTCGGAATCAGTTCGTGGCTATTTCGGGATTTGTTCAACATTATTACGGAACCACTTCGCTGTATTTTTGGCACTTGTTAGTTCCGAATTTTTTCAGAACATTTTCGGGTTCATTTCAAGATCATTTCGGATCTTTTTCGAGATAAGTAGTTCGATACCAGCTCGATACTAGCATGGGATAACTTCAGACTTCTGGGTAGAACTAAATCAGGGTGGATTTGAGGCATTTCGGCACTGGTTGGGGACTCGTTAGTTTGGGATTGCTTTAGTGCTGGCTCCGGGCCGATGTTTTTATAAATGAAAATATTAATAAGTTCATCAGCAGTATGGCCAGTTTCAAAGCCAAAAATCGATTCAGCTTTTCTCACATTCCGCTCTTTATCTCCTTATGGAATCGGCAAATCCGTTTTACTTCTGACTCGCGCACTTGGGTTGACGCGTATTTGTTGATCGTTGTGAGCCAGAAAAAAATCATTACCTTAAAAAAAGTTCGTTCCTCGATAAAATTGTGACACACTTCAAAAATTTTGGCAAGAAGTATAACTGCAAGAATGATAGAATACAAGATTGCGCCTTCCCGCAGTGAAATGACAGATTTCGCCTTTAGTAAACAAGAATACGGGAGAGAGAAAATTGAACAACTTCCAATATTTCATTGAAAAACGTGTTCTAATTGTTCTAAAGTGTAAAATATGAATTTATAGGCAGACATTTAATAAATAAATTCGCAAAATACTAAAAAAAGTGTCTCATTTTCTTAATTTGTGAAAAAAGCTTTGTCTAGTTGAAGTTGAGAATTGTCAAACCCGGCAAAACCAAAGTAGCGGTACTTCTAAAGGCGTCACCTTCAGTATTCAGTACACCGTGGTATAACTGAGATCAGCAGCTATATAGCAGGGCACTGTCAAAATGTAGTTACAGTCAATGAAAAGATGTACGTTTGGAAAACGTCAACATGTAAAAGATGCGCAAATGTCCTCATTAATTTTTTTCTATGTGTTCAAACTTTCTGTAGGTACTGATTGTGATTATTTGATATCCGCCATGGCTAAACGCTTAGCACAACCGTCTCCTAAGTCACATAAGAAGATGACTTTTTTCTAAGAATATTTTGTAAACTCTTTCGCAATCACTAATTTAGATCATTTATTTGTCATTCGGATATCGCTAATGCTTGCTGTTGTGGCGCTTGCACGCTCCACTTTCTCTGCATAATGTTGGGTAGTCAGTCGAGCAAATGTAACACAAACAAAATAAGCAACATGGAAGAATACTTTTCAAGTAAGTAAGTAAGTAGTAACACGCAGAAGGTACAACAAAACATTCTGAATATCGTATTTTTCTTCTTCCTTCTTTTTTTTACTCAGAGACTCACTTCACTTGCAGCACAGCGAGTGCGATAGCAAACAAAACCCCATTCAGCCAAATGGGCGGCAGCAGCAAGCAACAAATAGCCTACGGGATAGCCACTGTCTCTGCTGGTCGCCCTCTTTTATATAGCAAGGATATAAAAAAAAAGAAGCTGCCTACTTTGACAACGCGGTGATCAGCCTACAATCTTCAGAATGTAGCCGCCAGTCTCCAGCCGCCAGTCTCCAGCCTCTAGCCGCCGCCTTTGGATTTAGCTGTTTGTTAAAACGCCGCAGTCAATTTCACGCTGCAACTGTGCGGCAATTGCGATTTTATCAGCTCGCGCTCAATATACCCACACGCTCAACGAACGAACGAACGAACGACGCTGCTGCTGTCTCTCTAGCTCAAACTCAGTGTATGCCTTTGTGGAACTGCCTGCCTGAGACAGGCTGTGTTTATTTATTTGTTAGTTGTTGCTCTATTTGTGTGTGCGTGTGTGTGTGCGTGTGTCCTTTCTTGCTGTAATTGCTTAAGTGCTTTGGCAGTAAAACGCGTCGCTTATGGTGCCTTTCTTCTAGCCCCAGTTAAGTCCCCCCACCCCGCTCTCACCCACTGACATCCACAGCCAATAAGCCTTTCGTGCCGCTTAGCTGCTTAATAGCAGAAAACTTTTTGGCCATGCGACTGACTACATAGAAATTCTACGAATATTGCCTGACTGCTGTTACGAGCATTGTCGATGTTAGAGGTTAAACCCATCAAGGATTGTTGCTTGCGGGGAGCCCCAGTTGTGTGTTGCACGACTTTACAGTTGCAAGTAATAATAATGAAAGCGACACGACGACAACAACAACAACAGCAACAACACCAACAACAACAGCAGCAACAACAGCAGCAACACCTGCAAGTGACTTTTGTTTGCCAGCTCACACAAACTTCGGCAATTCAGTTGATGGATCCAAATGCAAAAAAAAAAACCTTTTTACTCATCTCCACGCATTTTCTACACTACGCCTGCTTTCAGTACACAGGTGTAGGTAAAGTTGTGTTCGTGGTGCTTTAAAGGTCCATTTAACCCTTTTACTCCACAGTCAACTGAATTTTTTGCTCAGCGCTGCTTGGCTTGGCTTGGTTCGGGTCGGTTCGTTTTTAGTAGCTTCGCTCATTCGCTGCGTATGAATTACTTAATGATGTCGGCGTTTTGACCCTTTTTGTTTTTGCCTTGTTCGCTCCGATGTTTTTCGTTAAGTGAATAAAATGTTATAAGTTTTTAACTAATTTTATGTTGATCCTCTCGAGATAAATACCCTCTTCCGGCAACCTGGGCTGTGCAACCCTTCGTGGTGTTTGGGTTGTTTTGCATGCGCGTTTGGCCGCGTGGCGTGTGGCCGCCGCCAAGTGTTGGGTGCAGTTAATAAGAGTGGCGACATTTTGAGTCAAGGCGGTTTACATGATTTCATTTACCCTTCATTCCGTTTTACTTTTTATTTTCACTTCTTGACCTTTTTTGCATTTGCTTTCCATTGTTTTTTGTTTTGTTTTTTTATTAATTCCCTTTTTTTTCTAAGTTAAATATTCCACAATTCGCCATCGTTTGACTTTCATGTTCTCTGCACTTTTTCCATCACACTTCACCCCATTTTGTTTTTATTAATTTAACACTTTTGTCGCAGTCATAATTCTTGCGGCTGTTCGAAGTGAATTTTATTATTTGCCTCTTGTGGCTACCCCGCCAGCCAGCCACTCAAAGCGCTTAAGTTTTTCGTATCCTTCCGTTTCGTGCTGTCGGTTAAATTTGCTATTGTTTTGCTTAAATGTTTTGAATTTTAAATTTTATGACCAGTGGCACGTGGTACTGGTTGAACGTAAATGAAGTGACGAATTTAATGAGCAACTCGAACGTAAAATGCTGGAAATGCGCTCGTATATTTCACGCTAGTATTTAAAACGGGCAGTTAAATCATTCAAAAATTATTTAAAATGGGAAATACTTAAACAAACACTTTTATGTGAGTGAATTTCAGTAAATATTTTTACAGTAAATGCAATGACTGAAATTAATTTGAATTCATTGAAGTTTCAAAAAGAGAATATGGGGTATTGAGAACCGGAGTAACCTAGGTTGGATTGGATTAGGTTAGGCGGCGGCCTTTAGTGCGAATCACTTAGGCTCTTGACCCTTTGTGGTAATGCAGTGGGGTTGGTAAATGACCTTTGTTCCAGTTAAATCATTTCGTATTTCAAAGGAACTTCGTGAGGTCTCTAAAGCCGATTGACTTGAGATCCTCTAACTTATTAAAGAAATAGCTACGCAAAGCCTTCTAGTAGATGATAATTGATGCAAAAGTACATAAGGTAGATGATGTTTGTTAACAAACAGTATATAAAAAACTGCAGTAAAATTTTCTTAACTTATTACCTGCTTACCTAGTTCTGTTACAGGCTCGTTGAAAAACTCGTTGGATGGCGCTGGTGTCAAATTTATCTATAAAAGTCGTATTTATGAACCAATTTTTAACAAATTTAAAATGTATTATCAAAAATAAGTTTGTGAAAAATGCAACCGCTAGGTGGCGTTAGAGTCGAAATATTCAAAAGAAAGTCTGATTTTAAAGGAATTGAGATACGCCGAGAAATGTGTTTACGAAAAATGCAACCGCTAGGTGGCGCTGAAGTGTAGGTATTGACAAAATGCTTATTTACCATTCGAGCTGCTTTTTTATCTTTACAAATCTGCTAAGCTACGAAGACTGTGTGGAGGGGATTATTTAGTATTATGATATTGATAACAATAAGAAGGGTAAGATACAGATGAGCTATGAGGGGCTTTACTAATGGTTTCAAAATTAAAATTAAGCAGATTAGTAAAATAGGTTTGCTTTTTTGCAGGCCGTCTCGAAAAAAATTCAATTCACTCCAAGCAATCTCGTACACTTCCTATGGGGTTGTTTCAGTAGGGTAAATAGCTTTCTTTCGGCATTCTATTCAAATAGATAACGCAATTCTTTTTCAATATGGTATTAAAAACCCCTATTATCTTTCCCAGAAAATATTATTCCATAATGTGAAATAAGAAATTGTAAATTTTTTGCTTAAAACGACACCCTGATATCAACAGTAAAAATTGAAATAAATCGCCAAAAAACTTACTTTTTTCACTACGCCCCTCACCATACATGATACCTCGTTCAAGCAAAGAATCGTAGGTTTATTGCTTAGTTTTATTCAATGATTTCTAATAAAAAAGCAAAGAATTCTTCCACTTCTTCACTTCTACGTGCTCGCTCGGTGAAAATTTCGTAGCGAACGAAAACTCTTAGAACAAACTTTGACATGGCGGTCAAAAAGGGAAAACATTAAGATTTTTGTTCGAATTTCCCGCAATTGATTTGCCAAACCTTCAAAACACCCTCCAACCAGCACAAAGTGGTCTGAAGAAAAGGGAAATTTCGCTTGGTTTTCCAAACCGCTTGTGTGGTATAATTCGATATTAGGAAGCTTCTAAAAAATATATAACTCTTTAGTCTTATAATATAGGATAATTTATATGCCCAATAATTGTTGCACGACTTTCGGCTAGCAAGAAACGCACGCTACCAAATACCAAAATATTCTAAATAAAAAAATTTCGAACTTCAAAAAATATTGATAATATAAACATAATCAGGCCCAAAAAAGATTAACATTGGTGTTAACGTTAGAATATTTTCTGGAGGAAATATGTGGGATTTTCTAATGCATTTACAATGGGCAATCGTTTAGAGAAATCGTTCATCAAATAAAAAAGTTATAAGCAAAAGAACGAGTTGAATCTTTTTACAGGGCGCCAAAAAATCTGTCACTTTCTTGAAATACCCTTTTACGCTGTTAGAGGATTAGGGTGGTCATAACTGAAATCTATCGGGTAAGTATCACAATGGAGTACTTGAGGTCAATGAACATCCGACACAAAAGCCGTAGATATGAAACAAAGGAATGAAGGGCGATCTTTTTCGAAATTGCTTTTAAAAAATATTTTGTATAAGTTGTATTTTTTGTGTGTGGCAAAACGGTCTAGTTAGTGACCGTTCGATCGTCCAATGACTAAACTAAAAAAACTAAATTCGTTCTCACTGCTT
This sequence comes from Anomoia purmunda, assembly GCA_951828415.1. Taxonomy (NCBI): domain Eukaryota; kingdom Metazoa; phylum Arthropoda; class Insecta; order Diptera; family Tephritidae; genus Anomoia; species Anomoia purmunda. Next base: position 19,126,680 of record OX639993.1, read on the forward strand.
CGGTCCAATTATTCTCGATTTTATAAATACATATGTCGTATTTTATAACTCATTATGAATTACAATTAAAAAAAAAACACACTAACTTATAAAATATAATTGCTATAAATATTGCAAATAAATAACCTTCACGAAATGCGGGTAGTGTCATCACAGCTAGATTTTTGCTTTCCTCCTCCTCCTCCTCCTCCTCAAAAATGAACACCCTACCAAAGACTCGTGTAATATACTCGTCTTATAAGTTTGTTTTCCAAAATAAATAAATTTTTTACTGACGGATTTTAATACAAGAATGTATAAACCTTAAAAAAAAATTAGAATATATACAGTAAAATAAAATAGTACTGGCTATATTATTAGCGACCAGTTTGACATTGTAATTGTACGGGCAATTGGTAAATTGTTGTCATTGTGCCCAATGCAGAAAATCATCTGAAATAGCCATCAATGGTTTTTCTTACTACATAACTCTATTAGCTATGTTCAGATCAGGCACTACTTGTCTTCTGCTGGTGACAAAATTTTTGTTTATTGCCTACGCCTATCCCCACCGTCTTCCATATACTTTTACACTAACCTTCATTCCCATCCTTCCCAGGACTTAATTGCAATAGGAAACCATGCCTGAAAGTTTGGAAACCTAATTTTTTTTTGTTTTTTTTTATATGTTATTTATTTGTTTGTGAAGTAAATGAATACAAAATTCTTACACTACACATATTAGAAAGTACTAAATATTTATTTGGTCTACAGAAAGATTATTTCTCGCAGAAAACTTATTGAGTAAATATATCTATGAAGTTATAAAAAGGGTATAATCTTTATAATGGCTGACGCCGGATATTAGTTTATAACCAGTGAAGACGTCAGTAGGGACGTTAGTGGTATACTTTTAGATATGAAAGTATCTACGCCAGAAGGGACTCCAACGGAACGCCAGAAGGGACGCCAATATGAACTCAAGTACGGACGTCAGTAGGGACGCCCGTATGGGTGCATATTTATTTATTGAGTACATTAAAAAAAAACAAAAGTTTCCGTACAGACTATTAACAATATTATGCTTAATAACTAAGAAAAGAAAATTTCAAAGTCCAAAAAATTTAATCAAAAAGTTTTTTAAAAACATTTGTTGAATAAGAAAAATCGATTAATACCTTGTTCGATATAATATTAAATTCACTAAACGCGCGGGCAATAGGGGCATTACGAGCATATTCAGTTTTGACATTAACCCCATAAAACGGCAAAAAATTACATAAACTTCGCTGAGGAATGTTAAAATTAATTTTTACTAATAAAATGGGACGATCAACAACGCCATTAATCAAATTAAAAATAAAAGACAAGGAGAGTATGGATCTTCTGGATTCCAACGATTTCAAGTTTATTAAAAGTTATCGTGAGCTATACGAAGGTACTGGTTCCGAAAAATTTAAGGCTCGTAAAGCAAACTTAAGGAACACTTTTTGGACACGTTCAATTCTATTTATTAAATTAGTATGGTATGGCCTCCAAATGATCGTTGCAAATTCTAAGTTAGAGCGAACAAAAGACGTGCATAATAATTTAAGCGTGTAGGGATCAGAAAATTTCGTGCTATTACGCCTTACAAAAACCCAACATCGCATAAAACTTTGCAACAATATGACAAATATGGCTGTTAAAAGTAAAATTATAAGAAAAAATAACGCCAATATCCTTGATTTCATTCAGAGATTCTAAGACTGAAGAAGCAATACTATAACACGTAGGTACAATATTGCGAATTTTAGCATAAGTGACTTTAAAGCATTTGCTGATATTCACAGGAAAGCGAGATTTAATGCACCAACATTGCAGCTTGTCTAAATCAGCCTGAAACTTAATTGCATCAGTTGAACTTTTTATAACCGAAAATATTTTCAAATCATCAGCATAAAGCAGAAAATTAGCAAATGTGAAATTACGAATCTCCGGCCTACTTCAATGTCATTCCAAATATTTTACTGCAAATTAAATAATATTATCAGTAGTTTTACTTAAATATCTTACAGTAATCAGTAAGCCAATATTTTTATTGCAAATTTTTTCATTAATCAGCAGAAGTTTACCGGTACTGCAAACTTAATTTCATTATCAGTTAAATTTTATGGATTGAAATTGGCAAAAGTCTCTACGTAGACAGCGCGAAAATGTTTGCTTTCGTTTTATACTCATGTCGTGTCAACACCGCCTTATATAATGAGCAGTTCAATAGGTCTGAAGTAAAACCAGCATGATACCCTTCCATATACTCGTGCGATCAAATTGTTTTTAGTTTCTATTGTATACGCCCACCGACTTTAAAATTTATTTAATACGCGATACCACCCAGTAAATGTAAGCTCATGCTACTCTTGTCATATAAATACAAGAAGTATGTGGTAGCTTAAAAGGAAAAACAACAATACGAGTATAATGCCACAATTATTTTATCAAATAAATACTACAGTTCCATACCATTTGCAACAAGCTACTAATTGATATGGAATTGAAATTAATTAATTAAAAATATTTCTTAATTGAAATTTGCAGCTATTTTATTGTTCTAAGTAGTTTGAGGAATATCTTTGTGTGACCGTAAATAGTTGAGCATATGAACACGAAGCACTAACATATGGGTGATTATTTGTATGTAGATAAATAGAAGTAACCCCAGTAGGAATTTGGTTTATTTAGTAACAACTATTTATATTACCACTCGTGTACTATTTGAGTGCACAATTTTCTCCTTCTGTTTTCAGACCAACATCCAGGGGATTTATATTTAAATTATGAGGCGAGTTCAACTTTGAACAGCTGTCGCGCAGCGCCTAGTGCTGACAAACCGCGGGGAACCGTTAACCCACCATTGCTACCATTAGTTACTGCTTACATTTTTATTAATTTCGAATCCTAGTTTTACTAAGCTCTACTACTATTTTTACAAATGCTACCTCTAATTACTACTGCTATTTTTATTAATTTGTACTACTATCTTTATTAATGCTGGTTCTTATTACGACTATGATTTTTACTAATTTCTACTACTAGTTAGTTTTTACTAATGCTACAAATAATTACTACTAATTACTAATTGTTAACTAATGCTACTACTAATTACTGGTCCTACTTTTATTAATTACTACTACTATTTTTACTAATTTCACTACCATTTTCATTATTTCAAATACTAATTTTAGTACAATTTTTACTAATTCTACTACTAATTACTATTACTAATTTTACTAAGTTCTACTACTATTTTTTCTAATGCTGGTTTTAATTACGACTATGGCTTTAACAAATTTCTACTACTAGTTTTTTACTAATGCTACTAATTACTGCTACTATTTTTATTAATTACTACTACTATTTTTACTAATTTCTCTAACGCTACCATTAATTGCTACTACCATTTTTATTAATTTCGAATACCAATTTAACTACTATTTTTACTAATTATACTACTAATTACTACTACTAGTTTTACTAAGTGCTACTAATATTTTTACTAATGCTGGTTTTAATTACGACTTTGATTTTAGTTAATTTCTACTACTATTTTCCCTAATGCTACTAATAATTACTAATTTTTCAACTAATGCTACTACTAATTACTGCTACTATTCTTATTAATTACTACTATTATTTTTTACTAATTTCTTTAATGCTACTATTAATTTCTACTACAATTTTTATTAATTTCGAATACTAATTTTACTACAATTTTTACTAATTCTACTACTAATTACTACTACTAGTTTTACTAAGTTCTACTACTATTTTTACTAATGCTGGTTTTAATTACGACTATGGCTTTAACAAATTTCTACTACTATTTTTACTAATGCTACTAATATTTACTACTTTTTCAACTAATGCTACTACTAATTACTGCTACTATTTTTATTAATTACTACTACTATTTTTACTAATTTTACTAATACTACTATTAATTACTACTACCATTTTTATTAATTTCGAATACTTATTTTACTACTATTTTTACTAATGTTGTAACTAATTACAACTACTATTTTAACTTATGCCACTACTAAGTACTACCAACCACTATTACTACTACCACTACTACTACCACAAATATTATTACAAACGACTACTAACACTACTACTCCCATATTTAACTCTCTATCTTTTTGTAGAATCGGAACAAAACTTTTACTTGTGGCTCGTACACTTCGGTGCCCGTGTGTTTTTTGTTATTTAATTCAAATCTCAACTCAAACAAACATGTAGAGACATGTAACCCATTGTCGGCCTCTGGCCGATTTTTCAACCACCAATTTTAGTTTTTCATATCCCTGAAACTAAGTGTTAATTTATTGATCCTTTTGCAGCACTAGTGAATCTAGAATTGAGTAAGTGCGTTAAGCAAAGGTCTTTAAAAAAAAGAAACAGTTGAATACAGGTTTTCGTAAAAGAATAAACGCAGCACTATTATTAAGTGTTTTTTTTTGCATATGTATAAAAAAATAAGGAGAAACAAAAAAGCAAAAAAATGTAAATAATTTAGTGAAATGAAAACAGATGAGTTTAAGAGAATCAAAAAAGTCCCATGTTAAAATTGCAATAGATCTTACTTTTACATGGACATAAACTTTACTGGCCGAAAAATCGGCCGCTGACCAGAAAACGTCAAATAGGATAAAACAAAATCAAGCAATATTTTATTTCATTATTAAAAGGAATGCTAGTGAATACCTTCACGATATTGAAAATGTACTTAGTTGTGCTTTCGTTTTCTCTAATTTGCTACTTTTTTAGCTAAAGTTCTAGCAGCACCTATACTATTGCAAACTTTTTCTATAGTATATTCTATATTATTATATATCCCTCTATCGAACGTAACGTAAAACTTGAATACGTGATTCCCCGAATTGACTTTATGCTAATTTAATCGCATTCAGTGAATACATACTCTGGCGTGTTGAAAGTTCTTCTATGTTAATACAATTACTAGACGTAGACAATGTCTATTCGTAAGGCGGTAAAAATGAGTGAAATTGTTAATTGAAATTACACTTTAAAAGAGCCATCCTCAGATAAAGAGGAGGATCGTGCTATGTGTGAGTTCAAAAAAAGTCGACATCGTATGTGGAGAGCATGATTGATGAGGAAGATCTGGATGATAACCAAATTAATTTAAATGACAACAATGATGACTACCTACACGAAATCGCGGGCACTGTCGAGCTACAGTACTCAGTGTAAGACCAGATAGGGGGAATATCAGAATATCGGCTTAGGCGCACAAACTGTCTTAGACTTGTTTCGAAATGTATCTGACCCTGAGTGCCATACTGTTTTCTTTGAAAATTTTTTCTCTTCATACCACCTTGTACCTTAGAAAATAGAGAAATTAAAAAAAAATAAAAGCGCGGAACATTTGACCAGCAACTTGATCGTGAGCAAGAAATTTTGACGGTTCGGTGGAACGATAATGCCACTGTCAATGGTTTAACTAATAACTCCACAGTCGAACTAATTATTTTCGCCAAAAGATATAGATGGTGTAGGCATACAAAAACAAAAACATCACTATCCCACAGCCAAAATTTATGCATAATATTCATCATGGTATGGGTGGTGAGGAGCTTCATGATAATGCGGTGGCAAATTATACATATTCTATATACCAGGAAGGAAATGCTTGGAAGCTCCACTGTAGGATTGCAAAAAGACGAAACCATTTTCAAAAATTTATTTCCGTTCCAAAGTCACAACTGAATTATTGAATTACGGCAATAACGTTGAGTAAGAGTATGAGGATGAAGATGGAGATGAAGATAGACGTCATCCGTTGAACCTTCCTCGGAGCAACGAAAGGGTATGCGACGTCATGAAAGGCTTTGAAAACAAATATCGGCAGTGTAAATTATGCAAGAAACACACTATTTTTACTTGCAAAAAATACAATATTTATTTACATACGAAATGTTATGATGAGTATCATGAAAATTTGTAAACTGAGGAATATATCAAAAATATATTAAAAAAGAAAATAAAATACTTATATTTGAAATAAAATGAAATAAATTTACCCTTGGAGGTAATTTTTTTGGGGAAAATTTTCCTATAAGGAAGCACGCTTCGAAAAAAGAGACTTATAAGGAGGGGTAGATTATAGAACTGAAAGCCCTTGCCTCCGGCGACTTATAGTTTTTAAGTCGCAAAAACTTTCGAATTTAACCTCATTTTTTCCTTTGTTGTTGAATTTAACTGGAATTCAGTGCTGTCACACAGTACGAAGAAAGGTCGAAACGAATTTATGAAAACAAGAACAAATAAGCTCTTCTGCTTTGGCCGCGCTTAAAAAACATAACGCTGGTCAGTCAAACTCCCGCGACGGCATCAACTGTATTTTTCCAAAAATGTACACATTCCAATCGTAATGTCTAATAAATGACGGTATGGAAATTATCAACGTGTATTAAAGCAAAAAAAAATGTATTTTAATTTTGAAGGATCTAGCATCACCACCAGTGAATTATAACAGCGGTTAATTTTTTGACCAGTCCATATTAAAAAAAAAAAACGGTTGGTTAGATTTTTTTTTATTATTTTTATGTTTTTGATTATGAACTTATAAACACTGCCTTAAAAGAAAATTGAACAATTATTTAACACCCGAAGATGTGTTATTTTAAAAGTTATAACTAAAAACAAGTTTTATGCGAATATGGTGGATATTCGGATAACGGTTATTTCTCATATTGAATTAGGTCGCAAAAGTTAATCACACATATTTGCACCATACCTCTACCAAGTGATCAAGATTATATTCACCTCAGCGTTTAGTTAGTGTGGTCTAGCTATGACTGAGAGCAAAAGGCAAGAATTCATATCCTCTAGCAAATATTCAGCACAACCAATCAGTGAGAGGAAAGGTTTCTCTGCGTAGAATATAATCTTTTCTCCGTAGCTTCATTTCACTTCTAGCAATTTTTTGACGCTTTTGTTTCCATGCGAAATAATCATCTACGTACCTACTAAACATAATAATAGACATCTGTTGAACTCATATAAATCATGCAGGTAATTACAGTGCTAATTAAGAAGAATGAGAAATTTTATTATCCCACGTTGCTTTTAGTATCACAATTAACTTCCAGCTGGGTATTAGCTATTCTATAGTTTTGTAGAAAAATATGAATGTACATATGTATGTTATAGCTTACTTGCCAAAAACTTAAAATTGTCATTTAATTCTCTAGCAGAGCAAATGCCAAATTCAAATTAATTTGGTATACAAACTATTTGCCACTAATGGAATCATTGTTGGCAAAATTCTTGCACATTTGTGCAAATTGTGATATGAAGATAAATTTATGGATACAAATATGCACACATCACATACATACATATGTACATATGCCTAAAGTATGAGCAAAAATATATCGAATTTCAAGTACTTCAATGCGAATATTTCATTATAAGCTATTTAAAATGTACATATGTATATTGGTTTATACAATACTAACTACATATATATACATATGTCTGTGTGTTTTTGTAAATATCTATGAGCGTGTGCACAAATTTAGTTAAATACAATTGGATGTGTGAATAAAATAGGGCGTATATCGAAAATCGGGCGGCAGTTGGCATTTAAATTTGTCAAGATTTTCATAAGCGTATTAATGGCAGTAAATATAACAAATTGTTGGTAATTTTATCAACGCAAATGGCAGGGCGGATGTAAATACAAAAATAAAAGTTATACATGTTAATAATTTGTGATATTAAAAGCAGATACTATGTATTTAGCAACATAACAAATGAGGGTGGTCAAAATTTGGCAAAATTTCTAAATTTATTTTCGCACTAGTTTTACGGTTCAACTAGCATTTACCCGCGTTATTTAAGAGTCGCATTATTGGCTTTTAGTATTGAAAGTTGTATGTACCTGAATCAGGTGGTTCTGTAAATCAAGTAATATGAAATTATATGCCAAGCTATTGGTAATATATAAACCGATATAAAAATCTCATGCCACGTAACCACAAACAGGTCGAACTCCTTCGAAACGGCCAGACCGATTTTTATGAAATTTTGTATATAAAGTATATGTGTGCGTCTACGTGAAAACGGCCCACTTCGGCGGTATTGGAGTTATGCATATAGGCGCCTTCCTGGTTGATTTCCGAACATTTTGAGACAAATTAGACCATCCTAACTGAAGAATTGAGGGAAATATAGAGCTTTGAAGGTGAATATCCGAAAAATGACTAATTGAGAAAAATCAATTTAAAGTTGAAAGTTGCCCCTTGTGGGCCCTTTTCTTTTTTTTTTCAAAAAATAAAATTAATTACTGGTGTCATTCGACGCGTAAATGTATATAGTTTCATAATAAACCATAATAAAAAATTTCGAAATTCGATCCATGTATCGAAAAATTTAAATATCTTGGAAATTAGATGCCACAAAGTGGGCCCTTTTCACGTGGACGCACACATATTAAGTAGGTTTGATAATAGGTTATAAAGCATATTTTATGTTTAAGAGCGTGTTGCCACCTGTTTGAAAAGTCAAACTTGTTTAAAATATACCCAGGTCGTATGGAATATTAAAATATGGCTATCAAGAGGTTATTCTCGGCAAAAAGATCTGTTTGCAAAGTCGACGTCTCGGCGAGTAAAAGGTTTCATGCAAATATTTTGGAAAGAGTTGCCGCCTATTTAAAAAGTCGAATTTATTTAAATTATACAGAAGCTCTATAAAATATTAATATGATTGTCAAACGGTTTGTCTCGACGAGCTCAAAGTTTATAGCCACATGTAATTTTTAGAGGAGGGTTGCCACCTATTGGAAAGCCCAATTTTTTTAAATTTAAAACGAATATAGACTCTGAAACTGCTCAGCTGATTGTGCTCAAGTTTGTAGGATGCGTTTAAAAAGTTTGTCTATTGTGCAAACAAAACTTCCGACAGGTGGCGCTGGTGTGGAGATACATAGTTCTAAAAACCGTATTTACACTCTGATTTTATTCAAATTCAAAACATGTATTAGTGAAATGCATATAAAAATAGTTTGGTTGCAAATTGAAAGAAAATGGTTGCGCTGAAGACGGAATATCGCTAAAACCTTTATTTGCATACCGATTTAATTCAAATTCATAAATATGTTGTTTAAAATATTAATCGATAAGTAGCGCTGGGTCCCCAATATCTCTAAACCCATGTTCACAGTTCAATTTGATTCAATTTTTTTTTATAAAAGTATTGATTATTCTATAACATAAACCCTATAAATAAAAGTTTGAAATGTGTTTGGAACAATTGTTCACTATATGTAGTAGTTCTGCTATATTCAAAAGTTTGAAACCTTTTACGAAATTAATAAAAAAATTATCAAATTTCAAAAGTTCGCATTGATTTATGATAACTTTTTTGTTGAGTATGCTGCTCATCCTCTTCCATACAACAAACAGCTTTGAGAATTCGTTATATGCACTATAGTTTAAAATTTAATATTTGAGGAATAAAATAGATGGAGTTAAGCGGTCAGAAATTTTAAGATTTAAATAGGGCATTTATTTGCACATAAAAATAATGTCTCATGATAAAGACGGGCGAAAAACTTGAACATAAAGCTTGAATTTCAAACAGTTTTAATCATAAACAGTATAGTTTTGTATATAGTTTCCGATATAAAAAACTTTTATTAAAACTTTTGACAAAAATTATGAATCTGATATTTTTCGAAGAATTGTGGTAAAAAGCTCAAAATCAAAACTTAGAAGTACGACAGAAACTTTTCCATATGAAATTATATTATTTTAAAGTTTTACCATTCAAATTTGTTATTCTTACCATCAAAATTATTTAAAGAACGAAGAAAATGAATAAAGAGAATCGCAAAAGCCCGCCAGAGAATCGTAGTTAGTGAAACTTAGAGCTGATTTTGTGGTGGAAAGTAATTTACATTTATTATTTACTACAAGAGAGAGATTTGTTTCATGTTGTAGCGGTAATTTACGTTTGGTTGTATTGTTTTTCTATAATGAAGATAGTAACGGATCGGAAAAGTCCATAGCTCTGCCAAAAACATCCTCTATATTGCGTACCCTTGAATACTTCCTGTCCCATGTCAGAAGCGATCCTTTTAGAAATTTTGTTCCCTTAACGTACCGAGTGGCAGTATGGTAAACTCCATAATTTATGAAAAGTGCAATAATAGTTTATGAAAAGTTGGTGTCAACGAATTCAAATCATTAAGCTATAAATTCAAATTCGCCATCTTTGCTTCATATTCACATTATATTCCTATGTAGATACACGTTGTATGTGTAAACTTCTTAAAAAACTTAAATCTATTTTGGTAATAGAAGTAACCAATTCTGCGTAGAATAGAACTCTTCTGGCCGCATTACCGTTATTCGTATTACCGCTTCCTTTCGTTTTGGTTTGTCGACATTTAGATCCACTTCGTCCCAGAAAAGTTTTTGAATTTTCAACTTCTTTACTGTTAAAAAGTGTTTCTTCAATTTAATTAGGTAAGCTAACTAAAATCCTACTACTCATATATTCGTATTTAATTATAAAAAAAATAGTTTTATAAATATTTTTTAGTTAAAAGATAAATAAAGAATGTTAATAAAATATTACAAATGTCAGTATGAGACGGAAAAGTTGTAAGACAATTTTATTTCAAAAATACTTCTATTAGGATTGTCACCTATTTAAAAAAAAAAATATTGCCACCTTTTTGAAATATTTATTTGATTTAAATGTTAATGTTCATGAAATATTTCCATACCGGTAAGAGAGGGAAAAGTGTTAAAACAGTTTTGTTTTAAAAATATTTGCAGTACGGTTGTCACCTAGTTAAAAGGGCTAATTCAATTTAATTAAGTAAGCTAACTGCAATGTTGCCGGGTTGCCACCTGCTTAAAAAGGGCAATAACAGTTTAATTCTTATTCTAACTAAAATGCTGCTATATTGGTGTCAAACAAAAGGGGTTAAAGAAATTTAATTTTTTAAATTTCATTTTCATTTCATTTATTTCATTTATTCGAATACACACAAATAAGACCTGGTCTTTTACAGTGCAAATGTATATTAAAACTTAAAAGTATGGGTACAATTTCTTAAAATTAAATTAAAAGTAGAATTAAAGTTAAGGTACATTTAGCTGAAAGGGAAAAGGAATACGTAAAGCGTTGAAAGTAGCACAGATTCGATGGTTAGGATAGAAAGAGAGAGTGAACTGCAAGTCTGAAGCGCCTAGGGTTACATTCCAATTTTAATCAATTTGGTAAGGAGTTCCATAATTTCACAGCTCTAACGAAAAACATTCCTGATGTTACTAAATACTTTGATTGTGGTACAATGAGGTTACATGTGCGACTGGACTGTGCAAACGTTAATTTCGAAAAAAGATATTTCGGACATCGGTTGTAAATTAGCCTATGAAGAAATAGTACTGAACGACGGTCAAAGAATTGTGATAAGCCACCATCAAGAATTTTAGTTGAGAACTCCGATATGTGGTCAAACTTTCGCTTTAAATAAATATATTTAGCAGCACTATTAATAACCAATTGTAATTTATACATGGAAGCTTTGTCTAAATAACTATAAACTAATTCTTGGTAGGATATTAAAGGGACTATTAATGTTTTTACAAGTTTAAGTTTAGTAGTTTGCGGAATATATGCCGCAGTTCTCCATAGCCGCCTCAACACATAGTATGACTTGCTTACAGATGTATTGACATGGTCTACACATGTAAGACTCCCATTAAGTTTAAAGCCAAGGGTTTTAACCACATTCTCGTACTTTATGACACAATCATTTAACACTATTGGCGACACATCTTCGAGATTATACTGCACATGAGATAAGGCTATAGCTTGCGTTTTAGATGCATTGAGGTTAAGCATATTTCGCTTTGACCATTCAGAGATCGAATCTGGGTCCTCATTAATCCTGATGATTAAGTCCTCCGAAAGACCTATAGGCGCGGATAAGTATATTTGTGCGTCATCTGCATATAGATGTATATTAACATTTTTACAACATTTTACTATATCATTAATACACAAACAAAATAAAATTGGCCCAAGGATAGAACCCTGTGGAACACCAGATGTTATTGTCGATAGGTCAGAGCAGGATCCTTTGGACATTACTCTCTGCCTTCTATTTGTTAGGTAACATTTCATTAATTTTTGTGCATGGCTGTAGAAACCGAAATATTTTTCGAGCTTGGCTAGTAAAATATTGTGACACACAGTATCGAACGCTTTCGAAAAATCCAATAAAGTAAGGATTGTGAGATGCCCTTTATCAAAGTTTGGCCTTATATCCTCAAGAACTTTTAACATGGCAGTAGCGCAGCTATGCCCCTGCCGAAACCCTGATTGGTATTCAGAAATTAAGCACTTTTCAGTCATATAACTCATTATCTGGTTTAAAAGTAGTTTTTCAAAGACTTTCGACAATGACGACAGAATGCTTATAGGACGATAGTCTGAAGGTAACATTGCATTGCAGTTTTTTGCAACAGGTATTATATTCGCTATTTTCCAACTATCAGGAAACGTTAGCGATGTTATTGAGAAATTGATAATATGAGTCAAAGGTGCAATAATATATGGCAAAAGTATTTAAAAGATTCCCACCTTTTTGAAATTTTTAATTAATGTAAATTTTAAAGTTCATGAAATATATATTACAATACCAGTATAAGATGGAAAAGCTTTAAGTCAGTTTGGGTTCAAAAATATTTTAAGTAAGGTTGCAACCTTTTTAAAAGGGTTATATCATATTAATTCCTAATCTAACTGAGACGCTAATATATTGATGTCAAACTAACAATATTAAAAAAAAATTTTTAAAATTTCGAAAATATTTTTAAATACAGTTAATTTAATAATAATAATGAAATATTACAATATGGTTTTAAAGAGTACTTAGCTAAACTTTATTTGAAAAATATTTCGGTAAGTGTTGTCCCCTATGTAAAAAGATAAATACATAACAATTAATAAATAAGGTAAACAAAATATTACAATATCTGTGGGAAACGAAAGAATGAATCGAAAATATTTTGAAGCAGGTTGCCGGCTGTTTGAAAAATGCAAGAAATGTTAAGCGCATTCAAAAATATCTTTAAAATCTTTTCCTTTTCGAAGGTGGTATAGCTCTAAAGAAAAATCTCAAAAAATATTTTTAATTATTTATATCGCTTGAAAAGTAATTTGCCGTAGTTGTAAATATTTGTTTTGTACATTTGGCGGCCGCCATAGCCGAGTGTGTAGCGTGTGCGCGCCTCATTTGGTGGGTCCCGGATTCGAATTCTGCGCGGGGCAAGTAAGAGCAAAAATTATAGAAAAACTTTTTCTAATATCGGCCGCCCCTCGGAAAACCTCCGAGTGTATTTCTGCCATGCAAAAAAAAATTCTCACAAAAAAACATTCACCATTCGGAGTTGCCGTAAAACTGTAGGTACGCTCACTTTACTGTAATATACAAGTTTTTTTTAAAGAGCTGGACACTGATTTAGAAATTTTATTTCTTGATCATATGAAGTTTTTATATTTGTTTAGACCTCGAAGCTTGGCTCTTAACTTGAAATGAGATGAACTAATTGATTTTATATTTACTTTGATAAAATAGGAAATTTTCGGTTTTTAATTGGCGCATACTTAGTCTAAATAAACTTACAACTTTTTTGCCCCCAATTGACATCTCTCCTGGAATTACCCCTACATATTTATCGAAATCAGCTTTGCTAAATTTATGTCATGTGGTGGCGTGTAATCAAAATATGCATGAAACAATTATATTGGCATTAGAAAATGAAACTACAGCATCACCAACAACTACGAATTTCACACATACACTCCAATGTTCGCCCAAGCACACACACATACATACTAGTGTAGAGGCGAGGCAGAATTGCTATTTTTGGTCGTTTGCTATGGAAATTTTGGGGATTACAAAATTTTAATGCTCAAAACCAGCATTTTGCTACTAATAATAAAATTAGAAATAATTAGTAAACGTCTAACCAATGGCAACACGCACACTTCTACATCTACAATACATATGTAACTATAACAAACACATGTAAAAATGCAGCATTAATAAATGTACACACACGCACACGCGCATACACACACACACATACATGCATATGCAAAATGGTGTAATGCGTGGAATGTGAAATTACAATGTGTTGGCAAACAAAAATACTTGGCATTCGTAAATGTGTCGGCGTATTTGTGTCACACAAAATGGCATAACATAGCATTTTATTGTACCCTCGGCGTTATACACCCCTTTATCGTAAATCGTGCAAATCTGTGTGCGTGTGTGTGTGGCAGTGTGCGTGGTGTAATTGAAAATGAAACTTCATTGCTGCCATTGGACTGCTGAGATTACAGGCCAAACAGAACTAGTTTCAAATCTATTATCACAAAAGATACTCGGTTAGTAGTAAATGATACTTAAGGCAACCACACCGCCAACATTTTCCGCTAATTCTTTTAACTGCCCTCGTTTGCGCAAAAGAGATTTCATTGCAAAGGTGGAGCTTAGCGGTAAATGAGATGTTTTCAACGGAACTCATTAAATGACAAAGCCAGCATAATACTTATTTGATGGTTGAGTTTTAGAGAAAGTCATTCAAATTTTCGAATTAAAAACAAACAAATTTTTGAACTAAAAAAAAAACAGTAGCAACGCTAAGTAAAATATGAGTAACGACCTTGTAATGCTTTTGGAAAGAACCCATTTAAAAATAGTGGAAGGAGGGGCGTTTCGCATAAAAGTGTAGATGTCAAATGTTTACATTTTATTAAGGAACAAAACTTTGTTAGGCATCAAAGTCATAATTCTGCTAGTTTTTGTACTTTTGGTACAAATATCCATTCCATCTTTCAAGCACTGACCGAAAATAATCTTTATTTTGACACTTTTTTTTTTCAAATCAAAAAATCATCAGGAAGAATTCGTTCACTTCAAAACTCGAATATATCGATATTATCTTTCTGCTATATGCCATACAAATCTATGACTATTTTTTAGAGTCAGACCGAATACCCATTTTTAGGGCCGAACCGAAGTTTGGCCATTCGGGCCGAAGCCAAATCGAACATATCCGAACAAGGTCTAAAATCAACAATAACTTTCTTGAGTTCAAGGCCAGCTATAAAGAAAAGTCTTTGGGTGAAAAAATGTTGTAAAGTTATATCAAGTGCCTATTGAATATCCACCGTACAACGAGTTCCATATATCGGCAATGAACAATTGCTAACTCGACGCACTCGATGGGGATGCAGACAGATATTTTAAAGCCATTTTTTTAAACGGAAAATAAGGAATTCCAAAAGTTTCAAAAAGTCACAGTTTCTTAGGAGCAGATGTTTATTGAGCAAAGTGTTTAGATGTATGAAAAGAGAAACATATTAAAACTGAAACCTTGCACAACATTTATATTTATAAAAATTAAAAAATGTTCGGCCAAGGTTGGGAGTTTTTTTTTTTGGCTGAAGCCAACCGAAACCGAACCGAACTTTATTGGCCGAACATGAGACGTCAGCCGAAGCCGACCCCGAACTCCGGTCATACTCTCCTATTTCGATATAGAAGATTTTTACATTGACATCAATGCATAATAGTTATTTTGTGATTTTTATTTTTTTGATCAAAAATAATCGTTAACTCCAAGAAGTGTTGTTGTTAATCACTTATTATTTAATTTTATACTTGAATTGATTTTTTTACGACCATTCCTGGATTTAATATGTTGTGATTTTTATTGGCTCAATCATAACAGATAAAACGTATTTTTGTCGTTGTTCTCATTATTGACATCGACGACAAATTTTTTGCATTTGTTATGATCAAAAATTATTAAATACAAGAATAACGATCATTTTTGTTCGTAAAAATTTAAATAGACACAAAATATCGATAGAGTTTTATCGAAAAATAAAAATATACCTAGGTATATTGTTTGTTGGCTTAATTTATGATTCCGCAATATTAATATTTGAGCTTAAGACCAGTATTAGGAAAGTATTTTGGAAAAAGACAATAACAATCAGGAGTGTTAGAAATTATAACTATTTCGGAGAACACCACATGTCCTTATCACAATTCATTCAGATTGGATAAAGCATCGTTTAAGCTATGAATTGGCAGCACTATAGTTTGGTAGTTTGCTAGTAGTTGTCATATTTTATTTATATTGCAATAACTTTTAATAATTTTGTATTAAAACTATTTACCTATATAAATCGTGTAAAAATGAGTACTGAATTGAATGCCAATTTTTTAGAACGTATGTAGATAGAAAAATTAACGCCCAAATGTACAGAGATAAATCGCCCCGTCTGTTCAGCATTCAATAGGTTACGTATACGCATGGGCCCTCAATGTTACTCATACGCACTGCCAACTGAGGAAAGTCTTGTCTATCGGCTTTGTAAGCCGGTTACTATTGACGAATAACTATTAACGATTTACTATTGGCTATTGGCTATTGACTATTGATCGCTAGCTATTTGCTGTAGAATATTGAATATTGTCTATTACCTTTTGAACATTGACTGTTCACTGTTGACTAGTGACTATAAACTTTTGGATATTTACTTTTGACTATTGCCTATTGACTACTGACTATTGAATATTAAATATTGTGTATTGACTATTGAATATTGACTGTTGACTATTAACTGTTTGCTATTGACGATTGGTTATTGACTATTGACGACCAGCTATTGACTACTGAATATTGATTATTTTCTATAGACTTTTGACTATTGCCAATTGACTATTGCCTATTGACTACTGACTATGGAGTATTAGATATTGTGTATTGACTATTGAATATTGACTGTTGACTATTAACTGTTTGCTATTGACGATTGATTATTGGCTACTGACGACCAGCTATTGACTACTGAATATTGATTAATTTCTATTGACTTTTGACTATTGCCTATTGACTACTGACTATTGAATATTAGATATTGTGTATTGGCTATTGAATATTGACTGTTGACTATTAACTGTTTGCTATCGACGATTGATTTTTGACTATTGACGACCAGCTATTGACTACTGAATATTGATTATTTTCTATTTACTATTGGCTATTTACTATTGATTATTCATTGTCTAGCTTTGAGTATTAGATATTAGTTGTTGAATTATCTATTGACTGTACCGTGAAGACTGTTGACTGTTGACTGTTGACTATTGACTATTAAATAATGAATTTCGACTATTGACTAATTGCTATTGGCTATTGAATATTGAATTAATATATAGACTGTTCAATTAACTATGTTAATTGAGAATTGAATATTAACCGTAGACTATTGACCTCATATTATTCAATGTTGACTTTTTATTATCTGCTATTGATTATTGACCACTGACTAGGGGATGAAATCAATGCAAGAGAGTCTGTTTGAATCTAAAATACTTGAGCAACTGTAGTCAAATTTAAACGTGATATTTTGGCATAGACCGAGACGTTGTTAATTGTACACCCAAGATATATAATATGTAGATTAAAATGTATTTACTAAGCACCTTACCGGTATAATTTTAACATTTTCAAAAAGGTTTAAAAAATTGGTAGCAAACGGAAGGATTTCGAGCAAGCAGACAAAATTTTGCTAAGGCTCGCCAGTTATCTTAAAATAAATATTACATTTATTTGTAAGTGACTTACTTACTTACCTACTTACTTAGTTGGCGCTATAACCGCTTAAGCGAACTTCTCCTACAATTTGTGGTGTGCGCGTTTTGATGTTGTAACACAAATTCAGGGACCTACAGTTTTACGCCGAATCCGAATGGCGAATGTTTTTGTGAGAACTTTTTTTCATGGCAGAAATTCACTCGGAGGTTTGCCGTTGCCTGCCGAGGGGCGACCACTATTAGAAAAAACTTGTTTCTATAATTTTTGGATGTTACTTGCCCCGAGCTGGATTCGAGCCTGAGACCCGCCGAATGAAGCGCGCACATGCTACACACTCGGCTACGACGGCTGCCAATTTACAAAACAACATAAAGAGAAATGTATACAAAAAAGTTTTGTATTAGCCAAAAATTTTGTTTCAGCAATTGAGCAATGTAATGATTTTATTATATAATTTTAAAAAATTTTACTTTATGAGTAACAAACGAATGGAACTCAATCCCTACTTATCTACAAAATTTAACTAGTATAGTGTTGTAAGCTTTACTTAGTTTGCTTTCATATTGAATTCTTACAAATACCTAATACTGCTTTAATTTTAGAACTTTATTATTAACTCATCAAAAAAATATTTACATAAATGAATAAATGATTTAAAATGTTTCAACAAAAATCGGGTTTGAGCAAACTAGCATCTAGATGCTTTTCTATACTATTGGTTAATTAAATAATTAAATAAATAAATTAAAGTAAAAAAATGATCGCCTAAATAAAATATTCACAATTGCATGAACGAATGGTGTATATAATAAAAAAAAAATTATTGTTGAGAAATATTAAGTTGTAATGTGTAGTAAGACACCGCCAATATAACAAGAACAGTAAACATATAACAATAGTCGAAAGTTTTCCAATTCAGCTCTGTTTGCATTGCCTGTGGGCATCTGGAAAGTTACTTGGAAATATTTTTGAGCTTTTGTGTTTGTGTGACGATGAGTGTACCTGTGCTGAGCGGCGTGCCACGCAACTCCGCTCATAGTTGCAATGGACAGATGCAACTCCAACCAAAAAGCGCCAAATGCGGTTAATGCGACCACGTAGAACGGTGAACCATTTTGGTGTGTACCGCCGTCGCCGCCGCCGCCGCCGCCAAGGTGATTTCACGATATGTATGGGAAAGTTCTCAAAATCGTGTGAATGCGGATTTGTATGGCTACGATGCGACGGCTTGTAGCCGCATGTGGTGTTTGCACAATTAATAAGAAGATTAAAATTTGCATACTAACCAAATTACGTGGAATCGCACATGGATGAGTGTAACCAAACAGAGATGCTATATACTCAACTTAAAAGTCTGCTCACTCACACATACATGCATACATACAAGCAAACTTACAAATAAATGTACCATGTCGGAAAAAAGCAGAAATTATATAGAAAATTTATCTCGTAGTAACTGCTGTGAAATAAATTTATGTTAAATTAATTATATTGAACTAAATTGCAGCTACATACTATGTGTATTATTATAACTTTCAAGTGACAAAATATATTTTCAATAAATTTGAAGTATATTAATTTATAAAAATTAAATCAATTGTATTAATTATTATTTTGTGGATAAATACTAGCCACATATATTTAGTTTAAAACATGCAGAGCTATAGCTGCGCGAAATGCAAGTGTTTTTCTTTTTAATTTTGATTTGAAAGGTTATTTTTTTAATTTTAGCTTTTCTCAGTTTTACATTTTAGTTAATTTTTAACATAATTTAAAAAATATAGCTAAAATTCTGAAAAAACTTTGAAACCAAAATTTAATAAAAAAAAAAAATTTTTACCAGCCACAACTCAGCATGTGGGTTTAATTTCCCACAGGTTTTATGTCGATTAATTCTTTTTAAATTTGATTTTAAAGTTATTTCTTTTTAGCGTTGTTGTCATATTTTTCATTTGAGTTGTTTTTTAACATAAAATTAGAAAATTTTAAAAAAATCTCAAAAGTGCTGCTCCTTTTTTTTAATTTTTGCTATTTTTAAGTTGTATATTTTAGTTATTTTTTAACATAATTTGAAAGTACCGCAAAAATTCAGAAACAGACTATGAAACCAAAATTAAAAACAAAAATAATTTTGACCACCTACAACTCAGCATGTTTTAAACAATTCTCTACAGATTTTATGTCGTAATTTATGTTTTAATTTTGATTTTAAGGGTAACTTTTTTAAGATATTTTCCCATTTTTTAAAGTTCAATATGAAATAAATTTTTCTGTCCATTTATTTGTATCAACAATAATTATTTTTGAACTGAAGGACGAATTCTAAAAAAACTTTGAAAACACAATTAAAAAAGTTTAACTTTGACCAGCTCTAATTCAGGATGTTTTTAACCAACCCCTACAATCGTTAATTTATTTTTATGTTTTGATTTTAAATGTAATATGTATTTTATGATTATTTCCATTTGTTATTTTTTTTTAGTCATATCATTATTTTAATATAAAGCTAAAATCTAAAAATAAACTTTAAAACCAAAATTTAAAAAAAAAAATTATTTTGATCAGCTATAACCTAGAATGTTTTGAATGAACGCAATTTGCAATTAAGCAATACAAAATTGGATATCAAAATTTGCATAATATTATGCTAAACTCAATGAGATTCTCGTTGTTGAACCGTGAAATAAAAAGTTTCCCAATTTTCAAATGTTTTTATTTTTATTTTTTTTTTTGAATTTAGACGCCAGTTACTCAAAAAGTACATTTCAGATTTACACAAAAGATATATCAGGTTAGATTTATTTGTTATTCTGAAGTTTTTTGGCAATGACTGCAAAAGGACCTCGAAAACAGGGTTTTCTCTATATCTCGAAAACGCTTCTTTCGAAAAATAAATTAAACCAATTTTCATGTTCAACGACACTAAGGTAGTAGATATATAAAACGGGGTACTACTCATTTATTAAATATTTGTAAAGTAGTACCAGTGGATAGGCACAGGTTTGAAAGCAGTTGGCAATTAGACTAGTTTTAAAAAATGGCATACCAAATAGTTGAAACAGTTGTTTATTGCAGCTGAAAAATTATTACACTTTTACGTTATATCTGTCATATTGTCATAGAAATTAGTAGCAGCATTAATAAAAATAGTAGTAGAAATTAGTAAAAATAGTGGTAGAAATTAGTAAAAATAGTGGTAGGTATTAGTAGTAATAGTGGTACAAATTAGTAGTAGCATTAGAAAAAATTGTGGTAGAAATTAGTAACAATACAGGTAGAAACAAGTAAAAATAGTGGTAGAATCTATTAAAAATAGTGACAGAAATGGTGGTAACAAATAGTAGTACTATTAGTTAAAATAGAGGTAGATATTAGTAAAAACAGCGGTAGAAATAAGTAGTACCATTACTAAAAATAGTGGTAGAAACTGGTAAGAAGTAGTGGAAGAAATTAGTAAAAATAGATGCAGAAATAATTAGAAATATTGGTAGAAATAAGCAGTAGCATTTATATAAATAGTAGTAGAAACCAGTAAAAATAGTGGTTGAAATAAGTAGTACCATTAGTAAAAATAGGGGTAGAAATAGGTAGTAGCATTTGTAAAAATAGTGGTAAAATTAGTAAAAATAGTGGTAGAAATTGGTAGTAGCATTAATAAAAACAGTGGTAGAAATTAGTAAAATAGTGGAAGATATTCGTAAAATTAGTAGTAGAAACTAATAAAAAGAGTAATAGAAATTAATAGAAATAGTGGTAACAAATAGTTGCAACATTAGTAAAAATAGTGGCAGTAAGTAGTAGTATCATTAGTAAAAATAGTGCTGGAAACTGGTAAAAGATAGTGGAAGAAATTAGTAAAAATAGTGGTAGAAGTAATTAGAAATAGTGGTAGAAATAAGTAGAAATAGTGGTAGTAATTATTAACAGCATTAGTAAAATTAGTAGTAGAAACTAATAAAAAGAGTAATAGAAATTAATAGAAATAGTGGTAACAAATAGTTGTAACATTAGGAAAAATAGTGGCAGTAAGTAGTAGTAGCATTAGTGAAAGATAGTGGAAGAAATTAGTAAAAATAAGTGGAAGAAATAATTAGAAATAGTGGCAGAAATAGTGGTACTAATTATTAACAGCATTAGTAAAATTAGTGGTAGAAACTAATAAAAATAGTAACAGAAATTAATAGAAATAGTGGTAACAAATAGTAGTTGCATTAGTAAAAATAGAGGTTGAAATTAGTAAAGCGATTATAGCGCGACTTTTCGTTTCAACCACTTGTAGTTTGTACAAAAACTAGCATTTTAAATTAACTCTATTTCCGACAGGGTACTCACAGAGTCGCAGTGCATCGGCACTGCCATAGCTAAGCGGTGCGGTGGACGCGCGAGGAAATGTTGCTGGTAGCGCGGCGCTTGGCGGTTACCGTTTGACAACACTGACTAGAGAGAGTATCATTGCTGTGATGATTTCGCTGCAGGTGTATGTGTGCGTTTAACGATGGTCTTATGCAGATTGCAATATAGTACTTAGTAGGTATGTGTGTGTGTGTGGTTGTGTGGGTATTTGGTTTTTCACTTTACTAGCCATTGCGTTTCTGTTTCGGTTTTATTGTTAGTTTTTTGTTTTTTTTTGTTTTTGTTTTTGTTTCGCTTGGCGTTCATTAATAGCATAATCTGCAATTGCAATGGTCCACCACATATCATCATCATCATTCCCATCATCATTATCATCAGCAGCATAGTTATGGCACTGACTAAATTACCACCGAAAGATCATTAAGTCTCTTATCACTAGCGTGTCCATATATCTTGCGTTAAGCTTCAAATAATACTACTCCCCCGCACTCTCTCTCTCTGCCTATCTCTATTTGTCCACCCACCGTCCGCATTTATGCTGCAACATTTTTATTGCTTCCCTGCATGCTTCGAAGCGAACTGAATTGAATTGAAGCCGAAGCTGAGCTGAGCTCAAAATTGCTAGCAATGTTCGCTCACAAATTACGAACACATACATATGCGCATATATTTTCACTTACTTAGTGTGGACAGGCGTCGAGAGTGGCTGCTTGTGGAGGGCGGCGCGTCAGTGATAACGAGTTGAAAGTGAATACTTGCTGAAAATCCATTCAAACTCTGTAAGCATGCAGCTTTATTAATAACGCTTCTTCTTCTCATTTCTTTTGTTTTCAAAATTTTGCTATATACAAATGGCTGAATGGCTGAATGCCTGAAAGCGACTGAGTCTGTACGTGGTTTAATGATGAAGTAAAATGGCATAAAATCGTCCGCGTATAGAAGAAAATAAAAAACCAGCGAAAGAAAAAACAAACAAGCAAAAAAAAACATTGGAAAAGATTACCAATGAGAACAAATGTATAGAATGTAAGTAATATGGAAGAACCATTCAAAGTGTATGTGGATGTGTGTGTGTTGGTGCAAAGAGCAATATGAATGATCCGGTTAAACCGCAATGGAATGCATTAAAATGCTGCTGACAAAGCTTACACATTTTCACTATTAACATCAGAGGCGTGTAAAAGCATGGCAGTGCAGCTATGTAAGAATAGAGTGAAAATGTATGAAGAGTGAATAGTTAACTGGGTGAGTAAAGATATTTGTATATTTACATAGAAGTGTGCGAGTTTGAGATGAATGTGCAGAATAGCTGAATGAAGGGTAAACGAAGGATAAATGAGTGTGTGGCAATAAGTGCGACAGAAGTTTGAATTCGGAAGTTTGAGAATACATTTCCTAAACTCACTAAAACTATTTATTATAGTAATATTCCATTAAAGGGAATTTTATATAGACCTGGAAACATCCGACAGACGCTATCCTGCCTATATTTATTTAATAATTAACCTTTACCTATGTGTTTAATCCTGTACAAAACCCTCCAGGTACATTCCGCATGGAAGCTGCAATGAAACCTTCTGCCATTAGTGAAATACCAATCTCCAGAATCCAAAACAACCAGACTCGACCCCCTCTTTCGTTCAACTCTATTTTATCTACAATATATCAATTTATTTCAGTTTTGCCAACAAGATTATCTTTCTAAAATACCCTTATTACAACACGCAGGTTGCCATATCTTCATATTTGACACAACTAATTAAAATCATATAAAGGGTGGTTAAATTTTAAGGGCCGATGTTGATTTTGAAAAAAAACACAAATTATTTCGGAAATTATTGTTATTTCTTTTTATTATGATAATATGGTGTGGTGCAATTATGTGTGGAACAAAATATCGGCCAAATGTCTGTTGCGACCTCGGCGGCACACCTCCATCCGATGGTCCAAAAAATGCACATTCAACATCGGCCCTTAAAATTTAACCACCCTTTATAATACTTAACACTAAATAACCAGAAAACGTATTTTAATTTCTGGCACATATAACAGGTGGCAACTCTCTATAAATTAAAGGCACGAACCTTGCCCTCTCCAACACGAACAGTTTGATACTTATTTTTTAATATTGTATGTCTTTGGGTACAATGAAATTTAATTCGAGTTTAAAAAAAAAGGTGGCAACCCTCTTCCAAATGTACCTATACACTTCTTCTAAGCGAAACGAATCGTTTGTTACTCATATTTTGATATATCACATAACTTGTATTCGACTTCTAAAATAGGTGGCAACCCTTCACAAAATATATGTCTGCACCTTTTTTTTACCTTAGCGAACCCGGCACCCATATTTTCTTGATTCATAAAACACGTTTATAATTAAATTAAATCGGATCTGTCAAACAGGTGGCAACCCTCTCCAAAATATATATGTATGTATTTTTCCTTCGGTGAGACGAATCGCCTGACACCCAAACTTTTTATTTAAATTTGCGTTTTCAAAAAGGTGGCAACCCTCTACAAAATGAAGCTCAGCGAAATAAACCTTTTGACATCGAAGTTTTACTATTGTATATAACTTGTGTAAAATTCAAGTCAATTCAATTTTTCAAACAGCTGGCAACCCTCTCCAAACTATATGCCCATATGTCTCTTCGCCTCACTGAGGCGAATCGTTTGACATATGTACATTTTTTAATATTTATTTAGAAATCAAATTTAATAAAAAACGTAAAATTTAAGTATTCCAAAACAAAAAAAAATATTGTTAACAAAAATTCAAACCGCTTGTACTCAAGTGGATCAATTTCTATAAGATATTATTTATAAACTACTTGCAAATACCCGGCGTACATTTTTACGCCTCAAAAAGAACAACGCTTTAATATTTATGTGTTTTGTGTAATAAAAGCATCTATGTATGTAAAAAAAAAAACCGGGTTCACCTTTAAAAAAATATACCATTAGGGTGACTCGCCAAAACAAAAACGCAGCAGGTTTTCCATTTTGGAATCATAAAAATTTATTATGTTTATTTCTAAAAAAAATATTAACTTTTACGTGAGTTGGATTTATTTGGAAATTTCCTCAAAAGTGGAGTTAATTATAAATAAAAAAATTTTTTTTTAAATATTACTTGTGATGACAAAAGTGCGATATTTAAAAGGCATGCTTACAAATTTTAAAAATTTCGTTAGCATCATATTACGCAGTTCTGGTATTACGGATCGTACCAAGTATTTTTGGCCAAGGGCCATAATCCAAAAATAAATTTCGATCTCGCGCAATTTTTTTTCAGTTATTTTCTACTAAGTAGTCGATCAATTTAACACGTGGCATTGCAGTTGCAAAATAAAAAAAATTATTGAAATTATTTTAATTATTTTAGTTATTGTACTTTTGAAAATATCTGTCAAATCTGCGGATTCGAAATTAATTTTAGAGGTATGGTGCTTTAGGCAAAAATACTTGGTACGATCCGTAGTACCAGAATTGCGATGATGCTTTGAACTTTTTTCAGCGGCATATAATATATACATTTTACTCAGGAACTGAACAAGTAATTAGCAAGCAAATAACATTTATTTTTTATAGAGTCTCTCCTATAATAACAGCTATCGAAAGCATTTATTTATAAAAGCCATCAATAGAAATCAGCCAGTGACGTTTACTTCGTACGTCATACTTTTTGAAGTCATTTATATAAGTCACCGAAAATGAATCATCAGTGAGTAGATTTGTCTTATGCTGATCAATGAAGGCACCGAAGATGACGAAACGCGTAGGAGAAAAAAATAAACGTTTTGTTTGATTTTAAAATCTTAGCGACCGAAAAGCTCCTAAAGCATCTCAATTAGAAATTTAAAAATATCTTTCAAATACCATTTAAGAAAATTAATGCACCTTAAATGACTTTGATTGTTTAGAGCATTCGACTGGACGACCACTATTTAATTTAAATTGAATAGAGTTATAAAAAAATATATATGTAGTCTCATTCAGAACAAAACCTAACTACCATTCGCGCACTTGGCTCAATTTAGTTACAAGAAATTTCTATGCAATGCAAACTTCATTTCAGTTCTCGTCTGTCTTTTGAAAAGTTGCTCGCCGCCTCCTCCTGGCTTTACTTTACTACTTTGGTTTGTTCCGCATTTGGCTTTTGTTGCGAGATTCGACTTCGCCTACTATGGTCTACAGTGCGTATGAGCAACTTTTGACATACGGGCACTAGTCGGAATATATTTGAAAGTAAAAAATTTTCACAGCTTTTTTTCTTTATTAATTACTAACAATATCCGCGTGCGCTGCTTAATATAATTTTTTTAAATTCTATATTTTATATACTATACGTTATAACCTATGTAGGTTACTGTCTAGTCATCAGTTAAATCATGGCCCCATGAAAACCAACCTAGAAGTTTCGGAGATCAGTGAGTTCAAACCGATAAACAGTCAGCTCAAAATTCTAGAAATTCCATGCAACGAAAACTCTTTCAAATAAATGTTCAGTGTATATAAACAACTTTTCCACATTTTAATTAAAGCATAGAAGAAGTTGTTTTAAATTTAATTTCTCTTCGACAAATTCTTAATTTTTCTTATACACTTAATTTCTTGACCTTCTTTTTTTTAAAATTCAGTTTTCCCACATTCGAAATTCCACGATTTGTTTTTTCGAAAACAAACAAATTAATAGGTGCACTCACATAAATATTATATCTCGATAAAACAAAAATTTCAATTTCGATTAGGTTAGGTTAATGTGGCAATCCCTTCAGGAACTGACTTTGACAAATAAAAGGAGTTCATTATCTGAATGGTAGCTTACATTG
Source organism: Anomoia purmunda (assembly GCA_951828415.1). Classification (NCBI taxonomy): domain Eukaryota; kingdom Metazoa; phylum Arthropoda; class Insecta; order Diptera; family Tephritidae; genus Anomoia; species Anomoia purmunda. Next base: position 19,153,558 of record OX639993.1, read on the forward strand.
TAACCGAAAACTTAGCAGCAACTTGGAAGGATATCAGTCCTGAGCTGGTATGTCAGTCTGAGCTGGTATGTGGTAACTTGGGTCAGCAAGTTCACGGATTTTGAATCGCTGCCAGTTTTCACGACTGATGCTGAACGTTGGCATGTACATACATATCTCATTAGTTGAGCTAACGCAATAGCTTGGCCTTTATCCTCTGCATGGTTTTACATACAACCAGTATTAAAGGACAAAGTTTGAATCAGTTTTGGATGACGTGTCCACCCATACCAGAGATTTCGAACGCTGCGTACCCAAAATGAAGTTCCGCCAGCCGCTGACTTCCACCTCTGCGAGCTCTGCTGAGGAGTTAATGAAGAAAGGGCCTAGGTAATTGAACCACAGCCTAGCATAGATAGGGCCGCTCGCCTACCTCCAAACAGAGGCATCCGAACAGGTCTTGCTTTGTTGGTTGCCGGCTTCTCCGCTTTTTAGCAGGCTCGAACCAATCTAATGATCTCTTCTTCTTGCCCCATTCTCTCTGGCTATCTCTTTTGGTTTGCCCTGTTCGAGGTATCGCAGATGCCACTTTGTTGCCGAGCCGGCAGTCCAGTCTTTCTGCGATCATCTAGCGCACCTGGTCTTTTGCGCCTATCTTCCGATCTTTGCGCAGAACTTGGGCCAGATTCCGGCGATCGGTGCCTGGAGTGTACCGCAGATCTATCTAGATGCCTGCATACAGATCCGGTCGATTGTGTATTGACAGTTTTACCGCACCCGACGCCCATAGGGGTAATGTCAAATACGCATGTGCTTATTCAAAAGTAACGGTACAATAAAATTTCGTTATTCATGGCCTACTTAATCCCTAGTACATATTTTACTTGAATTTTTTAATAATAAGCCACAATAAAAAAATTTCAACGTAACACTTCACAGATACAAAGGTGGAACAATTTGATATTTAACAATGTATCTAATTTTTGGCGGGGCAAATTATTTCCACCATTAGTTGGCTGAAATAAATATCAAGTCTGGCTACATGTTCAGTTGATTACCGCAATTATTGAACGTCAACAATAACAAAGATATCTATTAAATGTTGGCGCATTTCATAATTCAACTCAGAACAAGCTGCACAGCATTAAGTTGCTCAGAGTCTGATGATTCGGAAAATATGCAATAATCTAAAATAAATAAAAGCATGAGATGAAAGAAGAAGTTTCTTTTTTCAGCAACAGCAGCAGCAGTTAAAGAATGTAGAGTATTAGTGGGTCCTCATGTTTTTCGCTCAACCTACTTCCGACTACCGATTTTCAATTCTTTCGCTTTTTTATTCACAGCTTTCGCTTGAATTCGCTCGAAATGGAAGTGAAAGACAAGTGTAATCTAATAAAAGGATGAATATATATGTACATATGTATATACATATTATATATATCTCAGTTTAATGGTAGGAGTGTACGTATGTGAGTGATCAACGGTTTGTAGGCAAATGCATTATGCTTGATATTGCCATTTATATGTACAGCTGAGTCTTGCCGACAATTTCAATTCATTTTTTGCTGCTGCTTCTTCTTCTTTTCTTTCTTTCTTTGTAGACTCCACTGTTATTATAGCGTCGTTCATTTGGCGCTATTATGCGCGTGCCTTGCTGTCGTTCAGTTGCTGCCGTTACTTTTGTTTTTTTGTGTGCGTCTTTTTTTTTTTTTGCCATTGCAAAGATGCTTCCTTGCAGCCGTCACATTATAGCATTAACGCTGACTCTAGTCATCATAGTCCGCTTTATGGCGCCCGCGAGCAACCCAACATATTTGCACCGCACTCTTAATCACATAACGCTTGCTGGAGGCCTTTAGCGTCCACACACAACCAAACACAACACCTCGCACCCCCATCTGCCCACAAACTCGCCAAGTCCGAGCATACGCTCACTGGTCCCGACAACACCTCGCATAGCAGCCTGAAGTTTCATTTTCAGCTTCGCGCTAAATTTATTTTAATTCACACTTCACACAAATGGCCTAAGCATATCGCACGCACGCACACACACACACACACACACATACACATGTACATCTATTTGCGTATGCATGTATGTGTATATGGAAAGCAAACAAACACATCGCCTCATTGGCGCTCACAAACTGACTGTCAGCTTTATGCGCTTGCTAAAAATAACAAAAACACAACTCAAAACACACAATCGCCTGGTGTATAAATATTCACCCAAAACGCACGCACGCATTCGCACGACTCGGCAATGAAATGCCAATGTAGTTAGCGCAAACATTCTAGTAGTTCATGAAGTGGTATTTGATGGGGGAAAGTCACACCAGTTAGCTAGTGGCTATCGAAATTCGAATGCTAGAAAGACAAAATGAATTTTTACAGAACAGATCTTATTTCTTTTTTTCATTTTATTTCAAATGCTTACTACAAATAAAATATTATCGAATTATTTAAATAAACGTAAAGATATTCAAAATAAGAAGTATAAAGAGTAGGTCTTCAAATTAACTAGTATCCACAGTGGCCACCATTTTGAAGAGAAATCTTTGCGAGCCAATTTGTCATAGTGTCAATAAGCTTCCTGCAATCTTCTAGACGAATTTGTTGCCAATTTGATTCGACGCATTCCTTAAGCTGCTAAATTTTGAGCATTGCTCATTAGTAAGAGGTCCGCACTTTGTGGTGGCCATTTCAAAACTGTAATATGTTTCTCAGAAAGATATTTCACTACTTTTCTTTACAGTATGAATCGGTGCATTGTCTTGTTGGAAGACGAAGTTTGTCCCTATAAGTCGGTTGCCTTCTGCAATGGCAGTCTGTTCCAGTATTTATAGGTACACATTAGCCTCAACCTTTCTCTCTAAAATTATTCTTTCACCTGTAGCCGGCGCAGAAAGACAACTTCATATCATTAAACTTTTATCTACTAATTTTACACTACATTTATAAGATAGGGAATCTTCTGCTTTACGCCAAACCTTAAACATGCCGTGTGATCGACTCATCACTCCATAGGACATTGTACTAATAATTTTGTGGCTTTAGGACGTTTTCCTCATTGAACTGCATCCTTTTATTTCTATTTAGCTTGCTGACGTACGGAATTTTCCTTGCCATTCGACCTCGCTTGCTAGTTGCTCTAAGTCTGCGTCTCTACCTTCATTTAGCAATTGAGAACGAATTTTTGTCACTGATTGTAGTGTGTTAACTTCTGAAATTTCCCTTATTCGTCGATCTATTCTCTCGCTTGAACTTTTCGGACGTCCTGGTTGTTTATTTGCCGAAATTCGCTTTTCGGTTTTGCAAGTCACAACGGCCTAATGAACGGCTGTATGTGATGCTTAAAATTGTTCCGCAATGTATCGCAAATAAGGGCCATCTTTGTGTAAGTTTACAATTGCTTTTCTGGCCTTAATCGTCAAATGCTTTAACTTTCCCTTTATTCACTATGCTTTTAAATAATTCAATTAAAAAAAGTTTGTCTACTTTGGAAACATACTTCTTCTGCGTCTATGGTGCATATTCACAATGAATCGGAAGCACCGTTAGTGTTATATAAAAGCAAATTCTCTTGAAATCGAATGCATTCTAACTGATTACTTTGCGTTGCTACATATGTTTAAAAAACAAAATTGCCCTTGGAAACTTATTTTTTCCACAAACTGTATGTAGTATATATTTCTGCACTAGCTCCGGTTCTAGATCGTTTCGGTTATTTTTTTGGGACCACATATTTTGGAATCATTCACCACTACAACTACAACTACCACTACTCGTTCACTGTGGTAAGCATTGTCGTCCAATTTCACCACACCCGAAACCAATCGGATCTACTCAGATTCTAATATCAATCAGCAAACGTCAAAGTAGTAGGTACTGGCATGGTAAAATCGGACGGGATCTTCTGTTAGAGCAGTGGTTCTTAACCTTTTTGGCTCGCGACCCAAAGAACGAATATATTTGAAGTACGCGGAATTTACAGCAAAATAATTAGTGACTACATTGGTGTTGGTTGAGCAAAGATCATGTATACGTGGAGTTATGTTTATAGAAAGTGCACACCGCATGTCATGCTGAGGATCTAACCTACTCCTGTACTTATTCGTCATAACAGCAAGGCATGAAAATGCTGCTTCACATAAATCAGTAGTTGGGAAAGGTAGCAGGGCATTTTCAGCTTCATTGCTCAGAACAGGCTTCCCAGATAATTGTGCCCAAAATTTTGTGAGACTCGAAAATCTCTCTTTTAAAACTAAATCACCATGCATTTCGAGCAATTCTTCTTGTAATCCAGCTAGATCGTTTTCAACGCCCATTACATCTACTTCAAATGGATTTCTTACCCAACTGTATTTCACGATATGGACATTTTGTGGAATATATCTTTCCATTTCGTTTTCAAGTTTTGTCAAATGTTTTAAAAAAATAGGCATGGTCACCACGAAAATACGGTTGCCATTAAGATTAAGATCTTCCAAAATCAAGTTTAATGTTGGAAACGCGGCCAATTGACATTGGCAATTTTATTTTTCCAAAGTTTTATTTTGTTTTTAAAAACAGTAATTTTTTCATAAATGTCTACTACAGTGCGATTTTGACCTTGCATTTCTGGGTTCAACTGATTCAAGTGGTGGAAAATATCACCTAAATATGCCAATTTAGCCATCCATTTGTTGTCACTGAAGCGACACGAATATGTCTTTTATCTGTCAAAAATATTTCTATTTCTGTTTTAAGAGAAAGAACTCTAGCTAGAATCTTTCCGCGGGATAGCCAGCGGATATCCGAATGGTACAATAAATTCTGGTGATCTGAACCAATTCTTCGCACATCAGTTGAAATATCCGAGAGTTCATAGCGCGTGCCTTTATGAAATTTATAGTTTGTATTACGTCCTTTAACACCTGATGTAGATCTGGCTGCATATCACGTGTAGCCAAGTTTCCTCGATGTAAAAAGCAGTGCATTAAAACAACGTCTGGATTTCGTTCCTTGACTTTCGCACAAAACCCGATGCGACTCCCTATCATTGCCAGTGCTCCATCTGTACAGACTGCAAGTCAATTCTCCCACAGTAATTGGTGTTCCATAAAGAACTTGTCTATTAAAAGAAATATATCAGCCCCAGTTGTAGTTCCAGAGAGCTTTTCACAAAAAAGGAACCCTTCATTAAAATTTTGAGGAGTTCTGTATCTTCAATATCAACTGATTCGTCGATTTGAATTGAAAATTTGATGGCTTTTTTGAGATCCGTTATTAATTGTTCTAAAATATCTAATGACATTAAATCTATTCTCTTTTTCACAGTATCGTTTGAAATTGGCACCATCTCGCAATTTCATCTCCACAGACAGTTCTTGCCATGGCTATTGCAGCTGGTTTAATCAACTGCTAAACAATACTATGGGGTTTTTTACATTGAGCTACTTCGAAAGAAGCGTAGGTAGTTTTTTCTAACGAAACGGTTGATGAACTTGATGGTGCATCAAGTCTCATGCGCTTTGCTTGTGTTTCGTTTTCTTTACAAAACAAAATAAAAATATTCGCAATTAAAAACGTGAAGTTTTACCACTTCTTTAAAGTCGTTTGGGGGATTTCCGCGACCCAATCCAATACCTCTGGCGACTCGAATTTGGGTCGTGACCCGAGGTTAAGAATCGCTGTGTTAGAGGGACGGTGGAAGTAGTTCAACTTGTTTTTAATCTCCGTTCTTTGCTACGTTTTTTTTAGACATGAGATTTTCAAGAAGAAATCAAACGCATAAAATTTAATGTCATGGCAAGAATTTTGCTTTATTATAAAGACAAGTGCTTGCTATTGCATTTTATAGTACAATTTTGGGCAAATTACCACCACGACTGGCTCAGAAAAAAAATCCAGCCGAGACGCCCAATTTTCGACCACTTTTCGCAGCAATTGGGGTCGTATTCCAGCAATAACAGACCGAATATTCTCTTCCGTCACGCGTCAATCGTCCTGGAATTATCTGCGTTGACAAGCAACTTCATACAACCTCACAAAAAATAGTCCAGCGGAGGTAAATTGCTCGATCTTGGGGGCCGTGCCACAGGCCCACAACATGCGCGCGAACCAAATCATTATTTTGGTATTAACTTTACACGATTTGCAAACAATTTTTCAAAATAAGTCTGTTCATTATAAAATGGCAAACCAAACTGAATATACTAAATCAAATAACACCAAAATCAAAAAGATCAACTCCGAAGAAAGTATTGCCTCATTGGAAACCACACGTCTAAAAAGCCAAAACTTAATTTTGAAGTGAAACTTCTTTGCGCTCGTTGGGCTGTACGAGTAATTCCAATATCGAATGAAACGAAAAAGCGGCAGGAAAAGGGATGGGATGGCGCGCGTTTTGGGGAAGTCGGACGGAAGGAGACATGGGAGAGAAACGAAAACGCGACAGATTCGGAGTAGGAAAAAATGAGAGAGGGGTAGCAAAGCGGACAGAGTGTGGCAATGATTGCTCTCTACATCACTCTGAACCAAAGAATTAACGATAAAATAAAATTCATACACAGAGAATTATTGGCATATACTCCCTCTGGTGCAGCAGAATTAGGAGAAAATTTGCACACTATGCCAATGATTTTAAGCGGTGATTTTAATGTCAATTTTGCCTTGGAAGAAGCTCAAGCACTTGTACAATTTTTAGAAAGTAAACTTAATTTAAAAATGAATAATAATCCCAAAGACTCAACAACCAGATCAGGCACGACAATAGATGCAATTTTCTCAAGATATTTAAATAATTTACAATCACGAGTTTTCATTTCATATTTTTGATAGCACAAACCAATTGTATCTTTTCTTGAACGTGAAAGTATGGAAGTGAATGAATAGATTTTTTATAAATCGAAGCGAAAACATCAACTATCTTTTTTCATTAGCCTAACCACCCTTAAAAATTCCAGAATAATGTGTAGGGGCTCCTGTTTTCGGGGAAATATTTCTATCTCATAAAACTTGCTGGCTAGGGTGAGTATTTTCATTTCAAATGCCCATCGAGATCCATGATATTTCACTTCTATCACCTAGCTTGCTAGGCTGACAATTTTTTCTTTGTTTTTATTTATGTGATATTGAAAATTGAATTTAATTTTTTTATATTTAATTTTTTGTTATAAATATATACATATGTATGCATATAATTTGAATAAATATTAATTTTCGCACAATAATCTTACAATCTTTACATTTTTATTATTATTATTATTAGCGGTTATAGTTTTTATTTACAAACAAAAAACGCTTTTTATTCTTTATTTATTGTGATTTATTTTGTACTCAGTGAATAAAAAATAAATTTGTATGGATTTTCACAGCAAAAAATAAAACAAATTAAAAAAATCTGTTATATTTTTAGGGTTCTTACGACACATTTCCTTAAAATCTATCTACTTCAGCATTTGACGTGTTAACCTCTTTTTCCCCAATTATTTTAGTCAGTTTTGTCCATGGTTTTTTAAGCCGTTGTCTAAAATAGCCAACGCTCAAATTTAAGTGTATAGAGTTTTGAACAAATTCTTTCATGAATCCGTTTCATAAGTTGCCTCTGATGCTACCGTAGAAAATATGTTTTATTGACAAATAGCCAACGGAGATCATCGAGTAGCAACTGTAATTAAATGAAGGTTATTTTATAACAATTCAAATCATTAACTTCCAAGGACCGTAATGGTTACAATTTTTATTAAAAATCTTGATTTATTCACTATAACTTGAATACAATTTCTTTTATTATAAGTAAATCACATCAGTGCTTTGTGATTTTTAGTCTTTCGATGAAAAATAATCGTTACTCTTGGGTTTGAAATTATTCGATTATAATAAACGCAAAAAAATTTGCCGTTGACGACAAAATAGCAACAACAGATCGAAAATATAAAATACACGAAATATCGATCAAGTTTGAATAAAAAAAAAAAACAAAGTAAAAAATACAAACTAACGAGTATGCAATGATTTAAAACTAAAAATCCCCCAAATAAAAATTAGTTTAGGTTTTCAAGGCTTATAACTTAAGGATTAGATCGCTAGGTGGATGGTTGTTTTTGTATTTAGGATAACACGATTTAAAAAATCAGTAGCTCACAGGGGAAATGCGGAGTAGTTAACTTGTTGAGCAAACACGAAGTAAGCTAGCTTGGAACTAGTAAATTTCTTTGCTGGGCAAACACACACACCCACACACCCAATTCGCAAGCGACTGCATTCGAATGATGTAGACTCAGTGACGCCATCGCCGCCTACCTACAAACATTTGTACAGATTTGTTTGTGCAGCTAACAAGCGGACGGAGTGGGGGAGCGAGCGAGCGTCTGTGTCAACTAAAGGAATAAAAGCAATGAGCGAGTGAGTGAGTTTCTAAGTATCATAGCTCATAGCTATGTATGTATATACATTCAACTTTGTTGTAATTAATTTAAAATATTATAACGGGGCGACAAAAAATGCGACAATCCGTTGAGCACACAAATACACACACACACGCGCACACACGCACACACACTTACAAAGGCAGACGTGCGCACGAGGGTTTAGAAAATGTTATAAAGCCTTAGAAACATCTTTCTTACCTACCATAAAAGAAAAAGAATTAAAATGAAAAGCAAAAAAAAAACGTTACAAAAAAAAAACAAGAGATAAATAGTAAAATAGGTTGGCACAGTGGAGTTCGCAGATTAAAATGTAAAGCAAGTTCTATTGGTCCAACTAATCCTCAAAAAATTATTAAGAGATTTGAAAAAATTTATTGCGAAAACATTTTCAATTGGGGTTGTCGGCTAAATAATTTATATCAATAAATTAAATGTTGTTGAAGAAGTTGCCGCCTGTTTAAAATATCATTCAATTCAATTTAATTTGATTAATAAGTCAACAGAAGTTGGCGCAAAACGTAAGCAGCTTTGAGAAAGCTTAATTTCGAAAAAAATTGTTTAGCAATAATTTAATTAAATTAATTAAATTAAATTAAATGCAATATTCCAATATGGGTGTCAAAGAAAAAAGGGTTTAAAATAAGTTAAATGCAATATTGCAATACTCTTGTAGAAAAAGAGCTTTAGAAAAGCTTGGCTTCTACCATATTTTTGAAGTGGGTAGAAGAAATCACTACGTACATATCTCAAAAGTTTCAATAATGTGACCAAATATAGAAATATTTATACCTCACAACTAGCACGATAATCCAGCTGTACAATGAACGATAATACGGGCTCTTTGCCTTTGGCAAGGACCGGTCGTCTCACTTTTGCAATGTTTTCAGTTCATAACTTTCTTTAATTAAATTTTCGCGTAAATATATTTTATATCTATTCATTTTAAATCAAACATGCTGGCCGCTTAGTTTATGTAATTTTGCATTCGTGACACGAAAAAAAGAAATTAGCAGTTGTTGAGAAAATTACAGGACTTTGAATGCTTTCGAATACTTCGTTTGGAACATGGTAAGTTGACTAAAAAAATTTGTTTTACAGATACGAGCTCATATGCAAAATCTATATAATTTTTACTCTACAGATATTTAAGGCTTCAAATTCATTGTGCATAGCTATATGCCAATTGAAATCTTGAAATCTAAACAAATCGTTTAGCCAATATTTCAACACGTACATAACCTAATGGGGTTTTTTTTTGTCTAGAAGAGAAAAGACGAGACTAAAAAATTAGAAATAATTCATCACTGGTTTCGTCGAGAAGAATAATCGATTGATAACAGATCTTCCGTAATACGGTATTAATATTCCCGAATTGTGTCTGAATGGAAAGTGTTTCTCAACAAGGACGATATGACTTAAAATAAAATGTTAGGAAAGAGCAAAAATTTACTCTATAATCCTGCTTTTGTTTATTATTTTTAACAGGGACCCAAAATAATAATTACTAGAATTTCTACGGATAAAAAACAAAATCATTGTGTAAAATTCGTTCAAAATAAACTTCGAATATATCGATCTAATGCTTGTGCATTATCATGGTGTACATATTGCATATATATTTAATAAATCACTGCCGATAAATCCGTATTGTTATTCAAGTGAAATCCAAGCTCCGTGTCACTTAGCGGTAAGGCGAAGCTTGCGTGCATTTAGAACAACATCTGTGAAAAATGTACTAGCTGAAGGTGGACTTCAATCCATAGAGGATCGCGCAAAATACCTAACGAGTCGAATTATTTACAAACTTCAATGCAATTCTACTCATCTCCTCCACAGGGACATTCAGCAATTGAAACAAAGGAAAATGCAGCCCTCTTACAAATCAGCACTTTGCACGATAATGGATCTCGTCGATGACCTTAATCTAGAAATGACACCCATGGCAATTACTCAAACTAAACATCCTCCATGGGATATAAGCAAAGATAGTTTCATCAGTGATTTGACATACCTTGGTAAGCAGAACACTAATAATGCTACATACCAGCAACTTTTCTTAAACATAGTTAACCCCCTTAAGGAAATTGAATGGAATATACTCTTCACTGATGGCTCCTAACTAAGCAACAGAGTTGCATTTGCTATCACAAACGATGCTGGCCTAACCCTATCTCATGGCCTACTACCTCATTACGCCAATATCTTCGACGCTGAACTGCAGGGTGTAATTTCGGCCTAAATTAGGGCAAAAAAACGCAAAAAAAAAAAACAATTATATGTACTGACGACAGTCTTTCGGTATTTAACGCTACAAGAAGTATTCAATACAAAACAGGTCCCCTATCTTACCTACAACAAATTTTAATTGGACTGACACCAAACACGAAGTTAGTGTGGATTCCTGGACACTCAGGTATAGTTGGTAACGAGCAAGCCGACAGAGCGGCAAAGTCTGCTCTAAACAGTTGCGTACATACATACCATCCCTTTGGAACTGCTGCAATTAAAAATATATATATTCTACCTCCTTTAAAGACCATCTGCTTTTGAAATCGCAGCATTACCAACATGAATATAAAGAAGTTAACCCTTTTGGCACTGTAATATCACTACCAACTACAACTACAGTTTGGCTGAACAGATGTTTTATTCGATTAAGACTAGGGCATACTTGCACATGGACACTATCTCACGAAGACTCCACATCCAACCTAGAACTTTTGTAACACCCCTCACTTAAGCGTACGTCACATCCTACTAGATTGCCCAGCTATTGCCGCCGCACGCACAAAATCATTCGATAACGCACACCCTATAAATATTCTATCCACTCCATCAGATTCAAACATCATCTTAATAGCAAACTTCCCAAAAACGTTAAACATCTTTCATCTAATATAATTTGACCAAATCCTCTATTTAAAGGCTGGTTAAATTTTAAGGGCCGATGTTGATTTTGAATAAAACACAAATTATTTTGGAAATTATTGTAATTTCTTTTTATTATGATAATATGGTGTAGTTCAATTATGCATAGAACAAAATATCAGACAAATGTTCGCCGCGACCTCGGCGGCACACCTCCATCCGATGGCCGAAATTTTCGACGACGCTGAGGCATAATTGAGGTTTTATGTCGTTAATGTGCCGAATTATCTCATCCTTTAGCTCTTGAATTGTTTGATGCTGGCTTATCGACGTACACCTTTTCTTTCAAATAACCCCAAAGAAAGTAGTTCAACGGTGTCAAATCACATGATCTTGGTGGCCAATTGACATCGCCACCACGTGAGATAACACGGGCATTGAATTTGTCACGCAAAAGAGCCATTGTTTCGTTGGCTGTGTGGCAAGTGGCACCATCCTGTTGGAACCACATATCGTCCACATCCATATGTTCCAATTCGGGCCATAAAAAGTTCGTTTTCATCTCACGATAGCGAACACCATTCACAGTAACTGCCTGACCGGCCTCATTTTGGAAAAAATACGGCCCGATGATGCCGCCAGCCCATAAACCGCACCAAACAGTCACTCTTTGTTGGTGCATTGGTTTTTCGACAATCACTCTTGGATTATCATTCGCCCAAATGCGGCAATTCTGCTTATTGACAAATCCACTGAGGTGGAAATGTGCCTCATCACTGAAAAGGATTTTCTTCGAAAATGCACGATATGCATTTTGATTTGAACGCCCATTTTCATAATAAGCCTGAATAACTTTAACTGAAATTGAGAAATGTCATATGAAATGCAGAAAAAAACTTGACGTTTAGGTGTGGTTCACATTCAACATCGGCCCTTAAAATCTAACCACCCTTTATTATACCTTGACTAAGCCGATAGCCCTGGTAGCTAGTGCGATTATATTAATTTTGTAATTTTAATTATATAAATTAATAAAATAATAATAATAATAATAATAATATTCAAGTTTATCTCTCCCGTATGGTTGTTTACTAGAGGCGATATCTGTCACTTTGTGGCGGAAAGGTGCAATCTAAGTAATCGTTATTATTTTATTTAAATATTTCCGATTATATTTTATCGATATTTTGGGATATTTTCGTACGATCTCAAAAATAAAAAAATCGATTATTTTTATTGCAAAAATTTAAAATACAAAATATAAAATAACGATTATCTTTGATCGAAAAAATAGTAATTAAAAAATATCATCAAACTTGATCAAACAAATTTAAACTCAAGACCAACGATTATTTTTTAGCGAAAAAATAAAAATCTCAAAATATCCATCCAACTTCATCCACCAAATAAAAGTAAAAGAATAACGATCAAACTTGACCGAAAAAATTAAAATTCACAAAATATCGATCTAATATGTTACGGATAATGATTATTATAGAAAAATGTTTGTTTCAAATCATCGTTAGCTAGTGATTTCTATTTTTGCGGTCACATTGGGTCGATATTTTGGGAGTTTTTTGTTTGGATAAAAAATATTGATTATATTTGGGTTTAAGTTTTTATGCTCATATTTTATTGATAGTTTGCGATATCCCTTCCGATAATAAAACCTTTTGATGTCATCGCCGATAAATTATAATTATGTTGATCGATAAATTTTAAATCCCTGAAAAACGATTATTTTTTAGCGAAAAAATTAGAAACACAAAATATAAAATAGAACATCGATCAAATGTGATCGAATAAATAAAAATCTCAAAATAGCGAATTTATTTATACTATGATTGTACGTACGTAGCAAGAAAAATTGTGTTTCATATTGTTGGATTCGAATAAAAAAAAACATAACTTCGGTTTTTTGACATTTGCGATTACAACTCAAGTGTAACTCAAGGCGTTATAATTTTCCAACCTGTTCCCTTTGTATAAGTTGCATTTTCTAGTATAATAAAATGCAAGCTTGAAATCGTTGATTTTTCATAATTTTTTTTTTTTTTAATTTTATCTTGGAACTTTTTTATACTACAATTAAATTAGCCATAAAACTTCATACTCGAAAAATTTCTAAAATTGTTTAAAAAACTTTTTGTAATTTTGATCAAAAGTTTGAAACATTAATTTGTATGGTTCTTGTTATAGTATTAATTATAGTTGATTATAAAATTAACGAAAAAAATGTATCATGAAATATTTTATTTATTTATTTTATTTATTTATTTATTGGTTACAGTCTTGCGACTATAAAATGTACAATTTTACAAAGTTATAATATATTTTACATTAAAGCATACATATGAATGCATGCTAGATATATTTCTAGAAATCATGAATAATGAATAAATTTGCTTAACAATAATTGCGTAGTTGGGTAGCTGGAAAGGCCTAGTTTCCAGTCTACCATTATGTACCAGGGGCGGAAAGGCCAAGTTTCCGCTCCGCATTCCTGTTATTTGGTTTCTGATGGTCGGAAAGACCGAGTTTCTGATCCACATTCCACTTTTTTGCTTTCCATACTCTATGTGAATCGAGTGGAAAGGCCTTCTGCTCCGATCTATATATGAAGAGTTTATCATGGTCGGAAAGGCCGTGTTTCCGATCCATGGTCGTATCGCTTTTATTTGATGCTGGGACGGATGGAAAGTCCAAGTTTCCATTCCGAGCCCTTACCGAATAGCCAATGTTTTACAATGGTCATACAGTAATTTCTTGAAACTACTAAAGTTATTGCAGTTTTTTATGTGCGACGGTAATTCATTAAAACACTTTAGCGCTTTATAGAAAACATTTCTTTTATCCACAGCGGTTCTGTAGAAGGGTAGCCTAAAGCTATTGTTCTCTCTTAGTAGGTATGAGTGGGTGTCGTTAGTGTATCGAAGATTGTCACTCAAATAATCCGGAAGTCTGCCTTCTTTTATGTTAAACACGAATTTCATAGCATGATAAAAAACTTGCTGTTCCACACTAAGCCAATTCATATCAGCAACCATCTCCTGTGTGGGTGTATCGAAAGGCTTATTTAGTATAAAGCGCATAGCTCGGTTTTGCAGTTTTTCCAGTTTATCTACTTGGGTATCGCTAACTATGAAGAATATCGTTGGACAGTATATAAAGTGGGGTTCCACTATAGATCTATAGACTATGGTTTTATATCTCCTTCCTAGATATTTACAAGATCTTTTTATAAAGCCAATTTTTTTTGCAATTTTTTTAACTGCGTATTCAACATGCTCATCAAATTTTAATTTATTATCAATGTATATCCCTAAGTATTTAATGAGTTTAACTTCTTTAATAACTTTGTCTTTGATTTTTAGGCTGTAGTTTGAGCACCCGTTATTGACTGCCCTAGTTAAGACCATAAACTGTGTCTTATTAACATTCAGTTTAAGTTTATTAGAGCATAACCATTCATATAAGGAATTCAGATCTTCTTGCATTTTTTCAATCGCATTCTGCACGTTTCTATCACTGACTGTTAGGAGTGTGTCATCAGCGAAGAATTTTATCTTACAGTGCTTTAGCACCATATTAATATCATTGATATAGATATTGAAAAGAACTGGTACCTTGCTAATACTGTAAAAAGTTCACAGATTTTGTTAGCCATTGTATTTTGGTTTGTTTTATATTTTCTCAATTCGACTACGACGGACTTTAACAATTGCTACACTAAAAACCAAACGCAGAACACAAGTAAGGCCTATTCCTAAAATGGCGCGTCAAGCGTCAACGAACTGTCAAAATTTTTAATGCTCATTCAATTTGTATGGGTAGATTCTAAAGTTGGGTGCGGTAGAAAGAAGTGAAAAAAATGACAATAAAAATGATAAAGAAGAAGCAACGAACTTCGAGAGAATGAGAAAACGTGAAAAATGTTAGGCGTTTTTTTTTTTTTGATTCGGCGCGCGCTGTCACTCGTTGACGCTAGAAAATGCTACGCTTGATGCCCCAATTTATATAAAATAGCACGTTTTGTGAATGAACTGAAACGATGATCGTTTTGCCCCCACTTTACTGAATACGTCATGGTTTCGATACATTCGAGCCAAAAATATCGGTAGGCTATCGTATCGTATGAAAATTCGTGTTCCAAGCCCCAAAAAACGCAAAATTACAAAATGTCCTGAGTGTAAAATTCTGAGTATTTTTTTTAGTTTTAACGGGAAAACTTTAACATAAAAAAATGCTGCCAAAATGCTGGAAATCACTGTAGGATTTATGCCATGGAGAAATTTAAAATATATTAAATTAAGTATACGAAAGCGGGTTACTTTTAGATGGTGGCTGCCAACGAGAACCAAATCGCCAAATCATTAACTCGCAGCATCGGGCCTGGCTCAACTTCAATGTAAATTAAAGTATATTAAAATATACTGCGAGTAAATATCCTTTCGACCTGAAGTACATTCGCCGATGCGCTAAACTCATTAACCCTTCCCCTCCCATTTGCTTGAGCTCAATAAATTTTATTTAGGCACAATTTTTCATTTGACTTAATGGACACCACTGTATGCCATATTACAAATATATACAAATTGACAACAGCACCACAAACGTCAGCGAAACTAACACAGGCTAACACAAAAACAAAAACAACCCACACCCACAATCCTACACAAACATAGTATAACGACAACAATAAGAACAACGTCACACCGTTATCGATACCGAGATACCCCGAGCCACGGCGAACACCGTTGGTATCTTCATCAACAGCAACAATAGCTAAAACAACAACAACAATGCCACCATCAGAGCAACAATCGCCACTATCTCAATCGCCCGGCTGGCAGCTGTTTATAGGCGAAGGAGCAATGCCAACGGCAAAAGCACGAAAAGCGTTGGTATTATTTAAAAAAAAAAACAGCAAAAGCACACACAAAAAACAACATTACTACAAAAAGAAGCTTAAGAGAAGAAAGCAGCTATGTCGAAGGCACAGGTGGAGGTGGAGTACAGCAACAGGAAAAACACGACAAACCGCAACAACAACATCGTCGTCATTAGCAGAAATGTAAATAATTATCTCGTGAAATGCCGCAAACAAAAGCAACAACAGGCACGACGTGTTGTAAATGTGCGGCACGTGTGTATGTGTGGATGTGTGTTTGTGTATGTGTGTGTGATTGTGTAAACGTAATGAAAAAATGAAAAATCAAGTGTATTATGAACATGGCAACGGCGTGGTTGGTGTAGAGGGCAAATCATCCCCACACACACACACACACACACACACACACCCAGCCACCACCCAACAGATTCAAAATGCGAGCAGGATCCAAAGCAAATAAATACTACAATGCATTAGCAAGAACATCAACCGCAACGGTGGCATCGGCATCACCATCGGTATCAGCATCACCATCGGCATGGCATGGCATGGAACAGCACGGCACCAAAGTAAAGCGAATAGCGCGCAAAATTAAAAGAAACGTACAAAGATGGCGGGAGTGGTGTGCGTGGCGGCAGGCGGCAGACGGCAGACGAAAAACGGCATTGGATAGGCAAGTGTGATTGTGAAAAGGGAAATTTTTAATTGACGCTATACGTACGGCCGCAGACGCAGACAAATAGGCTGGAGCAGGCACAGTGGGTAATATTGCTTAGACAGAGGTAAAAAATTAATATATTCTCAAATAATAAAGTTATATTTTAGCTATTTGCTTTTTAAAAATACCAATAATTAATGAAAGTGCTTTCAATTAATTAAAGAGAAATAATTTTAATATTTTTTTTCATGCGGAGAGCGAAATGCTACTTGTATAAGATATAAAGGAACATACTCTTCGTAACAAAGAATACCTTAGCGACATTGATTTTTATATTTTGAGTTTTATTTAAAAAAAAAAAAAAACAAAAAAACAAGTTTATCTAAGCGTTACTTTTTGAGCTCTATATTTTGTTCAGAAAATAATCGTTATTTTTGGAGTTTTGTTTATCGCTGAGAAAATAAAAACTAATTTGTAGTGATTTTTCGCACAAATCGTGTTTTACTTTCTGAGCAAAATATAAAACTCAAAAATTTTTTTGGATTTCCACCTTTCTCATAATAAATATTTATTTCTAGTGCAATTTAAAAAGCATGGATTCAATACGTAATTGCTTTATATACATTAAGTTTCATTAATTGATTTTCAATAAAAATTTTTGTAAATCTCTATGACATTTAATTATTTTCTTAAGCTAGTTAATTCAAATTATATTTCACTGTTTTGGTTTCAAATATACTAAGGTGTTGGTATTTCAGTTATATAGGAATCTTGAATGTTTATTCTTAACAAGTGTTAGGCTTTACTGAATAAATGAATAACAATAAATAAAATAATTTTATGTGCAGAAAATAAAACACAAGAAATAATGATTATTTTCTGAGCAAAAACCAATCAACAATAACAATTAAAAAGTATCTTTTTTAATAAAAGTTATAATCGTTACGACTCCTGATTTTTTCAATTTGTGAACCCAAAATTTATTTAATCTACATTTATTTTATTAAATTTATATTATGGAGAACGTTTTAGCTCTTAAAGTACTGAACTGATTTTAAATATAATTTCTTTAAATAATAATGATTTTTTTTTTTTCGCGACCTTTCCAATTTTAATTTTGTGTTTTGCCGGCTCGAGTACAAAGCTCCACGTCGGACGATGCGGACGTGTAAAATCATTTGCCCTGAAGACGGTTACCGTAGTGTAATCGAAATATATTGGAGGAGAAAAAAAAAAAACAAAAAGTAAATCATTTGTTTTACTCTACCAACACCCCCTTGACCTCGAGCCGGCAAAACACAAAATTATAATATCTTTAAATATTTTTTTTATATTTTTTATCTACATTAGGGTGCACTCCTCCCCATAAAAAATGGAGTTTTCCATCGGAATGATAAAATTTATTATTTTCTAAGACACCAACCAATACATTTCACAATAATATGAACATTTCCAATTTCAAATTTCCTAAGTTTAAGTTTAAAAGTTCTACATAAAAATATTGAAAAATTTGTTTGACGCAAACGCAACAATAAAATGTTTGATACGGTTTTTTACCTTTTTTTTTTTGAAATCAATCAAAATGTAAATAAATAATCGATTATATTGATTTGCAAAAATAACTCCATCGACATCCCAATTTTTTTGCAAGTTTAATTATTATCGTTCCTTTGAACACCTTTTCTTTTAATATTTTTAAGCAGACGTTTTAAGATTACACTGTGTTGTCACCTCAAGTATAAAAAAAAAACCCGTTTTTGGAGAAATTTTCAAATTGTGCCAGCACACGTAAATCTTAATATTTTTCAAAAGATTTTGAAGGAAGTCTTAAAACATAATAAGTTTTATAATGCCGGTGGAAAACCTGAAACTTTTTTTTGCGAGATAAATATGTACATATATTTCTTGAAGTTGATCTCAATTCAAGTTTAAAAATTAATTATATTAAATTATTACGCTAAATCAAATATTACATTTTAAAATATGTTTGAAGGGGGTTGCCACTATTAACCAAAAATAAATAAAAATTAACTTAAAACATAAATAAAATATTACAATTCTGTTGTGAAACGAAAGGGGTTAACATACAATATAAATTATATAAAATATATTTGGCGATGCTTAATTGAAATAAACCAAAAAGTTAACTTTAGCCTATTCCTAAAGAGGTTTAAAAATGCTTAATTTCAATTTAAGTTAAAATGAAGCAGATTTAGAAAACATGTTTTAAAAATTTAATATTACCTACTGTCTAGTATTGTAACGGTAGTGTAAGTAAAAATTAAATATTTTTGAAGAAGGTTGCCAGCCATTTAAATAATTAAACACAAATAAATGATAACTATTTTGGAGAATATATGGTAATTCTTTTTCTTTTTGGAAGTTTCCTCTGACGTTTTTCCCAACCTGTACATTTCTCCCATTTTTCAAACAATTTGTTGCTGAAATTCCCTAATATTTTATCAAATTCTTTCAACTTTTCCTCGGTATATTTGGTTGTATCAATGGCTTCCGCAATAATTTTTGTGAGACCATTATCGACATGGCATGCCAAAAAACAAAGAACGCAAAGAAGTGATAACTATATTTTTTTTTAATAAATTTTTTATAAGAACACATTTCATTCAGGCACAAAATTCGTTTAAACTCAAACTTCAAACTTTGTGCAAATTGTAATGAAATACAAAAAATTTTCGTAAAAATTTCAAACTTTTCCGTTGGAATTTTCAGAAAGTTCTTGGGTATGCAGTTTCATAGCCCATTTAATTTTAATGAAACAAATTGCAAGTGCAAGGCAGCTAAAGGTTGCCACTAAAATTTTTAATAAATTTCTTAGCGACAGTGTTGATCATTTCCCTCAATAAAAAAAAAATTTTTACATTTATTATATGAACACCAAACCTAAAAAAAAATTATCGATAAACTCAATAGTCCATTTAAAAATGGAAAGCAAATTAACAAACGTCAGGTTTTCATAGTTCAAAATTAACATTTCTTTGAAAAGATCGATCGGCTGTTTCACTCAGTGTGCGAGGCTCGACTAAATCAACTAAGAACAATCGAAAAAAAATTAATTCAAAATGGTAAGCGAGCTGGAGGAGACAGAGGTGGATGAAAAGTACAGCAAGCGAACGAATAAGTGACTAGCTCTCAAATGAGCAGGCAGTCAAGTGAACGAAACGAATGGCGCAAGCAGAATGAGCAAGGCATGTGGAAATATGCGGCCTGGCGGAGAAGAAGAAGAAGAAGTTGTTGATGTTAGCAGTTGTTAGGCTTTACTGAATAAATGTTAGGCTTTACTGAATAAATGAATAACAATAAATAAAATAATTTTATGTGCAGAAAATAAAACACAAGAAATAATGATTATTTTCTGAGCAAAAACCAATCAACAATAACAATTAAAAAGTATCTTTTTTAATAAAAGTTATAATCGTTACGACTCCTGATTTTTTCAATTTGTGAACCCAAAATTTATTTAATCTACATTTATTTTATTAAATTTATATTATGGAGAACGTTTTAGCTCTTAAAGTACTGAACTGATTTTAAATATAATTTCTTTAAATAATAATGATTTTTTTTTTTTCGCGACCTTTCCAATTTTAATTTTGTGTTTTGCCGGCTCGAGTACAAAGCTCCACGTCGGACGATGCGGACGTGTAAAATCATTTGCCCTGAAGACGGTTACCGTAGTGTAATCGAAATATATTGGAGGAGAAAAAAAAAAAACAAAAAGTAAATCATTTGTTTTACTCTACCAACACCCCCTTGACCTCGAGCCGGCAAAACACAAAATTATAATATCTTTAAATATTTTTTTTATATTTTTTATCTACATTAGGGTGCACTCCTCCCCATAAAAAATGGAGTTTTCCATCGGAATGATAAAATTTATTATTTTCTAAGACACCAACCAATACATTTCACAATAATATGAACATTTCCAATTTCAAATTTCCTAAGTTTAAGTTTAAAAGTTCTACATAAAAATATTGAAAAATTTGTTTGACGCAAACGCAACAATAAAATGTTTGATACGGTTTTTTACCTTTTTTTTTTTGAAATCAATCAAAATGTAAATAAATAATCGATTATATTGATTTGCAAAAATAACTCCATCGACATCCCAATTTTTTTGCAAGTTTAATTATTATCGTTCCTTTGAACACCTTTTCTTTTAATATTTTTAAGCAGACGTTTTAAGATTACACTGTGTTGTCACCTCAAGTATAAAAAAAAAACCCGTTTTTGGAGAAATTTTCAAATTGTGCCAGCACACGTAAATCTTAATATTTTTCAAAAGATTTTGAAGGAAGTCTTAAAACATAATAAGTTTTATAATGCCGGTGGAAAACCTGAAACTTTTTTTTGCGAGATAAATATGTACATATATTTCTTGAAGTTGATCTCAATTCAAGTTTAAAAATTAATTATATTAAATTATTACGCTAAATCAAATATTACATTTTAAAATATGTTTGAAGGGGGTTGCCACTATTAACCAAAAATAAATAAAAATTAACTTAAAACATAAATAAAATATTACAATTCTGTTGTGAAACGAAAGGGGTTAACATACAATATAAATTATATAAAATATATTTGGCGATGCTTAATTGAAATAAACCAAAAAGTTAACTTTAGCCTATTCCTAAAGAGGTTTAAAAATGCTTAATTTCAATTTAAGTTAAAATGAAGCAGATTTAGAAAACATGTTTTAAAAATTTAATATTACCTACTGTCTAGTATTGTAACGGTAGTGTAAGTAAAAATTAAATATTTTTGAAGAAGGTTGCCAGCCATTTAAATAATTAAACACAAATAAATGATAACTATTTTGGAGAATATATGGTAATTCTTTTTCTTTTTGGAAGTTTCCTCTGACGTTTTTCCCAACCTGTACATTTCTCCCATTTTTCAAACAATTTGTTGCTGAAATTCCCTAATATTTTATCAAATTCTTTCAACTTTTCCTCGGTATATTTGGTTGTATCAATGGCTTCCGCAATAATTTTTGTGAGACCATTATCGACATGGCATGCCAAAAAACAAAGAACGCAAAGAAGTGATAACTATATTTTTTTTTAATAAATTTTTTATAAGAACACATTTCATTCAGGCACAAAATTCGTTTAAACTCAAACTTCAAACTTTGTGCAAATTGTAATGAAATACAAAAAATTTTCGTAAAAATTTCAAACTTTTCCGTTGGAATTTTCAGAAAGTTCTTGGGTATGCAGTTTCATAGCCCATTTAATTTTAATGAAACAAATTGCAAGTGCAAGGCAGCTAAAGGTTGCCACTAAAATTTTTAATAAATTTCTTAGCGACAGTGTTGATCATTTCCCTCAATAAAAAAAAAATTTTTACATTTATTATATGAACACCAAACCTAAAAAAAAATTATCGATAAACTCAATAGTCCATTTAAAAATGGAAAGCAAATTAACAAACGTCAGGTTTTCATAGTTCAAAATTAACATTTCTTTGAAAAGATCGATCGGCTGTTTCACTCAGTGTGCGAGGCTCGACTAAATCAACTAAGAACAATCGAAAAAAAATTAATTCAAAATGGTAAGCGAGCTGGAGGAGACAGAGGTGGATGAAAAGTACAGCAAGCGAACGAATAAGTGACTAGCTCTCAAATGAGCAGGCAGTCAAGTGAACGAAACGAATGGCGCAAGCAGAATGAGCAAGGCATGTGGAAATATGCGGCCTGGCGGAGAAGAAGAAGAAGAAGTTGTTGATGTTAGCAGTTGGAGAAAATTAGTACCAAGAGCGAGTTACTTGATTTCCATTCGCCTGCAAATACCCACTCCACCTTACCCACCTAACTCCCCACCATCCACCATCGTCGACCACCACCTGCGCCCAATTGATAGCCGTAAAAAACATTTATTATTTACTCTACGAGTATCTCGCTAGCTTGCCGCCTGTTGACATTTTTTTTTTTTTGCTTTGTTTTTTTTTTTGTTGATATCACTCGCCTAGCCGATAGCCACAGTTTTTTATGTTTATTATAATTCTTGCTGTTTTTATTATTATTGGCTATCTCTGAATGGCAAAGTGGAAAACGTAGTTAAAACAAAAGCGAAATCAAAATGAAAAATGAAGTGGAAAGTAGGCGTAGGCGGTGTGAGAAGGTGAAGTTGAAAGGTGGAGTGACTGCCAGCTCAGCTCAGCTCGACTTTTTAGACATGGCGTCAGGTGGGCATCGTAACTGAAGCGAATTGAAAAAATCAAATCAAATGACAACTACGACGACAACAAAGACAACAAATATAAGAACAACAACAGCAGCAACAATGTAGCAATAATAACGCAAAAAAAAAGATTAAATGATGGAACGCACGAACGAACCCATAAGTCATTGTGACTTATTGTGAGCGCACTGTGGAACGGACTTTGCCGCGACAGGCAATCAATCGAATGGTCTTGGAAATGTATAAGAATTTAAGTAAAAGCTACATATCATCGAAAACAATAGATTTGATAGTTAGAGACAAGTTTGAGAACATGCGCTTCCTCAACTACGCTTGCTCGGCAATATAAGGGCATATAGTTAGTACAGTAGCCCAAAATAACCATGCAATGAAAATACTCCTTTGATAGGGAACTCAAGTACTCCTTCCACTTTTTTTCCATGTATTCAACTGATATTTTTAGCATCACGATATCCCACGCAATAATAATTATTTGGTCTATGGATGATACCAATTAATCAAACTCGCCAACAGTATACCGTACATTCAACCTTTTCGAAATTCAAAGTTTATCTAAGCTTAATAAAATCAATTCGGAAAATAAGTAGAAACAGCTGATGGATGACAAAAGAGATATGCTCAGAACCCCTTAAGATCCCCGTGCTACTTTTGAAAACGCTCAGAAGCATCAATGTATTGTGTCATATACCAAAGGCATAAAGAGGGGCGGGGATTCTGTTCATCCCGAGGGTCAGAAAGAATGGCCCGACTCACCCGAAGCCTCGCAGGCCAATCTACCTCACATCGTTCGTGTTATAGGAAAGCAACACCTTTAGCATTGTGTTCACCAATGACAAACTCATCGATGGACTGTGAGCGAGCCTTGAGCTTGGCGGCCGGGTCAATGGAAATCTCTCTCGTCTATGTTGCCGGTCATAGGAATATATACCGTAACGAGAGGGTTGACGAAATGGTCACAGCCAGAGCTTGTCTTGTGGAATCCATGGCGGAAGTAATTAGCTCCCCACTAGGGGTAATCAACTGCAGTCAATAAAACTGCACTTAAAGTTCTCACGAATGGCATAAACAAGATGGAACAGATTAACTCCTTGCAAAATTGTAAAAGAAATCTTGCCCACTTATGACAAATCTAGAACGGTGGCCTTGCTAAGTAAATCAAAGAAAGAAATATCCAGACTGACAGCGACGGTAACGGAGTACCGGTTGATTGGCGAGCATACAGGCTAGATACAACACTCGATACCGGAGCTGCATTCTCGAGAATAGTTGAGAAACAGTTCTTCACTATCTCTGTGAGTGTCCAGCCCTGGCTCGTAGTGGACAGCAGAAACTAGGATTTTTCTTCGCGAGCGACCTGAAGATAGTCTCCAACTGCGCAACAAAAAACATCAGGAGATTCCTCCAGAAATCCAAATGGTTTGAAAATTAGGAATCACAAGTGGAGGAAAAACAGGTGGCACTCCAATCGCTGATTGGATCTTACGGTTTTGCTAAGCAACGCTACTACCAACCAACCAACCAACATAAAAACTATTGTTCTAATGAGCAATCCGTTGCACGTCTATAGGGCAAACCGTCTCAACAGAAACTGATCTTCATCAAGTCTAATCCGAGATAATGTCGAGAAGAAGGAAATATTTATAGGTACTTTTCTCATTGAAGGTGCAATCGATAACACTTCGTACGCCGCCACCAAAAAGGGCACTAATTAAGAGAGGGGCAAACGACAACCTGATGGCCTGGATAAACAGTATTTTTAGTGCCAGGAGGGTGCAAATAATATCAACATTGCAGTCAGCACAACAAGGAGCTACCCATGGGGTGGAGTATTATCTCCATTAATATGGAACATAGTTGTGGACGTACTACGTCATACAGTAATAAACACTGGTCTAACTGGTCAATATTATGCGGTTAATGTGGTAATAATATTTAGAGGAAAGTAACTTAGATAATCTATAGAAAAGGATTCAATATGTTGTATTTTTTACACGGAAATATAAACTTGAAAGTGCTAAATCCCATTCGAATGGATAGCACAAACAAAGTGGCTAAATTTCTATGTGAGATACTAGACCAAAAACTACACTTAGAGGAAGTGGGGAAGAACGATGTGAGAATATTTATGACTTGCTGATCCATAGCAGCAGGGCCAGGATACGTGTGGGGCCCCTCTTTTGAGGTCATAATTATATGCAATATATTAAAAAATTACTCATCAATTTATTTTAACATGGTCGTTGTTTATATAATCAGAAGTCTCGTTTCATTAGTAATATAGTAATCAATACTTTGACCTTTATACAGTATATAACGCTAAATATATTAAAATGATACTACTGGAACGACTCTTTATGAGTTTTTTCTGCTGCGAATATTACAACGATATCATCAAAGTCTAGTTCACGCAGTATATCTCTCTCTGAACTCAATATAACTAAGTCAATAAGTCGGTCTTCCCCCATACATGTACGGAGTCGATCTTGGATCAATTTCATCTTGGAGAAGGATCTTTCACTTGTGCAATTCGTTACCATCATTGACAGGTATAATCGTAGAATAATTTCTGGAAATTTTGTCTTCAAGTGCTCTAATCAATTCATCAATGACTGGAAGAAAAACTTCCGTACGAAATTTTTCCCTCGCTGAAAGTGGCACTGCCGATGCCTTAGAACCAAGAGGTTGAAGGCGAACATTGGCTGATCTTACTCGGACAGATTCATAGTCGCTGATCTCGGAGAATTTTCTAGAAGTTTTTTTCGTACGTCTCGA
Organism: Anomoia purmunda; assembly: GCA_951828415.1. Classification (NCBI taxonomy): domain Eukaryota; kingdom Metazoa; phylum Arthropoda; class Insecta; order Diptera; family Tephritidae; genus Anomoia; species Anomoia purmunda. Next base: position 19,179,367 of record OX639993.1, read on the forward strand.
ACTCATCTCTCTTAGATTTCACGAATAATTTCAAAGACATAAATATTTCAAATTAAATAAGAAATCTTACCAAGAATACCAAAATAAAATGAAAAAAAATATTATTTGTAACCCTAAATCATTTTATAGTTTCGTAAGCACAAAGCGTAAGGCAAATGGTTTCCCTTCAAATATGAGGTATCAGAACACTGTGTCCAGCGACAATGAAGACATTGCTAACCTATTTGCACAATTCTTTGAGTCTAACTACTCCACTAAAGTCAATCCTCCCCCTTACAAATATCCATATTATCTATATACTAATAATTCGATTAATGTTCCAGTAATATTTTCTGAAGATGTATTATTTTACCTCAAAACCTTTAAAAGAATCATTCCGGTAAGTTCCTGATATGATTCCAACATTGTATTCTTAAACAATTTGCTGATTATCTATATCTGCCTTTATCAAACTTGTTTAACTTATCGCTAAAACAGGTAATTTCCCGTCTGTTTGGAAAAAGTCTTTTATAATCCCTCTGCATAAAAGCGGCAATAGGTTTTCGATTGAAAATTGCCGTAGAATAGCAAAGCTATCGGCAATTCCAAAACTATTTGAAGCAATCATTACTAATCAGTTAAAATATTCGATCTCTTCATCAATCGCAAACTCTCAGCACGGATTTTGTAAGGGCAAATCAACTATTACCAATTTACTGGAATTCACAACTCATGTTTCAAATGGTTTTAGAGAAAATATTCCAACAGATGTTATATACACCGACTTCAGTAAAGCTTTTGACAAAGTTTGTCATCCCTTACTCATCCACAAACTTGATCTGCTGGGCTTTCCACCCTCTCTCCTCCGCTGGATTTCTTCTTATCTACATGATAGATCTCAAATCGTTATATTCAAAAATGCTTTTTCCAATGTCATTAATGCTACTTCGGGAGTTCCCCAAGGCAGCCATCTAGGCCCGATTCTGTTTTTGTTATTCATAACTGATATTACTACTGCAATAAGATATTCGAATATACTAATGTATGCCGATGATGTAAACCTTTTTAAATCATACGCTTCGATTGAAGAAAGAAATTTATTACAAATAGATATTAACAGCTTAGTTGATTGGTGCAACATAAATTATATGCCACTTAAACTTCAAAAATTTAAATTTATGAGTTTTTCACGAAGAACTATTCAGCCAACTTCTTACACAATAAACAACTATACTCTGGATCAAGTGTTTGACTTTGTTGACTTGGGAGTTACAATGGATTCCAAACTTAATTTCAATAGTCATGTTAATGCTATAGCTAATAAGGCTAGAGGGATATTTGCCTTTATAAAACGATGGTCAAAGGAATTCAAGGATCCATATGTAACAAAGGCTCTTTATACAACTTTAGTAAGACCTATGCTAGAATACGGTTCGATAGTTTGGAACCCACGTTATCAAGTTCACATTGATCGGCTGGAATCAATTCAAAAACAGTTCTTACTTTTTGCCCTAAGAGACTTTAGATGGGATTCTCGGCTTAATCTTCCTCATTATACTGATCGTTTGAAGCTAATAAATCTTCCTACTCTTTCCAGCCGTAGAGAAATGCTAGGCATAATATTCATTACTAAACTACTCACAGGGTCTATCGCAAGCACATTTCTTATTGCCGAAGTTAAACTTAATGTTCCTTCTCGGATTTCAAGACACTTTAAACCTCTTTATTTAAAACAGTGTAAAACCAATTATGAATTAAATGAACCTTTCCGATGTTTATGTCAAAATTTCAACTGTCTTTCCAGCACTTTTGATATTTCGGACTCACTTTTCACCATAAAGAGAGCTGTACTGTCCTTTCTCAATAAATGATTAACGGCGGTATAATATATATTTGATTCAGCTGATGAAGTTTTTTTTCTGTAGCTGAGCAGTTTTGGATCTCGACGCTTAACAAACTTTTGCCTTTTAACAACTCGGCACAAAAAAAATTATATCATGCGGACTGTGCCCCTCGTGGCGGTTGGGCGGTAAAGAGGGTAACCGTTGGGCTTATTATTATTATTATTAAAACAGACAGTTAACAGCAATTCGTAGTGTAATCGTAGGACTTTGGAGAGATTTGATAGTTGAATCGAACCTTTCAAGATTGTCAATTTTCTTTGCCAGTCCTCGAGCTTGACTTCTAACCACAACGGCCCTGGATGGTAGGAAAGAATGAGGGATGCTGTTCGAAAGTACTGAGATGGATACCTACATATACGGCCCTCGATTATCGACGAGGCCATTGTCTGGGAACCAACAGAACCAAAAAAACAGGGAGCTATCACAGCCCTCAGCAAGCTGCAAAAACTTCTTTGGGAAATTAACTATTAATGTAAATAATATCGGTATATCCCAAATACATATATATACAGTTTATTAAAAGAACATTTTTGCAAGCAGTTTTTCAAAGAATTGCCACCATGGCAAGGTTGAGAAAAATTGTTCTGTTTAAGTCGAAGAAAGTATAACAAAATTAAAGAGTTATGAAAAAAGTGTTAATGCTTTCGTAAAGATACATTTTTGAAAATAATTTGTCAATTATAATTCTTTGAGACTTTCTTTACACTGAATGACTGGATTAATTTATATATCCACCTGAATAAGCCCATTTTGATTGCGTTTTGTATTTCAAACAATGAATTGAGTTTCACAAACCCGAATGGCAGATCGCGTATTTGGCGATAATAAAGAGGTTTCAGCTACCAGCCTTAATCGGTAACTATAAAAATGGGATAGATTTTTTCGCATATAAAAAATTTAAATAAAATGAAAAGTTGTTACATTTGTCGGTTTCCAACTCTAAAACAAAGATTTGCTGCACACTCCATTTAGGAATTCAAATATAATTTTATTAACTGCGCCCACGCACCGACAGTCACAACATCTGGAATAACCTCTTAAATAAATGCATTTAATAAAATTCATTCCAATATACTCGTATTATTGCTACTTGTGAATGGACCAGTAAACATGTTCGAAATTGTAGACTGTGAAGGCAATGATGTTAATATTCTCATTTTTCATTTACTTTTTCAATAATTACAACTTTTTTTTAGGATTGGTAGTAACTTTTTTCTTTGTATTGTTATTCGCCGTAAAATAGAATGCAGTTTTTCAATGCAGCATTGTGATGGTTTCAATAGGGTGGTTGGCTTCGAGCGAAAAGTTGCCAACGTGCTATGTACCTTTTATTATTGCATCACAGTTGGTGCTGGGTTGTTGTTTTCAATTTTGTTCTTCTTGTTATTGCTCGCCATATTATAATTGAAATGACTGCATCTGGGTATAAATTTATTTTCAGTTTTTTCCAAAAGTCTCAATGCAGCAAAGAGTTTTTTCTACTGCTAAAAATAAAAAACTTGGTACATTGAAATTTTTTTTTTTTAATTTTTTTTTCGTTAACCTCATGCTGGTTTTAACGCATTTAGTATTTCTTTATTCCTACAATGACACATAAGTTTTTTTGAATACTCAGAAGTTTCAGCGTAATTTAAAAGTTTTTCATATCTCCAAATATTTTTGGAGTACACTTTTTTTAAATTCTCGATCACTATACATAAAATAAATATATTCTAGTTTAATTTTTTTATGGAAGTCTCGCTGCGGGCAGTAATCATTCAAGTGGGAGAATAGGCTCAATTATATTAATAATGAAAAATATAATTTAATTTTAAATATTACATGAGGGCAGGTGTCGCAAAAGTCGGGTAGCCCGATATTATTTGTTTATCAATGACAACTCTGATGATGACTTTATTTATTTTACATAAAGTCGAGAAAATTATATTAGTTATGGGACCGTCGCTATTCAATTATCTTTTATGACAATCTTATGGCATTTTCCATAAGTATTTGCTATAAGTTCTGAATTTCTTGGCGGATGTTCTTCCAAAGGGCTTCCAGAGTATGTGGCTTATTCAAAAAAAAAAAAAAAGTGCCAATCATGAAATCACTCCACGGAAAGCAGTCTTAGACGGTTAAGTATGGTGATCCTACTAGCTGGGGGATATCACTGAATGGGTAATATCAAATAGCGTACGCGCCTGGCTTAGAGCAAGCGGCTCACTATAGAAATGTGTATAAAATTTTCCATTCAAAACTTTCCCGACAATGGGTTGGGACCCACCACTAATGAAACAATCAAACATGCCTCGGATGTTGATCACTGTCCACAACGTTGACGATCTCCACAAACCGAAAAATATATGTTCGGATATGTCCGAACACTCTACACCACACTCCAACACCTTGCCTCCTGATTCACCCCTATCGATAAACGAATGACCACTTACCGCATCAGAGCTAAATTCAACAGCATAAGCTTAACTTTTGAGGAGCAGGACGAGGAGACCAAAGATGTAAAAGTTGTGCGCGACAATTTTAACGCTAGGGTGGGAAAATTATAATTATTTTGTCCAACAATCGGGAAATTCAGCCTTCACGACAATACCTCCGATGACGGAGAGAGACTGATCTTTTGACTTCGCTGCGAAATACAATATTGAGTTGTACGAGTTACCAGCAACGAAGGCAGCCTGGGTGTCCCCTGATCAAAGAACGAAAAACTAAATTTATCGTGTTGCTCGAAGATTGGAATCTCAGTGGGCTTTGGCCAATCCTTAAGGAAGGCGATTCCACTGTTTGCGCTAATTATCGCAGTATAAAGCTTTTCAACATCGCCTGTGAGGTTCTACCGATAATACTGTGCGAAAGTTCGAAGTTCTACATAAACAAACTGATTGTGCGTTATCAGTGTGGCTTCAGACCTGGAAAGTCCACCATTGTCCAGATATTCACAGCGCGGCAAATTCTAGAAAATACCCTAGATAGACAAATCGACACACACATGTCTAAATTTAGAATCTCCACGACTTTTATGGCTATTTAGAGTGACACTGAATACAACCTTTAACCCCATCTAGATTAGGAAAACCCTCTTCGAACCGTACGAGACCAAACGAGGTTTTACTAGGTTTACTCACTTTCCTGCGGTTTCTTTAATATAGTGCTTAAATGCATAATATGTGCTGAATCGCAACGCCTCCATATATACCATAAGTATGATGTTACTGGCGTATGCAGATGACAGATGAGATCGTTAGCCTTAACAGCAGGACCGTTAGTGCAGCTTTTTCTAGTTTTGAGAAGGAGTCAAAAAAGGTTGGGTTAGCGGTGAACGAGGGCAAAATAAAGAGTCTTCGCGTATTGGGACACAAGTCACTGATGGCAGTTACAATATAGCTTTGAAGTAGTGAAGGACTTTGTATACTTAGGATCCCGCATAAACACCACCAGTACCGTCAACCTTGAGATCAAGCGAGGTATAATTCTTGCCAAAAAAAAGGAGAGCCCTCTCGCGACAAACAACAGTTTCGTTCTAAAAATCCCTCATCGCAGAAACGGGAACGAAGTTGTACAAAGACTAACAGACTTTGGGAGCTTTCGAGAGAACTATTCTACGCAAGATATACGGTCCTGCTGATGTAGGCGACAGCTACCGAAGACGATGGAATGTTGAACTGTACGAGCTCTATAATGACATGGACATAGTCAAACGCCTAAGAATTCAACGTTTGCGGTGGCTTGCGCTGTCGGACGTATGGATAATGATGCTTTGTTGAAAATATCCTTCGACTCGGCAACTATGGATGGACAACAAAAGCAAGGGCATCCACGAACACAATGGAAAGACCAAGGGCAGAATGATCTGTCTACACTTGGATTGATTAATTGGCGCAAACTTCGCAAATGAGAGAGGTGATTGGCGATTTTTTTTGATCTGGACTCAAACCGTCAAACAATTGTAGTGTCAAATAACACGAAGATTACTTTAATTAAATTCAAGTTATTAAAAATTTGGTAACTCTTTTAAAAAACAGTTCATATGAAAACCCATACAGCGGACTATATGTGTACCAAATCTTATTAAAATTTGGCGAGTCGTCACTTATAAATATGTGCTTTAATGTCACGTATTCAACTGTAATTGAATTCGGCTGAAACCCGAAAACGATTCAGCTAGAAAAGTCAGGAGCAATTTTCATGAAGCCTGGGTGGCTGGTTTAAGTTGATTGTCTACATGGTTACAAGCAATTAGTAAATTAGTAATTTTGATCATCCTAGCGAGTACTCAAACACTAGGTGTTCGACTATCTCTCTAGAGCCCGGGTCCTCACAGCTGTGGCTGGCAGCACCTTTTGTAGAGTAAGCCTATTCTTTCGGCATGCACTCCCAAGGGTCAGTGCCTTGGGCAGACTACCGCGAGTTTGTAGGTATTTTCTGTGCTCATTCCTGAAAGAGCCCTGGTTTTAGACGGATCAAAGGAGACACAAAACTGTACGGTTCCACCTCTGCTTAGCTATTGAGTAGTAATAGTAAATTCGCCAATTTTGCTTTTGAACTCTCTGATCGAGACACATATGCCCATCGCGTGTGGCACGCTTAATGCAGAGTCACATCTCGCCAGTTCATCCGCTGTATCATTATCGTAAATATTCCTATGTCCCGGGACCCAGACTAGTTCTGCAAATGTAAATGTGTGCATTGTGTTTGTACGTGTGTCACAATTATAAATGCAATATTACTTTGGTATGAAGAAAGTTGTGAATCTACATAAAACACACACAACCTCAACGCCTCAATTGATATATCTACTTATAAATTTTTCTGCAAAATTTTCTATAACCCAAATAAGTAAATAGACAGCGTATTTCAGTTAGTGAAAAAAAAGTAAAAGTTACACGAGTACTCGGTCAGCTGGGCTCTTGAGGATTCACAAATGAACCAAACAATCAGCAACTCAGCTGACAGTCTATCAGGAACTCAATCTCACAACTACTCAATCAAATGGACTTTGACTCACAGTGCCTTGTACAATTCAAATGCCCTGCCCATTCAGTCAGTCAAACAGACAGTCAGTCGGTTAGCGATTCATTCGCCTTGTAAGTCACTTAGTCACCAATGTCTACTTAGCTGCTTCCTAACTTTCTCCTACACATTTACACACTTCACAACAGTTCAAAGTGGAATCAATGTGAGAGAGAGGTAGGTGATTGCCCTGGAGGCCGGACTGTTTTCGATATTGTTGCCGGATTGTCTGCCAGTTGGCGCCGTTAGCGGTGTGGCAATAAGCGTAAAGCTATTACAGTATCTGATAATGTTGTGCTACGGATGGAGCACGAAAAAGCACAGGCACACGCACACACACACACACACACACATAAATATGTATTTACTTGTAAATTTGTTTCGTTTGCCTGCAGACTTCGATAAGGCCAACCACTACCGACTCAAATGCTCCAACCACAGCAACATTTACGTCGCTTACGGTATTTACTTACATGAACTGGCCACAGTACACGACGATGAGGTGCAACAAACGAAGTGAACTGATTGCTACAAAGAACGTGCCAATATGCGCCATCAACCGGCCACATGGGTATAAAAAAAAAATACAGGAATTTTGGTAACTTGTAGTGGAGTGGAGAGACAGTGGGAAAAGGAGAGGGAGATTCATCGTTCGTGGTCGACTACTAGTAAAACTACGCAAAGGACACCACTAGTATCTGTGTGAAGAGCGAACATCTCGCTAAGTTTCGCACGAAGTTGTAAAGTGTAATTCGTCGACCTGTAGTAAAGTCAATTGAGAGCCAAGTAGCGCAGCAAGTTGAGGAGAGCGCTGATGGCTAGCATTGAGTACATGTTCAATAGATGAGAATGAGAGTATGAAATAAATGTTTGTGGCTGGCATTTTCACTGAATACCACCCATGGGGTGGCACTTCGTCACATGCTGCATCTGCAATGAAGTGAATTACAATGAAATTAATTAACTAATTCAAAAACTTAAAACACCTGCAGCGTGGGCGGTTTTTGGCGGGAATGTGGCTTAGGCGGCAGCTCATTTGAGATCATATTGTTTTACTACAGAGTTGTCGTACAACATCAAATATGCAGTAGAGATTTTGTTGCAGGCGGATGTCTAAGCATTAAGGTTAACACTTGGTTATAGGAAGAGTTTTCGCGGGATTTTGCGTAAATTTATGAAATAAACTTTCTTTATTGAATTTCAATTTTAAGGAAGAACATGCTTACCTTTATTGTATTTGAACTTTTGCCATTTTTTGCATAGTTTCATAATTCTATTGCTGCAGATCTTCAGTGGCTTGACGGCGAAAATCTTGTTCAGGTATTTGCGTCGGCTTTTACGTCGTTTAATTTGTTTACCATCAAGCGAATTTTGCAAAGACCAAAACACAAATGGTAGTCAGACGGTGCAAGCCCGAGCTATACAAGGAGGTGTGAAGCGTAGCATTGTCTTGATGAAACACAACTCCTTTCGCGTTGGTAAATTCTGGTCGTTTTTTCTTGATTGTTTCCTTCGTTGGAAATTTTCAGAAGTCGCAAAAAAAAAGGTTACTGCCTGAAAAATGGGCATCTTTTTTTTTTGCTTCAGGGAGATTCCATTGTTATGGGAGGAACAAATGCAAACACAATTTTATCAGTGTTAAATCATTTAAATAGAAAAAGGATTAAAAATGATGACGTTTTTTAGCCATTTTTATTTATTCATATCATTCAAAAAATGCTACTGTTCTTTTAATCGCGTTACGATCGATTTTTAAGTGTGTCCAATTGAAATTAAAAAAAAACGTCTTTTTTTTTAGCGTTGTGGACCAGAAAAAATCAATTTTACAAAAACAAAGCTCGACCTTCCACCTTCCACTTCCCAATTTTTTAAATTGTAAGTGCAAGTTTTTTTCGCATATACAAAAGGAAATATTTTTTTAATAATTTATAGTACCATTTCCTAAAATAATTTCTGGAAACGTCGCAAAATTCGAACATAATTTTAGAAAAGGGTAAAAAATTGTAGATTTTCAAAAAGTCGGGCGAAAGGGCATTGGCATTTAAAAAGGGTAAAATTGCCACTTTAGTCGCACAACGGCAACACTGCTATAGAAAACCAACCCCTAACATATCCCTTTTCATCGTCCATCCATGCTTTGAAGTCGTTTGCGTTCCATATTAGAGCGTTCGATGTACAATTCTATAAGCGAAACGAAAACGATATCGAGCTTTCAAGAATATGGAAATCGATTGGAAGCAATACGACCCTTAATGTGCACCGCGCCTAAGATCCATATCGCTTGTATATCGTATCGCGTGTAGTAACGCTCTAATATTTGCCGGACCCTATATTAACCCTTAATAAGCGCATTATGAAAATTACCTAACAGGTCGCATAGGGTGTCGAATAACTCAAAGCAATTTTTGGACAAAGAATGTGAGAAATAAATAAAACTAAGTGCGTATTAACATAAACATTAAAGTTCGTTATTACAATTAATTTTAAGAAAAAAAGATATGTTTGGTTTCCAATTTGGATTGAAAAATGCAGAACTTCCAAAAGTAGACTTATCAGCAGATCATTCTGACAAATTTAGACATTTACCTCTGCCAAAAAATGTGACTGTAGTGGTCTCATGAGGTCAGAGACTAGCGAGACATATGCCATGATGACTAATTTTGCGTATACCGCGTGGAGGTAGGAAGCTAAACGAAATAACACGATTGCGCTCCAAGCATTCCAGGGCATTTTTTTTTTTCAATTTGGAATGAAATTATCCTCATACGAATAATGAAAGATTAGATTATACGCATTTTTTATCGCCCATAATGATTTGCTTCTAAAATGATTCGATTTCCTTGCATTTCAATCCAATCAAACAAAATTATTTGCGCTTATTCCAGTGACACTCAAACATCTAGCTTCTTTGAATTGCTTTGGGTTCATTTTAAGTTATTTCCAAACTGTCATGTGTTTGATGTCTGTGCATATCTTCCAATAGCGCTGGAGTCTGGTCTAATCTCACTAGTTACAAACTTTCTTCCACTGTTTTGTCACAAGATCAAAATGAGTTTTGGACTTCAAAATTTCCAGAACAAAATTGAGCGAATCAAAATTAGATGCTACATTTCATTAGAGCATTCTCACCGTATACCATACACAATTTTCTGAATATTTTCGCAGCGTTTTCGAGTTCTTATAGTAAAACTCAGAGGTGCATTTCCTCAGGTATTTCACTCATTTCAAATAAATATAGGTTCTTTTTCTCTGACGACAAATTACTGTTACTGTTTTCATAAAGATGCACCTTGACGAAATTAGATTAGTGTTGCCAGAAATGTAGACATCTGCGCCACCTAGTGGCAAAAAAGAGTAGACTTTTCATATGAGCCAAAATTTCACGAAAATATGTCTTAGTGGAAATAATGTAATATTTAGTAAATAATAAAGATTATATTGAAGATCAATAACATAGTTTCGACTGATTCTTAATTTACCACACCGTGTAACGGTAATTCGCAACAATGAGCAAATCGATATATCCGCGATATTGAAACTATGTTATAGTAAATCTCTGTACATATTGTATAAATTTTAAGTATTTTTATTTCGAAACTTCCATAGACATAAGAGTACCAATTAAAAGAAAAATGTCGTAAAAACTCAAAAAAAGACATTTTTAAACAAATCTGTTTAATTCAATATTATGCTTATGAACAAATTTATTTAATTTACTTGCCTTTTTCTTATTTTATCTAATTTATATACTAAGAATGTATTTATATGAAATATTGAAAAGAATGCTTGCAAAATTGCTTTGAGTCCGAATGAAAATTGGTTAAATGAATATATAAATTTTTTGAGTGTTGGAATGGAATTTACTTTAATATGAGAAAGATATATGACAAAAAATCGTTTACCTAAAAGCGCGAGCCAGAAGTCAATTTTGTTTGCCGCCTTCAGTTCCAAATGAGATTAGTATCCATTGATAGAAAGTAGTAGTGGTAATACTTGTGGTGGTAGTAGTAGTAATAGTAGTATCAGCGGCCAGAACTGCTTGGTAGTAATAGCAATTAGCAGTACTTAGTAGCCTTAGCAAAAATAGCAGTAGAAATTAGTAAACATATTGTAGTAATTTAGTAGCAGCATTTTAGTTTAGCATTAGTAAAAATATTTAGTAGTAGTAATATATGATAGTAGAAATTAGAAGTAGCATTAGTAAAAATAGTAGTAGAAATTAGTAGTGTCATTAGCAAAAATAGTAGTAAAAATTAGCAGAAAGGTAGTAGTGGATATGAATAAAAATATTTGAAGCAAATAATAGTATTTTTACGAATATAGTAGTAGAAATTAGTAAAAATAGTGGTAGAAATTTGTAGTGTCACTAGTAAAAATAGTAGTAAAATTAGTAGAAAAGAAGTAGTGGAAACGAGTAAAAAATATTAGTAGTAAATAATAGTATTTTTAAAAATATAGTAGCAGAAATTAGTAAAAAATAGTAGTAGAAATTAGTAGTGTCATTAGCAAAAATAGTAGTAAAACTTAGCAGAAAGGTAGTAGTGGAAATGAGTAAAAATGTTTGAAGCTTATAATAGTATTTTTACGAACATAGTAGTAGAAATTAGTAAAAATAGTGGCAGAAATTTGTAGTGTCACTAGTAATAATAGTAGTAAAATTAGTAGAAAAGAAGTAGTGAAAACGAGTAAAAAAAATTAGTAGTAAATAATAGTATTTTTAATAATATAGTAGCAGAAATTAGTAAAAATAGTAGTAGAAATTAGTAGTGGCATTAGTTAAAAAAAAATAGTATCATTAGTAGTAGAAATAACAGAATACTGGTAGAAATCAGTAAAAATAGTATTAGTGATTAGTAGCAGAAACGAGTAAAATATTAGTAGAAATTAGTATAAGTAGTAGCAGAAACTAGTACAAATTGTGGTACTAATTAGTAGTAGCATGAGTAAAAATAGTAGTTGAAATAAGCAAACCTCATGGTGGTAATTACTAGTACTATTAGTAAAAGTAGGAATAGAAATGAGTTAAAAAATTAGTAGTAATTCAGTTCAGCATTAGTAAAACAGTAATAAGTAAAATTAGTAGTAGAAATTAGTAGTGATTTTAGTAAAATTAGTAGTAGCAGAAATTAGTAAAAGTTTTGTAATAGTAATTAGTATCATCATGAGTAAAAATAGTAGTAGAAAGTTCTTCTTTACGCGACATCTACTCGACCTTCGTTACGCGATATCGACACGACTTGCATTAAGCGATGTGAAAAATCACTCTAATGCCGCTAGAGAAGTAGCACTAAAAAAAACTCAACTTCCATCTGCAGATAACGATTAGAGGGTTAAGTAGAGAAGATAGTTCTACAAAGTAGGTAGTTTGCACTTCTTCTTCCGCTAAAACCACTACATCACCTTATCCACCACCATCTCAATTTGACTAAATTTCACTTTATTGCTCAATTAAGTAGACGACTGCTCAACAATTCCGTAATGCACAACAATTTAAGCTAGCGATGTAGTCTGGGTAATTTGTTGTGATGTTTTCCCAAGGCAGGTAGGTATGTATGTATATAATTTTAAACAATTTCGCATTTAGTTATTCGCTACACTGTGCCAACATAAATAAATGAATTTACGAGCATTTGCTTGCTACATAAAAACGCTTTCATGTTCGCAGTTGTTGCAAATTATGCAGATGCAGCTGCTTGCAATTCACAATATGTGCAACGGTGTGTGTGTACATATATGCGTGTGTGTGTATGCGTGCATGTATTTTTCTGCAATAATTTCCTTTCTTTTTCGTTGTCAATGTCGATGACAAATGTTGTTGCTTAAATTGCATTTGGCTGCATTTGTTCTTGTAAACTTTGTGTATTGTTTTTGATAATTTTTTTTTTTAAATTCTTTTTTCATTGTACAACCATTTTGTTGCTGCTGTTGCTACTTTTTAATTACTGATGTTTCCATTCGAATGATACAAATAAAAAAAAAACAAGAAATTAAGTTTTTTCTCCGAAATTTTTGGCGCTCGAGTTGTTCGACCGTTGTTGTTGGTGCTTATTTGTATTTGTGATATCCATGGTTGTTGTTGTTGTTGCTGGTCATATTATAATTACTGTGACTGCATCTGGGTATAATTTCGTTTTCATTTTCGTTTTCCTTTTTTTTTGGGTTTGTTTATTTCTTTTCTTTTTTTTTGTTTGCTTTCGTTTGAGCTGCGTGCAGTTGATTGTATTTTCTGCTTGTTGTTGCTGCCTTTGTTGTTGCCGTTCTGCCTGCCTGCCTGGCATTGCTTGATTTTATTAATGCCACTGTGGTTTCTAGCATTCTGCAATTTCTACACTATACATAGAAATATTTTATTTACGGCGTCTGTGCGAGTACTTTGTTGTTGTTTGTGCTCTTGGCATTGGTGTTAAACTTTCGTTTTTCACTGGTGTTAGAACCATTACCATAGCAATTGTTGGTTGTGCGAAATTTAATTGTACAAATGTTAAGGTTGTTTGTACTCTTTGGTTTTTAGCACAAATTACGAAATTAATTGTTGATTTTTATTTTGCAATTTTTTTCATATACTTTTTCAATTCCATTTTTGGGTTGGTTGGTGTTGTTTTGCTCATCAGAAGTTTTTCATTGCATCATAAAATTTTTTGTTGTTTATTATATTTTAGATGATGTTTTTTTGTTGGAGTTGCTTTTTCATCAAAGCAACTCTGCTTGGTTACAAAAATTTTTTTACTGCCGTCACATAGTGCCGATTTAGTTGGATTGTAGCAATAGGAATTTATTTGCTGTTGGTTTGCATAGACTTTGCATTTGGTGTTATTGTTAGTTTTGTAATCAGAGCCTACAGTTATTTGTTTTCCTTGTTTTTTTTTTTTGTTCACCATCTGCGTGGTGACTTTATCTACTACTCAATTTATATAGCCACATTTTTCGCCTTTTCGGGTTTGCTGTTGCCATTTGCAAATAAAATGTTCATTGTTTTCCAAATGTCTGTTTGAAATTTTAATTTTTATGATTTTCGTACAAATTTGTATCAACTCAGTACACAGCTCTATTTAAAGCTGCTGAATTCCCCCTACAGTTTGGGCTTACTACTAGCACTGCCTCTACCACTATTTCTTCCTAATTTCTACTACTATTTTTAGCAATGCTACTACTAATTTCTACTACTATTTTCATTTATTTCTGCAACTTTTACTAATTTCTAGTAATATTTCTATTAATGTTAGTACTAAATTCTACTACTATTTTTAATAATTTCTGCTACTATTTTTAGTAATGTGTTTTCTAATTTCTACTACTATTTTCATTTATTTGAGAAATGCTACTACTAATTATAACTACTATTTTTATTAATTTCTACTACTTTTTCCACTACTGCTAGTACCGATTTCTACTACTATTTTTACACATTTCTGCTACTATTTTTACTAATGCTAATACTAAATATTACCAACTACTGTTATTACTAAGTACTAGTAACCACTATTACTACTGCAACTACTACCACAACTTTTACTTCTGCTTACTACTAACGGCTATTATCACTACTAGTCCCATATTTAATTCTCTTTTCTGTTTGAATAATCGCCACAGAAGTTTTACTTCTGATGTATTTTTTAATTAAGGTTACTATTTAAACTATTAATTTCCTCCTTTTAATTAACGGTACTATTTTTATTTACAGTAGTTCAGATTTTTTATTGTAATAAAAATGTAATAAAGCTCTTTTTAATTGCAGCAGATAGTTAACATATTTTTATAGTTGTGGGTGAAATCAAGCAAGCTCCTTAAGAGCTAAACCTCACGCTCGTTTTCTAATAATTCTGTATAAATTCTGGAGCTAACGGCAAAAGCATTTCTGTAGACGCGCAGCGAAGCGAAAACGAATATGTGTAGTGTAATATTGTGAACTGCAACTATGAAAAATCTACAATACAAAAAAAAACACAAAAAAAAACAACACGAACAGCAAAAAATAAAAATGATAGCTATAAACAACGTTGCAGCGCCTGATGTTCTATCAAAGTACAACATACGGAGGAATGGCGGGATGAGACTTAAGGAAATTAGCCTGAAACTACATTGCCTAAAGCTACAATCACAATAAAAAAAAAAGCGGAGCGCATAAAAGAGACGATAGAAGTAATAAAATAGTTAAAAGTCGCTACAGTGAAAGCAAAAGCGATAATCAAAAGAAGAACAACAACAGCAAATACACGACGACAACAACAAAATCCGCAGAGAACATCAAACATAAAGTCAAAAACAAAAGCAAAAGCAAAATGAAAGCACCAAATTACTAATAGCTGTAAAAGCAGCCAGCGAAATATGCGGCGGCATAATGACAACAACAAAAACGGCAATAATAAAAAAAGCTATAATAACAAAAACACACAAGAATAGTTAACAACAAAACCACAGCAAAAGCAATCAACTGCAATAAGCCAAAATAGAAACAATGAGGGGAGAAATTGGTAACACGTTAGTGCGTACTATGGAGCGAGAGGGAGGAGGTGAGTTGGGCATTGGCGAGTGAGTCGATTGTGACGGCACAATGGGCAGCAACAATAACGGCGCAAGCGATTTAAGTAGAAATAGCCACAAAATGAATTTCATAGCGAATAGCTGCAAAAACAGCAACTACAATAACAATAACAATAATATAAACACATCAGCTGTTGCTGTAATAATAATAATAATAACGACGGCGTCGGCGTAGGCGTCAGCGTCATAGCTAGCAACATCATCCATAGCCACAGCCAGCGCCATAGCAATGGGACAACAACAATTTAAGAAACACAAAGCAGCAACAGCAACAACAAAATAATAGCAATTTGGTAGAAAATTGCGCGCATCACATGACATCACTGCAGCAGCGCACCACACCACACCGCACCGCATCGCACAGACAATCTGACAGTCAGCCACTCAAACACTCTGGCAATCATTCACTTTGTCACCGAGTCACTCAGTCACTCAGTCACTCGGTACATCAGTCATTTAGTTTGTCAACTTGTCTACTGATGCCGTCGTTCATTCATTCATATTTGCTGAAGTTTCGTTGTTTTTCGTGGTATACATTTAGGCGCTTTCACTTGACGCTCATCAAAATGCCGCCCAATATTAATTTCACGAGTGAACAAACAGCCCTTGGTTGACGAACGCAGCAAGGAAATAAACAGCAGCCAACAGCAACAATAACAGCGATAATAATAAAGTTGTTGGAGACTAGCAACATTGGAAATTGGGTTTCTTGGAGCAAAAGTCGCAAACGCGTCAACATTTAAGGAGGCACTCAAAGAGCCGCTACGAAAGGGAGTAGTATGCGGAGAGACAAACAACTTTGCGAGTGAGAAAAGTGCAGTCAACGGAGAGATTGAGAGAGAGTGAGAATAACAGTTAGAATGAAAAGAGCAGATGTGAGAGGAAAATGAGCATGTGCTCTGAGAGAAAGAGAGATTTTGGAGTTGTGTGCTGTAAAAATAGCCGGAAAGAGCGGCGCGACACGCATTCAATATTTTCCGCATTCTACAGAATTTGAGTGATACGTGGAGTGAGAGAATTACAAGTATAAAAGAGAATAAATAGAATGCGCTGAGCAAGTAAATGAAGTAAGCATATAAAATGTAGCGATAATTGTATAACGAAAAGGAGAGCAAATATTTTCATATCATACGAGTAGTAGGAAATAACACATAGTGCTGCCAACTTCGCCAAAACGGATAAATAACAAAAGAAGAGGATATGCGAAGTATCTACCAGCTCCTCTACACTTTCAATATAACTACCGTTAGAGAGGCCAACAGCTTGCAAAAATTTTCAACTCACTGCCGGTAGTAGCTCATCAGTGCGCGCCAACAGTCGACTGACGATTAATTTGAGAGCACATTGCTCCACATTTCTGGTATGCCCCTTGAGCGAATGAGAGTCATTAATATAAAAAGAAAATGTTAAATTAAGTTCGTCAACAATTTCGCACACTTGCCGTTGCTGCGGCGCGGTTGGCAGTTGGAACCCAGCGGCTCGCCTTTGTGATGAAGTAGCGACATGCAGTGAAATGAGAGTTGTGTGGCACTAAAGTTGAATCCAAACAAAAGAAAAACCTTCTACAATCTACTTGGTAACTGCAAATGCTTTGGAGTTGCGCATTGCTGCTGTGGAATAAAGCAGCAGACCACACGTTTTGGCTAAATGGCATTTTTACTGTGTATTTTACCAAATTTGTATTTCGCCGTAAATCTAATTTGAAAATTTTTTGCGCACGTCTGTTTAGCTCATTCACAATTCTTATTTTAGACAGACAAGTAATTCAGTTTAGTTTGGGGCATTTAATTGATGATATTAGAATTGATTGCAAGTTTGCAACGCGGCACACTGTTGGTGGCAGAGGCAGAGGAAGAGAAAGACTTTCTCTACAATTGAAAAACCAGGTGAAGAAGAACTTGGCTTCACTTGGCGTCTCTAGCTGGCATCGGTTAGCAAAGCAAAGTAGCGACTGGCGTGTCATTTTGAGATCGGCCAAAATTGTCTAGGCGGTCAAAGTGCCAATTGAAAAGAAAAGGAAGAAACCTGATTGCAAAAATTGTTGAGCAACTATGAAGCTTATTATGTCCGTACTTTAAGAAGCAAATTGTTACAAACATTCTGCATATAATCAACTTTTTTATAAGCAACTGTACATTATCTCTTCTATTTATAAAAATGAAAATTTAAATTTAATAACTGTTCCACATTTCTTATTTATTTTCATATGAAAATATTTAAATGTAGTCTTTTAAAAATATTCTACATAAAGTTCGAGAATATTAAATTTATAAATATATTAATTTTCCGGCATATTTATTTATACCAAATGACAATTTTTATGAGCTCAAGAACATTTTTAATAGGAAAAATTATAGAAACAACAAGAATGGTAGAAATTATAGCCACTTCGGAGATCTCCACATCTCCTCATGAGCTCGTATAAATTATCGTTTAGTATTAATTTTATTAAAATTCCGTAATTTTAGTTAACTAATTTGCATTAAAATGGCGTTTTGTTTAGTTTTGCTGTTAAGCCTTATGGCCACAAAACGCTGAGCAACTGAAGCTCATCTGACTAGAGTGAAAAAGAGCAGTCAACTGGCAAGGGATGATAAAAGTTCGTTTCAAATAACTCTATGTATATTAGTTATATAGTAGATATACATATGTATATAGCCAATTTCATACACATATTTTATTCTACATTAAAATTCGTTTATGCACAATTTTCAGACTCTTGTAAAATTAAAAAAAAAAAATTGAAAAAAATTTTGTAAAATTTTAAAATTTTTATCCGATTTAAAAAAATGTGGTTGTGCAGTTTTGTTAACTATTTAGTTCTTTTCTTTATCTTCACTATTTGTTTATACAAAAATTAATATAATTGTTTCGCTCTCTTTATTTTTTTATTTAATATTAAACACACATACATACTTCATTCTACATTAAAAATAGTGAAATTTAAAAACAAAAATTAAAAAAAAAGTTTAGTAAAATTTCAAAATTTTAATCCAATTTAAAAAAAAATTGCTTTATTTATTAGTTATTTGTTTTTATTTAATTTAAAAATTTTTTTTTTAATAAAAAATTAATATATGTAGTTGTTTCGCTCTCTTTATTTTTTTATTTAATATTAAACACACATACATACTTCATTCTACACTAAAAACAGTGAAATTTAAAAACAAAAATTAAAAAAAAGTTTAGTAAAATTTCAAAATTTTAATCCAATTAAAAATAAATGCTTTTTTTTATTAGCTATTTGTTTTTATTTAATTTTTATATTAAAAAAAAATTATATAACTGTATCGCCCTTTTTACATTAAAAATAGTTTATATCACTTCTTCAGACTCTAGTGAAATTTAAAAACGAAAATTGAAAAAAAGTTTAGTAAAATTTCAAAATTTTAATCCGATTTAAAAAATAGCTATATTTATTAGTTATTTGTTTTTATTTTAATTTTTATTTTTATTTTTTAATATTTTTTTTTTAATAAAAAATTAATATAATTGTTTCGCTGTTTTTATTTGTTTGCAAATAAGCCCATTTACGCCCCACTTTCTTTTATAAATTATTCCAGTTTGGGAGAAATTTTCAAACCCAGCCAACTCACGTAATTCTTATTGTATTTGTTCACATCTGAACTTAAAACTGAAGGTCATGTCTTTATTCCCAGGGATTATTTATTCGCTTTCAGTTTTCTAATCGTTCTTCCCGCCAATCTTTATAAAAAACGGCCGAGCCGATTGCCAACCCTCGCCGAAATTAATACAATGTTACCAATCGCAAATATGCTACTCCACATACAAATATCCAGGGTTGCATTTGTTATGGGAGTTGCCACTGATACTGACTTTACAAATACTTTTTCGAAAGATTTTGACCGAAGTCTTAAAACATAATTAATTTTATAATTCCGGTGGTAAGCCTGCAACTTTTTTTACATTTTACTTTTTGAGGCGTAGCAAAGTGCGCCGGGTATTCACTAGTAGGCAATAAAAAAAAATGTCGGCCAACTTATGATGAACTTTTTTGGAAGTCAGCTAAATAGGAGCAACCGAAAACGTTTCACAAACTCTAGAAATCCGTTTATGATCCAATTACGGCCGATAAAACTCTCCGTTTTTTTGCATAATTATATAATTATATTTTTTTCGCCCATATAGATAAATATTTGTGTAATTTTATGGACTTCGAATTATTAGAGAATATTATAAAAAAGCAAGAATTTTTCAAGGTGATAGAAGAGAAAGCTGCTATTTCGGAGATCGCCACACTCGTCATCAGACTTCTGGAGAAATAGTACTTTATTAACTTTAATAGCAATAGAACGAACTTATGTAAAATAAAAACTGCTGGTGTGCACCAGGGCGTATGAATAACTTTACATATTTACAAAAGACTTGATTGATATTGGAAAAACTTCCATCACTCATGCTGACCAGGGCGTATGAGTGATATTATAAAATAGAATAACATCGAATTACTCGCCTGTCAACGTTGCACTATAGTTGCGGGGCCGTTGCAGGAATATTTCATAAAAAAAAACCACTCGTTCACCTAAAAGCGCGAGCCAGAAGTAAAACTTCTGTGGCGCTGCCTCAAAGGAGAGAGAGCGAGATATGGGACTAATAGTCGTTTGTAGTAATAGTAGTAGTAATTAGTAATAGCAATAGTAAAATGAGTAGTAGAATTTAGTAAAAACAAGAGTCAAATAATAGTGATATTCGTAGCAGTATTAGTAAAAATAGTAGTAAAAACTAGTTAGAATAGTAGTAGTAATTACAAATAGTAGTAGTTAGTAGTAGTATTAGCAATGAAAAGGCGTGGGTGAAAATAGTAGCAGTAACTAATAAGTAAAAACAGTAGTATTTATTGATAGTAGTAAAAAAAGTGGTAAAAATTAGTAAAAAAAAGTAGTAGAAATTAGTAAAAAAAATAGTAGTACTAGTAGCAGTAAGGCGTGGATCAAAATATTAGTACTAAACAAGTAAAAAGTAGAACTAGTAAAAATAATAGTAGAAATTACAAATAGTAGTAGTTAGTAGGAGTAGTAGAAATAAAAAGGTGTGGTAAAAATTGTAGTAGAAATAAGTTAGAATAATAGTTGTATTAGTGGCAGGATTACTGAAAATAGTAACAGTAATAATTAAAAATAGTAGTAGTAATTAATAGTAGCATTAGTAAAAAAAAGGTGGTAGAAATTAATAAAACTAGTAGTAGCGTTAATAAAAATAGTAGAAGTAATTGGTAATAGCGTTGGTAAAAATAATAGTAGTTCTAGGCGTGGGTCGAAATAGTAGTTGAAAAATGTAAAAATAGTAGTAGCAATCAAAAGTGGTATTAGTAAAAATAGTAGTAGAAATTAGGAAAACTAGTAGTGACATTACTAAAAATAGTAGTAGAAATTTATTATGATAGTTGTAACAATTAATAGTAGCATTCGTAAAATATTAGCATTGGTGGTAGCAAGTAGTATTATTAGTTAGTAATAGTATAAATTCTTATTATTAAATAAGTAAAAAGTGGAACTAGTAAAAATAATAGTAGAAATTAGTAGGAGTAGTAGCAATAAAAAGGTGTGGTAAAAATAGTAGTAGAAATAAGTAAGAATAATAGTTGTATTAGTAGCAGGATTACTGAAAATAGTAGCAGTAGTAATTAAAAATAGTAGTAGTAATTAATAGTAGCATTAGTAAAAAAAAGGTGGTAGAAATTAATAAAACTAGAAGGCGTTAATAAAAATAGTAGAAGTAATTGGTAATAGCGTTGGTAAAAATAATAGTAGTACTAGTAGCAGTAAGGCGTAGGTCGAAATAGTAGTTGAAAAATGTAACAATAGTAGTAGCAATCAAAAGTGTTATTGGTAAAAATAGTAGTAGAAATTAGGAAAACTAGTAGTAGAAATTAGGATAATTAGTAGTGACATTACTAAAAATAGTAGTAGAAATTTATTAAGATAGTAGTAACAACTAATAGTAGCATTCGTAAAATAGTAGTAGAAAGTAGTATTGGTAGTAGTAAGTAGTATTATTAGTTAGTAATAGTATTAATTCTTATTAGTGGTAGTAGTAGTAGTAGTAGTTTTAGTAATTAGTAGGTGTACCATATGTAGTAGTAGTAATAGTGAAACTGTCACCAACTGCTAAGTGGCTCCGAAATAATCCCGAAATATCTAGTTTGAAAATAGTGCCGAAACAGCCCAAAGCTTGTCCTCAAGTTGTCCGAAATTAATACCGAAATGGTCCCAAGCTTCATATGTATATTTGCACTGTACTGTACTGTATGTCGTTACGAGATACCGCGGCGACCTTCGTTACGCGATGTTTAAAGATCACATTCATGTCTCTAAAGAAGTTTTACTTCAAAAACTTAGCACAAATTTGCGTAGCTTAGTATAATATTGCTGTCATATCGGCTGTCCAAGATTGTAGCTTAGCTTTGCTCGAACTTCCATTCCCCCCCAACAGCTAACGGCTTATATGAGAGTGATACAATTGCAATTGTTCAGCAGTATTCACAGACTCCCACTCTATTTGGTTCGTTTATTTAGATATTTAACTACATAAGTGTATCTGTATGAAAATTCTTGTATGCAAAGCCTTTGCTGTTGATGGACCTGCACTCAAATTCATCTGACATCCTAAGCATATGAGACACACACACACGCACATACACGTACATATATAGCAGAAACTCCTCAAAATTTTTATCTGGCCTTGATGGCGAAGCTGCTTTCTCCTTAACATCATCGGTTTTTTTTTTATATTTCGTCTGTCACAACTAGTTAGATGTGTAGAGATGTGTATCTATAAAATATATGTATGTTCCTATGTAGATTCACATTCGTTACTGCCCCCATTTACTCACGCACACACATGCAAAAAACCCCCGAATAACGAACTCCGAGTTATGCAAAAGTACTTTAATTGAGAGCATTTTGATGTCATAATTTTGAAGTATAGCTTTAGGATGCTTAAATTACTTCAATCAACAATGGTCAGGGGGGGCGGCAGGTGGCAAGTGGCAAGTGGCAAGTGGCAAACTTTTGTGC
Source organism: Anomoia purmunda (assembly GCA_951828415.1). Lineage (NCBI taxonomy): Eukaryota > Metazoa > Arthropoda > Insecta > Diptera > Tephritidae > Anomoia > Anomoia purmunda. Next base: position 19,201,835 of record OX639993.1, read on the forward strand.
CACAACATAACTTTGCCAGCCGAAACACAATTCTGCCAGTGACGCGTCGCCGCTGCGGCTATAAACGAACAGAGCCAAAACAAACTTCTATGCAATATTTCTCATGTTTCGGCATAAGTTTTCTAGGTTCAACGACGCATTCATACGGCTGACAATATGGCCCTAGGTGGGAGGGGCAGGCGGTGTACGCTTAGGCATTTAAATGTTGAAATATGTTGCAAATATTAAGCACTCATGTAGAAACACATAGATACACAGAAACACACACACACACACACACACACACACACACACACACATCTCCATCTGTATTTGCACTGTAACCAAGTGGATAATTGCATTCTCGATGTCTCGGTCGCCTGCGTGCAATTTAGTGTATTAGTGTATGTGTGTGTGCTTGTATGCGTGTGTGTGTGCTAACGTAATAAACGTTATGTGGCACGCTAAAATGCTTCGGAATGTGCATACCTACATACATATATGCACAGTAAAGTAACCCAACTAGTGAAATGAAACGAGCAGAGCACTCAGAGAGAGAGATAGTACATTTCAACCAATTGAAAATGGACCAGCACTAGCAATTTATTTATCCTGTTAATAATACAAGCACATTCAATTTAATTGAAAACTCGTGTGTGAGTAAGGAAAGAGGCTTAAAGCAGCTTGCTTTCGAATTTTTTTTTTTTTAATTCCAGCTTTTTTCCCCACTCATATCATAAATGTTAAAGTTTGTGTGGGAAAGTGGGATTAGGTTGTTACACTTTCGGGCCCAAATAGCTTAACAGATTTGCACACAATTTTGCAAACCAATGGGCCACACTCCGGGTTAACATATAGGTTATAGTTTAAATACAGCTGTCATCGGTTCAAAAAGTTATGTTAAATTAAATAAATATATCACATAATATCACATAATGCCATATGACGACTGGGCAGATCTGGATAAAATTTGATACTTATATAGCCCGTTACAATCAGGGACGGAATATAACAGTTATTTCTGGAAAATATCATTGAAAAATTCTCTATGGCTGAAATGTTCAAAAACCAAATGTAATATATCAATCGATTTTTTATTTCACCGTTAATCAAATTTGCAGAAATTTGTTTGCAATTTCTAAGCAAAATGTAGAAAGATAAATTATTTCTTATTTTTATTTTATAAATTTAAAATAACAATTATTTTTTTGATTATTATTATTTTAAAAATCACAAATTAAACTCGGTTTATTGGAGACTTTTATTTATAAAAATCAGCAATATAAATCAGTCACTCGCTTTTATTTTCTAAGTCCTACTTGTAAAAGCCATTTTAATTTTGCGCAGAAATCATTGATAATACAACTCATTTAAGATTTTCCAGAATATAATAAAACTAACTGTATTTTTTTATTTATAAAAAAAAAATCAAAAATAACTGTTATTTATGATTTTAAAAATGAAAACAAAACAATTGCTGTTTAATAAGTAGGTTAGGTTAGGTTACTGTGGCAGCTCCCGTAATGGGAGCTCACTTAGACGTAGTAGGAGTCCATTGTGATACCACTTTTTATGATTTTATATTAATAAGTAATTAAATAAAATTAATTTTTCCAGAAAATAACTATTATTTTCGATTAATAATATAAAAATCAAAACTAACTGATATTTTTTATATATAAAATAAAAATTAAAAAATAACTGTTATTCACAATTTTTAAATTGAAAAGAAGTCACTGTTACTTAAAGAGTAATTAAATAGAAATTAAAAAACAATCGTTACAGAGCGATTTAAATAATTTAAATTGTAAATGTTACGATCCCTAGTTACTATGGATTCGATTATTTAAAGTTGGTTGCAAACTATTTAAAAGCTTAAATTCAATAAAAAACAATGAATGAAATCAAATATTGCAATATAGATTTCAAACGAAAGAGGCTTAATAAGACTTCATTTCGCAAATATTTTAAAAGAAGGTTACCACCTGTTCAAATTCCAATTAAATTAAATTTAAAAATAAATGAAATTTTACTATGAGAGTATCCAACTAAAAAATAGTTGAGAAAGCTCCGCTTCAAAAATCTGTTTGGAGAGGGTTGCCACCTATTTAAATGCAAATCAAGTTAAATATAAAAATACATTAAGTATACTCGTATGATGAATGCCAAGCTAAGAGCTTCAATAAAACTTAATTTAAAAAAAATCTTTTTGTAGAGGGTCGCCACCTGTTTAGAAAATAAATTTAAAATACATGTCGATATAGAAATATTTTGAAAATACCTTGCTTAAAAAGTAAACAATTAAAAGAGTAATATTCTTCGCTCCTTGTTTTTTCATCCACACTTGGTTAGTCAATTTTTTTAGCAGCGCTAATGCAGGCTAAAAGGGTTGCTATTTAAGTGTTGAAATATGGCAACACTACGTCTTGATGTTTCAACACAAATTGACAGAAAAGCACAGTTACTTCTACCTACATATAGAATTTTTCAGTATGAGACAGAAGATTTCCACCCATTCGAAGATCATCGCCTTAACATTATATTTTTTTCGATAGCAAAGTGAAATGAAATAAAGAAAAGAAAGCCAGTCATTCTTTGTGAAATTTTGAGTGATTAAAACGATCAACTGTGCGATCACTTTTTTAATAAAATATGACTCTGGCGAGAGTTACGTTGAGCAATCGAATACGATGCGAGTTTTTGTGCAATTGCCTGTCATATCTGCATTCATATTCTTATCATCTACCTATTAGACTATTAGAAAATAGGAGAATAGCTCAGTATAGCAGATTTTTTGCATCATATACATTTCACAGAAATGATTTTTTTATGATTGAAAATTTTCAAAATTTGAATATTTATTGAGGTTGTGGCCAGCTTTTATTGGGGAATATTAAGAAAAAGCGAAAATGTTTCAATGTGGAGAAGTTAAAGTTAAATTAAATAAAATGAAAAAGAAATAAATAGATTTTTTTTTTCAATGAGGCACATAAAATTATGAAGGTCTGGTGATAAAACACCCCGATTTCGAATTATTTTCCACTGTCGAGTGTCTTACATAAAAATTGTAACAAAATTTAAGGTAACAAATTCTTGTAACCATATCGTAAGAACAGAGGCCGATAGGTGCAAATGCATTGGAAAGATGACAAAGATTTAAATGCGCTAGTTTCAAACGTATCTCCTTATTACTGCACCTGGTTTCCATCCAATTGGAAGTGTGAAGAACATGGAAACAAAATATTGCGAAAGGTTTTCTAAATAGTAGCTAGATACCGCCAACTAAAATAATTTTTCAATTTGACATTTATTTTTTTTTTTTTTTTAGAACGTCGATGGCATTTCAATTTCAGTTTTTGCTAATAATTTTTTTTGTAATCAAACCTTCGCACCCTACTTCTTTTCCTCTTTCTTTGTTTATCTTCAATAACAGAGCTAGTCTCCGCAACTTTTAGTATTGTCCCCTAAGGTTTTTAGCACGAAGAATAATAAAGATACTTAGTTTCCAACACGTTGAACTAACAGTATTGAAAATTGATTCACTTCGCACTCCCACTCGAATAGTTAAGCCGTATATACAACCGAGAAACAAATTCGAACAAAAATTTGCGTTGGTATCCGAGTATTTTTTTTCGAAATGTACTCAGTACTTGTTTCAAAAGCATCGATACCAAAATAATTTAGTATCGTACGAAAAGTAACTAGTATGTATTTGTATTTACTCTGCCCTGCCAACAGTTTTATGTCGACTCCGAATAGTAAATGATTTTTATAAGGACAGAAATTCACTTGAAGGTTTGCCAATGCCTGTCGGGCGGCGACAACTTTTAGAAAAAAGTTTTTCTATAATTTTTGATGTTGGTCGCCCCGGTCAGGATTTGAACCTGGAACGCGCCATACGAAGGCAGTCGCTGCAAAAAAGGGAAAATACAATAAAGATAATAAATAATATGTTTAAATGTCGAAACAAATGAAAATATATTTGCTATTCTCGCTGTTTTGCCGCCATTTTTTACTTGCCAAAATTTTATATATCAATCAAGGCGAATTCATAGCAGGTGCTGTACACCAACAAATTATATGCACAATGACAGTTAGTATCGGTTAGAGTTACAACAAACACATAGTTTTGACATTCAGTTCAGCACGCGAATTCACTCAGCTGACACCTTATACGAGTATGAATTCGCCTTGTTTACAATCAGCAGCTGTCAACAGTGGTGTCAATTGTATTACGAGTATTTTCACCACAAGGTGAACTTTTCTTTGCTACAAAGTGGCCAGCATACCGGTTACAAGTATTTGTTACAAAATTGTAACAAAATTTAAGGTGGCAGGTTCTTGTAACCAAATCGTAAGAAAATAGGCCGATAGGTGTAAATACATTGGAAAGATGAGTGATGGCAAGAGATGTCACTTTTTCACAAGCATTTCAAGCCCATGCACCATTTCGAGTTTGTATAGCAGGAACGGGAAGAGTTGGGTCTTTTTAGTTTTAACTGACCGCCACAAAGAGGAATAATTAGTGTTAGTTGTTGGCGGCAAAACAAATACAATAGCTGTTTCTTTTTTTTTCAGCTCTACAGCTACTACTTCTCCAATGCCGTTTGCCTGCCTGGCTACCAACGCATTTCTCTATATGGTACATGTTGGAAATATACCATTTATCCATTTCTAAATGCGGCTGTCTGCATAACAGCTTAGTTGTCTATTTAAATGACTGCTCGCAATTGAATAATGAGACATGGCATTGATACTGTATTTATTTATTTACGTTATGTTATATTACAATGACCGAATTTTACATCAACAAACGCCTAGCCTAGCCTAGCCTACTTTGTACAATTTACAAATTGGTTTAGATATATACTAACATGTATGTATATAATTTCGAAAGTACATATGTATGTATGTCTGCATGTATTATGTAAACCATAAGTTCATACAATTGAAAAGGAGGCAAGTTTGGCTGAGCTTCAATTTCATTGTTTACTATTGTATTATTCAACAAATGGGTGTTTAAAGCAAAATTCAAATTGGTCGATTTCAAAAGGCATTGTATGTATGTGGGTAAGTTTAAATTTATATACTATAAGTAGATATGCAATTAGAATTGTTGGTATATGATAAATGTTGGTTATGAGTTGAACAACTAACTACATATCTACTTACATGTGTCTGATAAGTTTATGTGAGTTGAGTGTCGAGAAAGTAAATTCTTGGGCATAACTTTTAAAATTTGATTCAATAATGGTGCTGGGCAGAATGCATCTGCTGTTTCAGGACTTATCAATTTTTAAACTTGAATCGCAGGTATATTTCATAGACAATTGATTTTATTAAATTTGAAATTTTTAGAGTTTAGTTAGTGGCTTGTTGAAAATAAAATCGCCTTCAGCCAGCCTCAATCCTCCGCCGGCGATGCTTGCTTGCCGGAATCAAATATTGCTCGTCCATTTCTGCTTATTTCTACTGTTCAAGAGTCGATGGTATTGTGAGGATATATATTTGTTTCTCATTCAAAAACGCACCATATGCAGTAATCGAAGTTATTAACCTTTTTCGAAATTTTTTTTTTATATTTCAACTCAGAGATATCAATTTAAGTAGTATGTATAAAAATCCCTTTTGAGCGGCTACAAATCTTTGGAAATTTTGGTAATTATATTAACCAATTCCCTTGAAGGTTGTAACAAATTCAGATATCAATCTTCAGTCTTTGATTCTAAGGAGCCAAGTAGTACTCTAGACCGCAGTCTCGTACGAGGTAAACCAATAACAGCATCGAGGGCAAGGAGGAAGCTAATAGATTAGCTAGAGACGCGGTATCAAGAACTCTTTAGAACCCAAGGCTTTCCAGGCGATAGCGCATCACACTATTAATAAAGAGCTTCGGAATAAAAAACTAATTTAAGGGAGAGTCTCTGGCGCCTCGAATCAGATTTACGTCAGGAGAAGTCTCTATTAAGTTCAGTTTACGAACCTCTCAAAGAATAGTAAGAGGAAACTCACTGATCACTGCAACCTCCTAAGTAATCGGCACAAGCTCGGAATATGGTCGGATTACAGGACTAGTCCGCTTCTGTGACTGAGCGCCGGAGATCTCGACGCATCTACTCTTTGTGTGTGGTCTCGCATAGCCCAAAAAATTAACTTTTAGATTCACTGTCCAAAACCACTGTCTTAGACTTCCTAAGAGAGTTACGGTTAGACGGACGATTAGATTAAAACTCGTGACGTAAAGTCCACTAATTTTTAGTGGCCAAAATGGCCGATTGTAAGCTTTCACATGAAGCCAATTTTGTGCTCATATTCTGCTTGCCCGAAGATGCAGCTCTCTATTACTTTTGCCGCATTAAATATTGCTATATTTTCAATACTTCCAAACAACAATCTAGTAACAAGTTCGCTTAAACCAGTTGTTGATGTATGTAGATTAACAATGACACTCTATACGCGGAGAAATAAAATTTAAAAAATTAAGCTCTTACTAACACCTATCGTTCTTCATCAGGCTTATGCTAATAAAAGTTTTTAAACAATATAATTTCATACAAATTTGAAGAAGACGTACTTATAACAAAGCAAAGTGAAATACTTACATCGCAAATTACTATATATAATGCATTCAGTTAAATACAAATATACCTTAAGTGTGTTAGTACTCCCGCGCTTCTAGGTTGTCAGCTAATTTTGGTGCAAACATTTTTTTTTTTTTGACGAGTAATTTGTTCGTCTCCACTTCAGCCTGCCCGGTTAAAACTCTTTCCAATTGTTATTGAAAATTGGCTATTTCTAAACTTAAAACATTTTCATAATCATTTAACAACAGTTCACTGAGAAGTTTTGCCTGTGTTCATCGGTTTCACCTTCTAAGGTAATTGATCATAGTGGGTTTCTTGTTATAATTTTTTTATTTTTTCTTTTCAACAAAATTGATAGAAATTAATAAATACACGTATGCAGTGATTCATCAGCTTTCTTCTTTTTTTTTGATCATCTCCACGGACTTTTACATTATTTTTTCCACCCTATTCAAAATTAAGGTCGTTACATATTAAGATAAGAATTGGCGCTTACAATGAATAATTTAAGAGTTCTCAACTTCTATCGACTAACATTTTTTGAATTTCCCCAAGTTTGAAATTTTTTATATAATTTATTTTGGAAATCAATTTCGGATCCTAAGAGATTCGTTGTTTATTTCATCGTACAGTACTATTCTTCAATCTTTCAAGTTAGAGATTAACTCGAAAAACTAAAGCGATTCAAAGTGATTTCAACAAAAGCGGAACATAGTTCTCGTCACGTAATTCAATTGTGAATTTCAAACTGCTGTTTCGCTTGCCATTGGAAAATACAATTTTACTACATTATCTAAATTTAAAAAAAAAATTTTAAGTCGATCATTTAATTTTTCTATTTAGCTGTTGATGGTGGCAGAAAAAGTGGAAGTATTCTCTCTATCTCTCTCTCTCTCTCTCTCTCTCTGTATTGAAGCTGCCAAGAAAAGGACCTAATAAGAGGCCAGATTAGTTTGAAAAAGAGTGATGTTTGTTGTAGCTAGCACACCACAAAACATCCTTCACAACCTGTAGGGGAATGTTGCTGAAGAGGCAGTGCTTGGCTGGATACAAATCTGGGTGGTTCCAGTATTGTAGATCCGAATGTGATTCGCACGTTTAGGTGCCTTTGATGAACTCGATAAAAATCATAGAGAAGATTGCAATAGCACGCAAAACAACAGCCTTTGGCCTGGTAAAACTAGGGGTCATTACGGTACGTAATATGCTTGCCGACCAGCCATCGCCCAGACAAATCAGAAGGCATCTCCTAGGACTCAAGTACGAGATCTAGGCATATACGAACGATCCAACCACTGGATACGACAGTGTTCAGGCAGGTCTTGAACGACATTCACAGAAAGACAATCACCACCTACTTACAGCGACTATCGCCCTGTGAATTCTGTAGTAGGAATCCAACCCCCATCACCCCAATATTGCAGAATAGAAGTCACGCGCTACTCTGGTTCAATTAAGATCTTGATATTGTAGCAGACTTAACTTCTAGTTATCCAGAATCAAGTACGACATGCCAAATGCATGTCCAGTATGTGGAGATTCTCCGCATGCTCTCTCAAACCTACTCATCTAATAGCCCTCTCTCTCTCGGGTCCGACCTTGGCGAAACAGCGCGTTTCCTAGGTTTCCCTCTAGATGAGTTCGACGACAACAACCGTGGGTAAATCTGATCCTAACAGGGTATAGCTATCCGCTACAATAAAAAAATAATAAAAAGAAATATTCGAGTTCCTCAAATATAAAATATTTGGTAATTCGCATTTTTAAAACACCAGCATGCGAGGTACTTTGCTACATTGTTAATATCTTAATACGAGTATTACTCTTTAAAATATTTATTGTATTTAAGAAAAAAAAAAAAAACAAAGTATGCTTTATCAGCATCAACTCAATATGCTCAAAATCAAAAAGAAATAATAATTTAAATCCTTCGTCACCTAAGCCCAAGCAACATACCAATGACGGAATTAACCCTAAAGCTGTTTTCAAAAGACACTCAAGTAATATGATAAGAAGAATGATACTTGCAAACCAAACCCAGCCGCCAGTCAGCCAGTCAGCTCATTTGAGTGCGAAAGCACGTAAGTTGAAGACGCCTACAGGCAGGCAACAACCGGATGAAAGTCGCTACAAACTAAATCACATACTAAGTAGCTGCATATAGATGTGTGTGTGTGTGGGTGTAGGTGTGTAGGTACATAAATGCCAAATAAAAGGGCATACAAAGTTTAAAAGGCAACCTTTAATGTTGAGTTAGGCGCAAGCGGTAAACGAAATGACGCAAAATCCTTCCGTCGGTTGGTGGCCTGCCGCCAAAGTGGCAGGTGAGATTTGAGAGATGACAAGAATAATATAAACTTTGAAAAGTTATTTGTCTGTTTATAAATACAATAAACAAATGAGTAAATAAACTTAAAGTTCATACATACAAATTAACTTACAAATGCCTTGAAAATTGGCTGAAAAGCGGATTAAGTTCTTGCAAAAAAAAAAAAAAATAATGCGAACTATGAAAATGTAGTTGTTTTTGTTTAAATTGTTTATAATATTTGTATTTTATTTATTTTACTTACAGCTTATAATATACATACATACATAATTCATAATTTGTTGCTCATAATTTTTATTTTTTATTTTTTTTTTTTGTGTTCAATAAAATTTAAATAGCACTAAAATTCATAATTTACACCAAGCAAAAATATAATTTATTTTTCTTTTGTTGCCAGCAATGCAAACGCAAATTCAATGCTGCCTACCGTTCGTTTTATTTGAATTAAATTTTTACATAAAATCACAAAAAAATAGAGAGTTACTAAAATTCGCATAAATTTCGATCATGCGCTAAGCCTGCCTGCCAACTTTGTAGTTGTTGTGTGTTGTAAAATTGTATTTGATTAGCTTACTATTGAATTTTATACACCAATTCAAAAATTCAGCAAACATTTTTATTTAGTAATTTAGACCAAAAAAAAAAAATACAATAAGCTTAACGCGCTACTAGAAATAAAAGAAACTAAAAATTTTATAAAATACCGCCAACACCAGTGCGTAGATAATGAAGAGCGTTGAATAATGTAACACTTTGAGGCTGAAAAAGATAGAGAAAAATTAATAGTATTGAAAATAATAAATTATTTATATTTTAGTTAAAAATAAATTACATGCATATTCTAAGTAAATAGTTGTATAAAAACGAAATTTTTTTCCAACAATTATATGGCAAAAAATCTTTTATTACACTAAATTTTTTTTTTTTTTTTTTTGGTAAGCCTGCATTACAATATTTTTCTGATTTGAAACTTTGCAATCAATGATGATAATATTTTTCTGTGTTTAATTTTTTTTTTTGTTCAAAAATAAGAATTATATATTTTCGGCACACAAGTAAACTCTTTTTTCGAAAGTCATTTGTTCGCTTTCAAATAATGTTCATTTTGTGAATTATTATTATCTGATTAAAAATTATCAATTTTTATTGGTTTTATTTTTTTGCTAATACATTTTGATAATTTTTTTAGTTTTATTTTCTTGATCAAAAGTTATCACAACTTTTTGAGTTATGTATATAAATTTAATTGAAATTAAAGCTCAGTTAGTAAGTGTTCTTTTATCTCTGAAAAAAAATTATGATTTGAGCTTTATTTTTTTTTTTTTGCGTATTAAAAAAAATTGAAACAGACAAATATTAAAAGGACAAATTCAACTTTTTAATCTGTCAAAAAAAAAGCGGCACACATTTATTTTTTTTCTGAGAGATAAGACAACGCCCAGGAACTGAATTTTATTTTCGACAAAACTCAACAACTCAATAACTCAACAAATGATGATTAATTTTGTTGGCAAAAATAAATCTCAAGAAAACGTGATTATTTTTTATCAAAAAAAAAAAAATAACATTAATTATTAAACAAAAGTAATAATTCACAAAATAATCATTATCTCTGAGCAAAAAACAAAAAATTAATAACGGAAAGACGAGTTTAATTTATGATAAAAAAAATATAGCTCTATATACGTTTAATTTTTCTTAGCGATTAATAAAAGTCGAAAAGCAATTATTAATCATAAATTTTCTAGAAAACTAAGAACAACCAAGCCAAACTTCGGTCAATTAAAATATACTCGCTGAAGGCGATTTAACATTTCATAAAGTATTTTTTTCTCAACAGAAAATATGAGCTTCAAAAAGTATCAAAAAATTTCACAATTTCTTGGCAGCAGATGTTCATAGATAAAATCCTACAATTTGAAATGAATAATTTTGTTCACTTTTATTACTGCAAATCATATCGCTTTTATATAAATTCGGGAAGTTTATTTGGCTTTTTCCAAGGAGAAACAAATTACGAGTAATAGTAAAAATTTATACAATTTTTAAATTAAAAAAAATAACAAGTGTTCGCTCAAAGTGCAGCTCTTTTTATGGCGAAGCCGAACCGAAACCGGCCGAACTTTACTTCCCAAACATGGCCGACCGTAGCCGAAATTCTAAGGCAATGCTAAAAACAATTTTTAATCGTAAAAGATTCTTATACATAGCTCAAAAAAAATATTTCGGTATTTGGAAGCTTTTGATTTTTTTTTTCATTGCAAATTTTAAAATAATCATTATTCTCGGCCCCTCTTTTTCTTATTATAAAAAAGAATTATTACTTGAGTCCACCACCCTTTATATTTTCAGCAAATGGGTTTGTAGAAATAAAGAACCAAGTAGTAGAGCTACTGTTAATTGATTGATCGACTAATCGGTTGTTTCAAAAAATTGTCTACTTAACTTAGGCCCACTTGCGAGAAATCCAGAGTTAAATTTATAAATAAAGAAATAAGTAACTCAGAGTTAAGTTTGTAGTTTCATTGTCCAGGCATTGTTTTGCACAAAATAAATCCAGTAACCCGGGCTACGTACATTTCTTTTATGTTTTTAATTTAAATGTTTTGAATCTATTGAAATTTGAATTCAAAATAATTTTTGGGGGTTCTAGTACAGGAACGAAATGCTTGGAATGCTTGGTATCGATTCTCGTGGATGAGATCGGTTCGCTTTGCCAAAGCTGTGCTAAAGTAATTGGAGCCAACGTATTCGATGGCATCATCATCATCGTCGTAAAAAGCTTATGGTTTTAAATTTGTTTGTTTATTTCCAAAAAAAATGTGTTAGACCAATTAATTTTTTTATTTGTATGTGACAGAATAAGACAAACTTAAAAATTTATTTCTGAATAATTCCTTAGTTAAATATTTATGCCTTTAACTTTGAGTTGCCGCATAACATTCTGCTGTGCATGCAAATTTATCCATTTAACCGGTAAACTCTGAGTTAAATAGATAATCTCATTCTCGCAAGTGGGCCTTAATCGACTTACCGTCCCCTTCTACTTTTTCAAGTAAACGAGTATAAAAAGCTACGCTACTTTACTAAGCGTTAATTTTCAATTTTTTTTTTGAGTAGTTCTTTTCTTGAGGTAAATATTAGTTTTTATACCTGATTACCGAATAAGGCAACAAAGGCTTTTTGATAAAACCTGGAGAACATCGGCTAAACTAACATATTGTTCATTCAATATGGTGATAAAGCCGATTTTAATTCTTCGGTACTGGTCTGCTAAATTTCTATTGAGAAAGGAGGCTTGTATATACATAGCATGAAGAGTGGCGATTTTAGGGGTCACGAGGGTACTCTCATGGTATTATCAAAACTATGTTTTAAGTAGTACACTGATGGATCCAAGCTGGAGTATGGTAATACTGGTACTGGAATATACGGACCAAAGTTCCAGGAAAGCGGTCTAATGGGCACCTACTCAAATGTCTTTTAAGCGACGGTTTACGTAAATGAACTCTGGGCACACAAATGATTTCGCAGCAGAACAAATAGGATCGGAATATATATATTATGTCAGTCTATTCTAAAGCCCTTAAAGGACATCGAGGCTTGTGGAGAACTGCAAAATCCCGCTGAACCAACTGGCCATCTGCAACAAAGTTACGTTGTGGTGGGTTCCAGAACAAAAGGGGGGTTGAAGGCGACGAAAAGGCTGGCAGTCTTGGGAACCCAACGACACCTGCCGGGTCCAGAGCTTTTCTGTGGAACATCCAAGAATTAATAAGAAGATGGAAGGAGTCTCGGTTTGCACAACCCACTGGCGTAATACAAAGGTTAAAAAGCAATACAGGAAGTTCATGTCTCCCTCGCGGAAGATCTCTCAACGACTTCTGAATCTCAACGAGGAGAGTTTAGGAACTCTTACTGGTTATCTCACAGGTCATTGCTAGCTAAGATACCATCTTTGCAAAATGGGGCTAGCTGAGGAAGTGGGTTGTAGATTTTGTGGGTGGGCTGACGAAACGCCAGAGCATGTATTGTATTTGTTAGAGAACATGAAATAAAAAATTTTCGAAAATTATAGAAGGCGAGCAAAAACCATGCTGAGCTCTCATATAACGGTAATTTCGATATTTCATCAAGTACATAAACTGGCTCAAATTTGATACACAGGCGTGTGAGGGAGAAATAAGTACGTGTTTTGAATTTTTATTACAAAATGGCCGTTGCACCACCCACCTTAAAACAAACCAATATATCTCCGAAGATACCTTACCAAACTGTTTCAACAAAGTCACGCCTACCTCTTATATAATGGTAATCGACAAAATAAAATCAAAATATTCGAAATTTTTCTAAATCGAAGTGCAAATTTGGTACAAAGATTTTACTGAGCGAGAGAAAAACGTTAGCAGCAAAATTTTGGAAAATGGGAAATTAAAAATCTTGCTAATTAATTTTTATTTTTATTTATATATAAAAGTCGTTTAAGTTTTTAAAACGAAGGGGATTATATTAACTTATTTTGCGGTTATTGGAAATAAAAGCATGCGTCGGATATTACACGTTCGGTTTTACCTGCACTTAGTTTCTTCTTTGCCAATTTTATGTATTTGAATTAGTGATTAGTAGATGATTTAAATAACCCGTCATTTCGAATTCGATTCGTTGGCGAACCGGGTATTCGAGCCAGTTCTGGTCTCATAACAAAACAAAAGGCCCCTTCGAAATAGTTGAAAAAAAAAATTATAACACAAAATAAGTTGGACTTCTACTTCTATTCCTTTTATTTATGAAAGGAAATAAAGAGTATATCCTTAGTTAATATTTGTGTTGCAAAAATTTAATATATTAAATATAAGTATCTGCATTTTCCAGGATCATCTTTCATTTAAAACAAAGTTATGTTTCCACTTAAAAACAAGAATCGGGGCCAATATTCGAGTATGTAGTAGTTGCATTTTCGGTTCTTGAATGGCCCCAACCGGCCGGTTTACTAAAGAATCCGGTTACTTGGTTATGTACATCACTAGTTTTGAATACTCATTATTGCCTTAACGATAAAATTTTTAATTTATTTGAAAAAAAAAATTAATTTATTGTGAGCATCTGCCAATGTTCGAAAATTTCGGCTGTACGATTTGCAGACTAAGTACACGATGGTGATCGGTTAGTCGAATATAAACGCTTAATCGAATATTTTCTGTTTGACTATCAACCGTCAAGAAAGTTGTCTGTTTTTACAAAGAGCTGTAGAAAACAGCCAACGAAGCAATCAATATTTTTGCAAATTAAATTTTTTTACAAACAAAACCTTTTGTCTATTTTATTTAGTTCAATCCCAAATACTAAGGTTATTACCCAGATACAGCTACAATTAAAACTAAAACTAAATTACGTCAAAAATTTTACTTGAAAAAAGATGTCAGTAAATCAGGTGATTCGATTTACATAGATGCGTTTTCTTTTAAATTTTTGCATTGAAATCTGAAGGTGGGCATGAAGCTATAAATCCACCAGCCCGTAAACCACACTAAGTACTTTTTTTTAATCGTAACCGGTAAGAAGAAAATAATCCTTATCGCTGAAAATTTTTGTTTACCGAAAACAATGTGTCTTCTTCAAGCTTAGCAAGAGTTACATCCAAATTATTGGCATCCATCCCCCACAAGCCCCCCACTGATAAAAGTGGATCTAAATAAATCTCCCAATATTTTCTATAACTCATTCTTTTTCAATTCCACTCAAACTGAATAACTCACCGCTCGTGACGCTTTATCGATTCGGGTACACTTCGTGGATCATCTTTCACGACATAAAGACGTAGACCCACTAAGCTGACTCGAAAAAGTTCCTTCCAATCGAGATGACGCATATCGAAACCGAATATCTGTTTATCGGCACCTTCCAGTTTATCCGATAACGCGCGCACATTATCATTATCGAATTTGAAATCATTGGAACTGAAATATTCCATCACAGAGCAGAATTTGTGTATTTTGCGATAAATTTTTAGCATTCTGTAAAAAAATAAGAGAAGAGAAGAAAAAGAAGACTATTATGGTTTCTTAAATATTTTTGTAAGATAGACCTCGTTTAAATCGTTAATTATTTACATTTAAAATTTGATCGCTTAATACTAGAAACACATAAAGTGGTTGTGGAATGCGACGTAGAATCTATTGTTTTGTGGATTGTATTCTAATCATATTCTATTTTGACAGAATTGCACGCCGCACGCCACAAGCTCTACGTTTTCCACCCAAGTTTGTTTTCCTAATTAATTTTCATATCCACCTTGGTTTTTTCCCGACAACAATCATAGACAAATCCATAAACATGGCTGGCACGGTGTGATACAAAAATGACAAAATCACAAATTGCCAACGCCATGGAACGATCGTGAAACGTGGATACCAAATTGATTTTCGCATTGGTATATTGCAGCCATATTCGAAACCATATTCCATATACTCTTTCCAAGTGACCATATTGTCGGCGTCGGGCACATAGTTATAGATGGGCGGTACATCGTAGCTGTGAGGAAAGAAATTTCAAAATGGAAGACTCAATCAATAAGGAAAAAAAATTTCAAAAAAAGTAAGAGTTATTAAAATATTTACTTACGTATTGCGCGCTATATCCCAGGCACTCGCCAACAGCGCATTCACCGACAAATCCACTGGCACTATGTTGGCTTTGTTGTCCACCTTCCCGCTAAAGACACGCAACACGCCAGAACCAATGCCGACAATTATGCCACAAGGACCATACATATTATCGATCCAACCGGAGATCGGTTCCTTGTAAGTGGTAATAACTGATAAATGAAAATATTTGAAATTCGACAATTATGTAATATAAAATAAGTATTCTAAGATAACTCCAAGACCAAAAGCAAAAGTTACAGCAATTTCTGCAGTTACTTATTTTGAGGCAGCGAATTCGATCGAAAAAATAAAGTTCGAAGTTAATTAGACAAGCGAGAGCTCTTTAAGAAATGGGTGATCTGATAAAAAAAAATCTTCATAGATCTCTACTTTCGTTAAAATTTCAATCAGGTTGTAAAAGAAAGCTTGCTCTCTCTTCTGGCCATCTACGCTACAAAACTAACTACGCAGACTAAGAACGTTCCTTCGTGTATCCATTATCTTACTAATTCAATAGTTTAGATAAATCTTCTCTTTCGGTCATCGGCAGGGAGCCAAAAATAATAATTAAATATTTGCTGGTTGCTGGTTGAGTTTCAAAAAAGTTGTCAAACTTTTCGTAAGAATTATAAAAGCCTTTCGAAAATAATATTCGTATTATCCTGTTTAATAGAATCTACCAATTTCTTGAGCCCATAGCTTCAACAGATATCCTCTACGCCGTATGAGTCCAGATTAGTCTACCTCTGGTTAATAGCTGTTTTAGCCTTTTCTTCAACTCGCGAGAATAGAAATTAAAAGAGGGCTGTATACTCGAACCGGATACCCCTGTTTGGGCTCAGCTCCTATTCTGGCACCTGCGTATGACTCCCATTGATAAGTGCTTCGTGGAGTCAACTTCCTTACTTCAATAGTTTCCATGGAGCGGGAATGGGTATCATTCGAATCGAATACAACCTTATGACAGCCAAAGCAGTGCCTATGAATGGTAATTGCTCTATACTTCCGCCCATCTCGTGCGAGGCTATTAAACAGCGCATGATACTAAAACCAAGAAACCTCTCTATTCCTCTAAGAAAAAACGACGAGTGACTGATTGGTTTAAAGTATTTTGGAGTACTCTGTTTCGTCTTTCCTGCTGCCCCTTTAAAAACAAACAATAGTTGAGAGCGTGGCTAAATCTCTTGAGCTCACTTAACCTGGTTAATACCGGGACTATTGGTTTTTGTAGGATGGCTTGTATGATTCCGTGCAGGCTAGGTGATTTATGTGACTGAAAGGTTCTAAAAGGTTCAGTGATAATATCGTCCCCACAATGTGTCTGGGTGTGACGGCATGGAGTTGATCGTCTCTTCTACAGCGCCACAATAAACAAAGTGTACATCTATTAAGAGTTTTAGTGTTTCAAGACTGATCTCTGTGTTACCTCTTCTAGGCTTTTCCAGATAGCTTGGAAGAGCGGAATTTTTAGTTAGGATTCGCAACAGATCAGTTCGAGATCCTCGCAAAATTTTCATCCCAAAGACCTCTCAGCCTTTCTCCTCTCTGTTTTTAAAAGAGTTGACGATGTGACAACAACCATCCCATTCTCCCGCACTTCTTGTATCACTACGAAGGTTCGACTGTAGGGAGGTAGGGTATCGTTTACCAGTCGGTTGTACCATCTATAGTTCAAACTACGAGAGCAGCTAAACCCCTTTTTTAGCGGTTTGTTCAGATTTACTGTGAACACGATGCAGCCGTGGTCTAGAAAAGTGGACTGACATTTGTTATAAAAATGTACATGAATGGCTCACCAAGCCAATTTTGCAAATTTCACTGCTCTTAGTGATATGTGAAATCAGTGGGGCTATTTGGACCACGTCATCGCTAGCGCCGAACGCCTTGTGGAATTCAGTTGCAATAGCTGGCGGAATTCGATATATGCCACCGTGGACTGCTGAACACGGATGACTCGAAAATTGTTGGAATGATTGGTGGTGGAGTACACTGCGAAGAACTTTGTCGGGAACTAAAAGATCAGGCGGAGGTAGCCGCCAACAAGAAGCCGGTTTATTGTCTATCTTCCAGCGCAACCTCTGTGCGGGAAGTCAATAACTGTGCGATCAAAAGAAGTTGCAGATTATCTAGCGCCTTTTTCGAAAGTTTCCAAATATTTCTTCGTTAAAAGCAGCTGAATTCCGTGGCATAGAATTGTGAAGCAGATGAGTTAGCTAGGAAGAGTATACTTGGAAATGTCTCCTCTTAAAGAAAACGGAATTCGGAGTTACTCTTGCCAATTGCCGGCTGTTACTGAACGAATGGTCTTGCGATCAGCTTGATAAGTGGTATCCAGCTACTAGCGCTACTAGAACAGGCAGGGTCGCGCGGTCAATTTGGCAAAAAATAAAAACCGCGGGAGATCACGGAAGTTTCTACGGTTGATCACGACAAGGCTAACATCAATAATAGGAACACTGCAATATCAGTACTGGCCTTCACTGAGGCAACTGCTTAAAGGTTGAAGAGTTTGTAGAATCCTAGTATATTTCGCTTGGTTGCGCTGCCTTCACGAAACCTCAATTTTCTGGAATTGCATCTTATTCTCCTTCTTATTCGGCCATATTGGGAGATAATAAATAGGAAGTTACCTTCCTTTTTTCAATCCACTGTGCATAATTCACGCTAGATGGTATAGGTGGGCTTCTAGGAGCAGTCACATCAATCTAACCTTACCTAGTTATAATCATTGTGGCGGTGAAAATCTAACTAAATATCAAACCGCGGAAAAAATGGTCACGACTTTTTTTCTTCCAAACTACAAATTATTGAAAAAAATTTGCTTAAATTTTTTTCGTGGTTAGTGTTTGATATTTAATTATAAAGTCTCAATGTATGCTATGTAAATGGCCGGTATTAAGTAGCAATCTTTAACGACACGCGCGGCCCAGATTTCATTAAACGGCCTCTATGAAAATTTGAGATTATCCAAATGAAACTTGTGCAAACAATTTCAGCTTTCCTAAACGTTTTCACTATTAGAAAGTAATCCTTGTTGACCTCTGCCACAAATAGCCAAAGTCATCGAGCGCAAATTATCTGTCAAATGTATTGTTTTCTAAATTTTTGGTCAAAGCCTTTGTTGCCTTCAATCAAATCCTTTACTAAAATTGTCCAGGGTTATTACTTTGAATTGGCCTCTTTGCCATACAAGGATTACCACTTGTATTACCGCTTGCCACCTGAGTCACCTGAATCATTGAATTAGCTCTACATACCTACGTAATTTAGAAATGCCAAACAATTTCCTTCGTACTTTTGGTAAGTGTTTCGTGTAATACAGCAACAACGAATGTAATTTCCTAGCTTTACTATTTTGCTTGTTGTTATTGCTGTTTGGCTAATCTCATTGGTGTTGTTGTTGCTTTTGTTGTTACTTTCGGTTGCCATTGTGGCTGGAGTAGCAGAAATGTCAATTTCATTAAATAAATCTTACCAATGCCTGGCCGAAATATCGTCACTGGCAATTTCTCCGCATAGTTTTGTACAATATCCTCGGCGAGAACTTTAGTGTACGTGTACGTGTTCGGATATCCTTTGATTATGGTCGGCGCTAGCTCGTTCAGTGTATGCTCATCGAGACATTCGCCCAACTTGCAGGCATTCTCACCGGTAATGGTGCTATGATAGAAACGCTCCTGTATGTAGCGATGATTGCAATGGGCAAAAGCGGTCGAAACGTGTACGAATGCCTGAGCGGGTGAGTACAGGTACAATAAGAACAGTGTGGCGGAGAAAACATGAAATGAAAGAAATTTGAAATTTGAAATTTGAAATGAAATGAAAGTGAGATACATGCGACAACAAAACAGCAAATAGAAACATAAATTGCTTGGCGCACACGCACACGCACACAGACACAAACACAACCACACATATACATACTATTGCAACTACATACACATGTACATAGCATTGTATGAAAGTACAGGCAGAAATCGAGATAGCCAAGATGTATTTGTGGCGGACAAATTGAAATCGTTTCCTAATAACAAAGCCAGGTTAACCGTCACAAAAACACACACACGCGCGCGCACACACAAATAGCCCCTCCCAAATGCACGATCAGAAAATAACAAAAACCCCCTGCAGCAATTCAGCAACATAGCATTTCTTAAGTAAAATATTTCTGCTCGTACGAGTTTGGTAGTTTGGTGTGTGGTGTGTATTGTGTGCGAGTGTGTGTGTGTGTGTATTGGTGTACGTGTGCGCTTGTATCCTTGTGGTACGATTATAGCCAGCTTACCTTCAAGTGGACAATCTCTTTGGCCAACTGCAATATCTCCTTTGTCCCATTCACATTTATGGCAATGGCCATTTTCAATTTCTCATCAAAACGGACCGTCGCCGCCCCATGGATGACAATGTTCACATTCTCCTTGATTAGCTCACGTTCCGTTTGCGTGATGCCCAACGCGGGTAGCGAGCAATCACCGCTGATGATGGTGATTTTCTGTCGATACTTGGGATTGCATTTTTTCAATTTCTCAAACACCTGGGCAGGCAAACGCGTTGAAAATATTTGAAATTGTGGCGATATTGAAAGAAATGGTTAGAATATTAATGCATAGTAAGAATAACAAAAAACAAAAAACAAAAAAAAAACAAAAGGAAGTAAATATTTGGGTTGGGCTGTGTTATTGCCGCATCTCACTTACAGGATCATTGAATAGATCATCGATGCGGGAATGAGCATCTTTACCCTTTTTGGTGCGTATTAGCAAATAGATTTGGCCCACTTCGGTGACGCGCAGCAATTTATCGATTATGACTGGAAATATATAAAAAATTAATATATACATACAAAAATATAAGGATTATATTATTAAGTGAAAATTTGAAGGTGAAAGAATATGCACACAAAAATTTAAAAAAAGTAGATCTATTGGTAAACATTATATAGGAATTTTGCTCAAATTAATCTAATTTTCTAAAAAAAAAGTAAAACTAATTAACACAAAGTAAAGTAACTTTTATATTCTGCCCAATATATAAAACTCATAAAACAGCTTTCAGTTTTTAAGCCAAAAATTAAAATTTAAAAAAAATTTATATTGTAAGCCAAAAATAAAACTTAAAAATAGTTTAATTTTCTAAGCAAAAAATAAAACTCATGAAATAAAATTTATTACTTAAGCAAAAAAAACTCAAAATATAACTTTTATTTTTTAAACAAAAAATTAAAACACATAAAAATAAGTACTATCTTCTAAGTGAAAAATAAAACTAAAAAAAAAAAAAACTTAGAAAAAGTTGCATTTTATACCCAAAAAATGACTTTAACTTTCTAAGCTAAAAATAAAACTCCTAATAATCTTTATATATCAAGCCAAAAATAAACCTCATAAAATATCTTTTATTCTTTAAACGAACTTTTACTTTTTAAACAAAAAATGAAAACACACCAAATAACTTTTATTTTTGAAACAAAATATAAAACTCGTAAAATAACTTTTTTCTAAGTGAAAAAAAAAATTTTTTATTTAATTTTCTAGACTCAACTCAACTCATTCATGTTCTTAGTAAAAAATAAAACTCACAAAATTAGTTTCATTTTCTAAGCAAAAAGTTCAACTAACTTTGATTTTGCAAGCGAAAAATGTAAATCAAAAATAATTTAAATTTTTTAAAGGAAAATAAAACTCAAAAAATAATGATTACTTTTAAAGCACAATATAAAACTAACAAAAAACTTATATTTTCTAAGCCCAAAAACAAAAAAAAAATTATAATTTTATTTTTTAGCTTAAAATATACTATACAAATAACTGCTTCTTTTCTAAGCAAAAAATAAAATTCATAAAATTACTTTTATTTATTTTTAGTTCCATAAAAAATAATATTTTAAACGAAAAATAAAACTTAAAAATAACTTTTTTAAGTCACAAATAATGCTAATAAAATGCCTATTATTTTGCAAGCAAATACTTTAACAAGCAAAAAATAAAAAAAATAAAAAAGTAACTTTCATTTTCTAGGCAAAATGTAAATCTCAAAAAATTAATCTAATTTTTCAAACAAAAAGTAAAACAAACTTCACTTTTCATGCGAAAAATAAAATTCCAAATGTTAAAGTTAATTTTTAAAAATTAATTAAATTAATTTTAAAATTAAAGAATTTTAAAAATTAAAAAAAATTTAATTGATTTCAGAAATTTAAACATACGAAATATTTTTTAATTTCTAAGCAAAAACGAAAACTCAAAAAAAAAAAACAGAATTTTATTTTTTAACTAAAATTAATTAATTTAACTAAAAAAATTATTTTTCTTTTCTTAGCAAAAAATAGTACTCATATAAATAACTCTTATTATTTAAGCATAAAATAACTTATTTTTTAGCGAAAAATAAAACTCAGCAAATAAAATTTATTTTCTAAGTCACAAAGTAAAACTCGAAATAACCTTTATTTAACAAAAAAAAAAGATATACATATATTTACTCAAGAAATAACTTTTATTTTTTAATTGGAGATAAAACTAGAGAAAACTTTTATATTTTTGAAGAAACATGTAAACTTTTATGTTCTTAGCAGAAAAGTAAAACATAAAACTCAAAAAGTGAATTTTATTTTTTAGCGAAAAATAAAACTAAACAAATAACTTTTATTTTCTTAGCAAAAATAACTCTTATTAGTTAAGCAAAAAATAACTTAATTTTAGCGAAATATAAGCATTTATTTTAGAAGAAATAAAACTGGAAATAACCCTTATTTTTTAAGAAAAGAAATATATACTCAAGAAATAGCTTTTATTTTTTAAATAGAAATAAAACTTAGAAAAGTTATATATTTTTTAAGAAACATGTAAACTTTCATTTTCTTAGCAAAAAATAATTTTTATTTTCAGATCAAAAAATAAGGTTCAAAAACAAACTTTTATATAATAATATTAATTTCTACTACAATATGTCTTTATGTTCTAACAAAAATTGAGAGCCCTGCAGTTTTATACCGACCCCGAACGGCAAATAACTTTTTCATGGCCGAAATACATTCGAAGATTTTCCATTACCTGCCGAAGAGCGCCTGCCATTAGAAAAAACTTTTTCTATAATTTTTGATGTTACTTGCCCCGGCCCTAATTCGAACCTGGGACCAACAGAACGAAGGGCGCATATGCTTCACACTCGGCTATGGCTTATTTGCTGGGCAAAGCATGGGTAAAAGTAAAGGGGCCGTGGAGCCAGAAGGAAAAAGTGAAAAGTGGGCCTGTTCAGCCTTGGTCTACTGGGAGGTAAATATTGAATTTTTAATGGTTTTCAAAACGTAGATAAGGTTAGAGAGGTAATTAAACGTAATTCCATCCAGTAACTGTACCTTCTTCTTATATATAAAAAGGTAGGGAGTGTATCCGCCGGAGATATTTAATTTATAAACTCCAAAACAATTGAAGCGATTGGGCTCAAATTCGTAGAATGTATACGCAATGGTGTCTACTGTCCATAGGTCAAATGAAATTCCCGCTAGGTGGCACTGAAAACGATCTACTTCTAAAAAACGTGTTTGCAAATCAGAACGATTAATATTCAAAGCAATTATTAGCCACATAAATATACATAAATGTTTTATTCAAAAATCAGGGCGATAGGTGGCGCTGGAACTGAGATATCTCTATCACAAAATTCGAGTGTAAAATTTTATGAAATTTTTGTTAATATTTCAATTTTATTCTGCAAAGTTTTAAATGCAGATTTGTGCGGTATTTTTTATAAAAAAAAGTAGAATACACATGTAACGAAAACTTGCACTGCGATGTGCTATACTCACTTTTTCCAAAGAAACCAGTACCACCGGTTAGGAAAACACCTTTGTCCTTATAAAATTTCTGTATGGGTGAATCATCTGCAAAAAGTTGAAGTAGAATTAAGTCAGTTATAATAAAATGGAAAAAAACAGAAGCATAATAATAATTTTTTGCATAGTCAGCATTAAATGGTGCAGAATAAATTGGTTTGCAAGCGATAAAAAAAAATATACACAAAAATACGCCAACGGCACAAACACTCATACGTACACACACACACACATACACAAATATGACTATGCATTTATTACACATATCAACACACACAAAGGGCACATACTCGTTAGGTGGTGGGTGGTGTGGTGTATGGTAAACGAATGCGTCAAAAAATGCGCACCACCAACTTAATGACACTTTCGAGGTACTCACAAAATTATGCAAGTTCCTAGCACTCACCACCCACCACACCACACCACACTACACCACCACTTGCCGCCTTTAACAGCAAAATTCATTATGAATGCGCATTTTGAACGAAGAAAATAAGTAATCAAATGTTGAAAGCGCTGAGCTGTGCTTGAAATCTCCTCGAAATGCGCCCATTGCGCCTGCGCGTGATTACACGATACGACCGACGCACAAGCATCGCACATTCATGGGCACGCATATTTCGCTTATTTTTGTATGTATGGATATGAATTGTTTTGGAAGTTACGTGGAATTACCAGTTATCGACTAGCCAGTTTGTAACTAGTTTCAGTTGAGTGCATTTGGTGTTTACTTGTGGATGTTTCTAATAAACTGATAGTTCTTGTTGTTTTTGTTGTTGTTGTTGTAGGGCTAGAACAGCTTATCTTCACACTCATCTAAGGGGAGGACCAGAAAACCTGATGTTTCGATAGGGTTGGACCATAGAGAGAGGGGGGTTCGATGAGTGAGTTTGAGAGGGCATGTGAATAGGTGATTGTCTATTACAATTATCCAGATCTTAATTGAGCCAGAGTGACGCGGAACTCTCGAGATAACTAAAGCTCTTCGTCTGCCATTGGTGGTGGTTTTACCCTAATGACAGCATTCACAGGGCGAGAATTCATGAGTGAAGCAGGTAATTGAGTCTCGGTGAATACTGTTCAAAAATGACTGGATCTCGTCCTTGAGTTCACGGAAATGTCGCTGACGTGCCAGCGATTCGGCTCAGCCATTTGCAAGTTCCTGTTTGGGTGTCCCGTTCGTTGGCTTCCAATCAGGAACTGGTTGTTGAGTAAGATGCTATGCTTCTGATGGAGTTGTGCCTCAGGCGACATCAAAAGACATCATGTTACAATCCGGGGTGCGGCATTTTGACTGGTCTGAACCATCGTCCACTGTCTCCTAATGGTCCCCGAAATTAGAGCAGCATAGTTTTCAACCGGCCGACCGATCGCCTTGTATGTTGCCAACAACGTTTCTTTGTCTTCGCCTCAGTTGCTGGCGGCGAATGACTTGAGGACCTTGTTGCCGGTCTGTACTTTCTTTACGATTGCGGTTGTCTGTGCTGAAAAGAAGAACAGGCTGTCGAAGGTAACTCTCAGGATCCTCGGGTGTTTAACCGTTGGGATGAAAGCACCATCCCATCGTTAATGCTGAGTTCCAGCCTGAGCTCCTTTGTACATATGATGAATAGGATCGCAGAGGACTTAGTAGGGGATAAGGTCGTATTCCGTTCAGTGAAGAAGTAAGCAAGATCGGAGACATAACTATTCACCTTTGAGCACATGTCATCAATTACATTGCCGGTAACGATGGTGACTCGCTCTAGCGGTTGACGACCTTAGAGATGTTGAAATTAAGCAGCGTAGGGGAGATGGTGCCACCCTGCGGGACCCCTTGTTTAACCCTTCTCAGTTTGGAATGTGCATCTCTGAAGCACACTGATGACTGTCGACCTCATATTAAATTGGAAGTCTACCGCTTCAGTTCCTGTGGGAGAGTTGTTGTCTTCAAGTCAGCTAGTAGCGTTAGGTGGCTGACTGTGTCAAAGGCCTTGGATAATTCTAACCTAGGATGGTTCTTTCACAGCAGCGATTGCAAAAGCTTTACTGGAGGATACGTATAAAAATATTCACCAGTATATATGATAACTAGAACGCATCATAAATGCTAAGAAAATATACTGAGTTTGCGATAAGATCCTATTTCCGAGTAGAAGTCCACAAGTCTCAGTACCCAATTTAATGCCCAGGTTGAATTCATTTTTCTTTTAAAATGACTCCGTCGAAAACGGTAGTAGGAAAGGAAAAAAAATTAGAAAAAAGTCGGGGATGGGACTTTGTATCTCTTCCACAAATCTTTAAGATTCTCGAATGAACCTGAGAAGCTTGCCGAGAAATTGCAATTGAACATTTTCTATTCTTAATATATCTTACCCAAAAATATACTCCATCTCAGCCTAGCAAAAGTCGGACAGATACACCGGAGTCGTGCTAAGAAGTTTCTTATCCCACATTTTGGCATTTTCTATATAAATCCCTTCAAAAGAAAGCTACTGCCATAATCGCACGTAACGACCTAACGAGTAGAGTGGCTAGACAGTAACTAGGCGGAGTATTCGCTCCATATAAACAGATTGTCGAATAGTCGATTGAGCCACTAGCCGAGCGACCAGACGAAACAGTTGCTAGAAACTTTCGACCAAGCACATTTTCAAAAAAAAAAAAAAAAAGAAAAAACTAACCCATATATTCCCTTCTCCAACCCCATAAGGTATAAACTATCTTATATAGCTGCTAACATATGATTTTCGTAAAATACCGTTATGATTTATCAATACCACTCATTCTTAGAAAAAGTTGCGCCGATTTCAAAATCGGAAAAAATCGAAATCGCTGAAAAACGCAAAATAATTTCAGTCTCATAGAAAATGATGATATTCCGAAACATTGATCAGAAATTTAGCTAACAATAACGGTAATAATACAAAAACAGATATATTTCGATAGACATGGATGATGTTTGACACATGACTAGGCTATCATTGAATCGATTTTTTAAAGGGAGTTGCCACCTGCTTAAAAGGCTAAATCCAATTAAAGCAATGAATGAGATCACACACAGCAATACGGGTATGAAATGAAAGAGGCTCAATAAAACTTTATTCCCCAAATCATTTAAAAGAAGGTTGCCCCCTATTTTAATTCATACTAAGCCTAATTTAAAAATAAATAAAATTTTTCTAGACGAGCGTCAAGCTAACAAAGGAGTTGGGAAAGCTCAATTTGAAAAAAAAAATAGGAGAAGGTTGCCATCTTTTTAAAAAATGAATCACAATTATAATACGCTATATCAAATTTTGAATTATGGAAAAAACGAGTTTTAAGTTTTTTTGTTTTAAATTTACTTGGAGAGGGTTGCCACCTGCCTACAAAAAAATTTTTAATTAAATTATTTCGTTAAAAAAAATATAACGGCATGGAACTCAAAGGAAATAGGCTTAAGAAAACTTAATCATCAAAATGAGTTTACAGAGTGTTGCCACCTGGTAAAAAAAATATTAATTTAAAAAAATGTGTAAGCTTACTGGAATATGACAGCATTGCTAGGAAATGAAAGCGTTTCTAAGAAACATTTTTGAAAAGGGTTACCACCTTCTGAAGACCGTTGACTCTAGTTAATTGATAAGGTAACTTAAAATCTACCGTATCGGTGTCAAACGAAAAAGGTTTACGGAAAATACATTCCACAAACCTGTCTGGAGAATATGTTCACCTGTATTGTCTATATAATGGGGTATAATTTTTAAGACTTCCCTAAAACTGAAAAACTGGCTTGATTTATATAACCACCTGAATAAGCCGGATGATAGACCGCGCAATTGCCAATGACAAAAAAGTTTCAGCCACCGTAATCGGCAAAAATGAATTAGGGCTAGATGTTTTTAAGACAACAAAAAATTTCGCCTTACGAGGAGTAACCGCTTTCGCACAATCTCTTCGACGATTTCATGTTTCAAGCCTCCAAAAGAGATTTGAAACGGTACACTCCGAATTCGAGCCGTGGAACGGCTATTTATGTTCCTCTAATCTTTTAAAAGTAGCCTAGGCAATCCGATCCACATCACAGCCCGTATTTTGGTTGTGGTGGGCGAAAGGTGGTACACAAAACTAAATATAACGTACTATCTGCGAACCAGCTTTGGGATTCTTCGATTCACTATTGGGCACGTTCGTTCATAATATGCACGGTATGAAATCTATCCGCTGATTGACTGGCTGACTGAACAAAAGTGACAAACTTGACATCGAAAAGGGCGACTTTTTTATACTCCTACCAGCTACTCGTCCCGCAGTCTCCACGCCAACTATCATAACCTTAAATAGGAGTACATCGCTCATACACCGCATTAGTGTGTACATATGTATGTGTGTATTTATGTATGTATATATGTATTTGCGTAAGCAAATTCTCAACGAGCTTGACACTTTGGTCGCGCCAACCGTAACGCTAGCCTTTTGGTTTGTTCAATTTGCTGTCATGATGACACCATAAATTACAAGTGGCCATAGGTTTTGTTGGCAAAAATATTAGTTACACATATTATTGCTATTGTTATTGCTATTTTTGTTGCTGCGATTACTGTTTGCATTTTCCTCTATTGCTCTACGAATATGTACAACGCCAAGTCATTGTTATAGTTATTGTTATGTGCAACCGCTAGATCAATGCTCTATGCTTTTCATCAGCACCTGCATCCTCTTACAGTTCATTGGCGCTCGTCAGTCACAGCTTGTAGCAGTATTTGGTGAACTGGAGCCATGTTGAGCACGCCAAGAGCCAAACGATGAAAGCCAGCCGGCGCGAACAAATCATAAAATTGCTTGTTCTTACTTAGCGTTGCGCGTAAAGTGTCGGATAAAGAAATGGAACTAGATGTGAGTAGGTGTCCTTAAAGATGTTTGGAGTAAATATTTCGTAATGTTCATTTCAACAGTAAATATTTCGTATCGTTCATTTCAACAGATAGATTCGTTTCGTTTTAATTAACAAATATATTTACATGCAAACTTTGTGGATTTCAGGGAACTCATCCGCTCATTTTCTGAAGCTTCCGAAATAATTAATAGATCGAATGTTATATTTCCTTCTACCCAAAAGAATTTTCGATTTGGCGCCCTCTTCATAGTAGACTTCAGCTGTTAACTGTTTTGGCAGACTAGCAGTGAGACTGGTGGCTTTACTGGTAGATAGCTACAAGAACATTTCGAACTCTACCGGGAATTTTGCAAATCTTTCCGCTACTACGCAGCCACCAGCCTAATGTCATTTCTGCGTCGGACTGCCTTTTAACTTGAGATGGCTAAAATGGGAAGTTTTTTCAACTTTCGGCTCAACCCAGTTGAAACACATGAGCTGTTCAGAGAAAGTTCTCAAATGAAATAGCTGTTACAATCCTATCTTCACTTTAATGAGCTAGAGGCTCTGAGGCAAGTGGTCTCTATCCACAATAGAGTACAAACTTAGGTTGTCTTGATGTGTGTCCGGCATTTTCTTGCAGCCTTGTGAAACTTATCTCTCCAATTTCGACGGTCAATTAGAATGCAGCCACTCACCATATTGCTAAAGTGATTTTCTGTTTGAATCGCCTGTTTTTTATGGTTGAGCTACTTTTGGCAGAAACTCACAACGGTTGCAGGCTCAATAGGGTCTTGCATTGCCTGACGAGATGCGATTCGATTGAGAAAGATGCTAGAGCCAAATGACCGTCCAATTATCTGAAAAGATAGTCATTTGAAATTAACCGAGGCAGTTACGCTCGGGACACCCATCAGCTATAGCAAAAACTTCGGCTTGGATGGCACTGACAGGCTTAGCAAGGAATAGATTTTCATTGATGTTTCATATAATTTTAAATAACGAATAGATTTTCATTCACTAAACGATCATTTTGCATAACAAATATATCTCCATTCGTCATTCAATTAATTTTGAAGGATGCATAGATTTTGAAGCATCCTTGAAATGATTTTGAATAACGAATAAATTTTCATTCATCCTTCAAATAAATTTTAACCGCGAATAGATTTTCATTCGCCTTTCGAATTGTTTTGAATAACAAATAGATTTTTATTCAACCTACCAAAAGTTTTGAATAATGAATAAATTTTTATTAGTCATTAAAGTCATTTAGCATAACGAATAGATTTTCATTCGCCTTTCGAATTGTTTTGAATAACGAATAGATTTTCTTTCCATATTTAAGTAACTTTGGATAACGAATAGATTTTCATTCATTATTCAAATAATAGTGAACCAGAAATAGATTTTCATTCGTAATTAAAATAATTTCGAATAACGAGTATATTTTCATTCGTTTTGAATAACGAATAGATTTTATTTATTATTAAAAATCATTTGGAATAACGCACAGATTTTTATTCATCAACAAGGTTATATAACAGATTTGCAGCTATTACCGATCTACCTAAGATTAAGGTTATTTACGAAGATCTAGGATCTACACAGTGGGTAATCGCCGAAATGCGGCCAAAGCCAGAAAAAAAAATTGTTGAAGTCATTTTCGGAATTTGAAATAATTTTTTTTGATGTCCCTATTCTAATTGCCGCCACTGTGTGTAGCCCTGTATAATGTAATTGCTAATTACTATGAGTGTGTGTGTGTGTGTGTGTGTGTGTGTGTAGGTGTGCGCATGTGCTGTGAATTAGGAAACCTAATTGCCAATCGACAGCTGCCTGACTGTGCACGTCCGTACGATGTAAGTTCCCCACACAAGCCCCTGATTACCGCTGTTTTCTGAAGTGTTGTTGTCACCACTAAAACCTGTTATCAGCGGATGTCGCAGTTGTTGTTGCTGCTGCTGCTGCTGCTCATGCAATTTTTGCTGTTGTTGTTATTGTTGTTGTTGTTGTTAACCATCGATATCGTTAATCACAAACACACATGCGCGATGCAAATAAGCTTCGATGCATTTCGCGGCGGTCCCTCCGACATTTGTGTCCGCACTTGAAATTAGCATTACAACGCATCCCAGCTGCTATGACGCGACAGCAGCAAATCACAACAACTACAATAACAAACAACAGCAGCATTAGCGGGAATAGCAAGCGCATCGAAGCGAACACTTTGGCGCAGCGAATGCATCAGCATTTTATAAATTCAGCGCACGCCTATACTGCCGCAGGCCTGTGTGTGGACATCCATACATACAGAGATACAAACATGTGTGTGTGTGTGTGTGTGTGAATTGGTGCAAACATCAGCGAAATTGCTAACAGCTACTGTGAGAAAAACAATAACTACAACAACAAAAAACAAAATAAGCAACAGCAGCAAAGCGCTTTAGTCAATCAGCATTCGCATTGAGCTCATCAGCTCAGGCCAGCAGTCAGCGTAGCAGCGGGATAGCGGGCCAGTGGACGCACAGGCCAATTTCTCCTTCCAACAGCAGCAGCAACTTTCAGCAAGTGGCCTTGCTTCAACCAAACAACCCCGCGCTCGCAGCGAAACCGGCAGGCAGGCAAGCCAGGCAGTCAGTCAAATATACAGAAAGCGCTCGCTGTTGGCCAGCTAACCGGCGAATCAACCAGACATCGAGTCAGTCAAGCAGATATGTACCACCACTACCGTTGCACCACTTTTAGCGCACTGCAGGCGATGGCAACATTTACCACATTCGCACTAACCGACACACACACACACACACACTGTGACACAACATGCCATCAGGTTGGCATAAATGTTGCGGTTTTTGTTATTGCCAACATTGTAACAATCATTATTGGTGTTGTTGTTGTTGTTGTTGTTGTTGTTGTCTGACGCTTGCTTGGCTTGGAGTGCTTTTGTGTTTGTCTATGCTAATTGGCTTAATGCATTTCAAGCGCTCTCCAAGTCGTCCACTCGACGTTACCAGCTAAGAGGTATGCTTGGAGTGGGCGCAGTTTCGCCAGCTGTGACGGCGGCAGCGGCGGCGACATACTACATACACTCGAACACTGCGGGTGACGACAATGAGTTATAACAATGACGCTGGCATTTAGCTGAGAAAAATATCGGGTGTTTTTTCTATTACGTATTTTCCCGGTTACAACCCCTTGGATAGTTACATATGTATTTCGATAAAGGTTTCGAAAAATATGTTTAGTTGTTTGCGAAAGTTTTAAAATAAATATCGACGATTCACAGAAATTCATTCAGTGGCTTATTTCCTACTCAAATGCGTCAAACTCAAACCGAAACTTGAAATTAGTCGCTCAAAGCTCAAACGCTGATTGCGATCAAACTTAATTTTAAACTCTATGTTAAATACAAACTCGAGGTCTCAATTTCTAACTCAAACTCAAGCTCAAGCTTAATGTATTCTGGCACTAATTAAAAAATGTAGTCTTAAAATATAAACTATATTTTTCAAATTCAAAATATAAATAAAATTCAAATGGAAACTCATAAAAACCCAAACTAACCTTAAACTTACACTCAAAGCAAAACTGGTATTTAAACTCAAACTAGATACAAACTTAAACTCAACTTCAAGCTCAAACCCAAACTTAAAATTGAGCTTAAGTTGAAGTGACAGCAGAAACTCGGCCTCCAAATCAGATGCAAGCCCAAAATGAAATTTAAATTCAATTTTAAAATTAGTTCAACAGAAAAATGTAGTTCAAGCTCAATAACAAACGCATTGGAGATAATAAACTCAAACTCAAGCATTCTCTGTAACTCAAATTCACACTTATAATCAATCTCAAATATTAACTAAAGCTTAAGCGTGCTCACTCTAACTAAACCTCCATTTAAGTTCAAACTCTTAAACAAATTCAAGTGCACTCTCAAGCTTAATATCAGCTTTGCGCTTAAAGTTTGTATAAACCTAGAAAATTCAAAAGCACGCGCATTCCAAAGCTTAAACTTCATGTTACTTTGAGTCAAACCTTAGATTAGGTTAGGTTAAGCTGACTCGCCCAACAAGTGGTCTCACGTAGGCCGAATAGGTGCTTGGTGTTGTCAGAAACGTACGACCGATAAAAATGTCATATCATGAGCCGGCGGCGATATCGGTAAACATTGCTTTTTTCCGCCCCCCCTTGGCTCTCGTCGTATTTCGCGCAGTATCCTTAATCGTCGCTGGCCCAATTCTGTTTCAACATTCTGTCCTGCATCTTCTATCCCTTAACAGAACCCATTTAGTGGCATGCGCCGCCGCCAGCAGGAATTGATCAGTCAGTAGCCTCCCAAAAAAGGCCTTGAGTCCTCTCTTTTCAGAAAAAGTAAAAAGCTCGTGATTTTTCCAACCCTATAGCTTTGTATTCGCTTGCCCGCTTTATCTGCTTGCTATTACGAGTATGTCTATACAGTTCGTTAGATCGTTCAATTTCTTGCAGGAAGATTGGCACTTCCTCCCTAATTGAGTCTTCTAGATAGACACTCTTGGCCATCTACAATTTCATTCCCTTCTATGTACACCCTCATGTCCCAGAATCAATAAAAGTGCGCGGTTTTGACCACAGTTAACCTTCCCAAGGCTTTTTTTACCCTTCCGTTGTAGCTGGTTGAATATCTGATATCAGTTCATCCGCTTTTTTCACGGCTAGGACTTCTGATTGAAAAATGCTTAATTGATTTAGCAGCTTATAAGACTTATGTACAATTCTATAGCTCTCGACAGTCAAGTTCTAACTCAATTACAAAAAATAAAGCAAACTCAGGAAAAAATATCAAACTGCTAGTCAAACTACCACTTAAACTCCCGACGTGTGCCTCAAACTGAACCAACAAAAAAAAAAACTCGGTTTCGGACTCCAAATTTAGAAGAATGAAAAACAAACTAATACTTAAAGTAAAACGTCAATTGGAGCACAAATTTAAACTTAAAATGAAATCTAAAGCCAAATTCCAGCGCGAACTCAGATTAGATTAGAATAGGTAGATGTGGTAATCCTCGCTAGGGGTTCACCTAGACGTCTGAAACGTAGTTCATTATGATGCAACTCTCGAGTATTATTTTGTACGGCACTGTGCACAATAACCGTAAAGTTACTACAATAAACGCAGTGTACCCATAGCAAAACATCACAAGCAGATATTTTTCACCCCAGACAGCTTTTCGTGTGCCTTAATGAAGTGAGAGCCAAAGTGCTTGAAACTCAGCCTTGCGAAGGCAGGACCGCTGAGGGGAATATGAAAACATGATTCCACCTTGTCAACCTTCAAACAGCTGCAAATAAATAGGGTCTAAATTAATATTGAGCCCAATTGAGCTCGTCACAGGAATTATTACTACTAACCATCCGTGAAGAAGTTTGCCGATCCCTTGCTCCAAATGCTGCACCTATCTCACCCCTCCCTTTGTGGGATGTGAATGAAAGGTGATCAGCTTGGATCCAAAATCGAAGATTACAAGAATTTGTTGGTGCCTCCTCCGTAATGTGGTTACAGATCGAGCAGATTTCAATTAGCGCCCGTTTAGCTGGTTAACTTTTGATGCCCTCTTCAGTGAGTTCCACCATCGAGTTCCGGCCGAGCTATACTCCGTGAACTTTTTACCGACAGGTCGAAGTATCCTAGAATGAAGTCAAACTGGATATCCAGAAACTTTCCTATGACAATAAGTGCCAAATCATCTACATCATAGGCAAAAAACCACCACCTTGCGTAGTGTTCCTATTTACTCTTCATTGAATAGGAGCGCTGTTCCAGTCTACAGAGACGATTATATCCCAGAGTATACGGTATATGAGCTTTATTAGACGGGATTTGACCCTAATCTTAT
This sequence comes from Anomoia purmunda, assembly GCA_951828415.1. Taxonomy (NCBI): domain Eukaryota; kingdom Metazoa; phylum Arthropoda; class Insecta; order Diptera; family Tephritidae; genus Anomoia; species Anomoia purmunda. The sequence continues at coordinate 19,235,915 of OX639993.1, forward strand.
CTAGGGATCTTACTATTGCCGCAACCCAGCACTTTATTGCTTTATTAACAAACCCCTCAATATCAACTGCAAAGTTTTTGTGCTCAAGAGACTCGTCTATACCTTTAACCACAGCGTTCCAGACTTATTCGACTGACCTGGCATTCAAGTGAGCGTGCTGAAAAAGTGACAACCGCTCACGGGGAGTTCCAATTCCTATGCACAGTTCAATCAGGATCTCTTAATAAGCCGAAGTTCTTAGAGGATAGAGGACGTGAGAGCTACAACCCGCTTCGGGAATAAAGATTACTATCATATCCTTCCATAGTCTAGGAATAGATCCTTTATCTACGCAGCTCCCATTGATAAGCGACAATCAACGATAAAGAACATCCGCAGTCTTTTGTAGCTGTGCAGGAAAGAAGTGGTTCGATACTGGTGACTTGATGGGATGAAGTTAGTGGATCACTCAAACCTAACGAATCCCATCCACAATCCCACATGGAGAAATGGAAAGGGTTTTTGGTTTCAAAGCAGTGGAACCACACGGCTTAGGATTGATGGAAAAATGTTTATCGCCCAGTTTCCTACCCCATCCCCCAGATATCCCAAAGTTAATCTAGAAGAATCTTCGCCAGCCTTCCACGTTCGTGCAAAATCTATGAATCACATTTTGTGAGCCTTATCTAGGAGTTCCAAGAAAGGAGACTTTTCACTCGTCCTAACTTTAATAAAAAGGCGAGTATTCGAAGTCTTAAGTTCAGAGAGTTCTTTCGTTCCCCCGAACGGCCCATCTTTCTCCGAGGACTTTCTCGGCGTACACGAAATTTCAATTGCTCTCATAAAAGCCAATGTCAATTTCCCCCTCCAAGTTGTCAATTGAGCTTTCCGAGAGGAACGCATTTTATTGAGGGGCATCTGGGAAAATTGGCTGCAGTGAATGATAAGGACGAGTTTCATCCAGAGAAAATTGGAAACACCTATGGTCCAAAAAGAAGTAAAAATTACCAACATTCCGCTTCAAAGTACGGTATATCAATCCAAAAGAGGGTAAGCCTTCCTCTCTGGTCGCAGTTACGAGTTTAAATCCAGAAGATAAGTTAAAATTAAGGCTCAATATAAAATTCGAACTCAATATCACTCAAAGACAAACTCGTAATCAAAATATTAAGATGTGCTCAAACCCAAAATTAGTTTAAAAAAAAACTCAAACTTTCCTCATAGCCTGAGCAATTCCTTCCTTGCATCTCGCACAAACTCCAGCATCCTTTCAATGGTTTTCTTTTGCACTTGGCACTACAACTAGCACTCAATTCAATTTTCGCGAGTTAACTGTCAGACGTCAACAAAAATGTGAATACGTCGTCAGCTGAGCAATCTGAAATTTTAGTATTTTCTTCTTTTTTTTTCAAGTACCACATTTTAGTCGCACAATTTTTTCACACTTCATATTTTTCGACAAGTTGAAAGTTCGGCCAGATTTTACGCCAACTACAACATGTTTATTATTTTCGTAGCTGCTATGTTAGAGAGTTTTTGCGCTTTTGTTGTTGTTGTTGCTGTTGTTGCTGTTATGTCGCATCATTTATCACTCAACTGCGCACACATTGTTCTGTGCCGGGGCAAAAAACAAAAAAAAAAACACAACAAAAAAACACACCAAAGCAAAAGCCAAGCGCACTTTTTCGTCAACCTCATCATCTCCGTAGTCAGCGTTAGCGTCAGCATCAACGTCATTGTCATCGTCATCGCCAACGCCAACGCCAACAGCCATTAGCCATTGTTGATACTCGTATTGTTGCTGTTATTATTATTATTGTGTTAAAATGTTTTTGTTGTTGTTGTTGTTGTTGCAGTTGTAGTTGTAGTTTATGCACTAAATTTTTACACAATAGACAATATGTATATTTTTTTTCCACTTGTTACGAGTAATCCTCGACAATACTACACTCATTGTTGTCCCCCTCCCTCGTCGTTGCTATTGTTGTAGTGATTTTTTTTTCTTTCTTTGATTTTTTACTCAAACTGTCACCCATTGTCGCGATGCTGTTGAAAAAGTTCGTGGAAGTGGTACTCGAATTAACTCCTCACAATTCACACGAGTAAATTAAATTCAGATTTCACTCGCTTATAGCTATTTGTTTGGGAATTTATTGTGGAGAGTTGTTTAAAAGCATTTGAAGTTGTTTGTTAAATGCATATCCATTCACACATAAACACACGCACACATACATACATACATATGTATGTATATTACACGTACACACAAACAGAGAATATTACTTATTTAAAATGTGGGGCCATGAGAACCAAAATAGCGTAATTGATATTTACAAAAAATGAAGATGCTATCTCAAATACTTTACCACACCTTTTTTGGTTTTACACAGTTCAGAAAGTTGCAATTCATAATCAGAATTTACATTTCAAATTGAGAAAAATGGCAATACAAATTCAAAATTTGCATTCAAACTTTCTGAACATTTCAAATTGAATAAGTTTGAATTGTTACTTTCTGAATTTAAATTGCGATTTTCTGAATTTAAAATGGAAATTCTGAATTTGAATTGTAACTTTCTGAATTTGAAATGACAGTTCTAAATTTGCAATTTTCCGAATTAGAAATGGAATTTCTGAATTTTTACATTGAAATTTTTGAAACTTTCTGAATTTAAGATGGAAATTCTGAACTTGAGTTCTAACTTTCTGATTTTAAAATGGAAATTCTGAATTTCGACTGTAACTTTCTGTATTTAAATTGCGGGTTTCATAATTAAAAATTGAATTTCTGAATTTAAAGCGCAACTTTCTGAATTCAAAACGGAAATTATGAATTTGAGTTGAAACTTTCTCAATATAAAATAGAATTTTTGAATTTGAAATGGAAATGGGAATTCTGAATTTCAGTTGTAAATTTTTGAACGTAAATTGCGGGTTTATGAATCAAAAATGAAAATTCTTTAAATCACAACTTACTGAATTTAGAATGAAAACTCTGAATTCTAAATTGAAATGAAAACTCTGAATTCTAAATTGAAATGAAAATTCTGAATTTAAAAATTAAACGAAAATTCTGATTTTGAATTGTAAGTCTCTGAAATTAAAATGGAAACTCAGAATTTGAATTGTAACTTTCTAAACATAAAATCGAAAATCTGAATTTAGATCACAACTTTCTGAATTTAAAATGGGATTTATGAATTTGAATTGCAATTTTCTTAATTTAAAATAGAAACTCAGAATTTGAATTGTAACTTTCTAAATTTGAAAAGGAAGTTCTGAATATGAATTGTTACTTTCTGAATTCAAAATGGAAATTCTGAATTTAGATCACAACTATCGAAATTTAAAATATAAATTCTGAATTTGAATTGCAGCTTTCTGAATTTGAAAAGGAAATTCTGAATTCAAGCTGTTACTCTCTGAATATGAAATGGAAGTTCTGAATCTAAATCGAACTTTCTGAATTTGAAATGAAAATTCTAAAGTCAAATTGTAATATTAAAATGAAAATTTTAAGTTTGAAATGAAAACTCTGAACTTTAGTATAGAATAGTACTAGTAGTACTATATAATTCTGTAAATGCCAAAATATCAATTTACTATGAAATACCTCATATATTTTTATTATAAAAATATCTTTTAACTCGAAAAAAGTTTTTTAGAGCGGCCACCCTGACATTATTATTTTATTTGACATTAAATTTTGGTGTTTTAACTTACCTAAAACAGGTGTGATAAACTGATCCTCTATGCTAGAGAACTCCTTTATATTGTTATTCATCTTTAATTTCGTTTCCTATTTTTCGTCAGCAATAAGGTTTGGTGAGGAGTTTGAAACCAAATATTTGCAATGATCTGTAAAGGAAAAAAATAGTTATAAGGTCTATTTAATAAATGTTTCCATACAAAAAAATAATGAACATTTGTTTAGGTAATAATTAATGACAACGAAACGGCAAAATATTTTCGAAAAGTCCTTCTCAGTAGAGCTCTTCTTAAGCGACTAATCGGTCGATAGTCGACTTCACCTAATCGACTAACCGTTTCCGTTAGACTTTTTCGACTAACCGCCCGTAAACAACTAGTCGACTTAATGTTCGTTTTCGATTTTGCAACTAGTTGGTTTCTTCCAATAAATATATTTTTGTTTTTTTTTGCACAATAACAAAACTCGTGTTTCACTATAATGAAGTTTTTAATCAATTTACAGTGACTAAATGTCACTACTCGAATAACTGCGGTTAGTCGATTTCAGACGTCTCGATGGTGAACGGCTAGTTAAAGTGGTACCAAAATTGTTAATCGACTAATCGAACTAAGTCGGATTTTTGACGTTCATAATAATATTAATCGAAAAGTTATTAATCTAATAAACGCCAATTTGTTTTCAACTTTAACGGCATTTTATTTCGTTTGTTGAATATTCCTTGACATTTATTCATAATAAAAGGAAATCATCTTCATTTAAATATTTAAATTTTTTGCAATTCTTGGGCTATTATCATGCAATTATTATCGAAACCAATGAAATTTTATTCAAAAATATTTAATATAATGAAAGCTATTGGGACCCGAATCGCTGTCACTTTGATTATATAAGGCATATTAAAAAAAAATCCAGGTGCAGGGGAATGGCATACTCCACCACAACACTGAAGGGTTAAGATAAGCTTTATCGATCTTACTGCATTCGTCGTCGTGGTATTTGGGGTGTTCCATTAATAAAACTAGTGTGGGCTAGTAAATCACGCTTAATAATTTCTTAGAAAAAAAAATTTGCGTGAAGTGGTGTAAAAAAGGAGGAAAAAAATAGTATACATGATGTTGAATACTCTTTGGCATTTTTAGCGCCTTTTCTAAATAAGTATGAAACTAACCCTCAAACAAATTCCAAGTGTACGCTTAATTCTGGCATTCGAGTTGAGTTTTGGCCTTTGGCGTATTCAGAGACAGATGATAGAATTTTATGATAACTATATTTTTGTTGTACATTTCAATTCGTTATATCCCGGTTTTATAGGTATTTTTATGCTCAGACTGTTTACAAAAAAGGCCCATCTATTGAAGAGTTAAGCGCTTAAAATATTTCGCTAGCTTATTCCCCGTCCTATTGTACTTGGGAGTGGCGACTTTCCAGATGATGAATGAATGAAAAGAGGAATCTACGCTATTTTCAAAAAACATTTGGAAGTTGTTGAATTTATCTACATGCAGTCGTTATTGTTACTAAATTAACTAATAAATTCAATTTTCAATTTCGATTATAATTTCCTTATATTATTCAATTAAACTTGAAGTTGAACTACTAATTACAAAACTCTACTACTACTACCTACTAACAATATAACTACTTATAACTACAGTAGTGCTGCTATTACAATGACTACGACTACGGTTTTTATTTATACTACTACTTATTACTACTACTATTTTTACTTATGCTAATTCTTATCACCACTACTATTTTTCGAATGCTACTACTAATTACTACTACTATTTCAACTATGGCTATTATTAATTACTACTACTTTTTGACTCATTTCTACTACTATTTTCACTAATCCTACTACTAAGTACTACTAACTACTATTACTAGTAAGTACTACTAATGACTACTACCACTATTACTCCCATATTTTACTTTAAATTTCTGTCTTTTGTTTAGACCTGTGCTTTTCAACTGGGCAATACTTTCTGCGGAGTTGGTCTTTTTGACAGCTCTTATTTGATTTCAGTTTAGTTTACCATTTTCAATAATTGAAGCCGAACGATCGTCAAGTGCGTCGCACGATCGATGAATGGATCTAAAACGAGACGGCATTTTCTCAATAAATTTTTGTTCAGCTATGAAGCTCACTTTTGGTTGAATAGGGACGTTAATAAACAAAATTGTCCCGTTTGGAGTGTTGATAATCCACAAGCTATTCTTGAGACGGCGTTATATCCTCAAAAAGTCACTAATTGGTGTGCAGTCAATGGGGACCACAAAAGCACCATGATTAATGACTTTTTCGTGCCTGAGTTGGAGGATGTTGATGTGAACGATCTTTGCTTCCAACAAGACGGCGCTACATGCCACACAGCCAACAAAACATCAAAATTTCCTGAAGGTAACTTTTGGTAAGCGCATTATGTCGCGTCGTGAACCTTTGGCGTGGTCTCCAAGATCAGTGCGATATTAACACCGATTTAACACCGCTGAACTATTTTTTGTGGGGTTGCTTGTCTACGCAGATAAGCTCGAAATGATTGACGCCTGAGGGAAGAGAATATTCGGTGCGTTATTGCTGGCATACGGCCCCAATTGCTGCAAAAAGTGGTCGAAAATTGGGCCTCTCGGCTGGAATTTATTCGGGCCAGCCGAAGCGGTAACTTGCTCGAAATCAGTTTCAAAACATAATAGCACACCCTTGTCTTTATAATAAAGCTACATTGTTTTATTTCATCTTGAAAACCACATGTCTAAAAAAAAACAACGCCCTTTAGAATCGGCACAGATGTTTTACTTTTGGTACGCGCGCTTTGGTGAACATTTTATGGCAAACAGAAATCAATTTGGAGTACATAGTAATCTAAGTTGACAAGAACTGACTTTGAACTGTAACTGAGAAATCGGTCGTAAAAGCCGTTGTAGTTTGTAAGATGGGATTATGAAAGTATTTACATATATCAATTTGTTGATTTTAAAATATTGTATGAAAACGCAACTCCATATACATAAATAGAAGCATGTGTGTATGTATGTACGATGCATTTCTATTACTGATCCTCCACTCATGGTAACAGAACATACAAACATATAGTAAATTCCTAAATTTAATTGCCAATTTCATTGAGTGAAATGATATCATCATCGGAAGCAACTATTGGCTATATCTAATAGTTTTGTTATTACTATGCATTGTGTAGACTTAAGAGGCGTCGCCTTAAGGCAAAGGTGAAGTGCATATGCATGGAAGTATTTACTTGCCTGAGCTGTTATACGGGTATAAATATATAAATTTACATAATACATATTTACAAACATGCGCACATATATCTTCATATTACGTATTCAATTAGTGGCTACGCCGCCTATAGGAGCTTTTTCCAGTAGCTAATTAATTAGTTGTATTTGCAATGCCGTTAATGGCCACTTCATTTGAGCGATTTGCACACATTTATTTTAAAGCGTAATCAATTGTCATTGATGGAAGTGAACAACTGCTCGCTGCCTTCCCGTCTATATAATTCAATTTCGAAACGTAAAAAGCCAATTTTAAAGCGAGCAATTGGAATGATTTCATAGGATACTAGCTTTTTTCAGTCCAGATTCGTTGGTCAAATCATCGTTTAACTTAAAAGTTGTTTTAAATTTCAGTCTATCGTATATTTGATTTATAAAATGCAGGATGATTCAGTGTGTAGAAGTCCACGCATGTGTTGTAAGTATCTGATTGGCATTCACCTGGGAGTTGTTAGAAGGATTCATTTGCATTTAGTATAAACAGCTCACAACTTTTGGTTGATTTCACCCAAGTGGCTCTAGGTAGTTCCCGAAAATCCATTTTGGAGTGAACTAAAGTGATTAAGCGAACCCGGTTGGGTCACTCCGACGTTTTCGATTTAAGGACCATCCAGGGTTTTGCAGCGTCTGTATAAATGTGTCCTTAATTAAAAATATCCCAGAATTTGTTTGTGCGCTAGACTTGTATTGAGGACTATGAGTTGAGGGCATGCGTCTGGAATGTTCGATCCATTAATGGGGAAGGTGCCGCTGACCGGCTGGTTCATGTCCTCACGAGAGTAAAAGCTGACTTCACCGCCATTCAGGAAATGAAATGGACGAGACAAAGAATGAAGAGGATCGGACCTTGCGACATCTACTACAACAGGTATGTAAAAGAGCGCAAGTTTGGTGTTGGCTCTGTGGTGGGAGAGAGGTTTCGTCGCCAGATCTAGTCAATTGCATCAAAGCGAGATTCTTTAACATTTCGCTGATTTACCCCCAATCACCGACGGCATAAAAGTACAATGTAATCAAAGATCACTTCTAAGAGAGCCTAGAATGCGCTACCCCGTCCCGATATTAAAATCGTGCTTGGCGACTTCCATGCCAGGGTGAATAAAGAAAGTATCTTTGGTCATACTGTTGAAAAATTCAGTATCCACGAAGAACACGCACCAACTGATTGCAACTGATCGACTATGCCGAGTCCCGAAACATGGTAGTCTGTAGCAGCAGCTTTCAGTATCATAGGAAGACCCACCAAGCCACGTGGCTGTCTCCAGATCGAAATACGCGATACCAAATTCATCATACAGCGCTCCAGTATATTAGACGTGCGTACACTTCGAGAATCGAACATCGACTCTGATCATTATCTTAACGCAGACAAGATAATGTGCAGCAAAGAACATGCGTTTAAATACTGGCAGACAGCTACGAACTTCGCTGCTCAATTTTCACACCTGCTCATTAAGAGTAGGTACTTCTCAGCTAACCGGAATCGGGAGCACATTTCTCACTCTATTTGTATCGCCACTGAGGGCTTTCTTGAATTCCAGTAAGGTCAAAAGAACAATTGGTGCGATAAGGAATGTCGCGCCTCCGTAGAAATTAAAGACGCCATTTGGGAGCGCGACTGAGAGTTGGGAAAGGTAGAGAGGCGAATTATTCAAGGAAAGAAAAGAGGGACCGAAATACGTGAGAGCGAAGAGCTTGAAATGCCAGCGCCTGAAAGTTTTATCAGGAGGTGCTGCGACTTACGGATGGTTTTAAGACCGGAACAAGTTCCTGCAAAAACAAGAACTGACGACTGATGTCCAAAGCACGCTTAAATTGAGGAGGAAATACTTCTTCACTTTGCTTAATAGTGACAGTGAAAGCGTCGCCGAAGAAGATGAAGATCCCGAACCCCAAATCGCTGTTGACGGCATTAACATCCTATCACCCGACCTCGACATAGTTCGGGTAGCAGTAAGGCGGCTACGAAACAACAAAGCCGCTGGAGCTGATGAGCTGAAATATTCAAGAGTGGCGACGAAGAGCTGGTTTGCAGCTCGACTATTGCATAACCGCCGATGAAAACATGAAAAGTGTGCTCTCCCCAATCCTCATGATGGTCTGCTAAGCATTTCGTATAAGGTTCTATCGAGTGTATTGAGCGAAAGTTTGAAACCAACCGTCAACGCACTGATTCGGCCTAATCAGTATGTGTTCAGGCCTGGTAAATCTACCATGGACCAGATATTCACAATACGCCAAATATTGGAAAATACCCGTGAGATGTGGATCACTATACACCATCTCTACGGCGACTTTAAATGTGCTTTCGACAGCACGAGAAGAAGTTGCCTCTATGACGCTATCTGAATTTGGTATCCCTGCAAAACTAAAGCGGCTATGTAAAATGATGTTGAGCAACACCACCAGCTCCATCAGAATTGCGAAGGACTTCTCCAAGCCGTTTGATACCAAACAAGGTTTCAGATATGGTAACACCCTATCGTATAATTTTTTTAACTTTATGTTGAAAGAGTTAGTCTGAGTGCCCGAGTTAAATCATTCTGAAGCGAAGCGAATGAGGCTGGAGGTGAACGAGAGCCAGCTCCATCATAAGCGGGAAGGACTTCTCCGCGCCGTTTGAAACCACACGAGGTTTCAGACAGGGTGACTCTCTTTCGTGCGACTTCTTTAAACTTATGTGCGTGTTGGCTCTCGCATCGCTGTTGCCAATTACAATTTCGCAAAAGTGGAGAACTTTATTTATCTTGGAACCAGCATTAGAACCTACAATAATGTCAGCCCAGAAATCCAACGCAGAATCTCTTTTACCAACAAGTGCTACTTTGGGCTGGGTAGGCAACTGCATACTAAAGCCACTCTCTCTCTTGACGAGCCACACCCAACCTTTATAAGTCTGTCGAGAGGAAGAGTTTTGGATCTGTACGTCTTTGCGACGTCGAATACCGCAGGCAATGGAATGATGAGCTGTATGATCTATAGTAGCTAGCTCATATTGTAAGTGTGATGTAAAATACTAGTTTCTACTACTATTTTTGCTAATGCTACTACTAATTACTACTACTATTTTAAAATAATTTCTACTACTATTTTTACTAATTCTAATACTAATTATTACAACAATTTTTACTGATGAAACTACTACTTACTCCTAGTATTTTAATCAATTGCTACTAATATTTTTACTAATTATAACTACTATATTTATTAACTCCAACACATATTTTGGAGAATGTCATAAAATGCAACATATTTCTTGATTCGATAGAAAAAATATTTTTTTTAAGTGTGGTACACATGTGCACATTGCACAGCAGCCAATGTCATGAAAACAAATTAAATGAAAAATAGTTTTATTTTTCTAAAAATTAGCCGAAAATAAAAACAAAATAGTTCTTCATTTAAATTGCTGGGGAAACCGGCTAAAAGGGTTTACAAGCACATGCGCTTTAACAGCTATTTTAATAAATTTCCGCCGAAATAATCGATTATAAGCTTTAAAATGATTTATATTCATACAAAGTTTGTGGCAATTTAAAATCGTGTCTAAGTAGCTTATCACAATTGAAACATAATTGCCTATAACACCAATTTATTTACACATACACATATACACACATATATATATATAATGTATATGTAAATAGTATATCATGCACTTAAGTAATAAATTTATCTAATTTTCTATGCAAAGTGACCTCTTTAACCTAGTAATGCAAGTATCTAAATATATTAATTATTTATAGTTTACTCATATCAAATATTATTAATCATACAAAGCCCACGAAATATTTATTTAAGTACCTATCATGTGTTATGGGCAGGCTGAAGGGCTAATAAATATAAAATTACGGAAGCATGTACATTGTAAATGCATACATATGTACATACATATGTACATAATTGCCTCTATGGGTGTGGTGGTATTTAGTTGGCATATTGGAAAAATTTTAAACCATTGTATTTTGACGTACTTATATAATGTGTAGAGATTTGCCAGAACTTCTTCTACGCTTTGTGCCATAAATGAAGAAACTACATTATAGCAGAGATTTTTTCGGAAATTTACCATTTCCAGTTAATGTGTGATATTTTCGGACTAGATATTTTTTGGGATCATCTCCAGATCTTTCAATAGTTGGGGCTGGTTCACCATAACAACTACTGCTACTAATTACTATTACTACTGTGGGATTAAAATCCCAAAGCTAATTTCAAGCAGCAATAAATCAAGAAAGATGGTAACCACTGGATATACGAAGACGAAACGGAGAAGAAGAAAGATGAAAAAGAAGATAAAAACCACGAGAGAGTTAACACGAAGACGGTGGGGAAGACGGTGCGCTTTTATAGACGCACGTGTGAAATATTTCATTTATTGTTATTCAACTTCATGTTTAATTTCATTTCTTTTAAAATATTAAATCATTTACTTACTATTCAATTCAACATTAATAAACTGTGTTAAAACTAAACACTGAATAATAAATACTATACTACTACTACTGCAACTACTGCTACTAATTTCTAATACTATCACTACGGTTACTACTGCTACTACTAGTATTTTTACTACTACTAATTACCGCTACTAGCATTAGTAAGAATCTAATAATTACTACCACTATTTTTACAAATTTCTACTACTATTTTTACTAATGCTACTACTTTTTTAATAACGCTACTTTTAATTACAGTGCTGCTTTTACTCAGGCTACTGTTAATTACTACTACTATTTTTCAAATTGTTACCACTGTTTTGACTAATGCTACCACGGATTACGATTACTATTTTTACTAATTGCTACACTATTTTTACTACTACAACTACTAATTACTGCTACCATTTTTACCAATTTCGACTACTACTTTTACTAATGCTACTACTTTTTACTGCTACCGGTTCTACATATCTCCACTTCTATTTTTTTTAATGCTACTTCTATCTTCATTACTAATTACTGCTACTAGCATTAGTTAGAATCTAATAATTACTACCACTATTTTTACTAATTTCTACTAATATTTTTACTAGTGCTACTAATTTTTTAATAACGCCACTTTTAATTACAGTACTGTTTGACTCATGCTAATGCTAATTACTACTACTATTTTTGCAAATTGTTACCACTGATTACTGCTACTATTTTTTATTAATTTCTACTACTATTTTTACTACTGCAACTGCTAATTATTACTACTATTTTTATGAATCTCTGCTACTACTTTTAACTCATTTCTTTCATTATTTTTACTAATTTCTTCCACTGCTTTTATTAATTTCTATCATGTTTTTTTTACTACTTACTCCTACCGGTCTTACATATCTCTACTTTTATTTTTTCTAATGCTACTTCTATCTTCTTTAGTGCTACCAATGATTACTACTATTTGGTTACTAATGATAATACGAATTATGACTACTATTATTGTTAATGCTACTACTACTAACATTGCTATTTTTTACTAAGGCTATTTAAGGCAAGTTACTACTACTTTTTTGCTAACTTCTACTACTATTTTTACTAAATTCTACTACTACTTTTACTAATGCTATTACTGATTACTACTACTATTTTTACTAATTTCTACTACTACTTTTACTAATGCTACTACCGCAAACATTACTACTACTACTTCCTACTATTACTCCCATATTTACCTCTCTATCCGTCTCTTTCTAACCACAACCTCCCATCAGACTTCCTGTCCACCACATTGAACTAAAGGAAATTGTTAGTGGCTTTCCTTTTCTTTTACCATATCTTGCATTAATTTCAGTCAACAGTTCGAGTCTACGAAAAAATGAAAGAGACTATGAATCCACTTATAATAATCCACTTATAAAATAGACTATGAATCCACTTAACTTTAAAATCAAAAAAGTTTCAAAATACTCCAAAACAAATGAAAACCCGTTTCCGATTTTCTAAGTTTCAATTTCATCTTCAATCGATATATGTAGTTTGCTGGAATTATTAAAAACCAGTGAGAGAAAATGATCTATATTTTTTATTTGGAACTGCTCTTTATTTGGAAGATTTTTCATTTAACCATTCACTTAATAATTATTTTTTTTTTTATTTTAATTTTTTGCTGAAACGCTATCGCAATTTTTTCGACGAAATTGAATCGTTATTATTTTTTTAGTCGATTAAATATAACAAAAAAAAAAACCATTATAATATAATCATAACCGCAACGACCGCTGTTGAAAAATTGCATTTTGGTCCTATCCCAATTTCTTTCCATTAAAAGTACATTAATGTAAAAGCACACGGTGGAAAAGTGAATTAGGAATTTTACGCTTTCTTTATCGAGCGCATTCCATACTCCATTTTTTTTAGTCAATAAATATTTATAGTTCGCTCGAAGCGCTCTAAGTTTTTCATGTATTTTATTTGGCTATTAAAAATAGTTAATATTAAAAATTGTTAAATAAATTATAAGTTATTATTCTTCGACGCCTCTTGAAAACAGACAAATTTTGAAAAATATAGAGTTTCATTGATCCTATACCATTTCTATGAAAACTTATCTTTCTTCCACATAAAATACATAGGCAACTTTGAACGCTATGAGCGACTTCTGTACATTTTTTGATTCCAAAGACTAGATATATTCTTTTTTCGCTATTGACCAATCCAGAATGGTGAGAACATTAAAATTTACTTTCTTTTTTTTTAATCTCCAATAACAAAGCATTCGATGGATTTCCAAATGTTACCTCGAATTTTTACGTTATAGCCTCTCAAATATTAATGGCCCGTTTCCAAAAAAGTCGAAAAATCGTTTTGAAAAAATGTACATACATATATCTGAGAAACTTGAAAGTTTAAAACATATGATGATAAACTTTACGCGAAATATTTTCGCCATTAACAGCAACCTTAATTTACTGTTTTGACTTTTACTTCAAGAGACCCCTCAGAAAACTAGTTTTAAAAGTCGTTAGAAAATAAAAATGTTCTAGAAAATAATTGTTTGGAACATTTTGCGAGAGGTCTTCTCAGACAACATCTTTATACAAAGAGCTTAAAAGTCCACGGATAATTCACAGAAGATATTCTCCTCTCGAAATAACCAACATTTATTTATGATCTCCTACATTAATATTAACATTGCCAATTTAACAGAGCTGTTCCCTAATTTTTATATGCAACTATTTGTTATTTTATTTTATACAAAGTTCAGGTTTAAAAAGAATAATTCACTAAAGCATTTTAACCCTCTAGCGACTTTCCAAAATTTATTTTAGAGACTATATATAAGTAAGAGGGTATTTTATTCATAAGCATTTTTTTTATAAATGTCGTGGCATTTTGAAAGGTTTCTCGAAAACCTCGAAACCCATTTTTCAAAAACATTTCATTAATCTACAATAATCATTTGTGCATTAAATTTTTTCTAACTGGAATACTGGTTTTTCTCACCACTTGTTGTTTAGCTACAGTAAGAGATTTTTACGAGCTTTGCTAATGGGAATATCACCTACACTATTTTCTCCGTCGTAGCTTAATTTATTTATTGAATATTTCTACCGACTCAACATCTACATGTTGCTGTGTATGTGTAAAAATTGTCAAACATTGTAATCAAATTAATCATTTACCAAAGATGCATTTTCACAAATTAATCGAATTTTGTCGAACAAGCGAAGCAATTTTTTATTACATTTCAATTACCCACCCACACATTTATGTATCAACTGAAAAGCGATTAAGACAATAACAACAACAACAACAATAACAACAAGATTGCATAAATTGCATATTATTGTGAAATATTATCGCATATATACCGATGTGATGTGGACTGTGTGTGACACCTGTGCTGTGGAATATGGCTACAGTTAACTTCGAAATCAAATGACTTGAGGCTATGAGATTTTTATTTTCTGTTTGCTATTGTAATGAGGCGCAGTGCTGACAGAATTTTAGCAACCAAGTCAAAGTATTTTTTTAATCAAAATAACTTAGTTGGAATATAATATTTTTGGCCTGTAGATAGATTATTATTATTATTATTGTTGGAAATAGAACATTGCGATCTTAAGATTTATTGTGTACCATTTCGTGGATTGAAAACTATCCCTTAATCTGTGCTAAAATTTAATATTGGCCCTAAATCTTTGGAATGCATGCTGCCATCCGTTATTAGGTACTCAACCAGATTTAGTACGGGGCAGTGCTGCAGAAAGTGTTTGGCAGTTTCCTTTTCTATTCTGCAGAATCTGCAACATTCATCCGAATAAATTTCCACATTATTCGAGTGATAGTTCAGCCTGTAAGAATGCCCGAAATAATATGATAAGCCCATGCAACTTCCAAAGCGTTTTAGTTTGTAGGAACCTAAAAGCGCTTTGAATTACGCCAGACCTGGTAGATTTTCCCAGTATAGTTCCCTGCGGTCTTCATCACCTTCTTTAGCCAAAGTGGATGTTACCCGCTTTCCTATACCGCAGAAGTGATCTGGGCCTGTAAAGTTAGTTGACGCAATTTCTTACCCTCACCAGCAGTATGACCCGGAACCCAAATAACCTACAAATGATTGTTCAGACCAAGTGTGCTCAGTTCCTTAAGGCAACCCATTACCAATTTAGAAGTTACCTGGCGAGTTACCTTTTTCAGTTAATTAACCATCCGTGAATTAGGTTATCATAAATTGGTTTATTTTATATGTTTCAGATATGCCTACCCAATCCATTTTGTTACTGAGTTCTGGTTTCAAACTTTTTGTAAAGCTAAACTCTGGTTGCAGCCTGAATTCTCGGTATTGCAGTTTCGGGGTATTGTGTCACAATATTCTGAATCATCCCGCGATTCATATACCGTCCCGCTCCGTTGTTGATACTAGTCATCCTCCAGATAGCCTCTCCATTTGCTTTTGGATGTGAATGTGAAAAGGTGTGAGCTAGACTGCTGTCGGATAAGTTCTGATATCTCCTGTTATCCAGACGCAGGCCAGTCTCTGTAGCTTGCTGAGCGTTGTGTGGCTCCCTGTTTAGTGGGTCTATCTACCCAAATGGTGGTCTTGTAGGCGATAGGTGTATAACTACATCTCTTTTTTTTTTGGGAGCTAGGGTTGCTCCTTTCTGCCATGATGGATCAGCAAGTCATAAATGCTCTCATTACTTTCTCACCCACTTCCTCCAGGCGTGATTTCCAGAGTAGTGTTTGGTCTAGATGAGCTCATATCTAAACTTGACTATTTTTGTTCGCAGTTTATATTAGACGCAATTTTTATAAAGTTTAAGATAAGCAATTAAAAATGTTTTCGAACTATTCAATGACTATAATCATAGCTGGACTTTAAAGGTTACTATTGTCAAACGATCATGATTGCAGTAAAACGAGCTAAGCAACTCCGATTACAACTAAAGTAATCATTCATCGTAAAAAATGTGCGTTGCACGTTAAAAGGTTAGGTACTAACTACTTTTTGTTTTTTATTTAAATAAATGAAAATCGTAAAGTTTTAAAAATGAACTCCAAACGAAGTTCGAAGTTCGGTCGCTCTCTATTCCTACTAATATAACAAATACGTAAGTTTTTGTCTGTGTGAGTGAGTATGCTGTCACGCATAGGATATATTTTTTTCGAGAGTTGCCACCTGCTAAAAAATTATAGTGAATTAAATAAATAACTTAAATCACATATTTCTGTAAGACGACGTTATGTGAATTATCATTAAATTGATTTTTTAAAAGGAGTTACCAACTGTCTATCTAAAACTATCAATTAAAACAATGAATGAAATTTAATATTGCAATATGGCCATCAAATAAAAGAGGCTTAATAAAGCTTTATTTCCCACATTAAGTTAAGTTAAAAAATAAATGACGTTTTGCGACATGAGTGCCAAACTAAAACTTTTAAGAAAACTTTATTTCAAAAATATTTTTATAGGGTTGCCACCTGTTTCATAAAATTAATGGAAATAGCAAGTCAAATCCAATATTAGCATATGGTTCTCAGCAGAAGGAGATTCTCCAAAACTTTATATAGAAAATAACATTGAAAAGGGTTACCACTTACTTAAAAGGGTGAATTCAATAAAATTCTTAAGTTAAGAGAAGTATCACGGCATGGAATTTCAAAGAAGATATAAAGAACTTAACCAAGCAAATGTGTTTAAAGAGTGTTGTCATCTGTTTAAAAATATGAATTTAATTCAATATCTCAGCTTACTGAAATATATCAGTTTTGTTGTGAAAGGAATGCATTTATGCGGCAACATTTATGAAGATCGTTGCCACCTGCCAGAGAAAGATGAGTCAGTTTAATTGGCAAGGCAACAGAAATTCTACTATAATGGGTTCAAAATAGAAAGATTTAAGGAATGTTTAGTCAAGAAATATATTTGGAGATGGTTGCCATCTGTTGAAATTATTCAAATTTAACTAAATTGGCTTGTTAACGAAGTTGCATCCATCATTGAAATTATCTTGTGGTGATAAAAATGTTAGCTTTCTTCACCACACTAAAAACCAATTGCATCCAATAAGATTCTAATATCAATCAATGAACATCAAATTTGTTTGGGTGAAATAAGCTACAATATTATGTTAGCATATCCGGTAAAAGTATCCAGCTTCTTTGTAATCTACGTTCTTTAATCTCAAGTCACAAAAAATGTCTCTAATTGAAAGCAAAGAGTGTAGATTACAAGGAAGTTGCATGCCGTTTCGTTTCCTGCAGCAAAAACTCTCGTCCAATTCACCACACACTGAAACCAATTGAATCTAATCAGATTCTAGTATCAATCAGTGAAAGTCAAATTAGTTCTGATATAGTAAATTGCACGAGAATTTCTCTTACAGGAACGGTTGGATGGTATGCAAGTTCTTTGTAATCTGAGTTCATTGCTGTTCTTTGCTTACTGAATACCGAAGTTGGCTCAAGTCACAAAAATTGTATATAATTGAAAGTCTCAAATTTAGTGACTTCAAATGAGACTAAGTTACAGAATACGGCGTTAGTTTAACTAAAGTACGTAGATTGGTCCCAATCAGATTATAATATCAATCAGCACAAGTGAAATTAGCTCTGGTATGGTGAATTGGACGAGGTGTGTTAGAGGAACGATGGATTGGGAAGCAACTTGTTTATAATCTACGTCTTTGTCGACAGTCTAAAATCTAGTGACTTGAAATGAGACTGAGTTACAGAATACCGACACAAGTAAAATGACAAAACTCACAAACATAAAACCGCGGAAATTCAAAGTTATAACAGCCGGTTTTAGGCTGCAAAACCTAAAACCACTTCTCACTATAATAAATATACAAATGCGTGCAAAATTATAAAAACGATTGTAGATATGTATGCAAATAATTTTGAAGAGCTCAAAAGAGCAAGTGTAACCGCAAAATCAACAAAGCTCTAAGTAAATAAACGCCCGAAGGCGAAAATTGTTCAAGTAATTTAAAGATTTAACAAATTTATGTCAAAAGGCAACAACGTAATAATTGATTTACACAAGTATTTAAATGTGTGATGAGGTAGAAGAGGGAAAAGATGTTCGCAGAATTGGCAAAGTAATGAAAAGTTAACGGAATTAACTGGTGAAAAGTGTCCATCTATTTGCATTTGTACTCACTCGTAGCCAAGCTATATGGATGAATGTGTGCGTTGTTGAACAAACAATGCAGTGAGAATGGGTAATTATTGTAATTAAATAAGTGTTGGATAATTGTTAGGCAAGCGAAAATCGGCAAATCGCCAGACGCGCCACTAACTAAGTAGGAATTAATGAATAAGTAAGTAGTAATGAATGAATGAATAAAAGAGTAGCGATGAGAGAGATTTGGCGTTGGAAGATAAACAACGTTGACAGTGTTGCCGCAAAGTTTTTTAAATTGTTCAACAAAGCTCCAAAAAAAAAGTTTCCACATACAGAACAAAACTGCCAACCTACATACAAACATATACATTCGTTAAAATGTAGCCGCTTTCTTTCTGTCAACTTGGCTCAAAAACCAATAAACGGATTTCAAAAAAATTTTAACAGTATAATCCCTGAACTTGTGACACGAACATTCATAGCCCATATTTTCATTCAAGAGTTCATGTTTTGGACCTTCCAACTAGATTTGAAGAAGTATAATTAACTTGATTTATAGCAAAATAAAAAAATGTTTGTACTATATATTGGTTGGTCTCAATGGAGTACCATCAATCCTGCCATGATTTTTGTGTTTATAAAATTTGCTGATTGTCAACTGATAGATTGCAAATAAAATATATTAAAAAAAAAAATATTTTCATTCGGTAATTGGCGCCGGATTGAATATTCAGAAAATCTCTAGTTATGATTCCGATTTTACGTTAAATAAATGCGCTAGCTGGCGTTTGAGTCGAGTTGTGGAAAAAACCCATAATTATAGTTCAATTTTGTTAATATTAGAAAGTAGAAGAAGGTACTGGTACGATAAGAAATCATTTTACAAACCGATTTGGATTAAGTTGCTGCGCTCACAAAAAACAGAAGCACACAAACGAATGAAAAAAGTTCTAGACGGTTCAGCCTATATTTTTAGATGGCGGTAGACTCGTATTATTCAGAAAATCTCTATTTATGATCCGTTTTCGAGGAAATTAGAAACATGTTATGAGGCTATGACACAACCTGATTTTACCAAGCACGAATCCGCTAGATGGCGCTGAAATTGAGTTAGTCAGAAACTCCGTATTCATAGTACGATATTGACGATATTAGAATGGTATTTGGCGAAAATTAAAACAAAAACGATATTTCCGTAACTTTATAAATTTGCTCAAACTGTATATACAAGATTGGGTCAGAGAAAGGAATGCGTGGATAGTTCTCTTTTTTTTGAAAATGGAAATGTCCCTGCCCACTTTAGAGCAATTAGGTGTATCTGCGAAACTTATTAACCAAATTATATCAAATTATATTTTATTTTACCATTAAATTTTTGTGTAGGATAAGCTTAGAATCACTGTCTTCAGTTTAAAATTAAATTTTTTTTGTTTAATATTTTTTTTTTGGAACATTTTCTGCGGAAAAAATTTAAAGTTAATTAACCGGATGTCATTTATATTTAAATAAATAAATGGAATTTAATTTTTTTTTTGTAAAATGAAGAATATTATATCAGTTGGTTTTATTTCATAAATAAAAATCGATGGTATATAAAAATGCCGCGTCTGTCGGTTATATGCCTCGAAGACTACTAAACCAAATTAGTTAAAACTTATGGGATGCGTTTCCCCATAGGGAAAAGAAAAATTCCGATAGCTGGTGTTTTGTGGTCCAGATATTTCTAAATCCAGTATAATTGGATTCAAATTTAAAACACATAGATATAATTCTTTTATTTGAAAATTAGACTGATAGGTGGCGCTCGAGTCAAGATGTATCTAAAAACAGCATTTACAGTCCCATTGGTTTCAACTTCAGAACAAATTGATACGATAAGTGGCACAGAGGCCGCAGTGTCTATGAAACCCCTATTTACGGTCGAATTTAATTCAAATTAATTACATAAATAAAAATATAAAATTTTAAAATTTAAACGATAGGTGACGCTGGCGCTGAAATGGTTGGGATTATACCGAGTTCTCCGATAAAATAGAGAGAGCGCAACATATTTTAACGAAGTTGTCATTATCCAAACTTCGTTGGCCAAACGGTACGCCCGATTATTTGGTTAGGCGGAAACTGCAAGGCTAACGGAACTTAACTGATAAAATATGTTATTACTGAATAATATTTATTTATAACATATTCAATGGTAAAATAAATTGTGGTGAATGTTGCACTTTTTTTTTAATTTTTAAGTAAACTACTTAGTAGTCTGTAAGAATCTCTGTAGACTAATAAAAAGTAATATAATTGGTGGTATCGCAATGGACTCCTCTACTATGTCTAAGTGAGTTCCTACTGCGGGAACTACCACATTAATATAACCTAATAAATAATAACTTAGTAATAAAAACTAAACAGTCAGAAATTATCGAGCTACTAAATTCGATCTAAAAAAATAATTAACAAATTTTGGTAAAAAAAAATTACCAATACGGCAACGCTGATCGTTAATTGTTTCAGCACTGTAAGTAGCTAATTGAATTGGCAGGCGATGTGTACATTGATCTACAGGTTAGATTAAAACAAACATAAATATACATATGTGAATTTATTTTTATGCACTTACGGGTGCGAATATGACATCTAATATATACAGTGTCGGACACATTAATAGGTTCGGTATATTCTGACTATTTTTCGTCTGTTTGTTTAATTTCTATTATTCTTTTTATAAAAGTATAGCTCATTATATAACAAACACCGTGTAAATTCGCATTTTAAAATTTGTAGAAAAAATAGGAAAATTTAACAAAACTGCATCAAATTCTAATTGGAAGTTTTATAAAAGCTCTAAGAATGCAATTTTATAGCCCATCAAATAATAAAGTGCAAGTTCGAATAAATTTAAAATTGCCGTTAATTTTTGATCATTTTTCTTTGCTGCCATACAAAAAAAATGTTTCGAGCGTACTTTGTGTGGGAGAAAATGTGTTGTTTAAAATAATTATCACAAACCAATGGAAAATTTCGGCAAATTTTTACTTGTACCTGGCCCTAAACTATGGTGCAAACGTTAGGCCCATTATTGGTCGCCTGAGCTAGACTCACTTTGCAAATCATGCAGGAAACAATTCAATTTAGGCCAATAGGCTTAGCTGCGAGCTTGAATGGCAGAAGTACAAGCAGCTGCTTGCGGCCTTCTAAAAAAAGCTTTAAGGGATCTTCATGGAGAAAGTTCCTTGGCGGCATCGAGAATACTTCCGAGCCTGCCAGGCTACGGGAGATTCTCGCGAGATCCTTTAGCCCGATAGGATTCTTACAAAAGCGGGACGGTTCTTGGACCTCAACGGGAAAAGAAACCCTTGAATAGCTAATGAAGACCCACTTTTCTGGGAACAAAACTGTACAGCAAACCAACGTTTCTTTTATTTATTTCAATACCGTTAATGCACCGGTTTCGGAAGAAAAGTTTAAATGGCCGTCCATAGCTGTAAACCTATAAATCTGCAGAAGAGGATGAGATAATACCTACCCATCTAAATAAGATACTGGAAGTGTCTGCGAAATGGCTTCCAACTTTTTTCAGGACCTGCTTCAAACTAAATCACCGTTGAAATGGAGATACATATGTCTCGGGCGTTTTTATTCCAAAAGTCGCAAACGTTTCACATACTAATCGTAAGGCCCCTAGGCCTTTCAGTATACCCTCCTTTGTTCTTAAGATACTTCAATGTATTGTTAGCTGCTTCCTCTCTGATACCATCGATAGTCGACTTCCGTCTATCGAAAATGCAAAACTACGGACACCGCACCCCATAGCTTAGTCGGCTATATTGTGAAGTCTCTTAGCGTTAAGGATTTCGGTCTAGTAGCTTTGCTGGACACTGAAGGCGCTTTTATCGACGTGCTTCCAGAGGCTTAAACTGTCGCCGATCGGGTTCTAGGGATGGATAATTTATTGGTGGAGTTTATCCGGCAACTACTCTGCTGCAGAGTGGTAAGGGCGACGCTGGGAGCGAGGGAATTTTTGAGGCAGGTGTCGAGTGAGGGAAATGAGCTATACCTTTTTTGTTACTTTGTTCTCCTAACGATTGTTAGTGACAACTGCTATATGTTGATACAGACAGACACCAAAATTATTAAAATTAATAGCGAAATTGATTAAGTCATGTCTGTCTGTCCGTCCATTCCTGCATCGGAAAATTCGGAAATGCGAAGGGCACCGCCCATTTTAGAACAAATAAGTATAACTCCGAAACCATGCTACCGAACTCTACCAAATTTAGGTCACATCGCACATTTGAAGTCAATAAGGAAAATTCCAAAAAACGTCCTGGGTAGCAAAAAAAGTTAGATGAAGAACTGGAAGCTTTACTCGATGAAGATTATTGCCAAACGCAGGAAGAGCTCGCAGAATCTTTGGGTGTCACTCAAGCAGCCATTTCAAAACGTTTAAAAGCAGCTGGATATATTCAAAAGCAAGGAAATTGGATTCCACATGAACTCAAGCCGAGAGATGTCGAAAGGCGGTTTTGCTTGTACGAAATGCTGCTGGAACGGCACAAAAGGAAGTCATTTTTGCTTCGAATTGCTACTGGTGATGAAAAATTGATCCATTACAACAACCCCAAGCGCAAAAAATCATATGTGAAATTCGGCCAACCAGCCAAATCAACGGCTAAGCCGAATATACATGGCGCGAAGCTAATGATCTGTATTTGGTGGGATCAGAAGGGTGTGCTGTATTATGAGCTGCTAAAACCGGGTGTAACCATCAATGGAGAACGCTACCAAACACAATTAATTCGTTTGAAGAAAGCAGTAGCCGAAAAACACCCGGAATATGCGACCCGACACGAGGCAATAATTTTCCATCATGACAACGCTCGGCCCCACTTTGCTATTCCGTTTAAGAACTATTTGGAAAACAGTGGATGGGAAGTTTTACCCCACCCGCCTTATAGCCCAGATATTGCCCCTTCTGACTGTCATTTGTTCCGATCAATGCAGAACGCCCTCACTGGAATACGGTTCACATCAGAGCAGGATATCAAAAATTAGCTTGATTCATTCTTGGCTGCCAAGCCGGCGCAGTTCTTTTGGGATGGAATCCACAAATTGCCAGAAAGATGGGAAAAACCACCATAGCTTCAGATGGGCAATACTTTGAATAATACTATTGTACATGTTTTTCTTAAATATACGTTCAAATTTTGGAAAACCCCGCACGAATTAAGTTATAGACCTAATATTTAAGAAAATATTTAAGAGAATTTTCTAAAATTGAGTGTTTGGAATGAGGTTGCATCCGCAAATACACGGAATAAAAAGTTTTGGTAATAGGCGTGGCACCGCTCACTTTCGGAATAAGTAGGTAGTTTGGAACCCACGTTATCAAGTTCACATTGATCGGCTGGAATCAATTCAAAAACAGTTCTTACTTTTTGCCCTAAGAGACTTTAGATGGGATTCTCGGCTTAATCTTCCTCATTATACTGATCGTTTGAAGCTAATAAATCTTCCTACTCTTTCCAGCCGTAGAGAAATGCTAGGCATAATATTCATTACTAAACTACTCACAGGGTCTATCGCAAGCACATTTCTTATTGCCGAAGTTAAACTTAATGTTCCTTCTCGGATTTCAAGACACTTTAAACCTCTTTATTTAAAACAGTGTAAAACCAATTATGAATTAAATGAACCTTTCCGATGTTTATGTCAAGATTTCAACTGTCTTTCCAGCATTTTTGATATTTCGGACTCACTTTTCACCATAAAAAGAGCTGTACTGTCCTTTCTCAATAAATGATTAACGGCGGTATAATATATACTTGATTCAGCTGATGAAGTTTCTTTTCTGTAGCTGAGCAGTTTTGGATCTCGATGCTTAACAAACTTTTTCGTTTTAAAAACTCGGCACAAAAAAAAATTATAAAAAAAAAACAAAAAAGATCCGTACGTCATGCGGACTGTGCCCCTCGTGTCGGTTGGGCGGGAAAGAGGGTAACCGTTGGGCTTATTATTATTATATATCCTAAAACCTATGCCACCAAATTTTTTGTACACATTGTATTTCAAGTCAATAAGCAAAATTTCGAAAATTTTTAAAATTATACAAAAACCATGTCCACCTCTTATATAACGGTAAAATACAAAAATTAAAAAAAAAACCTACCTTTATTAACTATATAGGGCAATTTGCGCAAATTTGATAGGTAAGATTGGGTTTGAGAAGGAAATATATGGAATCACAAAAGAATGGCCAATGATATCGCCCACCTTAGAGCAAATAGAACGCTTTGCATTCCTAACGATTTACAACATAACAAAATATAAATATTTTACTAAATCATGTCGCGAATCCTTTCAAATTTGGTGTAAAGAATTTACATAATTAGAAAGTAAAATAATTAAATAAACAAAATTATTGCAAATAGGTATGGTATGTTAAAAACATACTACATTATTTTGCTTTAGTTGTTATTTAAGTCAATAAATGTCGTCGAAGGTTTCATAATGTTGTTGTCCTGGCAAACCCGTCTTGTTTTAATGCGCCAATAAAGATATGGCACCGAATAGTTGAGGATATAAAACGAATTCCATTTATGCTTCTATTTATATAGTTTAATAAAAACACTACATTTTCATTGTAAAATTAAACAATTTTATTTTATAAATTACTTAATTAAGTTAACTATTTTCAAAAATTAAATAATTACCTTAACAGCTTCAGTGTTATACTCTTTTCTTAAGCTATTTGAATAAAATAGTAAAAAAAAAAACTAAATAAAAAAATAATTCACAACACAAATAATATTAAATAAATTTTCAAATTATTATTGTGTATTAAAAAAATTACTTGAGAATATTTTTTTAGTTCATTATATAAATTTTGCCCTCCAGCATATTCAGACCAACCCTGATCAAATGATTTAAAAACTAATCCACCTAATATTAAAGGATACTTAATAATTCCATAAGTTGCAATATAAGGTATAAATCATATTGAACCAAAAAAATATTTCCTGAAATAATTATTTAAAGATTTATTAAAATAAAATAAAGAAACATTTGAAATAATATACCCAATTAATCCTCCTAAAATACAAACAAATAATGTTAAAAATTTTATATAATAAGGTAAACAAATTATATAAGGGGTTGGAAAAATTACCCAACTAAGTATACTACCACCAACAATTCTTATAAATAATAAACCTATTATACCCCGTAATATAACCCAGCCTTCATCTCTTAATATATTTAAAGAACCACAATTTAATTCACCTCTTATTGTATAATAAACTAACCGTAAAGAATAACAAACAGTTAATCCAGTAGAAAAAAAATATAAGAAAAAATAAAAAAAAAATTATATAATCTAAACAAATCAATTCTAAAATTAAATCCTTAGAATAAAATCCTGCTAAAAAAGGTATTCCACATAAAGCCAAATTTGGAACATTAAAACAACCTCTTGTTAAAGGCATATAAATCCCTAATCCTCCTATTAAACGAATATCTTGAGAATTATTTATACAGTGGAACTTCTTTATAGTGAACTTCCCTACAATGAAGCTCTCCCTATAATGAAGTCATTTTGAAGACACAGCTTTTTGGTTCTACTTTCGGTGCATTTTTGTCTCCTTATAATGAATTTCTATAAAGTGAAGTTTTCTATAT
The DNA here is from genome assembly GCA_951828415.1 of Anomoia purmunda. Lineage (NCBI taxonomy): Eukaryota > Metazoa > Arthropoda > Insecta > Diptera > Tephritidae > Anomoia > Anomoia purmunda. Next base: position 19,262,139 of record OX639993.1, read on the forward strand.
AATGAACAAATTTTACTGCATGAAAATCAAGCTTCATACGTTTTTGTCTCCGTATAGTAAATTTTTTCAAATATGTTTTCGGTTACACTCAATTATTTGTAACTGCGTATTCTCAGAAATAAACGAAATGTAGAAATGTAATACGGGGAATCCCAAAATGAAAATACATACATATGTACATTGTAGTAGGAGTTCAGTTGTGTTAAGAAATTGAAGTAAAAATGACGCATCGAAGCAGCATTTCACTTGAAAAAAAGTTATTAATTATTAACAAAGTTAAAGAAGGGAAGGTACGAAAAAAAGATATTGCTAATCAGTTTGAAATACTTCCCAGCACTTTATCAAATATTCTAAAAAATAAGGAAATGATTTTGAAAAATGTAGAAGATGCGGCAATTAGCGTAAAACGCAAAAGGCTTCGAACTTGCCAGTTTGAGGATATTGATGAAGCAGTGCTGAAATGGATAGTCGTTGCACGTGGTAAGAATCTTCCTTTATCTGGAACAATATTGAAGCAAAAGGCCAAAGATTTTGCTGAAGCACTAGGACACCATGAATTTGAGGCAAGTACAGGTTGGTTAGATAAGTTCAAAAGACGCCATGGTATTGTTCAAAAAACGTTATGTGGAGAAAGTGCTGACGCCAACCTACAAAATCGCGAAGAATGGGTAATGAACGTTTTACCAAGATTGATTGAAAATTACAACACAAACGACATCTTTAATGCCGATGAGACTGGATTGTTTTTCAAATGCCTGCAAAATAAAACACTGACATTCAAAAATGAGCAATGCTTTGGGGGAAAACAAAGCAAGGAGAGAATACCTGTCATGGTGGGAAGCAATATGACTGGATCGGAAAAACTTAAATTGCTTGTAATCGGAAAGGCGAAGAATCCGAGGTGCTTTAAGGGAGTAAAATCGTTAGATGTCGATTATGAGTTTAACAAAAAAGCATGGATGACCAGTGAGATTTTTACCAAATGGATTCTAAAGCTGGACAAAAAATTTGGTCAACAAGACAGGAAGGTCTTACTTTTTGTTGATAACTGCACTGCGCATCCTAGAGATGTAAAAGACAAGCTAAAAAACATTCAGCTTGCTTATTTTCCTCCCAACATGACTTCGTTACTGCAACCAATGGACCAAGGCATTATCTACAACATGAAACAACATTACAGGAAACGTATTTTAACGAATATATTGGCTCAGCTGGATGGGGGAACTTCTGTTTTTACCATAGACTTACTCCACGCTATTCGAAATTTAAGCACTGTATGGGATGTCTATGTTAAACCAGAAACAATTGCCAACTTTTTAGAAAGGCAGGATTTCCAAAAGATGTAATGCAGAATCCATCTGAGCAGTGGGATGAAGACGACCTTCTTTCAATAGCGGATTTGGCTGCTTTGCAGTCTTCATTTAAAAAAGTGACAAATATCGAGGCATCATTTGAGGACTATGTCAATGTTGATATTGATGTGCCGACCTCGGAAAACCCGTCCGAGGAAGATATCCTCAGCAGCGTTCTAGAAAGTCGCGGAGTTCCAGCTGTACCTGGTGAATATTTATTTTTGTTGTAACCAAACAAATATTTATGTAATAAACATAATTTCTTTTTTTTTCTTTTTAGATATCGATGAAGTCGATTTGGACACTGAAGAAGAAATGGCAGATACTGATGAGGCATTACCTACATTAGGACAAGTTTCTTCTTCCATTAACTGTATTAGAACCTTTGTGGAGATGAAAAGTGACGTACCGATTAATGTTTTTAACTGTCTAAATGATTTGGAAGCTTTTGTGGAAAATGAAAAATGGAAGAATGTAATTCAAACCAAACTTACTGATTATTTTAAATAAAATTACAAAAGAAAAAAATGAATTTCTATATAATGAAGTCTTCATATAGTGAAGCGATTTTCAGGTCCCCTGCGAATTCACTATAAGGAAGTTCCACTGTATTATGAATAATAGCACATATAAACAATAAGGTCTTAAATAAATCATGAGTTAATAAATGAAAAAAAGCCAATTTATAAAATCCTATAGATAAAATTCTTATTATTAAACCCAACTGACTCAAAGTAGAGAGTGCAATAATTTTCTTTAAATCAAATTCAAAATTGGCACCTAATCCAGCTATAAATATTGTTAATCCAGATAATAATAATAAAAATTTACCTAATCAACTTTCATATAATAAAAAATTAAACCGAATTAATAAATAAACCACTGCAGTTACAAGAGTTGAAGAATGAACCAAAACAGAAACAGTTGTAGGAGCGGCTATAGCAGCAGGTAATCAAGATGAAAAAGGAATTTGAGCTCTTTTAGTTATAGCTGCTAAAACAATTAGTGAACCAATAATTTGCATTTCAATTGTATTTTTTATTAATTCTAAATAAAAAATATAATTTCATCTCCCATAATTTAATATCCAAGAAATAGCTAATAAAAAAGCAACATCACCAATTCGATTACATAACGCAGTTAATATGCCCGCATTATAAGATTTTACATTTTGCAAATAAATAACTAAACAATAAGAAACTAATCCTAACCCAACTCAACCTAATACAATTCTATTATTGACAAAACAAATGACAAAACAAATACAATAACCAACATAATAAAACGATTAATATTTACATCTCCTCTTATATACTCCTTTCTATAATAAATTACTAAAGCAGAAATTAATAAAACAAAAGATATAAATAATAATCTTATTCAATCAAATAAAAAAATTATAACAACTCTAGTTGAATTTAATCTAATAACCTGTCATTCCAAAAAATAACATAAATCATTTAATAAAAAAATTAATCTAAAAATAAAGTATATAATTCTAATAAGAATTAAAATCACAAATATAATTCTGCAAATTGATATATATATATAATCACGTTCTAAAATGATTAAATCATATCATTGACACCACAAATCAATATTTTATTATAAACTATTTAAATTTAAATTCAAAATATACAAATAGCTCTCTTTAGAATCAATAAATTTTAAGGAAAACAATGAAGAAATAATAAAAAATATTCACGAATTTTACCACCTCTAAATGAATAGCTTCCAGAAAAAATTTTACTATGTTGTCTAAAAGCATATAAATATAAAGTATAAACAGCTCTGAAAAGAGATAATAAAGATAGAGAAATTATAGTTAACCAAGACCAACTAATAATTCTATTTAATAAAGAAATTTCACCTAATAAATTTAATGATGGAGGGGCGGCTGCTATATTACAAGCTCTTAATAAAAATCATCATAAAGTTATTGAAGGCATAAAATTTAATAAACCTTTATTAATTAATAAACTACGACTTCCTAACCGTTCATAAGTAATATTAGCTAAACAAAATAAACCAGAAGTAAAGTACATAATCCATGAGCAATTATTAAACTATAAGATCCACAAACCCCTCAATAAGTTAAAGTTATAAGTCCTCCCAAAACAATACCTATATGAGCTACAGAATGTGTAGCTTTTGTTAGGCCCGAACACGCCATGAACCCACTCTAAAAATTGCAATAAGATCGGTTGGGTGCATTGGACGACTAACTTTTTTGGTTGCAACAACAAGTACGGTTTATTTCAAATAAAAACTTGCGCCGCATATTTAAAGTTCGGTTGCACCCGAACTTAAGACTCTTTGTTATTTGTTGAACTTAATATACATTAAGCAAACAGAAGGAAATAGTCAAATTATGTCAAAATATCGCGATACTATTAATATGTCCGACACTGTATATATGTATGTAAGTATATATTACATATAAATTAGCATACATCCATACATATGTAATCTTGCGTAGGTGTATATATAGACATAACTAAGCACATACTTAAAAGCAAACACGCAAACACATACATACGAAAATATGTATTATAATTGACAGCTTGAAGGATTTTTCATGTAATTAAAATGTACAATTACATATCTATTATGCGATTTATTTATTATGCGGGAAATGTGGTTGTGCATGTGGTTAGCAACGGTTGGCTGTGTGTGTGTGTGTGGGCTTTTTTTTTGTTTGTGGTTGCGTTTAACCAACAAAAGTGGTTACTTCATTATTCGCGGCCAATTGGTTACATTTATCTATAAAACAACAAAAAAACAAGAAATTGAAAATTATATACAAAATAAAAAAAAAGAATTATTACACATAAAACAAAAGAATTGCACACCATCGCAGGTGTACAAGCGCATCTGTAGTGTGTGTGTGTGAATGTATGTGTCCTTGGCTGCATGCGTGTGTGGGTGTGTGCGTGCGTGCGTGCGTGTGTGATGCACCACAGCTAGTGCAATTAAAATTATTGCCTGCAATTGCCACTGCACAAATATTATCATAATGAAAGCGTCAATTAAATATGCAAACAAAAGCGAATGAGTATAATTTTTTTTTTTTTTTTCAAATTGAAAACGCGAATAAATTACTTGCGCAATAATGTAGCTACTTAAAAGCTATATGAGTCTATATAAATTGGTTTAGTAAAGCGTTTTTAAAACAATAACGATCCTTGGTATGCGTCGTCAGTAGGTAAGTTAAATTTCTTATTGATTTTTGATGAGAAACAACTTTTGGCATCGATTCGAATGTAAAAACTTTGACGGCCAAGGAATTTGTACAAAAAGGCGAGTACAAAATTTCGATTTGATTTAACCTTTATCCGGCTTATAATTCAGAATTTGATGCAATTAACGCGGGGTTTTTGGCTCAATGGACAAATCGTGTATGAATTTTTCAAATCTTTTGAAATTAACGCAGAAATGTTTGTTCCTAATGCTCACGAAAGCGTGTCAAACCTGGCTCACCCTCGCTCGATCCTCATATCATTTATGCCATAACACCTAGGAGCGGTCATATAAGGCAATGGCAACGAACCAGATTATTGTTTCATAAATAGTGTCTAAAAAATCTGAACAAATTCATTTCTGATCGGTTGTATGTTTTTCGTAATAAGCTCTGGAATGATAAACTTTCTTCGTTAGATTCTGCGTCAAAACCTTTCTGGAAAATAGCTAAGCTTTTGAAACGTAAACAGTCACCAATACCCACACTTCCTCATAATGGTACCTCATATTCCAACAATTCGTCTAAAGCTGAACTACTAAGCAACACATTCATAACCAAAACAAGTTTCCTCTCTGACGCAAATACTATTAATAGCGTACATAAAACTATATCGGATGCATATATATCTACCCCAACTATCAACCCACCTGTGTTAAATGCCGATGGCGTCGCAAACTTAATAAAATCACTTAAAATTTCGAAAAGTCCTGCTCCTGACAAAATTTCAAATGTATGTCTAAAAATTTTTCCAAGAAAACCCATCTCGTTTCTTAATTATGTATTAAATTGCTGTCTTGGACTTGGCTACTTTTATAAATTGTTGGAAAGTTGCAAAAGTCATTGCTCTGCTCAAACCTGGTAAACCTATTAACAGCCCAGACAGTTATCGATCCATTAGTTTACTTAACGCTTTTTCAAAAATATTTGACAAAATTATTAAGTCCAAGCTAATAATCCATCTTGAAGCTAATCATACATTGCAAGATATACAATTTGGGTTTCGCTCAGGGCACAACTGCTGTCATCCCCTGGTTAGAATAAAAAACTTTGTAAAGAAATCATTCACAGAGCATAAGTCTGTTGGCATGGTTTTACTAGATGTTCAGGCTGCATTTGACACGGTGTGGCACGATGGCTTGATTTATAAACTCGTTCAAATTAATTTACCGCTTTATCTCATAAAAATAATCCATAGTTTTCTAACTGATCGCCGCCATTCATGGTACGAGTATTGACTCTTGTAATAGTCCTATTCCTGCAGGTGTTCCCCAAGGTTCTGTCCTTGGCCCTATTTTATTTAACATATTCACTTATGATATTCCCACACCCCAACACTGCCATATCTCACTCTTCGCTGATGACACTTCTGTTTTCACTTCCAGCCCCTGCCCTACTAAGATTGATACTAATCTAGTAAATGCTGTTCTTAAATTAGTCAAATATTTCGAAAAATGGAAAATTAAAATCAACATAGCTAAAACTAATGCAATCTTTTTCACGCTGTAAAGGCTAAGAACTAATCTACCATCTGGTCCTCTCAAACTTTGCATTACTGCCTACCCGAAAAGTTTTGGAAAAATTCGGTTTATAAATTTTAAAAATTTTAATGAACATTCTTTTCACTATAGAATTAATTTCAATTTTGTAGACAAAAATTGAAACTTCGACTTACATGGTTTTGGTGTGAGAATTTATCTATATTTTAATAATTTTTGTTTCTGCTCAATCAGGGGTAGTTCCTGTCCGCACTAGTCACAAACCATTTCCAAACTACTCCCGAACGTGTATCAAACTAGTTGGTCTAGTTGCAAACTAAAAGCCGATCTAGTTCCAAACTAGTCTCGAACTATAACGAAACAAGTCCCGATTTTGTTCCAAACCAGTCCCGGACTGCTCCCGAATGTGAGCCAATCAAGTCCAGAACTAGATCCAAGGCAGTATTAAACTAGACATCAACTATGTCCGCAGTTATATCAAACTGGTCCCGTGCTGGTTTCAAACTATTCTTGAAATGGGCTCGAAGAGATCAATAAATGATCATGAAAGTTTTTCCAAACTAACGAGTCTCGAAATGATTACGAACTGATCTCGAAATAGTCTTGAAATGTCCCCAAACTGATCCTGAAATAGACCCCAATTAGTCCTTAAATAACTAGTCCCAAAATGATTCCGCACTAGTGCAAAACTAGCGCTGAATTGATACCGTACTAGTCATGAGCTGGTCTTGAAAGAGCTCCCGAAGTAACTAATCCCAAAATGGCCCTGATGTATTCCCGAAAGTGTCCCGAACTACTTCCGAAATGATGCCAAACTAGTCCCCAATGGTCGTGGAAAATAGTTCTGAAATGAAACTGAAATAATCCTGAATCGGTTCAGAAACGGTCCCGAATTAACTAGTTCTAAAATTGTCCAGAAGTAGACCTGTAGCAGTACCGAAATGGTTACGAAATTGACCCAAAATGCTCCCGAAATAACTAGTCCCAAAATTGCCTCGAAAATGGTCGCCACACATGACTGAAAAGGTCTAAGAAATAATCCCGAAATGGACCCGAAATTGCCCTAAAATTATAACTTAAAAACTAGTCCCAAAATTAGCCCGAAGTGGTCCAAAACTAAAGCCGAAGTGGTCCAAAGCCTCATACGCAAATATATACATGCATTCACATTTACTTATGGACAACGACATGTAAGTTTTTTTGCTATTCTCGTTCAAAATATAAATCACTCCGATTTCTCTTCGGGTTACATGAAACTAGTGTTTCAAAAAGGGGAGTCAACATCAGTGCTACAAAGACGCAATTTGGAAATTTATATTCGTACTGTCAAAAGCCACTTCTCCTTATCTAATTATTCCACAATCAACAAGGGAGCTTAACTCAGCGATTTGTACGTACATAGGACGTACATAAGTATATCAGTAGCGTAATTAGCGGAAGACGTTGGAGAATAGATCCCTCTCCCTATTTTTACTTTTGTCATAATAACTCAAAACTATTTTACTTTTCTCATTAATATTTTTTTTTTATTTCAAACAAATAAGCAAAATATTGCCAAACATCTACGATTAATAAAAACAATTTTTCTTAAAGTGAGACATGAAGGGAGGGGTCTAAAATGATCAAAAATCGTTCATATGTAAATCAAATTTAAAAGTTATATCGAATAAATTCGCAAATTCCAGTAAAAATAACTATGACTCTTTATTTTGGGTGAGTTGGAAAAGTAAATTTAAAAAGTGAATTTAAAAAGTATAACGGTTCAATGTTAAATTAAGAGTATTTTACTTTAATTCAAAGTGTATACCAGCTTAAATTAAGAATGAACGATTTTATGTTGAGAATGATTATTTTTAAAATAAATACGATTCATTTTCAATTCAAGCATAAACAACCTTAAACTAAAAATTTTACATATACGAATTCCATTAAAAAATTAGCATTGTTCGTAGTTGAATTAAGAATTTTCCATCTTAACAGGAAGCCAGAGCGATTTGTGCTTGATTTTACAACTTTTCCCCCCTGAGTGTAGGACATATTATATATATCTACATATGTCCATATCCAAGTCTATATATTCGTGTATAAAAAAATAATACACGTACAAGTGGAATTTAAAAAAATATATATATGTATATGATGACTACCCATCATTAATGCACGAAAGCGCATAAGTGATTAATAAATACAGCTTTCGCCCCAAACCGCAGCAGCTCTATGGCTATAAGTGAAATAATAATATTGAAGATAAATGCATGAATGAATGAGGGAGATCAGCACTAAAGCCGCGTAATTAACGCGTCTACGCGATTCACTTTGCTATGAAAGCAACAACAAAAACAACAACAACAACAACAACCGTAAGGAAGAACCAAACGAAAGGAGCAGCGAGCCAAAGAACTACTGCCAGTGAAACTGAAGCGATTATTTTCCGTTAATTGTGGCGGCGGCTGTGTATGATTGTGTGTATGTATGTATGTGTGTATACGTGTGGGTGTGTAAATGTTGAAATTGACGACTGCCCGCCCGGAAGGCGAGAGTCGGTCAAGCGGGCAGACAGACAGACCGAGCGACTGCGTTGCCGAAGCGAGCAGCAGGAGGACAGACGTTAGTAAAATACAATAATGCTCGCGTTCATAGCGTATGCGAGCGCCATGTTAGTTATTATAGTTATTGTTGTAGACGCTATCGTTGTTGTTGCTGTTGTTGTTATTGTTGTTGTGGCTATTACTATAGCTATTACTATTTCTTTGTGCTGACGTTGTGTTTCTAAGTTGCCAAAAAGTAAACTACGACGACAGCCATAACAGCAGCAGCAACAGCAATAACAACAACAACTACTACTATAATGGCGCATGTAGCGCAAAAGCTGGTATAAATAGTAGATGACGACGTTGGCATAAAAACTAAAGCCTACACTAAAACACTAAAAACCCATTAACAGACTGACACAGTGGCATCATTGAAGGCAGCAACGGGAGCAACGGGAGCAACGGGAGCAACAGGAACAACAAAGCAACAAAACCAACACCATTGAAATCATTTAGATTGGGTGGTGGTGAGGCGGCAAAGGAAAATTGGTGGCGAATCTGTTGCACACACACACACACACACACACACACCAAACATAGCGAAGAAAAAAATCAGTTGGCAACAGGCAACAGGCAGTCGACAATCCCTTTCGGACGATTTGGGACACCAGCACACATCAGCTGCCATCCTAGACAGAGGTGGTGAGCGGCAGTGGCATGGCAAAGGAGACTTGGTACTCGTAAAACAAAGCGCACAGATACCAAGTAGTTGCGTGAGTGGAGATATGAATGAACGCACATACATACATTTGGAATAGTAAAATATTGGCATGTGAATGACAGCAACACTCGCATAAATATATCTGTATCTCAATGTACGCATGTATGAGTGTATGAGTGTGTGTGTTGGTATAAGTGTGCCAGTAGGTTTTCGGTGTTCTGTCTCGAACGCACCCATGGATGTAGTACATGGATATTTCCTGCAAGTGCTAAGCTTCCATTTGCATGCACCTTCTTCAATATTAAAGCTATCGTCAATTGTAGTTATCATCGGTGTATATCAATGGCCGATTGTTATGAGTTCTCTCAAAAAAAAAAAAATTATTTAATCGAAATATAAAGTTTGTAATTTTATAATAATAAATTTGTGAGTTGAATTTTTTTTTATAAATAAAATTATGTGATATACCTTTTTGAACAGAAATAAAAATGGCTTTCAGAATGTTATTTGTTCACTCTGAAATTATGATTAATCTTTTTTCCAGTTAAATTTCTTGCATCCAATGCATAACTCTAGTATTGCGCGTTATTTTATCTCTCAGAAATAAAAATAAATTTTTGAGTTTTTTCTTGTGTTATTTTTTCGCTCTGAAATAATTATTATTTTTTAATTGTTTGTTTCTGATCAAAGAAAATCACTTTTTATGAGTTTAATTTTGTGATTAAAATTTATAATAATCTTAGTTAATTTTTAAATTTTTTTTTTATCCAACGCATAACCCAAGTATTGCGCGCTATTTCGTCTCTCGGAAATAAGAATAATTAAAAAATAATAATTTTGATGTGTTTAATTATTTGATCAAAATTAAATACAATTTTAGCTTAATTTTTTTATCAAAAATAATCAATTTTTTTTAGTTTATTTTTTTTTCATCCAGTTTTTGCGCGTTATTTTATCTCTCAGAAATAAAAATAACTTTTTGAGTTTTTTCGAGTGTTATTTTTTCACTCTGAAACCATGTTTAATTTTTTAATTATTAGTTTCTGATTAAAAATAATAATTTTTGAAGTGTTTAATTTTCTGGATAAAAATTAATTAAAATCTTAGTTTTATTTTTATAATCAAAAATAACCAATTTTTTAAGATCATTTTTTTCATCCAATGCTTAACACAAGAAAATAAAATTAAATTTTTGAGTTTCTTCGAGTGTTATTTTTTAATTGCTTTTGATGTGTTTAATTTGTTTATCAAAATTAAATATAATTTTAGTTTTATTTTTTTAATCAAAAATAATCAATTTTGTTAATAACATTTTTTCTCTTCCAATGCATAACTCTAGTATTGCGCGTTATTTTATCTCTCAGAACTAGAATTAAATTTTTGAGTTTTTCCGAGTGCTATTTTTTCGCTCTGAAATAATGATTTATTTACTTTTTTCTTTTGGAAGATCGAAAAGCTCAAAACGCTACGTCACCTTTCTAATAAATGTTGGGGGCTAATTTATATTTATAAGAAGGAAGAACACAAATCAATAATACATGGGAAAATGATGCCAGAAAAATATCATCACAAATCGTCCAAAGCAATTTCAAAAATCCTCATTTTGATACCGTTCACTCCGCTCGCCAAATGGCAACACTAACATATCGTTATCATCAAGAAGTTTTGCTTAATACTTCGGCCTCTCCGAAATTTAAGGAAGCCGTTCCTTTCCTTCAGGTTACCTTTAGGTGGTTACCATAACACTGCAGGGTATTTTCACCTATTACGGAAGTTGTCGAGGAACTTGGAACCGGAATTGTAGGTAAAGCCATCTTCATTTTTCACATTTAACTCAAACATCACGCTGGACTGCAGCCAATCTCTACAGGAGATGGCCAAGCAGAACCTACTGTACCTCACTTTGGACCCTGAACACCGGACTAGATATTTCTGGACCTTTCAGTAGTTCGGGGCTGGTTCACCAACACAACTACTAATTACTAGTGCTACTATTATTCCTACAACTTTTACTACTACTAGTGTTACTACCTGCCACTATGACTACTACTAACTACCATTGATACAACTATTAATTACTGCTACTATCACTAGCTCTTACTAATTTCTACTACTATTTTTACTAATTTCTATTCCTATTTTTAATAATTGTACTACTTATTGCTTCTACTATTTCTACTATTCCTACTAATGCTACTACTACTAATTTTAATAATTTTTACTCTATTTTTACTAATGCTACTACTACTTTTACTAATTGTACCACCCGTGCTACGGTCATTTTCCTAATGTCTCCTACTGTTTTCACTAATTTCTACTACTATTTTTACTAATACTTCTACTAATCACTACTACTACTTTCTATTACTATTTTACTAATGCTAATGCTTAGTATTACTACTATTTCTTATAATTTCTACTACTTTTTTCACTACTTTCTACTACTATTTTCACTATTGTTTGCTACTATTTTCACTGCTTCTACTACTCTTTTTACTCCTCTATACTACTAAGTATTACTAACCGCTATTACTACCACTCCCTCATGTAATTCCCTTTCTCTATGAAGTCAGCAACGAAGTTTTACTTTTAGCTCGCGCTTTTAGGTGCACGAGTGTTTTTTTTACTTATGAAATTTGAGGCACCTTACTTTAAATCTTCATAAATTTATGTATGTATGTTTTTTGCTGCACTGTTGCTGCTGTTGGCTAATTGAATCACATCGAAAATGCCAGCCAGCAAACTCTGATAATAAATGTGACTGACGGGCAGGCAAGCGACCAACATAAAATCTATATAACAACAACAACAGCTAATAGTGTAAAGAGCAACATATGCGCCGCCTAAAAATGTCCACACACAGACACATACATACATACATACATGCATACATGGATACTCGGACGCATAAACAAAGAATGAAAGCGAATGCGCGTGAAAAATGCACTACAATCTATGGACATGCAATAAGCAAAATAAACAATACGTCTGCACATATTTAGGTTGGGAGTGTGGTGGGTGTGAATGTGAAATGCAATAATAAAAAACCGCGGCAACAACCACACAACCACACAACCACACAAACAGCGTGAACGACGCGAACACCAGCAATAACTGCAGTAGCAACAGCTCTAGTTCGCTCTTTTAAAATGTTTTGTAGGAGTATTGCTTGCAAAAAAATTGTGTGCAACAACAACAGCGTCAATATATAAAAACAGCTTTTGCATTTGGCGCAAAATTGAAGTGAAACATTCTGATAAAAAAGACCATTAAAAAAAGACAATGCAACCAAGCGTAACAGCTTTTTGGAAACGGTAAAAATTAAGCTTTTTCTGGTCAACCGAATCGTGTTCACAGTTGGTTAAATAATGTATGTTGTTTTCGAAAAATGAAAGTTACACCAAGATAAAAAAACAAACAAAAAAAAAAACAAAAAACGTTTGCATCCAAAACTGTTACATGGAGTCTGACCTCATTGAAATAAAATCAGAATAAATATATATTTTGAAATGATTTTCTAAATTTTAAACACGGAATTTTGCTGATGCAACCAAAGGAGAGGTAAGGCATGTTCGGTTAATTTTGAGGGCATCATAATTCCTTGATTTTCGCTTGGCTTTTTGGAGGAGTGCTTTACCACGATCCTGCCTTTAAAACAGCTACCTCTACCTTTTAAGTGGCCTTAGAGCCTAAAATTGCGATTAACGGAGAATGGCTGACACGGAGAATTTCGTTGTACACATACAAGTTCAGTGCTCTCTGTGGATCTCTCTCTCTCTCTCTCTCTCTCTGTCAGCTGCCGGCCGCCATCCAAACGAATGGCTGAGGTTAACCAGTAAAGAAAACCTGGCTCATTTAATCAGCGAATGTTCCTAAATCTAAACGAAGGCACACAAGGTCGCACAATGGGATGATAGTGACCGAAAAAAAACTTCATAATAAACATAAAATAACTATGCACAGTTATGTATAACCGAAAATCCTGTTAAGTCGAATCGAAAAAAAACGTTGGGGAAGACATCATTTCTGTAGCCATCCTGTGGCTTTAAAATAAATGCAATGTGAAGGAAAGAATTAAAAAAAAAACACTAAAGAAGGTTTTAAGTTTGGGGAATTGCACTTTAAATTCTCGACGCAATTTTTTTTTTTTTATATAAAATTGATTATATGGAGAATGTTTGTCTCGCCTTGGCTTTCTAAGTACTGAACCGGTTTTTATAATTTTTTTTCTAAAAATGAAACACTTGCGAAAAACAATAGAGTATCATACTTATTTCTGTAATTTTTTTGGATCAATAGGATGCCTCATTCCATATAAATACAAAAAAATTGGTACTGTTTTCCCCCGGATTTATAAAATTTAATATATTCTAAGACATGAACCAAAATATTCCGCAATAATATTATTAAGATTTAAGTGAGCTGAACAGATTTAAATTTCCTCTACATTTGAAGTTTTTTTATAAATAAAAATAGCTATTTAAATTAAAATTATAATAATGCAATTGTTACTGCTATCGTCGACCTTTTCTTGAAGGATAGGTTTAATAAAAACTTGAATATTGCATGGTATTTGCTCACCCAGTTTATTTTTCATTTGCAATAATCCCATTCAAGTCCAACTTGTTTTTTCACGAATCTCATTATTATGATTCCGTAGAACAAATTTAAAGAAAATGTTCAGCTTCACTATTTTATTACTTAGGTATTATATTTTATTATAAAAAAAATTATTTTTATTAATAGTACTCCCCATTTTTGGAGAGATTTTTTAGTCAATTAAACTCACGTGGTATTTTTAGAAATATTCTGGCGGCATAACAAATTTTTTAAGCCCGGTAGAAAACCCGTAACAAATAAAAGCTGATAATACAATATTTTCCATTTTTAAAAGTTTACTTTTATTATTTAAAAAAAATGTAATTTACGTCCCACGCCCATTTCCCAAAATTTTCATTTTTTCATATTTAGTAAAACATCGAATATTTTTATTTTAAATTACCGTTATATAGTATGTTTTTTGTCTGATTTCTATAACTATCAAAATTATACAGACTTGAAATGAAAAGTTTGCACCGAATTTGGTAGAGTTTGATAAAGTACCTTGGGAGGTATATCCGTTTTCTCTAAAGTTGGCGGTGCCACGTCCAAAACAAAAATTTAAACTTTGACATTTTTTATCTAACGCTGAGAGGAAAAAGTTCTAATAGAAAATATTAATAGAATACAGTAGAATCGACGAAAAATGGGAGCCGCTCAGGCCACCCACTGGCTTTTATTGGCCAGATGGGCTCTATCACGGCTCAGAGAGTCCTGGACAAATACCACGATATGCAAAAGAGCAAAGACCCTCTGGCCGGTGGTGTACCGTTGGCGTTCGAAGAAATTCAGTTGCTAACAAAGCGAAAATTTTCGATCCTTGTGTGAGCTCTGATCGGGCATAGTCCGATAGATATTCATGCGATTAGGGTGAATATAGACTCCGACCCTCTTAGTCCAAGCTGTTTGGCGGATAATGAGATGGAATCTTCTTTTCATTTTTACTCAGCTGCATGCGTATTGGAAGCTGAGTTTAAGTACTTTGGCTCTCAATTCATTAACAAGAGCTCTAAGGAGCGGGAATGGGCAGCTTGAGGATCTACATTTTGGGGTACGCTTCATTTCCGCTGTTAACTTTTCGGTTACAGTGTACGTTACCGTTCAAATAATATGTGGTATCACTATGAACTCAACCTAACCTAACCTAAGTTAAGCGAATTCCAGCCTCCACATACCAACTATCACATTATCACCTGCGTGAAGACCGCTCTAAGTAGAAAGTATGCTTTTTCTCGCATACCGATCGGTAACCGAGGTCTCGCTTACTTTCAACTGTCAAACACTGCCTCTCGCTTGTGAACACAAAATGCAGAAAGCAAGCGAGAATTTGAAATAGGATTGAAAGCTCCCGTAAAGCCCAAGCGTTGGAGTTTAACTTAGGAGCCATGCTACCCAGCTCGTTCGCGTTTCGAAAATAGGGTTTCCCCAAAAATCTCATTCTAATTCTACAAATACCTGAGCAGAAGAGATATTTCACCATTTTTTCTGTACCTGGTGATTTGCGCTGTAGGTTCCAATTTCATTCGGGCAGCATGAGGACCCAGTGCCCTATGAAAACAGCGGTCGGGCTGAAAACTTCCGTCCGATTCATTTTAATGAGAGTAAAAGACCTTTTGGCATTGAAAGAGGACCACATGTTCTTGCATGCCTTGCACGGTTCTAAGTTCTTTCACGTACAGTTAGTCTCGATTAACCAAAGTTCTGAGTTCCTTCTTCTGATGAGACCCAGAGGTACAATAACCTCTAAAGCATTAAACATATAAAGGACGGGTCCGACGGAAGCAGCTCATCGGTCTTTTCATTAACATGAATGTTACGATGTCCAGAGGTGCCCTATAACTTCGAGGTAAGTTCGCATTCCAAAGCTGAGAGCCCGTATCGCTCTACCTGAATATCTGAAAAAATAGCGATACTACAGGTCGCTTCGACGCCAGAAGAGTACTACGAACCTCACATATAACAGAAACCTCTTACTTAAAAATATTCGTAGAATCCAGCAGACGCAGTGGTCCCTCGATTTGAGGGTCCACTGAGGTCCATTCGTTAAAACAGATTCTGCGAATCGCCCTGTGAATGAGATATCTTTTCACTCCCTTCTAGATGCGGGAACAAGGTGCTAAAGTTTACGGATAGTTGAATTTGTGCGAAGATAAAGTCCGATTTTTGTAAATTTCCGGATCGCTGACGGTCTGGAGTATGCGCTCTTGGCTAAACGCACATGCTTTCCAGAACCACAGTTCTCTTAGCCTAAGGGCGCTCTGCGAAGGAGACTCCTTAATGTAAAGACCCATCGAAGGAATGTGACAAATTACTCTCAACTCTTTCGTAAGATTCGATCTGATTGCCCCAGTAATTATCGCATCGCAAGCGGATTACTACTGTACTATACAACCATTGGGGATCATTTTGTGATTTACATATTTTTCACTAATAGTCACTATTCTTACTATTGAACCTACGGCTTCCGCACCAACACCAAATTCCTTATACAAATTTATTTTATAAAACCAGTTACATACATACTTGCATTAAATACAATATATTCTATAACAAACATTTTCCTATCCTACTCCTTCAAATAATTGGAAAATTTCCTATTACCACTGAAACTTATTACGATTAACTTTCCTATTCTCATTTATCATATTTACTTGTCTACGACATAGCAACAACATATTTCAAAATTAAGCACTCCTTTGCAATGTGAAGACTTCATAAAAAGAAAACTAAACTCCATTCAATGCCACAACTCACTCAATAATGCATTATTGAAACTTTCATAGATAATAGCCTACTTTTATGAGCTCATCTATTTGGCGACACAAAGCAGCTTGACAGCTACGAACTCTGAGCCACTCACAACACAGTTGCACGCTGTTCCTGTTGTCCCTGTCGGAAAAAACAGCGGGTCTAAAAATTTACCAAATTAAAAAGTATCTAGTTAGAAGTTAACTGCTGTGAAACAAATACATATACATATGTTATCTATGTATGTAGGTGTATTTTTATAATTTTCTGTGGTATATTTTTGTTTAACATTAAGTTAAGATATGAAACAAAATCGGAAAAATTTCGAAAAAAATGTAAAGCCACAATTTAAAAAAAGTTTAATTTTGAGCAGTCTTGGCATTTTTTGACACATTTTTTGATTTTTTTTTTTAGAATTGCTGGAATTTTTTTGTAAATTTGTTGTTTTAACTATTTTTTAACATAAAGTTAGGAGATCACAAAAAAAATAGAAAAACTCTAAAAAAAACTTTAAAAATTAGAAAATTAAAAAAAATTGCAAGAATTCTGGAAAAACTTTATAACAAAAATTTAAAAAAAAAAATATTTTAACCAACTGTAACTCAGCATGTTTTAAACAATCGCTACAAGTTAGATAAATACTAGCTATATATGTATATAAGCATGTTTGATTTAAACCCCGCAGAGTTATAACTGGTCGAAATGCAACTGTTTTTTTTTTTTGAATTTTTATTTTAGGATTTTTGATTAATTTATTGCTTTTTTTTTAGAATTTTCGCCTTTTCTTAATTTTTTGTTTTAGCAATTTTTTAACATAAAGTTAGAAATTTACAACAACAAAAAATGGAAAAATTCTGAAAAAACTTTAAAACAAAAATTAAAAAAAAAAATAAATCATTGTCTTTCGAGCGCGACACGCAATGATCACACTAAATAATTCAACAATGCAAAATTGTTAATGCAGTGATACCTCAGAGAAAAACACACACACAAAATTACGTCATCTCGGAACCCTACACATACTACAAAAAATTTAAAAAATGCGTGTTTAAGCTCAGAAGGTACATACCAACCTCCTCTGTTTCTCAATTTTTTGACATTTTTTGCCTGTAAAGTAGTTTAATTGAACAAGAAATCGACACTCAGAATACTTTCGAGAACTGATGTTCGAAATAGTGGTGTAATTATTTTTAATTTCCCTACACTCTTCAAATTGCGATAATGGTCTAATGATTTTATAGGTTTATGTACATTTATTATATTATATTTTTCAATTTTAAAATAAAATATTTACCTTTTCGTAGCTAATAGGTGTTTTGAATTTGAATAAAATCGGGCTATAAATACGTATTTTAGAAATAACACGATTACAGCGCCACCTATTGCTCCAACTTTCAAATTTATTTAATACATAAATACGGTTTTCATAGATATCTTAAGTTTATATTTACATATGTACATATGTGGCGAATAAGTATTTTGTATTTGAATCAAACTTAACTGTAAATACGGTTTTTAGAAATATTCGACTGCACCGCCACAGATGTTTTCCCGCCTATAATTATTTATTAATTTTCCTTTGCATAAATCTCATTAAATTTCACTTTTCAAACAGGTGGCAACCCTCTCTAAACAAAGGTATGAACGAACCGTTGAAATTCATATTTTAATATATATATATTTTAATTAAATTTGAGTTTTTGAAAAGTGGCAACCCTCTTCAAAATCTACCTATAAACGAACAGTTGGACACCCATATTTTATTCTATCATATAACTTATGTATGATTTGTTTAAATTCGGCTTTTCAAACAGGTGGCAACCGCTATAAAGAGTAGCCGAGACGAACCGTTTGGCACACATATTTTAATATTTCATATAGCTTGCGTATATTTTGTTTAAATTTGATTTTTCAAACAGGTGGCAAGCCTCTCCTAACTAAAAAAAGCCATGCCCAAAACCTTACCGGAGCAGAAACTAATAAATATGCAAAGTTTCAGTTTTAAAACAGGTGGCAACCCTATACATAAGAAAAAACTTCCATTTATCTCACCTAATTTACAATTAAACAGGTGGCAATCTACTTTCACGATATTTTAATTTAAATTAAGCTTGGGTATCAACATATTGCAATATTTGATTTCAGTAATTACTTTCATTAATTTAACATTTTAAAAAGGTGGCAACTCTATTTCAAAACTGCTTGTATAGGAAGCCATACATCGAACTATATACATACATATATGGTAAATTTTATCCAAATCTATCCAGTCGTCATTTAGCACTATGTGATTTAACGCCATGTGTTGAACTACAATCGAATTGAACTGAAAAGCAAAATGTGTGCCTAGAGCGTCACCTGTTGAGAACTTTTCGACATTTCTTTTCCCCTAAACCTTCGCCAAGCAATTACCAACAAACCCACAAAAGGAAGTATCCATTTTCGTGCCGTCGTTTTCAAGTTTTAAGCAGCCGAACAAACCACGATACATTTTTATAAATGGATTTTTGTTTAAACGAAAAAATGAAAATTTTGTAGTTACTATAAAGTAGACGGTACATGTTTTTCAATAATTGGAATCGGACAGGTTTCAAAGTAGTTGGTAATAAGGCTAATCTTAAAACAGTTTGAAAACAAAACGGAATTTCAAATAGTTGGAAATAAAACAAATTTGATTGCAGCTGAAAAAAAAAACTAATTTTGTTGTTCTTTCTGTCAAACATATTACAAAACGAGTTGACATCAAATGCAGAGTCAGCTGATTGACTTGCTCCTAGGACATCGTCATATTAATAAAATTAGTTGCTAACAAGAAAAACGAAAGAGTTTCAACCACTTGTAGTTGGTAAAAAGGTCCATTTTAAATTGCTTTTAAAGTTCCGGCTATTTCCGACAGGGTTTGGCTACACACACACACACACAGGCAAATACATATTTTTTTTAACTTTTTAAATATGTAGCTCTATACTAGACACATTCTCTCATTGGGTTGGTAAAACTCTACTTGCAACACGACAGGCGGCGGCTCTAAATAGCTAGATGTCGGTTTGCTCCAAATACTCATAGCGTTTATGGTCGCGTGCAGATCATAGAAACGTACGACAACAACAACAGCAATGGCTGGAGAAAAATCGGAAACATAGCAAGCATAGCAGTGAACAGCAACAACAATAACAACAATAACGAAAATAGCCACAACATTGCATGCTTGCATCGTCATCCTCATCGTCGCCGCCTTAATGCGCTTGTTTGCAAGCGTGTTACAGTGGGCGCAAGCGGTGCAGGCGGGGAGGAACAAATGCAGCGCGCGACAAGCATGAAAATGAAAATGCATGAAAAACACATTTGTATGTACATATATTTCAATGTGCATGAGTGAGTGTGTGTGTGTGTATGTGTGCTCGCACCATATGAGCTGTGGCTGACTGCCGCTGGCGGCAAAATGTACTATTTGTGTGTGTGTGTGTGTGTGTGGCGTGAAATTTATTTTATTTTATAATTTTGTAATATGTTTTAAGTGTAAAATGCGGCAGGAAAATGGCAAACAAAAGCAACAACAACTCGCCTATTTGTTTGGTTTTTTTTTTTTTTTGGCAACATTGTGGCATGTAACGAAAAAATTGAAATGAAATGGTAAACAAGAAGCAGCAGCAGCAACAACAGACACGATAAGCGAAAATTGCCCAGATAAAAGCACGAAAGCAAAAAAAACAAACAAAACAAAACAAGAAGCAGTGAAATAAAATGAAATCAGCAACATCAGCGCCAACAACTGGGACATTGCGCGGCAACAACAATAAGCAAAGTATGCGGTTGTCGCAAAAAGCAATAAAAAGTAATTTTCAATTGTATTTCGGTTTATATACCCAATTTGGTGCAGAGAAGTAACTTATACTAAGTGAAAAAACTGAAAGTTAATCAAAAATTATTATAGACAAATACAAATTGTTCGAGTTGCTATAACTACAAGCTGTTTCATCTCAATTATTAGCGGTACAAATATTTTTAAGTCTTCAAAGACGTTTAGTTTGTGAAAAATATTATAAAAGTTTTCATTTCGATCACTTCTGGGCTAGTTCGGTAATATTTCGGTACTAGTCCAGGGAGAGCTTGCGTTCAGTTCAGGGCAAGTCACTAACGCTGGCTGTGCAGTCGAAATTTTTGAGTTTCAAATTCTTTTCACTATTTCGAATTTCGTAAGTCATGTTTTTACGTAACAAAGCAATAAGAAAAACTAAATTAATGGAGCCCTGAACTAGTTTAGAAGTGTACCGAACTGATTTCAAACTAGTCTCGAACTAGCCCAAACTTATCACGAAGAGGTCCCGATATAGTTCCCTCTTTGAAGACTTAAAAAAAGTTATCTAACTCATAACTATTAAGCAAAGACTTTTATAGCATAAGTCTCAAAATAATAGTTATTGTTAATTTAAAAAATTGTCCCCACACATAATTATTGTATGAAAAGCCTTTTATAATTTAATTCCTAAATAATAGTTGTCGACAACTTAAAAAAAAATTCTCATTTACATAAATATTATTTTGGATCTCTAATTTTGAGTTCCTAATTCTGGAAAATTGCAAATTTTTCATGTAAATTTTTTATGTAATTATTTATTTTTTATTACAACATATATTTGAAACCTTAAAATTTTGAACAAAACTGACAAAAACTCAAAAAGTTTTCATCGAAATTTTAAATGTTTAAAATTTTTTTTTTGGAAAATTTTGGGAATTTTTGCAAATTTTAAGCACCCAGTAAGTAAATAATTTTTTTTTAAATATAGTTAGCTTTATAATATCAACGCTTAAAATATTACATAAAATTCAAACAAATTTGCAAAAAATTTCGCAAAATTTTCAAAAAAAATTTCAAATTATTTAATCAGAATTTTTAGGAAATTTTCTGGTATGTAAATTTTAAGCACCTAGTAAGTAAATAATTCACTTTGATTTTTGAAATATTTTTTTTAGCAAAATTAATTTATTCATGCGATACAAAATTGCACACCCAAAATTTTTCTAAAAATTCTAACTCGCTCAATTTGATATTTTGATGAATTTTTTGCAAATATTTTTATTTTTTTTTTAATCTCATTCAACGTTATAAACTTTAAAACATAGTTGGGTAATTCACATGGTATCATAATGTGTCATAAATGATAAAGTCATAAAATTTTAGATTTCAAAGAGTTTGGATTGCATTGAAACAAATAATTAAAACTAAGTAATTTTTAATTTTTTAATTTTATGACTTTATTACTTATGACACATTATGCCACCTTGTGAATAACCTCAATTTATTTCAAATAAGCTGTATTTAAAGATCAGCAAATATTTTAGTCTAATATTTTTCAAGACGAACAGTTTTTAAAAAATCTTGGACCAAGTCCCACTTATTGGAATACGTAGAATAAAAAATAACTACAATAATCTTATAATAATTTTACTATGTATTATTTTACTATTTTTATGAAAGGTATCATCAGTAATTTTTGAGCTCAATGGCATAGCGCGGGATGGTGTTCTCTCTCCACTCCGATGGATTGAAGCGCACGGAAGTGGATAGATACGAGGTTATTTTAGAAATGAAATATCCTAAACTCCTGCGCGATTTAATGAATTCTGATTTTGTTTTCACTTTCTACTTGGACCAAAAATGAAGATCTTGAAGTAGGCCTGGCTAGAACTGAGCTAGTCCTCTTTACCAGACGCTAGAAAGTACCGGCACTAACATACGCCCCACAGACGAGTAGGTTTAAGCTGAAACTATCGACAGTAAGCTGCTCTGGATGGACACTTCACGGCACGATTAATAAAACCATAGCAGCGCTTTTAGCCTGTAAAAAGTCGATTGGTTTATCGATGGGCTTCTCACTCACGATAATTTTATACAAAAATAAGGAATGCAGGAGCTTTGGGCTTTTCACCCAATTAAGCTTCGAAGGCGATTCTGCATCTGACTCAGCTTGACGTTATTACTCTAGAGATTGATGTTATTGCAACCTTAAGACTTCGGTATGTCCGACCACTCAAAAGTTCTAGGGTCGGTGGAGCTCTTACCAAAACCTCCTGGTAATGATGACTCCCAACTCGATTGCGCGGTCGAAGGAGGAGTATTCTCTCCAGAACTGGAACTAGAAAAATTTGTAGTGTAAATCAGGCGGAGATACTGCAGCACCTACTGAAAATACACGAGGAGAAAATCCTGGTAAACATTCTCTAAACTCAAAGTTGCTCACCGAATTCCGCAGATCTCTCAACGAGTCGGCCCAGCATTATAATCAATATAACTCAAATAGGTTCCTGGATTCTGAGATATTGCGAATAACTGCGAGACTGCCGATGAGTGGAACAACTACCCCAATCCTTCCGAGAAGCAGGATAGGTAGGAATACCAATGACCACCTTTGAACAAAACGCTAGGAGCATCACCATACAAGCATCGAACGAATGCAGTGGAAACCTCCCTGAAATTTGTGGACTCCCCTGCCACTGATATGATAAATACGCACACCCATAACTCTGAGGCTAAATGGTAAACAGGTATCCATTCTCACAAAAATGCTTACAGTTCACTGCCTAATTGGTAAACATGCTTGGAAACCCATTTCTACAAAACCGTGCAAAGATAAAGCTCATTACGTGAACAAAATGTATTGATATATAATGAGCATCTCACCATCGTCGGGGAACGAAACTTGGTCCTGGTCTCATTGTCACTCTCTCCTAACCCTAGAAAAAATAATAATTTTATGATACAACCTTTTCCATTCAAATATTTAGGCATTTATAAAATATACTCAAAACATATTAAAGTTTAGAAAATCAGGGACTTTGCGACCTGAAAATTTTTTCGTATCCAGTACTGCTAGTACGCCCTAACTCTGATTTCCCAGAATGACTTCAGCTTTCCTAATGAACGCTTGCAGATTTGTAGTGAACGACTTGGCGTCGCTTTAGGGATCGGTAATGCACGAGTTAAAGTACCTCAATCTCTGTCTGGCCAAGCCCGGACATGTATAAAAGATATGCTGCGATCTCTCATCATCCTCGAGATATAGTCGACATCATATCTCAAGCGCCAGACCCAGCCGATGCAAATGAAAACGCAGGAGATTTTGACTAGTTCGGTAACTAGCAAGAAGTCTGATATCAGACTCACCAAGCGCTTAGATGTCCCATCTACTGAAAGGACAGCCGAAAGCTTTGACCGTCTGAGACCTCAGCAGTGTTCCAGTATTGATTTCGCAGATTTACCTATTGCATAAGTTGCACTTTTTACACTTGAGCTTAATCTGCTGCTCTAACGGAATACGTTGAAGATCCCCAAATCAATAAATATTTCTAGCAAAATTCAGAGTAGTTGCATCAAAGGTATAAGGTCAATCGAACAACGCACATTAATGGCTATAAAAATTACAACAAAACGCAAAGCCAAACAGATGTGGCAATAACAAAAATAAAGCACCTTCTGCCACCACTATCAGCGTCATCGTCGCCATCGTTTTTCCAAAACGCTACAAAATAACATTTGCGCCAAACCAATTCAGCGACCAGCATATTGCTACCAACCAACAAAGTTACACAGCCGGCGGCGTGCCGCAACCGCGCAATACACGTCCGCCAAAATAGCCGTCGTCCGCGCGTCGCGCCACAATCCTATTTTAGCGCGCGCGCTACACATCAGTACTTTTTGCACACCCAGTCAAGCTCATTCCAGGCATCTCAGCCCTAAGCCAACAATGCAGGATGGATGTTGGTGAATTTTATTGCAGCTATGCTGATTTTGTTTTCCTTTTTGGTGTATTTTATGAATGCGAATATATATATGTGCGTAACTATGTAAAGGGTATTCAAACAAGAGGTTTAAAATTGAAAAAAAAAAACACATTACTGCGATCTTTAGGTCAAGATCTTTATGTAAAATGCTTTGATGTGAACCGAATTCCAAATATATCAGCAATAACGGGTGACTTATCGAGAGATCTTTATGCAGTATGAATTTGGTAACAGTTCACGCGTGCGCCTGTCAAACTGTCACAGTACTTTTGTTCAATACTGTTTGATATTTAATCATAGAAACACTTAGCTAAACACCGTTCCGGCATTACGGCCCTTTAAACCCTCAAAGAAGATCCATTGTTTTTAACCAAAATTTTTTGTTAAATTTATGCTTCGGACTATTGAATCGGCCGCATAGATTCTCTGACTCTAGAGCTCTAGACTTCTAGACTTCTATGTAAACTCCCAAGTTCTAGGTGGGTTTGCGGACAACGATTAGGGGAATAAAAGGCAATATACTAGGCTCATTCCCCAAATACCACTGGAAAAGCTCGAACGTGTCATTGGAACTTCACAACGGAATATGTTAAGTGAAGTAAGGGCCAAAATAAATCAAAATAATGGTGAGTTTGTGTGGTAAAGCTTACCCAAAAAAGTTGGGTTTTTTTTTAATTTTTAAAAAAGTAATCGGCCAAACTTGTTTATTGAGTTTGCTATAGCTGGTCGAGAAGGCGCTTAGTTATGGTCAGATACTGTACGAATTTTGGAAATAATCTCCTCGAAATTTTTCACCATAGTCAACTTTTAATTTGGAGGATATTTCCGCGTGTAGAAGTTCACGCAAGTGCAGAAAGACTTCCTCGTAAGTTCAGCCGAGTGTCTTCTGGCGAGCTCCTGCGCAGTGAGCTAAAGTAAGAAGACAACCCGGTGGGCTCACTCCGATGTTTTGCGTTTTAAGGGCTCACCAGTATTTGAAGCGTATGTTCACCAGAAGATGGGGCTGCGATCGGCGCTGTAAACCTAATACGGCCACCGCTCCGTCAGAATTAGGAATAACCTCTCCGAGTAGTTTGATGACAAACAAGTTTTCAGAAAGGGTGACTTCCACTTAGTATTTACCTCCCAAATGATATGTCACTATCGGCTGAGATTAGTTAGGTTAGGTTAAAAGTGGCTGCTCCTAACATAGATCCCCTGGGATCTATTGAAATGCCACCGTACATTCAAAAAATCTGCAAAGCGACACATGCTTGCAATAAAACTACGAAGCTACCTAATCTCCACTCCCGATATGTCCACTGGAGAATAAATAAGGAAGGGCCCCATATACCTGAGACTTAGTCTCATGAAAACTGTGAAACTGAGATGATTTCACCTTCTCATCTTCTAATCAATTGCCGCAGAAGGGGTCAGTGCTGATATTGAGGAGTACCGCATGGCGTCCCATTGGACAGTACCCTGATAGTATCACCATAATTAATGAGAGCTATGGCTAGGATAATCATAGAAGCTCCTGTGACCTTCTCAGATCAACTTCTGACGATAACGACCTCGCAACACTACACGTTCTACCAGTTTCCCAGCGCTTACCAAGACGGTAGCACGCCGACCCCTTCAGAAACAGCCGAGAGATGACCGGAGGAACTCCAAAAATCGGATCGAGTTTCTGGTCCTTATTAATCGAACCAAGAATCGATTAGTTACTAAATCCCTATTGAATTGTAAATATAATATTTGGGCATTACTGTCACTCACCACATTTTTTTTCAAATCAAAATCGTACTAAACTTTTGCTTTGTCATTCCTAATTTTTCTTGACAATTCGATATGCGAATTTTTTCCATTTTTTTATGTAGGTACGCAAATAGGTATAAAGTATATTTTATGCTTGGGAGAGGGTTGCCACCTGTTTGAAAAGTAAAATTTAATTAAAATATACACAAATTATATGCCATATCAAAATAAGGAGGTCAAACGGTTCGTCTCGGAAAGGAAAAGTTGCATTCATATGTTTTGGACAGAGATGCCACCTGTTTCAAGTTGTACTAAAATGTACACATGTATATAAAATATTAAAATATGAATATCAAACGTTTCGTTTCGCTGAAGAGAAGTATTATAAGTAGTTATATTATGAAGAAGGTTGCCACCTGCTTGAAAAGTCCAATTTAATTAAATTCTCCACTAGTTATATGAAAGATTAAAATATGAATGTCAAAAGGTTCGGCTGGTTAAGAAAAAGGTTCAAACTAATATTTTGGAGAGGGTTGCCACTTGTTTAAAAAATTTTATTTATTTGAATAATGCACAAGTTATATGAAATTTTAAAATTTCGGTGTTAAAGGGTTCGTTTCGCTGATGAGTAGATTTTTAGCTAGCTGTGTTTTGGAGAAGGTTGCCACCTGTTGGAAACAACAAAATTTTATTAAATTTTACACAAATATATAAAATAATGGCATATGAGTAACAAACTATTCGTTTTGCTAAGAGAAAGTTTATAGGTTTATTTTAAAGAGGGTTGCCACCTTTTTTAAAAGTTTAGTTTATTTAAATTATACACAAAGATTGAAAATAATCAAATATCGGTGCCAAATTTGTCAACTCGGCGAGGACAAGTTGCATATCTAAATTTTTTTAGAGTATTGCCGCCGAAGTGCGTTTTTTAGTTACACATGCAAAGAGTAAATTAATAAATATCAAACTGATACTGATTTTTTCTTGGTTTGGTTTTGGATTTGTGATAAAATAACTAAATTCATCTTAATTTATTAACACATTTTACAAGGCAAAGTTGTTTAATTCCATAGTAATTAATTTGCTCATAAAATAAGAATGAGCCATAAATTAGGATAGTACGTTTGGCCTTTGAGTTGAGTAGTAAATTTTATTTGGCAGCCTTACCAAATGAAACCTCTTATTGAAGCACCCTGTTTATTGTTGTGCTGCTACTGCAACAGTTGCCACTATTCATTTCTGGCCAATTTTGCGAGATTTTTTGGTTCGTTTTCCCTCGTCCTGTTTCCCTCTCCCCTTTCTACCCTTCCACTGATAGTTCTGGTGTTTCTTTGTTGCCATGGGCATTTCGCTTTTCATACAAAACACACAAAATACTCGCGCTTTCATACAAAACAAGGCGCTTGTTGTTGTTAGCTCATAGCTATTTGTTGGCGCATTGTGTGGCGTTAAATATAAGTACGCATTGTATTTATTGTGGCGTGGCAGCCACTTTACACAGCGCCGGCAGCGTAAAAATCCCGCCGCCACGGCCCGCCCCACTTACATAGTTGCAGCACTCGCACAAGCGCAGCCACACATTTTGTCGGCCGAGACGCAAATAAAAAATGCATGGAGCAAACAACAATGCAACAACAAAACACCGCTACATGTAGTATACTATAAATATTTGCCGTTGCCGTTTGTTTGCTGTTGTTGCATGACTAAATGGCTGCTTCCCCATTTTTATATTTACCAAGTATTGCAATTGTTGGCTTTTTACAACTGATTTTGTGTGTTTATTTTATTCACAATTGGCCACCCGCGCAAGGCTTGTGTGCTGTTTTTGGTATTATTTTTTTTTTTAATTTCCATTTTAGTTTTCCTTGTAGCCGCTTGCAGCTCATTAAATAATTAGCACATATTTGCCACTTTGACTGCCACATGTTGCGCATAAAACGCCTCCGGAAAACACTTAACAATTTGCGCTGCCAAAAAAACCAAACAAAAACAACAAAACGCAACAACAACAGATGCATGATTTTGAAGCAGCAGTCTTGAAGGCAATAACAAAGCCGGTACAAAACGAAAGTAAGCTAATTTTTTTGTTTTTCAACGCTTCATGTGTGATGTAAACCGGTTTTGACGCGTGCGGACGATAACTAAGCGACAGCTATAAAAACAAATTAAATCAGCAACGCTTGAGTAGAATACGTGAACGCATGCGCGAATACTTGATAAACAAATTTCACCGTTACACTTCGTTTCGAGTAGCTTTGTCGATTTGTTTATTCACAAATTGTTTCATTAACTTGTTAAGGCGACCCTATTATCACTAGCGTCTATATCGCTTGCTTTTATAGCAAAAAAAAAGTAACACAGAAATGTTTAATTTACTTTTTGATGGCTCTATGGAAGCTAGGTAAAAATTTCGTGATTATACATTGAGATGCACTCTACCTAAACAGTGACCAGTGTTGCCATTTTAGCCTTTCTCCAACTAGATCCAGTTTTTTCTGATTTTCTTTTAGCTGGAAAATTTTAATTCAGCCTCTAGCCTTTTTTAGATTTTTCTTAAAATCATTCAGCTTTTTTTAGCCCTCCATTTTATGCTGTAAAACGAAATGTTTTTGATTACTTAATTCATGAAAAATATTAATTTGATACTAATGAAATAAATGCTATCGAAATACAATAGAAAAAATCACGCTTATATCAGTGAAAAATGTTGAGTGTACTGTAAAATTTTGTACTGAGATTCGTAAATCAAAAAACGCCTTTGGCGATGCTTTTGCTATCCTTTGTAATTTTATTTTAATTTTTTTTAATCATACTCCTCAGCAATGAAGAAGCCGAACACATTTGAAGCACTATCAATATTGTTCAAATAAAATATTGAAATAGAATTAGTGTTAAAATATTAAATGCAATTTTAAGCATTAGATATGGCTAGAAGAAGAAAGATACATAAATATATGAGGTAATTTCACGTATGAACAAGCTACCTGGCAAATTAAAAATTAAAATTAATTATTTTCGAAGCTTATAAAGCCAATATAAATAAACGAGAACCGTAAAAAATCTGTTGCGAAATCGTAGTTTGAAAAAATTTTCAATTTGTTGATTTATATTTAAACCCAATTTTGATTCATTTAGCCATTTTTTTTTTGTTATTTATCTTTTCTTCCAAAAATTCTAGCACACATGACTTTGTCAAGGGGCAGTGCTTTGTTTGCATTGTTTTTGTTTTGATCGTTGATATTAAGCTGGTGGTTATGATATCAGCTAATAGGCTGGCGTGAGTTTTAGGGGTATAAATTTTGGTATTTTAAAACGGAACATTGAGAAAGGAATATAATTTTTAAGTACATAATTCAGATATCTATAATCGCTATTTCCACTTTTTGAAGTAAAACTTCTTTAGCGGCCTGAGATGGATTTTTTACATCGCGTAACGAAGGTCGCATCGATATCGCATCACGAAGTTAACGACGCTTTTTCGGGATTGATTCAATGGTTCGATTCGTGCGCTGCGTTTTGGAGGGTTGATAATCCACAAGTCATTGTTGAGACGCCGGTACATCCTCAAAAGATCACTGTTTGGTGTGCTCTATGGGCAGAGGGAATCATTGGTCCATATTTCTTCAACAATCAAGCCGTCCATAATGTTACAGTCATGATTAATGAATTTTTCGTACCTGATTTGGAGGATGTTGATGTGGACGATCTTTGGTTCCAACAAGGCAGCGCTACATGCAACACAGCCAACAAAACAATAAATCTACTGAAGGAAACTTTTGGTAAGCGCATTATCTCGCGTCGTGCACCTGTGGCGTTGTCTCCAAGATCGTGCTATTTAACACCGCTGGACTATTTTTGTGGGGTCGCTTATCTGCGCAGATAAGCTCGAAATGATTGACGCCTGAGGGAAGAGAATATTCGGTGCGTTATTGTTGACATACGGCCCAAATTGCTGCAAAAAGTGGTTGAAAAGTGTGCCTCTCGGCTGGAACTTATTCGAGCCAGCCGCGGCGGTCACTTGCCCGAAATCATTTTTAAAACATAATGGCAAACCTTTGTCTTTATAATAAAGTTAAATATTTGTCCATACCATTAAATTCTATACACTTTATTGCTTCTTAAAAACCACATGTCGAAAAAAACACCCTTTACATTGAACCAAATATTATAATTCAGGTTATCACAATTAATTAAAATTAATTTAAAAAATCGAGATTTATTTCTTAAATTATATGAAAATTCCGCCTCTTATGGAAGTCCAGACCTCGTAACATAAAAAAAGGTGACCCTGTTGTTACTTTTAAAGAATCCGGCAGAGAGCTATAAAAACCATAGTCAAATTGGATTTTTTGAAATTGTTGAAACTCTCGATGACAAAATTAACAAAATCAAAAAGAAATGTAAACAAAATTTTTTTAAACTTCAAATACAAAGCTGAACGATTTGGCTCTCAACGTACTGAACCGATTTTAATAGTTAATTTTATTTTAAATAAACATTTGCGAAAAACAACAGGGTCGTATACTCGTTTTTTATTTTTATTTTTTAAGAATATGTACGCCCCATATAAAAAATCGGTAATAGTTTTCCATCGCTAGTAGATAATTCCTTATATTCTAAAACATCTACCAAAATATTTCGCAATAGCATTGAGGTTTAGATGAGAGCCGTACCGATTTTAAATTACCTCCATTTTGGAGTATTTTATAAATAAAAATAGCTTTTTGCAATATATTTTCACAAAAACTTCCTCGGCACATAATACAGTTTAAGCTTAAAAGTTTGGCATAAAAATATTTATAAGCTATTCGAACTTCCCTGACTTAGCCGAATAGATAGTTGTTTTGACACCCTTTTTATTTTCTTCTTCATTCATGTAACGCTTTTTTCGCTTATCTCTATATTATGATTACGTTGACGAAATTTTTAAAAATTTTTAGGCTCACACTGTTTAACCATCTCATGTGGTTTTTTTTAATATAAAAAAAAATAGTTTTCTTTATAAAAAACTTCATTTTTGGACACATTTTGAACTCGATACAACTCACATAAATCTTAATATTTTTCCAAATATTTTGGGGGAGACCTTAACGTATAATAAATTACACTGTGTTACACTCAAAAATACCTGGGAAGTGGTGTTATTTTCCTTGTAGGTCTTATTGAGTAGAACGAGAATCCAATTTTGGAATTTGTCAAACACCCCCAAAATCTCGACTTAACCTTAAAAAACCGATTTTTCGTGCTTTTGCGCACTCTTAGCCCATATCTTAGCTAATCAAAAACCGATTTTCATTCTAAGAACGGTACCTTTTAAAAGATATATAGACGTCTTAATAAAGCTGAAGAGATTTACTTGTTTTTGCCCAACAAACTTAAATTTTGCTACCCTTTTTTCTTTTTTTTTTTTTTACTTTGGCGATATTTTCACACACTACTTTATAATAACACAAAATGAATTTTTATTAGATTCAAAGAGTACGTTTAACACTGAGTTCAACGAATGTTTCTTTTAAAAAATCGGCCAAAAAGTGACTGAGTTATTTTACTTTTTATAAGAACGAAATTTTTGCAAAAATTTACAACGAACTTAATTTACTAATGAATATTATTAATTGAAAATATATAGATCAAAAGTGAACAAGTAGGTATGAAAACAAATTAATAAATACCGGTTTTTATTTTAGCTTCACTTAATTTTGGGAAGACAGTTTTAAGATGAAGGAAAGCTTCGCTATTAACATCCAATTTCTTTACAAATTGTGTCATGTATCCCAGCTTTAAGTGTAGTGGTGGTAAGATAACATCCTCAGATTTTACCAATGGGAGGCTTAAAAAGTTTTTCCTGCCTATCTGATGTGACTCTCGAGATGGCCATGCTTTGCGATCATAGCGATTGGACGCCCGACTATCCCATTCACAAAGGTAGCAAGGATATTTTATGTAGCCACCTTGCATGCCAAATAAAATTGTCAACACTTTTAAGTTAGCGATGGATTTCCATTTATGCGTGGCATAGCCGATCAACCGTAAAATTGTTTCCATCTTTCATACGTTTCTTTCTTGTTAACCCCATACGCGATTGGAACTGATGGTAAGAGATTTATATTGTGTAATAACACAGCTTTTAAACCTAAGGGTGACATTACAGACTTCATTAAGGGAACACGAATGTATTTTTTTTTTTTTTAGGGTACATACTTTTACACGATCCATCAATGAAAAGTCGCCATTCATCTGCATTATTATGATAATTTAAAGCCGAAAATAATTTGGGTACATTTACACAATGTACTAGATCACAGTCATTGCCATCAGTTTTAAAACTTTCTCTAAGTATCAAAGTGCGGTCGCTTTTTCTACTCGATGTTATTTGAAAATATTTTTCCACTAAATTCCACTGCTTTAGTCGTGAACCGAGGACTTCGGATTCTCGTTTCGATAAATGCAAATCACGCACGAGATCGGCGAAATCAGAATTTGAAACCCAATGCCTTTCCGCTGATTTTGATTTACAAGGATGGAATTCTTCCTCTACTAAATATGTTTCACCTGCATCAATGGACTCACTTTTTGTAGGCACTTCGGCATTTAAGTATTTTGGTTTTGTAACCGTAACCACATTCGCATACTTTACGTTTTTCCGCGATTTGAAATTGTGACCTGAGACGTTTTTTTTGCAAAAATAGCAATCGTCTTGTTTATGATATACCTGATGATGCCAAGTCATAGGCATAGAAAAGGGCAAAGTAACTGATTGTTGAACTTTAAATTTTTTAATGTTGTGCAGCAATATTCACAAATAAATTCTGGCTCGTACCAGCGACTCGCACTATAAAACCTTTCGAAAATCTTGTTATATATTTTTACAACACCAATATTATTTTTAAAATCACGCCGATGACTTGTATCCGTAAATAAGCCATAAATGTAGCAAAACTTATTACGCTTGTCGCACATTTTAGTTTTACTTACCACGATTTTTATCCAAATATGCAAATTTAATATATATAAAGAACTAAAACTGTAAGTTTTTAACATATTCCGCAATTGGTGCTAAGAGAGATGACCTCTATAAAATTGATATAAGACTTTTTTTAATAATTTTCGCTCTCTAAGTAAACAACAAATAACAGAACGAAATAAAAGTTTTCTGCAAATTTTTGCTTATGATATGAGAAATAGGAAAACGGCAAAAATTATCGCAAAGTTTCTACTCAGAATCGGTCCCGCAATTTTTTTCTAATTATTTTTTCAAGTTCATGCCGGCCGCTTAAGGCTTTTCGATAGATAATATAATATAATATTTGCCCGAAATTGAAGGAAAAGAATTGGTTAATAAAAGTTTATTGTGGACAATCACTAATAAAATCCACAACTTCCTCAAACACAGTAGCAAAAAAATTAAAATTTCCATGGCCTACTAATCAAAATGTTGTTGCAAACTACAACAATTGACCAGAAGTATGGATCGGGGGGGGGGGGGGGGGACACACAGTTAGTAAATACGTAGCGTAGCTGCAACTGTAGAAATTTCGCATTCTCTTTTTAAAAAAAAAAATTTTTAAAGTACGTACATTAAAGTACAAAAAGTAAACGTACCAAATAGAGGTGCAGAAAAAGTTTTGTTATGTAAAACAAGAGCGACAAATTTGTATACCGTTTTCCTTACAAAATTGCAGTGCTCTATCATGGACGATGAGACTTATTGTGTAGCTAGCTAGCCCTCCGAATTGCTCCGAGTTACGGCTTTTCCAAACTTTTTGGGCTAAAATAAAAAGAAAAATGAGGAAAATTAAATCTGAAGTCCTTACATTGGCGCAACACTTCGAAATAAATGGCGTAATCAGGCTAAGAGACTGTGAAAAGATGATGTCTAAAGTTTGATGAAAGGGGTATCGCCAAAGGTACGTTGTTGTTGTTGTCGTTGTTTAGAGAGGCGAAAATTTCTAGTATTAAAACAAATATTCCTAGTATCCGAAAATATTCAATGCGCGTAAAACAAATACTAATACTACTGCCTTATTAAAAATTTTCATAGTTTTTCTTAACATGGTATGGTATCAATAGAATTTTTCTTTCACTATTTCCCTAGTATTGTTTTCCACTTGTGCCACTCAACTAACCACAAAACTGCGGCGAATGCATAACAACGATCTGCAAACCGCGACAGCCGCCATTGCCGATACTATAAACAAATTTTGAACAAAAAAAAAAAAAAAAACAATAAGTCCAACACAATTGCAAACTTAAATCCATGCGCCCGCACACACACACCCCCTCTCGCCTCGACTACTATGTGTGTGTGTGTGTGTGTGTGGGTGTGTGTGTGGGTGTGTGTGTACGAAAGCAATAATAAATATTGTAGAAATAATTACATAAAGTACGACTAATTACACTCGATTGTTCACACGTCATTAACATGGCAAACAGTGGCTTAAGCGACCCCCTTACGCCTGAGCTTCTGCATTACAGCTCCTGCACTGGGAGTAATAACCATTGCTTACAAAGAAACATATACATAGCCATACATATGTGTGTGTGTAGCAACCGTGCACGAAATCTCTTAGTACCGCATTGGCAAATTCAGAAAATTCGAACGCATTACTTTATACATTTTTCGCTCAGTTTATCCTGACCATACAACATGGCCTCCCAAGCGCAATCGCTGAATATGCGGGGTTCGACATGGCAAAGACGTAGGCGTAAAGACTCAAAGCTTTTTCTTAGAATCTTTCTCTCGAATACTCCAAGGTCCGTTGTTATTGTTGTAACATCATAAGACATTCACCATTAGTTTATGGGGCTGAAGCGACAGTCCTTGGCGGATATAAGTCCGGGTCGTTCCGGCACTGTAGAACTGACTGTCGTGGGACTCCAAGGTCCATCTCATCTGATGCCGACAGCCCCCATGCTTTTGCACCACGCAATAGCACCGGCATGATGAGGGACATATGGCGAGCTGTTTTCGTTCGTCGAGAGAGGGCTTTACTGTTCAGTTCCCTGTAGAGCCCAAAGTAGCACTTGTTGGCAAGAGGGAGTCTCTATAGTATTTCGCTGCTGAAATTATTATCGATGTTAACACTAGTTCCATAATAAACAGAGTCCTACGCTTTTTCGCTATGCGATGTTGAAACCAAGACCCGAATTTGCCTCATACACCTATGGTTCCAGTTGCTTCTTTATCCAGCTTGAAGCAGACAAAATTAACGGTGCGGTTGTTGAGACCGATGATCTCGGTGTCAACAGCAAATGCTAGCAGTTTAACACTCTTATAAAAGACGGTGCCTGACTGGAATCCTGTTAATGAATCGCATGATAGGGAGTCATCCTGTCTGAAACCTCGTTTGGTATCAAACGGCTCGAAGAGGTCCCTCGCAATTCTGATGGAGCTGGTGGTGTTGCTCAACGTCGTTTTATCTAGCCGCTTTAGTTTTGCAGGGATACCAAATTCAGACATCCTGGCATATAGGCAACTTCTTCTCATGCAATCGAAAGCTGATTTATAGTCGACAAATAGGTGGTGTATATCGAGCCTCTTATCACGGAACCTTTCCAACATTTGGCGTATCGCGAACATCGATTCTATGACAATTGCTGTACCATGGAGAGAGAATCAGAGACGGAATTGGTTCGGGTGCAATCGAACTTTGAATAGTTCACCAAAGTTAATCTAACATATAAGAATGAAAATAAGTCAAAAGTTAGTTCATGTTGTCTCCGGGCTCAACCTAAGATATAAATTTGAAAAAATGGGCCGTGCCACGCCCTACACACGAACACAAGCCAAATTTCTTATAACTCCGCAACTATTTGACACAGGTGTACAATATTTAGTATTTAAATTTTATATATATATTGGTATATATTAATTTATATTTATTTGGGAAAATATCCCCATTTAAGAGAAAATTACTATTCACCGTATCTTCCCAGCTATTTGACGCAGATACACATATAATATTCGATATTACAAATTCAGATCAAGGTATAAAGAAGAACTGTAATAAAATACCTGCTCAATATCTTAAAATATATGCAAATAGATTGATAGATATTGGTCTTAAGGTTTGCACGTCGACCTTGCGATCCATTGTGCCCTCCGTTCTATATAGTACCTCATCTAACCCCAACGCTCTTAGGAAGTCTAAGATGATGGTTGGTGGCAGCGAGCGTACAATTTCCTGATCGGGGATATATGAGCCCAGATATCTCTGCCGTCTTCTTGAGACGGCTTCACATTCATTATGTCTTTACTGGCACAGCAAGGCAAGCCGGGTAAAAATATTATTTTGAAAACTTAAAATTTTATTGAATTAAATAAAACCAAAAATAAATTTATATGATTTTAGCGCACTACATCCATTTGCTAAACTTCTGATTTTCACGTGTACATATTTATCTCCTCTTTTTCTGTGAAGGAGTGCGTTATAATTTAGTAAAGTATCGAATGTTTTAAGTTTTTTGTAAATTACTGTTGTACGAGAGGTGGAAGTTGATTTTATCCGATTTTACAATTTTAAAAATTTTCCTAACTGAATTGAAATGTGATGTGTATATGAAATTTTGTAGACTTCGGTAGCATAGTTTCAGAGATTTACTTATTTGCTCTAAAGTGGGCGGTATCACGCCCTTTTCAAATAGTTTTTTATTTGTCATCCTCCAACTCTATCTTGCATATTAAATTTACAAAAATTTCTCTTCCATACTGGCATAATTAAATATAGCATTTTTTTTGTAAAATAATGTTATAT
Organism: Anomoia purmunda; assembly: GCA_951828415.1. NCBI lineage: Eukaryota > Metazoa > Arthropoda > Insecta > Diptera > Tephritidae > Anomoia > Anomoia purmunda. The sequence continues at coordinate 19,299,100 of OX639993.1, forward strand.
GAGAGATGGGCATGGTTTCCGTCCGATTTTTATTATTTTCGAAAGTTTGCTTTTTCGCTTCAAATTTAGTAGAGTTTAGTAATACAGTTGCGAAGATATACCTATTTTCTCGATAGTAGGCGATGTCATGCCCATTTTTCCACAAAAATGTACATTCCTATTACCCGCTCCAGCCCAATCTCGTATATCAAAACTTAGCTTGAATTGTCTTTAACGGTTCCTGAAATATCGCATTCTCAAAACACCGTTACGCGGACGTGACTATTATCCAATATCCCCCATTTGCAATACTCACCTATCTTGGGTCGTAGGCTATGAGTATTCCAAGTTTCGTTAAGATAGCTCAATATTTACTCGTGTTATCCATTGCACGGACGAACGGAGGGATGGGAAGACAGACCATAAGTATATAACCGGATTGCTTGTTGCTGTTGTGAAACAAAACTTTTTTAGAGTTGTACAAGACTTAACGATGAAATGCCTAAAAGGTTCAATTTCATACTTCTAGCTGATTACAGTGTCTTCGCCATCAATGTAGACTCTACCAACTTTGGGTATTGAAGACGGCGGAGCTTAGTTGCATCCAATATTATTACCCCATTAGTCGATTCAGCCCTATCTATCGAATCTGCTGAGCTCTGAGAAGTGACAAATTAAACCTACCTAAGATTTCGATTTTATTGGGAATGAAATGGCTCTTAAAAAATATTTACTACCTCTGAAAAAAATATATCATTTCGTGTAGCTTTTTATTCAGTTTCAAGAAACCTTTACTCAGTCGGGGGAAAATTTCTCAATTTGGAAGAAATACCAGCGAAATAAGGCACATTTCTCTTAAGTTCTTTTGTTTTTTTTTCAGTGTTTAGAATATTTGTTAAACCTATTATAGAAACCAAGTATTCTTTGTAATTAGATTTTTATGTTTTATCACATCAATCTATCTACACTATAATAAAACTGTAAACAAAAAATGTCGTATCTGTACATTTAAAATTTCTTCGAAAGAATGAACGAAGGTAATGCAGCGAATGCAGTAATAATCTGCGAAATTACTGAACGAATTTTCATGGGACTATAACTGGAGACAGAGCAGTAACTTCAGGCATAATATAATGTCTATTTTATTTAAAATTTAAATTAAAAACAAAAAACATTTTTCACAAAAATTACCGTTTGTAATGCAACGGGGCGATAGACCCAAGTTAAATGCAAAATTCGATTAACGAAAAGCAAATTGCTATCGAGCTTTCCTACTGGGTTACAACTAAGTACAATACTGCCCACACCCACAGTTGTGCTAGATTTGTGAATTTGTGTTTTTATTTTGTTAGTTAGTTGTGGGTATTATTGGCTTTGCCATAGAATTTGAAACGTTTGCCATGAACTCTTAACATCTTCGTCATTGGCACCAACCATGAAAAAATAGAAATTATTTTCGATATTGGAAAATGAAAATTCCAAAACGAAGAACTAAACAAACAAACGAAAAAAATGCGAATACGAATAAAATTGTGTGCATCAATGAAAATTGGCGCTTTTAGCAATCGATGCCCATACATTCGTACGAATTTACTTATGTAAGTATTTGACTTAAAATTTCGCGGTCAATGTACGCAATTAGAATTTTTTTTTTGCTACAAAAAACTCGACTAAAGAGTCGTGGTTTTTGGGGTTAGGATTTCAAATTTGATTCTATCTTCTTATACATAAAAACCTCGTGACACGGTGTTTGTGGGCGAACTCCTCCGAAACAACCCGATTGATTTTTATGAAATTTTGTGTATACTCCGAAAGGCAAGTAATTTTTGTGAGAAATTTTTTCATGGCAGAAATAAACTCGGAGATTTCTCATTGCCTGGCGAGAGGCGACTGCTAAGTGGCCCCAGCCAGGATTCGAACCGGAGGCATGCCGAATGAAACGCGGACACGCTACACACTCGGCTACGGCGGCCGTTTGGAACAGCTGAAATATGTACATATATATTTAATAATTTTTGAAGTAAAGCTTCTTTAACGGCAATGATTTTATACATCGCGTAACGAAAGTAGTGTCAGAATCGCTTTATTAATTTTTATCACTAGGTCTAATAATTTCGACCACTATTTACTAAAACTACTACTAATTTCTACAACTATTTTTATTAATGCTATACTAATTTCTACGCCGTTTCTACCACTATTTTTACTACTTTCCACCACTATTTTTTCTAATGCTACTACTAATTACTACCACTATTTTTATTAATTTGTACTACTTCAGAGAAATTTTACTTTTGGCACGCACACTTAGGTGCGCGCGTGGTTTTTGTAATGACAATCATTTTTTTTCAAATATAAAGCGTATCAGAACGCAAAATGCCAATGAAGTTTGCAAGAGATGACGGAAAAGCTTTGCAATATACATCAGAATTTAAATATTTTACAAGTGGAACTGTAATATCCAAAATTTCCCCAATCTTGCATTTATCGTGAACATATTTTGTACGGATAGTGTTTGTAACGATTTGGTCAGTACTTTGACCAGAGTTTAATTATTATTATTCTTAAAATTAAACATTTGCGAACAATAATAGAGTGACATACTTATTTTTTTTTTAATTTCCACATACAAAAAAAGCGGCACTATTTTCTTTTCGAAATTATAGAATATGAAGATTAGCTAGACCAATTTGAGATTACATAAATTTTTGGGTTTTTAACACGCTTTATTGGTTTCACGTGTATTTGGCTGACTGGCAAGCTAAGATTTTCTAAACTAGAATAGGTACGAAGTTGAAATATATATCAAATGAAAGGGGTCATACATATCAAATTTGTTCCTAAAATATTTGGGTGTAAAGTTACAAAAAAAATTCGTAGACTCGTAATTAATTTTTAATAAATAATAGTTCAAATTGATAATATTTAGAAGGAGCATTAACAAAATTTTAATAAGTTTCTTTAATTGAAAATTTAGTGTAACAGTACAAAGCCTCCACTCTTTTTGAATATGATACAAATTTTTTCTGTTAATTATTTAACACTTATCTTAAACATTATTTTCTGTTTTTTAGTTATATCAACCACTAAAGTATGTGTATGTTTTTTTTTTTAGTTTTTTAAACTTATATTTATTTATACATAGGTTTTTTTTAATATTTTTTCAATATAATAAAATAGTTTAAGGTTAAAAGTTATGCATAAAAATGTTTAACAATTTTCTCATCCTTTCTACTTCCCAAATATATTTAAATATTATAAGCTCACTGATTTATCATCGCATGCGTTTTTTTTTTTTGTTTGCAACAATTTTACAACAAACTATTTTAATGTATAAAAAACTCATATTTGGATACATTTTCAAATCGATCCAGCTCACGTAAATCATAATTTTTCGAAATGTTTTAGCAGAAGTTTTAAAGTATAATCAGTTTTATAATTTATAACGTTTGAAATAAATATCAGATTTCTACAAATTCATCACTAAAAATGGAATGTAAAGAAATATTTTGCCAATTTTGTAAGTTTTTCCACAAAGTCTCAAACAAACTTCTTCGACTGGTAGCCCTTCGAGTGCTTTTAAATGATCCGAAAACAGCGAGATATTTTCTTTTCAATTTTATGGGAAAGATTGCTCTATCAAAAGTTGATATTTTCACACATTATCCATATATGTACGAATATTTTTGTATTACTTACATTTGTTTTGTTTTTTTTTTTTTTTGATAATTCTCCGCGTTACTGAAAAGAAAAAGGAAACAATTATATACATACATAAAAAAAGTGCCAGAATTAATTATAAATACAGTAAATATGCAATTTTTAAATGTGGAAATACGTTTTTCCCATATCAGTGTGCTCTAAAAGCTTACCTGAAATTATTGTTTTCGAAAAAGAATTCTCTAATGGCGTCTACCGAAATTACTTCGCAAAAGACACTCAGACATGTAACCTTTTCGAAATAGATTATTCAATTAATGTAATTAATTAATGTACATAAATATTAATTAAAAATGTATGTAGTGTTATTTATTTATTTATTTATTTATTTATTTATTTATTTATTTATTCAGTCTAAAAAATACAGGATTTCTTACAGACTATACAAGACTATGGGAATACAAATAGTTTTGCAAAATAAGGTTTATCTAATTAATTCATTTAATAATAGCTTGAAATTTTGCTTAGTTAACGAAAAATCAAAAGCGAGAGAATTTGAGACTTGATTAAATTCTTTCAAAGTTCTAAGAAAAGGTGCATAAGAAGCATAAACAGTCCTGGCACGCTCCAAGAAGAACAAACCATTACTCCTCAAGTTTATTTGAGGAATATGGAAGTAAATACGCTCTAGAAGAGCTCTAGAGTCGATTACTCCACTTACAACATCAAAAACAAAGCAGATTGAAAGTATACTGCTCCTACTTTCTAAAGATTTTAAGTTTATCAATGCACATCTTGAACTATACGATGGAATCGGATCAGAGAAGAATAATGATCTAAGAGCAAAACGCAGAAACTTCTTCTGAATAGTTTCTAGTCTATTAATGTGACAACGGTGATATGGCCTCCATATAAATACTGCATATTCTAACTTAGATCGCACAAGCGAAGTAAATAGTACCTGAGTCAAACCACGTCAAACGTGACACAATATTTTTGGTCATTTTCTGGAATGCTGAGTCAATTGCATGGATCAATAGTACACACTAATATAAGAAACCAATTTGAATATTTTGTCGAAATAATGTATATTTTATTTAAATTTTGCAATTAAAAATTTTTGCACGATTTTCTTAAAAAATTTATAATTTTGGACTCGTTTGCAATAAATTGACCAAACTTTCAAGGTTTTTTTAAAATTGTGCACTCTTTCGATGGATTATTTTTTTATAATAATATTTTGCAAAATAAGGTAATTGTTTAAACATTTTTATAAACAAATTAGATTAATTATGCTTTATTCACGATGTTAATGAAAGCGCATAATGCAGGAATGTTGAGTAACTATTCCTCTTCATACCTATGAAAAAAAAATTTGGTATTTATTATAGGAACTATTTATTTTTGAATTTTACATGCATCAGTGGACCTACCGGCGCCTTTGTTTATCTAACGATTTGTTTATCTAACGATGTTCAACTGCTGGTAAGCGCGACTCTGCTGCGAGCAACACAGTACCGTATACTACATAAACAAATCGTTAGATAAACAAAGGCGCCGGTAGGTCCACTGATGCATGTAAAATTCAAAAATAAATACATAGTTCCTATAATAAATACCAAATTTTTTTTTCATAGGTATGAAGAGGAATAGTTACTCAACATTCCTGCATTATGCGCTTTCATTAACATCGTGAATAAAGCATAATTAATCTAATTTGTTTATAAAAATGTTTAAACAATTACCTTATTTTGCAAAATATTATTATAAAAAAATAATCCATCGAAAGAGTGCACAATTTTAAAAAAACCTTGAAAGTTTGGTCAATTTATTGCAAACGAGTCCAAAATTATAAATTTTTTAAGAAAATCGTGCAAAAATTTTTAATTGCAAAATTTAAATAAAATATACATTATTTCGACAAAATATTCAAATTGGTTTCTTATATTAGTGTGTACTATTGATCCATGCAATTGACTCAGCATTCCAGAAAATGACCAAAAATATTGTGTCACGTTTGACGTGGTTTGACTCACCTTTAAAATGTATGGGCAAGTAAAATCAGCACCAAAACGACGAATGAAAGCAAAGGTAGAATAAGACTTGGCGATGATGAAATTTAAGTGATTGAGAAACGTAAATTTCGAATCAAAAATTACTCCTAAGTCCGAAACCTCACTCAAAGTAGTGAGTCGGGAATTGTTAACAAAATACGAGGTAGAAATAACTTCCCTAGACTTTGAAAACGACAGATGAGAGCATTTCTTAATGTTTAAATGAAGTCGATTCCGATCACACCACGCCACAACATTATTAAGATCCAGCTGGAGCTTGAAAGAATCCGAAAGGCTTGAGATTGTGTTAAATATTTTCAAATCATCTGCATACAGGAGGAAGTTAGAGAAGTGAAAACATTCAGAAATATCATTAATAAAAATTATAAATAGCAATGGGCCCAAAATACTCCCCTGAGGAACACCGGAAGTAGCTATAAAAGAATGCGAAGAGTTGTCGTCGACAACAACTACACATTTACGACGAGAGAGATACGACTTAACCCATTTTAAGAAAATGGAGTGAAACCCAAAACTAAACAGTTTAGAAACTAAAATCGAGTGACTAACTCTATCAAACGCCTTGGAAAAATCCGTATACACAGTATCTACTTGAAGTCTATTATTGAAGGCAGACGTACAATATTCAGAAAAAACAGCAAGATTGGTGACGGTTGATCTACCAGCCATGAAGCCATGCTGGTTATTAGAAATACAGCGCTTTACTGCGAAATATAATTTCTGTTTGATGATATATTCAAATAATTTAGATGTTGTAGAAAGTTTCGAAATAGGCCTATAATTAGAAATATCACATTTATTACCACTTTTAAATACAGGTGTGATACTTGTAACCTTCCAGGCGTCTATGAATTCACCGCAACCTAAGGATTTATTAAAAATAAGCAAAAGTGGATAGGCCAAGGCCGAACATTTCTTGAAAAGATGAGATGAAAACCCATCAACATCAACTAGCCAGGAGCTTTTGATTTTCTGAACAAACATCATCAATGACAAGCGATAAAGACCCAAAATTAATAGCAGAGTTGACGTTACAAGTGTCAACCATTAATGCTTCAGACCCAGGATCAAAATTTGAACTAAAAAACTTCGCGAAGAGATCAGCAGCGTCTTGAGTTGAGGAGGCATATTCTCCATTGTAAAATACATCCGAGGGAATACTAGAACAGGACTTTTTGGATTTCACATATCGCCAAAAAGCCTTTGGATTTAATTTGATTTCAATTTCGAACTTACGAACATAGTTTTGCTGAAGCGTTTTACTTAAAGACTTAAACTTTTTGGAGTAATGAAGATATTTGTATTTATATACTAAAGCTCCTGATACTTTAAACTTTTTAAAAAAATTATTTCTCGGATTCTTAAGCTTTTTTAATCTTTTTGTATGCCATGGAATTTTGTAGTGTTTCGCATTATTACGGGGTACATATCTATAGCAAATTTCATTAATCTTGGATTTAAAAGTGTCAAAACAATCCGAAGTAGCCTTCGTTGCACTGTTAGAAACTTCACTCACTATCTCACAAATTGAGGGAGGAGGGGAGCGAATAGACCTTCGGCGAATAACCGCACAACCCTTGCAAAAAAACTTATTATTAGATCTGAGCAAGAACTCTAAATCGGCTGCTGAGACACTAGCACAGTCCAAATGAAATAGTTCATTGCATTTAGCACATTGAACTTTGGCTTGGTTGCGGTCAACCTTTTGCCCACATAAACAAGGCATTTTGCATGTATTCGCACTTTATACTTTAATAGAGTCACTTTCTCGAGCACATCAAATTGTTTATTAAATTTCGATTAATAACAAGTATACATTTTGCATATGAAACGCCAATATCGCGGAGCGCAAATAAAACACGTCCGTGATGGTACGCAGCTGTCGCCAATGATTATTTATCAGAAGCAGGTACTGATTTTTCGAAAACTACCTAAAACCAAAACTATTAATTTGCCGATTTGGCAAATGGTGTGAAAATTAAAACTTGCCTAAACTGACATGGAGGTTAAAAGTTGAAGAAAATGTTACGAGGCTCGAGGGTGCTAAAAACTTACAGATCTCCTTATATCTGGATCACTTTGCCTGGTTTTGCTGATTGCAAAGAACTTTGCGACTAAAATCGCACCAAAAGTGATTGTAGCACATTGGCTGAGAAGCTTGAGATTTTTGCCGACATTAATAACTTCTAGAATACGAGAAATTTTCCTTGTTTTATAACACTACCTATTATTGTTGCTCCGGCCACCGACAATAGGTCTGAAATCGTATTTAAAAAATTGAAAATGGCGGATCTCATATGGTGTACATAAAATATAAAAAGTAAGTATATTTTTGTAGAACTTGGCATTGAAAGAGTTATAAGGTCGTTGATTACGAACATAAAACCAAATTTCAAAACCGCACTATGAACTTAATAGAAAGTAAAAGCTCTCCCGTTTTTAAATTTCATACGGTTCAGATGCAATAAAATTAAGAAGGTTTAAAGGAAATTCTCATATCAGAACTATCAACGATAAAACGCCCACCTTGGTGATTTTCTCGATAGGCTGACAAGTAAATAGGTCCCAATATTTCACGTTTTTAACTGTCAAAATGAAGGAGTTTTAAAACAAAATTTCCTATCTGGGCATGACCATTTTCACTGTCCACTTTCTACTCATGATAAGTGGAAAGAATAGCACAATTCATGTCAAAGTAGCTTTGGTGTAGGAGTTAAAACGGAATACCCCAGATCTGAATTATCAGTTTTATAGCATCTATGAAAATATATCTACCAACCAAATTAAATTTTCTCGTTTGGAAGAAGGTACTTCGATTCGATAACTACACATATAGTTTCTTCGCAGACGTTTCCTATCCTCATGGACAAAAATAACGGATCTAAAGTATCGATACCTACTCCTACTCCTATCGATACTTTTGGCTATGAAGTTATTCTGTATGAACTAAGTTAAATTTTATTTTTCAATTGTTCCTATAGTCTTTAACAGTTTTTAGTCACCAAACGACGCCCAAAATGCCTCAGAGGACATTCTTGGCTATTTCTTAATCAAAAATTTAATTATCCAAGTAGTGGCCACGAAGTTAAAAAAATATGAGAGGAACTCAAACATTTTTGCATAGGATTTCATTGAAAAAAATTAAAAAATTTAAAGTTAACAATAATAAAACAAAAAGAAAAGAACTAGGAAAAATAAATATGTATATACTTTTTAAAATGAGGCGGAAAGTATTGTGAAATTGAGGGAATAAGCAGAGACATGACTCTTATAAAAGAAAAGAGTAAAAGTTAATCAATAATTATTATAGAAAGTTAAAAATTTTTCGTGTAATCTATAACTATTATTCATAATAATTACACTACTCGACAAATTTTGATCAACTTTAGTCTCCAAGAATAAAATAGTCCTTTCCTAAAGTGAAATTTTCTCCTGATTCCGAATATGACTTCCATTTTCTTGTGGCAGATCTAGTTTCCGAGATATCGGCGAAAATATGAAAATTCCCATTTTTGCAGAACACTACTTCATATAGGTACGGCAAAAATTTGTATTTTTCATTTTTTCGTTTTTAACTGTTGAATTGTGCATTATACTAATTCCCATAAAAATTTCTTGCCTTCTTCGCCCTCAAGTATCTTCAGTAGTTTGGCCACTATGCCAAAAAACGTTCAAAAAATGTTGAAAAAAAAACGAAATTTTTTACACAATTTCAGATTTAACCACTTTAAAATCGGAAAAATTCTATTGACGAAAAAAAGTTAGCCCTCCTATGTTGTAGGTAATTTAACTACGAAAATTTTAAGCATACCAGTACAACAATCGGACGTGCCATTGAAACTATAGCCCCGTTAACTTGCAAGCGTCTATCCTACAATTTTAGTATTACTCTGATAAAATTGGCGAGACATTTCATTTGGTCACTCTACCTTAGGGTCTAATAAATTTAAAAAGACATCAAGTATTTAATTGTCACTACTGTTTGTTGTAAATTTTGTTTTGCAAATTGTAGTGCAAATTTATACATACTATATCGGTAGATGTGTTTACGAAATGGCTTGTTGCAAAAGAGATTTTAAATGTAAAAATAATCCGGATGATTTTTGCTTTATTTGCGGACATTATATTTTCGGAAACTCAGCTCGGAAAATAACTAATTCTGTCAGAGATGCATACTTTCATTATTTCGGTTTCCGTGTAAAAAATCTCGATAAATCTTGGACACCTAATTTTATTTGCGCCTCCTGTAGATTAACTTTAATGAGATGGGTATCGGGTAAAGGTCATAACATGAAGTTTGGTGTTCCAATGATGTGGACTGAACCCTTTAACCACGACCAGTGCTATTTTTGCGTGATAGACCTTAAAGGTAAAACGAGAAAAAAGAGGAAATTAATAAGTTATCCAAATGTGGCATCAGCTAAAAAACCAAAACTACATGACCATACCTTACCCATACCTAGACCGCCTATAAGTTTTGAAGCCTCAAGCGAAAGTGACTCCGAAGCAGGTCAAAGCCTTGTTGAAAAACTACAGTGCTATGAAATGCAACATGTCCCTCAAAATGCATTTTTTGCATTCACATTTGGATAATTTTCCCGCAAACCTAGGTGCTGAAAGTGATGAACGGGGTGAAAGGTTTCACCAAGACCTCATGATTTTTGAAAAGCGTTACCAAGGTTTTTGGAATGAAGAAATGATGGGAGATTATTGCTGGACAATAATACGGGAGACAAACCCAGAAAATTATAAACGGGTAGTTAGAAGTACCCACGTCCCTCACTATTGACCACCACGGTAAAATCGCTCAATTTGACTTTTTTAGATGTAGATATGTATGTATTTAATGTTGTTGTCGTTGTTGTTTTTTACTGAATTGCTGATTTATACTCATATTACTCAATTGAATACAGTTTAACGTGCAAACATATGTCTATAATAAAACGTTATAAAAAAATAAAAACCTAGTTTGAATAAAAATTTTCTCTATAAAAAAATTGTAGGATAGACGCTTGCAAGTTAACGGGGCTATAGTTTCAATGGCACGTCCGATTGTTGTGCTGGTATGCTTAAAATTTTCGTAGTTAAATTACCTACAACATAGGAGGGCTAACTTTTTTTCGTCAATAGAATTTTTCCGATTTTAAAGTGGTTAAATCTGAAATTGTGTAAAAAATTTCGTTTTTTTTTCAACATTTTTTGAACGTTTTTTGGCATAGTGGCCAAACTACTGAAGATAGTTGAGGGAGGTGAAGGCAAGACATTTTTATGGGAATTAGTATAATGCATAATTCAACAGTTTAAAACGAAAAAATGAAAAATACAAATTTTTGCCGTACCTATATGAAGTAGTGTTCTGCAAAAATGGGAATTTTCATATTTTCGCCGATATCTCGGAAACTAGATCTGCCACAAGAAAATGAAAGTCATATTCGGAATCAGGAGAAAATTTCACTTTAGGAAAGGCCTATTTTATTCTTGGAGATTTTTTTTGTCGAGTAGTGTTATGAGCGAGGTAAATGTTTTTAAGTCTTCAAAGACTTTTATTTTGAGATATTGTATATTATAAAAGTCTTATCATAATTCATACGGAACTACTTCTAACTAATTTCGGGACCAATTCGGAATCACTTCTAGACTATTTCGGTACCGAAATAATTATGTTTTTCAAAGTTATCTTACTCATAATTACAATGCAAAGACTTTTATAATATAAGTCAAAAAATGTATCTCGTTGATAGATATTATGGAAAGATTTCTATAATATAAATCTTAAAACAATAATTATTGTTGCTTTAGAAAATTGTTCTCGCTCAAAATTACTACCAAAAGCAATTTATAATATAATTTTCAAAGTAATAAATATCGATAACTTAAAGAATTTTTCTGACTCATAATTATCATCAAAAGACCTGTATAATTCTTATCGAAATTAGGATGGCTTCTTTTAAAACTCAACGGTCAAATAATTATTATACTGCATCCCTGGTAACAAGGCAGCCTCTTCGAATCATTATCCGCAGTCGGCTGTCTTATATACAAAAATTACAAGTTAAAGTTAAGAATTCGGTAGTTTAAAATATATAGTACATATATCCTGGTATAATTTCACATGCAATGGGTACGAGTGAAATTTTACTAAAAAACAATTCGCAAACCCAATCCAATATGTACATTTGAAATACGAAAGATTTTCTAGTACCTAGCTGCCGCAAACTAGAATAATTTTTCTATTTCACATCTACTTTTCTCCGGACAAGATGAGAAGATGGCGTTTAAATTTCCAGGGCTGGCCTATGTTGCATATTTGAGGTTTTTTTCTAGGAATTTTTGTTTTAATAAAATCTTTTCATTCTACTATTTTTTTACTTTATTCTTTTTCCAAAACCAGCGCGAGTTTCCCCTACTTTCCGTATTGTCCGCAATTGTTTCCAGCGCGAAGAGAATAGAATTGTTCACTTGAATCAATCGGATTGTGTATACTTTGCATTATATCGACTTTAGCGCTTTCTTGTTGTTTTCGTTTTGAAAATAAAAGTGGAGGAAAGTATTCCGAACCCAATTGGAAGAATCGAGTTTCGATGCGAGTATTTTTTTCGATACCTACGCAGTACTTGTTTCAAAAGTATCCATCCCCAATTGCCTGCTATCGAATGAAAAGTATCGAGTATGCGCTTGTTTTTACTTTACTCGTATTGGCTCATCCCTACCTAAACGGACTTACAGCCAACAACTAAACTGCTCCAATATTTTGTCAGTTAAAATATATACTTTGACATGACATACGGTAACACCGATAGTCGAACTAGCTATATTTTATAGATTATCTAAGCTTACCTAATCGCGTCCAAAGTTATTGAAAATCACTTATTATGTGTTAATTACTTATATATCGTATGTACATCCATACGTACTAGATAAATATATATACAGTGTCGGACAAATTAATAGGGACGCAACAATTTAACAAGTTTTTTTTCTTCCGTTTATTTAATCTTTATCAATTTTTTGTAATCGTTTAGTTCATTATATAAGAAACACCGTATAAATTCGCATTTCAAACTTTGCAGAAAAAAATTTTATCAAATTTTCAAACTTTTTAAATAGAATTTTTCCAAAAATTCTATGCTGTTTTATGGCCCATTAAATTTTAGTATAAAGCACGTTCTAGATACAAGAATTTCGATACGATACGATACCATATAGATACTTGGATACCGATATTTTTCACTACCTACTTTTAACCTGATACTCTTTGGAATCGAGTACGTGAGCCCCAGTATCGTAACGAATTTGCGCAGAGTCGTCAAATTCAGAATGTCAAACAGACGACCTATTTAATTCAGCCTCGTGCAAACATTTTCCAACAGGCAAACAGTTTACGTTTTATAAAAAACTGTAACTGAACTTAAATTTTAATTTCGTGTCGATGTGTTGTTTATCGATTCTTTGAAAGTCGATATCTATATGAGTACCCGATTCTATTAGAGTGATAATTTGAATGAGTACCTATCGATACTTTGTGCCCGATATCAAGTTCCAATTAGCTCAAAATTTCGTTGATAATTTTTTTGCTAACGGTTTCACTCATTTTCTTCCATACAAAAAAAAAATTTCGAAAATATATGGCTTTGTATGGAAGCAAATGCGTGACGCCAATAATAAAATATAATAATAAAATCAACAAATATTTTTTTTTAGCTCATTGGAACTTGCTTTTTATTATGCTAAAATTTAATGCGCTCCAAAACAGCTTACCAAGCATGATTTTTACGAATTCTGATTAAAAATTTTGCAATTTAGATAAAAAACTTAACAAACAGAATAAAAATGGTTTAAAAATCTCGCGACGTTAATAATTTCTAAGCCACTGTATATATGTACATATGTTTGTAAATATATAGATATACGCAAATACATACAAACAAGCATAGTTACTATTTATATAGTAAGTAACCTTGCCCACCGCCATCAAACTGGTTTCAAATAGCTTTAACTATCAAAGTGGAATAACTGACATTGATATCAAAGCGAAGAGCTAAACAAGAGCAATTAAATTAAGTTCAAAGTCTTGTACTAGTCAAATACTTGATACAATTTTCAAAACTCAAGACACTTGCGCTAATTTTGGTTAAAAAATTTGATATAATTTACAATGTTTATGTTTTATTGAAGGTAAATGACAAGGTTGTGTAAATATTGCAAGACATTATAAAAGACCTAGTACTAAACTGCTTGTCATAAAAAGTTCAAGCGCATATTCATTTGTTGTGCAAAAAAAAGTGCGATAAAGTTTTCTTCTTCGTTTTTTGGTTTATATGAAACATCTTTATTTTCGGTATCGTAAAGTTGTATTCAGGTAATTATTAACAATTAAATTTAAGTCATGAACATTTGAACAGTTTGTACAGTTTTATTCAAATTTAATGCCGCAAGAAAAATAAGAGCAGCGTTAATTGACAAACTCTAATACTTAATAATAATAATAAAATAAGCTACCTATGCAAAAGCGTGCACCCAAATGCGCGAGGAAGGAGTAAAACTTTGATGCCGATTCTACAAAGAAAGAGTTTTGTAGTTTTTTCTTTACTTTCTAAAGATTTATCATAAAAAGAAGATATAAAAAATAGTATTAGTAAAATTACAAGCAGTAATTAGTAGCAGAAATTAATAATAATAATAGTGCGTTAGTAAAAATAGTAGTAGTAATTAGTGGTAGCACTAGTAAAAATAGTAGTAGTAATTAGTGGTAGCGTTAGTAAAAATAGTAGTAGATATTAGCAAAAAATAGTGGTAGTAATTAGTAGTAGTATTAGTATAAATAGTAGTAGAAATGAGTGAAAATAGTTGCTAGAAATTAGTAAAAATTATAGTAGTAATTAATATTAGCATTAGTAAAAGCAATGCAAATTAGGAAAAATTTTGGCAGTAAGTAATAGTAACATTTGTTAAAATATTAAATAATATGGTAATTAGCAGTAGCATAAACGTAAAATAATAGTAGAAATGAGTGTTGGCTACACCTAATTACTACTAATATTTTCACTAATTTCTACAACTATTTTTATTCTCGTTGCACCTAATTTGTACTACTACTTTTATTACTTCTACTACTACATACTGCTACTATTTTTCCTAATTGCTACTACTATTTTCACTTATTTCAACTAATGCTTTTAATTTCTACTACTATATTTCGCTAATGCTCCAACTTATTACAACTAATATTTTTAACTAATGGTACTACTAATTACTGCTACTATTTTTATTAATTTCTATTATTTTTACAAATACTACTACTAATTCATACCACTATTTTCTACTAATATCCACTACTATTTTTACTGATGCTACTACTAATTACTATAACTACTTTTACTCATTTCTGCTACTATTTTTACTAGTGCTTCCACTAATTAGCACTTCTATTTTTATTAACTTCTGCTACTACTTTTACTAATGCAACTACAACTGTTTTTTACAAATGCTACTATTATTTACTACTACTGTTTTACTAATTTCTACTACTATTTTTACCAATGCCACTACTAAATACTACTACTATTTAGACCTGTTTCTACTACAATTTTTAATAGTGCTAATACTAATTACTACAACTATTTTTTCTAATTTCCACCACTACTTTTTACTAATTCTACTATTAATTACTACTGACTACTACCACTATTTTTACAAATTACTACTACTATTTTTACTAAGGCCACTACTAATTTCCACTACTACTTTTACTTAGGCTGCAACTAATTTCTACTACTACTTTTATTAATTCTACTACTTATTTCTACTACTATTTATATTAATTCTACTACTTATTACTCCTAATATTTGTTCAAATTAGTGCTAATGTTTACTATTGTTGTTACTAATTTCTGCTACTATTTTTACTACTACTACTACTTACTACTAACGGCTACTATCACTACTACTCCCATATTTAACTCTCTATCTCTTAATGCAGTCGACAAAGAAGTTTTACTTCTGACTCGCGCTTTCAGCTGCACGGGTGTTTTCTTTGTTTGTTTCAATGAAATAATCGATTATTCCACATTTCTAACATGCCAATTTATATAAGAATTAATTTATTTTATTAGAAAAAAGTTAACTTTTTCCCAGGCCTGACTAGTTACCAAAAGTTGATTTCCAGAATCGCCTGCAGTGCATTAATCTTATCTATACATTATACGTAGATGTTATCCGCGTTCGCAAATAACTTATGTGAAAGGCTAAATTCTTGGAGGGTCAAAAAGCTCCCACCCTCAAATCAGTTTTTTCCCATTATTTTCTGATTTTAGTTGAAGCATCAATTTTCTCATTGATTTTCGCTTAAACGATAAACCATAAACAGCTAAATGCGGCGAAGGAAAGCACACACACAAAAAAAAATAGCACAAAAAATAGCACAAAGCCGTAAAAATCATATAGTTTACGAGTATGCGTGCTAAATGGGATGCGTAAATTTACAAAATTAGATATGTCCAATATAAGTATGTATGTTTGTATATTTGTATGTTGTAAAATGTACATGGTACATGGTAAAAGAACATGCGTTACTTTTTCGAACACCAATTCACCGTACGTGTTTATTATATGCGTAGAGCATTCAATTTTTGTCGTTTATTATTTTCCCTCTTTTTTCGTTTTGCTTTTTGATCCATTCTAGTTGATCGTCGGCTATTTATGCATTACTGTTATTGCTAATACAATTGATATTGCTATTGCTATACCCATTACTGTTGTTGCTATTGCCATGTGGCTTTTGTTGTTGTTGTTGTTGTTGCTATTCCTGTTGCTATTGGTATTGGTATTGATGTTGTTATGAGCAGCAAAAAATAAACTGCCTAAGGCTCAAAATATAAAAAAAATAACAACAATGGTAAGTAGCCAAAGCAACAACAACAAAGCAGAGCGCTGAAATAGTGCCATTTAGCATTTAGCTGAACGCTGAGTGGCAATAATAGCAAAACTTTGTATGCAAGCGGTAGCGATAACCCAGCGGTAAAACTAACTGATTATAAGTTACCAGACTACTAGTTTGCTATTTAAGAGAACTCTACTGGTTCGTCTTCTATTCGTGTTGCTTTCAAGTTCATGCTCTATGCCAACTCAGCCATATCAAATCAACTGTCGGAGAAGGTTCTCAGTTCGATTATCTTAAGGCCAGCCAAAAATTTAGCTTTTACTTTTTTATACTCGCGCGCGCTACCCAGTGACCAGGGTGTTATAACTTTGTTCACCCAAAGTTTATTTACAACAACATAAAGCAAACGAAATAGATATAGTAGACATATCGATAAAAAAATGCTCAGAACGAAAAGAGAAATCGATTAAGCTCGGAAAGTTGCAATTTCGAATTTCGAACTTCCATTTCAAATTCAGAATTTTCATTTTGCAGTCAGAAAATTACAATTCAAATTCAGAATTTACCATTAAAGTTCAGAAAGTTACAATTCAATTTGCATTTCAATTTCAGAATTTTCATTTTGGATTCGGAAAATTCAGAATTTCCCATTAAAGCTCAGAAAGTTACAATTTAAGCTCAGAAATTCAAATATTAATTCAGAAAGTCCCCATTTTAGTTCAGAAATATCCCATTTCAATTTCCATTTCAAATTCAGAATTTTCACTTCGAATTCAGAAAATTATAGTTCTAATTGAGATTTTTAGTTTCATATTCAGAAAGTTCCAATTCTAATTCGAAATTTCTATTTCAAATTCAGAAAGTTTAAATTTACTTTCAGAAATTTTCATTTCGAATTCAGAAATTTACAATTTCAGTTCAGAAAATTTCAAAATTATGTACTTTAGAAAACTGTTTGTACCTTGCATTCAATGTAAATGAAACTTTTTGAATTTCATTGGAAATTTTGAAATAAAATGTTCTGAATTTGAAATGAAAATTTCTGACCTTGAATTGGAAATTAAATTTAAATGGTATCCTTCTGAATTTGAAGTAGACTTTCTGCCGAATTTCGACAAATCGTCAAACGTGAATTTGTTTACTTTTGTGAACCAAAAGAAATTAATTCCACGAAAAAGACTAGACCTTCGAAAAGGTGTTGGGCCACTTCACAAATTTTGACACAAAAATTTGAATCTATATTATATAAACAGGAGAGTTCTGTTGACTGAAAATCTGCTGCTGACAAAAATTCTATTTTCGTACCTACTCTTGACAAAATGTGGAAATTTGCATGGCCTTTTTTTTTTTGTAATAAAATACGAAAAAACAAAAAATAAAGTATACTTTAAGGGGCATTCTCAGCTTTAGGACCAGTTTGTCAGTGCGAGTTTACCCATGGTGAATTTCTTAAATTGAGTTTAACCCTGCAAAATTGGGCGTTGAAATTACATTGAAAAACTGGCCTTTAGCTATGCAAAATTAAAGTTTTATATGTTGCTTAAATTCGAATTTGGAGACAGACGCTCAAAATGAATTTTACAAAGTAGGGGCACTGCTATCGCAAACTTTAAAAAATGGAAATTTTGCTTGAGTTTTTTAATAGACTTTGGATGCCTAGAAAGGACTCGCATTCACTTCTATATATTAGATTAACTTTTTTGATTGCATACTATAAGTAATATTTATTTGAAATAAGAACTTGCGATCGGTATTAAAGTTCGGTTGCACCCGAACATAGACTCTTCTTTACTTGTGAAATTATTTTACTAGGGAGGTTTAAAACCTTGAAAAAATGAAATGTTGATGCTAAATTAACATTATTATTATTATTATTGTTTTTTTTTGCATTTCATTCTTCCACTTTAGAAGATGAATGTCGTTGAGCCTCAATTGCTTTCGAACTGGCACTACTGCTCCCCTGTTAAAAACCAGTCCAAGAACTATAACTTTTTTTTTTTGTTTACTAGATTGGCATTTCACCACAAGGAATTTCAAACTGTGCGTGTGGATGTGTGTGTGTGTTGTACATACAATAGCCACCACTCTAAATAACAACGACAAGTGCCACTTCACCACCAATCAACCGACCAATCACGTCTGTGGCAACTGTGGCTCAGCGCCGCTACAGCTCTAATATTGTATTACTACTAAAGTTATTATAAATTTATTTTTACTGTCATGCAATCAAACAGCAACAGCAAGCTAAGTAGCAATAAAAGCTATAACAACCACAAACAGCAACCAAAACAAAAGCGTAGCTGCCAAAGCAGCAACCACCACACGAAATGTAACGTGCAGAAATTGCACGGCTCGTCAACGTGCCAACCAATGTGAAATGCATTAAAAATTTCTATTATTGTTTATATGTATGTGTGGCTACTTAGTTTCTGACTTAACCCAGCAAGCATACGTTTTATGAGTGGATTTTCGAAATTCTTGTAGAATTTAAAAAACAAATATTTCGAGCACTTAACACCGCCGTACAGCACTCGCCATTCAATTGGAAATACTCTATTATAAAACTCAAAGCTCGTACAATAAGGGTCTTCATTCATTTCAAGCGCCACTAGTTTGTTAAATTAGCAATCAGCTGTTTGAGGAAAGAGTGTTGGGCGCAAAAAAACGTGTTTTTGCCGGCTCGAGATAAATTAATTGAACTTAACTTATTTTTAGGTGGCAACTCTCTGTTAAAAATATCCTACTTATTAATCCAGCTTATAAAGATTACCACCATCACTGAACAAATCTCCCAAACAAAAAATTTCAAATGACAACTACAGTGAATGTCAACTCAAATCGTAAAATTTTTTTTTCAAAAAGAATTCCAATAATCAAACGGTTTCAAGAAGGGTGCAGTTCCTGTAAAAACATAGATAGAGCTCTTGTAACAGACGTCCAGAGTGCACTTAAGATGTGGGACACTGGTGGTCCGCTCGATGAACAAGAATCCATGCCAGCTAATAAGTACCATTTCGACCTACTGAATAGAGGCTCGAAGAATGGAATGCCAGTGTACTGTAGCCATTTCCAAAAAGAAGGTGGTGCTACTGTCTGCCACGACTAACGCAGAATAAACATTCTCAATGTTGCCTAGGCAAAAGACTGAACCCCTTTATGAACCAACTGGAACGACTTTACCAGTGCGACTTCAGATCTGAAAAATCCCCCGTTGGCCAGATATTCCAAGACCATCAAACCCGGGAAAGGAACTTAAATGAACAGATCGGCACTACACCTTTTCGACGTCTTTCGATCATCGTGCCTTTAAGACATCGTGTCTAAATTTGGTATCCACGCGAAACTAATACGGCTGTGTTGAGCGCCATGGAGCATAACTTTTAGCTCCGTCCAAACTAAGAAGACTTCTCCGAGCCGTTGGAGACCAAACGAGATCTGTAGACAGTTTGACTAACTACCGTGTTAATTTTTTAATCTGATGCTGGAAAGTGTCACACGTGCTTCTAATCTGCATAGCAGCTTTATATAACAAAAGCACGATGCTGCAAAAGAGGTTGGTCTAGCGGTGAGCAAGGGCAAAGCAAAGTAGTACCTCCTGACAATGCGCAAAGAGTCTTCGCTCATTGGCGCAACGTCACTGTTGGCAGTTATAACTTTGAAGTAGTGAAAGACTTTGTACACATAAGATCCAGTCCAATAATGTCAGCTTGGAAATTAAGCGGGAAATAACTCTTGCCAGCCGGTGGTACATCGGGCTCGGTAGGCAATTGAAAAGGCAGAGCCCTCTTCCTACGAACAAAAATCTCGCTCTACAAAGATGAGATGCCTTTGGGGGTATGCGAAAGAACTATTATAAAGGTAACGAAAAAGATGGAGTGGCATGAGCATATTTCGTTTGGTTGGGCATGTCGGAGCTATGAGGATGATGACACTTTGGTGAAAAGATCCTTTGACTTGGCAAAATCAAAGACAGGGCGCTCACGAACACAATGGACGAAAGAATGAATGGCACTCAAAAAACTTGTATGAATTACAGAAAAACAACTATCAAAAGAAAGAAAAATGGGAATTAAGTGGCGCTTAAAAAATGTCCGTTTTTTCACTTCGAAGAGAAGAGAGAAAATTTCGGAATTTGAATAAAAAAAATTAGGACTGCTATATAGGAATATTTTTCTAAGGTTAGTTTTTTTAGATTACAGCGGCTCACAGCTTAAACGTGTTGTCTTATTTTCTGCAATATCGATAATTAAAATAATTAAAATATTTTCAATAATTTTTTTGTTTGTAATTGTAATGCACTAACTAGATCGACGTTTTAAGTATTACTGAAAATAACTGCCAAAATGCGGACTCGAAATTCATTTTAGAGGTAACAATACTTGGTACGATCCATGCACGATCCAAGCACGATGATGTTTTAGACTTTTTTTCAGCGCCATACAATTTGACCCACCCTAATAACTATATAGAAGTGAACAAAATAAAAATAAATAAATAAATTTGTGTTTATTTGGTTTCCTGCTGTGTAAGGACGCTTTGTACAAACAAAATTGAGAAAATTGGTGTGTCAGATGTGTAGTTTGAAAAAAAAAATGTCATCAAAACCCTCTAATAGTTTTAAACTGATTTTTTTTAGAGATGTCAGCTTGCGAAAAAAGTACAAAAAAAATTATTAAAAAAAACTACTGACGTATACAATATAACAGATATTAACCACAAAATTTGAAAGAGCATATTTTAAGTTAAGGTTGCCCTCTTTTTAAAAAAAAATGCACAAAAACTGCATTTAACTGCAAAATTTCGAAAAAGAACTTGTGTGCCATCTTTCAAAAAAGTATAAAAAAAATACATTTAAATAAAAAAATCTATAAATACAGTATAACGGAGCTGATATTAAACGAAACCTGCTTGAAGGAGCTCTATACTATATTTTATGTTAGGGTTGGCGCCTATCTAAAATAAATTTAAAAGAATTGTATTGCTAGATTTAAAATATTCAAGTATACAATATAATCGTATGGACATTAAGAGAAAAGAATTTGAAATATCCATATTTTAAGTTATAGGTGTTTTAAAAAGATTAATAAAAGCGTTGCCAGATATCTAAATTTTTTATTCGTCTTGTTTTCGTAATTACTATCATTGAAGTACAATCGTTACAAGTTTGCGGAATCCATCGCCATCTATCGGTTAATTTTCTAAATAATTTTTTATTTTTATTTATGCGCTTAATACATGTTTCGCATTTGAATCAAATAGGACTGTAAATACGGTTTTTAGAAATATCTCGTCACAAGCGCCACCTGTCGGAATTTTTCCTATCAATTTGAGCTCAATCAGTTCAGCAGTTTTCGAGTCTGTACACTACATACCAACAAACACACAGGACCTTTTATTGTACAAGGAGATCATATAAGAACCCTTGCAGACGATATCCTGCCTATATTTATTTCATAATTGCCCTTTGCATATGTAACCAGAAATCGCATTTTAGTTGCTCTCACATGTAACTTATTTTTAATATAATTAAATATGACTTTTCAAACAGGTGGAAACCCTCTTCTCCACAACAAAATTAAGCGTTTGATACACTTATTTTAGTATTTTATATACTTGTGTATAGTTTAATAAAAATTTGACTTTTCGTAAAGGTGGCAGCCCTCCCCAAAAAATTTAGCCAGCTATAAATCATCTAGTCGAAACGAAGCGTTTTATACTCATATTTTAATATTTGATATTACTAGTGTAGACATAGCTTAACCTTTCAAACAGGTGGCACCCCTCCATAAAGGCTAGCGATGAACCTTTTTGATGGGACTAAACGCTTGGCACCATATTTTAATATTTCCTAAAATGTTTGCATATTTTTGTTAAATTTCACTTTACAAACAGGTGGCAACCCGCTTCCAAACATAAAATATACTTTACAACACCATAACACGATATTTTTGTACCTACCTATAAATTTAATCATTAAATTAAAATGACAAACTTTTGAAAAAAATGTACTATAACCTGAGAAAATGTCCGTTAAAATGTTCCAATTTTTCTCAAAATTTCCAGAAGTTCTTCAAGCTTGCAGTTTTATAGGCCATTCAAATTTTTATACAATAAAGTGCGCGCTTTAATTTGAGCAAAATCACCAAAGATTTTTCTACATTTTTTTTTTATGCTAACGGTATTGCGTATTTAACACATACCAGAAATGATATAATATTATTGCAGTGGAAACAAAAAACTGGAATATTTACAAAAACTTAGAGAGTTCCTGGCTGGGACAACTCTTGGCCACTAAACTTTCTGCAGAATTGGTCAATCAAATGTTTTAGGTTAGTTATTTGATGTATGTGAGTAGAAATTGTTGGCAGTTTGTTGGCTGCTTCAAAGCCAAAATGACAAAATACCAAACGCAGGCTAGCCAGCTTATCACTAGCCGCAAATGCATTTATTGCACATAGTTGTGTAAATACACACGCACACACACACACATAAATAACTGAGGCAATAAATGGAAAACTGCAAAGCCGCAAATACTAGAAAACAAAAAAAAACAACAATGCTTGTAAATATTTATCTATAGTACATATTTATCTATATATGTGTGTGTGTGTGTGTGTGTGTGTGTGTGTGCATGTGCGTTTGCGCGTTACAAATGTTGATAAGCTATTTGCCCGGCTGCGGGCATTTCCAAATCCTAAATAATAAAATAAACCCAAAAACAACAAAACAAATTTATGCAGAAAACGAAGCATAGCTAAATAACAATAACAATTCCGAAATACGCACACACACAAATGTCAAGTCAAACCAACAACTGTCACGTCAATTCATGTACGCTTGCATACTTATAGGCGCCGATGCTGACATTCGTTGAGTGGCTGCCATAAACAAATAAATAAATAGAAGTCCTTAAACAAACGAACTTATCGGCAGTGACAGCACGTCACACAGACACACTGACATCCATTGCAATCTTAGATTAAATACATACAGACATACTTAACATCTGTAAGTACATTTGTGTTACAGCCAGTTACCATGTGGAAAAGTTTTTCGTTAGCTGCCAGCAATGGTGCTGTGAAAACAAAGTTCGATTGAAGAAAAAATTGTGCGAATGTATATCGTTTTGGAAAAATTTCGAAAGGAAAAATATATCACAATATGTCACAATATATTTTTCAATTATAAGCGTTATGCATATACTTTTTCAAACAGCTGGCAACCTTCTTCCAAAATATTTTCGAAACTAAGCTCCCTTAAATCTCCTTCGCTTCATAATAGTATTTTGAACTTTCATTTAATTTGTAGAAAACTTTTTAAGCAAACTCTCAGCAAAAATATTTTCTAAAATAAGCCTTGCAAAACCTTTTTCGTTTGACACTCACATTTTAATATTTCATTAACATTATTAATTTTGTTTTATTAAATTTTTCAAACAAATATGGTAACGCTCTTAAAAATGTTCTTAAAATTCTTATATAACTTTTTAAACAGGTGGCAACCCTCAGCAAAATATTTTCTCAATTAATATTTTCTCAACCTTTTTCGTTCGACAATCACATGTTAACATTTCACTAAATGTATTTCATTGAATTTTTCGAACACATGTGGCAACGCCCCTAAATATATTTTTGGAAATTTGTATACAACTTTTTTAGCAGTTGGCAACCCTCATCGCAAATATTTTCTAAATTAAGCTTTACTTTAACGATTGACACCCATATTTTAATATTCCATTAACATTATTAATTTTTTTTAATATGTGGCAGCACCTTTAAAACAATTTTTAAGAGTGAAACTTTTTATACAACTTTTTTAAACAGCTGGCAACCCTCAACAAAAATATTTTCAAAATTAAGGTTTACTTTTTCAATGACCTCATATTCCCTTATCAGATTATTAATTATATTTAAATGAAAAATATTTTTGAAATTTGGTTTTCCTAGACCTGTTTTGCTTGACACCAATAAACATAGTAACATGAATCGTATTAACTTTTTTTAAACAGGTGGCAACCCTTTTTAAATAAATGTTCGAATAAATTTTTATATTAATTTATTTATATTTACCAATTTTCAACAGGTGGCAACCCTCTCCATTCATGGTTAAATATCTCTAATCAATATCGCTTGACAATCGTATTGTAAAATACTATATTAATTTAATTGAACTTAAAATCTTAATCAGGTGGCAACGCTCTTTAAAATAAATCCCATATATTAACTCGGGTTATAAAATATCTGTTAAATTTTATCCAAACCCGTCCTTCCGCTTCGGCGTGAAATCGTAATAAAAAGTTTCACCTCCAAAATTTTTAAATACATCACCGTCCTATTTTAAAAAATAAACTTTTTATAACCCTTGCGCTTATGTTTGAAATGAGCTCAGTATCAAGCTTTCACTGTTGCTAAATTTGGCTAATCCTCCTAAAAATATTTGGGTCATTGGTGACTAGACCATATAATTTTATAAACTCAAGTTTTTTGGGATCAAGCATCCCCAATTTTATATATTTTTATATTACTTACTACTAGCTATTTGGTACACCTAATATATTTTTAATATTTGTGTATACGATAAATGGCAACTCTGCCCAACCTCTTATACGTTAAAGCTTTTTCGCTGGGCAATCAATTCTGTCATATTTTATTCTACTTGTACCTTTTTTATTGATTCATTATGAGTTTTAATTATTACAACAGCTGACAACGCTTTCTATCATATGTGTTGAATAAAAATTGTATTTATTTAACTCGCTTTCATTTATTAATTAATTTTAATTTTTCAGAGTGATGGCAACCCTATTCAAAAAAATGTGCTTGTTGCCACTTGTTCCTAAAGAGCTCAAGTTTAATTTTTAAATACCTCACTTGTAAAATATATTCTGTTTCCCCTTTTTTAAATGGTAACCCTACAAACCCCAAACAATTGATCGGCTCTAATTTTTGCTAGCTTTGTTTCATAAGTTGAGAACCCTATTCAGACGTATGACTAAACTAAAATGCTCACTTTATACCTACAGTTTTGGCTAGGTATTTTTTTTTGTTTTTTTTTTGGTAAATGGCCACTCTAGTCAGAAATATTTTCATATTAATACCTGCTAATTTATAGTATTTGTGTAATATTGAAAATACACTTTTTTCAAAAGTTCTTTAATTTACCTAAATTTTTTTCTCTGGTTGGAAAAAATATTTCTCTTAAAATTTTTCCACAGTTCTGACGTTTGATACCGCTATTAAATTTTTTTTCCGTATTTTTTTTTACTCTTAATTATTTTTGAGCTGTATTTTGCTTTCGAAAACATTATCTAAGTTTCATCTATACACGCGTTTATTTGAATACAACGTTTAGTTGAAAATTTCAGACAGGCCACCCAATATTCTTCGATTGTGCTCAAAAAGCAGCAAGCAGAATGATGTAAATTTAGAGGTTATAGCAAACAACTCGTTGCCTACAAAAAATTCTGACTCTGGCAGAAAAAAATTTTTATTAGGCTCTACGTAAACTGACCCATCTAAATAATGCAGTCAATATTATCATCAATTTAATGTTGCCCTATTAATCGGCAGCCCTTATTGGGAGCTAAGTAAAATGGCTAGAATAACGCTACATTGGCGTTAATCCGATTTACTACAGGGTGTAATATTTCATATGTGTGTGTATGTATGTCTGCATATTTGCTGTGTAGGTGTATATGTGTTCGTAAGCTAATATAATGCAAGCTTGTAATAATAATGTTAGTCGACGCCTATAGTGTTGATGTCTAAACGTTTGACGCATTCCCACTCTCAAGCATCTCTCTTTGGCATGCCAGTAATTTGCGTCACCTCTACGATCTTCAACACGTCCCACCACCTCTCAATATTCGCATAGCCAATATCAATACATTGGGTTCATCACTCCAGTACATTCGCTTAATGTGGCTTCTCGTCGACCCGCACGATTTCCTGCGCCCAAACCCTTCACCACTAGCACCAATGCAACAATTCACCAGTACACCAATTCACCACTTCACACTCAAGCATATCCGCCCATCAATCGTTGCGTCAAGCCATCTTACGTTTATGATGGCAAATTGTTTATACGTGTCAGTCATAGAGTCAGTCAGCCGTATACTTAGTTAGGTTGTGTGTGTGTGTGTGTGTGTGTGTGTGTGTGTGCAGTAGTTAAACGAGTTCGTGCCCACCGCCCTACACGGCGTATGAGTGTTATGTTATATTCGAATCTACATAGGTGTGTGTGTGTGTGTGCAGTTTAGTACACGCTTGTTGCTCATTTTGTCGGTTAGTTTATTTGTTGTATTTGATTTGATTGCTTTACTTTGCTTTGCTTTCGCCATGCTTTTGCCATGCTGCCATGCTGTTCGTTCGCTGGGCTCATGTGTGGTTGTTGCTTTTATTGCCATTTTGATTCTGCTGGTTGTGCTTTTGACGTCTGTCGAATATCACAAAAGCCACCGTTTATTTTAACACATGCCGACACGCACATAGAGGCACGCTTGCCAAAATGTCAGGCATAGTAAAAGAAATTTGTTAGATACAATAAACATATAGTATGTGTGTGTGTGTGTGTGTGTGTGTGTATGTAGATATATCCAACTGTATGCATAAAGTGTGTATATCTGCTTTTGTTTTTTGTTTTTTGTTTTTAATGGACTCTACTAGAGCACGCTATTCATCAAGTGGCAAAACAAGCTGCCTCCGTTAGAATAGATATCAGACAGATGATGTGTAAGGGATGGGCTGGGATGTCCTTCCGTTTGTCTAATTATACACTAGCTATATACAACGCGCGCTGCGACGTTGCTGAAATTGAAAAAACAAAATTATTCAAGCGCAAATGACTCCAAATCATTGCCACGTAAAATTCTATTTTTTTAATTTAATATTTATATTAAAATATACCCCATGTTATACTCGTGCTTACTGTCTACTCTGTAGTTAAAGCTTCATGAAAACCTATTCAGTCATTTCAGATATTTGTCACTTCACAAAGGCAAGCAGAAAAATGGGTAGATAAAAATTCTAAAAATTACCCAAATCTATTGTATCATCTTCGGTCATACTTTTAAATAAATTTTAAATGTAAAGGCACGACATCTCTACAGCTTTACCAGTGCCACCTATCGGTCCAATTTTCAGCTAAAATATTTATATTTACGAGGCTGGTGAATGTTTTGAATTTCAATCAAAATAAATTCGATTTTTAGTAATATCTCTACACCAGCGCCATCTATCGTGATTTTCGTTTATATAATACACACTTTTGCAAACACATCCTATAAATTTTAGCTCAATCGGTTCAGTAGATTTCCAGTCCATAAACTACATGACATTTTAAAAATTACTTTTATATATAATTTGTATGAGAAGAAGATATTTGAAAACCCGGCAGACTTTGTCCTGCCCATATTTATTTATAAATTGCCCTTTGTATAACCAGAACTCGTATTTTGGTTGCCACCACATATAATTTGTGAATAATTTCATTAAATTTGACTTTTCAACAGGTGGCAACCCTCTTCAAAAATTTACCTATAAATTTTCTCCACAGCGAAAAGAAGCGTTTAATACTCATATTTTAATATGTTATATATCTGCGTAGAGTTTAATAAAATTTTACTTCTCAAAGAGGTGGCAACCCTCTTTGAAATATAGCCAGCTATAAGCCTTCTCCTTAGCGAAATAAATCACTTGACACGCATTTATTATTATTTCATATAATTTGCGAATAATTTTATTAAACTCAACTTTTCAAATATGTGGCAACCCTTTTCAAAATATCGCTATGCTGAGGTAAACCGTTTGACACCGATATTTTATATTTCATATAATTTGTATACTGTTTAGTTAAATTCGACTTTTTAACCAGTGGCAACTCTCATAGTAGTTAGCCATTAACCTTCTCGAGACCTATATTTTTACTTTTCATATAAGTTGTGCATATTTTAATTAAATTTGACTTCCAACAAACAGGTGGCTGCCCTATCCCAAGCATAAAATATACTTTACGACCTATTCTCATACCTAGCAAATATTCATATAAAATTTCATAAAAATAGGTGTAGCCGTTTCGAGGGACTGCGACCACAAACACCACGACACGACAGTTTCTAATATATTATATATATGTAGACTTGTATGGTTGCCGACAAGGAATTGTTTTGTATATTAAACAGTTCTTTTATGTATACTTTTACAATATTTTTGTTTTTCTACCTTGTTTAAAACATTGATAATAAATAGCCTCCGTTTCCGTCGCATAATCAAGGTGGCTATTTATTTCGATGAAGAATTAGAGGAGAATTTGGAGTGACAATATGTGTGGTGAGATTATCGAGAGATCTACCAAATTTAAGATCTCAAACGGATAATTAACAATCTCATCTGCATTCAGAACGCTTCGCATTGCTTTGTCGCTCCTACACTGGCCTGGAACTAGCACTTGAAAAGCATGCCCATTTTTTGTGTGCCTATTTTTCCAAAATGTCGAGACCTAACCGGGAAAAAAAGGTAGGCGACAATTTGAAAAAACTTTCTTTTCGATACAGAACTGCCCCTAGAACATCTGCTTAGTATATTTTTAGGTCGCAATTAAGATTACTGGCCTAACTTCCCCTTGACAGTCTGGCACAAAAATACATCAGCCTAAATATTAGGCGACTAGGGAGCGCTTCCCTTTTGAAATTTGTTTTCAGCAGCTAACTGAAATCGTATATAAAATACTCAACATTTCAAGCGGCTAAGCCTCAAAAGTACAACGTATTAAATTCTAGGTTGTTATTTGTGTACTGAAATAATTTACTTAAAAAAAACTGGTGTTCAACTTAAAAAATATAAAAACTTGCGGAGTTTCAACCGTGGTTATTAAATTGAATATGTTCTAAGAACTAAATATCTTCGAAAATTATTAAAATTTACGTGAGTTGGAAGGATTTGAAAATTTGTCAATAAAATGAATTTTTTATAAATCAAAATACTCTGGAGATGATAAAAGGGTCCAAGCTTAAAAAATAACCGTTATTTTGATTTTTTCGCATAAACAATCATTGAAAAGAATTCGTTCCAAACAAAACTCGAATAAGATATAATCCTTATGCCATTTGTTATGCAAATCTGACCTTCTTTTTATTTACAAAATTGTTTAAATCGTTGCATTATTTAGCGATTTTTATTTTTTCGATAACATGTCACTGATATTTTGTGATTTCTATTTTTTTGATAATTTTTGATCATTATTTTCTAATTAGTGGTTTTTTGGTAAAAAAAAAAAATAATCGTTCGTTTTGGATTTAAATTTTCCGTTCAAATTTCATCGACATTTTGTGATACATTTATTTATCGATCATAATACATTTTCTTGTAATCATCGACAAATTTTGAGGCATTTATTATGATCAAAAATTTTAAATCCAAGAATAACTACTATTTTTTATTAAAAATATCACAAAATATCGATCATTTCTATTTTTTCGATAATTTTTGATCATTATTTTCGAATTTTTGGTTTTTTGGTAAAAAAAATATAATCGTTCTTTACGGATTTAAATTTTCCGATCAAACTTCATCGACAATTTGTGATAGATTTATTTATCGATCATATTGTTGTAATCATCGACAAATTTTGAGGTATTTATTATGTTCGAAAATTTTAAATCCAAGAGTAACTACTATTTTTTATCGAAAATATCACAAATTATCGATCACTTTTGAGCGAAAAAAATTTTCAAATAAAAATATGACGATCAAACTTGATCAAAAAAATTAAAATTAGAAAATAATGATTAGCTTTGGATTTTTAAATGCAAATCTTATTCTTTTTTCTGTGATCGCTAACAAATAAATTTTTCCGTTTATTATGATCCAAAAATTTTAAATCCAAGAATAATTACAATTCTTGATCGATGAAATAGATATCACTGATTAGCGATGGCATTTGATCGCAAAAATTAAAAAATAAAGGGCAAAATTGATCGAAAAATTTTAATCAGAAAGTAATGATTAGATCAGGCATTTTAAATAAAAATCCTATTCTTTTTTCTTGCCGAAAAATATTTTTGTGTTTATTATGATCGAAAAATTTTTAATTCAAGAATAATTATAATTTTTGTTCGAAAAAATAAATATCACAAATTACCGATCACATTTGATCGAAAAAATTAAAAAGATAACGGTCAAACTTAATAGAAAAAAATCAAATCGCAAAATAATTATTACAACAGGATTTTTTCATAATAATCTCTAAAGTTCACTATAATGATTTCAGTTTTAAATATTTTTATGCAGAACTTTTAAACTTGCACTGTTTTATGATCTGAGGTAAGTTTTGCTGAAAAATATTTTGAAAAACTATTTTTATTACAAAGAACCCCAAAATGGAGGTAATTTTAAATCGATACAGCTCACCTAAATCTCCATATTATTACGAAATATTTTGTTTGATATTTTAGAATAGCTAAAATTTCTTTTCCAATTCCGATGGGAAAACAATGCCAATTTTTTTTTTAGTTTGGAAAGTGTGGCACCCTATTGTACATATTCCTCAAGAGATTACTAAAATAAATATTTCACTCTATTGTTTTTCGCAAATGTTTCATTAAAAGAAAAAAATATATATTAAAATCGATTCAGTACTTAGAGAGCCAAAGCGTGAACAAAAAATACTTCATCTCCAATAAACTATTTTATATAATAGGTATAGATGTATGTACAACAATTTACAATAGATATGCATACATTAATATTTATTTATATTAGCTATATTTATTATTTCATTATTGCTCTCCCAACCAGTAACACACCATTTCAAACTACCCTCTTTAGTATCATTGCGCAAAACTAACCGAAAATATTCCACAAGATTATTTATTGAGCAATAATTATTAATAATAATTATAATTAAACCAACCGCACGTATGGCTATATCTTATAAGCTCGTTAACGAAGCATATTTTTTTTTTTTTATTACAATGCCATTTACAAAATCTAACACTAATACATACAATTGCAAAAGTGCACATATCCATCTATTGCAAATACAACATGCAATGATTTACTTTACTTGCCCAACTCTTCATCAGTAACTCACTTATTGGCAACATTTTCACGCCAATTAAATAAATCACATTGCCATTGCAAACCCTCTAAATTAAATCCATATTATAGACATTTCCGTAATTCAAACCACTTTGGCCATTGCCACATGTGTTGCTTGTATACTTAAAAGGCTATAATGCAAATCAAATTACTTATGTATATAATTAATGTGTTAAAATAAATACCAATGGTCATGCGAATGCTCATTCGTCCCTCCGTCCGTCCGTCCGTCCGTCCGTCCGTCCGTCCGTCCGTCCGTCTATCCATTCAGTGATTGCGGTGAAACAATAATAAATAGTTGCTGATTAGGCAAACGTTTATTGTTGATGTTACGCACGATTTACACGCCAACACTTATTTCAACTCCCACACACACACACACACACACACACACATGTATTTATAGTTGCATAAAACATACTATGTAATTTTTATGTTTCGCTGGTATGTTGTATTCAAGATACACTCGAAAAAACTACTACTCGAAAATACTATTTGTAGCAGAAGATAGGAAGTAAGTGAGTTTAAAGGAAGCTATTGAAGCCCAATGATAGTCCTTTTCTGATCATTATATCTTCGCAGCAATGGCAACGTAAATGAAGCTTTTAGCAAAATGTCAAGATTGAGACGAGGCGACAATTGAGTTTGTTCAGTGAAGTGTAAAAGTTCAAAGTGATAATTCAAAAGAGCGCATACATATAAACACATACCTACATACACTAGAAAAAAACGTTATAAATGGTGGCAACCCTGTCAAAATATAAGTATACACTTCGTCCACGCCGAGACGAATAGTTTTGCACTCATGTTTTAATATTTTATATCCTTGTGTATAATTTATATAAATTTTAATTTTAAAACAGGTGGCAACCCTCTTCAGAATGTGCCTATAATTTGTCTCCCAGGGAAACTAGTAGTTTGGTATTCATATTTTAAAATTGTATATCCCTTTGTATAAATTAAATTTATTTAATTTTTAAAATAGGTGGCAACGATCTTCAAAATGTATCTATGATTTTTCCAGCGAAACTAATAGTTTGAAACTCACATTTTAATATTTTATATCCTTGTGTACAATTTAAATAAATTTAACTTATAAAATAGGTGGCAACCCTCTTCAAAATGTGTATATCATTTTTCCATCGAAACTAATATTTTGATATTCACATTTTAATATTTTATATCCTTGTGTATAATTAAAATTATTTTTATTTTTAAAATAGGTGGCAGCCCTCTTCAAAATGTGTATATCACTTTTCCATCGAAACTAATAGTTTGATATTCACATTTTAATATTTTATATCCTTGTGTACAATTTAAATAAATTTAACTTATAAAATAGGTGGCAACCCTGTTCAAAATGTACCCATCATTTTTCCCCCATCGAAACTAATAGTTTGGAACTCATACATATATTAATATTTTATATATCGTTGTGTATTAATTAACAAATATTCGACTTGTCAAGCAGGTGGCTACCTTCGAACCGTTGAACCGTTTTTATTTAATTCGACTGTTCAAGCAGGTGGCAACCTTCTATACGCTTTAAGTGTTCTCCCCAGGGAAGCGAACAGATTGGCACACATATTTTAATATTTCCTATAACTCGTGCATATTTTAATTAAATTTGACTTTTCAAACAGGTGGCAACCCTCACCCAAGCATGAAGTATACTATTCTCATACCTATTCTCCTACGAGTGCCTACCAAATATATATACAAAATTCTTTAAAAATCGGTAGTTTCAGAGGAATTCAGCCACAAACAACGTGACACAAAATTTTCAGAAATAAGAAGATGATCTTATATCTTTCGAGAAAAAAATTTTAATATTGAAGAGTAAGGCTAAACAGAGTAATAATTCCATAGACAGAGCGAAAATACAACATAAAATGTTCTATAAATCAGAAGAAAATTCATCGGATTTCTTTACGATTTTTTTTTCAATAATAAGTCCTTCTTATTTTGACAGGGTATGTCGTTTGCATGAATTTAAGAAGATAATCTGTAAAACAAAAATGAAAACGTTTCAATGTAATTAAGAAGGTGACCCGTGGAATGGATGATGACAATCTTTTCAATAAAATCTCTAAAATTAAGATGGAAACATCTTCAATATAATTAAGAAGGGAATTGGTTTTTTATTAATTTTAATAAGCCGAAGATCTTATCAATTTAAAATTTATGGCACTTACTTTTTTACTTAGATTATTTTTATAAACCAGGTATTATTTAATTATATAATATATACATATTACAATATATATTGTTATTACAAGTTTTCGTTTTATTCGTATAATATAAGAAAAAAATAAAATTAGGTATAATGTAACAACTTAAACCTAAAAATTGCCTGCACAATTATCCACTATTCGGTTTTTAAATAGCGCTAAACAAATCGCAATAGGCATGAAAGAGGCTAACAGGGTTGCTTTTGTAAGTAAGGGAAAATTTATTCGAGTTGGAGCGCTCTTTCGCAACTCGGGTTCAAATAATGGGCCTATTAATGTACAAGAAAAACATTGATAGAAAAAGATAGCGTGGCTATAGAGTAAATATATTTATTTTTAAAACATTATTAATTGAAAATTTCTGGAACAACAAATATGTAAATCAAAAGTTCCATAAAAATTAATAACAACGAATTTATCTCCTTATTTTCAGCTGTATTCCGTTCAATAAATTTGAGAAGAAATTCAAACCAATACGAGTATTAAGAAGATATTCAACGAAAAATTCTTAAATTTTGTCCCCTCTCGCACCCCCTCTCGCACTAGATCTCTTTAATTATAGGTGAACTTTATAGCTCTGTGTATGAAGTTTTAAGATTATTCAGTTCATAAATTCAGGAAGTATATCTTTGGTCTACCCTTCAAAGTCGATTTTGTTAAGAAATTTCGCTTTTTGTAACGCAAAATAAGTACAGTAATGTTGAAATCATCATGCCTAACCATTTCTTGCAAATAATCAAAGATTTACTAGGGATAACTAACTAGAAATGAAGATATATTGCAATCAGAAAAAATAAAAACTAGAAGAAGATTTAGAAGCGCTCCCGGTATCTAAGAAACCATTCCGTTCCTTGATTCTCATTTGGTGTATATAATA
Source organism: Anomoia purmunda (assembly GCA_951828415.1). Lineage (NCBI taxonomy): Eukaryota > Metazoa > Arthropoda > Insecta > Diptera > Tephritidae > Anomoia > Anomoia purmunda. The sequence goes on from OX639993.1 coordinate 19,333,896, forward strand.
GCCAAAATCAACATATTATAAGCGAGTCAGATGGCAACCTAATGTGCATTAACAGCCTTAATTTGCATTAAATTCGACCACTACATTCGCTCGAGTTAACGACGTTAGTACAAACATACATATGTATGCATATAAATGTATACACTACATACATATATACATAATTATTGTTCACAGACAAAAATGTAGATAAACTACCATATGCCCTTTGGCCTTGTACTCGTATGATAATAATATACACAACATCAAAACAACATAACTTGTCCCAACATGATTACCACGGACTGCAACGGACAAACATTATAACAATAGAAATGTAGTATCACCAAAACAAACAATAATAGCCCAAATCACTACCTACTAGTAAACAGATAACGACCGACGCATCTCAATACTATAAGTAGCACTAAGATTCATGTAAACGAGTTAGTTTAAGAATAGTAATAAAGAGCACGCATTTTGGCACAGCAAAATATTATAATTTTTGAATTCATATCGAGTATCGATATTAACTGGGGGCTCAAGCCGGTCTAACTCTTGACTGCAGCCAAATTCCCTTGAAATACAGGGTAATAAAATAAAAATTCCACAGCTTTGAAGAAAAGCATAAAAACAATCTCTGAAAAAGCGAGATATAACAAATTTAACCAGTCGCGTAAAAGCAAACCTTGAAATAGCAGGCAGCCTAAACCGATCAAAAAAGTGAAAAGTGAAAAACGAAAACTGAAGATTCCTGACTTTAAACAGAATCGCTCACCCTGGACTCACGCACTAAACGCCAACGAAGTTTCAATTATCTGCGCCTAATACCACAGGACGATACAATGGCTCAGGACATCGCAACTCTACGAGCACAGGTAGAACTACTAACTCAAGCTCTACAAAATACACAACTAAAAGTGAATACACTGGAAGCACAACAACCTTCCCAGACAGTCACTACAGCAGACCAACACGTAGAATTTACACCGAACATTACAAATGGAAACCTCATAAATTTAAAAACCTTTGAAGCCATACCATGCTTCAGCGGAGACAAGAACCAGTACAGATCCTGGAGGAAAAGGGCATGGACATTCATGGAAAACATTAAAGAATTTTCCAACCACCCGAACTACTATACAGCGTTTACAATAATACACTCAAAAATTGTTGGGGAGGCAGCAAACATCTTAATCAATCACAACACCAAGCTGAATTTCTATTCAATAATCAACAGACTTGACTATACATACGCTGATCAACGACCGCTGTATGTACTACTCGAAGAAATGAAAAAGATCACACAAGGGAGAAGCACACTATCGGAGTTTCACAGCGAAATCAGCAAAGCACTGAATCTCGCACTCTCAAAGATAGAGATGTCAGGAGAACAAGGACCTGCATCCATGCTAGAATATGCAAATCAAGAAGCAGTCCGTACTTTCATCACAGGACTCAACAGCAGGTATACAAGCGGCACATTATACAGTCATCACCCAAGAGACTTGGAAACCGCATATGCAATCGCAAGCACGATTTACCACGACAGTTCAAACATGCAGTTCGACGCACAAATTACGCCACAAGGATACAACCAAAGACAGAATCCTCCACAACAGAGATATGATGATAGAAGGAGATATAATCCAAATGTGCAAGTACAATATAACCATCAACCACGCCAAGAACCGATGGAAGTGGACGACTCTCGTCAACACGTACGACCAACACAACACAACAATCAACTCCAGCTAAGGAACAACCTTCAGCAACCTCAACGGTACTATAACCCGTTCAGAGAAGACCAACAAGCAGCAAAACGCGGAAGAATTCCTTCTTCACGAAACCTCAACACCAACAAGGTACAAAGAATAAACCAGACGAGAGACGAAGAGCTACAATCACTCGCCGCACATACTGACGACATCTATGAGACAGGAAGTGTTTTTTTAGGAGAATAAACGGATTACCGTGTCTCCAAAGGCGTTGTCAAACGACAGGTACATCCGTTAATATTTTAATTGATACAGGTGCTACAAATAATTATATTAGTTCTAAGTGCAAATTAGGAAAATCTATACCCATAAAACCGGTTAAAGTTAAAACGCTTCATGGATACTCTTTGACCAAAGCTAAGAAAGTTATTACACTACTCAATCATAACTTAGTATTTTTTGAAACCGAAGCTTTAGAGGAGTTTGATATGCTTCTAGGTGAACACGGTCTTAGGGTATTGAAAGCAGAAATTAACATCTTTGAGTATAAACTCTTATACAAATATAAAAAGAAAGTAGTAAGCGAACAAAAAGTTAATTTCACAATTAATAACGACAAGTATAAAACTGAAATTGAAAATATCATGAGAATAAACGACGAAACTAATGAAATCCTTCCGTTTACGACTACAATACAAGCCACAATTAGGACAGAATCAGAAGATCCTATTTGGGTGAAACAGTATCCGTATCCGATAGCAGACAATGAATTCATAAACAAAGAAATAGATAAATTATTAGACAACCAAATTATTCAGCCTAGTAAAAGTCCTTACAATTCTCCAATCTGGACCGTCGCAAAAAAAGGTACCGATAACGAAGGGAAACCTAAAAGACGAATGGTAGTAGATTTTCAGAAGCTTAACGCTCAGACTATCACTGATAGATACCCTATCCCAGACGTTGCAATGACAATTCAAAATTTAGGTAAAGCAAAGGTTTTCACAACGATAGACTTAGAGTCAGGTTTTCATCAGATCTTGATAAAAAAATCAGACAGAGAAAAAACTGCATTCAGTGTGAATGGCGCAAAGTATGAATTCCTTAGGATGCCGTTCGGTTTAAAGAACGCACCTTCCATATTTCAGCGATGCGTAGACGATATCCTACGTCCATATATTGGCAAGTTCGCATATGTTTATATTGACGATGTACTCATATATTCGTCCTCACCCGAGGAACACATGGAACATATTCGTACAATAGTAAATGCCCTCCACAATGCCAATATGAAGATTTCAAACGAGAAATCGCATTTTTTCCAGGATTCAGTTGAATACCTTGGACACATAATAAAATATAATAAAATAACTGTGGATCCAAATAAAATTCAAACTATAAAGAATTATCCAACTCCAAAAAATTTAAAAGAATTACGATCATTTCTTGGCCTAGCGAGTTACTACAGGAAATTTATTCAGAACTTCGCTACAATAACGAAACCCCTGACAACATTTCTACGCGGAGACAATGGTGGTATAAGTAAAAATCAGAGCGCAAAGGTCTCAATTAATCTAGACGAACCAGCACTCGAGGCTTTAACAAAAATAAAAGACGCACTACAAGCACAAGTCGAATTATTCCAACCAGACTTCAACAAACCTTTTGAACTAACGACAGACGCAAGTAACTTTGCAATAGGAGCTGTACTCTCTCAGAACAGGAAACCTATTTCCTTTATATCTAGAACTCTTAGTCAGACTGAACAGAATTACAGCACGAATGAAAAGGAATTACTCGCTATCGTTTGGTCACTTCAAAAATTAAGAAATCACCTATACGGTATAGCAGATCTAACGATTTATACAGACCATCAGTCACTCATCTTTTCAATTTCGGATAAAAATCCAAACACAAAACTAAAACGATGGAAAAATTTCATCGAAGAATACGGCGCAAAACTCGTTTACAAACCCGGACATCAGAACGTTGTCGCTGATGCACTTTCTCGCCAGCAAATAAACAACACGGTAAACTCTGATGACTCCCAACATTCAGCACAAAGCTCCCCAACACAAAAAGTCAAACGAGTAAAGCAACCACTAAACGCATTTAGAAATCAAATTATTGTAAGACAATCAGATCAGAATCCCATCGAAATATCCTCACAAAATATATTTTCTAACAGCCGACATACGATTTTTTTTAACACCAAAACTGAATTGCTAGACAGACTAAAAAATATAATTAGACCTAACGTAACTAATGCCCTGCAAATAGGCGAAGAAATATTATTTTACGTCGAGAATGACCTTATCGACACATTCCCAACCGTATCGATTGTACTAGCGCAGAAATTGGTTGACGACATCACCGAGACCGAACAACAAAAACAAATCATACAAGACACACACAGACGTGCTCACAGAAACTACAAAAATAACGCACAGGAAATTTCGCTCAAATATTACTGGCCGAACATACGTAACGCTTGTAAAAAGGAAGTACAGGACTGCGAAATTTGCCTCACAAACAAATATGAACGCCGACCAAATAAACAACCAATTGGTTCAGCACCAGTACCGAACAAAGTAGGCGAATACATACACTTAGACTTATTTTTTATAAGCAATAATATGTACATTAGTTCAACCGACAAGTACTCAAAATTTTGCTATTTGAGACAAATACCATCAAAGAAAGACACATACAAATACATCGACGAGATACTATCACAAATATACCCTAACGCAAAGTTTGTAATGACTGATAACGAGTCAACATTTACTGGCATATGTGCACAACAAATATACAAGCGACTACAAATAACGCATACCAAAACTCCAGCCTATCATTCAACAACAAACGGTCAAGTTGAACGAACGCATAGCACCATAATTGAACTCGCAAAAGTTTTGGCACACCAACACAGTTCGGCACCCGACGAACAGATATTTGAAGCAGTCCGACAGTACAACAAAACTATCCATTCGGTAACCAACGAGAAACCCGAGGACGTGTTTTTCAATCAAAGGGGGTATCCTGACATCAAAGAGCGTCTTCAACAAAACCAAGAGAGAGTTTTGCGATACCACAACCGCAATCGCAAACAACTGAACTACAAAGAAGGAGACGTAATATATTCAAAGACGCATAGACGGAACAAAAACGTAAAAAAATACGCCAGACATATAGTCAAAAAAGACAACGGCGAAACAGTAACGACAAATAAAAGAGTTATTATCCATAAGGACAATATTAGAGTAAAGGCATGTACGGAATAGTGTTTACCTTACTTTTCTCTATTGCACTTTGTGACAATATAATAGATTTAACTAATAGGAAATATGTCTTAGTGGAAACCGACCCTGTTTACATTTATCAGGATACAGCTTTTCTCTATCACATATCTAACCTTTCAAAAATACTAGCGCCATACGAAAGCATAATGAAATCATTATACAATCTAGAAAACCAACCTGAAACTCAAATTTTAGTGAACAAAATCGAAACTCTGAAAAATCAACTCATTCCCAATATTTATAGACCCAAAAGATCAATCAACCTTCTTGGCTCCGTGTTAAAGTTCATCACTGGTACACCAGACCACGATGACCTAGTAGAAATCAAAACTTCACTTAATATGCTAATAGAAAATAACAACAAGCAAAGGAAAATTAACTCACAGTTCGAAAGAATACTCGAAACCCTTGATCCCAAAACAATAACCGAAAACATTGTTATATCAGAAGTTTACAATGAACTTCAATCAATAACAAATACTATAAATTTTGCGAAAACTAATAATTTTTATTCTGGCACATTAAATTTGAAAGATGTGTACGATTTAATAAAGCACGAAAAACTAGATCTTCCAATAATTAATATATTAGAATATGCCGACATTCATATATGTTACCTACAAGAAGCAATTATAACAATATACAAATATCCTATCCTCGAAACTAAATGTAGCCTATTCAATGTTTATCCTTTAGCACATAAGCATGGTAAAATTAATTTAGACCCTAAGATCGCAAAATGTAACAAATATCAAAGAATATCCAAATGTAGAAAGTATATGAGTAACTTTATATGTAAGTCCGAACCCTCTGACAATTGTACTATAAAAATACTAGAGGACAAATCGGCCCAATGCGAAGCAACCCATGAAAATAATGCTCCACTCCGCATCCTAGAGAATGGATACATTTTCACAGATTACCAGCACACTTGGAACAACATGCATATATCAGGCCCTAAATTAATACACTTTAATGAATCTACAGCCATCGATGGTATCACATACTACAATCATCAACGACAACTCAGAAAAATCATACACAATCAACATAGCGAACAACTTGAAGTACTCCGCATCCTTTCCTCAAACTCAATCTACAAATTCAGCAATATCCAAAAACTCTCAGCATTTTTGATACCTATTGAAGAAAACCCAGTACAATTTACGTTCTTTATCATAATGGGATTCCTTACCTTAGCAGTCATCACTTATGGCATGGTACATCTCTGCCGATGCTATGAAAAAAGAAGAATACTTCAGAGAAAAAGACAAATTGAAGACCTATACGAAATCGAACTGAACCGTCTTCAGCAGCAACTCATAGCAGCACCATAGCGGGGACGCTCCGTTTTAAGAGGGAGGAGAGTTAACGACGTTAGTACAAACATACATATGTATGCATATAAATGTATACACTACATACATATATACATAATTATTGTTCACAGACAAAAATGTAGATAAACTACCATATGCCCTTTGGCCTTGTACTCGTATGATAATAATATACACAACATCAAAACAACATAACTTGTCCCAACATGATTACCACGGACTGCAACGGACAAACATTATAACAATAGAAATGTAGTATCACCAAAACAAACAATAATAGCCCAAATCACTACCTACTAGTAAACAGATAACGACCGACGCATCTCAATACTATAAGTAGCACTAAGATTCATGTAAACGAGTTAGTTTAAGAATAGTAATAAAGAGCACGCATTTTGGCACAGCAAAATATTATAATTTTTGAATTCATATCGAGTATCGATATTAACTCTCGTGAGAGCGAAAGAAACATATTTTTCACACAGATTCGATGGCAATTTATGCGTGTGCTTGTTTCGCATGCACTCTTCTGTGTGTGTATATATGTGCCTTTGGTTTTAACCAACACTGGTCTAAAAGCCCAACGCTGTCATCTGTTATGATTGAAGTCTAAATGTGCATTTGCGCTTACTAAAGCCTTTTCTGCTTTGTTTGCTTTCTTCTTCTAAACAAATCTAGTAAATACAATCATCTAACGTATTACAGCTGAAATGGGTAACTGTAGAACTCTAATATTTCCTAATTAATTTTAATTTTCTGAAGGGAAGAAACGGCAATGGTACGTAAATTGTTTGACGCTTAACTTTAACAGAATTTCAATGTGCTCTAGCTTAATTTAGATCGGGCAACATAACTCGGTTTTAAAAAGTGCATTTGCATGTTTCAGAGCCCCATTGAGATACCGCAATACTCTTCCTATTGGTCCTTTGGCGAATTCAGACAGGCTTTCTAGCGAGGCAGTGTTTCTGCTACTCATCTGAAATTTATTCTTCGTGGAGTAGGATATTTGAGCAAGAGAAGCTAATGACAGAATAGATTATCCTCGTTTCTTATCTCTACAGTTCCAGCAGGTTTCACTGAAGTCGACTTTGGATAGAAGTTTTATTGTTCTCTTCAAAAATTCTATGTGTGGCTTTGAGAGTCTCAGAAAGTTCCATGTTCTCGTAATGACCAGAAAATATTCTAACCATTTTCACAACTTTCCGCAAACACAGAGAGCCTAGAGGAAGATCATTGCTCTTGTTTTATTCGTTAACCCCTGCCTCAGACAATTTCCTTAAGGGTGCCTTGGTCAGCCTTCGCATTTCCCAGAGTATGTCTGTTCACAATGAAGGCGAGTTTATCGCTCGCAGTGGTTATTCCCAAAAATGATAGAAAACAAACTTGCGCATTCCACGCTGAGAGTAACTGAAAGTGACGTAATAATAGCTAGAGAATGAGAGAGCAACGAAAAAAGATGCAAGAAAGAAAGAAGAGAAAAAAGCCAGAAGAAGCGAGCGAGAAAACGACAGAACGATTGAAAGTTTTGTTAGCGTTGTATATGTAAAATAAAATCAAAACGCTTTTATTTCGTCAGCGAATTGGTGTAAGCTGTCAAATCGACAAAAAGAGAACTAGCGGTCCGCTATTTCCATTAATATCCTAGTGCACCAAATGCAATCGGTATAATCAAAACTAATTAAATTTTTTCTGTGTATAAATAATAATTGTAATCAATATAACAACTTAGTATGCTCGTATTTTCTCCCCCACCTTCATATCGACGTATTCACATGCCATTCATTCCATTCATTCACTTCGCTCTCGAAACTCTTGCCACAGCTAATGCTCAGCCATTTGTTAGGTAATTAAGCAGAAAACCACAAATAGCACAAAATGCACAAAAAGCAAACGATTGAAAGCAAAAATGTAAATCACGAGAGACAAGTGATAGAAACCCAAACGTACATAGATATGGTGTGAAAAAACTTTCCACGAAGAGGGGAGGAAGGCGTTGCAAGTGACAAAATAAAACAATCGAAAGGCACAAGCAAAAAATATTGTAAGCCTGTTTTTAGATTATACTTGCAATGTAAATAGTCACTTGAAGCAAATTTGTTGGAAGTGTGAGAAAAAACGACCACAAAAAAACAAAACTACGTATCGTAACAGAGAAGACACGAGTTAAACAAACAATTCGAAAAGAAATCGTAATAAATACTAAAACAATAACTGTCAAAAAAGCTAACGAAGCTAACAACTTTAGCAAAACCCACGCACACACACACACGCAATTTACACACTTACATATGCGCATAATGAAATTCACGTACGAAATAAGTAAAGACATTGTTGAGACATTGACATGAAATGCAAGGGAAATGTTACAGTACAGCCGCTCGAATATTGTCATTGAATCAAAGTGTAATTATGCGTTGCGCAATAAAAATAACAATAATAAGCGGGGTGTTTACATAAATATTTACTACACTTGCCAACAATAGCAGACAAAGTTGCGTGAGCAGACAAATAGCGAACCAGCAAAAGCATAACAAAAATAAGAAAGTTTATTAACTTTTGCCAAACGACGTGAAATTCTAACAAGCTAAAAAAAAAAAGCATTGACAGACGACGTCGTTAATCTGGACTAGAGGCGCAGTTAATCTGATTAAAAGTCTTACTTAAGTAAATGACAGTTTTTCGAATTGAGTGAAGAGTGGATTTGTTTCTTTAATTGCAAGGTGGTATTTTACGACGTCCATATGTCTTACAATAGAAAAATACCTACATTTGTACATACTTTATTTTTTGGTAAAAAGCAAGAGCAACTCATCAGCCGACTGTGGTCCATTGGCTACGTTGTGGGTTCACAGACCGGTGGAGTCATGAAAGAAATCTGTTGAGGAGGATATGGTGATCTCCGAAATAGCTATAATTTCTAACACTCCTGGTTATTGTTTTCTTTTTTTTTTTTAAATACATTCCTTATACTGGCTTTGAGTTCAAAAATTAATATGGTCGAATTAATACATTTGCTTAAAATCATTGCTTTGTCAAAGCATACAATTTAAGTAAGATGCCCAGACACACACACAGAGAAGTATTTTCAAAATACACATTAAAAGTCACTTCCATTTACGTTAATTCTAACAGCAGCTGGAACAGAATTCCAAATACTTATGGTATTGACGAAACACAGCGTGGTAGATGTCAACAAATTAAAATTAGGTACAATTAAATTACAAGATTGGATAGACTTGGGAAGCATTATTTTTTTTATAAAGGTATTGAGGTGTATGTGTAGTAATAAGGCGAATAAGGAATATGCATTTTCTAACTTCCATGTAGTCCGAGATTTCACAGCCTAAAAGTCATGTTCTCCGTGGAGAGATATGATCAAACTTACGCAGTCTATACACATAACGTGTAGACCAGTCGAGAGTATGTAATAAATGGTCTCAATTGTAACAATCAATTGTATTGTGAGTTTCCGCCTACACAACGTCGAATAGACTTTACCTACAGCTGAATTAGTATGGTCCACGTACGTCAAACTAGAATTAATTACAAAACCAAAATTTTTAATTTTTTCAACATATTTAATATAATAGTTACCAATGCACAGGGTCGGGATATAATAAACATATAATTTTGTTCACCATGCGTACGTTTTTCCAACATCAAGAGAATGCCGTTTGACAATAGACAATTTCAGAATGGCAGCTGGTCCTAGAACTGGCCTTGCGCGACTCTCGAAATAAGACCTTTTAGTTGCGATTTTTTAACGGCCGTTTTAATAAGCTGAGATCTACCAGTCAGATAGCTTTTCAAAGTGGCTATTGAATATTCGCTAGTATCCCAATAACACCGAAGCTTAGAACAAAGCAGTTGATGGCCAATTGAGTCAAATGCTTTAGGGTAGCATTTGGTAGACTTTTGTCAAAGCGTACTTGAATATCGTCAAGAATTCCTATCATTGCAGTTAAACAACTATGTCCCGTGCTGAAACCGGACTGAAGTCAAAAAATCTTTATTTTTACTATTTATTTTCTTTCATTTTATTTACCTTTATAATTTTGATATTTTTGTATAGTCCCAGTCAGTAATTGGATGATTAAATTTTTGTCTATCGGCTCACTGAGTAGTTTTTGACTTCTTTTGTTGACTAAAAAGTGAGTTGTTGTACTTTGCTTTCAACAAATATAATTTTTAACCACTAAAAGGCCATGACCGTTGAATTGATAGAATTATTCTGGCTTCAATGGCCAAACATTGAAGTACAAGCTAAAAAGGTAAGGTATTTTTTTAACTGTTTTTTTTAGTACTTCGCCAATTTTTTAGTACTAAAATTACATTTCCGATAAATTAAAAGAGATCAGATAAGGTTAGCATTATTTTTCATTTGTAAATTTTCTTATCAACTCAACCCCTTATATTATATTGCGCATTGAAAATCTCTACGCCAACCCCGCATTCCATCTACGAACCGGCTGTATGCCCTCCAATGGGTGTCCTCTTACCTGAGACCAATCCATGCGGCTTGGGAAATTCTTACGGGGTTTGTGAGTAACCCAATTCTTTGTCAGGGTATAATCAGTGACCAGCGGTTTAATCTCAGATGGTAAATCGTTGAGAATGGAGATGTGCCAGAACCCAGCACTGTTAGCAGCTGAGTTGTCGATAATGATATCTATAGGTAATAAACAAACAGAACGTTGAAAACATCAAAGCTTCCCCATAATTCCTAGTCCCTAGTAAGGGCTGGCAACCAGACCAGCGATCAGCTCCCCATGAGAGAGTAAGGGTCGAATTATAGTGACATCCAGTGTACCATTTTTAGTTTTCATTGCCATCTTTTGCCTAACATTCTTCTTTAATCCAATTTATTAGGTATAGTAAAAAGAATTTTATTTTGGTATTAAATTGAAGCTTTTATAGCTTTTTTTATAGCATAGTTAGAATTAACCGATTCATGTCAGATATGCACCGTTTTGTTCGATATCTTGTTGTCTTTTCAAAGGTAATTTCATAGTCTCAATCTCATAGAACCCCTCATCCTTATTGGCTAAAAACTGAAGCAGTCGATTTTCACTATCTTCTCTTGAGGTGACTTTTTCATCAGGAAAATCTTTAGCCATAGACAAGAACAGGTAATAATTTCTTGGTATCCGGACCGGTCTATAAGGTGGATGTATAAGAATCTTCCAACCATGCTACCGAAGCTTCTGACGAGTCTCTATCGATGTGTGTGGCCTGGCGTTGTCCGGATGGAACACAATTCCTCTCCTATTCGACAAAGCTGACCGCTTCTAGGCGATTGTTTCCTTCAGACAGCCCAATTGCTGACAGTACTGATCCAAATTAAGAGTTTGGCCGCTGGAGAGCAGATCATAATAAGTGATTCCCTCTCAATCACACCAAACACATAGCAAAACTTCGCTGAATGTCAATCCTGCCTTTGCCACCGTTTGTGTTGGCTCACCGCGTTTCGATCACGACCGATTTCGCTAAACGTTGCAGTAAATGATCAACTTTTCATCAGCAGTAACTATCTGCTTCAGAAATGGATCGCTTTTGCGGGGTTTCGCAGATGGAAATTCGGTCCATGAGGTTTTCGGCGTTAACTCGTGTGGCACCCATAAAGCCATCTATTAGAAAAATAATGGATTTCTTTTTGCTAGTCCTAATATTTGAAGTTTTTCATATTTCAAATTCTAGCCGAACCCGTCAATGAAATTTGAATTCATATTTTATTCCATCGCCACTGTAGGCGTAAATCTTTCCTTGTACACCAATTTGAACAAAGTGGATTCCGGAATTTTTCACAACGATCGCAAATGATTATTTGTTATGCGCTTTATTTTCATTCTTCCGTACTTTCAGGATAAAACGTTCATGTTCAAATAAATCTCCATAATTAACTTCGTATTATCACTAATTACTCGCCTTTTTTACTCCTTATCATCAACCTCTCAAACTGATATTTTGCACTCATTTAAATGGTTAAATGAATGTACACGTCGGCGTGGAAATGAGTTAAGTGAATAAATAAAAGAATAAATAAACTGTTGCCAACGCATTATACTTTCAAATACATATTTCGCACGTATGCAACGTCCAAGGATTGTCGTGGTTTGCATACCGCAAAACCGGAAGCTTATCGAACAACAACGAGGGCAAACCAAAAAAAAAAAAAAACAAAAACAAAACACATCTCAAAGCAAAAACAAAACAGCATCAACTGATAAGTTGACGACCCGACCAGCGGCAGACATCAATACAAGTACCAAAAAAAAACAAAAAAAAAAAGTAAGAACGAACCTGACATTACATTAATTAGTCTATTCAGTTAAAAGTGTAGCAGGTAACTGACAGCCGGCAGCCGGCAGCTTGCAGCAAGCAGTAAACTGCAAAAGGGAAAGGCAACCATAAAGGACGGCAGGAAGCGTTGCTAACGACGAGTGAGGTCAGCAAATTGGGAATCCTTGAATTGATATGCCGACCATTTAATGAAACAACACCGTTTGGGCGAGCGCATCATCAGTAGAGGGATTTTTTTTTTGTGTTTTGGCAATGTGGCAGAGTGAAGGCGGCGGCAAGTAATTACGAGGTGAGTGAAAGGTTTCGTTTTCGTTTTCGTTTTGGCGTTCAATGACCGTTCGCCATGTGCCCCATGTTGACCATGCACATAGAATGTAATAGCAGACAAAGGAAGACATCCGATATTTAATGAATGTAATGAAGTGAATTGAATGCAAAGAACAAAAAAACAAAAACAAAAACAAAAAATGATTTATGAAAAAATCGAACCAACATTTGTTTACCCTCACTCAAAGATAAGTATGATAAAAACTAACTTAATTGCATAAATATTTTGGCAAACGCGTATATTTTGTTGTTGTGTGACATTTGTTGTCAGAGATGCGGACGTTATAATTAATTGAAACGGGTGCAGCGTACGGCGTCCATGCTTATCAGGGGATCCCTACCCTAAGGAGACTCCTACTCTCTACCAAATCTCTGGGGTTAATTTTAAACCTTTCGCCAGTTATATGGAAAATTTTAGACTGGATGTAGTGCTGCCAGACTTAACGCGATCCATTTGTGGAAAAACTAAGATTCGGGCATGCAAAGGTCCCGGAAGCTCGTCCGAATACTCTATGGAAGAGAGGAATGGAAGTCGCCATAGACCTAGACCCAGAGTCGACGGCTATCTATACAGATGGCCAAGCGGATATTAAATCTTTAAAAACTCGCGAAGAAACAACAGTTGCCATAGTATGCAGAAGTTCTCTTAATTCGCTCGCGTTTAAATGTTCCGGGACTATTGCATGGACCCCTGGGTACAGAGACATTCCCGGCAAATGAATTGGCAAAGAAATGGGCGGAATTATTTGTGGCAAATTCTGCCCTGTGTAAACGCGGGCATGCCGCTAACCTCCTGCAAACACAGATTAAAGACAAAATTCCTTACAAAGGTGAATACAAGGTGGGCCATGGAACCCATCTTTCATATTACCAGACAAGTTTGGCCAAAGTTAACGTAGAGTGATCTAAAACACTCACTCGCCTTGACCGCCCTTCTCCCAGGCTAATGGTCGGGGTAATAACTAGAGACTGTCTTATGGGCATACATGGAAAGATATTTGAATGCCTAACCAAAGATGTCGGTCGCAGTTGCAGGGTTAAAGAGGAAGTGGAGAACATCCAAAACTATCTCTGCCATAGTCCCGCCCTGGCCAACACCCAAAGCTAATTCTTCAATAAGTTGTTTCTAGACTGTTTGGCCGACCTGAGCTCGGCGAGCATTCTCAATTTTCTGTGCTACGTAAGGCTCACCCCATGGTTCACTTTCTAGGGCAAGAAAGGAAGAAATATTTGGCACCTTACCAGAGGTATCACAACGGTCTTTATTAGCCTACGTGTGCCTCCGTGGTCTTACACGGAGTTTGCCGCTCTACCGTAACTTAACCTAGAATTAATTGAACTTTTAACAGAATCAATAGATTTTATCCTGTAGCGAATTATTCGTTAAAGTTAGTTGTCTAATTAGCTATCGATTGTTAATTTGTTCCACAATATATTCTAAAGCCTCGGTCGGTCTAGACTTAATTTTCTTAACTGAACTTAACTTAGCGGTCGCTGTAGCTGAGTGTATAGCGTGTTTCATCCGGAGTGCCCTTGGTACAAGTTGCCCCTTTGGCGGGCAATGGCAAATCTCCGAATCTATTTCTGGTATCCATCAAAAAAATTCCCACGCTGAACTCCGAAAGATAAATAATATTTGTGAGAAGTTGAGAGGGGCGACCGCTATTAGAAATACTATAATTATTGATGTTACTTGCCGAAGTCAGAATCCCCCAAATAAAGCGCACACACGTTACCCACGCTACCCACTCGGCTACGACGGCCGCGAAAAAGCTATCGAAAATTGAGCTACACACGTCCGAGGCTGTCAAACTCTATCGAGGTGGGCATTTAAATGTTGTAGGGCTTCATCAGTTAATGTGCTTTGAGGCAAAAAAAAAAAACATACTAAAAAATTTGTTAATAAAGACTAAAAATTGACAAAAATTACAAAATTACTTATTGCAGGTTATCTGTTTTATGAGCAAAGAACCCTACGGTCTACCAACCTACAATGACAAAACCCCGTACCCACTTTGTCCAGATTGTGAAAACTCTAAAGACTTTGCCGAAACGAACGCAAAGTACTCATTCTTTTTGCAAAAACGAAGGTGCGGCTAACTCGCTAGGACTGTTGTAATTCATTTTTGTTTTACTTCGAGTCCAATGTTTTGCCCACCTCTGCAGTGAATTCCTGTAAAAAATCCGATGACAGCATCATTCGCGTTGGAATTAATTTAAGAACAGCAATTTATTTTCATTATGATTTATTTGCTAATAATTTTATGAAATTAAAAAGCTAAATGAAAGCTGAGTAAAGGCAATATTAAAAACAAAAACCCACAGTGTGCCTGAGTAAAAGTGTAACGGTGAAAAACAGAAATTGAAAGCAATTTGCCATACGCTGCTGATAGTTTAAAGCGAAAATAAACAATTACAGAAGACGTAAAGTGAAAAGAAAACACAAAGCCGCAGCGAGTTGTGGCAAGTTATGAAAAAGGCAGTTGACTGAGAAGCGCAAAGCCAAAGTATAAAACAGAAGGTGGCTCACGGCGACGAGCAGACAGCGGCGCAGTGAAGCACGCAAGAGTTGCTGAACTGTAGTGGATAGCAGGAGCGGGCAAGCGAGCATACCAAGAAGAAGACACTCGATCGAGTGCAAGGTGCGCTGCTGGAATGCATCAACCAGCTGGACTGCAACGGGCAGCATTTTGCTTATTGCCACATTCAAGAAGACGAAATTGGCCAAGAGCATACACAGGTATAAATTACAACGTACCGCGTATGGGTCAACAGCAACAGCAACAACAAACCATAGCAAATAAACCACACAAAAAACAATCGCAGTGAAATTCAAGAATTGCTGTAAAACCTGCCACAGGCTGTAAAAACAGCAATCAGAAAACCAATAACATTTGGCTGTCGACGAGCGCGCGCGCGCATACAACAATAATAAAAACGTGACCACCGCCTTTTAATCACAATGGTGATAGTAAACGAAACAAAGAAAAACAACAACACCGCAACGAAAGGTGCAAAATACTTACATACGGAGTGAAATGCTGATATTGCTGGTCTTTCAGTTGAATTGGAATCGCTACAAAGTCAACATTGACGTTTTTTTTTTGTGGTGGAAATTTCAGCAATCTTATTGACTTTTCTTTGTTGCGGCTCCACACGACGTTCGACACATCAATTTAAGCTCATCACGTTACTTTGGCTGGAAAATTGAGGAAAAAATGCCAACTACCCAATGGTAGTCATAATTTTCCATGTCGTATGGCAAATAAACAAAGGTGGGTATGTAATTCTATGAAAACTATCAAAATAAACATATTAAGCGGAGTATGCGATGCTTGGCATTAATTTTTTTCTTTTTTGACATTTGTAAGAGTGTTTCTATCTTTTTGCAATGGCTTTATACTATTACCACTATTTGTTTCACGTCGAAAACATGATTCACGTGAGTCTTGCTGGCACTCATTTTTTGCAAAAGAAAAAGGGCGAAGGTTGATTTTTGAATATCGAATATTATAGATTAATTCGCACAGATAGTTTTGAAGGACTATCGGTTTATTTCCATATAATTTAAATGGAAGGTATATTTTAATTAGAAAAGGCTAGCTTGCTTCTATAGAGTTTACTCGGTGGGCAGAGAGGTCTATCAGAAAGATGTCTACAAATGCAAATGTTAATAAATCCACCCGATGAATGAGTCTCCGAAGAAGTAATTCACGAGAAATCTACCATCGACGAAGTATTCACGAGACGCCAAATCTTGGAAAAAACCCGAAAGAATAATAGACACACGAGTCTGCAGACAAGGTGACTATCTTTCGTGCGGCTTCTTTAACCTTATGTTAGAAAAGATAATTCGAGCTGCAGAGTTGAACCATCAGGCACTATATTTTATAAGAGCGTACAACTTCTGGCGTATGCTGATGATATCGATATCATCGGCCTCAACAACAGTTATCAAATAAACAGTCAGCGCACTCGCGTCTCGGCTCCCGCATCACTGTTGACAATTACAATTTCGACAAAGTGGAGGACTTTGTTTACCAGGGAACCAGCATTAACACCTACAATAATGTCAGCCTGTAAATCCAACGTAGAGTCTCTCTTGCCAAAAAGTGCTACTTTGGGTTGAGTAGGCAATTGCGCAGTAAAGCTATCTCTCAACGAACCAAAACCACACTCTACAAGTCTCTCATCATGCGCGTGCTATTGTATGGCGCTGAAACATGGGCACTGTCAGCATCGGATGAGATGGACCTTGGAGTGTTCGAGAGAAATATTCTCCGAAAGATATTTGGACCTCTAGGTCTTTACGACGGCGAATACCGCTGACGATGGAACGATGAGCTGTATGAGCTTAAGAAGACTATTTTGATAGCCCTCATTTTCTAACGGCCCTAGCAAAAAAAAATTGTTTGTACTCAGTGTAAACTTTTAGAAAACCCACGAGAATTCTCATTTTCATCCTACTCAAATCAATGCGTGGATTCTTTGAACCTCAGAGTGCGGCAATCGTACAGTAATGTTGTCGGCTACTCTTCGCTTCTGCAGTTTCTACAAAGATCGTTGCAGGAGATCCCCAAGTTTTCTGCAAGTCTCTCAAAAGCGATGTAACTTTTGAGTTCTGGGACCGTCCCGTTTTACATTCATGGTGCACGAGTTTTATATATCTGCAGGTGCGGATCCATTTTTCATATTGTACCCCATTCCATCCTTTGTACATCATTCCATCAATATGGAAAACTCCTTTATAACGAGCCTGTAGTTAGCAATCGATAAGGGTAATAAACCGTTCCGGAATGGCGAAAGTGGAAAGAAAGTGCCACCTCATCTGTCGCTCCTTTGACGGGTATATTGCTCTGCACGGTTATCAGATGTAAAACAAACTGTTCAGGCATCTCGTTTAGAGATATGCGAAAGTCAGCTCCATTTTGGGAGGTCCTTGCAACAGTGTTGAATGATCGTAAGAGCTAGTAGATATATCCCCTTAGTCTTGTTGTCCATCAGAGTAGCTTCTGTAATTCTGTGTATGTGTTTCTATGACTTCTATGGGTAAGATGTAAGGCAGCCCTAAGAGCATTAATTTGTGGGATATCCTACAGCTGCAGCGACAGTGACCACCTTTTTTACCCGCTCCTGTTTATTCTGCGTCCAGCTCGGTTTTCCATCTAATACTACGTCTAGATATTTAGCGGATTCTTCCAACCCTAATGTTGCGTTTGCTAATATAGGAGGTTTCAGAGATGCCATATTCTAGTAAATAACACAACATCAATATTGACTAGATTGACTCCTGGCCATATCTTCTTGGTCTACTTTTCGAAAAACTGGGCTAGGGTTAGAAACATTTTGTAGAAGTACGTCTCCGCAATATCGCTGGACACGAGGCAGCCGATCAGCTAGCCAGAGAGGGTTCAGTAAAAACCTCAAATGAGATGCCGATTCCAGTCCCGAGAGGAGTAATGAACAACAGCATTTACCTCCAACACCTTCAGCATTCTGCAAAATGAACATGGCACGAATACGACCTAAAGAGGGCATCCATTAGTCTATCGAAGGCTAGGCCTAACGTCACGAGCCTGGTGGCAGTTCTCACAGGGCCCTGGCCGAATGGAACCCGTGCCAGAAGATTTCGTATTTCCCACAATTATCACTGCAGAAGCTACTGGGATGAAAATCAACAGGAGTTAGTTGAGCACCTTATGTGAAGATGTATGGCCACTCCGAGGGCGTTTGAGTAGATAACCTCAACAACAAAATTCTAAAAATTTATCAACTGCGCTAGTCGATTTTAACGCAATAACCAAAGATTATATGGTGAAAAACCTGCACGTAGTTGCTAATTGGACGTTAAATTCCTTCGCCGCAGTTCTAGCCTAACCTTAGCATTTCAAACTGACGAGTCAGGCAATTTTTCAACTATTGATCGATACTAGTTACGCATCAGTGTGTCAGAGATTTGACTAACTCTACAAAAAAGTAAAGAGAACAAATTAAACTTCACTGTAATTCAAATAGCTTTGAACTTATTAAAATCTTTGGAATACTGACCTGGCGCAGAATGGAAAATAATGCCTTTCGGTGATCCACCTCTTCAGTCAGCTCTATGCTTGCGAACGTAAACACATACATACTTATACAGATGTCTGCCAATAACTGCAGTCATTCATCTGTTGCCTGTGGTGCTTGTGTCTCGGTTGCAAGCAACTTGACTAGTGTCGGCGTTTGATTTGATTACGTTCCAATTGTGTTGCCCCTTACTACATACATACACACATACTAGTTGATATATATAAGCGCATTCACCCAGCCGGCAAATTATTTGTAAGCGAGTGAGAAAATAAAAAAACGTATAAAATACGTGTGTGCACAGTTTTCTGAAATGTTTTTTGTCACATTCGTATTGAGCAAAAAACCAGCCAAATATTGTTGATGCCGATAGGTTCTGTTAGGTTAGCTAGGTAGCCACAAAGCCCATTGCCCCCCTTCCACTACTGGAAGTTCTTAAACTACTCCGATTAATTGGTAAATCCCAAAAGCTTCTCTAGTCTCCGAGGGAATGGTCCCCCAGAAATCTGAACCGCATTTCCCTTAGTGCCAGATACTCGCACAGGGAGATCTTAATGGACTCTACTACTTCCTCAACCCTGCATCCATCGTCTGGTGTCCCGTTAAAGCAGGAATACCAACGGGCGTTGTATGCTCAATCCGGGCTCCTACAGCCATGCCTCGGCTGCTCTTCTCGCTCACTCTTTCGCTTCCTCGATTCCAGGGACGCCACTGTACCTTGGAATCCAGTATAGGCTGAGCGTATGCTATCAAAGACATTGCAGAGAACTCGGCAGTTCGGAACGCATATCAAGTTGTCGACTTCAGAGCTTTGATCGCCCCATGACTGTCTAAATCAAAGGCAAGGTTTGAAGTAGCAAGATCCATCATACCTACCAATCTTGCCGCTATGTTGATTGCAAAGATCTCAGCTTGAAAAACGCTGCGGTAATCTGGAAGCATGTATGCTTTTCTCAATGAGAGTTGCTGGGAGAAAACTCTTGACAATGTGCCTATATCCATTTTTGAGCCATTCGTGAAAATCGGAATCTCGTCAGAGTTTAGTGCCGTCTCAGATTGTAAGTCACCTCCATCGGGAAATTGTACTTTGAAATTCCGCGATCTGATAATCATATCTTCCTTTTTCCACCACTAATCGCTGGAGTGGTAGCTTCAGGAGTGTCTTCAGCGCCGCTTGAGCTGTCGAACGTACTTAATACAGACATACCCTCCGTTGCATTTTTTTGCAAAATAAGCAGATATGATTTGACGTCAGCCCCCTCCCATCAGACGAGAGCGCGATAGGTTACAATGGGCTTCGACCCCTGTATATATCCAATGAATAATATGCGATCGCATACCCAAGTCTTTCCCAATTGTACTCTCTTACAGGAGTAGAGCGCGTTAAATACCTTTCTTGTCCGCTCTTCATAATAGTTTGAATTTCTTAAAAATTGATATTACTGTAATTGTAATTTTAGCTTTCTTAGATGCAATCAATTGCAACCACACACAATCTTATATATATATTAATTTATTTACTTGAGCAAAAAACATTTCCATTAGCCACTGGGTACTTTTGCTTAGATTAGAGATGGCCACGGGACTAATTTTAAAATGGTCGAGATGGGCGCGTTCGGGTACGTCTTCAAAAATTTGCAGGCGCAACAGGACATCGCCAACTTCCGAAACTCACAAAAATTCAAAAACGACCACAACCTAATTCAGATTAACGAGAGGATGCCATTTACTTAAGTAACGTATTCAACTTCTGGAAAAATATGACAAAATTGTATGCTTCTTTGAAACACGCTAAGTAAATACATATATGAAATATATATGCAACCTGTTTGAAAAGTCGAATTTAGTACAAAAGTTATATGAGAGATTAAAATTTCAGTATCAAACGGTTCGTTTCGCTGAGGAGAAGTTGCCACCTGTTTGAAATAACAATTTTCATTACACTATACAAAAGTATATAAAATGTTAAAATATGAGTATCAAATGGCACGTTTCGCTAAGGAAAACGATTATTGCTAACTAAATTTCGCAGAGAGTTGCCACCTGCTTGAAAAGTAAAGCTTAATGAAATTACACACAAGTTATGTGTAATATTAAAATATGGTTGTCAAATGGTTGGTCTCGACAACACGGTTCATAGCTGACTGTTTTAAAAGTCAAATATTCGATTCGCTGAGGAGAAAGCTTATAGCATATATTAGGTTGCCACCTGTTTGGAAAGTCGAATTTAATTAAATTATGCACAAGCTACTATATGTAATATTAAAATTTAAGCGTCAAATAATTCGTTTCGCTAAGAGTAAGTGTATAGGTATATTTTGAAGAGTTGCCACCTTTTTTAGAAACCAAATTAAATTATACACAAGGATATCAAATATTAAAATATTAGTGTCAAACTGTTTGGACAAGGTGTATACCTATATTTTTTAGAGGGTTGCCACCTGTTATATATGTGACAATTAATATGGCAATTAATAAATAAATATAGGCAGGACAACGTCTGACGGGAAAAATGTGTTATTTTTAACTAATCAAATTCCTATGAGTTTTATTCGGTGATATACGTCGGGACCAACGACACAAATTTCAAAAATAACGGAATAGGCGGGTTCGGGACTTAAAACTTTTAATGTCGTAATGGCCGGGATTGGGAACGAATATTTAGTCCCGCGCACATCTCTATCTCAAACATACAGATATACATACATATGTATGTCTGTATGTAAATCTCTAAGTGCAATTGCATTACAGACAAACTCTAATTTCAGTCTGTTCCAATTGTGAGCAGCAGCAGCAGCTCATGTTCGTGCACAATAACACCGCACACACACATCCAAGCGAAATACACACAATACATGCATACATATGTACATATGTGCACTTTCAAACTCTCGCAATCACTCACATTTTACTGCTCAAATTCCATTGAAATATCCGTCACTTTGGTAAGTGAGTTAATGGGTGGTACTCATACTTTGTGGGCGTACCGAGTACTCTGCATACTCGTACAAAAACACCATTCATATTGAGCGTGTGGCATGTAGCATCATGTGTGGCAGCATGATATTATGATGCAGTTGAGGGGTGTTTTCTAGCTACGTGGCATTCTCCAAAATGACAGCTGCAAGTGCACAATTGACTGACAGTGACAATGACGTCTACCCGATTGTTGAAGGTTTACAAGGTAGAACTCTGCCTCAGAGTCTGTTGTTTTGTTGTTTTGTTGTTTTTGGTAGCTGGCAATGTGGATGCATGCAATGGACTCTGTTGCTCTGCTTGCCGATGATGGATCAGCTTCTAATGCAGCTAACACAAAAACCAGTTGATTTACAAGTATTAAAAAGTCATTTGGAAATCAATGAGTAAAAATCGTTTGCACATTACAGATTAAATTTTTTGCTTAAACGAAAGTCAATGTCGAATCGAAAGCAGGATTGAATTTCAGAACATGCTGTTTGATGTTGTAAATATGTAGATATGTAACCTTTTGGCAGAATTATTTGGTATAAATACTATAAGTATTTAATGTGCAAGGTTTCCCGCTTAAAAGCATAAAATATATGGTGCAAATTTAGGAGTTTAAATGGGATTAGGATAATGAGATGATAAATATAAATATTTGCAATAAATAATGTATAGAATATTTATGGAAATACAATTTTTCATTACATAAGAAAAGAAAATACATAGTTCCACTTCAAATTTTTTTTTTTTTTTGACGGATACAGAACTTTTGAAGTTTCACCCTCTTTAGAATTTTTTTTCGGAATTATGCTTTCTTAACACTAACATTTTTATACTCTATTAAGTATAATTTTTTAAATTTAATTCATCTTTCCAAATAGGTGGCAACCTTATTTCGGAATATTTTCGAAACTAAGCATTTCTTTATTTGTTTCGTTACACGCCCTAATTTTGATATTTTAGTTAACTTATAGAACAGGTGGCAACCCGTTTTAATTTTGGGTTTTCAAAATTAAGGTTTCTAAACTTCCTTTCACCAATATTTCAGCATTTCTAGTTGACTTATTAATTAAGTGGAATTTTTTAAACTATTTTAAATTTTAAACAACAGGCAACGTATTAATTGAACTGTATTAACATTTTGAGATAGATGGCAACTCTCTTCAGGCTTATTTTAGTAGTGATGCTTTCTTAAAGTTCTATTTCAAAATATTTTTGAAATGAAGCTATCTTACACTTTATTTATTTTTTATTAATATAATTGCACTGTGATTTTTAAACTTAGGGGTAACTCTCTTTAAAAAATATTCTTTATGTTAACCCAGATAACCTACTATTTGTGTGTAAAATGTTATCCAAATCCTTCCAGCCTTTTCAATATGAAAACGTGCAATGAAAGTGTAGGGGTCGCAATTCACCACCAACAGATGCAGAATACGAGGGAACGGGAGGTAGAAAAATGCAACACAAGCATTACAATTTCCGTGATTTTTTTATTGTTTACTGGCTGCGCTAAAGAATAACAAAATCTTTATTGAAATGTCTATAGAGTTTTGATCTATTTTTTGTCCAAGTTCAATAAGTTTTTGTTAGCATAAAAATAGCTTTATTTTTTCTTAACAAAGTTATATTCCAGCAGGTATGATTGGTAATTTCTTTGCATTCAATGATTAATAGAATCCTAATACACCCTGATATTATTACTATTTTTTTTTGCGAATAATTCAATTTGTGAGATCTCATTTGAGAAAAACAAAAATTTCGTTCATATGGCAGCCGCCGTAGCCGAGTGTTTAGCGTGTGCGCGCTTCATTCGGTGGGTCCCAGGTTCGAATCCAGCTCGGGGCAAGTAACATCCAAAAATTATAGAAAAAGTTTTTTCTAATAGCGGTCGCCCCTCAGCAGGCAACGGCAAACCTCTGAGTGAATTTCTGCCATGAAAAAAACTTCTCACAAAAACATTCGCCATTCGGTGCTTTTTCGCCAACCCAAAAAACTTGCAGTTTTCTTCTACAGCTAGTCCCATTTTACAAAGATCTTAATTGCACTTGCAGTGACTTGCGAGGTAACCAGTAAGGGTTCTTAAACTCTCCCGCCTGAGATACAGAAGTAATTCAGAGATCTTCCAGAGGGAGCTATGTACCTCTTGGATTACCTTTTCTTCTTTATATTACGCCAGTGAGTTGCAAACCGAGACTCCTTTCTATCTCCTTATTAGTTCTGCCGTGAACCCTTAGATGTTCCAAAGAAAGGCTCTCGACCAAGCAAACGTTGTTGGGTCAAAAGTTTTGCGAGACTTAAAGCTCCAAACTGCTCATACCCCGGAAACCACCACAACGTTACGTTATTGTGGGAGGCCAGTTGATTCAGAAGAGATTTCAAAGTCACCCACAAGTGGTAGACTTCCATACACTCTGCCCCGAATATTCCAGTCCCAGTACTGTACCATACTTGGGTTTTTTTTGGAGATATGTATAAGGTATTATCGCTCTGCAGTCGCCCCTTTCAGCAATTTTTACCTTGTATTGTTTATTGAAGGATAGATTTAGTAGCATGATATCCAAACAAGTTTCCTTCCTAATGGCAATTGCGATGGGGGGAATGCCTGCAAGGACGACAATAGCGTCCTTTGGGCAGGTGCGCATCGCTCCTGTGATGGGCATACAAACCGTACGGTGGTGGAGTCAGCCTAGGTGAAATTCCTAATGTTTTACCAAAAAGCCTTTGACAGACATAAAAAGCCTTTGTGGCCTTATTGGTAATCATTGTTAAATTTGAGTTGAGTATTTTCTGTTGAGTTTGTTATCCAGCTTGTTTGTACTCTCTCTTGAAATTAGTTGTCCAATTGTGCAAGCGTAGTGTAGAAATAGGTTGTCTATTTAAACTTAGCTATTTACGTACATACATATGAAGACAAATACGAGTATACATTCAGCATTCTAAACATACAACAATACAAAATCTGCGACCTACCACAAGTTAGAGTAACCACACCAACCACGAAAACCTTGAAATTAAATAAATATTAAGTAGAATTAGTTAGGCGCGTATTTTCTAACAGTTGCGCAGCTCCGAGTATGAGTACTTAAAATGCTGTGCTATACTGATTAATATTTAATGCAAAAGCTTGCATTCCTAAAACACATGCATAGTTTAGTAACTTCAAATTTTCAAATGTGGAGTAAGGCAAATGATATTAGCACAATATATGTACAAACATAAATGTCACTTAAAAAGAATTCCCTATTTCAATTTAATTGAAAATATGATAGGTAGGTAGTTAAGCAAAATGGATGGATCACAAGTAGCTAAAATACTGCCCTTTTTAATGGCGTAAATTCGACAAAACCTAGTGAGTAATGCAAGGATGTGCATTACAACCAGCCAGAGTTGTTAATGAAGTCTGCGATGTTGGAGGTCTCGATTCTATACACCTGTCCTAGGTTATCCAGAAAAGGACTTCCTAAGGCTGCTAGACCAATGCAGGCTAGAGCCGGTCATTTGCACGGGAAATGCTCGACCGTTTTCTTCGCGGCTACGTCTCTACAGTTTCTACAGTATTCGTTATGCGGATTACCCGTTCTTCTAGCATGCGTGCCGAGCCTCACAGTGCTAGCTCATCGGCTTTTTCATTACCTTTGGTTCCTTTATGCCCGAGAACCGAAATGGCAGATATTTCCATATTAGTGGTTAAAGAGGCAATCAGCTGTTTACAAACACCGACTACCCTGGAGCCAATATTTCCTGTTACGTTCCTGTCTTCAAGCGATTTACATACCCTCCAGATCGCGAAAACTTCTGATTGGCATGGATAGTTTAAAGGATTGGAGGCAGCTCCATCTGCAAAGTCCATTTTGGACCGTCGAAGAATATTTTTATGCCACAGTCGACGAAGATCTCACCTCTCTTCCATGCATTCCTATTTGCAAATACAGCCTTAGATCAGTGCTCAAATTTCAATTTGCGAGGGCTGAAATCCGTTCTGGTGTTAACTATGTCTGAAGGTAGTTGATTAAAGAAACTACTACGCCCTTGCTGTGTATACTTCCAGCACCCAGATTTCCTGCGCCTAAGTGCTGTCCGTGAAGATGTGCATAGTATGTGTAAGTCAATTGGAAGCAGGTTTAAAATAGGATCCACACCCGCCGTAGGACAGGTGCAACAGGCTGCCGTGGTACCAACACACGCAACGCGTTCAACTTTCTGCAGACCGGTGCGGTTATAGCTCTTCCGGAGAGCATCCCACCAGACTACAGAGCCACAGCGCAGCATCGATTTGCAAGCGCAGAAAGCAACACTAGCGTACTTGCTCCTCAATGTATATTTTCCATTTTAACTTACAATCGATAGTCAACCCCAAATTCATGGTGCTGCAAGATAAACTTAATTATCGGTAATTTAGGTATGGAGGTCTGAAAGTAGTTAAATTTGTGTGTAAGAATTTTGAACTATCAATACAACAAATAACAGTGGTATATTTTTTGGAAAAAGGATATATATACGCTTGCGCATTCAGTGGTTGGGAGCTGGAAATGAATGAAAAACATCGCGCTTATTAGAAAATAAATATTATCATTGTAGAGGCTCATTTTCATTTATCGAAGTAGGGTAGGTTAGGCTGATGTGAAAGTTCCTCTAAGGTAACTAATTTAAATATTTTGAGCGGCAACGTGCACTGTAACCGAAAAGTTAACAGGAGAAACACTGCGTACCGATAACGAATTCCGACTAACTGCTGATTTCCACTCCGGAGAGCTCCCCTTCCTTTGCGTTAATGAAGTGAGAGCCTACGCGCCTAAACCTCAGCTTCTTATAAGTGGTAGCAGAGGAGAATATTAAAGGATAATTCCCATTCGTCACTCTCTAAATAGTTCCAACAAAGAGGCTCTGAAGTTATATTTACTCTAACCGTTGCTAACGAGCCTGCTCATCAGCCATGTGGTTTCCTGCTATATCGCTATGGCTGGCACCCAAATCAGTTTGTTGAGGAAATATTCAGAGGGGGTCAAGAAAGAGCACAGACACTCCACTCCCAGTTTCCACCTAACCCATTAAAAAACCTAAGGCCTTGTGAGTAGCCAATCCGCAGCCTTTTTGATAACGGCTATCGGCGCCTGAAATTGAAACCTAAATTATTGACTGACGGAGAGCTTCTTGTAGAGGGCATCACCTCCAAACTTTCTTTCCAGCATCGACACGTCCGTAAAGAAGTTGGAAAACCAATTCATCAACGACAACGAGTGACAGTTTGGTGGAGCTTTTGGACCGTTGCTGTATTGAACCGGGACAACATTTATTTTCAGCAAGATGGCTTCTCGGTGATGTTAAAAACCAAAGAGAGAGCGACAAAAAAGCGATATTCTTGAGTCGAGAAGTTGGAGATTAATTTAGAGAGGCCGGTAATTGTATGTAGAGATAGGGTCTGAAAATATTAATGGCCAAGAAGCAAATTTCATAAAATCATTTCAAACATTTTTTTTCCTTTCAATAGAAAATTAGGGAGAGTGTGTGCTCAAAAAAAAATCATCTAGATTAAAGTACAGCAGCTATCAAAAGCAAGAAAAATGGGAATGAAATGTTGTTTAAAAAATATTTACTACTTTGAGAAAAAGCAGATTTTATATTTTTATTCTATTTGAAGGAAACTCAAATTACTCAATCAAACTTTACTCAAAAATAAAAAATAAAATACGGCATCAAAATAAGTAAAAATTTTCTGGCAATTTTTTTCATTGTACCCGGAATACTCCAAACAGGCACAAACAAAAGCGATTCAGGGATATATAAATTCGAACATTTTTAGCACTTTCATTAAACAAAATCTTAGACAATATATACTATTTAGATAATATATGTAATTTAAAAAAATTATTATGGTTAAAGCTGAAAATATGTGAACCAAGAAATTGCTGCGAGATCTTAAATTTCTTCAACCAAATGTTTTTTTTTTTTTTTGAATTATTAGATATATGTATATAGTGTGGTACGTGCGTGAAATATAATGGACTTTAGGAGAAAGTGCTTTGAAATTATTTTTGTATTTAATGTAAAACGTAACTATCATCATCAAAAAAACAACTTTCTAACTCTGCTTGTAGATTTACAGCATCGTACGAGTTTTTTTTTTCATCGGAATACAATAAACAATTGGAAAAGAAGAAACAACTACAATATCATTAGAGAAAAAAACACACATAAAGTGAAGGACTAACGACACTTCCTTAAGGGATTTACTTTCCTGAGGGAAGTTACAACAAAAGGGTTTCACAGCAAATGCCATCAGCTGTCAGCACACACCGCCTGCTACTTCAATAAAATAGAAACTATTGAAGTTAAACAACGTCAACCCCCAGGCAGAGCTAACTATGTATGTGATAAAATTTTATGTGGCACTATATCAAATGCTTATGAGAAGTTAGTAGTGTAAATGCCATCGATTTGGAGACCAACTAATAAGTGGCAGTATTCGCTGAGTAAATAACAAACCCCTTGTTGGTTTGGTAAAATTAAAATACATTTATCTTTTATTACACACAGTGGAATAATTTTGAGTAGAAAATTTTACTGGCGTCACTGACATCAATCGACCCTTATGCAGAAGCTTGGTAGCCAAATCCGCGAAGAGGATAATCTCAAAATTCACGCAACAAATCACTGAACATAGCTCCATATATTTATATAATTTAGCTAATACGGATTTTAGGACTCTGGAAAATTATAGACGGCTCAAAAATTAAGTAAATAGTGAGTGCTGGAATAATCTGTACGGAACTCAAAGCACGGCACTCGGTAACCAACCAAAAACACAATATACAGAGACCGTTAAAGAATCTATATACTGAGATAGACGACATGACAACAAGACGGGTAATGATAAGGTGCGATGCTTTAACCAGGCATTGCAAAAGTCATATAAACTAAATGATGGAGTGACATGGTGAAAATAATACAGAAGGTGGCGCAGTTTGTGGTACCGCTAACCCTTTTTTGGAAATTTTGACAGAATTTCTACGTCACAACAGTTTTTGTTTACAAAAACCGTGTATGTATGTATACTCACAATCGTGCTTAACGTTTTAGTGTGTATTCTTTTTAACACGTGCTTCCTCTCATTTCTCCTCAGCGGTAAGTCTGGTGTGACGTCACAGCCAAGTACCTCTCCGAATTTCAAATCAATCAGCGCAATCTTGTTTTCTATCTTTCTTGAGGGAGTGCGAGCTCGCTTCGTCGTACCATCACTCTCACCAAGAAACTGTAGAATTACAGCCAAAATAGAATTAATGACTAGGTACGGGGATGCTGAAAATACAAGGATATAGAGGCAATCGAGATATTGAAACGCTTCCTCTGCTGAAAGGCGGAATACACCACACAAGCCGATTGCCAGCCTATCTCATTGGTTACATCGCGTTTGACTGGCGATTTTGGTGCTCTCCTGAAGGGCATAGAGATTGTCTGAGTTGATACTGGATAGTTACGAGTTGAGCCTGGTAAAATATACATATCGTTCAACCCCAATGACGGCACTCACAAGACACGAGTTGATGAAGGTAGTGATTGGCTATCGTTGAATGCCGCTGCGGTCGGGTCCCGTACGTTGGTGGTGGTCTCGTGTGGTGGTCTCAATTCGACTTGACTGCAAGGAGGGGCCTCGGCAAGCAGGTACCCATGGTAATGGCCTCCACATTGACATTCCATGAAGAACTGCTGTAGAGCGCAAAGCCAGCTTTTCAATGCAAGTTTAAATTCAGATTACTTAAACTCAGTTTAAAGTTAAAATTAGTTTAAACTACACAGCTGATTTTCAGTGAGAGTTTAAGGCAACACTATTTCTGCCTATATTATGATGCCTAGCGAAACTGAATGCGCGAGTACAAAAATATTTTATTATTAACTTTTTTTTGGTTTAACGCTCTCGGATTTTGCGTGTTAGTGTTAGTTTCAGTGAAATTGAGCAGAGAATGAGTACTGATGCCAAACGTTGTTTTCGTATTGCCGTTCGTCGCTGTGTGAAAACTACTATTACAGTTGGCCTCGGGAGCTGATTAATTAATCTTTAAAGTAGTTTAACCCTACAAGATTGGTGGTTTAATCTAAGTTTAAACTAGGTTTAAAGTTGAATAAAAGGCGGCAAAGCGAGTTTAAACTTAGTTTAAATGGCAAATAGATTTATACTTGCACTGAAAAACTGGCTCTTAAGGTTATGATCCCTTACTGGAAGCATCAAAGGCACAAGGTGTAGGTGATTTACCGGCGATATCAGAAGGCTCATCCTGCCACTGACCGAAGTGCTGCCTTTTGGGTGGACTGTAACTTCATCCACTCCTACTAGTACCAGGCAACCAAATTGTTGCATAGTTTAAAACCGAGCAGTCTTTCCAATAGCTTTTGTCTAGAAAATTTCTTATCGAAGCAGAACATTGTACTGGGTTCCCGTACAGTGCCTTTAAAACTGTTGGAACGGAGTTTGACGATTTTCGAGTGACCAAAATGTGAATTGCATTAAAAAAATGGGAAAAAAATCATATAATTACATTTTATGTCAACAATCTAATATAACACCAGCTGAATATTATTTAATAGCGTTGCTCCGCATATGGCAATTAACATACTCTGTGGACAATTTCATTTCTATTGCTATATTTACGAGTAGCAGTAAACAGGGATTACGAAACAGACAAACTGACAAAAATGCCACTAATCATGAACAGCATAAAACTTGGTTTACCTGTTTCGTATCAAATTTAAGCGCACTTTCATTGAGTTCATTGAGCGTTGTGAGCGTTTTTTTATAGCCATCCACAAAGCTGCTTTGCCTAGTAAGACATGTTTTCTATTTCACATTTGTTTGTTTGCACATTTGCCGAAGTCGCGTGTATGTGTATGTACAGTGACTCAAACAACTCGCCATGTGGTCATTTTTTGCAATATTTTGTAATGTTTTTCATGTTAAGTGGTTTTTGTTAATATCACAAATGTAAAAGTAAGCACACAAATTGTAGAAATGCGACTTTTTCGGCGACTCACATATTTATGCAACCCTGCATTCTGAAAAACTGAAACACTTTTACTTCACTTGATTTTACACTGCGGAATAATAAAAATTGAATTTTCTTATATATAATAAAGTAATTTCCCAAGCGTTTTTCATGGAATCTGAAAAGAGAAAGAGTAAAATTTTCCAACACAAATAGCTAATACCCTACATTACCTAATAGGCTATATTTTAAAGAGAGTTACCACCTGTTAAAAAGGTTATAGTCAATTAAATAATAAATTGTATCACATATTGGACTGGACGACTAGACAGATCCTGATAAGATTTGACACATATATTGTCCGTTATATGGGTTACCATTGAATCTATCATTTAAAGGGAGTTACCACCTGCTTAAAAGATTACAATAAATTAAAACAATGAATGACATTAAATATTGCAATATGAGTATCAAACAATAGAGGCTTTATAAAGCTTCTTTTCCCAATTCTTTTGAAATAAGGTTGCCACCAGTTTGCATGCAAACCTACTTAAATAAAAAAAATAGTATTTTGAAATACGAGTATGAGTAACAAGCTAAAGATTTTAAGAAAACTTAATGTCAAAAATTCTTTTGGAAAGCATTGCCACCTGTTTAAAAAATTAATTAAAATCATGATAAGTTAAATCAAATATTGGAATGTGAATCTCAAACGAAGAAGTTTTACGAATACTCTATATTGAAAATACTTTAGAATGGGTTGCCACCTTCTTAAAAACTAAATAAAATAAATTACTAAGTTAAAAGAAGTATAACGTCATGGGATTCAAAGGAAGTAGACTTAAGCAAACTTAATTATGAAATAAGACTTCTAAGTGATTGCGTTATTCTTGGATTTTCATTTTTCCGATCATATTAGGTCGGTTTTTTTAAATTTTTTTTGTCGGTCAAAATAATCGTTGTTCTTTGACTTAAAACTTTTCGGTCAAATTTAATCGATATTTTGTGGTTTTTTTGTTTCGATCATAAAACACATTATTGTCGTCGTAAACAAATTTATTATGATAGCAAAATTTGTACATAAGAGAATAACGATTATTTTTTATCGAAAAAAAAAATCGCAAAATATCGATTAAAAAGTTAATTCCAAGAATAACGATTATTTTTGATTGCAAAAATAAAAGTTAAAAAAAAATACGATAACGCTTGATCGAAAAAATTATGAAAATAACGATATGCAATGACTTACAACAAAAATAAAAATAAGGTCAGATTTGTATTGCATAGGACTTAAGGATTGTATCGAGAAACTCAAAATAACGACTATTTTCGATCTCTGATTTAAACTAATTTTTTTTTACTACTCAACACTATAAAAAATGTAGAATTTTCAAAAATTCATTAATTGCACTACATTTGTACCAACAGTGTTTCAGAAACGTTCAGAAAATACCAAATGAATTTCAGAAAATAACAAATATATTTCAGAAAATCACTATTGTATTTCAGAAAATCACAATTGTATTTCAAAAAAGGCCAAATGAATTTCAAAAAATCACAATTGTATTTCAGAAAAGACCAAATTAATTTCAGAAATGCAGTTGTATATTTTGCTGAAATCCATTTGTACTTTTCTGAAATATATTTGTGTTTTTCTGAAATAGCTTTGCGTTTTTCTGAAATACATTTGGCTTTTTCTGAAATATAGTTGAATTTTTCTGAAATTCATTTGGGTTTTTCTGAGATACAATTGAGTTTTCGTGAAATACTGTTGGAAAAGGTGTGGTTTTCCAGTATTTTTCATTCAGACATATAGACAGCAATAAATCGAAAAAGTATGAAATTTTCTATGATGGCTTAACACTTTTTTGACATGCAACTCGAAAATTCCTTTATTTCGAAGTGCTTTTGCAGTTTCCTTTTGCATATGTCTCAAAAACGCTTCTGTCGAAAAAAAAGAAGATTTTTTAGCGAGGTAGGCTCTACAGAAAACTGAACTGAACGTTAACGTGAAAAAACTTTGTGAATATGATAAGAAAATCACCATGTGATCAATGGTTAGAGTAACTGTATCAATGTATGTATGTATGTATGCGCGCGTGTGTGTGTATTTGCATTGCAATGATAGAGAAAAGTAAATGAATTATAAAATTAAACGCAGACCGAGACGAATTGGCAACATTAAATGGACTAAGATTTTGCGTGAAGCAGCTGAGCTGAGCAAAGATTTGAGACAAGCAAATGCTCAATGTGATGGCGTTGATCTGCATGTAGCGCATTGTAAGTAGCAGCAGCAGCAGCAGCAGCAGCAACGGCGATGGCAGCTTGTCAGAAAACTAGGCCGCCGCGGTAGCCACAAGAAACCGGCTATTCCACTGGCGAATTGTGGCAACGGGAACAGCTGCAGCAATTGGAATTGCAAGTGTAACTATAACTACAAAATACGTATAATACGACGACTATATCAATAAATTATTTATGTGCTGTGTTTTGTAGCGTCGTCGTTCACCGTTCGCTGCTTGCCACCAAAATGCCAGCTACGAATTTTGCGCTACACAGACGGCATCTTCAATTCAACCTTTGCGCATTGGTCAAATGCTATTTAGTTGTTTGCGCTTGTGGTCATAATAACAGTTAAATAGGTAGTGTACATAATAGCAACAACAACCAGCGAAAACAACAGCAACAACCAGCAGCAACAACAAGCAACACTAAAGCGTCAACAAAGCAATAGCGTTAATGCGGGCACAACAA
Source organism: Anomoia purmunda (assembly GCA_951828415.1). Taxonomy (NCBI): domain Eukaryota; kingdom Metazoa; phylum Arthropoda; class Insecta; order Diptera; family Tephritidae; genus Anomoia; species Anomoia purmunda. Next base: position 19,367,621 of record OX639993.1, read on the forward strand.
ACAACAACAAACAACAATAATAACAACAACAACGGCAGCAATAACAATCAAAGCTGCAGGCGCAACAACAGCCAAAGGCAGGCAGCCGTTGAGAGCCAACTAGCGAAAATGCTGGTACGATATATGTAGGCGCGACCGGCCGGCCAACAGGAGGAGGACCCGCCTCCCCCCTCCCAACCGGGAGAGTTGAAGTGCTCGTAGGCGCAGCTACTAAACGTCGGTAATCAAATATGTATTTGTTTGTTTATTTGTTTGTGTTTGCTATGAAAATACCACGAACAACAACATTTGCACAAAGCCAGGCAAGCAAACACACACAACACACACACACACACACACATACACATGCGTACTGGGTTAGCAAAACAATAATAATAATAGTAAGTTTTGTTATTGTTGTTAACTCCAACACTAACACCAACACCAGCACAATAGCAATAGCAATAGCAATAGCAATAGCAATGGTAGTAACATCAACACAAATTGGCAACAAAAAACACACTTGAAATAAAAATAACAATAACAATGTTAAAATGCGTACTAAGACTACTGTCATAGTTGTAGTTAGTAGTAATAAGTATTTTACATTGAAAGCGAGGATTACATATTTTCACCCCGCAGAGAAATCTACTCTAAATACTAGTTCTAAACTAGTTTTCTACCAATTTGATTTGCAGCTCAACTAGTTCGACTTCTATTCGTCTGCGATGATAGTAACTGGTAAATTTAGCAAATTAACTGCCACACCAAACTTGTGAATGAACAAGTTAGAAATTCGTTTAGTTTTGTATAGCAGAGAAATATTTAGATGCGTACGAGTATTATGCACATAAAGAAGAGAGAGGCCGAAACGCGTAAGTGCGAAGAACTTGAGACGCTAGCCGATCTAAAATTTTATCACAAAGTGCGACGACTTGCCAAAGAAGGTTTTAAGATCGGGGGAAATTCCCGTAAGTAAAAGCCACATTCAAATTGTGTAGGGACCATTTCTCTATTTTGCTAAATGGTGACAACGAAATCAACGCCGGAGAAGATGAAAATCTCGAGCTCCAAATCGCTGATAACGGTATCGGTATTGACATCGCTGATTTGATTACCAGCTAAGCTATTCAAGAATGAATGTGATTACTGCGTACACGCTAACTGCAGATGCGTTACCAAAACTTTACTTTATTTATTCTGACCACTTTTCCCTGAAATATTTTAACCCTATTAACGTACTATGCGCTTAATTGGTGCGAAACGCCATACCAGTAGGCGTCAACGGAGTATTGCATATATATGTATGTACATACATACCGAGTGTGTAGGGTGTGCGCCCTTCATTCGGCGGTCCCGGGTTCCAATCCTGGCCGGAGCAAGTAACATCAACAAATTTTAGAAAATTTGTTTCAAGTAGCGGTCGCTCCTCGGCAGGCAATGACCAACCTCCGGGTGAATTTCTGCCATGAAAAAAACTTCTCACAAAAAATATTCGCCGTTCGGAATTACCGTAAGGCTGTAGGTCCCTCAATTTGTGTTACAACATCAAGAGGCACACCACAAATAGTACGAGGAATTCGGTCAAAATCGCGTTAGCGGTTATAGCGCCAATAAAGTAAAGTAAATTTACGATTTAAGTGTAAACGTCAATAGGCATAGTTTATGTCAAAAAAATTCAAAGTGAACTACCTCCATTTTGTACCATGGTATACAGCATGATACAATAGAGAGGGTGATTCCATAGGTCATATTAACTACCTGACAATTAAGTAGATTATGACATTTTGTGCTACCATCCGTAGTCGAAAAAAAAATCGTTTTTTTATTTTTGTTTTTTTTTTTGTTTGAAATTAATAAATGAAAGGAAAAAATATATTATTAGCTGCTTGTTTCATCCGTGCCTAAATACAAAGCATCTATGCAAAGGTTCTTTCAATTCTCAGTTATTATTTCGCATATTCGGTAGAAGTCGCTGCTGACGTGTGGCGTTAAGGGTTGTTACTTATCCAAAGAATCTATGCTCAGGTCATTTCAAGCGTACTATTCGGGTTGAATTGCAATGTAAAAATGACCATAATGTTTTAAAGAAACAAACGGCATTTTGTATACAGAACATCTGCCGGAAATTGTCCAAACTTTACGTCGCTAATTTACTTTCGGAATGAGGACTGACTGAATTTTTATGTGTTTTGGAACACGTAATAAAACGTTTGCCAAAATTAATTGCGGTCTATTAGCCGCGTATCCAAATTACTTGCCAAAATGATTACAAAACACATGACATAACTTAGATGCGAAAATTATAAAACGGTTTAGAAACAAACACCACTGGAACGCCAGCAAAAGATTCTTAAATTTGTCTATTTGAGCAACTGCGGCTATCCTTTTAAAAGTTTTATGAAAATAATTTGAATTAACTTTTAAAACAAGACTTCTTCATTGATAACTTTTCGAATTACAAAATGAAACCCTCCATTTTGTAAATAATGCCCAATATACGATTGAAAATGATCCTCTCCTAAACATATCTGATGGGGCTACGCTTTGCCAAAAATTTTCATCTGGGGAAATGTCAAAAATCTATTTTTTAATTAAAAAAAAAATTCAAATGAAAAACCTACTTTCTTGTATCATGGAATACAGTAATCCAAACAGACAAAATAAAATATGAAATTATACTTATTTGATAATTTGTTTGGATGTATGTTTAAGTTGACTGATTGTTCACAAATTGTCATTTGCGTTAACCCTAGTAAATATAATTTTTAATATTTTCTTATAGTGAAAAATAGTTTTAAGTCACATAAAATTATTAATTGTTTTTTTTTTTGTTGGAAACTATAGATGCGCTGACTTAATGTTTATATGCAAAAAATTTCGACTTAATATCCTTAGGTTCACTTGCGAAAAGTCCAGGGTTAAATTTATAATTAAGAAATAAGTAGCTCAGATTTATATTTTTAATCTCACCAGACATTGTTTTGCATCAAATAAAATATTGTAACCTAGGCTATGTATATTTCTTTTTTGAAATTATCTTTGAATTTTTTAAATTTCAAATTAAAATAATTTTTCCAGATTCTTGTAGTTACAACAACGAAATGAATGGTATGCTTAGTTTATAATAAAGTGGAAGTGATTGTTTCGCTTTCTGTTTAAAGAATTGGGGCTAAAGTATTCGATGGCTACCTCCTCATTGGTGGTGAAAAGCGATTCGTTTCAAATGTTTTTTTTTTATTTCAAAAAAATGTCTATAACAAATTAATTTTTTCTTCATTGATGGCAAAATGTCGCAAACCTCCAAATTAAGCATTAATAATTGCTAGGTAAAATATTTAATTTTTTAACTCTGAGTTAAAACTCAAAATAACAACTATTTTCGGTCCCTGATTTAAACCAATTTTTTTTTTAATACACAACAATATAAAAAATTAAGAATTTTCAAAAATTCATTCAGAAAAGACCAAATGAATTTCAGAAAATCACAATTGTATTTCAGAAAAGGCCAAATAAATTTCAGAAAATCACAATTGCATTTCAAAAATTACCAAATTAATTTTAGAAATGCAGTTGTATTTTTCTGAAGTTCATTTTTCTTTTTCTGAAATACAATTGAGTTTTCGTAAAATACTCTTGGAAAAGATGTGGTTCTCCATTATTTTTCATTCAGAAGTTATAGACAGCAATAAAACTTGTTCGCTATATTATTATCAAAATATAACTCATTTTACAACAAAACCCATATAAGTTCAGATTTAAAAAATAAACGAATTTAATTTTAAGAACTTTCATCAAAATAACAAACTGTCTAATTAGAATATTTACAAAAATTTCGAGTACTCAATCTTGTAGTAAACAAAAAAATTATCAAAAATGCACGTGTATTTTCAGCCACTTAAAACTTTCACTTCAGTAACTAACTTTTCTAAAAATTCGAAGTAAAAAGTTTGAAATGTTGACTAAATTTGTGCTTACATATATAGTTTTTGTTCTAAAATGAGCTATATTTTGATAACAAAATTAACACACAAGTTTTAAGCTAAATAGCCAGTTCTCAAGGAAACCAAAAAAAAAAAAAAACATCATATAAAAATCCGCACTAGAATAGGAAAAAGAAATTTTCTTCTATCAAAATTTCTAAAATCAGTTTGCAGTGCGCAAGCAATAAATGTTCCGTGTATTTATTGCTTCAAAAATATTTACAGTAACGACAAAGTACTCTTTCAATTTACAACTATACAATTAAAAAAAAAAAATTTTGAGATTTTTCTCAAACTTTGCTTGAAAAACTAAGTGAATATTAGCAGCAAAAATTGCTGTGCCAATACTTTTTTCCGGCACTGTAAATATTTTCAATTCCAATATCAATTTTTGAGCTGGAGGCTAGTATAAGAAAAGTATTTGGGAAAAAAGACAACAACAGACAGAGCGTTAGAAATTATAGCTATTTTGGAGATCACCCTAGCTTCTCATCAGAGTGCTTTCATTACTCCAACGATATGTGAACCCAAAACACGTGACTTGCTGCGAAAATATACTGGCCTTGAGCTCAAAAACTAATATTGTTGATTTAAATAAATTTTCAATTGCTTTTTAACCCTCACAAGGCATGGAGTTTTTTTTTTTAACCATTTGTGCATAACTTAAAAATTACCAAAGTCACACAAATTTAAAGCTAGTACGAGGAAAGTTTTACTCATTCATAATTTTGCTATAAAAATTTCCTTCGTAGCTTTAACTTTACCATTTAATTTCTTACATACTTCCTTGCCGAGTGAGGGCTAAATACATATATCTACATATGTACATATGTGTTTACTTGCGTAAATATTTTTTTTTATCAAGAAATCATGTATTTCCCCGAATCACAGTTTATCTCTTTGCTGTTTCTCCCATTGCGACTTTTCATGCTAATAAATGTACCATTAAAATTTATAGCAAAATGCTTAAACAATTTCATGGAAATCACAAAACAATCCTTTGCTTGCAACCTCCTCTCTCTCTCTCACTAACTCTCTATATCTATCTATCTCTATCTATCTATCACTCTCTCCATACCGCCCTTGCAAGCATTCAACTTGACTACAGTTGCTGCTACTGCCCCAGTTGTTTTCCGGATTTTCCCAAACGGTTTGTTGCCCTAAATCATTTTGGTGTGTTATATGCCGCTTTATTGGCCCCCTTTCGCACACTGTTTCTGTTTCTATGTGCATATGTAAAACGTGTGTGTGTGTGTGTGTGGTGGTACGATTGTGCCATTGTTCCGACACATTTCGACTTGAGGCGATTTTCGACATAGCATAAATAAATGGGTTGTGACGCATTACTTTACGCCTGAGGGGCGTAAGTGCACACTTAGCTATGCATAGCGATATATGTATGTGTGTGTGTGCAATATATTTACATGTGTGCGTGCTCGTGTGTGCGCTTACAGAAAGGAAATTCCTCTGTGTGTAATTATTTAACCACACCTCAACATTAATATCAAAGCGGTGCAGCTCATTCAACCATTCATTCCCTACAGTCGATTCGATACAAAATATGTGCCTACAAGAAATCCTTCAACTCAGCAACAAGAATAACAACAACAACAACGCTCCTACACTTCTTCAGCCTTAACCTCCTGCTTTGAGCTTTGTAACCTTTGAAACGAACTACAGCTGATGTTGTAGGTCGGCGGTGGCATTTCGTTTCGTTTCATTCAATTATATTCGAGTTTGTCGTTCGACGCCGTGCCTTTGGCTGTGCTATAGTTGAATGAATTTGGAGGAAGGTAGCAACAGCAGCAGCAGCCTTTTCACATTTAGCATACCGAATACGAACACAAATACAAATGCAAATATATTTGCACTTAATCACATATGAGATTATTTATGTAATTTACATATTGCTGGCAAAAATATTTGCGTATTTGGACTTCTAGATGTTGCATGTGTATGTGTGTGTGTGTGTGTGTGTGTGTTATCAACATAATTCATTGCAAATCGTACATCAAGTCTTGACTTGATTTGTTGATCCTTTTCATTAGCAACAAAATGTTCAAATGCTCTACGTTAAAAATACAAAGCATACAAAGCATGCATACATTTTTATACTAATATATTTGTACCTGGAGATGTGTATTAATATAAGCCACATATTTTTTTTTTTTGAATCAAAAATAATTTTCATTCACTCAGCCCTCTTCGTTGGTTTTTTTCAATGTCGAGCACAAAGTGTCATTTACATTTTTTTTTTGCATGTTTGCATATTTTTACTATTTTTTCACATCTAGAAAAAAAATTTATATCAGCACACTCACACATACATTCATACTACTGCAGCCATTCACACATAGCACTTTGATAGACATTTGAATAGTTGTGTGAAAAAAATAAGCACAATTAACCAATTTCACTAGTTTTAGCTATTCTTCTTTTGTTTTTTTTATGTTTGTTATTTTTTTTTACAAACGTCTAGCTAAACATATAGCAAACACCATATAACTACTGATTTCAAACTTTGTAGAAAAAATTGAAAAATTCAACAAGCGTCATTCACATATTCAAACTTTTCAATTAGAATTCTTATAAAAATTATAAGCACCTAATTTTACACACCACTAAATTGTATTCTAATAAATTGCAGGTCCAACTAGCTAAACATAATCATTGATTTTCAATTTTTTTTACTCTCGTTTTTAACCATAAAACGTAAGTATATCAGGTGGCAACCGTCTAAATATAAATATGAACCTTCTCCACGCCGAGACGAACGGTTCTACATTCACATTCATACTTTAATATTTGATATCCTTGTAAATAATTAACGTTGAGTTTAATTTTTAGAAAAGGTGGCAACCCTCTTCAAAATATATGTATAAACTTTCTCCCAGCGAAAAAATGGTTTGACACACATATTTAGCTATTTCATATAATTTGTGCAGAATTCAATTAAACTCGACTTTTCCAGCAGGTGGCAACCTTTCAAATATAACTTTCCAATATAACTACCTACACCGCCTTTCTTCGGCTAAATGAACCACGTGGAATCCATTATTTACTATTTCATATATGTAACTTAAGTATAACTTTTATTAAAAATAAAATTCATTTAATTGTCAAGCAGGTGGCAACCCTCTATAGGCTATAAGCTTTTTCATCAGCGCATGCCACAGTTTGCCACACATATTTTAACATTTTATATAATTTTTGTATAATTTTATTAAATTTTGATTTGCAAATAGGTGGCAACCCTAATAAAAGTGGCTATGAGACGAACCATTTAACACCCATACTTACACATTTCATATAGCTTGTGTAAAATTTAACGAAATTTAACTTTTAAAACAGTTGGCAACCCTCTCCAAAATATAGGTATGAACCTTTTGCTCGCCAAGATGAATCATTTGATTCGCATATTTTAATATTTCATGTAACTCATGTAGAGTTTAATTAAATTGGACTTTTCAAATTGGTGGTTTCAAACAGGTGGCAACCTTCTTCAAAATATAACTTCTTTCCAGCGAGACGAAACGTTTGGTACTCATGTTTGAATATTTTATATACTATTTGTGTACATTTGAGTACAATTTGAAACAGGTGGCATCCCTCTTCAAAATATATGGATGAAATGTTTCCTTTCTGAGGCGAAAAATTTAATTAAATTTGACTTTCCAAAAAGTTGGCAACCCGTTCCCAAGCATAAAATATACCTTAAGATCTATTCGCATACTTAAAAAATTCGACCACAAATTATAGCGTGGCACGAAATTTTTATATATTATATATATTATATTTATATATACAAGATTTAATGGGCTTTAGAACTGCTTACTTAGAATTAAAAAGTTTGATGAGTTTTATGAAATATCATTGAGTAGTACCTTTGTAGAAAAGGTTGAAATGTGGATTTATACCGTGTTTATTAAATAAAGAGCTAGATTTCTACAAAAAAAAATAACAAATATAAAGCAAATAAAAGAAGAATAACCAAAACTGGTTAACATGTTTTGTCCCTTTTCTACACGCGACTGTATGTACGTAGATATTTACATACAGAAGACCGGAGTCAACAAAATCATTTGAAGTCTCTTTCAATCAATTCCTTGTAAAATTACCTAATTTATTTATTTTTATTTTCGTCTTTTTATTTTTGTCAGCATCCTAAATCACGTTTGCATGAGAAAGCAGTATTTTGAGTCAAGTGCAGATTATCAGATCACACAGTTGAAGTTTTATTTATGTACAGCAACTTTTATTTGCATTTGAGTGCCATGACTCGTTCACTTTTTTGCTTTACTTGTATGGAGGTTCGCATTTTTTGTAATTATTTGTCAACAATCAGACGTTGGGTACGATTGAAGAATCATGGTGAGTAACGTGGGTTTTTTTTTGGAAGTCAAATAAGTACATAAGTGTAAAAAGATAAAAAGTGCCAAAACAAAAAACAAAACTAACTAAAAACGCAAAAAATTTACCCGCATGCGGGATTAGTTTGAAGCATTAAGAGCACGGGACATAGGTGAAGAAATTGCTACTGGTGTTTTGGCAAATTGTGATAGGAAAATGTAACTTGTAATGGTATTAGTAATGTTATTGGTATTGGTAATGGTATTGATATGGGTAATGGTAGTTGTATTGGTATTAGTATTTTTTATTAGTAGTGGTATTAATATTGTGTTTGGAATCGGTATTTGTATTAGTATAGGTATTGGTATTGGTATTGGTATTGGTATTGGTATTGGTATTGGTATTGGTATTGGTATTGGTATTGATATTGGTATTGTTATTGTTAAAGGTATTAGGATTGGTGTTGGTATTGGTATTGGGATCGGTATTGATATTGGTATTGGTATTGTTAAAGGTATTAGGATTGGTGTTGGTATTGGTATTGGTATTGGTATTGATATTGGTATTGTTATAGTTATTGATCGGTATTGCTATTGGTATTGGTATGGGTATTGTTAAAGGTATTAGGATTAATGTTGATATGGGTATTGGTATTGGTATTGGTATTGGTATTGGTATTGGTATTGATATTGGTATTGTTATAGTTATTGGTGTAGGTATTGCTATTGGTATTGGTATGGGTATTGTTAAAGGTATTGGGATTGGTGTTGGTATTGGTATTGGTATTGCTATTGGTATTGGTATTGATATTAGTATTGTTATAGTTACTGGTGTCGGTATTGCTATTGGTATTGGTATTGGTATTGTTAAAGGTATTGGTATTGATATTGGTATTGGTATTGGTGTTGGTATTGGTGTTGGTATTGGTATTGGTATTGGTATTGGTATTGATATTGGTATTGTTATAGTTATTGGTATCGGTATTGCTATTGGTATTGGTAGGGGTATTGTTAAAGGTATTAGGATTGGTGTTGATATTGGTATTGTTATTGGTACCTATTGGTATTGACATTGATATTGGTGATAGAAAACTGTAACTTGTTGTGGTATTGGTTATGTTATTGGTATTGCTATTGGTATTGGTATTGGAGTTGTTAAAGGTATTAGGATTGGTGTTGGTATTGGTATTGGTATTGGTATTGGTATAGGTATTGGTATTGGTATTGGTATTGGTATTGGTATTGGTATTGGTATTGATATTGTTATAGTTATTGGTATCGGTATTGCTATTGGTATTGGTATTGTTAAAGGTATTAGGATTGGTGTTGGTATTGGTATTGGTATTGGTATTGGTATTGGTATTGATATTGGTATTGTTATAGTTATTGGTATCGGTATTGCTATTGGTATTGGTATTGGTATTGTTAAGGGTATTAGGATTGGTGTTGATATTGGTATTGTTATTAGTACCTATTGGTATTGACATTGATATTGGTAATAAAAAAATGTAACTTGTTGTGGTATTGGTATTATTATTGGTACTAAAATCGGTATTGTTATTGGTATTGGTATTGGGATTGGAATTGCAATGGGGATTAGAATTGGTATTGGTAGTGCTATTAGTGATGATATTGGTATTGGAATCAGTATGGTATTGGTATGGATATTGGCATTGACTATGATATTGGGGTTGGTATTGTATTGGTAATGGTATTGGTGCTAGTTGTCATATTGTGTTGGTGTTTCTATTGGTATTGGTAATAAGATTAAATATAAATATAAACTACAAATACCTTTTCATTTTTTATGAAAAATATGGCGTACAAGTTTACCATACTACTTTTAATAATAATAAACCTTATCATGAAAGAAAGCACAGAGGCTACACATATTTTGAAGATTTTATATTTATAGTAACTATGCTCTTTCAGTTTCAGCAATTGGCTTTTCTGTCCACAGAAGAAACAAGTGGAAAGAGAGAAACACTATTCGATGTTGATTACCCGTTAAGCTTTGAATATCCCTGATATTCTAGCGAGTTCTGTACTCCTTTAAAGAAATCGTGCACAGATTATTTTGGTCTCCGAAGTAGTGGTTACGAGTTCTTAGAAATCCAAGACGCATTCCCTGATGTAAAGTCAAAAGTAAATATGAAAGTGATCGAAGACTAGGCATTGCATTCTGCAGAAGGTAAATTACCGAATTTTGGTCAGTAGGTCTTATCATAAATTGCAGCGTCAAGCGACTAAGAACAGTTAAAATTTCTCAATTCTTTTCACAATTTGTAACGAGCATCATCCCATTATCATCGCCGAGCAATTGGAATTTTAAATTGTGACAGAAGTGAGAGAGAAGAGCACAAAAATGAGCACAATTAAAGTGAAAGGCCAACAACGAACTTCGAGAGAATGAGAAAACAACGCGGTTATTTGTAAAAGAACGCGCGCTGCCGCTAGGTGGCGTTAGAAAACGCAACACTTGACGCCGCAATTTAGGTACCACGGTAAATGATTTGCCGCTTGTGTTTTATATATGTATTATATTTAGCTTGAACTCTTTGAATGGCTTTGAAGGAAAACTGAAGTAGCGGAGCTTCAAAAATTACTATCAATAGCTACCGCTGCGGCGTTTCTTACAGAATTTTATTTTTATTTCAATTACATTTTTTTTCACGAAAATCTGCTTCCCTCCCATTCAAACCTCTATTTTAACCGCTTTTATACTTATATAATATATATATTCTAATACTTTAATTTAGAGTAAAAGTTTAACCCAATCACCTAGTATTCGGTACTGAGAAACAGCATCTTTTCATATCCTTGTATTCTGTATTTATTGATTTTATAGTAAGCTGTTTGTATTTTATTGTTAGAATTTATTAGCACTGTCTATAATAAAAAGTACAAATACAGTATAACCTTTGGCACTATTTAAAAAAACCCACTCTCTTTTAAATCACAGTTTATTTATGTTAGCAAAAACGTTATAATTCAATATAATTTCTAAGGACTTTAACAAGTTATTTTTATTGACACATTCCACTCATTTGATTGCCTTTGTAGCTAATCTTTGATGTTAAATGGATATATCTATAAAGTAAGTTTTTGAAATGCGCAATAAAGTCAGGTACAGACACACATCAACGCATCAACAGCACATCACTTTACTAAATTTCTAACTGACATCCATATAATTGACCTTTAATCAATGTTTTCCGTTTGAATATTAATAGCTCGATGCTGACAGTTCTCCATTAGCTTTATACATTTTTGAGTAGCGGATGTTAAGCAATTAGTCAGGTAAATTGAAAAGAGGAAATATATGCAAACAATAGGCTTGGCTTTTTAAAAACCATACACCTAAGTACATATGTATCTAGATGCATACATACATACATATATACTATATACAAATTATATAATTTTATTAACATCCAACACAATTGTGTCTGCTTCAGTTATTAAATTTACTTACTTGGCAATTTGTAGGCGAATAAAATGTATTACTCTCTTATTATTTAGCTACGTGCATTCAAAAAAAAACCATACAGTGAAATTTCTCACAAAGGACAATCCTTATAACCGGGTAGCTTCAATAGGCGGTAAAATTTCGTGCACAGAGACTTTCCATCAATTTTTTATTGCAAATATCATCCATAAAACCGGTCATTCTTCTATCCGGCCGTGGACCCGATATTTCAAACTATTTTAATCAAAATTTTTTCTCATAAACGGACAGAACTCAATCAAGCTTTGCAGTAGTTTTGATAAACAAGAGAAGACGATTTTCCTATCCAGTTTGTTAAATAAATTTGAAATTACTAAAAGGCAAAGTTTAATTCCTTTAAAAAAAAATGTGTAAATTTTTGGATTTCAAAAAAAGCAACCACAATTGCCGCATTGCTGTACTATTTGCGCGCGGCGGTCGGTTCGGTTATCATTATTTCGATATTTTCGGATCAAAAAATCATTGACAAAAAATCGTTCCAAACGAAATTCGAATATATCGCTATGATCCTTATGTCACATGCAATACAAATCTGGCCTTATTTTTATTTAAAAGATTTTTTGTTTTAAATCATTGCATAATTGTAATTTTGAAATTTTTATTTTTTCGATCAAAAATAACCGTTATTCTCTGAGTTTTATTTCTGGCACATTCGATATCAATTTTAAATTTTTATTTTTTAGATCGCAGATATTAGTAGTCCTTGGATGTAAATTTTGCCGATAATATTTAATCGATATTTTTGATCCTAGTATTTAAAATGTTTCGATAGTAATCGCAAAAAAAAAATTTATCGGCGAAAAAAATATCACAAAATATCGATTAAAAATCGATCAAATATGAATACAAAATTTTACATCCCGGATAACGATTTTTTTTTATCGAAAAAATAATAATGATAAAATATGGATCAAATGTGATCGGAAAAATAAAGATTCAAGAATAACGATTATTATTTGAATCGAAAAAATGTCGATCAAACGTGATGAAAAAAATAAAAATTAAAGAATAGCGATCTTGATCTTGATCGAAAAAATAGGAATCCAAGAATAACGATTATTTTTGATCAAACACCGTTAAAGTCCCTGGTAAACACTTTCCAATACTTTATGTTTAAATACCCAGTTCAGATTACTCTAAAATTCCAATTTTAAAGAGTACTTTTCTAAATTTAATACTGTTGGCGGTTTCAGTCCTTCTATTCTAAAACTTAGTATAATATATCATTACTTCAATTAGTTTGTAGTTCAATTTGTCAGTAAGGAATTATTATTTGATTGCTGTAAGAAATAAATAAAATAAAAATTTAAAAAAAGTCTACGTAGTTTTAGCCGAATGTGACCCAATGCAATATTTTTTTTTTATTGTATGCCTCTGCTATTTTATTTTATTACTACACAAAAATGCAGCGGTAGTCAAAAACTGGCATCACAACGATATGAAGTGTGGCCTTACCCTAAACGGATCAGCTTCCACCACACCTATGTATGTAGACTTGGTAAATGTCTTATGCTATGACCACTACAGCACAAGGCTTGAGTTCGCTAATCCCCTCTGCCTTACCTAGATAAGTATATTTTGAGTTCTTCAAAAAAAAACGAACTAGGCTGCATTTCAATTTTCGGGTTTCCCCCCACATTTCTCAATAAACTACTTTACTGCATATATTTCTTCTTTTTTTTTTTTTGCTTGTTGCCTTAACTACAAAATTATTGGTTGCTCGTAGTTTTCATTTTCATATACAAACTTTTATTTTATTTTATTTTTTTTTTGTTTTTTGACGAGTTTTCGTGACGCTGTTCTTGGCCACACAAGTGCGCGGCCATCGGAGTCACCGCCGATCAAATTGCCAACCAGCAACTCGTGTAATATGACTTGAGTGGCATGAATTGCGCGCTTGAGCGCTTCTCGAATACTACAAGTATATTTTCACTGGAGTCTGTATGCATGTGGTGTGTATTTTCTACTCATAGATATAGATATCTACAAAATGTGCATATTTACTTAAAGCTTGTCTTATCCAACTGCTATCTGCATCTCGACATCACGTCTGCAGCGCCACAGCCGTACTGCTAGCTGTCGGTCTCTGGCGCATAGTTAGCTACTTTTGGCGGGGACAGACAGACAGGCCATCAACATAGCAACAGCTACAGAGCAGAGCAGAGCACAGCGCAAAAGTAGCAATTCCATCACCATAGCCATCAACCACTTGATGTTGTCGCTACCACAATGGTCGCTGTCACTACCACTGCCTCTGTCCCATCCACCACTGCTGTCGCTGGTGGTGGTGCTGCATCTGCTGCTGCTGCTGCTGCTGACGACGACGAAGTCAGTCGATTGTTGCCAGCAGTTTGGCCAACCAACTTCTGGCAATTGAGTGGCCGCATAGAGCATAACTCCCTGCAACTATTTACCAATACCAATGCACATGTGTGTGATTGAGTCCGCGCGACGCACTATGACGACGCTGCCGCAAAAACCTTGCAAAAATCAAAAATTTTATTAAAGTGTTCGATTGTAGCGAATGTACCTATTTATCTACCAACCTACATATATAATAGACGATCTGGGAAGGTTGAAAGGAATAAGGAATAGGGCAAAAGGATACGGAAAAAGATGTGAATGGAACTTCGGTTCTCCTCGACATATCTTCCAGACTCTTTATGAATCTGAGCAGCTTGCCGAGGAATAGAGGGTTTCACCCGGCCAAGGACTGTTGTTTCGGCGATCTCTAACCCTGTTTAGATCTAACCCTGTTTTAGTGCACATCGGGTCATCGATGATACCTTTTGTGATCATGTTTGGTCCCATGGAATGTGCCCTTTAATCAACCCAACCAGAGGTCGTAACTAATTCCTTCTCTATCTGAGAAGAAATTTCGCCACCACCCTGTGCGGTCTTTTCAGGAAGCACTTGGTAGTTTTGCAAGTGTCGGTAGTGCTTCAACGGCCTTCATGCGTCATATTTCTCCTTGGTTCATTGGCTTATTTCATTTTCCAACAGAGTTCAGCCTCAGCTTAGTTTCATGGACAATTTTCGAAGGGCTGTTAGTGCAGCTTGGTTGTCACTGCAGACTCTGATTTGATATCTACGCCACTTTTCCCCAATTATCTAGGTCGCTACCTTAAGTATAGCAAATATTTCCGATTGGTAAACCGTTGTCCAAAGCAGAAAAGCATCTAAAATCGCCGTTCAGATGCCAAACAGCTCTAGACCTATTTTTTGTATTGTAGCCAGGCAGTGTAAAAGTTTTCACCGAGCCTCCCATGAGAGTACATGGGCTCTCGGTATAAGTTTGAGGCCAAAAAACAAAGATTAGGATATTACAGAGATTACGAAAATGTAACTTTTATTAAACACAAATTATGAGTTTAGGAGGTAGCGCCACTAAAAGTTGACAAATTTTCCACATTCTCCATTTTCTCCCTAAAAGTTGTTAGATCTACCTGTTCTTCGTGATGTCTATGTTTCGAGCCTTTTCCAACTTTGGTAGAAGATAAATAAAACTTAAGGCCGGTTACTTTTTAAGTATTTACTTACCTAAATTTAAAATTTGTTTTGCCCCCGGCTGCTCTTTTCCTCTCTATACGAAGTAGAGTGAAACAAGCTTGATTGGAAAAATGCGCCTGATCAAGTACAAGAAGAAGAACGCGAATTTAGTACGATCTGAATAATCTACCTAAGGGGAAATTCAATTTTATATTTAGCTCATTTTATTTGTGAAATGTGCAACAGGTAGGGAAGCGTTTGATGATTAGTTATTTGCGTTTAGAAACCTATGTTTTACAAAAGTCGTTTTTCAATTTTTAAGAACAAAGTACTCCGTGTTGCATGGATTGAAGGTGAATGATATTTTTAAAAATAATTCATAAAGTATTTTCTAGTGTCTTGTAATAATGTCGCAAGAAAACTGCATACCAAAGTTTTAGAGCATAAAAGCGAATTCCTTGTTTGGCTATTATGAAAGAATAAAGTAGTAAAGAACACAACATAGAAGAAGACGGAGGCCAGTAGGAAAAAATGAATTTAATTTACATATGTTAATTTTTCGGCCTATTTATTTGTATTAACAATCATAATTTTTATGAGCCCAAGGCCATTAATAGAAAATTATTGAAAAAACAGCAATAGTAGAAGTTATGGCTATTTCGGACATTACCACATCGCCTCATTAGACTTCTTCCGAGCATCGAACCCACGTTCACCACGGCAAACTCGTACTCGTAATTTAACTCCAAATACAAAACGAATGGCGAATAGTTGACCAAGAAGAAGAGACTCGTACCTCAACCCATCGAACTAGAGGGAGACAAACAAAATCCATGGACGAGCTGTACAAAGACAAGGAAGCTATCAGATGCTGACGAAAAACTTGCCCCGGGTCATCTTTCGAAGCATTCTCTACAAAATACAAAAAAAAAAAAGCTTGATGGATTTCAAAAGTAGCATTACCACACCAACAAATTCATTTCCTTGGAAATACTCTACTAAAGAGTCTTTAGCGCTCTTCATAGATCTTGGTTTATCGAAGGAAAAATACATCGGGCCCTAACCGCGCATAAAATTATAAGCGACATTTTTTTTTTAAGTTTATTTTTGATGCAGAAATACTCGCAGAGCATCAAAATGAATTTCTGCATGAAAAATATAATTTAAAAAAAAAATAAACATCGCTTTTTTCGCTTCGCTAATAGGGCTCGATTATTTCAACATAATGTTCATATCTTCCTGGACACCAACAAATTGCTAAAAAAAAAACAGGAGAAGTGCCTTTTAATTCCAAAATTACCGAAGTATCAGCTGAAGTTAACATCCAAAATAGCTGAAGTTAATATCCCATAAACTTACAGCTTTTTTAACATATCAACAAAAAACGATGTGGCACACGCAAAAAACAAAAGAACTAAAGAAAAATGTTCCTTCTTTTGATGCAACTTTACCATCAAATTGCAATATTTTCTCCCGTTTAAGTAAAAGTTTCTTAGAAATAAACAAAGAGCCTAAATATCAAGCATGTTTTTTTTGAATGAAGAAAGATTTTTTTTGTGTGTAATAATAATACTTGTTTTTTTTTTTTGTAAGCAAATAATAAATATATACATAATTTTCAAAGCAAGTAAAAAAACGTTATTTAATTTTGAGGTTCTTGCAGTAACATCAAATGTCTAATTTGTCAACGAAATTTAAAGCACCCTATTGCTTTGGTACCCCATCTTTCCATTTAGTTACTTTAAAGCTTAGATAATTCACTTGCTGAGGCAATTTAAATTCTACAAATATCTCTGCACTAGTTCAAAAGTTATGATTTTTGCTGCGAAAAAAGTCAAAATGCGCCATAGTGCTGCGTCGTCCATTTCGCTCATGTGTGCAACTTTTCAGCATCAGCGCACTTTTAACAACATGAAAAAGTGTAAAAAGTCAATTTTCGAGTTCGTAAATTTATTTATTAAACGTTTCCCCCCGCCCCCTCCTTGCAACCCCTTCCACACCCAACACCTCCCTCTCCTCACCACCCAAAATACACCGCAAGCCAGCCAGTTGCCGAGTTGCCAGCGAAGCGAATAGACTGAATGTGGTTGTTGTTGTTGTTGTTGTTAGTGTTGTAGCAGTTTCAGTTGTATTTGTACGCCTCTGTGTGTGTGTGTGTGTGCGTATGTGCGTGTGGCATTTGAGGTTTTTTCCAACATTGTTGCTATCTTGTTTATTGCTGGAGCAGCAGCAGCAGCAGCAGCAGCAGCAGTAGTGATTGCTCTTGTTCTTGTTGCAATTGCGTGTGTTGTTATTGTTGTTGTTGTTATTGTTGTTGTTATTATTGGCTACGCTTATTGTGACAGTTGGCGTAGCCGTTGCCATAGCCCGCATATATGTAGCATTATTTGTGTTATGTATTGTTGTTGTAGTTGATGTTGTTGTTGTTGTTGTTGATGTTGATGTTGTTGCAGCAGGTTGCTGTCACTCGTTTGCGGTTGCCGCTTGCCACCACAACCAGCGGAGCCATGACCAATACCACCAACAACTACAGCGACAACAACAACGCACACCATTTACCACAACTTGCATCGGCAGCTGGCGTTGCCGTTTTTGTTGTTGTTGTTGTTGCCTTTAAAGCTGCTGTTATTACTTCACAGCTGCTCGTTTGAGTTTTTTTTTTAAATTTTTTTTTTGTTGCCTGCTGTAGCAATTTAATTGCGTCTATCGCGCAGAAATTCCACCATAACTTTTGTTGGATTTGCAATTTTTTTTTTTTTTTTTTAGATTCATTTTATTAAAGTGACTTTTAGTAACTTTATCTCTGTTGAAACACTCCGCACACTGGCAGCACACAAACACACACACACACACACAAATACAAACTAAATAATTTTATTTCAAGCAAATAAAGGTAGTTTCTATGAACTGGTTTGTGTGCCATTGCTGCCACTGCATGGCTGAGAGGTACAGCGCATACCTTTTTGTATGTGTGTGTGCGTATATGTGTGTGTGTGTGGTAAGTATTCTTATCTAGTGTGTCTAGTGCATGTAGCTTTTTTTCTTCTTTATTTTCAATTTTTTTTTTATTATATTTTGTATGTATGTACTTGGCGTGGTGTTGTTAAAAATAAATACAAGGAAAACCACTGCAGAAGTGCAAAAGACAAGGTCACCCTTGCGGTCACAATGGCACTGGCAGTGGCAACAACGATCTGACGCCAATCCGAGTATAGATAGATAGAGGGGCACGATGACTTGTCGATGCTGCTGCTGCTGCTGTTACTGCTGCGCGTTGCAAAATTTAAAAAAAAAAAACACACACACACACACAAAAACCAAAACAGCGAACAATATTTTTGCACTTGCATATTTAGTCAGTCAATTAATACCTGCTAGACAAATGTTACTAGAAAAATGCCAATAAAACTTATGCGGCGCACAAAAAAAAACAACAAAAAGCTTAAAAGCTTTCAAATCTATGCGCTTGTGCCCAACTCGATTAAAACTTTGAATGATGAATTTTACATAAGAGATTTTTAGAATTCAATTCAATCAAAACCATTGCTTTAGAAGTAATTATTTTGAAAAAATACCAAGAAATGCGGGGACTTCATGCGTTCAAAACAAATTCCTTAAATTTTTTGTATGGGCAGGCTTTTGTGCTAACGGTAATTTTATATTTTTTGGGTTATCACGTAACTCAAGAAATTTTATTGTTAAAGCCTAGCCTACAGTTCTAAAGAAAAAACACAGGAAATCAAGTTACATGATCACCCACACTACCCACCGATCAGTCTCTCTTCGTTTGTCTTCAACTGCCTACGCTTCAATGTTCTTAGAACAAAGCTAGCGGGTCTGACAAGCACAACACCAAAACCACTTCCACAAAACCTCGTGGATATCATGCTCAGCTCCGAGTATGCATTGACTGCCGCTTGTGCCGCGTAGTCTGAATTTGGTTTCCCACAAAAACTAATAAAGCTATGTACAATTACGTTGAGAAACACCGCCAGCTCCGTTGGGATTGGGAAGGACCTCTCCGAGCCGTTTGAACGTCTCAAAATTCCTATTGCCCCAATTTCAGCTTAAAATTTACTTCTTAATTTAATTACTTTATCAAATACGATCTGGCAGTTTTAAAAATCCAATAGCACGGTGGAACATTTGTTTCAAAAGCAAGTCGTGATTGTTTGAACTAAAAACATAATTACAATAAGATCTTTTTTTTTTTTGTTCTGAACGTTGTCCCCCTGCAAGAAAAAATACCATGGTTACTTTTTTTTCTGAAAAATCTAAATTTGTTCTAGTGTATTGATAACTAAACAAAAAATACCGATTATTAGCTATTTTCGCCAAAAAAAATAGTTCTCATTTATTGGTTACGGTGACCAAAATAAATTACCTCTCACGTTAAGGCTTAAAAATTTTCTACAAAAAAAATGTTGGGACATGCTTGAGGAATTATTTTTCGTCACGGATAAAAAACCTATAGACGAGGGCGGAGCAAAAGCAAAGTAAGGGGAACACATTAAAAAATATAATGCCAAAATATTCACTCGCGTTTACCAAAGTAGTTATGCAGAAAGTTCGCAATGCGTTTTGAAAACAAGAGAACTATTTACTTATTTATTTAAAAATCAACAAATTGACAACACTTCAGCGATTAGACTAAGATAAATAGTACAAAACTAAAAGTACAATAAAATCGGGACACATTTTTACAACTTTTGAAGATTTTTCTTTTGTTAAACAATAATTTTGATGAGCTCAGGTTCATTTTAATTAGGAAAAATTTTAGAAAAAACAACAATGTTAGAAGTTATAGCTATATCGGAGATTACCACATCTCCTCATCGGACTTCTTGCAAGGATCGAACTCACGTTCTCTAGTTTATACTCATTAAGGTCAAGCCTAAACGAGATGAGCCGAGTAAGCTGTGTATACTGTTGTTGCTTTTTCAGCTTAAACACAATTTCAACCCTTGTTGTTTTTTCTAAAATTTTTCCTGTTAAAAAGAGCCTTGAGCTCATAAAAATTATTGTTCGATATAAGTTAATAGGCCGAAAGTTAGTATATATTTTTCTTTTGTTTGTTTAATATTTATTAGTTATTTATAAAAATATAGCTCATTATATAAGCAGCACTGTACAAATCCACATTTCGAACTTTGTAGAAAAAATAGAAAAAGTCCACAAAATTTTATAAAATTATCAAACTTTTAAATTCGAACTTTTATAAAAATTCTAAGTATGCAGTTTTGTTGCCCAATAAATTTTAGTATAACAAGATGCAAGCTCCATTTAACTGGAAATTTTTGTTTACTTTTGAATTTTTTTTTTTTCCTGTACTTAAAACAATTTTTTTTATGGAGCCTAAATTAAATTATTGCATTTTTATTAAGAGCAATCAATAAGATCTTGTGCTCTATTTTTTAGTGTTTGTGGAAAAAATCATTATCGATATTTTTTTTTTATGATATTCACGCTTTCTTCACAAGCAGAATCCTGGCGTTGTCCCCTGCGAAGTCCTCGGCGACCCTCTTACCACCTGGGCGAAGGATGTCAGACTGGATCTCAACATCCACATCTATGGCACCACCACTCCGACGGTTAATCACCCGAAGATTATGGCGGTGACATTTGACAGCCTGCTTTCCTTCTCTGCGCACACTACCGCAATCGCCAATAAAGTACAGAGCCGCAACAATGTTCTCAAGTCGCTAGCCGGCTGCTCTTGGGGCAAAGACAAAGAAACGTTCTTGGCAACATACAAGGCGAATGGCCGGCCGGTAATAAACTATGCTGTGCCAGTATGGTCGCCGGGAACTAGTAGGATGCAGTGGATGAAGCTGCAGACCTGCCAGAACGCCGCACTCCACATGGTGACGGGATGCCTGCTGATGTCGCCGGAAGAATATCTCCACCAAGAAGTCAATGTGCTCCGCGTTAAAGAGCACGACCTCATGCTCAGCAAGCAGCTCCTTGCTGGATGGCACCGCTCGGCGCACCCAAACAGGCATCAGAGGGCTTCTCTTAGAACTGAAGGACGAGATCCAGCCACTCATAACGCAACCGCTGGATCTGGAGGCGTACCGGCGGGTCCTAAGCAACATCCACAGAGAGACAGTCACTACCACCATTGACTCTCGCCTGGCAAATGCTGTTATTGGAGCCCAAACACCACCTGTAGCAGATGAGGAGTCCCTGCTGCCCTGTGAGTCCCGCGTCACTCTGGCACAATTGCGATCTGGATACTGTAGTAGGCTCAACTTCTACCTATCCAGAATCAACCCTGACATACCCAACACATTTCCGGCATATGGAGATTCTCCGCATGATACCAATCACCTATTCACATGCCCTCCCAAACCCACTCATCTAACCTCTCTCTCCCTCTGGTCCAACCCTGCCGAAACTGCACGTTTTCTGGGCCTCCCCTAGATGAGTTTGACGACAACGACCATGGGTTAATCCGCTCTTTACGGGGTATGATAACCGCTACAACAACAACAACAACATGATATTCACGCTTCCTAGGCCCTCTATATAACTTTGGGGGCAACGAGCAACACCCACCACGCATAGTTTTTCAAGAATCCTTTTAAGTTATATCCCAAGATATTTAAATCATAAGCTTGCGAAAAAAAAGTTTACGTTTGTAAAGTATGGGCAGCAGGCTTCCACGACTAAGTACTCTATGAAAAAGAAACAAATTTACCTACCCTGAGATGATGATTTAAAGTCTACTTGCCGAAAAGCAACGAGTTCAATGTCAGCCAAAGAGACTAAATTTACTCGCTAATTCATCCTCGTCTGCTACATATTACGAGTATGAAAACTGGGCAGGAAGAAATATGTTTGCACCTTCCTGCATCTATCCATTTACCTGGTCCACTCCGCACTCATTTCAGCTATTAAATACTCATGCTATTTGTCAGTTTAAATGAGAAATGTGCAAAATTAGTTTACAGCAAAAGTTGACAAATTAGTTTGTTTGCTATCGTACAACTAACGGTTCAACAAGTACATACTTACATTCGTAGAAATACAAAAAACAAAAAAACATGTGCTAGAAAAATTGTTTGTTCTAATCTCTATCGGTTTGTCCATTCACATTATTTTATTTCCACTGTTGCTTCTTACCTAAGTTGGCCTTGTGTGGGTGTGTTTGTATTTGTTTGAGTGTTGAGAGTTGAGAGTTGGACTGTGTTTGGTGTAAGGGGCTGTTTGCCTTTGGATGCATTAAAAATTCACTGCATTCAATCCAATTACGAGTGTAATCTACCAGATGCCGTCCGCTGAGTATACAAAACGCCCACAAGCATGCAATCACACACACGCACACAACCACACATCCATACAGGAGACATATTGCGCAATACATACATACAGATGGGCTAGTGTAAAGCTGAAATCAGTGTTGCCATTTTGATCTAGTACATAAATTTATAGACCAGAAGCGGCACAACTTTCGAGAAATTCTGAACAGATACTTCGTTTCCCACTTAACATAACTTTCGATAAGCTTTATAAGAATTATGTTTCGTTCGAGTTTGTCTTCAGCTTAAAATAGTTCAAACTTTTCTTAATAAACAGTAGTGGAAAAAAATAGTAGTAGAAATGAAATAGCGGTAGTAATTGAGAGTAGCATTAGAAAATAAAATAATAGTAGTAAATAATAGTAGAATTAGTATAAAATAGTAGTAGAAATTAATAAAAATAGTAGTAGAAATTTGTAAAAAATGTTTGAAATTTGTTGCAGCATTACTAAAAATAGTAGTAGAAAATAGTAAAAAAAATAGCAGTAGTAATTATTTGTGGTAGCAGTAACTAGTAGTAGCATTAATAAAAATAGTAGTAGAAATTAGTAAAAATAGTAGTGGTAATTAGCAGTAGCACCAGTAAAAACAGTAGTGGAATTTATTAAAAATAGTGGTAGAAATAAAAAAAACGGTTTTAATTGGTAGTAGAATTAGCAAAAATAGCAGTAGGAATTAATAGAAATAGTAGTAGTAATTATTACGAGCATTAGTAAAAGTAGTAATAGTAATAATAGTTGTAGCATTAGTAAAAACTAGCAGTAGAAATTTGTAAAAATGGTAGTAACTAGCAGTAGCATTACTAAAAATAGTAGTAAAAATAGTAGTAATGGTAATAGTAATTAGTAGTAGGATTAATAAAAATAGTAGTAGAAATAAGTAATAATAGTAACAGTAAGTAGTAGTAGCATAAGTAAAAATAGTAGTCGAAACTAGTACAAAATAGTAGTAGAAATCAGTTATTAGAAGTTTTAGCGGTAGTAACTAGTAGTAATAGTTATTTTAGTTAGCTATTGGAGGCTTCGTTCTGTATTGATAAGACTGAGTTTATCAGCCAAAGCACAGCTTCTCTTATTGCTGCAACCTCTGCCTGAAAAACACAGCAGTGATCGGGCACTCGAAAGCTAAGTTTGAGCGAGAGTTTCTGATAATAAATCCCACTTCCAATTCTATCGTCCAATTTGGAGCCATCCCTAAGTCGACGCACCTTCGAATCAAATTTTCGGTCGCTTTTCTTTCTTACGTCTCTTTTCCTTTCTCAACTCTGGGTAGCGCTGCTCGCGTCAAATTGTAACGTGGCCCAGTAGGCAGAATCTTTCTTTTCTGCGGAGGCGTGAAATTTCTCATTCTCATCGTTCCTGTTGTTCTTTGGGGCTCGCTGGATTCTAAGAACTTCCTCAGCGGCGGTCGCGATTTCTGGTTTCTGGGGAAGTGGACTTAGTGAACAGATATGAAAGTTCAATGGAGAAATTTGTTTCTTTCTGTTGCGCTTGCAGCATCCTGTCTTAAAACTTCCTGTGTGTATTTTAACGCGCATTCTTTGAGGCATATGCGCATCTTGGCTGCGACAAGATATTAATCCGAGTCGATGTTTGGTTCTCGAAGCATTGGGTACATTCCTTCCGTCTATCAGGATATGATCGATTTGCTGCGCATTTTCCGATCTGAAGACAGACACGTGGCTTGGTGGATTTTCCTATGCTGAAACCTGGTGCTACAGACTACCATGTTTCGGGGCTGGGAAAGTCAATCGAAGGATACAACGATGCTTCAAAATAAGAAAGATGTTACATTTGAGACATTCTAGCATTTTTCTTGCTTAGATTTTTCTCTTAATCTACCGGCGGCAACACTGGCTGAAATGTTCTATTTATTTATGTTTGTTTGTGAGTGCAAATGTGTGGGTAAACACATTAAATGTGTGGCATACGTATGCTTGTTGGTGGGTGTGGGTGTGGGTGTGTGTGTGTGTGTGTGTGCTTGTCGCACGCTTCAATTGCAATGTCTCCACGGCAACAAATGGGCATACGAACAAATAAAAAAAAAACCCTGTACACTTGCAGATGTACACACACACGCACACGTTCAATATGGCACTCGCTGGTAAGTAAGTCATTTGAAGCGCCACAACATATCCACTTGCCAATCCACCTGTGAGCGCTTCATCGCCACAAATGTACAATATACCATAGTATCTGCGAGTATGTGTGTGTGTGTGTATGTGTGCGGCCAATACACCTGGCTGTGTGTGTGTGTGTGTGTTTGTCTGTCTATCTATCCAGCATAGTCGTTGCATCTTCATATAGTACCGATTCTCACGGCTCCTCCTCCAACCGTCCAGCCAACCGTCCAGCCAACCATCCAACCATCCATACGTGCAGCTTGTCGCTGCGGTCACACGGCCAGCTTCAATATCAGCAGCGGCGATCGAATTGATGTTGGCAGCATGGCAAATGTCCGGGCAGTCGTTATTCTGGTGATTGGGCTGTTGTTGTTGTTGCTGTTCTGTACGGTTCTGTTCTGTTAAAGCAACGCTGCCACCACCCATTTGCCGTGGTTAATTTATAACCCAGCAATCTTCGATTAAACGCATCTCAACGAGATGCATTGGCAACAATAAAAACAAAATCAGGTACGACGGACGAGTTGTAGCCAAAATGACAACAAACCATATTCGATGAACTGGCGTTGCAAGTAGCTCAGCCACAGAAGACACATGTGTCGAGTCATTGGTTGCTGGCGCTGTTGTTTGTGTTGTTGTGGTTGTTGTTGTTTTGTGTTGTTTTTGTTGTTGTTGCAAAAGCAACAGTCTGCAACTAATAGCAGCCACTTCACAGGCATTTCATGCACGACAAATTCACTTTTGCGGCCGCCTGACTACAAACGCGACAAATACACACACGAGCGCACTCAAACACATCCAACGGCATATGTACATAAATACTTATATAATATATATGTCCATAGATACTGATGTAGTTGCTCCGTGCGGCAACGCTTTGATGGCTTTGGCGTAACGAAGGCTCGAATGTGATAAAAATCCAATGTGTATACAAAATATGTATATAAACTATATGTATATTGTGTGTGTGTGTGTGCGTGTGTGTGTGTGTGTGTGTGTGTCTAGCAGAACCTGTTGCAATTTTGTGCAAAAAAAAACTAAAAGCGCTTTTCTCTTTAGCTGTCCACAAAGTCAGAATCTTTATTTCATTATCAATTCTATAACCTTGTAGAGATTGCAAAACTGTGGATAGGAGTTCGTGAGCAGCAGCGTTGTTTTTGTTATTCTCTTTAAAACTTGTAGTATTTTAAACTTGAATTTGGAACGGTATAAATTTTTTAGATTTAGTAAGATCTGTTCTCGATTTCGATTCTGAGAACTGTTTACATTTTCAATCACTTTCAAAAGAGACTGCAAGACAATAAATTTGAATTACAAAAATTAGAAATTTATTATAATGGAATTTGAAAAAAAAAATACTTTTGAAATTACATCTAAGGAAATGGCAGGGGTATCAATTCCTTTGCTATGAACTCCAAGAACTGTTTACTAATTACAATTCCTTGTTATTTGTAATTGAGAATAAAGGAATCAGTATGATCCAGTTCAGAATAAGCTTGCTATAAAAAGAAAATGGCGCTATCCTATGGGAAACGCACAAAAATTAGGTTATGACTTCAGTTTTGAAGTAAAGCTTTTAAGCGGCAGTGATTTTTTACATTGCGTAACAAAAGTCGTGTCAGAATCGCTTAACTAATTTCTACCACTATTTTTACTATTGCTACTACTAATTTCTACCACTATTTTTTACTCATTTCTACCACTATTTTTTACTAATTTCTACCACTATTTTTAATTATTTCTCCCCCTATGTTCATTAGTTTCTACCACTATTTTCACTAGTGGTACTAATAACTTCTACCACTATTTTTAGTAATCCTACTACTAATATCTCACACTATTTCTACAAATTACTACCACTATTTTTTACTAATTTCTACCACTATTTTTACTCATGTCTTCCACTATTTTACTAATTTTTACCACTATTTTTTCATATTTCTACCACTATTTTTATTAGTGCTACCACTATTTTTTACCATTACTTTTACTAATTTCTACCACTATTTCTACTTATTTCTACCATTATTTTCCCTACTTTCTCCCACTATTTTTACTAATTTCTACAACTATTTTTAATAATAGTTATAATAATTTCTACCACTATTCTTACTAATATCTACCACCATTTTTAATAATGCTACTACTAACCACTACAACTATTATATTAGTAAACTAATTTCAGCCACTATTTTTATTAATGCTACTACTAATTACTATGACTAATTTCAACTACCACAAAGGAGTTTTACTTCTGGCTCGGGCACTTAGGTGTATGCTTGTTTTTTTTTTTGTGCTGAGGCCAACTTGAGTAGAAAATTTTAAAACCCCAAAAATAAAAAAGAAATAAAACCACATTCATATAAATTAAATTGTTTAAAGCTTTTCATTGAAGATATTTTTGTTTTTGTTTACCTTTCATACTACATTTTTTTTATATGTCCTTTACATTGTTTCTCTTTAAAATTTAAAAATTTAAAATTTTCAAATTGACCGCACCATTCGACATTTAAATTGGAAAAGGATTGCTGAAGCCCTATTAAGGGAGCTTATAAAGGGTACGTACATCTCCCGGAATGTACCGGGTTCAAATCTCGAGCGGCTTTGTTATCAATTTTAAATAGTGTACCTTCCTTAAAGAAGTTAGGACATATTTTTTTTTTTTAATATACAGTAAGGTACAATTAAAAAATATTGAATAAATTATTTCAAAGTTTGAGCGATTTTATGTCATCACTTGTCAAGTTTGGTTTGAAGACATTAAGATTGCACACACAAAACTTTTAATTGACACTCAAATTTAAGGCTTAGGGTTGAAACGGTCATTTTTCGATCAGAACACGTCGGTTCGTTTCAAAACCTGTTTACAACCTTGTTTTTAAATAATAGCTTTAGGTTACTCATACGCCCCTGCGCCAATGTATGTATCATTTTTTTTTTCTTTTTGCTTTTCAATTTTTAAGAGTTTGAGCTACACATTCCCTAAATCCGAATGATATGTGCAAATTTAAATGTATGGGATATAATTCCCTAGGTCTCGTAACAGAACTTTATGCAAAAAAAATCAAAAGGATTATTCTTTCAAGCAAGCCTAGTTTTTAATATGTACGACAAATTTGATGAAATTGAAAAGTAATAGAGACATTTTATTTTCACACTACATGCATCGAGAAAATTTTTTAGTAAAGTACTGAGAGTTGGTATGGAGATACTATGTATATGAAAGCGTAGTTATTCTCTGAGAAAAATGTAGCTGGTGTTTTTGGAAAAAATATCGGTATTTATTTAGAAAATAAGGAATGAATTCATCGATATTATCAATATTCGATATTAACCCTCGAGTATCAAATTTGTATTAAATTCCATTTTTGTTTTTTTGGTCTTTATAATCCCAGATTACCTTGAAATAATTTGACAATTTGGAATTTAAAACATAAGAAATTTTTTTATTCGGATGGAAAAACCGCAACTAACTTTGTTGAGGCACCCTAATTCACAATATGTATTGTTTCCAATATTTAACCCAAGTTTTCCTAAATCAATTATTTCAGTACCGATGTCAAATCAAAGTACACTGAATATTTTCTAGTAATAAATAAAAATTAATATAACTTCCAAATATGTATCATATTTCTTACTATCGATTGTTTTATGTCAGGGATCGTAATGGTCATAATTTTTATAAAAAAATTACGATTTAATCTTTATTTTGTGATTTAGATTTTATCGATTATAATAAATGCAAAAAAAAATGTTTCGGAGATGTCAACAATCGAAAAAAGGTAAAAAAAATAACGATCAACTATGATCGAAATAATTTCAATTTAAGCATAGCGATTACTTTTTATCGCAAAAATAAAAATCGCAAAATATCGATCAAATTTGATCGAAATTATAAAAATTAAAAAATTAAAATCAAACTTTATCAAAAATATAAAAATCACAAAGAAACGGGTATTTAATAATTAAAAAAAAAAATCGCAAAATATCGATCATATTTGATCGAAATTATAAAAATTAAAAATTTAAAATCAAACTTTATCAAAAATATAAAAATCACAAAGAAACGGGTATTTAATAATTTAAAACAAAAAATCTGCTAAATGAGAATAATAACAGATTTGCCAAGCATATGGCATACGGATTAGATCGATATATTCGAATTTTATTTTGAACGAATCCTCCCCAATGAAAAAGATTATTTTCGATATCTGATTTAGATAATTGCGCCTTGAGGTAAAAATATTGATATTATATTTACTCTGCATATGTCGATATTATTTAAAAATATTCATAAAGATATTCATCGATATATTTTTTTCATCACTAAACATTTGTAGTCCAGCATCCGCAACCGTAATAAGTTCATAGCCAAACAAATGTGCTATTTCTCATCCTCAAACCTATTAATCGCGTGCCCATTGACAACTTACCAAATGCCCTCCGATTTTTTTTTCTATATTTTGAAAGGTAAAATGAAACAAAAAGTAAGTAATGGACAAACTTTAGTTAAACAAATTCCAAGCACCCTTTTTTTGTTATGTATGTGAAATTATATTTTGGTTTTGTCCAAAAAATTTGCATTGCTTTAAGAACTTTTATCACTTCTTCTATTTCGATAAAAAAAAATCGATTGCGAAACAAAATTTTGTTCGAGTCTTTTCATATTAAGTCAACAATGTTGAATATTAACGCACATACAAAATATGTATAAATGTAGATGCATAGATGTAAATGTCGATTCGCATTTGTTTTCGACGTTGACGCTGGCGCTGGAGCTACAAATCGATCAGCCGGTCAATAATAACGCCCACCGAAGGCTTACTACTCACCTGCGACCCATGTGTTATGTGGGCGTGAGCGAGGCGTTCGTACATACCGCTTTACAAGCTGACATATTGACGCCTTGAAATATTTGCGAAATTGTCAACAAAACAAAAGAATAATAATAATAATAATAATTGGTGAGTGACATGACGAATGCTTTTTACAGTTTTTTAAATTATACCATTTGAATTTTTGCAGTTTTTGCAAATTGTCTACATAAAACGGAAATTCTTTTACACAATATACAATTTGTATACTTCAACCCTCTTACTGCATTCCGCCATTATTTGTTTTTATATTTTTAGTATTTTTTTTGTTTTTTTTTCGTTTTTCTTGTGCGCTGCTGTCAAATGCAAATGTGCAGTGATTTTATTTGCAGCAGCTTTGACTTTTCTCGCTGCTCGATTTTTATTGTGAAAATTCGTTGCGCTTTCCTGACAGCTTGTCAAAGAAGCGTCAACATCAGCAACATCAGTGGCAGCAGCAACAAAATCACAGCATCGTGAAACTAAAAAAAAACACACACCAAAAAAAAACAACAAAAAACTACTTTCATTTGCACACACACACACTTGCAAAAATTCTGAACATGTAAATATGTATTGACTAAGCTGTGGGAAAACTAAATCGCAATGCTTTTGAAAACGTATTGAATTCGTGGTACATTCGAAAATATTTGCTGCTAAATTTTTTTTACATACGTAGCTACACTCCTCTGCCTGCCTGTTAACAGTTAGAGAAACGTGCCTGCGAAATCCGCACAAGCCAAAAGTGTTGTTGCTAGGAGCAGCCGAAGTGGAGAATAAAATTTAAAAAAATTTACACTTTTAAATTTGCATTCAATATCCAAACGTACTACGTTTACCGCGCTGTGCTATGTATTATCTACATTTCTTGTTGTTGTTGTTGTTGCTCAAGTTGTATTCAATTTAATTTTATGTTCTTCCCGCTTCCTTCGTTGCCGCTGTTGTTGTAAGTTTACACCATTTTATTGTGTACAATTTTCGCGATTCTATTTTGATGGCATTGCGCGAAACCGAAGTTGACGGCTTTGCTTCAGCAATGTAGCTAAAGCGGACGTGCGCTTGGCGAAAGGGAAAGAAGAGGAACGGTGTATCTATCAATTTTTCTCCATCTAAACGAATAAAAAAAATGTAAACGCCAGAAAATATGATGGCATGCTAGCTATAAAATTCAAGTGAAAATTGATGAGCAGAATGGGAGAGAGAGAGAGAGAGAAAGAATGAAAAAAGAAAACAATAATAGATAAAAAGTAAGCGAAATAAAATATTGTTTGTCGATGAAAAGTACGTGGATTGCCCGCGGAGAGGATTTCGAAGAGTGTAGATTTAGTAGAACGAATAGTGGATGCTTGTAAATATACAAATTTAAGTTCGCGTTGATTCCAAATCTGATATGGTGTCGAACTTTTGGTTTCGCATTTAAAACCAATTTTTTTGAAAGCAGAAACACTCGAAGGAGTGCTGAGTTTTCGATAGGTAGTCTGCTATAGACAGTTCTATAAAGTAGCTAAAATCTCAAGCCTTATCTCAGTCAAAAATTAGAAAATCTGCAAGTCCGAAAATCGCATCAATATATAATACGAGTAAAGTCAAATAAATGCACAAACCGGACCGCATTTCAAATTTCCTCCAATTGTAATTTCCTCCAATAATTTGTAGTGTGCATCAACTTTCACATTTTTACTATTATAAGCAAAAGTAAAATATGTAGAACAAGTAAAGAAGAGCCTCAGTTCAAGTGAAACCGAACTTTAAATAACCGGCGCATCTTTTTATTGCAAATAAAGATCACTTGATTGAAAATTGCCGTTATTGGAGCGGTAGGCGAGGTCTTCATCCAATTTCTATATTTTTCGAAACTGTGCTTCTTGAATTGATATACCTATTTGCTCTAAAGTGGGCGGAGACACACCCATTTCCTAAATTTTTTATTCCACGTATTTCTTCGTCCAACCCGACCCTGTACATCAAATTTGGGCAAACTACCTGAAATATGGATTTTTAATTTTTGCGAATTAACGTTATATAAGAGATGGGCGTGGTTTATGTTCGATTTCTATTATTTCTGTAGCAATGCCTATTGAATTGAATATAACATTTAGGCCTACTGTTATACTATACTATATGACCACTTTTCTGTTTGCCTTCTCTCAGTTTCCCGAGTAATAAAACCATCGGTTCTCTTTGACGAAACGTTGACCACAGAGTCGAGAACAGCCAGAAAATGAAATAAGTATTTGGATAAAGCGGTATAACGTATTTTTGCCAGAGCGGGTAGTGTTATACCATCTCCACCTCCTCCTCTTCACTGTAGCTACCGCAAGCCTCGTTAACGGAATATCCGATTTGTGTACCATGCGCCAATAATAACCACCGATCACTGCATTGATAATGCAACGGTAGATTTGGCAAAGAGTTTTGGATTATGCTCATTGAATATGCGTGGTAACTAAACAAGTGGGTCCCACTGGCCCTTCCGTTAGCCAACTCAAAGATGATTTGAGTTGATGCTAGGAAGAAGACAGAAGGAGGACTGGAGGTAATGAAGTCTTTATTACATTAAGGGTGGATTCCCTTAGAGCTGTTAGTTCGGGCAGCCGAAGGGTGATGCTTATTGAGAGATCTTTGGAGTAGATTCCGCTGCCAAACTCATTGTGAAGCTTTGGTCCATCCGTCAAAATAGTGGAATGCACTGGATCTAATCTAATCGCTTCTATCCAGATGTTTTGTTGAAAATATGTTATCGAAGAAGAACATTGGGCTGGTGTAGTCCAGTTCCCGTAAAACTACTGGAACGGAATTCAAAATTTTCGAGTAAAAACCTAAGGTCTCTCCATGTGGTGGTCGCCTTTAATGCATTGCAACTGGTTGGATACTACCACACAGATCGGTAGAAAGATGATATAGTTGGGTTTCTAGGACCTTACTTGGGGTAGCTGGCAGGGTTTTTGTGATTTACATGGATGCTATATTTATATACAGTGTATTGCAGGCGTCGTTTTCTTAAAGGAACTCATTTAATTTCCTACAAGGAATCCATCACATACTATCGTACATTGTACGCTGATAGCAAGACAACCCAAGTGTCAATAACGTCGCTAACCAACGGTCGCCAAAGATGTTTCGTCAACGCCACTGTCACAATACACGCGCCAAAATGACTGTCTTCCATTTGACATTTGGGATTTGTGGCAATTCGTATGCAATGAACGCTACAACCTGCCAAACTGAGTCGTCACGCCACCCAATGTACGGCCCCACCACTACATGCGCGATATTGCCGTTCGTTCACGGTCTTCGGTGACAAGTTTCTAGCACTTATTTACATACACACACTCACACAAACATAGGCATATATAGAGCGGCAAATTCATATCTATTGTATCTACTTTTGCAGATACACACACACCCACACCCGCACACAAATGTTAATAATATACAATACGTACCCAGTCGGAAAAAAGCAGATAGTCTAAACAATTTGCCAATTTAAAAAGTAGTTGGAAGTCAACTGCTTTGAAACGAGTGCTTGTGTATTATTATAATTTTTCCGTAGCCAAATATATTTTCAATAAATTATTTGTTTGTCTTTATTATATTGTAATTAGTTGTATTAGTTATTATTTTGTAGATAAAGAACAATGGATATAGCGCCAACTCGGCCTATGGGAATTCTAAAATTCTTGCCAGTTTCGACTTAGTGCCTCTATAAACGAATTGCTGTCTACCGGTTCAAGCTCCCGATGATTCCTTCTTCACTCACATCCCATGAAGGGAGGAATGGGAGAATGGTCGCATTTGTGGCGAGAGGCCAGGGTGAACTTCTTCACGGACTGGTCGAAGCTGGACGGAAAAGTTGGAGTGGGTGTCTTCTGCGAGGAGCTCTCCCTCAGCCAAAAATTTAGGTTTCCCGACTACTGTAGTGTGTTTCAGGCGGAGGTGGTCGCAATCAAGGAGACAGCCGATTGGCTACTCGCCAATGTAATGTCCTTTAGATGGACTATTCTGGCAGTCAGGCTGCTATTAAGGCTTTAGAGTCTCTAATGGCTAGGAAAGATACTGGTCGGAGAGTGCCTAACTTCTCTCTCAGCTGCCTGTGAATACTTTGATATTGGACTGATTGAAGGGTGCCGGGCTATGACGATATTGCAAGCAACTGCATGGCTGATGAGCACCCTGAAAGTCAAGCAGTGAGATGGTAGGAGCTACTCTCGCTGCCTACGGACTTCTGTTAGACAGATGGGGCTCAGCGAGCCCTGGGCGAATACCACGACATGCAGAATTACAAGGACCCTCTGGCTGGTGGGGGACCGTGAACGCTTGAAGGAGCTCAGGCCGTTAACAAAGCGTCCAAAGCAGCATTGTTCGATAGGTATTTATGCGCTTAGGCTAAATATGGTCTCTGAGCTGCAGCCGCATGGAGGCTGATGAGCTGAAATCATCTTTTGATTTTCTACCAGAGTCAGGTAATTGGCTTGCAAGAAAAAGAGAGAATTGCAATCACTTTTAGTTGGTAGGTTGGGTTAGGTTAAAGGAGGTTAGGAGCTCAGCATGCCTATTTTAAGGGAAGATCGTTGGAATCTACCCTACATAACCTTGTGATGTCCATAGAGGGTCTCTTACGAGTAAGGACTTCGCGCTGGGTACCTTTCTTGACATCGAGGGAGCCTTTAACAACGTTTTACCTAAGCAGACTGGGTGTCGAAATCGACCTCATACGCCTCATCTATCCTCTGCGCATCGGCAGAACTGCCATTGCGCAGCGGGGCAGTGCTTTAAGTCAGAGAAAAGTGAGCAGGGCCTCCCCCGGTTGGTAAATAAGTACTTTTTTAAGTTCTGCTATTTCCAACAGGCTATCTGCTCGCATATAACTGCACTGCAAATGTGCGAACATTTTTGCATCCGATTGCTATGGGAGAGGCACACACACAACGCTCCATTACTTCGTCGCTATTGTAATCATCATTCTGAATGTACGACGCGTTCGCGCGTTTAGAATGCGAATTAGGCGTAACCACCAACAAATATTTTGCTGCGAAATGCACTTGAAAATTTTGCAATCTTGACAACAAAAACAAAACGAACACTTACACACACGCACACACAGACACACAGACACAAACACCTACATACTATAAGTACATTCAAATAAGATATCAGGCGATATTATCTGATGGCGGTAGCTATAACAACCAATAGCAACAACAATAACAACAACAACCACAACATCGATATCTCAGCAATATATGTATGAATGTATGTAATATGTGCCCGAACAAGCTACAAGCAACAAGCAACAAATAACAGCAACAGCCACAAAGCACAGTCAGATGATGAATGGCTCACGAGGAGCGAAAACAAAGTGCAATACAAAGTTTTGAGAAATGATTGGAGCTGTTTGGCACTTTGGCGCGTTGCAGTTCCCCACTTTATCGCGCTATTAGCACACACACACACACACACACACTCACACTCATGTTCGCCGCCCCATTCATAAATCTATTCATGTATTTATACCCCTCTTTCATTTGCACTGCGAAAGGTCTCAATTCTGACAGTTCCGGCTGTTAATGGATTTTTGAAATTGAACCTTGTCGCTGGCTTAGTTCGTTTGCGTCCTTCGGGCTGTGTAAGTATGAGAAAAACATTTTAAGGAGATGGTAAGAGAATGTTGCGTTAAACATCTGATTTACAAAATTTAATTTTTAATATTTGCCTTTATTTTTATTCTTTGGTTGTTGCTCAACATTCGTTTTAGAATTGGTACATAATTTTAAGCCTATTAAAATTATTGAGTTAAATTATTTTCGCCATATTGGTAATCGTGGTTCGTTTTCATATCCTTATTGTTGTCGTTATCATTACTGTTATCGTTATCATTACTGTTATCGTTATTGTTCTCGTTATCGATAACTTTTTCGGGATTATTATTGTTATCGATATCGTCGCTAGCGATTTCTGTGTATATCGTTTTCGTTTTGGTTATCATCACATCATCGTCTCTTAATTTTATTTTGTGCGCATTTTCGTTTTTTGTTTTGCATCAAGTATAGCATAATAAGTATAGTCGTTATCGAGAGACTGAATAATTGAACGATAGAAAAATAAGAAAACACTTTCATTTGTTATTCAAGTAACTTTGTAAAGGGTGGCTAGATTTAAAGGGCCGATGTTGATTTTGAATAAAACACAAATTATTTTGGAAATTATTGTAATTTCTTTTTATTATGATAATATGGTGTAATTCAATTATGTATGGAACAAAATATCGGGCAAATGTCCGCTGCGACCTCGGCGGCACACCTCCATCCGATGGTCCAAATTTTCGATGACGCTGAGGCATAATTGAGGTTCTATGCCGTTCATGTGCCGAATTATCTCATCCTTTAGGTCTTGAATTGTTGCTGGCTTATCGACGTACACCTTTTCTTTCAAATAATCTCAAATTCTCAAATCACATGATCTTGGTGGCCAATTGACATCGCCACCACGTGAGATAACACCCACCATTGAATTTGTCGCACAAAAGAGCCATTGTTTCGTTGGCTGTGTGGCAAGTGGCACCATGCTGTTGGAACCACATATCGTCCACATCCATATGTTCCAATCCGGGCCATAAAAAGTTCGTTATCATCTCACGATAGCGAACACCATTCACAGTAACTGTCTGACCGGCCTCATTTTGGAAAAAATACGGCCCGATGATATCGCCATCCCATAAACCGCACCAAACAGTCACTCTTTGTGGGTGCATTGGTTTTTCGACAATCACTCTTGGATTATCATTCGCCCAAATGCGGCAATTCTACTTATTGACGAATCCACTGAGGTGAGGTGAGGTGAGGCGATATGCATTTTGATTTGAACGCCCATTTGCATAATAAACCTAAATAACTTTAACACGTTGCTCGATTGTGTATCTTTCCATGTTCAAATTGAGTTAGTCTGAAATTGAGAAATGTCAAATGAAATGCAGAAAAAAACTTGACGTGTGGTTCACATTCAACATCGGCCCTTAAAATTTAACCACCCTTTATGACGAATAGATTTTCATTCAGCACTTTGAAGAAAGAACTTTGAATAACAAATCAATTTGTAAATTTAATCCGGCATCCGAGATAAAATTTAGTATTAGAATGAAATGAAAGAGGATTTTAGGAAAATATTTTTGAAGAGGGTTGTCACCTGTTTAAAGGAGCTAATTCAATTTCGTTAAAACCGTTAACTGAAATGCCGTTTGAAAAATTTAATTCAATGAAACTTCAAGTAATAATAAAATATTGCGACAAGGGTGTCAGGCCGAAGAAGTTTAAGAACAATATTTTTGGATAAAGTTGCCACCTATTTTAAAGGGCTAAATCAATTTCGTTAAAAAGTTAACTCAAATGCCACTACATTGGTGGCAAACGAAAGAGTTCAAAGAAAGCTTAATTTCAAAACTATTTTTGAAGGGGGTTGCCACCTGTTTGAAAATTTTTCTTTCAATAAAATTTCAGTTAGTATTAAAATATTATGATGTGGGCGTCGAACGGAAGAAGTTTAAGAACAGTAATTTCGGATAAAGTTGCCACCTGTGTGAAAGGATTAATTCAATTTAATTGAGTTCACTGAAGTGCTCATACATTGGTATTAACCGAAAGGGGTTTAAGAAAGCTTGATTTCCAAAATATTTTGGGAGATGGTTGCCACCTGTTTGAAAAATTGGATTTAATTTAAATTTAAAGCAGTAAAAAAGTTTTACAACATGGATATCACAAACAAACAAAAAATTAAGAACGCTTTGAAAGAAAAGTATACTTGGATAGTGTTGCCATCTGTTTAAAAATTTAAATACGAATACAAATTAATTAAGAAGAGGAATGGCAAATGTACTACAATACTGGTGTGAATCGATATAAATTTAAG
Source organism: Anomoia purmunda (assembly GCA_951828415.1). Classification (NCBI taxonomy): domain Eukaryota; kingdom Metazoa; phylum Arthropoda; class Insecta; order Diptera; family Tephritidae; genus Anomoia; species Anomoia purmunda. Next base: position 19,405,107 of record OX639993.1, read on the forward strand.
AAATTTTATTTTTTGCGTGTTGAGCTGAAAAGGCACATTGTGCAAAGCAGCATCATCACTGTAGGGGCGCAATAATATTCCGCCGATAGTACTTATTAAATTAAGTAGTGAATTGTAAAAATTAAAAAATAATAATGAAATTCGTGATTTTTCACTTTTTCCGCGCATAACCACTTCAAGCACTCAGTTTTTGTTTCATTTTGTTATAGATTTCCAAATAAGAACTTCGTCCATGGGCATAGGGCTGCTTCCACAAAGGAACCCTTGGGCTTGTGGGTGAAAAATCGGACTCGGAAATCGGAAATATTCAAGCCTCTCTCGACTGTCGCTAAACGAAAATTGAAGACTAGCAGTAGTGGGGCTTGCTGATTCTTTACAAGGTGCAACGATGAATTATAGTTACTCAAACGTAGTACAGTTGTTTGCATCCTAAGCTTTTTGAGAGTGTTAAGTGTAATCTTTATTAACCCTTTCATGCCCACCAAATTTTAAGTGACAAAAGGACGATTTTAGTTTTAGATTATGGGGCCCTTAAGTAAAAGATAATATCAAATTGATATTCAGTTATTATAAGAACCACCACTAAAAAAGCAAAACAAAATAATTACAGTATCATTAAATTTGCTTACGAATACATTAATTCTTTTTTCTTTTTTTCCTCAATCTAAATACAACGATACGATGGAAGATTCCGTAATTTATCCAGCGTATGAATGTAAACAAAATTTTTTTGGAGAATTTAGCACGTGACCTAATCGTAGCCGAAAATACTCAGAAATAAATTTTTTTAAATTAAAGTATCTACAAATTTACTACAACGTAACTTCATCGCTTGCCAAACGTCATAAAAAATGTCAAGTTTAAGTGCACACACACACACACACTCGAAATTATATTTACATATGTACCAGTGAATGGCCATGTGAATTCTTTCTCCTAATTAATATATTAAATAGAAATACAAAACAAAAATCACTTAAATTGTAAACACATACATACATACATACATATGTACATACATAGCTAATGTACAACAACAATTCGTAGAAATTCCCCAATACAAAACGCAACGCAATGTATGAGTAACTACATAGCTTTGAGGTGTTAAACGGTTAATTAAACAAATCATTCGGCATCCATCTATCTATCTATCGACTCCACTGATCAGCAATGATAGACAACTATTTTCTGTAAGTATTAAGACTAACTGATAAAACGAAAGGTAATATTTACTATAATAATAGCAGTAACTGAGGAGAGTTTTTTTTTTGTTTGTTATTGTGAGAAAAAGCACACATTCATACAAGGTGCTGTAAATAGTGGCAGCTAAATTCGGATGCCTTTCAATCTAGAGTTGTATTTGGGTAGTAGGGAATTTATAGTTGCGTTTTGGAAGTCTCCCTTGGTGTCTTAAAATAAATGGAATGGAAAAATTATGTACACGGAAGCCGTGTATTTGTACCCGACTTGAAAGAATGCTGATAAAATTTCATTTAGTTGCAAAAGCAAACCTGTTAGCATCTTTCATAAAACATGCGATTTGAGTAGTGCTATTTAAAAACGAAAAATAGCTGTAGTTGGCAGATTTGTTGCTGATTTAGTTACATATTTAAAAATTATATGTTAATAAAAACGGATTAGGTGTTAAAATGAAACTTCCCATGTATTTCCTTCGGACTAATTCACAATAGCGCAGTTTTCTCACTTTCCAACACTACGTCTCGGGTTGGATATCTGTTTACCGAGTTCTCTCGATTCGCATATTTTTCTCAATATGTGTTGTTGTTTTACATGCAATTCGTTATCCTACCTAGTGTTCTTCAGAAAGTCGGTTACAAAGAAAGGGACCTATGGTGGTTTGTACATTGAAATTTTTTTTATTTATTTTTTTTTTTTTTTTATAAAAGCTTACATAATAATTATTATTACATAAACTAAAGTTAACGCAGCGCTAGCTACAGAGGCTTTCGGCTTTCGCTGAAATTTATTTATTAATAATTTTGATATAAAAAAGTACAGAAAACTCCGGTATTCGAACCTTCATATCTTTCAAATCTTTCATAAATTAAATTGAATTAAATTAAATTTATTTTATTACTATGATTGCGTGAAAATATTTCATTTCAGAATAGTATTTATTTTTCTCATATCCCATAAAATACTATAAAATAAATTATTTTCAAGTAAGCCCTCATTTCCGAAAAATCAGTGGTACGCGTGCTTTACCTTATAACGAACCGTACCTTGTATTATTGATAAGTAAATTTCTAACAAAATTTCACGGTTTTAGCTGTGGAGAAGTTTTTAAAATATCACATAACTGAAAAATCAATTGTCCGGGCGCTATAAGTTATATGTACTGGCTTAATCGCAACGATTAAATCGAACACTTTCTATTCATGATAAGTGAAAAGAGTGCGAAATTTTATGTTTTTAGCTTCTTCGACGTGGGAGTTTAAGCTTCGTTCACAGCTCTGAAGGAAAGCAAAATCTCTTGAGAAATACCCAGGTAAATTTCTTGTGTCAAATTTCCTTAAGTCAGTCTACAGCGCTCAAGAGAAAATCCTTTCGCTACTACCGTTTTCTAAAGTTTTCGTAAAAAATTGTTGTAAGGACACCCTGGTTTCGACAAGAAATAAATGCGCGGCTCATTATTTCTGCAAGGCATTTTTATTATTTCTTTTTTTTTTTTTTGTAATAAAATCCAAGCTAATTTCAAACTTCACAAGTTGTTACTTTGTATTATTATTTTGTACTGATCAGAATGAAATTAATTTCTTTTATTTTTATTTTTCCTTCTCTTCTTCTTCCATTGTCTGCTGTTCACCATGAATTGTCAAATGTCAAAATTACTGCTTCACTAACATTTCACGCTCAAGATGTATTGCCAATTTCTTCTTGACACTTTTCTCGAGAGCCGTGGATGGAGCTTAAAAGACAAACTCCCATATCAGAACAATCAGTTGTATTGCAGCTATAAGTGTCAAGTGTTCGACAAATTATTAATACATTACGATATAGAATTGCCTCCGCCTATCTAATTCTAGTCAAAAATTGAGAAACTAGTTTGAGTTTAAAAAGTTTTTCCAAAGTCAATCTGCATGTATGGATCCCCATTCCACTGCTTTTTTTAAGCAAAAGCTTAGCGCGCGATGCCATCTTAGGGTCGGTTTCTTAATGACTTTAAATTAATTTAAAAAATTGCACAAAACCATGTTTGACGAAATTTATTGTGTTTAATTTTGTTGGTATTCCATATTGAAAAAAAACTGTCAAAAATATTTTTTCCAAAGTAAACATTTCCTTTATAATTTTTTTCAGGCAATAAACTGCAACACTACTCATTCGAAGCTAATGAAAATCCATAAAACGATAAAATTGATTCTTTTACGCAAATTTCTGTTGCTAAAAAAACTATTCTTATATTTTACCAAGAAATAGAAAGAAATTTTCAAAATTTACTGTGGCTTAAAATAGTTTTTTTTTCAAAATATGTCTACCCGTAGAACATACCGGAAAATAATTTATATTTAGTAAAAAAACCAAATTACTCAAAATACATAGTTTTTTTTTCAGGCATCTACATGCCAATTTTCGATTTATTTATCAAAAACCGAACTGTCAAAACGGATTTTTTCAACCATAGTTCTTTCGATTTTTTTTAAACTTTGTTTCAAAACGATTTAAAGAACTTTTTCCAAGAAATGTAATTCCTTTATCAAAAAAAAACTCTAAAAATTCATTCTGTTTCATTTATTCGAAAATTTACAGAAAAATATTTCCCAGCGTCAAATTTGGTTGCTTTATCAAAATATTTTTTCTCACCAATTTCAAAAAAAAAACACAAACGACTACCAAGATAGTGTTTGAAAACATTAATTTCTGCCTCTAGCATTCCATATAATTTCCAATTCCATCATCGAAAAACTGTCAAAATTTATTTTTTCCAACCCACTTCTCTCGAGAATTTCTTTAAAGTTTGTTTACAAAAATTTAAGCAATATACATATTTTTCACTTCAAAATATAATGGAATTTCATGCAACAGTTCTCGAAATATTTATACGAACTAATATTTCCCAGCAATCTTTTCGTCAAATTTAAACGTCACACAAATTTATTTTATATGTAACATTTATGTCGATTTAAAAAAAAGTTTTCCAAAATTTTTTCGGCAATATCAACGCAAAAGGAAAGTAAACTAAATTGTTTTAGGGTGTAACGATGGTTTAAAAAAAAAATTTAACTAGAATTTTTCTCGAAAATATCAAGCCAACGGAACACTTCCGAAAATTTAACTTCGACTGGTGTATTTTCCAATTCTTTAACCAAAAAAAAAAAAACACGAACCAAAACAGTTTTTGAAAAATTGAGTTTGTTTTTCTGGCACTCCGTATTCCAATTCCATCATCAAAAAACTCCCGAAATTGATTTTTTTCAACCAATTTATCTAGAAAAGTTCTTTAAAGTTTGTTTAAAAAAATTTACGTAATATATTTTTCTCTTTAAAACTAATGGAATTTCATACAACGGTTTTCGAATTCTTCAAATTTGATTTTTTTTTTAATTTTTTCTCACAAAGTTTTTTCCAGAAATTTCAATTAAATTATTTCAGGGCGTAAAATTTATGGAAATTCGACTGGGATATTTTGCGATTCTTGAACCAAAACAAAAATTTTTTATATTTTTTTTCAAACACATTGTCTTCTGCAAATATTTCACAAATTTTTCTTACAAAATGTAAACTAAGTACATATTTAACATAAAATAATATTCAATAAATTTAAATGAAAAATATTGTTCTCGTAAAAATAGCAGTTAATTTAAATTATTTGCTAATCCACTCCGAAAAAGTTTAAAAAAAAAAAGTTTTCCAAAAGTTTTTCACTTAAGTAAAGAAACGCAATTACGAGTTTTATTTTTATTGTTAATGGATATTCTTATGAATTTCCTTACCTTGTATACAGCTAGTTTGTTTTTTTTTTTTTTGTTATTTTGAATTCTGTAAAGTTGACTCAGCTTCGATGCAACAAAAATTTCTATTCCACTTTAAGTCGTTGGAGCTGCGTGAGGTAATAAATATACAAAAAAAAAAAAAAACAATAATAATAACAATAAGAAACACGTAATTGAAAAGCCACAGAAAAGAGCACAACAATATCGAAAATATGAAGCAGGCAGGCAGGCAATAAACAACAACACCAACTAACGAAAATGTTACAAATTGCTTTAGTCAATAGCGAAGCGAAAAAAAGCGAAAATTTATGTTAAAAATATCATTGAAAAACACGCACACACGCGCACGCGCGAAACCAAAAGTTAAATCCACGCACACACACACACACACACGAAAACTTTGAAAAGGTAAAACCGAAAGCGAAAATGGTGTGAAAACTGCAACGGACTCTCGAAAACTGAATTGCAACGCACGACATAACACAAATGCATGAACGGAATCTATGTTTGTGCGCGAAACTGAAAAAAAAAACAATTTGAGAAATTCGCAAAACACGCTTTGAATAAAAATTAGATAAATTACGAAAATTTCAAAACGCGTAAAAACACTGTTTTCGCAACGCAGGCGCGCGGGTGTTTCGCAGCATTTCGCGTTGCAGCGGATTGCACACACAGAAATTTTTGAAACATAATTTTTTTTATTTATATTTTGGTTGTAAAATGCCAAATGAAGTATGTATCATAAAATTTTTTTTCTTTTGTTATATTTCACTCCGAACATATTCTATTTTTCAAATTTTATGCCAAGTATGTAAATCACCAGCAATATTTTCAGAACCTTACTGCAGCGCAGCCAAAAACAGACTCAACTTTGCTTATGTCAGCAACGACCACAACACCTGCAGCAGCGACGCCTAGCCGATAGCCACCAACACCGCAACAACGATCAAAACGCTGCAACAGAAACAGCGCGCATACTGACTGACCGCCGACTGACTGCATGCGCTGAATCTCAACTAAAACGCCAAGCCCGACTACGCCGCCGCGTCAACGCAACGAGCGCGCGCGCGCGCACTCACTCTGCTATGTAGTTACCTACATTTGTGTGTGTGTGTGTGTTGACGTGTCTTGTGCGGATGAGCAACAACTTCGTTTAGGCGGATTAGGATCGTACGAATACGCAATGATCGGCGCTGCTCACTGCCGTTACATTGTTGGTTATTGATATCGCATACGTCGTGTAGTGAGTGCTTCGACGCCTGCGCTGCTGCTTGACGCCCGATGCCTGAACCGTTGGCGTATCGATTACAGCACATTATCCTCTGCTGCTGCGGCGCAACAGCGATTAATAAATACTGCTAATTAACAGCTGCTAACAGAGTCACAACGGTTTCAGATCTTACATATGTACATATGTAGATGAGTTCTCTGGTCACACGATTCTATTAGTTGTTGTTTTTTTTTTGCTTTTTTTAAGTTTTGTTTTCGCTTATGATTTTTGTGTAGATGGCATAACAAACTTTTACAATTTAAGTTTATTGTTCGTATTGTGGTTACTGTTGTGAATTGTTGTTGTTCTTATTATTCGTGCTATTGCAATGTAATTGATGTTTAATGCTGTTGTTGTCGCACCATCTCACGTCCCACAGATATTATCTGCAAACGTTTAAAATTTTTCAAAATCTCTATTATGTTACCAACTTCGCTTTGCAGTTTACGAGTTAGTAATTGAATGCTTTTGAGGTTAAACACGTTCTGTGCGGGTATTGTGACATTTGTAAAGGTTTTTAAAAAACATATTTGTACACAAATATTTTACAATTTTCATCAAATGCTATGATGCAATTATGAAAGGTGACGTACGCTCTGCTTCCACCATGTTGACTGCCTTAGAGAAACCATGTGATCTCTTTTTTAATTTTGAGGGGGATTTTTTTAACAATATTAAAAAGTTCACGAAATACAGAGTAGGCAGCACAGCTCCATTACAAAAAATTTGATTTGCTTTTATTTGCTAACATTTGTTTTTCTAATTGAATGAAATCGTAAGACGTTGAAGTAATTCTTCACTTATTTTACAACAACAAAAAACTTAATAAAAAGCTGAAGTTTTAATTCGTTAGTGTTGTGTTCTTTTCCAAGTTCAGCATCTCTTGATTGTGAATGTGTCATTCCGTCCGAGGCTCGAATCACGGCCGAGCAAATTAAATCAAAAATTATAGAAAAATCTTTTTTTAATAGCTGTCGTCCCTTGGCAGGGAATGGCAAACCTGCGAGTGTATTTCTGTCATGGAAGAATTTCCCTTGGTTCCCATGGGATAAAATTTTTCGGAATCGAAATGGATTGGTGTTCTTGATTTCGATTCCGGTTTGAAAAGTTTTGCCTTTGATAAGTCGAAATGGAAAGTCATTGGCAAATTAAACCCAAAAATATACATAGTATGTTGATTTCCAACCAACCCATTTGTATTTAAAAGTTCAAATTATTGAGAAGATTTATAAATCTTTACTATTCTAATAGTTCAATTAGTTTTATAAATCTGTATTAGAAAAATTTCTATTTAAAAAATACTTAAAGAAATATAGGGAAAACGATCGAATCGAAACTGACCTAATCTTGAATCCGCTCCAACGCATGCACAATATTTATCGAAAACTTCCAGATTGCCATGCAGCACAAATAATATTCGGCTTTAAACTTTTATGTTCGTTTCATTTATTATTCGTTCGGGCCTTAGTAAATATTTGAAAGATATTATAAAAATAGAATGGTGTTGCTTAATTAATCAGTTTTGCGAAATATTTCATTCGAATTGCAGTTTTTGTACAGAATCTGCGACTGTTGGCAATCACTACGGTAGTACCCTTGAGACCAGCTGTGATTCTATTTGTTCAAACTTATCATTGTGAATAAATACAAGTGAAAAATCTTAGCCCGTAGACGTCAAAAATCGGCACAGCTAAGATCACCTGATGTAGTAATCCTCAGTGTTGTTGTGTCATTCACTGAGCGAATTTCTATGTTTGACACTTAATATTGGCTATTTGTGACATTTAATATCAGCCACCGCCATCTTGAATTTAGAAGACTTCTCACTTGTTTTCATTCACAATGAAACTTATTATCGACTCGGAATGAAAATGATTCGAAAACCATTTGAACTCAGTCGGAATCAAGAACACTACCAGCACAAAAATGAGTCGGAATTCCAACAATTTTACTTTTCAAACCAAATCGAAACGCAGAACAGGTCTGTATATCTTGTACTATTTGGGTTCAATAAGACAACATACTTAGAAAGCGAATTATTTATACTAAAAATAAGGAAGTTTTGATTAAAACTTTTTCCACCAAAATGGCCTTAATTTCAGCCATAGAATGTTAATTGCAAAAACCGCAATATTTTTTTTTGGAGACATTGGTATATTATATGTAAAATATACGATCTCCCGTTCCTTCCGTTTCTTTGTTATTCAAACATTAATGATTTGAATTAAAAAATACTACTAATGTAATATATGCAAGCAAATAGGTTTTTTATAAAATTAGTGGTAAATATGTGAAAAAATTCTGGTAAAATCTCAATTTTATAGTTTAAAATAGTAAACAGACATAATGTGGTTTCCCTAATTTTATAAAAGTAAAAGTACAGACAGACTAAGATTAGAATAGGTTATAGGTTATATTTTATCTCAATGGGAATCGCATGAGCCGAGATAAAGCCCGTATTTAAGAAAACTTTTGGCTCCAATTCTTCACATGCCTATGATAGCAATGTGGAAGCAAACGAGTTTGACGCAAAGTTCTATGGTGAGATATCTTCTTACTATAATGAGGAAATTTTCCTTTTCCGCTGTGCCAATCGGTAACTTTTTACTACGGGAAATTTATGACAGCTACATACGTATTTAGTTGAAAATAAGATGGATCCATAGAAGGTGATAGCAAGATAAATAAGGCGAATCCGCTGTGTATTTTGTTTGTGTAGTTTTGCGTGCGAAATGTCAAAATATGAATTCGTCTAGTATTGTTTATGTATTTTGTCAGTGTAACTTTGCGAGTGAAATGTCAAAAACTGAATTCGTCCAGTTTGCTTATGTATTTTGTTTGTGTAAACAAAACAACCTAGCGAATTCAGAGAGGAGAACAAACATTCTGCTCATAGGATGCTATTACCTTGTATGGATTCGCCTTGAGTTGAAAATAAGAAGAAAACTGCGGCGAAAATACAGAAAATACTTTAATTTACTAATTTTAATTATTTTAGAAAGAAAGGCAATGCATTCAATAGACCTTTAAACATCCATTTTACAGCAAACAACTCTCAAAAACTGTCATGTAAGGTGCTTGATGAGATGTTGAAGACGTAACCAATGGCTTAACATTGTACTTAATTTAAATATTAATTTTCTAGCTAATCATTACCAAAGTAATATATAATAAGTAATATAGCGGTTTTTTTTTAACTTTATGCCACTGGCGCCATGTCATTGCACATTCATACTCATTTCGGTCTTCTTCTTCATTCTGCTGTCAAATTATTCCCAGGCCCTATGAGGCCAACAGATTATATTCACCACGTAACAGTAAAAAATTTCCACTGCAAGGAACTACCGGAGCTACCGTTTGACACATGCCCAAAAAAAAACCGATAGGTTTTGGCGAGATATTCATAAAAATGGTATTCATTAATTGATTTGAATCACATTCCGAACATATATCGGTCACGTAGAGAAAAGCCTTTTCTATACAGAATAGACCCGGTACGTTGGGCACCGAGAAAGCCACAATTTTTATACAAAAATAACGACAGTAAAATAAATAAATAAACAAATAAATTACCAATTAATAAATTCGCTATTCATATGTTCCATGAAAATATCATTTTTCCATTTTCTATTCAAAAATTAACTTTCCACCACCACTACTAAAAAAAATGGTTTACAAAATTCACCCATAAATTTGAAAAGAAGCAACACGGTTTTTCAACAAGCGAGACGATTTTTAAAGAGTGATTGAGAAACATGTGCATAAATATAAATTTGATGAGTTCAAAGAATAAAGTAAAAAGGTAAAATATTTGCACTTTAGTTTTTAATTGATTTCTAAATTTCTTAAGTAACTTACAGAACAGCATTAAGCTAACAATTTTATTAGCCTATTCAAAGATTAATGAAACAGAAATTGTAGACAAAAATAGAAAAGTTTGACAAAATAACAACACAATTGAATCACGAAATAAATTTATTACCGTTTTAATCAAGGCGAATTTATAGAAGGTGATGGCATAAGAGCAGCTGACTTGATTTTTTTTTATACACCTACATGTATTTTGTTTTTGCTTTTGCGTATGAGCTTTCAAAAGCCGTAAAAGCAAAAACAAAATGTATTTAAATTTTGACAACTCTTACGCAGAAATAAAAACAAAATACATAGGAATTTTGTAGTTGTATTTATAACACCACCAAGGTGTATCCATAGAAGGTGATAGCAAGATAACCTAAGCGAATCCGCTGTGTATTTTGTTTGTGTAATTTTGTGAACACAATGTCAAAAATCTGTATTCGCCCTGGAGTGTCATGTCAAAATCTGGCATAGCAAATGTAGAAATTGAAAAGAAAACATTGACAAAATTTGAAAAGAAATCAAAAAAATTAATGAAAAATCGTGTTTTTGTGTTGAATGGTCGGACCGGCATGTGTACCAATGGGAGTCGGTGGCTCTATGCAGCGAGGGCCTTCCATGGTTGACAATACCAGCGGACCAATTGGGCCACTTTCCACTGTAGGAGGTGGAGGTATTACTCAAACTGCGCATACTCTGAGTGCCCCATTGTGAAACTCATGCACTCAGGTTGTGGGTCTGGTATTTTATGTGCTTCCCAATCAATATTTGGCATTTGGAAGTTTGTTACATCGACGGCCATTCTGAATTTTAAATAAAAGTAGCCTAACATCCTTTCTTTTGGATAAAAACATTACACGTTACCTGGGTTGTGAGTTGAATCCAGAATCAGATGCCAACATGCAGTTAGAGCTGGAACCACACACGGATTCTGCATATGGAACAGCTTTTGGTAGTAATCTAGCCATCTTTCCACCGCACACCTTATCCGCATCCAAGAAATGGTCTCCGCATATAAGGTCCTTACTCTCTAACTGCAGTTGGCACGACCTGGACCACACCAAACGAATCGATTCCTCTTTTGGAACCTGGAAAAACGGTCCAGTTTCACGTTTCACTTTTTTTTTGCACAAGGCACACTTTCCCATTTTATTTTTAAATTTTTATTAGCTTTACTTCAATAAATATAATTTTTCAGCTCACAAATTTCACACAAATTTCACTTTTACTTTGATCGTATAAATAGAAATTAAAAATATAAACAAACAACAGAAGCGAATTGGGAAAGAAGAACAAGCAATCAGCTGATTGGATAACACCACCTTGTATAAATTCGCCTTGTAACACCACCTTGTATGGATTCGCCTTGGTTTTAATCATGATACAAGAAAGAAGATATTGGCATTTCCTCAGATGTAAACATTAGGTACAGCACTGCCCCATTGGATATTTGTTGGAGGGTAATTTCAATCATATATTGGGGATTATTTACAAAATCGAGGAGTTCATATTATTCGAAAACCTATAATGGAAAAACATTGTTTTAAATATTAATTCAAATATTTTTCATAAAACTTGTAAAATAATAGGCGAAATGGTCAAAGAGCGAAGTTTAAGATGATGCTGGCTTTTCTGAGTTTTTAATACAATATTTTAATATTAGTTTCAAAATTTTGTTAGTCACAACTGTATTTAGTTAAAACTAACCCAGAGGGTTTTCAATGAATATTCTTCTATATAAGCAGTGATTTTTTAAGAGCCATCTGAAATTTTAAATTAAAAAAAAACAAATACAACAACACAGAAAAATGCATGAGACCTTTACTTGTATCGATAGCACGGTCGATATAATTTAATGTTGGGATACCATTTCATGCAAATGTTGGCCACGGCTGCGCTTCAAATCCTCCAATGTTGGCTTCTTCCAGTAGGTTAATCGAAGCAGGCCGTAACATAGCGCCACGTAAAATAGTCTAGAGGCATTAAATCCCACGATCTAGGTGGCCAATTGACAGACCCCAAACGTGAAATGAACTGTTCGCAGTATGCCAAAAAGAAAATATCTAAAAAAAAATCATCCTTTCGGCTTTATCGTGCGAAATGTCATAATCTGTTTAATTATCAGATAGTTAATATGGCGCCCAAAAAGTAGCAATGGAATTGTCAGCAAAACTAATACTATTGATAGTGTTCATTTCCCGAGACTATCTATGGGTTTAAGTCGCTATTGATAGCTAAATCGTAGAAAATTCTGACTTTATCATAAAACCGGAACTGTGAGTAAACTGACCATTATTCTTGATGCAAAATTTAAAAAGCATTTGCGCGCCAGGTCTCAAAGAATGCGGAGGATAAAATAGCTGCGGTTTCTAGAACATCGTCATCCACACTTGAAGAACCATCGATCAATATTTAACGTACAGTCTCGCTTTCAGTGACTTTTTAACTTTTTAAAGAAACAAATTTAGCAACAACCCTAACCTTTTAAAGCAGGTCAATATTTGAGAATGCTCCACAGAACCTTCACCCTTAACAGTACCGGAATGTGATAAGTTAGGAAATACATTACTTTAATTTAATTTAATTACAACTTACTTAATGGTTTTTTCAGATTCACTAAACTGTTCTAAAAGTTTGTAAGCGTTTTTTATTTATTAAATATTCATTTTTTTCCTTTTCTTTTTTGGGAAAAAATCGAACAAATGAGACCTGAAATACATATGTAAGTTCCTTTGGAACATATTGAAAATCTGCTGATTTATAAAAGCATTGTAATCAATTTAAACGATACTATCGCGAGAGTGTCGATAGTTGTTCCGAAATACGGCAAAACTATCGATGGTGCAACTATCGATAGTTCCCCAGTTATAGCTTGCACCAACTAGTCTTGAGCTGATCCCGAAATGGTCCTGAACTAGCCGCGAAATGGTTCCAAAATAGTCCAGCCATAGTCCCAAACTAGTTCCAAGCTCGAAACCGATCCAGTGCCAATCTAGTGGCGAAACTATCCCGGACTAGCCCTAACTCTTCCCTGAGTCGTCACAAACTAATCCCGAAAAACATCCCGAAATAGCTCTAAAAAACTCCTGAAATGGTTCCGAAATAGCTACTACCGAAATGGTCTAAGTATTAATCGTCCCAGTACTACCGTCAGGTATCTCGTCGGAAGGCGGTTCCATTTCTGTCTTTGTTCTTTGTTGCGCCTATCCGATCCTGTTTCCGTTCCTGTTTCTATTTCTGTTCTTTGAGACACCCCGCCATTACTTAACGAAATCGTAACTACTACCCTCCAAAGAACTAAAATTTGTCGGAAATCAGACTTGCTTCAATGAATTTGTGGACCCTTTAATGTGTCATATGGAATTCATTAAAAAAACAAGCGAAATTGTTTGATAAGAAGTCTAAGAAGTGCAATTAAACTTGGAGCGATGCCCGTGGCGAGTTATGACGCTTACCTTATTGCCTTGCTTATATTGTGTGCTATGCCTAAATCAGAATTCTCTCGTTGTTTGACATTCTCTCATTATCTCCACAAAAGCTGTCACTTCATTTTTGAAGACGGTGTAGCTGCAGTTCACATAAGCTTTTAATTACTATTTAAAATCAAAACTTTATTTTGCTTGGGAATAAATAGCATTCGAATATACAGGGTGCTGCAATTTAACTAAAATTAAGTTAAGGATGAAATATTAGACATTCAACTTCTTTATGATAAGCTTCCGCCGTTGAAAAATGTAAACAGACAGGTACATTTCTCAGTTCAGCAGCGATTCCTAATCGAATAAAGAGATAATATTCAAATAAAGAAGAAGTTGCTAAACCGCTCCTCAGAGTTGTATTCGCTGACAACAAAATTTGGTGAGAATTCGAAAAATTTCGCATTCTTTCTGAACTGGCAATACAATAACTAACAGTGGCATATACTAATTTGGGAAATAAAAACTAGAAGAGTTTTGGATAAATGATTGTTGAAGTGGTGAAAATTCACTATGGTGAAAATTTAGCACAGATAGTTTGAAAAATTCGTACCAACTGAGATAAGAATTGAACTCTCACAACGGCGTATATTTTTTTGGCGCCCACATTCGTTCACATAACGGTTGCTTCTAACCAAGGCCAAATAGTTCAGAATGAAGGAGAAACGATAAGTCGTGTCTATCTATCCTTGTCCTTGGCTCAAGGTGGGTTGGTATTGAAAATGGACGAAAGACGTTATTTTGTGAAAAACCCCGATATTTCAATAACTAAAATCAATTACAATTTACAAGAAAGTCGAAAAACTCGATATTTTTATGATTATTGTGGCAATTTGATACGAAAAATTAAATAAGAGAGAGAAATACACAAAAATCTTAATTTTGGAAAATGGGTGTTGCACTGTGGTACGATTTGCAGTAAAAAGTTATATCTCCGAAACTACTTTATCAAACTCTATAAAATTTAGTGCGCACTTTGCATTTCGACTCTCTAAGCACATTTTGAAAATTATGAAAATCAGGCAAGAACCTCACCAAGCTCTCATATAACGGTCATTAAAAAAAAAATATTTACAATGGAAAACTCGTTCACATTTGGTATTTAGGATTTAATTAGGGAGAGAATTACATTTCGATCGAAATTTTTAGAATTTGATGTGGTTTATTAAAAATCTTTTTCTCGGTTTTTATTTAAATAACTAAAAGTCATTTACGTTTTCTAGATTAAGAGTATTTATTATAAGTATAAAGGCTGAAAAAAGTAAAAATCTGACACTTAGATATATAATAACATAATTAAAATGTTAAAATATTCATTGTTTTTTTGCTCCATCATGCAAGTGATCGAAGGTTTCGTCGTCCATAAGATTTTGCTTTGCATCTCGATCTGGTGCTGTTCGAGCATTGAAACTTTTCAGCGAATTTTGCCGCTTTACTTTCCGCACGAAAGACTACGATTTACATACAGATTTTGCAACAGTTCCCGACGAAACTTTCGAATTTTGCGAAAACGTCCTGAGAACCTTCCGATCACGGCTTTGATCGCTTTGGCTATGCTCACCTCCGCTGCCAGGTTTTCTAGTAAATGCCTGTCGTTCTTTATATCGATTCAAAACTCTGGAAACTGTCGAGTAGTGCACATTAACAGTTTTACCAATTTTAACTCGGCTGCCATTTTGAACTACAGAAAAGGATGTTTTTTTTAGACGTGACGCAATACTTTTTTCGGAATTGGTCTTTTTGACAGCTATTACTTGATTTATACTCAGTTTGGTTCGCCATTTGCAAGAAGCCGAACCATTAAAGCTCAATCGCTGAATGGGCTCAACACGAGATGGCAACCGATCCCGATTTTCACAACAAAATTTTGTTCAGCGATGAAACTCAATTTTGGTTGAATGGGTACATTATAATCCACAAGCCATTGTTGCGACGCCGTTACATACATACATCCTCATAAAAAGTCACTGTTTTGTGTGCTCTATGGGCAAAGGGAATCATTGATCCATATGTCTTCAATGATTAATGACTTTTCCAGGCCTGAACTGGAGGATGTTGATGTGGACGACCTTTGGTTCCAAGAAGACTACGCTACATATCATACAGCTAACGAAACAATAAATTAATTGAAGGAAACTTTTGGTGTGCTCATTATCTCGCGTCGTGGGCCTGTGGTGTAGCCTGCAAGATCATGGGATTTACCACCACTTGGATATTTTTTGTGAGGTTATGTCTTGGAAGAGAATAAAAGTTGTCGAAAAATGGGCCTTTCTGCTGGACTTTATTCGAGCTAGCCGCGGCGGTCACTTGTGCAAAATCATTTTTAAAACTTAATGGCAAATCTTATCCATATAATAAAGCTAAATTATTGAACATAAAATTGAATTATATGGGTTTTATTTCTTCTTCTTGAAAACCACATGTCTAAAACAACACAAATACAAATAAAATTTCACATACGTGAAACTAAGATTATGGTCTACTCATGGTATTTGAATTTCAAAATATTTAAATTTTTTTGACTAAGTTATAAGTTTTCCAAGGGGTTGCAATTTTGATGTGTTCAGCCTTGATTATATTGTAAACAAGTACTGCTTAATTTAGGTTTACCAGTCCTTAAATTTCCGTTACGCCCGAAAATAGATCCTACTTAAGTTGTTTGTTTGTTTACACTTTATTATAAGTAGTCTTCTCAAATTTTGAATCTTCTTTCTACGAAATTTAACTTGAAATTAAAGAACTTTTCGTCCGTCTCTGCAACTACATATTCACATTCCGCTTGGATTACCCTGTATCTGAGTCTTAAGTGTGTTGCAAAATGTTGTCTTTATTACTACTCTGGCTTTTACTTTCTGCACTTAAATTTAACTTGTATGGCATTGTTGAAATCGAAAATTCATTTCAATCGGTGCTAACGCCACAATATTGTGGAATTGTCATACAAATTATTTACAGTTGAGTATTGTTGACAGTTTTTTTTTTTTTTTTTTAAATATGTTAATTTACCACAACAGTTAGTTAGTTAGTTAGTGTAGTTGTCTGTGGCACACTCATCATGCATCCTTTCACCAGAGCTGCTTAAACTACTAGTCACTTTGTTGGTTTATTTTGTACAGATGTACATATGTATTCATGTACATATGTATATAGATACATTGCAGTTACTAAGATCTAAAAGTAGAGCATTAGCAGACTTTCACGGTATACAATTTTGAACTAATTTTTAATTTTTATAAGCAAAATAAGTTGTATTCCCTATTATTATATAAATACATATATCGTTAAAGCAATATATATAAAAAAGCCTGCACACTAGTAAATCGAACCTGTTTAGTTTTATTGACACAA
This sequence comes from Anomoia purmunda, assembly GCA_951828415.1. Lineage (NCBI taxonomy): Eukaryota > Metazoa > Arthropoda > Insecta > Diptera > Tephritidae > Anomoia > Anomoia purmunda. The sequence continues at coordinate 19,422,011 of OX639993.1, forward strand.
ATGAACTACCTAAAATAATTGCTTGGATCAAGGTAGAACTACGCTGGTAGCATGATGAATATCAATTTAATTTTTATGGGAATACAATCACTTTTTCTTCTAAAAACGAATGAAGGACAATATTTTTGAGTTCATATTTTTTTTTATGTACCTATGTACCTGTTCCATTATTCTTATTCTACCTATAAAATTTAGTGAATGTTCCAGTTGCTTTAGGCTGATGACATTCTCTTGCAGTCCAATCAGCCAGTCTACTTTTCGCTACATATTTTCATGTTCTCATTTTAACTGCACATGCGTACATATTAAATACAATTTTTGTGTAAGTATGCATTGTGTATGCATAGCTTGTAATCTGCAACAGATCATCGCATTCTGTTTTATGCTAAGTGATTATGGTGGTGTGTGATGACGTGTTGACTATAAAAAAAAAATATGTGCGCGATTGAAGTGAAACTTTCATCCTATTACCCAGTATAGATCGCCACGACTGCGCATTTGATTTTTATTTAACTCTACTACTCACTTCGCTTCAAAGATCCAGCATAATAATTATTTGACCTTTGAATTTAAAAAAAAAATCATCCTAATTTTGATAAGAATTATAAAGTGTTTTGTTAATAATTACGAGTGAGACAAATTTGTTTTAATTATCGATAACTATTACTTTGAGACTTATATTGCAAATGTTTTTGCATGTTACTTGCACTTAATTGGGGCTATAACCACTTTAGCGATTTTGGCCGAACTTCTCCTACAATTTGCGGTGTGCATCTTGATGTTTAATACAAATTGAGGGACCTACAGCTTTACGCTGACTGTGAACGGCGAATATTTTTTTTTTTTGTGAGAAGTTTTTCTTTTATGGCAGAAATGCACTCGGAGCTTTGTCATTGCCTGCCGAGGACGAAGGCTATTAGAAAAAACTTTTCTATAATTTTTATGTTACTTGCCTCAGCCAGAATTTGAACCTGGGACCTACCAAATGCAGCATACACACTCGGCTACGGCGACCGCCACTTCGGGCCTAGTTCGAAATTATTTCGCGTATCCATAAACTTTTTTTTTATTGTTTTTTTTTTGACGTAAGAGCGTGACTGGGCTAAATTCAAAATTTTAAATATTAGAAAGAGCCTGAAATTAAAAAAGGATGAGTGTACATTCAGAATTAGTAACTTATCCAGAACTGATCGCAAACTGATCCCGAAGTAGTTCAGAAGTGTCCCCAATCCCGTCCTTCAAGAATTGATAAATTTTTTCTCACTAATATTTATTATAATAAGGCTTTTATAATATAAGTCTTAAAATAAAAGTCTTTGAGGACTTAAAAATACTTAACTCTCTTTTAATTTGCTATTACGAATAGTAGTTATGTCTCTGCTTTTCTATAACACCGCTCTTGATAGTCGATTAATCGAATATTCGAACTATTTAAATGGGACATTAATCGAATGATAAAATTCGAAAAATTGTTCACCGTCAAATATTCGAATAATCGCTAACTTTCGAATATTTGAATCGGCCCTATTGCCGTAACCGTGTACCGTGTACCGTGTGGACGCTTCATTTGGTGGGGCTCGGGTTCAAATCCTGGCCGGGACCCATAACATCAAAATTTATTTTAAAAAAAAATGTTCTAATAGCGGTCGCCCCTCGGCAGGCAATGGCAAACCCCGAGTCAAATGTCCAGCTTTGGTATGAGCACCATCAAGCACCGTAAATTATTAGCCTAGCTAAAAATAGATTTAATCAAGCATTCCAACAAATTTTAGTATTTTTAATGTTGATAATTTTGCTCTAGCCACTTATCAAAAATTCATTGAAACCCTATTAAATTTGTATCACTCTCTCAATCAATTTTGGAGTGTTTAGAAACCTTTAAGACCTCATTTGTGCTCGACTAATATAAACTGACTTATTTTGTTTTATTTTTTGTTAACTTAAGTGTATCCCTAGCTACCCCTCCCTCCTTTTGCGCGACCTCTATAAAAAACATTTATATTTGCTCTTAGATTATTGCCAAATATTTGCCAAAATACAAAGATTTTTAAATTTCATTAACCTCAGAGCCAACTAGCAAATATATTTTGTAATGCATGTACATATGCTCTGAATATGAACAAAGTCAGACTATGTACAGAATTATCAAATCCAAGCACCACAAATATTTTTCCACACATGAGCGGCACACCCTAATATATGTGTAATACATATGTACATACATGTGTAGATGTATACCCCACAAGTGTAATATATCAATTTGTAACTAACCATATAAATCCCCTTTTACATCTGTATGTATTATGTGATTTTGTTTTGCTGCTCAACATTCAGAGGAGCAAAAATTAATTGGCTCGTTTTGTGACTGCAAACAAAACTCAATGAGAATTTCAATTCTTCTACCAGCACTTTGGTAGCCAATAAAGAAGTGTAGCAGCGCATATGAAGAGGATGACGAGGAAATTTGTGGTGCTTATTATTTCGGACCGACATGAGTGGAAAGAACTGCACCGATAGCGGCTTAAAAGCTTTATTACTTTCGTACAAAGAAATTTTACGAAAGTACAAACAGAGATACTAGGTATGCGTTTGCACTGCACGATCGCAAGAATTTATGTACAATATGTACATATGTATGCAAATGAGTGAGTACTTTCCACGAGCAAACATTATCGGTTAAATTCTTATATATACATATACAGATAATTATGAGTATCAGGTAGTGGCACACACAGAAAAATATTTGGGCGTTAATTTAATTTAAAAACAAGTTAAGAAGTGTTATATTCGTCCTTGCCGAACGAAGCCTTTATACCAGAGACTGATAATAACCGTGCCATTTATCAAGGCAAGGTAGAAATTGCGATTTATTTTGTGTTACAAAATATAAATAACTGCCCCTAACGGGTATTAAAAACATGTCATTTATCGGTTTCGGTCACACTTTTAGTTAATTTGTTTTCCAATTTACGTTTCTAACTGATTTTTGATTCAAGAATAATAGAATACCAGATTGCGCCTTTCAGTAGCGAAGTGACAGATCTCGCCATTAGTAAACAAGAATACGGGAGAAAGAAAAACTGAACAACTTCCAATATTTCAGTGAGAAATATTTGTTAATTGTTCTTAAGTGTAAAAATATGGATTTATAGTCAGAGAATTTATAAATAAATCTGCAAAATACTAAAAAAAAAAGTGGCGCTTTGCCCACATTTGTAAAAAAAAAGCTTTGCCTTGTTGCAATTGTGAATTGTCAAAAACCACGGCAAAAACCAAAGTAGCGGTATCTCTGAAGGCGTCACCTTCTGCATTCAGTAAACTGTGGTCTTAATTTTATTTTTTGTTTTAAATGCAACGGCATGTGAATAACCTTAAAATCTCTAACGGAAATCATTATCTCAGTGATATATAACAGAATGGCAATAATAGATAGTATATGACACCCAAAAAAATTTAATTTAATGTGGAGCAGTTATTTTCTTCATTTCATTAATATACCTACAACACAAAAATGCATTGTTAGGAAAAAATATTTCGTTTTAAAATTTACTATTTACCTTTTGCATATAAAATAGAATGAAGTATCATAAAGTAAATTTCATTTTCTTAGAAAAAAATTAAAAACATAAAGATTCATATGAACATGTATAATATTAAGCTCTAGAATTGAAAAAGGCCCAATGGCCCGGGAGGAATTTGTCTGTCCTATGGCTTACTTAATCTTCCCGCAGGTTCAGGTAAGCGGCGCGATTGGTTTTGACTATTTACGAAACCTTCTTGTTACATTACTTTTGGTTACATTCACCAACCATCATGGCATTATTATCGGCATTATAGTGTGTACAGAAATACTCATAAATAATTACTAATAAGGATTTTTTTTTATAAATGAATGTAGCTCAAGTTAGCTTAATGTTAAAGTATCCAACCAATATCTATTCTTTATGATTTTCTCAGGAGAACTATTATGATTTACAATATTATTTTACGGTTTTATCTATCAAAATATAGAAACTTTAAGGAAAACCCTCATTTCTGGACAATCAGAGTATGGAAGCTATAAGTTATAGTGAGCCGATCTTAATCATTTTCAGTGTACACTTTCTATTTAGTATAATATTGTATGTAAAAGGTGTTTCATGTTTTTAGCAGCTTTAAAACCAGAGTTATAACGCAACCTCTTATATCTTCACCAAGTTTCAGTCAGATATCTCAAAAACTCAGGTACTAGTTTGCGTTCAAAGAGACAGAGGGACAAAGAGATGGACATGGCTAAATCAAATCAGCTCGCGGTCCTGATCATTTTGGTATATTTGGGTATGGATGTATCTCTTCTTCTTCTTCTTCTAATTACAAACAACGGCACAAATTTCATCTTAATGAAAGGTATAAAAATGAAAAAAAAAAATATTTTCAAGATATCACTACAGTTTTAAGATTTTGGAAGGGGTTCGAAACACAGTCGGATTGCTTCGCGGATCGAATTGAAGAGTTGCCACAAAACCGAACCCGAAAAAAATGTGTCAAAATAAAAAAATTCTTAACGTTGTTATTAAAAAAAAAATGTAACAACTAATTATTTCCATGTGACAACTTCCTCAAGTTTTTGTATACAAAAATATATTAAAAAAAAATGTTGTTTATTGTTTTTTATTCCTATTGTATTTTTCCACTTATTGTGCATGTGTGGGTTAAGGCAATGTAAACAAATTTTGGCGTTGCCAATTCTGTACGTCAAAATCGAGCAAATCTGTTTTAAAATAATAATAATAATTTGGCGCTCACATCACAGATTGATGTTTGGCCGAACTTTTCCTACAATTTGTGGTGCGCGTCTTGATGTTGTAACACAAATTGAGCGGCCTACAGTTTTACGCCGACTCTGAGCGGCCACTGATTTTTATGAGAAGTTTTTCCATTTTTTTTTCCAGAAATACACTCGGAGATTTGAAATTAGAAAAAAAATTTCTATAATTTTTGACCAGGACTCGAACCCGGGACACACCGAATGAAGCCCCACGCTACACACTCGGATACGGCGGTCACAGCTGTGACCCTCTACACAGAGCTAAAAAGTTCATCTAGAATTAAAGAGCTCGACGTCTAAAAAATTTTAGTGGCCAAGGAGAGCGAGAGGGATTAGGATTGCAGAAATTTTCGCTAGAAAATCTTCTTAGTTTTATTTTTAATATCTTCTTAAATTTATTGAAAAAGGAAACGGCTAAAAACAAGGAGATAACTTCTTCAATATTAAATTTTAGGGAATTTTGTCGAAAAATATCCATTTCCAAAATTTATGGGAAAATAGACACTTTAGAAATGTAAGAAGCATAAAACTAAGAATTATAAGTACAAGATTTATAGGAACATGAATTATAAATAATACATATGTAAATCTCTTATAGTAATATATATTATAGTAATATATATATAATATATATATATAATATGTAATATATATACTAAAAATTATTGTAAATATAAATAAAACTCTTATACAACAGGGAAAAAATAGTGTTATATTAACTTTTAGAAAATAATCTACTCAAAAAATTTAGGTGGCTATATTTTCGAATTGATAAGGTCAAATAATTAATATATTTGGCTTATTAAAATTAGAAGGAAATGCTAATGAACATCAAAACTCCCTTCTTAATTATATTATAATTTAGTTTTATATGCTATCTACTAGATTTTATTGAAAATGTTTTCATCTTAATTCTACAGGTCGACTTCCCAATAAAATTGCAAAATATACATCTTAGTTGCACAGATTATTTTATTGATTTTATTTAAAGGTCACATCCGGCCAAAATAAGGAAAAAAAATCATAATGAATTCCGCTAAATATTTTTTCTGATTTATAGAACATTTTATGTGGTATTTTCGCTCTCTGTAAGACACCCCATCTCTAACAAATTATTGTTCATTTGTGTGTGTTTTTTTAACTAAATAAATCTATAAATATTTGTAACCCCCTTTTTTTATTTTAATTACTAGAAAGTTTACTCAATAGCTTAAAGTTTTCATAAGAAAAAAAAAAAAAATATTTGACCCAAACTGAATTGAAAATTCCAGTATTACACTAAAAATATTCCGAAATCCCGCAATGGACACCCTTAGTACAAAACAATAAATATATTTGCAAAGCAATATTTATTTGCATTCACTTTGCGAAGTTAACTTTAAAGGATTTGCTGGTCAGCGGAATTGTTTCGATCGCAAATCATAAATCAATTTGCGTTAGCGCAACAGGTCGATCGGCTGATCGACAGCTAAACACACAGACGGACAGACAAACAGAAAGACAGACGGACTGCCTAAATGACTGACCGGTGGACTTTTGAACTTGTAAACGTGTGCGTACATAAATTATTTAATACTCGCATTCACACAAACCTTTCGATTTGCTTAAAGGAGTGTCGAACATTAATTTGCGCAGACAGTGAAAAAGAAAACAAATACAATCGTCACGTACTTAGGGTACATGAGTGAAATGCAATCAAATGCGCGAAATGTCCGGCTGTGCACAAATGCATATATATATATGTATATATATATGTGTGTGCGAATGTATGTAGGTTTGTAATTGAATGACTACTTAGAATTTTACGGACTGCAAAGACGATGACATTAACATTGTTTTGTACTTTCCTCTTTTCATCATTGTTAGAATGAATGCAGGAACTTCAATAATTGTTTTCTTACACTAAGTGTAATTAGTGAAATATTATTGATTGGTAAATGATTTTTTGATGCTTATGTGCCAAGATTACGCTGATGTTTTTTTGTCCGAAATCGAGTTCATTGTAAAGTGTCTGAAAAATGAGAAAAATAAAATATTTCAAAGTTTTAGGTTTTCGAGAAATTAAATAAAAAACAAACATGTAAAGAGAAATCTAAGTTCATACGCAACCGAACTTTAAATATTCAGCGCAAGTTTTTATTTCAAATAAGCCGTGCTTGTAATTTGCAATCAAAAATGTGAATCTAATATTAGTCTCCTGTCACTCCTCCGAAACGCCTCAAAAGTCGGTATGATGAAATTTTGAAGGTATAATTGGTAAGTATGCGAATGTGTTATAAAGTGTAGTTTATGCTTGGAAGAGGGTTGCCACCTTTTTGAATATGCGAATTTAATTTAAATTATACACAAGTTATAGGAAATATTAAAATGCTGGTGTTAAGCGGTTCGTCTCGGCAAGAAGGTCCATTCATAGCTAACTTTTATGAGAGTTGCCACCTGTTTGGAAAGTCGAATTTAATTAAATTATACAAAAGTTATACGAAGCAGTAAGATATGGGTGTAAAACCGTTTGTTTTGCTAAGGAGAAGGTCTATAGCCAGTTATATTCTGAATAAGGTTCCCACCGTTGCTTGGAAAGTCGTAGTTAATTAATCTATAAACAAGTTATATGAAACATGAAATAAAATATATAGGGGTTTTCAATAGGAACGCTACAAAAGTATTTTTAAATAAAACGAAACCGGTTTGGGATATGAATTAAATTCTTTACTCCTGTGAAAGTACAATCGATTTCATTATTTATGGAACTCGATTTCTTTTGCATGGGCACCACAGGCACGCTTGCAGAAGTCCAGACGCTGAACCCAATTCTCGACATAAATCGTCCGATACTGCTGCAATTTCACGTTCGATATTCGTACGAAGTTCATCAATCGTCGCTGGCTTGTTAGCATAGACCATAGACTTGACGTTTGTAGCCCCACAGGAAATAGTCTAACGGCGTCAAATGGCACGACCGAGGCGGCCAATTGACTGGGCCATTTCGTGAGATAACACGTTCACCAAACTTGGTTTTCAATAAATCGATTGTGACATTCACTGTGTGGCTTGTGACGCCGTCCTGTTGGAACCACATATTATCCAAGTCCATATCATCCAATTCGGGCCAAAAATATTCGGTTATCATTGAGCGGTAGCGGAGTCAAATATTTCATTTCTGATGTTTAATTTTTTGACAAATTATCGTTATTTGTGGTCCCTGAAAAATTACTTTCCCTATAGAAATGACATATTCCTCATAGAATAATTAGCGTACACATTTTTCCCATCGTTTTGCTATTCTAACAAAAATAATTAAATTATATTTGTAACATCGTCTAGCATAGGTTTGTCCCGCAGCGCCACCTAACGTACATAAGTTTTAATTAGAAATTAACATCAAAACTGAAATATTTCACCTCCAAAACTATAAGATAAGAAAACTTTCCAGAAGAATTCGACAAAAAGCATTATGTATTAGGTCCAATTTAAAGTCAAATATTGTTGTCAGTTGTATAAAAACTGCACACTTAAATTCCAGTGAGTTGACGGACATGTATTCATCCGACAATATTCTGAAAATGAGCTGTGGCATACAGCTTATCAGCTCTTAGCCACCAGTCTTGATTAGCTTAGCTTGGAATCCACCAACGCCAGCGCTTTGCTATTTCGTAGCCATGTTATTTATTGTACGAAAATCTGACTCGTCACTAAACTCCGTAAGATTCCGCTCTTCAGGGATGGCCCGAAAATGGATATCGGATCGGGATCTAGAGTTTTCTCCCAGCAACTCTCATTGAGGGAAGCGTACAAACTTCCAGATTACTGTAGCATGTTCCAAGCTGAGATCTTTGCAATTTTACGTAGTGACAAAGTTTGTAGGAATAATGTAGACAATCGAGCGCCGCTCAAGGTTCTTAAATCGACAACAACTAACTCAACCTTCTTCAGCAGCTTGGGTCTATGACCTCACTTTCTGGTGAAACAATGAATCATTGATTGCATCCGTTACCCTATAAATGCCGGCTTACGGATGACTATCTCATGGATATTCCCCATTGTTCACCTACGGGTCGTTGATAGCAACCAGTTGCGAAGAACCTTAAAGCCGCTAGAACCTACCAATATAAAAGTAAAATTTAAAATTGCCAAATATTCCAACTTTTTTAATTACAAAAAAACAAATCACTGAATTTTCAATTTATCTTTTATTTAAGTTGAAATCACGAATTTCACTTTTCTCGATTTAGTTAACAACATAAAATTTGTTGTCGTTTAGTTTTCGGTCATCGACTAGCTAACATCAACAGCTGATTCAGCGAATGCCAAAATCGTTAAAAAAAATGGCTACTGAATAGCAGGGTCGTTAAAATTTTAGTTAAGTTGAGTTAACCAATCGAATATCTTTAAAATAAGTTAGTGAATCGCACTACAGGTGGGCCCTTTAACTCATTGAGTGAAGAACACATCGAATATCAAGATTTTGATGGGTACTCCCCTATGCAAGTGTAGGGTCACGAGTTCGGGAACACGTGCCCCTATGCGAGTGTGCTTTGCTGCGAGAAATACGTTTCAGCTTTCTAGATGACCATTTCTTCGGAGACATGGAGGACATAGGTGCAGTCGCGCCGGAGGAACTGTTGACATTTGCCAAAAGTTGGGGACGGTATAAAAACTTGTAACTACAGGTATATGGGCATCGCAATGGACGAAATGAACTCTTTACGAGTGCAACCCGTTTAACCTAACCTAAAAGCTTTCGTAAATCGCCACACTTTCTGGTAGCATTTCTCGTTCTCTTTCCCGTCGGTTGGTATCTCAAGCTTAGGTCCTTGTCACACACTTGCGAATTCTTCGATATATTAAATATTATAATTGTAAAATTGTAAGAATGCAGTTTTTGTGAAATTTTTCCTAAAATATTCGGTACATCAAATATAGACTGACCGAGCTTTGTAATTTGTACATTAAAGCAGTTTAACTTCACTCAATACTCGTAGTCGCATTTTGCTCTGATTACTAAAAAAAAATGTGTTTACGAGTATAGTCGATGCAAATACATACATACATACATATGTATGTTCATAAATATTCTATTGTAATTGTTGATTCGTCGTGCAGTCATCAATTGTGGTCTTGTTTCTATTTTTTGGGTTAGTTTTTTTTGCTTGCTTTGCAATTTATTTTATTCAATCAGTTCAAATGCTTGTCAACCGACATACAATGATTTAAAGTGCTGTAGCGTGACATTTTTATTCACTTTCGCATAGCATTTACTTGGTAAGCGTAGCCAGAAGCCAAAAAATCACACAAATACCTTTTTCGCCACTTTTAAGCTCTTTTCTATTTGTCAAGCGAAAATTTTAACTGTAAATAGAGCAAAAAGACCCTAGCTACATATACAAAGAAAAAAAAACCAAAAAGGTAAACGTAAAGTTATTCAAATAAACCACGTAAATTCCCTGTGGGAGTTGCGCTTTCAGGTGGCTAACCAAACGCTGCGGCCGGGCGTTGTGGCTGGCATTGGGCGTAAAGGTGGCTATGGGATGGTAAAAGGCAATCACCACTTCATCATTAATATGCAGTGCAGCGCGCGGCGCATCTTAACCGACCGACCGACCGGTTCCCCTTTTTCGATGTGCCGTCAGTCGCCTGCACACGCACACACACACACACACACATCATATGCTAGTGCGGGATTTTAGAATCATAAATTTTCAGAAATTCCTTCTGCACGGAGTACTCGTACTATATAGCTATCTGTGTATAAACATTAGGGCTCATCACTCCTCATACTCAAAAAATTCTGTACTATTTTTCAATCTAAATTCGAGTACTTATAATATTTTAAGCTGGGTGCGAAAGTAATCGCTATTTTGATTTTTTCGAATAAAAAATTATTGAGAAAAATTCGTTCAATACATAACTCGAATATAGCGATCTAATCCGTATGGCATATGCTACGCATTTTTAGTTTTTCGATTAAAAAAAATAATCGTTAGTTTTTAATTTTTATTTTTCCGAGCATATTTGATCGATATTTTGTGATAGTTATATTTTCGATAATAAAATATAAATCATATAATTGGTTTTGTTGCTATTATCTATTGTATTTGCCGACAAATTTGTTTTGCGTTTATTATGATCTGAAGGATTTAAAACCAAGAATAACGATTATTTTTTAACAAAACTAAATAAAAATTAAATTAAAATTAACGATCAAACTTGGTCAAAAAAATTAAAATCACAAAATAACTATTAAATTATGATTTTTTCATAGAAATTATAACCGGTGCGCTCCACTGAAATATTTCCGAAAACTATAAAAATTTAAGTGACCTGGATCGATTCGAAGAAACCTACAAAAATGGAGCTTTTTATGAATAAAAGTAGTGTAATTTTTTATATTTTTTATTAATTGTCTATTATTTATAGAGTTCAAGGCAACATTTAATAAAATCCACGACAAAAAAAAATTGTGTTTTATTTAAATCTACCCTTGAGCTCAATAATTAATAGATAATTAAACAAACGAGGCCATTAACAACTATTATTTTTTTTTCTTTTGAATCACCCGAGAGGATAAATAGTACAGTTTAGCTTGAACAAATGTAAAAGTTTCGAATATCAACATTTTCGTAATTCTATGTTAAATTCAGAAAAGTTTTTAGAATTGCGATTCATAAAATAGTGTTAGAAAAAAGTGAGGAAAAATTCAGTCTACGTTAGAATACACTTATGGAAAACTTTCAGCACACTCAAAATCTAGACGTGATAAAAATAAATGGTGGTGCCAATTTCAGCATCGAATTATCTTTCAATGAAACATTTTCAGTTTTAATTAAGAAAGTTCCAATTCAAATTCAGAAATTTAAAATTAAAGTTCAGCATTTCCATTTCAAATTCATAATTTTCATTTTAAATTTAGAAAACTACAATTCAAATTCAAAATTACCACTTCAAATTCAAAAATTTAATTGTAGTTTTCTAAATTTGAATTGGGACTTTTAGAATTAGAATTTGGACTGCGACTTTCCGACCTGAAAATTGAGTTACTGAACTGGAATCGTAACTTTCTGAACTTAAATTGGAAATTCAAAATTTCAATTGTAATTTTCAGAATTTGAAATTGAAATTCTGAATTTTAATTTTAATATTCTGAATTTGAAATTGAAATTCTAAATTTGAAATGTAAATTCTGAATATGAATCGCAACTTTCTGAGTTTAAAAATGAGATTCTAAATTTGAACTGTAACTTTCGGAACTAAAACTGGAAAAGGTATAGAGCAAAACCAGAAAAACGGCTGTGATCACTGAAACCTGTGTATTTGGATGGTAACCATGATTTTCGACTAGCACAGTCTAATTAATAATCTGGAGTTATGAATATTCAAAAAATCTATCAAGATTACTTTTTTTATTTAACGCTTTGACGAGAATTTTTGTCAGTTTGCCTTAGAAGGTCGAGAATGCGAAATGTTTCACCGTATAATGTAGGTTTGCCAGATAATTTTCTTGGAAAATAAGTGAGCTAATTAAATTATTTTAATTTAGTAATTTCATGTCACAAAAAATGCAAAATAGGAATTTGACAGTTCATTTAATTTTTAATAAAATTTTGTCATTGTTAAATTGAATGCCACTATTACAAAATTCTTCACAAAATCAAGGAGTTTTGCTAATAAAAAAATTTGTATCATCTTATTTTAGTGTTAAGAAGAAATTCGCTTGAAAATTCGTCACACACACTTGAGCCGGTCTAATGTCCTCGCATACTCCGGCACAAGTATGTATGTATGTAGCTATTATTGTTTTCACTTTTCGTGATTTTTTCAAACACTCAAAATGATTTCATACTTTTGTTGTTTTTTCTGTGTGTTGCTTTTAACAACTTTATACATTAAAATTTCATTACATTTGGCACATTTTTAATCTTGCAACATTGATCGGACACGTACTACGTGCCGCCACTGACGCTACCGATGTACACACATACAGACATACAGCCATACATACATACATACATACAAATATTTAGCGCCGAACTTTGAAATGATGAAGAGGCGCGCGTGCGACCTGGCAATGAAAAATATTGTAGAGGCATTATTGGTTTACCAAGATTTATATTTAATAAGTAAATTGAACTTAGCTTTGCATTGTACAATGTAATATTAATGTCATTATATACTGGATTTGTTGTGCATGCAAGCATCGTTAAATATTTAATTTGTAAATATCCTACAGTCTTACTATGTATGTATGGATGTATGTATATAGCTCTAAATTAACTACCTCTCAATTTGCTTAGCAGCTCAACTAATTCCATTTGTGGTTATCTTTTTCTATGATAGCAAATACTTTTTTTTTAACAACCTGCATATTAGAAATGGGATTCGCTATCTCAGCCTGTCTGCTGTAAGAGAAGATCAGAGGAATCTGCCCTGTACACCCTAGGTAAGACCATAGGGAAAGCTTTCGCGTTCTTTAACCGATAATTTGAGCTGCCAAGTTTTTCCATACGTGGATGACTTGGGGCTCATTGCCAAAGGAAGGTTTTAAGTACCTTGCGTAAGTGGTTAGCAGCTGTTCTCAGAACTGTGCACTAACTGTAAACCCCGGAAAAACCGAGCTTGTTCTATTCACCAGGAAGTACAAGATTCCTAGTGTTCACTTGCCTTCGTTGGGTGGCGCTCAGCTCATATTTTCAAATAGCGTTAAGTATCAAGGTTTAATACTGGATAGGGAAATTTCCTGGAATCTTAATATTGAGGATATATCGCAGAAGGCACTGATTGATTTGTACTGCTCTAGAGAGGTCATCACTAAACGCTGCGACCTCACGCCTAGTGATATTAAATGGTTATATGTGCAGGTAGTGGAACCGATACTTCTATATGGGATTTTTGTCTGATGGGATTCGCTAGGCAGGACTACGGGTAGTGAGTAAGTTGCAAAAGGTGCAAAGATGGGCTCTTATTGGAATCAGCGGAGACCTTCGGACCACGCCAATACTAGCGCTGTACGTATTATGAATATAAATACAGTAGATGACAGCCCTAGCCGCTGTTAGGCTGCGGGATATTGGATACGAGTATAATTTAAGCTCGGAAAATGGTAATTCGAGGATCTTACAAAATTTCGACTTCATCCTGGCTACAATGGAATATTGCGTACTTTTCATGGCTTCTGAAAGATACTTTGATACCTTTTCGAGAGAATAGGGTGGAGTGCGATCGAAGCTTGATGGATGGAAAATTTAAGCTCCCAGTTCACTGCAAGCGGAGGTAACCGCCGAGTGACTGCTTGATAGTGGGACCTCTGTAATGGACGTGAATATTTACTCTGATAGGCAGGCGGCAGTTCGAGCTTTTGGTTCAATAACAATGCGATCGGAAGTGGTTATGGACTGCCTGACTTCTCCTTCGAAAGCCATAGTGTTTATCCGTCAACACAGTCTGTGTACACGACACAGTGATATCGCGGGGTCGTTGTGGTCAAAAGTAGATCGGAGGAGATCAGGGGAGCTCCTACGGTTATCCAAGCCACAACTCTCATTATTTATGGGGATGCTGCATCAGTATCAGTATCAGTACTGATCCTTAATGTGGCAACTGCCTACAGGTCGAGGAGGTTGAATTAACTCAGTACTTTCTGGACATAGTAGGAGTAACAAGGCTGCAGTATTGGAAATTCTTGAGTACGTTACAAATTTAGCAAGCGGGACTTTGATTGAATCCATCATCGTGCGAATTTTCTTGAAATCTACGAAAAAAAACTATCACCGAATTCATCATAGATCGAACATAACATAACTGTGAACCTAGCCGGTCGTAGCAAATTGGATTCAGTGATCTCATTTTGGCAGACTTCGGGAAAATTCGAACTACCATGGGTTCAGTGATAGCCCCGAATATGATAGCTTTTTTTTTAATTTTTCTCGAATTGCCTGGGACCCCAATATACCTATGTACAAAGTAGGCCAAAATAAAATAGCCAATAGTGTGCTTTTCTGTTTGCACTTGAAACTTAACTATTTCGAAATTAAACTTGGCTGAGTCGCAGTCGTTTTAGATTTTGTTTGACTAACTCCATTAAATAAAAGTTCATATAAATTAAAGTTCATGTACTGAAATCTCTTTTTACCAAGTCCTGCTTTTCACTGCTGGGATATGCAAACATATTACCGCGAAATGCAAATATTTACTGTGCAAATTGTGAACTCACTTAAACACATGCGCACAGAAATTTACTAACTAATACTAAACACTAAATTGCGCTCGTAAAAGCTAATTAAATAGAAGGGTTTGATTAAAATTTATAAAATTTTGCGCTTTGAGCATTCGACAGCACAATAACAACTCATAGCTAGTTGAAGTTATTTCACGTGACACCCTGGGTTTTAATTACGCATTCTGATGGAATTAAAAAATATTTACTTAAAAAACATACAAAATAGTGCACTTGGTCAGAAGTGGTGTTGACCAAATGCCATCACTATAAAAAAAAACTGTTGACAAATAACTCTATACTACAATGACGCACTTAATGCAAATTTCTACTAAGCGACAAAGTCTACGATACTCAAAGTTTCGCGGTTGATATGTAAGTGCTGTTATCCTAGGCGGAGGTATGTGGGTTCGAAGGTTTGTGATTTCGCCCACTGAATACATTTGCTACAAGGTGCAGCACAATTTAGCTATACGACTATCCAAAAAATACTGCTATCGTAATTTTCTGCAGAAAAGGAAAACGGTACAAATTGGGTTCCTAACTGTCTTAACTGCAGGTGTTATGTATCATCCCAGCGGTCAGAACGATGATCTTCTAAAATAAATCCTCCTCCGCATATTGTTATCAAGCGAAGTACGGTGCAATGAATAGGAAGACACCTCCAGTGCATTGAACCAGGAGGAAAAATCCATATTAGCAATAGGGATCATCGCTTTTAGAAACACTCTACGCACATTTTCATGATCTCGTTCCCTAACAGGTCCCGGTGGGACAATGAACGATCTGAAAGTCATGTGAATATGGAGGAAATAGCCAAGCGATCCTACAATCCTATAGTCCAATGTAATTCTTCACGTCACTAAAGACTAAAATTTACATACATAAGTCAAAGGCAATACATATATATCTACTTCTTCTTCTTAATTGATGTTACAAGCGCCTAGGCGATTTTGGCTGATTCCAGCATAGTGCGGCAATCGTTCCTTTGCTTTGCCAAACGAGATAAATTTAGACCACAAATGAAGCATGGTCCATCCCTACCTGGTCTTACATCACTTTCCGTATCAGCGCGGTATTACTTATCATACCAGTCGTTTTTCCGGTAGCTGAGAGCCTGGAACTTCGCGGCGGTACGCTAATTCTGAGTGACGAAGGTAACAGACAGAAAGCTGTCTGTTTTGATTGCCGCTTTCTGACGTCGAGCTTTTCTTGTGTATTAGACGCACGTTATTTGCTACGAAGAGGCATAAACGCATTTTGGCCTCGGTCGTCGGAGTGTACTTTCATCCAATACACTGGAAACATGCCTTCCGTCTATCGTAATATGATCGATTTGGTTTTTTCGATGGTCGATCTACAACCACGAGTCTTTCTACCGCGCCCCGGCAGAGTTGGTCAGTCTCAGTCCATTTGAGGAGATATCGTCATGGAGACAACATTTTCGGACAGTATGGCCAAATATCCCTTTCGTAATCACCCTGGTATTGAAGTCGCCATGCACAATTTTAATATCGTGGCGAAGGCAGCGCTCGTAGTAATGATCTTTGATCAAATCGTGTTTTTCTGCCATCGGGGTGTGGGGACAAATCAGCGAAATATTGAAGAATCTATCTTTGAATAGAATCGTGGCGAGATGCTTGTTCACCGGAGCGAACGACAGGGCAGGTGGCGACGTAGACTCTCCCCAACCATAAACCCTACACCGAACATGCACTCCTTTACATGGCAGCTTTAGTAGGCGTCCCAGGGTCCTTACATTGTCCCGTTCATTTGATTATCTGGAGATTTATAGAAGGTATAAAAATCTTGTTATTGAAACGACATGAGTAACACCGTGAAAGATCAGTTTAGCCACTTGAGTAGGTTATTAGAGAATTGTCTTTGTAAAATTCGACTTTTTGACAAAACTTCACTTTTTGAGCAGTGAGGAAATTGAAATAAACTCCCGTCCTTCAAACCCTCAATCGGCAGTTGCTCCAGTATTCGCATCAATTTGTATTACTTGGTCCTAAAGTTGTTTACAAACATTCGTGACTCGTATGATTTTTATGTTCTTATGTAAAATCTCGTTGTCATATTAATAGCCGTAGCAAAAACAACAACAATACTGTACAGCTTGTAAGCAAATAAGCGAAGGAAACGGACCGCTAACGAAAAAAAAGCAAAAGACAATAAAAAGTGCATTAAACTGCAAGCCTTTCAGATATTTAGCCGCTGATCAGCTGCGGAAAACTTCCAGTGCAAATAGGCTCAACTCGAAAGGTTGAAAGGAGCAACAATTGCACGCACATACATACAGACATATGTAAATATGTAACTGAGTGCAACATTCAGACGAACATTGGCTGCAAAACAAAAGAATGCGCTGCTGTCGTTCTGCTGACCGCAGTTCTTTAGAATAGATTTCAAACAGGTTTAACATCGCCACCGCAACAGAGCAACGCCAACAATGCCAACAACAACACAAATACTCATATACTATAGTTGAATAAATGATGATGCGCTTGCGCTTTTATTTGCTATCTCTTCTACAGTAGCTTCATGGCTAATATCCAATGAATGCAATGCGTAGCGCAATTTTGAGCGACCCTCCCACCTCAACTGTAGCCTCCCTTCTTGGTGTCGAACAGCTTCACCTAATGTAATGTTCTCTTGCTATTCTGCGACAACAACTCGTTTACGATGGCGCTGCCAATTAGGTGAGTAGTAGTTGTTGCTATAATTGTCGTCTTCTTCAATGCGAATCATGAATTTTAAAATACTTGTGAACTTTTTTCAAGGTCATTCGCATACAACTTCGAAATGTGCAAATGTGAGACTGCATTCTCTTTTATAGGCAAGAAGCGAGATATCAAGCCAACGATGAATCTTAAGTAAAATTCATTGTAAAAATAAGAAAGGAATGTAAAGGCAATCTGAAAAGTAGAAGCACATAAATAAAGAATTTTGAAGCGGTATATGGTCAAAGTTGTAATATATTTAGTGTTAATTGCTGAATCATGTTAAGGTACTTGTTTTCAAATTTAAAAAGCCAAACAGTCAAATTTATCGGGTAAATTTTATTATCATAGAAATTAATACCTTTTTTCATCTATTACTTTCTTGACTTTCAATTTCTCAATCGTTGTCGAAAAATCCATGTAGACTTTAGACTTGACGTCGCCACATAGGGAATCACCCCAAGAGGATCACCGGTTGGAAGCGTGAAATTAACTAGCTATTATCCGAATTGCCAAATACTATTATCCGTGTAGAAAATAGAGCCGCACAGTGGCGCGTTTGATCAATTTAGGGGTGATAGGGAAAATTGGTTGACGAAAGAGATATACGATTCGGCATTCGACATTCTGTAGAATGAACGAAGAGGCTCCCGCTGGAATTGTGGGTAATTATAGCAGCTCGCCTGACCTAGCAATAGTTAGCGCAGGTCTGATAAACATCATAGAGTGGGTACCGCATAACTATCTCGATTGATAGACTTGACGATTTCGTCTTTTGTGGACCGCCGTAACTTTATCAACTGTAAAAAGACTGATGGGGTTAGGTTTGCTAAGGGCGCCTTCAGAGCTCTCCGCACTCCAACGGATGTTCGCACAGGCGAACGTCAATTCCTCAAGGTGTAAGAGAAGAACAAGCGGGACTAGTGGGAGGAGCTTCTGAGATCCTGTAACTGAAACCGTCAAAGACAAACGCTGCCACTACTTTCAACAGCATTGGTCCTGATGGATTTAGCATGATGATGCTGAAAAATTTGCGCCCGACGGAGTGGCATAACTCACCAGCGTCTCCAACTTCTTCATCTCCTCGCTCATCATACATGATGTGTGGAAGGTGGGAGGTTATACTACCGTTGAGACCAGGGTGATTCCTATCGGCCGGATTCACTTCTTTCATCAGTGGTAAACACACTGGAGGCTCTGTTTCTCCCGTCTTCATATACCACCTCGATCCGGCTAATCATCACCACGGCTTCCGGAAAGTGCACAGCACATCTTCAGCACTTAACGCCAAAACCCCGAAGGTGAAGTATGGCCTAAACCGCAACCATCCCTGTGGGAGAACAATCCTAGTAGTGTTGGATTTATATTCGGCCGAGGATTGTCACTTCAGCAGCATTCTACAAAATTTTATGGGGAATATTTTATACTGTTACAACAATCGGTGGACTGTGATCGACATTCGTCAATGTGCTTCAGAGATACGAACTCAGGACTGAGAAGAGTTAAGCAAGGGGACTCACAGGGTTACAACCTTTCCTCGATGTTGTTGAACTTCTACTAATACATCACAAAACTCTCTCAACCGCCAGAAGGAGTCAATATTGTCTCGTACGCTGATACATAACTGTTCGCTAAAGGCAATGCAATTGCTGGTGTATGCTTGAAAATGAACATGTATCTTGACCTTATCTTCTTCTAAATCCGCTATTCACAATACGGACACGAGAATTTTGGGAGACACTCGGCGACAGCAGTCTGGCAAAGATAAAGAAATGTTGTTGGCAACATACAAGGCGATTGCTCGGCCGATTGGAAACAATGCTTCACCAATTTGGACGCCAAGGACCAGTAGGATACAGTGGATGAAGTTACCGACCTTGCAGATCACCGCACACCCGACCACCTCATCTCATCTTCATCAGGCTAGTCTCCTGAAAGATCACAAAATGTTGCTTAGCAAGCAGTTCCTCACGGGGGACCACAGAACGGAGCACCCAAATAGGAACTTGCTAATGACCGAGCAGGCGGTTAGGCACAGCAGAGGCCATCTCCACGAACTTACAGACGAGATGCAGGCGTACACCAGTTGCAGACGAAGAGCTTCAGCTGTGAGAGAATCGGAGAATCTCCGCACGATACCAATCACCTATTCACATGCCCCTGCAAACCTAATCATATAGCACTCCTTTCACTATGGTCCAATCCTATCGTAACAGCTCGTTTCCTGGGCCTCCCCTTAGATGAGTTTCAAGATAATGAGCTTGGCTAAGTCGATCTAGCAGTGTGTTGTTAGCTGCCACAATAACAACAATAACCAATTTAGCCGGAAAAAAGTCATTGTCAAATATTTAGATAATTCAATATGGCTTAAGTCAACAACTTGTGTGCAGAACCCACTTTAAATTATATACATTGTATGTATGTGTTTCAGACGGTAGCCAGGTTAAAATTTAAGCGTTATTGTCTGGAAGCTCTGTATATTTCTTCGGTCTTATTTACTTGTTGACGAAGAAATATAATATGTTAGTCGAAAGCAGATAATCTTTTTCAAGCGTTTCAAGAGCCCAGTGAATGAAATAGATAGTACCCAGTTTTCGTTAAACGAAGGCAAATTAAATGGGCAACAGGGTTGATTTTTTTATTTTTATTTTTTTATAATCGAAAGAGATCCTTGATCTGTCAAACTACAAAGACACTTTAATTGTCTTCTTCTTTATTCACTTTGCATACAGCGCTTTTGACATTTTATGGGCCACCAGCTGCAATAAAATACACGTCAAGGTTGCATTTTATCTAATGTTGCTACTTGTTTATAGTGCCTTAATAGAATACACGATAACGCCATCTTACAGCGAGGGAAAGTAAACGAAGATTATGGATAAAAGAAGAAGCGTTCAGTGAGAAACGTGTTTTAATTTTGCTCAAGTATAAAAATATGCATTAGAGGAAGATATATAATATTTAAAGCTACAAAATAGTAAACTCAGTTTTGTTGGTTGAGAACTGTCAAAACCAAGGTAGCGGTACTGCTGACAGCGTCACCATGTGGTTTTAGTCCAGTGTGTATAAAAATTGCAAATTTTCGGCCATGTTACACGAACAATATTTATCATGGTATTCGGTACGTGATATATAAAAATTTGCAAATCCTACAATATTGATCAATACAGATGACGATAAATATTAAACGTGTGAGCAGGCCTTTTGACAGCGATTGCAAAAATGGCTGGGCTTATCAAAAATAAGTTATGGATTGTTCTCACACAAATTCCTGCAAACAATGAGAAAAAGCCAAGGCATAGTGTTTATTCTTCCGCACGTACGTATGCATAAAAAGAAATGAGTTCAATGTTAAATGTAGAACACAACGAATAAACGTGTATCAGGAGAAAATATAGAATTATGTGAATTCATTTTCATAAATGTAAAAAACGGAACAACATACCAAACTAACCGCATAACTGACCATTTGTATAGTTAATCACCACACTAGTTTAACCTTTAGATACAGGTCAGACTTCTTGCAGGGGCGATATCAAAGTGGTATCAAATTAAAATGATTCGATACATAAAATAGCGGTAGTATTGGAAAGTATTTGCACAAGTACCAAATAGGTTGTTATCTCGCCAAATTTGAGGGCTCTAGTTTTGAAAAATTGGTATTCTTTACGTTCCATCTCATATTTTACACTTTTCAGCAATTTTGTGTTGTAAGTAACTTCCAGCGTGACCTTTATATGCTGTTTTCATTTCAACTAATTATCGTATCGAAATATTGTACCGTAAATAATTTTTATTCTCGAATTCGATACCATGCTGTGGTTCAGTACTCGATTCCATAAAATATCGTTTTACAAGTTTCGTTATCGAACGAGAAAAGTATCGACAGGTATCGTATCATATCGAAATCTCCGAGTGTCATTGCTGTTAATAGTGACATTCTGTCATAGATAACATTCTGTTGCGTTAAGTAGACGTTTCGGCGTCGTTTGTAAACAATTTTTTTTCCATAATTTCTCGTTTAAATAACAAAAAGCGCAATTGTTCCAGCGGTTCAAAATGAATTATAACAACAAAAGGGCCGCACGTCAAAATTCAACAAGTTTTAACGCAGCTTCTGCAGCGGCCTCTAACTCCGATGGCAGCGGAGCCACAACTCCAACTTTGCTACTTCAGCAGCAGCCACAGACCGCTGCCTCGCCACATGTACTCCAGCATCAGCTATCGAATAGTAGCACTAACAGCAGTGCAGCCGGTATTGCGAGCGGACTGGTGGCCGGCGGAGTAGCCGATGACACACCCGTCACTTTGTTGCCAGAAATTTCCGATATAATGCGGAGCTTTGGTGACTGTGATCAGCCGCGTATGGAGAGTGTCAAACTTGTAGAGCATATATTGCAGCAACAACTGCGTGGCATGTTCAACGAAGCTTCACTGGTGGCCATGCGACGCAAAAATAGTCCCTGTCCAACACAGGCTGACTTTGAGTTTTTAATGCGTAACCATCCGGTTAAAATAGCCCGCATGCGCAAACATTTGAAAGATATGAAAATATTAAAGCGTTTCCTAAGCATACGCACCGGGCGACCACAGGATTTCATGGATGATGTGGACCAGCACGAATCTGAAGATGAATTGGCAATCGAGGTGCCAGAATTGTACGATGAGGAGCGCACACGTCGCCTATTTCGTGCCGATCGCATTTCGCAAATACTCACCGGACAACAATACTTAGAATTTAATGAGGCACGCAAGACGTCCTTCTACTGTCGCCATGGTGAAAAGATAAAAAATAAGTTTCGACGATTTCTCGATCTGCCACCAGATTTGCGCATACCTACAACAACAATGAATATTTTAGCCTACTTTGCACATGAAACTATCGCAGTGATTGTGGATTATGCAATATTAACGCGATTGAATTCGGAGAATCGCATCACAGAGCCATACAGTCGCATTACATCTACTGGCGCTTCGCCGGCGATGTTGCACATTTGTCCTGAGGTAACACAGGGTCGAGGCATGGAAGTAGTGCGGCCAATAAGCGTGCAGGAAATACACGAAGGCATGCGTCGTTTCCGGCAAATGACCAGCAAGAAAATTGGCTACTATCGCAGCTCCTGTGATGCTGACTTTCGACGTTCGTTTCTTGCCATTTAAAGTAGCGCATTTTTAATTCAGTTACAGAAATTTGAGATTTGGTTTTTTTTTTAACATAAAGTAAATATTTATTATATTTAATACTAACATTAATAAAAATAATTAAATATTTGAACCGCATTAAACTAATACGATTTTTGCCCTTGATCTTGTACATTAGGTATTCAAAGTTGATATTGGTTGCTCCTCCATCGGGTGGCCACCAACTAGTGACATTTGCGCAACACGTACCGCATTTTGATGCAGCTTCGTTTCAATATGCTGCTTCATGTGATGCTGCAGGCGGAAATCTTTGCCACAATATTCACAATGATACAATTTAATATCAGCGTGTATTAGTTTGTGTTTGCTGAGCGCATGGGCATAGGCGAAAGCTTTATTGCACACATCACAAACGTAAGGCTTGACGCCGCTATGTACCCTAAAAAAAAATTTAAGTGAGTATATTAAAAAAAAAATGTGGATGATGTAGTGTAAAATTCCACTTACGCCTCATGCGCTTTCTTCACACTCTCATAGAAGAATGTCCGACTGCAGAAGGAGCACTTGTAGGGTTTGCCGCCAGTATGCAGGAACATATGCTTGCGTAGTTTCTCACGCAGGTGAAAACGTTTATCGCAAAGTCTGTTGAAAAATTATTTAAAAGAAATTTGTTTTATTTTAATTTTTTCAAAACTATACAAACACTTACTCGCAAGCAAAACGCAGCTCCTTGTCGTGTCGCCGTCTATGCTCCATCATTCGCCCGCGTTTGGCATAAATATTTCCACAAATATCGCAAATATGTGCCGCATTTCCATTGGACAACTGTTTTCTACTGTCGTCTGCGCGCTCCAATGGTTCGGTTTTAATAACCTGCTGTTTTAATTTCTCTTTGCTTGGCATTTTATTGGGTGATCTACATTTCGCTGGCTTGCCAGCTGGCTTCACGTTATCGTGCAAAGTTTTGCACGGCGCGCTTTCCTTTGTAACTCTCCAGTTTTCATCATCTAGTTTTCTTTTTGCAGGCATTGTTATTTCCTCTTTTACATTCACTTCTAAGACGCTTTCATCGTCTGAAACACCATTCGCATCATCATAATTAAATAATTCTGTTTTATGTTCTGCTGCAGATGTTTCTGACTCTGGCGTGTGTATGTTGAGCGCTTCCTCATCACTGTAAATTTCTACTTCGTCCAAGTACTCTGGTTTGCATCCCTCATTGACTTCTTCCTCTTGGTTTAATTCGAACATAACCTCCTCCTCATCAGCCATATCGATTTCTTCAATATCAGAGAACGACAACTCTAGCACTTCGACTTTCATTTCTCTATTATTCTGTAGTTGATCTTCATTGATGAAAACCTCTTCGTGGCACTGGTTGTCCATAGTGCTATCGTCCAACTCCTCTTTGACATTGATTGCAGTGGAATTGTCTGTATTTGTTCCGGCGTCATTATCAGAGCAAAGTCGCTTTCGGTAACATTCAATAATTTGATGTGTACGCAGCACTTTAACGCGAAACTGAAAAGCCAAGCTTAATGATAGCTCACAGTGCTTGCAGATATATTTCGGCAAAGTTTCGTGAGCATCCACCTACAGTAAAAAAAAAACTTTTTATTCGGAAATTAAATAATATTAATATTTTATGTTGCGTTACCTCTTCCAGTTTAATGCCAGCAATTAAACGTAACATCTCGTTAGGCGGCTCTTCACCTTCGTCCAATGGATTGTATAGCGAACGTAGTTTAGGTGTACGCTTCAAGCACACGCGACAGCTATTACGCACTACCTCATGCAATTTCATTTCAAGCACGTTTTAAGCTTCTTTACTTAATTTGGTTTTTTTTTTTTGGCAATTGTTTATAAATAAATGCAATGCACAACTTTTTTTTGTTTACGCTCTGCGTTATTGCTTTATCGCGAGGGAAATTATTGTTATTTCTTTCGCTCACAAAGAACAGCTGATTTTGACGACTGCAAACAACGTTGCCACATAGTGGTATTAAGAAATTGTTCTTACAGCCAACCGCATCTGTAAGTGGTCCGATAATTCACCATACAAAATTTTAGGAGAGAATTATGCTACGTCGTAGCCCAGATTAAAGCGATATTTAATTATTTTGGGCAACCCTGATTAGCGTTATATGTGAGTGAAAACAACTGTCAAACTGCAGTAAAACCAAACAAACCAAGGCGAATGCACATAAGGTGGTAGCGTCCCGTGCGCTGAATGCTTGTTCTATATACGTCTTGTATGGTGAAAGTATCAAAAAGATTTGTTTTGTTTACCATTTCATTTTATATTTTCGCTTCGATTGGAAAATTCACACTTTCTTTGATTTATTGATTATTACTTATAACGATGGCTCTCTAAATTATCGATTACCAAAATTTTATACAACGCGAAAATTCCTGCGATCTGGCTGCTTTAATACAGGATGGAACATGAGAATGGGTACTCTTGCAAACGATGTTTAATTCATGATCAACAATTTTGAAAATATTACTGGCCATAAAATCTCACATGCATCTTTTTGAATATATATTTTATTTTTTGACTTCGCCGTTTTCGTTGAAACTTTTCAGTTAAGTTCACGTATGAGCACAAAAACGAAAGCTTTTCGCCGGCAATATATAAACACGTACTTGAGTACCGGCTTTTTTTTATGCATATAAAAAAGCTGTCAAAGTAAAATCCGGGTTGCGAAGGCCATCTCTAAGAAAGAACAAAATAGAGAAGAAAATTTTCAAGTGCAACATTTGTACGAAATATTAGTATATTTTCTTGCATTTTGCGTATTTCCACAATACAGCGCGAGTTAAAAATCAATGGAATAGGTTTCGTAATAGAATTTCAATATCTGGATTATAATGAATCAATGGCTGGAACCTAGTATGGAGAGATTACAAATTTCAGGGCGCGACACTTTGCCGTCATCGCAAACCAAGCAAGTGCAACAAACAACTCCATTGCAGCAACAGCAAACATATTCATCAATTATGGATTTACCCGATTTTGGTGATTGTGGTGATGATCAAAAATACGTAATTTATAAGCATGACGATCTGTTTGGTGAAAGTTTTCCTCTAATGCGTGAAATACGTCGCCAAGGCAAACTTTGTGATGTTACTTTAAAGGTGAACATAAAATCAACAATAACTGCTGTTATGTCCTTAATTATACTATATTGATTTGTATATTAGGTGGAAGATCAATCATTCTCGGCGCATCGCATTGTACTAGCTGGCACAATACCATATTTCTATGCTATGTTTACCAACAATATGGCAGAGAGTCGCATCAAGGAGATTACAATGAAGGAAATCGAACCGACAGCGCTTGAAAGTCTTATCAACTTTGCCTACAGCGGTCAAGTGCGCATCGATAATCAGAATGTGCAAAGTCTTATGGTGGGTGCGTCATTTCTACAATTGATCAAAGTGCGTAATGCGTGTGCTGACTTCTTGATTTCACGATTTCACCCGCACAATGTGTTGGGCATACGCCATTTCGCTGATTCGATGAGTTGTACGCATCTAATCGAAGCCGCTGATAAGTATATAGATCAAAATTTCGCCAAGGTTGTGCAATCTGATGAATTTTTGGGGCTGGATTTCGATGAGCTCAACGATTTAATAAGACGCGATGAGTTAAATGTGCCAACTGAGGAGGTGATTTTTGAAGCTTGCATGAAATGGGTAAAACACTTGGAAGAAAAGCGTTCAACGCTATTTCCGCAAGTATTATCCAAGGTGCGGCTACCTTTGCTTTCACCACAATTTTTAGCAGATCGTGTGGCACGTGAAGAGCTAATACGTTCATCACATCAGTGTAGAGATTTGCTAGATGAAGCAAAAGATTTCCATCTAATGCCAGAAAGACGTGGATTGTTGCAAAGCTTTAGGTGAGATTGAGTTCGAGCTGAGAAGAATTTGTATTAATGTGCGGTTTATTTAATATATTTATAATTAGAACGCGGCAACGTTGTGGCGAATTCATTATGGGCCAAATTTATGCTGTTGGAGGACTAGCTAGTACTGGTGAATCGGTTAGCACTGTGGAAATTTACGACCCGGTGGTTAAGAAGTGGGAAATGGGCGAACAAATGTCAATGATGCGGTATGTACTAAACAGTTTTATTTGCTAAGTACAACTATATTGTTTTAACATAAAAACTTACCGTCCCCACTGTAGTCACTATAGTCACGTTCTACGATATCGGATTTATACCCGGTCAATGACTGTCTCCTCAGCAACATTCTCCATAAGTTTATGTGGAGTATCTTGTAAGAGCAACAACTACAACGAGGCGTAGTAACATTTATTTAAAAATATTTCGACTTTACGTGATTCAAAGAGTCTAAACTCACTAAATTATCATTTACTAGCATACATAGGGCTCTTTCTCGTACAGCCGGTACTGTAGAGCTCTTGTTAATCGACTAACCGGCCGACTTTACATAATCGACTAATCGATATACATAATCGATTTTTCGACTAGTTGTTTTCCTTCACTAAACACTTGTTTTGTGTATTATGTGTTTGAATGTTTGTTGAATGAATTTTCCTCTATAATGAAGTTTTTATGAATTTATTGCCTGTTACTCTCACTATTTGAATAATTTCGGTTAGTCGATTTTCAAACTACTCGATTTTGAGCGATTAGTCGAAAGTGAACGGTTAGTCGAATACTTGCTATTCGATTATCAACCATCAAAAAAGTTGCTAATCGACTATTCTATTTGAAACTTTTCGTCTCAGAAGAGTAGAAAATTCCCAGAAGTACGGGAATGCAAAAACCACATTTCGCATCCGATTTTTGTTGTGACTGTATTCGGACCTAACCGAATAGTAGCTGGTATGCAATTTGGCACCGTACTCGAAAACAAGTCCAATTGTTTCGGGCACGAAGAAGAAAACACATACGATTCAATATTTTCCAATTTTGGCCCTATTACCCATTTTGGTGGTGCTGACTTCCGCTCTTTTTTGGGATCCTAGTTACTAACGGTAGAGTACAGGAAAGGAGCTATTATTTTCAATTTGTCTAACATTTTCACTTCAATGACATCAAAAAAAAAAAACAGCTGATTATTTTCTGCCTATTAATCACTGTACCCCACTTAACTACTACGCCTAAAATTATGCCGTAAATTGAAAGATTTCGACTATGATTTAATTTGTTTATCTGATATATAAAAAGGCCTTGTATGTTTGTTGGTATGTAATTAATATACATAAATCACAAATCGGGCTGTAAATAAAATTTTTAGAGATATCTTGACTCCATAGTCACCTAGCGGAATCTACTGTTGCCCTGTGCATCAATTAACTACATACCAACAGACACACACAGGTTAATTCATGCACCACAGATTTAAATTTTCTAAATGAAAATCGTTGACACCTTTCTTAAGTATCAAGTCTACTAATCTAAAGCCTACTCTTATTTTATTAAATGAATTAAGAAACGCATTCGAATAACTGATTCGAGTTAAGAGATAAAAATAGTTTGAAATTTCAAATTTACGGAATGTTACCCTAGTGGCAGTTTTTTGCCAAATTTAAATGTGGGTCGTTCCGGTATGGTGGGCATTTACTGCCGCTCTGTTAGCCTGTTCTTTTTTTCTTACCTTTAAAATCATAATTTTTAATTAGTATCTTCATTTTATTTTTCGCCAGTTCTCGCGTGGGTGTCGCTGTTATGGATGGCAAACTTTACGCATTTGGCGGTTTTAATGGTACCGAACGTCTCTCTACGGTGGAAGTCTATGATCCAAGAAAAAATAAATGGTCGCAAGGTCGTGCAATGTTGTGTAAGCGCAGGTAAGCTTCAAATAAATTGAACTAGTGTGTGTTGACAATTTATCGATTTTAAATTATTTTTCGTTAGCGCCGTTGGTGTCGCTGCTTTAGATGATTGCATTTATGTGTGTGGCGGCTATGATGGCGTTACATCGCTAAATACAGTAGAATGTTACTGTCCAAAGACTGATATTTGGAAAACAGTAAGTACCTAAATTAAATTTGTTAATAATAGTAAAAAAAAAAAAGCAAATGTAAAAAATTCAATATTCAACTCTTCTTTGACTTGGCAATAAATCGTTTCTAACCTCAAACAGGTGGCGCCCATGATGAAGTATCGTTCGGCTGGCGGTGTTGCTGCTTTGGGTGGTTATGTTTATGCGCTCGGCGGTCACGATGGACTCTCCATTTTCGATTCCGTAGAACGTTATGATCCGGTTAAAGATGTTTGGCTTAAGATGCATTCAATGTTGAATCGTCGCTGTCGTTTGGGTGTTGCTGCGCTCAATGGAAAACTATATGCTTGTGGTGGTTATGATGGCACCTCATTTCTGCGATCCGTTGAAGTATATGATCCGATAATGGACACTTGGAAACTTGTAACGCCAATGAATTGTAAGCGTAGCCGCGTTGCGCTCGCCGCAAATATGGGCAAATTATGGGCTATTGGTGGTGAGTGCAAATTAAAATAGAATTCATTTTATTCTCACAAACAAATATGAATGTAATATTATATCTGCTACATTTCAGGCTACGATGGTGAATCGAATCTTTCCACAGTTGAGGTTTACGATCCCGAAACAGACGAATGGTCTTTCGAACCATCAATGTGTGCGCATAGCGGTGGTGTAGGTGCCGGAGTTATACGTAAACCGTAAAATTCTGCTAGTTTTATTTAGTGTAGTTATGTGTAGTAGTATTACGTAATTTATAATTAACTTTCGATGATAATGTTTTCGAAAAACATAAATGCATTTGCTTGCCTTTTTCAAAATCTGAATATTTTGCTGTTAATAATTATGTACGTTTTTAGTAAACTAACGTTACGCTAACGAAAATCATTCCAAATTCTTACGAGATAAAAAAATATCAAAATAACAAAACAAAAAAAAAATATTTTCAGCTTTATCAAAAAATTAGATTTTTGCTCAAAAGTATTGAATATTTTAGGCGCAAAGTTCTAATCGAAAATATAACTAATATCATAATCATACTAGGATTTGTTGTAAAATTTAATTTTGTCAGTTTACCGCTGCAATTTTACCGGAACATACGAAATTTTTAAGTCATTGTACCTCTTTACTTTTTATATATTTGCATAATCGCATAGAAAAGTAATTAAAACGATTATACTCAATTATTGTTAG
The DNA here is from genome assembly GCA_951828415.1 of Anomoia purmunda. Taxonomy (NCBI): domain Eukaryota; kingdom Metazoa; phylum Arthropoda; class Insecta; order Diptera; family Tephritidae; genus Anomoia; species Anomoia purmunda. Next base: position 19,452,063 of record OX639993.1, read on the forward strand.
GAATTGTATAGGAGAAATGTAAAACATTTAAGATATTGTTAATATTCCATAAGAAAATTGTATTTGTTTAACCAATAATTGTGCATCGAATAAAATTGCAAAATCGAATAAAAATATGTACATATTGAAACAATGAAATTCAGTTTTTAATTGTTTTCTCTTGGTAAAATTATGTGTATGATACAATACAATAAAGAAGGTAATTCCATTGTTACTTTTTGGTCTCCATATTAACTACCTCTCAATTCAGCAGATTATAGATAAATTCGCGTGGATAAGCCAGTAGCTATATAATATAGCATATATTAGCCGGTAATATAATTTAGTGAATAAGGCAAGGCAAGTTTCACATAAGGTGGCGTTAACCCTTGAATGACAGAATACAAGATTGCACCTTCCGCGGCCCGCTAGTCCTCTCTGTCGATTTGACAACATTGTTGTTGTTGTTCTAACAGCATTAAACATTCCACATAAAATTTTGAATCTACCACAAGGCAGCTCTTCATCTGCAATTGGTGGTGGTAGGGCCCCTATTACGGCATTAACAAGGGGAGAGTCGAAGGTTTGGTGGCTGGATCTCGTCCTTTATTTCCAGGAGGTGCCTTCTAATGTGACTGGGAGGTGGCTCGTCGGCAAGTAGGCGCCTATTTAGGTGACCCTTGACCCGGAGCACATTTTGGTGTAGGTGCTTCCTCCGCGACAGCAGGATACAACCCGTCACTGTACAGAGTGCCTCATTCAGGCAGATCTGAAACCCACTGGGCCCCACTAGTTCCAAGCGAACACACTAGCGCAGCATAGTTTATAATCGGCCGGCCAATCGCCTTGTATGTTGCCCACAACATTTCTTTGTCTTTGCTCCAAGCGGCCGGCGAGCGATTTGAGGATATTGTTGCGGTTCTGTAGTTTGTTGGCTATTGCGATAGTGTGCGCAGAGAAGGAGAGCAGGCTCTCAAATATAACACCCCAACATCCTAGGGTGATTAACTATCGGAATAGGGGTGCCATCGACATGGATGTTAAGATCCAGCATGATCTCCTTCGTACAGCTGGTGAAGAGGTCGCCGAGGACTTTGTAGGGGACAACCCCAAGTTTCTGCCTATTACTGTCGGTTCTACGCACCGGAATGCCACGGGTTTCTCCCGGGTAAGTGCTGTTGTTTCAGTTAGATCGGCCTACCTCAAAAAGTTATTGGTGTCAGAAATTCTGTTAATGTGTTGGTGTGTTCATAAGGCCCTCTTGCAGAAATATGAGACAATCAGCTATATTTTTTGCTTGCTAATTTGTGCTGGGAACGGCTTTGCAACTTCCCTTCCAAATGCAATGTCAAAATTGCAATCTCTTCTTGCAAGTTTTTGGCGCGAACGAACGCGATTTGGTACAAGTTAGTACAAGTTATCTGCCGCGCGAACACTATGACAGTTCATGCTACCATCCGTAGTCGAAAACATTTTCTTTGAAATGTTTGAACAAAAAAATGTAAAAGAAAAATACCAAAAAAGGGCAAAATACAAAGCATCGATGCAAATTTCTTTCAATTCCCAGTTATTTCGACTGCTTAGTGACTGCTGGCATGCAGCGTTAAGGAGTGAGACTTGCCAAACGTACTTCACATATATAGAACATCTGCTGGGAATAGTCCAAAATTGACGTCGAAAGTTTACTTTCGGAAGGGGACCTGTATAAGCCGTAATCTAAAAGCAGTTCAGCCAAATCTATGCCCTCTTATTGTGGGATTCTTCATATCCGCCGACGACCAATCTTATGCTGGTGTCCTCGATGCTACTGCAGATAACGCCACAGGCCAAGGTATGCAGTCGATCGTGCTGGGCGTTTAACAGCCCAATGGCATGGTCGATGGGTTTGCCTGCACTTCTCTGAGGGAACACCATCATCATCGGCTCTTTCCAGGCTACCAGTCGGATACCTTTGAGAGCATCTGAGCAGCAGGTCGAATATCCTGTCACATTCACCAGCAATACCAGGTCCCAAGTTCACGCTCGACCCACCGAACTCGATTACGGAGGTTGTGGAGGCCCGCTGCCATTTGAAGCTCGGTGCCTGTGGAGTTATTTCCCCGCTTCTCCGCTTGAAATTGGATGCAAATTCTTCTCGTCTTCTATTATCTTGATTTGTCACGCAACTCCGCTCTACAGCGGACGCAGGTCTGTTTGGAGAGCTCTCCTGTCATCAAGAGCAGCCGGCTTCCCTGGAGAGGGCAGAGGTGGTGGTTTGGCCTCTTGCTTATTACTTAGGATTTGGAGCATTTACTGGAGACAGCTGCAGATCTTGTTGGCTCATGCCCAGCTTTGCCGTCTCTCTGTATCGTTGCTATCATCCCTAGTGTGCTTGGCGAAGGGGGCTGCCTCCGCGGGGGAAAGGCCAGAGGGGAAGGGGATTTCCCCGTCGGCGAGGCGTTACTAACGGTCTAGTATTTGTGAGGGAGTCTCGGGAATCGGCGGAGCCAGCGCCCCTTGACGCGATGAGGCCACCGTTACTGCTCGATTCGGCCCGGTGTCGAAGAGCCGCGGTTCAAATACAGCCGGTTGTCCTTCTGGCTGCAAACCGTCCACTCGGCACGGTGTCGCTTATCACCCTGGATTTGGAAACTAATCTTGAAATATACAAAAACTCAGAAGTGCGAGCAAAAATATTTTGTTTCTTAAACTACTCTCTTTAAACCATCCAAAGAGAAAGATTTGGGAAAAATATTTGAATTAATTTTTAAAACAAAGCATTTTCCTTAAGAAGTTTTTGAATTATGTATATGCTTCGTTAATCAAAACAACCCATTTCCTTCTCCTACAAATATCCGATGTGGCTACGCTTGTCATCTGAGGAAATACCAATAATCTGTTTTTTAATAAAAACAAAACGTGAAATAGAACTAGCTGATCTAACTTTAATATGTTTAGGTGTACCAATTAGTATATAAAAAAAAAAATTTAATTTTTTTCTACGGTTTGTATAAATAAATACAAAATATAAATATTGCACAATCGATCGAACGCGCGCTATCGCAAATTGGCTTAAATGCTCAGCTTCTGCATTTTTTGCTTGTCGACATCGGTATAGTCACACAACCACAAATTTTTTTTTTTTTAAATACACACACATATCTGATATGCCCCTCAATTGCAATTGCAACAGGTTGCAATCAATATTTGCACAACAATAAATTGGAATATGTCGCGGGTGCTTTGTTTACTCAACCCTTTTCCGCTTGCACTATTTGCAGACAATGTTTCATACATACATACTACAATACATACGTACAGTGCCGGAAAAAAGTTTTGGTACAGTATTCTTTTTTATTATTATTCGCAATGTTTTTCGATGCTAAGACTTTTTCGATAACTTTTTTTATCATTTTATAGCAAACTCCGAATTTTGAAATTCACAAATAATCAGCGAATTTAAAAAAATTGTCAACAACATTTCAAACTTTTTAATTAGAACTTTCGGTATGAAGTTTTTTAGTACATTTAATTTTAGTATATTAAGATGCAAGTTTCCTGATGATTTTGATAATTGTTTTTCATCGGTAGTGATCCCGTTTTCTTAAATATAAAAATTAGTTTTGTTCATATGTTATATGAAAAAAATGAGCAACACCGTTAGCAAAAACTTGTCAAACATATGAAAATCTTAATAAAACATTTGAAAATTTAACGAACTTTATATAATTTGCTGAATTTTTGTGTATTTTGTGGAAAGTTGGAAATTTGTAGCTATATTTTGATAGAATATTGATGAACAAGTTTTAGCATTAAAAACTTTGTGAATATTACAAAAAAATTACTGCTTCAATACATTTTTCCGGCACTGTATTGTGTGTCTATTGCAAGAGATTGCTTCAAAATCCAATTGCGCTTTCGGGAAACTGGGGAAAATACATTGAATATTTTTTTTTGTACTGAATAGCTACAGTTTGAAATTGGATTGGAATAGCAAAAAAGTTAGATTTTATTTAAAATTTACACTTTTGCTAAAATTGTCTGGCATTTGCTTTTTTTTCTAGCTGTACTGGATATTAGAATAGTGCCATAACTAAATGTAAACTGATGCCAATAAAATTTTCTTGCTCACAGCACTTTCTCCATAAAGGCTCGACTGCAACTGGTAACAGTCATTGATTGGATAACACCGTTATCGCCGCTTTGTAATTCAATTAATTTGCACAGTTCAAGGACAAGCGGCGTAAATAACTTATTTTATTTACAAACCCTAGAATATATTCTATCGCTTTATCTTCATTGCTGCTAACCACAAACAGTGTCATAAAACCAGTGCCGCAGGTGAAATGGAAAATGGAAATAAATAATTTTGATTTTTTCGTTATAATTGTTTTCTGCGCGTCTAATTGATTTTCGTACAATAAATTAACAGTTTATTGACACATAATAAAATTAAATTGGCCTTTCATTAGTGGACAATTACAAGGCTAACCGCATGCGTCATGCCACCCACCCGCACAAAATTTGTGGTTTACCATATTATACTCGTATGCTAACAAATATAAAGAAAAAATTTCGACTATATTAAATTCCACAGTATTGTTGATACGCAAATTAATTATTTATAAATAATAATTCTACCGCTCTCAGTGCTATAGGTACAGTGGCTCACAGCTTATTTCGTGCAGCTGCAAAATAAAAATTTTAAATTTTAGAGAAAGAAAACTAGCGATGATATTAAAAAGTTTTAAATGTGCAATTTTTATAAAAGCATTTTTAATAGAAATATTAATTTTTTTTCATCTTAATTTTATTTCTATCAAAAATAGTTTTTGAACTAAAGGACAGTTGTTTATTTGAAAAGTACTTTAATTGTACGGAAGGTAGAAAAGTAGCAACATTTCACTTGTTGCCTTCGGCCAGCGGCTGTGCGTTTGCCTGCAAGTATGAGGTCGTGGGTTCAGGAAGAGTATAGAAAGAAATCTGATTAGGAGACGTGCTGATCTCCAAAATAGCAGCTATCATTTCTACAGCTTTGAACGTTGCTGTCTTTTTTCAATACTTTCTCAATAAAAAACTGGCCTTGAGCTCAAAAATTGTTTTTTATACAAATCAAATTTAGCCAAAAAGTTAATAGTATATGTAAAACTCGCTTACACCCGAGACTTTGTCTGAGTTGCAAATATTTGCAGAAGATTTTTTACAGCTAAAAATGCCGATTCGATTAATTTAAAAACAATGTCTTGTAGTGGGAGTAAAGATGAAGTCGACTATAAAGTTAGTAGCGGTTTTTAGACAAAATTTTCAGTGGGATATCTGCCAGAAGTAGCGGCAATTAACTTAATGGTTAACTTTATCTCTCGGGCATTGTTTTTAATTGCCCAAAACTTATTAGATTAGGACTAAGTCGAATCATAAATAAAGACTTTCTGGAAATCTTAACAACATAATGGATAGAATGGATTTTTATACATATTTTTTTGTTGCAAATATAATATACGTATACTGTACTCTAATTTAAGTATTTTGTCATTGTCTGACTATATAGTTACTAAGTCCGACTATATAGGCATTTCAAATCGCTCCAGCAGTCATCTAGCCATCTAGCGTATCAACTCTTAGTAAAGGTACTTCTCGTCTTACCCACATTACGATTCTAATTTCATCAACATCGGATCGCTACACATTTCTAATTTCTACACATACAGATTTTTTGAAAGACATTTATTTTCTATAAACGTATTTTTTATTGCACTACCGTCATACCTTTGTAATATCATCGATATGGAATTATAAATACAGATTTTCTGAACATCTCTACTTATGCGCCACCTAGCGGATTTAAATATAGCATATATCCGTGGCACGGATACTAGTATAAGGTTTGGTTCAAATCCGTTTATCGGTATTTGAGCCAAGTTGTAACAAAAAAACGGTTACATTTTTACACATATAGATTAAGATTTTTTTGAATAATTCGACTCTAGCGCCACCTAGAGAATCCATTTTTCTCGTCACACCAGAAGCAGTTTTCCGCCACTTTGCGGATACCCTAAGTATACCCTATGTTCGTGCCACGTGCCTAGGAAATATACCGTACAAATTTGATTTGCCCCCCGTTCATTCGTTTTTGCGCCAACTTGTGCGAAAAAAACCAACTACATTTTTATATACTTATATATATAAGCATATAGATATAGAGGTTAGATCGAGGATGCCCATCCCCAGTTTAACCAGCTTCGAATACTTCATCTCGGAGTTTGTGTTAGCAAGCAAAACTGATTTATCTGGGGATCGCAAAACCCACACGATCGTCGAATAACTAATGCATTCTCAGTGAGTGACAGTTTAAAATACTGCTGAAAGTGTCATCTCGATCAACGGTGAGCGATACAGATGCATGATGGAGAAGTTTTTGTGGACCTGGGAGCTGAGATTAGTCATAGTTCGACTATTTTGGCAGAGTTCCGTAAACGGCCGATGTAACGCGAAAAATTCATTAACGAGTTAGGTCTTTAAGGTGAATATCGAGCTAGCCATGCATCAGGTAGTGTTAGAAACTGTCACCAAAGTCTTGAAAAATTGGACTGACAGGATGCACTTCATATCCATTATGACCAATTCATGCGACATGCGGAACCATCGAGTTGCTTGCGTCAATCTGTGTGCCGGTTCATTCCGGCACCAAGCCGTTTCTCCTTCTACTACTATCGTCAGCATTTGCTATATTGGACAAGCGCCCATATTGTTTCCTCATATAGAGTAGTGCCTTGTTTGCGTCGTCCACTAGCCAATAACTTGATCGACGGTAAGCACAGGAAAGACAAGTTACGTAGAACTAGACTACTCAGAGAAAGTCAACTTTACAGGTCGGCACGGCACCTACTATCCAGGAAACGAAATTCTTAGCATTCATTACGGCCCGCTCCGTGTATTATGGACTAACTTAAAGAGACGCCGATCGCAGGAATACCATTCTAGAATGTTAAGACATAGCCATCAGGTCAGAAGACATGTTTAATATTTATATACTGTCAACAGTTTACCTATAAGATATCATGTTCGCTCTTCATAAGGGAACCCCGATTGGTTGTAGATGACTTTTACGCCCACCACAAACTTATTATAAAAGTGATAATATCCAAAGGAATTGGTGCCGGCAGAATACGCTTACTGCTGCTAACAACTTTTCGCTTTGCAAGAGTAAACAATGCCACCAACGCTCTCAATTTTATATTTATTTTGGAACTTTAGAACTAGAAGGACTAGAACAAATTCCACCTGGACCAAAGCAGCGTAACGCGAATTAGATCAACTCATAAGCAGAGATAAAAAGAGGACGATAGCGTGGTTTCCTATCCCATTTGCTATTTCGATGTTTTCATATTCACCTGTGAAGGTTTAGTGATTTGGTCCACCAGCCCCGATGGTTAGGCAAATATACAAAACTATTAAGTGAAGGTATAGACTTACAAAACCGAGACTCGAACTAGATGTTTCTTGGGCACGCAAGTTCGATTCGTATAATGGGGTGGATCCTAGCAAAACATGCCACTAACCATATCTTCTATAACTTTTTTCTTTCTGGTCATAAAATACAGTCGTACACCGTTTGTAGCAAGACTTGACTGACTGCAGACAGACCTAAAACGACCTTCATCGGAGGTCTATTAACACCGACATACGTCTCCTCCCACCCAATGTTAATTGACACTATATTTAAAACATTGTGAATTTATGAACTTGAGAAAGAGTATATCAAAAAACAATGGAGGTGTTTTAATAAATAACAAGTTTTTTTTTTTAAATCACTTCAAATTTCAAATGAGTTATTAAATTTATTATTAAAATATTTTCTTAAACCAATCTTTTGAAAAAGGTCAAAATCAGCATTAAAAACCTTCATTCTTTCCATTTCGTTGGAACAAAAAATTATAAATATACATAATATACCTATGTTTTATCACTTGAAAAAATTTGTTTGAAAAATGTTTTATTGTTAAATGTGTTTGGAGGCTCCGCTTACGTAAATCTTAATTTTTTGCCGAAATATTTTGGAGGGAGTTTAAGACATAATAAATTTTATAATTCCTGTGTATAAGTTTTGAGCTTTTTTTTATAAATTTTTTTATATCTGATTGATTTTATGAACCTGAAAAGTTGATGTACTAACCTAAACTGCCTGCAAATAATTTTAGCCAATTTAAGTTAAGTTCAATTTGACACGTATGGAAGTGCTTTCTGTAAATGAACTGCGCCCACTTTATATTCTCTACAACATGCCTCAAAATAAAAACTTTCAACAGTGGCGTGGAAAACAGAGAATGGGTATGGGGATGCCTGTTTATTTGTCTTATCTTCTTTAAGTTCCAACTCTTGTCTTTGTTTGTTCAATTTAAAGAAACCAGAACAAACGCGACTGTTAATGAGGTCAAAGATGTGGATATTATCAATATACAACAACAATTGCATGCGCTTGCACAGATGTACACATTTTGTTAAATAGACGAATTAGTTTTGCAGTTATAGAAGTCACATATAATATACACATAACACATGTAACGCGCCGGTCATCAGAGGCTGCTTCTTCAATTTGTGGCGTTTGTCTTTATGTTTTTTTTTACCGCAAATTAACCACGCCGTGCTAAGAGCATGGCATGAAAAATAAATAAAAAAATGTATCACAAAAAAAAAGAAGTGGTTCATGGTATGATTTTATATAAATTTGGTAGATATATTTATAATACTATTGGTTTGAGTTGATTACAATGTTTTATTTTGGGATTTCTATTTTGCAAAATCTTCTAATCCTACTTAAGTATATTATAAATGTGAAAGAAAGAACACATACCTTGTCACATTTCCAAGCTCAAACGGCTGGACGTAATTGTACAAAATAAATAATATAGGCTATATTATACGGAGAATTGCCACCTGTTAAAAAAGTTACAGTCAATTAAATAAATAAGTTAAATAATTGCTTTACAACGACAAAATTGATCTGAATACGATTTGTGACATACATATATAGTCCGATATATAGAGGATCTCATAAAATCGATTTTTATAGGGAGTTGCCACCTGATTAAATGTTTAAATTCTGTTAAAGCAATGATCGAAATCAGATATTGCAACATGGCTATCAGATGAAAGCGTATTCATAAAGTTTCGCCTCCGAAACGTTTTAAAAGATGGTTGCCACCTGCTTAAATGAAAATTAAATTGACTTAAAAAAGTAAATGGCATTTTACAAGATGAGTGCCAAACTAAAAGTTTTAAAAACATTTAATTTCAAAAATGCTTTTGAAGGGGGTTGCCATCTGTGTAAAAAATTTATCAAAGTTATTATAAGTGAAATTAAGTCTAACTAATATTATATACATGACTCATTAAAGCTTCATTTCTCAAATACTTTTAAAGAAGGTTGCCACCTGTTTATATGCAAATCAAGTTAAATAAAAAAATAAAAGACATTTGGGAATATGAGTGCCAAACTAAAAAAAATTTTAAGAAAGCGTATTTCCAAAAATTATTTTGGTGAGAGTTGCCTCCTGTTTAAAAAAAATTTATCAGAATTATAATAAGTTAAATCACATCCAACTAATATTGCATTCAAGGCGCAATATAGCTTTACTTCCCAAATTTTTTGAAAGAAGGTTGCCATCTGTTTAAATGCAAATGAAGTTAAATTAAAAAAAATTAAAGCCAGTTTCCAAACTACAAATTTTAAAAAAGCACAATTCAAAAATAGTTGTAGAGAGGGTTGCAATCTATTTAAAAAAATTAATCAAGCATTTAATGAGTTAAATCAAATATTGAAATGTGACTCTTAAACGGAAGAGTTTGAAGAAATCTTAATTTTGGAAATACTTTTGGAAAAAATAGTCACCTGCTTAAAAGAGTAAATTAAACATAATTATTGAGTTAAAGGAAATATATACTTAGCATGGGATTCAAAAAAAGTAGGCTTAAGAAAACTTAATCGTGGAAATGAGACTTCTTAATATCAGCATCGTTTGCTTACGTTGTACATTTCAAACAATAAATTAGGTAAATTATTAAACCCGAATGGCTTAGTGCGCAGTTACCAAAACAGTTTCAGCAATCAACCGTAATCGGCAATTATGAAGAAGGGCAGACTTTTTTTTTGGATAATAGAAAGATAAAAAACAAGACTAAAAATGAATTAAAATTTATTACCTTTATTCCCTTTTCTGTTGCATTCGAATTCATAACGTTAAGGCGAATGCCATGCGAGCGAAGCGGCGAGTTTAAAGCCAGTATTTTTATGTTTCTATCCACATAATGGCCAAATTAGTTAGTTGTTCTTGTGCCAATGTTATTCGTATTTCATTTTGTATCCTCTTTGGCGCTCCCCACTGCAATTCGTAATTATGCAACCAACGAACATTGAGCATTTGGAAAAGTTTCTTCTTATTCTGATTTCAGATCATAACAATTAATGCCTTGATGAGAGAATTTTGCGAATTCTTTGACACAAAAACGCAGCAGTTCAGAATCAATTGTTATTAACTGAGAAAGAAAGTAATCAGTGTTGCCATTTTAGCTCTTTTTATTTTTTTTTAGCCGGAAAATTTTAATGATGAAGATAAAATTTCGTGTCACAGTGTTTGTGGTCGAACTTCATCGAAGCGTATATGAAATTTTGTATGTATTACGCGTATGAGAGCCATGCGGTTCATCTTGGAAAGAAGGCTTACAGCTAACTTTTCGCTGATGGCTGCCATCTCTTTGAAAAGACAAATCTTATTAAATTATACACAAGTAAAATATTCTAATATGAGCATCAAACGGTTCGTTTCGCTGAGGAGAAGGTGCATACCTATATTTTTTTAAAAGGTTGCCACCTGTTTGAAAAGTTGAATTTATTTAAATTATCCCATAAGTTCTATGGAACATTAAAATATGGTAATCAAGCGGTTCGTCTCGGCAAGAAGAAGATTTATACCTTCTCTTTTTAAGAAGGTTGCCTTCCTACTCCTATTTTTGAGAAGATTTCCACCTGCTTGAAAAGTCGAATTTAATTAAATCATACACAGTTATAAGAAATAGTAAACTATGGATGTTAAACGATTCATTTTGCTGAGGAGAAGATTTACAGGGAGCTTTATTTTCAAGAAGGTTGTCACCTGCTTGAAAATTCGAGTTTAATTAAATTATAAAAAAGTTATGTGAAATAGTAAAATATACAAATTATTTTGCTAGGAAAAAGTTTATAGGTATATTTTGAAGAGGCTTGCCACCTTTTTTTAAAGTCAAATTCAATTAAATTATACTCAACGCTATTAAATATTAAAATATGAGTGTCAACTAGCCGAACAACTAGCAAGGACAAGGGGCCTACCCATATTTTTGAGAGAGATGCCACATATTATATGAAAATTTATTTCATTTGTTGAGCAAAGAAGCAAAACTAAAATTAAATTTCAATAAAAACTTCGATTAAGTATATTTACTCATCTTTTTCATTCCAAATTTGTTTTTCTATGCCTTCATTGTGTTGATACATCTTTGGGATCAGCTATTTTCTAACAGTCAAGTTGTTATGGATCCCTAACTCAAAAATACCTTCAATGTTTCCAATTGCAACTTTAGGAGCTACACTTCCAGCCAACGACTCTACTGCACGCAAGAATTTGTAACTTTTCCTCAAGAGAACTGTCACTTTGCTTTCTTAATTTTTGAGTGTTGGCTAATTTTTTTGCATGCACGAACTTGATTTGAACAAAAATTATGGTAAGTCGTACACATTTTTTACTCGACGAACAGAACTTTTTTTGTATACTTTCGTCAGGGATCGTAACTGTTATAAGCGATCGCGATTCAGTTCATATGTTTCGATTTTTTATCTTTTTAATCAAATTTAATGACTGTTTCATATGTTGTATTTTTGCTCGTAAAATAATGCGTATTTGTTGAGTTTTATTTTTCGCTCAAGAAACAAAAACCTTCGCAGTAAGATTTACTTTTCTGTTGTAAAATAAAACTCGTCGTGTAAATTTTATTTAACACACCCATAATAGTTATTTGTGGTCAGAGCCATCTAATTTTTTTAACTAAACTGATGTTGAAAATACTCGAAATTCGATTGCGTACACAAGTACTCACATAAATCTGATGTGAGTTGTAGAAAACTGTGTTAGGCAAGTGAAAAACGAGCAAATAGTAGTTCTGTTCTTGTACACCAGGAACTTAGAGGAAGTTTAAACTGTAAAAAAAATACTGTAAATGAGAGAAATTTTTGGAGAGTTTTGTATAGAATGAGGGTGCAGTATTTTACCCGAAATTTTCGATCTGGTAAAATTATGAAAAGTGTAAGCCAATCAGCTGGTGCACTGAAGTAAACAAAAATTGTACGCTAAAAGGGTTGATAGCGTCAAAAAATATTAAAATGCATGTTCATAGCTTTTTTTTGTTCTTCTGGTTTTCCGACAGGGCGAAAAGTTGATATTGGAGCGATTTCCGTCTTCTTTTGTCAAGTTTTGCTTGGAGACAAACCGGTTTCGACGTTATGCCATTTTTCTTTCTCATAGCCGTTTCGTATACGATTTAATGTTCTTGGTGAGCAATCAACTTTTAATTTGTTGCCTTCCAATTGCTCGCTTTTTATTTTTTTATTTTGAAAGGAAACTGTTTGAAGATTTTATAGAAAACATGTGTTTTTATGTTCCGGTACTTTTTAGTTGTCACTGCATTTCTACTATTACACCAAAGTGTTTGCTGTTTGACTTTTTTACAGGAGTATACAGGAAAAGTACTGGAGGATCAGAGCTAGTGTTGCTCGCATAAATGAAAAGCGTATATTATTTTTAAGCAATGAATAAAAGTGGGCATGAAGAAAATAAGTAAATACGTCAGGGATCCTTTATAATATTGAAAAAGGGTACTCGCCTGACAAACTAAATCGTTATTGGAAACCCAAATATTAACTTATAACCATTTTCTACACTTTAGTATGCCTTTACTTTTTGCACTTATGAAGCATAATAAGCAGCCTCGAGCGTTCGGACAAAGAAGAGTCGGTTGTGACGAGGAAAATAATTTGGTTTAAAGACCAAAATGCATAAAATTAACCCCAGCTTTATTTCGTGCTTTCAGTAGTATCTTAATAGTTTTGTAAGTCTGCGTGTGCGCCACTTACAGTTATGCGTTCATTTACCTATGCAGTCGTTTCTTTCTTTTATTCATTTTTTTTTTGAGCTCGCTTCTAGCGTGGCTGCTGCTAGGAAGGTCAGTTATTTTGTTTGTAACAAACACAAATTGGCGGTAGTCCTTTGCCACGTTTTTCATGCATATCGCGCACAGACATAGTACGTATATATAGTATATATAAGTATATATAACCTGTTTTGTTATTGTTATGTTAATTCACCGTGTTGGCACCAAAATTCGCCCATCAGCTAAGAATTCACGCGCTCAAATTTTGCTTACAAATGAAGCATATCCGCTCGACTATTTTTACTAACTCTTGTCGGATGCCTCAAACTTAAAGGCTGTATACATATGTACTCTATGTATATAAGTACATGTATATGTATATTTAAAGATGTCTGTCATGCACCTCTCAAGCTATATGCCAGTTGAGCGCTAAGGTTAAGTGTGAAGTCGAGTGCTGCTCTGTGGAGTTTTACTTCTACTACCTATGAGTGATTTCAACCTCATTAGCAAACTTTAAGGATATACATACATATATATATATATAGATATAAAGCATTTACGTACTTAGAGAACTACAGCCATGCACATACACACATACTCAGTAGATGAGTGTACATGTGTGCCCTTTAATTATAATTTACGTGAAATATTTGCACTACGACCTGTTTCTCTATCTCGAACGAAAACCCAGACTAACGGATTCCTGTCCAAATAAATTTGTCTGAATTCGGAAGTCTCTATTTCGATTGAAAATTATCTCAACTGAAAATGAATGCTCAATTCTTTATACATATAATCTACTAGAAGTTACCTTTTTCCATTCAGAAGCACTTCTTTAGGAAGGTCCATGTGCATTTGGTTTTTTGGCTAATTCATTCCACTGCAGGTCAATTAGACTCTTACTCACCCCAAACATCCCTCAACTCAGTTACTAGCACATCAAATTGAGCACTGGTCGTTTTTTTTTTCAATACTATAAAATATATTAGACAATTAATTTTAATAATATGCATGTTTTACTATTATTTTTCGCTTTTTTTTCCTAGAATTATTCATTTCGGCGGCTTACATGATAAAGACAGCCTTTTCGTCTAATTTTGCAGTTCATTTCATCATTTTAAGTTGTGTTCGTGTTAGAGAATTCTCAATTGCTATGTTTTAATACATAACAATCAGCTGTTGTCGACTTGTTATTGCTATGTAGGATTAATAGTGGACAGGCGGTAACCTCAAAAGTAGGATTAACTGAACATACAGACGGCAACCTAGAAATTGAACGAAAAAGAACGGAGCGAATCAAGAATGATAGAATACAAGATTGCGCCTTCCCGCGGTGAAATGACAGATCTCGCCTTTAGTAAACAAGAATACGGGAGAGAGAAAATTGAACAACTTCCAATATTTCATTGAAAAACGTGTTCTAATTGTTCTAAAGTGTAAAAGTATGAATTTATAGGCAGACATTTAATAAATAAATTCGCAAAATACTAAAAAAAGTGTCTCTTTTTCTTAATTTGTGAAAAAAGCTTTGTCTAGTTGAAGTTGAGAATTGTCAAACCCGGCAAAACCAAAGTAGCGGTACTTCTAAAGGCGTCACCTTCAGTATTCAGTACACCGTGGGAGCGAATGTCATAGCTTTAAGTATAGAGAATAAGAACATAGATTTAAGGGGGGAGGTAAATAAGAACAGCGAGACGGTGCGGTCATACTTTGTTTCTGAATAAATGTTGGAGTTAAGCCCATGTGTTTCATTTGATACTACATGTATATCGGATTATTCATTTAGAGGTCTTGTTTTTACTTGAAATAAAAAATTCAAAATTGACTTATGCTCTCCTTCAATAACATTAAAATTGCAAGTTAACAAGCCTGTTATCTAATTTTTATATGAAACTATAGTTATTTAATTTAAAAAAAAAATCGAGCCAGCTTTTGCAAATCATTCGAGTATTTTAAAAATTAATCTATACATTCTGCAAATGTTTACAAAGTTCGGCCTGGTTTCAGTTGCCAAAAAAACTGGCACACAGTTATTTTTTCAGTTTTTTCTTTAAAATCCGTACAGGAAAGAAGTACCTCTAAATGAATCACCCGATATACATATGTTTACTTACTTTATATTTATAAACATATACATACACACACTCATATATATGTTGTGACCTTTGAACTAACAATCTTTTCTCATCTCCCTCTTTTACGCGAAATTTCGTAGCAATGCATTTTCTACCATTTTGCAAAATTTGCATAGTCAAAGGCCAGAAAATTACTCCGACTAGAATTGCACAGCTAGCGTGGGAGTTAATTAGTCTAAATGTATGCAAAGTATTGGAAATATTTCAGTGGGAAGCTGTAGCAATTATAGTTTTATAGTTTCCAAGGGAATTTTTAGTAGCCAATGTACCAAATGTAAATACATACAAATGTATATGAAATGTTCTAATATTAAAACGAAAAATCCATTTAAATGTTTTCTGCAAACGCCGAATCGCTAATGAAACGTTTTACGTTATTTAAAAGGCTTTGAAAACAAAACAATAAAAGAGCGTGATCTTAGAGAAAAAATGTACAGTAAAGAATAGAAAGTTAAACTTCAATCTCGACTTAAAGTTTCATACATATTTAGATCGAGTCGATGCCAACATGAAAGTAAAAAGTTTGCAATTACATTTCTTAGTTTCTTTGAGAGAGTCAAATTGCTGAAGGCTTACACAACAAAACAAGTTACAAAATTCATCTTCTGCTATCATTTCGAACAAAACTTGAGAGAATGGTAACTCTACTCGACCAAAGTTTCTATGTCGTGGCAGTTCCAAACTGAATGCTATAGAATCTCCTCCAATCGTGTCCAATATGTCCTCTCACCCTCATTATTGCCAGATGTTTACACATAATTCCATTGTGTGATCACTATCTCGATATTGGATCATATGAAAAGTCTCCGCGGAGCGCATCACTATAAAATATTGATCCCCACACATCTGGCAACACTAATCAAATTTGAAAGGTGACATTTTAGGCAAAATTTTTAGTCAAGCTGGTTTTGTGATTCGCCGCCCGTACTCGTTTCGATGAAGCATCTGGCATAAATTAGCATCAACAAAGATTAAAGAAATAATCAAAATATTTTTTGTTTACTCTTTGATTATTCTTGATTATTTTAGTTATATTTAATTATTTTCTCTATTACTATGGGCGTCCTTGTTTCCGCGTTTCTAGCTAATCTATTAGCTTCCTTATTTCCTTTGATGCGTTTGTCGCTCGGAATCCATAGAAGCTGAATATTGATTGAGTGCTACTCGGCTGTCATTTGAAATTACAATATGTTATTATCATTTTTATAGTTCCTCTTTAAGTTAATCTCTGTCACAGGAGTATGACGTTTACCTCCGTCTGAAAGACGCTTGGCATACTTCCCATTGGCACAGACATGTGTGCGTTCTGGGATCCAAAACACCGGTTCCTATACCCTCCGGAGACTAAGAGCCCTCAGTGTAACAGCGTTTTTTTAGACTAATTTGGGATAGTTGAATACAACAATGAATTTAGTTTATTTTTCCAAAGAAGCGTCTTCGAGATATGGACAAAAACCCTGTTTTAGAGGTCCTTTTGCAATTATTGAAAAAATAATAATAATTTCAGAATTGCTATTCGTAAAACAGTGTTGGAAAACGTTTAGAATAAGTCAACCTATGTTGGGACAAACCTATGCAAAAACTTTAACAGCCTGTATCTCAAAATCTAGGCGTGATGACAAAAATTTTGGGTGCCATTTTCAGAATCAGCGGACCCATATCCAAATGTGATATTGCATCAAATAAGCATTCTGGCTAATGCACCGTGAAATTAAAAGTTTTGGCAGATTTTCAACTGAAGTTGTGAATGCAGCGGAAATTTATTTTACATTGGCCGCTTTTATTTAATTTGTAATACGCTTGTTTTATGCCATATTCCAATTTGAACGCTTTTATGCTTCACATTTTTGTAGTGAAGTTTAAATTTAAAAATAAATGGAGAGATTATCAAAGCACAACTAATTGGCATTATTATCAGAGTAGCCAATTACATTTTTTTCATATCACGAAGCCGCTGAATTATCAAACTTTGTTTATAGTTTCTATTCGCGTTTTGCGCGCCTTTTTATTGATATTTCAGCGTCGTCAGGCAACAACAAATGAAAAGTTTGGGATTCTGATAAAAATCTTTTCGATTTTTTAAGTAAAACATCTTTAGCGGCAGTGGCTTTTTACATCGTGTAACGAAACTCGCGTCAGAATCACTTTACTAATTTCAACCACTATATTTACCAATATTGTTACATAATGCTACTACTAAATTCGAACACTACTTTTTACTAATCTACTACTAATTACTATGACTACAAAGAAGTTTTTGGCTAGAACATTCTTATTTTCATTATTATAAAAGTCGCTTATTCAAATGAAAAAAGCTAGAAACAACGGTATAAAAAATTCATATTATTAAAATTAATTGGTACATAAATTTTACAGTGGTCCGCAGTTTTATGTGCTAGTAAAAGAGTTTGAGAAAAATCCAGATTTGGCAAGAGGTGCTCCAATGTTTGCTGCGAGTAAGAGCTGGTTGACCTGCAGTAATAATAAACAAATCTTTTTGGTTATCCAATAACTTATTTTTTTGCGAAGAATTAAAATATAAAAGTCAGTGAATAATTTATATTGATGGCGTTTATAAATAAAACACTTTAATAAATGTTATTTTGGATTTATAAAACAATCGTTGTTTTCGATTTCTAAAATGAAAAATTAGTTTTGGAATAAGAAAATTATTTTAAAATTAGATTCTCGGTGAAATATGAAACCGATTGGTATATTAGAATATATGGGGTCTTGCAATAGCGACGCACAAAAGTAGACCGATAGTGACAGCAAACGACGCCATATTTTTTCCCGCTCTTTTAGCATTTCTCTTCAGTAAGATTTGCCATTTCATCATGGAAAGATATACGATCTAACAACGAGTCGAAATTATTAAAATTTACTACCGAAACTCGGTGTCAATGGCCTCAACTTTAAGAGCGCTACGTCCAATTTATGGTCGTCGTCATTTCTGGCTGAATGGCTTCGTCAATAAGCAAAATATGCGTTATTGGACAGGCAGCAATCCACACGTACTCCATGAGTCAACATTGCATCCCGAAAAAATTACGGCTGATTTCTGCTTGAAAACCGTCGAAAATTGGGTTAAGCGTCTGGACTTCTGAAAGCGTGCCCGTAGTGCCCATGCAAAAGAAATCGAGTTCCATACATAATGGCATCGAATGCACTTTCACAGGAATAAAGAATTTATTTCAAATCCCAAACCGGTTTTGTTTTATTTAAAAACACTTTTGTAGCGTTCCTATTGAAAACCCCTGTATTTAGAATATTTCTTTCATAGCGAATTTTTCAAAGACAGTTTTAAATCCGTCCCTGAATTTTATATTGTACTTAGACCAGCCATAAGTTCTGTTTAAAGTTCTGGTTGTTATAAAAGTTAGACTATTTGTATTGACGACGCTGCTCGAAGCAAAGCAAATTATTTGATACTCTCCGAATTTTTATGGGGTATTCGACAGGCCATGTTCTCCAACTCTGATCACAAACTGTAGTCTAATGAATTCAAATCTGGACTTCCAGACAGTCAATCATCTGCAGCTATGAAACCTTGCCTTGCGTGCAGGAGCAGAATCGTGCTGAAAGATCTGAGAAGACAGATTTACCAAGCCTTCTAAGGCATCCTGCTAGTACACTTTTGCCCCAGTTTTAACCCCTTTTTCACAGAAGTGAGACTCCCCACCAAACCATTACAGTAGCTGGATGGTGACCACGCTGAATACGTGGAATAAAATTGTTTGCGTAGATTTTGCCATTTTGCTTATTAAAAACTTCTTCAACTGTGAAAAAAAGAAACTTTCATGGCCGTTGCGCGCGTGCCACTGAAGACACCGCTTATCTAATTTGCTTCAAGGGCATTGTGAGAAGATGACCAGTTGACCGACGGTAGGCTTTCTTGTCTAGATCATCTCGAATAACATAATTTTCTGTTATCTAAGAGGATTTCTGCGATGCGTTCGCGATCAGTTTTAATGTCTGAATTGGTTCGAACCACACGAGGACGACCGCTTCTCTTTCTGTCATACCCTGTAGACGTTTGGGAAAAGCGATCAATAGTGCAATTTTTGAGCTCATAAATTTCACTTGCGCTTTTTCCACACTTATATAAAGCAATCACCCGCAATACGATTTTCTTTAGCTCACCACTCCGTTCTTAATAAGCGAAAGCAAACAGTGAACTGATTGCTGTATATATGAGCAGACACTGCAAACAAATTATAAAAATCGGCCCTTTTTTCTGCGAATAACGGCACTCTTTCGCTGCTTTCATTGTAAACGATGTAACAAAATTTATGGCAATAAGTACATGGGAATTCTATGCAATCTATAACAGGCACATAGTGTTCTTTTTAAAAATCAGCATCTAAATATCTGCGCACATTTAACCATCGTTTTGTTCGCCAATTCTACGCGTATCCATTATCAGCAAACATATTTGCGATAAATAAATTTGAGCAATGCATTTACCCTCTCAGAAACAGTCTTATTATAAAAGACAATGCAGCTGCACTGGAAATATTTCACATGGGAATTTATTTGGTTCACATTTGTTACAAGAAACACTGGTGTTTGATTAGTAAATAGAACAAAGAGAAAGTTCGAAGTTGCGATAAAGTGACAATTTTGTCATCTCACTCACTTTGCTCACTGATGCTTAGATTGTATGTATTCTCCCTAACAAATTAAAATAAAAACAAATAGCTAAAAGAAATTATGACTATAATGCAACACTATCAGTGGCAAAAACAAAAAAAAAAAACCAACGCAAATAAAAGCAAACGTTAAAAATCACAAATTTGCATTTAAATTGCCCATAAAAACTTGTTTCAAACGATTCCTATCCTCTGGCCACTACAAAAATGTTTCAAGTTGCCACTATCTTTAACTT
Organism: Anomoia purmunda; assembly: GCA_951828415.1. Lineage (NCBI taxonomy): Eukaryota > Metazoa > Arthropoda > Insecta > Diptera > Tephritidae > Anomoia > Anomoia purmunda. The sequence continues at coordinate 19,472,223 of OX639993.1, forward strand.
CACATTTCATACTTTTATTATTTTTGTTTGGTTTTTGATTTTGTAGTTTTTTGCCATTTCAAACCAATTCGTAGTGCACCTTTCTAGAGCGCTAGATAAATGCCGCGGGCTCTTTTATGAATTGGTTGCAAGTTTAAGTGGTTTTCGCTGGCATAAAATGTGTGGGCAACGAAGTGGAAAGGCTCCGGATACAATAGAAGGAAAACAGCTTCCATTGGCCTTTAGCGGATGCATTGATGGGTTGGGTGGTGGTTGATTGTTGGTTGTTGGTTGGCAGTGCATTTGTCACATTTATACTTATTCCCTTCAAAAGTAAACAAATACCTGCGCTTTGGTGTTTTTTTTGCGTTTTCACTATAAGAATAAAAACCACAAATTTAGAACTCATAAAAAGTTGTAATTGTCGGTATACTGACGGCAATAATTGTGGTAGCTTTCTTGTATAAAATGGTGAAATCGCCACTGATTCTGCTATATTTTTAAGTTGCTTCTTTGCTTAGATTTATTCGCGGAGTTTATAAAACTGCATTATATTTGTTTAATAAAAACTTGCCATCTTACAAAAAGAGAAGTTGAAATAAAATAGTTTAACAAATGTATTGAGTGATTTATTTAAAGGAACTTTAAAAAGAAAAAAACAAAATTCCAGTTTATCGCGGAATTGTTTTCATAAATAACTGTTATTTTCAATGCATTTTTAAAGTTTTTTTTTTCAAGTGCAATTTTTTCGTGTAATGTTGTCTTCAAATTGGAATTTGTTATTTTAGACCTTCGATGGCCTCAAAGGCAAGCATCTATAGGTGTCACATCAGAGGATGTAGGTGGTAAATGGTAAGTTTAGCGGTCGTATCATGAAACTAGGTCATAGTTCCACACGCTGTGTGGCAAGCAGCGCCGTCTTGTTAGAAGCCAATGTTGTTGAGATTAAGGGCGTCAATTGCAGGCAACAAATAGTATAATAACAAATAGTCGAATTATTACATAACGGAAGGAACGAATATATACCGATGATTTGTAAGAATGTAATGGAGAGCTCTTTAACTTCTTCGGTTTGTTCTGCAGCCCAAATACGACAATTTTACTAATTGGCATTGTAGCCGTTGAGAGAGAAATGAGCCTAATCGCTGAATAAAACTTTTCTCAAAAATAGAGGATATTTTTCAAGCTTCTCAGGCGACTAAAAACTGTATGAAACGGTGCCTTGCAAAGTAGTTCCCAGATGAAAGGTCTAGCAATAATAAATAAAAATACCATAACAGTTTGGCAGGTGCACGCGTTATAAATTTCCTCCAAATGAACTACCAGATATAAAGGCGATGCTTCAAAAATAATATTTACTAAAAAGTAATATTTTCAAGTTTGTTGAAATTGAGCGCGCATGGTTGTATCAACTCCAGCTCAAGCTTTTTTCATAAAATTTTTATGATTATTTTGAAATCTTTACAAAATATTAACTACAATGTAGTAATAATTTTTAGCTCCTTTTTTCATGCTAACAATTTTGCCAATAATATAAAAAATACTTTATATTAAAAAAAAAAAATTATGAAAATAATAAAATCTCTTATCACTTTCAGTTGAATTTCGAAAACACGATAGTAAGTAGCAAATGAGACGAATTTTGTGAAGTGTGCCACTAATTTTTGTGAAATTGGTGTTTTCTCGTTCACAACGAAAAAAAAAGATAATAATTTGAGGATTTTTCGAAATCCGAAATTTCGAAAATTTTTAGGGGCTTAAAAATTATAATGTTTTTTGGCATTTTCATTTTTATTTAATAATTTCTGGTTTTAAGCTATTAACATTTTTGAGATTTCAATCGCTTTATGATAGTTTTTTTGCCTAATACAAAGATACTCAAAGTCGGGAAGGTCGAGCTAAAACTGATTTTTTCGGTCCACAACGATACAAAAAATATGAAACAAAATACATAGAACTACAATATTAAGCAAAAAAGCTACCTTAAATCGATTGCAAACATCAATCATATTTTTAAAAAAATGTTAATAACTTAAAACAAAAGTTTATAAAAAATAAAAAATGAATATGGCAAAAAAATATTATAAGTTTTAAGTGTTTAAAATAGGAGCAGAATCTGTACGGTGAAAAAATAAATAAAATGCAAACATTTTCGAAAAAAAATTAATAGCTATAACTTCCGAAATATTTCGAATTGCGAAAGATTCTCAATCTAATTTTTTTTATAGTTGTGAACCATAAAAAACGAATTTCGCAAAAAATTGTGGCCGATTTCGCAAAATTTCACTCATTTGCTATTCACTCACTTTTCTTCGAAATTCCACTGAAAGTAACAACAGATTTTAGTAATTTAACAACTGATCGCATAGAATTGTTAAGTATACGCCATGTAGAAATTCTTATAATCAATCATAATATTACTCATACGCCACACACATCAAATAAGAACAAAATTCATCATATCGTCACGTTTTTGCGTAAGTAAATTTTTTAGAAACGTTGGTAAATAATTGTCAAAATGCATGGGCTATTTATTTTTATTTTTGGTCTTATTTTTTATGAATCGCCTGTATAATTTATAGAGCTTGAGGCCAGGTTTGTATTAGGGAATAATATGAGAAAATAACAATTTGTAAAAGTGGTAGAAGTGAAAGCTGCTATTTCGGAGACCACCACATCTCCTTATCAGACTTCTTTTCTTTCTAGATTTTACCTGGCTTTGAACCATGGTGCACGGAGTTGTTAAGCGAGCACGCAACCACTCAACCACGCTAACCGTGTGAATGAATGGGTTCTTTTTGGTTCACACTTTATTCTCGTATCTACATTCGTACCACAGAAAATTTAATAGGCACATATTTGGTTTCTAAAAAACTAACTCTTTTATAGCTACAATTTTGCTGAATAAATGGAACGTTGTACTTATTAAATAAAATATAAATCGAATTTATAATAGCATTTAATTTTATAGACAGATAACAACTCACTTCCAAAATATCACTTATGTTAATGGAGGCTATAAACTATTTATGTGTCAAATTTTATCTACATAAATCCGTTCAGCTATTTCAGTAGTAAAAAGGTGACAAGTATGCTGGAAAAAATCAAATAAATATGCGTTTGTTAATCATTCATAGAATGTCTGAATCAAATAAGTATAGTATAAGTCTCAAATTATACAGGGCATGGAAATATGGGTATCAAGAGTCTTCGAATTTTTGTAAATTGTAAATTTTATTTTATCGGGAAATTTTGAAAATCACAGCGAGTTTATAATAAACATTCCAATAATCCCTATAGATATGCCCTTCAAGTTTTCAATTCGATTGGCTTCCGCAATGCCCATCATTAGTCATTAAAAGAAGCATATCAGTAAATCTGCGAAGAGCAATTTTGCACTTCAATTAAAATCACAAACACAATATCTATAACAGAATAATCTAAAAAAAAACTCGAGCACATAAAGCGCGGGCAGAAGTAAAACTTCTTTGCAAACTTCATAAAGAGATAGAGAGTTAAATATGGGAATAGTAGTGGTAGTGAGCGTTAGTACTAAGTAATAGTGGCAATAGTTGTGTTAGTAGTAGGTGCATTGGTTTAGTAAGTAATGGTTAGTAGTACTTAGTAGTAGAATTAGTAAAAATAGTAGAAGATATTAGTAAAAATAGTAAGAAATTAATAAAAGTAATAGTAGCAATTAGTAGTAGAATTAGTAAAAATAGTAGTGGAAATTCGCAAAATTAGTATTAAAAATAATAGTAGAAATTAGTAAAAGAAGCAGTGTAAATAGAAAAAGCATTATGAAAAATAGTAGTAGAAAGAAGCAAAAATAGTAGTAGTAATGAGTAGTAGCATTAGTAGGACTAGTGGTACCATTAGTAAAAATAGTACTATAAATTAGTAAAAACAGTAATAGTAATATAGTAATAGCATTAGTAGAAATTAAAAAATAGTAGTGATACTTAGTAGCGGCATTAGTAAAAATAGTAGCAGTTATTAGTAGTAGCATTTCCAAATAGTAGTAGTAGAAATTAGTAAAAATATTAGTAGTAATGAGTAGTAGAATTAGTAAAAATAGTAGTAGAAATTAGTAAAAGTGGTAGTAGTAAATAGTAGCAGTTTAGTAAGTAATGGTTAGTAGTACTTAGTAGTAGAATTAGTAAAAATAGTAGAAGATATTAGTAAAAATAGTAAGAAATTAATAAAAGTAATAGTAGCAATTAGTAATAGAATTAGTAAAAATAGTAGTGGAAATCCGCAAAATTAGTATTAAAAATAATAGTAGAAATTAGTAAAAGAAGCAGTAGTAAATAGAAAAAGGATTATTAAAAATAGTAGTAGAAAGAAGCAAAAATAGTAGTAGTAATGAGTAGTAGTATTAGTAAAACTAGTGGTACCATTAGTAAAAATAGTAGTAGAAATTAGTAAAAACAGTAATAGTAATATAGTGATAGCATTAGTAGAAATTAAAAAATAGTAGTGATACTTAGTAGCGGCATTAGTAAAAATAGTAGCAGTTATTAGTAGTAGCATTTTTAAATAGTAGTAGTAGAAATTAGTAAAAATATTAGTAGTAATGAGTAGTAGAATTAGTAAAAATAGTAGTAGAGGTAAGCAAAATTAGAATTAAAAATAGTAGTAGAAATAGGTAAAAGTAGTGGTAGTAAATAGTAGTAGCATTAGTAAAAATAGCAGTAAAAAGCAGCAAAAGTAATAGTAGTAATGAGTAGTAGCATTAGTAAAAATAGTGATAGTATCTAGTATTAGTAAAAATGGTAGTAGAACTTAGTTAAAATAACAGTAGTATTTAGCTATTAGTAAAAATAGTTGTAGAAATTAGAAAAATAGTAGTGATACTTAGTAGTAGCATTAGTAAAAATAGTAGTAGTAATTAGTAATAGCATTAGTTAAAATAGTAGTAGAAGTTAATAAAAATATTATAAGTAATTAGTAGTAGCATTAGTAAAAATAGTTGTAGAATATAGTAAAAATGGTAGTAGAAATTGGTAAAAAAATAGTAGCAGGAATTAATAGTAGCATTAGTAAAAAAAGGCGTAGCAATTAGTAAAAATATCAATAGTAATTAGTAGCAGTAGAAATTAGTGGTAACATTAGTAAAAATAGTAGTAGAAATTAAAAATGTTTAGTAGTAATTAGTAAAAGTATGTTATTTTCTAAATGTAATTTTATTTTGCTCCTTTGCCAGCTTGTTAGTGGTACTCCTACTGAAAATTTCAATTTAATAATTGCATTAATTGTATTACAAATATACCAAAATATATATGACTGTGATGATTTTACACTGCTCTCTTACTTTTCACTAATTGTTAAATTGACGCATGCAAATATTTTCTTCTGGGCAATCAATAATTGAGCATTAAATTCATTTGCATAGCATAAATAGTTGAACAGATATGTAGGGGATGTTGCTTGTGATATTCTGCTGTATTATTCTCTAAGTATTATTTCATTATTTAGATAGTTGTTTTATTGTCAATTTGATGGGCTGGTTCGAACCGCCTGTCGTCGGCGCGACAATTGCCGCTAAATCCGGTGCAATATTTTAATAAGTTATCGTTAAGCTTTCTATGCCACACTTACCACAACTCACAGCGCTATGGTGCAGACAAAACAATGAATTTTATAGATTTCACGCTATCTATGCGGCGTAACGTAGATAACTGCATACAACTTTAGATACACTTTCATTTGCATGTGTTCGTATGTATGTGTGTGTGTGTGTGCATATGTGTTTGTGAGTGCGCCTGCTATTTATTTATTATAACTATCTATTTACTTTATCAGTATCGGCATTCGGCATTCGCACTTCCTTCCTGCCTGCCTTTGCATGTCTGTATGTTTTCATATTTGCATTACTGCCGTTATATCTACTCATCTACATACGACATACATACATATGTACCTCTTTTTCGCTCCACTTGGTAACTCTACTTCACATTTCAGTTATGAATTGTTCGCTCTATTTTGATTTCGTATTTCATATTTATTTTAGTTTATATGTACGGTGTTGTGTGCAGTACAATAAATTTAATTAAGTTTTTATTAGGTATTGCTTTTATTGCCTTGGCATGTAAATATCCACACACATATCTAGACATTGGATTTGTTCGCTTACGCATGGCAAATATACCGGAAAATCGTGATTGCAAATATAGACAAATTTTTCGGAAAACATTTCCAAAATACTAAATTTATTTCTATGAGTAATAAAAAAATGAAATAATTAATAAAAAAAACGTAGGATATATTTTGACTAATTTTCTAATTTTTTCTTATTCAAATCCATTCAAATTAAAAAAAACAATCGAAATACGTACTTAATAAATATAGACACATTTTTCGGAAATAATTTTCAAAATGCCAAATTTATTCTTATGAGTAATAGAATACTCAAATGATTGATAAAAACGTAAGACATATTTTTTTTTAGCAATTTCACACTTTTTCCTTATTGAAATCCATTTTTGCTTACGCAAAACCAATCAAAATACAGAATTGCTAAAATAAAATACTGAGTATGTTTCCTCCATTAAAAACATCTGTTAGGGTTTATATACATATATGAACATAAATGCGGTATACTTGAAAAAAAGCTGATACAGTCAAAATATAATTATCGATCGTGACTACGAATTATGTAAATTCCCTTTTTATATTATTTACAAATTTTTTATATTACAATGATAGGAATGAATAGGATTTCTACCTTTTAATGATGGGTTTCTCATTTTACACTTTTTTAGCTCGATAAATATGGAGTTTTATGATTTTTTTACGGTTTATATGAGAGCGTATGGTCCAAGATAGTTACATGCATCTAGACGGTGGTTGTGCGACCAGCTGTCTTTTACGGTACACTTCTCTGGCGGAATGGTCTCGCCAATGAAAGTAAATATTAAGAAAGTAGAGAGAGTTCAGCGATCAGCATCTCTGTTAATACCTGCGGCTATGAAAACTACAGTGACTGAGGCATTTAGACTAAATTCAATTAGAGAATGGGCACATCCTTATATCGCCCACATTTCAATAATAGCCGAACGCATCGAACTGCTGACGATAACCGATCACGCGCTTCCGATCGGCTCGACCGAGGAAAGATTTGTGGGCAGTGTCTTTTCGGAACAATTGGGCATAACTTTCAGCTTCCTACCTATACCTGATTATTGCAGTTTATTTCAGGCGGAACTTCTAAGGTCACATCGCTGCCACGTGTGATATGATTCCCGGTGGAGAAATCTATATTTTCACTGATAGTCAGGCGGCTATCAAATTCCTAAGGAAAACATCGTTGGCCACAAGAGCGCCAGCGATGAGTGACCTCAACCTGTGGAGACAGTATATTAAGATGACGACTGCAGTCTGAATCGGACATTAATTAATAGATGCACATGCAGCAAGATTAGTTCCCCCTGGCGGGAATTCTGTAGGAGTTGTTGTGATGTGGTGGAGGAGGAGGAGGAGAAGATCATACATCATCAACAGGGATCACTAAACATCTCCAATGCGATACCACAAGGGGCCATGAACCTAAGCTAGCCCCACTAGGGACTAACGCATAACATACATAAGAAAATTTGATGCTCCCCTGAATTCAGATAAAAAAAATTAAAAATTCTGTGTTTCAGAAAAATTTTGTCAGAAAACATTTTGCGCAAAATTAAATTTTTTTCTGCCGGGAAGGAGTCCCCCAATATTGACTTATGAATTTTTTACCTATGAATTGTGATTTTCTTAAAAAAAACTTCTTTTTTTTTTGCTTAATGTTTTCTGAACAAACAGCCGTTGGTCCTAAATGGCTTCATTCTATTTTTTTCCGTTTTTACGCAAACAAATTTTTGTACATGAATTGGAATTTTGTTTTTTTTCTTTTGCGTGTTCAATTATCAAAAACGGTTAGTTTTTAGAGAAGTTATGCGCATTGAAAAGACTACGATTTGCCCAGTGAAATTAAAATCGGCGAAAAATATCGTAAACCCAATTTTGTCAAAAGAAAAAATACTTGTCTGATCATTTTGCCCAAGAAACAACATATTCGAGTTTCATGGATAAAGAAACACATGCCCCGATTGGAACGGTGTTCTGGAAATGTAAAGGCTCAGTTTATTTTGAGTAGACTTTATGGGCATATAAATTTTCATCCTTCGCGTATTCTTAAAGCAGTCAATTCGATGTATCGCTGAAAATATAATTTTAAGTATTTTATTGTTACGCTTCCAAAGAAAGAAACGACGCATCGTTACTAAATAGCTAGTTAAATTGCATGAAAACTAAAGTGATTTTCCGGAGAGTAGAAATTAAGTCATTTGATCTTAGTAGGCTAAGGAAGCACGCCAGTGTAAAAGGGCTCTAAACTACTCAAAATTATCCTTTCAACGCTATTTGAAATCGAGTAATAAATAAAACAGTTATGAAGAATTTGGATGTTTTTGGAACACGCCAAGCACGAAATGTTGTAGACCCCTAATATCCTGTCGAAATACGCTCTCAAACTATGGGGGGTGATTGCAAACTCGTTTCTATCGTACGAGGACCGATCTGGTGTGTTATATATAAATATGTATATATGTATATTTAAGATAGAAAATATTTGTGTACTTAAAAATCTAACTCTTATTTCATGAAATAATCAACTCGAATGGAAGTGGGGCCTTAAACAGCATTTATGTAGTTTTGCCTAGTTTCGAAGAGACAACCAAGCCTCGAGGGCGAGAATCGACCAACTTACCTTGGAGACGATTTAATCATTATGAAGACTCATGAGAATATGTGTAAATATATACATACATATAAATATTATAAAAATACCAAAGTGGTACGCAATTTTTGCTTTCATCTCAAGCGCAGTCAAGTAAAGCTGTGGCCCTTTTTCAGTCTCATTTGTAGAATATTGGCATCAGCCATTAGAGCTTCAATCACATAGGCTGAGACAAGAACCTGAATCTGGGTTGGAAAAAGGTTGTAATAAAAAACTTTTAGTTTTTAAAAATTTATTTTTCCTTCTTGGAAAAAGTATTCAACTATGTATTTTTGAAATTGCCTTTCTTTTCCCACCTTTTATTTGCAAATTTATTTAATTTATTCTATGCATGCATATAGTACATACATATAGTACATATGAAAGTAGTTACATATCCTGCGGCCTATTCACGCTGTTGATGTTATCGAAACTTTTTGCCGTCATTGTTGTGTAACCTTAACTCTTTTTTATCATCATAAAATTTTAAACAACGCAAAATTGGTATTGAAAACTTACAGCCTTTTTATAAACATATTGTACAATCGCAATTTTGAACAAAGAATAATAGCGTTAGCTACTGGCATTGAAATTTTCCGTGTGTGTGTAGTACTCGTAATGTATGTATGTCGATTTGTATTGTAATTTCATTACCAATCCAAAAAAACGTCACAACTTCCCACAGAGTTGGTTCGAGTTCGAACATGGAATCGCGGTTCAATAATAATGGCTTTGAAACTTTTCTAACTTTACACAGCAATAATGAAATCGAGCGTATATGTATTTATCAAATTTAATTTTTCTATTTTCCCTTTCACATATTCACATACATATGTACATATGTATGTATTTATGTAGGCAAATGACCAAAGTAGAACGACAAAAAATACTGTGGGTATGTAGAAGGCGCACATAAAATATTCATTCTTGTTTAGATTGGCCTTGGCTTGCAGCACTTAATACTTGAATCCAAGCATAGCAGTCAAAGAGATTGCATGGTGCTGCGTTAGCGAGGTAGGCTTGTGTGAAGTAGAGTTACCGTGTAGAGTGTTGCAATATTTAGTAGTTTTTTACTACTATTCTGCTAACCTTTCTGTCGGCCTCACTTAAGGTTCAATTTTAATACTATTTGCATAAAATATTTAATAGTGCAGTTCTGACTCTCAAAAAAATTTTACTATTATTTCTACTATATATTTTATTTTTATGAACCCTGATCGGGAGAGATGCATTAAATAGGAATCGTATGCAATAACAATATATAGCACTTAAGAACTAACATTTGAAAATTTGTTTAGGATTACGCGCCTGTATTTTAGGCAATCCCTTAAATAAAGTGCGTGGAAATTCCCACCACTGTGGATAATCAAAAAGAAAGAACAACTGTACATCGGTTTTTAGGGCAGAACCGAACATTTTCATGATCTTAAATAATAAATCATTGATTTTTTTCAAGTTTTGGACTTTTATTATTGTTATAAGTTTAAGTCAGATCCATTTCAGCTCATAAATAACATAAATAAAAAACTCATATTTTTAGTGCTCAAAATTTAATAATTTTACATTGAAACTATAGCTTGTATATATATATATATATCAAGTTCACATTGATCGGCTGGAATCAATTCAAAAACAGTTCTTACTTTTTGCCCTAAGAGACTTTAGATGGGATTCTCGGCTTAGTCTTCCTCATTATACTGATCGTTTGAAGCTAATAAATCTTCCTACTCTTTCCAGCCGTAGAGAAATGCTAGGCATAATATTCATTACTAAACTACTCACAGGGTCTATCGCAAGCACATTTCTTATTTCCGAAGTTAAACTTAATGTTCCTTCTCGAATTTCAAGACACTTTAAACCTCTTTATTTAAAACAGTGTAAGACCAATTATGAATTAAATGAACCTTTCCGATGTTTATGTCAAGATTTCAACTGCCTTTCCAGCACTTTTGATATTTCGGACTCACTTTTCACCATAAAAAGAGCTGTACTGTCCTTTCTCAATAAATGATTAACGGCGGTATAATATATACTTGATTCAGCTGATGAAGTTTTTTTTCTGTAGCTGAGCAGTTTTGGATCTCGACGCTTAACAAACTTTTTCCTTTTAACAACTCGGCACAAAAATTTATAAAAATAAAAAAAAAAAAAGATCCGAACGTCATGCGTACTGTGCCCCGGTTGGGCGGGAAAGAGGGTAACCGTTGGGCTTATTATTATTATTATTATTATTAAATTTTCCTTTGCATATGTAACCAGAAAACGCTTTGCGGTTCTGTCACATATAACAGGCCTCTCAAAAATATAGTTATGCTTCTTACCCTCGCCGAGACGAACAGTTTTCTCGCCATTTCTTTATTTAATTGATTTGTTTGACTTTTAAAAAAGGTGGCAACCCTCTCCAAAAGATATGTGTGAACCTTCTCCTCGCCGATACGAACCGTTTGACACCCATATTTTAGTATTACATATAACTATTGTAGAATTTAATTCAATTCGATAACCCCCCCTATTCATAAAATATAATTTTCAACGTATGCTTTGTAATCTACATTCTTTGGTTGTAGGCTACTGCTATTCAAAACCTGGTTTCCCTTTTCAAGTAGAATTTAGAAAATGTAAAACAAGACTAGCAAATTCCTTGAGTATAGGAACAGGGTTATGGGTCCGTAAATTTTAGGGAAATCGCTGCAGATTCTAAAGGGAATTAATGGAAAAAAACAGTGGTAATATTCGAATTCTAAAAGTTTATTTCTTACTAAATTGATTTTTTGCAAATCACATAAGGGTTTTAATCTGGCATATACAATGGTTTATCTTATCAACTTCTTATAAATGTTCAGTTATTGAATATAAGTTTGTCTTTTATTACTCCCATGATAAAAATACATACGTATGATAGATAAGTTCATATATTAAATCTTTGCAGGCGTTCAAAATATTAAAATACCACCCCAAAAGTCAAATTTTTTACTACTAAAGAAAATTAATTTAATTGGCAGCACTGGTGTAAAATCCTTACAGCGAACACACTTACGCCTACACAACGTATGCAGATGTATGTAAATTTATGTAAATACTAGCATACTGACGTAGTTACATATATGTTAAGTTAATGTCCACAAAAGTACAAGTGTACAATAGAAAGCTAGAAAGTGCTGGTCACTGTAAAATTGTTGAGCTTAAAAAGTTGACAATTTTAACACTTTTCCTTTTTTTGAAATAGTAAATCTCATGTTGCTTTAGCTGAAACTTTGCTTTGTTCCTCTTACAGAGTTTAGAAAATTATTTGAATAAAAAATAACGCGTTCGAGAAGAGCATTCAGTAAAGAGATCCCTTTCCTTTGACCATAATTAGGCGAGTTGGTTTGTGGTTAGCTAATTCTCGCCAATATCCTAAATGATTAAAAAAATGTAATTTTAAAAAGTGTGCTGGTTTTTTTCATTCCATAACAATAATAATAGTTTGGCGCCTACACCATGTAGCTTGATGTTTGGCCGAACTTCTACTACAATTTATGGTGAGCCTCCTGAAGTCTATTCACTCATCTGTGCGGTTCACTCCTCTTATGGTTAACTCATCATATCGAAAGTTTTAATGATGTTGCTACTCAGCAGCTAATTTTTCACGATATTCGGTATCGATGGATCAGCTGTTGTTGTTAGCTAGTCGATTAGCGATAACTAAACGACAACAAATATAAAGCTGTCAATTCAATCGAGAAAAGCTAAATGCGTGATTTTAACTCGAAACTTTAAAATGAATAAATTTTAAGTTGAGAGTGCCTGGGTCCGTGTTTGTTAACCTGCTAATCTCTAAAATATCTGAAATTTTGACTTACATGGTTTTTGTTATAGAATTAACTCTATTTTTATAAAATGTAAGTAAATATAATTAAGAAAAAACAAAATTATAAAAGCATTGCCAATAAATTGTAGGTACTAATTTTGTATGAAAAATCCAAATTCGACCCCTTCAGGGTATTGTAAGAGGGTTCTAGGGAATGGCGATGACGTATATTTCATTTTATCATCTGGTCAACTTTCCGTAAACTTTCGAATTGTATTACGTTTAGTCTGGCTTTGCCGTTGTTAGTGAGTTGGATTGATTGCTTTTGGTAGCTTGACACTCCCTAGACGTTAGTGCAAGCGAGTTTTTATGAATTGTAAGTATCGTTTTATGTCTTTAGGAGAACAATTTTTTTGGTACTTAAGGGAGATACAGGCGGTAATGTCCAGCATGTACGGGCATAAATCCTAAGATAAATTTCGGGAAATGTTATTTAATAAAATTCAGATTTGTTGGCGAAGTATTCATAATATTCCAGATTAGATATTGAGTCTATTGAAGAAAGTGAATCCGTAAATATGCCATATTTAACTTCCATGGTTACGTGGTGGTCTATCGCCTTAAATATAGCCAATGTCTAAGTCGAAAAAAACTAGCCACTTATAGCAATAAATAAACACTAAATTATTTTAATACAATGATATCTGGTCCATTCGGTTCATGTTTTTCTTTTTCCACGAAACTCGAATACGTTGTTTCTTGGTCAAAATGATCGGAGAAGTATTTATTCTTTAGACCGAAAAAATTGTTTTTCTACATTTTTCGACGATTTTAATTTCGCTGTGAATATCGTATTTTTGGTCTTTAAATATATTTTTTTTTAAATGCACATAACTTCCGTAAAAAATTACCGCTTTTGATAATTCAACTTGTCAAATGTTCATAATTAGTTCAACAGAAAAAAAATTATCACTTAAATAAAAATATTTGCCTAACTGCGACTTGGAAATACATATTGAAATGTCTTCATTCTGATGTGAAAAAAAAAAAAAATAAAAAAATAAAAAAAAAAATTTTTTAATTAATTTTTGATAAAAGTGTTTCTTTTAATTTTCCCGAAAAAATGTTTGAAGTGTCTTCGTTCTGATGTGAAAAAATTAAACAAAAAAATGCACTTTTTGAGAAATTAAATTTTTGTAAAAAGTGTATATTTGAATTTTACCGAAAATTTTTTGTACATGAGTTGGCAATTTTTTCCTTGAACTTTTGGCAAGTTGAATTATCAGAATCGGTCAGTTTTTATAGAAGTTAAGTGCATTTACAAAAAAAAAAAAAGAACATACATATTTAAAGACAGCAAAATTCAATTTTCACTGTACGTATCACTTCTTACATATTCAATTCAAATTAAATTCAATTTATTTTATGATTTATTTCTTAGGCTTAATTAATGTTACTGTTTTGAGTAATTAAACGACCTTATAGCAAAAAATATGTCATTTGTACCAATTTTAACCTATTCGTTAAATCAAAAAAAAAAACAAAAAACATTATGAAATATTTATTTTAAATTAACATAAAAGCAATCTGAAAAGTGCTCAAATTATTTTTTTGAAATGAGCTATGATTTAGAAATTAAAATGATATACCTATCTTTTAAGCCGCACCATATCAGAACTTCTTAGCAAAAAATAGAATTGGAAGCAAAAACTATCAAAAATTCCAAATAATTAAAAATAAAACATCACTACTACTTAAAAATTAATAAATTTTTTTTAGGAGAAATTAACTCACAAAACATATTCCATAACTAACAAAAATATTGTTTCCTTTAAAAATATATATTTTTTTAACTAAAGAACTGCCGTTAAGACTGGTTTTTGCACCATTTGAGTTTGCTCACTCTAATCTGCAAGCAATTATATTTCAGAGTTTGATTTTCGAGCTGAGGCTCAATTGTATTTCGTGTGCTCTGTCTATATATTAAAATGTAAAGATTATTTAGGAATTCTACCTGTCACAAATTAGATTTTTTGCAAAAAATAAAAAAAAAATAAAATATTTGCTACCAAAAGTTTTTATGGCTTTCATGCCTATTATTCTACAGTGTTGAATAGTGAATAGTAATTTTTATGTTTTTTTTCTGATAATTTCTAGTGATGCCAAACTGCGCATGCTCGTGCAATTTCATTCATAAATACGGAAACATCATAAAAATTACCAACGAAATAGAGCCGCATGGAGGAGAAAGCGCACACAGCTGGAATTTCAAATGCTTAGTTTGGCAACAAAATCCTAACTTTTACTTTTTACATGTTAACTTTATAAAACTTTCGCTTTCTTTTTTTCCACCACAACCACACTTGCACTTGCCCTCGCCCTGGCATACACCAACACACTCCCACTCTCTCACCCATACACGCAAGCCGATAATGAGTGTCCAAGACATCCCCTCGATTTTGGCGCAAACGGAATCTCCAACATTGTTGCAAGGTTTTAGGCGATATTTGGTATTTAAATGCAGTCCTTTTATCCTTCATAATGGCAATTGTTGATGCTGTCTAACAAATACCGGCAATACACCACTACACAAACAACAATAACCCTAAAATCAACAAGTCACTTCGTAAGCTTTCATTGCAACACTCGGCACTCCCCTCGCCGGCTATCTATGTATCGTTACAATAACTCGGCATGTTAAGTGTGGAATTTTTTTTTATCCTTGCGCTATCTCTGCTTGTTAAATAAGTATGATGACTAGCAGTGAATATCTAGCAGCGCCATTGGCACATCCGTCGTTGTCTCGCTGGATGCCGCACAGTGGTAAGACTTCATAGAATTTGTGGGGGAAAAATAGAAGGAGCGCTCCTAGATATTAATGAAATTTTATATGCAGTGCAGCTGTAAGCTAGTTAAGAAAAAAATTTAAAATTGGTTGTAATCGGTCACTATCTAAGAGTAGATCTCTTAGACCTGTAGTAAATTTTTTCAAATATATATCGAGCCCTAACCGTAAAAGAAATGTGAGCGAAATTTTTTTTAAAATTTGTTTAAGGTGATGGAAAAATGTTTTTAAATCAACTAGATGCATTTCTGTATCAAAAAGAAAATTTTGAAAAAAAGTTAGGTTATGGCTCGATATTATAATTGAACTATAAAATTATAGAAGTTACTCTTATGAAAGGTACCAACGCAAATGACTGAACTCAGGCGACTGCCCAACTCATACTTCTCATAGAGCAGTATTTTTTTTAAATTAGATATTTCATTCATTAGATCAACGAAATTGGATTAAGTTTCGAGGTCCCTAAATGACTGTTGCAAAGTTTTTGAAAAATAGGCATGGTATTCTGCAGTAGTAAATACAAATTGCAAATATGAATGAAATAAGTCAGTCCCTGTAAGTACCTCCTTTGTTCCTATAGTAGAGATGTCTAAGTATTTTCACTTACGAAAAAAACAGAAAAAAATACAAAATATTACAAAATTTTATTAATTCACTATCATTTCTTTAACAGATTCGTGTCAATTATATTACTTGGCAAACTTTTATTGCACTCTACATGACCAGAAGGACAATTGTAACCCCATTTAGATGAAAAACCTTCAAAAAGCCGTTTTATAGGGTGATCCATCAAACTTTGCAAATTAATAAGAACGAAATGTTTAAACATTTCCAGAAAAAAACTGAAGCCTCAAAGTATGCAACATATTATAATAGAAATTTGCATAACAATTTTTGTGACCTTTGTCAAAAAATTTATAAGTTTGTTCAACGATCAGTGATGGACAGTGAATTTTATAATGCTATTTCGATTCGCACAATATATTCAAATTAAAGCAAACAAATTTTTATATTTTAATAATAATTATTTTTTTAAAGTTTTAACAAAAAAAAATAAAAATTGGAAAAAATAAGCGCACAACATTTTGACCGGTTATACCTATTTTTCTTTTGTTTATTTTAAATTTGTTATTTTTTTTATAAAAGTTGAACTCATTTTGTGGCAAACACCACATAACGTTGTAAAAAAATTGCGAAATCCAACATAAATTTCATCAAAATTTAAAACTTTTTAATAAATAAATTTTAGTGTATCTCCCAAGTAAAATCAAAATTTAAAATTTTTTAATTTCAATTTTATAAAAATTCTAAGTATGCACTTTCAAAGCCCATTCCATTTTAGTGCAAGCCCCAAGTAGCTAAAAAAATTACGTTAATTTTTGATATTCTTTTTTACTGACGCTAAGTGAACATATTAAATTAATAGTTCAAAAATTTGATGAAGTTGAATTGAATTTTGCAATTTTTTCAATAAAATTGTAAATGTGGATATATATACATAAGTATAAAGAACTAAGCATTAATAACAAAAAAAAAAAAAAATAATTATGAAACAAACAAAAGAAGAATACCCATTGTTAGAAATTTCTCTTTAAAACAGCAGCATTCGAACGAAAAATTAATATTTTTCCAACAAAATACCACTGTATGTGTCGCCGCAAAATCGCCATTTCTACGAAGTCAACAAACGAGCGTTTCATCTGTCAGCATTCGCGTTTGTGTGCGCCAACGAGACCGGCTAGTGGCAGCGCAGCGCGCACATACCCGAACTCCTCCAAGCGTCATCGTTCACTCTGCCACAACACTGCAGAAACCATCAACATTTCGCGCAATCAACGTGCAAACCTCTGCAACTCTGCAGCTCTGCCGTTAGTGGCGTTGACGTTGCTGCTGCTCGCGCTCACTGTTGCTCACCGATTTCGCCCATTTGCGGCAGATATTTAACATCCTGTTCCGTTTGATCTGGCATTCAGTTCTTGCATACTTTTCGGCGTGTTCACATTTGCGCCAATAAATAACCGAGGAAATAAAATAATTTTCTGTGTTTGTTTCCTAATTGGTGGACGGACAGTTAGAGTTATCTGTTGTTTAGCTAAATTTTGAATTTTCTCTTGAGTTTGCCGGATTCGAATTCGGTTTCGTTTTTATTTGTTTTTTTTTTTCAACTACAATTTAGCGATCAATTTTGCAATAGCGATTTTAACTTTCGAGCGCTGTTTTGTGAAAGTGCCGATTTAAAATTAACGCAAAACTAAATATTGAGCTGTGTTCGAAAGTGAAGTGGTTTTAAAATAAATACTTGTGTGAACCGAATAATAGTTTACCGCATTTTTGCTGTTTATCAACAGGTAGGTGGTGGTCAGCAGTTTTATGTAGCTTTAGTCGCAAAAAAAAAATTATAAAAATTAGAGAACCAGTTCAAAATTTTCTTAGGTTTGTGCGAAAACTTACACCAACTTACGCCTACAATTTAAATGGAAAGTTATTTATTATTAGCTGTCAATTTTCATATGAAATTAAAAAAAAAAATATTTAAGAATTTTCATTTAAATATTTTTCTTGAAACTGCCTTCATTTGAATGGAATTATAAAATTTATTATATTGCAAAAACTGCATCAAAATATTTCTGGAAAATATTAAGATTCACATGAAGAATACTTTCAAAAATGGAGTTCCTTAAAACTAAAAATTGTTTTTGTTTTTGTTAAATACATTTTCAAAAAATTCTCCTCGGCAGATAATATAGTTTACGCTCAAAAAAGTTTTCGATGTATAAGGAGATTTTTGATGCTGTTTTGGAAGTTTTAAAATCTAATAAAATTTATAATTCCGTTGAAAAAACAGTGCCGATTATTTTTTTTTTTGCATGTCGAGTACTGCACCCTAAAGTACAAAAATATGTACATATTTAAAAAAATATTTTACAACATCAATTTAATTTTCTCTTAAACTGAAGGCAGTGGCCGCCCCAAGCAATAATTTTATAGTAAAATTTTAGAAAATAAAAATTTTGAATTATATTTTTATTATTAAATATGCCGTTAATTGATTAAGAACAAAATTTAACCTGAACAAAATTTAAAATTGTGAATTGTTTTTTTTTCGAAAATCACATAAGTGAATAACTCTTTTAGCAAAATGTACAAATTACGGGGTATTCCATAAAAAATTTGTCACCAAAATTTTTTTTCACGTTGAATATTTGTTCTTGTTATACAAGTAAAAATATTCCACACGTATTTTTTTACACAAAATTCTCGAAAATTTGAATTCGTTGCTTTGTAAGTATTAATTTTATCATTTTAAAATTTTACCAGCGCTTAGAAAAACATTTTGTTCTTATTTGCTAATAAAATAAAAGAAGAAAACCCCAGTCCAAATGTAAAAAACAAGTTTATTTGTTAATTATTTTCGATTTTTGTTATTCAATAATTAATTAAATTAAATTTAACATAATTCTAGTATAGTTCATTTGAAATTTGAGAAAAAATTACACATTTTTTCAATTAATTCAAAAGAAAATAAAAAATTTGCCTTGGGGCCTAAAGGCTTTTCACCTGATGAAAGTTAGTTGTTGTGCTCTTCTGCAAGTTCTACAGAATTTAGCGGCATTCTCTATCTATCTATGTAGTAAAACTTTAAGGTTTTAAAAACTGTTAAGAGGTTTTTTGTTTGCCTCCAAAATTAACGTAAATTGATACAGAGTAAAATAAAGGATTTCCAAAATTTTCTCGCAGCAATGTACTGAAAGAAAATATTCTTCTTACATTTAAAAAACAGCAGAGCCTATGATATTTCTTCTTCTTCAAATTGCGATGTTTTCTCCCGATTGAATAAAGGGTTCATCAAAATGAATAAAATTCACCATAAAATGAAATCCGTCTTATCAAAAAAAAGTAAATATTTCTTAAGCTCCAATTTTTCTTCTTTTTCTTCAATACAGAAAATGTGTTTTTTTTTGAGTAAGCTGAGTTTGAAGCCCGCAACTTTCTCCTATTCATGCTTTATTTGAATTTAGAATGAAACAATAATTTTTATGAGCTCAAGGCTAGTTTTACTAGGAAATTGTTTTTGTTTTTTATGTAATTTTTCCTATTAAAAATGCCCTTCAGCCTATACAAATTCTTGTTTGATATAAATAAATAGGAGGAAAAATTAATATATTTAGTAATATTGCAATAATTTTTAATAACATTCATTAATTGTATAAAAATTGTTAATTGCAGTGTGTCTTAGTGACCAGTGAAATCTTAAAAAGAGGCATCTCTGCGTCTTCTGGATTCTAAGAGTATTTTTCAGACAGAAGTTTTTATCATAGAACATTTCCGGCGTCGGAGTGACGTAGGTCTAGTATCGTTATTTTTTCACATAGTCAGGCAGCGATCCGGGCTCTCAGTTATAGAATTGTGACATCGAGCCTGGTGCAGCGGTGCAGGGAATACGTTGCGAACTTAGCTCGAAGGCATAGCGTCACCCTGATATGGGTGCTGGGGTAATGTAACGAAAAGACCGATGAGCTGGTTCAGAACGGTTTCGCCCTAAATATCTCAGAAGCTGTAAAGGTTCTTGTGCCTCTGAGTCTCAACAGAGGACAGATCTACCAACACTATGTAAACGAGGCTAACTGGAAGAACTTAGAATCGCGCAGGGTATGTAAGAGCCTGTGTCCCTGCCGAGATGCGACCACTATTAGAAAAGAACTGTTTTATAATTTTTGATGTTACTTCTTGCCCCGCACAAAGGTCTCCTACTCTTATTAAAATGAAAAAGGCGGATGTTTCCAGGCTAATCGCTTTCTAAACAGAACACTGGGTAATCATGCTCCCCGAATGGGAGTCTACTGCCGCAATTCATCAGGTGCGGAAGAAACGGTGGGATATCTTCTACGAGTATGCAGCCGTCTGCAGATTTATGCAGAACTAGAATGAAATTTCAAATCATATTTTGGAAACCTGAAGGGCCTGAAACGTGGTTTCAAATGATTTGATTAGGTTCTTAAACGCCATGAGCGGGATCTAAGGCGATGCTAGGAGTTTCTTGTATATATTTTATCTTCTCTTCTTCATTCTTTCTTCTATCTTTGGTTCGACGGCGAGTACGTGGTATTAAAATGGCGCTCTTAGTGATAATTGAAGTTCTTCACTCGACACTACAAGCAACCAGCAATAATAGGAAGGTTGAAGAAGTTAATTACTTCTTTATATTCAAAGTTTTAGATTAAAAAAGATTTGGCTTTCGGTAATAGTACGTAGTATATTCTTCAAGTATTTTCATTTAAAATATATTGAATTTCAAGTCTGTAGTTATTATGGCGCATGCGAGCGTCACATTTAAACATACAAATATATGTAGATTGTTCTGCTTGAAAAAATTAAAAAAACTGAATTTTTTTTTATTTTTTTTGAGATTATGATTGATTCTGAATTGTAATTTTTGTAGTCACAATATAAAAGCTTGAAATACACACATACACAAGTGAGTACTTACATATTGTGGTTTCTATTGCGGTACTTTACGCTTAACGGAATTTAAACATTTTTTCCATGACTGTTCTTACTTATTTTGGGACTGTTTTGTGTTTATGAATATATTAAGCGACAAAAGAATATTTTGTCGGAAAAGCAAAAAAAATTATAACACGTCATCAAAATACTCATGCATCGAGATGAATGCACAGTAAGAGATTCTGGATGAAATATTCTATAATAAAATGTTAAATTTATCGCATAGAACTTTAGAGTGGCTTTAGAGTTGGCTTCGTTTTCATAGCAGTGCGCGCTACGCCAGTACACTGGTGCTCCAGTTGAACGAACATTTATTTTTCAATACAGTTTGTACACTATGCATGTAGTATATAAAGAAAATTGGAAATTGGAAGAACTCACCTTTTTTCGGCTCGACTTCATTAGCGGTTATGGGAAGAACACTAACTTATTTTCATATAAGTTTTCTCAACAGATGGTGTACCTACTTTGTTCATTTGTACAAGGCACAATTTCCGTTTAAATTAAAAATAAAATTTAAATACCAAACTTCAACAAGGAAGAATTTGAAACTTGAAATATCAATGAAGTAAGTATGATTGTAGAAAATTAAAATGCTATTGATTTATTGGAGGAGAAGGAGGTGATATCGAAGAAGTTGTACTAGTATTGAATCAAAAATTGCCTACAGCAAAAATCATCAGCACGATCTCTAAATTTCTCACCTGCGATTTTTAGAGCGATATTTTTGTCACGTCAACGTGATAAAACCTACAAACGGCGTAACAGTAGCGGCTCCAGTGCATGTGGATCCGGCTGTTGGCTCGCGTATATTAAGCATAAAGGGGTTTGAAAACCTACACTAATTGTCAAAACCGTGGCTGAGAGCAGAAAGTGGTGAAACCCGTCAGGTATGGAATGATTCCATTTAGAAGTTATATAGAAACAAAACAGACATTTGGAAGCAAAGCAGAAGTTTGAATCGGCATTGTTTCCATTTGGCTTCTTATGATAACAATGTGACAAAAATATGAAAACACTATTTCCACTCTGTGAATCTTTATTGTTTCCACTCCTTTATCCTTTGGCGGAAACAACAATGCAAATTACGAGAAGGCGTCTACGATGAACAATACGGGATTATAAAGTTTTGATGTTAACCCCTAAAGGGCGCCGTCCTTTTTATTAACATACCTTAACAAGAAACGAAACACAAAAGCTACTTTTTTTAAGCTTCTTAATTTATAACAAACAAAAACAGCTAAATGCTTCAATACGCAAATTAAAAGATGAAAGGAACTTTAAAAAATTAATTTGTTCAAGAAACTGAAACTTCAAATGTTCAAAATGTTATCGGCATAGTCATTCTTCCTTTTTGGTATGGACGATATTTATAAGTCTTATGTTTTTCTTTTCTTTTATATTTTCATTACTCGTCTTTTCCAAATTTTTATTCTTTTGGGCTATTTTAAGTATATTTTCTTTATGAGTTGATTGGAGAGCGAGAACGTTGAAACTTTGGTTCATCCAAGAGCCGAGTGCAGTTATTTTATTACCTAAAAGTCACTCAAATGGTAAACTTCGTTTAGATGGTGTGTGTTTTAGTTTGCTGGAAAAAAATACTCACGTAGGGCGATAGTCCAATATGGCAAACGAATAGAGAGAAAAATGGAAACAGTGTTCGTCGGATCGACGAAGATTACCCGTTTAGGGTTAATGAGTAATCGTCTGTGAGAAAAGGGAGTGAGGCAACCCTCCTTTTTACCCAATGCAATTGACAAAACTGAAAGAAATTTGGAAGAGTTCTCACGTAGTAAATATTTCATGAGCTATATACATACAAATCATCATAAAGCGCACTCTCTGGAATTGTCTCAACTAGAGATCGTAACGGTTATAATTCAAAAAAAAAAAAATAATAGTTATTCTTGGATCATAATGAATGCAAAAAAATTTGTCGGCGATGATAATAATTGCAAAACAAAAATAACACGATTTATGTTTTATAACAGGAAAAATAAAAATCTCAAAATACCATTCAAATGTGATCGGAAAAATTAAAATCCAAGAATAACGAAACAATTAAAAAAAAAAAATCTTCTAAATAAAAATGGGTCATATTTGCAAACCATACCGCATAAGGATTGTATCGATATATTCGGGTTTTGTTTTGAGCGATCATTGGAAAGTAGATTTCTTCGTCAAAGTAGATTTCTTCGTCCGAAAAAATCAAAGTAATGAGCACTTTCGTTACTAGTTTCGTTTTATTTTTACTTTATTAAAGATCATTATGTAATTTAACATGTTTGAGAAATATTTATCAAAATATCAAAAAGAAATCAAATTAATTAATTAATAACCCAAAAGTATTTGAGGTAAGCGCCCTGCATAATTGGTTCACAACTCAGCATGAAAAGAAAATTAGGAATTTGCACGGCAAATAAAAACGAATGAGGATATTCAGATTTTTTGATTTTTCAGCTGCAAAATTCTATTGGGAAGTAATTGAATAACAAAGGTACATTTTAGACACCCGTTATAAATGTAATTTTTTAATTTTTTCTCAAAAGTATTTTCTTTATATCCGTTGCATCTTCGATAAGATAACATGATTTAAAAGAAATTGCGTATCTTTTCACACGTTGCTTATCAGTAATTTTTAAAATACATATTTACACAAACTATGTATGTAAGCTAGGCATTGAGTGGTGATCCATTTTTATTCATAAATAAAAAAAAAAACGTATTTATTGCACTGCACATATTTTTATGGGTAAATATTTATCGATGGTGAAAAATTTCACAAAGCGTATTAATACAAATAACCACAATTTACTGGTAATTTAATCGAACCACAATAAATATTTTCCAAACTGATTTATATGAAACACATAAAATATGTATATTCAAAAAAAAAGAGAGAAAAGCAAAAAGAAAATCGTTTGGCTTTCAATATCAACCACACTTGTGCCAAAGGCTACTAAAAAAAACCGAGAATATTTTCGCAAGGCCCCAATCCCTTACCATTACAGGGTTTAATCAAAAATATTTATGTACATACATAGCTTATGCTATCATATTATAAAAATAAAGTTAATTATACAACAAAAATCATAATTATTTTCGATAATTTCTCTTGCTGACGGTGCTGCATATTTTCTTCCATATGAAAAAAATTTCGAACATTCGGTATACTTATGGAAGAATGCGCAACACTGTCTGTAAAAAAAATATACGAAAAATCAGCCACATTGGAGCCACTTCAAACTTTGCACACTACATTCTTAGAAATTGTCTGAAAATTCTGATTAAGGTGTTGAATATTTTACGAAATTTTTTTAAGTTTTAGTAAAGTTTGCGCAAAGTGTGGATCTTAGATTTATATATACTAAGAAATTGCCAAAAAAAAATTCTGATTAAAATTTTGAAATTTTTATGAAGTTTGAGCTTTATTAACATTCGCACAATGTGTGGAGCTTGGATTTATATAATTTTTGTTACATATTCAGAAATTGTTTAAAAATTCTGATTGATAAGTTATATTTTTAAGAAATTTGTTGAGTTTTATTAGATTTACAAAAAGCATACTAAGAAATTGTCGTAAAATTCTTATTAAAATTTTGAATTCTTTTTGAAAGTTTTTTGAATTTCATTAAAATTTGTACAAGGTAAATATCTTTTGTTGCATACTAAAATTGCCTAAAAATTTGAATTAAAATTTTTGATTTTTAATAAAATTTGTTGAGTTTATTAAAATTTCAGAAGTTGTCTGAAATTTCTGATTAAAATGCTGAAATTTTTATGAAAATTTTTTTTGGTTTTATTCAAATTTGCGCAAAGTGTGCACACTCAGATATTATCCCAAATTCTGATTAAATTTTTGAAATTTTTATTAAAATGTGCACAAAACTTGGATTGATTTTTTTTGCATATTCAGAAATTGTCTAAAAATTCTATTTAAAATTTTGAAGTTTTTATGAAAATTTTTTTACTTTTATAATTTATATTTAGAGGCCGAAGAAAAGTTATTTTTGGCAGTTGATTTGTAGGGAAATGAAAACAGTTACTTTCAAATAAGTATAATATTTATTTAGAGTGATGTCTGAGGTTGAAAAAAGGCATTTTTGACCAAAGTGAAAATTGAAAATGAACAAATTTTTCAAGAATCTTGTAAATCTTGCGTAAGCGATCCTGACCACAATTTTCATCTGAAATCAACAAACCCAAACATTTTCTTACTCAAGAGAGCTTTTTTTTCGTAGTTAGACTAAACTATTTGCAATCTTCGAAAATTAAAACTGGTACCCAAAAAATCTACGATTTTGAAAAAAAAAATCGTCCTACTTGTAGTCAAAAATTGTATATAAATGATTTGTTTTTGAAAGCTTTAGTCTATATAGAACAATTTTTTATGCTCTTTAAAATGATTGCTAGATGATGAAAATCGGTTCAATGGTTTTTTTTTTTATTATCAGTTATAATAATTTTGAAAAAGATGGACTCCAGAAACCCGCGTTTAAAGTTTGCGGACAAGAGCTCGGCGAGCTCGACGCCAGCCTCTTCCGAGAAGCATCACCTCTACAATTTCAAGAACTAGCTGTTAAAACTTTGGCACGATATTCTAAGGCGATATATCGATTGAAACAATAAAAAAAATAGTTTTTTTTTTGGAATGGCTTAAGATACTGCCCCTCTTAAGATGCTCAACACAATTAGTCGTCGTTAAATTTTCTCGAAATACTGACTAGTGTAGTGTAGTGACTTGGTGATTTAACGAATGCTCATCTCGAGTTGTACATTTGATCATTTTAATCGAGATATTTCAACTTTTCGCCTTGATTCAAATATTTTCCAGCTTGCTTTCTGAAATTTTACTACAACGAGTACCCTTTACTATATCCATACATTTGTACCTCGAAAGGTATGTAAATTATGGCGTAAAGTCATTCATTTCCCATAAAATATCCTGCCTCCAAAGATAAAACAAAAAAATTATTAAATTGTGTTGCCCAATAAAAGTGATGAGACATGCGAATTTATATTAACCACATTATTAAAATAGATATAATTTATGTATGTATGTAGTTGTGTGAGTCGGTGTTGTAAGGTCATTTATCTTATGCGATTATGTGCACTAGTACATACTATGTGAAAAATTTTACAATTCCATCCACCTACATGCATACCTACTTACTTAAATACAAAGTCAAGGCAGACGATGCTAAATAAAACTCATGGCATTGAATAAAAGCCTTTGGAAAGGCTAGGTGTCGGCTTTTATGAACTCACTATACGAATCAAGTAGAGGCAGGCATTTAGCAGATTAATTTTAAAGTCATAAATGAGTTAGTGGAGAAATAGCCAAGGCTTACTGGTAGCGAACCGTAAAGTGGACTGTAGATACAGTTATACATTTCTACTATATATCTATGCATGTATGTGTTCTAGTGTTTTGCTACATATGCATTTAGTGTGCATTCTACTACCCTCTCCGAAAATGTTGTCAATTAAACGCTTTGGTTTCACACCAATACTAGTTGAGAATATTTTAGTAGGCTTAGAAATTTAACTAAATTAAAACAAGCGGCATCACGCTTTGGACATAGTTTCATGATTCAGTTTTCTTAAGCTTACTTCCTTTGAATTCCGTGCCGTAATATTAAATTTAATTTACTTTTTCAAGCAGTTGGCAACCCTTTCGAAAAAAAACTTTCGTTAACCTCCTTCGTATTTCAATAATTGATTTAGTTTATTAAAGTTTAAATTTATATTTAAACAGGTGGCAACACTTTCGGAAAATATTTTTGAAATTATGCTTTGTTAAAACTTTCCGTTTGACACTCTAATATTGTGAGGTTAATATTTTTAAACAGGTGGCATCACGTTTTAAACACACTTTCATGATTCACTTTTCCTACTTCCTTTGAATCACATGACGTAATATTCAATTTACTTTACTTTTTTCAGCAGGTGGCAACCCTTTCGAAAAAAAACTTTCGTAAACCTCCTTCGTATTTCAATATTCGATTTAAATTACTAAAATTTTAATTTATTTCTGAAAAAGGTGGCAACACTTTCTGAAAATATTTTTGAAATCAAGCTTTGTTAGAACTTTCCGTTTGACACTCATATGTTAAAATTTCATTTAATATACCAATTTAATTTAATTTATCTTTAAAAAGGTTAATATTTTTAAATAAATAGTATCATGCTTTCGCAGTTTTCTTAAGCCTACTTCCTTTAAATCCCTTGCAGTAATATTTCATTTAATTTTCTTTTTTTTTTTGCATGTGGCAACCATTTCGAAAAAAAAACTTTCGTAAACCTTCTTCGTATTTCAATATTTGATTTAACCTATTAAAATTTAATTTATTTTTTAAACAGGTGGCAACACTTTCCGAAAATATTTTTGAAATTAAGCTGTGTTAAAACTTTCCGTTTGGCACTAGTATGTTGGCATTTCATTTAATATACTAATTTAATTTAATTTATCTTTCAAAAGGTGGCAACCTTTTTTTCAATTTATTTCGCAAATGAAGCTTTGTTAACTCAAACCAGCCCTTCGGGTATATTTTATAAAAACGTATTATATGAGGAAGAAATTTGCATAGAAAAGGTTTAGAATAATTTCCTTTGCTCATACAAATAATACATAGCAAAGAGCAGGGACAAGTTTTGTCTTTCCTTATTAATTATTTATTAATTATTTTTTATGAAAAATATAAATAAAAAATAAGGTTCAATAAAATTTATAAAAATTTGAGCAATTTAAAAAAATTACCACCCAAATTTCTAACATTTTAGTTTTGATTTTTAGCTCCTTTTCTTCCATATAACGCATGGACAAAATTTACTTTTGTATGAAAGAAAAGCCTGAACACGGTGAGCAAAAAAAAAGTTATCAAAAATCAACAATAATTTAAAACCTCTTGAAACTTAATTTACTTTTTCTTAAGTTGTTGAATTATAATTTTTTATAAAGTTTGTTGAAAGTTTTATGCTTCTACTTACATTGTTTTTGTTATATAATTACTTATATAAGTTTACAAAAAATAATTAAACTTAAATAGGGAAGGACAAAATTGTTGAAACTTGTCAACACATTTTGCTATTCATTTTATGATCTGAACTGTATATATTAAACTTTTTTTCGGCCCCCTAATAGTGATCAGATAAATATGTAACTTAAAATTGAATTAAAAAAAAAAAATGATTTGAGGCTTTACTAAATAAATTTAGTATTTTCAGCCATACATGGAATTATTTCGCTGTTTCAATGTCCCTCAGCCCACAGGGCAATTAAAAGCCGAACGAATGCAACACCACAATTACATTTCTGATTTTTAAAAGACACAAAATTGTATGTTTATAGACTCAGGACTTCAAACACAGTCACACTTACCATGCGTCTACAAATAAATGACTAATTAGGTAAGAAGAGCATAGCACATGCACACATCCGTCGTTTGCCTGAAGAGTGGCGTATTTCATAAATACATTTTTTGAACTAAGAACGCAGATGTGACAGCCGCCTTTTCATTTGTGTTATGTAAAAAAGTTCATATCCACATCGATTAATAGTTGCTCATTAAAAGAAAATGAGTTTTCATTTCCCTTGCAAAAGCCGTGCCAGTCAATTGATAGCATATTTGACGGTCAGGGCTGAACAGATTTTGTCAGCACTTAGAACAAAGTTGATATCAGTGTCTTAGGGCCACTATGCAAAAACTGATGCCAACAAATGTGTACGTGTGATATTGCGTTTCTTTCTAACATACCAATATTACCGAATAACCAAGCATATATGTATGTAGCTCTACTGCTCACTCACGTTCTTTGATTTTATAAAGAAGTTTTCGTGGATTTTCAATTTCTTTTTATTCACATGCTCGTAAATTTTATTCACATGCTAAATAACACACAACAAAAATGAATTTCAAAAACAAAACTGAAAGAAATATGATAAAAGTGGAGTGAAATTGCTGGTTCTGTTACCTGTCTTGAAAATTACTTGCCATCAGACATTGTGAATGAGAGTGTATTGGTAATTCTATCAGCATATTATTGTAGGATTGTTTTACTATAAACTGAGACAACTGTAGGCTGAGTCCGAGTTGGCCAAAAATTTTGCTACAAAAATTGACGTAAATTCTACAAAGTTATAGGCCCAATTATACCAAAGTGATATTCGTTCACTGGCAACTCAAAGAGTTCGACAAAGCTATTACCACGCATGCTGATGGCGATTTTGAGTAAAAGAAGCGAATCAAATAGAAATGAGAAAGTAAAAAACTAATTTGGGCACAGAGATTGATAGACCAAGGAGATATTTTAAAGAAAATTTAATATATTTGTCTTTTTTTTGTGGGGCCCGAACTTATGTAAATACTTGTAAACTAAATTCAAATAGGCCGCGGGTTTCTTATTCTGGTTGCTGTAGTGTTATTTTTTTTATTATTCAAATTGTTGACATAGTTTTGTAAAATCAATAAAAGACCCGCTATCGAGCAGCTATCGACTATCGGAAAGTCAGAACAATTCCTAGGGGAGTTCTCTATTATTTTTTCCAATAAGAACCCCTTCTTAATACGACAGGAAATGCCTTTTAAATTAAGAAGGTAATCTGTAAAACTAAAATGAAAACTGTCCAATGTAATTAAGAAGGTGACCCGTAGAATTTAGATGAGGCCCTTAATTATATTCTGAGTTATAAGTAAATAGCCCACACGGTTTTAACTGTCTAAATATAGGATCTTGATAATTTTTACTGAACACTTCCCAGTAGATAATTTCAGAAGTTAAAGGCCATTCCAAAAGACCTTCTTGATAGTTGAGGGACTTTCTTTCTTCATTCCATTTTAATTCATTTTTTGTATTGAGTGGTACAAACTGAAGGCCTTCTACTTTCGCTACCCATAGGAGGGTTACTAGAAGGGCGTTTGTAGGAGGACGTGCTCTCTACAGAAGAACTTTCAGTAGAGATTTTGTAGGACGTATATATCAGTTATATAGCAGCTATATAATGTCCAAACTTACTAAATTAAAGAAATACACCTGCCTACCAAGTTTTAGTCAGATATCTCAAAAACTGAGAGACTAGCTAGCGTTCAAATAGACATGCAGACGAACATGGCTAAATCGAATCGGCTCATGGTCCTGATCATTTTGGGTCTAACTCCTCTTCATCTTATATCTGCAAACATTGGACTAATACCATATTATAATACCATTTCATTTTAATGAGAGCGCCACGTGCTTGTCATGAAGCAACGCAGCTGAATAAGTAAGGTGGGATTCCAGATACTTGTGTCCTAGTCTCGCGAAGACAGCTCAACTGAGCAATAGAGATGTTTCCACCTGCGAATCCTCTAAGCATTAGCCGCAGTAAGGGACAGTGCTAATATTGCGGCACACCGCATGGATTCCCATCGGATAATGCACCCTCAAAACGGATTAGAGCTGTAGCTTGGACAGCCGTAGAAGCTCCCGTGACCCCTCATCTATTCCACTTCTCGCCAAAGCGACATCACGACCTTAAAGGTTCTAGTAGCTTGCTGCCCAACGCTTGCCAAGCTGATCATAAGTCCATTCCTTCAGGAGCTGCCGACAGGTGGTCGAATGAACCCCGAAGACCTTCATGCATTAGGAGTTTCAATTTTAGACAAATTTGTGTAACAAAAACTTGAATAACTTGAAACTTAACTTTAAGAACAATTTATAAAAAAAAATTTTTCATTATTAAAAAAATGTTAATTTTAGAATTAGTTTTATCGTTCAAGGATGGCCTTAGGACTGCAATTACTATATATACAATTTTTTTGGTTTTTTTTCAAAATTTAAATTACTTTATTTTCAATCTATGGTTATTTCTATATTGTAATCTTGATGTTATCCTATCTGCTAGAATTGTTTTGATATTTCCTAACTGGATAAACAAACTATTATTAAGCCATCTACTCTTTAAAAAAAAAATATTTATTTTTAATTAATGAATTATGTGAACATTGCTTATTTCGAGGAGAAGAGTAGTAGAAATGTATTCTTTAAGGTAGGTAGAAAAGCACGTTTAAAAAAAGTAAAATAATTTGCGCAGTGCCTTGCCGACGCTTTTCGGAGATATAGAAAATCCTCAATTTAGGTAGCGATTTTTCAGTGTTTTGTTTTTGGAAATATGGCATTCTTCCAGCGAACGCGCGATGTGAACTACGTAGATATAAATTTGAGCACATGTGACCTCGTCTTTTTGCTCTGCACACATACAAACAGATCTCTTGGACAAGCCTAAGGACATCCGGCCGTGACTGCCACTTATTAGACGTATACACATGTACAGTTGTATGGATGTCTGTATGTATGCATGTATGTATGTATGTGTATCCATTTGACTAGGTATGTGTCTACCTATATTTGTGCTTAAAATATGCTTGTAATCGCGTTGTCTTGTTACTTTATTTCTTGTACTTTTTCCCCCCGCGCATAACACAATATCTCATACCATGTCACATGCCCGGACTTTTAAAATTACAATTTCAACAAAGAAGCACAATGTTTAACGGTGTCTACGTTTAATGAAACACATAGCAGAAATCATAACACTGGCGCTCACCGCTATACCAATGAGGCTTTAAAATTTACTGCAAACTCATTTCATGGTTTATTCCTTTTAGGTTGAGTATTTAAGACTTCATGAATTAAAGAATTTTTAAAAGCTGCCTTAAAATAAATAAATATATTTAGCGACCGCCGTAGCCGTGTTGCGTCAGTGTGCCATCACCCGTTTGCTCTGGGTGTAAATCTCAACCTAACTACTTAACACCAAAATAAGATAGAAATTGTCTTTTTTCTAATAGCGATCGGTCCTCGTTAGCCGATAACAAGCCTCCAAGTGTACTTCTGCGAATTAAACGTTTCTTAAAAAAATCATCTGCCTTTCAGAATCCGCATAAATTTGTAGGTCCCTATTTCTGTGGTATAAGAAAATGACGCTCGCCACAAATTGTAAGAGACGTTCGACCAAACAACAAGCTTGTGATGTAAGCGTCATATTATATGTCATGTATAGATGTTTTTTATACAAAATGAAGAATTACCAAACAAAAAAATTAAACTGGGCGGGTCATGTCCCTATGCGCAGAAGTGAAACTTCATAGGGAAAGTAAAGAAATTTTGTAATATGTTTTCTAATATAGTTATCATTTCTTTCCACAAAATTTATTATTATTTAATTTTATAATTAATTTCTATTTAACATTTTAAACACGTGGCAACCCTTTCCAAAAATATTTTTCAAATAAAGCTTTCTTATAACTTTTTTGTTTGATACACTTATTGCCATATTTCATTCATTTTAGGGGCAACATTTTAGGTGGCAACTTTCTTTAAAATTTATTTTTCAAAATCACGCTTTCCTAATCCTTTATCGTTTGATTTAGTAGCATTTCAGTTTAATTAAATTAAATTAACGCTTTTAATCAGGTGACAAACCTTCTCATTATACACCAGTATTGTAAAATTTCTGTTAAGTTATTATTTGAACTTACAGGTGACAACCCTCTCTAAATACATTTTCGTAAAGAATGTTTCTTAAATCTCTTTCGTTCGATACCCTTGTTGGAATATTTCGTTTAACTTATGAATTTAATTTAATTAACCTTTCTAAATAGCTGGCAACCATCTTCAAAAATATATTCTCGCGGTAAAGTTTTCTTAATCTCGCGAAGTGTTGCTGAACCCTACACAAAAGTCTGGAGTTGGCCCATTGTGCTACCCAATGTCGCAAGAAATCACCAAAAAAAAACTGCGCTACTCACTTGGGTTCAAACCATTTCGTTTACGCAGTGAATTATGGCAGGACTTAAATATTTAAGTGTTAAGGACAGTTTACTGATCAGATCAAAAGCCGAGCAGTGGCAAATCAGGCGTTGTCTACTTTTCCTTTTCTAAGCATCTACAGCTGCAGTGTTTTACCCCGTAATCACACACCAATTAGATTATGTCCTTTAAAACGTCTTGCTTCTTGTTAGGAGGAGATTTAAATGCTTTCGAAACCCATGAACTCTGATGTACGTTTTTCGTCAAAGGAAGACCGGGTGAGTCTTGCGCTTCACCTCACGATCAATTAGAGCTTCATAGCCCAGCCCGTCTTTGTATAATTTCCAATTGCAAATACTTCCAAATATTAGTATTATTTTTGCTGGTTCTATCAAGTTGGAGTAGTGCAAGAAACGGGATTTTATATCGCCTGCTAAAAAGGAAGAGCGAAGGTAAAGCGATTTCCATGATATCGCATAGAATCTGATGAAATTTCATCTTAACATCATCCGCGTTCATCTATATCCATGCGTCGTAACTGCTGATTGACCCTCACTATATACAAAAGAGGAGAAAGGAAATGATGTTTCTGCTAATGAGCCTACAAGTTACAGTTCCTCTCAGTTTCGAGTTAACTATTGTGATGGGTAGATCTGCTTTTCATATAGCCAAGAGAGACAGTTTCTCGCAGCAAAAACCCAGTTGCTTTACTGATTAAGTTGCTGGTATGGGGTGAAAAAAGCGCAGCCTCCGATTAGTGATCGTAAACAGTCTTGAAGGAATTGCATATCTTTTGTACCCATCGACAGCTAATGTAGCTCTTTGGGCAGTGTCGTATATTAGATATTTTCACTCGAGCGCTCTAGGCTACTTAAGAAGTTTAGCACTTTGGAGGGAGGCGTGTTCCAGATCTTGGATGGAAATGAAATAGATTACTTATACCACTTGGGCCATCACACAATAAATGCTCAAGCTCGTCAGCCAATCCCCAAAATCTGCAGTCTACTTCTTCAACTAAACACATCTTACAAAGATGATATCCAAAGTTGCTGTGACCAGTAAGAGTTCTTAAACTCTCCCGGCTGAAGTTCAGAAATGACTTCAGAGATCTTCCGAGAGGGAGATATGAACCTCTTGGATTGCCTTTTACCCTTTGTATTGGGCCTGTGACTCCGAAACGGAGACTACCCCCATCCCATTAGTTCTGCAGTTTAACCCTTAAATGTTCCACAGAAAGGTTCTGATATTCTGATCCCATTTGTCCTTCTGCGAAGACATCCGCTGATACTGAGTTCAATTGCGTAAAACTCTGCATGGAAGAAGGTTGCCCATTAGCAGACTTTCCTGAAACTTTGGTCCGAATACTCCAACAAGCGCACGCACTATGATATCCCCATACTCCAGCTTGGAGTAGAAAGAGCATCTTTGTAATGACACCCAGAGCGTCGGTGGGACAGGTGCGCATCGCATATGTGATGGCTACACAAACCAAACGGTGGAGTTTACCCAAAGTAGTGCCTTTGCTAACTTGTTGAATTTCGGCACCAGACCAGCGCCGGATAAGTTAAATACTGCTTTATCAACGTATTTATTTTATTTTTTATTTTTATTTTTATTTTCATTCAGTCTAAAAAGTACAAGCCTTTTTACGGACTAGTTAAAAATAGAAAACAGTTCAAGCTTAAATTTATATAAACTATTATTAAAATTAAGAACGATACTATATCGATTTGCTAGATGTATAGTTTTAAAGATTGGTTCGTTCATTGCATAATTTGATTTATGAGTTACTTCGATAAATAATCTATTTTGCCGAAGATCACGCGGGCGAATATAGGGAGTGAATAAATTAGACAGTTCACGGCATTTAATATTAGAGTTAATTATATTATAGGCAAACAGCAGCGAGGAACAAGTTCTTCTCTCATACAAAGCCTGGAGACCAAGTAATTGACGCCTGCTGGTATACGATGGTAGGCCATCGGGCCAACGAAGTTTACGCAAAGCTATTTTAGTGAATATTTTTTGAACTCTTTCAATTTTATATGAGTGAACTATGTAGAATGGATTCCAATTTAATGAGCAATACTCAAGACGACTTCTTACCAAAGAAATACAAAGTGACTTCAACGTCATTGGAGCCTTAAAGTCTCTGGAGTTACGTCTAATAAAAAAAATGACCAATATGTCATTGTAATAATATTCTCCATGTTTTACCAAACAGCCTTTCGCCATATTTGAGAACTGAATTTAAGTCCCCATTAATGTGGGTTTGATCAAAGTAACCTTCTTTTGATGAAAGAAACGTTGGCGGACTTCGAAGAGTTTAACGACAATCCGTTTTCAGCACACCAAGTTACGGTTGGATTTATAGTAGCATATGTAGTAAAACCTAATCAAAGACTTGGAAAGTGTTTCCCTTAAATAACCCTAAATAAGTAAATCTAACTGCATTTAGTTTACTTGCAGTATATCTTTAGAAACATTGGGGTTATCGGAAAAAAACTATACTTACAAATGATTAGCTTACCATTCGAATCTCGTACACTAAGCAGCTTGGCAGTCGTACTAGCAATCTTTCATCCAAAAAATATATAACTTAAGTAAATACATTTCACAAGTATTATAAAGAAATTCCTTTATTTTTGTCCACTTTTTAAAGAGCTTTCTTATGAATGAATTATTTATTATCAAAAAACAAACGCACTACATAGTAAACCTTAGCTCCAGAGAGTAAGCTTCTAATTCCGACCATCCAAATTTGGTGTGTCAGTAAATGTAATCTCATTGGCTGGAGCTGAGCGTTGATATTCGATGAGAACAATGCGATTGTCGCCGCTTTTAAGTACTTCATTTGGTACATAGAGAGTCACCTGTGGACCTGCCACCGGCCAATAACGTCCCAAATTTTCACCATTCACAAACACCAGCCCCTTACTCCAACCTGTTGTATCTAAGTACGTATCCGCTACTTGCCCATCAGCAATCGACAGTATGCCATAATAAATGGTTGGTCCACTACGCAACACCTCACCGCCTTGATCTACGCGAAAGCTCAAATTATTACTCTCTTCGGCACTTACTAAACCTATAAGCGTTTCAATGTCTTCAATTGATTCAAGCGGATATTTAGTCATAGTCCAATTGCTAAGCACATCTTTCTCGAGCACCACATTACTTGTTATGCCCTTAAAATCCGTTACAGGTCCAAAGTTAATGCGTCCTTGATTCTCTACCAGCAATTGCAAACGCCTTCCATAGCTAGGACTAATTGGCAATTCTAAAATTGGCGTCTCGCGCGATAGTATGCCTATTAGTTGATCGTCAATGTAAACGTATCCGCGATCACGTAGACCGCTGGCACGTAATATACTCGGATCACGTTTGAGCTCCGGTAGCACAGTTTCATAGAGTACAAAACCTGAATATTGATCTAATGCTTCGAACGTTTTCGGTTTCGAACTGAACACCACGCCGGCTGACAATATTTCACGACCTTTTTCCGAGAGTATCGTACAGCAGGAATTCAGACGAATCGTGCCATAGTGCTTCTTAGGTATCGGTGTAGGTAACGGTACATTCGGCAATGGTAAATAGCGTGCAATAACTTCACGCAATTTATTATACTTAGCAGTTGCATCCCCAGCCTCATCCATAGGGGCATCATAGTCATAGGAAGTAATATCAGGTTGGTAGCGACCGGTTCCGCCATCATTAGCGCCAGCGGTGAAACCAAAGTTCGTGCCGCCAAACATCATGTAGAAATTAACGCTCGCGCCAACATCTAACATTTCGCTGAAATGGCAAAAATTATGTGAATTGTGAAGACTATTCCCGAAATGGATGAAGAGTTTTCAATACATACACCAACGATTTCGTAATCGTCTCTGTGCGCACACGCGCCATCGGTTCCGACCAATGTGTCAGCCAACCTGGATAATACTCTGCATTTACCAATGGACCTTTGGGTTGTATCTGTCGTAATCGTTCCCAATAGCTACTTATTTGGTTGGTAGCACCAAAGTCCATAGTGGCCAGCACACCCTCAATATAGCCGCAGCTCAGCACACTCGGGCCGTCGTTCGTGAAGAGCACGGCATTGTCTTGGACATGTGTGAGCGTTTCATCGCGCAACCAAGTGCGATATTTTTTATCACAAGCATAGAAGGAGCCATACTCATTTTCAACTTGTACCATAATAATTGGACCACCATTTCCGTAAAGGTAAGATTTCAGTCGATTGAAGAGTACGTTGTACCAAGTACGTACTTCGAAGAGGTAGTCTGCAAAGCGAATGAATAAAATTAGATTCTGATACAAAACGGAAATACTACGAGCTTTCTTACTAATGTCCGATGTGCGTAGCTTTATGTTGGGATACTTCGTGAGCAGCCAGTAGGGAAAGCCACCCTGCAAGCAAATCAAATAAAGGAAAAATAGAGCTTTTAGTTTAAATTAGAATTATTATGTAAAGGATAAGGAAAGGAAGGAAGGATTATTACGAAAAGCATAAGGATCCTTCTATATATTTTTTTTCATTCTTTTTTTTTTCTTCCAAAGATCACGCGTGACTAGTGTCATACTGTCATTTTATTTTTATTCAGTATTATTTGACAATTCATCATGAAAAGGCTCGCACTCCAACAACGCCTCCAAATTATTCAGAAGTGTTACGAAAATCAGCGTCTGTGGGTAACATTTTTCGTACACTTAGATCAACATTACCTTACTTATGAATAAAATATCAAAAAATCAACAACTGGGTATTATTTTTTGAAATCTTCTGAAAAGTAACAAGATTTGCGAATTGGAAAATATTGTTTTTCAACGACTCTATATTATTTCTACGATTGTTTTCCTCACATAAAATACATGGAAAACTTTAAGTGATTTGAGCAACTTCTAAATATTTTTTTTATTTAAAAAGCTAGAGGTATCGTTTTTTCTATAGAACACTCCTAGGATCTGAGAACATTACAATAACGACTTTTCTGTTTTCAGACGTATTTTTAGGCCACCTTAACGTGGAAATAAATGAGAAAACTATTTAAGTTCAGAAACAATTTTCCCGATGACCGTACTAACCTAAAATGTTTGAATTTTTTTTTTTACGGAGGGTTAGAGTTTTAAAATTTTGTTGCGAAAGTGTGAATAGATTATCAAAAATATGAAGTATGAAAAAATTTTAATTATAGTCTTCCATATAAAGTATATATAGATATATAACAAGCATTTTTTTGTAATACATTTCCGCCCAAAATTGACATTTAACCCTCTTACTGCCTTTTTAATGAACTTCCATTATAACTGTTTTGAGAAAATATGCATCAGGTCTCCATTTACTGTACTTTTCTGAAGATAAATATTGTTATTCTTTCAAAAATATTTATTTATAACGATTTTTTTGCAATGCTAAACATTTAGTATTTCACAAGTTCAAAATAAAAATTCTTAATCTCTTTTCCGCCATTTACTATAAATCTGGGAGTAGTAGCATGAAAATTCTAAAAAGTTGATTTTCCAGTATATTTTTTTACTCCCCTAATGTATATAGAATCAGTGATCCGTGAAGATCTAATGCCAGTATTTTGTAATCAGTCTCTAGTCGCTAATTGAGAATTTTTAGTAGTGAGATTGATTTTGAGACTATTCGGTATTCAGTAAGTCTTCTCAAGTTTTTAGTCTCAAAATAAAGTCACTAATTAGTCAGGTCGCATTGAGCAGGCCACAAAACAAAAAAATTGGGGAAAGTATTGAACAAAGGCGAAAATCTTTAAAAATAACACTTAATTTTCAATACGATTAATAAAAAAAACTATTTGTTTGTTTGCATTTACTTCTTCATTTTGAACGAGCTGCATTGGTCGATTGTTGACAGTTCTAATTTTTACATATAGTAAAATAGTAATAAGAATTTTCAATAGTTAATTTCAATGTTGTTTTTACGATAACCATATTGTTTCAATTTTTAAATAGCAATAATGCTATTGACAAAGAATTGTAAAAGTTGCTTGTAAATCTCTTGCTGAACATAACATCAGCCGATTGTCCCTACTGCTTTTCACCACAGTATTGAGTGAAATTTTTTGAGACTGTTTGCTAAATGAATAGCGAAATCACAAAAAATGTCTCTAATTGAAAGTCTCAAATTAGGTGTCTTGCGCTGAGACTAAGTTACAGAATACCGGCATAAATGATGTGAATTTTTGACGCTGCTGGTATGCGTGAATTATTATACTTACAAAATCACGTTCAGCGCAGATATAAGGCCCAGGTCGTAGTATGACTAGTAAACCCAACTCATCGGCTAACTTAATGAATTTCTCCAAATCAGCAATGCCAGTCCACACGTAAGTACCATCTTTGGGATTATGCAGTGACCATTCTACATACCTAATGCAATGAAAAACAAATAAAAAAAAATATATGTGCTATATTTAAGACAAATATATTACAGGTTTGTAGAACTCACGTTGTCACCGCATTCATGCCGGATGCACGTAAAGTTTGTAACTTACGTTGCCAACTATCAGGATGTGCGCGAAAGTAGTGAAAGGAACCCGCAATGAAACGAAATGGATTGCCATCTTTCAAGAAACGATCATTTTCCCAATCAACTGTGAAATTTCGTGACGTCGACACGTTGTGGGCGTAAAGGTGGTGCACGCCGCCAAGCAGCGCTATCAAACTTAATACAAAAATTTGCATTATCTAGAAATAGGAAGAATACACACAGCCACACACAGCCAGATGTAAATGAGCAATATAATACAATAAATTATTATGAATTATTATGGAGGAAGTAAATGTGCACATTGTCAACAAACATTTATAATGATTGACCTCAAATGCATTGCAAAACGCTGCATTTCTATAAGTGTTAATTAAATAATTCTTTAGCGTACATATGTAGTCGGAGAGTGTCAAGATTAGTACAACTGCATTGTGACAAATTACATCATAGATTGAACTAGATTAGATTAGTAACGTTTCCTTATGGGGTTGTGGGCTTGTGGATTTACCGGAACTGCACACAGTAGTGGTGCTATGCTATATTCGGTGTCAATGTTGAACAACTCTACTCTCAGTAGGCGTAAATGATAGGAAACAATGGTGTCAATAATTTCTTTAAATACAGACAGAGTTCGACAATTTAGTACAAGGTAAATATTTGCATGCCTTCGCTTGCCGAACCAGATGATAACAATATGCGAATGCCGTGTGAATAGTTAATTTTGTAGTGTTTTCGGGGTTTAATTAACGCAGCGCCAATACTCCATCGCCAATACTTCGTACTCAGCATTAGATATTTCGTGTTCCACTCTGATTACTTTAGAATTACATAATTAGTTCTCACTGTGTTGAAGCATGGCGTGATTTTAAGGAAACATGAAACTCAAAATACTAAACAAAATCTTCTATGTGAATTTGAATTAGGGTTATCGACTTAAAATGAACAGTTTTTGTAGGGAATATTTTGCAAAGCATACAAAACAAAAGTGTAAACATCCACTTAGTGATTTAATTATATACACGAAAAATAAAGTACATATTTGTATGAATTGATTTATAAGTAGAAAATTTAATATTTTACGAATAGCTTCCTTTAAATAACTATGCTTTGAGTTAGAATATTAATAAAAACAAAGCATCTTCTTTTCATTTGGTTTCAAATACAATTACAGAGGAGTCTAAGTTCGAGAGACGTAAAATTATACCTACCGTGAAAATGGCCCAGTATTATTTTTTGCAATATTATTAACATTTTCCATGCGAAATTTTATCATTAATTTTTTTAAATAAAAAATTAGTTCATTCAACAACATAAACTAAAAAAAAAATCTAAAATTGAAGCTTTGTAAAATTTTACGACGAAATTTTCAATTCTCTTACCCGAATTTTTAAAATATATATTTTTTTTTTGGGTATGCAGTTTTATAGCGCATTTAATTTCAGTTCGGGCGACGTAAAATTATACCTACCGTGAAAATGGCCCAGTATTATTTTTTGCAATATTAATAGCATTTTCCATGCTACATTTTTTCATTAATTTTTTAAAATAATTTTTTTTTAATAGTTTTTGTTTGGGTATAGCGCATTTAATTTCAGTGCAATAAATTGAAGTTTCATGTGACTGTTGATTTTTTAATTTTTCTTTTGTTTTCAAAAGGTTTTACACATTTTCTTCCATATAAAATATCATTTCGTGCATACTTAAAAATTTTGTAAAAATTCTGTAGAAAGTTTAAAGCTTTGATTTATGTGGTTTATGTTAAAAAATAACCTATATTTTAATACAAAAGTAATAAAAAAAAACATTAAGATGTAAATTATTGCCAATATACAAAAACAAATTACCACTGGACCATTTGCACTGTGTCTCTGTATACAAAGTTTTATAATTAAAAAAAAACTAATTTCAAATTTTCTATCAAAAGTAAACGAAAATTTGTGAAAAGTGGCTAAGTTTAATGAAATTATCTATAAATACAAAAATGTAGCCGTTTTTTTTCTTGGTTACAACTTGGTTAAAAAACCAACGGACTTCAACCAAATTTTGACAGCATATTCCTTATACTCATGACACGGTCATAATTATTTTAACCCGTTATGTGTAGAAAAACACATTTTTTAAATAAATATTACATTTAAAGTTAATGGCGATACTCGAAATCTAGTGAGAATTTAAAGGTAAACTTATATTAAAATATTATGAAAATATTGTTTTTGTGAAGGACACTTTTAGAACTACATAGATTAATAAAACGCAAGAATAAATAAGCAAAATTAAGAAAATTAAAAAAATAACACAATAAAATAATACCATAATCACTGTTGTTTTTATTGTAGCATATGAAAACTAATTCTGATGAATAAAAAATAAAAAAGGTGTGTTAAACGGGAATTTTGAACCACCACTTAAAATCTCCACTTCATCGAATTGGTTAAAGAACTACATATACGAAAGGGTTAAAAAAAATGTTTAAAAAGTATACAGTATACAATACTGATGGAAACTGGACAAAGTATGAGCGAGGGTTGGGTCTATTCTGAAGTTTTTTTTTTTTGGCAATTACTGCTAAAGAACTTCAAAAACAGGATTTTTTCCAAAATCTCGTAATCGGTTCTTTGAAGAAATAAATGTAAGTCATTTTCGTCTAAAAAATAACTTTTAATCAATTACTTTTTTTCGTATAAACTTCAGTGAATTTTTTCGTAATGGGTCATGTCAGCCAACTACGTTCTACAACTCATTATTAACGAAATGAAAAGAGAAGTATATGAATGCCGAAAATGCACAATATGTTTTTCCCCGCATCGTTCGACAAAAATGCACGGGACTTACCTCACTTTCTCAAACAAGTTTTTTCCCGCGAAACTAACTGATAGCAAAGTCGGAAACCGGAGAAAACTGTTCGATGATTTAGTAGGAAACTCAGATTTGAAACTTAGTATAATTTCACAAAGTTAAATATTATGGGATTTTATTTACTTATTTATGTATGAATTTGTGTATAGTCGGTCGAAATGTAAACTATGTAAAATCAGATAAGCAAGTATTGTGTATAAATTTCACAGTAGCGAAAGTAATCGAAGATTCAGCGATGTAACAACAATTAGACTAGACTAAATGATTCTTGACACCTTTTACTTATATTTTTATATATAAAATATGTAGAAGTTATCGTTGACTTTATCCTGTGCAAGAAATATGTACTATATGTAAACAAAATTGTAACTTTGTTCGAACTGCAGCCGCTGTGGCGGAAGTAATTAGTTAGGGATACGGCAAAAAAAACACAGCTACAATTTTTATTTACTTCTTAAACAGTTTTATAATTTTTGTTAACTATGTACATTTTATGGAAATTCAGCTGTGATGTATTGCTTAATATTTATTGAATTTGAAAAAAACTTGATCGCCTATATGCGTGATTGGAAATTGATCCATACTACATACGTCAAATGTCATCGCCAACACACGAAGCTTCTATTTTTCCGTTCTCCTGGAAACTTTAATGATAGCCACATAGCTCGTGTTGCCAGAATTAAATAAAAAGCTGAATAGACAAACTGAAAAAGGTTAAATCAAACAAACAAATTTAAGGCAAAAAAAATAAAAAAATAAAGCAAAAATTCAAACATTTAATTCGCGAAGTTTTATTTCATAACAAATTTAAATGGTTTTTATAAGCTTCAAAAACAATTAATTTTTACGGTAGTTTGTTTATGCGTGCAAATAATTTATATATTTCCATATCACACATTCATCATCAGATAAATTTTAGTATACTCGTATAAAATGTGTTTTTTTAGACATGTGGTTTTCAAATAAAACGAATATATATAATTGAATGTTATGGCCAAGACTTTAACTTTATTATAAAGATAGGGGTTTGCCATTATGTTCTGAAAATGATTTCGGGCAAGTGACCGCCGCGGCTGGCTCGAATAAATTCCAGCCGAGAGATCCAAGTTTCGACCACTTTTTGCAGCAATTTGGGCCGTGTCAGTAATAATGCACCGAATATTCTCTTCCAAGACGTCAATCGTCTTGGGCTTGTCTGCGTAGGCAAGCGACTTGATGTAACCATACAAAAATTAGTTCAGCGGTATTAAATCGCAAGATCTTGGCCACCTCCCAAGCCTACGACGCGATATAATGCGCCCACCAAAAGTTTCCCGTCGTCGTGTCGGAACCAAAGGTCATCCACATCAACATCCTTTAATTCAGGCACGAACAAGTCATTAAAGACTGTAACATTATGGTCGGCTTGCTTTTTGAAGAAATGATTCCAATGATTCCCTATTCCCATAGAGCAAACCAAACAGCGACTTTTTGAGGATGTAACGGGGTCTCAACAACGGCTTGTTGATTATCAACACTACAAATGCGACAATTTTGTTTATTAACGTACCAAAGTCGAACGAAATCAGTGAGCTTCACCGCTGAACAAAATTTTCTTGTGAAAATCGGGATCGGTTTCCATCTCGTTGTGGGCTCATTCACCTAATATGCGACGTAAAGCGGTCGTTTGGCTCAAGTCTTGCGCGTGTTGGGTTTTGTAAGGCCGCAAACCAAGATCCTTCCGCAAAATCTAGCATGAAGTGGATAGGCACAGCTCCAATTGTTGAAGAGTAAACGTGGTGCGAAACCGATCCATGGTTACTCGAATTGCCGACTCTGCTGGGCGATTATATCGATCGAATATTGGACGCAGCGCGCCATGCGTCGCGCGACCCGAACCATGTTTTTTTTTTAAAAATAAATTTGCACGATTTGCAATCGTTGTTCCAGAGTAACTCTGCTCATTATGAAATAGCAAACCAAACTGAGTTATAATAAGATGTGTGGATAACAGAGATATGTCTGACCGCCGTGACTAAAAATTAAATATTTCCGGCTCTGAGCATTTTGCAATTATCTTTTGTTTGTTATTATATATGTACGTATTGTAGATGTAATTAAACAGATGCCAAGCCTAAAAATCAGAACTGTTACCTGAACGGCCTGATTAAAAAAAAAAACATCTGTTTCTTCAATTAGTTAAATGGTGTCAATTTTAACGTAGTGTAAATCGAGTTTTGCAAATTTTTAAATATGTATGTATGTATGTACATATAAATGCAACTCTAT
Source organism: Anomoia purmunda (assembly GCA_951828415.1). NCBI lineage: Eukaryota > Metazoa > Arthropoda > Insecta > Diptera > Tephritidae > Anomoia > Anomoia purmunda. The sequence goes on from OX639993.1 coordinate 19,516,525, forward strand.
ATATTAACACATTGAGTGCCAAGGGGTTTTGACGAAAACCTTCCCCGGGTGCCAAGCACATTTTTTGCTATAAACTGGTGTAAAAGTAGAAAATATTCAGTTCTGCGCCAATCCCGGATGATTTTGTGGTTTATTTTGGATTTTATAACGGTTTTTTTATGTCGCACGTTTCCTTACGACATGGCACTGCACGACGGAATTGCAATCGTAAAAATCGCTGTCGTACGAAAATGCGCGACGCGATTTTTTTTTGGCTATTTCTTAATTTTTTTTTCTTTTAACGCATTTTCCTTTACATTTATTTAAATTTTTTTATTATATTTGTTTTTATTGAGAGATTGAGATTGAGTGAAGTCGGTTTGGCAAAAAGGGTTTGCGAGGATCTGATCATTGATTTGAAAGGTCAAGGTCGAACTTTATATGTAGACAACTTTTACACAAGCTATGAATTGGCTCGTTCAATGTTAGATCAAAAAACACATGTTGTCGGTACACTCCGTGCCAACAAGAAACATTTCCCAAAAGATGTTATGGTTGCTCCTATAAAGAAATGCGAAGTAGTGGCTAGAGAAGATCCCAATGATATAGTTGTTCTGAAGAGGAAAGATAAACGCGACGTCAGAATGCTATCTACGAAACATGCCCCGATAATGGTATCCACAACAGATGGAGCACGTAATCCTGAAGAGCCTTCAACTAGTCGAGGAGCGATACGTAAAAGACGAGCAACAGAAAAGCCATTGGCTGTGGTAGAATATAATAAGGGGAAAGCAGGCATTGATCTTTCCGACCAAATGGTTTTTTACTCAAATACCCTTCGCAAAGGGGCTGGGAATTGAGCCTTTACTCGGACTTTCCGTGGTAAATGCCTTTACTGTGTATAAAGCAGCTACGAATAAAAACATTAATATACGAACATTCCGTGAACGCGTTGCTAAAGACCTACTAGGTCTCACATCCCCGCAGCCTGTATCGCTATCAAAACATATTATCACAGAAAGAGTAGATGAAAATAATAAAACCATCCGACGTGCTTGCGTTTTATGCTACGTTGAAGCAAAAAGAAAATTTAGTCGAAAGGAAGCAAGAAAGAATATCAAAAGGACAACTACGTACTGTCCGCAATGTCCCAACACTCCCCAATTGTGTATTGATTGCTTTCCAAAATATACACATCTAAAAAATTAATGTAAATTGAAATTGTCATATCCTAATTTTAATATTTTTCTATCTTTTTTCCGAAATATCGAATGAATTCAAATAAATTTTCAAAATTAAAAAGAACCTCCGAGTTTTTATCATAAAAACCGAAAAAATGGACCAAAATTTAGGGCAAACGTTAGGCTACTAGAAAAATATTAAAAAAACCCGGTAGTGTCAGGCAGAAACGCACGACAATATCTAAGGCCAGACAATGCCTGTCGCACGTTTCCGTACGACGTGGCACCCCAGGAAGTTTTTGGTGTCGCACGAAAACGTGTAGCCATGGCACTCAATGTTTTAATACGCTAACACATAAATTTATTCACCGTTCGTTTGGCGATTCTACTGAACTGATTTCGAAACCAAGAACACCATTGCAAAGTTATTTTCCTGTAGATGAGGTATTGGTTTCAAAATTATAAGCGGTGTAACGTTAGTAGATTATAATAATATTGACTTCAAACCAAAGCTTATTGAAAGCAATTTAGACGGGCAGTGTTGTCATCTATTAATAAAGATAAAATAAATATATCTATATATATCATTTAAGTAAAGCATACAGTAATATGGATATCAAATTCAGAAAAGCCTTTGGAGAATACGATAGTCACAATATCTACAAACATGTTCTTATATTTTATATGCCGTATTTTGTGGTATTTAAGTCGGTTAAAAATTACATTTGTGTATACACCTAATCCTCTTTTAACGCGATCTTTTTGTATGTGATAATTTTTTTCTCGATGTTTTAAAATATCTCTACAACAGGCACTTGTTGCGGTTTTCCTTTTTTGCGCACACTTTTCCCACAATTTTTTTATACAGCATTTTGATCTCATACAGTGACTCACAGCTTAAATCGTACAGTCTTACTTTTTACAACATTCACAATTTGAAATTTTTTTCGTTAATCTTTTATAAAAATTTAGCTCATTTTAATATCACAAAGCATAAAAATCAAATCAAATCAAATGGTATGATAATTTAACCAACTTGATAAAAATTACAATGAAATTTTTAAGTTTCCTCTCAGAATTTTAAGAATTTATGCTTTATGTTAGTGAAATAATAAACTATATTTTTATAAATAAAATTAACGAAGAATTGAAGCACGAAAAATATTGTCAATATTGTAAAAAATAACAACGCGCGATTTTAGCTATTGGACACTATATTTATTTTTGAATTCGTACTAGTTAAAAGTTTAATATACAAATAAGTTTTTTTCACGGATTTTATTTTTAAGCCGTGTTTTGTAGAAATTTGATCGCATGGACGGATTTGCATGAAAATGCATTACAACATATTTTGGTCCAAGTTAACCCAGTAAAAAGGGGATGAGGTGTAGTTGTTGCTTCAAGTTTGCAATTTGAGTTTTTTTGGGTTGCGGTGTGATACCAGTGCATTGGTTTTGCATTTTTTCTACGGATTTTGTTAGTAGATTTTTGTTTTGCTGGTTTTTTTCAGGCGTTCCTTTTAAATGCCTTTATACATTTTATAAAAAAGAACATAATTTAATCGTTATTTGGTGATTTTTACTTTTAGGAGCCAATTTGATCTATATTTTGTGATTTTTATTTTTGTATACAATAAATAAATTATAAATTTTATCGATATTTTATGACTTTTGTTTTAATATATTTTTTTTAATAATGAACTTTTTGTTTTAAATAATCGATGACCTAAGATTTCAAATTTTTTAAGCAAATGAACGCGTTGGCAATATTAGCAACAATAACAATAATACGATTTAGGTTTTATGATCGAAAAAAGGAATCACGAAATATCGAACAAATATGATCGGAAAAATTTAAATCCAAGAATAACGAATATTTTTTATGAAAAAAAAAATCACGAAATATCGAACAAATATGATCGGAAAATTTTAAATCCAAAAATAATGATTATTTTTAATAGAAAAAAAATCACTCAAGGTTTTATGTTCGCATTCTTTTACTTTTATTAAAATGCAGTGTGCGAAGAAATGGTTTGTATTATGAAAGCTTTAATTTTTTTTAAATTTATTTATCGGCTTAGATGGATTTGGGAAGGTCAAATAAAAGTGTTCCATGAAAACGGTTTGAATACTCGACGCATTCCTCTTCCACTGCCACCACCAGAGGATACCGCGTTGAATACTTTCAAGGCTTTTTCGCACATCTACTCTATCGGGGTGTTATTTGATTATTTCTTGTAGAAAAAGGAAAATAAATCTAATTAATTTACATTAGAAATGTGTAAAATTTCCGCAAGACAAGTTATTTTTAGAAAATTTTCGGATTTTATATTTGGCAAAATCGAAACAGATAACAAAAATCAAGAGGTGACGGTAAATAAAAAATGAGCTTGATTAGTACATATGTACATACATACACATGTATGTACTTATATACGCCCTGATATATTGCATTACAATGTTCGCAGTAGTGATGGAATGCATTGGGATCGCTAAACTTTTGCGTACTTATTACAAATTTGTCGCGTTATCTCTGCTTAAAATTTGCTAGTACTGTATTATTTATGTAGGTATGTAAGTATATATTTATGTATGTACTATACTTATATGTTGTTGTGCATTTGAACCGCAGAAATTCATTTAATTAAAGAAACCTTCGCAATGAACTTTACGGGGGCTTTGGAAAATTGTCGAAAATAAATTCCATGCGGCGAATAAATTAAGACAATACAAAATACCTGAAGACAACAAATATGTACATATGTATGCAGAGCGGATTCAGAAACGATTCTTTTGGGAGGGGGGAAATAATTTTATACCTCAAATCTGGAGTAAGTGTTATTCGGAATAATAGTCGGTGTGAAGTTCAATCGAAAGCAGAAAAAATCCACAATACCCTTTTTTCCCTACTTCCCAGAAACATGTTTCTTACAAAACGCAACTAAAATTACAATTTGAATTTTAGTGACATTTTTATATGGCTTATTCCTGAATGATTCCAAAGAAAATTTCTGAATTCGATTTATCTCAAATACAATATTTTTACGGTATACAAGTAGTCTATCACACTTCAAGCTCTTGGGAAGAAAGGGGGGAAATGACCCCCACTTTCCCTGTTAGATCCGCCCCTGTATGTATGTATGTATGTACATAAATTAATGATAAACAGCTGAATAATGCCGTCACATAATTCAAGTAAGTAATTCTATTTAGTTCAATTTTTATTTCTTCTTTTTTTTTTTGTTGTTCTTTTGCGCATCGCTCAAATTGAGTTAATCATTTGACCCATATCAATTAAAAATTCTTTGCATACGCAATTTTTGGACCGCAAATGTCAATCTATTTTATTTACGACTACAAATTAGTAAATTACTGATGGATATCTATACCGTTACATATAGAGAGATAGGAAAGTGTATAAGAAAATACATGTAAAACTTTTTTTTTTTTTGCTTACGGCGAATTCTAAGCCCGACCGAGGGGCCCGTCTACCGGATCAACGTAGTAGCTGACAAACCGATGCCCGAAACAGTTCGAAGTACTTGGCAGATAAGATATTGTCAACTCAAACTATACAACCACAGATTAAGTACTCATAAGCTGTTGCTCAAATTAATCAAATTATTAAATCAACATTTATTATTCCAAGAAGACAATACCAGGTTCAGACCAAAACTTAATCTTGGTATTATCGCAATTATCATAATCAACTACCGAGAAGATCAGTATTTCATCCACATTTAATGATCTATGCAACCCTGATTTGCGCAATCTGTTTGTAAAAATAACTGTCAAACTGCAGTGAAACCAAACAAACCAAGGCGAATTCAATTAAGGTGGTAGCGTCTCATGAGCTGAATGATTGTTTTATCTTCTTCGCCTTGTGGGGTGAAAATATGAATATTGTTTGTTTTGTTTACATTTTTACTTTCTATTTTGATTCACATATGAAAATTCGCACTTTCTTTCATTGTTAATTACTTTTCACTCGTTCGTTTAGTGTTGTCTTTCTCAGTTTCTTTGTCATTTACTCTACTTAAAAGCAAAAAAAATACATGGAGTTGTATTTGTAATGACAAATTAATTGAATTGTAAACCTCAAACCGCCGTGTTCCCTGCAATAGCTAGTGCTGTGGGTTTACTATCGTTTTGAGATGATTAACTTTTGGTTTGAACAAGGTATAAGATTACTTTTTTTTATGTTTATCTGCAAGCACATCTGAGATATTAAAATATTAAATTATGACATAAACATCGGAAGATATTGTTATATTCATAGCTTTTTTAAAAGAGTTTCATTTAAGAAGCGTAAATTGCCTTGTTGTTCCAACTGGAAATTTATCTGAAATTTACTCACCAACAAAGGACTTACAACTAATACGTTCAATAATTTTTCTTCGGACATAATCCTTAGCGCCTTTTTGCGACTTAGGGCCAGTTTTTCAGTTTAAACTTCAGATTACTTAAACTCGGTTTCAATTAATATTTGTAGAGCAACACTGTGTTTTTCTTTATCTAGATACGACAACAGCTGTTATTTGTTTACACTTTCCACACTATTGCTTGATATAATATACTTTAAAAATGGAATGCTGCCCAAAACTAAATAAAATGTTCGTGAGAAGCCATAATTTTTCTACAAATGAAATTTTTTTTCTACATACTATAAATAAATAGTATAAATTAACTTATATTGGTGTGCAAAAAAAAAGAATTAATAAATAAAGCCGAAAACTTAAAGTGTGGAATGATATAGAAGTAGAGTTCAATTTGCCTAATTGTAAGTGAACTTTGATGAACAAAGATGAAGTAAAAGTATCACGCCGAAATGAGACTACGTTAAAAAATAAAACTTCAACGAAAAATTGTTTTTTTTTTTTGTTAGTTACGCCGCTTTTCGTTTATAGAACGCGTATGCGTTGAGTGCCAAAAAATGGTATTCTTATTTCGCAGTTTTAAAACTTTTAGCAGGGATCGTTATTCAACAATTCTTTAAAAAAAAATCGAATATATCGATCTAACCCGCATGCCATGACCAATGGAAATCTGACTTTATTTTAATCAGACGATTTTTTATTTTAAATCATTGCATAATTGTTATTTTGTGATTTTTATTTGTTATTTTGCGTCTATTACGACAAATTTTACAAATTTTAGATCCAAGAATAACGATTGTTTCGAAAAAATAAAATTAGAAAATAACGACTGTATCATGATTTTTCTTTTATAATAATTATTACCGTTACGGTTTAAAATATCCAAGAATAACGATTATTTTTGACCGAAAAAAAAATAAAAATCACAAAATATCAATTAAATTTGATCGAAAAAATTAAATTGGAAAATAACGATTAGATCGAAATTTTTTTCTAAAAATTATTACCGTTACGGTCCCTGCTTTGGAGACATAGTTTTTTTGTTTTGGAAATATTGAAGTAGAGCATTGGCTTCCAAATTTTGTAATCGATAAGTGTAGAAAATTCTAAAAAGTTTTGGAAATACTCTGCAAACAAAAATCCAATTGGAAAAGGACAAAGCTTATTTTCGAAATTAGCAACCAAAATATTACTCAGAAAACCGAATGCCATTCCTCCTTTTTTATTATACAAACAATAGCCCTTTCTGTCATTAATTTTTCAGCTCATGGTAGGCGCGAAAACGCACAAAACCACCTCGGCTACAGCGCCAGTAGCTTTAGTGCAATTGTAAACACTTCCAGCGTGGAATTATCTATTTATTAAAAATATTTACTTAAAATGCACAACTGACAAATTTCAGTGCACTAACATTTTATGAGTTTTTGTGCATAACACTCGTAATTTTACCGCAAATTAATTAGGTATGAATTTAATGCCTTTGGATTTTTTGTTTCAAAAATTCAGCCAAGTAAATTGCAAACTCGCGAAATAGTAAATATTAGAAGTGCATTTATTTATTATTTGTTCATATTTACTATATAAAAATATATATTAATATGTACATGCATACATACACACCATGTATACAAAAGTATGTGAGTGCATGTGAAATGATCTATAGCGACTTAAATTAATTGATTAGCTGATAACTGGGAGTACCCGTTAAGTGTGGAAAAGTTTTTTCTAAATACTTACAATGTACTTGTTCAATAGATCCAAATGAACATCAAATAAGTTTGTATTCTATCACCCGACCTAAATTGTAGTTGTAACACTAAACAATTTCCTACAATCAGGAAAAATTTACTAGCTAATTAAAGTACTATTTTTTTTTTTTTTTTGTATTATTTATTTAGATGCGATCTTACAAAGATCTCTTTCAATCTTTCAATATTCCCGCTAACGACTTGCACTTCCGAAACGTTCGTCTAGTACGCCTAGAAACTATTTCATTTAATTATCAGATGTTGCACCGTTCACCGTCGACTTTAGCTGTTCGCTTTCAAAACACAACTGAGCACTCAATTGACGATCGCACCAGCAGGCAGGCAAACGTGCATGGGGAAAATTTCGGCCGCCTCACTGGTAGCTAATACAGGAACGATCGATCTGCATATGTACAGAAAAAGTAAATGTGCCACAAGTAAATGCATATGTGCAGTGGCGAGCGAAACCGGCCGAATATTTTATAATATTTGCACAGTTTTTTATAATAAATTATTTCGTTAATTTTATATACAAACATCGTTCATACTGTAACAAAAACCCATATAAATTAATGTTTCAAACTTTATACAAACTTTATGAAAAAAAAATTTAGAAGAGTGTATAGAATTTTTAGTGTATGCAGTTTTATCGCTTTTTTAATTTTAAATATTCCTATGTATATTATTTTTCGGCTTGATTTTTTTTTCTCGAAAAATTAATATTATCGTTTTTCAATTTTAGTTAAATTAATTTTTTTTTGTAATTTTTCGTATTGGGAATTTTTTTCATAAAACCCAAGCATTTCCCGGTACTTTGTAATAACTTTATATCTCGATAGACGATATAAAAAAATGTTTCCAGGCCAAAAACCTAAAAAAAATATAAAAAATTCTTCTAAAAAATTGAAAAATGTTCATATGTATATTATTTGAAAAATATTGATGATGATAATTTTTTGAGTTTTTTATAAATTTTGCCAAAGTTTGAAACATACATAAGTTTACATGATTTTTGTTATTTTGCACGAACTATAGTTTTATATAAATTTAAGAAAATAAAAAGTATCATGAATAATCACCATTCGACCGGTTTTGCTCGCCAGTGTAATTTGTTTTCAGTCATGTTTGCGTGTCTCTGCAAAAACGCCTGACTTGCATACATATTTACGTTTTTATGTACATAAAGGGTCTTTCAACAGTGTTGATATTTTTAGTGCAATTGTACTTTCTTTAGTACAATTTATTTCAACAAGTAGCGACTATTTGTCGATTTTAGGTATTTGCACAATTACAAAGTTTTTTGTTTTTATAAATCATTTAAATCTCTTCTAGGTAAATGAAGATGGATGTCAGTGTAGGATTCAAACCCACTGAACTGATTTTATTGAAATATTCAGGATTAAGGACCATAAGATACTTCTGTCATTCGATACCGATATTTCTTAATCCATACTTTTAAATCGATATTTTCTCGAATCGAATACTTGACCACCAGTATCGAACGTACAAGCGGTATTTTTTAATTTCCTTTCTTTTACTCTTAGAGTATTTAGAAATTAAAAAAAAATACGTCGTCAACATTTTTTCGCGGTTAACTATGTTATGGATATGACAATCAGGTCCTCCTCAAGGTCACGCCAATTTTACGTCGTCAACTTTGCTCAAGTTCCAAGTGCCATATTGATAAAATAAAACGATGGACCAGATAGAGTAACCGTTTTTCAAAATCTCAGTCTTCAATTTCGGCATGCCAAACTAACAATTTTATTGGATCTTGTGCAAACACTTTCTAACTAACAAACATTTTACGTTTTATAAAAAAATGTGACTTAGCCTAATTTTTCATCTAGAATCGATATTTTGGATACTCGATTGTTTTAGAGCGATACTTTGTGCCCGATATTGTGCCCCTATTCAGGATAGCTTTATCGAAACCAGGAGAGTGTTCATGTGAAATTTGGCTAATTTTTAAAAAGTTGCCACCTATCTGATCTGAATGTATTGCAATATAAATGAGAGATATTTGAAGATTATATGTATGTATGTAAGAATATTTTCATCAAAAAAAGTTTAAAAATGAGTTTTCACCTGCTTAAAAATATAAAATTAGCCAATAATGTTATTCGCATTAAATATTACAATATGGGTATCCAACGGATTGGTTTAATTAAGTGTAAACTAGTTTTAGAATAGAGTTGCCACCTATGACAAAAAAATTATAACGTGTTTGCCTGATCATCTGTGCGCTAACTGTGGAATTGCACTGTACTTTACAACAGTAATTTTGCAACAGAGTAACCATGGTATTTTTCTGAAAGGTGGCAACGTGCAGATAATTTTTGCTGAGCAAGCCTAAAGTCCAGCACGTCTGAATTTTTTTTACATACATACACTTAAAGGTTATTAGGATCACAAAAATCTTTGTACCAAAAGTACAAAGAGTTGGAAAAGCTACATACATCTTGGATGTCTAGGGAAATTTTGATCCTTATAATAAAAACTAAACATTTAGTTTTGATAATCATTTAGTTCAACATTCTAAGTACTATTATTAATATTGACATGCCAAAAAAATTGAAATAATTCCATCAAAGAAAGCATCAATTGATGAATACAGTGCAGATGAAACGAAAGACCAAGTCGCCTTGTAAAATCTGTCAATAAATTAAGATGAAATTAGGTATTTTATTATAAATCAAAAACGATGTTAGGAGCAAATCAGTGTCGGCTCTAATTTTTATCGATAATAATCGGAAATCGCGTTCTCTAAACTTCACTTAACCGTACCTTAATTTTTTTACTAAAGGTTTTCTTTAAAGATCGTAAATTTAAAAAAGGATATTATCACAATAAAAATTAAATATATTAAAAATGTACACGATGCAGAGAAAAGAAAGTGACGACAAAAGCCTTTCCGTCACTTCGTACTTGCCTCTTTTCAAGGATTGGCTTCCCAAATGGCTCTTAAAAGTTGATTTTTCTGAGTTTTGAATGATTTTTACAAAAAGTTAAACACAGAATGAAAAATGTGAAGTGCCAAGCTTTCTATTGCAGCAGTTGCAGCGAAAATAAAAGCCCAAGTGCAGTTATAAACTTCATTTTCTTCTCGCTATTCCTGCGGTATGAACATCTGTGACGTGTACGCTGCTGGCGTTGTTGTAATCTGTTTTTTTTTTATTCTTGAAAAATGTACACATCCTCTCACTTTTTTCCCTTTGACAAAGAACCCAGCAACCTGCAACAAAGCTGTCAAAATAAATTAGAAATGACAAGTGTGAACGCATTTCATTTATGCAAATTAATTTGGATGAAAATAAGTCATTTATGTTTTACTGTGTTCGGGCTTTTACAGATCTTACTTCAAGCTCACATATTTGTTTATAATATCATTTATTGTGTCTTGCGGGAGATGTAGTTGAAGTGAATACGTAACTCCCCTCTCCTAATCTTCCAAATTCTTCGGAATTTGATTACTTCGTATGTTAATATTAACATTATTTTTCCAATGAATAATATTATTATAACGATTATTGTACTTATATATGTAGCATTTTATCACTATTCAATTGCCATAATTTTTTTATTGTTCTGAAAGTGTTCAATTACGATTTCATTAAAATTTAATTTTTATGCTCGTAGTTTTTTATTTTCAAAGTATAATCTACTATTTTGGGTATGCAAATTTCTCCTCTATTTACATATTGGTTATTCTCAATATTAGTTGTGTAATTGTTAAATGTCATAAGAAAACTTTTGTTAAGTTAAATTTCTTTATACTGATTACAGTTGTGTTTAATTTTTGTGTTCTTTTGCATTTTTTTGTTTTTTTTTTTTTGCATTTACAAATATTAATAACTCAATTTTCATTTCGTTACTTAACACTATATTACATGCGCTTATAACAATACAACGTTTACTTATTTCTAAATCTTTAAATACTTTGTTAGGTTCCTAAACATAGGGTGTTTTATTTATCACTATTATTAGCTGTTTGTTTTGATCTATTACGTTAGATATGCTGATATGCTGTTTGGTAATGGTATGTTTAGTTTAACAGAATATGTAATTCATTGACACTTTTACGGCAAAAATTATTGATTGATTTTCGTATTTCATAACTTGCCTGTCAAACAGAAAGCCCAGTTCAATATCACTTTCTATTTTTTGCATGTTGTTCATACAAGTTTTTTACTATTTGCTCTCTGTCGTCCATTACTCCGAAGTGCCATTTTGTGAGCTGCCCCTAAAGAATTTTATAAACCGCGTTCCGTTCGGTGCTCAGTAGTTATAATAGAATTAAGTTTTGTTTTAAGTATTCAAAATTTAGGATGTTCTTCGTGCCACGTACTTATTGGCATAATTTTTTACAAAACCTTTTCCCCGTTTTCGGTTTAATTTTTTTTTGTATTTAGTTTACTGTTTCTCGTTTGTTTTTGTAATTAACCCACGTTAATAAAATGGGCACTGTTTCATTTGATCGTAAAATAAATAGTATGATTGTACATATATTTGAATTACTATAGAGATTTGCTTTTTGATTGGAAGTTTCTCTTCTAACTTTTGTGCCCTGATCTTTCTGTTCTTTACAGAATTGCTTGACTTGAAACCCGCTGCATGTATAAAGAATTTGTCTAGACATATTACATTCATTATCATTAACACCTAAAGTGACAACCAAAAATATTTTTTAGCCCTGACGGGTATGTTTTTTTTAAGTCCGCTTGCCTTAGTAAAAAAATGCCTTGCAGTTTACGCTAAAAAATTTTTTAGATAGCATAGCTTTCTGATCATTAAAATTACTCATAAAGCAAATAATAAGAAGAAAATCTAATCACCAACAACACCCAGAAGCATTTGTCTAACCATTGCAAAAATCATCAATCAAAAGTTATGAGCCAAAGAATTTTAATCGCAAATTAAAATTGATACCCAATATTTGAACTTAAAAATGTAATATAAAACATATAGAAAATAATTTGCTTTGAGCTCCATTCACTAACAATAGTTATAAAAACTTGGTATTAAATCCATAAATAATTCACTCATTCACAGCGCAACGAGTTGATCAGCTTGTATCGGAAATCAAAATATTTTGATTGTTCTTCAATCTGACGATCAACTTGACGAAAGTTAAATTACGGCAATCGCATGTTTTTTGTTGTCAATTTGCTAACTTGAAATGTCAAAATCAACTGATTCTGTTAATTGTGAAGCTAGAAAATAAATCTGAAGTGATAAACTGTACACAAAAGGTTGTTTATATGTGGAGTTGGTTTCAGCGACCAAAAACAACTGTTAACTCGAATGTACGAATTGAAAACGTTGCCTGCGTTTGGAAATTTAACGAAAAAGTTGTTTTATAAAAATCATAAGGTAATAAATGTTTTTATGCAGTAGAAATATTTTTTATTTTTTATTTTCGCCGAGCCGAAAATTTTAAAGGTCCATAAAAATAATTAATTATTTAATCTTAAAAACTCTTAGATTTTTTAATTGATTTTTTTAGGTTATTAAATCACTGCAATTTCAGAAACAAACCAATGTTTTTAAAAATAACAATAAAACACCATTATTTTTCAGACTCGAAATGTAATAATTTCATATTGTAATCTAAAAATAATAATCTATGGGTCTTTCAATCGATTTTTCAGTTACAGAACTAAAAAATGGTTCACTTGACAAACTCTATGAAGTAGCAGACAGATATTATAAAGAATTTTTTTCACAGAAAATGTGAACTTTAAAACCAGTATTCAAAGATTTTACTTGGTGCCAATGTCTGATAAAAGATATTTAATTTTTACCCTTATTATTTCATGGACAATGATAACATTATCATCATCTTTATGTTCGGTTTTATCCTTATCTTGCGACGTTTCGGAGACAACGTAAAAACAAACTCTCTCTTGACAAATAAAAATCTCGCTAAAAAAATCTCTCATCATTCCCGTCCTTTTATGTAACGTAGAAACTTGGACGATGTCGAAAAAAGTTGGCAAATCCCTCGAGGGTGAAGCACCGAAGAAGGTGAAATGACGAATGGACGAGATCTACAGTGTCATGGGCATAGTTAGTCAAACGAATCAAAATTCAAACATTTCACTGGCTGGGCGTTGCTCGTTTTGGTTGTGTGCCTTTTCATATACTACATCAGTATTTTCTATTGTTGACAGCGAACATTTGCGTCGAAAAATTCTCCGTTCGCCGGTATTCTGTTTCAAGCATAATAAAAAAATTTAATTTTCTTATTGAAATACCCTTTATAAAGTATGTACTTTATGTTTGTTTATTTTTCGCAAACAACGTAATCGCGTGCGCGCTAATCACGTTCTATCTTTAAGCGTGTCCGCTCGTATTCCATTGACATAGCGTCTACTGGTCGTACGAGTAGATGTACGCGATAATAAAAAAAAAATACGCCAGTTACTGCTTGCCGAGCAGTGTGCCTCTTTTTGTTTTTCGGCATTTAGGCTATGCACTCAGCTATCGTTCATCAACTGTTATAAAACGGTATTTAACTTTTTTGTTTTCATTTTGATAAAAGTGATCTCCCCTAGTGAGGAGCGAACACGATCGTCTATTTAATTTTAAAATACTCTTTATTTTCGTATGAGAGTGAACTTTCTAAGAGTACACGTCTACATTAGTGATGATAAAGTAGCCACAATTGTGAATTAGTGCTCACAGTAGAGGTGGCAAATATTTACGTATCCGAGACTTTGTCACTGCTCCTCAAAAGTCACTGGCAGCTTTCAACTGTGATTGACAGTGACAAAGAAGCAAGCGATATGATATTTGTACGACTATCTTCAATGCGTGACCATCTTACGATGCCGCAGTAAAAAAGTAGCAGTCGCAGAAATGTAGCGGTAAATATCGACCGAGACTCATAAGCAGTCACAAGAAGATAGCACACAACTAACTTTTTAATTATCATTTTGTTTGAATACCCTGCTCTATTCGATATCCTGATAATTATTGATAATTATCACAATTTATCAGCTGTTGTCGTTCAACCTCGCAAAAAACTTGCAAAGCAAAGGAAATTGGAAGGGCAAACTGTCAATTTACGTGAAGGAAAAGCTGCAAATTCTTGTTAGAAAAATTTTGAATGTCGAGAATTTTCAAACAAGGACATCAGCTGACTAAAGATATTTGCAATTCGAAAATCTGAATAATTCGTCAGACTAAGCTTAAGATAGTTAATACAATGGAAGCAGATGAGAAAAAAGTACGTAACATTTGTTAGAATGGCCTTGCCAAGACAGAGGGTACTGCCTTGATCGACTTTTATCTTTCCCCCCTAAAATACTTGGTCCGCCGCGCTTGCTATGCCGAGCAGAGCAGCCGTATATGAAATTGACTTGAACCCCAAAAAACTCGCCTCAGTTGCCCGAGAACCACAACAAGTGAACCCGTCATTCATTAAGGTCTGGTCTGCCTTTGGACAAGACCAAAACCGCCAGCGGTGCGAAGCCTGTGGCTAGGCCAGGGCAGAGCATACGCTCCGTCACCGCTAGGAACGCCTCCACCTGTCAAATTGGCGAGGCCAAATCAAAATCCCCCATAAAAAGCATGCTCGGATTTGATTCACATAAAGATAGCTGCGCAACACAGTCAGAAAAAAACTGTCAAAAATCATAAATAAATTGTAACCAGTTGGACTCAAATTGAAATGGCTACATACCCAAATTTTTTCGAAAAATTCGTCTTACAAATTTTCAAATCCTGTGGAAAGTTTTTTAATTTTTTTCATTTTTTCTGCTCATACAGTACTAGTTCGGGACCGCACTAGTACCAAACCAGATCCAAACGATTCTCGATCGAGTAACCGCCCAATCCTGTACTAGTTCTAAACCAATCACGAACTAGTTTCGAACAGTCCTCGAAATTGTAACAAACCTGTGCCAAACAATTCTCGAACCGGTCCTTAACTGTGCCCGAAGTCATCCCAAACTAATATCGAGTGGTTGCGAACTAGTCCCGAACTGAACTCGAAATAGTCTTGTAATACTCCCGTTATGATCCTAAAATAGATCCAAAATCGTTCTCAAATGGACCTGATAAAACTCGTCCCAATATTGTCAATATTGTGTCAAAGTGGTTTTGAACCAATCCCGAAATGGTTTTGAAAAAGATCTCGAAATAGTCCTGTTATGGTCCCAAAATAACTAGTCCCACAATTGCCTTGAAGTGGTTCTGAACTAGTCCCCAAAAAGGCACCGAACTTGTCTCGAACTGATCGCGAAATTATTCTGAAATAGACCCGAAATGGTCCCGAAATAATGATAAACTGATCCCAAAGTAATCTTGAAATGATCCTGAAATGGACCCGAATTGGCCATGTCGAGACATCGTGATGCGAATTTTCGACGCGACGTGGAAAAATCACTCTCATGCCGCTAAAGAAGTTTTACTTTAATAAAGAACCAAAAATAGTACAAAGTTGTAAGTATGTGGCTGTGCTGTCATTGTGACGTGCACTATAAATCTAAATTGGTCAAGTTTTGGTTGAGTTATTCAGTTTTTCTTAAACCAATCTTCCAAAAAAATTTCAAAAATAGCATCAAAAATCTCATTAATATGATGCCTTTGAAGCAATTTTTTATTTACAAAAACAACTCCATTTTTTGAGCTATCCTTAGATGGGTCCAGCTCACGTAAAGCTTAATATTTTTCTAAAATATTTTATTTGATATCTTAAAATATAATGACATTGTTAATTGCGATGGAAAAACAGTACGGATTTCCCTTAGTATGCGAAAGATGGCACACTAAAGTGCATGCCTATTTTTCAAGAATTTAAATTGCAAATCGTTACAAACTCATTATCGGCTAATCAAAGAATTCTGTGCTATTGGGTTGAGCAAGCGGAGTACTAAATATTTAAGTTGCAACAACGAAAGCAAATGCACCGTTAAATTAAATATAAAACAACATTTCCTGTTATTACTTTAGTCGATTGATTGGCAGCAACTGTTATTTGCTGTCGTGTAAAGTATTCCAATAGTTACTTCAAATTGCGGCTTTCGCGGCCAAACTAATATAGATTTGTGGTTATTTTTTTTCTATCATTTTGTCTTCGGCGGATATTGCCAGTGCCACAGCAATGGCACTAACAATTTGCATACGCAAGTCGGCGCAAAATAGCAAACATTCTAAAGGGGCCTGGAGCAATCTGCCAGAGTCTAGAGTCGTTGAATTGAAGTAGAACGGTGCACGGTGCAAACGAGTTGATTACCGCACTAGAGAATTTTGAGATGAAGTTGAAGAAAACGAACGCACCACTGATGGTGCAACGGCAAGGAGGACCAAATTCAATTGACATCAACAGCAATGCAAATGTTGCCGTTCACTTGTAGTTTATTTTTTCGTTCATGTTTTTATTTTAGCTGTTGCTGCTCTGTTGCTGCTGTCAATTTTCTAACATTTTCATGTTCTTTTCCTTGTTGTTGCTGTTGTTGTAATTATTAGTGGCAATCAATTCAATTGAAGATAATCAACAGGTTGTTGCAAATATTTCATACTAAGACTCGTGTGACACATAAAGCGCATCTCATATGTATTGTAAGTATGTATGTATGTATTTTATGTATACAAAAAACCAACACAAGCCTACATTACGGCACACAAGCCACCTCAAGTCAACACAAATGGCAAGGAGGTAAAGTCAGCTGCTCATTGCTTGACTATTTGATTGATTGGTTGAGTGCACACAGCTCGCTGCATTCAACGCAGTGTATGGAGACGCAATGACAGATGAATTTATTTATTATTGATAATTGAAAGTGGCAAATATGCGAAAATGCGCAGTAGTCAAATTTAGCGTAGTGACAGAAATAGAAATTTTACTTAAAATGGGGAGAAAATGCTAACTGTATTAGCATCTATGTATGTGCAGGGTGGTTTATTTCAACAAATTAAAAAAATTAACAGTCGTAGGTTGTTTGTTCGAATCCCGGTGAAGTCGTAACAGAAATCTGATGGTGAGATGTAGTGATCTCCAAAATAGCTATCATTTCTACCACTCATGACAGTTGTTGTCTTTATACTTTACCTTTTACTGGCTTTGAGCTCAAAAACTGATATTGACGCTTATAAGGTTTTTAATTTTTCGAAAATCTGACATTTGACCCTGTAATATAAGTTTGAACTAAAAGGTTTATATACCATTTAAATTGGAGGAGAAGGCAGACAATGTCCTTGTATTTACTTTGTTAATTTTTTACATAAGTATAATAATTTAAAATAATTTTTCCAAGGCCCATATCTTGATTTCGTAGGCTAACTTCGAGAAACGAAAAAATTGCTTTCTACTTATCACTCAGTCGGTTAAAAAAACAAACAAAATTGTTTTGGTCCCATCCCCAGAAAACAAATTGAGTGTACCAATACTAAACATAGAAAGTCTGTTTTTTTGTTCAGCTATAAAAAATATGTATCGAGTTCGTTCTGAAATAATAATTATTTTGTAAATTGTTATTTTTTGATTAGAAGTAATCATTTTTTAGGAATATACAAAGTAAATTACTTATTTTCGTTCAACTTACTTCGCTTAAACCAAGTGCGTCCTCACTAACCATTCCAAATTTATCTTGGCAACTCTGTAGCCACAAGGTTGCTTGGTACTTTGATCAAAGAGGAAAACTGTGTACATTTTTAATATGTATATATATAAATTTTACTAGCTGAACCTCCGCGCTTCGCAACACCCTTCAAATTGAGGTAATGGGATAAGGATTTTATATGTTAATGCACATATGTATTTTATATCTTGAGTCTGGCGCCACCTTTCCACGCAATTTAAAAAAATATATATGTATATTTTTGTAGCTAATACGAGTTTTGAATTTGAATGAAATTAGGCTGTAAATTCGGCTATTAGAAATATTGTGACTACATATTCATGTGGTGCATACGCATTTTGCATTTGAACCACATTTTACAACGTATAATTTAATTAAAATTTTGACTTTTTAGAGAGTGGCAACCCTTTTCAAAATACACCTATAAACTTTTCCCTATCAAAACGAACAGTTTGACACTCATATTTTATAATTTTATTTAACTTGTGCATAATTTTGATAAAATTTTACTTTTCAAACAGGTGGCAACCCTCTCCCAACTAAACAAAGCCATGGCTAAAACCTTCCCGGAGCAGAAACTAATAAATATGCGAAGTTTCAGTTTTAAAACAGGTGGCAACCGCATACAAAAAAAATTTTATTTAACTTATTGGTTTCACTTAATTTACGTTTAAACAGGTGGCAACCTACTTTCTAGATATTTTGAAAATTAATCATTCGTTTGATATCTATATTGCAATATTTGATTTCAGTAATTACTTTAATTGGATTTAAGATTTTATAAAGGTGGCAACTCCCTTTGACAACATCTTATATGGGATGACATGCATCGAACTATATATGTATGTACTTACATTTGTGGGAAATCGTATCCAAATACATATATCCTAGGTGATTTTACGCCACGTGTTGCACTGTCATTGAATGGAACTGAAAAACAAAACGAATAAGTGCCTAGAGCGCCACCTGTTGAAAATTTTTCGACTTTTCTTTATCCATTATGTATCCATTTTGGTACAGTCGTTTTCAAGTTTTAGGCAGCCGAACAAACCGCGATTAATTTTTATATATAGTATAGATTGTGATAATATCTTTAAATTAACGATCATGAAAGAAAGATTCTAAAGGCAGTAAAAATCAAGGCACAGTTAAGTAAAGTTTAGTTGTGGGAGATAACGCATTTTTCGATTATTATCGATACAATTTAGAGCCGGCACTGATTCATTCGTGATTTGATTCATGATTTATGTTAAAATGCCTCATTTCATTTTAATTGTTGACAGATTTTACAAAGCGAAAATACATAGTTTCACCGTAAATTAAGACTGAGGCATAAATTACGATACCGTGTCCGGCCTTGTACAACTTTAAAGGAACTGTTGATTTGATAACAGAAATAGCATCTTCAAATAGGCAACACCTACAGAGTATTCAAATCGAATGATTCAAATAAGCTGCCAACAAATTTACTAATTACTGACACAAATAATCACTGTCAGCCAAACAAACATAGAAATCAGTGGCCTTATCGCAATAAACTCAGAGTGTTGAACACAAATACATATGTAGTACATACATAAATACTACATGCCTCGCACGAATGCCTGCAACTTTATGCCCAGCGACTGCAAAAGGACACGTTCGAGGCGGTGGAATTTCAAATCAGTGGATATTAGCGACGAAATTATGCTGTTAATGCTGAAAGCTTAAAGATAATAACCTTAGACTCCGGGGAGTGTTGAGTGGCTGAAAATGTGAATTTAACACATACGTAAATTTTGTGTGCAGGCTTGCGGTTACACGTTCGCTCATAAGGATAGTCAAATTTGAGTTTGAATAGGTAGATCATAAATACATACTACATACATATGTACATGCAGGCATACAGTGAAGAAAAGAAATGCTGGAACACTTGCTCAGTTTGTTTTTGCAAACATCTCAACAACTAAAGGACAATACAGAATGGTAGCAGAAGCGAATAGTAGTGGAAATCTTAAGGTTTTAATTCTTGAAAATATTTTTTACTTAATTTTTTTTTTTTTGTAATTTATTTAAACGAAGGAAAATAATAAAAATGCTTCAGTTTCGAAAGTGAAATAAAATGATAAACAAAATGTATTTTTATAAGGAAGAAATGCGACTCATTTTCGCAAAAAAAATTCACAAACCCATGGATATTTTTAGCCACTTGAAACATTCACTTGAAGACTTTTTTTTAAACTCAACTCATCAAATGATTATTATTTTGGTTATCTTACGGTGTTGCCGTAGCATTGTACAAATGAAAGAATTTTTCAGAATTGTTTCAAAACAAACGAGCCTTCCTCCATATAAAATAGCATTAGCAAATACCCGGCGTACTTTGTTACGCCTCAAAAAGTACGACGCATTAAGTTTTATGTATTCAAACGTATATTATTGAGTAGAATGCTGCCAATTTATGATAAACAAAATATTTTACCTAATCATCAGTTTGGGTTTCGTCAAAAACATAACACAATTGAACAATGCCATCGTATCTACGATACAATTTCAGATGAGTTAGAACGAAAACAATACTGCTCGGCAGTTTTTCTTGATATTGAAAAAGCGTTACAGGGTTTGGCACAGGGGCCTACTTTACAAAATTAAAAAAACTTCTTCCGGTACCATACTATTTCTTGTTGAATTCATACCTAAGTGATAGGGCATTTTTTGTCGGAATGATTAATTCAAATTCGAGCATACGTAATATAAAAGCAGGCGTACCACAGGGAAGTGTTTTGGGCCCAGTTTTGTATACTTTGTTTACATCTGATCTTCCTGAAGAAACAAATATTATTCTAGCAACATACGCAGATGATACTGCAATTTTAGTTGCAAATAAATGCGCTATTACTGCAAGCAGTGTTACGCAAATGCAGCTTAATTCATTGGAGGTATGGTTAGACAAGTGGAAAACCAAAATAAACATTGAGAAATGCAAGCATATTACGTTCACACTTAGAAAAGGTCAATGTTCTAATGTAAAACTATTTGGTCGAAATACATATACCCCAAACCGAGTGTGTAACTTATTTGGGAATGCATGTGGATAGAAGGTTTACTTAGAAAGATCACGTAAGAGCAAAAAGAAGGCATTGTGACTTAAAAGTGAAACAAATGTACTGGCGTTTAGGAAGAAACTCAGAACTTAGTTTAGAAAATAAGTTACTACTTTATAAAGCAATCATAAAGCCAGTTTGGGCATACGGGCTCCAACTATGGGACACTGCTAGTAACTCAAATATTGAGATTCTTCAACGTTTTCAAAATAAAACTTTAGGATTAATTACTGGTGCTCCAAGGTACGTAACAAATATCTGTATACACAGAGATCTCAAAATGTTAACAATTAAAGAAGAAATTAAAAAAGTGAGTAATAATTATGTGAATAGATTATCTAACCACACGAACGTACTTGCTATAATACAGTTAGATGAAACCAATAAAATTGAAAGATTGAAAAGAAAACATGTATTAGACTTGGGCTACTAAACAGATATTGTTCACATTAATGATAAGATAATTATTTAAGCGAACATCTACATTTGTACTATAGTTCTCTGTGACCTCAATGGAGGCGACGGAGCTAAGTTAAGTATTGATATTATTAGAACTTCTACTTATTATCACTTTGGATAGATTGTAGATTAAAAAAAAACATAAAAAAAAAAATGTATTTGTGTACTGAAGTCATTTATTTAAAAATACTTGAGTTTAATTTAAAAATAATAATTTACATACGTTAGGGGGCCTCACCAAAGAAAGTTGCTGCTTTCCACAGAAATTTTAAAACCTCTTATGTTTCAAGATTACCGCCAAAAAATATTTAGTAATAATTTAAGATCTATGTCTCTAAACTCTTCGGTTTCTAAACTCTTCGAATGTATTGTTAAAGAAAAGTTGGTTTTTTCTGTCAACAGTTTGATTTCTCCAAAACAACATGGATTTGTTAAAGGCAGATACACAGTTACCAACCTCACTGTGTTCACGGAAGAGTGTTTTTCGTCCTTTCAAAATGGGTATCAAGTTAACTCAATTTATACCGACTTTTCGAAGTCTTTCGAGAGAGTTTCGCACAAGATATTAATTATGAAATTAGCTTGTTTGGGGTTTCATTCAATTTTTCTTGAATGGGTTAAATCGTATTTGTCCAAAAGAATTTAGATAGTTGCGTTTGACAATGTTTCTTCAAGTCCTTTCATTGCGACTTCGAGTGTTCCTTAGGGTAGCATTTTGGAACCCTCATTTTTTACTCTGTTTGTCAATGACACTGATACCTGTTTTTCTGCAGCCAAATTTCTATTATATACAGATGGCCTTAAGATCTATTCGATAATAAAAATCTATGATGGCTCTCATGCTCTCCAATCGGACTTAGATAAGTTTTCTGTCTGGTGTTCACAAAATCGCATATCTTTGAATGTTATTAAATGTTCTCACTGCACTTTTACTAGAAAGCATTAGCCAATTTCTACGTGTTATTTTATCTCTGGTACACGATTAAAATGCTTGTCCGAAGTAAAGGACTTAGGTATTTACTTTGATATAAAATTGAGTTTCTCTTTGCATATTAATTATATTGTGCCAAAATCTTATGCCATGTTAGCTTTTATCCGATGTAATAGCATAGCTCTTTCTGATCCATATACACTAAAACTTCTGTTTACAACTTTTGTGAGGTCTAGGCTAGTTTACGCTTCTTTTATGTGGAGGCCTCATCAAGTCTCGCATATCAATCGTATAGAACGCATCCAAAAACTTTTTATTAAATTCGCTCATCGCTCGTTAAAATTTAGTGACCCTTTGCCCGCTTATAAATCTCGCTGTCTGCTCTTGAATTTAATGACTTTAAATAGGAGAAGTGCCTTTCTCGCCAGCTCTTTCGTTGCAAATATCTTAACCGGATCAATAAATTGTTCTGACCTCTTGGCAAGGTTAACTTTTAATATTCCTTTACGCAGTTTGAGGCAATTCTCTATGTTTTATATTAGATTTTCTAGTACTAATTATGCTCCTCTGATGCGAACTTACATGCCGACTTTGGTCCATTGGCTTACGCACTTGCCCAGCAAGTCGTAGGTTGTGAATTCGAATGCTAGTGGAGTCATGAAAGAAATCTGATGAGGAGATGTGGTGATCTCCGAAATAGCTATAATTTCTACCACTCCTGGTAGTTGTTGTCTTTTTTCCAATATACTTTTCCTTATACACTGGCCTTGAGCTCACAAATTAATATTATCGTTTAATAAAAAACATCCCGAAAAATCATATCCATATGAATATTAAATAAATAAATAAATATACTCTTTTAAACATAAAAACAAATTACCTTAGTTGATAAAGAAGCCAAGCATTAAAGATCTGTACAAAATTATTAAAAAAGTTGTTCAAAAGAATCACCATACGAGGGCAATTTGAAAAATCCGTGCAAAATTTATCAGGTGTCTCCACTAAAAAAAAATTGGTATTACCGTATTAGAGTACCAACCTTCAAACCGATGCACCGACAATTCTGAAGGTTCTGAAAGGCCAAAAGACGCTCTCACTGAAGAGACGATAGAAGAAATCTACGAAGAAAAATTGGGTATGAGGAAGCTACCTGCAAGACGAGTAGCAATGAAAGCAATGTCAAAACTGAATTAATTCGGCTATGAATTGCATCCTCATCCTCCGTATTTTCCAGATTTTGTTCCCTGCGACTATTATCTATTTCCAAACTTGAAAAAATATCTCGGCGGTAAGAATTTTTTATCAAATGTGGAGTTGAATTGGAAACTGAGGCCTTTTTTCGAGGCTTTGGCGCAGCCTAGCTTTCGGAAGGCATCAATAAGTTGGAACATCGCTGGACTAAGTGTATAGCGCTAAAAGAAGACTACGTTGAAAAATAAATTGAAATTTGCCCGAAACAATTATTATCAAACGCCCTGCATAAGTATAATGCCTATCGAAATTCGGATGACTTTGTTAAAACTCAATGATCAAATAATTACTATTCTGGATCTCTGCTTAAAATGTAACGGATTTTATAATTGCGATGGAAAAACAGCACCGTTTTTTTATGGGAAGTGATGCACCCTAATGAACGTATTCTTCAAAAAAAAGAAAAAAACACAAAAATCAAGCATGCCACTCTATTTTTTTTCTATTGTTTTTCGCAAATATTTTAATCAATTTTATATAATAGTAGGGCTATTTCTTTGTAAACGACTGGCAAACGCGCGCTTCAGCTCGGATAAAATTTTCTTTAATTATCAAGGTAACCCTGTTGGCATCTTTCATGAAATTTGCAATTTTTTTAATGCTATTTTAGAGAGCTGGCAAATTGTCAGTTGATGTGGTCATATATTTAAAAAGTACTATGTAATTAAAAACGGATTAGATATTAGGTTCAAATTTCGCTTGTATTTTCATAGAGCTCATTCACAATAGCGCAAGTTTTTCGCTACCCCAGACCACATCTCGGATATCCTTTTACAGAATCGTTGCTTTAAACACAATTTGCTACTTTACCTAGTGTTCTTTTGCTAGCCAATAACAAAAACAAACAGGCCTGGTATAGATAGTGTAGATTTTAAAAAACAAAATCTACCGAAAACCTGTTAGTGAAAATCTTACTAAGTCTTTGGTATTTCCTTTATTTCTAATTTCATTCTGCTAATTCCCTTACACCCCTATACTGTTGATTTGAAAGTTGTCAGGTTTCTATACGGGAAAAACGATTTTCAGTCTTCTAATAATGACAGCAGTCGTTGTAGTTGTTATATCCTACTGAGAATGCGACATCGACGTTATATTCTCCGATATAGTTTTAGGCGCAGTAATCCTGACAAGTGTCAAGTTTATAAGTTTTATCAGGTCATCTGCATAGGGCGGTTAATTTAAAATAAAATGCGCAAGTGTCACAGGTTTTCTTTTGTACACTATACATATGGGCATATATAGTACATACATATATACATATATGAGCATACATACAAATAAATTTTAAACACCTAAAAGCATACTACAATTCACGCCAAAATCTAATGTTTTGCATAAAACATCACTAGCGTAATATAACTGAAAACACACACACAATAAAAATGCGTAACGCAACAGGGTCACAACCAAAAGGACAAACACACACACAGCCATACAAACATATGTATGTGCGCTTTTCAGTGGAAGTGGAACCAACAGCAGAGGACAGTAAAATTTTTATGTAAACAAAGCTACAATGCGAGAAACCATTATTACATATTATTTATGTATGTATGTAGACGGGGTTTGCACATTTGTGAACCCTCGCAGCCGCAAAAGGTTAATTTTTACACACACACAAACAAGCAATACACTTTGGGTTTGACCCACAGCATTTTGACTTTTCTAGCCACGACTATTTGCAATGGGGTTGGGTTGATTGATCAAATTGACTTGATTTGAATTCCGTTACCGTAGGCCATGCTAAACTAAGCCATTCAACAATATGTAGATTGATCTATGTACCCTGTCGGAAAAAAGTAGACAGTCTAAAAAATTTACCATTTTAAAAAGTAGTTGGAAGTCAACTGCAGTGAAATAAATGTATGTTAAATTAATTATATTGATCTAATTTTTTTTTTTAAGTATATAATTATGTATGTATGTACCTGTGTGTATTATTATAATTTTTCTGTCGTAAAAACATTTTCAATACATTGCATATAAAATTAATAATTAATTATTTATTAAAATGTAATTGCTTTTTTTAACTATTATTTTGTAGATAAATACTAGCTATATATATATATATGTATTTGCCTTAAAGAACCCAGTGTTATAGCTGGCCGAAATAAAACAGTTTTTTTGAATTTTAATTTTAAAAGTATTTTTCTTTTTTGAATTTTTGCGATTTTTTTCAGTTTTTTGTCTTATTTTTTTTAACCTAAAATTACAAGCATACATGTCATAAATCACAAAGTCATACAATTTTAGATTTCAAAAGTTATGTTTTTGAACTGCATTGAAACAAAAAATTAAAACTAAGTAATTCTGTAGTTTTTACATTTTATGACTTTATGACTTATGACACATTATGATACCTTATGAATCACTACATAAATTATAACTCAGATCCAGCGACACCAATTTTAAAATATTTATATTTTTGCAGCAAATATGTGATTTGAATTCGAATGAAATCGAAACGTAAATACGGCTTTTAGAAATATCGCGCCTACAGCGCTACCTACCGCTCCAATTTTCAAACAAAATAGTTATATTTATGTGGCTACAACATGCTCCGAATTTGAAGCAAATCGGATCATAAATAAGGCTTTTAGCGATATCTCGGCTCCAGAGCCAATTAAAAAAATTAAATTTAAATTTACAAATTTAGTTTTTGGAAATATCTCGACTCCACCGCCACAGATGTTGTCTATTTATTAATTGCTCTTTGCATATGTATATAGAAAATACATTTAGGTTTCTCCCACATATAACTTGAATTTTCAAACAGGTGGCAACCCATTCTAAAAAATAGGTGTGAACCTTGTCCTTGCCGAAACGCACCGGTTGAGATGCATATTTTAATATTTCATATACTTGTGTATGTTTTAATTGAATTTAACTTTTTGAAAAGTGGCAACCCTCTTCAAAATATGCCTATAAACTAAGTTCTAGCGAAACGAACAGTTTTGCGGCCGTATTCTAATATTTTTTATAACTTGTTTATAATTTTATTAAATTCGGGTTTTCAAACAGGTGGCAACCCCTATAAAAGTTAGCTAGCAATCCTACTACCGAGACGAACCTTTTGGCACTCATATTTTAATGTTTCATATAACTTGCGTATATTTTATTAAATTTTACTTTTCAAACAGTTGGCAACCCTATACGAAAAATAAATTTAATTTACCATACTTTCAAGATATTTTGAAAATCAACTCTTGGTTTGATACCTACCTCATATATTGCAATTTTGATTTCACCAATTACTTTAATTGAACTTAAAATTTTAAAAAGGTGGCAACTCCCATTAACAACTCCTTATATGGGATGCCATGCATCGAACTATATACATACATCTCAAAGCCCTAACCATACAAAAAATTTAAAAATTGCGTGTTTGAGCTCAGACTTACTTTCAATTACTTTGAAGTACTTGGAAAAGTATTGCAATTCTTTTAGCGAGTATTTTCGAGTACTTTCGAGTACTTTCAGTACTTGATGGTATTTCCAAATATTTTCCAATTACAAGTACTTGTACTCGAGTCCTAATTTCAATTCAGCTAGAAAACAATTACGTATTCATTATAAGTACTTTAAAAAGTATTTGTATTGAGTACTAATTGTACATGAAATTTAACAGCTCTGGTTTTAAAACATTTTAAATAGGAAATTTCAAATAATTGGATATAAAAACATTTGAATGTAGCTGAAAAAAAACTGTTTAAAAGTAGTTGAAAGTAATCAATCAAAAAATTGAATAAAGTTAGTTGCTTACAAGAATAAAAGAAAGATTTCAACCACTTTTAGTTGGTACAAAAGTACTTAACTTAAATTACTTTTAAAATAACTCTATTTCCGACACGGTATGCACGAGTATGCAACTCTCACACAAACTTAACTAAACTAAGTTTTAGTGGCCACAATTGGCACGACTGAAATAATACAAACAATACCTAACATAAATTCAATGTGAATGCTGTTGTTGTTGGGATGTAGGCAGTCAGAAATATTTGAGAGTGGTGAATATCAATGCAGACACAAACAGGCACACACAATAACATTTCACTAAATATCCCCAGGCGGCATTTTCGAGCATATTTACTCACAAATTTATTGACTCAATAAAATTATTAACTCTAACGCCCAACATGCAATTTGAATTGTTTGCTAGTGATTCCTCGCGGATATCCGGATGGTATGTTTTCTTCTTGTTTTTTTTTTTTAAACGAGCTGTTTTTGAATACGATAAATAATGTATGTGCTTGAAACTTAACTTTTCTTGTGTGTTCGCTCACTCTTAGGGCGATCGAGTGTATGCGCCTCGATTAGAACCTCATTAAAGTGAACCAGAGACGCAAGTTTAAGCTTAGCAAACTTAACCTGTAGCTGATTAAGGTATATATATATGTATGTCGATTATTGAAAAAGTTTGGTTAGCTTTCATAGATATCAGCCCTTTACGTAAATTTATTCTGGGCACCATTAAGAGTATCAATACATTTCGCGAAACGAAGTTGAGCTTGAATCTCCTGTCAGTGTTGTAAGGCAGAGTATTTTCCTTTTTATTTTCCAACTGGAAATTTGGTATAATACCTTTAAACTTATATATATATACATATATACAATTATTGGGATGAGGTGTCACTATGGAAATGCCAACAATTTTCTAATATCCCTTGTCGAATTTGGTTTATCGGAAAAAGTGAAGTACAAAACGAACCACTTTTGAATTTGTTTAGATCCGCTAGGTGGTACTAACTTCGCGATATTTTTAAACGCCGTATTTGTGGTACGAATTTGTTTACAAAAGTCAATTAGGTTTAAACAAATACTTTTGGAAAAACTACTAGCGAAACATAAGATGTGACAGGTGCCTGGTTCTATAGGTGGCACATAAATCATCAAAAAAAAAGTTCCATGCAGCACCAGCCGTATCTAGACAAGCAAAGCAAAATATCTAGCGAAAGCAACTTCACATAAAAATAATGTTTCGGTCGAAAGTGACATATGTAAAACTACATCATCGATCATTTGTTGAGCAAAAAAACGAAACTGACGCCAATTTCACTGTGCTAAAATTACGACTGGTGCTACCGAAGTCGGACTGGATTTCAAGAGAAAACCCCCAGCTGGGTTTTAAAAGTTTCCTCGATTTTTATGTCTGAGTGAAATAAAAAGTTAAGACATATAAAGTAAAATTCCAAAAAAAAACATTTTCTTAGAACATTTTGACCCGTTAGCTCTCACCTTAAAATGTCGTTTTGACCCTTACTTCAAGAAACCACTCAAAAGACCAATTTGGAAAGTCGTTATAGGATTAAAATGTTCTCAGCCATAATTTCTGTGTGAAAATTTTACAAGTAGTATCGAAGTTTCGTCGTAATATTACGTATCAAGTTTGAACACCTGCATTATGTTTGCGCACATGAATGTTGTAATTTTGCAGGTAATTAAAGCTCACCACTTTGTCATTGCCTAACTTATCGACTCCTAGTCTATCTTGTTGTCATATTTTTCTTTGTTTGGAACAATTGTTCACTATATGTAGTAGTTGCTTTATTCAAGTATATCTTATTGTGAAGCCAATTGAACTCTCCATCAGTTCTACACTTTAAATAGCAAAGGCATTGTTGGTCTTGTCATCTCGTTTGTTTTCTCCACACTGCCGCAGAAGTTTCTCCGCCAATTTTTCCTGGTCTTGTTTACTTCTCTTTGTACCTCTTTAACAGTTCTTGATATGCCTTCTAGGAGAACACATTGTCAACTAACTTAATTTACTTAAAGAGTACTCATCTGTCACGCATTTGGATCCAAGTCCCACGTTACACCAAGGGGCTTTTAGTCCGTACGTACTGAAGGGCACGAAACTTTATAAGCTTTATTCCCATCTGCCTTCTTATAACCGTCCAAGCTCGTATTCTCAGGATAATATAACAGTGAACTCTATGTTTCTCTGGTAAGACAACGATGTGTACTAGGTGTCTTCCACTTTTCTGGCATGATGTGTTTTTGGATGGTTTTCGGGGTGGATGTGTTCCGATTTGCTCTCTACCTGTACACGTTTTTGAAGAATAAACCAATGACTCAAGAATACTCTTGAATGGCAACACTGACGGCGTGTTTGATGAAGAAAAGTCTATACCAAATTTTAGTGACAAGGTAAGTAAGAACATCAATCATATGGCTTACAAACAACGAGGGCTGCGGAAGGCGCAGAAACATGGACGATGTCGGGCATAGAGGTATTCGTGTGATCTATTTCACGCAAGATCTGAAGCTCTTTTGGGGTAAGACAACATGGACAACATAGTCTGCCGCATAAGAATGCAGGGAATCCTTGGCTTGGCATAAATAACTGGCGGTTGTTCGACCCAAACCAGTATAAGGCTGTATTAAACATTTTCGTAAACTCACACGATTCTTTCAACTTTCTTTCTATTCAACTTCATTGTTTACGCACGTAGAAAAAAAGTATCTGGTTATATAGATTGGATTTGTCTGAGACATCAAGTTTTAACGACATTAAATTACTGAACCAATCGTTAACTAACCACAGAACAAATTTGTTTCATTTCATTACAATTTACTCCATACAGCGCATAAATTCTGACTGTCAATAAAAAAAATCAAATGCATAAAATTGAGTATGGAACTATGATTAAATTTTTGAAAAAAAGGTGTGAAGACAACTGCGAAAATCTTGCGTACGGGTATTCTTAATCTTCGTTTTTCTCCTTAAAAGATGGGCGAAACAATTCCCTTTGGGAAGGAAATTAATTAATGATAAGACGGCGAAGCTATTACGGCTGTGTATATAAAATTTATAGAAGAGACAATGCTAGAAAACGGATGAGTAAGATAAAATGAAGTCAGTAAAAGGTGAAACCTAAAAATTCTTTCCGCTGTTCAAAAACAAGAACTGAAATCAATTATATCCCTTTTTGAAAGTCGACAGAAAGAAGTTTTGGATGCAATTTTTATTATTTATCTTTATCATTAATCTTTGGTGAAAACGATCAATGTGGTGGTGTCGTCCGAGCTCACAGCGACCAAACAAAGCCAAGCTGGCTCAAACACATAAATAGATTTTGGTTATTTGGACTCTCTGATGCCATCTTGTTAAACCTCCGAGAATCGAGCTTCAATGGATTTAACGATAGAACTGTTATAGTCCCGACGTAGCCCCTAGCGAATATTATTTATTTTCCAAATTGGTATCCGACTAGCAAGGAAAAAATTTAACACTAATGATGAATTGAAGCCAGCTGTTTTTGGGCAGTAAAAATGCAGTATATTTTTTAATAGCATATCAATCTTAGTTAAGCGCTATACAAATTTATAGAAATAAAGTGAAACTATATTGAAAAATAGCGGTTTAAAATTTATCCTTCACTTCATAGTTCAGTGCAGAGACTTTCGGACCTTACTGAAACGAATACTAAATCATCCTTCGTTTACTTAATAAATTCAATGCATAATTCGAAGTTCGATTGGCTTTGGTGTGAGCCTTTTCATCATTGCCTTTGTGGTTATTCTTATGCACACCTACTTACTTACAAATGTACTGATGTTTATGCAAATTTTTTTTGTGCATGTCGGCGTTGAATGGTCAACAGTATTTATGTTTATTCCCCCATATAGGGCCTAAGGCGAAACGTACATACATAAATATTCTATTAGATTTAAACACATGGCCCAGAACATAAATCCGAATTGCACTTGCAGACAGGGGTGAATCTACGGGGAGAGGGTTGAAGTAAGAAACAGCTTCCCTTTCCAAAAACGTTGGCATAATATGTAAGTGCAGAAAAGGGCTGGAATTTTTTGGTTTTATAGCTTCTCCATGAGTTTTCCCTTCTTAAATCAAATAAACTATTTGGATCTGAAAAAGGTATGTGTGAACTTTTTGAAATCATCATTATAATTATATTATAAATATATAATTAAATTACTATATTTTTTACATCATAATTATAGAACTATACAATATTTTGAACGCCTCAAAAATACACAATTTCGTTATTTAATGATGCGATTGAATGTATAGGAATAGAATGAAATAACCACAATAAAAGCGTCAAAGCTTATTATTACACCGTGTGATATTGAGTTTCTTATTGGTGTTTTCTGTCTAATAGCCCGGACACACTATCTCAATTTATGGCTCATTCGTAATTTATGAGCAAACTGCAATTAAATTTAGTAATTTCGTCTTGTAAAATCTATCAATCAATTAAGGAGAAATGGGTATTTTATCAAAAATCAATAACCAATTCAAGAACAAATCGGCATCGCCTCTAGATTTTATCGATAATTATCGAAAAATCATTACATGTGAATTATTAATATTTCACTCCAATGTTTCTTGAATTTATTATTTTTATTTTTTTTTTTTATTTTTTTTATTTATACAAAATTAATTTAAAATTAAAATTCTAAACTAATGCTGTTGCGTTTAGCTTTGGCAGCGCAGGCCTTAAGCTTATTCTAAGTATGGTTTCAAACTACGTTATGTTTTTTGGTGATAGCTATGCACTAAATGTGTTGGTATAAATAGGTTGACTTTAGGAATTCTATTGTCTTTTCAATGTTGGCTGGATTGGGAGAGGAAATGAAGGTTAGGGGATCGGCGTTTTGCTGCGTTCTGGATGATTGAAATTTAGGGCAGTTCGAGATCAAGTGATTTATGCTAACGTGTATAGATAGGTTGCAAAAAGGGCAAATAGGATGTTCGCGACTTTGCATTAAATGCTGGTGAGTTATGTATTTTTGTATGTCCGAGCCTTAGGCGTTCGAATTTTATGATATCGAGTCTAGATAGGTTGTTGTTGTGAATGATGTGTAAGTTGTTGCCAGATATTTTGTCATTATTAATTTGTTTGTACCAGTCAGAAGTGATTTCCCATATCCTAGTCTTTTTTATGCTGTAGAAGTAATTAATATGTTTTGATATATCGACTGTGTTATAAGTGTTGGTTGTTTCTAGAGGGAATTTATATGCTTCTTTTGCAGATTTGTCGGCGAACTCGTTGCCAGCAATTGAAACATGTCCTGGGATCCAGAGTAGCTTGATGTGCGGGTAGTGCTTAATAAGTGCGTTCCTGATTAGTGTGGGGTAATAATCATTGTTATCAATGTTTCCTATAGCTTTTAGAGCGGACAACGAATCTGTGCAGATGACGAAGTTGGAGTTTATTTTGGAAGCATGATTTATGGCTTCATGAATCGCGATGATTTCTGCTGAAAACACTGATATATATGCTGGTAAATTTGAGATTTTAATAATCTCGTTTAAAGTGGTGAAAGAGACTGTGTTGTATATTTTTGAACCATCGGTGTAGATAAAATTATAGTTTGGGTGTTCTTCTTTAGTTTTTTTGAAGAGGGTTTGAAATATCTTTGGGCTTGTATCAGTTTTGGCATATCTATGTAACGAGGTGTTAATTACGGAGGAATTAAGTGTCCATGGTGGGTAGGTGTCTGGTATAGGGGCGAGTGTTAGGGTGGGGATATCGAGTTTTTTGCAGCATTGTATGATTCTGTATAGGGAAGAAGTTGGGTTTTTTTGGTTAATTGTGCATTGCTGGTCTCTGATAGCATTCTCTAGCGGACTGTTGTGGGATCTCAGAAGTGTTTTAAAGAGTTTTGCTGTTGTGAGGTCTCTTAGATCTTCCATTGTGTTTAGATTGGCTTCAAAGAGTAGATTATTGGTGGGTGTTGCCCTGAAGGCGCCGAGTGCGGCTCTAATTGCTGAATTAAATGGAGTTTTCAGTTTATTAAGAATGGATTTGGAGCAGAATTCATAGAGATAAATTCCGTAGCTTATTTTCGAAACTACATAAAAGGGCTTTGATCACATTAATAATATTACTGGTGTTGCAGTTTAGCTTATGGCAAGATAGACATTTTATAACGTTAAGGCTTTTCATTAGCGACTGGGTGTTCCATTTATATTTTTTGTTGAAGTTTATTCCAAGTATTCGTAAGTTGTCAACACTTATTATTTGAAGGTTGTTGGCGTGTATAATGCTGGCACAGTTGCGTTTTCGGCATATGTGTAGGTGTTTGCATTTTGTGTCTGAAAGTGTTGCCCCCGAGTATTTACACCTTTTCGTGATGTCTTGAAAAAGTCTGTTTAAGAGTAAGTTTTGGTTTTTATTTCGATCTTGCTCAATTAGTAGGTAAAAATCATCAGCATAGGCGCAGAATTTAACTTCTTTATGAAGTGATATTGTTGCACACAGTTTATTGTATGCTATAAGGAATAAGATAACGGATATTGGAGATCCTTGTGGGATTGTGAGGATACTGCCTCTAAAAGCTTTCTTTCAAGGCGAATTCATATCAGGTGGTGTTATTGTATGTAAAACAACAAAAATTTACACTAACAAATTATATGCACAATGACAGTATGATTTAAAATAAACACATCTTTTGACTTAACGTTTACCAAGCGATTTCAATCAGCTGCTTGATCAACTTCACCTTATATGAATTCGCCGCGTTTTCTTTATTAATCGAAAATGTAAAAAATAAAAGATATTATCACAATAAAATTGGAATAGAACAAAAATGTGCACAATCTCAATCAAACAACTTTCTTTATGGAGCTGTCAAGACAAATTAGGACTGGCACTTATGAATAAAATTGATTTATGTCTAGTAATTTGCATAAAATTAAACAATTTAAGCTGTAATGTGAACTTACTTTTAGCTTCATACTTCGAAGATCAGATATCTCTGTCGGAGGTGAAAACAAGTCGTGATGTGCTAGAATATCGTCGATCGATTACTCATCCGATATTTTGTAACTGTTGAAGTATTGTTTTGTCACGAAACTACTCCTTGTCTTTTTAGTTATATTACAAATAAGAAAATCATGAACAGTGATCTGCTGAAATGAAGTATGAAATGAATATGTTTGTTGCTTTTTCACAAGGAAACGGCTGGGCATACATACATATATGAATAATAAGAGAGTTGCCGCCTGTTCAAAAGGTTCTAATCAATTAAATTAAAATTCATAATCACATATTGCCAGTTGCCACACTGGGCAGCTTTGAGTAGAATTTGACACATATGTATGTAAAGTATGTATTCTGGATTACATTATAGGACTTTTTTAAAGCGAGGTGCCACCCGTTTAAAAGGATGTAAGCAATTAAACTAACGAGTGAAATCAATTCTTACAATATGGGTGCCAAACGAAAGAGGTTTGATATAGTTTTATTTCGAAATTTTTTGGAAAGAAGGTTGCCACCTATTTAAAAGTAAATTAAGTTCAATTAATAAATTTAGTGAAATTTTACCATATGGGTTTGAAACTGAAATGATTAATAAAGCTTAGTTTCACAAATATTTTGGTGAGGGCTGCCACCTGTTTAATAAAATAAAAACCAATAAATTCATAAATGAAGTGAAATCAGTGTATCTTAAGTATTTACACCAACTTGTTTTGAAAGCAGTTTATAAAAGTGTTGTCACCAATGAAAAGATTTTTTCAGTTTAAGTCATCTAAAGTGTAACAATATTATATTTATTAACCCTTAATATTCCACTGGTACCGCCAAGAACCAACCAACTAAAATCATTAATGAAATTATTTCTTTTAAATTTACCGTTACGGTTTTAATAATATTTATTCATCATAGCGCCGCCGTAGATTGGTCTGTGTTGGCAAATAACTCCGTTCCATAACTTTATGTTCAGTTAGTGGAATTAACTGCGCGAAATAACACATTGATGAAATTTGTTATTAGAAAAAAAAGATATTTATATGGCCAACTCTTGAAAACCGAAACAAATGTTTCTGAGATCGTTTTTGTGTCCAGAGGATATTGTGAACTTAAACATTAATTTGTTTCCTCTTATTTTAGTAGATTTCTTCGAGTTTGTTATTGGTTTTTTTTCGGAAACGTGAGGCACCCGGATTTCGAAATAGTTATTACTATGTTTTTTTAGGGTGTCACTGTAAAAAAAATATATCTGGTATTTAAGGGTTAAGACACATTTTTGAATAGATTTTATGCCTATAAACATAATTAAAAAAGTCCGTATATACGAAAGATAATTTGTGCAGGTGTATTTTTTAACATG
Source organism: Anomoia purmunda (assembly GCA_951828415.1). Classification (NCBI taxonomy): domain Eukaryota; kingdom Metazoa; phylum Arthropoda; class Insecta; order Diptera; family Tephritidae; genus Anomoia; species Anomoia purmunda. Next base: position 19,552,202 of record OX639993.1, read on the forward strand.
TACATCTTCTAATTTCCTTATTCTGGTTAGCAGGCCCCAACCTAACGAGTTTTTCTTCGTGCATAAGAACTATACATATTTATATACTATACACACTGTAAATATACATATAAAAATTATAAACATCTCTTTTTAATTGCAGCTACATTCAACATCACTTTCGTAACTTCCTACACCTCCACATTGATAGAACTCTTTAAATGGCTGTACAAATACTGAAACGTACCACCGTGCGCTGCTCAAAGTTATTGCTTTTATTTTTATTTTGGAATGCTGTAGCAGCAGCAAATGGTATCGGAAGTGAGTGGTCGATGCTTGGGGAACATAATTATCCAAAAGTAAGTTGATCATACGAAATGTCTGAGAGCAGGCATAGAAATACGTCAATCCTTAATTAATGCTTAAAACAAACGCAAAGTAGCATCGACAGAAAGAGGACATGTTATAATGAGTTTGCGCAAAACCACAAAAAGGAAATTAAAAGCCCTTTTTGTACCTGCTTGGTGCATGGCAAAAACATCTTAAAGCGTTAAAGCCTGCAGGTTGCTTACAAGAAATGTCAGAATTCGATGTCAGGAAATAGAGAAATAACAAATGTCCCAGAAAGAAAGTTGTTTTTAAAGACCACGCAAAATCACAGCATTGCTTGTTTATTGGGTCTTATTTACTGAGTCAATTTTTAACTTATTTAGAGCTAATTTCTTTGTATATTTAAGTTAATATACTCTGCATTTGCAGAGTTTAAAATTTTTATAATTAAAATTAGCTGCTCGAAATACCCCGATTTACAGTGATACAAGCTTCCATTCATTGACGTAATGAGGGCTTGACGCACTCAAAAATGCCTTCAGTTTGGCCGGGAAAAATGAAAATTTTGCAGCTGCCTCATAAGACTAAATCGAGAAAACATCCAAGTCAGGCAATCTTCCAAACCAAACCAATCCAAACGACAGAACCACCTCCTCCAATCCATCGATTTCGGAAATAACCTGGCCGATTTATTATTTCCCGGGTAAAGATATTAGCTCAAAATTATTATTTAATCGGTTTATCTTCAACTGACCTCATTAAATAAGCCCCGGGGAGAAAAATTACCGCTAATTACTTTTTTTTTTTGTTTTAGTTCAAGGAATGCGAATGTCAAATATTTGTACGCAAATTTGAATCATCTTGTATATTTTGTTGTTTTTCGATTGAAATAGATAATATTAGATTTAAAATTAAATGAACGAGTCTTTTCAGTCTCGCTCGGTAATACCACGGTTAAACATATCACAAATAAGTCGATTGGAAAGCAAAAAAAGAATATACGCTACGCTGAGAATGTCACCAAAAAGAAGCTCAAAATAGCAGAAAAAGTGACGACTTCGCGACACTTTATCCCAAACATAATCTTTAATTTAAAAAAGTCGAACATAAATTGTATATGTACCCGAATGGTCTTATTCATACAAAATAAACAAGGTTAAAGAGCTTATAAAGTTAAATTTTTATTTTTTGTGATTTTATGTGAAAGTTGTTAGATGCAATGGATCCAAGAAATTACCCATATTTAAAGCATGTTTACTTATACACACTTAATATGTGTTTCTGTAGATTAATGGTAGATTTTGACACCAAATATCTAATTTAAAATTTTCTTACATTTCTCCCACTCTATGAATGTACGTGCGCTCGTCGCCCTCTCTACAATCAAAAAGGCCATAAATGAATGGAATAATCTGGATGTTTTAAAGCTCGGCGGCATCCCTACCCTCCTACCTGCTCACCAGAACTATGAAAACAACAATGCTTTCGGGTAAGATATCCAAAGACAATAATTCAATGGCATGCAAATTAATGTGGAATGAATGGAGTGTTGGAGAAAACTTGAAGATATATTTTCTTAAGCTGCTAGAATAAGTTTTGTGGGAGTTTGTAATAAGGTAATTGAATATAGCTGGTGTTAGTAGGATTCTAACCTGCAGAACCCTTAGAACAATTCAATAGCTTTGATTAGAAAGTTACCGACATATCTTACCATGGGAGAACCCGAAACTGTTGGTCGTCGAACCTTAGAGAACCCTCCCAGCGAAGTCTTTCACTTTAAAGTTGTGCAATAATTTCAGGGTCATTGTGTGGGATCGAAATGAGTCCAACCCATATCCTAAAACCTTCAAACCTTTTTACATTTTTAGAAGTAAAGATTTTTATAGCCATATTAAGTTTGATATTTTTTGCCTGAATGTTTTTAAAATAAGTGATACAAGCAATTAAAATTATAAATATCTCAAAAAAGCAATAAAAACAAAATGTTTCAAACTTCTATAAATGAAGAAAAATGTTTTTCCGAAGTTAATAGGATATAAGTTATGGAAAATGAATTGCCAAGGCGAATTCATACAAGGTTATAGCATCCCATGGGCTGAATGCTTGTTCTTCTCTCCGAATTCGCTAGGTTGTTTTGTATACACAAACAAAATACATGAGCAAACTGACCGAATTCGAATTCCGACATTTCACACGCAAAATTACACAAACAAAATACACAGCGGATTCGCTTTGTTTATATTGCTATCACCTTCTATGGATACACCTTGATGAATTGCTTTCAAATCGGTATATTTATTTCTTAAAGAAAATATATAACAACGATGAAGTAATTTTTGAAGCAACATAAACAAAAAGAAATATTGCCTGTGATTTCTTTTTTTATTGAGAGCTGAAAAGCAAGCTTATATCAAAACTCAAGGCAAGGCTCATTATTCCAATAAAATTTACCGCAAATTTGCTTAATTCATGCCAATAAAAGTGCATGAAAATTTACTACAACATAGACGAGAATGTCTCGCTCTTTTATGGAAAACTTTGAATAACTGCTTTTTTATTCTAAGCGGTCTCTGTTTTTAGTAAGAAAATCGAAGTATAAACAGGATTTTGTTTTTTTCCAAATATATCAGTCCATTTATACTATATGTTGGCCTAGGCAATATTTTATCTGCATGCCAAATATAAAGTAAATCCGTTTAACTGAGCTTACGTGATTGAGTAACAAACCTAGAGACTTTTAGATTCCTATTTTTAGTAGGATTAATAAATATTAGAATAAGTTGTAGTGAACTTTGATTTGTTTGATTCAAAAAATAAATTGCATTTTGACTACTTTCATTTAAAATTATATCATACACCGAATAACAAATATGATTTCAAAAGCATTAGAACAATAGAAAATATAAAAACTCTTCTCTGGTACCACATACGAGTAAAACTTATTTGTTCTCTGTCTGCGAAAAGTGTCCGTAACGAAGGGTAACATAAATTATATTTAAATAACCGTTTCTTACTTAGTGTTTTATATGTATGTATGTTGTGTGTTTGTGTCTTTTCTAATATTGTTTTCCTAATTTCATCCTATCATTTTTCCTTCCAGCAACCCAATACGTACCTTGAACGTCGACAAGCGTACCCCGAATGGCTTCATTGGGATGCGCGGCAAAAAGGAATATGAATTCACCGATTACAGCAATGCCAACAATTTCATACTAGATGATGAAAACGCTGGCGATTTTAGCATCGATCCAATACAACGAGCTGCTTATGAGAATGCTTTGAATAATGAGTATGGCCGCTTGGAGGCATCCGAGTTACGCTTCAAAAAAGCGCCCAGTACATTTTATGGTGTGCGAGGCAAAAAGTATGCTGTTAGCGATTCTAATCGCATCAACTCACTAATGCACCGGTTGGAGGAAGATGAAAAGCGCAAAGTGCTATTGCAGAGAGTTTTCGACAACTGGTTAGAACCGAAGGACTTGCCCGAAAGTGATCTCATAAAGCGTGCGCCAACCGGTTTCACTGGAATGCGTGGAAAGCGGCCAGCTAATAGCATTATAGACTACTTGTATATGAATAGAGATGCAATAGCTCCACCATCGATGGGGGAAGAAAAGCGTGGGCCAGTGAGTGGTTTTGTAGGTGTGCGTGGAAAAAAGGATGTCGATCATCAGGCGCTCAAGCGATCGCCGGCTGAGGTGAGTGTAATTAAAAATTGTATGTATGTGTGCGTTTAATTTCTCAGGAATATCATTTTGGAATTTAGAAAGTAGATATATGTATGCTTTGATCGAGTGGCTACTGAAAGGTTCGCCACGTTTTCTATGCCATATGATTTTCTTTACAAAATCCGACTTAATTTAGAACGAAATTAGAGGAATAGTTAAAATAAACTGCTCGTGATTCATCTGTATTTTATTTTGAACTTCTTCTTCTTCTTAATTGACGCTAAGCCTCCTAGTCGACCGATTCCAACATAGCACGCCAGACACTCCTTTTCTTTGCTAACTGGCGCCAGTTAGATACCCCAGGTAAAGCCAAGCCTTTCTCCACCTGATTTTCCAAATGTAGAGGAGACCTTCCTCTTCCTCTGCCACCACCTGTCGAAAACTTTCGTGGCTCGAGCATTTTCTTCCATGTGTACAACATGGCCTAGCCATCACATCCCCTACTTCTTAATTCGCTGTACATGTCGATGTGAATGCCATGGTAAGACGTCGGAAAGACGTAAATGTCCAAAAATCTTTCTCTGGAATACTTCCGACTTCATGACCTTACCCACCCTGACATTGATGTCACCAAACATGATTTTTATATCGCGACAGGAGAACATATGTAGGTAAAACTGATTGTGCAGTAAATACCATCTCATAGAAGGAATACGTTACGAGAAGCAAGCAGTAACTTAAACTTTTCGGCCTGTACCCATGGGCTCTCAATTTACCCCAATTTGCAAGTTTTTTGCGTACTCGAACACCAAAACTTTATAATTTGTGTTAATCTGAATATGAAGTCAGAGTATTAAAAGTATAACAGTTGTTGAGATATAGCTAAATTTAGATTGATTGATTTGAGATCTCAGAAATGATATATGTGTCTCACTTAATTGAGATTATTTCTGGAATACATAGTTGGCCGATTAAGACCTTCAGAACAAGTACTACCCTCATAGTAATAATAATATTTTGACGATTACATCATATAGCTTGATGTTTGGCCGAATTTCTTCTACAATTTGTGGTCTGCATCTTGAAGTTGTAACACAAATTAAGAGACCTTGAACGGCGAATGTTTTTTTTTGTGAGAAGCTTTCTCATGGCTTGCCGAATGGCGTTCGCTATTAGAAAAAGCTTTTCTAACATTTTGTGATGTTACTTGCCCCGGCCGGATTCGAACCCGTGACACCGAATGCTACGCGTACATATTACCCGTTCGACTACGGCGGGAATCATGTTTTCACAGCGTGTGATATACTATGACTATCAATTTTTTTTCATATTCTCAAAATCTGTTCCAAGGCGAATTTATATAAGGTGTAGTTCAAGGCGAATTCATAACACACACACGCATTTTTCAATTTTAGGATGTCACAAAAAAAGAACAGGGAAGATGGGAAGCCTTTATTTTTCGGTTTTAGGATGTCACAGGGAAAGGAATAATATAAATATAATGGAAGAAGAAGATATCTGCTCCTTTAATTGCATCGCCTTATATGAATTCACTTTGGTTAGTTACTATAGCAGTCGATTTCATTTTTTTATTCATCTTACATGTAATTTGTTTTTGCTTTTTCGTATGAGCTTTCAGAATTCGTAAAAACAAAAACAAGATGTATGTAAATTTTAACAAATCTTACGCAAAGCAAAAACAAAATATATGGGAGTTTTGTAGTTGTATTTATAACACCACCTTATATGAATTCGCTTTGATCTATTCATTATATTTCACCTTAAGATATCTAAAGTAATTGATTAATTTTAGTTTCTAAATTCCATTATTTTCAATATATTCACCCAGTCTGTTAACCAACGCAGCAAAGCTCGACGTTTTGTCGACTTTACCAACAAATTTGTGGCGGTGCGTGGTAAGAAAGCCGATGCCAACAGCGATAGCAGTAACACTTTCACCGACGAGACAGAGCAGAAGTACTCCGTCAACAATATGCCCCTAATGGCGCTGCTCGGCGTGCGCGGTAAGCGAGCTATTGCAAAATCGGCGGAAACGGAAGACGCTGCATGTGAATTAGGTACGTATACGGCGTGTATGACACGTTGAGATATATGTACATACATACATACATATGTACATCAATATATATATATATACGGTATACATATATATATATATAAGAAGGCGCGTACAATTGCAGTTACAGTGTGCCATTGTGAAGGACACTTCGCGTAGAAAAGAAAAGAAAATAAATGTCTTCCGGATTTACGATGTATATAATGAGCAAATACTTGCCTCTAACGGTAGCACAACAACAATGCACTAAATGCATTCATACATACATAGCATCATTTTAGAAGATGCAATTCGAGGTTGAGAGTTGAAATTTTTTGTTGCTTTTTTTTTTTTGAAACAGATAGCAACAACGTTTATGCGTGAAATGTTGGAAAAGATTTGCGCGCAAAGAATGAGCAGATATTATTTACACTTACATATACATACATATGTATGTGTGTGTGTATATGTGGTAGTAGTTAGTTGCAAACGGAATATAAGTAATGTAGAGTGACAGCAGTGTAGAGCCAACACTTGAGCTTCGACTTGAGTGAGCGGGCCGGTCGTTGTTTCGAGTGGCGCTTAACCTTTTTCATGGATTCGCTCAAGTGTCGCTCGCACTCGGCCTATTGTTGCTGGCGACTTATTTTCAACTGTCGTCATACTGTTAAAGTGCATACATATTTTTAAATATTAAAATTTTGTTTTTTTCTAAATATTTTTTCTAAATATAATTCTAACAAAACCTCTTTTTCATGTTACAACTTTCTTTTGCATTTTAGCTGCCAACAACTTGCGCAGCATGGACATATAAACTCAGAAAGGGTTCAGATTTGGAATGTACACTTTTTCAACGGGCTTTTAGCGGAAAATAAGTTGTATTTCTTAAATAAAATAAAAAATAAAAATTAAAGTTCCTTTCAGCACCATCATTTAAATTTGCATACAATACATGCACACCACACATACATACATACATACATACAAACAATCGGACACGCACACATATTCATATTACGAGTAAAAAGACGATCTATGTACACAGAACTTTCGTTTGCTTTCAATTGCAAATTTGGTTAAAAATGTTCAATATTTCAACAAAAAAAAAATTATTCATCTGTCACAGAAGTTATCTAATACCATGTCCGCATCAAAAGTTAATCATCTCAAATCGAAGTTAATCGGCATCATTAACTATTAATGTCCACTCCGCGGTTTGCGGTTTACAATTCGTGAAAGGTAGTAGCGTCAAGAACTTCATGTAAATGTTTTTTTTTTTTTGCTTTGAGTGATGTGCATAATAGAAAAACTAAGAACTAGAGAGGAAGTAAAACAAAAGAAAGTGTGAATTTTCCAATTTGAACGAAATTAGAAAAGGAAAATATATTAAAAAAAAGTTGACATCTTCACCATACAAGGCGAAGATAGAACAAGCATTCAGCTCCTGGAACTCAACCACCTTCTGTGAATTCGCCTTTGTTTCTTTGGTTTCACTGCAGTTTGACAGTTGATTTCACAAACAGATAGCGCAAATCTGAGTTGCATAGCGAATTTAATGTGGATTAAATCCTGATCTTTTCTGTAACATGTTTTTCAAGTAACATTTTCAAATGCTGAAATCTTGCGAGATAATTACGATAAATGCGATCATTACCAGATTAAGTTTTGATCTGGACATGGTATGACTTTCTGCTTTGCTTTCGCGTCGACGTTCCTCAGCGCTGACGGGCTAACATACATACAGTGCTCGAAACAAGTTTTGGACCCGTACATTTTTTTATAAATATTAGCCATGTTTTTCATGGCAAGTTTCAAATATGGTTAGCGTTTAATTTTAATTTGCTGAATTTTATTGAATATTGTATAAAGTTTAAAATTTGTACTTGTATTTGTTTTTTTGTTTGATATAGTATGTGTTATATTTTGATAAATAAAATTAAAATTTTTACCATGAAAAACATGGCGAATAATATAAAAAATACTTACTGTGCGAATACCTTTTTCCGGCACTGTATGTATGTATTACTGTAAATCAGAGGTGGGCACAAGTTGATTTTCCTATGCACGCGTGCATAGGGCCTCTGCTGCGACGAGCAGCACAAAATATTACGCTATTTAAAGAATACGAACGATCCAAGAATGATAGAATACAAGATTGCGCCTTCCCGTGACACTGGCATATTCCGTAGTATGTAAACAATGAAAGAATAAACGCAGAAAGAAGAATGAGAAAAAATGACAGTTCTCAGTTCAAATGAATGAAATGAGCCAAAAAAGCTGCACTTTGCACTTTTACCATCACCACTGCTACAATTATACACCCGACACTTCATGTTAATAGTTTTTGTTTTATTTTTAATCAAAAAAATCAAATTATCAGAAAATATTAGCAAAAACGATATTTCAGCGCGATATTCAAATTGAAATTTGAATTTTCTATGTCGCTTATTTGTAAACAAACCTTCATAACGAAAATACGAGAACTGTCAAATTCGGCAAAACCAAAGTAGCGGTACTTCTGAAGGCGTCACCTTCAGTATTCAGTACACCGTGCGAACGATCGGTAGAACTCGGCACAATGAAGACTGAATGCTATCATACCAGTGGCTATGGGAAAGCAAAACAGTCGCATGCAAACACTTGTTCAAGCAACACCACGCTGCGCTATTTCAAATATACAGTGAGAGCTAACAATGTTTATGCGCGAATGGGAAGAAGATTTTTTCTTTATAGAAAATTTGGATGGAAGAGCACAATGTCTTATTTGTTACGACATTGTTGGTCGCAATTCTAAATTTTGTTTAAGCCGACATTATTAATTAAATAATTTATAAATAAATAATAATAATGAAAAATAATAATAAAATAAATATTAATAATGAAAAATAATAAATAATAATAATAAAAAAAGTAATAATAATGAATAATAATAAATAATAGTAATAATAATAAATAATAATGAATAACAATACTAATAAAAAGTAATAATAATGAATAATAATAAATGATAATAATAATAATAATAATAAATAATAATGAATAATAATACTAATAAAAAGTAAAAATAATGTATAATTATAAATAATAATAAGAATAAAAAGTAATAACAATAAATAATAATCATGAATAGCACATTTGTACGTTAACTTGCAAGACTCAGTGTACACTGTTGTTGTGCCGAACGACATGCTCAAATTCGTGCTTTCGCTGCTTCACACACAAATAGTAATAGTATGCGTGTAAAAATGTAACAATATGTGTGAGTGCCCACCTCTGCTGTAAATGCATGGACTCATAGTCAGCTGTTTTAGCAGTACCAATGTCAACACGGCGAGAAACTTCCCTGTAGACGGGCCTTATGCTATGTTCCCACGAGACATAATTCGACCTCTCATTCGTCATTCACCCTCCAATTACGTGGCTAATTACGCCAATTTCCATACAAAATTTTGAGAGCGCATACTCTAAACTGACGACGATTCGCTCCGAACTATCCCGTTAATTGAGAATAAATCGATGCTGTCTCTCACTTTATTGGAAATTTATCGAAATCTAAAAGGCAAAGCAAAGAGAAAATTTACCAAAGAAGAAATAATAATTAAAATGAAAGCGAACGGAAGAATAAATTAACATAGTAAATGAAATGGAATGTAAACAAAGAATTATAATAAAAATCAAAGAACAAGCAAAAGAGTGAATTGCGCAATGTGCCGTGTAAACAGTAAATTACTTAGCGAATTACTTTCCGTGGGAACATTTTTTTAAGACCATTGTAAACTATTTATAAATAAGTTTATTGAATAATAAATTAGCGAAGTTTGTGGATATACCGAAAACCTTGGTTTTTACTTGTCAATGCCATTCTAGCAATATTAAATGTTTCTTATCTTCATTTTTTTTTTTAAGGAAAGAAAAATTAATTTTTAAAAAGTATGTTTTATGCTAAATGCCCTGAACAATCGTGGGCTGGGATTGTTCAGGCGCAAACGCATCATTATTTATTTTTATTAACACATTTGCAAATAAATGCTTTAATACTAACAAAAGACTAGATGTTTGTAGGTATAAGTAAAAAAAAAATATCAATTATAAATATAGAATACAAATGAAATATCATAATGTACGGCAAGGAAATAATTTAAGTCGATATAATACAAAAAACAAAAAACGTGGCAATTTGTGTGGATTAGTGTTATAATAGTAAAAATGTCTAGCCATCAACAGTGCATACAATGCAAATTAATATAAAAAAAGTGTATTAAAAATATTATTATCAATTAAAATTTATGAAAATTTACATGTAATATATTTATTTTAAAAATGTTTTTAATAGCAAATTCATACAACTTTCTAAACAAGAATGACACCTGCATTCATTCAAACATTACAATTATATTATGTATGTCTTGTAAATATTGCAATTTATTGTAGCTATACGTAAATCAAAAACATACCTTATATACGTGCAATTATTGTAAAATTATTACTAATTTATTAAAAAATTATTGAACGAATATAATAACAAAGAAAAATTAAATAAACGCAAATATAGGGGGACTCCCTATCCCGAATATGGATGATTTTAAATTCTATAAAGTATATTTTCATGATTTAGATGTCTTTCAACGAAATCCTCACGTAAAACGAACAAATGATAAAAAGATCAACCCTTCAAACTGCTTCATTTGAAATGTCAAAATGCTCTCCATAAATTTCGGCTTTTGTTGTTTAAAATGGGTAAAAAACAGCATGAAAAAATCACCGGTAAATAAAGAACCAAAAAACGTACATACATAGCTTACAAAGAAGTTGCATGGCGTTCCGTTACCTGTTGCAATATTTATCGTCCAATTCACCACGCACAGAAACCAATTGGATCTCATCAGATTCTAATATCAATCAGCAAAAGTCAAATTAGTTTATTAGGTATGGTGAATTGGCCGAGATTTTATGTTACGTTCTCGTGGTATGGAATTACAAAATCGACTACCTTCGTGGATCCAGTAAAAAGGAAATTAAATTTGAAAATGTCTACAAAATCCAAAGAAAGTACAGTGCGAACACTTAGACAAGTTTTTAGGGTTTCGTTGTTGGAATCTCAGATGTCAGTGCTGTGGAAATAAAGCGAATTGAGCTTCTTTCTTTAAAATTGAAACGAAATATAATTGATAGGTACCTGGGAAAGAATTAAGCTATATGTACATTGAATTTGCATTGCTTTGAAAATCTGAGGCACTCGTAACGTAAGTATCCATAATTTCACAAGGTTCAAATAAAGTAGTCAGTTTTTTATATCGAATTGAGCGGTCAATCAATTACAATTTCAATTTATTAGTCTATGATTTTAATAATCTTTCTGACTAAGTCTCACAAAGTAATACTTATAACTAAATTATTACGACACTTAAAAATACTTACATATATTTTAAGTATAAAAAGATTCAGTTGCGAATTTGTATGTATAAAGATCTTGGCAATGAAAGATCAATATTCAATTTTATTCGATATTTTATTGAATTCTGAAAGTCCTCTATAGATTAGAGCAGATGGTAAAATAGTTAGCTCTGACAACATTAACATAAAATGGATATTGTGAACACAATACTTTATTGGGTACGTTAAAGTCTATCTACTCAAGGAGTTCAGGACAGTTAGTGAAACCACAAATGACATCGTATACAAACATTAATGATTGAATAATTCTTCTACATTCTACAGTTTTCAATTTTATTAGCATACAACGAGCACTATATGTCGGGAAGGAATCTGCAAAGTTTAGTGGTTAAAGTGGAAACCGAGTGAATTTCTTTTGCACTCTTTCAATTCTAGCAGCATGACAGTTATAAATTGGGCTCCATATTATAAATAGAAAACGTCTAGTATAGGAGTCATTAAAATCTTTCGCATATCGACGTAAAAGGTTAAGTTACTGTAGGCCTTTGGGAGAATGTAACGCATGTGTATGGTTTACAAAAGTAAAGCAACTGTCGAACAGTACTGAAAATTTAAGATACTATAGGATGATATTAAAGTATTTGCGGACTTAGAGATAGTCCTATAAAAACATTTATCGATATTTAACAGAATCTTATTTCTAAGACCCCAAGAAGCAAGATTGTCCAAATCCAATTGCAAGAGGTATCCATACGGAAAAGTTTGAAGTCATCAGCATACAGTAAAAACCTTAAATATGTAAATCATGATCCAATGTCATTAATAAAAATTATAAACAAAAAATAGGGCCAACGAACACCAGAAGTATATATGTACATAGCTGCAATCGAATACGATTTGCAAGTCTCAAATTCGACAAACAACGATAAGATTTTAACCCAGACAAAAAAAAAATAGAGTGAAACCCGAAGTTTTTTAACTTTTGGAGTAAAATAGTATGCGAAACTTTGGCGAAAGCTTTAGAAAAATCCGTAAAAATAGTATCTATGTACTTGAGATCCACACTTAAGCGCTGATACACAATTCTGAAAACCCCCCGCTAGGTTAGTTACGGTGTACCGCCCGCGTACGAACCCATGTTGATGGCGTTCAATAATTTATTTGATGTCAAAAGAAAGCTTCTCTTTAACCACTTTCTCGAAAAGTTTAGAGCAAAGACTTAAGTTAAAGATAGACCTATCGAAAATTTGTCAGATCATTTCTGCTTCCTGATTTAAAAATTGGATTGATAGATGCAATCTTACTGTAGATGGCGACATATTAAAAATTTTACGTTAAGGCACACAAATAGATTAGTTGGATTGCTTAAAAAATGAATGCAAACCCCATCGATTTCGCTTTCCAAGAAATAGCACTAAAAACATCTGATTCACATAGTTAGTTTGGAAATAATCCGCAAATAAGTTAATAACTTCCGATTAATCGCAATTAATAACCGACGACTTTCCATTAATTATTAACCGATTAATTGGTTGTTTGCTTTGTTGGTTGAGTTATCCTACTCTGCCTACTATTTTTGGAAAAAAATTTGTTTGAAACACACTGTATATACTGTACTTATATATAGAAATATATTTCAGGAATTTCTCAGCAAACCAATAGTTTGTGTATCTTAAAGTCTTTTGAATTCAATCATTGGTCATTGTTCGAATGAAATGCGTGGTTATGTGCATTTATCTTCCATTTAACCAGATTATATTCACAGGTGTGAGTTCACAACCGCATGGAAATGGACACATGCACACAGGATAAATTAGTTTAGCGATAATAAAACAATAAACCAAACGGGAGTACACCAAATGCAATAATGTACCTATGTACATACACAGGTCTGAATTGTACAGCCGCCGTTCATTTACTTATGTAAGTGCGTAGGTCGGTCATTTATTATATTGGCCACTATTTAAAAGCCATATGGACCATTTTGGTCACATGTGTGTCACGGTTTGGTGAGTTAATTGGAATGGAATTAATTAAAAGTCGCTCATTTTAACATCAGTGTAAAATTGTTGCTATTTTACGAAGTGCTTTGAGTGCATGGTATATTAGCGAAATAACTGTACTACTTATTGCTGGAGTTAAGTGAATTTGTAACATTTAGGCCCACTTGCGAGAAAGCAGGTTATCCATTTAATTCAAAGTTGGCCGGTTGAATTGATAAATTTGCTTGCACAGCAGAATGTTAGGCATCAACTCAGAGTGGTAAATATACAAATTTAACCTAGCAATTATTCTGGATTAAGTTGTGAAATTTGTGTTATTTTGTCATAAATAAACTATAAATAAATTTGTCAAACATTTTTTTTTTTAAATAAACGAAAAAATTTGAAACGAATCGCTTTTTACGACAATGATGAGGATGCCGTGTTGTTGTTGTCGTAACAGCATAAAACATTCCCTATAAAATTTTGGGTAATGCTGCTGAAGTGACAGTCCTTGGCCGGATATAAATCTGGATCGTTCCGGTATCGTAGAACCGACTGTCGTGGGAACGAGGATGCCATCGAGAATACGTTGGCTCCAATTCCGATCACTTTCCAAGCATTTCGTCGTTGTACTAAAACCTGCAAAAATTATTTTGATTTTTTTGATTTTAAATTTCAATAAATTCATTAAATTAAAAGAAATTGTCAACAAAAAAAATGCACGTAGCCCGTGTTACTGGATTTATTTGGTGCAAGAAAACGTCTGGGTCACGAAATTAAAAATATAATTCTGAGTTACTTATGCCTTTATTTATATATTTAAATTTCTCGCAAGTGGACCTCAAATATAAATTTGTATGTACAGAAAAGTGCTATAGTTACAATCTTTATTTTTTCACGTACTTTTTTTTTAATAAGCCATAACTAACTATCTTTATTTTTTCTTCTATATCTATGTAAGTAAATAAATCTTATATATAAAAAGGAGTTACATTTTAACTGTCACTTTATAGCTCAAGAAGCACCAAACCGATTTCGATAAAAATTGTATAGTATATTAGGGCATACATATCCATCAACCATCTAAGAATACTTATTTTTTCCGGGAAGTGGACGAGGGACCGATCTATTCGAAAAAATCGTATTTATAGTTTGATTTGCTTTGAAATTCAAGAAAAATTTGCCAGATGCAGTTCCAAACATCATACAAATCTGTTGATAGCGCAATCACTCAAGATGACGCAGTGAATTATCTAATTAAATTTTTGAATTCATTGGAACAGCCTGGTATGCCACCGAATTATTTAAATTTGCAGTTTGGCTCATCAATTGTATTACTCCGAAATTTAAATGCGCTTAAATTGTGCAATGGCAGTAAAAAAATGTATGACAAATTTAATTGATTATTGACTGGCAAAGCAAAAGAAGAAATTGCACTCATGCGTATTCAAATTTTTTTTTTTAATTCAAGCGTTTGCAATTCTAATGCGTTTATCATTTGCCATATCCTTCAATAGAGCGCAAGGACAAACGCTTCAAGTTTGCGGATTGCATTTAGCAGACCCGTCTTTTTCGCAAGTTCTTTTTATCTTTCATGCTCCAGATGAAAAAACGTTAAACGTTATTTATCCAAATGTGTTGAATTGACAATGGTTTTTTCTTATTTTCAAATAAAACGAATTTTCCAAATGAAAAAATATTTCTTTAAATTCATTTTTCATTTCATAATTTCATCTAAAAAAAATTGCTAAATGCGTTGCGAAGTGTTGTTATTTTTCTATGTACCATGGGTATACATAGTGTACTTACGCGAGTGGCCGAAGTTACTAATAAAACAACGTGTGTTCAATTCAACGATTTAATACAGACTAACTTTTTCAAATTCAATGTAAGCTTTTACATTTTGGTTTTAATACATACAAAAAGTTCATAAGATCAATATATCTTATTCATAGGATACATATATCTTATTCATTCGATATATATGTCTTATTCATTTATACATGACAAACATGTTCTCAGTAGGAAATATTGAACTTGTAATTCCATTTAATTTCAACACTCTTTCTCAAGTTAAATATTTCTTATACACTAATTTTTAAGACCAAGCATTTCAACAAATTTTACATGTTTTTGTTTCTGTAAGTTTTTAGTAAAAATATCAGACACATTCTCATTAGTGCAAACATATTCTAATTCTATTTCTTTTTGTTCTACAATTTCACGAATGTAATGATATTTTATCTCTATATGCTTAGTTCTCTTATGAAATACAGGATTCTTCGAAATTTGTATAGCGCTTATGTTGTCGCCTTTCAATAAAATAGGATCTCCGTGATTATAGCCAACTTCCTTAAGTAAACGACGAAGATACACAGCCTCTTTTGCTGCTGTACTTAAAGCGATGTATTCCGCTTCTGTGCTGCTTAAAGCGACGACATCTTGCTTTTTTGATTGCCAAGAAAAAGCGCTGCCAGATAAAAAGAACGAATAGCCAGTGTATGACTTCCTGTCTATATTGTTGCTCGCCCAGTCCGCATCCGCGTAACCTTCCACCGGTTTACCATTTTTACGGTAATGTAACTTCAAATCTGCAGTTTTTGACAAGTACCGCAGAACATGCTTTGCACCAGCCTCGTGCTCAGAATGGGGTTCTTGGTTATTTTGTGCTAATACACTAACAGCGTGCATTATATCAGGACGCGTTGATATTGCCAAATACATCAATGACCCGATCAACGACTGATAGCTTGTTACGTCAACCTTGGAACATTTCTCATCATTACAGCTCACTTGAAAGCCAGGATCGAGGGGCGTGCTTACCGGACGACATGAGCTCACACCATAGACGTTCAATAATTCGTTGATATACCTTTTCTGACACACAGAAATCGCACCTGTTTTACCCTCACGTTCAATTTCAAAACCAAGAAAGAATTTCATTGTACCTCCGTCGTGTAGCTCAAACTTCGACGATAATTTACGTTTTAGGTTCGCAATTTCTTCTTCGCTTGGGCATGCTAATATCAAGTCATCAACATAAACTGCTACGTAGCTATATACTTCATTTCGCTTTTTGACATACAAACACGGTTCACTTTTGCATGGGTTGAATCCCAAACTTTTCAACGCTGCATCAAGTGTACTGTTCCACTGTCGACCCGACTGCTTTAAGCCATAAATAGCTTTATTCAGCTTAAGCACACGACTTGGATTTTCAGAATCGATAAAACCTTCAGGTTGTCTTATGTAAACTTCTTCCGTTAACGTACTGTTAAGATATGCATTCGAAATATCGATCTGGTGTAAATGTAGCTTTTTCTCAGCAGCAATAGCAAGTAGCATACGAATCGTTTCGTATCTAATTACCGGTGAAAACGTTTCCCAATAATTTAAACCCAACTGCTGACTGCAACCCTTCGCAACTAGTCTCGATTTATACTTTTGAACGTTGCCGTTTGAGTCACGTTTTATACGAAAAACCCACTTTGACCCAATCGCTTTTTGACCCCTAGGTAGATCTACTGCTGACCAAGTGTTGTTTGCCACCAACGCCGCATATTCATCTTTCATAGATTTCTCCCACTCAAAGGAGCATTCACTTGATAAAGCTTCTTTGACTGTTCTTGGCGTTTCTATGTCTTCACCATATTGAAGATAATGCAGTCTCTGAAATTCTTTTCTGGGGCGACCGACTTCCCCTGTACGAACAATTCTTGGCCTACCTCGGCCGTGACGTATTTCATCCTCAGCACCATGTGGATTACTTGCAGACTCCACTTCACGCTGAATACCTGTCTCTGCTTCTTCCGCTTCGTCTTCTGTACAGCTTTCAAAATCTTCGCTCTGATCTTCCTCTAAACTACGATCGTCAAAATTCATTATTATTGTAGCGATGTCGTTATCATTTTTGTTGCTGCTTACATCTTTGGACACACCGAAACTGTCTTTGTGCTCTATAAATTTTACATCGCGTCGTACAAACACTCGCCTATTTTCCCTATCATAAAGGCGATAGGCTTTAGCTACCTCAGAGTATCCGACAAACACATACTCTTTGCCCTTTGCACTAAATTTGCCACGATGTGTTTTATCAAGTGCAAACACACGTGAACCAAAAACTCTTAAATGTTTTACAGATGGCTTTCTGTTGTACCAAACTTCGTATGGAGTCGAATTTTTTAACAACTTTGTAGGCGCGCGATTACGTAGGTAAACAGCTGTGTGCACAGCTTCACCCCACAACTCTTCTTCTAAGCCTACATGCACCAACAAACTCCTTGCCATCTCCACAATTGTGCGGTTAACTCTTTCTGCCACTCCATTCTGTTGTGGAGTATATGGCACAGTTAACTGTCTTTTGATTCCGCATTCATTCAAAAATGCACTAAATTTGTTATTGGTGTACTCTGTACCATTATCACTTCTTAGCTTTTTAATTTGTTTTTGGGTTTGGCATTCGACCATATTTTTAAATGTCTTAAATTTTTCGAACACTTCGCTCTTTTCTTTAATACAATAAACAAAAATCATTCTCGAAAAATCGTCAATGAATGTGAGAAAGTAACGTGCGCCACCAACTGACTTCACATTGATTGGACCACAAACGTCCGTATGAACCAGCTCTAGTATTTGGCTAGACTCTATTTCGCATTTCTGTGGAAAACGCACTGCACATATTTTTGCCTTGTTACATGTATCACAGTTTGTTTCTATTCGCACATTCTTTGTGTCCATACCACGCACTAAACTATTGTCCGCGATTTGCTTCAAACTTTCAAAGTTTATATGACCATATCGGTTATGCCACATCATATTGTTCAACATAATTTTCGCATTTTGCATTTGTGCTTTGAAAATAAACAAATTATTTTGCAACGTAGCCATTAACAACCTTACTCCTCTTGAGCTTTTCACTTCAACACAAAAATGTTTAAACACCACTGTATGTTTATATTGCATCGCTTTGCTTACTGAATAAAAGTTCATTTTGAGTGAAGGCACATATAGAACATCGCGTAATTCTATTTCACATTCTTTTGTCTTTATTTTTACCGTGCCAACACCATACGAGTAAGTGAAATTGTCTGCTGCCAACATGACTTTTTCTTCTTTTTTAACCAATGTAACGAACAAATTCTGATCACAGCACATATGTGTTGTCGCACCACTATCGACACACCAAGTATGCTTATTCTTTTCAACCCCTACTGTTGCAGCATATACAGCATACGAAAGTTCGTTATTACTTGTGTTTTGTTTAAAGTCTTGATCGTTATGCTGTTTCGTTTTTCTTTTGCACTGCGCAACCGTATGACCCCGCATACCACAGCCGAAACACTTTCCTTTGAAATTTACTGATTTTGCGTTTGATTTTGTATTTACTTTACTACCTTTATGCGTTGCTTCTTTTACATGCGCATAAATCGCCTGCGCTGGCGTCTCTTGATTCATCTGTTGTTCTCTTCTAGCACCCTCTTCTAAAAGCTTAACTTTCAATACGTTTAATGTCGGCAACTCATCACGAGTCTCGATAGCTACCACGAAGTTTTCATACTCTGCAGGCAAACTGGACAGCAGTATTATGACTTTGAGCTCCTCGTTCAACTCGATGTTCACTTCGGCTAATTTATCTACCACTTCGACAAACGAAGTTAGATAACTCGACATGCTCTGGCCTGCAGACATACTGCAATTGAGCAACTTCTTATATAGAGAAACCTTCTGCAAAGGCCCACTTGGCATATGAATTTCTCGAAGTTTCTGCCACGCTTCGGCCGACGTTTTACAGCTTTTTATATTGCTGAGCTGTGTTGGTTTGACACACAAAATTATATTTGCCAACGCCTTTTGATCATCCTGATCCCACTTTTGCGCATTTTCTGCACTGCGCCTCACATCTGCATTTACGATGTGCCATTGGTCCGTATTAATGAGTATACTACGCATTTGCATACACCATACGTCATAGATGCTTTCACTGAGTTTCTCGATTTGGTAATTAGAATTCATTTTTAAAAGTTTTTTTACCACGGTAGTCTGACTATGCACATTTATTAATAACTTCACACGCGATCTGGGCCCATAACCTTTGTTGTTATTTTTCTATGTACCATGGGTATACATAGTGTACTTACGCGAGTGGCCGAAGTTACTAATAAAACAACGTGTGTTCAATTCAACGATTTAATACAGACTAACTTTTTCAAATTCAATGTAAGCTTTTACATTTTGGTTTTAATACATACAAAAAGTTCATAAGATCAATATATCTTATTCATAGGATACATATATCTTATTCATTCGATATATATGTCTTATTCATTTATACATGACAAACATGTTCTCAGTAGGAAATATTGAACTTGTAATTCCATTTAATTTCAACACGAAGCACGCCGGGTCCGCTAGTAGTACTATAAAAAGACTCTAGCAAAGTCGTGGCTATACATAGGCGGTGAAATTTTTGAATTTTTATCCACCTATTTGAACTCAATAATCTCCGAAACTTCTAAATGAATTTTTTAGGGGTTTAACTTGTGAGTAGATTGTAACGTCCGACATAACATAGATATATTATTAAAAACTTAAGTGACTAAAATAAAAAATTTGTAGAAATGGTTTAAAATCATTTTATTTTGAATAAAATTTAATTTTTTGAACAGCATCATTGTATACCGATATTTATTTTTATACCCGAGTGCACTTGTGCCCAGGGTCTTATAATCGTTAGGGTTATTTGCAACAGCACAAAGCAACCGAGACAGATGTATAGAAATACCAAATATACCAAAATGTTCAGAATGAAAACCGAATCGCATCAGATACTCGTAACTCGAGTAAATATTGAAATATCTCAACGAAACTGGATACACGAATAATACGATATTTCTGTAACTATTAAATTCGCCGTAGTCGAGGGTGTAGCAAATGTACGCTTCATTCCGTTCAAATCTTGGCTGGGGCAAGTAACATCAATAAATTATAGAAAAGTTTTTTTCTAATAGTGTTCGCCTCTCGGCGGGCAATGGCAAACCACCAAGTGCATTTCTGCCATGAAAAATGTTATTTGACGTTCGTAGTCGGCGTAAAGCTGTAGGTCCCTCAATTTTTAGGAGACTGAGCTAGCGAAAGGAATATGCGGCAATTTTTTTTTTTTTTTGGAAAACTATCCACTTTAGAGCAAATGTGTACATATAAGTATCTCCGGAATAACCCACAATCACATCCAGCTCCTTTGGGTTCCAGGTCACAAAGGCATTGAGGGAAACGAGGAGGCCGATCGATTGGCTAGAGGTGGGGCGGAAAAAACACCCATAGGGCCCGAGCCCTTCCTGCCGGTAGGTCGACATACCATAAGGGATGTGCTCAGGGCAGAGGAAAATACCTTAAAGGAAAGACACAGGCACCAGATGGCAGGGTTACGCCAGGCGAAATGTCTATTGGGAGGGTATAACAGTAAACGATCTAAACAGTTTATTAACCTCTCAAAACCCCACTTGAGGATACTTACAGGTTTTCTTACAGGTCACTGCAGACTGCGTAGCCATCTACACAGGCTCGGAATATGGTCGAATGAGTCTTTTCGCTTCTGTGACTCGGCTCCGGAGACCCCGATGCACCTGCTCTTTGACTGTGAAGCCATTTCAAGAAAACGGAAGAGATATCCGGGCTCATATACCCCCGATCAGGAACTTGTAAGCTCGCTATCACCAACCATCATCTTAGACTTCCTAAGAGCGTTGGGGTTAGATGTGGTACTATAAAGAACGGAGGGCACAACGGATCGAAAGGTCGAAGTGCAAACCTCAACAATAATATCTATCTATCTCTATCTCCGAAATAATGTTACCAAACTCTACCAAATTGGGTGCACACATTTCATTTCAAGTCAATAAAGTAAATTTCAAAAAAATTGACAGAAAAACACGGTAATTTACGCAAGTCAAAAAATTCTATGTTTTAGAGGCTATCAACCCTTTTCGCCCTATCGGAAAAACAGAAGATCAAAAAGATCAATTTCCTCAAATTTAATATACTGGAAGGGGGTTGGTAGACGAAGTATACGAAATTTAAAAATTTGGGACACTATATGTACTCTACCAAATTTGCATAAGCTTTGCATTTCAATTGAGTAAGCACAATTTTGAAAAGTTTATAAGTGGGACAAACACGGCGGCTTAATCTCAGTATGTAACGGTAAATAACAACAACTGAAAAACTACATCAAATCAAATTCAAATCATTTATTAAGTAGAAAAATCGTCACATTATAAACTTAAGTATCGCATAATTCACAGAATATGGTACATAGACCTTAATTCTACAACATTTTTTCTTTTTGCTATCACAGATTTACGTTATTTACGTTATTTTATGAAAGTTATTTCAGAGGAAAATACTACTATTTAAAAACCTCTGCCGAGGTATTTGACAGAGCTGGCCCACTGCAATTCATGATTTTCTAGTTTTAGACTAGAGCTAGTGAAAAAGATGGCTTGTGTCTTACTAACATTAAGTTTTAACTTCCATCTTGTCATATAGTTTGAAATGCTGCACAGTGCGCCCTGTAATTTTGTTACAATGTCATTGCCGAACTCATGCGAATAAAAAATTGCAGTATCGTCGGCACACATAGCGTATTGGCAATTCTCAAATCTAGGAAAATCGGAACAGTACAGTATATATAACAAAGGGCCAAGCAGTGATCCTTGCGAAACTCCAGCCGGAAGTTGGATCATGTCGGAGTATTCATTATTTAAACACACACAAAAGTAGCGATTGCTCAAGAAACTTTTGACTAATTTTACAAGGTGCAGTGGAAAGTGAAATTTATTAATTTATGTATGAGACCATTATGCCAGACTGAATCAAATGCTTTTTCAACGTCCAGAAGTATTAGATCAGTTGACTTTTTGTTCTCAAAACTTGATTTCACATGATTTGCGATGCGTTTAATCTGATGCGATGTAATGTGGAACTGTCTGAATCCAAACTGTTCATATATATTTCACATATATGTATTTTAGTTTATTATAAAATAGTTTTATACATAATATTGTATTTGAGATTTAAATATTTGAAATCGAAAAACTTGGGAATGGGCGTGGCATCGCCGATATTTGAGAAAATACATATGTATGTACATAAATCTCTAAAACTTCTTTGTCAAAATTTCGTATACACTTTGTATTTCTTGTCAAAAAGCACGATTTCGAAGATCAAACTTTTCGAAAATTTCAAATAATAAAATCACCAATGAAGATAATTTTTTTTAGATATTGAGCAGGTTGTTCTTCTTGTAACAGCATAAAACATTCCCCATAAAAGTTTTGGGAATGCTGTTCAAGTGACAGCCCTTGGCCGGATAAAAATCAGGGTCGTGCCGATATCGTAGAATCGACTGTTGTGGAAACGATATTGAACAGGTATTATATTACAGTGCTTTTGGGTGCACAATATTCTTTATACCTTGATCGAAATGAAATATGTACATATGTGTATCAAAAATCATAAATAGCTGGGGAGTAGTTTCCTCTTAACTGGGGGCGTGTGTTCGCCTTTTTTCGAAAACATAGCCGATATATAGATCAGCAAATTGCAGAATTATGTGGGGATTTGTTTTTTTTTCTTGTATAGTACATCACTCCCCATCAGAGATCGAAAAAAACCCTCTCCACTTTGGAAAGTACTCAAAAATAACTATATATTATTTAGAAGGAAAAATAAAGCACTAAAGAGATCAGGTGATTTATTTTTTGTAGATGTGTGCTCTCGGTCAGTGGAAAACGGACACTTATCGCTGCCAGAACAAAAATATATCTGATGTGGTAACAAAAAAAAGTTAAAGCGGCAAGTAGTAGAAGTTCAATTTAATGTTTTGACCCAAACTTACTCAAAATACACTAAAAACACTAAAAACTAAAAAAATTGCTTAATTCCACTGGGATTATAAATGTCACTGGTCCACCTAGCTGGAAAATGGAGTTTGTTGTTGCAGGCAATTAGCTATCTACGCATTTCGATTATTTTCTAATAGATCGGTTCATAGGCCACCAACCAGAAAAAATATCATATATGTTAGTTAATCTTGCTGGTGAAGCTATATCCTATATATTATTTCACTCAGTAAGAATCTACGTTTTAAATTTCGAATAAATCGGAAACGATTTTTTCGAATAAATCGGCCCTGGCCAAACCACTGGAGTCCCATATATGTTAATTCAGTTTGTCTACGTGCCATTCCAATTCCAAGCAAATCCGCTCAGCCAAACATCCAAGCATCCAAACATAAAAAATTTGACATTTATAATACCTAACGCTTTGCATCCACTTATAGTTTTCTGTCTTTCAATATTCCACAAACGGAGACACTTAAAAATGTAAGTCACTACCAAAGTCTTTTTGCGTAAGACACATTTTTGAGGTTGGAAAAATAACCAACAGTAGAAAGCACAAAAGATCGTACAAAAAGATTTAGCACTTTGGTAAACAGATTTTGCTAGAAAATTGTATGTAAGTATGTTTGTGTCAGTGAGATCTCTGCTTCACAATCAAAAAAAAAAATCCGTACGGTTTTTCCATAGGAATCGTAAATTGATTTTATTTTAATATTAACAATAATTTTTCTTGAACTCAAGGTATTTTTTATTTCACTTGTACCAAGTATGCCGTGTAAGTTGCTGTTGCTCTTTCATCTTCCTATTTCCAAACGCTGAGCAACACCACCAGCTCAGTCAGAATTGGGAAGGACCTCACCGAGGCGTTTGATACCAAATGAAGATTCAGACAGGATGGCTCCCTATCGCGCGACATTCGAGCTGGATAAAGTAGCGAAGCGAATGGGTCTGGAGGAGAACGAGTGCAAAGCGAAGAATCTCCTGTCATCAAATAAAAAGAGAGCGTCGGGTCTTGGCTCCCCCGTGTTTTTTGTTTTTTTGACAGTAACAATTTTGACAAAGTAGAGGACTTTGTTTATTTGGGAATCAGCATTAACACCAGTCGCGAAATCCAACAAAGAATCTCTTGTGCCAACAAGTGCTGCTTTGGGCTGATTGGGGAATTGCGGAGTAAAGCCCTCTCTCGACGAACCAAAACCACACCCATAAGTCTCTCATCATGCCTGTGCTGTATGGCGCTGAAGCATGGGCACTGTCAGCAACGGATGAGACGGCTCTTGGACAACAACCGTTCCCACGACAGTCGGTTTTACGATACCTGAACGACACGGATTTATATCCGGCTAAAGGCTGTCACTTCAGTAGCATGCCCCAAAATTTTGTGGGGAATGTGTTATCTGTTACAACAACAACAACGATCCTTGAAGTGCTCGAGAGAAAAATTATTCGAAAGATTTTTAGACCTTTGTGTCTTTGCGACAGCGAATATCGCAGACGAGGGAACGATTGACTGGGACATGTCGTGCGAATGGAAGAATTTGCTCCAGCCCTGAAAGTATTCGGCGAGATACCCGCTGGTGGTGGCAGAGGAAAGGGAAGGTCTCATCTAAGTTGAAAAGACCTGGCGGAGAAGAACTTGGCTACACTTGGGATCTCTCGTTGGTTACCAGTTAGCAAAGCAGAGGAGCGACTGGCGCTGCGCCAGTTTGGTCGCCGGGAACCAGTAGGACACAGTGGATGAAACTGCACACCTGCCAGAACGCCGCACTCAGCACGGGGACGGGATGTCTTCTGATGTCGCCTGAGGAGCATCTCCACCAAGAGGTCAATGTGCTCCGCGTTAAGGAGCACAACCTCATGCTCAACAAGCAGTTCCTTGCTGGATGTCACCGTTCGGGGCATCCAAATAGGCACCTGCTTGCAGCGGAGCTGCCCCCCCAGGCACATTAGAAGACATCTTCTTGAACTAAAGGACGAGATCCAGCCACTCATCACGCAACCGTTGGATCCGGAGGTGTACCGGCGGATCCTAAGCAACATCCATAGATACATAGTCACTACCATCATTGACTCCCGACATACCCAACACATGTCCGGCAGGTGGAGATTCTCCGCACGACACCAACCACCTATTCACATGCCCCCTCAAACCCACTCATCTAACCCCCCTCTCCCTCTTGTCCAACCCTGTCGAAACTGCACGTTTCCTGGGCCTCCCTCTAGATGAGTTCGACAATGATCATGGGTGAATCCGCTCTTTGCGGGGCGCGACTAGCCGCTACAACAACAGCAACAGCGGCTGGCGCGTAAGTTGAAATCAACAACAACAAAAACGCCTAGGCGTTTATAGCGCAAATTAAGTAGAAGAAGATCATATCATAATTAAACATGACTTTTGTGTCTTTTCCAACTTTCATTAAAAATATTTGATCATGTCGATAAACGTCTAATATATATTTATATTTTTACAAAAGTCTTTACAGCTAAAAAAAGCACTTCTTTGGCTCAACATAAAAATGTATGTAGTATACATATGTACATTTTGGAAAACTCCATTTAATAATTACATCAGCGAAATGTATTTGTACTTTTTTAATGTTGACAACTCCTTATATGGAATAACCACAAACGTTATACCATAAATTCGTTAGCAAATATGCGCTTGAATATGAAATAAAACACATACATACATACATACAATATACACTATGTGTATAGTTGCGAATTGAACGAAATATGTACTAAAAAGAAAAATTAAATACTTAGATATTCATGTGATACAAAAAAAAAAAAACAAAGAATTTAAACAACAAAAACAGAAGAAAATTAATTATTTTTACTTCAATTCAGCCAAAAGCATAGCAGACTGTTGTAAAAAGTCTTTCCACTCTTTAAGATCTATTTTCGTAACACGCTCTGCGACGTTGTGATTCATTTGCAGTGGATCCTGAACAACCATGCACGTTTTTAGTTGTATGCCACAGTCATTTTCATCTAGAAAATTATTATAGCTGAAAGAAAATATAAAATTAAATTACTTTAGTTACTTGCTTTGCATTCTAACTAATCCAATATTACCGTTCTGGCATTAGGCTCTCCAAATTCTTAATTCCCACTTGCGCTCTACCGAAATAGGGGCATACTGCATGTATTTCATAGTTGAAATTTGCATAATATTGACAAAACTCTTTAATGTGTTGCTTGCAAGATGGTGGACTGACGCTAAGAACTTGAATGTTTAAATCAGTAAAAGGTATCTCAATGAAGTTGCCAATCCAAGCTGTAATATAAAAGGGATATTTTGTAGTCAAGAAATGAGGTTATGTTTTGGGAGAGTGTAGCTTTATGAAAAATTAAAGGCTAAATTTTGGTTATATTTTGTATATAGCAGATATAGAGAATGATAAATATTTGAGCTTTGAGTTTTAAAAAAGACCTACTAATTTTGATAAGAATTATAAAAGTCTTTGGATAATTATTGTGAGTGACACGAATTTTTCAAGTTATCGATAACTTTAGTTTGAAATTTATATTATTCATAATATAGTATATGAAGGGTAAAAAATTTGCAAATCCGAATGAAATAAAGTATTTGCGTAAAAAATATTAGCGAAATTAATTGTTGTACATCTTTCAACTAAGACTTTTATTGTGAGACTTATATTATAAAAGTCTGTGCATAATAATTATAAGTAAAAAAAAATTGTTTAAGTTTTGAAAGACAAAATTATTTCGGGATTAGTTCGGGATCGTTTAGGGAGTAATTTGAAAAAATTCGGGAACATTTCGGGATCACTTCTGGATTAGTTTAGGACTCCATGAACTTAATTTTTTTTATTGGGTTTTTGTGCTAAAAGCGTGAGCGAAATATTTGAAAGAACTTGAAATTAAAAAACGATCAATGCATAGCGAGAATTACTAGTTCTGAACTGATCTGAAGCTAGTTTTAATATAGTACCGAACTCTCTGGAACTACTTCCGAACTAATCCCGACCTAAGACCTAACTAATCCCGAAATGGTCCTTAAAACGTTCCGTATTTCAAGTTTCAAAAAATTGTGTCTTGCTCATTAGAAGATTGGAAAATACTATTTCTATATTCATAATTGATTAATTTTCACTATTTTCTCTTATAATTCTTACGAATCTGGTATATAGCGCGTTTGCTAGAATATTTCCATACTTCAAAATAATTTTTGCTTTTTTGCTTTCGTTTATTCATTGTCGCATCGGTCAAAGGTAACTGATTAGTGGAAAATATGTATTCATACCACTTACATATGAATTTTAAAGTCATTTTTCTCGAGATCTAATTGTTTTTATGTTGGTAGTCTTCCAGCAAACGCGCGTTATGTATACTTGTTATTTTGTTCTCGAATTTTTTACTTACGTCCAACTAAAACATTGGCCAACATATTCTTTTGCAGTGTCTCAATGGAAGGAAGAAAATTTTTGACCTGCAAATAGTAAATTACCATCAATGACATACAGTAGGTGGTTATGTGTTGATTCAGTCCTGTTCGCTCTAGCCATTTCTTCATGAATATGCACAGCCGTCGAGCTAAAGTGTTTTTAATTTTTCCATATAAAAATTCATTAATAGTTATTCTATAGTTTTGGTGTACAGCAAAAATTATTACATACCTATTGGCTGCTGTTGGAAAATATATTCAAGCATTTGGGTATTACAATAACTTAAACTGTTGGAAAATCCAACATCGCATTCTATGTTCGTCTTTGTATTCGTCATACGCAGTATGGGTACACGAGCACTACGTACTGCACGATGAATGCACCAATCGACGGCATTCTTTCTTAAAATTTCATGAACGCGGTCGAAGATGTTAAGCGTTTCTGTTGAGGGACTTGGTTCGAACCCATTGAATCGCCCACCTTAGGAGTATAGAAAATTTATACAAATAAATTAATATTAATAAATATTAAAGAAGAATTTACATTTTTCATACCTATGTCAACGTAGACATCCAAATCTGAATTACGCGTACCAATGCCAGTTATTCGCGAACCGAATTTGTATAATTTTATGCTTTTATCTGGAAATGCTTTTTTGATCATTGTCGATAGCGAGTTCTCAATAACTTCATACTCTGGAATTTGTTTTAATTTTTCTGCTACTTGCAATTGATCGGCAAAAAATTTCGCCAAATCGCTCATAACAATAGCCTTTGCTTCTATTGTAGAAACAACAGAAAAGATCATCAAAGAAGTTAATGTAAATAGTTAAGAAAACATGAAACGTTACCAATATATGAACAAAAATATATATAGTATATGTTCTGTATGTGATCACACACTTACTTTTTGGTAATTTGATCAATTTAGTTTCGCTTCGCTTTTTTTCAGCTTCCTTCTTCTCCTTTTGCACTTCTTTGGTTGTTTTTACCCGATGACGTTCTGCTAAATGTAAAGCCGCCTTGTCAGCGGTTTTGCCCAAATCCTTCTTGCAAGAGGTACAATGGTAAATGTTTTTTATTGCAGACAGTTCTTTTGGTTGGACAAACTTAGTTCTATCCGTGGCCACAATTAAAGCAGGATTTTGATTCAAAAAGCGTTCAATGCCCAGCACCACATTTTTCAACGTATCACATAGATTAGAATCAATTTGATTGTAAATCTGACTATAAGCTTCCAAAGAATTGAGGAATAAATGCGCCTCCAACGTTAACGGGTGCAACTGTTTCATGAATATTAAACAAAAAAGGTTAGCATCTTTTGGTTTAACAAACATAATTTTTCAACATCTTGTATATCTTAATAAGTTAAATATGTACTGTAAATAACATTCAATGCGCTCAAAACATCAACTTTGGAAAATTTTGCTACTTACATAATCTTGTGTCGCATGTACAGCCATTTTTAATTTTGTAAACACTTTTGAAACTTTCTAACGAGCAGCGTAGTTAAGGAAGATGTTAATTGTTTCCGCGGATAACTACGAACAAATTAATTGCTGAAGCCGGATCTGTAAAATACCTTACCGCAAAAAACCCAAACAATGAATCTACACATCGACAGCTGACGGGAGCTGTGTTTATTTAACCTGATATACAGGGTTTCATCGCTATGCTGCGTTTGGTAAATTTGGTTATACATATTCGGGCAGTCCACATGGTTTCCTTTTCAGTATTACGTGTTGCAGTTAAGACAATAGTCATGCGATGATTTTTAGCATTGCTGTGAGAATAGGCCTGTCAAGCTGTGGCGTAGAATACAAACATTGTTTCGCCCATTATAACCACGTGATGTCAGTAGCGAAATTTGTATATTAATTTTGACAATATTGGCATGCTTCTTTCAGAGTGTTGCCATCTCCGCTCCCTTTCCTACGATTTAACGAAAAAAGCTACACTCTCCAAAAGTCCGTATGCCATTTTTTTTATTAAAATTAGTTAAAGTTTATAAACTTTTTATTAATATACCGCTCAAATCCACATTATTTTTTAAACTAGTACCAAAAATTAGCACCAAAAATTTTAATAAATGCATCCCTTCTTAGTACCTTTAAATGCATGACCGCAATAGAACTGCCGAAAAAATGAGGTTAAGTTACTGGCATCCTTATTTTTCATTGCTCGGATTTCCGTCGAACAGGACGGTTAATTAAAATTTGTGAGCAATTAAGATCTTTCAAAGAACTTTATATTAAATGATATATCTATATATGTATACGGATAAACTATTCTGAACTGCAATGTATAATTTATTGAATACTTCCAGAATACCATTTTAGTCCTTTTATTTTAAATTAGAGAGTGAAAACATAAATCATTTTTCTTTATTGCCTCATCCTATATCTATTTTAATTCAACTGACTATATCTGACATCAAATTCGCCGCCAAAATATGACCCGAAATTCTAATATTTTGACATTTTGTAAATTTTGATTGGCGTCTAATTGAAATATGCCAAACTGACAATATTTGACGTCTAAATTAATTTTATGAAAACCAAATATAACTGAATAAAGTGATGATAAAGTGCACCGTCCACATCCCATAAAAACCCCTGTAAAAATTATAAAAACACAGCTGTCCTACGGTATTCATCTTTTGAAAGCAAAATATGCATTCGATAAAATATAACCCTGGCGTTACAAAGGGGACAGCAGGCTGTCAAAAACTGGACCATGATTATACTACATACATCAGGTTATTACAAGCACATAACAGTAAAATTTACCGTTTATAATTGAATTACCTTGTGTCAAAAACAGCGAAAATGTTGGGAAACTCATAAAAACACAAAGAACAATATGGGAAACACAAAGAGCAATATACGAAACATAAAGTAAAAACGAATATAATCTAACATACCGTGTTTCAAAAAAAGGAGCATTACATATATTGCTATAACCATGAGATTGAGGTACTAAAAATTGCAACACTGGAAGAGCTTGCTGTACCTGAGTATAATCGATTATTTTTTCCACTACAGCTGATATCGAAAACATGTCGACATTCTTTCATCATCTTTAGTTTTTCCTACAAAAATTTGTGCATTTATAAGCGTCTCGTGGAAGTATTTAGTAGACTTCGTTGAAAATTCATATAAAAACTAAATAGTTTTCGAGTTCAAGTGCAATGGATACTGAAGTTGTTGGCGAAAGTGAAAATACTTTGCCAGATGCAGAGAATGTGACTTCCATTAGTGCTGGTGGCGAAACTCCTTTTAAGGCAGTGGCAATGGGGTCTACTCAGGAAAATAACTCGCCTGTCGGTGTAAATGGAAATGCTGAGCAGGCAGCGCCTGTAGAAAAAATGGATGACCAAGAAAGCGAGACTCAGTGGTAAGTTGATAAAGAAAATATGGTGGACAAAAATAATTAAATCATGACGTACATCTACATCTATTAAAGCTTTATCTACGTATGTACATATATGTATGTATATACATATGTATATTTAGTACATATTTAATGTGTATTGATAAAATTTGTTTACCGTTTCTTTGGTAACGTATGTAAAACTAACTTTTTTGAACACAATTTTAGGACTCAAAGTCAAACAAATGCTGGCGGAGCCAAACCATTCGGCATGCCGCCTTTTGGTGCGCCACCAGGCGCTTTTCGTGGCGGACGCGGTGGTATACAAATTATGCCTTTTGGTCGCGGAGGTTCACGTGGTGGCGGTGCTGCCAACTTTGGTGGACGCGGTCCTGGCAACTTTGATCCAAATTGGCAAGGACCGAATCCAAACGCCCCACCAAATGCTGCAAATGGACCACCGATGGAACTATGGGTTGAAACTAAAACTGCAGATGGAAAATCTTATTTCTATCATGCCTTAACTCGTGAGACTACATGGACTAAGCCAGAAGGTGCAAACATTAAAATAATGACACAGGGGGAAATTGAGGAAATGAATAAAAAGCAACAACAAATGCAGCAGCAACAACAAATGCAGCATCAGCAACAACAACAGCAATCGCAGCAGCAACCTCAACAAGGGAATTCGCAAACCAATGAGACAGTTGTCAAACCAACGGATTCCGTCGGCCAAGCTTCGAGTGGAAGCACGGAACCACCAAAAGAATTACCGCTAATGTCGGTAGCGCCACCAATGAAAGCACCAGATGCCTTGACCCAACATCCACCTCCGAATTTGATGTCTCAGCCTCCACCCACACAACAGCCACTAACACAACCGCCTCCAAATATTGCACCGGCTAGTGCACCACAACTCACACAACAACCACCGCCTGCTATTCATCAACAGCCACCACCATTCTTTCCTCCTGGTATGCATCCGCCTAATTTTGCTCAACCACCATTTGGTATGCCACCGCCAGGTTACGGTGGATTTCCCGGTGGACCTGCACCTTGGGGAATGCCTTGGAATCAACATATGCATCCATCGCATGGGCCGCCAGTACACGATAAGCCCGCCAAAACTCTTATCATCAAACCAGGCGTGATTGATCCAGCTGTGATTGGTAGAGCAGCCGAATGGTCAGAACATCGTGCGCCTGATGGGCGGCCCTACTACTATCATGCCGGTCGAGGAGAGAGTGTTTGGGAAAAACCACAAGCTTTACGTGACATGGAAGCAGCACGTATGGCTGCTCACTCAGGAACAACGCCGCAGCAATCCATGGCTCCACAGGGCGTTCCCAATATGCCACCTCATATGATGCCAAATCCTGCTCTAATGCACATGGCGCCTGCTGCTGGTGGTTATGATCAAGCTATGGCATATAATGCTGCAGCTGCAGCAGCGGCCGCAGCAGCCGCGGCAGCAGCAGCAGCTGCTGCTAATATCAAACCAATTGAACAAACAAAAGCTGCTCAGGCTGCGGCCTTAGAGAAGGAGTCAAAAAAAGCGGCCGAGGAAAAACGCAAAAAAGAGGAGGAGCAAAAGAAAGCTACAACACCAACTGTAAAACCAGTGGACAAATCACGTCCAATATCCAGTACACCCATTGCAGGCACGCCATGGTGCGTGGTTTGGACAGGGGATGCACGTGTCTTCTTCTACAATCCATCAACACGAACATCTGTATGGGAAAGACCTGATGATTTATTAGATCGTGCCGATGTTGATAAAGCTGTCAATAATCCACCGGAACAGCTAAAAGCTACCGGAAATATGCCAGTCGAAAAGCCTGTGGAAAAGGTAGAAATAGAGAAAAAGAAAGAGGCAGAAATTGTTGAGGAAGATGAGGAAGAAGAACCAGATGATGATGAAGTGATTAAAATACGCACAGAATCGGAGTCGAGTGTTGAAGAGGTGCCAACAAAAAAATACAGACTATGTAAGTAGCAAAAAAAAAATTAAACACAAACTTAGGTATAATATTGATTTGTTTTTTTTTTTTTTGTGTAATATTTTCATTAGCGGCAAAACAAACCAGAAAGGCTGATGCCAATGAAGCTGCTGTTGAAGCCGAGGTGCGTGCGGCGAAGGAGCGTGCAGTTGTACCGCTAGAAACGCGCGTTAAACAGTTCAAGGAAATGTTACGTGAGAAAGACGTAAGTATAATATATGTAGATAATTTTCGATGTAATTAAATTTCTAATTATTATGCCAATTTGTTTAGGTATCTGCTTTCAGTACTTGGGAAAAGGAATTACACAAAATTGTATTCGATCCGCGGTACTTGCTGCTGACCTCTAAGGAGCGCAAACAGGTATTTGAAAAATATGTTAAGGATCGCGCCGAAGAGGAACGCAAGGAGAAGCGTAATAAAATGCGACAAAAGCGTGAAGATTTTCGAAAGCTCATGGAAGACGCAAAGCTACATGGAAAGTAAGTGTTGTTGCATAATTTTTAATTTATTTATTTAACTAGCTAAATGAATTAACAAAAACCAATTGGATCAAATCAGATTCTAATATCAATCAGCAAAAGTCAAATTAGTTCTGTTATGGTGAAATAAGACAAGATTTCTCTTAGAGGTATGGTGGGAGTGATGCAATGTCTTTGTAATCTACGTTCTTTGCTCAGATCATAGATTTTTAATTTAATATGGATCTGTTAGTTTCGTGAAAATTCATTCTTAATTTATCATACTCCATTATACGGCAAAATATATTTGGGAATTGTTGAATTTTTGTCTATTTTCTTGGTTTCCCTTAGGTAGAATTTGACGTCCAATATTGTCAGCTGAATGAAAATATACAAACTTTTAACAAATTTCAATTTGACGTCAGTGCAAAATTATAAAATTTCAACATGTTGGGATTTCGTGTCACATTTTGTTGTTGTAACGGCTTGCCGAAATAACCGCAATTAACAGAGTTATTCCGGTACGTTGTGGAAATTTAAATTCTTGTTTAGTGGTGCGAAGTCAAACCTTTACTAGAGATGGATTTCAAATTTAAGGATTTTTTTAAAGTTATTTTTCCATGTTTTTTAAACAGAGTTGCTCCGGGCATGTCGCAAAATCCGACTCGGAATGTGTTATTTGGCAGAAATGTAAAACGATAACCGGTATTATAAATATATTATAGTTTACTACGACAATACTGACTTTTTATCACATGTCCAAATGCAATTAGGAGCAAAGAATTCGAAATCACGTAGCAAACGCTCTAAACTTATTTTTCGTTAACTTGAATAGTTTAGGCCAAGGCGAATTCATATCAGGTGTAGTTACTATAGCAGCCAATTTGATTTTTTTATTCGCCTCCATGTATTTTGTTTTTACTTTTGCGTATGAGCAATGCGAATTTATAGGTGATGTCATAAGAGCAGCTGATTTGATTTTTTTTATTCGCCTACATGTATTTTGTTTTTGCTTTTGCGTATGGGCTTTCAAAAGCCGTAAAAGCAAAAACAAAATGTATTTAAATTTTGACAACTCCTCCGCAAAAGCAAAAACAAAATACATTGGGATTTTGTAGTTGCATTTATAACACCACCTTATATGAAAAATTTTATAAAAACAAAGG
Organism: Anomoia purmunda; assembly: GCA_951828415.1. Classification (NCBI taxonomy): domain Eukaryota; kingdom Metazoa; phylum Arthropoda; class Insecta; order Diptera; family Tephritidae; genus Anomoia; species Anomoia purmunda. The sequence goes on from OX639993.1 coordinate 19,586,923, forward strand.
TTTTGGGATATTGGGCGGAGGGGCCTGGCACCTAATACCCCCCTCATTTGAAAGAGCACAGTCACAGGTTTAGAAGAAGTACCCCTCTAACCACTCCACAGACCCCTAGGGACCAATTTGAAAATTACAGTTTTTTCATAGAAAATGTAAAGTTTTTTTAGACAGATCTGCACAATATGAGAAAGGGAAGAGTGTTAAGATGTTGAATGATAAAAAAACGTCATTCTCGAATATTTTTGTATAAAAAAAGGTAACAAACAATTTTTTTTAAATCAAAAATCTAAAATAATTCAAATGCAAAAATTGATTTTTATTTGAGTTTGTATACATATTTAATTCACTCTATTAGTGCTAAAGCAAAAGGGTCCTTTTTTTGATTTTTTTTAATTCGCATTCGAAATAAAATGTATATTTAATGAACATTGGATAACCGTTTTCGTTTAAAATATAACCCATAACCCAAGCAACAAAGAGCATTGCTTTCTTTTAATAATGATATTCGGGCCTCCGGCCACGAACACATTCAGGATTTTAAACCTTAGTCTGCAGGATTCTCTTTTCTGGTTTACGGCAAAACAGGGGGCTCGCCCTGAATATATAAAAAAAATAATTTGTTTTTCAAACGAATTTTTTTTTAAAATAAATTAGTGTTCAGAAATTTTGCTTACTTGATTTTTGGTTAATCTCTTTTGTTTCTTATCCTTCGTTCATATTGCACAGCTTGACAGCTGAACTCTGTCATTTAATTTGTATGTTTTATTAAATGTGGAAGAGTAATTTTCAAAGTGATTTTTTTTTTTTAATAAGTTGCTATTAATTAGATTCAAATAAAGTAATAAAACCACTAACTACTAATTGTGCATTGTGCTAAGTGTATGTGAACCAAAAAAAAATTCATAGATTTATTGGCTTCGTTAATGCCAAATAAGAGTAATTAATCTACCTTTATTTGTAGAATGTGCAAAAAGGTAGATCTGTATTTCAAACCGAGTTTCCGAATTAATTAGTGATCAGAAATTTTTAGGAATCATTTTAAAAAAATGATGGTGTGTATGAAGAACGTTTTGGAACGGTTCACACAATTGGTTACTATAACCATAAACCTTTGTGCAACTAACTAAACCGTACCCCAAGTTTCAACTAGCAAAAAATTCTAATATTCTAAATATTTAATAAATTGTTAATATTTAAACAAGAATAGAACACCTAAAAAAACACGAATAAAAAAAAACAGTAGAGTTTGATTACCCGTTTTACCTCCGATAACAAAACCGCACAAAAAATTTAACATAAAAACCTTTAAGGTTGGATTGTGCGGCATCTAAAGACAAAACTTGACGATTTCGGAAAATACTCATCGGCATAGAAAGATCAAGCTCAGGAGAACTGGAAATCATGTTTGTTTCTTGCAATGTTCTATTTAAAAGAGCATTTTTGTCGTAAAGAGTTTTGCTGATAGCGACTCCCAAGTCAACCTACATGCCGCAAAATTCCACTAGGAACATTCAAATCTATTCTGCCAAGCAATCCGAGGCAATCCGATCGAAAATGAAATAATTGGACAAGAAAATGCTACGATTATGCAACGACATTAAATAAATAAATTGACAACGTGAAAAGTATGATAGGACAGGGTCTGAGAAATGTAGAGAGTTTAAGGCGTGTCCAATAAATACCCACTGGACTGATTATTATTAGCCCTTGTGAGTATATGGATTCGAAAAGAGCTATTGCGTCTCACAAAAGCAATCATCGAGAATGACTTAGCTACGGTACAGTCAATATGCATGGTAAAAGTAAATCTCGAATCGAAAAACACTCCAAGGTCTTTAACAACCTTTTAGAGACTTGAATCGAGTATCAGAAATACGGTATGTTGTGTAGGTAGCGGGTTTGAAATGTTTGGAGAACATTATTTGGTTACATTTCCTCGACATAGCTGATTGATATGGTTTCCCGTGATGTCAAATCAATTGCTTCCAAATATTCCATAAATTCAATTTTGAAATGTCGCAATATTTCTCATATTAAAACTTCTTTGTTAATTTTTTATAAAAAGTATAGTTTATATAAAAAAAAAAATCTCATAATCTCAAATTTTGATTTTTCGTATAAAAAAAAAATATTTTGAAATATTTCGTTAAGAAAAACTGAAATATACTATTACTGATCTGATCTTTATTTTTGTGATATTGATTTCAAATCGTTGCCTGAGTCACTTTTACTTTTATTTAAGATATAAAGACAAGTTAATAAGTGTTTTTATTTTATTTATCTTTTTTAAATTTTCTCAGATCATCCTTCAGCGACTTTTGCCAGCGCTATGGCAAGGACGATCGTTATAAGGCTATCGAAAAGGTACGCGAACGCGAGAGTCTCTTCAACGAATACATTGTGGATGTGCGTCGGCGCGAAAAAGAGGAGAAAATACAAAAGAAAGAACAGGTATGTACATTTTCTATAGGCTGTAGTGGGTTGACAATGCGTTTTGCTGCTCATATCAAATTTGGGGTTTTTTGGGTTCAGCAGCAAACGTATTTCTTATTTAAATATTTAGTTATTCGTAATATTAAATAATTGCAATTTTTTATATGTCTCTATTTGTATATACATATATACTTATAATATTGTTAATGCTCCACAGCCAAGTTTATACTTTTTATTTTTTATAAAAATTTTCTTCACTCTAATCTTGAAATTTCGAAACAAAAAAAAATCTACCACCTCTTCAACTTGTAAAAATATCATCCTCAACAACAAACGTGCAACAAATTATCATCACAACAACAACAAAACCATTATTAATTTCCACAAAAAATGCAAAACTAAATCAGCTACATGATATGCGTTTAAAATTGATGCTATCGTTCTTAGTCGCATACAAAAAATGTGTTGTCTTAATGAGGGTTTAAAAACGCAAAAAAACAAAATACAAAAAAATTTAGGATTTTTTATCTGCAGTAGCACTTGAAAGAAGAAGTGATGAATGAGAAGATATAAGGAGAAAAAAATGCAGCAAAATAATTTGTTGAAAAGTATCGCATACATATGTAATTGATTCGGTCTCAAGGAGCTGCCGATGATCGCAACAAACCGTATTGAACGGCGACGCATCCATATCCAACCTGCTACCCACACCATCCCAGTGACTTGATATGTTCGTTACTATCTTCATTCTGTGCCTTTGTTCGCCCGCTCGGCTCGTTTTCCCCAAATTGTTTATCTATCTCGCTCGAAGCGTGGTGAGTTATTTATATGCAAATATGAAAGCATTATTACAATAAAAAAGTAAATAAATGCAAAAACAAATCAGATCAACGTTGACTTCATTAAACAATCAACAAATCACAATATATGTAAATCGAACGATAAATCTTGGTGATTTACCCCTTCCGCTAGGAACGTCACAATGAACGTGTTGAAGCTCTAAACGGATGTTCTAAATGTGCAAATATGGTGAATTTTGATGGATGGCCGCACACGCGCACACACACACACACACGCACGCACGCACACACGAGGAAGCCTAAAGGCGTTGGGCAGGCGAGAAGGCATGCCAAACTTTTGCAGCAGCTGTCAGTTTAGTTAATGTTGGCGCTCGAGTCTCCAGTCTCTGGTCTCTGAGCTTGGCAGAGCGGGAACTAGAGAGGGAGTGGAAATTGAGCGAGAAGAGACAAACAGTATGAATACAAACTCAATCTAAACTTCATACATTTAAAATTTCCGTTACAGCCACAAGCGCAATAAGCAATTAAAAAACGATATTTCACATTTTGTTTAGCATAGTGTGTACAGAAGAGAACAGAAAGTGTACTGCTATTTGAATATGAAAAAAAAATATTTGAAATGCATTTTTAATATAGATTAAAATACATATCTACTTGTGTCTTAAATTTCTTATCAACTAAGTATAACGACTGCAAGCGAATGTGAAATATTGATTTTTTACTGTCCGAGTTTTACTTGTAAGTTCATAAAGTAAAACATAGAATACATTATTTTTATGTATTTTTATTATACATATGTCACACGTAATTTTACATGTTGTCCGTCTGTCTGTCGTACAAGTGCAAACACTTGCTGCCATTCCAAATAATTGTAATAAAATTTCCAATTTTCAGCCGAGTATTGTTGGACTTCATCATTCAGTGCAATAATTTGTTCTCTTTCAGCAAACTCCTCCGTTCACAATTTCTAATATTAAATAAATCATTCTTTTTCAGCACAACAAATTTATAATTAGTATCTAATATATTGTTGTTGTAATCATTTAAGTTAGTACGTAAGAGCACCCTTTAATAAGCCCCTGTTATTTTACGTTCGTATGGTGTAAGCTAAAATGAAAGTCAATATTTGAAATCGTCTAATTCACATTTTTCAACTTCTCTCTTTGTATCTTCCTCGACTGCACTTGCCACGTAAAACTTCCATACACAAACACTTCGAACCTTTTAACACCATTTAGATACGTAAAGATTTCATAGAAATGCTGCGTGAACGTTCGGATATGGATCGGCATACCCGTTGGCATGACATCAAGAAGAAATTCGACGCCGATCCACGTTATCGTGCTGTGGAAAGTTCTACTTATCGGGAAGAATACTTTCAGGACTATATGCGTATTATGAAAGAAGAGAAACGTAAGCAGCGTGAGCAGAAAGATCGTGAAAGAGAGCGTGAACGTGAGAAAGAACGAGAGCGTGAGCGTGAGAGGGAACGTGAACGTAAGTCAGATCGTAAACGTGGACGTAGTGAACGTAGCCGTACCCGCAGCCGTAGTCGAGATCGGGATCGCAGCGATAAGGAGAAAGGCAAGGAACGTGAGAAGGAGAAGGACAAGGAGCGTGAGAAAGATAAGGAGAGGGAGAAAGACAGAGACAAGGAGAAGGATAAGGAGAGGGAGAAGGAGAAGGACAAGGATAAGGAGAAGAATGGCGAGCAGAAAAGTAAACGTGATGATTCGGTAAGTCAACTAAAATTTAACACAATTTTTATATGTCATTGTTGCTGTACCTTTAGAGAGTAAGCAAGAAAATATCTGGCAAGGGGGGTAAACGAAATTGTAATATCAACTGAGCCACTTGTTTTTAATGCTTGTTATTTAACATGAAAAAAAAACGGTATCAAAAAATTTAAAGGGGTACCAAATTTAGTAACATACATACATACATGCTCGAATATTAACGAACGGGGACACACGAATTTCAATATGAACGATGATACAGGAGCCAATCAATCAATAGGGGCTATCACTGAGTCCATTTTAGTCCGAATTTTCGTGAAAAACTAACCAAGTTCATCGTAGTACGAACGTTGCTATTCGTTCGTAGCTACTCGAACTCAGCGATGTCATTATCGTAAAATCTCCGAAAACCGAGCTACCATGAATTCAGCGGTAGAGCTGATTATTGCCAAGCCAAGGGAACTAGAAAACTTACAATGGTGGAAAAACATTCGTAGGTATTTTTCCACTCTTTCGGGTTTCGAGCACTATTGGAAAAATAACTTCGTATATTTTTTATGTTAAAAGTCCCAGTAAAGGTTTAAAAAAATACATATGTAGTTTGATAAAAAAATATTTAACGGTATTTTCACTTTAGATTTTCCAGTGCAATTATTCGGTATCAAAAAAAAAAAATTGTTGTTGTTATTGTATCAGCATACGACAATCCCATAAACTTATGGGGTTGGGATAATAGAAAAATCTTAAAAAAGCTTTTTATAATAAAAAAGGGTTGGTACAGTATTTTTTAAATGCCAATATTCATGCCGAAACTTGTTGCTTAAAATATATGTAGTTCGTTTTATAAGTAACTACAAATGTCCAACTCATCAAAATTTCGAACTTCTTAATTCGAATTTTTAGAAAAATATTTTCTATATTCATACGTTAAAATTTATTTTTATATGTAAGAAAATGGGCTACACTAATTATTTTAATAAGTTTATGCAGAACTTTAAAACTTAACCTTTTTAACGGTGTAAAGTCATTTATTTAGATATTAAAACAAATTTTTTTTTTTATTTCTGAACAACCCAAAAATTCAGGCACTTTCTAATCGGTTCAGCTCACCTAAATCTTATGCTTTGAAATATAATGCATTTTATAATTCCGATTAAAAAACAGTAAATTCCAATTTTTTTTTTCTATTGGAAGTGATGCACCTTAATATGCATATTCCTAAAAAAAAAATAAACAAAAATAAGTATTTCACTCTATTGGTTTCTCCAAGGTGAATTAATATAAGGTGGTGGTAAACACGCAGCTAGGTGAACTTAATGTCAAAATAATGTGTTTGTGGTATTTTTTACAGTCATTGTACGCATAATTTGTTAGTGTATATCTATTTTGGTTGTTGTACGCTTAACCTGTCAGGAATTATTCGCCTTTGTTTCCCCCTAAAATTAAAATGAATTATTATTAAATATTTCTCGCCATAACTTGGAAACTATTTGTCCAATTCGTTTCAAATAAACAACATTTTACACGTTTATAATATTTATTGTACGCAATACTTTTAATAACATCTATAGTCACCGCCATTCGCTATTATGGCCTCACACCTCCGACTCATACTTTGCACTAAGTTCTGAGCAAGTTGCCGAGGCAATCGTTTCCAAATCAGCCGAATTTGTCTTGACAACTGTTTTGCTGTCCATATCGTTTTTCCTCGGAGTTTCTGCTTTACTATTGTCCACACATTTTCTATCGGATTGGCATCAGGCGACTGTGAAGGCCAATCTAACACCTCAACACCATTTTGCTGTTTCCACTCTGCACACATTCGACTGCGATGTTTGGGGTCATTGTCTTCTTGCAAAATCCAAGAGTGTCCTCTTCTCCCGAACATCTTCGCAGCTGATGGCAATAAAGCTGTTTGATAAATTTTGTTCATCAAAACCGCATTCAAGTTGCTGGTAAACACAGGCGTCCAAATCCTTTTTCTGAGAAACATCCTCAAACATGGACCTTCACTGGGTGTTTAAAAGTTCGTTGGAGCAATCGATTGTTAGCGGTACACCAAGATCGATTTATGTTACTATTTGCCCAAAATGAAGATTCATCCGTAAATATTACATTATTCCAATTCCGTTCTGAATTGGCGCAGGCCCAGGCGAGTTTTTTTTCAACGTGCGGTATTTGACGTCGTTAGCGCCTAAACGTTTTCGAATCGTCTCTACCGATATTTGAACAACACTTTTCTCTACCACTTCTTTAGCTTTACGCAACGATAAGCCCGGCTTCGTCGCAAACAAATCAACCACTTCGTTACGAATGACTTCGACTTCTTCATACATATATTTTGCTGCAGCTAAACGTGACATTTTCGGCCGTCTAGGGTGTAGACAAAGAAATACAGCTTCAAATCGCTTCTCGTACGCGGAACTCATTTTTTAAAACAACGTGCACCAAGATGGATCTATAGAAGGTGATAGCAAGATAAATAAGCGAATCTCCTGTGCATTTTGTTTGTGTAATTTTGCGTCTGAAATGTCGAAATCTGAATTCGCCCAGTATTGCTTATGTATTTTGTTAGTGTAACTTTGCGAGTGAAATGTCAAAACCCGAATTCCCCCAGTTCGCTCATGTATTTTGTTTGTGTAAACAAAACAACCCAGAGAGTTTGGAAAGAAGAACAAGCATTCAGCTCATGGGATGCTATCACCTTGTATGAATTCGCCTTGACGTGCACTTTGTAATAGTTTCACGAAACTGACAGTTTTTGCAATGCGTACTACAAAAATGATGCCGCTACCAAGGTGCATTCAAATTATTTTGATAACGGCACTCTTTGTGCAAATTTTTCCGATCACGCTTCTACTAGACAGACTGTAATATAACTAGCGTAACCGGCTTGCGTTGCTGCTCCAATAATATTTATAAAAACGGCCGAAAATACATTGCATATTGAGATTCCAGTAAATAAACCTTAACTAACATATCTACCTACATAGGAAACTTCTAAATACCTTAAATAACATATGTACATTCTTGAATACATACATACATATTAATAATTATCTATAAAATATACATACAGTCGAACTCCTCTATAACGAAAACCTCTCTCTAACGAATTTTTTTTTTGAAACACTACGATTTTCACAATTTATTCGTATATTTAGACCTCCTTATAACGAACTTCTCTATAGCGAATTCCTCTCTTCCTCTCTGTAACGAATTCTTTTGTTATACATAAATGGAATTTTCCATAGCAAATAACTCCACTATAACGAATTTAGCGAAGAGCTAAAAAGTAGTTGTTATAATACACAAAAATATATTAGAGTTCCATCATTCTCCGAAACGCGTGCAGCATTACAAACTCTATTTACATTTGTTGAATCACGGAGCGATATACCCGATATTATATTTAATAAAATTAATTCCTTAGAACCATTTATTGATAAGGAAAAGGCTCAAACAGCTAAACAAACTACAGTCGATAATTTTTTCATACCTGAATAATCATTATAATCTTTTTGACTTTTTATTAAGGTCTTCTTTTTAAAATGTAAGAAATAAAAACAAATAAAATGAATCAATGTTTCATTAAATAGGCCTTGAACATAAAGACATGAAATTTCGTATGACCTCTCTATAACGAAGCCCTCTCTATAACGAACTTTTTCACCGGTACCGACGACTTCGTTATAGAGGAGTTCGACTGTATATACATATATTATATGTATGTATGTATATACTTGTGTATACTCATTATACCTACTGCAGAAGTCTTTATTTAAAAGATCCCAAATAAAGTATATACATACATATAATACATATGCATGTGTTACAGCTACATATGTATGTATGTATGTATGTACCTGCGTGTTTAATAAAATGCATTATACTGCAGAACCCTTTTTTCCTAATTTCTTGCGCAAGTGATTAGCGCTGCTAAGTTTTCTGTGGAAAAGAGTGAAAAGAGCGCAAATTAAGCAATTAAGGAAAATTTCTTGCTACCTAAATATTTTTTTACATGCTAAACAATGTTTCAGGAATTATTGTTATTTTTATTGGAATATAGAAATTTCTGGCTCTCTGAGAATAACATACTTACTAGGTGGCTGTACTGTATCGTAGTTGATTTGTAATTTGTAATAATCACATGATATAATAATATGTATATAGATTTATTATTAGCAAATGTTCTCACTTCTTAATAACCGTTATAATTTTTGCACTTGACAATATAATGCGTTTGATTGTGAAGCAAATCATGAACAATATAATTTACGCAACAATTCTCAAAGGCAAGTTTAAAGGAGAACAAGTTCTCATTCCGCATATTCCTTTGATACCGACAGACATGCCTTTCGAATTCAAACGCATTCAATTCCCGGTTGGCGCAAGGCCAATCATTGGATGTTTGTGGTCTAAATTTAGAAAATGAATGTTTTTCACATGGGCAATTGTATGTAGCCTGTTCACGTGTTGGTAGGCCATCTGCTTTGATTATGTTGGCACCGGAACAAAAAACGAAAAATATTGTGTATCACAAAGTACTCGAATAAAGATGATTTTTTGCTAAGAAAATTTTTTATTTAAAATAATAATTTAGTTAATGTTTAGTTTAATGGAATGTAAATTTTTTGGTTTAGTTTAATAGTACAATGCCGCCATATTTAATTCGAAACGTCATCTGCCAGTTTATGAAAGTTGAAGTGGCATTGTTAGAATTGAATTGTCTTGCAATAGTTTCATTGTATTTTTGGGTGAGACGAAGTCCGGCGGGGCTGCTAGTATATATATATATATATATAACGATTATTTCCATGTGATTATTGTTACACTCTTTTCGCACCATTTAGGACGAGGAAGGCGAACATCATGACGATGATGAAGATGGCCATACAAACAGCGACGATGATGAAGCCGAGCGGCTACAGAAAGAGCGTGAAAAACAATTGCGCGTCGAACAAAGCATACGCGAACGTGAGAAGGAGGTACATCGCACATTGGCGGGACATTTGCGTGATCGCGATAAGGAACGGGAGCACCACAAGCGGGACGAGGCAATTGGCCATTTCAATGCATTGCTTACGGATTTGGTACGAAATCCAGATCTGACGTGGAAGGAGGTCAAACGACAGCTGCGCAAAGATAGTCGTTGGGAGCTGATCGAAACTCTCGATCGGGACGATCGTGAAAAGTACGTTGGATCGAGTTTTTGCTTATATTGTAGATTTGCACAAACATTTTAAATTAATTTTATCTTTATAGTTTATAGAGCTTGAGGCATGTTTTGAATTAGAGAATATTATGAGAAACACAATTTTTCAAAGTGGTAGAAGTGATAGCAGCTGAGAAAACAAACAATTTTCACACTGTTAGCGTGGCTGAGTGGTTGCGTGCTCGCCTAGCAATCCCGTGCACCATGGTTCGAAACCAGGTAAAGTCTAGAAAGAAAGAAGTCTGATGAGTAGATGTGGTGATCTCCGAAATAGCAGCTATCACTTCTACCACTTTGAAAAATTGTTGTTTCTCATAATATTCCCTAATTCAAACCTGGCCTCAAGCTCTATAAACTATACAGACGTTTCATAAATATAAGGCCAAAAATAATAATTTTATCTTTATTTATGTTATTTTAGAATTTTCAACGAACACATCGATACGCTGGTGAAGAGAAAACGGGAAAAATTCCGTGAAATGCTCGATGAATTGCCATCATTAGAGCTGATCAGTTCGTGGAAGGATATTAAGAAATTAATTAAGGATGATCCACGTTATATCAAATACAATAATTCTGATAAATGTGAGCGTGAATTCCGCGATTATATTAAAGACAAAACGTTAGCGGCAAAAACGGCGTTACGTGAACTTTTGCAGGAGTGCAAATTAATAACACACAAGAGCAGTGAAGTTGTTAAAGATAATCCCAATCATCTCAAGGAAATACAGGATATTCTAAAGAATGACAAACGGTTAGTAAATCTAATCTAAAATTTTGTTTTCATAAGGAAATTATTTATTTTATTAAATCATTCGCAGCTATTTAATTTTGGATCATATGGAAGAGGAGCGCACCACAATTATTGTGGGTTATTTGGACGAGTTGCATAAACGTGGACCGCCTCCACCACCAACGGCTTCTGAATCTACCAGACGTAATAAATGAATTCAAATATTTGAAGATAAAAGACCAGCAACCAGTACCAGCTTAACAGCAAAATAATGTCTAAAAATATACTGCATTCATATAATGCACATTTTATAAAATTTACTAATTTAATTTAATAATTATATAGTAACATGTAGCTTCGGTAATAAATTGTGAATAAACAACTGAAATATTTAAAAACTCTGCATTACATTTTTTTTTTAAAGATTGGGGGTTATTGATTGAACAGCAAAATTCGAGTCAAATAAGTTGGATTGTTAAATTTCTTAAAAAATGACTTAATAATATTTAAAAATGTGTTCAACATAATATTCACCAACCCCCGAAACGGTTTCACATCATATATATTTGGCTTAAAATCCTAACTTACACACATTGAATAATATTATTATCATTTTACCGCTTAAACCATGTAATTTCGTGCCATTTTTCTGGAAAAAAAAACGCGTAAAACCATGTTTTTTATGGTTTTCATGACAAGTTACCATACTAATTTTTTTTAACGTAGATGAAAAGCACAATAAATTGCCAACAAAACGATCGTTGAATAAATTTTTTATCACAAGTTCATCAAAAGATATAGCTATTGGAAATCAAAAAAAAATTAGACTTGAAAATGTATGAAGCGTGATATTCGCACTATAACTTTTTAATATATATTTTTGAAGATGGCGTGACTAGCCGCTACAACATCAACAACCACTACATGCAATTTCTAAAAACGAAAAGGGAGCTACAAAAGTCCCAGACGGCCTTTTCTAAGTTGGCTAAATTTCCCCAGGTGTTCGCAGCAATCGATTGCACACATATAGAAATTATTACCCGGAGAAAAAATTAAAATTTCAGTAAAATTAAATTTAAAAAAAAAGTACTCCTAAAAACTTTTTGTGTGCATACAGGTAGAGAAGGAGCAGTGCTATTTCGCAATAGAAAATATACTAACGTCCAGACATTATATGATAGTAAGCTTCATGGTAAAAGAATACGGAATGTGGCGTAGATTGCGGTACTGCTAAACCTCTCTTGAAAATTTTGACAGCAATCTTGTATTCCAATATCATTCTTGAGTAAGTTTCACATTTAAGACATCGTTGCACGGTGACTTGGCTCAACTAATGATCCAACTATTTTCCGTAATTTTCGGATTATGCCACTCTATTGTTTTTGTTTGTAATAAACTTTATGTACAGTAGAACCACAGAAAGGTTGACTCGCACAAAAAATTCGTTAACTTTGCTGTTAACTATTCTGAGCCTATGATTTTTTCAAGGTGGGTGGTTGACATCAGCATGGATAGTATTACAAATTCGAACAAGGATCATATTACGAAGATAATCGAAGTGTCTGATTATGATAACGAAGCACAAGCTATCGAATATCGATATTTCGCAACCGAAGTGAGTTTCTCTGAAGCAGTTGAAAGCATCAATACATTGATAAAGTGGCGTGGAAACAATAACAATGCAAATCAGGTGGCATACCTTGCCAATATCCGCACGGAAATGGTCAAGAGTTACGAGTACTACGCAAAATTATTTTTGACACAAAAGAAAAAAAAAACAAGACTCGACTGCTTCTTGAAAAAACACAGTACACATAAAAAATAATAAGGTAAGAAATTATTTCGGTTGACCAATCAAGCGTTCCATGATCTTGTGGTTTAGGCTGACAGCAAAACCGAATCATGAGCAGATGAACAACTGACAAGCGAGAAGTCGGGATACCTATTTATTTATCTTCCGCGGATTTATATTTTATTGCATTTATATTCCTTAAATTTCAATGATAGTGGGAAAAATACAAAATATTCTAAAAGTCCTTTGGAAACTGCCAATATTTATTGCTTCCATAGTGGCACAATTGGAAAATGTTATAAAAATACGGGTTTTGATAGCGCTCTCACGGAAAAAAGAGTTAAGTATCATCTATTTATCTATGGTACAAATTAATATTAAGTTTCTGTACATGAAAATTTTCAAAATCGATTGTGAACAGAGTATAACATTGTTAACTTTAAATCAGTCGGTACAAATTACACTTAAGTTAATAATTATAAGATAATGAAAAGTAATTCATTAAAATTAATTTGGTGTTTTATTTACGAAAAATTTATGTTTATATATTCTATTAAATTATTCATATATTATTCTAGTAATTCTTTTAAATAACTATTCAATGTACTGACCTGACTTTTCTACAGTTTCATTATAGTATAGATTGAATATAAAATGCTTTTTATAATAAAGATATAGGCAGTTATAATGACAGTGAGACCAAAATAATATCTTTCTGATCGATTCCGAAGATTAAAGTGAAAAAATCGTACAATTCGGACAATGTATACCTAAATTTAATTTTAATTTATTTAAACAAAAAAAATATGATCACCTTATTTTGCAGCTATCCCAAATTAGTATAAAATGACGTTTTCCTCGGTTCCATATATTTTACGGTAATATTTAGTGCAATAAATTCGTTTTAAATTATTACATTGATCCAACTACATTTAGATATTTGCCATTTTTTCAAGTCATATGCTACTTTCGCATTGATTTCAGATCTCATTGTAATAGGCTAGTACTTATTTTACAAAACTCAAATTTTAAAATTAGTAATGGCGAACATTTTTTTAAATTGTAATTTTTTTTTGCTACAAATTCATTTAAATTTAATTATTTTCTTTTTCATGTCATGCGCCTCGAAGTAGTCACTTTTTCTAAGCAATACAAATTTCATGTCGAGAGAAGAATCCGAAAGCTATAACGGAAATGTATTGAGATGACCGCGAAATATCTTATCATCTATATCTTCTTATTTGCTTTTCTCTTTTGTTCTCTTGTTGGCGCAACTTGCCATCCAAGGAAGTAACAGGCACACCTCTAACCTCATCATATAGTTGACTAAATATCTCATGCGGATTATTTGCGATAAGATTTTTCAAATATTCTGTTTTATTTCCTACCTTATCAAAACATAAATTATGAAACTTTTCAAAAATAACACCAGTATTAATGCCTATGCCGTATAATAACTTATTTGAAAGAGTTTTCGGCGTAAACAGTTTCTTCTCGACTAAGAAATGATTTAGATAATTTGCTTTAAAACATGATGTATGAAAGTCTCTGAAAATAGAAGCGGCATTACTTGCTGACATGGATAATACATTTGTTAAATAATTTGCCGTAAAACCTTCATTATAGAAATCATCTAAAAGTTGTGTTCTATTACCCGCCTCATCAAAGCATACATCATGGAAATTACTAAACGCAATAAATATATTACCTTTGGCACCGTGCAATATCCCAGCCAGATTGCCAGGCGTAAAACCTTCTTGGTCATTTAAAAAATGCTGCAAATAGGTTTTTGTGTCTGCTATAAAACAAAAGTGGTGAAATTTCTTCAAACTATCAATTGCTCCACTCAGTATACTACAAATATCACATGGCCTAAAACCGGCTCTATACAAATCATTTAAAAGTTTGGTTCTTTTACGCTGCTGATTAAAACAAATGCTATGCAATTTCTTTAAAGTAGCAGCTGTATTAACCCCTGAACTACATAACATACATGATAAGTTGCTGGGCTTAAAGCCGGCTTTATAGAAATCATCTAAAAGTTCGGTGCATTCACCTTTCTTGTTAAAACACAAATCATGTAATTTTTCAAAAGCATCCTTAGCATTGGCGCCCGATCTACATAGCATACCAGATATGTTATGTATCGTAAAGCTTTCTTCCTCATCTTTTATCTGTACAAAGTGCTCTAATTGTTGAGTTTTATTTCCTTTTCTATCAAGCCAAATATCATATAATTCCCTAAAAGCACGCCCAGCATTAGCGCCCGCTCCACCTAAAATACTGGTTATATTCGATAGATTTATACCAACTTTTTCTAAAGTTTTTAAATAGCGTGTCTCTTTTCCGTTCCGGTCAAACCAGAGATCATACAATTCTTTAAAAGCTTTTGCGGCATTAGCTCGTGCTCTATGTAAAACATTGGACATATTAGCTAAATTCATACCGTTTGCTTCTAAAGTTTTTAAATATTGAGTTTTATTGCCGTTTGCATCAAACCAGAGGTCGTATAATTCTTTAAACGCTTTTGTAGCATTAACTCCTACACCATTCAAGATACTTGATATGCGCACTAGATCGATTCCATTTTCTTCTAGTTTTATTAAGTATTGTGTTTTTTTACCATTTTGATCGAACCATAGTTCAAATAATTCTTTAAACGCTTTTGTAGCATTTCCGCCTGCTTTTCCTAAAATACTCGATACATTAGATAGATTTACACCCTCTTTTTCTAACGCTTCTAAATATCGTGTTTTTCTTCCGTTCTGATCAAACAAAAGTTCATGTAATTCTTTAAAAGCTTTCGCTGCATTAGCTCCAACTCCGCTTAAGATACTAGATATACGCACTAAATCTATACCACTTTCTTCTAGTTCTAATAAGTATCGTGTTTTCTTTTCGTTCGGTTCAAACCAAAGATCGTATAATTCTTTAAATGCTCTAGGCGCTTTTGCGCCTGCTCCATGCAAAATACTTGACATATTAACTAAACTTATACCGTTAGCCTCTAGAGTGTTTAAATATTGCGTCTTTTTTCCGTGTTGATCAAACCAAAGGTGGTATAATTCTTTAAATGTTGTTAATGCATTAGCTCCTGACTTACTTAAAATACTGGACATAGTAGATAGATTTATGCTGTTTTCTTCAAGAGTTTTTAGATATTGAGTTTTTCTTCCTTTTGCATCGAACCAAAGGTCATATAATTCGTTAAAGGCTTGTGCAGCATTCGCTCGTGCTCTATGCAAAATGCTAGACATGTTAGTTGGGTTTATTTCATTTCTTTTTAGAATTTCCAGTCTTTTTTCTGTAATCAAAAAATCGACGAACTGTTCAAACTCAGCTGTTCCATCTCTACCAATCAGACTCTTGGCAAATTTGATTTCTTCATTGTGCAGTGGATTCGACGCTGTGCCTCCTTCGGCTGTAGCAACTCTCCTCCGTTTACTGGAGGTAGGACCAGAGTCCGGACTTTCCTTAATTGAACTCCTTGAACTGGTACTTCGTTTGGAACGAGTTACTCCAGCTGCTCGTTTTGGTTTAGAACATTCTTTGCCTGCTAGGAAGAAACACTCGTTTTATTTATTATCGCCGTAAATATATTATGTTATGCAAAAATTAGCAAATAAAATTGAATAATTCTTTGTAAAGAGTTTAGCGTATTAAACACAATATTCAGAAGAAAACAATAAATTTGTTCAATAACTTTATCAGTAAATACTCGCAGTGAGAAAAGAGAAATGCAGAGCAAAAATGAGAAAAGCTGAAAATGTTCGGCAAATTATTGTAAGTGAACAGCTGAAAGACTACATTAATAATTTTTATTAGCTTATTTATTAAGGTATGATAACTATTGTATGGGACATTTCATGCGGGTAATGGGCGAACACGGATTTCTTATTCAAATTCTGGAGGTCTCAAAAGGTTACGGAAATGTTAGCGATATTTTTTATTTATCTTCAAAGCGCGATAAATCATAATTATAAATAAAAATGTGCTTCAAAATTCACGAATGGCAAAAAGCGCAGTCAGTCATGGTATGGAAAATATGTGATTTTTCCCTTAAAATAATTTCAGTTTTAATTTCTCTACCCGATATTTCAGTAGCTATAAAAGACATTTGATTTTTATGTACATACATATATCTCCGAAACTACCTGACCAAACTCTATCAAATATTTTACACACATTGCATTTCAACTCAGTAAGATCCTTAACTTGTTGTTTCATTTCAATTTCTCAATTATAGAATGTAAAAACTAGTGTACTATTAGTATATTCGGAATCAAGACCTGCCTTAACAGGCGAAGATACTGAGTAAGGTCGCCGAGATCATATAACCGGTGGCCACTAGAAAAGAGGTATTAGATGTGTTGACTATTTGGTGCATTTGAGGCAACTATGAAAGAATGGAATTATTAAAAGATACATCTTTGGTCTGTGTACGTTGGCCTCTAACAGATATGTATATGCATGAAATTTTCTAAACTTATTTGATTAGTTTTGTTAAGCGTTTTCACAAGATACGACCTCTTCTGCAATAATACAAACCAAATTTTCAGATTACTTACTTATCGTAGTACGAGCATTTCTTGTTTTAGATGTTACGGCAAGTGCACTACTTCCTGAGGTCATTATTCGCAAAGTGGTCGACATTGTAGCTATTACAGTCGTTTGTGGAGTTGTTTTGCTGATGATTAATTAACTTGAGTGCATTTGGTAGTGTTGTTATCTCTTTAGAATGTTTATCCAATTATCCAGTAGTTCTTTGGCATCTGTAAATATAAAAGTCTTACTGTATCAAAAATGAAATGCTAGCTCAACTATTATTTTAGTGTTTAATTTGTCATCTGTAAGATGTTGGAGGAGACAAGGCATTTGATTTCGCTCCACCAACTTTAAAGTAAAATAAAATGTCACATTTCCTTTTAACCTTTTGACACTTTTTTCCTCAACACCAAGAAGGTAGAGAAATAATAGCCAATGGGAACAATGAATTACTTGATATTAAAAATATGGATGACGCGAAATGGCAAGCTTGTCCGACTACCAGAATATGAAGCCGGATCCGGGGTTTCTGGGAGCTTCAATAATATTTCGCTTTTCACTGCTAAGAATATATTGAATTCTCAGAATTTATTTTTTAATTTATGCATATCAATATTCTGCAGCCAAACCAAAGAATTATGTATATTTGCCAAAGATCCAAAAAACACGTACCTGAACCGAAATTTCCGAAACGACCGCAAAGATAATACAACCGCGTAAACACAAATCAGCTGTTGTGGATAGTGTTTGTTCCCTACAATATGTGTGGTAGATCTACCAAATTTTAATTTGAAGCATTGGAGCATCTGTATGTAAAACACTAATCACCTCTTGTTTATATACACACTTTTGTCGAATAAATGAATTCGAAACTAATCGGCCACAGTTACCTCAAATTTGTTAACATTTCGATTCAATTTCAGTATATAAAACACTGGCTGTTGCCGTATCAACTGTTACGCCCGGTATCCACCTGCTTGAAATTCTCGCCTGGTTCCTGCTTTTTGTTCTCGCGAGCTAGTTAGAGTTTTGCTCACTGGGCATTTTGAACGCATACTTTTTCACTTACAACATGTCGTCAAGTAGGTTTATTCTGTGATTTCCATTTTCTGCGAGAGGACAATACGATATACGATATTTCCACAATGAAAGATCCTGCGATATAAGAAATTTTTCCGACTATAAAAAACGACAGTTGAAATCAAGCGAGAGCTCACTTACCGATCGGTATGCGAGAAAAAGCATACTTTCTACTCTTAGCGGTCTTCACGTACGACATATCGATCGATACCTCAAGTAACCGAGAATTAAAAGCAGGTGAAGGCGGAATGAAAAAAGGCAATAGAATCGGTCAAAAATATGATGCCGGAATGCTGTAGATTGTAAAGTTCACATATCCTACGAATAAAGTAGTATAAAACTGTTACGATTCTAGGGCTGAATATAATATAAATTTTCACATGTGTCCGCCTTTTTTTCAACAACTGACTGAACAACCCCAAACGTTCAAACAGCTGTTTTCATTGTGGTGCGACATCAATAGACCACAGCATTCCCATTATCTAACCAAAAATAATAATAATAAAACAGCCTGGAATAACGATGTCCTGGCTAGTAAATACTTTCCGCAATGCAATCACATCCACCAGCATTCACCAACAACTTCTACAGAAATGTTTCACATCGGCCGCACCAGTGGCTTCAAGCGTAAATGCATTTGGACTCCGCCACATTTCATATGCAGAAAAGCGTGCTAAGGGTCCACTAATACGCCGATTTGGTTATAAAGAACGTCTACATCAACGTGGTTTGCTTCCTCACTGGGATAATGGACAAAAATTACCAATGCCCGAATATCGGCCAACGAATGTATGGTCTGAGAAGCGCGCGCTGTTTGGACAGAATGATTATATTGATATACTGGGTTCGGACCGCCTGCATCCAACTCGGGTATTGTATTCAGTGCCATCATGGCTTCGTGGTGTTTCCGGCAATGAATACCAAGTGCTACTCCGTAAACGTAAAATGCTGACAAAAACAAAGTATTCAATAGCGAGACCAACGAAATGGAAACATTTACAGAAACGTATACTTTATCTCTACCGATTCCTTAATCGCAAAACGAAGACTAGCTTCTCAAAACAATAAAAATTGTGCATACCTGTGACTAGTGATTATAGTTTCAATGCAAATTAGCGTTTTTTCTTTAAATAAAAAAAAATATATATATTAAACTGAAAGCCACGCATTCTCTTTTTACTTGATGAATTGAATATATTTAAAGTTGATCCAAGAGCTATCACATCTACAGCTTTCTAAAGCATTATTGCTAAATGTTGGACACTACGAAGTACATATGTACATATGTGCAATTAAAAAAAAATATGAGCCCTTCCCATCAGATTTCAGTTACGAACTTGAAGAAATTTTCGCCAAATTCTTATTTATTTGGTTATTTACAGTGAAATGTATAAAACGCCATGCTTTTTTATTTTAAATAATTTTTATTTGCTTTTATTTTCATAATGTTATATATCATAATATATATTTTTTCATTCATAATAATTATACTCACAATAATCATATAATAATTTCGTAAATATTAGAAGTTTATTGTTAAACACATTCGTTTTATCATTTGCGTTTGTTTTTATTTGTATGTAGTTTGAATAATTCGACAAAACACTACACATTACACATTCATAAAAAATGATTTCAAGTTGAAAGAGAATTAATAATTAAAAAAATTAAGTAAAAATTAGATTTAAAATAGAATTCTCTTACACCTTGGTAAACAACATTACAAAAGCACCATGAAAAATTTAAATAAGTATACAAAAATTCTTATCACTACATACAAATTACTTAAAATAAATTGGCAATAAGAAAATTTATCTTATATACTCTAATTAAAAGGGTCGGATTTATTACATTAGCCTTGAAATAAAAAATTACCCACTGTTTGAAGTTTGAAATTTTTAATTATGTATGTATGTACATATGTACATATGTATGTATATTATGGCTTTTGTTATAGAATGAGATATTTTATACATATGTATATATGTACATATATACATACAAAAAAAAATCAGCACTTATTTTCCATCGAAATTATAAAATTCAAACATGTTTGAAAAAAAAAATTGAGTTTACGTAAGTTTAGCCGATTTGAAATTACCTCAGAGAATTCAGTTTTTTATGAATATAAAAATTTTCGAAACATATTTTTCGAAAAAAAATACCCCAGACAAAAATATTTTCCATCATATAATGAAATTTTTGATACTGTTTTTTTAACCATTTCTGGAAAATTCGCTTAAGAAAAACTTGAATAATTTAGACTGGAAAGTTATTTTTTCTAACAATTTTTATTTCTTTGAAAATAAACTTATTCATGTCCAATTTTTCGGCAAATTTTTTTAAATATATATTTATGCATTTTCTACGTTTAAACCGTCTTATCATCTCAGTTGGGGGGTTTTTTATTAAATGAAATTTTTGTATAAATCCTAGTATGTTGTGGCACAAATCTTTAAACATAATAAATTTTTTAATTCCGGTAGAAAAACCTTTTAGACCTATGCATTTTGGCTTAAAAAAAAAGGTTTCTGCCTAATATTTTTGGCAAAAACGGGTTTCTGAATTTTTGTTTTCTGAGTTCGTGGGGTAACATAAAATTGAATATATGGAAAATGCTTGTAACGATTTGGCTCTCAAAGTACTATGCAAATGTTAATAATTTTTGTTCCAAATGAAATATTTACGCGAAACAATAGGGAGAATATGCACATTAGGGTGCATCACTCACTTTTTAAAAAAAGTTACTGTTTTTCCATAGGGTATTATAAAAATTATAATATCTTGAACCGATTTAAAATTACCTCCAGTTTTGGAGTTTCTTTTTTTGGAAAAAAATAGTTTTTTTTTATTTTGTCAAAATATATAAATTTTTTGCGAATAACCCCATTCACGTCCAATTTTTTTATACAGAAATCTCATTATTATGATTAAATTTTTAAATATTAAGTTAATGTCTAAGTTTTACGCGAGCTGGATCAACTCGAAAATGTCTCCAATTACGAGTAAGGCTTTTTTTTAAATAAAAAAAAAAATTAAAAATTAAAAAAATTACTTATAAAAAAATGTACACCTACACTGTTTTATCATCGCAAGCTTTTTTTTATCTTAAAAAAAAAAGGATTTTTATTTCTAAAAAACATCCTTATTGGAGACATTTCCGAATCGATCCAGCTCACGTATGTAAATTTTAATATTTTCCGAAATATTTTAGCGAAAGGCTCAAACTATAATAAATTGAATAACTCCTGGGGAAAACCGTACCTTTGTTTGATGAATCACCCTAATGCACATATGCATATTGTTTAAAGTTAAACCCAAGTTTGTTTTCAATAAATAGTTTTAGTATCTCTTTAGTATCAGCATTATTATTAGCATTGTCTTTATGACAATAGTGACGTGTTGAATTTTTGACTGGGAAAGAATAGAGCTGTAAAAACGAAAATAATAAAATCAAAAAAAAAAAAAAAGTAAAAAAAAATGTATGTAGTCACAGTCAAAATAAAGTCGACTTGAAGTTAATTGGAGCTTAATTTGGCAGATGTACAAACAAACATCATTGAAATTCAAAAATGTCAAAAAACTGTTATCAACATAGTACTTTATTTTGACTATGATTACGCGCAGAAAAATGAAAAACCTTGATGTAAGAAAAAACTAATTTTTTTTCGCAAACGTTTACGAAATATTTCAGCTTTAAGTAAAACGATATTTTTCTTGGAAACGATTTCAAATTAAGCGAGCTACGTACATTTATACGTAGGTAAATTGTAAATGTGTGTGTATACCAGTTTATTGTATGCTATTGTTGCTTGTGGTGCATGCCATATTCCATTCATGTTTTCTTTTATTATTACATTTATTTTCTGTTTTCTAATCGGTTTTTATTTTCATTTTAATTTCATTATTTTGCGCGCTCCATTCACCTTTTAGTTAAGTAATTTAGGTCTTTTTTATTCTCTTTGATTTTTTACGGTTAGGCACAAAGTATATGATTTCCATTTTTATTTTGTTTGCTTGCTTCAATTTTTCACCGTTCCATTGCCATTTCGTTCAACTTTGCTATACCTTTTTTAAGTTGTTTTTGTTTTTTTTTTGGTTTTACTTTGTAATATTGAATTTTTGTTTTATTCTTATTCTGACCATACACCATCTGTGTACCGTCGTATGTCGTGCCACTTTTTGGCTTTCTTGCAATTGGAAAAATATTGTTTATATAGGCCCTAATTTCGGTAAGGTTCTATTGTTATAAACATAGATACATATTTTTGTTAATTATACTTTAGTTTAACACTAGTATTTATTTCATTAATATTTTCATTCAAGTGTACTTCGATCTACTAAATTATTTATTACGTGGTAACTAATCACTAAACGCTATTGTGTTTGCCTTTGCCTTTGTTTTTATTTTTATTGTTGGTGTTTCGTTTTTCTGTTTTTTTTTTTATTATTATTATTATTATACTTTGATTACTAATTTATCTTATTTTGTATCATTTTCTACTAAATTTCAATATAGTTTGTGTGTATTTGTGTAAGTATGTATGTATGTATGTATGTACTATGTGGTATGTGTGATGTTGTAAATGTTTTGTTTTTGTATTTTTAATGTTTGTCATTATTCATTTGTTTTACTATGATGTGGCAATGAGAGATGCCACTATAAAATATGAAATACATTTTACAAAGCGTATAGGATTTTAGTCGGAAAGTAAAACCAGAGCTGAAAAACTAAAACAAACCTTTAATTAAAAAAAAAAAACAAATTAAATAAGAATTTTTTTTTTCGACTGAAACGGGTTCGAAACATTTTTTACGCTATATGTATGTATGTACATATGTACGTATCTTTGACAAAAAAAAAAAAAATACCACCGAGTTCTATTGAAATAGCACTTTCACTTTTATGGGACCAAAAATACGATTATGTTGATTTTGTTTCGGCGAAAAGAATTGTTGGAAAGAATTAATCCTTATAGCCACATTCTATGTAAATCTGACCTTTTTTTCATTTAAACGATTTTTTTCTTAATGCATAATCGTTATTTTCGGGTTTTTTATTTTTTCGATAGCGCAGCCCCGAATTTAAAATTATTCAATAATTTATAAAAACTAACGAAAAAATATTCCATAATTGAATTACTATAATAATAATACAAATTTGGCGCTTACCCATAGCTAGATGTTTGGCCGAACATCTCCTGCAATTTTATGGTGTGCGTCTTGATGTTGTAACACAAATTGAGAGACCTACAGTTTTACACTGACTCCGAAAGAGAAAGGATTTTTGTGCGAAGTTGTTTCATGATTGAAATACACCCGGAGGTTTGTCATTACCTGCCGAGGGACGACCGCTATCAGAAAAAAAGCTTTTCTTTCCGGGACCCACCATGAATCGAAATAAGAAAGACCGCTATGAAAATATATTTCGAACATAGATTTCGATATGCCACTGTACTATATGTGAAGATGAGTAATCTCTGGAACTGTTGAACGGATTCGGAAAATTATTTCACTTGTACAAAGGCACGGTAATGCCTAGTCTCATAAACTATGATTTGCCTTTAATATGCCAAAAATTTCGAAGCTACAAATAGGTGAAAAAATAGTTTTGAGTACATAGAAATATAGATACTAAAAAAGTTATTTTAAAAAACTTCAAACAAAACTACTTTTAGGGTTGCCACCTTTATACGCAATAGACTGAGCTGAATCAATTGAAAATCTAGCTTTAATGGTAAAATAAAAATAAAACCTTATCAAACAAGAATAAATCAAATTCTTATAGTTCACACTTGTTCTCGTATTTTTTTTTTAAATTACCAAAAAAAAAACTTCATTCAATGGTCGGTTATGTAGATGAAGCGAGATGATGACGAGAATCCACAGCGACAACAATATCAACAAATTTCGTGATAGTGGAGTGCCAGTGGTGGAGGGCAGCCTCATGACTGGGTCTTGTTCGAAAAGCAAGCGTTGTTGAGCTGGCCACAATTCAAAAAGCCAAAATATGCTTGTACGAGTTTAGCTAAAAGAGCTGTAAATTCACAAAGAGCAGCGATAAGCGGCGACAACGTTTCATTCGTAACGGTAAATTGCGTTAAATACAAGAGTTATTAATTATATTTCTTGCCTAACAATGGAAAAATTAACATTCCCAACTTCGCACACAGCATCGATATTTTCTAGAACACCAACTGATGCTGAAATTCATCAGTGAGCGAACAGCAACGAAGAGAAAATTCATTGTACCAATTTGTACGGTGCTTAACCGCCGTATACACTATAAGTTCCCAATGCCAGTAATATAAATAGGAACCCTCGTAGTAGGACTCTATAGCAAGTTTTATTGAAGATTGCGAAAACATAGCACAAACATATTATTCTAAAATATTTACCTCGTTTATTCTACTTGCACCAGCTTGTCGTTTAGAGAGTTAAAAGTGGACGAAGCAGACCACGAACATAGCAGCTAGGGCACTTCAATGTGGTGAAGTAATTAGAGGGGAATTTTAAGCAAATTTTCAGCAGTTTCTCATATTTTCCTTCAAAAATAGACCGACAAAGGATGATGAAAACGTTGCAATTTTTCAGGCAAATTACTGATAACGAAAGTCCTGTTTTCAGTGTTAACAATCGAAAAGTTGCCGGCTATATTTTCCCTCCTATGCTTTCCGATTTTGCAGATACATTTTTTTATTAAAAGTCTGAAAGAAAATATTCTTTTAGAATCACGTTTCGAAAAGTTCAACTCAGTATTTAGCGTTATAGACATACAGCGCCGGAAAAAAGTTTAATTTAAGTATTCACAATGGTTTTAATGCTCAGAAATCTTCGTCAATTTTTTGTCAAAATATAGCTAATTTTATAACGAAAAATATATAAGTCCAAATCAAACACTTTATACAAAATTCACAAAACTTATAAATTCGGATTTTTAATAAAATGTGGGGTGTGCAATTTTATATCCCATTCAATTCTAGTATAATTTTCAAGTTCCTAAAAATCTTCATGTACTAGAATTGAATGGGCTATAAGTTAGCATATCCGAAAATTTTCTGAAAATTATGATTAAAGCTTAAAATTTCGATAAACTTTTTATTTAATTTTGCTAGATTTTATGCAAAGTTTGAAATTCGGACTTACATAATTTTTAATATAGCTCTATTTTAATATAAAATTAATGATTAACTTGAACCAACAAAAACATGGCGAATAACACAAAAACAAAAAAAAATTGATGTGCCAATACTTTATCCGGTACTGTACATATAGGAACAATTTTCCAAAAAAAAATTTTTTCGAAAATTTATTTGTCGATAATATCAATTTCGTATTTCTCGCCCAGACAAATAATGGGAATATAAATTGGTTTAGTTTATTCATCAAGTGGTTGATTGTAAAAAAAGAAATTAGATAATGTTACCCAATACCGAGAACAATGCTACTATGTCTCGTAATAATTGAAAAATTGCTTTGCAGGAAACACATAAAATGTACAGATATGGTTTCTTATTGTTGTAACGAAAAAAAAATGTCTGTCGTAATATAAATTCGACCATCTCCGCTACAACAACCGACTGCGCCAGTTACGACTCTTGTCCAGCTCCTAAAATTATGTTTCGCCCTTAAAAAAAAAAAAGAATTAAAATAATAAAGTTTTAAGCTCGCATGCAAGCAATTATATAAAAAGAAAGCCTTCTTGTTGCTAGAAAATTTAGAGTAAACAAAAACTTTAAGGTTTTCTATAATTACAAATATATATTATATAAATAGTGTCAGTAGAGCGTTTCAAGGTGTTACTTTTTTTTAAACTTTTTTCTTTCTTTACTTAACTCTCGTTAATTATAATTTATAATTATATAATATAGTAAAATGCTAATTATAATTAAGTTGTATGCAGTTAGAATGACATAGTCTTACAAAAATTGTCTCAGTTTCTCTGTTAAATGTATGTTGTTTGTATGTATGCATGTTTTTTGTTCTCATGTTAAAATACTAAAAGTAATAAAGTTAATAAAAAAAAAAAAATAATAGCAAAAAACGTACATAAAGCGGCATTTACAACGCCATTCAAAAATGTTTAGATATAAAACGTTAAAGTTACAAAAAAAAATTTAATTTCTTCCAATAACATATGCACTTATATAATTCAATTCAAAACACATATTGTACGATGCATAAATCCATTAACTTGCGTAAAGCATGGTGTGTGTGTGTGTGTGTGTGTGTGTGTGAGTGTTAGCAAACGTATGTAAATTAGAATATGTTTCACTCCTTTAACAAAACAATTAAATTCTTTTTATATGCAGGAAATGGCTTCTCGAAAATGTCCAACACTCGCGCTTTGCCAGTAAAGCGTCCAATTTGAAATGATTATGCAATTTCCACAACTTTTATTTTTTAAACATTAATTAGTGCAATATCAAATGACAAAAATAATTATTTTTTTTTCGTTTATTTATAATTAATAATTCTTCGGATTTTTTGCTGTGCATTTATTCCTTTTTTTTCTTTCTACGCACTTCTCGTTCACTTTATATTTGTGTATAGTCTAATTTAGCGCGGCATTTATTTTTCTCTCTTTCTTTTCACGCTTAATAAAATGTTTAAATATATATATATATACATGTATATATATATATAAGTTTTAAATATATATAAATATAATATGTATGTATGTATAAACCGCAGCTATGCAAATGTAAGTAAGTGTTAGTTGGGTTCTGTTCGTGTTGCTTTGTATGAGTGTTGTGTATGTATTACAATTTTTTTCTCGTTCCTAGTTGTATTGTTGTTGTTTATATATAATTTTTCTTTTTTTTATTTAAAGTGTTTTAAGTTCTAAGTTCATCACTTTGCGTAAATTAAATTAGTTCTTCTTTAATCAGTTGCCTTTAGCGGCTTCTTTGGCTGCCATAATTAGAGGCGTTAGGCTAGCCAATGGACGTGCTAATTTCAGGAAAGAATGCTGCAAATAAAGCAAAGTAAATAAAAATTAATTTCGAATTACTATGTATTAATATTTCTTTCTTCATTTCTTCATTTACCTTTAGCAAATCGTGCGCACTCGCACGTCTCTCGACATCAACTTCCAAACACTGATCTAGAAAATCTTGAAATACTGTTGACAATTTCTCTTTCTCCTTAATTTCCGGCTTGCCATTCGTGGCAATGAGGTACAAGGCTTTCAACGGATTCTCATTTAGATAAGGCGGTTCACCTTCGACCATTTCGATTGCCATAATACCAAGGGACCACAAGTCAACCTAAAGATGCAACAAATATGTTTTAGATTTTAGTTTTAAAAGAGAATTGCATTATAACGGGGTTTTCAATAGGAACGCTACAACAGTTTTTTTTTTTTAATAAAACAAAAACGGTTTGGGATATGAAAAAAATTCTTTATTCCTGTGAAAGTACATTCGATGCCATTATGTATGGAACTCGATTTCTTTTGCATGGGCACCACGGGCACGTTTGCAGAAGTCCAGATGCTGAACCCAATTTTTGACGGTTTTCAAGCACTAATCGGCCGATACTGCTGCAATTTCACGTTCGATATTCGTGCGAAGTTCATCAATCGTCGCTGGCTTGTTGGCATAGACCATAGACTTGGCGAAGCCCCACAGTAAATCGCACGACCGAGGCGGCCAATTGACTGGGCCATTTCGTTAGATAACACGATCACCAAACTTGGTTTTCAATAAATCGATTGTGACATTCGCCGTCCTGTTGGAACCACATATTGTCCAAGTCCATATCATTCAATTCGGGCCAAAAATATTCAGTTATCATTGAGCGGTAGCGTTTCCCATTCACAGTAACGTGCCGGTCTTGATCATCACGGAAGATGTAGGGCCCAATGACGCCGCCGGCCCAAAAACCGCACCAAACCGTAATTTTTTCGGGGTGCAATGTTGACTCATGGAGTACGTGTGGATTGCTGCCTGTCCAATAACGCATATTTTGCTTATTGACGAGGCCATTCAGCCAGAAATGACGACGACCATAAATTGGACGTAGCGCTCTTAAAGTTGAGATCATTGACTCCGAAATTCGGTAGTAAATTTTAACAATTTCGACTCGATGTTGGATCGTATATCTTTCCATGATGAAATGGCAAACCTTACTGAAGAGAAATGTCAAAAGAGCGGGAAAAAATATGGCGTCGTTTGCTGTCACTATCGGTCTACTTTTGTAGCGTCCCTATTGAAAAACCCGTTATATTAAATAAAATTTATGCCAGTGGTGGACATTTGACATTGCAATATTGAAGGATTAAAATCAAGTCAGCGGAAAAAGGTTTGCCATTGAGCGCCGAATAACTGTACCCCAATCTATAAGGCCAAATAATTTTTCTATGCTGAACCTTAAACATGCATTTAGCGCTTTTTTATAAATTTTGGTTTATAGGATTTTCATTGACAGGCTGTTTTATTTGATTTTTCTAAGAGTTGTTCTTGTAAAATATTTGAAAAAGTTAACCAGGGACAGTTAGTGTTATAATGCTTTTCCATCACAATATTTTCGAATATTTTTAACCAAAAGTGTAAAAAAATAAATAATTTTTTAACTCAAAAAATAAATTCAGCCCAATTTTTTATTTTGTGAGTGTTATTTTAACAGATACTGCTTAGATTTTTTTCTTTTTTCGTTTTGACGCTCCTTTAATTTTAGCCAAATAAAGTGAAGTCTGAGATGCCTGAAAAGTCCGGCTGATTTTTGATAATTCTCTAAAATTTGGGTTTACTAAATTTTTTTTTTTTATAAATTCTAGTTAATTTCTGTTGTTTTTTGTGCTGGTACTCTTGCCTTACTACTGTTATATAAATTCGATGCGTTAAATGAAAAAAGTTTCCAGGGCCAAAACTTCAAAAAATTGGCAAATAAATAACCGGAAACTAGCCTATTAAGATTATCAGCTGTTATGCTAAAATTAAATGTAAACATTTTTCTAAAATACGTGATTAAATAGTTTGAAAATTTGTTAAATTTCTATATTTTTTGTACAAAGTTTGAAATTTTGATTTATAGTTGCTTTTTGTTTTTAAAAATCTAACAAAAAAAGTTATTATGACAAAAATTATATTGCGCATGTTACACAAAACATCACCATTGTTTGAGTAACTGTATATGTCTGGGACAGCTTTCTCATTAGCTTTCGTTTTACAGTTTTTTACATAACAGTAATTTTCGGTCTCAGAAATTAACCAAATTTTAGCAATTTCCAATAACTTTAATAATTTCCAATAACATGAACTCACTCAGCTTATACAACGTGTTTTGCTGTTAATCTCAAATCACTTTTACTCACCTTTGGTCCATATTGTTTGCGCGTTACCACCTCTGGCGCCATCCAGTACGGCGTTCCCACCATAGTTGTGCGTTTTGACTGTTCTGGCGAAATTTGCGCACAGAAACCAAAATCGGTCAACTTCACCGAGCCGTCGAGGCCTAATAGTATGTTATCACTTTTGATGTCACGATGTATCACCTGATTGGAGTGAAGAAACTCTAATGCCTGCAACACTTCCCGACATACCGCCGCTATCTGTCCCTCATCCATGCATGTCTCCGTGACGACATCGGTTAGCGAACCACCAGGCAGATATTCCATCACTACCCACAATTCCTCCGACACTAAATAGCTGTCCAAATAATTTACCACATTCGGGTGTTTATTCTCTCGCATCACAAGAATTTCGTTGATGATCAGTTCCTTCTTCGGCTGTTGTGATAGGTTCATTTGCTTAATGGCTACCTCCATGCCGGTAGAGGATTCAATCGCAGTGTATACAGTGCCCGAAGCACCCTGTCCGATCTTTTCCATTTTCGTGTACTTGCGATTCGGATCGCCAACGGAAACGATCGTGCGCAGTTTCTCCAATATTTCCTCATCGGACATTTTCTTCTTTTTGGCGGTGCCAGAGCGTGGCTGTGTGGCCGCCGCTGTGCTCGGTGCCACCGTTGGTGGTGTCACCAATTGTGCCGGTGTTGTAGTGCCCTGTTGTTGTTGCTGTTGCGCTACGGCTGCTGGTGAGCCAGTTAAACGTTTGATGGTTGGATCAGTAGCAGTAGTGTAGATGTCTGCAGTTGATGCATCGCCAGCCGCCGCGATAGCAGCAAGATCGCCGGTGATGGGTGTGGCCGGTGTGATTGTTGTTGTTGTGACGGACGTGGGCGTCGGTAGTGGTGGTGGTGGTGGTGATGTTGGCATTGCCAAAGATTCACAAATCGAAGAAGACACCGATGGACAATAGATGGGCGGTAGGAGAGACGCATCGTCGTTAAATGATGGAAACGATGAAAAGGAGGAAGCAGAAGAATCGTGATTAGTCGTCGTTGCATTACAATCGATAAATTGCAAATGAGTGCTAGCAGTGGAGTTAGTACTTGTTGTTGTAGTTGTAGTTGTGTCAACTGTTGCAATGTTAGTAGTAGTAGTAGAAGTAGAACAAGAACCAATGATACCAATAACACTCGTATTACTACTGAGATTACTGGCAATGGTCGTCGACGTTGTCAACGTTGTGGTTATATTACAAATGGAAGTCGATGCATGCGTAGCGACAGGCTCAACATTATACTGTGGCAGAGGCGGCGCAGTCACAACGCACTCTGACGTTGCTGTTGCTGACTTTGCTGCTGCTGCTGCAGACGAAACAGAAGACGAGAAAACAAAGCCAAAAAAAACCAGACAAAAAAAAACCAAACAAACAGACGAAACGACGAACGAAACAAAAGCAGACAATACGCAACATTCAAGTCAGTTAATTGTTAAATATTTGTTTTGTAAATTGATTGGTAATGATACATAAAAATTGTTATAATAAAGTGTTGATTCAAATGATATGATGGTATAAAACGAGAATACACAGTGATCTTTTTAAAATATTCACAATGCTTTTCGTGATAAATTTTAGTTGTTAGTAATTTTTTTTATAAAATATGGTTCAATCTCAAATTCCATGCAGATTAATTCCACAACCTTTTTTTTTTTTTGGTATAATAATACGGAAATCTATTCAGCGCGATTTTTGATAATTTTTTTGAAGTTCGTATTTTGGAAACTTTTTTTTCTTATTTGAAGCATGCAGTTCATATGACAGCAAATGCGCACAATTGAAATTTTTAAAATTACGTGAATTTATCTGTAAAAATTTTTGAAGTGGGCTGCCATTTTTTCGAAGATCAAGCTTTTTTTTTGAAATTGATTTTTTTCTGGTTTTCAATGACGATTTTTCGAAATTCGAAATATTTCGAAAGTTGAAGCTATTATTTTTTTCGAGATTGTTTCGATTTTATTTATTTATCGCGATTGGTAATACCGTTTTAAATATTTAAAAAAAAATCCATTTCAGAAAAAAAGCTTTCGATTCGAAAAAATCGTGACCCACTTCATAAATTTTTTACTCTATATAAAATGCATCTCTTTTTCGCCACTTGAGCCACCCATATTATGGTACTAAATTTAAAATTATAGTACTAAAAATAACGGGCGATAATCAACGGACATTTTTAGCCACTTAATACACTCAAATTATTGTACTAAAATTAGATAAGCAACCATAATTGCCTGCCCGATAATTTCCTAAAAAGTCTGATAAAAATATTGAAATTTTGTTTAAAAAATATATGTTGCATTTTAATACATTTTGTACCAAGTTTATAACTGGGACAAAAAAAATATTGCGAATATTGTAAGAAAATCACTGTGTTCTCATTTGTGCACCCCACTGTATATTTTCGCGGGCAATACGATATCTACACATACAAACGCATTTAGAGTAAATACAAACTGTGTGTTAGTTGTGTTAAGGAAATGAAAACGAGGATGTACGTGCCGGGTATGCTAATTACACGCGTGCCGACAAAAACTCAACGAATTTCGGCTCACTAAATAATAATTTTAAATTTAATTCAAACATAATTTTTGACTACGCACGCAGCGTTTGCGTTTTGTAGGGACGCGTGTAACTCGCAAAATGCAATATTGACTACTAACCAAATTATTTACAACAAAAATGGAAAAACAAAAAATCAAAACATTTAATATGACGCTATAATTACTTTCGTTATTTTTGTTCTTATCCAACGTTGTTGTTGGCGCAGTTGTTGCTGCGGCTGCTGTGGCGGCAACGGCGGCTGTGGTTGCCGTAATTGCATTATTCGGCGTGCGGTATTGTTGCTGTTGCGGTTGCGCCACATTATTCTGGTGTTGGTGCTGGTATTGATGTTGTTGTTGTTGTTGCAGTTGCTGCTGCTGGTGCAACGGTGTAGTTGGCGTGGCCGCTCGCAAATGGTCGATACCCTCCGACACGCTCACCACTCCACCAACAACCCCTTCAATAGGGCGCGTATAGATCGATTTCGTACGTTCGGGTCGCGACGCAATTGGCGGTGGCGCCGGTTGTGGTGCACCAAGTATGTCATCTTCATTGGCGGACGAATGTTGCGAAGATGAGGAGGCAGTATTGCCACCAAAATTATACGAATGCGATTGACTTAAAGCGCCACCATGTGACTGATGATGGTGATTGCCATGCACAGCCGCCGGCACGCCACCAATACTCCCACCACCACCCAATTGACCAATCAATCCGACCGTATTCGCATTCGAATTAGCATGTGGACCGGCGAGACTCAAATTGCTCAGGTTAACGCCAATCAAATTACCTCCACTGTTCGAGGCATGCAATTCAGAGTCGGTTGGTGTGCTGCTGGGACTACTGCTGCTAACACGACTTAATGAGGAGCCTGCAAGTTAAGAAATTATGATCGATAAAGATCAAATCATAAAACGAGTGACTGTTGTTTACCTGAATGCGTCGTGATGGCATTTGTCATGTACTTGGAACTTGGCCGCTGCTTTGTTGTATTGTCAAACCACTTGAGCACATCCAGTACAGCTTGTGGATTATTCTTCTGTTCTTGCTTGCTGATGTTCGAGTTCATCAACAGGCGCGCCCAAGCCTCTGGCATGCCCTGTAAACATACGAAAAACATTTGATATTAAAAAAACATGTGAAGTCACATTCCATAATCTAAATTCCAATAAGTACATACATATTTGCTAGATGGCTTGGATACATTTATACGAACATTGGTGCGTGCTAGCTAGCCAAACTAAATTCGTTTATTTTGATTTGTTTTTTGTGCGTACAACTAACAATTCAATTACATTGATAAAATATTATGAAAAAGTGAGAGAAGCTTGCTAAAAAAAAACGAAAAATACAAAAACTATGCACACATGGAAAAGAGCGACTGGTATGTTTGAGTCGCTGTGGTGTTTCTGAGTGACAAGCTTCTTTCTATACATTCTACATATCTTTTAAGTCAATGCCAACAGCCAAGTGACGCTGAAAAAATATAATACGTAAAG
The DNA here is from genome assembly GCA_951828415.1 of Anomoia purmunda. Classification (NCBI taxonomy): domain Eukaryota; kingdom Metazoa; phylum Arthropoda; class Insecta; order Diptera; family Tephritidae; genus Anomoia; species Anomoia purmunda. Next base: position 19,620,639 of record OX639993.1, read on the forward strand.
TTATGGTCGCGAAAATAGTAGCAAATGTATTGACAATTTTTTCTTTCATTATTAAATTTTTTTTTTTTGAATATTGCTAATTCTATAACATAATCAACGTAAGTCAAAGTTCCAAACTTTCTAGAAAATTTATAAAAACTTAAAGAACGAAAAAAATGGCAATACAAATTTTCGGCTTTTTTCCGGATTTTTTGAAAGGTAGAGTATCAAATTTTGCAGCCCATTAAATTTTAAGATAATAAAGTGTAAGTTTCGAGTGGCTAAAATTTGTTGTTGTTTAAAAAAATCTAAATCGGACTATGAAAGGATTTCTAATCACACCTGGAGCATGCTATTCTAATATCATCATTATCTGACTATAACCACGTGTTTTCTGAATAACTCGATTCTAGCGCTATCTAGCGGGTCCATTTTTCGTACAAGTATTTTTCGTCGCGTCCCCATATTCTTTTAAAATTTCATCGAAATTCGAAAATAAATAGAGACTTTCTCAATAAAGTTGGTGTACTAATTCTGATATCTCTTTAAATATTAAAAAAAATTTTCAAGTAACCTACTCCAAATCTCGTGATATTCTAGCTCAAATTTTCAGATCCGTACACTATTAAATTACTGTTTACTGCGATTGTTCGGTATAGGCTGGAATAAGCTACATTTATTTGGAGACCTTATCACCAATTCGCTATTTTGAAAATAGAACAACGGGCGCAAAAGGTGTTTCTAAAATTCGCACTAAGATCTACAAATTTCTCTACCCCTTTTTTCGTCTTATGACGCCCGCCTGCTTTTAATCAGCTTTAAGCCCCTTGAACGTCAATGTTGTGGTTGTTGTTGTTGTTGTTGTAGCGGCTAGTTACGCCCTGTAAGGAGCGGATTCACCCATGGTCGTTGTCGTCAAACTCATCTAGAGTGAGGCCCAGGAAACGTGCTGTTTCGACGGGGTCGGATCAGTGGGAGAGGAGGGTTAGATGAGTAGGTTTGAGAGGGCATGTGAATAGGTGGTTGGTATCGTGCGGAGAATCTCCACATGCCGTTAAGGTTCGATAATATCGCTGACTTTTGTATTTGATTAATTTCAAGGGGTCATTGATTGTGCGTCTCTGCTTGTACCTGCAAAGCTTTTACTGACCTCTTACCCCTTTTATCTTAGGAAATTTGAAACCAATTTCGAGAGCAATGCACCTATTGGTCGTGCGCTTCGTGAGTTTAATGAGATCTCGAATTCCACTTCGTTTGATTTTTCAATTTCAATTTCAAAAGCCAATTGTCTTATTTGTTCAATGCTACTTTTGAGTCTTTAAAACATTTATGAACTTATCTAAAATTGTTATATTCTTAGTTTTTATTTAATATTAAATTAATTTGATTAATTTGTGTTATCATTCAGTAGTCAATATCAACTATTGTGTTTTTGACTAATAAAAGAAATAAATAAATAAATTTGCCTCGAGCGCCATCTAGCAGATCCATTTATCGTAAAAGTATTTCTCGTTCCACTCACATTACCCTTTTCTGATTTCATCAAAATCGAATCATTGATAGAGATTTTCTGAATATGTCGACTCATACGCCATCTAGCGGGTTATAATATGGCATATGACCATGACGCGCGTGTAAGAAATATATTGTTAAAATTTAGTTGAATTCAGTTAATCGATTTCTGAGCCAAATTGTAACAAGGAAAATGGCTATATTTATATACGTAATACATAAAAATACATATATTAAAATATATACATATGTGCATAGAAAAGGCATACACAAAACTTTTATTTGCATGGAAGAAAATACTGAACAATTTCAGCAAAAAATAAAAATTATCAAAAAACAACCAGAACTTTTAGCTACTTTTCGTTAAAGTAAAATTAAAAGGGCTATAAAATTGTATACCTGAACCATTCGGCTTAAAAAATTTGAGATTTTGATATTTTTCTTTTAGGTTTCTAGACATTCCGAAACTTCGACTTACGTGGTTTTTGTTACAAAATTATAATATTTTCTTAAATTTCTAAACTTAAATGAGGAAGCATAAAATTGGCAAGTTTGTCAAAACATTGTGCTGCTATTTTCGTGATCACAGGTGTATGCACACACACGCACATGTATGTATGTATGTATGTGTGCGAATTGCCCACTCTTACGCACAATTTTTTTTTTTTGGCAAATTCGATAAAGATACTACGTGATTTGGATACGAAAATTTCTAATTAAAATAATTTGCATTATAGTCCTATAGGCAGATATGACTATGACTGACTATGACTTACTACTGAAGTGCAAACTGAAAATACATATGTTTTGGTAAATATGCTTAATAAGCAGGAATTAGACTTCCTTTTAGCATTTCCTTGTTGCATGGAAGCTTACTTCAAAAATTCGCAATTTGCGAAGTTTGAAAAAAAGCATTATAAAAATAGCTGTAGCAACGTAATATTTAAGAAAATCTTAATTTCGACTAAATGGCGTACTTTATGAGGGGTTTTAATACACATATATCGCTATAAAATGATTTATTTTTATATAGCATAAATAAAAAGCTGGCTGTAAGGCTAGAAGTCAATTCCAGCCTTCTTTTCATTTAGGTTTTACAAGCGTTTGAGCCATTAGAATATTACAACTCTATGCGCTGGTTTTCAAGCTTGTTATTTCTTCGAAATGTTTACATTTTACAAAAGTTCTTTTCGATTAATGTAGTAGTTAGATACAAAAGAAAGAGTTTGTACGATCTAAATCAATATTTGCAAACCTACATAGCACTGCTTTCTAATAGTATAATCAATACTTTTTCCGATCAACTTCAGCTTTATGTCATTTATACTAATTTCTCAAAATCGTACGACAAAGTAAATAGCGCCATCGTCTTAAAGAAACTTTCTGCTTTTAATTTAAACGATAACTTTTTAAAATTCTTATCTAGCTCTCTTTCCGGAAGGAGAATTTTCGTGAGAATGGGTTCTCATCAATCCACTACATTGATCAATGCTTGGTCTCGCATACTCCAAGAAGCGCTCTGTGGACGCTTATTATTTTTTTATATTTATTTATGATTTTGATATAGTATTCAATTTTGCAAAATGTTTCTTGTTTGCAGATTACGTGAAGCTTTACCTGAAAATTCGTCATACAAACGGTTGTTTGAAACTGCAGGCAGATTTAGAAAACCTAAAGGGGTTTTCAATAGGAACGCTACAAAAGTTTTTTTAAATAAAACAAGAACGGTTTGGGATATGAATTAAATTCTTTATTCCTGTGAAAGTACATTCGATGCCATTATGTATGGAACTCGATTTCTTTTGCATGGGCACCACAGGCACGCTTGCAGAAGTCCAGACGCTGAACCCAATTCTCGACATAAATCGTCCGATACTGCTGCAATTTCACGTTCGATATTCGTACGAAGTTCATCAATCGTCGCTGGCTTGTTGGCATAGACCATAGACTTGACGTAGCCACACAGGAAATAGTCCAACGGCGTCAAATCGCACGACCGAGGCGGCCAATTGACTGGGCCATTTCGTGAGATAACACGATCACCAAACTTGGTTTTCAATAAATCGATTATGACATTCGCTGTGTGGCTTGTGGCGCCGTCCTGTTGGAACCACATATTGTCCAAGTCCATATCATCCGATTCGGGCCAAAAATATTCGGTTATCATTGAGCGGTAGCGATTCCCATTCACAGTAACGTGCCGGTCTTGAGCATCACGGAAGAAGTACGGCCCAATGACGCCGCCGGCACATAAACCACACCAAACCGTAATTTTTTCGGGATGCAATGTTGACTCATGGAGTACGTGTGGATTGCTGCCTGTCCAATAACGCATATTTTGCTTATTGACGAGGCCATTCAGCCAGAAATGACGACGACCATAAATTGGACGTAGCGCTCTTAAAGTTGAGGCCATTGACTCCGAATTTCGATAGTAAATTTTAATAATTTCGACTCGTTGTTGGATCGTATATCTTTCCATGCTGAAATGGCAAACCTTACTGAAGAGAAATGTCAAAAGGGCGGTAAAAATATGGCGTCGTTTGCTGTCACTATCGGTCTACTTTTGTAGCGTCCCGATTGAAAAACCCGTTATATACACTTGAGTATTGCAAAGTGTCGTATAGTTTCTTATGCCGAAAAGAAAATACCAATCAATTATGATTATGAAATATATCATATAAAATTGTGGCAAAACAATACGATTAAGAAAAAAGCATTCTCAATGATCGGCTTCATACGATGGAATACCAAAGATTTCTCCAATTCAGTGAACTTAATTCACTTGACGAATTACTCGTCATTAGTCTTTTGGATTATTGTTTATAATTTGGAACCCATTTTATAAGAGGGTGCAAAAAGTTTTCACAAGGTTTGCATTAAGTAGAGTACAATGGCTTGATAGTTTATCTAACTACGTGGGACGACGTAATCTCCTGTAAGTCATGCTTATTTTGATAAAACTCTCTGTCGCAACCAGAGCCGGATTTATATAAGTAGGTAGGTAAAGCCCACGGGTCAATAGTAATGTGGAAGCCCGCAATGGAGCCAGTATGCATGTTGCATACTTTTTGCCGCTCCATCTCCAAATATGCAAATAAAAATCAGCTAGTACAAGGCGAATCTATAAAGAAATACTCATATTTCCTCTGGGCGATTACTTAATATTTTTAATTTCATATGGATCACGCTGTTAGCTTAAACTGCACACAATTTTAGTAACTAATTTTTTTGAATGGTGGCAATTAGAAGGTAGTATAAGTTGACTATAACAGAGTTAAAATGGTATTTATTTTAAAATATTTTTTAATCGTTAAAACCGGCTTCTAATTCATTTATGACTACGGGCCATTAAATGGTGTACTGCAACTGTGCTAAAATTCTATGTCTGGTTGCTAAGTGAATAGGAGCTGTGCCTAAAAATATCCAAAACAAAAGCTAAATCATTCGAAAGCTACTTCAAAGTTTAATTCTTCTAAAATTTGACCGGCATTTGGACTTTGCGATTGGACGGTACTGATGTATCACATTTTTACTTATACATATAACCTTTGTTTTATAAAACAGTGGCGCATTTGATTTGTTTTTGTTAGGCTCAAAAACTACTGAATGGTTTTTAATCAAGTCTTATCAGCTTATTCCCTAGACATTTGCTATGATTGAGACATTGGTCCAATTAGGCTTAAATTCCGACTAATCGATCTGATCAATGATGTTGGGGGTTTTTTTTTTGCAAAGTTCGATTTATGCTAGATTTCGTTCAAATCCAAACGTTTGTATAATAATTATATAATGGCAATTATTTTTGAAAAGAATTCACACGCTAGATGGCGCTTGGGGAAAGCTTTATTTTCTCCAAAATAAAAAAGTATAAATATGTACATACATTAGTACATTATGATGCTCCTTAAATGTAGGAAGAAATGTACATCAGATTTCCTAAGCCCCAACCACAATATCGATACTACCTTAGTCGAAGATATACATATAAATTTTAGTCCACATTGGAGACATTTAAGTAGGGCTATGAATTCCATACGGATTTCGGATAATCTGAATATTCGGATACTTTAACGAAAAATTCGGTTATTCGGATATCCGGATATTAGAAAATAATGGAATGCAGCAATATGGGAAATAAATAAATATGTAATAGGGACCGCAAAAAAGTTTCGGTATTAATCTAAAAGTCGCTATTCCAAGCATCATTCACTAGTTGCCTTATTCCGTTCGTTTATTGATGGTCGTGGAATACAACACATCGAAAAATTATTTACAAAAAGTGTTTGTAGCTTCTTATTATTGCTCAGCAATTCATCAACGTATATCCGCGTGGATATCCGGATATCCGAATATGCGGATAGTCCCAGCCCTACATTTAAGGCATGTCGCACAGGAGTCAAGCTTCAGATTCCCATATGAAGACTCAAATAATTAATATTTGTATGTGATATATTCGACTATAGACTACCGATTTTGGGTATTATATGAAAACAAAATAGCTTTATTTTTTTATCTAAATAGAGTAATCTCCTATGCGAAACGCCTTAAGCGTCTCCAATCAATGTCTTTGGCCTTGGTATTACCGACTGAGGGAGAGAGGCGAATAAAATCGTTCATTTGAACTTAATGAACACCCTAATGTTTATCAGTGTAAACAATATTTATACAAAAAATAGAGCCAATAGGTGCCGCTGAGCTTGTGGTGTTTCGAAAAATCGGCTCACGCGAGGGTAAGTTTTAGTTTTCAAAAAACTGAATCGACCATCTGCGCAATGCAAATTAAACCCAAAATTTTTTCTGAAAAACGAAACTGCTATAACTATGATAATCAAATGATAAAATAATTTTAGAGTAGTTCGAAAATTATAAATCCTCGCATCCTCGCATCTTTAAAACGAGTATAGCTAGCAAAGAAGGCAAAGGTCATAGCAATAATAGAAAATAGAAGCACGGACCTTAACATTTATGCTGATGTGTAAAAGCACAAATGCTCTTGCTTCAATAACACAAAACTGAGGATAATTATTTGGAGCATCAACAGCTATAATTCTTATAATTGAAAACATTATCAATATAAATACATAAAATACATATATACAGCGAATACAAATTGCATAAAAAAATAACCAACAGCGAATAGAAAAAAGGAGCAAAGCATTTGGCAGAAAGAAAACTCCGTGTTTTTATGCGAGTAGGTGTACATATTATGTAAATTGGTGTGAAAGTGAAAACGTGTAAAGAGTAAATATAAATTGAACACTTCTATATAAAAAAAATTAAAAATAAAGAAACTAAAACTAGCACAAAATTTTGCGCGCATTTTTGGGATGCGAGGCAGTTATGTTGCAAGCAGATTGCGATGTTTGCTTCTGTTGCTAAGGAAACATAAATATCCTCGTTAATTTCTTTGTGACTTCCGCTTACTACTATCGTTGAACGTCAATCGTGACACATTCACTGTCACAGCGTATACTTACTTTTATCGGCAGCTTGTTGTATGTAAATGCAAACACGCGCGCATGAATTACAAAAAAACAAAAAAAAAATATTGTAAGGAAGAAAGAAAGAAAAAAGAAGAAAAAAGACCACAAATAAAGTAACCACCAAAAATACAACTAAACACAACCTCAATTTGAATAATTTCAGTTTTATTTTCTTATGTTTTTTAGATGTGCATAATTGTTGTGTTTTCATTTTGTTGCTATTGCTTGGTGGTAGGGTATTGTATTAAGAAATTTTTGTTTTTTTTTTGTTTTGTTTTTCTGTCTATTGCATCTGGTGATTTTTGTATAGAAAACGGTGGAACTGAAATCAGCGGCGACATAGCGAAAAATTATGAAAAGCAATGATATTAAAAATTTAATTTAAGCGAATATATTAAATGTATGCACGTTATGAGTAAAAATTGGAAATTGATATTTACTGGTTCACACTAAAATTTTTTCGAAATTTCAATAATTCGCAAATTAAAAGTAGCACCAACTTTTTTTGAAATTGTTTGAATTTAAATTATGGTCTCAATTTTTAAATACTAAAAAATTATGATGTTTTATTGACATTTTAAATTTCTTATAGTTAAAAGTTTGACGATTTTTCGAAGTTCGAAATATTTCGGAAGTTATAAGTAGTTATTAACTTTGCTAAGTTTGCTTTTAAAATATTTTCTAACTTTTAGGCACTTAAAGGTTATATTTTCTTGCCATTGCAATTTTTGAATAAAACAAAAAAATTCTTTTTGGAAATGTTATTAACATGTTTTAAAAATATTTTTGACAACTAATTGGTTTAAGATCGCTTTTTTTTTTGCCTAATATTGTAGTACATACTGTTAAAAATCATTTGCCATTCACGATTTTCATTTGACGCGTAATGAATGATGGAATAAAAATCTTAATAACTTTTATAAAAAAAAAAATAAAACCGCAAGAAAACATCAACATTTTTAGGTGTTTAAAAATTAGCCGAATCCCAATCGCGAAAAAGTAATAAAATCCAAATAACTTCAAAAAATTTGTATAGCTATAACTTTCGAGATACCTCGAATTTCGAAAAATCGCCAAACTTATATTTTTTTTATAGTTGTAAACAAAAAAAAATCAATTCCATAATCAATTTCACAAAAAAAGATTGAGCTTCGAAAAAATTGTGGCCCACTTTACAAATTTTTCATCCTATAGGACTTTCAAACAAATTTGCATGTAAAATAATTTTTCGTTTAATTTCTAAAAATGGTATTTAAAATTTCTAAAAGCAGACAAAAAAGTGGCGCATACAAATTTATTTAAAAAGCTTTTGTGAGATTCCAAATGCACCGCAACTACGATTTTATTTACCACGAAAAAGTAGATATAAACAAAGTATTCGTTCTATTGTAGTTAAAATTGAAGGCTATAAAATGGAATAAAGGTTTTTTGAATACAAAATCTTGAATTCAAAATTATTTTGAGATATAATTCCAGTGCAAAATCTATTAAGCAAAGGTAGTTTTTTAATTTCAACTAAAATAAGTCCTGTTTCTTGGTTTTTATTTTGAATTTTTTTTTTACAAAACGCAGTTTGCGCAATTACGATTTAACGACAATGCAAAAACCTAAATCAACAAGTTGGCATTTTGTGGCATATATTTTATTTTATTTTTTATTAGAAAGATGTGGTAATGAAAGCTTTTGGCGACTGAAAATTTGAAGCCGACCACTATCTGATATACATCTGTTGGTGTACAGGAAGAGGGTGGCATTTATATTTTAATTTGAATTATGTACTCTGATTTACAATTCCTGCCGTTTTAATATTTTCGTTCGGAAATTCTGAAGGCAGGGAAAGTGCTAAGGGAAAATTAAAGTCTGGAAAGGAGTAACTTTAAAACGAAATTTTTCGGAAATAAAAATTGGGTCGGCATATTAAACTGTTGTTTTTTCTTTCCATTGGGGTTTTACACGAATCAATCAATCAATCAAAATAACGATTATTTTCTGGTTTAAGAAAATATAAAAACGGAACTATACAACATTAACAACAATGTTATAAATTTTCGAAGTACATACGAATCCAAAATATATATAAATATTATTGAATTACAGCATTTAAAATGCAATCCCCGCTAAAATGACTAAAGGTGATTGAGACACTTTTTGGAAATCGGTTATTTTGTAAATGTTTTGTTAATTTAAAGCGAATCATCTTCAAAGCTGCGCTTATTATTAGATTATTTAGAAAAAACTCTAAAAAGCATTTTTTGCAGAGAAAACCCAAACTTCGATTGTGGCTTCGGCCATGTTCGGTTCGGCTTCACCTAAAAACAAACTTTAGCCGAAAAATCTATGTTCGACCGTTCTCTAATTTTATGGGAACATTTCAAAATATTTTTACTTCCCCTCGAAGGTAATACAATGTAACTTATGATTTTATAGGTCTCACCTGCAGGGCTCTTGACCTGTAGAGCTGTATTAACAAGATGAGTAGGCGGCGAATTTGAGAAACTGCAAATGCGAAAATGGGTTTTGCCATTTAAACGACTAAAATCGCTAGCCCGAATAATTAAACTTATTTCTCATTTACAATCCTACAAGATTCAGCTGATATTCTCCTGCCGTTTTTGATTAGCTTTGTTTTTATTGGAAATAATAATGGGAGGAATTTTTTATAGAAAAATATTTAGTAAATAGAGTAATTTACTTGTTAAAATTTTGATATTTGTAGAGCTTGATAAAGTAGCTTCGGGAAGTGGGCAGTGCCACACTCATCTTCAAAAATGTTCGTTATTTTGTATTTCTTTCCTTAATTCAATTTTTCGAACTAAAGTTGAGAGAATTTACCACATGACTTGGTAAAATATCGAATATTTTGATTTTTTTTTGTAAATTATCGTTATATGAGAAAGAGAGGTGTGGTTTTGCTCTGATCTCTATAATTTTCTGATTTATGCTTACAGAGCTGTAATGCAAAGGGCGTATCGAATTTGGTAGAAATTGGTCCGCTATTTTCGGAGATTTACTTATTTGCTTTAAAGTGGACTGCGCCATGACCATTTTCGAACATTTTCAACATTATTTTAATTCACTTATGTATATTCCACCAACCTTAAATTGAGAACATCATCTTTTATAGTTACTCCTATTCGTAATTTTTAGTTTTTCGTTAAATACCTTTATTTGGTGTGGTTATTATCCGATTTAGCTTACTTTAAATTACCTTGAGTCGAGGGCAATATGTGTACCAAGTTTCGCTGAAATATCTCAATATTTACTCGAGATAACGAGTGCACAGACGGGCATGGCTTAAGATATTATTTAAATTATTTTTATTTCGTTCCGAAAATTTTGGTTTAGACTATTACAAACAACCGCTACGTGAACGAATTTATAATACCCTGGGCACTAGTTCATTCGGGTATAAAAATGTAAATGATTATAATGGTTTAATTCAAAAACTTATATTCTACGAAGGGACTAACAAAGATTCGCTTAGTTGAGCAGAAAAAAAAACAAAAAATTATTTTCGGATTTATTCTTAATCTTCTCTTCTTAGACTTTTTTATCGTCTCTATATAAGCATCATTGATTTCAATGCATTTCTTACACTCTTTTTAAGCTTATCAAGTTCCGCAATCACTACGTAATTATCACCTCGTTGTTCTTAAAGACCTTTAATCTCAGATTTCTTTTAATTTTTGGAAAAAAACCAGAAATCACAAGGTGACACCTTTGATGCCAGAGATCGCAATAAAATCACTCACTATTTTAGCAGTGTAAGCTGGCAAATCCTCAATCTTCTGCTTTTCCAAAAAAAAATTTCAAATTTTTTGGTAAGCAGTCTTCGATATACCATTTAGCAGTTACCGTTTCCGGGGATATAATAACTATGATTTTTGATCGTGTGAGGTAAACTGACATCATTATTTTTGTTGCTTAGCTTTCACGGGTGGGTCTGCTCATATTGGGCTCCACATCATGGACCGCTGTTTGGTTTCCAGATCGTAGTTATAAAACCAAGATTCGTCAACAGTAACAAATTTGCCAAAGTCAAGCTAGACCGCTCATTTTCGTATTTATTCAGGAAAATTTGAGCAAATGAACCCATCGAGCAGATTTCTTTGTGTATCTCATATTCTGGCTTCTATTCGCAACACAGCCATGCCATTCAAGCCCAATTCATTAGCAAAAATTTCTTGTGTCAAGCATGGATCTTCATTGACTTTGGTATTCACTAGAGCCACAGTGACGCCATCAATGGAGGATTTTTGGTCAACCTTCCGGGGTTCGTCCTCTACAGTGAAATTTCAAGTCTTGAATTTTCGGAACCCCTTGGAATTATTTTGTAGAGACAGTGCAATTTTTCCATTGGTATTTTGGCATTCATTGAATATTTTTAGTGTATTTAGTTTACGTCGAAAACCGAAAATTATCATAAAGCGAATTTCTATTTGCGTTGCTGGTGGAACTTCATCTGATCCATCCTAAGCTATTTTGGGGTTTCTCGTCTCCATTTTTGTATGCGATATTTTTATTATTTTTATTTTTATTTTTAAAGATTTAAGCATCTCCAACTAACCTAACTTTTGATAGTACACCTAGCACTTAACTACAGATTACGATAGCAATAAATTTTAGATATAAATTAAATGGGTCTCCTTTAACATTAGATGATTTTCCCTTACTCACATTTTCAGTTTCTAATTTGCAATCTTTTGCCCACATTTCGATCAGTTTGATTCGTTTGTGGTTTTCAAATGCAAATATTTCTCACTAAAAATTTAGTCAATTAACACAATTGGCGTAACTTAAATTTGGCAACCACAATGAGACATTCAAATATGAGTTGACAGGAATAAGGGAAGAACGTTATGAATTTTTGAATAAATACTGTTATCTTTGTTTGTTTCACAGTCAGCGTTATCGGCAAGAATGTTTGATCTACCGCACTTGACAGTGTGAGGGTCGCGATTGCGGTGAGTCACGAGGGCTCAATCAAATAAATTCACAACACTATAAATGTCTAATATATACATATTTGGTTAGATTTTTAAAGAAAATTTGAATTTTTCCTCATACTGTTGAATGATTGAAATGAGCGAAACTACTTGCAACCGAGTGCCACCCAATGGTTGAATATGCAGATAGATTTGATAAGAGCGCAATTTGAGTTGCTACTGCTAGCTGAGCAAGCAAAAAAATGGGGAATTTTTCTTCTTTTTTTCTTTACTAAGACGCTGAGTATTGAACAAAATGTAGAAAACAAAAATAAAAGAAAAACTCAAATGTTTAGCAGCGTTCACGATACGATTATGATGTATGCGCATAGAAAAGCAGCAGAAATATATATGCAGAATTGCAATGTGTGCACAAGTGGCGAATAGATAAAAAAAAAGACTAAAATAACATAAACAACAACATCAATGAATGTGGCAACTTACCGTAAATTCACCGGTGACCGCATCGAAACCCACATGCACGGTATGCTCGAAATTTGTGGGATATGATATATTCGGCTTGGAGTCTGTATGCGAGGGCTTCGAGCCTTTTATTTTATTCTTCAGTGTCTTTTTCTTGCGATCGGGATCATCAGGTTCTGCGCGTGCAGGGAGAGGGGAGGTGAGACGCAAGTAATTAATTGTAAATAGTTTTTATTTTTCTTCTATGCAAATAACATTCACACACTTACCTTTGGGCAATGGACGCATGTCGACGGGCGGCCCATCACCGCCGCCGCCGCCTACACCACCACTTGTGTTTAGGGCACCACCACCGCCGCCGACACGATCACCACCACGATTGCTTGTCAAACGCACCGGCGGCGCTGGCGGCTTGTCCTCTTCGCTGGACATTTTCCGTTGCTGTCGAGTGTTGTTGTTGTCGAGTAGATGATGATCTTGTTGCTGTACGATTTGTAGCGTTTCAAATGGATATTGATATAGCGAACTGTTGCGGTTGGTCGAACGTGCGATAGCGAACTGAGGCGCGTCGATGGCCGGTAAGCGCTCAACTGCGGTGGCTGAAAGAAAAAGAAAATATGGGTAATAAATGGGAATAAATGAATGTATTGTATATGTATGTACATATGTTAAGAATTGGAGCATGTTTGCTTTTGTTGTTGTATAACTCAAATTTTATTTACTACTTTTTAGTCAAGTTCACTGCGGATCTTGGGGCTAAAAGGCTTTTTTGTTTTACACCTTGCAGCAGTATATATTTTCAAGTTATATTTATTTTCTTCTTTGCGGTTACCACACACAACAATCGTCACTCAGTCAGTCAGTCAGTCAGCCAGTGGATTGTTAGAACGCTGATAGGGCGGTGATCGCGACAACCGCATCACGTCATTGAAATTCTCACTTAGAAGTGTTTGTCATAATTTTTTGCAAACAAGGCAATGAAATGAGGACAACAACAACAATAACAACTTGAAGTCGATATCCAAAGAGAACGCCACTAGTCAAAGCCAAAAGCGTCTCCGAATGCGAGCGAAAACGAAGAGCGCTGACAAAAATATTAAATAATAAAATATACAGTTGCGGGCAAAACAATAGAATCCAACACTGCTTATAGTAACTATATATGAATATTGAATTAAATAAGATATCGAGTTTTATCTCAATTGATTTTTCTTCGAAAAATATGTATTGGTTAATATTTTGAGCTCTTATTTTGAATTTTCTTATTTTTCCAAGGCTATGCACAAATATTTTTAGCGATCTTAGTAATCAACTTTTAATTTGCCTATAGTCTGTAAGAAAATTGTATTTCATAGACTAAATTATAAATAAATAAATAAATGATTCGGTCTCATTTTCCAAATAAGCAACGTGGTACGTGTTTTTTTAACTTTCAGAATTAATATTTATAATTTCCAAAAAAATCCAAAATTCACACCAAACTCATTGGACAAAATTGTGGAATCACAGAACAAAGTTTACGATAAAAACAAGGAGAGGTATTCACAGAATGCTTTACAAAACAGATTCGCCCGTAAAATTTTAAAGAAAAAGTGTGTCAATGTTATTGCACTTTATTTTTGGTACATATTCGCTTTCGCTTAGTTTTCTACCATAATCTGGAGATTGATCCCCTAACTCTTTTTTAGCCTTCTGCCAAGTTGTTTTTTGCACATTAAAGGATGGATGCCAATGATTTGCATTCGCTCCATAATGATGCTAGATTATTTCAATACAAGTCTTATTGTACAAATGTTTACATATATTTTCCTACGAAAGCTTTCGATTCACTTGCCCTTTTTCAATAAAATTTCAATGGCTCGATCTTCGGTTTTGAGTTATGTTTCGTGAAACTTCTGGCAGGCTTTCCATCGACTTAGGTACTTAGCGGCCTTAGCATAATTAGAATTTAAATGTACTTTAAAATGTATTGCTTTGTCTGTTGAGCTAGCGTACTCTGTCTACTAAGTTTGACAAATCTGTTTTGTGAAACACACTGTAAAATATTAAAATAGTATTATTTTCAGTTATTACTTTGTTTTGTTTTTCTTATTAGCTTCTTTGGCATGGAATACGCCAATGCTTTGCAAGTACTTGTAGGAATGGCGTACCAGGTGCTTTTAACTTTTTCCCCAACCCTTCCTTATTTATCACTTTTTCTGGCCCTAGTTTCGCTTTACAATTTCCCACAAATTTTCAATGGGATTCAAGTCCCGCGATTGAGAAATTTCGTCTATATTTCTAACCGAAAACCACTTTTTTCTGCGGATCGTTGTCACGTTGGAATTGGTATGTCCAGTGAATATAGAGCTTCTTTACATCTTCCTATATTTGAATGTACAGCTTTGTATCCATTATCGATTTGATACAGTAGAGCGGCCCTATTTCATACCAGGAAAAACACCCCGACACATGCAATGTATAAGTTTTAATATTTCGGTAGTGTAACGCATATTCAATTCCTGGTTTTTTGGCCACAGGAATATTTATCCTTTTTTACCGTTCAACTTTGTGAATTGTATGCGACAGTCTCTTTGCCTTGAGATTGCTTGTTTTAATTGCTGATGCGGACAAAAACGGATCTTTAGATGAAAGTATTTTAATGCTGCCGTCGTATCATTGTTTTTTTTTTTGCGTTGCTCATTTTTATAGTAGTTTTTGAGAACGTAGGACATGAAAACCAAAACGCTGAGATTTTTCTATAGTTTCAGTTATCAGAGGTGGTGGGCTTTGCCCTTCATCGCAAAGTTTCTTTTTTTTTGATGATGGAAAGCTCCTTCCTTATCTGTGCACGACCCATTTTACAAATTTTGCTACATTGTTTCATTTTCTTTTAAAAGTTTTGTATTTCTTTCTATTCAAAAAATGCCACCTTAAGATAAATATTTCGGTAGTTATTGTATTCTGTTGATTCTTTTGTTATGACAGATTCTCTTCACTTCACTAGTTCTTATTATCGGGTAGTCCTCATTTTCTGTTATGCTTGAGGTGTTGCCATATAATTTTTTTATACTTTTCATATCCATAAATCTTTATCGATATAAATCGAAATAACCAATTACATATATCGAGAGCTTATAAAATTATTATATTTTGAAAAAATTTGTTGATTCTAATGTTTTGCCCGCAACTGTATATCACTTATTTTAGAGGCTATGCGCGCAGCAAACACACACCCACACACATAGTAAATAATCGGAATATGATATTATACAATAATAATTTTTGTTATCTGCTGTCTTCACATTTTTGTTTGCCAACTTTTTGTTGCTTATTTGTTCCCGTATTTTAATGCAATTATTAAAAGAATTTTGCTGCTGAAAATTGAAGCGACTACGCTGCTGAGTCTGTTGCTGGTATCAGCAACTGATAAAGATCACAATGACAACCATAAAAGCAACAATAACAATTAGCAAAAAAGTGAACGAAGATGCAGCGGCAATAGCTATAGGGCAATAGAAAGTTAGGTTCCAATATAGTATAGTCTGTTTGTAATCACCATGGGCGCGCCAACACCAACACCCGCAACACCAACAACAACAATGATAACAAAAAGTGCGGGTGTGCTCGCAGCGACAGCAAAAAATGTCAATAACTTTGCTGTCGCAAGACATTCCTCGATGTTATTCTTCCGGTTGGCTTTGAAAATGACGGGAAATCCACGACAGTGCAGTGGGCGGAATTAAATAAAGAAATATGCACGATATGAACACAAACGTACACAATCACACACACACACCCACACATACGCACGTACGTACGTATGTATGTGTACACAAATGCAGCAAGCAAACGAATGGTAAAAGAAAAATAAAATGAAAAAAAAAAAAAAGAATTCGAACGCGCGCGTAATGCAATCACAGACAGCGGCGCAGTAGTGCAACGGGCGGGCGACATAGGCCAGAAGATCAACGGCGGCAAACACGTAGGTGACAAGAGCGAGTGCCACATAAATTCGTTTTGAACAATCTATATTTACTAGTTGTCTATATTTTGTATGTACGGGCAGCAGCCAAGCGCCACAAGCCGCCGAGCGGTGAGATGCGGTGCGGTAGTAGATAGATAGGCCAAGAGAGAGAAATGTCAATGATATTGCGGTAGAATTCAGTGGATTCGGCAGCTAAGTAAATCCAAAGATCAAAAACTAAAAATCAACCCACAACCACAACACAGCTAAAAATAAGCGCGCGCGTACAAAAAAAAAGTTCAAATTCTATACGATGGAAATACACATACAGTGATTGAAAACAGCGCTGGTGGCAGTCGCGTTGGTGGAGCAACGAAGTGGTGGTTTGGAGTGGCGGAGGTAGCGCTGGTAATGGTGACAGTGGCGAATGAGAAAAACAAATAAAAGAAAACATAGTGTGGAAAATACAATCACAATATGTAAAGAAGACTGTCTGCCAATTGATGAACTGCAGAGAAGAAAAACAACGAAAACACATACACGCATAGATATTGTGTAGGCGTAATAGAGTTGAACTGAATTGATCGAATGTTTTTTAATAAATATGTATGTACATATGTATCTAGTTAAATCATTTCAATGTAAGAAGTCATTTGTACACCTCGCTACTTAAATAAATTATGATTAAAAATTAAAAAGTTATATATATTTTTTTGGATTAAACTGGTTTCCAACACCCACATTGTATGCAATTTGATTTAATTTACCGTTTTATGATCGCGAATTCTATCAAAAAGTTTGTATGGATAAAAGCTTGGTAAAACAGGTTACGTTTTATAAATAAAAATACGAAAAAAGCGGCAGATTTTTCTCTGCCTGCATATTTATAAAAATTTATGTAGTTGCCACTTATTTAAAAAGTGGAACAAAAAAAAACGTTGGGAAAAATACTTAAATTATGAAATAAGTAATATATTACGCCAATATCTAGCATTGCTTGTATGTAAATGAATTAAATTCGACTTTTTCGCAGGTGGCAACCCTATTCAAAATATAGCGATGAACCTTCACTTCACCGGAGTGAACCGTTTGACAGCCATACTTTAATATTTCATATATTTTGTGTATAATGCAATTAAACTGGACTTTTCAAACAGGTGGCAACCCTATTTGAAATACAGTTTCTCGCCCAGACAAACACTTTGACACCTTTGATACTTTAATACGTATTTCATAAAACTTTGCATCACTTAATTTAACTCGAGTTTCAAAGAGGTGGTAACCTTGTTCAAAATATAGTTATGAACCTTTCGTCTACTGGGGCGAAGCATTTCACTTCCATATTTTTTAATTTCATATGTGTAACTTGTGTATAATGTAATTAAATTCGACTTTTCAAACAGGTGGCAACCCTGTTTAAATATATGTATGAACTGTAATATTTTATATATGTAACTTTTGCATAAATTCATTTAATTCGACTTTGCACACAGTTGGCAGTCCTGTTCAAAATATGTATATGTACATGTAGCTATAAACCTCCTCCTCGACGAGGCGAATACGCAAAGCTATTATACATAACATTTTGAAATAGGTGGCGACTCTATTCCGAATCTTATTTGGCTTGAAGTTTTCTTAAATACCTTCCGTTTGATACCAATATTGTAATTTTTGAGGAGAATTACATTCTTTACTAATTTTCAATTTTTAAAGAAGTGGCAACTCTTGTTAACATTTTTAATGAAAGTGTTCAAATATCTTCCATTAAATATTTAAACCGTATTATTTCACTTATGTATGGACATATTTAAAATAAAAATTTATTTTTCAGATAGGTGGCAACTCTTTAAAAAAATAGTCAAACTTCATAGGAACACTCTGCTGGTTGCGATATTAGGAATTCATGGAATCAATACAAATTCTCCTTTGGCCCCTCCTCGGAAAATTATGGTGGCTTGCACAATGGGTCTTTTCCGTTCCATAATGCATAGTCTGGTGTCATTGGATAATCTAGTTGCATTCAAGTTACTCATAAGTGAGTAACCCACTTTTACTTCCAACTTATGTGGCAGATCCACCGATAACTCTAAGGAGTTTAGAAACAAACTAAAGAAATTTTATTATTATTAACTAGCAACCCTATTAAAAAATATTTTCGAAATTAAGTTTTCTAAACTAAATTCATTTGTGACCAGTATAGAAACCTTTCAGTTACTTGATCAGTAAAATTGAGTTAAGCCTTTCAAACATTCAATGTTCTAAAAATGTTTTTTATAAATTCTTTACCGCCATATTCGAAACCCTCAGTTAAGTTATTAATTAAATTATATGACAAACAAATTCTTGCTTCTTTCATTTAACATCATAATTCAATTAAATTTATTTTTTTAAGCAGGTATAAATGAAAGAATGAAATTTTCTCAACCCTCTTCGTTTGACATCCTTATTTTATTATTTCATTCAACTTATTAATTAGATTTACTTTACCATTTTACCAATTTATAAAGTGACAACCATTTAGTGCACTAATTTTGAAACCAAACTTTATTACACATCTTTCGATCGACACCCATATTGCAATATTTGATTTGAATTGCATTTAATTTTTTGAGAGCTGGCAACACTCCCCAAAAATATTTTCCAAACGAAGCTTTCTTAAATCTTGCTGTTTGACACACATTTTCCAAAAATTTCGTTTAATTTAAGTTAACTAAATTTTCTTTCAAGCTTCTTCGTTATGATACATCCCAGCAAACATTAAAGTTAGATAAATACAATACTAAAAAACTAGTCAAACTCTAATGCGTAGAAGGTAAGAATACGATTAGAGAAATTATTGTGAACTATAGCATTCTCGATAAAGGTTAGATAGTAAATCGTATTCTAACGTTGAATTCTAATTGATTTCTTGTGTACCAACATTGATAGAGTTTCATAAAGTAGTTTCGGAAATATAACTATTTGCTTTCTGTAATTAAATCCTTCAATATCAAATTTGAGCGAAGTTGCTATATTATTTATTAAATATCGAATTATTTGATTTTTAGTAAATTTCCGTTATATGAGAAGTGTGCGTATTTTTTGTACGACTCGTATAATTTTTGAAATCGTGATTGCTGTATTGAAATGTAGAATTTTACGTAGTAGTTTCAGAGATATATCTACTTATTCATTGCCTAGTAGGCGGTGGCACCACATTTTTTCAAAATTTGATTATACCTCCTATTTCCTTCTCTAACTCAATCCTGTTGAACAAATTTGAGCAAATACTCATATATAGTAACTAAAATATAGCTTTTTTATATGAGAGACGGAAGTAGTTTGGGTTCGATTACTATGGATTTCAAAATTATTTATAAAAATTGGGCGATTCCATGACCATTTTCAAAATTTGTTTAACCCAAGCATTCCTTTCTCTAACGCCATTCTGCAAGTCAAATTTGATCAAATATACTTTTAATTTTGTTTGAGATATCTTAATATTTTTTCGAGTTACCGATGCGCCGATGGACGAACGGACATGCAGATTTGGCTTAATCGACTTCTCTTTTCATTCAGAACATTTTGGTATATGCTATGGTTGGATTTTTGAAGCCACAATTTTGTTTGTTTACATATCCAGAGAGATGGAATTGCGTCACTTTGCTGATAATCCTTTTTTTTGCGAAAATCAGCCAATGTACAAAGGCATATCGTTCGATTTCTAAAAACCTTATGATGGAAAGACCCTTGGGGAGTAACGATATATTTAAATAGCTTTCTTTTAAAAGTGAAGCCAGATATACAAATAAAATGTTTAAATTTTAAAAAGAAATAATCATAAGAGTAATTTAAATAATGATAATAATAATTAAAAGAAACATGTTATGCGAAGCAACTGAATATTTTCGATTTAACTTTACACAATTTCCGACGCCCGCGCTCGCTCAGGGTACTTGGAGCAAAAACTGTTGCTTTTGTAGCAACGATTGTCACATCCATTGATTGTCGACGACAGACTAGACCCTAATATGTACTATGTATGTGTGTATGTGTGTAGTGGCGTCTTGTTTGGATTTCCAACAATGACAGCTGGTGGCGGCACCACAACGCTGTCAGCACAAAACTAAAAGCACAAAAATCGACTGAATAAAAATAAAAACAACGAGAAAGGAAGAGAAATGATGTTCACCAAAAGGCAAATAAAAAGAAAAGACACGTAGAAGTTGAAAACTGTGGCGACAAAAAACAAAAACCAATGAGTTGGGGATAAAAAGCAACAGGAATAGCTGCATAGAGCAATGGCATCAGCATCCAATGCAAATGGAACACACCGCCAAAAATACGTACACCCAACGACAAAAAAAAAAGTTTCCACTCAGTGGTCGTTTAAGCGAAATAAATATTACATTTGTGATAAAAGATATTAATGCAAATAAACGCGAAGAAACTGGCAGTCATGAGCGCCAACGACAATCGGGTCTACGATACAGGAACGACGACCCGGCAACATTCCACAAAATTTTATGGGGAATGTTTTATGCTGTTACAACAACAACAACAGCAACGCCAAAAATGTTCTGGAAGGAAGAAGTTTCTATCACAAGGGGATAGGAACCATTCAAGCCGGCTATGTAGGGCTGATTCTTTTAAATCATGTAGCGTCCGTAAGCTGCAAAGGGTTTAGAATGGAATGGGCCTGAAATCACGGAAGCATGTCAGGAATTCAATGTCCACACAGAAAATGAAGTGGATGACAGTGAATGATTAGAAAATCGTAATCTTCTCGGATGAATCGATCGATTCAGTGCGACGTGTAAGACTCTCAACACTAATAAACACTCGCCATAAGTGATGAGATGACCGCCATAAAGTACATTGAAATCATTTATGAAGGTGAGGACCCGACAGAAGTGGAGACGATTCCGCCCATTGGCATGGAACCAAATTGTAGGCGTAATTCTTTTCAATAAAATATTTATATTTTTTTATCTTTTAAGTTCAAAATCACAAAGAAAGTTTGGGCTAAAAACTCTTCCTTTGTTCGGTAATAGTCCAGATCTCAATCCAATTGAGAAGTTGTGGCACATTGTAGGCAAGAAAATTCGGGGAAAGCTGCCTGTGACATTAAAAAAAACCTGCAGGATACTAATCTGCTAATATAGTGCAATGAAGTAAGAAAAGTAGGGACGAATAAATGAAAAAAATATATCGATATTTTTGGACAATACCGATATATGCAGATTTAAGATCTATCGATATTTTCATCTAAAAAAATATTCGATAGTGAAAATATAATACATATTTTGCAGTTTTATTATTCATTATTTATTACTATGATTATTTAAGTGAGCTGGGCTGATAAAGACCTTAAAAAATATCGCATTTGACACTCGGAAGTAAATATCGAATATAATAATTCGATATCAGTTTATCGATTATTTTCTTTAAAAAAAGATATCGATATTTCTATATTTTTTCCCAAGCCAAAATGGGTGTCACACGTTCTATGAAATTTTGTTTTTTTTTATAACTTGAATTTAAATTTACCTCTATTTTAAGTATTATTATGTATTCTTTTACATGAAATGTAAACTTTTTGTTCATTTTCTGACAGCAAATAAAAAAACACGCGACTAGAATGAAAACTTCCATAAAGAGTAAAAGAGTAGTTTTACATCAAAAATGTCTATAATTTACGTGAAATAATAATCCAAGAGCGCCATGCGACATTTATTATTATTATTATTATTTATTATTATTCGTTATTCGTTTACAATAAGACTTAAAATACTTAAATACCGTAAGGCATTCTGGCTTTGCGTGCGTCTTGATGTTGTAACAAAAATAGAAGGGCCTACAGGTTTACGCCGACCCCGAATGGCAAATGATTTTTGTGAGAAGTTTTTACATGGCAGAAATCCACTGGGGGGTTTGCCATTGTTTGCCGAGGGGTGATTGCTATTAGAAAAAACTTTTCTAAATATTTTGATATTACTTGGTCCGGCCAGGATTTGAACACGGACCCACCGAATGAAGCGCATAAACGTTACACATTCGGTTACGGCGGCCGCTTCAATTAAAATTTGGAAATTTATGTAGTTGTAAAAAATTATATTTACGAAAAATCCAAGTGAAAACTTTTTCTTGCCGTTGAGTGTATATATGTATGCATGTATGTATGTCCCCTAAGTGTGCACATTTGCATACCAACCGTCGTTCGTGCGTGCGCGTACCATCCGCGCGCAACATTCTGTTGTCGACCATAATTTCAATTTCAATAAATTTGCTGCAACGCTGATAAAAATAAAATCCACTGAAGTGATTCAAAAGTGGAAGCCAAATCCACTCAAAATAAATGTTGCTGCAACATAAAAGCCTCGGAGTTAAAAAAAAAACAAAATCAAATCAAAAGACCTAAAAATGAAAGAAAAGCATTGCAACAGAGAATAGTGCGGCCGTCGCCAAATAGACAGCGCCGTCGGCAGGTTACACAAAAAAACAGGAGACAGGCGCGTGTGCGATAAGCAGACCGACCAAACTACGAACTATGTACATAAAAAGATCGCTGAGGATGGGACTGCTTTGGAGCAAATAGAAATTGTCACATTTGTGGGATGCCACAATGAAAGTCGTGAAGTGAAAGAGCCATAACTATAACTATAATCAAATTACTGATTACAAAAATCACTTGGGGACAAGAAAGAATGTTCTGTTTCGAAAAAAAGGTCAAAGTAACATGCACCTACAATAGTTAATAAATTATGCATTAAAAAATAAATACAAAAACAAAACAAAACAAAAACTAAGAAGCTATCAAATCAAACAAATGTGATGATTAATAAAATTATAAATATATGGTGAGGACAGAACCGACCGGCAAAGTGTCGCGCTTAAATTATCAGCGAAAATTACCAAGTATGGCAGTTAAACACAAACATTACACACTATAAACAAAATGCATACATATGTATGAATGTATGTATGTATGTATATGTAGCATGACATATGATATGGATGTATGTATGTACTTATTATGAGCCACCGGCGACAACATCAACAACAACAACAAATCAACGATGTTGAACAAATTAGAACACCGGAAAGAAATGTCTACTAAGTTAAAATAATCTCTTTAGTTCAGTGAGATTGTAGTCTGGAAGTGACTCTGTATGGACCAGTTGAAAAGGGGATCGAAAAACGGATTACGTAAAAAAATGAGACTAGCTGACAAGAAATGTGACTTATGACAACTACAAAAACTTATAAATTCCCCGTTCATGCTTCAATTATGAAAAGCAGGAACTTGCTGCATTTGTAAAAGATCATTCTTTGCATTTTAGAAAAGAAACTGGAAGTAAACATTTGGATGAAAGTAATTTTTTTTTCAGAAATTTTCCTAAAAAAATGTACAAAATTGTCGAGAAACAACTGAATAGTTCTCAAAACAATAATCTGATTAGAAAATGTTGTTCGGAAATATTATAGGAAATTGGCTTAGTTTTATATAAATTAAAATATCCCATATCTAAAAATCTGTATTACTTTTTTCATATTCGGAGTCAGCGAAACATTTGTATTAAAATTTATAAAAAATTATCCCAAATCCGACATTTTTTGACGTTTTGTAAACTCGTGTTATTAATTAAAACCAGGAACATAAAATAACAGTTATTCATGGAAACTGTCAATGAAAAATTCACTATGAAGGAAATACTCTACTACTAAATAGGACTGTCGATTTTCGCTCACACATTCTAGAGTTTTTTTTATAATCGAGAAATCGAGTTCTTAATAAAATTTCGGGTATCGTCGCACTTGCGAAATTTATTTCATTTTTTAAAGTAAAAATAAGATAATGCGTGGAAAGTAACAAAATCCTTACAATGAAATTGAATATCGAGAAGCTCGAAATTGACGATACACGAGAAGCTCGCGAGAAAATTCTTCTCGAGCAGTATCGAGAAATCTAAGACTTAAGAAAATTGATTGGTTTGGCTGCTTGGCTCAGTGTATATGTATATTGTGGTTTAGGATAAATAGTGAAAAAATAGTAAAAAAAAAAAACATATATTTAAAAATGTTGTTCATGCGTTCTATGGAAGAAAATGTAAAGCACCATCAGCAAAAAAAAAATTACTAAAAATCAACAGTAATTCTTAGCCACTTGAAACTTGTACTTTACCATCCTAAAATTGAATTGACTACAAACCTACATACTTGAAAAGTTTCTAAAAATTTTGAATGAAACGTTTCAAAATTCCATGAATTCCTTTTTTTAAATTTGTTGAATTTGTATAAAGTTTGAAGCTTTGATTCATATGGTTTATGTTACAAATAAAATATAGTTCCATAAAAAATTAATGAAAAAATTCTCATAAACGACATTGTGAATATTAAAAAAAATCACTGTACCGTTAACAGTTATTTGATAACAGTTATTGTAAACTTTTAGGCATAATTGCCCGAGTTACGAGCACTGGTTGATTTGAGGGCACAATCCACCTGTTCCCCTCGGCAAGATTCGCGGTTTCATCAAAGTTTCTGGGAGATTTGAAGATGAGAAATGAAGTACCATCTTTATCCTTATCCTTTACCACTGTCCTTATTCCTTTTATCCTTCCCTAAGTGCAATGGCAATGGCCAACTACGCCTACACTAAAAAAACCAATGAACCTAAGAAAAATATTCCCAACTTTGATGTAAAGGTGTTAAAGGTCTCTTCAAAATGAATAAAAACCTACATAAAATAAAATTTGTTTCTCGAAACATGATTGAAATATATTTTTTGAAAATTTTTTTTTTTCGAAAAGTAATAAATATTTCTTAAGCATCATTTCATTCAATTTATTTCCTTTTGATAAGGGTGTCTCCTCAAACCCGATAATTTTTTTGAGGGTTTCCAGTTTCCGGCCCCTTTCAATTCAATTCCAAGATGCATGTCTGACCTTATTATTAGATTGTGTTGGTTGAACAGAAAATGCAATATATGCGTAGGGCCCTATAATTATTATGCCTCTATTTTGGATAATAAAATTGTGTCTGCGTTATCTGGATTCCACGAGATTATCCAGCCATCGTTCTATGTCGGTGAACCCTATTAGTTTATCGGTTCCACAATATCGTCGGTGGTTTTTTAGAAATGCTGCTGAAATAACAAGCCTTTGTTCTACAAATCGGCGGTTAGACCAAACGGTCTAATCTGTTAGGTGTAATGATACGTCTCCGATGGGAATATTCATGCCATTACGGCCAACGAACGTGTTAAACCTTTAATTTCAAGAGTTCGATTGTGATGCGCCTATGAGATGGCTTAGACCCCAGGAAGTGTTTTCTGAGCTGTTCCCTGTGGTAATTTAGTAAAATAAAACTATCCTAACCTAAATGAATAGGAGGGATACTAAGAAAGACACTATAAAAGAACGGGTGGGAAGTCAAAAAATTTGAATGTAAGTAGAATGTGAAAATGTAAACAAAACAAACAATTTTGACGTTTGCACCGCGGTAGACGAAGTTAGAAGAATCGTTTCCCAATCGGGTCTTCATTCCAAGACGACCCGAATATACTATATTTATCCGCCAAGGACTGGCACTTCAGCAACATTGCCAAAAGTTTATAGGGAATGTTTCACGCTGTTACAATGTACGCTACCACCTTTTATGAATTTGCCATGATTTTTTGTGTTTTTACTGCAGTTTTACAGTTGTTCTCACAAACAGGTTGTACAAATCAGGGTTGCACCGAGTATCAAGTGCGGATTAAGTCCTGATCTTCTCGGTGACGAGATTTTCAGGTCACATTTTTGTGTGGCGAAATCTTGCCAAATAAAATGGATTGGCGAGATAATTACGATAATTACAGGCTTAAGTTTTGGTCTGGGGATGGTATAAATTCACTAGAAAAGTACTAGTGTCGGTACTAGTAGATTTATCAGCTGTAAATCTACGAATGGGTGACTACAAATATACATCTACACATTACTACATATCTGCATACAAATGAATGTACATTATACATACAATCAGCGATGACTACAATGAATGGGGAAATGACTGACTGCTGCTGTAGAGTGAAAATTGTCGATTTAAGTGTGGCGCAAAAGGGCAGCGCAGTGGGGTGCAGTAGCACCACAAGTAAAACACCACCGGCGGCAGCGTGTATGATTCATTTTCATCATTCTGCCAGTAGACGGCAAAGGGCAGAAGGCAGAATTGCAGCTCACACACTACCACCACTGACTCCGACTTTGGTCGCCAACAGCGAGTTTGTTGTGCCACGCTGTCGTCGTTTGGCTGGAGATAATACATAGTACAAAAAGTACTGGAGGGTAACAGGGACAAGTGGCTATGTTAAAGCAAATGTGTGGGAAACTACATACGAACATAGTCAGTAATTGCAGTATTAGTATGGAAATGGTATAAGTGGAGAATTTGGAATTTGCATTTCTTTGGTGTGGCATGAGCAGTGAGAGTGTTGCTGCAACGACACCAGACAATTTATATTTGCACAGATTGAAAGGTGTGAACGTGTAATTAACGCAAAAAGCAGGAAATTTAGCAAATCTAAAACTTGACCCCAAATGCAAGTCAAATTGCATTTAAATAGAAATAGTGAAGGGGGGGGGGGGGGGGGGGCGAAACTTGGAAGACACTGCATTTGCATAATCCATCTGCCTTCCATCTGCAACGGCACAATTCGTTCTGATCGATGTAGAGCTGAACTAGAAATTGTCGCCGCAGTCATTTGATAGCCATCATGTGAAACCAGAGATCATGGAATAAACCAAAATGGAAGCGATCGTTTATCCTATGACAGTGCCAGTTCATGGAACCCATTGCACCTCGAGGTAGTTTAATATCGAATTTTGGACATAGTTACTGACATGCAAGATCATAAGATTTCACAGTCTCAGACTTCTTTCTGAAGGATTTATGTGAATGCGCCCGAGACTCAGCATTCCTTTAATGAGTACATATGTACATCAGGAAATTATCTTCAAACGTGACGTAATAAATTGTAAAGGTACAAGGCCTAAATCAAGTGCTTACTGGCAGATAGCACTCTCATTCATGGCATCCACATTATACCCCCTATCGGTTGTTGTCCAACAGGATATCACCCTGACATAGATGCGCTCATCAGAGGTGAAACCAGTTTGGTAATAGCCAATCTTAATGCGCACCACGACCAATGCCAATGAAGCCTACTGTCAGACCGTAGGGGAAACGAGTTCGCTGAGCAGATAAATGATTCAACACTTTGCACGATGAACGGCGGCGCTCCTCTCAGAATTATGGGTAGTTGCTGTAGCGAGTCTGACATAACAAAAGCTAGCGCGTATCTCATAAGTAGCATTTCGGGGCGACCTATGCCTACGCTGGCATCAGACAACTTCGATTGTCAGGCCTGCCGACTTTGTCTAAAAAAGCTGATTCCGAGTTTATCGAGAGTGTATTTGATTCCCTTCCCGCTGCGACAGACGCTCGTGTAGGCCAACGACAATTTCGCAATTTGCGACTGCAAGTTGTGAGCCTATACAAGGGGAACAAGTGGGTGGAGCACCGAAAGTACCACAACATGGACATGTTGGTAAGCTGTGGTGCATCTTAAGGTCCCTGCTCAATCGAGTGGGAATTTCATTCAGTGACCGTACTTCATCGAACTCGATTTATATTGCATGCTTCGCTGGATAGAACCAAGTGGCAAATGACCACGTGACCAGAAGGCTGTACAAAACGCCAAAACCAATCGCACCTTTATCTTAACCAGCGGTGAGCTTAAGGAAGCCAACGGGATAGCGAAAGCCTCCAAAGTCATTGGCTGAGACTTCTTCTTCGATCTGCTCATGACCATCCTCATCATTCTAGAAATATGGAAGGCTGGAAGGGTGATAACGCTGTTGAGACTAAGGACACCGTCCAATTTTTCTGCTTTCGCCAGCGGTAAATACACGTCAATCTCAGCTTTTCCACTACTTTATTTACAACCTGACTTCCGAAAAGTGCACATCACAACAGGACGCAGGTGAATCGTGACCTTAACCGCATCCGACACTGTTAGAGAACAACGGTTGTAGTGGCGGTGGACATATCAAAGGTTTTTGATACATTAATCCATCGAGGCTACTAACCGACGTAGATTTATTCACTCTCCCACAGGGACAGAATCAATGGACCGCCAATTGCCTATGTGGTCGACAGTCATGGGTATATTTTAGAGACTCAACATCCACACCGAGAAGGAACGATGCTCGATAATGACTGGCGGCTATATAATTGATGAGTTGTGCTAAAAGGTGAACAGTTATCTCTGGACGACGGCCGGAACCCTACCCTCAACATCAGTTGTACCAAGAGGCATGTGTGATTCTCATGGATGCCACCGACTTGCTTGCTGAAGTCCCGTTCCCGGCACGCCAGAAGTCATCTGTGAACAAACTAGTCTTAAACGGCATTCGCCGAAAGACAATCACCACCTTCGTTAGCTCTCGCTTTGTGATTGCCGTTATTGGGGTGAAACCACAACCAATAGCAAAGGACGAGCTGCAGCGATCTCAATACATGCGAAGATTCCCAACCACCTATGCATATGCTCTCTTAAAGGAATTCATCTAATACCGGTCTCTCTTTGATCCGACTCGGTTGAAACTGTGCATTTCTTCGGGCTCCCCTTGATGAATTTGATCTAACGACTATAGCTAAGCCGATCTTGCAGGGTCTGAGTAGCCGCCACAACAACGACAACATGACAAAAGTAAATTTGATTGATGCGGTAAAGGAAGGAAAGAAAATGTCAATTGCTCATTGCACATATTGAGATTAAATGTGCTACAAAACTTCATACTTGAATTCGGATTAAAAAGTAGAAAGTTTTGATGACCATTTTTTGAAATTTGTCAAATTTTTATGATTTTCTAAAGTTTGATAGATGGTTTTTTTAGACATGTGGTTTTCACGATACGAATAAATTTATTGTTTCTCCCTCGCCTAGAAACTCTGTGTACCATGGTTCAAAGTCTGGTAAAGTCTCGAAAGAAAGAAATCTGATGGGGAGATGTGGTGATCTCCGAAATAGCAGCTATCACTTCTACAACTTTGCAAAATCGTTGTTTTCTCATATTATTCCCTAATAAAAACTTGGCCTCAAGCTCAATAAATTACAGTCAATTTATTGTTTCGTTGGTTCTATGGAATGTAGCGTCGTCTTGTTGGAAACAAAGGTCGTCCACATCAACATCATCCAATTCAGGCACGAAAGTCATTAATCATGGCTCTCTAGCGTTCCGGCTTGATTTTTGAAGAAATATGGACCAATGATTCGCTCTTGGCTTGTGGCTTGTGGATTATCAACACACCAAATGCGAAAATTTTGTTTAATAACGTACCCATTCAACCAAAAGTGAGCTTCATCGCTGAACAAAATTTTCTTGTGATAATCGCGATCGGTGGCCATCTTGTTTTGGGCTTATTCACGGAACGTGCGACGCGTTTGACGGCCGTTCGGCTTCAATTCTTTCAAATGGCAAATCAAACTGGGTATAAAGCAAGTAACAGCTGTCAAGAAGACCAACTTCAAAACAAAAAAAAAACCGCACGTCAATTTATACTTATATTTTTATGTACATATATGCTTTAGCGGAATCTGCTATACTTTTACAAAAAATTATTGAAAAAAAGTTATTAAACATACTATAATATATTAAATTTTGTTGCTTGTGATATGATGATCCTTAAAGACAAATTACGTTCAACCAAATATACTTTCGATTTGTGTACTACTGTTATTACAGTTAATAATAAGCCCAACGGTTACCCTCTTTCCCGCCCAACCGACACGAGGGGCACAGTCCGCATGACGTACGGATCTTTTTTTTTTGTTTTTTTTTTTTTTATTACCCATGATTTCGAAAGTTATCTCAATTGCAGGATGGTAAACGTCTTCTGGCAAAACTAGAGGATCACATCGATTTAGAGAAGATCTGGAAATATCATCAACGAAAACCAAATCCAAAACCTTCCCAAACTTATTTGGAAGAACATTAATCTGACTTAGGCACAGTTCAGCCATCTCATCTAAAAAGTCGCAGCTACCCAGTCGCGTAGAAACTGGTACAATTTTATAGTCAATCATCTCCCAGGATATATGCGAGAGGTTAAAGTCACCCAGGACAATCATAGAGTCAGAAGATTCAGTCATTGAACTAACGATTTTAAGAAAATAAATATGTTGGGTATATACAGACAAATCAGACTGAGGAGGTATATAACAGAGAGCTAAGTAGATATAACCTGTGCCAAGCTGCACTCGGATGCACATAAATTCAATGGATTCCGTAGCAGGGACACAGATTTCTTCTGAAGGAATAGAAGAATGAACAGCGAGTAGAACACCACCCCCAACTCTGCACAGGCGATCATTTCTGTAAACCTGATATTCACTGCAAAAGATTTCCGAATTAAAAACGTGAGGCTTAAGCCATGTTTCGGTAAATGAAATAATATTATAATTGCACTGAAGGCTTGTCAAATACAAGTCAGTTAATTTAGTGTTCAAACCTCTTACATTCTGATAATAAATACTCAAATCAGACTTAACAATCAGTTTTTTGGCTCAGTGTTTTGACGAGAAATCTTTACAACATTTTCGTCATTTATATTAGGTTTGTACTCGAATTCGCCGAGTTATAACATGGACTTGCTATGTAAATGCCCACTTGGATTGTTGTATTTGCAGTAGCTAGAACTTTTTAAAGTCAAAACCCTAAAACTAAGTCATATACTTTCAATGTTGTAGATTTTAAAACCAGAATTATGTATCAGCCCAATATGCCATTTTCCGACACTGAATTGAACGTGAAATACAAAAACATACAATATTTGTGTGTTATGTATGTATGTATTTATTTATTTATTTTCATTCATTTGCAAGTTGGCATCGCCAAGCATCAAAATCATATAAATCCACATCTGCATTCCCCCACCACTTTATGATAATGATAGGCGCATACGCGCTTTTCTCGTATTAACCAACTTATACGACATACATACTATATGCTAGAAAAATATGCACACGTGCACGGAATTCGCAAGATACACCCAAACGCATTATACATGTGTATGTATGTATACAGGTAGGCAGACAGTGGAAAATAAAATGACAGAACAGCGAAGCGAAGCGAAGATGAGCCCAAGTCTCAGGCGCAGTTGGAAAACAAAAGCGACAAGAACGCAAACACTTGCAGAATGAATGCACGAAAGCACTACACTTGTGCAATAAAATTTGCTGCTTTCCACCAGGCAGCCAACCAACCAGCCACAATTATTGGCGAGCACGCTGAAATAACTACGTACGTATATTCATACATAAATTTTGTAGGCCTAGGCTGGAAGAAGTGGATATGGAACAAAAGTGCCCACAGACAAGTAAATATAAAGATTTGTTGCATAGAAAGGCCATAAAACAAAAAATAAAAATAAATGTGCAGCAGAAGATCAAGAATACCTAGTGGGTTAGCTGACTGCTTGACTGGCTATTCGGCTTCTTTAGCTGTTTGGCTGTTTGGCTGACTGGCTGGCACGGCTATATGACACGGTCTGGCTGACTGCCGGTCTGCTTAACGCAGTGAAGCGCAGTGGTATTATTACCGCATATGTAGATATTAATGCAGTTGCAACTAAGGTGCAACACACAAGAGCAATACGTTGCGGTTATTTTGCCGTCGTTGGTACTATTTACTAATAACGCTATCTCTGCAACGCTGTGAGATATTCTGTTGGGGCCATTGCCTGCTACATTAGGTGCTCTAGGTGCTGCTGTCTCTCACACCACTTCAACAAAACGTCTTCAACATGGAACGGCTCATTGTATTTTGGGTTAGCCGCTGCAGCAACGCAACCCACTTGCCGATGAGCTGGTGATTACGGCTGACTTATGTTTTGCATATATATATGCAGTATATATATATGCAGTATATATATATGTATGTGTAGGTGCCTTGGAGCGCACTGTGTGCCAAACAGCTCGAGGTTTTGGACAAAAATACATAACGGGTGTTTTTTTTTTTTTGACTGATAGAATTTCGATAGGGATAGCTGTCACTTGGCAGCTGGTAAATGACATTTCGTTTTGACATTTCTGTTCAGTAAGCATTGGCAAATCATCATGGAAAGAATGACGCCGCAACAACGTTTACAAATTGTGGAAATTTACTTTAAAAATTAGTGTTCTGTCCGCCAAACTTAGCACTTCATGAATTTTATGGTCCACATAATCGAGCATCAGAGCAGCTTATTCGTCGAACTGTTGATAAATTTCGAACAAAAAAAAACACCCTCTATTTTAAACAATTTTTAATTTGAATGAAGTTAGTGAAAATAATATTTATTTATCGCTCATAACTTATTTTTTTATAGGGGGTTTTATAAAAATTTAGTTTTATTTTCTAAGCAAAAAATATAAAACTCATGATATAACGATTGTTTCTCGAGCAAAAAAATAAAACTCAAGAAAATAACAATTAAAAAGTAGTTTTTTAAATAAAAATTATGGTCCCTGTTAATCTCATAAGTGACTAAATTCATATTAAACCTTCTCCTACCTTCCCCCTCAAGTGGAATATTATAAATATGTGTGTAATTTCAAAAATTATTTTCGAGAGAGTTGCCACCTATTTAAATAATTAATCGAAATTCTAATAAGTTACATGGAATATTGAATTGTGGGTCTCAAATGAAGCTGTTTTAAGAAAGTTTTATATTGAAAATACCTTTGGAGGGGGTTGCCACTTACTTGAAAGAGTAAATGAAATGTAATTATTAACTTAAAGAAAGTATCACGAGATCGAATTCAAAGGTGAACGGCTTGCTGAAATATAACGGTATTTCTCTGAAACGGAAGCGAAACCATTTTTAAAGAGGGTTGCCACCTTTTAAAAAACGTTGATACAATTTAATTGCTTAGGTGACAGCAATTCTACTAAAGTGGCGTCAAACGAAAAAGGTTTAAGGCAAAATTATGCCAGAAACGTATTTGGAGAGGGTTGCCACGAATTAAAACAGTTTTTAATTCAACTAAACTTATTAGATAAATGAAGCACTACAATACCGGTTGGAAGTAACAGAAATAAATAAAATAAATAATTAAAACTTAGTCTCGAGAATATTATGAACGATTGCCATATGTTTATTAATATCGTGAGTGAAATAAAGATATCGTATACATACAAATGTATGTCCACATATTTACACAACATTTGTTTGGGAGCATGTCATAAAATAGTTGTCACCTTTCCAAAATTGCAGCGAGTTTTTCTGTTTGAGTTAAGTAAACAATAATAAAATTCTATAGTTATGAGAGACAGTTTCAGTATTCGTATGTATTTATTAGGACACATTTTTGAATAGAAAATGAAATACAAGTTCTTCTTCACACTGCTACAAAAACTGCCCATACCGCTGGACGTACCGCTGCATCCCGGACTTGAAATGTTGGCTTGATAGAATACACGGTGAAGTAGACTTCAACTTAATATAGTTCTTAACTGGGCACGGGTGCTTTAAATCGTACCTATACTCGTTTAAACATGAATCTGATCCAATACGCGACCTCTGCGGCGGAGACACCACAGAGAACGTAAACCACGTACTCTTCGAATGTGCGCGTTTCGGTGATGCAAGACGAAGGCTTCACAGTGCATTTGGGTGACATTTAACACCTGAATCGTTCGTCCGAAACATACTGGAGAGCAGTAAAAGTTGGAAACTGACAAGTGACGTAATCGCAGATACGATGAAAAGATTGAGGGCTCTTGAAAGGCTTAGACATAGAAGCGTCGACTAATTGCCTTTCCTTGAACGAATACATGATTGGTGGAAGATCCGTGGGACCTTCTTAAACAGAAGAAATTAAAATAAGTGGATTGCCTGTATAATTGTTTAATTTTTTTTTTTTGTGTTTTGAAAGTGAATT
This sequence comes from Anomoia purmunda, assembly GCA_951828415.1. Classification (NCBI taxonomy): domain Eukaryota; kingdom Metazoa; phylum Arthropoda; class Insecta; order Diptera; family Tephritidae; genus Anomoia; species Anomoia purmunda. The sequence goes on from OX639993.1 coordinate 19,654,917, forward strand.
TTAAAAACGAGAGATTTTTTACTTTATCTTAAAGTTCATATTGGATCCGCTATTTTGACTTTTTGAAATTTGATTTCACATTCGCAATCAGCGACACCAAAAAACCATTCGTTATGAAGTTTTATGAAAATCCTATGACTTCTTATATTTTCTGTCTGCCCTTCGGAATTTTTTGAATTTGATTTTAGATTCGTAATCGACGTCTGCAAAAACTTTAGGTAGCATAATTAAAAGCTCAAAGTTTCTCGCATCCTTGGAGTTATCAATTTAGGCCAAAATCTCAATCTATTGGCCCACTGTGGAGCGGCGGTTGAGGTAACGGTGGCGTTAAAGTCGAAGTATTAGCGGTTTGTGCAAACTACGCGCAGGTAGCTTATGACGCATTCCAAAAGCAAAAACAAAAAACAAAATGAAGCATAACAACAATACACACACATACACAAATACATTTTTATATAGGCCTACACACATGTTGTTCAAGTGAGGCAGCAGCCTCAGTTTACCTATTCGTTGTTACTTTTCTATTTTAAGTTTTGTACAAAAACGAAAAAAACAGCATACACAAAAAACTCAAGTTCTAATTGCAAACAAGCGCGTAAAGCTGCTCCAAAATAAGCTAACCAGCCAACAAACCGCATTTATCCTACCTGCCCTCCGCCACACCTCTACTACCTCATTGGACTTTTAGGGCCATGCTCGGAGACGGAAATGTTTTCATTTCTTTCTGCCTTCCATTCATTTTCCAACTTGTTTTTTTTTTTCAAATATTTTCTCACAACTATTGCAATAACAATCATGTCATGCGTAAAGAAGTTTGTATAGGTAGAAATGGATGAATGTTTGTGAAATGCTGACGACAAAATCGTCGGTTTGTTACTGTGTGGTAGTTGTTCTATTGCGCTTCTTTAGGTGCCGCCGGAACCGTACAACGGAAATGTGAAACCCGCAAAAGGAAAACTAATACCGACAACAGCAAGAACAATAACAATCACAGCAACAACAACAACAAATAAATAAATACATATGCACATTAGACTGTCTCAAATAACAAAGCAAAAAAAAAAAAAAACGGGGCTCCCTAGACATCTACCAAATACTTTGGCACAACATTGGGTTAATCGTGAAATGTTTAAATAAATAAATTTTTAAAAATCTGCATCAAGGACTTAAAAAGTCTGTCGACCATTTGAAAATAGGTGAATTTTTTCTGTAATAGATATTTGTAGAGAACGACCGAACATCGCGTTTTAGGGCCGAGCCTAACAAAATCGATCTTCAGCAAATTCGATATCAAATATTTTTATTTAAATAAAATATTTTTATTTACAATAAGTTTCAATCAAATTTTTATTAGTTTTTATTGAAATATACGTAATAAAAAAAAAAAAATTAAAAATTAAAAAACCGAACCGTACTTTGGTGGTCGAACATAAAACAAAGGCCGAATTTCGTTTGTTCTCTAGAAATTTCGTTAATCACATTTTGCAAGTTCATAGCAAATATTTCTCCCCATTATATTAAATTAGGAAAGAAACCATAGCAATGCGAGAAAAAATATTTTCCGTGATACCTCAAAAACGGTTAGTTTTGACTGAGTTATTAAACTTTTCACTAATGCGTATGAAGGAATGTGTACCAGGAGCTGTCGGCTAAAGCCTTATTAAATGAAACAGATATGCAAAAAACTTGTTTACAATGCCTTAACCCATTAATAATCACTGTAACATGGGACCTGGAAGAAATCTAAATTTGCTTATAATACATAATTTTTTACTTTTTTCGTTTCGTAATAGTTTTTTTTTTTTAATTAAATCCTAATTTTTTTATAATTTATTTGATTTTCTCGTTTTTCCCGGTGAAAAATTCACATAAATTTGGAATATTAATTATAGCTAGCCCATTAATTAAATTACATACATAAAGCCCTTTCTCAAACATAAAATTTTGGACAACACTGAAGTAGAATTTTGGTTAATGAGGGTGTTGTAGTTTTCTGCATTTTCCATAAATCAAATTTTCATCCTCAAAATGAAATGTACATATTTTTGAAGAGTCTATGAAGATTATTATTTAAGCTAGTGACCGCATGTCTCTTTAAAAAACATAACTGTGAATTGTATATATCCTAATTTTGTTGTCCAATGGTGTTCTGTATAAGAACCAAAACTTGCTGGCATTTTTTTTATTAAATAAAATTTTTCATTTTCATTTTTTCTGAGCTGAACGCGATTGCGTTGTCCGTGTCAGAAAATTGAATGTCAAGTCTGACAATTCAAAACTCAAACATATTTAATATAAGGGTTAGCAGTTAGAAAAAAAATTACCATACCAAGCCATCAAAATTACAACGCTATCGCTATGTAACATAATTTGTTCATACCCTTGAGAAATGCGAAATTAAAAATTATGACAATCGGCCAATTGATTAATCAACACCTTATACCATGTCCACACCAAAACTGAATCTTGTAATTATCGAAAATCACGTAATTATCTCGCCAATCGGAAAATCTCGTGAATTAACCTTAATACTAGTACTTATTTAATGAGCGCTGCAAACTGATTTAAGAAATTTTGATTGAAGAAAATTTCTTCCTCATTACTTAGTCGTAATTTTTATGTGCATTTCTCATTTTTCTTGAAAGCTGCTAGCGATTTAAAGTGCAAAAAAAAAGTACATACATATGAAACAGATTAGGGTTTTATTACATTCTGAACCCGTTTATATCGCCAATAGGAGATATCAAAAGGTTTGGAATACTTGCTGGATGTATGCAGTATACAATTGTTTCTTTACACACATTTAAGTTCAGCCCTAAACTGAGTTCCGGCCGAAAAAAAAATCTACCATAATTTTTCCATTCGTCCGAAATTCGAAACAGTTGGTAACTCTGAGTATTGTTTACAAAGTGTAAAAAACTGAGAAAAAATTTAATTGACATTTATATGTGCATTTTCGAAAACAATTGACTAAATGGTAAAGGCTTTGAAGTTGGTGTCGCGCATTTTACCTACAAAGTCAATTGCTCCCAAAACTTTGCCATATTCTCTCTATTCTGCTTCACAAACTCCCAGGATATATGCGGCTTTTACAGCACTTCTGCTAAAAAGGATATCGCTCTAGTTCTTAATTTTTCTTTTCTCTTTATTTCATATATAAAACCTTAATTTACATTTTAAATACATATGTATGTTTGCCTCTCGGGTTTTAGTAAAAAAATCTAGCGAAAATGGCTAATCTTTTCGGCCGAACGAAAGTGTATGCTAGCTAGAAACTTAACTTCACTTTATTCTCTACGAATTAACAATGTAAATTTAAAGATTAACCGAAATAAATGATCAGCATTATATGGGGTAGGCCGATCTAAACAGGGTTAGTCCTTGGCCAGGTAAAATCCGGGTCATTCCGGTACGTAGAACCGACTGTGATGGGAATGAACATTTGATGACATTTGACAGTCTGCTCTCCTTCTCCGCGCACACTACCGCAATCGCCAATAGAGTACAGAGCCGCAACAATGTCCTCAAGTCGCTCGCCGGCAGCTCTTGGGGCAAAGGCAAAGAAACGTTGTTGGCAACATACAAGGTGATAACCTATGCTGCGCCAGTATGGTCGCCGGGAACCAGTAGGACGCAGTGGATGAAGCTGCAGACCTGTCAGAACGCCGCACTCCGCACGGTGACGCCTGCTGATGTCGCCTGAGGAACATCTCCACCAGGAGGTCAATGTGCACCGCGTTAAGTAGCACAACCTTATGCTCAGCAAGCAGTTCCTCGCTGGGTGTCATCGCTCGGGGCACTCAAACAGGCATCTGCTTGCAGTGGAGCTACCCCCCAGGCACATCAGAAGGCATCTCTTAGAACTGAAGGCCGAGATCCACCCATATATAACGCAACCGCTGGATCCGGAGGCGTGCCGGCGGGTCCTAAGCAACATCCACAGGGAGACAGTCATTACCACCAGTGCCGCTCGCCAGGCAAATTCTGTTATTGGAGCCCAACCACCACTTGTAGCAGATGAGGAGTCCCTGCTGCCCCGCGAGTCCCGCGTCACTCTGACACAATTGCGATCTGGATACTGTAGTAGGCTCAACTCCTACCTATCCAGAATCAACCCCGCCATACCCAACACATGTCCGGCATGTGGAGATTCTCCGCACGATGCCAATCACCTATTCATATGCCCTCTGGTCCAACCCTGTCAAACCAGCACGTTTCCTGGGCCTCCCCCTAGATGAGTTTGACGACAACGACCATGGGTGAATCCGCTCTTTACGGGGCGTGATAACCGCTACAACAACAACATCAACATTTTAGTTTTTAACCTTTGCAATAAATAAATGAGTGTTGTCAAAGCGTTTATAGTGGCATCCCTTTTGGGTTTTTGGCAAGGTTTCGGAAAGAGTTACAAATGTCACGCAAAGCTAAAGCTATTTATCTGAGATGCGCTTTAGTGTTGCGGATAGGCGAAAAGTAAGTTCGAAAGCGAAATTTATATTGAGGGAAAAGTGAAAATTTAACCATTTTGCATGTAAGTGAAACTCAAGATAAAGTTGATTATGGTTAGTTCAAAAATATCCGGAAAAAAACTGACAATCGACGCCATTTGGAAAAGTTTTTCCATCCATCAATAGTTTTTTAGTTTAGTTTTTTGAAGAGCGAACCCTGCACAGCTTAAAAATAACTCGATATTTGGCGGATACATTTTGGTAGAAGTCATAAAATATGCGTGGGTACCAAGCTTATGTTTGGCGTGGAAAGCAGCAAACTTTTTTTTAATGAGACACCTTAATGCAGTTACAGCACCATACATATTTACATATCTATATATGTATGTATGTACATATACATAAACATATGGGCATATGTATACATACATATGCAAGCCCAAGCGAACAACTACTTATAGTTGTTAAATATTAACAATAGACTACACATCATACTACAACTGCAACAATAAATATAACAACAACGACAACATCAGCAGCTATGCACAATAAGCTGCCGCAGTTGGAGCGCATAAGCGAGTGTGACAAAGGCAAAATTTCAAAGTGTGTTCAAGTGAGTGGACTGGTTACAACAACATTAGTAAGATAACTTGAAAAAAACAAACAAACAAACAAACAAACATACCTACCAACCACAAACACGCGCACATGCATGAAATATTATAAGTCATAAGTGACTGAGCAGCTAAGGGCCAAGAATAACCAAGTGGCTAAACGACTGAACGTCTAAACGTCCAAACGCTCTCAAACAACGTCGAAATCACGTCGTATTTGTGTCGATAGCTATGCATATGTGTAGTTAAAGCTTGTATTGCAACGTTTTGGGCGGAAGGAAAAGGCATTGTGTCTTGCAAATCTGATAACTGGCCACATAGTACATAAAATATGTGTGGTGCAATCTATCTACATACATAGCACCGGAAGGTGGCCATATTGGCCATATTGACATGACATACATACATTTTGCTATCTTAATATGTAAAGAACCAAACTCATTTTATTCGAGACGATTGTTTTTTTATATTTGGATAATGCAATATAATACATTTAAAATATTTTTTAGAAATGCTGTCTATCAGTTGGCCTGTTTGAATTCGTTAATCTTCGAAAGCACTGAATTAAATGAAGTAAGTTTGAAACGATCTCAAGTACTGAACCGATTTCAAAAATCATTGTTTTTGAAATGAAACATTTGTGAAAAACAATAGAGGGGCATACTTATTTAAAATTTTTTTTTTTTTAGGAATATGCACATTATGGTGCATCATTCCTCATCCAAAAAAATCGGAACTGTTTTCGCATTGAAATTATAAATTTTTTATATGTATATTATATTTATCTACAAAAATATTTCAAAAAAATATTAACTTTTAAATGAACTGAATCGATTTAAAATTACCTCTATTTTCGGAGGGTTTTTATGAATAAAAATACTTTTAAAAATATTTTTTTAATATAAATAATTTCAAATGATAAAACAACAAGAATAATACTCATTATTATCTTTTCAAGCTGCCTCTGAGCTGTTTTAGAAGATTGGTTAAAAAAAAAAACCTTAATAATCAGCAAAAAACTAGGCCGATATAGCCTAATATATGTATGTACATATGTATATATGTATCTGTTCAGGTATTTTCTCACCCTTTCAATTTGTTTACAAATAATCTCTTTTTTTGCAAACTCATTTCTATGATTTAGTTGCAAAATGTTTACACTGGTTAATTAATTAATATTAAAAAAAATATTTTTAAAAAAACTCAATTTTTGGATACATTTTCAAATCGTTCCAGCTCACGTAAATCTTAAAATTGTTTGAAATATTTTGGTGAAAGTATTAACAAATAATAAATTTTAAAATTCTGTTGGAAATACCGCAACTTTTGCGGCGAGTCACCCTAATGTAGTACATATGCATAGTTTTTTAGTTGATCCAAAGTTTTGTTTTTAATCATTTGTTGCAATACACAAATACCTAAAATTAAATACATTATAACGCGTAACAAAGCACATTGGGCATATGGTAATACACAGTGCACACTCGATAACGTGAACTAATCAAAACAAAGGGAGACTATGTTAACAAAAGTGTTCATGTTTTCGGATTCGTTTAATAGCAGACACAGAGCCAAAATGCTTCATGCTAAGCAAAAATTGCGCCTGAAATTTTTTGCACGCTCCACGCAACAACAAGTACATAATTTTTTGGGCTACCTTGAAATATTTGTGGTTCATGTTATAGAGCTTCTCGCCTTGTTCACATAGTCAATGCACAAAAAACTTTGTTGTTGTTGTAACAGCATAAAACCTTCCCCGTACAATTTTGGGGAATGCTGCTGAAGTGACAGTCCTTGGCCGGATATAAATCCGCGTCGTTCCGGTATCGTAGAACCGACGGTTGTGGGAACGAGAAAAAGAAGACTATACTTCACAGGATCATTACTGTGATGTGTCTTCATTTACTTTCTTTGCAAAAAGCTTTGTGCATTGTTTGCGGTGTTCACGTTATTGAGCGTCCACTGTACATACATATATAATACGATTACATAAATACACGCCACAAGTGTGTTCATGAATTCGATTTCGAAGTTTTTCTAACTAATGGGTCTACGAATGTCTTGCAGTGCAAAGGGGAAAACCTCTCAAATATGAAATGCTGATCCCATTTATTTGTCGTAAAAACCACAAATGATAGATGAATTAGATTGTCTTCTATTCCAAGATAAACCCAAATAGCAAAAGCATTTGTATCAAAAACAAGTGCCAGACAAAAAAATGCAGCTTTTGTAGGTTATGAAAGTCAGTTTTTGGGGGTTTTCAGTAGCGATGGTGTCCGGCTAAGTGTGCGATTGGAGAAAAACATACATAAATTGTGCGACTGTAAGATCCTTAGTGCGTGATTAGGGACCGAAGGCGCTCTGTGGAGCTAATGAGTTTTACAAGCCGACGCCCGCAATATTGCTAGGGACTGATAAAAACCGGCAAAAGATATACGCATTATATCAGCGCTATGGTAGCCTAGATATGTATGTAAGTCGATGTTTCAAACTTTTTATATAATTTATAAAAATTCAACAAATTCAAAACTATAATAAAGTAAACAACAAAAGCAAAAACAAAGTAAAGTTTCAAGTGGCAACAAAGTTTTCTTTATTTTTGATGAACATTCCTATTAAAAAGTAAGAAGCTTCATTGACAATTTTTTAATCTGTTGAATTGCTTGAAACTTGGATTTACATGGTATTCGTTCATGATTTAATAAAAAAAGTTCCAAGCTGGTATCTCTCCATCTCTTGACAAAATCGTATTCCTTATTACCGCATTGTATTGCTAAATATTCAAATTTACGCGCAAATAATAGCAAAAGGTAAAATTGCACATTGGATGATTTTCAGTCAAGTTTTCGTTTAGGTAACATGAAAGCAAGGGAGAGTCAAAACTCGAATGCCATTATTTACCAAACTTGTAATATGTAAGTAGTTCCATCATGACTTTCGTTATATATTAACTATATTTTTATAAAAAGTAATTGAAAAAATTAACCCTATTGTCAAGAGTTGTCAAAATATTCTGTTACTATTATTGTGTACACAGGTGTATGTACATATGTAAATATATTTGTATGTACATATGTACGTTCGGCCATTGACTTTTTCTCCACAATGATTTTCCAAATGGTAATTAGAGATATTTTTACAATTTATCCTAAAAAATACCAGCGTAGATCACAACTCTTGTATTTAAATTAAAGAGTTCAACTATTGCCATTACTTGTATGTATATATGTATGTATGTACATATGTACATACATATTATGCACGTATTTAACATGGGCACATGCCAACGCTTTGCTTCTTAATTTGTAAGCAAATTATATACATACATACATATGTAATTAGAAATTACTTTAACATAGCCAAGCTCACAATGACGGAACGTCAAACCATCAATTAATACGAAAAAAAAATTACATTACCAACGCATCTAATAGTTAAAAGATTGAAAAATCAATTTATTAGTTGACTCGCAATGTGGCCAACAATTAGCCGAAGTTTATTTTTAAAACAATTCATCTTGGTATATTGTGACATTCTGCAGTCAAGCAAAGCAAATTTAATATTCAACGCGATACTATGATTAAAGAAAAATGGACTCACCTACAATGGCGGCTAATAGACAGCTTCCAGCTTGCTACACTATATCCTTGTGCAGTATGCAAAACTTCAGCATGGCATTAGTTACAGCTGATGGTTAAGAATTGTGCTAACATCCAGCGTCCGAAATGCCATCAATACAGTATTCCACAGTCGTTCCAATAGCAGCAGCAGCAGCAGCAATGGTGTCGGCGTAGTTTGCGAAGCGTCGTGCTCGTAACAAAAGCAGCTGGTGGCAATAAGTAAACCTTTGGTTGCTCACTTTTTGGCCTTTAGTTTTATTTATGTATGTGTATATCCTTTTTAGCACTTTGCAATTAATTGCACATTTTAAATTAGCTAACCTATTTTTCCTTTTAAACACAAATATATTTTGCTCATTCAATTTCTAGTGGAGCTGGAAATGTGTCCACTTGCTTTTCAGTCGTCGGTTGATTAGTAGTCTTGCTTTTCTTCTCGCTTTTTCTTTTAATTTAGTTTCGTTTTCCACATTTTCTTCAACTCTGCACAATTGGACCCACCATTGCGGCCGTTTGCAAGTACAAAAATTAATAGGCAAACGAAAAATTCAAAAGGCAATGCAAAAATTAGGAATTGTGCACTTATTGACGTATGGCAGCGAGAAGGTACACAATAAAGGATAAATTGGATTACGATAAATGCGGTGGCTCAAGCGAATTCCATAAAAAAAATTGTTAAGGAACTTCACATGAAATATTAACTTGCACACTTTAATAATTGGGGGGAAAGTTATAAAATATGCTTCTACTTTCACGTAGCTACATATGTAGCAGTTGTTCAAACGAACTTAGCCATTTAATGGAGCACACAAACACATTATGGAAAAAAGCGAACTGCACTGCGCGCTGATGCCATTTGCGTAGCTGCTGTCACTTTAGAAAAAGGTTGCATTAGCGTGGGTGCTAGGAAAAGAATTTTCACAATTTTTATTTTGCATACTCTAGCCGGCCAATAATTGGACGTTCTTTATTTTATTACCAAGAAAGCAACGCCAATGTGTTTTACTGAATGCTAGATGTTAAAAAACTAATTTTCACCGTTTCACAATCGAATTTAATATAAAGTGGTGTAAATTTCAATAAAATTTTACCAAGCAACACTTGCAAGCAGACATTTAGCGTTTTCCTTTTGCTCTCATATTTCGTAGCGATTGTCAAACATTTATTTATATATGGCTATCTCTTTCGAATCTTTGGTGAAAAATCATCTAACAAGAAAGAGACGAATTTATTATTCTGATTGGATTATCGCAGGGTTGCAAACTGTTGTTATTTAACAAACCAGTGACATTCAAACTATGATGTGGCGAAACATATGTGCTATAAATACAGTTCTGAAAAAGGGGTATGTTCAGTGAATGATTGCGAATACACAGAGAACTTAAAAGTATGAGAAGCTGCAAATCCAAAGTGGAAACCATTTGGCGATGGACGTTAACAGGGCTGATACGTTTCCAAACTGGGTCGCCACCACACGGTTAAATAAGCATTTTTAAGTCACCAAATATGTTAAATTTAATGTTAGCGGGTAAAAAAATATAAAATTTGGTATTAACAAAAATGCGAACGAATGAAGATGAAAATAAATAGAAAAACTTAAGATAGTAAGATTTTGTTTCTATTCAGCACGAAATAAAGAATTCAGTGTATTTATGAATTTAATATTTTTTGAATTACATAGTTAGTTTTTATACATGAGAATAAGCATAGATACCTTTTTACATGAAAAAAGTTTAACAAAATATATGCAGGTTAGCAAAACATTTATATTTATTCTGTATTTGAAACTAAAAGTGCAAGACTGATAATGACAACAAAAATATAAAAAAATTAAATAAAAAACTTCTAAGTTCTCTGCCGGCAAATACAGATCTGAAAAAGGGGTATGTTCAGTGAAGGTTTGCAAATAGAGCAAATCTGGAATACAGAACACTGGACGAATTATGTTGCATACCGTTGGGCGCAGTTGAAAATGAAATAAAATTTATTTTTGTATTCATAGACTTTATAAAATTGTGTAAAACATGCAAGCTACGGTGGCCTGACAAAATTCATGAAACTGACAGTTGTCAGGTTTACTGCGCCTTAAACCATGTCACAGAATATAAAGCCGTTGTCACGTACTCTGTGGGACATAACAACTGCAGCGACTGTTGTCATCATTAGAGGGCTGAAATCTATTGCTTCTGGATATTTAAGGCTCTTTGGAATGATCCAGGCTTGACATATTACCCCAGCATAGTTTCCGGTAGGCTTTTTGCTCTTCTTCATTCAGTGTAGATAGTGTTCGAATCCCTACACCACAGAAAGGCTCTGGGACAACACGTCTTTTTTGCAAGTTTATCCGCGATCTCGCTTCCAGCAACATCAGTATGCCCCGGAACCCAAAGAACCTATACTGGTTTGTTCAGACCAAGTGGGTTCAGCTTTTCAAGGCACTGCATCACCAGTTAAGAACTAACCTGGAGAGATTTGAGGACCTTAATAGTCGCTTGGCTATCTGCGTATGTTGCAATGTTCCGGTTCCGATAGTTGCGGCTGGTATTGAAAAGCGGATATCTTTCTATGGTATAAATTTCTGCCTGAAGGATAGTTATATACTTACCCACGGCTTCCGAGTACCTCAGTCCCGGACCATGTACATCTGTCCCGATATCTTCTTCAGTTAATGAGCCACCCCTTTTTGTTACTGGGTTCAGTTTTAAGCCTTTTTACATAGTTGAACTCTATTGTTTGGTTCTGCCTACCCAGACATTGGCTACGTAGGTAATTATGGGTCCTACTATACCCGCATAGATCCATCTCAATAATTTCCGGGAGCAGTCCCAACTCTTTCCTGCCATGGTCCTAAAAGTCAGGAATGATTTTTTCAGCTTTCTTCCTTACTTCCTCTAAGTGTGATTTCAAGAGTAGCTTTTGGTCTATTATCATATCCAGAAATTTAGTCTCTTTTTGGTAACCTATGCTTATTCCATGCATTCTAATGGGCCTAAGACGTTCAAGTAAACTTGTGAATGGTGCAACGGTGATTTTTGCTGGATTCACATTCAGTTCCACCTTAGTGCATCATGTCATCATCTACATAGCGAGACCAAATGGCCAACAATTAGGGAGCGTAATAAAATTCTTTGTTAGAAGTTTCTGCTAGAAGCTGAACCGCCTCCTAGGCACATCTAAAGCCATCTCATGGAAATGTATGACGGATAACAAACATAACTTAAAGGATATTCAGCGGGAGTCATTAAGATCTTCAATGGCTCATGTCACATGAATTTCGTCATCGGAGCTCAATTGCCACCTATTGGAAACGAAGAGGTCGAATTGTCCGAGAGATCCGCGTTACGTTGGCTTATGCAGAATTGACCCCAGCATACTAAACATATGTCGTACTTGTGAAGAGTCCCGCACAATGCTAATCCCACCCCATGCCAAAAAACCCACTCATCTAAAACCTCTCTCCTTCTGCTCTAACCACGTCGAAATAGGGCAGTTTCAGGACCTATCGTTAGCTGACCTTGATGGCAATACCTAGTGACTTAATCGATTTTTGCAGGGAGGCTTAGTATAACTGCTGCAACAACAACACCAATTACTTATACTCGTATAACCGACATTCAAGATATGTGATCGACGGGATAAGGTAATAAAGTCACCACCTCGCCTCCTATAACTTCTAAGTCAATGGGAGGAAATACGGTTTTAGATTTGTGGTGTGAGAGAGAGAGAACTTTAACACCAGAGTGAACAAGGAAGAACTAGAAAAAATGTATCCTTTTGCAATATATGGAATTTACGTCTCCAGGAGTTAACCTTGACTCGGAACATTATCTTTTGATAGCCAACTAACGCCTTTTCGCCGCTAAGAGGATGTGCGATGGGATCATATTTTTTGTTCTCTTCGTAAGTCTATTTTTTATTTTGCTTTTGTTTGGCTTGCGCTTCGCTCTCATTAGTAATATTGGCAAACTAAAAAAAAAATCATGGTCATTGAATTGAGTGAACGGTTTTACCTTATAATGTTTGTATCACAAATCAGAGCTACTTGGTTTTCAAGAAAAAAATACTTCATTAAGAAAGTATTTTTTAGACTAATTTCAATTGGCTAAACACGAAAATTAGTCTTATTTATTTTTCCAAAGAAGCATAAAACCCTGTGTACGAGGTTATTTTGCAATCGTTGTCAAAAAAAAAACTCCTTTCTGGCATAAAACTGTCTATAACAGTGAGAAAATCTGTAGAAGTGTAAACATTTTGAATATAAAAATTTGCGCAATTTAATGTAAAATTTCGATCAGTTTTAACAATTGCGCTTCGTAAAACAGTGTTGGAAAATATTGAGAAAAGCCCTGTATCGCAAAATCTAGAAGTGATGGAAAAATTTGGGTCCTTTTGACGGAATCATAGAAAATCCAAATTCCAAAATGAAAAGGATTTGGCTGAGGATTTTTTCGGATTTTTTGGTTGCAAAAGTGAATGTACGAAAAATTCCATTTGATTTGTAATAACTTCTACGTTTTCAATCCGATTAACTCTGCATTTTTCTAATGAAATTGCCTGTGAATAAAATATTTTAAATAATTTTTTCTACAAAGTTAATTCACCTAAAATAATGAATAAAAATTAACAAATCTTGAAGAAGCTTTAGAACCTTTAGTACCCAAGAAAGAAAAAGAAAGTTTTATTTGCTATTCTGGAGTTTTTTGGCAATAACTGCAAAATAAATTTAAAAAAAAGGCCTATATTTCGAAACGATTCTTTGGAAAAATTTTTGTAAATAATGAAATATTTGCAAACTAATGTAACAGATTTATTCCAACTTATTCTGTCCTAAACCCTAAATATTGTTATTCCGCCTTATTCCGACTTATTCGGAGTGTCAGTAATATGACCGTTACACTTTCAAAATGAGGAGTATTAATTGGTTTGATTGCATACAACAAGTAATGTTTATTTGAAACAAAAAACATGCGCCGGCTATTTAAATAAAGCGCAGTTCTGAACTTAGACTCTTTTTTATTAGTTTATTATAGATTTCCATAACTAAAATTTCCATAATTTAAAAACATATTATTTATTATTCAAAAAGTAGCTTACAAGAATAAAATAAATTCTGGGCCACTACCGTAATCAGATTGGTGTTGAGAAAAAAAAAAAATAGCAAACAAAAATAAAATTTAATCGCCTACACATTTTAACGGTACGTGTATAGTATTTGTAGCACATTACCCACATTTGTTTAGTTTTCGTATAAAACTACGAATTTCGCCAAATTTATACATACACATTGCTATTATCAAGCCATAAAATTTGTTTAAAAAATCCAGAATAACCCATTTGATTGCCATTAAAATACGGCGTGACAGGGACATAAATATTTTTTTTTTTTATTTTATGTATGTATGTATGTATGTAGGTGCTTGCTAGCATTTCATTTTTAATTATTTTTGGTTTTGTTTTTGTTTTTTGCTTTTTTCGGTTATGTTTTTAGTTGGCAAATAAAATTTATGCATTTATGTTAATACTCAAATAATATTTACATTCAATTTAGGTGAGATGAGTAAATTTACACGAGTGCATGTGTAGGTGTATGTGTATGCAAAATCTATTTCGAGTTTATAATAAATTCTAGAGATAGTATATCGAAGTGAATTACATATGTAGAGAAAAACAAAATTACAAAATATAGATAATTATATTCATAATATTGTAATAAACTTAAATAGCCGGCAGCCATACAACTACGGTGACTCAAATAACTGATCACATGTTGATTTTTTTTTGTACAATATTTTAATTTTTTTCAACGCTAAGTGGTTTTGTTAATTTTCCATAAAACTTTAGTTCGTTGTAACTATAATAAAAAGCATATAAATTAAAATAGCAAACTTTGTAGAAACTTTATAAAAGTTCAAAAAATTTTTAACAAATTTTCAAACTTTTTAATCATCATCTCTTTTGGTAAACAGTTTTGTGGCTCATTTGATTTTAGCATTTTTGTTGAATTTGTTTTTGGAAAACTTTGTTTTTGCAAATTTTTTTAAATTTTTTTCATTTTCAATTATAACACAAGTAAATTACAAAATTTGAAAATTTAAATATTTTAATATATGAAAAATTTGAAATTTTAATTTATATGATTTTTATTATAGAACGAGCTAAAGTGTTTAACTTAAGTCTGTTGTATAACAAAAAGCATATGTATAAATTAAAATATGAAACTTTGAAAAAAATGTATAAAAATTAAACAAATTTTCATAAAATTTTCAAAATTTTTAATCATAATCTTTTTGGAATTTATACAAAATGCAAACGTTATACAGAAAAATTTGCGCAAGACCAAAACTTAAAAAAATTGTCTAAAATCAACAAAAATTTTCAGCCACTTCAGATTTGCACATTGTTGGACTAAAATTATATGGGCCTCAAAACTGCTAACTAAAAATTCTGCTTACAAAATTTTAAAATTTAAAAATTTTAATACATACATATATGAAAATTTTTTTATTTTAATTTACATATATGATTTTTATTATAAATCTAAGTGTTTTTTGTTTTTTAAAATTAACAAAAATGAATTAACATTAAAAATATTGTAAATGTTGTAAAAACAAATCACCGATTACATCATTGTATAACAAAAAGCACATAAATTAAAATATCAAACTTCGTAAAAAATGTATAA
Organism: Anomoia purmunda; assembly: GCA_951828415.1. NCBI lineage: Eukaryota > Metazoa > Arthropoda > Insecta > Diptera > Tephritidae > Anomoia > Anomoia purmunda. The sequence goes on from OX639993.1 coordinate 19,670,278, forward strand.
AAATAGAGACATTTTCATCATATTTTCCAAATTGTAAATCAGAATCTTTTTGGGTATGCAATTTTGTGACTCATTTGATTTTAGCATAATAATGTGCAAGCTTGAAGTGGCTTAAAATTCCGATAAGTTTTTAAATTTTTTTGTAATTTTGTGTTTGGAAACTTTTTTCCATTTTTAAAATAGCAGAAAATATGCAAGTTCGCCAATACAAATAAATAAAAAAAATAATTGCAATTTTTACAAAACCCAAACGTTATACAGCAAAATTTGCGTAACAAAGTTAAAAAAAAAAATCTAAAATCAACATGAATTTTCAGCCACTTTAAATTTGCACTTTATTGGACTAAAATTATGTGGGCCTTAAAACTGCATACCGTAAAGATTTCAATAACTTCGGCTTAAAAAATTTTAAAATTTTTATTCATGAAAAATTTGAAATTTATGAAAAATTTGAAATTTTATTAATTTATATGATTTTTATTATAGAACGAACTAAAGCTTTTTTTAGTTTTTTAAAATTAACAAAAATGAATTAACTTTAAAACCATTGTAAATATTGTAGAAAAAAATCACCGTGTGATCAGTCGTTTGAGTCACCGTGCATGTATGCACACAAATACATGCATACACTCATTTACACCATAACGTGGCATAAAATTAAAAAAAAAGTTTACTTCACCTCTCCACTCGCCGCGCGATGCTGCTGTAGGTTTTTCTACCTCCTCGAAGCTGGCGTAAAATGTGGCTAAAAGCATGCGCCTCAAATAGCTTCTTATACCCACATACATACACACATACAAAACATATATATGTATGTATATATGTATATAGTAGGTATATATCTACAAGGCACTAAGTTTGGTTAGCGCTGGGATGCGAGCACCGAAGAGGATGGTGCAGTGGCAACCCAGCAGTCAGTATGTAGTTGCTTTAACTCGTTTGGCTGCTTAACGCTGCGTTGAATGCAAACGCACGATCAAATACACACACTCACACAAACACTCACATACACACACAACCCGAGTCTTTACACCATCGCAGACGCATAATCAATGCCGCCGAGATTGCGTCCCACTGACTCGACGCAGCATCAAATTCAGCCGCATTAGCATCGAAATTAACATCAGCCATAGTCACCACTACATATGTACATACATACATACATTAGCACAAACAACACCAATTGCAAGCTCCAACTACTCGGTAGCTCCCTCCACTGTTGCTGTCATGGCGTCAGTTTCAGTCTTAGCCGCAGCTTTGGCTTCGACATCTTTGGCCACAACCAGCATAGCCAGGTAGCTACCAACAGCCAACAGCCAACAGCCCACAGCTAACAAAAACAAAAACAAAAACAGATATAAAAATAAAAATAAGAAAATAAAAACAAAACCATCAACTCGTTCACTATTCACAGCATAAGCTGACTTGTCTGCCTTACTGATTGCATTTATTTGTTGTTGTTGTTGTTGTTGTTGTCGTTGTTTATTATTTTTTCTCATTGTAAGTAGCTTACGTTGACCTACTTTTGCATTCATTTCATTTCTTTTTCATTTCTTCGCTAGTCTTTCTTTTTCGTAAAACTATTTTTTTTTTTATTGGCCAACTATTTGAGTGTGGTAGTATATTTGTGCATGTATGGGTGTGTGTATTTGTGAGATTCACATCCCAGCAAACATTTTCGATCGATGAAGAGCGCTCTGTTACTTCCATTTGTGATCATTTCAATCGCAGCGCGTGTTGTAGTTTTTTTTTTAGCAAAATAGTCCTTTGTGGCGTTTCTAGAAGTTAAAAAGAAAAGAAAAACAATATATAAAGAAGACTCTAAGTGCCGGTTTTTAATAACCGGCGCATGTTTTTATTTCAAATCTACACTGCTTATTGTATGCAATATAATCGATTAATATAATACTCCTCATTTTGAAAATTTAAACGACTTTTATTTATTTCAATATAAACAAAAATGAATATTTGTTTTTAATGTTTTTATCCGATCAGTTCGTAATTAATTTAATTTTTTGTTAATAGGCTGATGTGATAAAAAATAACTTGTACAAGCTTGTGCCAACTTGTACCAAATTGCGTTCGTTGAGCCAAAAAACTTGAAGGGGGGAAACAGCTGATTGGGGCATATGGTTGCATTTCAGTCAACAAAACAAATCGATTTATAAAATTAAAAATTTGCAAAAGTGTACCTCTGAGTGATTTATTAAAGATATAAGAAGCGATCTATTAACGAACAAGCGGAAAACATAAAAAAAACAAACTGTATAAGTAAAATGATTCAAAATCATAAATCCAAATGCAACTGTTCGGGCTTCCTTGCAAATGTTTACTCAAATGTAAACTCAGTAAGTTTTTATCTTTGAGAGAGTAAGACGAATTATTCTCTTGATTATTTGACTGACTAAATTATACTGGGTTTTCGTTATGAATACTTTTTGTATGATTTAACCTAATGGGCGCCATTTTCCAAAATTTTGATCTTTACGCCATTCTCTCCTTAATTAAATTCTTCGTACCAAATTTGAGCTAATTTGCTACATAGCTAAATTAAATAGCGAATATTTCGATTTTTTGTGGTTTACCGTTATATGAGAGGGGCACGCTGTTTTTCCCCGATTTATGTAATTTTCGAAATTGCGCTAATTGAGTTGGGATGTAAAGTGTGCACCAAATTTGAAGTTTGCTAAAGTAGTTTCAGAAATAAACCTATTTGCTTTAATGAAGGCGATGCCGCGCCCATTCCCTAAAATTTTTAATTCAACGGATTTCTGTTTATTACCGTTATATGAGAAGTGGGCGTGGTTATTGTTCGATTTCTATAATTTTCGAAACTATGCCATAACAAAATTTGGCGAAATGGTAGTTTCGACTATTGCTCTAGAATGGGCGGTGTTTCTCCCATCTAAAAAAAAATGTTTGCCCTTATTTTCCTTTCTACAATCCAATCTGTTTATCAAATTTGAGCAAATTATCTTACATTAATTATCTTTTTTAGCTTTTGCAAAATACCGTTATATGGGCGTGGCTATTATCCGACTTCGACCATTTTCAATACCTATCTTGGACAAGTGCATTGTGTGTATCAAGTTTCGTTGAGATAACTTAATTTTTACTCGAGTTATCGGGTGCACAGACGGACAGATAGACAACCAAATATGGCTCAATAATTTTCTCTTTTCAATTTGAATATTTTGATATGCATATATCGTTTCAATATATTACCATATATTGACACATTTTCTAAATTAATTTTTCTTATATTTAATTTCAATTCTTTTCCCATTAAAATACAATTCATTCTCTAATAAAACCCATATAAAAAGTTTCAAAATATGTACAAAACATATAATAATTTAACAAATTTTCATCAAAATTTCAAACTTAAAAAAAAATGTCTTCAAAATTTGTAGACCATTTAATTTCAAAAAATAATAAATTAGAGATAATTTGTAAATATGTTTTAACCTTGTAACTTTACATACCTATTTCGGTTGCATTGATCAGAAAATAATTTTTCAGTGAGTTTTTTATATCTAAATTCACGGCAACAATCTTCAAATGCTCCTATAGTAAATTAATGTTTTTTTGAGCGAATTTCCCTTAGCCCTACTTAAATTTCCTCTGGACACAAACTGGTTGCCGTGTTGTACCATCTTCAGTTTAATTTTTATACTTTAAACCTCATTCGACAAGGAATAAGAGAAATTCGTTCCACAAGGCATCTTCTTCTACTCGAACGGGGGAACAAATAGCAAAACCAATTAAACAATCCTCAAATTCAAGAAAAGTTTTAGCTGCATCGCTTTAAGAAATGCCGTACAAATGCTAGCTGGGATGTAGGCATGCATGAACGTACAATATATACTTTAGATATGTTGGGAGTGTGTAATTGTTCAAGTTGCCGGTTATATGTATGCCGACTCACTTATACTCGTACTCAAAAGTGGCTTTTGGGAACGCACAGTGGATCAATCTATGCAAATAAAGTCAACTTTTGTTACTAAGTTGTAGAACATTTAACTTCAATCAAGAGGTCGTTGAATAAATCCAGAATATTCAGGCATATTTAGAAGGATAACCGCTATACTGTGAGCATTTTCTGCTGTACCTCGGGGGAATATTTTGGGCCAGCTTCTTTTCCTATATATGTATTTATCAATGTTATGAGCATATCTTTTTTTTTTGCAAATTTTATGCCTTCAGGTTTTAAAATCTTCTCGGTGCAATAACCGAATTCAGCCCGGACTTTGCTAATATTTCCTGAAAGTATACCTGCCCAGCATAATAATACTCGATGGATATCCAAAAGTTCTGACTGAGACACCGAGCGTTGCTTCATCTTGCATTATTTAACTTAGGCTTGGTTTCACTCTCACAATTTTTTCTTTCCTGGTAGAACTATATTTAGTATTCTAGATTTTTAGCCTGGCTACCTACCTACACAGGGCGTGATCATTGAGACGCCGATGCATTCTCAGTGAGACAGTTTGTTGCGGATTTTGTAGGGGCGACATCATTAGCCAATTTTTCTTTAAAAATACAGCTCGAAACGCCATTTCGTGGGCGCCACAGAGGTATAATAAATGATTTGCGAACGGATATTGAAAACATGGATTTGGAAGGTCTTTGGTTTCAGTAGGGTTTTGTACTATGCCTCACCGCCCATGCTATAATCGATATTTTGAGCGCCTAGGCAGTAATCGTGTTATCGCCACCTCGAAGCTGTGATTTGTTGCCGGTAGAAGGACCAATGGTATGCGACCAATCCATTCACGATTCAGTCACTTTAGGGCGAATACCAAGCTTGCTCTGAATTTTTCAATAGAACTTTTAAAGAAATTATTATTGGTACATTCCTTGAGGTTATTATATGAAACATGTTTCCATTTAAATTTTGAAACGGGCGTGTATTGAGCTAAGATTATATGTACATAGCTTGATGTTTGACCGAACTCACCTACAGTTTAACGCCGACTCCGAATGGCAAATGTTTTTCGTGCGAAGTTTTTTCATGGCCGAAATACGCTCGGAGGTGCTCATTGCTCGAATTTTTGCTGTTACTTGCCCCGGCCAAGATTCGAATCCGGGCACACCGAATGGAGCGCACACACGCTAAACACGGTGGCAGACAATATGATTTTTTTTTTTAATATCACGAGTTCAGCACCACCTAGCGATGCAGTTTTTGTGGAGTTGTAATATATATTCATTGCTGTCGGTATAAGAAAGTGATTTTCGAGAATTTTATGTATAAACATAGGTAATGCCTATTATTCCGAATCGGTTCATAAATGCGGGCTTTATGACTATCTCAGCGTTTGCGAGAAACGTTCAGTTTCCCAAATTATTGGAAAGTTATTTTAAAACCAGTTGCCCAATTTTACTCTAACATACCGTAACGAAAGGGGAGTAACGGGGTGTTGTATTCACGGCTGGGTATGCAGCTACAGCTGGACTACAACATTCAATACCTACTACTCTCACTTTCTCGACGCACTGCCTGGGCAACGTGAGCAACCCTCAGGGAGATGCGGTATCCAATCCGTATGGATCTTTAGGCAACTTCAAAGAGGGTAGGGAGTTCTGGTGACGTCACTCCGCTCGTCTAACCGATAAAACTGTGCTAGTCAGAAAGGGACGGTATATCCCACTAGCTCCTGTTTTGAGCTTATAACCATCGCCAGGAAATTACCATTCGAATATACGTTAGACAACATGAACCAAAACGTTACGGAAAATTTGTATCCAAGGGGTACTCAGACTCTGAGGAATTCCCTTGCTTCGGCTGCACGCCCAACGGAATTGGTGGTGCGAAATTCATGTGTTCTCAACGTTAATTCAAATATAGCTGAAACCTCAAAAAATGCTATACCAAAAACGTTCTCATTTAAGCATCAAACTAACATCGCTACGAGGAAAAGGAGGCCCTATGCTCCAATGGGAGAAACAGGAACCGACGATGATGATGATACCGAAACGAACGAAAGCGTGCTAAAAAAAAAATGATCTGAAAAGTGGCCTATGTTACATGACTTATTCTTATTATAAGTTTCCATATATATTTCATGCAAAATATTTAAAACGTATTTATTAATAAAATTCAGCAGTAAAAATATAAATTTTACCCACTGTTTCAGCTAGTAGATGCTTGACGCTCGAGCGGCAAAAAGAAAAAAAAACAACACAAAACATCGCTTGAACTAAATTGCCAACAGGTTATGAATACATACACACATACACACATACATATGCACATAGATATCCCCGCAGTCCAACTTATGAAATAGCTCCAAAATTTGCTTACTACCAGTTTGATTTGTGCTGAACTAATTTGCCTTCTATTTGTTTAATGTAAGAGATAGAATATTTTAAAATTGCAATGCTCTACCAGTACCTACGACATGTTATGCCAATCGAGTGCTGCAGTTGCCGTAGTAGGTAATAGGTGATAGGGTAGAGGCAGTGATGCGACAGTATTTAAGAGAAAATCGCTACATCAAGGTGACAGATTTCATACTTTTCCAATAGTTTTCCTCTAAAAGTCTTAATACATCATATATGCTCTCCATTTTGATTCGTTTTGGAAAGTAAAACGTTGCAAATTCCGAATGGTGGTGTTCTAAATTTTGAGTGAGATCAAATCAATTCGGAATCATTTTTGAGTTTTTTTCATGACGAATTCTAATATAAAACAATTTCGAAAAAAGATAAGTCACTAAATAGAAAGTGGTTAGCCGATTTCAAATTTATTGTTATTTCTGAGATGACATTTTCTAATCGGACTTGGCTTAGCAGCTAATCAGGGGTTTGTCGACAATTTTAACTAATATTTCAAAAAAAAAAGTTTACTTTTGATGTCAATATCAACATAAAGGAGTAAGCATATATGTCTACTTTCAGTATCTTTTTTGAACATCAAAACAATGATCTTTTACAACTACTATCGATAAAGGTTGCCACCTGTCGCAAATTCGAAACAAAAAATCTGATTAAAATAAAATATTTCCACAAAACGTAATAATTTAACAGCACCAATAAATTTTTATATACATAGTATGCGGTATTCATGCCGCCCAGGTTTTCGTGCTGTCTGGTTATGTGATCTGTGATCTGTTATGTATTTTTCGAATGGCAATATGGCTTATCTAAGTAATTTTTAAATTGCAGTTTTATGATAGATATTTATCAATCTAATAGATAACAGATTAGAGCAATAGAGATTTGTTTCTTTTCTTTTCTTTTTCTCAATATTATGCAATTGTTAAAATGTACTAACTGGCAATTAAACTTTTTACAGGAGAAGCAGAAGCTTAAATGTTAAGGCAATTAGTTCTATGCAGAGTAATTTTTGTATAGTTCTTTAAGATTGTTAATTTTTTAGTTGCAATTATAAAAAATTATATTATTATAATATTTTAGTAGCTAGCGCAGATAATTTGAATAAGGAAATTAACGGAGTCAAAAATTGTATTTATGATTTTTATTATATATGTAAATCCAAAATAACAAGTTTTTTAAATTTATATTTAAAAACTCATAAATAACCGATATTTTTTATTATTATTTTTTTAAAATCAAAAATAACAGTTATTGATGACTTTTATAAGCCACTGACATTTAGTTTTTAAGTCATATGTACTTATAAAAATAGTTCTACTTTTTCACAGAACATCATATCAATGACAAATGGTTTTTTGATTCCACAAATATTAAAATGTTTTTTATAAGTATGACTCAAAAAATAAAAGTCAGATTAAACAAAAAAAAAAATAATTAAAAAACTGATTTCGAGCTCAATAAAATTACAATAGTTATTTCAGAATTATATAATAAAAATCAAAAAATAATTGCTATTTCAGAATTCTCGGAGAAATAAGAAATCGATTGGTATATTAAAATTAGTTATAGGGCATTTATGTCATATTGAATTTTTCATCGACAGTTTTCAGATACAACTAATTTTATTGCGATATCTTTTTTAAATTTACGTTCCCAAAAGAAAGCTGCTAGATGCATTTAAAATCATAGAATGGTTATGGGAGAATACGTTTGATATATTTTTGATATTTCTCAAAGTTGTTTACATAGAAAAAGGATAGAAGGGGAATTAAGTTTAGAACTAGTAATTTTTACTACTGGGTATAGTTACTATAATACCCACATATATAATAACTACATATGAATACATGTACAAACTTACTTCGTGTTCGCTGTATGTACATTCGGCTGCCTCAAACAGAATCGCAGCTTTTAAGTAAACGAACTGTTCAAAGTCAATGCAGCGAAAAGGGCCATGACAGTGACACTTTAAGGCTAAAGTTGAAGTTTGAGGTTGCAGCTATCAAGTTAAGCGTGGTTGGTAGAATTGATGGTTGGCGGTTGGCTGTTCGTTGTTTTTGTTGTTGCTGCTATTGCTTGTTTACTTTGCATGGATTGTTAAGCAGCATTTTTTTTCCCAATGATCACTTACTTATGTAGGGACTCTTATGTGGAAATACAATACATACATACATACCGTAGTTACATATGTGGGGGTGTGCTGGCGCTTTTGTATATGAGTGTATGTGTGTGTGTGTGTTTGAGCGATGCTGGGCTTTAACTGCTGGCAGCGATTTAAGCGTTCACGTTTGCTTTCTTTGTTGAACTATTCATTTAACTGATTTAAGCCAACGGAGCATTCATATGTACCCACATACACACACACACACACACACACACACATACAGTTGTGTTCAAAAAAGTAGTAGCAAAGTCTATAGACAATTTGGCTTTCCTGATTTAATTATAATTATTTTTTATACAAAAATCTCGTGTCACGTTTGTGGTCGGACGGTGAGAATAGGTCGTTAAGTATATTTTATGGTTGGGAGAGGGTTGCGACCTGTTTGAAAAAATCGAATTGAATTAAATTATACACAAATTATATGAAATAGTAAAATATCGGGTTCAAACGGCTCGTTCTGCTGAGGAGAAAGTTTATAATTAGCTAAATATAAAAGAAGGTTGCCACATGCTTAAAAAGTCGAATTAAAGGGTGACGGGGTTTCGTAGTTTTTTTGTAATATCATATTATTGAAGTGTCAAACTTGCTGACACATTTATAAAAGTTCGATAAGATTTTAAAAAAATTGTTATGGGAATTTTTAAATGAATGAGATTTTATAAACTTTTCAAGTATGCAGTTCTGTGGCTCATTTAATTTTAGTATAATAAAATGAAAGTTTCTAACATTCTACTTGATTTTTGATAATTTTCTTCGATTCGATAAATTAAAGAAAATTGTCATACAAATTTTTAGTATAATAAAAAGCAATTTCAAGTAGCTTCTTGATTTTTGATAATTTTTTTTGCCGTTTCCTCCATGTAACAAATGAACAAAATTGACTACTTGTAGCAAAAAAAAAAAAATTATTAAGAATCAACAAGAATTTGTTGCCACTTGAAACTTGCAGTTCGTTACAGTACAATTGAATACTACATACTGAAAATAGTTCAAAAAAAAGTTAAAAATTTTGATATAAATTTTTGTAAATTTATCGAATTTTTATAACTTTTTAAGAAAGTTTGAAAATTTGAATAACTTGATTTCTTATGTAATTAGCTTTATTTTTATAAAAAGAGATTAAAAATTAATTCAGATTAGAAAGTTAGATATTTTTCATAACAATCAAATAAAAATCTTTTTTTTAAATTAAAAAAAATCTTTTTTTTAGTTTTTAAAAATTTTTCAGAAATGTTTTAAATTTCAACTATTATAGAATTGACGATATTTTTATTAAAAATAATTACAATTAAATAAGTCTAATCAAAATTGTCAAAGCTTGTCAATTCATAACAATCAAAAGAAGACTTTTTTGTAAGTTTAAAAAATTTTTTTTTTTTGAGTTTTTTAAAGTTTTTCAAAATTTTTTGAATTTCAACTGTTATAGAATTTCAATTTTTTTATAAAAAAATACAATATTTAAAATTAAATAAGTCTAAACAAAATTGTCAAAACTTGTCAATTCATTTCGCTACGATTTTCGTGGTCAGAAGTGTTCCGTGACTACCAAATGCCTGAAGCTAGCAAAAAATAGGCATTTAACTACGGACTTACATTTAAAGCTTAGACAATTTTTTGGTAGCAGTTTTAGTCCACTTTTAGCTTCTTCCTTTCCAATCACTCCCTCTACTTTTCCAGCCACACAACAGTTCATTTCATACCTTTTATGCATTGCCAAAAATTGTGTACGCTTTTTGAAGCGCACGGTAGGTAGTTGATATGGATGAATTACTTGTGTTGCGCTGCTTGCATTTTAAGCTTGTTCATTACATTTGATATGGCGGCATTTAAACCACCAATAACGGTCATGACCATTGCCGAGGAACAAGGTCATCACACAAATTCGCTAATTTAATGGTATTTTTATTGTTGTTATTGTTGTTATTTTTTTTCCAAACGTCATTTAAAAAATAATTGAGCGGAAAAATTAAAGTGATTGTTTGGTGAAAAGGCGCAGCGCATACAACGGTTTCCTATTATTTGACCGGTGTATGATGGAATGTTTGGTAGGCCTAGTTGGCAAATCGATTTTACAGTTGAATTTAACGAACCTAACGAAAGCATTTAATTTGGGGTGAGCTTAAGCGAAGCGGTTTATTGCTGGCCCGTTTCGGATAATGAAATGTTTTGCTGATGTTCCGCAAGCTGTGAAGAAGCACCCAGAGTCTAATAGGATGTAGTTGGAATGTGTGCTGCAAATTAATTGGGTCGTATAATTTCTTGCTGTTTTGAATTTATGCATTTTGGAATAAACAACAAAATAAAAGTGGGATGTGTAGGTAGGTAGCTGGTGGAAATATGGGAATTAAAGCTTTCGAATACTTAGATTTAGACCGAAAACACAGAGTGGGCGCTAGAACGTCTCGCCTTCCATGCAAAGAAACAAAAACATTCGCCATACACCTCCCATTTTGATGAAATTTTTGAAGTTTCGAAAAAACACAAATTTACTTCGCACTCTAGGCTTCGCCAATTTTACACATTTGTTCGGTATTTATAGTCGGCTCTTAAAATATTATACATCAATGTTTTTCAGCTTTTTTGACCTCAAGTATACCACTGTGGCGATCTTTAATTTACTGGAAATCTGGTGGCTAAGTCCCACGTTAGAATTTTTAAGGTCAATGAACTTCCAGAATAAAAATGATACGACTGTAAATGAAGAAGATATGTAGAAAAATTTGAAAGAGCAAGAACGTTTTTTTCGGAAACTTCGCATAAGGGAGTGAACAGTGTGCGTTTTTTAGCCCTTCTAAATTTTTGCTTTAGGAAATGACGCCTAACAAAAATAACTTAATTTTTCAAACCGAAAATACTGAATTCAGCATACTGTCGAATTTTGAAATATAATTGCTCAGAGGACAGTTGGAAAATATGATCCCTCTGGTGACAACTGGCTTCAAAGATTGGAAAAGATCTCTAGATAAATTAAAAAAACCCCAAACGAAAAAATACCATTTGGATGCCTTAGAAGATGGGCAGAATTGTAAGCTGATATTTAAAAATAAGCGCAATAATCATATATTCAACTTACGAGATTCTACTGTTACAGTATTTCAGCATCTCTGGCGGTCGAAGCTCTCACACAATTTAGTTGAAGGCGGTCTTTTGTTTCCACATCTTACGACCATGAAGGTCTGTTTCGCCTTTTTTTGTCAGACAGGTTGAAAATTAGCTAAGCAGGAACAATGAAATGACTTTCGAAAAATTTATCTGAATTTGCATAAATATAAACATTTCGCTGTAGGTATTTTTCCTCCTAGAATGTTTTGAAAATATCCCAATATTTATTAAGAAATTATTTAGGTATTTTTTGGCAATCAAAATATACATTAATTATCTGTGTTTCCACGGTTAGAGCACAGAGTATGAGGCAAAAGTATTATAACTTTGTGAAACAGGTGGCAACTGTATCCCAACATTTTTTTTGGCCTAAAGCTTTCTCAAATACCTTCCATTTGATACCCATATTACAATATTTGATGAGACTTACATTAATAATACTTTACTTAAATATTTAAAATAAATTTTGTTTTTCAGATAGATGGCAACTCTTTGAAAAATATCCAGTCAAGCGCTTCACGAAATATCTTAAATTTAATTTTACTTTCGAGAAAAATCAAAGCAAATTCGAAGGTAAAGTTTTTTTGTAATAGCAATCGCCCCTCGGAGGCCAAAGACAAACCTACGAGTGTATTTCTGCCATAGAAAAACTTTTCACAAAAATCATTTGCCATTCGGAGTCGGCGTAAAACTATAGGCCCCTTCATTTGTGGTAGAACTTACTTAGTTAGTTCCATCAAAATTGAATCCTAAATGGAGATTTTATGACTAACTTCAACACCTTCAGTTCCATTTTTCGTAAACAAGTAACATACATTTTGAGTTTGATCGAAATTGGTTCACAAATTCGACGACTAAGTCGTCAAGGTATTCCATAAATGCAAAAGAAAGAGAAGAAATTTGTATATTTATGACTTGTCTTGCCGAGTATCAATTACAAAAAAAGCTGAATCGAACTTCGAAATCTCTCCTAAATTTTTCGGTTGTATGTAAATCCTCTCCCTGGATTCCCATCTTATATTGTCACTGAAAGTAATATGCTTGCTTAATTTTAATTTTTACTTTTAATTCTTATTTTTTATAATATTTATTTATTAACCAATTTACTAATATTTATGAAAATTTTTTTATCTACTTACGTACACTATATTTTTATATTTTATTATTGGTATATTTTTGTTTGATTTGGTGCATTTTTTCTGACATTTCGAAAACTTAATTTATCTTCCCTGAGTTCCATTATTGAAGAAGGTTACAAAATATATGTTTTCGATTTGCTTATCATTTCTTGCACAAACTTTATAATGAATAGTTGAATTGAAGTAATCTTTTTAAATAGGTGGCAACCCTCTACAAAAATATGGTCACAACGAAGCCTTCTCAAGCTTTTCACATGTTTATCAACCATGTAGTAATATTTTGCTTAATTTATTGATTTAATTTAATTTACCTATTTAAACAGCTGGCAACTCTGCTGAAAAATATTCTCGAAGCTAAGCTTTTCCAAACTTCTCGTTTCACACCAGTATTAAAGCACTTCATTTATTTGATTCATCAATTCATCATAAAGTTTTTAAACAGTGGAAGCCCTCTTCCAAAATACTTTCGAAACTAAGTTTACCTAAATCTCGTTCGTTTCACATCAATATTTTAAATTTTATTTAATTTATTATGCAACTGAATCACAACAAAATGTTCTTTAACCTTTTTTGTTTGATAACCATATTGTAATATTTCATTAATATTATTTATTTAGTTTTATTTGATTTTTCAAACTTCCAAATTGTTTTCACAACGAAACCATAGTTAATGTAATTTACTTTTTCAGACAAGTGGAAAAGATGCTCAAAATTGTTTTGCAATGAAACCGTCGTTAATGCAATTTACCTTTTGTAAACAGCTGGCAACCCTATTAATTTTGCTTTTCGAAACTAAGCTTTGATAAACCTCTTGCTTCGCACCAGTGTTTTATTACTTCATTTTACGTACTAATTGATTTATACTTAACTTTTTAAATAGGTGGCAACACCCTGCAAAAAAGTTACAAATTAAGCTTTCTTAGAATTTTTCGCTTTACAGAAATACTGTAGAGTCTCAGTTAGCTTATTAATTTAATTTAATTAGTTTAATTTTTTAAACAGACGACAACCCTCTTGGAAAATATTTTTGATTTTCTTTCGTTGTGACACCGATATTGCAATATATGATTTAAATTATAAATGTAATAGAGTTTACCTTTTTGAGCAGGTGGCAACTATTATTATAAAATATACTGTATACTAAATCAGGCTATAAACTATTTAGTTGTAAAATTTTAATCAAATCAATCTAGACATTTTGTGGTGAAAATGTAGTAGACTTCACCATGGCGTTAAACAAATTTCATTTCAGAAATCACATTGATCTGCTATGTGCTATAAATATATTTAAAAGATTTTGCCCAACTATTCTTCGCGTAGACAATGAAACGATATTTAGAACACGGTAACAATCGACTATTGAATTTAATTGACCACTTAATTGACCAAAGAAATTCGTGGGAATCTTAAATTGTGAACTACATACTAGAGTATTAAAATGTGTGGTCCGAAAAATAGAAAACTGCAAGGCCACAGCACGTCCAGCCTTAGAAACTTGAACTTGAATGGCGATGAAACATCCGCCGCTCGGGAGGTTTAATGCTGGCTGAGGAAGAAGCCTCATAAATTAAGTGACGTGGGGCTGGACGCCATTTTGGCAAAGCACAATGAAATAGAAAATTGTTGACTTGTGAATTTTATGATTTTTTTTTAAACCAAAAACAAAAAAAAATTAAATAAATAAACCTAGCAACGGGCTATGAGGAAAAATGCCAAGCACTGCAAGCTATTGTTGATTCATGACAATCACGTTGGAGACCTAAATTAAAAGTGTCGGCGTGCTTATGAATTTTAATAACGTCAAAACAACAACAACATCAATAAAACCAAAGTAGCCAACTAAGTAAGTAATTGCACTATTCAGTAGCATTTCAAATTGGCTGACACACGGCGAGTAGTAGAAGTAGTAAATATGCGCGGACTTGGCCAACATAAAAAGCCAAGTTCAAAATGCAAGTGGCCAATTCATATGGCAAGTGGTAGAGGGGGCCAGAGAAAAGGTGAAGAGGGTAAAATGAGTACAATTTGCTATTGGCATTTTTAATAGCAGTAAAACTGTAAACACGTGAAACCGATCGTGGCGGAGGCAGAGTGAGAGAAGGAAACGGGAACGAAGCGGCGCATGCATTAAAATAGAACAAATTATGAACAACAATGCGGCTGCAAGTACAAAGCAATTTTGTTTAAAGGTTCAAAATGTGGTGAGTACATAGCAACAGCGGCCACTCATTTCGTATGGACGGCGCGCATGCGCAACTCTATGCGAGTACGAGCACTACCCACCGTGCGACGTGGCCTTTGCGAGTTGTATGAATTTGTCTTTGACTTTGGCCTGCCACTGGCTGCTAAGTGCCAACGTTGCTTTTATTACTGCCCGTTCGACAATGCTGTTGCGGTCTCATCGCGATAAAGGCCAAGCGCGCAAAAGAAAGTGCAATTTTGACGAAAAATACAGCAAGTCGTTGCCGTGTTTGCCGCTTACGGTGTGCCGGAGCTAGAAGGTACTACATACCAGAGGTGTGAGAAGGCAAGTAAAAGGGTAGAAGAAAGCGAAAATTTGCTGACGTGCAGACGAAAAAAGAAAAGTAGAAAAAGAAGAATCGTAAGAAGAAGAAAAAGGTAAAACAAAAATTCAAGTTGTTGAAAAAAAACACAAAAAAAATGTTATTGGTAGAATAACCAGCTAGAAGAAGAAGATATTGCATACTTTAAATGGATACACGAAAGTAAATATTGTGTAGGTATGTGTTGCATAGATGTTCATTTATATACACAAATACACATACATACAGTGGAGAGCAAAAATTAATACAAAGTGAGCTTTTTATAATATTCGTAATTTTTTTCAGTTCATATGCTTTTTTGGTAATATTTTTTTTAATATACTTCATTTTCTAACAAAAGGCAACACTTATTAAAATTCAACGACTTTTCATCAAATTTCACTTTTTTTATCCACCTTATATTATATAAATTTTTTAAAATTTTGGTTTTTGAAACTTTTCTTGAATGTATATTGGAACGATTTTCCGTCCATATGCACCTTGTCAGAATAGTTTGACACTCATATTTTAGTATTTTATACCCTTGTGCTTAATTAAATTTTACTTTAAAAAAAGCTGGCAAACTTCTCGAAAATATGTATATCCGTAAACTTTCTCCTAGCGAAAGGATAGATTTTACCCCTATATTCTACTATTTGATATCACTTATGCATAATTTAACTAAAATCGACTTTTTAAGCAGGTGGCGGCTCTCTATATGTTATAAGCCTCTCCTCAGCGAACCGAATAGTTTGGCAACCAATTTTTTTGTATTTTACATCAATTTTTTGTATTTATAATTGAATTAAGTTTGACTTTTCAAACACGTGGCAACCCTCAGTTAGCTATGAACCTTCTTGCCGAGACGAAGCCTTTGACCCACATATGTTACTATTTCATATAACTTGTGTACATTGGCGCACCCAAGGCGGGTGTTCTGGGGTTCAAACCCCTACTCAAATCTTAAAACGGAAGTACTACATATATTGAAATTAATTTCCTTTTTTTAGATTAAGTTGGCGTAAAACCAACACCAAAATATTTTTCTGTGTACGCCACTGCTTATGTACAATTATGTTATTAAATTCGGGTTTTCAAACTGGTGGCAACCCTCTCGAAAATATATCTATGAACCTTCCATCTGACACTCATATTTTAATATTTCTTATAACTTTTGAATAATTTGGTTTAATTTTACTTCCAAAAAGGTGGCACCCCTTATAAAAGTTAGCTATGAACTTTATTTTCGATACAAACCGCTTGATACCCATATTTTAAATTTTAATTTTAATTTTACTTTTCAAACTGGTGGCAACCCTCTCAGAAGCATAAAATATAATTTACGAACTATTTTCATAGCAAACAAATATACATACATAAAAAAATTTATAAAAATCGGTCGAGCCGTTTCGGAGACACCGTGACATGAGATTTTTATTGTATATATAAGATGTACGCCCGTTATATGGATAAAAGTGCTCCAAAGCAAAATTTCGAAAAATCGTCAAACATCAATAAAAATACATAATTGCATACCCAAACATTTTCAAAAAACTCTAATAAAATAGCTGAAATTTCGATAAAAACATGTTGAGTTTCATTTGATTTTGTAAAAATTTGGCTCTATATGCCTTTTGTTAGAGGACAAATGATATGTCTATAAAAAAAATTAATAAAATAAATTTTTCATAAGAAATATTGCGAGATATGTACTCCCCATTGTAGAGGCTTACCCCGAGTGCTTTTGCTCTGGCGGCGGCGTAAAGCACTAATAGAACCGGCGGCGGCGGCGAGGCGGCTTTCTTTAGGTTTTATTTTACTACAACCGAATGTTCAACAGAAAATATGAAAAATACATGTGCACCAAAACCAAGATCAGCTAACAAATCTGTAGATGGGACAGTGGTAATTTTTAATCGATTATTTAGCGATTTCATAATAATAATAATAATAATAATTTCAGATTGTACCAAACGTAATGGTACGCAGAACCACGCCGACGCCGCGTCATTTTCTTGTTACTCGGCGGCGGCGCGTTTGAACTGGTAAAAATCGGCGGCGGCGGCGGCGTAGCTCGGCCATTGTGCATACAAATATCATATAGTCTAAAATAAAATTTTTTAAATTTCCGTAAATAAGAAGGGACCGTAAATAATGTTTATTTTTTAAATCTAAGCTAACAAATTTAAGCTAACAAATCATAGTGAAAGCGAAATGAGGCATGCTATTTGTTTAAATTATATTAAAAAACTGATTTAAATTTAATTATAATAAAATTTTTTTCTGAGCCTTATTTATTTTAAAAAATAAAAGTTAATTTTTGAGTTTTATTTTTGGCATAGAATTAATTGTTTGTGTAAAAAATAAAAATGATGTCTGGTTTAATTTGAAAAATTAAAATGTAAAAGAATTTGAGTTAAATTCGCCTTTAAAGTAGCTAAGAAAATATTTATAAGCGATATTGATACGAATGTGGATAACCCGAAATATTGGGAGCAGAAAAAAAAATGTGTCGTATTTATAAAGCTTGGCACAAATATTGCCGAGCGTGCGTGCAATCAAAAAATAAAAATATTAAAATTAAAAATTACCTTTTGTTTTCTAAGTAAAACTACATACAACTAAAAAAGTAAAGTAGAATCTAAGTTCGGGTGCAATCGAGATTTAAATACCTTTATTACCGTTTAAAGTGCTCAACCGATTCTTTTTAATTTTTGTTTTTTTCCAGTAGGCTCATGTGGGAAAGTAGGAAAAGCGGCCCCCATGTAGTGAAAATTTGAATTTGTAGATCAATGATGTTTGGGTATATGAGTCCTATAGATCTAACTATGTATTAAATAATTATTTTTAATTGTAATGATTACCGAGGACATTAATTTTTTTTTTAAGAATCCATTTAATGATTAATGACCATTATTTCTACTTTTTCATAATCAAAAAAAAATATATATATACTAAATTAAATTATTTCATATTTTAATCATATTGGAAACAAAACCCACAAATAATCAAAAATAATCTAAAAAAATTTAATGCGATTACTTTTCGAATATTTTTTTTTTGGTTATTTTCAATTATTTAATATTTTTAACGTAAATAAATTGTCTTTTGTAGTAAGAAAATTATACCAAATAACATATGGAACACAAAATACGGAAATTAATTAATTTCATTTCATTTTAATTTGGCGCTCGCTTTTAACAGCAGAATATCTTCTAAATTTTATTTTGAATTTCTGTCCAAATTTGTTGAAAAGGAAAACTGGTAAAAATAAAGAGGTAACTTCTTGTTTATTAATTTTTATGGAATTTTTTTTTTCAAAAATATGCAATTGTAAGAAGAACCCTCCTTGTTTTTATGTTAAAAATCATATAAAGCAAATTAGCCCGATAATTTTTATTAGCATCTTCTTGCAGTTATTCATTTGATTGAGAAATTTAAATTGGCTAGAGCGACTATAGGATTTATTTCCTTTGTAAATAATCTACTTAAAATTTGGATGATTCAAAGGGTGCCATAAGTCATAAAGTCATAAATTTTAAAAATTCAAAATTGATTAGTTTTACTTACTGGTTTCGATGCAGTCCAAAGACATGACTTTGGTTTTTATTGTTTTGAAAAATAAATTTGCTTACTCGATAGTGGCGCTCTGCTTTTCTATCGTTGTTTTTTTGCGCAGAATTATAAGAATTAAAAACAATAAAAATTTAAGTTATTTTAAGTTGAAAATTTATAAGAATATGAATTATAAGAATTATAAGCTGGTATGTAAAACCTGTTCTACTAATATATAAGCATTTAAATTTATTATGATGTGTGTGTTATGAGGAAAAACTTTCACAATTAAAAAAAAAAGTTAAAAGTGCGATATTTATTTTCAGAAAATAATCTACTTAAACAAATTTTGGTAGTAATAATTTCAAATTCATAGCATCAACGGCTTATTAAAATTAAGAGGAGATTCTAATGAATAACAATATTCCTTTCTTAATTTTTATTGAAGAGGTTTTCTTCTTAGTTTTACAGATTATTTTCTTGATATTATTTAAAGAAACATACCCCGTCATAATAAGAAGATCTGATCATTGGAAAAAACTCGCAATAAAATTCGCTAGATTTTTTTCTAGCTTATAGAGCATTTTAGGTGGTATTTTCGCTCTGTGTAAAGTTTTTTCTGAAGTTTTAATAAAAATTGTGCAAAATTATTGATAAGCCCCTCCATAGCTTCTATATCATTAATCCGATTAGAACATGTAGCTCACTCAAATTACAGAGAATTTTGTTAGCTTTACATAAATGAAGATAATTTTGAAATTCAGGGAAAATTACAATTAAGTGATCCATCTTTTTTGAGATCTCAAAATATCTAAATTTAACTGTATCTTAAAAACTGTTTTACTTTTTTATATTCTTACTTCATATTCAAATTTAGTGGAATATTTTATATTATAATTAATAGAAAAATACCGCCCATCAGATAATTTTTGAAATTTTGTACACTTTTTTTAAATTTTTTGGCGAAGAAAAAAAGATCTAACTCTTTTGCTCCAAAATAAAACTGATGCGCTATTTTAGGGGTTATAAATCGTCCAAAATATATCGACACAGTTGGATATGAATGCTAGTCCTTATACCGGTATTCTGTAACTCAGTGTCATTCCAAGTCACAAAATTTGAGACTTTCCACTAGAGATATTTTTTTGTGACTTGAGACGATTTTGTTATTCAGTAAGCAGCAGTCTCAAAAAATTCCACCAAAGACTATGGTGAAAATCAGTAGAGACAAGCAGCTGATGATATGTTTAGCTAGAGATGGGCAATCAACCTCATTTTATGTGAACCGATTAATCAAAACCGATTACTTAAAATATGTCTAAAAATTAGAACTCTCAATCGATAAATGCATCGAGCGCTACTTCATTTTCGCGTTTGTTCAATACTTTCCCCAATTTCTTTGTTTTGTGACCTGCTCAGGGCTAGCTGACAAATAAGTGACTTTATTTTGAGACTACAGACTTGATGCGGCTTATTGAATGCCAAATAGTCTTAAAATCAATCTCACCATCGAAAAATCTCTGTTAGTGACTAGAGGCTGCTTACAGAATACCGGCATTGATATCAAATTTTTAAAAAGGTGTTTGGAAATTTCGAAAAATATGTACTCATGAAAAGCCGCAAAGCAAGCGGGTATTGTCTAAGTGTGTAATAGAAGTATTTACAGTGCGTGTATTTGCTTCAAAAATATTTTTTGAGTACTCGTATATCATAAATTGCCTCATATTTTAAGAAATAACCCATGAATGGGTTCAATAATTTTTGGCAAATGAGATTTAAATATACTGCTACAACCCGCAATGCAAAAATGCCCTCTACACAGAAATTTAGTTTCAAACTCCTGCGCTGTTTTTTTTCCAGAAATGCGCATTTTATTAAGAGTGCGCGAAAAGTCAGTATAATTAAATTCAGTTCTTCATAATCGTACATGGAATGCTGATCTTAAATGAAATGCCAATAAAGTTTAGAAAACAAATTTATAGTTGCTGTTAACTTCCCAGCTTTGCATTCGTTGAAATTGTAATTGTCTGTAAATTCGTTTCGTTTTCTTGTTGTTGCATTTGTTTGTTCAATTCAATTCTTTTTTCAATTACTTTTTATATCCCATCTTTATATGACATCTACATTTCTTTCACTACTTACTTTTATTCATAATTTTTCTGCGCTCTTTCACTGTCCTGTTCGTCTGCTGGTTGCGGCTGTTATTGTTGATTGCTTTGCTTGGCTTTTTGTTTTTTTTTTTTGCTTTTTTTTTTTTGTACGAATGACGCGCGACCTCATTTTGTTTCGTATGGCAAACAACAAAAAAACGGAGCTGAGCAGCAACTGCAGCACCACGCCAGCGACAACAACAACCACAACAGCAACACAAACAATAAAGTAATAATACTCAACGCAGTTACAAGCAAAACTATCACAACAACAATGATGCTAACCAACATTTTTATAACCAAACACATCGCAACACGCAACACATAAATAAAATCACAACAACATTCACATGTGCAGTTAAAAACAACAATAACAATAAACATCTAGCCAACTAGTCAGCCAGATTGCCAGTCAGTCATTCAGTCAGGCAGTCAGGCAGTCAGCATTGTTGTTCCACTTTGAATTTCACTTTTAAAAATGTGCACGCGCGACTTGCCGCACTGCGCTCTTCGCCACACCTGTCTCGTATGCGCGCGCTCACCTCTCCCCTTCTTCACTGGACTGCGTCGTCCATTGTGGCACTTGCTGGTGGCTGGTGGTTGGTAGCTAATGGCGTGTTCTGGTTATTTTATAACTCGATTGCTGTTTCTGTTGCGACTGGTAGTGTTGTTGTTGTTGTTGTTGTTGTTGTTGTTGTTGTTGTTGTAACACCATCACGTTCAAGTGCACCGTTTGCCAAGCAACTCAACTCTCTTCTCCGCCATCGTTCATATATTTCACTCACTCTCTTTTTATTTGACATCGTTACATCGTGATTGAATGCGCGCACACAAAATCCAAACTGGACGGGAAGGTAGCACGCAATTTAGGTTAAACTGCCAATTGACTGAATGACTGAATGACTGCGAAGCTTGTTGTTAGTTGGCTGGCTGGTTGGCTGGTTTTACAAAATGATTACAATTGATTGTCTGCGCCGTTTGCCGTTGTAACTATTTTCATGCCAAAAAAGGCGCAATCAGGCAATTCACTCCTTCGACCAGGAATCGTTTATCGTGCCACTGCTGCTCAACAAGTTTGTCGCTTAAGTCTTTCGTTTGCCAATTGAACTTTGCTGGCTGTTTGGTTATGCTGTGATATTGTATGTACTATATCTATGCATGTGTGTGTGTATGTGTGTATGTGTTGCATTGCTGTCGGCACGGATCTTATGTTTTCCATTGAAAATCTTAAACTAATAATTATATACTCGGTATATTTTTTGTTTCCAGATCTCGAGGCTGTAAAACGTAGATTGTTATTTATTTCATAAAGTGTACGAAAGGGTAATCATTCAAAAAATGCTGCCCTTTTTTGCCGGGAAAGTAGTGTTTTTTGTTTAGCTAGGTATCAATATCGATATATCTCAGTATTTTTTCACATGAAGTGCGCGTACTCGCATAAATAACGAAATTTGGAAATTACAGGATACACTGTAATTTCGCTTAGTAATTTTTTTTTACATGTTCATTTGATTGAAATTACGTATAACAGATGGAAAGCCTTATGGCTTTTTTATAAGAGTAACACTGGAGTAATGATGTTTTTAAAATAAATATTTACTAGTTAAAATATATTCATTTTTTGAAGTATGACTTGTAGTTGTTGTTGTTCTAACAGCATAAAGCATCCCCCATAAAATTTTGTGGAATGTTGCTGAAGTGGCAGCCCTTGGCTGGATATATAAATACATATATATGAATCCGGGTTGTCCCGGTATCGTAGAATCCACTGTCGCGGGAACGTGAAGTATGACTTCTTTAGCGGCAGCGATTTTTTATATCGCGTAACGAAAGTCGCGTCATAATCGCTTTATTAATTTCTAACACTATATTTATTAATGCTGCTAATAATTTCTACCACTATTTTCGCTTCTTTCTACCACTATTTTTACTTACCACAATTTTTGTTAATTTCTACTATTATTTTCTACCACTATTTTTATTAATTTCTACCGCTATTTTCACTGCTTTCTACCATTATTTTTACTAATTTCTACCACAATTTTTTTTTTACGAATTTCTACCACTATTTTTTTACTCATTTCTATCACTATTTTAACTGATTTTTACCGCTATTTTAACTAATTACTACCACTATTTTTATTAATTTCTCCCAATATTTTTTACTACTTTCCACTACTATTTTAATTGTTTTCTACCACTATTTTTACTAATTTCTACCACTACTGTTTACTAATTTCGACCACTATTTTTACCACTGTTTTTACTGCTTTCTACCACTATTTTTACTAATTTCTACCACAATTTTCGCTGCTTTCTACCACTATTTTATTAATAATTTCTACCATTATTTTCAATGCTTTCTACCACTACTTTTATAATTACTACTACTATTATTATTAATTTCTACCGCTATTTTCACTGCTTTCTACCACTATTTTTACTCATTTCTACCACTATTTTTTTTTTTACAAATTTCTACCACTATTTTTTTTACAAATTTCTATCACTATTTTAACTGATTTTTACCACTATTTTAACTAATTATTACCACTGTTTTTATTAATTTCTTCCAATATTTTTTTTACTACTTTCCACTACTATTTTAATTGTTTTCTACCACTATTTTTACTAACTTCTACCACTAATTTCGACCACTATTTTTACCACTGTTTTTACTGCTTTCTACCATTATTTTTACTAATAGTTACCACTGGTTTCGCTGTTTTCTACCACTATTTTTACTAATTTCTCCTACTATTTTTACTTTACACTTAATTAGTTTCTGCAGTCAAGACATCAGCAAGGAAAAAAATATATTAAATACAAACTAATTAATCAGTTAAGTGAAATATTACAATACCCGTGTGAAAAGAAAGAGGTTTAGGAAAGTTTGACTTCGAAAATTGATAATTTATTGAAGAGGGTTGCCGGCTGTTTGCAAAATTTCGTAAAAGGAAATGGTAACAGTATTAAACAAAATTAAATAAATTAACATTTTTCCTTTCTGAATTTTTTCGTGCGTAGAGGCTCTGAGCACCCAGTAAATAAAACTTGGAATTGATGAAGTGGCGAAGAGTATTGCTGCTTCGTGACAACGAACCGCCATTAGGGAATGCGGTTTCACTTGACTTGACTCCAAGCGACGTTTATTTATTCTCTAAATTTAAATTCAATTTGCGAGGAAAAAAATTGAATAGGGGTAATGGAATGAAGTAAGAGAATGTCAGGCTATATATAAGGAAATTATATTGATAAAAAATTACAGTGGGTTTAAAAATTCATTGCAATACATATATAATAGAATATTGCTTATTAACTCATCTTCTTTTTCAATACGTTTTTACCTAGGAAAACTAAAATGAAAATATGAATGCCCTTTAATTTTATTGAAAAAACATCTCCAAAAATTACTTTTTATCGGAAGTGATAAAAATTTGTATGATAGTATTGAACATTAAAAAACCACCCAAATTTCAATTAGATTTTTTTAAATAGCAAATATTTGTGTAATTGCAGTGTCTAGTAGAAACTAGGTATTATACCTTATTACGCATATAAATGCCTTTTGTGGAAATAAATAAAATTTGAAATAAAAATTGTTTTGTATTACTGTTTTACGTCCGAAAAGAGATACGAGCGGTAAGTATGCTACAATATAGCAACATTTTTACGAACTTGAATATCTGTTGAGCAAACTGTTAGGCATGCGGATAGTAGTGACAATAAAAAACAACAGCAAACCTTGCGACACAGCGCGGCCCATTGAGAACAGGAGCTAATGTTGTTTTAAAACTCGTCCACTCGTTATTATTGCAAATAGAAAAGTGGCAAATGAAAAAGGAAATTGGGAAACACGGCCATAAACAAATTGCAAACAAATTATAATTAGAAGCAAACAATATTAGTAAAGTAATAGAAAGAAAGCGAATGTAAAATAGTAAAAAAGAAAAAAAAAAACAGCCCACAGTTCATAATTATAACGCCACCACAATAAGTTTTGAATATTTATTTTAAGCTTTTTGTTATTTAATTATGTGATTTTTTAAAATATAGTTTAGCGTAACGGTTTTTGTTTTCAATTCAAGTTTAAAACTTTGGGCAAGAGTGAAAAAAAAAAATTTCCACCAAATTTTTTTAACTTTTTAACCAAACTAAACTTTTTGCCAGACGGCAATCAAACCCTTTGGGATATTAATGCTTAGGTCAAAACTGTTCAGGAAGAGCCTGCCTTCCCTTTCAAAGCAGGGAACTGCATGGCTGATGAGCAGGGTACCTCTGGCGTTATAGCTCCGGACAGGGAAAAGGTAGAACTACGTTGTACGTTTGCGGACTTCTATTGTAGAGGAGGACCCTTTTTCGGCCTAGGCAATTTCCATCGCATTCAGAGTTGCAACGACTCGCTGGCCGGTGGGGTATTGTAGGCTTTCAAAGGAACTCCGCTCGCTAACAAAGGGATAACTCTCGAGTTCTGACCGGGCATTGTCCGATAGAAATTCATTTAGAGAGGATAATTGCCACCACTGACCCTCTTTTGTGGAGAATGAGGAGGTGGAATCATCCTTTCATATTCTCCTCAGCAGCCCAGCTTTTGCGAGCGTGAGGTTCAAGCCTTTAGCTCTTACTTCATTAACTCCACCGATGGGCTCTTAGGGGTGAAAATGAGCGGTGGGTACGGTCCATTTTTTAAAAAAATTATTACGAGGGTTGCCTTTTATATTTTGCGCCTTCGCAACACTACGTAAAGTTTGGTATTTTCTGGCATAAACTTGCATATAACGTTTTCATTTAGGATTTTTTTTTTTGTGTTTATTTATAGTGAGTTTAAAAATTCATATTGCCTAAAAATGCAATTAACCCGTAAACATTTTCATGCGATGATTTACTACGATTTTTGATATGGATTATCGAGACAGGAGTGCATCAGTCAACTTACTTCTACTTTTGGTGTTAAATCGCCACACTTAGCCACTGTGA
The DNA here is from genome assembly GCA_951828415.1 of Anomoia purmunda. NCBI lineage: Eukaryota > Metazoa > Arthropoda > Insecta > Diptera > Tephritidae > Anomoia > Anomoia purmunda. The sequence continues at coordinate 19,696,250 of OX639993.1, forward strand.
AACGATGGTACAACGAGTTCTTACGTGGCCGCCAATCTTTGCAGGACGAATTTCGTGAAGGTCGTCCAAAAACGGCGGTTGTGCCAGAAACAGTCGATGCTGTGCGTCAATTGATAATACAAGATCGTCATGTGACATATCGCGAGCTAGAGGCATCCTTGGCCATTAGTGCGACCAGCATACATTCAATATTGCATGAACACTTGGTCGTAAAGAAGATTTGTTCTCGTTGGATGCCGCAAAAAGGACTTGTGTCGATTGGTGTAAAGAAATGTTGAAGAAATTTAGCCGCGGTAGACCAAAACACGTCTATGACATCGTAACTGATGACGAATCTTGGATCTATGCATATGAGCCGAAAACAAAGCAGCAATTGACTGTATGGGTGTTCCAAGACGAGCCTAATCCAACAAAAGTTGTTCGCGCAAGAAGCACCTCAAAACAAATGTTCGCCTGTTTTTTCGGAAAATCTGGTCATGTCGCAAATGTTCCACTAGATAAACTTAAAACGGTCAATTCTGAGTGGTATACAACCATTTTTTTGCCAAAGGTTTTTGGAGAATTAAGGAAAACCAACCGCCGAAGACAAATCATTCTTCACCAAGACAATGCGAGGTCTCACGTATCGATTCACACAAGAGAGTTTTTGAGGACTCAAAAGGTCGAATTGATAGGTCATCCGCCTTACAGTCCTGATTTGGCACCTAATGATTTCTTTTTATTCCCGAACATCAAAAAAAAAATGCGAGGTCAACGTTTTTCAACGCCTGAAGGAGCTGTAGAAGCCTTCAAACAGCTCGTTCCTCTTATATATCCTCTTCTGAGTGGCAAAAGTGCTTTGAAAATTGGTTTAAGCGAATGCAGAAGTGTATTGACTTGGATGGCGAATTTTTTGAAAAACAATAAAACTATTTTCCTTAATATTCATATGTCTATTCATATTTGACTGTGTTTTCATTATTAGGCGCAAAATATAAAAGGCAACCCTCGTATAGGGTAAAAAAAAACAAAATCTACTTACCTAATCTTCGAATAAGCTCACTAACCTGATTATATTTTTCAATAACTTTTTAGGTATGCAGTTATTTAGCCAATTAAATTTCTGTATAGTAATAATGCTGGTTAAAATATTAAATTAATTTTGATAAAAATTTCATGGTTGGATAGATTTGTTTGCACAAAATTTAAATGTTGGGTATTAAAGGGGTTGGTTGTAGAATCAATGCGCATAATAAGCCATAACTTAAAAAACTAATGAACCGATTTTAACCAAATTTGGACAGTCTACTCCTTAGACCCGTATCACAAACATAAGTTCTTAGACAAATCTATGCGCTAGGTGGCGCTAGAGTCGAGTTATTAACCGTATTCATGGTATTAAGAAGGTATTAGAAATGCTTTTACAGTCCAGTTTAGATTAACTATATTTGTATGAAAATATTGAAAATATGTACAAAAATCAACTAGATGTCGCTGTAGTTGAGATTTCCAAAAAAATCTATATTTATGGTACGATTGGAACATAATGACAATACGAATGTCAAATGACATAAGTTTAAAAAACCTCACTGTCAAAAATATTTTCGAAGACAGTTGCCACCTGTTTTAAAAATTTAATGAGTGTAATTTAAATTGATAAATAAATGAAATATTAGAGTATACGATCAAAATAAAGAAGTTCAAGAAAGCTTAGTTATGAAAATATTTTTTAAGTGTTAAGTTATCGCCTGATGAGATTAGTTAATTACTGCAATATATAAATAGATATAAAACTATAGAGGTGTATGAATGATTGATCTCGAAAACATATTTGCAGAGGTTTGCCACCTGTTTTAAAAATGTAATCAACTTAAAGTCATAAATAAATGAAATATTCCAGTATGAGATCAAAATAAAGAGGTTCAAGCTTAGAAAATATTTCAGGAGAGGGTTGCCACCTGTTCATAAAATTAAATTAAATTAAATTGATAGGACAAATTAATTAATTAGATATCAAATCTCAGAGATATAAAAATGCTTAATTGTGAAAATATTTTCGAAGGGAGTTGCCACCTTTTTAAAAAAATGTAATTAATTTACATTTAAAAGATAAATTAGACATTACATTATGAGATCAAATTAAGGAGGTTTAAAAAAGCTTAAATTTGAAAATATTTCTGAACAGCGTTGCCACCAGTTTAAAAAATTGAATTAATTTAAATTTTTGGGACAAATTAATTATTCAATATAGATATGAAACTTCACAGATGTAAGCACGCTTAATATCGAATTTATTTTTGTAGAGAATTGCCACCTTTTTGAAAAATTTAATTATTTTACATTGATGAGAGAAATCAAATATTACAATATGGTTATCAAATCACAAAGGTGTTTGAGAAATCTTTTCATTTAGAAATATTTTTCAATCGGGTTCTTGCTTATCTAAAACGTTAAAACTAAAATTATAAAATTAAATAGAATTAAATGCAATATTACAAGACGGGTACCAAATAAAAAGTGTTGGGGAAGGCTTTTTCTGAAATTTTTTTGAAAGAGTGACACTCATGTAAAGCCTAACGTTAAAAATTTATAAATGAAGAATGACAATATACCATCAAATAGTAAACTATCCCACGGAATTTTCGGTTCTAGAATTGCCTGCCCTATCATCTCACAAAACTGAATTGAGGCTGGCTGTGGTAAAGCCATGGACAATTATATGTCGCATTTCATAGTTGCGCACCGCAAAACTGACAAAAAACGGCGTTTATTACCAGCAAGTTTCATTTCATAATGATGTGGATTTGAAAGATTCATTGTGATTCATAATCGCTCTTCAAAAGTGGGCGAGACGAGGCTCACCGGATCCTCTTCCAGTATTTTTATATGCAAAATATTTAAAATTAAATAAAGTAAAGTTAATAGTCATAACTTGTTGTTGCTGTGGTTGTAACAGCATAAAACATTCCCCATAAAATTTTGGGGAATGCTGCTGAAGTGACAGTCCTTGGCCGGATATATGTACATATATGCGGGTCGTTCCGATATCGTAGAACGGACTGACTTGCCAACTGTTTGGTGGCATTATAATTATGAAATGGACTATACCTATAAATTATTTGCATTTAAATATAGTAGCAAATATTGAGGTTGCAGTAATAACAGAAAAGTCATTACATCCAACAAATGACAATGACAAATGTACAAACAAAAAATATTACTAAAACAACAACACCAATGACAATAGTAATTGGTATATCAACAGCAATCTCAACTAAGGCAAATAAACCGCAGTCACAAATAGTCGCAAACATTGGTCACCATGGCATTAAAATGTGTGGAGCCAACTAAAAGCTGAGGCATGGAGTAAGCGAAAATCGAGGTAAAGAAAAAAAATCGCGAAAAAGCGAAACAATAATGCTTATCATAGAAAAACAGCAAAATCACAAAATCGTTAACTAACAAAATGGAAAGAAGTGGCAAAATGGAGAGCAGTCGCTGTTGCTACTTTCACCCAAGGTCATTGTGTTTTGCCAGCAGCGCAGTTCAGCGCAGCACAACGATGGCCAGGCAGCGAGGCCACCACTGGCGATTCAACTCAATAGTGTAATTGCAAACAATCAACAATAACCTCGTCGTCGTCGTCGTCGTCGTGGGCTTGAACGTTTGGCCAGCCAGTGGTAGACTCACCCAATTGTCCAAGAAACTAACCGAATGACTAACCGACTGATTAAAATGAAAATTTGCAGAAAAAACCAAAAACCCGTCAACAACAATCTCAGCAAATTTGTGCTTTTGCTGTTGCTTGAGTTTGGTGGTGGTTATCTGCTTCTATGAATGCTACCACTATGCCCATGCGCTGCGTCTGTGATCGCTTGCGGTGACTATGCGTCTTTGTGATTGACGTTGTGATGCTTTGACATTAAAATGCCACTGTTTTGCTGCTGCAGCGGCGCAGCTTATTGGTTGTGGCAATATGACAATGAGGTTGTAGAAATGAGAAGTGTAATTGCAATTGTTAATTTGGGAACACGGATGCTACTTATATGCAGAGACGGATGTTTGATGTGCATGAAAAATTATAAGTTTGTATAAATATAGCCTGTTTGGGTGGAGTAGGTTTGTATAGCCATATAACACAGACGCACAGAGCAGGTAGGTTATATAGATTTATGTATTTTATGTTCTTTGATTCCAAAACATAACTCCTCCTAAGTTTAATTTGTTAGTTAAAGCTACATACTCCAAATGAATGAAAGTGTACCTGCGCATTAAGATCGTAAAAATTGCAACGTCGTGAAGGATGTCGGTTATCTACATGTACCATTATTCAAGAAATTTCGTACGTCCAAAATCGATGAGGACTGTAGGCTAACGTTCTCACTATATTTGGATTATTAACCTAATTGCAACTATTACATTCCGTCTCTCTTACGCTACAAATACCCAGCAATCTGCCCCCTTTCATCAAAATATATCATGCACATTTTTCGCTTTAAGTCAGTCTGGCTGTTGCTTGAACAACCGAATTATAGTCAGTCAAATTAACTTTAGTTTCATTCAATCAATCAATAACTGCCGCTATAACCGCCTGATTTTGATCGATTCTAGTAAAGAGCGCCAGTCGTTTTGCTAACTGGCGCCAACTGGAGACACCAAGTTAAGCCAAGTCCTTCTCCACCTGGTCCCTCCTGGATAGATGATACCTTCCTTTTCCTTTCTACCTTATAAAAGAGTGCACCTGACCGGTCTCGTTCCATAGCTCGAATTATCTTTTCCAACATAATGTTAAAGAAGTCACACGACAGGGAGTCGGAGAGGTCCTCCCCAATTCTGATGAAGCTGGTGGTGTTGCTCAAAGTCATTTTAGATAGTCGTATTTGTTTTAGTGGTATACCAAATTCCGGCATTGCTGTATATAGACAACATCTTCTCGTGATGTCCAAAACTGACTTGAAGACAACAAATATATGGTGTGTGTCGATCCTCTTCTCATGGGTCTTTCTCAATATTTGGCGTATTGTGGATATCTGGTTGATGGTAGATTTGCCAAGTCTAAATCCACATTGATAAGGTCCAATCAGTTCGTTGATGGTTGGCTTCAGTCTCTCACACAATTCGCCCCGTACAATGTTCGAATGTTGGGGAGACTCATCTCGCGGTAGTTTGGGGCATCCTTTTTAGAAATCTTTCTTGGATCGGGCAGTGCACACCAAAACTCGGCGGGCTTGCATTCGTTCGACCATATTCAACAAATGAACTTTTGCGTGCAGCTTTTAACCACCATGGGCCGCGATATGGATATCAGTTGTTCTTACAGGATTTGGCCTGGTCTTATAATCTTCCGTAAGTCCCGTTTGCAGAGAAGTACTCTTAGTGAGCAGGTGTGAAAGTTGAGTGGTGAAGTTTGTGGTCGTCTGTTGGGATTGTAGCATTTCGACGTCGAGTTTTCTGTTGCACAGAAACGTATGGGCAACTTGGCTGCGACAAGATAATGATCCGAGTTGGTGTTTGGTCCTCGGAGTGTAGGCACTATGAAGTCTCTCTTCCACCACAAATCCAACACCGTACTTGCCCTCCTTTATATGGAAGTTGTAGTAGACGTCGTAAGCCCTCAACTCTAAGGCTTAATATGTTGACAGTGGTCGTCATCAAAAAAGTGGAGCTCATCCATGGCATATTCGCATTTTTTATTGGTTCTAATTTTTTACGTGGCGAATCCCAAGCCCAGCGCATAACGAGGTACTGGGGCGCTTGTTTTGTTTTAAGCCCACATTTATATAAGGAGCTGAGACTTTTGAACACACGGAATCAAACTAGTTTTTGTTTCATTGACAGTTAAGTAAATAACATCATATTTAAATTTGAGCAATAGAGAAATATTTTAACACAAACCTTTTGTTATCGAAAATAGCATAACACTGTAGTAACGCAAAAATATTCCAAATAAAGATCTATAAGATCATGAAGCAGTATACCAATGTAAAAGTTTGTTTGTGAATAAAGTTCACTTTAGCAAATCGCTTCCGAGAGCTTAAGATTTGTAGTATAAAAATAAATTAAAACTGGGGATAATGATTCCTAAATTAGTGAAGGTTCAACTAAGAGAGGCTTTTAATGCCAAAACCTTTTAAAGCCCAATTCCTGAGCGGGATGTTTTTGGCGACATAAGGATTTTAAAAATCGGGCATCAAATGAAAAAGTTAATCTCTTCCTGTATGTGCCCATAAGGTAGTGTCCGCTTATTACCCCAATCATTAATCTGAGAGAAGGTCGGGCAAGGCGAGTCAGCGCTTTAAGTCAATCTTTGGCCAAACTTGTCTGGTAATCCGGCAGGTGGGTTCCATTGCCCACCTGATATTCATCTCCTCGATGAGTTTTGTCTTTAAACTGTGTTTGCAGGAGATTAGAGGCATCCTCGCTTCTAGGGCAGAATTTATCCTAGGTAATTCCGTGCATTTCATTGCCAACTCGTCTGCCGCGCAATTGTCGGGAACGTGCCCAGCGACCCATGTCACAGTCCCGGAACACTTAGACGCGAGCAGATTGAGGAAATTTTTGCTTTTTATGGGATTTAATAGCCGCTTGATTGTCTGAGTATATAGAATTTATTGTCCATGCAGAGTAGAGGAGTAGTGTAATCTATCCTCCTTAAGGCATTCGGACCTTTGCCATATATGTAGATTTACCGGTGAAAGATTTAAAATTTATTCCAGAGATTTAGTAGGTGTAGAGCTTAGGGGTCATGTGACCAGCATGGAAGCCGTTCGATGTACTCGCTCCATCTTGGCTTTTGACAAGGCGTTGCTATGCGCTGGCCACCAGACATTAAACCCGTAGAAGAGAATAGGTTTTATCACTGCCGCGTACATCGAGTGTACTATGTGTGGTATGTATGTATGTATTTTTTCCCTATAGATGCCTTGCAAGCATACAAGGCGGTGATGGCTTATGGTAGGAGTCAGTTTTAATAATTTGTTATTTGTAGGCGCTAAATGGGTTGGTGTCTCCGATGACTAAAGTACGTTTTCTAGGTACTTAAATTCTGGAATAATTTGGCGGTCTGAATTTTTCAAAACTCTATTAGAGCTATTTTATATAACTTTATAGCTAATACCCATTGTGGCTAATAGCATCAGGCAATGTATTGTATTTTTCTATTTAATTCAGTGATACATACTTTCATTTTCTTGTAAACATAATTTCAAGGTTAAAAATAAGTACTAATTATGGTAGTATATTCTTCTATTCATGTTTACTCTTAGGCGGCAAAAAACATTTGCCATAAATAGCCATAAAGCCTGAAATTTCGTAATCTTTCGATGAGCTCTGATTATTTACAGCAATAAGTAATTACTCCTGCACTTCGAATTTAATTACGAACGCCGTTTTTATGTAGATATGTAGCTAATAAAAAAAAATTAAAAAAAACAAATAACACAAATACAATTTTGGGTTTTTTCAACTACATTCGGCAACGAATTGTAAATATTTGTTTTTGACGCTCACTACCCTTTTTGCTGTTAAAAGCTTTTGTTATTCATTTATCTTGTACACTCCAATAGTGGCCTTAAACTGCTTTTGTTTTTTACTCGCGTCCTTTTTGTTGTATCTTGTTGTTTTTTTTCTTTTTTGCTCGTTTTGAGATTATGCAACAAATTGCATAGAAGTTACCATTTTGGCGCTATGTCTAATAAAGAATTAATAATTTTATTAATTTTTGCTAAGCTCAATTAAATTTGTTGACCCAGCGCACAACTGGTGTGTTGGTTGGCTGATTATTTAGCTGCCAGTATGGACGTAGCCAAGTTAATTAGCCAAGTGTAAAATCGTGTAAAGCTCAATTGTAATGAATGTTATTCAGAAGTTCTGGGCTGCGAAGGCCACCTCCAAAAAGGCAAGATTGCAACACTTCCCGTTCCATGTGCATTTAATTGTAAATTTTGATTGTTTTAATGTTCTATGATGGTTTGTTTTTATACATATCGTAAATATATAACCGAGCGCACTCATACACGCTGGTATTATTTCTACAGTTTTACATATATTACACAAAGAACTTCGATTGCAAAGAAGAAGAAAATCATGCGGGATTTCACCATACCAGAACTAAATTGACTCTTGAATCGGATTAGATTCAATTGATTTCTGGTGTGGTTAAATCGGTCAAGAGTTATTACCACAGGAAATCAAACACGATGCAACTTCTTTTTGATTTAAGTTCTTTGATTTGGCATTTGCCGGATGATATTAGAATGTGATTTGAATCAATTGGTTTCTGGTGTGGTGAAATCGGTTAAGAGTTATTACCACAGGAAATCAAACACGATGCAACTTCTTTGTAATCTACCTTCTTTGTATTATTCTTATATATACCAAAATGTTCAGATTGAAAAGAGAAATCGATTAAAGGTCTATGCCAAACGGTAGCAAAGTTCCTTGGAATGGACATTTTTGACAGTTATGAGATGAATATAATTAGACGACTTCATTGGGCTATTGACAAATTTGACAAGCAATTGGAAATTTTTGACAACAAGCACAATGAAGGAAAATACCGATATGAGTATGTATTAAACACGCGAAATCAAGCGAAAGTGCAAAAATATGGTGCTACCGGCAAAAAATTAAAACAACAACATTACTTTGTTATTAATTAGTTAGAATTAAGAATTAACATCCAAAAATGCTTAAATTCAATGAAAATAGTCGCATTAGGGGAAAAATACGGGGAATTCAAAATATGGCAATATGGACAACGCTAATTTTAAAGCAATTAAAAATGTATCCAAACTTGATCCATCAACTAGTTAAACCATGATTTGAAAAACATAAAAATTAACATTGGAATGACACTGAAGATGGCATAACGCCGAAACCGGTTTGTTTCCAAATTAAATTTGACGAGGGATGACGGAAAATCGTTCCAATATCCATTAACTTTTCACTCTGTCGGTAAAAGAGAAGATTAAAAAGAAACTTAATATAATATGAACAAACTTGAAGCACACATTTTGCTTGAGCTTTATATATATGGGTCATTCCATGCGAAATTTACACTCAAAAATTATTTTGGAAAAACATATTTTTTTCGCATTCTATATTGAAAAATAATCGACCCTTATTTTTTATTTTAATATGATACTTAAAATTTTCGAGATATGAATTTTCGAATTTTTTTAATATTGAAAAAAGTTTCGGTCACAAAAAATTCTTCCTGTACTGAAAATTTGCGTTATTACCCTATCTTCGCAACACAACTAAGTAGACATTCTGTGAGTTTTTTTTTTATAAAAAATTAGTGTTTTTTTCAAAAAAAATTAACTTTTGCCAAATTTGCGACTAATTTTTTTTACCTTTTTTTATTTTAATATGATTGCCTGTGATTACTATATAACGTGGGAAAAATTTGCGATGCAGAAATGAAAACTTCGGGAGTTATGAATTTTTTTATCTTTACGCGCGCTTCGCCGCTAGCTAACGAGCGAGCGCGCACTGGTTACGCGTGATACGTGCAGGTCCAAGCAAGTTCAGCCTCGAATTTTTTATGACCAAAATTTTTTTATAGTGGAATACTGAAAAAACGTCTTTTTTCAATATTTAAAAAATTCGAAAACTCATATCTCGAAAATTTTAAGTATCATATTAAAATAAAAAAATACGTGTCGATTATTTTTCAATATAGAACGCGAACAAAAATATGTTTTTCCAAAATAATTTTTGAGTGTAAATTTCGCATGGAATGACCCATATATATATATAATTTTTAAAGTTATAAGAGAATGTAACGGAAAATGGCAAACACGAAAAAAACGATCATTTAATGACTCATGGACCAAATGCGAGGCAATTTCTTACTAATGTTCTCAGTAAATAAATAAAAACGCTGAATTAAAAAAAGGAAACCCTCCACTTCAATCTAATAGGGCACTGACAACTCGTTGCATGACAATTTTCTTAGCTACTACGCCTAAAATTACATTACACGTAGTACGATTTCAATCCATAATTACAGGGAGTAGAGTTGCCATTCGGCATCGAAATAGACTTACGCTTTTTTTTTAGCGCCCAGATCGTTTGCTGCAGATGTTCTCTTTTTTTATAGACGAGCGCACTACTGCCCAGGGTATTACCACTTTGTACACATAACGGTTGTTTGTAACAGCCCTAAAACAACTGATACAGAAATAAAAATAGAAATGTTCAGTATGAAAAGATAAATGTGTTAAGCCATGTCTGTCCGTCCGTCGATCCCTCGTCGAAAACTCGAGCAAATACTGAAATATCTTAACAAAACTTGGTAAACATATTTTCCCGTCTCCCAAAGTAGATGGGAATAATAACGATGATTGTGTTGAAGGCTTTTCTTTTTAAAAAATGGGCGTGCCCCTATTTTAGAGATATAAGCTAGTTCATCAATCTCAACTAAATTTAGTGCACAATTTCAACACAGTAAGTACATTTCTCAAAATTATAGAAATCGTGAAAAATCAAGTGCACCTCTTATATAACGGTAATTTAAAGAAACCCAAAAAACAACATATTTTTTATAAATAAATAAAGTAGCAACTGCGTTTTAGTTTGATGCGAATAGTTAACTTAGAGAAAGAGAAATACAATCAAAATCAATTTTAGAAAATGGGCATGTCACTGCCTATTTTAGAACAATAAGGTATATTTTCGAAATTATTTTATCAAGCTTAACAAAATTTCGTTTCGGTTAGCATAGATAGTGTGCAAAAAATCCAAATATACGAAATATTCGATTTATTCGAGAGAAATGGGTGAAAATTGTGAAAAAATGGGGGTGGCACATTATTTATTTTTAATCATAAAATTAGAGTGCAACATTATCTGGTTTTATTGCATTAATATAAGTAAAAAGCAATTTATATTAACTGATTTTATTGCATAAGGTTTTAATCAACCTAGGTTCTTACTTTGTTTAATCAAACTGTATAAATTTTTCAAGCACTCTAGGATTGTTAGCTCTTTGAAGATTAAATTAAAAATAAGTGGCGAAAAATCACTCTTAGACGAGCTTTGTACATTTTGTAATAAGACTGGAAACATTTATTTAACAGAAAACGAGTCGCTTCGAAAAGAGAAGAGTTGCATTGGCTTTATACATAAGCTGAAGGAAATATCTTTTGGCATTGTTCTGCTAGCATTTCGTAAAACAGTCTCTGAAAAAAAATCGGCTCAAAGAGTATCGCATCCAATTGCAATTTCATTCCCCTTCCAACTAATGCTGCGCGCCTGTTTTTATTTACTTTATCCTAACCTCAAAGTCAAATAGCAACAAAATTGATAGTAAATAGTTAATGAGAAGCCCTGAATTTTAACACAATTGCCAAATTGAATCCTTTAAGTTACCCACCATTTTGTTTTCCATTTCATATTTCATTTAATGTTAACATTTACGTATATATTTCATTTAATTACTTTTTAATTAAAAATTTCTTGGCTAGCTCAAAGACGTCATTAAAAGCTCATTAAAAGATTTACGATTCTTTATGTGCAGTTATGTTTTGTTGCTTTTATCATACAATTATGATTGAAAATGATTTAAATTTTTCTATATCAACAAAAAGTAACAACAAAACAAATAAGTCTTATCATTCAGCAGCATATAAACCCATCGGTTACTATTCCAACTTTTACTAAATAAGTGTAGACGATTTTTCAATTTTTATTATTTTTTATTGTTTTGGTGTTATATTTCATTGTGCTTGGCATTTCATTCTCTTCCTTCTTTCTACCTAAGCTTCTTTTATAAATTAATTAAAGCTGTTCGTTAAATTACGATAATTGCTCACTTTCTCTTGTAAGACTTAAAGAGCGTTTTGTTCATTGTGGCGATCGCAGGTATGTAGATACATACGAAAGATATCTACTTGGAGCTGTCTTTGTAATGACAGCCATTCTTCTTGTTCGTTCATCTTCGACATATTTATAATAAAATTATATTTATTTGTGTAATTTGTATCTTTCTACATAGCAGAAAGCGCCGCCAGAGTGATAATAGTTTGTGTGGAAATAATCTTTATGTAGTTTGGCTGGTTTTGTAAAGAACTTTGTTTGTTCATTGAAAGGGTCATGAAAAGCTTTATATGATTTTTGTAATACAAAAATTTTCATTTTAAATACATATACATATATGATTTATACGTTTTCAAAGTGGAAACGTATTTTTTCAGTACACTTTATTATCACTCACGAAATTATTTGTGCTACATATGCTACAACTGAATTAGGCTAGAGACAATTGTGTTTATTAAATTAAACGTGATTTTAAAACTGCAGCTGCCTTTATTTCTCTTCTTCTCAGCAAGATTCAATCGGTTCGCTAGACTCGCGGAGTTGAGTGATAACTCAGTTCAACAATTCAATATTTCTCAACCAATGGAAGTTTAATTCGCAGACAAATAATTCAAAAAGCAATGTGATCTAGTTTTTAGCAATTCTATGTTTTGGAACTTTTATAATAAAATCCGGAAACCGTGGCAGACTTTGTCCTGGCTATATTTATTTATTAATTCCCCCTTGATATGTAACCTTATCACGCATTTCGGTTTCTGTCACATACAAAAGGTGGCAACCCTCTTAAAAATATACACAAAATGTGTACATCTTGTCTTCGCCGTGATGAACAGTTTTGCACACATATTTTAATTTAATTTAATTGAACTTTTAAAAAAGGTGGCATCCCTCTTCAGAATATACCCATAAATTTTCTCCAAGCAAATCAAATGGGTTTGTACCCATATTTTACTATTTCATATAAATTGTTTATAATTTAAATAAATTTGTCTTTTCAAGAAGGTGGTAACCTTCTGTACGCTTTGAGAAGTTTGGCACTCATATTTTCGTATTTCATATAACTGGTTTATAATAATTAAATAATTAAATTCCAGTTTTCAAAGACGTGGCAACCCTCATAAAGTTAGCTATGAACTTTTTTGCCGAGACTATCTGTTTGATACTCTAATTACCTTCGCCTTGCCGAGATGAACCTTTTAACCTCCATATTTTAATATTTCATATAATTCGACTTTTCAATATATACTGTACGACCTATTCTCAAACCTACCAAATAAACAGGCAAAATTTCAGAAACCTCGGTTGAGCCGTTTCCGAGGAGTTCGACCACAGACACTGCAATACGAGATTTGTATATATATATATAACATAGTGAATTCGACAACAAATGTTTTTAAATTTGCTAACCAAAACAATTACAGAATGTATGTGGAAATCTTTTGTCAACCACGCAAATGATCTTTACAGCAAAAAACTGTTCCAAGCTAATTTTATAATTTTAGTTATTGCAGTTAGTTGTTTATATGTTTCTTGTGGTTCTTTTGCTTTTTCTTTTTTTTTGGAGCAGTGAATATGAAGAGGAGTCCAGTTACTGTTGGGTGGCTAAAGTCAATCTCGACTCTTATAGACTCTGGGGCAAAGTGAGCAGTCCATGTGCGAGATACGATAACCAACCCGTGTGGAGTTTTGCGTCGCGGCTGTAACTCTCCTGGAAATTTGTTGCCCGCTAGGGTGGGGTCACACACTTAAAGAAAATACATCCAATTAAAGTACAAAATGATCCCCGGAACAATGACGACCCCTGCAAACGGAACAAGCTCTACGATTTACAAATAGGCACCTGGAATGTCCGGAGTCTTAGTAGGGAAGATGCTTCTATCCAACTGCTGGATTTTCTCAAAAAATATAAGGCTGACATCTCCACAGTACAGAAGATGTGATGAACGAGGTATGACTGAAAGAAGTATGCAGCATGCGACGTTTACTACAGCTACCACGAGTCAGCGCACAGGTTTGATGTGGCATTTGTAGTTGGGCGAAGTCTCCGACTGAATGACTCCAGGTGCAACTCCATCGAATTGTCACAAATCGCATCAACGTTAGGTTCTGTAATGTTAGCTTAATTTGGGCGCATGCCCTGGCGACCCAAGAAGCGAATGATCACCCGCCATGTTAAAATTGTGATTGGCGACTTTAATACCAGGGTGGGCGGCAAAGTAGGCGTATTTGGTCCAATAATCGGAAAATTCAGCCTACATGGCAATATCTACGTTAACGGAAAGAGGCTGATCGATTTCGACGTAGCGCGGATCATGGTATTGAGTTGTGTTAGGCAGTAGTCTGCATGCCTTCTAACGTGCCTGATAGCGACTTGGCGTCGTGCAATCCTGTCACAATCGGGCGTGCGGCGTTTAGGTAGGTGTGCAATGAAAGTGATTGATTTGATTAATTTTCCTAATCGCGCGTCCAATAGATGCATTCATAGCATAATTTTATTTTCCATAAAGTAAGATGGAACGCCTAAAATTTCTTAGAGGAATATGGGGTTGCATTCTCCGTAAAATTTCGAAGCTATCAATAACATTAAAGATAATATTGAGAATAAAGGAGCAGCTTTGTAGAAAAAATCTCACGAAAACATTTATTAATATTTAAAGAAAAATGTAATTTCTTTCATACCAAGAGTATAAGTAGACTCTATCGGATTGAGAAAATATATAGTCCTAGTGATTCTTTACAATTAAATAAACTTTGAGATCATCAGCATATAAACGAATGTTCCAGAATAAGCAGCACGAACTTATGCCATTTGTGAAGATTGTAAATAAAATAGATCCACGTATTTTTACTACTTTTAGGAGCTCCGAAATTTGCATGAAAAGGGCGCGATGTTATGCTATCGAGTTGCACCTTACATTGCCTTCCTTTTAGATAGGATATTATCCATTCCTGGAACATAGAGTGAAAGCCCATGAATGCTCATTTATTAAATAACAACTTTTGGGACACCTCATTAAACAATTTGAAAAAAATCATTGTCAACCTCAAAATCTTTAATGAAATATTAGATCTCCTTTTAACAAATCCATGATAATTATGGAAAATTACATTTTGGATTGCAAAAATAATTTAATCCTTGGCAGTTACTTCGAACAATTTAGCAACCGTTGTCAATTTAGCAATCGGTTTTTAGCTCGGGATATCGTTTTAATTTCCATTTTTAAAAATTGTGGAAAATTTTCTGCTATAAACGTTTCTGTTGAATAATAAGAGTAGACCAGTCCTTAAAGGGAATTGCAGATGGATCAACTATATCAGTTTTAATGGATTGTTTTAGATTTCAAATTCCCCTCAGCACATCTTTCTCTTTTAGCAACAGTGAACCAAAGGAAAAGAATGTATCAGAAACTCTAGGATTACCAAGTTTAGTGACGTCATCGACTCGACAAAATTTGCACAAAAAAAGTCTGCAAAAGGGTTAGATATGGTTTTGGATAAATTAACATGCTTTTTTCTTTTATAAAAAATAGAGGTAGAAATATTGGTTTTAATTTTTTAGATTTAATAAATGACGAAAAGGCTTTAGGGTTGATCATTAATGAAATGGAATGGAATTGAGATAGGCCCAGGCATATTTGATAATTGCACTTAAGGCTGGAGAGGCTGAAGGGAATAGGGATATGGGGAAAAAGGTGCGGTTCCCAACTTCATTTCTACTCGATAAATCGTCCAGACTCATTTATGAATCTGAGAAGCTTGCCGAAATTACTGTTATATTTTTTATGAAGCTACTTATCTACTTCTTTAAATTCAGACAAACAACATTTGTTATTTTCATTGGGGGAACTATTTTTGGATTACTTAAATTTTTAGAACTGGCTGTTACAGTGATTTTTTTTAAATGCTTTCTTTGCTTGGTATACCAAGTCGACTTATAGCTTTTGTTGGGCAAAATTCGAACATGATATATGTACACAATAATCATGCACTTTAGATTTAAGATCGAAATTATTGACTAAATATATCTAGAAGCGTAAATTTAAATTGCGCAATAAGAAAAGAAAGAAATAGATTAATTTTTAGCTTCTGTAGAAATGCAAAATCTATTTATTGCAAAGGAGTGGAGAAATGCTGCTTATAATTTGATCGAATTTTTCTACAATTATTTGTCTCTAAAAATCCCATACACGTTCGTTGGTATGCCTACATACATAAATACTTTATGTATATGTATTATATGCACATTCGCAGATATGTAAAATTTTTCATACGATCTTTTTTCTTTTGTCCTATTATAAAATAAGTTTTTTTTTTCATTCCTACTCTTTCATTGCTTTCTTTATTGCCTTTTGCTTTTAGCACTTCTACTTCCACGCTAACCCCACCGCCGGTTGTCCCGCTTTCTTCGTACATTCTTAGCCAAGTTATTGCGAGTGTGTGCAGGCGATGCTGCTGTTTCTACGAGTGTGGTGGTATTTGTTAGCTGTTGTTGTTGCTGCTGTTTTTAATAGCTTTACTGCGCTATCTGTTGTTGTTTGTGTGCATTGTTGTTGGCAAGCAGCAGCAAGCAACAAAACTAGGTCAGTGGCACACATTAAATCCAAATACCATCATACAAATGGAAATAAAAAACAAACCCACACTCACACAAGCGAACTCCATGAAAGGCTTTAACAATATACATACATACATATACCCGCACAAATATAACTTGCCTCTTTCTTTTGGTACCAGTATTTATTGTAAATGTGTTGGTTGGCTTTTTGTAGATATTTGTATTCTGTTCACTGCCAACAACTACAACTATGGTTACCATTTTAAATAAATAGTTGTTGGCCATTGCCGCCGCTATTACCATTATGGTTCTTGTTATTGTTACTATTTGTTTTTGCTATTATTGTAATTTCTCCACCAACGTGTTTTGTTTTTCGATTCTTTTTTTTTTCTAGTGGAATTTTACTGCATATCCATCGCTAGATGAGAGTTTATACTTGAATTTAACTTACGAGTAGTTTGTCGAAGTTGCTGTGAAGAAAATCTCTCAAAAGCAGCAGAATCTCGTGGCAGTAGTGAAACGGGAGGCGGATGAAGCTTTTGATCATTTTTGTTGGAGCCCAGGGGAAGCGTTAGAAATTTATTGGTTATTTATTTTAGTCATGGATAAGTGGGTTGCAATTTTGATTGTTTCCAATTTTGATTTTTTCTATTTGAAATTATTAATTAAAGTGTGTAAATTACGAAGATAAAGGTTTAGATAGTTTCTAAAGTGGAGGGGGCTCGTTGTTTCTAAAACATAACATTAGCCGGAAGTTGAGGAATTGCTAAATTTAGCAACTTTTTTAATTAATATTTTGGTAATATAATTTTTTTTGATAGCTTAAAAATCTGTGGGTATTTTAAGACGAGTAATCCCCAATTCTTGTTCGTTTCCAACTCTGAAAGAAAATCAAATGTTGAGTTCTTCCACTAGTCTTTTTCACTTTTTCGTATAATTAAGAAATTGGTTTTAAACATAAACAAAAAATAAGAGTGTCCGAAAAGTACTGAAAAATAAACTTTTTGCAATATTCATGTTTTCGCCTCCTAAAATTATACAAAACGCCAAAAAGACGCCGCCATGTATTTATATGAAAAAAATACTTTACTTTTTTATTCGATTCAAAAATATGTATTTATTTTTAAGGTGGTTTGTAGTAATTTTAAAAATGTAAAATACATCGTGAATTCTGAACCTCTGACAGCAAAAATGTAAATGAAATTTTTCCAAAGTTTTATTTTGAATATAGAAAAGCTACTGTATGCTCTATACCTAAAGGAAATACTTAGAATTGCTATAAAGGCGTTACAAATAGATATTTTGCGATCGAAGAAGAATATTTGCCATCACAAATTTCTTCTTTAGTAATTAAAATTATGATAGATATTTGTTTTTAAAATTATATACTCTACATGGGGAAAAAAATTAATATTTATCTAATTGGAGGTCCTTAAATGAACCAACCGATTCGATCCTTACAAGAATTGATGTAAAAAGCCAAAACTCTATTTCAAACGACCCGAAAAATTATTCCAAGCGCAAAAAAAACAGGCCTAAAAACCCCACAGAATAAGTTCAAAGACCGGAATAACTTTGTTTTAAATTAATTCTGAACCTGAAAAACGCGTAGATTCCTAAATGTTTGCTATAAAAATATCAACCAAAGAACGAATTTAGTTATTTTTTGTACCCTATAACAAAAATGTAAAGATTTAGATTGAATTTTTGTCGGTAGGGCCTATTTTCATCACCATTTTTATGAAAACTGGAACCGGTTTAAATACCCAGTTCTACTCGAACCGAACCGAACCGAACTCGAAAGAAAAAAATCACTTGCATCTAACAAATATTTCGTATCGTAATTTTTATACAAAATTTGTATTACTTCCATAGAGTTACGCATTTATGTGCATATATTCTTCCGATACGAAAACATATTAAGGAGATCTTCACCTTCGACAGTCGGTGGGCAGTAATTTTTTTATAAACTTGCGCAAAAAAGACAGAATTTCGCTCATGAAGCTGTTTTTAAATGCACGTTGGAACGCTCCCCATCATCACATCATATGGAAGTGTCATATGATGCCGTATCATCAAATCGTATATAGCGTCGTTAGTTTGTTATGTATTGGTTTATTGAAAACCCCATTTTTCGTATAACTCCATTTACTAGAAGATATTTAACTTTAAAAAATTTATCGATTTGATTATACCAAACGTATGTATATGTGATCACGCGATGGTATCATATGATCTTTGTCACAAGATGATATCATATAATCTCATCATTATCATATGATCTGATCACAAGATGATATCATATGATCTCATCAAGAATCGTATCTGCATCTGAGATGTTAAGTAAAAAATGCTAGCACATTTGGCTTTATGAGTAGTCTTTTGGATTTTTGAGAAAATCGTTAAGATAATAATTGTTAAACTATACGAGTACACCATAGTTATCATTCTAAGAAAATGAATTAACATTTTTATTCCTGACGGCACAGACAAATTTTGTAGGCATAAGCACCGACTGCCAAGTTTTTATACTAACACGGTGTTTTCTCTTCCTCGTTTTATGTGTCAAAACACTTTACCGGACATTTATTTTAGCAAATAAAAAAGATTGGAAGATATTTGGGTCTTCACTTTTCAAAAAACCTTCAATTTTTTTTAAATACTCATACTGGGTATTTGAAAAAATGAGTTTTGCAAAATTTTACTTTGACCACTTAAAATCTCCAAAATGGATTGTGAAAAGTTCAAATGGGAATATTTTCACGGTTTCTTTTTACTTAAAAATATTTACATTACTTTTCGTTCTTAAAACATTTATTTAAAATTTAATATTATGATCTGAATCAGCATATAGAGCATAATTTAAAAAAAAAAGTCATATTCAATTAATTAAATAAGTTAAATCCCATATTGCTATAAGACGAATGGACAGATTTGGATAAGATCGGGCACATATGTATATATGTAGTACGTAATATATGTTACTATAGACGTAATTTTTTAAAGGAATTTGCCACCTGTTTAAAACTAAATAATGCACTATTGGGTATAAAACGAAATGAGTTTATTAAAGCCTTATTTCCAAAATGTTTTGAAAGAAGGTTGCCAGCTGTTTAAATATAAATTAAGTAAAATTAGTAACTTCAATTAAATTTTACAATATGAATGTCAAACAAAAGCTTAATAAAAAAAAATATTTTGGAGAGGGTTGCCACCTGTTAAAAAATTAATCGAAATTACAATAAGTTTAATCAAATATGGAAATATGGGTATCAAATAAATATTTAAGGAATCTTTATTTTGAACATACTTTTAGAGAGGGTTGCCAACTGCTTAAAAAATTAAATTATATGCAATTGTTAAGTAAAAGGAGATATTACGACTTAGGATTCAGGTGTAGCAGGCGTTAGAAAACTTAATCAGGATAACGAGTTTGAAGAGTGCTGCCACATGTTTAAAAGTATTAATTTAATTTAATTTCTAAATTAACTTAAATATAACAGTATTGCCGTAAAATGGTAAGGTTTGTAAGAAAATATTTTTAATGAGGGTTGCCACCTTTTTCGGAACGTTGATGCAATTTAATTGGCAAGACAACTGAAATTCTATTTTACTGGGGTCAAACAAAAAGGTTTAAAGCAGATTTATTCAATAAATATATATGGAGTTATTGACAACTTTTCAAATCAAATTTTAATTCAACTAAACTTATAAGATAAATTAAATATTACCTCTGGTGAAATTATTTAATTCTTTTTCTTTTACATTAGTGAAAGCTGGTATAAAATAAATGTAAATTTAAGTATAATAATAATAAAAACTATTCCAACTTACCCCTTCACTTTTGTAACTCTGAAATAATTAAGCAGCAACCTGATTTTCTTTTAAGCAAAAAATATTTATATTTCTAAATTTTTCGAAAACAATTTGCAAAGCAATTAAAAATAATTTCAAAATAATTTAAAACTAAACTAAAAATAATAAAGTATTTACATTTTTAAGGATTAAGAATAAAAAAAAACACAAAAAACAAACGTGCCAAACACTTACAAAAATGTGCGGGACTTGCTAGGGTTGAAGAGTTAAAGAATTATGTTTTGATTTTGGGGAAAGAGGGGTTAGGAGTATACATACATATTTAAATAAATAATTGCACAAAATCAACCGTTTAAAAATAAATAATAAATATTTTACATAAATATAAATTACATAAGTTTGATTTTTAACAACTAATATTAATTGTATTGTTTTTCGCTTATTTATTTCTCTAAAATTGCATATATTGCTTTTTTGTTTTATCATAGGATGCATACTTAGAGTACGGAATGAATGAAATTTGTTTTTTTTTATATTAAATTACAGTTTTCCAACTAATCTTAATGCAATTTGAATTTACATAATTAACTTAAAAGAAAAGCATCTTAGATTCAGCAAATTATTTATAAATTATATTCTACATTTAACATTTTACAAGCGCTATAATTTGAATGCTTGAAAACCAGAAAGTGTTGGCAGTAAAAGTATGCAAATGAAAACAAAATTTTCAATATAATTTAGAGTGACTTGAGAATTTCTTTTAAGTTAGATTTTAAGCACGCTGAATTAAAAAATAAACACCAAACCAAAAACCACTGTACTGGACCGTTGGATGTTGCTTTATTTGTTGTCAAATAATTTTTTTTCGTACTGCATCTAATTTAACTAAAAAATTTGATTAATTCACTGTTTCTTTTATTGCATCCTAATTGCGCTTCTTCACTTCACTATTTTATTGCATATTCGTTTGTACATTATTGCTTAGAAATTATAGCTATAATTCTGTTTTTATTTCATATGCATTTATATACATGCACATTTAAATATAGATGTATAATAAATATATGTATATTGTATTGCTTAATTACTTATATGAAATATTTTCCACTTTGAGGTACAAATTCTCTGCTCTCTTCCGACACACTTTGCCGGTGCGCATATTTTACAAGTTTTTTGTGCACAGCTTTAATTTAAATTTAAATTATTGTTTTGTTTGTTTTTTATACACTGTTCTTTGAACTTACACTTAAAAAATATATGTATATGTATAATATTACAAACTTTTATATTAGCGCTCTAAATTCAAAAACAAACAAAAAAAGAAATGTTAAGATTTCAATTTACGCCGCAGCCTACTCTCGTTTGGTTGAGCGCACACTTGCATCAAAACGGAACAACAGTTGCAAAAAGACAATTGGACGCTCCGTTGTTCTTACATTGCTTGTGTTCCCTTTAAGTTGTTACTCAAATAAAACAGTTACCGAAATTTATCACTATTGCCCTACACTCACCACTCTGATTTTTTTCTCTGCCACGGTAGTCGATTAATTTGACGCATTCGGATTTGTGGTAATTTTTAAATCTTTAAAGCAAAGTTTGAAAAGTCCTTCATAGCCATTTCACAATCCATTGACAAAGCTGACATCAATATTTATATATTACGTATTTCGAGAAGAGCAATCCGGATCACCCATTGCTTACCCAACGATGTCTAAGCTAATCATTAGCGGGAATTCAATTAGATAAGAGAGTAGAGTATTCAATAATTTACGCATAGTTTTCGCCATGAACAACTTTTGCCCTTACTGGGCTTTTTGTTTTCAAGAAATCATTTTAAAACTTTCGAACTCAAGTTTCCTTAGCTTTTCTAAGCTTTATAAGCAGCATAAATATTTCTTTAGCTACATATGTTTTTACTCGCACGTGAGCAGTGGGATTGAAGTGCCAAATTTCTGTATTGCTCGAAGCTTAAAAGGCTTCCTTTTATTACTGAGAGTAAGGTGACGAAGAAATAGCTTACGTATGAAGCTTTTTACACTCCTTTCAAAAGCCATGCAATTCATTTGACTCAGCATTGAGCTTTTCACTCTTTAAGAAACATAAAATGTAAATTTATTGCGCAATCACTCTGATTATTACTGATGTAAGGAAAACAAAAAGGACTAACTATCTAATGAATAGTAAAGCTCCATGAAACGGCATAATTATTTTCCATAGATAGATATTTTACTCTTTCATTTCATTTTATTTAGTTTTATCAGTATACTTCGTAAAACTTTTCACTTGAAAGCTACTTTTCTACTTCGGCACCACTTAGTGACAACTGCATGAAGTTTATTTCGGACTTCAGTGCAGTGATGACAAAGATTTCTGAAGCTTTTGCACCTTTTTCCCCACAGACAAGTCCAAAGCCCGTTTTGCGCGGATTTTCTTAGATCAATCGAAGGTTATATGATGGGATTTTCGATTTAAGTAAAGAAAAAAGGAATAATATTCATACAATACTAACTAACTATTGAAGCTTTAAAAAACTTTACGAATAGAAAAGCTCGACGGATAATGGATAATTATTTTGCATGCACAATATTTCGAAATTCTTTAGTGAAAGCTTTCTTGAAGCTTATTTTGTCGGATGGTGTTACTTCAGTGAGGACAAAAGTACTTAATTTTGAAGCTTTTGCACTTTTATTTTCTTAATACGCGGCAAAAGCTCTTAGTGCAAATAGCGTGAAAATTAATAATTATTTGTTGAGCTTTTCGCAATTCGAAAGTGATCACAAAATTTCAATACATGGCTTTGGTTGTTACTGGCCTAACTTTTACAAAAGAACTTTTTGAGAGCTTTTTGTCTTGAACGAATTCAATGAAACTGCCAAGGTTAGAAAAAACGTAAAAATTTTCCTAATAGATCGTCAAGCTCGCTTCATCAGTATAAAAGCTCGATATGAGCTAAAGCTTACTAATTTTCCAAAAAGCTATAAGTATTTTTCTTGTCTAGCTTCGTTTTTTTCTGAAAGTTTTCGAAGCATGAGAAGCTCAGAGTAGTGAATACATTAAGCTTTAAGCTTTTTGAAATTTCAGGCTGAGCGTGGCAAATGTAGGTATTCTTAATGCGACGGAGTGGGAAGTAGTCTGCATTTTGAATACTAAAGCATTTGTGGAGCTGCATTAATTTTAACATTTAAATGGGAACGTGACGAGAAGAGCTATGTGGAATCTGCTGCAACCGTTTGTTTTATAAGTTTTTGTTATTCATAATCCATAGTCAAAAAACTGTGCTCAAAATATAAATTTAAAAAAGGAAGAAAGTTATGCAATTTTTTTACGGGCGTGTCTGACTTCACTGCATCGATTGAGGGTTAATAAGCTTTGGAAGGTACAAACCACTCGGATATTTCAGCTTATTAAATTCAATGAAACGTTTGAAACTAAAATAAAAATATAATCTGAGTTCTAAATTCTCCGAAAAAGCATAATTTCTATTATCTATCTATATACTAACTTAGTAATTGCCCTTATTTTCCTACCACACAAAATATTTTATACATTTCTGGACTCGATTAGCAAAAGAAGTATTTATATAGCTAAAAATAACCACGCCTGCTTTGCTTCTACTAAATACCAAGCCTCAACTAATAATGAGTAAAACTAAAGAGATCAAAAGCAACCAACAACAACGAATAACAAATATTGACTGCGTGTCGCGTATTCCGAAATAGCCAAATAATAATATAAAAAATTAAATATGTAGTATTTTCGTTACCAACTAAACTACAAAAAAGTTTTGCAACAAATGTAGTCAAATTAATATACAGAAAATACTCACTGCATTTTGTTCAATGGCTCACATTAAGGAATTCGTTACACGCACTCGCTCATTGAAGGACATTGAAGGACGCAAAACATGCACTCGACTGGAGTAACTAACTAAGCATCGACTTGTATTCTGCGCTTTGCTGCCTCCATTTCATGTCCTTCAATGAACACTACGTTGCCTCTGAGAATGTTGATGCATGGCGGATTGGAGGTATAGCTCTAGCATGGACAAACTTTCGTCGATAGTGCCACACTACAGCTAACCCCTCTGTTTGGGCGCGCTCGAGCGTTTGAAGATTTGAAATATTCAAACACTCGTTTACGGGCAATCTTTTGCACTCACACACACACACACACACACAATCAGGCCACTCTCAGACGCAACGATTTTGTAGATTTGGGCTTGAACGCTCGCATGTTAGCGTGCATCACGGCAACATTAGTATGTTGTTCGTGATCCTCGTGCGCATCGTGTCAGTCACGCCCAATTCTCTTATGTATCTGTTGATGTTTGAGCAAGTGCGCCTTCTGTCGAAACGCTTTGGCGCAAACGTCACAACGGAACGGTTTCTCACCCGTATGCGTTCGCAGATGTACCTTGATATTGCTCTTATTGAGAAAACCTCGATTGCAGATACTACACCGATGCACAGGCTTCTCTTTGCCCAAGAGACCGGATAGATCGTTGGCGCTAAAGCTGATGGAGGATGGTGAAATAGCGTTAAGTTGTGGTGGACCGAGTCCACTATTGTTGGACTGCGCGTTCGCTTGCGCCAGCTGCTGCTGATGACTTGATTTCTTTTGAGAGCGTGAACGTTTCGTTTTCGGTGTGCCGGTGGGTGTAATTGTCGTCGTGTGTGGATAATTGCCAAGCATGTCCGGACTACAGAGGCCATCTGACTTCATGGATGACATGGATACTTGGTACTGTTGTGGATTGGTGAGATAGCGCGGATTTATCATTAGATTGTCCGTGGTTGAGACCACGGAACCCGGTGGACTCGACGTGGACGATGCTGTGGCCAACTCGTTGCAGTATGAGGTAGAACTGGGCGCTTCACTTTTCAACGCTAATGTATTACTTGATTGCTGTTGTTGTTGTTGTTGCTGATGCGGTGGTCCATTCTGCAAACGGTTGTGCAGTAGCGGCATATAGCCGTGCGTCAGTAAGCTCTGTAGTGTCGAGTTGCTCGGATGCACGGGCGAGTGTGGCAAGATGAATTCGCTTAGTGTATCTTGTTGTGACACCAGCAGTTTACCATCCTGTTGTATACAATTTCCATCGATCCACGCATCCAAATCCATCCAGGAATCTCGTGTATCATTTCCATCATCCTTATCCAGCTGATTGGGCACTGTTGTATCGGCTATCGCTGAGCCAATTATGGCCGCAATATCGTCAATTGAGTTCATATCTACATACTCGGACAAATCTTTGGCATCGGTGTAAATACGTACGCCGCTATGTAACGAATCTGAACCATGATCGCCACCACCCACCATGCCATTTCCATTGTTGCCACCGCCATTGCCACCACCACCACCACCACCTCCGCCACCGATGCCACCCGCACTACCCGCCGACATAACACAACTGTCGGCCATCGAGTACAGTTTATTATCTAATTGACTATCGGCAAACAATTTCACGTCACTCAGACAAGCATCCGCTTCCGGACTTAATACGCTCTCGGGCAGGCAAGTAGACGAGGAAACAATGTTATGATCGGCTGAAGAGCCATGACTGTTGGCACCACCACCTCCGCCACCGCCTACCATCGAGGGTAGCGGTGATGTGCCAGACGTCGCCGCCGCCAATTGTATACTTGTGGTGCCACCGTTCGTCGTCGTCGTCGTCGAATGATTCGTCTGGTAGGCACTTTGTATGTAATTGTTGTTACTCTCATCAGGTAGCCTCTGTGCAATTGCATGATAATGATGTCCGGAGATGCCATTAATAGACAAATGCCCCGTATAGCCAGTGAACGGTGGTAGTGGTTTTAGATCGGAAAGTGCATTCAATGAGGATGTATTCAATAGTAAATTATCGAGCACATCTAAGGAGCTCTTCTGTTCCGAGTCGCTGGGTAGCGAGTCAAGGTCATGATCGAGCAGTAATTTATGGCCATCGAGCAGGTATTGATCCTGGCTACCGTTCTGTGTGTTACCCCAGCATGGACTCATGAGTAGACTTTCAACTTCGGATTCGCTTGGTCCGTTCATGCTGCAAAACTTCATTGTATTATACGGCGCATACGAATGAAGTTTTGTGGTTCTTGCGCTCACAAGATGATAATGTGACAACGACTTTTTACTTTTAATAAAACGGAGGAAAGATGATACCGAAATTTGTCGAATTTTTGTGATACTAATTTATTGCTGCTAGATTTGAACAAAACATAAAGCGATTTTGTTGTGGACCTCAATGAGCTGTAAGTAGATAGAAGAAGTGAGAAATAAATTATTTAAATGACAAACTTGAGAGCAAAGATATTTGTTAAAGACTTTTACAATATGTAGCTATATATTTTCAAATAAATTTATTACATAAAAGATAAACTACTTTTATTAGTCGCAATGTGCAAGTGAAATTTCAATCTAAATCTAAAGAAAGGTTCAAAATTAATCTATAATCTACGGTTGTCGTGGCAAATTTGGCACAAATTACAAAAGCTATTTCATTTTGTTGGCACAAAGAGGGATTGTAAGCTGAAATTAAGTGAGCGAGTAACTGCGATATATTTTACTAAATGTATACATTACTTTAAAAAAGATAAAATTATCTTTAAAGTTTCATTCAGATAATTTACAAGGCAAGGTTGTTAATAACTAAGATTTAAAAAAACCAAGAATAATGTATTTAATATATTAGAATATATAGTTTTCTTAGAAGAAAATTTAAATTGGATAGAACACTAGGTTGAATTAAATTCACTTAAGGCTCGAGCAAATAGCGGGGAGCATTACGCAAATATTCTGTTTTACAATTACCATCATAGAAAGGTAAATGCTGACGCAGAAAACGCTGTATTTTATTTTAATTAATTCTCTCCAAAAGAAGGGAGCACTCAAAAGCACAACTGATGATATTAAACACAAAAAGGAAGAGAGGCAACTAATCTTCCCGCTTTCAAAGGCTTTGGGAACGCTGATTTATATGAAGAAATTGGCTTATGGAAACTCAATTAACGTAAAACTATTTCATTACTCGACCTCCTGATGATGGTACTTAGAATATTCCACATAGAAGTGAACTAAACCCGTATAAATTAACTTAAGAAAATGTGCGATTTATATAAATTACATCATAAACGAGTGTCTAGTTGAAACTGGGTGTGGAAAAACGCAAGGAATCAAATTTTTTAAATTTTTTATTTTAATTAAGTAATTTGGCATTCATTTGAAAGTAATAATACTCTTTCACGAGCTTTGGTAGTAAAAAACTACTTACGAGTAAATACATCAAAAGTAAAACGAAATTCATTCATTGCTAGAAGTGGTATTTTTTCGATGATTTTCAAATTTAGATTAAAGAAAAAAACTCCTGCGTAGACGAAATTCCTTGCGCAAAAGCAATTTGCAGGCTTGGTTTCAGTTTGCTGAATATAATGAATAAAAGCTCAATATTTGAAGCGTGTAACGTTCAGCAGATTTTTTCAATCGGAAGGAAGCAAACAGAAATTTTCGTTTCCAATATTAATCGCAGCGACACAGCATTTGGAAAAAACTTGCCTCGAAAAAGAATGATATCGGTCAAAATACTGATAAGTAAATAAAATCAAAAATTGCAAAAATTTATCTAATCAAAAATAGGTGATATTAAAATTTAACGAACAATTGTATTTTCCTAATGTAAAATGCATAGGGAATTTTAAGCGCTTTGAGTTTATTCGATATAGAACAATTTTAGGGTGAGAAAGCATGCAAGTTCTGACTTTACTTTTTTGGGGACCACTCTAATGTGCAATCATAATCACTTACTTTTTGCATTAATGTGCACTTAATTAAATCTTTGCGGTCATGAATCATCATGCAATTATGAAAACTATGCGCTGCACTTAGGGCTATTTTTGTGACGCCTTGTTTGAAAGGTATAGCTCATTTCATAGCCATGACATTATACCATAAATTTTTCGGTATTTACGTAATTTTAATTATTTTTTTTTTATCAGAATGTAGTTCATTCTACAACCAAGGAAGTTTTAAACACAAATTATAATCTTCAAAACTAAAAAAAAGAGTTTAAAAACGTAAAGAATATTCCATTTTAAAACACTATTTATTCTCCTCATATAAAGTAAAGTAACTATGATAAAACAAATTGTATTTTTTTTTTAGAAAAATTCTGATATTGAGATGCATATGGAAATATTTGGCCCGTTTCTTTGCAGCCGAGTTGCAAAAGAACGCTCCGACTCGGATAAAATTTCCTTGAGTTGCAAAAGCAACCCTGTTCGCATATTTCACTTCCCAACACTCCATCTCAGCTCGGATATCATTTTACCGAGTTGACTCATTTTACCGAGTTGACTCAACTCGCATATTCTTCCGAGTTAGTGTTGTTGCTTTGCATGCTATTTCTTATTCTATCTACTGTTCTTTTGCAACTATACAGTGTCGAGAAAAAGCATTGACACGGTAGTTTTTTGTAGAATATTCACAATGCTTTTCATGCTAAAATTGTTTGTTTATATGTTGTCAAAATTCAGCGCTTTCTATAATAAAAACCATATAAGTACAAATTTCAAACTTTGTACGAAGTTCAGCAAAATAAAAAAAAAAATTTTTTCATCAAATTTAAACTTGTGAATTCGAATATTTAGAAACATTTCGGGAATGCAGTTTTGTAGTCCATTCAATTAGAAATACCCGTTGATTTTTTACAATTTTTCTTGGTGACAGTGTTGCACATTTTTGTCATATATTTTAATAACAAAATTTTAAATATTATCAAAAATCATCGATTTCAAAATAATTAACAATGTTTATATGATAATGGTTATGAGATATTCAGATATTAAAAGAAATATATATTTTTCATTTTTTTTTATTTTTAAGCACTTTTACGCCTATTTCTTTGTATTCTGTCATATTAAAGTTTTATTTAAGATTTTTTGCTTAGCATATTATACTACTTTTTTGACATAATATTTGTGTCTTTTGTGACAATATTTTTCAAATTGTTTGGGTGTGCTGTTGAAAAAATACTTTTTAATATGAAGTTTATACCGCATGCCCAAGTGACTATTGAGCTACCGTTAATTGTTATATAACCAAACTTGTCTCAAATTTCTGCTGAATTACATATCCACTTTGCTAAACTATTCTCATGATTCCATTTAAAAACTTAAAAATGGGAATGTAAATCAAAAAAATTGACTTTACAGCAGGGACGAAAAATAACAGTTATTGCGGAAATCTGTCATTGAACAAATCCCTTTGAAAGAAATGTTCTAAAACCGTATATCCAATCGATTTCTTTTTTCACCGAGAATAAAATTTTAAACTAAATTCGATTTGCAAATTTTTTGCAAAATGAAAAAAAAATAATGGTAAAAAATAACAGTTATTTATGATTTTGATTTGTGAACAGTTGTTTCTTATTTTATTTTTTTTTGTTATTATTTATTTTCAGTTATTTTTTATTTGTATTTTATAAATCGAAAATAACAGTTATTTGGTTGATAAAAAATAACAGTTATTTATGATTTTAATTTTATAAAAGAACAGTTTTTGGATACTCTTTTTTTATAAAAGTCTGCAATATAAATCAGTCACTGCCTTTTATTTTTAAAATCATTCTGATAAAAGCTATTAAAATTTTGAGGAATCAACAAATTATTTATTATTAATATTATTCTCTGCGAAAATGACTTTTATCAGTATAAGATAAAAAATAAAATCAGTGACTGATTTATTTTGATGACAGTTATAAATAAAAGTCTTCAATAAATGATATTTTTGATTTGTAAAATTAAAATTAAAACTAAATGTTGTTTTTGTTATGTAAAAAATATCAAAAATAACTGTTATTTATGATTTTTTAAGTAAAAATAAAAAACAACTGTCATTTGGTGAGTTGTTAAATGAAAGGCCGGAAGGCGGTTTTATAATAAAAAATAGAACTTCTTCGGTTCATGCTTTTTACCATAATGTATCTGAAGGAATATGAATTATGTATATTAATATCGTCTTCAATATATTCATATTAGCTTACTTAATTGGCTTACTTAATAGATAAAGATATAAGTAGAATTTGGCAAAGCTGCATTATTTTCTGAATGCCAAATTTTGAGTATAAGTTCAAATCGCCAAAATGATTTAAATATAATGTCATTTAATTCGAATATTCAAAACGACTTAATTACCACTTTTTTAATTAAAATACGTGTATGCTTACATACTCAAGCTAAATTTATGAAGTGTATATTTTTTGTGGGAATTTCTAGTGACATTTTTAATATTTTTTGAAAACCTTAAATCATACTCGTATAAAATAATTCTTTGCTCTTATTCCTTCGCAGCAATTCGTACATTTTAAAACGCAGTTGAGATCAAATATATATATATATATAAATCTCATGCATACCAAAAAAAAAAAAAACGCTAATACAAAACACACATACCCACACACACATATGTATACATTTATCTGCATCACTGTTTATATGTAGTTGGGGACGAATGACAGCGTTAGCATCAAAAGCTACAGTAATAACAGTCGCGACAACCAACAACAACGACATCAAATAATTTCCAGTTGGTATTTGGGTCAAAACATTCATAATCTCTAGAATTAGCATACAAATGGGATAGAAAAAATTTCTCGTAATGCACATAGTATGTATATATACCCGATTGAAATCAAATACGATATTGAGGCAACTAAATGTAATGCACATACAAAAATACAACATTGAGACAGAAGTTGGTGCACATGTGAACTTAATGAACACCAAAAATTATTTATGCTAGAACAAGTTGGATTATAAGTTTTTATAATTAAAATAATAACAACAACATCAACTTAATTTTAGATTAGAACAGTTAAAGAAAAGCAATATGAAAAAAAAATGTCTAGTTATAGCAAAGAGAACAGGAATTAATGACAGTGACAGCAAAGATAATACAAAAGCAAAAGCCAAAGCAAAACTCTAAACTAACGGGAGCTGTAGTAAATTTGAAGCTACACAGCGGTTGTGGCAAATACGGAGATACGCCTTTCACAGAGGCAGCACAGCTAAAGTAGAAAATGGTAGAGAATGGAAAAGAAGCTGCGATGATTTTGTTTCTATCGTCTACAGCTTGAGTTTGAACCCTGTAGTGAAGTAACAAACTAAGTAGTTAACAAATGTTCTGATGTATGAACTGGTATTTAATGGATATAGTCATACTAGTTCGAAAGTGATTACAACACAGCGACATCTACCTTTGAAATGCGGATGTTGCAACGTTAAAAGAAAACGCAGTTAAAACCCCTAACCTATGTATATGATGACGGTGTTTGCCGTTTAAAATATTGGAGATACTGGCCCGAGTCGGTTCCGAGGATATCTCGATTCTTTTAAATTCTTAAGTATAGTCTCACGGCAATGGCAGGACTGATTGTACAACAATTGTCTTAACTACTGCACCTAAAACTGTGATGCAGAATGCAAACACTGTATTGTCGTTGACAAGCAATTGCTGGTCCTAACCACCACAATGACAGTTGTCATTAAATTAAAAAAAATGCCCTGCGATGAGTCTTCCCATTGAGGATAGGCCAGTAATTAATGCGTGTAAATTCGTATTTATTACACTAAAAAAGAAGTAAATTGTTTAATTGACAATAATCAAACAAAAGCCACAAAAATTAAATTAAATTTGTTTGTAAAAACATTAAACGTAAAATTTAAATAAAATTAACTCCAATTGCCATTTAATCAATTGACTCTAAAAATTAAACACTTAAAAGTTAATTCAAAAATTAACCATAAATTAGTTGCAAAAGATGCAATTTTAATATGTTTTAAAAAATATAGAAATCGATTAATTCAGAAAGTTAAAAATATAACAATTAAAAACATTAAAACAATTTTTTTTTTTATTTAAAATATTAAAGTCAAAATTTAAATACAAATCCAAAACGAACAACTAAACTAAATCAAGCGAATTACTAAAGTAGCATCAATTAATTACTCGTTAATAATAAAAAACTTAATTGAAAAAATAAACATTATCAAATTATAAAAATGTAAATTACATAGCATTTGTAAACTAAAAAAAAATTTGATTATTGAATTTTAATTTAAAAAAATTAACAAAATGTTTTGTTTAAAATATTAAAATGATAATTTTAGTAAAAACAAATATGAAGTAATCAAATTAAAAAGCCGAAAACAAATAAATATACTTTTTTTATTAATAAATTTACATTAATTAAATAAAAAGGTAGTTAAAAAAGTAATTGACTTATTTAGTTCGCAATAATTAAAAAAAATTAAGCTAAGTATCTTTGTTAAAAATAATTAGTTCACAATTTAACCACCAAAACAAAGATATGAGAATTTCTTGCAAATTAATCAAATTTATTAATTTAAATTTAAATGCAAAAAAACTAAAAATGTAAAAGACGCAAAAACAAAGAAATAAAATTTTTGTTGCTAATTAATGAATTTGCACTAATCAATTATAAATCAAATAACAAAAGAGATTAATTGAAGAAACAATTTGGCTGCAGAAGGTTTGCATTTTTTTTTCAAGTTAAATAAATTTAGGTTATTTCTCTTTTTAACCCGACAAAAATTTAATTATTTAGTTCAAAATAATAAAAAAATTAGATTAACGGCCAATTTCGCTAAAGTAATTTAAATGAGAAAGCATTTTAATTTTTTATAAAAATAATATCATTTTTTTTTAACTTTATATGAAAATTTACAGAAAATAAAAAATTAATTTCCTTTTAATTTGGTTGTAAAAGCGGTCGTAAATCTCTTTCATATTGATTTCGCTATTTAAGGAAAAAAGAGCAAATCAAAAAAATTCTGTAACCAATGACAAAGAAATAATTTTTGACAAATTAATAAAACTAGATTCAAACAAGTAATTGGAAAACAGAACTTAGTTTAGCTGCAGGATATGAGCCTTTTTATATTAAATAAATTTAAATTAATTCGTACTGTTTAAACTGAAAAAAACGAATATAAATTGTTTAATCCATAACAATTAAAAAAACACCCGATTTGTTAATAATATTTAACTCAGGATTAAACTAAAATTAAAACCTTAATTGAAAATAAATAATTTTTTTTTTTTTATTAATAAACAAAAATATAAAAAAAATATAAAAGAAGAACCAGTTGAATTCCTGTAACCAATTGCTACCTATTAGCATTAGTAATTTTGACTGCAGAGAAGCGCTGCCAAAGAACATGTAATAAATTGTATGTATATGTGCGTGTGTATGTGGCTATGTAAATTTTTATGTCTAATCATCCATGTTACGGATGCTTCAAAAATTTACTACGCCTCAGTTCTGTATGCACTCAGCTACATGAAAAAAAAAACAAAGAAAACTTTAGCAAAATGAAAGAAAGGTTCGTTGCCAAGCCCTCATCTGGGCATCTATTCTACAACTCCCTGCAAGGTGCCCATCAATTAAGCAACGCTCGACAGATTAACAAACGAAACGTAGATTAAAGTTTGGCAGCTTGGCAGGTTGGCAGGTTGGCAGGTGGTTGGTTGGGCCATTTGTATAGCGCATATCGGAAAATCAAAAGCGGCAGAAAGTGAAGAATGCCAAAAACACACAAAACATGCACAAAAAATAAGAATGGTGAGTAGAGGAATAGAAAAAGAAATTTTGTAACTGACCGCTTGAAAGCGAATTGTTGTTGGGCTGGTAAAAAAAAAGAAATTGAACCTTGTGAAACTTGCACGTTTACAGTTACTCGTATGTACCTACTGATCGCATGTTTCTATGCATGTACGCTTGTATGTCTGTATGTATGCAACTATGTGTAAGTATGTGTGTAAATCGATTGGTGCGTAAAGAATGTTAAAGAGTAGAGGTGTGTTCAAATCTGGTTTTTGTTTGTGTGTGTTTTTTTTTGTTGTTTGTTTATGCTTCAACTCCCTGGTGCACCACCTCGAAAGATTCTCAGGTCACGTACGTGGTTAAAAAAGAAATAGAGAAATAAAAATAAAAATAAAGATAAAAGGTACTTAAATCGGGGTTAAACTATTTTTAATTATTATTCAACGCTATATGCAATTTATAAATTGTACGCTCAGAGGCATCTGGAGCAAATTTTACTAACTAGTGCAAATAAAAACAGCAGCCTCTAATACCAGACTTGTCAATTCGTACAATATATAAGTTTTTACCCAGCGCGACCGCCGTACTTTGCTGTACGGGAGGAAGTATGTATGTAAGATATTTTATTTTAAATATGAAATTTATTACTCCACTGCAACTCTACTTTAAGCAGTATAAGCCGTTAGAAGAAGATAAGCTAACAGACGCGGGTTTTCTCCAAAAAATTAAAAACTTCGCAATGTTACCTTTTTGAAAATGATGTCTGTATATATATTACATTATTTCTAATATAACATTTATATTAAATCTATAGTTTTATATTAAGTTTATTGAACTCATTTTCAATAAAAAGAAACCTATTATGGATTATAGAATTAAAACGACAATACTAGTTTTTGAGCTATTTGGAAAACAGACAACAACAGTCAGGAGCTGTAGAAATGCAGAGATCACCATATCTACTCATCAGATTTCTTATTATTCATAAGACTCCACTGGTCTTTGAGCCCATAACCTAAAACTTACTGGGCAAATGCGTAGTCAATGAACCAGAGTTGTCGGCTTGTGAGCTGCTATTGATTTTAACCACTTTCCTTATATTTCTGACGCTCCTCACTATTATCTTTTTTCCCAAATACTTTCCTTGTATTGGTCTTGAGCTCAAAAATTAATGTTGCCGATTTAAATAAAGTAGAACACAAAAAATATTTTTTATACATTTATATGTATATTTTTAAAATTTCCTGTCTATTTAAAAGGTTAGTACTTTTTTCCTGCCCTACCCCTTTTGTCTTTTTAAATATACCTTAGTTTGTCACTTAATGGCTTATTATAGATAATATATCATTTTCAGCTGCATAAACTGCGGCTTTAGTTCCTACCACCATGCTAATGAATTGCCTATAAAAAATGCCGGGCGTTTGTTACATATATGAAGAAAATTGGCAACGCTATCAGCAAAAAAAAATATATAAATAAACAACACGATTTCTAAGCCACTTCAAACTTGCACTTCGTTTTCATACCAAAAAATTGTCTATTTATTTCCTTAGTTTGATTAAAGTTTGAAAAAGTCTGAAGCTTGGATTTATGAAAAATTAATTGTAATTTAATAAACAACAAAAAGAGGAGTCGAAACTTATCAATTAGCCCGTGTCATATAGTTATGATACACACCATATAACTCTTAAAAATTACACTGATTAGGTAAATAGACTTTTCTTTAATCCGACCCGACCATGCCCACTTTCGGCGTGTAGCTCTAATAATTCTGTGATAATACTCATTTTTAAAAATTCATTTGTATTTGAAGGCCTTCCACCTGCTTTTGTGACTGCTTGTGGGAGGTTGACGTCGTCACAGTTGAGTGATCATGCCAATTTTCGAAATTTCTTCTAACCTCAACGCAAATGTGACCTAAGTTAAATTTCAACTTGGTCGGATAACTTCTTCTGTTATTTCTATGCTTTCCCCTTTTATAATTGCTTAAATTTTTAGAATTTAAAAAAAAAACTAACAATCTTAAACGACTATACAAAAATTGCTCTTTCTAGAATTGCAAACAAGCGTTAACATTTGAGCCTTTTGCTTCTCCTATAAAATAAAACTAAATTATCAGTTCGTCCGTTTGCACTTTTGGCAGTTACACCATAGCTTGATGTTTGGCCAAACTTCTTCTACAATTTGTGGTGTGCGCCTTGAGGGACCTGCTGTGGTTTCTGGGAGAAGTTTTTCTATGGCAAACATGTTCTTCAAAAGTGAAAAAATTGCAAAGTTCTTCAAAGAGGTTTTGCATTTGGATAAAATGTTACTCATAAATAGTTTTTAACCTGATTAAAATATATATTTTATGTAATATTTATTTGATATATTTAAAGAGATCTGCCACCTGTTTAGAATGTTAAAATAAAATAATATTTAAATCAAATTTGCAGTAAGAGATTTAAGAAAGCCTAATTTCGAATATAATTCTGAAGAAAGTTGCCACTTGATTCAAAAGTGAAATATTAATTCATTTATAAAATGGAGGAAATATTGCAAAACGAACATCAATTTAAGTACTAAGGTAACTAAAGTTCTGCTATAATTGTGTCGAACGAAAGAGGCTTAAGGCAAATAAATAAAAAAAAAGAGTTGCCACTTGTTTGGAAAACTCAATTTAATTAACTTTATAATACTAATGAAATATTGCAACGTGGGTGTCAAACGAATGGAATGGAATGGAAATTTAATTTCGAATATAATTGTGAAGAGAGTTGCCGCATGTTTAAAAGAGTGAAATATTACTTAATTCGTAAAATCAAGGAACTATTACAAAACTGGTTTGAAACGAAAGAGGATTATATGAACATCATATTGAAAAGGGTCACCAACCGCTTAAAAGGCTTTATGCAATTTAAATAATAAGGTACCTAAAGTTTAGGTATGTATATTGGTGTTAAAGGAAAGAGGTTTAAGGATAATTAATTTCAAAAATATTTTTTATGAGAGTTGCCACCTGTTTGCGAAACTCAATTCAATTAACTTTTAATATTAATGAAATATTACAACGCGTATGTCAAATGAAGAAAATATAAATTTATTTGAAAAAATGTTTGGCAAGTATTGCCACCTGTTTAAAAAGTTAATTAACTCGATTCAATTAACTTGCTAATATTAATGAAATATTAAAACGTGGGTTTGAAATGGAAACAAATTTAACTTTTTTTGAAAAACATTTTTGGTGAGTGTTGCCACCTGTTTACACAATTAAATGCAAATAAGTTAATAATTTAAATGAAATATTACAATAGTGTTGTGAAACGAAAGAGGCTGAGGAGACGAAAATATTTTTGAAGAGAGTTGCCAGAAAATTTATTTTAACCCTTTTCCTTTCTTGAAATTTTCCTTCATGTTTGCATGCATAGAGACACCGTGTACCCAAGTAGAGTGCTTACCAAACCACTTTGCTAATAAGTGCAATAGTATTAAATTTTCAACTTATTCAAAAGTTTTGCCAGAAAGCACCCCCATGGATCAATTTGGCTTTAGATAAAATTATAAATTCATATAAACACTGGTAATGAAATTATTGTCATGTTGAAATATTTGAGGGAAGTAATTAACTATTTGGCATAACAGCTACATACTTAGATAGACTTTCGCCATAAATAACACAAGACTTTTGTTTTTGCTTTAAATGCTGAGACATTTTTTTAGAAAATTAAATAGTGAAAAAATTTCTAAATAACCAAATCTCAAAAAGTGAAATAAAAATAGCCAATATTTGGTTAAAAATAGTTAATGTGGGAAATGTGGTCACACATCAAGTTTGCGTCTTAAGTCTTTTGTAAAGTGACACTCAAATGCGCTTATTGTATTTCTGGGTACATTTGAAGGAAGAACTTTACTAAAGTTATCACTTATTTCTTGTGAAGGCTAAAACAACAATAATATTGGTTGAAGTATTTCAACGTTTAGTTAAACAAAGCTGTAGATTACCCGCTAATCTTGGTAAAAGTTGTAAAATATTAAATTTTACTAAAAGAAAAATTCGAATGACAAATAAGTTATTTTTCAAATACCTAGTGATCTAGTGGCTCTATTGAAATGCGGACTTAAATTTTTCGCCCGACCTCTTATCACTATCGTCATGTGCCTTAAGAACAAACTAGCTGAAAATAAGTATAACGATCTAGTCCTTCAATTAAAATAATAGAAAAAAGTACTGACAAATTTTGACAATTTTGCCTTTTTTATTTAGTTTTAATTATTAAAAAGAAATAAAGCTACATAAGTGTATAACATAAACCACATAAGTCCAAGTTCCAAACTACTAAAAAAATTCAGCAAATTTCGAAAAAAATGCTGCCGAAGCTTTAGAACATTTTGGACGAGTGTGCAATTTTTATAGAGCATTCAATATACTCATTACAATAAAGTGTCAATCTGAAATAGCTAAAAATTTTGGTTAATTTTTGATCCATTTTTTGCTGACCGTGTTCAGCTTTCGCTTATAAGTACAATGAAAATTTTTTTTCATGCTCTATATGGAAGAAAAGTCGCAACACCGTCACCAAAAAACCCAAATCTGAAAATAATTGTATATAGAGAGCTTTATATTTGAAATTATAGCAAAATCATTATTTCACGATTTTAATATTTTTGACCAAATTTAATCGATATTTGGTGATCTTTATTTCTTCGATTGAGATTTAAATTTTTTCGATTACATTTAATTAATATCTTCAGAGATAAATTTTTACAATCTTGCCAACAGCAAAAACTATGAGTCGAATTCTTGCTGCAGTTGCTATTGTTATCATAGCCGACTCTGCGATCAAATGTGAGGTGTAAAAATTTAAATCGAAGAATATCGATTATTTTTGTATCAACAAAATAAAACTCGGAAAACATCGATGAAATTCGATCGAAAAAATAGAATTTACAAATTTACGTTTAAATTCTATCGGACTAGTTTTAATACAAATATAATGAGTAAATCAAGATTTCTTTTCTATAAAAGATAACTCCTGTCCAATATTGAAAATTGTCAATGAAATTGTATTTAGGATGTTGTGCTACGCTTTCCATTAAGTTTCCAGCGCTCGTCTATGATTTATTTGAAACACGTTTTGTTTTTACTAGAATCTCAGATATATTTATTGTGAACCAATTTCTTGCTAACGGAAATGTACAGGTACAATAGCCGACTCACAGATGGCGTTGCCTTGTCCGACATAAACTATAAATTGAGAAATGTTTGCTATTAAAGCTAATAAATTATAGAAGCCTGGTGCAAATGTTGCTTAGAAAATCACAGTCGGTTGCAACTAGAAATGCATCTTCGGAAATAACAACAACAAAGAAACAAACAGCAGGTAAGAAATGCAAAAAAGAAAAAAAATCATGAATCGTACAAAAAGCGCTAGGAGCGGCAACAACATAATAAATTTCGCTTTCAACAAGTTCGCGGACACAAGCAGACCCCGGATGGTCGGTCGATTTGCCTTGGCTACATGGAAATCAAGTAAAAGAATGAGGACGGTTGCTACAACTACAAAAAAAAAAACAACAACAGTAGCAAGTAAGGCAATACGATGACTTTGGCACGTAAATGGCACACAAGAGGAAAAACAATACCAACAACAACAACGATTCAAATGCAAGTACAAACGGCAAATAGGGGAACGTGAAAAACAAGTTCGAGGAAAAAGTGGGTAAAGTTGCAGCAACATGTTGCGACGCAATAAAAGTTGAGAACCGACATTGGTTGGCGGAAAATTTAGATAGGGAATCAGAGAGGAAAGAGAGAAAAATGAGAGAGACACAGAGCAGCAAGCAGAAGCTTGAAAAAAACTGTAGGCAGAAAATACATATTTCTTACGCTGTGTATAGAAAAGAAATTGCTATATGTACGAGTGACTGTGAGAGAGCGCCAGCGGTGGATCAATGGAGCAGTCGGTGAGCGCAAGCTCGATTTCCCCACACTAATAGAGAGGAGCAGCAGCCGTAGCAACGCGAAATACAAAGAAAATAAAGCAAAAAAGAGCAGGCAGCAAAGCACCACGAAGAAATGATCGTGAGGGCAACATACCAGCACGATAACAATAACAACAACATCACCACCAGCAATGTAAGCACAATCAGAAAAAAGACAGACGGCAATGACACGACGCGCCGGCAACAATAACATACATAGCAAATCTACCGTTATTCAAAAGACCTGCTGACATACTTCCGCATTCGGCAAAATGCGGCAAAAGCCGATGACTACCGAACACTATGATGCCGAGCCGACGTTGTAGCTATCAGTTGGAGCTGTAGCCAATGCTGCTTGGAGCGTTGAAGCTGTTGAGTGTTGGTTTGGAGCGGCGCGCGTTATGCTAGCTATGTATGTATATCATTTTTAGGTGCGAGCGCAAAGCTGTCGGTTTATTTTTGTTAAAGTGTGTGTGTGTACATCCATATGTATGTTTGCTTGTGTTAGTGGCCACAAATACCTAACACGACTTCGTCGAAATGTGGATGTACATAAATATAACAAAAAATCGCCGTTTGTTGTGGAGCTTTGATTTTATTAATAGCAATGCCCCATGCGGCAGAATCAGATGAGGCTGTACGCAAAATGAAAACTTTTAAAATTAAGAAAAAAAAACAGTAGATTTAATCGTTAGACATTTTAAAAATTATATTTTAGAAAAAGTGGGTGTGTACGCTTCCTTTTACGTTTGGCTGCCATAATTTTAATGAGCGTTGTCTGACATATTCCTATATAAACCTTTGAAAATTGTATATGGGGTTTTAACTACATATAAGAAATTCAGTAATCGAATGAGATAAATGATTTTTGGACTACGAATGTCGAAAAGTTTATTTTTCCTCCCCAAGAGTAAAAATATATGGGTGATTCCATATCAGATTTACAAAAATTAATTGACACTTAGTATTTTATTGATAGCATTTAAGAGCTTCAATAAATCGAGAACCGTACATCGTATGTAGAAAGAATTGCCTTACAGTAAAAATTAAGATTTTCATTCTACTTAGCAATGCTATATTATAAAAATTTGTATAAACAATTTTTGCCGCCAAAAGTATTGACACTTTTTAAGTATTAATAACCAATTGATTTTTTCAAATTTGGGCAATTTTGATGTTCCTTTTTTTCATCTCAGTGAATTCTTAAAAGTCTCCCGCAAAACATATTAAAATATTTTGATGGAATCAGAGGTAGTTTTGAGTTATATAATTGAAAATAACCTCATGCACGGTCCGCGCGCTCAGTCTCAAATCGCACGCCGACCAGCGAGCGCCAATTCACTTTAGGAAAGTAAATGTTTTTCCACGATGTACCGTTCTCGATGTATTGATGCTGTAAAACGCCACCGTCATTGAAAAAAAGTCAGTTTATCAAAAAATTTTTTAGCGAAAAAAAAAAGTACGTGTCAATTTATTTTTGATAAAAAGCATAAAAAATATCTCATCGAAATTTACAATATCGACTGTTATGGAATAACCCATAAATTTATCTTTCACACAGTGGTTAGGAGAATTACAAAAACCCGAAGCTATTTATTTGAATACAAAATTAAAAAAAATAAGTTTGGCGATGACAAAGGGGTTTCCCCTAATTTTAGCAATCCAAAGCATCCATATCTTTTATTCTCAAACTATAATAGATGGAAATTCATCTTTTTTGCTAAGCTGCACAAATTATGGTTAAGGAATAATACAGACCGCCGTTTTGCATTCCTACATTGGGGAAAACAACCAAAATATATTCAAATTTTCCGATAATGACTCTTTAATACTTGGTTGAATTAATGGTTGCACGCCCTACTCCTTATCATCATCATTTGCTCTACAATTTACTGCGAATCCTATCTTACTGTTACTTAAGATTCAGGCTAATATTACCCTAGATCTGCAGCTCCTCCGTGGTATCGCTCTTGTATCAATTCAGACCTGTGCTATCATTTTGGTGGTTTTAAAGTGAGGATTAGGTTTTTTTTGTTGCATTTGGTTTTGAAAATTTGTCTTATTTCAAATGCTTTTTAGCTTTCTTCAAAACTGTCTAA
This sequence comes from Anomoia purmunda, assembly GCA_951828415.1. NCBI lineage: Eukaryota > Metazoa > Arthropoda > Insecta > Diptera > Tephritidae > Anomoia > Anomoia purmunda. Next base: position 19,738,098 of record OX639993.1, read on the forward strand.
CATCTTTTAGCCATAGAAATTTTTAGTTGCATTTAGTGACATAATTTATTACAAGTACAAGTTAATTTCACTATAGATACTCGTACAAATGTAGAGTTTACTTTTCTCCGCTCCGGTGATATAGCAACTGTGGCTATTTTCAACACTTTTCTGCAAATTTATTTCGACTAATACTTACAAAAACATTCCATTTCTAATACAAAGGCTATTATGATTTTGTAATTCTGAATGATTTCTTATAGTTAATGAACTCAAACTATATTTACGAATTGAATAATAAGAACTATTATTCTTGAGAAATTTGAATTTTTATTAAAAAATTGTGCATAGTGAAAATAATTTTTTCATTTTATTTGCATTTTATTTCTGCATTAGTGTGATGTTTATAAGTTGATAATATAAATTTTAGCACTGTCAGTATTTTTGGGGTTTTGGTTTCTTTCTTCCTTTTTTTATTAAGGTAGCAAACATTGTATACCAAAGTTACGATAGTAAAAGCTAATGCTTGAAAAAATGGTAGTTTTGTTTAGCTCCGTTTTCGGTGGTTTTAGCTCCAAGTGAACAATCTTTGTGACATTTCTGCTACATATTGGTTCTGATATCTGCAAATCCAAAGTTTATTATGGTATTTTCCATTTACTACTCAAAAAAAATATAGTTTGAAATTGTTTGGCATTAATCTTAACTCACAGCGCTTCATCAAAATGGCACTGCTTTATGAAATTAAAAAAAAAAATGGTATGCTGGGATTTGAATTGAATAATTTTCTTTATTTTTATTTGTTATAAGAAATAACTATATCTCAGATATCATAAAACTTCTTGGTTTCGCAAATTTCTTGTAAAAAATCATTGATGTTTTAAAAGTACAACACAATTGTCAATTTTTGATTGCATGTTACATGTCAAGTTCGTGTTTTAAGTCTTTTGTCTGCACTTAGCCTATCACGTAAATCGCGTTTACTGAAATAATGGCATATTTGAAGAAATCAAAAACATTAAAAACGGCAAGAATAATGGAACAAATTTTTCTGGTATTAATAGATACGACAACGAAATTTTTATTCAACATAAGGAAGAGGTGGCGGGCTGGATGGCAATTCAACTTTTTTGCTCAACTAATTAATTTATCAAATGATTAATTACAAGCAAATAAAATAATTGCAATTGACTAAAATACATTTTGATTATTTAGATAAAATAATTTAATTTGTGAATTACATACAATCAGTGGTGTGGGTTTCTATTGAAATTAGTAGTATGACTAATGACAGAGTAACCATTTTGATAAATTTTGAAACAAGATTATGGTTCGATTAAACAGAACAGCAAATGCGATATGATTAAATCGTGCCATGCTATTCATTTGATTAATCTTGCCATCCATAGTGGTGGCGGCCAGCTTTATCCACTGAACACATTTTTGAAGTAAAACTTCTTTAGCGGCATGTGAGCGATTTTTCAACGTCACGGCATGAAGTCGCGACACGATGCTTTTATGAGATAAAACAAACGTACATATCGCCGTCTATAAGTAAATGTGAAGCTTGGGACCGTTTGAGGACTAGTTTGGGACAACTTTGGAACAATTTCAGGGCTGTTTCGAGACCATTTTAAGACTTGTTCAGGTCCACGTTGGAACAAATTTAGAACTCGTTATTTGGAACCGTTTCAGAACTATATCATTTTTGGTCATTTTGTGAACTAGTACGCGATCAGTTCCGGGCTAGTTCAGACTGCTTCGGGAAAAATTTGCTACTAGTTGTTTGGCGATCATTTTATTACTATTTGATGATCATTTCGGGAGTTGTTCCGGACCACTTCTGGACATTTTTGGGACTAGTTAATTCAAAACAATTTAAGCACTATTTCGGGATTATTTTGGCAGTAGTTCAAGTACACTTCGGGACTATTTTGACCTATTTCAGAATCATTTCGGAACAATTTCGAGAATAGTTCGGGACCACCGCGGGGCTAGTTTGAGATAACTTGGGGGCAGAGTTGAGGACTGCTTTTGATCTAATTCGGGACTGGTTCGGCATTTGTTTGGTCAGCTGTGGGACTATCCTAGACTGGTTTTGAATAACTGTTTGACCTGTTTGAAACTTGAGTCTTCGTCTGGATTGGTCTGGAACTGGTTCAGGACTAGTTTGTTACTTGTTGTTCGAGAGTAGTTTGGAACTTGTTCCAGACCAGCGCAGTTCTGAACTAGTTCGGAATGAGCATAATTGGCAAAGAAACTAGATATCATAAAATTTTATTTTTGTACAGCCGTTTTCAATATATTGATTTTTGAATAAAGTTACTTTTTTAATTTCCTAAACTATGCAAAATATGAGCTGATAGGGATTCCATTTATGTAATTTTTCTTTCTTTTTTTTTAACAATTTTGCTTATATTATCGAAAAACGTTCAAAACAAAAAATATATACTGATCAGTTATTTTAAAAATCTTTTCCATAAACCTTAACAGTTATAGTTTTTATAAAAAACTTGATTTAATGGTTATAGTTGGGCAAGAGTTTATTGAATCAAATTTCATTGTCATAATTTGATAGTCATTAAACTTGGATTTAATTTTGCGGTCACATTTGATCGATATTTTTTAATTCAAAATTTTTTTTTCGATAAAATTCTGTCGACATTTTGACGGAAAAAAATCGTTGCTCTTGGATTTAAAATTTATCGATCATAATAAACGCACAAAAATGTGTCGGCAACAACACCAACAATGCGATTTATTTTTTATGGTCGGAAAATTGAAAATCACTAAATATCGAACAAATGTTATTGGAAAAAGCACTAAAATATTCTAAATAAAAATAACATTAGATTTGCATAGTATGTTCCAAAATAATTACTTAGGCCGATAAAGCTGAATTGTATTTTCAACGAAATCTTTCCACCCATTTTTTTATCTGAAAAAAAAAATCAAAATAAAGGTTATTTTTGCTCCCAGAACTTTTCGAGTATTTGTAGACAAGCTTACGACTCTTAACTTTTCTTTTCAACGCAATGAATTATTGGTGAGATCTGGCAACCGAATGCTTGGAAATATTTTGACGAACAATGAAGAAAAACAACACCAACATTTGCATGCTCCCAGTATTACATTTTAATTTCAACCTAAATGCCTCTTTACTTTAAAACGAAAATATTTAACGGATTAGCGCACCTACAACTAACATACCTACAATAATTATCAAAGTAAAAAATGGTAAAAATCTAGTCATAAAAAATTTACAGCAAATCAAAAAAAAAAATAAAAGTTTATGACTTTGACTAAGGCCCTTAGCCTTTTCACCTCTATTGTGGTAAATGCCACCATACGATGTTCTTATTTTTATTACAATATTTTTTGTTCATTTTTTTTTTATTATTACAGCGCTGCAAATGTTTATTATTATTATTCATAGAGAGTGAGGGCATTAGCAGAAATCAGGTTAATTTCGTTTATACTCGTAACGGCGCATCGCATGTGACGCGCGTTGGCGTCTCTCAAGCGCAGCACCAAAAGACACATACACCAACATACATAGATACATACGTCATATGACATAAAAAGCTTTGTTGTTTGTGTTGCATAGTCACATATGAATATTATTTATAGGTACATACATATGTATGTATATTGTACTACAATTGAAAATAGTCCATGCGTAGGTTGTAAAGGTGCTTTGTGCGTCAGGTCAGTTTGCATTGGAATTGTGTAGGGAAATTTTCACATACAAAAAAAAAAAGCAATTAGAATTAGAAAAAATACTCATAACAATCAACTTTACAACAATGGCAAAAAAAAACAAGTTTGTAGTGTGACCGACACTTAGTATTCTGTTTAGTGTAGAGCCGCTTTTGTGCTGTTTTTGTAAATGAGTCTCAATTTACTGATTGGTAAACTTACACGCCAAGGGAGCGTAAAACTCAAATATATGGAGTAAGTACCGTTATTTTACAAAACACAAAAAAAACTACTGTCGTTCATGCAAATCATGAAATTGTAAAAATTAGTTGTCCGCTAATAAATTATTCTGGCTCCATATATATTTCGAAATATCTGTGGATTAGAACTTTAAAAAAAAAAGAAATATGTCTGAAAAGCGACTTTTTTATGAACATTTTTTTACACGAAGCACGGCTGCGCAATCTGAAGTCGGCCACTGACAAAGGGTCTACTTCAGTGACAAAGGGTCTACTTCAGTTTGCCGAGGGGGCGGCGATGTTCTTCGACATTGCCACCGGCTCACAAAACAAGGGTTTTCATCGGTCGTATGCTTTGCTGATAACACAAAGGATCTACTAGTCTATGTGCGACCTCTCGTTGGGCCAGTCAGCTTAACCTAACCCAACCTAATGTTTTGACGCAACCAAACTTTCAACTCTAAACAAAAATTTCGGCCCAATTTAAAAACCCTCTGAATGCTTTTCCAAAGTGACATTGAAAATATTTTTGCTCCTAAGTACAATAAATTTTTTCTCAGGACTTAAGAAACAATCATATTTTATATTTATTTTTTTATAAGTACAGTAAGTATAGTGGTTTCAAAAGTTTAAGCGTTAACGCTCTTAAAAGATTTTGAAATTTGCAAAAGCTGTTTTTATTCATTTTATAAATGTGAACTTTTAAAACTTAAAACTTTTTTTGGAAACTCTAAACGAAGTTATATCTAACAAATATCCAATTTTGTAATTTTGTGTATACAAAGGAAGTAAATCAGTTTGAGGTATCAAAATATATTTCCTTTTACAGCGCCAAATATCAGCTTTGAATTCAACTTTTAGCAGATTTTTTAAAACAATTATTATTTTCAAGGTATTCAATGGATTTTGCAAGAATTCATATCCTTGAAAAGAAAACACATTATCGAAAATTTGCGGGTCTTCAAAGTTAGAGGTATGGTGTAAAAAAGTGATGCCGGAAGTTTAACATAGGACTTTGACTTTTTTACTTAAACTCCAAATTCTGGCATTATTTAATTAAAAACAAAAATATATATAAAAAAAAAAAACAAATACATTATTGAAAATTTCAAAATTTGTATAGTTAGAGATATTGTATAAAACAAGTTAAACCGAAATTTTTTCCACATTTCAAAGAAAAAAAATGTTTGAGTTTTTTAATTTTTCCAAGTTTTTACTGCAGGAGTAGCTAAAGATATTTACAAGGTGTTTGAAAAATAAACTTAAAATATTCAGAAAAAGGCGAAATTTAAAATTTTGCATAACTTTTGAAAAATTTATTATTTTCATATGGTTGAACTTTATTATATTTGTTATAAGAAAAGTGCTGAGCTAAACTCAGTCAATTAAACTAAATGAGATTTTAAACAACAAAATTATATTTGCATAAATAACACTGGGTAGTTATAAATTCCATGGGAAAAATGAGAAATTAGAAAAAATTTAAATTTTTTGGCAATTTGTTTTAATTTTTTTTTTGGTAATGCAAATTTTAATTACAATCAAGCTAATTAAAATTCTAACAAAAAAGAGGGAATATTAAAAAAAAATTAAGTTTTTTGCAAATTTATTTAACTAATATTTTTTTCTGCAAAATTCAATTAAAATCAAACTAAGTAAATGAGCTTTTAAACCAAAAATTATATTTTTATAAACAACAGTAGTTATAAATTCCAGGGAAAAGAGTGGAAATTAAGAAAAAATTGTGAACTATTTGGGAATTTATTTGAATTTTTTTTGTTTTGAGACAATAATCAATTATAATCACGCTAACTCAAATTCCAACGAAAAAGAGGGAATATTAAAAAAAAATTTAATTTTTTTGGAAAATTATTTAAATATTTTTGTTGTTTTTTTTTAGAAAAAATTAATAACTATCCAACTAAATGAGCTTTTAAAGCGGAAACTCATATATTTTTAAAAAAGCGAACACTAGCGTTGTTCCAGAGACAAAAAAAAAATGAGTTCTCAAGCTAAATTTTAAATTTGTAACCATTTTTTTGTTGTTTTTTTTTTCTAAATTTCATTTCATAATTCTCCGTACAAATTTATGTAATTTAAGGTGTTATGATTTCGCATTCGCTGCTCTTTTCATTTGACTTATCATAAAATCAACTTTTATATGCCACAGTCGACGATTGCCTATTAAAAGGCAAAAAAAAAGTACAATGTAAGGTAAACAGAGCACTTTCTACTTAACATATTTCTGACTCTTTAAACAAGACCAGAGGCAGCCAATTTTTTTAAACGCTTCTTTGAAATTTAATTCTGAGGCCAGTTAATTCTTAAGGCCAGTATGTATAAGGAAAGTATTTGGAAAGGAGTTATGAAGAGATGTGGTGATCTTCGAAATAGCTACAATACTTTCTTTATACTGGCCTTGAGCGCAAAAATTAATATTGTCGATTTAAATAAATTAGGTAAAAAAAAAAATTGTGTACTAATAACTTTTATTTTCAACGTTTAATATGTGTCGCTATTTATTGTTTTAATTACTAGAAATTATTTTGAAGTTTATCTAAGCACGTCTTCCATGTTTTTAGTGAGACCAAGCCTTAGTTTTAAATAAATTTAATATTGCAATGTTTATTATTCTTTTGTCAATATTTTGACTTCCATCTCATTTCGGCATATATTTTTACCGCAGATAATTATTTGCAGCGCAGTTCCACATTTCAAATTCATGTCAACCCCAATTAGTAAGAAGAGTTCTACCAAACCACTAAAAAGACAAATCCTATTCCGACAGTAAAACATCTAGGTGGAATTGAATATTAAATATTTTATTTATCCCCAGTTGGCAGGCCTAGTAAATATCATAAGATTGATTAGCTTTATTTGAAATATTATCTGCTTATTCACTCTCTCAATTGATGCTTTTGTTGTGATTTCGCATTTATTTGCACGTCCTTTGCATTTTGTTTCAATTTATAAGAAAAAAGTCTAAGAGAAAAGTTTCGCGAAAGTAATCTAAATTTTCTTCACAACTAACAAAATATTCTTGAAAAGAAGCCACGGAAGCTTACTAAGCGTATTTTCAACCAAACCATTTTAATGATAAAATAAAGATTGCTCGTAAATAACCTATAAAAAAAATGTTTACATTCGCATGTATTAAAAATATATGAATGAATGTCAATAGGGATATATTATAAGTATAATTTGCACTTGAATTGATGTGCGAAGTGGAGTAAAAAGCGAAACCAGGTCGAGTTCGCAGTCGGCCAGCGAGCGCAACAAAGAGCGATTAAAAATCAACGAGGAAGACATTGCAAAGAACAAGACTAAGAATAACAACAACAACAATTAACAATAATGTAAATATGGCAAGTGTTGATGTAACAACTACAACAACAACTAAGGGATATAACAACCGAAATAGTGTCACGTAGATATCTATAATGCAAATGAATTGAGTGTGAAAATAAAAAGCATCAAAAAAAATTACACAATGGTAAAACTTACTGCCAAGTACCAGACGGGTATAAAAACTAAAAGAGCGCCAACTTGAAGGTTGTGAAAATTAGTGTATGGTATTCTTATTATGTGCATGTTGTTGTTGTGAAACCAAGGTAACGAAAAGAGCGCAGTCAAGGCTGAAATTATGGCATATGAAAACCCAAACAAAAAAAACAAGCGAAAAACTTACAATGCTTCATAGTATTGATCGAATGTTCTGAGGGAAATATATATATCGTAATTTAAATAATAAAGAGATATAATGCAAAATTTCAATTTTCTGTAGAAGCACAGCGCTATTCAAAGTGTTGGTATACAAAGTGTAGTTTAGATGATTCTTCCTTATTCAGAATTAGGTCCCTTTATGCTCCTCAAAAAAAAAATAATCATTCAAATTTCACAATCTTAAAGAAAAATTTTTTATTTTTCTTTTGTATTTTATTGAATACTCGCATTCTCCTTTCAAATATATGCCCCTTTTCTCTCCAATATTGTGGGAAGATTTCGTATCAAGTTTAACTATGAAAAATTCAGTTTATATGCGCATGCTTGAAAGTCTGATGCGAAATATATTAATAAAGTTTCTTTGAGTTTATATCCCGTTCTGATCACATTTAAAAGCGTGAAGTAGAAGAGAAATTAAAGCAATGGGGAAAAAACGTTGTATGTGGTTGGCATGGGTGCATCGGTAACTTCAAATCAGGGACCGAAAATAATCGTTATTCTGATTCTATCGGACCAAAAAATCATTGGCCAAATTTAGTTCCAAACAAAACTAGAATATATCGATGTAGTTCTGATGTCATATGCTATGCAAATCGGACCTTATTTGTTATTTAGAAGCTTTTTTGTTTTAAATTATTGCATAGTCGCTGTTCTTAGATTTTTATTTTTCGGATCAAAAATAATCGGTATTCTTGGATTTTTATTTTTTCGCTGAAGCTTGATTTTTGTTTAAATTTTTTTTTCGATCAAAAATAAACGTTATTCTTGGATTTAAATTTATCGATCATATTTGATCGATATTTTGTGATTTTTATTTTTTCATTCAAAAATAATCGTTGTTCTTGTATTTAAAATTTTTCATCCAGAATAAACGCAAAGAATTTTGTTGGCGATAACAATAATAAGTTTTATGATCGAAAAAAAAATCACAAAGTATCGATCAAATATCACCGAAAAATTATGAATCCAAGAATAACGGTTATTTCATATCGAAAAAAAAATTTTCAAATATCGATAAAATTTGATCGGAAAAATAAAAATCTAAGAACAGCGTAAATTTTTATCGAAAAAATTAAAATCATAAACTAACATGCTTTTTTATAAAAAATTATAAAAATTACTCAAACATCAACTTATATAGAAGCGCATTAGGAAAAGTTTTGCCGGCTGTTAAATAAACAATTATTTATGTATACAAAAGGTTTTTGCGTTTTTGGAATTCTAATTTTTATTAAAAAAAAATTTTATAATAAAAAAAAAGATCGTATCCTGATGCCGAAAGAAGTTCATTCATAGTTCAGGACCGCACTAGCCCCAAACCAGTTCCAAACTATTCTCGAACGAGGCTAAACTAGGCCTGTAGTGCGATTCACTAACTTATTTTAGAGATATTCGTTTGGTTAACTCAACTTAACCAAAATTTTAGCAACCCTGCTATTCAGTAGCCATTTTTTAACGATTTTCGCATTCGCCGAATCAGCTGTTGATGTTAGCTAGTCGATGACCGACAACTAAACGATAACAAATTTTATGTTGTTAACTCAATCGAGAAAAGTGAAATTCGTGATTTCAATTTAAATAAAAGAAAAATTTTAAATTCAGTGATTTGTTTTCTTGTAATTAAAAAGGGAACATTAAATAATGTCGTTTAAATATTTGGCATATGATTTATCACGAGGTGATGAAGAAGTAAGCGCTCCAACAGTGGATCGACGTTTACTCCGAGATGTGGACAATCCCTTTCATTTAAATGCAACAGACTTTCAAAAACTGTATCGGTTAACTCCAGACTTGGCTGAATACCTAATTTATCAGCTTGATAACCAAATAAGAGGATCCAGAATAACAGCAATATCAACTGAGAAACAGGTAGCTCGTGTAATCTTTAAGCCTGTATGCAATTTTAAATTTTACTTTTATATTGGTAGGTTCTAGCGGCGTTAAGGTTCTTCGCAACTGGTTGCTATCAACGACTCGTAGGTGAACAATGGGGAATATCCATGAGCCAGTTTTCCGTAAGCCGGCATTCATCGGGTAACGGATGCAGTCAATGATTCGTTGTTTCACCAGAAAGTGAGGTTTCCTATGACCCAAGTGGAACGCCATTCTGCTAGAGAAATGTTTGCTTCGGCCTCGTCTCCCTTTGTGGGAGGCTGTATTGGAGCCGTCGATTCCACGCACATATCAATTTTGACACCAAGGAATCATAAGGAGGCTTATGCCAACCACCACATCTACTATTCAATTAATATGCAACTTGTAAAAGCAAACTTTTACAAGGATCCATGTATAAAAACAGAGATATAGTTTAGTTTTAATATATAGATAAATGATTATAATTAAAAAAAATTTAATATATGTATGTAAATCCTAAATACGCTGGAGAACAACGCGAAGTTTGAAAACGATAACCATGGCATATTTGCAGGTTATTCCGCATATTCCTTGGAGTCGAGTTGATGACTATTCTAACAAAACACTCATAGAAGAGTCCGGAATTCTGCTACAATGGATCATTGCAATATATATAAAGAATTTTAAGTGTTTGTAGTTTGAAACAAACTAATATCTATGTATTTCACTTTAATGAAATATAACAACATCGCTCAAATTTTTATTTGGCAGCAGGCATTCGTTTGATTTTTTTCTATTCCTCTTTGTGCTTTTCGCTTATTTTGGCATTTAGTTTGACTGAGATGCCACTCTTTATCACTTTGAATAAATACAACGAAACAGCTATTAAGTGTCGTTAAGAATAAGTTAGTGAATCGCACAATCGTTAGTGCAAACGGCAAATATTGCCGCTAAAAATAACAATTGTCGTACCGTTTAAAGTTAGTGAATCGCACTACTGAACTAGTTCCAAACTGAAATAGCCCCAAACTAAACAAAGCAGCCCTGAATTAGTCTTCAACTGCGCCCGAAGTCATCCGACACTAGTCCCGAAGTGTTCCAGAGCTAGTCCCTAAATGATTTTGAATTAGTGCCCGAAATGGTCAAGCGTCGTGTCGTGGCTTTGTGGCCCAGACTTGGAAAATCACGCACATGGCGCTGAAGAAGTTTTACTTTAAAGAAAAAAACACTAAATAAAAAAAAAATAGATATTTTTGGAAATGCTGAAAATTCTTCTGGAAACGCCATTTCGGCCAACAGTGAGCGCTACAGTGACTAGATAAATGTTTTTTTTTTTTGCTGATAATTGAGGACATGGACTTGCAAGATTTATATTTTCTGCAGTATGGTGCGCCATGCCACACGCAATTTATACAATTGTGACGTTAGTTGCCCACCTCGGAACTGCGATTTGACGACGTTATAATTTTTTTTTAGAGTATGCCATGAAGGGCGGATGTTATGCAAGCAAATCATTAACGATTGATGCTCTTAAGGAAAATACAGAGCAAGGCATTCGCGAACTTGAACCATAATCGGGCAACAAGGTACAAGTTCTTGGGAAATTTTATTAACCGGGTGCGCTAATGCGAATCCTGTCGAGGTAGCTATGTATGTACATACATGAATGAACTCATCTTCCATAAATCATGGGAATATTCACTCTTCTTAATAGATAAAAAAACATACCGGAAAAATTGAGTTTCGCTAATTTTTTTTTAATTGAAAAAAATCAATACATGGACCACCTTGTACAAACAGATACGGCAATACAAAACAAGTGTGACGATCAGCGGTACGTACATACAGATTCCTACGCATGCCGGTAGTTAAAAGTAATTGCAGTGACGAACACAAATTCTATTGTTTCTATATTTTTTTAAAGCCGCTGTATTTGTTTTTTTTTTTTTTTTGTTAATTCTATGCAAGAGCTTGACCCAGACCGCGACCATCTTTCTTGATGGCGTACGGCGGCAGAGCCATTAAGCTTCTGAAGATCTCCGCACAAAAACAAAAATGAATTAAGAACAGTCATCATTCAACGGCCAGCAGCCAACCAACAACAGCCATGGACTGGCCCCAAATACAGATGGCATTGCTGGTGGTGGCAGATGCTGTGCATAAAATGCGAAAATAGCAAAAACAATTGGGCAGTGGCGCACGTGAGAAGATGCAACGGCAAACAATAACATGATATACAAAAAAAACAAAAAAACAACTAATACAAAAGTGTGTCAGCAGAAAATACAATACAAATGCAAACATGCGACCGCATTGAGGTCGCTGTGGCGTGCGGCAGCAATAAAAAAAAGCGCATAGCAATAGCAATAAAAAACGAACTGCAGCTTCTGCAAACTTGACAAGGTTGTGCAGCTGTTGTTGCAAGTAGCCAGCGCAGCAATTGAGGCTAAAGTTGTTTGTCTGCAGCAGAACAGTTATTGGTATTGGCTGGTGGTGGCGGCTATGGCGGTGCGCTGCTGGCTGTCTGCTTGTCCTCCATCCATACCCAAATGGCCCTGGCGCATGCGCGCATACCATTTTGACTTACCAATGGCACACGTGCCACGCCACGGCATAGACACTTTGCCTTTTTAGGTTTGCTACCGCAAAAAAAAAAAAAACAAAAAACCTATGCAAACCCATCGCACTTGCAAGTTTATTATATGTGTATGTTTGTATGCAAATGCATTTGTGTTCAATGTCTTATTGGTCGTATGTGAGTGTCTGGATGTGTGTGGGTGCTTGCGCTTGCGCATTTTTCTTTCAGCGAATCTATTTATTTGCGGTTTCACGTGAAAACTCGGCCAAGTTAGTGGAAAACGAAAAGTCTTGACTGAACTAGCAACAAACAACAACTGCCAGCAAGGTCCGCTAATAGCCATGGTGGCTATGTGTTTGATGGAAAAAATTCCCACTCCCATACACTCGCGCACATCTATAGTAGTTGAATGCAAATGACTTTTTTTTCTCAACCGCGTATTTAGCGCTTTATGGACTTGCTTATCGCTCGCACGTGTATGTCTGTATATTAGATTGGGTCGACGGGCCTAATATGAAAGCAAAAAAGTTTGCAATTAACTCTCTCGAAGTTGTTGTGAAGATTTTAGGGCCATAAAAATTTTCGTCCTTGGAGTTTCTTGAAAACAAAAAATTTAATTTTCTTTATAACTCGATACTAAAGTGCGATATTTGGTTGAAAAGATATTTAGTTGAGTACTGCAAATCCTTCTAGGATCCTTTACTACAGCGTACCTCCTTAGCCCACTAAATGCAAATCAAATAACTCAATTTAAATTTAAATTTTTATTTATATTATTATTGTTCTCAAAATTTATCCATTATTTTGTTTGTGTAATTTGGCGAGTGAAATGTCAAAATCTGAATTCGCCCGGTATTGCTCATGTATTTTGTTCGTGCAAAAAACCCAGCGAATTTGGAAAGAATAAAAAGCATTCAGCTCATGGGACGCTATCACCTTATATGAGTTCACCTTGATTGTTCTCATCGGATTGCGATATGGGTGAAATAGTTTTACATTTTTGTTTTTGTGTTACTGCTACTTTCTTATATGAATTTGCCTTGGCTGCTATAGTAACACCATCTTATATGAATTCGCCTTGGAAGCGTGACAATAAATTTAAATGGTACCAAGGTGTATCCATAGAAGGTGATAGTAAGATAAACAAAGCGAATCCGCTGTGTATTTTGTTTGTGTCATGTCAGTTTGCTCATGTATTTGGTTAGTGTAATTTTGCGAGTGAAATGCCAAAAACTGAATTCGCCCAGTTTGCTTATGTATTTTGTTTGTGTAAACAAAACAACCTAGCGAACTCAGAGAGAAGAACAAGCATTCAGCTCATGGGATGCTATCACCTTGTATGGATTCGCCTTGAATGGTACCAAGGCGTAGTAAATTTTTGTGTGGCGATTGTCAAAGTCAGTCTCAAGTGAATTTGTTGGGCGAATTGAGAAAATAGAAAACAAATATACAGTGACGTGCAAAACATGTCTAACGATGACCTTTTGACAATATTAGCAATGGTTTACAAGATACATTTCTTTTTGTTAATTTTATATACAAATTAGAACCATACCGTTCGAATAACACCAATATCGGACCACAAATACGAAGTTTCTGAAAAACTCAATTGAGGCGCCCCCTGGCGCATTCATTTTCAATAAAAGTACCTTGTACGTTTCTAATTTCGTCAAAGCCAGATTTTGTATTACCCCAGCACCATACCGTTTGAATATCATCAATATCGGACCATAAATTCGGATTTTCTTAGCATCTCGACTCTTGCGCCACCTAACGGATTAAAATATAGCCTATGACCGTGCCATCGGTTTAAGGAAAATGCTGCACAAATTTGATGGAAATCCGTTAATCAGGTTTTGAGCCAAGTTGTAACAAAGGAAAGGTTTATATTTTTGTAAATACTTATATATTTAGATAAAGTTTATACCATAGCAAAACCCCTATAAATTAATATTTCACACTTCATTAAAAATTTAGGAAAACTGAACAAATTTTAATCAATATTTTAAAATTTTTCAAAAAAGTTTTTAGAAATTTTTCGAGTATGCAGTTTAATGCTTGTTTAATTTTAGTATTAAAAGTCTCCAAGGCAAAGATTAAATGAAAAATTATAAAAAATCAACAGTTGTTTTTAGTGACTTCAAACTTGAACTTTATTATTTTAAAATTCAATAGACTATGAAACTGCATACCCAAAAATGTGTATAGATCCTAAATCCTCTAAAAAATTGAAAAATTTTGATGGAAATTTATTGAGTTTTTATAAATTGTGTATAAAGTTTGAAACATTAGTTTACATGTTTTTTGTTAAATAATTAGCTATAGTTTTATATAAAACTTACAAACAAAATTAATCAAGAAAAACCTTGTTAATATTGTAAAAGGGTCACAAAGGTTAGGGCCGATTTTGCTCGCCAGTGTCAATAATTTGTTATTACAACATCGACAAATTTAACAAATGATGCAAAGCAATCAAAATAAAGACAAGGCGAATTTAAATGAAAAAAAAGTCAAATTAGCTGTTCTTTTGACACCTTGGATGGCGCTTACGCCAAAAAATATCATATGAGGTGGGGTTGAGAAAGCAGTTGAGTTTATTCGCTTTCTGGACAGAATGTCAAAACTATGTATTTGTTGTTTATATTTTTGTAAATACTTATATATTTAGATAAAGTTCATACTATAACAAAACCCCTATAAATTAATATTTCACACTTCATTAAAAATTAAGGAAAACTGAACAAATTTTAATCAAAATTTTAAAATTTTTCAAAAGAGTTTTGGAAATTTTTCGAGTATGCAGTTTAATGCTTGTTTAATTTTAGTATTAAAAGTCTCCAAGGCAAATATTAAATGAAAAATTATAAAAAATCATCGGTTGTTTTTTTTCTTACCGATTCACACTGTCATTGTGCGTACAATTTGGTAGCGTACAGTGTTGTTGTTGTACGCTCAACACCACTCCATAGGAATTCGCCTTGAAAAAAATTATTTTCCATTTACTTTCAATGTATTTCAATTAAAAAAAATATTACTAAAAATAAAATGTTTCATACAAACAGCAAAAAATAAAAAGTGGTAAATTAAAGAGTTATGAAGAAAAAGAAGTTTTGGCTATTTTTAGGACATTTCAAAGATGAAAATTCGGAAAGAGCTAAAATTCTCTCAAACTAAGCTTTCAAACTAGATGGGGTAATTCCAACTTTTATTGCATGACCCCATCTAATGTACATATTTGATATGTGTTAGCTTGTGGCTGCGCCGTTGCTTTGTCGCGTGGCATGCGCCTGCGCACATACCCTCACAAGTGTACATAAAGCATTTACAAATGAATGGATGCCCACGAGTCTAGGTACGTGTGTCTTTTCTATGTTTATTGATAAGCCTCCGGTAGCGTTAGAAATGAGGGTAATGGGTGTGAAAGAATTAGACATACAATTTTAATTTTCTTCTTTTTTTCTTCTTGTACTTTACCTTTGCACGCTGCGAGTATTTGTTGCCATAGCTGCCCCGCTTCAGCCAGCATTGTTTTTTGTATTAGAAGTTACTTTGTATATTTGAAACTACATGAATAAAGCGTACTCATTAGGCTACGTTGGCAGTCGGTATGCAATAGAGGTATTGTCTAAGCTAGTTCACTAATTAATAGTAGATAATTCAAGACTGAAAATCAAGGTCGCACTAGTGCTATCTTTTCACACGAGGAGAGGTCCAAGAGTTCATGGAATGCAGGAGATGGAGTGGGCGTAGCGACGCGGTCTAAATTCCTTACTCGTCATTAGTCAAGTTTCAACTCTCTTGCGACATTGGTTTATGAATAGTCGCCTGCTAAACCAATCAATTTGGAAGTAAACTGGAACTATGGAGCAACCCGAACATCTTGCCATGATAAAATGGGCAAACTATTTTGCATAAAATTAAAACCGTCTATGATGAAAAGCTTCCTGGTAAATTAATGATTTATAAATGGCAAGGGCTTTTTAAAACAAAGTCAAGACTCGATTGGACGGCCCATCAAGATAACGGTTAATCTGCATTAGTTGGAGTAGCAGATACCACCATTTTTCGTATCCTACAGATTTTGGAATAAAACAGGAGTCGAAAACAGAAGTCTCTGGTAAGGCGTTAAACAGGTACACCACCACCAAAGAAGTTCAAAGTGTCGGAGTCGGCAGTAAAATATATGGCTCACTTTTTTTTTTGAATTGTGAGTGAATATTGCGCCATCGATTATAAAGAAAAGGATATCGCCATATGCGGAGAAGACTACGGAACCATATTAGGAAAACTAATGGATGGCCATCTAGGTAAAACTTCGAGGAAAATTGACAAAGGGTGTACTGCTCTTGAAAGACAACGCGTCGGTTCACAGTTGCAATGGCTGCTTTGCACACGCATGGCCTTCAAATCTTTGGTTCCCCGACCCTCCAGATAAAACCTGACTTCCAGTGACTTTTATCTATTTTGAAATTAAAAAAACAAAAGTTGAGGGGTAGTAAGTTTGCCGACGGCAATGAGGTTACCTTAACCAGGCAATTTTAGCTCATTTTAAAGCAAAATACATACAAAACACATTTTTTTCGACGGTTTATAAAAATTAATTAACCGATCCACTAAATGTATTCTGATTAAAAGATATTATATTGAAAAGGTAAAATAAATAAATTTTTTATTTCACTTACAACCTTCCATTCCACGCACTTTCGGTCTCTCCATTGAAAGAGATCGACAGAGACTTTTTGATTCACTATATATTTTATAACTATCAACATTTCGTTCAATTTTTTTTTTTTAATTTTAGCCCTCATTTTAATTTTATCAAAAATAGATTTTGAGCTTAAAGGCAGTTTTTTTGTAAACGTATTGGAAAAACCAACAACAGTCAAGCCGGTGGAGCTTAGACTTTTTCAGGTTTTGATCCCCGGCCATCACGTCTACAAGGCATGTGCCGACATGTGAACTCTTGTTATTTGCCACCTTCCTAATTCCAACCACAATTCATTTAAAAGTGTAGGAAAGCGCGTGGTATTAGTAGGAGTATCCCGGTTCATATCTCAAACACAATAACAGCAAAACGGAAACTATATATACAATACTTATAGATAACATAAAGTGTCCATATGTATGTGCTTCCAAATCACATCTTAGAATCTCCAACCATTATTTTATTAATTTGTATTTAGTTTTACAAACAGCTGGCAAGCCTCTTTAAAAATATTAAGTTATTTTAATAAAATTTTCCAAACAGGTGGCAACAGTAATATTTCGCTTAATACCGATATAGTAGTAGCTTTTGATTGAATGTTTTAATTAAATTAAATTAACTTTTTAAAACAGGTGGCAACTTCCATCAAAAATAGTTTCGTATAAACCTTTCTTATTTGACAAAAATACTTATTTTTATTCCAGATAGTTTTCTAAAACAATTGACTTTTTTGAACAGGTGGCAACTTTCTACAAAAAATATTTTTGAAATTTAATTTTCTCTAGCCTCCTTCATTTCACACCAGCATTGTAACGCATAACTTCTTTAATTTTATTAATCACATTTAATTTAATTTTCCAAAAAGGTGGCAACCCTCGTGGAAAATATTATCGTGTAAACCACTCTTATTAATACATAAATTTTACTTTAATATACAAGATAATTTATTAATTTAATGGAACAACTTTCCTCAAAAAAATATTTTTTAAACAGAGCTTTTAATTAATTAAGTTAAACTTTATATTTCAAAAATATTACCGAAACCTCTTTGAAAATATTAGTTATATGTTTAAAAGTTAATATTGTCGTTTAATATGTTTATTATTTATATTAAACCTATTTCGTTCCAAAATAAATAAATAAATTAATTAAATCTTTTTTTAAATTTGTTTAATAATTTTTTAATAATTTTAAATGTCATTACCTGTAGAGAAAAGATTATGTGGACGAAGCTTTAAGTCTGGTTTACAGAATTTATAAGACAAAACTTAATTTTAGACTTTTGTGACTAAAATAATTTATTTAAAAAAAACGTGGATTAAAGAAATATACCTCTGTAAACTAGGTTTCCTCACCAAAAAAAAAAAAATTCGGTCATTCTTCCGGAATTATAGAATTTATTATGCTTTAAGACTTCCGCCAGTATATTAATATTTACGCGACCTGGATTGATTTGAAATTAAGTGGAGTTTCTTATAGATAAAAATAGTTTTTTAAAATAAAAATAGTTTTTAAAAATTAAAGTAGTTTTTAAAAATATATTTTTCTTGGCATACACTTGCGCTGATGAAACAGTGCAAATTTAAAAGGCTTGCTTAAAAATATTTAAAAATTTCATAAGGATGAGATTTGCGAAAAATATAAAAAGGATGAGAAAATATCTCTCCAATGGTATGCCATAAATCTGAATCGACTATGTAATTCAAGCTTTTTTCAAACCAATCTTTCAAAAATAATTAAAGAGGGCATTGGAAATTTCGTTATTAAGATTCCATTGAACAAATTTTTAAATATTTTTATGTGGAACTTGTAAGCACAAACTGTTATGATCTGAAGTGATTTCTTCTTTAATATTTAAACTATCTTTAATTAAAAAAAACCACAA
Source organism: Anomoia purmunda (assembly GCA_951828415.1). Lineage (NCBI taxonomy): Eukaryota > Metazoa > Arthropoda > Insecta > Diptera > Tephritidae > Anomoia > Anomoia purmunda. Next base: position 19,756,760 of record OX639993.1, read on the forward strand.
AATTGAGGTAATTTCAAATCGGCCCAATTCAACTAATTGTCATTATTATTGCGAATTATTTTGGTCGATGACTTTAAATATAATGAATTTAATAATTCCGATAGAAACCTCGAAACGATTTTTTTTTGTGTGGGAAATGATGCGCCTTAATGTACATATTCTTCAAAAATTAAAAAAAAACTATGGCTTTTCGTAAATTTTTCACCTAAGAAAAAGTATTTATTAAAATCAGTACTTTGAGAGCCAAATGGTAAAAATTATTGTCCTTATATTAAATTTTCTGAAATTGTATATAAGTACAGATATACGCTATGAATTCCATATTTAACACACATATAAAAGAATAAAAAAGATTTCAAAAAATTAAGTAAAACCAAGTGCTTTAAACAAATCTTCAATAATTCAATTCTTAACTGTTAAATCATTCCATCTAATCATTTCAATTTTTTTTTGCGGAAATATGTGATATGCATTAGCATTTGCAACAAAATTAATACAAAATACAAAACAAAAACAATAATAATAGAATCCTCATACTGTGGTTCAATAAATTTATTTATTTATGCATGAAATGCCAGCGAGTAAGCGCGTATTCGGGAGCACTGCCATAAATTCATATACATATATATATACAGTGGTCGTCATAGTGGTAGCACCACCACATATTCACAAGTTTTGATAATTTATTTTTGTTTATTTAATTTCTACACAAACACCGGTGAAATCCAAGTTTCAAAGGGACAACAAATTCAACCAACCTTACTTGGGTATGATTTGAAAATTTGGCTATGCAGTTTTGTAGCCCACTCAATTCTAGTGTAATTAAGTTCAAATTTGAATTAGCTATAAACTACCGTTGTTTTTGGCAATATTTTTTCATAACTCTCTTCCGCAAATTCATCTATTTAACCCAGGCTCGGATGTTATTTATATGAAAGAAAAACCGCGCAACATCATCAATAAAAAAATTGTTAAAAATCAAGAGTAATTTGTAGCTACTTCAAATTTGTATTTTATAGTACTAAAAATGAATGAGCTATAAAACAGCATACCCACATTTTTTCTAGAAATTAAATTGTTTTTTTTTATTATGTGTCAAAACTATGGAATTCTTTCATCCATTTCAACGAAACTTTTAACTTGGATTAAATTAGTGCTTTATTTTTATTAAAAAAATAATAATTAAAATTAAATAAAGAAAAAACAATAGTCACAACTTGTGAAATATTTGATTGTGCTATTGTTATGACATGCACTGTACATACACAAATCATTCATAGCTCAAAAATTATTCATATGTACATGTAGATATGTAGATATGTGTATGTCTGTTTGTGAATGTAGGTAGGAAATTCAATTTTGTGCTTTTTGCAAAGCTCATCAAATATTCAAAATACAATTGAACAAAAAGCCTCTTTTATGGATTCATAGATACTTACAATAGGAGGTGATTCATTTGGGAAGACTTTTTTTAGCAAAAAAAAAATTCTTTCAAATGCTGCGTTGCCAATTTTCTATGACGCGATCGAGGCATTTCAAGTGGTACTTAGCTATTGATGGATCTAGTAAAGAAGCGTTTTTTAGTCCTACATACATACATACACAGGTAAATATCTTCTCAGATAATCAAATTGCTATTCAAGCCCTCCCTTCTCCCTCGGTGGACGAGTGTAGGAGAGACTTGGCTACAATTTCTGATAAATACGAGTTTATCCTAGAAACTGAATATTGAGGAAATATCGAAGAAGGTAGTGATCGCCTTGTACTGTTTCTCAACTAGATTTATTAAATAGTTATAAGAATTAGAGTTTTTGATTCAATAACAATGCGATCGACGGTAGCTATGGATTTCCTGACTCCTTTTTCGCTTTTTCGAGAATTTCAATATATTTCTTCGTAAAATTAATCTAAATAGGAGCCGGCGCGCAGCGAGTTGGGGTTGCAGGGTATACTTTTACAATGACAGCTTAATCAAGAAGGTTTCCGTAGTTACCCTGGCCCCCGTTGGCTTCCTTGGAACGAATAGGTTTGCGAACAGTTTGGTAAGCTCTGGGCAGCTACTCGGACGTTGCCAAAAGTGGGCCGGAGGAAGCCACAAGATATTCTACGGTTGCCCTAGCCACTGCTCTCTCCAAACCTAGGGGCACCAACAAGACATGGTCCAAAGAGAGTCCTTGCGTCTCAATATCAGAACTGGCCCTTATATCGGCAACTACTGAGAGGATGAGAACATGGAATCATCGCAGTATTTTCGTTATTTATACGGGGCGGGTTTATTTAGAATTTTCATTTCCCGGATTAAGTTGTTTTTAAAAAAAGTGGAAGAAATACATAAAATATATGCCCGAGCAAATTTAAGGGCTAAGATATTTATATCTGTATTCTATAATAAAACTGGGGACCCAATGTGTAGAACTGAAAAGTTTAACTTTTTTAAGAACCAACAGTTTCTTGTGCACCGAAGCTACAACTCTTTCTGTTTTTTTTTTTTACTTGTGGTACAAAGTCTCAAGGGGCTAACTTAACCCTTAAGTGAAACTAAAAAACATTCTGACTTGCTGGAAGATAAGTTTTTTCAGCTAAATGATCTTGCAGAATAATACCATGGTTACACTTTCGCAAAAAAAAAATGCTAAATGAGTTACGCTGTGTTATTGAAACAACTATTTTTTGTTTATTTATTTGGGTAACGCTGATTTCAACCCAAATACAGGGCACCCGAGAGAAATTACTTGTAGTTTGTGAAAATCAGAAGACCAATATTTTGTGCAATCCAATGAAATTAATTGAAAAAACAAATTTGGGAAAATGTATGTGAAAAGATAGTAGAAAAAACTTTTTCTTTAATGCCGCAATTGTTAAAGATGTTTTCAAATTAAGGACTAATTTTCGAATCGATACTTAAAAAAAATTGAAGCAAAAGCAGTGCACAAAAGATAAATGCAAATAAAAAGCTTTATGAAATACCAGCCTAAGTCAGTGAGCTTTGTTTCAAATGCGTTTTTTATATTATTTTACAAAAATTTTAATTTAAATATGCTCAGAAAGTGTTGGCTACTTTTACCTCAATTGCAATGTGCACTACTAACACATACAAATCACTTCACATACATAGTAGGTACAAAGTGTCAAATAAGCAGGTGATCAATGTCTGGTTCAGTGTGGTGAAAATAAAATATCGTTTATGGCATTAAAAGTGTAATATGAAGATTACAGAATTGCCCAAATAAAACATGAGGTTATTTTATTTAAATTCAAGACAATTCAGCAGAGATTCTAATTACGTTTGACACTTTGTAAGTGATGAAATTAAGGTATAAAAGTAATAGTGATTTCGGAGTAAATAATGCATCTTCCGAAAACCATTCGAATTCGCTTGCATGGAAACATAGCATTATAATATGTTTGTATGTCTGTTTGTTTGTAGAAATTCGCGGGAAATTCTGCATATATTTGAGTAACAATAAAACGACGAAAATGTCATAGCAACCATTATTTAACCGGCTGTATTGATATTGTTCTTCTCGTTCGCAATATATTACGCGATGTGATATAATTGTTTTTTGCTTCATTCATGTCTTCATTCACTCACAACAAAAACAGCTGGGTATGTACATAGATATGCAAATTCTAAGCAATCTAAAAGCGTTTGAGTTCTATAAACTCGGTAGCTTGTTTTGGTTTTCAATTGAGTTTGATTATTTTGGAAATTTTCGCTTTTTTGCTTTGTTTTTCTTTTTTTTTTTGGTTTTTGTATTATATTTTAATATGGATTTCTGGCCTTTTTAATGTTTTGCTACAGAAAATTTATGGAAAAAATTTAATTGATTTTGACCAACTCTTAGCGTTGAGCCAATTGCACGCCTTCACAGCTGCTTAAGATATTCAAGCGGTCATTAGCCGCTGCAATGACTTTTTTTTTTTGGTATAATATTAGACATTTATTATTATTGTTGTTGTACATAAATATAGACCTATTTAAATATTTACCTATACAGTGAATCAAATAATTGATCACATGGTGGTTAGTTTTCAGCATTTCCAATATTTTTCACGCCTAAGTTTTATAAATAATTTTGTATAAAAATATAATTTTTTTATAAAAATCATACAAATTGAAATTTTAAAGTCTTCACACAATTTATAAAGGATTAAAAAAAATGTACATAAAAATTTTAAAATTTTTAACATAAATTTTTTGGAAATATTTCGGTTAATTAATTTTGTAGCTCATTCAGTTTTAGCATAAAAATGTGAAGGGGCTAAAAATGTTGGTTTATTTTTGTCATTTCTTTGAAATTCCTTTCTTTTCCCAATATAACGGATGAATTTAATTTCAATTTCCGATGATTTTTAATATTTTCTAACAGACTTGCACATTTTCGGTCATTAACCTGCATGCATCATCAACACAAAAAATTCAAAATTTAAAAAAAAAACAACAGGAGTTTTTAGCCACAAAAGTTTTCTAAAAATTCAAATTAAAAAAAACATTAGTAAGATTTAAATTGAAGATTTGTGGATTTTTTACAATTATATTTTTTTTTATATTTAAAAAAATTAAAGAAAGATATTTATCCAAAAAATTCAAATTAAAAATTGTGAAATTTTGATGAAAATGTGTTGAATTTTTCTAAATTTTGTACTATTACAATCAATATTTTTATAAAAAAATTAATGAACAAAATCATTCACGAAATATATGCAAGTTTTCCAAAAATTCAAATTAAAAAGTTTTAAATTTTGATGAAAGTTTGTGGAATTTTTAAAGTTTTGTTGCCATATAAAACTATATTTTTATAAAAAAACTAACGAAGAAAACGTATCAAGAAAAACAAGGCGAATATTAATGCATGTTAAAAAGTTTGAAATTTCGATGAGAATTTGTTGACTTTTTTATATATTTTTATAAAAAAAATAACGAACAAAATTTATCACGGGAAACACGGCGAATATTTTGAAAGTTTTCTACAAATTCAAATTAAAAAGTTTGAAATTTTGATGGAAATTTGAAGAAGTTTTAAAAATTTTGCACCATATAAAAAAAACGAAAAAAATGTATCATGAAAAACTTGGCTAACATCCATGCATCCATGCATGCTAAAAGCTTAAAATTTTGATGAGAATATTTTGACTTTTTTCTAAATTTTTTAACTATATTTTTATCAAAAAAATAACGAACAAAATTTATAAATTTTGTAAACCGATTATATTTTTAAAAAAATATTTATATGCAATTTTTCTAAAAATTTTGATGAATATTTATTGAATTTTTAAAAAAATTTTACCAATGTTTTTATAAAAAGTTAACGAACAAAATTTATCATGGAAAACACGGCGAATATTTTGCAATTTTTCTAAAAATTCAAATTAAAAATCCTGAAATGTTGATGAAAATTTTTGGAATTTTTATAAACCCATGTCGAATATTAGATGCAAAATACTGCCAGATCGATTGTTTGAGTCATTGTATACAGCATTTTATGATAATCGCTACGCCAAATTCACAACCTTTTAGTCATAATTTAAGCTTTTAAGATTTTGGTTTTTTGTTTTGCTATTTGTATTTTTAGTACGCGTTTTTGATTTTTTTTGTTTTTTTTTTTTTAGTTACTCCGCCATGCGGTGACTGTAATTCAACTACAACAACCAAAAAAAAACCACCACAGCAAACTCAATAGCAAAAATTCGTTAGACAACAAAAAAAAAAACAAAAAAGAAAAAAAGACACCAGGTCAGCGAACTCCAGCGTTCGGCTGGACTACGCGATGTTATATTATAAGTATTTTTGGTGCTCTGTTTTTTTGTTTTTTTTTTATCAGTCCTCTTTCGCAACGCGCTGCTGCTGCTTTTGTTTTAAACAGCGTCGAATAAAATATGTATTTCATTGTGCCTAACATTTGTTGCCTTTTTTTCGTTGCTGCTGCTGATGCTTTAATTTCGTACACTTGGCTGATTTTGCGCGCTTCTTTACTTACAGCCAGCCAGCCAGCCATTTTGCTCCGCACTCGTCGCGCCAACAATTTCAAAGCGCTACTTCTTCGCTGGATTAAAATTTACTACAATTGCTGCATTTTAGTTAGTCTGCACAGCTACTTGAATTTTGTTTGAACTTATGAATAAAACGGCGGCAGCAGAAACAGTTTTAAAATCCAACAACAACAAGAACAACAACTACACGCTCTCGTACTCGTACAACAAACACGAACACAATATTTAATTAATTAAAGAAATAATATTTTTCGCCGCTGCCTCTTCCATGTACTTCACATATGTATGTATGTATGTGTGTATGTTTATTTGTTTGTATGTGTGTACTTCCCTTTGTTAAAGCATTTAATTTAATTATTTCTGCTTTTATTTCGTTGTCGTTGTCTGCTCACCTATCGCTTTGTATTCACCTATTTTGGAGTATCTAACGCCTTTTAGCCGCTCACATGACTACTTCTGATTGCGGTGTTGTCATTGTTTTTGCTTTAGATTTTTAGTTGTTGTTGTTGTTATTGTTGTTTTGGTTTTAGTTTTAGTTAATAGACCTGCATTCATACATCGCATGACTAAGCTGTTTTCTGCGTCGTCTAACGGTTTCTGTGGTTTTTTTTTCATTGAACTTTGGTCTTTTTTTAATTACAATTGCAGTATTTTCCTAAAATCTTTTTATTGATTAGAAAATGAATGACGCTTTAAGAAATTAATTGAATGCATAGCGGACGAATTGCTTTAGTGCATTTTTCGTGGTACATTAGTGATGTGCGGATTTTGGCCAAAAACAATTGGGGAAAAAATTATTTCATTGCCAATTTATATCATCATTAGAGGCAAAATGGCACTGCAACAGCTGAGGGTATTCGTGCTTATCACGGAAGCATTACCCTTAACACCTACCGATGGATATCTTTGGTAAATTTCTGACAAGCCGTGAGCCTGCCGTGGAAGAAATTCAGATTCGGGCTCGAAAAGCCCTTGTTAACTCTACCGAATAATATACGAAAAATAAATCATATTATTCTGCTATTCTATAAGAATCACAGAGAGGAATTAGTGAGAAATTGCCACAGAACTAGACCCAGAGCCGATGGCTCTCTATGGAGAGCGGAATCGTATGCAGCAAGATTCACAACAATGAACTCGCACTAAACCTTAGCTTTCACTTAGCGGACCACTGTATTATTTTCCAGGCAGAGCGGAATGCCATAATGGAGGCTCATCGATGGTTCATAGCTTCCGATCTTCCAGTACCGTCACTATAGACTCTGATAGCCATCATATAGCCAATTTGTTGCTGTCGTCAAGATGTTGGTCCGCAAATTAAGGAACCGACTCCGAACGGCAAATGACTTTTGTGAGAAGTATTTTAATGGCAGAAATACACTCTACGGTTTGCTTCTGTCTGCCCAGGGGCGTCCGCTATTCGAAAAAAACCAAGTCTATAATTTTTTGATATTACGATAATTGAACCCCTGGCAATCCGCGTGAACCACTCACACACTACAAATCCTTCTACGGCGGCCACCAAATGAAGAAAGCTATTAAATTTCCCAAATCCAATGCAACAACGTCCAAAATGGTGATAAAATGCAGAAGGACTCTCAAACAACTTTCGTCCAAAACTCTCCGTGATGGCTGTATAGTCACTGTGCACAGAGTTATTCCTGGAAACTGCAAGGCTGACGAGCTAGCCTGAAAAGGGATCAAAATATCCGTTCCATGAACTCACCTGTAAGACTACCAGAGAAGTTTGCAATCCAAAGCGATCCAAAGCTCGTATTCCCCTTGACCGCTCCTTGTTTAGACTATAAGTCGGAGTAATGGTGGAACTTAAAGGGACACATGAAATGAGGTTGGGATGCCCAACCAAAAATTTCGACCGCATCTGGAGGGGCGAAGAGGATGTCGACAGCATTGAAAACTACATCTGCCACTGTCTTGCCCTGGCCTGAATGCCCAACAAATTTTTCAATGTAAACATTTTGTATTGTTTAGCCGACCCAAACTCAGCGAACATTTTCGACTTTCTGTGCTATATAAATCGTACTGTAGATGGTTCACATTCAAAGAAATCAGGAGATAAATGGGGTATTTTGTTCTTTTAGCTGACATGTGGCGCCGTGACCGACACGGTGTCAGCCACTCTAGCCTAACCTAATTTATGTGAAGGCTCCAGTTGTTAGCTTGAGTGTGAGACCCGACTGTGGCAGCGCATAGTTAGAGAGTTAAAGTAAAGTTACATTCCATGGTAGCTTCATAGGCATCGTTTAACTTGAATTAATAAATATGAAGAAGTAATTATTTTGTGCATGAGTTGATTTGTCGGTCTATTTATTGTTATTGAAAAAACAATAATCAGGAAAATAAAAAGACGAAAACACGGCTTACTTAGTACAAGCAAGTTGTAAATGAGTACGGAAGTCTAGTAAAAAGAAGTATGATGAGGAGATGTGGTGATTTCTAAAATAGCAGCTATAACTTTTACCATTGTTGTTTTGTAGTGACTTCCTAACAATAATAAATATAAGTTATTAAAAATATACTTTTTCTGAGATTTTATTATAAAATTACTAAGATTAGAATACATTTATTCTAAACAAAAATGATTAATACACATATATAGATACATATAAATGCTATATAAATATATGTATCTATCTGTTTTGGATTGTTTTCCATATACAATTGAAAGAATTGATCAAAATTCCCGTTTTTCCTCAAAATACAAATTTGAGTTACCTTTCTTCATTAATGTCTAGTTTGAGGACAAATCATCATCCATCTTAGATATAAGATGATTTTTAAATGTTAGGTTTGCAGTTTGAAAATTTCAACTTTTCACAGTTTTTATAATTCATGGAACCTGTATGCAAAGCTTGTATTTCATTTTAATAAACATTAAAACCTCTATTAACCCCTACATTTGGGGGTTGGTTAATCGAAACTCTTTTAAACAACCCCAATTTTTAATTTGCGACAATCGTACGTTCTTACTAGAACATTTCAATACCGAGTATCGAGAGTATTGGACACCGTTTAAATTGTTATCGATCATCACTGAAACGTATCGATTCACCACATTTCAAAGGAGGATTGATATTAGATCTTGCGTGTTTTTTTTCAAATTCATTATATTGTTCATTTATTTTAAGGAAATATTTTCAAATGTTTAGAAATGATTGAAGTTGTTTTTCGGTTTCTCGGTCACCAAAGGCGTCAACCAGGCACAGTCAAGTCAATAGTGCTTAAAGATGACTTTAAACTGAAGTAGCAATATCGAAAATAATAAAATTGAAATAAAACAAAGTAAAATATTGTGTAATTTTATTAAGCTGGATGCCAGCTCTTTAGTAGGGAATTTTATGAAAAGGCAAAAATGTTTCAAAGGAGTACAAGTGATAGCTCCTATTTCGGATATCACCACATCTCCTCATCAAACTTCTTTCTTTCTAGGCCTGACCAGGACATGAACGTTGATACGCGGGATTGCTAAGCAAACATTCAAGGGTTGTGCCACGCTAATGGTATAAAAATTGTTTGCTTTCTCATTATCCCTATCTCCAATAATATTGTTGTAATTATGTTAGCCTATTTTTATCGCGCTATAAACGCAATGAAGCTTAACTCCTGTTAAACATCGCATTTAAATGCGGAAGTTCCTATTAAATTTTTTCAGTACCAATCTTTGTCTAAACGGAGTTGACTCTACCCTGTTCGCATAACAGAAAACTCTATGTCTACGATGGTAGCCATATTGCAAATGTACTAACATTTTGTATGTGCTTTGGCCGTTAGGAAAAAAAAGAAATATATATTTTAACGAAAACCAGTTGTCTGAGCAAATGCTTAGCATTTTTGTAACTTAAGATAACTCTTAATTTTTTGGCTAACATAAATTTTTCAATGATCTGGCTTTATATTCTGCGAATAAAAACCAAGTGATATTGTCTATATATAAAGTTACCACAAATAGCTGTGGAGAGGAAAGGTCCAATAAGTGTCGAAAAAAGTTGAGCTTGAATTATGTCAGCACCTTGAGTGGCTTCCTAAAAATTTTACAGTGATTAAGTTGAATGAATACCTCAATTTTTGAAAAATTGCAGTTTCTAGAATTCATTACATCAAGTAGTAGTATTATCTTTTTGTAAATATTTTATTGCAAATTTCTCCGCTGAATTTCGGATACAGATGCAGCTCTAAGGCACTTGACAAAATGTATCACTCGATTTTAGAGAGTAAATTAGCTTCCATTCCACTTCGGTTAGTTTTTTTTGGTTTTTTGTGTTTTGTTTTGAGGATGCTTATTTTGCCACAATAGTAGTCTATAGTTTTCAATGTCTCCTCAGCTGGTCATCAAGTAAACACTACAGGCCCTTTGCTGTTTGTTAAATCTAGTTTCTCTTCACTATTAACAAAATGCTATAATTTAAAATGGGCACAAATTCCAATTTTTTTTTTAATACGCTAATCGAAATTGTTGACTGAACAAAACAGATCTTTGTATGGACATTGATATTTATATCGGATTTTACATTTAATAAACGTATCAATTAATTTCAATATTCATAAGCGAAATTAACGAACTATATTCTATTTTAGGGGGAAAATTGCAAAACTGAATTTGTGAATTTAGCAAAAGCAAATTACATACAACAACTAATTTCCAGCGCTGTCTGACTAAACGTTTAGTTGAAGAAATCTTCACAAGCCACACCCATTACGGAAAAAGTAAAAAAACACCAAGAATGCGTACATAATAGCCAAAACATATGTACGAGTATTTCGCAGCCTTAGGCAAACGCGAAAATAAATCAAATTCTTTGTAGTGACGTAATCTAAGTTAAGTTAAGAAAACAGTTAGCCGAGAATATTACCGATGATGCTGCTGTGGCACAGCGGTAGCATTATGTATATAAATATATCTAGTCAGTTATTGAGTGCATTGACCGACCTATTGGTGTTGCTTAGCTCAACTCACTTTTTCATATTAAGGAGGCGTTGGCAACTACATATACCGTTATAAATTCACTAATAATACTCATAAGGGGTTAACTAAACTAACGTTTTAAATATGGTGGATAACTATTTGAAAGCCAAGATACATACATACAGATGCATTATATGTATAACTAAACAACCCAACAGTATTTTTCGTCTGCAAAAAACGGCACTTCTTTTCTACTGAATATTCAGTAGAGGGATGTAGTTACAAATTCTGAATATTCTCATTCGAGCATTTAAAGCACATAGTGATGGTTTTCATAGGAAATATCTGGAGAACAGGAAACAGGCATTTCCAAAAGAAAACATTCTTAAAATTCAGACAGAATTTCGACAGAAAAAACGATCTCAAGCGGAGTGCAAATTTCAAATTTCTCTTCATATTTTTATTTTACAATGTTATTATTTAATTACACAGCGGAGCAAAATTTTGCTGTCGGAGATTTTTAAGTCGATCTGGGGTAATTTGGGGGCGCTGATTACGAAAATAATATCAGTTTTGTCGAATTGGCTCTAATTTTTCAGATAAAAACTTTTAAATATTTCACGAAAAAACCTAATTAAAAATACCAATATGGATTTAATGTATAAAAATAATACAAAAATAAAAAAAATATATTCTTTTCATTAATTAATTTTAAAAAAATTACAAAAAACTTTTTCTGTAGGACCTCCTATGATGTCGTTGCTCAGGACAATCCCGTATTAAGTTCCAGCAGTAGTCTGCCATCATGTGGTCGTCCCATCGACCTTGGTATCTTTCTGCCATTATTTTTATGTCCTGGTGGAGCCGTTCACCTTGTTCCTCCCTGTAATCGCCTAGGTAGTCCGGGAATTTGTCCAATTGTTTAGCTCCTTGTTTGCGAAAATTGAGAAGCATATCAGTAACTAGTTTTGTATAGTCTGGTGATTTATGATTTCCCAAAAAATTTTTGACTACATTAACAAAAACTTAGCCAAGCTTCAGATTCAATTTGCGACATATGGTTTAAAAATTCAGTGTCTTTTAGAAGGGTACGAGTTTGAGGACCATCGAAGACTCCTGCTTTTAATTTTTCCATACTAAGGACTGGAAATTTTTTGCATACATATTCGAAACAGTCACCTGTCTTATCAAGGGCTTTGATGAACTGTTTCATTAGCCCAAGCTTGATGTGAGGTGGTGGAAGAATGATTTTTTCTCGGCTTATCAGTTGGTCATGAACCGCATTTGCTGTTTATACCTCCATATTTTCTAATCCAATGTTCATTTCATGTACGGCTGTTCCATGTTTATGTTTATGTTTATGTTTATAAAACAGGGGTATTTAGTATACCCACTTTGTTGGCCCAATAAAAAATTCCCCATCTTCAAGTCCACGCATACTGACCACTTATGTTGTGCATACAAAATCTTTGCTAAAACAATTTTTACATTTTCGTATTCTTCTTTTAGTTTGGTACTATGACCGATTGGAACCGAATCAAGTTTATTTCCATTGTGCAGCAACACACATTTCAGACTTTTTTTTAGAGCTATCTATAAAAAGCCTCCTATGTTCGGGATTATATTCGGGAATGGCCATAGCACTCAAGAAACCAGAAATATTGTTACAATATACAAGATTGTCTTCTTTGGTGAAGTAAGGCAGAAGATGTTGCTCTCTGTTCCTAAATGCTGCAATAGCAACACCAGGTTGTAGACAAGATTTTTGTTTTAGCCTCGAAGCCAGAAGTTCAGACGACTTTTTTGATAAATTCAAGTCACGAACCAAGTCATTGAGCTCTTCTGTAGAAAATCCCTGTTTCGTACAACTACTTTCTTCAAAACTCACTTTCACTGCTAGTTGTCGGATTTTCTGATGTCTCTGTCATTTCAAAAAATACTGGAATTGGCATATCATGATTGTGCAATACGGGGGGTATAGCCGAATTTCCATTAGAATAAACCCAAGTACGTCATATAATTTTTTTCATTAATTTCTTAAGTTTCGTTTATCTCAAGAACTAGAGCCAATCCAAAAAAACTAAAAACACATTTCGTAAGCCTACTACTAATGTTAATAAAAACTATTAATAAAATCATGGCCGCAGGTTTTTTTTTTAATTTTTGTTACGCAGTGTTATTTAACTAAATTTTTCATCTAATTACACTTGTTATGCCGATTAACACAACATATGACACCATCACAATTGATTTCTAGAAAAAACTGAAAACTACACTAAGCGTTAGGCAAATATTTTAGTTGTTCTGAAAGCTTCACTCACTGCTTGTTCAGTAAATTTTTCATTCATTGCATTCATTGTTGAATTGAGTCAAATTTCATGACATTTTTGCCACTGAATATTCTACTGCATTTGCAGAATGTTACTTTAAATATTGTTGGGATATTTTGAACGTATTTATGAACTACTGCCGAAAAAGTTCAAAATATATCAATGATTAGGCCAAAAATAATTTTCTTTTTTTGTAAAAACAAATCAGACTTAATGAGAGGGAATCATTTCTAAATATACTTTGAACTAAATTCACCGTAGAGTTAGCTCGAGGCTGGAAGTGTAATTAGTTTCTTATTATTGTTGTTGTTGTCGCGATTACTCATACACTGCAAGGCCGGTTTAGCCAAGGGTTTTATCATGAAACTCAGCTAAAGGGAGGCCCAAGAAACATGGTGTTTCGACAGGGTCGATCCATAAAGACAGGGGTGTTAGATGAGTAGGTTTTTAGGGCCGCATGAATAGGAGATTGGTGTTGTTTGCGTGGAATCTCTTGGTTGATGCTGGATATGTAGGAGTTGAGTGCCTACTATGATATCCAGATCGTAGTTAGGAAAGAGTGACGCCGGATTCATGAGACAGCTAGAGCTGCTCCTCTGCTAGAGGTAGTGGTTTAGCTCGATGCAGGCATTCACAGTGTGTGAGTCAGAAAAAGTTATCATCTATCTCTCGATGAGTGTATGGTCAGCCTGTATGCAGTACAAGTATTTTGTATGTATGGATCTCGTCCGCCAGTTTGAAAAGCTCTGACTTACCTGGGCGGTGGTGTCCAATCCGATAAGGAACTGCTAGCTGAGCGTCAGGTCGTCCTCGTAAACTAGGAGCCCACGTACCTCTTGGTGCAACTGATATTCAGAAGGCATCAGTAGGCATACCGTAAACATTCGGAGTACTGCATTCTGACTGTAACTCCGGCCACAGTCTCGGTGATCAGCGAAGCGTAATGCAGAAACTACCGACTAAATTATGTTTCTAACATCACTTCTTCGTCTTTGACCCAAATGGTTCCGGCGAGCGACTTGAGGACCTTGTGACAACTTTAGTGACAATTTCAGTTGGGTCTATGAGAGATCAGGCTATCGAAAGTGCCACCCAAAATCTACGCGTGGTTCATCGTCGGGATAAATGCTCAGGTCTAGCCTGACCTACTTCGTCCAGATCGTAAATGGTGTCGCCGTAGATTTAACGTTTCGTACAGTGAAGAAGTGTGTACTCTCACAAAATTTACCTTATTTGTATTCAATTGAATTGCCGGTTACCATTATTGACCAACGATCGGCACACGAAGCGATGAAAATTTACTCTGGCCGCTAAGAGAGCTTCGAAATATAGTGACTAAGCAAAGTAAGAGAGAGAACGCCACTATGTGGGAACCCTTATTTAATTCTTCGCGGTTAAGATGTCGCGTCTCTGAAGCATGCCACTGACTTTTATCCACGGGAGAGTTGCGGGAGAGCTGAAGACGCCACGTCGGCTAATTGCGTTGCATGGTTAACGGTATCAAAAACCGTTCACAAATCCAAAGCTACGACGAAAATTCGATTGCATAATCAACTGTGGTTAAAACCACATTGATGATTAGCCGAATCCAGCTTGTTGGCAAAATACGGAAGTAGCAAGGTCTCACGTCTTTTGATAACTGAGTGGAGCAGAGAAATCAATCGATATTATTCGCATTTGTCGGCTGGTGTCTGAAATGCCGTGGTTTGCCATTGAAAGATTGAGAATGCCGGTAAGTAAAGTTAATCTACATCAACATGCTTAGGGCGTCTAAATCAAGGACCGATAAGTTCCCGAACCTCACCCAAATGAAGGTAAGTGGCACGCATTCTCACAACAGTCGGTTCAAGGTACCGGAATGGGTCGAGTTTTTACCCTCTCATATTCGAGAAATTTGTGCTGTGCTGCATTTTTTAGCGAATGTATTTTTTTCCTGTAGTTTTGGAATTTACCTCAAAATTCCTCTCACAATGTTTTATGAGCAAAGGGGCTTGTTGGATGTAAAAATACCGTCACATTAAAGAGAGCATAAATTTTCACATAATATTAAATATAACTCATTTATCAACAAAAAACTTATTTATACTATTAATAGGCAAGTAAATAAAAAATAAGTGAAAAGTTTAAGGTTTTGAGGACAAATTCATAATAATAGAATAGATTTAACATGCTTTATAAAAGAAAAATTCAATGGATTTCTCATTGAAAAAAAATCAAATCCATTTTATTTTTATGAATTAAATCCTCATAATTTTTTTTGCTAAATTTCTTACACTTGTTGGGATGAATAAATCACAACGTTTTCATATCCTTTTTATCCTTGTTTGTAGAGATGGCTTAAAGGTGTTTAACCCGCACAAAGTAGGGTTGTTGTTGTTGTTCTATTTGCAGTTCAAATGTGCTGGAAACACTGCTGTTTTTGTTTTTTTTAGTATTGAAGTTTTATGCGATTTTCCAACTTTCCGCCGATTATTTTTCAAATATGATTTTTTGTTTTACGCGAAAAAAGGAAAGAGAAACACAAAAAGTAAGTGTAGTTGAGAAGTCCAGTGTAGGGTTAAATGAGTGAATTAATGCAAGCAAATGTACATACAATCATATAAATATATATATATATACATATATATATACAGAAAACACAGTACCATAGCGGAAAGAATTTCTATGTGAATTTAGATAGCAAAAGCGAACAAAATTTTATGGATAACTTACTAAAATAGATGAAATAAGTTGCATGAAGTTATGCACAATATTAAAAATAGATTTATAGGAATTTGGAAAAAAATTGTTCGAACTATTTATTTATTGACCAATAATAATAATAGCTAACAATAAAAATGGTGAAACTACGTCTCAAAAAAAAAAACAAAATTAAAAAAAATGTAAACACAAAATTAAAACAAAAAATTCTGTATTTAAAACAAGTTCAAATACCGAATTAGAAAAAACCAAAGTGAATAATTTTGAAAAATTTGTGCTTATTAATTTTACAAATGTTAAGAAAATCAAAAATTATAGCAAAATCACGAATTTTTATTGAAGAATAAAATATTTTCAATAAAGGATTCTCTTTTTTTCTATTAAAAGTTATATCCGTATTTTCTTACCCATATGAGAAGTAATGCATGAGATATTTTTGAGCAACAATTTTACGAAATTATTACATAATAAAATTTGAAAAGAATAAGTATTTTAATTTTTATAAATATTTGGCCAATTTAAAAAAGCAGCAAATTCACGAATTTCCGCGGAAGAAAAAAATATTGCAAATGGAAAAAAAATTATTTTTCTAAACTTTCATGCAAATTTTCTTAAAATTAAAGTTAAAATTTTCATTGAATTCAATTTGTACTAAACAATTGAAACTATTTTTTTTTTGTTTTAGTTGATTCGGCTTCTTTTTTGTTTGAATATTTAATTTTTATTTAGCTAAAAAGCAAGCGAATTGCTTTTCGGAACCACCAAAGTTAAAAAGTTTGAAAACAAAATAACAACGAAATAAAAAAATTGAAGCGAGAAAATAAAAAAAAATTAATTTGTTACATTTTGAAATGGAAACTGAGAGCTAAAATATTTAATTTTTTTTTTGTAAAGCAAATGCATGCATATATTAAAAACAAACGGCGTATGAAAAAAGTTGAAACGAAACTAATAAAGTTTTTAATCAGAAAACAATAATAAAAAATTAAGTTGAGGACAATAAATTAAAAGTTTCAAAAAATAAATTTTTGAAAAATTAATTTTTTTTTTATTATTATTTTTTTTACTATAAAATTTTAATAGGTATACTAATGTAAATCCGCTCAACACCAAAACATAAAAAATACATTAAAGTTAGAAAGAAAGAAAAATAAAATTATTTAATCAATTACAAAACTTAATTTTTCTATACTCACAAATAGTATACGTTTGTGTGTGTGTTTGAAAGAATACTGGTTAAAAATATAAATACAACAACAGCAATAGTGCGAAAATGCTAGCAAACACGGCACGCAAAACGTTGCCGAAAGTTGCCTGAAAGTTTTGTTGTTTTTTTTTGTAAGCCAAAAGGAAAATGAATTTGATTTGTCAGAATTAAAATTTTTTTGATTTTAGTAAGATAAGGTTTTTTTTTAATTTTATAATAAAGGAATTTATTCAAAATTTTAATTTACGTTTAATTTTAACATACTGTATAGTTTTTCTTTGTTTCTTTGTTTTAATAGGAAATTTGTTAGCAAAATTAAATTTTTAGTGCGAAAAATATGTGATTAGACTGTTTTGGTGAAAAAGGGAATGGAAGAAAATATATTTACAATTCAAAGTAAAATGTCAGCAATTAACGTTACGTAGAGTTTTTGCTTGAGTGTTGTTTTTTGTTGTTGGACAATTTCTTGCAATTTTCAGGTTGATAGATTGGGTCTATAGTTTTGAGTATGGTTGAATTTGTATTTGTGGTTGCTTTAGGGATATAAACGCTAACACCCAGGGGGGGCCAAATACATATATTGCGGTTGGATTGGGTTTTTTTTTAACTATTGTTTGGATTTTCGTATTGTAAGAAAATATTTACAACAGTTTTCAATGACTGATTTTGTTGGGATGTCAAAATTTGTTTATTTTTTAATTCGAAAGTTGTTTTCGACCAATTATTCATTTAGCGTTTAAATTTTCAATTCGGAATTTGTGAAATTTTTTTTCGGCTTCAAAAAATTTTTTTTGACTTCGAATTTTTTTATGAAATAATTTTTCGAATGCTCAATTTTGCTTTTAACATTTCGTTCGTTTTGCGTTTGAAATGGCGAATTGTAGTTTTTTTTTTAAGTTTTAAACTTTTTTCAAAATTGTATTTCCTGCTTTGCTCTGGCGTTGTTGTTGGTTTTGTTCAATTATAGCTGACAATCTTATTCCAATGCAGTGCACGTAAACAAGTCCTTAGGTTTATATTGCTATTTCTTAATATAGTTGCGGTTTGTTGTTTGTTTTTGTAAATACAAAACTTTTTTATTCAAATTTTCCTGTAATTGCACTTTATTATTATTAACGACTCGAAAGTCAAGGTTTGTACACAAAATTAACTGCACATAAAATATTTTAATTTTAACGACTCAATTTTTTCACTTGCACTTTTTTTATTTATTGTATTTGCCCAAAATTATAAGTGCTTCCATTACTTTCTTCCAGTTTCAGTTTTAGTTTTAGTTTGCGTTCAGAAAGAAATTGTCAAATGTATTGCATTTTTAAATTTTTTTTCTTTTTTGGAAAAATTATTTTTTTTTAATATTCCATATAATTTAAAAGCTGCTCTCAAACTCACTTTTAAATTAATCACTTACGTTTTTAAGTCACTTCAAACAAATTTTGTGAAGAGCAACTGCATGCCAGCATTTTTTACTTTTTTTTTAATACTAAATTTGTTTTTGGTTTTCAAATTTGTTTTTTTAATTTTTTTTATGCTTGAATTAAACTCTAGTATTCATATTTTTCTTATTGCACTGCATATTTAGTTCACCATTGGTAGTTTTGTTCCAAATCTGCCTTGGATCCACTTTTATTAATTTTTTTTTTAATAAACCACTTATTTAGCTTAAAATTTCGTACAGTATTGTATTGTATTTGTGCCAAAAATTTTCGTCTCACTTTTTCGTTATTTTTTAGAATTTTGCAATACAATATTTGGCAACTAAATTTTTACTCGAAAATTTCAGTTGTTTTTGTAAAAAAAATTTACAAATTTTTAAATAACTATTAAGACAACTACATTTTTTTGTCTTAGCTTTAGTTGAGTAACTATGTTTGTTTCTTCTAAAATTCTTTTTAACATTGTTTTTCAAAAAATGCACTTAAGTTTGCAATTTCAATATATTTCACTTTCAATGATTTTTATTATTTTTTCTAATTCGCTACATCATTTCGTTTCGTTACGAATTTCACTTCGCAAAAAAAGTTATGAATTTAAAATCTTCATATTTTTTTATAGCATCCACTGTAAGTCTTATTTTGTTCTTTTTTGGCTTATGTTTTGCCACTTTAGAAGTTTGCAATGTTTAATGGCGAAGTAAAAATTTCACAAATACTTTATTTATAATTTTTGTTTTATATTTTTTTATTTATTGTTTCGATATTATTATTTTTTCAGTATGCGTCTAATCCAATCAGTATGTGTAGTGTCTCTACGCACAGAACGCCCGCAAGCAGAGCAGAGAAATTTCCACAAATCCGAATACGTCAACGGTAGAAAGCCGACTGTGCGCAGGCGCACCAAAAGAAATGCGCACAACGGATTCGGCAGAGCAGAGCATCACGACGGTAGCGGTACTGGTAGTGTGGCAAACGTAGCGCTAAAACAACAACAAGTTGGCCGAAAAGAGTCAGCAACTCGGGCAGCAGAAGCAACAAAGAATGGTAACGACGATGAGGACTCTCTTTTCTTTAACTGCATAAGTATCTATGTGTGTGTGTGTGTGTGTGTGTTTGGCTGCTCTAAAGTGCTGAATATATATTTTTTTTTTTAATTTTTCTGTGGCGCTGCACCACAGTTGCTCATTTAAGAAGGCCACGCGATGCCAACGAGCAGAACTATTGGAATCAACTATTGCCACTAGAGTGGTAAGGCAACTTTACAGCAAAGTTTTGGCCAACGGACATCATTTGCACGAATGCACAGCATAGAATCGTCGCTGCAGACTTTTTTGGGAACAACATTGCATGAGCGGGTAGTGGTGTAAATACATATGGCTTACCTATAAGAATAGCCACAGTCAGGCAAGAAGTTGGGAGCATGTGAACGAGAGAGCGAATGTTATATCAACTCCGAAATAGTTGAGAGCGCGGCATCCGCAAGCAACATGTTTGAATTGCGGCGCTCAATTTTCACGATCTTTCAAGCCACACACAACTAACTGTTTTATATATATATCTATGTGTGTGTGTGTGTGTGTGTGTGTGTCATGGGCAACTGAACCATTTGTTATTGTTACCTTCAACGCGTTCAAAGTCATGGCTAACGAGTTGGCCGGCTGTACGGCGATCAACAGGTGAGAGATACAGAGAGAGCGCGTGAGCGAGGGAT
Source organism: Anomoia purmunda (assembly GCA_951828415.1). Classification (NCBI taxonomy): domain Eukaryota; kingdom Metazoa; phylum Arthropoda; class Insecta; order Diptera; family Tephritidae; genus Anomoia; species Anomoia purmunda. The sequence continues at coordinate 19,777,056 of OX639993.1, forward strand.
CATAGAAGAGCGCATGCGCCTTCAAAATTGAGAACATAGAAAATGACGATATGTTGCTGAGTGGGCGCGCTCTCTTTTACGCCACATTTACAGCGCTTCCTACTGCCTTAGCATAAATAATAAACTATTTTAACTTTAGTTAGGAAATTTTTTTTCAAATATTTTTTTTTTTTGGCTCGCAACATGTTTCGCGCAATAAATTGTACACTCAAATATGAATAGACATTTTTATGCCAGTAACCTACAAATTTATTAACAACAATTTGAAATTTAAATTTATGTTGAAATTTTATGACACAGTGCTTAGGAACTTTAGCAGCTGCATACGTGAGTGAGGCTTTTTACAAGCGTCGTGAAGGCCCATTACACTTTACACTCTGCTGTTTGTGCCTTAAATCTTTCGTTTTTGGTAGCGTGTAAATGTGACAAAACAACAAAAGGGCCATATATTTCAAAGCATCAGGATATGTTACAGTTTAAATAATAACATCAAAATTTAATACCTATGAAGGGTTGGAAGGAGGTCAATGCAATATGCCTTGCAGATAGTGCGCTTTTGTTTTTTTAATAACATTTGTTATTGCAAAAGTAATTTTTCTGCACATTCCTGGCACATTTCAGTACTAAAAATTCATGTTATTTTTGCTTTTCGTAAACCAAATAAAAAAAACTTTGAATAAATAACTAGTCATGCAAAATTTTAAACCCAAATATGCATATAATAATATTTGCTGCTTTCGAACGAAGTTATATGTTTCTTTAGTTGTTTTAAGTAGCTAAAAACTATAAATAATTATACATTATTGGCAAAAATTAAAAAACTAAAGGAGAAGTTGCTTGGTTGGTTGCAGATTTTCCTTCATTGCACTGAATATCCTGGAACCTATATTTCCTACTCTTATAATACTTAATTTTCAATCCATTTAGATTTGTGGATGAATCTACTGGTTTTGTTGACTGTACAGTTAGAGATATTCTTCAGGTCGCTCGCAAAGAAGAATCGTAAAGACTGGGCTTATTGCGCGCTACGGTTGAACACTCACAGCGTTAGTGAGGAAATTTTGATCTACTATTTTCGAGACTGTAGCTTCGACGTCAAGTGTTATATGGGACTTCCATCATCGCCCGACCTCGATGGAGATCGAAGAGCAATAACGCGGCTACGGAAGAACAAAGTCGCTGGCGCTGATATATTACCAGCGGAGCTATTTATTCAAGCACGTTGGCGAAGAGTTGTCACCACTTCATTTCCAGAATATGGTCGGATGAATGTATGCCAATTCACAAGAAGGGTGATCTTGCAAATACCGTGGGATCAGACTCGTTAACATTTCACATAAGGTTCTATCGAGCGTATTGTGTGAAAGACTTAAGAAAACTATCAACGAACTGATTAAACTTTATCAGTGTGGCTTTAGACTTGGCAAATCTACCACGATACGCCAAATATTGGGAAAACTCCGTGAGTAGAGGAAACACACTCACCTTCAATTTGTCGACTATAAATCCGCTTTTTGAATTTGGTAACCCAAAAAACTAATTTGGCTATCTAAAATGATGCTAGCCAACATTACCAGATCCGGCAAAATTGCGAACGACCTCTCCGAGCCGTTTGATACCAAAAGAAGTTCCATACGGGGTGAATCTGTGTCGTGTGACTTCTTTGACATTATATTATTATTTTAATAAAACTCTACAAAATTTCATTAACCTTTCGGTAATATATAATATATAATATAATATGTTGCTAATTTTCTCCATAATTTTTAAATTTCCATACTATCTTTTTTCGATATGGAAGAAAAATACCAGCACTCCCAACAAAAAGAAATTGTCAAAAATGAATGAAAATTTTTAGCAAGTTGCGCTTTATTTTATAAGAACTCAATTAGGTATAAAATTTTGAACAGAAGCTATCTTTTTAGCAATTTGGATAGAGTTTGTTGAATTTTGCTGATTTTTGCGAAAATTTTCAAAAATTTAAAAATTTTATTTATACGGTTTTTATCATAACATGGCTCGTATTTTAATAGAAAAAATTCGGAAGTGACAACTAAACAGTCAAAACATGTAAAAAAAAAAGTCAGGACTGCATAGAGTACATAAAATCGGGGGCCGGAACCACTATGAATGTTGAAATGAAATGCTGAATCAATTCACATATTCATAGAACATTGTATAATGCTATATCTCAAAATTTTATATGCAGCATCAATGAATTTTATCACTTGCGTTTTCTTCTTCATAGAGTACACATCAAAATAAACGTATTAATTAATATTGTCGATTATTAATTATAATTCTTAAAGATATGCCTCAAAAATTGTTAAATCCTAACACACTGGCACAAAAAATAAATTGTTCTCCGAAATTTTGAAGCTTTGAGTTTTTCCATTGAAAAGTTAAAAGAATGGTCATTATATTTGGCATCTATTTACATACTTAAAAAATACACATATTAAGCAATTTTCAATAAATATTTTTTTAAACAGAATTTTCATATTCAATGAAAAGGATTTGAAAAAACAAATTTAAAATTGTGTGAAAATAAAATTTCTTGCAGCGCAATATGTAAAATATTTACAATATTTAAATTTTTTGCTCTACTTTCAATGACTCAAACTTATAGACAAAGTGCATCGACTTTTGAACTATATAACACTTTTTGGAATAATTATTAAAATCTTCTTTATTTTGACTATAACCTCCCGCCACTACTTAGTATAAGTTTTCTTATTTATTTAACCCAAATACAGCCAAAGCTGACTAGGCTTACTATAAATAGTAAATAAAAAAAAGTGTTTGTATGAAACTAGCAACAAACCTAAAAGTTTTGAATGCCTATTTAGCTTAACATCAGCAAGCGATCGCCTACTCTACATACAACAACAGCAGCTGTATAGCCGGGCAGTCAGCAACAGCAACGATGGCGCAAAAATACACAATATGAGCCAATAGATCAATCAGCATGCTTATGACGAATACACACATACATACATACCTGTAGACATATTTACATACCCTTCTTTAATCAGAATCAGTGTGGATAGAACAAAGGCAAAATAGGCAAAATTAATATTTGTTTAAGGCTAAACATACAAATCAATAGTTCGATCATTTTATTCATATTACAATTTCATAACAAATTGTATACGATTTTCGCTTATTTGTATTGGCTTTATACTCTTCAAAAATAATTTATTTTTAAAGTACGAGGTAGTGTGTTCATACATAAAATCAATTCATATATTTCTCTAACATTGCATTATCATCGTTAGATAAATTTAAGTATATCTAATATAATAAAAGTATTAATCATTTGAATTAGATCTTTTTCAATTGCGAAAGTATGTTAACATTTTCCTTTCTTTTACAAGCCATATCCAATACTTAACATTCCATTTGAAATTTTAACACTAATTCAATTTCAATATTTTGTTTTGACAATATTCATAGCGCTGAAAATTCGTGCGACTTCTGCCTTTTTGAGGGATAAGAATAAAAAATTAAAGAAAAATGCACTCGTGCATCAAAAAGCGGGAGCCGAAAATAAAAAAAGTGCTTAGTAGTAAAAGTTAGTTGGGTAGCTTTAGTAGTAATTAGTAGTAGCATTGCTAAAAATATGAGTGCAAATTAGTGGTAGCACTAGTTAAAATAGTACAAGAAATTAGTAAAGATAGTAGTAGCAATAAGTAGTAGTATTATAAATTAGTCAAAAAAAAAGAGTAGTAAATAGTAGTAGCATTAGTGAAAATAGCAGTAGTAATTAGTAGTAGCATTAGTTAAAATAGCAGTAGTAATTAGTAGTAGTATTGGTAAAAATTAGTAATGGAAATTAGTAGTAGCACTAGTAAAATTAGTATTAGAAATTACTAAAAATAGTAGTAATAGATAGTAGTAGTAGTATAAATTAGTTAAAATAGTAGTAGCATTATTAAAAATAGCAGTAGTAATTAGTAGTAGTATTGGTAAATATAATAGTGGAAATTAGTAGTAACACTAGTAAAAATAGTATTAGAAATTACTAAAAATAGTAGTAATAATTAGTAGTAGTAGTATAAATTAATCAAAACAGTAGTAGCATTAAAAAAAATAGCAGTAGTAATTAGTAGTAGTATTGGTAAAAATAATAGTGGAAATTAGTAGTAGCACTAGCAAAAATAGTATTAGAAATTACTAAAAATAGTAGTAGAAATTAGTAGTAGTAGTATAAATTAGTCAAAACAGTAGTAGCATTAGTAAAAATAGCAGTAGTAATTAGTAGTCGTATTGATATAAATAATAAAAATAATAGTGGAAATTAGTAAAAGTAGTAGTAATTAGTAGGAGTTGTATAAATTAGTCGAAATAGTAGTAGTACATAGTAGTAGTATTTGTAAAACTAATAGTGGAAAAGTACTAGCACTAGTAAAAAATAGTAGTAATAAGTAGTATTAGTATTAATTAGTAAAAACAGTAGTAGCAGTAGTACTTAGTAGTAGTACTGATCAAAGTAATAAAAATAATAGTGGAAATTAGTAAAAATAATAGTAGTAATAAGTAGTGGTATTATAAATTAGTCAAAAAAAATAGTAGTAGTAAATAATAGTAGTGTGGCGATTCACATAACTTAGTGAACACCCCATACAGTACAAGAGAATACTACGCTGCATTGATTGCCGTTCCGAGCAACACAAAACCCTGTTTTACCGAATTGCTTTTATATCACATATACGTATAGATACATATTGTAATATTTCTCTCTCTCTATCAGAAGATCACGACGACGACGTCGAACGAATTATAATCTTGAATAAACTTTTTATATAATTATTATTAGCAGTAAAAACTGTGTTTTCTTTGGAAAACGATCTACAATTTGGTGACCCCGACGTGATAGCTATGGCTGATGAAGAACAACAAAAACATTCCACAACGCAACAGCCAGCAGCGTACAGCGGGCCCACGTGCCACCGGAGGTGTCACTGAAATTGCTAAGGTGACTGTCAAAATTCCGCCATTTTGGCACGCGAAGCCCGAATTATGGATTGCACAGGTGGAGTCGCAATTTATAGCGGCTGGAATTTCGAGCGACAAATCAAAGTACCACACCGTGGTGGCCGCAATTGAAAGCAGTGTTCTCGCTCAAATTAGCGACATAATTCTCAACCCTCCGACTACCGACTTGTATAAAACGCTCAAGTCACGCTTGCTAGAACAGTCCGCCGAGTCTGAACAAAAAAGAATAAAAAAAACTTCTGCAAGACTTGGAGCTTGGTGACATGCGACCTTCCCACCTGCTACGCGAGATGCGACAGCTAGCAGGCCGCGAAATGAACGACAGTATGCTTAAATCGATTTGGCTTAGCAGATTGCCGCAAAATATACGTTCTATAATATCAATAAGCACCGAACCCTTAGATAAAATTGCGTTGCTAGCCGATAAAATCATCGAGGTTAACGACGGCCCAAACATTAACTCTATTTCTACACACGGCGATCAAACTTCTTTGTCACAACAGTTATGCGCGTTGACGAAAGAGGTAGCCGAGTTAAAAACAGCATTAGGGCAACGGGGTAGAGAAAGACGCCGATCGTCTTCACGTAGACGTACGTTTACGCCGAAAACTAATTCAGATATCTGCTAGTACCATACGAAATTCGGAGACAAAGCCACGAAATGCCGAAAACCATGTTCGAAATCGTTAAACTAAAAGCCCTGTCGCCATCGACGGTACGTGACAGGTCCACTTGGACTAACCGTCGCCTCTTAATCATCGATCGCAACAACAATTTACATTTTTTAGTGGATACAGGCGCAGAAGTCAGCGTCATTCCACCAACATCGACACAACGACGTCAACCAGATGCTAACACACAACTATACGCCGCTAACAAGTCAACAATCAAAACGTATGGAGAAAAATCTCTTAATCTAAACATCGGCTTACGGCGCCAGTTTCGTTGGAGCTTCATCATTGCAGACGTTTTGCAACCGATCCTGGGGGCCGATTTTTTAGCGCACTATAACCTCCTAGTAGACCTACACAATCGAAAGCTCGTGGACAGCCTCACAAAGGCATCACAATACTGCGCAATGAAAAAAGTCGTCGGTAACATAGGTAAATTATCATTTATTAACGTAGATATGCCTTTTCAGGATTTACTGTCAGATTTTAAAGATCTTACACTGCCGAACAGTAGTCACAAAAATAGCACCCATGGTGTCACCCACCATATTGTTACGAAAGGGCCACCGATTTTTGCGAAGCCAAGACGTTTGGCTCCCGATAAACTAAAGGCAGCAAAAGCTGAAATTCAGTCGCTTCTCGAAGCCGGTATTTGCCGCCCCTCGCGAAGTCCGTGGGCAACCCCTCTGCATATGGTGCGCAAAAAGAATGGCGAATGGAGACCTTGTGGGGACTTCAGAAGGTTAAACAGCATAACAGAGCCTGACCGATACTCGATCCCACACATCCACGACTTTACCCACACGCTCCACGGATGTACAATTTTTTCGACCATTGACTTGCGCCGCGCATATCATCAAATACCCATGGAACCTGCCGATATACCGAAGACAGCCATAACGACGCCGTTCGGCATGTTCGAGTTCGCCTACATGTGCTTCGGCTTACGTAACGCCGGGCAGACGTTCCAACGTTTTATGGACCACATTCTGCGCGAATTCGACTTTGCGTGGCCTTACCTAGACGACATATTGGTGTCCACTAGAGACGCTGACGAGCATAGGCGACACCTATGCGCTATATTCGAAAAGTTACGCGAATACGGTATTATAATAAACCCTTCGAAATGCGTCTTCGGAAAACCTGAAGAGACATTCCTAGGGTACGTTGTCACTCCAGACGGTCTCAAACCACCAGCAAACAAGGTGAAAGCCATTAACGATTGGAAGAAACCGGAACGAGTGTGTGACCTTAGACGTTTTTTGGGTATGGTAAATTTTTTTCGACGATTTCTACCCAAAGCAGCAGTTAGCCAAAGCGTTTTGTTCCACCTCATAAAAGGCAATAAAAAGCACGATACGTCGAAAATCCAGTGGAGTTCCGAAGCAACCGAAGTTTTTCAACATTGCAAAGCCGAACTGGCAGCAGCCACTCTTTTGGTATACCCAAAGTCCGGTGCACCCCTATCACTCGCGGTCGATGCTTCTGGAACGGCTATAGGAGCCGTGCTACAGCAACTGGATGGTAACCAATGGCAGCCTCTCGGCTTCTACTCCGAACGGCTCGATGCCGCACAAAAACGCTACAGCACATACGACCGCGAGCTTTTAGCTGCATATAAAGCTGTAAAGTACTTTCAGCATATGGTCGAGGGGCAACAATTTTGTATATACACAGACCATAAGCCACTTCAGTTTGCTTTCCAACAAAAAATGGAAAAAGCTTCACCGCGACAAATAAGGCAGCTAGATTTTTTGAGTCAGTTTACTACCGACATCCGCTACATACCCGGTAAAGACAATACCGTCGCCGACGCCTTGTCACGTGTGGAGGCCATTCATATGCATCAAACGATTAAGTACGCGCATTTGGCTAAAAGTCACGTCACTGATGAAGAGCTGAATCGTACAAAAAGTAAGTCCAATTTAGATTTGAAGTTGTTCACCGTTCCGGGAACCGAAGACAAGATATATTGTGACGTTAGTACTGGGAATGCGCGCCCTTTTCTTACAGAACCCTTTAGAAAAATTGGATTCGATTCAATACACAATATTTGTCACAGTGGTGCCGCCAAAACAATACGCTTAGTAGCAGAAAAATTCGTGTGGCCAAATATGAGAAAAGACTGCCGCGAGTGGTGCAAAAGATGTCTCGCGTGCCAAAAAGCAAAAATTCAACGGCATAACAAATCGCCGATAACAAATTATCAGTTGACAAGCAAACGATTTGACCATATCAACATCGACATAGTAGGTCCACTTCCACCATGCCAAGGCTATCGATATTGCCTAACTTGCATTGACCGTTATGCACGATGGGTTGAGGCCTACCCCCTCGGAAATATTTCTGCAGAAGCAGTAGCTTACGCCTTTTACTCCAATTGGATTTGCAGATTCGGCACACCAACGAAAATTACAACCGACCAAGGACGTCAATTCGAGTCTTCGCTCTTTCGTGACCTAAATCGCTTGCTGGGCATACAGCATCTAAGGACAACAGCATACCATCCCGTTGCAAATGGCATTATAGAGCGCAGTCATCGAACGCTGAAAACTGCTATCAAATGCTACCAGACAGAAAAATGGGTCGAAGTGCTGCCATTAATTCTCCTCGGCTACCGCTCGTCCTTTAAAGAAGACATCAAATCGACGCCAGCAGAATTAGTCTATGGTGAGTCACTACGATTACCTGGCGAATTTCTCCAATGCGAGCGAAACGCCAACGACATTTGCACCTCTACGGAGTTTGTAAACGATCTGCGCAAAAGAATGCGCAAGTTATCACCAACGAATACCGCGAACCACTCAAAGCCTAACATTTTTATGGAAACCCAATTGCAAACAACACCATACGTGTTTGTGAGAACAGACAGTGTACGTAGACCGCTTCAGGCTCCTTATGAAGGGCCATACCCCATTCTGGAACGACATGATAAATATTATAAAGTCGACATTCGCGGAAGGCATGTCAACGTAAGTATCGATCGGCTAAAGGCCGCCTATATTGTACACGAAGCCGAAAATAACATTGCAACTGACAACAAGCCAGCGGAATACCACACACGATCAGGTCGAAAGGTTCGCTTTCGTTTTCAACAGGTGGGGGAGTAATGTGGCGATTCACATAACTTAGTGAACACCCCATACAGTACAAGAGAATACTACGCTGCATTGATTACCGTTCCGAGCAACACAAAACCCTGTTTTACCGAATTGCTTTTATATCACATATACGTATAGATAAATATTGTAATATTTCTCTCTCTCTATCAGAAGATCACGACTACGACGTCGAACGAATTATAATCTTGAATAAACTTTTTATATAATTATTATTAGCAGTAAAAACTGTGTTTTCTTTGGAAAACGATCTACAGTAGCATTAGTTAAAATAGCAGTAGTAATTAGTAGTAGTATTGGTAAAACTAATAGTGCAAATTAGTAGTAGCAGTAGAAAAAATAATATTAGAAAGTACTAAAAATAGTAGTAGAAATTAGTAAAAATAGTAGTAGTAACTAGTTCTAGTATTATAAATTAGCCGAAAAAAATAGTAGTAGTAGCATTAGTTAATTAGTAGTACTATAAGAAAAATTACCATAAGTGAAAGTAGTAATAAGTAGTAGTCGCTAATAGGTAGTAGTAGTTAGTAGTAGTAGTAGAAGTGTAGGAGTAGTAGTTTTAATATGCACGAACCTCTGTCCAAAATTCTACAGTAGATTGTAGATTTTTCCATTAAGTTAAGTGTAATTTTGTTGCATTTTATTTGTATGGCATTAAATTTGAATTTTTAAGAAGAAAGCCAGGGGCCTAAAATAACATAAAAAACGTGAAATCTAACCGGAAAACGGCTAAAATGGCAACACTGATAAGAATGCAAGCACACGTCATCAGACGTAGTTTTAAACACACGTGTATTCCTATATTGATATAGAACATATACATATGCAATTTACTAAAAAAATTTATGCGTAAGTAAATACCTGTGACGTTGCAAGCACAACCAAAAAAACAATTATATTTGGAGAACCACATAAGACTTGTATAATTCGCAAAACTTCGATTATTTTGCTTTGTTGCCAGCGCACGTCGTGTTCCGCACTCGCCAATTCATTACAATTTAGCCAGCATGCGCTCACCACACTTGCTCTTCACTAAGGCACACACACACACAAATACAAAAACACACATATACACTTACGCAAAGCCAACACGCCATCACCATCACCATCGCCATCGCCATCGCTCACTTGCAACTTGACCTAGAAACACTTTTTCCTGTTATTTCGCCTTGTAAACATTTTAAATTTACAGTTGGACACAACAATATAGTAGTATTGCTGCTCTTTGCTGTGCCAGTTATTGGTGTTAGCTACATGTCGCGCAACATGTTGCAAGATTTTGTATATTTTGTATATTTATAATTTATTTTTATTTGCTGCCACCAAATTCAATGCATATGTGGCGTGAATTCTTGAGGCGTCATTCTGATTCGCTTTGGAATGATACTCGTAGTTTATCAGCATTTTGATTGCATAAATGAATTATCTTTACATGCATATTTATGTGATCGTCATTTTATTGGTTGCTATTAGCCGAATTTGGCTGTAAACAAAGTTCTCACTTTTGTGTTCACCATTTTTGTTTCCTTCATAAAACTTTAAGCCAAGCAATGCACTCATTTGGATTTCATCGTTAAAATGTACTCATTCTTTTTACTTAGATTTTATCAATCTCAATAGTATGATGAAACAGGTTACGAATGGAGTAGACTTTTTCATAGTCGGCCCTTTGTAAACTGCAGGGCATTCCGGACTACTACTATTTTTGCATTTCCAGATACTACAGTTCCTGATCTGATTAAAAAACTATTTCACTTTTGACTCAATCTATTGGCTGTTGGAAACTGTTGCTGTTGGAAACTCGCCATATATCGAGCTCCTGGATGCTGAGAGTGTTTTAAGTAATGATAGATGGTGCTAGCCGGACACATAACTAATATTTATAAAAGGCAATTAATAATTATTATAGCATGATCATTTCTAAGTCACCGATAACTATTGTTTTGAGCCTAACTTTTGCCAGGTTGGTTTCTGATTGGGGACGGTGGCGGTAGGTCTCCCACACTACTCTTGATGAACGGATACCGGTCCGGATGCGGAATTTGGAGCTCAACTGGAAGTGGTTTCATTTGACCGGAGACTTAATTCTGGTTCCAGTTAACTACAAACAAAATTAAATAAAAAGAAGCAGCAAAAAAGCTGCCAAAAATTTCTTTACTTTCCAAACTTAATTTCAATAGTCATGTTAATGTTATAGCTAATAAGGCTAGAGGGATATTTGCCTTTATAAAACGATGGTCAAAAGAATTCAAGGACCCATATGTAACAAAGGCTCTTTTTACAACTTTAGTAAGACATATGCTAGAATACGGTTCGATAGTTTGGAACCCACGTTATCAAGTTCACATTGATCGGCTGGAATCAATTCAAAAACAGTTCTTACTTTTTGCCCTAAGAGACTTTAGATGGGATTCTCGGCTTAATCTTCCTCATTATACTGATCGTTTGAAGCTAATAAATCTCCCTACTCTTTCCACCCGTAGAGAAATGCTAGGCATAATATTCATTACTAAACTACTCACAGGGTCTATCGCAAGCACATTTCTTATTGCCGAAGTTAAACTTAATGTTCCTTCTCGGATGTTAAGACACTTTAAACCTCTTTATTTAAAACAGTGTAAAACCAATTATGAATTAAATGAACCTTTCCGATGTTTATGTCAAGATTTCAACTGTCTTTCCCGCACTTTTGATATTTCGGACTCACTTTTCACCATAAAAAGAGCTGTACTGTCCTTTCTCAATAAATTATTAACGGCGGTATAATATATATTTGATTCAGCTGATGAAGTTTTTTTTCTCTAGCTGAGCAGTTTTGGATCTCGACGCTTAACAAACTTTTTCCTTTTAACAACTCGGCACAAAAAAAAATTATAAAAATAAAAAAAAAATCCGTACGTCATGCGGACTGTGCCCCTCGTGTCGGTTGGGCGGGAAAGAGGGTAACCGTTGGGCTTATTATTATTATTATTAAAGGCCAAGTAAAAAGTGTTGACGCGTGTAGAGAACTCAAAATTAAAATAACGAAACAAGCATCATTTTGTATCTTTTTATAGTTGCAAAAAAATAACCAAAAGTAGAAATAACTAGTATTATTTTTTATTTAATTTTTCTAATTAAAAAAAAAAGTGTGGCCTTTCTACTAGAGCTCGATTTTTTGAATATACCACTTCAAGTTCTAGACAGGAAGTGTACTTAAACGTAACTTACTGAATACTTAAATTAAGCATGTTTAAAACAATAATATTTTGTATTAAGTACATTGACATAATCACATTCATATCTATTTAAAAAAAGAAGTAGCAACCTTCACAGTTTGGAAAAATAATAATAAAAAACGCACACCAAAAAAGGCGAGCCAAGTCCCTAAATATATAGGGAGTTAAATATGGGAGTAGTAGTGGTAGTAGTCGTTAGTAGTACATAAGTAGTAGTAGTACAATTGTGGTAGTAGTAATAGTGGTTAGTAGTAATAGTAGTTAGTATTATTTAGTAGTAGCTTTAGTAAAAAATAGTATTAAATTTGTAAAAAATCGTAGTAGTAATTAGTAGTAGCAATAGTAAAAATAGTAGTAAATTAGTAAAAAATCGTAGTAGTAATTAGTAAATAGTTAGTAGATTAGTAGAATCAAATGAAAGATAGTAGTAAATTAGTAAAATCATTACTTAAAATAGTAGATATAACTAGTATTGCCAATAGTAAAAATAGTAGTAGTAATTAGTTGTATCATTAATAAAATATAGTAGTAATAATTAGTAGTAGCGTTCAAAAAAATAGTAGTAGTAACTGGTAGTAGGAGCTAGCATTAGTAAAAATAGTAGTAGTAATTAGTAGTAGTGTTACAAAAAATAGTAGTGGTTAATAGAAGCAGTAGTAGACACTCGTAGTAATAGTAATAGTAGAATTTGTAGTTGTAATAGCAGTACTGGTAATTAATAGTAGTAGTAATTAGTTCACATATTTTATCTCATATAAGCGTCACTTTCACGTGATTCCGTATCGCGATTGTGACGCGACTTTCGTCACGTGATGTAAAAAATCACTCTCATGCCGCTAAAGAAGTTTTACTTAGAAAATGGTGGTTATCAATCTGGATATTCGGATACTTCAAAAATACATGGGATATAAATTTGTTTGGTGTTCTTATGCTCTATTTATTTTATTATAAAATTGATTATAATCAATTAATTAGTATTTAACGGCGCCTCCAAAAGTAAACTTTTATGACAACCTTTAAAATTAATTTTTTTTATCGAATTGAAAAACGCCATTTCAAAAAGTAAAATTTGGGTGCATATTTATTTTTAGAATAATATTGACTATAACCAACTTAAAAAAACCCCCTACAAATTTAAAAAACGGTGTACTGCAGTTACATTTAATGTAAACAAATTTCAATATCAATAACTCTTGGAGGCGGCTGGAAAAAAAAATGTGAACAACCCCAATGGACAAACTTACGTAAAAATAAATGCATGTTAATATTATGGTATGCGCAATGTTTTATAGTGCCATGGAAAAAAAAACAAATAAATGGAAATTGAAATTAAAGTCCAATAATTTTTCTTATATTACTGTCGCGATATGTTCGGAGAGTTTTTACGGAATTTAAAAGCAGTTTACTTTTTTTGCATTAAAATATATTACCTAGCCTAAATTTTTCATACCTCAATATGACAAACTGTGTGTTTGGAGTTTATTTAGCAGGTCAATTTCTTTTGTGCAAGTGGCTTTGGGTAATTCCAAATTTGCTTCGATATTTGTATTGTCATTCATTCTTTTTCTCTTCCCATGTAATTTCCGTTTCTTCGCGTTTCATTCCTCTTTTTAAATTTCCTGTTTTTTATTTTAATCCCGGTAACGGCATTGCTGCGAAAATGAAAGCTCAACGCATACTACAAGTGCATATCTGTAATCTGCTACTCCTCCGATTGCACATGTGACAAATGTAATTATACTACATACACATAACACACACACTTGCCTTTGCTTATTTACTTAAAATACCTACCGCACCGCTGAACGCCGCTGTTTTGTTTTCAGTTTTTATTTTCAGATCTACATTTATCTGATTTAAAATTTTTGTTTCGTTTCATTTTAATGCTTATGGTTTACTTTTTTTTTTTTTTTTTGCTTCTGTTGATTTGGTGCATTGGTATTAATGTCAATCAATTGTAGTTTCGACGCAACACAGATGAAGATATATTCTAAAAATTATAGAGAATTATTAACAATTATTGCAATTGTTTGTCTTCCATAGTTATTGGCGATATTTTCGACTGTCGCTTACTCATCGAGTTCGTTGCTTGAGTCTTTGGTTTTCACTATCAGTTAAAAGGTGAGTTCAACGCACGCTTGATTTGCTTGCTTTGTTGGAAGAACTAACAAATATGAATGGAATTATTCTAAACTGCATGAATGTTGGCGCTTCAAGTGCTCAGAAATTTCGAGTAGCAGCAAAATAAAGGGTGGTTAAATTTTAAGGGCCGTTGTTGAATGTGAACCACACCTAAATGTCTAGTTTTTTTCTGCATTTCATTTGACATTTCTCAATTTCAGACTAACTCAATTTGAACATGGAAAGATACACAATCGAGCAACATGTTAAAGTTATTCAGGCTTATTATGAAAATTTCCGAAGAAAATCATCTTCAATGATGAGGCACATTTTCACCTCAGTGGATTCGTCAATAAGCAGAATTGCCGCATTTGGGCGAATGATAATCCAAGAGTGATTGTCGAAAAACCAATGCACCCACAAAGAGTGACTGTTTGGTGCGGTTTATGGGCTGGCGGCATCATCGGGCCGTATTTTTTCCAAAATGAGGCCGGTCAGGCAGTTACTGTGAATGGTGTTCGCTATCGTGAGATGATAACGAACTTTTTATGGCCCGAATTGGAACATATGGATGTGGACGATATGTGGTTTCAACAGGATGGTGCCACTTGACACACAGCCAACGAAACAATGGCTCTTTTACGCGACAAATTCAATGGCCGTGTTATCTCACGTGGTGGCGATGTCAATTGACCGTTGGACTACTTTCTTTGGGGTTATTTGAAAAAAAAGGTGTACGTCGATAAGCCAGCAACAACTCAAGAGCTAAAGGATGAGATAATTCGGCGGCACATTAACGGCATAGAACCTCAATTATCCCTCAGCGTCATCGAAAATTTGGACCATCGGATGGAGGTGTGCCGCCGAGGTCGCGGCGAACATTTGGCCAATATTTTGTTCCATACATAATTGAACCACACCATATTATCATAATAAAAAGAAATTACAATAATTTCCAAAATAATTGTGTTTTATTCAAAATCAACATTGGCCCTTAAAATTTAACCACCCTTTATATTTGGCAGCGGTTTATTGCAGTGTTCTGATATTCCTTAGTAGCAAAGTCTTAGCGGATCGAAATCGGTTCGACCTAAATAAGTCTGTTTTGAGTGATTTCCTTAACATTTTTAAAAATTTATTCGCTTAGTTAAATAAATACTTAGCCGTTATATCCACATTTTTTCTGTAACCAGGTTTGTCGAAATTAGATAAACTTGTTGTATTCCTATGTAAAATAATCGCTAAGTATAGCATAGTAGTCATTAACAAAAAAAACTGGCAAAAATATTATTTTTACTTGTACTAGTTTTTAAAATAAGTAATCACAATTTAATTTAAAAATACTGTAAATTAATTACTTATTTAATAAGGAACTAAATTTTTCCACAAAACACCTATTAATTTACACACACCAAACAACAAGAGCGTTATCATTCTCAGTAATTCAAACAAATAATTATTTAGTAATGAATAACGTACAGTTATTTTTTAACTTAAGAAATTTTCCAAAAAATATAGTATATACTTATATTCACATTAAGCAGTCCTATACATTTATTTATTTATTTATTTAAAAAAAATTTGCTTAAAGAGTAAATCTTACAAGCTAATTGTGCAATAAAGCAATAGCATCGAGGCCTTACGCCTAACATCTATGTACGGATTTAAGTTACTTTTCTGTTTTAGATTCTATGGTATAGATTGGTTACTTTAAGGAATTTAGTGATTAAAGATATTGAATCAGAGGTTGGGGAAGATAGGTGGGTCATTGGGTTTGAGTTGCTGAAGACTTGTCTTCTATGGGCGGAGTATATTGGGCAGTGGAGAAGGATATGGAGTATGGTGATTCTTATGTCCGCGTTGCACGTACATGCAGCTGGGTTGGAGTTGGTCATGAGATGTCCGTGTGTAGTCTTTGTGTGGCCGAGGTGAAGTCGTCCAAATTTTATTACGTCCAGTCGAGTCACCTTATTTTTATTTCTTGTTATAAAGTTTGTTTTATGGGTTTTTGTGTGGTTTACTTGTTGATACCAGTCATTAGTTAAGGTCCATTCATGGTAGTGTTTGTTGTGGAAGTGTTTTCTTATATGTTTTTTTATGTCAGTCAAATTGAAGCTTTCTGTCGTTGTTACTGGGGCTAGATGTGCTTGTTTAGCGGTACAGTCGGCGAATTCATTTCCGGTTATGTTGGCGTGTCCCGGCACCCAAATTAGTATTATTTTAGGGTATTTTGCTATCATTATATTTCTAATGGTGGTTGAGTAATGGTCATCGTTGTTTATATTAGCTACAGAGTTGATAGCCGAAAGAGAGTGAGAGCATATTGCGATTTTTTTATTTTTGTTCTTTATTATGTTAATGGCTTCGAATATGGCTATAATTTGTGTGGAGTATATTGAGCTATAGCTCGGAAGGTTTGAAATTTTTATAACTTAATTTTGTAAGGTAATACTATATGTTGTGCTATTGTCGACCTTAGATCCATCTGTGTAGATAAAAGTGTAGTTGCGGTATTCCTCTTTAATTTCGTAAAACTTTGCTTGGTATTGTATTGCATTGGTGTTGTTTTTGATTGAGGTGTTTAGTGCAGTGTTTATTGCTTTGGGGTTTAGTGTCCAGGTAGGAGCGTTGTGAGTGATGTGTTTTGGACGTTTTGTTGGTATATTTATTTCTGAGCAGAGGTTTAATACTTTACCTATTGTTGGCTCTATTTTGGGTATGTATTTTCTTTTCTTATAGCTTTCAGTTATGTTATGGAGGGGATTGCCCTTTGTTGTTCGACGTGTTTTAAATAGTTTTGCCGTGGTTAAATTTCTTTTCTATTGAAAGTGTATTGGTTTCGAAAAGTATGTTAGAGATTGGAGTGGAGCGTAGAGCCCCCACAGCAGCTCTTATAGCTGAATTAAGTATTGTTTTAACTTTTTTTAACTGCGAGCTTGGGGCAAACCCGTACAAAAAAATTCCATAATTTATTTTGGGAATGAGTACCGTTTTTACCATTGAGAGTAAAGTGTGGGTATCACAATTAAACTTTGGAGTGGCCAGGCATTTTATAATATTTAGTTGTGTTACCATTGTAGTACTCATTAAATCGATATGAGAGTTCCACCGGTATCTTTTGTTGAATATGACACCCAGTACTTTTAATTCATTGCTTGGTTGGAAGGTTATATCGTGTGATAGGATTGTACATTGACAGCTGCATTTGCGGCAAATGTGAATGTATTTACTTTTTGATTGAGATAATTTGGCTCCTGAGTATATGCATCATTCTAAAATGTCACTGAAAAGGTTGTTCAAATCAATTACTGGACTTTTTTCTTTTTTTGACTTAACGATGATATTGAAGTCATCCGCGAGTGCACAGAAGTCGATTTCTTTGTGAGTAGATATTATGGAACTTAATTTGTTATAGGCGATCAGAAAAATAATGACCGCAGTCCTATACAAAAATTGCACTAACCGAAGTTTTTGATTTTTATTGGGTTAAAAGGAATATCTTTACCATTTGGTATTTCATTTGTTCACGGACTGTCCCTCCACCCTCACTGAAATTGTACGATGAATAATTTTGTTGAAATTCTTTTCCCCTAAATACATACTTAGGGTAATTTTGACCCACGTTTTTTTTTTCAAAAATAATTTCGAAATTCTTATTAGTAATTAGCAACTTGGTATTATTAAATTCATATTCTTTTCTAAAACAATTTGAACTGATGGCATAAGATTTGCTTACATGTTGTTGATTCTTAGTATGAGATAGTTCGTAGAAAACGCGTTTTTCAATGCCAATTCGAGGGCACTTTTGTAAAACGTCGGTTAAAATTACCACTAAATATTTATTTTCTTTAAATGTTAAAAAGAAAAGTTAGTTATAGAAATGGAGGGGACATTTCTTAAACAAATGTAGAGTCAAAAATTAATAATAAGTTGTATTTTTTTTTACTACAAAGACATTCCTCCTAACTCAATAAAAATAAAAAACATAGTAGTTTAATACCTCCAAAAAATTACGTCGTAGAACAAAACTGAGAGTTACAATAAACACTAAAATTGAATTGTTAGTTGTCATCTTTGATTAAAAATAATACTTCATTTTTTTCTTTTATTACAACTATAAATATATATTATTTTTTTGCCTTATTCTTTTCATCAGAAATATTAATTATAAACTATTGAACATTCTGAATTGTGCAGAGCTGGCAGATCGGGAGTTCCGTCAAATGATTTGCAACTAAGAGTGAACGAGCAAGTTTTACTTATTCTTAACTTGGATGCACCGAGATTCCTTAATAGAATCAGACCATAGCTGAAGAAGCGCCAAGATCATCTCGGCACTCTGAGTTTTTTTTTCGCAAAGCCACTCTACAACAGGCTGCTGCAAAACTTAAGTAGGTTGGCTTAAAATTTTGCTGCCTCAAGCAAAATAATTGAAGATTAAAAATTTAATTTCAAATGAAGTCATTAGATCCTGGTATAATTTTTAACATTAAAATATCAATTTTAATTGCTGCCCGCTAGAATGTAATTTATGCAAATAAATTGTTGTTCTAAAATTACCAAGTGCTAATACAATTTTTCAATGATATGGCTTGTGGTTTATTTCACTAGGTCCTTACTATGATGTAAGAAAAAAATGGTAAGCCTAAACATTTCAAAGTATTCTCCAAATATATAGTTGCTGTATTTATTTACGAAAGACATATATCTTATAAAAAACACCTTTAATTCCTTTACTACCACACACCATTTTTCTCCGCCTTCAACAAAAGCAAAGCTCTTCTAATGCTACACGACCAGTGGTAGTAATTTGACAAAATACAATAATCGCATGTATCAAATGTGCATCAATTCCAACAACAAGTGAAATAGCAGCATCATACGATTAGCGTAGTAGCTGCCACCTTTTACAAAACTCTTTGTAAGAATTTAGTCTCAAAAATTGGCTTCGTACTCCTATCTGTAGCTAGCAACGCGTCCGCAACGCATCAGCAGCGCATGGTGGATTTGGAGAGGCTCGTTTTCCATTCATTTGATCGATGACAAATTTTCTTTGTTTAGTGCTTGCCTCTATGGTATTAGGCGCAATTGTAACGGTAGCGTTTGTTCGACTTATAACTTGTTACGGTACATTTCATTCAACGAACAGCTTAAGTTCGGTGGCTAAAAATAGACGCATTAAACTGAAAGTGCACAGGTGAACTTTTAGACTTTGTGAGTTGTAACTCTGTTGCGCCAAACTCTGCTAGCTATTATTAATTGCATACCGATTTCTTGTTTCAAGCTTCGCTATACATACTGACGCTAGAACAGAAATGGAGGCGCATAAAGTTCAATGTGGAATTTTCATTACCTTACCAATTAATTTCTTTAAAAGGTGGCATCCATCTACCAAAATTTTTTCGAATAAACGCTTTCATGTTGGAGCAATACTGTTATATTTCAGTAAGCTTAGAAATTGCATTGAATTGTGGTTTTTAAAATGTGGCAACACTCTCTTTAAAAATATACTTCTTTTGGATCCCTTTTGTGATGCTTTTTTTAAATTAATAATTTAATTTAATTTACCCTTTCAAACAGGTATCAACTCTCGCCAAAATGTACTTTCACAATAAAGCTTTTTTAAAACTACTTTAATATTTAATTTCACTTATTATAACTTCAATCAATTTTTTGAACATGTGGCAACACTCTTTAAATATATTTTAATGATTCAGTTTTTGCAAGCCTACTTCCTTTGTAGCCCGTACTGGGATACTTATTTTAACTTCGTAATTTAATTTAATTTACTATTTTAAACAGTTGGCAACCCTCGCCAAAAAGTACTTTCACAACAAAGCTGTCTTAAAACTACTTCGTTTGAGATCCAAACTTTAATATTTGATTTCACTTACTATAATTTTAATTACTTTTCAAACAGGTGGCAACTCTCTTAAGTAGTATTTTTTAAATTATGCTTTCTTAAATGTTTTCGTGTGCACTCATATTGTACAATGCCATTTATTTTTTAATTTAACTTAATATACATATAAATAGATGGCAACCTTTTTTCAAAATATTTGGAAAATGAAGCCTTATTAAACCTCTTTCTTTTGCTACCGATATTGCAATATTTGATTCCATTCACAGTTTAAATTAAATGTAACCTTTTAAACAGGTGGTAACTCTTTTTAAAGAACGGGTTCAATGGTAACCTTTAGAACGGATTTTATATGTGCCAAATCCTATCCGGATCTGTCGAGTTGTCATATCGCAACACGCCATTTAGCTTATTTATTTAATTGACTATTACTTCCTGAACAGGTGGCAACTCACTTTAAGCTTTAGCCTATGTATTAAAAACGGGCCTGACTTCTGTCTACCAAATGATACCTCTAAGCCTGAGGGACTAGCTAGCGTCCACACAAACAGACGAACATGGACAAATCAACTCAGCTCGTCATCTAGATAATTTAGTACAATTTGTTCATGGGTCTATATCTCTTCTTCTTCTTCGTCTTCTTCTTCTTATAGTTAAAGCCAACGGACCAAAATTATATTACCATTTCATCTTCATGAAATGTACTTATACAAATTAAATGCGTGCGAGTTTCATTTATTTAAGATTTCAGTAGGAAAAACTTCCATCTTCTGTAATTCCGAGAGGGGTGTGTACGAAAAAATTCCTGTTGAGGTTTTTTTTTATTTCGAAATCATCATACCTACATATGTATGTCTAAGTACGTTTGTATAGGCGTGAAAATGAGCGGGAACATATTTCGAATGCACTTAGCTAAAAATAATATTTGCTTTCTTTTCTAACTTAAAACCCAAGTGCATTTCTGCACTCGAAATTTGCTTTCTTCTTAAGAAAATAAAAAATAAATTACCGTTACTGTGATCTCACACTAAAATACATACAAACATACAACTTTACATGTGTATTATGTTCTACATATTTGTCTTAAAAAGTCTTAGCTGGCTGTAGAGCTTGCGGCACATTTTGATCTATTAAAATGCCACCAAAGTTGAATAAATATCAATAATTGAAAAATAAAAGCTCAAGCAAAGGGTAAAGGGCAGCGCACAGCTACCAATTGGTGCAGAGATTGAATTCATGGCAATTGACTATTGTATTTAAGCCGCATACGCGTAGCAAGTGATTTTCGTTTGCTGTTTTGTTTAAGCTACGGTATTAAATAATTGGTATAACTCCATAAGTAGACTAGTTCTAGACTATTCCTCTTGTGAAAGCAAGTGTGCAATTGTTTTCCGTAGAGGTACACATCAATACAAGGAAGGCAAACCTTAAGCTGCATTTGATTGCTGCATGTGAATTTAGTGAGTTTTAGGTGCTCTGGGAAATTAGATTTTGTATGTACTTAAAAGATTCATTTTTCGAACTTAAGTTCTCTAAGGTAAAGAAAATATTTTTTTATAATAGAAATTGATCAAAACTCGCAAGTTCTAAGCCAACAAATTGTTAAAAATGTGACTTATTTATTTACGAAAATGATTAAATGTTGTATCAGTAGTATTGGTTGGTATGCTCTAAATATTTTTATTTGATTACAACCCTTAATTTTACCAAATACATACATACAAAAAGACAAAAGGAGGCAAAAGTCATGGATTAATTCCCCTGATCATGTGGCATAAGTTGATAAATAATTGTATTTTTTTTTATTTCTCCTATTGAACGTCAGATGGCGCTGGGAAAATATTGTATTACCACAAAGAATACGCTGTCCATGGAAAATATTTATTACCACGTACATTAATTACCCCGATGATATGGCATATAGATTGGCGGCCGCCGTAGCCGAGTGTGTAGCATGGGCGTGCTTCATTCGGTGGGTCCCGGGTTCGAATTCTGGCCGGGGCAAGTAACATCAACAATTATAGAAAAGTTTTTTCTATTAGTGGTCGCAGCTCGGCAGGCAATGGCAAACCTCCGAGTGTATTTCTGCCATAAAACAGCTGCTCACAAAAAAATCATTCGCCGTTCAGAGTCGGCGTAAAACTGTAGGTCCTCAATTTGTGTTACAACATCAAGACGTACACCACAAATTGTAGGAGAAGTTCGGCCAAAATCGCTTAAACGGTTATAGCGCCAATTAAGTAAGTAAGTAAGATATGGCATATGACAGTCAACATTTCGGATTTACTGCAATCCAATTTATTAATAGAAATTCATATTATAAGTTTCATTATCGCCTTCTTGTGTTGAAAAGCTGATTCTCAAACTAATATACAGAATACTAATGTCATTTGACACCAATAAAGACGAGTTTGCCAATTAAGTTTAATAGACGTTCTTTATAAGGTAGCAACCTTTTTCAAAAATTATTACGAATTAATGCTTGCCTTTCAAAAAAATGCTGTTATATTTCAGCTTAGCTTAGAGTTCGAATTAAATTATTTATTATTTTAAATAGGTGGCAACACTCTTTAAGCACATTTTCATGTTTAAGTTTTCTTAAGCTTACTTTCTTCTAATTTCACGCTGTTATATATCCTTCACTTTAATAATTTGATTTAATTAATTTTCTTAAGCAGGTGGCAACCATCTCCGAAAGTATTTTCAAAATAAAGCTTTCTTAAACATCCATCAATATTTCATTTAAACTATTATAATTTTAATTAATTTTTAAATAGGTGGCAACCCTATCGAAAATACTTTTGAAATTAAGATTTCTGAAACTCTTAATTTGACATCATATTGGAAAAATTAAAAATCTCGGCTAGCTCGAGGCCAGCCACTTCTGAGAAGCATCTCCTCCACATTTTCGAGAATTTTCTGTTGAAAAATTGGTATTATATCGATTAAAACAATAAAAAAAAGTTGAGTTTTGAAACGTCTAACATACATCTTCCTTTTATTTATTTCTTTACTTGACTAGTTATTACACAAATTTTCCCATATACAATATAATATTAATAGGAGATTATATGTTACATTGTATGTACTTATTTCATAGAAGAGACGTTCTTAATTTAGTCTCGATAATAATTTTCTGTGACAATTCGTTAGTTTCGTATAAGTGTTGTTTAATTTGAACCAAAAAAAAGTGATAAAATCGCTTTGTGGGGGATCTCAAATTATAAATGTAATTTTGAGATAAATATCATCTATTTCGGATAGCAAATTGTTTGCTAATATCATAAAGTCATATTTATGGTGGAGACTAGCCCGTCGCGAGACGGGATCCAACTATTTTTTATCCACCTAAATGCATTACAAAGGTATCAAAAGTGTTATTATTTTGTATGCATACTTTCAGGCTGAATGCAATGAAATTGACAGTTTAAGCGATATGTAGGAAGAACGCAGAACGTTTGCGCTTTTTATATTAGACTATTATTAAAAGCAAGTCGCACGAGGCGATCCAACCATTTTGTGCCCACTTTAATAACGTATTACAAAGGTATCAAAACTGTTGTAATTTTTTATGCATAATTTGAAGATTAGTTTAGAATTAACACTTTCAGTGCTATATGGTAAGGAACAGGACACTTATCTTTTTATATTTTAGTTAAAGCTAGTAAGCAGTTATACAAAAATTAAATCAAAGGAAAGGTAATTTAAAATTAACCCTATCTTTCGTCATCCTAAAAACTATCCATCTGATTGTAATTTAAAATTTATTTCTTTCAACAACTTTCCTTAGAATGGACTAGTACCACTTTAAAAAGACTTATTTCTGCAGTCGCTTACGGCGCAGCGCAACTTACTACAAAT
The DNA here is from genome assembly GCA_951828415.1 of Anomoia purmunda. Taxonomy (NCBI): domain Eukaryota; kingdom Metazoa; phylum Arthropoda; class Insecta; order Diptera; family Tephritidae; genus Anomoia; species Anomoia purmunda. Next base: position 19,800,904 of record OX639993.1, read on the forward strand.
CCATAAATAAGTTCGTACACTTTGGCCCGACTTCAAATGCTCGTTTGTCATTTGGCATACGTCTTTTTTTTTTTGGCCGGTCAATTCACAATATCTTCTGTTTTTTGTTTTTTCATATTCATATTTCTCTTTCAACTATTTTCCTTTCTTTTCAATTTGTTGTGTTCCCATTTGTTACCTTGAAGTCGCATTACAAAAGGGCTTTTATACCAAACTGCTGCCGACATATTCCATACACACATACAACATGTCTGCACAAATGCGCATACTCACAAAGCTTTGCACAACGAGCGTGTGTGTAGCCTTATTGATTTGTTCATTGTTCTCATTGTTTGCTCGGGTGTTTGATTGCCATTTGACACACATAAATCTAAAGTTAAACTTAAAAAGCTAAAAAGGTCTACAAACAATGAAGTGCTGCTCTAACTGTTGCTGTTGTTCAATTTTAATTGTTGTTGTCTTTGTTCCTGTTTTTTTTTTTGTTTTTTTTTTTTTGTTAGTGATGTTAGTGGCTTTGTCTTTTGAACTTTGTTTGCATTTCAATGTCGTTTTAACTTTTTTACTGCTTTTTCTTCTCTCATTTCACAATTTTTCAATTGACTGATGTTAGACGCGTATTTGTTCTTCCTTCGCTCCCCTTCGGAAAATGTGTGTGTGTGCGCATCTGTTCAACGAAATTGAGTTGCTTTCAATAATACATATTTGCTCAAGTTTAAGAACAATGAAGCGAGAAATTCATTCTTTGCATAAATTCCATTTCAATGAGATACAAAAAAAAACACAAAAAAACAGCATAGCTAACTTAATGCGAGAAGAGACTTTGTGTGCATTGAAGCCATGTTTCAGGCCTAAGTGATGTATATAATTTTAAAGTTTGTTTTGGGCGTGCAACAACTAGCAGTTGAGGCATTCAAATTTCCTGAGTTATTTTCATTTGCAAGTTTGTGTCTTAAGTCTTTTGTACTTGTCGCACTACATTGAATTCGATAAACTTGAAAAATTAATTTGTTAAACTGCTGTTTTATCAAAAATATTGGGAATGCTAATTATGTTATATATTACTGTTAATTTTTTTAACACACTTGGCATATTAGGATACTAGAAGTTTCCACAAATAAAAGTAATAATCATAATCAGATATTTGTAGTAGTCCTAAAAGTTTAAACAAAAAAAATGTCTTATACCTTACTAATTATGTCAAAAATAAATGTTGAGCTCAATGTCAGTTTTTTTATTTGAAAAGTGTTGGAAAAAAGTCAACAATAGTGAAAACGTTAGATATTTTAGCTGTTATTTTGAAGATCATCAAATCACCACATCAGATTTCCTTCTACAATCTGCCCGGACTTGAACCAAGGACTTGATTCCTGCCAGGCAAGCACGACAAAACTGCTGACCTAATGCGAAGCCCTTCTAATAGTTTTGGAATATAATTTTGCCTCTATTCACTCGAAGAAAATCACTTCCACCTGCCAGTACATTTGCATCATGCCTGTTTTCATTTTTTTAGAGAATACTTTTCATACAATACCGGCCCCGAATAAAATAAATTTGGTAGGTATGAAAATAGGTTGTAAAGTATATTTTATATTTGGCAGAGGGTTACCACCTGGTTAAAAAGTGAACTGTTATTGAAATATATACAAGTTATATGAAATATTAAAATTTTGGTGTCAAGCGCCTTGTCTCAGAAAGAAGGTTCGTAGTTAACATGAGGGTGTCCACATGTTTGAAAAGTCGGATTTAGTTATAAACAAGTTATTTCAAATATAAAAATTTCGATGTCAAGCGGTTCGTTTCGCTGAGAAGACGGTTTAAAGCTAGCAATATTTTGGAGAGGATTGCCACCTATTTGAAACGTAAAATTTTATTAAATTACACACGAGTTGTATGAAATATTAAAATTTGGCTGTCAAACGGTTCGTCTCGGCCAGGAGAAGATTCATAAATATATTTTACAGAGTGTTGCCACCTGTTTGAAAAGTAGAATTGAATTAAACTATACACGAGTTATATGAAATATTAAAATATGGATTCCAAACGTTTCGTCTCAGCTAGTAGAAGATTCATACATACATTTTAGAGAGGGTTGCCAGATGTTTGAATAGTCGAGTTTGATTTAATTATACTGAAGGTTTTTGAAATATTGAAATTTCGATTGCAATGAGTTAAAAGGTTTATATTTTGGAGAGGGTTGCCACCTGTTCGAAACGTCATTTGTCTTTTAAATTAAACAAAAGTATATAAAATAATAAAATATAAGTATCAAAAGGTTGGTTTTGGGGTTGACAAAGTTTATAGCTATCTGTGTTTTGAAGAGAGTTGCCACCTGCTTGAAAAGTCGAATTTAATTAAATTATAAGCGAGTTTTATGAAACAAAATAAATTATGGGAGTCAAACAGTTCATCTCGGCGAGAGAAAGTTCATACCCATATTTTGAAGAAGATTACCACCTTTTCAAAAAGTCAAATTAAATTAAATTGCATACAAGGATATAAAATATTAAAATACATATCAATAGCTTTGAGAGGATTACTACCTGTTTTATATGACAGAAACCAATATGCGATTTCTGGTTACATACGCAAAGAGTAATTAATAAATAAATATTGCCAAGACACCGTATGCCGGGTTTTTCTAGTATGCTTATTATATGTAAATATATATTGAACACCACGCGGTGATTCACTTACATTTAAAGAATGTTTCTTACCGATTAGATAAAGCTATAGTTTCTCCACAAATATTTCCTGTTTCAATCTGGGGCCTTCATTCGGCTTGGATATTCCCAAAGACAAATCGTCATGCGAAAAGTCATTGCAGTTTTTGGGTACATTTTTGGAAGTAGATTTCTCTATTGAAAATAAATTTTAATCAAGTACTTGTTGGCTATTATCATATTACCTTTTTGTAATTTTTTGAGTAGTTTCATAATTCCATCGGTGTAGAACTTCTTTGGTTTTTCGGCGAAAAACTTGGACAGATGATTTTCGGTGGCTCTTAATTCGGGCACTTTTTTACCATCAAGGACGTTTTGCAGATACCCAAGCAAATGGTAGTGAGGTGGTGCAAAGTATCGGCTATATGGTAAATGCACTAAAACTTTCTAACCAAGTTCCGCCAGTTTCTTCCGAGTTATCAAAGATGTGTAGCCTGCAGCCTAGTGTGTGGCCTAGAATTGTCATGATTAGCCACTCCTACTCGCTATTTCTTGATTGTTTCGTTCAAACGGTCGAGTTGTGCACAGAAGAGGACTAAATTGACTACTTGACCTTGTTGTAGTGGTGTAGCAATTCATATTGGACGATTTCCTTCCAATCTTACCAAACACTCAACAGAACCTTATTTGCCGTGAATGTAGGCTTTGAAGTCGTTTGTGAATGGCCACCGATCGGTTTGTTATCATGATTCCTGGCATTAAATTTTGGCATATCCAATGCATTTTTATCGTTTTAATTATGCGCTTAAAAAATTTGGCGTTTCACTAATGGAAATTTGGGCAATTTTCGTTAATTTATGTGGCACCCAAACATCGAGCTTCTTCAAGTAGCCTACTCTTTTGAGATAATTCCAATCAGGCACATGATTGCTGTTTAGTTCTTCTGCTATCTTCTGATAACTTGAATACCAATCTAACTCAAACAGTTAAAAATTTCATCGATCTTTTCACCAACTGGCTAGACAGGGCAAGTAACTTCGAAATTTTTAGAACAAATCGATGTTAATGCGTTTTCTGGCTTCTCAAGAAGAAAGGAAAAGAGCAATGGAAAATAAAATTAAAATCAATAAATTTGAGGGAAAATAAAAAAGAATTATATCTAGAAAAGTATTCAAAATCTTATCTATTAAAAAAATAAGCGAAATATTTTCCAAAATTTTCTTTTCAATGCAGAAACGCATTTGAATGTTTTTGGAACTTACTTTTTTCGCGGTCACGATTTGATATATTTATATTACGGAAATATATTTGAAGTAAGAATAAAACGTGAGTAAGACCCGAAATTTAAGAAACTCATCATCAATAGGCAAGCCTGAACCATCTGATATATATCAAAATAAATAGATATTGATATTAAAATTTATACCTATAATTTATGAAAAAAACTGAAAGTTCATTAAAATGCGCTGTCATAAATAAAATACACAATAAACCCCCATTATTTAGTAATAAAATTAGGCCAATCGAAACAAAAGTTAATTTGATCTTAGTGGTGAATTTTTAAATACATTTATTTTTGGTGAAAATTATTACCTATAGCTTTTCAACTAATTAACTTGATAATCAAATACATATTTGAGAAAAAAAGGAAACAGTAAAACAAAAACAAAACCCAAGACACCAGTAAGTCTACTCATTAAAATACCTTAGCACTAACAAGAAAAATGAAATGAATAAAAAAAATATTTGAACTTCGGTGCCAACAACCACAAAAAAAAATAAATAAAATAAAATATATAATGTATACCTTCGTATAAGCAGCAACCAGAAGCAACTGAAGAAGCAACAAGCTGCGCAACAAATCAGTAAAGACGGAAAGTAACAACAACAACTACAACAACAATCACATTATGCATACCGGCAACCAAATCCGTGAGGGAAGTGATGTTTCTACAAAATACCGTTACATACGCATAATGCGATATGATGCGTTACGGTTCGATTTGCTGCCACAAAATCTGCCGTCTCGGCTGCCGCGTTTGCCTAGAGTTGGTAACAAACTTAAAAAAAAAAAAAAAAAATTCTTACACCAACCAAAATTTTCTTATATGTATGTATAGATGTGTACTAGGGTGGCGCAACAAAAAAAGTAAATTACAAAATTTGTTATGTTATGTTCGGAAAAATAATAAGATTGACGGGAATACCGCCAAAACTATAAAGAATTTTTGTTTATTATTTAAAAAAAATATGCCGATTTTTACACCGAAATTATAAAATTTATTATGTTTTAAAACGTCCGCCAAAATATTGCGGGAATGCATGGAGATTGACGTGAAGACCGTCAAAAATATATAGAGTTTTTGTTTGTTTTTTTTTTTTAATTTTTTTTAGTAATGCTTTCTCACTCCCCATACAAAATTCCTCCAAAAATATTAATAATGGTTTTTATTATTTTTTTTATTAAATCTTTTCCAACCCCATACAAAACAAAAATCTGTATAAATCCAAAAACAGTATAAACCATCAGAATAATTAAATCTATTGCATTTTCATACGTGAGCTGCATCGATTTAAAATGACATCCAAAAATAGAATTTTTTATAAAGAAAAAGTTTTTAAAAATATTTTTTTTAAAGGAATCACCCCATATCAATAAATGGCTTAAGTTTAAAAGGTCTGCATAAAATTTTTAAAAGATTTATTCAACGTTATCATAATATTGAGATATGCGAAAATATTTTATTTGAAAAGAAATAAAAATTATAGCTTATAAGTTTAAATTGGTCAAATTTTGGTTTTATTAAACTTTTTCTAAGCCAATAATCCAATAAAATTCCAAATAGTCATGATTATAATTCCATAGAAAATTTTTGACTGAAAATTTTCAAAATTTTATTGAGCTCGAGGGTGATAGCTGCTATTATAGGGAACATTTTTTTTAATATTAAGCTTAATGTATGAGCTGAAGGGATTTTTAAAAATATTTTTTAACAACTATTTTTATATATAAAAAAATTCATTTTTAAAGGGAGTTTCGAATCGTACATAAATCTAAATATTTTTCCGAAAGAATTTGTTGGGGGTCTTAAATTACAATATATTATTTCCGCTGGAAAAACAGTACCGATTTTTTTTTGTATGGGAAGTGATACACCCTAATGTGCACACATACATGCATATGTAAAATATATAGAGAAATGCGTAAGTTTTTTATTTTTTTTATATTTGTTGTAACCTCCATTAGTGCGCTCTGCAAGGCGGGCCGTTATGCGCCACAACACTTGATTGCTCGCAGTTATCGTTGGGCTGCTGGGCTACTGCGCTGCTCGCTGGGCTGTAGATTCGGTTTGACCAGGCTTTCTGCTGCTGCCACTGCTGCTGCTGCTGCTTTTGCTTACTGCCGCTGCCTTATGGAATTGAGACTCACAATACCGAAAACTTCAAAAGCCCACTATTGTTCTTGCTTAACTGCTTAATTGCTATTGTTGTTGTTGTTGATTTTGGTTTCATTCTTCTTCTACTGCTTCTCCCACAAATTTTTGTTTTTTTGTGAACTTTTATTGCTTTTCTTACTGTTCCCCAGTCAACTACGTGGCATGCCACACACTCTCCACAATTCACGAGACTTTTAAACATAACTGTTCCGACCTGTACATACATCTTGAGTTGCTGTTGTTGCTGTTGCAGCGCCCTGTTTTGCTGGTACTCAGCGAATTTGACTTCATTTCGGTTGTTGTTAAATTTTTAATAGTGAATTGGTCTGTAGATTTCTTTTCTTTTTCACTTTTGTTATGTTTCTTTCATCGTGTGACTTTTAAAAGCATCGCTTGTAGTTAGTGGCTGTTTGTTTTGTATTCACGTGACTTTTTGGAATGTGCTGCACTCTTTCATCGATCTGAGTATTATAAAAACAAAAATTTAAAATAATTATTACTAAATTTTTTATGAGCATTGTTATGAGCTTAATAAAAATATATGACTATCATTTTTCGGAAGGGAATTTAAAAAGTTTTTATTTTTTAAAGCGAACCTGGTTTTTGAAACAACCGTTACGCTTAGCTCTTGCAAATTTAATTAAACTTCTCTTTCGATATACTTGACCGCACCTCATATAGAAATTTCCCAAATTTCGTTTCCTTTCAAACTTTTTATATTCTCATTTAAAACACTCTTGCAAACTCGAATCGGAGAAAGTAATTCTTTGGCTTGGCAACACCATTTTTATTCCTTCTTTCAAAAGCAACTTTTTCACAATCGAAACAACATCGATTAAGTGATCCCCTTTATTGACCACCGCAGACTGTGTTTTTTTTCGGACATTTTCCATTACTTCTCCGAGCATCTCGGTCGGTATGGCGGCAATTTGGGAGAAATATTAGTAGCGAGCTTATCAATGGTATTTGCCTTGTTGGCGTAAATTTTACTCTTTCAATAGCCCCGCAAAAAGAAGTTTGGGGGGTTAAATCGGCGGATCTTGGTGGTCCATCAAAATCGCCTCTTTTCGATATCGTCTAGGGAATTTTTGTCGCAAAACTTGCATTGTTTGGGTTGCTGTATGACAGGCCCGTACCCAGGGGACTGTCTTCGGGAAGGGTTTTGAACTTTTGGGTGCTCAGAGAATATGATGATTTTTGATAACGAATTCTTTTGACATGGTGTATGCCCAATTTGAATCCGAAGATGAACATTGATTGTATAAAGCATTCGTTATCGAAAAGTCTTGCTTTGTGAATACAATTTACAATATTTGCCAATTAAAATTATAATAGTAACGTAAAACAAATAATGAGGGACTTTCAATAGCGAAAAATTGCATATTTATTAACCGTTGATTCGAGGTACCGAAAAAAATTCATCCAAAACCCTTTGAACATCAATCTTGACATCCCGATGTATATTTGACCAAAGATACGTCTTCAGACGACGTAACGTTGTAAAGGAGCGTTCATTCGTCGCCGTAGTTACGGGCAAAACTGCCATTATTCGAAGAATTTGATGAACATTTGGAAAAGCCTCTGCGTTGCAAATGTCAAATACTTCAAGGGAATGGTCGCCAAAATTGAACTTCAGCAATCCATATTTCACTGAAATTGTCGTGTAGAATCGCAGAGTATGATTTGAATAATTCAACACATGAGTTTTCATCAAAAATTTCCATCTTGTTTGGGAATAGGCAGCTGAAATTCGATAAAATATTCCGATGATTCAAAAATCGATCTTGTAAATGTGTGATAAAAGTATCGAGGTAAGGTATGGTGATTCGATAGTAATCTTCGACCGAATCAGCTGGTGCGTCGGAGCGCTGAGATTGTTTCGAAGCAAGTCTTGGCTTCCGCAACTCAAAGTCATGTTCTTCGCTAATTTTTTTCACATTTTCAAAGATTTCTCTGAATCTCTCTACAGCACATTCTCTTCTTTTGATCAATTCCTTTTTTGCAGCATCGGCTAATTTGATGGCCTCTGCAAGGTCCTGATTTTTTGTTTGTATAACTCGACTGAGAGACAACGTTAAGGAATGTACTGAGCTAAGGACTGCCATGCATATCTGCCATGCATCATATATTTTGCCGTACAAAATGCTTTGTCGATATCTTTTCTTTCATTTAGAGTTTTGAGAATTGGAGCCTAATAACTCTAATCTTGTTTGAAAAATACGAGTCTTCGCTCAGAAAAATCATCCGCTAAAATTCAGAAGACGATCATCTGAACTTGAATATACTAAAAGTCAGAAAATATTTTTTTAATTCAGAGGATTATTCTCAAATTCGTAATAAATGCTCCCTTTGCCAGCCACGCAATAGCAGTCCGATAACAATATTTCGATTTGAAAGCAAAATTTACGTCCGGAAACATGCCATTCCTCTAAAGAGCATCATGCTTCATATCAACAACGTTTGGTGGCACGAAAGTATTATCGATTAGGCTGCAACTGTACATAAATTTTACATCCAAACGCTTATTGTCCCATTGGTAATTACGCTGGGGTTCGTTTTGCCTAGCCACTCGTGTACACTTTCCATTCGGAGCGTCATTATTAAACATAAACTTTGCGGTGCCTATCTTGCCTATGTTGAAAATTCAAAAAGTAACTCCAATTTCAACCATATCGAATAGGCTCCGCCTCCAGGTATAATCACAATTTCAGAGTAATTCTTTTGTGCTGTATTCTCAGATGAAAATCAGCTGAATTTAAGAGGATTTTTCTCTGAGTCTACGAAAATTGCGCTTATCGTACTTATTAAGAACTGGAAAAAAATTTGCCTAATTTACACGATTCTGCGAGGTCCGAGAGGAAAATGACTATATGTCGTCTGTAGCAGAGTCTTGAAAACCACGCAAGTACACGTTCAGTCTTAAGCGCTGTCGAGGAGGGAATGTTGCAAGTCGCAGCCTGTGGCTGGCTACTTATGCCAGAGTGGAAGTGTAACTGCATTATTCTACTTTAGGCCCTTTCACACTTCGCAAATTTTACGCACGCGCACTTTAAGACGAGTATACACAATATCAAAACCCGAAAACCAGTTCGGTGTGCACGGGCCTGCTGTATGACATGGCGCCCCATCTTTTTGAAACCAGAAGACAGTCACATCCCTTTCACACATTTTCGGTACACAAAATGTGCCGATATCTTTTCCCATCAACTGATTCGTCTTCCTTGAAGATAAATGGCCCAATGTTGGGTTTTGGGCTCACGCTGAACCAAACAGTCACTCTCTGATCACGTAATGGTGTTCCATGAATCTTGTGAGGATTTTCAGTCCCACAAATGCAGAAATTAAAATTTGCATGCAAAAGTGCGGCATGGTTTCCAACATTCTGCCGTTTGTGTGGGCGCCTTCTTTTGGTGTGAAGTAGAGCTCTTATTAATCCACTAGTCGACTAATCGGTTAATCGATTAGCAAAATTTGTTTAAAACAATAGTCGGTTTCACAATATCGATTAACCATTTCCGTTCGATTTTTTCGAGTAACCGAAACCAGAAACAACTAGTGGACTAGCCGCTCATTTTCGATTTTTCGACTAGTTGTTTTCTTTCAATAAGTTAATGTTTTTTTATATGTGTGTAAATGCTTATGCTTATCGATATAGTTCGTTTTCCGCTATAATTTAGTTTTTATGAATTTATTTTATTGTGAATAGCTATCACTATTCGAATAATTTGAGTTTGGTGAGTGATTTATCGAAAGTGGATTATCAACTATCAAACAAGTTGCTTATCGACTGCTCGACTAGTCGAATAGTCGATTTTAAGCAAGAGCTCTAGCGTAAAGCGGTCCATGATTAAAATTGTACTGCCTTGAAGTTTACAAAACGTGTCTAAGAAGGAACAGATGGCGCACTCTGCACATATGTAAGTGATAATTAAAAAATTTTATAACTGCCTTGCAAACTAAATAAAATAGAATAATGCAACATAGGTATTAAAGAAGATCTATTTATAAAAATTTAAATTAATTGCAAAAGTAAGTTATTTAAATACGAATAACATGTAAAGGGTTTCAGTAGTACTACTACAATAAATCAATTAAGCCTTTGATTATGATTGCCAGTTTCAACAATGAAGACTTTTAGTTTTTATTTATTCGATCGAAATTTTTTTTTTTTTTTTTTTTGAGAAATGAAAAAATTTTTCTAACCTATAATAGAGCGTCTTAAAATCTACTATACTATATACCTACAAATTTCTTTGCTTAATTACCCCCACTCCTCTATTCTATAACAACCGTACTAGCTCCCATTAAACCAAATGCTGTCTAATTGTTACCACATTGTTGAATCAGTAACTAATTCGCTTGGAAGTTTCTGTCACTGACAATGCTAAAATTTTTAAATTATTATTATTACTGTTGTATATTAGCTATTGGCATTCACTTATAGATACCCACATACGACCAGCGCAAGAAAAAAAGCCGCATTCACATTTATTTTACAATTCGAGTTTTAAGCTTCATAACTCCAAAATGCTTAACACAAGTGTTTATGAAAATTGCAATAAATTGAGACACAAAAATATTTTAGTAAAATGTTTTGTAACTATTTATTACTTTGTTTAGTTTGAAAAAGACTGCAAACTTTTTTTTTTTTGGAGCTTTTGACCACTTGAACAAAATATTGAAAAATTTGACAAATTGGAGAAACAAAATTTGTTGTTTGGTTCTTGCTAATAGCTACACTTCAATTATAAAAAAAAGTGACAAAATTTTGTAACATTTATTTTTTCTTTATTTTTCAATACTTTTTTTGTGGCACCATGTACATCTTTTACACTCTGCACTCTTTTGGACATAGATTCATACAAATCTTTTAAATATTGAAATATAAAAATATCCCGGTGACATGTCGCTGAATTGCTCTGAAAAATTGGATATGGTTTCTTTTCTGTTAACGACCCCAAGTTGGGTACAACCCCATTGAGTACAATAGATTCGTACTTTTTTGTATTTACTATACCCTCCTATTATAATTAGGGACTCCGGTTTGTATTTTGAAATGCAGCCGCAAATCGTTCACCAGGTCTACGCCGCACGGTACGATAGCCATCAGGGCCTATTAAGTTGAATTTGCACTCATCAGAAAATATGACACGTTCCCATTCAGATTCAGTCCATTTTACTTTACTTTTGGCACAGTTATACCGCTGTTCTTTGAATTTTGGGGTTGAAAATTACTTTTTTGCTGGCTTTCTAGCCCTTCGTGCTCATCTCGTTTAATCGGTATTGAATAGTTCAGATCAAACGGTTTTTATCTTGGCAGCATTTTTGAAACCGTTTTGAAGGCTGATTCTCAAAAAAACCTGGTTTACTTTCGGATTTGATCATCTTTTCCGGCCTGAACTTTCTTTCCCCTCCAGTTGGCCAGTGTCATGGTATTTTTTTTATTCAAAAAACGACGCACTGTACTTTTATTGAATTGTAAGTTTGCTGGCTCTTTCCTTTTCAAATCAACAGGCCGCGCATGTCATATTTTTGTATATATTGATAAAACTTACATACATATGTTGTTTTTGGTTGATTTATTGATTCACGTATTTTTTTTTTTTGATTGAGTAAAATGCTTTTCTTCCATTTTTCGAAATCATCGTTTTTCCTACAAAAATCGTTTTTCTTGCAGCTTGCGGGAACTTTTTTGAAACACGCATAACTTTGGTAAAAATTGATGGATTGTAACATATTTTTTTATGTAAAAAATTTTTTCGCTAATATCCTTTTTGCTAGAATACAGATCAAACTACATATTTATAACAAAAAAAAATTTTTCGGAAAAAAATATACTTAAAAAAAATTTTTTTAAATAAAAAAATCTAATTTTTTTTTTGGTTTAATTGTTATGCAAATAAAAAAATCACGAAATTATGGCAGTTGATGATAATTCGGTTTTAAAGTATGAACGATTATCCACATTTGAAAAAAAAAATCTGTTAAAATCCGATAGATCTGAAATAGAAAGGATCTGCTACTATTTTACGAAAAAAAAGATAATAATAAATTAATGCTAATAGAGAACAGAAAAAAAGTAAAAAAAAAACCCTTAGCACTATTCAACTCATATGATTAGTATTCGAGGAATTAACCAGTACCCAAAAATTAAATTTCCGCGAAAAACTTGATGAGGTGTTGTTTTAGTTTTTGTTGCGCTTGGTTTATATTTTTTATAGAAAGTGATACTTCATGTCTAAAGATCTTTACGAAATCGGAACCGATTTCTTACGAAATCGTACGACTTCGTAACAAATTACAGCAACGATTTCGTAAGGCAAGGTCTTTAGTTAATCATAGAAGTGTCTTTACTAAATCGAACCAAATTTGGCGGTATGAAATCTTTTCGCTTTAATCTTTACGAAATCGTTTCGAATTTTTGTAAGCGAAATCTTTTCGAATCTGAATTATAAAAATATTTTTTTTTATTAACTCATACCGGTAAATTTTTATTTATTTATATATACAAATGCATGTGATATAATTAAATTTAGTATATACAAATTCATTTACTTAATGTGTTCGCTCTTTTTGATTGTTTAGCTTTCCTGTCCTTGTCGTCATTAAATAATTTTTTTTATTGTTTCATAAATTTTAGAATAGTTCGTGTATAGAAACTACCATACTTGAATTTAGATGCGTAAAGGAAAAAATTAGATATTTGAAAGTTCTATCCTTAGAATAATTACATGCCTTCAAGTAGTTTAATGAACTTAAAATCGTTGACAGATATTTGTCCATAAAAATTTGTATACCAAAAAATCATTAATAGATTTTAAGTTGCCAAAAAATAGATTTTTTCAGTCAGTGGCTTGTCAAACTTCGTTAATTATGGCAAAAAATAAAAAAGAAAATTCATTAGGGTGATTAGTTAAATATATGAAAAGATTTGCCAACTTCGCGAGTTTATACATTTAACCCTTTCGCAGATAAACCGATAAAACATACCATATTTGCTCTCCGTAAGAACATAGGAAATGACCCACGAGAAGGTCATGCACAAAAATTACTGTCCACAAAAGTGTTAACAACAAACTTTGTACGCAAATGTCAAGTTACAGAATATTTACACATCCAGGATCTGGCTCTTCCACAGTAATATAAGTTAGATTTAAGCGTTTTATTATTTAGTTTCAGAAAGGCTTTTGAACAAGAATTAAAATTTTTCCTTCACTATTACTATGTTAACTAAATACATCTCTCAATTATCTAAGTTAATACAATATTGAAGTTGAAAAGGAGGATTGCTCTAAACACTGTTACTCGTTATGTAACTAATATGTATAATTTCATGGCACAGCATTAATATTAATAAATATATCTTAAACGTCAAATAAAAGATTTACTTCTACAGCAAAAAGTTGTATACTTTGACTTACCAATTCTTGTCTTATTTCTTCATCAACTTGCAAGAGCTTCTCACAGTCCAATACTTCACTGACTTCTATGAACGGAAGACTTGACAATTTGGAGTAGAATGTGTGTGAAATTTGAAGGGCGTTAAGGTCTGATCTATAGATCGCTTTAATGCTTTTGTAAAACGCTTGTAAATTTTATTGTTGACTTCGCGGAGTTTTTTTACTTTCTTCAATCAGCTCCTTATTTTCGTAACTATCATTTCTAACAAATTTTGAGTATCTAAAAAAAATTGAGATATAAAGATTTTATAGGCTATTTCAATTTTGATAGTGCTGAAGACTTTGCGATGTATCGTTTTCCATAGATGATAAAAGTTGGGGCTCCAATTACGTAAAAAATAAGCACTTGGTTTCCGGGATAAATATGAAATATATGGAACATTACTTAAATTAAATGAAGTTTATTATATGGAAATTTAAATCTACATCAACACATGTGAAATACTTTACCATCTTCTTTTTCTTCTACGGAAATATTTGTCTATTATTTTTTCTGATTTTTTTCTTCCACTGGATCAGTGCATAAGGATATAATTTCAATTTCAAAAATTATATTATTTTCATTGCTTTCACATGTGATCTGTACATCTTCAGTCACTTTTTTCTTCCTTTTTGTATTTTTTTCTTATTTTAACGTTTTCGGTAGGATCTTCAATTTCAGTATTTAAAATAGAACTTGACACTTTTTTGCTTGTCTTTTAAGTCTTTAATCTTGAGCTTGACGCGAGATTTTTATTTTTATTTCATATTTTAATTTCGCTTGACTACCCGCAACAATTTTACCTCTTTTGTGTGTTCACTTTCAATGCCTTTGAAAATTTGTTGACCTCTTTCTCCCTACAAAACAGTAGCGAATTCTTCCGGAAAGATCGAATAACTTTCGACTTTGTTCCGAAAAGTCTGATTTCCATCGAAATTCGAATGCTTTGGTTTAGTGGGTAATTGTTGGCGTGGCATCATACGTGTGTTGTCATTCTCAATTGCAACCACACAAACTGCACGCATGCTGCATGCCACAAATGTGTTCGTTACGGCATACTTGCAAATGTCAACATACAAAATCCGACCATTGCAGCTGCAAAATTCAATCGAGTAAATGTAAACTTTTATTTAAAGTAGTATGTTACAATTTATAAACAAACACTCATATGTAGATATGTAGATGTGGAGCATGTTGCATGCAACCGCAATGTAATTCATTGTTTTTTTTTTTCTTTATTCTGTTTCATGCACATAGCCAATTGGAAAAATCTACACTATTGGCACAACGTTTTCAGGGAGCCTTCTAGTAATGATTTGAGCTAAATGTTATTTCAAAATAAACTAAAAATGTGCCACCATTTAGTTATAGTCCTTTGGCGCTAATGAGATATTCTAGTTTAACCTTCAACCGGATTTAGTGTCAATTTGTCATTGTTTTGCGATTTCAATTGATTCTTACTGGCTTATTAGCTAAAACGTATACAAATTTATAAATTTTTTAAGCAAAACTTTCTTATCGTCTGTGATTTTTTACATAGCGTCACGAAGTCTGGACATGACGCTTGTATAAGAAAAAACCAAACATACGAGACATATCAATGTACATTGGGACCATTTCTGCACTAGTTCTGGATCATTTGAGGGTAAGTTCAGGACCGTTTCGCCACTATTTTGGACTAGATATTTCGGACCATTTCAAGACCTTTCAGTAGTTCGGGACTGGATCATCTGTACAACTACTACTACTCCTACTTCTACTACTGCTACTTACTACCACCACAAGTCCTAACTACTAGTACTACTCTTACAACTTCTACTACTACTGCTAACTGTCACTACTAATAATTACTACTACTATTTTTTACTAATGCTACTACTTATTACTACTACTATTTTAACTTATGCTACTACTAATAACTACTACTATTTTTAATTATTACTACTACAATTTTGAATATGTTTTATAACTATTTTCACTAATTTATACTCCTATTTTAACTTGTGCTACTAGTACTACTATTATTTTTACTAATTTTACTACTATTTTATAATCTGCCGCTTTTCTACTTCTTATTCTTCTTTTTTAGACATTTTTCTCGCTCTCTCATTCTGAAGCTTTTGTTACGCCACTTTCAATTGCTTTCAGCGTGGATGGCACAATTTTGTTATCTATCAACTGGTTCAACTCATCCAAGCCATTTACCTCATATATTTCTTCTTTTTTTTAAATCTTAGTTTCGAAAATTTTTTTTTTTTGAGGGTTGTCAGCTGAAAAAAGGAAGGCAAAAAAATTATAAATATTATTAGAAAATATATTGTACTTGTAAGCCTCTCCCTTTCTGGAGTTTTTCCACGAACTAAATTCAATTGAATAATTGCGACATACAATACGCACCGCTTATAAGAGTCTAGGATGTCATGCAATGGGAAGGAAAAGCATTGCTGACCCATCAGCCTTATTTTATCGTTACCCCAAAGGCGTCAACTTTCCTACAGTCGGGAATTTCCGCTCCAAACCTCATCTTACTTTTCTCTAAATAGCGTGGAATTTACGCTCGTAACCAAGATTAAGTAGCTGGCCATAATCTTAGACAGAATGCTCAATTGAAACCATAGCATTGTAGATTTGTTCAGGAGGCAATAAATTCCCTAACTGAAAAAATGTAAAATGTTTCATAATTGTCATTGGAGCTTTGCATTCACTCCTACTAAGGCTCTGGAACTCCTACTGAATTTTTTTCAGTAGGTTAGGTTAGGTTAGGTTGGAGTGGCAGCCGCCTTCAGCGGCTCACTTAGGCCAATATTTGGCCCATTGTGTTACCACAAGAAAAGTTTTGTACCATCCCAAAAAGAAAAATTACCCCTTACTAAACCAGTTTGCCTCATTGATAAACTTCAACAGACAATTTACCTCGGTGCTAGAAACCTTACTAAGGTCATCCAGAAACGGTGATCCCAGATGTCGCATCCTGCTTTTACACAGTGCAGGGCACTTACACAGTAGATGCAAGATCGTTTCCTCCTCCTCGTCATTCTTGCAGCTCCTACAGCATCTTCGGAAGGGCACTCCCAACCTTTCAGCATGTATACCTATCAGACAGTGCCCTGTTAGAGCCCCGATCACATTCGAAATGTTTTCCCTTCTTAGAGAGAGAACGCTGCGCGACCGTTTCCGATCCCATTTAGGCCACGTCTGCCTTGAGGTTCGACAGGCCGTATTTTGCCTCCATCTATTGTCAGCTTGTTTATATGTAAAATCTCTGAGTAGCATTTTGCAAGTGGCAAACGGCATACCAATGCGTTCTTTATCCTGAAGAATCTGCTTGGTCGTACCTTGTCTTGCAAGTTCATCTGCCATGCAGTTTCCCTCTATGTCCCGGTGACCAGGGACCCAAATGAGGTACAGTCTGTTCTGCTTAGCCATCTCCTGTAGAGATCGGCGGCAGTCCAGCGCGATATTCGAGTTAAACGTGAGAGAGCTCAGAGCTTTGATTGCAGCCTGGCTGTCACTAAAAATGAAGATGTCTCTTCCTGTAATCCCGGTCCCTATACTCTTCACCGCTTCCATGATAGCTGAGACCTCAGCCTGGAAGACGCTGCAGTGATCTGGTAACCTAAAGGAAATTTGCAGGAGAGGGTTTCGTGAGAAAACGCCCCCTCCCACCTGATTATCGAGTTTCGAGCCATCTGTATAGATGACAATGCTCTCAGGTGGAGTGTGAAACTCAGGTTTCCACTCCTCCCTGCTTGGAATTCGTGTAGTAAAGTTACTTTCATTTACCGATGTCCAAGCACACCGGTCCGTGCTGCTCGGAATAGAGCAGAACTTGTTCAAAATACTAGAGTGCCCTTGGCATTCAGGGTGCCACTGGGATGTCTCTCTTAGTCTCAAAGCAGTCATCGCTGCCGTCTGTTGTCCGACCAAATCTAAAGGAAGGAGGTCTAAAATGGCGTTCAAAGCCTCATTTGGCGTGGTTCTGAGCGCCCCGCTTATGCAGATCATACTAGATCTTTGCACCTTGGTGAGTAATCTGAGGTTAACCTCTTTGTCCAAAGCAGGCCACCATACGATCACCCCATATAGGAGAATTGGTCTGACGACCGCTGTGAAAATCCACCGACAGATCTGCGGGTTAAGACCCCATTTCCTGCCTATGGCTCTCTTACAAGTATAGAGGGCTATGGAAGCCTTTTCATGACGTTGAACCAGGTTCTCTTTCCAGTTCAGCTTCCTATCTAAAACAACGCCTAAAAATTTGGCACTTGTAGAAATACTTAACCGGGTACCATTTAGTACCGGTGGGGTCACCGAAGGCACTTTATACCTTCTCGTGAAGAGTACGAGTTCCACTTTACTTGAGCTGACCCTGAGACCGCATTGGGTGGACCACTTGGATACCTCCCGAAGCGCTCGTTGCATCAGCTCGCATAGTGTCTGCGGAAACTTTCCCCTGAGTGCGATCGCGACGTCATCAGCGTACGCGACAACTTTTGCGCCACCCCATACCGTATCTCGCAGTAGCGTATTAACGGTGAGGTTCCACAGAAGTGGGGATAGGACACCTCCTTGTGGCGTCCCCCTCGACACGTGCCGCGACAATTCGCTCGCACCCAGCTTAGACCTTACTACTCTGCAACTGAGTAGCTGGCCTATAAACTCAACCAGTGAGCATTCGGCTCCTAGATCCCTAACGGCGCCAGTTATGGCTTCTGGAAGCACATTATTGAAGGCGCCTTCAATGTCCAGGAAGGCTACAAGACAGAATTCCTTGGCACTGAGAGACTTCTCAATATAGCCGACCAAGCTATGGAGTGCAGTCTCAGTAGATTTGCCTTTGCGGTAGGCATGCTGGTCATTAGACAGTAGTCGACTGTCGATGGTATCAGACAGGTGGCAACTAACAATCCTTTCAAGTGCCTTAAGAGCAAATGATGATAGACTGATAGGCCTAAGATCCTTTGGATTAGTATATGAGGCCTTACCAGCTTTAGGAATAAAAACAGCCGTGACATTTCTCCATGCCAACGGTATATGATTAAGTTTGAAACAGGCTCTGAAAATAGTAGAGAGCCATTTTGCAGACACCTCCAGTGTCTTAATTAGCTGAGCCGGTATTATCCCATCCGGCCCTGCAGATTTGTATGGCTTAAAGCTTTGAATAGCCCATCTAACCTTTTCTTCCGAAACCGGTATGCTGACGGGGTTGGAAGAAATAAACGGAGGAGTTCTTTCCTCCGCAGTTGTGTTCCCAGGGAAGTGAGTATCTAGTAGCAGTTCAAGGGTTTCCTTTCCCGTGGAGGTCCAGGAACCGTCTTGCCTCTGCAAGAAACCTATCGGGTTAGAGGATCCTGAGAGAATCTTCCTTAGCCTGGCTGTCTCGGAAACACCCTCGATGCCGCCGCAGAAGTTTCTCCACGAAGATCTCTTTGCCGCCCTTAAAGCTTTTTTATAGGTCTGGAGAGACTTTTTGTACTCCTGCCATACTAGTTCGAGATTAAGTCTTTTGGCTTTGTTGAAATTTTTCCTACAAGATTTGCGTAGCGAGTCCAACTCACGTGACCACCAATGGGGTTTACGTTTGCCCCATTGTTTAGATTCAGGGCAAGCCTGCTCTAGGGCATTTGAGCAGGTCATCGTAAAAACGTTCACCATGTTCTCTAGATCCCCGATGCAGTTAGGTTCAATAAGAGGTTCGCTGGTCAGCCTATCCTCAAATAACCTTTTATAAGAGCGCCAATCCGTGTTTTTTAGGTTTTTGCGCACTTTTGGGCTGGTAAAAGAAAAGTTCAATACGATTTCAATATAACGATGATCAGAGAAGGAGTGTTCGTCTAGAACCTGCCAACTCTCGATCAGTTCAGATAGATTAACACTACATAGAGTTATACCCAAAACTTCTTTACGATTCCTAGTAATGAAGGTGGGATCCCTACCTTTGTTGCATATAAGTAGGTTAGTAGTTAGAAGGTAGTTGAAAAGTAACTCACCTCGATCATTAATGTCCGTGCTCCCCCAGTTGACATGGTGAGCATTAGCGTCGCTGCCGACCAACATGTGTCCGCTCTCATACCTGGATATCAAGTTCCGAACCATAGAGGGAGGAGGGTTTTCGGCTTCGTACGCCATGTAGGCCGATGCAAGCACAATCGACATACCCCCTAACTCCGCGAGAATTGCCGTGACGTCGCCATCACTGTAATTAGGTAGAAGAAAGATATTTAAATCTGCTTTAGCCAGAATACAGGCTCTAATTTTACCTTTACCACGCTCCACGAAGAGCTTAAAAACCGGTGGCACTCAACCCACATACCCTTGAGTTGCAAACCCAAGGTTTCTGAATGAGTACCACCGTAATGTCGCCTTTGCTTAGGCGACCCAGGAGAGCAGCTGAAGCTGCTTTAGAAGGATGGAGGTTTATTTGCAGCACCCTCATGCGAGACAGCCGCATCCTCCCCTCCAGCTACAACGGTGACGTCAGCTTCACCCTCCCCGTCACTGAGAAGCAACTCCTCCTCCGCAAACAACCTATGCATTGTTGGTGCAAGGTTCGTCTGGGAGGAGACGCTGCCTTCAGCGTCGGAGAGTTCCGGTTCCGGCTCCGGTTCGGGTGCCTCAATGTCAACGTCCATTGCTTCACCCGACCCGGAGGCACGCTGAGCGTCACCTCGGTACACTTTGATAATGACCTCATCGAGGCCATACGAAACGCGGCCTTGCCTCTTCTCAAGAAGCCCAATAGACTCCTTATTAAGGGACAATACCACTTGTCTGGAAGGGCCTTCCGCGTCCTCGACACGGACGACCCTCCAATCACTTGTCGGGAGGGATGGGTTCATCACCTGGAGCATCTTAAGGATGCTTTCCGGTGCCGATGGTGTCACCGGAACCCATACCCTCGCCCGTGGTCTGACTGGAATGTCCTTCCAGTCCACCACCTCCAACTTAGCCCCTGGGTAGACAGGGCCCACCTTTGCAACGGCGGCCTTATACAGCGCCACCGATCTCTGGTCCTCACAGGCTACCACTTTAATATGGCCCTGGTACCAGCCAGCGTCCTTACAGGCCGGGGGGGTTCCGGGGTTTTCCAGCAGAACGTCAAAAATGACGTTCGCCAGAGCTGCCTTCACCCACCTCCACTGGTCTTTTGGTAAGGACCCGAGCTCGTTGCCTCGGTCCAGGACCCCAATAAGGATCCTGTCCTTCGCAACCTCGGCAAAACTAGGCCTGCCCACCCAGGAGTGCGGCCGGATTCTTTTCGTCGCCGGAGTTTGGTCCTCCGCCGATCTTTGTCGTTTAGACGAAGGCACCCGGTTTTCCACTGAAGCCCCAGTGACCCGGAAGTTAGGCAGCAGGGCTTTCGCCCTTTCCACCGCTTCCTTCGCGCTCTGGGGCAGCGTTTCCAACGGGACCCCGTCGTATCTCCTTAGCGTCTTCGCGGCCTTTCGCTTGTCAGCGAATTTGAGCCGCTCCGACTCAACCTTCAGAGGGGCGTGGCTCGTAGTTTCCATCGCTGCCACCCCCTCCATAATTTCATGTGTAGCTGCTTGCCGCCTTAATCCGCTCGGGCCAGGCCGTGAGACCTCTGCCTTCGCAAGATTAGGCTTCGCAGCCACGCCGGTGTTTGGCGGGCCCCTAGTGCCTACCGCCACGGAACGATCTGCCGTCTCCAGCACAATCCCCGCAGCTTTGCTGGTGCTAGGCCCCGCCATAACACCCATAATCACGGGCCGGCGTGCAACCTCCAGCCCGGAAGAGCCCCTGTCGGAGCGAAGCGGCGCTTTAGGCGCTTGCGCCTGCGCATTCTTACCCCGAGATGGGGAAGAAGAAATTTTTATGCTAGGCGCTCGCGCCTGCATAGTCTTACCCCGAGATGGGGAAGACAAGTTTTTTTGAATTTTTAGTTTGTTTGTGCTCATCTTGTTCGTACGACCACCTGCTCGACGAGGCAAGCGTAGTGGTCTGAGAAATATAAGGGGGAAAAAGGGGGGTACACCACGACAGCGCCCCTTGCCGCGGTAAGGCCAAACATACTCCCTGAGGTGGCCCGGTGTCAGGGAGGCGCCGTTAGAATACAGCCGGAGTTTAGACCCCCTGGCTGCAAACCGACCAATGGGCACGGTGACGCTTAACACCCTGGCTTAGGGGGAGGATTGACTAGGAAGGAAGGAGAACTGGGAGATATTAGGAGGGATGCAGGGTATGCGGAAATTGAGAGATGTTGGTGCGGTACTCTCCACATAAGAAGCAGTGCAAGTTCGAGTCCTACATTGATTCATATATGGAGCTTCCCTCTTAGTTCGTGGTGTCATGGAAATCCGCGAGGAGTAACCATGACAACACTTAAGCCTCATCCCCACGTCAAGGAGACCAACGATGATGAGGTTTTTTTTTTCAGTAGATCTATAACATTTTTTGACAACAAGACTCCCACACGCATTCTTTAAAGGGATAAATGGAAGATGGCCGGAAACCTAAACCTAAGTTCCACGAAAGTTTTCCCTGATAACTCCAATCTGGATGGCTGGATAGATAGTGGGATTCACTTGAGCAAACTCTCACAAAACCTGAACCTACATTTACCTAATCAATGCACTTTCAGGCTGAGCTGACAACAAAAGTTGAAGCCGCTTCTTGGCTTAATAATTCTATACTGCATCTCCAAAACATCCCTGTCTAGTATCGCAGCCAAGCTGCTAAATCGTTAAGTTCTTATAGTACAACCTCCAAGGTCCCTATCGATTATATGGAACCCCTTCAGGAATGAAGCATGTGCGTAGTCTGAGACTCTGATCCAATCGGATCACAAAGCAAATCAGGATGAGCGTTAAAAGGTGTATGTCACTAGTAAATATCGACCGCTACTCCATCAGTTAGTTTTCAGTGGGCACTGTCTGATGAGGGTGCTCGGTACCAGGATGGGTTTCTCTTCCCATATTTTTTTCCGCAGCTGTAGGGGCGAAGAAGAATTGTAGTGCGAAAACGTGACACCAAGTCTTTGGAAAACTTTAATTGAATGCTTAGCATACCTACAGGCTGATGACAGATGATAGCCAAATGTGCATTAACAGTCTTAATTGGCATTAACTCATAAATAATTCCCATGCATTAGCACCAAATTTTAGTGCATTTAGATTAGCAAATTGCCTCGTCAGGCCAATCGGCAATTCATACGCACGATGGTTTCGCATTCAACATATGAAGCTTATTTCTGTGATACTGGTCTAAATGCATAAGATTGCCATCGGTTATGGTAAAATCTAAATGCGCATTTCTTCTTACTAATGCAAATTAACTCTGATCGTCCTTTTAGATCCTGCTAGTTCTTGGGCTAAGCCGCCTAAGTGTGACCCTTCAATAATCTGTGGAAAGCAACGATTTAACTTAACTTAACTAATAAGACGAAGAATCTAGAGATTGAGACTTATGCGCCGATCAGTTCTGACTTTCAAAATAAAAGTTTCAAAAACAGGAAATACAAAATGAAGGAAAATTACAAATAAAAGCCTGTCTGTAATAATAATAATAATAATAGCAATAATAATAATAGTAATAATAATAATAGTAATAATCGTAATAATAATAATTTGACGCCTACATCAGTTGGCTCGATGTTTGACCAAGATTCTTCCACAATTCGTGGCGCACGTTATTTTGTTGTATAACAAATTGCAGGGGCTATAGTTCTATGCCGATTCCTAGCGGCAGATATGACAGAAATGCTCTCGGCGTGCAATTCGTAATCAATCCAAGATTTGGGTATGGGGAACACGGTGTAATAGTACACTCTAGCTACCAACTCGGCTACGGCGGTTTTTATCAATTTGTCCAGTGCTTTGCGAAATTATCAATTACTTATTCAAATAAATTTTGGTTTTAAACTCCACTAGTCGCACGAGAATAATACGATTTTCCCACAGGGTATTACAAAAAATCTGCACACAAATGAAATTTAATACGGCAGTAAAATTGTGACAATAATAATAAATAAATAAAATAAAGAAAAAGAAAATAAACACAAAGCAACGCACTCTCTGGAGCAATTTGACAATTTTTATTTGTACCAATTCTGGCTGCAGGCTATCATGGCTTTTCCTAGAGGCAGCTACTGTGTCAGTGCTACATTTATTGCCTGCTACTGTGGATGCTACCGCAGCTCTCAAGTTTTGTTGGCTTAGCTTTGGTTTACGCTGGCTTGCGGTGGCTTGCGGCAACATCTGATACTCGCACTAAGTTGACACAGTTTTAACTAAAATCATCTTGTGGCAATGTCAAGCGCAAGTTCAATAACGAAAAGCTATATAACAACAACAAACAAAAGCTACAAGCACAACAAAAACTTATTCACATTCACTACTTTGGCGAAGTCGAAATTATATTAAAATATAAAAAATAGTTATACGTTGCTAAATATCCATTAGGAGACAGACGCACAACAAATGAGCAGACAGAGGGATTGTAGTAGCGTTGCACGAAGCTCCTCGCATAAAATGGGTCAACCGGTCCATTTCTTGCATGCAAGCAAAGGGCATCACTCTCCTCTACTCAAGCTTAGCGATCACAGTTTTTATGCACGTGAATTTCTGTGTGAAAATATGATTTTATTTTTAAATTGCTCAACTCAATTTATTTTCCCACACAACAGGTTTATTTCTTCCATGCGCTTAGTTAGCGATTTCATTCAATAATTTTTCGCAAATGAAATATAATTAAAAATCATTTCTCGTACTTTCTAAAAATTGAAATATCCATAGGGAAATTAAAATATAATGAAATCTTGGACTACTAAAATCAATATAACCGATTTAATTGGATGAATTTAAAAAAATTCAGTCTGGTTTACTTTTGCCACGACTTATCGAATAGCTAGAAGCAGCTTCCTGCCTCATCAAGTATCGTTGAAGCTGTTATTAAAAAGTTAAAATTAAATATCGTCTCTTCATTGTACTTAGCGAAAAAGACTTGCTTTTACCCGCGGCTATCCCTCGCACCGCATTCGGCTTATCGTTATGAATTCGAATGTAACAGAAATTGAAATAAATAACTTCACCAAAGGTAATAACTTTTAATGGATTTCTAGTTATCGTTTTTAATTTTTTATTATCTAAAAACTAACATTATTAATAAATTTCCCTTAAATTTGCAAACAGTTGGCAACCACTTAACATTTTTTCGATACTAAACTGTTCTAAACCTCTATCAGCTCGAACCAGTGTTGTAATGCTTCATTTATCTTACATATGTATTTAATTGAGTTTAAATTTATTTAACAGCTGGCAACCCTCCCCCAAAAATATTTCTCGAATAAAACTTCCTCAATCCCTTTTCGTTTTACACCAGTATAGGAGGATTTAAATTCCCCTAACAATTTATTTAAATCAACTTTCTTAAAAAGGTGGCAACTCTCTTCAAATGTTTTTCTCACGAACGCATTCTTTTCAAACTAATATTATATTTCAGAAAGCGGAGGCATTAAATTAAATTTAATTTTTTTCAAAAAAGGTGGCAACACTCTTTACACACATTTTCATCATTTAGTTTTCTTTAGCTTACTTCCATTGAATCTCATGCCGTAATATTTTGTTTAACTTATTAATTTAATTTAATTTACTGCTTATGCAGATGGCAACTCTATCTAAAAGTATATTCCAAACGAAGATTTATTAAAACTCCTGCATTTGACATCAATATTTCAGTATTCGATTTCATATTATATTGTGTAAGTATTATAATTTCACTAAATTGTTTAAAGAGTTTGCAACCCTCTCCAAATTTACTTTTGAAATAAAGCTTTCCATGTACTTTATTCAAATCTGGCGCTCATATTGTAAAACTTCAATTTATTTAACTCTGTTTATCTTTAAACAGGTGGCAACTTTGCTTTCAAAAAATTTTGTATATGAAACTTTATTAAGCCTCTTCGCTTTGATGCACACATTGCAATACTTAATTTCACTGGTAATTTTAATTGAATTTAATCTATTAAACAGTCGGCAGCTACCTTTAAAAAATTAACTCTATGGTAATCCTTATATGAACTAAGTTTGTTGCAAATCTGGACCGAATCTATTGAACCGTAATATATTTAGCAATATATGATTGAAGTTATTTATTTTATTCACTATAATTTTTTTGGAGGTGGCAACTCGCTTTAAAATATATATTATATGTTAATCTATATTATAGACGTATTTTATGCCAAATATTATCCCAAGCTGTCAAACTATTTGCGCGAGAAAAAGTAACAAACACACTCACACACAAACTTTCATTATTTTAATATAGGCGAAGAAACCAAATATTTCGAAAGCAAATTGCCCAGTTCCTTTAGGTTTCTAAAGTACAGTTTGCCCATAAACCTCATTTCAGTTCTACAAAAAGCTGACTAGCAGCGTATGAGATGTTCTACCGTTTCTTCTGCACCTGAGAAGTAGCAGTCGCGTCAGAAACTGTTAAATTTAAATCCAATTCGGTTTGCATAAGTACCCAGTATTCAGTGCCCTTTGAAAACGGCGGTTAGCTTGGAAACATCCGTCCTGTTCGTTTTTATATTAGTTAAATATATTTTTGCATTACATTAAGACCCCAGGCTTTCCACTTTCAGTTAGCCAAGTTGAGCCAACGTCGAAAGATCCATCTCCTGATGAAACTCAGGGATGCAAGATACTTTACAGCCTTTTCGTTAACATGAATTTTAAAGTACCCCGGCCCCCATAAAATGGTAACACTGTTGCAATGAACTAAATTCGTCAGACTATCTGCTCTGCTCCACAAGGCTCGTTTCGCTGCCTGACTGTCTGAAAAAACAGCAAGCCGCTCCGATGGTAAGATTCGATTCGGTTCAAAGTGAAAATCTACAGCATGAAAAATGACACTGAAGGGGGCATAACGC
The DNA here is from genome assembly GCA_951828415.1 of Anomoia purmunda. Classification (NCBI taxonomy): domain Eukaryota; kingdom Metazoa; phylum Arthropoda; class Insecta; order Diptera; family Tephritidae; genus Anomoia; species Anomoia purmunda. The sequence goes on from OX639993.1 coordinate 19,827,333, forward strand.
CGAGACCGATTTGCCTCCAAGAAAAAACTGGCCAAGGGATGACGGAAAATCGTTCTAATATATGTACATAGCCCACTGAAGCATTTTTCAAATTTTGAAATGCACAACTTTGCCTAAAACTGTAATTTTTCTGAAAAACTGCTGAACAAGCAAAAGAAAAATAGTCGAAACTGGTCTAAATGTCGCAGTCCTATTATTTTGAATTAAAGGCCAAATACAAGTATAATTATATGCTCCACCCTATCGAAAATATATGTAGTTTAAAATGTAAGCCAAATTTTGAGTTGAGTGTCAATTCAGAATTCTGTGTATGCAGTTTTTGTCTACTCGGCTTCACATACAACGCGTTCAAATCTTAAAAAATTAATTGTTGAATTCCACCCCACTTAAATAATAATAGTTAATAAAGCTTTGATAAATATTATCTGTACATATATGAATTTCATTTCAATAACAAACCCTTAATAGTATTTGCCGTAATTGTGTGATATTTGTAACATTTGGTCTAAACAAACCGGTGGACCATTTGAACCAAACGGAACCTTGGTTTGGAGATACTTTTGAATGAGTTCCTGTATCGGAAAAAGTTTTTTCTATCCGATTCCCACTACTGAACCGAACTGCAGCGATTTTTAGAGCGGTTTGTAGCTCTGATTCAATCTTCTGCAGTTGGGCTTGCTGACAAATGTCACTCGAACTTAGAAATTTGAATCTTTACATCTGGACACTCTTAAGAGTGTCGAGCGTCATAAATTGTTATAATTACGCACAAAAATTTATGTACTCAGATTTGAGTAAGCTCTTTTAACCCTCGAATGCCCTTTTTAAATAACTTAGAGTAAATTTTCATTAAATAGGAGTCAAAAATACCCTTCAGCGTAGGACTCGAGGCGTGCAAATATTCTATAAAAAGTGTCACGAAATTTTGTATGAAGCTATTTGTAGACGAAAATTCCAAAATCATTTGCCATTTAGGCAAAAATTTTAAACTTTAGCGCACTGTAAAAAAAACCATGCTGATGAGGTTGATTAAAATCCTCTGGGTATGGATACTAAAGTTTAAATGGCAGTTCGACAGTGATGTTAAAGGTAACATTAAATCCAACATTTTTCGAGATATCGATAAAGTCGATTACAATGTTAATAACTATTACAATATCGATAATGATTGTAATATCGATAACTACTAATATATGTTAAGCTAAGATAAGTAAGTAGTTAAGTGGAGACAATAATAATTACGACAGCCAAGATGATATCGATATTAATCAATAACAATTTCCAATTTGACCAGAAATCCTTAGTTATTCATTGATAGCTAATTAATCGTTGGCAACGAGTACAATATCAAGAACGATTAGATGGTAAAGTAAGATAAGTAAGTAGGTAAGTAGAGACTATAAGTATCACGATAACCATGATGATATCGATATTAAACGATAATAATTTCTAATTTGAGCAGCAATCTTTAGTTATTCATTGATAGCTCATTAATCATTGGCAGCGATGCAATATTAATAAAGATTAAAATATCGATAACGATTATTATATCGATAACGATTACAATAACGATAACTCCTACAATATGGATAGCGCAACGATGTGATAGTGATAAGCCTAAGGATTCCGATAACGAGGATGGTATCGATAATAAAAGAAGCCTTTAGTTATTCATTGATTATTCATCAATCATATTCACTTAATATTCAATTTTTTTTTTTTAAGTACAATGCATTAACATTTTCGCGCATTTTCTTACTCTTGACATGCAGACATTGAAATAGTGTTGCAAATTGCAACGAGCATGGCAAAGTAAAAATGCTATGTCAGCGGCAGTCAAAATGATGAATGACTGACACCGTCACCATGACCGCCAACGCTCCAAACAAAAAACAAGCAAACACCAACACCAGCACACACAGCTGTGCAACACCCAACTTAAACAAAAAAAAAAGCATCAGCTGTTACAAGACACCTCTTTCTCTCTCTCTCTCTCCCTCTCTGCTTCTCTCTTTCTCCCCAGCCACCACACAACGCTCTAACAACAACCAGACTGTCAGTTGTACTATTCAACAATCCAACAACAACATTTGATGAGTGGAGGTGGTGTTGCTTGCCACATATACATAGTACAAATACAATACAATGTAGGTATATACTCAGGTAGTACGAGTAATCACAGCAATTGCAGTTATCTATAAGTGTATTGCAAATGACATTCATCGAGACTTTTGTCGTTTTGACATCGTCGCTCTGTCGACTACCACTCTGCCTCTCGCTGATTGTACTTTACGATTACTCGCACTGGAAGCCATAAAATGTTTTAATAAACTCAGCTTGGTGCGGCAACAAAAAAATAAATAAATAAATAAAAAACTAAAACAAAAACAATAACTATTTTCACCTCCAAAACAAAGCTCTCACGTTCCCCTGAGATGGCAAGCAGGTCGGCGGAGGTGGAGATTTAGTGGTGGCAATGGCAGCGCGCCCATGCCATTGTCATCGTTTGCCTTTCATTATTTTTTATTGACATTAAGCCATGGCAAATGTAACTCAAAAGCCACTCCTGCCACTCCTGCCACTGCCCACCTCCCACCACTCTGCCATTTCACTAATAATATGTATGTACTTTTTGTTTTTTTGTTGTTTTTGTTGTTTTTGTATTGCCTCACTCGCAAATTGCCATCATTATTTTAATTCTTATTTATAGGCATAGCAATGGATGGGCGCCTCCAACGTAAAACACACTGTAACAACAGTAAGGCAGAACCGAAACAACAATGCGCCTGAGAGCTGCAGCGAGTGCAATGTAAATTTGCATTTTGCAACATGCCAACCATCATGCCCTTCTGTACGTTGCCAATTCGAGATAAAAATTGCAGAAACAATGTTGGCGGCAGAGAAGGTAAGTAAAAGAAAAACAAAAAAAGACACATACCAACTCATCTAATATTAAGGTGGCTCACCAAAAGAATAATCCAGTTTTTCCGCGATCCAAATGCGCATCACAAAATTCGTTATGAATTGAGACGTAATATAAAATACTAGCGGACCCCTAGCACTACGCTCCACTCTACAAATAACAATAGAATTTTCACAAAAATTAGATTATGATATAGTATAAATCAACCAAACACTTAATTGTCATTGTTAATGATATTAATGTAATTGAATTACAAAGTTAACCCTTTAGAGTTAATGTTTCTTTCGGCAACAATGCGTCACGCGCTGTAAAAAGTGTTTTAAGGTGCCGTAAAAAATCAGGAAAAAATTTGTCAAGTATAAGTAGTATAAGGGCCGATCCCAAAATTATTGAAATATTTAATTGTTCAAACCAGAGACCGCAAATAACGATTTCTTCCTAATTTCAACACAAAAATCATGTTACTACGCTTTAGCGGTATATTAATTTTTATATTTTTTTAGTTTATTTAAAGAAATCAAATTTAAGCGTTATTATTTGAATTTTATATTTTCCTCAGAAAATAACGGTGACCGAAAATAATCATTATTTTGTATTTTTCAAATAAAAAAATAATTGGGAATCATTCAAAACCAATTAGTTTACATCGATTTAGTCTGTATGCCTTATGCTTTACAAATCTAACCTTTATTTTGTTTACATGTTTCTTTTTTTTAATTTTTTTGTTTTAAATTATTAAATTATTGCATAACCGTTATTTGTGATTTTTATTTTTTCGCTCACGGGTGTTCGATATCTTGTGATTTAAATTTTTTCGATTAATTTTGAGCGTTATTTTTAATTTTTATATTTTCTAAAAATTTAATTTGTTCGATATTTTCTGACTTCGGATTATATCGAAAATTTTCAAATCTATGAATAACGATTTTTTTTTTAACGAAAAATTTAAAATCACAAAATATCGATCGAAAAAATTTATATACAAGCGTAACGATTATTTTTGATCGAAGAAATAAAAAATAACAAAATATCGATTAAAGTTAATCGAAAATGAGGATATTTCATCGAAAAAACATCGATCAATATGCTCGAAATAGCAAAAATCACAAAATGACGATAAAATCATGATTTTTTTTTAAACAAAAATTACAACCGTTACGGTTCTTAGAAAATAATCGTTATTTGTTGAGTTTCATTTTTTGTTTGGAAAATAATCTTCACTTTTGGAGTTTTATATTTTCCTAAGGAAATAATCGTAATACCTTAAGTTTTATTTATTGCTAAAAAAATAAAACTTAATTTGTGGGTTTTTTTGAAGCAAATATACTACACAAATTCAAAATATTGTTTTTGCCAAGCAGCTTATTGTTGGAGCTATTTCTATTTTCTTAGCTTCTTTCTTGTTACTTCTTATTTTAATAGTGCAGTTTCTAGTTCTTGTACATATATTACTATTTTTTTAGGGACCGTAATCATTCTGAGTTCTATCAATATCAATCATAAAATTTTTGAGCTTTATTTTTATGTTCAGAAAAAATAGTCATAAGTCTAGATTTATTTCATTGATCACAAATAAAACTCATTTTTTGAGTATTCCTTTTTTTGTTCTATTATAATGATTATTTTTTGTATTCCTGTTTTTTTTATCAAAAATACTCATAATTTTATGAGTTTAATTTTTTTTTTGGTAAAAACAAACAATTATTTTTTGATTTTAAAGTTCAAATCGTTAAAGATCGGGTGTGAAAAGATATGCACAGAAATATATCCAAAACTGTTCCGCGTTAGTGGGAACCCTTTGATTTTTTTTATTGCAATTCAAAAAATAATCATGATTTTCGGTCCCTGCTTTTAAGTTTACTGCAAAATATACAACCCTAAGAATAAAGATCATTTTCCAAGCAAAATATTATTTTCAGAGCAATAAATAAAACTCAACAAATAAAGTAAATGTTAAAAGCATTTTTTTTTTTTTAAATAAAATTTATAACTATTAGGGTATCTGGTTCAAACATTAAAATTATATAAACGATTAAAAACATAAAAATTTTTCTAAACTGGTACGGAAGTAACATTTTAATAAATTTCATACGTGTAATTAAGTAATTAAAGCTTAAGAACGGTAGTATAAAGAAAAACCTAATAAGTCTGTATAAATTAACGGGATGATGCTTCACATGAAAATCACGTTTTTTTTTCAAAGTACGATAAAAGCTCCACCACCATAATCAATTTAATTTTCGCGAGAACGAAGTTTGCTACCAATATCATTTAGGGATGTTTATGAAATAATTATTATCCCATGGAAAAATTAAAAAATAATTTTTTTCATAAAAAACATTCATTACTAACCCAAAGTCATTAAATTGTACAGAATTTGTTTGTCATAACTTCAATTTTTGGCAACGTAAGAAGCAGCGAATTTTCATAGTCCCTGTTGTAATGCACTAAAACATCAGGTATCGGGGAGGTGATAGGTTACTAGTGAGGATAGTCTGTTACTGCCTTTAAACCCGACCTGAGCTAGCAGCAGCATCTCTTTGGTTAAGACACGAGTGACATAACGTTACATTTTAAGGGTTAATATTAACTTCACCATTAAGTCGCAGATGGGTTCTAACATCAGCATGTTTGTAGTTTATGGTGAAAATTGCAAATAGGGGTTATTGAATACACTGCGTAACAAAAATTAAAAAAAAAATAGCCTGCGGTCATGATTTTGTTAATAGTTTTTATTAACATTAGTAGCAGGCTTACGAATTGTGTTTTTACTTTTTTTGGATTGGCTCTAGTTCTTGAGATAGACGAAACTTAAGAAATTAATGAAAACAAAATATATGACCCAGTTCCAGTTGTATTAATTTAATGATTCATCAATAAGTTTTGTTATATAAATTATTAAAACAAGTAGTTCGTTGGTTTAAATATTTTATTTCCCTAGCAAAAGAGCAAGGGCAGCCGGTTAAGTCGGGTGAGTTAATACAACTAAACATTAATTCGACGACTTCGCCTAAATACCTAAAAACTCTAACAGCCCCTGCCAGCCGCTGCCCGCTATTGACCGCGTGACTTGTAAATGCAATTCGACAACTTACCGCTTGTACAAGTGCAATGGGACAGTCGTGCAAGAAATGAACATTGGATTAGAAAGGACTGGCCGGTGAGAGAAAATATGGAGGTAGGAACAGCAAATGTGGTTCATGACCAACTGATAAGCCGAGAAAAAATCATTCTTCCACCACTTCACATCAAGCTTGGGCTAATGAAACAGTTCATCAAAGCCCTTGATAAGACAGGTGACTGTTTCGAATATGTGTGCAAAAAATTTCGAGTCCTTAGTATGGAAAAATTAAAAGCAGGAGTCTTCAATGGTTCTCAAATTCGTACCCTTCTAAAAGATACTGAATTCTTAAACCATATGTCACAAATTGAATCTGAACCCTGGCTAAGCTTTGGTAATGTAGTCAAAAATTTTTTGGGAAATCATAAATCACCAGACTATACAAAACTAGTTGCTGATATGCTTCTCAATTTTCGCAAACTAGGAGCTAAAATGAGCATTAAATTACATTATTTACATAGTCATTTGGGCAAATTCCCGGACAACCTAGGCGATTACAGTGAGGAACAAAGTGAACGGTTCCACCAGGACATAAAAATAATGGAAGAAAGATACCAAGGTCAATGGGGCAACCACATGATGGCAAACTACTGCTGGAACTTAATACGGGATTGTCCTGAGCAACGACATCAAAGGAGGTCCTACAGAAAAAGTTTTTTGTAATTTTTTCAAAATTAATTAATGAAAAGAATATATTTTTTTTTTATTTTTGTATTATTTTTATGCAGACGCGCAATAAAAATATAATTTAAATCCATATTAGTATTTTTAATTAGGTTTTTTCGTGAAATATTTAAAAGTTTTTATCTGAAAAACTATAGCCAATTCGACCAAACTGATATTATTTTCGTAATCAGCGCCCCCAAATTACCCTAAATCGACTTAAAAATCTCCAACCGCAAAATTTTGTTCCGCAGTGATATAAGTTATCGATATATTATATTAAATTGTATTGTGAACATGGATTTTAGATATACATTGAATCCTATCGGTTAATTTTTCAACTAACAGCTAATATTTATGTAACTCATAAATTTTTTGAATTTAATTCGAATCGGTTTGCAAATACATAACTACAATTTTTCGAAATATCTCGGATGAATTTTGGCTACACATTGGGTTGTTCCTAAACTAGGTTGGATAAAGTATGTCAAGACCGTAGTTCTTTCAAATTATACTTTCAAGTATACTTAAATGATCTGCTTCAACATTTCAAGAATAAATATATGCCGACTTTTTTATACTCAATTTTATAGACAAATAGACAAGATTAAGAATAAATACATGGGATCATATTTGTTGGGAATGACCATGGTAAATAGGTATATCTCCGAAACTTCTTTGACAAATTCCAGCAAATAGCATACATACTTTGCATTTCCAATCAGAAAACACAATTTCGAAAAGTATAGAAATCAGACAAAAACCACGCCCACCTCTCATATAACAGTTTTATATATAATCAATCAAAATATTCAATATTTTACTAAATTATATCGCGAATTTCAAATTCAAAAATTTGATATAAATAATTTAATAAGAAAGAGAAATACTTAAAAAATGAAAATTTTGGAAAATGGGTGTGCTACGCAGGAGCGGACTGGGCGTCAAAGGGCCCCCCCCGGGCTTTTGAAAAAAAGGCCCCCCAAATTTTATCTGCTGCAGCTCGATACATCATGGGCCCTAAAATTAATGAATTATCATGGAACTTTACAACTCAATATAAAAAAAACTATTTATAATATAAATACCGAAACTTCAAGCAAGAACTATCGAAGTATGAGCAAGAATTAAGCGATGTATGGCAATTTTGAAAAATGTGATAAAATGTTTCGTTTCAATTACTCAAGATTACTAGCAGGGCCCGACATATTGGGGCCCCAAGAGTCACATATTCGAAAGTGTATACCTAAAAACTGTGGTCATCACTAGAAACTCATGTTTATATTCTTCAAAGTTTCATCAGAGTGAAATTTTCAATTATCTAAAAGTACTGTGGGGCCCTAAGAGTTTGAAGCCTAGACAAATCAGTGTTCGAAAACTCAATATAATTTTATCTTTAAGGCCACGAAACAGTCACGACGAAAATCTCATATCAAAATTCGAAAAAGTTTCCACAAGAGTGGTGCCCCAAACATCTTAGGACCTCAGAGGTTCGAAACTCAAAAATACTAGAATATATACATTTTGACGAAATATTCAGTTTGAGTTATCTCAGAGTTTTTCGGGGGCCTCTATTCTTAGGCCCCAATTGCTTCCTATTAAATAACTCAATATATATGTAAAACCTATAGTCATATCTAGAATCTCTCGGGTTAAAATATAAGGTGTTGATCAGAGTTTTATTTTCAATTATCATGTTAAAGGGCGAGGCCTTATATAAAAATTTGGAAACAACTATACGAGAGTATATTTACAGTTAACTAGTACTGCAAGGCCTTTACGGAGTTTTTTCTTGTGTTTGGAAAAATTTTTGATGGCAAAGGGGGGGGGGGGGCCTTAAGGGCATTTGCCCGGTTGCCCGGTGGCCCAGTGCTGGTGTTACGTTAAAATCATACTAACATTCTAGTGTTTTTATTTAAATCAATAAGCGTCGTTGATGGGTTGAAAATGATGTTATACTGGCAAACCCGGTTTGCTTTACTGCGCCAATAAATAATTATTTTTTTTGGTAAATATTGAACAGTGCTTTTGGGCTTACAATATACCTTGATCTAAAGGAAATATGTAAATATCGAATATCCAATATGTATCTACATATGTACGTCAAATAGTTGGGAAGATATGGTGAATAATAGTTTTAGTTTAAGGGATCGCCTTTCTTTCAAAAACTAATATTTAGCCTGATCACGAACGTACCGTAAAAATTTCATAAATATTAACTTTTTTGATTCCATACAGCAAGTAAATACTGCGTATTTTTTAAATAATAACTTGCGCTAGGTTGCGCTGGGTTCGGTTGCACCCGAACTTAAACTTTTCCTTACATATTTTTAATTTTATACCGCCCTATTTGATTTTATTTTTATTTTTTTAATTTGCATTTGTATTATTTTACTTTATTTTATTTTATTTTATTTTTGGTACTTTATTTTATTTTATTCTATTTTATTTTATTTTACTTTATCTCATTTTATTTCATTATAGCGTGCACAAATTTTTATGGCACCATAACCGGTGGCAGATTTACAAAATTTCTTCGAGGCCTAGGCTAATGTTTATAGCGTATGTATGTATGTATGTATATGACCATATGCGTGTATATTTGTGCATATGTGTGTGAATGTCTGTTTCTACTTGCCTCTAACACCCGTATCTTTTTTTTGTATATGTGTTTGTTTTGCTTCTTAGCGGCAAGATAAGATCCGGTTTTCAACTTCATCTCGATTGCTATTTACACACATTTCCATATGTCTGTATTTATGTAGGTCTTTATGCATCCGCACATATCTATGTATGTAGGTATGTAGTTTTTTAGTTTATGTGCGCGCCAGCCACTGACCTACTTCCGGTTGTTGTAGCAATCAATTGTTGCTGTCTTTTTGCCCGACGCCCTGTCGATATGCCGGTTGTTGTTGCTGCTGTCGCAATTCTTTTTCGCCAACGCATTTCACATTCCAACAACAATGTTGCTGTGCCGCAACAACAATTCATTGTACATAGTTTGTAGCAGCGCTGTTTGTGTAATCCCGAACACAATTTATTTTGCGAAAAAAAAAACAAACAACGAAACTTTATAGAATAAATAGCCCGCGAAAATAATTTAATATCTACAGTCCGACTTGACTCAGCAGCGAATCATTATTGAACATATAGCAACTGTAATGCAAAATATTGTGAGCATTATTTTTACACTATATATATAGTACATATATGTATCTTATAAATAAAAATCTCGTGTCACGGTGTTGGTGGTCGCACTTCTCCGAAGCGGCTCGACCGATTTTTATGAAATTTTATATGTATTGTTGTTGTAGGTATGAGAATAGGTCATAAGGAAAGGGTTGCCACTTGTTTCAAAAGTTGAAATCAGTTAAAATATACCCAAGGTGTTATATATGTGTGTCAAGCAGTTCGTCTCAGGTTCATAGGGTTGCCACCTGTTTTAAAAGTCGAATTTAGTTTAATTACACACAAGTTATGTGAAATAATCAAATACGGTGTAAAACGCTTCGTCTCGGAGAGGAGAAGTTTCATTCATATTATTTTGGAAAAGGATGCCACCTGTTTCAATTGTCAAATTTTATTAAATAATACACAAGTATATAAAATATTATGATATGTGTATCAAACGGTACGTTTCGCTGAGAAGAAGTTTAATATCTATATTTTCCAGAGGGTTGCCAACTGCTTCAAAAGTTGAATTTAATAAATTTAATTTTAATTAATTAATCTAATACACAAGTTGTATGAAAAACGAAAATATAGATGCATAACTGTTCCAATTCGCTGAGGAGAAGGCTCATAGCATATAGAAGGTTGCCACCTACCTGAAAAGATGAGTTTAATTAATTTATACACAAGTTATAAGAAATAGTAAAATATGGGTGTAAAACGGTTCGTTTTGATGAGGAGAAGGTTTAAAGCTTGCTGTATTTTTATTAAGGTTGCCACCTGATCGAAAATTTGAATTTAATTAAATTATGCACAGGGATATAAAATATTAAAATATGAGTGTCAAACTGTTCAACTCGGCGAGGACAATATGCGTGCCTATATTTTTGAGAGGGTTGCCACCTGTTATATGGGGCAGTAATCAAAATGCGATTTCTGGTTACATATGCGAAGAGTAATTAATACAAAAATCTAAAAATTCCGATATGTGGCTCTGTTGTGTAGTACCGTATTTCCAGTGCAATTTCATTGAAACTCAAAACTAGTATTAGACACATAAATATAAATATTTTTATAATTTCACTGAGCTCGAGACCAGTTTTTTCTTAGGATATATTATGAGAAAGCCAGAATTTTTCAAAGTGGTGGAAATATTCCTTAATACAAAATTGAATTCGCGCTCAATAAAATTAGTCTAGTTTCTAAAATATATTATAAATATTTTAGTTGAAAAATTAACCAATAGTTTGCGCTGAATACGACAAATCTCTAAACCCCATATCCACAGTTCAATTTGATTCAATTTTAGAACACGTTTTTGTAGTGTATAGCGAAGCCCACCGGGTCAATTAGTTTTTTCATAAATATTTACATATTTTATAATTCTTAGGAGATGCACACTAAACGGGATTGACTGACAGAGAGTGTCCGTATACAGGGTGGCCCAACTGGTGGTGGATTTTTCTTCTCTGCTGTTAACTCGTATTATGCATTTCTACGAATCCTACCATAGGATGACCGATTTGCGGCTGGACAATGTTCGGCCACCAAAGTTCGATTCGGTTTTGGATAAAAGAAACTTTGGAATTTTTACCGAACATTTGTTAATTTTTAATAACTTAAAATAGTATAAAGCTTTATTATAACTAAAATAACTTTGAAAACGAGATTTGAAGTAATAAAACTGAAAGAAATTATTATATTATTATAAATCTGATTTAACACTCAACGAGTCGGTTAACCAATTGAAAATTGAAATTGGCTTGTAATAAGCCGTGTGTAGGCAAGTTGATTGTCATGGTGAAGAAAAATCCAAATGTTGTGATTTTCGAATTTCATTTTCATTTGCTCTGTGTTTAGGGAAGTTGACAAACTCAGCAAGCGATTTTGATATTGTATTTGCCGTTCAGAATCTCATTTCTCCACCTTGTTAGTCCTTTTTGAGAGTCATGTTCTTTGGCTAATCTTCCGATCGCTCATATATATAAATATGAAAATGTTTATGAATAAAATTTCGTCATCCGTCATTTTTAAAATTGAAAAATTTTCACTGAAATTAAAACCATCAAGCGGTTGCTCCAAGGCGAATTTATAGAAGGTGATGGCATAAGAGCAGCTGATTTGATTTTTTTTTATTCACTTACATGTATTTTGTTTTGGCTTTTGCGTATGAGCTTTCAAAAGCCGTAAAAGCAAAAACAAAATGTATTTAAATTTTGACAATTCTTACACAGAAACAAAAACAAAATACATGGGAATTTTGTAGTTGTATTTATAACACCACCTTGTATGGACTCGCCTTGGGTTGCTCCGTGTTTAGAGAATTTTGTTCTATAAGCTTGTCAAACGGTTGAAAGATAAATACAAGGCGATTCCATATAAGGTTTTGTTATAAGTACAACTACGGAATTCCCATATAAGTATTTTGTTTTTGCTTTTCCGTAAGAGTTGTCAAAATTTACATACATTTTTTTTTTGCTTTTACGGCCTCTGAAAGCTCATCCGCAAAAGCAAAAACAAAATACATGTAGGTGATTTAAAACAAATAAATCGGCTGCTATAGTAACTGCACCTTATGTGAATTCGCCTTGGGTGGTTTCGAATGCCTAACAACAAAATTCACATGTATTTTGTTTTTGCTTTCATGACTTCAGCTCTCACAGCCGTATAGACAAAAACAAAATACATGTGATTTGACATTTCTAGCAGTGAGAACAAATCGCTTAGCTGATCATTCAACTCTCTAACGAAGTGGACACATTTCTAAATGAACGTTTACTGCAAAGAATACTTTTTGAAGACCATATTTCCTGTTGAAAAAATTGCTTTAAAACATCTGTCCAACGAGAGTTTACAGTGAGCAATTATTTAGAGTTGCAGTTCAGCTTTATACCGATAGGCGAAATCCATTGCAAGGTGGAAATGACGATAAGCTTTTATTTATTATTTATTATTTATTATTTATTTAACAATATAAAATATTAAATTTAATTAAAACTATAAGTTTTTTCTTGTTATTTTTACAAAAATATATATCTATATTTATGTGGTGCACTGGATGTGATTTAAACTAATGTACATTTTTAGTAACAATAATTTAAACTTAAAATTAAAAAATAATATCGGTCATTCTCTGCAAACTACTCTTAGATATGATTCGATTGTTTGATTTGATTGTTTTGAAAATCAATTTCACAAAATGCAAATCAATTCAATCGCTTTAACTGCCATAAATGTGCAGTATTTTCAAACAAAGAATGCATTAAGGGATATTAAAAATGCAGAAGACATTTGTCACTTACTTTCAAAAAGTGGCTTCTGCGGGTTCTGAAAGGAATTTTATTATTTCACTCCCTAAGTGTGAGCTTAAAAGGAATTAATTTTAAGGCTACCCTATATTTCATAACTATATCACCATTGAACTTTTTCCTTTGTGCTAAAATAATGCACACAATCTTCAGTATGAAGAACTAAGGGAATTTTTAGAAACAAATAAATATTCCTAAGGGGTAAGTCCAACATATAAGTAGAATACAGAAAAATAGTACATTTATGCCGGTCTTCTGTAACTCAGTCTTATATCTAGTTACGATTTTGGTATTCCGTAAGCAACAGTCTCAAAAAAATTCACCAAAGACTGTGGTGAACAGCAATAGAGACAATCAGCTGATGTTATGCTCAGCTAGAGATGCACTTTTCAATTCTTTGTAAAAGGCATTATTGCTCATTAAAAATTACAACAATATCGTTGTCGTAAAACTAACATTGAAATTATCCATTTGAAATTCCTATTACTGATTATTTAAAATGTGTGTAAAAATTACAACAATCAACAATCGATAAATGCATGTTCTGATCCAAATGCACATCCGATCAAAATGGCAGAACAAGATAAATAAGCAAATGTAAACAAATATTTTCGTTTATTAAGCGTTTTGTTCGCGCTCGAAGCATTTTAGTCGTCTTCTTTTTTTAGAAACCCTACCGAAGCCACCTTCCTTGCACGGGAATTGGTTTACTACTAGTTTCTTTTTTGGACTTAAAATAATGATATTTTACAAAGACCGTGCTCTTCAAAAGTGTTTACTTATTTCTTAAAAAAAATTGTTCGATATTAGAAGTAAAACTTCTTTAGCAGCATGAGAGTGGCTTTTCAATGTTTTTCGCCACGTGGGCGCGCCAGGAAGTCACGCCGCAAAGTCGGAACAATGTTGAGATCATTTCAGAGTCATTTCGGGACCATTTCATAAACAACTTCGGGGCCAGCGCGGAACTATTTTGGAATAACTTCGGTCTCAGTTGAGAACTAGCTCAGTACTGCCTTGGATCTAGTTCGGGACTAGTTAGAGACTTGTTCCGCACAGATTCTGGCCTGGTTTGTGGAAACTTCGAAACCAGTTCGAAATTAGTTCTGGGCTGGTTTTGTAATAGTTTGCGACTAGTTTTAAACTAGTTCGGTATAGGTTTGAAACGACCTAGGGCTGGTATGTCAATCGTTGGAGAGTAGTTTGGAACCGGATTGGGACTAGTGCGGTCTTTTATTAGATCTGAATGAGCATTAAACACATTCGCTGAACCCTCTACTCTATCATGGAGTCAGTGGCTTTAACACAACTACAAAACTTCAAGTGGTTTTATGGTTATGGAGTGGGGTGTAAATATACCTACACTACAGCCACACTATTTGCGGAGGTCAGTAATTAAATACATGTGGCAAGTGTGAAAAAGTGCCACATCATCTAAATGCGCTATTACTTGTCGCGACGAAATGATTTACTAACCCAAATGAACAATGTAAATATGTATGTAGCCATTCCACGCCAGCCAAACATTTTATAGACAGTATATAAAGAGCTATAAATAATAGCCAAATTAAAAGGCATTTCAATTCGTTTCAGCGTTCATTAGAAAAATGTTGTATCAACTGTTAGTTAGCTTTGCGTGCTGCGTTTGGTATCTTGAGACGGCTGTGGCATGTGACCACATCAAATTCGGCCACCTCTCCTCCGCCCTACAGCAGCCAATCGCCACCGATTTCAGACGCGGCTTCAAAGACTTGCTACAGCGAATGCAAATGGAAAGTTATTTCGTAAACATCTTCCTGCTTCGAAATCAACCGGCGGATTGTGTGGATGAGCAGTTACCGTTGAATTTCAATTTACCTTTCCTGCAGGTGGATGCCAACAATCCGGTGTATGTGCGCGGCAATAGCAACACCGTTCTATTGGCCATATTATGTGTGCGACGACTCACTGATAAGGAATTTTTGATAAAATTCGCTAAAGATCTGCAGCACATTCGCAAAAGACGCATTTTGGTTATACATAATCGGAATTTTAACGCTAGCGCTCATTCCGATATTGTGACATTTTTTCAACGCTGCGAGCAATTCAAATTTCTCAACACTATGCTGATACATCGGGATTTCGCCAACACGCAACTCTATCATTCCTTCAATCAATTTCCCGAGTTTGTATTGGAAACTCGCAGCTTAAGCGGCGACGACGCACCCATTTACCCGAATCGTTTTGTAAATGTGGGCAGAAAGAAATTGCGGATTTTGGTTGATCAATTTGAGCCAATGACAATGTTGTATAACAAAGGTGATAACCTCATCATAGATGGTTATATCGGCTTTTTTCTAAAGACATTTGCTAGGCAATATAACTTTCAACTTTATCTACCCGATGGCTATGAATCAACCGCGGAACGCGTACTTTATATGGAAGAGATACGTCAGGCCACACGCAACGGTTCGATCGATGTGGGTGCAAGTTTATTGACACCGCAAAAGGAATTGAATTTACACGGTTACATTTATCCAATAGAATTTTTTCAATGGTTGACAATGCTGCCGGTGGAGCCACCTTTAGAGACATACTATTTGTTTATAAAAATTTTCGGTCCAAGAGTCATCATCAGTTTAATTGTAATTGTTTGGTGCTTGTGTGTTGTGAATGCCATACAAAAAAAATTGGCACGCGGTCGTTTAAAGTGCAGTCGTGAATTTTTTCTATTTCTCATGATTCCCTGGGAACTAGATTTGCTGCGCGGCCTTGTCTGCCAATCCACCGCTCTTCGTTGCAATAATGCCACTCGTCGCATAATTTTTGTACTCATATTTGCTTTGGGTGGCACTTTGAACAGTTTTTTCTCTACAAAATTGGTGAATTGGTGGACAGTGCCACCGAAACAAGCTCCCATTGTGCAATTTTCTCAACTTGCCGAACGCAATCTACAAATACAAGTGGCCGAACCCGATATAGCCGATATCAAGTTCTATCGTGGTGAAAAGTTTTGGATCAACTATAAGCACATCTTCAATATAGTAAAGGGTTTCGATGAATATCAAAATAATATACGCAAATTAGATGCACGTTATGGTTATGTTATGACCACAATGACATGGCCGATAATTGAACAGCGTCAAAAGTATTTTGCACAACCGCTATTTCGTTTATCTTCTAGTTTGTATTTTACAAAGGGCGCTCTACTTAGTCTACCTGTGAGTGAGAATTCGCTATATAGAGATCTTTTGAGTGACTTTTGTTTGCGTTCACAACAAAGTGGTTTGCTAAGTCATTGGTATAAAAAGACATTCTTTGCGATGGTTAGATTGAAACGTTTCAATTTGAAAGATCCAACCAATAAGCATATACATTCGGTGTTGACATTAAAATCGCTCGAATGGGTGTGGATTGCGTATTGTGTTGGAATTATGTTGAGTGGTTTGGTTTTTTCATTGGAAATTGCATGGTGTGCGTACTTGCGGCGTGTGTGTGTGGAAAAAGTTTAAGTTTCTGGAATCGGAAATAGTTTTGATATTTTGATGCAGGGATATAATTTTATTAAAAAAAATCATCGTTATCGTTATCAATTGTTATATCCAACGTTTGTGATTCTGATTTTTTCGTTAAAAAATAATCGTCATTCTTGGGCTTTTATTTTTTTAACTATTAATTTTTTAAATTATAAATTAATCAATTAAAATCAAAAAACGATATCGTTATCAATTGTTATATCCAACGTTTGTGATTCTTATTTTTTCGTTCAAAAATAATCGTCATTCTTGAACTTTTATTTTTTTCGATCATTTTTGGTCGATATTTTGTAATTTTTTTTTTCGACCCACTTTTATTGTTACTTTCTAATTTTTATTTTTTCGATCAAGGTTGATTTTTATCTTTTCGATCAGAAATACTCGTTTTTTTTTTTAATTTTATATTTTCGATCAAATTTAATCGACATTTTTGTATTATGCTCGTAAAATTGTAAATTCTAAACTAACGATTATTTTTGATCGAAAGATTTACTATCACAAAATAACGATAACGATTATTTTTGATCGATAATTCAAAAATTCAAGAATAACTACAATTTCTAGTTTTTATATGGGCCAAATTCTTTATAAAATTGTTTGCTAGTTTGGAGCTGCTTTGACCGAAAAGAGAAAAAAACGAAAAATTTAATTTTTTAAATTATTAATTTTTTAAATTATTAATTTTTTAAATTATTAATTTTTTAAATTATAAATTAATTCATTAAAATCAAAAATTAAAATTAAAAAATAACGATCAAACTTTATCGAAAAAATAAAAATCCAATAATAACTATTATTTTTTATCGAAAAAATATAAATTAATAAATAACGTAGTATACCAATGATTTTCAATGCGAAAAAATCAAAATAACGATTTATTTCATATTTTAGTACTAAGTATGTCAGATATATGCAAATTCACTTCTCGTACTGCATACATTGATTATAGCTTGCATGAAAAAAAAAACACTGAAGACAAATTTTCAGAACAATTATGCTTCTAATATATGCTTCTTTTCCACAATAACTTGTTAATAAATTACACAAAATGATATTAAATGACGCTTTATTCATTTTAAAAAAACCTAAATAATTATCTTCAATACAGAAATAATTAAAACATGTTAAAAAGCCAAAAAAAAAATCTATAGCTTCTTAAATAAATAGCAATGTTATTTGGAATCCCTTAAAGTAAGTATACAGGCAATAAAATTCAATTTATTAAGTTAAAATAGTTTTAAAATGTAATTCTGGTACATATTTGGTTAGACAAACTTTGAACACAGAAATAGCTTTATGTTCCCCAAGTGTTCAGTTTTTTTAGCGTTAATTTGTTCGATTGGGTTATATCCGAATGTGTTATGAGGTCGCTTTGTTTTTTGTATTCATGATCCTGATTTTGAATTTGAATTTGATTTTAAAATATTTAAATAAACGTCTTGGTTCATAATATTTTCCATAATAGTCTCCCTACATGCCGACACCAACACCCAAACAATCTCAGAGCCTCCTCCATGTCTAAAAATTCTGGTGAAATTACGAGTATTAGGATTTGTATCTTTGTCTTGACTTTTCTTTAGACTTTTACGCGGCTATCGATCGATCATTCTCAATTTGCATTTATCTGTAAATATAAATTTGTACCTGCTTTCTAACCAAACTTTTTTGTCATGCAATCCCAAAATCGTCTAGGCGGTTATAGCGCCAATTATCGATTGGATTCCTTGTACCTTTGCCTTAACTAACGCTCAGTTACATTGAAATCTTTAGTATAAGATGATGCTGTGACGGAGACTAAGTATCTAAATAGGGTTTCTCGTTTTGTGAAGAGATGGTTCGATCGTTATTAAATTGATGTGTCTTTACGCACAAGGATTTGGTGTTTTAAGTACACTGGGAAAATATACGAAGCCTGGATAATTCCAAAGCGCTGCTAGTACCAATAACCTAAAGCGATTTGTAAAATGCATGGGCTTATCGAAAAGCAACCTAAAAATTATTACAGGCATTCTTGCGGGACACTGCAAGTCGAGAGATAATACAGGGGCGGATCCAGCAGGGGGAAATGAGGGACATGCTACCCCACCCACCCCTCACTCCCCAAGAGCTCGAAGTCTGATAGATTACTTGTATACCGTAAAAATATTGTATTTTCGATAAATCGAATTCAGAAATTTGCTTTGGAATCATTCAAGAATAAGCCATATAAAAATTTTACTAAAATGCAAATTGTAATTTTAGTTGCATTTTTTAGTGCCATTTAGTACCAAAATTGTTTTGTAAGAAATTCGAGTCATTTTATCAATTAGGTATCAATTTTACTGCTAATGGACTAGCATTCCGAATAACACTTACTCCAGATTTGAGGTATAAAATTATTCAAAAGCACGAACCGCCCCCCTCCCCCCCCCCCCTAAAGAACATTTCTGGATCCGCCCCTGGATAATACCTGGCCAAACTACCAAACACTAGAGCATTAGGTTCTAAACTGAAGTTGATCTCGTATGTTGGACTAAAGGAAGCTCTGTAATCCATGAAAGGGGTAAAATATATCTCAAGGTCGCAGTGCATAATCACCACCCACAATAATAAAAGTAGTAATAATAAAGTGCTCCCAAAGTAAAATTTGTAGTGGTCGATAAGAATGAAAAGCGGGGTAGTTAGTACCTATGCTATGCACTCGACATTGTGCAATGCTGGTTGTCATAAGTTTTCTCTTAAATATTTCATGCCACTGAGTAACGTTATTTGCTGAGCACACGTATCTTGATAATGTTTATTATTGTGCATACAATTACGCTTTTTCTCCCTATCACTTAAGACACACGGTCCACTGGGGGGAAAGCTAGTGCTTAAATTTTTTTTTACGATCTTTTTAATTGTAGCAAAACTTGTATCCAGTGAACGACTGATTTCTTGTTAAGATTTATTTTCTTTGTAATACTTTGTTATCAATATTTTCTTAGCGGGCTATAAATTTCCAGCTTAAGTTGTGTGCAAATCAAATGGTAGACTAATTAGCAAATATTATGCTTAAAAATAGATAGTTAAATATTCAAGCATATCCAACGGTAGAGCGGGTATATACTTGCTTATGTAACTATATTTATGTCTAAAAACAGGCACACTACAACTTATTTTTGTCCAAATTACTTCGCATAAACCAAGTGCGTTCACACTTGTCATTCCTAATTTATCTTGACAGCTTTGAAGCCACAGGGTTGCTTTGTTCTTTGAGCAAATGAAGAAATGTGAGAGATTGTGAACATTTTTAATATATTTAAATTGTTTTGATAAATTTTTTGCGATAATGTCCTTTTGTAAATTTACGATCATAAATATAATAATATTTCAAAATGCATCGTACAGTTTGTTTATGGAAGAACACACTTTTCGATTATTGTTGATAAAATTTAGAACCGAAACTGATTTGTTCGTGATTTGGTTCATGATTTATGTTAAAAAAAACCTCATTTCATTTTAATTTATTGACAGATTTTAAAAGACGAATTTACTTAGTCTCATCACAATTTGCTAATTAAAAATGTACCATAAATTCCGATAATGTGCCTGGGCTTTAATGCTTAGCATTCAGTTTTATGATGGTGGGCTCGTAGTGTAATCTTAAATGGATACATTGGACCGGGTTAAAATTCACAAAACCGCTTTTGATGACCTGTAATGAAACATTTGATAAGCTTGCAAAAGTTAGCTCGAGTTTTTCTCGAAATCAGATTATGTTGAACATCAAAAATATTTTTCACTAATGCAGAAATAAATATAAAAAACATCGTTACATTATCTTCTTACATAAACCATCACAAAAAGAGTAAGTAGACCTAATTTGTATCATACAAAATATGACGTGAAATATGTAAGTTAACTCTCTTCAATCGCTGTGCGTTGGTTACAATATTTATTATTTCGTACATTTTATCACAGACCTGTTTCTTTGTAACTGAATAGCAAAAGAATGCTCCAACTCAGATAAACTTTCCTTTAGTGGAAAAGCAACTCTGTGATTTGTTTAGTTATAATTGAGAAAGGAAAATAGTTGCAAATCTTTGGTTGATTTGGTTATGTATTTAAAAATGCTAAATAAATCTAAACGAATTAGGTGATAAATTATAGTCTCCCCTGTATTTTCTTCGGGCTCATTCACAATAGCGCAGTTTTTTCACTTCCCAACACTACATTTCAGGTCGGATATCATTTTACCGAGTTGGCTCAACTCGCATATTTTTCCGAGTTAATTGTTGTTGTTTTACATGCTGTTCGTTATTCTAGTATTTTTTGTTTTGTGTCAGTTGCATACAAAGAAACAGGCCTAATGTCACACAGTTAAAAAAATCTTTAAAACTACAAATTAGACTTTGCCAGGAAGCCCATGCAATGCAGCGCCCACTTTTTGAACTACATTCAACAGCTGCGTCGGCTTTCGCACTTCTTGCATACAATACACAGCTGCTTGTATTATTACCCTTTTAATGTGTACACACTCTGTGATATAAATATTAACTTCAATTCTTGTGCCAACTAGGCGGTACGTACACAAGAAAGTCATACAATCTCCTACTATCAGTTAAATGTTGCAAGATATTTACCTTGTGGCATGCAATCCACAACCAACTGCATCTACGTTGTGTGGGTGGGTGATGACGAGTGGGTGGCTGGATTTGTGCCGATTCTGTAATCAAGTTTACTTATGCAATACACCACGAGCAAAATTTAGAGTGTAATACTTTTTAGATATGCACATAGCTACTTACATTTGCGATCATTCTAAGTGCTCTGCAGTGAGAAGCGAAACTAGTCAACCAATATTCCAGTTCACGAAAAGGTATTTATTACCGACTATCCTACCAATAAAAAAGTGTTTGCGGCTCAGCTTCCTAGCATAAATTAAAAAAAATAATACGACTTAATATTTTTGTTGAAATTGTTTAATACACAAATAAAAAAAAAAACCTGAATCAGATATGAATTAAAAGAGCATAAGCAAAATCCCGAAAGAAATAAAACTTTTTTTTTTAAACGCACAACAATTAATTCAATTAAAAGAAATTAGTTAAACAACCTGACTGACATTTATATGAAAAATTCCTGCGAGAAAAAAGTTTACAATATATTTTCAAATATAGTTATCCATTATTTGCATTAAATTTTTCAAATTGCTCCCATTCCTCTGCAAGAATCCTTTTTCTTTTCAAACCAGTAGCGTAGTCTTTCATTTCATTTATTAATTAATTTATATGTAACTTTTTCAACAAGTGACAACTATCACTACAAATCTTTTTCTTAAAACGCTTTCCTAAATCTTTTTTCATTTAAGACCAATATTTAATTAATATTATTAAGTTGATTGCAATTAATTTTTCAATTCGGTGGCAACCCTCTTCGAAAATTTTATTTTTTTTTTTGAAATTAAGGTATCTTCTTATTTTGGTACAAATATAATGGAATAAAGCTTTCTGAAGATGTGTCAACCCTCTCCAAACACATTTTAAATTAAACATCTTGCGTTTCACATCATTTCACGTCATTTGTTTTATAAATTAATTGTTTTTTACTTTTTTAAACTGGTGGCCCTTTTTAAAAATAGTTTCAAACAAACATATTTCATTTTACATTTGTCCGCCAGTTTGCTTTTTAAATAGATGGCAACCCTCTTCAAAAATATCTACAAAATTAATATTTCTAAATCTCTTCCGTTTACCACCCAACTACAATAGTAATTTATCTTATTAATTTAATTAAACTTTTAGAATAGATGACCACCCCCACCAAAAAGATTTTTCAAAAAACGCTTTCCTAAATATTCTTCGGTTGTGACCTATATTGTAATATTTTATTGATATCACTAAGTTAATAGAAATTATTTTTTCACACAGGTGGCAACCCCTTTCATAAAAATTGAAAAAATAAGGTATTTGAAACCTCTATAGTTTGTAATAAGTAAAGTGGCATTTTTTAACTAATAAATTGCATAAACCTTTTTCAACAAGTGAAAACCCCCACCAAAAAGATTCTTTCAAAAAACGCTTTCCTAAATAATCCTCGGTTGTGACCTATATTGTAATATTTTATTGATATCATTAAGTTAATAGAAATTATTTTTTCACACAGGTGGCAACCCCTTTCATAAAAATTGAAAAAATAAGGTATTTGAAACCTCTATAGTTTGTAATAAGTAAAGTGGCATTTTTTAACTAATAAATTGCATAAACCTTTTTCAACAAGTGAAAACCCCCACCAAAAAGATTCTTTCAAAAAACGCTTTCCTAAATATTCTTCGGTTGTGACCTATATTGTAATATTTTATTGATATCACTAAGTTAATAGAAATTATTTTTTCACACAGGTGGCAACCCCTTTCATAAAAATTGAAAAAATAAGGTATTTGAAACCTCTATAGTTTGTAATAAGTAAAGTGGCATTTTTTAACTAATAAATTGCATAAACCTTTTTCAACAAGTGAAAACCCCCACCAAAAAGATTCTTTCAAAAAACGCTTTCCTAAATATTCTTCCATTGTGACCTATATTCCAACATTTTAATTATATCACTACGTTAATAGAAATTATTTTTTCACACAGGTGGCAACCCCTTTCATAAAAATTTAAAAAATAAGGTCTTTGAAACCTCTATAGTTTGTCATAAGTAAAGTGGCATTTTTATACCTTTCATGAGAATGAAATGGTATATTAAGTTTGGTCCGATGTTTGTAAGTGCCAGAAGGAGAAGAGATAGACCCATCAAAAAGTATACCTAAATGATCAGGACGATGAGCTGAGTCGATTTAGCCATGTCCGTCTGTCTGTCCGTCTGTCCGTCTGTCCGTCTGTTTGAACGCAAACTAGTCCCTCAATTTTAGAGCTATTTTGATGAAATTTGGTGAGCAGGTGTCGTTGTACAAATGATTAAACATTTGTCGGAATCGGCCAGATCGGGTGACTATAACATATAATACAACCGATTATTCAGATATTGAATTTTGCGCCATAACTCCTCCATTTAAGCAGCTAAAGGCTTGAAATTTTGCAGAAATATCAGCCATTATTAGCTACGTATCAGTATTGAAAATCATGAAGATCGGAGAAATATAACATATAGCTCCCATACAACCGATTGTTCAGATATTGCATTTTGCACCATAACTCCTCCATTTAAACAGCTAAAGGCTTGAAATTTTGCAGAAATATCAACCATTATTAGCTATATATTAGTATTCATCAAGATCGGAGTTCACAGTGTAAATCGGCAAGATAAATTCAGGACAAATATTTATTGCGAAAAGTAATAAGCTCAGCGCAATATCACATGAATCATAGCGTTAAATGTTTGGGAACTATTTACGGATCTGATAACTGTTTTCAAAGACCGACATATGTAGGTCTTACATATTAATACTTAATTATTTGTATTTTTTAAATGTTGAATATCAAGCGTCGATACGATATTAAAAATATTCAAAAACCATTCCCTTCTTAAAACATAGTTCTTTTTAATTACATAAGGAAAAGCATTAAATAATTTATAACAATGCCTTTACTAGAATTATTTTTATTGATTTGAAGGAAATTTTCGCTTTTAACTATAGGTAATACGAAATTGTAATACAATAACACGTTTTTTACTATTCTTCCATTCATGAAAGGTTTGAAGCCTTCGGCATAGCCGAAGACAGCGCTGTTTTTACTTGTTTTAACTAATAAATTGCATAAACCTTTTTCAACAAGTGAAAACCCCCACCAAAAAGATTCTTTCAAAAAACGCTTTCCTAAATATTCCTCGGTTGTGACCTATATTGTAATATTTTATTGATATCATTAAGTTAATAGAAATTATTTTTTCACACAGGTGGCAACCCCTTTCATAAAAATTTCAAAAATAAGGTCTTTGAAACCTCTACAGTTTGTCCTAAGTAAAGTGGCATTTTTTTAACTAATAAATTGCATAAACCTTTTTCAACAAGTGGCAACCCCCACCAAAAAGATTTTTCAAAAAACGCTTTCCTAAATATTCTTCCATTATGACCTATATTCCAACATTTTAATTATATCACTACGTTAATAGAAATTATTTTTTCACACAGGTGGCAAGCCCTTTCATAAAAATTTCAAAAGTAAGGTCTTTGAAACCTCTATAGTTTAGCCTAAGTATAGTGGCATTTTTTAACTACCAAACTGCAAAAAGCACTTCGAACAAGTGGCAACCCTCTTCAAGAATATTTCCGAATATAAGGCTTATTAAACTTCTATAGTTTCGCACAATTATACCATTTTAGTTAGTTTATTATTAAAATTAAAATTGAACTGTTCTTTGATTATATCTTTTGGTTGAATGGGAAAAAGTAGTTTGGTTTTATAAATAGAGTTCTTTTTTTGTGCCACTCTGTATAAACTATGCACATGTAGAGCAAATCAAAGTACGCAACGGAGCTACACCATATAGAAAGCCGTCGCAGACCACAAATAGTGTCATAGCACAATTAAACGTTTTGTAATCTTTCAAATCTGTTGAGACAAATTTTGAGGTTGACATCAAAGTCTACTAGCCGCACTCACCAATGTGCTACTTCTCGCGCTGCGGGTGTTTCCTGAAGTTTTCTGAGATTTTATTCCCAGTAGTAGTAGCAGCTCCAAAAATAAATCAACACAGTAGCTGCCACTGCATATGTACATACTACAAACATACAACACCTCTATGTTTATATGAATATTCCTCTGACTGTTCCACTTTATGTCGCTTCATGTTACACACAAAAGATTTGTTAATTTGCAAATACACCGATGGGCCGAAAGGAAACAGCAGGAGCCAATAAATAATACTCGTAATAGCAACAATATTGGCACTGAAAAACAGCATTAATATCAACATGGACAAGAGTCATAAATCACAGGTACCACCAATGCCAATACCAACACCAACACCAACACCAATGTGACTGTGGCCACTGCCACTGCCACTGCAACTACCAATTGGGGTAACCTGTTGTTGCAAGTCGTCAGCATGGAATGCCACAGCGGGAGTCGTACAAATGCAGGTACATCTGTTGCTAACTACAGTAGACCATTGAAAGGTCTCGCTGGTGATATGGGAAACAGAAATGTCTCTGCCAGAGATGAGAGGCAGTGTGTTTTGCAACAAAATAACACAATTTTAAGATGGCAATTCATATAAATACCCTATCGGAAAAACGTGGTTTAGTGAAATTGATTTTTGGTTAAAATCAATGTGCTATGTATGTAGAGTCTGTCAAAGCTGAAAATAACTTGTAAGTCTTCGAAATATAACTCTCGCTTCCCTCCCACTTGAAGCATTTTTGAAATATTTAATTGAATTCCCAAACAGGTAGGGTAATTCCGGTGCCGATTCACACATAATGATTTTGTAAAGCAAAATACGGAGCTAAAAGCAGCATGGCGTATAGCAATTTTAAATCCCGTTCTCTTCAGTATTAAACCATTTTATATTTAATCAAAAAATACATAAATAAAATACGGCACTTAAATGCAACAGCCATACGTCACTGTTCGCAGTTATAACATTGAAGTAGTGAAGGACTTTGTATAGCTAGGATCCAGCATAAAGCCCACCAATAGCGAAGAATAACTCTTGCCAACGGGTGCTACTTTGAGCTTGGCAGGCAATTGAAAGGTAGACGTACCAAATCTCGCTCTACAAATCCCCCCATCATTCCCGCCCTTTGAAATCTATGGCCTCGTCCACAAGGACGACAGAAACCGAAGAATATGGAATGACGAACTGTACGAACTCTACTCGTATAATGGTATGCATAAAAATTCTACGCTTGTCCTGGCATTGGCGCGTCGATGATGCTGCGCCGGTGAGAATAGCCTACGATGGTGGAAAGCGAAAGTCAGGGCACCCACAAGTGCAGAAGGACTTTCTATTGGCTTGGTGTGAATAACCGCTGAGTTTTAAAAGAGTCATCCAAATTTTGATAAAATTTATAAAAGTCTTCTGATAACTATTATTAATTATTATTTAAAGTTATCGATAACTATGCTATTGAAACTTATATTGGGCCCGTTTTTTTTTTGTAAAGGTGTAGCAAAAAAATATTAGGAAAAATAACGAATTGCATGTAAAGCAACAACACTAACTCGGAAAAATATGCGATTTGAGCCAACTCGGTAAAATGATAACCGACCTGAGATGTAGTGTTGGGAAGTGAAAAAAACTGCGCTATTGTAACACAGCCCGGAAGAAAAGACATGGGAAATTTTAGTTTAATTTAGTTTTTATTTGCATAGTATTTTTAAAAATGTAACTAAATCAACAAAAAATTTCGCATCAGAGCTATTTCCCGTTCTTAAATAGCACTAAATCAATTATGCTTCATGAAAGATGCTAACAGAGTTGCCTTTGCAACTAAAGGAAATTTTATCCGAGCTAGAGCATTCTTTTTTGAGTCGATTACATTAAAACGGGTCCATTATAAAAAAGATTTCCATACTAATTATGAGTGAGAATACAGTTTTCTATATTAATTTTTTGAATCAGCAATAACTATTATTTTGACACTATTATCGTAAAAATCTTTCAATAATAACTATCACTCTGTACGCTTTTAGTTTGAGACTTATGTATATGTACATATATTACAAAGGCCTTTGCACAAAAAAATATTATACACAGCCAGTTAGAGTCTAGTCCTGAACTATTAGCACCGAACTAGTAATGTCGAGATGGTTTCGAAATGATTTCGAACTAATCCCGAAGTGGTCCTAAAAAGTCCCGTCCTTCAAGACTTAAAAAATCTAGGCCCTTGTTCCATATGGACTAGCGCGAATTTCTGTAAAGAAAACACGACACCATCATCGGAATATTTTCCTATAGGGTATTTTCTTTCAGTAACAAGAGTTTCCTTTTTGTGCTAGTTACTTCTTTGTACTCTCCGAAAATTTGTCAATCTAAAAGTGACTGTTTATTGTTGCAGCAAACCGCAAGCTAGAAAATTTGTTTAATTAACACATTGTCACGTTCAAAAATGTTTAAGACAAAAAAGGTTTGTACTGTCATAAATAGGTGCCGTTCGGTATTGGATTTCTTTTCGATTAACGGAGTCAAACTTGATGCAAAAGGGAAGCGTGGAGAAATCAATTTACATCTTAATACACCATTTTTATTTTAGTTTTTGTTTTAAATTCTATTTATTTTATTTTTTATTCATTGTATAATATTTTATTAAAAATCCCAGAAACAAAGCAAAAAATCACAACATATATTGTATGACGTTTATTACACAAAAGTAACTAAATACAAATATTATGAGTACACTGATTTGAAAGCCTCAAACATAACTTAAAACATGCAGGCGGCAAATACATATATTTTCTTACCACAGTTGTCTCCTACATTGCTGCCAATAAAATTTTACGCGTTCACAAACTTTGTTCCAATGTAACTCCATTATAAATACCGAAATACTCAATCCCATGCCAATACCATATATCATCCAAACCCATTCGAATTCCTTCAGAGTCAACACATCTTGCTTTTGTGCAACACTATGAACAGTTAGATTGAATCGATTTGAGTTCACCAACTCAAAATAGGTACTTTCATACCAATGGAATAAAATTCCCGTTTCACGCGATCGAATGGAAAAAAGATTTAAAAGATCCTTGTATATTGAGTTCTCGGAAACCGGTAAGCATACTAATGAACCCTTTGTGTAATATAGATCTTGAGATAAGCGAAATAACGGACGCGTGAAATACCTTTGACGTTGCTCAATAATCGGCCATACCATAGTATCTATAGCATAAGCATAACGTGGATCCATTTTACGTAGTTTTCTCTGATATTCCGCAAAACTGTTCGCTGCTATAAATATGTGGCTATATTTGTTCCAAAAATCTTCACCTCGAAAGACTTTGATTGTATCTGGATCTCCGATTTGTATTTTTATATTACGCTCTGCAGCTTGGGCGAATGATACGAGAGGCTGTTCTTGTGGTGGTACTGTTAGCCATTTCACCAAGTTTGCGGAAAAGAGATTGCTCATCAAGCCACCCAATACAATAAATAATATAAAGACGATTCGTCGAGTTGCGTATTCGGTACGCTTAGTCGAAGCTTGGCAGCAGAGTCCACGCATTAGATCCAGGTTCCATGGAGTTATTAGCCACAACCACAATGGTCGTTTGCTATGTAAATCTCTGTGCATTAACTTCATTTGCAACGCGCTAACTAAGCAAAGAAACCATATAATGACAACAAGTATGACCAAAACGAGATGATGGAAAAATTTCATGAAGAATTGATAGGTTGGTAAAAACGGTTCGATCGGCACCATTGTCATAATTTGCAAACAACCAACTGGATAGACATACTCATGTAAATTCACATCTGTTTGAGGTGGCCATAAACCCGAGCCCACATCAATCAAATCTTTACGCGCCGCTTCTCTGATCTCTTTCATATGAATAGCGCTGCTTATAGAAGACCTGTAGATCTCGGGTATTTGCAGACTGAAGTTATACTTTTCAGCAAAAGCATTTAAAATATACCTAATATATCCGGATACTTTCATCTCACCATTGTCGTCTATACGAATTATTGTAGATGGTTCGACTTGACCCAACAATGTGCGAATTACCTTTCCGCCCGCATTTGCCAACCGATTCGGGTAAATCGGAGTGGTGGCGCGATGAGAAATGGTTTTTCAAAAAAAAAAATTAAAATAGGTGTGCCGCGGTCCGAAAAATCGTATTTCTGGACTTATATTCAGGATGTAGGTTGGCTGGGTAAAGAAAATTTTTTTGGAAACAGTAGACTCGGTAGCTGGGGCTAAATTATTTTGATTTAAAAACTAACTCGAGTGATGGCGCTAGAGTTGAAGTTTTACTAAAAATAATATTTGTTTTCCCGTTTATTTCGTAAACGAATCTATTTCATTTTCTTTGTTTTTTTTTTCTTCCAAATATTGTGGCTGTATCGCTGATTAAATATTCACACCTTCGACACTTCCACAAAGTACTCATCATCGCCATTATAATTAGATGCCACAGATCCACGGTAAAATATTCCACCGAGCAGGTTCTCTATTGTCAATGCCGAAAACAGACAGTAAATTTCTACAGATTTATTTCATGGGTGATTCCCAACAAGAAGTAAGCCAGCCTTGTGCACACAGTACCGTTTTTCATCAATATAGCAAATTGATTTCATTGTTCAAAACCGAAGTAGACCAGATGCCTTCCGATAATCACAAAATTATAATCATGTCGATGTCGATGTAGTATACTCAGAATGCCAAGTACACTCTCAAAATCTGGGATTAAGGTCAAGCCCCAAATCTACCTTATGAGTTAAAGCGAAATATATCCCATCTTATAAAAGTTAACAGCAAATTGCACCACTCGACAGTTTCCAGAACTTTGAATCAAAACAAAGCAGGAGTGGGAGTTATTAGAAAAGCCTGGCAGCGGAGGTCAAAACGACCAATGGAGTGTTCGAAACGTGCTCAAAACGTAAAGCGGCAAGCTTTATTCATTGGTTGCAAAGCTCAAACAGCGCCTGATCGAGACGCAAAGCAAAGCCTTACAACAAAATCTCGCAGACAGAAACTACATGAATCACAAATTACAAAATAAAAATGAATTGTTATGGACGGCGAAACCTACTTCTTTCAAAATTTCAAATATATTGCTTACTTACTTACTTCATTGGCGCTATAACCGCTTAAGCGATTTTGGCCGAACTTCTCCTACTATTTGTGTTGTAACACAAATTGAGGGACCTAGAGTTTTACGCCGAATCCGAACGGCGAATGTTTTTGCGAGAAGTTTTTTTCATGGCAGAAATTCACTCGGAGGTTTGCCGTTGCTTGCCGAGGGGCGAACTCTATTAGAAAAAATTTGTTTCTATAATTTTTGGATGTTACTTGCCCCGAGCTGGATTCGAACCTGGGACCCACCGAATGAAGCGCGCACACGCTACACACTCGGCTACGGCGGCCGCCAATACCCCTATTTCGCCAATATATTGCTGGCCAAGTCGCCAAGATGCTCCTGAAAGCTGTCAATTGAAAATGAAGTCCAAGCTCCAAAAAAAAAAAAATACATGATTTGGCAAGCCATTGGTTCCTATGGTCGTTAAAGCCGGGACGATGAGCGCCCAATTTTATAGAGAAGATGACCTCAAAAAGCGTCTTCTGCCAGTTATTAAGAGTGCAGGTTTGATCTGGCAATCTGCCACTACTCCAAGGCAACGTTGCAGTGTAAATAGCATCAATTTTGTACCGAGCGACTGCATTCCACGAAATAGCCCACACAGCTGCTTCCTATTCAGGAACATTGGAGAATTCAAAACAAAGTGATGGGGGTCATCGCGCAAAGGAGATGATGCACACGTGCAAAAGAGGATGGCGCGTGTGCGACAAAAATTTCGATCACTTGCATGATGGAGCAAATAACAATTAATATTTTAACATTTTAATTATTTTCAAACCCCAAAGCATTATAACTAAAGCAAATTCCATTTCAAACCTTTTTAATTTTCTTCTTATTACGCTTAAAAATATCACACCAATACCAATTGAAAGTACAAGACTTCTATTTTAAGATCCTGAGTGTACCTTAAAAAAAACCCAAAAATACTTCAAAAATAGCTAACCAAATGTTTTGCATTTTTATATAGGATATATAAAACCCCTGACGTCGGATTACAATTTTGTGGTCGGATTTAAATTCAGTACATCGAAAACGTTAGCCGAAGTGTAGTCTAGTTTCAGGGTAAAAATTTTGTTTGTCAATTGGCATACAGTTTTGACAAAAGAGGTTAGCACGTAGCTCAAAAAACCTGCCTACGTGATTGGTATTAATGTCCCAATCTCAGCTATCTAAAGACACGGTATTTCAAAAGGCTGGAAATTAAATCCCCCACAACCATCTTTCTTTTTGGTACGCAGGTGTATAAATCCATTGTTATGGTCCTTTGATGTTCACAGTAAAGTATTCCCAATTTTCACAAACGCAGTTGCAATACTTTCAAGAAACAAAACCGAAAGGAAAATAATTCATTATATCACTAATCATAAAACTCTATTTACTTATTAAATCTTGATATAATCGATACAATCAGAACGATGTGATTCATGCCAGCTGTCAAAATTTTATCATTGTTCCACTACCAAAGCCAAATTCCCTTAAATGCATGCGTGAACTAATTATTTTGTTTTATGACAACAATAGATATTTGATCTCCCTTCCTCCCCCACCATTTTACTAGTCAGCTTAGAAGTTCTTTATTGGTTTGACTAATTATTTTAGCTTTGTTTTGTGAAGTTCATTTATGTCACCCCTTTCCATATAACGCTCGGCATAGCCTGTGTTTTTTTTTTTCTAAAGCTGTTATTGATTCTCATAATTAGTAAACGCCCGTCGGATATTTTGAAGATCGTGATTTGCCTGAGTTGATTTGCTTGAGAGGATCACTAAAACAAAATTTTGATATTATAGGTACTTTAGAAAATACTAAAGCTTTTATCTTCCTTACTTATTAAAACGAAAAATTATTTAAAATAGACCTCGTCGGCCGCTATAAAATAAAGGTTGTGAAAACCCACCCCCGTATTGACAGTTTATGTTAAAAGGATTTCGGTTCCGTAAACCGTTATTATAGTTTTTTTTTTGTTGGGGTTATATAAAGGATGTTTTTTTTTTAGACTGATAGAACTTTAAATTGAAATAAAACACATAAAAAATGAAGTATGATGCCAAATTTTTTTTATTTGAAAGATATTTTCATGACATTTAATATTTAAAAACGATTTCTGGCATATTTCCGCCACAACTAGCTTTGGTAAATCGGATGCGAGCAGTCCAATTTTGAACCACTTTTTGTGGATGGACAAAATCCAACTTGTTGAGCACGGCGGCGAATAGACAAATTCGGATCTTCTCCAACATTATCATTTACAGCACCAATATTTTCTTCTGTACGTACAGTTCTTTGTTTTGTTGTTGGTTTTTCATCGAGTAGAGTAAATGTTGTTCGAAATTTATCAACAATTCGACGCATAAGCTGCTCTGATGCTCGATTTGTGGACTATAAAATTCACGAAGTGCTCTATAAGCGAACAGAACACTGATTTTTAAAGTAAATTTCCACAATTTGTAAACGTTGTTGTGACGTCATTCTTTCCATGATGATTTGTCAATGCTTACTAAACAGAAATGACAAAATGAATGTCATTTACCAGCTGTCAATTGACAGCTATCTCTATCGAAAGTTCTATCAGTCTAAAAAAAAAACACCCGATACAATACAGCACTAACTTAAATTAGCACTTGGCATGCTAGGATCTTCGGTACTCATTGCTCTGATTACAAAATGATTTAATTTTAACTGTACATTTTTAAATGTTGATAGTGCGGATAGTTCTGTTGTTCCAAACTCGGTACTCCGTTTGGTGGTTAGTGTTGGACAAAGGTCTAGGATCTGTGGGATTGAGAGATGCTCTTCACAAAACTGGCAATCCGGGGAAGGAGAGGCAAGGAGAAGATGTTCGTGTGATAATTTAGTGTGTCCGAGCCTAAAACGTAGAACAGTTGAGGTTTGGTATTTGGAAAGGGTAGTTGGAAATAGGAATTTTCGTCAATCGGAATTTATGAGGGTTGAGACCATTCCACTTATTTCAAGTGAACAGAATGGTTGTTGGTAATTCTAAGCATGTTATTGGTGGGAAATATGTCGAAAGAGATGGAGGGGTGGGAAAATGTATTTTTTGGCTACTGAATCGACTTTTTCATTCCCAGACATGCCTAAGTATGTGGCGGGGTATCCATAGAAGCTTGATTATGTTAGGGTATTTTATTAATTTTCCTCTGCTTCGAAAAACTGTCTAATAAACGTTAAAGATGTTTTTTAGGGCTAGACAGACTGACAGACCGTCTGTAAAAATTAGGAATTTACCCTTATTATTTGTTGCACACTCTGCTACTTTGAGGACAACCAATGCCTCGGCGGAAAAAATTTAGCTATTCGGAGTCAGCCAATCGCTGGATATTAGGCTTCCGTAATTTTTTACTACGGGCGAAAGTTGTGCTATAGTCAGTTCTTGAATCATCGGTGAAAATCGGTACCCAGGCCTTTAAGGTCTGCGAATGAATTAGTTTTTCAAAACGTTGTATAAAAACTCGGCATAAATACTCAAAATGAAACATGACACTGACACAACGGCGAAAGAAATATCTTAGGGGGCAACTCAAAACGAACTCCGAGGCTCAAAAGGTCATTGGAAACAAATATCGTTATTTTCAAAACTAAAACTGGATTAGTTATGAATCGATTTTGCCAAACAGCCAAGCTTTAAAAAAAACAGCATTTCGTGGCCTTGTTGCAGGATCAACTAAATTTTTCTGCATGGTGCCGATATAAATTTAAAATACGTGGATGGATTTTTTCAATTCTTTTCAGCCCACTCTAGTGTTCAGCTTTAACAGGAGTCTAACATTTTCAACTCAGCAGAAGTTTAGATTTAATATATTTTATGCTTCAAATATTTATTTCATTTTACGTTTCATTCATTTTCGCCAGGAAGGGAGATTTTAGAAACACTTTTACATTTTATGCTGGGGAGGCTGAGCGTGGTCACTAAAACTCTTTCATAGTGGTCTGTTCTGGTCGCTGCTCTCTTTGCCCACTTCTCTTCTGCAGGATTGAAATTTTCAATGGATCACACCTGATTTGCTGCAAACTACGGCAGATCACCTGAGTCTGAAGTAGTTCCCGCGCACTATTACGTCCAAACTTTCAAGATGACGATGAGACCCAGAGAGAAGCCTGAGGCGGTAAGTAAGCTGTGATCTAATCTGCTTGCCAGTCCGAATATTTTTCAGCTCACAAAAACAAGTTCTCGCCGTCCACGGAAAAAAATCACCAGAGTTAGCTGATTTTGCGATATTCGGAGATTGAGTTACAGAGTTGCACTGGCCCTCAGTGAATTAATTTTAGATTAGGGTGACCGCAACACTCTCACTTCTTCTTATTTCTTCTTCTTATATCTACAAACATTGATCCAAAGTTGTACTACAATCTCAGCTTCATAAAAATCATATAGAAATCAATAAATGCACTGAACGAGGCGTGGTTTCTCAGATATTATTTATTGCACAAAAACAAACAGATTCATATACGAGTATTATGAGCACACTAATTTGAAAACTTCAAACAAAACTTACAACATACATGCCACAAATATCTATTTACCATAGACATCTATTATATCGCCGACAATAATATTTTGCGCGTTCATAAACTTTGTTCCAATATAACTCCCCTATAAATACCGAAATACTCATTCCCATACCAACACCAAATATCATCCAAACCCATTCGAATTCCTTCAGTGTCAATACATCGTGCTTTGGGGCATCACTATGATCACTTAGATTGAATCGATTTAATTTAACCAAATCAAAGAAGGCAATTTCGTACCAATGGTGTAGTAAACCCGTTTCAAGCGATCGAATGTAAAAAAGATTTAAAGGATCCTTGTATATTGAGTTTTCCGGAACAGGTAAAGACATTAATGCGCCCTTTGAGTAATAGAGCTCTTGAGATAAACGAAATAATGGACGGGCGAAATATCTTTGACGTTTCTCAATAATCAGCCATACCATAGTATCTATAACGTACGCATAACGTGGATCCATTTTATGTAATTCACTCTGATATTCCGCAAAAGTTTTCACTACTTTAAATATGTGGCTACATTCATTCCAAAAATCTTCACCTCGAAAAAATTTGATTCCACTAATATCTGGTTCTGAAATTTGTATTTTTATATTACGCTCTGCAGCTTGGGCGAATGATACGATAGGTTGCTCTTGTGGTGGTACGGTTAGCCATTTCACCAAGTTTGTAGAGAATAGATTGCTCATGAGGCCACCCAAGGAAATAAATAATATAAAGACGATTCGTCGAGTTGCGTATTCGGTACGCTTAGTCGAAGCTTGGCAGCAGAGGCCGCGCATTAGATCCAGATTCCATGGAGTTATTAGCCACAACCACAACGGTCGATTGCTGTGTGAATCTCTACGCATTAACTTCATTTGCAACGCGCCTACTAAGCAAAGAATCCATATAATGACAACAAGTATGACCAAAACGAGAGGATGGAAAAATTTCATGAAGAATTGATAGGCTGGCAGAAATGGCTCGATCGGCACCATTGTCAAAAATTTCACATAATCAACTGGATAGACATACTCATGTAAGTTCACATCTGTTTGAGGTGCCCATAAACCCGAGCCCACATCAATCAAATCTTTACGCGCCGCTTCTCTGATCTCTTTCATATGAATAGCGCTGCTTATAGAAGACCTGTAGATCTCGGGTATTTGAAGCCTGAAGTTGTACCTTTTAGCGAAAGTATATAAAAGATATCCAATATATCCGAATATTTTCATCTCACCATTGTCGTCTATGCGGATCATTGTAGCTG
This sequence comes from Anomoia purmunda, assembly GCA_951828415.1. NCBI lineage: Eukaryota > Metazoa > Arthropoda > Insecta > Diptera > Tephritidae > Anomoia > Anomoia purmunda. Next base: position 19,863,514 of record OX639993.1, read on the forward strand.
GTTCGACTTGACCCAACAATGTGCGAATTACCTTTCCGCCCGCATTTGCCAACCGATTCGGGTAAATCGGAGTGGTGGCGCGAAGATCGCGAGTTTCTAATACAAACTTAGGAAATTGATTGAAGGAATGATAAACATTTGTGGTTGCAAAATCGCGATGAATGAGAATAACATTGAGAAATTTTAATTGCTCGCAATGTTGAAAAAATGTCACAATATCGGAATGAGTGCTAGCGGCGAGATTTCTGTTATGTATAGCCAAAATGCGTCTTTTACGAATGTGTTGTAGATCTTTGGCGAATTTCAATAAAAATTCCTTATCGATGAGATTCTTTACACAGACTATAGCCAATAGATACGAGTTGCCACTGCCGCGCACATAAACTGGTTTACTCTCATTCATCTGCATAATAGGTACTTTGAAAATCTGCGTTAACTGCTCATCCACACAATCCGCCGGTTGATTTCTAAGTAGGAAGATATTTACGAAATAGCTTTCCATTTGAATTCGCTGTAGAAGGTCTTCGACGCCATGGGTGAAATCGGAAGTATTTGACTGCTTCGCCAAGAATTGATTGTAATTGATATTTATATTGGCGGCAGAAATGTTCCAAACCCAAGCGCACACAAAAAGCCCGACAAGTGGACGAAACATAGCTAGGCCAAGACTTAAAACAGATTGTTAGACTCGGCGTCTTATTGCTTTTAATATATCAATATTGAATTGCCTTTTTTCACTCCTACGCCTATTTATTTAGCATGTCCTCTTATTAATGACAATGATCAGGCATTTTTCTGGGTTAAATAGTAGTAGCAATAATAATTATCTAGCCTTTGTCAAGCATGTCTTGGTTTCTTCAACGATAAGTTCTACGAGTATTATGCTGCATCGCAAATACTCTAAGTTAATTATGTTAATGTCTAATTAGCTTAGCCGTAATTAGATGTTATAATTAGTAGCTGTGTTAGAAACCCGTTTTGCATCCTGATCTAATCTTGTACCCTTCATTATGAAATTCAAACACGATTTTCACACGGTACACAGTGTAGTTTTTTGACATTTGAGCGCTCGCTGAATTTTTTGAATCACTGGGGGGCTATGCAATAATGCGATACTCGTACGCGAAGCAATGCAATTCGAAAATCAAATGCGATGTAAAACTCATTTGACGCTCTGTAGTACTTTCGCATGCCCATCAATGTTGCCTACATTATTTTTAAATTTGTTTCTTAAGTATGTTGACACTACTGACATAAATATCAACGAAAGAAAGAAGAAAACAAACCAAAATTATAACATTTGAACGTGCAAAAGATTTTATTTGTATTAGAAAATGGATTCAGTGGCTTTATATTTGTGGAAGTGCCCTCAACGTCTGCCGTTCTGAGAAGCTCCTTTGATAAGTCCGGGTAGCTTGGCATATTGCCATAAAATTCATCAAAATTTCAAACTGTTTTTAGTTAGTTTGTGACGCATTACAGATTACCCTTTTTGCGAATGCGAACAATTTTTCATTCGTATCGCATTTCAGAGTAGCACCCTGGTCTTATTTTCTTCGCTTCTGTTATAGTTTCGGAGATATTTGTATTATATCATGATATTTCTGTGATTTTCAATATATAGTAAAAATCGATAATTTTTAAACTTAAAATCTCAGAATGTGAGTTAAAAACAAATACTGAACAGCTGCCTGTCTAAAAATACTCAATTTTAAAATACTATTTTCTCCACCAAGCCTAGCCTTGATGATTTTCTCAGTAGACATTGTATGATTTATAACCAAATAGGCTTCTCAATTAACTGTCTAAATATATCAGGTTTAAAGTAAAACTTGCTGATTTGGTGTGTGAGCTATAATGAAAAAACTAATATATGAACAATCAGTTATATAGCTCCTATATATATTGTCCGATCTGCTCGGTTCCGGCATGGATAAATCAAATCAGCTCGTAGACCTGATCAGTTTGGTAGATTTGGGTATGGGTATATCTATTCCTAGGTATAAAAAAGAAGCTCAATTCCATTTGAAAGTGGCAGATTTCTATTTTAAGATCAGGAGCGTACCTTTTTTTTTAAACAAATCTTAAAAAACAGCTAACAAAATAAAAACCTTTGAAAGTAGGTAAGTAGGAGGAACAGTAACCCAGAATAAGAGAAGTAAAACTGTCTGAACACCGAAACTGGACTGTTAAAAACAAACATAAATAGATTATTTCACAAAGAGAAAAATACCAAAAAGTAAGGGAACTCCTTGGCAAAAAAAAAAAATTGGTAAACCTTTCAAATACACCGTAAACTCCAAATTGTTTGGACAAAATCTTGCAACTTCTGACAAAGAGACAATCTCATTTACTCTCTCACTTATTCTCTCATTTGCCAGAAACCGCTTTGTTTACAAATCAAGTTTAACAAGGGATGACGGAAATTTATTTACAAACGGATACATTTTAAAGTAATTTAGTTTGATGAAACGAAAAGAGGAGAGGTAAATGTGTTGTAGATCTTTGGCAAATTTCAATAAAAATTCCTTATCGTTGAGATTCTTCACGCACACTATAGCCAATAGAAAGGAGTTGCCACTGCCGCGCACATAAACTGGTTTACTCTCATTCATCTGCATAATAGGTACTTTGAAAATCTGCGTTAACTGCTCATCCACACAATCCACCGGTTGGTTTCTAAGTAGGAAGATATTTACGAAATAGGTTTCCATTTGAATTCGCTGTAGAAGGTCTTCGACACCATGGGTGAAATCGGAAGTATTTGACTGCTTCGCCAAGAATTGATTGTAATTTATATTTATATTGGCGGCACAAATTTTCCAAATCCAAGCGCACACAAAAAAGCCGACAAGTGGACGAAACATTGCTATGCTAAGTCTCAAAACTGTTTGCTAGACTCGGCGTCTTATTGCTTTTAATATACCAATATTGAATTGCCTATTTTCACTTCTACGTCTATTTTTTTGACATGAGTTAGGTGGGTGTGCGCACGTTATTCGGTAGGCCCCGGTTTGAAATCCTGGCCGGGGCAAGTAACATCAAAAATTATAGAAACAGTTTTTTCTATTTCCGGTCGCCCCTCGACAGGAAATGGCATAAAAAAAAACTTCTCACAAAAATCTTTTCCCATACGGAGTCGGCGTAAAATTGGAGGCTCCTCAATTTGACGCACACCACAAATTGTAGGAGAATTTCGGCCAAACATCAAGCTATTTGGTGTAAACTCCAAATTATAATTATTGTTAATTAACGGCAATGATGAAACATTTTCTAGGTATTTAGAAGTAATAATAATTATCTGACTTTTGTCAAGCATCTTCTGGCTTCTCTAACGATGAGTTCTATTCTATTGCATTGCCTATGTTAATATTGTAGTTGATGTTGTTAATGTCTAATTAGTTTAACGGTAATTTGATGTTATAATTAGTAGCTTTGGTCGAAATCCGTTTTGCACCCTGATCTAATCTGGTACAACAAATAACAATGCTGCACTTCGTTGATACAATTTTTCTTTTGGCCTTCAAATGACCTTTCGTACCGCGAATGGAGAAGGAGATCTTCGTGTCTTTGTATCGAGAATTGAGATTTCGAATGTCTGGCGTAGTGTTTGTTGAATCAACTGTAGAAAAACTTAAAAATTTTTTTTTTTAGCTGGGATCGGAATTAATTAGTGTTCTAAAATGTTTAGCGAAAAAATTATAATTTTAGGCACATGCATTAAACTAACTTTAGGTTTCCAGTTATTACTTTAAAATAATTATTATTTTAAAAATTTGACCGAAAAAAAATTATTATTTTCAGCTACTACTAAAAACCAACTTTAGAATTCTAATTATTATTTCACAAATTTTTTACGAAAAAATCGTTATTATTATGTTAAATTTAAAAAACTGACTTTAGAATTCCAGTTATTATTTGAAAAAATTGTATTGAAAAATATCGTAATACATATTCGACCCTTTTTAAAAACTAACTCTAGAATTCTTATTCTAATTATTATTATTATTTATTTTAAAGACCAGTGATAAATCATTCGCTTACAATATAAGACGAGTGTTAGCGTCTAGGCCCTTCGCATATTTTAAGTGCACTTATTTGACCTATACTAATAATGATAATTCGAATATAAATACAAATTAATTTTAAAAATTTTCCTTTTTTCTTAAAAATTCATTTATCCGCTTTTTTCCAGGGACTATTACGGACTGTAAACTCGAAGATCTGATTTTATCGACGGAATGGAACGGAACGAGACGCAAAGGTCCTTGACGCCACAGAAAGGGCATTGAGATGAAGTCGATCCCGAAAGGATATAGCTGTGGGTGATAATCGCATATCCAATCTTTAGGCGAATTATTGATTTTAATGCACTGCAGCAGACATTGTAAGGTAAAGTAGTTTTTCCACTCATTTTAAATATATCTTCTTTGAGGGTGCAGTTTGACAGGAATGGTGGTGGCAGCTTTGTCAGCTCTGCGATCTGCAGCTTCATTCCTTTTTCAATTTCCACGGTTTCGCTTAACATATTCTTGTTGGCTAATATTAATTGATTATTATTTTGGTTGTTTAAAAGTGATTCAAGAAGTGAAAGACTGTCTGTTGCAATACGGAATTTGTCCTTCGATAGCAATGCAAATTTAACTGCATTTTACACTGCTACTGCTTCTGCTGTAAGGTTTGCACAGTCTGGCTCGCGTTCCGTATGCCAGTGGTCATTCAATTTTTTGAACCGTCAGTATATATAAATTTCCAATTGGTTTCTCGAGAGGAAGACGTGAGCTCGTCAGTATATATAAATTTCCAATTGGTTTCTCGAGAGGAAGACGTGAGCTCGCGGAAGATTTTCTGGAAAATTGTTGTTGATGGGCCGTTTTCTGAACGTTTCACCACGAAGGGAGCCGAGTGTATTTCGTTTTGTACTGTGTAATAGGAATCTCAATAACTCTTTCGACTGTAGATTTTCTACATCTTTTCTTATTTTAAACCAGCCCTTAAAGTAGGAGGTTGTAGCTAACTGGCAGTTTCGCGGTTAGCTTGCTGGTGGTATGTGCGACCCTTTCTTCGATCGAAGGTAGGCCTGCCTCTGTCAAAACGTATTTAATTGGAGATGTTGGAAATGCCCGCAGACTTCTTCAGGCGGAAGTATGGTAGGCTAATATGTGATAATTCTTTGGTTGAAAACAATTTTATTGATGCCATCAAATGTAATAATATAAAAATAAACCTCTTGAGGTGAAGTTTTCAAACAAAAGTAGCACGTCTTTGGCCCCTTGGCTTTTCTTAAAGGCACCTGTTGTGGACTGATTAATTCGTCCAAACCTGCACGTTTTGCTACCTACTATTTTCTCTAAAATTTTATTTATTTTATTTTTTTATTTTATAAAAGTTTACATAACAATAAAATTATTACATAAACTATAGATAACGCAGCGCTAGCATCGGAGGCTTTCGGCTGGCATGTTGACTAGGGCGGTGTCAAATACGTCGGAGTAGGTCGGCACTCTGAGGAAATTATATATCCTGCTAATATTATTGTCTGTCGGGTTTTTTAATAACTGTGAGGGATTGATACCGTTGAAATAGTGTAGTCTTTGGGCATCAAGTTTCTGGCAGCAATCCAAGAGATGGTTAATGCTGAGTGAAAAATTACAGAACGGGCAGCAACTAGGAGCAGTGCCTTGAAGCAAATGTGAGGTTGTAATAATTGTGTGGCCAAGCCGGAGACGCGTATATGGCGTTACGTAGTTTGTCGGCATGGTCGGAGTGAAGCAGGGTTTTGTACGACTGGGATTGGTTGAGGAGTAATGCTGGCTGTATCGGCTCTACTCGGATAGCAATTTTTTTTGCCTCTCGTTATTGATAACCCTGTAAATATCCCTTTTAAAAAGAACATTGGAAGTTGTGGTAGGTGTAACAGGCATATCTTTAGCGACCTTATTGGCAATCGTGTTGCCCTTTATATCCGCGTGACCGGGGATCCACATGATTTTGATATTCCGGGGGTGTGAAATAAGGATGTCTCGAATACTCTTAATAACGGGGTTGGTTTGGTTACATCCCTTTATAGCTTTGAAACATGGCATACTGTCGGAGCAAATTATAAATTTTCCTTTATTTCGCGCGGAATAAAGCATCGCATTGAATATTGACACGGCTTCTGCTGTGAAAATTGAGCAGAAATTAAACAAAATACCGTAAGTAATTACTTCTCCATGTTCTTTCACGACAGCAAATGAAGTCTGTGATGATTTTGAACCGTCGGTAAAAATTAGATCCCATCCATTGGATTTGTATTTAGCTGCCACTTCGAGGAAATTAGCCTTGTAAACATACATCGTTGGCAGTATTCATCTTGCGCAGATGGACAAGTTCGTTGATGAAGGAATCATTTTTAACCAGCCACGGCGGATGAGCGCTTTTGCGAATATGAGGCCTTTGGAGTGGAAGGCCGTTTTCCTTACCGAATTTGATACATAAGAAAACGGATGATTGTACTTTGGGTGGCCGTTTGCGCGAAATCGCTAGTTGTAGATCCCTTCTAAGAAGAGCGTTTGGTGAAAACATGAGCTTAGCGTAAAGTTTTCGGACTCTAAAATTTTGTTTAGGCAAGGGGGAAGTGAGATAGATTGAAACTTGACCCAATCAGCTTTGTCTGTTTAAAATTTAGGTTTTGGTTTGCCGCAAACAGTATGTGGTGTAATGAGATTCATCAGAATAGGAGGGTGGTCACTTCAGTGAAGAAATTCCAATGTTGAACTAATAAGCCTTGGTGGTGCCAGATTGGCGCAGTACATAACCACGTCGACGTTGGTAAAGGTCTTATGTTTGTGGGAAAGTGAAACGGTGCATTGTCGTTATGGACTATCAGGTCTTCCTAGAGAATCAAATCTTCAAGAACTTTGTCTCTTGCATTTGTAGACTCTGATCTCCAGACGGGGCGTAAATAGTGCCTTTTACAAAACTAACGTTTTCATTTCTCATATCCCTTGTAGATGTTTTGCTGTGATAAATTTATTAGCGACAGTTCTGTTTTTTACAAAAAGTAGAAGACTTCCATTGGGGAATTCTGAAATATTTTCGATTTCATTGCTGATAATTTTTAGAGATCTGCATATGTACTGCACAACATGAGTACTGGATCATAAAGATTTGTGGAGGATGGAGCCGTGTGTAGAATTCTCTGATCGCCATTCACTTGGAAGTGGTCCCGACTTCCGGGTGATCTTACCCAAAAGTCCTCTGGGAATCTCACGAACATCCGTTTGGAAGTGAGCTAAAGGGCTCACCAGGGTATTGCAGCATCCGTTCATCAGTAGGTGCGGCTGCGAGCGGGCGTCTGATCAGGAGCAAACGACTCGCTATATAAATATGTCCTAAATAAAAAATGCCCCAGAATATGGTTGTGCGCTGGGCTCGGCACGTTAAAACAGCTTCCAATGAAAAATTTCAACAAAAGGCCTCGGATGAGACCCCTTATCTTGATAACGACCATAGCAAGCGTTTAAAGGACTATAACTTAAAGGCATGCACCTGAAATATCCGGGCCCTTAATTGGGAAGACGCCTCTGCCCGGCTGGTGAATGTCCTTGTAAAAGCAAAGGCTGCCATCCAAGAAATGCAAATGGAGGCCTTGCGACGTCTACTACAGCTGCGATGTTAAAGATGGCAAATTCGGGGTCATCGGTTATCTCCTGATGGATAACCACAAAATCAAATTGATCATGATGTGGTAGACGGAAGGCATGCCTCCAGTGTATTAGACGTCCGCACTATTCCAGGAGGTAACATCGACTCGGATCATCATCTTGTCGTGCGAATGGACGAAAATGCTCCAACCCTCAAAGTATGATACGTGGTACTAGCTGGTGGTGGTAGAGTAAGAGGACGGCTTCCTTTACTTTGGAAGGCCCAAGTGGAATAGAACTTGACGTCACTTGGTACTTCCGATTGGCGCCAGTTAGCAGGAAGAAAGAGTGCTTGGCGCAATTTGTATTAAGAGGTTGTAGCACCAATAGAGTAAGTAAATAATTTGCTGCACTGACCACCACATATTTCGGGTTTTGTAAGATGATAGAAGAACTTGGGAGTCTGGGAAAACGTCAAGAGATTTATTTGATCGTTTTTTTTCTTTTTGATCTGAGACTATATGCCAAAGAAGCAAATAGATTTGGGCGCCCTGGGGCGTTTTTAAACAAATTTTAAACTTTGCCACGTGCACGGGGAAAAATACAAAGCAAGGGTACAGGCAAGGCGAATCCATACAAGGTGGTGTTATAAATATGTATGCATTTTGTTTTTGTTTCTGCGTATGAGTTGTCAAAATTTAAATACATACATTTTGTTTTTGCTTTTACGGCTTTTGAAAGCTCTTACGCAAAAGCCAAAACAAAATACATGTAGGTGAATAAAAAAAAATCAAATCAGCTGCTCTTATGCCATCACCTTCTATAAATTCGCCTTGGTTACAGGTTTAGGCAACGATATCTAGAAATTAGAAATGCACGCGAACCGCAAAAGAACACAACCGTAGACAACGAAAGCTACTTGCTGAATGCCAAAATTCTGATTCTTATTTTAAATTTTTTAACGTCAAATTAATTTTCGGCCCCTATTAAAAAACAAAACTTTAGCTTTTTCTCACAATTTTTTCAACAAAAACTACGCCACATTTTCAATTCAATTTCAATTTTCGATACAAAGACTCGAAGGTCTCCTTCTCCATTCGCGGTACGAAAGGTCATTTGAAGGCCAAAAGAAAAATTGTATCAACGAAGTGCAGCATTGTTGTTTTTTTATTGTACCAGATTAGATCAGGGTGCAAAACGGATTTCGACCAAACCTACTAATTATAACATCAAATTACCGTTAAACTAATTAGACATTGACAACATCAACTGCAATATTAACATAGGCAATGCAATAGAATAGAACTCATCGTTAGAGAAGCCAGAAGATGCTTGACAAAAGTCAGATAATTATTATTACTTCTAAATACCTAGAAAATGTTTCATCATTGCCGTTAATTAACAATAATTATAATTTGGAGTTTACACCAAATAGCTTGATGTTTGGCCGAAATTCTCCTACAATTTGTGGTGTGCGTCAAATTGAGGAGCCTCCAATTTTACGCCGACTCCGAATGGGAAAAGATTTTTGTGAGAAGTTTTTTTTTCATGCCATTTCCTGTCGAGGGGCGACCGGAAATAGAAAAAACTGTTTCTATAATTTTTGATGTTACGTAGAAGTGAAAAAAGGCAATTCAATATTGGTATATTAAAAGCAATAAGACGCCGAGTCTAGCAAACAGTTTTGAGACTTAGCATAGCAATGTTTCGTCCACTTGTCGGCTTTTTTGTGTGCGCTTGGATTTGGAACATTTCTGCCGCCAATATAAATATCAATTACAATCAATTCTTGGCGAAGCAGTCAAATACTTCCGATTTCACCCATGGCGTGGAAGACCTTCTACAGCGAATTCAAATGGAAACCAATTTCGTAAATATCTTCCTACTTAGAAACCAACCGGTGGATTGTGTGGATGAGCAGTTAACGCAGATTTTCAAAGTACCTATTATGCAGATGAATGAGAGTAAACCAGTTTATGTGCGCGGCAGTGGCAACTCCTATCTATTGGCTATAGTCTGTGTAAAGAATCTCATCGATAAGGAATTTGTACTGAAATTCGCCAAAGATCTACAACACATTCGTAAAAGGCGCATTTTGGCTATACATAACAGAAATCTCGCCGCTAGCGCTCATTCCGATATTTTGATATTTTTTCAACATTTCGAGCAATTAAAATTTCTCAATGTTATTCTCATTCATCGCGATTTTGCAACCACAAATGTTTATCATTCCTTCAATCAATTTCCTAAGTTTGTATTAGAAACTCGCGATATTCGCGCCACCACTTCGATTTACCCGGATCGGTTGGCAAATGCGGGCGGAAAGGTAATTCGCACATTGTTGGGTCAAGTCGAACCTGCTACAATGATCCGCATAGACGACGATGGTGAGATGAAAATATTCGGATATATTGGATATCTTTTATATACTTTCGCTAAAAGGTACAACTTCAGGCTTCAAATACCCGAGATCTACAGGTCTTCTATAAGCAGCGCTATTCATATGAAAGAGATCAGAGAAGCGGCGCGTAAAGATTTGATTGATGTGGGCTCGGGTTTATGGGCACCTCAAACAGATGTGAACTTACATGAGTATGTCTATCCAGTTGGTTGTTTGCAAATTATGACAATGGTGCCGATCGAACCGTTTTTGCCAACCTATCAATTCTTCATGAAATTTTTCCATCCTCTCGTTTTGGTCATGCTTATGGTTATTATATGGTTTCTTTGTTTAGTTAGCGCGTTGCAAGTGAAGTTAATGCGTAGAGATTTACACAGCAAACGACCATTGTGGTTGTGGCTAATAACTCCATGGAATCTGGATCTAATGCGCGGCCTCTGCTGCCAAGCTTCGACTAAGCGTACCGAATACGCAACTCGACGAATCGTCTTTATATTATTTATTGTATTGGGTGGCTTGATGAGCAATCTATTCTCCACAAACTTGGTGAAATGGCTAACCGTACCAACACAAGAGCAACCTATCGTATCATTTGCCCAAGCTGCAGAGCGTAATACACAGATACTAATCGCAGAACAAGAAGTTGGTGCAATCAAATTTTTTCGAGGTGAAGATTTTTGGAATGAATATGGCCACATATTTAAAGTAGTGAAAACTTTTGCGGAATATCAGAATGAATTACATAAAATGGATCCACGTTATGCGTACTTTATAGATACTATGGTATGGCTGATTATTGAGCAACGTCAAAGATATTTCGCCCGTCCATTATTTCGTTTATCTCAAGAGCTATATTACTCAAAGGGCGCATTAATGTCTTTGCCTGTTCCGGAAAACTCAATATACAAGGATCCTTTAAATCTTTTTTCCATTCGATCGCTTGAAGCGGGTTTACTACACTATTGGTATGGGATGACTTTTTTTGATTTGGTCAAATTAAATCGATTCAATCTAACTGATCATAGTGTTGCACAAAAGCACGATGTGTTGACTCTGAAGGAATTCGAATGGGTTTGGATGATATATGGTATTGGTATGGGGTTGAGTACATTGGTATTTATAGGGGAGTTATATTGGAGCAAAGTTTGTGAACGCGCAAAATATTATTGGCGGCGATATAAGAGATGTCTATGGTAAATAGATATTTGTGGCATGTATGTTTTAAGTTTGTTTGAGGCTTTCAAATTAGTGTAATAAATAATATCTGAGAAACCACGCCTCGTTCAGTGCATTTATTGATTTCTATATGATTTTTATGAAGCTAAAATTGTAGTACAACTTTGGATCGATGTTTGTAAGTATAAGAAGATGAGTAGATAAAAGGCGAATGAATAAATAGAGAGGGAGGAAGAGTCAGTGAGAGGATTGAAAACAAGTGAGTAGTCATTAATTTATAAATGATTTACGAATAATATGATATATATATGTGAATAAAATTAAATAGATACGACTAATAAAATATTAAATTAAATAAAAGAAAAAAAATGTAATATAAGATAATATAATACAATATATAAAAATAGTAGAACTAATGAAATATAATGTAATACAAGTGAGTGATTCGCAAGGTGTCTTAATGCGTCACATACGGCAAATTGTGAGTGGTATTTTTGTGAGCGAAACGTACTCCGAAGTTTTTTGGAATTACTGATATTGGACAAATACCAAATTAGAACAAGTGAAGAAGAGAGAGGGAAGAGAAGTTCCGAATTTAAACCGAATTTTAAATACCCGGCTCAAGTTTTTATGTCAAATGAGCAGTGCTTGTTGTATGCAATAAAAACTGTTAATACATTTCATTTAAAAAACTTAAATGACTTATATTCATTTAAATATAAGCAAAAATAAGTCACTATTATTTTATCGTACCAACCACCTTTTTTATTTTAATTTTTGCTCGCTTCGTATTTGTTCAACGTTGGACGGTGCCACGCCAATTTTCCAAGATTTTCTTTTTTAACCATGGCTTCCTGTCTGAAACCCAATAGTTTATATCAAATTTGAGTGATCATCTTTAATAGTTGCTGAAATATGGCATTTTTTTGATTTTTGTAAATTACCGTTATATGAAAGGTGGCTTTTGTCCGTCTTTAACGATTTTCTGAGATAATAATAGTAATGTGTAATAATGTGTGTGCAAAATTCGGTAAATTTTGGTGAGATGGTTTTGGAGATAAAAATGTTTGCACTAAAGCGAGCAGTTTCACGTTTATTTCTTTCTCTAGCGCAATCCTGTAGACCAAATTAAAGCATATTATTATTTTGGAGGTAATGGTTTAAGGAATCATAAATCTGAAAAGTTTGTGCATAACTTCAGATCATGGACTTTAACTTGATATATCATTTGTCCTCATGCGGTAAGTAGTTTTCAATAAAGCAGGCAATTACAATAATGCATAAATTTTTACATATATGATACTATCGCTGCAAGAATGATGATAGAAAACAAGTTTGCCCCTTCCACGCTGAGAGCAACTGATAGTGACGTAATAACAGCTAGAGAAGGAGAGGACCACGAAAAAAATTCAAAAAAAATGGAGGAAGAAGCGCAGAAGAAGCGGGCAAATGTCAGAATGACTGAAAAGTTTGCTTAGCGTTGTTTGTGTAAAATGATTTTTTTTCGCCAGCGAATGGGTGGATGCTGTCTAATCGACAAAGAGAGGCCTAGCCTCTTGTATGCTATCATTCTTACTATCGCTGCGTATTGTTGTGTAGACGTCGTTTTCTTTTTCATTCTCTCTGACTCTACGTTGTATCTTTCGTCTCAGCTATGTAAGGAAATCAGCTTTAAAAATTTTACTCTCTCTTTGCCATACGTCGCCTCAGAAGTTGAAATTCAATTATGCACACGTTTTTAGAGAGACAGCGGAGAGAATAAGAGTTTGTGCCACTAAAAGGGTTGTTTGAAAAATAACTACCATACATTTGTAAAGCTGATTGAACTGAAAATATTCCAGGCCTGCATTTAAAGCGTATATTAAGAGGATATCGGCGGGGTAAAAAAAATTGTGTTTATCCTTCGAAAAACTCACGAAATCGATTTTTGTATTATAACCTGACTTTTTGTCAAATCCTTTTTCAAAAACGATAAATAATTATTCCAGATTTGAAGATTTCTATATTTTTTTTCTAATAGTCTTTGGATCTCGAAAGTCCTTTTCATATAGTTGGCTCAGTTACCTCTCCTCCTTTCGGTTCATCAAACTAAAGTACTTTAAAATGTATCCGTTTGTAAATAAATTTCCAAGCGGTTTCTGGCAAATGAGAGAATAAGTGAGAGAGTAAATGAGATTGTCTCTTTGTCAGAAGTTGCAAGATTTTGTCCAAACAATTTGGAGTTTACGGTGTATTTGAAAGGTTGACCAATTTTTTTTTTTTACCAAGGTGTTCCCTTACTTTTTGGTATTTTTCTCTTTGTGAAGAAATCTATTTATGTTTGTTTTTAAGAGTCCAGTTTCGGTGTTCAGACAGTTTTACTTCTCTTATTCTGGGTTATTGTTCTTCCTACTTATATCTGGCCGAGTTCAAGAATAATAATTATTTGACAACTAAGAAAGTATTTTGAAAATAATTATGAGTGTGACAAATTATCGATAACGATTATTTTGAGACTTTTGGCTTTTCATAATAATAATGAATGAGAACAGCTTTGAAAAAAAAACTATAATTATAATTTTAAGACTTTTATTATAAAACCTTTTTCAAAATAATTTTTAGCGAGACTAATTTTGTACGCCTTTCAAAAACTTTTATTTTGAGACTTATATTATAAAAGTATTTTCATAACAATTATGAGTAAGAAAAGTATTTTGGAATCTTGAAAGATGGAACTATTTCGGGATTAGTTCAGGACTCCACGAACTTAGTTTTATGTTATTGTTTTTTTGACGTAAAAGCGGGACGGGGCTCAAAATTCGAAATATTTGAAAGAGCTAGAAATTAAAAAAAGATGAATGAGCAGCCAGAGTAAATGACATTCTCTCAAGCTCTATGACTTAGGTAAATCACGCTAATCAAACTGACGGGCGTGCATTTATTGATTGATTGATTTATTGATTCCCATATCAATAACATCTATCCAAAAAAGAATTTAAAAAACTCCAGGTTAAGCCAAGTGTTGTATGGAAAGGAGGGGTAACATATGTAAATGAACTTCTGAAGCAATGAAAAAATAATTAATTCAATAAAAAACTTCTAAGCTCACTAATAAAGTGGTGGGTGGGCTGGCAAGGGAGATCAATTATCTATTGTTGTCATAAAGCAAAATAATTAGTTCACGCTTGCATTTAAGGGAATTTGGCCTTAAGGATAGAACAATGATAAAATTTTGACAGCTGGCATTAATCACATCTTTGTAATTGTATCGATGTGGTTTTTAAGAAGAAGGTAGGGTTTGCTGATTACTGAGATAATTAGATTCAAAAAAATCAGCGAGCGCTCAAAGGTCAAAAAAGTAAACTATGCGCCGTGTGAAAATCTTGTTTGAATTTCATAATGAAGGGCACACGATTAGATCAGGATGCAAAACGGGTTTCTAACACAACAGCTACTAATTATAACATCTAACTACGGCTAAGCTAATTAGACATTAACATAATTAACTTAGAGTATTTGCGATGCAGCATAATACTCGTAGAACTTATCGTTGAAGAAACCAAGACATGCTTGACAAAGGCTAGATAATTATTATTGCTACTACTATTTAACCCAGAAAAATGCCTGATCATTGTCATTAATAAGAGGACATGCTAAATAAATAGGCGTAGAAGTGAAAAAAGGCAATTCAATATTGGTATATTAAAAGCAATAAGACGCCGAGTCTAACAATCTGTTTTAAGTCTTGGCCTAGCTATGTTTCGTCCACTTGTCGGCTTTTTTGTGTGCGCTTGGATTTGGAACATTTGTGCCGCCAATATAAATATCAATTACCATCAATTTCTTCCAAAGCAGTCAAATACTTCCGATTTCACCCATGGCGTCGAAGACCTTCTACAGCAAATACAAACGGAAAGTTATTTCCTAAACATCTTCCTACTTAGAAATCAACCGGCGGATTGTGTGGATGAGCAGTTAACGCAGATTTTCAAAGTACCTATTATGCAGATGAATGAGAGTAAACCAGTTTATGTGCGCGGCAGTGGCAACTCCTTTCTATTGGCTATAGTCTGTGTAAAGAATCTCATCGATAAGGAGTTTTTATTGAAATTCGCCAAAGATCTACAACACATTCGTAAAAGACGCATTTTGGCTATACATAACAGAAATCTCGCCGCTAGCGCTCATTCCGATATTGTGATATTTTTTCAACATTGCGAGCAATTAAAATTTCTCAATGTTATTCTCATTCATCGCGATTTTGCAACCACAAATGTTTATCATTCCTTCAATCAATTTCCTAAGTTTGTATTAGAAACTCGCGATCTTCGCGCCACCACTCCGATTTACCCGAATCGGTTGGCAAATGCGGGCGGAAAGGTAATTCGCACATTGTTGGGTCAATTCGAACCATCTACAATAATTCGTATAGACGACAATGGTGAGATGAAAGTATCCGGATATATTGGGTATATTTTAAATGCTTTTGCTGAAAAGTATAACTTCAGGCTTCAAAAACCCGAGATCTACAGGTCTTCTATAAGCAGCGCTATTCATATGAAAGAGATCAGAGAAGCGGCGCTCGGGTTTATGGGCACCTCAAACAGATGTGAACTTACATGAGTATGTCTATCCAGTTGGTTATTTGAAATTTTTGACAATGGTGCCGATCGAGCCATTTTTGCCAGCCTATCAATTCTTCATGAAATTGTTTCATTATCTCGTTTTGGTCATACTTGTTGTCATTATATGGTTTCGTTGCTTAGTAGGCGCGTTGCAAATGAAGTTAATGCATAGAGATTCACATAGCAAACGACCATTGTGGTTGTGGCTAATAACTCCATGGAATCTGGATCTAATGCGCGGCCTCTGCTGCCAAGCTTCGACTAAGCGTACCGAATACGCAACTCGACGAATCGTCTTTATATTATTTATTGTATTGGGTGGCTTGATGAGCAATCTATTCTCTACATGGTGAAATGGCTAACCGTACCACCACAAGAGCAACCTATCGTATCATTCGCCCAAGCTGCAGAGCGTAATATAAAAATACAAATTTCAGAACCAGATATTAGTGGAATCAAATTTTTTCGAGGTGAAGATTTTTGGAATGAATATAGCCACATATTTAAAGTAGTGAAAACTTTTGCGGAATATTAGAGTGAATTACATAAAATGGATCTACGTTATGCATACGTTGTAGGTACAATGGTGTGGCCGATTATTGAGCAACGTCAAAGATATTTCGCCCTCCATTATTTCGTTTATCTCAAGATCTATATTACACAAAGGGCGCATTAATGTCTTTACCTATTCCCGAAAACTCAATATACAAGGATCCTTTAAATCTTTTTTCCATTCGATCGCGTGAAACGGGTTTACTACACTATTGGTATGGGATGAGTTTTTTTGATTTGGTAAAATTAAATCGATTTAATCTAACTGATCATAGTGTTGCACAAAAGCAGGATGTGTTGACTCTGAAGGAATTCGAATGGGTTTGGATGATATATGGTGTTGGTATGGGATTGAGTATTTCGGTATTTATAATGGTGTTATATTGGAACAAAGTTTGTGAACGCGCAAAATTGTGTTGCCGGTAATATGTTAGAGGCTTTCAAATCAGTGTACTAATAATACTTGATTTTTTTTTGCTTTTGTTTTAAAATAATGCCTGGAAAGCCAAGTTCGACTCAGCGTTCGTTGGTGATGTCTTGATATAGTTACTGATTTGTATACATTTTTTATATATTTGGATCATGTTTCGAATTTTCGTCTGTCTGTTTAAACTCACCAAGCTCCAAAACTACTTATCTTTGACTAATGCCTTTAACTAATGACTTTAACTTATGACCTTGGTCATAACATACGCTATATTTTATCAAAATATTAAATGAGGAAACCCAATTTTTCGTAAAAATGTTTTGGAATCATTTTTTTTTAACAAAAATTAAATTTTTTACCGTATCAACGAATACCGGTGATTACTTTTTTATTGTTGATTGTTTTTTGTAATTTTCAACGGAAATTAAGATGAACATCAGATGTGCGGATAAGAGCGGTGAATCTGTTTATATTATTTGTATAACTCTCAAAACACCGCCTCTAATTATGAGCTGCATTCGATCTTCGATTTTCGCTGGTTATCGAATATCGAAAATCAAATGTCAAATTTATACAATTCATCTGTACAACCCTGCCCAAATTTTCGTTACGCATCAAATTATCTCCTCCTCTGAAGAGCCGTCGAACCGTAACTCTGTCGTAGTCATATTTTTTTATTTTAGTTACTCAAATTGCTTGCAGCTTGGACTTAATTTCAATGACAGCTGATAGAAATATACTATTGTTGATGATCTGAATGAGTAAAATTCACAATAGCGCTATTCTTCATCGAATGTGTGCCATAATACCAATTGCAAGTTATTCGATCAACTCTTTCGACCACAGTCGAAGATCGAATAATAAGGTTCTCCTTAGCGTCACTAATTCGGGTAAATTTAGTTAAAAGATACTGAAAGCCTGCAAAACTCTTGTTTAAAGATTTGACAAAGTTGTTATGTGAAATGTGGTGGCGGAAAAATTTTGTGTCTTGGCACTAAAGGTTTTTAATATAGATTTTTCCCTCTAGATATTACACTTTTTCTTTGTGGCCAATTTTTTTTTACTTAAAAAACTGCAAAATTTAGTATGCCCTCGCTGTAGTCCATTAAGTACAGCTACGAGCCTTGGATCATTGCATATTGATTTGTTTTTTTTTTTCAATTAATACCTCAAAGTTGTATATAATTTTCTTTTTTGTTTTTAGCATGGGCAAGGGCACTGCTAATTATTTAGTGTTTACCACTGTGGAGTAAAATGGCTTTTAAATTAGTATTGGAAGCATCACTAAAGCGTCTCCGTTTTTTAGATTTGTGTGGGAAATTCAGAAACTCAGTTTTTGAAGGAGCCCTGAAACATCATCTTTATTTTAGATTTGAAACTTTAAAGTCTTCATATTTATTGTTACATTTTTTAAAGAAGGAATTAGTTGTAGACTAGAGTAATTAGATTATGAGTTTTATTTTTTTGATCAAATGTAATTATTATTTTTTCATCATTATTAATTAGTATGTTTTGAGTTAACTCTTTATTTTTTTTTTTTTTGGACGAAAGTAAAACTCAGTTCTTGAGCGTTATTTTAGCTTATAGAAATAAAAATTAAGTTTTGAGTTTTTTCCGGGAGATCGAAAAACTCAAACACCACAACGATCGAAAAACACAATAATTGTTTTGGGGTAACTTTTTTTGAAAATAGGTCGTAAAGTATATTAAATGCCTGCAAAAGAGTTGCCACCTGCTTTAAAAGTCAAATTCAATTGAAATATACACAAGTTATATGAAATATTAAAATATGGGTGTCAAGCGGGTTCGCCTCAGAAACAAGACTTATAGCTAACTTTTATAAGGGTTGCCACCTGTTTGGATAGTCGAATGAAATTAAATTATGTACAATTTGTATAAAATATTAAAACATGGAAGCCAAGCGGTTCGTCTCGGGAAGTTGAAGGCGCATACCTAAAGTTTGAACAGGGTTGCCACCTGTTTGAAAAATCAAATTGCATTAAATTTTACACAAAGCGGTTCGTCTCAGAAAGAAGATTTGTAGCTTTTATAAGGGTTTGTCTGGACGAGGAAAGGTTAGTGCATATGTTTAGGGTAGGGATGCCACCTGTTTTAAACTTCAAATTTTATTTAATTATACACAAGTATAAGAAATGTTCAAATTATAGTATCAAACCGTCCTTTTCGCGGATAAGAATGTTTATAGGCAGCATTATTTTGAAGAGAGTTGCCACCTGCTTGAAAATTCAACTTCAATTGAATTAAACACGAGTTATATGAAATATTAATATACGGGTGTCGAACGGTACGTCACGGTGATCAGAAGGTTCATACCTATATTTTGAACAAGATTGCCACCTGTTATAATTTAATTGTATTATACACAAGTTACATACAATATATTAGATATGAAAATGTGGGTGCCGAACTGTTCGATTCGCTGCTGAGAAGGGTTGCTTGAAAAGTCGAATTTAAAAAAAATTATACCCAGCGATATAAAGTATTAAAATATGAGTGTCAAACTGTTCGTCTTGGCGAGATGCATGCCTATATTTTTGAAAGGGTTGCTACCTGTTTTACATGCATATGTGACAGAAACCAAAATGCGTTTTATGATTACATGGCCAAAGGGCACTTAATAAATATTAAAAATTTAATATTAAAAATATTTGCTTTTATATTCTGCAGATTACATCTCTACTTTCAAACACTGCGTGCTTTTAACTTTTAGACGCACGTTCACCGTTCAGCATCAGAGCCATATGTTTCCCTAAATAATTTCTGCCCCCATTTTATTTTCTGTCATTTTGCTCACATACATTCAAACCAATTCAGCGTCTAAGTACTTGCCCTACTTCTGAATATCTACTTTAAATGCCTATTAAATGCGCCATTCCACCAATCTCATCGCATCTGCCACAGATGTTGGCAATGGTTGCGAGCGTATATGAACCGGAGTGTGCTTGTCACTGTCACCAAATGCAACTCTTCCACCACAACATTTTAGCAGATGGCGCGGCGCAGCTCTTTTGTATCAGCCATAACCTCAACTAGTTTGGCTAAAACTGGGTTAGTGGTCGTAATTGGGGCTTTGGTTATTAAGTACATTTTTATGTGTGTATAAATTTGTAGATATTCTTTAGCGCACGCATCTACTCTGACCGTTGATCCGGCTGGCGCTCTTAAAAGTTTACCCCCGACGTGCTTCTGCTTATGATCAGCTCACTTTGATTTTTAATTGCCTTTGGATTTTTCTGCTCATTGTTTATTTACGCTTTGTGCATCTCAGTGTTGTTTTATAAACTCGCCAAAGAAAATGTTGCGAAAAACCCAAATTATTTTGCAATGAAGTTTTTCTTCTTCTTTGGTTAACTTTTTCTGAAATTTTAATTTCTTCACTCGACATATTTGCCGCTTCGTTTCTTTACTTTTTGGTTTTTACTTCTTTCCAGTCAAACTTTACAAAACGTGCTACAGATACGGATAGAAAGCTTGAAAAAATAAATTTTAGTAAATTTTTAGTAGCTGAAAACATGGCTCCTCGTATGGCGCCAGTTGTCCTATAGTTTTTTATGTTTTAGTTTAACGGAACGTTAAGCGAGCGATTTCATATGTGACATTAGTTAGAACCTAAGATCTTGATTGCCGCTAGACACAAGTACTAAAATTACTAGATGTTACAAAAATCGGAAAATAGATAAATAGGATGATTTTAGAAAGAAAAGTCCCTGCTCGAGAATTATGCGAATTACTCACCGATTAACTCAATTTTGGTTCAGTCGTATCAGCTCAACTGATGCTGTACGTTCAGATCGTCAAACTGAAGTAAGCACACCAAAAATTCTCAACAAAATCTCAACTCAAAACCATGAAGGTTTAGTTATCTGCCAACAGCAGTCACTTAAAGAAAAACAAAAAAAAACATAATAACACGGGCATGCATTATGGTTTTGCGGTCAGTCGAATATCGTCGGGCCGAGGTCATCGTCATATGACTGCATATTATTTCTCCCTACTTCGAATCCAATGGTAGAAGTCTAATAGTGGGTTGAAACATTCTCGATGAAACCAGCTATTAGAGAATTTTGCTCTGGTCGCCGCAGTAGATCCAAATTTTCGAAGCTCCCCTTGAAATGAAAACAATCGTGTACTACAGTTGATTGTTTTGACGAAGAGAAGCTAGGAGAGTAAAGATAACCCATTTTGTAAGTCTGAGATTATGAAAGTTCGAAGAAACTTATAAATATTGGCCCAAAAACCGGGGGGGAAGTTGATTAGTTAGAATGTCATATCTATTCTCGGCGAAGCAGTACGCTCATTTAGAGACATCCACAGTGATATAGATAACATAAAAGAGTCTGCAAGGCTGTGTATTTTACCTACCAGTCAGTCTAGATTCTCTCAAAATCTCTGAAGGGTCTTATACCACTATACTTGTAGCTTCTTTTGATGTCGTCAAGTCATACGGTACAAATGGATGTATCCAAAGTTGCTAAAAGCTTTAGTGAAATCGAATCATGGCATTACGCATACCATGCGCACTGAATTATTGGTATGGAAACTGTATTGTTGTTAAAAATATAATGACAATATCGGGGCAAGAAGATATCTAAGTCGTCGGATGATTGGCATTCTGAAACTGAAATACCGAGGAATACTAGAAGCAAATTTTAGCTTTACTCAGTGCATACGTTACTTCGTATAAGATGAACCAAAGTATAATAATTTTGCGAGGGTATGATAGTCGTAAACCATGGAAAAACACATATCTAACTTTGATACCCGAAACTACCGGTACCGAAACATTGTCATCTTGACGGACAGTCAGGTGGCTTACTTAAGACCCTCAAATCTCACTATGTAACTTTAAAACTGATTATGGGGTGTCACTTGGTCTGACAAATAGAGTATGGGCTCTCTGGGTTCTAGGGTCATACTGATATTCAAGGATATGGGATTGCAGGAAATAAGGGGGAATCAACTTCCTTTATAAGCCTAGTGCCCTTCGCTGGAATAGGGAAGAAGGTAATATCCGGTTTTATCATAGTAGAGGAGCAAGCCTGCAGGGAACTACATTGGGACAAGGCGTTCTTAGGAGCCTATCACCAAAAATTAGAGAATTCATGAGCTCATCAAAGAGCAACCCAAAAATTATTACGCGAATTTTTACTTACTTACTCACTTACTTAATTGGCGCTATAACCGCTTAAGCGATTTTGGCCGAACTTTTTCTACAATTTGTGGTGTGCGTCTTGATGTTGTAACACAAATTGAGGGACCTACAGTTTTACGCCGACTCCAAATGGCGAATGTTTTTTGTGAGAAGTTTTTTCATGTCAAAAATACACTCGGAGATTTGTCATCGCCTGGCGAGGGGCGGCCGCTATTAGAAAAAACTTGTTTCTATAATTTTTGGATGTTAGTTGCCCCGAGCTGGATTCGAACCTGGGACCCACCGAATGAAGCGCGCACAAGCTACTCCCTCGGCTACGGCGGCTGCCACGCGAATTTTTACAAACTACATATTTACTCCGATTAATGCCGCAGATGCTAGCAGAGTAGTAGAAGAAACAGCAAGGTTTCAACTGGAGTGGAACCCTGCACTGATGCGTGAACAAAAAAGGGTCCACGGTGGATATCGAATAACGGAGGGATTCAGGTTCAATGCTAAAACTTTATCCCGGGCGCTGGATTAAAGGAGGTTCTTTAATCCATGAAAGGAAGCACATTATTCAACAATAATAATAATAGTATAGAATGAACGGTATTTTTATTCAAAATAAAAAATGAATACTAATTAAACACAAAAAAAAAATATTCAGAAGTTCCACATATTGGTGTGATTATAATTTTGCGATGGGGTGTAGATGTGGAAGCTTGTTCCTGAAAGGCAGTAGTAATTTAGGGAGACGCAAACTTTTGAGAAAACTCAAACACAACTTAACCTAAAAATCACAGGATAATTGCATGCTTTGAACCACTGTACATTGCTTCTACTACATGAAATATGTAGGCACATTAAACTACAACACCACAAAGATCCTGTTGCTAAACTACGAGTATTGAGTAAAATTAATGAAATTCTTAGACGAAATCTAGTCTGCAAATCATTGGCAACCACGAGCGTCTGAACGACGTGTTGGGAAGAGCAATACAGGTGGCTATTTTAGGCATGGCGACGCGGATAGGAGTACCACCATAAGCGTTGTTTTTTTAAGCAGCACTTAAGGCTGGCTAGTGGCGCTCCTACAACTCAAACTTCAATTGCCAGCATAACAGCGTCACATTTGTTTTTTTTTTTTGAGTAAAAATATGTATGTGGTTTATTATTTGAACAGGAGGTGGTGCTGCAGGCTATGAAGTTTACGGCAGTACCATCCGCAAGAGCGTTGAGATGGGTTGGTTGTGGGGAAAATATTCGCAGCAGCGTAACGCGTATGAGCTGAGGAACTGGTTAATTGTCTAGTGGTTGTTTGCTTGGTGGCTGGCTTGTGTTATTTACTTGTTAGCTCTATGGTTGATACACAAATACAAATAAATGAAAAATTTACAGCACGCAATTTCTTTCTTTTTTGTCACTCTCTTTTACACAGCTTTATGTTTGAGTCTATAAGTATGTAGTAAGTGTAATAGTTGACAAAACGACAGATGACAGGCGACAGACGACAATTGTCAAAGTGCTTAATTACAATTTGACAAGGCATATTTCTTGGTTAGATTTGTTTGCTGTTTATTACGTACATACACACATACACATGTAGCACAATAAACTAGTAGTATAAATATATTTTTTTAAATTCACCACTTGTTTCATTTTTACGTCTTTCTTTCATTTTATTCCTTACACTATTATTACTGACTTTTATTTGTTTAGTTAAAATTGGTTTGTCATGTTGTTGTTATTGTTCGTTTTTAATGACATTTTAAACTAACATAAATACATACAATTTTTTCAGCTAACCAGAATTTTGTGAACTAGAAAATTTTAATGAGTTTGACCTATACACAGCGAACACGGGCTTAATCAAAAAACTCACAGGGAGGAGGGCAAAGGGGTGCTTACTTATTTAATATGCGCTTTTTTTTGCGCAAGATTGAAAAGATCTTCAGGAAACTGTGTCAATTGATAGAAAACTACTCTGGAAAGTAAGTTTTTGACAACTATGAGGTGAATAAAAATAATATGGCTAGTGAAGAATTTGACAGCAGTCATAATCAAGTAGGAAACGACATTTCCCCATTTGAAATTAGCTACGTAAAATATTTTTTATATATTCGTAGCATTTTATTACTATCTTAACTCGCTGGTCTTCGTCTGCAACAAATTAACTGTCAAAAAGTTACGAATTGGCACAGCAGAAATGTCAAATTTTCTCACCATAGTAAAATCTTGTTTCACCGTAAAACCTAAAAACGTAGATTACTAAGAAGTTGCAACGCATTTTCGTCCAATTTCACTACACCAGAAACCAATTGTATCAAATCAGGCTCTATTATCAATCAGTAAAAGTTCTGGTATGGCGAAATTGCGCGATAAACCAAAGTTTCGAGGATAGGAATCGGGTATGTCAAACAAAGTGAAATATCTTGGTGTTTTCCTAGATCACAAACTTAATTGGAGACTTAATATCGAAGAGCGTGCTAGGAAGATCTCAGTGCCTATATATGCAACCAAAAGCATGTTACTAACTATTTGGGGTTTATAATCAAAAATGTATACTAGATATACACAGCTATAGCCCCCGACCCATGGCTGTTAACATCGCTATCAGACTGCGTACCTTGGGGTTCTAGAAAGAACGGACTTTCGGGCATAACTACATCCTAACAAAGACGTATGTTAACCACATACCCAGCACGAAATTTCCAAGCCGCATGGACTGATCTCAGAGGAGTTGCCTACCATTGCAGGGCTTAAACGTCCTTACGAACGGATCAAAGATGGAGGAATATAATCCAAAATTATCCTTCCGCCTGCCGGACCATGTAAACGTTTTCCAAGCCGTAATGTTTGAAATAAAGGAGGCGGTAAGATCTTCTCAGATAGCCAAGCGGCTATTCAGCCAGGGTCTTCTACCTCGGTCAGATCCCAACTAGTGGATGAGTGTATAAGTGAGTGTATAAGTAGAGAGAGTTCAAAAGCGGAATTGCCGAATTTTACAACTCAAATCATCGTAGACCATTATCCAGAGCTCTTTTAGGAATGAGCAAAGAAAATGCCTAAAAACTCACCGCAGCGTGCACAGGATACTGACCCTCAGGAGTACATGCCGAAAGAATTTGCTTACCCTAAAACAGATTATGTCGCAGCTGTGAGGATCCGAGCTCCAGGGAGGCAGTCGAACACCTACTGTGTCAGTGCCCAGCTCTCGTTAAGATGAGACTAAAGACGATCCGCAAACCATTTCTACAGAAACTTTCAGAGTGCTGCCGCCTCTCTCTGTAAGACATACTAAAATTCATTAAAGCCGCCGGATGGCTTTAGGTTGCCCTAGTTCTGTGGAATCAAAATGGCGTATTTGCTAATTGCTTGTCACCAGGGTGGCAAGCCACTTAAACCAACCAAGCAACCGGACCGGTTTGAGTTGTCGCAAAATTGTCGCACGATGTTATGAAAGTAAATTAAAATGTATCGGCAAATATTACTATAGATTTCTTAAAACGTATGGAGTAGGTTTGATTGAGGTTCTAAAACGGCTGCTCCACTTTGTTAGTTATTATGTAGGTATTAAAAAGGATTGGTACTTTGAGAAAAACGTGGCTAAAAATGTTGGATATTAATATTGAAAGTACGTTGTATTTTTAACGATGCTAGTTCGTGCAGCACATGAGAAGGTATTTCTTGTTTCATTCTTTGTAAATGAAATTCGGCTGTGCAAAAAGTCAAAATGACCTAAAACTCTATTTTCAGTCACATACATATTTATAACCAACATTTTTCTCAATAGTAGTAGTTGAAACGAGCGAAACAAGTTAGTTCAAATATTTTTCAAATAATTAGTTACATCCGTAAATATTTTCAACATAACTATTTTACGACTTTGACATAGAGCGCAATTTTATGAGTCGTAGATAATCAATTTTAGATAATTAAAGTGGAGAAAAAAGATTTACTAAATTTAAGTGCTTTTGTTAATTTATAAATAAGATAAGATAAGAATAAAATGGCTTCAAGGTAAAAATGCAAATGTGACAAAAGAGAGAGTGCAAGATTTCGTAACATACATTTATTATTTTTACATAACTACTAATTTCGCTCAAGCAAAGGGTTAAAGCGATTACAACCAAATTCAAGGTTAAATAAAAATAAAAGAGGTAATTTGCTGCAAAGATTTGACACACCAGAGAAAGGTCAATTGCACAACATCAAGATTTTAGCGTCGAACTTTCCAATGGGTTCGAAGATTTCACATACTATTTACATATCCAAATAGTAACTGTAACGCCCCGAGTGACATTTGCCACAACAGAAAACTAGTATATACAAATATTCATACAAATACTCGTCAAAGTATGAGAATTTTGAAAATTGCTTGCTAAGTGTGGGTGTTCACACATTATACGCAGGTAAACAGTTAAGACGACACACATTTAGTGTGTAAGGTCTATTGATTTGCATTTGCCTCAAACAAATACACAGGCACACACACATCCACTTACAAATACATATGTACATACATATGTACCTACTTACAGTATATGTATGTGCAGACCGTGTAAATATTTACGAAAATCACTGACTATCCCACTGCGCAAACAATCAGCCAGCGGCGGCAGGTCAACAAATAAATCGTCAACAAGGCAATCCAACTGAGATTGGGTTAGCTAAAGACTCACACTGGGCCGCACTAGGCCGCGCAAAACTATCAACTACTAAATTAATACATTCGTATCTTTTCTGAAGTCAAATATTGACAGAACGGTACTGAATGGTCGACTGAATCTGTGTGTATGTGTGTGTGTGTGTGTGTGTGTGTAGTTGGATGACAATATTTACAACAACTACATTCTTAGATGTAAAAGATCATCCACATCACGCACAGTAGGAAAAGTTCGACTCATTGTGTACAGGAAGGGATTTTGGAAAAGATCTTCTCTAAACCGCAATTAAAAAGTATATATGCATACATATATTTTTAAGAGCATGGTGAAAAGTCGGAAATTTTTTTGAAATTATCAAAATAATATTTTTCATATATGTATGTATACAAATTTCAGATTTTAAAGATGACAAAAAAGTTTTTGAGTTCGGTCAATATGATGCTATGAAGGAAAATTGTAAAATTCAAAATGATCAACCGAATAGTTATATGTAAGGTTATTTTGAATCTTACAATTCTATCATGAAAATCGTTTTCACCGACAGCAAAAACATTTTTCTATTCCTAAAATGAGTTCCAATTTATTTAAAAAAAATAGATATATAGATTAAGGTGGGTCAATTAAGAATTTGTTTTTACATTAAAATCAAAAAAATGTTCAATAATTTTTTTTTTTGCAATTGAAATACGCTAAATAGATCGACTTTCAAGTATTTTTGAAAATATCTGCCAAAAAAAAAATTCCGCGTAATCGAAATTCATTTTAAAGGTATGATTCCTTGGGCAAAATACTTGGTACGATCCATAGTACCACAATCGCGATGATGCGTTGAACTTTTTTTCAGCGCCATACATTTTGGTCCACCCTAATGTATACATATTTATAATGATTGGCACAAATTATTCCTTAAATTAAAACTAACTTTTATTTTTGTTGCGTTATTTCAATTAAATTTGTAAAACTGTCAGATAAGGTAAAAAAAAATTGTTCGAAGCAATAACAAATTTAAATAAAGAGGTAAAAGAAATTGTAAATTAAAGCAATAAAAACTTTAAGAATATCTTGAAAAAAAATTTGACTTTATTTAACACCTAACTACATAAAAAATTAAAAAGACTTCAACTGCTTTATAATTGGAATATTTTTATGAAAATATCACTTTATAAGGTTTATTAAATTGTTTTTATATTTTTAATGAATAAGGTCACAATTCTTTATTTTATATTTCAAAAATTTTGAAGGTTGACATGCCACTCTCCAATTTATATAGTTTAAACAATCCCAAAAGATCCAACAGAAAATCTGTGTCTTTAGGCAATCTCTCTGTATTTTGGCTTCTTCCCCTCCTTTTTGCCGTATAGTTTTAACAATGAAGATTACAACTGTCAGGTTGGTGAGTTTTGTCAAGGTATCAGCATATTGCCAGTAAATTTAAAATGTTAATGTACTATGAGATGAGACAATGATAAAAAGCTGATGTCAATAATTTACTGACGTTTGCCGATGCACTGACAAACTTCACCAACCTGACAGTTGCCAGGTTTACTGCGCCTAAAACTATGGCACAGAATATTACGTCATTTTCACATTCGCAGTAGGGCACAACAACTATAAAGAATGTTGTCGTCATTAGGGGCCTGAACCCCATTTTTATCGCTTAGTTTTAGACTCAGTCAAGATGACAACTGTTAGGTTGGTGAATTTTGTCAGTGTGTCAGTATAGGAGGCTTAACCGCACTTCTTTCGTCAGTTCTATTGCGGTCATGTGTTTAAAGGTATTAAAAAAGGATATATTTAAGGATTCTTTTGGCATTTTTTTGTGTACTAGTACAATAAGTAAAGTGAGTATTTGAGTGAGTTATGTTAATCAAAAGTTTGTAAAGTTTAACGAATATTATTACAAATAAAATATACGAGTTGTTGGGGAGTATGCATACAGCTGAATTTGAACTGATAATGATTATTTTTTTATACCAGTTTTTTCTTTGACTTTTAAGGGTCTCCAGATGTAAATGTGTCGTGATAAGATCGCCACTTAACGCTCGGAAATTAGCTGTATATGCAGAAAAAGTGACTTCGGCTTGTGAAGACTGCCTTCCGATAAGCAATTAACATAAATATAATTTTGATCTCCTTCTTCATGCGTTTTGAAACCTAGATTCGTTAACCACAATTTTGAAATTATGTAGCCGAAAAAATTTTCAAGTACATTATATTCCATATCTTTGAGAGGAATAATGAAATCTTCGGCTTCGTGTACTTCTCCAAGCTACTTAAAAAATTTTAAAATCAATCATCATCATCATAAAATTAAGAGAAAGAATTCTTCTGACCATATTTCAATATCATTTTATTTAAATAGTCCGTGTTTTAAGTTTTTTTCTTTGCCATGTACCACGCCACGCTGCGCTTTTCGAAAGCACTGCTTTCTATCTGCTAATATTTATAACTATCTGCAGCCGCAAAATTTATTCTACGTACAAATGGAAATCTAGGTAAGTTATTTTCGCGTATATTAAACGCTTCTAGCTACTGTTTTCGGTGGAACGAAAGCTTGGGAAAAGTAACAAAATTGAATCCCGATCCTCTAAGAAAGAGAGAGGTTATTTTTATCTTTATTTTTACAACTTTCAGCAATATTATTCAATGAAACTTTTTCTCTTTATTTCAATTTCGTTCAATACTTCTACTAAACTTCCCATGTTTTCAAACATTTTAGTTCACTTTCAAAAGAAAAAAAATATTACTTTTATTGCATAAGGTAGCAAGGCGAATTCATATATGGTGGTGTTATAAATACAACCAAAAAATTCTCAGGTATTTTGTTTTTTCTTCTGCGTAAGAGTTGTCAAAATTTACAAATATTTTGTTTTTGCTTTTGCGACTTTTGAAAGCTCATACGCAATAGCAAAAACAAAATACATGTAGGTGAATAAAAAAAATCAAATCGGCTGCTGTAGTAGCCATACCTTATATGAATTCGCCTTGTAAGATAGCATCAATTTAATAAAACGTCAAAATTTTATTAAAAGTCAAATGATGAGCAACAATGACGAATGTCATTAAATAAAACTACCTTCTTTTTTGTATTGTGGTGCTATGTATTCTTCAAATTATAATTTTTGTTTTAATGATTGTCTCGGAATGAAGCTTTAAATAAGGAAGGAGGTAACTACTTCATCTCATAGCACAAAGAAAAAAAAACAAATTTTCATAAAATCCATTCCCTACCCATAACGAATACCAGTAGCTAGCAGTGACTAGCAAAGATCTTTGCGTAGCTATCGATTTTCTGCGCACATTCGCGTCAATGTATTTACTTGTATTTATATTTGTTAGAATATTTTGTTGATACTGGACTCATCTCCAGTGGCACACCTAAAAGATCGTCGCACATCATTTTGCTTGCTGTCAAAAGAAGGAATGTCTGTTTGCTAATTACCTGTGAATGGCCTTTAAATAACAGGATGCATCCGGAGATATGCACGTAGCCTTCTGTTATTGTTGTAACCTTTAACCACGGGGTGTAGAAATTTGCACTGTAAATAGCCACAATGGTACCAGCAACTTCGGTGGTCACAATAAACTACAAATTGTTTATAACAAAAACAACAAGTAGCATATCTAGCATAAAGTAATTTTAGTCACAAGCTGTGCAACAATTTGAATTTTTCAGTTCACAGGCGGTATATGTGTTCTGTGTCCTTCTGTTGAAACGCCTTATTTATTTGTTTCTTTCTATGCATTGTCGGTAGGTAGACTGTTGTATGTATATCTCCTAATCAGGCGTTTTTGTCCAAAGATCGTACAGCACATTGAAAAGTCGTTGTTTGAAGTGCAAAAAATACTGGAAAAAATTCGCCAATGCTCTGCAGAGACTCAGTCTACATATTTAGTTAAATAAGTGGAATGTAAAGAAGAAGAAAAGGTATTATTTCTAAATAATATGTTTAAAATCATGGCGTTTAAAGAAATACAAAAGTTTTTTTTTGTGCAACCTCAGATATTTTTTCCGGAATATACAACTAATAGGCAATCCCATAAGTACCGGGGACTGCCGAGGTATAACAATTCAAAGTTTTAAAATTTTATGTTGATCTTTTTTGGCCGAATTTTGACTTCAATAATTGTATGTTTTCCGTACTTTACGATAAAAAAATCCCAAAAAATGTATCAATATTTTATATTTTTAGTATACAACTTTTTTTCATTTTTCGAGTCTCAAATTTTAAGTTAAATGATCGAAAAAGTAAAGAAATAAATGTTTTATATTGAATGTTTTCCGTGCTTTACGATAAAAAAATCCAAACAAAGTTATCAATATTTTTATTATAAAACCTTTTTTTCAACCTTCGATTTTCGAATTATAAGTTCACTTATTGTCGTTCGCAAACGTAAAGCATTAAATGTATTCTATTGGAAGTTGTCCGTACTTTGGGATAAAAAATT
This sequence comes from Anomoia purmunda, assembly GCA_951828415.1. Taxonomy (NCBI): domain Eukaryota; kingdom Metazoa; phylum Arthropoda; class Insecta; order Diptera; family Tephritidae; genus Anomoia; species Anomoia purmunda. The sequence continues at coordinate 19,894,573 of OX639993.1, forward strand.
ATAAAAGAAAATTACAGAAATTTCGATAAAATTTTTTTTAAACATTTCTTTTAATATTTTAAAAGTTTGTGTTCGTATATTTTCGTCGAATTTTAAGTTCAATAATTGTCGATCGAAAAGAAAAGCAATAAGTGTTTTCTATAGCATGTTTTCCGTACTGGGTTCCCCCAGTCTTTACCTTTTCTGGCACACTCGCCCGCTTCCTCATTCCCTGAGAAACCCCTTTCCTGTTTCACTCCCATTCATTTTATGATAGAGACATGGCCTTCGCCTGTTGACCGCTGCCGGTTATACATACGTCCTAAGTCTTAGAGCGCTCTGAATTAAAAAAGGAACTAAATGAGTCACATAGTACTCATAGACTGCTTTGTGCATACATTGAAAGATTTTTAAAACTCGTCAAAAATTTTTGAGTAACTTTTACTTTTCGGGGTGAGTTAGAACCTATAAAACTCCCAAATCCATCGCTGTCTATATTAGTAGGGTGTCTGCGAAATATGAACACAACGAAGATTTGCTGAAATGAAGGTGCTTCGACGATGATGTGGTGCGAAGGGGCAGGAAACATATAAGCATATATACTAATGAAATGTCCATCTAAAATCTCACTAACTCTCTCTATCTCTATCTCTATCTCTATGTCTATGTCTATCTCTATCTCTATCTCTATCTCTATCTCGATCTCTATCTCTATCTCTATCTCTATCTCTATCTCTATCTCTATCTCTATCTCTATCTCTATCTCTATCTCTATCTCTATCTCTATCTCTATCTCTATCTCTATCTCTATCTCTATCTCTATCTCTATCTCTATCTCTATCTCTATCTCTATCTCTATCTCTATCTCTATCTCTATCTCTATCTCTATCTCTATCTCTATCTCTATCTCTATCTCTATCTCTATCTCTATCTCTATCTCTACTCTATCTCTATCTCTATCTCTATCTCTATCTCTATCTCTATCTCTATCTCTATCTCTATCTCTATCTCTATCTCTATCTCTATCTCTATCTCTATCTCTATCTCTATATCTATCTCTATCTCTATCTCTATCTCTATCTCTATCTCTATCTCTATCTCTATCTCTATCTCTATCTCTATCTCTATCTCTATCTCTATCTCTATCTCTATCTCTATCTCTATCTCTATCTCTATCTCTATCTCTTCCTATCTCTACCTCTATCTCTATCTCTATCTCTATCTCTATCTCTATCTCTATCTCTATCTCTATCTCTAATCTCTATCTCTATCTCTATCTCTATCTCTATCTCTATCTCTATCTCTATCTCTATCTCTATCTCTATCTCTATCTCTATCTCTATCTCTATCTCTATCTCTATCTCTATCTCTATCTCTATCTCTATCTCTATCTCTATCTCTATCTCTATCTCTATCTCTATCTCTATCTCTATCTCTATCTCTATCTCTATCTCTATCTCTATCTCTATCTCTATCTCTATCTCTATCTCTATCTCTATCTCTATCTCTATCTCTATCTCTATCTCTATCTCTATCTCTATCTCTATCTCTATCTCTATCTCTATCTCTATCTCTATCTCTATCTCTATCTCTATCTCTATCTCTATCTCTATCTCTATCTCTATCTCTATCTCTATCTCTATCTGTATCTCTATCTCTATATCTATATCTATCTCTATCTCTATCTCTATCTCTATCTCTATCTCTATCTCTATCTCTATCTCTATCTCTATCTCTATCTCTATCTCTATCTCTATCTCTATCTCTATCTCTATCTCTATCTCTATCTCTATCTCTATCTCTATCTCTATCTCTATCTCTATCTCTATCTCTATCTCTATCTCTATCTCTATCTCTATCTCTATCTCTATCTCTATCTCTATCTCTATCTCTATCTCTATCTCTATCTCTATCTCTATCTCTATCTCTATCTCTATCTCTATCTCTATCTCTATCTCTATCTCTATCTCTATCTCTATCTCTATCTCTATCTCTATCTCTATCTCTATCTCTATCTCTATCTCTATCTCTATCTCTATCTCTATCTCTATCTCTATCTCTATCTCTATCTCTATCTCTATCTCTATCTCTATCTCTATCTCTATCTCTATCTCTATCTCTATCTCCGCTGTAAGATGCAAGTATTTCTATATATGTATAAGTATTTTGATGATGATCTTTAGATGTGAACCAAGGTACTCTGCAATATTTTTTCAGTAATTCTTTCCTCATGCCATCATTTCATCCGTCTTAGTTTTAAGTAATTATTTGCGCATTTTTCCCTACTTTTGCTTTCAATGTATAATTTCCTACATTTCACGCTACGCACAAAGCCTAACAAGAAAGAAGAAATGGCCAAATGTAAAAAGTAGACAGCAAAAACAAATATGATGTCGCTTAATGGCAGCTATTGAAAGAAATGTAAAAATAAAAACAAACAAGTGCAGTGAGTGGACGAGAGAAAGAAATAAAAAGCGAATGGCAAAAAAAGCCACGAAAGATGTCGGTCATGAAATCGCAAGTGACCCACTTGTGGGTAACAAAAACAACAGCAACAACAACTACAACGTCGCTAAAAAGAAAACAAGCGCAAAGCAAACACACACTAAACCAATACTAACAAATATAGAATAGACGCTTGGAGAGATAGAAAAAAGTGCAAATTACATTTTGTTTTTCTTTTTTGTTTTTGTTATAGACAAGCAGCATACAACTTGGTTGGACAAGGCGGCCAGACCGGACAACGGACAACCAACCAAAGCCAAACTAGCCGCAGCAGGCTTGACAAGCAGACTAGCAAATAGCCACAAACATTGCGATAGTCATGTCAACGTTTAAGCTATGAACCACAATCAACAGAAAGCCGCTTGCGCTACACTAGAGGATCCACTTTTGAAGGCAATTCGCCAAACGAAACAAAAGACTTTGGCTACAAACTTGCAAGTCGCATTGTGGTGGTGAGCAGCGAGCGATTGGTGTTGTTGGTGTTGTTGGTGTTGTTGATGTCGCCCCATATGCGGTAGTTGTGCGTTTTATTTGCGTTGTTGCACTTCTTTCTTTTTCTTTCTATATTTTTGTTGTTGTTCTTGTTTCGAGTTTGGTTGTTGTTCACTAAAGAGGACACTGCAAGTGTTGCTGTTGGTGCTTTTGTTGTCATTTCTAGTAATTATTTTTGTTTTTTTTTTTGCTTAGGCGCTATTAGTAGTCCGTAGCCCGTTTATTTATTTAGCTGTCTAAGCATTTCGCCTACCGCTAGATACCCACATACATCCAGTTTACGATAACTTTGTACAAACTCCATGTTGTTGCCTCAATGGCAGACAAACTAAGTCAGCAACTGCCAACTTAATTGCCTAGCTGCGTACTCGCCACAAGGAAGTTGAATGAATAATTTCAGAAAAATATGAACACAAATAGAAAAATATGTGCATAAAAATTGCTGGGACGAATTAGCGTTAACTACTAAAAATTTAAACCTAAGGTGATATAATTTGGCATTATTTTTCCGTTTTCTTTTGGATTTCAAAAAATCCATACTTCGAAAACAGATTTCGATAATCGTGCCATGAACCTTGAAACTTTATAACTGCCATGTTAGATTTAAATATTTTTATCTGGAATTAAATATATCTAAATATATATATACTTATATATAAATATATTGAACCGAAAAATACATCACACTTTCTTTTTAATTTTTTCCTTTTCTAACTAGTTTTTGTTTTCAAAATAGTCGTTATATTATTATATTATTTTTGGCCCTATATTTTAGAAACCAGCTTGAGGTCCCAGCGTGGGGCAGTAGTTGAATTCTCGCCTAGCAACTCCGTGAACCTTGGATCAAACCTTGGTAGAGTCTAGAAAGAAAGAAGTCTGTTGAGGAGTTGTAGTGATCTCCTAAATAATAGATATCACTTCTACAACTTTAAAAAATTATTATTTTCTCATATTATTCCCTAATAAAAACTGGCCTCGAGCTCAATAAAATGGCAGCCGTAATTTTGTTTAGATTGTTAGTTATGAGCCTTCAGAATTCACAGAATGTATTAGTTCACTGTTAGTTGATTTAGACCAATGAACTTTATTCATTTAATTCAGCTATTAAATATTTTAATTAGCTATCTCAGTACTTAGGTCTTTTATAGTCATAGGTCATAGCAAAGTCATGGAGTTCTCAGTTGTTAGACCTGCAACTTTCAGAGTTTTGCCTTGGCATTTAAATTGAAACAGTAAGGTGATTAAGAAATTCATTAATTAATTTGTATTTAACTTTTCAAACAGTTGGCAACCCGCACTAAAAAATGTTCGCGTTTGGCGCTCATATTGTAACATTGGATTAATATTATTAATTTAATTTATGCAATTTAGCTTTTCAAACAGGTGGCAACTCTCTACAAAACTTTTTTCGTATAAAACGTGTTTCGTTTGACATCAATAGTGTAATATTTCGGGTAACTTTTTTATTGAACCGAATATAACTTTTCAAAAAAGTGGCAACTCCATTTAAAAGTATTTTCGTATAAACCTCTTTACTTTCATGTCAATCTCGTAATATTTCAGTTAACTTTTTTATTCAACCGAATATAACTTTTCAAAAAGGTGGCAACTCCATTTAAAAGTATTTTCGCATAAACATTGTTCGTTTGACAGTCAAGCTGTGATATTTTAATTAGGCTATTAATTCAATTCAATTCGTCTTTTTAAACAGGTGGCAACGCTCTTTAAAAATATTTTTGAAATTAAGCTGCGAAAAGAAATTTACTTCAAACAAAAATTCTTAAATCTGATCGCAGCTCGCAAGAAACAAATGCTTGTACATATATTTATTTCTTTAAGAAAATTTACAGCAACGGTAAAGTATTTTTCTAGCACCAGAAGTAAGGAAAAATATTTTTTTTGGATTTTTCTTGATAGCTAGATATTTAACTTTTTTATTTAAATTTTTCTTAAAAAAGTGCTTTTTGAACGAACGTTAAGTTATTTTAATATCGATTGCAAAACTTTATACATACAATTCTAAGAAGTAGGAAAAAATCAAGTAGAAACCCGGTTTGTCTTCAAAATAAACTTGACAAGCTCTTATGCTTATTTTTATCGAAGTTATAGTGATCATTTTATAAAATTGATATTTCGTCAGTCTTTCTAAAACTTGGCAAGGAAACGCAACGGTTTCAGCGCTAAGCCATCTTCGGTGTATTTTTAAGAAATACTGTCGAAGTTGTCGATAAGTTTCCAGCTCAGCTACTCTTTTTTCTACTCAAAAACATGATTTATGTATTTATATTATTATTTAATGAAAATTCTCACTATATCAATATTTTTGACCTCAAAAAGGACAGTTCATTCCAGTTTCTGCCCCAAATTGGGAACACAAATGATGTAGCATTAAAATATTTTTACGTTTTAAGTTTTTTCCTTTCACATGAGCATATGAAAAATGTGCGCACATTAGGCTAGATCGCAAAAAAGAGTTTTAGATTTCTCTGCCTAGATTGAAACTTTATTTAGAGAAAATTGTATGATCGTATGGTTTGTTGCACATTACTAAAAAAAAAACATACACATTTAGGATGTAAGTAGGGCAATCACTTGGTTCAATTAAAAGTACACCTTTATACTATTATATGGTACTGACTGGCTTTAAATATTCCAATTTAGTCATTAAAACTTTTAAACCCCAATCAAAATCCATTCAACAGTAGGTATTTATTTACAAAAATCAAGGATAGCCTGAAATTTTCTACAGCTTAACTAAAGCACGACATGTTAATGTATGGCAACCGATTGCATAATGCGAGTTCCATTAAAATAGAAAACCTTCACTTGAGAAGCATATAAAGCAAGCTTTATAGATTAATAAGTGGAACTTGGTCTTGGTTGAACTTGGTGTAGTGTTAAAAATAAAATTCTCAACAATAACTCGAAATAGGTATCCTACGCTCGAGCAGAACGCGAACCTAAGACGAAGCAAAGTATTATGGCAGAGGTATTTTCAGATACTTTGAGAGAAAGGAAATCATACCATCTGACTCAATTAGCCAGCGTGTTCCAGGCTGAAGCGTTTTATATCGCCGAAGGCTCACGCATCTCTGGCATCTTTCACAACCAAATCGAATTTGGTCAAGGAATGCTGAACTCTACGGAATGGCATATGCAACCAGTTCTCAATAAATTTAATTTGGGTATTTGATCGTCGAAACATCCCTCGAAATGAGGCAACAGAGAAGGGGTTCCTAAAACCCCAAGCAATCCCCTTACCTCACGCTTTCGGCTGCGCCAGAATACTGACAATATGAACTTACCTTTCACGCTAGTACTTTTATTGATCCATACTATATAGGTTTTTACAAATTTTTATAGATTGCAATTGTATTCAAAAATGTGCTTTAATAAACTCATATATGTAATATTATACTTTATTAAACTCAAACAAGAATTTCTTTGATTTGGTTACTCTTTTGTGAACTGCTTTCAAAAAACGTTTGTTTTTGTATTTAATTTCCAAACAGTTGGCAACCTCTCAAAAGCTTTTAAAGACTAAGTTGCCCCAAAGCTCTTTCGGTTTAAACTAGTTTTTGAACGCTTCATTTATATATCTTACGAATTTAGTTGAATTTTTTTGTAACAGTTGGCAACCCTCTTCCAAATATAGTGTTCGGAAAAATGTTCCTTAAACCTTTTTCGCTGGACACGAGTGTTGAAGAATACCAGCTACAAACTCAAAAAATTAAAATAACGCTCGAAATAAGATGGCATCCTTCTACAAAATTTTTTTTCGTTTAAACGGGTTCAAGTCACTTTAATACTTTTATATTTGGCAAGCTTTAAAACTGAATTAAATTAATATTTGGCAATAGGTGGCAACACAGTTTACAGTCGTTTTCATTATTAAAATTGCTTTAGCCTTCTTCCATTGAATCCTATGCCGTAATATTTTCTTTAATTTAATTTACGATATATTTTTATTGCGTCAATGTTTTTGTTTTAAATAAAAAAAGAGTATGACTGATCACATTAGTACAAAGAGTATAAGAATAAAAACAACATAAATACATTTTTCCGGACACCACATTTAACAAAACTTCCTTTCTTGCCGAGGATGACGCAAGAATGCGTCGAAACGCTTAGGAGATAAAATAAACTTTGTTTTATCTTAAACAAATCGGCCGATAAGCCTGAAAAACAAAAATGCATAAGTAAATTAATTTACTTTTTCAAGCAGATCGCAATCTTCTCCAGAAGTAATTTCAAAATAAAGCTTTGCGCCAACCCTCCTCAAATATAGTTCACAAAAAAATGTTTCGTAGACATTTGAATCAGTATTGAAGCTAATTAAAACGAAAAAAGGTGGCAACTCTTTTCAAAAATATTTTTAAAATTGAGGTTTGTTAAAAGTCATATTGTAAAATTTCATTTATTTTTTAATTCAACTTAACTTACCTTTAAACAGGTGGCAACCTTCTTTCAAAACATTTTTGAAATAAAGCTTTATCACACCGCTTTCACTTAATACCCATATTGCAACATTTAATTTCACTCATTGTTTCAATTGCACTTAATATTTTATATACATTTTATGTAGGTGGCAACTCCCTTTAAAAAAAAAATACTTCTATGGTAGCCCTTATCGTCATGTGGCACTATAAATGTATATGTATGTGATTTAAATTATTTATTAAATTGAATATAAATTTTTTAATAGGTCCATATTAAAATTCACTTATCGCAATCTCTCCCCCACTGCACTCAATTTAGTCTCCAGTAAATTATTTCCATTATTAAGTGCGCAATTATTAATTTTCCATTGAACTGTAGCGATAGAAAAGTTTTAAAAAAAAGTCATTTAGATTTTCTTTTTTTTTTGTATGTGAGCCGACCTGACCTAATATATTCTCGACTATTTCCTTGATTGTTGGCATTTTTATCAGTGTCGTCTACACTTCGCCTCGGCATTGTAAACATACTGTACATACATATATGTATTTGCCTTGCGTTAGCGTGCTCACCCAACAACAACAATAAATAATACGATACGCATGTTGCTCTAATAAATTGAGATGCCAAAAAACAGAAGTGCACAAATTTACAACTCCACACACAGATACATACATACATACATACAGATTATACAAATGTCATAATGTAGTGCACATATGTATATCATGGCACTGGGCCGTGCAACAGGTTGTCAGTTATAGCAGAACGACAACAAAAAACTGTGAAAAACAAACAAAAAATAGAAAACATAAAAGAAGTTATTGATAAAAGTAGTACATAAATTTTGTTGTTCGATTTTATTTGCCACGAACCTGTTACGCATTTAAACGCATTTTTCGCTGTTCCATTTTAGAAAGCGCAAAGAAGGCGACGTGATGCCAATGCTGCTGTGCTGTTGCGTTGCTGGTTCTGGTGCTATCCCTCACCGAAGCTCCCTTATCGCAAAATCGATAGAGACGGGCGTGCGCTTACTTTCCAAACTTGCAACGTACTGGTCGTAATGAGCGCAAAAGTGCGTTTTTACAACGATGTCCACCTCTATCTACCTATGTACAAATATTTATGCAAGTTTTAGTATGTACATATGCATGTACATATATGTGTGTGTAACTATGTTTGGTCTTCAACCAGTTTGAATTCAAGTGTACCACCCTTCAGTCAATTGGACATATTCAGAACAAGCTGCCGGAGCGTCAATGGCTAGCAGCAGCAACAAGTCGGCCAAAAAACCAATACTGATTTTTGTAAGCACATACTGTATATACCAAATACATATAGACATATACATACATATATGTATGTATGTATTTCTTATTCTGGAATACGGAAGGATCTGTCATAGTCTGCTGTGGTTACCCAATTGACAAAATATCCGAAAAAGTATACGAAGATGGAAAAAGTTACAATTAAAATCTGGACATTTCATAAGTTTACTGATTCCGCAAGCGGCCCGTTTTTTGATATTTTTTTACCATTAAAGTATGCAGCAAAAGCTGAAAAGTTGTCTATTTTGTGCAATTTAATTTTTTTATTTTTATTTTTTTGATAAAAGATTATCATAACTTTTGAGTTTTATTTTTTTCATCAAAAGTATATGATAATTAAATTTTAATTTTTACTTTTTCGATCGAAAAAAAACTTAGATCGTTTTTTCATATCGCAGAATTAAAAATTAATGTTTGAGGTTTTTTGGCAGACTCTACACCAGTTTTTTACTAACTGTTTGGTGGTCAATTTTATTTGATATGCCCTCGTCAACATGTGAACTAAATAATAACAGCACATATATGTGCGTACATATGTACTTATATATATATATAGGGTTCTAATCAGTTAAAGTTAAAGTTAAAGTTAAAGTTAAAGTTAAAGTTAAAGTTAAAGTTAAAGCTAAAGTTAAAGTTAAAGCTAAAGTTAAAGTTAAAGTTAAAGTTAAAGTTAAAGTTAAAGTTAAAGTTAAAGTTAAAGTTAAAGTTAAAGTTAAAGTTAAAGTTAAAGTTAAAGTTAAAGTTAAAGTTAAAGTTAAAGTTAAAGTTAAAGTTAAAGTTAAAGTTAAAGTTAAAGTTAAAGTTAAAATTAAAGTTAAAGTTAAAATTAAAGTTAAAGGTAAAGTTAAAGGTAAAGTTAAAGTTAATATTAAAGTTAAAGTTAAAGTTAAAGTTAAAGTTAAAGTTAAAGTTAAAGTTAAAGTTAAAGTTTAAGTTAAAGTTAAAGTTAAAGTTAAAGTTAAAGTTAAAGTTAAAGTTAAAGTTAAAGTTAAAGTTAAAGTTAAAGTTAAAGTTAAAGTTAAAGTTAAAGTTAAAGTTAAAGTTAAAGTTAAAATTAAAGTTAAATTTAAAGTTAAAGATATAGCTAAAGTTAAAGTTAATGTTTAAGTTAAAGTTAAAGTTAAAGTTAAAGTTTAAAATCTTAAAACTATTAAATTTTTTTCATAGAACTCATTATTATTACGGTCCCTGCTAAGAATCCTAAAAAATGGGTGGAAACGTGACTTTCAATATAAATAATTAATAGTATCATTTTCGATCATAAAAATTCCGAATTCGAAGAGCGATTTACATATGAATATGTTATTTATGGAAACTGTATTTCTATTTGGCATAAAGCCTTCGATATATATAATGTTTCACTACGGGCTTCATCGTCAAAGCGTTTTTCGCGTCAAAGTTCTTTTCAAAATTTATTGAATTTTATTAAAGTTTAAACAAAGTTTTAAGATTAACTTTATATGTTTTTTTTTGTGTGGAATAAACTCTATCACACATATTTACTATAGTGCTAACCATAACAAATACGACATGGAGTTTTTGGCAAGTTAAAGTTAATAATAATAAATAAACTGCAAGCTTCAATTTGCTAAAAAAAAAAATCATTGGTTTTTAATCATTTCTATCCCTGACGGTGCTTGTAATTTTCTTCCATATAAAAAACGATGAGCAGCAAAAAAAATTATCAAAAACCAACGTGATGTTTTTGGGGTTCTCAATTTTACATTTCGTTACATAAAATCAAGTGTTTGAAATCTATTAATCTTTTGAAATTTATTAAAGTTTACACAAAGTTTAAAATTTGGAAATAAACGACTTTTGTTGTAGAACAGATTGTTACAAAAAACTAACTAAAAATTAATATGAAATAAATTGAGTATCAAAATTTGTCAAAACGCTGTCTGGATCGGCGTATTAATCAAGAGGTTCTGCGTTTGAATAATATAGGTCAGAGAACTAGTTTTACACTTGCGGTCAATAAAAACGCTCCACCAAATATAATTAAAATAAGATCACATGGGCAAACAAATTGAAACAAATTGTTTATAAAGTTAGAATATTAGGGTCATTTTTATTTGTTTGGCAACATATTGTAAATTAGTTATCCACAAAAATTTTTCTTGAAAATAATTTTTATAAGGAATAGCCAATTAATTTTTAAAAAAATTACAAAAATGTATATTCGATGATATTCATGATTAATAAAAAGATGACAATGTGAAGTTAACTTAAAGCGACTAAATCATTTTCACCTCTAACTTTAGAAATATAGACTTCACAAGGGCTTTTCTAATAACGAGTCGTTCCTCCTTTAGTCTCAATAACTGCCTTAATTCTTGAAGGAATGAACTTCGCTAGGAACTCAATTAATTTCCTTATAACGGGACCAAAATTTGTTTCCAATCAAAACTTATCCATTTTGCACGATGGCATGGAGCTGAGTCATCCTGGCCGATTAGGCGATACATATAAGAATAATTTTCTTCAATTGCCGGTACTAAAAAATTGTTAACCACTGTCGCATAGTTTTGTGCATTCATTATTCCATCAACAATATGTAGAGCCCCAAAACATGGTATGAAAAGCAACCCCAAATCATTTGACTTTGCGGAGACTTAACTTTCTTTACTACGCAATTATCCTGGAACCTCTCACCACCTTAACGGCGCACGTAAAGCAAATTTTGTGAGCTTAGCAAATTATATTTGCTTTCGTCAGACCACATAATCTGTTGCCAATGATTTTCATACCAAATTTGGTACTTTTTAGCCCAAGAAATTCGTGCAGCCTTCTTTTTTTGTGTTAATAGTGGCTTTTTGCCAGGCCCTCTTCCATATAAACCCACATCTCTAAGCCGTCGGCGTATGGTTTCGACACTTAAATCCACTGGGTGAAAATTTTGCATCTCCGCCCTTATAGGGAGTACACTTTTAAAGCGGCCGCTTAAACTTATCCGTCGCAGAAATTTTCTAAAACGAAAAAGATTGAATAAAGCTCTGTTCGCAAGATTTACAAATGTGCGTGCGTTTTCTTGCTGGCTGGGTTCGTACCAAAATAAATAAATATGTACGTAATTGCGAACGTATGGGAATCGGCAATCGATAGCCTGCCTGGAGCAGTTATTGTAAATAGTTTACTGTTAAAGTGTCTATGTATGTGTGTGTGTGTGTGCGCAAAAACAAAAAATGTTTGCTATAACTATGCTGACCCACTTAATGACAGCTTTGCAATTAAATTTCCATACACATACTATGTGCGTACAACAACAACAACACCATCAGTAACGCAGAAAAAGAAGTCCAACAACTGCTAAGAATAACCATAAAGACTGCCGCCAAAATAATGAAATAATGAAAAAATGTGCCTTTGGCAGAATGTGCGGTGCAGGTTCATACATACATCAATAATTTCGTAAATACCCCGCAATGAAAAGCCAAACTGGTCAAGCGAAGATTCTAGTTCAAGAACTGGTATTCAATTGGGATAGACAGATCAGTTCGAAAGTGATTGCCACTCAGCGACATCTACACTCGAAATGAAGAGGTTGCAAAGTCAAAAGGAGACCCAACTAAGCGTCCTCCTCCCACATGACGGCAATGTGGTACGGCTTCAGATATTTTTAGCAGCCTAATAGGCAAGTAATGGCAAATGGGGCTACTTTTAACTGGTTACTGTGGGCATAGCTTTGTTTAGATCTGTCTATTTCTTATTATTTATTATCTATATCTATTTCCTTTAAAGTGTTAAACAACATTGAGCATAGGACAATCTAATCAGTGCTATTTTGGGCTTTATTTTAGGTCTTGAATGTAAAAAATTTAAATAAAGCAAAAAATATGCAGATTATTTCGTTAACTGTACTTCAAGCATTTCACTGAAGGGCATATTTTTCTTCTTCTTCTATACAAGGTAGAGGTAGGTATAGTAGATCTATGTAGGTCTATTGTACCTACTGCATTTATTTAATAAAAGCAAGCAAAGGATTAACGGTGTCGTAACGATTTTTTACCAGACCTTTCGTTTACTTATTTTCTCACCCTCTGGTGATTTTGAGAAATGTCGCGTGATTAATAGTGTGTAAATCGTTTAGTTGTTGATCGAATGTGAAAAGTATAAGTGCGTTGAAAAAAAATTCTAGTGAAAAGGAATAAGGAGAATTTAATTTTTCTTATTTAATTTAACATATTTAAAGAAATATTTATACATGTAAGTTAATGTATTTTACTATAAATTTCAATAAATATTATAAAAAAAAAATATTAAAACAGCGGTAAAATAACGTAAATTCATAATAATTATAGGTCCACATTACCTACATTGAAATTGCATAATATAATTTTTGTGGATCGTAGGTTCACTAAACCAGATTTAGGAAGATAGACAAAAGTTAATTTTTAGTTTATAAAACATAAAAATACCGCATTAGTTTAGTTTTAGTTTATAGAAATATAGAAAAGATGTAGATTTGTTTTAGTAGCTAAAGTGGACCTATGGTTGTTATAAAAAAGCAACAAAAATATTATTTTATATCTGTTTGTATGCATGCGTCCACTATACAATACAAATTAGGACCACTTTAGCAGCAATATGGAAAAATTTTGAAAAAATTCATTATTTCAATTCTAGTTAATAAAAAGTGGAGAATTTTATTTAAAAAATATTTCAAATTCTTTGTAAATGCAGAAATTTTTTACACCAAGTTATAAAAACCTTCATAAAAACTTTGGTCAAAATGTATATTTTATCACTATTTAATTTATGTACAGAACTGCAACATTTTAGAACCACAATGCCACCAAAAAAAAAAAAAATCCGAAAAAGTCACGTGAGGAAAAAATTTTATGCAGGAGGATTTGCAAAACGCTTGGAGTGCAGTGAAGTCAGAAAGAACGATGTACAGAGCAGCTAAGGAATTTAATATACCAAAAACAACATTACAAAAAGAGTGTTAGGAAAGTACAATTCTGAAACCAAAAAAGTTAGAAAAACGAACCTTAGCGTGGTACCGGAGCATTATTTGGTGGATTGGGTGCTTCGTGTGTCCAAATTAGGATTTCCTCTAACGAAAACTCAACTACTTTAAAAACTTGTCAAAGAATTGAATATTCCAAATGACTTTACTAATGGAAGGCCATGTATTTGTTTTACTGAATTTAAAAATTACAACTTGTGCTTATTGATTTACTATTGAAGGTCGGTTTTGGTTTCAAGGATTTTTGAAACAACATCCGACTGCATCCATGCGAGTGTCCCAAAATTTAACAAGATCACGAGCAGTGGCAACAAAAGGAAAAATGGAAAAAGGATTAAAACCATAAATTAATGTTTTGTTTATTGATATTATTGAGTTTTAAAGATTTAATTATTGAGTTCACAAAACCAACAATTTAGGAGCTCACCATGCCAATAGAAAAGTTTTCGTAGGTTCAGTAAGTCAACTTAGATGTATTTCTTCTAAATGTGAAATAACTACCAAACTTGTTTTGGAATTTCAATAAAAGTATGCATAATATAAATGAATAAAACAGTACAAATAATCAAAATAAAAAAAAGTTTTATTATAGGTCTACTAATACTACCTTTAGCTTATATTAAAAATGGCAACACTGAACCGATTTAGTTGAAATTTTCACGATAACTTTATCGAAACTATGACAGTGTTCCTGTGAAGTTTAGCTTTTTTTTAAGAGTTGCCACTTAACTGAAAAATAAAACTAATTTAAATATGGAAGTAAAGTATTAGGGAATAAATATTTAAGGGAAGATATATATAAGTCATCTTAACTTACATCAAAAAATATTTTAACAAGGGTTGCCACCTTTTAACAAATAAAAAATTAACTAATAATGTTATTAACTTCAAATGTTATAATAGTGATATTGAATGGAAGGTAGGGTCGGGGTTGGAAATATTCTTTCAACCTTAAGCTCTAAAAGTTATCCAACAGGAGACGAGTTGCATTTCATTTAAAACTCTTATGCTGTTTTCTTTTATGTCAAAATAATATTTCCCCATTCGTTTATCTTAACTCTTCCTTAGAGTTACGTGTTCGCTTATCAGAATATTGATCAGAGGACCAATCAAAAGTGCAACATTTTCTACAAATATATCCAAAACGACAGGCAATCTAATACCATTGCTGCAATATAAGAGGCAACATTTTTTTTTCGAGAGAAGAAAACGCCATAAATTATGCATTTTTTCCTCTTTTTCATTAATCTATTTAGGTTTGGTTAGGTTAGAGCGGCAGCAATCGTGCAAGTCCACGGATGCACACAGAAAATCGTGAATGCTTACCGAGCTCAGGTCCCCCAAACAGTCTGGGAAGTACCCATTTATGAAATAGTTTCGAGTCTTGGCTAGGCGGGGACAGTGGCAGAGATAGTATTTGATGATCTCACTTCCTCTTCGTCACTGCATTTTCTGCAGAAATCGTTAGTTAGGCAACCCAAGCTCTTTCTGTGTGCCCATAAGGCTGTGTCCGGTTATTAACCCAACCATTAGTCGGTGGGAAGGGCGGTCAAGGCGAATCAGCGCTTTGGATCGCTTTACGTCAACCTTTGGGCAAAGTTTTCTGGTAATCCGAAAGGTGGGTTCTATTATCCATTTGATATTCACCTCCTCGATGAGTTTTGTCTTTAAACTGTGTTTGCAGGAGGTTCGAAGCTGCCAGCTTCTAGAGCACAATATATCATAGGTAATTCCGTCCCTTTCCTTGTCAACTCGTTTGCCGCGCAATTGCTGGGAATGTCGCTGTGCCCAGAGGCCCATGTATCAGAGATTTAATAGCCGCTTGACTGTCGGAGTATATAGTGACAGGTCTGCCTGTAGAAGCGAACACTGTCAGACACTGAGCAGCCTCCATTATGACACTTGTCTCTGCTTGAAAAACGCTTCAGTGGTCCGGCGCTAATTCGTTAGAGTGAATCCCGCTGTCCTCTCTTTCGTTGAGTTTAGAAAGACAGCCATCGACTTTGGGGCTAGGTCTATAGCATCTTCCTATTCACTCCTAACATAACACTGCGGAACAAAAATTTCAAAAAAAAAACCTGCGGTCATGATTTTGTTAATAGTTTTTATTAACATTAGTAGCAGGCTTACGAACTGTGTATTTACTTTTTATGGATTGGCTCTAGTTCTTGAGATAAACGAAACTTAAGAAATTAATGAAAAAAAATTAATGAAATAAAATTGCCAGCCGCTGCACGTTATCGACCGCGTGACTTGTAAATGCAATTCGACAATTATGTTTTTATGGGACAGTCGTGCAAGAAATGAACATTGGATTAGAAAGGACTGGCGGTGAGAGAAAATATGGAGGTAGGAACAGCAAATGTGGTTCATGACCAACTGATAAGCCGAGAAAAAATCATTCTTCCCCACTTCACATCAAGCTTGGGCTAATGAAACAGTTCATCAAAGCCCTTGATAAGACAGGTGGCTGTTTCGAATATGTGTGCAAAAAATTTCCAGTCCTTAGTATGGAAAAATTAAAAGTAGGAGTTTTTGATGGTCCACAAATTTGTGCTCTTCCAAAAGACACTGAATTCTTAAACCATATGTCACAAATTGAATCTGAAGCCTGGCTAAGCTTTGTTAATGTAGTCAAAAATTTTTTGGGAAATCATAAATCACCAGACTATACAAAACTAGTTGCTGATATGCTTCTCAATTTTCGCAAACAAGGAGCTATAATGAGAATTAAATTACATTATTTACATTGTCATTTGGACAAATTCCCGGACAACCTAGGCAATTACAGTGAGGAACAAGGTGAACGGTTCTACCAGGGCATAAAAATAATGGAAGAAAGATACCAAGGTCGATGGGACGGCCACATGATGGCAGACTACTGCTGAAACTTAATACGGGATTGTCGTGAGCAACGACATCATAGGAGGTCCAACAGAAAAAGTCTTTTGTAATTTTTTTTTAAATTAATTAATGAAAAGAATATATTTTTTTTTATTTTCGTATTATTTTATACAGGCGCGCAATAAAAATATAATTTAAATCCATATTGATATTTTAAATTAGGTTTTTTCGTGAAATATTCAAAAGTCTTTATCTGAAAAACTAGAGCCAATTCGACAAAACTGATATTATTTTCGTAATCAGCGCCCCGAAATTACCCTAAATCGACTTAAAAATCTCCGACCGCAAAATTTCGTTCCGCAGTGCAATCTATCTTCCTTCATGTATTCGGAAGAGCTTCCAGGACCTTGGCCTGTCCGTTACTTTAGCTCTTTCCACGGTTGGATCGTGCTAAGTCTGGAAGCACTACAGTCGGCAAGAAATTTACCATATAAGTATATCCAACGGTAAAAGATTTAGAATATTTTCCAGAGTTGTAGGTGTTGGGGGGTAGCGCTCCCGTGACCAGCATGGAAGCCGAGTGCTGTAGACGCGCTATCTTAGCTTGATTTCATTTACATTTCCTAAAATAATTCTTGCAAAAGGTGCCAAAGTCGCACATATTTTTGAAAAAGAGTTAGCAAATTTAAAAAAAAATCGAGGCAAAGATTATTGGCACTTAAAAGGGGTGAATTTGTCCCCTACAAGCTCTAGGCATTCTGCACAGGACACGGGCTCTTAAAAGTGAAAGCTGAAAGAATCGGCTTACCCTGCAACCGCTGCTGTGAGGATCCGGGCTCCAAATACACAGTTGAATACTTACTGTACGAGTGCCTAGCTCTACAAAGGATCTGGCTAAACACATTCTGTAAACTATTCCTAATGAATATTTCAGAGTTCAGCCGAATCACGCTGTATGACATACTGAAATTGCACGAATTGTGGAATACAAATGGATGGCAACCCACTTAAACCAACCATCCGACGAAACGCCGCGGAGTAGGCTTATGGTTGTTATGTCAAAATTCAGAATCTAAATAAAAAATACTCAAGTTAAGATACGGGATGGTTACAATAGAACTTAAAAACTGCTTTTCTATACATTTCACACTTAAAGTCAATGTCGTGTTAACGCAATACATAAAAATCTTAACACACGCTTTAACGTACATGAACACATAGTTACTCACAAAATAATTATAACTTCAAATAAGTTGAGTGCGGGAGTCAACGCTATGACCTAATTGAATGCGAATGTGTTATTTTTTTTTTAGGTCTCAACAGAAATTTGTATATTGGCCTAGCTGATTTGTTTCTTGTGTGATTCAACATTCTCGCTTTTTTTTTTATTCTACACTTATCACAAGCCATGCAATTATAATAATTTCCATTTTTTTTTATTAAAAGTAAACAATGAGAAATAATTCAATCAGTCTCTAGATACCAAAAATCATAATATATCTGCCAATTAGAGGGGGCCTCGATTATAAAATGTTTACCTGAAAAAGTTTCTATGGGGAGTTAAAAATATTACATACTTCGAGAAGATTTACGTGCTTTAGGGTATGTCACATCCCAATACACAAAAATCGGTACTCTTTTCAAAATATTTCGGAAAAATTTTAAGATTTACATGAACTGGAATGATTTGAAATTGCCTGTAAAAATATATTATAAATATGTATATAAAAAAATATTTTTTTTTATAAATAAGAATATATTTTTCGCAGGAATCGCAACGTATGATAAAACAGCTGAAAAGGTCTACAAAAAAAAATATTAAAAACGTTTTTCAACCGTAATGAGGTTTTTGATGCGGTTTTTGTCTTTTTCGTAAGATTGGTTTAATACAAATTTGGATACCTTAGCCTAAACTTTGATGAATTTGGGTGTTATGATGTTTAAAAAAAAAAAACATTTTTAATAAAACAATTTTTATTTTTTTTTACTATTTTTATCTACAAATACTCGTAACTCTATTTTTGGAGATGTTTTCAAATTGTTCCAACTAACGTAAATCTTAATATTTTTCCGAAATATTTTTGTGGAGATATTCAACTTTTACATGGAGCTGAAAATTGTGCATGATTTTGTCCCAACATATTTAGGTTGCATTTGTTGTCAATTTCTTCCAACCTATTTTATGAATCGAAATTATAAGCACTGAGCTAAAGTGAAAAAATTTATCATATTCCAATGTTTGGCTTACTGGGAAATTTGCAATACGCTCATCTAAATTCGACCGAGGCAGTCACGCTCTAAAGCTCGAAATCAGCTTCAGCGATAGCGAAAACTTCTGCCTGGAATGCACTTTCTAATTCAGGTAGGTGGTAAGGTTTTGATTCACCCAAGAAGTCCCTGCCTAAAACTTTGCTCTATTCTGAAACCGTCAGTGTATATGTGGTGACTCCAGGCGGATATATTAAATCGTCTAGCCCAGCCAGATACTGTCGGTATTTCCTTTCAAGTACGTACGCTATGCCTCAGGCATCCATTCTCCCCACCGATAGAGTTGCGTATATACTCCACTCAAAAGTTTTGAGCACAAATAAGGTCAAACGGATCGGTCGAAAGTCTTTAGCAAAATTATTGACTCCTACACCCGTCTTCCAAACAAATATTACTATGTACTAGAAAAAGCCGACAGACGATGTCCTGCCTATATTTATTAATTAGTTGTCCTTGCCTAAGTAACCAGAAAAGGCGTTTTGGTTTCTGCCTCATATGTATTTATAACAGGTGGCAACCCTCTCAAAAATATAGGTGGGCACATTGCACTTGTCAGATTAACAAATTTACACCCATATTTCACTATTTGATATAACTTTGTATACAATTTAATTAAATTCGACTTTTCAAACAGGTGGCAACCCCCTCTATGCTATAAGCCTTGTCTCAGTGGATCGAATAGTTTGGCACCCATATTTTCATATTTCTTACAACATGTATATAGTTTAAGTAAATTCGATCTTTCAAACAGTTGGCAACCCCGTTCCAAATATAGCTTTAGACATTTTCCTTAGCGAAACTAAACATTTGATACTTATATTGTAATATCTCGCAGAGACGAACCTTATGACACCCGTCTTTTAATATTTCATATAACTTGTGTATAATTTAACTGAATTCGAGTTTTCAATCTGTACGCGACTCTCTCTCAAGCATAAAATATACTTTACGACATATTCCCACACCTGCCAAATATCAAATATACATACAAAATTTTGTAAAAATCTTTCTGTTCATAAAGAACTAGTTCAGGACCGCACTAATCCCAAACAAGTTCCAAGGTACTCTTGAAAAAGTAACAGGCTAGTCCTGAACTAGTTTAGAACTAGAGCCGAGGTTGTCCCAAACGAATCCCGGACTAGAACCAAAGCAGTCCTGAACTATTCCTTAGCTGTGCCCGTAGTCATCCCAAACTTCTCTCGAAATGGACCCGAACTAGTTCTGAAATAGACCGAAGCTGATACCGACCTAGTCCCGAAATAGACTCGAAATGAACCTGAAGTGGACCCAAAACAGTCCCAAAATGGTCCCTAAATAACTAGTCCTAAAATTATCGCGAAGTGTTCCTGAAGTAGTTCTAAAATAGTTCCGAGCTAGGCCAGAAATAGACCCGAACTAAACCTGAAATGGTCACGAAAAAACTATTCCCAAAACTTTTCCGAAGTGACCCCGAAATAGTCCACAAATGGTCCCGAAATAGCCTCTAAATGATTCTGAAATGGTTCCGAAATAGTCCTGATATAGTTCCGAAAGGGCCCCAAGCAGCAAATGTACATATTGGAAAAATTTGGAATTTGAAAAATCACTCTCATGCCGCTAAAGATGTTTTATTTAAAAAATATTTAAAACAAAAGCATTTTACTAAAATCACAAGATTCCTTTTTAAATATAAAACTGAAAGTTCTCAATGATTTGCGGTCAGCAATGTAACCAATTTAGAAAATTTACAAAACAAACGAAACCACCAAACTTCATTGCCTTCAAGAACAAAAACAAATTCAATCCAGTCTACTCATTGCAAACCTCAGTCTATGACATCATGCGACAAGGATGACAAATACAGCAACTCAAACACTCAATGGTCACACTGATTACCGCTTGTTGACAAAATCTATTAAAGCAGTGACCCAAATTTCTTTCACTTACACACTGCCGCCCGCTACCCGCGGTCTTTCACTGTCACATAGCATATCATATATATACTATAGGAATTTACTTACGAAATATTATGAAATCAGCTCATTACCAATAATACTGTGCTTACTTGCCTTCCCATCCGCCCACCGCAAACGGTAAATTAAAAAATACCGCTGCTTATTTAGGTCTGCAGTGGAGGCAGCAGAAGCCACAAAGAAAAAAATTTAATATACGAACAACTATGTACTTTTCCATTTCATTCTAAATTGTTGGGTAAATATGTATGGAAGAAGTGGCAGTGACAGTGTCAACACATGAAGACGCAACGCAGCGAGTGAAAGGAACCTCAGTTAGGGCCCAAAGCGGGTGGGGTAAAATGAAGGCAGCACAGCCCGTACAGCGTGACCAACCGCATTACCAACTAACAGGCAGATCAACTTAACTAATACCATACCACACCACACAACAGCAGCGCCGACCGCAGGTGGAGCGGGGTGATGGCTGAAGATAAATAAGTATTGCACACACACACACACACATTCTTACATGGATGTAGACAATTTTGCGCTAACATGGCTTCATCTCCATTATACGGAAGGTATTCCCACAGCGAAAATGAAAATTTGGGCCAAAAGAAGAAGCAGCAGCAGTCGGCGACGCCCAACATGCCAAGAAGTTAAGTGAAGTGTAGAACAAAATAAACAAAGCGGTTATTTAACACAACACAACCAACAATGTAAGCAACAACAACAACTATAATACTAACAGTAAACGCCACAGCCACCACAGCAGAGCAGCAGCTAGAGCCGCACCATAGCACAAAGCTTGTGGAGGGCCAGCAATTCTGGGTTGATTTAAGCCATAATAAAATTTTACTTTTTATAGCAAAAGTTGCCATTTCACCAGAAAATTAGTAACACTCACGCCGGCAAAAAAAAAAACAAATCAAAAAACGGCAGTGAAGGTGAAAAAGGAAGGAATGAATGAAGGTAATGCAAGAAATTGGAGAAATTGGAGAAATGGTGAAATGTTGCAGGAAAACAAAACCGGCGGCACGCGGTAATGCTGGGTGCTGTCATGTGCGCGTATCGATCCTATTGCTTAACTTTCATGATGTCATAGGGAGGGGCGGGGGAAAGCATGGATTTATGTGCATGTGGTTGTGTGCGTGTGTGTGTCCCAAATTGCCTTCGATTGTCGTGCTGATGTGTGGGCCAATGATGGCAGCCGAAATCGAGGAAGCTTCCAAGCTTCGGGCGGTATTTGTGGTCAAGCATAATTGGAGTTCTGCAGAAGAGCGTTGAATAAGTAACCGAAGGTAACAACAACAACAACGGAAGACAATACGTAAAATTCAAAATAAAAATTAAAAAAATTCTGCAAAGCCCGCGTTCAAGATGAAGAGAAATATTCGTTCTTTAATTGGATAAATTTAATAACAGTTTTTTCTCAACTTAAAACAACACCGAGAAATCGAAAGCAATAAAAATTAATTATAAAGCAAGCATAATTAAAAGCGTTTTGCGCCAAACAAAATTCAAAATGCAGAATTTGTATGTATAGGTAAATTTTAGATGCGTATTTTTAGTACAAAATTCAGTGAAAAAATTTGATCAAGGATTTTTTAAATAAAAACGAAATTAAACTTTTTTTTTTGAATTGTTATAATTGAAACAAATATTTTCAATTGATTATTGACAATTTTTTTTACTGCCTCCGTTGTGCGGTTCTGTCCATATGAAATGTAGAAGATAGTGGAAGAACGTCAGCAAAAAAAAAAAATTAATCAAAGATATAAACTACATATCTCAAATAGAAAGAATAAATAGAAAAGAGCCTTAGTTTGGGAAACAGAACTTTAAATTCCCAGCACATGTTTGTATTTCAAAGGTACAGTAAATAATTTTTGTATATAGTAAATGTTGTTAAAAGTTTTAAAAGTTTTTGGGAAGAATTCCTTCAATACAAAACTCATATATCGATCTAATTCTTATGCCATATGCTATACAAATCTGACCTTATTTTTTTTAGAAATTTTTTCGTTTTAAAGTATTACACAATCCCTAGTTTGTTATTTTTATTTTTTCGATAAAAAAATCGTTATTCTTGGATTTTTATTCTTTCGACCATAAAATATAAATCATATTATTATTGTTGTGCCTGTTATTTTCATCGTCGACAATTTCTTTTACATTTGTTTTGATCGTCAAATTTTAAATCCAAAAATGGCGTATATTTTTTTATGGAAAAAATTTAATCAAAAAAAATATATATGTATATCAAATATAAACGGTAAAATAAAAGCCCCAGAATAACGATTATTTTTGATCGAAAAGAATAGAAATCAAAAAATAACTATAAAACTTATTCGAAAAAATGAAAGTACTATAATAACGGTTATAAGGATTATTGATCGAAAAAGTAGAAATTACGATTAAATCATGATTTTTTTATAAAAATTATAATCGTTACGATTTATGCTTGATTTTAAAAGTTTGAATGACGTTTATTTATTTATACCATACTTTTCAAACAAGTGGCAACACTCTTTAATAATTCAAATACATGTTCTTTAATTTTCTTTGCTTCTCATGATTTTATATTGCCGTAACGTAATAATTAGATTTATTTTCGTTTTTTAAGCAGGTGGCAGCTCTCGCAAAAGATATTTTATTAAACCTCCTTCATTCGAGACCCACATTTTAAAATATATCTGTGGCGTTTTGCCATAACATCTTAAGTCTTAAAATTGAGTTGTGAGATATTGGCGATTTTCTCTCAAATCTATTGTGTTGAAATTTAATGAGTTATTTTTAATCAAGGAAAAAGTAAAACTATTCCTTAAGACATTATAGGGAGATTTTGAAAAAATATTTAGTAAGAAGTATGTTTTATTCGTTGGTTTGTACATAAGATATTTAAAAAAACGGAAAGTTAAGAAAAATCAAATGTTTTAATGTATGTAATATTTTCAAAAATAAAGATAAGAAAAATACAAAAGGCGATAACTTTCTTTGAAATTGGAATTTTGTAAATCGGATTGGACACAAATATGGATTATGAGTAGGAGAACTAGAATATGACCTTAACTCGATTTTGACTTAAGTCGACTTAAGATGTTTTGGTAAATTGCCACAGATATAATTAGACTTATTAAAGTTTTAATAATTGTTTTTTTAAACTCTCTCCAAACAAATTTTTGAAACTAAACTGAACATTTTGGAACGCGAAATTTATAAAACCTCTTGTTTTACTTGACCTTGAACCTTTCAAACAGATTGCAACTCCATTAAAAAAATGGCTTCCATTAGTTACCCTTATCACAGAATAAAAATCCAGGATATAAAAAAAATGATACAAACTCGCCCCCACACAAACCTTTTATAATATTAGAGGGATTCACTAATCGCCAAAATTTCTTTAGTTTAAGCTGCAGGTTTGAATCCAGATCTGCCCTAAACTTAATCGACAAAATTTTTAACAGATGACAAAAACCGAACTTGGTAGAAATTAAACCCTTCATTAAGTTCGGATTAAACGATAATTAATTTTCTCGTTTTTGAAAATTGTTTGAGCTTTTAAATCTATCTAGCACATTTTTTATGAATATTTGGTTTTTACGTCCTGACTGAGCCGAAAATGGGCGGTGAGCTAAAAAAAAAGTTTCGCACATTTGGGTGCTCTAATAAAAGGTTTTTCAATAGGGACGCTACAAAAGTAGACCGATAGTGACAGCAAACGACGCCATATTTTCCCTGCTCTTTTGACATTTCTCTTCAGTAAGTTTTGCCATTTCATCATGGAAAGATTTACGATCCAGCAACGAGTCGAAATTATTAAAATTTACTATCGAAATTCGGAGTCAATAGTCTCAACTTTAAGAGCGCTTCATCCAATTTATGATCGTCGTCATTTCTGGCTGAATGGCTTCGTCAATAAGCAAAATATTCGTTATTGGATAGGTAGCAATCCACACGTACTCCATGAGTCAACATTGCATCCCGAAAAAATTACGGTTTGGTTCGGTTTATGGGCTGGCGGCGTCATTGGGCCGTACCTCTTCTGTGATGATCAAGACCGGCACGTTACTGTGAATGGGAATCGCTACCGCTCAATGATAATCGAATATTTTTGGCCCGAATTGAATGATATGGACTTGGACAATATGTGGTTCCAACAGGACGGCGCCCCAAGCCACACAGCGAATGTCACAAACGATTTATTGAAAACCAAGTTTGGTGAATGGCCGTCTCGGTCTTGCGATTGGACGCAGTTAGACTATTTCCTGTGGAGCTACGTCAAGTCTATGGTATATGCCAACAAGCCAGCGACGATTGATGAACTTCATACGAATATCGAACGTGAAATTGCAGCAGTATCGGCCGATTTATGCTTGAAACCCGTCGAAAATTGGGCTCAGCGTCTGGACTTCTGCAAGCGTGCCCGTGGCGCCCATGCAAAAGAAATCGAGTTCCATACATAATGGCATCGAATGTACTTTCACAGGAATAAAGAATTTAATTCATATCCCAAACCGTTTTTGTTTTATTTAAAAAAAAAACTTTTGTACGTTCCTATTGCAAGACCCGATATATAACAGATGGATATGATTCTCAAAAGAAAAAAAGAAAAAATTAAAATTATAGTAGCTATAAAATATTTACATAACCAAAAAACAAAAAAGCGTTTCGCATGTACATTTTTGAAATAATTTTAATTGATTTTAAAATGCCATTGAAATAACAAAAGACTTAAGTAACGAACTTTTGAGCGCTACTCGAAGCATTCAACTTTAAATACTGATAAAACAAGATAAAATTTATGTAGCTTCCGGATTGAGTTGTTTTGATTTAACTCAAAATTCTCTTTGAGCGCAATTTAAAATTCAACTGTCACTTTTTGATTTAAAAGCTATTTTTTCCCAAGGGGGCTAAATAACGTTATTTTCAATTATTTTTATTTATTTTCATTTATTTTTGGAACATCAAATTACGTTTTTCTTACTCACCTCTCGGCATCATTTCACCACGCCCATCTACTTATTACGAGTAAGTCGCTAACGAAAGGCATTTCTTCGCAAATAAGATAATTAATTAGCGCATGCAAAAGGTACAAAATAAATAACATCGACAAGAACAACAACCAAACTGACCAAGTTCAAACGTAAGTATTTAGGTATGTACATATGTATGTATATAAAAAAAAGAATTTATGTACCTTTATATGTATGCGTGTATTTGTGAGCACGCTCGCCCGAAAAGTAGGTCAACACTGACTACTTTAACGTTCTTTTTTTGTTCGTTAAAAAGAAAAAAACTCACCGCAAATTAAAAATTCACAACTCAAATGTGAAATGAAACAACAATAAAATATTTTAGCAGTATCTACAACAACAACAACCCAGGCAATTGTGCGACAGAATCGCTCGCAGAATAAGCAAATGGTATAATGAATACACACACACACATGCACACATACACATATAAAACACATAACGGTTAAGCAAATCAAATGAGTTGCTAATTTTTACATTTTATTCGGTTTCGGTTGTATTTATTGCGTTTGTTAGAATCTACTACGCTTTGTCATTTCGTTACTAAATGGCAGACAACGGTGGCTTGTGGCTTCATCTGAGGTGAAATGGAAATTTTGTTTGAAATACAAATATTAAATATTTGAAACACAAATATCACGTAATTCTTTTTCAAATCGCAACATGCCAAGTGCGAAATATATTTATGTTATATAAATTGTGTTTTTAATTTCATACCAGATCGCACACTAGAGCCCATGTTATTGTAGTATAACTTTGTTCACATAATGGCTGTTTTTTTTTTTAAAGCAACCGAGATAGATAGTGACAAAAGTATATATATAGCAAAATATTTAGAATAAAAAGCGAAATCATTTAAGTCAAGTCCGTTTGGCCATCCGTCCATCCGTACATCGGATAACTCAAGTAAATATTGGCGAAACTTGGTACACACATAATGGCCCTCCTCGGCCATTGGTAGGTTAGTATTAAAAATGGGCGAAATCAAATAATAGCCACGCCCATATAACGGTGTTTTGTGTAAATAAAAATAATGAAATATTTTACTAACTATAAAAGATAATTTGCACAAATTTGTTGTACTCAATTGAGTTTGAAAAATGGAAATCGTGGATACAATTTTATTTTGTTAGAAAGGGCGTATATCAAACTCTATCAAATTGTGTACTCACATTGCATTTGAGTTTAGTAAACACAAGTTCAGAAATTTTAGAATTCGCAGAAAAAAGCCATACGTTCGTCTCATATTGCAATAAATCAAAGTATTCGATATTTGATTAAATTACTTAACTAATTCTCTCTAATTTGGTACGAAGAACATAATTTAAGGGAGAAATATTGAACTAAAAAATTTGAAGAAAATGGTTGTGGTCCGCTTAAAGCTTAATAATTCCCAATAAATAAATAAAAGTTATTAAAATTTTTAAAATTAAGTGCATTACCGATAACTATTATTTTGAGATTTATTTTATAAAAGTCTTTTGCTAATAATTACAACTGAGAAAAATGTTTAAAGTCAAAAGATATTATTTTGAGGCTGAAATTACAAAAGTTTTTTGGATAATAATTATGAGGGACGAAAAAAGTGTTTAAGTCAGCGGGTAATATTATTTTGAGACTTCTATTATACAAGTTTTTGAATAATTTTTATATCGTGATTCTAGTTTTTTAGAAATCGATAATTATTATTTCGAGACTGACGTTTTATGAAAGTATTTTGATAATTATTATAGGTGTGCCTCCACGTGAAAAGGGCCCACTTTGTCGCATCTAATTTCCGAGATATATAGATTTTTCGATACATGCAACGAATTTCGTAATTTTTATTATGGTTTATTATGAAACTATATATATAACTACGCGTCGAATGACACCAAATTTAGCTTCCTAGGTATAATAGAAGTAATTAATTTTGTTTTTTGAAAAAAAAAGAAAAGGGCCCACAAGGGACAACTTTCAACTTCAAATTGATTTTTCTCAATTAGTCATTTTTCGGATATTCGCCTTCAAAGTTCTATATTTCCCTCAATTCCCTCAGTTAGGATAGTCTAATTTGTCTCAAAATGTTCGGAAATCAACCAGGAAGACGCCTATATGCATAACTCCAATACCGCCGAAGTGGGCCCTTTTCACGTGGACGCACACATAGCATGATATACATTTTTTGTATTAATCGATTACTTTTTTAATTTTTAGATTTTTTTTATTTTTAGACTGAAATTATAAAACTCTTTCGATAATTATTATAACTGAAACTAACTTTTTAATTCACCCATAACTATTATTTTAAAACTTCTATTATAAAAGTATTTTGACAACTATTATAGCGTGATTCAAGCCTATTTAAATATCGATAACTATTTTGAAACTGACGTTATAAAGTCTTTATATAATTATTGTATTATAAAAGAAACTATTTTTTTAAGTCATCCAAAAATATTCTTTTGAGACTTATGTTACAAAAAACTTTTCATAACTATTATTAGTAAGACAATTTTTTAAAGTTATCGATAGCTATTATTTTGATACTGAATTAGTATACATAATTTTGATAGTAATTATTTGTGGCATAAATTGTTTTAAATATATTATAATATTTTTTCGTGATAATTGTCAGCAGGATAATTTTTAAAGCCATCGGTAACTATTATTTTGAGATCATTTCGAGAATGTTTCGCAAAATGAATTTAAACTAGTAACGAAATGGTCCCGAACTTTTATCGAAATAATTTGCAGAGAGTCTCAAAATAGCGCCGAAGTAGTTTCGTATTACAAAATTACCAAATTGTGTCAAACTGAAATTATTAATTCAAGGCTTTTATAATAGAATAAAAATGAGCGAGACGCATTTTCCTGTGTACGAACTCTTTTAGTAGTTTATTAAGGAAGGCGGTTTAATTGAGCAAATCTACATATTTCTACATATTTATTTTTGTACTAATAATTTTTGTATAATAGAATCATTCAAACCAAATCAAAATGTTCTTTACATGAAATTTAAATTTAAGCTGAGGAAAAATTTGAGCTGCAAAAACCTATAATGATGTAATCCCTTTAGATTTTTTTAAATAATAATAATAATTTAATATTATTTAAACTCAACTGGAATCTTCGGCCCGCCTCGAACCTAAAATTTTTTACTTATTCGAAATTCTTATATCAACCAATTTTTTATACTCGTATGCATTGATGTACGTTTATAAAATAAATAAATAAATCCATCGGCACTTCGTTCGTCAGTGCAGTTAATTAAAATAAATAATAATAAAAAAAAAAACGGTTGACACCGCAAATGCGTGTCGTCCAGTTTTCTTCTTGTTTTTTTTTTTCTTTGTCTCTTTGTGTGTGTCATTTCATGTTGTCTTTTTTTTATATTGACCAAGTTTATATCGTATGAAAGTGAATAAGAATTAATTTGTTTAACTTCTTTCTTTTTCTCCTCATTTACTTTACATATTGTTGCGGCATATTTAATTTTCTTTTTCGACCTCCGTCGCTCCACCTTTACTCACACACTTTCGTTAGCTTCCGCTATTGCTAAATTTGTCTTATTATTACGCACTGTTTCCATGCCTCATTTCTTGCTTCTGTGTTATGTCTAATGAAGTGAATTCAAAAGTGGATTTCGTGATATGGAAATTGTTTGTCTTGTTCTCTATAAACTAAACGAAAGCGACATCACTGACACAGATTTTTTTTTTATAATCAACCTAGATACTTAATGAGTGTGCTTTTTTTAAGTATGTGTGTATTGTAAAAGAATTCGTATGGAAAAAGTAAGCATCACACTTTATTTTAAAACCGAATTCGTTTATTTTGGTTATCCGCTTCTATAACTATATTTTCGATTAAAATAATATAAAGTGTAGAGTTTTCAATGATCTATAGCAAGCATGGATTTCGAATGGCAGACTCCTATTCTAAATAATTTGGATGCTTTTGAGACAATAGAATATATTGAGATAGAGAGAGGTGGTTAATTTCATCAAACACTTAAAATCATCATTAAAAAATTTATGTCTCCTTCGGCTGTAAGGTGAGTGGCACCTAGCAACTCATTTTCCGAAATATTCTCCACTATCTACGGTTTTGCGAAGTACTTCTAGTGACACCATTTAGAACATTCTCTTTGGTAGATTTCTGGAAATATCCAGGGACTGTAACGGTTATAATTTTTGAATAAAACAATCTTAACTTAATCATGATTTTTTAAGTAAAACTTCGTTAGCGTCATGAGAGTCCATTTTTTACATCGCGTAACAGAGGTTGCGTCTTTTCGGTACTATTTTCGGACTAGACATTTCGGAACCATTTCAGAACCATTCACCAGTTCGGGACTGGTTCACCACTAGTACTTGTACAAAGAACGTGGATTACAAAGAACTAGCATACTTTGACCGGTTTCACTGATGCAACTTCTTTGTAATCTACGTTCTTTGTACTAGTACTACTCCTATGGCTTCTACGACTATTACTAACTACGCCTAGTACTACCAACTACTACTACTACGAACTATCACTACTACTACTACTAATTATTACTGTTTTTACTAATGCTATTATTAATTAGTAATACCTTTTTTAGTAATGCTACTGTTAACTGCTACTAATTTTTTTTACTAATTTCTACTACAATTTTTACTAATAATTACCAATTTTTTTTTATAATTTAACTAATGCTACAACTAACTACTACTTCTATTTTCGCTAATTTCTACTACTATTTTAATTAACACATCTACTCATTACTAGTACTATTTTTTTAATTTCTACCATTTTTTTACTTATTTCTACTACTATTTTTACTAATTTCTACTACTATTTTTACTAATTTCTACTACTATTTTTACTAATTTCTACTACTTTTTTTTACTAATTTCTACTACTATTTTTATTAATACATCTACTAACTACTAGTACTTTTTTTTGCCAATTTCTACTACTATTTTCATTGATACATCTCCTAATTACTAGTACTATTTTTCCTAATTTCTACCACTGGTTTACTAATTTTTCCACTATTTTTTTTACTAACTTTCACTACTTTACTACTAATTTCTACTACTTTTTTTTACTAATTTCTACTACTATTTTTATTAATACATCTACTAATTACCAGTGCTTTTTTTTTGCCAATTTCTACTACTATTTTCATTGATACATCGTCTAATTATTAGTACTATTTTTCCTAATTTCTACCACTGGTTTACTAATTTCTCTACTATTTTTTTACTAACTTCCACTACTTTACTACTAATTTACTACTAATTTCTACCACTTTTTTTACTAATTTCTACTACTATTTTTACTAATTTCTACTACTATTTTCATTAATATATCTACTTATTACTAGTACTTTTTTTTACCAATTTCTACTACTATTTTCATTAATACATCTACTAATTACTAGTACTATTTTCCTAATTTCTACCACTAGTTTACTAATTTCTCTACTATTTTTTTACTAATTTCTACTACTTTTTTTTACTAGTTTTTACTAATGTACATATGTACATATTTAACTCTCTATCTCTTTGTAGAATCCGCACAGAAGTTTTCCTTCTGGCTCGCGCACTTAGGTACAAGCGTGTTTTTTATATTTTTTCGATCACATTTGATCGATATTTTTGGGATCAAAAATAGTCGCTATTATTGCAGTGTTATTTTTTTTGCAATATTTACAATATTTTAGTTGTCAAATTTTTTTCGTAAATTTAAACTTTGCAAAAATTTTCCAGGAATAAAAAAAAATTCAAACAAATTATATAATATTTTTTCAGAATTTTCAGTTGTTCGGGTATGCAATTTTATAACCCATTCAATTCAATTTTAATTCTATTCAATTTGATAATTTAGTTTTTACCTTCCTTATAACGCAAGCACGAAAATGTTTGGATATTTTGTAATAATTTGATGTTATAAAATTTTATTTCTTATACTTTTTCTAAACCCATTTTAATGTCATTGCTCGTTTTTGGGACGGAAGAGGGGTTGTAACACCTCAACACTGAATATTATAATAAAATGTTATTGAATATAAATGTGCAAAGTATGGATATCGTTGGTTTACGAAGGTAATATCCGAATATTCGGATTGTTTTA
The DNA here is from genome assembly GCA_951828415.1 of Anomoia purmunda. Lineage (NCBI taxonomy): Eukaryota > Metazoa > Arthropoda > Insecta > Diptera > Tephritidae > Anomoia > Anomoia purmunda. Next base: position 19,926,470 of record OX639993.1, read on the forward strand.
TTTAAGTACCCAGATATTCGAATATCTGGATAGTTGAAAAATCCAAATGAAATTCCCCTCCCTATTAAGAATCGTCGTGATATATTTAATATTTAAATGGCAAAACCGAAGTGCAGTAATATTTTATGTTTTTTTTTTAATTAATATACTAACGAAATTATTTCAATTAATATAAATGTACAAATATGCAAACTGTAGTCCAGAAATATTTTCTGTTTGTTTTCTTGTTAAGTTTTAAATGTAAAAATCTACGAAAACTACATATAATGAATTAATCACTACAATCACAGAAAAATTTATCAGTTTAAACGAATAAATTTAATATTAAACTTTGCATTTTAGATGTATTGGAAACTTTTGGTTTTTATAGAAGGTAAAATGAAAAGTTTAACAATCTTTGATTTTGTGCATCGACAGCTTAAAAAACATGTTATGTGATAAAATGTGTGGAAAAAAAATTTTAAATTTAATAATTAGATTCACTCTTTAACAAAAGTATTGGAAATGTAAAGCCTAATTTCAGGCGTTTTGTGCGGAAAAGGAAATACAGTGCGGCGTAAATCTGAATGAATGGAATGCTTCCGATAATTTCAAAATGTTCTCTGCTTATACTAAAGTGAAGAGGGTCTTTCTGAATTACGGATTCGAAAGTAGTAAGAGCGTTGCAATGAATCAATTAGTTTACGTGTATTGAAATAAATTCAGTCCATAAAAGCGCGATCCTTTGCGTGACAGACTTTTACTTAGTCTCCGCCGCACATTCGCGAGGTTATAGTTGCCTAGCCAAATAACTAAAATTCTCAAGTGGAATTATTTAAAAAATACTTGGTTTTGAAAATGAAGCTCTAAAATTCATGTTTTTCAGAAGTGGTTTGTTACTCTTTCGATAATAGTTTGGAACTAGTTTGAGACTAGTGCGGTTCTGAACTAGTCTTGAATGAGCAGAAACAAAAATTGGTACAAGAAATGTAGTATGTGCATATGTAGATATAGCGTTGTCAGTTTCAAAGCCAAAAATCGGTATTGGCTTTCCCACATTCTCATTACTATCTGTTTAGGCTATCGGCAAAGAAGCTTTACTTCTGACTCGCGGACTTATGTGCACGCCGCCTTTTTTTTTAGATGATTATTCATTGAATATTTTGTATAAATAAATAGCGCCAATAAAGCCAATCCTATTGGGGAACGCGCCGAAATACTCATCGTCCTTGAATCGTACTAGTAAACATAGAAAACGGACAGACTATATGCGCTTCGGGTATGCAGTGCATTCAAACCAGCAATGGTTGGCGGAAGAGGCACCAAAGTTTTTTAAGGGCGAAATTTAACGTCCCGCAATAAAAGATGTCAGCATGCAAGCCAGGTAGCAAAGATGTGATAACTCAGTATAAACACGAATCTAATCCTATAAGCGACCTCTGCGGAGGTGATGCCATATATCACGTAAACCATCTATTCCTCGAATCTGCGCGTATTGTTGATGCAAGATGGAGGCTTCTCAGCGCATTTGGGGGGATCATTCATCCAATACATGCTTGGCGAAGGTATGATGGAAAGCCTAAGGCATACTTGGCGCGACTAATGGCCTTCGACGAAACAGCGGCCTTATCCTGGTTTCAAAAGGCCACTAGGGTGTAATTCACTATCATAACTCCCATGTGCAGAGGCTTATGCGTGACTGAAGACCTGGTGAATACTATACTTGAGTCAGAAAGAAACTGTACTTTATAAAAGCATGAGCACGACTTGGAATGCAGTCCATTCCAACCGCCTAGGTACGCGGCTTTGAATCTTGTCCTTTCACATCATCTAACCAACACGAAAGCAAGCGACCGGTCGCCACGGAATCCCATTCATTCCGAATGTATCCATAGTGATTTACCATACGCCCAAATAATTTCAAAGGCCTAAAGTAAGGGGTATATTGCTTGAGATGCAAAAGTGGCAGAATTACCGAGGTACAAAGCAAGAAATTGTCAATATGAAGAACAGGTGATGATGCAACTTTCAACGAACTGCATCAGACTGTATCGAACGTAAAGCATGTTGATTATACCACCTTCCGACGAAACCCTTGATGATAGTACCTGGAGGATTGGTGCTTAGACGGTAAGAGGTTTAGTTCGGTTTCAAGTCACACACTTACAATTTTTGAGGACCGGATTTTGATGTTTCCTCCTCGTACATAAAAAAATACTGGTGAAATAATGGGGCCGATGAAGGTTAAATATCTAACTTATATTGAACTAATTACTAGCCCTAGTAAACATTATAACTTTTTTAATTAGTTAAAAGCATATAGAGCCTGATACTAATTTAGAAAACAATTCATGCAGACAAAATATTTTTCGTAAATGCGGTAGTGAATATGAAGGTGCATATTTTAAGTTAATTTTAGCAGCATAAAAAAAAAACGACTTTCAATGAGCGATTCTTGTGAAAAAAAGGAAAATGTACTAATATAAAAACAGTTTTAAAGTCACTATATTTGAACCATAGTGCGACAAGTCAGCGGTCAACAGTCTCTAGAGGTTATAATGACCTGACTTCTCGAGTAGCTTTATACAAGTATATATCTCCTCTTAAACTTACTCATCTGACTATTTACTTTGATAAATGGCTCACATACATATGTGTAGCATATAACGGGCTTTTCAATAGGGACGCTACAAAAGTAGACCGATAGTGACAGCAAACTACGCCATATTTTTCCCCGCTCTTTTGGCATTTCTCTTCAGTAAGTTTTGCCATTTCATCATGGAAAGATATACAATCCAACAACGAGTCGAAATTATTAAAATTTACTACCGAAATTCGAAGTCAATGGCCTCAACTTTAAGAGCGCTACGTCCAATTTATGATCGTCGTCATTTCTGGCTGAATGGCTTCGTCAATAAGCAAAATATTCGTTATTGGACAGGCAGCAATCCACTTGTACTCCATGAGTCAACATTGCATTCCGAAAAAATTACGATTTGGTGCGGTTTACGGGCCGACGGCGTCATTGGGCCGTACTTCTTCCGTGATGATCCAAACCGGTACGTTACTGTGAATGGGAATCGCTACCGCTCAATGATAACCGAATATTTTTGGCCCAAATTGGATGATATTGACTTGGACAATATGTGGTTCCAACAGAACAGCCCCACAAGCCACACAGCGAATGTCACAATCGATTTATTGAAAACCAAGTTTGGCCGCCTCGATAGTGCGATTTGACGCCGTTAGACTATTTCCTGTGGGGCTACGCGAAGTCTATGGTCTATGCCAACAAACCAGCGACGATTGATGAACTTTGTACGAATATCGAACGTGAAATTGCAGCAATATCGTTCGAATTATGCTTGAAAACTGTCCAAAATTGGATTCAGCGTCTGGACTTCTGCAAACGTGCCCGTGGTGCCCACGTAAAATAAATCGAGTTCCATACATAATGGCATCGAATGTACTTTCACAGGAACAAAGAATTTAATTCATATCCTAAACCGTTTTTGTTTTATTTAAAAAAAACTTTTGTAACGTTGCTATTGAAAACCCCTGTAGATGACGATGGACAGAATACAGAAGTAGGCACCGTCAGTGGTGCCGCTCCTTTGGTTTTGGCGATTTTGACAGTTCTCAACTAAGAGTATACCAAACTATTATTTATAAATAAGAGGCAAAGAGTAATTTTTATTTTATTTTATTTTATTTTATTTTATTCAATCAATCAACAAACAATATGTGATATCTATTGCATTACAAGAACCAAGGACGCTTAGCAGTTTTCGACCTAAGCATTGGGATATGATTCCTGCAAACTTAGGGAACTCAAACGCTTAAGAAACTTGAGAAATAAGTTTTATAAAAAGCATAAACATTCAGCGTTACGTATATTACAGTAAAATTGTAAATAACATTAAAAGTAATCCAAAATTCTTTTGGAGCTACATTAAGTCAAAAAATAGTATTTTGAAGATGTATTTATTAAATATTGGCCTATAAATCAAATGTTAACACTTTAGCGAAATTAGAACGCATTTCTCACTGAAATATTGCAAGTTATTCATTCTTCCTTCTCCCATATTCTTTTTTTTACTGAATTTAGGATCTGGCACTTAGGCGCGAGAAAACGCAATCTTGCATATGTACATAGTATATGTATGTAGATATAATGCTACTTCAAAAAGAATAATAAGGGTGTGTCGCATAACAGGTTTCTCAAAATCACTACCTACGACTGATAACGTCATTTTGCTGTTTTTAATTAAGGAAGCAACAAATCAATCAATAGCAATATGAAAAATCAGGTTTTAGTCGCCGGTCGAAGAGAAAAATATGCAATATTTTAGCGCAATAAACTGGCCAACACCTGCATAATTACAAACATACATACATATATTATTTATATATAATTAATACTCTCTGAGGGAGCAGTAGATCGCAGCTTACTTATCGCAAAGTCGAAACGAAATCTAATTCAAATATTTGCCAGCTCTTGACAGACACTGATTACAGATTGGCACTGATCGGCAAAGTGGCTACAACAGATCTGTCGAATAGTCGGGAATTAACAAACGCAGTATCGCTACGTTATTCGATAAACATACCTTCAGACTTACTATATACATACATATATATAGTATTTAATATAATATTCGAGTACATACATACAACCACACAGATGTATTTTAAAACGATTTTATGTGTCATCGTATTTATTTTGCTACAAACCGTGAGCAGTCAAGATACCGGTAAGCGTGCGCACGTGCTTTCTACATACATACATAGCTATGTACATAGATGTGTATATATTTACATACAAAGTTAAAAGTGATCAAAACAAAGAAACATTAAAGCTTGAATATTTATTATTAAAATCACAATGGATTTCAAACAAACTGGCGGCTGCGTATTAAGTAATCGAATTACAAGGAAATAAACAATAACTTTGTTTGTCTTTATTTACATAAGAATATTCGGACTTTTCTCAGGAATGTTAATGCGAACTTGGAAAATTCACCTAAGTGCATACATATTATAAGTATACGAGCATGTACATATAATGAATGATTCAATAATAGAAGTTTGTGTAAATTGCAGAGATCCAGAATAATAATTATTTGGTCGTTGAGTTTTAAAAAAGTTATAGGTACTAATTTTGATAAAAAGTATGAAAAACTTTTGATAATAATTATGAGTCAGACAAATTTTTTAAGTTCTCGTTATTTATTAATTTGAAACTTTTATTATAAACAACTTTTCTAGATAATTTCCACTGAGAATATATATATTTTTTTAAATCAACAATAACTATTATTTTGAGACTTATATATATAAATATCAGCGAGATATTTTTTTTACGTCTTTCAAATACTTTTATAATATTCATAGCTTAGACAACCTTTTTTAAGTTTAAAAACAACGAAACTACTTCGGCACCCAAAATAGTACCGAACTAGTCCAGAAGTGAGCCCAAACTGGTCCGGACATTTTTCCTAACTAGTCCCGAAGCTGTTCCGAACTAATCCCGAAATGATGCAAAAACGTTCCATCCTTCTAGACTTAAAAAATTGTTTCTTACTCATAATTATTATGTGAAAACTTTTATTACATATTGTAAATCTCAAAATAAAAGTCTTTGAAAACTTAAAAGTATTTATCTCGCTAATAACTATTATGGAAAGACTTTTATAATACAATTCTTTGAATAATAATTATAGATTACGCGAAAAATTTGTATCTTAATATAATAATTATTGATTAACTTTTACTCACTATTTTCTCATACATAAAATAGTTATGTCTCTGATAAATTGTGATAGTTGAAATCTCAAGCTCATAATGATGAAACGGTACGAGTAACAAGTACATACTCGATACTTTACGTTCAATACCAAGTAATTGTACTTTTCAATCAAATGCTGACCAGGTATAAAAAAAATAATCTCATCAAAACCAGATACTAAGACAAATTTACTTACAATGCTGCAGAATTACTACTTCATCTTTTTATTAAAATTTCATTCATATCACTTTGTTTTTCTAATGAATGATAGTCTTTAACTTTTTAAAAAAAAAAACATTATCTATTTTTTCTATTTATTGCCTTCTCCTTTTTGTTTTATTTTATTTCAATCTTAATAAATAAAATTTATTTGAATGATAACATTTTTTATTGTCGTCTGACTGAGCAACATTTGGAATAATTCCGTGTCTTTTCTTTCAATAATATAAATTTCATTAGTAAAATTTTAAAACATCAGTCGCGGAAATAAAGAAGGTACTTTAACCGAAAGAAAAATTATAACAGAGCTTCACAAGCTTCATAAATTGTAAAAATAAGTCGATGTACAGTTTGCAGCGTCATATTGACCGCCTAAGAAAGCTTAGAGAGAGGGGAAGAAACGCAAATCGTGTCTAGAATAAACTGGTAAAGAAATCCATTCTAAAACGGCTTGTAGAATATTCCACACAGCTGGTGTCGATGATTTTGACCTGATTTTGGAGCAATAGAAAAGATTTCTACGTTCCGTTTATTTAGTTCAACAAGACACACAAAAAATTCGTTCATTGTCACAAAAAAATATTGTCGAATTGTGTATATTCATAGTTGGTGAATTAAACAAGAAAAGCCTTCTAGGCTTATAAATCAAAACTAAAACTGGTGTTATCAATCAAAACTACTAAATTAGCCTCTTATTGCTCGAACTTTGTTTTACAATAATTTGACGAGAAAGTTGGCACACTTAAAAGTTACTTGGGGCTTGAAAATTGCTCTATATTTCGATGTAATTTTTCCTTCAAATTGCGATATTTTCTTCCGATTGCGGTAAGGTTTTTTCAAAATGTATAAAAGCCTACATAAAAAGAAATCTGTTCTACCAAAGCCTAGGCATTTCATTAAAATCAGTCAAATGGTTTTTGTGCGCTGTGCTTGGAATCCACCAATGAAAAATTTCAAGAAGCCTCGAATGGCATCTCTTTTTTTTATAACGACCACAACGCAACGTATTAAGGACTATGATTTGAGGAAATTTATTGGGAAGGTGCTGCTTCATTAATATCCCGTCCCTCGACCTCGATGATGCTCAAATAGCAATAACGAGGCTAATGAGCAACAAAGCCACTGGTGCTGTTGGATTGCGAGCTGGCCTATTCAAGCATGTGGCCTTAGACCTGGTAACTCTACCATCGGTCAGATATTCACGATGCGCAAAAGACCCGTGAGAATAGGATCGACACAAACAATTATTTGTCGACTTTAAATCAGCCTTCGACAGCACGAGAAGAAGTTGCCAATGTCTGAATTTGATATCCCTGTAAAACTGATACGGCTATGATGCTGAACAACACCACCAGCTCAGTCAGAATTGGGAATGACCTATGCGAGCCATTTGATACCAAACGAGGCTTCAGATAATAATCTGACTCCCTATCGTGCGACTTTTTCACATTATATTGGAAAAGATAATTCGGCCTGCAGAATTAAACCGGCCAGCTATTATCTATTATAAGATCGTGCAACTGCTGACGTATGTATGCCGATGACATCGACATCATTGGCCTCAACAACGCGCCGTTAGTTATACTTCAAGCTGAATAAAAATGCGAAGCGAGTGAGTCTGGAGGTGAAATAGAACAAAGTGTCATCGAACAAACCGTCTGCGAATGGTTTTTAAAATAATTTTATATTTATTTATATCCCTAGCTTTGCATTATTCTGTGCGGAAACTTTTTAATTCAAGCATTTTAATTTTTTCATACAATGTTAAAGCCACTCTAATGTTTAGTCGCGACTTCGTGACGTGACTTTGAAAAATCACTCTCATGTCGTTAAAGAAGTTTGCTTCAAAAATCTTCTATAAGTACATGGAAAAATAAGAATGATTTTTTTCGGCTCAAAATTCCCTTTTACTGATTGTCTTTTTGTTTCTCTTTTAATATTTACTTTTACAATTTTTATATCGGGTGTTTTTTTTAGGGGTATAGAACTTCGAATTGAAATAAAACACAAGAAAATCGTTTTAAGGTCCATCAATTTGGCTTTATTGGAAGGATAATTTTATGCCATTAATGTTTAAATATGATTTCGGGCATGTGGCCGCCGCGGCTGGCTCGAATAAAGCCAATTCTACAGGTCCAATTTTCAACCACTTTTTCGAGCATATGGGGCCGTATGTCGGCAATAACGCCACGAATGTTGGCTTCCAATTCCCCTAACGTTTCTGGTTTGTTGGCGTAGACGAGCGACTTCACATATCCCCAAAGAAAATAATCCAATGGTGTCAAATCACACGATCTTGGTGGCCAATTTACAGGTCCATTCCGCGAAATTATGCGCTCATCGAATGTTCCCTTCAATAAATCGATTGTGACGTGCGCTGTGTGGCATGTAGCGCCGTCTTGTTGGAACCACAACTCATCCACATTCATGCCATCCAATTCGGGAACAAAATAGTCGGTTATCATGGCTCTATACCGGTCTCCATTAACGGTAACTGCCTCTCCAGCATTATTGCGGAAGAAGTATGGCCCAATGACTCCACCAGCCCATAGAGCACACCAAACAGTCAGTTTTTGTGGATGTAATGGCGTTTCAAGGGTCTCATGTGGATTCTCTTCACTCCAAATGCGGCAATTTTGCTTGTTGAGGTAGCCATTCAACCAAAAATGAGCCTCATCACTGAACAAAATTTTGCGATGAAAATCAGCATCGAGATCAATCTCATTTTCGGCCCATACACCAAAATCACGACGCATTGCATGGTCTCGCGGCTTTAATTCTGGCACAAGCTGGATCTTGTAAGGTCGCAAGCCAAGATCTTTGCGCAAAATCTTCCATAAAGTTGATGGACAAAGCTCCAATTGCTGTGCACGGTGGCGAATCGATTCATTCGGGTCCTCTTCAACACTTTGCTCTACAGCGGCAATTGTTTCTTCGGTGCGCACTGTTCGACGTCTCTGCGGATGCGTATTATCACATAGAGTACACGTAGTGCGAAAACGATCCATGGTTAACCGAATTAATTGCTCTGATGGACGATTATGTCGACCATAAAATTGACGGAGCTCGCGGTAAACTTCGCGAACTGAACCATTATTTTCGAAATAAATTTGCACGATTTGCAAGCGTTGTTCTTTTGTCAACCTGTTCATGATGAAATGGCAAACCAAACTGAACATAAATGACATTAGAGTTGCCAGATTTGACCACAAAATGCCAGTTTTATCTCTATTCGAAAAACAAACCTGTAAAAAAAACACCCGATACTATATAGCTCAAGACTGTAACAATGCTGGTGGTGAATGTAAAGAGTTGCAATATTGTCCGGATATTTTCACTAGACTGACAACGATCAGTTTTAGTTCCATACCTTTTTGTAACAAATTATTGGGTATTGTTTGCTGTCCTCAACCAGACGTTACATTGGATACACGTATCGCAGACGCTGAGCCAACGACCTATGCTGAAAAAGGTAACTATAGTTGAATAAAATTTACCAATTTTATTAGGAAATTTTTCATTTTACAGCTTGCTTTGAGTATCAGAAATTAGCGCCTCGTTGGTGTCCACAAGCGCTGATCTATGGCGGCGAGAAGGCCGCGCCAAAGGAATTTCAATCGATTGCGCTGATGGGCTCAAGGGATAAGAATAGCGGAAAGATAGAATGGATTTGTGGCGGTACATTGATTAGTAAGCGATTTGTTGTCACAGCTGCACACTGCTGGCGACGGTAGGTACAGTGATCTTTAGACTATACATACGTGACGAACTATCTCCCGCCACTTCCAGAAAAATCAATTTCGTACGCCTTGGCGAATTGGATTACAGCACAACAAACGATGCCACACAAACCCAAGATTTCGATATACACAATGCCGTTGTGCATCCAATGTACAATTTGGAACGTTACAATGATATTGCACTAGTCGAATTGGATCGTGACGCGACACTCAATGAGTACGTACTTCCCGCTTGCTTGCCATCTAAGGATGCCGTCTATAAAAGCTTCATAGCAGTTGGCTGGGGTGAAACAGAAAATAAGTCACCATCATCGCACCTGCTGAAGGTAGACTTGGACTTATTTGCCGGTGATGATTGTACGGCTTCTGAAACGGCGCAGTCGGAATTGGAGTGGGGTGTTCGAGAGCGTACTCAAATCTGTGCTGGCAGTCGTCTGAATGGCATTGACACCTGCAATGGTGACTCCGGTGGGCCATTATATGTACCACATCCAACGTATCGTTGTATGCTACAGTTGGCCGCAATAACCTCGTTTGGATATATAATCTGTGGCACCGGTGGCATTCCAAGCATTAATACCAAGGTTAATTTGTATTTAGATTGGATTGAGAATGTGGTTTGGAATGCCACAACTCCTTTCTGAGAGAAGAGAGGAAATGCTCGCGTAGTAGGAATATTTAATACGATTTCTGTGACAAAGCACTTTTGGAGCATTTTAAGTTCATAAGGCCCATCTATTATTCGTAAATTTAGTAAAAGTAGTTTTTACAACTTTAACTGTTACTTATGTATATTGATATAGAGCTAGAAACTGACTATGTAGTTGTTGTAACATTAGAATCGAGTACTTCAACCCCAGTATTGTCTCAGACATTACACAGAAATATTTGGATGTGAAAATATTTCATCAGGCAGATGAAACGAACCGGCGAACATAAATGACAAACATGCTCTCCGTACGGTCATGCAACGGTGTACTGAATAGAGAAGGTGATGCCATAAGTGGTGCCGTTACTTTGGTTTTGCCGATTTTGACAGTTCTTTACTAAACGTTGACCAAGTTTTTTCACAAATGTTCGGCAAAAAGTCACTTTTTTATTATCTTGTCATATTTTTACCCTTTTCCAAAATTAAAACACGGCTCTTCCTGAAATATTATAATTTATGCATTCTTTTTTCTCTGTTGTTGTTGTAACAGCATAAAACATTCCCCAAAATTTTGGGGAATGCTGCTGAAGTGGCAGTCCTTGGCCGGATATAGATACGGGTCGTTCCGGTATCGTAGAACCGACTGTCTGTATTCTTGTTTGCTGAATGTGAGATCTGCCACTTCGCCGAGGGAAGGCGCAATCTAATATTCTATCCAATTATGATAGAATACAAGATGTGGACCTTTAGTTCTCTCTTGGTCGATTTGACAGCATCCACCCATTCGCAAAGTACTTTGCACAAAAATCCCTCTCTAGTTTTTATTACGTCACTTTCTGTTGTACACAGTGTGGAATCTGGTTTTCTATCAATCTTGCGGTCATACTTTTCGTTAGGCCACTCATGTTTAGATTCGTGAGTGATGATGTAAAGGCAGATATACTAGAAATGCCAAATCGAAATGAAAAAATGAATTTTTGAATTGTTTCAAATCGAAATAAAAGAAATCGATGCAGAAAAAATCGTATACAAATAAATTGATCTCCTAAGATCGATTCACATATTGTGCTATCCACCTATTAGAGGTCATAAATTTCTGTAGGAATATTAACACTGAAGAATACATAACGGCGAAACTGGGTTTTCTCCAAACCAAACCTAACAAGGGTTGTCGGAAAATCGTTAAATTTTTTTGGTACTGAAACCCATGTATTTATTAGATGCTTTAGCAATAGATGTGATCCCGTACGAGTCCGAGCTTACACCTTTTACAGATTTTACTTTAAAGCGATCCCGTGCTCCAAAATCTATTTTACTTTCTCAAAACACACATTAGGGTGGCTCGACATAAAATCTGGGGTTTCCAGAGGAATTTAACTTTTAAGACTTTTATCAAAATATTTCAAAAAAATATTAAGATTTCCGTGATATGGTTTTGAAAATACCTCCAAATTGATTTTTGTTATATGTATATAAAAATAGATGCTTAAAATATTTTTCCCCAATAGTGAGTATTTGGTTTGTTCCCACGTCGCTATAGTCAATTTCACTGGTTACATCCATTTTTTTTTTTTAAATTTGCAAACATATTTTATTTTGTTGATTTTACTTTACTGGCTCTTAAACATTTGGGTGAAAGAAATAAACAACACTGATTGTGGATGGTAAGTTCTGAACGCTGCCATATATCTAGAATACAATCTTATGATAATACTATTTTTTCAATACTTGTTTTCATATTTTTACCATTTTCCGCAGGTCAAATCTAAGTACATTTAATTTTTTAAAAGTTTTCATGAAATTTTTGTTACACTAATCGTGAATATAAAATAATATCTATCAACAAAAATATTCGTAACTTCGTTATAGATCGAATGTGCATCTCTGTGGCAACGCTAGAATTGTATACCGTGTACAGTTGCTGTAAACATTTGTACATATTTTTTCGTCGAAATTTTCATATAAATTAGTACAAAAGTTTTCCTTGACTTTAAAAATTAAAGAAAATGGTGTGAAATCGACTTTAAACAATTTCTAACACAGATATCTGCGAAGGATTTGTATTTGTTCCAAATATAAAATCAACTCAACACATTGATTTCCAAGAAAATCTGTTGGATTTTTTACTACGTAGACAAAGTGCTTGCACTCTTCAAGCTGGCCAACAGCGCAACAAAAGAACGACGTTAGTGCAGTGTAAAAAGTATAAAACGGCAGTAGCTGCCACATTTGACCCAAATAGGAAAGAAGTAAAACGGCAGCAGCTATACTGGGAACCTATTAAATATTCAAGTCATGGACGATGCCAATATGCAGGATAAAGAACGGTTTGCAAGCCGTGAAAACCACTGCGAGATCGAAAGACGTCGACGTAACAAAATGACAGCCTATATTACTGAACTCTCAGATATGGTGCCAACGTGCAGTGCCCTGGCACGCAAGCCCGATAAGTTGACCATATTACGCATGGCTGTGGCGCATATGAAGGCTCTACGAGGCACTGGTAATACCAGCAGCGATGGTACATACAAACCTTCATTCCTAACCGACCAAGAGCTGAAGCATTTAATTTTGGAAGCAGCCGATGGTTTCTTATTTGTAGTCTCTTGTGATTCCGGACGCGTTATTTATGTTTCCGACTCAGTGACGCCTGTATTGAACTATACGCAGAGTGATTGGTATGGCACCAGTTTGTATGAGCACATCCATCCGGATGATCGCGAAAAAATACGTGAACAGCTGTCCACACAAGAGTCGCAAAATACCGGTCGTATACTTGATCTTAAAACGGGCACAGTAAAGAAAGAAGGTCATCAATCGTCGATGCGCCTTAGCATGGGTGCACGTCGTGGCTTCATCTGCCGTATGCGTGTGGGAAATGTAAATCCTGATACAATGGTAGCTGGGCATTTAAATCGTTTGAAGCAGAGAAATTCACTGGGTCCGTCACGCGATGGCACCAATTACGCTGTAGTGCATTGCACTGGATATATAAAAAATTGGCCACCAACCGATATGTTTCCCGGTGTGCATATGGAACGCCCTGTTGATGACGATATGCACTCTTCACATTGTTGTCTTGTGGCTATTGGACGACTACAGGTTACATCGACCGCCTCTAATGACATGACCAATTCGAATAATCAATCAGAATTCATAACACGTCATGCTATGGATGGTAAATTCACTTTTGTCGATCAGCGCGTCATGAATGTGCTTGGATACACACCAACCGATTTACTCGGAAAGATTTGTTATGATTTCTGTCATGCAGAGGATCAGATGAACGTGAAGGACAGCTTTGATCAAGTATTAAAACAAAAAGGGAATTTCTCTTTAATGTATCGTGCACGTGCCAAAAGTGGTGAATATATTTGGATACGAACGCATGCTAATGCTTTTCTAAATCCCTACACCGAAGAGGTCGAATATATTGTATGCACTAATAGTTCAGCGAAAACTCTACACTCCAATGTTGCGCACGATTCTAATACACCAGATCAATCAACCGGCGAACATATCTATGTAGCACCCGGTGTTGATTACACTTTGCAAGGACGTCGCGATGTCACCCCATCCGCTGCCACTGCTGATGGCATGTACACTGCACATGGAATGATCGGTGCCCACATACCTCCACAAAGTGCTTTAGCAGCACAAGCTAATAACGTTGCACGTCCTGGTTCAGCACAGAATCCCGTCACCTATAATTACGATGCAACACATTCACCACTGGGTGGTTATCCGCCAACTGCTGGTGGCCCATCACCGAACACAGCACACATGGCGAAAATTCCAAAAGCCAATAGTTCACCCACACCCAGTGCAGCCACTTGGACAACGCTGCGTCAACAGCAGCAACAGCAACAGGCCGTATCCGAAAGCTATCAATACAATCAGACCAGTCCGGCACGTTCACCCAGTGGACCCACATACACTCAATTAAGTGCAGGCAATGCACGTCAGACGCCCTACCATACCGGTAGCAGCGCACAAGCAGCACCGCCACCACCCACCAACGCTCCAGGCATGTGGGGTGAATGGCAAAATCCGGCACAAGCACAACATCCACATGCACCACATGCAGCTACTCATCCCAATCACGGTCCGCATGCCGTTCATGGTGCTCATGTGCAAGCTGGTCAACCGCAGGGTCAAGAGTTCTCCGATATGCTACAAATGTTGGACCAAAGCGGCACAACTACATTCGAGGACTTAAACATTAATATGTTTAATACACAATTTGAGTAGATAGAAATACATACATAAATACATATTTAGTGTAATTGAGAGCTAAAATTGGAAGCAACGAATATTTCGCATTTGGCGGAAAATGTAAGACGCAAGGCTTCTGAGGCAATATGGCATATGTAGAAGATAAGTTAAAAGTACTAATATTAGCAACGCAATTATTATAGAGTAAATTTAATGTTGAAAGAAATCGTTGGCGAGAAGTCTATGAACATTAATAAACTAGAAGCGAATATTCATACATACTCAGAAAAAAGCAGCTAATATGCATAGCTTGAAATTTCGCAAGAAATCACATGCTTTATACAAAGTAAACCAAATTTTTTAAACGCCAAGTCAGCAATTGGGTTGCGCGAAATGCTAATTTACACGAACACTATCAAATTAAAAATTAATATCACTCTTACTTAGCGGCGCAATATTGTTGGTAGATATACCACGGTTAGAAGAAGAAAACCCTGAGATCGTCACGTTTCATCTCTCTGTAACATTTTACAACTATTTTTTGTTTTCTTAACTGTTGCGAGGTCGAAGTGTAGAAAAGCCAAGTGCTTATTGAAGCCGTGACTATTACCACTATTATAAAGGTATAATTTTCAACTAATTTTTCATAAATATTTGAAAATGAGTGTCAAATATTAATCATAAAATAAAGTAAAATAAAATTTCTCAAGAATCACTGACTAAAACGATGCTGGAATGACAGAATACATATATTACAATTAGAATATTCGAATGGCAAACTTTTTCTTGTAAATCCTAAATCTTTTTTTTTTTTTTTTTTTTTTTTTTTTTTTTTTTTTTTTTTTTTTGAATTCGTCGTTAGGGTTCTTTGACCATTATATCTGCAGACTATCTATAGTTACAAGAAATATTTAGGGAGATGTAAAAGTAAATTGGGTTTTTTCAAAAGGAAAAAGGTGTATACAAAAAAAAATTTATCGCATAGAAAACGCTTTAAAACTTAAACCAATAAATATGCTATAGTTTCGTAAAGTGAAACTCACACACACATATATGTATACATATATATATATACTACTTATGTACGTATTTTAGCATAAAAGGGTGTGCCGTTTTCCTTGCTAATATTTTTCGCTATAAAACAAAGAAAGCATATTTTATTAGAAAACTAAAAAGAGCGTAAAAAAGTAAAATAAAATTTCTCAAGAATCACTGACTAAAACGATGCTGGAATGACAGAATACATATATTACAATTAGAATATTCGAATGGCAAACTTTTTCTTGTAAATCCTAAATCTTTTTTTTTTTTTTTTTTTGAATTCGTCGTTAGGGTTCTTTGACCATTATATCTGCAGACTATCTATAGTTACAAGAAATATTTAGGGAGATGTAAAAGTAAATTGGTTTTTTCAAAAGGAAAAAGGTGTATACAAAAAAAAATTTATCGCATAGAAAACGCTTTAAAACTTAAACCAATAAATATGCTATAGTTTCGTAAAGTGAAACTCACACACACATATATGTATACATATGTATATATATATACTACTTATGTACGTATTTTAGCATAAAAGGGTGTGCCGTTTTCCTTGCTAATATTTTTCGCTATAAAACAAAGAAAGCATATTTTATTAGAAAACTAAAAAGAGCGCGATGCCAGTTATGGAATAGTAACTTTTTTTTTTATTATTTACAATGACTTTGTGCTAAAACTTCTTCGTTAATTTTTTGTATCAAAATATGGCTCATTTAACAAAGCCTAGCACAAATTTCACACTGATGCGAAATTAAAACAAACATTCGAGTATAATAAAGTGGAAGTTTTAAGTTACTACAAACCGGCGAAATAATGATCAAAAATTATCGGGTATTCAAGCCACTTATAACTTTCACAAAACTTCATACACAAAATTCTCTTAAAGTTCTGACTAAAAAGTTTCAAATTTGTATAAGATGTTATTTAATTTGCTGAATTTTTGTTAATTTTGTGTAATGTTGAAAATTTGGACTAATTCAGTAGCATGAAAAACATAGTAAATAATATTGAAAAAGCCCATACAATATTTCCCAATCTGTAAATCTTCAAAAAACAGTTCCAGTTTCACTGAAATTTTTTAAAATTTGGATAGGTGTAAAATGATTCTATTGCTTTTGGTCAAAACGTATAATAAATCTCCGCATTTACGAAAGTAACGTCAAATAAAGAAGCAACATTATGCGCTGGAGTGCAGAACAACCAACTACACTACAACAACAACCACAGGAGGGATAACCTGGCGTTTTAAAACCTTTTGGTCTTCAGCCATTCAAACATAAAACACCAAAAAAAAAACTGTTAATCTCAAAAGAAACACATATTGATATTAATCCTCCTATTTATAATAATCCAAATTAAAATAAGCAAATTCTGAATTTTGAGATTGTTTTTCATTTCTATCAATTCTCATTACTGGATTCGAGTGTAGTTTTATTTAATAGTCATTTAAAAAAACTAAAAAATGTTTAACTAAAAAAATTAAATTTCTATTGTTATAAATTTAAAAAAAAAGTAGGTACCATAATTTGTCCTCAAGAAATACGTTTTTTATAAAGCGAAAGTATTTACCATATTTGTACAAGTTCTTACGGTTTAAAATCCGCCGATAAAAAAATCATCGAATAAAATGTATTTAAGCTTTTTGATAATAATTATTTTATATGTATGTGTATATTTAAGTAGAGCATTAATTTAACAAAAAATCAAGCTTTACCTTGAAAATAATCGGAGAACTTGAACGCGGCGTAAAAAAATTGTAATCAAAACTTAAATAAGATATTGAATTGCACCATTCAAATATTTGTTTTTTACAAATTAACGGTAAACCCGCTGAAAATGTAGGCAGATATTTTCAATCTCCGTGTAAAATATAATCTCGATTTTTTCACACGATAATGTAATTTTGTTTTAAATAAAGGTTATTAATTTTACAAAAAAAAAAAAGAATTAAGTAGTACATATCATTCATATGTTAAGTTCAGGATAATTATTATATAACTATCATCAATACATCAACTCTTGATACCAGGGTACAATGGGTACATGGAAATCCTTTGGAACGGATACGTTTCTGTTACTCTGTTGGAAAACTCAAAAAAGGGAAGAAATCGACATGTAGTATCATTCAATCAATATATTGAAACATTAGAGTAGTACACTGCACCAAGCACGGCAAATTTCGAATGTTCCGCCAAGTGTCATCATCGACGAGGCGCAAGAATGGCGTTGGACCAGTTCCGCGCAGAGATTTCTCATATTGGGCATATGATTTGAGATATTACGAGAGTACATTGGCGTACGTATTGTTGAAACTATTCGTTTCACGTTTAAGACATGATATCTGATGATGGCCTCCAGAAGGTATCGATTGAGGGTGATCCTTACGCTTTGTATGTTGGCACAAAATTTTTAGGAATGCTGATGAAATGACAGTCCTTGGCCGGATATAAATCCCGGTCGTTCTGGTATCGTAGAACCGACAGTCGTGGGAACGGGATTATTTAGTTGTTGTTGTTGTTGTAGCAGCATAAAACATTCTCCATAAAGTTTTGGCGAATGCTGCTGAAATGACAGTCCATGGCCGGATATAAATCCGGGTCGTTCCGGTATCGTAGAACCGACTGTCGTGGTTTTCGACCCCACCTATATGCCTAACTCCGGTTTAACTTCTTCGAGACAGTAAATGGATAAATGTAGTGTATACTCTGCTTCGAATTCAGACTAAATGTTTATTTGGCGTCATCAAGGGAAACGTTCAACACAGCGATAGGAATTCATTAGTTGGTTAAAATTTAAAGGTACCAACACTAGATTCAATAAGACGTGTACTATTCGCAAAATTTTAATGAAGTAAGCAACGTGAAGCAAAATGATAAAACCTAAAAACAGAGCATCATACCGTTTTTGACCTTGGTTGTATGTAGTTTGTTTCATGATTATTGATTCATTAAACTTTTAGCTTAAAATTAAAATACTAAAAAGCTGTTTATATCAGGCATCTTGTTCGTGACCTAGGGAAACAACTTTTAAATTTCCAGTGCCCAGTATTTATTTCAATGCAACTGAAATTTGGAAAACGTTGGTAGCGAAACTCTGCTTGTCGAAACCATTGATCAATTATTACAATTTAACTGCGACATCAGTGAAAATCCAAATTTTTTGTGTTAGAACATTAACTAAATTTATTTCAACACAAATGATACCTTATTTTTACCAAATAGCTTAATCTTCTGCTTTCTCTGGCGGCGGTCCACACGGCTGCAGCATGCGTTCCATCAAATTAAAGCGTATTCTGGCTTTGGATTCATTTTCTGCAATAGCGAAATAATTCAACATATCGTAATGGCCCATATAACTAGCTAGAGAGTCGCGATGTTGGTTGGTAAGCCATTCAAATTTCGTTGTGTCTGCGTGCCCAGTACCGATATATTTACTTTGCAAATGCTCCAACTGACTATGTATATTATATCTTTCTCCCATGATCAGAATATTCTTTTCTTGTTAAAATCAAATAATTTATTGATGAGCTTGATGAATCCTTTTTTCGATTTGTCTTGATGAATTCTATTAAACTGGGTCGATGATAATAGATATGTGCATAATAAAAGCAATAACATGTTAGAGCTGGAGAAAGATCGATACATCGATAAAATTTCAGTATTTTAGGGTCGATTTCTCAGTGCTAGCTGAAAATATTTGTCTAGAGGCGAGGAGTTTTGAGAAATTGTGATTTTAAAAAGTCCTTAATTTTAACCTTGACCATTCCTAAATCTTACAAAAAGGTATATCGTGATTTTCACCTCAAGAATTTCTATTAACCTCCAAACGTGTTGTCTTAAATTTGAGAATTTATAGGTATTCTGCTTTTAGGCCTGTGCAAATAGACGCGGTACGGTACAGATCACATATCATGGCGGTATATGGGAGCACTCGAACAGACACGGTATTGGAAGTGCGGTACACCGCGATTAAAAAAATACCGCAAGTGCACAATCGACCACGCGGTACTAGTACATACATATATCGTAAGCAGGGTTGTAATTTTGAGCTAGAGTTCTACCCAAGTATATTTTATAAATATTATCTTATCTTTATTGAAACATGAAGAAATGAGAAGTTTTTGGCTCGTTAAAAATATTTTTGAACACGAAAATTTAATTAACCTTTGCCCTCCTTTACGTGGAATGACCCAGGGTAATTTATTCAAAATTAAATGCTTTGTTAAATCGACTCTGTGTAGTGGCTTCCCTAGCAGCTGTTCAAATAATTTCTGATTTTTAGCTTTAATTTCTCAACCGTTTCGGCTTTTTGGCGAAATTTAATCGGAATGAAAATAACTTTCAAAGTAAAGCTTAACAAAATATATCAACAAATATAATTTTAACAAATTTCATCGGTACAAAATGTGTGGAAGAACCTGCCTGTAAGTAAAATAATACAAGTGTGACTGTTTAAAACAAAAAAATTATTCATCATACCTTCTTGTAGCACATTGGAACCGCCAGAGGTGCTTTGTGCCTGCAAATACAAAACCACCAAATCACCTGGGACGTCAGTTAAATTAGATAAGTCAGAAAATGTAAACAACCAAGACTCACAAAAGGAAGACCAAACAGAAAACATCTCTAAAATGGATAATACTTTTTTAACACCAGAATGGCGCTCTGAGTTTAATTGCGGTCGGAAATATCAAGCCTCATATAATATGGCTCCCACTGATATAACACCAGTGCTTGTATCGGCTGATCACTTCTCTGACGATGCTGAGAATGAAGGATCAAATCCTCAATCGCGAGTTGTTGTTCCTATGATGTGGGGAATGATTCCGTTTTGGCACAAAGGAGACTACCGCCGTCATGGCTTGTCAACCAACAACTGCCGATTAGAGCACATGCTCGAGTCAAAATTATATCGCGGCCCATTTCGAAGAGGTCAGCGTTGTGTGGTGCTATGTGAAGGTTTTTACGAATGGCAAACAACAAAATCAGCCAAACCCTCTGAACGTGCTGCACATCTTTTGTACATGCCACAAGCAGAGGGAGTAAAGATATATGACAGATCTACATGGACTCCTGCGAAAGTAGAACTTCTGAAAATGGCAGGACTCTTTGATGTGTGGTCAGACGAAAACGGGGACAAGATATTCAGTTACAGTATTATAACTTTTGAGTCTTCGAAGATAATGTCATGGCTACATCATCGGATGCCAGCAATACTGGAAACAGAGCAGCAAGTAAACGTAAATATTTCATATGAATATATTTCAAGATATACACATACATAAATATTTCCACGTATGATTTAATTGTGTTCTTTTTTTAGGATTGGCTTGACTTTAAACGAGTCAATGATGATACAGCTTTAGCAACTTTGCGCCCTGCCAGTGATTTACAATGGTATCGTGTCTCGAACCTCGTTAACAATTCACGCAATAAATCTAAACAATGCAATCAGCCCATAGAGTTGATACACAAATCTGCAGATTTAAAGGAAAATAATGTCAAAAATAAAACATTGCTGGGTTGGCTGAATGTACGAAAGCGCCGCGAAGAACAAGCAAAACAGTTAAGTGATGATGAGAGTACAACTGAGTTTGGAGCCGAGAGTGGCGGAGGAAGCACTACAAGTGAAAGCGAAGCGGAAAATCCACCAAAAC
The DNA here is from genome assembly GCA_951828415.1 of Anomoia purmunda. NCBI lineage: Eukaryota > Metazoa > Arthropoda > Insecta > Diptera > Tephritidae > Anomoia > Anomoia purmunda. The sequence continues at coordinate 19,947,754 of OX639993.1, forward strand.
GACCACGTTTTCGTGATTACAAGAGAGCTGTTAGGGAGGCTGCTCTATTAAATACTGCTGCATCGACAGATAGTGCAAGTGAGAAGCCGCAGACCTGCGATGAAAGCTAATTTCCAAATATACATAATGATAGCTAAATGTATAATTTATAGGGATCGAAAATAATAGTTATTTTTGAATTTCATTCGGAAAGAATTTCTCTTTTTAACATTTGTATTAAGCAATGCGATGCTTGTTAACTAAGGAATGTTTATCATATTATTTTAAATTTTTTCACTTTGATATCCCCTTTGTTTTTTGACTGATATTTTTTTAAATCAAAAATAAAAGTTTTATTTTTGGGGTGAAAAATAAATTTAAAATCAGTTAAAATTTTAGTGTTATTTTTTCGGTCAAATATAAAAGTTAAAATCTGACTTATTTTTTCGGTCAGAAATAACAGTTAAAGTTTTAGTTTTATTTTTTCCGGTTAAAATTATCAGTTTACATATTAACAATACAATATGTTTTAATTGAAAAAATATCAAAATCAAAAATGCGCTCCTTTTTAATTGCAGTTTTCTTTAAATATATTTCCCAGGTACGGATTTAATTTCTGTAATTTAACCTTTTTACTGAAATGATTCAGAATTCAATTTATATATATATTTTTTTTATCTTAAACGGTTACACTCACGAAAAAATAAAGTCTACGTTTTAACTTTTTTCGTTGACTGAAAAAACAAAGGTTGTTCATATTCGAATAAAAATTATTTGCCGAAAAAGTGAAAGTCCAATTTCAACTATTATTTTTGACCGAAAAAGTAAATGTCTAATTTTAACTATTATTCTCTACCGAAAAGTACAAAGGTAGAACATTAACTTAATTTTTTTTTACTGAAAACATTGGTGAAAAAAGTAACAATTATTTATGGACTCAGCGTCAAGTTAGAGATTATAGGTAGCAAATTAGGTAATTTGCTACTTTAAAATGCAAAATTTGGCGATTATTTTTTTTTATTGAAAGTTTGTGACGTAAAAATTCCAATATCTCGGTGAAAACTTTTAACTCGGACATTTTCATTTCGCCCAGTAGTTTCAGGCATGTAAACTATACAAATTCACTCGGTAGGGAAATGAAGGAAAATATTTTTTGTTGTTGTAAAAGTCATGCGTGTAGTCCAAATAAAGTAAAGCTTGTTTCATCTAATTTAAAAATTATGCCATAAAACTCCTATACACTTACAGCCTGATTATGAATGTTGAAAAATTTTCTGTTCAAATTATGCTTGTTATTTTTTTTTACTTAAAGCTTCAGTAAAAAAAATTCGATTCATAAAAAGATTCCATGACTAAGTAATATTGCTTGCCATACCACAACGCGACATAAGCCTTGTTTTACTTTTTTACAAATATGGCAACTCATGGTATAACTTACATAGAATTACAACTCTGGGCAATTGGAAAAGTACTAAATGGAAAATTAAAGAGCAAAAACAATAAGATTGAAAAATTGTCTCTTGTCGCGAAATAAAGTTGTTTTCCTTTCTATTCAAAATTTTCGTTAAAGTAAATTTTATTTATTTACAAACATTGGGAGATCGTGTGCAACACAAATAAATATCTAAAGTATGCTATAGTTTTTCAACTAAATAGCGAAAAATAAGGAATAAGAAAGCAGAAATTTTCGTCACCCAATATTTGCTTTACGGGAAGTGCGAGGAAAGGAATTTTTTTTATTTGTCATCGTTTGTAACGCGATTGAAAATTTGTTTGAAAAGTGCAAAGAAATTGGTGCCCAGAAGCTCCAATCGCCAAAAGTGGATTTATGTTTGGACGCGCTATATTTTTCGGTGCAAATGATTAGGTTAGCTCGAAATAGGTTGCTGCAAACCGATGTGCAAGTCAATGCTGAGTGTGCCCAATTCAAGCATTACAACGTAGTAAAAATAAACGCAATAAAACGAAATATTTTCATACCTAGGCATACATACATATGTATGAACGTGGTTGTGATTTTAAAAAAATTATTTAAAGTTAAATTGCGAAAAGTGCTCGGGGTTTTCATGAAATCAATTGGCCGCTGTCAATAATAATACATGCGGTTTTTCTGCTTACATACAATATGCTATGTGCCACTAAAAGTCAAATGGCTATTTAATGAAGCCTCAAAGAAAAATCTTGTATGTAATTAAAAGTTGTCCTACTGCATTCTCATTGAGTGTTTACCACAATCCAATGCCAACAGCCACCCTTGGTGCACACTGGGGAATATACATACATAATAAAAATTGCAGCAAGTGCTGTTGCGGGTTACATCGTGCAACTTTCATGGCCACAGTCGCTAATTTGTTCCAAATTTCGTTTGTATGCTGACAAAATATGATTGGGTTGAGCCCGAAATAAAAAAATAACAATTTTTAAAACATATAGCCGTCATAGCTTATCGAAATTTATATATTTTACTCCAAATCGTTATAAATGCGTTTGAAAATGTTGTGAATTCCACTTGAAAAAAACTGCAGACAGTGCTAACAAAACTGTATCATTTCCTATAGTTTTTATCAGCTGTGCTAAAGAAAATACCTGCGGGTAATAGCCCAACTATTTCTTAAAGGTGTATTGCTTGATTCTTTTGTGAACTAAGTTTTAGGCATGCAGTTCATGGTTTGCACGTCCGCTTTGTTATCAGCCTTACGTTTCTGCACTGGGAAATGAGTGATTTTTCGTAGACGGCAAATTTTCAAAGCTGGCAACACTGTTTTTGCCGATGAAGAATCCACGACGTTTGGCACGACCAAAGCACGAAACGAGTGAACGGGCAACGGGCTGAATATTTTCTTTTTTCTTGCTTTCCTTGAGGAGTTAAAAATAAAATTTTCGCAATGGAAGAGGTTGCAGAAGTGAAAACAAGAATATCATAATTAAAAGAAAATTCTTTTAGAAAACAAAGAACTTGCCGATTCTTTTGTTAAATTTGAGTTTTTCTCAAGCACAGAGCGGAATATATAAGAAAGAAAGGAAATTTAAGTGAAGGTATAGCAGCAAAATGAAATTTCATTTTGTACATTTTTTCTTCGTTTCTATTCGAGTAAATGAAAATTAAGCAAAAAGGTGAAAATAAAAGATAGCTTCGGAGGTGTGCAGATTTGCAACATGTCTATGGGAATTTGGCTGGTCGAATTGGAATGCAATAAGACGGAAGGGTATCTGCAGAGGGAAAACAAAAGTTGTTAAAGGGGGGATTGTGTGTGTAGCTGACTAGTGTTTAGGGCAGGGACGAATGATAGTGCACTGATTGTTATCCCGATTGAAATGCTACTAAAAGAAATCTAGCTGAATTCGTAGCAAAAAAAAAAACTGGTGGGAAAATATGCTTATATACATAAGTGCAAAAAAAGTAGTGCTTCAAATATGTTATACAATTTCTTACTACTACAGATTGTATAAGCTACTCCCGCTAATAGGCTTATGTTGGGCAAAGGACGCTATTTGCCGGTACCATTAAACACAATGCCATAGAAATGTTATATAATTTGAAGTTGCATACCATTTTGTATTTTGAAAGTTTAATCCTTCTAAAAAACTTGCCTGCATTTGCGAAACAACGCCTAATAAAGAACTTCTTTTTTTTTTATCTATATACAGTTGCTCCATTATTTCCACAATTGTTATCTGCAGTATAATTAAAGGGACTCGGTTCGCAGCATTCTTCTAGCGACTAATCGATTCAGTTAGGCCGCGGCCCACTATCGGCTGGAACAACGCTCTGCTGGAGAGGAAGTGTCAGCAAGATTACGAAAACAAACCTTAGCTGCCAAAAGGCATACATTTAAATATATTAAAGGATTTCTACAATATCGCTGAAATTCACTGTTCAATATTAACCTAGCTAATACTACATTAACATAGTACTTCGTGAACTACTGATTTATTATAAGGATTTGTATGAGAATTAACTTATTTGGCGTCCGAGGCATACAAACTACTACTTACATATATTGACGATTTGTAACTTGGTAAAAATAATACATTTTCAAGCACATAATTGATTGCTATCCCATTTCTACCGTTCATCATCGTCAACTACGCTATTCAGTGAAAGAGGTGGTGCACAAAAAATTGTTTTGTTATTGAAACATCGACGTCTCAAACGTAACGAAAAGTGTTTGCAGTTGTGAGGAAATAACAGTAGCAACGCAGGCAGTGGAAGTGGTGCAGTGGTGTTTAGTTTGCGGTTGTACAGCGTCTTCTGAATAATGAGTCGCCATGAAGGTAAACCCCCACCATGTCTAAATTTTGTTTATTTTTTAATAGTTTATACTAGAATAATATAAAAGAGTGGTGATTGCTCCCGACTAGATCGCGCAAATTATGTATATTTCTGCTTCTGTAAAATTATAAAGTAAAAAATATTATCGTTCATTAAAATTATTGAAAATTTCTCGTTTTTTTTTTTAAACACAAAAACTCTCATCTTGCTCGCGAGCATACTATGCCCATATGTACATAAATATCTATGCATTTACGCGTCATTGATAAAAAATTATATATCCAATTTTGATACATATTTTAATTTAATGTTTGTAAAATTCTCTATAAAATTATTTTCTTTATAATAACCGGCTTGGTTTGTTGCGCCTAAAAAGTACAACGCATTAAATTTTATATACGAATTAAAAAATTTATTTATTTATTTATTTAGTTTATATCATTCGCAAATGAATTTGCACACTATGATATAGACTCCGGACGACTAGGTTATTGAGAGTCTCAGAAGATATGGTTATTTGTTAGGTTTAAGAGATTCTTCTATTTCTTTTATGTTCCTGTTACAATTACTAAGTATTTCCTTCAACCTTTTTTATTCTTTAGTGTGGGCAGGTTGCTAATACGAGTTATATTTTGAATTTATTATGTTTTAAGACTTCTTAAAAACTTCTCCAAAAATGGAGTTTGGTATAAATACATTTTTTTTAGTTTCTTTCAATTTTTTTTATTAGAAACATTTGTTTGACGGAACCATAATAATTGGTTTTGTAAAAAAAATGTGGTACGAGGATGGGCAGAACTTTTAAGCTTAATCCGATTCATGAGTTTTTTTTTAGAAAATATATATGTATAAACAAATTTGTATGTATAAAAATAACACAAAAAATATAAGCGATTTTTTTATGTAGAGTGATGCGTCCTGGTGTACGTATTAAAAATCTTAAAAAAATAAGTATGCCACTATTGTTTTTCGAAATTATTTTAATCGGTTCGGTATTTTGAGTCAAATTGTTACAAACATTTTCCATATGCTCAATTTTTCATAATACCTGCCTGTATTTTTTTATTAATTGCCCTTTAGGCGTATCACCAGAAATAAGTTGTTTATAATTTAATTTTACTTTTCAAAGGGGTGGCAACCCACTCCCAAATAAAACTAGCTATTATTATTATTATTATTTTATTTATTACGGTCATATGACCTATTTATATGTACAAAGTATTTAAATACATAACATTTATTGCTAAATTCAATTTTATGTACTAAATAATTAGATTAAGTTTTATATATTAAGCACTATATTAAACATTATACAAAACTATACATAACAACTAGAATAGAATAGTATGTACACGCTTTCCATGTGCTACAAATTTCTTCTGTTAAGCGGGTGGAGGGGTAATTGTATGGGGCTTTCGTCGCAGTGATCGGGAAGGACGTGTTCCCGAGTCAACTCGCCGCCAATTCTTTTGGATATCAGATGGTCAGAAAGAACATGTTCCCGAGCCATCCGTTCGCTGATGATGAGCTGGTCGGGAAGGACGAGTTCCCACGCCAGTCGCTCGTCGTTTCTTTTTCATGAGCAGACGGTCTGAAAGGACGGGATCCAAAGCCGCGCTGCCTGGGCCGTCGGAATGGACTGGTTTCCGAGCCGCGCCTTCGCCGTTCATGCTGCAGTGACGGTCGGAAAGTACAGGTTTCCGAGCCGCCACCCGTTGAAAGTGGTCCCACCTCTTTAGTGATTTCGTTACTTATAGATCTAGAATCACACTTCCAGTATGGATGCAAAGGACTAGTTCCCATCCGACACTTCATACCGATTGAACCGTTTCACACTCATATTTTATATGCTTGTGTAAAATTTAATAAAAGTTAATCTGTAAAACAGGTGGCAACCCTCCAAAATATTGGTATGATCCTTCTCACCGAGAATCCGTTTGACACTCATATTTTCATATAACTTGTGCATAATTTAATTAAATTCGACTTTTCAAGCAGTTGGCCACCCTCTCCGAAGGGAGCAAACCCATGTCTAAAACCTTCCCGTGATAGAAACTAATACATTTCAAGTAATTCCGTGCAGCGGATAAAAAGTTATATGGGCACAAATAAACAGATTTTCATATTTGTAAATATAGATAGAAGATAAATAAAGAATGGAAGTGTAGATATGTTAAAAGGTTGATTTAATATTAAAATTATACTATATGAATCCTAGCAATTTAGAGTGTAACTGCTTAACTTTAATATAGAAATACGTACATACATAGATATATATGTGCATATATGGTTGGTATATTCTAATTCTTAATTCTTGTTTCTTTTTAGGAGTCAGTTGTGATTCTTGTCTCAAAAGCAACTTTAATGGACGCCGCTACAAGTGTTTGATTTGTTATGATTATGATTTATGTGCTGATTGTTATGAAGAGGGTGTTACATCGACTCGACACTTGGTCGATCATCCAATGCAATGTATTTTAACGCGTTCCGATATTGAATTATTTTTTGGTGGCGAGATGCTGAATTCGGAGCAGCCGCAAAGTTTCACATGTCCCTATTGTAAGAAAATGGGTTTTAGCGATGCTACATTGCTGGAGCACGTTTCGGCCGAGCATACGGAAACCAGTCTTGAGGTAGTGTGTCCGGTGTGTGCCGGACTACCGGGCGGTGAACCGAATCTAGTCACAGACGACTTTGCCGGTCATCTAACATTGGAGCATCGAACGGGCCCGCGCGAATTGATTTCATTTCTGATATCCTTTTTTAAAAGAACATCGTTCTATATTTATTCGCATATGAATTTTACATATTAATCTTTACACTTTTAGCTAATTCTCTTCAATTTTTAATACACGGTATACCTTAATATTTAATTTTGATATATACGACGAACCATCTGCTATTCGACATGGTGGCGGTGTACGTCGTATTCCAGGGCGTACGCTTGGCGGTCCACGCGCACGACGTGCCAACATGCACTTTAGCTCATCGAGTGGTTTGTCTGCTCTATCGCCATCCGGTAGGGAATCGGTGGATCCCATTGCTGAGCTACTCTCACAGTTATCGGGTGTGAGACGAGGCGGACCGCAGACGTCCCAACTGCAACAATTGCAGATGCAAATACAATTGGAACGCCAACAAGTGACGGTATGTAAATTTGATATTATTATTTGTGTATTTGCTTCAATAGGATACATTATGTACATACATATGTACAAATGTAGTATGTGTGTACAGTATATATGTAGATATATGTACATATATAGTATGTATGTTTTGTTAACGCTGCAAGTGGAAAATTGCGCAGTTGTAATACTTTTGGCAAGCAACAAAACAACGTCGCAACACACAAAAATAATGACGTTATTGGTTTTAATTGTTTATATTCTAAATTTGTATTTTTATGTTTCGTCTTTGATTTTTTGCATGTGTTGTCATTTTTGCGAATTCACATTGATACATATTATCTATGATTTCATGCTTTCTTTCTCTTTGTTTCGTACATTATAATTGTTCTTTTATTTTGTTTGTTTGTTTTGTCTTTAATTTTAGGCAACACGCCAACAGTTGGAACGCTTGCCCCGTCGGGCTCATCCGATGGTCTCTTCATCGAATTCGAATGCAACCATGCCGGAGGTGATAAGTAGCGGTCCAATATTAAGTGGCAGTGGTTCTGGTGGTAGCGGTGGCAGTGGTGCAAGCGGTTCAGGTAGTGTTAATGGTGGTGGTGGTGGCACCTCATGTCGCACCAATGAATGGACTGTTAATCCCTCGTTAGCAACCCTACAACAAACACAATCGGGTCTAACAGGCAACAATGCACTGAACAGCAGAGAGGTAAGTAATATTTATGGTATTCGATTTATTTAACAAACAAAAAAAAAAAACAAAAAATATTTACAATCTAAAATTATATTTACCAGAGCGGCGGTGGAAGTGGCAGTGTAAATGGAGGTAGTGGTAGCAATGCCAACAATGTACTTGGCATGTCGGTTGTTGGTGGGGCCGTTGGCACGGGTGGTAATGGCTCAGGCCCCGGAACTGATGGTCAATCGCAGTTTTTGCTAACAAAATTCATGCAGCCAACATTGAGTGATACAGAATGGGCTGAAATGGAACGGGAACGATCTGATCGGTAAGATTGTCTTACTGATTGCTTTTCTTTAATTTTTGTTTTTTTTTTTTGGACTTTGAAATGGCTGTATGTGAAAGCTATAAAAAAAACCTTTTGTTTTACTACTAAAAGCAAAATTTTCAGAAAAATAGTAAAGCTTCATTCAGAAAAGTAGTAAATCTTCATTACGGAAAAATTTTTGACAAAATTTGTAAAAATTTAAAAATTCATTGATAAGTTTTAAAAGTTATAAATATCCATTTAATTTTAATTGTATTTTATAAAATTATAGTTAATTTATAAAAATTCGGCAAAATTAAAAAAAGCTTAAAATTTCCAGCTTTTAATCCGAATTTTTTAAAAATAAAAATCCGAGTATACATAATACAAAAGCAAACAAAAAAATGTCTAAAAGAAGTTTTAACAACTTGAATATCCACTTTATTATAGTTAAATGGAATGAACGGAAAAAATTTGCCTAAATATTCGTATTAAAATATTTAAAAAAATTTTGGATATAATTTTGCGAAAGTTTTCTAGAAAGTTGGAAACTTCGCCTTAAATGTTTTTTTTTTTATAGAATTAACAAATTCTCTTATACAAAATTATCCAAACTTAGAACATTTTTTTTAGTTATATGTTACAAATTCGAAATCACAAATTTTCAAGAAAAAATGACATGTATGTAGCTACTAGCCCTATGTACTCTGTGTGTGTCACGAAAAAATTATTTTATTTGTTTAGTTCGTTTTATCTGTGAGAATAATTATTTCGATTGATTTTCAATGCTTTCGAAGAATGCTTCTTTTTTTTTTTTTTTTGTTAATTTGCATTCATGAGATGATAAACAAATTATATTTATCTTTTAATATCAAATTTTGGAGTAGAATCAAAGAAAATCATAACGCCTTCGTAAATTCAGGATTCGTTTAATTATTAGTTTTCGAATTAAGTACCAATGGGATTTTCTAACGTCGCTATTGACCTGAGATTCGTTGGAACGTTACACTAGTTTTCTAATTTGCAAATAAAAAATTTCTCTGACCTTATTTCGTCCTTTGCGGAGAATGATCTATCTATATACTGTAGAATTAACTTATATTTTGTTTGAGGAAAATTTAATTTTTAGCACCTCGAAACAAATTCTCGTATTATATTATCTCTTCGCTTACCCAAAATAATTTATTTGCTCTAAAATTTATACTTCCATTTCACATTACAGTTCTCAATTCGTGCAAGCGCTTCTATTGTCGACACTTTCCTTTGACTCGCTTGACACTATTGCATTAAATGGTGCCGATCATGAGCGCGAGAATCGTGGCGAATCGCAGGAAACCCACAGTGATAATGTAAATAATGAGAAAGTCTCAGCCGCGAACACAAAAAGGGATGCCAATACGAGGGAATCTTTAATGAACAACAATACAGATGCCTCGGCACAAACTACGAACACGAGCAGCAGTGGCGGCATGCATGGTAGTGTTCGACAGCAGGTGCATCAACAGCAGCAGACCTCTCCGGAGGATATTGCCGATGAGTACAAGCAATTACAACAACAACAACAACAGCAGCAGCAACAACAGCAACAGCAAGCACAGCAGCAAACCTACGCATCAAAAAAGAAGTCAACGAGCAACACTGGTGCGAGTGGAGGCGCTGGAGGTGCTAGCGCTAAACCGATAGCTGACAGAGGCATTGAGCGACGAGGCCGTCCACCACCTCCACCAGTTGGTGGGGGTGCAGCGGCTACTGGTTCACAACCCCAACAACAACATTCTAGGTAGTGCTATCGTCCTCATCAGCCATGACATGAACATAAAAAGAAACAGCAAAAACTAAAACTGCAACACAAAAACAAACAAAAGAAACAACATAAAGAGAATTTGGAGCTGAACCACAGCCACAGCCACAACCACATTCACATACACAACCACAACCACAACCACAACCACAACCATAATCACAACAAGAACAAAATACATTTCGCACAGCAAGAAAGAAGTAGACGAACGTTGTGGTTGCCAATGGCAGATGCAAAAGTACAGCACTATAATAATGATGAAGGAACAGTTAAAGTAAATGGGTTTATTGGAGGGGAAGGATGTTCTTCAGGCAGAATGCGGAGGGCGACGACGATGCAACGTGGACGTGGTCAACGGCAGCAGAACGAAGACGACGACGACTACATATACATAAGAAGCAGCAGAAGCAACAACCAGAGCAAAACATTATAAATATGGTTTATTAAATACATACTATATTATAATTAATAAAATTTATATAATTATAAAAGAAAAGAAAAAACACAAAAAACAAAAAAAGCAAAACTAAGGCAACCCAACCAACCAACACACCTATTGTAATCATATGAACTTATTATAATTTTAAAGAAATTGAACATTTAAAATTAAAGGAAACACTATTAAAAAAAAGAACATAAATAACGAAAATATCTGTAGCATGGCCAATTTGATTATACATACATACATACGTACATACACACTTTACATTTACATGAATACATATACGACATATAGACAAACAAACATACTTATACATAGATTGTTTGTGGGGAGCGAACGGGCATAGTCGAAAAAAAAGAAAAGAAAAATTGCACAAGGAATGAGCTTCAATTGGTTACTACAAATGGACTTATAAAAAATTCGATTTCAATATAACACATTTTAAGGAAAATTATGTATGTATACCCCGAAAAATACTAAACTGATGTGAAGTGAGATATATGTTTTTTTAAAAACATTCATTGATTCTGCGTTAATGCGCGTTTCATTGCTGTAGGTAATGTTTATGTATTTATTTAAAAAAAAAAAAAACAATTAACATTGAAAAACATAGTTAACTTTTCAAAACTGTTCAAAAGCCATTCTCCATGTTCGAGAATAGAAACTTTTAAAATGTCAGATTAACTTCAGCTCCACTTTCTTTGTGGCTCACTTATTTATTGTGATTTCGCAATTATAAATTACTCGCTAGTAGAGAAGTCGAAAATAATAGATATTTAAAAAATTTTTCAATTTGTCTTTTTAACAATTGTATATAGCAATGTGATGCTTATTAGCTAATATGGTTTAAATTTTTTTTCTTGACTCACAAGTCAGCAATTAACCGTTATTTTTTCACTGCAGATTCTTTCAATCAAAAATAATTGTTAAAATTTTCTTTTTTCGGTCGAAAATATCTGTTTACATTTTCACAATACAATTGCGATTGGAAAAAAAATTTTAAATAAAAATTCACTTCCTTTTAATTGCAGTTTTCCATCTTCTGTAAATATATTTCCTAGACAACCATTTAGTTTCTTTAATTCAAGCTTTAAGTTGTTCACTTTTGTACGGCAATATTTCGGAATTCAATTCATACATTGTGTTTTTTGTATCTTAAATGGTTACAATCAAATGTAATAACGATATATGTAATTTTAACTTTTATTACTGACCGAAAAAGTAAAATTAAATTTGTAACTATCATTTTTGATCGAAAACTTATCGGTGGAAAAATATCAATTATTCATTGGCTCTTGGAAAAAAAATCTTAACATTTAAGGTCTTTGTTGCTTATAGATTCATAAATTACATAAATACGATACGATTTCAAAAGTCGGTTAAATTAAGAGCATTAGATGCGATCGGCATTAACTAAAATTTCTATTACGATTGCTTTGAGTGCTGATACGGTTTGACTAGTAGAAAATTAAGCATTGCTGCTGAAGAAATTTGGATACCATTAGTAGCAGAAATACCCGGAACGAATTAGGAAGTATCTTTTGATTAGCATGCCTGCAAACTTTTCTTTCCCTGAAAGGCGAACACCCGGTATATTTTCTTAATAAACTGCTCTTTTCATAGATCAGTATAAATACGAAATTTGTGAAAATTATTTTAATATTTTATTAAAAGATTTTTTAAGTTAAATACATGCTTCTTATTATAGGGTCGCTTTTAAAGTTTGTTTTTTTTTTTTTTAATTTATATATTTGAACTTAAAAAGAAGTCGCTTAATGCCGAAATCTCTTGAATTGCCTTAAGGGGTTCGTTCCAATTTCATTATTAAGCTCAACTGAACACCACATGCTTCTATGGGTGCAAAAAAAAAAAAAAGATTCGCAGTAAATATGTAAATTTTCAAAAAGTCCATGAGTAAAAACAATTAGGATAAATCATTGTGGGTTATATCAAATTAGCAAATAAATTTCACTTTAAAAAACACACTACTGTTTTTTTTTCATTCGCAAAAATGTTTATAATATATATATATATATATATAACTATGTGTATGTGTGTACATCTGACGTGAGCGCAAAATCGACAGTTATATTATATGAATTGTAATATTGCAATTTACAAAATGATACTGGAAATATTTAATGTCTATAGAATGTAGATAAAAATAAGCAAGATACTGAAAATAGGAATGGTTGGCGCAACTAATACACATATAATGTTTAAATGAGTCACTACGAAACTGGTAACGAATTCTCGAGTTTGTGAATGAAACGTTTCAAAATGCTGAAAACGATGAAATGATTGTAATGTAAGAATATTTAATAAATTTAAAAGTATTACAAAGATATTTTATTATTATCGATTATTTCAATTCAATCAATTGTGCATCAATTTTTCTTACTGACTATAACAGTTAAAATTAAAAAAGACTTGGAAAAGAAAAAAAATATAATAAACGCGCAGCTCTAATCGGAAGAGCAGGCACCAGACCCGAAAGTAGATTTAGTTCCGACATTTAGCAAATCCTGCATTAAAGCGTGACAAAAGAAAACAATTTAGGGATGGGCCAATGAAAAAAATTAATCGATGTATCGCAAAGATATGCTTAAAAAATATCGATTATAAAGTCCTTAAAAAATAAACACTAAGAAGGATTCACAGAGTTCTTTATTTTCTTATAGTACACACACTATTTGTCCCATGTGCTTCATAGCTAACATTAAACTCAAATTTTCTTGGATGTATGTATACGTATGTACATATGTACTATGTGCGTGCGGAAGCATAAATAGGAATGTGTATGTATGTACAATCTACAACATACTTTTCGATATAGCGTATAGGAAACAATTATCGATATTTCAAGATTAAAGATATCGACGGTATCGAAAATATCTTAAAAATATTGATAATTTTCACCCAAGCCCAAGGCAATGAATGTGTTCGGAAATTCATCAGTACGCGCAAACTGCTTTTGCAGGATCAGCATCATTTACATAACAAAATTTGCAGCGTTACTTTTACGTTTGAACGATGTCGGATGAAAAGGCAGTACGAAACAAATTTTCTTTGCTTATTAAAGCGAGCATTTGTTAAAGATACATATACACTGACCAACTGGTCGAATGTTTATTTTTTGTTTAACAATATTATCAAAGTTTTACAAGATAGATTTTGTTCGTTTCTTTTATATAAAAATATAATTCATACTAAGGCATATCAAACAGATGGCAGCAGGAGATCAGCTGAATTGATTTAATTATCAGCGTGTCTTGCTATAAACTATTAGATTACATGGTTTATAGAATGTGAGGTTATGTGACAAGCGGTGACGCGATGGAACCATCGCAGCTGAAAAATATTTACTGCATTAGTGGCATAAATTTGCTGAAGTCATGCCAGTTGATTACATTAAGAAACGTTACGTCAAAGATACAATGCTACTAAAATACTGCGTTTACGAAAGAACCCATACTTAATGAATCTCACGTGCATTATTTAGGAGCCAAATTTTGCTTACTTACTCATTTCATTGGCGCTATATCGGCCTAAGCGTTTTTGGCCAAAACTTCTCCTACAATTTGTGGTGTGCGCCTTGATGTTGTAACACAAATTAAAGATTTACATTGCAATTATTTGGCAACGTCCAGCATGAGTAAAAAAAGAAATATGTAGGTAATAGTGAAAATACAATTTCTTTTCATTAAATTTTTTACTTTCCCGCAAATGCGAAATTCGTTTATAACCTATATATGTATGTATGTATATGTATAATTAGGGAATGGATATATATGTACATATGTATGTATGTGAGATAAATATACAATATCTTCCATATTTATATTAAGTCATATCATTAATTGTATTTAGATTGGGCATATCGGCCATGTCCTCCAAACTAACGACAGCCTGATGCAAGCAAAAATACTCTTCCACTGCGTGCTTTATGAAACGTTCATCTGAAAAATAAATAAAAATACTTTATAAATTGGAAAAAATCAACCCATGTATCTATGTTTGTCAGCATTTTGTATCTATCAAGGCGAATCCATAAAAGGTGGTGTTATAAATACAACTACAAAATTCCTATGTATATTGTTTTTGTTTCTGCGCAAGAGTTGTCAAAATTTAAATACATTTTGTTTTTGCTTTTACGGCTTTTGAAAGCTCATACGCAAAAGCAAAAACAAAATACATGTAGGTGAATAAAAAAAAATCAAGTCAGCTGCTCTTATGCCATCACCTACCTTCTATAAATTCGCCTTGGTATCTATTTCCATGATGGGCATGACACAAAATATACATCCGATTTCATAAACATAAACCCTTACGTCGCATCTACTACTATATTCGAAGATATTACATATAAATTTGGGACCCGATTGCAGCCGGTAAAGGCGCTGTGATAAAAAAGTATTTTACACTTTTTGAGTCTTCAAAGAGTAATCTAAACTTTGACCGTTGTATAAACTATTTGGGGGAGAGTCTAAAATACACGTTTGTTGGATTTTTTTAAGGACAACCCTAATACACATACAGTGCCGGTAAAAAGTATTGACATGGTTATTTTTTCTATACTCACAATATTTTTTCTCTAATTGTGTATCAAAATATAGCTCATTTTATAAGAAATAAGTCTACATTACTACACAAATTCAGCAAACTAAAAAAAATTGGCATCCAAACTTAAAACTTGTTAATCAGAACTTATACAAAAATTTCGAGTACTCAGTCTTGTAGTCCATTTAATTTTAATATAAAAAGCTGTAAGTTTGTAGTGGCTAATAATGTGCAACGATTTTTGATGATTTTTTTCACTAGTAGTGAAAAATCAAGGCGTATTTTCAGCTCGAATTCAGTGAATTCGAAGCGTTGTCAGTTAGTCCTCGAATCGCTTTCTATCTGGGTTATTAAGAAGTTCTCTCATTATGTGCTCAGGCCCACTTGCGCGAAATACAGAGTTAAATTTATAAATAAAGAGATAAGCAACTCAGAGTTAAATTTATACTTTCATAACCCAGACATTGTCTTGCATCAAATAAATAAAGTAATCCCAGGCTATGTAATTTTGTATTTTTGACATTTTTTTTTAATTTGACGAATTTACTGAAATTTAAAATCAAAAGAATTTTTGCAATTTGTAATCCCGTAACAGTCCCGTAACAATATGGTTTTAGTATAAAAGTACTTCGGGATTGGATTGGAACTAATTCAGGAATGGTTTTTTACTCGTTCGAGAGTAGTTTAGAACTGGTTTGCCGTACAAGTCCCGAATTAGATCCAAAGCAGTCGTGAACTAAGCCCCAACTGTGTCCGAAATGTAGCTTAACTAGTTCCGAGCAGGTCCCTTACTAGTTCTGAAATGGTCCCTAAATAGCTAGTTCTAATATTGTAGCGAAGTGGTCCAAATTTTGTCCACAAATGGTCCTAAGCGTTATATATATATATATATATATATACATATATATTCATTTACATAAATATCCAAACCTGTCAAAGAAACCTACTTCTGCTGCTTATGCCACAGAAGGCCCCATCCGAACTCCACAATGTTGAGATGTAATTCGTGCAATGGACGGACCCATCTTAAGGCCTTGCGATCGATAAATGAACTTAATCTACTCAATCAATTTGAATAACACCAACCCATAAGTACATACATATATATGTATGTATTTATGAAGAATGCAAAATGTTTTTGTAATTCGTTGTCACTAATTCTCATACAAACAACCCACTCACCTGGATATTGATTTTCCAAAACAATTGAATGCGCTAAACGTTTTGCTAATTTTTTAAACAGAAAACGATTGGCTATTAAACCATCACGCATCGGTTTCATCAAATGCTTCACCATCCACGGTGTAATGCGCCGAATGCAACTGCAGATGAGTACTTCATCCAGTTCAATCGATGGACTGCAGGTAGCAAATTCATCATCACTATCCTCACCGAATAGTGTATCGAATTTCCATAAGATTAGATCATGCCAGCGAAAATCTTCCTCAAGCAGACGACTCAATGAAACCGTCAAACGGCGACGCTGCATATACAACTCACACGGCCACAAGCTGTATCGCAAGTTTGCCACGGGTTTTTCGCTATGACTCGAGGATAAATGTTGTTTTTGCGAACTTGTATGATCATTTTGGAAATATTCAGTAGGTGAAGCAGACATTTGAGACACACCATTAAGTTTAGTTGGCGATGCCTGTCGCTGCAGCTTTTGCGGCAAACAATCCATGTGTTGGGTGTTTTGTTCGTGTTGTGGTTCGTGTGATAACGGCGCATTCTCAATCTCTTCAAATATGCTGCGTACCTGTGGATCGTCAATTTCTGAGTTTGTACTAAGGCCAAGTAGCTCCTCTAATTCAGACTTCTCTTCGCTGAAAAGTTGTTCAAGTTCCTTAGCAATTTCATCATCCTGTTCCAGTAAATCAGCTATGCTTTGCACTCCTATGGCGTCATTGGGAGCTGCAATGCTATTGGTATTTTCCGGACTTTTGTGACAGGTTGACGGCGTGGCAATCAGATTAGCGTTGTCTATTGTTGGATTCTGTCCGATTGTAACAGGCGTTGTACTAGGAAGCGATATAGTGCCACCATCTTTTGCATGTTGTTCTGTGCATCGTGAATCTTTTTTTGGATTATCATGCCTACGTCTACTATGCTTTCCGTGCCGTTGCACGTATAGTTTACCGTTAAAGGAATTATGTGAAGAACGTTGTGATGTCATTTTATAGCATTCTTTATGCTTCGTCACCACCTTCAGCGCTGCATCTTTATTTAGACGCTCTTGAAACATTTCGATTTTCTGTTGCAACGATAAGCTACAAGGACTATTTTTAATACGATTGTCATTCCGGAGTTTTCTTGGAGAATCTTTAATGCACAATAGGTTTTCATCAGTTTGCGTTGCTTGTTGCTTACGATCACATTTTATTGAATTGTTTGCCTCCTCATCAGCGGCAATTAGTTTACTTAATTGATCGTCCAATCGAAACTCTTGTGTACTGCGGCGCACTTCTGCAATCTAAGAAATATATATGTATATATGTATATGTCTATAATGCAATACTATACATGCCACTTACTATCTTTAACATACTGCGCTGGTATCGGCGTGCATGCATGCATGTCTTCAAAGCCCGATCCTCAAGCATGCGGCAACACTCTTGCAGGGCAGCCGTCTCCTTGGGTTGCAGGTTAGTAGTTGCATATCCCTCCTCTTGTGATTTATTTTCGCGCCATATCTGAACATTCTCTAGCAACTGCTTTTCAAGGTATCCACAGTAATGCTTGCGAACCTTAAATAAAAATTGGGGATCATTTTCATCACCCCCCGCTTATAATTTTATATGTATCTACCATATCCGTCAGCCGCACAAAAGATTCTGCTGTCGAGATTTCGTCGTCGTTGCTACGTCCTTCATGCTCAATTTCACAATCACTGTCCTCTTGCTTATGGACTGCGTCTTGCTCCTGATTTAAGTTCGTATAATTGGTGGCATGAGATTCCATACAAATCATTTTTTATTAGCTAACTGGCGTGCGGTTCGTGAATTTTTGCAATTTTGAGTTTGTTTATTTCTTTTGCCTTGTTTCAACTTTCGACATTTATTTCACATCAGCAGTTTTTGTTTTGACAATAGCGAGAAGAGGAACAAGAAGTGACGACAAACAGGGAAGTGGACAGGACAAAAGCAATGAAATGTCAAATATACAAGCAATGGTGTTTCCTGTTTAACTGTAACAATATTGAAAATTAAACTTAATAATCTCCTTGGAGAACGTTGTAAATGTTTTAAATATTGGTGAAACACAATTAGTGAAAATGTTTTATCTTATAAAAAAAAAAACAAATAACGGCATTTAACTCATTTATTTAAATGCGAAAAATTTAATAAGAAGATTCATATAAACATTCGTACTCCCCAGGAAAAATGTGAACATACATACATATGTACATAAATGAGTTGTGGAGCCTTTGCGGTCATTTAAGACTCCAAAATGAAGAAGTTACCTATATTAGCTTAAAGTAATACAAGAGCACGATTATTTGAAAGATCTTCAATAAAAAAAAATTAAGCATACTATATGAAGAGCTAAGTATATGTATGTACATATGTATGTATGTGCATATACATATAATTTGCAATCAGTTTGCTCGCCGCTGTAAAATATTCGCTGCATTTATTCCGAAAAATTACCAAATTGTTACCAACTGGTTGCATTAAAAAACTTTTAACGAAAAGCAGTACTACCGCATGATTTTTTTAGTGCCCAGAGTATAAACTTCTTCACATAACAGTGGTTGTTACAGCCTAAAGCATATGTATATGTATGTATTTAAACATACAGTGTTGGGCATATCATATTGGAGAAAATTCAAAATGCAGTTTTTAATAATTTTTTATAAAAGTATAGCTCCTTCTATAACATAAATCATGTAAATAAAATTATCAAACTTGTCCAACCCTGTCGAAACTGCACGTTTCCTGGGCCTCCCCCTAGATGAGTTCGACGACAACGACCATGGGTGAATCCGCTCTTTACGGGGCGCGACTAGCCGCTACAACAACAACAACAACAACAACAACAACAACAACATCAAACTTGTACCGCCCACTTTAGAACTAATAGTAGACTATCCGTCTATTCGATTAGTCATTTTTTTTATGGTTGATAGTCGAATAGGAAGTATTCGATTCACCGTTCACTTTCGACTAATCGCTGACAGTCGAAAATCGACTAACCGAAATTATTCGAATAGTAACAATAAATTCATAAAAGTTTCATTATAGTGGAAAGAAAGTTTTGTCAATAAACATACACATTTGAACATATAAAAATGATGAAGCAAGCGAGATGTAGCTCTTGCTTTCAACTATCATTTTTGTCAAACTAAGCAATTTCTGAAACGGCATTTTGCTAGCAAGAACAAAAAGCGGAAAGCAAGCAGGTATATCTCTGAAACTATTTTGACAAACTCTCCCAAAATTTAGTACATGCTTCGCAATTCAACTAAGTACGCAATTTTTAAAAATATAGAAATCGGAGAAAAAACTACGAGGACCGCTCATATAACGGTAACTTACAAAACATCAAAGTATTTAATAATTTGCGCGGTACTTAGTTTATTTCGGGTTTCTATTCTTTTTATGTAAAATTTAATATATGGATAATATTTGTAGACTTGACTCTCAAAGTACTTAATCGATTTTAATAATTACTTTGTTTATAAAAAAAATTTGCGAAAAACAATAGAGTGACGTAGTTATTTTTTCAATATTTTTTGAAGAAAATGTACTACATCACTCGCTAAAAAAAAAAAATTGGTACAATTTTTATAACGGAACTATAAAATGCATTGTATTTTAAAAACTTTATTTTGGGACACATTTTTAAATTTTCAAATATTAATATTTTAGCGGGAGCATTAAAATATAATAAATTGTATAACTCTGGTGGAAACCCGCAACTTTTTTCGTGAGCCACCCTAATGTGCATACATATGTACATACTATGTTTATTTTTTTGGTCGAACCCATGTGGTTTTAAAATAAATTATTTCCGTACCCAAATATACAAAATTTAAATAAATAAGCCATTCCAAAATAAACATTTGTTTATTTGAAATAAAAATAGCCAACGGAAATTTAAAGTTCGTTTTCGCATAAACTCTTCGTTACAATGTACCAACCCAACCGATTCACTTACACATACATACATATGTAATTATTTTATATTAATTCAAATTTTTATTTTAAACACATTTGTAACCTTTTGAAAATATTTATTTTGTAATACATACTCCAATCAATGATGAATAACCCCAATCCACATCCAGCTGAAACTGTCACTCTAGCTTGCATAACTCAATTTATCAGAGATGAAATTCGAAGGTACTCGTAGTAGTAAGTAGACGGTTTAGACCGATTTAAATTTCAGCTAATTCAGAATACACGACCAAGAAAGCAAACATACCTATCCCAAATACTCTAGGTATTATTTACCCCTTTTCCGACATTGTTTTTTGAACCAGCCATCACAAAGATTCGTAGATAATAATGTCGAGTCGCCCCATCTTATAATGTTATATTAAATGCAATTTACAGCTCGGTCGTGACATCCATAAGCGTTGTCCGCTTTAACGCACCCTTATACAATAAATATAATTGTAATAAATATCATTGTAATTATTTTATTGTAATTAACGTATGTATGTGTATTTAATTTATTATCGTACATTTCTTTTAGACATTTTAATTGAAAAATCACCAACAAAAAAGCGTTTTCATAAATTTTGCAGATATTGCTAAAAATGTTTATCTAACTTGTTAGTTAAGAACAGAACAGACGAACATCAACATCGCTAATAATTTATAATTTGTCCGCACTATTTTATAAATAATATTGTAAATGAGTAACTGTAGCAATCAATTGAACTAGTACCCATTTCGTTTAGCCAGAAAAAATCAATTTCAACATTTTTATTTCATAAGAGTTTTTTATATGGTCTAAATTTGTCTGCTTATTGTATGGAGTTGTCCAGTTATTAGTACATACTTGAGTTTTATATTTTTATACCATTTCTTAACATCGTTTGTGTTACACGCCCTTTATAAATTATTTATTCCATTTCAATAATTTTACTGCAGCTGCACTTAAAACTCTATTTTTTATACATTATTAATATATGTGTATAGATTTAGTATACATATAACTTTTTGTGTGTGTGTGTGTGTGTGTGTGTGTAATTTCGATCATAGCTTAATTATACCAACATCATCACTTACACTACTGGTATAATTATTAAGTATATATGTAGTTATGTATTGTTTTTTTTTATATATTTTTATATGCTCTCATTGCATCTTAAATTTTGCTTGGTTTTTCTTAAAATAGAAGAAAAATAATTAGATTTTGTCAAAATGTTAAAAATTAGAAAATAATTTTTACGTCTCTTCAATTTTTGTTTTACATAATTTAATGTTTTTTTTTTTTGGTAATCTCCCTCATCACTTCAATACCTACAAAATACAATTTAAGTCCTTATCAAAATTATTACCTATTCCGCCTTGAAGTTCCCTTAATTTTATTTATTTATTTTTTTTAAATTAAAACGCATACATATTTATGTATGTACAAACCAAGCTAGCAAAAATGGCTTCTAGTCACCCTAGAATTGATTCCGAATACATTTCAAAATTGTGTTCATATTTATCGCATGCGTGCTTTTTCTTCGTCGCTTGTATCTATGTATATTCTTAATACGTTTGCAAATTTTTTAAATAGCAATTTTAGCTAGGCTTCATGCTGTTATTTATAATTGTCGTTATTTCGTCGAAATGAGTAGACATATGCAGGTTTTTAATATAAACTAACATATTCAAAGCTTGTAGGCTGGTGAATGAAGAAAAAAAACAACCCGTTTAATCCAAATCAACTGCGCTATCATCAAATCCAAATACATTGCTTGGTGGTTGCTGCTGCTGCTGCTGTTGTTGTTGCTGATTTTCAGTTTGACTAGATTCACTACCTGCATTTGCGGGTATTGATCGCGTAGCACTGTTATTGCTGCCGGCACGAGCATTTTCATTTGAACCCGTTGTTTCCATTGTCGTATCGTCAGATTGTGTAATATCGGTCATACTGCTTTCCATAATTATATCGCCACTACCTATAAAACCTCCCTCGTTCGCATCGTCTTCTATGCTTAGAGATTTACGGCAAATTGGGCATGTGCCGTGCAAGTCTAACCATGGAACAATACAATTTTCATGGTAAATGTGTGTACATGGCAGCCTTCGCACAATTTCGTTTAGACGAAAATCCTCCCAACATACTGAGCATTGAGTCTTGCGTTCTACTTCCTCGGTGGTTACATGTACTTTGGGTATTTCATCGATTTTCTCTTTTGGCAAGGGTGGTGGTCCAGAAGTTTCCATTTGATTAAGTAATTGTGTCACTATTGTGTCGATGCCTTCGCGACCCCACGCATAGTCACCAGGATTACCCATGAAAAACATCGGCGTATTGCCAAAGTAAGTGTCATCACCACCGGAGAGTGATTGGAGAAAATCAAGTAGTACAGTATCCAAACTACCCAAATTGGGTGGGTGTACACGACCACCGGCAGAACCACTACTTCCACTGCTATTGTTGCCAGTATTTGTGCCACCAGCACCACCACCGCCGCCCAAAAGCATAGTACTACGCCTATTCGCCGGACCGATGGCAATTTCGATGGGCCCATTACGCGACATTAGCAGCGTTTCAATTTCGCCGCGAATAACATCCAAATCAACTAGACGATTTAGTCCAAGCGCATCATTACCGCTATTGCTGGGACCATCAGCTAGGCTCGAAGTACTGCTGCTACTTGCACTCGTTGTACTTGGTACCTCTGGCAACTCCTCTACAAATCCGCCAAAACAATGTGGACAGGTGAAATCAGTATTTGGAATGTTTACTTCCATGCTGCACATGTGACAATAGAAACGAGTCGGTAGCGGCGGGCGCTCATCTACCACAGCTTCGGCCATTCTGGTTTATTTTGAAAGCTGCGTCGATTCAATAACGGTTGCAATGACGCCAATCTCCAAAGCGGCTTATGTGCTGACTGACTGGGTGGTGTGTGAAGTTGATTTCGGGTTGTCGCCAATTTTTATTTAGAATGGTTGACCAACCAGTTTAGTTGATATAGTCACAGTAATGTTTTATGGTTAATGAAACAACAAATTATTTATTTCTTTTATACCAGGTTGCGTTATTTTCGTCTCGAATTGTATTTAGTGTGCTCACCTTACGTTCCACTAATTTCTAGACGTCAGACAGCGGTTGTCACCAAGTCAATGGAACTGTTCTTTATGGAATGACGAATTTTACCGTTTTTTCTTCCTACAACATAATTGCTTAATTTTTGAACTGCAAGGAATATTCGATGTATAGCGCTGCTCACTGTCCCGGTGAAGCTTTTAAACGATATAATTTACAAATAAATGTATTAAATATTTTAATTCAATGATTTTTCTTAAGTTGTATAGCGGAACCAGAGAACGGCTAAAATGAACCAATTGGGTTCCACTTGGGAAGTGTTCGTAAGGCATTTGAAAAACAAACATTTCGATAGGAATTGTAGCAATCGTTGTTATCGGTACCTATGTCTAAGGTAACACAACTTAAATAATTTTTAAATATTTTAAGGTAAAACATAATAAATCTCGCTAACACTAAATCATAGCACTAAGTTCACATTTATAGTAAAATTGCTGTGCAAATGCACCCAAATACAATACTTTAAACTAATTTTTGTTTCGAATACATATAGTTTGCATACTAACCAAAAATGATAGAAAACAAGATTGCGCCTTCCCGCGGCGAAGTCGTCATTAGTAAACAAGAATACGGAAGAGAGAAAAATTAATAACTTCCAATATCTCAGTGAGAAACGTTTTTGAATTGTGCTAAAATATAAAAGTATTATTTATAGGCCAATATCTAATAAATAAATTTGCAAATTACTAAAACAAAGTGGTTTTTTGCCTCATTTGTGATTAAAACCTTGTCTAGTTGGAGTTGAGAATTGTATTCTGCATTCAGTACACCTTGATACTAGACAAATTTTGATTTGTATCTCAAATGGTCCATACTATTTTCGATATTTCGAATTCTGGTAACTCTAGTTTTTAACCTCAATTAATTTTGACGTCTATTATTTGACAGTTAGAAACAAAAAGTCATCTTGATTTCTTGTTAGTTTTGTTGGTCATTAAATGATATTTTTGGTGTCTGGTCGGTATTAATATTTTCAAACACCTTTAAAGTAAAATAAAAACTGCTGCAAAATGTCGATTATGGCTTATAATGGCGGCTGCCTTGTCGCGATGCGCGGCAAGAATTGCGTGGCTATTGCAACTGATCACCGTTTTGGCGTGCAGGCACAAACCATTAGTACAGACTTCGAGAAGGTATTTCAGGTCAACCCTCGGACATTCCTAGGACTTGTTGGTTTGCAAACAGATATATTAACTGTGCACGATCGCATTATGTTCCGGAAAAAGTTGTATGAGGGTAGAGAAAATCGTGAAATGGCACCAGAACCATTCTCCGCCATGATATCTAACTTTTTGTATGAACATCGTTTTGGTCCCTATTTCATCGAACCAGTGATTGCCGGTTTGCATCCAAAAACCATGGAGCCTTTTATTTGTAACATGGATCTTATTGGTTGTCCAAATAAGCCCGATGACTTCGTAGTGGCAGGAACCTGTTCGGAGCAACTTTATGGTATGTGTGA
The DNA here is from genome assembly GCA_951828415.1 of Anomoia purmunda. Taxonomy (NCBI): domain Eukaryota; kingdom Metazoa; phylum Arthropoda; class Insecta; order Diptera; family Tephritidae; genus Anomoia; species Anomoia purmunda. The sequence continues at coordinate 19,972,665 of OX639993.1, forward strand.
AACGCTATGGAGGGAAGACCTAGAGCCGGCAGAATTATCAGAGGTCATTTCACAAGCTATGGTAAGCGCCTTCGATCGTGATGCCATCAGCGGTTGGGGTGCAAGTGTATATATTATCGAAAAGGATAAAATTACTAAGAAGCAAATTAAAACACGTATGGATTAAATAGAATTTTTAACATTTACTGGAATTAAAAATGTTTTTATAAAAAACTAAATAGTTACTTTGTTCTGTTTTATTTTCATTATTTGGACTTTGATAAGAATTTATAGAAGACATTTGACATTGCAATGAAATATTAGTATTCGAGAATCCGCAAGATTTGTAAAACATTCCTTTTGCAAGAAAATTTTAGTATCACCAAACTAGATGTAATCGATTCTATTTTTTTACTAGCCTATCGTAATGTTATAAAATTTGCAAGCAATTATTCTCCAGTTGAGGTCCATTGTTCCGAAAATTTCAATTTATTTTAAAATACTAGCAAAAACCCGGCGTATTTTGTTATGTTTAAGAAATAATTTATTTTAAAAAACTTGGGTTCATCTTAATAAATACCCATACGCACATTAGAGTGTCTCAACAAAAAAGTTCTAGGCTAACCACTCGAATTAAGTCTACAAAATTCAAGTTTTTTATAAAAAAAATAGTTTGTTTTAAATTTGTGTAATTCTATGGAGCTCCGTATGCTAGTTTTTATTAGAGAAGGATATGAAAATACAAAAATTTTTCCAAGTGACTGAATTGATGCTGTTATTTCGGAGATCACCACATCTCCTCATCAGGTTTCTTTCTTTTTTAGACTTTATAAGGGGTCGAACCCTTGTTTATGGGATTCCTAGGCAAGCGTTCAACGCATGTTTTAAATATTAAAAAAAAAACAACTTGAGCTGATGATAAAAATACAATTTTTTTAAAAGAAATCATAATGAGAGATGGGGAAAATTTGAAGAAATAAAAAACGTTAGAAAATACATTTTCAATAATACCTTAAAAGTCTAAATCGGCAATGTTGAGTTGGAAGAGTTATTCTGAAACCAATATTTAAAAACAGCTCAAAACATTAGGCGAAATTTTATTATTATGATACAATTGAACAAATTTTTGAAAATTTGTACGGAGAACTTTTAAGTTTAAACAGATCTAAGGGGATTTCATATAACAAAATATTAAAAAAAAAACATTTATTAAAATAACACCGGAAAAATGGAGGTAATGTCAAATCACATTGCTATTTATGTAAATCCTAATATTATTGCGAAATATTTTGGTTTAAATGCATTTTATAATTCGAAAAACTGTTTTGAATCCTAGGTTGAGTATAAAAAAGTTATACGAATTTGTTGAATTGTATATTAAAATCATGTTAATTTACACTTATTTTCATTGACATACATTATTTTGTCCCTATTCTAATAAAATATCTTATTCATCAATCCATTGCACGCTTTTCAAAGCCATTTTCAGAGCAGCTTCCTTTGTCTTTGCACCACCAATGAAACCGGTGGAGTGAACAAAAATCAAGTCGTTTATGTCTGCTACTTTCGATAATTCCTGATCTCTCAAACCCCGCCAAGGTTGTGGTAGAAACTTTCGACCCAAAAAACTGCTAGGTGATACCGGAACGCCTGCAACCCTCCAGCTTTCTTCTTTTTCCGAAAATATAACTATCTTTGGAACTCCTTCAACTTTGTATTCCTTTTCCAGGTCTGACAAATGCGCCTTCCAAGGACAAAAACGCGACAGTATTAAAATTTCTCCAGTCTCATAAATGGATTTTGCTTGCTCTAAAGCTTGACGTACATATTCTCGCCCCCTTATCCAAGAGCCAGCCATGTCCAAAACATTTTCTACGAACTCTTTGCCAACCAGCTCTAAAGCGCGCTGAAATCCTTTTTCTTCAATTTCGCTTCCCTGTTCGTCTTCCCAAGAGGGATTTAAACGGTGAACGCGTGAAGACAGATGCGTCGATACTTTATACAGTGGCTCACCTACATTTTCGTACATTGGCACGCCATTGTCAATAGCATCTATTTCGCTAATGAAATTGCGATATATTTGTATGAAGCTTAATTTTAAATTCTCAGCCGATAATGTTGTGTTTTCATGCTCTTTCAGAATACCTTCTATTATCCGCTCACCATAATGCACATAAATCAGGCCTGCACTACTAAGTCTGAAATATGAAAATATAAGTATGAAAAAGAATTATCATTGAAATATCGTTATACTAGATTTTACCTAATTTTAAATTCTTCACCTAGTTCTGGACGTATTGAACTGAGCGTTTCCTCAAAGCTCTTTTGATGATGGTCGTATAATTTTTTCTGGTGATTGAACTCTCCACCAACGTCAACGATAATATCACATTTCTCATGCAATAGTTTATCATTCCTGCTTCTAAAAATGTTTGCATTTTTGTACTCCGGTAATTGTTTCAACATAAAACATGCCAATACTTCATCACAGTGAAATGTTCCACTGTGCGTGCCAATCACAGGAATATCATTACGAGCACGTTTAGCATCATTCTCACTTAGCGGCGACTCTTTGCTGGAACTCATTCTTTTGGAAATCAGCAGTGCAGGTTTCAGGATATCAAGATAGGGAGCTAGATATATGTTTTTAATTAAGCTCGAATAATAACTAAAACTGTTTACCTTTATTCCAAACGCGCGCTGCTGAAGAATAGAAAAAACCGCACGTGAAAAATACAGCTGTCATTTTTATAAAACGGCGTTGCCATATAGCAATGAATAAATATATAAATCAAGAGGGCTGTTCGAGGAATGCACAAGAGTATTCTAGTGCCGAAAAAAGTATTCGGTTGTAGTTTTGTTTTTGGATTTTATATAAATTTCAATGAATTGCACCGCCTTCGTTCTTTGAGGGCTTTGCACGAATTGGCTTTGAGCTCTATCGATGTTGTTCTGCCCTGCACTGCCCAACACTTTTAGTGCACTCATCGAACAGAACTGAGGTTTCCTCATGACATTCCTTCTTCTTTCCTTTACATGCAAGTATGATAGGATTCAAGATTGCGCCTTCCGCAGAGCGCTAGTTTTCTCTTTGTCGATTAGACAGCATTCACCCATTCACTGACGAAATAAAAGCATTTTACACAAATTATTCTAACAAAACTTTTCACTCGTTCTTCCGTTTGTCCGCTTCCTCCTCGTATTTTTTTGAGAATTTTTGCTTTGCTCTCTTCTTCTCTAGCTATTCTTACGTCATTATCAGTTGCTCTCAGCGCGTAAGGCGCAGCCTTGTTTTCTATCATTCTTGCCTTATGTATCCTCTCTTGAATTAAAACATTGCATCCAAGGAAATGTATGTATTTTGTTTTTGCATTTTTGTGTGATAATTGCCAAAGTTGTCTGAATTTTGTTTTGGCTTTACAGCTTTGACACCTATACCTCTCAAATCAAACGATATATGGATATTTTTGTAACATCGATGTTTATGTCAACAAACATCGATTTTTGCCATCGATGTTTCGATGTAACATGGAGCGATGTTTTTGTCGACGCTTTGTATGCCGATTTTTTTTTAAATTTTAATCCAAACCTTTTAATTCTTCTCTGTGGCTAGCAACTACATTAGATATTTTGACATATCATACAAATTTAGCTCACCAGAATATAAAATCACAAAACAGTTATACATCTTCCCCGACCCTCAAAACAATGGAGACTGAAATACAACTGTATCTTGGAGCAGCTGTTGCTCCTATTAATCAAAATCCAATCGAAATTTGGGATGATATGAAAAATGTGTTTCCGGGGCTACACAAACATGGTTAAAAATATTTATCCATTATTACATCTCTCTTTCGATGAAATTTGTATAGTATTGAATGAAAAGGGAAGGTGCCAACGAACGAAAGTAAAACATACATATGAATGTAATTAATTTCGAAGTTTTAATACAAAAACTACAAACAAATTTTAGCTTATGTTTTGCCCAAGGCGAATTTATATAAGGTGTTGAGAAAGCGACTGAGTGAAATCGCTTGCTGGACTGAATGTTAAAACTATGTATGTGTTTGTTGTTGCACACTCATCACCATGTAGTATGAATTCGCTTTGATTCTTCTGGTTAAAAAGAATGCTTAAAATTTGACTTTTATTTTATTGGTCAATTACGTTATGGACAATAAAATAGAATCATCAATAGTACTAATGTTCCGTTCTGAAAAAAAATATGAATTTGGTTTCAGTTCAACTCAAATATACTTTTATTATTTACTTCACTTCAAGTGTTATTGGTAATAGTAAAAATATTGAAAAAAACAATTCATAAATATTGCAAAAACAAAGGTAAAACATAAAATTCAAAAATTCAGAGGACAAAAAAATAGAATCATAATATATTACATTAAAAATAATACATATGTATTTTAATAGAACTAATACAAAAAATTGTTAGTACTTTGTAGCGTACCCTTTATTGTCTAATACAGCTGCACATCTTCTAGGCATAGACTGAATTAGGCTACGGCAAGTGCTCTGTGGAATAGAATACCAGACCTCTTGAACCTTCTCCCAGAGTTCCGCCTTATTTTTTGGTTAAACAGGTCCAATATTTTCCTTAACGATTTTCCATAAGTTTTCAATTGGATTCAGATCTGGTGATTGTGCTGGCCAAGCCATAACATCAACACCATGATCTGAAAACCATTTTTTTGCAAGACCCGAAGTATGTTTCGGGTCATTGTCTTGTTGGAATTGCCAAATTAAAGGCATATTCCATTCAGCTTATGGCAGCATGACTTCATCTAAAATTTTAACGTATAGATGGCGGTCCATGTTTTCTTTTATCCAAAAAATAGGTCCGACACCACCCCACGAGAAACAGCCCCAAACCATTATATTACCGCCACCGTGTTTGAAGGACTTAGTTGTGTGGCGCACGCACATTTCTTTATTTTTTGGGCGTCGGACCCACGTCCTACCATCATTCCCTATCATATTAATTTTGCTTTCATCAGACCATAGGATGTTGAACCATTTTTTTTCATTTTCAGCTCCACCCCAATTAATGTGTCGTTTTGCAAACTGAATACGATTGCATCTATGCCGTTTGCTCAGCATTGGCACCTTTCGGGATAATCTGCCAAAGAGATTTTTCTCCACAAGCCGTCTTCTTACCGTTCTTGAAGAAATTTGTGCAATTAATTCTTGTTGGATGGCTGCAGCGGATTTAAACGGATCGCGCATCGATAATCTTGCAATATTTTGATCGACTTTCGCCGTCGTTTTACGTGGTCGGCCTCTTTTTTCACATATTTTCGGAGATTTTAAGGCATTAAACACAAATTTTTGCGATCTATTCAATATGGTTGCAATTTCCCTTTGCGTATGACCCTTTCCTTGCAAATTTTTGACGCACAATCTTTCTTCCTCTGAACAATGTTTTGCTCGACCCATATTTCTACATAAATACATAATTAATACAAATATTAATTCCACAGATCTAATTAAGCTAATATAACTACTTACTACGCTTTTTAAATACAATATTTTCCGTTTATGAAATTATTTCGCGATTGATTCTATTATTTTGTCACTAAGTACGAGGCACGCTATTTACACTTTTCAAATTACAGTTAACTGTAAAACTCGACAGTGTTATCCTTTCCTCTTTTTTAAAAGTACACATGGTTGCATTTGTAGTTATGCAAAAGAGTTACCACATATCTCATAAATTGCAAAAAAAAATTGTACTATTGTTTCAAAACAAAACCTTTGATTCTATTTTATTGTCCATAACGCATAAAGAAAAAATCTGACTTTTCTTTTTTGACTATTTTGCAAAAAAAACAGTTACGGTCGATCGTGATTGGTATTCTGGCGATCAACCACTAAAAATAAATATAAAAACATATATATGTATAATATAATTGCTATTTTTTTATGTTCGAAGTTTTACACTTCAACTGGGATCTTTATAATACCATAACCTCGTCCATCGACCGAATATGTATATTAGGGTGTGCCAATTAAAAATGTTCAAAGCATCATTGCCATTCTGGTATTATGGATCGTACCAAGTGTTTTTGCACAGGAAACCACACCTTTAAAATAAATTTCGAGTGCGCAGAACTTTTTTTTGCAGTTGTGTTCAAAATTACTAAAAAGTCGATATATTTAGTGCATTTCAATTACGAAAAAAAATTTCAATAATTAAAATTATTTCCATAATTTTTTTGTTGTATTTTACTTATTACGTGCCATAGTACCAGAATCGCGATGATACTTTGAACATTTTTAATTAACCCACCCTAATATGCATATTCGGACGATAGATGAGTTTTTGGTATTACAACGATCGCAGTAGAATTCTAAAAACTTCGAAAGAGGGCCAACATCTTTTTCTGCGGCATCGAAATTCATTTTAGAGGTATGGCTGGCTCCTTGGGCAAAAATACTTGGTACGGTCCATACTAACTGAATGACGATGATGCTTTGAGCATTTTTAATTGACCCACCCTAATATACATATTCGGTCGATAGACGAGGTTTGACCCCACCCTATTGTATATACATATATATGTAGGTATATATTTTTCATATGTATGTCTTCTACTTATGCTCCATTCGGTGTTTGAAATTATACTTCAAGATTCAAACGGATGTTGTATTAGGTCACAGGTCTTACCTTGATTTGGGTTATTAAACTTTATAAAAGAGTACCTTGTCACTGACAATAGTTGTGCGTCCATGTAACGGACACAAAGCGATAACAGATTACGCCACATCTAAAAAAGACACTGATGTGCATTTGAAGAGACCGACATTAGCTGTTGAATATGTATGTAAATAAACCATTAGTATATGTAATATTAACGTATAGTAGAAGAATATGCAATGCAAAGCGAGTTGATTTGGTTCCTATGAAGTAACTATAAATATATAATACACTTTATATATCAACGTAAATTTATATTTCGAGATGCTCTATATATTTCGTATCGATAAGGCGTAGTCAATTTCTTTTCCTGTGGCAAAAATGGAAAGCTAGAAATGCAAATCTTCAAACACATCTATTACATTTTATTTTTTATTGCTATTTTTTTTTTAAATGGAGTAGATATTCGTATTTATGAAAGTATGTGTAAAAGTGGATAAGCTTTCAGATGTTATTTGTTGGCAAAGGTAATTAACACTTGCGAACTAATTTAAAATCAAAGCATCCGATGACGGCATTATAAACTGGCAACCAGACGCATCAGATGGTGCGCCTTTATTTTGTACAAAAGCTGAAATATAACTCCGTTGAGTTGAATAGAAGATGGGCAATTACATTACATACATACATACATATGTACATATAGTAAGCAAATAAATTTTGAGCTACAAATACACATACTATAACTAAGTACATATGTATGTACCACGTCGGAAATTGAACTACTTTAAAAGCAGTTTAAAAAGTTTGTTAGCTGAATGAATCATGATATAAAAATTATAAGGAAACACTGTTTGATCAATTCGTCGGACATGATTTTTTTTGTTGAAGTTTGCCAATATTACTATAGAGAGCCACGGTGTACTGAATGCAGAAGGTGACGCTTTCAGAGGTACCGCACCTTTGGTTTTGCCGAATGTGACAATTCTCGCCTTCAACTAGCTTTTTTCACAAATTAGGTAAAAGAGCCCCGTTTTTTTTTGGTATTTCGCAAATTTATTTATTAAATATCTGCCTATAAATCCATATTTTTACACTTTAGAACAATTAAAACACGTTTTTCACTGAAATATTGGAAGTTATTCAATTTTCTCTCACCCGTATTCTTGTTTACCTAAGGCGAGATCTGTCACTTCGCCGCGGGAAGGCGCAATCTTGTATTCTACCATTCTTGATAGAGAGCGAAGTCAATGACAAACAAAATTAAAGTAAAAAAATAACCCTTGAAAATATTCAAATTTTTTTTCATTTCAGACAAAAAATAAAATTGTGTGTGTGAGAACATGAGTTTGAATTTTTTTTTATATTGTTACGAGTAGCAAACTACAAAAATATTCAGACTGGCACTCAGCGGGGTTACCTTATAAATATTTGTATCATGAAAAGTTTTTAGTTTTTCTCCAGCTGGGTTACATTTTATTTGTGTAAAGAATTGGATTTCTTCCATAATGAGTAATGTGTTAATTATTTTTTAAGTATAAATAATTTGTTCATTAACAGAAATAGCTAATTTTAAATAAAAATTGCAGTTGCCAACTACCTTTTTGCAGAAAATGAAAATAAAAGGAACAACTTAAACTATTCATCGCAAATAATTTAATAAAAGTTACCGTTTTGTTTAAATTAAATTAAAATGAACAACTTATCGTTAGTTTTTTAGCTATAATTATTATACTGATCGTCAAAATATTATTTAAAAACAAAAGAATTCCAATTATCTTGGAAGCTTTTAGTTCAACATAATTTGGCATGAAAGGTATATTTTTAGAATGAAATGAAATGAAGATAATGAAATTTGCGATCGAAGTAAGCTAAGAAAAAAATTTGTTGAATACTTTGAACATATTGAACTTTGATGAACTTGAGCGAGCTTAAGATATACTAGATCGAAAAATTGCATCTTTAGCACAGATTATTTTTAGAACATAATTAGGATATGCAAAAGCAATTCTAAAAAATGGATTCTAAGCCCACCTTGATCTATATTTATAACAAGAAGAATATTTTGAGCCATTTTTAACTTCTGTTCCAATATCTTCCAAATAAAAACTGGTCTTAAGCTCCAAAAATTATTGTTGATATACATAAATATAGTCAGGAAAACTGTTTGTACATCTGTACTTTCATTTATATGTAGGTAAACAATATCGAAACGTTTACAGTTTGCGGATCAACAGCAGTGGAATCAACAGCTGATTGTGTCAAAAATTTTAAGCGTATGTATTCTTTTCACCATGCAGTGGAATTCTACTTTTTGTATTTATTATATTCGATGTTCGGTTTAACTTTTTAAAAAACATTGTTAGCAAAAAATTAATTAATTTTCTAAAACTTTTCTTAACTAGAATATTTTCAAATTATTTTTTATTGCGCTGAGTTCTATAGCAATTCATCATTAAATAAATGAAGAACTAAACATCTGGTTAATTTTTGAGACTGTCTGCCCATTTCCGACAGGGTACATAGGTATGTACATAGTAAATACATACTTATGAAATTATGAATAGATCATTTTTTCATGCGGGTTGAAATTGGTTAACTAAATTTTCAGTTATTAGTGCGCGTATATTACGAAAAAGGTTTGGTCGTTTCTATTGTGGCGAAGTATAAGGTTCAAGCGCGGTTTAGTGATATAATAAACTAACAAAAGCGGGAAAAATTGTAATGGCAGAGCCGAGATTGAGACGGAATTTGAGCCGTCACATGCCGACAATGTAAGTTTTTACTTGCGGCAAATGTTAAAATGTTAAAGTTAATACAATTAAAAAATATGTACAAATTTTTGGAGGAGTTTAATTATTGAATAAAAATTCAGAATTTAAAACGATGAAATTCTTAGACTAGTTTTCTATTTAGTATACTTTGGAATGCATTTCATTTGTTCAATACAACCTGAATTATTTTCTCTTTGGTATTTGCAACATCAAAAAAAAAAAAAAAATGCTGTAGTGATTAAAAAGAATAAAAAATTACGTCACGTGTAGAACACGTCTTATTTTTTTCTGCTCGGATATACTGCTTTGTCATTCTTCAACAAGATCGTATTTGATTTATTGTTTACCAACTCAAAACGGAAAACTGGAGTAAGATATTGAAAAACTTGAAATTTCATTCGGTATGTTCAACTCCACCTAAAGCAAGCTGTTTATATGTAGATCGCTCTTATTAAGTCTATTCCTTTGGATGCCCGAGGACAAAAGAGAATATTTGTTTTTCTTTTAATTTTGTTTGCCCCATAATCAAGGCGAATAGCAATAGCACAATTTTTAAATTTAGTTATGTCATGATAAATGAGAACAGTGGACAGGAAGCCATTTGTTTACGTGCTCTGAATGTAGTGGACAAAGGAAAAAGAAATGATTTAGAAATGGTAGACACGAGATATTTTTTTGGAATAAATTTAGTACTTCCTAATAGCAAGGGGGCTTAACACCTACATATATTATTACATATACGGTTATGAGAGGAGCGATACCATTACTTTAATTTACACTCATATCCTGTTCTGTACAATGGCCCGCATTCCAAAAGGAGTATGGTTTCTTATTCCACAGTACGACAGTATTTGGTACATATGAGAAATGTTAAAAGAATAAAAAAATAGGCTTAAAATTAAGAAATACGCGTCTCGGCGTTTTGCTGTAGCACGTCAGAATTTTGAGAAAATTTGATTTTGTCGTACAGTGTTCTGAATGAGCCTTGTATCGGCCTTTTTTTCCTAGACCTTTTTTTTAAAATAAATTCAAATAAAATTCTTTGTTATTACCCGAAATACTAATCTTAATAATCTTACATTTACTTTTTAAAAATAATTTCATTAAAATTTTGGCCGTGACTACGCTATAGGTGATCCATTCGGAAGGTCCAATTTTCAATTACTCTTTCCAGCATTGCTACCGACATCTCGCGAATTAAGCGAGTAATTTTGGTTTCCAAGTTTTAAATCGTACTTGGATTATCGCCGAAAACTTTTGATTTCACATTATCACAAAGTAAAAAAATTCACGGGTGTGTTATCACACGATCTAGGCGGCCAGTTGACAGGCCCGAAAGAAATTCATTGTTTTGCGCGCCGTTTGAGGATTTTGGGAAAAGCTTCTAGAAGCAATAAAAACCAAGGAACAATTGAATGAAGTGCCAATATTTGAAAATGCATCGTCCAGTTTGGTTAAGGGAGAACACATTTTTCAATAACTATCGATACAATTTAGAGCCGAAACTGATATGCTATTGATTAGGTTCTTGATTTGTAATAAAAAAAAGCCCTCATTTCATCTTAACTTATTGACAGATTTTACAAGGCGAAATGAATTAATTTCATCGTAATTTGCTCACAAATTAAAAATGAGCCATAAATTGTTATAGTGTGTCCGGGTTATAAGTCTTAACAATATTTTCTGGCTTGTCTTCACTTTTTAAAGCAAAATAAAATATAAATGAAACAAAAAGCTTTTATGTACATAAACGATTTGTTAAAATCACCAAAAAAAAAAAAACAATAAATCTCAACTCATCACGATGTTTCCAACTTAAATTTTTTTACGCACGTACATACATAGATATGTAGCTTGATCATGTGTTTGAATTTTCCATTTTTCAATATTACGCCAAATTTAGTGCAATCATTGAAAGTACCTACTAGTTTTTACAGCTTTTGTTTAACAGATTCCTCGATGCAACAAGTGTGCATTGTTTATGAGTAACTAATATGAAAATATTCACACGGCCTTCATTTGCAAATGCGGCAGAACAAATGGCAAATGGCAAATTGCATATCAATCCTATACATATTTATTGTATGGATGTAATGCATTAGGGTAGGCGGTAACACCAATTTCCTTATTATTAATGTGACCTACCGTCTTCCTTTGGTAAACTATGCCCTTCTCTGAAAATTGCCCTCCTTTTTGACATTGCTCCTTCTTATATTTATATTTAAAGTTGTTTTAAGATATTAAAAAGTAAGATAGCTTGCTCTAAAAAAAATTTTCGAACTTTGGCAAATTAAATATCGGGCACAACGGAATGTTTATCAAAGAATTGCAGAAATTTTATCCAACTGGTAAATAATTGTTTTCATTGGTGTTTCTTATTTTGCCGCAAGCCAATTGGACAGATATTGAATTTTGTGTTAAGCTTTAATGAGAAAAAGTTACAGGTATTTAAATAAACGAAAAAAGTTAGAAGACTGAATTTATATTGAAATCCTAAAAAATTGATACAAGGGGAAATCAACACGTCGAAATTAACAAACAAATGAAATTTTTGAAAACCGAACACCTTGTCATGTTTGGCTTGGAGATAAAACGGTTTCGGCGTTGTGCCATCGTCAATATCATTTTTCGTTCTCATGTCGTGTTTTGCATTCTTGTTCATTGCGAATTATTTTTAAACTAGTGAGAAATGTATATTAAATGTTGATACTTAACTGCAGCATTTACCGTAAAGTTCGATAGGAAGGATATATCTCGCTGGGATATTACCAATACATTGTTTGAGTATGATGCATTGTCAAATAATATCAAATTATAAAAAAAAGTATACAAGTTTTTGAAATATGGCTAAATTTAGATGTTTTGAGTTTTGAAGAAAGATAAGTCACAAGTTCTAATTATTTTCTAAACATAGTTCACCAATTCCGTATTCGTTTTTATTTCTGTAAAGCTATAATAATTTAATATAATTTGTGTGAGCAAGATTTTCTAATCGAATTATTGAAAAAATACCAAAATCGTGCTCGTCCGGCCACTGTAGCCGGAGAGTGTGTTAATTGCGAGGCGATCACAGGGATTGTATAAGTAATTGCCTCTATGCAGTTTTGCTCCATATTAGCATAGAATCAAATAGTTCCAAGAATTGAAATTCAATTGCGTTTCTATTGATTTAAAATTAGATCTCTTTGTGGCATACCCTTACTTTAAGCCCGGTTCATATGCACAATTTTGATGCAGGTAATGTTTGATTAAACTGCCGTTTATCGTGTATATATGTACATATGTATATATGTCGTAGAATTTCATTAGCAGATTACACATAAACCTGCTTGGATGTTTAGCTATGTACAAAAGTGTGAATAGGAAACTAAAGTTGCCAATTACTTTAATCCAATTAATTTAATACGAGAAACAAACGATTTATATCAATAAAAAAAGTAAAAGCAATCAAACAAAGTAAATAATACAACAATATACTTGAATATAAAATTTAAAACAGTACAAGAGTCATAATAATATCATTTTATTTAGTCTGTTGCAAGCCGATTATCTATGCAATGTTTAGCTTTTCATTATAATATGTGCACATATATTTTACATTTGTTTTTTTATGACATGAATGCAACTAAAAAAAATTGCGTTTTATATTCGATTACACTGCGTAACAAAAATTTAAAAAAAACCTGCGGTCATGATTTTGTTAATAGTTTTTATTAACATTAGTAGCAGGCTTACGAACTGTGTTTTTACTTTTTTTGGATTGGCTCTAGTTCTTGAGATAAACGAAACTTAAGAAATTAATGAAGAAAAATTATATGACCCAGTTCCAGTTGTATTAATTTAATAATCCCGAACATTGGAGGCTTTTTATAGATAGCTCAAAGAGAAGTCTGAAATGTTTGTTGCTACACAATGGAAATAAACTTGCTTCGGTTCCAATCGGTCATAGTACCAAACTAAAAGAATAGTACGAAAATGCAAAAATTGTTTTAGCAAAGATTTTGTATGCACAAAATAAGTGGTCAGTATGCGTGGACTTGAAGATGGGGAATTTTTTATTGGGCCAACAAAGTGGGTACACTAAATACCCCTGTTTTATATGTTTATGGGACAGTCGTGCAAGAAATGAACATTGGATTAGAAAGGACTGGCCGGTGAGAGAAAATATGGAGGTAGGAACAGAAAATGTGGTTCATGACCAACTGATAAGCAAAGACAAAATCATTCTTCCACCACTTCACATCAAGCTTGGGCTAATGAAACAGTTCATCAAAGCCCTTGATAAGACAGGTGACTGTTTCGAATATGTGTGCAAAAAATTTCCAGTCCTTAGCATGGAAAAATTAAAAGCAGGAGTCTTCGATGGTCCTCAAATTCGTACCCTTCTAAAAGACTCTGAATTCTTAAACCATATGTCACAAATTGAATCTGAAGCCTGGCTAAGCTTTGTTAATGTAGTCTGTTTTTGGGAAATCATAAATCACCAGACTATACAAAACTAGTGGCTGATATGCTTCTCAATTTTCGCAAACTAGGAGCTAAAAAATTGGACAAATTCCCGGACAACCTAGGCGATTACAGTGAGGAACAAGGTGAACGGTTCCACCAGGACATAAAAATAATGGAAGAAAGATACCAAGGTCGATGGGACGACCACATGATGGCAGACTACTGCTGGAACTTAATACGGGATTGTCCTGAGCAACGACATCCTAGGAGGTCCTACAGAAAAAGTTTTTTGTAATTTTTTCAAAACCAATTAATGAAGAGAATATATTTTTTTTATTTTTGTATTATTTTCATACAGGCGCGCAATAAAAATATAATTTAAATCCATTATGGGATTTTTAATTAGGTTTTTTCGTGAAATATTTAAAAGTCTTTATCTGAAAAACTAGAGCCAATTCGACAAAACTGATATTATTTTCGAGTTAAAAATCTCCGACCGCACAATTTTGTTCCGCAGTGTTATTAATCATTTCAACATTAAATACTTAACAAAAAAATACTGTTTTGCTGATTCACAACAAAAATTACCAGACACAAATTTCGCTTCATTGATTATATGTAAAAAAAAATAACAAAACAAATTTTGTTTCGTTAATCAACAAAAGAAAATCTAATAAAATTATCAAAAAATAATTCGTTTCGTTGATAAAACAACTTTCGTTTCGGTAAGACTTTTTTTATATTTTTTTAAATTAAGTAAGTAATCAAACAAGTAAGAGAGCGACATAGAGCCGCCGGTTTCGTAAAGAAAGTGATCAATTCGCATGTATGTTCTGCGGCTCCAAGTTTATTGCAGGCCATTTAGGAAACTTCAGAAGCCATTTGGTGAGGAAACATAGGGAAAGTCTTCTGGGACTTCAAAAGCAACACCACTTACAACACAAAAACGAAGACCTTGCTAAAAAAAAAGAAAAGTTTAAACTTAGTTTAAATTCAACTAATCGGTTAACTGAGTTTAAAGTTTAAAGTTGCACTGTAAAACTGACCCTTACTGACTCCCTTTTGTTGTGCTGTGCATTTCATAAAGTTGAGCATAAATGCCGTCTTAATGAGTGATGAATTTAAGAGCTCTTGATTCACTCCCTTCCTCGCTGTTCTAATTCGTAGGCGTTTTTGAAGGGGAAATTTTCCAATAAGGAAGCACGCTTTGAAAAAAGGGACTTATAAGGGGGGGTAGAGGGTGTCCCCCTGATTATAGAACTGAAAGTCCTTGCCTCCGGAGGCTTATAGTTTTTAAGTAATTCCTTGTTAAAGTTGCAAAAATTGTCAAATTTAACCTCACTTTTTCCTTTGTAGTTGAATTGAACTGAAAGTTGGTGCTGCCACACATTACAAAAAAATGTCCAACAGTATTTTTGTACATAACACCTTTTTGCGATGGCGGCATTTGGCCGCGCTTATAAAAAATAACCCTGGCCGGTCCAACTTCGGCTACGCCATCCACAGTATTTTTGTACAGAACACCTTTCTGCGTTGGCGGCCTTTGGCCGCGCTTATAAAAAATAACCCTGGCCGGTCCAACTTCGGCTACGCCATCCACAGTATTTTTGTACAGAAAACCTTTCTGCGTTGGCGGCCTTTGGCCGCGCTTAAAAAAAATAACCCTGGCCGGTCCAACTTCGGCTACGCCATCCACAGTATTTTTGTACAGAACACCTTTCTGCGTTGGCGGCCTTCGGCCGCGCTTATAAAAAATAACCCTGGCCGGTCCAACTTCGGCTACGCCATCCACAGTATTTTTGTACAGAAAACCTTTCTGCGTTGGCGGCCTTTGGCCGCGCTTATAAAAAATAACCCTGGCCGGTCCAACTTCGGCTAGGCCATCCACAGTATTTTTGTACAGAAAACCTTTCTGCGTTGGCGGCCTTCGGCCGCGCTTATAAAAAATAACCCTGGCCGGTCCAACTTCGGCTACGCCATCCACAGTATTTTTGTACAGAACACCTTTCTGCGTTGGCGGCCTTCGGCCGCGCTTATAAAAAATAACCCTGGCCGGTCCAACTTCGGCTACGCCATCCACAGTATTTTTGTACAGAAAACCTTTCTGCGTTGGCGGCCTTTGGCCGCGCTTAAAAAAAATAACCCTGGCCGGTCCAACTTCGGCTACGCCATCCACAGTATTTTTGTACAGAACACCTTTCTGCGTTGGCGGCCTTTGGCCGCGCTTATAAAAAATAACCCTGGCCGGTCCAACTTCGGCTACGCCATCCACAGTATTTTTGTACAGAAAACCTTTCTGCGTTGGCGGCCTTTGGCCGCGCTAATAAAAAATAACCCTGGCCGGTCCAACTTCGGCTACGCCATCCACAGTATTTTTGTACAGAACACCTTTCTGCGTTGGCGGCCTTCGGCCGCGCTTATAAAAAATAACCCTGGCCGGTCCAACTTCGGCTACGCCATCCACAGTATTTTTGTACAGAAAACCTTTCTGCGTTGGCGGCCTTCGGCCGCGCTTAAAAAAAATAACCCTGGCCAGTCCAACTCCGGCTACGCCATCCACAGTATTTTTGTACAGAAAACCTTTCTGCGTTGGCGGCCTTTGGCCGCGCTTATAAAAAATAACCCTGGCCGGTCCAACTTCGGCTACGCCATCCACAGTATTTTTGTACAGAAAACCTTTCTGCGTTGGCGGCCTTCGGCCGCGCTTAAAAAAAATAACCCTGGCCAGTCCAACTCCGGCTACGCCATCCACAGTATTTTTGCAAAGAACACCTTTATTTATTTTTACAAAGAAGTGCATATTCCAATCGTAATTTTAATAAATGAATGTTTAGAAGTTACAGAGTTCGATTTCCTTACGCCTCCCAACATATTTTAGAGTATTTAAATTTTAAAGGGTCTGGCATCACCAGTAATGAAGTATGGCGGCCATCTTTCAGCAACTCTGTGTTTACGATTATTGGAGAATAGCAATAGATTTAGAAAATAGCGTTAAAAGAAGTAATTCTTACACATTTTATTACAAAATATATGTGAATTGTGTTATATATGCATGAAAGGTCATTTATTAGTATAAATAAACGTCAATAGTGCAGTGTTTATATACAAATTTTCTTAAGTAAATCAAAAAAATTTAACAACAAATAACTTTAAAATTATTAATATTGGTGCTAAAATTTTTGTTAACATCGGTCAGTGAGCATCCCCCGAACACCCCCTGCGAATTTCATTAAAAAATTCCACGTTGTTTGGCTAAAACAGGCAATGCTTCCTTATTGGAAAGCCGACCCAATTACAAAACAAACATTTGCCAATTGGAGATTTTATTAAAACCTATTTAGAAATGATTCTTGCTGTAAAACAAAGATTCACATATATTTCCAAACTTTAGCGGCAGTCCTTATCCTTGAGGAAAGAGAAATTACTTCAAAATCAAACTGCGGCTGCAGCGAGATATCTTGATCCGCAACGGAGACGATTGCTTCAGAGCCCGCAATTTGCAGCTTTAAAATCAGTTGCTGTTGAACATTTGAAGCGCCCTCCCAAAAGCTTCATATTAATGTATGATTTATTTCTCCCTCCAACTTTTGCATTAATTTGGACTAAGGAAAGTTACAATTTTCACTATACACTATTGAACCAAATATGCCAATTTGAATCAAGCAATACTGATACAACAGAAGCATTTTCAATTTCAATGAAAACTCTGACTCGAAGTCCAATTCAGCGGACTAGTGGGAATCAAAAAACTCTCCGCTTTGAAATATAAGTATATGTATATAGTTAATGATTACAGATCAGTTTTAAATGATGATCTGATTGAAGCAATATTAATATTGCGGCTCAATTAATTTTTATGTTTATGTAGTAAACTGTTGGCTTTCTTTAACTTTTGCCTAAATTCATTGAATGAATTTTTGATAAGCACCGAAACACAATTTTTTTTAGTATATACGAAACGGAATTTATTTCGATATTTTTTTTCTATAACCAACGAATGGAAATTATTTTGATAATTTTTTTTTGTTTCGTTTATATCGTTGTGTAGGTCTGGAATTTTTATGTTTTTTATGGACTAAACAGTTGTCTTTATTTAACCTTTGTTAATTAAAAAATCATAGCAAATAATACTACGTATTATCATATAAAATTTGTATGCATATACAATAATTACCAATTTAAGTTCATTGAATGAATATACATAACTCATTTTTGATAAGCACCGAAACAAAATTTTTTGATGATCAACGGTACGAAATTTGTTTTTGGTAATCAATGAAACGCAATTTTTTTTTTTTTTGTTATTTTTTGTTAGATAGTCAACGAAGCGAAATTTATTTTGATAATATTATTTTTTGATAATCAACGAAACGAAAATTATTTTCATACTTTGTTTTCTATAACCAAAGAATCGAAATTTATTTTTATAATCAGCAAAACAATATTTAAAAATTTGTTCAACAGAATCATAATAATGAAATTGGAGAAAAAAAAATTAGTCGTGAATGGGTTTAAGTATTTGGAAACAAATGAAAAACCTTTCCAATGATACTCTATAAATCTAAATCGGAATTGAAGTCTTTTGTTTTCAAATAAATCTTCCAAAAAGGTCAAAGGCAACATTTAGAACAACATTTAGAACTTTTGAGCTTAAACTGTTATATGATGTGAGCTAATTTCTTTGAAACTATATTTAAAAATATCAATTGTTATATATAAAATCCCCAAAAATGGAAATAATTTTAAATCGGTCGTGCTCCCCTAAATCTTAATATAACTATGAAATATTTTGGTTGATATCTTAAACTATAATGAATTTTATTATTCTGATGAAAAAACACAAACGAACTTTTTTGTATGGGGTGGGTGTACATATTCTCACAAAAAGAAGTATGCAACTGGGAGCCAAAGCATTAGAAAAATTCTCCTAAGTAATCATTTTATATAATAGATATAGCATAGATTATTTTTTAAATGAAATTAGTTTATTAAATGTTACTGAAATATCAAGTTTGTTGGCATTTTCGAAAATTTTTTTTTTTATATGGAATAATTCTGAAATTATGTGCTATATACCTAATTGTTCAAAATGGAGATAGTCCTGCCTTTTTTTTCAAAATATACATAGTTATTTCGCTGTAAGAAGATGCTTTACATCAAATTCGAGCGGATTAGAATATTTTTCTCGAATATATGTATGTATGTAGTTAAATTTTAGAGCTCTTGCTAATTGACTAATGGGTGGTTAATCGATTAATAAAATATGTTTTAGAAATAGTCGACGTCCCATAATCGACTCACCGTTTTTTGTCGAATTCAAGTTGTGGTACAACATCAAGACTCTCGTCATTCTTTTTAATTCTGCGTTATGTTTTTAGCCCTCAAAAAACTCCGAAAAACAAGACGCATTCAAATAAGGTAGAGTTGAATGAACAGCTGAGCAATTTCGTTCCACGGCTAGAAATGTCAAATTACATGTATTATGTTTTTTTGCTTTTACGACTTTGAGAGCTAAAGCCAGGAAAGCAAAAACAAAATACACATACAATTTGACAGCTCAAACCGTATAAGTAAGAACAAAATACATGTGAATTTTACTGTTGATCATTCGATATCACCTGATATTAATTGGATAAAATAATACATTTTAAAGATTTAACATTGGCAACTGTGATCGCTGTTTCGCATTTCCCGTGACAAAATCACTCCGAAAAAAAGTATGTGCTCAGAGCGGTTTAGGTTTGCGTATCATATGGAGAAATTGGCATATTTATTATGGGTCGTAAGAAGGAATTCTAAACGTTTTGAACTTTTAAGAGAAGGTCTACATACACACACCCTACGCTAGAACTATACATATTAGTAGTATTTTTTTATACTCATTGTTAAAACTTTCAAAATTAACAAAAAACATCTCGTTTTTATTTCATCATTCATCTGCTTCTGAAGTTTTTACATGTCATTGAAAGATACTTGAAGTTATGTGTTGTAAGTCATTAGTAAGTAAGTAAATGGCAATGCTTTAAACAACAAATAAATGTATCGTTAAATAAATACACACACAAAAGTAGTCGTATGCCCTATAGGGAATTTGCTCGCAACAATATTGCACCAATATTGTGTCCTTCAAGTGGTTTTGAAACTGTCTTTCTTAAAGGAACAATTTATGAGTTTTAATTTAGAGTGGTCTAAATAAAATTGTTACTTAGGTCGATGATTAAACCCCTTTTATGCATACGGTAGTGTTTCAATGTTTTGATAAGGAAAATGCAATTGATTTGACTGGAACATTAAGTATACAACTTAGAGTACACTCTTAAGGACTGACAGTCTATCTAAAGAAATGTTCTTCGGCTAACAAATATCGTTAGCTACCGAGCAATAAAAGGATAGTCGGAAAGTTTTTACAATTTGATTAGCGGACATTTTTTAATCCAGGTAAAAACTGCTTTATTTAAAAAATATGAAGCGATGAATTGGAGTTTTTTTATACTCATAGCAAACGGAATCGTAGGAGGTCTTTTGAAACGGATTTTTACAAATGATTTCAGTTGATAATGATGACAAATTCAATCTTGTATTTAGCATAAATTTTACGCCGGAGGACTCATTTGTGTTGTTCGAACTGCATAAAATCGGCATGCCGACAGTACTCAAAAGTTGATCATATTTTTCTGCTAAGAGGAGCTCCAAAGACTAAATAAAAATAAAAACGTTTACCTGTATTTTAATTACGAACGAAATAAATTTATTATTAAACCAAATTTTAAGTAAAAACAAAATGTGAAATGTGGAATTATATTTTACAAATAAATTTCAATTCAATATGTGATGTACTTCTTATTTAGTGCTATAAAAATAAGGAATATATCCTGTTTCTGCTAATTATAGTGGTTTGTAAATTTTCAAACAATAGTAATATTCAATGTATAGAACATACTAATTAACGTTTCAAAATAAAAAAATGCCCACCACTACATGAAACAAAACCTTTTTTTCAGCGAGAGCTTGAAACGATGTTTTTTTGCCGAAGCCGAAGTTCGGAAATATACTCTATCGTATTTAACAAAACTCCGTTTTCAAAATGATTTGAAAGCAGGTTTCCATATCGTAAATGTAAATGAAGTTAGATTAACAAATTAGTCCATATAACTCATGCTCGGATTTTTTTATATGAAAAAAACCGCGCTACATCGATTAACAAATTAAATGAAATTCTACAATATGAATTCCAAACTAAAAGTATTAAGAACGATTAATTTCAAAAGGTTTTTTGGAGAGGGTTGCCACCTACTTCAAAAATTAATGAAAATTATAAGATAAATCAAATATTGAAATATGAGTTTCAAACGAAGGAGGTTTAAGTAAGCATTATTTTGAAAATAGTTTTGGGGAGGGTTACCACTTGCTTAAAAAAGTAAATTAAATTAAATTATTAAGTTAAAGGGAAAATTACAGTATGGGATTCAAAGAAAGCAGGAGTTAGAAAGCTGAATCAAGAAAATGTGTTTGATGAGTGTTACCATCTGTTAATTTAATTAAATTTCTAAGCTTAATGAATATATTATTACTGGTGTGAAACGAAAGCGTTGATATGAAAACATTTTTGAATAGGGTTGACATCATTTAAAGAACGTTGATTCCATTTAATTGGTAAGGTAACTGAAATTCTATTTACTATACTGGTGTCAAACGAAAAAGGATTAGCGAAACTTTATTTGAGAAATATATTTGGGCAGGGTTGCCACCAGTTTATAAAATTAAAATTCAACTAAATTTAAACTATAAACGAAGCATTAAATACTTTTTTCAAGCACCTACAAATTATGTTAGATTTTAGAAACAATTTTTATTGAAGATGTTGCACGGTTCTTTTTAATTACCTACAATTGAATGGGCTATAAAACGGAATTAAAAATTTCAAAATCTTAAAGTTTGTTGAATTTTTTCGCTAAATGGAACAACGTTTGAAACTTGAATTTAACTGTTGTTTGTTGCAAAATGAACTATATTTTATTTAAAAAAAAAATCATTAAAAATAAATAAGGACAATTAAACAGTAAAAACTTGTTATTGTTATATCTTTATATCGTGCGCTGTATGCATTTATCAATACACATTTTTGAATAGAACAGTCATCTATACAAAATTTTAGAAAACAAAATTAAAATCAAAAAATAAAAATTAATCAAAAGCTATTACCTTTGGTAAAATTATGTATAATTTTTAATAGTATTAAATAGGTGGCAACCTGATGCGGGTAATCTAGGGAATTGAGGACTACTCAACTCAAATCAAAATCTGATATAGGGTTTAAATTGTTTCTGCCATGTAGTAGTGAAGCAACAATTTTCTTTACTTCAACGAATTTTCTCTACATGGTCTTATAGGGAATTTGTACGTAGGCAAGTTACTTTTTTTTTGCAGTATTGAGAGTGTTGATTTAATATATCTTGAATGTTAAGTTATGACGGCTGTCGTCAGAGGCACACTTACATCTCAAAGCCCGTTGTGAAATCTTGAATGTTACTCCAATAAGATAAGATCAAAATCAATATTTAAGCGATAATCAGCTGATTATTACGATATATTACCCTTAATGTGCGCTTATTTGTAAAAATGCAGGTACTTCTTCAAACAAAAATTCACTTTTGAAAAGAAATAATTATTTTTATACATCATGTAGATATGTACACAGTTAATTAATGTGCCAATTTGTTTACCCAAAATGGAGATAACAACGTCATTATTATTGCAACTGTAATGTTTAACCTTAAACAGTGTTGGGTAGAAGAATTACTATATGGTAAAAAAAAGCAAAGTAAAAATACAAACTACCGGATATTTGAACACAATATCACTATTGAACAAATGCAAGTGGAAAGAACGCAAATTGAGTTAAAACCATTTGGAAGTATTTACAATAATATAGCATTAGCCGATCCCATGCCAATTAATTTGTAAATAATCAGGATTGCGCAGAACGGCTTTCAACAAGTACTACATACATATGTAATATATAATACAAATGCGCACTCACACCCATATAGATACATACATACATATATAATATTTACTCAGACTTTTCATACAAACACACAAATTACAAGTGTAAACCACAGCAAACAGTGTCAATGTTAAAAAAAAACGATATTGAATAATGTTTGCTTACCTTCAAAAGGTTGCAGTTTTTTATGTTGGCATTCTTGAGTGTAGATTTATCAATTCATCACACTTCAAAATCGTAATGCAATCACTAGAATGTTTGTGCATATCCGGGTCATATTTATACAGTGTGTTTCATAAAACAGATTTGCCAAATATATCTAGTAGGCAGAATGTAATAACTCAACCAACAAAGCAGTGAATTTTAAATTACTTGAAATTCTAATTACGCAGTGCATTTGTATTTCGAAGTGGTTTACTTTTCATCTGTCACCACCAGAGGGTCCCGCGTTGAATACTTTCAGTATTTCTTCTATGTATACGTAAAACCTGAACTGACCAACATAGCCGTTGGATTTTAATTTGCTGGACAACGTCTATGTCGTCATATATGTCATACAGCTCATCATTTGATCGTATTCGGTATTCACTGTCGCAGATTAGAGCCGGAAAACTATCGACAGTTTTCGATATTAAAATAAAAACTATCGGTACTATCGATAGCACTATCGAATTATAATAGTTCTCTTTTTTAACGCATTTTTATTAGAAACAGAAGATAAATTGATGGAGTGCATAGGACTACTTATTTTAATTTAGATTATTTTTTGTTAAAAATATAGCTCGTATATAGCCCTAGTAATGCAAATTTCAAACTTCTCAGCAAAATTTTATCAAAATTTTCGCCGTTTTTTTCAGAAATAATAGAAAATTTTTAAGTATCTATCTTTATTACTCCATTTTCGTACATTAAATTGTAAGTTTGAAATGTTTGTACAATGTACATATACAAAATACTATTATTTTTGGTAATTTTGTTTTATTAAGTAAGCTAAACATTTTCGTATAAATTTTCGTTATATGAAAAAAGGCTACCATCGTCCAGGAGAAAAATTTCAACTTATAAGTACACTAAAGGATGAACATTTTGATGAAACTTAGTTGTCTTTTGTAAGAAGCTAAGGTTTTTATTAAACATATATTTTTATAAAAAAATAATTTAAAATTAATTTGGAAAAAGAAGCCAAAATAGGGATCACATGCGTTTGTCTCGGGGTGTGCCTAGTTCACGTAAAAGTTTCATCTTCGATCAAGCGTGTTTAGTATATTTTGGCAAAAAATTGTAATTATACTTACTTTTTCCGCAGTTCTATCGACCGGTTCAGCGTCAATTCCAATTAAATAGAGAGAAAACATTTCAAGACTACCGATAGTGCCTGAAAACCATCGATAAATTTTGAAAATGAAAACTATCGATGGGTTATCGTTTGTTTTTCCAGCTCTATCGCAGATACGTAAATGATCAAAAAATTCTTCGCAAAATCTTTCTGTCGAACACTCCAAGGTCCATCTCATCCAATGCTGACAGCGTCCGTGCATGATGAGGTACTTATAGACTTATAGAGTGTGGTTTTGGTTTGTAGAGGGCTTTACTATTATATAATATTTGAGCGATGGTAGATTTGAGAGGTCTAAAGCCACACTTATAGAGTCTAATCACGACGCGCTTCGGTACGTAACATAGTACGCTCGACAGAACATAATAAGCTATTCTAAGAAGACTGATCCCGCGGTAGTTGGCGAATATTGCAAGATCGGCCTTTTTGTGAATTGGGCAGGGCACACTTAAATTCCAATCAGTAGGAATGCGTTCACTTGACCATACTTTGCAAATGACCTAGAAGGGGTTGTTGTCTTTAGCTGCGCTATTGCCGTTCAAGTTGTGTCTCTAGTGGATAAACGGGACTTCGACTCCGTCTTCATTGATTGGAGATTCGCCGTCGAGGCTGCTAAGTACCTAAAAATGTCAAGTCACCTTGGGAGGAAGTGGAACCATCAATTTAAGGTTGACAGCAATATCGATGAAAAGCCTGGAAGAGGTTTAACTAAAAGTTTCTCAAAAACCGAAGATCGACCCATTAAAAATATATATATTTTGGAACATGCAACAAAAACAAAGTGTGATAACTTTCCCACATTTGTGTTTAAAATTTTACAAATAGGATTGGAACTATACCATGCAGGTATAGATATTTTTAGTTTGGAGTAGTATGGAAATTAAGTATCGACATCGGATCTAAAGCAGCCGCCGTAGCCGAGTGTGTAGCGGATGCGCGCATCATTCGATGGCTCCCGGCATCAAGTCCTTGCCGGCGCAAGTAACATAAAAAGTATATAAGTAGAAAAGTGTTTTATGTCATGAAAAAACTTTTAACAAAAATTATGTGCCATCAAGACGCTCACCACAAGTTGTAGCTGAAGTTCGGCTAAATCAAGCTATGGTGTAAGCGACAAATTAGTAATATTATTATTACTATTATTATTAAGCAGAAAGCGATTCACAATTTTGAAGAAAAATTTTCTTTAGTATCAGGTTTCTATGCGAGTATTTTTCTTGATACTTACTCAGCACTTGGTTCAAAAGTATCGATACCAAATCTACTTGGTATCTAACGAAAAGTATCGAGCATTTACTTGTCGTACTCGTATCGTTTCATCTCTATTTTCAGACAAATCTTTTTTTGTGAAACACACTGTACATGCATAGCATAGTGATAATCTAAGTTTATTTGATATGGTGGCGCGAATGGCAGGGCTTGTAATAGCCCAAAACCGGTTACTGCAAAATCGACAAAGTTTCTTAACTATCAAAGTATTTATCTTTAAGTACATACAATATATTTCTTTGATACGATTTATTCTCGTTGCAGCAATTACTCGCATGCAAATGCAAATATGCGAATAAAATTATCAAATGCATAGATTTTGAGTTTCCCAGCCAATTAATGGAATAGCAAAAAAAAAATCGCATTTGAGAATTAAATGAGTAGCAACGTGTCAGAGGAGCGGAAGTGTTGAAATTCACAAAATTACAAATAAATTAAAATTCGGTGAATACACAAGTATAAAAGTGGTTTTAAAATAGTGAAAATAGACGAACAATCAAAATGAAAACACAAACTAACAGCGAATAAAAGTGACAATAAAAAACTAATGCAAATTGTACATACAGACTTACAAAAACAAATACACACGAATTAATTAGATTCGGTTGCTTCAAACTTACCGTTTTTGTAATGAGTAACACATACATACATACAAACGAATGTGCGTTGAGTATATTGGTGCCGGATGATTTATTTTGACTTCTTGCGGTTTTCTATTTAAAATTTTGTTTTTTTTTTGCTTATTGCTCACTTTTCAATTTGTTTTACGATTATTAACACATTGGCTTTCTAGCTTTTTGTGTCAGAGCCAAAAGTCTCGCTGATGGGCAAGCTAACCATCGTCGGCTAAGCATATGCTCAATTACAAATCCAAGTATGTACATATGTACATATGTATGTATGAAGTATGGCTTAAAGCAAAATCAAAAACAAAAAATCTTTGACGCTCGCAGGCCAACTTAGATTGTTAGCCAAGTGTAAAATTGTTCGAAAACCTGAAAAGAGAAATATCATAGTAAATTTGCAATAGTAAAATGTAGTAACCCTAATGTTGGTGCTGCGAATTCCGTTATAGTGGTTTTCGGGATTTTAATTGCGGTGTTTAATGTAAGGCAGGGACCGAGCGGTTATAAATTTTTTACAAAAAAAAATCATGATTTAATCATTATAACGTAATTACAACTTCTTCGAACGAATTTTAATGGTTATTTTATAATTTTTATTTTTTCAATCATATTTGCACGATATTTTAAGTTTTTTTTTTATTTTTTCGATCAGATTCTATCGATTCTTTGTAATTTTCATTTTTTGGATCAAAAAAATAGTCATTGTACTTGGATATACAACTTTTCGATAACATTTCATCGTTATAATATTTTATTGATCATAATAAATGAAAAAAAATTCTTGGCGATGACAATATAGCAACAATACCAACAATACCAAATTTAATTTTCTGATCAAAATACTAAAAATCACAAAAAATCGATAAAATGCGATCGGCAATTTTTAAATACAAGAATAACGATTATTTTTTTATCTAAAAACTACAAATCACAAAATAATAATTATGCAATGATTTAAAACATTTAACATTTGATTCCCAAAATCGTATAAATATTTTCTGTATCCGAAAAAAGAAGCCAAAATAACGATTATTTTTATTCCCTGATTTACATATATAAATAGCGAATTGGGTATCGAAAGAGTTTCAACACTGTAGAATGATTTTCAATTTGAAAAACTATAGGCCAATTCATCGAACTCGCTATGATATAAAAGCTAATTTCACTTGAATGAAAAACATATGTACATATGTAACCTGGACAGTTAAAAAAGTCCGAAAAACTGGCGAATTCAATATGGAGGATGACAATATTAAAACTCAGTGGAACGAAACTCATTACCACGTGGTTTTTGGGGTCGCTAATTGCGAATTTGGGATCAGATTTTGTACAATCGGAATGGGAGATCAAATTTAGCAAGCGGGTTTTGTAGTTCTGGAAATGAACGCTCTTTTTGTCAAAAAAAAACAAACCACAAATGAAAAAAATGAAAATATTATGAAAAATGAGTACCACGGTGAACGAAAAAATCAGGTGTCCGACATTTGAGTTTAGATAGAAAGAAATCACCATTTGCCGAACTAACAGAAATAATCCAAAACGGGTCGTTCACAGCAAATCACTTAATTTCCGTTATAAATGTCAGCTTAATAAAAAATAGTGAGCAGATCGATACCGTTATCTGTTATTCAAAATTTTGGGTTTTTGTGTAGCGGTTCTGCTGCAGCCAATCAGAATAATAACGCGTGATTCATAATGGGCCGTTTACATAGAACTTTCCTCGCTTTGCTTGACAGTTCGAACTTTAACAACAAAGCGTGAGGCGTAGAAGGTCAGCTACATAGAACGCTTTGACAGTTTCTGCTGTTTTGTTTAAAGATAGAATAAAAAAATGAATTTTACTGATATGATGGAAGTAGTAGTAGTTATGCTACTAATGTGTGAAATTCGCGAGTGTCTGTAGTGTGTATACGCACGCCAAAATAAAAATAAAATGGAAATGATAACAGCTGATTGCCAAAGCGTACAAAAGTTGAGAGTTGCCCATAATTTTGCTTCGCTTTGCTTTGCTTTACTTTTCTCGCTTTGTATTTAGCAGGACTCATATAACATCATGTATTGAACTTATCTGTCAAAGCGAAACTCTGAAGCAAAGCAAAGCAAAAGTCCTATGTGAACGGGCCATAAGCGTGCCTTTTTATATGTTACTCTCCAAGGCAAAACTCCTGTTATGCGCTTTATGTACTTTACGAGGCAAAACTCCTGCTATGCGCTTATGTACTCTTGTTTACCTTTTGCTGACCTTCGCATTCAGCGCTGCTTTACAAGCATATACCAGCTGTTTCGATAGCACGGTGCTGCCGTATAATAGCGATTAGGCTTAATGTGAAATTTGATAATGAGTTAGTGTGGGTCGCGCCACATTTTGTTTTATTTTTTGTTTACCTTTATTCAAGTGATCTTAGGTACACAAAAGTTAGCGAACTTTAGGAACGGAAGCCTAGTTTAAAATTTTAATTTTAGTTAAAAGTATATTTAGTATGTGCAAATATTTAAGTATAGACATAAGTCTATATTTAACAACAATAAGTATCGCAGACAGCAAATACTTAATAAATTATACTCAATTATCGTTAACGCGATATTCAAAAACAAAAACATGCGTGCACCTAAGTGCGCGAGCCAGAAGTAAAACTTCTGTGCCGAGTCTACAAAGAAATATAGAATTAAATATGGGGAAGAGTTTTATAAGACATCCTTTTTAGTTTTAGTATGAGTGAAAATATTAGTAGAAATTAGTAGTAAAAATTATTAAAGAGAAGTAGTAACTAGTAGTAGTATTAGTAAAAATAGCAGCAGTAGTAGTTGTAGTGATAGTAATTAGAATTAGTAGTAATTAGTAGTTGTAGTAATAGTTGTACATATTAGTGAACCAGTCTCGAACTACTGAAAGGTCCTGAAATGATCCCGAAATATCTAGTTCAATGTAGTGCCGGAACGGTTCAGAAATTGTTCTCAAATGGTCCTGCAAATGACCGCAAGATACATATGTAGGTACATATGTAGTGAAGGACATACATAGTACATACATATGCATATATATATATGTAAATATGTTGGTTTTTTTCATACAAACGTCATTTTGTGACTTCGTGGCGCGATGTAAAAAATCACTGCCGCTAAGGAAGTGTTACTTCAATAAACGTAATTGGCATACAATAAATTAAATAGAAAGGGTATTGAACTTGGATTATTCTTCTGTTAAATTCAGTGGCGTGATATAATAATTAAATTCTACAATTTGGGGTGTGCTTCTTGATGTTGTAACACAAATTGAGGGATCTACAGTTTTACGCCGACTCTGAACGGCAAATGATTTTTGTGAGAAGTTTTTCCATGGCATAAAAACACTCGCAGGTGTGGACTTTATGTTACGTCATGCTATTTTCTTTCTGCCTAAAGAAATATTGCCATATCGAAATATTTTTCTGTGCGTAATTTTTCTTTACAAAATTTGGTACGAAACTGGGGTTGCAGTACGCGATTAAAAAATATATTTTGTTTTAAAACTATCGAGTAAAAAATATTGGTATCGATTGACAAAATTATCTAAGGCGAATTTATAGAAGGTGATGGCATAAGAGCAGCTGATTTGATTTTTTTTTATTCACCTACATGTATTTTGTTTTTGCTTTTGCGTATGAGCTTTCAAAAGCCGTAAAAGCAAAAACAAAATGTATTTAAATTTTGACAACTCGTATTTATAACACCACCTTGTATGGATTCGCCTTGAAATTATCCATATAGTTCCGTATCGTATTGAAATTTGTGATGTGAAACATTATGACTAGACAACTTTGATCAGAAATTTAAATACAGAAATACATTTGTGTTCAAATAAAAAACTTTGACGATTTTAAATTTTTTTGATAGATATGTTCTTCATCGAAATACTGCTGGTATTTGAATTCCTCGTAATTTCGTATTCGTTTTCATTTCTTGTTCATATTCTTCGTTTTTGTGAGGTCTGAAGAGTGTTCCTTTGGCAGATGACTTGTACAATCTTGTACCAACTTGTACCAAATCGCGTTCGTTTAGGCAAAACACTTGTAAAACTCCCCAGGAGAGAGCGCAATTTTAACATTTAATGGATGGGCAGCAAGCAAAATAGCTGATTGTGGCATATGGTTGCATTTGCGTCAACAAAACAATTCGATATATCAAATAATAAATTTGTTAAAGAATAAATATGAGTTATTTATTAACGAAAGAAGATGATTTATAAACGAACAAGCGGAAAACAAATAAAAAACCAAGTGTATGAGTAAAATGATCCAAAAAGCATAAATTCAAATGCAACTGTGCGGTCTTCCTTGCAAATGTTTGCTAATTACTGTTCGCGAAAAACACAGTACGCTTCCACGGTGTACTGAATACTGAAGGTGACGCCTTT
The DNA here is from genome assembly GCA_951828415.1 of Anomoia purmunda. NCBI lineage: Eukaryota > Metazoa > Arthropoda > Insecta > Diptera > Tephritidae > Anomoia > Anomoia purmunda. The sequence continues at coordinate 20,003,150 of OX639993.1, forward strand.
AGAAGTACCGCTACTTTGGTTTTGCCGGGTTTGACAATTCTCAACTTCAACTAGACAAAGCTTTTTTCACAAATTAAGAAAAAGAGTCACTTTTTTTTTAGTATTTTGCGAATTTATTTATTAAATGTCTGCCTATAAATTCATACTTTTACACTTTAGAACAATTAGAACACGTTTTTCAATGAAATATTGTCTGTCATTTCACCGCGGGAAGGCGCAATCTTGTATTCTATCATTCTTGGTACGCTTCTGTCTTTGAGAGAGTAAGATGCTTTATTATCTGAATTATTTTACTAGCTCATTTTTACTGAGGGTTCGAACACTCTACTTAGTAAGTAAAAACTTTCTTATGTACGTTCGTAGTTTCCTACGCAGAGCACATCGTTATGTTTTTCAAATGTTGGATGGAAAGCGATACTTACCATTTGTTTGAGTGAGAGATCAAAAAATCATTTGCTGCTGTTAAAACTAGGATTTGTTAGTTCTGCAAAAAGGCAGTCTGGAAAAATTTCATCACTTCATATTATATGTTCAATATTTGATTAGTAATTACAACAAGTGTTTGATTTTCAATAAATTAGTTAATTTTAGTGCAACCGCTAAAATAGTTGTACTTTGTATTTTGTTATCATCTTCTTGAAGTCTGTTGCTAATATTTTTAATAGTGCTCGTAGTTTATAAAATTGAAAATATTTTTACAACTGAAATTAATTGACCTATTTTTTTTTATTTTTCATTAAATACACAATTACTGATTTTTAACTATAAACTTTCTAAGTTTATGCCGTCCATATATTTCAATCACGATTGAACTGCAAGCAAGGGTGAGTTTTAGTGAAACTTTGTATATAAGTAAATGCGTGACACACACAAGGTTTTCTCCAAAAAATTGTCGGATTCCCGTCGAGCTTCAATCAAGAGGTGCATGTCCGAAAGTCTTCTGACGTCTCATTTTGTCATTTTTACCTACTGTCGCAAAGTATAGATCGCAAATCAATACACACGTATACAAATTTCGCTTCAATTTTGATTTAAATATAAGGCCGGCATGAAGGTACTATTTTTTGTATTTAACTTGAAAATCGTAATTTCGGGATTAAACCCGTAACCCGGCATCAAAAGACTCAAACCACAAGCACATGCTATGTTTACTATACTCATATACGCAAAAGACCAAAACCGAAGCGCTGCAATGAAAGCAATCTTTGTGCTATGCATGGCGGAACTTTAAAACTCGAATTAGTATTGCTCAGAACGCGAAGGCGCTAAGATGAATAACCGCACCGGTAGTCGAATAATTACATAAAACAAGCAGCATACGTATCCATACCGGTATTGTTAAAGTGACTATTCCGGGTGGTGTAGCGAAAGTCTAGCGCTGAGTGCTAAAATCGAAAAAAATAAAATAAAATTCAATAAAAAAAAATAAATAGTACTAGAATCAGAAAAGAAACTGGACCGCATACGCTGTGTGTATATAACTACTTGGAATTTATAAATTTTCTAACGCGATTTGAAAAGTGCCAATTACTTATGGATGTATGTGTGTAGCCTTTTCTATTTTGCGGCAATTTATTTTGTTAATAACCTTTTTGCAAAAAATGCAAAATAAAAAAACTGTGCTGGCAGATTATTAAAGTGCGACATTAAGCTTTAATTTGAGTATGTGAATTCAACGCAAAATAATGATGCGGTTTAGCAAATCAAATAAATAATAGACAGCTCGAATATAAAAGAAAACAAACAATGGAAATTTGTTTAGATGAGGTTTTTTTTTTGTTAAATGGTTTTTATGACATTTATTCAAGTGATCATATATGTAGGTAGATTCATGTGAAATAAAAGTTAACAAACTCTCAGAAAGTAAAAAATATCTTGCAAAATTTATGATTTGTTAAAAGCATTCTTAATATATGTTAATATTTAAGTATACAACAGACAACAAATATGTACACGCAATTATGTTTACGCGCTATATGTATGATAAGACGAAATTTGAAAAATTTAATTGCCATATGATAAATTATATACAGACTAGCTTTTTACCCGCGGCTTCGCCCGCAGTGGAGCAATTAAATAAGTATGAGAGATAAAGTGTAAGGATATAATAATAGAAATGAGTCAATATGATAACTAAATTTTATTGCTTGGCTGAGATCAACAATTTTTAAAAATTACTACAGACAATGAAGATTCAACAGCTTAATATATGCTTATTGAAATGCAACAACAAATGTTAAAATATATTTCACCGTAACAAAAATAAATAATTCTGAATTCTAACAATTTAAAAAAATAATATACAAAGTATTAATTTAAGATATTTTTATAGACAATGTTATAAGTTTTCCCGTCGGGTGCAAATATGTGTAAATTCCGTGCATTAGATACACGTGAACAGGCTACATAAAGTTGACCATGAGAGAAGCATGGGTTTTCTAAATGCACTCCTGCTACCTGTAATGTTTGTCCTTGTGCCTTGTTTATAGTAACAGCAAAGCTAATCTTGACGGTAAACTGAACCCTTTTAAATTGGAATGGAAGGTCAGTGGGAATAATTGGTATCCGAGGTATTATAACACTATTTCCCTTACCGACACCTGTTAAAATAGTAGCACCAAGTATGTTCTGTCCCAATTTTGTTATCCGAAGCTTTGTTCCATTACATAGCCGAGGAGCATCTAGATTTCGCATAAGCATTACTGGTACATTTAGTTTCAATTGAAGTTTATGTGACGGTACACCCGATAGTTCAAGTGAATTTATAAACTCCACAGGATATGAAGTACTTAGTTCCGCATCCATAATTGTATCCATTGACAAATATTCCTTCATTTCTCCTTGAACCTCGTTTAAAATGTCAGTGTTGATCCTATTAACAATTTCATTTCTTGGTGCTAATATTGCTCTTGCACACAACCACTGATCACTACACAAATTTTGTTGCAATTCCGGAAAAACATTAGCAATGAGATCCACATCACTTTCTACTAAATTACAAAATTCTCTTGACAGTGATATGTAGCCTTCAGCGTCAACGTCTAAACAACCATCACCAATTTTCAACAACATTTCTGCGTAAAGTCCTGAATCCACGTCATTATGAAGATGCACTCTCATATTCGTTTTCAGGCGGAGTTTTTCAACTGTCGACCATAAGCTTGATGATTTAATGCACGCTTGAATTTCATCTGCTGGTGTCCCCCTCTGAATCACTGGGAGGGTTTGACGGAAATCACCAGCCAATAAAACTACCATGCCTCCCATTATATCTGTACTATCTCGCAAGTCCTGGAGGGTCCGGTTTAAAGCTTCTATAGCCTTCTTGTGAGACATTGTACTTTCATCCCACACTAAAAGCTTGCATTCTCGCAGCATCCTACCTCGTGAACTATTTTTACTAAAATTACAGATGGGCGAATCTTCCTGTGCCAAATTCAATGGTAATTTTAAAACGGAATGTGCCGTACGACCGCCCTTTAATAGCGTCGCGGCAATACCTGACGAAGCTAGAGCAACTGCTATTTTTTGGTCTTTTCTGACGGACATTAATAATAAGTTAAGCAAAAACGTTTTTCCAGTTCCTCCTGGTGCGTCGAGAAAGAAGAGTCCACCACTGCCGGATTCTATTTTACGTAAAACTTGATGGAAAACATGATTTTGCTCTGGAAGTAATTGAGGGACTAATTTTGCCACTTGATGTTGCAGTGCTATGAAATCATAATCTAGCTCTCGTGCAATTTCATTATCAAAATCATCCATATTGTCTCGTCGAGGGCTGGATATTCCGAAATCATCTAATTTTTTTCCAACCATCGTAAAAACCTTGTTTTCGATTATAATTAGCGTTTTATTGTAGACATGTTCATTGAAAGTAATATCTGTGTGTACTTGCTGCAGTTGATGTAAAATATCTTCAGCCATGTATTCTTTGTACTTATTCCAAAGAGTTTGAGGGTTAGAAAGACCGCAAGAAGATAAAAGTGTAGCGTAAAGTTCCCTGATTTTATCTGGCGATCGGCATTGTACAGCTTCCTCCATAGCATCGTCCCAATGATTGTCATTTTCTAACAGTCGCCGAGCTTCACATGCTTCTCGGTAGGTTTGACATTCCTGACCATTGACAATTTTAAGTTCTTTAAAGCTAATTGGACCTCTAACATGCGCAGACAAAAGCATTCAAAATTCGTAACATGTACGGTATAGACACGACCAAGAGCATCCGATGCTTTAACCCCAGGTTGGTTTCGAACAGATGTACCATGAATACGACGACGCCATTCTTTTTTTGAACTGTTCCATGTATAATAACGGGGAACCTCAGTGTACAATAATGTCTTTGCAAAAGTATCATTCTGACAAAGGTGAAAAAAGGCAGTCAGCGTGGTCTTAGGAGGAGATAAAATCCTGTCTTGAAAGGTATTTTCATCAAAAAAGACACGCTGTCCGTTTTCTAAGTGTACTGCAAGATGTGTAACAGTGGGATATCTTTCATGTAATGGAAAGCCAAGAAGCCGCCATGCTGCTTCATTGCTACTGACATATCTTCCTGCTTGATAAGTTTGTATCTCATTGAGGGCCTGTACAGCACCTTCATTACGCAGATTGAAGATCGCCTGATCGCTTCCTTTATTGATATACTTGCAAATATATTTTATTGCACGCACAGAATTGCAAGCTTCAACATTAATATGGGCGTTGAATAATTTACACAAAATCGGGGAATAAGCAACTACCCAGCTATTATCAAAGCTCTTTATTTCCCCACTGCGAGTACGAATGTTAACTTGTTTACCACCATCAGTAGGCGCCCTACGTCTGTATAACGGGTAACCCTTATCACTGTGAACTGTTTCTTTAATCATTTCTCGAGGATACTTTTTTGTGCACTTGCCATTTTGCATGCAAGGTGACGCTGGATTGCGAGCTCCACAGGGACCATGTATCATATTTTTAATAACCGTGTCATACAGATTTTTATCTTCTTCTGGATCTGGGATTTCAGCGCAAATTATGTTGTCAATTTGATTAGGAAGTAGCTTCTGCTTTAGCCAAATTAATATGTGCACATGTGGTAGACCTCGTTTCTGCCATTCAATAGAGTACATATGGCACTGGACGTCTCCAAATATTTTTCCTTTTGTTACAACGTTCATTAACTTTTGGACCTTTAATCGAAATACGCGGGCAACTATGTCATGTCGATCAGTGGCCTTTTGCCCAGACATAAGCTCTTGAGTTATATCCTGCCACGAAGGATTACAGGTAAAAGTTACGAAGAGATCAGGCCTTCCGTAAGTTCGTACATAAGAAAATGCGTCTTGCGTGTACTCATGGAGATAACGGGGACTGTTCACAAAAGTGGACGGCAAAATAACCATTTTGCCAATGTCGTTAGGTCTGATATTATTGTCTGCGCTAATCGCATCTTGTAAATGTATGTAATTTTCAGCTCGTAATTTTTTCTGGTTTAGAGAAATGTAACGAAGACGTTCGCTCTCTACTTTAATATACATACATATCTACCAAGAATTGATGAAAAAGTTGACTTGTACGCAGAAGAAGGTTGAAGTCATACTCTCGAAGCATCATGTAATACGCATAAAAGTCCATGCAGGAAACTTTTTTATTTGGAATTAGTTGTCCCGTTGTTGGATTAATGACTGGAATATTAAAATGATATCCAGATTCTCCTTTACTGAAAATTAATGGGTACTGCAAAGCATCATAGAATCTATGAGTATCAGCTACACGCTTTAGCGTATTATCATGTGCACGTAGTACTATGTCTCGTGGAGAGCTCGGGTCACCAGTAACCAAAACAGCAACTTCATTGACCAGCGGCGCATTATAACGCCTTTCATGTTCGCCACGTGGAGTTCGATCAGCATGAATGATAACTTTGTAGTTGTCTGAAGGCCAGTTGTCTATCGCACTTTTAAAGATTTTTACCAAAACATTGTGACTGTGTAACATTCGTTGAATTTTCAATACCGTTTCTCTTTCTACTCCTTCAATATATTGGCAACGACGATTTACTTCATTTTGTTCATCACCTATAAAGTAGACCTGCAGAAATTTATGCTGATCATCATCTTCTGGAAATAGTGATCCAATTTGATGATATATCTGTCCTTGTACAGTAAAAGTTGGTGAAAACCCGGGCATTCTTATCACTTTATCAACTCCAAAGGATGTCATTTGAAAGCAAGAGTTATACTTTCTTATTTTGCTTAGAAATTGCTTTGACTCATCTGTAACATTTAATAATAAAGTTTTCAAAGGCTCTTTTGGTTCACCAAGTAATGGAAGTGAAACTTTACCACCGGAACAGCACATTCCAGCAGTTTCATCTTTCCACTTAAAAGCATCGCAGTACTGACATTTTTTATTCATTGAGCCAATAACAATCAATGGATTAGTATGATATTCAATTGAAGGATCATATTGAAACCCAGTACCATTAAATACAGCCCAATCATTACGCATGAAATTTCGGCGGCGCGTGGTCTGCATGTCTGCATTATGAATTCTTCTCGCCTGCGATTGTTCTGGTGTTTCTATCGCTTTTCTAGTTGTCTGCAGTGCAGCTTGTCTTTCTAAACGAACTCGTGCCTGAAGAGGCGTTTCAGCTGCTCTCAAAACTCTTTGTCGCTCAGCTTGTTGTTGTCTTCTCAGCTCTGCGTGAGCCGAAGATCCTTGATTTCGTGCAACTTTTGCGGCACGGGCCCGCGATGAATTTTTGGATAGACCAGATTTCCGCTTCCGAGGCATTTTTTCAAATAAAAGCAGAGTAAGAATTAATTGACGATATTTTGACAAACAATTTTCTTATTTTTCGTAAAATTTTTTATTTTTTTTAATAAAAAGTATCCTATGTTACTTCTAATACCTTCAAGAGTATATGTGCAAAGTTTCATGATGATCAGTTAAGTAGTTTTTGCGTGAAAGCGTAATAAACAAACTTACATTCGCATTTATAATATTAGTATGATATGTTTATTGAGGTGCTTCACGCTCTATAAAAAAACAATCAATTATAATAAAGCATATCACACAACTTGGGCTATTCTTCAGTTAGACCGAGGTCAGTGCCGAACTCTTTCGAGATAGCCTTCGTTTGTAGTAGCTTATTAAGTTTGTGTTGTTAAGTATTTATTTATTTACTTTTGTTTGTTTCAAATTTATAATGACTAGTAGTTGACCACGACTTCGCCTGCGTTGCTTACCACTTTTCTCTACTTATATATTTACAGCAAATTTTTATACCTAAATGCAGCTTCGCTGAAATTTAAAAATTATGTTCCGTTGTCACACTGAAGATTAAGTAGATTTGAACTAAATCGAATCGTAAATATGGATTTTCTATAAATCTCGTCTACAGAGCAATCTAATGGATTTGCATACATATTTTCAGTATTAGGCCCATTTTTTTGTACCTGACTCGCAAAAGAACACTTCAACTCGCATAAAATTTCCTTTAGTTGCAAATGCAACCCTGTTCACAGTTTTTATGAAAGATGCGATTAGTTTAGTGCTATTTAAGAAGGGTAAATAGTTTTGCTGGCAAAGTTTTGGTTGATGTCGTTACATATCTAAAAATACTATGCAAATAAAACTGGATTTGGTACTAAAATAAAACTTCTCATGTATTTTCATATGGCTCTTTCACAATAGCGCATTATTTCCAACACTATATCTTAGGTCGGATATCATTTTACCGAGTTGACATATTTTTCCGTGTTAGTGTTGTTGCTTTATATGAAATTTGTTATCCTATCTAATGTTCTTTTGCGCCTCCGTTACAAAGAAACGGGGCTATTGTTTTATTCTTTTGCAAATATATTTAGTATACGTAAAGAATATATTTATCTATGTTTTCCATTTTATCTGAATCGGGTTGTAAACGCTTTTCTTTTCAAACCTGCAAAGTACTTTTTTAATATTATAAATACTGAACCATAACTAGGGATTTTCTGAATAACTCGACTGTACCACCATCTAACGGAGTAAAATATACCATATGTCCGTGCCTTAGGAATATACTGCACAAATTTGGTTTAAATCAGTTCGTCGATTTTGAGTCAAGGTGTCACAAAGAAAATAGCTATATTTATATATATATATATATATATGGATTCTAAAAATGTGTTAAATGAAGCGTGTCTGGGGATCGCCACCAGTTTGCAAAGCCGAATTTATTAAAATTTTACACAAGTTAGATGAAATAGTAAAATATGGCTGTCAATCCGTTCATTTCGCTTGGCGGTAGTTTATAGATATATTTTGGTTAAGGTTGACACCTTTTTAATTTAATTTTATACAAGTTATATGTGAGAAAAACAGACGTACGAGATATAAGTAGGTCTGGTAAAAAGAAATCCATTATTTTTGTATTAAATTGATGATTGTATTTATGATAGTTGGAATGATCTGATATAGGTCAAATATGTGCTGTTCTGTTCGATTGGTGCCATTTTCATAGAAATTATTTGCCATAGGCAGGCACAGGTAGTAATCACTTGGTGCCAGGCCAGGACTATAAGGTGGATATAAATGAGCCTCACAACTATCGGTGTGTGTGGATTGGCGTTGTCCGGCATTTTTGTTAATGTTTAGCTCCTGGACAATCAAAACAGTGCTTGGATGACGGTCTGACTCAACGATTTCTATTATTTTATCGATATTTTCGACAATAAGCCTACCAGAGCCTGGCCCATCTTTGATATCAAAATTACAGAAACGGAATCGATAAAACCTAAATTGCGCTTGAACGGCTGTTGCAGTATCAGAACCATAAACACTTGGCTTGCGTTTTCGCCTTTATCGAAGAGAAACTGTAAAATATGGCGTATTTTCTCAATGCTTAGTCAAGCAATCACAAAACTGCCCGAGAAGTTTTTTTTAGTACGAATCCGCTCGCACTTATACAACGCACAGATAGGTTACTAAAGCCATCTATTTGAAAAATAATGGATTTATTTTTACTAGACATATAATATTGGTACATAAATATAAGTACATAAAATCATAATCGCATTCCCAATTTGAAGGATGTAGCAAAGCGTGCCGGGCCAGCTAGTGCATGCATATTTTTTAAATCGTCTGTGCAAAGCGATAGTACAAGATGTGCCACAAGATCGACCTTTAACTCATTTGCTTACCGGATGAAAATAATGTTCTAACAATTAAATATATTGGGAATGGCTTAGGAAACAAAAAAACAAAGATTCTCAAGGCTTCGTAGTATTAATTTGGAATGTGTATCAAGATGAAACCTCTCTCATGCCTTTCCTGAACAACTGGGATTATGTAAATTGTTTTGTGAGTATTTGAAAAATATGCATATACACGACTACAAGTACGTACATACATAATATGTATGAATGTTTGTAGAAAATGTACGTACATGGCGTATGAGCGACATTCATCTTTGATTATTTGAGTTTTCTCAAAAAGGTGGTTTCAAACCAATTTGCGCTTGCTGCACACGAAAATGAGTTACATTTTTTTCATCTAGAAAGCATTTCCATGAAATTTACGTCATTGAGGCCGATGCTGAACTATTACTAGATTAAGATTACAATTACTAAATTAATCATCGAATTCCCTGACGCTCCGCTTAGCCAAATTGTTGTCGGCAGGGCGACGTGAGAGTTGTGTGAATTTTTTGCACAACTTTGCATGATATCGGTCAGAAGTTGTTTTTTTGATAAACTCACTCTCTATTATTGTATTAATATTTTATTGAAAGAAAAACGAAAAGACACTGTAAGAAAACATTGAAATTGTTTGATGATGGTTACATGGTTTCAAATATATCTCTTTTTACACCAAAAGGAAGGTGCCACGCCCATTTCTTAAATGTTGCTAATTGCGAATTCTTTTTTCTAATCCTTTTTTTACTCGAGTAATACTTGCAGCAGATTTTTATAGCTTAAAAAGTAGCTTAATTAGAGGGAGTCCCAAAATTTCGCTTCGTTGGTGAGTCTTAAATCTTCAAAACAAAAAAAACAAAATATATCAAACCTTTGCAATTGATTTACGATTTCTAGATATATATATATATATACCAATAAAGTAAACAGAAATTGCTTTCGTGCTTACTAGAAGTGTTCAAAAATTTGTTAGAAAACCCGAAGAAAGAGGGTAGCGGCGTTACTTTGCAGATCATGACAACGCGCCAGCTCACACTGCTAAAATAACGAGTAATTTTTTTGTGATCATTGGCAGCACCATATTCCCCGGATCTAACACCTTGTGATTTCTGATGATTTCTGATTATTTCTAAAAATTAAAAGAAATTTGATGGAAAAGGTATTTAACAGCAACGCGAAGGTAATTGACGTGGTTAATGCTAAACTTGATAAACATAAAAAGCTGGATTTTGAAGACCGATTTGAGGTTTCACCAAATATTAAGAATAAATATGAAACGATTTTAATGGTTCTTTTTTAGGGTCAACTAAGCGGGCCCGAAAAAATGCCAAAGGAATGTAGCAGAGAAACGAAGTCTGTGCTAAAGTCTAAGAAAAGTTCCCTAAGAAACCAGGGGCCTAAAATTAAAACATAGCTCCCGCTGAGAGACATAAAGATTTCAGTTGCTAACGCATATCCCATGGCGTACCCGAAATCCTCGAATGGACTGTAAAATATATTTTGACACTTAATGCCTTAGCAAATAAATGCAGCGTTTTTTTTTTTATTTAAATAACCTCTTAAATAAATTTGAATCTACAAAATAATATATGAATTAAAAACAAAAAAACATCTTGTACTCATTGTTCAATGATATTACAAACTTAAGTTGTTGAGTTGATTAAAAAAAGGGTTCTTAAATTTGGGTTGAAAAGATGAAACAGAAATAAGCACAACCTAAATGGAAAAAGTGACACTCTTTGCATAAAACTATATTTCTTAATAAAATTTATTGCAAACTATAATTGCATAAATGTCAATTTGTATGTCTTTCGGCGAAGCTTTATTATTTTATTTATATTATATTTTATTTTTAGACCCGAAAAGTTTTCTTAGAGTTCTTCGAAGATTACAATTTTTCTAAACACCTTTTGACAAAAAGAATTGGAAACAATATATATAATATATAACAAACATTTTAAGCTTACAAAGATTATTAGATTTGAGCAAAGTCTAAATATAAATAAGAATTTCCTCCCCCATTTAATGGGGTTTTATATATATTTTCAATACGATACGTATGTATATGAATGTAAGTATGTATGTTTTCAATGCCATCTAAATTGGACTATAAAATCATTTCTAATTGCGATTGTAGCATTATTTTCTAATATCATCAAAATTGGAATAGCTAGGTCACCTAACGGATCCATTTATCGTAAAAGTCTTATCGCACCATTTCTGAATAACTCGATTCTAGCGTTCTATAGCGGATTCATTTTACGTCAAAATATTTCTTATCATCCATTACACGTTTCTAATTTCATCAAATTCAAATCATAAATATGAATTAAAATATAACCACGGGCTTGAACTTCGAAACCTCGCCCTCCTTCTAGGATGACCGAATGGTTAGACGAACACACTTATAATATCTTGGGCGTTAGTGCGCTTAAATTAAATCAGAAAATTTATATTTTTCATGTAAAGCTTAATATAACGCCTGTTCTTTTGTAGTCGACTAGCAAAATAACACTAGGTAGGATAACGAATTGCATGTAAAGCAACAACACAAACTCGGAAAAATATGAGAGTTAAGCCAACTCGGTAAAATGATATCCGACATCACATGCATTGTTGTGAAGTAAAAAAGACTGCTTCATTGTGGATAAGCACTAAGAAAATCCATGGGAAATTACAGTATAACACTAAATCCATTTTTATTAATATACATATCATTTTTAAATATATAACCAAATCAACCAAAAATTTGCTAGCACAATTAGTTTCTGTTCTTAAATAGCATTAAATAAATCGCATGTTCCATGAAAGGCGATAAGAGGCTAACTTTGCAACGAAAATGAAATTTTATCCGATTTGGAGTGTTCTTTTGCTAGTCAGCTACAGAAAAACAGGTCTATTATATCTTTTATATATATTTCAAAAGACACATGCAGGTATGTAAATTCTAAGTCTGCTTTGTAGCGATCTACTTTCAAACTATTGGGTTATATCTTACCCATAGTGCTAGCAAAAAAATTCATTTGCATTTTTATGTATAAATTAAATAAAAATGTATATCCAAACTTAGTTAGTTAGTTTCGTTGTTGATTTAATTTTCTTCAAAAAATTTATTTGCATATAGTAAACATAAACGTCTACCTGTTTGGTGGCGCGGCAAAAAAATAAAAAAAAAATGCATAAAAACCATTTAACTTTGTTCGAACATTATAACTGAAACACACGAGGCGCCTTAATGTTAATAAAACTTTGGTTTTGTCTTAGGGCAATGAAATCTTTTCGCTTCGCTTATTAAGTGTTTTTTTTTTATATGTATTTTGATGTAAGCCGCAATTCAATGTTAAAGTCTAAGTACTTGTATGTTGAAATGCGGTAGTTTATGTTCAACTTAAATGAAACAACAACAAAAAAAAAACAGATGCATTTGTTTAAGTATATGTACATATATAAAATTTCCAGCGATGCAAACTTTTGTGAAAAAATCATTTTATAAAAAAGCAAATCTTATCGATAAAGTTGCATAGAAGAAGAAAAAATTTTGAATAAAAATAAATGCGCGCCTTTCATAAACTATTTTTCAGTACGAGCTGCATTTTTTTGTTGGTTTTTTGTTTTTTGTATAAATTTATGTAAATACATTGTGCTTAATGCCATCTGTGTTTATGATTATTTGCTGTAGTTATGATAATTGAGATTTTACTTTACAAATATGTGTAGGTACCTATGTACTTGAACTTTTTGTTGTTGTAATTTACCTACATACATACATAAATGCTTTTAAATTTGTTGGATTGCTATCATATTACATAAAATAGTGACGCGCTCGCGTACGTTGTCTAATTTTTGTAGCGTCCGTGACTTTATTATTATAATTATACTTACGTACAAACTATTTAAGCAAACAAACAAAAAAAAAAAAAGAGGAAAACACCACACCACACAAGCTGCGAATAGGAAAAAACCTTAATTAAAAAGCGTGAAATCTTTGTTTTTTTTTCAAATTCACATATGTAAGTGCAGTTTTGCAATCAACGTTTTTAATTTCTTAACTTCAATTCAACTTTAGTCCGGTCAGCAACATCGACAGTAAACGTCAACGATAGTGGCGGCAAGCGTTTTGAATTTAAACATAAAGCTAATTGTGCGCCGCCAAATACATTATAGACATTTTTAAGTAATCACGTTTACTAGTAGTGCTCACATTTTCAATACGAATTGAAGAAACACACCCACCATCAAGAAAGAGCAAAAACAAAAATGAAGGTGAAAATAAATGAATACGAAAATGCAGCAATAAATTACCGTTAATAAGTGAATTTAAAAAAGTGTAGTAAAACAAAACTGTGATACATAAATTTTGAACAATACAAAACATTGTGCTTGTGATATTCTTTAAAATAATTGAATATAGTAAAGTATATATGAGAATAAATATATGCACGTGCATAATTACAAATTATACATACTATATATGTGCATAGAAGTAAAATGTGCTAAGAACTTGAAAAAACCAAAAAAAAAACCACTAATCAATACAATTTCAAATTGAAAGATCGATTAAAAGCGCACGCTTGCCACATAAAAATGTGCAACACAACGACAACAACCGACAAAGCAACGGAAGTAAAAAACGGGTAAATTCCATAAACACATAAATACTATAAGTAGAAAACGAACATATCGCAAAGTATTTAATAGCCTCCTCTATTCTGCTATATGCTAGGCTGTCCAAACTCGAGATGTCGCAATTTGTGTAAATCGATTTCGAGATGTCGGGGCTAATCCCGGAAAGCGCAAATGCAATTAATTAGAATTATTTGACATTCATATAACGACTTTAAAAAGGATCTAACTAAAAATTTGCATGGTGTTCACAAAGTGTTGTAAACTTTTGTCGCTTGTATACTAGGGTGGTTCTTAAACCCCCACAATAGGCAATACCACGGCCAAATGTGTCAGCTTAAAATTTTTTCCCGGTTAGTGAAGTGCGCTTTCCGAATATTTTAAGAACCTGTGCCCGCCCACCTGACGCAGGTGGCAATGGTCTTATGTTCAGTCGGGTTTAGAATACAAAAGAGAACGCAAATGTAGAATTAGTTTTCCTCTTCTTTTAATATTAGCATATTAATTTGTAAAGTATAGCAATATTGTAGATGTACAAAGAAAATAAAAGTTAACTTACGTTGGTAGAGTTTGGCGAAACGATGCGTCACCTGGTCTCGTGGTGTGTGTTGTCTTCTTGGCAGCAAAAATGGTAAGGAGAACAAATTTCCAGTTTGCCACCGAACCAACAGTTCTGTATGTCAAAGTCTTTTTTTGACGTAACAAAACAGTTTGTTCGGTAAAAAACTGGATGTAACCCGTTAGGCGCTGAATAATTACGAATAAGTGGAAAGCAATGTCTTTCCTGGAAAAAAGGGCGAAGACAACCCAGTAGTAAGGCTGGCCCCCTTGCCATAAGCAACATGCGGAATTTGGGCATTCCAGCCGCCACATCGCCTGCTGAGGTGATTTACATACTAGTGACTAATTTATACTCTTAATTGCAATATTGCACTTAAACTAAAGTTATAAGGCACTGGCCTAAACAGAACCGGTTCTGTCGAGTGCGGTTCCAGGAAGAAACGGGTATTAGCACCGGTTGCGGTTCTTAAACAGCGGTAACGGAAATAGACCTTATAGAAATAGGTAAAGAGAATATTATAAAAAATAAAAAACTTTTCAAACATTCAATTTATTTTTAATTTTTGGTTATAAAGTAAAGGAAATAAATAAATAACATTACTTAGTTGATATTTCTGTGACAAAAATTTAATTTAAAAATAAATTACATGAAATAAAATTTAAGCGTTTTTCATGATGACGTTTCATTTAGACCAAAGTAATGTTCCTATTCAAGCACGTTTTTTTTTAATGTAGACTGTTCTTTTTCAGTTTTGCTAAAGGGTGTTTTTTTTTAGACTGATCGAACTTTAAATTGAAATAAAAACATAAAAAATGAAGTATGATGCCAATTTTATTTAATATTTGAAAACGATTTTCGGCATATGTCCGCCACGACTAGCTTTGGTGAATCGGATGCGATCAGTCCAATTTTGAACCACTTGTTGTGGATGGACAAAGTCCAACTTGTTGAGCACGGCGACGAATAGACAAATTCGGTTCTTCTCCAACACTATCACTTACAGCACCAATATTTTCTTCTGTACGTACAGTTCTTTGTCTTGTTGTTGGTTTTTCATCGAGTAGAGTAAATGTTGTTCGAAATTTATCAACAGTTCGACGAATAAGCTGCTCTGATGCCCGATTATGTGGGCCATAAAATTCACGAAGTGCGAACAGAACACTGATTTCTAAAGTAAATTTCCACAATTTGTAAACGTTGTTGCGGCATCATTTTTTCCATGATGATTTATCAATGCTTACTAAACAGAATTGTCAAAACGAAATGTCATTTACCAGCTGTCAAGTGACAGCTATCCCTATCGAAAGTTCTATCAGTCTAAAAAAAACACCCATTACCCACGGGACCAATTTTCGGTTTTGTAGAAGATGATGGGCTTATTTTTTGGATACCATTTTTCCAATCTTTGTTTTTCTGATCTTTTGGAGTTGACTTTCGGTTCTTTTATACCCTTTTTTCGGCTCTTGTAAGGCCCGGACCGATCGCACAGTGGCCAAAGTCTTGGTGGGGCTATCTGAAATTTGCTCCCTGTGCTGCACGACTAAATCATTTCCAATCGGAACCAAAATTTAAATGAGGTATCTTGGACTATAGGGGTTGTGCTTTAAGAAATCTGATAAAAAAAATTGTTTCTTCTTACATTTACTGTACTTACTTTCATAATTGCCTTTGTAATGTAATAAAAATAAGAAAAATGTATATTAGGGAAGTCAAAAAAAAGTCGGACTTTTAATGCTCTCACCCTTTAGGCTAACTTGGGAGGAAGCAGGTTACATTAATAACTCAGATTTTACCGATTAAATTGATAAATTTGATTGTATAGCAGTAGGTAGAGATTGACTCAGAGGTAAAAAGAAAATTTAACTAAGCAATTATTGATGGTTAAAATGTTAAGAATAATTTCTCAAACAGATGAAACCAACAAAAACATAATAATTGAATCGCTTTTACCGACCGACAATAATGAGGAAATCATAGAATATGTCAGTTCAAAATCTTTCAACAGAGCTATACCAGAGCAAAGCGATCGCTTCCACGATCTAAGGGATCAAGCATTCCAGGCATTTTTATGTTTTACAAGAATCGCCAAAATTTTTTTTTCCTTTGAAATTTCACAAAGTTCTTGATATTCAAAGAAAATTTCAAAAAACAAATTTATTTAAAGTCGACTTGGAGTTACCTATCTCTTTATTTATAAATTTAACTCTGGATGTTCTGCAAGGGGGCCTTAAGAATGTTCGGTGCCGAAAAAGATAAAAACACTATTTTTTTTTTTTTTAATTTAGATGTCAAGATAAATTATGAATGAAACGTGTGAAAGCATGTTGCTTATGCGAAGTAATTTGGATGAGAATGAGTGAAGTACGTTGTAAAATGAACATGATTTAAAATTGAAACTGCCGTCGGAAAAAATTTCTGGCCCTGATTTTGAACACTTCCACATAATTTTCTAGGCCTTTAGGTTATCATAGATCTCAGCTCGGTTTTCGGTGATTTTAAGAACTTTACCATTTGCTTCTCCAAAAAAAAAAAAAATGGTGTGGTAAATCTTTATTGATGGCCTCAGATATAATTTGCTTACGAGAACAACTTCATTTTTACTACGCTCATTTGTTGAAGGTGTTTCTAATAGTGGTCTTTTCTCGGCACACGGTGGAAAATATTTGAATTTATTTCTGCGATGAAAAAGTTTTTCTTAAAAATTGACTCAAACTCAGGCTCAATGTTAAACTGCAGATCCTTTCAATAAAGGTAAATGCCGCACACTCTCTGAATAAGTTCCCGTATGCGGCAGTCCATTTTTTTCGTATTGATTATAATTAATAATTATTAAAGTTTTTCCAAAATTCCCAAAAATTATAGCTACTAGAAACTAGTCAACATAATTTTGTAAAATTGTAAATGCAAACAATAAAATTGTTTACGCTAATGGGTAATAAAGCTTTCCAAATTAATTTTACAATAATACTAATAAAAAAAAACAATGTGTTTAGTTTTTGGCTAGTACTGGTTGAGGCTCTGTATTTCCCCTAAAGTGAATTACTCATATTTATTAAAGCATAGTTAACATATTTTTATATAAGTACATAAAAGTGTATGACTCTAATTATTCGGGGCTTAACAAGTATATGTTAAAAATGAATTCGACCTTAAAAATATGCATTTACGTAAAGATAAATCTATTGCTAATTATCGCTTATTACTAGAATTAATAACCACACCTAACTCTTTACATATAGATACAATATTAAATAGATAAATGCGTAAGTTATTTGAAACGCATATTTATAACCGTAATTTCCAATCAAATCAGTGTAATCATAATACATACATACATACTTAACTTTGTATGTACATATGTACTAAATATACATATAAGCTTGGAAAGTATTTTTAATATTTCAATATCTATTATGTATTTTCAGCAACGTTAATAGCCAACCGTATTTTATACAGAATGGCAACAGGGCTCTTTCGTCTGACAATGGCGGTGATCATTTGGAAATTGGCAGCTTTCGACGCGCATTACCACAGTTTTTAGCTGTAAGCGCTAAGAATGTATTACTTTTTGGTAAATAACATACTACTACTACTTAATTTATTCAACGAACCATTTCATCTCGATTCATCAATAATATATACATGCGTACACTGCATACATACATACAAACATACATATGTATAGAAATGAAATAAATTTTGTTTTTTCAGTATATGGCATGACGCTTGGCTTTCCCACCATAGTAATACCAGCGATACAGGGCGGCGAAGGGCGTGAACCCAGTGATATAGTGTTAAATAGAGACGAGATATCTTGGTTTAGTAAGTATTGAAAAAATAATAATTATATAGTAAGTAACATAAATACACAATTTCATAATCATTCATATCCTATTAACAACACCTTTTTCAGTTTTATTTCAGAAAGTTACAATTAAAGTTCAGAATTTCCACTTTAAACTCAGAAAGCATAAAATTTACAATAAAGTTCAGGAAATTACAATTCAAATTCAGAATTTCCATTTAAAATTTCGAAATCCTCAATTCAAATTCAGAAAGTTACAACTCAAATTCAGAAATATTAATTTCAAATTTAGAAAGTTGCAAATCAAATTCAGAAATTTACAATTTTATATTCAGAAATCCTCAATTCAAATTCAGAAAGTTACAACTCAAATTCAGAAAGTTACAACTCAAATTCAGAAATTTTCATTTCAAATTCAGAAATTTACAATTTTAAATTCAGAAATCCTCAATTCAAATTCAGAAAGTTACTACTCAAATTCAGAATTTCCATTTCAAATTCAGATATTTACAATTTAAGTTCATAAAATTTTAGTATTATGTAATACTGCAGCCTCTGCTCTGTTAATCCGATGGGAACAATGGAAATTCTGAGTTGGAATTGTAACATTCTGAATTTGAATTGCAAAACTTCTAAATTTAGAAGGCAAATTCTGAATTAAAATTGCAACTTTCTGAATTTAAAATGGACATTCTGAACTGGAATTATAATTTTTTGAATCAGAAGGGAAAATTCTGAATTTAAAGTGGGGTTTTCTGAATTGAAAATTAAAGTTTTGAAGCTAAATTGTAACTTTCTGAACATTAATTGGAAATTTTTGGATTCAAATAGTAATATTCTGAGTTTCCAAGCTAAAACTAAAAAAGCTGTTGATTAAATTATTCAACTAAATTGAATTGAATGTAGGTATCTACATTTAAGAGAGAATGCTTATTTTTATAAAAAAAATTTAGAAATTTAAATTTAATACTTTTCAGTAAAGATACATACAGGGCCGAAAAAAGTAGTAGCATAGTAATTTTTCAAAAAAATTCAAAAAATTCTCAAAAAATCAGCAAATTAAAAAAAAAACATTATCATCGAAATTTCAAACTTTTTAATAAGAATTAAAAAAAAAATTTGTAGTTAGTTTTGTAGTTTAGTATAATAAAAAGCAAGTTTTAAGTGCCTAAAAATTCCCGCTGATTTTTGAAATTTTTTTGAAATTTTAATCTCGGAAACTTTTTTTCATTTAAAGTATTAAAAATCAATCTGAATTGATAAAAAACCATATTTTATATGGAAAAGCGCATAAGACGAAAATTTCTAACCAATCAAGACTTGCTTCTATCCTATTCTAAAGTTTTCATAAAATTTAAATTAAAAAGTTTGAAATTTTGATTAAAATGTGTTGAATATTTATAAATGTTATATAAAGTTTAAAATTCTGTTTTAAATGCTTTTTTTTTTTTACAACTATACTTAAAATAATATGGTAATTTGAGTCACTCTAAATCTCTTAACTTTTAATGGGCATTTTTTGTATCTAAGTCGAAGATCGAATATATCCACAATTAAAATATTGAGCGATAAAACTCTGTTAATTTTGTTTATACTTAGAACCATCCGCAACATTCGAATAAGTCACAATTTTACTAATAAATATTATTTTATTATTTCTATAAAGGTTATATCAGTATAATTTTTAATGAACACAAAAACGTAGAGTGTATAAGTATTTCACAAAACAGAAAAATCTAGTTCGTAAATTAAGTGGTTTGACTCAAATTCAACTTTGAGTGTGAAAAGGCAAATAGAGAAATTTTTCAGTGTCCCACCGATCACATTTACCCAAATAAAAGTTACAAAGAACTTCGAAATTGTTTAGTTTTTTTTTTTCAAGGAATTTTATAGATTATTTATTTATCTATGTTGTAAAAAATAGTTTCGCTATTACATAAGTTTCGAAGACATAGTTTTAATACATAGTTATTAGAATTCTGAGGTCAAATGACCCACCAGTCACAATGAAATGTCCCATAAACTAATTTAAAAAAAAATTGTTTGTTACAGGTTCTATAAATTTAATTTGTGTGCCTTTGGGTTGTCTCTTTTCGGGTCTGCTAACACAACCGCTTGGCAAGCGACGCGCTATGCAGGTCAGTAGTCAAGTATTTTCTTTGTTAATGTTTTTCTAACTAATTTATTGCCATTTTCATTTCATTTCGTTTTAGTTAGTCAATTTGCCCATTTTGGCGTCGTGGTTACTTTTCCATTTTTCAACGCGCACTGAGCACCTTTACGCCGCGTTGTGCTTGAGCGGATTGGGTGGTGGTTTAATGGAAGCGCCGGTAATTTTATTTTATTTTGCAAAAAAAAAAAAACAGAAACAACTGAACCCAATTGAGTGATTTATCTATGTGAGTTACATACATATATTTGTCATGCTTATTTTTTTCTTTGTACAGGTATTGACGTATGTTGCCGAAATTACCGAACCCAAATATCGTGGCATTCTATCGGCGCTCGGTTCGACTTGTGTCATCACCGGTGTTTTTATACAATTCATTTTGGGCTCTTTGTTGGATTGGCGTACAATAGCCGCATTGAGTTCAGCATTTCCGATCATTTGTATAATAGCATTGTGTTTTGTGCCCGAGAGTCCCACATGGTTAATACGTGAGCATCGCTTTCGTGAAGCTGTCAAATCACTGCAATGGCTACGTGGTTGGGTGCCAGAATATATGATTGAAGCTGAATTTAATCGACTTTACGAGGAGTTAATTACGCAACCGGCTTTGGAGGAGGCGACCGAGAATCATGCCGATAAACCATCGAAGTGCACGAGTCGATTCAGAATGTTTCGCAAACGATCATTTTTGGCGCCATTTTTGTTGGTTACATTCACCTTCTTTACGGGACATTTTTCTGGCAAGACAACTCTGCAAACGTACGCTGTGCAGGTAGGTGGAAGAACTACACAAATTTGGATCGTGATAATGTATTATAGTGGGGTGCATTACTCCCCAAACAAAAATAAGTCGGTACTGTTCTTCCATCGGAATTAGAAAATTCATTTGTCTCTAAAGCATCAGACAAAATATTTCGGAAAATTTTTAAGGTTTACGTGAGCGTGGATTTGAAAATACCTTCAGATCATAAAAAAAGTTAGTTTAAAAGATTTGTATAAAAAAATATTTTAAAAATGTTTCAACGGGATCATATGTAGTTTAGCAAATTTGATGCTGTTTTTGAAATGTTTTGAGATATTGGTTTTGGGAAAGCTTGAATAAAACAGTTAAAACTTGACCAATTTTGACTTATACGGTTTTTGCTCTTTTTATTTCTATAGAAATAAACCCATTTACTTTCCAATCTTTTTTCGTACGTCTCATTAGTTTGATTCTAAATATTTTTCAGTAGATTTTTTAACTTTAAACTCACGTAAATTTAAATATTTTTATGAAACATTTAGGTGGAAGCCCTCAAGCATAATTTTATCGTTCCGGAGGAAAGATCGCAACTATTTTGAAGAGGTCCCCTATGTGTTGTAATTTTTTTTTTGTGTAAGCTCATAGTCGACTTCCTAACTTTCCTTTAACTTTAAAAGTTACATTATTTTAATAATTTAATTTAAAACAGTAAACAGTATAATCTAGATGCTCCAGGAGCAATATTGCGTGAAAATTTTGAAAAAATGTTTTTTTCGCGGCTAGGGCCCGATATTATCTTTATATCAAAATTCTACTAAATTCGAAATTAGTTAAAAATTACAGGGTTTCCACCCTTTAGAAAAATGTAATAAATAAGCGGTGTAAGGTTAGTATTAGGTTAGGTTATAGTGATGTGACTTGAAACCAGGGACCGCAAATAACGATTGTTGTCCAAATTTCAACTCAAATATCATGCGGAAAGGGAAATGCTAGGAATACCTCCAGTGCCATTGATTTTTATTTTTTGAGTTTTATTTATTGCTTAAGAAGTAATCGTTATATCTTGAGATTTATTTATCGCCCAGAAAATAAAACTTAATTTGTAGAGGTTTTTCACGAAAATTAAGTTCTATTTTTTGAGCATCATATAAAACTCAAAAAATAACGATTATTTTCCAAGCATATAATATCATACTCAAGAAATAACGATTAAAAAGTAATGTTATTTAATAAAAGTTATAACCGTTACGGCCCCTCATTTAAACTAAAGTTTATTGAGAATACTTTAATCAGGCAGGGTTGCCACCTATTAATACAGTAAAAGATATCTATTTTTTTAGGTAAATCAAAGCAGTGTGGGTACCAAACGAAATATTATTGAGAATTGTTTAGCCACGATATGTTCTTAAACTGGGTTGCCACCTTTTTTAAAAATTATTATAATAATGTTAATACGACAACACAAATTATGTCCGTCTTTGTTTGGCGATTATACTGAACCGATTTCAAAATCAAAACTACCATTGGAAAAGTACATATATTACATGAGATGAAAAGAATTTTATTGGTTTCAAAAATTACAGGGTTACCTACTATCAAAACAAATTAGTAAATAATCTATGTAAGATTTTTAAAATATTGTGATATGGACTTAAAATAAAAGCTGACTGAGAATTCTTTAGTTGGGCAGGGTTGCCACGTACTATTATAATTAAAATACATATGTCTTTTTTTAAAGTAAAGCACAGCAATATGGGTATCAAATGAAGGGGTTTTGATAGTTCGTTATCCACGACATATTCTTGATCGGGATTACCAGCTTAAAAAAGTACAAAAAATTGACTTATCCTAATATCGCTTGTTTTCAAAATATTTTTTCCAGATTTTCCATACACTGAAAGCGCCTATCAACAAGTACCACGCCACTATTTTGTTGGGCGTTGCAGAGCTGATCGCAACCGTAATGTGTGTCTTCCTCATCCATTTCACCGGCAAACGGCCCCTAGTCTTGATATCTACATTAGGCGTAGGATTTTGTATGTTCGGTACAGCCGCCTATGCTCATTATGTGAAGGTAGTGCCTGGTTTTGCAGTCAACAATGTGGTGATTAATGCTTCCAATATTGTGCCCAAAGAGAGTTTAATAACACAAGCGAATATTAGTAAACTTTTTGAAACCGACACAGCTGCCTTGTTGCCGGCAATGACAGATAATATTATGGATACGAAATTATTGGAAACAACAACTCTATACACATTAACGTACAATGAAACCGAGGAAATATCGAACAAGTTGAATCGCACCAAACGAGAAGCAGAACAAGAGCTTTCCTTAGACGATTACAATGATCAATTATCATTTGTTGAATTGCCCGGTTTGGACTATTTGAATTCGAGTAATGCAACCAATGGCAACTCAACACCATTTTTTGATCTAACTGACTCTGAAGAGGATACACAAACAACAATAATGCCACCAAATTTAAGTGAAGCAATGAATAGAACCGCAACAACACCTGCGGTCGGCGGCGAGCATAAAACGAAGTTGCCATCAACGGAGGACGTCACGAAGGAGATTTTGCTACCGGTGCCAGAGCAAACTACCAACAATCTAGTATGGCTGCCATTGATTTTATTGTTGGGTTGTGCGTTTTTCGCACATTTCGGTATACGCATGATACCTTGGATACTTATTGGCGAGGTATTTCCGGCACCAGTGCGTAGCACTGCCTCGGGTCTTGTCAGTGGATTGGGTTACATTTTTGGCTTCTTAGCCAATAAACTTTTCCTACAAATGCTAACGGCATTCACATTGCCAGGTACATTTTGGCTTTATTCGGCGGTGGCGTTTGTGGGCGCAGTTGTTTTGTATTTCACGCTACCGGAGACGGAAGGACGTACTTTACATGTGAGATGGGTTTTGTTTTTTTACCATTATTTTTACTTATTACATACTAGATGGAGAATATTTGTAACAATTTGGCTCTGAAAGTACTGAACCGATTTTGTTTTAAGAAACATTTGAATATAGAGTGGCATAATTACTTTTTTTCATTTTTTGAGGAATTTGTAGTATTACGCCCCCTACAAAAAAAAAAGAAGAAAAACGAGCGGCACTGTTTTTCCATAGGAATTATAAAACGCATTCTATTTTACGACAGCAACCAAAATATTTTGTAGGTATATAAAGATTTAGGTAAGCTGGACCAACTTGAAATTACTCCAATTTTTAGGGGTTTCTATAAATAAAAATGATTTTTAAAAATATTTTTCAAAAAAATTAATACAATTTTTGATGCGGTCTTTGACCTTTTTTGGCAAATTGATTTAAGAAAAATTTATTCAAAAACACAACTTGGCCGGTTTTGACTTATAATAATCATTGGAAAGGTATTTGTTTTCTCACCCTTTTTATTTCTGTTCAGAATAACCTCATTCATGCCCCACATTGTTCTTTCGCAAATATCGTTATTATGATTCCATTGAACATTTTTTTAAATATTTTTTTCATCTCAAGTGGTTTATTTTTTTAAATAATTTTTTTTTATATAAATTTAATTTTTGGAAAAATTTTCAAATCGATCCAGCTCACGTACATAAATTTAATATTTCGGAATATTTTGGCAGAAGTCTTAAAACACAATAAATTTTATAATTCCAGTGGTAAAATCGTAACGTTTATTTTGAGGCACCTTAATGTACATAGTATACATTTTTTAAAGTTGACCCAAAGTCTTTTTTTTTTAATAAATTGTTTCAGTGCACAAATACGTCAAATTTAATACGTTGTACTCTTTCAGGCGTAACAAAGTAATCCGGGTATTCGCTAAGATTAACTGTAATTCCACTTTTTTCTTATCATTCAAGGAAATTGAGGCCCATTTCTCAAAAAAGTCCGATACGAATTTGTTTAAGAAATCATGTCGTCAAGATTTAAGTAAAACATCTATACAAATGGATAATCTTCAGAATTTACAAATTCCAATAAGCGCACAAACGGAAGCGAAGATGATTCAATTGCAGCAAAGCGATTTTTTGCCACAGCGGGTGCCCACTGTTGGCGAAACAAATCTAGCGTACGAAGAAAATAATACAACACATTTATAAAAGTCGAATACAAAAAAAAAAAAAAAACAAAAAGAAACAAAAAAAAATGTAAATAAGCGTTAATTTGTACATTCAAATATGGAAGTGTATTAAATAAGTGTAAAAAATGTTCATTTGTGCGAACATTTGTAGTCTTCCAACTGCATTATGCTGCGACGTTTAAATAAGTATTATTATTTGTATAATTATGTGTAAATGTATATATGTGTGTAGTAAAAGTAATGAATATAATGTACATGAACATAACAGACATTATTTTGAAAGCAATATTAAAATTTTTCGGTAGCTAATTTGTTGAATTTTTTTTTTCCTTTTGTTTGTTGTTTTAATGCTAATTGCTGTATTCAAATATCAAAAAATCGGCATTAATTTGATGTCAATACACGAAACACGTGAATCAGATGGTCGTCAGTTTCGCCGGTTAAACACTAACGGATCCTAGGAAATTAGAGCGCGCATTCGGTCGGCAGTTTATCGAACATCCTGAAAGGGTCAAAGCTAGACACAAAATATTTGCTGCAAAAAGCCTCTCAGCAGTCGCACATGCGCCCATAGTGAATGCCCCAAATGATGAGCTAGGATTCGTTCGTAAATGCAGTTTTAAGGTTGTACTGCACGTGCTGCAGTACTGCTTTTGTTCGAAAATTATAATTTTAATGCAAGCAAATTTCTGCAGCATGTCTCTGGATGCTACGAATGTAAACAATGCTCAGTGGTCTACTGTGAAGAAGAACAAAAAACAGCGAAAGCAAATTCTTGTTGTTGGTACCAATGTAAATTCGGACTTAAATGTTTCGATTCGATCTAAATGGCTGCATTTATCTTCTTTTGCACCTTCTGTTACAGAAGATAATATATTGGATTATGTAGTTAATCATGCTGGTGTGCCTAAAAATGTATTAATGTGTTATAAACTAGTGAAAAAAGATACGACCGTCTCAACACTGAAGAGAGTTAGTTTTAAACTGGGTGTACCAGAAACGTCGTACGAAAAATTGTTGAATTCGGAGATTTGGCCAGTGAACGTTTCTGTACGCCCGTTCCGTTTTTTCGAAAAAGGAGTGCAACAATTGCAGGATACTTAGCGGAATCGTCTAATAAACACTCAGTTGATAACTGCTTAAAAATTTATTTTCAAAATGTTTCTGGTCTCAGAACTAAAGCTGATGATGTGCGTCTATTTAGCTCGCTGTGTGAATATGATATTTTCGTATTTATTGAGACCTGGCTTAATGCTAGATTTTATGATGCTGAGTTTTTTGACCCAAAATTATTTAACGTTTTTCGGAAAGACCGAGATCCGATTAAAACGGGCTGTAATAGGGGAGGTGGTGTTTTAATTGCCACTCGGTGTAAGCTACGAGCTTCATTAGTACAACTTAATGATGATAACTCACTTCTCGATCAACTTTGTGTACGGCTTCAAAGTAATTCTGGTTTGCTCTATATCTGCGCATCTTACATCCCTCCATCTAGTGATGAATTTATTTATAAGGCTCATGTGGATAATGCTGTTGCACTACATAAGGAAATTGGTGAGCACAAGCTATGTGTTCTAGGCGATTATAATTTGAATAACTTAAATTGGTCTTATTTAGATAATAATCTATTTTTAATTCCTACTAATGTTAGTACTTCATTAGAGTCATACTTAGTTGATAATTTGTCTAGCATTGATCTAGTTCAGATAAATGGCTTGCGCAATAAGTTGGATCGTATTCTAGATCTTATTTTTGTTAGCTATGACGTTAATTTTAAGTTAGACCACCCTGAGTCTGCTATCTCACCTACGAATGTACATCATTCCCCATTAATACTGGACATTGAATTTTATGAGTTTTTTGAGGTCCCCGTGGAGGAGCTAAAGCTATCTTTTAATTATAGTTTATGCGATTTTCAGTGTTTAGATAATGTTTTGTCTAGTATTGATTGGGATGCTGTTACAGGACTCGATGAGGTTGCTGACTGCTTCAAACTTTTTAAAAGCACTGTTTACAACTTATGTCAAAAATATGTTCCTACTCATGCTGCGCAATCATATAAGCTTCCTTGGTATTCGAGAGAGCTCAAGCGTCTAAAGAACCTTAGAAACAAATTCTTTAAAAGGTTTAAGATTACAAATGATCCAATCCACTATGAATTGTTTTTCACTTATAAGAATGAATTTAATAAGCTGAATAAGTCGCGATATAAAAAGTATATTAGGAGTTTTGAAACTAATATTAAGACAAACCCAAAAAGCTTTTGGAACTACATAAAGTCTAAAAAAGGGGTTTCAAATATTCCGACATCTGTTTTTTATAAAGATAAAACCGCTAACTCAATCTTGGCAGCAGCCAATCTTTTTGCTGAGTTTTTTGCATCGAATTTCGTTTCCGATGACGATGATATGCTAGACGCGGATTTCTCGGATAAGTGTAGTGTGAATTCCTCATTTGACTTTGGTTGCTTGGTTCTTACCGAGGAGGATATTCTAGAGGGTATAAATAAGTTAAAGACATCTTCAAAGACTGATATTGATGGGCTGTCTGTAAGCTTGCTGAAAAACTGCCCAGCGTTAGTTAAGCCTTTGACAGTGATTTTCAATAAATCTCTTTCCTCTGGTATAGTGATTGATGATTGGAAAGTGACCTCAATAACACCGACTTTTAAAAGTGGCAATAAAAGTGATATCAGGAATTATAGACCTATATCCAAGCTATCTACAGTATCTAAGTTAATAGAATGTGTAATTAAAGAGAAGTTGTTTTTTAATCTTAAACACTTAATTTCCATGAAGCAGCATGGATTTGTATCAGGTAGATCTACATTAACTAATCTAGCAGTTTTTTCTGATGACTGTTTTACTGCCTTTCGAAATGGGTATCAAATGGATACCATCTACACGGATTTCTCAAAAGCTTTTGATAGGATCTCGCATAAATTGTTAATAGCTAAACTATCTAATATGGGGTTTCATTCTGTATTTTTACAGTGGATTAAGTCATACTTGGCTTACAGGGAAAGCTTTGTTGTAATTGACGGTGTTTATTCGAACTCGTTTGTGCCGACCTCTGGTGTTCCACAAGGTAGCGTACTGGGTCCGTTGTTTTTTATATTGTTTGTTAACGATATTGGGGACTGTTTTTCGACAGCTAAGTATCTTATGTATGCGGACGATCTTAAAATTTACTCGGTGATTAGAAACGCTAATGATTCACTAGTACTTCAAGCGGAGCTTGATAGGTTGTACTTGTGGTGTGAAAAAAATCGCTTATTTCTCAACATTAAGAAATGTCATCAAATAACTTTTTCTAAACTCCAAAATCCAATTTGTACCTCTTATAGCATTTGCTCTAATATGTTAAATTCCATTAATGAGATTAAAGACCTTGGTGTATACTTTGATGTTAAATTTAGCTTTGTCACACATATAAATTATACAATTTCTAAAGCCTTTGCAATGCTTGCATTTGTGCGCCGCAATAGTTTTTCTTTTTCAGATCCGTACACTCTTAAGATACTGTATTCCTCTTATGTTCGCTCGATACTTGAATACGCTGTTTTCATTTGGAGGCCTTACCACCAAATTCATATAAATCGGTTGGAGTCGGTGCAGAAGGTGTTTATCCGATTTGCTCTTCGTTCTTTACATTTCTCTGAGCCCTTACCTGCTTACAACTCACGTTGTCAGTTGATCAACTTAATGACATTGCATAATAGAAGAATTTTCTTATCAGTCTCCTTTTTGATAGATGTTGTCACTGGCTTTGTTGATTGTTCTTCGCTACTGAGTAAAATCAACTTTAATGTGCCGTGTAGAGTCTTGCGGCATATGGATCCGTTTTATGTTGGCACAAGTAGAACAGTATATGGCTTTAATGCCCCGATTAACAGGACACTTTTTGAATTCAATAAGCTCTTTGTTTCTTTGGACCTTGATTTCTCAAGTACTAAAGCCAGCTTAAAAGTTAATTTAAAATCATACTTAAGTAACAATATTGTTCTTTAGTTTCTAAATGTAATCTTAAGAAAAATAAAATAAAATTATTTTTTGCTGTGTTCCTATGTACTTAGTCTGAATGAATTGTAAATTTCATAGACAAATAAATAAATAAATAAATAAATAAATAAATAAATTAAATATTTAAAAGGCTAAATTCAATTGATACAAGGATAGGAAGTCACATTTTAATATGGGTATCAAAAGAAAGAATAAAAAATTATAAAGCTTTACTTCCAAAATGGTTTGAAAGAAAGTTGCCACCTGTTTAAAAGCTTAATGTTAAAAATATTTTGGTAAGGTGTTGCCATCGTTTAAAAAATTTATTTAATCTATAGCAAGTTAAATCAAACGGAGGAGGTTTAAGAAAGATTTATTTGGAAAATGCTTTTGGAGAGGGTGGTCGCTTGCTTAGGAAAATAAATTTTATTAAATTATTAAGTTAAAGGAAATATTACGGCGTGAAATTCAAAGGAGCTAGGCTCAGGAAAACTGAATCATGATAGTGTGATTAAATATTGTTGCCACTTGCTTAACAATGTTAATTGAATTAAATTAACTTTAAGCTTACTGCAATATACAAATACTGGTGTGAAACGAAAGCATTTATTCGAAAACATTTTTCAACAGTGTTGCCACCGTTTAATCGAAATTCCGACATACCGGTGTGAAAGGATAAACTTTAAGAAATCTTTATTGGAGAAATATGTTTGTTAGAAAATCTCGAAATAATTTTACATTTGCCATTTGCTAGCAGCACCAGAATCTCGGAATTAATTAATTAATTTCTGTTCCTGTTTCTGTTTCCGTTCTTTGCGACACCGCGCCTTTACTGGTCTCCACGAGCGACATCTCGCTTGCTTCTCCAAGTAAGCGAGAATTAAAAACAGCTGAAGGCCGCCCGTAACTGAAATTTGTAATTTGTATTAGAGGCTATCACTGAATCCATCGTAGTCCGAATTTTCATAAAAGTGTGTACAGAAAACAAAATGGACGCAGTGTTTTATTACCGGTAGCGAATGTTTTATTGCCGTTGCAAGATATATCCGTTAATGTTTGCCCTTCCGCTTAAAGTTGGCATTCACAATTGACTTACATCCGTCTCCACAGATTTCTGACATCTATAAAGTTAAAGTCCGGTAACTCCGCATGGCCAAAACAGCTGATTCGATTTATGTAAATAATATTTTGGACGTGAAATGTCGGCAACACAAAAGTTAAATACACTATTTAAAAGAAAATCGCTCAAATATGGCGTGCCATTTTTAATATTGATGGTTGGCGGATCATTTGGATTAGAGCAATTCGCAAAACTCAGGTAATTAATTGTTCTTATATTCGCAATGACAAATTTTGTTATTAACGAAGTGTCTTTCATATGCAGATATCAGTTCTCACGGAAGAAGCCGGTGAATCCGGAAGAAATGGAAAAGCTTGGTGTAACTATGAAAAAATCTGAGGAAATTACTTTGGAAAAAGAATATGAGAAAATTAGTAGCTTGAATATTGAAGACTGGGAAAACAAACGCGGACCGAGACCTTGGGAGGAGGCGGAATAACAATTGCGAG
Source organism: Anomoia purmunda (assembly GCA_951828415.1). NCBI lineage: Eukaryota > Metazoa > Arthropoda > Insecta > Diptera > Tephritidae > Anomoia > Anomoia purmunda. Next base: position 20,033,868 of record OX639993.1, read on the forward strand.
AACTTGATAGCACGAGAAGTTGTGACGGTGTGTAAATATGTGCTTCAATTTACATATATAGATCTTAAGTATGTATTATATCTGATTGTACTGAATTTGTAGAAATACATGATTTAATTAAATCTAGCGCTTTTATTTGTTATTGTGAACAGTGAGCTGGGAACAGATGTTAAACGCATGACGTTTCGTAAGGTTGGCAATGCTTTGAAGCGAGCTATATATTTATTTTGACATTTCAATGAAAAATTCTCAGCTGGTTGAAAATATACAATCCTTTCAAAGATATCGCTTTCACCAGCCTAACAACAAACTATAAATTAAAATCTAACTAAAATTTGTCTCCCTGCGGCTTCTTAAAATTGGTCAAAATAACTACCCAAAGTGAAATGACACCAAAACTCAAATTCGCCGAAGGTGAGTACTTGGCGTCCCCAAAACTCTAGTTGCTGTACAGTTTGTGCAAATAGATTTTTAATATTTATTGCATTTGCTTCCAGGCGAAAAAGTGCTATGTTTTCATGGACCTCTTATCTACGAAGCTAAAGCATTAAAAAGCACAATTACCAAGGATAAACAGATAAAATACTATATACACTATGCCGGTTGGAATAAAAAGTAAGCAACTGGCCACTATCTAAATATTTCGAAAGTACTATGAACATTGATATTCTAATTCTAACAGTTGGGACGAGTGGGTTCCAGAGAATCGGGTGCTCAAGTACAATGAGGCAAATGTACAGCGGCAGAAAGAGGTGTTTAAACTGCATTCAAATTCAGCCGGGAAGAACAAGAAGAGTAAGTACCGAAAGTCTAATTAGCGCTGGATTTAATTGTATTTGTTTTTTTTTTTGCAATATACAGCCACGCCTAAGGGTAAAAAAGGGGAAACCACAGCGGGTGCTGCTTCAAAGGATGGCACTGCCAGCGGCAGTAGTGAATCGCGCGCTTCTACACCATCAAAAGAATTAAACACTACACCCTTGGCTGCACCTGCAACCTCTGGCAGAAGCAATCGCACAAAACCGACTAATACCAGTACACCAATCGCCAAAGATGGCGATGCAGTAACTCCAGCAAAAGATGATGCAACCGTTGCTGCTGCTGGCGGCGCCAATAAGGAGGATGCAGCCAAAGATGAGCCACCAAAAAAGAAACGTGGTGGTTCTACATCAAATGCTAGCGACAAATCAAATGGTAGCGCGACTAGTACAGGCAATATTGCGGCAACCACACCTGCTGCCACACCTAGTACGAGTAGTATTCCAACAAATGCGAGCATTAACAATCGTTTGGATGCGTGTGTAGAAAATGAAGAAACATTCCTTTCCAAAGTGGAGGTAAAAATAAAAATACCCGATGAACTGAAACAATGCCTTGCTGATGATTGGGATGCTATAACGCGACAACATAAACTACTCGATGTACCTGCAAAAATCACCGTACAGGATATTGTAGATCAGTACATTGCCTTCAAGAAGACCTCCAAGTCGACAAACGCTTCCAAAGAAGTTGCCATTAATGACGTACTAAATGGTGTCGTCGAGTACTTCAATGTCATGATCGGTTCACAGTTGCTCTATAAATTTGAACGGCCACAATATGCGGAAATATTGCAACAGCATCCAGAAACACCACTTTCCAAGCTATACGGTGGGTTTCATCTTTTACGTCTATTCGTTAAACTTGGATCCATGTTGGGTTTCTCTGCGTTGGACGAAAAGTCAATGCAGATGTTGTTAGTGCATTTGCATGACTTTCTTAAATTTCTTGTGAAAAATAGTGCCACTTATTTTAGTATGACCAATTTCATCAATGTTAGTCCGGAGTATCATCGTAACACACAATGATTTTAAATGCATTAAGGGTTGTGGTGTTTTGACGGTAGATAAATCACTAGCGTTAAATGAAATTGAATTGATTGGTCCACAAAAGGATTTCAACATTTTAACACATTCGCATAATCATAGCACATCATTTGATATTTCACCGACTTGTATACCAATTAAACTTTGGTAAAGGATCAATTTATAATGAATTTCACGCATTTTATTTTACCGTGATATGTTTTCTTTAATAATCTATGGCCAAATGTAGATTTCATTCTGTATTCAATAAATTTTTACTATAGTTCTTAATTTTGTTCTGCTTATGGATTTTCAAATTAGAATAAATCTGTATTTATTATATAAAATTGAGTTGGCTCTCAAAATACTGCACCGATTTTAATAATTTCTGTTTTTTTTTTTTAATGAATGAATTTAAATGAAAGGCAAATTCGTACCAGGTGGTGTTGAGCGTACAAAAACAAAATGTATAAATTCGCCTTGATTGAAACATTTGCGAAAAGAATAGAGTGGTACACTTATTTTTTGAAGAATATGCACATTAGGGTGCATCACTCGCTATATAAAAAAGCCATACTTTGTTATACAATTTTTTATCTTTTAAGACAACGAAAATATTAGGTAATAATGTTGAGGTTTAGTTTGAAATAGATTCGAAAATACCTTAATTTTTGGGCGGTTTTTTTTTTTTAAATTATTCTTTCAAAAAAATCACCTCAATTGTCTTTGACATTTTTTGTAGGATTGGTTAAAAAAAAAAACTTGAATAACTTAACCAAAACTTTGCCGATTTAGACTAGAAATATATTATTGAAAATGGCTGCGAGTTCCATCTGGATTTTTCAACTATCTATATTCAGACTACGAGGATACTTAAACGAAAAATCCGGATACCCGAATATTATTATATTAGTATAATATTTGGATATCCATATATCAGAAGTGAATGAAATGCCCGTGTACTTTCTCACTAATTTTTTTTTTTGTGTTGAAAGTAACCCTATACACTTCTCAATTTATTTTTTCAACTGTTTCATCTGGGGTTTTTTAATGAGAAAAAAAGTTATATATATAATTTTCTTCTTTTTTTTTTTAATTTTTATGGATCAAGCTCAATTAAATTTTAATAATTTTCGAAGTTAAGAAATTATAAATTTTAAAATTCCGGTGGACAACCGCAACTTCCTTTGGGAAGGCACCCTAATGATTCCAATTTTTTTTTTTAATCAGTGGTTTCCGTACACAAATATCTAAAATTTAATATTTTGTGCTTCTTGCGGAGTAACAAAGTACCCCGGGTATTTGCTTGTTGTTCTTCTTAATTGGCACTATAACCGCCTATGAGATTTTGGCCGATTTCTATATATCGCGCCCCAATTGCTTTTAAAAAAGTATTTAATTGGAATTTAAAAATCCATTACATCTTTCAATATGCTGTTGTTGTTGTGACATCATAACACATTCCCCATACACTTTTGGTGATTGTTGCTGAAGCGACATTTTTTGGTCGGACATGGGAACGCATCCTTCAATATCTTTAAATTTTCCACAAAAGAAATGTTCTTAGATTAAAACAAAATTTAGGAATTTCTTTTCAAGACTTTATCAACGCTTTAACAAGCTAAAAACGCTACAAAACTGACAAAAAAAACTAATTTATGGTAACAGCACTAAACCATTCCTCATAAATTTTTGGTGAACGTTGCTGGTGTGACAGATGGCTGTGTCGTTCCGATATCCCATGCTCATCGGCCGTGAGTATGAGGACACAAATTTTATCCCACTTGTTTGTCCGCTCTCTCTTGTACGTCTTCACTGTCGGCCTCATCATCGCTACTGCTACTGCTTGTCGGATAAAATTCACTATAGTCCTTTGGCTTATTATGTGCTGCCTGTTCTTGCTCCAGATATTCATTTTGTGCCCTAACGATTTCTTCACTAGATTTGCACACAGCATATTTCTTTAGTAAACTTTCGTTTAGTTCTATGAATGAATGACCCCATGAAAATTTTCCCATATACCACTGCGCCTCCGCCTCATAGCCGCAAATGAATAGAGTAGCCGCAATCGCTTCAACGCAACTTAACTTGCAGGGTTTGCCATAGTTAATCGGGTTAGCTGCTACAAGGTATGGTAGCAAACGTGGATGAGGGCTTCGCATGCGATTAAATGGGGTCTCATCGAGTTTGGCCCATGAGCAATCCACCACAGCTACACCTGCTGTACCGACTATATCCCTATCTAGTGGGCTGACACAGTTCACACCAACCGGCGTTAGCACTAGACCGGGAAATTTCTGACCCAAACGCAAGTTTTCGATTAGACCCAAACGTGCCAACTTTCGTCCGGAACATTTCTTTGGATCACAGTGATTAAGGTCCCACATGGCTATGGGAAAGTTTGGCGGTTGTCCAATGCCATCTATGCCTGTGTCGGAAGACGATGAAGTGGTGTCGCTCTCATCACCGCTGTTTGACTTCTCGTCTTCGCCGGCCAGTTCACACGCGCGTTGGGCGAAATTTCGCTCGCAATTCCTATTGCTTTTGACGTTACGGTATTGTCCATGTGCGCCACCTCCTCGCTTTCCTCGTCCACGGTTTCGAGAGCTCATTTTAAAGCGTTTTATGCTAATTTTTTAAGTAAAGGAATTCCTAGATCTTGATTAGAGGAACAGTGTTTTTGTTTATATTTTTTGACATTTCTATCACATGCTGCTTTAGGTTTGTTCGAGATAATACAATTTTTTTATATTTAGAATTTTGCATGAAGAGTAATATTTAGGGACGGTATGGGGAGATTACGATTCCTGGGGCGCCGCGTTTTGACGACTATTCTTTGAATTCGTTATTTGTTTGTACTAATTATTCACTTTTCTCAAAATTACAACTATTTTGACATCATATTTTAATTAATACAGAATTTAAAATTGAGTTTGGAGTCATAAAATACTACGGAAGTGACGAACCGTGGGGTTGGTATGCATTAAATTACGCGCGCAGAAAGGTGTTGCACGCAAAAATACTGTGGTCAGCGTAGCCGGTGTTGGACCGGCCAGGGTTATTTTTTTAAAGGGCAGAAAGGCGTTGCACGCAAAAATACTGTGGTCAGCGTAGCCGGTGTTGGACCGGCCAGGGTTATTTTTTTAAAGCGCGGCCGAAGGCCGTCTACGCAGAAAGGTGTTGCACGCAAAAATAATGGGAACTGCGTTAAGAGGGGCAATTGGAAAAAGTGAAATAAAACAAATAACGAATTCAAAGAATTTCATGCATAAAGTGCATTACACGCGACGTACATATATTATGCACCATGTATACCAAAATCGACAAATTTCAACTCGCTGTATCTCGAAAACCAAGCGAGATATCAATTTTTTTTACTTGTGAAAAAGTGTTTATTTTGTCGAGTTCTACAAGAAATAGTCGTCAAAACGCGGCGCCCCAGGAATCGTAATCTTGCCGCCGGTATTACTAACTAATCTTAAGTTCAACTTAAGTTCTAGTTTAGACAAATCTTAGCTAAGAACAGTTTAAGATTTCACTCACGATTGCGTTTCACAACGGCTACTTAAGTATGGAAAATATTTAATTGATTAATATGGTAGCACCGCAACGAAATGCATTGTTTGCATATTTTGACAGTTGTCCAAATACAAAACAAAGAAAAGTGGTTTCGTGTGCGGTTTATGAAAATTGTATTTTGAGGATAAAATAAATAGACTTAATTATATTGTTGGTAAAATGGCGGAAAATAAACGCAGAACAAATTTTGCTCCTAGTGAAATTGATTTGCTAGTCTCTGTGGTAGCAAATTATAAAAACATTATTGAATGTAAGAGAACAGATGCAATATCGGTAGGAAAAAAAGAAGCAGCCTGGAAAAAGGTGGAAGAGGATTTCAATTCCCAGAACGAGTCCTCTTTATTCAGGGATGAAAAAGCGCTTCGAAAGAAGTACACCAATTTAAAAATGGACCTGAAGAAGAGAGCTGCCGCGGAAAAAAAGTCTTTGTATGCTACAGGTGGTGGACCGCCCGCAAACCATATTTCAGAAAATGACGATCGACTTTTATCCATTTTGCATGAGAAGCAAATACATGGAATGGATAGTCAATATGACTGCGACTATATTCCTCATACTAGTAAGTAAATATATACTGCATGTGTAGATTATTTAACTTACGGTGGCACAATTCTTAGGGCCGTTGACTACTTTGAAACCAGGCGAAGTGAAAGCTAAATGGACAGAGGAGAAGTTGCATTTACAAATACAATTGTTAAAGGAAGAGCACCAAACAAAAATTAGCCTAATGGAAGAAAAAGCTAAACTGGAAAGAGATTTGATGAGGGAAAAGCACGAATTAGAGATGCAAATACTACGCAAAAAACTTGAAACAATGGATGACCAAATATGATACGCTTTTTTATGTATGTTCAAAATGATGTAACTGAATGTGATCTTTTTGTTTAGTCGTTTTGTTAGAATAAGTATAGAATAAGAGAATACTGAATTTTTCTTTTTTTGTTAGTTTGTGTATATAGTATGTTTTTTATTATAATAAGTATAATGAAGTTTTTTTTTTTTGCTATTAGAATAAGAATAACTGAATTTTTGTTTTTGTGTTAGTATGTGTTTATAGTATGCTTTTTTAGAATATGAAATATTTTTTGTGTTCGTTAGAATAACGTTTATGACGCAGTTGTGATAATGGCGAAGTTTCTAGTATATTTAAACTTTGTAATGAAATTTTATTAGATTATGTAACATGAATTTTGTTTTGATAATTAGAAATGTGATAACTTTTTATGTGGTCTGTTATACATTTTTGCATTTTATTTAGATTTATTCGAACTGAACTGAACTGAAAAATAGAATATATCAAAATAAAATGTATGCAAATAAAACAATGTTTATTCTTACGGTGGTTGGGAAATTATAAAATTATATTTGTGTAAAAATCAGAACAGTTTGGAGTTCCATTTCAAAACTAAATTTCTATATATTTGCAAAATAATTATTTATCAAAGACCTTCTGGTAGAACTGCTAGAATCGTGGTCGTCTCCGGAACGATTGTGAGGTACAGAGAGTACATCATTAACAACATTCTCAAAATCTCCTCAGAGTTGTGGAGCAACCTCATCACGATTATCACAGCAAATATTATGCAAAACAGCAGTCGCTACAATAATACTCTGTACCTTTTTTAAGTTCATGCGTAATCCTAAGGATAGCACTGGGAACCGACGCTTCCAGACGCCATATGATCGCTCTACACAATTTCGGGTTCGAATAAGGGACTCATTAAATAAATTTTCAGCGTAGGTATTAACTTGAGATAGTGGCGTGATAACCCTGTTGGTATTTTCATATCCGCTATCGGCGACAACAAGTCCGTTATCAAATTCGCCGGATTCAAGACGAAACTGAATTCTTGAGTTGCGAAATATCATTGCATCATGAGTTGAACCTGGCCATCGAGCAACAATGTCTTGAATGCGAAGCCGACTGTCACATAGCGTTTGAACGTTAATGGAAAAGAATCCTTTCCGATTCCGAAATAGCTCAGCATCTTCTCCTCTTAAAACCGAATTCTTTGATATAAATATATTCGCATGATCTTATATATATTTTAATATACCAGGCGATAAAATCTTTATATGTGTACAATCGATAGCGGCAATTACCCGAGGAAATTTAGCCAGTTTGAAGAAATTCTTTTGGCACTCTCTTATTTCTTCTCGTTTTGGAAGTTTTATAAAATTTTCTCGTAGCAGTGCTATATGGTGCGAAGTACATGTTATGACTCGAGAGGCAGTAGCTTTTGAGACTCCAAAAAAGTCGCCAATAGTTTGCAGCATCCCTCCTATTGCAAAAAATCGCAACGTAAGTAAAAGCATCTTCTCCGGGCGCAAGGCATGGTTTCTGTGAAGAGTCAATGTAATTTAGATTACTTTATAAATTAGTTAGTAAAGCATTCACTTACCTAGCAGTTTTATGCTTTATTTCATCTTTTATCAAATTAAGGACACTCCAAGCTGTTTGTTTATTGACTCGAAACCGGTCGCGAAAATCTTTCTCGTCGTACAATTGAAAAAATTGTGGACGATCTCGTATTACTTTACTTCTCCTCAGTACAATGATATTTATTACTTCCTCGTATTCTAAGTCACTGTCTTCATCACTACTCCAATCAAAATCCATATTAAAACAAATATCCTTTAGATTTTCTCAGTTATCAATACTAAGGCCTTTGAAATTTTACTTTGCAACAATTGATCAGCTGTTCACAAAGTTAAGAACAACTTAAGACGTCAAAATTGGCGACTTAAGTTCAACTTAAGTTGAACTTCAGATTTGCTCCAAAAATGGTTGGTGAAACGCAAAATCTTAGACTAGACTTAAGTTCAACTTAAAAATGCATTGTAATACCGGCCCTTAAAGTATAGGATCCAATTAGGCTAAAAAAACTGGAGGGGTAAAGGGGTATTTTCACTATTTTTAAAAGCTTATATTTCAAAAACTATTGAACTGATTTACAAAAAATTATATGGTTGGATAGGTAACTAAGAGATCTTTCACCGGATGCGTATATTTGTATATTATTACATATAAATTTCGGCAAAATAAAAAAATTTAAATAATGCCCATTTTTTTTATGAAGTTTTTTTTTTAAATACGGTATTAAAAAATATATATGTATCAAATGAAAGGAGTTTTATGCGCAGTTATACAGTTAAATAAAAATATATTTATCAAATAGTGCATAAAAAAAGCTTTCATTTGATATATAATTTTATATAGTTAGGTCTAAATATTATAAAATATTTTGCTTTATTTGTGTTGCTGGCCAATTTGTGTTTCTGCCAGATGAAGTACAAATGGTCTTTCGTAGCTTGTCTTTTCCATATATGAATATAGAGATTTAAAAAAAAGTGTATTTTCTGTCTATAACCCTATCGGCTCACATCTGTATTGTAATGGTTCACAAATTTTCTTGAATTTAATTTAAACAGCTGGCAACCCTCTCCAAAATATATTTTTAAATTTAGCTTTCTTAAAACTTTTAAGTTAATTAACCCTCTGCAATATTGCTTTTCTATAAACCTTTTCGTTGAATCAACGTTTTAAAAATGTTCCTTTCGCTTCGCGTCGCAACTCTCTTAAAATACATTTTTATGATTAACCCTTTTTAAGCCCACTCCGTTTGATACTCATGGCATTACGTTTTATTTTAGTTACTAATCGAATTTTATTCAAATTTGTAAGCAGGTGGCTAAGCAGCACTCAAGGCGCTAGCCTCGTATGAGGTGAAATCCTCACTAGTGCTTTAATGCATAGAGAGACTTAACACACTAGCAATTCTAAATGATATTGAGCTCCTCTGGATTCCAGGCCATCGAGACATCGCAGGTAATGAGGAAGCTGATAGATTAGCAAGAGCCAGCTCTAAAAATGCCTATAGGTTCCGAGCTTTTCCTAGCGATAGGACAACACACTATTAAGGAAGAGCTTAGGATAGAAGAAAACAACTTGAGGGAAGAACACTGGCAACTTGAGCCAGGGTTACGTCAGGCGAATGGTCTACTGGTAGGATACAACCATAAACGCTTCAAGCAGTTTATGCACCTCTCGAAGAACAGTCTGAGGATGCTGACAGGCTTTCTCACATCACGCTGCAGGCTGCGAGGTCATCTGCACAGGGTCGGAATATGGTTGAACAAGACCTGTCGATTTTGTGACTCGGCCCCGAAGACCCCGATGTACCTGATTTTTGAGTGTGACGCTATCTTGAGAAGACGGCAAACACATGTACACTCGTTGCCACCAATTATCATATTAGACTTCCTAAAGGAGTTGGGATTAGACGAGTTACTGTAAAGACCAGAGGGCACAATGGATCTCAAAGGTCGAAGTGCAAACCTCCAAACTTACTTATATCTATCTATCTATGCAGGAGGTCACCCTCTCCCAAAATATCTTCGCAATGAAGTCTTCTTAAACCTCGTTCGTTTGACATATTTATTGAACTTAATAACATAATTGAGTTTAACTTTTTAAATAGATGACACGTTATACGTTCTTTGGTAACGTGTTGTCCGTTCTTATATCTACGGTAAATCTGCCTAGTCGTCATATTGCAATCAGCGATTTAACTTAGTTTCCTTATTGAAATTCGCTTTTAAGGCAGGAGGCAACCCATTGATTAGTTATCAAAAGTTGTCCTACTATTTCAGTGTGCAAAGGTAACAAACATACTCAAGCACTCCCTCACAAACTTTCACATTTATAACACACTAGAAGTCCGATAATCCGGCACGTTCGTGGCCGGCTCGGTGCCGGACTACCGAAAATTCCGGTCTATCGGGCGGTAATTATAAGAACAATTAGGTTAATAATTAAACTACAAATACAGTATGCAAATAGTACATACTACAAAGTTTATTTTACATTTCATATAACATAACATAACTTTTTTATAAACAGTTTCAAAAGTTACGTTTACTGCGATGTGAAAGGACACAAAACAGCCACGCACAAAAAATGGCGAAGCCGCTTCTTGATTGATTAACGGAGCTGCACTGCGCCTAAATTTGTTGTGACAGCTAAGACTAGCCGGCCGCTAATTGTTTCCGAACAATACCGAGCGCTTACGGATGATCCCGAACTACCCCGAAAACTTCCGATGCTGGACTATCGGGCATTCCGGACTGTTGGATTCCGGACTAATAGACTCTACTGTATTAGTAAGCTACCATTTTTATTTGGGGCAAATAAAAGGGGAGAAAAGGCAGATATTTTAACAAAGCAATTTCTGTTTAACGGATTACAGTACTTTGTAGTTTTAACTAACCGTAAGATTGGAACTGCCCAGAATGTCTTTCCCTTAACCGGATATACTAACAACAAAATCGGAAGCATTGAATTTTTAAGTATTCCGCTTCACGTGAGATATTTTCGTGATATGTATGTATGTAGCTCTTAGTTATAAAATGTACGCGCACCTTATGATATTTTAAAGAGAAAATAACTCGGTAGTTTACTTTGCATTTTGTTTATTCGGGCTATATCGGTATGTATGACATAGTGCACTTATGCTAAAATTACTATGTATATAAAGTACATGCTTCCTATTTACTGCAATTTAGTGTACACATATTATACAAATCTATTTACGAATATTTAAGTCTGCGGTTGATGTGAACAATTTACATAGATTTGTATGTATGTATAATTACGTAACAGTTGACTTTTTTGGTTTCCTAGTCAACGAAAAATTTAAATAAAAGAACAAATAAAAAAGTGTAAAGGTAATTAGCAATTCGTTTGCCAAAAAATGTCTAACCTTTTGGCATAGGTCAAAAAGCCTTTTAGACAAGTGTATACATCGAAATTCAATGCTAAATTTTTAATTCAATCTATATTATTTCAAATAAACAGTAGTTTTTATTTGCAATACAACCAGGTGTCCTACAGCGGCAAAATATCTAAAGTAAACAAAGAATATGGGAAAAACAAAAATGAGTAATATCCATGTTTTCAGTGAGAAACGTCCTTTACTTTTTGAATTTAAATAAATCTACAAAATACTAAAAGCAGTAACACTTGCCGCTCATTTGTAAAAAAAAGTTCTTCTTCTTTTCCTTGAGAACTCTCCAAATCGGCAAAACCCAAGAAAGATAGAACACAAGATTGCGCCTTCCCGCGGCGAAATGACAGATCTCGCCATTGGTAAACAAGAATACGGAAAGAAAAATAAAAACTTCCAATATTCAAAAAGAAACGTGTTTTAATTCTGCTAAATTGTAAAAATATGATTTAAAGGCAGAGATTAAATAAATAAATCTGCAAAATACAAAAATAAGTGTTTGATGCCCACATTTTTGAAAAAAAGCTTCGTCAAGTTGCAGTTGAGAATTGTTGAAATAGGAAAAACCAAAGCAGCGATACATCTCTATTCCGTACATCGTGGGCAAAACCGAAGTACTGGTTCCACTAGTTTGACTAAATAAGCGTCAGTTTCTTTTCTACCGACTTTTTGAAAATTTTGATATCTTTACCCTTTTCAGATATTTCGTGCGACCTTTGCCTTTTTACAGAGATTATTTTAGGAAATGTTAATATAACCATACTATTGAAAAAATTTCCTCCTATAAACACAAAACAAATGCGTCAATTAAAACTTGTAAAGGAAGTGAAACTCGAATTGGAGCAATTCGATTTGTGTATGTAATACTGCATTCCCACCAAACTCAAATCGGAGATTTCGATCACGTAGTTTTAAGGACTTGTTCTTTAAGTCTTTTCACTGCAATTTATGTGAATTTCGTTGACATTTGCTAATTTAACTAAATTTTCTCTTCACACCTCGACAAGCTCTTCACCTTCCCGTGACCGAATTTTAGTTTTCTTATAATGGTTTCTGGTGATTTTTTCTTTTTTACACATTTTAAAATTCTTCTTTCGTTTGTGGGCAAGGCAAATTCATATAAGATACTAGCATAATTCAATTATTAAAGGTTAATTAATACATAATGACAGCTAAGGTTTAAAGTAAAAAAAATATATAAAGTAGGTAATTAGTGGTAGAATGTAAATTGCAAAAACCGAAATATTTTTTGGAGAAATTGATATATTTTATGGGAAATATTATTTGCATAAGTAATTTGCTACGATCTCTCGATTATGGGTTTCTTCGTTATATAAACATCAATGATTTCAATTGACAAATACTATCATTATAATATATAGAAATAAATAGGTTGTTGAAAAAATGCTAGTATGTAAAATCTAAATTTTATAGTTTAAAATCGTAAAAAGACGTTTGATGTCACTATTTAATATTTAAATTTAGAATTTGTGTGTATGGACTTTTGACGGTGAATCACGCATACATATAACAACATTAGAATATGCTATATATCATATCGATGAGAGTCACATGGGTCGAGATATTCTTAAAGCGCGTATTATGAAGCAAACGAGTTTGACACAAAAAAAGAACCGATAGGTGGGGCATGTGGCGATATACGAGTATTCGTAAAAATCGTATACATTAATCGATTTGGATCATATTCAGAACATGTATCGGTGACGTATAGAGAAACACTTTCGATACAAAAAAGACCCGGTATGTTTTCCTTGAGCCGAAATATTCGTACATACTATATTGGGCACGTGGAACGACACGATTTTTATTTAAAATAACGACAGTAAAATGCAGCCGAGCGAGCGGTATTACCTAGTGTTTTTATAATAGTGGGAGTGACTGAAATTGATTTGAACTTGGTCTAATGTTCTGCACCAAAGAAAATTGGAAAATTGTGTTGCGTATTCATAGACAGAATATAAAATTTTCAATGGTAAAACTGTCAATTTCAAATGAATAATTTCGCTATTCATATGTTCCCCATTCCCCCTTACTTATTCCCCCTACACTTATATAATACTTTTTTTTTATTTTAATTAGTTCTTCTGTAAAATCAAATCAGCTATTTTAGTAACAAACAAGGCAAATTCGTATAAGGTGAAGTTGATCTGATTGAATTCGCTTGGTGAACGTTAAGTCAAAATAATGTGTTTGTTGTATATCATACTGCCACTGTGCTTATATTTTGCTAGTGTAAATTTTTGTTTTTGTACTTATAACACCATCTGATATGAATTCGCTTTGGTAACAAATAAAATAATATAAATTCGCCTTGTTCATGCAGAGAATTTTGATATTTCAACTGAAGCAGTGTGAGGGTTGAACTTTTTAGTATCTAAACGTTGGTTCGTTGAAAATTATATGGAAAATTCTTCTAGATTTCGAAAGACTTCGGGAAACCTAAGCATTCGGTACTGTGGGAATGTGGCATTAATTTGCAAAGCTTGTCCAGCTATTTGCTTTGTAAATTGAAAACCGGAAAGTTCTATCAACGAAAACTTTTTATAATACCTGTAAATTTTATTTTGATTGGGCTTAGTAGACAAGTAAGTTTCACTCTAACCTAAACCTAATTTGATTTGTTTTTGATTTAAATTCCTGTTGAGTTTTTATATTTTTTTTGCTGAGTATGTTATTTCCATTAAAAAATCGAGCAAATTCAAAAAATAAAAAAACAATGTCGCTGAAGGTAGTCCTTGTTACAAGGACTATGTTGTTTTAATCCTTGTACACGTACCATTTCTTTTTCCGCACGCTTTTTATGCGTTTCATGAAGATGAAATGGTACTATAACTTTAGTCGGTTGTTTGTAAGTATAAGAAGAAGACGAGATAGACCTAAGTATTCTAAACTGATCAGGGCCACGAGCTGATTTGATTTAGACATTCCCGTCTGTATGTCTGCACGTTTGAACGCAAACTAGTTTCTCAGTTTTAGAGATATCTAAATGAAACTTGGTAGGCAGATGTACTAATAATTTGCCGGAACCGACCAGATCGGACATTATATAGCTACTATACAACTAATTGTTCAGATATGGAGTTTTCCATTATAACTCCTACACCATAGCAGCTAAGAACATGAAATTTGGCAATCCATTCCCGTATTATTAATGAAAAGAGTGTAATAAGATCGGATTACTATAACTTATAGTTTGCTTATCTACTAAGGACATGAAATTTGGCACTTACTTATTTAATTGGCGCTATAACCCCTTAAGCGATTTTGGCCGAACTTCTTCCACACTTTGTGGTGTGCGTCTTGATGTTGTAATATGGCGAATGATTTTTGTGAAATGTTTTTTTCCTGCCAGAAATACACTCGGAGGTTTGCCATTGCCTGACGAGGGGCGACCGCTATTAGAAAAAGCTTTTCTATAATATTTGATGTTACTTGTCCCTGCCAGGATTTGAACCCGGGACCTAGCGAATGAAGCGCGCACATGTTACACACTGGGCTACGGCGGCCGCCAAAATCATGGCACTCCTTTCACTTATAATTAAAACAAATTATACAATGAAATTCATTGAGATCAGACCACTATAGCTTATAGCTCCCATACAACTGAATATTCAGATATGAGGTTTTGGTTTATAACTCCTATATTTAGATAGTAAGAACCGTGAAGTTGTGTAGGCCATTCACTTATTAAATCTGTATTTTAATCTTTTAATTTTTGTAGAAAAATACAATTTATTTTATCATAACTACTTTACTTTATTTTAGTGTATTTCCTTTGGTATAAGAAAAAACAAATAGCGCTTTAAAATTTGATATTTTTTACGCTAACAATGCAGTGGTTTAAATTAAATTTTTATATATTCACGAAAAGTATGAAGGTTTCGGCAAGACCGAAGGTACGACTTCTTTACTTGTTTGAATTGATATTTGGACAATAATCGTTATTTGCGGTCCCTAATTATTTGACATCCAAGTCGTCAAACTACAAAGCACTATTTACACCGGAAATAAAATATATATATATATGTATTATAATTTTACACCATTCAAAAGTTGCTTTTGCGTTTTTTAAACCACATACAATTAATATTATGTAGCGGTATTTGTACAAATAAGTATTTACGTATTAAAATTTGTATATGACGACTTGCGTCCTTTAATACAAAATTTAGTAAATATTTCTCATAATTTTGAACCATTATCTGTGAGTGGCCACTAAAGGATAAGCCAAGTCAAAAAAGGAGCTCACCTTGACCGCTACTTTTCAAGACATAAGCAAAAGTAGTTCAAAGTTAGATTTCCTTTTTGCAGCGACAACATTTGTATGATTGTGTGAACTTCGTAGAAGCGAAACGCTAATCTTGAACGTACGAGTACGAGTATGTACGAGTATGCACAATAAATTATCGCTACATGACAAAATTCGAATGACATTACCCAATAAACCAGATTCATTGTCATTTAAATGAAGAATAAATTTGTAAGATCTCCTAAGCTATTTTTATCAATCCCATTTTGAATTCAACTTTTTTTTCAAAATATTCGAATATCTAGTTCAGTTTATTTATCCGTAATCAGCTTCGCCGTAGTGATATCAAGTTCACTGTCTACGAAATTATGAATGAATTGCCAAAATTGTTACAAATGCTAATTACCTATTTTAGATTGGAAAATGTCGTTACTATTTAAAAACGTCTTGTTCCTATGGGCTGATCCCTGTTCACCTGCAAAGTTTAATTGTGGATCACTGAGTAAATATATGATTCCGGCATATCTGTGGGAAATTGTTGACCAGCAAGTCTTGATCCAATGTACCTGGCTTACGAAATATGGATTCAAATATAGTTTCAAATGCCAGCTAAGCCCAAAAAAAATACCACGGTTTTAACTTTGCTATAATGTGTGATATGTCCGGCGTTTCCGGCAATGTTACTTCTCGCTTAGCTACGGCTTTATTTAAAGATATTGACGCTCGAGATGAGAATAGTGCAATAATTACCATGGATAAATCGAAGATGGTCCGGAAGGGGAAAAATGTTCAGACGTCAAAAGAAATGCAATATTTCAAATAAGTACATATGTTATCATTCTCAGTTTCGGATGGTTTCTGTCCAGAAGATTGAGTTAACATGAAGTCGGGGACAAATGTCACCCTAGTTGGCTAATTAAAGCAAGAAATCTCTTACATTTCTACATGATAACTAATTCCACTTTGAAGAACTAAGAGAGTCTGGCTAATTATGTCATGAAAGTTTATGTACCGATTTACTTTAACGATAAAGGTTATAATTCCGCAAGATTTACTAGAGAAATTGTAAAAAATGTAGTTCAAAATAAGCCATATTTCGCTTACTCAGATGTTATGGTAACAATGCTGTATGAGGACTTTGCATTATCATAATGAGCTGCATGATGTATGGAGTTTGAAACTCCACAGATGCCTAACCCGAGAATTCCTCGAAGGACTGAGAGGTTCGTATAGTTGTTGACCAATGTTTCAAGACGCATGATAGGAAAAATCGTGAGGACGTTAGGGCAGTCACTGTAGAAAGTCATAATTAATAAGTAATAACTCGGATGGAGATTAAAGTATCTAAACCCTCATCCAAATTTTTTCTAAATATGATTACTTCAAATTAACTAGGAATTTTTAATTCACATTTCACATTCTCAATTTGCGCGGCCTTCAAAATCATTTGGGATCTATGGTTTATAGGGCAAGTTTTCTTGGAATTTTCCAGAAATTACGTTTTCGCTTTACTATACAATAGAAGAATCGGAAAAAAACATAACAAAGTTTGAGCCACCCTATACAAAAAAACCAACAAATTTTAGTAGAAAGCCCCTAAAGGGCAACCCTGGTAATAGTATCTGTAACTTTTGCCAGCTAACCGAACAAACGACAGAACCAAAACACATTGAACAGATAGTAGCATTCGAGAAAATATAACACTGACGTGTTTGTGATTGTTGTTGTCCTTGAAATGTCAAAAACGATGTGTGAAAAGTGAATGCAGAATATGACAATTTTATGTACCTTTAGTTATGTCCATTAAAAAACTATCCAGTAACTTGCCAGTAACGAAATTTCTGAGCAAGAAGTTGCAAGTTTTTGTCCCAGCTGATTTTTTTTTGGCGCGAAATTAAAAAATACATACTTAAAATAAAGAAATAGCACCCCAATTCATAATTTACGTCTCAAAAGTTTTAATCGCAGCCACTGCGGCTAAATATGCAGGACTATCCTTGCAAACACATAGATTCTGGGCGTCTTACAGATATACATATGTATGTTCACAATAAACATCATAAACTTAGTGTACGTTAATTTATTTACTCACTTTTTCTATTTTTCACCCTTATTATGAAAATAGTCATCAATTTTAATATGTGTTTTCTACTTGTGTTCAACTGATTAATTGCAATCAGCTTTT
The DNA here is from genome assembly GCA_951828415.1 of Anomoia purmunda. Classification (NCBI taxonomy): domain Eukaryota; kingdom Metazoa; phylum Arthropoda; class Insecta; order Diptera; family Tephritidae; genus Anomoia; species Anomoia purmunda. Next base: position 20,051,532 of record OX639993.1, read on the forward strand.
TATCTCACTGCTAAATTCTTGCTAGTAGAAATTTTTCCAGTAAAACTTGCAAGTTCAGCTGTCATTTTTGCTCTCTCAATTTCCCCTACTTTGCTAGTTTCATGTTGAGTTTGGCGTACGAAAACACTATCCAGTAAAAATCCAGTGAAATTATTACCGGTTCTTGTTGGTTTTTACTGGATAGTGAATAAGAAAGCAGAACTTTTGTCTTTTGACAGATCATGGACCCCTTTCTCATGAAAAAATAAAAGAATCAACCCTGTTGCTGCTTTCTGTTTAATGTGGCTTGGACAGAACATATTCTATGTGAATGTGCAGCCCTTGAGAGACGCGGAATTGCCTACCTAGGTGAAATTCCATTCGAGAAAACCATCATTAATCAGGCAGAGTAATCCCAGAAGATAATTTAGGGAGGCTTTCTTAAGGGAAGCTATTATAGAAAGCCTAATCAAAAGTGTTTGCCGCCATGTATTCTACCAGGGAGTTTTTTGTTTTGTATGTATGATTCACATAAGAATAAAGAAGATGGTTCAGATGAATAGCTCCAAAAGGTCTTCTAAAGTATATCTTACAGAAACTCTCCTGGAAGCCCTTCTGGAGGTAACAAAATAAGAGGGTATTTTGTTACACATCTTACAAACGTCCTATTCGAAGCTCTTTTATGGGAAGCGAAAGTAGAAGGGCTTGGAAATGGGGATGTAGAAAGGAAGATCCCTCAATGGCAAAAGGTTTTGTATAGTGTAAGTGCATAGGAAAAAATAATTAAAATTAAGAAGGTGTGCATTTTTTAAATTTTAATTTTTTGACTTTATTTATGCCTTATGACACATTAGGACACATTGTGAACTATCTATGTAACTGTTTTCTGGCATGCCATTCTGTGGGCTTGCTGGGTACTCCCCTGTGGAGCTCGTCACATTTAATCAATGCTCAAGCAAGTAAGTCGTTGTCACCACCGCCTCGCTGTTATTGTCGGCTTTATAGCCCGCTTTTCCACCGCTATGTGCCACACCATACCCAACAAAATAATGCAACAAGTTGTATGCTATGTATTTAATTATTTTTAGACAGGCTTGCTAGTCTTTTTCCCTATTTGTTTACTACAAACATATGCACAATAAGCACAAATGTATACTTACATACCTACTCTACATGCAAACATATGTACATACATACATACATACAGAATAGTTGTTGAAATTATCTCGGTGGCAACAACTTATGGTCTTTAATGTCTCGTAATTGGCAAAAGCATTTTGGGCTAGCGTCAATTTTCACCATTTATGGAAGTGATTTTCTCGACAGGTATTGCGTTTTCTATTATTTTTAATATTTTCCTAGAATAAGTGGTTTTATTTATTGTTCAATGCACAAGTGCAAATGTGCCGATCAAAAATCGTTATTTGAAATTATGAAAAATAATCCTAAAGAGCAATTATTTTGATGCAGCAAGGTTGAGAAATATAGCGAGAAAATTAATAAAAGCAAATTTAAAAGATAGCGGAGTGAGTTTTGGAAGCCTATTAGAGATTGTGAGAAATGAGTATAGCGTAAAAATGCTCTATTCGAAGATAGCTAATGGATAAATTTTACAATTAGGAAAGTTGAGAAAAAATGGCAGATAACTACAAAGGGACTGTCAAATGACACCTTGCCATGTACTGCAAAATTTTTGTTTAAGATATACATTTTTTTCTTTAAAATAGAGTTTTCCTGAAGATGGTGTGCTGGTGCATATTTGTTGATTGTTGAAATTAGTTTCATGGAAATATACGAGCCTGATCATTTTAACCAAGAAATAACATTTTCGAGTTTCATGGAAAAAGAAAAACAAGAAAAAACTTAAACGGTAAGGCTCATTAAAATATTAAAATATGAGTATAAAAGATATGGGAGTACAAAGGGGTCGTTTCGCGAAGGAGAAGGCTTATAGCTAGCTTTATTTTGAAAAGGGTTGCCACCTGTTTGAAGGGTGAAATGTAATAAAATTAAACACAAGTTATATGAAATATTAAAATATGGGTGTCAAACGGTTCGTCTCGACGAGAAGTAGGATCATACATATATTTTGAAGAGACGATAACCTAGTACCGGCGAGGTTCACTAAGGAGGTTTCGGGTCAGATGTATATAGCCTAAGTCTAAGACGCACGGAAGCCATAGGAAAGCGAACGTTTTTCTCTCAGATAGAAATAGTATATGCTATAGAAAGATGTGCGTACTTCTATACCAGTCGCAACTAACGAAGTCGGAACATTGCTATATTCACTGGCAGACGAGCGGCTATCAAGGCCCTCAAATATCTTGTGATGGTGTGACCTAATAAGCTGAACATGCTTGTTTTGACCAATCGCGTATGAAAATCGCGGACAAAGTAGCAAACAAAGGGAGCATCAGCCCCCCTATATTGACCCAGAGCCCTTCTGCGTTATAGGAAACATAGCAATATAAATAAGAGGATAAATCCCACATGGAAATGGAAAAAACTACCAGGGAAGTCTTACCAGACAATACGGGCTGAATTATCACCTGACTAAACTGGCAATGTTTCTCGGTTGAATGCTGCAGATTTTGCAGGACAGTAAAGGAAACTTCAAGAAAATTACTGGAGTAGTGCTCTGTACTGTCGCATGAACGCAAAGTTAACCTGGGTGAATATCAAATAACGGATGACAATATGAATTCCTGAGATTTAGGTTCTATACTAATATTTATCTCGCTTGCAGGATTAAAGAGAATTATCTAATTCATGAAAGGTGCACAATACATATATATGCGATTTGTGACGAAGTGTAATATGTGATTTCCCTTTGCCTAATATATAACATTTATCAATTGACATTGTATTTAAGTGTGACATGAGGGGGGGAGGGGCGGGGGGGGTCTAAAATGTTCAAAAATAGCGATACGTAATATGTGCACGATCCCTTATGAATATACACCAAAACCCCTCGCATTGAAGCTTGGCCAAACATTTCGACGGCCAATTAAAACGATTGCCGTTTTTTCAGTTGGGACTGGAGCTCTCCGCGCGTCACATGTGAAATTCTGCAGTTTGCAGTTTTATAGCGTATTTAATTATAGCTGTGGTAGAAAGTGCAAATTTGAAGTAGCTTAAAGTATTGTATATATTATTTTTTGATAACTCTTCTTGCTTACAGTTTCGGAAACTATAGTACATATAAAAATAATTGTATGTAGAAGAAAATGCGCAACACAGTCAGCTTTAAAATGACATACCTAAAAAGTTTATAAAAACTCTTTTGAGAAAGTTTGACATTGACAACAGAATGAAATTGGATGTGAAATTATTTTTCTATTGAAAAATGTACATTTTTCCATTTTTAGTTTTAATTCTTATTATATTTTTTTCTGACATTTTTCGAAATTGCGAAAAGTTAATTTATCATCTCTGATACGATTCTACATACAAGTCGCTATCCCAAACATCATTCACGAGTTGCCTTATTCCAATCGTTCATTAACGAATAACTTATTTCTAGTCGTGGAATAGCACACATCGTAAAATTATTTACATAAAGTGTTTTTCTTATATTAAAATGGTTACAAGTAAAAAATTTCCAGCAAGAAATTGCAGCTTTCCTTCCAAAAGAACTGCCATTTTTCTCTGACAATTTTCCCTGCTCTGTCAATTTTCCCTTTTTCGATTTTATGAACCCCAAAATGTGATAGTTTGTAACAATTGTTACAAACTGTGTGTTACATGCAGGTTCGGATTTACTAAAATTGCCGACCTGTCATGTCTGCCTTTTCAATCTCCAAAATCTGTCGACATTTTTTGTTTGGACCCTCCATAAAATACATGACACTAAAATTTGTCAAAATGTTCTGGATCTACATAGATGGAGTCCTTGTGCATCTATATGGATCCAGATTTATTGTAAATAGTCGACCGTCACGACTGTAGATGTTGAAGTGTTATCTTCCTGTTAAATACTGTTTTTTCTGACCGGGTGAACAGTTGATATATATTGGAACGATTTTTCGTCATCCCTTGTCAAGTTCGGTTTGGAGATAAACGAAAAAGGATACTAAATATGGCACAACGTCGACACCGGTTTGTCTCCAAATCAAACTTGAAAAGGTATGACGCAAAATCGTTCCAATATGCATACATACATTAACTTGTTTAAATACCTTTTTTGTAATTTTTTTCGAAAGGTGGCAACCTTAATTAAAATTAATTCTGTTTAAAATTTTTTCATACATTCTCAGTGAAAGGCTATTGATTATATTATCACGGTTTTTTTAAATAAAATTTGTTATTGAAAATTTTACATTACAAATCACCGTTAAGTAAAAAAATTTTAAAGAAACTTAAAAATTTTTGTTCTCAATTTCTTTTTTTGTACAGCATGAATATGTGATCTGCAATGTATATAGAATTTAAAAATAAAATCGCATCAAGCAAAGTAAATATGTTTGCATGTATGTATGTAGTACATAAGCGAGTTAGCTTGTTGAAATGAGAAAATATTTTCGCATGAAGTTGTCTTCATGCTAAAAATATCAGTCAAACGAAGTCGAATGAAATAATTTTCATTCCTTGCGCCAGAATGGAAATACATACATACACATGTATGTATGTACATATGTGAAAATCTCTATAGCAAAGATATGAAGTAAAAAGTATAAATAAAGTCGAGAGAAAAGTAGGGAAATTTTTTGAAAATTTATCGTCCAACGGAGAGGCCTCAAATTGCCATACAAGCAAATGCACAAATACAATCAAAGGTAAACAGGCGAAAGGTAACCAACACATAGAAAATATAACCACTACATTGAAAGCAGGGAAGCTGCCTGGTAAACTGAGACGTCGAATATATTGGTGTGGGTTGGGAAATGACGAAAGCATATTGTTTTTGGAAAAAATTTAAATTGAAATAATTCATAAACAAACAGGTGTACATATGTACATATGTATGTATTGTATATATATGTACATAGGCGCTCCCGGTACGAGTACTAAGATACTAAAATAATTTTTAAATGCTTGACATCAAAATAAAATGTGATTGAAAATAAATTTTTTTGCAATCTGATTTTTCTTTTGCCTTTTCATAAGTATACTTATGTATATATGTATGTATATCTCGGTGATCAGATGTACGAAAAAATTGTTTGAGGTATTTCAATAAGAGTGCTTATCTTGAAATTGAATAAACATGCTACGTATGAGGTATGAATAAAGTTTTTTTAATATATATAGAATGTATTACCGTTCAAAATATCCACCGCTGCTTCACATGATGGTCCAATTTCCAATAATCAAATCGCAAGATCTTGTTGGCCAGTTTACGTCACTTCTGTGGGAAATAACCAAACCCTTAAGTAATTCGCGCAGAATGCCCACAGTTGGGCTCGTTTGTGGATCACGCAACACCGTCCTGATAAAACCACATGCCGTCCACGTCCATATTGTTCATTTTGAGGCAAAAGAAAACGGTTATAATCATTCTGTAACGCTGGCCGTTGGCGGTGATGGCCACATCAACGTCGTTTAAAAAAAAAAGTGCGGAACCTATGATCCCACCTAACTAAAATTCGCAACAAAGAGTTAATTTTGATGAATGCATTGGTGTCACCCAATACATCGAGATTTTGCTTGTAAACCCAGAGTCAATAGGATGTTGTACGGGTCCCGACACAAAATTCCTCAAGTTGAAGTCTGCGAATGACACAGTTTTTGCACACGGCGAGGAATTGACTGCCTCGGAGTTTTCCGTACACTTTCCCGGACCAAGGCGATATTATCGGCCGATCTAGCGTTCCTTTGACGTACAAGAGTTGGCTATTTAGCGAACAAGTCGTCTCGAAGTTGACCACTAAATTGACTTAGTAATAAACAACAGATTACACAGACGCTATGAAAAAAAAAAACAAAACAGCATGGTCGTCACAACTATCCCCATCAATTGATAACACCTTTAATAACTGATAGAAATAAAATTTTTGGGAATATCAGGAAATGGGGGCATAAAATTGAGCTTAAGGAACATGGCACTCTCATAGAATTGCATAAAAAGTCCTTTTTAATATTTTAGAACTAACAATTATAATTACGTAATTTATTATCCGTACATGAACTGCACTACTGTTGTTTATAAATTTAAAAAAGAAAGCCGGGATAATCAAAATTGACCTCTCAAAGTGAAAACGTTTAAAGAATACTCACGCACTTTTCTATGCATGACCTACAGTATTTTATAATAATTTTTGGTTTTCGAGTTTCAGCAATAAAAATTAAAAATAATAACTAAAATTTTAATTTTATGTTTTTGCTCAAAAGAAATTATTGTTCTGTGATTTTTATTTATTCGCTCAAGAGTAATGATAACTTCTCGATTTCAAAGTTTTAGATCGAGAGGAATGATTATGTTCAGATTTTTATTTTTTCACTGAAGAATAATGATTTATAGTGATTTTAATTTTTTCCTCAGTTTTCGATTTTTTTTTTGTTCGCTCGATTTCTATTTTTTGCTCAGATTATTTTGTGATTTATTTTTTTTTTCACTTAAGAATGAATGCATGTTGTGGAAGGTTTTAAGTGATATTTTGAGAAGGACAAAATAAATATTAATACATAATCATTACACCTGATCGAAAAAATTGAAATGGAGTGTACAATAATAATCCAAAATTGAGGATTTCCACTGCATTTTGGCTTAAAACTGACTTTCACAGTTTTTTGCTAAACTCATATCAGTTTCAGATTCATAAAACAGTGTTGGAGAACATTGAGAAACAGTTAACCAGTGTTGGGGTAAAACAATGCAAAAACTTAAACACCCTGTATCCCAAATATTTATGCGTAATGGAAAAATCTTGGTACCATATTCAGAATCCGCGGATCCATATGCATATAATGAATATTCTGGTTGTTGCATCGTGAAATGAAAAGTTTTTGGCAGATTTGCAACTGAAAAAGTGAGTGTAGCTAAAACTTAAATTTACCGCTTTTATTTAATATGTAATAACTTTTACATTTTCTGTCCAATTTAATTGCTCTCTTTTTGTAATGAAACTCTCTTTCAACAAAATATTTGTAATCATGTTTTTTACACACTTTGTTCAGTAAAAAAATGCCCATATTTTTTGCATTTAGTCCCAGTAACTCAAAAAGTACTATCAGCGTAAAGATATTGTATGTACCTTTAAAATGTTTCGTATAAAAGGTTCGATTTATTTGCTACTTTGGAAGTTGTTGGCAATTACGGCAAAAGGACCTAGAAAACTGGGGTTTTGCCTATATCACGAAAACGCTTCTTTGGAAAAATAAATGAAATTCATTTTCGTAATCAATTAGTCTGGAAACCACTTTTCCAACGGGATACCACTCATTTATCAAATATTTGTAAACTAGTGTAATCGAATATTCCTACTACGAATGAAACCAAATTTTGCATATGTATTTACCATAAAGGGATGTGGAGAAAAATTGGCAACGCTTTATTGGAACGCCAGATTCATACACCATACACCCACAATTACTTGGAGATGCTTGAAGAAATAAAACAATATAAACGTCCGAGGACCCTAGCAATCTGCTAATAGAATTCACTTGATTTCTCATTTTATAGGGCGGCCGTCGTAGCCGAGGCGTGTGCACGCTTTATTCGGTAGGTCCTGGGTTCGAATCCCGGGCGGGCCAAGTAGCATAAAAATTATGGAAAAGTTTTTTCTAGCAGGCAATGGCAAATCTCCGAATGTGTTTCTGCCATGAAGAAAAGGTAGCAACGTCTTTCGCTAACTTCGGAGCAGGCATAAAACAGAAGGTCCCTCAATTGTGTTACAAAATCGCTTAAGTGGTTAGAGCGCCAATTAAGTTAGTAAGTCAAGAGCGAAGGCTTTTTCTGATTGATTTTGTTGTTATTTATAAAAAAAACAATTAATATATTTTGATTTTTTTGGGGGAATAAAAAGTTCAATAGTTTTGTATAATTAAATAATACGTCTACTAACAAATTATGTACATCAGAGAAATAGATTAAATTTGTATTTAAGTTTTAAATAGCTTCGGCTACGTGAGTGGACACTTTTTCTAGCTAGTGTACATACATATTTTACATGGGAAGCCAAAATTTCCATTACTGAATCCTTTAAAATTATTCAGCTTAGTTCCGACGAATGCACGCCATTCTGGTGGATCGTAGAACAGGGCGCTGCAATTTGCATACATATGTACATACATAGATGTAGGTTTGTATTTATCTGCGCATCGCCTCCTTTACCGCCCACTTGGCGTGCATAGAAAAAAGTTGAAGCAATCCTTTCCTCCCGCTGTCATTTATCACGCCCAACACATATGTACATACATATGTGAAATATCTACAGATATATTTGATCAAATATGCTTAAAAAGCGCTCGCACTTTACACATAATTACAGCTAGAACAACAAAAATATATTTTTATAAAAATAAAAACTTAACAATAACAACATTGGCGTATTCGTGCTAGCAGGCAAAGCGTTTCGTTGCTGTTTTTGTTTTGCATTTTTTTCTTACGTATGTAGATATGTACAGTATGTATGTACATATATACAAATTGTTCTTGCTTTTTGTTTTTGTTTTTCTTGGCTTCTTTGCTGATCGTGCAAATGTTTCTCCGCGCCGGCTGCGGCCTCTGTAGCTGTAGCTGTGGATGTGGCTGTTTGGTGTTGCTGTTGCTGTTGCCGTGGCTGTGGCTGTGGCTATGGCTCCGACATTGGTTTGGTGCCACCAAAAGCGTTCAAATTATAAACAACAAAAAATAAAAATTAAAAAAAAAAACAGCAACACTACCATAGCCTTGCGAGCATTGCACACACTCACACAATGACGTACGGTCCGCACATGCCGTGCAATCGGCAACCGTGCACGCACACACGCGCAATCAAACCAAAACCAATACAAATGCAATTGGGCCGTCGCCGCGGTGGCAGCAACATTTCATTTCGAACAGATTCGAGCAGAACGTCTAAAGTGTTTTCACAAAATTTTCAGTTGAACATCACAATCCGTTCAAGTCGCGGATAACTCCGATAAAATAATATTGTAAGTACTGACCAAACTGACTAACTGTTGATTGTCACTAACTGACTCAGTGTGCAGTGGCTATAAAGTAAAATAAAAAATATTGAAAAAAAACAAGTAAAGTTAATCAATTGCAAATTGCACTATAAACGATAAAGCGTATTATTTTTTTAACTTAAATTACTAACTAACAAAAACTGTGAACAAGTGGCGTTGCGGTGTGCTGATAAAAGTGGGTTAAAATATTTTCCAACGACGAAAGATTGGTAAAAAGTGGTATAACCCAAAAAGTGTCACGCTACATTGTAGCGTTGATATTATTTGTTGCGTTGTGGTCTTTTTTTTTTAGCGAAATAGATGCCAATTTTATTAAAAACCCAACTTTTCCAACTATAAACCAACTAAAAAATATCTAAAGAAGCAAACAAATATATTTTATTTTAAACGTTGTGACGAATTGTTGCTCAGTACAGCATTGTGCGTGCCGAAATCTGCAAACACAGCATTATGTAATTTTGAGTTATGCGCTCGTATTAAAAACAAAAAAAAATATTTTACTCCGAAAATTAGATTTCTCTGTTTATCAAGCAATTCTTTCGAATATATTTTTTTCATAAAAATAATTTTTTTTTAAAATTAACTACAGTTCTAAAAAAAAAGTTTTCATTATCATTGATAGAGATAGATAAAATATTCTTATAATATGTAGTATAACAAACATGTGAGTTTTAATTTTTGTGTAAGAAAATACGTTGTCCTTTTTCCCCATTTTTGGAATATTTGGAATATTTTGCTTGTGAAATATAAAAAAATACTGAGTCTAAACGACAACTTTGGAGTGAGAAATTCTCAATACCAGTAAATTTATATTCTCAATTTGTCCTCAACTAAATTAAAATATATTGCACATAGAATTAAACATTTTACGAGTAGTAGGTGATGATTTTGGCGAACATTTTTATAGCAGTGTAATGCTCTCGAAGTAAGCTAATTGTGAACTTGATAGCCTCCTTTTTGGTATTTTTCAAAAGTGCATTAACTCAAATTTTTTTTAATTATGTGATAATAAATTTTAAAATAATTCAACGTGCTCATATTTAGCTTCAAACAAACACCGAATCATTATTATATTATAAATTATTGAGAATAGCGCAGTTTTATCTACTACCTTCACAGTAAGCATCAGATTGCGAATTCTTTCTTTTTTGCATTTCCTGTGAAATCAAATATTTTGACTTCATATGCTTTTGAAGAACGCTTGCATTACATATGTATCTGAGAATATCTGAAAAAATTATCTTGACCTTGGAATTTTTATACTAATTTTTTGTTTGGAAAGCCACCTTCATACTAACTGAAAAAGATAAAAAATATTAAAGTAAAACCAGCTTAAGTCTAAGTAGTTGTTTTTCCATTGGATCTATTTACATCACCAAAAAAGTTGCAGTTTTTCAGCCAAAACTCAAAAGCCTATTATATTTTACGACTTCAGCGAAAAAAATTTCTTTATTATGACTCCGTTAAAATTATTTTACATGTTTTTATGCAGATATTTTAAGCTTATACTGTTTTATCAGTTGAGATGATTTAAAAGAAATATTTTGTAGATATTTTCAAATCGGTTCAGCTCACATAAATCTTAATATTTTAACGAAATGTTTTGGTTCAGGTCAAGAACTATAATAAATTTTATAATTCCGATGAAAAAAAGTACTGATTGTTGTTTTGTAAGGCAAGTGATTCACCCTATTGCACATATTATGAATCAAATAGACTTAGTAGTTTCAAGCTGTCAAAAGATAAAAAATCAACGGTTTGTTTTTTATCTTCTGTTTTTCAGACAGGGTGAAAAGTTGATGTAGACATAAATCAACAGGTTTAATGCTATATCTATGCTGAATCTATCGCAAATGCAACTCTTCTTATTATTTATTTTTTTAATTTTTTCCTCAATTCACTATAGAAATTCTTGTAGATACATAAGCTCCACCGTAGGTAGAAAAATAGTTTTCCGTGCACCCCACCTATCGAAAGAATTTCTGAATAACAATCTAAAAAAATAAAAATATCTGGCCACCCTATTCGTTGCTCTTTTTCATTTTTTCATTTTTCTTCATATCTTCGGCATTTATTAATCGGATCTTAAAGTATGGTGCATCAAAGTTCTCGTCTCAATTTCCATAAGTTCCACCATTGTCACCTCGTTACGAAAACTTCAATATACCAGACGCCTAGGGTGACCAGAATTAAAAATTTTTTCTTTCATAATTGCCTTTCAAAAATTGTTTAGATAGGGTGGTATCGATTTTTATTCGATGTCATAAAACGTTCTGCCTTTGTTAAAAGTTCAAGTGATAACCAAAAACCGTGTTCTTTAGCAATGCTGTGTAAAAATTTGTAAGCAAGTTTTATTTATATAGTTTTAAGATTTTCCGAACAAGCAAAAAAATAATTTGTAAAATAACTGTAAGTTTCTCCTACCGTTGCTCATAAATTTAGAAGATTTTATATCATTTAATAAACATTAATTTTAGGTTAAAACCCAATTGTCATTCAATTTGCTTTATCAATTGCATTTTCTAGTCACCCCTATACTAATACAAACGCACATACATAAGTACATATAGTACATGTTTGAGTGCATTGAAGTGTTGACTACAAAGTTCAACATACGACTAGTATAACCGAAGACGCAGAAAACCACAAAAGTCGTATAGAATTGCAAAGGGCTGCATAAGAAGCGTTGGAAAATCCATATAAAAAAATTGTAAATTGTTGATCGAAAATTAGCTTAGATAAAAGAAATAGCATGTTTAGGAAGTACGTATCTGTGCGTGTATTCTTATATGCATTTATGAATATATTTACTTGCACCTGACAGAAGTGAGAAAATGTGTATTTAGAAAATGCAAACAATTTGTCATTTTTTTCTGCAGAAAATATACAAAGTACATACAATACTTCTTATACAAATTTATACCCCCACTTCATCTTATTTCCCACCTTTTTTCCAGCATAGAAATTCTATCAGTCCCAACGGCTCATTGGTTTCATTGCCATATTTGCACAATCAAAATTGGCATTAATGGTGCTAGCATTAATTCGATTTGACAAACATACCTACATATTAAACTAACCCGATTAACCTAAAATACACTGCTGCAATGCTCTGGCAGCTCGGTAATTTGATCCCTACTGTTGCATTTAGCCGTTAGCCATCGACTGGCTCTGTTTTTATTCGCTGTACCATTGAACGGATGTTCTAAATTTGATTTTGTTCAATCCCTCACAAACACAAAGCTGCGCGAGGATCGTTCAAGTATGTGCGCATCAAATAAATAAAAAAAATTAGACACGGAAAAGCTTTTTCAAAAGAAAAAAAATAAAAATATTTCCCCAAACTTACATACCCAAACACACGCGCACACACACTACGAAAATATTGTATACGGTGTTGGTATTTTCATGCTTCGGCAATAAATCTATTGACATTAAACAGCTGCCTTCGAGCGTTGGCGGTATGCAGATACATACAATACGAATTTATTTATGCACATGTGTGAAACCCCCCCCGCAAATACATTTGTAGAATTTGTAGATTTTTATGAGCATCTAGTTAGTAAAGGCAAAATATTCGACTACTCGAGCTTTTCGAACATTCCATAGAAAACTTTTTGAAAAACAAAAAAAAAAAACAAAAAATGGAAATAAAAGAATCGAGCATTTATTTTTAGCTACGATTGCAGACTTGCTATAAAAGCAACTCTGCTTGGGGTAGTAATTTCAATATTTTTGTTTCGTGTCTGCTTTTCATCTTGGGCATATTTTAAGATACACATGTACATACATATGTATGTATGTATATAGGTTCGGAGAAAATTGTGTATGTGTGTAATTCTTTTATATTTCCTTTTCGATTGGAAATGCATAAATACATAAAAAAAATACATAAAAAATAAAAAAATAAATATGTTTTCGAAACACAAGAATAATACTGAAATTCTTCTCACCACGATTTTGGCAAACATATTTTTTATTTATTTTATAATACAATTTTTTTTGTTTCATATGCGGCATATTTATATTTTAATTAGAGCAACCTTCGTTGCCCTCAATTCCCTAGTACATATGCTCATCTCTATAATTACTCCGCTTTAGGTCCTATGCAAGTTAACCCTTTCATGTGTTCACGTGTTTTTCGTTATTCTGGCAGTCAGGCAAACCGGGTTTCCACCAACAAAGCTGAAGTGATAAACAGCTGATTGCTTTTTTGCGTGTTGCCAGCCAAACTTCCAAGCTACGAAGCTTGGCACTTCGATACTTGGCTCTTTGTTGCATTCGTTACGTTTACAAAAATAAAATATAAGCAAAATTGCCAAGTAACCAAGTTTAGAGCTTGGTGTGAACACCCTTATTATATTATTTTGCTTTATTTTATGTTGTGTTGTAGATCAAGAAAGGAAATATCTTAAAAATGTTACCACTTTTTGATTAAAACACCAAAATCACCCAAAAATTAACGGTATTTTTCTTTAAAATACAGTTTTATTAAAAAAATCTACATAGTTTGGAGTTTGCTCACAGCGGTCGAATAAATATCAACATAGCGAGCTCGATGTGAGTCGCAGAGTGTAGAATATGTTGCATCTGGAATTCGTGACAAATGGTAACAGAAACGAAGACATACTGCGTCCTAAAATATCTTTTAAATCCCAGCAGCATGATCCTAACCCTGATTTCCCAGTATAACTTTAACTTCCTTAATGAACGCTAGAAGGTTCTGTCCCGTTTACCCATGGCTATTTCGATCCATATATTCCTGCACCTGCCCCCTCATCCATCTTTGACCCGTCAGTGAAACAGAGTGTAGACAGAAGAGAAATTCAACATATTTTCTTCCCAGGATCCCTGATCGAGACTTGTTATTAAAATAAGTCTCTTCAGTTATGTATACGGAGTTGTAGATCTCCTGAGACCGCTACTGCCTACTGTGGAGAGGATTTGAGATTATAAGATATTCTAAGACTAGGTTGGAAAAGTTCTCATAGATCCAGCTTAACCTTTGAAGTTTACTTTAACTCAGTATGCGGATTTTTGAGTGTTTTGCTACCAGTCCACGGAAGCATTGGTTACAATCCGTCGAGTCACTACATGATCTTTGAATTTGGACTCCAAAGAGTCTTCTAAATACAATCCCATATGGTCTGCATAGGTTTACTTAGAGCTTTGGCAATATGAGAATCTCAACTAAGCCTTCTATCGAGCGTGATGCCCAGGTATTTGGCTTCGTCAGAGGGTTCATGCGCCGCCTCCCCAATAGTAACTGAATCAAAGTTCGGTTTGGACCTTCGGGTAAATGGTACGAGAACGGCTTTTACGGGTTCATATTGAACCCCTAATAATAAAGAAACAAATTGACATATAAAAATTTTTGCATGGGCCCAATTTTTTTTTTTAAATATTCGCGAAAAAAATAAATCCTGGAGTAAAACCAGATTTCTATAAATAACTTTAGTTCGCACTATTACAATATCGAGAATATTCCACAAGTACGAATTTTATTTTTGAGAGTAAAAGGGGACCGATTTAGAATCATATTTAGCTTTTAAATTGAATCGCGAATTGTGCGAAACACTGCGAGTATTCTCTTAAAATTTACAATTCACTATTTTTCTCTTGAAGACAGTTAACTTGAGAACTTCAATAGCTCAATGGGAGGGTGTCAAGAGGAAGGTTAAAGACAGAGTTCAAATTAAAATTCCTATTGACATCTTCAAATTCTCGTTTTGCTAAATTTTTTTAAATACATGTTGCAATATATACGAGAAATAAAAATGATGACACATCCAGGAAATAATAGGAAATATGTATGTAAATGATCATCACATTTTACAACTCGCTGAATTTCCATAAACTTTCTGTAATTGCCATCAAAAAATAAAAATGAGACCCATCCCAATGCACGTCTAATTACTCCTGTCCGCTTTTGAAACAGCATCTGGATCAAAGTTAGTATTCGGGAGAAAACTTGTAAAATTTTTCTATCGTTTCTGTTTGAAACTGAGAGCACTTCACTTCATTACCAGCCAACTCCGCTTCGTTGTGACTCCTATACACTTACATACATATGTACGTAAATATCAAACGAAAAATAAGTATACGGCTGATGTCTATCAACTCCATGAATGAAGCTAAAATTTGTCAATTGAACGATTTTCGCACGTAAGCATTTTTAGTCGCAGTCCAAAAACAGTGGCTTAAAATGTGGCACAATTATTCATACACAATTAATTACATATGTACATTGTGTTTATATGTACATAGCAATGTGTGAATAAACATAAACATACTATTTACATGCTATATATGTATGTATATATGTGTGTGTGCATCTATAAAATAATATTTTTTTATTCGCAAGATCAGCATTTCTGGCATGCCTCAAACTGAAGTCACCTTGCTGACCAAGCACCTACATCGTATACTCCATATTTGCTAAATATTTGTATAATAATACTAAATGTATATGGACTATGTGTCTGTCTAAAAAGTATTTGTATACTCAGTAGTTATAACGAAAACAGCGGTACATGCATGGCATGTCATTGGTAACGTCATAAGTTTGAAGCACTTGGTTGTAGATATTTGTGGCGTCATTTAAAGATTACGACCCATGACGAAGTAAGTTGTTGGTTTGAGTCAGGCAACAAGATGATGTGGTTTAGACCAAAGAGCAAATTATTGTAACACATTTAAGTTCCGCGAATGCAAAATTATAAAATGTCAACAAGTTTCATGTCATATTTCCTCTTCAAAAATTTGACATAATGGAAACGGGCCAATACACTAACAAGCAATTCATTATACTTATTTAAAAGCCATTCATTATAAAAGCCAGCAAAAATTATTCATGACTTATGCCGTTGCTGACATTCTGGTGACAAATTTAGAATACATAACTAAATACAAAATACCTATAGAAAAGTGTTGCCACCTTGCTTCGTTAGTTTTCGAGAAAAGTTCGCTTTTGGCAAATTTTTGGTTAAACGCAAGATGTAGAGAAAAGGAGGTGACGATAAAAGCACTTCCGTTACTTCGTACTTGTCCCGCTTGAAGGATTGTCGTCATTGAAGTTTCTTAAAAAGTTGGTTTTTCTAACTTGTGAGTGACAGTGCAGTGAAAATAAAACTCCCAATTGCAGTTATCATTTTCCGTTTCTTCTCATTATTTCTTTGGCAGGGGCATCTGTTTTAATTATAAATTATAGTTTTCTAGACAAGCTTTCAGTTTTCTTAAATTATCTCATATTGCAAAATACAGTTTTTCCGAACTTTCTGATTTGAACGAGTAAATAAAAATATTTTTCATTTTATTTTCTGAATAAATGAGCGTTTGCTCTTTTGGAACAAATGGTTAAACCTGTCTTTTGCATTTCAGTCGCTACAGCAAATAATATTTTCCCAAATCAATAAAAAATAAAAAATAAAGCAAAACTAAAAAAATAAATTAGAAATTCCTGCACTTTTTGGTATTTTAAGAACAAAAGATTTCTTACAAAAAATTCTTCAGTTTCTACTAAATTTGAGGTATCAAATGAAGTGCGTACAAATGTTAACAAAGTAATTTACGAAAAATAATGAAACTGAATTAAACTAGTTAAGTGTAATTTGAACTGTTTATGTTGTTTTATTTAAAATTAATAGGTTTTTGTTATTTATGCTTAATAACATTTAAAAAAATTTAATTTAATTCTAAAAAAATTTCTTCGTTTTGGATGCTACAGTTACTTGGTTGAAAATACATACAGTTTGTTTTGTAAATTTAAAAATTTTTTTTTGAAAAAATAGGACAATACTGATCACCCACTGTTACTAATTTTTTTACTTTAATTTTATAAAAATTTTTTTGTAATATAACAAAAATCATATAAATTAAAATTGCGAACTTGTTACACAATTAATAAAAATTCAACAAATTTTCATCAAAATTTCGAGCTTCTTAATTTGAGTTTTTGGAAGACTTTGTAGTTTTATGGCTCATTTAATTTTAATGTACATACATAATATTGTGCAAGTCTAAGGTGGCTAAAAATTCTGGTCGATTTTTGACAATTTTTTTTTGAAATCTTGGTCACTTGAACTTTTTTCCATATAACGGCTGGATTTTATATTAATTCTCGTGCATTTTTTATATTTTTTGTGCTGGCGGTCGGTCTTGCCCATCTTCTGCCATATATGTATGTATGTAAACTGCGTGAATGAAAATGAAAAAAAGTTAAGTTTCCAAGACCAAAGTTTAAAACAAATGGTCAAAAATTAAGGCGAATTTCTAGTCTCTTGAGGCTTGTATACAAAAACAGATTTGGCTACAAAACTGCAGTCCCAAAAGTTTTCTAGAAACTCTGATTAAAACGATTGAAATTTTTTTTAATTTTTATAAATTTTCTACCAAGTTTGAAATATTGACTTATATGATTTTTGTTATAGAACGAATTATGTTTTTATAAAAAACTAGCGAAAAAAAAATTATCATGATAAACATTTGTGAATATTAAAAAAAAAAGTACCATGAGTAGGTATGTATGTATGGACTTAATATGTAGTATACATACATATACATACCATATGTATGTATGTACATGTGAATGATCAAAAGGCAGAAGTAGTTATATAGACGTCTCAAATTATATGTACATATATATGTATATGTAGGTACATATGTATGTATAAAATTTTGCATTATCAAAATAAAATTTGACTGCACTGCACCATAACACAAGTATAATATATGTAAATCAGCGTGTAAATACTTATTTAAAATGAAATGCGCTATGACCCGCATTGTTGGCGTCAAGAAAATAAACTCAAGTGCAAAAGAATACAAAAAGTTGTTTACCTTTTCTTTTTCGTAATTCCTTGAATGTAAACAAATGACAACAGCTGACCAGAAAAGCACAAAAGTCAGCGATTGAGCGAATTGGGATCGGGACAACGACACATGCTGATTTTACTGACGCAGCTCCAAGTGAGTCAAGCTTATGGAATGCTTCGTGATTTAGAATGTCAATGCAAATGCTCGTATATCACATGCGACATATAATGGATGTCTATACGGCTGAGTGCACGAATCCACATAAATAAATACATACATATGCATATTTGACATTACATACAATATGGGCATGCATATATTTTGCATTTCATATATCTACCTAGCTACATACATATGTATTGCTGTGCATTTTTTCTCAGGTAAAAAATCAACTACAGCGCACAGCGACTCCACACTTTTATATACAAGAAAAAATATTCCTTTGACGCACGCATTTAACGGTTGTGCTTTTATTTTGCTGACCGTAAAGAATTTGCCCATAAATCAGCGCAGAGTTTCAATGACCAAAATTATTTTACTATAGTATTTTGCACACCGTCACTCGTCGCTCGTCACTCCATATTTTGACTTACATGCGACCTGCTATGTGCTTTGAATCGATTACAATTCGAATGCATAAAATTTTCGACTTAACCCACATCTCCCGAACGCTACGAGTATTTTTGACTTTCAAGCATCGCTGGCTACTTTCTTTAGCCTAGACGTGTTTAGCGGGCCGCGTAAGATGCGCCTCCGACATTGCAGCAGCGGCCAGTAATTCACCTACTTATGTGGGCACTCTGCTCAAAGCTATCAAAATGCAAAGCGTCACTTGTCTTCTTATGCCCAAAATCTCGTCATTTGTTTATCTAACGACATATTTATAATGTCTTGTGTTTGTGAAATTAACCGCTTGGTGTTTGCACGCAAATCATGCACTGCCAAGTATTTGATCTACAGAGTCATTTTTAGGGCAACGCTTGCAGGCCAATGAAGTATAACGAAATTTTGGTTTTACAGATAAGTATGTACAATATGTACATACATACATTAGATCACATGAAAAAAAGTTGCGAAAGTATTAATCAAAGTCAAGAAAGAATATTTACGACGGGGATCATACTTACATTGTACATACATACATACATATGTACATACATACATACCATAGTCATTAGCCAATATTTTGAATTATGTATGTACGTGAGTTGGATAGATTTGAACAAACCTTCAAAAATAGAGCTTTTATATAAAATTAAAAATTTCAAATATTAAAAAAAAACACGAGTGCTCCTAAGTGCACGAACCAGAATTAAAACTTCTTTGTAGTAGTAGATATATATAAAATTAATAAAAAATAGTGGCAGAAAGTAGTAGAAATAGTGGTAGTAATAAATAGTGGGATCAGTGAAAATAGTTGTAGAAATGCGTGAAAGAGTGGTAGAAATTAGTAGTAGCATTAGTAACAGTAGTGGTTGAAAATAGTGAATATAGTGGTAGAAATGAGTAAAAGTAGTCGTAGTTATTAGTAGTAGCATTAGCAAAAGTAGTGGTAGAAATTTGTAAAATTAATGGTAGAAATTAGTAAAAATAGTGGTATAAATTAATAAATATAGGGGTGGAAATTAGTGGTAGTATTGGTAAAAATGTGGTAGAATTTAGTAAAAATAGTGGTAGAAATTAGTAAAAATGGTGGTAGTAATTGGAAGAAGCATTAGAAAAATTCTGGTATAAATGAGTAAAAATAGTGGTAGAAATTAGTAGTAACATTAGTAAAAATAGTGGTAGTAATTATTAGCAACATTAGTGAAAATAGTGGTAGAAATTAGTAAAAATAGTGGTAAAAATTACTAGTACCATTAGCAAAAATAGTGGTAGAAATTAGTAAAATAAGTGGTAGTAATTAGTAGTAACATTAGTTAACTGGTAGAAATTGTTAGTACCATTAGTAAAAATGGTTGTAAAAACTAGTAAAAAATAGTGGTAGTAATTAAAAAAAGTGTAGGAAATTAGTAAAAATAGTGGTAGAAATTACAATAATAAGTGGTAGGAATTAGTAAAACAGTAGAAGAAATTAGAAAAAATAGTGGTAGAAATGAGTAAAATTAGTGGTAGAAATTAGAAGTAGCATTAGTAACAACCGCTTGCTATAATAGAACAGCTTATGCTTGAATTGTCTGCATTTGCAGAGACTTAAAAAGTTAAAATTCCTTTCCAGTGATACTCAAAGCAAGGGCCGTCGAGAGGGCTCAGAACTAAAAAATCACGGGCTCTTTTAAATTAATTTAAAAAATGTGATCAATCCAGATAAGGAAGAGACAGTTACACATACATATGTGCATAAATATGCACTTTTTTATTTTTTATTATTTTATTATTTTGCTGTTATCCAACAAAAAAATTACACACAGTTCCTCAAATTCTTTTGAAGTTAAAAAAAATCGCCCATTGAAAGCATTAAATTGTAAAGATATAATAAATAATAAGTTATAGTTCTGAAATTTCGGGCCCATAAAAAGCCCGCACTTGTTTTATGATTCGAGATAATTTTTTTGACTTATGTATATTGTATGTATTTAAAAAAAACTATTTTTATTGCGAGGTAACTTCTTATCGACTAGTAAAAGTAAATCTCAATATGTTTTCGAAATATTTTGTTTGATGTAATAAAATATAATAAATTTTATAATTCCGATAAAAAAAATATTTTTTTTTTTTAATTTTGGGAGTGATGCACTTTAATGCAAGTACATTACATATTTGATTTACAATGAAACTTCTTATTGAAAGACACCATATTTGCATATGTACCTTACAAATACCATCACATCTCAATTTCTGCCATGGAAAGTTTTCTCATAGACATCATATGTATGCCGTTCGAAGTAGGTCCCATAATTAATGGTACAGCCTTAAAACGCAAACCCAGATTGCAAGCACTAAATTATTATTACGAGTATTATCATCAATTCCTTTCATCTATCGCCTACTAGATTCACTAGACTTTTTTATAAGAAAAACATTTCGAACCTATTCACTTAAGAGGAAGCACATTAAACTGGGTTGCGAATAAATGTTTGTAAATAACAGAAAAAATGGTGGTTTCTATCTAAAGAAGAATCTTTAAAATGAGAATGTGAAACGTTTAAATAACATAGAATTTTTCACTGAACGTTTTTTACTTAACCCGTTTATAGACCCTAGTGCTATGGAAAAGTATTTGTTAAAATTTATTTAGATATTGGCACACTGTGCCGAACTTGCCGACGAATAGCAGACAGCCAGCTTAGCAGATAATCCAGTGTGCTCGTATTAAAATAGGCCCTTGCGAGCTTTTAGTATACGTCAAATATGCAAATCGAATACTAAGGGCTTCCTATCGAAATTCCGTCTCAAAACACTCATGTTTTATATGTATACAGCCCAAATAATTTTTTGTCTGAAAAGGGAGTTTTTTTTACACACTTTATAGTTTGATTATTTTTGATCTTGATTGATTGATGGGTCCAATAAACCAATTTTGTTTGCTACTTTCAATTTAGTCATTGTTTAATTTTTTTTCCTCTGACGGGGGAAAATATGACGAAGATTCGTTCCAAAACAATAATTTTGTAAGTCCTAAGTGCTGGTTGAAACTTAAGCTGAGTGCTTGAGGACAATCCACATTAAGTCGGTATAAAAAAATATATGTATTGTAGATATCGTTGGTGAAATGTCGAACTATTGAATGTACTTTCAGATTAGGTACCTAGCTCTAACCGCAACAAACAACTTAGGCGGCATGTTTTAAAATTTTTTTTATTCAGAAATACATCAGATGCTCTATGAAGATTTCTGCATCAAAACAAAATTTTTTTTTTTAATTTCGCTTATAGTTTTTTCGCGGTTAGGGGTCGACACTTACAACGTATTTTTAAACTAAAATTTGGGAAACCATTGAATCTCTCGCTTATTAAAGCTAAAAACCAGACCATCAATTATTGCATTTATCAAAAGAATGTGAAATGTGATTCTCACGCCAATACCATACTTGTTCTAAAGTTAATTTTTTTTAATTCATAAAATGCGTACGCTCACGAAAATGCTACTTTATTGTGCGTATTTTATGGTGTACATGACCAGTACGGAAACCTTTGGTTGTTAAAAGTGAAAATTAAGGAATGCCATTGTGAGACTTTGCCGTCAAAGCTTAATATAACTAAACTTTGTGTAATTAAAATAAAAATATCAAATATGGTTTTACCTTTCTATACCGGACACCACAGATATTTATTTAATTTTACATATCGTAAAACAATAAACTACATAAATAACTGACACATATGAATGTACTTTGTATGTAGTATATGTAGATATGATATTAAATCACTTTTCCTTTTATTTTATTTCGCATGTGCCAATTTCAGTTTCTTCGAGTAACCAGAGCAAACACAAAACCCAGCCACCATGGACGCCATTAAGAAGAAGATGCAAGCGATGAAAATCGACAAGGATGGAGCATTGGAACGTGCGCTCGTCTGTGAGCAGCAAGCACGCGATGCCAACACTCGTGCCGAGAAGGTTTGTAATTAATTTTTATTTGTTTTCATTTCTTTTATTTTTAGTTTTTCTGTATGTACTCGTACTTGTTACATATTTAGATAAACAAAATTAAGCTGTCCGTTCAACTAACCACTAAACAGTTAACAGTTATATCTCGTAGTGCAATCATTCGAAAGAATTTTAAATGAATAGCGTGCATTAATGTGCACTTTTTGATAGAAGAAGATTGATTTGTGGCAGGTGTAAAGTTTTTTTCTTCCACTCAAAATGTAACTTTTTTTGCGCGCTATGTGCGTTAAATTTTGTTTATTGTTGTTTCTTTTTGTTTTTTTTTAATTTGCAAGAAAACTTAATTAGCAGCCGCTTCAAGCACGTGGCTGCCGCGTCAACAATGCATAAAGATTAGCTATCTTTTAAAATTTAATAAATATGTGTGTAGTTAGTTGGCATTCGATTTCGCAGTTCGAATTGTGTCGAACTTAAAGCGGTTAATACATACTTACATATGTTGATACTATACAAATTTGGAATCAAATACAAAAAATCTTGAGAGGGAAAATTTTAGAAAAAGGAAGGTATTGCATATCCACCGCGGGGTGCATTTTGATAATAAGGGGGAGGTAGAGGTTATAAGTGATCAAAACACTGCTCACGTAATACATGAATGTCTTAAGTCTGATTTTGTCGATTTGCAAGAAATCAAATCAAATCAAACCTAACTTCAGAGTAATTGTTGGTACTAAAAATTTTTAGGCGAAAATCTCAGTTGTCCTGTTAATACGACCTTTAATGAAAAGAGTGTAGCAGACGGTAAAAGGATGTTAAGATTTTCATAAGAATTACTTTTTATTTTTGTTTATATTATTTATGTGAAAATTATGTTCCACTTTTTTTTCAACAGTTATCTGTCTAAAATCAGCAAAACATTTCTTGTAAAAAAGAGATTTTCATAAGAATTACTTTTTATTTTTGTTTTTATTTTTATTTTTTATGTTGAAAGTATATTCGATTTTTCAACAGTTATCTGTCTAAAATCAGCACGACATTTCTTGTAAACTTTTTTGGCATAGTTTCTACTTGTTTATTATTAGAATGTTTTTTTTTTTTTTTAATTCTTGAAAAGAAAACCTGCCCAAGATCATTAGAAGTAGTTTTGAATTTACTGAGAAGAATATTTTTTTAATTTTTTTTATGGCGGCTTGTTATTTCATGAGAACTACGCGATATTTTTATTTTTTATGTTGAAAGTATATTCGATTTTTTTAAAATAGTATATCTTTCTAAAATTAGTACAACATTCCTTATTTACCTTTTTTTCCTTATTTTCTTCTTGTACTGAGGTCCTAAGGTCTTATGTTTATTATTCGAATATTTTGTACAAATTTTTCAAAAGAATATCTGTCAAATTTCATTAGAAGTATTTTTTTTTTTTAATTTATTGAGAATAATATATTTTTTATTTAATTTCATATTTCACTTAAACTTTATAATTTCGTAAATGAAATTTTTTCAAAAATTGCGAATGAAAATTTACATTCGTAGCAGATTTTTCAATCGCATATTTCAATAATGACATAAATTTTTGCTTTTAAAAACTGTTAAATTCGTTGAATTGGAAATTTAGCACTAAAAATAAGTTTAGCAATTGCGGAAAAAAAATTTTGTCTTTTTAGGTTATGATTTTTATTAATTCCAACCAATAGAAATAACAGAACTTTTCTTAATAATTTCATATCCATTTTTTAAATTAATAATAATTTTTTTTTTCTGGTTGTGCTCACGACGATTTTCACGTGAAATTATGAAGGAAATATTTCTAAGGTACTTTTTAATAGTCAACCAAATAAAAATTCGAAGTTTTTTTATTATTTCATTAAAATCATATTCTATACATCCATACGAAGACTTTTTTCTTCAAAAAAAAAAAAAACCAAAGAAACTAATATTCTGCTACTTTTGTTTCATTTTATTTGGTATAATTTGCTCTGTATTAATTTGAAAACAAAATTGCAGCAATATATTATATTTAACTATTATGTTGTTGTTGTTTTTTTTTTGTTCGCATCTACGTAGGCCGAGGAAGAGGCTCGCCAGTTGCAAAAGAAAATCCAGACCGTTGAAAACGAATTGGATCAGACACAAGAAGCTCTCACATTAGTCACTGGCAAATTGGAGGAGAAGAACAAGGCTCTACAGAATGTAAGTTTAACGTTTACCTTTTGTATAGCTATTTACATTTATAGATATGAAAGTATATAGTTGTTATTATAAGCATTAGATACAAGTTTTATTTAGTGATTAATTTAAATAGTTGTAGGAATTTACTATCCAATTAGTTACACATTAAAGTTTACGCTAATTGGTAAATACATAGCTACTACGTACAGTGAACGACAGAAGTGAGCATCTGAACATTTATTTGTTTTGCAAATTTTGTGGTAAATGTTCTTCTTGCATTATTTGGATGCCAATTTGGTGAAATTTTTAAAATTTTTTGTAAAATTTCAATATTTTTTTTCGTTATTCAACGAAAAATCTTTTGAAATGCTCACTTTTGGCAACAATTTTAAATCAATTTTGATTTTAGTACACTAAAGAGCATAAAAATTCTATTAATTCCATTTCTTCAATCACAATACCGTGGATTTATATTTTTCGACTCTTATTTTCAAATTATGATATGATCGATAGAAAAAACTACAAATTTCAAAATACTTTTAGAATACGATAATATTAAATAATTAGAATATTTAAAAAAAAATTAAGATGCAATATTCATGAAAATATATTTAAAAAAAAAACTAAAATCAGTAAATTTTTAAATTTAAAATTTTCAACGAAAAATGATAGAAAAAATTAAAATCTTTCTTTATCCGAAAAAATAAAGTCGTTAACATATTCGGCCTTTAATTCACAAAGCATTTCATACCCATTTTTAATTTTATAAATTTGGTTCAAATTCTTTTAGGATTAAATAAAAAGTTAAAAGAAAAGAATTTTAAATAGTAATAATATTATGTAAAGAATGGTGTAATCTTTTTAGCATCTAGTTTGAGCCAAAACTGCTCATTTTAATTGTGAGGGTAGAAAGGAAACTGAAGTTGATTAGTCACAAAATCGTCTTGATCGAGGCAATAATTCAAAATTTAGCAAATTTTTTGTTCTAGCATTAACATCACCGTATATAAATTTGCGTTAATATAGACGATTTTGTGAATGATCAACTTCGAATAGCAAGATCTTGTAAATAAGTCTTCATTAGAGTTCGAAGTTTCCTAAACAATTATTTATTATAACTATGAGCTTAATGAAGTATTAATGATCATAGTTTTTTTCAAAATCTAAAATTAAAAATTTGCATTAGTAAAATAAAGTTATAATTATATTAAGCATGTGTATATTATTAATACAATTAAACTAAGGAATACTCAAATACTCTGTGAGAATAAGTTTTTGATAAAAACTTTAAATTACACTTAAATAAAATACTTATCTCGAGTCAAGCCATTTTCAATATAAAAAATGCTATATTAATTGCGTTGGGTGTTATTTAAAATGCTCTTTTAATAGAAACTTAATAAAAATATAAAATCTTTGTAGGAAAACTTATTATTTTTTTCATCCAAAATTAATCCTTCTAAATTCACTTAAGTTGTTTTATATTCACAGTCAAATGCACATTTGTATATTTTATGTACATAAATCTATGGTATCTTAGTTTTATTAATGCGGGTATTGAAAATACGTAGAATTGTTTACATAAAACTAAAAATAAAAAGCAATTAGCCCAAATACCACTCCACTTAAATTTCTAGTCTTACGAGCCTTTTTCCACTAAAAGATACACCGGAAATGCATTTACTTGGGTGCGAGTGATGCTTAGCGTTTACAAAGCTAAATAAACAAAAATTACTAAAAGGCTATCTGTTAATATGTCAAATAGGGAAGCATACATACATATACATATGTATGTACAGTGTCGAAAAAAATTATTGGCACAGTACTTTTTTCACATTAGTCACAATATTTTTCATGCTAAAACTTTTTAGTTAATTTTTTTTTTATCACAAGATAGCTAATTTTTTAAGAAAAACTCGGCAAATTTAAAAAAAAAATCATCAAAATTTAAAATTTTTTAATTAGAAATTTTAGTAAAATTTCGGGTATGCAGTTTTGTAGACCATTCAATATTAGTATAGTGGGCTACAAGTTTTCAGTGGCTCAAAATTTCCGACGATTTTTGATAGTTACCCGTTTTCTTACATATCGAACCCTAACCGCGAGAAAAACGTAAGTGACATTTTTTTCCAAAAATTATCTTTGACGCAAAAATGTAACTAGATAATCTAAATGCATTTCTGCATCAAAAGGAAAATTTTGAAAAAAATGTCGCTTACGATTTTTTCGCGGTTTTGGCTCGATATAAACATAAATTTTGTATACATATATGTAAGTTATATGGGAGAAAAATGCCAAATACCGTAAGCAAAAAAAATGTTTCAAAAATCAACGGGTACCTTCAGCTACTCAAAACTTTCACTTTATTTTACTAAAATTGAATGATCTATAAAACTAAATACCCGATTTTTTGTAAAAAACTTTTATTAAAAATGTGAAATTTTGATAAACACTTTTTTTAATTTGCTGAAATTTTGTGAATTTCGTCGAAAGTTTGGCTGTTGTTATACAACGAGCTGTATTTTGCTATAAAAAATTAACGGACAAGTCTTAGCATGAAAACTTTGTGAATATTGTAAAAAAAAATGACTGTGTAAATACTTTTATCCATCACTGTATGTGTAAATTGAATAAATACTCCAAAATTATTATATATGTACATGTACATTACTCATACGTCCCTCCTCCCTCGCCACAA
This sequence comes from Anomoia purmunda, assembly GCA_951828415.1. NCBI lineage: Eukaryota > Metazoa > Arthropoda > Insecta > Diptera > Tephritidae > Anomoia > Anomoia purmunda. The sequence continues at coordinate 20,078,854 of OX639993.1, forward strand.
AATGACAAATGTGCGTGTACCGAACGACGACAACAGCAAATTAAATCAACATAGCTAATTTATTGTTAACAGAATACCGTTAACATAATGTATAGCCGTAACAGCGAGCAATCGTAAGGCGTACGGCGCGCGTTGCCAACTGCACAAATGTCTTAACTCGTTTTCCGAAACATCTATTTTTAAAATAGACTCATTGGTAATTTGTATAAAAAAAATTCTGAAATTTCAAATACACACATGCGCACCAATACATACAGACAGATGTATGTATGTGTGTGTTTGTATAAGCCACAACAAAAAAAAACAAAATTAAAAGAAATAAAGAGTAAAAAGAATGTACCGCCCATTTCCAAATACGGCGGAAAGAGGTACATACATAAAAGCAGTACAAGCTAGCTGAGTAAATTTTTAAATATCAAATAACGTTGTATGTATGTATGTATGTATGTAGCAAAGAGATGTTGAGAGAGTTGCTGGCCTTTTACTAGCCGGCTATTTATTATTATTTTATTGTTTTGTTTTGAATATTAAGCGCATGCGTTGCTAAATGTAATTGAAATGGCTAATTATTTTGCAACTTGCGAATATTTGGCAAATTAGCTGTTTCACAAAAAGAATATCCCACTATTTTCAATATATTGGGTAATCGATCATCTACTACGAATATTTCGTATTTTTAAAGAAACAAAAAAAATGTACGGAAAGTGGCGATATTTTGAAAAAAAAAACAAAAACAAAGTATGTATGCACATATGTATTTTGTGTGCTAATTTCGTAACTCGTGTCTGTGCTCGTACCAAGTGCCAAAAAATGGCACGCACATGTTACGTGAAGAGGAAGCATTTTAGCTAATTACGCGTAATATGCGAAATATAGTTTTGCGGTTAACGGTAACTATTAACAAATAACCTAGAAATATTTCTTGCTGTTATCCAAGAACTGCTGCTCCTAACAGCCACCTAGCTTATTGAGTTATTCGGCAAGAAGATAGTAATCATCAATTCGAGTTCAGATATTTTTGTTAACATTTTATTAAATTTTGATTTAAAATGGGCGGAAATTAATTTTTTCTGACAACGCGCATATGAATGTACGATGAGTAATACCGAAAACATATTTGTTTATATGAATAATTATGTTTTGTAGTCTGTGCGTGCCTAATGGCAAAAAAATTCATAACTGAAAATTTTCGACAAAAAAAATTTTTATATGAAAATATATGGATGGATGGATGATGACACAGAACAATAAATTGCTCAGACCACATTCTCTTTGCTAGCGACCTCGATGGAGAGGAGAGAAAGTGGAGCACATAGACACATCCATATGTACCGAGGTATGTTGTGTGTATGTAAATGCCAACAACAGCAACAACAACAACAACACGCCCGTGACTAAATCATTGGCTCTCTCCCACACAAGCACGTACACACCTCTGTATAATTGGCGACCGTTAGGGCGGGCGTGCGCTCCGTTAGTGTTGCTATACGATCACAGTGGGGTCGATGGGTTGTTGGTCGACGGTCATGAATTTGTAGTGTGTGCGCTGTAGCCGGCAAGTCAAGTGGAAAATTTTATAAGAGAAGGAAGAGAATGAGTCGATAGAAAGTTTTCCGAGCATTGGTATCACATCGTCTCTCCACAACAACAACACACATACACACTCACTCCGCAGACATTTAATAGATCACTGGGAGTGTGTGGCCACAGCTTGATGCCAGTTGTAGCATAGTAGGGGGTGTTTCAAGTGAGTCAAGGCAAAGCGGAGAGAGCACACGCTGATCATATTGTATTGTATATGGAACGGGAGGAGAAGTAATTAAGCGTTTGATGGTCAAATTTACTCTACATTTATACAAATACATACAAACATACATACAGATGTAGCCACAATGTATTACGTACTACGGGAATGGCAATAGAAAGCAGCAAAGGCAACAGCAGCAGCTGTGGTTAGAAGCTGCAACAGCAGAAATTAAATCATCGTAGAAGTGAGGCCAACACATTGCGGCATAATTACAATTTAAAACGGAGATTCATACAAATATTTGCACATATGTAAATGGTGGAGTGATTTGAAGCAGTACTTTTAGAGTAAAATATATATAAAATATATTAACAATTATTTACAAATAATTGAAAGAAATAACCTAAAAAGTCTATTTTTATTTAATGATAATTAAATAAAATTTTAGCGCATAATTTCGGCAGCAAATTGGCGTCTTTGTAACGAATCAAAAGCGAAGCAACGGAAAGAATTTTTTGTGAGCGGAGCGCTGTGAAATTTTTGAGTATTGCAAATATTGACGTAAACCGATTTACAAACCGGAAGCATGGAAATGTATACAGCTGTACAATTAAATTGATATACGCAAATAATTCCATACAGATTTTTAAAATCAAACCAACTATAATCAAATCACGCAAAGTCGACGTAGTAAAAGGGTGTAATATCAACGTTAATGCATACATATCTATGTGTGTATGTATCTGAGAATGTATCTATACTTGTAGATAACATCTAGTGAAACTACAGATATTTGTAAATACCCGTGTGAACATAGCTTTATGAACTGTAAAATCAAATTTCAATTTAATCTCAGCGAAATCATATAATGATTAGAAATTGGAAATTTGTCTGTGTTAAATAATAATTGAGCCCTTGCTGTGCGACAAATGATACCGAAAGTGATGAACAAAGAGAAAGTGCATAGTCTAATCGAATACATATTGCTGTAATGAAAATATAAACAATTAAAAGTAAAAGGCAAATGCAGCAATCAGAAGCAGACTCAAGAGATTGCTAAAGTAAATGAGAGATTTGTAGCAGCAGCAAAACAAATATTCCGTGTGATAGCTCTGCGAATGAAGTCGCTAGAGTTGACTGAAAATACAATGCAAACCATACAAAAAGTCAAATAAACTTCTTAATACATATTTATGTATGTACATAGTTCAAAGTGTAAACTAAAAACGCTATCAGTCGTTCACATTCTAAGCATATTTTTTATAAAAGTGCACAGCTGTTCGAACGAGCATTTAGTATGAGCTAAATTGTTACAGAGAAAAATACATAACTAACGTCAATTTGACAGCGTAACGTTATTGAATAACATTGAATAGCGAAATACACATTCGATTAACCTGAAGTTGCACAGTTCATCATTTCAATAAAATCTTTTAAACACTGGATTTTTTCATGAAAATAGATATATGTACAACTTATTTGCCTGAAAACATTGTGCGCAAATTTGTAAAACTTCCACACCCCGTGCACACTCATTATGATTCAGAGAACACTGTGCGCCCATACAACAAATACGAACGCATGGCAAGTAGTGAGTTATAATAAGAAAGCTAAAACAAAAAGTCTTACCAAGGCAAAAGGTGGCGGAGGTGGTGAAACTAACGACAAATCAAATGCGCAAATTAAAAATAAAACATTAAATAAGCAAACAAATACAACTACTGCATTGCTGGCGAGAGCAGCAACAGCAGCAGCAGCAGCAGCAGCGAGTAGTCAGAAGATTTCAAGGACGCAAACATCAACAAATCAGAAGCTGAATTCGATCGCCACAGCTAAACAAACAGCACCCACTATTGGCAAAACAACAAAAACTAACGCGAACACAGTTGGCAGCATACCAAATCAGCAGCAACAACAATCGCCCTTATTGCATATCCGTCGCCGACGTGCAAATCAACAAGAAATCAGACAAATCAAGCGTGCTCACCGCCATCTATTGACAAGTGGTGGTTGTGATTGGCAGCACCATCGCGCGACCACTAGCTCAGCCGCAGGTGTGGCAACCTTACGCAAGCAGCCAAACGTCAAGTGTCAAACGAAGGCAACCAGCTCTAACAGCAGCCGCAGCAGCAGTCATACGAACAGCTGTCGCTGTTCAGCGACAAAGAAGAAACAGCAAAAGTGTCAGCACTCGCAACAAAAACAAAAACACCAGCAAACACCACAGCAGCAACATAAGCGAAAATTGCAAAATTTGTCGAAAAATGCCCACAGTGGCGGAGGAGCAGGTAGTAATAGCAGCAGCAGAAACAGCAGAAAACGACAAAATCAAAAGGAAGGTAAACAAGAAATTAGCGGTGTGTATATAGCGTCGAACAATTCTAAGGAATTATATGCCGAATCTGTTCTTTCATCACGTTGGGATTCAATCGAGGAACAATTAAATTATTTAGATAAGCTACTGTATTTCTGTGATGACGAGGAGGATGTTTGCAGTGCTTGGAATTGTAGTGTAAGTAGAGCATACGATTGCAACGACGAAATTGCCAAATCAGTAGAAAATTATTACGAAGGTGATTGCAACGTCGACGTCGACGACGACTACGAGAGTGATTGGAGTGTTGAGTGGAGCGAGTCGGATATGTCAAGCGCCTCTAAAGGCGTCGAAGATGCGGACGTGCTGTCCACTACAAGTGGCGCCGGATCCGCATCATCAACGACGACCTCTTCAACAGCGCCCAGTTCGTTTAAACGACGTGGACATCAGCATCATCCGCGTTTCTCAGGTACACGCCGTCCGAATATACCCAATGTACAAGAGATATTAGCTGCGCTTTATCGCGGCGATTCTCAGAGTGTACTCACCAATCTGCGTCAAGCAGCACAAGCTGTACAAGAAGACACTGTTCCTAGTAGCGGTGTTAGCGCTGTAAGCGATGTGGAAACTGTTTCATCCACAATCGAAGACTTACACTATGCAGACGAGCCGGACGAAGAATTGGATTTGCAACTTACCAAACCTACAGTGCTCAATTTACCACTAACCGATTCGGTGACCACTTCGATGGGCAGCAACAGTCCAACACCCACAGATGATAGCAGTATGATGGATGAAGGTGTGGTAACCGCCCAAACGCCCACCAGTACTGCCACAGCAGAGAGTGTGACGACGCCGAAGTCACATAAAAATAAAACCAAACGTGAAAAGAACGAGAAGGGAGAACGTTCGGAGCGGAAAAAGAAAGCTAAAAGGGATAAAAGTAAACGTGCTTGTTTAGATGCAGAAATGTGTAATGTGACTAGTACAGCTGATGCGAATGCTGCAGCGGATGAAGGCATTGCAATTGATGATGATGATGGGCAGGCAGCTGAGTGGGCGAAACTGCGTTGCACCAGCGAAGCGGCAGAAATCGTGGCGGAACGTGAGGCGCGGCGTAATAAAGGTCGCTGTGCGGACTACCCTGGTCTTGCGTTCGGACGATCCATCTTTAGTTCGGATACTATGATGAAGTTCAATATTATACGCAACGAATTGCATAACATCATGAAAACGCAGCTTAAAAGGGTAATTAATTGGAATTTTGATGCCGTAAGGCAATTTGTTTTTCATACAAATTATTGTTTTCTATAATTAATTAACCATTTTTCTAGACTTTGCGTAAAAAAAATATGTGCAAATATGAACTTTATAATATGGATATTTTAGTTAGACGCGATTTATTCAGTTACGAAAAACTTAGTGACCTACAGAAATGATCTAAAAAAAAAAATAATTTTATATTTCAAAATGTATGAATCGTATCCTTGTTTGCAAATCATTTGAACGCTCAACAAGTGTTTGTTCAATTCTACCTATGTGTGTATGTACATATGTATGTGTTCATTTATGTACTAGCACTTCGTTTGCCACTGCGATTAGTTTATCTCATTTAACTGTATCAGGGTGTATCGACAATTGGTGAGCCCCAACAATCCGGCTGCATTGGCTGTAGATTTCGCCTAGCTATATGACACATCGCCATAAATCGTGTCTGATAACGATAACTTTGGTGAACACCGCAGCTGCGCCTTTTAATGATAATTCGCTATTTGCTAATTTTTATTATTCATATTCGTACGCTCTAATATTGTACTAGCAAATACACAGCGTACTTTGTTACGCCTCAAAACGTACAACGTATTAAATTTTTAAAAGTAATTAATTATAAATTTGAAAATTTATCCAAAAATTTTTTTTTTTATAAATCAAAATATTTTTTAAAGATATTTTTTTCAATAAATTTACCTCAGCTATTAAAATAGTTTGAGGGCTGCTTAAAAATATTTAAAATTTAATCAATGGATTCGTAATATTGAGATTTACGAAAAAAAATTGGATTGGTTTATTTACAACGAAATATAAACGGTGATAATATGCATACCTTTCCAATTACATAGAAATATTATTAATCTAAATGAGTTTTTCAAATTTGTCTTAAAACCAATTTTCCAAAAACGATCAAAAACAACTAGAGAACGACCGAACAACGATTTTTAGGGCCGAACCGAACCAAGATCTAAAATAATGAATAACCAATGAGATTAAAAAATTCGCAATTTTTGTTATTGCAAAAAGGGTATATAAAATAGTTTATATCACAAACATTTCACTTCAACACATAAAACTACATAAGACCTGCTGCATTGAAAAATTGTTTAATGGGCATACTCGATGGACGAGCAGAAGTATAATTCTGAAATTTTTTTCAACAGAAAATTGAAAAGTTTGCAAAAATGTTACGTTCATTGAGAAGTGCCCAATTCGTTATATAATGAAATTTTTTTTTCACTATTATTACTTCAAACAATATCGCTAATACTGTAGGAATATATTACAACTATAACTTTATAAAGTTTTTATATTAAAAAATTGACATTGGATTGTTGTTGTTGTTGTAACAGCACAAAACATTCCCCATAAAATTTTAGGGAATGCTGCTGAAGCGACAGTCCTTGGCCGGATATAGATCCGGGTCGTTCCGGTATCGTAGAACCGACTGTCGTGGGAACATTTGACATTGGCTTCTTTAAGTTCGGTTTTTTTGCCGAGCCGAACCCGAAGCCGAAGTTCAATTAACCTCTAAAGACAACATAAAAAAATTCATAATTTTGACTCCGTTGAATAAATTTTTTTATGAAGAAGTTGTAAGCTTAAAGTGTTATATATTCAGACTTTATTTTTTTTTAAATATTTTTAAACATTTTGTTTTTAATAATTTCAAATCGATCAAGCTCATCAATTGATGTCTCAAAATATTAATTAATAATAATTAAAATATTAATTACGATTTCGTTTTTGTAGGGAGTGATACACCCTAGTATTGATTTCATCGACTTTCTTTTGATTGTACTACAAAGCTCTTTGTTTGCATATTTCATTTGATCGCTCCAAGTTTCGCATGTATGTACGCCAATATGTACATATGAATGCACAGACATCCACACTCCTACATATATATAAATTATTTTGCATATGCACACACTATACATATATAGCTTATATACATATGTATATGTATATGTAAACACATACATACATACATACATACATAGTACATAACGATTAATTGTAAATTTTTTTTTTTAATTTTTTGTACTTTGTCTTATTTTAGATAATGACCCAGTTTATTGTATTACTCGCACTTTTTCTTACTTTTGTTCTCTCAAGTTGAGCTATGAATTTCATGAGTTTCTTTTTCCACACTTCCACATACTTGGCGAGACGATGACCTTCTTGGCAGGCGTAGTTATACGAGGCTGAGCTCATTCTTTGCCGAGTATATTGCTTTAAATTTAAATTGTTGCACAAAAATTAGGCAGCAAAAAACCTGCGAAATGGCATATTAAAAATGTTGTGTGAAGGTATGCATTAATTTCGCGTTAAATTTTCTTTAATTGTTGTTAATTAAACTTGATCCTCTTAAAGCACAGTTGAAATTATTTCAAACTATTTGTGCAATACAAGCGAACTTCCAAAAGAATCAGATTTATATCTAACAAATGCAATTTGTATGAACCTTTGAATATTTACAACAATTCGTTTTTGCTTTAGCCTAATTTTCGAGCCCCATTTCTCGTTTATCAAATTATAATTTAATGATTTTCCTTTGTGGCACATTTAAAGTGATTAGTGATTATTAATTTAATGGTCAAAGCTGCTTGTTTGTAACAAAAAAACTATCAGTATTTCGCTCATCGAGTTCACATAAAGCAATTTTATGGAAAGACGTTCTTAACTTGTTGCTAGTTGTGTTTGTTACTATTTTTTTTTCTATAAGCTATCATTCAATGTTAGCCAATAATAATGTTTCAAATGGACATTAGCACCTTTTATGGTTACAAATTGATTGAATCAACTGTCAGTGCGGTACGGTTTTTAACATTCTATGTTTCTATACGGTTCTACTCATTTTGAACAAGTGACCTGATCGTTCTATTGACCATAAATGATTTGTAGTAATCGCTGTTAGACAAACGTACCAGTTGCTAAATTAAAACTTATAAATGAAAAAAATAGAAACAAAGTAACTGAACGCGTTAACGCGCTTTCATAATTTTTTATTAAATACTTTGAGAAACGTAATTCTCACGTTTCTCGCTCTTCTCTGATGGCATGTATGGAATCAACGACCTTACAACTGGCGTCTGTCCAATGCAGTGACAATAAAAGTGGTTGTCGTTATGTTAGACGCCGAATTTGGCAATTGTGGGAAGGTTTAAAAATTGCAAAAAAAAAAAAAAAACAATGTTTGACTTTTAATTTCTTTTCATTGCCAATGAACGAACTAAAATGATTACTATTATTATTTATTTATCATGCACAATGTGTGTCTGCTGGTGTCACCTTTACGCGCGTATATGTTCATTGTAGAGAAATACATATTTACATACATACATATGTTCATACATACATATTTATGTACATAATACAGTACAGCAATATTAGTAGCACATTAGTAGCGTTTTGAACTACTTAATCTAATAATCTCTTTTAGCTTCGTAACTATGATGGACATTTTATGAGGTTTGTTGTTTTCTGAAGTGTGACTGCATTTTTTCTGTGGATGACTGCTGACCTAATTAATTTTTTTTAAAGTGTCTAATGGATGATCATATTAAGGATTGAACTTTATAACCTTTCTGCAAACCTTATTTTTTTTACTTAACGTAAATTTTTCAGTGCGTATCCGTGAAGCTGTTCTATAACCTAGATATTGTCTTTTTTGATCATTTGTATATAGCAATGTTTTGCTTATTAGCTAAGGAATGTTAATTCTATTTTTTTTAAACTATTTTTAAAAAAAATTCAGCATTTAATTGTTTTCTTACTTGTATTTTTTTCAATCGAAAATAACAGTTCGATTTTCACTTTTATTTTTTCGCCCACATATCAATTTTTCTTTCAAAAGTAACGGGTAAAACTTTACTTTTATTTTTTCTGTCAAAACTAGGAGTTTACATGTTCACAATATACAAAATACGTTTTAATTAGAAAAAATCGTCACACTAAAAAATGTACTTTCTTTTAACTGCAGTTTTGCATCTTCTGTAAAGAAATTCTCTAGATAAGCACTTTTTTACACATAGCAACAAAAAGTGTTTATCTTAAACGGTTAAAATATTATTTATTATTATATTATTTATTTTTGATCGCAAACTTAAAGGTATTATTTTAACTTGTTTTTTTTTTTAACGAAAAAATAACTTATATGTATTTGACTGAAAAAATAAAAGTCAAATTTTTATTTTTGACTGAGTCAAGTCAAGTCAAGTTTTAACTTTAATTTTTGAATGAAAACATATTTCATTTCATTTCATTTCATATCGGTGTAAAAATAAGTATAGTTGGCTTGTGAAAAAAGCATTACAGTTACTTAAAACATACAAAATCCTGTATTTCATTTCATTTCATTTCATTTATTGATAAAAAATTATTAGTACAATAAGATTTAAGATGATCTTTTATAGTACGCGTCTTAATTTAGGGCATTTGTTCCGTTTCACAAAAAAAAAAACAATCTGGCAGTACTTAAACGATTCTCAAGAGAGTCTCAATAGCGGCCGATAATTTTCTTATTGGAAACTGGTTTACTACTTTTCCGCATTAAAAGTCGTAGAAGTTCCCCAATTTCCCGGCATCACCTTTGCATTTAGGCTTTTCTTATTTCTAAACAGATACAGTTTTATTGAAAACTTTAATTTTATTACCAAACTACAGTGCAATTTTGTTCAATCGCTGCTTATCGGCAAATTTAACCATTTTCCAATTGCCCATCCAGTTTATGGCATTGTATTTGTAGCTATCTCTTTCGCGCTACTGCCAATACGATTCATTTTTTTACTATTTATGGCACTAGTCGACCTTGTCCAATGCCGATTTGAGTCATTCACAAATTAAGGCGAGGCTTGTGAGAGTATTTGCTTTGCGTTTACTCTCTTTGGGTCGTTCATTTTCCAGCTACAGCAACAACACAAGCATACTTGTCAACGTAATCTTTGCGGCTGGTCGCACCGCTTCCAAAGAATTCGAATATTTTCAACGATTTCATTTTGCGTTACGAATTCACTCTGTGCTGAACTCATAAAGCGTTTGCTGCGGCATTTTAATTCGAGACGTGGTGTTTTGTAGCAAGAATTGCACAAACTTTAAATCTGATAGCGTTTATTTTGTGTGCGAATTTGAGTCGGCAACATTCAATACAGTGCGTATTTAAATTTGTGAAAAGTGCGTGTAAAATATAAAATCCACCGAAATAAGCCTTTGTGTGAGAAAAAATAGGCAGTAAAAGTAGGAAAGTAGAAAAAAAAGAGGATCACAGTAGGAATAGCAGCAGAAAAACCGGTGGTTCCGAATTGTTCGTGTAGAGTGTTTCGTTTCGTGGCGTTCCGCATTCATATCTCCAATTCTTTTTCGCCACTTTTGTGTCATAATTTTTGTTGTTGTTTTTTTGTGCTGCCGCTGCCGCTGCCGTGTTCATTTTGCGAAGAGGCAAAAGATAAATTTTTCATTAAAATTTGGTGGTGCTGCAAAACAAAGTACGAAAATAATTGAAAAGTACAAGTGTAGAAAAGTATTAAGTTCTTTTTGCGTTAAATAAGAAATTTCACAAGTCACAAAACGAGAACTCGTTTATCTTTTTCCAGTTCCCATTAGTACTTGTGCGTGTCGGCTGTCAGTGCGAAGCAAAGTCGAAAATTAACCGACCCTCGACGATCGAGCCAAAATTAGCGGTGTCAGTTAAACAAAAAAAAAAAATAAGTGTTGTTCATCCTCTTCCCCACCTCGTATTAAAAGCTGTCAATTATGACGACCAACATTCCACAAGGCACCCTCTTGGATGTGCTGAAGAAGAAAATGCGCCAGACCAAAGAAGAAATGGAAAAGTATAAAGATGAATGTGAGGAATATCACAAGCGTTTGCAACTTGAGGTGGTTCGCCGTGAAGAAGTAAGTGTGACTTTCTGATTCACTGTAGCGGGTGTTTAAGGGAGGGTCGTGCGAGCGTAAGCATTTTGTGTGCTTGCCAAGTGACACAGGTGTCGCCGCCACATTGTTTCGTATTTCTATTATGTATAAATTTCCATGAACATAAAATATTGGTTTCTCATTGAGTTACATCGTGTTTGAGCCAAAAAAACCTAGGGTTATTTTCTAAATAAAGTTTGCTTCAGTTTTGTGCAGGTAACTTTTTTTATCAGTTCATTTTCGCCACTATCTAAGCTGGTAGGTGCTTGTTAAATTGTCTTTTGCACGTCTTTGCGCTAGTTCCGCATGCGTGAGACAAAGACAGCAACGATTACTCCGAGACAGGGAAAGCATGCAGCATTTGGCAATAACAAGTGACAATATTGCCATATCTATAAATGGCCACTTTTAATGTTGGTTTTCAGTTGGGGCTACCGTTTGGATAAAAGTACATACATATATCCAAATGGATACATTTTGATGCTAAACACTGAAATATCAATAGAAATCATTGACGTGAGCATAAGGTATATTTTTTATTTTAAGGAAAAGGGCTATAAGCGTTATAAGCACTCCAAAGTTCAAACCAAAATTTTCCTGTTTGACAAAAATTGATTTGTATGATAGGTGTTGAAGATTTTGCCTTCTGAACTTTCATATTCACAATACATGTCCGGCATGTAGAGAATCCCTGCACGATACTAACCACCTATTCACATTCTCTCTTAAACCAACTCGATGATAACATAACGACCATGGTTAACCCGATCTTTCAGGGTTTTAGGGTGACAATGTTGCTGTTGTAGCTGTTGTATCAGCATATAAGATTCCCCATCACTTTTTGAGGGATGTGGCATTCAAACCTTTTGGTTTGTAAACTAGCATTTGGTGAAATATTTTCGTTCTCTTTTTATTTATACATCGCTTGACAACTAGAAGAGTGTTGTAATCCAAACAAACAAAAAATCTAATCATGTAAAAATTGCCACTATCTCACTAGAACAAAATGTATTTATGGATTTGTACTATGCGAGTAGGTACATACATACATATGTATATAAATTCAAAACTTTAAAGCCGTTTATAGAGTTTTTAATTTTTGGACAATGTCGTTCTTCTACTAAATGATCGTCATGTATTTATTTAATTGCTTTCTTTTGTATACATATCATTCAAACGTTTCGTGAAAAGAATTAAAAATTTTGCACTGGCTACGAATGTTGTTCTCAATGCCTATTCAATTACATATGTATGTAATAAATATATTTATGTATGTATGTACCTATGTATGTATATAATCGTAGTCACATATTTAGGTATGTGGGTATTCAAAATGTGTTTACGATTAGTAAAAGAGGCAGGGACGACTGCCGTACTGGGCGAACATTTTTGTTTTTTTTTTGTTTTGGTGCTTTTGAGTGCTATTGTGCTTGCGATAGCGAAGAGAATTGACCTCCAATGTATGATATACTCGGCGATCCGTAGTTCGTCTCTGAGTTTTGTTGGGCATGGTTGCGAATAGATATATGTACATTTGGCTCGTTTGTCTGCTTTGTGAGTGTTCCCCTCATTTGGAAATTGAATTCCTCAATTTTATGTTCAAGTTTATTGTTTAAAAAATAGTTCATTTCATCCACGCTTTGCTAACCACTATCCATGCCAGTGTAGTTATGTACATATATCCAAAAAAAAGTAGATAAGTTCGAATACTTATACATATACATACCTACATATGTAGTATATGTACATAAGTATATATGTACATATGTACATACATATGTACATTTGATACTTCTACCAACGCTGTGCACTGGCGATGTAAATCTGCTTCGTAGGTATTTGTGGATTATTAGTTTATTGTTTAAAATTATTGTAATGCAGATTTATGTTCTAATCGTAATTGCTTTGATTTTCAAAAATTGGTTAGCACGTCATAGCGTTTCGCATGATGTCACACTATCAATGAATTTATTTTCAAAAACAAAAAAAATTAATTTCATTTAATGACCAATGAAATACCGATAATTAAATAATTAGCGGCATTCGCTTATTTATTTAAGGGGTTATGATTTTTTCAAACTTGAAAGTTTGCCGCTTGTTCACTTGATCGCTTGTTTATTGTAGTCATCTCTGAAATTTTAAAAATTGTCGAGCTAACGAGTTATCAATTGTGGTGGTATCTCGTCCCATATTGGAATGTTTTGAATAAATTTCTGAAAACTGAATTAAATAGGTATGGTCTGAATTATACTAAATAATTTCTCAGCTTTCAATTCTCCAAAGAATTTTGCTATATCCTTTGATATTAGTTATTACACAGGTTACTGGAAAATATTTGTGTTGCTTAATCTCATGTACCTGCATCAATGTTGTTCTAAATACTAGAAATTCGTTCGTATTGTGTATGCAATTACAGTAAAATTTTTTAAAGGAATATTATTTATTGAGTTCATCTGGAACACCAAACACAAGTATCCATAAAATATTTTTCCAATCGTCATAAATTCCTTTAAATTGAAAAATTAATTAGATCTACTGAACACTCAGAGGCAAGGGCAAGTTTACCCTTTGTGATTGCCAATCGTTCGGCAAATTGATTTTAGTCATATTTGCCAGGCTATCATTGTATCACGAAATCAACAAATTGTTCTAAGAAAAGATCGTTACTGTTGTGCTGTTTTTTTTTAAAGGAGTCAATAAAATCTTGTTAGTTTTCCACCGAAATGTTTTCAATCAAAAACGACAGTTAAAATTTGATATTTAATTACGATAAAAAATAAAAGTTTATTTAAAAAAAATTAAGGTTAATTAATTGCTGACTTCTTCTAAATAATTTAATTCATATAGAATTAAAATTTCTTGGATAACAAGCATCACATTGCTATTTACATATATACAAATTAAAAAAATTAAAAAATTCCGACTGACTTTTGAATTGAAAATTTAAAAAATAACGATTATTTCCAATCGCTAGTTATAAGCAATAAGTTCAATTCTAAATTCTTAGCATTCCAAATCTCTCGCCTCACAAATTTATTACAAATAAACTTGGAAAATGCATTTTTTCCATGAGTTAACGCTTTGCATTTTTTATCAACATCGCATATTGCATTTGTCTATCTGTCTGTATGTCTGTCGGTTGTCTATTGCACACACCTCGCGGACATTGCAACGAGTATTTATATTGTCATTAGAACGAGTGCATTACAAATGCACAAATGTATGTATGTATGTATGTATGTAAATAAGTGCAATTACTGCTGTTTGTTGTCATCGGCAACGCCATTTGATAGTTTTTCATAGCAATGTCAACAAATGCCGCTGCATTAATTAACAATTGTGATGACGAAAACTTTGATGACGGCGTTAACTATGCAAAGCTACTATGTACATATGTATGTATGTATGTATGTATGAAATGGTTGTAAGTCTGACCTAGCCGATTGCTGTCGCGCGCTGCATCCGTCATTGATCGCTTCACTAAATTTTTATTTTTTTGTTTTAATCCCAAACTTGTTTTGTAGTAAATCAAAATTTGATTGTACTGGCTCCACGTCATACCGGCGCATTTCAACGATTTCCATAGACAGTAAAAATTGGAGAAATTTTATTGCTCTTTTGATTGTGCTCAAAATCAGCAGATTATAGGTTAGATTTTTGCAACAAAAACAAACGAAAAATAAAAACAGTCGGCAGAAGAAAAGGAAATGTGAATGGACCTTCTTTAGCCAGCCAGTTGATAGTTGTCGGCGTTTTTTATGTAAGCTGCGTGCGGGACTCTGGTATGTAGTGATTCTTCTGCCACATTTCACCATTCTTTCAATCCAAAATGAGGTTAATCTCTCAATGCGGTTATAACAGGCGAACATTTAAGATTTCCAATTGTGCCTTATATCGATATACATACATATGTATGTATGTATTTTCAATAAAGAAGCAACCAGCAAGCAAGCGAGCAAGCTGTGTGCTCTTTGATTTTTAAAGGCTATGCGCAAATTGCCCAATTCAATGAACATTTTGATAATTGCTTGTTTGTCAAAGTGTGGCTTCTACCGTTTTTTTAGCTTCTCATTTCTTGAATTTTTGTTGTTGTTTTTCTGCTATATTTTTATGCTAGCAGTGTAAGCTTTTATATCACTTTTAGTTTTTTTTTATTCTTTCTCCCTTTACAGAGACGTATTCGTGAATATTGTGTTCAATTCGTTGGTTTTGCTTGGTTTACTTTCGTTCGGTGTTTGATATTGACACATACATACATACATACATATAGTAGATACTTATGTACGCGAGTGAGTTACGTTATGTTTGTTTGGTGGGCGATGACGTAAGCTTACCTTCGTTCAAATTCATATCACAATTTGTGTATGTATCGTGTGGCGTTGTGGTGTCTTTTTTTTTGTTTTTTATGCATATATCTACTACATACACACATATGTATGTACATAAATATTCTAAAATTATCTCAAATATATTTGCCTTGGTTTGGAACATTTTATTTCAAAATGACCGAGAGGCTTGTATTTAAAATTATCTCCCTCACTTTTGATGTCTGAAAGCTTCCAATCCAACCAAGTAAATAATTTCCAAAACGGTAGTGGCTTTTTAGTTATTGCACGTTAACATTTCATCGTTTTCCTGCTTAACTTGTTGAGGAATTTTTGGTGGTGGTTTTATAACCAGCCGGTGCCCCTATTTTGCTACATGCTGTTGGTGGTGCCGGTTTTGACCAATGAGCGTTGCCTTTTATGTAGATTTGCGTTTGTTTGTTTGCCCATACAGTGTTGGAAAAAGTATTGGCACAATACCTTTGTTTTATATTATTCTCTATTGTTTTCATTCTAAAAAGTTCCCATTCTTTTTTTTTTAATCAAAATATGGCTAATTTTCTAACAAACCCCATATACATAAGTCCACATTTAAATTTTTTTTTTACAAAATTCAGCAAATTAAATAATTGTAAAAAAAAATGCTAATTTTTTAAACAGAATTGTACAATAGTAAAATAAAGTGAAATACGCGTTGATTTTTGATACTTTTTTTGTTGACAGTGTTGCCAATTTTCTCAAATGTTTTATACATATGTATATCGGGGAAAAATAAACAAAACCATTAGCAAAAGAGAAATGTATGAAAAAGGATGTTTAAATGGTCTACTAAACTGCATACTTGAAATACTAATTAAAGATTTTTAAATTGGCTGAAATTTGGGTGCAATTTTGTACGATATTTTAAATTTATACTTTTATGGATTTTGTTATCAAGTGATTTTGATAAAAAAACTTATGAATAATATAAAAAAGAATATTGTGCCTATACTTTTGTCCTACACTGTACATTTTTTCTTTCTGTTTTTCAAACTCTGCCGCTATGTTTAACCCTCTTTATTGGGCGAAACAACAATATAGTAGGTGTTCAGTTACATTTTTAGAGCAGGAAATTATTTTTGGACCATCGAATGTTTTTCATTCTTTCAAACTTAATTAATCGATTATGTAAGTCTCGAGGTTTTTTTTTTGTTCTAAAATTGTATGTGTGTTTGTATTTCAACTACTGTTGCTAAGTGGCGTGTAACGATTGTCTAATTTCTCGTCTCTGAATGGCATTACTTGTCAAGTCGTTTGTCTAAAGCGCGCCATGATGTCATTCAACTTTAATTGATACTACCGCCTTTTTTTTGTTGTTTTCGCTTCGTGTATCAAATGCTTAACATTTCGGCGCCTAGTGTAGTCTATTGATATACATACATTTTTTTGAGTTTTTTTATCTGAAGGTCAGAAGGAAAAGAAACACAGTTTCGGTTATGAAGAGCGCTCTCTTCTCTCGGTAAAAAAATTAAGTGGCTTTTATGACTTTCGGAGTTGCTTTTAGAAGCTCATATGGTTAAAAAGTTATATTTGCACATATTTTCCAACGCAATGCTCTTTTAAAAAATTTTGCAGATCAACGGAAGCGAGAACTGGAGCCAAAGGACTTTGCTAAGAACTGCGCGTAAAGAGAGCTTACCCACAAACAGTTTTAGTTGTCTAATTTAATTTTTTTTATACAGGTTGCTGTAGACAAAATTTAGGGGTTTTTTACAGTTTCAATAGCTAGCCTTACAGGGACATAATTTGAAACCAATGAGAAACCAATAACTAGTTCATGGATAATAATTTTAAATGCATTTACCGTCAGAGTATTTGAGTATATCCTATATAGTACATATAATAAGTATCTATGCAACTAATTTTAAGCATAACAAATAATTTTTGTATTATTAATTAAGTTTTTATGTATTCGAACGAAAATTCTATTTCCAATGTGTGGTGTTTAATTTGAAATTTCAGGCTGAATCAGAAGTAGCAGCATTGAACCGTCGCATTCAATTGCTCGAAGAGGACTTGGAACGTTCCGAGGAACGTTTGGGATCAGCCACAGCCAAGCTTTCGGAAGCTTCCCAAGCTGCCGATGAGAGCGAACGGTTAGTATGCCTTTGACTGCGAACTGCAGCAAAGGGGTTTTTTAATCTCTTTTTTCATTATTAATTATTTATAATTTACTATAAATCATAACTTATATATTTAGTGAATTTATTGTATTTTAAATATTTCTTTCGAAAATCTATACCTACTACATCAGATTACGTTTGTGTGCGTATTTTATTATTATCTTACGTGTATCATTTATTTATATATAGAAGTAAATTAATTATTTTAACAATTGCTCCGATTCCTCCCATATTTAGGATACGAAAAGCGCTTGAAAATCGTACAAATATGGAAGACGACAGAGTAGCTATTTTGGAAACTCAATTAGCGCAAGCAAAATTAATTGCCGAAGAGGCCGATAAAAAATACGAAGAGGTATAATTTTCAGTTAAAAATATTGCAAAAGCAATTTAATTGCGCGCACGCTTACAAAAAGCGTGTGCAATTAGATAGGGTCATAGGGTGATTAGGTTTTCTTTATTTTCCTAGTGCTACAGCTGGTTTAGGAAATTTGCTCCTTATTTTTTTTTTTTTTTTGGTATTCTCTAATATTTTGTGGGTAATGCTCTCTTTTCCCTCGACGTACTCTGCTTTTTTACGGCGTGTAGAAAGCAGATAATTTTTTTCGGTATTTATTTATTCGCTTTAAGTATTTTTTAGTAATTTAGTTTTAAGCAATGTATCTGGCGTTTGGATTGAGACGAGTCTTTTGGATTGCTGCAAGCTGCTGTTGATGAACTTAGCGGAATATTATTATTAAGATTTTGCATTTAAGTTTATTAGTTATCATAATATAACTAGAATAATAATCATAAGATATTGCTGTTTATATATATATCAAATTTTTATTAATGTAAACTCGAAAATGTATTTATAGAAATGTTATTATGTTATTTTTTTGTATGTTCAAATATTTCTTTAGTTTGCATTTCGAGTTCTTCAAATTCCAATAATTCTCTAAAACATTAATCACATTTCACATTTCGTTGCTGAGCGTTGATTTTGCATTGTGCTTTGACAAATTCAGCTGTTTGGAGTTGAATATAAAATAATTAAATTATCGGTAAGCTGATGGATTTAAAGCAAGAAATGTAAATAAAATGTGAACTGAAGAAATCTTTGTTTTTAAACAGTATTAATATTTAATAAGTTCATATATTATATACAGTTACTCAAACAATTGACCATATGGCGATTTTGTTTTTGTTATATTCGCAATGTTTTTCATGGAAAACAATTTTTCGTAAATTTTTTTTTTTTAATATAATTTTTTCTATTACAAAAATCATATAAGAAATATTTAAAAGATTTAAACACAATTTATTAAAATTCAACAAGTTTTCATGAAATTTTCAAAAGTTTTAAAATTTTTGAGTATGCAGTTCTAATTTCATTTTAGTGTTTAGTATTATAATATGCGTGTCTCAAAAGGCAAAAAGCTCGTGCTGATTTTGGAAAAAAATTGAAATTATGGTCTTCGACAGTTTTTTTTTAATTTAACGCATGCCCAAAAAATTATAATTTTTATAACGGGAATCGAAATCCTTCCGTTATATGGACACTAAAAAGCGTTAGACCATAATTTCAAAACTATTTCAAAAATCAAACGGAATTTTTAGCCACTTCAGACTTGCACATTATATTCCAAAATTAAATGAGATGGTACAAAAAATTATTAAAATTAAACGGGAATCGAAATCCTTCCGTTATATGGACACTAAAAAGCGTTAGACCATAATTTCAAAACTATTTCAAAAATCAAACGGAATTTTTAGCCACTTCAGACTTGCACATTATATTCTAAAATTAAATGAGGTGGTACACAAATTTTTGAAAACTCTAATTAAAAAGTGTGAAATTTTGTTGAACATTTCTTGAATTTTTTTTAAATTGTGTGCAAAGTTTGAAATATTAATTTGTATATGTTTTATTTTATACTACAAATTAAAGTTAAAAAAAAAAGAAAAAAAAACAAATTTTGCGGTCAGTTGTTTAAGTCACTGTACACATTACATATGTAGATAATAGTTTTCCAAAGTTGGATCTAACTAAATTCCAATAAAATTTCTTGTTTATTTACTTCAAACTTTTTATATATAAACAAACTCACAAATATGAAACTGGTAAAATCCTTCAACAACAACTAAATGGCTCGCGTCGCAACTATGAAATCTATATATTTATTGCACCAAATGAAAACACACTTACAAAAACTACTTTTGTGTAATCGTCTACAAAACAAATAAATGTTAATGTTAATCTACAATCAAATACCAACGAAACGTTGACGCGTCGCCATCCAAATCCAAATGTGTTTTTATGTCGACATCAATGTTGAAACTCTTCCTGTTATATAACCACAACAAACAAAATGTTCTACGTTACTCCAACATGTCAATTATGGTCGACGTATCGATGGAAACATCTGAATGCTGTGAAAACTAAAAAAATGCAACCTCGCCGTTTTTTCGACTTACTTCGTTACTTGAACGGTCTCCTATGGGCATTGAAATCGATATTATAAAATCAATAATTTATAATCCTACTGATCTTTGTATGCAATATGCAAACAGCGCTCGTAAGATCCTTGAGAACCGCGCCCTTGCCGATGAAGAACGCATGGACGCTCTTGAGAATCAATTGAAGGAAGCTCGTTTCCTTGCTGAGGAGGCTGACAAGAAATACGATGAGGTGCAACTTGATAAACCAATTATTGATTTATTAGCTAAGCTTAGTTGTTCTATCGCTGAGTCGTCTTCATTCTTAAGCAACACCACCACCACCACCACCACCACCACCACTACCATCATCCCCACTATAACTACCAACAATGATATCAGCATCACTACTGCAAATGCAATTAATAATGTTACTAATCCAAATGTAAATTGTAAAGTTGTAGACGTTGACACGAACGTGAACGTGAACGTGAACGGTAACGGTAATGCGAATACGAACGCAAACGATGACGCTTTTGTTGTCGTCGCCGCCGTTAGTACTGATAGTGAAAATAACGCAACGGAGCCGACGCCGACGCCCACACAAATAACCTGATTTTGTATTTGTCGATAAGTGACAAAAATTCAACAAA
The DNA here is from genome assembly GCA_951828415.1 of Anomoia purmunda. Lineage (NCBI taxonomy): Eukaryota > Metazoa > Arthropoda > Insecta > Diptera > Tephritidae > Anomoia > Anomoia purmunda. The sequence goes on from OX639993.1 coordinate 20,099,664, forward strand.
AATTGTATATACATACATACATACATGTATTGATTGATAAATAACAAGAACGACAACAACAACAACAAACTTATGAAACTTGCAATATATGTACATATGTAGTAGTTATGCATGAGTTGATTGACGAATACGAAACAAAAAAAAAATATGTTTGACTTAGTAGAAGAAGAAAAGAAAACTTGAACTTGACGATGATGAGCAGTTGTGTATGCATTCAATTAAGCAGCAACCAAAGCAATCGTGCGCCCAATGTGTGTGACATAATAGTTTGCTACGTATTTACTTGCTGTAAAAAAAAGGTCCTTTTGAATTTTACGGGCCACTTTGCACACTTTGGTTGTTGCCTTGCGTGTAGCCACATTTTACATTTTACATTACTTGACTTGCACTGCGCGAACGGAAACGGAAATACTGCAACTCTGTATACTGATTTATAGGAATTGAAACTAAAGATAACAATAACAATAAATGTATACATAAATATTTTTATACATATGTACATATGTACATACGTACGTACGTTAATTAACCAAACTATCGTATTGAAGAACATTGAAAAATTAATGAAACTTGTGCTGCTATTTACTTGTATTTTGATGAAGAATGTAAGAATGTAATTTATAAAATGTACAATATAAATAAAAATGTACATTAAAGTAAACGTAAACTAAGTAAGTTCGTCAAAAACTTGCAAAAGAAAGAAAAAAAAGCAAACAAAAAATAAAGGCGATATGCCTGAAAGAAAATGTTAAAAAGAAAAAAATCAATTAAGGTTGCCTTCTTTATTGCTGTGCACGCAATAACTAAAAAGTGAATAACTACCAAATAAAAAGTAAAAATTGAAAATGAAAACGAAGCGAACAAATGCGGAAGTTACTTCCATTACACTCTCTTCCTAAAATAAAATAATAAAAATAATATATACATACATACATATGTACACTTAATAGAAATAATATTAACTACAGTCAATCAAAAAAGTTTTGGTACAGTTATATTTTTTTATAATATTCGCAAAGTTCTTTGAGCCAAATTTTATTTTGCTGATTTTAAATAACAACATAGTTCGTATTATAACAAAAACGAAGACGAATGAAAAGTTTTAACCTCGTACAAAATTCATAAAAATTCTATAAATTTGCATTAAAACTTGAAAATTTCTTATAGAAATGTTTGGAAAACTTTTGAGTAGGCAGTTTTATAGAGCATTTAATTTTCGTGTAAGTTTAAAGTGAGAAAAAGATTTTTGTACTTTGTTGCACTAAAATTAAATGAGCTATAAAACTACGTACACGTAAAATCTCCAAAAATTTCGATTTCAAAAATTCCAATTTTGATATAAATTTGTAGAGTTTTTCTTTTAATTTTGCACAAAGTTTGAAACATTGATTTATGGACCTTTTGTGGTAGTATGAATAAAATTTGAAATTAAAATTAAAAAAAAAAAAAAAAACTTGGCACAAAAACATGCGAATATTGTAAAAAATATCATTGTATGTAATTATAAATATGAAAATATTTTTGAAATATATTCTGCAAATGTAACAGTACTTGAATAATGAAAGTCACAGTAAAAATAATATATCAAAAAAAAAAAAAATATATATATTAAAAAAAGTATGGAGAAAAGGATATGTAAACTCAAAGTCTAATTCTACAAAGTGCCTTGCCTTGCCTTTTCTATACGAAGCAAAAAAAAAATACAAATGTAACGTGTAACATTTTTTTCTTAACTTTTTTTTTTTTTTTTTAAAAGAAAACATGTTATTTTATATGCAAATTACTTTGTTTTCAATTGCAATTAAATGTTTGAAGTAATAAGTTACACTGGCTGTATCGTTTTCTTTTTGTATTCAACTCTTTCTTACCTTTAGTGGAAAGGTAAAAATTATTTAAAATATATGCAAAAAATATGTATTCTCTCAAGCACATGCACTTAATTTTATGAAATGTTTCTTTTTCATTTTGTCCATTTTTTACATATTGATATGTAAAAAAATTAACTTTGTAAACTAAACATATCCAACTATAATTTTCAAATATGCATTTGCATTCTTTTTTTTCAAAATGTCCATACAATAATTGAACTACTCTTTTCATTTTCGTTTACTATGTATCCGTAAATTTTATATTTGTCAATTTATTAAGCTATTTAATTCTGTTCAGATTTATTTACATATTATAAATAAAAATTACATTGATACAATGCAAAATAATAGAAACAAAAGTATGATGTTTTTTTGTTATAAAAAAAGGGAGCAATGAATGGGAGCATTTTTTTCGTTGTTGGAATAATGGTTTTTGTACGTATTCTGGAAAAATAGTTTTAGTAGGGATTATTTTTCTTGCCTTTTTGTTAGGTTACGACTGAGGGCGACAAGCAATATTTTTCAGAGTCAAAACTTTACTAACCCGTCTGCACCACTAAGATAACGGAATGATATTTCATACATTTTGATAGTCAAGGTACTGAGACTGCGTTATACATATGAGTATGTGTATACAGTGCCTCAAACAATTGGCCACGAGTTGATTTTTCTTTATAATATTCGAAATGTTTTTCATGTTGAATTTTGTTTCGTTAATTTTTTATGAAAATATAAATGAGAATTTCAAGCTTTGTATAAGATATATAAAAATTCAATTAATTTTAACTAAAAAAACAATTTGAGCTACAAAAATACATACTCGAAAAGTTTTCCGAAAAAAAATTAAAAAATTGGGTGCAAATTATTTGACTTTTTTTTAAATTTTGTTCACAGTTGGAAATTCGGATTTATGTACATATATGTTCTTGTTTTTTATATATATATGTACATATATATTTTTACCAACCTATACTTTTATATAAAATTAAATAAATAAAATTTAGCATAAAAAGCATTGCGAATATTATAAAAAAAAATCAAAATATATTCAATTATTGGAGTCACTGTTAATCAAAAAGTTTTTAGGTAAATATAAAAGATTTCAGTTATTGAAATTAAATATAACAACTAATTATTTTTTTTTTATATTAACGTCATTAAAGCTGAATAAAGAAGCGCAGCTACTGCGGGCCATCAGATGACCTTAATGCAGATCACATAAGTTTTTAAATTATTTCCTGGGCAGTAGAAAATCTTCAATTTTTTTTCAAATTCAGATTTGAATTCTGCAAGAATTCAATTTAACACTATTTTTTTTTGTTTGTTTTTTTTAGTTTAGAAAATATGGACAATTTTAAGTCGTAAAGATAACAAAATGACGTAAATGTAACGGAAGGGTTAAGTACCTATGTGTTAAATACTCGTATTAATGAAAAAAAAATAGAAAAAATGTTTTCAGAGGAGGTTTTTATAAATATGTATATAACATTTGTGTTCACAAAATCAAGCTACCTGCATTAATTCATAAATTTTGTATAAAATAATTCATTCTATAACATTTATCGTACAAATCAAAGTTTCACACTTTATATAAAATCAACAACTTTCAAAAAATTTCCGTAAAATTTTCAAAATTTTTAAACAGAATTTTTAGAAACTGCGGGTAATTTTGAGCTTATTAAAAATTTATTATATTGATATTCAAAATTTCAAAATTTTCTGAAAATATTGATGAAAAAATTCGAATTTTCAATTAGTATCGTTTGAAATATATTTATATAAAAAAATAATGAAAAACTTCAATGTGAAAAATATCGTAAAAACATGTATGTAATTTTGTGAGCACAACTGTAAATATTTTTAAATTTTTTATTAAGCTAATTCAGAAAATTCAGGCAGTTGAGAGATAACCCTACAAGCATAGCTTGGCAACAAACTTAAGACTTCAAAGATTTCAAAGCCCTGACCATTTACGTAGTGTTCATTATGAAATCTGCAGAATTGAAGAAAAATAAAAATGAAAATTGAAGACATAACCAAATTGTTATTATAACTTTTAATTGATCGGTTGCATGCGATAAGATTACATTGTGGCATTCGTTCCGACTTTCAGTATTGAAATAGAATAGAGCTTCTTGCTTGTGCGAATTCTATGGGAGTGAAGTAATAAAGTTTTAAGAGTTTCCAATTTGGTATCGAAAAATAGTTATTTTTTTACTTCGCCTTTGATAAGCACTATCTTAAAGCGGCGATGACGTCAGCAAAACGAAATGGTCGATGAAGCAAACTTTGATTAACTATTAGGACAAACAGCATATACAAAACAATTATGTCACAGGGTGCCCCCAAAAGTTTTGCATTTTAAACGATTTGTCCGTTGCTCAAACGAACGTCGTGGAGTCAGCAAAATAAATAACTATACCATAGTGCCTTGACGTAATACCCGTTTCTTCGAAAATGCGCTTACTTCTTTCTTCCGCTATGCCATTTCAATTTTCCCCTTTTTATAAGCATACAAAACAAAACCAAAATGTGTGAAGGTAAATTCCTCAAAATTTAAATGTGGTAAATTTTTTCAACGCACCCTTCGCACATTGATGAATCATTTGGTCGAAAGAAAAATATGAATTGTATTTTTTCTTTGGCATTTCCACTCATATGCACATACCACATATTCGTTGTGCTGGTGACTTCAAAACATGCGTCTGTGACTGTGATTCAGTGGATTGGATTGCCATCTTCATTTGAGCAAACGAACTTCTCATTTGCTCTCACATTTCATTTCACCACTTGACCATATTTGGTGCGAATTGTGAATCAAACAAATGCAGCATTTTTGTTTTGTTTACTTATTTAGAAAGCGTTTAAATGAAATAAATGTATGTGAGTGTGTTTTCGAATTCGAAATCATTGTTGGTATTTAGGAAAATCTAAATATTTAGTACTTAATTAAGTTGATATTAATACAATAGCTGCTTCAGGTCGGCAACACTAAGGTAGAAATAGAGATGAAAAAAAAGTAAACGAGTTAATTCCTTATTTTAACATTGAAAAGAAAAAGGAAAAAAGCGATTAATCGATTAATATCTTGCAATTTTCTTTTAAATCTTGTAATTAATCATTTCATAGATTAATCGAGTAGGGAAATTAATTTGCCTTTCCTAGGTAGTAGTTAGTTATATTTATTAGGCCCGTTTCTTTGCACCCCAGTTGCAACAGATCGCTCCAACTCGGATAAAATTTCCTTTCGTTGCAAAAGCAACCCTGTTAGCCTGCAATTTTTAGGTTTATGCAGTTATATATTTAAAAATACTATGCAAATAAAAACGAATTAGGTCTTAAATCTAAATTTCCCCTGTATTTTCATCCGGCCCATTCACAATAGCGCAGCTTTTTTACTTCCCAACACTACATCTCAGGTCGGATATCATTTTACCGAGTTGGCTCAACTCGCATATTCTTCCGATTTAGTTTTGTTGCTACATTCATTTTGTTATCCTACCTAGTATGCTTTTGCAACTAGGTTACAAAGAAACGGTCTCATTGTTGATAAAAAAGTAAGTGTGATTTTTTATTTGACAATTTCTATTTTCCAACTTCTCCCACCTTCTCATGAAGCTAACACATTACTCCTTGACGGAAGAAGTTTCAATTTTTGTTGTGTAATGAACCACTCAAGGTGATGTTTAGTGCCCCTCATTAACAAAAGGGTTTGCTCTTCAATAAGTTTAGCAGGGAGCTAAGCATATGGTAATCCGAGGCCGTAAGGGCACAACTATAAAATATATACATACATATACCGATATATGAATTGAAACTAGGATTTGTTAAAAGAAACTCGGTTTCCGCTATTCGTGTCACCACAATGAACTAGTTCGAGAAACAACTTCGTATACGTAGCTTTACCCTCTGTTGGTTTTTAACGTGTTGCTATTTACGCTACACAAGGCTCCTTATCGGGTAGAGAGTGGATTAAACCAATTTCGGCAATCAATAGCCAGACCAATTTCGGCATTCAACAACCAGATCAATACTCGTATACTTAGCGAATATTTGCCGTTCATTTTAGCAGAAACTGACCGATAGAAGGATAGGAAATAAGTCCAATCCAAAAACAAAAAATAAAACATCAAAAAAGTTAAATAAAAAATTAAATCTTTTTTGCAGTTCTTAAATTAAATAGATTAGTAAAAAATCACCTAATCTCAGCTTGTAGAAACAAACAACTTACTCAGGTTCTGACACACTACAATGAGTTTTTATTTACGAAAAGTTTTACTATTTAGAACGCATTAGCGATTATGATTAGGAGTATCAGGTGAGAAATATGTTATGTAGATTAAAAATTGTAAAACTTGCCACCACGATGATAAATCGCCAGCATGAAAATTCTACAGCAACAAAATATACAGGAAAACCCACCAAGCAACGAGTAAGTCCGAATACCAAAATCGTTGTGAAGTCCTTCTCTATAAATAGGCTTTATTCCATTTAGCAAATTTAGCTGCAAACTAAGGTTTATTAAATACATTTACTAGAGATCAACCCTATTTTTGTCAAAGGATACAGTTTGATGTCAAAAAGTTTTATAGTAGGTAGAAAACACTTTTCAGCAATCATAAAATCTAAAGCTGGCCCTACACCGCAATCATGCTCCGCTCACGACGCCGAGCGTCTCATATACTATAGATATACATACATAATTTTGTTTTGAAAATGTGTACATAAACTTAGCTAGCAGAGTAGCGGATGAATCGACTGCCATGTTTGTAATTTATGTTTTTAAGGAATAAGCGCAAGACCTTGGTGACGGCTCTAGCTCTATCTCATGATTGGCTTGCTCGATATTTGCCTTAAGGACTTGAATCGTTAATGGATTGTTTGCATAACTTCGGCCCTTCGCGGCACGCCCAAAAAAGTTAAACAGTATCTAATCGGAGCTCCGAAGGTGGTCAATTTGTATTGGTTATCGGCTAATAACCGAATTATCGAACTTTGCGCTGAAACCGAAGATCCTCCGTGGTTATGTCTCCAATTACCGGCCACAAGCAATCATTTATCATGCCTCTGTAGCGCTCACCGTTGACGGAATTATTAAAGAAAAATGTACCAGTGATGTCATTGCTTCAAAACACGCACCAAACTTTCCCTGCTAGGATGCATTGGCTCACTTGCGAATTTTCTGTTGCCCAGATGCGACAGTTTTGCTTGTTAACATAGCCGATGAGAAAAGATGATTTTTCGAGCAAAATCGTTGCTCATTTCGTTTGCATTATTTTCCAATGTTGGTCAAGCGTAAAACGATTCATTTTCACTATCAAGATTTCCAGTGGAATAGAGCTGTTACTGCTAAAATAAATACTAAATAATAAAACTCCACCCTGTACAGTTCGCTCGCTGAACTGAAAATTCGTTATGTCAGAAATAAAAATTATGTAAATATACTTACTTATGTACTTATACATATAAGATAAGTAACAAAATTTATTCCTACATTTGTAAAAGTTTCATACATAACTAGGAAAACATATAGTAAAACAACTGAAACTTATTTTTCACTCAGGACAAATTCAATCCAATACAAATTGACACAAATAATAGAAAAACCGGTTATATACGGTTATTTTCTTTTGGTTAAAAATTAAAATGAACCGATTATTCACTTTCGATCAATCAAACGATTAACCTGATAATTTTCAAAATGTTCGAAAACACACCATCACAAATTTACCACTTTACTCACCCAATAGCGTATGAATTGGGTTTTCTATAGCCTATAATGTTAATAAAAGTATTCGTATATTTATACCTACAAGCATAAGTGTAAATTAGTGTTTTGCCTTTTGCAATAAATATCGTATCAAAAATGAAAGAATTAACATTAAAATATAATAGTTCTTAATTTAAAAATTTTAGTTTAAATCAGTTTAAAAAATTTAAGGTAAAAAAAAAACAATTTGTTTTTGTAACTAATTAGATGGTTTTATTTTTTTTCGATTTAAACAACTGGCTGATTTCTATCATTGGCTGCAATTAATAATCGAATACATTCTATTAATCATTAACCGATTAATTGGTCATTCATTATTTTTTGCCAACACTGGTTGGCGAACATGTCCGTAGTGTGGGTATCGTTTAAGGGTTATTTAGGCAGAAGTAAGTAATGTAACAGTAGTACAAGGAAAGTAAAAAGTTATGTAAAAAATTTCTATGAAAGTAGGTAACAGTTGTCGCTCCGTTAGATATAAACTGTACATATTGTGAATTCCTTTAATTAGTTCTATTTAATGCAAACCTACAATCCGTAAAAAAAAACAAAGCATACGTACAAAAGCCATATAGTGTTTATACAACGAAGAAAATGAAACATTTTGCTCACCTTTGCCAATACAATAAAATATGCTAAACTAGGTATGATGTATCAAGCGCACAAGTTTTATTAATAAAACATACAAGACCGAAAATTTATAAGCAAACCGTAAAATCAGAATATACTACATACATACATATTTACTAATATCGAAAATAAGTTGCAAACCTTTGCTTCTTTTTGTAAAAAAAAAAACAAAAACAATCCACACATTCGACTTGAACCGAACTGGATCTTGTCCTTACTGCCTTGCCTGCCTGCTCGTACTTGCCTGCCTGCTCATCTGTGTTTTGCTGTTTGCGCTGCTACATTTCCTACGCAAAATAAATCTCTTGTAAAATATAAGAAATTGTAAAAAAATTAAACTATGTACTGATTTATGTAAATTTTTTGTATCTCAATTTTCCCGAATTTCCAACTACAATTTTTACAATACATAAATAAATGTAAAACTTTATGTAACTACAACGAACAACACGAACAAAATATGAATAATGATGAACGTGTGAAAAAATGCGAAGGTTGCCCGTAAATTGGCCATGGTTGAAGCTGATTTGGAACGTGCTGAGGAACGCGCCGAGCAAGGAGAGAAGTACGTTTTTCCAAAAGAATGTATGCAGTTTTGCTCCACTGTCTTCAATAAAAAAGACAGGGGGAGCACTAACACAATTGTTGTTGCTTTTGTTTTGTGCCAACCATAATTAAGTCTCCAGCTCCAAGTTGATTTCCAAATTAAACAAACAATTTTTTTTCTCAATATTTATTGTCTAATTTTAAGCGATTAATTGTTTATATATTTGTTTTTTTTTTTGCCAGCTGACTGTGCTTATATACCCGACTAACTCACGAAACCGCAAGAAAACTAACCTCAAATTTTGCAAATCTTTTACTTTGTTCAATACCTTTAAAATTTCTATTTCTGACATTTTTAAATTATTAATTAATTTTTGTCTGAATGCAACTTTAGCTAGCTAGTTAGCGTGAAAATAGTAAACAATGAATTGGAAAAATGTGAATAATATAATAGATATGTACGAGTAGTGTGCAAAATTTGTAATGCATGCGCCTATTTTATTTGTATAGCAAAAAAAAAAAAAACAAAACGTATTTACAAAAAATGTCACAGTCACTTAAATTCATGTTTAAATTTAATAGTGCAAGTAGTAAATGTTTGGCGTACATTTACATTATTTCCTGCATTAATTCACATTTTTCACATTCATGTGTCATACAAAAAAAAAAAAAACCTCAAACAAAAATTTCACTTTTCAGCAACTAATTTATATAAATATTTTTTTGTTTGTTTAATTTTTCCTCAAATCGTTACCACACTTTGTATGTATGATTACCGCTAAACGCTAACCAATTGAAAACTAAAAATCGAAACGAAACGCTGTAACAAACAAACAATTAACACTCTCGCCTCACTCGCTCGCCTGCTGCTGCTGCTGCTGCTGTTGCTGCCCATTGCCTGTGACACTGACACAAACGCTCATTATCCTGTGTTTGCCTTGTGTTTGTGTGTGTGTGTGTGCGTCCATTATATGACGTGTTGTGCACGCTCTGTTATGGCAAAAATTGTACTGGAATCGAAAATTGAAAACAAAAGGTTGCCAGAAAGTTAGTACTCATGGAACAGGATCTGGAACGTTCCGAGGAAAAAGTTGAACTTAGCGAAAGGTTTGTGCTGCTGCTAAATGTGTTTTTTGTTGTAATTCTATGTTATACAGTTACTAATAGATTTTTTGAAAAATTGTATATGTAATATATAATACTTTTAAATATTTATAGAAATTTCAAGAAAACTTGAAGCCAATTTGAAATTTATACAAATATGAATATGATATTTTTATATAAATCGTTTTTAATTCTTCGAAATTATATACGATTTGCAGCGATATCCTCTTTATCATTTCATTTGATTTCTTTTTTTCGCAAGCGACGTATTTGTTTTTTTTTTGCACAGTCTCTGCAAAAGAAACGAATTAACGGAAATTTGGAAATTTAATTATTTGCATATACACAGTAGCTCAATTCCATATCAAAGATTTGTAAAAATTTGAATATTTAATGAAATTTTTATTTTTAAATTTTTTAATTTCTGTGATGTTTTTATAAATTTGAAAAAAAAAAATTTAAAAAATAAGTGAATATTACAAAAAAAATTACTGTACGAGTACGAGCTACTGTATGTAAATTTCTTCAAATTCTGATTAAAAAGTTTGAAATTTCGGAAACAACTTTAGAGAATTTCGCAAATTTTTGCACAAAGTTTGAAATTTGAATCTACATATTTACATAGTTTCTGTTAGGAAATCAGCTATATTTTTATAAAAACAATTAAAAAACATTAAGCACAAAAAGGGGAAAAAGTAAAAACTTGCAAAAATATCATTGACTCTATTAAACTGTCCGACACTGTATATATGTATATAGTGCCTGCAAAAAGTAATTGCACAGTAACGTGTTTTATATTACTCAGCATGGTTTTCGTGCTGAAATTTTTTTTTTCATCATAATATTATGTATGATTCTATAACAAAACCATATACGTAAATCCAAATTTCAAACTATGCACAAAATTCCCAAAAATTCGTTCTATCCCACATTTTTCACAAAGTCGAAGAAAAAATTTAAAATTTTTTTTTTATTTTGCTGAATTTTGTACAAAATGTGAAATTGAAATTATACGGGTTTGGCTATAAATTGAGCCATATTTTGATAAAAAGTTTTCGCATGAAAAATATTGTGAATAATTTAAACCAATTTACTGTGACAATACTTTCTTCCGGCACTGTACTTATATTTACAAAAGAAAATTGGAATATGAATTTTATAGTTGAATTGAATATAAAGATCATTCAAATCACACAAAAGAAACTCCAATCTAAATTTGATTTCAGCTAAAATGGTTCTGCAATTAAAACTTGCGCTCTAAAACTTTTGAAAATTAATGAATAATTAAAACGCGATTTCAAATTTCCTCTCATAAAAGCAGACATTTTAACTTTAAATAAAGATGCGTGCTTTTTAGAAAAAATCAGAATATTAGCTGACATTAAAAATATGAAATTGAAAATAATCTTGATTCAATTCTACAAAATTTTGGACTTCGACCTTTATCTCAAAAGTCTGCCCATGTTAAAAATTAAAAAATATCTATACCTTATTCTCTTAGTATTTTTTGGATGTAATTAATTCGCTATTGACGTTTTGCACTTTTGTAAAACACTCAGTACTTAGTACTTTTCATTTCAATCTGTACGACACAATTATGGATTTACCAAAATTATTCGCAATGCACTTGAAAGATGTTTTTCTCTTTTTCCACTTTTTTTCTGTATCTGTTTAAGGCAAAAAATAGTTAAAACAATTTCTGCCGCCAACAAGCAGCAATTTTGCTGGCACTTCTAGCGAGAGTACCTCATTTGATGCTATATTAGTGATTTGTATAATACATACATACATACATATGTACATATTTATTTAATTTTATTTATTATTATTATTTTTTTTTTTAAATCACTCTTACACAGCCGTAGTAGTGAAATGCCGCAAATTTAACGTTTAGCGGCCTAACGCATATCAGCCGTTAAAGTATTTTCAATATTTATCGCACACACACTTAGGCAAAACTAAGCGTGTGTAGATGATTCGTTGGTTCCCGTAGAGTTGCCAGTCATCTGATGTCTGTTTTTTCTTCGGTTTTAGTTTTTTTTTTTCATCTGCATTTTGCTTTTATGTTTCACTCATTTTTTATACACATTGAAAGTGAACGCCAAACAGACAAAAAAAAAACGGGGAAAAAATTTAAATGACACTTGGCTTTTGCAAATTTTCGCTAACCGTTCACGATGGGCGACTACAGCTTCCAAAAATTGGCTGTATTCTTTAGTCGACTGACTTTCGAAAAAATCCCACATACATTTATCTGTGGTATTTGTTTTCACAATACAATTTCGTATACATATATTTTCTTAGAGTTATTGGCTAATTTATTTATGTACATACCTACATATGTTTGTACTTTGATTTTATGACAATGTCAGGAGGAATTTGATTTGTTGACACCATTTTTTAGTGTCTTTGAGCAAATTGTTGAACGTTGGCCGTAAGCAAAAAAAAAAAGCAAAAACAATGCCATTGATGGCAGTAATTTTAAATTGCTTTCTTTTCGCTCAGCTGATTTTTTTACGGTTAAAAACATTTGTGAATAACAATAATTTGTATAATGACATTTTTGTACATTAAAAATTGGCTTCGAGTTCTCTGCGGATTTCTGTAATTATAATGAATTAGACTCTTCGTTTTTATCGTTTACTAATTGAATTTCTTATTTAAAAACTTTTTGTTCAACAGCAAAATTGTGGAACTTGAGGAAGAACTCCGCGTTGTTGGTAACAACTTGAAATCTCTTGAAGTTTCAGAAGAGAAGGTCAGTATGCATGGTTGTTATATGTATATAGAAATAAGAAATATTATTCTACGTATTTACTAAGGTATTTTTAAAATCTGTATGATATATAATACTTAGTGTACCTATAAAGTTATCATAGCATTTAATTATGAAAGTGTGTAAAATTTTAGATGTTTTCATTATCATATTACTACGTTTGCATTATTTACTAAAATTTGCTCCATATGCACTTTAGGGTGGTCCAAAAAAAGTGAGCTAGAAATTTTCATGCTTCCACCCCAAGGAGTGTTATATATAAAAGAAAAAAAACAATACCATACTTTTTTTTTAATAAAAATGCGCTCAATGTTTTGGTTAGTCCATTTTTTGGAGCACCTATAAAAATAGTAAAAAAAAATGGTAAAATTAACAACTGTGTGTTATTTTTTGAAGTCTCCTAGAGAGAAACTAAATTTGTCTATTGAAAAATGTGGATTTTCCATTCCACGAAAAATCGTTGTTCACCCATATAAAATACTTGAGACACTTTGTGCGCCCTCTAAATATTTTTTGATTTCAAAAGGAAAACGGGAATTGGATTTTCGACATAGCATAACACTGGTGGGTGGAGATCATTACAATTCCAACTTACTTTGCACCCAAGCATTTTTGGACCATAAGCCCTGATATTTCATGGGAAAATTTAATATCTCAGTACAATTTTAATCAACGGTCTCTTAGAGTATAACTTTTAGTAAATAGTCGCATTTAAAGCAAAGTTTAAACATTTAAAATAAAAATATCGATTGATCCACCAGAGTTGGCATAAAGGAACTGTAAATCGGTGATATGTATACATAAAACATTTTTTGCTTACTTTTAACCAACGATGTTATTTAATTATGAAAAAATATACACTAGGGGTATTCACAAGATGCCGCAACATAAAGTCAATTCAAAAAAATAAAAAAATTAAGTATTCTACAATTAATTTTTGCTGTTCTTGTTGTCTTGCTTTCCTCTGCGGGAATTAAAAGAACACATGTTTGAGTTTTTGAAATTTTATGATTTTATGACATTGAGACACGCCACGACAACTAGTGGATCCCCTAAGTGTGTTATACTTATATAGAAGTTTACAACGCAAATCTTTTACTTTACTTGTAAAGTTTTTATAGTTATCTTTAGTTATTAATATATAAGTATATTTTACGTACAATCATCATATACTGTATATTTTCATATTAAAAATTTCCAATTTGTTTTTTTTTTATCGCAAATTTGCGCTAAAAATGGTTTATCTATCCCCTGGGTTTAATGCAAATTTTTACCAAATTAAAAAATCGATATCAACAAATCCGCTGTTTAACAACATAAAGGCCAACCAACGTGAGGAAGAATACAAGAACCAAATCAAGACCTTGAACACCCGTCTAAAGGAGGTATAGTAGATGCAGCTGAAAACTGAAATGAAAATGAATCGTATCAAAGATGGACAAATGATAGCAAAGGAAGGCTACTCAAAATGAATTCTTAAGGAATGCCACAAACAGCGTTAATTCGATTAATTCTACAATAGAGTTGAGGGTATTCATTATGTGTACAGACAACTTTCTGACACTTTATTTTTAATCATTTGCTGCAATTCTGCTTTTGTCAGTTAGTTGTCCTACGAAACGTAAAATGAAAAATATGACTTCGGCACGTTGGCGCCTCTATTCTGCGTTGTCTTCATATTGTTTTTTTTTTTAATGTACATAATAAATATATTCTATGTAAAATTTTTAATAATTTTTTTAAGGCCACTAACTATGCTAAAAAAATTATACATAAATTATTATTTGTATTTATGAAATGCATATAAAATATCTACCGATTTATTTTTTATTATTGTTAATAATTTTTTTTATTAATAATTGTATACTTTTTATTTATATTTTTGTTTAATCTTATTTATTTTTATTTGTTTTTATTTTTGTATACTAATTTTAACCATCAATCAATCAATCAATCAATCAATCAATCAGTCAATCAACCAACCAAATAAAATATTCACCAATATTTTCCTTTTTATTTTCATGTTTTATTTGTTGCTGTTCCACTGCTCGCTTGCTTGTTGTTGAATTAAATATTGTTGTTGTGTAATTTAAAAACTGATTATTGCACCGCATTCCACGACGAAATCAAACATCAATCTGCTGGCAATAATGAATACAACAATAACAACAACAACATAACAAAAAAACGCCGACATCAACAACAACCAAAATGTCAACAACCGCTATAACCACTGCATTTAACTAATACTAAAACGAAATAAAAATAACACGTAAAAAAACAACACGAAATCAACTTGCATGCACATGTTTTGTTGTTGTTTACGTACGACTATTTATTATTTGCAACATTTGGTACGCACCAAACGTCAAACGCCCACCCACCTACTAATCTCAAATGCACCAATGCAACCAATCAACATTACTACATATTTTAATGTTTTCACCGTGGATATGAAAAAAATTTAAAACAAAATTTTATAACACGCTGTCGACGCTTTCCAACAACAAATTGCGTGTACGCGTTATTGACAACAATTAATGTTCTTTTTTGTGTCGGGTATTTCATTGTTTTTTTTTTTTTTTTTTTTTGTTTTTAACTATTACACGTTTTATTTTGTGATTTGTCGATCAACGGGATTTTTCGTTTTGTTGATCTTTTTTAATTTTTCCAAACGACTGCCTATCAAAATGTGCCATGAAATTTGCAATTTGTAGGCCACGCAAAAAGAGGAAACTTTCGAGGGTCAAATACGACTTTTGGATCATCAGTTGAAAGAGGTATTAAAGTTTTTATTTTGTTTAATAAAAAGTTAGTGCCAAATGAGTGGCTATTAATATAGGCGAACTAAATTTTTTAAAGTATTTTCTTTTGGTTTATGGGTCAAGTATTTAGCAATAAAAAAAAACAAATTTCACTAAACTTTGCTATGGTGTAAGGATTTATTAAATAAATATTTATATATATGTATGTATATACATTAGACCGGGTCAGTCGCAATTTGAAAGAAAACAAGTTGCCGTTGCCAAATTAAAGAAATAACTGTTTATCTAGGAAATATATTTACAGAACGAAAAATTCAATCAAGAGGAAGGACAGTTTTTACTTTGATATTTTTTTCAATTTAAACATGTATTGTGAATATGTAAACTGCTATTTTTCACCGAATTTTTTTTAATATTTTAGTAATTTAAATTTTAATATTGATTTTTCTGGTTAAAAACTCTTATTTTTTATTGAAAAAAAATCGGTAAAAAATAACGGTTTCGAAAACATTCAAATTCTTTCCGAAAACGCGCGTTCTAATTTTTTTTTTAAATTAAGGCTGATTTGTTGTCATTTGATCTCGCTTTTTTCTTCTGAATATATTTTGTAGTTTTGAAACCAGTATTTACTCGAACTTACAGTGTATATTTGCTTTGTTTCATCTCCCGCCCCTAGACCCTAAACGCGTGAATATCACCCGTATAAATATTTTATGCAAAACAAAATATTAATAAAAAAAATATCCAATTGCACAAATTGTTATTCTCAATTTTAATTAATGTACATAGAAAAAATACAAAAAAAAAAAAAAACAAAAAAAAAACAGGAACAAAGGTGTCCAATGTAAATTTTTGTAAAATTCTTAACCTGAGCTTACATTTTGAGTTTTGTTCTAATCTACATACATACATACATTGTTATTAGTATAATTTCGTTGCCATTACTGTACTCTATAGAATAGTTAAAATAATGAAAAAAAAAAATAAAATAAAACGGAACTAAATATGTACCCAAACAGCAACAGCGATCACCACACAACAGAAAAATATATCATGGCAAGTAGTAAAAAAAAAAATTGGAAACAAAAGTCTACAAGCAGACTTGGAACAAGCTAAAACATTCATCGCAACACAAATGCAGCATTAGGCAGCGTTAGTTAAAAAAAAAAAGAAATACAATTCTTTCACAATTTCATGCTAACCCAAGACCACATATAAACTGATTTATTTTTGTCTACAAATAAAGTATTTTAAGAAAAAAAAATTTTTATTTAAAAATGTACACTTGCATAAAATTGAAAACAACTTTTTGTGCATTGATTGCCAATAGAGGTGAAAGATTTCCAATCAAATTAAAATTGGCCACAAATTATATTTCTCAGCACTGTTTGTAAAGTCACTGCCTACTTGTAGGCGCTGTAACGCTACAGTGTTGTGCAAAATATATGAATATAATAACTTTATTGTTTGTAGTGACAGCAGTATTCACATCAGTTCCTACTTTGTTACACCCTAATTAGATTTAATTTTTTAATGCCTTACAAATTCTTGTTTCTTTGTGTGTTAGTTTTACCTCAGCTTTAATAAACAAAAATATCGAAGAAAAAAAATTATTTAACAATGCCTATTTGAGAAGTCGCAATCGAATACGTTTTTCGGTAGATATTTTATTAATTTGTGTCAAATATTTGACAAACATCTATTTCTAAACAAATTATTATAGCATAAGTTGTTGTTGCTATATAAAAAATGAACAAAAAAAAAACAAATGATATATTTTTCTTTTGTGTCTGTGTGTGCATCGCCGCCGATTCATCCATCACATCACGTTGTTGTTTGCTGTGTTTGAAACGTTCATACATATTTAGGCTCGTGAAACGCAAAAAGAAAGCGAAAAGGAGATTTTTCAAATGAAAAATAATTTAGAAATTGTAAGTTGGACTTACCCCGCTGAAGCTGTTTAAATTTTTTGTGTCTTAAAAAACCAACACAAAACAAGTTTGTTTCCAATCGTAGATGCTGCTGCTGTTGGCGAAAACAAAAATTTTGTAGCAACTGTAGTTGGCAATTTAACAAAATGAAACTTTGTTGAAATAATACGCTGACTTCCGTTTAGTCTAAAACAAAACGAATTGGACAAAATACTATATAAGGCCATTAAAGCTTCAAAGTTGGTACTACTCGTATACTCCCACTTATAAATCTAAGATGTAGTAGAAGGTGTACATACAGTGTCAGAAAAAAGTAATGGCACAGTAATATTTTTCATATTATGCACAATGTTTTGTCGCAAATTTCTTATCAAAATATAGCTCACTGTGTTACAAAAAATCATATAAATATAGTTTCAAAAAATTCACGAAAATTCAATAAATTAAAAAAAAATAATTATCAAAGTTTCAAAATTTTTCGCGTACGCAGTCTTTGTAGTCCATTAAATTTTAGTACAAGATGCCAATTTTAAGTGTCTAAAAATTCCAGAAAATTTGTGATACTTATTTTCGATAGATTTTCCTCATACATTATATTCCAAAATTACGCAACACCGTAACAAAAACAAAAAATTGTCAAAAATCAACGGGTACTGCCAGCCACTTAAAATGTTCACTTTATTGTTTATTGTTTCACTGCATTCTAAAAATTTTTAAAAATTTTGACGCACATTTCTTTTGTTATAGAATTAGCTATATATTGATAAAAAAAATTAACAACCCAGTTTTAGCATAGAAAACTTTGTGCATAGTATCAAAAACTACTGTGCCAATACTTTTTTCCTGCACTGTATATAGCCGTAAAAATAATAAATTTTTCTATTTTAAGCAAAAAATATTTAACTACACAAATAATTTTAATTTTTAACATTGTAAAATATTGAGAATAACTTTAAATCTTACTGACATCACTTTTAAATTGCAAATAACGCAAATTTCGATTTTAAAAAAATAATGCTTTTAAAAATTGTTGAGCAAACTTTTTTTTTAACACTACTAACAATTTAATCGTATCCAACAATAATTTAGCTAGTAAATATTAACTACTAAATAGAAGAAAAAAAACACAAGTGTGTTTGCGCAGAAAATATTTTCGATTTGAATACTCCTCGTACATATTAACGCTGGTTTTGGTAGTAGTATTTTGAGAAGCTTCTTTATATCCTGGAAAATTTAAAAAGTTGCTAAGAAAAAAAAACTAAAATGACAAAAAGTGCAATGGCGCAAGAAAATTTTTAAAAAGAATATATTATTTAAAATTGAGCAAACTTTTTCATATTGCACATTGATGCAATAAATTTAAAAAAGGAAATAATATTGTAATTTTCAAACATTTGCGAAGCAAAATTCAATTGCCAAATTTTGTCATTTTCAGTTTATTAGCTAGCACTTCATCTTTGTCCATTTTTTATTGATTCCCCTAATAAAACCTATTTACAAATACCAACTTATTCTATTCGCATACTAATCGATTTTTATTTCACTTTTTTTCTTCGAAAAATCTCGCGTCGTAATCTACATCGCTGGCATCCACGAAAATCTATACAAAAAAAAAAAAAACGCATAAACTTAGGCTGAAGCCCGTGCTGAATTCGCTGAACGTTCCGTTCAAAAATTGCAGAAGGAAGTCGACAGGCTCGAAGGTATGTCCATTAAAGACCTATTTCGTTTGATATTACGTACATAGGTAGTTAAAATTAAAGTATTTATTTATGTACATAGTTAGTAAATGAAAACAGAATAAAATATTTAGTGTTTTAGTAATATTGCTCATATTATTTCGTATGTACAAATAAAAATTTGAGTTATACATTTTAGCATAAATACACACTTCTGTATTCGAGCAAATTTTCGAAGTTCGAAATTAAATGTTATAAAATTTTTCTAAATATTCATAGCTTAGTCTGTTATTAGTTTATATAGTACATTTTCTTCATTATCTAAAACTTTACAAAGTAAACACTTTCATTTATCCTTTTGTTAGTGTTTTCCAATGTAATCAAACTCTACATGTATGTGTATGAATTTTGCCAGATTTTTGTTTGTATTTTTGTATAAAATATTTGTAGGTTTTTTATTTTTTAAAATTTATTTATTTATTTATTCCGTTTTTAAATTTAACACATATATAGTACATATTTAACTTAAGTTAGCGCCTTTAACAGATTATAAAGGCCCTACTCGATTTTACGGATCTAAAGTTGAATGGAAAATGCACCTAACGACTGACAATGCCAATAAAAAATGCAATTTATTTCAATCCATTTTCCATTTTAGCCCAATTCTAAAAAATGTTTGACACTGCATTTTCAATTTAAAAGCACTTGACAAGAAAAAGCTTTTGGTGTTTTTCAACAAGCCATACAAGTTGAATGGAAAATGCACCTAACGACTGACAATGCCAATAAAAAATGCAATTTATTTCAATCCATTTTCCATTTTAGCCCAATTCTAAAAAATGTTTGACACTGCATTTTCAATTTAAAAGCACTTGACAAGAAAAAGCTTTTGGTGTTTTTCAACAAGCCATACAATTAAAATTGTTGAACTGATTGCTTCCGCATTCGATACTTGAAAATGTTTGTAATTTTCTCACCATAGCTGACAATTTATTTAATAGTTTTCAAAAACTCAATCAAACAAAAATTCGTAAGCAAATTTTTGGGCAATTGACGAAACACACATTTTTTCCTCCCTTGTGTCAGTTCCAATTATGCGATAACCGAAAATAAAAATGCTTCGTGGCTAAAAACAAGAAATTACTCAAACAACTGACCACGTGGTGATTTTTTTTTACAATATTAAAAATGTTTTTCTGTATAAAATTTTGTCGCTTAATTTTTTATAAAAATTATGATCGTTATATAACAAAAACTTTGTATAAAATTTATTAAAATTTAAAAAAATTGAATCAAAATATTAAAACCAAAAATTTCGAAAAACTTCTGGGTGTACAGTTTTATAGCTCATATAGTTTTAGCAATTTTTTTTTGAAATTTTGGTTTGGATCTTTTCTTATTCAATGCATGCAGTTTTTATAATCGAAATTTGAAATTTTGTATGCAATTTCAAAAATTTACATCCAAATGAAGAAAAAGTTATACAACTTTTTGATATGCAGTTTTGTTGCTCATTAAATTTTTTAATTTTTTGAAATTTTCATTTTGTAATATTTTTTCATTTAACGCATGTAGTTTTATAATCAAAATTTGAAACTTTGTACAAAATTTAAAAAAATTCAAAGTATTTACCAAAATTGTATAAATATTAAAAAAAAAAACGTTTGGGCGTGCTTTTTGTAGCTCATTAAATTTTTAATTTTTTTTTTTTTGAAATTTGGGCTTGTATTTTTTTGTTCATTTAACGCTTGCCGTTTATATGGTAGAAAATGTCAGCACACAAAAATATTAGAAAAGAACGAGAATTTGTATAAAATCCATCCGTTAAATGGAAAAATGTTGCTAAGCACCAAAAATATTAAAAAAGAAATCATCCGGGTTTTTGCATACCTAATGGTTTTATAAAAATTAAAAAGTTTGGAATTTGATTTCTGTTTTTTTTTTTATATACGTATAATGAACTAAATATTTACAAAAATTAATGAAAAAAATTTATCACGAAAAACATGTTGAATATTATGTAAAAAAAATCACCATATCATCAGTTGTTTGATTCACTATACCTACTTCTGTTGTGTTTCAAGCCGACGGCAGCGTAATCAGTGCGCCACAGTAGCGGCTAAAAACGGTAACAAAATTTCATTATTAACATTTGCTGGAAATAGAATTATAGGAAATATGCAGTCCTGTGTAAATTATTAAGACCGTCCTGCCAAAGCATTAAAAAAATTAGCTGCAAATTAAATTTTAAGAATAAAACCGTGAAGTACTCAACTAAGGCAATCTGTAGTTAAGATTTAAACATCATTGGGAACGCCTGAGAAAAATGTTAGGAGATGGATTGAACACCAAATAGTCGGCTAAATAATATTGATGTTTTAAAAATATTTCTTATACAAATTTTGAATTTCCACACATACATATCTGACTTTACCACGAAAAATTAAGTATTGCCGGCGAGAGAGGAATTTTTTATAAAGTGGCCACATTATTTTACACAAAATTGCTCTTTAGTTGTGAACGCAAATAGAAAATTCAACATCAACGCCCATGAAGAAGTTTTGAAGTGAAGTAGTAAAATATTAAGAACTAAATTGAATAAGCCGTTGGTTTAAATTTTCGCATTGAAAGAATTTTTCGCGGTGTCTTTATTATTGACACACGACGGTATTTACTGAGAATTTCCGTTTACGCCACAATTAGATCCCACAGAAATCAGTTTACTTATGTACCTATGTATGTACATCTCGAAAAATGTACTCGATCATTTTATATTATTTATTATATGTATTTATTTATTTTAAATTTGTATTCATATCTTAAGTTATTATTTTTGATTAACTTTTTTGTTGTTTAAACCAAGATTTGGTTCTTAATTTATTAAAATTTAATTTTTTCATTTTATGTGCTTGCCTGCTCGCTCGCCTACCCGCTCCGCCTACCTACCGCCTGCAAAAACAAATGTTTATATTGTTGTGGTTATCAAAAAAAAAAAAAAAAAAACAATATTTATTTATTTCGTTATTTGTATTTATATTTAACATAACAACTTTATGTTTTGTTAATTTATCGTTGATTTTTTTCGAATTGATAATGTATTTAAAACATGTTAAATATTGTGTTAAATAACGTATGACAAAAAAAAAAAACAATGCAAAACAAACTACATAACACAATCACATGTGAATTATGCTGCTTTACTTACGTTGATTCAGATGATCTGATGAACGAACGCAATAAGAACAAACTGCTGCAGGAAGAAATGGAAGCCACTCTGCATGATATTCAAAATATGTGAATATAACTTGCTACATCTACGCCACTGCCACTCCCACTCGCTCCATTGTGGCCTCCTCCTATAAACTAAATGCTTAAGTAGTTACATACATACACTTGCAAACATTATTACTTACATACACGCTATTTTACTACGATCACAATGAAAACAAAAAAAAATAAATACAAATCAAAAAATGCATTAAAAACGAAGCAAAAACCAACAACAACTGCAAACAACAGCAGCAACTACGTAACAAATAAAAATAAAAGTGTGCAAGATTTGCAAATAGTGCCTTTGCTGCCTGCCTATAAACGAGGTGCCGCCTTATGTGGGGAAGGGACCTCCTGTTATCGAGTCAGCGGAGTGGGCATCCTTCCATAATGTTAAAATAATTAAAGTTATTTAAAAAAGTATTTTGTTGCAAAGCGAATCGTGCAGCGAAACATAAGCTATGTATTTAGTAGAGCAACAACAGCAACAGCAAAATGATAGGAGCAGACAAAAACAACAAAACGCAAAAATTATAGTATTTTTGTTTTTTTTTTTTTAATTTAATTTTGAACACGACAAAAATATGCAACATATACTTCCACTAATTTGCATTTTCAAATTATGAATGCTAGCTGCAATCTTATAAAACTTTATTGTATACATTTGTTAAAAAAATTTTTATTTGGTTTTTTATTTGGTTTTTTTTTTTTTTTTAATAATACTAACTTGCAGCTTAACGTTTGCATTTTCATACATTCCAATTATTGCGAAATAAAAATTCCATTTTAAAGTGAGCTAAAACTATAACGAAATTAAATAAGTTCATTAGAACTTAAACGAGAAATGTTAACATTTGCCAGTATGAAAAAAAGTAATGAAAATAAAAATATGTAATTTATATACTATATATATATTGTATAATTCTCTTGAGGTCGATATCAAATCTGTTCTTTTGCAATATACAGTGCCGAAAAAAAGTATTCACTTTTTGTATAATATTCAAAACGTTTTTCATGCTAAAACTTGTTGGCTAGTTTTTTTTACCAAAAAATATGGCACATTCTATAACAAAAGCCATATACATGCATTCGTACACATTTCAAATTTTGTAAAAAATTCACTAAAAATCAGCATACTCAAAAGAGTCGCATCAAACTTTTAATTCGAATTTTTAGAAAAATTTTGGGTAAGTATTTTTGTGGATTATTCAATTTTAATGTAAAGTTTTAAAATTCCCTTTGATTTTTGACAATTTTTTTTGCTGCCAGTGTTGCGGATTTTCTCCCCATATAACGTGTAAACCAAATTTTTTTTATATATAAATATAAATAAAAAAAAATTGTTTAACACTACCGGTGGAAGAAATTATCAAAAATCATCGTGAGTTTTTAACCACTTAAAAAATTCTGATTAAAAAGTTTGAGATTTTTGAGACATTTTTTTTTTTAATTTTTGTGAAATTTGTGCTTATCTCGTTTTTATTATAGAATGTACCACACTTCCATATAAAAAATTAACGAAAAAGTTCTAGCATAAAAAAAAACATTGTGAATAATATAAAAAAAAAATGCTGTGCGGCACTGTACATATTTTTTTATTTAAATTTTCTTCCATGCTTACATTTTTATTATTTGTTTTTTCGCTATGTGATTGTTGCCTCTGTTGCTTATAAATTACATGCATACATAATTTAAAATATTTAAAGTAAAAATAAAATACAATCAAAAGCATTATTATACTGTATGCGAAGACATTAATATATAATTTTATTTTAATTTAAACATTTTTATTTAATTTTGAACTTTGTGCGCTTGTATGTAATTTTCTGTTTAATACTACAAAAAAAAAAAAAAGAACGAGTAAGACAAAATACTATTTCTATGTATTAATAATTATACTACTTCATTATTGTAAAGTAAAAGACATCTGCAAAAAAAAAGACAAAAACAAAATGGTCTAGAATTTTATGTGTAATATCTGTTTAATTTTTAAGTACTTCTCTAATACTTTTGCCCCCACTATCCTACCCCCATTTTTCCGTTTCCTATTCTCCACTTGCCGACCCTTAAATCTAGAACAACCCTAAAAATAGGAACAAATTATAAAAAAAACAAAACAAACAAAAATAAAAAAAAACAAAACAAAACAAAAACACACACGCACACAAACAAGTTGACTTTGCTGTTGTTCAAATCAAAACTTTAAAAAACTCAATTCTTAGCCTGCAGTAAATGTAAAAGAAAGAAAAAAAATTATATATGCAAATTTGCATGCAATTTATTTACGTAAACTCAATTAAAATACGAAGGCAAATTATTATTTATATTTTTACATGAAATACATTTACATATGATTCAGCTGCAATTTGCACAAATAAAGTATTTTTCCAAAAATAAACCAAGTATGTATTTTGACTGACATTTGCATGCGTTGCACTTTTTCGGATTATTAATTTAGTGTGTGTGTGTGTGTGTGCGCGTGAGAGAGGGAATGAAATGAGAAATATTGTTGTATTTAGTGTACGTTTTGTGTCGCTGTTGCCCCGCGCTCCATTTGCGTTTCAATAGACTTGGAGATCTGCATTTGTTATAGATTTTTGTAGTCTCTCAACACAACACCTAAATTATTGACAGCTACAGTAAATTCACCAACATCAGCTGCGTGCAATAAAACTATTGCTTATAAGGATTCTATTAAGACTTAATTTTAATTTCGCTTTTTATGTTTTTATTTTATTTTATTTATTTATATTCATCTTGCCTTCATTCTCGCCGCTTTATATATTTTACTGATAACCGCTTACTTAACCACCACAATACCACCGTTCAAACAAACAAAAAAACAACCTACCAACCAACCAACCACCCCAACAACCAATCAAATATAACCTATCAACGCGCCTGCGTCGTTCACAACCCCTTCAGATGAGATGATAATTGAGAAGGAACATTATGCATTGATAGGCGACAGCCTGGATATGGCCTTCGTCGATCTGATGGGCATGGAACCATTCTACACCGATCGCAATCCCAAACCCAAATTGCCCACACCGACACCCGAAGAAATTGCTGCTGCTGAGGCGGCGGCTGCTGCAGCCGAAGCTGCTGCCATTGCAGCTGCTGAAGCTGCCGAACGTGGAGAGGCAGCTGAAGGTGCTGTCGAAGGGGCACCGGCTGGCGGTGAAGCTGCTGCTGCTGAAACTGTTGCTGAAGCTGTTCCTGAACCAGTCGTGAAGGAGCCCACACCACCACCACCACCACCGCCACCATTCGAATATGCCATTGATTTGCCGCCAGAGGGTGCTGAAGTGCCATATGTAAAGAATTTCGATCCGAGCGCTGTTCCACCACCACCACCATCTGAGGAAGTGCCAGCTGAGGGCGCACCACCAGTCGAAGGTGCACCAGCACCACCTGCTGAGGGCGCACCACCAGCCGAAGGTGCACCACCAGCCGAAAGTGTACCAGCACCACCTGCTGAGGGCGCACCACCAGCCGAAGGAGCACCAGCACCACCAGCTGCGGAGGGTCCACCTGCCGCCGACGCTGCTCCAGCAGCACCAGTCGAAGCTGCCGCTCCACCAGCTGATGCACCTGCTGCTCCTCCTGCAGAAACAGCACCCGCCCCTCCTGCTGATGCTCCTGCCGAAGCGCCACCGGCATAAGATATTCGAAATGTTTGACAAGTTGTTTATAATAAGTATAATGCTGTGATTAACTGTGACTACAAAAGCGAAAAAGTTGAAATAAAAATAAAAAATGAATTCAAATGATTTAAATTCGACCTCGTATACGCAACCTGCTCGACGATTTCTGATATGTTGCCTGCAATGGCCTGCTGTACTTGTGTGTGTTTTGAACGTCGCGTACACTCTTCTGATTGTCGCAACTAAAAAGTTTTCCACTAACCCACCAAAAGTATTCCACCTTTCATTCTACTCAACACTTACTTAATGCTTACATTCTCATTACTTTTAAATTGGATCTAATTTAAGTTTTGCTATTTGAATTGTTTATTTTTCATTAAACTGCACTTTATTATTTTTTTGATCTTCTTGCTGCTCGCATGTTCTTGCTATCTTCTTGCATTTTCGCACATCAAATCATCATGCTCTATCTAATCTCAAAATTAAAAATAACTTCGAAAACGCGGCAATACTAATTGAAACCCGCATTACGGATAATCACCATAAAGACGATCTAATTGTTGAAAAGGAGCGCTACTGTCTTATCGGCGACAGTCTTGACTTGGCCTTCTTGGACCTAATACCCGGACTTGAACCATTCTGGACGCCTCGTAATCCCAAACCACCAACACCCAAATTGCCAACGCCTACACCCGAAGAAATTGCCGCTGCGGAAGCTGCTAAAGCGGAAGCCGAAGCAGCAGCGGCTGCGGCTGAAGAGGCGGCAGCTGCTGAGGCCGCTGCAGCGGGTGGTGAAGGAGCAGAAGGAGCCGCAAGAAGAGCTTCAGGTTTGCCTGCCGGTGAAGCTGGTGAAGGCGAAGCCGCCGCACCTGAAGCAGTTAAGGAACCAACACCACCACCTCCACCGCCACCACCATTTGAATACTCCATCGATTTGCCACCAGAGGGTGCTGAGGTGCCATTCGTAAAGAACTATGAACCACCACCACCAGGAGCAGAACCAGCCGAAGGTGAAGCTGCACCACCACCACCAGCTGAAGGTGCTGCTCCAGCCGTCGAGGGTGTTCCAGCGCCAGCAGAAGGTGCACCAGCAGCAGCGCCTCCAGCAGAGGGAGCTCCAGCAGCGGCACCACCACCAGCCGATGGTGCGCCAGCGGATGCGGCTGCAGCTGCTGCACCACCAGCAGAAGGAGCTGCAACTGCACCTGCCGCTGAAGCACCGGCAGCACCAGCTGCTGAGGGAGCGCCACCAGCAGAAGCTGCTCCTGCTGCCGAAGCTGCGCCAGCCGCTGATGCTGCACCGGCAGCTGAAGCTGCTCCTGCACCTGCTGCAGAGGCTGCACCAGCGGCCGAAGCTGCTCCTGCCCCAGCAGCTGAGGCTGCGCCAGAGTCAGCGCCAACAGCTTAATTTAATGCGGTCATTTGTTTATGGAAAAAAGAAAAAAAAATATATAATAATGTGTGCAAAAAAAGGCACCTGGAGTGCTGCACATGCCATCTCTTTTTTTTGGACGTGACCATTACATAGGCGATAAACCCAGCGACTACACAAAGCTGCCAGTTTTAGTTGTTTGCATGAACGCGTTTATTTTAGAGGATCCACAGTAAATTTTTTTTCTTAATACCTATTTAATTTAAGCCAATGCATTTGTTGTGTTTATTTTCTTCTTTATTTAATATTGACAATAAAAAAATCTACAAAATTTGTAAACGCTGTTCGTAAACAAATATGGATCCTTATTGGCGGCTGCATTGTGTGAAATGAAGAGTGTTTGTTTTTGCAGTGTTTTATTTTTTATTTTACGCTAACAGCAATCTAACAGCTTATTTAATGTATTCTGAACAAGACAAAACACAATTTGAGCAAAATATAACAGCAAATACCGCAAAATGACGCGACTGCCGCACTAACAACACCACCAACAAGCCAATGCCATTAAATGAAGCTGCTTTTGAGCCTACCGCCGCCGTCTAATGAAGCGAGAAAGGTAAACCTTATTTCTCAATTTTAAGTTTTATTTTCGTTCGCCCTTTGTGTATTTTTCGTTTATTTTTTGGTATTTATGTAATTTTTATTTTTAATTGTCATCTGTAGTTAGCAAATTTGATTATAATTTTAAGAAGGAAAAACTCTGGATCTTTGAGAAAAAATCACATTAATTTATAAAATAAAAGAAAGTTTCCTACCCAACCTATAAAATATTTCTTCAATATCCTAAGGGCTACTTGAGGTAAATATTTGTTCTCGGGACATATGTATTATATTTAAGATAAAAAAATAAAAGTCACCCAATAATTATTATAGCATGATAAAAATTTGTTAAGTCATCGCTAACTATGTATAATTGTAAGATTCATATTATAAAAGCCTTGCAATAATAATTATGAGGGGCTGTGACTATTGATAGAAAAGTACCAACAAACCATGAGTTGAATAAAAATTACCTTGCAGGGCTAGCGAAAAATTTGACAGCAACGGTTTTTGTTCTAATATTGCTAAAACGTCTAATAAAAGCAGGGATTTCAATTCTTCCAGAAGCAACAGCAAATATTTTCTATATCATTGCTGTATTTTATTCCTGCCTTAAAAAGCTGGTCTTCATCGGCATCACAACGACTGTCAAAAATTTTCACCACTAAAAAGTTACTAATTGGCATAGCAGAAATGTGAATTTTTCTCACCATATTGAGACCAATTTTCTAAGTCTAGTAAGGACTCTTATCTTGAGACTTATGTTATAAAAGTTCGGGGTTGTTTTGGGAAAAGTTCGACACAATTATCGATGGATTTAAAATTTCGTATAATGATATAACTCTTACGAAAATTTTGATGGCTTTTTTAAAACTCAACCATAAAATAATTATTCTAATATTTTTTTTTTAGTGTTTGAGGAATTATTGTTTATCTAACAATGGATCTAACTGTCATTATAATTAATGTATTAGATATTAAAGAAAAAAATTTAAACTAGTTAGGCAAATATTTTAATTATTTGACTATTTTTTTATTTTGGATTATTTTTTATTACTCATAATATTTGGATTTTTTCGAATATTACTTATTATTTGTTTTTACTATTTTGTGTAATAAATCAAATTATTCAATTGTAACGTTCCCTTGTTATTGCGTACGAAATGAAATTTTAAAAGTTTTAATTCGTACGCAAAACTGGTTCAGAGTTGTGATTTTCTCACAGATCCTACATATTAGTGTCAGTCTAAGTTCATTGTCTAATTTAAGTCAATTTGTTTAGCCAAATGTGCATTTTATTTACTTTGGCTGTTTTTTTTACATGAACGTATAGTTTTATGTATATTTTTATGTGTTAAAATGTATTTTCAATTTACATGTAATTTTTTGTATAACTTAAGTTTTTTCAATTCGTTTTTGAATTATATTTATTTATTTATTTTATTTTACTCACTAAACTTCATTAGACGACCTCGTCTTGGAGAAGGAACGGTACAAGGATATTGGAGACGATCTCGACACCGCCTTTGTCGAACTTATCCTCAAGGAATAGAGTCCATAAACGTTACGACCGCAATAACAACAATGACGTATGCTCTACAACAACCAATGCCACAACGAAATCAACAACAGCAGCAGCAGCAGCTGCGTCAACCAAAACTTATAGATGCGAAAAAATTCTATTCCTTTTATGTGTCTATTGAATATATCTTGTTTTTGTAATGATTAATATCAAGCTTACCGCTTATAGTATTGACTTGTATTTGATATAATTTTGACGTAGCTGTAGTTGCATTTGGCTAGTTGTATGTAAAGCACATTGATGATTTTAACCAAATGAAAAAAAATAAGAAAAATGTATAATTGTGTATTTGTATTTATTTAGTTTTATTATTTGTATATTATTCATTTCACTACACCACTGCTTTACACTGCTAGAGATTCGTATACATTTATACTATACACATTACGTACAAATGCAGTAATACCTCTGCACGCTCTTGTAAAGTAAAAATTAAAGAGTAAATGAAATAAATATTTTCACCAGTTGATAAATGTTGAAAAAACTTGTTTTCTTTTTAATTTTGTATGATTGCAAAACGTGGTAAAAAAAAACATAGTGTAAGTTTTCATTTGATTATCACTAAAACAAACAAAAAACTTTCTCTCTATCACTCTCTTACATGCCTTTGCCTCGCCGTGGCTCAAATTTTATAGCCGAAGTCAGCAAAGGTCTGGAAAAGTACAAAAATATTGCACAAGAATTGGAATATGCTGAGCTGAACAACTACTAAATATTTTGGAGAATTCGTAAAACACCCACAATAGCAGCCGCCGTATTGGAGAACCACTAAAACTAAGCAGAAACTAGTAATAATGGAAAAATTAAATGTAATGACAAAACAACTTTCCACATAAAAATGGAAATTACAAACATGAATCAAGCAAACAAAAAAACAAATTTAATAAACATATTTACATACATTCCATTTTTAGCAACCACTCATACTCAATATTTCCAAAAGAAAAGACAACAAAGAAAAAAAACAACCAAAAAAATAAATCGAATACTTAGAATATAAATTCATTTAACATATAAACTGCCTTTTTGCAAGTTAAGTACATAGATACACCAAGCTTTGTTACCATAAACGATTTTTATAAAAAAAAACAAAAGAAGCATTTTACATAAATTTATTTTAAGCATTTAACGCGTAGCCTTCATTCATTACATACATAAGTGTACATCTTCAAATTACATTCCTTCAAAATTTGTTTTTTTTTTTGCGTTAGCGAATTTTGATATTGGTAGAACTCGTAGAATATATAAACTTTGCACTCTTCTGCAATTCTTTAAAAATTCCATATAAATTCTATAACACTCAACAATATTACATAGTATATGTATATTTTTCTACTGTATCTCTAAGCTACTATACTGCATATAATCTTGTTACGGCTAGGAAACAAGTAATGATTGATACAAATTTTTTTCTAAAACCATATTCAAACAAAATAGAACGATAAATAAAAAACAAAATTTGATTTACACAAATATTTCATGCAAACATTTGCGCATACAAAGATGTAAATGGTAAGCTTTTTTATATTGCATAGATAAAAGTAAATTACTTAAAATTGATATTAAAATTGTATGGAAATTAATGTTTTACTAAGGACATAAATATATTTGCAAATATACATGTATTTATAATAAATAGAAATTTAATTCCAAAAAGTCGAACTAAATACATCAGTGGATTTCACATTGCATTTGAAAGGACCTGAAGTGTTTTCTTTAAAAAAATGTGTTCTTGACAAATAGGTATAAATCAAGGCGAATCCATACAAGGTGGTGTTATAAATACAACTACAAAATTCCTTGTATTTTGTTTTTGTTTCTGCGTAAAAGTTGTCAAAATTTAAATACATTTTGTTTTTGCTTTTACGGCTTTTGAAAGCTCATTCGCAAAAGCAAAAACAAAATACATGTAGGTGAATAAAAAAAAAATAAGTCAGCTGCTCTTATGCCATCACCTTCTATAAATTCGCCTTGGTATAAATGATATACAAAAAAATTTGCGTCTAACGAACATTTGTGGAATGCTGATCGGCGGTCGCTTATTGAGTCGACATTCACAATATCATTGATAATCGAAAATCGACTAATAGCCGTTTATCTAGTGGCAGTCGACGTTCACAAAAGGTGGGTGAGATCTAATCAATTGATGTAAATTGGAACGATTTACCCTCAACCCTTGTCAAGTTTTCACCCAGTCGGAAAAACAGAAGATCAAAAAGAAACATCTATTCAATTGAAAAATTAGAAGAAAAACATATATTTACGTTATAGGATGTCTGTCGTTTGCTCCATTGTTTTGTTTCCTGCTAAATGATCGTTATTATTGCTCGCCATTTAAGTAATCTCAATCGGGCACATTACGGTTGGCTTTGTCGACGTTGCCGTCAATTTTTAGTCGGCATC
The DNA here is from genome assembly GCA_951828415.1 of Anomoia purmunda. Taxonomy (NCBI): domain Eukaryota; kingdom Metazoa; phylum Arthropoda; class Insecta; order Diptera; family Tephritidae; genus Anomoia; species Anomoia purmunda. The sequence goes on from OX639993.1 coordinate 20,131,604, forward strand.
ACTTCGTATCGACATCGCCACCTAATTGGTATTGACTAGAGCCGCTGGAACGACGTCGACTGTTTTTCGATAAATTTGTGACATTTGAAATGAAGAAGATAGTGAGAAGTATTATGTATTGGAAAAAAACCAATTAGAACTCGGAAAGTTCGTAGCGAGATATATAAGTCGATTAAGTTAAAATAGCCGAATAACAATCACCACTGTTGATACTGTAATTATCTAAATTAAGGTGACCAACCGTACTCCCTTTGGAAGGGCAAGTCTCATTTTGTAAGCTATGCCCTTTGAAAAGTGCCCTCCTTTTTGCTATTTGTCCTTTTTAATATTTGATTTTGAAGTTATATTAATTACCGTGTGTGAATACAAAAAACTTTTAGGATATTCTTTACATCGATGTTTTTTACTTCGTCGCAAACTAATTGGGCAGATATTAATTTTTGTGCTAAGCATTTATCTGAATAAATAACAGACTGTTATTAAATTCCTAAACAATTTATACAATGTTCCTATGTTGAAATTGATAAAGATGGGTAGAAATACTGAGCCATTTTAAAAACAAAAAATATTCATTAAATTGAAAAGAACTCATTTAAATTATAATTAATCAGTAAAGGTTGTTTTCAACATTTTTCTTAACAAGACCGAACGTAAATACATCGTTGCAAAGTGGCAATTGAATTCACTACTTTGCTCAAGATTGAAAATAGGGAGCAATAAAAAATTATAATTTACACACAGGCGCAGACAGGGATTACCTTCAGGTTACTGTGTCTTATTCCTTGCCTTTACGCCTTTTATACGCTTCAGAACTTTCAGTTCTGTTTCTGTTTATGATTCTAATACACATTTTTTTATAATGTTCGCAACGTTTTCGTAAGCAATCTGTTTTGTTAATATTTTATAAAAATGTAGTTCGTAATATAAAAAAAATCTTATAACCCAACTGAAGGCGAATTCATACCAGATGGTGTTGAGTGTACAAAAACAAAAATATACTCTAACAAATTGTACGCACAATGACAGTAAGAATCGGTTAGAATTACAACAAACACATAGTTTTGACATTCAATCCAGCAAGGTTGCTTATTTGAATTCGCCTTGAATCGACTTTTGATACTTTGTAAAAATTCTTAAAATTCAACAAATTGTAAGCAAACCAAACCAGTTGTTTAAGTCACCAAGGTATTTTTCCGGGGTTATATAAAAAATAGCAGTAGTTTTCAAATTAGTTTGCTGTTTTGGTCCGTTCCGCAGTATATACTGTTGGTAAAATTTTTAAATCGTTTTGCATCATCAGGCCATATTTTTTATGGTCATATTAAGTTTAAAGATTTAGGATGAGTTAGGTTTAAGAATAAGTGGAAAAAGGTTATAAAGTAAAATTTCACAAGAAATAATTTGTAGAGCATTTTAATCGATTAGCTCTCTCACGAAAGGGCCGTTTTGAACACGTTTTTTTTTTGAAAGTTTCAACAAAATCCGTATGAGAGATTGCAATTCTAGAGAATTATTTGACGGAAATTTCATCGGGTGGTTTTTCAGAACAAAATTTTCATACAAAAACGTAAAAGTCTACAGAAAATCAAAATCAAGTATGTCCCCTTGAAATATGCAACAATTTGTTTTACACTTTCATTATACTTATATACTTTTGCCAAAAATTTAGGCAACATTTTTTTCTAAAAGCAATAATTGTCTTTCAAACTTTACTCTGGCGCTACAAATTTGATAAATAGAAAAATTTTGATTTTATTAAAACTATTTCGAACCAGCTACGCCTTAAGAAAAAGTCAGCAACAAATAACACACACCTACATTTACAGGTTGATGCCGTTGAAAAAATAAAATTTGATTCAAGAGAAAATGATTCTAAACCACTTCTAAGAGAAATTATTTTTTCCCCATTTATTTTTTTTTTGTTTTAATATATAGGCAACCGTTAAAGCCCCATGAAAATGGATTCACTAGTTTCGAAGACTAGTGAGTTCAGGCATGCAATCTGACAAACAGACAGGCAAATTCGAAAAATAGCACATTCATTCCTTTATTCGGTGCCTTTTTTCATCTCTATCTTTTATATTTGGAATTAGTTATAAAATGGGTTTATTAAAAAAGTCTCGCCCTTTCATTCTGAGTTGGAACTGCATTGTGTTATTTCCTACGTCTGGTGCAGTGAAAATCTATAGGCTATAGATTTAAGTTGAATCCTTTGACGAATATGGGACGTCTTCCTTTGAGTAGCACTTCAGACAGAAATAACGATATCGGAATCGCTCGATAACAAGGGGTTTTAAAGCTAAAACTATTATCAGAAAGTGTTTATCATATCGAAAGGATCGAAGAGGTTCTTCTAAAAATTGACGAAGTTTTCAGCAACGATATACAATAAACTGCTATCGCTTTCGAAACTAAACACATTTTTTTTATATCCACAGTTCTACATTCAATTCCAAATAAATCACAACATTTAATGCCAAAGAAATCACAAATTGAGCATGAACATATCAGGATAGTTAACTAGCCTTTACTTTTGACTTAGTGCAAAATTTTCCAACAACTTAATTCCATATTGATTCCGAAAATCGAATGAAATAAACACAAAAAAAACAAGTTTTCGAGATATTTTCAATTTACCTTCACTATATCTTACGAACAACATAGTTGGACCATCTTAATACGAAATGATAGAGAAAAAAATTCCTCATAAATGATATATGTATGTACATATGTACATATAATGTGTACCCTACATACATCATTTTTTGATAGGCCTAGTAGTTTTTGAGAAATTATTTAAACATTCGAGGTTTTTATTTATTTGTTTTTTTAAGAAAAACTGAAAAAACGGGGAAAGATACCGAACTTTTTGTAATTTTTTTCTTATTTACAATGAAAACAATAAGGTAATTATGTCCACTAAGTTTTACCAAATTCTGCTATATCCCATATTCCAATATCGTAACATTTTAAGAAATTATGAAATGAAACAATTTAAGGTGGTATTATGAGTTGCAAAGCTAATGAATCTTTACTCGAATTCATATGTTTTGTAGTACGGGTAGCGAAACGAAAATGTATTCGTCAAAATATGTCGAACGGACGGTAATTATTTGGGATTTTACTAATACTTCTTGTTTACAGCAATTTGTCTTTAAAATTACACAATTGTTAAATTTGTGTGAACTGATTTGTCAAGTACACTTTTTTGCGTATAGAAACAGCAAATCCAAGTAAATGGTTACATTCGCCACTCATAATACAAATGCTCAAAACTTTCGAGTGAGCATTCGCTACGCAACTGGCAATACCCCCCTAAATCAATTAAATTTACCAAAAACTACAGTGCCGGAAAAAGTTTTGGCGCAGAATTTTTTTTTTTCACAACGATTTTCATGCTAAACCCCTTTCACTAATTTTTCATTCAAATATAGCTATTCTATAACAAAAAATTGGAAACTTGATCAAAATTTCTAACTTTTTAATTGTTAGTTTTAGAAAAATGTTCAAGTATGTCGATCATTCAATTTTAGTACGTTAGGCGTCCTCCAAATCAACAATTCAACATAAGGTTTACCAATAAAACAGTTAATCATGGGGGTCTCAAACTAATGTTGCGCGGATGCTTTTCGTGGAATGGTGTTGGCCCTCTTATTAGAATCACAGGCATCATGGATAGCAGATACTATATTGAAAATATATTACAAGGTGTAATGCTACCTTATGCCGAAGAGGAAATGCCATTGCGATGGGTCTTCCATTCTTATTATCGATCATTAATTTTAGTACTTATATATCAAAATGAAAGTTTCAATTACGGAAATATCCATTGGTTGATAGAATTAATTTTTTTCTTCCATACAAAATTAAGTTTTGTTCCGAAAATATTTCGCAAAGAGGATTATTATTATATAGTTTTTTTTTTCAATTTAAAAAGTCTTTAGGATGTAGTTTCTTTAGACTAGTGCATTATGTGCGCCAATTTGGTGCGGATCGATGCTGTGGGTTTCGAGATAGACATGCAAATTTTCGAAAAAATGTATTAAAATACATATGTATATTTTTGTTTGCTAAAACTATACTTTAAATATCAATTTCAATATTACCACTTCTGAAAAAATCTCCTAAATTCGACATTTTTGGTCCGTTTAATTAATATGAGCTTTGATTTATTCGTAATAATATTTTTGCAATAAGTGATGGTCAAATTTGAATAAATAAAGAAAAATAACGGGTTTTCCCGGCTTGACCCATGAAAACTCACAACTAGCTCAAATCGCCCATATTAACCGAAAGCCTCTACTAAGTTATTTATTGGGGGTATATTCACGGTCACATCATTTAATTTTATTTTCAGTTTTTACTCAAAGCTTTTCAATCTGTTTTAGTATTATAATAAAACTCCATATCATAAAAATTCATCAGAAACTTTACTTGTGTGTTCTAAATATCTCCAAAATACTTTTGGTAAATCCATTTTATTCCGTGTAAAAGAATATCGCTCCAGCCTAATGAGTAAAAACCTATCATATTTCCGCCAAAAGTGATGACATCTTCAATGAAATTAATATAAAAAGAAGCTGAAATAAATAATAAAAAGAGATATTAAGAAATAGCTGTAGGTAATTGTTGGAATGGCTTATTGGCTGGCGTCTAAGCAAAATTGCAGAAAATTAAAAATAATTTCACATAAATGCAAAAAGAGTTTTTAAATAGCACGAAATAAAATGCAATAATATTTGTCTGCACAAATGTGTTTGTTTTTGTAAATTTTGAATGTTGCCAATGGCAGGCATTGTTTGTTTCAAAATTAAACCTAAAAATTGCGTAAATATAAATACATTCGTACGTACGTATGTGCACACACATGCACACTTATGTATACATATGTATGTATGTACATATATGTACACGGTATATATACAAAAGTAAGTATATATGTACATACATGCAGAGTTCTATGTACATATGTAAGTACATATATATGTAGTATATATTTATACCTACAATTGAAACAGCAGGCCGAAAGCTTTGATCGCTGGCCAACAAATACGAAATAGTTAGTTGTGAATATTGCGAGTAATTTGGCTATTTTTATATTTCAAATGCCGCAGCAGTAGAGGCAACCAAACGAAACAAACACAAAAAGTGGGGAAAATCGAAGAAACATGAAGTAAATTAATATGCTGATTTCGAAAAGAAAAACCTTAAATATCCATACAAATTAGTACAACGAAACTTTTTAGATAAAACAACAACTATCCTAACATAAATATGTAAATTATTTTAATATGTATATATTTGTCATCATTATTTTCTCAAATAAACTGCAACATTTAAGTTTGAAACGGTGAATACTATAAATATTTATTAGTTATTTTAGAAAATCCCTAATATAAACATTATTATATTATATTATTTTTTTTAGAAAAATACGTGAAATGCTTGCCCAGTTTTGAAAGCATTAATGTGATGAATAATAATATTAATTAAAAACAAATACCTATGTATGTACATAAGTACATTTTGAGGAATAATTACACACTTTAACAAAATTATTGTTTTTAAAAATCCCATGAAGTTGCTCAATGGCTGCTAAAGCTGCCTTTGGGTCCGCTGAAACCGAATCTAAAGTTAGAATTTTTACGCCACCTTTGGGGTTTCTCTACAGTATGTGGGTTTTCAACAAAGAAACATTTGTAGTTTTTTAAAATTATTGAAATAATAATAAGCCTTTAGATACGGCTTTTAGGATCAAAGTAACAGCGTCTGATATTTATTTTCATATAAAGCGCTCCACTTGCTACTAATTTCTATATTTTCATTTCATACATACATATATAAAGTTTTGCGAAAACAGCTAAGAACGTGAAATTTTGTGCTTCTTAAATAATACCATTTTTAGCTAATTCCTATATACGAGTATGTACGTAAAATATAGGTTGGAACTAATTAAAAAAAATAGTCTTAGGGTGCCTTTGTAACATAAGAGATTACCAGCCGCAAGGAGGGGAAGGTTCTCCGCGTTGAACTTTTTCTTTTTGTAAACTCTGTAGTTAAATGATTCTTTCAAATTCACTGAGAGCAAACAACGCAAGAACGATGGATAATAAGATTCCACCTTCCACGCTGAGAGCAACAGAAAGTGACGTAATAAAAGCTAGAAAATGAGAGATCAAAAAAACACAGTTCTTAAGAAGAAGAAGCGTAAAGGAGTCGAACAAATAACAGAACCATAGAAAGTTTTGTGTAAAATAAACCAAAAATAATTTTATTTCGTCAGCGAATGGGTGGTGGCTGTCAAATTGACAAAGAGAGGACTAGTTGTCCGCGGAAGGCCCAATCTTGTATTTTACCTTCCCTACAGAGAAGGTTTATTACTCAAATGTATGTACATATATTCCCTGCTGAGAGTGATAAGCGGGCCGCGGAAGACGCAAACAAGAATGTGAAAATATTAAACACAGACTGCAATAATTTCGTTGAAAAACCGATCGAATGGCAAGAATTAATGAAGAAAGGGATCAGTGGATCTGGAAATTTACAAAAAATTACCAAATATAATGTAGACAATATTGCTTGATGAATTTAACTGATGCATTCCAGGTGTATTAGATATTTTGGGCCTACCAAAACTTTATTGAAAAAAGGTTTCGATCACTGTTTGAAATCGGTAAGTTCGAATTTATTTGTTATAAAATACACTAGTAAATTATTTTGTGTTACTGTTTGTATTGATTAAAAAAATTAAAGCATTGAGTGTGTTACCATCCAAGCGCGAACTAAATGTATTGCTTACAAAGCCGCCGTGTGCCGCTCCATGTAAAAAAACATCAATTTTTTTTTTAAACTTTACTAGTTGTATCCATTGTTGCCAAAACTTGTTAACAAAAATAAAACGACTGAAAAGGTTAAACCAAATTTTGTTTAAGGCTAAGCATATAGAGTAACAATTCAAACCAAGGCGAATCCATACAAGGTGGTGTTATAAATACAACTACAAAATTCCTATGTATTTTGTTTTTGTTTCTGCGTAAGAGTTGCAAAATTTAAATACATTTTGTTTTTGCTTTTACGGCTTTTGTAAGCTCATACGCAAAAGCAAAAACAAAATACATGTAGGTGACTAAAAAAAAATCAAATCAGCTGCTCTTATGCTATCACCTTCTATAAATTCGCCTTGATTCAAACATTTTTTACGATTTCATAACAGATTTAAACGGGTTTCGTTTATTTTTATTGAATTTATAAACTTCAAATGCAATTTATTTTTAAGGTGCGAGATAGTTTGTTCATACGCAACACTTTTCTTTCTTATTCATGCCATATCTCATACTTGAAATTGCATTTAAAATTTTAACATTAATTATATTTCTTTGTTTTGTTTTGAAAATGTTCATAGCTCTGAAAATGCGTTCGACTTTTGCATTGCTGAGGTGTAAGATTAAAAAATTACAAACAGATTATATAAATGTAATTTTTTCCATTGCATGTCGATGACATTTATTTCATTAGAATCGAATTTACATTTCTCATGAGTTAAGTAATCAAAAATATTTCGGTTTACAGCATAAAAAGGGAAAGGTTAAAAGAAATATAAACAAGCCATAACTAGCCGGAAAAAGGCTAAAATGGCAAAACGGGTTGTATATTATGTAAAAACAAGTAAAGAAGTGCAACCTTCCTTGCCGAAGCCTTCATACCTCTCATGAATACCTAAAAATTTAATTTAAACAACTGCATTGTTAGCGTATAAAAATATTAAATTATAACACACTATTTATTTCTCTCATACAAAGTGAAATACACTAAAATAAAGTAAATAAAAGACTATGATAAAATTAATTGTATTTTTCTTGAAAAATTAAAAGATTAAGATACATGGGAAAATGTAGTGATATTAAGCGGTAGAACTAAAAAATATCTCGTCATGGTCACAGTGGGAGATGTCATATGTTTTTGCCCTTATACCGCCTGCAGGAAAACTCTTTAATAACCAATCAATCGCAGTTTGATGTTTCGTAGTAGGGAAATTTGTTAGCAATTCGAATTTAGCAAAAGTTGTTAAAGTCTCCAACCAGAACCTATTTTTAATGATTTTCTTAGTAGACCTGGTAAGATTTGATAAATTAATGGCCTACAGAATTTCACGGGTTTCGCTGTCTAAACATAGGAGAGTTTGAAAGCAAATTCTCATATTTGAACAATCAGTTGTATGGGCGCTGTAAGTTGTAGTGATTCGATTTTGATGATATTTGTTGTGCGCTTTCAATTGATGATAAATGAAAGGCGTGCTAAATTTCATGTATTTAGCTGCTTTGATGTTATGTTGGAGTTATAATGGAAAACCTCATATCTGAACAATCAGTTGTATAGTAGCCTATAAAGTCCGATATGGTCGGTTTCGAGAAATGATTAATACATTAAAGAAATACATCTGCCTACCAAGTTTCATTTAGATATCTATAAAATTGAGGGACTATATTGCATTCAAACGAACAGGCAGACGAGCATAGTTAAATCGCATCAGCTCATTGTCCTGATCATTTTACTATACTTGGGTATGGGTCTTCTTCTTCTTCTTAAACTTACTAACTCCGGGCCAAAGTTATAATACCATTTTATCTCAAATTCTAATTATATGTACTCTCTAATCCCGAGATTCAAATTGAGTAATCCCGTGGTTTTTGGGATTAAAAAATGCCTGGATCTCGGGACTCCATTTTGGCATCCCTAGTTACTACTGAAAGGGCTACAATTATTGCAATTTAAAAATGTATGTCGTCTTCCTCTTTTACATGGAATGCCCCTAAAATAAAGACTGGATGTAGGCTTACAACAATTTGGTTTCCCAATTTTTTTCTAATTAAAAAATATTTAACAATACCTCCTCGTTATAAAATGCACCATATACTTATAAATTAAGGTACGCACAATATGTTTCTCAAAATTAGAAGATACTCTTACATTCATAAGTACATACATAGATATTAACATCTTTGTTTTCGGTTGAACCAAATTCCCATATGCTACGTTGCTGGCAGAATATTAATGAGCCTCAGTTCTTGTATGGAAAATTCAGTGCGACAATTTTCTTTTCCAAACATCCATACACTACTGCGCGTGTATTTGTACTGCCTATACATATTATATATGTACATATGTATGCATATATGTATGTGTATGTATTATATATGTATTTATTTGTGTGATGGAAAATACAAGTACAAACGCATCAATGTGATCTTAAACATTTAAAAGCTTTTTAGTCAAACATGGAGTAACGGTAGATACATAGGTAGGTACATATACTAAATACATAGATATGCAAGAATGCTGTTGTTGAGCGAATACACAGGTGTCGTCTATGCCTGCGCAGGAAACTTGTAATTGTATGCATGTGCATACACATATCAGATATAGTGGAGGGAAATTTTCGAATTGCAAGAGTTGGGAAATTTTTCAAATTTATTTTCACAAATGGCTGAGTACTGCTTTAAAGTTCTCTATTTTGCGGGAGAGCGCATTGAGTACTGAATAAAAAATTGTTAGACTCTTTCTTTTCTATAGTTTTTCATTTCAAAAATTGTTACTTTGTGAGCTTTCGGAAAAAATGGGGAAATTTTTAGAATATTCGTATGAGTTGAATTGAAATTTAAAGAAATTACACCAATACTAGTATTTTCTAAATATGTATATGTGCACGCCTACATTGAAAGTCACATTTATATTTACAAGTATACAATTTTCGCTATATGTATGTATATAGTCGATCAAAAAAATGTTAGTGTATTTTCGTACAAATTTTCCATATAGCCGCCCAGTTCGGAATCGGTTGGGGGCTTTCTGTTTTGGGAAAGTTTGTCTTGCATCAGTGTTCTCGGGGTTTTGACAGCGTATAGTGTGTTTGGAACGCTAAGGTTAGTTTAGCGGCTGTGAACGCCTATAAAAATTTTAAAAAGAAAATTTTGCAAAGCAGCAGCGTATGAGTAACCAACAATTTTTTTTTTTTTATTTTACAATAATAGAAATTATTGAAAAAATAATACCTATAAAAAACAAAATCATAAAAAATCAATTAAATAACTGAAATATTACAACAAAAAAAGCCCATCAAGCAAATATTTGTGCCAACTGCGTGCTAATCAATTCGGTGGGCATACGCTATTATATCCCTTTTTGGTTTAACGTTAAAAAATGGGCAATAAAAAATAATAATTTAAAAGTATCAAGTGTGCGTGTGCCTGTGAATAAAAGCAAATAATGAAGTGAAAAAAAAACATATTCAACAGCTGAGTATGAGTTTTAAAAATGTCATCTATGATAGTTGCAAATCAATTTCGGAAATGTTCAAGAAATTTTGCCAACTTTGCAATAGAAAAACTTATGCATAGAAAAATATTATGCAATGCAGCTAAGCTGAAAAAGTATTTTTTTTTTTTTTTTTTTTTTTAAATAACCGCTTTAAGCAATTCATAACAAAAAATTGTGTGTACATGTTTCTTTTGGGTGCTGACGGAAATTCACTTATAAGGAATTTTGTAACCGAATCGCTTGGACACAAGCAAATACCCACACTCAAACATTTATCTACATACATATGTACGTGCACCCCTCCATACATACACCAAAAAAAATTTTATAACACTTTTCTAACTAAGTGAGCATTCGCAATTTGCTATAAAAATTTTGAAAGTGGTCTAATGGCCATGCCATACATTTTCAGCACACACACATATAGTCACACTAGAGTATGTGTATGCATTTAGGATACATATAGGAATGTATGGGTGTGTGTACCTTTGCATGTATTTAAAATATACAAATACGAATTTCACTGCTCACTGCGTTGCGGGAAAAAAGCCACAAGCTAGCGTAGATGAAAGCAAAATGCGCGCAGCAGAACACCCTATTTAAAATCTGTACACATACATACATATGCACATATGTACATACACACACACACACAACTACACGGATTATCATTTTTGCGTAGGTCCAAGTGACATACCGAACACCTGCACTAAGAATTTTTTGGTATTTTTGTTTTTCGAAATGTCAAATTTTCATTTATTTTTAAGCTCAAGCAACACACACAGTGACACACTGGCACACAAACCCACACACTCACTTGCACTTTGCACTACAACATCGCCTACGTAAAAAATTTAATTTTTTTATACCCAAGTGTACATGTATATAGTATATAAATATTTTGGTGAAGCTGAGCAAAATTTTGGCACTCAGTTTTCTTCATAAAATTTAATTTTACCTGTTCACTCTGGTTGAGCTTTCGCAGCTTTTTGAAAATATCTATAGTCAGCATATATGTATACATATGTACATATGCGATCGGAAATAAAAGTCGTGGATTCGGAATTTATCCTTGAGTTTGTCGGCCGATCATCGGTCGACACCTCTTTCTATTTTACAAATAAATATACTATGCAATTTCTTCGTACATATGTATTTTCGTATTTTCTTTACGCCCACAATGAATTTAAATTTTTTTCGAAAATACACGCACGAAAAACAACAGGCATACATAGAGACAGGTTTTAAAATAGAATCTTTAAAAATGAGTTCGTTTGCGATCGTTTAACATTTTATACATATACTCACACACATGCATACATGTGTACATACGTAAATATATACAACTCTTCATGATCACTACGAAATATATGTTTTAAAACATTTTCATTCATAGAATTGAAAAAAAAAAATTATTGAAAAAAATAAGCATTATAAAAAATATTCACTGTTCAAAATTTAAGAGTATATTTTTAAAACGGTAGAAATCAGTACTGCTCCCCATAGTCCAGCATTTTGAGAGTTCGCTGAAGATTTTTGAAGATTTGTATGCACAGTGCCGAAAATAAATATTGGCACAGTAATTGCTTTTCATATTAATTATAATGATTTTCAATCAAAAATTTTTCCTTAATTTTTTTATGAAAATATAGCGTATTCTATAGCAAATGCAATATCACTACAAATTTTTAACTTGGAAGAAAATTCACGAAAATTCAGCAATTTAAAAAAAAAAATCAAAAAAACTTCAAACATTTTAATTCGTTACTTTTTGTTTTTAGAAAAATATCGGGTATGCAGTTTTGTAATCCTTTCAATTTTGGTACAATAAATCGCAAGCTTTAAGTGATTAAAAATGCCCGATGATTTTCGGTAATTATTATTTTTTTTTTTTAATTGTGTACAAATTTTGAATTTTTGACTTATATGGCGTTTGATACAGAATGCGATATTTTCGATGAAAATCTAATGAAAACATTTTAGTTTGAAAAACATTTCGAAGAATATCAAAATTTTTTTCCGACACTGTATATGTAGTTTGATGGCGTTATTCATACAAAATAAAATAGATTTAAAGAGCTTTGTAAAGTGACATTTTAATGCAAATTTTCGATGTTTAAAGCATTTATTATTTTTAAACATTATCTTATACACATAACAGCAAAATTTGAACCCATATTTCCAGATATAAGAAGTATAGATTTCTTAAAAAATTCCATCATACCTACACATATACAAATATACTAGAAATTACGCATTGACCTCAGTCGAAGATCATCATCGAGAAACAAATGGGATCAAAGCAAAATCATATCCAAAAAAAAACAAAAATATCAAAATACAATGCTGTAGTCTAGAATTTCAAGCACATTCGCATAAACAGAGCGTCTGCAGAACTAAAAAAAAAATCGCCATTTTTCCAACCGCCCACACAACATTTGCATTAACGCACCCACACACACACACACACAAATACAAATACAAAATAAACCCACAATCGACTGGACTGTGTTTCCATCAGCATTTATTTTTAAAATTTCCGAAATGCTTAACAAAAACTGGCGTACGAGGAAAAGCTCTCATTCGTCGGCTAGTCCGATTGAATGTAGGCGTGAATATTCTAATGATAATGACCAAAGTTAGAATGAGATTAAAATATACATATATTTCGCACGAATGCGCTACATATTATATATATATAATACATATGTTCAGTATTTAATACAATTTATGATTTCCCTGTTAGATCTACATACATACATACATGCATATGACATTTAGGGTGTTTTCCTAAACGCAGCAATGCAAGGAACCCATCTCATAGTTATTCCTAAGCTACATTAGATTGAAATTACCAATTAGTGTAACTTAGCAGAAAATTCGTATAACTTCGTGGTTGCGAATACTGGATAAATATGTATGTCTAGTGCTGTTTAAAGTTTGAAGTTTTGCATTACTGCATTTAAGAAAACTCCCTTTGTATCTTGGGCAGTAGCACAGTTACAGAATGCTTTGAGTTAGCTAGCATCCGTGTAGATAAACAAATTTTGAATGATTCTATTATTTGCGTATTTGTGCATTGGCAATAGTGTACAGTTAAATGAAAAGAGCCCGTCATATGTAGCAGAAAAAGGACCAATGCCCAAGCGGCAAATAAAAGCCTTTGTGATTTTGATAGAAATCCATGACCCAGAAGTCTTCATACAAAAAAATTTAATATGAAGTGCCAATCACTGGAAAAATGCTATCAGGTTGGTTATTTTGAACGACACTAAGGTTGGGTACTCCCAACATTCTTCTGTTTATTTCCATTTCTACAAATTGGACCCATGAGTACTTCTGGCATTGGTGCCAATTTTCCAAAAAATCGTCTCTAAAAAAATGCTATTAGACAGAAAAAAATCCATTACAACTGCAGTTTCGTTTTTACCAGAAAACAAAAAAAAAAAAAACTGTTATCGCGAATTTACAAATTTGTAAACGTTACCCGAATTCTGACATTTGACGAAAAAGTTGCTCCATGCCACTTATGTATTAGGTGAGGTACATTTTTTATTTCGCCGATAAAAGTTGTATCCCAGCATTTAATTTAAACCGTACCTGACAACTGTTAAGCATAAGATAAATATTTGTTCCGTTTCCAAAAAGACTTATTTTTAACATTTATTTTTTCGCATTGCCTGATAACAGTTATTACCCAACTTTTACTTTTTACGTTGTCTGCTAAACATTCCAAGATGTATTGATGAGAATGAAAATGGAGAAGCACTTGAAGATGATGAAAATGAAAGTGAAAGTGAAGATGAATATGAAGACAAAGTACAGATAATGGTAAAGCTGAAATAACTTTTATGAGGCAACATTAAAAATAAATGATTTGAAATAACTCTTATTGACAATGGTAAAAATATTTCTCATTTGTTATGAAACTACTTTTTCGTTAAATTTCAGAATCCGCAAAATTTTCAAACCCAAATGACTGTTAGTTCTCTCCCTAAATTTTATTGTAGAAATTTTTAGTTCTAAATTCGGCTATATGCAAAGATTTTCTATGTCAAATTTTCTTTATTAAAAGAGGATTTATCGGTTGGCATAGATAAACTATTTTTTAGGTTCAGCCGCTCATTTTCTCAAGTTAGTTCTATTGAGGGCTTACTCTCCTTGTTTAAGATAAGTGACAACGGAATTTTGTTTTTCAAAATAAGTATTATAAGAGCTCGAAAGAGCTGACATTAATTTCTTAAGGAATTGTTAATTATTGATACACCTTTGTGTGTTATTGGCCTTAATGAGTACCTTAGTACTCACACCTAGTACATAGAAGAAGTCTGCGTGTAGTGTTTTTTTTTCAATTTTTCTATAGCTAAATCTTTTTCGTTTATTTTTTATAAAACAAAATACAATCTGTAATAAAAATCATACAAATATAAGTTTCAAACTTTGATAAAAAAATTCAAACAAATTTTCATAAAAATTTCACACTTTAAAAAAAAAATGTTTAGGTATGCACTTTTATAGCCTAAACAACTTTAGTGCAATAAAGTGATTTTTAATAATTTTTTCTTTGAGTATTGTAAACAAAAAGAAACTGTACGCAAACTTCTGTTAAGTTTAGTATTAGGGTGTCCCTTATTTCGTAAGTTGTTTTCATGAGTTTTTGTTTATGCCCTAAAAAAACTGTCAATTTAAAATAAACTCTTAATTTTCAATACAAACCGTGCCGAAATCTTAAAATTGTAAAACAAAATTGTTTATTATGATTGGGTTGTTCACAAGGTGTCATAATGTGTCATAAGTCGTAAAGTAATAAAATTTAAAAACTACAAAATTGATTAGTTTTAATTATTTCTTTAAGTTCAATCCTAAAATTTAACTTTTGAAATCTAAAATTTCTGACTTCATGATTTGTGATTTATGACACCATGTGAATCACCCAAATTGTTTTTTGTTTCACAATTTATGATTCTATCTACGACGGTGACGCTTTAAAAGCGAAAGTCACCTGAGGAGAGTCAGGCTTTTAGAAGCCACAGTAATCATAGGCTTTTTCAGATACTCTAAAAAACTACAACTACAACGACGATACTCATGACATGTCATACATGATTCATTTGTGAGATTGTCGTGGAACGTCGCTTTCACTACTGGGAAGTTAATGATATGCCGGACTTCTGATGTCAGGGTGATGACATTATTTCTTTGCTTTGCCACAATAAAAAAAAGTCTTGTTTTCTTATGTGGATTTCACTGTCAAAACTACACTTCTATGTGTTATCAAAAAAAAAACATATTTTGATACAAATATTTACATATCAATAAAACAATAACTTCTTTATACTGCGGCTAAATACTCAATTCTTTCCTTAGCAGATCAGCATAAATTAATCAACTAATTTGTTTTGTTTGTATTCATTCTTGCAGTGTTATTCTTCATTTCTTTATTCCCTCCTCTAAGTAAAACAAAAACACAGTCACCATGGACGCCATCAAGAAGAAGATGCAAGCGATGAAGCTTGAGAAGGATAATGCCATTGATAAGGCCGATACCTGTGAAGGTCAAGCTAAGGATGCCAATTCCCGCGCCGACAAATTGCAAGAAGAGTTGCGCGATTTGGAGAAGAAATTGGTACAAGTTGATGTTGATTTGGTCACCTCCAAGGAACAATTAGATAAGGCTAATCGTGAATTGGATGAGAAGGAGAAACAATTGACCACCACCGAATCTGAAGTAGCCACTTTGAATCGTAAGGTACAACAGATTGAAGAGGATTTGGAGAAGTCCGAGGAGCGCTCAACCAGTGCCCAACAGAAATTGCTGGAAGCCACACAATCCGCTGATGAGAACAACCGGTTAGTTAGTACAAAATAAACAACTTAAAATAATAATTTTGTTATATGTATGAAAAAAATAAACTAAAAAAAATTGTAATACTCTGCTTGTATGTAGTATGTGCCAAGTATTGGAGAATCGTTCACAGCAGGATGAGCAGCGTATGGATCAATTAACCAACCAATTGAAGGAAGCCCGTATGTTGGCTGAGGATGCTGATACCAAGTCCGATGAAGTGTCGCGTAAACTGGCCTTCGTTGAAGATGAGTTGGAAGTGGCTGAAGATCGTGTCAGGTCCGGTGAAGCCAAGATCATGGAACTTGAGGAAGAATTGAAGGTGAGAATGTTAGAGTAAACAATAAATACGCATGTTTTCGAATAGCAAATTATAGCAGTCCACTAATGGCTTTGCATTTTCGCTGTTTGCTGTTTAGGTCGTCGGTAACTCGTTGAAATCCTTGGAAGTGTCCGAGGAGAAGGCCAACCAACGCGTTGAGGAATTCAAGCGCGAAATGAAGACTCTGTCCGTCAAATTGAAGGAAGCCGAACAGCGCGCCGAACACGCTGAGAAGCAAGTGAAGCGTCTGCAAAAGGAAGTCGATAGGCTAGAAGGTAAGATCTGGGCATAGTATGAGTGGAAATAAATTTTTTTTTTGGACTACTCGAAAAAAGAAAGCAAAGTTTTTGTAAAATATTTTTGAGCGTTTTTTTATAGCTTTCCCTTTTTTCGAGAGTGATGAGCTTTTATAATGATATAAAGTATAACAAGCCAAGCGCTTAGCTTTAACTAATTAACTGACAAAATTTGTTGGTTTTGCATTTTTAACTCGAAATACAATATTTTTTGCATTTTTTGTATATATTTACATACAGACGTGTACAAATTTGAAACACTTATTGTAAATATTCAACGCTGCGTTGATACAGTGTTGCCTTTTTTTGTTATTATTTTTGTATTAAATTCGAATTTTTATACAATTCTTACTACTTTTACTACTGTAATTCGCCATTAATGCTGCTTATTTAATCTGTAAAAAAAATTCAAATGCTTTTTGCAGACCGCCTCTTCCATGAGAAAGAAAAATACAAAGCAATCTGCGATGATTTGGATTCAACATTCGCCGAACTTACTGGATATTAAATATCAAATATCACACCAAAAACTATACATACCTACATACACATGTATATTTCGAATATCATTCAGTTTTCACAAAACAATAGCATTCAAATTTCCAAACAAAAAAAAACAACTTCAATTGTTGTTTTCCAAATTTTGTTTGTCATTTTGCCAAACCAAAAATAAAAAATAAATCGCAATTTCCTACCTCACATTGCAATTTTCCTAAAATTCGCTTAGGCCCAACTTCACACACACCACACCCACTCAAGCGATACTTTTAAACCACTGTGCTCGGTGTTTGTAGTGACAGCTGGGCACCTTAGACACACACATTGCGAAAAAAAAACATTACAAATCATCACAGAACTAATAGCTTGGCCAATCAGCCATTTTGTCCCCTAATCAAATGAAACTGCCATTCTCGAATCAATCAATCAATACAACACTGTAAATATTCGTCCAAATGTATAGACAATTATATTTCGTAATGCTACCTACGCTCGTCAGTTGCGCTTCTAATATCTGCTAACCAACTACTGCTGTGCAATTCTTAATTACTGTGTACATAACAACAACAAAATGAAAAAAATTCGAATACAATTTGCCGGCCTAGTGAATCCCGTTTCTGTAAAAAAAGTATCAGGTGAAGAGTTTTTAGTTACTTTACTTTATTTTGTAAATATTTGTATTTTTATGTTAAACTTTGAACCAAAAATATGATGCTTGCATGTCTGTACATATGTATGTATGTATCTATGTATGTCTATATTTAATTTTAACCAAGTTTGCTTCTCTCGCAAACATATACGATTTTTACGCTAAATATTTTTAGAAGCACATATCCCTGCCTTTTATAGAATGGAGAATTATAAACTCTTATATAATATATAAAAAAAAAGAAATGCAAGCGTCTGGTAAAAAGTTCTCTGACATAAATCATATAAAATGAGTTCGGTTCGGAATTTTCTGTGATCTGTCATTAAATTATCGGGTAGTTTCACAAACGTCTGAGGCTTTATAACGTAAGGTTCCCATATTAGCGTCCACCAAAGGTAGTAGCTTTTCCTAATGAAAGAGATATAGTATAAATTGTTTAACTGCCACGTCTATCCACCACTTGCGCGGAAAGGATAAATGGGGCCTGATTTTAATTTTACGCTAAATATTTTGCATAAATATTTAGTTACACGCGGAAAAATGTAACATGGTGCAAATTGGCCAACTGTTACGCCCACCATCCCTACTAAATTCTCCCCCCAGGTATATAACATGATCCGACGGGAATAATTTTTGATAATGAACTTCAGTCAATACAGAAATTATTAAGTTATAATATAGGCATGTAAAGATTAGCCCACAACCACGTTCACTTGTCGCACGTCTAAAAATATTGGCATATTTCTTTTGTCTCTGACATTAAAAAAAAAATTAAAAACCGCGTTTTCTCACGCTCAATCGTGTTTTAAATAATATTTACGACAGATTTGTAACAGAAAATTCTATTTTGATTTCGTAAACTTTTCGTCTATATTTGTTATTTTAAATAGGGCCATTCGAAAAACTTCAAACCAAATGTACATATAATTTTGGTATTGTGGTATTGTAAGGTCCCTTTTCCCGACTGCCTACTATAAAATATCTCCTCATTGAATGCATTTTCGTTTTCTAAAATGTCTGCTATGTATGTTTATCTTAAGAAATTTTTTTTAACATTTGTCTTCGACAAGTCCATCAGTTTTGTTTGTGAACATAGAACACCTGCTTGACTTTTCGTTTGAGGTATTTTATTATAATGCCCTCTTCGGAAGTAAAGTTTCTTTTTACCTAGTTTCTTGTTTTCTATCTTCTAAATTGTTTGACATTTTCAACGAAGGCATCTTTCCATTTTTTTTTTGCTGCTTCGAAACATTGTGTGTCTGGTTCCCACTTGATTAACAACAATTCCATTAAACTGAGTTTGAAGCTCTTCCTACCGGAGAAATTTATTAAGAAAAAAGGGAATTGTGACACTTTTGGGATTTTTTTTTTTTACTTTCTCAAGAAGTTTATGATTGTTCCAATATTGTTTCCGAACCAAATGTTGCTAAACCTTTGAATTAGGGTCACTCGAAAAGTCGTCTTTCTCTATTCTGAAAACTACTGAGCTTGGCACAAATAAAAAAAAGTTTTGGAGAATTGGAGAATTTGTTTTCGAAATACTATGCCACGAAGTCTTTATCTTTGACGTATTCTCCCTTTTGCGTTCCATTGATATTTATTTCGCGTTTTTAAGTAGTGTCTTGAGATTATCTCATAAATTTTGGAGAGTCGTGCAATTCTTGTTTCCAATTCCGACACTAGCGAGTGTTTTGAAAAAAAAAAAATTTATTTTTATGTCTCCAAATCGTGTTTTGAGCACTTTTTGGGGTTACCTAAAAAATTTGACATTTTCATATAGATTCCGCCACTAATAGAAGAAACTAGGTTTCAACGAAGTTACATTTCATAGGATTAAAGAACCAATCCTCTCCCTCTAAAGGGATGATGAACGGTGATGAAGGGAATGTAGTAGAATACATTTTTAGAATTTTTGAGATGAAGCTTTTTATATAATCTAGATTTGATATTGATTGAAGCCCAGATACCTACCTATCTACCTAAACATTGATATTTTCAGTGCCACAATATCTGAGTTTTGTAACGTTTTGTTTTATTTAATATGTGTATTGTATTTTGCTTGCACTTTGCATTTATTTTGTGTTTTTTTTTTTAATACACGCATTTACTATGAAATTTTTCTTGTTGCATTACTTTATATAATTGCACTAAGTGATAATTTATATCACACTTTTTATATTAATTTCCTATTCTCTATTCTCTCCGCACAGACGAACTGGGCGTCAACAAGGACAGATTCAAGTCGCTCGCCGACGAAATGGACTCCACATTCGCCGAATTGGCTGGTTATTAAAACTGTTTTGACGAAATGTGCAGACGGCGTTGATTTTCTAACAAGAAATTTCGCTCTATGTGTTTTCCAAACGCAACAACGAAAACGGCACTATTTTGTAACACAACCTGTATAAATGTAATTGTATAAATGTTAAAAAAAAACACCAACAACATAATGATGAAAAAATTATTAACGACAACAGCAGCAACAACAACACCTTGAATTGCTTTTTCATTTTTCTAGTAAAAACAAAAAACACAAACATGCATTAATGCCATGCAAAAGTCGACGGAACATACGCGCTTTGAATGAATATTTTGATAAATAAATTTAAAAGAAACTAACTTTTTACAATTTTCATAATATCCTAATTTAACGAAAAAATACATCGATTTACATATATTTGTACACACTCACACACAAACACATTTGGAGTATCAAACCGAAGCAAATAGTGTAAATGAAATGAACAATTTTGTTAGAAGAAAAATAACTAGTTATCCAAAAAAAAAAAACAAACAAGAACAAAATAGCGGCCTTATCCAATTGTTTCACTCAACTATTTTAAATTTTAATTTTTTGCTTATTTTAAATTAATCATTTTATTTTGTTTCTCGTTTATTCGCAAACACTCAAGTCTACACATAAAAATATATAGAGAGAGAGAAGAGAATATTGTTCGACTTTGATCAGGAATATTACACTGGGAGAGCAAATGATAAATTTAAAATTAAATATATTTATTTAATAAAAAACCAAAAAACAACAAAAACATTTAAAAACATACATAAAGAATCGATATATTCTTTGTATTTGCTGAATTTTTTTTTTGTGACTCCATATATTACGTTTAGTCAAAGAAAATAGAAAGTAAATAAGTTGCATCCCTCCAAACCTCCCCCTAAGAGACGAACTAATTGGACTTTTGCTGATTGACATTAAAATATGCTAAGTTCTGGTGTGGTGAAGTTGGCCGAAAATTCTTACCACAGGAAACGAAACGCCATGCAACTTCTTTGTAATATACGTTTTTTGTAAATTGCATGTCGTTTCGTTTCCTATGGTAAGATGTATTAGCTTATTTCACCAAACCAACAAACAATTGGATCGAATGCGGACTTATTAGAGGAACGGCGAGGCGAGTGAAATGTCACATGGTGAATGTTCTA
This sequence comes from Anomoia purmunda, assembly GCA_951828415.1. Taxonomy (NCBI): domain Eukaryota; kingdom Metazoa; phylum Arthropoda; class Insecta; order Diptera; family Tephritidae; genus Anomoia; species Anomoia purmunda. Next base: position 20,152,972 of record OX639993.1, read on the forward strand.
GAATTTGATACAATTGGTTTTTCGTGTGAATGATTAAGCTAAGCTTATGTTACCACAAGAACGAAAGAGCTGCAACTTCTGAGTGCTCGATGTTATTTGGTTACACTGGGCAACAACTGTAACCTACCCTGACTTTTACTGAAAGCAAATAACGTAGATTACAAAGAAGTTGCATCAGTGAAATTATTCTGTGGTAGGAAATGTTAGCTTACTTCGCCACAGCACAAACCAATTGGATTCAATCAGATTCTAATATCAATCAGCAAAAATCAAATTTGTTCTGGTATGGTGAAATAAGCCAAAATATTCTGTTGGCATATACGGTGAAAGTATGCTGCTACTTCTTTGCAATCTACGTTCTTTGCTAAAGGATAGCCAAAGCACTTAGATTACAAAGAAGTTGCATCACTCCCACCGTTCCGCTTACAGAAAATCTTGTCTTATTTCACCATACCAGAACTAAATTGAGTTTTGCTGATTGATATTAGAATCTGATTGGATCCAATTAGTTTCTAGTGTGGTGAAATAAGACTACATTTCTTGCCACAAGAAACGAAACGCTATGCAACTTCTCGATTAATTTGCACGCATTTTCTTTTGATGGCCTACCAAAGTTTTCATGTGTCGGCCAAAGTTGTTTTAAAAAAAGTGGAAAAAATTGTTGTCTGAGCGAAATATTTTCGCGGAGCAGTTAAACCCATAAGCTCCCACCTAAAGTGTAATTTTGGCCGCTACTTTAAGAAACTCCTAAAATAACAAATTTGGAAAGTTAGAGGAAAAAATGTTTTACAATATTATTTTTCCGAAAAGTTTGATAAGGGGTCTTTTGAGACAAAATGTTTATACAAAAACCGCTAAAGTCCACAATTCATATAAAAGAGTATGTTCCCTTATCCAACATACATTTATGCTCTTCTTCATTAACTTTTGAAAGTTAACAGAGCTGTAGAATTCGCCTTTACTCGCACATAAATTTGGTCAAAAAAGTGCCCTCGAACAATTTTCCGGAGAATAATTCAGTATATTTTAAACCTCTACCGACTTTACGAATTTGTTTTTTACAAGTTCATTGAAGGAAGAATCAAAATTAACTTTTTAGTTGGGACTTAGTGGCTTAAAATATAATAGAAAAATATATCCCTACAGACATATACATATTTTAACTCGATAAATCTACATAGATCGAGTTGGTTTTCGGAATGGTGAAATAAGCTAACAGCGAAATGTTCGGAAAAACGAAACGGAGTGTACTTTCTAATTTCATTATAAACTCCGTATTTCTGCTTATCCAATTTTTTTTTCAAATGAGCTTAATGATTGCTCATCTCCTATTTGAAAAAATTGCTTAAGTTTTAACAGAGGTTTCATTAAGAATGTGGAATTCTTTCAGTGGTTTTTGTACTAAGGGTCTCATCTCGAACTAAGGAAACATCTCGACTCTACTAACCGCAAAAATTAATATTGTGGATGGTTAAAAAAGGCAGGTCGAGGTTTGCATCGGTCATACACATTTACATATGTACATTAGAGTGCCCAGATAAAAAGTAAGTGCACAGAGGGAAAACAACTTTTCAAAATAGAACAAAAGTTATAAGATACCTCTATAATTTTTAGGACTAAATTTTCTCTTATTAATAGGGAAGCCGAAAGTACAAGAACGATTCGACGAAGTAAATAATTGAAAACAACGAATACTTAAAACTATTTTGTTATCCACTTCAATTATCATAATTTTATAAATAACACCAATGGAGTTCTGCTGAAAGTATAACAAAAAGACATAATTGTATTATAAAATCGAAAAAGGTCTACACATAATATAACATAACATAACAGAATATAGTTTCCAGGTCAACGAATAAAAAATCCCATAAATTTATACAAAAAAAATAGAAAAAACAATGGATCCGCGAAAGAAGTTAAACTTCATTGGAAAATTTCCGGAATGGAAAAACGGTGATGGCACACATATGTTTTCTTGCCTTTCACAACAATATTCAAATATTTTACTAAACTTATTAAACTTTCTAAAACGTTGGCAACCCTATTCAAAAACATTTCTTCTGCAAACAAAGCTTTCTTTAACCTAATCATAATATTACATAAACGTTGTGAATTTAAGTTTTCAAAAACGCGGCATCTCTCTTGAAACGTGTTTTCGAAACTAAGCTTTCTTAAATCTCTTACATTTGAGACTCTTAGAGTAGCATTTTACTTAACTTATTAATTAAATTGTATTAACTATTTTAATTAGGTGGCAGCGTATAAACCTATTTCGTTGCACACCAATATTTTAATTGGGGTGTTCGCAGTTCGTTCCAAAATGTAGACGACCACATTTGTGACGGTTTCTAAACATAATAACTGTAAAAGTAAAAAAATAACATATGCTAGTAATTTTTAAATAGCCTTCAAATCATAACATGAATTATTAACTCAATTACCGAATTGACGCAAAGAAAAGAGGTCTGGCAACACCAATAAAGTATTGCAACGATTTGGCGATGTCTGTTGTAAAAAGCTGCTCACAGTTTGATGCTAAAAAAACCTATATTTTGGAACACATTTAGTTCCGTACTGTGAATGCCCCAAATATTTCAGATAATTTATTAATTTAACTTAATTAACCTTTCTATATATTTTTGCTTTGTTTGCAATAAAATTAAACTGTGCCGTAGAAGCTCAGATACCACTATGTTTATTTGCCTTAAAAAAATTTTATTGTACTCAGTAGAATGCCACAAAGCGATTGACATTTTATAGTTTTGCATTGGCGCCAAATGAAAACCAAGCATAACGTTCGTGATTCAAGTAACACCCATACATGTTGACATGTAAAGTAAATATATAAATGAAAAAAAATAATTTAAACGTCAGCGGGTGATATGCCATGTTTAACGTCAAGTAGCAGGAATGATGAATGCTAATTGGGAAATCGATTTAAAATAAAATCAGTGGTACATATAAAAGAAACGCCAGCTGTCGTGTTATGATCACGGCGGATTAAACATTTCTTATAACGGCAAAGTGAATGAAAGCGTCGACGACAAAAAAAAAATATTTTAGACATATTTATGAATTTAAGTTCCCGTTCAGCCGTTTTTTGGTATACATATATATGCAAATACACGTTCATTGGATGTGATAATATTTTTAATTTTTTTTTTTATTATAACTTTGTTCACCTAGCGGTTGTTTTTAACAGCATAAAGCAACCGAGATAGATATAGACATAGTTTTACCATAAATTCTGTTACACAGTTTGTATGCATTGGACAAATTTGCAGAAAAAAGTGCAGCTATTTTTTTTATTATTATTTGGATGCAAGGTCTACTCATACATATATAGTAATCAGAGTTTGCTTTCGGTTATGAGCAATAGAGTGGTGAGCTAAAGAAAATCGTATTGCTGTGATTGCCTTACCAAAAATGTGGAAAAAGCGCAAATGAAATTTATGAGCTTCTCAATACACTTAATATTTCGAGAATGTTTGTTTACCGCACTATTGATCGTTTTCCCCAAACGTCTACAGTTGATGTCAGAAAGAGAAGTGGTCGTCCTCGGGTGGTTCGAACCAATTCAGCCATAAAAACTATTCGCAGATGCATTCGCAGAAATCCCCTTAGAAAATAGAAAATTATGGCACGGGAAATGGATATGTCGAGCAAATCAATGTCAAGACTTATTCGAGATGATCTCCTCATCAAAGCCTACCGGCGGTCAGCTGGTCATCTTCTAACAACGCGTTTGAAGCAAATTAGGTGAGCCTAACGCAAGTATCCTTTTTACAGATGGGACAATTTTCACCGTGAAGAAGTTTTTAAAAAGAAAAACGACAAAATTTACGCAACAACTTCCAAAGACGCAAAAAATTTTATTTCAAGGGTTCAACGTGGTCACCATCCAGCTGCTGTAATGGTTTGGTGGGGAGTCTCCTGTAAAGGCGGTACACCTCTTCACTTCTGTGAAAAAAGGGGTTAAAACTAGGGTAAGAGTGCACCAGCAGGATGTTTTAGAAGACGTGTTAAAGCAATTTAGCAATATTCTCTTCGATGGAAAGCATTGGATCTTCCAGCAAGATTCTGCTCCTGCACACAAGGCAAAACCACCCAACAGTGGCTTAAAGGCAATATTCCTGGTTTCATAGCTGCAAATGATTGGCCGTCTAGAAGTAAAGATTTGAGTCCATTCGAATACAGTTTGTAGTAAGAGTTGGAGAACATGACCTCTCGAATACCCCACAGAAATTTGGAGAGTCTTAAAAAATCTTTGGTTCGAGCAGCGTTGTCAATACCAATAGAAACTGTGCGTAATGATATGGATCAATGGCCGAATCGTATGAGGGCTTGTGTGAAAGCGAAAAGTGACCATTTCAAATGAAATTTTGTACAATTAGCTTAATTAAAAAATATATTATAGTTTAATTTTTATAACGGCCTGAACTTGTAACAGAACTTACGGCAGGACTATGTGTACCAAAATGTTCAGAATGAAAAGATAAATCGATTAAACCATGTATGTATACTAACTACAGAGATATCTCTATGAAACTTGATACGCACATGGCACGCGACCCAAAGAAGGCTGATATTGAAATGGACGAAATCGGATAATAACCACGCCCATGTAACGGTGTTTTATGACAATAAAAATAATGTAAGATTTAAACAAAGATAAAATATAATTTGCTCAAATTTGGTATAAAGGGTATCTCCGAAACTAGGTTAGAGCGTCTGCAACCATGCAAGTCCACTCAGTGGGCACAATTTCGCAAAATAGTGATATTCGGGCAAAAAAACACGCCAGCCTCTCATATAACGGTAATTTGCAAAAATTAAAAAAAAATCAATACTTTAGCAACTATAAAGGGTTATTTATTCAAGTTTGATATAGATTTCCAAACTTATAGAATTCGTGGAAAAAACACCAGTAACGTAAAAATCAAAGTTTCGGAAAGTGGATTTGCTACGTTAAACGAATAATAATAATTTCGTTTCGTTTACATATGTATGTACATATATTTAAATAAGTAATGGTCGTTTAAATTTTCAAAATGAATATTTTTGTGGTAACTGGGCTTCTTTTTTGCATAGATAAAAATTGTTAAAGTTTTCAAAATGAAAATTATTATATTAATTGGATTTACCTCAATACTGTTTTTTTTGGATTCCGGCCGGAGAAAGTAAAATCAAAAAATTAGGAAAACGATTTTTCCAGGGGCCGTAACAGTTACAATTTTTATTATAAAAATCGCTAATTAAAGATTATTTTGTAACTTTTATTTAATTACAGTTATTTTTCATTTTTAGTTTAAAAATCATAACTAACAGTTATTCCTTATTTCTATTTTATAAATCAAAAATAACTGTTATTGATGACCTTTTTTTTATAAAAGTCGCTGACTGAACAATAAATAATTTTTTTTCCTCCACAACTTATTTTCCGCAAAAAATGAAAATGACTTTTATAAATATGGCTTAAAAAATAAAAGCCAGTGAATGATTTCTATTGATGACTTTTAGTAATAAAAGTCTTCTATAACAGTTTGATTTATAAAATAAACATCAAACATAACTGTTTTTTTTTTTCAATTTTGCAAAAAATTCCAAAAAAAAAAAATGCTTTTTAAAATTCGATTTTCGGGGAAATAAGAAATCGATTGGTATATTACGCTTGGTAGTGCAACATTTATTTCATAGCGAATTTTTCAATGACTGTTTTCAGAAATTAGTGTTATATTCCGTCCCTGGATTTTTCTACTAGCGGACGCCTATCGGCAAACCTCTCAGTGTATTTCAGTCATGAAAAAACTTTTCACAGAAATCATTTGCCGTTCGGAATCGGCGTAGAACTGTAGGTCACTTCAATTTTTGTTACAACATCAGAACGTATGTACACCATAAATTGTTGGAGAAGTTCGGCCAAACATCAAGCAATATTATTATTATAATACCGGAACTGCATAAAACTAAATGCCAAAATTGCACTAAAAATATCCCGAAATCACAATATTGAAATGATCGGTAAATACGCACCCATTCGAATAAAAAAAAATAATAATGAAATGTCTCCACCAATTGTATGTTTAACGATTTCATTTAATTCCCAATTCATTTGCCACTTTGCAAAACTTGTATTGTAGTTTCTGTTGAGACTTCGTTGTGTGAATTTTGTGAGCGATGAGTAAACGGAGAAAGTTGAAAAAAGACTCGACTGATGTCTTTATACGCATGCGTGTCGTTTAAACTGTTGCAACAACAACATGTACGCATTGGTGAGTGCCAGCTGCCGCCAGTGGGTAAAGTTGAGATTCAAAGCTTAGCACTTGTAGTGCCGGTACTGGGTAAGCCCAGGCACAAACAAATAAACATCAAAACATACAGACCTAAAGTAAACTGCTTGAATGCCAACACATTTTCGTATGCGTGTTGATTGGAGATGTTGATACCCTGTCGGAAAAAAACAAGACAGAAAAAGTATTTATGAAACTATTTCTGTTTTCTTTTAACTGTTAATTTAATACAAATACAGCGTGAGATTGTTTCGTTTTTATATTCTCATTTGCTGTGCTTATTTGAAATTAATACATTTTTAAGTTATTGCATTTAAATTATTTGAAAATATATACTAGATAGTGTAATCGATTGCTTCCTATGACACCGCCATGTTAAATAAATCTGTTCGTTGTAGGGAATGACAATGTGTGACAGATATTGATGGCATTCCTCTTATGTCAAACAAACATGTCAAAATCTTGTTTACAATGCCTTAACCCATAAATGATCACTGCAACAATGGGACCCGATTCAAATCTAAATTAGCTTTGAAGTCAAAATTTTTAAATTTATTTTATTGCTTAATAGTTTTTTTTTTAGGAATTTGCTGATATTCAATTTTTTTTATTTACTAACTCAAAACGAAAATTTATTAAAAATTTTAAAAATTTGTTTCTTCCTCTTCTTTCGCTAAGAAATAATCACCTAAATTTGGAGTATAGTTTATACTTTAAGTTAATTTAAGCTTTTTTCTTCTACGTAACATTTTGGATAAAAAATTCTAATAAAGGGTTTTCGCGCCCCCTTATTGACCCAAGTATAAGTAGTTAATTCGAAATTTCTTCTTTTCAATTTAATTTTTTTCGGATAACTCCTGCTTTTAGATGTAAATCCATTTCACCAATAAAACAATTCAAAACTACATTTAAAGTGCCTATCATTATGGCAAACTACATAGCATATCCATCAAATATTTGTAAATGTACCGAAATATGCAAATCCAAGACCACTTGAATTGGACTGTGGTAACCCTTACTATTGTTTAAACTAGATCTTTGATGGGTCTTGCAGTTTTCTTCATTTTCCATAAATAAAATCTACATCCTTGAAAATAACAACTAGTAACAGCTTACATCCCAATTTTCTTGTTCAATTTAATCAAAATTGCAGGACTTTTTTTTTTAATTCACAAAAAGTTTTTTGCTTTACATTTTTTAAGCTTAAACAACGCAATCGAGTGTTTTTTCACAAAATTGAATGACGAATTTGAAAACTCAAAATCCATATTTCATTTAAGGGTTAATACATGGAAAGAAATTTACATAACAAGACTGCCGAATGACAACGCTAACTCTTAATAATACACTTTGTTCATACACTTTGGGTAAACTTTAAAATTAATTTCATTTCCTACAGGTTATTTTTGCTTGTAAGTATTTGGTGAGCTGATGAAGGTATTCAAATTTTGAAACTTCGATTTCTAGCCAAGTAATGTTTTCAGTTGAACTTTTATGCAAGTGGCGAGTGGATGCACGAACTTACAAATGTGTTGCTCTTGGTGTTAATAATTTAATAATTTATAAAAAATAAAATAAGTAAAAAGAGCACAAAATGTTTATATAAAATATCCTCAATGTAAATTCAGTGCAGAGTTATCATATAACAACAACAATCAATTTAAATTTATTATAGTAAATGATTTATTTTTTACATAACAAGTAAACAGTAAAATGAAATCGAAAGTCGAAAACAAACGAAAACAGTGTGACAATGAATTTCTGAGTTGCGCCAACGCGAGTCGTCATACTAATAACGGTTATGTCAATGTTATTGAGCACTTTCGATTACAAGCATTTGGTAAATGTTTACTGCTCACAATCGTTTTAAACTTGGCCAATGCGGCATTATGCAATGTAACCATAAACGATGAACAAACATCACCTTCGCTGAAGTATGCGAATGATTCATTAGTTGGATTGGCTAGCACCGGAGTTTCGCTGGAAAACGCTTCGCCGTTGGTGTGGTCGGAATTTCTCGAGGATTATGTATTGAGGTGAATTTGTTTTTGTGATTTGACCTAGAAACAGCGGAGTTCGCTTTTAATGGAAACTTTCTTACAATATACTTACTATTTGTATAATTCACGGAAAAAAATTATTTATGTATCTAACTTTAGCTACAAAAAATGTCTATTGTAAACAAAAATTTGCGATTTGATGCGTTGCAAGAGCTGTTGTTCGGTATTTCCCTGAATTCAGTCAAGGTAGACTTTATTAATAGATTTGATGACAGAAATCATAAGCGTTGTTGTCGGATGTTTCCTCGGACCAATAACACCCACTAATATTATAAATGTGAAAGTTTGTGTGCGAGTGAGTTTGTTACCGTCTCTCCCGCAAATGGCTAAACAGATATTTATAAAATTTAACACATAAATGGTTTATAATCTGAATTAACATATAGGGTATATTTAAAGAGAGGTAATTAAATACTTTAAATTAACATATTGCTATGTGACGACTGGACGGATTTAGATACAATTTGACGCATATACAGTCCATCATATGGGTTACCATAGAAGCAATTTAAAATATTAGATGCAATTAAAAAAATTAATGAAATCAAATATTTTACCCATATACATACATATGTACATATAAGAGAGGAAAAATAATAATGTAATAAAATGTTTCCAGAGAAAGCTGCCCCCTGCTTAAAGATAAATTAAGTTACATTAACAAATTAAATTAAATTTTATAGTATAAGTGTCAAACTAAAAGTTTTAAGATGACTTGATTTCAAAAATATTTTAGAGAGGGTTGCCACCGGTTTAAAAATTTATTAAAATTATTATAGGTTAATTCAAATATTGAAATATGGGCCTAAAGCGGAGGAGGTTTAAGGATGTCTCCACCCCCTTAAAAAAGTAAATTTAACCAAAGTAAATACTATGGCATAAGATTCAAAGGTTTTAGAAAATTGAACCATGTTAAAAAATATTAACTTAATCCCATTTCCATGCTAACTGAAATATGAAAGTTATGGTTTGAAATAAAAGCGTTTATACGAAACCGGTTTGAAAGTGGGTTGCCAACTTTTAAAGAAAGTTGATTTAATTAATTGGTAGCTTAATTGAAATTCCACTATATTGTTGTCGATTAATTGGAGAGGATTGTTTAAAAAAAATTAAAAAATGTATAGTATAAATAAAACAAAAGATTTAGAAAAAAATTTTCTCGGAAAATTCTTGTCAAATGAAATTTTACAGAATAAGTGTCAAACTAAAAGTTTTAAGAAAGCTTAATTTCAAATATATTATTGGAAAGGGGTTGCCACCGGTTTACAAAATTTATTAAGATTATTATAGGTTAAATGAAATAATAAAATACGGGTCTCAAGCTAAGGCGGTAGGACATAGGATTCATAAGAAGTAGATTTGAAAAAATTGTACCATGAAAATGTGTTTGAAGAGTGTTGCGACCTGTTTAAAAATATTAACTTAATTCAATTTCTACGCTTACTGAAATTGAAAGTTATGGTTTGAACCAAAGGCGTTTTGGAAGTGGGTGGCCACCTTTTAAAGAACGCTTTTATTTAATTTGAAAGTTAACTGAAATTCCACTATATTTTTAGCAAACGAAAATGTATAATAAAATTAAATTGTTATGAAAACATTTATTACGACATATTTTTTAATATAATAGAATAGCAACCTTTGGAAAAATTTAAAAAATCTATACACAAACATACATTTTCAATATCCGGGGAGATAATTTTTGAAAATTGCTGAACACTGAATATATAATATATGTATATTATATTAACTGAAACAGCAACTGAATAGGCGCATTAGGATGATCAGCAAATACTTTTAGCATTCTGTATATCAGATTGAGGTTCAGCTTTTCAAAACTAGAAGGCGATAGTGAGATTTCTAAATGGCACCATCGCTTGTTTATGTTCATGATTTAATTATTAAAGATTCGATAATTATTGACGTTCGTTTTTTTAAGAAGGAAAACGAGAGCGCATAATAATTGCATGCTTTTTATGTAAAGGTGGTCCTGGATTAAAAACCTGGCCGTGCCAAGTAACATCAAAAATCATCAAGCTATGGTGTAAGCGCCAAATTATTATTATTATTATTATTATTATTATTTGCAAAAGGTTTGTTATTTGGAATAAAATATGAATTAAATATATGTATAGCCAGCTTATAAAATATTGCCGAGCAAGTATTTCCTCAATCAGTTTACATATGATCGTTTTTGTCAAAATCGTCTAAAAGAGTCACAAGAAACGAGCTGATTAGGTGGGGCTAGACCAAAAAAACGAATGTTAAATAAAAAGGATTTATGGGCAAGAGAATAGAGGATAGGGAATCTGCATTAAGCCCGAATCGGCAGACTTCGCAGTTGCCAATGAAAAAAAAGTTTCAGCAACCAACTGTAATCCCCTATTTCGAAGTAGAGGTGGATGTTTTTTTAGATACTAAAAAATTAAAAGCAAAAATAAAAATGAATTAAAATTTATAATCTTTGGTAAAATTCTTTATTTCTTTTTTTTTGCTATATTCTAATTCATAACGTTAAATCGAATTCCGTGCGAACGAAGCCGAGGGTAAAAGCTAGTAAAATATATACATACATACAATAAAGTTAATGTTTGAATATTTGAAAATTTATATTTGCTTAAAAAAAATCGCTAATTTTTAAGACAAGTCTCATAAATGCATTTGATGCATGCAGTAATCTGTCTACCTATTAGATGTGAAAAAATTGCCTACAACTATTTGATTCTTTTTAAGATATGTTTTTTAAATGACATTAGGTGTTAAAAAATTTCTTAAGTTCAATACACAGTATGTCGAATTGTGGACTAAACTACCATCTAGGATCTTAAATCGGGGTTTAAATTCACTTCCAACTTTCGATATAAGACCATGCAGAATTGGCAATTACTGACTTCAAAGTCAGAGTGCACTAAACGGTGGATTTTGGCTCAACACATTAAAGATTTATGTATTTCATTATATTTTGATTTCTTAAAAAAGTATTTTCAATATGTGAAATATGTAACATATTTTGAGTCAGTAATTTATAGAAAACTTCAACCTATCTTGCAATGCTAAATTTGAGAATCCTTTTGAAAAAAATATAAATGGGTTATTTCAATACACATACTTTTCATTAAATGCCTACATATATTATATTATTTTAGTTAATTTTTTTTTTATAAGTTGTAATGTTCTCTTAGTAATAAATAAATAAATATGAATATATTTTTTCTATTTAATAAGAGTACCTTTTAAGGTTGCCTACGTCACATATTAATCTATATCTCTAACATCAAATAAGATACAAAAACAAAAAAAAATATGTTTAACTTTACATGCTTTGGATATCATTAAAAGTACAAAAGTTACACATTTTTTAACACAAAATGTCTTATTATATTTTCCATAGTGATTTATTTGCCAAGAAATCTGATGGATATTTGACATACATCTGAGCAAAAAAAAATTGTCAGCCTAGAAAGCTAGGCGATAGAAGTGAAACTTCATGGATCTCGATAGGCACTTGAAATGAAGATACTCACCCTAGCCAGCAAGTTGTATGAGATAGAAATATTTCCCCGATAACAGAAGCCACTATTCATTATTTGGGAATTTTTAAGGGTGTTAGGTTAATGAAAAAATACAGTTGGCGTTTTCGCCTCCATTTATAAAAAATCTATTCATTCACTTCCATACTTTCATGTTCATGAAAATATACAATTGGTTTGTGGTATGAAGAATATGAAATGAAATCTCGCGATTGTAAATTAATTAAATATCTTTAGAAAATCGCATCTATTGTCTTGCCTTATCTGGTTGTTGAGTCTTTGGGATTATTATTCATTTTTAAATTAATAATAATAAGCCCAACGGTTACCCTCTTTCCCGCCCAACCGACACTTTTACTTTCTAAAAATTGTACTAGTGGTTGAGCTTCTTCCAAGGCAAAATTGACATTAAAATCACCGCTTAAAATCATTGGCATAGTGTGCAAATCTTTTCCTAATTCTGCTGCACCAGAGGGAGTATATGCCAAGAATGGTCTATGTTTGAATTTTATTATATCGTTAATTCTCTGGTTCGGAGTGATGTAGAGAACAATCATTGCCACACTCTGTCCGCTTTGCTACCCCTTTCTCGTTTTTTCCTACTCCGAATCTGTCGCGTTTTCGTTTCTCTCCCATGCCTCCTTCCGCCCGACTGCCCCACCACGCGCGCCATCCCCTCCCTTTTCCTGTCGCTTTTTCGTTTCATTCGATATTGGAATTACTCGTACAGCCCAACAAGCGCAAAGAAGTTTCACTTCAAAAACGTGGGCTTCTGACTTTTTTTTCGGCAAGTCACATTTATTTTATTTAATTTCCGTTGATCAAAAATTTTATAACTTCCACATTTCGGCCTTGTTCATCCTGCCTTTGCACGGGTTGCGAAATATATATTTTCTAAATCCAAATCTATTGAAAACAATTTTAAAAAAATATTCTTAAGTTCGATTTGGATGTTTTTATTTCATATAAATTCCACTTGCTGCATGTAATGAAAGCTATTAATATAATACTCTTTATTTAGAAAACTTACATAAATGACCTTTATTTATTTCAATAAAAACAAAGGCGATTAGTGTAATTTTAATGTACGCCAATTTTCCAATATTTTGACATTTTGTAAATTATCGTGGTGCATGCAGTTTTTTACCCGATTTCTGCAATTTTTGAAATTGTGCTTATTAAGTCAAAATTTAAAGTGTATGCCAAATTTCTGAAATCTAAAATGGACAATGCAACATCCATTTCCCAAACAAATTTTAATCGACGTATTCCTTTCTGGAACCTGTTCCTTATACCATGGACGGATGGAAAGGGAGGCATGGCTTCTTATTTTGTTTGACCTAATCTTTCTTAAAATTTGTGGCGTGCATCTTGATATTGTAACACAAATTGCGGGAACTACAGTTTTACGTCGACTCCGAAAGGCAAATGATTTTTGTGAGAAATTTTTTCATGGCAGAATTATACTCGGAGGATTGATATTGTCTGCCGAGGGGCGACGGCTTTTAGAAAACAGTATATCTAGGATTTTTTTTTTTAGATTACTTGCCCCGGCCAGAATTTGAACCCGGGACACACGGCTACGGCGAAGTCTGTAAGACTAGTCTAAATAGTAAACTTTTTACTGAGGAATTTACTAGCTGGGTTAACTTGTTCTTCGATAACTTGTAGATTTACAATAGATGTATGACATTTAATTTTTTTTTTAAATATTCTGACGAAGGACGCGCGTAATGTTGCACTCCAATTCCACAACCGTCTCCGTGTTATCCACATATACTTTGGACTTAACTAATCCAATACTGCTTTTTATCTATTGATGATATGCAACTTTAACTCGAGTAAGTCAGTTCTTGTAATCTAAGCTCTAGCATAATGATACATCTATATAAAAGTTACCACAAGCTAAACTGAGGATTATTAAAGACAGACGGAGCTAGCATAAGTTTAATTTGACGACCAAAATAGTAAGAAGAATGTGGAAATTTTACTTTTTATTTTAAAATAAACAGTTTACTATACTTTCAACATATTGATAACAATTTCAAATAGCTCAATTCCCGACTAAACTTAAATTTCTACTTTTCTCAACTTTTCGCAGTCAATCCAGTGCACGTACATCAAAAGATCTGCCATTCATTCCCAGCCAAAACGACATGTCTATGATGGGTCCGCATATGTCAGGAGGAGTCCAGGGTCCTTTATCTTATCATTCCTCTGCTTACAAGCGTCCAAATATCTACGTAACGAAACGTATCGGCGAAGCAGTCGAATTGGAGCCGCACATTCGACCACCCGTTCATGTAATGAATCAGCAATTTCGACCGATGACCAACCAAATGATACAACAGCAACAGCTGCAGGAACAACAAAAATTACAACAACGTCAGCAACCCGGATTTTTCGCACAACTATTCGGTTTGGGAGGGGGAAGCAGCAGCAGCACCAATCAACCAACGCCACCACCTCCACAACCACCACAAGCTATGCGTCCAGTGCCTGTGCAGCAACACCACCAACCACAACCACCGCTACAACAAAACGGACCGCAGCCACCGTTTCGTGCCGTAACCGAAAATGATTTATACCTATTGGGTGCCATAGAGAAGCTGGTTTATCGCGTCGATTACTTGGAGAATCGCATACGGCGTGCCGAGCAGTTAATCTACTATTTGATGGCGGGGAATAATCAGAAAGAAGGTAATTATCATAAACCAAGTAGTTTCACTTTTAACTAAATTTTTATTGATTGTAATTGCAGTGCATGATCCTTGTCCTACGAATTTTACTCGCATCAGCGATAATTGTTACTACATCAACAGTCAACAGCAGGTGAACTGGAAGACCGCAAACTCAGCTTGTAAGGCGCTCAATGCTCATCTAGCTGAATTTGAAAGGGTATCAGAAAATGAAGAGATTATGGCCCACTTACTGAATCAGCCTCAGCATCGTGGACGCGATTATTGGTTGGGTGGCCTGAATCCGGGATTGCTTTGGATTTGGTCAAATTCGGCAAAACCGGTCAATCCAAATACAAATCTGACATCCATCGCTATGTCTCATGCTAATAATACAGAAAGCAATACAATCGACGATGTGGATGGTAATGTGAAGGATGAAAAGAAAACGGATGAAGACGATATTTCGACCAATGAAACTATTCTTAACAATACTGTGGATATTGAGGGTCAGGGTCGTTGTTTGCGTCTTTCTTATAATCCAAAAAAGCATATTTATAATTATTATGGACAGGAATGCACTTCGAGACATTATTACATATGCGAGACCGAGGATAAAACGCTCGATAATAATATTCAGAAGATCACACGCGAATTAAAGCTACCCGATTGATGGCCGCCTAATTATTTACAAAAGCTCACCGTTATTGAAGGCTGAATTATTTCTTGAGATTCGCTATAACCATTAACTCTCTATGGTGAAATTCACAGTCTTTTATTGGATTTGCTCAAAAAAGAGTTCTGACATTGCCCATAAAACTAGTCTAGTTCACAAATACGAGTATAACTTTACAAAATATAACTCGTTGAAAATGTGTTTCAGTCTAATTTTCGATATCTGTGGAATTTCAACAGATTAACTTATTTGACTTTATAATTTTTATTTTTAGACTAATGAATTCTGATCTTTCACAGGATAAAATATTAATTAAAATACTAAGCTTTGCTTAACTAATCGCTGAAATATTTCATACGAATACTATATTTTTAAGTTCGAGAGAAAAAATGATAACTCGTATGTATATTCCACACAGGTACTCTGGATTTCTATTTGTTTTCAAAATCCAAACGAAAACCTTTTATCTACTTTTCGTGTCAGGTTTTTGTCATTCTTAGCTAAATCGATATAGTTCCATCCGTTTCCAGAAATTAGGGAATTTTGAAAATCAAAATAAAGAATATGAGCATTTTTCATTTGAAGCAAATTTTTTGGAAACGAAATATGCATATTGTTTTTGACATCACCAAAGGCACGGAATTTTTGTTGAAATATGGTTTTTAAAATAATCTGTTAGTTTGTTGTGAGATAAACCCCTATAATAAATTCTAATATATGTAAATAGTAATTAAAAAAAACCCCTTCTGGGAAAAATATAATAAATTTGTATTTAGGAAATTTGGCAACAATATTTATTACATTAGGGTATCTTACAAAAAAAAATTAATCAAAACAAAAATGGCTAAAACACAACGGTGTTTATTATAGGAGAGACTATATTTTTATTTTTAAAAATACCAACAAAATGAAAAATGTTGAGAACAAAGAAATCACAGTCTGCCTTAATAAACATTTGACCCACTGTATCCATAAAGAGAAAGAAAGGCCACATTTTTTAGATCTCCGCCAATAACAACGCAAAATCCAAATATCTCGAAAACGCTACTTTGAAGAAATAAGAAAATGGAAATAATTTCCATATTCGGCTCGCTGTCTATATGTATGAATGTATCTTTGTTTTTGGTAGTTTCTTCCGAGAGGGTAATCCCTTGTCATATTTGGTTTGAAGACCACTGGGTTTAGGCTTCGAACTTATTTGTCTCCAAACCAAATTAGACGTGGGAGAAAATCGTTCAATCGATGATATCATGATCAAAGATATCACATATACATAAATTTTGGTCCCGATTGAACGATTAAGATATGCCGCAGGTTTAGGAAATCGGATGTAAAAACTTGATTCCAACATTTAAGAGCCACCCTAATGTGCACACCTTTTGTGATGTTTATTGCTTTTTCACAATGCCAACCAAAATTTAAGTATTTTATACCTGAAATTCGATTTTGAATTTAAATTTATTAGCTCTTTAATTTATTACTATTTTAAATTTTTGTGTTTAAAATATATTATGATTCTTATTTATACTAATTTATAATTAACTTTCTCAAGTTGGGATTAATCGAGATAAAAATAAATAAAATTATTTGCTTATAAATAAAATGTGAGGGTTTTCACTTTTCTATGCTGTTAGTAATTTAATATTCAAAAACTTAAATGCCGGAATGATAATTGATACAGTTAAAGTAAGTAAGCAAAGAAATTGATCTATACTAAACAAACCGAAGTTTTCGAATGAATTTATGAATAATAATAATAATAATAAAACTTTTGCTACAATTTGTGGTGTGCGTCTTGACAAATTGAGGGGCCTACAGTTTTACACTGACTCCGAACGGCAAATGATTTTTGTGAGAAGGTTTGACAGTGCCTGCCGAGAACGCGTACGCGAGCTCGGAAAACACCGAATGCAGTGCGCACACGATACACACTGATATAAGCTTAGGACTTAAAAAGTCTATGTTTATGGTTGCAATTTTTTTTGTAGAAGTCAGTACATTAAAATTAGATCCTTCGATTCCTCAATGTTGTTTGAGAAGCAATATCTCGCGAGGATCGTTTCCCGCGTGCTTCTCGAGCATCGAGCTTCTATTCGTTTCGCCATCCGTTAGCGAGTAGCGAATCGGTGAAGCATCTCGTCGAACGCGGCGGTATCGATTTCCAGCGTTCGCCGGATAATTTCGCTTACTTGAACAAAATTGAAGCGGTAGCAAACGAAAAGACAGCTGATTGTGCCATTTCTATCCGCAACGAAAGTTAAAGTGATCGTATTTACAAAAAGGCATTCATATAAAAGAAAAGCTAAATAATATCAAACAGATAAACTAATACAAAAAACAACCCTATACAATCGCTCAGAGTGAATTGCAGAACATGTCCGAATATAGTTTGTTATAGTATTGGTGTTCAGCTCATTGCTTATCGAAGTAACCTCTAATGCGTTTTATCCTGCGTTTTCTATACATCGTGAATACCACCACATACGTCTTACAGGTGCTGCCATCCACGAAATAAATATTCGTTCATGGTTGCCAAACACTAAAAAAACTGAACACTACATTTCATTTAATATTTTGGAAAACTAATAATATTGGAAATTTGGAAAAGTAGTAATATTTTGGAAAGTAAAGAAAAAAGTTTGTAACAGGTATACAAGGTTGCTTAATGTATTTTGGGTATGTGCCAAATGGTAGCAGGGTACATTGGAATGGCAATATTTGACAGTTTTGCGGTGAATATAATTTGCCGTTCTGATAGGTCTAGTGAAAAATTTGACAAGCTATCTAACATTTTTGACAACAAGCATAATAAAGAATAAGAGCGGAAATAATATGAATTATGTAAACGAAAATTAACGAAAAATACAATAATATGGCATAACCTTCAAAAAATTAAAAAAAAACTCTATTACTTGTAATTATATCAGTATTTTCTTAATAATTATATACAAAATAAAAATACGAGTTAAATACAACATTATTTATGCATTGCTTACGGATCAAACATCTTACCAGCAACGTTCCTGAATATTTTGGCGAGGTTTGGGTTCAAATGCTCGACTGCAAGAAATATCGTTTTCATATTGTAGAGTAAAATTATCGATATCGAGCGCCAAAAGTATCGAGCTGGCATCGTATCGTATCAAAATTCATGTTCCTGGTAGCCGGTCAGGAAAAATAATAAAATAATAAGTCGTCAGGAAGTACAATAAACATTTGCACAAGCTTAAAATTAAAGTGAAACATCATGACTTCGATAATAAAACTACATACAATATCCGGTGCAATGGACGAATCGCCACCTTGCTATATTTTGCAAATTGACGAAGTAAGAATTTTACTTGACTGCGGATGGGATGAGAAGTTCGATCCCAACTTGATCAAGGAGTTAAAAAGGTAATGAAATGTAGTTTGATTTGTATATCATGTTATAAATACATTTTTTTTAAACCGCACGCAGACATGTGCACACTATCGACGCAGTACTTCTATCACATCCAGATGTCTACCATTTGGGTGCGCTGCCGTACATTGTTGGCAAGCTCGGCATGAACTGTCCAATATATGCCACCATACCGGTCTACAAAATGGGACAAATGTTTATGTATGATTTATATATGTCGCACTATAATATGTATGATTTTGATTTATTTTCGTTGGATGATGTGGATGCAGCATTCGACAAAATCATACAACTCAAGTACAATCAAACAATTCCGCTAAAAGGTGCGTTATACATATACAAACTTACTGTTATAAAAAAAAATATATATGTATATAAATATATATTTGTGCATCTGTTTAGGCAAAGGCTACGGCATTACGGTAACACCACTTCCTGCGGGCCATATGATAGGTGGCACTATCTGGAAAATCCTTAAAGTGGGCGAAGAAGATATTGTGTATGCAACAGATTTTAATCATAAAAAAGAGCGTCATTTAAATGGCTGTGAATTGGAGCGACTACAGCGTCCTTCACTACTAATTACAGACGCTTACAATGCACAATATCAACAGGCGCGACGACGTGCACGCGACGAAAAGCTGATGACCAACATTCTGCAGACGGTGCGCAATAATGGCAATGTTCTAATTGCAGTTGACACTGCGGGTCGAGTGTTGGAGTTGGCGCACATGCTTGATCAATTGTGGAAAAATAAAGAATCTGGTTTAATGGCATACTCTCTGGCTATGTTGAATAATGTTAGCTATAATGTTATTGAATTTGCTAAATCGCAAATTGAATGGATGAGCGATAAATTGATGAAGACTTTTGAAGGAGCACGAAATAATCCATTCCAGTTTCGTCACATGCAGCTGTGTCACAATTTAGCCGAGCTGGCAAAAATGCCCAGTCCAAAGGTGGTGCTAGCCAGTACGCCCGATTTGGAATGCGGGTTTACCCGCGAATTGTTTGTGCAATGGGCGGCAAATCCGCTTAATAGTATTATATTCACATCAAGGTAGGAAGCCGGTACACAGTGCAAAGAACTAATTACATACCCGACGTACTTTGTTACGCCTCAAAAAGTGCAGTGAATTAAATTTTTTGATTTTTACTGAAGCAAGTTATTTAAAAAAAATTTGTTCAGCTAAAAAAAAAAACAAAAAATAAATATAATTAAATACATTAGTTTTACCGGAATTATAAAATTTATTTTCTTTTAAGATGTACGCCAAAATATTTCGGAAAAACTTTTAGAGTTGCGTGAGCAGGATTGTTTGGAAATGCTTGTTTAATAAATAAAAATGTCCAATGATATATTTTAAATAGTTATTCAAATATTTCCTTAATGTTCCAAAAAAGGTCAAAGATCGAATCAGAAATTACATTATGATTACGTAGAGCTCATTTTTTTTTAAATATTCTTTTGCAGAACGTTTAAGCTTAATCCGTTATATGGTCTGAAATGATTTTTTTGAAAAGAAATTAATTTATAAAAAACCCAAAAAATGGCGGTAATTTCAAATCGGTCCAGCTCACTTAAAACTTAATATGATTGCGAAATATTTTGGATGATGTCTTAAAATATAATAAATTTTATTGCGATGGAAAACTAGTACCGATATTTTTGTATGCAATTCTATTGTTTTTCGCAAATTTTTCATTTAAAAATTTACAATTATTTAAATCAGTTGAGTACTTGTGAGATCTAAATCGTAACAAATATGCTCCATATAATCGATTTTATATAATAATTATAGCTATGTATGTATGTGAAATTACTAATCTTAATTGGTTTGCCATTCATAGAACGTCACACGGCACCTTAGCGATGGATTTGATAGAGAATGCCTCGCCTGGAAGAAAACTAGAGCTTGACGTACGCCGACGCGTGGAATTAGAAGGTGCTGAATTGGAGGAGTATCTGCGCACGCAAGGCGAAAAGCTAAACCGCTTGATTGTCAAACAGGATGTCGAAGAGGAAAGCAGCTCCGATTCAGATGATGACATAGAAATGAGTGTGATCACCGGCAAGCACGACATTGTTGTACGACCAGAAGGACGACATCATAGTGGCTTTTTTAAATCCAATAAAAAACACTACGCCATGTTTCCCTTCCACGAAGATAAAATTAAATGTGATGAATATGGCGAAATTATTAATTTAGATGACTATCGCATTTCGGAGATGGGTTTTGAAATGACGATAGATGAGTACAATAAAGAAAATATCAAAAAAGAGGAACCGAAGGAGAACAAACCGACCACAAATGGTAAAAAGAAATTACAACTTTCGAAAAAATAAATATATTATAATAAATTATTCTCCGTTAGATGTTCAATTGCTGGAGAAGCCTACAAAATGTACCAGCCAAAGGAAAACTATTGAGATAAATGCACAAATTCAGCGAATCGACTTTGAGGGCCGTTCGGATGGTGAGTCAATGTTGAAAATTCTCTCCCAACTGCGTCCGAGACGTGTGATTGTAGTGCACGGCACGGAGGACGCCACCACAGTTGTGGCGAAACATTGCCTACAAAATATAGGCGCGCGAGTTTTTACACCGCAAAAGGGCGAAGTGAGTGTGTAATTGAATTGGGTGATTCACAAGGTGTTCGAATGTGTAATAAGTCAAACCTTTTTAAAACTTTACAAATACGAAATTACTTCATTTTAAGTAATTTTTCGATGCAATCCAGCAACATAATTTTTGTGATTTAAAATTTTATGACATTTTAATTTTTGACCAGTGATCGAAAATAATAGTTAATTTTGAAATTCTAATTCAAAATAAAAGTCAGATTTCAAATTTTAAATATGACAAAAAAAAATTAAAAGCCAAATTTTAACTTTTATTTTTGATTGATATAATAAATATAATCCAAATTTTTATTCTTAGTTTTGACAGAAAAAAGTAAAAGCTAATCAATAATTATTATATATAAATTTTTAGTAAAAGCCTTCATAACAATTAACAGCGAGATAAATTTGTGTAAGTCTGAAAAGACTTTTATTTTGAGACTTGTATTATAAAAGTCTTCTCATAATAATTGTGAGTGAGAAAAACTTTTTTAAATATTGAATTCCGTGTCTTTTTTAGGGCCATTTCGGGGTTAGTTCCGGACCAGTTCGAGAGCAGTTCTAGACTTGTTCAGGGCGAACTCCTCATCAGTTCAGGATCACTAACTCTTTCTGTACTTTTTTTAATTTCAAGTTCTTTTTAATATTTCGATTTTGAATTTCGCCTAGAAATGCTTTCACTCTTCAAAACAATATAAAACTGAATTTTTGGAGTCCTGAACTAGTCCAGAATTTATCCCGAAATGAATTCGAACTATTCCCGCACCGCCTCGATGTATGTATGTAGTCCCGAAATAGTTTCGTCCTTCAAGACTTGAAAAAAGTGTTCCATAGTTTTTGTTTTGTTTATTTAAATAATTGTTCTCTTATAATTATTATGAAAATTCTTTTACCAACATAGGTCACACTCAAAGTTAATATCAAAATTAAATAATAATTCTTATTATTTTTAGAACCACGTTTTTAAAACTCAACGGTCAAATAATTATTATTGAAGATCTCTGGAAAAAATAAAAGTTAAGTTTTTATTTTTGACCGAAAATATAGCTGTGAAAAAGTGACAATTATTTGTTGATTCGTTTGAAAAAAAAGCATTACACAAGGCGAATTCATATAAGGTGTAGTTCAAGGTGATAGCATCCCATGAGCTGAATGCTTGTTCTTCTTTCCAAACCCGCTGGGTTGTTTTGTTTACACAAACAAAATACATAAGCAAACTGGGCGAATTCGGTTTTTGACATTTCACTCGCAAAGTTACACTAACAAAATACATACATAAACAATACTAGACGAATTCAGATTTGGACATTTCACACGAAAAACTGCACAAATAAAATACACAGCGGATACGCCTTATTTATCTTGCTATCACCTTCTATGGATCCATCTTGGTGTAGTTACTATAGCAGCCGATTTGATTTTTTTTATTCGCCTACATGCAAGGCGAATTCATATAAGGTGAGGTTGATCAAGCAGATGATTGTATCCGCTTGGTAAACGTTAAGTCAAAATGATGTGTTTGTTGTAAATCATACTGTCATTGTGCGTATATATTGTTAGTGTAAATTTTTGTTTTTGTACTTTTAACACCACATGATATGAATTCGCTTTGGCAAAACAGTTACGGTTTCTGCTTATGACACATTATGTCTGACGCCTTGCGAATCACCCAAATATGTTTTTTTTTTTAAGAAAATTTTTTATAGTTCAAATCAAATTTCCGTAGACAATAGATGCCACCACAGAATCCCACATCTATCAGGTGCGGCTAACCGAAGGACTTGTTGCTCAACTACAATTCCAAAAAGGCAAGGACGCCGAGGTCGCCTGGGTGGACGCGCGCATTGGTGTGCGTACGCAGGCTATTGACACAACAGTACAGAATGGCGGCGGCGATAGTGTGGACTTGGAAGTATCGGATGATAAGACGCTAACACTCGAGACGATCGAAACCGATGAAATACCTGTGCACAATTCTGTTTTAATCAACGAACTCAAACTCTCCGATTTCAAGCAGGTACTCATGCGCAACAACATCAGCTCAGAATTCTCAGGTGGTGTATTGTGGTGCGCAAATGGTACGCTGGCACTGCGTCGCATGGATACAGGAAAAGTGACAATGGAGGGTTGCCTCTCGGAGGAATATTATAAAATTAGGGAATTACTTTACGATCAATATGCCATCGTTTAATTGTTAGATTTTAGGTAGAATGGAAATGTTATGATTAAGTTATTTTTTTTTTTTTTATTAATTAAATAACTGTACACGAATGCGATGATATTACTGTAGCTTAAAACTTTAGTTCGCCATAAATTGCAACATTGGATCATCTGTGCGTTGGCGTTTGCGTTGCCATTCATCGATTTCCTCTTCTGTCGGTGCTTTAATATCGTATTTGCTATTATAGCCGCGCTTGCGTTCATCCTTTGATTCATCCCCATCGTCTGCCTTGGCGCGTATGTCACGCAATGCGGCTTCCAATTGAGCTTTCTCCTTGGCACGAAGCTCCCTTTCCTTAGCTTTCACCTTTTTATCTTTTCGTTTTTGATTTTTGGCCTTTCGCTTCTTTTCGCGTTTCTTGTTCTTTTTCTTAGTCTTTTTAACTTCTTCATCTTCCGACGAAGAGGATGACGAAGATGATGATGACGACGAAGAAGAAGACGAAGACGAGGAGTTTGGCGATTCTTTTGTCTGCTCGTCCGTAACTTCTTTTGTGATAGTTTCTGTTTCGACTACAGTAGCGGCTGCGGCGGGTTGTAGAATGTCGGTTGCATTTTCCGGATCTTTCATGCCAATGCAATATGAATTCTGGGAAGATATAAATACTTTAATATTCATACATAAATTTTGGGCAGTAATATTGAACGATTATAATATTGAAACTTCGTTTACCTTAATAAATGACTTGCAACATTTGTAACCCCATCGCCCGGCATTCCAGTAGCTACCCCAGACAGTTGTATGATTATTAATCATAACATCTTCTTCGTAAACACTGCGAGCTTTTGGTTTCTCCATTCCTTTAATTACTTTACCACTTCGCGAGTATTCAATATATTCTTCCGTTTGGGCTAAGAGCAAAGATTTCGGAGGTGCATCCAAATGCTCCTCGCCACCATATTTTTCAACAATATGTTCTTTTGTCTAAATAAATTTGAGAAAAAAGTAACGATTACATCTTAACACACGACATTAAAAAGTAAATTTAACTTTTACATACACTAGATTTGAATTGCTCCTTTTTCTTGTCGTACTCCTTTTGTAGTAACTCTAATTTTGTTGGCTCAGCAAGCAAATGCACATCGACACCCTTCCCATGTGCCTCCCAAGCAAACAATTGCGCCGTAGCGTGCTTTGTGGTATCGCCCGAGAAGCGCACAAAATTTTCTCCAGCAAATTCCACTCTTTAATAATAATTTAATTTAATTAATATATATACTAATATAATAGAAAAATAGACATTACTTACTCTTCCGGTCCCTTATGTGGATTCGGATTGTCACGCATAGAACGCGTTTTCGGATCGTAGTACGCAGAATTAGGATCGAGATTTCGCAAATATTTTGCTGTGTCTTCACGTATACGCAAATTACGTACAGTAATGCGCTGTTTTGAGTCTACTTTAGTGCCCGGCATGTCAACTTCATCCACATATTTGTCTTCATTGTCATTGTCATCGGAGAGCTCGACATCGGGATCTATTGCATACATATAAAAATAATTTTTAGCAATATTCAATTTTTAGCAACTCAAATATAAATAAATTAAATACATACTATTCTTTAACTTCTCAGCTTTCAGCTGTCGCTTTGCTTCTTCCACTTTTTCATATTCATCAATGATTT
Source organism: Anomoia purmunda (assembly GCA_951828415.1). NCBI lineage: Eukaryota > Metazoa > Arthropoda > Insecta > Diptera > Tephritidae > Anomoia > Anomoia purmunda. The sequence goes on from OX639993.1 coordinate 20,178,078, forward strand.
CTCTATGGTTTGCCGGATCATATGAGCTCCAACGATCACGTTTCTCATCATAATTTATCGCTGTCTCTTTCACAACATGCTCATCATGCACCACAATTGACTCGGCATATTTCGCCAAAACTTTGCGTGGTCGCTCCAAACAATCCTTTTTCTTATGTGTCATTGCACCGCAATTGTCGCATGCACCCTTTCGAAATTTTGTTACCAATTTGGTGATATCCAACCCCTTCGGCGCACGCTTTTCCAGTTGACCCTGTTCATCCTCTCTTTGTGGTCGCTGATGTTTTAGAGTGGGACCCTGTGCATTGTAGTACCATGGTGCATTCGAAATGTACTGTGGTATGTGTGGATTGATATCACGTCCCTCCTCGTCGACAGCTGCTGGCGCGGTACCCGCTTTACGCGCTTCCTCCAATTCCTTGGCCTTACGCCAATCTTCGCGAGATTTTTTCTTTGGCTCTTCACTTTCAACATCATCCTCTTTGTTGTGGATGAGTTGGGAAACGGGCGCGCGTATAGCACCTGAACTCATTGTTGACGGAATTTATGAATTTTTTTGTGTCTGCAAATGTTAGAAATGCATAGATGTTTTCATCTAAGAAATTACAAGTTTTGCGAAGTAAATAAAAACAACTCAGCAATTAAGGGCGATGTAAGTAAAGAATCGATTTTTTTTGGACGACAAACTTTCTGTGTACTAATCGATAGACAACTGCCAGATATGGCAAAGCTGCAGTTTCGATAAACTCTAGAAAGATATCGACTTGAAATAATTTTTTTTTTCAGAAAAATTGTGCATAGCTGGAAATATTATAAAATATACACGAGTATAGCGCATAAAATTAATTTCATAAATAAAAAAAAATATTCATATGTAAATAGTTAAAAAATACGGTATATTTATTCGAAAATTTAGAAATACCAAAAAAAGATAAACTGCTTTCATCGAACCATACAATAAATAAAGTAAATCAATAATATTATTGAAATAAAATTAAAAAAATTTAAGGAAATTATTATAATAAATCGATATTTTTAAGCAAAAAAAAAAACGAAAAAGCCATTTCATACCGTTTATGCTTCCTCACGTACGTATACACCAAGGAAGATTTCATGTTAGCTGTGAAGAACGCGAGAGTGTGTATATTATGAGAAAATAAAGAATTCTGAGGATTAATTTTCATATATGCAAAAAAGCGCAGATGAGAAGTGGTCATTTGATACTCGATGCCCATACGAAATTAACCACAAACCTGACCATTAGTTGGAGTTAATATTCCCGCTAATGTAACCGATAGTTATAGGTCAGGTTTCTTGCTGGGTCGTTGGGTGCAGAGTAAATCGATAACGTTACCTCAAGCGCGCTATTACCTAAAGTATTGCAAAAAAAGTTTTATTATTTTTATTTATTACTAGTAAGTACCCGGCATACTTTAATCGCATCCAAAAGCACAAAGTATTCAATTTGATGTATTTATAGTATAATTTATTTAAATAAAACTTGGGTTCTACATAGAAAAATGTAGGTACATAAGGGTACCTCACCAAAAAATTTGGATTTATAAAAAAGAGTTCCATCGAAATATTCCAAAAAATATGAAGATTTACGTGAGCTGGGCTCATACAGATCTTAAGAAATTCCGAATTTGATACAAATGTATCCATTATTTTCTTAAAAAATTTAATCTAATTTAATATTTCGATATATCGATGTTTTTTGTCGAAGCCTTGCCTCTGTCCGCACCGTACGATCGAAGTTATTAAAATAAAATAAAACGTAATTTAATTTTATTAATATAAAATGCATAAAATAAAAAAGAAAAAATGAAATGCAAAGAAAAAAACTTAAAAGAAATTAAAGAAAATAAAAGAAAAAAATCTAAAGTATAAGAAACTAAAAATATAAATAAAATTATATCAAAAATAAATAAAAAGAAAAAACTAGAAATAAACGATAATAAAACAAATTTAAATTAAATTATATGTAATATAATAAAAAGATAAAAACTAAAAATTTAATAGAAGAATAAAAATAAAGTTAAAAAATTAAATTCAATTATAATTAAAACTAAAAACTAAATAATCTAAAACTAAATTAAATTAATGTAAACAAATAAAAATAATGAAAACTTTGTGCAAGGGGCAAAATAAACATAAAAAACATTTAAAATATGTGATACATATATTTATATCTAATTAAAAATAAATAAATAATAATATCATATTAGAAAAACATCAGTCATCAAATTATACCATTTATTGCTGCGATTCCTTAGTTATTTAGTTAGAAAATTTTTCAAAATTTAAGAATTCATAAAAAATTTTGCTTTTATTGAGGCCGTTTATTTATAAAATTTATATACTTTATTAATACATTTTAATTTCATCTCTTTTTGTATCTATGATAAGTTATACTCGCATAAGGTATTTAAACATTTTGTATATGCATATCGTAAGTTTGCTGGTGAAATTTTATATTCCAAAGAATTCAAATTGCGAGAAAAAGGCTTTATTGGCAAAAATGGATAAGTGTTTATTTTATTTTAATAAATAAATTTTGACACAAGATTCGGAAGTCATTGCCTGCTTAATTTGTTAGAACTATACCAGCAATAGTGTGACATGTATCTATTAATTTATTGATTAAAAATATGAAATATTAACGTAAATTTATATATTTCTTACTATACATTTAGAATGTTTTATATTAAGTGTATTATAAATTTTGTATTCGCTTAGATTAATTGAAAAACACTGCGTATTTGTTAGCACTAGAAAATTTGAATGTAAAGCTTTTAATTACCAAAATTTCATATCTATGTGTTGGGTTATCAGCAGGTTCGGTTTTTATAAAAAGTGCGATTTCTTATATTATGCATATAAACATTTAATAAGTGACTTAGATCCGGGAGTGTTTCTTTGCCGCTAGTACATAAAAAAAAATGAAGTTGTGTTAGGTTATAATTGAAATAGAAAACTTTCAGTCAGCGCTTTAACACTCCAAGAAACACCGTGAAAAGAAATTTAAAATTTTGTCTCAAAAGTACTTTTAGTAAATAAGTAGTTAAAAAAATAAATGTGTTGCCTAATTAAAACCGTTGAATCGAATATTCAATTTAAAAACTTAAATACATTATATGCGTTGGCGTTTTATCTTTTTCTTCTTTTTCTCTGATTTGCAAGGCGACATATCCTCCGGCATAGACGCCTTTTCAATGAACTTATTAAAGATGCGATTGACTACATATACTGCTACAATTCCAAATAGAATCCTATTGAAAAATTAAAATTGAATAATTAGAAATTTTAACGAAATTTGCCTTATATTAATAGCTCACCAAGTTGTTGTACAAACGCGATGCACAACACCGAAAGCGGCCGCTGCAAGTGCAACACACGCCATTATATCGGGTATGAATTTAGCATGAAATTCATTGCCGAATACTAAAATCACAGATCTCGAAACCGTGGCTAGTGCGAGCAGTAGGAGCAACACACCAATGATACCAATTAGAATGACTGGCATTTGTGAGGTGGCAATCCACTCGGCATAAAAACGCATCAGACAAAAGATGACCAGACTCAGCATACAGGAGAATACCGCCGATACTAGTAGACTGCTGTTGCCTTCTTTTGCTTTCGCCCCTGCTATGTTGATGATAAGTGAAAATCGATTTATTCATCTACCATATGTTGGCTATTTCGTGTGAAGTTTTAAGTAATGGATTTGGTTTTGTTTTTTTTTAGAAACTTACCCATATTTGATTGTCTTCGCTTTGCTAATAGAAGTTGGTAATTAAAGTTTTATTAGTTGAATTGGACTTTCAGTTCAAAAAATTTCTTTGTCTACGAATGGAGGAGGTATGTAAAGAATTGGCAGCGGTCCTGGCAATTGTTAACCTCAAATAATGAAGTCATACATACTTACCATTCCATGGAACCGGCATTTAGATAGTACAACTGTCAAAGTCATGCACTGGCAGCGGTTACCGAATGAACACAAATTGCAAATCCCCAATGAACCGAGTTTAGAGTATTGAATATCCTACATATGTGTGTATGTATGTATATCGACTTCCGGTCTAATAAGGTGAAAATTTGGGAGCGGAAGCAATAAAAAATTTATTAAGAGAAGTTATAGCTATTCTTATTATGTTATTTAAAATAAAAACATAGCTTATTATAAAATAAACACCATGTAAATCCGCTTTTCAAACCTTCTAGAAAAAATTGAAAAATTCAAAAATCTGTTACAATAACTTACAACAACTTTTTATTGGGAATTTCCAGAAATATTTTAAGTATGCAATTTTATAACCTATTTAATTCTATTTTATTGTAGTACAAACTTCACGAATCTACATATCTGCGTTGATTTTTGACATTTTTTTTCTCACAGTGGCATGCGTTTTCTTCCATACAAAAAAAAAAATTCTTTTGCATGTGAAAAAATTTGTGACACTGCCAGCAAAAAAAAAAAATCAAAAATCAACGACAATTTCAAGCTATTTATAATGAGCTATACTTTACAAAAAAATTAAAGAAGAATAGCCAAGACTGGTAAGAATGTCGTGCTTCTATTTTTTCATATAACTATGAGGACAAATTAAAAAAAGGATATAATATATAAAAGGATATAATATATAAAAAAGATATGTATATGGAGAATGTTTAGAACGATTTGGCTCTCAAAGTGCTGAACCAAAACAATTGTCATACTCGTTTTTTCCGAATTTTTTGAAGAATATGTACATTAAATATTTCTTAAAAATATTAAATCTTAGGTGAGTTGGACCGACTTGAAATTAACTCCAATTAAGAGTTTTTTACAATTATTTAAAAATTTGTTCAACGGAATCATAAAAATGAAATTTTTGTATGCTGCCATCGCCCTTTTTGGAAAGATTTATTTCGGAAAAACTAAAATACCTCAGCCAAAACTTGACCGATTATTTGGAATGGTATTTCTTTACAAATAACATCCTTCGCGCCCCAATTTTTTTTTCACCAAACCCAATTTTATGATTGAGATTTTAGAATTTTTTTTTTTAATATTGCTAAGCTTGCTCTGCTTTATCATCTCAAGTGGTGTTTTTAATATATTAAAAATATATATTTTTTTATAAAAGAAATCAATTTTTGGCAACATTTTCAAACCAATCCAGCACACGTAATCTTAATATTTTTCAAAACATTTTGGCGGTAATCTTAAAACATAATTAATTTTTTAATTCTGGTGAAAAATTCGCTACCTTTTTGTTGAGGCACCCTTATCTACATACATATGTACAAATATTCTTTCAAGTTGAACACAGGATTTATTTTAAATAAATTATTTGAGTACACGATTATATAAAATTCAATACGTTGTATTTTTTATGGCGTAACAAACACCAGGTAATGCGTATAAAAAACAATTTTTTTGAAATTATAATCAATTAACGTCATCATAGGAATGAAAGGTACATGAATTACCAGAAAGTATCTTATCTGTTATCATTTTTTTTTTGAAACAATAAAAAAACATTTACGCGAAAAGCGATTGAGTCCCAAAGAAAACATCATTAAATTGGCAGCACTTCGAATTAGTTCAATTGATAAGCCAAACGTTTGATGAGATAACTGAGAAAATAAAAAAGCATGCGCCTTATAAATATTCTCTTTCTTTTATTCAAAGAGCGAGAGCTTGTCAAGTTTTAAATCTCTTCCGGTTAGATTTTAATACTGCTGTCAAATATTAGCGAATAGCGCTGTCAAAGTACAGAGCGGCAAAGCAAAGTAAATGCAAAGCAAAGTGGGTGTCCATTAGTGATGTGAGTCACGAAACTGTTTTCTGGCAAAATCTTTGAAATATGTTATATAAAATATTTGTATTTTCGAATGCACTTGAATGCATTAATACGCGTACCTCTCCTAAGAGACTTATAATTTTCTATTTTGAAACGAGTCGAAAGCTTAGTGTTTTACAAAAATTTGGTACAAAATACGAGCATTCATCGAGAGACAAAGTGAATGCAGTCATAGGGTTAAAAATACCACCCATTGCAGATGAGGAGCTCCAGGATAAAAATAAATACTGGCAAGTCAAGAAAATCCCGAAAGTTCGGGATTCCATACATACATATGTACATATGCATATGCGTTGCTAGTTCTCTCAGCCCAACTACAATCACCACCTGCTGGCCACGAAAATGAGACCAAAGAAATAATGGCAAAAGAGTAGCAAGCGATAGTTATGCAGCTGCTGCTAAGAAATTGACAAATCAGTTGAGTGAAAAACGCGAGCGTGTTTGGAACGTCTAAAGTTGATTATTGGTTAGCTGAAAATTCTATAAAAAGTTCTAAATTTATATTTATTATATTTTATATTCTAAGTTTTGTCGGCGGCATAGTTCACAGCGAATCGAAATCGAATAAAAAGCATAACGACTAACCAATTAAAAGGCATAAAATAGTGCGGCTAGGAAGCAAATTCTAGGATTTAAGAACGAGAAGAGAGTGTATGTGAATTTGTATGTACACAGCGCGCGGTCGAGTGTATCTATACGAACTTTTTACAGTAGATTTTTATCGGAAAATCTCTATGTCCGAAAAATAAGTGGTGTACTAGAAAAGCAAAAAAAAAAAAACAAAAACAACACAAATACAAATTTAGCAAATTGGCTTTCGCTACTCTGCCGAAAAAAGTGCAGAAAAAAAATTAAGTGGAATTTTCATGCTTTGAAATACAAATAAAGAAATTTTTAACGTTATTGATAAAGAAAAGTATTTGATTTAATTGCAAAACCAAAAGTGTATCTGCCAAAGTAAACTTGAGCGCAACATATCTACATATTTTACATTTGCTGCAGATTTTACAAGCGTTTGCAAAAACAAAAAAAGTCCAGCGTCTAAAAAAGGTGAGTCTGCAATTCCACTTTTCTAATTATTTTAATGAGCTTGCACTCATTAAAAGTGGTCGTCATAAAAAGCTAACATTTTATGGCAACAACTACATACATATCTACATATGTATGTAAGTTTTAAAAAATAAATCGTTTTCAAATGTCACAAATGTATACATAGCATGTGCCATTTCGTGTACATATTTTGCTTTCATTTCCATTTATTGGTTGTTGAAGCTGTTATGCGTGATTTTCATGTTTCGTCGACACGCCTTTTTCACCGCCGCATTATGTTGCACAGTTATTTGATACCTTTTCGGTAGGCAACCGCGCAGTTAACACTACAACACAACAACACAATCGACATTGCCAATGGCCCTGCTTTCTTCGATTGCTGACTGACTGACTGGCTGACTGGCTGACTGACTGGCTGACTGGCTGACTGACTGACTGGCTGACTGGCTGACTGGCTGACTGCACGGCTGCTTAGTTGGTAGGTGTTACGGCGACAACACAACACCAAATACCAAAACTAATGCCTATCATGGAGTCTTACCGCATATGGATCACAATTCTTCGAACGGTTGACCCCGAAAGCGGCGAGGCGAGTTTCCCAGCCTGAAGTCAGTCGCCCAAACGCATTTTCCTTCAAAGGCAGCTAGCTAGCCCACCCAACCACCACCCTCCCATCTTGTATGTATCTCGCGAATGCGACAACTCAACATTGTCCCACCCTTTTGCCTTTTGCATTCAATGTATTTATTGCATGTGTATGTACATATGTATGTGTTGTGCGTGCGTGCGTGTGAATATTATTTTTTTTCTTTATGCAGCAGCAACAGTTTTGTTGTTGTTGCTTGATTTCCTCCCAAAGACACCAATATCGATTTAACAAACTTCATTGGGGAAATAGCAAGACTAGTTTAGTTAGCACTTCTTTTAACTGAAAGCGAAGGCAAACGCTTAGGCCTAGTATTTATTTATACCAAGTGGATGTGAAAATATGTATGACATATTTAGGTAATAAGACTGTATATGCGATTTCTATATCAAAATCGCCTGTGGTTGCATTTACACACATACATACATACATACATACATATGTACATACGAGTATTAAATGTGACATGGTCAATGCTGCAAGGTAGAAAGAATTGATTTTTTACGTAAGTACTTACATATTGTGCTATTTTATTGTTATCACATTTTGATGTTCTAAGATCGAATACTCTTATGGGAAAATTCAATACAGTAGGATTAATTGTAAAAATACGTGTATGCACATATGTACATACTCGTATACATACATATATGTACATACATACATATGTACATAAGTCCTACTAAATAATATTATAAATGCAAAAGTTTGTGTGTGGGTATGTTTGTTACCTTTCCGCGTCCGAACCTATAGAGGGATCTTTACAAAATTCAGTAAATATTTAGCCTATATTCTGGATTGACATATAAGATATATTTTAACAAGAACCAAACGATTGCGCAGTTTTGGATGAGATTTGGCACGTACATACAATTGATATTAAAATGTTAAATTCAATTAAAACAATAAGTGAAATCAAATATTGCAAACTAGCTATCAAACGGATGAGGTTAATTAAAGCTTAATTTTCAAAATGTTGTGAAATAAGGTTATCATCTGTTTAAATGCAAATTAAGTTAAATTAATCGAATAAATTACCTTTTCGAACAAATAAGTGTCAACCCAACAATACTAAGAAAGCTTAATTTTAAAAACATTTAAGAAGAGGCTAGCCATCTGTTTAAAAAAATTAACTCAAATTTTAATAAGCCAATGTAAGTATTGATATATGGATCTCAACGAAGTAGCGTTTAGAAAGTTTTATTTTGAAATTAATTTTGTAGAGGATTGCCACCTGTTTGAAAACTTTCTTAAATTATAATAGAAGCCAAATACTGAAATATGGGTATCAAAAGAAGGAGATTGAAAAAAGCTTTATTCTAAAAAATACGTTTGAAGGGGGTTGCCAACAGCTTAAAAAAATTCAATTAAACTATTAAATTAAAGTAATATTACGGCATGGGATATAGAGGTAGGTTAAAAACGCTCATTGATGAAAATTTATTTACAGAGTGTTGCCACCTGTTTAAAAATTTCGAAAATTACTAAAATATACAGTATTTGTGCGAAACGAAAGCGATTATACGAAAAAATGTTGTAAGTGGGTTGCCACCTTTTAATCAACGTTTAATTGTTAAGATAACTACGCACTGAAATTCCAATATATTACCATCCAACGAAAAAGGTTTAAGGCAGTTGTATTCGAAAAATATATTTTATTCATAATAAATATATTCGGAAAGTGTCGCCACCTGTTTAAAAACTTTGAGTTCAACTAAATTTATAAAGCAAATGAAACATTACAGTACATGTTTGAATCGATAGAAGTTTAAGAAAGCTTATGTAGTTTCGACAGGTTGCCAACAGTTTGAAAATTAAATACAAATTTATTAATATCGTAAAGTTGTCTGAATTTGGTTGTAAGAGTTATTAATTTTTTTGAAAGAAATTCTTCTTCTTAAGTAAACATTTTTTTTTCAAAGAGTAATTTTCTTTAAAAAAATACAAAACCCTGTCGCGGTGTATGGATTCCACGGATTACAAAGTTTTCCAATCCACGCAATGACCCAACAACAAAACCTGGACAAAAAGTTGTGGGCAATAGCTGCAAAATATACTACGCACTGAAATTCCAATATATTACCATCCAACGAAAAAGGTTTAAGGCAGTTGTATTCGAAAAATATATTTTATTCATAATAAATATATTCGGAAAGTGTCGCCACCTGTTTAAAAACTTTGAGTTCAACTAAATTTATAAAGCAAATGAAACATTACAGTACATGTTTGAATCGATAGAAGTTTAAGAAAGCTTATGTAGTTTCGACAGGTTGCCAACAGTTTGAAAATTAAATACAAATTTATTAATATCGTAAAGTTGTCTGAATTTGGTTGTAAGAGTTATTAATTTTTTTGAAAGATTCCACGGATTACAAAGTTTTCCAATCCACGCAATGACCCAACAACAAAACCTGGACAAAAAGTTGTGGGCAATAGCTGCAAAATATGCTACAATTTACAATTGCAAAACTCAGAGATTCCCCCTATTATTTAAAGAGAAAATGAGAAAATTGTACGATATTTCTGAAACAGATACATACGTAGTCAATCACATTTCACTTGTATCAGTGCGTGAAAGGTTTCTACACAAAAAATTTCATTGTAAAAAGCTTACAATTATTCAGCACTTCGAGTATTTTTCATCTACTGTTAACATTGTAGTATGTACCACAAAAACGTATATTTTCTATAAAAAATCATAACTCAGAAAAAAAAAATCTTCGCTATCAGAGATTTAGGTTGATTGTAGTTCAAAATGTCTCTTACCCGGTAAAAAAGTTTGAGAGAAAAAAAATACACTTTTTGAGAAATTAAATTTAAAAAAAGTTGCACCTTTTGTTTATAGTTAAATAAAAAATTTTAAATAATGAAAATCAATAATTATATCATTCTATCTTGAAGTGACAAGAATTACTGACATTTGAGTAAAAACATTGTTGCAATCCATTAAATTTTGACAAAGTTATGGGCATTTAAAAAAAGTTCTCACTGTCAATTCGGATAATCGATTTTTGACTGAAAAACAAAATCGCGTTTAATTCGGCCGAAAAATTTTTCCGAGCCAAAAGAAAAAATACGTGTCTCATTATGTGCACCAACAAACAATGTATTTGAGTTTGGTCGAAATTAAAAATCATGCTCGTACCTGACCGGTTGTCTGGAAATGAAAAGCACCAGCTTTTTGAAAATCTGGATTATTAATAGTGGTTAAATCTTGAAATAATTTTAGACCATAAAAGTAGTATAATGGAAACTTATAAAATGTCTGTGGCACACAGCCTACAGGCCTATCTAAATATCGTAAAGTACGTAAATCAAAATCGTATGAGTTGAACATATCCCAGCAAAAATTTGAATTCATTAAATGAGTAATTAAGTACTCGTACTACCATTTCAAATCTTTTACGCTCATAAGGAGCTCATTTAAAATTCCAAACTGAAAGTCCTGCAAAGGTCGATCTATATTAGGTTAAATCAAATGGCCCCCAATATGGGTCATACTATATGGGCTATCATAAATATGCTCCTCATTTCGCACTCTGGCTCTAGACTCTTATATGCCTTTTATAGGTCTGATCAACGTCTCATTTTGGATTCTTTTATGAATCTCAATGACCTCCAAAATTGCTTAATTTACTTAGCAAATATAATTTCAAAATATGAAGTGAATAGGAAGCATCATCAAGTTTATTGGTGTCTTAGGATTTAATTTCAGATTCAATTGTGCTTTGTGAAGAGCTGTCGGTCAAGTGAACTATTATTTTATATTAAAAAATGTTCACTAAATTTTGCTTTAATATTTCCACAAAGTGCCGGTAGTGTTGGGAATTAAAAAAAAAAATCGTAAACTCTGAGTGCTTCGATTATGTTTGCTCGGATTCTACAAAACAAATGAATGTTTCCACATTTATTATATTTTATCAGGCCTGCATGTTGCATGTCTCAAGCATTTTTATGCGTTTCCAACGCTATTATATAAACAATATTAGGAAATGTTTCCATTTTTAGGATTCTCCTAAATATACCGACATTTATTCCAACAATAAAAATTATCTCACATTGAATAAAAAAGTATCGCAACTCGAAAATTTTTAAAATGCCATATAAAACAGTTCATAAAACATATCCCTAACTTATCCAAACAATTTTTATACAAGATAATTTTTCTTATCTAAAATACTATCGTTTTGCTTGAATTTGCATTGATTGCGTTGACTTTTGTTTGGTTCACTAGCGATTACATATACTATTTCTAAATCTGATCTTTTAGTAGCGTATCTTTTGTATTAAATTAGTGTGCACTATGTATTTACGTTCCAATGAGCAGACCTAAATTCATTGTATGATAAAGACAAATTTTCCTTTGTTTTTTTCTGCCTTGATTTCAACGTGTATACAAAATGCAAAAAAAAAGCAGCTGCTGAATTTTCCGTGTGATAGCCGGATGAAAATAAATTGGATATTTGGACATTTATTCTATTTTTATATTTGTTAATAATGTTAGACCAGACAACAGTAGGTGAAAATAAGAAGCGAATACATATTACATATAGGTAATAACATATGTACACTCATTAGGGTGTATCACTTCACATGCAAAAAAACAAAATCGGTACTGTCTTCCATTGCAAATATAAAATTCATTATATTTTAAAAATTCCACCAAATTTTTCTGAAAAATATGAAATTTACTTGAGTTGGATCAATTTTAATTTGTCTTCAAAAATGCATTTTTTTTATAAAGAAAAATTATTTTATTTTCTCAAAAAAATTTCAATTAGATTATATATGCAATAAAAGTCTGATTAAAAATGAATCAAAATTTTCTAAATAAATCATAATAATAGGATTTTTGATGCTTTCTGACTCTTTTCGGCAGCTTTGTTTAATAAATTTTTAAATATTTTTATGCAGATATTTTAACCTTAGACTGCTTTATCATCCAAAGATAATGTTTCTGAAAAAATATTTACAAAGCTATTTTTATATATAAAAGAAACTTTAGAATCGGTCGATTTTACGTAAATCTTAATATTTTTCCAAAACTTTTTAGCGGATAATAAATTTTATAATTCCGGTGGGAAAAACTGAATAATTTTTTTGTTTTTTTTTATTGACGAGACACCCTATGGACATTTCACATATTGCTCGAGCCCATTCACAATAGCGCAGTTATTTTACTCTTTAACACTACATCTAAGATTGGCTTTCGTTTTACCGCGTTGGCTGAACTATTCGCGGTCCTACCTAGTACTTTCCGGAAATTTGAGTGGAAAAGAATAGGCCTAATTGTAAGTTTTTATTTTATTTTTTGTCGTATGATTGGCCCAAGCCTAAAGTGCGAAATAAACCACACTAGCATTTTGACAACTTTTTCATTTTTATTCTTGCTCAAATTCCCTCAAGCGGTTTGTCAAACCGCCAAGCAGCCCCATAATCAAAATAAATGGCAAGCGAAGGGGAAAGTTTGCTTGGTTTGTTAAACGGCTTGTGTATTTTATTTCGCTCTTAACATTAGAACCCAGAAATGCTGAAAGCTGTTGAGCGAATTAGTTAAAGTGGTGTTATCGCTGTCAGAGAGATTGGTATAGTAATCGGCTATCATTCCATTCCTCGGCGATTGAAACGTTTTTACAGTTCTCAGAAATCACAAAGCACACCAAACATTGAGTTTTTGTGGATGAAATGGGGCCTAGTGTAACTTTCGTGGATTATTTTAACTTCAAATGCGGTAATTTTCCTCATTTACATCTCCACCGAACTAAAACTGAGCCTCAACACTAAACAGATTTAGCTCTCCGTTACTCTCCCGAACTGAACTATGATTTTCATAATAAATTAGCAAGAGTTGTTCTGGCGAAAGTCTATTCATAATAAAATGACAAACCAAACTGAGCACAACTGATAACAACGTTGCTAGATCTGATCAATCTGTGCCCGGAAAATGTAACCTCCAAACGAACATCCTTTATTTGGAAGAGGTTGGAAATGCACGATATTTGGTGCTTTTGTGATTGAAAATAAAATAAAATAGGGAGGCGTAAGTTATGAGATCAAAACTATATTCGTTGACATGTGCTATTTATGGACACAGTAAAGTTAAGCATACAATTTCATGACGAATAACCCAGATCAATGTTTACGAACGATATCGCCATTCCTACGCTCGACCAAGATGAGGTGAGAACAGCAATCAGGCGGTTCAAGAACAAAAAGGCTCCTCGTAGGCTACCGACTGAGCTGTTCAAACCCAGAGTTGGTAGGGCTCATTCCCCAACTGTTAAGCGCAATTTGGTCTGATGAATACCTGCCCGAAGAATTGGGCTTTATCACTGCGGCTTCAGACCTGGAAAATCCACCATCGGCCAGATATTCGCAGTGCGTTAAATCATGGAAAGGACCAGATGTAAACAAAGCGACACACACGCCAACTTTTTGTTGATTTTAGTGCCGTCTTTAAGTTTTTTAGCTCCGTCTAGATTGGGATGGACCTCTCCGAGTCGTTTGAGGCCAAACGAGGTTTTATACAAATCGACGTTACTATTAGCAGTTATAACTTTGAGGTAGTGAAACACTTTGTGTACTTAGGTTCGAACATAAACGCCACCAATAATGGCAGATTGGAGACAAAGCGAAGAATAACTCTTACCAACGGTTGCTACTTAGGACTGGCAATTGAAAAGCATAGCCCAAATTTCACATCATTGCCGTTCTTTTATATGGCGCCGAGGCATGGACGATGTTGAACAAAGATGAGAAGTCATTGGGAGTCTTCGCAAGAACTATTCTACGTAAGATCCAAGGTCCTGCCAGATATGTAGGCATGTCGTACATATGAACATTCCTTCGATACGGACAACGAAATCAAGGGCGCCCACGGCAACAATGGATGGACCAAGGCAGAAGGAACTGTCTGTACTTAATGTGAATAACTGACATAACTTGGCAAAGAAGAGAGGCGATTGTCGTAGTTTTCTTTGAGCTCATACCGACAAGCGGGGATAGTGCCAAATAAGAAGAAGAAGAAAATGAAGACACTAAAATTGTATTCAATTTAAATTTTTGTGATAACAAGTATTTATGTACATATTTATTTCGCAGACTGTATGCACAAATATTACAATGTAAGATAGTTGTATCACGTCATGTGAGTTGGTTTTAGGGCACAACCAATTAAAGTATATATAAAGTAAATATGTAGCATAAGATAATTCAATGCCTGAACAAAAAAAGTGTGGCGTACTGCATGCTACTTACTGCGCATGTTTTTAGATTATTTTTACTACACGAAAAAGCCGGTCGATTTTATCAAATTTTTTCTCCACACGGTAGTTACATAAGTGGGTTTACCAAAAGTTTTCTATGTACATAAGATATATTTGTATGTACACCTGTTACAACACACCGAAAATGTTTACCGAATTTACTTAGCCTCCTTAGTAGTTTCATACAAAATTTGCTAACCAACTAATAGCTCATTGTTGTTTTACATACAGAGAATTTCGTTACTTTTTTTTTTGCTAATTAGCATTAAGACCCATCGCCGCCTTGTTGGTGTTGACGTGCATACCTTGCATTATTAAAATGCTAATTTCAGTAATTTGAACTGTATACGGTGTGCTAAGCTGTTGTTCTAACTGTACTCGCACGGCACCGGTAGACACCCAGTAGGGAGCTTTGGGGTTTAATTGGACTTAAATTTTTTGTTACACTGTGCGACCATATTATTGTTTGTTTTTTGTTTTGTGAAAATCCCTAGCTAAATTTTCCCAAGTATAATTTTCGAAAACAGTTTAAACCTTTAACGGACTTTTTAATTATGGGTTTTGAGGGGTTTCTTGAAATAAGGGTTAAACGATACTTTTAATTAATTTCTTTTTTTCTTATTAAATCAGCGTAAAACCCCCTCCAAAATATTCTTCTGTTTGTACGTCTGGAAAATATTTCGTGTGTAATTTTCATTTCGCTCAGACATAGATTTTAGAGACCCTTTTTTTTAATGAAACTTAGGCCGAGACATTGAAATTTTAGTAGGCTGTAAAAAATAAATTTTGGCCAACCCCTGTTTTATAAAAAAATATAGCAAAATAAGTAAAAATAAAAAACATGGTCAAAAGCGGGTTTATAGTTTCGCAAAGCACCTTACTAGAAATTACGCAAAACTTAAAATTTTGGAAACGGGCATCGCCCCGCGATGATATACAAACGAAATCGTGAAATTCAAAAAAGTTACAGTAAACAGATCTGCACTGACGATAATATTAATTTCAAGAGAAACAGGCTTTCCGCTATAAATTTTATATAAATTTTCGGATATGGAAGCTCAAGAGATTCATACAGCTGCAGGACATTTCGCAACTAATTTTCAATTTTTTCTCAGTTCCGAGATAAAATGGCAAGTCTAAATTACAAACTAAATAGCCAACCTTAACTTTTATTGTTGTTTTGATTAAAATTACAATCTTTATTTGGTGCTGCTGGTTTTCCTTTTGTACTGGAATTCAGTGGCATTGCTCATAAGGTATCATAAGGTAACAGTAATCATGCTGAGCTCTCATCTTCGTTGGTAACACTTTCACGAAGATGCCGTTGCAGTCCAACAACACTTTTATTTTTTTTGCCAAAGTATTTGTATTTCAAGATTTCATTTGAAATCTCGAGCACCTCAAAAAATCTCGGAGAGTGTGTAAAGCGGCCTCCTTAAGCTATTTATTAGACTTCATTCATTTACTCATTAGATCTATCTAGATACTAGAAAATTGTAATGTTGAATTAGTTTTTCTTCGAACACGAAAACCTCTACAAACTCAAAACTACTCAGACGAAACTATTTTGCTTTTCGTACTTTCGTAAAATCACGTTCCATTTCATCAAAGTAAATTTCAATGAGACCTGCGCGCGGTCATGTACCTACAACATTTTAGACACGATTCTCCCCAATATCAAGCATTCATTTCTTTTCTGACGTCAATAAAAGCGTTACATGCTTACTTTCAGCAACGCGAAGATAAGATGAAACTTCAATAAGCTTTTTAATATCTTGCCCCACGTGCTTGATCGTGCTCGGTTATACCACTCGCAAAGAAATCAGCTACATTTTGTATAGATTGACTGCAAGAAGTGCTGGCAAACTATCGATAGTGGGCTCCATCGATAATTGACGATATGTTTTGGCTAACTATCGGCATCGAAAATAAATTATCGATTGTGCGCGCACACGAAGGCAATTTGAGTTCAATGTTGGAAGCACAATGAACAAATTTTAATTGTAATTTTTTACCCGATGCTACTACAAAACTAACCGACAATTTAACCACAAGCTTGAGTTATTTTTTCACTAATTTAACCGATAGTTGTAAGTCATGCTGCAATGATTATAAGGTGATGTCAGTAGCGACGTGTTTGTGGTAATTTTGACCAGAAATGCATCCTTATTTCAGAGTGTTGCCGTTTCTACTCCTTCTCCATGACTCAACCAAAATAGCTAGTACCAAATAGGTTAATTAATGCATTCCTTTTTAGTGCCTATAAATACATTACCGCAATGGAACTGCCGAAAAAGTGAGGCTAAGTTACTGGTTTCACTCTATTATCATGGCACAATGGTTGTTAGTCAGGTTTCTTGTTTGGTGGTGGTAATGTGACGTACCATGATAATATCGATAGTACCATCGATAGTCTCTGTAGTGCCTTAAATGGCTTATCTCTTTTAGTATATTAATAATTGAAACAACCCAAAACTATTGGTTTTTATTTTTTGACAAAATTTAAATAGAAATGAAATATCATCGACAATATCTATAGTCACATACTTCGATAGTCAGCACCATCGATAGTCGCGATAGTGACGTTTAAGCGAAAATATCGATGTGCCACTTTTCAAATTAAATCTACTGGGCACATGCTGTGAATGCTCTCTTGCTTACTCATTTTATTGTTGCTTATTTTTTTCCAACACGATATATTTGTTTGCATTTGTTGTGTTTCCCATGATTTTGATTCGTGAAGAAGGTGAAGGTCTATTTACACATTGACAGGGCTTCCGTTAATCCACTTGCAGTTCATGGTGTTAAGTGGAAATTAGGGAGCAACAAAGCACTCAATGTGAGTCCTTTGATAAATTAATGCATTGGTATATATATGTATATATACATATGTACAAATTTAGTTAGGTATATATGTTTTGAATCAATTGAGGGTATCACTTGATTGAATTTCATTTAATATTACCATATAAAGAGCTATAAATAAATAAATAATTGGCTATCATTCGGCGTTTTTCCCATGAGGCAAAAATAGCACATGCATTTTCCTTTAATTTTGAGTTCCTTTCTTCTTAAAAGTGCTAATTGTTATTTACTTTTTGACTTGGACGTTTTTCGATAAAACCAAGGTCAATATAGAAAAGTTATTGTTTTAATACATTATAATTTTATAACCTCTGATTTAGAGTGAGAATTTTTGCATGCAAAATTTTTGAAATACGTGGTGCTATTGCAATTTTGATTGTTTAAAAGCTATCACTAGGGAGACATTTATTGGAGATAAAGCTCGGCCCAACTTGGCATAATTATTTGATGCATATATTAAGCTCAGCCTGTACTAAAAAAAGGCCTGAGAAATATTTTCTTTATTTTGATTACGGTAATTTTTTTCTTCAAATTGCGGTATTTTCCCTTTTCTAAAAAATAA
This sequence comes from Anomoia purmunda, assembly GCA_951828415.1. Taxonomy (NCBI): domain Eukaryota; kingdom Metazoa; phylum Arthropoda; class Insecta; order Diptera; family Tephritidae; genus Anomoia; species Anomoia purmunda. Next base: position 20,196,315 of record OX639993.1, read on the forward strand.
GTAAATATTTCTTATAACATTAGGGTGCCCCATAAAAAAATTACTTGTTTTTTTTCGGAGACGTATTAAGATTTATGTGAGCTGAACCAACTTCAAAATATCGGAAATAATGTAGTTTTTTTGTTTCATAAAAACCCACCTTGCCTTTCGTCCAGTAGCGGCATATTTTTTTTCTGGAAATGGTTTTTAAAAATTGTCAACAAAATTGAAAAATTGACAAAAACAATTCTCTGATAAAAGAAAAAAATGTAAATGTGAAGAAAACATTATAATTTTTAACTGTTTAAAAAATTAGCATAATTCGCTAGAAAATAAATAAAATTCAAACAATTTCGAAGAAGGTGGAAAAAATTTTGAAAATAAATGAAGCATCGGCGCGAATAAGCGACAATTTTTGGAATAGTTCTTGTTTCCGAAATTATTTGAAACGGAAATTTGCTACAAAAATAGAAGTGTAAATAAAGTTATTCGCGGCGAAGCTTGAAATATCTGAGCGAATTAAAAGGTTAAGACATATGTAGTAAAATTTCATGGTAAATAAATATTTTCGTAAAACATTTTAAGTCATTAACTTCCACCTAAAAGTGTCGTTTTAACTCTTGCCTCAAGAAACTCCTGGAAAACAATTTAGAAAGTCGTTGGAGGGTTAAAATATTCTAGATAAATAATCGGGGTCTTCTTCAAATATGTCTCCTTCAAATATACAACATTCATTTATGCTCTCCTATATACATATGTAAATAAGAATTTAACATAAACATTGCCAGTTAACATAGCTGCTATCTAAATTTTATTTGAAACTATTTGCTATGTTATTTTATGTAGAATTTGGCATTGGAATTTGAATTACACACTGATTTTGTCTGAGAAGACCCTTAGTGAAATTAACCGGCGCATAATTCATCAAAATGGCGCTTTTAGGTGGGAGGCAATGGATTAAAATGCTCTACGAAAATATTGCCCGTGTAACTTTAATACATACATACATATGTGTTAAGCTTTTATTTTATTCTGATACTTAGGCCGGGGCATGGAAACTTTAGTAGGCTTTAGAAAATTAATTCTAGAAAATATTAAAAAAGTACCAAAATCAAAGTATATCGAGACGGCGTGGAACTTATTGCAATAAAAATTGCCTTGTCCAAAGTAGGAGCAGCTTATTATTCTCTCTTTTGCGGACAGCGTTGAATGCCCTGCAAAATTTAGGAATTCATATTTTTCCGAGATTTCCAATATCTCGATGAAAGTATACAACAACAATCCAAACCAATTCCATATCTCTTCACAATTAAGAGTTTTTTGGTAACCCTTTGATCAGAAATGAAACTGTTTATAAAATGAAAGTTTACGTTGCATTTTATGAGCGAATTGAAAATAAAAAAAATCGATTAGTATAAACACAGCTATCAAAGCAATCCGTTAGATGAATAATAACGTGAATTTAATTTGTTTTCTATATAAATAAGAATTCAAGCGATAAACGATTAGCTTCGCACATAAATAATACATACCCTGAAGCGTATACGGCGAAAAAAGAAAAAATGGAAAGCAGCTGTGAATGCATTCACTACAAAGTACTTGATTTCATATTGCACACTAGATATTTTTATTCATTACTACCTGTAGAGTTTCTGTAATAAAAATATAAAAAAAAAATCATGCACTGGGGATTGAAATATACAAAATAAAAAAAAAGTGAAATATAGTAAACGAGCATACGGTGGGCCACTTCTGGGTATGCTTCTAAGCAAGCGCAGAGAATTATCAGCCATAAACGAATGCATTAGACTGTTTTTTTTTTTTTTTGATTATGAAATTAATTGCAATCGCTCGGAAAAGCATAAACATTTAAGAATAACAGGTAATGTAAACAGTAGTGAAATTGTATTGAAAGCCATTCGAGATTATGAGAAGAGATGAGTGTTTAATCGTTTTCATTGTACTATTTAATCATAAAATCATTGAAGCGTTCGGAGAAAGCATAAAACACTTTGATCTACTTAACTTGTTTGATCTGTGTAATAAAAAAGTTTGAAGTAACACTAACCAGATGCCATTTTTGACTAGCATCACCATCCTGGCATTGTTTATTTAAAAAATCGTTTTCAGATGTTTAATTCGATTTAGAGCTTCGCATACATCAGACATATTTTATTTGATGTTGAATACGTCTCAATTAATCAGATGAAAAATAAAGCTTTTGAAAATTTGATCGGGGCCTTTATATAAATAGATATTCTAGAAAAACCCGACGTTCTCCTACCTATATTTATTTATTAATTGCCCTTTCCATATGTAACCAGAAAACGCATTCCGGTTTCTGGCAAATATAACCGGTGGGAACCCTCTCAAAAATACAGATATATTCGCGCTCATATTGTAATATTTTATATACCCTGTGTAATTTAGAAAAAAGTAGGCAACCCTCTTCAAAATATAAATGTGTATTAACTTTCTTCTAGCGAAACGAATTGTTTGCCAATGATATTTTAATATTTCATCTAACTTGTGCATAATTTAATTAAATTTGGCTTTTTAAACAGGTGGTAATTCTCTCCAAAATATCGGTATGAACCTTATTCTCGCCGAGACGAATCGTTTGAAACCCATATTTTAATATTTCATATAGCACGTGTATAATTTAATTTAATTTGACTTTTCAAGCACGTGGCAGCCCTCTTCAAAATGTAGATAGCTATAAACTTTCTCCTCAGCGAAACGAACCGCTTGATATTAACAATTTAATATTTTATATACTTGTGTATAACATACTAAAATTCTGCTGTTTCAAACTTGTGGCAACCCTCTCCAAAATATAGCTAGCTATAAACTTTCTCCTTCATGAAATGAACCGTTAGTCCCCGAAAATTTAATATTTCATTTAACTCGTGTATAGTTCAATTAAATTCGACTTTTCAAACAGTTGGCAACCCTCTTCAAAATATGTGTATGAACCTTCTCTTCGCCGGGACGAACTGTTTGACACCAATATGGAAATATTTCATATAACTTGCGCATCAATTTAATTAAATTTGACTTTTCAATCAGGTGGCAACCCCCTGTATGCTATAAACCTTTTCCTCAGCGAATCGAACTGTTTGGCGCCCATATCTCCATATTTCATATAACTTGTGTATATTTGAATTAAATTTGACTTTTCAAACTGGTGGCAAACCTCGCTCAAGAATAAAATATAATTTACGATCCATTATCTTACCTACTGTTTAAGGATGTTTTTCATGCTGGAGAACTGCTTGAAGTAGTCCAAATTTTATGTCGCTAATTTATTTTCCGATGGGGGATTATGTGTTTCAACCAAAATCGAAGTTTTTAAGTTTTTTGGGACAGGTAATAAAAAGCATTAAAAAAACGTTAATTGGGATCTATCTATTAACCGCGGATTCTAATTATATGCAAAGTTTATTATTAAGCACAAACCTTAAATTACATGAGGAAATTCTAAACGATAAGACCCCTTTCAGGATCAGGTGCTTTAGTATTTATATATATTATATTTATATATTTTTTAATTACAGCATAATAGATCGAATGAAAGGAAGACAGTTCAGTTTTCATTATTATTATCTCAAAGAATTTGTTATTTGTAATTTAAATATTCTACATAAAAAAAAATTTCATTGGAAAAATGGATTAATTTTTATTATATAAAATTGTAACCAATAAAATTTTAACACTAATATTAAACTCTCAAAAGCCAGCAAAACGTTCTTAAACTTTCCTCTTTGAACATCTTCGGATATCCTTTTAAATATTCATGACAAAAAAAGTTTTTTGTTAAGTTTCCGCATTATATGAAGCCCACCATTTTGTAAATAATGCCCAAAATATGATTAAAAATTAACCTCTCCCACAAATAACCGATGGGGCAACGCTTTGCCAAATGTTCACATTTGGGGAAATGTCAATAATCTGCTTTTTAAACACAAAAAATTCTTGTATAAGATTTTAACTTGATTTCGAAAAAATATAGTTAAGCCCTTTTCACATTAAGGCAACTTTATTCAAAATACCTAAGCGAATAAATATTCAAAACCAGAACTTTCCCCTTCACATCTACTGACAGCATTTCCAACGTCAAAATCACCAACACCAATACCAAAAGCAAAGGCAAAAACATATTGTGCATATTTTTTTTGTTTTGAGAAAAAAAAAAACAATAATGAAAATGAGGGAAATTAGAATCAAGTACAAATTTTAGTGTTATGCGCATGAATTTAACATCGGCAACATGCACATGCCAACGAAATTGGAACAGAAAGCCCACAGCGAGACGGACATATGTATGGGCGCATACACAAACACACATACCCATACACAAACACACACATATGAAATATCATGTCCACAGATCGCCATACGAATAGCTAAACCGCCGCCAGATGCATGAATGGCTGAAGAACGGAAAGACAACATCAGCGGACTTGCGGACGCGTTGAGTGGCAAGCGGCATGCGAGCGGCATGCGAGCGGAGTTAGAGAGGCAGAGGAGACTCCAATGGGAATGGGGTGAATTGTGTGGTGATGCAAAAGCTTGCCAGCAATATTTAGCTAGCTAGAATTATGTACAAAACCTGCCAGCAAAAGTTACATGCCAAATAGATGACAACAAAAATAACAAATATACAGCAATCTAAGTGGCAAAAATAATGCAATGCCAACAACAGCGGCTGTGGTGTGGCGTCTATGGCACGTTGTGTTGGAGTACTACTACTACTCCATTGCCTATCTGATTTCGGTGGGTATTTAATGCATTGTTATTGCTGGTTGTTGGTTTTTGTTATTATTGTTGGCAGCAGTCAATGGCAATGCGTAGAGTGTGCGTTGCCAACTTCATACTTCCACTTTTGGTTTTTGTTTTGTTTTTGTTTGTTCCAATTCTACACACGGCATAATTCATTGATGAAATGTAGAATAATGGCACAGCGCTGGCAGACGCAGTCACTCCACTCAAAACACTCTCCGTCGTCCAGGCGCTGCTGATGTCACTCGTTCAATGAATTGAATTATCTACAGAGGTGCTGCATTCTAATAAAAATGACAACAAAATTTGTTGTCTAGGGGTTTTGGTTTAAATGAGCAAACATACATATTTCCATTTTACAAAATCGGACCATTGCGTACAATGCGAGAAGCGTTGTTGCTGTTGGTGTTCTTGATGTTGATGTGGATGACGATGTTGAACTTCGTGTTGTTGTCTATTTATCTATTTGTGAATTTGTATATTTGTTTATTGTTGTAGCTTTTCGCATTCGCTTTATTGTTGTTTTAGTGTTTGTTAATTTATGAACATTAATTAGATGTCGGATATGTTGAATTAAATTAGGTACAGTGTATGTGTGTATTTTTGTACTCCTACATTTACATGCCCAGGTACCCTACCTAAAACTGTATGACTGCTCTTGAAAGAAAGTAGATCTGCATTAGTCTCAATGGGCTACAATCGGGCGTTAAGTAGCATCTATTAATCCCTCACAGACAAGACAGATTACAGCCCTAATGTGCATTAACAATCTTAATTGGAATTAACTCCATACTAATTGTGCCTGACCCTTTCAGGGATTAAATACCTGTCTTTAGTTCAGCATCCGAAGTAGAGATTAAATCTCTGGAGTTTATATTGCCATCCGATATTAGATATCCACCCAGATTCCTTTTGCGTTTGTGCATTAGTGTACGGTGCTGCTCCAGTATATGTTTTGCATCATCCAGAGTTAAATTTATAAATAAAAGGATAAGTAACACAGAGTTACATTTGTAATTTGTTAACCCATACCAGGGCGAATCTATAAAAGCTGGTTCTACTAGAACAGCTGATTTGATTGTTTTTCGCATCTAAAGGTTTGGAATGTCAAATTCATATGTCAATATAAATTCTGACAGTCCATAAATTAAACAGTCCAAGCCGCAAAAGCAAAATCCAAAATGCATGCACATTTTTGCTTGTGCACTACTGCCACTATATGAATTTCCCTTGACACAGGCATTGTCTTGCATCAAATAAATCCAGTAAATCCAGGCTATGTACATACATTTCTTTTTTGATATTTTCTTTGAATTTTATGACTTTAATAAAATTTAAAATAAAAATAATTTATGTACGTTCTAGTCCAACAACGAAATGCTTGGTCTCTAACCTGATCGTTTGGATTTACCAAAGCTCTTTTAAAGAAATTGGAGCCAATGCATTCGATAGCTACCTCATCATTGTCGAAAAAGGCAAATACTTTAAAGTTTGTTTGTTTTGACAAATTTATTTTTATTACTTATTTATAACAAAATGTCACAAACTTAACGATTTATCCCTGAATAATTGGTATGCTAAATATTTATATTTTTAGCTATGAGTTGATGCCTAACCTACTGCTGTCCAAGCAAATTTATCAATTTAACCGTTAAACTCTAAGTTCAATAGAACTAATATTCCTCGCAATAATTTTTTGTTTATTCTGCGATAAGCCCGTGCACTCTACAAAACACTTAAGGTAATATGATCCACAGTGCGCTTTGGAACTCTCCAGGCCTAATATATTTCTCCAGTATTGTTCCAGGGGGCCTTTCCCCTCTTCCTTGGCCAGTGTACTAAGTGCCCCATCCCCATACCGCAACCAGGCACTGGGCCAATCAAGTGAGTTAACGCCCCCATTTTCGAGGGTTTGTTCACGATCTTGTTTCCCTCAATAACAGTATACCATGGAACTCGGAGAACCCATACTCGATTGTTCAAACCAAGTAGCTTCATCTTGTCAACGCACCTGGTGAGATTGGAGGGCCTTTCTTCAGTTAATGAACCATACATGTAACAGGTTATCATACTCTGGGTTATTTTATATGTTTCAAATATACTCACCCAATCCTTTTTGTTACTGAGTTCAATTTTAAAACTTTTTACAAAGCTGAACTTTGGTTGCATAGTATCTCTCGGTATTGCAGATTGTGAGTATTGCTCCGCAAGAGTGGTCATCACCCTACCACTCAGATATCTCTCTGCTCCGATATTGCTGCTGGTCATTCTACAGATAGCCTTCTTCGCTTGAGTCGGCCAGCTCTCTTAGCTGCATAGATTGCTGAGCGCTGGTGATGGTTCCCTGTTGTTTGGCTCTGTCTTTCAACACGCTGGCCCTGTAGGTAATCGCGGGTCGTACAATAGACCTCGGGGAGCAGGCCCAACTATTTCCTGCCATGGATCTGCAAGTCTTGACTGCGCTTCTATCTTCTTCACTTCCTCCAAGAGTGATTAGAGACGGCATACGTTGGGTATAAAAGGGTACATTTAGTTTCAGATATCAAAGTAATATTATCCATGTAGTTCCCCATTCGTTTGCGACTTATCTCGGACCAATTGTACATTTTGCTGGGTAAGAATTGAATATATGAACATTTATAAATGTTTGAATGAAAGTACATATGCAATTGCATATGTAGAGGAGTGAACTTTTTAATGCGCGTAAATAATGGGTTAACCTTTAATGGCCGCCTAGTGCCCTTTGGTGGTGGTCATAATGAGCTATTGGTCACATTACATGGCAAATTAGATCACAACACAAACATGCATTACAAAAAGTTCTGCTCTGAGAACTAACGTGATAATTGCCAGTTAACCTTTCCACCGTTTCTATTTATCTAATTTTAATTTGTTAATTTTTTAAACACAAAATAAACTCGGTTTATGGTAATATTTGTGTTTAGGTGAAATGCACGATGCAGAGAATATTTACATACGTAGGTGGCGCATTAAACACTTCCGTTACTTGCCGAATGTGAAAGAATCGGTGACGAAATAACTTAAAATAAACAACATTTTTAGCTAGAGTCTAAGTATTGAGTGGATATTAAATTGCACAATGTAGAAAGAGATGTCGAATACGTTGGCACTTGACGTTTGCACTTATTTTTGTGGTCTTCCTCTTATTTTGCTCTATTTTAATTAGGTTGTGGCATGTCAGCGAATGCTCTATCTGGCATTTCTATCATTCTTAACTAGAATCTCAGTTTAGGCAGTTCTTTAACATATCCAATTTATTTGTGACAGATGGCGTGTGCGACTGTCAAATTGTCTTGGTATTTCTAATCTGCATTATTTGACATTTCCTCATGGAAATACATAGCCTGTCAACGTTTCAGTCTTTAGAATCTTGAAAAGCTTAAAGAAGATCCATTGATTTCGAGCAAAATTTCGTTCAGAAATGGGGCTCATTTCCCTCTCCATGGATACACCGATAAGTAAAATTTTCATAACTGGGCTGAAGAATAACCCGAAGTAGTTCAAGAGCTACTATTACGAGTACTACATATAGACAAATACAGGCAGCAAAGTTGACGAAAACGATGGCACTTACTCCTTCACAACTCATCTTTGAAAAGCGTTCTCTAAAATCTCTACGCAAATCTTGTGACTTATATTATAAAAGTATGTATTTTCAAAATAATTATGTGACAAAAAATTTGTGAGTCTTGAAATATGGAAGGATTTCAGAACAATTTCCGGACTAGTTCGAGACTATTTCGGGAACATTTCGAAAAACGTTCGGGATCTTTTTGGCTTCGAATTAAAAATTGAAATTGAAGTAAACAAACATGCAATACTTTTCAAATATTGCAATATTGGTATCAAACGAATTTGGAATACGGTTTTGGAATAGATATGCCAGCTATGTATCTATTTCAAAAAGTTATAATATTTTTGCTCCATGCTATGTGCCCTTTGTTAGAACTCTATAGACGTCAATACCGTACATCTGATTGTGAAATTACGGTTACCTATTTTGAGCAAGGTTGCCACCTGTTTGCAAATTCGAATTAAATTAATTTAAATTGCACATATAAAAGTTATATTAAATATTAAAATATCTATGTCAAAAGGTGCGTCTCGGTGGGGAGAAGGTACAGAGCTATATTTTTAACAGATTTACCACCTATTTGAAAATTAAACGATACAAATTTATATGAAATATTAAAGCAGGTTCCCAGCTATATTTAAAACAGGGTTGCCAGCTATTTGAAAATTCAAATTTAATTACAGTATAAACAAGTTATAGAAAATTAACAAACATGTTTGTCAAACCGTTCATGTCGGTGGGAGAAGGTTCATAGCTATATTTCGACAAGATTGTCACCTGTTTGAAATTTAAATTATACAAAGTTATATGAAATATGAAATCAAGAGTGTTAAACGGTTCGTCTCGGCGGGGAGAAGGTTCACAGGTATATTTTGAACAGGGTTGCCAGCTATTTGAAAGGTCCGAACTTAATTACATTGTAACAAAAATTATTAAATATCAAAAAATATGTATGGCAAACGTTGGCAATTTATATGACATACTATAATATGTGTGTCAAAGGGTCCATTTCTCTGAGGATAAGATTTTTTGATATATTTTGGAAAGGGTTGCCATCTGTTTGAAAAATCCAGGTACACTAGATTTTAGAGTACTATAATACTCATTAGAAATTTAAGTATTTTTCTTTGCGAATTTTAAGAAAGCCTTCACATTACTTTGTATAAATAAGCAAAGACAATTCATAAATAATAAATATAGGCAATTATCAAAAGACTTTCATAATTTTATAACTCAATCATCAAATTATTATTATGCTGTGTCTCCGATCACATCATTTTAAATACGAGTATGTGCGAGTATATAGAACAATTGGACAAAGATGAGCATCACTCGGTTAGCGCATACATTGTGCCATAAATATTGCCGAGTAAATTAAGCAAACAATGCAGCTAAATGGCTATGATTAAATGGTATTATTTACAGAATATATCTAATATTTACTCGTATGAGTATTATATTTCCTATCTCTTTTGCTTATATGTATATGTAAAATATAGTTGCATATAAATATGTACCGCTGTATATAAAAGTAATACATCGGCAAACAGTATTACTATTGGCTCTAAACCCAACATTACACCGCTTCAGTCAATAAGCCGCAACGTGAAAGTGGTTAACAACTACTCTAATCTATTTACTTTTCTACTATATGTACATCATCTATGTATGTACTCATATGAAAGTAATTTTATAGTTGCATATACTTCGCATTCGTTCATACGAGTATGCGTGATTTGTATAAATGTAGTTAAAGAAAAGTCTAATAGTAATAACGTTGTAAATATTAAAAAAAAAAAAAAAAAAAAATTGCTCAAGAAAAAGTTAACTTCTGTAATGTCTAACAACCGCCACTCAATGGGCAATTTGAACTTCTTAACTTTAAACCAGGCAGCCAAGCGGTAGAAGCGGCAGGGCAATTCAGGCCGAGCAACCCGTCACGGCCATAACTTTTACCATGGCTTACAACTTTACATACTAAATATGTATGTGTGTATGTATGTAGGTCTGTACATAGACTCCCAGTTTGGCTTATTGCCGTGGCGTTTGCCCTGCAACAAGCATTTGGTTAAAACTCCCTAACTCATATTCTAAAGGGTTCATTGGCCTTTTAAATGTTTTCCACAACAGGCATAATTTTTCGCCAACTACAGTTATGGATTTTGTATGAGTACCATGATAATTGTAGTTTGCCGGCGCGCTCTGTTAGCTTTTTTTACTTGATACTTGCTTGTATTTGGTGCTCTGCTCTGCTCTGTTCTATTCTGTTCTGTGACTTATTTACTACTCATGCATTTAACTACAATGGAGTTGTTGGGCTCTGAAATAGCTGAATAAGATTTCTGAAGCACTTAATGTTAACGGCATAGATTTGGGATGCATGATTATGTCATGTAAATTTCAGTGTGTACTTAAAGTATACTAGGGTGTGTAGAAAATGTATGCAAAAAATTTATTTTTTTGATATTGTATTTTGAGTTGGTGTCTTCATATCACCAACATGCCCAATAGCTTAAAAATTTATTTAATGGATTCACTATAGCTGGTCGAGAAGACGATATCCGCGAAATTTTCACCATTTTTATAGAGAACTTTCACTATTTTAATGCGGTTTGTTAGCGTATATCGATCCATTTCTGAAAACTCCTAGTTTTTTCATCTCAGTTGCTGTAATATTTTATTTGAAACTACAGCATAACAGAACGTATGAAAGAAACTTCATATAAAAAAAATTTCATTGGAAAATATAAATTAATTTTAACTAAATAAAATTGTAACTAACAAAATTTCGCAATCAATCGTAGCATGTATATAACTCAGAAAAGCCAGCAATATTCTCAAACTTCTCCCTTTGTACATCTTCGACTATCCTTTTAAAAGTTTAAAAAAAAAAATATTCGAATTAATTTTTAAAACATAGCTTTTTCGAATTATATGAAACCCTCCATTTTGTAAATAACACTGCGGAACAAAATTTTCCGGTCGGAGATTTTTAAGTCGATTTAGGGTAATTTGGGGGCGCTGATTACGAAAATAATATCAGTTTTGTCGAATTGGCTCTAGTTTTTCAGATAAAGACTTTTAAATATTTCACGAAAAAACCTAATTAAAAATACCAATATGGATTTAAATTATATTTTTATTGCGCGCCTGTATAAAAATAATACAAAAATAAAAAAAATATACCTATTCTTTTCATTATTTGATTTTTAAAAAATTACAAAAAACTTTTTCTGTAGGACCTCCTATGATGTCGTTGCTCAGGACAATCCCGTATTAAGTTCCAGCAGTAGTCTGCCATCATGTGGTCGTCCCATCGACCTTGGTATCTTTCCTCATTATTTTTATGTGCTGGTGGAACCGTTCACCTTGTTCCTCACTGTAATCGCCTAGGTTGTCCGCGAATTTGTCCGAATGACTATGTAAATAATGTAATTTAATGCTCATTTTAGCTCCTAGTTTGCGAAAATTGAGAAGCATATCAGCAACTAGTTTTGTATATTCTGGTGATTTATGATTTCCCAAAAAATTTTTGACTACATTAACAAAGCTTAGCCAGGCTTCAGATTCAATTTGTGACATATGGTTTAAGAATTCAGTGTCTTTTAGAAGGGTACGAATTTGAGGACCATCGAAGACTCCTGCTTTTAATTTTTCCATACTAAGGACTGGAAATTTTTTGCACACATATTCGAAACAGTCACTTGTCTTATCAAGGGCTTTGATGAACTGTTTCATTAGCCCAAGCTTGCTGTTCCTACCTCCATATTTTCTCTCACCGGCCAGTCCTTTCTAATCAAATGTTCATTTCTTGCACGACTGTCCCATTGCACTTGTACAAGCGGTAAATTGTCGAATTGCATTTACAAGTCACGCGGTCAATAACGTGCAGCGGCTGGCAGGGGCTGTTAGAGTTTTCAGGTATTTAGACGAAGTCGTCGAATTAATGTTTAGTTGTATTAACTCACCCGACTTAACCGGCTGTCCTTGCTCTCTTGCAAGGGAAATAAAATATTTAAACCAACGAACTACTTGTTTTAATAGTTTATATAACAAAACTTATTGAGGAATAATTAAATTAATACAACTGGAACTGGGTCATAAGTTTTTTTTTCATTAATTTCTTAAGTTTCGTTTATCTCAAGAACTAGAGCCAATCCAAAAAAAGTAAAATCACAGTTCGTAAGCCTGCTACTAATGCTAATAAAAACTATTAACAAAATCATGACCGCAGGTTTATTTTTAATTTTTGTTACGCAGTGTAATGCCCAATATATGATTGAAAATTATCCTCTCCTACAAATATCCGTATCATACTCGTATAAGGTGATAGCATCCCATGAGGTGAATGCTTGTTCTTCTTCCCAACTCGCTTGGTTATTTTCTTTATACAAACAAAATACATGAGCAATACTGGCCGAATTCAGATTTTGGCATTTCATTCGGAAAATTACACAAAACAAATAAATGGGTAATGGGTAATACTGAGCGAAATAAAATATACAATGGATTAACTCTGGTTATCTTGCTATCACCTTCTATGGATCCACCTTGGAGCGGGCAATGTTTTCACAAATGTTTACATCTGCTTTTTGATAGAAAAATATTCTAAATGGAACTAACTACCTTCTTTTGTATCATGCACCAATGTATGTTAATGATATCCCAGCGAACCAAATGCGGAGATCTTCGAGCAGGAATGGAAAAGGACTCCCATAGCAGTAGACACCTCTTTGTTTTGTTTGATGTTTATATTTTTTTTAATAGCTTATTATTCAATTATACGTGCTCCTAAAATAGATTCGGTGTTCGGTAGTTATTCAAATAAATAAATAATTCTTAAAAGTATTTAAACAATATCCAAACGAAAGTGTAAAACAATCCGAATGAACGATACCTTCGTTGACAGATAATAACAATTTCAAAAATCAAATAAATGTTGACATTTAAGTGGTGCCAAGCTTCAGAGGAACGTGTTTCCAAAAATATTAGTTTTTTTTTACTTGGCTATTTCTCTGTTCTTGTTCTACGCATTCTGGGATGCCGAAATAACTCATTGAAGCAGTCATATAGGCTCACTTTTTTCATACATATTCAGGACGCTGTTCTTTGGCTCATTTGGGACCCTTTTCGGAGCCTCCTTAGGTGGGTGAGCGCATTGTGCATACTTTGCGGGCTCCGCTGGATGGCAAAGAACTTTTTATTAATAAACCAATATTTTTTAACAAGTGGTACACTACGCATCTTAAATTAAAAAAAAAATCTTTGAAAATTGTCAAGATTTCATTGATGAGAAAAATAAAATGCAATTAAAGAACTTTATGTTTAAACAACAAGAGTGGTAAATAAACAAGTGCAAAACTGAACCATACATAAAAAACTTGGCAACATTAACTACCGAAAATCACTGAAAAAATATCACACCGATACACATTTTTTTTAGAGTAATTATTTCAAAAATATTTCGCTTTTGCGGATGTGTTACATAGAACCGATATGTATGAATATACATATGTATATATTTATTTGAAATAAATATATATTTTTAATTATTACTTAATACTTTTTTCTGCCATAGTTTTTTTTTTTATATAATTTAAATTTTTCTTTTCAATATTTGAATTAAGCGGTAACGTTGATTAAACTGTTGTTGCCGCCTCAACTGTTGTGAAATACTGTAATCACTGTTTTCATAGTGCTCGGCACATTAAGTTTTCAGGTTTAAATTTTCGATTCAATTGCACTGACTTGTAATCCTTCACTTCTTAAGGTTGAAAATAACAACTCTCCAAAGTGTGTCCATTAGTTTAGAATATAAGTAAAAATTTAGCTGAGCGAAACGCAGCGGAAATAATAATATTAACGACACCAGCCGACAAGATATTTCTCCCATGGAATCAGATCATCATTCCATATGTAAAATTTTCTGCTAAATAGGAATATGAAGCCAGAATATAAAAAACTAGAATAGCTTTTGAGATATAGATAAATTTATATTTTTTCAAAAAAAAACACATAATTGTAATTATCTCTGAATATATGTAGTTGACGGATTATAACTTACACGATTAGGCTTTTATTTTGAAAATCAGGACCTTTCTGCATTTGTAAAAGATTATTCTTTTAAGCACAAAAAAAAGTGAAAACAAACATATTCCTTTATGTTGATATTGTCTTATCTTTTTTCAGATTTAAAAAATCTAAATATATTTAGCTATATCGCAAACACTTTTTTTTATATACTGACATGATATTCGAATTCAGCGGAATATTTTATAATAGAATTTATGTAAAAGCGTATTAGGTCACACAATTTTTTAAATTTTATTAACTTGTGTAAGTGGTAATAATAATAATTTGGGGCTTACATCATATATGTATGCAGCTCGGTGGCTGGCCGAGCTTTTTTCGCAATCTGCGTGATGTTGTTGTACCACAAATTCAGGAGCTAACAGTTTTATGACGACTACGCCGAAAAATAAAATCGTGGGTTCGTCATTGCCAGCCAAGAGACGAACGCTATTAGAAAAAAACTTTTATAATTTTTGATATCTTCTAAAATTTTTTAATTACCAAGAAAAGTAGCAGACATATAACTTTGCAATAAGTATTTACCTTATTGTCTTTTCCATTGTTTTCATTTTTTGCATAGAAGAAAGTTTGATCGAAACACCTACCGGTTAGCAAATTTGAGTCCGCATTGGTTTTATAGTTTTGTAACAAAGTGTATGTACTCATGTGTAGTATTGTCTGCCAAATTCAGAATTGCACAATTGCATTTTGTGAACAAAACGAAAATTATACAAAGAGATAGTCCACTCAAACTTTTTCAAACTTGTCCAATGTGTATATTGCATTTTGTCACAGTTTTTTTTTTGACCGTTTTTACGAGTGTGTGAATATATTAATATATTGTATGTACATATGTACATCTGTCAATATGCAAATATGTAAATAGTTTCTCTCACGCCCTAGCGTCGCTCAGATGTGATATTTAATGACACACTCGGTTGCCTTAGTCGCCCGCAGCGACGCCCACAACATCGACTCCAATGCAGATTATATCATTTTCAAAAGCTACATGACTAGAGCAAGTGCATTCGGTATGCATTCATCATCTGTTTACTAAATATCTATATAAGATATATACATATTCTATATATGTACAAATTTATAATAAACTTACGTATGAACTACGTCAGCGTCAGCTGTAACGTTAAGCTTCGGCTTATTTTTTTTTTTTTTTGATTTGGTTTCTTAGTTTTGGGCGGTGTGTGGTGTGCGGGTACGACAATAAGGTTTTTTATTTTATTTTTCCACACCACTTATGTTAAAACGCAATAAATACAAGTATCTATGAGATGCGCTTTTGTTTAAACAGAGGAAGATTTGAATAGAGACTTCATTGTATGAGGAAATTGGAGATGGGTTAGTGGGTGTAGATTTTGTCTTTTTAATAAACAAGTTAACAAGTGCAGAGTATCAAGTTTTGGATACAACCGAACTTCATTAACTAAAATAATTTGAATTTTTTTAGATGGTCTATTATAAAACATCTCTTATCGAGTTATTTGTTATTCATTCTAAGATGTCCTCTGTACACAAACATACAAATGCTCTTATACTATGATGGTCATAACTTTACCACTAAAATGAAATATAATACGGTGTGCCTTTTTAATAAAATTATAGCTCGTTATAGAACACTAAGCCTCGCTTCCATGGCATTCGGTTTGACGGTATGCATTCGATTGTAAGAGAAAATAAAATAAATAATTTCACCAAAGGTAATAACTTTTACTCAATTCTTATTTCTTCTTTTTAATTTTTTATTTCTAAAGAAATCGAACCCATTTCAAAATTTCCGATTACCGTTGACTGCTGATACTTTTTTGAAACAGCGAAGTCTGCCATTCGGGTTAAGTACAATCTAGATTACAACTGAACTTCGGCTTTGATCGTGTTCGGCCAATAAAGTTCGGTTCGGCTTTGGCCAAAAAACCGTCTAACTTTGGCCGAACATTCTAAGATTTTTAAAAATATAAAAATTGCCTTTCGTTTTACTCTTTTCAATTTATTCATACATATTTACTTATATAGATTTTTTTTAAATGGGTGACAAATCTTCTCAAATATGTATGTGTCTTGATAAATGGTATTCATAACAATTCAATTTTATTATACTTTATTTAACTCAAACAAAAATTTCTTTCATTTTGGAAAAATTTACGTTGTTAATAAATTTGTATTTAATTTCTAAACTATTGGTAACCATAAAAACTTTTGTCAGACTATGCTTTCCTAAACTCATAGAGGTTTAAACGTTTATCATTGTGAATAAATACAAGTGAAAAATCTTCGCCTATAGACGTCGAAATTCGGCATAGCTGAGATCACCTGCCCCAGCAATATTGTGTCATTCGCTGAGCGAATTTCCAAGTCTAACACTTAATAATGGCTATTTGTGACGTTTAGTATCAGCCGCCGCCATCTTTAATTTACAAGACTTCTCACTTGTAGTATTCATTCACAATGACCTGTATTGTAAAGCTTCATTTATCTTATAAATTTGGTCGAATTTAAACTTTTTAAGCAGATGCAAATCCTCTCCAAATATATTTCGCGAATAAAGCTTACTTAATTCTTTTTCGTTTGACACCAGTATAACAGAATTTCATTTGTCTTAACTCAAAGTTCTTAAAAAAGTGGCAACACTCTTCAAAAATATTTTCGTATAAGCTTTCCTTTCACACTTATTCCACTTTTTTAAGCTTGCCAAAGTATTTTAAAAACAAATATTTCTGAAACCTCCTTCGTTTGGGATTCATATTTCATTATTGTATTTAGCTTGTTATAATTTTAGTACATATTTTAAACGGAACAACAATTAAGCTTTCTTGAAATTTTTAGTTTGACACTCCTATTGTAAAATATCATTTCATTTATTAATGTACCTTCAAAACATTTGGTTTTTAAATGAAGCTTTATCAAACCTCATTCATTTGATATTCATACTGCAATACTTGATTTAATTCATTGTTTTAATTGACTTTAACATTTAGAAAAGATGACATCTTACTTTAAAAATTTATTTTTATGGTAACCCATAATAATGCAAATATATGGGCGTGGATATTATCCGGTTTCCTCCACTTTCATTGTTTATCCTTGCATTAAAGGTCATATGTGTGCCAAGTTTCGTTGCGATAAGTTAATATTTGCTGATGTTCCATATACATATTATGCAACCAAGTTAGGAGTTATAGCAATGAAGGACTTGCCAAACTATTTCATTTCTTTCCTCAAGAACTTCGGGCGAATGCTACTGTTGAAGATTTATTTGCAGTTGTGAAACCCTAGATAAATAGTGTACGTGGTGAGGGATCATACGTCATCTAAAAGGATTCAGCTCCTTCCTGCAAGGCCAAGACTACGCAAGACCGGTTGCGCGAGAATTTATATTATCACACAACCTCAAACTTATAGCCGATCAGCAATTCGGATCTCCACCTTTTGTAGTACTGCACATGGGGCGTTTTTGAACGGAAGTTAATACAAATCACTACAATAAATACCCTTGACTCTCTCAGAGCAGTAATTAGCAGAGTAATTACGCTTATGAATAGATACGAAAATGTAAACGATTCCAGTAGAAGATTGAAGCGTGATTTTACTAAATACACAAAAATCTACCGCACCCTGTTTATTATTTGCTGCCCTATTAATTAACCTAAAACTCAATAAAATTAAAATTGTTAATAGCTCAAGCATTACAAATATCGTACTATGATACAGTTGCAGCTTTTTTTTGTTTTTTTTTAAATACTTTAATTTCACTAACCTTTCATTTAAAGCGTTAATCCTCTGCCGTCACGCAAGCTGATCAATGAGACTACCGGCCGGCCGGCAAAGCTTGTATGGTCGAGTAATCTATATATGCATATAAATTTGTATGGGTGTGTGTATGTATACAAAAAGTAGCCCCAGTTCGATTTCTTATAAATACAATTGATCCATAATTAGTCCGTAAGTAATCGCTTTTGGGTAGAATTGGAGGTTAGTTAGTCTTATCAGATTTAAAATACGCTATTTCCTTAATTAAAAGCTTGTTAATAATCTCTAATTAAAAGCTTGTTAATAATTTCATGAATTTTTAGTTAATTTATCATGTACAAAATTTAGAACTGTGATTTATGTGGTTTTGTTATAATTACCGTCGCGCGTATCAACTAGAACATTGTATATTATTTTACTATATACTCGTATAAACTTCGATATTGATTACACAAATATTATTAGATTTGAACCATGTAAGTCGAACCATAAATATGGATTTTCTAGAAATCTGGAGTTCTTTATTTTAATACCTTAGGTTTTAATAAGTGTATTTCTCGTCATATTGAATACATTGAAATAAAATAAATGATTTCAGAATGATTTCAAATCGAAACAAAAATAATCGATGTAGGAAAAAATCGCTAAAATATAAATTGTTCTTCCCAGTCCGATTCATATATTTTGCCAAATAATGCCGTTCACTTAATTTGTACAAGAAAATGGTGCGATCTGGCCCTAAAACAAACAAGCATTTATTATAAGCAATTTTAAAAGATACATTTTTCACAATGGTTTAAATATTTAGATTACCCAAAAGCCATCAGGCAGCTAACAATCAAATTTTCTATATTAAGATAACAATATGAGAAATCAAAAGAAACTTCATATATGCTTAGCCGTACTTAGAAAAATGCGTATATTTATTCCAAAATTTATTTATTTTTTATCAATGCAGATTAACTGACGTTTTTTAGTTCACACAATCAATGGAAGCCCTTTCAGCTTTTTGTAAAAGTCTCATATTCAAATTTATTTAGAATTTGTATCCATCAATTGAGGAAAAATCGAATGCCGATTCTTGATTTTGGCATCGGAACTCAGAAGTCAACCAAAAATCGGATCGTAAGGATTCGATCGTTCGATTTTCGATGTAAAAAAGTCATCTCTACTTCATGTATGTAGTATACATTTTCAATTAGATTTTTTGCAGATATAACTGGTATACCTATGTAGTATGCGTTTTCAATTTTATCTGAATAGATCTATAAACTAGGATTTCCCAAAATATATTACCAATTACCGCAGTAAGAGTCAGTGCTGATATTGAGGCAAATTGTATGGATTCCTATTGCACAGCGGCCTGTCAGTACTCATATAAATGATGAGAGCTGTGGCTTGGATAATCGTAAAAGCTTCCGTGATCCCCCTCCGTTTGCTCTTAACCCAAACGACTTCGTGACGCTACACATTCTAGTGTGCAGGAGTACCCGACAAATATCCAGAGAAGGGAGTACTTTGCCTGGCTAGCTCATGTGCTGCGCAATTCTCTGAGATATCCCAGATTATTTTGGCGAAGAAATAATCCAAAGCTCTCGAAAGACAAGTCCGGCAATTCCTAACCATTTTCGATAGCACTCTTAATATGAGCTCTAATTGACTCTTAGCTTTCGTAGTTGAGTTTTACATCCTCTACAGAGATCGCGCTGGCGAGCGGCCTCCGCCTAAAATACGCCGCAGTGATCTGGTAGCCTAAATTTGCACAGAGTTCTTGGCAATACACTCCAACTCTATCCCTACAATCAAGCTTCGATCCATCCGAAAAAATAATCTATAGCCATCGGTTCCATATACCCCGCATTCATACATAAAAATTAAATATTTTCGTTAATGATGTGTTTGGGAACGACTTTCCGTCACATCTTGTCAAATTTCATTTGAAGACAAACATGATACTGTAGATGTCACAATACCGAAATTGGTGTAGGGATTATCCATTCTCTTTATTATCATTCATATGTTAAGTTCGTTTTTGTATATTTTTTTTCTGTCGCGCTTATAAAAATAATGTAAATACAAGTGGCAAGTCGGTGTATACTAGAATCGGAAGAACGAATTGAGCTGTGAACTTTATGAGATCGAATGAATATAATTAAATATATATTACTCGTTTCATTGTTGGGGACTCAATACACTCATTAGCATGAAGTCCATACCGATTTGTCTTTAAACCAAATTTTACAAGGCATGACGGAAAATCGTTCTCAAACACATCATCAGAAACGACCAAAACCCAAGACATTTTCGTTAGTGTTTTGAATACTTAATTGCAATATATTTAACGAACTTGAAGTTTATTACTTCAATATAGTAATTTGAAAATAAAACTATTAAAAATAAATGTATTTTGTTAATTTGAATTTCTGAAAGCTTTTAAAAAGTACAATACTTTCTTTTGCGGGGGTATAAGAGACGACTAGTCTCTATTCGTAACAGTTCGGGTGGTATTAGTCGAATGCTCTTTTGCTACTAATCCCGAACATAACACGGACTAGTTTCATTTTCTGCAGGGTCATTATAGAAGTGTGTTTATAGGTATGCGCTCGATTTTTATTAAAACAACTAACTTGCTGTAGGTGACTTGCTGATGAGCGGAATGTTCATGCGTATATAGTAAATTTATACGTAAACAAATGTACATAGATATGTGCATATGTATTTAGTACATAAATGCATATTTTTAAATCAATTTAAGCAATTATTTATTTGCTTACCCAGCGAAACATGTTTTTAAGCAATCCAGAGCGAATTGTTTATGTGGATTTATGCAGATGGTTGACTAAATAAAGAAGTCATTGTATATTCGTGCATTCGATTCGGCCAATTACTTACTAAAAGCTTGAATCTTCTTCTGTTTTAATCATATCGGCGCTGTTCATATATCACCATCGGGCAATACTTATTTATTTAAATTTTCCATGTTTTTATTCCTTTATTACGTCATTCTCGAGTGTAATATTGCGGTAAT
Organism: Anomoia purmunda; assembly: GCA_951828415.1. Lineage (NCBI taxonomy): Eukaryota > Metazoa > Arthropoda > Insecta > Diptera > Tephritidae > Anomoia > Anomoia purmunda. The sequence continues at coordinate 20,217,533 of OX639993.1, forward strand.
GTGGACATACCGGCAGTAAGTTTCGGGCTCTATGCCTACAGCGTTTAAGAAATTAAAAAAATCGAATAATTAACTACTGTAGTTAGAATTAATTTCGTTGAAAATGCCAAGAATGCACGCGCTAAATTGCTAAAAACAATTGTAAAATTCCAAGTGAATGATTAAGTGGAGGAATGAGTGACGCCGCATTAGAGATGCTAATCCCGGTATACCGAATTCCAGTCTGTTTTAAGTGATTTTAAATCAGATTTTTGTTAATGCTCCTGGTTTGAAACAAATGTAATTTTATCGAGGCCAGTTTCTACGAGGGAATAATAAGAGAAAACACTGATTTTTCAAAATGATAAAAATGATAATATTTTGAGCGTTTTTGTTTTCTTTTTAATATAAAAAGCAATGTATACATATCGCACACCTAGGTCTAAAGTGAGCTAACTCAAAGAAACACATTTTTCAGAAAACGTGAAAACTGAGTTTTTTATAGCGTCATCTAGCGTCGAGTATTGGAGCTGTTATTGGATCTGATATATTGTTCGATGGCGTTCAAGAATTCGATGGTATGCATAACTGAAAACTTAATTTTTTTGAGTTAGCTCTCTTTAGATCTACATAGGTGCACGATATATCTGACTATGTTGGAAAACTTAAATCGACTGTCTTGATTTTTTTTTTGACATATTTATTTGATAGTAGTTAACTGTCACCTAATGCAGAGGTAACCAGGCTGACTCTTTTTCGGCCATTGCCATACAAAAATGGTTAGCCTGAATAGTCAGCACTAGTATTTTCGTAAACAGATTAAAGTTAGGTTAAAGTTACCTTCACTTCCTGACTTTCTAAATCCCGGGACCAATCCCAGTATCCCGAGATTGTAAGAACGATATCCCGAAAATCCCAAGATCGTGAAAATCGAAAAAATTACTATCCCTAGTCTGCATACATAGCACACACACTTAGTATGCTACAAACAAGCACTAAGTACACCACCAATTACTACAATGACTGCAGTGCCCCTACATGCCCCTTGCCCTAACTATACCCCTTATGATGTTTGGGTTATTCCCAGGCGCACCACTCAAAAATAAAGCTGCGAGTTATGAGTTGTACTCGTAATCCAATCATGGTGTTTGGTAGACGCCGTGAACTCGACACAAACGCACTGATTTCGGCAGTAATGGGTTTGAAGGAATGAAAAAAAAAACACACACACACACTATGAATGAATTCTCTGCCCTGCAAGCCAACGCTAACCAGTTTATACAAAAATTCTAATACATTCACGCATTTTTTCTCTATATACCAATACCAATGCACATTTATGGGACATTTCTTTCTTTAACCTTAATGCGATAAGAAACAAATTGTTCTAAATTACTTAAAAGTTCGGGCTTCCGAAAACAAATTCATCGTACTAGGGTTAATGTATTTCGAATTTCCCAAAAAGAGAAAACGCTGGTGTTCTTAATTCGTCTTCATGAGTGAGAGTGAATGAAACAACAAGATTATCATTAGAGAAGAAAAATCCCTAAAATGGGAAATAAAGCAACGCCTGAAATTCCCGCGTCTTTTGCATAAAGATTTCAAAGAGGTAAGTTGAGAAAATCTGATAACAGTTATAATATTTTTCCATTTTAATCGTAAAGCTCCATACAGCCAGCAGATTTCGCCAGCTTATTGCATTTACGAGTATCACAGCCACTACATTTCGCCAGCATATTTCGCCTTCTTATTTATTTAGTTCAGCAGCACAACCTGCACAGCCAGCACAGAGCCAGCACCGCAAGCATAGCCAGCACCGCAAGTATAGCCAGCACAGAGCCAGTACCGCAAGTACAGAGCCTGCAACAATATATCATTGAAATAAATAAATGAATAATGCAATAAACTGATTTTTGTATCCTTTAATTAAAAATTTGGTGGCTATCGTCTCCATGGAGTTAGCCACTTTAGCCGTTATCTTCACCAGCTTGTTAACGGCTAATAATATGGTTAACATGTAGTATAGTTAACCATATTATTAGCCGCTTTAGTCGCTATTTTTAGCCATATCTTCACCATGTTGTTAACCACTTCATTGGATATCTTTAACTACATGTTAACCATATTATTAGCCGGTTTAGCCGCTATTTTTACCCATATCTTCACCAGTTTATTAACCTCTTCACTGGATATCTTTTACGACATGTTAACCATAGTTTTAGCCGAAGAAAGGGAAATTAGAGGAGTGCAGCGATAGTTCAGTTAAATCGAACATTTCTATTAGTGCAAGAGAGATGCCGTATCACACGTATATGAAAAAGTAGTGGTAGTTGGCTTGCAGAGTGGTATTATTAAATTAGAGCGAAATGTATGTGTAGCACGGTAATTGCAATATTTGGCGTAAATGCCGAGAGGATAATTACGATGTTGTTGTAATAACCGAATGGCATGCATTTGAAAAATTATTTAATACATTTGTGATCAAAAAAACCGACTCTGACTAGCTAATGGAAAAATAAAGATGCATGCAAAATAAACATAACGTAAGCTTAGAGTGCAAAGAAGCCAAGTTAATTTTTTTTTAATTGTACAGAAGCAGCAAAAAATTGTATAAATGTAATAATGTAAAATTTATAATTCAGATTTCCAACACGAAGTGGCTAAATTAACGGTCGTTTTCTCAAGCAACCTTTAAATTTTGAGTGACCTTAAACTTTAATGGGTTTGTTTAGAAAATGGCCCTAGACTTGTTTATCTAACAGCTAATACCACGTCCAAATCAAAAGTTCATCATTTCAACGCGAGGTTAATCCACATCACTAACTATTGCTGTCCACACGACGGTTTGAAGCTTACAATTCATACAACGTGGTACAAGAACTCCATGTATTTTTGTTTTTCGCCTTCAAGTGGAGTGAATGTCAGAGAAACTATGAAAGAGAACGATAAACGAATGGATGGAATGTCAAACAAAATAAAGGAAGGTGAAGATTGAATAAGCGTTCAGCTCATGGGTTGCTACCACCTTGTACGAATTGAGGAATTAAAAGTGAATTACATTATGATCACCTCGGCGACGAGATTTTCAAGTCATATATGTATATGTCAAATGTATGGCGAAGTTTTGCCAAATCAAGTGGATTGGGGACATAAGTATGAAATTGCCACAATTAAAAGCTTTTCGTTTTAGTCTGAACATAGCATAAGCATAGCACCAGAGTAAGACCTTTAGGTTTAATAATTACAATATCGAATGAGGAGGCGCACTTTCTTCAGAGGCAATGCATTGCACAATAGACTGAATACAAAAGGTAGCTCCGCCAGTGGTACCGCTACTTTCGTTTTGACGATTTTGACAATTCGCATGTATAAATAAACAAATATTATGTAAGTATAAATGAGCGGCAATGAGTATGTTGTAGATTTATCTTCCTACACATTATATTTTTAAATTTTAGAGAAATTAAAACACGTTTTTCACTGAAAAGTTAAAAGCAAGGAACGTAGATTACAAAGAAGAAGATGGCGTTTCGTTCTAGTGACAAGAACTCTCGTCCAATTCACCACACACAGAAACCAATTGGATCTAATCAAATTCTAATGTCAATCAGCAAAAGTCAAATTAGTTCTTGTATGGTGAATGGGGCGTGATTTTCTGTTAGAGGAATGGTGGGTTGAAAGTTTATATTTTCTTTATAATCTTTTTTACTTTTACTTGATAAATGCCATCGGCGCACGTACGGTGCAGTATTGTATTCTATCATTTTTGGATAGCTTAGTAGTTTGGAAAAGTGTGGGAGGAAATGTACGAAAGCATTTTGGAGAGTAACGATGTTCAAAACTATACTGACAATTAGCCTCAGTTTTTGAGATATAAAACAAATTCTCTAGTCAATAAGTTGAAACTAAGTGGGGAAGAAATTAAGCTTATCAAACTTCCGATTTAAGTTTATGACAACAAAACAATAGCGGAAGTATTAAACTACTGACTAGCGATCGGCTTTTTTTAAAATAGTGCCAAACAGAGTCACTGAAGTAATGCGTCTGAAAAATATTCGCTATAATATTAAAAAAATATAAAATATATGAAATATACTATAGTTATTATTCTTGTGTTAATTAAAGATTTCAAAAGCATAAAAAGAAAACAGAATTCATTTTATTTAGATTTTTTATACATATTACCATAAATTATTCTGCAGAATTAATCGATTGGGGTTACTGGCGCGCCAGACCGGTGGTCGCTCTATTGATTATGTTACGTTAGATCACAATCACCTGTACATACGATACTTAAGTAACACATTTAGAGGAAATTTAAATACCAAATAATACAATAAATATAGTACTATACATATGGACGTAATCGACACTGTCAATTTTTTGTTGCAAGTTGCTCTATCGCATTACAAATGCAATTCAACATTGCTTATTATAACTACCCTGTAGGAAAGTTTGAAAGCTCTGAAGTGGAAAAGTTTCTGGCTAATTTTTGATGTTATTTAAGAAAGTGTTTTTAGCCATTAAAAATACCGACTATGATCGTTGAAAATATCAAGATTTATGCCACTGAATAATTTTTAACCGAGCACGTAAGAAATAAAACAAAAAAAAAACATTATTTATTTAATTACGAACAACTTTCAAATTCGAAACTAAGATTTCGTGAGTAATTATCCAATACTTCAAAGTATGAGCTTTGTTTGCATATGTAGATACAAGTTTTCCGAATTCACACCACCCTTTCCTGCTAATTGTTTTCACCACTTTATCGGTCGTCCTCACAATTATAATGTTAAAATTGAGTTAGGTAGCATCTAGGGGATTCACAACAAGTTGTGGCGTATCGTAAAGTTATAAAATTTTAACCCTTAACTCCATATTGTTGCATTACTGTAACATATCCTTAAATTGAATATAATAATAATAATAATATTGGTTAAATGCATTATTTTGTAAATAAATCACAAAATGTAGAATGTTTTTTACAATTTGGCAGCACTTGTTTAGAAGTGTGTAGTCTTATTTTGCTTTAATAAAACTAACAACTGCTTTAAAAATTCCATATATAAGTAAATGGATAATGCTGCAGATAACCACTAAAAATTTTTTGAAATAAACCCTTTATAAAAGTTATTATTTCTTTTCTGCTTTTGGTTTAATTTTTTTGATATTCTGTGGATATAGCTTCCGTATAAATGTTTGTCAAATCGACTTAAAATTATGCAATTAAAGTAACACTATTTTCAATTTTTGAATTTTTTTTATTTATATGACATAGCGACACACATTTTGTGAACCCTCTAATTGTTATGTTTAAATAAAAAAAAAAAACTGTTTCCGTGGAATAATCAGAAGTGAAACTTCATAGCAAAAATTAAAGAAAGGTTACAATATATTTAATTACATACAAATGCATGGATCTAGCTATAATTTCTTTGCACTAACTTTATTATTCATTATTCTATCTTTAATGAATTTATATTTAAATTCTTAAACGGGGGACCACCGACCAAAAACTTTTTCTTTTAACAGTCATAATGTAATATAACATTAATGTTATTAATTTCATTTTATTTAATTTGCTTTAAAAATATTTCCAAAATTTTAATTCTTTCATTTGGCACCAATAAGCAGCATTTCTGTTAACTTGCTAGTTGAATTGAATTTGGCTTTTCAAAAAGGTGGCAACCCTCTTCAAAATATTCATCATATAAACCACTCTCGTTTCAGACCGATATTGTTATATTTCAGTTACATAATTAGTTCATTTCAATTAACTTTTTTTTTTAAACAGGTGGCAACCATTTAAAAAATATTTTTTTCTATTCTATTCTTTTATTTAACTTATTAAATAAAATATATCTTTTTACGCAAGCTGCAATTCTCTTTAAAAATATTTTCGAAATCACTGCTGTAATTTAACTTCTTCAATAGGTGGCACCACTCTTGGAAAAGAAATTTTGTTAGCGCTGCTTGAACTTTTTGCCAGTTTATGTAACTTAATTATAACAATGCGTGAGAGTTTCACGTTAACTGTGGAAAATGACATTGTAAACCTTTGTCAAAAACTGAAATTTAGATTTCCTGCAAGGTATGCACTTGATACACTCATTCAACGGTTTAGTGCACAGTTGCACCAACGTCAAGTATAAATAAAGTCGATTGCCATAAATGTCAGGCATTGCAAGATTTAATACCAAACAAAAAAAAAAACAACAACATAGCAGTGAACCGGACAAGTCGGTGGTTATGGCAGTAAGCCAACAATAGTACAAAATTTATGGCGTGCTACCGGCACACTTTAAGTAAGTAGTTGCAGAAAAGCAAGGAAGAGCGTACAAAAAAGGAAAATCGACGCTCAACACTTTTTTCCACCATTCCCATGATCATACTTTGCGTATTCGTACACAGAACTAGCGCACAAAGCACAGGAAGTGATGGAAGCTTTGGTTGTGTTGTTTTTTTTTTTTTGGGTGTGCTGTTTTCGCTTCGTTTTGTTGTGGGCCATTTAATTCTCAACACTTTTGCGGCCACACCATTTGATGTGGCGTATTATTATTAGTTTTACATAAGTACATCTCCATATATTTATGTACATATGTACATAATAATGCATGTACATATGTATGTACATATGTGTGGGTAAATATATATGTAAATAGTAGCATTACTCAATAGTTACCCTGTCGGAAAAAAACAGACAGTCTAAAAATTTTTCCAATTTAAAAAATATTTGGAAGTCAACTGATTTGAAACAAGTGCATGTTAAATTAAATATGTTGCTCTAACCCGGCCCGTTTCTTTGTATCCGAGTTGCAAAAAAACGCCCCAACTCAGATAAAATTTTCTTTAGTTGGAAAAGCAACCCTGCTTGCATTTTTCATAAAAGCTGTGATTTGTTTAGTCATATTTAAAAACGGAACATAGTTGTGCTAGCAAATTTTAGGTTGATGTTTTTTTATATTTAAAAATACTATGCAAATAAAAACGAATTAGCCCTTAAACTAAAATTGCCCATGTATTTTCATCTGGCTCATTCACAATAGCGCCGCTTTTTCACTTCCCAACACAGCATCTCAGGTCAGATATCTTTTTACCCAGTTGACTCAACTCGCATATTTTTCCGAGTAAGTGTTGTTGCTTTACATGCAATTCGTTAGCCTAGCTAGCGTTCTTTTGGAACTCGGTTATAAAGAAACGGCGCTATTATGATTTTTCTGTGATAAAAAATAATTTCAATAAATTATATTTATATCTTTATAAAAATGTAATTACTTTTCTTAGTTATTATTTTGTAGATAAATACTAGCTATATACAGATCTGGGTTAAAACGTTTACAGTTATAGCTGGTTGAAATGAAACTGTTTTAGAATTTTGTTTTTAAAGGTTTCTTTTTTTAATTTTTGCGATTTTTATTTTAGTTATTTTTTAACATAAATTTAAGAACGCAATCGCCAACATTCTGAATATGTGTATTTTTGTTTAAACGATACTTTTAAATAATTGGGAATTGACAGTTCAAACCTATCTTTGTTAATTATATTGGCTTTAAAACAGTTTGGAAAAAACGGCATTTCAAATAGTAGCAAATAAATACATTTTATTGCAACTAAAAAAGAAACTAATTTGGTGTTCAAACATTAAACATATTTAAAAATACTTGAAATCAAATGCCGTGTCAGATAATTGACATGCTCCTAGAACATCGCCATGTTTATAAAGTTTTAGTTGCTTACAAGAAAAAAGAAAGAATTTCAACTACTTGTAGTTGGTGAAAAAGTACCTTTTAAATTGCTTTGAAAGTAATTCAATTTCCGACTGGGTATCCTTCACTTTATGAATGTGCATACTATTTTTCATGACATACATATTTATGTATGTAAGTATGTTTGTCATTCTGCATGTGAAACTTTTTTGGTCAACTATGGTCAATCGATGGTGGTCCGGAAAATAACGTATTTTCAGTGATTTGCGTAAATTGTATTGATTTTCATATTCATTTCCGCTAATGGTTCTTGGGTCAAGTGCTATGCGTTTGTTTTTTAATTTTCCCAAGATTTCACAGACCCCAATTGGAAAAATGAAGTTCAGTCGCTCTGATTAAAGTAAAAACAAAAACGATTTGTTTTGATATAAAATCTAAAATTAAAGATATCAATCCCAAATTTTGTGTATGAATATGGTTTCGATTCGAAGTATTATATTATGACTGATTTCCGTTCGACTTCTGAACACCAACTTTGTTGGTTTTTGATGACTTCTTCTTGATAAACATTTATTGAGACTAGATATGATATTTACAATTAATTAATAATTTATAATTCTCTAATATTGGTTATATTTTCTATTGAAGATTACAAGTATCCTGTATTCTAAAAATAAACAAAAGTTGAAATATAACAAATTTTTAAAATAATTTTGATTTTGTCAAAAAATAGGAAATAGGGCATTATTAGTTATTTATTTATTGTTTTTTTTTTTTGTTAATTTTTTTTTTTTTTTTTTATAAACTATTATTTTCCTCGTTTCGCAAGGTTTTTTCATTCGAAAATTATTGCCTACGAAACGCGACTACAGTCGAATATGAAATTTCGATGAGGGCACATATCTGAAAATTAAAAATATGCAGAAATGCAGAAAAACTGATAAACTGACTAAAAACTCATATAATATATTTTTTAGTTAAATTTGTGCGTCAATTTGCAATGAAAAGTTATAGGAGTGTTTGAAGTCAAATACATATTATTATATGTATATAGTTGTTTCAATATTCTTTGTATGGGAGATGTGAACTTTTCGAAGTTAGCGCTACTGATAAAAAAATAAATTGAAAATATGTGCGTTATTTTAATTATTGAAATTTTAGTATTTTTGAAAATAACTGCCAAAAAATTTCCGCGACTCGAAATTTATTTCAGAGGTATGGTTTCTTGGGCAAAAATATTTATTAATATCCCTAGTATCCATGTATACTTTGCTCATATGAAAATTATTCTATCTAATACATACATATTTCTCTATTCTCAAATGTCCAACCAATTATAGCTTCATAAAGAGTGGGTTCGAATAAGTAATTTCCATTTTATCCATAAATTTAATTTCTTATCGGTTATCTGAATAGCCAAACTTAGCCAGTTTATTTGTATTTCCACCAAATGTTCATGCAAATGCTCTCAATATGTATGTAGATATTTGATGTATGCATGTTGGTTGGTACCATCGTGTCTGCTTTGCCTACACTATTTATATTTACTAATTCTCCAATATAACTTATTTTTTGGAAAGTCTTAAGCACAGGAAATGTGTTTGCTATATTAATCGATGTTTACATAAATAGAGAATTATTTGTTTAATTTCACCATTACTTTAGTAAGAAGCAAAAGAGGGTGGTCTAACAATAATATTTCATATTAGATTAATATCCATACAAATGCCACGAATTTCCGGTAATCCTTCAGATTTGTGTTTGACCACGAACCGGTGTGCTTAGCTAGTGCATTTATATGAAAAGTTGCAAGGCGTAATACTTAGTGTTATGAAAAAAAATGAAAAACGATTTTATGACACGTCTTTTTATCGAATACAGAAAACGTAATTCCATTACTTGCATGCATTTCGATTCATATGAATAGTCATGCCTATTATCCGTACAATGACGCGTTTATTAATTTTGTTTTTAATTGAAATAATTCGAAACGATGTGAAAGCATTCCAGGGAGTGGCGAAAATTCCCCAAAAACATAACCAATTTGCTTGTAAAGCATAGCGCTCTGTTTTTCGTTCAATTTCACCACATCAGAAACCAATTGGATCAAATCAGATTCTAATATCAATCAGCAAAATTCAAATTAATTTTGGTATTGCTAAATTGGACAAAACTTTCTGTTAGAGCAGCGGTGGGATGGGATGCAACGCCTTTGCAATCTACATTCTTTGTCTACGTCCTTTGGTGATACTCATTGAGAAGAAAAGAGTTTTCTTCCACCATCCCGCGCATCATTCCAATTAGAAAAGGTGTTAAGTTTTCCATACTCGTAATGAATTTAATTCACTTAACTTGGATGACAAACATAATAGTAATAATATAGAAGGAAAAGCAAAAACTCTCAATTCAATATTTAATATGTAAATGAGGATTTTTCATCAAAAAAATATACGATTTTCCACCGCAAATAAGAAATGTTGGTTTAAGACTACCGCGGAAATATATTAAGAGTTTTTTTTTATATAACAAGACACCTGGGATAATAAAACAGGCAAAGCTTTAAAGGGATGACCAAAAAAAAAATTTGAGGTTTGTTTAACGGATTCATAAGAATGAGATGCTGTATGAAATCTGTTCAGCTCACACAAATCTTAATATGTTTCCGAACTATTTTTGTGAAACTGCTAAAATTTAGTATATAATATAAAATAACAAAGTAGGTGGGTCCTTAAACAAAACAAAAAATGATTTTATACAACAAGTAAAGAAGAGTTAAATACCCGGCGCATGTCTTTATAAAAAAAGTCAGTATTTGTTTTAAATTTCCGCGGATTTGGTCCAATTTCTAGAATTTCCGGAACTATGCTACTCCTTTTTCAACTGTATTTAAGAGAAATGTAAATGTATTTCAAAAACCACAAATCTGTGACAGAAAAACCCAATGTATTTCAGAAAAAATAACAGCTGCAAAACAGTGATTTAAAAAAAACGCGTGTGCGCCTAAGAGCGCGAGCAAGAAGTAAAACTTATTTTTGGTAGTGGAAATTAATAAAAGTATTCGTAGTAATTAGTAGTAGCATTAGTAAAAAAGAAGGTAGAAATTAGTAAAAGCCGTGAAAGAAATTAGAAAAAATAGTGACAGAAATTAGTAGTAGCATTACTAAAAATAGTGGTAGAAATAAGTAAAAATAGTGGTAGAAATTCGTAAAATAGTGGAAGAAATTAAAAAGAGTGGTAGAAACTTGTAAAAATAGTTAGAAAAATTAACAAATTAGAAATTGGTCAAAATAGTGGAAGAAATTAGTAACAGCGTAATTAAAAATAGTGGTAGAAAATAGTAGAAATAGTGGTAGTAATAAATAGTGGTATTAGTGAAAATAGTGGCAGAAATGAGTAAAAGTAGTGGTAGAAATTAGTAGCAGCATTAGTAATAATAGTGGTTGAGATTAGTAAATATAATGGTAGAAATATTCTGACGCGACTTTTTTATTCGATTCTGATGCGACTTTCGTTACGCGATGTAAAAAATCACCGCCGCTAAAGAAGTTTTATTTCAAAAAGTATTATAATCCGCAGTAGCAATGATTTATCTTGCTTGGTGTGTTACGTCTTCCATTCACTTCAAGAAGTTCCATTATCGTTTTTTCGTATGCTTTTTTCATATGAGACTTTCTTTTTTAAAGGAACCGAGTCTCGTTTCCATCGACAACACACCTCGTTTTCCACCCAATGAACCATTATAGCTACTTCGGCTCCAGGCAACTTTATTTTCATTTACTCCTCTCCGGATTGCACCCATGTATAATCACTTTCATAAATTATATATAAGATAGATATATAGATGCTGCTAAACTGCACCAATTTTGTTCTTTTTTGGCAGCCTCAACAATTCGCAATCCTTCTTTAACACGAACTCACTTTCGAATTAAAATTGCGAACGCATTTTTTATAATTAAAAAGTAATTTAATTTTCTTTACAATTTTTGGAAATTTGTGCTTTTTTAAACACATTTAAATTTTTCTGAAATACTTTTATGCTTTTCTGAAACACATTTGACATTTACTGAAATAGATTTGTAGTTTACTGTATCATTAAAAATTTTTATTGTTTTTTTCATCTACGCAACGGTTAAATATGTTCCTAACCCCCTTTTGTTTTCAAAAAGGAAATAAACACAAATTTTGTTCCCTTGATCACCCAAAACGATGGTAACATAATTAAAAAAATACGAAATAGTTGTAAACGTTGGCGAAATATTTTTTTTTTACCGGTACAAAGAAATGTTTTTTTTAAACAAGTTTTTGAGTGATTTCAAAAATCCATTTCAAAATGAAAGTTTCCTGACTTTAAAGATATATTAAAGATACTTTGTATAGTTTTTTTTTATTATATCTAAGCAATTTAGCAAATCTAGCTCCTTAATCTAATTGTTGTTGAGAGTGAAAGGTGTCACCAAAGATGCCATAACTTCGAAATCGGTTTAACTCCCAATCGAATTTGACAAGGGATGGCGGAAATTCTTTACAACAGACATTAACCTCTTACCATGTCGGAAAAATATAATAGCAAAAATAATAAACAGTTAATTGGTATCCCTTATTAGCCCAAATGCATTAGTTGTTTTCTTGCGTACTTTCCTTCTATGGAAAACCACGACCACCACGGTTCTACCTTTTCATATTCAGATAACGATATTATCTAAAAGGCGGAAGGAAACCTTAGTCGAATGGTCATCGATGATACAAACAATCGAAAATTTCTAAGGTCTCTAGAAATCGTATTGTTTATATGGTAGCAAACACAGGGTTAAGCTTCGTTTGAAACTTATTAAGCTAAAAGGGGATAAGGGGAAAAATGCACTTCTTTTTGTACAATAAATTGATTGATAAATGGCACACACTCTTTTTCTTTCCCCAGCCATTGAATATTTTTAACCCTTCGTTGGTGTGGTGACTAAAAGTTCCTTGAGTGGTGTGGTGGGGTATGACATACCCCATGCCTATCAATTTCAAATAAATACCAAATTCCAATAATAGCAATATTTTGTGGTGATATAATATTCTTTAACTAATTTTTAAAAAGTGTTAATTTGAAAACATAACAATTTTTCCTTCGTATTCAATATTATAGCCATAAAAAAAAGACAATATAAATTATTCCAAAAAGTGAGGTTCCAGTTTTCTGAAACATAATTTTTTTTGTATTTAAACAATTTCAAAACTGTTTTTACATTTCAAAAGTAAAAATAACATTTATTTAAAGGAAAGAAAATTCACTGTAATGCATTAATTACATAAAAAGTTATGGCGATCGAATATGATACCCCAGCCCACTTTGAAAGGCTGCCCCATGGAACAGAAATATCTGGGGTATGTAAAACGTGGCAGATCTCCTGTATTTGAATGTTAATGAAAGCTATTGGGAGCGATAACGTATTCCTTAAACAAAAACATATATATATTTAAGGAAATACATGTGCTGGGGTATGACATACCCCACCACACCTCCGAAGGGTTAAAAGACTAGCGGTAGTTAAATTTCCTATATGCTCTATTTCCTTTTAATTCCAAAACTGGTTGCCACCATTACTTCACAGTAATGTTAATTTTTTTCAGAATTGTTTTGGTTTTAAAAAACACAAAATCGATTGCAAGGGTTGATTGCCTGCGTCGGCTGTGTTGGCTTGCGGCCACAAGCTGCCAAAACAGCAACTCACCACTTCGCTGCACTTACATCATCCCTTGATCTCTTCAAACCTTCTAAGATATAAATTTTTATCACTTGCTGCACGTGTTGGAATCTTTGCAAATAGTCGCGTGCCGCCAGCGTGACTGGAGACCAACTGGCAAATGAAATACTCCTCCCATGCATGCAGCCAGTCAATTGAAACCAAAACTGCTAGACTCACGAATGTGTACGAGTACGAGTATGGCGTTGTAGCGGCAGGGAAAAGTAGTCATAATGGCACATTTGACAACTCGCCAAGAGACTGCGGAAAATACATTACACTCGTTGAGATTTAATATCCTTGCAATGAGTCATATTTAGTACGAGAATATGGCACTCCCCAAGCACCCATTCTTCTTGAGCGGCAATGCAATGCAGCCAGCCCAGCGCTCAGACAGTGACGCCATTATTTCGTGATTATGCTTTCTGTGATGGAGATGGTATGTTTTGGGGTTGATTTAGTAGTGGATACATTTTTATGTCCACACATGACATAAGAATGTACAGTAGTGGCTTATTATATGCAACCAAATTAATGTTTGAAGAAAATATAAAAAAAACTATACTTCAAATTCATTTTGAAATTGATTTTAAAGCTAGCTGTATTATTGAAAAATATTATGTTTTAATTTTATTTAAAGAATAATAGAACGATTCGGCGATGACATACATATGTCAAGTAAAAGTAAACATAGAATGTGTGGATAAGAAGAACGAGTAACTTTGGACTTTTCAGTCAACAACGTGTTTTATTTCTGTTAAAGTGTAAACATGAATTATAGAAAGAGATTTAATCAATAAATTTACAAAAAACTAAAAGCTGTATCTTTTGTTTTTTATGTAAAAAGGTTTTTTTTACTTTTACTTAAGGACTGTCAAAATCGGCAAAACCAAAGTAGCAAATACCACCGTGGTATTTTCGTAAGCAACGTTTGAATGGAAGTTGCACAGAAATAAAAAGGTTGAGAAAATGATTTTCCAATGATATCTTATTGGTGAAATTTTGGATGGATTATTAAAATTTTTCGAAAATTTCCAAAAAAGAGAAAACAGCATTAAATAATCTCATCGTATTGACACCGTTGAAAGAATATTAAAATATTTTTATGGAGGTCATTTTTTGATATTTTTTTTAAATGGTAAAGAAAATCGTTTGAAAAAGAATTTGGCTCATATAAAAACGAAGGTAAAAAAATTTTTTACTTGTTGAACTATTTTGTGATCAGAGATGTTTTTTTTAAATATAAAAAAAAAAATTTGTTATTTATAAAAAGCTTTTCTACGGCATTTAAGTTTAAACTGTTTTATAATCTGAAGTGATTTTTTAAATATAAAAAAAAAAATATTTTTATTTATAAAAATTTTTCTATTTATAAAAATTTTTTTATGGATGTCATTTAAGCTTAAACTTTTTTATAAACTGAGGTGTTTTTTAAATATTAAAAAATATTTTTTATATTTAAATTTAATTACATTTAATTTCCATCAAAATTTTAAACTTTTTAATTTGAAATTTTTGGAATTTTGGGTATGCAGTGTTTAAGCTCTTTAATTTTAATAAAATAATGTGCAAATCTGAAGCGGAAATATGTGTTGATGTTCGAAAATATTTTTAGAAATTTTGGTTTTACGGTACTGTTTTCCATATAACGTTGAGTTTTAATATTGTTTTGTGATGACGGTCTGACACATCGTCAGCCATACAAACTGCATGGGTTAAATGCAGAAAAGTTTCCAAAACCAAAATTTCAAAGGGATGTCAAAAATTGTACCTGCTTGATATTTGCATTTTTAAAAATTCTGATAAAATTTTTTTTAAAATCCGTGAAAATTTTGTTGATTTTTTTTATAAATTTTAAACAAAAATTGGTATCAATTATATGATTTCGGTTATAGAGCGAACTATATTTTTTATAAAAAAATGTTCGAAAAAAATTTGTCATGAAAAACATTGCGAATATTATAAAAAAAATCACCATGTGGTTAATTGTTAATGTAATTGAAATAAAAAATACAGCATTTTTTAAAACCATAAAATTTGTTGAATTTTTATGGCCACCACTGTATGTATAGTGTATAAAAGATGTTGAACCTAAGTGCTACATACCTGGGCGTAGGCCTGCTTGCCACCCGGTTATTTACGGTTACTTAGTATATACATATATGTATGTACATAAAATCCTTTTGTGACTCACCTGATTCTATGACCTGATCCCCGTGCTGTGTCGCGACATTTTGAACCGCCAAGTTGCTTTGCTGCTCAAGTGAATTGCCATATTGCACCATGGGTACTTTCTATCAAGGGTACTTAACTTAGTAACAAACGTTTTGTGGTTAAATTTGAGATATAATGTATACACTTACATAACTACAGATTCATATATATATATATACATACACTTATATGCATATGTGTGCATTGGCAAAATATATTGAAAAGCGCCGTTGCATTATTTGCTTTGGCGTTGAGTCAATTTTATTTGATTATTCGCACTTTTACTATCGGACATTGTGGTTAGCTAAGAGATTATTATACATATTTAATCATTGCTAATGTGTTTTTTTTGTTTACAACTAGGAAGCGAACAGCTAAGCATACATATATGCATAGTGCTTATTTGCCAACGTTTTTGTTTTTATCTTACTACTTACTATCAGTTCAAATATTGATCAAATGTTATCTATCTGGTGATTTGCTTTTCAAATAAAGGGTGGCTAAATTTTAAGGGCCGATGTTGAATGTGAACCACACCTAAACGTCAAGTTTTTTCTGCATTTCATTTGACATTTCTCAATTTCAGACTAATTCAATTTGAACATGGAAAGATCATACTTATTATGAAAATGGGCGTTCAAATCAAAATGCATATCGTGCACTTCGTGATTCTTTCGGTCAATTTAATAAGGCACATTTTCACCTCAGTGGATTCGTCAATTGCGCAGAATTTCCGCATTTGGGCGAATGATAATCCAAGAGTGATTGTCGAAAAACCAATGCACCCACAAAGAGTGACTGTTTGGTGCGGTTTATGGGCTGGCGGCATCATCGGGCCGTATTTTTTCCAAAATGAGGCCGGTCAGGCAATTACTGTGAATGGTGTTCGCTATCGTGAGATGATAACTAACTTTTTATGACCCGAATTGGAACATATGGATGTGGACGATATGTGGTTCCAACAGGATGGTGCCACTTGCCACACAGACAACGAAACAATGGCTCTTTTGCGCGCCAAATTCAATGGCCGTGTTATCTCACGTGGTGGCGATGTCAATTGGCCACCAAGATCATGTGATTTGACACCGTTGGACAACTTTCTTTGGGGTTATTTGAAAGAAAAGGTGTACGTCGATAAGCCAGCAACAATTCAAGAGCTAAAGGATGAGATAATTCGGCGGCACATTAACGGCATAGAACCTCAATTATGCTTCAGCGTCATCGAAAATTTGGACCATCGGATGGCGGTGTGCCGCCGAGGTCGCGGCGGACATTTGGCCGATATTTTGTTCCATACATAATTGAACCACACCATATTATCATAATAAAAAGAAATTACAATAATTTCGAAAATAACTTGTGTTTTATTCAAAATCAACATCGGCCCTTAAAATTTAACCACCCTTTATAATGACCATCATCAAATAACGCTTGTGGTAATTTTCATAAAACAAAACACATATAGGCCTTAGTAAAGGTTAATTAATTATGTTTTGTTCTTCATTTGTTGCTGTAAGTTTGTTAAAATTTTTCTAAAACTTTCTTTTTCTGGGGCTAGAGAGCGCTTACCTTAATACTTGTGCAGTTTATCTTGCATTCACTTAGTAATAACTGAACTTTACAATTTAGAAATGGAAGATTGTTTTAATGAGTTGATTTTTAACGGCCTCCACCAGTTTTTTGTATGTACTACTCGTATATTCAGATTATTTACAGTTGTTAGCATACCGGCATAAATGTGACAAAAACTGAACAATTTATAAAAACCGGCAATGCTTGGTGTGCACAGAGCGAGGCTTTTATTTTGAAGATCTGAGTGAGATTTCGGTTACCGGATTGCCTTAGAGTTCTTAAAAAAGGTAAATAAATAGAGAAATGCCACTGAAAACCGGTTAGTAAAAAGAATGCTATCAGGACGGTCATGTTTAATATTGAAAACACCTACTGAAAACAACTTGTTTTCATTGCCGTCTGGACATGGTATAAGAGGTTTTTGGGAATGTAACGATTTTTGAAAGATTTTGGACCAGTGGAACTTTAACCCTGTTTGCCATTAAAACTACGTTTAAACTTGCTGTGTAGATTTTCTTTCAAATTTAGATGAAGGTAATTTAAACTATGATTAAACGCCCATTCTGGCAAGGTTAAAGCGAATTCAACTAATCAGCTTTTCAACGGTTTCCTTGTTATCAGCTGTCAATGTTTAGTTGAAAGTAAAAAAAAAAAACAACAAAATTAAAATTGTTTGCCAGTTTTAGTAAACAATGGATGTAGACGTGTGTGTAGCGTATATATATGTATTTCCCCCGTAGTGCATCGGTTTCGTATCCCAGCCGAGGCATGCAACAAAAAGAAAAACCAAATGATAGAACACTTTTTTTCTAATCGCGAACAATGACTTGCGGGTTTGAAATTATTACCGAGAATGAAAAAACTTCTAACAAAAATCCTTTGTTGCTCGAGGTCGGTGTGAAACTGTAGGTCCCTCAATTTGTCTTACAACATCAAGACACACGCCATAAATGTAGGACAAGTTCGGCCAAACATCGAGGTGTATGACGTAAGCGCCAAATTATTTTTATTATATCTTAATGGATTTACCTAGTTAATTGGACTATGGTGATAAGCGAAATACGTACTATTGTAGTATTGCGAAGGTCCAATAAAAAAATTATCTCATTTGTTGAGAAATTACCTCTTCGTTTAGACACTTGTTTTTTTTTTTACTTAATTTCACACAAATAAAGTTTTTACTAATTTAGCAAACAATTGTATCAAAAATGTAAATAAAGAACAGCAGTTTTCTTATCAAGATAAATGAAAGAGCAGTGTTGCATCACTAGACAGCTAAAGTTTAAGGCGACCTTAAATTCTCAACGAAATATAAGTGCCCTGAGAAACTGGCTCTTAAAGTTCAAATCGAATCTTAATTTTAAAGAAAAGCTAAATAAAATTTACCTATAGTTTTTGCGTTTTAATTTTTTTACCAAAACATACAAATAAATCCATATACAGTGACTCAAACAATGATCACGTGTTGATTTGTTTTATAATATTCGCAATGTTTTGATGATAATTTCTTTTATTAATTTTTTATAAAACTCTAGTTCGTAATATTATAAAAACCATATAAATCAAAATTTCAAACCTAGCACAAAATTCAAATAATCAATAGTAGAAATTCGAATTTTAGAAAAATTTTGTGGCTCATTCAAATTCAAATTTGTAAATCCGAAGTAGCTAAATATTCCGATTGTTTTTGACAATTTATTGAAATTTCGGTCTCACGCACTTTTTTATGTAACGGATTTATTTTAGAGAAATTCCTGTTAGTTTTGAAATTTTTTGTGCAGACAGTCTTGCACTTTTTCTGCCAATAAGCTGCAAGCGTTAAATGACCAAAAATTTTCCTGGACCATAATTAAAAAAAAAATCGAAAATGAATTTTTCGCCACTGTATTTATATTACAAATCAAGTGTGATCAAAGTGTTTTCCAGATATAATAAATATAATTTTATTAAGTTTATTAGAAACTCCTGAGTTCTTTTCATATTTTTTAGGGCAAAGAACCTGAATGGAAATTTACGAGTGAATATTTATTGAGTGCGAGTATTGTCTTATTTTGTGTTGAAATATATGTATGAGTTTCGATCATTGTGTTTATATGATAACGCTACTAATATATCTGCTATTATAGTGATATGTAAAGTATATGATATGTGCATACATAAATTGGTCGGCTTATCAATTCGCTCATGATATTATTTTATTACTGATGATTTGCAAATACTTGTTTGAAGAGCACCCAAAAATAAAATTCAAGATTTATTTATTTTTGTTTTTATTTTATTTATCTAAGAAACTACAAATTGACTTAAAAAATGGCGATAAGACTAAGCATTTTATTTTAAGACCACGATTTTGACATTTATAGATACCTTGATATTCAAAGAAATATTATATACTAAAAAATAAGCGAAATTCAATTTTCGGTGTTGTGTTATGAACCACTTCATCTTCAACCAATTATAGCCGATTCTTAAAGGATTTTTCGTGATTATTTTTTTCTTATTGAAATTACATTTTGATTTCCATACTATCCCAATAGGATTTCTTAACGAATCAGGTAACTCTGGAAATACACATTTCCTCGTTAGACGAGAACGCAAAAAATTAGATGCTGAAAATATTAAAGAACATTAAAGAAATGCCTTTCGAGACTACTCATTTATTATCATAAATTTTTTTAAGAGTTGCCATATACATATGTTTAACATTTAACAAAATCATTGTTTGGAAGATTTTTTTGGGTAGAGAAGAGGTTAAGAGGTTATATTCGACATACTTATATAAATATAATGAAAAAGAGTTTCACATTTCATCCCAAATATGAACACTGAAAAAATAATCTAAGAAAAATTGTCTTTTTTTTAATTTAAATTGCAATATTTTCACGCGATTTTTCGGGTCAAGTTTTCTTCAAAATTAATAAAAATCTACATAAACTGAAATCTGTTTCCTCTAAAATTAATACCTAAACATTTTTCAAGCGTCATCAATCCAGATATTTAATAATTTTTTGGGTATATAATAAAAAGCGAATTTGAAAATGTTTGTGTTGAAGTTAGAACAACTTTAAAAATTTCTTGTTTTGTGAACTATAAGATGTATAGTTAAATTTTCCTCTCCTATTATTGTTTCTTGACCATAACATAAGAATCAAAGAATAATTTTCAGTCCAGACTCTTGATTTAACGCACAACATTCTTTAAAAATTATACATCATTAACTTTCTAACACAATTTTGTTACTCCGTCATATTTATGGAATGTGGCTACATTCAAGTTTTTAAAAGAAGAACTACGCTTCCGGTCGAAATTTATAGTATGATATTCCTCTAAGAGCGTACTCCCATTTATTGGCCAATTAAAGCCGCCAGAATGTTAGTTATGTTGCTGAAAGCAAAGAACGGCTGACGTAAAATAAATTTTAATTTTATCGCTAAACGAAACTACATTTACTAGGTATCAGTTTTTCGATTAACTACAACGCTTATATAATATTTTCGTCAACTCACGCTATAAAGCGAACCGCGCCTCCCTGGAATTTTATGTACAAGCTTGTGTGAAGAACTCCTTGTTGCAAAGTCAATTTATACAAGATGGTGTTACTTATCAGCTGATTTGTTCTTATTTTCTTTCGCCTTGCAAACGCTTTGTTTTTTTTTCATTTGGTGGTATAACTGTCAAAGCCATAAAAGCACACAAAAAATGCAGGCAACTTTGACATTTATTCCAAAAAATTCTGCTAACAAATTTTATAAATTCGCCTCGCCCGCGTAGATGCTTCTTTTTGCCTACAACTCATTTTCACAAATTTCACAGTTTTCGCAATAAAAAAAATCACTTTCAGTCGATTAAATCGTAAAATTGTGGTATGAGTGATGTTTATCAAGATCTTCGTTTTGATGCAGAGTTGAATCGAGATGCTTTATGAGCACTTCTGTATCCAAAAGAAAATTTGGAAAAAATGTTTTTTCGAGGTTAGGGCACGATGTACTGCCCACGCGGATTTTACCCTGCACTCAATCCCATTAGGGCTCGCAACTTGTTCCTTCTTTGATTAATAAGGAAAATCACCACCAACCTTCCTGGTCATTTCACGAAGCACATGGTTGTTTTCCAGGTGTCGGTCGTACATCATGCGATTTATTGATGACATCCCTGTTGTATCTGACAATTCGTATCTTGTCTGGCTCTAAAATTCATTGCGGTCCAATTGTATTCTGCAAAGACTCGTTGTTAGCTAATTAGACACTGCAGTATCTCAGCAGTTTTGTTGCGCGGTTGTTTTTTTTTTTTGTATAAGTAAGAATTTGAACTGAATTTTTATGAAGAAGGGAATTTGAATTAAATTTAAAAAAAAAGATATGTCGGCAAAGCGTGTCAATATGTGGTGATGCTATAGTTAAGTCATGCACTGTATATGCCTTCGTATTCTGTATTTGTGGTTATATATTTAGTAAAGTGTATCTACTTATTATGTTGTTTGGATTTCACAGCAATCAATATAAAAGCCACAAACACAGAAAAATTGTACACTGTTTTATTATTTTACTAAATATACAACTAACTTCCTTGCAAAATATCAAGGTAGTGTAATATCGTCTAATGGAATCGAATTACTACAATCGCATAGCAATGAAACATTTTTTTTACAGTTCAAATCTTTAATTTCAATCACTTATTTCAATTGCACAACGTTTGCATGCAAATACTCGACATAACCTAACTAATTTCAATTTCATTATTATTTTTCAGTTCAATTTCCAACAAAATGGCAACAAGTCCAAAACCCGTCAAAAAGGTGCCAATCCATCTGCAGGTAATATTTATTTTACTTAAAAACCAATACATTTAGATATTTATAATAGTTTAAATTGTTTATCCTTTATAGAGCTCCCAGAACCGCGTCTACATTAAAAATGGGCACATCGTCAATCACGATAAGTCTTTTAAAGGCGATATTTACATTGAAGACGGCATAATTAAGTAAGTAATTTTATTTTGTATTTATTTCTGAATTACTGCAGAGACTTTTGATGTGCTTACTCTTAAAATTTTAGATTTGTGGGACCCGCCTCTGAGATTAATGTGCCCGGTGGCGTGCGTATCGTGGATGCAGCCAATAAGTTGGTGCTGCCAGGTGGCATCGATCCACACACCCATATGCAGCTAAAATTTGGCGGTTGCGTGGCAGTAGATGATTTCTATCATGGCACCAAGGCGGCTGTAGCTGGCGGTACCACCACCATTAGTGAGTATTTATTATTTACACTGTGATACAAAATAGAAATTTAGGTATCCGTATTTGATGAAACCAAAAGGTAATGAGAGATTGCATCTCTTATATCGAAATCCCGCAAAGATTTTTAGCCTACAGATCTGGTTTATTTGTTTTACATACATATTTACGTAATTATGATTTTTAGGATGCCCTGTATGTATGTTTTTTTCAAGAATGTTATATCTCACTGTGTTTGAAGTCGAAGATTTAATTTTTTATGCCGATGTTTACCTAAAACTTACACCACCTAGCGAAAGTTGTAAAATTTTTGCCAATTTTTTATGGTTTCATTGATAAAAAAGTGTTTTTATTGTTGCTGAAGAAATATTTCTAGAAATCATGAATAATGAATAAATTTGCTTAACAATAATTGCGTAGTTGGGTCTATGTGAATCGAGTGGAAAGGCCTTCTGCTCCGATCTATATACGAAGAGTTTATCATGGTCGGAAAGGCCGTGTTTCCGAACAATGGTCGTATCGCCTTTATTTGATGCTGGGACGGATGGAAAGTCCAAGTTTCCATTCCGAGCCCTTACCGGATAGCCAATGTTTTACAATGGTCATACAGTAATTTCTTGAAACTACTAAAGTTAGTGCAGTTTTTTATGTGCGACGGTAATTCATTAAAACTCTTTAGCCCTTTATAGAAAACATTTCTTTTATCCACATCGGTTCTATCGAAGGGTAGCCTAAAGTTATTGTTCTCTCTTAGTAGGTATGAGTGGGTGTCGTTAATGTATCCAAGATTGTCACTCAAATAATCCGGAAGTCTGCCTTCTTTTATGTTAAACACGAATTTCATAGCATGATAAAAAACTTGCTGTTTCACACTAAGGCAATTCATATCAGCAACCATCTCCTGCGTGATTCTGCCTGACGTGATTTTCGTCCAGCGCTCGCTAAGCCGATATGCTGCCCATCTGTCCAATCGAAGTCCATAGGCGGCTAGAGGACCTTCCACCCTCTTCCTGTGCGGAGTCATAACTACAAGGGTGTCCTGTCGACCCAGCTATTTCCTGCAATACCGCTATGGCTTGGCACCCAAATCAGTCCGATATGAAAGTATTCAGAGGCGGCGGAGAGAGACGTCAGCTAATCCCTGACCATTAAAAAACCCAAAGCCTTGATTCCCGCCTGGATATCAGAAAAGATGTTTGCCTATCTAACGAGAATTAAATTAGTGAGTAGCCAATTGGCCGGCTTTTCGATTACGGCTATTTCCGCCTGAAACACACTACAGTAGTCCGGAAGGCTCAATTTTTACCTGAAGGAGAACTCCTTGCAGAAGACATCCTCTCTAATATTTATGTTCAGCTTCAGCCCGTTCGTAAAGAAGAGGGATCCAATTGGAGCCTGAAACCGCAGGCAGCGATCCGTTTCTTGAGGGACAAAGTTGAAGCTGGCGTTCAGAAACTTTCCCCTATCAACAAGTGCCATATCGTTCACATAGGAAGTACCGAACAGCCTCTCCTTTCCAACTCCCTCTGGATCTCGTTGATTACAACGACCCAAAGGAAAGGTGAGAGAACTCCACCTTGCAGATCGCCGCTACTCACACTTCGTTGTATGGAAGCACTGTCCCCTCTAACACGATGATTCTGTCGCAGAGTAGACGGTTGCTGAGCTTTATTAGGTCGGAATTGACCCCAAGCTCACGAAGGTGTCTGACTATTGGATCAGGTTGGACGTTATTAAAAGCCCCTTAGAGTAAGTTTTATGTCAAAATGAACACCAGAAACTATAAGATATCAAAATTTCTATAAGGTTTTCTCAAAAAAAAAAAAAAAAAAAAAAAGAATGCGGAAACCTGTGCGTTTAGATGAATACCTCCATTATTTGATCGAATTTTACTAAATTTTCCTGTATAAAAAGGGTCTACTTTAAATACGTATAACAAAAAACCAGATCTAGAGGCTAACATTTTTTGAAAATTTTGTTATGGAAGACGTAGACTTGCATTAACTTTTAGTTTCATCCACAGTGTATTTAAAAAATAAAAACAGCTTTTCCAACTATCACTATCATTTAAATTTAATTCACAGTCGACTTCGTGCTGCCCGATAAGGGGGAATCACTTGTTGAAGCCTACGACAAATGGCGTGCTTGGGCCGATCCAAAAGTCTGCTGCGATTATGCTCTGCATGTGGGCATCACTTGGTGGTCGAAATCTGTGTCGGAAGAAATGAAAATTATGTGCGAAGAATTGGGTGTTAATTCTTTTAAAATGTTCATGGCCTACAAGGGTCTCTACCAGTTAAGCGATTCCGAGTTGCTGGATGCTTTCGAGCGTATACGTTCGCTGAATGGTGTTGCGCAGGTATCTTTTACTTAGAGTTCTTCATTAATTTTCGATAGATTAATACAAATATTTTTTTTTTAACTAGGTGCACGCCGAGAATGGTGATATTATTGCAAAGAATGTGCAAAAATTGTTGGCCGCTGGCATAACTGGCCCTGAGGGGCACGAGTTGTCGCGGCAGGAGGAGGTAGAGGCAGAGGCAGTGAATCGGGCCTGCATTCTGGCACATCAGGTAGGTGGCTTGGTTAAAGTGAATGATTGATAAAGCGGTATTTTAAGTAGTTATACTTATAGTAGCAAATATATGTAGGATGTATATATAGATTTGTGCAATAGGGCTATGACATTCTTGATTCATTTCTTAATTTTTGAGATCTGTGGCAGCAAAGGATGTACGTTTTTATAAAGTTTCTGAAAAATACAACATAGCGAAATGCGTCGCAGTCGTAAGCAGAAAATTTTAAAGTAACGATATTGTTTTTCTTATTGTTGGATTATAGAGAAAAACGAATTTCGAAAACATAACTTTGAATTTTTGAAATTTTGTGCTTTTATGAAAATTCGACTCTTTGGAACAGCTTGTGAATTAAATTTGTTAAAGCGTAAAAAACCTTCCGCACCGAGCGAAATGTGAATGTGTGTAAAATATTTAGTTTTGACTCAATATTTGAATTTGTTAAATTATGATTACCATAATTTTTATATATTCTGACCGATTTGGACCAACTTAGGTTTCATACTATTTGTGCTAGATACTAACGGCAACCTTATTAAGGTTTATTAAGATATATCAGAGCTCGTTTAAGAGGGTGGCCTTTTATATTTTGCGCCTAATAATGAAAACACAGTCAAATATTAAGGAAAATAGTTTTATTGTTTTTCAAAACATTCTCCATCCAAGTCAATACACTTCTGCATTCGCTTGAACCAATTTTCAAAGCACTTTTGCTACTCAGAAGAGGATACCTCTAAAACAAGCTGTTTGAAGGCTTCTACAGCTCTTTCAGGCGTTGAAAAACTTTGACCTCGCTTTTGTTTTTGATGTTCGGGAATAAAACGAAATCATTAGGTGCCAAATCAGGGCTGTTAGGCGGATGACCCATCCATTCGACCTTTTGAATCCTCAAAAACTCTCTTGTGTGAATCGATACGTGAGAGCTCGCATTGTCTTGGTGAAGAATGATTTGTCTTCGGCGGTTGGTTTTCCTTAATTCTCAAAAAATGTTTGCCAAGCAAATGGTTGTATACCACTCAGAATTGACCGTTTTAAGTTTATCTAGTGGAACAGTTGCGACATGACCAGATTCTCCGAAAAAACAGGCGACCATTTGCTTTGAGATGCTTCTTGCGCGAACAACTTTTTTTGGATTAGGCTCGTCTTGGAACACCCATACAGTCGATTGCTGCTTTGTTTCCGGCTCATATGCATAGATCCAAGATTCATCACCTGTTACGATGTCATAGACGTGCTTTGATCCACCGCGGCTAAATTTCTTCAACATTTCTTTACACCAATCGACACGAGTCCTTTTTTGGGCAATTGTCAAATTATGCGGTATCCAACGAGAACAAATCTTTTTTACGATCAAATATTCATGCAATATTGAATGTATGCTGGTCCCACTAATGGCCAAGGATGCCTCTATCTCGCGATATGTGATATGACGATCTTGTACTATCAATTGACGCACAGCATCGACTGTTTCTGGCACAACCACCGTTTTTGGACGGCCTTCACGAAATTCGTCCTGCAAAGATTGGCGGCCACGTAGGAACTCGTTGTACCATCGTTTCACAGTGGCTAAGTGTGGTGATTCAACACCAAAAGTAGAAGTAAGTTGATTGATGCACTCCTGTCTCGATAATCCACGTCGAAAATCCTAGTAAATCATCGCACGAAAATGTTCACGGGTTAATTCCATTTTTAGGAAATATGAATTTTTAAACTCACTATAAATAAACACAAATAAAACTCGTAAGGGAAAACGTTATATGCAAGTTTATGCCAAAAAATACCAAACTTTTCGATAAAAATATCTAATTACAGCTAATCACATGTAGTGTTGCCAAGGCGCAAAATATAAAAGGCAACCCTCGTACATTACCTTAACCTATAAAAGGGCAGTGGAACAATGGGATGCAAAAAAATAATAGATTTTAGGTCAAAATTTTAAATTTTTTTGTTACAACCAAGGCAAATTCGTACAAGGTAGCATCAGTATTACAAAAACAAAAATTACAAAAAAAAATTAATTCAAAAATTTACACCGCAAGCCAATGAAAACAATCAGAGAATAAATACAAATTTAAATTTAACATTTATTTTTGAGCTCAAGGCCAGATTTTTATAAGAAAAGTATTGGAAACAAGCTGCGTACTTGCCTGGCAAGTCGAAGGTTGTGAATTCATTCTGAGAAGGCGATGTGGTAATCGCGGAAATACTAGCTAAAATTTCTAGCGCTCTAACTGTTGTTGGCTTTTTGCAATACATTCCTAGTAAAAAAATTGATCTTGAGCTCAAAAATTATTGTTAATAGAAATAAATGAGGGTATATGAAAATTAACATGACAAAGCAAAAACAAAATGCATAGTACATCTCTCAAATTTTTATAATTGCGCCGAACTACGCATTTGCACAAAATTTTGATAACCCTTAATATTATTTAAAATAGAATTTTTGTTAACATGGGATTTACAAATTCAAATTTCCCCATTCGATTTTCAATACATTCAAACCCTTTCACAAATGCATTCTAATTTTTCTAATTGATTGCGCAATTGGCTGTAAATTATTTCTTTCATCGTTTAAACGTTTTGCTAAATTAAAATTCCATTAGGTGTGGAGGACTTTTTATGATAACAAAATTAAATTTTATTATACTTCATACCCGAGTCCATCGTTTCCATCGGTTGTTACTAAAGGAATTCAGAATTGTAAAAAGTCATAGCCCTAACTTACAGATAGTACTTAATTAAATATTACTTAATTCAAAAATAGAAAATAATTTCTTCGGTGTTGGGTTAGAAAACTACTGACTATTTTTATTTACCAACATTTTGCTTAAAAACAAAGAAAGAAAAGTTACACGTTCACTGTTAATATTGAAAGAGAACTCGACATAAAATCATGGCATGTGAGTTTGTTTTTATTTTGAAAATACAAGAAGGGATTCAACCTTTAGTACGATGTTTTTGGCATGTCTAAAATAAATTTTTAAATTAAATTTTAATAATTTTTAATAATTTTTTATTTTAAATTTTACTCATACGACATGTTACATATTTCACGTAAACTTTTATTCTCGCCATATAAGATAAATAAATCGTATTAATCGTATGGATCGATTTTATATATAGTATAGAAAGTTTAAACCCTTTTAATACAAAAAGAATCACAATGAGAGCTATTGGTAACTCATACGACCTGTTGCACTAATCAATAACATTTAAAACAATTAAAATTTAATAACAGCTGGCTACAAATTAATCACATTGACGGGCACACCAATTAACATATGTACAACAGTTAATTGAAATCATAAAATTTGGTTATTGGTTGATAAAGTTTTTTTGGCATATAATTTAATTCCTGATTAATTCAACAAACATTTCGGGTGCTGAAAGGACATTCACACATAAGCATTATTTGCACGATTTGCCGCAAATTTTGATTATCATTTAAATCTAAATTTTTTTGTTTCCAAAAAAAGTAAACAAAAAGCGGTCGACGAAATGATTAATTATCCTATCGGTTTGTTTTTTTGGTTTAATGGGCATTACTGTAATGCTTTCAGAACAAAACGGTAATGATGAAAGTTAAGTTGATTTAATAATTATATATGCCGTCTGCTCTATTAGTTGAGCCAAAATAACAAATTTAGGGCGACCAGCCAATTGCTAAGTATAAATTTGTTTTCAGTAGTACAGGTCGTATGAGTGATTTTATTGAATCATTTACATATGTATGTCCTTTGCTTATTCGAATATCTACCTAATGAAAATAATGAATAAATGCGGTAATATTTTTATTCTATACATTTCGATATTCGATATTTACTTCCGAGTATGAAATTTGTATCAAATTCGATATTATTTCGACGTAAGTCTTAGAAATAAATTTAATAATATCGGTAGAAGAACCCCAAAAAATGCAATTTCCACCCAAATGATATCTGTGATTAAGACACCGAATACTGCGCTTCTTGCTGTTTTTATCAAGCTTGCACATATTGCACAGCGACCCCGTTTTTATTATTTTTTTTTTTTTATTGGTTTGTATCTGGTTCTTATGTTAAACGAAACAAAGTTGACTGGGATGTTGATGGTGATGGTGTGGGTCCTTCGAATAAATTTCGAACATCACGAATAACCGCGCCAGCATTTTGACGACGTGCCATACCTTTGCGACTTTTAATATACGAAAAAGTCGTATATGTACCACTCCGGATCTAATTTTGTGTTAAAAATAAATTCGTTGCTAGCTGACACATCGAGCATATTACAAAAAAACAACTACTGGCCAACTATTACCCTTTCTTTTGATACGATAAGTACGGACAAGCTTGTCTAAAACATCAACGCCGCCTTTTGTTTTGTTATCACATAAACTACGTCTGGTTTCTCCATCAACAAACCGCAGTCAGCGATTATTTTTTTTATGAATTTTGTGAGACATTGTTGCAGAATTAATTGGTCGGACATATTTATCATTCCACGATGCATTCACATTTGGAGCGATAAACACCAAGTAGCAAAAAAACACCATAATACACTCGCATTGAGACAATATAAAAATTATCCCATTCATCCTTATACAGACGTGCTCCTTGTTAATTCACCATACCCAATATAGTTTAGAATAACTTGATGATCAACAAAAATGATGGCAAGGGACCAGTAATCTGTGACGCGACAAATGTTGTTTGTCCTTACATGTGGGAAAAAACAAATTGAATAAAAAAAATCAATAAGTCGTAAGAAATTTACCTGATTGCGAATTTAGAGCACGTCAAACAGCGCACAAGTCTTGAGAAAAATATTCGATATCGGAATCATCCCAATCGTCAAAATCACTTTTAACTTCAGTTTCATCTTCATCATCGTCTGTATCAAATGAATCTGAATCATCAGCATTTCAGCGATGTATTCAAAAGATTTCAAAAATGCACCAAATTGCATCAAAGACTGACCGAATTATGTATAAGTAATTGGAGTTGAAATTTGGGTCAAATTGCCCTAAAGGCCGGATGAAGGTTAATAATTGTGCTTTTTTCGGCATAACGGAGCAAGTAAAATCAAAAATTATAAAAAAAGAAAATGTTTCCTCTACTAGCGGTCGTCCCTCGAGCGAATTTCTGCCATGAAAAAATTTCTCAGCAAAATCATTTGCCACTCGGAGTCGGCGTAAAACTGTAGGTTTTTCAATTTGTGTTACAACATCAAGTCAAATTATTAGTATTATTATTATCTGCGATATACCAAGAGATTTACTCGTTGGGTTCCACGAATTTTAAAGGAGACCGAAAAAGAGGCACGGTTGAATTTTGCTAAGCTTTCCTCTAAATAAATTCGAAAACAAGCAGTCTTTAGTAAAGCCATTTCTGGTTACGAATTTGAACTCTACAAGTACGATTCGGAAACCATACTGCAGTCCATGATATAGAGCCTTACAGGAGCAAACCCACACGTTTGTAAAAGCTAAGCAACAAAAGTAATGATGCCAGTTTACTTCAACCGATTACAAAAGGTAGCTGCTATTTTACTAGAAACGGTAACTGCAAAATTGGGTACCGAAGACTGCTTACCAAAAGTTTTAAAAAATTTGTTCGGCAAATCGGAAGAAAGAACATTTGGGGCGCTACTTTTTACAGCATCACAGCGCGCCAGCTCACACTGCTAAAATAACGAGTAACTTTATTGCAATCTCTGGCATGAAAGAAATACGACTAGGGCCATATTCTACGGACCAACGACATTGTTGATTCTTCGTTATTTTCCAAACTTAAAACAAGTTTGTGCGGAAAGATCTTAAACAATAACGTGGGATTAAATCATCTGGTTAATGCTGAACTTGATAAGCTTAAAAAGCAAAATTTTGAAGATTGTTTTGAGAAATATCCACTAGGATTAAAAAATGAGTTGAAAGAGTTCAAAAGTATCTTTTTAGTTTTTTTTCCTGAACGAACTTTTTCTAGTCCCTTAGTATTTATGTATATTTTTTGGAAGGATGCTGGTTGTAAAAATGCACATTCATACATATAATTTATATATTATTAGTAGAATTTTGATTGGCCATGGTTACGGGAAATGATAACTCATAATAGTTTAAGTATTTAATTTATTCTATTCTTTTTTTTTGGAATACTTTATATTTTATTTATTTCATTCTATTTTCATATTGAATTTCATAATTCTTAGTTTTATAATTTTTGTAATTTTTATTTTTATTGTTATTTATTCACCCTTGTATATACATACATACATATGTACATATAAACCACCTGCCCACCCCACCTACACTGTGCAACTACGCATCGAACTTCGCTACCACTCTTCAAATCCATCATAAATCGCTAAGGTCGATTGTCCATTGTATGTAGTGCATGTGATGAGCAAATCGGCGGGCATTGAATTGGCACGCGCCCGTAAACGTTACAAGAATCAGGGTATTTATGGTGAGACTCTAGCGGCGGCGCTTGGCACGGATGGCACAAACTACAGGCATGAATGTTTCCATCACGCGGCGGCACATGTGCTCAGCCCACCGTTGCGTCCCGACCCAACAACACCTGAATTTATGATGAAACTTTTGGTGAAGTAAGTTTTGATTTGAAGGTCGAGAAGAAAGAAGGTTTAACTTACATACATATGTACATAGCAATAAGTACTAACATAAACGGCCAGAGGATAACCTCACTTATTTGTATATAATTATTGTTGTTGCTTCAAAGGGCACTACTAATCAATTTATTGCATGCATTGTTGTGTTGATTAAAACAAAACATTTTTTAAGGGAAAATTTGCGTTCGTAATAAGTCTATCTATACTACTACTATATATACAGTGTTGGAAAAAATACTAGATACTTTCAGTTTTTATTATTTTTTAATTATTTGAGCAACAATAAGAGAGAAAGAAATTTTTGCACATTTTTCAATTTTTACCTCGAAGAAATAATAAAAACAAAGTATTACTTTAAATGAATTTAATTTTGCACTAAAATTCTTGCAAAAGTGCAATTATTTCGGCAGTTTGTTGAACCGCCGGCTTGCCTGATTATTTCTAGGCATCTTCGGTGCACCAAATTAACTAGTGGTGATTTCATTTCTACCAAAAAACTTCGCATTTTCACAGTCCTTTTATTTTTTCCTGTTCGTTTCTAAAATAAATGCAAGCAGGTCAGAAAATTCCGTGTTAGTTTTTTAAAATGTCACAGTCAAACAAGGAAAAAAATGGGCATTTTCTGCCCTGCGAATCTTTGTCAGGGGAGATGGTTACCCAGAAAATAAGCTGAATGTATTATGAAATGCATGTGCTAGACAAGGATAGATACTTATTACTAATGTTTCTGTGTTAATTTGATATTTTGTTTTGACGAAAAGAAAAAAGCAAAAGCATGCATTTTTTATAGGGCTGTGAGCAAGATTGCACAAATGTTAAAACGTGGAAGCGTAACAATTTTAGTTGGAAACGAAATCCCTATAAGTTCCCAGACACACTTTGGAATATTTGCCAGGATTTTTGAACCTGCATCCGCAATTCATTTATATTTGTGGCTTCGAAAGATTCGATTAGCTTCTTTAGCTCTGCCCAAAGGTTTTCGATTAATGAGGTTTAGGTCGGTTGATCGTGACGGCCACTCGATTATCCCATTTCAAACTTCTCCTTTACCAGTTTCGATACATGTTTCGGCCTGTTGTTGAACCAACGCCTTCCTCCGAGAAGCAACCACATACCCCTTGTGCATAACCGATTTTTTTGGTATATTTTGGATCAATGCCCAGTGTTCTTAGAAGGTCTTACGTATTGCTTTCCCTCTGGTCTAAACATATTTATTTTTGCAACATCGGACCACAGAACATTTGTCCAATTTCGTCGGCAAAAATGACTTCTAGCAAAAGCAAGTCTATTGTTTTTGTTTTTAAAGACCAAGAGGGGGTACTTTTCTGGGGATTCTGGCTTCTGTCAATCTGTTCTTAATGATTTGGCTTGCCAGATCAAAACTCAATTTAGATTTTAGCTCTCTTGAGAACAAAAAATAGTTGGCTTTCCAATGGCGATTCAAACGACTTTGATCGCTAGCAGTAATTTTTCGTTTTCTACCTCGTATTTCTGTTTTTTACGCAGTGTACACCCCCACAGTTTATCGGATCTGCTCTCTTAAAAAGTCGACATTCGTTGTTTTCTTTGATTTATTCTATTCTATTTTTCTTTAGCTCGGCCCATGTGATTTTTTTTTTATAGCTAAATAACCTATTGCATAACTTTAATTTAGTTGATACACTTTCTAACTGCAAGTATAATATCATCAAAAAAGGTTTCGTTTATATAATTTTTTCCAAATCAGCTTTTCAATTTTCTTCCCATTCGCACAAAAAGGGAAAATGAGACGAATTTTCTCAATAAAATGTTTTGCAAAAGAACAGCCGTCAACCGGTATTAGTGTAGTGTAAGCCATTGCAAGAAATATACCTTGGTAGTTTTGATATGGTTCATAAAATATTTGTTAGTAAGTGGTTTCTATTATTTTTTCCAACACTGTATATTATGATATTTACACATATAGTCAATGCAATTGTATTGCACATACCTACATACATACGTACTTGTATATATACGTACATATATGTGTAATTGCTATTAATCTGTATTAATGAAATGACTCTAATTAAATGCCGCTGCAGTTAATTTCATTTAATTGTTTGTAACTTTTCTAACCAAATTTGTTTGTTTATCTCATTTTGTTTTTGTCCCACATATACACACATACTAATGCTTCCAATTCGCAAATGTTCATACATCACCGTAAATTACATTTGAATGGATGAATATTCAGATGAAGACGCCGCTCTATGTGTCGCGCATCACTTCGAAATCATCTGCGGAAATTATTGGACGCGCTCGCCGCAGCGGCTACGTTGTGTTCGGTGAGACTTTAGCCAGTTCGATTGGACGCTCAATGAATGGCATTCGTCATCACGATCGCTTGTATTACATAACAAGTCCACCAATACGCGAATCGGCCGAAACGCCAAGGCAATTGATGAAGTCGTTGGCGTAGTAAGTATTTCATTGTCTATATATAACGGGTGTCACTTTTAGAACTCTTTGGAAATATCTGTCAAATTACGTTTTCTAGGTTATGTGTATATTAGGATTATAACTCCTCTCAGTTTTGAAGCGATGCCGTAACAACAAATGAAATTGTATATAAATCTCCTAAAAAACAATCTTATATTAAGAGTATTAAAACCAACCGCATTAATGTTTTACCGCGGTATTTGATAACTTTTGCCATGTATTTTTGTACCCACCATTTCACTGAATAACAAATACCAAGTTACCTAAATTTGTGGTTCGACAACAGATCAGCTGATTAACCTTAGCAGCGTAGCGTTCGCAACTGCTAGAAGACTTTATGCCTCGAGGCAGTTTGGGTTAAGAACGTACGTTTACAACCGGATAGCGTTCTCTCTAACAAGAGATCTGTAAATTTTATAAGCGGCCGGATCACTACAATATTTTTCAAATAGAAATTCTGGCCGTAAAGAAAGCGGCTGAGCTGATATCAGATTTTCAACCATCTAGCAGGGATGAACATCTACATCGACAGTCAGGCAACATCAACGCCCTGCTTACGCACAGTACCTGCTCTAAATCGAGAGTAGAGTGTAAAGAAGTGTTGGGCAGATTTGATGTATCCAAAACGGTACACATTTATTGGGTCCCAGGACATAAGGGTGTAGAAGGAAATAGAAGGGCAGACGACATTGCCAAACAGCGTGCCTATCTATAAGACTCAATCAGTGAGGAAGCAAACGCAAAAATCATGCATACAATACTAAGCTCACGAGCTTTTTACTTTATCTGAAAAGAGAGGACTCTATACTCCTAGTGGGGCTACTGAGAGGTCATTGCCTCTTGGCGGCGCATGCCGCTAAATTAGGTCTGGTAAGAGGTAAAATATGCTGGATCCAAACGTGAAACATACTATTGTATGTAAATGCCCATCATTGGGCATGCGACGTTTCAATATAGTGGGCCAAAGAGCCTACTTCAGTTTGCCAAGGGGACGGAGATGTTTTTCGACCTTGCCACCTGTTTATAAGGCAGCCGTGCGCTTTTCTAGTAACACCAACGACATACTTGGTCTATGTGAGGCCTCTTGTAAAGCCAGTGAGCTTAACCTAACCTAAACAACCTTAGACGCATTTTTTTTTAAATCGGAACCTTTAATGGCGACTGTGAGTATTAAAAGTAAGCTCATATTTTCTCATCATTATCTTTCTAATTTTATGGCAAGTGAATTTAGCTATTATAAAAGTTAATCAGATTACCAACAGAGCAACAAATCGTCTGTTCGGAGTTCTACAATTTCCTAAAGAGCGGCTATGAAAATCGTTTGTATTCCTTTCTCGCACCCCTAACTTTCAAAGCCCAACAGCTTCAGCAACTCTCTGAAGAAGGCAATATAGCCGTTTGGTATACACACATACACCTAACAAATGAAGAATCCAGCCGCACATGAAAAATTATTTCAACTAAGGCTGAACACTCAGTCTGTTCAGATGTCTCGTTGCCATCCAACCTGCCACATAGCCCCAGCATTCTGTCTCTGTAGACATACCTTTTCGGTTACATGTGTGACCGCAATCCATTACAACGAGTGTACAGTCCTACTCAATCGTCTCTATAAAATGGATAGCCGAAGAACTTTGTCATTTCCCCGCAGCTCTGTAATAGCCTCCTTGATATAGACCAGGTGAGAATATAGATAGGCTTAGGTGCCAACACAGTAGCGGATGATAATTTTCTTGCAGGAAACGATGCAGTAGCTATATATTGTATCACACTTTCACCAGCTCGGTAGAAAAGTTCCTATTTGATAGAGTTTGAATGACTCCCTAGATATCTGGATATAGCGCCATTAGGCTGGGGCGCAAGTGGAGATTAATAGAACCTCAGCCTGAAATACGGTAGGCCAAATGGTCGGCGCTATAGAGATTTTAGTAGCAGGTATATATATTATTGCGGATATGGCGTTATCGATACATATATCGATAAATCAATTTTCCCGGGATAACATTAGACGAAAGTGAATTTCCTGTCAAAGCAGATACATTTTGTGGTTGATTCGGAACTTTTACACCTTTCTAACTACGGAATTTCAAATAAAAAACCTTTTAGATTACGAGCCACTTGTAATGTTGCAGTTACAGCTCTATTGAAGTTGCCGCTCATTCGCTGCGTTAAATTTCCAACAACAATTTGGATGTGATTTAATACAATTATGAACTGATTTTGCCCATTTAGCCAATATGAACTGAAAAACAGTGGTCGGGATTAAGGGATAACAACTATCAAAAGTTAAAAGCCTGGGCATGAATTGGCGCTAAAGAAATATTTACTATTTTTGAAAAAGACATATATTTTTTGTAGGTTTTATTCATTTTGAAGGAACCTTTACGCAATCGGCAGACTAAAAAATTACAGCAGTTTAAGCAGTTAAAAATATGTATATAAAATTTTTCTTCTATCCGGGGATGAGCTTTTATTTTATTTTTTGTGTGAGAATTCGCACCTCAAATGGTTTCCTATACATATGTATATATTTCAAACTTCACCACAAAATTAACACTCTTGGTATGTCCAGGAAATTTTTTTAGATAGTGATAGGGCAGTCCTTTAGGATAAGTATATTCACCAAGTAGATACCAGTGATGGAAACGTGGGTACAACTGTACCATTTCAACCTTATTAAATGCAACTGAAAAGTACATTCGATATGCTCGGCCTACTTTAAGTACAATCAATACATATTTTTTGCCGAAAATCTGATTAAAAAATCATTAAAATTGTTAGGTGAAAACGGCTTCGAATATGTTAATAACATTCGACATTTTTGAGCTTCACTTCTGTACCGTTGGAGTTGAAAAGGTGCAGGATTCGCTGCTATTTCTAGCAGACTGAAAATCTTATCTCATTGTTGTGCCAGATATCAAATATGTTTGAGGGAAAGGGTACCTAATTATCATAATGGGTAGACGGTCTAACGAGTTTCTGGTATTTCTAGTATTTAGCAGCAATGTAGAATATGCTGATTTGCTACCCTCTGCTTCGAAGGCAAAGAAATCGGTAACGCGAGCTATCATAATGGGGGTCATCAAAGTATCATCACTATTGAGTGGTTTCGGTTTGTCAACTTCCAATTAGTCCATAAATATGCTTTGATGACAGAGACAGACATAATGAGGACTTTATCCTGAGCACTATAAATCACCTGATTACATTTTGTGAGATTGCTCGCCCTAGATCGAAGTCGTAAGTATTAGGAGCTTGTATTCGATTGACTTTTAAGATTCGTAATGAATGTGTCTTCAAAAATCAGGGTCAGCTACTTATTGCGTTGAATATGTCGATTTCATGCTTTAACTGTTTTAAAATATTTAAAATCAATACAGAATTTTCAAAAATTGCACGCACAATTTTACGTTAACCAGCAATCTTACCTAATCTTATACAAAATTAGGTACAATTTGAAATATTCGTTTTCCATCACTGGTGGATATTTGGCGGACATTGAAAGATTTGTCTCCTGAGCTATTCTCAAAATAACGTTCTAATTTAGTGTTCTGATTATCAGTTCAAGGCAACATACTGGGATAACTGAAGAATTTATATTAAATTTACATTGTTTAGTTTAATATGAAAACTTGTTACATTGTGCTTAGCGCACAACCATCTGCCATTTAGTCTTCAAATGATAGAAAATGTACATGTTATTGAACTGAATTTACCTGCTTCAGAGTAATAGGCTTATCCGCGTTTAATCTTTTAGGAGTGATCGCAACTAACCTCAATCGCCCGCTGCACTCATCCGAACGTCTTTAGGTCGTATGCTGTGGTGCTAGCTCATTTCAAATACAACTCGCTTTCATTTATATGTAACTTCTATGTGTGCTTATTAACAGTTAAAATACAAAAGATATTTCCTAAAAAAAAAGATGAAAAACTCGTTAAGTATTTCAAATAAATTTTCAAATTTATTCTCAACAGCGATGATCTGCAAACAACCGGCAGTGACAATTGCACCTTCAATAAGGAGCACAAAGAGCTGGGCAAGGGCAATTTTACTAAAATCCCCAATGGTGTGAATGGCGTCGAAGATCGCATGTCTGTCGTTTGGGAGAAAGGCGTACACGCAGGTCTATTGGATCCATGCCGTTTCGTCGCCGTCACCAGTACCAATGCCGCCAAAATATTCAATCTCTATCCGCAAAAGGGACGCATTGCTGTGGGCTCTGATGCCGATATTGTTATATGGAATCCAAATGCAACACGCACTATTTCCAAAGAGACCCATCATCACGCATGCGATTTCAATATTTTCGAGGGTATGGTATGCCATGGTGTGCCTGAAATTGTATTGGTACGTGGACGCATTTGCGTAGAGGATGGCGCTGTACGCGTAGCTGAGGGTTATGGCCGTTTCATTAATACCCCAACACGTCCGCCATATCTCTACGATGTGCTGGAAGGTAAGGCTGAACTTAACGAACAGCGAAACGGCGAAGAGCATGAGGAGCACTTGAATGGCGGCTTGAAGAAGTTGGATTTGGGTGCATTGGAAATCGAAATACCTTACCAGGAGCCAATTTCACGCACTCTACTAGCGTCCATGCCAGGTGCTGGTTCTGTTGCTAGTACACCATCGGGTCGTGGACGCGTCGAAGGTGGGCGCAACATGCAAGATTCAACGTTTTCCGTTAGCGGTATGGAGACGTTTTTGATTAAAACTCATTTAAAAATTTATTTTATTTATTTATAGAGGAGCTCGACAAATCTGTCAATCGTTCGTGCATTCGTGTTAGAAATCCACCAGGCGGCAAATCCACTGGTTTTTGGTAAATCAGCACCACTCAAACCACAACCAGTCATCATCATCGCAAACAGCACCAAACTGCACCAAATCGCACAATTCGATACATACATAGATACATACATACAACAAACGTACATATTAGAGATTTGAGTGACGCGTGTCTGCATGGAAGTATATAAAGTAATTTTCATTGCGCGTGCGCATAAATAAAATTTGGTTAGATGGAGATGATGGATTCATCACATGTTTAACGAATTCAAAATCCACAACTAAATACATGAAGTTATGCATATGAATCAAATGTATGGAAATGGAAATGTTAAGCTACTGAACCAAATCTTTGTACTACTTGAAAATAAATATTAACGAATAGTAAATGAGAATTATGAATATTTAAATTTAATTATATGTACAACAGTTAAATTCATATACTCGTACATATGTATTACGTTACACAAACAATTGACCACGTGGTTGATTTTTTTTAATAACATTCGCAATGTTTTTCATGCTTCATTTTTTTTTTGGCAAATTTTTTATAAAAATATTATTTATAAACAAACAAAACAAAAATCATATAAACAGTTATCGCGAATATGTGACTGCTCTGGGCGCAGAATTAGTTTGAAACAATCAACATGAAGAATTTTTCGATATATGAAAATTATTGTTTTTATTTTTATATAATTTTTTTATTTTTCATCAAATGTTCATACGTAATCGGAATATAATTAAACTAAGGTCAGTGGGTATAGAGAAAAATTTACAAAATAACAATTATTTTTCAACGATAAATAAAACTAACAAGTCAATTTTTAATTTTCCAGCAGGAGAGTAAAACTGACCGCGTAAGTTTTATTTCTTGAGCGAAAAATGTAACTCATTTCATAAGTTTTATTTATTGAATGAAAAATAAAGCTCACCGCGGTCGTATTATTTTACAAACAAATATAGAACTTATTAAATAATTCTTAAATTTTATGAAAAATTAAAAATCTATTATAAGGATTAAATAATATTTTTTTTTGATATCGTTCCTGCATATAAATCAAAATTTAAAATTTTCTACAAAATTTACCTATAAGGATTCAAAAAAAATGCACACTTTTTGATCAAATTTTAAGAAATTTTTTTAGTATGCTGTTTTTTAGTAACAATAATGCAATCTATATTTTTAAATTATTCTTATTAAATTTTAACAGTACAGCAAAATCTTAAAAGTCAACGGAAAATTATATTAAAAAGCAGTGCGTAACACAAACATTCCAAAAAATTTTCAAAAATGAATCGGAATTTCCAGAGCAGCAGTAAACAAAAGTTTTCTAAATTCTAAATTTTTTTTTAATTTTGATGAAAATTTATTGAATTTTTATAAATTGTGAAATTTAAATTTATATGCTATTTTCATATTACAAACTAAAGTTTTATAAAAAAAATTAACAAAAATAGGAAAAGCGTGAAATATTTGTGAATATTGAAAAAAAAAAAACAAAATCACCATGAGATCAGCTGTTTGAGGCACCGTACATTTGTATTGTTCGTAATATGTAGTATATGAATGTACCATCTGTAATTGTATGTAATCGCTAAAGAGTATAAAGTACATAGAGAATAAAAATAAAAAATAAAATTGTAATATCTGCTTGTTTGTGCAATCATATAAATATATTTATTAACATACATATATATTATAATATATTTTACGTATTAGCTTAAATATTGTTTTGTTTTTGAACTACATGCATATACATATATATTTACAAATTTATGTTTGTATTGTTTTTGTTTTTGTACCTACATACATCACATTTATAGTGTAATTAAACAAAAAATAATAATTTGCAAATAATTTCGCCTTTTCACGGCTTCACGCTCGCTCTGCATATTTCCTGAGGTACATGAATACAAAAGGGCAGTATGAAGCGCGCGAGCTCACATTTTCCTAAGTGACTTACAAAACATTAAAAAAAAAAAACAAAACAAAAAATTAACCAACATCTTTCCTTACTTTAGCTACATTGACAAACCGGAGACGGAGTAGTGATTATTTGTAGATCGTTCATTTGAGTATTTAGATCAAACCATGTAAAACGATTTCTACTTAATTTTCATGCATATTGAAATAATGAGGATACAAATTAATATTTAATAAATCATTATCGTTGTATGCTAAACAAAAATTGTTTTATTTATTTGTTGAATGTTTTGGAGTAAGTACAAAAAAAATGCCACGCCGTTCTTCATTATGGGAATTATCAACACTGAAATTTACGCAAAGGAGTGTCTTCAAAAACGTTTCTTGCCCTTTCTACGTCACAACTATATTTTGACCGGGTTTAGCTCCAGCACATTACGCTAATGTTCATTACGTGAGGAAGGTCTTGAATCCTCCTAATGTGCCAGTGTTGCGACCAATTGAGCGATATTTGGCTGTAATGAAAGCCAGATTTTTGAAAGTTGAGAAACCCACCAAAACAATAAATGAAATAAAAAGAATATGGCGGACAACTTCGCTAAAAGTGAGCAAGACTGTTGTACAAAAATTGATGACGGGCCTCTCCGGAAAAGTTTGCGCGAACGGACAGCAAAAAATAAATTGAAATAATTTCTTTTCCTATCACCACTACAAATATGTATTTTTATATTAACAAAATCAATAATAAAAATAAACCAATTGGATGCACTTAATTTGCATTTCTTTTTTTAATTTGTATTCGGTGTAACAAACATAACCACCCTAAGGTAGGTAATACTTCAAATGCCGGGCCCTGTATATGGCTATATCTATCTCGGTTCGTTTAGGATGAGACAAACAACCGTTATCCTTATTTCCTGTTAAGGATGTGATACGGCCGCCATAGCCAAATGTGTAACGAGCTGCTCCCAATATTCGGTCGACATAATCACTCAGCAGAATCGGTAATTCGAGCAACCGTAGATCGCTTCCGCACCACGTTTACTCTAGTGGATAATCTGCATCCTATTGCTGCTGTGGAGCAGAGTATCGAAGAAGGCCCGAATTAGTCCATCCGCCAATTGGACCTGTGCCCATCCACTTAATGGAAGATTTTGCGGAAGGATTTTGGTTTGCTGGCTCACAAAATCCAACTCGTGCAAGAATTGAAGTCGAGCGATCATCAAGCGCGTCGCACGTTCGGTGAATGGGCTCAAAACGAGA
This sequence comes from Anomoia purmunda, assembly GCA_951828415.1. Lineage (NCBI taxonomy): Eukaryota > Metazoa > Arthropoda > Insecta > Diptera > Tephritidae > Anomoia > Anomoia purmunda. Next base: position 20,259,590 of record OX639993.1, read on the forward strand.
TGGCCACTGATCCGGATTTTCACAAGAAAATTTTGTTCAGCGATGAAGCTCACTTTCGGTTGAATTGGGTACGTTAATAAACAAAATTGTAGCATTTGGAGTGTTGATAATCCACAAGCTATTGTTGAGATGCCGTTAAATCCTCAAAAAGTCACTGCTTGATGTGCTGTCTATGGGCAGAGGGAATATTTTTTCAAAAATCAAACCGGCCATAATGTTACAGTCAATGGGGAACGCTACAGAGCCATGATTAATGACTTTTTCGTGCCTGAATTGGAGAATGTTGATGTGGAAGACCTTTGGTTCCAACAAGACGGCCCTATATGCCATACAGCCAACGAAACAACAAATTTATTTAAAGAAACTTCTGGTGAGCACATTATCGCGCGTCGTAGACCTGTGGCGTGGCCTCCAAGATCGTGCGATTTACCACCGCTGAACTATTTTTTGTGGGGTTATGTGAAGTCGCTTGTCTACGCAGATAAGCCTGAGATGATTGACGCCTTGGAAGAGAATATTGGGCACGTTATTGCTGACATACGGCCCCAATTGGGGCAAAAAGTGGTCGAAAATTGGGCCTCTCGGGTGGAATTTTTTCAAGCCAGCCGCGGCGGTCACTTGCCCGAAATCATTTTTAAAACATAATGGCAAACCCTTAACTTTATAATAAAGCTAAATTCTTGACATTGACATTAAAGTCTATGCGTTTTATTTCTTCTTGAAAACCACATGTCTAAAAGAAAACACCCTTTAGTTGTTGTTGTTGTTGTTGTAATAGCATAAACCATTCCTCATAAAATTTTGGTGAATGCTGCTGTAGTGACAGTCCTTGGCCGGAAATAAATCCGGGTCATTCCGGTTTCGTAGAACCGACTGTCGTGGGAACGAAAAAGGAACACTCTTTAGTAGTTGTCGCCTCCCGATAGGCAAACGTCCGAGTGTATTTATGTCATGAAAACAGCCTGTTCTTTATTGCGCAGAATAAGGCATACAAGTTGCGAGTTTCGTACTAGCGTAACTACAAATTTGATTTGTTTACTTGCTTCCGTTACTACGGTAACCAATGTGTATAAACAATAACGTCGGCAAAGTTTAAGCATTTTCCAAGGATATAAGGAAGTTAGAGGCTAGAGTTAACAATTTCGTTAGGTTGGTATTAGAATTTAATAAAGAAATAAACTCTATAAAATGCTACACCAAGGAATCATCCTAAGGGAAGGGCATGTTACGCGGACCATTTACAATTTGGTAATTATATATTTTTAAAAATTGTGTTGATAGTTTAATAATCTTATAGCAACATGCGAACAATGGAATTTAGATAAAAGACAAGCGTTATGAAGACGTTATCGAGTGCATGGTGAGCTTTGGTGAAGCAGCCAATACCAGAGCCGGCCTCTCCACCCTGGGCTATTGTTACTATCATGCACAGAAATACGAGGAGGCAGCTACTTGCTATGAACAACTGTGTACGCTGGTGCCGAAGGAAGCGATATATAAGTAAATTGGAAATTAAATGCAATTATATAAATATTTGTACAATTGGTATAATAAAAATTTGCTAGATTTTATTACGCCCAATCGCTATATCAAGCGGGCATTTTCGGCGACTCATTGCGGGCATTGAAGCAAATCAGCGACAACGAAGCATTGCGGGAATCCTGTCTTCAATTACAGAGCGCCATACTCTACTCAAGTGAGGACTATGCGGGTGCACAGAACGTATTGAATCAACGTGCCGCTGGCAATGCGGAAATACTCAACGATGAAGGTTGTCTGCTCTTTCATGCCGACCAATATGAGAATGCAGTGCAACGATTTTCGAATGCGCTGAAGGTGGGCGGCTTCAATCCGTTGATAGCCTACAACTTGGCATTGTCGCATTACCACAAAAAGGAAAAAACGCAAGCCAATGAATACACTTGTAAGTGAGCGATGCAGGGGGAATGTTATAAAGAGATTATTGACATTTTTTTATTTTATCACTACGATTTTTTTTTCATCCACCTTTTATCTTTGCACCGCCGCATCCGATTAGCGGAGATTGTGGAGCGGAGTATACGCAACCATCCGGAGTTGGGTATTGGCGCACAAATCGATACCGATGGCAGTGCACGCAGTGTGGGCAATCCAATTACAATGGCCATATCTGGCATAACACAAGCGTTGAATTTGAAAGCAGCTATTGAATATCAGGATGGTCATAGTGGGTAGTCAATAGCAATGAGTGGAGTGTAGTTATTAATTTTTGCACTATTTGTTTCAATTGCTTGTATCGTCGTTTCTCCTCTAGTTGATGCCGCACGTGATGCGCTTTTGGATTTGCCGCCACGCGCTGAGAGTGAGTTGGATCCGGTTACCTTGCATAATATGGCTCTGACCGACCAAAAAGGCGCGGTAGCTGGTTTGCGTAAGTTGGCATTTCTACTGCAATTGGGACCGCCAACTTGCCCGAAGGAGACATTTGCTAATATCTTATTGATTTGTTGTAAGCACGAGATGTATGAAATGGCCGCGGATATACTAGCGGAGCATACAGATCTTACCTATAAATATTTGTCGCAGGTAATATTGTATTTATTATTTAAATATGTCAACTTCTTTAAATTGCAAGTTAATGTCTCCTACTCCTCACGCTTGTAACTCAGTATCTCTATGAGCTGTTGGATGCCTTGATAACGGCGCAAACCTCCTCGGAGTTGGCAGAGAAAAAGCTAGGCGTATTAGCCTCCAGCTTGGCGGGTAAGCTGCGCAGCCTGGCCGCCAAAGTGCAGGAGATGCGCGGCACTACCGATCAGGCGGCGCTACGCGGTGCGTTGCAGGACTACGAGAACGCTTTGGAACTGTAGGCAAAAAAATATTTAATACACAAAATATGTCCTAAAAAAAAATTGTGTGCTTTGTATTCCTCAGCTACATGCCTGTGGTGTTGGCACGCGCATGGATTTACTGGCGCGATGATGACTTTGTAGGCGCAGAGCGTGAATTTCGCGCAAGCGCTGAATTCTGTTCGGAGAACTCGGTGTGGCGTCTCAACGCCGGCCATGTGCTCTTCATGCAAGGCGACAAGTACAAAGAATCGGCTGCATTTTACGAACCTATCGTACGCCAGCACAATGATGATGTAAGCCAATTCACTATTTAACTAAAAATGTTGATTTATTAAAAGCTTGCCGCTTACAGATAATGTCCGTGCCTGCTGCCGTTTTGGCCAATCTCTGTGTCTCTTACATTATGACCTTTCAAAATGAAGAAGCCGAAGAATTGATGCGCAAAGTAGAGAAGGCTGAAGAGTTGAAGGGCAATACGGGTAAACAGTATCATCATTTGTGTATTGTCAATTTGGTTGTGGGTACTCTGTATTGCGCTAAATCCAATTATGAATTCGGTTTGTCGCGCATTGCACACGCCTTGGAGGGGGATAATGGTGCACGGCTTTATGCTGATACTTGGCTGCATGTGAAACGTTGCGTGCTGGGACTACTTAGCGGCATGGCAAAACAGAATATTATTTTGCCATATCAAGCGGTGCAGGAATTGATGAATTTTCTGAAGTCTTGTGAAGGTAAGTAGAAATGTTAAGCTGATTTCGGATGTGCATATGGCAAGAAATATGATTCATACATTAACGCTATCGTAGTCGCGTACCTACATAAATGCAAAAAATGATCACTAAGCTTGCAAACATTTAGATAAGCTGGGAAATGCTTTTCGTCAAAAGTTTTTTAATGCAAACAGTTGGCAGGTTTTCGGCAAATTTCTGCAGCCTTTGCAGTAAATATTTTACACCTGTGAGACCGTAGCCAATGTGGAAGAGAGAGTAAGCTGATTATTTCTCTCTTCACTGCTCCATTCGGTAACACTCTAAAGTCACAGAGATAGATATAAAGTTATAGTGTTGGACATATCATATTGGACAAAATTCAATAATCAGTTTTCAACTAATGTTTAATTATTTTTTTATTTTTTTTAAAGTATAGCTCATTCTATTAATTTAAACTAAGTATATAAAGAAAAGTTTTAAACATGTTACGGAATTCACAAAAATTCAACAAATTTCAAAAAAAAAGTTTCCAAACTTTTTAGTCTGATTTTTTTTTTTTAACTTTTTCGAATGTTCAACATTTTCTTTGCATGGGAGCTAACACCGTCACCGAAAAAAAGTCTTTATAAAAAGTTTGAAAACTTGATAACCATTTTTTTAATTTACGGAATTTTTTTGAATTTCGTAAAAAGTTGGATACTTTTATTTACATATATGACTTTTGTTGTAGATTTATTGAATTTTGTTCAATACAATATGTCCAACACTATAACTTTATATCTATCTCTGTGGCTATACTATATACCAAAATATAAAGAATGAAAAAGAAAATCGATTAGGCCATTTCGGTCTGTCCACCCGTTTTTGCATCGGTTAACTCCACGTAAATATTGAGATATCTCAAAGAAACTGCGCACACACATTGCCCTCAAACCAAGGAAGATTGGTATTGAAAATCGTATAATAGCCATGCACACATAACGGTATTTTGCGAAAAAAAATAATTCGGTAGATATATAAGAATCATAACAATTTGGCTTGATATTTGGCCGAACTTCTACAATTTGTGGTTGGCGTCTTGATGTTGTCGCACGACTATTGAGAGACCTGTAGTTTTGCGTATACTCCGAAGGGCAAATGATGTTTGTGAGAAATTTTTTCATGGTAGAAATACACTCGGAGATTTGCCATTGCCTGCCGAGGAACGACTGCTATTAGAAAAAAAAAACTTTTTTTTTATAATTTTTGATGTTCCTGACCTGGGACACACCGAATGAATCAGGCACACGTACATACTCGGCTAGAGCAGTTGCTATACATATAAGATAATTTGCTAAAATTTTAGACACGCTATTGGATTTAAGAAAGGAATAATTGGTCTGTCTCCAAAACTACCTGACCAATATCTACCAAATTTCGTACGCACTTTAGATTTCAACACAATAAGCATAGTTTCGAAGTTAATAAAAATCGGAAAAACCACGTCCACTTCGTATATAACGGTAACTTACAAAAGTAAACAAAGCAAAATTATAGTAACTATAAAAGTTGATTTGCTCAAATTTGATATAAGGGATTGGGTTGAAAAAGGCAATGCGCCGGATCACAAATTTTAGAAAATGGGCGTGGCTCCACCTACTTTATAGCAAATAGATTTGTCTCTAGAACTAAATTATCAAGCTCTACCAAATTTGGTACAAACTTTATATTTCAACTCAGTAAGAAAATTTTTGAAAATTATGGAGTTCAGGGGTAAAAAACACGCATAACGGTAATTTACAAAAAATTAAAAACTCGATATTTAAAATTAAAAATTTGCAAATTCGCTCGAAGTTGATACGAAAAATGTGTAAAATTTAAAATTTTGAAAAATGGGAGTTGTACGTTAATATCATAATAATTTCTTCTTATTTAATGTTTAAATATGTAAAAATATCTCGATGTCGCCGATTTCTTCGATTTCTTCGATACCTTTTATTTTTTTGTTTTTTATCGAAAATAAGTCGGCACGTGTTATTTCTTTTGGTATGAAAAAAACTTTTTTGCGACTGCAATTTTTTGAAATTTGAATTTATTTTCATTTTGGTCATAACAGTCACAACTTTAAGCACCGTTAATTCGGGAGCCATGCGTTATGGAAAAAATTTGTCTCAATATAAAATTTTTCTACTCTACTTTTCAAAGCCAATTTGCAAACAATTTTTTTAAAATCATTTGAAACAAAAAAAAATTGAAATGTGTGAAAAAATTTATTTTTCGCCAATTTGGACCCCTGTGATTTTTTATTATTTTATTAATTTACATAGATTCATTAAAGACAACAAAATGGACAATGTTTGAAAATGAAATGAATGAAAACAAATCAAGTGTATGGTGAGCGTTTGCCAAAATTGGGGAAAAATAAATTTTTTTCATCAATTTGTGACTTTTTGTTTGTTTAAAATTATAACTTTTTTTTTGCAAATCGACTTTGAAAAGTAAAGTGGAAACGCTAAATTTTATATTTACGCATTTACAAAATAATTTTTATTTTTTTTATTTTGCAGCTTACGGCCTCTTTACACCCGCAAATATTTACGCCGCTACCGACGTAGTACCAGCCGAACCTTTAACCATTGGCTTGGAATCGCGGAAACTGCGCCTATTGCTGATCAAACTTAGCGAATACGAATATTGAACTGTACGATAATAGACAAACTTCTAAAACTAGAACGAATCGGAATGTTTCATAGAGTGCGAGTAGATTTTAAGTACAACAAAATCAATGAAAGAATTGTAAAATAATTTTAAATAGTTACATTTAAGAACTTCTACAAGAACGTTTATTTATTGGTATACTATTTATATTTTCACATTATATATATGGTATATAACGATTATATATTACAAAATATATAAACTTAAAAAATAGCGTTACAAAGTTTAGAAATGTTAGAGATGATGAGTTATAAAATATTTTGTTTAAAATCATCTGCAATTGAGTGATTATGGAAATTTCTTTTGTTCAACTTTTTTCAGTATTTTTGTTCGTTTAATGCAGATTTTTTGCAAAATTTTGCAATGCATACATTTTTAATTAATAAGTATAATTTCATGTGATTAATGTGAGAGGATATATGTTAAAAACTAATTATTGTGTGATTTTTATGTATTTTTTTCACGTTTTAGGCGAATTTGGTCATTTGAGCTACATGCCTGTAGTTTATTTCGTAATTTTTTTTTTTTATTTATTTCTGTAAATCGATTTAATCATCAAGCACTGCCGAAGAGGCCATTTCACTGACACCGCAGGTATTATCGCCACGGTAGACACGATAGTAGCCTTGTTCACCCCATTTGGGACCCCACGAATTCTTTACAATCCAATAGGGCAGTGTTTTCTTAAAAGTTGGATAGTCGGAGACGCCATAGCCTACAATTAAAACACCATGATCGAGATTCTTTTTGGAACACAACGCCTTCCAGGGATGAGAGACACCGCCGCGGTAGAACTGCATTGCGTTGGCGTTAATACCTGAAATAAACGAAATAGAAGAGCCATTAATATTTTTAAATAACTAAGCGCTTTGTAGTTTTCATAAGTCTCGACGGTACGGTACGCTGGGAAGGTTTACAGCTAGCTATATTTTGAAGAGGATTGCCACCTGCTTGAAAAGTCGAATTTAATTGCATTATACAAAAGTAATATGAAAAAGTAAAATACGGGAGTCAAACCATTTGTTTCGCTAAGAGAAAGTTAACAAGTAGGTGTATTTCGAAGAGGGTTGCCACCCTTTTAAAAAATCAAACGATCTGAACGAGGGCAATGAGCATACCCACATTTTTGAGAAGGAAACCGAAATGGGTTTTTTGGTTACATATGCAATGGGCAATTAACAAAAAAAAACAGGCAAGACAGTGTCTGCCGGGTTTTTCTAGTAATTAATATAATACATTGCGAAATCCTGCTTGAACTATTCAAGTAAAACATAGATATAACTAACTCGTATTTTTTTAGACTTCTTTCGCCTTGCTTACTTTTCGCAACGGAACACAATAGTTTGATATTTTGAACGGCAATTCTACTCGCAATTAATTCTGGAGAAATGATACCTAGAACATATTATTTTGAATATTTTTGAATTAATTGCTTTTTGAAAAAATATTTGTTGACCCCAAATAAAATATTGTACTGGCATATCTTATACAGGGCGGCCCGTATAGTGGTTTCTTTTTACAAATTAAAAAAAAAAATTACAAAATTTTTATTTATTTATTATTGGTTTCTTTGAAATATTCACACGAACACGATTTCATTTCTAGTTTTCCAAAAACTTGCTTGCTGTTCTTGTTGTAAAATCATAAAAAAATCCTCATACAATTTTAGGGAATGCTACTGAAGAGGACAGTCTTGGGTCGGATATAAATCTGGGTTGTTCTGGTATCGTAGACCCAAAGTTCGTTTTTAGTATTCGACTACCGTCTCTACACTTGAGTTTCAAAAAACATTCTATATAAAAAATGATTTTCTTAGTTCGCACCAAAAACTGCATACAAAAATGGTTCTAAAAAGTTAAGGTAAATATTTGCGTAACTTTTCTAAATTTTCTGCAAAATTGCAAACTTTAATGTACAGTGCCGGAAAAAAGTATTGGCATAGAAGGTTTCTATTTATAATATTGACAATGCTTTTCATGCTAAAACTTTTTCGTTAACTGTTAGTTAAAATATAGCTCATACTATAACAAAAACTATGGATTTACAAATACATATGCAAGTAAATAGAAATTTCAAACTTTGTACAAAATTTACAAGAAATTAGCAAATTAAAAAAAAAATGCATCAAAATTGTAGATCTTTTTAATTCGAATTTTTAGACAATTTCAGGTATTTAATATGGCCTACAATTTTTTTTGGTGACGGTGTAAATGGGTAACATTACTGTTGAAAAACATCAAAAATCATCGGGAATTTTTAGTCACTTAAACCTTACACTAAAATTTTATTAAAAAGTTTGAAATTTGAATGTTTTTTTTCTGATTTGTGAGTTTTGTGCAAAACTTGAAATTTCGATTTTTATGGAGAATATTTTAGCAAAAATTTGAAAAAAAAAACTTACTGTGCCAATATTATTTTCCGACACTGTATATGTTTTTTTTATTAGAGCTAAGCTATATTTTTAGTAAAAATCAAATTAAGTATATGTTCTGCTTCTATTTCAGTGCCTGCAGATGTGCATCTTAATGAATCACCCATTATTTGTATGGTTATCACAATTGGGTGATTCACAAGGTGTCATAATGTGTTATAAATCATGAAGTCATAAAATTTTAGATTTCAAAAGTTATGTTTTTGGATTACATTGAAACAAATAATTAAAACTAAGCAATTTTGTATTTTTTTAAATTTATGACTTCACACAATTTAAGTCAAACCTTATGAATCACCCACCTCATATTTTTCTAGTCTGCCCAAAGTGAGAGCTTTAATTCGCATATACAAAATTTAAGCCTTCGAGTACGCAAGCCTCTTAACTGACCAATTATAAAAGTATACATTCTCACTTTTAAAACAACCCTCCTCATATTAGATTCCATTAAAAAAAATAATTTCAACATCAACAACAATATACTTACCAATCGAAATTGGTCCATTGGTAATCAGCCACTGCGCTATAGCTGTCTCATTCTTGGGCAAATCAACGCCACCCTTCACTTTGACATGCACCAGTGACTTGTTGAATTGACACTGGTCTTTGCGTCCCTCATAAGGATATTCAGATTCCAATTCCAAACCGCCAATATGTTGTATCGCTCTATAATTTCACAGAAAATAACATAACTGCGAAACGAAAGCAATAAGCTGAACTTACTCATAAGCATTGTCCATCAAACCGCCATTGCATGCCGAATCGGTAGTGTCGCAATCAAGCAATTCCTGTTCTGAGTATTCCTCCAATTTGCCCGTTTTCACCGCATGTAGGCCCTCCACATTGCCTGTCACACTGAAGGCCCAACACGAACCGCACACACCTTGATTCTTCACTTTCGAAATGAAACCCTTCTCTCGCCAATCGAATTCCTTTGGCAACTCCACATTGGGAATGACAGCAGCCGCATTCCTACTTTGCTTATCTTCTGAACGTTGCCATAGGCCTGTGCGTTGTTTGTATTCAGTGCTAGTCAAGTCTGCAAATTCTGTAATACCGTACTTAGCGCTACCTGGAAGAGCACAGAAGAACAGGAGTTAAATAAAACAAAAATCGTTAAAAAAAGGGGAATAAGCAGAGCCGGATTATCCAAAAGGCTGTGTAGGCAACTGTCTTGGGGTCCGCGCAAAAAGGAAAAAGATTTCAAAATGTTTCAACGGGTGAAAATTTAATGGGCATGCTGTGTATAGAATTGTCATGGCGAGTGGAGGCTTATCGGGAAATTGATTTGCTATTTGGATTACTAACAGATTGTTTGACGAAGTCCGACGATGATATTAAAAAGGCTTGTACAAGTTTACTGAAAATTATTGAGAGGACATTCTGAGCCTGAGTTTATGGACGAAAATGGTGTATGCGGGGAATGATAAAATTGTTCATGCCGAAAATAAATTGTCTTCTGAGAATATGACACAATAAACTTTTCCGAATACAATGTTAGCATTACAAATATATGGGTGCAATGGGTGGACGGGCATGAACAAAAAACTGTCCGATAATGGCGATTGAGAATGACATAAAATAGAAGGTCAACTTTCAAGATATTCTAAGCGATTTTGTATCAAAAAAAAAAGAAAACATTTAAAGAAATTGACTTAACAAAACCACAAATGATCCGAAATTTCATTGTATTTGATTGTCGTGATAGAAAAATTTTTTTTCAGGAAGTTAAAAAAAATTAAAGTGGCCCCGAAAATTCAATTGCCATGGCCGGCCCTCGCTATGGTTAATCCGGCCCTGGGAATACGAGAAAACTTTATATAAGATAGCGCACGTTTACATTTACGGAAGTAAAATTTTGCTACGCACTCACACACACACACACACATTTATGCATATAATATAAACAGCATGTGCACTTACCCATCTCATTACGATTCAATTCTTGTATAGTTTGCAAATTTTGTTTAAAAATTCTCAGTCGCATTTGACGTTCCATTGCAGTGTGATAACGACGATTGAACTTAATTTGGAATTTGCTAAACAAATGTTCGACTTTGTCCAAACTGTGATGATTGCGCTTTTTGTGCGTCTTCTTTTCCAGATGTTCGACGGAACGACTATGACGACGTTTAACCAACTCCTTATTGGGACACTTAAAAGTCACCTCAATGCCATTTGGTAGCCATGCCTGTGACCAGATTTTGACAGTACAACGTGATTTGGCATTATTCTCATCAATAAGTTCAGCATCAATTTTGGTCAAAGTGCCCGAAACCACTTGTGAAGTGGCTGAATAAATTTTCGAAATCCTAAAATACAAATGAGAGAGAGATTGAGTTTGATTTCAGATAGACAAAACGATTATTAACCTGTAATTTGGGCCATCATCGCCGTTAGCTAACTTATCGAGTGAAGCTTGTAGACGTTGCTCAGCATCCTTGTTTTCTAATTTGCTGACACCACCAGCCAAATTGGAACTACGCTTGGCACGAGCATGGGCCTGCATGAAAGAAAGAAAAAAAATTATGATTAAATATAAAGTTGTTTTAGATCGTTTAATTGAAAGATAATAGATTTCCTTAGACACTTTTTCTAAAAATTTTCGCTTTGAAAATGTTTAATATTTCTGCATCTTCAAGCAAGAGCATCCACACAAATAAATACATATTTGTAATTTTTGATTTCATTTAAATGAACTTGCCATGCGGAATTACCTGCTTTTGGCCAGATTTTTCTTTTTGTCTTTTTTTTTTTTTGGTTTTGAAAATGTCTAATAATATGTTCTATGCATATACTTAGTATGCAGATTCATGCACCTAATGACTTAAGTTGCGAGAAATCGCAAGTTTGGAAAAAATGCAAATTTGTATGTATGTTGTTCATTAGTCACATCGCGCGGTGCGACTGTTTCTCGGAATTTTAACTCACGGCCAATAATATTTTGCTGACAGCTGAGAATTCGTCACATAACAGAGTTGAATCACAGAAGTTTTATGTCAAAACAAAGCGAAAATATAATAAATAATTGATTGCTGATGATTTCGTATGCGAATATGAGGTGGGATTATTATTTTTTTGGTGGCATTCCGGCAAAACAGATAAATATTCATAAATGCTTAAATTTTTCAGTTTATGCGGTTTCTTATTTGAAATGCATCCTCATGTCAGGATTGCATTTTGAATAAATTTATATCTTTAAGCACAATAATCGTTCGATAAACTGATTTTTTAACAATATTGGTACAATTCAGTGCATCACTTTAAATCACGGTCTACTGAATGCAGAAGGTGACGTCTTTAGAGGTAACGTTACTTTGGTTTTGCCGAGCTTGGCAAGTCTCAATTTAAACTAGACAGAGCTTTTTTAAAAAATTAGGAAAAGGAGCTAAATTTTTTATTTTGCAGATTTATTTATTAAATCTCTGCCTATAAATTATATTTTTACACTTTCGAAGAATTAAAACACGTTATTCACTGAGATAAATGAAGTTGTTCAATTTTCTTCCTCTTGTATTCTTGTTTACTAAAGGTGACAGATTCACTTTGCCGCGGGAAGGCGCAATCTTGTATTATATTATTCTTGACTTTAAATGAATACCTCAAACATACTTCCTTAATAAAACCATAGTGTACGCAGATATTTTGCCATTTTTTTTATTCGTCAGTAACCATAATGTAATAATGAAAGGTTGCGCACGTTGTGACAGCCCCATTTGGCGCGCACAATGCTCAATGTTGCATTTCGGAAAAAGTGGAGAAAGGGGCATAAAAAAGGTCGTGTTTTCGAAAAGTATCAATTAGCCCATGTATCTAATACATTTTGAAAAGCAGAGAGGGCGGAAATACAGTGATTTTTTTGCCCTACTAAGAATAAAATAAAAAAGGAATGCCCATTATTGTGCCATAGATAACTGATTCGTTAGAGTGCTGTCAAAATGCGCATTTTTTTTATAACACTTTCCAATGGTATTAGGAATGAAAAGGTGTTTGTTTTTAAATTCGGAAAATATGAAATGAACATGAATGCTAATATAAAAATATCAAAGAAATTTATCAGTTTTCATGAACTTATAATACCAATATAAAAGTTAATGTATTTATATGTATAATACAGCGTATATGAATATCTATATATAAATTTAGATAGATTTAAAAATCAATATATACCAAGTTTTTAAAAAAAATTTTGATCGGCATTGTTGAAGGAATTTTTTTTTGGTAAAAATAATATTGTATGTGCAATTCGTTCAATCAATAACGTCTAATCAAATGCATGTCCTTTTTCATATTTCAATATTCAAATATCACGATTTTTCATTGACTCCCTTGTTCTATACAACTAGAAAACACACTGCTTTCCCCAATTATTTCAGGTATTTGCCTCTCGCAGCCCGACTTTTTGTCTATCAGCTGATAATATGGGAACTGAAGTGGCAATGCTGCTATCATCAAACATGAGTTCAGTCCCCCCATTTTGTGAGCAATTGAGAGAGTCTCGCATCTAGTTATCTACGAGTATGATCGTGCTGCATTTCCCTTGTGTTTTGTGAAAATTTTTCGAAATTTCCCAATTTCACTATTAAAATTAACGATTTTACATCAAAACTTCCCAAACTTTTTTGCAGTATTTGGATGATTTGTCGTAATTTTTTTTTTTATAATTCTCAGTGGGTTTTCAAAGAAGCAATGCGGTGGGAGTGCAATATGGCCGATTTGGAGTGAACGTTACCTTTCATTATGTTTGGGGTTCAAACTGCTAAAGCTGTAGTAGTATTTTGAAATTAATATCCTTTTTTTAAATTAAATTATTTTTGTGAGTACCCTTGCATTTCAAATGGCGATCATGTTTCCGACGAGAGCTTAATGTTGCCAATAAAAGCCCTCCAAACCCATACTGATTGATCTGCACGCAATCCAACATAAAATTCTGTTGCGCGTAAATTATTGGAAGCTATTTAATTTCGCCAAAACAAGTAATCTTACACATTTTTCATCGTTTTACTATGGTGGCAATTAGGAATATAGTGAGGAAAACTGGAATGGATGTTGAAAGGTTTGTGCATAGTTATTTTAATATACGCCCAGAAAAAACATTTTCCTTATTATTAGGAAAAACTTCCTTGAAATGGCTCCAAAGATATGGTTGCCTTAAAATGAGTAAACGATTTGACCCAGTTTGAGGAAAACGCATTGCCTTAATTTACAGTACTATTTCTTTGATTCTAGGAAAAACTAACTTAACTTTTTTATTAATGTTGAGAAATTAACAGTTTTGTTTTACTTGTTTTGAGGAAATAACAATTTCATCAGGTTGAAGAAAAACCGATAAAGGAATTTTTCTCGCAAAAAGAAATGAAATATTTGAATTCTTATTTTATTTATGTTTTTTTCCGATTTATATATAATTAATTTTAATTATTATTTTTTATTATTATTATAAGCCCAACGGTTACCCTCTTTCCCGCCCAACCGACACGAGGGGCACAGTCCGCATGAAGTACGGATCTTTTTTTTTTTTTTATAATGTTTTTTTTTGTGCCGAGTTGTTAAAAGGAAAAAGTTTGTTCATCAGCTGAGTCAAATACTATATATTATACCGCCGTTAATCATTTATTGAGAAAGGACAGCACAGCTCTTTTTATGGTGAAAAGTGAGTCCGAAATATCAAAAGTGCTGGAAAGACAGTTGAAATCTTGACATAAACATCGGAAAGGTTCATTTAATTCATAATTGGTTTTACCCTGTTTTAAATAAAGAGGTTTAAAGTGTCTTGAAAAGGTATGCACATACACACATTATGTGTTTTAATAAAAATCCTTATGAACAGAAGAATATCGTATACATATATTCTAGTATTTAAAAAATTTTAATTCTAAATTTCGTTTTTTTCTATTTGTATGTCAAATGATGACGCCGCAACGCTTGTTTGGGCTTAAAAGACCTGCCAAATTTCAAAATTATTTATGGGAAATGGCACAATGTTTTCAGCATGAACCTGATTTAAAAGAAACGTACTCTTATTGAGGTAATTTTTTCTATTATTAAGTAAAAAAAACAGTAATTCTAAAGTAAAGAAATTGACTTCATGTTTTAAAGAAATATTTTTCTCTGAGTGTGCGTTCTGTGGAAAATATCTTGCGAAAAGTGACAATTTTATAGACAAACTAAAGTTAACTGCTATCCCACACTTTTCATTAAGAGGCACCACCAGCCTTGCAGCACGATCCATTTTGGTTTCTTCTCCCTATATGTATCCGTCTACATTAAGCACATTTGAGCCCTTTCTGCATAGCTATGAGAGGAGCTGTGTTTATGTTAGTAAAATACAGGCATTTAGAACCTAAACAAGAACAATCATCAAGGCACAGTGTTTCTGCGCTTCGCCTAAAACCCTGTCCAACAGTGGTTACCAAGAATGATAGAATACAAGATTGCGGCTTCCGCGGACAGCTAGTAATCTCTTTGTCAATTCGACAGCATCCATCAAATCGCTGACGCAAAATGATGTGATCAAAAGAATACAAGATTGCGCCTTCTACGGACCGCTAGTCCTCCTCTCATTGTCAATTCGACAACATCCATCAAATCGCTGACGAAATAAAAGCGTTTTAGATCGGGTAACGCCCATGCAGAATGATGTGATCAAAAGCTACGTTTTTTCTCCACTTTCAAGTTTCTCTCTAAATTCATATGGAAGCCAAAGAGAGGGAGAGGTGAATACCTTATATGTTATCTTTATCTAGTTCCGTCTTCTTCGACCCACCCTCGAACAATGCTATACAATTCTAAACATTTATCTCTGGCCACAAGAAATAATGTTTAAGTCGAGTTAGGATAAGAAAATATTAAACACGCCGTTGAAAATCTTTGCTTTCAATTAATCTACTGCTAATATTAAAATTATCTATAGTGTGTCTTTTTAGTCAGCAAAATTGCATTTGCAAGTTTCAAAAGTTCAAAAACGAGTTTAGCTTTTATTCTTCATTGCCATCGATATGTAAATGTGTCCTATTTCTAAGCTGATAAAATTGCCGCTTTTATTAGCTACACTTTCACAGAACATACCATTTCTAGTACCGTTTTTTGGTTTGAATCATAGAAAAAGGAGTACATTGAGTAGAGGAATGCATTGAACAGGCATGCCGATTTTGTCAAAACTACACCAAACACGTCGCTACTTAAATCACCTTATTTGATTCCACCATGGGTTAGAATTCACAATGAGCATAGTTGTAAAGTGCTAGGGAACGTGGGGGATCAGAGGGAATTTTAGGCACGAATGGCCGTAATTGAAAAATCGAAAAAAGGCGGTCGTGATAGTAATGAGCGTGGCAACGTGTTGTTGGTTGATTTTGTGGCAAACGACATTGCAATGGTAAAAGGCAGGGAAACAGAGTGAGAGATCGGAAACGGAAGAGTACAAATGCGTGATGATTTAATTAAATAAAGCACAGATTCACGTTTTCGACACAAAGATACACACCCATAAGCCATTCAAACAAACAAATAAAAAAAAACAACAATGTAGTGGGGAAATACATACAGTGGTCGTCCAGTATAACGAGCTTTAAAAAAAACAAATTTTTGGTTTAACATATAATCAAAATTATTTAGCAAAAGCAAGCAAACGGTTTTCATTATTCAGATATAACGAACATAGTTTATGATTTTAGCTTAAATATCACGGTCGTTGCAAAACTAGAGGTTTCGTTAAACCAACGGTAGTTTAATTGTTGTTGAGCATCAGAGAAAAATTTGTACAAAAGTACAATTAAAGCGGTAGCAGAAACAGGGTTGATTTGTTTTATTAATGTTTTTCAATAATAATGATTTTTTCGCGACCTTTCCAATTTTAATTTTGTGTTTTGCCGGTTCGAGGTCAAGGGAGTGTTGGTAGAGTAAAAACAAATAATTTACTTATTTTTCCTTTCAATATATTTCGGATACACCACGGTAACCGTCTTCAGGGCAAATGGCTTTACACGTCCGCACTTTGTACAAAGCTCCACGTCGGACAGTGGTCCTTGCGGAGTCCTTGTTCTGCCAAACATCGTTCCACATATCGTTTTTGACGCACTACAAGCAACAAAAAAATGCACGTGCACTGTCATTAGATCCAATAGCAGCTACCTATTTTATGTGCATTGGGGGACCGTACTCATTATGAGTTATATCAAAAAATAATTAATAATTAATCAATATTTTAATTTTTAAACTTCCAAATTAAAAATAGCAATAATGTTAAAGAGGGCATATCAAACAAATTACCCCCAAACGATTTAAACAAAAGCTGTATGAGGTTTTGAGTTTTTTGATGAGCCAAGTAAAAAAATTCAAAAACTTATCCTTTTTCCTAAGAGATAAAATAATGCTCAAGACCGAAGTTTTACTTTGCTTTTGATGAAAAAAATAAAATTAAAAAAAATTCTGATCATTTTTTATCAAAAAAATAAAACTCTAAAAACAAGATTACTATTTTTAATCAAAAAATAGCAATTCACAAAATAATGATTATTTTAGAGCGAAAAAATAACACCCGAAAAACGCGTATTTTTTTGTATCAAAAAATGAGTATTTTTAATTAAAAAATAGCTATTCCCTGATTACGGTTGGCAGCTAAAACTTGTTTGTAATTATCAACCACGCAATCAGCCATTCGGATTTAGTGCAAACCAAATTTTTAATTATAAATGCAACAGCTAAACTCACATTGTAAAGAGAGAGACCACATATTTAGGTCCCTTTTGTATAGGAAACAAAATCGGTGGCCCAATATTGCAGATAGAGAGCGCAAAGGAACAACGTGGGGCATGTAACCCAAAATAATTAACTGGCGGTATTGGTATGGTGGAATGCCGGAATGCCGTTGAGGAAAGGGGTAAACTTGCGCCCATAGTCATAACGAATGCGATGAGAATAACAGCCTTCAATGCACTATACGCTTTGCTGAACTTACTACCGGCAGACCAGAATGCCAAACAGATCGAAAGAGGTGCGGCAATAACACTGAATGACTGTTGTTTTAAATATCGAAAACTAAACAACAAATTTGATGTTGTTAACTCAATCGACAAAGGAAACAATCGTGATTTCAATTTAAATAAAAACTAAATTTAAAATTTGATGATTTGTTTACTTGAAATTAAAAAAGGAACATTATATAATGTCCTTTGAATATTTATCATATGATTTGTCACGAGGTGACGAAAAGACGAAAAAGTAAGCACTTCAACAGTCGATCGAAGTTTGCTTCGGGATGTGGACAATCCCTTTCATTTGAATTCAACAGAATTTCAGAAGCTGTATCAGTTAACTCCAGACTTGGCTGAAGACCTAATTTCTCAGCTTCACAGATTTCCTATTACCCAAGTGGAGCGTCAAGCTGCCAAAAAAAAATGTTTGCTTCAGCGTCGGCACCTTTTGTGGGAGGCAATATTAGGACCGTCGATTGTAATCATGTTTCAATTTTGGCGTTAAAGAATCATGAGCAGGGTTACGTCAACCACCATATCTTCCATTCAATTAATGTGCAAATGGTAAGTAAAATCAAACTCTTATCAAGGATTCAAGTATAAAATCAGAAATATAGTTTATTTTCAATATACAGATAAATGATCCTAATTAAAAACTTTTAAATATAAAATCTAAATGCCCTGGAGCACAAGACGATTAATAATGGAGCGAATTTTGAAAACGTAAACCATGGCATGTTTGCAGGTGATTCTTGCTATCCCATGGAGTTGAGTTTAGACTCTTCTACCAAATCACTCAGAGGAGAGTCCGAATTAAGCTACAATGGAACATTGCAATATATAAAAACAATTATAAATATTTGTAGTTTGAAATAAACTAGTATCTTATTTCCCTTTATTGAAATATAATAAAAACACCCTCAAATTTATATTCGGCAGCACGCGTTCATTTATTTTTTTCCATTCCATTTTGTGTGTTTTCACCCATTTTGACATTTAGTTTGGCCAAGATGCCAATCTTTAGTACTTTGATTAAATACAACAGACAGCTGTTAGGTGTCGTTAAGAATAAGTTAGTGAATCGGGCAATCGTTAGTGCAAACGACAAATATTGTTGTCAATTGCGATTGTCGCATCGTTTAAAGTTAGTGAATCGCACTACTGATGGCAATTGGCAGGGCCACAAAGCTAATAAAGTGTGTTCCGTTAACCAAGGTTGATACCTATATGGATTTTAACCAATTAACTCGCGCGACTCGGCACAAAACTTTCTGCAGAGGGCATAAATGATGAAATAGGTATACCCTTGCAGACTCGCCCAACTTGCGGCGAATGACAGATGGCGGAACGTGAGCACAAGTAGAACTGCTAGGCATAACGTCAACTTGATTGTATTTGCCATAACAGGACACTGTTTGATATGTAAACAAAAGTTGTCAGAAGTTGACAATGCCCCGCTCTATCTAGACGAAAATTATTCATTTAAGATAGAGAATTCTTCAAAAACTTGGAGGAACTTAAATGCCTGGAAATCACGAATCTTCGAAAATGTCTGCAAAGTTCAAAATGGTTTTAGGGGAAAAGGGAAATTGCTAGCCCCCATGAATCTAAGTGTATCTTTGAAGACAACTGCAATAACCTAACCTAACCTACGCAAGCACAAACCTTCACATTTAAAATATTAGCAGGACTAAATGGAATGATGATGGTATTATTGGTTAAAAAATCAGTATATTTAACGAATCTTTCGGTATACGAATTAGACGCAGAACATATGATTCTTTATATTGGGCGCCCACTGCGTATGTATAAACATTAGGGATCAACGGAAAGATAATAAAGTAAATATTTGAAAGATAAAATTAAAATGAAACACCACACAATATAAACGACAATTTTGTGGAGGTAAACTTAATTTTTAAATTAAAGTATGTAGATAGAATATTTGGCAGTTTCGCCAAAAACGTATAGCGCAACACATACGTACATATGTACATATAAACAATTTATACGAGTACATACATACAAACATACACAGTAAATAAATAAATTACGAACACACGAGGCAGGAGCGAGATGAATAGACGCACAGGTCTTTTTTGTGCGAATGTGTGAGTGCAATGACAAGTAAAATTTTAATTAATGCAATTTCAATGATGTTGACACCGCCGCCACTGCGCGCTTTCTCATCAGTGCAATAGCCGGCAAGTGGTGCATTGATTTTTGTGGGCGCGAAATTTACCTGGTCTGGAGCCGATGTGTCTGCTATTGTCAACTCTTCCTCGCCTGCCGGCTGATGCTGTTCCAGCTGCTGCTGCTGTTGTTGTTGTTGTTGTTGCTGTACATAATTACTTGCAGCATCCTCACCAGCGGCATCATTATCAATATTGTCGCCCGTTGCATGCTCTGCTGCTTCCTGCCTTTCACGCTGTGTTTGTTCAAAACTTACAGCGCCCACCGATAGAAAATCATCCAACCACTTCATCTCATCTTGTGTGAGCACTGGCAAGGGTGATGTGGACTCTGCGTTATCTTCATCAGTCGCAGCATCGACCGCCGACGCCGACGCCGACGCAGGCGCTGACGTCACATCTTCATTTTGCTCCGCCGCTTCAGCGCTTAATTGCTCTGCCGTTGTGGCTGCAGTGGTTCTAGGGGTTGTTGTTGTTGTGGTTGTTGTCGTCGTCGAAGTGGAAGTAGAAGTTGTGGTGGTGCTCGTCAAGGCATCGCGCCGCTTCAGTCCATTTGTCGAGAATGGCATTGGCAGAATTTGTGATTCTAATTTGGACATCTCATCATCGCTGAGCTCATTTCGTGTGCCACCATTGAAGAGCGCATTCCTCGTATACTTATCGTTTAGCGCTTTACTATGCGCCGCCATATCAGTCAGATTGTCCTCCTCGCGCGTACAGTTGGAGGTTCGCAATTCACGCACCTTATCCCCCCATTCGGTACGCAACCAAGGCTTTTCAATTATCACTAAACGACACACAACATCGGCATCATTGGCATTTGCTTTCGTATCAACGGCATTTAAAAGTATCTCATACCGCACGCCATCGACAATTTCCCGAAATGCATCGATGATGTTAATGAAGTTCATTGAGAGCGGCAGAAATGTCATGGCGATATTTTGTACGCCAATCAAGTTGGGCGACAGATATTCCCGTTCGCCGGGATTGAGAACATGTATGAACTTTACTGGTTCCTCTGACACTGGCTGTGGTTGCTGCTATTCGGTGTCAGCGTTGATTTGTGATTAGGTTGATTTCCGTTCGTTGGGTTGAACGGTTGATTGGTTCCAATTAGAACGTGAATATCACAATAAATCGACGTACATATAGACAAGAGAAATAAACGTGGGATTTTGGTATAAGCACGATTTTTGGACAAAACAAAATTACATCATTGCAAGCGATAAGTTCATATGAAGATCTTTGTATTTGCGTGTTGTATGTAGCTGTGTATGTGCGTGTGCGTATGCGTATGCGTGTGAGCATTCCAATAAAGAGATATGAATGTGCGCTGTGAACAAAATATATTGATGTTTATTTCAAGCATTGCACCAATTGCCACACCAGAACCAGGTTAAACGATTTTTATCGTATTAAAATATTTATTAGTTACAAATGCCAAACATTTAATGTTCATGATGACTACTATGAGATTTTTTTTTTAGGTATACAGGAATTCGTAAATAATCTCATTCCTTCATGGGATAAGATGAGAGTAATGCACTAAATTTTGTGTGAACTGCAGTCTTAACCAAATGAGGATATTTTTTCATAAATTATGAGAAAAATCTGAATATGAAGATAATAAATCCAAATCGAAAGTCCATACGAAAAATTTTCATAGCGTAAATATCTGGCAGCATTTGAGGGTTTTTCGATAGTTCTCAAGCAACATTTTTCTTTACAAATACAATTTGAAAATTTTCGGGAACTATAGTGTCTCATAAAACAACAGATAACATATCTATTTTTTTATAATATGTGCAATGTTTTAAGGACTTTTTTCGTTAATATAGTATAAAACTTTAGAATGAAATTTTTAACTTAATGAATTTTACACTTTGTACAAGTTTTTTAAAACTATACAAATTTCCATAAAAATTTCAAAAATTTTGATTCGAATTCTTAGCAAATTTTTTAATAGTTTTAGCATAATAATCGGCAAGTCTGAAGTGGCTAAAGATTCCGTATGATTAAAAAAATTTTTTTTTTGTATGACAGAAAATGTGCAAGACCGTCAGCGCAAAAATATTGTAATCAACGGGAATTTACATCTGTATATATGTATGTATAGTTATATGCAGAAAAATATATATATGGCGATTTTAACCAGTTTTGGCTTTTCTTTATTTATTATATAACAAGCACCATATAAATACCAATTTCAAAATTTCCAGAAGTAATAGGAAAATTCAACAAAATTTTTATAAAAAATCCAAGAATGTAGTTTATAGCCCATTCAAAATTTTAGTATAATAAAGAGCCCCAAGCCCCAAGTAGTTAACAATTTTATGTGGGGAATTTCAAAAAATGCTCAAAACTCAACAGCAATTTTTAGCCACTGCAGACAAAGTTTTTCAAAAATTCTAATTCAAAAATTTTTAATTTTGATGAAAATCTATTGATCTTTTATAAAATTTGTACAAATGTGCACGTAGCTTGAAATTCTGTTTAGATGCTTTTTCTTATAATACGAACTAAAAATTTATAAAAAATTAACGAAAAAAATTATCATGAAAAACATAGCGAATATTATTATAATATAAAAAAAATAAACATAAGGTCAATTGTTGGAGTCACTGTATTTGAAATTTAAAGAAATTAAACAATGTGGAATCAGTACAAGAATTCAAAGATAACAATTTTGAGCTATAACAAATTATGGCGATTGGTTCTGTTTTGTTGAATTGCACAATATTATAAAATGCAAATACTCAATACTCCTCCATTGCAGAAATGTAAGAAGATCACCATTCGTAACAATATTACAATAACAAAGCAGCTGACACAGGACGACTCATTGCACGAAAGCCGGCTTTCAGTCAAATAAATCTATGTAAATACAGTGCCACAAAAAAGTGCAGATATTGAAATTTTTTTTAAATAATATTCACAATGTTTTCCATGTTAAATATTTTTCGTTAATTTTAAAATTAGGGATCATAATATACACATAATAAATCACATAAACCAAAGTTTCAAACTTTGAATAAAATTTACAAAAAACAATATTTAAAAAAATTATCAAGAGTTTGTGGAAACTTTGGGGGGGATGCAGTTTTGTAACCAATTCAATTTCAGTATAATAACAGGAAATTTGAAATTTGTGTAAAAACGTTCGTTGGTTTCTAATATATACATATATTTTTTTTTTTTTTGGCTGCCGATGCTGCGGATATTCTTCTATCGGGTGTTTTTTTTAGGGGTATAGAACTTCGAATTGAAATAAAACACAAGAAAATCGTTTTAAGGTCCATCAATTTGGCTTTATTGGAAGGATAATTTTATGCCATTAATGTTTAAATATGATTTCGGGCATGTGGCCGCCGCGGCTGGCTCGAATAAAGCCAATTCTACAGGTCCAATTTTCAACCACTTTTTCGAGCATATGGGGCCGTATGTCGGCAATAACGCCACGAATGTTGGCTTCCAATTCCCCTAACGTTTCTGGCTTGTTGGCGTAGACGAGCGACTTCACATATCCCCAAAGAAAATAATCCAATGGTGTCAAATCACACGATCTTGGTGGCCAATTTACAGGTCCATTCCGCGAAATTATGCGCTCATCGAATGTTTCCTTCAATAAATCGATTGTGACGTGCGCTGTGTGGCATGTAGCGCCGTCTTGTTGGAACCACAACTCATCCACATTCATGCCATCCAATTCGGGAACAAAATAGTCGGTTATCATGGCTCTATACCGGTCTCCATTAACGGTAACTGCCTCTCCAGCATTATTGCGGAAGAAGTATGGCCCAATGACTCCACCAGCCCATAGAGCACACCAAACAGTCAGTTTTTGTGGATGTAATGGCGTTTCAAGGGTCTCATGTGGATTCTCTTCACTCCAAATGCGGCAATTTTGCTTGTTGACGTAGCCATTCAACCAAAAATGAGCCTCATCACTGAACAAAATTTTGCGATGAAAATCAGCATCGAGATCAATCTCATTTTCGGCCCATACACCAAAATCACGACGCATTGCATGGTCTCGCGGCTTTAATTCTTGCACAAGCTGGATCTTGTAAGGTCGCAAGCCATGATCTTTGCGCAAAATCTTCCATAAAGTTGATGGACAAAGCTCCAATTGCTGTGCACGGTGGCGAATCGATTCATTCGGGTCCTCTTCAACACTTTGCTCTACAGCGGCAATTGTTTCTTCGGTGCGCACTGTTCGACGTCTCTGCGGATGCGTATTATCACATAGAGTAAACGTAGTGCGAAAACGATCCATGGTTAACCGAATTAATTGCTCTGATGGACGATTATGTCGACCATAAAATTGACGGAGCTCGCGGTAAACTTCGCGAACTGAACCATTATTTTCGAAATAAATTTGCACGATTTGCAAGCGTTGTTCTTTTGTCAACCTGTTCATGATGAAATGGCAAACCAAACTGAACATAAATGACATTAGAGTTGCCAGATTTGACCACAAAATGCCAGTTTTATCTCTATTCGAAAAACAAACCTGTAAAAAAACACCCCATACATAAAAATAACTTTTGAAACGTGATATTATGGTTTGTGTTATATACAAGTAGTTAACTAAATTTTCCATACAAAATTAACGAAAAACATTTAACATAAAAACGTTGCGAATATTCTACAAAAAAAATTAATGCACCAACACTTTTGTGCAGCAGTGTAAGCGATATATGTAGTATATTTCTTATGTATAACTTTTTGGGTATATTTTATTGTTGCCAACGCGCGGAGAGGAAAACTTTAAAATTTATAATCCGCGCACCGTGCAAGAGGTTTACGAAAATGACATCACTAAACTCGAATAATTCCGTGAGTGAATTTAAAATTCGTAGATTGTCATCACTAAATTTGTTCGTGATGTCAATTCGTTTGAGTTTCGCACGAATTTTCTACGTCGATTGATTTTTTTGTTTTAAAAAATTATTGGCAATTTCTCAGGCGAAATCCGGCGATTTTTTGCACTTAATGTACGTATAAAAAAAAGTATACTAAAATGGCTTGGCAGAATTGATTTGAGCAAATTCTATTTTGATTTCGTGTACACTGAACAGATATTTTCATGCATAATTTACTACACAAACAAACGCATGGATTATAAGGATAAAGGGATAGAGCGAAAATATGTCCAGCTCACGGTAACCCAGTTAGAGCATTGAGGTAAATTCAGTGAATCCATTTATTATGATTGCAATTTGATAAGCACTGTAAATTCATATTGTAATCGGAAAAGCATTTTATTCCTCTTCCTCTTTCCTCTTTATGTTCTGTGTGTGTACATTAGGATGCATCACTCTCCATGCGAAAAAATAGGTACTGTTTTTCAATTAGAATTGGAAAACTCATTATATTTTAAGACTTCCGCCAAAATATTTTGGAGAAATATGAAGATTTACGAGAGCTGAACCGTTTTCAAATTACTTCCAAAAATTTAGTTTTTTATAAATAAAAATACATTTTTAAATATTTTTTTTCCAAACAATCACCTCAGTTTAAGTTTAAAAATTCTGCGTCGACGTAGTTTAACAAATTTTCAACGGAATCATAATAACGATATTTTTGATACTGTTTGACTTTTTTTTTAAATTTGATTTAAGAAAAACTTGTATAACTCAGCCCAAACTTCACAAAACAGGGACGTATATTAGAGCTCTTGGCAAAAATCGACTACCGACTATCGACTAGTCGATTAGCATCTTTTTTCATAGTTGATAATCGAATTAGTCGACTAGTCGATTAACAAGAGCTCTACCGTATATCCGTATCGAATTCTCAGAGAATCAATGTATCTTATGCCGACGATGCAGCAATACTGGAGTCGGGTCAATTTCTTTCGGTTATAAGCGAACTTATGGTACGGGCGCTAAGGACGGTGGATTCCTGGGCCATAAATTGTTCTCTTGGTACAGGAACCCTAAGAAGACTGGCTTTATAATTTTCACAAATAAAACAAAATTGTATGGTTTCACTAAACCAAAGAAACGGAACTGGATCTGCCACGCAAAGAAAAATAACTTGCAGTAATTCTGGACTTCAAACTTAATTGGATGCTTAATATTGAAGAGCGTGCAAGGAAAGCCTTCCTGTGGTGGCTTTCTAAAACGAAAAACAGCTCACTAGATGTCATGGGACGCAGGTCTGTCGGCTAGCTCTTAATAAGGATTGCATTGTTAGGAAACTATGCGGAATTCAAAGGATAGCAGGTGCTGGCGTAACAGCGGCAATTTGGACCCTCTCTTCTACCTCGGTCAGATCTCAATTTGTGTATGGGCGTGGGAGAGAGCTGACCTCGATTTCTGACGGATACGATATTACATTAATATGGATGCCGGGACATAGGACATTTACGGAAATGAGACAGCGGATGAATTGCCTAGACGAGGCCCTGTAATGAGTGTGTGGACATGGGCGCCTCACTTAGGGAAATCAAAAGCAGAATTGCCGAAACGTACTAATCGAAAGCTAAACGGAGGTGGAACTGTATAGGATTATACAGTAGTTTTGAAGTCGTATGGTCACAAAAAAAAAACAAAAACTGGGCTCTTTTAGGAACGAGCAAAGAAAATACCAAAAACCTCGCGGCAGTCTGCACAGAGCATTGG
Source organism: Anomoia purmunda (assembly GCA_951828415.1). Classification (NCBI taxonomy): domain Eukaryota; kingdom Metazoa; phylum Arthropoda; class Insecta; order Diptera; family Tephritidae; genus Anomoia; species Anomoia purmunda. Next base: position 20,286,058 of record OX639993.1, read on the forward strand.
TCCTTACGACAACCCACTTACACCAATCAGCCAAAACTTGACCGATTTAGACTTTTAAGGTATCTCACTTTTTAAATATTAAAATATGCAGACTTTCTAAGCTTAAACTGTGAGGTGATTTTTAAAAACAAATTTTAAAAATCAATTTTTTCATAATGGAAGTCTTAAAACAAAATAAAATGGATAATTCCGTGGTGGTGGTGAGGCACCCTAATGTATGTACATATGTATGTGTCGATTTGAAAATATCATTAGTTCAAACTAAAACTAACTAAGCTAAAAAGCCGAGTGTGGTATGCAACCAACCACAGACTGAAATGTTTGCAATTTATTAAAAAATCAATTAATATTATGCACAAATACATTAAATGCAGAAAGTTTAATCCAAATAATGCAGATCTATTGAATGAAGGGATGGAGGAGTAAATGCAATTATAGCAATAAACAAAAGTTGTAAATTTTCTACAAATAACATTGGGAGCAGAGTGATTCCAGAGGAATGTTTTGTAATGTAATGGCTATACTGCCTATACAGAAATAACAACAAAGTTTAACGAATTATCCAAAATGTGTGGCAACAGACACATTTAATTAAGGTGCAAAATTTTTAAATTACATCAACATGGAAAGCTGCAGAAATCGTGCAGATTATGCCATTTATTGGACGGCCAGTTTATTACCTAATAAAAATTAAACTGCTTCGCATATAAAAATCTACAGTTTACAAAGCATTCATCAAAGAGTTTACAAAGACCAACAAAAAACCGTTGTCGACTGAGCGCCATCGAAAAAAAAACCATAAAATGAAATGTCTTCTAAAAATTGCATAATGCAAACAAAAATAAAAACAAAACAAAATAATATACCAGCACTTGGGGCAGATGAGAAACGTCAGCACTAAAACCACTAATTAAATGAATGGAAGAAGTTGAAAAGCTGAAAGCGTAGAAGATATCAAATATAACTGAACGGCCACTGGCATTGGTGCGGGAAGCGTTTTTGCAGCCGAGGCGTTGCAAACATAAAAACTGCTATCACGAAGCATCTCCTAACCCACAAGCTACTACTACACAATCGTGTACATGAAATAAACCCAGTTGGAAAATAGCTCACGGCTGATAATGCCACTGATGTCATTTTCTAAATAAACCGCACAATCGGCTTGACAAGACAAGTTTACTTTATACAAGCATGGCTCATTCAAGCAGTGAATTTTAGTTTTATTGTTTAGGTTTCTTTGTGAAGTTCAGTAAATTCAATTAAAAAAGTTTGGTCACAATTTCCTCACTCTGTGAAAATTTCATTGCGAACGCAAATGGTTTAATTAAACTTCAACAAGGTGGAGAGAAAATTTAAAAAAAATGTGGTTATGTATGTTCAAATTTCCCTCAAGCATTTTGCCAAGCCTTCAAGCAAATCCATACACAGTAGAAATGGCTTGAAGAAAAGGGAAATTTTGATTGGTTTGTCAAACCGATTGTGCAGTTTATTTCGTCTTTTACATGGTGTCGAATTACGCGTTCAGTGAACGAGCTACTCGTCACGTAAAAGTGAATATTTGGTATTTTGAGTTCAGTGAACTTAACTCATTTAGCGTAAACGTCAAAAATTTTCCTACGATTGCAAGACGCCATTCGTATTCCAGAAATTTCAACTTATTGCTGTGATATTGTAAGTAAAAATTTAATTGGATATTTAATATATATACATATATACTACAAAATATGTATATGTGAAAGTAAGAAACAAAAAACTGAAACTTTCATTTACAGACAAACGAAAATAAATACATCATAGAAACCAAAGAGAAAACATGTAAGTAAAAAGTAAAGAAATAAATAAGAAATACATATTTCTCTAAAAAAAATTGTTTTTATATCCAAATACAGTTAAAAAAATCTAATCAGTAGCAGGCAATTTCAAGAAGTAGCATTCTCATTTGGCAAAAAATATCCTGCCAAATTGTGCGCAGAGCAAAGCAACTGCTTTAAGACTTTCCAAATAAAATAATAGCTCGCCATCCATGTAATTTAAAATATTTTATAATTTTTAGTGTAAAAACATTGAAATGACATTTTTTGTCAGAATTTCTGTTAAAATTTTTGTGGAATCTAGTGCACCCTGTGATAAAATACGATAGTAACCCGGTAGTAACCCTATATCGTAATTCCAATATTATCGTACATACGATCAGTCACGTAAATTATTGTTATCCAAATGCCGTTTCCTTCACTGAACACGTAATTCGACCCCTGATTTGGATTGACTAAATTCGTCCCCGTAAATATCAAATTTACTTCACATCGATAGCTACTACTCGATACTACTACTACTTTAGAATGAAACTTGGAACACATATTGTGCTTGACACACAGAAGGTTGGAGAAATCGTAATAACTAAGTCCATGTAACGGTATTTTGTGAAAGTAAAAAAAAATTTGATATTTTAGTAACTGTAAAAGGTAATTTTGTCAAATTTGCTATACAAATAAGTATATCTCCGAAACAACTTTATCAAACTGTAATTAATTTGTTACACGCTATGCACTTCGAAAATTATGCACACGGGGGAAAAACCACGCACCTCTTATATAACGCAAATGCAAAATATTCAATATTTGAATAAATAATGTACCAACTGCGCCCAAATTTGGTATGAAAAATTTTATTCGAGAGACAAACACACAAATAAAAACTTTTAAAAATGGGCGTGGTACTGTACGCTTTAAAGCAATAAGGTATATCTCCGAAACTCTACCAAATTTGGTGCACACTTTGCATTTCAAATCAATAAGAATGATTTTGAAAATTATAGAAACCAAACAAAAACCACGTCTACCTCATTAGGGTGAGAAATGTGCAAAAATCCGAATTTTGAAAAATGGGCGCGGAACGTTAATACAAACATAACCTCAAAAATACTAATCATCGCAAGAAATGATACTGCCGTTTATTTTCCTGGATCAAAACCAAAACTTTTTTGCGTTCCCATTATCTATTTTTTATTTCCCCTGTGCTGGATTTTCTTAATTTCTGATATCCGGATATCCAAATATTATAATCCGGATGATAATTTTCGGGTTACTAATTGAGATAGATGGCAAGTCATCGAGAGAAACAGCGAACACGTCATAATTAGGCTGATTCAAGGAGAGTGGCATTAACCAGGAAAGAGAGAAAGAGAAACTTAGCCTAGATTAGCGCCATGCATGAGAGGAGATCTGACAAAACATTCACTTATTCGAAAAAGTCCACGAGCGGAAAGCAATAACGGGGGTCGTATGGCGTCAAGTGCCAGTTTCCATCTGGGAAATTGTCAGCAAGCAAACAAGCAAAAAAAAACAAAGTTCCCAATAAAACAAATTAGCTACGAAATGCTTTTATAGCCGGTTGAACGCTTTTGTGATTTTTCGTTTTTATTTTCCGTTCAACGATTTTTGTAACGTCACATTGATGACCACTGGTGGGGTATACGCCAAATGCCTGTAAGCCACTTGACTTTGAAGTTGCCGTTATTTTTTGTTTTCGTTTTAGCAGACAAGCACGTTTTTGGCGCCAGGAGTCGACGAGCCAAAGTCAGTGTACGTTTCGTAGAGTATAGAATATACATACGTTTTTGAGTGTCGTGGTTTAAGAACATAAATATTAAAAGGAACTATGGTTGAAATGAAATTCTGTGTTTGTCAATAAATTTACTTTAAGCTGTCTTGCTGAATTCCTCTTCGAGCCAAATTCGAGTTAAATTTTACCATTAAATTAATTTTATGCATAATAAGTATAAATATTTCAAATTAAGGTCAAACAATTTCAATGTTAAAAAAAATTTGGGAAATCCAAATATCGCGCTCACACAAGCTTGAAAACATTAGCAAAAATTTCAAAATTGGACTCCACCTATGAGGTTCTTTTGGTCATAAAAACGAAACTAAAATTTCAGGAAATATTTTATTTTCGAAACCAATAACAACATAAAGGAATATGTTTATCTCCAATTTGTTTAGTGAGCCAAACATTGATCTTTTACAAATGCAGCAAGATCCTGCATTTCAAAGTGGAATAATCGACGTAGAAGTTATAAAAATTCATAAAATGAATTCCGTAAAATTTGATGATTTCAAATACTCGCCTCGACTTATTATTTTATTTTTTTTTTACTTTGCAAAGCCCAGTTCGTACGATTTTAGTAAAAACTTAAGCACGGAAAAATTACTGAACTGTTGTTTATAACCTGTAGTGTAGAGGTTATAACTTCTAACATTAAAACTAACACCGTTTTTTTTCTGCGCCGAAGCCGAACCGAACTTTGGTGGCCGAGCATGACCCACGCCGAAATTCGGTCGTTCTATATTATAATATATATTCTTGAAAATTTGACATATATATTGGAACGATTTGTCAAGTTTGGTTTGGAGATAAACCGGGTCATTTTTCATTCTGTCGTTCGTAAAAAAATGGCTTTTATACTATATTGAGGGACATTAATATATAAATTTTTATTCAATAGATGGTTGTATTATGTTTTTAAGAGGCCCAGAAAATCAAATCATATCAAAAATGGCTTACCAGCAAAATCAGTCTAGTTATAAGTTTTCGATCCTGGTAACTATAGTTAGAGTAAAAATACAAAATTTTAAAATGCAATTCCGTTGTTCATGCCCTTTAATAAGACGTTGTGCAATATTTTAACAAGTATTAAAGAATATGGGAAATAGAAAAAGTCCACCGAGAATAGCTATTTTAAATTAGGCTAATAAAATAAGGAACATTTTCTATGTCTAAATACATTTTTTTTTACTGCACAACTTTTTTTCGCTACCAAAAATTTATATGCTTGCTACTTTTTACTAAAAGTACTCGAACGCCTTTGCATATCGGTTCACTACGAGATATATCAACCAGGTTTCTACACAAATAAATCACTTTAACTTTAACTATGCATATACTAAAAATATTTTCCATAAAATCAATTATCCAAATGTGGAATTACGTCAAAAAATCACCACTTCTTAAAACCAGTAGCATTGCAAAATTAATTTATGACTTGACCTCCTCGATATATTAAAAAATACATCGCCACATTTACAATCCATATTGTTGGCAATGATGGCCAATACAGCAGCAACAGCCGCAGCTGCAATTGCAAGCAATGGTCGCCTACTCGTAATAGCCAATGTCACTTACGTGATGAAGCATTTCGCGAGATAACAACGAGCTTTGCGAAACTAAAGCCACATACAGTGGTGTTGGAGCGGATAATTTGGCGTACCCACAGATTTTTTCACGTTGCTGACTTTGGTGTTTCAATCAACACTTTTGCCAGTGCAGCCAAATATGCCGTTTAGGTGAGATGTCACTAACGGCGTTGATAGCCAGCAGTATGTGAAATTTTAAGCTCATTCGGGTGTTATTTATTTGGTTTTGTTGTTGACTCTGTGTGGGCAATAAATAAATACTGCGGCCTGCCTGTTGGTTGTTTGGTTTGGTGTTGGGGTTTGCATTCATGCTGCATCAACGCGCATTGCATATCGAATAAAGTACGGATTATATATTACGTAAGGCGGTGTATAGTGAGTCGTCCTCCTATGATAAATATAAGCGGATTTTAATTACCTAGTTTTCACCTTTGAAAAACATAAATGTGAAATATACCACGCTCTCAGCACCCATACTAAATTATGCCCCGAAAGTTAGATACATAGATTCGATTGCGATAATTTCTGAGGTAGAACTTTTGATGTATGTTGGAACGATTTTTCGTCATCCCTTGTTAAGTTTGGTTTGGAGACAAGCCGATTTTGGTGTTGAGTCATCTTTTATGAAGATTTTATGTGTAGTAACGACTGACCCACTATCACGCCAACTTGTCGTAACTCCCATAAAAAATTGGCGAACAATAATTATAACTCATATCTAGAGAGCAGCCGAATATCGATTTTTAGGTCTAAACTTCGACTAATAATATAAAAGCGATCCCTAATTGAAGTGGCGAACTTTCACCTGGCCTCATGTTGCCAAGATATTGTTGTAAGCCTTTTCACTATGCTTTTAAAACATCAAGCAAATTATTTAACAATAATATTAAGATTTAAGTGAGCTGGACCGATTGGACATTATCTCCATTTTTAGGGGGTTTTATTAATAAAAAAAGGTTTTAAAAACATTTTTTCAAAGAAACCACTTCAGGTCATAAAATATTTTATGCCTAAAAGTTCTGCATACAAATATTTAAAAATCCTTTCAACGAAATCTTAATAATGAAAATTTGGATGTTGTATTTGACCTTTTCTTTGGATTGGTTTAAGGCAAATTTGAAGAACACGGTGACCGATTTCGACTTATAATATAAAGCAGATGGAATCCATTTTTGAAGCGAGTAGTGGTTAGAGGTGATGAAAACTGGTTTTGTTACGTGTTTGGTGGTATTGGCAGGTAATCGTGTACTATAAGCTGCTCCCCTACGGCCAAAGTCTTAATTCGAACCTATACTGTAAAAAATTGGACCGTCTTAAGGAAACAATCGCCCAGAAGCGGCGAGCTTTGACCAATAGGAGAGGAATTGCGTTCCACCGAGACAAGCCCACGCCACACACATCGATAGTGACTTACCAGAAGTTCCGGGAGCTTGGTTGGGAGATTGTTCTTCGGCATCCACCGTATAGCCCGGACCTGCCAATAAGTGATTACCACCTGCGCCTGTCTATGACGGCTGATTTTGCTGGTGAATAATTCGCCACAAGAGAAGCTTGTGAAAATCAACTGCAGCAGTTTTTTTGCCAATAGGGATGGGGGTTTCTACGAGAATGGCATTTTGAAATTACCTCGAAAAGTTATCGCACAAAACGGTGCATATTTGTCCTAAAGTAGATCATATATGTAAATATAATATTTAATTTAATAAAAAAATATAATGGATTTCTTTTTACTAGATCTCATACTCCCTGCAAAAAATGCCTGATATCCTGAAAACGATGAGAAAAAACCAATTCACTCATTCAATTACAAGAAAATAAAGAGTTATGTGAATTCATTTCCATAAATGCAAAAAAGCGAAGAAGAGATGTGGTCATTTGATACCCGATGCCCTAACAAAATTAAAAATATAAATAGCTACTAGTTGGGGTTATTTTTACCGCTAATATAACCAATAGTTATAGGTTAGGCTTCTTGCAGAGCTATTGGAGAGTAATTTTCTTACTCTTTGTAAATAAAGCCATTAACGTGCCATTTTTCCCCCAGATCTTATTATTATGATTCCGTTGAACAAATTTTTAGTAATTTTTAAGCAGATATTTTAATCTAACGCTGTTTTATCATCTCAAGTGCTTTTTTAGAAAACATATTAAAAAAATATAATATTTTCAAATCGATCCAGCCCACGAAATATTTTGACTTAAGTCTTAAAACATAATAAATTTTATAACTCTGGTGGAAACCCTAATTAATAATTTTAAACAGATACGAGTTGGTTAATAAAGTTCATGTTTGAAAGGCCGCCGACGAGTACAAAAATTTAGATATCGAAACGATTCGAATGATATTAATTTTCTTTTCGCATTTCATCTATTTTTTAGTCACTTCGGAACATTGTGCATTGGGCAGTGGCGGCAGAGCAACTCTACCATTGCAATGGTCCGTTGTAAACAAAACAACAGACATAAACGGGCTTTCATCGTACATTGGTTCAACGACCACTAACCAATATTGAACAACAACAACAAGTAATATTCACAAATAGCGTTATGTTGATGGTAAGAGCAGTAGGTACATCCATGTAAGTATATGTACATCGTTTTTTGTAAATGGATATGTGATACACATTGTTACATTGTGCATGTAATAACAATAACAACAATAAACACATAAATTATACAACATAGCTGAGGCATTCAAGCCGGTTTGTTAACATTGAAAACCAAGCCAGATTACAGAAAGACCAGCGACGGCGGCGAGTAGGCTAATATGTAAGAGATTTTTGTTAAATTGGAAATCATTAATGAGCCTAATGGGGGAAACTACATGCTTTAATTATACCGCTAGCAGAAGCAGATGATGGAAAGAGACTGCGTGGGAAAAAGTGTACACTTCATGTAATAAAAATTTTAATAAATTTCTACAAGCGGCCACACAAAAGCGCAAACAAATTAAAAATCCTGAAATTTACGCGGGCGTGAGACTCATTTACATTTAATTGTGACACGTAGACGGCGATTCAATGGATGCCGACAAATAAAAAATAAAAAATAGAAAATAAAAAAGGGTAGGTCATTGAGATAAAAAAGCGAGGATGGCGAGCAGTCGTTTACGCAGACACCAAATAGGTAGAGACGAGTAACAAAGAATGTTTTTGTAAATGAACATTACGTACCTACTTTTTTTTTAATACCGCCGCAAGCCAGCCAGCTCGCTATAAGCGGCTCAAGCCGAAAACAAAATTGAATTTCAATGAAATAGTTACATATTCGATTGGCAGGTAGCGCCTATCACGGCGATGGCGACGCTGGCTAGCAAGAAGATACAAAGTTTTGTTACTAAATATCAATATCGAAACACAGATAGAATTAAGATGTGTTTCTATGAATATGCAAATTTCCAAAATCAAGTTATCGCTATTGTGTAACCAGATTTAGGCATCTAATTAACTTTTGCTTCTATCGACATGCTGTCTACTTTGTTGTCATTCGATTTCATAATGATTTTTATTTACTATATTCAGCACTATTGCTTACTTCTACTTTCAAACTGATTTTCGTAAATTTTACCAAACCCCAAACAACACCACCTATCAAAAGCCAGATTAGTGTTCATAATTTTTTGACGCTCTGTTATCAAATCTCAATACTGATTGGGAAAGAAAAAATCAACAATTATTAAACGAAGATATTAAACAAATTCTCCTAGTCTTCTTTGTATTTATTTTTTTACCTACAATTATATTTTAATTTTGTGCAAATATAAAATTACTTTTGTTTTTTTTTTTAAAGGCAATGTCGTCCAAGTCGGGTAGGTGGACTTCAACAACGTCTCCATTGTTTGAAGGTTCGGGTTCATCATATTCGACGTTTTCCGCGCCAATAACATTTAACAGCACGAAGAGGTGCTCTGTCCTTAGTTTGAGTGTACCGTGAATGTCTTGGCCTTGTAGGCTAGCGGGAACTTCGGCGCGCAAGATGGAAAGGTTATCTTGGCCATTGTGGATAGAAATCAGTAGAGGAATGTTCTTTAGCTAAAACTCGAGATTCTGGTGAGCATGGAATCCTTGTAGGGTGTTACACCTTCTGCCCGAAACGTGGCAGTCTACATCACTAAATTTCAGTCGAAGAAGATACACAAAGCTAGGTAGCTGTCTCCAAATAGAGCAAATAGAAAGAAAATCGACCTAGTTGTGATAATTCGAAGGCACGTTTCCAGTGTTTTAGATGCGCGTACGATACGGGTACATCGACTCAGATTACTATCTTATTGAGGCTAAGATCCACACACGCCTCGGTACAGCAAATCCCTACGTCTAACGTAGAAAACCTGAAGTCGCAACAGACTGTCAACTAATTTGTAAGAGTAATGGGATCATATTTCTCGATTTCACGGCCACACAGCAAGACTAACAAAATGACGAAAGGTTGGTATGCTGCCATTGAAAGAAGACGTTTCTTGAGGGATCACATTGCGATCGGTCGCAACGGTATAATTCAACGTTATCGGGAGTTTAGAAAGAAAGAGTGGTATCATTTTTGAAGAAATGAGAAATCGTGGTCATGAGTACGAAGAGCTGGAGATGCTTGCGGGTGGGAAGATACTGAATTTTAATTCATTATAAAACAAAATATTTTTTGTAATTAACACTAATTAAAATAATAATTTTTATGACGTGGGAACGTGAGTTCGAATCCCCGCAAGAAGTCGGATGAGGAGATGTGGTGATCTCCGAAATAGCTATAACTTCTACCATTGCTGTTTTTATTATTGTTCTTCCTATTAAAAATTGGCCTTGATCTCACAAAAATTATTGTTTGATATAATAAAATGTAAATAGGCCAAAAAATATTAATATATACACTAATTAAAATATTATTTCTGAAAATCGTTTATTGCGTTTGCTTCAAATAAGTGTTAATTTCGGGTAACAAAAGACTAGGTACACTCAGAGCAAGCTAAGTATTGGGAGCGATGGGTGACCTTAGACACTCTTGGGCAGAGGACGTGCGAGTAAAGGGATATATGTAAAAGATCTTCAAGGTCGGAGTAACCCACCGTTTTCTTTATTATTACAACATTTTGTTAGGATACAATTCCCTTTTTTATTTTTCGAATTATCTATCAGTCAATTGCAAAATATGCATATGCTTAAAAAAAAGTATGTATACAAAAACATTCTCACTTTCTCACGTTTTTAATGATTGCTTAATATTAAACCTGTTTTTGTCGCGTCACTTTCTTTTTCACAAACCGAAGATTCTTAACAAAAAAGTTTTCAACATCAAATTTGCATAAAAAGCCATTTCTGCCTAGGCACTTCTATTCTTTTGCGCTGACACTTGGCAGCGAAAATAGTATGTTCCGGATGTGGAATTGGGAGGCAAACTAGTTTTTATATCAACAGGCTTGGAACAAAAAAATTTGGTAAATTAATAAACTTAGATATGTACATACGTACATAGATATTTACTAGCCGCACGCACACATTTAAAAGTGGCAAAAACGTGAAAAGACAAGCCATAAATTTTAGTGTGTACATAAAAAGTTAAATATGTGTTCTAAAGTATATAAATATGTCACATATATTTAGCAAGACTGCAAACTTCAGCTTCTATCTCACAAAGCCTCACTACGTACAGCATCGAAAAATCAAGCGAGTGAAGTAGAGAGGCAAAATTATTAGATCGTTTTGTTTGTGGCTTTTTAGTTTGCTTTAAAGTCCCAACTACTCGCTCATCTGTTTATCGCTTCAGCTGTGCTCGGCCGACTTATCTCATAAATTTTCCTTCACTTTGCATTCACAGTAACGCTAGTTAAAATATGTAGATACTAATAAATCGTTACCCAGTCAAATATGTATTCAAATGCTTTACTATGGTGTATGAATGCTTAGAATGAATGCCAAAGGCCAATAACAAAGGAAACATTTGTGTAAATGCAAAAAAGTGATGAATAAAAATAAGAATTAAAAATATTATGCTAACCACCTTCATATGTATGTATGTATGTACATAAGTCCCGAAATTGTAAAGCAGCTAAATACGTTGTTCAGGAGCTGAAAAGTTATGTGGGTGGAGTAGTAGAAAGAATACAAAAGTTAAACAATAGTCGTTTGAGAGATAAAAATACAAACATAATATTGCACATTTGCTCATAGTACATATGCACATACATATACATATATGTATGTGCATACATACAGTACATCACAACTAGGAATATCCATCCGGGGACCGCGGTAGCCCAGCGTACCGAAATACAGGCACAAGTCTATACAAACCCCGGAATTGTTGAGTATAATTTTTTGTTCATGTACTCCATATGAAATGCAAGGCACATTGAACAAGTAGTAGCGCCAGACCAGATACAAAAATTTCATTTATTTTGTTGTTGCGTTAAGACGCTGAAATGTCAATAAAAATTACCAAGCAACTATCGAACATCAATTAATTTAGATTCGTATGATCTGTCAGTAGTTTTGATTACGGTTGTAGAAGTCAACGCAAGTGGGAAATTCACCTGGGAGTGGCCAGAACGATTCTTCTGCATACGGCTTAAGCAGCACACAACTTCCGGGTGATTTCACCCAAGTGTCCTCTGGGTAGCTCCCGAACACCCGTTTGGGGGTGAGCTAAAGTGAGAAGGCGAACCTGGTGGAGCCACTCCGACGTTTTCGGTTTAAGGGCCCACCAGGGTTTTGCAGCGTCTGTTCATTAGTAGGTGCGGCTGCGACCGGGCGTCTGACTTGGGGCAAGCGGATCGCTGTATAAATGTGCCCTAAATTAAGAAACCCCCAGAATTTGATTGTGCGCTGAGCTTGGTACCCACCACGCAAAAAAAAACTTTCAATGAAAAATTTTAGCAAAAAGCCTCGGAAAAGACCCCCCTATTCTTATAACGACCACGACAAACAAAAAAACCAAAATATCGTAAGAGGTTATAGCTTCAATTAAGTTTTTACTAGTGCTACTACAAATTACTACTAATATTTTTACTCATTTTTACTACTAATATTTTAAATTTCGACTATTATTTTTTATTGCTATTTTTACAATTGCTACTACCATTTTTACTATTGTCACTCATGTTTAAACTAAAAAAACTAAAAAGGATGTCTTATAAAGCTCTCTCACATATTAAACTCTATATCTCTTTGACAAAGTTTTACTTTTGGCTCGCTCACTTAAGTGCACGGGTGTTTTTTTATTCTCATCCATACAATACAAATTTTATTTGATGAACTTCTTACATTTTATATTATATTATTATTATAAAATAAAATGAAACCCCTCCCCAAGCGGGAAATACTGCGCACGGGCCTGAGTACTCATATGTTTGTCTTTACGTTTTCAATGTTACCTAAGTCGGACTATAAAATCAATTTAGATCGCACATACAGCATATTTTTCTAATATCATCAGTATCGGGCCATAAAAACAGGTTTTTTAATTTCATCGCCATCCAGCGTGTATGTACATCTTTCTTATATGTACATATGTATGTAAGTACTTCTCGTTGCACCCCTATTATACGTTTCTGATTTTCTTTAGCGCCAACGATCGCATCAACATTTTATTCAAGTATTTTGTATTGCACAATCACCATATTTTTCTAATCATCAATCAGAAACTCCCTCATTGCGGCTCGAAATAAAATTAAGCTTATGTGGATCCCAGGGCATGTGGGGATCTCAGGAAATGAACGCGCTGATACTGTCGCAAAAGAAGTTAAAAGATTTCCTACTCTAATGATTGACTTCATAAGTAAGAGCGATTTGTACAGATATATTAAAATAAAAAGAAAAAATCTGGAACTCATAGACTGGATATCGGAAAACCATCATTATATTGGAATTAACCCAAGGAGAATGACTCCAACCTATCCCGCAAACCTGGCAAGCAACATCCTGAAGCCGTACATACGTCTAAGACTCGGCCACACTATATTTAGCCACTCTCACCTTCTAACTAGGAGCGCCCCACCTTGCTGCCCTTTATGCAACGGCCCAAACACAGTTAAACACCTAATTTCTCAACATCCGAACACAATGCAATATGAAAGCTCCGGCAGCAATTCCCCAATGGAGGCACTATCGACACCCAGCCACGACAACATTATGTATATTTACAATTTCCTTAAAAATAACAATATCCTTAATCTAATTTAGCGTAGTTTAAAATATCGCGGTTTAAATATTAAAATTATTCTCTTGTACCATTAAATTTAACGAACAAATGCTTCTTTGGATAGACATACAACAAAACTTTATATAAAAACGATGACTGAAAGCCTAGCAGCTAGTGTCATTTTTAAGTTTATGCTGTAATTTATTACTGTGTAAATTGTTGTAAATAAATAAATAAATAAATAATTTTTCTAATATTATCAAAATTGCAGCATAAATACGGACTTTCTGAATACCTCGACTCAGGCGTCACCTAACGGATTAAAATATAGCCTATGTGCATGCTACGGGTCTAAGGCATATACATACTGTACAAATTTGGTTGGAATCCGTTTAAAAGTCGTTGAGTCAAGTTGTAACAAAGAAAACGGCTACATTTTTATACATATATTGTACATATATTTTATATATAGAAGATTATTTCTATACAAAAATAACGTGAAAAAAAGAATTGGCATCAAAATATTTAAAAAAAAAAAACTGTACGTAAACTGTTTTGACTAACTTTTTGTTTATACGTTTCCTTAAGTCGATTGTTTGCAATTTCTAAATAGAAAAGCCTGCGGCGCAATTGTCAATTGCATCACTTCGATTTGCGTCTACTCTTTCGTACTTACTATGCACATACTTACAACCATACATACATACATACACCTACATATACAAATAACTTTGCATTATATTCACGTATTTTTTATTTATTTTTTTGTTTGCTTATATTCCATCAATTTATATTTAGACAACAAAGCAGTAGCATTTTGCCAGCATTTGTTGCCGATAATTCCTTCTTTTTTTTTTTGTTTTGTTATTTTGATTAAACTGCTGGTAGAGCAAACTGCTGGTATTGAATTATACACATACTCGTACCATATATAAAATGAGGCATATATGTATGTATAGTATTTATGTGCATATATAATTATAAAAAAAACGTGTGTGTATTTTCTGGCACTACTTTCAAGATAGCTTAGTTAATCTAACGATTTTTTGCAGTTCCGGTGGAGACTAGTTTAGACGGCATTTAATAAAAAAATAAATAAATAAAAAAAAAAACATACCATTCAATTACTAACACCCGTACTGCATAGCTAGCTGATTTGGTTAATAGGAGTTAACGTTCGGCAGCTGACATTTGGCCTTAATCGCAGAGTTGTATTTTGTGATAATCTTTTTCCAACGATTAACTCACCACCCCGCACAAGCTGTTTTAAGAATATAAGGACAGGGATATCGGTATGAGCGAGAGTTGAAGGCGATGAAAATTAATTTTCTTAAATACATAAGTACAATATGTGCATAGATTACTAGACATCTTCTTAGTCACTTGCACCAAAGTATTCTGTGATGCTGGTTAGAAACTACAGTCCACGACTTAGCGATAGCACTTAAATCAAATTTTAGTATAATAAAGTGCAAGTTTTAAGTGGATAAAAACTACCGCTGACTTTTTTGAAAATCCGAGTATGCGTTTCATCATACACATATATTAAATTGAATTGAATTTTTTTCTGAAAATATGAATTCAAAATTTTAAACACCCCTAGCTAAAATCCGTCGTACGTTCATTTGGGCTACGAATCGTATGCTGGAATCCGACGTAGCTGTAAATTGTTGGTAATTTTGTACGAAGAGCAATTGGTGTGGGAGCTGAACGAGTTTTACAAAAATAATAATAAAAAAAAAATAAATAATATATCAAATATATAAACGCCAGCATAACTAAAAAAAATATGTAACTTAAATTGCTCATAGAAAAAACGTTTATTATACTTACAAATTTTTTTTTCACTTAGCTCAAATCTTGCACCCATATCACTTAAAACACTTTGGAATCCGCCTTTAAGAAGGCGAAAATTTTACCCAAATCTTTAAAGGTTTAAACCACTATATATGTATGTATGTATAAGTGAAATTAATTAAACAACTAACATTTGATAAATGAATATGAAAGGATTCTGCGCAATCAAGCAATTTTTGGCCAAATCATATTTTTCTTTATAAGCAGTTAGAGTATCCATTATATTTGAACTATTAAAAAAACTTTCTTACAAATTTTCAATAAACATGGCTTCAAATACCATTCAGCATTTAAAATATTTTTTTAATTTAAATCTGGCAAAAAACCTGATTAATTGAACTTCGAATTCCCTGCTTTTGGTTGGCAACGCGGTGGAGACTTACGAATGCATTACAGCATACTGTTTTTATATTTTGCTGCGCGTAGCCACGAATTCGTAACTACGAAAATTGGGATTCTAACATAAGAGTTGAAATTTTATGTTTACGTTTTAACAAAGTTTGAAATTTAGAATTAACTGCTGCTTGTTACAGAACGAACTTTATTTTTATTTAGAAAAAAATAATAATTAAAATTTATAATTGTGTTATCGTTTCAAGTGGTGTTTTCGTTTGTTAGTTAGGTAGATTCACAGAAATTACCACCCCTATGCTGAAATCCGAATTTTCGTAGCCTACGAATTCGTAGCTCCGTTCCGAACAATTCGAAAATGCTATGCTGAAATCCGTTCGTAACTCACGGCCGCGTTGCCAACTAAAATTATTAAATTCGAAGTTCTTAAAATAAAGTGAAATAAACAAAGTGAAGAGTGAATTTTAAGACCAGCGATTATTAGTTATTTGTAAGCAAGTTTTTTAATTAAATTAAAATAAAATGGATTCTGTAGCCGCTGCACTTTTGTCCCAGGAGGAAGAATATGCTATAAGCAACAGTTGCATGAATATGCAGAGGAGATTATTACGAGACGATGCAAATTTATTAAAAAAAACAATGTATCATAAATCAATTTCTTAAAACTAAATAAACAGTTGAATTCAGTACTTTAATAAATATATTCGCACTGGCCTCACTGCTGAAGGTTTTTTTCTGCAATAGCAGTAGCCTCTGCTGCAACGCAAGCTCCTTTCTTTTCATGGCCTCCATTTCATTATTGTGCCGTTTCTTCTCGCGCAGAGACTCCCTCTTCATGTCATGAATATTTTGCAAAATATTTATTAATACACCACTTTTTTCTATGCACAATTTAACTTACATATTTGTTCGTTGTTTTCCGTGTACACTATTTATTTTATTATTATTATTGTTTTGAATTTGCTAAGTTCCGACACCAGTTGCTATTCGTACAAAATCTCCGAAAAATGCAATGAAATGACAGCTACGTCGGATTCAGGCAATTCGGATTTGAGCATACTGATGTTACGATTCGTAGCAAATTCGTAGATACGACGGATTTCAGCATAGGGGTGTACATAGTAAAATTCATGTACAAGACGCTTCAAGATGGTAAGGTTCGATGAAACGATAAAACGATAGTAAAATAGAAAATGGTGTTTACAAAACACAAGTTTTCAGACATATTGTTGACTACATATGTGACTGACAAAAACAAACAAGTAATTCGACAGCAAGGCCAGTCAGTTTTATAGTTAGGTGAGTAGCAACCATGCGTCGTCTGTAATGTTCAGTTTTGTGAGTTTACCTTTGTTAGTTTCATCAATTAGCTTCCTAGTCACGTGAAACGCAACCGAGATCTGCTGGTTGTGTTCTTACTCTAAGATCAAAATAGTGTAGTGTTTTTTGGAGCGCATGTTTGTATTTTTTTTTTACTGCCATAATAACTTGGCAGGTTTTTCTGCAATTTGCCTTTTAGATGTATGCCGAGTACAGAGCAAAGACTTTTTTAATTTATATTTTATTTTTATATCTCAGCCAGTTTTGGTATGAAACAAAAATGAACCAAAAAAGCTTTACCTATACAGGCTTCGGCAAATTACTTTAGCGCTACCTCTCTAACGATCTATATTTTTTGTGTGTGTGAAACTATTTTTTGTTGATTTAAAAAACAAAAATTTGTGAAAATAATCCAAAAATTTCGATTTATTTACTTTATTTCGATGTGACCACCTTTTGCATGCCGTTTCGTTTCCTGTGGCAAGAACTTTCGTCCAATTTCACCACATCAGAAGCCAATTGCATCCAATCAGATCAGATAATATCAATCAGCAAAAGTCAAATTAGTTCTGGTACGGTGAAATTGTACCAGATTTATTTGTAATCTACGTTCTTTGCCTTGCCTATGACCTCTAGATGGGCAGAAAATGAGTTACCTTTTGCCCGAATGCGATTTCGCAAGTATTATTTTGGGTCATTCGCGTTAAGTCGATTTTTTCCGGGTGCCCATATTGGCATATTTTTTTTGTTCTGACCTTACTATTTTGCCGAAAATTTTATGATAGCCTTATCGAAACTAGGATAGTGTTTCAGAGAAGTTTGCCTATCTTTTAAAGAGTTGTCATCTGTCTGAAACAATTTTTTTTTAAATTTGGAAACCATCACCGAAAAGTTTTGAGTACAAATTAGCTATCACGAAATATGCTACAAGCTCAATATATGTACATATGTATGTATACTGACAGATCTTCGATCCGCGATCCAGATTTAAAAAAAAATTTATCAAATAATTTGAATTATTATAATAAGAGCATCAATCGAAATAGCTTTACTTCTAACCCCCCTTTTGCTGGTGACCTGACAAAACTCATCAAGCTGACAGTTGTCAGCTTTACTGCGCCTCAAACTATGCGGCTTTCAGACCTCTAATGATGCCAATAGTCACTGTAGTTATTATGTCCTGCTAAGTACGCGGCATCGATATTATATTCTGTGACATAGTTTTAGGCGCAGTAAACCCGTCAATTGTCAGGATGATAAGGTGGTAAATTGTAAACTACAAGTCGGAGGGGTTATTTAAAATTCAAATTCAACTTAAATTAAGGTAATAACGAAATTGAGATATGCATCACAATATAGGTAAGACGAAAAAGGTTTAAGAAGTTTATAGCTAAGGTTAAATCGGTGTCGGCGTTCCGTTATTGCAGAGAATGCCTAAAACGGGTTTGCTTGTAAACCAAATTTGACAATTTTTGACAGAAAATCGTTTGTAACGGAAATGTTTTGTGAATAAGTAGTATTGCAACATATTTGTCATTTAAATTCAATTGTAATCCTTAAATTTTTTTAAGTAAAAGAATGACAGAAAAAGACCAATTCTTGAGTTTTAATTGGCATTCGGTTTTTTTAAGTAATTAAATTTGCGAGCAGAACACGGCCGACTTTTCTTACAGAAATTATTTACAGTCATTTAAAAAATATTAAAAAAATTCAAATTTCAAACGTAGCAGAGCCGGCAAGTAAAGAGGGTTTCAAAAGGGACGCTACAAAAGTAGACCGATAGTGACAGCAAACGACGCCATATTTTTCCCGCTCTTTTGACATTTCTCTTCAGTAAGGTTTGCCAAAGATATACGATCTAACAACGAGGCGAAATGATTAAAATTTACTACCGAAATTCGGAGCCAATGGCCTCAACTTTAAGAGCGCTACGTCCAATTTATGGTCGTCGTCATTTCTGGCTGAATGGCTTCGTCAATAAGCGCAATATGCATTATTGGACAGGCAGCAATCCACACGTACTCCATGAGTTAACATTGCATCCCGGAAAAATTACGGTTTGGTGCGGTTTATGGGCCGGCGGCGTCATTGGGACGTACTTCTTCCGTGATGATCAAGACCGGCACGTTATTGTGAATCTGTGGGAATCGCTACCGCTCAATGATAACCGAATTGGATGATATTGACTTGGAAAATATGTGGTTCCGACAGGACGGCGCCACAAGCCACACAGCGAATGTCACAATCGATTTATTGCAAACCAAGTTTGGTGAACGTTTTATCTCACGAAATGGTCCAGTCATTGGCCGCCTCGGTCGTGCGATTTGACGCCGTTAGACTATTTCCTGTGTGACTACGTCTAGTCTATTATGGTCTATGCCAACAAACCAGCGACGATTGATGAACTTCGTACGAATATCGAACGTGAAATTGCAGTAGTATTGGCAGATTTATGCTTGAAAACCGTCGAAAATTGGGTTCAGCGTCTGGACTTCTGCAAGCGTGCCCGTAGTGCCCATGCAAAAGAAATCGAGTTCCATACATAATGGCATCGAATGTACTTTCACAGGAATAAAGAATTTAATTCATATCCCAAACCGTTTTTGTTTTATTTAAAAAAAACTTTTGTAGCGTTCCTATTGCAAGACCCGCTACATACATAATATGTGAACTTTGAGACACGAATATGTATGGATATCTATTCAAATAAATATTTCACTTGAATTCGATTTCTGTTTGCTGAAACTTAAAATATTTCAAATCATTTTTTATTTCATGCATTTTTGACTAATGGAAACATTTTTTTTTTGGACATTGCTGCCGCCGTAGCCGAGAGTGTTGCGTGTGTGTGCTACATATATTCGATGTGTCCTGGGTTCGAATCCTGTCCGGGTTAAGTAACATCAAAAATTATAGAAAGAGCTTTTTCTAATAGCGGTCGCCCCTCGGCAAGGAATGGTAAATCTACGAGTGCATTTCTGTCATGAAAAAACTGCACACAAAAATTATTTGCCGTTCGGAGTCGGCGTAAAACTGTAGGCCCCTCAATTTGTGTTACAACGCATACCACAAATTGTAGAAGAAGTTCGGCCAAGCATGAAGCTATGGTGTAAATTATTATTAATGGAAACAACTGGCTTTAAGAGCACAATAATAAAAACAAGGAATTCACAATCATATTTTTCTGCGGTTATTTCGAAATAAAATGTACTGTCTTTTCTTCTTGAAGCTTGACATTTTAATTGCTTTTTCCGGCATTTCTAGCAATTATGTAGTGTATACATTTTCTATTTATACATGCGAATTACATTAATTCCTACGGCAGTTGACGTTAAGTAAATTCGCAAAGTAAAAAGTTAATTGAGTTGAAAATGTTTGCGTTTGAGTAGTTGGTTAATCATAGTTTTAAATAAAACACATTTGCATTTGTTTTTGTTTTTTTTTTCTCCTCAAAATTAACCTTTAGAATTTCAACTCCTAGGAAACGTAGAAGATCGTAGGTTAAGGTTGAACAGAACATTTTTCGCTGCTTGTAAAAACATTTTTTTTTTGGTATATTTATTTTAAATAAATTTTGCTATTTTTATGAATCTAGTTGAAAATGTGTACATACAGAATTTATATGCAAAATAAACTAACTACTTTAATGCATAACTAACTTAAAAGGCAATTTGAGTTTAAATTGTGTAAGTAAGTAAAGCTGGGGAAAGGTGAAGGAAAAAAAGGTTTAAATGCTTTCAAATCAAATAAAAACCGAAAACTTTGGGCGGCGAGGCCAAACAGCACTGTTTCTCCTCCCTACTCCACAATTTTGGGTTAGAGACATATTTTACAATATTTACGCAGTCGCCAGCAAAATTATTTCGTCGTGCATGTATTTTAATATTTTATTTGATGTTGGTTGCGAAAATGTAAACAAAATCAAATTTTGAACATTGAAAAAAGATTGCTTCTCCTCTGTGGTAGGCGGACTTTTAAAGCAAACAAGTTTATGGATGTTCTAAAAAATTTAATTTGCATTTTTGCACTAAAAATTAATAATTTCTCGATAAAATTTTTTATAGGCATGGAATACTGAATTTATAAGCAAATACAAAAATGTTTGCATAGTCATTGTTTCGGCAACAAAATTGTCGCGTGTGTTTACTTTATGTGTAAACAAAATTGTTTGTCATTTATGTATGTATATTGTATATGTGTATGTATGTACATATACTACATACATATACTATGTACATATGAAAATGTACTAAAAATACAATCGTGCAAAATTTTAGAAAAAAAGAAAAAGCAATTAAATCAGTTGAGTTATGTATGTATGTGTGTATGTATGTACATATGTATGTAACGCATATGCAGATAAATGCGGCACACGCCACCAAAAAAAATGTCAAAATTATCGCGAATTTGTAGTCACTTATTTTAATAAACTAAAATTTCGTGGACTATAAAATTACATACCCACAATTTCAAATTCAAATTTTTTAAATTTTGATGAATTTTTTTTTTAATTTGTTGTAGAATGAGCTGTACTTTGATTAAAAAAATTTACGAAAAATTTGTATCATGAAAAACAAATGAATAATATAAAACCCTTTGTACCAATACTTATTCCCGACACTGTATAAAAAAGATTTACATATTTCTTTGTGGAAATACATAAATGTGGCGCACGACAGCAAAAAAAATTATCAAAAATTATCGCGAATTTGTAGTAACTTATTTTAATAAACTAAAATTTCGTGGACTATAAAATTACATACCCCAAATTTCAAGTTAAAATTTTTTTAATTTTGATGAATTTTTTTTTTTTAATTTATTATGGAATGAGCTATACTTTGATAAAAAAAACTGTACGAAAAAGTTTTATCATGACAAACATAGCGAACAATATTAAAAATAATTTTGTACCAATACTTTTTCCCGGCACTGTATAAGCAAAATTTATTTTTTTATGGAAATAAATGCAACACACACCAGCAAAAAGATTGCTAAAAATTATCGCGACTTTGTAGTAACATATTTTATTAAACTAGAATTTCAAATTAAAAATTTTAAATTTGTTATAGATAAAAAGAAATGTCCAAAAAAGTTTAAGCATGAAAACCATAGTGGATAGATAATATACATAAAAATAAATACTGTACTAATACTTTTTCTCCGGCACTGTGAAAAAAAAGTTATGCATATCATAAGAAAATATAATCCAATATAATAAAAAATGTTCGCTCGTTACATTTAGTAATTTATTTTTAATTAGCTATACCAAGCGTGCGCTGCTACGCTTTCAAAAAATCAAAAATAAATTGTTCAGACATTTCTAATTAAACATTTTACCCCCTCATTTAATATTTTGTCATTTTGTGTTCAAACAGATAGACAAAAATTTTCAAAAATGGTTCAAATGTATTCTTTACACCCTCTGCATCAACCGCGGTCATTGTTTTCGAGAAATTTTCAATGTACAAACAAGACTCTTCATTATTGTTTAGTTTTATTATTGTATAAAAGATACTTTTTTATAGAAGTATTATTTATTATGTAACATAGACCATATAAAACAATGTACACAACTTTGTATAAAGATTACAAAAATTCAACAAATATAAAAAACAAACTTTAATCCTAATTTTTATAAACTTTGCAAGCTCTTACATCAAATTCAGACACAATAGATTTTCTTGGGTAAATATATTTATTATAATTTGTTTTTGTAGTGTAGTTTATATAGTATAACCCATAAAAAATGATCAAAACTAATTTTGTTTCGGAGGCAAACGAAAAGTTGTGTATCAATATAATATTGACTTTGTGCCTATAAAAATATTAACAAATTATACAAGGCACGTGCAAAGCAGCGCATATTTTCTTAACCTCTTCGGTCCTCACGTGCAGCCTACTGAACATATTTCAGGTGTCCGTAGAAATACTTTAAAAATACTTTTTGAGTTGATGACCATTTGTACAGCCAGCTGGATATTTTGGTTGTAGTTAAAACAAGGAATTTTTTGTCTTTGCTGGTAATACTGTAAAATAAAGCTCAAAAATTGTAGTCAGCTGAGCGAAAAACAGGTTTTGAAAATAAGTTAAAATTTTGAAAGCTGTGTAACGGAAAAACTCAAAAGTGTGATTACTTTTAATTTTACAATTACAATAAACAAGGTAACAGAAAAATTTCATCACTAACTTTATTCTATTACACATATTTTTGACATTTTTTTTTACGACCAGCCCGCTGCACATTTGTAACATATTAACAAAAAAATGACAGGTAAATTATCAGAACAGCAGATTTTTGACATACTCTTGGAAAGCGATATTGAGGATGCATATGTCAGACGATGAAGATGACATGGAAGAGCGAAATGGCATAGATTTTGAGGAGCAAATAACTGCGGAGTTATTAGATGAAGAAGAATCTTCCCCACTCGAAGTTTTGCCACAAACACAAGTCCGAAGACTAAAATGGTTTTCAAAAAGCTTTACAGATTCTCCTCAATGTTTCGACGAAGTTGAATGGGATGTTGATAATAGACAGATGTGGACACCCTTTAACTATTTTTCTGAGTACTTCGATTTTAAATTCTATATCGCCGAATGTTTAATTGCTGATGCTATACTAGAGAACAGCGCGGAATCGTCATCAGAGAGAGAAGATGAATCACCGCAAAAAAGGGCGAAAAGAACCATAAAACCTCTGCCGCCGAAAGATGTGCGAACATCAAAGAATAAACATTTACCTATTTGCGCGGTTTCTGATAAAAATAAGTTTATGCGTTGTCGTAAAGAAGGATGCAATCAAAAAACACGCTTTAAGTGCATTTCCTGCGACATACATATTTCTATGCATCAACAATGATAGACATTGTTTCATGGAGTTTCACTCTTAATTGCTTATTATTGCAATATTATCTATTCCTTTTCCTTATTTTTAGTAAATTTTTCATCAAAGATTTACTACTATTTATGAATTAAAAAATAATATGAAATAATACAATAATCCTTTATATGCTTGTACAAAACGCGATTTATTCAACTTGGTTACATATGTCCAGCCGGCTGAACCTGCCTTATCTTCGAATCCTGTCATCGCATATGTCCTTGAACAAAATTTTTGTTCCAATGTTAACGTGGCAAGCTTAAATACAAATTTTTTCGACTTCTAGCTTTTGGTTTGCCCTTGGGACTGAGGAGGTTAAACAAAAGTAACGAAATTTATGCTGATATTTTATTTTGATATTAATGATACAAAACTTTTAAAGTTAAAATTTTTTTGGTAATTAAATTGAAATTGCTTTCCTTTTTTGTTTTTGATAATCAACAAATCACTAATTTTTAAATTATTATTTGTTATAATTATTGAAGCAATTATCTTTAAGTATTTATTATTTCTTTATTTGGTTGTGACAGAATAGCTGATTTGATCTTTGTTATATTTTTTTTTGTTGATTGCACTTTTATGTGTAAAAACTCATTAGAAATCAATAAATAATCATAAGTGGCAAACAACGTTCGGTTGCTTGCGATAAGCACAGCACTGTACAATGAAATTCATTCGTTGAATGAACCCTTATACATATTTAAAAAATATATTGTACAAAATTAATAATTATAATTTATTGATAAAGTAAAAATTTAATAGGTTGTGGTTTCTGCTTGCAGACTCAATAAATTACAAGATTCGATTCAACGTATACAGATGTACATATGTACTTATGTATGTACATATGTATGTATGTATGTAACTGTGGAAATTTAACAACTCAACTTATCTTGGGTTATCACTTTTTTCCTGTAAAGCTTAAAATTACAATTTCCTGATGAAATACTTCAAATGGTTAGTTAAGAAAAGCTGCACTTTAAAATGCAGTCGTAGTTGTACAATATTAAAATATAAAATTTAGCTATGTTAAAACAGAATTTATTGTTCAGAAAATAAAAATTCTAAGATCAAATCAACTAAGTGGTTTTGTCAAAACTCGACAGATTTTTACATTCGTACGCATGTATGCATGCATGTATGTATGTGTGCACCTGTGTCAGTTACACTTTGAAATATACAAAAGCTTCTGAAGTATGCAAATAAATACAAATTGATACAGCAAATTAATCAAATCATCCGACCATAGTACCCAGATAACAATTGACACAAATAAAGAAGACAGGCGCAGTTGTCGTTGTTGTTGCTGCGGTCAACGTCGCTATCTCGACTGCGAGTGATGCTACTGTCGTGGAAATACAATTTGCCATAATTCAGGGCACAACAAAGAAATATGTATGTATATATTGTACATATGTAAGTATGTATGTACTATGCTTATATGTATGTATATACTAGATGTGTACTTAGTTGGCTTTGGATTTCCAAGTCAACGAATTGGATCACACTTTTTCTTCTATTTTTTTTATTGCGTTTTATTTTCTTACTGGACTTTAAGTTATGTTTGCTGATAATAAACCGAAATTCACAATTGTTTTCAATTGCTTATTACAAGTGCGTATTTTACCTAGTAATTTGAAATGCAGTAGTGGATATTGTATATCCGAGCTTCTATGCATGTATAGGAGAGCTCACAAGAAGCTTAAAGCTGGGATCGGGAAGTTGGAACAAAAATGTAGAGAAACTATAAAAAAATGTGTATAATTGTAAGTTTAATATCGACTCAAGAACAGTCACTCCAGAAACAATCTCTGAACTTTTCAGAAAGTGCTTTAAAATAGTCAAAATAATAACAATAAATACTATAACGAATAAACGCGATAGTTTCCGATAGATGAGGTGAATTTTTAATAGTTTCCGCAATAGTATGATCTGGTTTTAAAGCAAAAAAAAAACCGACAGCAATTTCGTTAAAAAAAATACCTGCATCTGCATTCCCATTACAGTCGGTTCTACGTACCGGAATTACCCGGGTTTTACACGGCCACGGACTGTTGTTTCGGCGATCTAACCCTGTTTAGATCGGCCTACCCCTACCCACACCTGCAATCTACTAAGCACCTAGACTCATTACCTACTTCGCTATTTCAAAAATTTTCTTTTATTAAAACAGCCAATCAATGTATGATAAACGAATGACAAATAATCTAAATTACTTCTATTTATTAGTATATTTTATTAACTATACTGATAGTATCTACCTGACTTATGTGCATACATACATAATAAATAATTTTATATATGTAAATAAGCAAAAAAAAAACTAGCTCAAAAGCGACCCCCAGTTAATTTATTTGTATTGCAAGTTTCACAAGGCAAGGTAAGCCCAATTTCCATTGTATAATTAGATCTGTATAGTACAATATCAATTTTTATAGTCATCCATGCAGAATTATTGGAAATTATCATCTAAGTCGTCGTCACCTCATAAAAATAATTGTCAATTAGGCAATCTTTATAAGCTGGTCAGTTATGAATCATTACCCGATTATGTTTGACTTTGTTAGCAATTTATTCACTTAAAAATACATTTCTGTACTTGCTTTGTTAATTTGTATACCACCTGTCACTCTATGCTATTGTATATATATATATATATATATATATATATATATATATATATATATCTACATATATACATGTATGTAGTTAATAGTAGATCGTCTTTGTTATCATTAATTGCATTTATTTACAAGCTACTTATGAAATGGCCACCAAGCAATCAAACGAAGCATTAACGTTTAGTCACAAAGCCTATTGCGAATTGAAATAAATAACAGCAGAAGCAATAATTATTTGGATTTCTCAACATACCTCCTCTACACCACCGGCATCCTGTCCAGCTACAAGCACCAACAGTAGCGATAGCGTAACAATTGTAGCTGCTGTTGCACCAACTGTGCGACGCATTTTCCCTTTGTTTTTCGGTCTTTCGACTTGCGACGCAGACGTAAGTTACTTTTTCGTAACCAACTGTTACGAATATTATTTCAATTGGTTTTAAAGGCTTGCTAATTGTTTGTATTTGCCAGCACTGTTTTAATTTATTTCTTTTTTCACAAGTATGTATATAATAAAAATATACTCCTCGGAGTAGTTTTCACAAAAATAAACCAAACGCCAAGAAATCCACGAGAAGACTGATGCCAAAATAGATGCGACTGTTCAGTGAAGGCATAGTTCCACACAAGGTTGCAATTTGGTGTTATTTTTGAAAGCAGAGTTGCATTTCAAAAAGTGGACTCATACGTTTGTTATAAAATGAAAAAAAACATGGAAACATAGAAATTTAAGAATGAAAGTTCCATTCATTTTTTATAAAATTTGCAATAGAGAGTTCCAGATAGAAAATTGTTCTTTTGTATCATTTGTTTTTGAAGATTATAAAGCACTGGCTTCTCTGACTACAATCACAGTTTCCGCTGATATTTTGCGCCAGATTTCCGCTGTACGTAAGGTATATGTATGTAGATAAAGCCATGATCACTTAACTGATATCAGTTGCTAAACTTTAATGGGCAATTGCGGTGTGCGGCAATGTTGATACCATGAATATCCTTTGGACGTAGGTTTTTTACACCAGGAGGCCACCAATGTCGAAGACAACGAAGAATAGCTGTACTTTCCTCTTGGGGGGAATATGTACTCGAATACTGCATGCGGAGACTTAGGGCATCGCTTCGACCTTTAACTACTTCAAAACTAGCTTGGCAATGCAAGTTACGACACTTGATTACCATCACAGAATGGGACACCGGAGCGCTTTTCGATTCTACTGTGAAAAAATGACGGAAACAATGGCTCAGCGACAACTGGTATGAAAAACTGAACAACAAGTCCATAATACTCTCTGTTGTAGAATATCTAGTCAGTTATCGGTTATCACTGTGGTATTGGCGGAATTGTTTTTGTTGATCTGCCCGCCCGCCTTCGCTGAGTTGGTTATGGGTTTTTTGTGAAAACTGTGAGCACTTTGGCTTCTCAATTTTTAGAATGACAGCATGCCGATACAACTGTAGCAATTAGCGCGTATACATAAGTATGTTGTTTGTTAACAACAGCAACGAATGCATGAATAACAATAAGGACGGACACAACGCCAATCAACCTTGGTTACGTTGACTACCAAAATAAAACACACTAAACAGGTAAATGGGAAAGTATTGAAAAATCAACGAAAACCAAAGAAAGAAAATTTATTTAGCACAAGTAAAAAAGCAAATATTTGCACTATTTTGTTAGTAAACAAAAAGGTTTTTTATAAACGAAATGCAATAAAAAACGCACACACATAGCAAAAGTTGAAATCAGTATGACCACGCAGACTAGTCGATCTTTTTTACATTCTTGTCTCAAAGTACCCATTGATCCATGTAATAATTGTCCAGCGCCAATTTATAATCGCCCAAAAATGTATTTGGGTCGTTTGACAACAACACCGCTAAGCGCCACAAACAAATCGCTGAAGACAAACGAATTTGAAAATGTGGACACATTGTTGATAAACAGTGGAATACGTTCGCTGGCGAAGCTCTATGATAGCATACCAGGTAAGAGAATGCATTTGACAATGAAAATGCTATGAGATGTTTTGACAAGCATTGGAATTTCTAGATTATCGCGATATCAACCATTTGCCAAGTGAGGAATTTTACTCAAGACTAGACACATTACGGTCCACTTGTTGTGAGCTGCGCACCAAATCAGCACAAACCTGTGTGGTGGAGGCGGTTAGCACGACCACGTCATCTATGTCCTCGCATTGTGCCAGTGTACTGCAGGAGAAGCTGGCAAATCAGACAAAGAGCAGGCCTTCAACTGGCAAAAGTAGTAACAAAAAGAAAGGTGAAAGGTGCAACAAGAGTCAAGAAGCTTATACGAATTCGCAATGTAGATCAGAAACTCCATTCAGTTTTGCGCATAAGATAGATTTTACAAAGAGAAGCGGTACAAAAAGGTTAGGAAATGTAGTTACTTAAAACAATCCACCATATACTACTTACTTTAACCGATTTTTGATACAGTTACAAAAAAGAGTTTGAGGATGAAGTGAAGGCATTCGAAAACACTTTAAAAGAATTTGAAGAACAACTCAAACAGCGGCATAGGTTTACATCTTCGACGGAATCGAAAATGATTTCAAATAAAATTAATCCCAACATAAATGAAAGTATTAATGCGAAAAAGGATACAGCTAAGTAATAAGAAAATAATAAAATTCAAAACCCGTCAAACATATTTTTCTACCACCACAGGTCACCTTTTAAACCCCAAGTGCCGAACTTTCGAGACTTCTATAGACAAACCGCTGACAACGTACACCCGGGTTCAAAAGCAGGTTGTACCAGTTTTAGGAAATTTTTGAGAAAATCCTTCTCCTTTAACGACATCAATAGCATAGCCGATAGCAAAAGCAGCGAAAACACTGAGATTAAAAGTCGGTTAGATAAACTCTCTGAAACGCAAATTGTTATAAATCGAAAACCTTCAAAATTCAGTAGCTATTTCGCGCATAAATCAAGCATGTAAGTTAAATTAAAAAAAGCTAACCGCGACTCATCGTGTTGGGCATCTCTCTCTCTCTCTCTCTCTCTTTCTCTCTCTAAGTAGTATTTCACCTGAAAATAATCCACCAAAAATCGTAATCGAATCACCGAGTAGTGAAACCACCTCCGCGAAATCCTCAAATCGTTCAAGTGGTGGGCGAAAGAAAAAGGCGAAGGATAAAAAACAACAGCGAGATTTCAAAGTACCTTTCTCAATATTCAACTTGAGCACAAAGAGCGAATGTGGAAAGGTAAGATCTACAAGTCTCTGTTCACTGGGCATAAAAACCAAAGCCGAGTTAGGTTTAAAGATTTTATACAAGAAAAAAATGAAAGATATATAATGTATGTATATTGGAACGATATTCCGTCATCCCTTGTCAAGTTTATTTTGAAGACAAAGCGATTTCGCCGTTTTGCCATCTTCAGTGTCATTTTGCGTTCAGAACCAAACCAAACTTGACAAGAGAAGACAGAAAATTGTTCCAATATACATACATCAACCTTTCACCCTATAGGGCAAACAGAAGATAAAAATGAGAAAGATTTTTAATAAAATTGCTACTAAATTGGACAGATTGGATAGAAAAATATTTTTTTTTTTTTTAAGCCAATATTTTATTCTATTAATTTCCATTTAAAAAACTCAAAAATGAGTTTAGCTGTTTTCGCCACAGAAGTGAATGTTGCCGAAATCTGCCGAAATCTTATTTAATAGGTTAACTGGATTTTACTTATGATTAAAGGGAAAGCCTCATTCCCAAAATGTTTTAAGAGAAGGTTGACGGTCTGTTTAAATATAAATTAAGTTAAATGAATAAACTAAATTAATTTGTTTGTTTAATCACTTTTTAAAAAAAATTATAGTAGGTGAAATGAAATATTGAAATATATGTCTCAAACCATGGGGGGTTAAGAAAGCTTTATTTTGAAAACTTTTTTGGAGTGCGCTGCCACCTGCTTGTGGATGTAAATTAAATTTAGTTATTAGTTAAAGGAAATTTATGGCATAGTACTCAAAGGAAGTAGATTAAAGAAAACTTAATCATGAATTTGACTTTCAATGGGGCTGTCCACCTGTCAAAAATTATTAATTTAAATTAATTTCTAAGCTTACAGAAATATAACAGTATTGGTGTGAAGTGAAAGCGTTTATACAAAAATTTTTGTAAAGTATACCAACTTTTAAACAACGTTTTTTCAATTACTGATAAGAATACGGAAATTCCACTATACTAGCGTCAAACAAAAACTATTTAAAATCGCTTATAAAAAATTTCAAATTTCAATAGCATCCAACCCCATCACCCATACATCCAGTGGCACGCCCCAATCTAGCCGCTACATTAAGAGCTGAGGTATCGAAAAAGAAAGTCAAAGAGTTGCAAAACAACTGTACATATTACGACAGTACGCCACAAGTTGATTGGGAAGTGCGAAAAACGCCAGCATGGAAATCCCTATCGTTCAAGTAAGTGAATTTTGTGTTAGAGAAAAAGCAAGCGTAATATAACCACTTTGCATTTTCACTCTCTAGTGAATCCCACAAAGAGATACTGTCAATACGTTTGGCCACCCGTAAAGCCGAACAGGCAATGCAACAACGGGAATATGACCTGAACATGGAATTAATGCGGCAGCGGGTTAAATCAGCACCACTTCTCTTGGAGGGTGCCACATTTTGGGGCCCACATATTGGAAAACTAACACACACCTGCCGACGGGAAGGCGTCAGTCACTGCTGCCAATCCAATCAGCGCAAAATGCGTAGCAAAAGTGCCGATAGCCGAAGAAAACTGTGTGGCCGTGACGTCACGACGGACAGTGAATGCAGTCAAAGGAGTAACAAATTGAATATACTGCAAAAAATATACGGTGGCAGTGAAAAGGTGCATTCGCGCAGCGGAACACAAACGTCGATGATGAGAAAAGCAACGCATTCTGATGAAAAACCACGTACGGAGCAGACACAGGCACCGCAAACACTGAACGATAGTGGCGATGAACTATCAAGTTTAGATAGAGCATTTTTATAGGGAAAATTTTTTCATTTTAGTAAATAAAATAAAATTAAATTAAGAAAACGAATTTTACATATGTTAAGCACTAATTATTTGATAAGTAGGAATAACACACTGTCTTTTGTCTTAATAAATTTAATTATGTAGCCTCAATTTTTATTTTAAATTAATCTTTAAATCGTCAAAATTATCCACCACCGTAAAAGCAATTTTGTCATCGTCAGTCAATGGCGCATTGCCGGGCCGATTGAGTATCACAACCTGCATACCAGCATCCCGCGCTGCTTCAGCCTCTGGAGAGAAATATTTGCTTAATAATATACAATATTTATGTAAAAAATCATTTATATTTACCTTTTACCACATCGGTTAAGAACAGTATGTCTTCACTAGCTAATCCTAAATCGTTTGCTATATTAGCATAAGATTCCTTTTCTTGTTTGTGACCGACAGCAATATCATAATGACCGCTTATATAACTAAGTAAATTCCCCAATTCTGTTTGCCCAAAAAGTAACTGTTGTGCCTTTACACTACCGCTGGAGTAGATGGCAATGTGTATGCCAGCTTCATGCCATCGTTTAAATGCCGGTAGAACGTCTGCATAGATGCTTTGATAAACATGAAACTGTAAATTAAATAATGTTTAAAAATTATCCACCAAAATTTACTTACTGCCCTTTAATGTTGCCACTAGTATAGCCTTTAGCCCACACCAAACCCTGCAGTGTTTTTAATGGCCCCAATTTCAAATCTTTTTCAATTAGAAAATTTACAAAACTAGCAATATTTCCGATAGTGGCGATAGGCTGTTCTCCGAAATATTCCTTATATTGTTGCAACTTGCGCAAGTCCTGAACGATACTTTGTGTCTCTGCGTCATTCCATGTCTGCTCTAGGAAAGCCTTCGTATGAGTTTTTGCATAGGGGAAGAGCACATCCTATAATGAAAATTCCCTTGCAATCGGATATTTCAAATACATGATTATTAATAGCACGAATATTTACCTTTACAAAACTGATAGAGGTCGTTGTGCCCTCAATATCACTGAGTATTAATTTCACTGTAAATTCAGGCATGCCACTTAGTATTTAATGTTATTTTAACGTAATGTTGAGATTTGTTTTGTTCGCAAGTAAATTGAGAGATAAAGCATCAGCTGTAATAAGTATTGCATATTTCCAATGGAAGCGCTGCTGATAACAAGAGTACTGCCAGAGTTTAATTTTTTTTTGCGGTTTGGATATAAGAAAAAAAGAACGTTACCTTGAGCTTACACTTCACCAGATAATTCAGAATTTATATTATGGCCTGTGCTAACTGATGGAAAAGCACTCTGAATAGTTAATTTTTGATAACTATGAGGTTAATAAGCAGAACTAGTATAAAATTTGATAGCAAGCCTAATCAACAATAAGATGGTATTGGCACGTTGTTTGTTCTATCATTTCTAAAACATCTAATATATTCATGAATTTCAGTTCCGGAGGAATAAAAATCAGAACACTTAAGTATAAGCTTTATCATTACCGCATTTAATTACTGGCTTAACTCGCTGGTCTTCATCTGCATCAAAGGAACTGGCCAAAATTTCCAACAGTAAACAATACGAATTTTATCAGCACAGTAAAAACTTTTTCACCATAGAACTTTTCCATCAATTGGGACATGCGTTAGTTGTAGAAATGTGAGCAATTCGAAAGTCGTTCCAATAGATACCACATAGTTACAATTGGCCACTTCGGTTACAAATTCAAAACGTCGGTATTCTGAATTCTTGATACCGTGACAAAAATTACATCTGTCAACAGTGCTACCCATAATGTTACTTTCACCCCAAGATGACCGTCTCCTTGTTACAAAGGCAATCAATCTTTAGGCAACCGCCTTAAGTGTCGTTTTGTGACTTGCATTTGAGTGACATCAGTTTCAGACTCAATTCTAATGAAAACAAATTTATATTTTACATTGTATAAAAAATAAATATGAAAAAAAGTTTCTTACTGAATAGTTTGAATTTACTGATTCTTCTTTTCTCCGCAAAAATGGAAAATGATAAAGAAAATAACCAAAGAAGTGTAATCCGATAAGCGAGAATATCGAATTCTACGTCATGCCGGTATAATTTTAGTACACGCTAAGGAGTGGCAACACTATGGTATACAGCCGTTTTTGTGCGGTTTGCTATGTTTTCGTTTTTCTCCGTTTTTGTTTTCCTCGTTACATTGACTTCAATTTATTTGACATTTTCCATATTCCTTGCTTCGGAACTTAGTATGTAAAATTTTTGCAAAAGTTTTCCGACAATGGTTTTCTAAAAGCAATTCGAAAACCGATAATTGAACATGTTTTCAAAGTAATTGTGATTTAATCGAGTAATTCGTGAAGATTTGTGATATTTTATGAATAGAGCGTAGTATAAAATACTCATTTCATAGAAATTGGCTAAATAGCCTTGAATGCTTCTCTGAAACTGAGGACGCCAAAAATAGAACCCTAACAACTACAAGCGAATTTTTGCAGAAAGAAGCAAATGCAATCTGTGAATAAACTAAAATAATTAAATTACGAACATTATCAACATATCCACACATTCTTTATTACACGACTTCCTTTTGTATGGGAATGCAATATTTGGGTGAATAAACGTAACAAGCGCAAAGTTTTGAAACAAAGATGCTATCAACCAAGCAAACTAAATCTAAATATCAGCGTTTGATTGCTGGCCGTACCTACGTGATTTAATGACAAAATTAGTGGGCTTCTGAGAGGGCAAAAGTGCTCCGCTAATCGCCTCGACAACGGAAGCACTATCAGCGACAGGCACGAGGCTGCGACGTTGCGACGCTCCATCGATAAAGGCGTTCGTACAAAGTCTTGGGGCCTGCGGGAAGTGCATTGTGGGAGGTGTGCGAGCACTCTACCCCTTTTTGTCCGCATATAAACATTTCTCGGTAACCGTATAGCAATTTATTTAAACAGCTGCGATTATTTCGCAAAAGCAGACATCGATGTGACAACTAACACTATTTTAATAGTGTATTATAATTGCACACAAATACAACGACGATAAAAAGAAAAGCAGCTGCAAAGTAGGGTAAGATAAAGAAAAAACCATATATTGACGACAAAATACATAGTATGTACAAATGTACATATTAAGCATAAGCTAAAATACAGCCCACGCAGAAAGAAGGTTCCCTTTCAAGGTTAAATTAAAAACGTTGGAGGTCATACTCGTGAAAAAAACGGATAAGCCTGCAACAAAAAGGTGAATGAACGCACGTCAACTACCTGCATACATACATATACTGGCTTACCTTAAAAAACTAAACTCAACTGAAAGTTATAAAGCAAAAGTGCCAGAGGACTAACTGATTTGTAAAACCAAAATGGAACAATTTCCACAGTGTGCTATTTGCGGTACAACCCAGCAATTGTTACGTTGCGCCAAATGTAAGACCATCTTTTATTGCTCCACTGCCCATCAACACCTCGACTGGCCAACACATAAACAGTCCTGTCGTATGCTGGCGAAACAAAGGAGCAATAATCGCATACAACATCTGCAACAGGCGGTTGCTGCTACCACGCTCAATAATACAATACCATTACCATTGCCTACGAGGAACAATGGCGATATCGATCCTGGTCACCATCGATGGTCGACGACGTCTACGAATGATGCGAGGGTAGGTATTATTGGTTTTGGACTATTGGGTGGCAGTGAAAGTGCGGAAGTCGATCCCAGCATTCTAACGGCAGTGCCACCAATGGCTGTAATGACGGGAAAAAGTGAAAATGGAAGTGAAAGTTTTTATAATCAGACAAACATCTTAGCGAATAATGACACTGCAACTACGCATATGGATACTCTATATACTGGTAGTACAATGACGAACGCTAGTGCAGCCACAGCTTTGTGTATGCAACCTCAATATCGTCATGCCGATCAGAGCCGCCAGTTCCCGCAGCAATATAAGCAACAGCAACAGCCTCAAAAAATGCCATCGCAACAGGCGCCCTATTCGTCAACAACAACACTTAGCAGTCATAGCGCGCAACATCAGTATGAAAAGAGTTTCAGCTGTCAAATTGGAAGTAGTGGTGGTGTGGATGAAAACGCTTTTGGAAATGCAAAGTGAGTAGAAAGTTGTGATATTTGCAAACGTATACACATATTTATTAATTATTACTATTCTTTGTAGTTTATGGTACGTTAACACAGGCGATATGCACAGGGGGGGACGTCAAGAAAATTTATTGAGTATACTTGCGTGCTATGCTCATATTGTAGAGTGTATAGCAAATATATATTATGTATGTATGTACATATGCAGTTGTTTTTCCTTATTTGGCAATTGGCAAACTATGCGAAATCCAACTAGAACAAGACCACATTTTAATGCAATATGGTTTTGTATGCTAACCCAGCCATGGCTGAATCTATCGGCGTGTCACCCTTTAAGCTCTCTACATATATTGTTGCAATGAAGTGAATAAAAGAGTGGGAAGTGAGTCAACTAGCCGGTAACGTCTTATAATTGCTTGTAATTTACGCAAATATTCTATTCACACTCTTGCCAATCAAATTAAATTGTTTGTTTTCATTCTGTGCACGCAACTTAACCAACTTTTTCTTTTCATAATTCATAATTCAACGTTTGTTTATTGTGATTATGAATAAAAAAAAAGTTTATTTGCATTTTCGTGTTTAGGTCGTATGTTTTTTTTAATGGGTACTATCACTCTTAATCATTAGAAATGAATCACTACTAGGCTCGGGAGTCTTTTGTTTACGTTTTTTTTTATAACTCTAACAATAAAAGGAGCAAAATAAAAATAACAATAAATAAATATGTATGTATGTATGTATATACTTATGTACGTATTAATGGTTTTACGGTTGTCTCGTACAAATTAAATATTTACTACCGTGGATGACAAAATGCCAATTTCAACAGCAATACATTTCTAAAAATATTCGCACAACAAAGAGCAGCAAAAATTTGATGTGTTTGATGTATGCGTTGCTATTTAGTTAGTTATTGTAAGAATAAGACTACATACACATCTACATTCAAACATATTTCGCAAAATAATTTATTTATTGCAGTTGTCCTACCAGAATGCCATGAGTACATTTATTTATGTAGGTACTTATGCACTATATGTATGTATGTATGAATTTAAGTAAATGCTCATGTCTATTTGTTTGTGATTTAGTAGAAAAATTTGTAATTATACTCAGGTATTCATATCGTACATATGTGATAAAAACTGACGGGCATAAAAAAATACTCAAAAAAAGTGTAGGGTATAAAGAAAATAAACGTAGTTATTTGGAAAGCTTTGCAGGATTGTCAGACCATTTCTGCCTGTCGATAAAATATGTAATGAAAAGTAGATGTGCCTGGATGTATCCAAAAGAAAAACTTTCCATATAAATAATAGAAACACCTGACAGACGTTGTCCTCAATAAGTTTATTTATTACTTGCCCTTTGCATAGTAACCAAAAAACGCATTTCGGGATTTGCCACGTGTAACAAGTGCCAATCTTCTCAAAATACTGGTATGCATCTTGTCCTCGCCGAGGCGAACAGTTTGCCAATAATATTTTAATATTTCATGTAACTTGTGTACAATTTAATTAAATTTGATTTTTTAAAAGGTGGCAACCCTCTCCGAAATGGGTTGGGTACAATATGATTTTGGTTCAAAATTCTGTATTTAAAATTCTGTATTCAATATTCTGTATTCAAAAATCTGTAATTCAAAATTCTGTACTGTTAAAATTCTGTATTGCGGAACACTGTAATTTTAAATTCTGTAAATCAAAATTATGTATTGGCAGTATTTTGTTTTGCAAAACTCTGTATTGAAAAACCGGAAGAGCATATGGATAAATAAAAAAAGTGCGCGCTTTTTTATTTATCCATATGCTCTTCCGGTTTTTCAATACAGAGTTTTGCAAAACAAAATACTGCCAATACATGACTTGTCTTGACCCACATGGTTTCCTATATTATCAAAACAGATTTACATAAAGCAAATGTACATATGTTTGTATGTATTTATAGCTTCAGAAATTTCAAAATGGTCACAAAATTAGTCAAACGAAGAAGGCTGTAAAAGCAAACAACAGAATTAAAAGAATAACAAAAAAAAGGCTTATAAGTATTAAGGAATGTTTCTTTTCTAAAGCGAATTGCTAAAAATTTAATAATATAATAATTGTTTCGCCATTATAATGTAATAACTTTTGTTTTGAATGAATTTTTGAATTTTTCTTTAATTGCCGTATGTATATATGTATACCATTGATTCTATAAAATCGGAATTCCATTATTCATAAAATAAATGTGCTATTCAGGTAAGCGTGCTTATCAGGTTATCTGCTTATTTGGTTATATTTTTACAGCATTTTGATCGAAAATAATTTTGATTCCAGAATTTTAATATACAGAATTTCAGTTCTCCATCATTTTGATCATACAGAATTTTAAATACAGAATATTGAACCAAAAGAATTTAGGCTGGACAGAATTTTTTTTTTGATTTTTACAGAATTTTCATCCAAAAGAATTTTGAAAAGCAGAATTTAGTACCTCTCCCCTCCGAAATATACCTGCTTGTTAATATTCTGAAAATAAAATAAATAATTTAACACCAGTATATTACTATTTCATATTGCTTTGTATAATGTAATTAACTTCGAATTTTCAAGTAGGTGGCAACCCTCTACATATGTATATGCTTAAAGCTTTCTTCTCAGCGAATCGAACAGTTTCACACCCATATTTCGATATTTCATATAACTCCTGTATAGTTTAATTCAATTCGGCTTTTCAAGCAGGTGGCAACCCTCTTCAAAAAATATAGCTAGCTATAGACCTTGTCAGCAAATAGAACCGTTTGATTCTCATATTTTATCTACCTGTGTATAATTTAATAAAATGTAACTTTTCAAACAGCTGGCAACTCTCTCCAAAGTAAAAGTATCCATCTTGTCCTCTCCGAGGCGAACCGTGTATTTTAATATTTTATGTATATCCTTGTGTATAATTTGATAAACTTCGACTTTTCAATCAGGTGGCAACTCTTTATATGCTTAAAGCCTTCTCCTCAGCGAATCGATCATTTCATGAAAATGACTTGCGTCTAATTTAATTAAATTCGACTTGTAAAACAGGTGTCAGCTTTCAAAAAGTTAGCTACGAATCTTATATAAACTTTTGTATAATGAAATTCAATTCAACTTTTCAAGCACGTGGCAACCCTCATAAAAGTTAATTATGAACCTATTTTCAGAGATGAGCCGCTTGACGGTCACATCATAATAATTCATACAACTTGTGAAAATTTAAATAAATTTGACTTTTCAAACAGGTGGCAGCCCTCTCCCAAACATAAAATATACTTTTCGACAACTGTGTACTGAATGCAGAAGGTGACGCCTTCAGAGGTACCGTTGCTTTGGTTTTGCCGAGTTTGACAATTCTCAACTTCAACTATACAAAGCTTTTTTCACAAATCGGTAAAATCAGCCACTTTTTTAAGATTTCGCACATTTATTTATTAGACCTCTGCCTATAAATAGATATTTTTACACTTTGGAACAATTAAAACACGTTTTTCACCGAAATATCGGAAGTTATTCAATTTTCTCTCTCCCGTATTCTTGTTTACTAAAGGCGAGATCTGTCACTTCGCCGCGGTAAGGCGCAATCTTGTATGCTATCTTTCTTGCTTAGCGACCTATTTTCATACTCACCAAACATATCATTAAAAAATTTCATAAAAATCTGTCGAGCCGTTTCGGAGGAATATGAATATATTCATTTGGCATGATTTTTGAAAACGTTTGGCTTCTATTTTCAAAGTTGCGGTTTAAATATTAAACCTATTCTAATCAATTTTCTACCAAATTTCCACCTTCTAACAGCTAACGGAATAGCACAACAAAAAAACACAAACCACTTCAAGCAGTTCTTCACTCATAGAAACGATATCTTTTCTCAAAAATGTATCTGAAATGCAGTTCGTATCTCTGCGACTTGGGATCCGAATGAAGTGCAGTTTGTTCTGTTGAGCCAATGTACGTATGTAAATTAAAAAAATTTAAAAGTTTTAATATATAACAACTCATGTCTGAAGAAGCAGTGTTATGGAATCTTTAAATTATAGTAACCCGATCTTGACGATTTGCATTTCAAACTTTCTATTCCTTATAAGTAAAAACACTGCCAAGTTTCATAGCTGATTTAGTGTAGGAGATATAACGTAAAACCTCATATGTTGTTGTTGTTGTAGCAGCTATACTAAGCCCGGTAACGATCGGTTAAACTATAAAGTATTGTCATCGATGCTATTTAACGAGAGATCCAGGGGACGTGGTCTTTCCAAGGGGGCTGTTAGATGAGTGGGTTTTGGGGCATATAAACTGGTGATTTGTATCGTGGAGGGACTCTTCACAAATACCACATATGCTTAATATGTTGGGGCAAATTTTGGGTTGGTAGGAGTTTAACCTGCTACAATGTCCAAAAAGTAATTCGGCCAACGTAACGCGAGTCTCACGGGTTGGATACAATATGATTTTGGTTCAAAATTCTGTATTCAATATTCTGTATTCAAAAATCTGTAATTCAAAATTCTGTACTGTTAAAATTCTGTATTGCGGAACACTGTAATTTTAAATTCTGTAAATCAAAATTATGTATTGGCAGTATTTGGTTTTGCAAAACTCTGTATTGAAAAACCGGAAGAGCATATGTGCGCACTTTTTTTATTTATCCATATGCTCTTCCGGTTTTTCAATACAGAGTTTTGCAAAACAAAATACTGCCAATACATGACTTGTCTTGACCCATATGGTTTCCTATATTATCAAAACAGATTTACATAAAGCAAATGTACATATGTTTGTATGTATTTATAGCTTCAGAAATTTCAAAATGGTCACAAAATTAGTCAAACGAAGAAGGCTGTAAAAGCAAACAACAGAATTAAAAGAATAACAAAAAAAAGGCTTATATTAAGGCATGTTTCTTTTCTAAAGCGAATTGCTAAAAATTTAATAATATAATAATTGTTTCGCCATTATAATGTAATAACTTTTGTTTTGAATGAATTTTTGAATTTTTCTTTAATTGACGTATGTATATATACCATTGATTCTATAAAATCGGAATTCCATTATTCATAAAATAAATGTGCTATTCAGGTAAGCGTGCTTATCAGGTTATCTGCTTATTTGGTTATATTTTTACAGCATTTTGATCGAAAATAATTTTGATTCCAGAATTTTAATATACAGAATTTCAGTTCTCCATCATTTTGATCATACAGAATTTTAAATACAGAATATTGAACCAAAAGAATTTAGGCTGGACAGAATTTTTTTTTTGATTTTTACAGAATTTTTATCCAAAAGAATTTTGAAAAGCAGAATTTAGTACCTCTCCCGAGTCTCACGAGGTAACTCGACTTCTTCGTATACGGGAGGCAATGTAGATGTTTTTTGGCTCCGAATGACTGCGTACGTTGTACGCATCGCTGAACCTGGTCATTAATCTCCATGAGATGGCTCCTGATATGTCTGGGAGGCGGCTCAGCCTCTCGTAGGTGCCGGCAGGCGTCCTCTCTGCGTTAACATCCCACCAAAATTTGCTTACTAACCGTATTATTATGCTCCCTGTCGTGGGTTATTTCGGACCTCACTAAGCAGGTGGCGAATAGGCGACATCAGGGAACATCCCTTCGCGGTACGAAGTGCGGCGTTCTGACAGTTCAGATGCTTCGTCCACTGAGTCCTACTAGTCTCTGGCGGAGCATAGCTTAGAACCCGATAGTCTATTTTACGTTGCTGCAGATGAAGGTATACTTATAGAGTGCGCTAGTTATTGACGATTTGTGCAGCCCCCTAGTCATCTTCCGCTCGTCCCTAGCCATCGAAGCATGCAGACCTAATTGCCGGTGAACACTCTTTTCACGCACTTCTCGAATGAAAGTTCCATACGATGATTAAGCTTCGCCGGGTTAAATAAGGCCCCTAACGTAGGCGAAAGCTTACCAACAGGACTTTACCTTCACTCCTTCCACTTGTTCCGCTTTTCGCGGATTACGGGAACGGACCGGCGAGGGTGGCCCTGATCGTTGAAAAGAGCTAACGCTTTGGCTGAGAAATTTGTGCAGCTTGCAGAAATTCTGACGGTCACGGGAGTTTTCTCTTTTTGCTTCGTTCTCTGTGCTCTCTTTATTTTACTTTCTACTTTACTAAATGGTGTCGATCTTATGCGAGTAGTTACTTCATACGTTCTGATTTAGATTTGTGCACAAATTTTGTTACTATAATTTTAATTTTAACGTTAATTGGAAGTTAATTGAATGATTTTTGTTTGTTTGAGTTCGATAATGAAATTTTTAGTAATTTTAATAATGAAATTGGGTCGTTTGACTCAGAGCCAAGCAATCGAATATTAAGAAATCACTTCCTTCAATAACCTAATTTTTCAATTTCAGGAAAACTTTCGCATCATTTTGGACCTAAGTCAGTATGCCATGGCCAAATATTCGTCAAGTTTATTTTATGTATGTTTGGTAATAAATTTTTTTATTTTTCAATTTAAAAAAACGCAATATTTTCGTAGGGCGTATGGCAACATTTAACGTTTCCAATTAAAACAATTTTTAATTGCCACAATTTTAATATCTTGGAAGATAAGCCTTTACTTGAGCTATGCATATTTGCTATCGCCCCTTGTCAGATTGTCGCAAAATCGTGTTAATTTCTTTATCTCTGCTTGTTTTACTGGCACTGCTCGTTTTCAAAGCAGTCACACACAATCTACGTTTATTTATATTTTTTGTTGTTGTTTTTTTTTTTTTTTTGACAACACGTCTGTATGTTTGATTTGTGAGTTTATGAACATTAAATATTTAACTTGTTCATCAGCTTACATTCCTGCAACCCCGTGATCAGTTTTCAACACGTTTATGTGTATGTGCTGGCGGGTGATTTTCCCAAGCATATTGGCTATATATTTTAAATTCCATATAAGGACTTCAAAGCTCCATGTTTATGTTTATTACTTGCCACATGCAAATTGGACCAGTTCTTTGTCTACAAATAAAATAAAGAACAGATCGAAATGCATCAATACACTATATTTGAAACGTATGAAACCGATTTGTAATTTATTCTTATCGGACAACTATTTTTTTTTTTTTTGTTTTGCGAAGTTGGCATTCCCCATTACTCGTAATGGGTATTCTTAAAAAATTGTTTTGTTAACTTTTATTACTGTTAGAGATTTATTGCCGCTAAACAACCAGACAAACGACGTACAGTGAAGTGGGAAACTGAAGTGATGCTTACCTCAGATTTGGTTACATATATATGTACATAGTTTAATAGCGAATCTCTGAGGGTTTAAAATAGAGACATAATTATTATTAGAGAAAAGTGTAAAAACTAATAAATAATTATTATAGTGAGAGGCAAATTTTTTGAGCAATCTATAACTATTATTTTTAGACTGATATTATAAAAGTCTTTTCATAATAATTATCAGCGAGATTAATGTTTTTAAGTCTTTGGATAATAATTACAGTTGAAAATTTTTTGTTTATCTTCAAAGACTTTTATTTTGAGGCTTATATTATAAAAGCATTTGCATAATAATTATGAGTTAGACAGATTTTTTGAAGTCCTCAAAGACTTTTATTTTTTTTATTTTGAGACTTATATTTTGAAGTTTTCAAAGACTTTTATTTTCAGACATCTATTATAAAAGTCTTTGAATAATAATTGTGAGTGAGACAAATTTTTGTAAGCCTTAAAAGACTTTTAATTTTTTTATTTTGCGACTTATATTCTATAAAAGTCTTTTCATAATAATTGTGAATGGGACGAATTTTTCTAAGCCTTCAAAGACTTTTATTTTTTTTATTTTGAGACTTATATTATAAAAGTCTTTTCATAATAATTGTGAGTGAGACAAATTTTTGTAAGTCTTCAAAGACTTTTATTTATTGTTTTTTTTTTTTTGAGACTTATATTATAAAAGTCTTCTCACAAAAGTTATCAGTGAGACATATTTTTTGAAGTCTTCAAAGACTTTTATTTTCAGACTTCTATTATAAAAGTCTTTGAATTATAAGACTTATTGTTTTTTACTTTTATACTACTTTTTAAAAGTGTTTGCATAATAATTATGAGTGAGACATATTTTTTTAATTCTTCAAAGACTTTATTTTCAAACTTCTACAACAAAAATCCGATCGCAATATACAATAAACTTCCGACTTGCTCATCAAATGCGCAACCAGTGATCCAAGGCGAGCACGTGAACTGCTGGTGAGCGACTGTCGCTAGCATCGAAACGAAATAGCATCGATATTACAAAAGTATCCGAGAGATGTACTCACTACTTGCTGGTATCGGACTCTTTCTAAAATCATCCAGTAAAACTTGAACTATCGTAATTTTTGTAAAACTCTCCGAATTTTTCATACAGTGGTAGTGAAATTTGAAATGCACTACCGTTAACCATGCAGTGATAATAAAAGCCTTAGTAGTAGTGCGGATTTCAATTAAGTTCAGTGTGCGAAAAACCCTGATCATTATGGTCATATCATTATGATACTTTTATTAATATTGGCGCAAACATTTTCTGTAATTTTTTTTT
This sequence comes from Anomoia purmunda, assembly GCA_951828415.1. NCBI lineage: Eukaryota > Metazoa > Arthropoda > Insecta > Diptera > Tephritidae > Anomoia > Anomoia purmunda. The sequence continues at coordinate 20,330,107 of OX639993.1, forward strand.
TGCTCCGCACTGTTCGTGTATGCATCAGCCAATTAGTCGCTTAATGCGCAAATTCCTAGTATTGTTGGCACTTAATTATCTGCGACTATTGTCTGCTTGAATTGCGTTTACACTTCTTCCATTGCAAATATTTAATACTCCACGTAGTACATACGACGAGTACAACGTACTTGTTGACATCAAATGCATTTCTGGGAATTCGCCGCATACAAAGCACTCTCGATATTGACAGAAATAAGCTGTAACTATTCAACCAGCTTACATGTACACTCCGGTGCAAATTTTAAGATCACCACATATTGGCAAATTTTCTATAATTTATTTTTCTTTTACTTAATTTTTGTAGCTTTTCGATTGGAATCAAATTCAATCCCTAACAAAAGCTATATCAAGCAAAGCTGCAAACTTTTTTAATAATTTAACAAACTTTCATAAAAATTTCAAAATTAAAAAAAAAAACAAATTTTACAAAATTTTCGAGTATGCGGTTTTAAAGTCTATTCAGTATTTCAATATAACAAAGTGCAAGTTTCAAGTTGGTAGAAATAACAGTTGATTTTTAAGAATTTTTCGAGGGTGTTTTCTTGGTTTTCTTCATAGAAAAATAAATTTTGTTTATTAGTTATCAAGGTGTATCCATAGAAGGTGATAGCAAGATAAACAAAGCGAATCCGCTGTGTATTTTGTTTGTGTAATTTTGCGTGTGAAATGTCAAAATCTGAATTCGCTCAGTTTACTCATGTATTTTGTTAGTGTAATTTTGCGAGTGAAATGTCTAAAACTGAATTCGCCCAGTTTGCTTATGTATTTTGTTTGTGTATACAAAACAACCTAGCGAATTCGGAGAGAAGAACAAGCATTCAGCTCATGGGATGCTATCACCTTGTATGAATTCGCCTTGATTAGTTATATGGAAAAAAATGTCAAAATATAATTTTATTGCACTGAAGTTTAGTTACGATTAAAAAAAAATTTAAGTTCGAAATTTTTATGAAAATTTGTTGAATGTTTATAATTTTTCTATAAAACTTGATGATATAAAAAAGAAATAAACTCGAGAAAATTTGCTAATATCTGGTGATCTTAAAATTTGCACCGGCGTGTATTTATAAATCAATATTGTTACTAAATATCTACTCACATAAATACAAACATACTATGTGCACAAATAGTTACATTTGCAATGCGATTTTCTAAGAAAAATGTCTCACACTGTTTATTGAAAATAAACCATAATTGTAGTTCTGATCAACAGTTTGCGGTTTTTCTAAGATAGGCAAAATGAAATCAACAAATGTAACCAAATTTTTTTATAGAAAAAATTAAATTTTGTTTCTTTTAAAGAAAGCAAAATTTCTTTAAAATGAAATCAAATTTCTTGTGCGAAAATTTTATGAACACTCATATCAGCCCAGAGTTTGTTAATATTTACTGACAGTAGTTCTAACAAATAAGACACGCGATGGATTTGCAAAAGCTAGCTCGATTGTTTTTTTGTATGGCCTACTAAAGTTTTAATGTTCCGGCTTAAAAGTTGGTTACAAAATATATAAGGCTTTCAACAACCCTTAACAATGTTCGCACAGAAGCTATTCTTGAATCTTTGGACGAACTAGGCGTCGAGAAAAATAAACAACAATTTAGGCAGAATTGGGAAACTGCACAGTAACGAGAAATGTAAGCAGGGGAACCCCACAAGGGGGAGTGATATTCCCACTTTTATGGCTTACCACCATCAACCGAGTGCTCCTCAAACTTAAACCAAGGAAGATAGAAGGCATTAACGTATGATGATGATGTGGTGATGCTTGTAACGGGGCTATTGTCGCTCGTGGAGGGAGCCCTAAATAGGCTGAGGCAATGGGCTGAACATTATGGTTTAGGCGTTAACCCAGATAAAACAGTATTCATATATTTACGGCCAATACCAAGATTCCCAGTTTTGAGTTACCAAAGCTGAATGGTCAAACACTTCGTTTATCGGGTCAAACAAGGTATGTAGGAATCATTTTAGTTCCTAAGCTGAGTTGAAAAACTAACATCGAAGAGAGTGGGGAAAAAGCGAACATCGCGTTTTGCACCTGCAAGCGACTTTTTGGGAAGACGAGGGGTCTACACCCAAAAAAAGTCCTTTGGATGTACACACGCCGTAGATCGCTCAATTTTATGCTATGGTTCCCTGGTGTGGTGGACAGCCTTACGTAACTAATATAACCAAGTCAACCAACTGGGTAGAGTACAGAGATCACTTGAAATGAGGTGCCGATTCCAGTCCTAATAGGTTTAATTAGCAGGAGTATTTGCCTCCACGATCTTCAGCAATACGCTGAGAGATGGCGCATAGCGCCGGAATGTAGAATTGCATAATTAACATGGCACGAATATGATCTGAAGAGAATATCCGTTTTTCCGGCGAAGGGTAGGCCTAACGTCGCACAGTGGCCAATTTGGCTTCGCTAGCGGCATTTAATTAAAATTTTCTAATTTGAAAAACCGTTAATTTTTTTTTAACAATCGATAACAAATACATTCACTAGATTTGTATCGATTTTTAAAAGCTCAGCTTACAGCTGATGAACAGCTGTGAGCTGTCAAAGTCAGCATATGTTTCTGCAAGTGTTGTGCAAAATATTTCCGCCTTTTTGATATCGTTTTGCTATTCGTGTTAAACTTGCAAATTTTATTATTTTCATCAAAAGTTTTGTTATATACTAACGCCAAGGTATGTATTATATAAAAAAACTGTGGTTGTGATCTGTGTATACTTATGTTATTTATAAAACGTAATCGTGTTTAAGTGTATTAGCAATTCGCCCATTGTAACGTACACCTGTTTTTCGTGGAGTAGAACTTTCAAAATTCACCTAGATTCAGTGTAATTTAAAATTTTCCTATATGTATGCGTAAACCATTGTGTGTCCAAAATGAACTGCGAGTACCTGCGAGCCTTCAATTTATTGTACTTTTTAGGCAAAATGTCTGTGTCAAAACGCACCCTTTTTTTAATATGGCATGAAGAAGCGATCCCCACCAAGAAGTTTCTCGCCGTGGAAAATTATGTTTTTGGTGCCGTTTTGAGTAAAATTACCTATACTCAGAAGGAGCAGTGCGAAAATGGAAAGAAACTGCGAAATTTTGCTAGTAGGCTTATCCAAAAGTGGAAGGCCTGTGGCAGAAGTAAGGTGTTTTTCGAAAAAATTAACCAAGAATGGCTAGATACACCATTGGTATTGTTTATTGATCACCAATTTCACATGACCATGCTTGATGGTAAAACTTTCAGCGTCATTTCAGAATCTTCTTCGCAAATATGCGGAATCTGCAACGCAACACCGAAAAATATGAATGACTTAAATTTGGTGAAGAGCTTTCCAATTAAAGTGAACCTCTTTCAATATGGGCTATCCAGTCTCCACGCCTGGATTTTTGAATGTATTTTGCACATATCCTATAGAATACCAATAAAAAAGTGGCAAACTCGTGGTGCTGACAAGGATATTGTTGGACAAAATAAAACTAATATACAGCAGAAGCTACGAGAAGAAATGCATTTGTTGGTCGACATACCAATGGCTGTTACTGGAAATACCAACAACGGAAATACGGCAAGAAGGTTCTTTCAACAACCAGATTTAGCCGCTCGTATAACTGGAGTGAACGAAAATTTAATATATCGATTCAGCGTCGTCTTACGAGCACTTGCATGTGGATACGATATAAACACGGAGGCATTCAGACTTTACGCAATGGAAACTGCCGAAATTTTTGTTAGTTTATACCCTTGGTTTTACATGCCCTCGTCTGTTCACAGAATTTTAATTCATGGAGCAGACATAATCAATCATTTTTCGCTTCCAATTGGTATGATGTCCGAGGAAGCGCTTGAAGCCAGAAATAAAGATTATCGGAACATCCGTGAAAATAATACCAGAAAAAATTGCAGAAAAAATACAATGGAAGATATAATTAACGCTCTTTTTGTTTCTTCCGATCCGTTAATATCTTCATTGTCCAACGGCTCATCAATTTCCTATTCCAGAAATATTAGTTTCGATAAGGAAGTTAAAAGCTTGCTTATAATGCATCATTTTGAAGATGATTTCTCTGAATCTGATACTGAAGAATCTGATTAATATTTCTTTTATAATATGGTTTCTCTTTGAGTTGACAATTTTTTTCTTATTTTATATATGAATATATGGTGGAAAATGTTTATTGCATTAAAAACAAAAAAAAAAATAAAAAAAAAAATTAAAAAAAAAAAATTAAAAATTAAAAAAAAAAAAATTTAATTTTTTTTCCAAAAATTGTTTGATTTTTTTCTGAATTGAGAAAAAAAAATTTTGAAGATATCTTCTTTACTTTGGAAGCTATGAATAAAATGCCGCTAGCGAAGCCAAATTGGCCACTGTGCGTCGTGGCAGTTATCACGGCACACTGGCCGATCGGAACCCACATAGGAAGACTTGGTATTACCTACAAATATTACTGCATAAGCTGCAGAAATGAAAATGAATAAGAGACAGTAGAGCACCTTCTGTGCAGATGTTCGGCTCTAATGAGGAAACGTAAGACCAACTCTGGGGGCCTTTGAGTATATTTCTCTGCAGGATTTGTGCAAACATAGCATTAACAACATTCTAAAATTTATCAACTGCGTTAGTTGGTCTTAAAACGAAATAATCTGAGGTTCTATGTTGTCTAAACCGCACTCAGTTGCTAATTGGGCATTGAGCTCCTTCGCCGTCATTATAACCTAACCATAACACTCAGCTATTAGGCGAACTACGTAGTTTTGCACCCATGCCCATCACTATGCTACTGTGTATAAAAATTGAAAAACTATTTTATTTATTTTGTGTTGAGCGTGACATAACACACTATCTTGGTTTAATTAGCAGCAAATAAAGTTCGTAATGAATTGCAGTTTTGCTTATTTAATGCCTATAGCGATTGTTAAATTTGTTTTTGTTTTAATTCATCTATTTAAAACCTTCAAAGCAGTTTTACATATGTACATACATCCAATGAAGGGAATTCTATAAATTGTTTCTCAGCTTAAATCCCCCGCTAATTTATGCCGCGATCTCAATGATTTAAACTCATATTGACACTTTTTGTTGGTAAACAAATCGAAAACCGGGAACGAAAATGTCTTACTTTAAACAAACTACTACTACAAACTACTGTACTAAGTCCTTCACTAGACTTGTTCCGTCAGTTTTTTTAAATCAAATTTGTTAACAAAGCAATCGAGCTCAGATTGAATTAAAAGCTTTATGTGAATTAAAAAAAAAGAAAGGCAAATAATGAAGACTTCCAAGAAGAAAGTATCCAAGTAACTCCAACTGGATTGACTTCAGGAATACGATTTAGAAAGTTAAATCATTATTTTTTTTATTAATTTGGGTGATAGGTATATTTTAAGAGAGTTGCCGCCTCATTCAAATTTGTATTCAGGTGGTTATATAAATCAAGCTTTTTAGTTAAGGATGTTTCAGTATATACATAGCTAGTCTTTCTGTATGTATAAAGATTTTTAAAATTATTTTGTATTTGGCAACTCTATTCATACATTTTACTACAAGCATATACCACAGCTAGATTCCATATCAATTTAATATTGTTATACTTTATTTAACTTATACTGGAAAAATGTCTGGTTTTAGAAAGGTGGCAACATCTTTTTTAAATGTTTTATATGCAAAATAATTTGATTTAAATACTTACATAATATTTACATATGTACATATGTATGTAAGATGTTCTAATTCCATTTACATTATTAACTAAATTCTATGGAATTCTAAAGGTGTGTAATAGAGTTTAAAGTTTAAAACAGGTGGCAAACCTCTACAAAATACTTGTGAAATTAAGCTTTATTAAACCGTTCGTTTGAAACCAGTATACATAGTGAAATATCAGTTATCTAAATTTCAGAAAGGTGGCAACACTCATCAATATTTTTGCTTATAAAATCCCCTTTCTTTAACACTAATACTGTTATATTTCATTTCATTATTTATGAATTGAACTTAATTAATATTTTTAAACAGGTGGCAACCCATTACAAAAACTATTTTTGAAATTAAGCTTTCTTGAATGTCTTTCGGCGGTTATAGCGCGAATTATGAAGAACAAAAAATGCCTTCCGAATGTACCTACACTTTAATATTTCATTTAAGTTATTTATTGAATTGACCATTTTGAACAGTGGGTAACCCTGTTTAAAAATATTTTCGAAATAAGCTTTCTTAAGCCTCTTTCGTTTAACCACCGCATTTAACGTATTAATGTATGTAATTGTGTTTATTTTTTTTTTTAAACAGGTGACAACTTTTTGTGAAACTATTTTTTTTTTTTTAAATTCAGCTCTCTTAATTTTAATCATAATCGGTTCCTGTTTCTCCCAGTGGAGCATAGGGCCTCAATATAAAAATATACCATATTATAATTTACATTTTACTCACATATAAAATTTAAATTTAAAAAGGTGGCAACTCCATTTATAAAATAATTCAGATTATGGGGAATATATGTGATTAGTCGTCATATTGCAGTAAGTGACTTAACTTATTTAATTAATTGAATTCAACTTTTTAGACAAGTGAAAACTCTTTAAAAAATAAACCATATTTAAAAAATGCTCATACTCTATTTTTTTTTTTATTCTATGCAATCGAATTAATCGTTAAGAAGATTTTTCCATAATCGTTCTTATTATTTAGAACCTAATCACAAAATGTCGTACGTGCCTAAACGCTCGCAGAGTGTTTGCATTTTTTACCTTAATTGTGACCTTGTGTGTAATGAAATGAGACCTTTAAAGTTCAATTACCTAGCCCAAGTATTTTTTTCTATTGCCGCTTGATAAGAATCCTACGCTTACCTAAAGTCGTGTGTGTGTTTCGTTACTTTGATTTAATTTGTTTTCCCTGTATTTTTCCTACAAATACATAGGGGCGTATGTACATCTACATACTACGTATTTATAAAGGGTACTATTTGATCGCCCCTTTTTAAAGAGCACGTTCATTTGAGTATGACCTTGAGAGCGTTTACTGAACTTTGTGCGCTAGATGAAGACGCCAATACGCCTTGACGAAATATTTATGTACATACATACAATAATAGATGTGCACTTACTTAGCTTTCTACATATGTACATACATATTGATAGAAAAAGTGCTAGAATACAAGATTACGCATTCCGCGGCCCGCTAGTATTCTCTTTGTCGATTTGACAGCATCCAACCATTAGTTGACGAAATAAAATTATTTTGTTTTTGTTTTACATAAACAATGCTTACGAAATTCTCAATCGTTTGGCTTCTTCTGAGTTTTTTATTTAGAATGTGTTAGTTGCTCTCTAATTCTCTCATTTTATTACGTCATTTTCAGCTGCACTCAGTTCTCTCACATGCCAATCCATTGCTACGTCACACTAAAGTTTACTCCTAATTGTCAAACCAATTAGCGCAATCTTATGTTCTATCATTTTTTTAAATTTTGTAAAAGAAAGCGGACTTAATATGAAAAGAGGCTAAATCACTAACAACGTAGATTTAATTAAAAGTAAATGACGAAGTGCACGTTTTCCGATACGATACCATAACGACATTTTTGCCATTGGATACCGATATATTTTGGGATCGAACACTTGAGACCCGGTTTCGTATCGAACTTGCGGAGGAAAACTACATACAGAAAAATGGTTGATTATGGCAATATTTAATCAGACAGAAGAAAAATTTCATTAAGCAACACCAGGTCCCATATCCAGGCCACGCTGTAAACTGGTATATTTCCAATTTAAGTTGCCATGTTTCCTATTTCCTGTTCCTTTCTTCTGATCTAGCTTTTTGCCCGCGGCAACTATTTTTTGAACTGCTTTCAAACAAATTTTGTGTAAATAAACGTGCGATATATTTTAAACAGTTTTCAAGAAAAAGTTTTTCTTAAAGTCTATTAGTTAAAATCAGTATTGTAATACTTCATTATTGATCTTATAAATTTAGTTAAATTGAATTTTTTTAAACAGTTGGCAATCCTCTCTAAATACATTCCCAGAGTAAACCTTCTCTAAATATATTCCATTTGATACTAGTGTAGTAGAATTTCAGCTACCTTACCGATTGAATTTAGTCAACGCTTCTTAAAAGTTGGCAGCACTCTTCAGAATTGTTTTCTTATAAACGCTTTCGTTTCAAACAAATTCAATTTTATTTTCGTAGGCTTAGAAATTGAGTTAAATTAATATTTTTAAACAGATGACAACAGTATTTAAACAAATTTTTGTGATTAAGCCTGCTTTCATTGAATCTCATGCCGTAATATTTTCTTTAACTTAACAATGTAATTTTTTTTTAAACAGGTTACAACACTCCAAAAGTATTTTCAAACAGAAGTTTTCATAAACTTGCGTCATTTGAGATTAATTTTTATATTTTTGATATAATAACTTTATTAAATTTTTTAAGCAGGTGGCAGCCATCCAAAATATTTTTAAAATTAAACTGTCTTAAAACTTTTAGTTTGACGCTCGTATTATAAAATTTAATTTAATTTGGCTAAATTTACTATTAAACTGAAAACATTTTGGATGCTTTGTTTTGATTGAATAAAACCTTTTTAATATATGGCAACTCCCTTTAAAAATTACTTTTAACAATATATGTGTAAAATATACCCTATATGTTAATTCAGATTATAATAAAATTATGTCTCAAAGTTTTTAAAAATTCGTCTAGCCGTTTGGCCGTGAAAAGGTAACAAACACACTCGCACACAAACTTTCACATTTATAATATTAGTAGAATTTACAATAGTATCGATACTACGACACTTTGAGGGCGATATTTTGAATGAGTACCATATCGATACCTTCGTTCCTATATTGCGCCCCCAGAAATGACAGATAAAATTACCATAAATGAGGTTTGATTTTTTGTTTTTCTATTATAATCCGAGTTATAGAAGTTTTTAATGATAAGGTAATAATATCCTAGTGTTGTACATATGTATGTATTTCGAAAAAAAGTGCTATGTATTTATAGACATGCATTTTGTATTTACTGAAATATCTAAATTTCTACAAAAAAAAAAAAATCAAGATTCAATCGTTATTTTGTAACTTTTATTTTTTCAATCACATTTAATTGATATTTTGTGTCTTATTTTTTCGATCAAGTTTGATTGATATTTTATAATTTAAATTTGTTTGATAAAATTTGCTCAATACATTGTGATTGCTATTCTTCGATAAAAAATAATCGTTCTTCTTGGATTTTAATTTTTGTGATCATAATTGATCGATATTTTTTGATTTTCATTTTGTCGATCAAAAACAATCACTACATATTCCTGGATTTAAAATTTGTCGTTCATAATAAATCCATAAACATTTGATAAAGATCACAAAGTTCGATCAAATATGATTTGGAAATTTTAAATCCAAGAATAACAATTTTATTTTTATCGAAAAAAAACTAATTTCGAAAATAACGATTATGCACTGTTTTAATACAAAAAATCTTCGAAATAAAAATAAGGTCAGATTTGTTTGTATAGCCTATGGCATAAGGAGTTTTGTTTTGACGAATTGTTCAAAATGATTTTTTGAACCACCAATACATACATACATATGTATATTTTCTAATTCAAACGCGCGACTGTAAGATATCATTGACCATGAACCTTTAATTTTCTGTAACAAAGTTTATACCAATATAACATAAATATATGTATATGAACGTATGTATGTTTATATGTGCGTGTATGTATGTGCACTCGTCGCTTCAGCCTTCATTGAAATTAATTCTGTAATCACTGCGTTACGAGGAAACGAGCTATACTCGCGTTGTCTTGTTCTGGCGTTACATTAAATACTATAATGATAAATAATTTGAAAATTGATATGTTATTTTGACATTCACAATCCCGCTTAAAACTTAATTACTTCAGTATCTTGCTCAAATGAAACCTTAATGATGTCCATTCTGGTTTCTGTACCCTTCGCAATCGTATCATATTCAAAGTATTCGGGTTTCTGCGTAAATTTTATCACAGAAAATTATAATCCCTTCTAGTAATACTCAATACTTATTTCATATTCTACATACGGATCACCCATTGTTGCCTGCAATTTCTGCAAAAGCAACTGTAAAAAATAGAATGAGTTTGTATTATTTAAACCTGAAAACCTCTATATGAGTAAAGCGGATACCAGATAAAATGCCATTGCTTTGCGTGACAATTGTAGTCAGAAAAGCGAAAAACACAAAGAGTTGTCACAATAAACGTTTTGACATGACATGTGTTTATTGAGAAAGACTAAAAAATTATTATACTTAGAAATTATTTCGGTTAAATTTACTTTTTTTTTGTTTTGTAGAAAAGTTAAGTGTAGCATCTATCTCTAAGGAAATGAGAGAGAAGTAAAAGAAATATGAAAATCAGCTGACGCTCAAAGCGCCCGAAAAGATTAGAGTTGGGAGCCAGTGTCGGCGTTGCTTATGTGGCATAGCCTTAACGAAGTTACATCAGGCTTTTTCGCAAGTGTTGGAAAGATTTAATTGGATTCGTTGATTATGTTAGCTTTTAACAATTAATTGGCACGCTATGACAAGACTTGAGCTTACGCACAGTTGTGTTCATAAAAATAGTAGCAAAATGTATGGTCAAGTTTTAACAATTTTGTCACTCCTTATTTAACATAAATTTTTTTAAATACAAATATAGTTAATTCTTACTTACTTAATTGGCGCTATAACCTCTTAAGAGATTTTGACCCAGTTCAACAAATTGCGCCAGTAATTTTTTCCTGCTAACTGGCGCCAATTGGAATACCTAGTGACGTCACGTCCTTTTCCACATAGCCAATTAAATCCTTCTTTTAATTCAATTCTAGTTATAACAAAAATCACATAAACCGAAGTTTCAAACTTTTGAGAAAATTTATATGCGATTCGATAAATTAATAAAAAGATACATCAACATTTTTAAATTTTTAATCTGAATGTTTAGAAAATTTTTGAACATGCTGCTGTTAAGATTTTATTTTAAATATTCGCTAAGATCTCTACACTTTTGCATTTGAAGAAGCCAGTCGTCAAAACATTTATTCCACTCTGAAGTATCTAGGTACCTCAGAAAGATGGTTTCTTTATGTCACAACGTTCTCTTCAGATGTTGAAAAATGCTCACCATAAACGGGAATAGGAAGAAGTCAAAAGGGGATGAATGGGGAACGAACCTCTATTTCGACTTTTTTTTATTCAAATTATCAGCTGTGCCATTTGCTGTGTGAGAGTTGGTATTGTCGTGGTGAAGCATGATGCGACGTTTACAGTTATTTTTCCTGAATTCGATGATGACTTCGGACAAGCAAATTGTTGCCCACCACCATTCAGTGGTCTTCGATCCTCGAGGTCAACAACAGCAACTGGTTCAGTTGTATAAGAAGAAAGCGATAATTTTTTTCGAACACTGCTCCGAGAACAAACCACTTTTATTAGATTTGGTTCATTACAAAAAACTAGACAGATTGATTTTTTTTTTAACATTTCTTTGCTAACTTCTAGTTTCGAACTGTAGCGCGATTCACTAACTTATTTTAAAGATATTCGTTTGGTTAACTCAACTTAACCAAAATTTTAGCGACCCTGCTATTCAGTAGCCATTTTTTAACGATTTTCGCATTCGCCAAATCAGCTGTTGATGTTAGCTAGTCGATGACCGAAAACTAAACGACAACAAATTTTATGTTGTTAACTCAATCGAGAAAAGTGAAATTCGTGATTTCAATTTAAATAAAAGAAAAATTTTAAATTCAGTGATTTGTTTTCTTGTAATTAAAAAAGGAACATTAAATAATGTCGTTTAAATATTTGGCATATGATTTATCACGAGGTGATGAAGAAATAAACGCTCCAACAGTGGATCGACGTTTACTCCGAGATGTGGACAATCCCTTTCATTTAAATGCAACAGACTTTCAAAAACTGTATCGGTTAACTCCAGACTTGGCTGAATACCTAATTTATCAGCTTGATAACCAAATAAGAGGATCCAGAATAACAGCAATATCAACTGAGAAACAGGTAGCTCGTGTAATCTTTAAGCCTGTATGCAATTTTAAATTTTACTTTTATAGTGGTAGGTTCTAGCGGCGTTAAGGTTCTTCGCAACTGGTTGCTATCAACGACTCGTAGGTGAACAATGGGGAATATCCATGAGCCAGTTTTCCGTAAGCCGGCATTCATCGGGTAACGGATGCAGCCAATGATTCGTTGTTTCACCAGAAAGTGAGGTTTCCTATGACCCAAGTGGAACGCCATTCTGCTAAAGAAATGTTTGCTTCGGCCTCGTCTCCATTTGTGGGAGGCTGTATTGGAGCCGTCGATTCCACGCACATATCAATTTTGCCACCAAGGAATCATGAGGAGGCTTATGCCAACCACCACATCTACTATTCAATTAATATGCAAATGGTAAAGGCAAACTTTTACAAGGATCCATGTATAAAAACAGAAATATAGTTTAGTTTTAATATATAGATAAATGATTATAATTAAAAAAAATTTAATATATGTATGTAAATCTTAAATACGCTGGAGCACAACGCGAAGTTTGAAAACGATAACCATGGCATATTTGCAGGTTATTCCGCATATTCCTTGGAGTCGAGTTGATGACTATTCTAACAAAACACTCATAGAAGAGTCCGGAATTCTGCTGCAATGGATCATTGCAATATACATATATAAAGAATTTTAAGTGTTTGTAGTTTGAAACAAACTAATATCTATTTCACTTTAATGAAATATAACAACATCGCTCAAATTTTTATTTGGCAGCAGGCATTCGTTTGTTTTTTTTCTATTCCTCTTTGTGCTTTTCGCTTATTTTGGCATTTAGTTTGACTGAGATGCCACTCTTTATCACTTTGAATAAATACAACGAAACAGCTGTTAAGTGTCGTTAAGAATAAGTTAGCGAATCGCACAATCGTTAGTGCAAACGGCAAATATTGCCGCTAAAAATAACAATTGTCGTATCGTTTAAAGTTAGTGAATCGCACTACTGGTCTCGAAATTTTGCAAAAATAAATCCCGAAGTAGATACAAAGCAGTCCTGAACTCATCCGCAACTATGCCCGAAGTTATTCAGAACTAGTCCTGAAATAGTCGCAAGTTGATACCGAAATGTTTTTAAAAAAGGTTCCCAAATAGTTCCAAAGTGGGCCAGAACTAGTGCTGAAATGGCCGTGATGTAAAATGATCTCTTGCATTCGAAAAATTTTGTTTGGCCTCACACCTTTTGTTTTATATTTTGCAGTGCAGTGTATTTTGTAAATTACCCGACGAGCCCTTAATTGCTTAAGCGATTGTTTTGTTTTTGTTTTTGTCGTCAAATAAACAATATTTACGCCGGTACCTCGCTTCTATGTATTTGCATTTGTGTCTCACTATACTATAACAACTATTTGTTTTTCTATTTGATTTACGAGTAATGTAAGTATGTAAATGCCACGTAGGCACAAATGTACTTACTCATTGTAGTTAATCATTTTAGTTTAGACATACTACATAAATATGTAACTAGAATATTGTGTAAAACATTTTCGAACACAAATTGCTTTAAACAAAGATGGCTGAAAAAAATCCTGTCGGGCGAATTTTGTTATAATTTTACACATAAATAGTTTATAACCTGCAAAAATGCTCCTAGAGTATCAAAAAGAAAATTTCGAAAAAAACGCGGCGTTTTTTACGCGGCAGGGCTCAATATAGGATATATTTTAAAGAGAGTTGCCACTTAATTGCAAAGTTAAGTTCAATTAAATGAATAAATTTAATAAAATGTTGCCATAAAGGTGACAATCGAAAGATTTTAAGAAAGATGAATTTAGAAAATGTGTTTGAAGAAGGTTCCCGCCTGTTTAAAAATGTTCATTTAATTAATAAGTTAACTGAAATGCTTATATGAATATTGTTGTAAAACGAAGAAAGTTTAAGAAAACTTAATTTCGAAAATGTTTTGAGAAAAAGTTGCCACCTAGTTGAAAATTTAAATTAAATTGAATTAAAACTAATAATTGAAATATTACAAAATGTGTGTCAAACGAAAAAGTTTTAAGAAAGTTTTGCTTAAAAAACATTTTTGGGCAGTGCTGTCACCTGTTCCATACGTTGAATTCAATTAATTCGATTCAATTGATAAATTAATTTAAGTATTAATATATTTTCGCGAAACGAAAGTGGGTTTTAAAAAATAGAATGTAACCTGTTTATTAGCTAATATGTTAACTAAGGAAACTTTAATTTCGAAAATGTTTTTGAATAATATTAATCAAGTATTCAGCTTTGGTGCTGAATAATTTAGATTTGGAAAAGTTTGAAAAAAATTTGTGGGAGGGTTGCCACCTTATTAAAAAATTAAACAAACAAAAAATACACCGTAGGATCAATTTCGAAAATTGTAGAAATCGGACAAATACCACGTCCATCTCTCATATAAGGCTAATTTACCAGAACTACAAAATACTATATTTTGTTTACTTTAAAAGGTAAGGTCACTCAAGATTGATATACAGGATTGGGTTGGAGAAAATACTATAATTTTAAAGTAAATTAGCATACTGTTCACAATTTCAGAGTTAAAATTTTGGCTGCAGTGCAAATACGGTCTGAAATTTATACTTTTTTTGAAATGTACTTTTTAAATCGAAATTCAAGGCTTAAAAAAATGTTCCAAAATCTGTGACCGTGCGAAGAACTGTCCCATTAAGATGTTTAAGGTTATGCTTGTTGAGAATTCGTTTGATTTCTATACGAAAAAATGATGTATTCGTATCAGGTATGATTGCTTTTCAGACCACCCACGCACATTCGAATTCAAATTAACAATTTATAGACTAATGGGCCCATTTCGAAAGTAATATACAATACATAAAGTACGAGCACACACAATATTGAGCTTTCCCCCATAATTTACATATCCTACCCTCCTATAAAAAAATAATACAAAAAGAACACTACCTAATTATCATTAATGGCTTTTAATTTTCTACAATGCTTTTGTTTTCTTTTTGCCATATTTGCAAACTATTTTCATACATTTGTTGTATGATGTTTTTTCACAAGTATAAAAATTTGTAATGTTTGTGTGTTTTTGTGTTGTGTACGTGGTGTAAGGCAGCGCCATATTTATTTATAAATGTTTTTTTTTTGTTTTTTGTTTTTTTTTTGTTATAAATATTTCCACGAATGCCTACCGCAGACAGGTGTGAGAAATGGCAAAGTAGCTGAGTAACTATGGTCTCCTATCGCACGCGCATTGCCCTTTCTTTATCACTGTATTGTTGGTTAGATATCTGAATCTGTCTGCAAAGTATTCCTTAAAATTTCCATTAACACATTTGACGCAAATTATGTTTTTCAGCATAAATTTACTCGCATATTTTGAGCAGCTGAAGCAAAAATCATTGTACATTCAATGATCTAGAATTTGTCATTCAAAGTTCACAATCCGTGTTTTAAGTCAAACAAACAAGTGAGAGGCATGTTTACATTGCCTTCACTGTTCGTTCACCTCTAGTAGAATTCTGCTCATAATTTAACATTAGAATAAAATATACCCAATAAAAAAGGTTTCAATCAAAATTAGTTTTGAAGAAAATCTATTACTTTTCAAACGAGAACGCAAACAAACAACAGCGAACGTTGGTTGAGGAATGAATTTTCGTTTAGTGCATTGTGTTGGAAAGGTTTCGAGTGTTAGTGTTCGGGAACAGTATGACAAAAAGAGCGCAAACTTTTCGTACTTGTTGTGAAAATAGTTAATGATACATACGCTCGGCTTGTTTTCGTTCTCTGATATTTAGTGCTATGTAATAAACAAGGTAATTTGTAAGAAGAATTATGTGTTTTCCCACCTTATGTGTAGAATTCTTCCAAAGCCGAAATCACGCTCGTCCTTTTTTAATTACTCTCAAAACTAAGAGGGCAATATCTTTCTCCAATTGATCCACAATCAGCTAACCGTTCTAAAGTGGTAGTGCCAGATAATCAAACAGAGTGTGGACGATCATTAGAAAAAGGGCAAAACCTGGGCTTATATTTTACTTTTGTAAAAAACCAGACTACAAAAGTATCCATGCATGTACAGTGTGCGTCAATTGCATAAGCGAAATGTAAAATTTTTGTTTCGTAATAAATAAAATACAAAGGATATACAGCTTTTAGATTTTTTCGAACAAAATTTATGAAATCTCATTAAAGGGAGTAATCTCGACAAACACATATCGATTTTAAGGTCAACGAACATTTAACCTAGAAATTATCACTGCAACAACTGGGCTGGGCCCCTTTCAAATCTAAATTAGCTTTCAGTTCATAATTTAAAATTTTTTTTTGTTCGTAATACAGTAGTATCTCGATAGACCGGACACCCTTTAGTCCGGACATATCTATAATCCGGACATTGCTATTATCCGGACGGTTTTACATTTTTTAATCTTTAATCCGGGCGATACAAAAAATGCAGACTTTTGTTCCTCTATTCTCTTTGGTATTATGCTTTTTACTTTACTTTGTAAGTTTTTGCTGCAGCAATTCGAAGAATATCGGTACTTTAATGGGAAAATTTTGGTTTACAGTTTAAATAATTTAGTGGTATTTCTCAGAAAAAAGGCCGACCATGAGACTAGGAGAACATCCTGATATGGAGAAGGCCTTAATGACTTGGTTTGTTCAACAGAGAAACCAGAATATTCCTAAATCAACCGAAATGATCCAACACAAATCAAAATATTTCTACAATAAAATAACTGGCAAAAATGATTTCTGGGCAAGTTTGGGCACGACATGGCATAAGGAAATTAAAAATTTGTGGTGAAAAAGTAAGCAGCGATGTTTCTGCAATGGAACCGTTTAGGCAGAAATTAAAATCTATTATCGAAGAAATGGACCTAGACCATGAGCAGATTTATAATGCAGACGAATCTGCAGTCTTTTGGAAAGTTATTCCTGCAAATACATTGGCGAACTCGCAGGAAAAATTCATCTGGCACACATAAGCTACCCCTTTTGGTCATAGGCAAATCAACTAATCCACGATCATTTAAAAATTTCAATGTGCCTGTAATTTATAAAGCAAGTAAAAAAGGTTGGATGTCAACGTTCTTATTTAGAGAATGGTACAGGAAATATTTTATACCGAATGTAAAAACATTTTTGCAAGATAATAATAGACAATTTAAAGCTATTTTACTAATCGACAATGCTCCATGCCACCCAAGCTCAGAATATATTGACACAGACCCAAATTTTCGAATTATCTTTCTTCCACCCAATTGCACTGCAATTTTACAGCCTTTAGATCAAAATTTAATTCAAAATGTAATAGTGTCATACAGAAAACAACTTTTAAAATATCTTCTAACTGATAATATAGATATTGGAATTGGAAGAGATGAATTCGAATACGATTTTTCTGATCGGGAAATTGTGCAGTCCGTGTTAGAAAACGATAATATTGAGGAAAATGATTCTGACTCTGACTATAGCATAGTTGAAGTGGAAAATAAAATAATTAGTTGTGAAACAAAAAGTATTTTTTCCAAAGCGATTCAGTGGACAGAGCAAATTGACGATTCGGCTATGGAAATTTTAACCTTAAAACGCTTAAAGGAAACTGCAGATAAAATGTTTCTGGAAAACTCTAAACGGACCAAAATTGATATGTTTTTTTCAAATGCACAACAATTAAAACTTTCCACGTTTACATAAATTTTAATAAAACCTGAATTTGAATTAAAAATATATGTTAATTGTGTCATATTTCTTTTGCGCAAATAACTATTAAAAAAATTTCTATAATCCGGACACCGCCGTTATCCGGACCCCTAACATCAAGGGTGTCCGGTCTATCGAGATACTACTGTAGTTTGTTGCGTATTTACTGGTACTTGAGTTTTTTGCTTAAGAACTCAGAAGGAAATTTTTTTCAAAGTTTTTAATATCTTTTCCCCCCCTGTTCATTCAAGAAATATTCATTTGAATTTGGAAAAAAAGAATTTTCGCGCCCAATTGATTAGCCCAAATAACTTAATTCGAAATTTCTCCTTTTCTATTTAATTTGCTGAGGATGACTCCAGCTTCATGATATAAATCCATTTTACCAATAAGGCAATTGACGACTCCATGTGAATAGCCTAATATGCGGCATTTGCAACGCAAAAACTAAATACATAGTACATCCATCAAATTTTTGTAAATTTACCGAAATGTGCAAATCCAAGACTATTTGCACTTGATTGTTATAACCTTTAACGTGGTCTAAACTAGAACTTTGGTTATGGTGGGCTTTGCAGTTTTCTTCATTTTCCATAAATGAAGTCTTCATTCTCAAAATCAAGTGCACATATTTTTGGAGAGTCTGTGAATATTATTGTTCAAGCTTGTGACCGCCTCTTTCTTTGATAAACACAACGGTGAATTGCATACATCTCAATTATCTTGTTCTGTATAGGGTACCTGATTTGCTGGAGTTTTTTGTTTTTTTTTACTTCAAAAAAATTTTAATATCATATTGTTATTCGAATACTACGAATGTACTACAAAATATACTGCGAAAACGAGGTATACATTTCTTGCAACTTCTTTTTACCCACACACAAAATTTTGATTGGAAAATCGCCTCACATAAAAATCTATCTTTCTAACACGTTTAAAAAAAAATCATGTAGTGAAAACCAGAGTTTCAACTCGTGCTAAAACAATGTAGAATTTTTATGAAAATTTGGGAGTTATCCCTTTTTTCCTGCCAAGCCTAAAATGACAACGTTCTGATCAAATATTTCAACAATTACTTAGGCACACGGAATTAAAATACATATAAAAATATTTAGTATAAGATCGCAGTTTATTTCTTGTTTCTAGCAAAACTCACCAGATATTTATGTAAACCGACCAATAAACCAGCGTAATAAAAAGCGCACACAAAAGTACAGTTTAAAAAGAAGGCCAAGTGTAGATATAATTAGTATTTCTAATAAAAGTCAGCTCATACAGGACGTAATTCGCAGCTCTTCTTCACGTTCTTGTTTTTTTGTGCTTTGTTATTATTCTTTACTGTACTATATATTAAATATCGACGGTGTAGAACAATTTTTACTTAAAATCGACGATTTCACTTTATATACAGAAGATTATATAAATTTATGCTACAATTATTTTTTCAATTATTATACAAGGGAACGAAATTAAACTTTTTTGTTGCTTGGATTTTATGGGTGGTTAAATTTTAAGGGCCGATGTTGATTTTGAATAAAACACAAAATATTTTGGAAATTATTGTAATTTCTTTTTATTATGATAATATGGTGTAGTTCAATTATGTATGGAACAAAATATCGGCCAAAGGTCCGCCGCAACCTCGGCGGCACACCTCCATCCGATGGTCCAAATTTTCGATGACGCTGAGGCATAATTGAGGTTCTATGCCGTTAATGTGCCGAATTATCTCATCCTTTAGCTCTTGAATTGTTGCTGGCTTATCGACGTACACCTTTTCTTTCAAATACACCCCAAAGAAAGTAGTCCAACGGTGTCAAATCACATGATCTTGCTGGCCAATTGACATAACCCCCACGCGAGATAACACAGCCATTGAATTTGTCGCGCAAAAGAGCCATTGTTTCGTTGGCTGTGTGGCAAGTGGCACCATCCTGTTGGAACCACATATCGTCCACATCCATATGTTCCAATTCGGGCCATTAAAAGTTCGTTATCATCTCACGATAGCGAACACCATTCACAGTAACTGCCTGACCGGCCCCATTTTGGAAAAAATACGGCCCGATGATGCCGCCAGCACATAAACCGCACCAAACAGTCACTCTTTGTGGGTGCGTTGGTTTTTCGACAATCCCTCTTGGAATATCATTCGCCCAAATGCGGCAATTCTGCGCAATTGACGAATCCACTGAGGTGAAAATGTGCCTCATCACTGAAGATGATTTTCTTCGAAAAGTGATCATCCACTGTTGCCATAAGCCTGAATAACTTTAACACGTTGCTCGATTGTGTATCTTTCCATGTTCAAATCGAGTTAGTCTGAAATTCAGAAATGTCAAATGAAATGTAGAAAAAAACTTGACGTTTAGGTGTGGTTCACATTCAACATCGGCCCTTAAAATTTAACCACCCTTTACTTTAAAGTCACTGATTTCAAATCTACCCTCATTTTTTCTCTAGCAGCTTTAGTTTTTGAGATATAGCTGTTACTCTGTTTTTGTACTAGTCACATTCATGGCGAATTCATGTAAGGTGAAGTTGATCAATTAGCTGATTGAATTCGCTTGCCGAACGTTAAGTCAAATACTGTCATTGAGCATATAATTTGTTAGTGTAAATTTTTGTTTTTGATATGAATTTGCCTTGAGCCACATTTAAACTTCAAATCACTACAGCTGTTTTTTTTAATAAAAAGTCCTTTTTAACAATGCCCATGTCGAGAAATATTTATAAAAACGATTCCTACTATTTTTGTAACATATGTGGTGAATATATTCATATTTATATTTTGAATCCTCTAAGTTCTGAGTTTCTCCTATGGTATATAAAATTTTAAGTATCAAACACCAATGATGTGGGGGGAACTTTCAAGTCATTAAGTTGATTGTTATTTTTGTGGTTATTTATTAAATGGAATTAATTAAAAAAATGGCTTTACCCTACATTATTATCTGTTACTCAAACAGTCAGGTATTTCTTCTCAACCCCAGCCCTTTAATCAGGAAGACCTCAGTGCCTTAGTCAGAGACCTTGTTGGTCTTTCTAAAAAAGCATCGGCGGTTCTAGGTTCTCGATTAAAGCAAAGAAATCTTTTAACCCCAACAACAAGAATTTCATACTATCGTAACCGAGAGACAGAATTTCCTTCATTATTTTCTGAAGATAGCGACTTTGGGCCCAATTCTTTATAACCGAGTTCCAAAAGAACATAAGATAAGAAATAGCATGTAAAGCAACAACACTAAATAAATAAAAAAAATATGCGAGTTGCCTCAACGCGGTAAAATGATATCCGACCTAAGTTATAGTGTTGGGGAGTGAAAAAAACTGCACTATTGTGAATGAGCCGGAAGAAAATACATGGGAAATTTCAGTTTACGACCTAATTCAGTTTTATTTGCATAGTATTTTTAAATATGTATGTATATAGCCACCGTCAACTAAAAATTTTCCAGCACATCTATTTTCCGTTTTTAAATAGCATTAAACCAATCTCATATTTCATGAAAGATGCTAAGATGCTTTTGCAACTCGGTTACAATGAAACGGACCCTTTGTTGTTTATTCAAATGTTCCTGGTTCATTGAGTATGATCCAAATGAATAGCTCTGAATACGGTTGGTGATTGTTTTAAATAGAAAAGTTCTATAATTTGAGTAGAGAGAAACTTAAAGCCGAAATTTTTGATAGCTCACAAATAAGAAGGTTGGTAAAGGATGACAACTTTAATAGTTAGATGACTGATACTGAAAAAACAAAAAGTGTGAAACTTAAGCGGATGATATTGAACTGATGTTGTCACAGTTGAAGCAGCTTGGTTGTAATATGAGCAGCAAGGTACACTTCCTCCACAGCCATTTGGACCGTTTCCCTGAAAATCTTGGTGATCTGAGTGTAGAAAAAGGGGAACGGTTCCATCAAGACATTCGACCTATGGGGGAACGTTACCAGGGTCACTGACATGCTCACTCGATGGCAGACTACTGTTGTGGCAATAAACACAGCCCTCGTGAACCAAGTCAAGTAAGAAAATATTTATCTTGCAAAACCCGTTGTAATTTATATCTCAAAAACTAAGGCTGATACAAACAATCTGATTTCATGCAAAAAAAAATAATGCTCCCTTGTGTTTTTTCTTTTTTACTTGGTTTGATTGCCAGGTTTAGATACACATACGATAAATTCAATGAGGGCTTCGATTTAGTGGGATAATTTAGAGTGAATCCTCATTTGTGTAGATTATTCGCTCTCAAAATTTTTGTATGGAAATTGGCTTAATTGGAGAGTAAATGACGAATGGGAGAGTGAAATAAGTCACATGGCAACGTAGTATAATTCTTCACGGTAGTCTCAAAGAAGTGTGCAAAAAAAAAATGTTACACAAAAATACCGCGTAAAAATAGGATCAAGTGTACGTATAATAAAGTATGTATATATCTTGGTATTATATCGTATTTTCAATATTATCGCATGCAAGTATTCATTTCTATATGTAACTATGTGTGTCGGTTCCTTTGTTATATTTTTAGAGAAAAAAACGCTTAAAATACAATGCAAATTTCCCTGCAAATGCTTCCATTAGCTTTAACACTCGCGTGCATACCAACATAGATGAACATGAAATGCAAAATATTCAAATACGCATTTTCATATGTTCTATATGTGCAGACGTGATGAATTAAAACATTTATTATCCCATTATAACAATTAAAATATTTATTTACATTCAACACAAATAAAAGATCAAAGGAAACGATTGGCAATAAGCTTGGATAAATTTATGTGTTTTATGCAATTTTTCTCTACATTAATGCATATTGCGTTTGCCGAAAAAATTTTAATTGGTTGATAGCTACGTGCTGCAGATGTACAGTGACTCACACAATTAAACACATATTGATTTTTTTTAAATATTATATACGCAATGCTTTTCCTGATAATTTGTTTCATTAATTTTTTATGCCACATAATATACACCATATAAATCAGAATTTAAAATATTCTTGCTAAACCTATAAAAATTTAAAACATTTTTAGTATATTTGCAAAACCTCTGGGTATATATGTAGGTTTGCCAATTTTTTGGAGGCTGAAAATGGATTTTATGTACATAAATTCCCGTTGAATTATAATATTTTTTTTCTGCTGACTGCCCTGCATACTTTCTACCATATGAACTACTTTCGTTAAATCAAAAAAGTGTCCAAGGCCAAATTTTCGAAAAATTTTCAAAAATCAACACAGGGAAAAATGGGAAACACTGCGAAATTTGTAAAAAAAAAAAAAATCATCTTGTGGGCAATTGTTTGAGTCACTGTATGTACAGTGGTGGCCATATCTTTACCAGCAAAATTGAATAAAAGTAATACTGTTGGCCAGCATACTAATTTATTTTGAATAGTTTTAAATAAAATTATGGTTCATTATATAGCATAAACCATAAAAATCAAAGCTTAAAATTTCGTATAAAAATTACAAAAAATTAAAATTTTTCAAAAATTGTGTCATCAAATTTTTAAATTTATTTATTTTTATAATTAAGTGTAAGTTTCAAGTAATTGAAAATTGATTTTTAATAATTTTTTTCACTTTTTAGGTTTTTTGTAAATTTTACACTAAGTTTTAAACGCTGATTTATATAGATTATGATATATAATGAAACACACTTTTATAAAAAGGTATCTATATATCTTCTATAAATGCCGTAAACGTATTCTTTTACATTCCCTACATCACCTTCGGTCATTCTTTAAACACATTTGCAATATACTGACACGACTTTTCTACAATTATACTATAGTGTAGATTATCTTTTTTTGTTGATTATCCAAAACGAAAAAATATAAACCATCCAACAGCTCAGAGAGGTCATTTCCAATTCTGACGGGGCTGGGGGGTCAGCGTCTTTTTACATAGCCGCATTAGTTTTGCAGGCATATAGGCAATTTCTTCTCGTGCTATCGAAAGCTGATTTAAAGTCGACAAAGAGATTGTGATTGTCGATTTCTCTTCTCACGAATCTTTTCTTAGATTTGGCGTGCCTTGAATATCTGGTCGATGGTAGACTTGCCGGGTCTAGAGCCATACTGATAAAGCCCAATTAGTTCATTGAAGTTGGTTTTTGAGTATTTCGTAAAATAAGCTGGATAGAAGCTTATATGAAATGTTTAGAGGAGACAGATCCCGCGGAAGTTGGCGCTTATTGCAGGATACTCCTTGTGGATTGGGCAGAGCAAATTTAAAACATTTAGACATATATCCCCAGGTCGCCGTTTTTGAGCTTACATATCTTAAAACCTTCCTTAAGTCGCCGCATCTTTTGACACAATTTTCGACGCTTTTACTGCCGGCTTGCTTCTCAAACTCTTCGCACTCACGTATTTTGAGCTCTATTTTTTTCTGGGAATAATACGTCTCTCTTCCTTTCTCAGCCACCGGTAGCGTTCCCATGTAGCTGGATCACAGCGTGGCCCCGTAAGCAGCATCCTTACTCTCTGCAGCGTCGCGGCATTCGCCATCGTATCAGTCGTGTTTTTTGGGCTCACTGAAAACCAATGGCTTCTTCAACGGGTGTACTTAGTGAGAGAGAAATGTGCTCCCAATGCTCGCGAGTTTCGGTTTGTGAGCAGGTAGTAGAATTAGTAGCTGTATATTGCGATTGCAGTTTTCCGACGTCGAACTTTCCTTCAGTATTTAGGCGCACATTCTTCGCTACTTAGAGGCGTTTTGCGCATCTTGGCTGCTACAAGATAACACACTGGAAGCCTACCTTCCGTCTATCGTAATATGGTCTATTTGATTTGAAGTATTTCGATCGACAAACTCGATGAGTCTTAGTCCGTTAGTGGAGGTCGCCCTTTTATTCTATTATGTCGGAACGTGGTCACAAATTAGAAGAATCTTCCTTGAATGCGAATCGTGGCGAGAAGCTCGTTCACCAGAGTGAATAACAGTACTTGGCGACGAAGTCTCTCCCACTAAGCTGGCGCTCCTTTTCTTGACAGCTATAGTAGATGTCGGAGGTTCCAATGGTTTCTTACCTTGCGCTCCGTCTCGTCTCGTGAAGATATCAACCAGCCGGGCAGCGGCACCTCATCATAGTCCTAAATACGTTGCCTGTGGACGTCATCAAAAAAGTGGGATCTCTCCCGATGCGTATTAGAATTTTGGATTGGAGGTTATTTTTTACTTGGCGGGTCCCAAGTTCAGCGAACAACCATATCCTGGAGCGTTTTTTGTAAAAACACATTTGTATAACGAGCCGCTTGCTCCAAGTCAGACCCCGTTCGCAGCTACACCTACTGGTGAATACACGCTGCAGATCCTGGTAGGCTCTTAAACCAAACGAATGTTAGGGAGCTACCCAGAGGACACTTGGGTGAAATAACCCGGAAGCCGTGAGCTCCTGATACCGCATGCAGACGACTGGTTTTTGCCACTCCCAGGTCATGGCAATCAGAGATTTTTACGACTTTCGTGGACTTCTACACACGGAACCATTCTCTGAAAGTAATTACCAATACTAAAAAGTGACAACTCTGTCCTTAAACCTAGCTGAAGTGATTTAATTTCCTATATTGACTTAGGTGGCAACCCCTATAAAATTAAATATATATATATCCTGTTAAATTACACCGATACTGTATACCGCTATTAAACTCTTGAACTCCAACTTTTTGAGTTCTATTTTCTTTCTTTCTACTTTAAATTTATAAAATTACAAGTCATATTCTGAATTTCCCTTTCAAATGCAGGAATTTCTATTTTAAATTCAGAAAGTCTCAATTCCAATTTTCTGAATTTGAAACAAAAATTTCTGAATTATAAATGAAAATTCTGAATCTCAATGGTAACTTTCTGAATTTAAATTGTAGTTTTCGGAATTTAAAATAGAAATTCGAAATTAGAATTGCATTTTTCTGAATTTGAAATGAAAATTCCGAATTTGAAATAGAGTTTCTGAATTTTATTTGCAATTTTCTGAACTTTAAATGGAAATTCTGAATTGCATTGTATCTTTCTGAATTTGAAATGAAAATTCTGAATTTGAAATGGAATTTCTGAATTTAAATTGTAACTTTCGGTATTTGAATTGCAACTTTCTATCAACTAAAACTGAAATGGGTGTAGTTGATTGCGCACTACAGTTAACTTGATTATATTTAAAAAGGTGGTAACCCCAAAAGTATTTATACTACTGTTGCAGTATTTTAGTTGTTTGTCGAAATGGGTCGTTTTCAATGTTCTCAGGTCCACTTTTTCACTGAAATATCTGACCTTTTTTGAGATATAAAAACAAATTAGAGCCCGTGACACTCGGGATTGCCATAGCTTTGTGTAATAATTGAAAAAATTGTCATAATTCCTAGAGATTACCCGAAAAATACAAACAAATAAATTGTCCTCTTGCGTAAAGGTATAGGTTAATAAATATCAAACTTAAGGTAGATATCTCAATATTTACACTTAATGCCAAAAAAAAATTGCCTTTTGTTTTGTGGTGTTGAAAGTAGTAAAGAATAAAATTTAGCTATCAAAGTGGCAGACCTACTATTTTTTGTTAAAGTCCGTAATCCAGATTACGTAGCTATACCTACATAAATAAAATTTTACCATACATCTTTGAGTCTGCGTGCGTGCAGTTGATCTTTCATCGCTCTTTTATGAATGTTATAATATTAGGACCAAAAATGGCTTTCCTACTGTTGCTCATAAAATTTTGCAAACGAAAAAAAGAACTCGCTACTCCAGCTTTGTGAATAAGAAATTAGCAAAAAGTGTTGGTAGAAAGACGAGAAATTGGCGAGTGTCTACCTGCGTTGGTTTACGTGCGCTAATTCAAAAACCTTTCCATTTGACATCGAGTTTTGCGGGGGTAGCCTGCGATTCGTCATGTACGTATGTTGCGAGCACAGGCTTTCTATCGTACATATGTATATAGTATAAGTATATTTGTATACTTGAGTGCGTGTGTAAATTGTGTGCTTAAAGACTTTAAGTCATCTTTTTCAATGCATGGATTTTGTTTTCAAGGTCACCGTTTTGTATTTGCGCAAAAAATTAAAACAGCAACGGGGAAATTAAAATGCAAAAGTGATTAGAGTTTTGGCACAATGGGACAAGTGTGATTATACTCGAATACATAAATTATATCAGCGGTTAAAACAAAAATGCCTTAATTTGAAATTCTTACTTAGATGCAGTTTTTAGTACATTGATTTCTTGAACAAGAAATTTAATAATTCTAGAAAAGTATCAGTATTTTGACGCTTGCCTCGGCAAGTTAATCATCTCATTTTCATAATCATTTTCTGCTTTGACAGCTGCATATTTTTCATTTGCTTTGTAAAAAAGCCAACAGTTACGTCATAAAATGTTTGGAAAGTGAATAATCCTCCTCGTGGAACTGAAAAAAGTATAATCTGTGTCTCAATATCTCTCCGCGAATGTACCAAGTGTGAACAGTGTATAATAATAATTACTTCATTGTCTTGATAAATGAAAAAATTAGAGTTATATTATAAGACCCGTTAGTGGTCTTCGGCTTCCAGGCGTAAACTTTACTCTTTTTAAATAACCCCAAAAACAGAAGTCCTAGGAGTTTAAGTAATCAGTAAATCTTATTGGCCAGTCAATATCGCCTCTTTTGGATATCACACTCCTAGGGAATTTCGGTTGAAAACCCGCATTTTTTTGGGTTGCTGTGTGGCATGGCGCCCCGTCTTGTTGAAATCAGAAGCCAGTCGGACCTTTTCTAAGCATTTTCGGATACACAAAATTTGCCAACATTCGCCGATATCGTTTACCATCGATACGAGATACTTGGGTACTCGGTAACACTCTCTCTCGCGTCTTAAATAATTTCATTGGAACGTCTTGGTCGTGGGTGCTTGTAGGTTTGATTAGCCATTACTGCGCGATCAAATAAATTTTTAGCCAGCGCCCGAATTGTTTTGTCGGTATGTGATTTTTTGCCGCGACTATTTTCAATGTATGCACATAATCAATATTTGAGGATGTCATGATAAAGGCGTATAGTCGAATGGAGGCCATCAAGGCGACTTGGGAAGCCATTTGTTATCGTGCTCAGAACGTCATGGGGAAAGGAGACAGCAAAATATAGTGGGAGAAGTTAGATATTTATTTAATTTAATGGCAGCACCATGTATGAATTCGCCTTAGATTCACTTTATTTAATTTTTTTGTCGCTTATGACAATTCACAAAGGTGTCAAAAGTCACAATTTCGTAATGTCATAAAATCCGTATCTATGTACTCCAACAATAACCGCAAAAATAAATTTGAAACTAAAATTATGACTTATTATGACTTTACTATATTTTATGACATCCTATGAATCCCATAAACAAGGCGAATTCATATAGGGTGAAGTTGATCAAGCAGCTGATTGAATTCGCTTGGTGAACGTAATGTCGAAATCGTGTGTTTTTTCGTAAATTGTACTATCATTGTGCGTATATTTTGTTAGCGTACATTTTTTTTTGTTCTTATAACACCGCCTGATATGAATTCGCCTTGATTTTGTTTAAACAATTTTTGAAAGTAGAGATGAAAAATGTATTCAAAATTACAAAAAAATGAGAAATAATTAAGGAAATAACGGCAAGTGGTTTTCATTTTTTTTGTAAAGATTTGCTACCTAAGCGTTGTGCCGAAATTAAGAAGTGGCCAACATTTACAACCCAGTCAGAATAAGTAATTTAATTTGAAAAGGCTAGGACCCGCTTATTCTATTTGGTGGACGTTAAAGCGCCCACTGTGCGCCACCTACTGCGGCAAAGGCAAATATTTGCTTTGCGTGAGTTTCAACAGCAAGACATAGCAAAATTGCATGCGATGAGCTCTGGTACACACCCACACATAAGTATGTACACACGTGCTTTCAAACAAAAATACATACATACATCACGCAATACACGTGTAACGACCAAACACGTGAATCGAGCAAACTCAAACACGTCCTTTTATTGCCCAAACTATTTGAGAAGTCGTCCGTCCGTAAACACTCGTAAAATCTCAAGTAGAGGTCTACCAACGTACACTTCTGTTTAACTAACTTAGTTTTCTATCAACGTCCTTGAGACACATTCGCGAGCCGTTGACCTAGTTTGAATTTGCAAACAAAAAAAAATAATCTTAACGGCTTTGCTTTTCTTACTTCTTGCTCGGGTCGAGTAGGTGCGATTCGTTCATTGGCCCAGTTAGATTGCGAAAAATGCTACATTTTATTTCAATAGCATTTGTTTAGCCTTAAAGTTCACAAGCGTTCGAGTGAAAATGTCGATTTTTCCAAATTAAATTTTTTGCCGCACCCAAAAATCACACAGAGAGCGAACATTGGCCCAAATGTGCTACGTGACGGCAAGCATGGATGGATGTGCGGCACCCCAATATTAGAGTTTTGGTTAGAGTATTTATATGGGACGCAAGCGGTGGCGTTTGGCGCTGCGCAAGAGAGAAAGCAATGATATCAGAGACAAAAACGGAAGCGATGAGTACATTGAGAGCAACCAAAAACTGACAATAGAAGCGCGCAGGCAGTGCGTAGACTTCAAAAAGAAATTTAATTGTGGTAGATTTTATATTGAAAAAAATGTGTAGTGGAAAGAAAGAATTGTGGTATATTTTTTATTTGAAACCGAAAAAATATTAAATAGCACATCTTTATACAAGAGAGTTATACTATACATATGTGTCTCTCATAGAGAAAATATCACAATATAGAGAAAATTTCTCTTATCATAGAGAAAAAATCAAAATAAAATAATTTTTTCCAGCTAGTTATATAAAAATCATAAAAAACAGTATTTACATACATATATAAGAAATCTATCATTGAATCTATCGTAGTTAGAATTTTTGTGAAATCTAAAATGCGATCACTAAAGCCGATTTACATTGAACGAATATAATCAAAGTATATTCTACGTTTAGACGATAGATTCAGCGCTTCTCTCTTTTGATGGCGCTGATTATTTTCATAAGTTGACAATTCGAAGTGTCTTCCTTCACAGAGCGAAAATACCACCTAAGATCACCTATAAATCAGAAGAAAATTTAGCGGATTTCTCGATGATTTTTTTTCCAAAATCATATTTTATTTTTGAAATTTTTGCAACTCTATTCATTGAAAACTTCTGGAACATAAATAAGTAAATTATAAATTTTCATTTTGAAAATATAAAAAGCCAAAAAAAAGTATTCATCAAGGCGAATCCATACAAGGTGGTGTTATAAATACAACTACAAAGTTCCTACGTATTTTGTTTTTGCTTCTGCGAAAAAGTTGTCAAAATTTACATCCATGCGTATGAAACATCAAAAGCCGTAAAAGCAAAAACAAAATGTATGTAAATTTTGACAACTCTTACGCAGAAGCAAAAACAAAATACATGGGAATTATATGAATTCGCCTTGTAGTTGAATAAAAAAAAAACAAATCAGGTGCTATAATAACCTACACCCTATATGAATATTCATAATATTAAATTGAAAACCAAGGCGAATTCATACAAGGTGATAGCATCCCATGAACTGAATGCTTGTTCTTCTTTCCAAACTCGCTGGGTTGTTTTGTTTACACAAACAAAATACATAAGCAATACTGGGCGAATTCAGATTTCGACATTTCACACGCAAAGTTACACTAACAAAATATATAAACAATACTGGGCGAATTCAGATTTCGACATTTCACACGCAAAATTACACAAACAAAGTACACACCGGATTCGCTTTATTTATCTTGCTATCACCTTCTATAGATACATCTTGCTGAAACAATATAAAGTAGTTTAATCACAAAGTAAATATGTACGTTAAGATGTTAAAAGAAAAATTTGAATCCGAAAAGACTCTTTTAAAAATAAAAAGTTTTCTTTACTAATAATTTCAATAAGATTCTAGTAAAAATAATATTCATAATTCATTCATAATTCATAACACAGTGTGACACTCAAAAATACCTGGGAAGTGATGTTATTTTTCTTGTAGGTCTTATCGAGTAAATTAAGTTCGTTGTAAATTTTTGCAAAAATTTCGTTCTTATAAAAAGTAAAATAACTCAGTTACTTTTTGGCCGATTTTTTAAAAGAAACATTCGTTGAACT
Organism: Anomoia purmunda; assembly: GCA_951828415.1. Taxonomy (NCBI): domain Eukaryota; kingdom Metazoa; phylum Arthropoda; class Insecta; order Diptera; family Tephritidae; genus Anomoia; species Anomoia purmunda. The sequence continues at coordinate 20,361,038 of OX639993.1, forward strand.
CGGTATTAAACGTACTCTTTGAATCTAATCAAAACTCATTTTGTGTTTTTATAAAATAGTGTGTGAAAATATCGCCAAAGTCAAAAAAAGAAGAAAAAGGGTAGCAAAACTTAAGTTTGTTGTGCAAAAACAAGTAAATTTCTTCAGCTTTGTTAAGACGTCTATATATCTTTCAATAGGTCTGAGTTTCTTCTTTTTTAAACTGTTCTTAGAATGAAAATCGGTTGTTAATTAGCTAAGATATGGGCTAAGAAGTGCGCAAAAGCACGAAAAATCGGGGTTTTAAGGTTAAGTCGAGATTTTGGGGGTGTTTGACAAATTCCAAAATTGGATTCTCGTTCTACTCGATAAGACCTACAAGGAAAATAACATCACTTCCCAGGTATTTTGACTTCATTCTTTTTTGTAGCACTGTGTAATTATTCAATTCCTTTTGATGATTTTTAACATAAAAACGAAGAGATTTCTTCTTACAATTGTATATTTTTGAACAAATTTCAATAAAAATTAATAAACAAAAAGTTATCTCTTTATTTCCAGCTGTTTTCCTTTTCACTAAATTTGAGAAGAAATTCAAACCAATATTAAGAAACGGGCAGTTTCAATACATTCATTAATTTTTTCCATAAAATTATCATTAACTGTTAATCGGCCGCTGATTTTATATTTCAAACCATTTTGTTTAACAAATGTCTCATAAACGAACGAATTCGCCTTGATCTCTTTTGTTTTTGAGGCTTCAGTATTGGCAACCAAAAGCTGTAGAAATCAATAAAAATAAAGAAACAGTTCATTCTAAATGGTGGTATGGGGTTAATGTGCATCGAATGCGATATTTCTTTAAAATTTATACATATTTTTTGCGCAATAAGCAGTAAGCGGACATCTCCCATACCGGACAAACACAATGCGTCGGTGAGTGTCCGGTTATGAGGAATTTCACTGTTTTCAAGCATTATCAATTGGCAACACCGAGTTCTTAAAATAACTGTTATTTAAAATGAGTTGTCCCCCGCAATACGATGAAATGAAATATTGAAATAAAAAAAACTGTGTTAGAAATATCATGAAATGAATTAAAAAAAATATTTGCCTTATGTTAATTTTATAATTCAATTATTTAAATTTAAAAAAAAGTGTTCTTACTTGGTATTTGGTTGACCCTAATGGCACTATGAGTACCAAAAATTTTAAATATCCTTAATTACCCTTTAAAATATTTTAACTTTGGATACATTATCCTAAATCGATAATAAATATTATTTTATAGAGAAAATAATAATTTTGGTACGCACAATGGGTTAACTTAGTAAACGGTAGAAGACGGTTAGCGCGTATTCGCTTTCGTTTGGATTAAAAAAAAAAAAAACATACAGAAAACTGCAAAATCAGAAAAAGGCTTCCTTTAAAATACCATCATAAATTAGAAAGTAAAAAAAAAACTAGAGCTTACTTAAAATTAGATCCAAATATTCTTTCGTCATAACAATTTTGCCATAAAAATTTATTTTTGAACAGAAATTATAAAATATAATAAATAAAAAATGTAGTAGTAGATCTACCACAATTGTAGTAAAGTTCCTTCACTGAACACAGGGATAACCAATAGAACAACAACAAAGAAAGTAAAAAAACAAAAAAAATTTAATGGTTGCCGCGACCAAGTGTGAACCTTGACCACTAGATTATTCCGACAAGAATTTCCATATAAGTAATAGTTTGTAGAATTGACGTGAATTCAAGCGGGAATTAAACTCTGATAATATTGGAGGTGAGTCACATACATATTTGAGAGGTATAGCTGGAATTCGTATACGTTGTTCACACAGGCCACGTAATTAATAAACTCTCTGAATTAAGTTGCCAATGGATTGAATTGATTCGCCTTACAAGTTGAATTTTTATAAATTTTTTATAATGTTTGAAATGTCGACTTACATGACTTTTGCCATAAAATTATCAATATTTAAGTAAAATTTTACGATTTCTTCCGATTTCTTGTTTGCTTTTTGTTTTTGTTTTTGTAAAGTTCACGTGCCTACGTGTCCTTGCACTTGTAGGTTTTGCACCAGCATAGCAAAAATGAATTCTACCCTTAAGAAACTTCCAGTTCAAAGAGGCATTATGAGAATGCTTAGGCGCTCTCAGTTCGCTGCTAATATTTTCAATACACACAGTGTGAACACACATTTCTTATGCATTTGTGGTGCACACATTTTTTCGTATTACATATATCATTTTTTTATAGCCCCCACATGGCACATGCTCGGCTAAGCTATTTGTAATATCTTATTTTTTTAATTCTAAAACCTCACCACTTTAAGTTAGCCTGTAGGGTGTTTTTTTTTTGTATAGTTGCAGATGCTTATAGTTTACGATTTTTTCTATTAAATTTAGCCTCAAATCGAACGTCGCTTTAGCTGTTTATTGGCTGTTAAAAAAAAAGAAGAAACAAGTACAATGTTACAGAAATTTTAAATACGAGGGTTGCTTTTCAAAATATTCTCCTTCTATGCCAATACACCTCTGCATTCGCTTGAAACAATTTTATACCAATCCACACTAGTTCTTTTTTGGTCAATTCTCAAATTATGCGGTATCCAATGAGAACAAATATTTTAGACTAACAAATGTTCATACAATATTGAATGGACGCCTCTGGAACTCGTTGGACCAGCGTTTCACAGTGGCGCTTCAACGCCAAAAGCCGAAGTAAGTTGGTCAACGTACCACTCTCTCCAGTAATAATCCATGCCGAAAATAGTATCATCGCTCTAAAATTTTCACAAGTTAATTCCAATTTCTGGGCGAGATAAATTTTTCAACTCACAGAATAGAGAACGCTTAAAGCTCGCAAGTGCATGCTAGAAAAATACCAAACCTTTTGGTAAAAATATCGAATTACAGCTCATCACACGTCGTTTCGAAAATACGCAAAATATAAAAGGCAACCCTCGTACAAGTTGCAAAGAAAACCAATTTTTCTAAAAATGGATTTATATAAGTACTCGTAACTATTCAACTATTCGATACCCTGTAGGTAAATCTATTAGCATCAAACTGGTTCGCTTATAGTGAAATTAGTTTAATGTCGTCTATGCGGGACTTACGGCAATTGTATTTTCGAATTACGTTTTCCCTGAACGAGCTATTCGCCACCTAAAAGTGCTTATTTAGTTTTACACGATATGTGAACGCATCCGTTGAGCCGTAATTTGGTATTATGAGTTCAGTAAACGTACCCCAATTAGGTTAAACACCAAACATTTATATTCGAAAGCAGAATGCCATTCGTATGCCAAAAATGTATACCTTCTGGCGGTGCTATTCTTCGTACGAATTTGCTAAATTGAATATTCAGGAGCAAGCAAGTAATATATAACATAATATATAACATATCAACACATGTGTGAAATTGATAAAAAAAAACTGCACCTTTTATTTAGGACAACATGAACTAAACACAAAAAAAAACAATGTTTAAATAAATAACAAATGACGAAATTATGTTATTAAAATGTTTTATAATTTTTTGAGTACAAACATTAAAATGGCATTCACTTGCCAACATTTCAATAATAATTATTGTAGAATCTATGATACTGGAGTAAACGTATGTCGTAATCCCAATTTTATCGTGCATACGATTAGTCACGTAAACTATTTTTATTCCATTGACGTGCCATTCACAGATCAGGAAATACTATCCCAATTCGGCTTAAATTCGGTAGGCAAGATACATATAGTATACTCTACATATGTACATATCTTTTTCGATTCTTCTACACTAGTATTAAATTCGAAAAATGTATATATTGCCGCACTTGCTCTAGCAACAATGATAATAATAACAAAACTTGGTTTTCATTCAACATATTTTTGATTCGAAGTTTAAATTCTAAAGTATTTTACCGTTTTCCGTAATAGGGTGTTGATTATTTGCACCATAGGTGAACAGGAACGCAGAAGAGAGAAAAATAAACAACTTCCGATATTTCAATGAGAAACATGTTTTAGTTGTGCTAAAGTGAGAGTAGGGAGATAAATCAATTTGCAAAATTCTAAAAAAAGTTGGCCTATTTGTGAAAAAATTGAGAATTTTTAAATTAGCGGTACCTCTGAAGGTGTCTCACCTCCTGTATTCAGTACACCAAGGGTAAAATAACTGCATTGATGATCCACAATTTGTCGTTCTTGATGAGTTCTATGTTTTCTTCACTGAACTACTAATTATATTTTCTTTACTAATGTCGTAAATTAACTGACATTCCACATTATTCGTAAAAGTTTCTCCATCTCTCTTTAGTGTAGTTTATTTTGGAACACTCTGTTCATATTATTACAGAAAAAGACAAGCGCAAATACGAAAAGCGCAGTGATAATAAAAACGTTAACAATAACAATAGCAATAAATTCGCAAATGTTGATAATGATATTGATATCGATACTGATAATCACATATGTTTGTATGTGTATCGAAAACGATTAATGCATTGATAACGATTTCAACAAGTTATTCGAATGCGCGTCCAAATGCGATGGTCTATCTCTAAAGAAATTAAAAAGATTCGTAGTACGTGATTGTCGCGCGTCTTATTTGTTTCCCCCTAATCACAAAAACCACACAATTACCTATTGTTGATACAATAAATCGGCGCAAATATATGTATGTTAGCGGGCGTGATTAAAGCAATTAAGGGATTTTGAAAGATTGTGTGGTGTTGTGAAGAACCAGGGAACTGGTTTGTTTTTATCTGTTTGTTTTTTGTTTGGTACCACCAGAATTTTTGCATCACATTGTAATTGTTGCTAAAAATGATAACGCCGTTGGCAGTGCTCACGTATTAGATTTTCATAGAGTTTTTTTTATGCCAATCTGAATCCGAGCGTTTTAGCGCATGACCAGTGCGTGACACTCAAAAGTTTTAATTGTGGTAGAATTTACTTTAAAACTGTGGTAGCTTAAAACAGTTTGGTTTATATTAAGTAAATAATTGTTATTGAAAAGTAAGAAGTAAACAATTTATTTCACATCAATAAAAACTTATCATTGTTTCGATGTTTTTTTTTTAAAACTTACATTTGCATAGTAAGCCATTTCAGTTTTTCAGTTGTGATTTCAGATTTGTTATCAATGCCATTCATACTGATTAAGTTTCACAAATGAAGGTATTTCCGTCAGTAGATTAGGTTCATACTCTGTATAAAACAAAATTGCGTTTTTAGTTATGTCTATCGAGAACTTATTATATCGAATTAAATGCACAATGTACCTGCAATCAAAAGTTGATCAAAAAAATAAAATAAACTAGGCAAGCGTTTTTGTTAATTTGAAAATTAAAATTTTAAGATTGCTAACGAATAACTCAAAAAAAAAAACAAGAGCAAAATATACCTTTTTTTGTGGCATTTTCCTTTGCCTTTTCAAGCATCTCGGTTGGTATAGCAATAATTTCTGCACAAATATTTTCCTTAAGCTCTCCAATTGCTTGCGGCTAGCTGGCGTATATTTTCTTTTAAAATAACTTCACAAAACTATACCAGGAGTGGTCAAATCTGAATATTTTCAATGAACAAAGTAATTACTTTGACACGAAGCGATACATGGTTGAAATTTTATTGAAATAAAGTTTCCAAAAGTTGTGAAGTAAAGTCAATCGGTTGTCAAATGTTTAAGTTATTTAATGTTTACATGCCGACATCTGAAATGTTACACCAGTTATGATTTTACAATTTAGCAGTCCGTTAAGTTAATTAGCTTAGTTATAGCAATTGATTGGATGTTTTTTTTTTAATTTTGCTGATAACATATTTTATACATAGTAAAATGGTATAAATATTTTTTGTTTGAGTTAAAGGCCAGTAGTTAGTAAAATTTTTTAAATAAAACAAAATTAAGTTTTTCGTGTATTAATTTTATTTTTAAAGATATTTGGACTTCAGTTTAAAGTAATCTTCAGGTACTATTGACTGCGCCTGGCCGAAAAGTTTACTAACTACTGCCCTTGAGCTCAAACATAAAATATTTATACCTTTGGAGGCCGAAAAACAACTTCAATAACGTAAAATGATATTAAAAATATATATTAAAATCGAGGCATCCATGTATAGGAAAATATCGATGCATATAAATTCATCGATATATTTTTGCCACTGACGACCGCTATTCGAAAAAACGCTTTTCCATTTAATTTAAAATATATTAAAAATAGTAATTTTGGGAAATATTTATTGTATATAAGTAGCTGACCATCAATAAATTTAAATTTCTTACAAAACTTTGGCGCAAATCTTTTTATACGATTATTAAATTAGCTACATATAACTAAAAAATCGATGAGAAAAAATCTAAGCGAAATATTTTTCAAAATTTTATTTTTGACGTTGAAATGCACCTAGGTATGCTCGGAACTTTTCTGCATCAATAAGAAAAATATATAGCTAAAGCAAGTGGTAGATCCGCCACAATTGTAGTAGTAGCGACCCAACACTGGCTGAACGTTCGCTGCTTTTGCTGAAGTTTGCTTAGACGACCACAAACGAAGCCAAAAACGACGAAAATTGGCCGACAAGTCGTAGGTAGTTGTTTTCGCAGTCGCTAGCATGTTGGCTCATTCAAAATTTGAAGTTTGCCAAGTGCGGACGTGTACAACGCAAATCTTATCAAAAATTAAAACCTATAAACAAACAACAACCCAAGCCAAATTAAGTATTAATACACTAAATATTAAATAATTAAAAAATATAAAAGAAATCGTGAATATTTCAAATAACTTAGGGATTCCTAAAATTGTGATTTAAGAAAAAAAAACAATATAAAAACCCAACTTCTTCTCGCACACTTCGTACAAATGAATTACATTGTTTTATTAAACAGCATTATTTGAGTGTACCAAAGCTTTAGAAAAGTGTTGAGAAGCAGCAGTGAAATATAAAACAGAAAAGTCGGCTAATATTGACCCATCAACCTGCGGTTATCTGACAGCTGGATATACACAAATGCGTACGTGCAGACGCCGCATAGCGTAAAGTCAACAACCAACAGCAATAGAAGCGTCGACAGCAACAAAAGCAACACTTAAACAAATAAGCAAATATCAATACCAAACATCACGTAGCTTCTTCCCCAGCTATCATTGGAGAGTGCATGATTTCCGCTGCTCGCACCTACCGTTATATAGTGCTGCTATTTTCAATCTTTGTGCTAGTGTGAGTGCACGTGTACTTGCGGCTTCACTTGATAAAAGGGGGTGTGTCACGTACGCACTACACAAATATACACGCACATACATAGATAGCCGAACATGTGCGGCTGTCATCTTCAAGGACAATAAAGTTGTGCAAGTAGAAGGTCAATTTGGCGTAACGTGACGGCAAGAAACCAAGGATTAACAAATATAAAGTACCTACATATGCTATGTACATACATATTTAAAGTGTGACCGAACTTTTATCAGCGTTAAACCTTTGCCATGCGTTTGTACAAACATTAAGTGCGGAATCAAAAAGCAAAAACAAAAAAAAAACAGAGCAAAAAGTGTTTGCAAAGTCAAATTATTTACGAAACTGTGATTTCATTAGCTTATTAATTTATTGAGCTCTTCATTAACTGCTCAGTGCATATTAATCCATAGTATTATCTCTTGTGATATATGTACCACTTGGAACCAACTGTGATTTTAATTTGACTAACTACCTACCTCTTCATCTTCGCGCATTTTACAAAATTTTACGCTCATCATCAATGAAAGCCGAAATTCTCAACTTCAGCTACAATCAGCATTGTAGCTATTTAAGTAAAAATTTTAAAAATAAAATCGGAAGCAAATCAGCGCCGAATAAAAAAATGATTGCTTCGAAATTAATCGACTACGATAGCTTCTTTAAGCGATCGGCTAAGCCCTCCAATGCGCAGCAGTTCTTTCGCGATAATTTGGTGAATAGGTAAATATTTTTATGCACTTTATAGATGTACATACATATGTACATATGCAGTTAGTTGAGTGTAAAACAAATAAAGCATTTACAACGAAATTATTTAAAGTAGTGTGAAAATTCGGCAAACACACGGATAGATAAAAAAATAGGTAAAAAAATAAATACACAGTATTTTATTTTATCTTTTTTTATTATAATTTTTAGCCATTTTAATCATATAACAAAAGCCTATAGATCCAAATTTCAAACAGTGTACAAAATTTAGAAAAACTCATCAGGTTTTTATTACAATTTCAAACGTGTGCAAGATGTATTAAAAATAAGCATGCATTTTTATAGTCCATTAAATTTTAAGCGCAAGCGTTAATTTTTGAAATTTTTTGTTTGTGCTGATCACGAATATACCACGAAGTACATATTGACAAATTTTATTTAATTTAAGTATTTTTTTAATAAAAATATAGTTTATTTTAATTATAACCAAAATTATGTACTTAAGTTAAAGCTTAAAATTTTCGAAATATGTAATTTCAAATATTCAAAAAAGATTTTAAATTACATATTTAATTATAACCAAAACTATGTACTTAAGTTAAAGCTTAAAATTTTCGAAATCAAAAAAGATTTTAAATTACATATTTGTTTTGAAAGTTTCAAAAAGGTTTTTTTTTATAATTAAATCAGAATTTGTAGCCCATTAAATTTTAGTATCATATAGTGCGAATTTGCAGTGACTCAAAATTCGGGTTTTTAATTTAATTTTTTTTGGTACCAGAGTTGACCCTCTTCTTTCATATCAAAATAAATTTTGTTAATGCGTTATAAGGAAGAAACTGCGCAAAAGGAATTCCCATTTCCTTTATTATATTGAATGGATTGCAATATAAAACTGCAACCCGAATTTTGCATTCTGCTTAAAAAGTTACAAATTTTAATGTGCGAGGATGATTTTTTTTCAGTATTTAATAGTTATAGTATTCAGTGTTCAACCCGAATTTTGCATTCTGCTTAAAAAGTTACAAATTTTAATTTGCGAGGATGATTTTTTTTTCAGTATTTAATAGTTATAGTATTCAGTGGTCAACAAATTGTTTAAACCTTTCACTACCGTAGTACTAACCGTGCTACTTACTTTAATTTGGGTATTTTTTCCAGATACCGAAAATAATGATTATTTTTTAAATTACAATGAAAAAATCAAAAGGTTCCAATTACTGGCGAACAATTTTGAGTATATACATACATATGTATATGTGTATATCTTTTCATGTTCTTTAATAATCTTTTGCGATCTAGAAATTTCCAAGCGATATCAATAAAAATTAAAATTAATAATTACATATATATCGAATTTTATTAATCGCACCGAAAAAATAATTACATACATATGTACATATAAGTCGAGTTATACATATATTTTTGAGCAAAAATAAAACTTGTTTTCTGAGTGTTATTTTTTTGCTCGGAAATAATGATTATTTTTTGTATTTGTATTTTCTGAGTTAAATTTTTTTTTTGGTCACAAAAAATTATAATTTTTTTTTTTTTTTTTTTTTTTTTGTTTTTTTTTTTTGAAAAATAATTATATCTCGAGTTATATATTTTAGAGCAAAAATAAATCTTGTTTTCTGAGTGTTATTTTTTTTTTGCTCGGAAATAATGATTATTTTTTTTTTTTTTTTTTTTTTGTATTGCTATTTTTTTGATCAAAAATAATTATAATTTTTTGAGTTTAATTTTTTTTTTTTTTGGTCACAAAAAATTATAATTTCTTGAGTTTTATTTTTTCCATAAAAAATAATCATTACTTTTTGAGTTATACTTTTTTTTTGATCAGAAATAAAACTAATTTCTTGAGCGTTATTTTTTCTCTCAGAAATAAAAACCAACTTTTTTTTCCTTTTTTTTTTTCAGATCGAAAATTTCAAGACGCCACACCATTTTTTTAAAAAGTATTTCTTGTGGTAACACAATGGGCCTAATATTGGCCTAAGTGAGCCGCTGTAGGCGGCTGCCACTCCAACCTAACCTAACCTATTTCATTATTTCCGAGCAAAAAAAATAACACTAGAATTTTGTTGATTATTACTGAGCGATTATTTTAAAATCTTAAAATAATGATTAAATATCAATTTTTTTGATAGATCTCGTAATGATCTTTCGGATAGATATATCATCCAATAATACAAACAATATTTCTTGGCAAGCTTTTTCTATTTTGAATAAACAAGGAAGGATTCTGGAAAAATACATCCATTTCAATGGATCCATCGGAACAATTTTTCATTTAAATAATTGTAGTACATTGGAATTTCTTGAATTTGCAGCCCACATAATGTGTTGAGCCTCTTTAGAAACGAAAAATTGAGGACGAAATAAGTCCAATAGTTCTCCCCATACTACTGATAGATTTGAATTCTCATTGGGCAACATTGGTGAGCTATTATCATTCTCTAAATCTTCATCAGAGTTGCTCGAATTCTTCTCTATTTCTTCATTGGATTCTAGATTTTTCAAAAAAAAAAGATAATACGTGCATTTTAGGTGACTGTCAATTAACTGATAAAAAAAAATGCAAAAAAATCCCAAAGGAAATACTAGGAATTGCCCATGGGGCATTTTCATATTAAAATCGGGTGTGAATTGTATTTTTGTCGATTTTTTAAATTTCTCGTGTGTTGCATGGTCCCCATGATAGTGAAGGGTTAACTTAGTGTTCTTTTGTGAGAGTAACGTAGGATCTCGCTCAGCTAAAATTTGCAAAGCTTTTCTAGAAAATTCATGAAAACTTTTGACTGCTCAAATAAAATATGCAAATGGTAAATTAAACTCATAGGCCCCCGCTATCATGATTGCTATATTTATGCGCAAAATTAATAAAAATAAATAAATAAATGTATTCTTATTATGTAAATACATAAAAAACTAACTATATAAAGTAATTAAGCATCGTAATGTTTTTTTTTTGTTTTAAATTGCGCAAAAATCCATAATCTACAAATCACGCGGTAACCTTTTTTTTCAATTATCTACTGCTGTTGTTTTTTGTTTCTGGTTTTGTTATGCGTAAAAAAATGGTTTAGCATTACTTTATTTTCTTAGTAAATAGCACGTTTACAAAAAAATGTGTAGGCAATTCAAAGTTCAGTTTTAAATTACATTTTGGGGAGTCAATGCCTACAACATTGGTATTAATTTAAATCTGTACTACAATTATTCCATTGACTCTTGTATTTGAATTTAAAATGTAAAAGGAAAACAAAATGTTGGCCTCTTTTGGACTCACCTTATTTGCGTGTTAAACTTCATTTTATGACCAATTTCAGTTTTAAATAATTTAGTTGGGGGCTTTGGAAAAAAGAAAAAGGTAGTTTTGCCTTACGTAGTAGAACTAAAGGGGGATTTTTTTTCGTAGAATAGTTTAATATACAGTTGTTTTATGTTGACATTCATGCATATTTTCTGCTATATAAACTGCACGCGTTAAATAAAAAGAAAAAATTCAAGTTCATAATCACAAAAAATAAAAAATAAAAATAAACATCCAGAATATTCAGCTACTTCTAAAATTTACATTACTAGACTGAAAGTGAATGAGCTAAAAAAAACTACATATACATATATCCAAAAGTTTTCCAAGTTCTCTTTTTGAGGAAAAATTTTTGAAAGTTTTGATGATAATATGTTGAATTTCTATACATTTTAAAATGTGAAAATTCTGTTTTGTATGCTTTTTGTTATAAAAATAATCAAAGTTTTACAAAAATTAATGAAAAAAAAAAAATGAAAAGTGTTGCGAATATTAAAAAAAATCAGCATGTGTTCAATTCTTTGAGTCACTGCATATAATATTCTATTATCAAATGAAGTTACAGGGTATTTCACAAAACAGACAAAGAAGTAAAATTTAAATTGCATTTCAATTCTAAATACACATGAAGTGAGCAAAGAACGTAGTTTTCAAAGAAGTTCATCACTTTCCCCGTTCCTCCAACAGCAAGCCTAGTCCGATTTCACCATACCAGAACTAAATTGACTTTTACTGATTGATATTAGAATCTGATTAGATCCAATTGATTTCTAGTGTGGTGAAATCGGACGAGAGTTCTTACCACAGGAAACGAAACGCCATGCAATTTCTTTGTAATCTTAGTTCTTTTCAGTGGGTACTAAATTTTTGTGTTGTGTTTCGAAGTGATTACTTTTAGAGGCAATGACTGCTTTTAACAAGCAGCGTTTTAAAAATATGTTCCCCGTAAGTACCTAAAAAAAAATCAACTCACTTTGATAGAAAGTAAAACCATTAATTCAAGGTTGAGGGTATTGTCGCTAAAAAAAAAAGAGGTTTGACTAAAACTAACTCAAAAATCGTAGGTCATGCTATTATAAATTTATAAAAAAATAATTCTACAAAAGTTTGCGCCAAAAAATATAGAAATTTCCTTTGATACAATCAGATTGATATTAAAAGAATCTGACATCAGAAATCGGAGCACACTTCAAAATTCCCTTTTGACTGAAGCGTTTTTTCAAAAACGATTAGCATGCGCCAAAGAGATTTTGGACCGTGATTTGAGTGTAGAGATATTTACAGTTGAATTATCTTTAATTTTTTGGAACTACTAGAACATAGCTTGGGTTAGTAAGGGCACTGAGGGGATTTGATAAATTGATTATCTGTACACAAAATTTCGACCCAAATTTTATGATCTAATTGTATGAAAAATGTTTGCTAAAGAAATGAACTACTTCCGAATAGCTGCATTCCCAATCAATTTGATTTCATAGGCGGGTGCCTTGTGCTCCTATGATAGTTTTAGGATAAAGGTTTGATTTTAAAAAATAAGAAGGTAGCTTCTTGCGCAGATCAGTTTCCATAGTTTAAATGAAAACTGTGCATATCTTCATATCAGCTGTATTTACTACGAACACTTGTTTTCTCATAACGAATTCGCTTAGTGTTCATTTGTTGATTTAATACCGGTTTTAAATTAAGTATTCACTCGGCTTCGAGTGACGACATTGGACGAGTACTAAACTAGAAATCTGCTGTACTTTTTATAGTTAGGTTTGTCTTTTACGCAATTTATGTATGTGCCGTGCCCTATGTACTTACACAAACATATACTGTGTATGTATATAAGTATTACATGAGTACATAAATATGTATGTATGTAATCAACCTGAGGTCATTTGTATACCTACCTTGCAATGGTTCGGCAAACGTTTATGCCCTCACGTACTCACCAACTTACCGCAATTCAACGTCAATTTCTCATTGATAGCAAACCAAAACCGGCACGCGTAGGTTTAGTGGAAATTAATGATGACGATGATGAATTTGTAATGTGTGTTGGCAAGTAATTTTGACAGCTAATCAGCGATGTAATGAGTTTGCTGTAACTCAAGTTTTTCAGTAGTCTTTACGTTATTTACGATGTGTGCGTGCATTGAAAGACCCCATAGATGGACGTCTCTAATAAGCGGATGGACGTCTCTCATAAGCGGACTTATTCTTTGGATCAAATTTGGTATTTTTTTTACCATCCCATGTGCGTACTGGAAACGATAAACGGACACGGGCATCCGCACGTGTCTATTTGTGAAAAAAAAAAATATCTGAAGCTCAAATAGACGGACAATTTTGTTGTTTTTTTTTTTATAACAAACATTACTGCTATTATGTTTTTGTTGTTGTCCTTTTTACGAATTCATTTATAATTTTTTTGCGCTGCTCATTGGACACACAAAACTTGACTATTTATGGTATCAATCTCCTAAGCAGACGCATAGCATTAATAAGCGGACAATTTTGTATATATTTTTTTTTTTTAATATTTTGTGTATGTTCATATTTTGTATTTGTATTTTATTTTTGTTTATATTTTATAACAATTTTTTTTCCAACATTTTAATAAGCGCACATCTCTCAAAAGCGGACACAAAGTAGGAGATCATCGGTGTCCGCTTATATAGGAGCTTTTACTGTATTTACATGAAAATCTATCGCACTATGAGTTTGCACACTTTCTGCTTTTGTTCGATGACAAATCTTTTAAATTGATATTTGATGAATTTTTAATGATTACTTGTAAAACAGAAAATATTTTTCTGAAACGTTTATTATCGGTAATCATTATCTGCCCTCCCCCTGTATTTAGCTCGTCACTTAAAATACTGTAATATTCTGCCTCATTAAATTATTTTAGTATTTAATAATGTTTTTAGAATTAAAGTTTATAAATGTTTTCCGTTTTTTCGTTTTGTTTTCATTTTAGCGAGCGCCGCTACGACGATCTATGTCGGAATATTATCAAAGACATGAACGAGTATGGTTTGTCGGTGGTCGATGATTTTCTGGGTGTCGAAAAAGGCTTGCATATTCTTAATGAAGTTCAGCAAATGTATAAAACGGGCGTTTTCAAAGTAAGCAAACTAATCATAATTGGCATACAAGAGGTTTTGAAAATATTTAATATATGTATATTTTTCTTTTTTTTCTCTTTCTTTTCTAAGGACGGTCAGTTGGTGAATAATTTGCGTGAGGAAGAGTTGCGTACGATACGTGGCGATAAGATAACGTGGGTTAAGGGCGTAGAGCCAGGCTGTGCAAATGTTGGATATTTGATTAATCAGGTATGTGTGGGTTGTTTTTGTGTATTTGGTTTCCCTACGCTTTAGACAATTTTATTCATTCGATTCAATTTTTACTCGTTATTTACAGATTGACGCAGTCATTTGCAGGGCGAATACAATGAAAAACAATGGCCAATTGGGAAACTATAATATTAAAGAGAGAACAAAGGTGAGTGTGAATGAGAGGTATATGATGTGCACGACGCATATATTTACTTACATACGGTGTATATAATGAAAATCGTGCAGCGAATTCAATTCAAAATTTTTTCAAAATCACGAAATTTTCATAAAAGTTAAAATTTGTGTAACTGGAATTTTTTTTAAACTTTTCAGGCATATGTATGGTAGTCCTTTAATCAGAATTTTTTTAGACTAAAAATTAACATTGATTTTTTTCTGCTGCCATATAAAGCAAAATTTGAAATTTAAAAAAAAAATAAAGAAAATATCCGGAATTTTGCATAAAAATTCAAAGTTTTGTAATCAGAATTTGTTGAAACTTTTTTGGTAAATAGTTTTGAAATCTCTTAAATATTCATCAAAATTTAAATTTTTGTAATCAAAATTTTGTAAACTTTTAAGTGCAAGTTTTTTGCTGTCATTTGAAACAAAACTTAAAACTTTTTACAAAACCAAAAACAAACAAAAAAATCGGGAAATTTTCATGAAAATTAAAATTTTTGTTATAAAAATTTTATTGAAACTTTTCAGGTATTAATTTGTGCAGTCTATTAAGTTTTTAAGTGCATGTTTGAAGTGGCTAAAAATTAACATTGATATTTGATTTTTTTTTTCGCTGTCATATGAAACAAACCTTTTGCAAAAAAAAAAAAACTGAAATTTTCAATAAAATTTAAATTTTTGTTATTAAAACTTTTTGAAACTTTTTTTATGTACTTTTATAGTTTATTAAACTTTCATCAAAAGTTAAATTTTTGTATCTGGATTTTTTTGAAACTTTTTTAAGTGCAATTTTGAAGTGACCGAAAATTATCATTGACTTTTTTGCTACCATTTGAAACAAATTTTGTTACTTTTTACAAAATCAAGAAAAAATCAGCAAATTTTCATTAAAATTTAAATTTTTGTGATCAGTATTTATTGAAACTTTTCAGGTGTATAGTTTTGTAGTACCTATATTAAATTTTTAAGTGCAAGTGTGAAGGGGTTAAAAATTACGGGTTTATTTGATATTTTTTTTTGCTGCCATTTGAAAAAAAGTTTCAAACTGTTTATAAATTAAAAAATAAAATAAAAATAAAAATCAGAAAATTTTCATTTCGTTAAAATTTTTGCAATAAGAATTTTTTGAAACTCTTCAGGTACATATGTATGTATGTATGTATACAGTTTTGTAGTATATTAAATTTTTAAGTGCAAGTTTGAAGTTTTTTATAATTACCATTGATTTTTGATATTTTTTTTTTGTGTCGCGCCTTGTATTTTCTTATGCTTGAAATTTTTCTATATGGTTGAAGAGAAACTTCTGATTACGTTTGATATGCTGATGAAAAATTTGAAAGCAGCTTTGATTAATTTAAAGACAAATGTTCAATTGCCATGGTTAAGATGAGATCGACTTTAAAGTTAGTAGCAGGTTTTTTGACATAACTTTTAATGGGATATCTATCATGAGCTATCTATCAAACTAGAATTAGCGCATTCTATTATCTAATAAAATCAAAATCGGGTCATACCTTGACTCTAGCGTGTGTATTTTTTGCAAACTTATTTTTCATCGTATAAGCAGCATACATTTTGAATTTGATTAAAATCGGTTTATATATACAAATTTTACAAATAAATTGATTTCAGCGGCACCTAGCGAGTTTTCTAATAGCCTATAATAGGACGAGAAATGCAAGAAATAACCTCCGTACAATGCAAAAGGCTATCATCTATAGATTAGCAATAAAATAAGTAACAAGAAATATTGAACAAAAAATTCAATTCATTAGACACCCGCTGTACGAGTATATGCATTGCTGTGGATATTTTGACAATTTGCATTTACCTTAATTAAAAATACAAATATATTAAATACAATTTTCTTCTTTTTTTTAATTTTCTTTTAGGCTATGGTAGCTTGCTACCCCGGTTCCGGTTCGCATTATGTGGTGCATGTCGATAATCCAAATAAAGATGGGCGTGTGATAACGGCAATTTACTATTTGAATGTAAATTGGGATACGATGCGCAGTGGTGGTGTTTTGCGGTAAGTTTTCGAACTTAATTTAAATGTAATATACAGTGTCAGACATACATATGTATCGATATACAGTGGTGCTTCAATTTAACGAATGGCATAATGTCCGTACTGGAAATTCGTTATAAAACAAAAGAGAGAAACATTGTATAATTATTGAAGCTTAGTAATAAGATTTCTATACATGATGTATTAAATAAATTGAAACTAGAATTCGTCAACGAAATTTTCAGAATATGCGAATTTAGTTCTAGAAAAAGCAAAAATCTGAAAATGTACATGTTTGCTTTTTGAGGGCAAAGAATTAAAACAAACGTACACTGTCTCTCTAAAATATTTAATAAAGTCGTGCAGAACATATGTATGTATGTAAATGAAATTTTACGAAAAATTAGCTCGAAAGAGCATTAACCGAGTTTTGAACTGCACGTATATTTTTTGTTGTTATTGTGAAACAACCAAATCGTAATTAAAACTCGAAGCATTCTTAATGTAGAATTCTTTCAACTAACAACACTCGTTATATAGACTCAACAATGTATTGAAAAAAAGCTGTTCCTCATAACGAATATTCGTTATAACGGTATTTTGTTACATGGAGGTGAATGCTGAACACTGTCAGCAAAAAAATTATTCAAATCAACGAAGGAATTTTTTAAAATTTGATGAATTTTTGTGAACTTTTGAAACTTTTATTTAAATTGCTTATGTTGTAGCTCTACCTATATAAATAATTATTAAAAATAAATTAATAAACAAAAATTACAAACTGTAGTATATTAAATTTTATCCAAAATGATTTGCGCGATGATGTAAAAACAATTTCTCAATAAATAATTGTAGATCGTTCATTTTATAAAAAAAATCGACTAGGTCGTTAAAGGCAAAAGAGCGCACATTTCTAATTTTCATGGTTGTTGTTGTTGTTGTAACAGCATAAAACATTCCCCATAAAGTTTTGGTGACAGTGCTTGACCAGATTTAAATCCGGGCGTTCCGGTATCGTAGAACCGACTGTCGTGGGAATTTTTATCATTAGTTTTATTTATTTTTTTCTATTTTATTCCGATTGCTTTTATTTTACTTTTACATTCGCTCCAATTATAATTAATTGTTCTCTCTTCCTCCCTATTGCAGCATCTTCCCAGAGCACGTTAATACAGTTGCTGACATCGAACCGAAATTCGATCGACTGATCTTCTTCTGGTCCGATAGACGCAATCCCCACGAAGTACAACCCTCACATCGCACCCGCTACGCCATTACCGTTTGGTATTTTGATGCGAACGAACGCGAAGCGGCGCTAAATCGTGTCAAAAATAACAAGAACAATGCCAAAGGAACTACAAATACAACAACAATAAATGCAAATGGGACAACGGCGCCTACAAATATGCATGACGCCGCAACCAACAACACCAATCCAAATCACCAAACACACACGACAAATACGCCAGCGTCGATAATCACTCCATCAACAGCTGCAACAACAACCATACCAATAACAACAACAACAACAGCATCGACAACTCCTCCAACGCCTGCAAATAGCAACAAACCGCTTGCGAATGCAAATTTCAATACGATCATAAATAATAGCAAATGTGCGAGTATAAATACCGAACATGCGATTAGCAACGATGCAAAACATATGAACGCGAATATGACTAATAATGTTGTTTTAGCGAATTCGAGTGAAATTTGTACATAACATCATAATCAGAATTTGTTGTTGGTGTTAAAAGAGTTGCGAGTGTCGGCTGTGGAACGTGCCAGTGCTAAGGGCTAAAAATGTCGTTGCTGGCGGCTGTCGACGTTGCTCCCATCAAATGTTGACTCAATGCAAACTGGAATTACAACAAAAAACACACTTTTTAATAGTGCAGAAAAAAATATATAAAAAGTGGTTAAAATTGCAGATCTCCAGTGGTGATCGAGCATCGAGTAAGTTGGTTTTATTCGTTATACTATGTATAAAATTTCAAACATTTTGATGCGGACTATTTATGTATACTTTAGGGCGAAAATTCAATTTGGAAAATGAAGAATTGTGAGAAAAATTCGGAAGCGAATTTGGATTTAATAATTTCTTAAAGTTGGTATTACTTATACTATAAAAAATCAATGTATATATGGTTCACTAGAATTAGGCAGGTTACCTTAGAACAACTGTTCATTTATGTATGTACGTAAAAACCAATCAAAATGTTAGCAAATAATGTATAATTTTTATAAAAGTAAAACAAAAAAAAACAACAACATTTATACATAGTGATTTATAAATAGCGACACATTCTGTAAAGAATTGTAACTATAATCAAACATAAATATCTGCGTACACATACACCCACATTACACTATTTTCTTTTTCTTATAAATTACACCTACCATTTTATAACTTCATAGTCTTATTTTCAAATCAACCAAATACATACATATGTTAACAGTTAGCTAATTGTAATAGGGTTTTCAATTTATAGAATGTGATTTTGCTTGAACTAGTATTTGAAATTAAAATTGCATGCAATAGTTGCTAGATAAACATAGAAAATACTTTGCAACGGAGAGGCTAAAGTTGAAATTACAGCCTCAATGGTATTACTATAAATTACACTGTGATACAAAATGGAGGTTTATGTCTTAGTATTGGGTGCAACTAAAAGTAAATGAGAGTTTAGATTTCACATAACAAAATCCCGAAAGCATTTTTAGCCTATAGATCTGTGTTTTTTTTTCTGCTACCTATCTAAAGTTTGTGATTTTTGGGATGCCCTGTATACAGAAAAAATTTAATAAAATAATGTTTTCTTCTGGAAAGTTTTATTATTTTTTTCCTATTGTTAAAGTCGAGGATATAATTTTTAATTTTATCAAAAACTTCCGCTAGATGGCGCTGTTATAAAATACAAGATTGCGCACGTTCTGGATATTGTAGCAGGTTAAACTCCTACTTATCCAGAATTAACCCAGTCATACTCAAGGTGTGTCCGGCATGTGATAACTCCCCGCACGATACCGCTCACCTTTTCACATGCCCCTTAAAACCGACTCATCTAACCGCCCTTTCCCTTTCGTCCGACCCTGTCGAAACTGCGCGTTTCTTGGGCCTTCCCCTAGTTGAGTTTGATGATAACGACCATGGTTGAACCGATCTTGCAGGGTCTGGGTAACCGCTACAACAACAACAACAACAACAACAACAAGATTGTGCCTTCCCGCGGCGAAGTGGCAGATTTCATTATTAGTAAACAAAAATACGGGAGAAAGAAGAATGAAATACAACTTTCAATATTTCAGTGAGAAATGTATTTAAATTTTGCTTAAGTGTAAAGAGATGATTTATAAGCAGTGATTTAAAAAATAAATCGGCAAACTATTAAAAAATTGGCTTTTGCACCCTTTGTGAAAAAAACCTTCGCCTTGTTGCCGTTGAGGATTATCAAAATCGGCAAAACCAAAGTAGCGGTAGCTCTGAAAGCTTCACCTTCTGTATTCAGTGAACCGTGGTTGCTAACCAATAATGATAGAATATCAGATTACGATAATGCTGGCAGCGTACACGTCACTGATGTTCATTCATTTTGTTTAGCCTTCTAAAACTTCTTTTTTTCTTTTCAATAAAAACTCTTGAATAATACTAAAAAAAAGTATGCGACAGCGCCACCTAGCGTAAGTTTAAGGTAAAAATAAACATCAAAAATAAAATGCTCTTGATTCAAAAACCACTTTCTGGAAGAATTCCACAAAAAATCATTTGATCAAATTTTACTCAATTGCCCCTGTATAGAAATCACTAAATTAAATGCGTTCGACAAAAAAAAAACCAGATCTATATGCTAAAACATCTTTTAGATTTTTTTTGTGAGAGTTGTAGACTTGCATTAACTTTTGTTTCCATCAAATACGTAGAATCTTCTTACCCAGTGTTATTATTCCCCTATACATTTTTTTTGTTTGCAATTGTTTCTCCTTATGATTTCAATAATTTCTTTGATACATATTTTCCTAAAACCGATTCATTTTCATTAGGCAGTGTATAAATATTAGTAAGCTCATGTACATACATATATGTATTAAATACATTTATAGTAAATTACATTTTATTTTAATTAATCATACACACACACACACATACACATTTACATAGAGCTGTTGTGTAGTGCAAATACGCGTTATAAGTGTATACCTACGTGCACGATGGCATGCATGCTGGCGAAAGTAATGAATAAATTAGTTGGCAAGATAAGTTCGAAAACTTGGCAACAACAAAAACGTAAGTAAGTAGTGGCGTAACTACAGTACAGTGCCGAGAAAAAAGTAATGGCGCAGTACATTTTTGTACAATATGCACAATGTTTTTCATGCTAAAACTTGAGTGGTAATTTTTTTTTATTAAAACGTAGCTTATTTTATAACAAAAATCATATGAGTTCAGATTTCACAACCTAAGAAAATTTAAAAAAATTGTCATCATAATTTCAAGTCTCTTAACCTAACCCTACTTCCTTAATAGAATTATATTTGATCCTATTTTTTTCGCTTAATGCTAGATGTCAAATATGTCCATGTAAAATAAATGGAAATAAATCTGGCAATTTTGGCACTTATGCTATAATTCCTTTTACCCAGCAACTGTAAAGATAAATAAAAAATAATTAAAAAACAAAAAAATTAGAGGGCTATTATTTAAAAGTGTAATTTTTGACCGTATCAAGGAAATAAGTTTAATTTTTTAACAAGGGAAGTAGGGGCAAAAAGAAATTTTTTAGTGCATTCATTTTAAGTGACTGAAATTTTAAGATAATTTTTTATATTTTTTTTCACCTGTAGGGTTTCCTACATATAAAAAATAATTTTGTTCATACTTTTTTGGAAAAATATGCGCAGCACCGTCAAAAAAAAAATTGTCAAAAATTAATTATTAAGCTTAGCTACTTAAAACTTTCACTTTATTATACTTCAATTTAATAGTCTACATACAAAACTGCATAATCGAAATTTTGAAAAACATGTTTTTCTAACTTGCTGAATTTTTGTGAATTTTCTGCAAAATTTAAAATTTGTGCTCATATGGATTTTGCTATAGAATGAGCTATATTTTTTTTTTTACAAAAAATTAACGAATAAGGTTCAGCATGAAACATAAATTTACTGTGCCAATACTTTTTGCCGGCACTGTATATATATATATACATATATCTATACATATGTATATACATATAAAAGTAAATGGAAAATAAATGAGGAAAAGTTTTACTTTCGTCTTACTACATATACATACATTTGTATGTACATACATACTTACACACACATATAATTACGCATACATACATACATACATATGTATAACTATTTTTCTATTAATGAAAATCCTACATATAATAAACTTAAATATAAGATTATTTGCATAAATATTTCGTTGTCTACTAAACTTAGTTACCTTGCATTATATAAAATTTAATATGATAAGCACATACCTTCATACATACATACATATAAAACTATAAATGTATTTGTATGTTGAAAGCTTGTAAAAAGCGTGAAAATGTTCTATATAAAAAAGTACGAAAAAAAAAATTCAATTAAAAAATTGATCTGCTAAAAATGCTAAAATATACATTGTATATAAATAATTTATTATTCAAATGAAACTTAAATTTGTTGTTTTCTTATATGCGTCAAACGCAAACACGCAAATGTGCCTTGTTATGGTTTTTTTCGGAGTTTGTATGCGAAAAGTTTTTATTTAAGGAGCCCGCCCAATTCCGCCGTAAGGTATTTTATGTACTCACAGTTGGTACTACTTTGCTTGTTGTTGTTGTTATAGCTGCCGGGTGAAACCCGTGTTTTTCCGGTACGTAGAACCGACTGTAGTGGGTATGGTACTTCTTTCCTCTTTGCGCTTGGCGAAAGGAAGTAAGCAGGTAGTAGTGGTATAGCAAATACAGCTGTTTTGCAAGTATTTTGTTGTTGCCTTAACAAACGCTTTAATGACAATACGATTGAAATCTACGTCGACGAAATGTTAGAACAAACCACGTTTGATAGTTCAGTGGGTTTTTAAATAAAAAAAAAAGAACAAAGTAGGTAGTATACTTTTAAAACTTCTTCGTTTAGTTTGTCTAGATTATCTTCGGATGTTTTAGGGAGTTCTTTTTGAAAAAAAATCTTTACGGTGTGTTATCTGAGTGAACTTTCTGGAAAGCCGAAATTAATAATTTAAGAAGTCCTATAGACAAGAAGTCTCCTTTCACCGGCGGATATGCTCCTTTGGGAGCCTCCATAGGATGGAGAGCGCATCACATGCGGAACACAAATTGTGCATCTTGCGGACTCCACTGATTGTCTGGGATTTGGCACCTACTTGTACGGTTGCTGCTCGGGCAGGGGTACGGTAAGAAACAGCCGATGCAGTCGGCTGGTGAAACGCTCCCAAAAGAGTGATGAAGATCGCGAACACATCCCGCGCTTCGTTCAATATTCGGTCGGTTCGGATGAAGCTCACTTTTGGTTGAATGGCTACGTTAATTAACAAAATTGTCGCATATTTCTTCAAAAATCAAACCGGCCATAATGTTACAGTCAATGTGGAACGCTATAGGGATTATTAGGATTAATTACTTTGTCGTACCTGAATTGGGGGATGCTGATGTGGACGACCTTTAGTTCCAACAAGACGGCGCTATATATATTCAACCAACGAAACAATAAATTTATCGAAGGAAACTTGGTAAGCGCATTATCTCGCGTCGTTGTCCTATGGCGGTCATCCAAGATCTTACAATTTAACTCCGTTGGACCATTTATTGTGGGATTTGGTGATGTCGCTTGTCTACGCAGATAAGCCCGAGACGATTGACGCCTTGGAAGTGAATATTCGGCGAGTTATTGCTGACGTATGGCCCCAATTGCTGCAAAAGGTAGTCGAAAATTGGGTCTCTCGGCTGGAATTTATTCGAGCCAGCCGCGACGGTCACTTGCCCGAAATCATTTTTGAAACAAAATGGCAAACCTTATCTCTATAATAAAGCTCAATTCTTGGCCATAACATTAAATTATATGGATTTTTTTTTTTTGAAAACTACACGTATACAAAAGAACACCCTTTACATGCATCTGTGATCACGAAAGTAGTAGTTAAATGTATTAACAAGTATTTTTTACCATTTTTTCTCTCCTTATTAAATTTTAAAATTTTTTAAATAAAATTTTATGATGCCATTATGATAGGTGACATATGTACGTTGGCAATTTTTTACTCTAAAAACTACTTTTTATTTTACTGCGAATTTAAAAAAAAAATACCACGAATACCTACTGCAAATACTGCAAAAAAGTTCAGGAAGCTTTATTGTAAAATCTTTGATTTTGATAGTGAAATTGGGAAATTTCGAGAACTTTTGACAAAAAAACTAGCCTCGTTTACAAGTCCAACTGTAAGTATTAATGAAATAAATGAAAAATAATATCATTAGCATAATAACCTTCATAAACAGTTGCATTGTATTTACATCATGTAAAGGAAAATTCGAGAAATTAAAAAAAAATGCCATAAAAAAATGTCAGTTAATGTTTGCATATTTTTGAAAGCTTGCGGTTTAGACCATAGTTCAGCTGCGTAATGAGTGAGAGGAGATGGTGAGGTTGAAGCCGGTGGCGAGTATTTTAGTTTTTTTTTTACTGAAGGGTGCCACGAATTTTCTTACATACAAAGTACGTTCCACAATTTTTTTTTCATGGGAAAAAACGAAAATCAGTTGACATTTGCAGCTAATTGGAATTGGAAAAGTTCGAACTAAAAAGCTTGCAAATTTTACAAACTTTTACCATATTTTTTCTACAAAGTTCGAAATGTGGAAATGTGAAAGAAATTCAGAAGCATTTTAAATTTTTACCGAAATCACTGCATCTACCGAATTTGGTAGAGTTTGGTAAAGCGGTTACTGAGATAAAACTTTTTATTATAATTGGGCCCCGTTTTCCAAAATTATTAATTTATTTTATCTAATGCTCAAATACAATTTGTTTTTGACTAACTGCCACTAATGTTTCTTCAGTGTTTAAGGAAAAATTTTAATGTTTGCATTTTTAATAAATATCTCAAATTTGATAAAACTTTTTGAACAACACTGTTTTTGTGGTAAACGTGTGTTTATATTTAAAGCTTAAATATTTTACTCTCAGATGCAATTTAAATTTTTTAAATATCTTAATTAGTTCAAGAGTTAGGATTTTTGCAACGAAAGGAGTCAAACGGCGCCCGCAAAGCATCGCAAACTTGGTAGGGGAACGTACGAGTAGATTTCATATGACATCGCAGTGGGCCTGTTCTTGACCTAACTGTAGTGGGCGCCACTTTTTCTAGTCATGTCAACTTAACCCAATTGTCTAACTATATTCATCCAATATAGCGAATTTAGGTTTAATACGTAGAATTAAAAAAAAAATAAAAATACGCAAATAACCGTTACTTTTGAATAATATACATTCTTTATTTTCAGAAAAAAATATTTAATGATTTTACATTCACATTACATATAGATTCTTTATATGTACTAATATATGTGTGAGTGTGTGTGTGTGTGTGATTGTTATACAAATGTTGATGTCTTTTTTTTTAAATATATTTTTTAAATATTTTCTAATTAGGCGTACTCGTAGAATGCGACGCTTCAAAGTGTCCTTTTTCCATACACACCTAAATGTGTACATATGTATGCGTATGCACATATGTGTGTATGTGTGTGTGTATATTTATAATAACTTATGCATGTATGCAACTGACTTTCTATACTTTCTTGATTTTATTAATAACTTTACACAATATTTTCTTTTTTTATTATTTTATAATATCATACATAATATAAGTAAATATTTTATATGTATACTCTTACCGCGTGTGTATGTGTAGATATATTCATGTTTGTATGTATGTATGTATGTATTTGCACATACCAATTTTACAACAATATTTTTTATTTCATAAATTTCCTTTTTGTTTCTTATCATCACCTTTGTTTAGTTCCTTGCATTTGTCTTGTTTTTAGTTGCATTTTTTGCCTTTTGTAAGCCGCTTTGTTTTTCATCCGATGGCTTGTAGACTTTTAGTATTTTGTTTGTTGCTTTTTTTAAGCACTATATTTACGAGTATGTGTGTATGCACAGTGTGTGAATTTCAACATTTGCAGCTTTTACAACAATTCCATAAATACATATTTTTCTTTTGCGTTTTGTACAAATACCTTTTTTACAGAATAAATTCCAGGCATATTTTTTATTGCATAATTTGAAAGTATGTATGTATATGTACGTAATTTAAAGAAAATTTTTATGAAAAAAAAAAAAATTGAAATTTTTAAATGTTGTGATTTTGAAACACAATTGGGTTGAAAGCCAAAAATTTTGGATTCAAAAATCGCATATATGTACGTAATTTGTTTAATGATTTGGTTTGATTTGAATTTTTGGGTTAAGCAAATAAATGTGGATTGGCTTTGAGTTTCGCGAATTTCTATGTTTTCAGTTGTTTTTTGTTATTTTTCGTGCGTCACCTTTTTGTTAAGTTCAATATATATGTACTTGGTAAACTCTATCGCTTAGTATTTCGGAATCTCTCTTGTTTATCTTTTTAATATTTTAAGCTTTTTATTTATTCGTTTCCAACGTGTTACTCTACCATCAAAGCACTAATTGTTTATTTTTCAGCACTGTTCTTGTTCTTGTTGTTGTTTCCAACCAGTATAAAAATAAATATGTATTGCACTTTCATTTTTCATTTCTAATTTCCACCAAAAACATATTCTTAAGTTATATATACTTATAGTTTTTTTGTGTGTGTATTTTTGTAGTGTACACCACTGTGCTGTGAACTTGGCTGCAATTTTTCTTCGCCGGCGGAGTGTAGGCTACTAGGAATTTTCATAAGCAACCATAGGTGGACCCTAGTAAGTATATTGCTTCTTTTTTGCGCCAATCTCCATTAAAGTTTCACCTTTTTTATTTTATACAAGTTTTGTTACTATGTTGTTGGTTATTCTTTCCTTAACTATTCCATCAGAAAAATATATGCATGCATTCTGTTTAATATTTATGTATGTATGTATGTATTTGAATTTGTATTCTAAAAGTATTTTGAAATTACTTTTCATACTATACTGCTTTTTTTTCTTTAATATGTGTATGTATTTTTCTTTAAACAGTAAACCATCAACTAATTTGATGTTTTTTGGAAAGATTTCCCGTAATATTTTTGTCACATTTGATTTGGAGATAAAGCGATTTGCGCCGATTTAATATTTTTTCATTCCCAAATAATTGAAAATAAACACAGTATGTGTGTGCCTTAATATACAGTAATGTTGAAAAAATAGGTACAGTACTTTTTGATCAGTTTTAATGGCTATTCTTCGTTTGGTTGGATTTTGTGTTTATTATATCTCTATGAAAGTCTAGCTCATTATATAACAAAAAGTATATATATCCACATTTCCAAATTTGTACAACAACAACAAACTTTTTACTTTTAGTTTTTAGACAGGGACTATAACAGTTAAAATTTTTATCTTTAAACTCGCTCTTCAACGATTATTTGTAACTTTTATTTAGTTAACCATTGAATAACAGTTATTTTTGACTTCTTTTATGTATATAAATCCAAAATAACAATTATACTTTAATTTTTACTTTAAAAATCATAAATAACAGATACTTTTAATATTTACAAATAAAAATAACCGCCATTTATGATTTTTATTTTATGAATCAAAAACAACTGTTCTTGAAGACTTTTATAGATACAAGCCATCAATATAAATCAGTGTCGGACTTTTATTTTTTAAGTATTACTTATAAAAATCATTTTATTTTTTTGCAGAAAATAATATAGAAAAATTAAAATGACTTTTAAAAGTATGACTTAAAAAATAAAAGCCAGTGAGTGATTTATAATGGTGCCTTTTATAAATAATAGTCTTCAATAACTGTTATTTTTTTTTAAATTAAATAAAAATCATAAATAACTGCTATTTTTGATTAATAAAATAACTGTTATTCTAGATTAATAAAAAAAAAATAACAGTTATTTTTATATATTAATAAAATAAAAATCAAGCAAAAATAACAGTTATTTTTGATATAAAATAAAAATCCGAAATAACTGTTATATTTATATGATTTCCAAAATGCTTATAAATAATAGTCTTCAATAGCTGTTAATTGTTTTTAATAAAATAAAAATCTTAAATAACTCTAATTTTTTATTTATAAAATAAAAATCAAAAGAAGTTGTTATTTCAGATGTATGAAATAAAAATCAAAAATACCTGTTATTTTTTTAATTTTGCTTAAAAATTACAAAAAAAAAGTTATTTAAAAATTTGACTGTCGGTGAAATAAGAAATCGATTGGTCAACACATTTCTTTCATAGTGAATTTTTCGTTGACAGTTTTCAGAAATAACTCTTATTTTCGTTCTCCGTTTTTAGACAAATTCTAAGTATGTAGTTTCATAGCTCATTAAATTCCAGTATAATAAAGTGCAACTTACGAGCAGCTAAAAATTGTCGTTGATGTTTGATAATTGTTTTTGCTTACAAACTATGTTCGAAAATTTGTTTTGTAATATAAATATGGAGGAAAATACGGCTCCAAAAAAAAAAGATCAAAAACCAACAAGAAATAACAGTTTTTTTAGCTACTTCAAACTTGCACTTCGATAATCTACTTACAATATAATGGACTATAAAACTTCATACTTAGCGCTTTTCTAAAATTTCTGTATACAAAATTTGTTGTTGTAATTTTTTTGATTTTTACTCTTTTTCCTACACATGTACATATGTAGTTTGAAATTTGGATTTATACTTTTTTTGTTATACTAGAATTTGCTAGACTTTTGTAAAGAAATAATAAACTCAAAACAAACAAAATATGAATATACAAAACTGGTCGAAATTTCATGTTCCTCCTTGTTTTTACCATTACTCTATGAGACAGTATTAATGAGTATTAAGAACTGAAGCATCTGACCTTTGCATTAGCGTAAATACTCACTGCATTTTAAACAGTAAATAGTAAATTTCGCGCACAAGAAGATGATTAAAAAGCTCGTGGGCTCTCAGATTCTTTCCCCCAGTTGCATTCATTATTCATGAGGCTTCGCAATTATGCTCATTTATGTTCATTTTTTTTGCCAATTGTGAGTGAAAAAAAGTATTAATATAGATAGAGAACATTAGTGCTCACTGCATTTGAGTAATTTTACTCACTTAATTTATTCGCGCGAGCTCCCGTCAGCTTATCACAATCGATCAATTTTTTTTTTTTAGCTATGAGACTTTATCTGGTCTTTGAGGTGTTTTTATTTGGATCTTGCTCTTCCAATTTAATTTATTATTTTAAATCTTCTGTCGATATTTTACATCTTCATTGCCTATGTAAAGATTTACGTAAATTTTTATTCGCATATTAAGTAGGTACATATGTACATACATATGTATATACCTATATATCTAAATAGGTATTATAGGTTAAGTGCGTACAATTACATTTCAAAAAACGTTTTCAACAATCGGTGCATTCATTTAAAGCAAATACTACATACAAAAATTCTTCAGCCAAATATTTTTTTAGCTATTCTCTCTATTGAGTTATTTGAAGAAAGAATATAGCGGTATAGAATTTTATAAAAATACAAAAGTGGTATTTCAATTTATTTACCATTTTGTAGCAAAACATTTGGCTTTGTTGTATTTTACAATAATATACTTATATTTTTAGATATGTGTTTGTTTGATCTACAGAGTTTAAGTGTTTAGCTTTTCGTTTTCAATAATTTAGTTACTTTTCAAACAGTATTGAAGTCAATCTATGCAATAGGTGAAACAAATTTTAACCGATATGTTCATTAATCTAATAAACTTACTAATACTCCGGTTCGTTTCTATGAACAAGTGAAGTACACTTGTCTTGTCAATCTGGTTTGTCGCTTTTAATGTAGACAAGGCAAGGCCACGCTGAAAAATCTGTGCGTCAGCTGCTCCATAAAAAGAGATTTACTAAAAATGCGGTCATATTTTCTGCCTTCCTTTTAATAACTCATAGTTGCGGTGGCGGTTCACTATGTTTTTAGCATAAAAGCGACGTCTAATTTTTCGAAAGAAAAAAAGAATTGCGAAGTGCTTGATATACAGTCGACAATACATATGGCTTCACTTAAAAAGCGGATCGATTCCAAGACACAAGGCTAAGTTCGATTGTCTTCCTTAAAATCAAAATTTTTAAGTACATTAATGGAACCAGAGATGGAGAGAAATGGAGATATTTAATGCAGGGTTATTTCAGTAAGGATGAAACAAATTAAAAAACTAAAATGATCTAAATTTTTAATTTGCATAACGTGTTTTTCCTCATCCCTACAATTCCAAAAAAAAAGTAGCCACGTGGC
The DNA here is from genome assembly GCA_951828415.1 of Anomoia purmunda. NCBI lineage: Eukaryota > Metazoa > Arthropoda > Insecta > Diptera > Tephritidae > Anomoia > Anomoia purmunda. The sequence goes on from OX639993.1 coordinate 20,391,265, forward strand.
ACTCAAAAACTGGCGGTTTTGTCATGTTCCGTTACGAGTAGTATTCCCGAAAAAAGCTTGACATTCGGCTCCTCAGCTTCGCATTTCGCACACTCACCCGCTTCCTCGTTTCCCCAGACGCTGAGCCCTGCGAAGCAGCATAATGTATGGATCGGAATCTCGTTGGAGTTTAAAACTGTGTCAGATTCCCAGTCACTTCTGTCAGAAAAGTGAACCTTAAAGTTGTGGCTAAAGTCGATATCTGATATCTGCGATCTTTCGTGTTCTACACCGACTCGGTTTAAGATATGGGAATGACCCTTATCCGTTATCAGTAGCCTTTTAGATGCACTAAGCCTTAGAGCAAATAGCTGGAATAATTAAATAAATGTCTATGTCTAAACGCTTGTGGCCTCGTTGTACCTTTTGCAAACTGAGCGGATAGGACGTCATACTTAAAGAAATCAATGCTTGTGAATGACTGCAAAACTCTTCTGAACCAACTGGCCACAACGTTGTGGTGGGTCCGGGGCATGAGGGGTTTGAAAGCAACAAAAGGGATGGCAGGCTCGAAACAGCCTGGGCCCGACGACGCCTGCTTGGTCCAGAGCCTTTCAGTGCATCATCCACGGGTTACAATGTAGAATTAATAAGAAGATTATCTTATATATAAAAATTAATCTGCGAATTGTATGTACGGGCATAACTTCAGAACGCCGGCAACAAATTGGATAATTTTTTGCTGTTATATTTACTGTAGCCCGGGTAGTGTTTGTATGAAAAAATTGCCGGTAGGTGGCGATGAAGTCGAGATATATTTAAAGTCGTATTTGTGGGTCGATTTGGTTCATATTCAGTATCTATAGCGATTAAGTTTACATTAGGTATGTACATAGATTGACTGTGCAATGATACATGGCTTTGCAAAAAACTATACCGGTAGGTGCTGCGTGGTCCGAAAAATCGCATTTCTGGACTGATTAAGTTCATATTTAGAGAAGCGTTTTTTCGTGTTTTTTTTGTTCTAAATATTTTGACTGTGCCACTGATTAAATATTTACCTTCTCGCGTGTATTATTTGATATTCAATGCAAAGATTGTGGAGATTTTTTCGAAAAACTGAGTTATTTTATAACACCGAATTTTTAATTACCTCGGTCATTACCTACCTAGATATGGTAATTTTGGAAAAAGGAATAGTTATGCAGTAAACGCCTTGATATACATACATATAATCTCCGAAGGGATATCGGTTACTGATTGTGTTTTGGATGGCGCAGGTAAAGAGTATTTTTCCTTCAAAATCCTTACAATGCATTTTGAAGTAACTGGGCTGGTTCGAGCAGATACATAAGTGGTATTTACTATAATTTTCTTGTCGATATACTCCGAAATTCGCATTCATATTGAATTCATTTCTAATGCCACCGTGTTGCGGATCAGATTCCACAATAGACCACCTCCTAGACGAATGCCCAAGTCTCCAAGACCACAGGATCGGAACCTTCAAGGACTCTAAACCGACTGCACTTCTTGGCAAACCCTCGACAGAAAATATTAACAAAATATATAACTTTTTGAAACTATGCAGTTCATTAAAACACATTTGATTTCAAAACCAGATTTACACGAAATACAAAAATAATGTAATACACACCTAATGATAGAGTCGTAAGCCCTGGCAGCTAGTACTCATTTTGATATTTAGATATAAGCTTTGTGATATATCTAATTAATAATAATAATAATAATAAAAGGCGGAGAAATATAGAGCGCAGATATCGAAATAATGCAAATCAACGAAATTTGCGATCTAGGGAAGTTACTGAGCAATATGCAAACCTAAATGAGACTGAGTAGAATCGCATATCACAAAAATGTTCAGCACGCACATTAGGCCTTAATGTAATATAATGATATGTAATATAAAACTGATTTTTGGAATTTTAAGCAATATTTGAAATTCTGTTTCTTTTATAAAATTCTATGCCACTCTTTCTTCATTTCTGCTCTCTAAATTTGTAATGACTGCAATTAGTTACAATTCATTTGATAAGGGACAACACTACAATTATCCTTACACTTTGGCAATGCGATATTCAAAAACGAATACAATACACTCAAAAACGCTAAAGTACCTACATACATACAAGATTACATATTAAAAACTACATAAAGCGTTCAACAATGATGTGAAATATGAGTACAATATATAAGTACTCGTTTTGAATTTAGTAATGCCTTTTATCAACATACATACATATGTATATGCATGTATGTGTATGCGTATGTGTTTGTATGTATTTTATATTCGTGTGTGTGTAAGCACATACATACATATGTAATACATATATTTACGAAACTGTTTTTATGCGAGCTCAATTTTATAAATAGTTACATATTTATGTCTTTCTACTTCCTATTAGATAGACATTTTTTTTTTACTTTATGGCAAAATGGCGGCATTTTAATATAAATTTTTTTAACACACTAGACGAATTGATGAAAATATTTGCTTGTATATTCTATACATATGCACTTACATATAACATTTGTGTGTGTTGTTTTTTTTTCAAATAATCACCTACTACAAAGCTTTTGTGACACTACTCATTGAGTTATTTACAATAAATTTTACCTCTGTCGCGCTTTTTGGCGCAAACCAAAAAAGGCTTAATAAACTTTTGCTGCACATATCGCCATATACATTTTTGTTTTTGTAATTTTCAACTCATACGAGTATGCTTTTAATACTTTACTTTTTATAATCTAATTATATTTGTAACAAAATTCAAAGTTCACAGCTTCAACTACATACAACATATGCTTCTGTTTTGGTTTGTTCTCTTTTTTTCAAAACAAAAAAATCTAATTACGCACAGGCATCGCGCTTTCTATGGCCTAGCATTTCGTAGATAATTATATTTTGTAATATATACCAATTTAATAATATTTATAAAATATTTTTATGTTTTATATATTATGCGTGTTTATCTCAATTATATGTACGTACGTAATAGTAGTTACATACATATCTTCGTTTATATGTACATAAGTGTATGAAAGAATGTCAGTATGTTTTGTTTTTTTTTTATATAATTATTATTCGCTTGGAATGATCCAGTCTACAATTTAATTGACAGAAGTTACGATTTGCCGCGCATTTAATTTATTACATGTTAAATATTTTTGTCTTATCTTTTTTGCTTTTTAGAGTTTTTGTCCTTTTTGGCTACACAACAGCAAACAACGAAGGAGCATAATTTTACAATTTCAAACATATCTATGTTTAGCGTGCACACACAAAACTACAATTTAATATAATATGCTAATATCGGTAATGCTAATTAATTTTGTAACATTTTTATTTAGCAATCAATATATTAATTTAGGCTCGTGCAATTTTGATATTATTTTGACTAAGGGCGAAGTTAACTTTATGGTTCTAATCTCTTACGATATGAATATCATATGAAAGCAAAAAATTATAAACTTATCAATTTATATGCACAACTCTCCTTTTTTGAAAAAGAAATTCGATTGACTTTAGACGTTTTTATACCAATAAATTCTGATCTCTTCTAGAAAAAAAATATTTGTACACCATTGTTACAACTGTGCCACGATACAAATATTTATAAGGTAAAATCGCTGAGACCCAGTCTGAATATTTTTGAAGTTCGCTAACAATATAAAACATTTCTTGAAAAACAAAAAAAAAAGAAATTTGATAATTTTATTGTAAATTTTTTTGTTTGGCGAGATTTATACGACACCGAGCAACGCGGTTTCTCTAAATAAAGGTAGCAGAAAATGTAGCAATAGATTTCAGTTTTTTAATAAAAATTTAATAAAAAAAAAAAAAAAATTTTACAAAATTTTCGAGTGTGTAGTTTTGCAGTCTATGCAATATATATAATTTATGTATATATATTTCAGTATAATAAAGTGCAAGTTTCAAGTAGCTAGATATTACAGTTGATTTTTGAGAAACTCGTGTGTTTTGGGTGTCTCCCATATAAAAATAAATTTTATTTATTAGTTATATATATACATATATGGAAAAAAAAGTCAGAGTGTAATTTTATTGAACTGCAATTTGCTAGTATACTAACCTGCATATTCAAAACCTAAAATATTTTTTGAAATTTTTATGAAAATTTGTCTTTTAGAAAATTAACGGTATTTTAATTGAAAAGTTACGGAAATTGAATAAAAGATAGGAGCGTATTTATAAATCAATATTGTTATTAAATATCTACTCACATAAATACACACATACTATGTACATATGTGCACAAACACAGTTAAATGTGCATGCAAGTTTCTAAGAGAAATGTCTCATTCTGTTTATCGAAAAAACCATAAAGGCTGATTAACGGTTTGCGGGTTTTCTAAGATAGGCGAAATTAAATGATCAAATGTTACTAAATTTGCATATTTTATTTAAAATTTAATTCAATTTCTTGAGTGGCAATTTTATGGTAACTCATATCAGCCCGGACTTTATTAATATTTTCTGACAGTTGCTATACTACTCCTATAATACTCGCCTACTAAAGTTGTAATGTTCCGGCCTAAAAGTTGGTTTCAAAAAAGTGGAAAAAACGGTTAACATATATGCACGTCTGATCGATATACAGTAAAATATCACTGGAAATATTTTCGTAAAACATATTAACCCATTAGCTTCCACCTAAAGAAGTGCCCTCTTGACCGTTTATTCTAGAAACCTCTCAAAAAACTAATTCGAAAAGTCGTTAGAAGATTAATGTGATCTTGCACATTCGTCCGAATTTCTGAGAAGGAATTTAAGTTTAGTATTACAATATTATAACAATTTATTCCCATATCGTATCTGAGGAAAGAAATGGTAATCAGAGTCTTTACGGAATCTTCCAGCAGCTCAAAAATTGATTTAAATAAATACGATATTGAAGTAGCGGACTTGAATTTATTTAATTTTTTTTGTAATATTTATAATTTTCATTTCAATAAAAATTTCAACATTTTCATGTTTCAATGAAGTATTGAATGAACGAAACTTGAAAGAAATACGAATAAAAAAATAGCAATCAGCTGATCAAATAACATCACCTTATATGAATTCGCCATGGGTAAAAAAGTATGGCCAACGAATTGAGAGGATGATTTTACCTTATAAAATTAGCGAATTTTAATAGTTATAGTTCGATTATAATCATTTGAATATTTCATCAGATTATTGTAGTTTTAAGTGATAACTCAAGTTAAGCTGTTTGCCAAATTTCACAGTTTTTTTGTATATACACTAAAAAAAACGCCAAACAACACGGATATCATGTCTGTTACTTTTTCACAAAACAGCTTAAGTCAACTTATCACTTTCTTCCAGCTGAAACCTAAAATTTTAGACTTACATAAATGCAATATTTTTCTCAGTATTTTTAAAAACATCTTTCTCATCTTGCTAAAAGTATACTATTTGAAAAACAGGGCTTTTTGGCATAACTGCGAAAGCTGCTAAGTCGAAAACAAACGTGGGTATTAACATGACAATGGAAATTGAGAAATGTCCAATTGAAATACGATAAGTTCATATTTCATTATTTTACGGAGGAGTCGAGTGCTAGAATTAAATTCGAAAACTCTTAAATCGAATATTAACCCTGGAAAGCTATACTTATTCTACATATGGTAAATTATACTTTTTTTATCGACAGCCGTCTTTTCTATTTCAACTCAGAGGCAAAACATTCAACCAAAAAAGTATAAGGAAAATATTTTAATTTGTATGAAAAAGTCATAAATGAGTCGTTATAATTGAATTTCAATTGTTTCGATCAAATTTTATCGCTATTTGCGATTTTTTTTTATTTTTGGTTATTATTAAACATATATTTTAAATTTTCTTGTTAAAAGAATAATCGCTATTATTGGAGGACTTGAAAACTCCGATCACATTTGATCGTTCATCGTTAATTTGCTTGAAATTGTATCGATCACAATGAACGCAAAGAATAACTTGTCGGCTATGATAATACGATTTTTTCTGTATGATCGAAAAAATAATGTCACAAAATATCGATCAAATGTGATCGGAAAAATTAAAATCCAAGATTGACGAGTATTTGATTTGAAAAATCAAAATAACTATTATTATCTGTTCCTGATTTGAAAGGATTTTTTTGACATTAAAACTAGAGCTTTAAAAAATATAACCGAAAGTGAAAATACCTTTTTTTTTATTATTAAATGTTTAATTATTTCATTACTGTTGTACTGAAATTTTATAAGATCACAAAAGTGGTAACAATTTTGATCTTAAAGGACCAGACTAACTAAGGATTTTATGATAGTTCAGCTATGGACAAAATAACTCTAAATCCTTAAAACGATCTTCCGCAACTAGTTTGTTCTAGAGTCTTGAATATTTTTATAGTTAATACAGATCATGTGGGCGCAGTCTTCATATCTGTGTTTCTTTTTAAACACCTCGATTAAAAGATTTTTCAAGAAATTTTTTGTGCAGAATATTTTTATTTTACATTTCTGTTTTAAATTTGAATCAGAGATTCGTAAAATATGCAAGTTTTTGCAAAGTTTGTAAGCATTTTTTTTAAAGAAAGGATACTTGGCAACTCACCATAATTTCATAAACAATTAATTCTTGCTGGATTTGTGAAAGAATGCAACGAACAAATGCTTATTAAACATTTAATTAAATTGAACTGCAATTAGGAAATACAAAATATCATCACTGATTCCAATCAGCGGTAAGCGGAAGAAGGCATAGATGGGGAGCTAAGCTTAGAAGATCTTGCCCTCACTGAACAGAAAATACTGCAGATGAGTAGAGTATAACTGATATGATTTGCGTAGGCTGCTTTGATGAGATTTTGGTTTTGGTGATGAGAAAATTGCTCCAGCACTTTTTATTCGAAGCCTCGGCATAACATTTTGGAAAATAGCTAACGACGACATTAATAGAGCCAAAAACGCATACATGGCATGTCACTCCAGCCTTAAAAAGCTGCTTTGAATATTTGGCCAGTAGCGCCACCTACCTTCAGATAACAATGGCTTAAAAGACAATTCGATATTTTTACTAACTTTTAAATCATACATGACACAACTATTTAACCCTAAACAAGCCTAATTGGTCACTTCGACTAACAACAATCGTGTTTCGTATGCATCTCTGCTCTGAAGTGATTCACATTTTGTTTAGTTCATGTAATACAAACCAAAAAAATAGTGGTATTCACTGCGTGTTAATTTGTTGTTAGCTAGTTTTTTTTGGTGGATTTTGCTTTTATAAATCTAAGGAACTACCATACTGACGAGGAGTAACAAAGTACCAGACTGGCGAGCTTGATAAATTTATGTTATTTCGTAAAACAGCGATCAGCTGTTTGAAATTATTTTGATTTGTAAGCTGCTTGTTGGCTGGAAAATTAAATGCGCTTATTTTTTTTTTTTAAACTTCCTATTGCCTAACTAAAATATATTTTATTTATTTTATGTTTTAATTTTGAGGAACAGCAATTTATCAGACTACTGAATCTGAACGAAAGTGATTAACAGTTAAAGGTTGTACTGAAATACGAACTACCAAAGTAATAAGTATGACGTGAATACCACAAATGTGTATTTAATATTTTATTAATGTGTGTTAAAAAAAAAATAAAAATAAAATTTAGACTTCCCTTTTTATTTTCTTACATACTGTAATTAGATTCAAAATTAGTATTGGTCATCTCGACTAACAAAGCCCGCACGTCAAGGGTTAAGAAGAATAAAAGGTGGAAATAATTTAATCGCTTACAATCTAGGCATACTTTGTCGATATTGGCGTCAAATTAAACTGTAATTTCACACAACTTTTCACAGAAATTACAGATTTTGTCATATAAATGGCATAATGAAAACCAGGCTTAACCCTTACGCTCCCAACTGTCTATACATTCTAATTTCTTTCGTTAAAGGAGAGTAATGCAAAATTAATTTAAGTAATCAAACTACCAGCGAAGATTCGGAATGCAACCCACAATGAGCAGGCTTTTTGAAGCAATGACAAAATGAAGATAAATATAAAGTGAACGAAGAGTAAATTGAAAACCACAAAAAAAAAAAAAGAAGCAGGCTGTGTCAGAGACACGACCATTAAGTTTAACGTAGAATACGCCATCCGATAAGACAGAAAACATATGTAACAATAAATGATAAATAATACAAGCAAATGAATTTCTTTATTTTTTAACATACTAAACGTCAACTTCCAGCTGTTGTCGAACAGCATCAATCAGCATTGTTATTTTGCAGTGCTTGGCAGCATTTTCTCTTCTTTTACTCTACTTTAACTTGCCCGCCTAAAATTATGCAATACAAAGAAAGGGCTGCACGAGTACATTTAAATCGCCCAACAGCAAACACTCAACCAAACACCACACACATATTTGTGTGCATGTGTTTATACAATTTTCATTTGAGAAATTTAAATATTAGGAAGATATCAACCAACATAAAATGTATGTCAAACGAAAGCTAACATCTTCATTTGACTACAAAAAAAAAAAAAAAAAAAAAATTAGTCGAGCCGTTTCCTTATAATTAAAGAAATAGAGATTACAACAATAAAAACCTGACATTGGTGCCCATACCGTAAGGTAAGACGTATTCTACGCCAAAAAACAATCCTTTGATAAATATGGCTCTTCCATTTTTTTTAAAATTACTTTCAGTATAAATGAAAGTATCTACATATTTTTAATTACTGAACATGTTTTGTGCTAGGAAATGTAAGTTATGGCCGATGAAATTAATACAAGTAGGGTTATGTGTAAAAATACAAAAACCAAAAATAAATCTTTAACCCTCGGTAAGTCTGTTATGTTACTTGATAGACATAGCAATCGTTACAATACTTTAAAATTTACTACAAAATCTTAAGAGTTACTATTTTGAGATTCAAACTATCTCGAAAATAAAGCTTTACTGCGTAATCAACATACTTCTGGGCAAAAAGGGGCGTGCACAGTTGGTTGATTGCTGGCGATATTCAAACAATTTTTAGTTGAAAACGTTTTGCAAGTCTTAGTATTTGTTTGTTTGTTTGTTGGTTTTTTTTATCAATTTGTGTTTTTGCTTAAAAATATGTATCTTTGGAGAGTCATTAATATTTAGAGAGTAAATGATTTAAAGCCATATGCTTTGTTTTTTTTTAAATATCTCTTGTGAGTATTCGACAATTATTTGACATAGCAACTTGGTTTGCATTTTCACATCAACTTGTGGTTTTTAACTTCATTAATAAAGCTAAATTATGCCCATATATTTAGTACATACATATATATGCTATATGTTTAGTTTTTTCTTGAACTCCACATACAATATATTTTTTAAATGCAGCAAAAAATGTTCGCAACAGCCTACTGATTTTTTTAAAGTAATCAACTTATTTAATTTGGGTGTACCGAATATTTGCTTTGTTTGTGTTTTTTTTAATTTTCATTTGAGGGTGCAAAAACTACGGAACTACACGCAATCTACTTTAGACATACGTAATATATATCTATATATTAATTTTATGTATTTATATATTACAATGCGCATATGTAGTAAATAATTACCATTTTTAGCATTGTTGATATGAGTATAGGTTTTGGTTTTTTTTTTACATTAAAAAATGCAGTTCTGCAAGCATAAACCATACACCAATACGGCTACAAAGTAGTACAGATTATGACGATACGACTATACGGCGATACGATAATATGGCGATAGAGCGATACAGCAATAATAGAATATTTCAAATTCTTCATCTACTGCTATGGGTAATTTACTAAGCTTTTATTGTTTTTGTTATTCTTTATTGGTTTATTTTTCTATTAGCGATTTTTAATATTTTCAATAAATTTTACATATAAAAAATTTGATTTCGTTACATTTTATTCATTTCCGATTTTGAAATTTCCGTGTGCGTATTGTGTTGAAATTTTTTAAGTTTTCTGTCACCAACTGTCACTGCTTGAGGAAATGTTCTGTTGTGAAACTGAAGATAATTAAAAATGTAGATGAAAATGAAAAAATAAAAAAATCTTTAAAAAAATTTTAAATTGAATAACATGAACTTAACAAAATTTTATATTTAAAAAATTTGGGTGAGACCTTAGTGTGATCGCACTGCTTGGCTTAAATTGTCTAAGGATCATAGAAGGACGAGTCTCATAGACTTTTAGCTATAATAAGTAGAGAACTACCGAACTTCGGCTTCGGTCATGTTCGCCAACTAGATAAAAGCTCGGACACACTATCGTAATTTATGGCTCATTCTTAATTTCTGAGCAAATTACAATGAAACTAAGTAATTTCGATTTGTAAAATCTGTCAATAAATTAAAATTAACTGTTCCTTAATTTTTTTTGTATAAAATTTAAATATATTAAGAATTTTTTCCTTTGATCAAAGAACTAAGCAACCCACTGACTACAGAGCTGTCAATACAAATTAGGAATGACAGGTGTGATCGCACTTGATTTATGCGAGGTAATTTGAACGAAAATAATTAACGTTGTAGCATGTCCGGCATATAAAGTTTGGTTCTGTTTCGGTTCGGCTTCGGCCAAAAAAAAAAACACCGAACTTTGGTGGTGGCGATTTTCAGCAAAAATGTTAATAGTGCTACGCAGAGAATTTTGCATCGCATTAAAATCTCTGTACTGAAAATGTAATCTCAACCACTCGTTCCACAGTTTGGCTGTGTATATGTAAATCGAAAAAAAATTCCGCAGCAAAATTTGCCTTGGTACTCGTATAGTAAAAGTGTCGGTACTAAAATTATTTGTTATAGAACGAAAAGTAAAAGTAAATGTACCCTTTTGCTGCAAAAAAATCAAGGTGTCTATATTTAGATTTAGTTAGGTGATTTACTCGTAGCTAAAATACGTGTTTGAGTGCACAAAGGTAAAGTACAGAGTGTGGGTGTGTCCCATCAGTCAGTCACATCCACTCAAATGATAGTTACAAAAAACTTAGAAATTCTTTGGTTCCGATGGCATAGTTCTAATTCATAGTTGGCTTAACTCCACAATCCCTTGTCCCAACGGTCACAATGCAATAGCCCTTTGGTACAACAAAAATATCCGCATTTATATAAATTTGATGTTCAATAGGAGTTAAACTTGATGGCGGTTTAAGTCTCATGGAAATAAGGTATTATGTCACTCAGGTAATGATTAAAATAAATTATTTTACTTAAAAGAACTTACTACCACATAGATTCGAGATGTTTTCACAAAATTTTAAAATTGGAATACAAAGAAAATTAAATTTTAATTTAAATTTAAGATGTATCATTTGATTTTTGCATTAGTTGGAGAGAATGTCAAAATCAGCTGATTACAACTAATGCGAAACAATTCACAAACGATATATAGAAACCCAGAGTTCACAATGCCAATAAGAATGTAAGCAATTGAATGTAAACAAACCACATAACATTTGGCATTCAGCCCATCACTGAGAAAGAAAAAAATAAAATCAGCTGCTCTAGCAACACAACCTTGTATTTATTAATTCGCTTTTGGTATAAGTGACCAAATTTAAATCAAGCGCCTAAAAAGTAGCCGCCGTCATTTATATAAAAGTTCAATCAGAAGCTGCAACTTTGAGCAACTACATTAACGGGAAAACTCTCGAATGTACCTACATATATCCTCGTAGAAGCAGAGAAATACTTATGTACATACCTGTGAATTGAATCGAAAATTTTAAAACGTACTCGATTCGCAAAAGTAATAATCTTTGTTATTTTTGAGTATGCAATCAGCGCTTCGGTGTGCCTTAAGTAACTGTACAACACTGTACAGCAAAAACATTTTAACGATTGCGCCTAAAAGTATATGATTATTACTAACTGATCTTCACATTTGAGATACAGCTTCTACATAGCACGATCGTATGGGAAGTTTTCTTTGACGAATATACATATGTATATACTTATATATAGGACAACATGGTAGTTGCACAGAAACTGTTTCAATTTTGAACCAGAATCTCAATTACAATTCCCACAACAGTCACGTCCGTCACATAAGTGAGAGATGAAGTCCCTAGTTGACACCAAGGCGAATCCATAAAAGGTGATGTTATAAATACAACTACGAAATTCCTATGTATTTTGTTTTTGTTTCTGCGTAAGAGTTGTCAAAATTTACATACATTTTGTTTTTGCTTTTACGGCTTTTGATGGTTCATACGCATAAGCCATATATGTACATATGTACATAATACTTCTATATTGCGGGTGGGATAAGCTCGTAATGTGTTTTGAAAACGAAACCAAAACGAGACAGACGACATCAATTTTTGAGCTTGTAGTAGTATTTTTTAAAGTGAAGTTGTCATTTTAGGTACATTCGATTATCGGATTTTTTATATTTCTGCACTCTGATATTGGGGAATGTACTCTGTGCTTTCCAGCAATATAGAAGTATCACATATGTATATGGCAAAAGCAAAAACAAAATACATGTACATAGGTGAATAAAAAAAAATCAAATCACCTGCTCTTATGCCATCACCTTCTATAAATTCGCCTTGGTTGACACTTTACTTTTTAAAGCTAAAAATGCAGCTTCGATGGGATATCTGCAAAAAGAGCTGTAACTAATTTGAGAGTCAACTTTATTTCGAATATGACTAAGGGCAATATTTTTTATTGCACAGTGGTTAATAGATTCCAATTGAGTCGCATTATAAATATGAACTTGCTAGCAATATTGACTACATACACATCTAATTGATTTTTGTACATATGTATGTACATATGTATGTACATATTTTCCATATTTTTTTTGCAAATATTTTCAATGACATCTGAATTGGACTTTAAAATCATTTCTAATTGCATCTACTGCATACTTTTCTAATACAATTATTATCAGACTACAAATACGGATTTTCTGAATAACTCGATTAAAATGTGTACATATCAAACATACTACTTTGCTATTTCGGATTAATATTACAAGATTCAGATAGAACTGTAAACAGCTGTCGGCTCGAAACTACGGTAACTTCAGGGTTATAAAACCTCTGCATTGAGCATAGCAAGTACAATATGGCGTGGAAAGATTTTTAAATTTGCAGTAAACAAAAAATCCTACACATTTCTCACTCTGGTTTTCACGGTCCCATATGTACAGAATCTCTGAAATTAAATTTCTTTTCTAGTAGTATGTTTGTTTGTGATAGTTGTCACAGTTCGATGATGACAACTCTTTTGATATTGGTATTGGATAGGTGATAATTTAAAAAACTTACATTCACTAAAATTAGTTCGATTTCGCTCGTGCACCGTCAAACAATGATAATAATATACTAAGAATGATACAAAAACAAGATTCCGCGCTGAGAGCAACTGAAAGTGATGTAATAAAAGTTAGAGTGAGAGAACAAAAAAAAAATGCTAAATAGGAAGAGGCGCAGAAGCGGCCAAACGACAGAACGATTGAAAGTTGTGTTAGCATTATTTATGTGAAATAAAGGAAAATTAATTTTATTTCGTCAGCGAATGGGTGGATGCTGTTAAATCGACTAGAGGTCCGGGGTCCGCGAAATGCCCAATCTTGTATTCTTGAAATGCAACGTTTCTGGCCTTGGTGGTTCTAACTGTCAAAAAGATGTAGTTTTAGTACGGTTACGTTAAAAAACAATATTGTGTTGCTTTAGCATAAGAAAATCTACGGTAATATGTTGAGAAACCGTTACAATCCTCTCTCGCTACTGGTTGTAGGGAATTGTGGTTTGGTGGTGTCACTGTGACATTTTTTCCCCATAAGTTCTACCGCAACACGCACTTACTGGCAGTAGGTTGCGAAACTGAATATTTTAATTATTTTATTTTACAATATGTCCTTTCACTGACTTGCCACACAACCAACGGAACAATCGGTTTATTTCCAACGAAATTCCCGAGAAAGGAATTGTACGACATTCTGCAGTAATTAGGCTGCCCGGTTTTTGTACTTTTTTTTTAATATTTTATATGGAGTTCGAGTGAAATAATTTGAGATAATTTTAATTCGGTTCGAAATTGCTGCAATAGACCCATAATAATGGCTAAAGGTAATTTAAAAGTTGAGCAAAAGAGCCATAAGGCTTCCTCTACAATTATGTCAATAACCAGATAATGAAGCCTCATTCAAAATGTAAATACATATTCTTAATTTTAGTTTTAAAAAGAGACTCAAACGCCCTGTAATTTCTGGAGTTGCTCCAAAGTTTTCTGAATCCGTTCACAGTTTTGCATGTCGAGAATTTCGTGGTTATAAAGATTCTCGCATTTACGCTAAATGTATGTAAATCAGGATTTGTTCTAATTTTTTGATGAACGAGTTTTCAGCTTTTCTTATTTGCCCAATCCACCCACCATAGACTTTTTATTTGTAGCGCCCAAATTCTGGAAAATACTGTAGATAAAAAAATCGAGATACACTTTTTCGTCGGTTTTAGAGCCGCTTTTGATAATACAAAGAGAAACTATCTCAACGACTAACACGGCTCCGTCAAAATTGGAACGTATCTATCCGCGCCGAACGGGACCAAATGAGCTATACGCAGGCTGACCCACTCGCCCATTTTTATATGTTCTAGTAAGGTGTTATTCGTGCAAGTTCTACAATTGACTTCCAAATTTAGTACATGCCTGCTTATCTCTGAATTATCTAGCTATCTATCTATCTATCTATCTATCTGAAGTTTTGTTCACGAAAGTGTTGGCATTTAAATGCATTTATATTTTTTATTTTCCAAAAAAATTAAGTTCTCAGAAAAACAATAAGTTTTTGAGATGAACAATGTGTTAGGCGAAAATCTAGTAATAGTAGAGCTTTTTATAATAATAAATTGTTCCTAAAAATCAAATGCCATTATTATGACAAGCATTGATTTCGATAGTTTTCGATCCACTCTAAACTCAGACAATATAACACACCTTGCATTTTTTCATGTAAAGCTTAAATCGCATCAGTGGCACTCTCCACAATTTTATGGAGCATGTTGTATACCGCATAGAATGGGTTCGTTCAGTAAATACAGTAGTATTATAAGCAGTTGCACTGGAGTACTGCATTCCGTCAACAAATTTTTTTAATACAAGCAGTTGGTAGAACTTCATCATTGCAGTAAATATTTTACAGTTGCGACAAAGCCAAAATGAAGGAGAGTGTAAGGAATGGAGTCCACAAACTTCACTGATTAATTTTTCGTGTGGGTGGTAGGGAGGAATCTGGAAATTTGAAGAGGCTTAAACATTTCAAAATATGCAGGTTGTTGGAAGAGTAAGTAAAATGCCTTTCATCTGTTTTTGTATTTATGTTTAAAATTGATATATGTATATTTCGAGAAAAAAAAACTATGGCTATTCTTTTAAAATAAAAAATTTATATTTTTAATTCAAAAGACCAAAAAATTCCTTTCATTTTATATAAAACTTTAAAAAAGAAATTCTTCTTTCTTTCTAGGTGGCATTGAATTAGAATTTCAAAAAAAATCACAAAACTACATATGTACATACATACATGAATTATAAAAAAAAAACAACTTATATCAATTTAAGTTTATGTTCCTTTTGAACATCATATTTTTGCATAGGTTAATTTGGTTTTTATTTTTAAAGAAAAACATAAACTTTTATTAAAAAATTATCAGAGGTTTAGTTTTTTTTTGTTTTTTTCGAAATATGTTTGTTTTACACATATAGAAATTTAAACATTAGAAATATAAATTTACACATTAGAAAATCAGTTTAGTTTATTCAAATTATAGGCTTTCCAAATATTGAAATCTGAACATTTACCCCCTTTAACACCGCCCTAAATGGTTTGCACCAAAAAAGATAGTATACCATTAGAATTAGTGAACAAAGACGGACCACCCCCAACTTTCCCTTTTTTCTAGTTCAACTGGCCCTTTTCTATACTTATGCCAAATATGCTTACTCCGAGTTTCTTGGATATCATCTATAATCATGTTATTTAAAAATTCCATTTTTTCTGGCGTTCGGAAATTCAAAACAAATTTTCGCAACAAAATTGCAATGGCAGATCAGGCGAGGCAGCTAGTCAGCAAGGTTGAACGAAAATACTGCGTTTACGAATGAACCCGATGTTTTTTTCTTGTAAAAGTTCCGTATTTAGTTGATTGAAAGTAAAAAACCCTGAAATACCATAGGTCATTTTGCGCTTACGGTTTATTTGCTCTTAAGCAACGAATATCAATAAAAAAATATATGTACAAATATTGTATTTGTTCTACTACGACACTCTGCTCTCGCTTTCATTCCAACCAAGAACGCTGGGAAATGCACTGAACCAATGTAAACGAAATAAAAGAAATTGTGTGATTTTGTTTGTAATTTGTTTTTGTTTGTAAATAATGTATTTTGAATTCTTTTAATTTACTCGTTCACATAATAATTGTATCTAGTATGTATATACTCGTGTAATTTGCGGTTAGTGATTTGAATTTGTTTATTTTTTTCTTTTGTTTTTCGCCATTATACATTATTGGGTTTCAATTATTTCACGACGAATATTAAACAAAAATGTAGGTCGTGTCAAGTCATTAAAAAGTGAAATAAAAACGAAAAACAAAATAAACAAACAAAAAATACACGAAGGCAATTCGTTAAAGTTGATTGTTGTTAACAATTAAATAATAGTTACATTTTTAATAATCATAGGAATTAGATTAATTATGTATTGTTTGCATAATAACTTAAATTTTAGTGAAATTACATATTTCTATACGCAATCAACGCGCATTTTTTTAATATTTTTTACAACTTTCTCACACAAAATGTATTGTATAAATATTTTGTTATTATAATTGTTTTTTTTTTAATATTATTTTATTTTATATTATTTTGTTAAATATTGTTTGAAATGTTAACACTGAAAAACTAACTCACACGCGCTGTATTTTAATGTGGGCACGCAAGTGTATGCGCTTTCTGTTCAAAAGCTCCGCCGCCACGACAGTGACGCGACAAACAGAAACGACGCCGCTGCCAATGGATTTGTAGTTCCACACCAAGAATGATAGAAAACAAGATCGACCGCTAGAGTTCTCTTTTTGTCAATTTGACAGCAACCTTCCATTTGCTGACGAAATACAATTATGTTTCTTTTATTTTACACAAACAGTGCTAACAAAATTTCCAATCGTTTTGTTCTTTTCCCACTTCGTCCTCTTCTTTTTTTTTTAGAATTTTTTCCCTTGCTCTCTCACTCTCTAGCTTTTATTACGTCATTTTCGTTTGCTCTCAGCGCGGAAAGTGCAATGCTTTTTTCTATCATTCTTGATTCTATACCATTTATTGTTTTGTTTTGTGTCAACGCTAACTGAATTGAAAATCTTAAATTAAACGATTGAAATGCGTTAAATTTAATTAACTCATTTTCATATGTAGCTGATTGTTCAGTGGTGAATTCCATTAGTTAGCGCCGAAATTTGAAATTTGCTTTTTTTGCTGCATTGCAGTTTTAGGTTCTCACAACCTCTCATACCTTTTGAGTTTTGTGTTTTCTAAAGCTGTCTACTCACGACACGACAGCCAAAGCTCGTAAATTATCAGCATTAAAAACTTTTTTTTGTTTTCTTGTTTTTGTTTAATTGGTATACTATAGACCTTTTTGGAACTTTTTTCATTTTTTTTTTATTTCAAAACATTTAAATTGTTTATTTTTTCTGCGCACAATTTCTCAACATCATTATGATTAAATACATTTTTTAAATTAAATAGACGTACTTTTCCAAAAACAATATTTTGCCCACCACTTGGCGGCCCTCTCAAAGTAGACTACTCGTGCAAGAATTACATAAATAAAGCTAGCTGCTTAGAAACTTGCGACATAGTAGTTAGCCTACTTTTTGAGGAGGGGGAGGGGCCCGCTTACGATAGCTTGCATTTGCATTGGTTTTCGATCAGTCGACTTTTACATTTTTGTAACATTTTGTAATATTTTTTGTTTTGTTTTGTTTTGTTTCGTTTTTAATTTTTATTATGGTTGCATTAATACATAATATAACTTAAATCAAGAAGTAATGACACTGCATTTATGTAAATATGAATGTGTACAATATTCGCATAAAATAATGTCGTCCATGTGTGTATGATGCATGTTAACTTTGTATGTACTCGTGGTATGTATATTTAGTAGTAGTTGTATGCATATCTCTGCTAAGTTATGTTTTATGTTTGACATGTGTGACTTTAACGCTATCAATTGTTTGTTTTTGCTTTTGTTTTTGTTTTTTTTGTATCATAGTATTAACAGACAATGCGTTACATTTATGTGGGGGTTAAAAATGTTTGTTTACTCAAATGATATTCTCTCATCATCAATATGTATAAAAATAATAACAATTCTCTTTTTCATCTAAACGATTTGCTGTTCGCACAGCGCTTACTACATAATTATATAATTTATAAGATTACTAAGTTATTATAAGTGTATTTTTTATGTTTTTTTGTTTTAAATTATTTATTTAGATATTACGTAATTAATTAATTTGCAGACGTGTGTGTGTGTGTGTGTTTTCGTGTCCTCGCTGCAGCAGCGCGTTCCAAAGTTGCCACTTGTCGCACTATTTTTGTTTTGTTTTTTTTTTGTTTGTTTTGCGTTGCTTTCACTTTTGCTGCTTCGCTTTGAGAAGTTACACTTAGTTTGCGTTTGCGTTTTGGTTTTTTGCTATTACATCATTTCCATTTCCATTTCAATTTTATGTTCGGTGACACACAAATACATTCATATAATTCATATTTTGTTTGTATTGTTAACCGTTTTTAGTTGTTTTACTAATTTATTTAATATATATATATATAAGTTCTTTCTTTTTTTTATAGTTTTTTTCCTTTAAATGATTCTACTAGAAAAACTTAAACAAATGCCCAGCATTCGAGTGTTTTGACAACAAAGTCTTCTTGCGGCGACAATGGCTCATTGCCGTACGTGCTGCAGGATTGCGATCGTCCTTGATTTAGGTCACCGTCCAGCCACAGACCGAAACGACCACTAATTGAGAGAGAAACAAGAAGAGCAAATGATTAGTTAGTTAAAGTTTCTTGATAGCTATTTTTTTTTAGGCATGCAAGGCAAAGAACGTAGATTACAAAGAAGTTGTATGGCGTTTCATTTCTTGCTGGAAGAATTTTTATCCATTTTCACCACATCAATATCCAACTGGATTTAATTAGATTCTAATATCAATCAAGTCAAATTAGTTCTGGTATGGTCAAATTAGTTCTGGTATGGTGAAATTGGACGATATTTTCTGTTAGAGGAACGGTGGGAGTAACTTCTTTGTAATCTTCGTTCTTCGTGTATGTAGTAAAATAAATGGTAAGATTTTTATGTGTTTTGTTTTGTTCTTGGTTGATTGAAAAAGTAAACATCTTTGCTGTTTGCACTCTCCTGGTCTCCAAGCTCTAACTGTGTTTAAATTGAGATCTGAGTTATGACCAAAGAAACGTAGATTACAAAAGAAGTTGCATCGGTGAAATTAACCTGCGGTAAGAAATGTTAGCTTACTGCACCACACCACAAATCAATTGGATTCAATCAGTGAATGTTAAATTTGTTCTGGTGTGGTGAAATAAGTTAAAATATTCTGTTGGCATATCCGGCGAAAGTATGCAATTTCTTAGTAATTTACGTCTACTTTGGTTGTGATAGAGTGAAATGATAAGAATGCTTTCGTCTCTACCAACAAACCGGCAATACAAGTGACCACCAGGTATGCTACTCCATTTCGAGTGGATAATAGACGTCAGCGATAGTCTACTTATAATTGATTCTACAAAGTGGTTGCTCTTCATAAGCATTTCATTTCATTTCCTTATACATACGTAACACTTTTAAATTAACAACTTGCGAAAAGGAATTTATTCTTAACAACCACTCGTCAAAATCAAGTGTTTCATCCGAAAAAATGTAAATCAAGTTTAGCTTTATTTATTGTGTAAAAAGAATTGAACAATTGCACACGAGACACACTTGATTTAGAAGTAGACATTTTAAGGCCCATTTTTTTTGCAGACGTAAATTATGGATTCAAAAATGTCACAATTTCTTGGCTACTGATGTTCATTGCGAACAAAAGGCTTTAACTTTAACTTCAAAGAGAAACATATTAAAAATAAAACTTTATACCATTTATAAATTAATGAAAATTAACAAAGGTTCAGCTGTTTTTTTTTTGGACGAAGCCGAACTGAAACCGAACCGCGAACTTTTGTGGCCGAAGCCGTTTACAAACACTAAACTATTTTCGACCAATCCAATTAATGATATCTACTATAAACCCGAAGAGACTTTAGAAATTGTTTTCTTCCACTTAAGCTTACTGATAGCGATTGTTATAATTACGAAATGGATTTT
This sequence comes from Anomoia purmunda, assembly GCA_951828415.1. Taxonomy (NCBI): domain Eukaryota; kingdom Metazoa; phylum Arthropoda; class Insecta; order Diptera; family Tephritidae; genus Anomoia; species Anomoia purmunda. Next base: position 20,411,670 of record OX639993.1, read on the forward strand.
GCTATGCTGAGAAGAAGTATTTACTATAAAAATTGTATTAATTATAAAATTGTTTGATTCGACAAAAATTTGTTGATCTCGCAATAGGCCTCATTATTTAAGGACGGGAAGTTTTATGAAATTCTTAACGTTTGGTGCACATATCGCTGAATATGTTTTTTTTAAAGTTTGTATGTCATTTTTTTGAAAAAGCACGGACACACAATCGCAATTTCAGGTTCATTATTAATATATGAGTAATGAAACTAAGTAATTTCCCTTGTAAAATCTGTCTATAAATTACAATGAAATGATGTATTTTATTATAAATTAAGAACCGAATCACGAACAAACCAATATCGGTTCTAAATTTTATCGATAATAAACGAAAAACATGTTCTCTCATAACAAAAGTGGAAATATTAGGATTTATCTCAACTGTTCCTGGATTTTTAGCGTTTCTCAAAAGAGATATTATCACAATAATATGTAAATATATTAAAAATGTACACAATCTCTCACATTCATTTCTTTGATCGAATAACTAAAAATTAAAACCCACAAAAACTTTTTAAATTTTGTATGCAAAATTTGATCAATTAAATTATAGATTATTTTCTAAAGGGTTTTTGTAAAGGCATAAAAATGAGTTAGGAAGTATAGCTGAGCAAAATTCGGGCCTTAATTTAAAACAAAATAAATTTTTATGTAGTTAAATTTCACGACGAACGTTTTCTAAAATATCTCAGCCTAATAACTACTACACGAAAGATTTATGTAGAACTTTTAATTATGTAGTATGAAAAAAATACATGAATTCGTAAAGTAGGAAGCGCGAATGTTTTAATTTTTTTTTTCGAAAAACTACATTATTGCTCATAACCTCAAAAATAAAATCTGTTCACGACTAATGTTAATTCTACAAAAAAAAAAAAAAAAATAGTAGGCTCGTTATGTTATTGATTATGGTGGAAAATAATAATAAATATTGCATATTTTTTTGTCTGTTATATTCTGCTGAATTTGACGAACATTGCTTATAAATTAGGTAGAATAATTCAATGGAAACCTTTAACACACCAGCGACTTTCGAAATCACATTTTTGTGTAAGAAAATTATTTAGAAGACTATTTTGTGAAGGCAGTAATTGGTTAAAATTACACAAAAAAAATTACAAATTTTGCTGTATAATTCAAAAAAAGGTATTTCTTGCAGAGGTATTCCAAAATTACCAAATGTAAACCTGAGAATACGAAAAACTTCAGATTTTCTTTTAGCTAGAGACACGCAAGAAGAAGTAAGATATAATTTTGTATACAATGCCAAAAATATAGTTTGCTTTTGTTTGTTTGCAAGCCAGTAAGTGTTGTTTAAATTGCTTTTCCTCTTTGACTATTTCGCAAATTTTATAAAGGATTTTGCTCAGTTTTTAATCTTAAAAATCCGTTCTCTCAATGTAACTAACCCACTCAGATCTGTTTAAACTTTTTTTAGCTTTGCTTTTTGCTATGGGTACCAGTCAACTTTTTAAAAACTTTAAGTTGTGCCAGATTTTTAACAAAATTTGTGAACAAAATAAACACCATTTAATGTTTTGGACCAAATTCAAAGCAAAATCACCTAAAATACATTTTGGGAACACAAAGCAAAAGTGCCTACTAACTACCAGTAAGAGCATTTTCTTCACGATGGTACAGGAAATTCAAATTTTTTTTAATCTATGTCGAGCTATAATATTTTAGTAATCTTTTTTACAACCCTGACAACCGACATTTAAATACTTTAATAGTTCTTTTGTTTTCAATTTCAAAATTTAATTAACATTTCTACTTACTCTCCAGCACCGATCGATAAGCTCTCCATATTGCCCTTAATGAAATATAAATTCTCGCCGGTCCAATGGAACACTTTATAGCTGGGATTGAATTTGTATAATAACGATTCGCCGGTGCCGTAGAAGTGATCAGATACGTGCAGGGAGCAGGACGTTAAAGCGCCAAAGACCTTTAAGAAAACATAGTAGATAATATGAATGCAAAATAAAATAAATAAAAGATTTCGTTTTTCACTTACATTATTATCTGTGTCCTGTATGACAATTAGAATGGGACTCTCGAGTTTTTGCATCTTTCGGTAGAGGGAATTCAGCGAGAAGCCATGTTGGGATGTGCTGAAAATCAATGACCACGAGTAGCCTTCGGCACGCGCAGGTAAATGTCCACAAAGTTTTTCACTGAAAATGAAAATTAAATGAAAAAAAAAATGTAATGACAAATATAAAGTGGCGAGTGATATTGTGTCATGTTACAAAATGGTACGACATTCGACATTATAAAGAATTTTATTTGTTACGTTAATTAAATTTAATAACACTTTATTTTCGTCAACGCTCGGTCGATGCATAAACCCAGTGGGGAAATGGTGATGCTTGGCGAAGTCGTAAAATATAAAGTATTCTATATATAGTATAGAAATTACGGTGTGTATTACTGTTGTTGTTGTTGTTGTTGTAACGTTTACTCAGACCCTACAAGATTGGTTCAACCACGGTCATTCATTATCATCGAACTTATCTAGGAGGGGCCCAAGAAACGCGCAGTTTCAACAGGGTCGGACCAAAGGGAAAGGGCTGGTAGATGAGTCGATTTTAGATGCAAGTGCTCTCTGGATTGATTCTGGATAGTTAAGAGTTTAACCTGGTACAATATCCAGATCGTAATTGAGCAAGAGTGACGCGGGATACACCAGACAGCTGGAGCTCCTCCTCTGCTATGGATGGTGGTTTGACCCCGCGGATGGCATTCACAGGGCGAAAGTTGATGAAGGTGGTAATTGTCTCTCGGTGAATGTCGTTTTAGACCACTCGATAGGCAGCAGGGCCCAGTCTATTGGTGGTGTAAGACTGAATCGGACATTTCAAGAAGATGCCCTCTGACGTGTCCAGGAGGTGGATCTTCAGCGAGCAGGTGCCCGTTTGGGTGACAACTACGGTGGCCAGCAATGAGGAACTGCTTGTTGCATCATTTAATATTCGAATGCGGGGTTGAAAGAAATGGCCATCCTATTTGACTACTTATAGTGATACATATTTTACGTAATTGGTAAAAATGAAATATTTCAACATATTTGTCAATCTTATATCAAAATTCACTTTTACGCTTCATAATTTCAACTACGCTTTACGAATTCATTGCATTCGCTTATACCAGAATACGAAAGCTGTCTTCGGTGTCAATGATTAACGCGTCACACGTCATTAGTGTCATGACAGTTTGAAATCAAATGTTTTGTGAAACTACATCTGCTCTCAGAGTAAGACTGCATCAAATTTGAGACAAAAAGTTGCTCTTATAGGGAGAACACTAAGACAGAAAGTAATTTATTTAATGTGCATTCGAATTCAGGGAATATAAATTATTGTGTGACATTTAAATTAAAAAACAAAATGATGATTTCAAAAGTATTTAAAAAATAAATAGTAAAAATTTAAGAAATTAGTAGTTTACAATAAGAAATATTGTCGCTAAATTTCAAAACAGATTTTATACTTAAATCATTGATGAATGTGTAGCCATATGTGTAGAACAGTCATCAATGATATTCATAAAAAAATGACAGCAAACGACAGTTAGAATTTAGCTCAGCTGTTGCTTACAGGTTGGTGAATCTTAGTTGACTTTCGCTACTGGGTTGTTGCACTGACTTATGCAAATGATTATAACAGTTTTTATTTGTTTTTAAATACACATACTCATATACACATCACTCAAACATCAACATTTTAATTAAAAAAACTCTTATTAAATTCTTCAAATATGCACAGTTAATTTTAAATATTTAATCGTCGTCAACGAAATCAGATAAGTAATTAAAAATTTGATGAAGCACAGGAATGACATGTCGTGCTTAGTCTTGCGCTGATAGCAGACATGTTGACAAATATTTAGATGCATTGTTATGTCATTTTGCATATAAATTTTGCGCAATACTACGCAGTGCTTGGAATAATTTTGCTACTATTGTTTATAGCTATAATTTTAGCTGATTAAATTGTTAGTTTAAAAATTGTCTAAGGATGTGAATTTTCAGAAGCCATATCTAACGGGTAGTGTTAACAAAGTAGCAAATTCAATTTTTTTCATATTAAAAAGCCGCTGAATTGTCAAATTTGTTTTACATTTTAAATGCCATTGTAATAGATTTTAATCTGAAGAAATTTGATTGATTGTGTGCGTCTTTTTATTGAAATTGCAGCGCCATCAGGGATCAAAAAAATAAATGCTATGGTTGTGTTTTTTTCTACCACTATTATCTGTTTAATGTTTTAGTGTGTTTTGAAATTCTGATAAAATATTCTTACGAGTACTGACGAATTTTTCACAACAACCCTATCCCTTTTTTCCAGTGGCATTACAATGGCGGAATGTCAAAACTAAAATTATTTCGTGAGCTCAATTCAAGGCGAATTCATAAAGGATGGTGTCGTTCGCTCAGCAACAAAATTCACATGTATTTTGTTTTTGCTTTAATGACTTCCGTATCAAAGCTGCCAAAGTTGCAAAAGAAAAAATAAAACACATACAATTTGACAATTCTAGCCGTGAGGCGAAATAACTCAGCTGTTCATTGCACTGCACCTTGTATGAATTCGCCTTGGCATCATTGGACCGTTCAAATAATTTTGATTTTTTTCTCGCTTTTTAGCGATAAATTTGCTTAGCTTAGCTCCATGAAAATAAAACTCAACTATCATTGGGTACCTGATCGGCTGCCTCGTTTCCAGCGATATCGCGATGGCCAGGCACCCAAATTAAATCTACTGATAGCTGGTTGTAGACTCCATTAAATAGAGTTCTGCATTGGTTAACCAGCTTCGATTTGGTTGTAAAAGATGTCAGAACCAATATGGCCGCCCGGCGAATATTGTTACACGCTCTACTTGAAAATCACAAGAGATAGTGGTTTATTAAAGAGCGACAGCCTTCAACGAATAGCAAAAGATTCTGCCTGGAAAACGCTGGGAAATTGAGGCAGGTGGTAAGGTTTCCCTTCTCCCTCCCCTTTCTCAAGAAGTCTTAACACTTCCCTGCGGCTAAATCTTTAAACCATCAGTCAGACATATCAACTCGTCTATTCCAGCCGTATGTGAACAGTAGAGCTCTTGTTAATCGACTAAACGGTTAATCGATTAGGAAAAATTGTTAAAAAAATAATCAACTTCACATAATCGACTAACCGTTTCCGTTCGACTTTTTCGACTAATCGACCAGAAACAACTAGTTGTTTTCTTCCAATACATTTTTGTGTTTTACATGTTTCATATGAATGTTTTAGCTTATTGACAGAACTCGTTTTCAACTATAATAAAGTTTGGTATGAACTTTTTGTGAGTAACTGTCACTATTCGAATAATTTCGGTTAGTCGATTTTCAGACTACTCGATGGTTAGCGGTTAGTCGAAAGTGAACGGTTAATCGACTATCAAACATCAGAAAAGTTGCCAAACGACTAGTCGTATAGTTGGATAGCCGATTTTTGCCAAGAGCTCTAAAATCTGGATTCCCACCATAAATAAGTTTATATGAATTTATTGCGAGTAGCTGTCATTATTCAAATAGTCGATTTTCGAACTACTCGATGGTGAGCGGTAAGTCGACTGACTGGTATGAAGTCATTACTTGGTAAAAGATGGTAATTGTCTAATCGAATAGTTGGATAGTCGATTTTAAGCAAGAGTTCTAGGTGACGTGGCTTGAACTACAAAAGGGTTTATGGAAATCGATTTATAGAATAAAATTTGACGAACTGCGGATGTAATTCGAAGGACTATTTTCGAATGTGGGCCCAACGTCTTCCGGATACACTAACAGGGCAGTGGTTGCAAAGGATTTTGAGTCTGAGTAATTTTAATTTACTTATTAAATTCAATTTTCCGAAAAATATATTTGCTAAACTGTTTGGTTTTTTAATAAACTAATTCATTCTTAATATGATGTTTAATAAAAAAAAGTTTGTAGTCGAAATAAAAACCGCCACTTTGTGCCACTACTTACCGATGCTCTTCTGTGAGGATTTCTGTTGTGCCAATTAAATCTGGTATGGGGAAGTCCAGGTCAAAGGAACCGGTAGCAAATAATGAGGCCTTACGATAATCATCTGTGCTCATAGACAACACCTGTAGCGTGCGGCGAAAAGAATCGAAGAAGAAAATGCGAATTAGTAAAGTTTTGATTAAAATGTAAAAAACAAAATAGGCAGGTGTGTGTGAGTGTTTGGTTGTTTGTCTTTTTTTTTTTTTTGAATTAAGGAAGAAAGAGGTAAACATAACCTAGCAAATTAAAGTAAGTACAATTACATGGGCAATCAATCAATCAATCAATTCAATTCAATTCAATTAATCAATCAAGTGAAATAATTTGCTCTTATACGATTATCACAAATATAACAGTGTAATAAGACGTGATAATAATAAATATTGCGTGATTATTAAGTGAATATATTGTACAGTAACTATTTACTACTCTTGAATTGGTGAAAGTGATTTTTTCAACATTACAACACAAAATATAAAATTACTTAATATCTATAGGTAATATAATGTGCATATGTAGTTTTCTTTAATAAAAAACTAAAGTGGAAACTAAATTGGGCTAATGTGAATTAGTTATGTATTATATTTCGTTATTGCACACTACAACTTATAAGAATCAATATACATATTTGTTGCGAATAGATTTAATCAAAGAAATTTATACATAAATAAGGAAAGTCTAAGTAATAATAAATACAAAAATATTAAAAAAAACTTATAGCTAAAAGTATAAAAAAATTAACAACCAATAGCTTTTGGCAGAAATATCATCTATACAATTTACTAGTCATTTGAAAAGTTAATGGTGAATGGGTTAATCTCTTATGGCGAGTGCAGGTCTCGTAGAGCTTCAAAAAAGTACTATGTAAAAGGGATCTACTTAATTATTGCTAATATCTGGTATATATGCAGTTGTGGAGATTTCATTTACTGATTGACCGAACATTGATAGAAAAATAAAAAAGAGGACACACTAGACATAATATTGGGGCGAAAATATATTTTTAAATACAAAGTATGCCCGCGATTTGTTCATTTCTTGTTTTATAGTGCTAGCTGAGTTCTATGCATTACCTGCCATTTTATTCCTTTTTTTTCTGACTATACTTTTTTCCCTATTTCATTGGTGTTGCAAATAATTTTGTAATTCTCAACACACTTACATTTGTTAAGTTTAATATTATGATTAGGGATGAAACTATGCAATGCAGAGGCATCCGACCGATATCCGACCGAAAATCTCAAAGTATCGCTCTGAAATAATCGGTTAGCCATAAATATCGAATTGAAAGGTTTCGTTAACAAAAATGTCGATACTAAAAACTTTGCAGAGTTGAATGCACAGGACATGCCTCAACAAAAATTGCGAAGTAGTTAACTTAAAGCGTGGCTGTGTTGCGTCATATCCAATTTTTCTTCTTTCCTCGTAAATTCGTTATGATACCTGAGGTTCAAATACTCGATTCCGAAAATTGTTGTATTAAAAGTATCGAATAAAAAATATCGGTATCGAATGGCAAATTTATCGATATGCTATTGTTTCGTATCGAAATTCGTGTACCACCATTTTTACTTGGAAGTGGTGCCGACGGAAAGTTTGGATAACTACTAAGTATGGATAACGAAAAGTATCGATATCTACTAAGTATCGATATTTATACCTTTATAAGCGTGGTATGTAGATTTCAAGAACAATTAAAACTCTATATAACAAAAAAAAAATCGGTCAAGAAAAATTTATTTAGCCAAATTTTCTTAAGCAGTACGGAGTTCCTAAAAAATTGATATGCTTTTCACTACGTTTTTTTGTGAAAAATGAGCACAAGGCAACCCCAAGTTTGCAAAAGAAAAGGAAATGTCAAAATCTAATTGATACAAACGCGATTTTTTTCTTTACAAAAAATTAATTAAATAAAATATTTAAATACCTAATTGAGAAAAAATTTGAAATCAATTTTCTATGCAGAAAATTATAACCCATTACGCGCACAGAAACCACCATTGTGAGTTCGTAAGGTAACGCAGCGATTGAAAGGTTTAATAAAAAAAATTTGTAGGTGGGACATTTTACAGAAATTTCACACGTGTGCGAAAAATCAAATACCAATAAAAATATGCGAAACATTATTTTATGCTTATTTTTAATTGCGTTAACATCGCAAATTCGGTGAGCTGTTTCTATATGTTTTTGTTTGTTTTTTCACCTGCTCTATTTTTTAAACTTTCCATATAAAGCTTAGTCTCCACTTCGAAATAAAAATTACAAGAAATACATACTTGCCATTATTTCGGTTGTTTGAAAAAATACTTTGGCGTTGCAACGATAATTTTCGTTGCTAGCAAAAATTCATGGCAATTCAATTACATTTTGCTAGGCGAAATTTTTCGGCTGTGCAGTTAGTACTAACCTTTAAGGGCTACAAGTTGCTACTCGTAGAAGAAGTTGTGATAGAAGAAAAATCTTTTTCATTACTTTATATGATTTCTTTGTTTTTCTTAAGAGCTGGCTACTAGGCATAAAACAGTAATCAAGTTTCTGTAGATTTCTACCATCATTTCCTTAGCTATTGGATAAAACAAAAATTTTCGCAATTGTGCCATTTGGTGCAGTGTTCGGTGAAAGCTTTAGAAAAACTAATAACATATTCACACATGAAATTCTCTACGATTTTACATAAACATCTGAGCAAGTGTGCACAAATAGTTAGCACAAAAATATATTTATTTATTTATGTATTTTGTTTTTTTAACTATGTCAGTGCCTTTTACTTGGTGCTGGTGCTGGTGCTGGTGCTTTTGTCATAAAGAATAAACTTAAAAAAGCTGCATATTGAGTTAAAGTAAATTTAGCAGTAAATATTTACAACAAAAACAAAACAAAAAAAATACAAATAACGGAAACGCAGAAATAACGATATAATATAAGGAGACATATTATGTCAACTGCGGCGCATTGTGTGCGTAAAAATGTTGCAAAACTGTGAAAATTGTGGATTGACATGAGTGGGTGGTACATTAGATAAACGCGAGAGAGGATGAGTTGTCAATCGATCGATTATTGACTGCACTCAAAGATAATGACGCTAGCAACCGAACACTTGGTATTCTCGTATCAATGTAAGAAAATTGTGTAATATAAAAAAACAATTTTTTTCTTGCAAAGTACTTCGATTTAATAGCTGGCCAATAGCGTAGCACGTGCAGTAAAAAAAAAAATTGTCATCGTTTAATTTAATCGACTAATAACTACTACAAAATGATTAGTAACAATAAATACGAGTACTGATACTGATACTGTGTACTCTATGATACAAGCTGTTGTAAAAAAAAAAATCACAATTTCACAACGTTTTAAATTGTTTTTAAAGTAATTCTTGAAAGTTTTTATATAAGTCGAAAAGTAGTTTACTACATTCATTTATAATACTTTGAATTAGTGGTAGGTACTTCAAAAAATATAACCTAAGTATCGAAACTATTTTCTAGTACTTGTAACTGCCATTTCGGTATTCAGCATTACATGCACTTAAGTAGTAATCAACTTAAGTACCGGGTACTTCTTAATTATATAAAATATATTTTTTCTATCTTTTTTCTATAGCCCATCATACAAGACAAGTATGTGGTAAGTTAATTTGCTCTTTTTTTTATGGCTGCACTTAATTTATCTTAAGCGCAAGCAAATATTTATTTCTGCGTAATTTATACGTAGTTTGAAAAATATTTGCTTAAGAAAATTGATTGCATTTTTTTTATAGCATATTAAATAAACAACTGTTAATCACGTTGGTGAAAGTAAAACAAAAATGTATACTAAGGAACTATACTAAATATATACGTAGTACATATATAATATATGCATATGTTTACTTTTATTAAATTTGGTAAGTTGCAAGTGTAGAAAAAAAAACATCTGCTAAGCTTTCAAGGTAAGAGATGTCAAACTTTTTTATTTTCTGATTTTTGTTTTAACTACCATTTGTGTGAAATATGTGAGTCATTTTTAGAAGATTGAGTGAAACGAATGGGGAACATGGTTTGGGGATATCTCACCAAGTTTTAGAGCTATTAAGTCTTATTTCGAATTTTTCGGTTAAAAAATTATTGTGATGAATCCGTTCAAACCATAACTCGAATATTACAATCTAATCATTTTGATATGCAAGCCTGACTTTATTTTATTTTTAACAGACTTTTTATTTTAAATCAGTTATTTTGTGACTTTTATTTTTTAGATAAAAAAATAATCGTTACTCTTGGATTTAAAATTTTCTGATCGATATTTTATGATTTTCATTTTTTTCGATGAAAAATCAAACAAATTCGTTAAGATTTCTTTATTTTGGGATTTAAATTTTTCCAATCATATTTGTTTGATATTTTGTGACTTTTATTTTTTCGAAAAAAAATAATCTTTACTCTTGGATTTAAATTTTACCTATCATATTTGATCGTTATTTGTGTGATTTTTATGTTTTGGTTAAAAAAATTACCGTTTTTCCAGACAAATTTTTTTGCGTTTACTATGATCGAAGTATTTTAAATCTAAAGTTAACGAGTATTTTTTTTTTGTATAAAAAAATTACCAATCACAAAATATCGAGGAAATGTGATGGCAAAAATTAAAATTTTTTAACAATTTTGATCGAAAAAAATAAAAATCATAAAATAAAATTTCATTTTGTTGTAATATTAAAAAAAAAAATAATAAAAGCACTTCTCTATAATTGCCTTAGTTTTGAGAATGTCGAATTTGTAAAATTTATTAAACATTTTTTTTTACATAAAATTATTTAGAAACAACAACTGTTTAATAATAAACTTAGTTGATGAAAAATCGGGCGGAATCAAGCAAATTCGATAAAATTTCTTTTTATAAAGTGAACAAACAAATTTCGCAACATTTTCGAAAGTGTGAAGATTAAAGAAATTAGGGCAAAGTAAATCAGCACATCGGACTTGGGGTAATTTGTCCGATGGCGTTTGAGAGAAGAAGATGAAAAAATCGTGATTGGCTGAGTTAGTACAAAGTTAGATAGTTCATTGCACGGCATTCAAGATAAGATAAATTGTTGGCTCTCGACCAGTTAAGATAAAGTAGCTCGGGTTTATCGATATATAGATTTTCGACGAAAAAAACAAGTGAACGTCAAAGAAAGTTTTTGATATCATGTGTTTAATTTGTATATCTCAAATGTGTTTAATTTTGAGATATGAAATGCGTTTAATTTTGAGATATGAAAGTTTGCATTAATGATAAATTCTTATAATATTAAATGAGAGCAAACAATTTGTGAACACATTTTTAATTTAATTAAATTTGAATTACAGAGTTTGAGTTCACTAGCACCCATTTCCCGCAAATGTTAATACACAGCACCATATCAATTATCCGCATTTTACCTACGTCAGACAATGACTGCACCATCGCAATTGCCACTTATTGATTTATTGCAGAAATTAGAGAATTAACAGTAGCTCATCAGTGATATGTTATCAGTGAACTAATGATTTCTTTTGCTTTTGATTAAGTTCACAAGCAAACAGAAAAGGAAAAAGTGAACTTAGATTCTCAAATCATAAAATAACATTACTCACTCATTGCTATTCACTTTTTACACCCAAAACAAAGAAAAAAAAAACCTGAAGAAAAAGAAAAAAGTGCTGGCCCATTTTATTTATCATTTGCCGCAAACTAATGGGTTATGCCATTAACTGTCGTTATTACCTCAAAATAACTGCGCTTAGTGTGTGCACCTAAATTATACAGGAACTAACTTAACTGTATTATTTAAAATTTAATTAGTGAATTTTCTTAGATAATATTTTCTACACGTGGCTTTCGTTTTATCTGCGCTATTAGTTAATACTTGATTCTTGAATTTTGCGCAAATTACATAAAAATGTTACTATGTCATTTGTATTTCTTTTGAACTGTTTACATTTATCAGCTGTTCATTTGACAGTAAATTAATCAAGGTGAAGTTTACTAAACAGCTGATTAAATTCGCTTGATGAACGTTAAGTCAAAATTATGTATTTGTTGTAAATCATAATGTCATTGTGCTCCCAACGCATAAACCCAATAGAAAAGTAGTGAGTTGCCCTATGTTCGACGCTACCGACATTAACGTATTCGCAACGCCGTCATCCGTAACAACCAACATACTACAAATAAACGGAGTTAACTTCATTTGATAATCACGGCGTTACGCATTTGCCGCTAAACGCATGCTGTGTGCTTTCAGTTTAAGACGTATCTGTTGGGTTCAACAAATGCTCGCATTTTCGTAAGGGTTGAGCTAAACAAATACGTCTTGGGAATGCGACCATTGACACCAAAAAATACATTTAATGTTGCTTTTTTTAGCAATTTGTAAGCAAGACACACTCTATGGGCGTCAGTAGACAAAGGTATATTGGGTAGACCAATATAAAGTCATTTAGAAGGTTAGCGATAAATAATAAATAATAATAGATACATATATGTACATATGTATGAAAATTGTTTGCATGTGAACTGGAAATTTGGTGCGGCACATATGAAGAATGCCTGCCTATGAATTTCAGTATATAATTTTCTTGCCAATTTAGATAACGTTTTGCTTAGTGTCAGAGTTTTGAATCGCTATCGGGCATGCCATTGCTCAGAACTGAACCTTGGTTCATATTCATATAGGGTGATTGCTTAAAGGAACCCATCCATGTATTTTCTTTTTGCATTTTCGTGGGATATTTTGCTTTTATGGCTTTGACATCTATCGCCATGAAAGTAAAAGCAAAATACATGCACGACGAACGCAGCTGACTAGTAATACATATATGAATTCGCCTTGAACTGAATCAAGTGGTTTGCAACGTCACAAGGTTGATCCATGGAATTGAAAGCAAGATAACCAAGGCGAATCCATTGTGTATTTTGTTTGTGTAATTTTGCGAGTGAAATGGCAAAATCTGAATTCGCCCAGTATTACTCATTAATTTTGTTTGTGTAATTTTGCGAGTGAAATGGCAAAATCTGAATTCGCCCAGTATTTCTTAAGTAGTTTATTTGTGTAAACAAAATAACACAGCGAATTGGAAAAGAAGAACAAGCATTTAGCTCATGGGATGCTATTAGCTTGAATTTTGAATTCGCCTTGCAACGGTAGTGACTCGCTACTTTTTATGGAGGTAAGGGAACTTATTATTATAGTTATTGCAAACATCGTTGTTTTGACATAAAATCTAAACCGTTTCGTTACGCCACGACTCTTTCTCGTTAATTCTGTTATAACTACCGCATGGGGAAGTCTTCGGCAGCTATGCTAAATAGTTTTAATCATTACAACAAAACGATTAACTGCTTGTCTAGTCTTTACGTTTTTAATTTAGACGAAAAAAAAAAAATGCATATAAAAATTTACACAGCAGGCACATATTATGTTTAGAAGCAATTTTATTCCGAATATTGAATGAACAAAGTGAACATTTTTTCCATAAGTACCAGTATTAATTAAACGAAATTTGTTTCGAAAATTGGCCCAATTGTTTTGGTAATTTTTCGGCAATTCAAAACTCATTAGAAGCTTAAGTGATACAGTTATTTTTTAAGCAGAGCGTGATGAATAATTGTATAATAGTAAATAACAATCTATCTCAACAACAAAAAACAAATAGAAACCGCGTCGTAAATTTTTTGGATGTGAAATACAATTAGGGGATTTCGAAAGATATCGCAAAGTTTCGTAGCGGCTTAAAAACATACAATTTTATTACTTCAAATTTTAAAATGCTGAATAAGCGCCCATTCTCTTACAAAAAAAAATTAAAGTTAATTTAAAATTTTATGATTTTCTGAATTTTCAATACTTAACATCTCTTAAAAACAATATGTTTTTTTAATTCTTATATTTGTGAAGTGTTTTACATTTTTGTTACCCAGAGAACTTTTAATAAAATATTAATTAAGTTATTGAGTAAATTAAAAAAAAAATTATAAATAAATCCCAAGCTCATAAAAAATTTAAATACCCAATAACCAAGCAACTTCTACTGGTTCTACCAGCATGCTTTTACTCCTCTTTTTATAATCGAATAAATAAATTGAATATACACATATATTGAAGAAAATTTATTTTATAAAATTCTTTGGTTTTTTTTTTGCAGCTCCATGGAATATCCCCCATATATGCCCTTGGAAGTAAATCAAATTAAATGCTACAGCAAGAAAGAGAAACGCCCTTTCTTGGCGTATTCATTAAACGAAGAAATTTCATAAATATTCAGGCTCTATTCGTAGTAAAGGAACCATACACATTTACAAAAAATTGAGTGCAAAAACTAGTTATAGTAATTTCGATAATCTGTATAACAGGAGGATTTTTTTTAGCAAAACTGATCATAGATAAACATTTTCGAAATCTAACGGCTGATGTGTTCAAAACAAAAACGAGCATATATAGCATACTATTGCAGCACCTTATCTGAGATTTAACTTCATCGATTCATAAATACGGATTTTCTGAATATCACAACAGCACCTCCACCTAGCGGATTAATTTTTTTTGCAAGTCTTCTTCTTTCACTTTTTTAATAACAATTCTGAATTCAAATAGGGATTTTACAAATAATGCGAATTCAGCGCCATCTAGTGAAGACATTTTATTTGAGAATATGTGTTTAAATAAAGAATAAACGGCGATTCCCGAATTGTATTTTGCGAATAAGCGCAGTATTACGCAAAACGTAATGTGCCGATTAGAGTTAAAGAAATTCGAAAATACCAAAGAAATGTTTTTGATATTATAAAAAGTAAATTACTCAAGCACTAGTCGAATATTTTACTGAATCAACTGGCAATATCCCATAGTCAGCTGCCATTGAATGTAGGCTTGGGTAAAAAATATCGATATGCTAAAATATCGATATATAAAATTATTGATATTTTTTCAGAAAATAATGTATACAGACATCGATATTTTTAGTCTCGAAATAACGATATTTAATTTTTTTTTTCAAGTATCAAATATTTTCTAGCAAGCTCGACTTTGTCTTAACATCTCTATGAACTCAATTTAAGTGCAACTTATAAAAAATCTGCGAATATTCGCTGTGTGTTGTGTAAACTTGTGTGCCAAATATGTATTACTTTTTTTTACAATCGAATATTTTGACAATAATTTAGGTCATTATTGCGCCTTGACACAAAAGAAATACATAGACGCATATTTGAGTTTTCTAAAAAATTAAAATTCTGTATTAAAAATGAAAAAACGAATTTTTTCTCTCTTTCGGCCTACAAAATGTTCTTTTGGCCATTCGGCCGACGATCCGTTTTTCGTGCGAAATTTTACTAGAGCGTAAAAATGAGATTCATGGGTATAGATTTAGTAAATGAATCACCATTACAAATATCGATATTTTTTCATCCTTTCTCCATCCCTGATTCATTGGATTCAAAAACTTTTTTTTTAGAAAAATGGCGCCTGGAAGTTTCATCACAAATGAAAGCACCACACTTTATTTAATATCAACTACAAATGGTAGACATTAGTTATGATAAACAATTACTTGAAGCTGTTTAATTCTCGATAACGGAATGCAACTGTAAAAAAAACAATAGATATTGAATGGAATCACTCTTAAAACTAAAGCACTAGGCTTAGGCGGCAGCGGTAAAATTTTGCATGGTTTCCCCTACATACTTTGATTAAAAATTTGAAAATATCCGATATTTAATTAACATACAAAATTTAAAAGGTAGCATGTCTGATGCAAATATTTTCGAACAATAACTCGCGTATTCTAGAGCACGTTTTGCGCTACGTGCAGGCATTTATTACACATTGCTAACTTAATTTACATATGTAACTCATTTCACATTTACATCTCGCACAATTGCACATATTTTATGACTTGTAACAACTTGATTTTTTTCAAAATAATTCACTTTTTTTCTAAACCATTTTTTTTTATCTATGTAAATATAAAAGTGTAATACGTAATACGTACACTACTACGTCGCCGCCAAGGAATTAAACTCCATCGTCTCTCTACGAAACGCAATGTATTTTTCACCATGTTGTTAACACTTTGACTGTCTACTTGTTTATTGTGCCGGTCAGTGGGAATAGCAGCTATTTAAATGCAATCGTGTAAAACTATGTTTAGTCAATTTTACGAATACTCTCTTATCTAATGGCGAATGCCATTGATTAAAATTCTGCTAACGACGCATGCAATGAGTGCGAGATATGAGGTGTTGTTTTCAACATTTTTTTTTTTTTTTTACCATACTATTAATATTTTTCCCCTCTTGACTAAATAAGTGTAGATCTTTGATGTGCGCAATTTCAAGAAAATCACAGTAGCAGCCGATCGATACTAAGTACTTATTTGTCACCATTTGTTTGGCTGATTACCGCCACTTGATTGGCTATAGAATATTGTATAGTGGTTATCGGCACTCAAGCAAGACAAGGCCATGCGGCTGGTATGTCTGGTGATTTTTTTTTAATTTTTTTTTATGCCTTTACTTTTCCCATTTTGCTTTTTTTTTTGTCGCTTGTCTGTGGTTAAGGCATAGCGATATTGCCTATATTAAATGATGAGGTGAAACAAAAAGTGTGCACACGATATGTGCTATTTAGTTACATATATCAGATAACTTAAGTAAACTACAAAAATTAAAATTTTATGCGAAACGATTGATTTCTTCGAAAATTGGAGGTTACATCGAGGTGACCACTTAAAGAGAAATTTTTGGAAATTTTTGGAAATTTTTCAACAGTAGTTGGAATTTTTTTTAAACGTATGTTATTTGCAAAACAAAATACCGCAATCTCATTTAAACAACACTGAGAAACTTTCTGTTTTATGGCAAGCATTTGTTTGTTTTTCTTTATTTGCAAATATTGCGTAGTCTTAATGCCAATTAATGGGTACAATTCCATAGCAGGAATGAATGTTATCAGATTATCTGGTTAAGTATTGATAATTTTCGCAGTTGCCAGCAACAAATTGAACAGCAAAAAATAAACAACTTTTTTTCAGTATTTTTTTTTTTGAACATACACTACTAGATCACTTGAAGGGTTTTATTGCAGGCGCGAAAAATTTAAATATTTTTAAGAATATTGATTGTGCATGCCGATTACAAATTGGAAAAAAAAATTTATGATTTAAAAGAGTTTGCAGTGAATTTAAAAAAAATTGATTTACATAAACGTTTTAGATGTTCAGCTAAAAAAAAAAAAATAAAAAAAAATGGTCATTATAAAGACGGCATTAAATTAATCAATATTGTAATCAAAGTATTCAAAGAATTTGAATTCACCACGCAAACAATTTTGCTAAGAAAAAATTTCATATTTTGCTGCGTATTTGAGGTTACGCTGATACTTTTATTTATTTATAAAAAAAGGTAGAAATCCCAAATTTGAATAAAGTTACTCTACTAAAAATCACTTACAGATCATCATGCATGGCGTCGAAACCAATCAGCAAACAATATATTCACATTTTTCGTGCTGCATTTTAAAAATTAAAAAAAAAAAAACTTTTTTCGAAATTTAAAAAAAAAATTTTTTTATTTAATAGTGCTCTGCCGAAAATGGTATTTCATGCCAGCAAAAAATAAAAAATATTAAAAAGCAATGAACATTTTAAATAACTTAAAAGTGGGAATTTTTTAAAATATAACATAAAAATTTAAAAACTTCCGAAAACTTTGAACAAATAATTATGTATTTTTCGTCGATTTTTTGAAATGTTTGAAATTTTGAAATTTTCGAAACATTTTTAAAAGTTTAAAATTTAAATGTTTTTTATGTATTATATATTTTTATAAGATGCCAATTTAATTGATTAAAAACTGGCCTTGAGCTCATAAAATTATTGTTTATTAAAAAAAATTAACAAATTTGAAAAAATTTACTTTAAACTCATACATTTTCATTTGTCGGTATTTACAGACTTATCTGGCATATAATTGCCTAGTATATTTAATTCCAATACAAAAAACTTGAAATTTCAACGAAATACTGAGAATATTTTTTTAACCTCAACAATTCGCTAATGCTCTGCAAAAGTGAAATAACTCATGTTATGCACTAAATAGGGTTTCAAACAATTACAGCGCGATTAGAAAGAGCTAACTTCGAATTCGATTTTCTTAAAATAAATTGAAATAACAATCGAAAATATTTGTATACTTATTACTTTAAAAATTGCTCAATTGGGAATTTTTGAAAAAAGTAATGCATTTATATTTATTTTAATATTATGCATCTATAGATTTTTGTTTTAATAAAAAATCTTCAAAGCTTTGCGACTTACCATACGTATTCTCTTCAATTGCAAAAAAAACCCCGCTTCCACTGTTGCAGTAATTACCGCACTCCCAGTGCCTAAAGTCAAAAAATTAAAAAAAAAAAACCTGTTCAACTGGATGATATTTTCTGTACAATGACCGACAGTTGTGCAAAAACAAAGACTAACTCTAACAAAATTTTGGAGTTGGGAATGCTTTTTTTTTACATGGAAAATTTATGTGCATTTTGTATTCAATAAAAATACCCATGAGGTAAATGTATGAAGAAAATAACTACTAAATACGATAAACCCAGATTCAAGCTGATCGAATAACACTATACAAAAAAAATTAAATAATATTTCAAAATAACAAGTTTTCGATAACGTTTTCTAATAGAAGGAACAAAAAAACGAAGAAAAAAAATTATATGTATCGAGGATTTAAATGGTTACACTAGAGTTTTATTTAAAGCAGGGGATGGAGGAGCTGGGATGGCCAAAAATGTACACTTTCTGCGCATTCTTACGGTAAACCAGAGTAGGAGATCAATTTTATTCTAATATTTTAGAAATATATAGTAAATACCTAGAGCTATCTTTTTAATGGTGATTTATAATTGAAATAGTCCCAAGAAATTCATTTCCACGCACTTTATATAACTCCCGTAAATCTGATTTGGTAGAATATTATAGTAATAATGGCGCATGAGTCGATATATTTATAAAATCTGTATTAACTGTGCGATTTTGGGAAAATTATTAAAGTATACTGCAGGTGTAATTCACGAAAAATAAATGCGCTGGATGGTTCTAGAGTAGAGCTCTTCAAAAGATCCGCATTTATGGACCGAAACCGTTCGGAGGCGCTGAAGTCGAGATGTTCAGAAAGTCTTTAGTTACATATGTATATATTTGGCAAATATTCCATTAAATAATTAAGTCGAAACACTAATTTTGAAAATAATACGGAGTTGCGGATATCGGTTAGTTAAAAATACTTTCAGTTTTGACTTTTATCTGATATTCCAAGTTCAATTTCGAGCTTTGGTCCATTTAGTTTATTTTAACCCGTGATATCTATGTTTCATAGATATTTTTTGCCCTTTTCCACAAATCTGTTCAATATCCAGCTTTGGTCCATTCAGAGATTTAAAGTAGAATTTAATGGGAAATATTTTTGTAATATCTTTTATTCATAGATATTTTTTTACCTTTCCACAAATGTGACAAAAAATACCCATCTATCTATTGAGGAGTTAGAGGGTTAAAATACTTCACAACAATTTGATTTGCTCCCCTTTACCTTGTTATTTTTGTGATGTTGTACAGTGTAATTTGTATTCAAACTAGAACTGAGGCAGATTCGAAAAATGTTGTTTTGAAAAAAAAACAAAAAAAAACACTTAAGTTATTATTTAAAAATTTGGCAAAAAAAAACAACAATAGCCTAAGCGGTATGAGTTATATCTGCTATTAGGCATTTGTGTTGCTCATAGGAAGAGAAATACATATTTACCCCTACCACTCATTAATGACAAAAGTAAAAGATTGGCATAAGAAGTAAGCGTTTATTAAAAAAAAACAATAATTATGAGGTGTGTTTCTCCATGGCGTAATAAGCAAAAAAAAAACTTCAAAATAAATGGAAATCTGTTTCCTCAATTTGCTCATTAGCTAGGTTCTAACGCAACGCTGAAAAAATAAATATAAAAAAATATTGTAGTGACTTTTTTTTTTTTTTTTTGTATAGAGTGCCAAGTATTCTGCGTTTGACTGGGTTAGCCTTTTCTTTGTGCAGAAGATTACGTCAGAGGGCATTGAAAATTAAATGAAACTTTAACGCTTCTTAAAATCATTCATAAATTCAATAAATTAAATGATGCAAAACTTTTCTTATTCAACGGAAAATCGTGCGTTCGGAGCAAACTCAAACTTTGGCTCTCGACAGTAGAAATCTAATAAATTTAATAAAAAAAAAAAAAAACTATTGCTATAGTTTTCATGTACAAAATCGAGTGACTAAAACCATATGGAATGATCAATCAAAACTAATTCCAGAAAAGTAATTTCCACGTGATTTCAGTCACGTTTACAGTTGCTCTTCCGAAATGTTTCAGCAATGATATCATTCAAAAATAGAGTCAAAAACTAATTTAACACCGCTATTTATTTGCTGTATACTAAAGTGGCATACAAACAAAACAAGCGAAAACAAAAAAGTGCTTGGAAAACAAAAAGCAAAACGACAATATCGGCAAGCAAACCAATAAATATGAAATATTCATAGTTGGTTGGCTGGCAGTTAGTAGTGGCAAATAAGCCCTGGGTTATTATTGTTTTGCTATTGTCACAAATGCTCGTCCAATGCTCTCTTCTCTAAGCAAAAGCAAACACATAGGGTCAGAAATAGATACGAACCATTGCGCGCTGGAGTGGAGTGCACTCGTAAACAAGGTGACTTCAAATGTACCTACATAAATATCTACAAATGTTTGTATGCGTATTTAAAAAAACAGTTATATATTTAATAAAAAGAGCACGAATGTGTGCGCCAATCATATGTTTGTTCTTATACGACTTCAATCAGCACAAAAGTACATACATAGTATGTATGTAAATAGTTTGTGAAAAATATGACTACTGTTGATTTCAACTGCGAAGCCATACAAATGAAAATTGAAGTGACATTTGTGATGAAGTGGAAGCAAACCTATTTGTGCACATCGAGTACCCTGTCGGGAAAAAGCACACAGTTCAAAAATTTATTAATTTAATTAGTATTCGGCAGTCAACTGTTTTGAAAAAAAAGCAGTGTGCGAATTTTCAGTTCTTTAATCCCATTAATGTAAGAAATGTGAAGGTTTGTGTTTGTTGACAAATAGCCTATACCCCACATTAACATATAGGCCATATGTTTATGGAGAGTTGCCACCTGCTAAAAAAGTTATAGGCAATTAAATAAATAAGTTAAATCACATATTGCAACTTGACGACTGAATTGATCTGGATAAGAAATGGCGCATACAATGACAGACCGTCATATCAATCATCATTGTATCGATTTTTTAAAGGGGGTTGCCATCTATCTAAAATATTAAATTCAATTAAAACCATAATTGAAACTAAATATTGCAATATGGGTAGAAATGAAAGAGGCTTCACCCCTCAGATTTTTGAAAATAACGTTGCCACCTGTTTAAATGCTAATAAAGTTATCTTAACAAATAAATGGCATTTTACCATAAATAAAAAAAACTATAAAAAAGAAGCTTAGTTTCGAAAAAAAAAAGTTTGAAGAGGGTTGCCACCAGTTTACAAAATTAGTGGAAATTAACAATACAAATCAAATATTGAAATATACGTCTGAAACGAAGAAGGTTGTAAAAAACTATATATTGCAAATACCTTTGGAGGGTGTTGCCACTTAATTGAAAAAGTAAACTATATGAAATTATTTAGTTAAAGTAAACATCTCAGCATGCGATTCAGAAGTAGTATTTAAAAAAGAATTAATCATGAAAATGTGTTTAAATAGTGTTGCCACCTATTTAAAAATATGAATGCAAGTCACTTCCTAAGCTCACTCAAATATATCAATTTTGTGTTTATTCGACGATAGTTGTGCAGAGCGTTGCCACCTACTAAAGAAAGGTGATTCACTTTAATTTTTAAGGTAATTGAATTTCTACTATAAAGGTGGCAAACGAAAAAGCTTTAGTAAAATTCAGTCGCAAAATATATTTGTAGAGGGTTGCCACCTGTTTCAATTATTTAAATTCAATTAATAGATAAATGCAATTAAATTGTAATGAAACACAATGACAGTCTGGCATAACAAGATAAAACTTGTAGAGATTGTACATTAAGTTAAAAAGCTGGTGAAAAGTGAAACTCTTTTTTCTTAAATTTCGATTTCAAGAAAATTTTTTTTTTTTAATTAAAAACAAAAATTTAAACATTCACCAAAATTTTCACTTTGACTCCTAGAGCATGTTAACGGTAGGTAGTTCCTTACAGGCAAAATACAAAAAAAAATCAACCACTTGCAGTAGGCAAACAAATACTTTTTAAATTGCTTTTAAAGTAATTCCAAAGTAATTTCCAATAGGGATTGTATTTAGTTAAATGTAAAGATGTCTTAAATGCATATATTTATAGAGTAACATTCATTTTTATATAGCGGTTGATTAAGTTGTTTTCATTTTATTAAATTTTTGCGTTTGCTTTCGCTTTTTCGATGTTTACCGATCGCCCTTGAGCGCGCGGCACTTGAATTTGCCCAGTTCAATACACCGCCGCGTAATTTCCAAACATAAAAAAAAAACAAAAATCATGGTAAAACTATAATATTAACTATGGATAGTGATAATTGGATGATCACAAATTCACGATGGCGGTTGTACACAATTTAGGCAAATTAAATTCAATTTATTCAAATTATTATATGAACAATTTGAAATGTTTCTGGGGGGGAAAAAGGCTTCATATTAGAAAATTTGTGTCAGTTCATTTTTAAAACTTCGTAAGTAAGACCTCAAATTTAGTTTCGAGCCCTAATTGTGTTATTTTTATTGTAATTGTTTTGTCACTTGTGGTGAGTTATTTTGAACATTCAGCGTTAAGTTTAAAAATAGTTTTAGTGGATTTGTTCGTATTAAAATTATTGTAAAAAAATAATTTTACACTAATAATACTCGAGGGAAAGAATTTTATATGCAATTAACAGAATGACAAATTTTGCTGCTCATCAAGCAAGTGCTCAGAATTTTATTAAGCGCCAATGCTTTTTTATTGAATATTCGAGGAGACTAACAAAAGTTTGCTTAGTTTCGACACTTAAATCTTACAAATAAGAAACACTAACTGTTTTGCACTTGTTTTACGAGACTTCTTTCTATATTTCGAAACGATCAACTAAAATGGAGATGGGAAACCGCGCTGAGGACGCATCAGATGAAATTCGACTACTAACGAAAACAAAGATTCGCTTTGCGATTCTCTTCGAATTTCGGCTTAAACTAAAGCCACTATACCAAATTGCATATGAAATGCTTGCACAGTCGCCACCGACAATTTCCAAGTGATTCGGCAGACTGCAACTGGGACATTTTTCTGTAGAGGACTTGCCACGAGAAGGTTGACCAAAATCTTCCACGGATGACGTCATTAAAGCTCTGGTGAATTCCAAAGTTGACGGAGATCCAAATTGAACTTGAATGACATAGTAGCTGTGTAGCGAATATCGTAGCTGTTATTCCCCTGGAAAAGAGTCAAACGGTAACTGCAAAATAGTATACCGAAGACTGTCTACCAAAAGTTTTCAAAAATTTGTTTGGAAAACTAGAAGAAAGAGGATTTGCGACGGTACTTTTTAGGTCATAACAACGCGCCAGCTCCCAGAGCTAAAATAACGAGTAACTTTATTGCGATCCCCAATTCCCCGGATCTAGCCGCTTTTGATTTTTGATTATTTCTAAAAATTTAAAGAAATTTGAAGGGTAAGGTTTTTAACAGCAACGCAGATGTATTTGTTGTGGTTTTGATGAATCTGATAGCTAAAAAAATCAAGATTTTGAAGACTGTTTTGAGAAGTGGACAGATAGGTTTAAGGAATGCGCTGAAATCAATGGCGAATATGTAGAGAAGATAAAGAATAATTACGAAAATATTTTTAGTTTGATTTTTTTTTTCTAGTCAACTAGCGAACTTTTGTTAGTCCGCTTTGTTTGTATAATATTTAAATGAGAGTGATTGGTGATTAAATAATATATATGTGGAATGTATATACACATATGCGTTTTTCAATTTATATAAAAGAATAAATTTGTATAAATTTTCCAAATAAGTTAACGTGAATTGTTTTTTGTTTGTTACTCCCTAATTTGCATTGACGTCATCGATTCTTGTGAATTTCATGATGCCAAAATTATTATATGTTTATTCAGTTGCAGACGGACATGTGAAAGGACGCACATACACACACACACATATTTACTGAAATCAGATAAGCAGCTGCTTCTACAAAGTTTTCGAGATATAATTAAATTTTCAGGCTGCTGGTTTTCAAAGCATCTGCATCTTTTATCAGAATTCGAGGTCTTAAAAACAAATTGACTTTACTCTAAAAACTAACATTTTTGTATTGCGATCACAAAAAATGGTAGCAAAATGTTTTGACAATTTTATGTTTCGTTACTTAATTTTAATTATTTTTTATAGAAATATAGTTAAAAAAAATTATTTAATTAATATAATTTCAAACCAATACTCCTTGGTTTTTAATCCGAGTTTTTAGAAAGTTGCAGCCCATTAAATTTTACTAGTTATAAAAACATTGTTTAAAAAGATGACGTAAGTCAAAATTTATAACTTTCTAAAAAAAAACTTGTTAAAAAAAACACACAAAATTAAAAAGAGTTGCCATCAATACTAATAGCTTTTCAATCCGAGTTTTTAGAAAATTCAATTCCACATTTAAAAAAAATTTAGTTAAAAAAATGACGTAAGTTGAAATTTCAAATTTTCTAAAAAATTTACAAAAAAAAACTGGCAAATTAAAAAAAAAATCTCAATACTTCTGGCTTTTTAATCTGAAATTTTAGAAAGTTGTAGCCCATACAATTTTACTTCCTATAAAAATTAGTTTTAAGAAAACGATGTACATACATATGTAAGTCCAAATTTCAAAATTTCTAAAAAATCGACACTTTAAAAAAAATTGTCATCAATACTTTTGGCTTTTTAATCCTAGATTTCACAAAGTTGTATCGCATGCAATTTTACTAGAATAAAGTGTTGCTTTTGATAATTTTTTTAGTTTGCATCATCTTCTGTCATACAAAAGAAAATTTTGTTTATGCTTTATAAGGAAGGAAACGCAAATACTGTCATCAAAAATCATAAAAAATGTTTAGCTGCTTGAAACTTGCACTTTTTTTATAATAAAATGTACTACAAAAATGCACACTTACAAATTTTGAAAAAAATCGGATTAAAAAGTAAACAATTTGCATGATTGGTTTTTTTTTGAATTTGTGGAATTTTTATAAATTTTCTAGAAAGTTAAAAAAAAATTCGAAAACCCTTAAAAAATTGCAGCCATTTTAAACTTGCGTTTTTTTTACAAAACTGCATACTTAAAAAATTTGAAAAAAATTCGGATTAAAAAGAGAAAAATTTTTATGACATTTGTCGAATTTTTTATAAATTTTCTGGAAATTTTGAAAAAATAATCAAAACGCATTAAGCAATTTTAGCTACTTTAAACTAGCATTTTTTATATAGTGAAATGATTTTTTTAATTGGTCGATTTTTTATAAATTTTCAACGAAGTTTAAAACTTCGTCTTAAATTACGTTTGTTAAAAAAAAGTAATTTAACTTAAATGAGGAATGAAAAAATTGTTAAAACTTGCCATAACATTTTACTACTATTTTTGCGAACACAACTGTATGTATTTAAAGACAAAACCTTGTTGGAAAAAATGTCACACAAAAAGGGTGCTGTTTTTGAATGAAAAAATTGCCGGAAGTGTTATACATTAATCAAATTGTACATCAGACGAAAGTATCACACTTTAATTTGCCACCATAAGGCTCATATGTAAATGTATATTTAGTATTTAGTGTGATGAGAAAAAATTGTTAAGTATTTAAAGAGTTGAAAAGTATTTCACATTTTGTTAAACAACTTTTTCGGCTTTAGGTTCTGAAACTTTGAATTTTTCCACTAGAACTTTTTTGTAAATTTTTTTCTTACTTTATTTTCAAGGTGTGCGAAAAGGCGCGCACTTGCATTCTTTTACAACAACATTTTGTAGGCGTTCTATTGTCTTGTATTTATTTTATTACTTGATTATCAAAATCACTGCGCTTTTTACTCAGCTATCAATGTGCGACGATGAGTGAGCGCGCATTTCTGTGACAGTGACAAAGTGCCAATTACCTGGCGGCCTCTCCTTGTAGCCGCATATTTATGTTAATTTTGTTGTTGCTTTCAACACATCATCTAACAGGTGGCTGCGCCTTATCAATTGTCAATTGTGATATTCAAACTGTTAAAACGTAGGCATTGAGTGAATACAAGGTATTATTTCTTGTTTTGTGTTTTTTTTTAGATTAAAAAGTGATCACTAAATTCCATGCACCTACTTAGAGCGGTGCGTTGAAGTCAATCGCAAAGTAAATCCCATAAAACACACTAACACACGGTAAATTAAAAAGGGAATTACAGCATTCAAATTTATTTCCTCTCAAAGTAGCTGGAATTTTTTACTGGAATATATGATTGCAGTTTATTGCATATTTAGCATTTTTAGCTAGAAAAGCATATATTCCAATATTATTCTTCTTTTATCTATCTGCATCACTTGGCATTTGACACGCAATCGCGCCGGCTGGGAATTTCAAAAGAGGCGTCAATTGACCAGAACTAGGCATATGAGTAATATTAGATTATTAGATGCAAATGGCGGTAGGCGTATTACTCATACGCCATGTGGCACACACACCCACACACTCACTAAACTGTTGAAAATCGATTGGGGAAGGCAAGATAACCAGATTTTAACTGTTGCATATAATTTGGAAAAAACAGGAGCGGACGCTTCAAGAGGACAATGTTATTTTCGCTCAGTCAATTGAGGAGTAGTAAATCTGTCCACACATATGTACATATGTACATCTGCATGTGCATATATGTTTGCCCGTATATAATGTATTCAGTAGTTTCATATGTCATAGCGAACAACTACTTGTACCATTCCGCTCTATTTGTTTTCTGTGCACCAAAAAAAAAAAAACATAAAAAATAAAAATATAAAAAAAAACTCAGCAACCTTCATTCACACTCACTATTTACTGTGTGACATTTACATTTGCGTGTCTCCCCATTTGCTTACAACAGCAGCTAGAAACGAATAAAGCATAGCAGTAAAATATATAAAATCGGACTCATATCACATACGTTTTTCAAAAGTGCAATAACTCAAAATTGCACAACTCTTCTATTATGCGCTGAAAATGTGCTAAATGCAAATTTTATTTTAATTATCAATTAAATTTTGTTAATAATTATGCTGCACTTTTTCTGCTTCTCACTTTTTTGCCGAAAGAAATATTTGCACTAACTACATTTTTGAAAAAAAAAATACGTCCGATATGTGTACATACGAAGGTGAAAGTGTATGACGTGCGTTTTTTCTTTGCATAAATACTTGGTTTGCTGCTAGAAATGGCCATGACTTTCCGTTTGGCACGTTTTAATTAAAAATTCCAAAACTAATATAATAGAGCAGCGTATGCTTTGTTGTACGAGTAGACGTTTGTAAAACCTGTGGTAAAGGTATTTGTTTCATGAAAAAATTATAAATAAATTATAATTATCGTTTCATAGATTTACACCTGTAATTTCGAAAAGAGTAGAGCCTTTCCATTTCAAGATAACTAGTCGATTCGGGCCACGTTCTACCTTCCCCGTGAAATTCGAACATGTCGTTTTTAGTCAAAACTGTTATTTGTCTTGACCGAAAAAAAATTTCCGATATTTTTCGGCGTTTTGAATTTCCCTATGAAAATCGTATTTTTCCATCTTAAAATTTTTGTTTTTTTTAGTAAATTTAAATTTAAAATTAAATTGTATTATTAAATCGTAGAAAACAAATTACTCTATTAAATCGTGGCACAAATAGACTTCCAAGTGCAATGAAAAAAATATTATTTTTATTTACAAAATAAAAATTAACGAAAATATCGAAATTTATTGCAAAACAAGAAGTTTCCTGATCTTCATTATGCTCATTGTATTTCATATGAAATTTAATTACAGTGAGATTTTTGTCTTCTACACAGTAGTGCGAGGAAAAAACTATCTAGAAAATTAACTCCAG
Source organism: Anomoia purmunda (assembly GCA_951828415.1). Classification (NCBI taxonomy): domain Eukaryota; kingdom Metazoa; phylum Arthropoda; class Insecta; order Diptera; family Tephritidae; genus Anomoia; species Anomoia purmunda. The sequence goes on from OX639993.1 coordinate 20,439,921, forward strand.
TTTTCAAAAAATATATTTTTCTTCCAGTAATAATTTCATAAGGTATAGTAAAAAAATAAGCTTAGGAAATCTCTGTCAACATATTCGCCATATGATAAGTTCGTTCTTTGTTTAACGAAATCAACTACATTGCTCCAGTTTGTCGCAAAAAATTCCATTACTTTGGTTAACTTTGAAGAGAAAATTTCGGTGATTGTGTTGTTTTCGCCACTTTATTTTACTTAGCAACAGAATCGATTCCAGTGTCGCTTTTTCAACTTCCTTTTTTTCTTCCGATCATTTAGGAGAAAACATTATATGATTTTAACCTGTTGTTAATTTTGTTACATTTGGTAGTATTTGAAAAATCACATCTTCTTTGATTTCACAGGTCAATAATCTTTATCAACACCTATAATTTTTTTTACACTCAAATCAACATTTATTAATCTGTAGATAATACAATGAATATGAGCACAATGCGATGTTAGAGTGTTATATTCCCACGATTATAACATTATGTCAAGCTATGCACCTACATTTGCACAAATGTACAGTGGCGGGCAAAATCGGTAGATTTTTCTTTTACAATATTAGCAAGATTTTTCAGGATGCATTGGTTTATTGTTAACTTTATATACAGTTATTGTTCATACTGTAAAAAAAAAACTTGTAAAAGACTGTTTCAAACTTTTCCCAAAGTTTATGAAAATTTGCATCAAAAATTTAAAATTTTGTAGAAAAATGTTTAGAAATTTTTCGTGTTGCAGGTTTTTTTTTAGCTCATTTAATTTTCGTTTTATAAAGTGTCAGTTTGTAGTGGAAACTACCGTTGATTTTTAAATAATTTTTAAATTTTTCATATTGCAATTTTTTTTCATAAAACGATGGATTTTATAAAAATTCCAGTTGATTTGTAATATTTCTATAAGCCGACAATATTCTTCATTTTCGACCACATAATATATGTATGCACTTGTATGGGCGATATATGAAAAAAAATTCCAAGACCAATATTAAAAAAAAATATTAAAAAAATCTACGGCAGTTTCCACCCACTACAAAGTTGCACTTTATTAAAAGTAAATAAATCCAAATACGCTATTAAACCGCATACCCAAAAAAAAGTTTTAGAATCTTTCTAAAAAATTAAAAAAATTGAACAAAAACTAAAAAAAAAAAAAAAATTTTATTTAAAGTTTGAAACATTAGTTTACATGCCATTTTTGATAGCATGAAGCAGTGCCGCACATAAAACATTATTTTGACAAATTTAATTAAATAAAAGGAAATTAATTTCCAGATTGTATTACAGTTATAAGATTTTTGTAGGGGTTTGAACCCCAAAATACCATCTTTAGTTGCATTAATAGTATATGAAATTAATGAAAAAAATTTATCAAAAAATATTGTAGAAAAATCACCATTCGACTGGTTTTGCCCGTCAGTGTGCGTAACGAATCAGCAAGAATTCAGGCAATAAAAAATGAAATAAATTACATTCTATTGCGCCACGTGCTCAAAAAAGTAGCCAAAAGTTGAGATCATCGAAGACAATGTGATTAAATAAATTATATAACAAAAATTGATTATATAAACGCAATGGTGTATAAAAATCGAAAAAAACACATTAAAAAAGAGTCGACCTTTATTTTCTTCTTTTTTATTAATGTATTGTAAATATGTATATTTACCTCACCCCGCAGCACTGGATTCAAAACTAATTCACACATGTTTATAAACGTGGCGCGTTCGCTTCAATTATTTTATCTTTTAGCGATAATCTATGAGATTAAATGCTTAGGCTGTATTTACTTAGATATTACTTATACGCCACCGCATACGCAACACTGTACACATTTATTTCATACAAATACCAACACTTAAACTTTTTTTCACTTCAATTTATCTATTTTATTTTTAGAGTTATCTGAGTTATCTAATGAAGTAGAAGCGGATTTTTTTTTTATTATTATTCGGGTCTAGCGCCAGTGTGATGCTGATGATAAGCGCAATCGCTACCCGTTCCGAATTTCTCACACTTTTAAATACAATTAAAAGTATTAGTAGAAAAATTTAATTTGCGTACAATTATTTTGTTCTTTTTTTTTTTTTTTGTTTCTTCAACAAATTTGTAACACTGCCACAATTAACACAGCGGCGTCGTATCACTTTTGGCCCAATACTTTGCCAATCGGTCACTTGTTCACGCCTGATGAAGGTGCTAAGTGTGACAATAAAGCATTGCAAATGATCAAATCAAATAAGTTTAGAAGTTAACTGTTGATATTGACCGTACACGCCGTATAATTCGCGAAAGTTATCTACCTGCTAGCGACAACAATTCATCACAAACTGTTGCTCAGTGTAACCGAGACTGAACTGAATGAAGGTTGGTTGTTGGCTGCTGTACTGCCTGCTGCTAGCGGCTCACGAGTTTAGCCAGTCAGCCAGACAGCCAGCCAACCAGTTGTCTCGCTGGTTGACACACTCGTTGATTGTGTTGTTGTGTTATGTGACCAGGTGGTGTTGGTTAGGTTAGAGTGACCGCTTGTTAGAATTTTTTTCAAATGACTACAACAGTTTGTTTTGCATTGGAAAAGCTAGCTATGGTGTGCGTGCGGGCGTGCGTCCGTCCACAAGCTCTCGCTCATTTGCTCGCACTCCTCTCACTCACTCACTCACTCACTCTCTGTATTTGAATTTGATGCCATCACGCAGACAGCGTTGCCGTTTGCTTAATTGAAAATTAAAAGCTACAAATGCTACATAAATTTATAGCTTCAACTTTCGAAAACGCACGAGCAAAATTTATTTTTATAGGGAAGAAAACGCGCAGCGCTGTCAGCAAATAAAAAAAATATCGAAAATCAACGGAAATTTTTTGGCACTCAAAGCTTGCTCTTTAATACATTAAATTGGCTACAAAACTGCTTAGCCAAAAAATTTCTGATAAACAAAATTTTTTTTAAATTTTCGCTAATTGTGTACAAAGTTAGAAACTATTGACTAAAAAATTTAGCTTGAAAAACATTGTGAATATTGTAGCAAAACATCTCACTTTACTAATACTTTTATGAGGCATTCAAATGACTGGTGATTTTTTTACAATGTTTAAAAAATTGTTCATTCAAAATTTTTTCGTTATAAATTTTTCTTAAAAATTGTTCATTATAAATTTGTTCGTTATAATTTTTTTTTTTTAAATTGTTCGTTAAAAATTTTTTCGTTATAAATTTTTTTAGATCTTTTTTGCGGCTGACGGTCTTGTACATTCTAATTAATTAATTATTATTAATTATTATTATTAATTAATAAATTAATTAATTTTTATTATTTTGCCCAAAAATTTGAAAAGTTGGTTTCACTGATTTTTGTTATATAAGAGACTATATTTTTTTATAAGAAACTTTCTAAAAATGCAAATTAAAAATTTTTTTGTTATTTTTGTTATAAGAAATTTTTTTAAAAAATTTCGAAAACTATTAAAAAATTTTTGATGATGTTCAAAATGTTTCATATGTAAAAAAAAAAAAAATATTTGACCAAAGATCAGATCAAAAAGTATTCGCTTTCAAAACACTTCAGGCAGTTTGACCGCAAAAGTAATTTAATGAGTGGCAGCACTGCATGCAGTAGGACTGAGCGCGCTAAATGAATACAAAAAATGCGAACAAAAAAATCTGCATCGACATTGACGCATTCGCTACGTATGTATGTACGTAGGTATGAGGCGAGTTTGTGCAGTCTAATACCACGCCGTGCTAGGCACCTACCTTTTATTTGTTGTTGTTATTTGTTTGTTACTCAGTACCCGGTATTTGAATTGTTTTTTATTTTTGTGTTTTTTGTAATTAAATTTAAATAATACGTATAATATTTGCTCATTGTTTCGTAAGTAGATTTAATATTACCGTGAAATTAACGACTTTTTATTTGCTTTATGAAAAATGTGTGATTAGCCGGTTTCAAAAAAAAAAATAAAAAAAAAATAAAAAAAAATTGATATATGTATGTTTGTATAGAATATTCTCAACCGCAAATTTGCGTACGTACTACGCAATTAATAAGTATTTTGATAAATGCTTGATATATGTAATTAATAAATAAATGTGGAATTAGATTTTCCACGGCTAATAACAGGTTAATGCTTATTGCTTATTTTTAATGGGAATTTTTGAAATAAGTAAAGAACAAAAGATTAAGTTTGTAATGCTGCGCTGCTTTTGCATATCGGTTGCCAGGTAAATTAAGGAACGTAAGAAAAATAAACGAATACTCCGATAATGTAAAACATTTTTCAATAACAGGCGCGATACGAAATAAATAAAGACAGTGTGCGTTTATTACCGTTAATCTAATAAGCAAAAAAAAAAAAAAAAACGAAACGAAAGTGAGTAAAAAAAATTACCTTAACTGAGATTTAATAAAACAGGCAATTCGTTAAATATTTATGGATCAGGTTATTTATATAGGCGCACTTTAGCGAGCTGCACAGAGAGTAAGCGACTTAACCGAAAGGCAACTAAAATAACGAATTGTTTGGATATACATACATAATAGCATAGGTACAATCCGTTTGAAAATAGTTATTTTGAGCAAATAGCCGTGTAAATTATTAAACTTCGATGGAAAGACCTTAAGCCTGATAACCAAAAAAAATTAACTTAAGTAATTTAAGTGGTTTAAGCGAGTTGAAATTGGGGCAGCAAACAGGGCACTAAGCGAACGACGTTAAAATAGATGAAAGTTGTGGTAAAACTATACATTAAGAGTGTGTTTAGCGTGGTAAGATATTTAGGGGAAAATATTTGAAAGTAAAATATCGTACGAGATTTAATGAAAAGGTTGAAATCGGTTAAAGCCGCGAGTTCTGCGAGTATAAACGAATAGAACACTTAAACCAGAGGCATATGAGTAATACTTTAAATAAATTTTGGTTAAGTTAAGCGTTGAAAGTAAAGATTTGTATGCTTATTAAAAGGCTTTTTCTAATAGCTGTCGCTCCTCGCAATGGCAATGGCAAACATGAAAAAACTTCTCACAAAATACATCTGCCGTTCGGAGTCGGCGTAAAACCTCAATTTGCGTTACAAACTCAAGACGCAATTAATAAATTGTTGAAGAAGTTCGGCCAAATATCAAGCTACGTTGTAAGAGTGAAATTACCATTATTATTATAAACGCTTGCAGTCATTAACTAGCTTAAAAGCAAGCAGAGCTAATTTGAATTAGTATGCACAAATACACATTTAGATTTTATCATAACAGACGACAAACTTGTGTATTTAGACTAGCAACAGGCAAAAATAAACACACGCACAAAAAAGAGTGTTAGGAGTGTGAAAAATATGATTATTGCCGATCTCGCGAGGCTATGGGCTGGGCAAAATGCACTCAAATTTCCCGCACTTACGGCAAGCTAATGCACATTAGTTAATGCAAATTAAGGCTCTCATCTGTCATCAGAATATGTCGCGAAGAAAAGTAAATTGAAATAACCCTTCTTTTGTTTTGAAGTTCATTTTTAGAAAATTTGAGCGGGAAAATCAAGTTAACCCGCTTTACAAAACCAAATGGTGTTTTCTTTTTTATAATTATAATATGAAAGATCTTGTGGATCTAATGTACTTAGTAAACGTTACTTTACAAGCATGGTAGAAATGCCAGATTACGCATTCCATAATGTGCCACCGCCCACCTGAATTAACCCTTTATTGGACCAAGATATGAACGAGCAGATATAAAAATATCGTTTCACTTTAAAATCATGTTTATTACCCGTTTATGATATTGTATCCAAAGCTAAAATATTTTTAAGGATATCTAAAGATCTTTTTTGTAATTGATTCAATGGTGTTTCTGAAACAGCTTTCAATTTCAACAGAGTATTGGTTAATTCATTTCATGTTATTGAGGAAGACAATTAATGTATTTAAATCATAGTTATTTTGAAAGCTCGTAGTTCCCAATCGATAACATATATTTTAGGTCAAAGCAATATAGTGTACTTTAAAATACCGATGTTTAAAAAGCTTACAATATTTTTTTCTAAAGATTTGCTAAGCTAATAAATGGAATGGTACCTTGAAGTACCGTCGGTCAACAGGGGTTAAAACAAATAAAAAGAAGAAGGCGACGAACATGAGTGGAAACCCTCAAAGCAGTAATACGTTATATCTGAATATAAGCTTGCTTAGATATTCTCGGCTGTGACGTCATCAAAGGAGCTCACTCTATCAAATTCGCCAAGTACGAAGTAATGGAGGGGTTCAATGGACCACCGTTGCATTTTCGCCATCTCGTGATAATTTTTTAAGTAGCTAGTAGTAGTTTTATGCTCTATTTTAAGCTAAATATAGGATGGAAATTTGCATAGCATTTAAATTCCCCCAAAGAAGCGTTCAAACTATTTAAGTGAGGGTATTACAAACTTATTAGGTTTTTCGTTTTTTGTAGGAGGACGAGCCCGATACATTGTACATTTACTAACTCCAACTAAAAAATTTTATAAAATAATTGATGTAATTAATTTAAAGAAATTTCAAAAATAACGACACAAAATTCCAAAAGCATTTTTTACTGGCCTAACGGCACAGATCTTTAAAATTTTAAAACCCAGCTATTTCAGCTATTTCTTTAATGAGTACTAATTTATGTAATTAATTTGCTTAGCAAAACGATTTTCAGATATGTACATATTCTTTTTTTTTTCTTAAAATCCCACAACAATAAATATTTACGCCTGAGAATTTTTTTTTATTAAATTAATGTATGCTAACTAATTTATACCTACTTTTTAAATTTGCATGAGAAACTTTTGCACCGAGCACGCAAGGCATTTTATGCGCTTAATTACCGCACATACAACATCCACTTATTATTTAAATATAAATTATTTTGTTAAAAATATGAATACCAGAAGGAGACGTTTTGTAAGACACAAAAACAAAAGCGTGAACAAAAATGATTGACGAACTGATTGAAATTCGACTAATTGACTGCTTCCTCATTTGGCAAAACAGTTTGGGAATCAGTTATTGTATGTCGAAGACAATACAAGGAAGAATTTCAGGCACTGACAAGGGGTTAGGTAAACTGTAGATGTGAATAAGTGAACAATAAACAAACTATTAAATATTTATACTAAGAGATTTGCATTGCTTGAGTTGAGTTAAGTTAGGTTAAGCAAAATAAGCTGATAAAGCGAATGAATATGAAAACATCATCTACTTTTACAAAACAGGAAAGGCAGTAATTGTAGATTGAATTTTAATCGTACCAAAGTTCAAGTACATACTTAGTTTTTAGAGTATTGTTTGTTTTTGTTTTTTGTTTGGTATTAAAACAAAACCGCTAACACTTCTAATAGACACTTGAGTGGTGTCAAATGTAAGTCCATTGGGTAGGCTTTGAACTTCGTAACAAGCAAAATTTTTACGATTTCGCAATGCCCTCGAAACCTTTTTTTTTTTTTTTTTTTTTTTTTTTTTGTTTTAACGAAACACTCAATAGTTCGTAGACATGAAAGCTACTTATACTATGAATATACATAACTGATACCTGCCTAGGTTATAATTTTCATATACTATTGTATAAATATTTATATTACATATCTATTCTCACCATTATAGATGTCGCAAAATATTTTGTAAAACGTATAATTGAAATGTTTATGATTTTTAAAACCTACCCCACTCCTTTATAAATTTAGAGCGCTTTGAATTGAATTTCAACTGCAATATCTTATTGAGTTTTTAAAAAACACTCAGCGCTATTACTATAGTATGGTTTGCGTCCTCGATTTTCAGTCGACTGACTATTGCCATTACTATATGGTTTGCGTCGTCGATTTTCAGTCGACTGCCTATTGACTACAGCTGCTGAGACGACTTTGACTTGTTATCGATAAATTTGTTATATTTGACAATTGTGAATTACCTGTTTTCATTTCTATTGAAACATTTTAGGAATTTTTATATCGAAATTGAAGTGAAGAAGATAGTAAAAAAAATATTATTTCTATAAAACAACTTAAAAAACTCGAAAAATTCGTGGACAGCTATGATATGAATTAAAAATGTTATTGTTATATTATTTCTAATCGTCGGCCCGAAAGCATTTGATCTCTTTCATTTTACCTGCCAGTGTTCCTCAAAAGTTGGACTACGAAGTATTGACGTAAAAGCTGGAGTTATTTCCCTTCGAAAATTTATTTTTTCAGTTTAAATTATTATTTAATTATTCGTGTTGTCAGCACAAACTGTGTCGGCAAAATGCCATCATCTGAACTCGACTTTTACGTCAATACTTCGTAACCCATACCAACATGTGTCAATAATTATCGATAATAACTTTGGGAATGTCAATTTTGACACGTCGTCGCCATTTAGTGTCGAAATTGCCAAAAAATTTTCTTAACTTGTATTCCTTTTAAATTTATCGATAAAATGCTTACAGGAAAATGTTGTATTTAAAGTGTGGAAAATAATCTCTAAGTCATTGATTTTGGGAAAATATAGGCGAAAATATCACATCTGTTGTATTCTTTGGAATTAATTCGCCTAAATTTGATAGGATTGTAAGTAGAGTATGAAATATGTCAAAAACGCTACCAAGAATAAAATAACTTAATAATAAAGAAACGTTGGGATGATATGCTCCAACGAAACTCGGACTGAATACAGTACCATAGAATACTTGGCTTGACATAGAAACCAATCTTTAACGGATATTTCGAAAGAGTTGCTTAGCAAAAATTTTTTGATGTGATAAGTTCTTTTGTTGTCGTAGCGGCCAGCTACACTCTGCGAGACTAGTTTATCATCAAACTCATCTAAGCGGAGACCCAGGAAATTACTTGTTTCGAAGAGGACAGACCATAGGAAAAGATACTTTAGATAAGTGGCCTTAAGGGGGCGGACCTAAGCTTAGGATCTATTGATTGATTCTGGATAGGCAAAGGTTGATTCTATTCCAAAATCCAATTCGTGGTTGGGCCAGAATAACGAGGAACTAACACAGTAGATGTTTCTATGTATCCGAATGACGCGGGTTTCCACCGGCTAAGTGCTGTCACTTTGTCGATCTCACCCTGAATTAAAATAAACAAGTAAAACAGCGCTGTCTTCGGCTATGCCGAAGTCTTCATACCTTTCATGAATGGAAGAATAGTAAAAAACGTGTTATTGTATTACAATTTCGTATTACCTATAGTTAAAAGCGAAAATTTCCTTCAAATCAATAAAAATAATTCTAGTAAAGGCATTGTTATAAATTATTTAATGCTTTTCCTTATGTAATTAAAAAGAACTATGTTTTAAGAAGGGAATGGTTTTTGAATATTTTTAATATCGTATCGACGCTTGATATTCAACATTTAAAAAATACAAATAATTAAGTATTAATATGTAAGACCTACATATGTCGGTCTTTGAAAACAGTTATCAGATCCGTAAATAGTTCCCAAACGTTTAACGCTATGATTCATGTGATATTGCGCTGAGCTTATTACTTTTCGCAATAAATATTTGTCCTGAATTTATCTTGCCGATTTACACTGTGAACTCCGATCTTGATGAATACTAATATATAGCTAATAATGGTTGATGTTTGTGCAAAATTTCAAGCCTTTAGCTGTTTAAATGGAGGAGTTATGGTGCAAAATGCAATATCTGAACAATCGGTTGTATGGGAGCTATATGTTATATTTCTCCGATCTTCATGATTTTCAATACTGATACGTAGCTAATAATGGCTGATATTTCTGCAAAATTTCAAGCCTTTAGCTGCTTAAATGGAGGAGTTATGGCGCAAAATTCAATATCTGAATAATCGGTTGTATTATATGTTATAGTCACCCGATCTGGCCGATTCCGACAAATGTTTAATCATTTGTACAACGACACCTGCTCACCAAATTTCATCAAAATAGCTCTAAAATTGAGGGACTAGTTTGCGTTCAAACAGACGGACAGACGGACAGACGGACAGACGGACAGACAGACGGACATGGCTAAATCGACTCAGCTCATCGTCCTGATCATTTAGGTATACTTTTTGATGGGTCTATCTCTTCTCCTTCTGGCACTTACAAACATCGGACCAAACTTAATATACCATTTCATTCTCATGAAAGGTATAAAAATACAAAGATGATAACGATGGGAATGTCGATAACGATATCGATAACAATTTCAATTAAAACATCAATTAATTGCCGCAAGATATATCGATAACGAAAAAGTATCGTTTGACTAAAAGTTGTATTTTCCAACTACGATACTAAATAAACTTCACAATCGATTGAGTCACGCCGACATCAAATCAAATCAAATTTTTTTCCATAAAAATATCTGTCATAAAACTATGAATCGAATCGATAATGTAAGATCGATTTATTTCTACGCGATTTTTGTTTGTAACATATTTCTCATTTTGATTCCAACTGATGCGAAAATCAATTTTGTTTTAAATTTGATCTGGCATTTCTACGAGTAATACGTATGTATTTATTTTCAGATATAAAATTGAGCGATAGCCTCTGAAGGCGCCCACGGAAGACTTTGCGAAGAAAAAGTGTGTGCACAAAATGAAGCGTTGATCAAAAGACGAGAAAACCAACTCAGGCCCTTTGTCAACTGTAGCAACACACCGCCATTTTTTTCATAGTGCAACAGTTTTAATATTCATATTTAGATTTTTGTTTTTATTTCTTTTCTTATCTTGATCATTACAGTTAAACCCCAATGCAAATTACTCGATTAGCGCTATTTGTAGCTATCAGAGGAAAGCGAAGTTCTAAATTGATTGATTGGCAAAGTGAGTTCAATCCAGTTAAGATTAGTTTCCAACAATGCTGCGCTGATTAGTAACAAAAAAAAATAAAAAAAATTGAATTGCACACATCATTAAAAATGAATTTTCATTCCATTGTATTGACAATTAACTGTTTTACGATTTTAATCGCTTTAAAAAGAGTCAGCACAAAACATTTCACACGCTGTTGAAATTTTTTTATTTTGCCAACATTTAGTTGCATCGATTGTGAGTAAACAAACTGGTGCAAATCGGTTTCATAATTTGATGAAAAAAATCAGACGCTCTGCGTGCTCATGCCATCTGAACGCAGCGCAGCAGGTATAGAGTGTGGTGCAAAAAAGTAGACATATAATAATTTTGCTTGCCATTTTGAATAGAAAAAATTAAATCAGTAAAAATAACCGACAAGTCTATTCATTTTAGTATCGATTTATTTTTGCTATTGAAAAATGGCATGCCATGTTGTGGATATATGGTGCACGTCATAACTATAACACACCACCCCATTGACAAGTTTTGAGTTTTTATTTTTATTTATTTAACTTTAATAATTTTATCAATGAAAATATAGTTCACTCTATAACAAATTTTTTCAAATGAGGAAAAAAATTTAATTCAAATTTTTGGAAACAATCGTGGTACGCAGTTTTATAGATCATTAATTTTGAGTATAATAAAGTGAAAGTGTCAAATCCCAACAAATTGCCATTGATTTTTAATATTTTTTTTTTACTGACTCTTCCGCAAATTCGTCCACAAAACGCATGCTAGGATTTTTTTTTTACATGAAGTTAGTAAAAAAATTTCAAAAACCAACGGTAATTCGTAGGCACTTGAAATTTGCACTTTGTTATACTAAAATTTAATGGGCTTTAAAATTGCGTAATCAAATTTCTTCTAAAAATTCGAATTAAAAATTTTTGAGTCTTGTGTAAAACCTCATTGATTTTTTCGACTATTTGAACAAAGTTTGAAACTTGGATTTAACCGGAATTTATTGTACAATGAACTGTATTTTTCTTTAAAAAAAAAGAAATAAAATTAAATAAATAAAAAAAAATAGTCAAAACTTCTCAATTTGTGGTTGTGCTATAGTTATGACATACACTGTACAAACATAATAACATACACATGCACTTTGAGGCAAACGAGATTCACGTGCAACCAGTTTCATGGCACGGTTAGCGTACATGATGAACTTTAAGGTGACAAAAATGAATAAAAACGATAACTTTTTATATATAAAGTGTGCTAAATTTTTTTCTCAAATAGGATGGCAAAAAAAAAGAACAAAAAATGTTCATAACCTCACCTTGCGTTCACTTTGAATGTTCGCACACATTATAAGCACGATTCTCAAAATTATGCACAACTATTGTATTTTCTTTTCTATTACCACTTTTGAAATTTAGTTGCACGGCTCAAATCAGAACGGGACTTTTTTTGTACTTTTACTGCCTCAGCTAGCGTTTACGGTACCGGTGTGGCAAGTGAGAAGCACCATTGCAAACTGTTGCCACAAAGTGGCACATCCGAGTACCAAAGTGTCGAGCAAACAATAACAATAGAATGAGCTATATTAATAGCCAGTTTTTGCCTTCGCCTTGGCGTTCACGCTCATTCACTCGCTTACCCATATGGGATATTAAAAGTGAAGAGAATAAAAAAAAAATAATGCGAAAAAAGTGTAAAATGCAAATATGAAGTTAAGAGGCTTCAAAGAAAAATTGCACTTATGACAAAAATGCTTAAAATCAGTTGCAGCAGTCTAAAAAGCGGGCATAATGCAATTTGATACAGTAGTGCGACGCAACAGGCGTGACAAGCTAAATATGTAAATCGACGAGTGTGACGGAGCGGCAAGCAGCCATCAGCACTAACCAGTTAAATTGCCACAGTTGCAATCACTGTCGCCAATAGTCTGCGCCACTGCCGACGACACATAGTTACTTGGCCTCATACACCTGTGATCAGAAAAATAGTAGCAAAATATATTGATAATATTGTCTTCCCTTATTTGATTTTAATATTTTTTGGAAGTATAGTTCATTCTATACCAAAAAACTGTGTAAGTTAAAGTTGCAAATTCTCTAGAAAATTTATAAAAATTCGACAAATTTATATAAATTGTTATCCAATGTTGTACCTCTCTTTATACTCCACACAATTTCATTATAATAAAGTGCTAGGTAAGAGTTGCTGAAAATTCTTATTGATTTTTGATAATTTTCGAAGTAAAACTTCTTCAGCGGCAGTGTTTTTTTTTGCATCGCGTAACGAAAGTCGCATCAGAATCGCTTTACAAATTTCTACCACAATTTTTTTTCTAATGCTACTATTAATTTCTACCACTATTTTTACTAATTTTTTACACTATTTTACTAACTTCTACCACTACTTTTACTCATTTCTACCACGATTTTTTATTAATTTCTCCAATATTTTTTTTTAAATTTTTACACTATTTTTACTAATTCCTACCACTATTTTACTTATTTCTACCACTATTTTTACTACTGCTACTACTAAATTCTATCACTATTTTTGACTAATTTCTACCACTATTTTTACTAATTTCTACCACTATTTTTAATTAGTTCTACCACTATTTTCACTAATTTCTTCCACTATTTTTTACAAATTTATACCAATATTTTTACTAATTTTTTTCGCTATTTTACTGATTTCTACCGCAATTTTTTTTACTAATTTCTATCACCATTTTTTACTAATTTCTGCCAATATTTTTAAAAGTTTCTTCCACTATTTACGTGCATACGTTTTTTTTGCTGATGGTGTCCAGCATTTACTTTCATATACAATTTACTTTTGTTCGTGCGTTATAGAATCACCTCTATTTTTTTTTTTTAATAAGAAAATACCAAATTCTCAAAACAGTTTGCTACAATTTTTGTGAACACAACTGTACATATATATTTACACTGAGTCAATATGCGGAAGGCATAAATGCAAATAGATTTTACTGTACTCGTAGTAGGAGGAGAAAGAGGTTGTGATTTCTGCTACAGTTTTTTTTTTTGCTGCTATTTGCTAAGCGAAGCGATGCTTTTTGCCGCAATAAAGCTGACAATGTTGGTGTAATTTACTTTGAAACTGCACCACGCTGGTTAACCGGCTTTTTGCCACAAATGTTGCAGGAAGATTTTAAATCTGCATAATTTGTTTGCGCTAAGCAGCTGTGCGAAAGTGGGTGTGTGGGTTTAGGAGTGACAAAAAATTAAGAGTAATTGAAAATGAAATTTAAATTCCAAACGCGCTGGCCATTTTGGTGATACTGCTTTCAAAGGCCACGGAAGGTGATTTTGCTGATTGAGAAAATCACAAACTCAATTTTCCTAATTTTTACCAGAGGTTTGCAAGTAAATTTGATTTTCATATTGTGGTATATTTTGGACTAAAATTATCCATAAAAAAAGCAAGACACATTCAAAACTTGATAAAATAAATAAAAAGATTGAAGCAAGGCACATTACGCAGGTAACAGAAAAAGAGTTGATTTTTTCGCCAAGGTTGCATTTTCTCGATAGCTTCCCCCTATCTAATGTGCGTTGGATTTAATAGAGTTTAACACTCGCGAGACTTTGTTGTGAAAAATCTTTGCTGTGGCTGACAAAACTTATCAACCTGACAGTTGTCAGGTTTACTGCGCCTAAAACTCTGCAGCAAAAATGGCTTTCAAACTGATGGCAGTAGTCGTTGTTTAGTTGTTATGGCCACCGAGTACCGAGTAAGTGATGTATTTTTCACAATTTATTTTAACTTTAATTATGTTTTTGTTTTTAAAAAATCAGCATTTAAAAACTACATATATTTATTTGTTTGATAAAACACTTACTTGACTTTAGCTTTTATTTCAGACTAAAAAAATTCAGATCTTTCACAAAACAAATATAAATTTGACACATCTATGTATGTACATATGTATCTGCTAAACGACAGGTTTGCGTAAACTCATCGTTTACGTGACGGGAAAAAAGTGATAACTCGAAACAATTTTTTTTTGTCAAATTGCCACAGCTATTATTTCACTTTCTTTTATCTTCTTTTATATTGTTTTTTGTTTGAATTTTTTTTAGTTTATTTAATTTTTAATATTTTTTTAAAACATTTTTCAGCTTTTTCTTCATATATTTTACTTTGTATATGTGTATTTTTGAGATTTTCATTCATTTTTAAAAACTCTCCGACCCGCATATGAAATTTTTAAAATTTCGTTAGTCATTTGCTTTGCTTACATTTTATACATGGAATCGACAAATTTCCATACATTTCATTGACCTAAACCTAAATATACAAACAAGCTTTTAATTGATATTGGAAATTTATTGTTTGTTTTTTTTTTTTGTAGGCTACAATTTGGGGGTGGCGCATTTTACTTTATTGCAGTATTTTTGCGATAAGTTTTATTTGAACAGCGAAATAGCTTTTTTTATTAGTATTTGTAAATTCACAAAAACAAAGTGGAAATAACGTGCTGGTGCACTTCAAGCGAGAAATTGTAAATAATAATAATAAATAAAATATGGCATTGTTGAAAACAGTTTTTTTTTTACAAACACGCGTACTTATACAGATGCATACGTTTATGTCAATGTAATTGTAAACAATTAGTTTTAAACTAAAAAATTGTTAAAGTAAGAAGTCGCCTTTTAAAAATTAAATACTGCTGTCAAAGCATATAATAATTTTTAGTAAATAATAAGCGCCAACAGCTATAAGTAAATAACAAACTAAACTACATGAAAAAATATTCGAGCACATTTCCAAGAGCAAATTTCCAGAGCTTACGGCAAAGCAATTGTTATATTACATAAAATTTTTTAGAATAGTTGAGTTGTTTGCTGAACGCTAAACAATTAAAATTTGTGTACATATTTCAACTGCAATATTTATGTGATAAAAATCTGAGTGTTCCATAATTCACGCCGGATTGAATTTTATGTTTTTTGCGCGGCAAAATATTGATGAAAAATAAATAGAACATACTAAATAGTTTGACAGCTGGCTATTTTGGCGTTGGTATGTGGAAAAAGAACACTTCACAATTGGCAGCAAAGAATGTAAGAATGTGTTTTGCTTAATTGTTTTGAAAACACCAGCACACACATCTAATTTTTTGTCTTATCAGATCCGATAAAAAAAGTAACGTTTCCGACCACCTGAAGGACTTTCTCTATTGATTTTTTTTATATAGCCGAGCACTTGAATTAACTTCCTTGACATTTCATATCAGTTTATGTATACATTTTGTTGAATTTATATCAACAATGATTTGCTTAATGGAAGTTTTTTTATAATGCTTGGTTTTCACTAGGTCAAATTTGACATCAAATCTTGTCAGTTGAATGAAAGCAGTCAAAATTTTGACATATTTCGATTTGACGCAAATGCAAAATTAAAAAACGAGATCATGTTGGCATTTTGCGCCATATTTTGTCATCAAATATTTGACATAGTGAGAAAGAACCAAGCGTTAGGAAAGTATTAGAAAGAACAATAACAGTCAAAGCAGCGAACTGCCGCACAACAGTTCAGACATCGTTTTGACACAGCAGTTGCGTGCTTGCCTTGCATGCGTGACGGCCGGTTATTGAATCCTGGAAAAGTCGAAAAAGAAGGCTGATGAGGAGATGTAGCGATCTCCGAAATAGCAGCTATAACTTCTATCGCTTTGACAGTTGTTAATTTTCAATTCTTTTCAAATACAAAAAGCTCAAAAATTATATGTAATATCAATAAAAATCAGATGTAAAAAGTATAAACTATGAGTTTAAAAATTAAAAATTATTCATGTCTTCTCCTTGGACGGAGTATGGAATGGAATGGAATTAAGGCAGGCTGGAAATTCGTTTCCAATCATTCAGATATATTTGCCCATTGACCACCTTTCGAGTATTATCGAGTGTGCTACCTGAGCTATGGCAAATTTCTCCGATTGTAAAAAGTTTCCACCGAGACTCCTAAAATAGTACATGGATCTCTGCATCTTTCTCTTGTAGGAACGCTTACGGTATACTTTGTACCAAAAGATCCTCTAGGGTATCAGTTTAGTCATTTGATTTGGGTGTCCGATCAAAAATCGGTCCGACAACCGGCCTTACATATGTATATTGTACAGGAAATAATTTGTTGAGTTAACTTTGAACTTTACACTCTCTCAAGCATTTCCCTTTCAAGTGCCTTAGAGTAGGCCATGGAAGTAAACACTTGATGTTTAATACTCTGGCAATAGTTGCTTACTGTTATCTTTCAAGAGAGATTTTCGAAACCATATCCCTCCGCTTTAGATTTTCACAAAAAAAAAATTATAATTTTGTATTTTACGAGCTTGTGTGCACTTGCTAAAATTGTTTCAATTAAAATCATGAATCGAAAAAAATTAATTGGCAGCGTGTGCAGCGCATCGTCTAAGGTGGGCCCCCCAACATCTTTTTTTTGGTTTTTTTGTTTTTTGCCCTGCTGGTGTCACTGCACTGCCGAACGCTAATTGACATGCGGCAGCAGCCGTAGAACAAGTCACGTCTACACGTTGCTGCATTACGGCGCAGTTAATTTTAAAAATCATTAATTGTTAAATACTCGACACTAAGCAGAGCGAATTTTCCAATTAAAATGCCATATTAAATACAGCACAAATAGTCAGTGGGATGCTTTTGCAACGCGGAACATCTGCCAGATTTTTGCACGTGTTGGGGCAATGGAGATTGCGCAGATAGTCTAATGGGTTTTGTTCATATAACAACATCTCATAGAAGAGTTAATTGTTTATTGTTTAGTGCAAGTTTATTTGTTGTCTATTTGGCTGTTTTTGTTGCTTTTTTTTTATAAGTAAAATCGCTTTTATTTTCCTTTCAAATGCTTTTTTTTTGTGGGAGAGTTAGGTTGAATAAAATGGGTTGGGCGATAATTTGTGCAGTCATTATAAATTTTAGATAATTTTTTGTTTATTATTCCATTACGCAATGCCAGCCAGTATCTGATTGCAATCGAGTCGCAAACAATTAACACAGCAAATGCCTTACATGTGACGCACATTGCACAAGAGTTGCAGGGATTGACACACAACATTATTATTTGAAATAACGCAGTTTGTGTATTTAATCTGTGTGAGGCGGCCCCTGTAGCCAAGTGTGTGGGGTGTGTAGGGTGTGTAGGGCTTGCGATCAATCGGAGTGCCCCGGGATCAAACCTCTGCTGGAGTAAGTAACAACAAAATGTTATAGAAAATACCTTTGAGTTTATTTCTTTCTAGAAAAAGCTCCTCACAAAACTAATCTATCATATGGAATGGGCGTAAAACTGTAGGCCCCTCAATCTACAAATTGTAAGAGAGCGTTTCTATTTCAAGACAACTGGTCCATTCGGGTAATGCTTTTCTTTTCCCATAAAACTCTAATATGTTGTTTCTTGGTTAAAATTATCAGAAACTTATTTTGTCTTTTGACAAAAAAAAACTTCTTTCGGCGACTTTAATTTAACTGTGAAAATCGCATTTTTCCGTCTTTAAAATTTTCGCTTTTTGTAATTCAATATGCAAAACGTTACTAATTTGTTGAACATTAAAATGCGAAGGAAACAAATTGCCAACTCATATCCAATTTTTTTTTTCGGGAAAATAAAAAAGTTCTATTCAAGGCGAATTTATAGAAGGTGATGGCATAAGAGCAGCTGATTTGATTTTTTTTTTATTCACCTACATGTATTTTGTTTTTGCTTTTGCGTATGAGCTTTCAAAAGCCGTAAAAGCAAAAACAAAATGTATTTAAGTTTTGACAACTCTTACGCAGAAACCAAAACAAAATACATAGGAATTTTGTATTTGTATTTATAACACCACCTTGTATGGATTCGCCTTGGTTCTATTTTTTGAAATTTATTTTTTCGAAAATTGTATTTTTTATTTTTTCACATCAGAATTTCATTTCAAAATGTATTTTGGCCAAGCAGCTGTTAGCCAAAACTTTTTGTTTAAAAAACAATTTTTCAACCATTAAAGTGCATCATTCCGCATACAAAAAAAAAGTTGTTACCGTTACAGCGCAGTTTTAAAATTTGTTCTATTTTAAAATATCAACCAAAATATTTTGAAAAAATATTAAGATTTACATAAAACTTTGGAGTGGTTCATTTTTTTATACTTAAAAATAGTTTTTAAAAATATTTAAAAAAAACTTTACTCGGATCAAAAATAATTTAAGCTTAAAAAGTTTGCATACAAATATTTAAAAAACAAGTTTTTCGCAGAATCATAATAAAGGAATTTTTTATATTTTTTCTACCTTTTTTTTGAGCCAAAATCTTACCGATCGGAAGGGTATTTTTAAATTTTTTCTTTTAAATTATCCCATTAACTTCAAATTTGTTTTCGTAACTCTTGTTATAATAATACCGTTGAAGAAATTTTTTTTAAATATTTGTATGCAAACTTTTGAAGCTTAAAATGTTTTGTCACCTCAGATGATTGTATGGTTTTTAAGTATTAGGATTAAATATCTGTTTTTATTTGAAAAAAAAAAAAATTTTTTTAAAGTAATTTCAAATCGGTTTAGCTCAATTAAATCTTAATATTTGTATGAAATATTTTGGCGGAAGCCTTAAAACAAAATAAATTTTATAATAATGGTGGAAAAGGTGCTACTTATTTTAATTGAGACACCCTAATGTATACAGTGCCGCATAGTGAAAATGGTAGTGTTATTTTGTTTGCAATATTAACACAATTTTGCAAGTGATATTTCTTCGTTATTTTTTTTAATTTGGTTCATTCAAAAACAAAAATTATAAAAATATAAATTTTCCACTTTTTAAAAAGTTTACGAAAAAATATACACTGACGAGCCAAACCCACCTTCATACCACAACAAAAACAATGAAAATTTATGCTTCGAACATTATACATAAATTATAAAAAATCAACAAAATTTGTGAAAAATTTTAAATTTTTTAGAAAAATTTTGTGAAATTTTTTGTGTATGCAGTTTCATAGTATATTTAATTTTATGTATTATAATAAAGTGCAAGTTTTAACTGGAAGCTACTGTTGATTTTTTTTAAATTTTTGAAATGATAAGGCAGTTAAAGTATTCTTTATTGTTTTTTATAAATTTGGGCGATCATACAAAAAATCGCTGTATATTGTAACCCTTTTCTCCGACTTACTATAAAAATACTGTCATTTGTTTTGATTTTGCGATTCTAAAAATAAAAATTTTTCACAATAACCAGGGGAAAGATACAAAAAAAAATAAAAATTACAATTAATTTAAATTATTTTCGCTTTGTGGAAATAATAATTTTAACTGTGACTGTATGCAATACTTTATTACCTACCTACTTAAATTGTAAACATTAAATGCAAACGTGCACCGAGAAAACATGAAATCGATGGAAATAGACAAAACTCCGCAGACAGTGGGCGCAACTCACGTGCGAACACCAACCTACTGCCGCTAAGCCGCCATTAATAATTTGATTTATAAAAATATTGAAAAATAAATATACTAAGTAGCTTCATGCTTCCCTGCGTTTTCAGCGAAAGATGCTAATCAAAATCAAATAATACATATTGTGCACTTCCCAAAAGCGCCACCACCGAGCTGACATCCTACAGACAAACAGCGCTAACAACTCGCGCGAAATATTCTATTGTACCTCCTTCATTCAATGTACTATTTACTCTTAGTTGTTCTTGTTATTGCTGTTGCTGTACAAAACTCACCGTTTCATGCATTTCACCACCCTCATCCAACAGTCCCTCAACACTTTGCACATCTGTGACGGGTGATGGTGGCGGTGTAGGTGCGCGATTTTTTGCTGTCAACATGGAACGCGGCAAAATGTGGCGTCCATAGTGGAGATAAAGCCAGCGACCCCATTTGCGGCCAGCAGCAGCCAAAGCTACCGCACAACCGACCAAAGAAATGACGAACCACATGCTGTTCGATTGGCGTACTAAGAGGATGAGTGCCGCTTTGTCAGTGAAGGGGAAGTAGAAGTAGAAGTGGAAGTGGAAGTTTTGTCCGTGAAAGCCGGCGTAGACGATGCGGTGCGACGGTAGTGATAACAAAGAGTAGGTTGGAAAATACAATAATAGCGGGGAGGTGAGGCGCCCTTATCGCTAGCTATGCGTTTGTTTGTAAACAAAGACGAAATGTGGCGATAAGCAGAGCGTGAAAATGTTGGAAATTTGTTTTGTGCTTTTCTGCTTTTCGAAAGCTTTGAGAACACTTAAAATGCCGGTTGATTTGCGGTACGAATACCTGTGTGCCTTTGTGCCTGTGTGTGTGTGTGCGTTACAAATTGAGCGAGCGTGGGTGAGCGCAAATTGCTCACAATCGTTAGTTTCTGCGTTTATTAGGCGCGCTCAGCGGTGTTTTTTCTAATCGATTGGGGCTCTTGGGGCGCTCTAAGTTTGTGCGTTCTTGTTGCTATTTTGCTTGGTTTTTTTTGCGCTCTCCGCTTCGTTCGTTCGTGCGAGAGTGTGTGCGTTTGTTCACACTTTGATTTGGTAATCACTTTTATGCCATTTATTTCGTGCGCCCGATACTCTTGCAACTATTTATGATATCTTATATTTTATCATTCGCTCGTTGTGGTCTTGTGACTTTTATCACAGCGTTGATGGCAGCCGTTTTTCCAATTTGCTTTGCATTCAATGCACAGATACTTGTTTTTCTGGTTCAGCCAGCGGCATAATGAGAATATTTTAGTTTTGTTGTGCAAATCAACTTTTCGATGCTTTTTTTTTATCGTAGATAGCCTTTTGCTTTTTCAGTAATATTTTGCTATTAATTTTCACAATCGATTGCACAAATTCACTTGCTATCGCATCACCTCCGCTTAAAGCAATGAAAATTTTTTACAACAACCTTATTAGTCACACAATGAAGGAAAACAATAACTAGAAAAGCACAGCTGTCATTTCGCGTTCCGCTCTATGCTCTGGAACATTTGACAGTGAAAATTGAAACTGTGCTTATAGTGCGAATAGGTGTCGATTTCTTTTCGATGAGCTCAGCGGTGGGATATAAGTTGGCAGTTCGCTATATTGGGATAAGGTCGGCGTGGAGGTGAGAAGGTGGTAGTAAATTATATGGACAAATATAAAGCGCACAAGACGGACGCGAAACGTGAACTGGATTTTCAATGGATTTTACATACATATGTACATACATACATACATAGCACACATTTGTTTGCTCGCTTATAACGACGACGAGTGGCGCTGCGCTGCGCAGCACAGCACACACACACACACACACACAGATAACTACGTAAAGCAACAGAGAGTGCGAGAATATTTGCTTCAACGAGTGACGCACAAATGAGAATGCGCGCCTCCGAGCGCCAATTTGAAGGAGCGTCTGGGAGTAGAGGAACAGCTCCACAATCGTCCAAAAATTCGAACGAGTAGCGTGTTGCCGAAGCAAAGTAGTGGGTAGGTAAACAAAACCGGTTACTTGTTATGAGCCGCATTGGTAACGTACTGAAGAGAAACAAGTGTAGAATTGATAGCTAGCCTACCGAACAAGCGGCAATAAATACACATGTGCATGCCTTTTCATTTTTTTCTTCATTGCTTATCAACCACTCGTTGGTCTGGTGTGTATTGGTTGCCGCGATGACAGCAAAATAACTGCAGTATTTTGAGTGGCTTTTGTGATGCGTGAGTTGGAATGCCGATGCGTTTAGTTTGGATTGGATGAATATAGCTAGGCTACGCATACGTATAGCGAAGAAAAAACCTGCTCAACAGGTGAATGCACAGATTTACTGTGCTGAGCAGGTGTGGCGAACGTCTATCTAACTGAATAGATAAGAAAATGTAATGTATGTTTGTCTATGTATCTACTATGTACTCTACCAACTGGGTGGTGAAACCTTAAAAATCATTATCGCTACTGTAAATAATTACATATGCAGTTAGTTAGTTACTGGTAGCTGCTGCTTCGCCACCGATGTGTAACACATTCATTACGACCGTTTTTTTTTTCTTTTTTGAACCATTTACTTATTTTATCTGAACGATTACGCGTCACAATTCTGTATTTTAGTGCTAGTTGAATTCAGCATTACTATTATGTTTTTGTATTTCGGAATCAATTACTTCCATTTCTACTAATTTGGAACAAAGAAGATAAATAAGCATTGCAAAAAATAAAAGAACCAAAGAAAAATGTTGCTTACTTAATTGCATGCAATTTTCGCTTCAAATTGCGATATTTCAAACGATTGAGTAAAGGTTTCTTCAAAATTAATAAAAACCTTACATAAAATTTAATATGTTGTCTCCAAAAGTAGTAAGTATTTAGAATAAACTTTTACCTTTTGTTTTAAGACTCCATAGCAAAAATTCACCGCAACACCGTCATAAAGAAAATTTATGAAAAATCAGCAGCAATTTCTTGCTACTTGAAACTTGCACTTAATATTAAAAAATTAAATGGACCTTAAATCTGCACACCTATATTTTTCCTAAAAATTTTAATTAACAATTTTGAAAATTTTGATTTCATTTTTTTGATTTTATTAAATTTTTTTGATATTTTTATAAAGTGTGAAACCTTAATAAACTATATTTTTATAAAAATTATTAAATTTTTTTGAAAAAAGTGTGAAAAATGAAAGAAAAAATCTGCAGTAGAAATGAAAAAACTGACATTTTTAGCTAATTGAACAGTTATGTATGATAACAATTTATGTATGATTAAAAATTTTGAAAATTTTATGAAATTTGCTGAAGTAACTTTTGCATAAAATGTGAAACTTCAATGAAGGAAATTTAACGAAAAATATGAGCATATTGTAAAAAAAAAACAGTGCATACTTAATTATGCGAGTGTGTAGCGTGTATGCGCCTCATTCGAAATGTCCCAGGTTCGAGTCTCGACCGAGACAAGTAACATTAAAAATTAGAGAAAAGTTTTTTCTAATAGCGATCGCCTCTCGGCAGACAATGTCGAACCTCTGAGTTCATTTCTACCATAAACAAACTTCTCACAAAAAGCATCGACCGTTCGAACTCGACGTAAAACTGTAGGCCCCGCAATTTGTGGTACAACATCAAATTGTAGGGGACGTTCGGTCAAACATGGATCTGCATATTCGACCACCGTGGTCTTCAAATGTCTCGACAGCAGGAGTGGACTTTCCTTTATCTTTTAACAAAAAGTTTGACTTCTATAAACTTCTTTTTAACAGAAGATGTGTTCTCACTTAGATCCACCTCTTATTTGATGAGAAAAAATGATTTTCTCACGCCGAAGCTAAGTGCCGAAAGAGTTCCATTACGGATTCTTTTCGGCAGTTTTGATTTCGAGTTGTTTCCATTGGCTATCATTTTAGGCACAGAGCCCCAGAGAGGAATAAATGGGAAGGTGTCACAGACAAAATCCAACCATAGACAATGGCTATTTTTAATAAGCCGGCGGACAGTGGGTAGCGTGATTTACTCGCACTACACCTCAACTTTCGCGTTTTCCGGGCAAAGCTAAATCTCATAATAGAGGCGGCTCGCAACGTTCGCCACTCTAAAATTGTCTAGCACTATATACTGCTACAGCCAATCTCAAAAATCCAACGGAGCATCGTCCAAAGTTACGACGCTGAAGGGATGATATGGAAGTTCAAAGCATTGAACAGCACTACCTCCTCTGACTCTGTATCGCCTTGGTCAGGACGCGCAATCAGTTTTTTAATAAGTACTTTTTGGTTTATTGAGCCGATCTAAACATACATACTCGACTTTCTGAAGTCTCCGCGTTTTACTTCTTAGGGGAAGGATAAGATAAATGGCTTTTTCAGTGGTATTACAACTTAGGAAAACCTCAGAATTATGTTTTCAGCATAATTTATACTACCCATAAATTAATATTTACTCGCAAAATTTACCAAAGCAATAAGCTTTAACTCAGATTGAGGAAGTTTGTATATTCTAAGCGGATGTTTGTTGTAGGTTTTGCTTGCGCTATATAATAAAATTTACATATGCGTTGCTTTTATCAAAATAAACACATTAAAAAAAAAAAATTGGTCAAGGGCAGTAGACGCATGCGTTTACGTGCACTTAAAAACTTTAAATTTTTTTAACACATATTCTCGAAAAAAAAACCCACACAATACGAATGCACTTTCGCGATTTAAAAGTGGATACAAATATATGTATGTATGTATGTGGTTGCGTTTGTTTCATGGTCATAGTGTGGTATTTTGTTGTTGACATTTCTCGATGTATTTTTAAATTTAATCACAATTGTGTTCGGTGAATATTTTATTTGTACGCAAGCGTTGAAATGCATTTTTAAGTTGCAGAAAGCAAATTACAGTTATATTTTATTTTTATTTTATAAATCAAAAATAACATTTATAGAAGGTTTTTACTTATAAAAGTCATTAATATAAATCAGCTACTGACTTTTATTTTTCAAGTCATACTTATACGAGTAAAAGTCATTTCAATTTTTCGCAGAAAATAATATCAATAATAAATAATTCTTTTGGTTTCCCAACAACTTATTTTCTAATATTATGAAACTCGGACATAAAGACGGATTTCTTCGTAATAATCCGACTTTAGCGCCATCTATCACGTACATTTTTCGTTAAAGTATTTCATCAAAATTGGATAACAGCTTAATGAGTTCTGAATAACTCGTGTATCTATTTTTCCCAAAAGTATTTTTTTTTAGTTTTGAAGTCGATAAAAATCGGTTCGTAACAACAAATTTTCCGAATAACTTAACTCCAGCGCCATCTAGCGAGTTTTCTATATAGGATAGGCTATTCAAGAAATAACCTCCGAAAATGGAACTGAAATCTATTTAGGAGTCTAGGAGTTAAGTCCCAACAACGGACAGCACAGTACATACAGTTGTGGTCAGGCAAGTAGAAGGAAGCAAATTATCAAAAACTAATCAAAATTTTTGGATTCTGAACTTGCACTTTACTGAAAAAATAAAAAAAAAATTGAATGGGCTACAAAAGTGCATAAAAGATTTGTTTTTTTTTTTTTTGATTTTGTCGATTTTTTATACATGTTTTTTAGAAAGTTTGAAATTTTGAAATTAAAAAAAAAACTTAAATTAAATAAGCGAAGACAAAAATGTTAAAACTTCTCAATGCACATTGCTATTTAGTTCAATATAACTATTTGTATAGACAAAAATAAGTTTTTTCGCTTGCGCTTTATTTAGTTCGCTGTAAGAAAAAAAAACAGGGATGTTTTTTAAACTAATTTTGTTAACTTTTTTTTTTGTTTTTTTTTTTTTTTTGTAAATGATTATCATTGGTTGGAAATTGTAATGTATTCCGAGAAATGAAAACTTAATTTTCATTCCTAGTTGTTATCGATATAGTAAGTGAGTTCGGTGAATATTACACTTCATCAAAACTAATATCAGCGGTGGAATTTTTTTTTCTTTCCTAGTCTAAGGATTTATTTAGTATTCCTCGTATAGGTATGTAAATATTTTCATACATTTATATTTAAACTCTTGTATTTATATTCACCTTTAGCAGAATTGTTTACAAAAAATTATTTATGCACATACGTACAAAACAATTTAAAAGTTAGCTCATAAAAAGTCAAGCCAGCTGAACAAATGGAAACCTCAGAAGTGAAAACAAAGCTGGGCTTGAAAACAAAACAGATATTGCACTCACCCGAGAAATAATCGCATGTGTTTTTTTTAAATAAAATTACGCCGTTACGATGAATATCAATGGTAAGGTAAACATTAATAGTTTTCGCACATATTAATTGCTATGTATGACACACTGTGCAAGCATGATCGATTGTCAATCGTTTAGCAAATAATAATAGAATTAATTACGAGCAGCTGAGATGGCGAGAAATAAAAACCTATAGTAACTACGAACGGTGGACTGAATATACATATAAGATTAGAGAAGGTGGAGTTTTTGACAGTATCAGCTGATTTTGTCACGTCACAATTGGATTAGTAACTACACACAGTAGTCTGAATACAGAAGGTGAGAGATATCGCTACTTTGGTTTTGCCGATTTTGACATTTCTCAACTACAAGTAAACTAAGCCATTTTTACAAATAAGCGGCAAATAGTAACTTGTTTTTTTTTTTAGTATTTTGCAGATTTCTTTATTAAACCTCTGGCTATTTTTACACTTTAGCAAAAATAAAACACGTTTATCCCTGAAATTAATTCTTCTTTCTCTTATATTCTTGTTTACTGAATTTAGGATCTCTCACTTGCTGCGGGAAGCGCAACCTTGCATTCTACCATTCTCGGGCTACCAAGGGAAATAGAGTGTATTTTTTCGCACATTCGTGTGTATTTTCTCTAACATATTCATTCTTCTAATTTTTCTCTTATGTCAAATAAATTGTTACGTCACGGCAAAGTTACTCTCGTAAATTACTCCATCAATCAGCGCAATATGGTAATCTAAAGTTCTTGATAACTAAACCATTATGTATTTCACTCAACTAGATAAATTGCATAACTTTACATCACATATGCACTCATAATTTAGTCAAGGGAAGTGTGGCGTTTTGAAAAGTGGAACAATTGCAATGACAATCTATTTGCAGCAATTATTGTAGATAATTATGCCGCTTATTTCAATGACACGAAAGCATATCATTTCTGACATCCTTTCGCTTTCTCGGCATGCGGCCGCTACTTGTTTGACAACAAAATAAAAAGGAAAAGAAAAGTAAATTAAAAATAAAGACACCAAATTGATTGGCACATTTTATTTTTGCTTCTCACAATTCTTTAATTGAATTGTAAATTGGTTTTTATGTCAACGACGTAGTCAGTTCAATTGCTAGCCAATACATGGGAGAAGATCGCAACATTTGCACTCATACTATACCTAAATGTAGAAGCTACCCAGTTCACATTACGTCGGGCGAACCTAAAAAGAAACGGCAGCGTGGTTTGTCTTTACCACAAGGTTCGCATGCCTCTAGAATCTGTTGTCTTATGAAAGAAATAAAAAAATAACAGAGCGACTAAGATAAGTGGTTGCAAAATCTAATTTTGAGCGAGTACTCAGATAATGTAATGTAATGTACTTTTTATACCAAAATTAGTAGGTTTTTTTTTGTGGTAGGATGTTTTAAATTTTGGTAGTTGTCTTTGCTCGGAAAAGAGAAAACGTCGTGGGTAGTAGCAAGAATGATAGAGTACAATAATGCAGCGCGTGCGACATATGAAAAACAAAAGTAAACCAAGAAAATGGAGAAAAGAAGAATGAGTAACTTTCAACTTTTTGGTGAGAAACGCGTTTTAATTTTCCTAAAATGTAAATGTATGAATTATAGAAAGACATTGAATAAATATATCTACAAAATACTAAAAACAGCGGCTCTTTGTCCCACATTTATAAAAAACAAAAAGTGTGTTTACTTTAACTTGAGAACTGTCAAAATCGGAGAACTAAATCAGCGGTACCACCAACGAGGCCACCTTTTGTATTCAGTCCACTATTTGCTTGAACTCATAAGAGCAGGAGTTAGAGCTGTGCCAGTGTAGTTGCTGTAAGGCGAAGCACTGAGTATACTACATATGTGGACCAAGGTCAGCTCACGTAAAACCGAGACAGCAGTGTTTCCAAATAGGAATAAGTTACACCAATTCAAACTTCCATTCTGGCGTCATCCTGTACACAAAATTAAACTGGAAACTTAGCCTTAAGAAACGTAAAGATAAGGCTTATATAGCTGACTGCATTTGTGTTGAATAGAATCTGTCCTTTGTAAGTACCCTTCTATTATATGGCCTATCCCTAACTACGGCGCCCTAGTATAATGGCCAGATAGAAGCAAACAATAAAATGTCAGTAGACTGAGTAGCAAAAAGAGACCTATGTACATGTTCAGGGACAACTAGGGAGCTGAAATCCTGACCCTCAGATTTACACCTAAAGTACTAAGCGTAAGACGAAGAGCTTTGGGCATAGCTCAATTTTAAAACCGGTAGCTAAAACGTCCTAAATGGTAAGAAGTGTGGCCTTTTGGCTTGAATGTATGTATGCGGTTTTCATCCTGAAAATAATATCGTAGGCATCAAGCTGCTGACAAGAAAGCCATTTGTATCTACGCTGACGGATCCAAGATGGACTGCGGTCTAGGGCAAGAGTATATTCCATATAATCGGGTGACAAATGCTCCCTACGCCTAGAAAGTCATTCCAGCATTCGTGAAGTCTTTACAATGTATAATGTTTAATAGTAGTAATCGGAAGGAAAAAAACGTTGATTTACGCAAATAATCAGGCCTGTCTATATCATCTGGTGGAACCAAGACTAAAAGGTAAGACAGATGACAGCTTAAGTCATAAGAAATCCATTTGCAATTTCAGGAACTGGCAAGGTAGAGACGTTCAGAGATCCTGCACGTGAACTTTGCCCTGACTATAGCAGGAATAGTACAGCCGATCAAGTATAGAAGTATTTAGAATTGTAGCGACTATAACCAGCTCGTGATCACTCGGAAAACATACATATGTATATAATAGGATTTCCACACACTGTACCTGCCAAATTGATGGAAACTCAGCTTTAAACTAGATATCCAGCACTCAAGAAAAGTCACAAGAAATATTTTTTATTAATTCTGTTGCTTGAAAAAATATTTGCCTGTCGATGCTGTACATTTTCTTGAGGAAAAAATTATACAAAGTATACATTTCTCGTGAGCTGATTTAAGAGATTTTGATAGAAGAAAAATCCTTATGCTTGAAACACAATACCGGCGAATGTTTTGTCGCGAATGTTCGCTGCCAAAAATAGAAAACACTGACATATAAAAAAATGCACACAACCAAAGCGAACAACGATTTTCACCCGAAGACCATTCGTGGCGATAGATTTATTACTATTGTCGTCGCTGGCAATAGCGGCAAAATACAATCCATTGTGGCCATATGTTTAATATACTCAGGGATTTAAATCTAAATTGAAAAATGCTGGTGAAAGTTATTAATTTAGTTGTCTTTAAAATTTTACAATAGTAAAAGCTAAATCAGCTACTGTCATTGTTGTCATGGTTGTATTCTACTGAGCGAAATTTTAGGGCGAATTTGGCTGACGTCGTCGTTCTACTGAGCGAAAATTCGCCGCTAGTCGATATAGTGTTTTTCTTAAGCGAATTTTTATATGAAATTTTTTGTTTGTTTTTCTAAACGCTGAATACTTAGCTTTACTTTGGATTTTATCTACATAATGTCGTACCTACAGCCAGTGAAAATAATTTTCAAATACCCCAGCTATGGTAACGGGTTAATAAATTGCAAACGAATTTAGAATAACAGACATTAATTAAATGCGATGAAAAAGGTCATCTAATTAGCAATCAATACCATTTTCTACAACACTAGAAATTAGTTATAACTGAATTATAAAATAACAATTCAATAAAATCATTTTTAGTTACTCAAAAAAAAAAATAAAAAACAAATTAACTACTTCAATTGAGTAATTTAGAATTTATAGCAGATTCCCTAATCGATCACTGCAATTAAACATTTGACAGGTGTATTGAATTGAAGGTGTGCAATTAATTTCATTTTCAGTGAACATTTACAACTTTTGGCAAGCAAGCAAAAAATATATTTTTAAGTGACTACCATATAGCCAGGTAACCGTGCAATCAAGCAAATCAAGAAAAGCCATTTTATTACCAATGTCGCGCCAAAATTTCGCAAAAACGCATGCCATAATAGATTCGTAATTGAGCGAGAGTGCAGTTAAAATGCAATTTTATATTCTACATTGAATATATGCACACATACATATGTATACAATATTTTAAAAGTCTTTAGTTGGTCGGCATGTTTGCGTTTATCGACAAAATTATTTTTTCAAGGCTTTATGCTAATTGTATAACAAGTTTTTTTTGTTTTGCTTTCCTTCAGTTGATCTTCTTTTGGCTGCATTATAAATATTTAATAAAATACAGCTTAAATTAATGCTATGTATTTCAGTTTTGTATATACAATTCATAGGTTGCTCCGCCCCTCCCCTTCCTCGTCAGGTATAAGTCAGCTGACTTGAGTTGAATTAATTTTTTTGTGTTTTTTTCTTTTAGCGCACAAATCTCACGTACAGGCAGGCTGTTTCGATTTTTATGATAGTTTATGGACGTTTTTAAGTATAAAATTTGTTTGGCTCGCGGATAGCTATTTTTAAATTTTTAAATTTTTAATGAGTACAAGGTTTTGGTAAAGCTTGAAGTGTTCTTTATGGGTTAATTTAAATGCATAAATAATAATATAACCTTAGCAGAGAAATAAATGAAAACCATTGGCTTTCTTGTCAGGATTTGGCCTTATGAAAATCGATTTCCGAAAAGAATCAAAATTTCCTTGGTATGTGCAAAAGTTTGGTGATAAAAAAATTAAGCACTAACCGACAATTTCACCAAAGCAATTTGAATGAGAAATCATTAGTTTTTTTTTTTAATTTTATATATACAGATTTTGTATTATACAGAAGCGGGAAGCGCCGGTATCAGATAAGTCCAACTTTTTCCTGTGGTAACTCAGGTTGCAATGTCCTGTAAGAATACGTAAGACCTCTCTACTTAGTGAAAGTGACTTTCTCGATATTCCCCTTGAGGGAGCGGGGAATTGTTTGGCTTGACGGTACCCAGCACAATTTAACCAGCAGCTAGCAAATTTATTTTCTTCTAGTCTCCTTACCAATTCGTTACGAATGGCTTTTGGAGAGTTCACAAAATGGTTCAGGCCCAATAAAGGGCAAACTGGCACCTAGCTTTGCCAAATGAAAAATAACTAACCGAACAGCACCTTTTTGGGCTTCGAACCAAATCACGAACCCAACCGTTTTTATTTTGAAATGTCACAATCGAATCAAAAACCACTCCGAAAAATTGTTCGGTCAGTTCAAAATGTAAATCCGCTAATGCATTTTTTAAGTTTTGTAACATAAAATTGTGTCTAAAAGTGCAACCCTTTTTGGTCAAACATTTTTTTGTTTGACGGCAATTCCGTGAGTATTGATATTTGATTTTTTTATTATAATTGCCTCTATAGGAAAGGTTGACATGATTTTGTAAAGAGGTTTTAAATTTCGTTAAAAATCCACCAAACAACTTTAAAGAATCATGTCAACCATTCTATATAGCGGGGAACAAAAATGTCCATTGTTTAACGAATATTACGACACATCGAAAGACTTTCGATTGCGATGCAAGAAATATCAAAGACCATTAAGATGGTACAATAATTTTTTTTAATCAGAATTTGAATCTTCTCTCACCTAACAATTTTTCTATGTCGAGAAAACAGTACCTCTATTTAGTTTTTTTTTAACTCGACAATATTAATTTTTGAGCTTAAGGCCAGTATAAGGAAAGAATGTTTGGAAAAAAGACAACAACAACAATCAGGAGTGGTAGAAATGATAGCTATTTCGGAGATCACTACATATCCTCATCAGATTTTCTTCATGACTCCACTGGCACTCGAAACCAGAACCTACGACTTACTTGCTGGGCAAGTGCGTAGCCAATGGACACAGTCAACATGTGAGCTGCTGCTTGCTTTTTACCACTTTTCTTATATCCTACCAACACAATTTAAGTACGACAGTCTGCCACTATTACAGTGAATGTGTGGTTTTTGTTGTTGGTTAACACAAAATCTATTTATTAATTATTGTTAGAATTTGTTATGTTTGGTGTGCTCAACAAATATACATAGTATATTATTTTTTGGGGTACGGTTTAGTTATTTGTACAAAAGTTTCGGGTTATATTGCCCAAATGCCCGATCTTATTTTTTTTTCACACGCGCATATTCAATGGATGTACCAATTATTTAAAAGAAATCCTTGCAAGATATGATAATTATTTAGTTAAGAAATTAATTAAGGTCGATTTATTATTCTTATTATGCCTTAACGATGTCAGCAATCTATACATTTAGTACTACAAAATTATGGGCTCACCCCCATGCCGTAAACCAGAAAGGAGAATCCTACCAACTAAAGGTTAAGAGCCTGATTGTGCTCGTGGGCCATAGGCCGAAGGCCGCAAGCTCTCGGGCGAACAACGGCACCTTGAATATTTATTTGGATTTTACAATTTCTTTGAAAAAAAAACTGTAATTTTACCCCATTTTCAAATGGGTCTCCAGGGATTTGTGGAGGGGTTAGAGGGGTGAGGGTTACCTTTTCTAAAACCTGTGATCTGTGGGTTTCGTGCCCACGCCCTTTCCGTCTCTACGCAATACCCCCAAACATTTGTACAAATATTTAAACATTCCCCATTTTTTGGCCTAATTTATTAAAAATACTATATTATTTTTTGAGCCATGGAAGGTATTTTTTTCCTTATACTGTTATGTATGTTTTTTTTATTAAAAAATATTTAGAGATGCCCATGTATTTTATATGTGAAAAAACACTATTTTAATATTAAAAAAAAAGGTTAAATGATTAGTTAGGTATAACTGTTTGAAGTTTTCTAAACAGAAACCGAGTTTTCCGATTGAAGAATTTTGGTTGGCTAGGATTCTATATCATTTCTACGAAACATTGTTTTTTCACATATAAAATACCTGGGGGGAAACTTTGGACCGTTTGAAATATTTTTTGATAAAAAAAAATTTAGGTATTGTTTTTTATTCAATAGATAACAAATCTAGAGAGTGGGATCATTAAAAGCTCGACATTATTTTTTTCATCAATTTTTTTTACCACACTAATGTATGTATGTACATGCTTTCGACTCTCTGCAGAAAGGTCTACTGTGTAATACAAAATCAGAATAATTTTGTGTTAAAAATGTTAATATGTATTTAACTTGCCAACAGCACAGAAGATTTAATAAAATCGCATACATATAAAAAACATGAAAAAAATATGAAATCATTTCTCTGAAATCTAATCTAAATGACCTTACATTATTACACACATACACACACACACACACATATGTAAATAGTATTGACTTTTGCTTAAATTTAGGTCACTGCTACTAATGATAGATGTTTTTTTTTTATTAAATGGCGCTTCTATCAAGCATGCTACGCTCCCAGCGTTATTAAAGTGGAAAAATTTGTAAAAAAAAAAGTGAAATATTGTCTGCCAAAAAACCACAACACTTTTTGCAACTTTAAACACTTCTGTATGTATGTAGGTCGTACTGTACTGTAGGTATTATATAAATTCAATATTAGAAAAAAAATCGTTGAAATTCTATAGCCGCATGCATTGTGTCACAATCCTGCCAGAGCCGAAACCAAAAAAAAAAAAAATAAAAAAAATAAACAGTAGTAGAGAATAAAGTGGGACGTAGCGAAGGGTGAAACGGTGCGGAGAGTTTTTAGAATAGGCTTTGATGACAAAGCTACACCTGTTGCGGCGATTTAACCAAATGATGCTCTGCAGTGCATAGCAATCTGTAGATTTGTAAACTCACTATGGGCTGTGAAATGTGATAGCATACAATATTTAGATGTACATATATCTTTCCACGTACGATTCCACATTCGAAAGGGTTGATACAATACATATGTACATATGTACATATGTATATTTAGTACATATGTGCATTAAATTTAAAAATTTTGCATTAGCCAGGTGCAAAGATCGCAAATTTTATCTATTACGCAAGCGCGGGCACCTTGTATATACCATATGTATGAAAATTTGCATATGTATGTAGGTGTGTGTATGTATGTGTATAGTATGTAACGGTTGGCACAAAAATAAGTAACCTAGTAGCAAACGAACACTAGGTAGGATAACAAAATGCATGTAAAGCAACAACACTAACTCGGAGAAATAAGCGAGTTGAGCCAACTGGGCTAAATGATAAAAGACCTAAGATGTAGTGTTGGGAAGTGAAAAACAACTGCGCTATTGTGATTGAGCCATAAGGAAATATATGGGAAATTTCATGTTAATACTTAATCCGTTTCTACTTGCATAGTATTTTTAAATATATGAATACATCGAACTATTCCTATATATCACTAAACAAATTGCATTTTTCATGAAAGAACAGGAACAGGGTTGCTTTGCAACTAAAAGAAATTGTATCCGAGTTGGAGTCTTTCCATTGCAAGTCGGGTACAATAAAACGGGCCCACTATTGGAAGCTGGAATAACTCAGTTTAACTATGGCACTTTTTGAGTAAAGCTAGAGGCCTGTTCTACAGTTCGATTTCGATCAAATTTTTCGGAAGCGAAAATGATAGCCGTTGTTGTGGATTTTGCTTCCGACAATTTCTTTGTCGATTTGAAAAGTGTTGCCTTTAAGTAGTCGGAATGAATAAAGACTGCAAATGACTAAATACCCAAATGGTAAATATTCGGTATAATTGGGTACAAATGGGGAAATACCCGAGTTGATTTGAAAAAATCAGGGACCGCAATTAACGATTAATGTACAAATTTCAACTCAAAAAATCAGGCGGAAATTGAAATGCTACGTGTACTTAGATAATGATCAAGGCATCATGCTCCTTGTAACAAGGACTACTTCTAGCAACATTGATTTTTATTTTTTGAGTTTTATGTAAAAAAAAAATTGTAATCATTATTTTTTCAGTTTTATTTACCGCTCATAAAATAATCGTTATTTTTTCAGTTATATTTTTAGATCAGAAAGTAATAGTTATTTCTTGAGTTTTATTTATCGGTCAGAAAATCGTATGTACTCTATAAGAAAACAAACTACGCCATTTTCTTTTCATTGATTAAAAAATTATATAATCAAAAAACAGTGCCATTTAATTTGTGTCACCTTGTATTTGGTTTGTCAGTGTACGAGTTTACTGTCAGCGAAAGATTCCGGTCTATGCGGTTTAGCTATCTGATATGTTGATGATATTTGTGTACTTTGCGATCTGCTTTTCATCTAACTAACCAGTGCGTTAATTAATCCATTTGTGGTTACAATGACAGCTTACCATATCGGTTTGGTAGTCGTATTTTGATGGTGCACTGTATTAAAAATGGAATTAATCGGGAAATAAATAAAACTAAGAAACCAATTTAAAAAAAAATGTTTTCCAACTCAAGATGAACTAAAACACCAACTTTTTTTTGCATTGCCAGGTCAAAATTTTTTTTATAGCCATATTAAGTATAAGTTTTTTTTTATTGCTTGAGTGTTTTTAGAATATTTTAAAAAGGGTTAATTTCATATCTGAGCGCAATATCTAGTTTGGGTTCGAATAATAAAATTTGTCGAGGCATAATTCTGTTTAACATTTTAACCCATTAGATCTCTCATGAAAGAGTCAGCTTGACTTCTCTTTTTGAAAGTATAAAATGAATTTAAGAGGCCGCTAGTGGGTTAAGGTGTTCTACTCGTTATATTCACTTCTTCAAGAGGCTAGACTCGGCTACCCAGTTCGCTACAGCTGAATGTCTCAAAACCAAAGAAGTTTCTGTACGATTTCTAACAAGAAAATATTCTGTCCTCATTAATCTCGCAAGCATTTTTAGAAGTTCTAATCAAAAAGTTTCGCTCTACAATGGATAGGCGTAATAATTGTGAAAAATAAGCGTCTACATTTAAAAAACAGCATATGACGCTACTAAAAATTTTTATATAATAATTGCTGCTCCAAGTTGATTATCTTACGCAATGGGTTCAAAAAGGTGAACAAGTAAAGGAAGTGCTGCTTTTGACTCTGCCAAACTCTTTATACCTTTCATGTAGATTAAAAATAAGTTCTTTAATTTACTCTTGCATTTTTGGCATAAAATATTAAGATTTAAAATACAATACTATTTATTTTACTTATCTACAAAAAAAAATATATGTACATATATTTATTTTTTAATGGTCTACTAAAATTTCTATGACTTATCCCTAGGTGTTTTCAAAAAAAGATTAAGATATCTGTTGGAGCGAAATGAGCTTTCAGGCGAAGTATTTTCGTAGAACATTTTAACCCATTAGCAACCACCTAAAAGTTTCGTTTTGACCGTTACGTTAATAAAACACTAAAAAAACTAATATGGAAAGCAAAGCCCCAGAGTAATTATTTGACCATTGAGATTTAAAAAAGTCTTCTTAGTTTTGATAAGAATTATAAAAGTATTTTGATAATAATTATTAGTGATACAAATTTTTTCAATTATCAATAACTATTATTTTGAGACTTATATTATATAACCGGATTGGGAAGATGTTGCATTATTAGGATTTTCATAATTAGGGGTGAAAGCAGTCTTAAAGTCAACAATAACTTTTATTTTAAGACTTATATAATTAAAATATTTCCATAATAATCATTAGCGAGTTAAAATTCTTTACGCCTTTGAAATGCTTTTATTTTGGGACTTATAATAAAAGTCTTTGCATGATAGTTACGAGTAAAAAACTTAACATGAGCCTTGAAGACGAAACTACCACTTCGGGTTAAATTCGAAACCGGTTCGTAACTAATTCGAAATCATTTCGGGATCATTTCAGCACTTCACGAACCAAGCCTTTTTTTTTTGTTCTGTAGTAAAAGCGTGCCTAGTCTAAATTCAAAATTCGAATTATTAGAAAGAACTTGAAATTAAAAAAGGACATAAAGAGTTGGTGATTAGTCCTGATCTGATACCAAGTTGGTCCCGAAATAGTACCGAACTTGGCCAAAGGGGTCCCAAAATGTTTTCGCACATGTACCGAAATGGTTCTAAAAATGTTTCGTCATTCAAGGGTTAAAAAAGTTTTTCTTCCTCATAATGATTATGAGAAAACTTTTGGAAAATAAGTCTCAAAGTCTTTGAAGACGTAAAAAAATGTAACTCGCGCGGGTATATTATTAAAAACTTCTCTAGTGCTCTTCTCAGACAAAAGCTACATACAAAAACCACATTTCAGATATCTCTAAAATTAAAGGACTAGTTTGGGTTCAGAGGGACGAGCATGGCCAATTCCAGATATACGCTAGTCCTGATCATTTTGATATACACGGGTATGATGGAGTCTATTCTTCCGCTTGTACTTAAAAAACAAAGTTATATTACCATTTCATCTTCATCTAAGGTGTACAAAAATATTATATGAAAATCTCAAAAAAAAAATACACACTACAATATCTCTTATTATAATCATTTCGTTAATTGAATTTATGAAATGTAACCTTAAATGAACTACTGACAATAAATACATTTCCTCAAACAAACAGCCGGCCGTTTCAGTGTACTGGGCAAAGTCGAAAATGCGAAAAAGTTTAATCACCTAGAAATCCTGCTAGTACTACTATAAAGCAAAGGTTATATAGAGCAAATACTAGGCATTTCCCATTCACATAAGCTACTTCAAAGTTTTTCCTCCAGTATTGCGCTTTTTTGTAAAAGTTATACGATACGTGGGGCCAAATGCATATTTTGCATAAATTAATACACTCTATGGAACACCGAGGTAGGTAGATACAAATCGAGGGAAATGGAAATGCGTTTTGTTTTAACAACAGTACAGTAGGCTTTAAGTTATGTACGCCGATCGATTGTTGGACGATCATTGAACCTGTACTTTGGCGAATAACACGTACATAGCAGTGCACAGCGAAAAAGGAGATAGAAATTTTTTAAATTTTTTTTTCGCAATGCTAGATTGGTAGCGTGGTAACGTGGTAGCGTAGCGTGAGCGAGCGCAATCGTCTAGTTACATAGCTGCATAAAATGCAGTTGATTAGCATAGAAATCGGCAAATAACCGCTGCAGAGCGTTAAATAGAAGCAACAAAAAAAAAACATTTACATATGTACATAGCTATTCATATTTTTTATAAGCAGTGATGTTGAAAATACCTATACTAAAACTAATGGTCGATTTACAAAAATAATTGAACTGAAAAAAAAAATACAAAAAAAAAACAAAAATTGTTTCGAGTGCCTCTGGAAAGTTTCCACAAAGCCGCACCTTTGCATTTACAATTTCTTGGCTGTTTGCCGCAGGCCGCCGTATACTATTTATTTAGAAATGAGCGATTTTTTGAGCTTACTTTGAGTTGGCGTTGGCATGTCGTCTATGATTTTGTTTGTTTCTTTTTGCTTTTTTTTACTTAATGCATTTTTGCTGACATAATGTGTGGCTGTCGCTGTTATTACAACATTTTGCTATTTTCTTAAGTTGACATCGCCTAATGTTTAATGGCAATGTTTTTTTAGCATTGCTGTTGTTTTTTCTAACATGTCTAGTCACTTGTCTCATTTCCAATACGATTGTGCAATGAATGTAAACCTTAATTTCTTGGCGCATGCCTCACGGTTACTGTTAGTAAAAGCTGAATTCCAATATTAACAACAAGAATTTTTTTCCGGCTTAAAGTTTAGAAAAAAAACAGTAGATAACTATAAACTTGTGTTTTTTTAGTTCATACGGTACCTGCTGTAATTTAATTATTTTCCATTAAACTATTTTCCATTAATTAATTTTTTTTTTTCTTCATTGTTCTATGCAATCGTTTGCTACCCTTGCAATGCCGGGCTTGTAATCGTCTTATGAACATCAGGCATTTTAGTAGCAGAAATGTTATCGACTTTCGATAAATGTTGCTTACTGAAGTTAGGCGTCATTCCTTGTTTTACTGTTATCTTCGTGGATTAATACTTTGTACAGGATTTATTTCTAGACAAATTGTTCTTTTCCAAATTTTCAAATATAAAAAAAAATTCTCTCATCCCGTAGTTTTTCTGGTTCTTCGTATAGAGACTAAAGTCTTAAAACACTTCAATTTACAAGGGATAACGGGTTAATTTTCTTAAAGCCCGCTCACACTATCGTAATTTGCGGTTTATTTACAAGAAAATTACGATGAAATTAAGTAATTTCGCTTTGTAAAATCGGTCAATAAACTAAGATGAAATGAAGTAGGTATTTTATGCCTACGGGATAAACTAACACATATACAATTCTTTTCAAAATTGCGAAATTGCAGACGCATGAGCGAGAAAGAGACCGTTAATTATCTGAGGAAAGGCGTCAGCTAGTTCATCAGCTAGTCCTTGCCAGTTAACTTAGCAGGGTTGCTTTTCTTGTTTAACAAAAGTAGTTGCTAATTAGAAAATGTAAATTATAACCGAATACCAACTAAATCTATACTATGTTTTTCCTTAAATGGAAAATTTTATCAACTGCGATTTAAACTGAGATTTTCTTCTAATAAAGTAACATAAAAAACCTTCTTGAGTTGTATTATACATAAATTGGTCAGTAATTTTAATTTCAAAAACCCGAAGTTATGGATACCGATTACTTTAAATAATAGAAAATTCAGGAGGACACGTCAACTTTTCCAAAAATAGTGACACAATCAGAGGTAAATTTCAGTACTAAAATTAATAATTTAAGCAAAAAGTAGACA
Organism: Anomoia purmunda; assembly: GCA_951828415.1. Taxonomy (NCBI): domain Eukaryota; kingdom Metazoa; phylum Arthropoda; class Insecta; order Diptera; family Tephritidae; genus Anomoia; species Anomoia purmunda. Next base: position 20,480,070 of record OX639993.1, read on the forward strand.
TTTTGTAAACAAAGGGAGAAGAAAATCCAAAGATATGTAGGTATTTAAGTGAATTAAGTTTGGTTGCTTATAAATCTGAAACGGTTATCTACCCACAATAATAAGTATTTTCTTATAGGCCACGTACTTTCTTAAAATGAAAGGAGCATTCGAGGGTGTTTTCACCATTTTCCGCCACATTTTTTCGGATGAAAAATTTATGTATTTCAATTGGGATGGCAGCGGTCTGTCAAACTTAAAATTTTAATAATATTACAATAAATATGATATTTTTATTAACTTGGTCATCTAGAATGAGTTTCTACAGTAGGCTTTTCTTTTTTTACATCAGAGATGACAATACATAGCTGTTTAGTCCGGTAATCAGTTGTTTTGTTCAGCTCTAACATATAACTTATGCAGAACTGCCGAGTCAGATAATCAGCTGTTTTGTCATCTCTGAACGAACACTAATTCACAGGTGATATGTGTAAGACATATCGTTAGTTATGAAATTGAATGTGTCAAAAGAAGATGCATAATCACACTTACATGCCAGGCTTGGTCAGAAAATGAATTTTTCTTTAAGAATCTGATAGAATCTCGACAGTATTTGCTGACCGAGAACTTCAGCTTTCAAGATTGTAAATTTCAAAACAGATAGTATCACAATAAAATTTAAATATAGTAAAAATGTCCTCAATCTCTAACATTTTTTCCTTTGATAAAAGAACTAAACAACACTGTGGCAACACAGAGCTGCCAATATAAATTAGGCATAATTTCGACGAGAATAAGTAACATTGTTTGTGAGCTTAATTTTATCGACATTTAAATGTAAGTTTTTTTCAAATTAATTAATCATACAAATTATGCACAATGGTTCAGTTATTTTAAGGTGAAGTCAAAATTACGCGTCAACACTTTATTGTGGTAGTTTGAATGAGTCAAGCCCTAACCGCGAAGAAAGGAAGTTCAGAGTTTTCTTTTTGATGTCGAATATTACTGAATCATCTAGATGGATTTCTGCTTCTTTAATTTCTGTATATATTAACGATAGCTAGCTCTAATCGTGCAAAGGATTCTGAATTCTGTTCACTTGGTTTTATTTTTCACATTAACCTAAGGCAATTGAGGCACCAATTTCCAGTTTCCAGAATTCGGTTACAAAAGCTCTAAAAATCCAACCCTTTTTTACCCACGTAAATAACGCATTACAAAGCTATCAAAACTGGTATAATTTTGTATACATACTTTCAGGCTGACGGCAATGAATTTAACAGTTTGAGTGTTGTGTGGTGAGAAGGAGAATGCTTCTCGTTTATCGATCAAGATATACATATGTATGTAAGTATATCAATTACAGCTTTTGTTTTATAAATAGGACGAATTTTGTAAATAAATAAGTTCACATATCTCAGTTGCATAACATTTTTTTGTGGTTTAATGAAATAAACTAGCCTGTGCACGAAGTTATAAAATTGTTTCTGTATGAAAGCCGGCAGTAAGCCGGCAGGACTCCGATTACTTTCCTGTACCACAACATCCTATGGAGAATCTCTCTTACCATCAAGTACTACTTTAGGACTGAGTAGTCAATTACCACGTAAAGCCCTCTTTCGACGAACCAAAACCATACTCTAAAAGTCTCTCATCATGACCGTCTGGTAGTATAGCACCGAGGCATGAATGCTATCAACCTCGGATAAAATGGCCCTTAGAGTGATCGAGAGAAAGATTGTCTGAAAGGTTATTCGACCTTTACATCCTGCTCACGCATATCTTAATATTTTTCCAAAATATTTTGGTCGAATAACAGTACGGATTTTTTGTGGTGGTGATGATTCACCCTAATGTGTGAGTACCTTATTAATAATAGCAATTCGTATGACTATGAATTTGTTTTCAGCGTGTAAAAAAAAGTTTGCAAAAATTAAAAATAAGCAAACGACCACAAGTCTGCTGCATCTTAGCCAATAGCTGCCATCCAACAACATCCGCTGCGCGAAAGCAAGATGTGCAGGGGAGCTTATGAAGTTTATTTAAAAAAAAAAAAACGCTAAAAACAAGTGATAAAAATAAGAAATGGCACAGTGTGCCGATACGCACACACAAATGCAAGTGCATATAGGTATTAGGGTGGTTCTTAAATGTGCGAAGGAAATTTTTACATCAGATTTACTAAACCTCAAACCCTTACGTCGATACTACAACAGTCGAATATAAATTTATATAAATTTTGATTAAGACGTGTCACAAAGGGGGGGGGGGCGGAAAGTTCAAATTCCTCTATGGAGACTCAAAAAGTTAAAAACGATAGGTACTTGTATTCATTTAATACCCAAAATCGACGCTACTATGGTCGACTGTATTAACTATAAATTTTGGTGATATCTTCGACTATAGTTGCATCGATTTTGGGCATCAAATGACAAAACAAAATTTAAATTTTGAAATAGATAAATCTGAACTTTGACTGCAGAGCGAGACGCCTAAACCGGCTCCAATCGGGACCAGAATTTATATGTTATATCTTTGACAGTAGCGTAATCGACTGAAGATTGATTTTTTAAGGACCACCCTAATGTATAAACACACACACATTTGTATACTTAATTACAAATGTTCGCTCACTTGCTATATTTATAGAATATTTTGGGGTATCTCCACAAATTTTTTTTTTGTTTTTTCTCTGTTAATATTACGAACGTAAATAAAGATATAATTATAACTGTACAATAAATACCGTAGTAGCATAAGTGATATAAGTAATTACTTCTTTTTTATGCGCCATTTTTAAACAAATACAAATATGCCCAACGAAGAATATGCAAATATGTTGTTGTTGTCATATTTTATAGGTTTAGAAAAGTAATAACAATTTATTTTCGATTGTTTTCGTGTATGCGAAATGAGTTAATTTGCATTTGCTTTTCCATCACATTATCGATTCAAATCAATTTTTTTCAATTAATAGCATTCTCATTAACTGATGCATTCTTGTTTTTTTTTGTTGTGATTTTTAGTGCTTCAACCTTTCAACTTGTCTTTTTATTTTTCAATTGAAATATTTACTGTTCAACAGCAATCAAACTTGTTGATCAACAAGTTAGGGTGTAGAAACAAAATGTCCAACTATTGATGACTTTCACTTTGCGAATATTCGCGTAAAATATTCAAATCTATTTCCAAATAGGTAACTGTAAATTTCATATACACTTGAATTTTCGTAGTTTCCAATGAATTCACCTAAACACCTGAATTTGTTTTTTTTTAGTTATTTATCTATTCGCTACACTTTGTGTTTCTTTCGGCCCGATGTCAACACTACTCGTACAAAGACTATGTATCATTTGTGAAAGATACACGAAATGTATGAGATCGTTTTACAATACATAGGCATTGGCAACAGATTTGAAAAATACTGCTAGTGAAATATTTTACAAAAATGAAGCAAAAGAAATAAAAATGAAAATAAAAATAACAACAACGAAACACAAAAAGCAATACGGATCACTTTAAGATACAAAAATCTAAATATGTGCATACCTATAAGATTCAAGATATTTACATACATACAATATTTGAAACACAGAAGGTGGCCAAAGAAAACAAATAAAAATCATGTAAAAAAGAAAAAGGCAAGAACTAAGAACTAAGTATAGTTCTTCATGTAATCTTATGAGTATTTTGTATCAAGAAAATACAAAAATCAGCTAAATAATGTTACTACACAATAAGATCGTTAAGATATTAGTGAAATAGAATTTGAAAAAGCATTTGAAATAAATTAAATGCATGTTCTACTATATATAAAATATAAAAATATTAGAAAAACCCGGCGGCCTATATTTATTTATCAATTGCCCCTTGCATACCTAACCAAAAAAGGAATTTTATTTTCTGACACATATAAAAGGTGGCAACCCTCTCAAAAATATCGGTATTCAACTTGTTAGAACAGTTTGATACCCATATCTTAATATGTTATATCCTTAAGTATACTTTAATTAAATTTGACTTTTGAGAAAGGTGGCAACCCTCTTCAAAATATACATATAATCTTTTTTCCAGCGAAACAAATGGTTTGAAACCATACATATTTTACGTTGTTACATAACCTGCGCATAATTTAATTAAATTCAACTTTTCCAACTATGAAACTTCGAATTCGACTTTTCGAATAGGTGGTAGTCCTCTCCAAAATATGTCTAAGAACCTTCTTCTTAGTGAAACGAGCTCTTTGATACTCATACTTTATTATTTCATATAGCTTGTGTGTAATTCAGTTAAAATTGACTTTTTTGAAGAGCAAAAAAGAAACAATTTTTGTTTTTTTTTTTTTTTTTTTGCTTGCGATAATGATCGGACATGATTTGATATTCCTTATAGGAAATGTTTTATTGAATTTGTTAAATTAAAAAAAAATGCGGAGCAAAAATATTTATGGTATATGATTTTTATTTGCGGTTAGGGTGTGGTTTTTCGTTGAATAGAAATTTGTTCTCCGCTTTGATAGACTAAATTTTGCTAACGAGTTTTTAGTCAACATTTTTAGCTTCCACTTTAAGCTTTAGACACCGTCAATTAACTAATAACAAAAAATATATATATATTTCGTTGAAAAGGCAAGTTGGTTTGTCAATCTATTTTATTAGGCCAGCAAATAATTTTCAGTAGCGACAAAGGTTACGACATTCGACCACTGAGATAAGAACTACATAAAAAGGTCTAAGGTTTGGCGCATGGCCTATAAGGCGAGCGAAACGCTCTGGAAAGAAAATAAATGAAAATGTACTCTGATATCAAACTAAAAAAGTCAAATTTGTTGCAAATAAATTTTTAACAGTATTTTAAATCTTTTTTTTTTCAAAAATGAAAAGTTAAGCAATTCGTGAAAATTTCAATGGTTAAGTTTTGAGAAGTTATTTTTTTTTTTCACAAAAACATTTTTTAATTAAATATTTTTAAGATGCTTAGAAAATTATTGAAAAATTGGCAATTTCTTATACATATATAGCATTAGGTTGCCTGATAAGTGTTATATGGGAGAAACATTTTTTTCATTGCCAGTAAAAGTTTTTTTCAATGCATATTGTTGAAATTATTTGATAACTGTTATACAGAATATATTTTTCCATTGTAAATAAAAGTTGTTTTCAAACGTTAATTTTTTAGGATGTCTGATAACTGTTATACATCGTTAATTTTTCACGTCGCTTGATAACTGTTATAAATATTTCCCCGTTAACGATAAGAGCTATTTTTCAACGTTTATTTTTTACGTTATAACTGTTCTAAATGGCTCATTTTTCCTGCCCCCAATTAGAGCTATTTTCCAACGTTTACTTTTTAAGCTCTCTGATAACTTTTATGCAGGTCATATTTTTCCATTGTGAATAAAAGTTATTTTTCAACGTAAATTTGTTATTTTTCCTGATAACTGTTATATAACAGTTATAATAACTGTTATAAATTATAACTTTTATTTCATTGCCAACAAAAGCTATTTCCCAGCGCTTATTTTTTACGTTGCCTGATAACTGTTATACAGAGCACATTTTTCCATTGTAAATAAAAGTTATTTTCCAACGTTTTTTTTTTACGTTGCTGATAACTCTTATAAAGGATACATATTTTTTCCACTGCAAATAAGAGTTATTTCTCAACCTTAATTTTTATTGTACTGATAGTTGTTAGAACAGTTATAAATAAGAATTGTTTCCCCCATTATCCACAAGAGCTATTTTCCAACGTTTAATTTTTACGTGGCCTGATAACTGTAAACCACTTTTTCGTTGAACTTCAAAATTTGGGCAACATTTTCAATTTGTTAATTCGAGATAACAGCTATTTTTGAAACCTGAATTTCTACGTAATTTTATAGATATGTTTAAGTATATGAGAGCTTTTTACGAAAATGCCTAGTCGTTTCGAAAATCAGTAAGGTGTATGAGGTTTTGTGCGCTGGCGACTCTTTTTGCAAATAATTACCTTCTTCTTTATATATTTGGCGATTTTCGATAACTTTATCGCCTTGGCGTTTAATTTATGCGACGGTGGTTTACTCGCCGGCGGCATATCGAATTTGGATATTTTCGGTAGAGGCTCGATTTGTTTGCAACTCATCTTGGCTGATTTTGTGTGATAAATTTTTTTCCTTGTTTTACGTAAAACACAAAAAGCACGTCACACGTTAATTTTTAGATTAATATTTTTTTTTTGTTGATGTGCGTTTGACAATTATGCAAATCGTAATTTTTTACAGGCTTTTAATTTAATATTACAATTTAATGGATGGATATCGAGTATTCGTAATAAGCGAATGCGTTAAATGTAGCGCGAAAAAGTTGGATGTTGGTGAAATTAATTTGTTAACCGGATCGCAACACAGTTTAAATTATTTTGATGCAAAATTTTAGATTACAATAGCAAATTTTAATTTTTTTTGTTTTGCTTTAAATTTTTTTAGAGCTTGTTTATTGTTTATTGTTTTTTTTTCTTGTTTGTTTATTCAAATGTTATATTCCTTTTCTGTCATAAATTATTTTCAATTTCATTGCTTGCTTTGATTGCTCTTTTTAAACACAATAAACAATTAAATTTCTCGTCTTTCTATTTCTTCACTGAAGGTAGTCACATTTTCACCGATTCTTCAACGAACGTACAAAATACAGCAACCACTTTTTTTGCGAATCGCTTAGTCTGCGTCGTTTGCACAAACTCGGCTTGAATGCAAAATCTTTTAATTTCTTTGCTTTGCTTTTTGAAAGTTGCTCAAATAGCTGCACTGCTCTCGGGACGCAATTTTCGAATTTTCCAATTTCAATTTAATTTAAAGACTTTATTTATTTGTTTCGTCTGTCGTCGCAAACCGCCGCTGATCACAAATTGAACATGTGAATAATAAGAAGCACAAATTGTGACTGAATGAAATGTTTTCGAAAACTTTGCTGGTTCGTCGGTCAGCGTACTTTGTCGACGGGCAGCTGTAGTCGGCGTCACTGCTAGCGTTGCAACTGTCATGGCGTACATTCAACAGCCAGTCCAGTCCATTCCATTCAATTCAATTCAATTCAATTCGCATAGACAAGCAGCGTAAAAATGGCTATAAACAGCCGAATGGCATGGATGGGCCAACTGTTTCGTTAACCAGCCTGAAGTCAAGCTGAAATCCAAATAAGCAGCTTGGCAGCCAATAAGTCCATTGCGCCAAAGCGACAGCCAATGCTGCTGTCGGCGGCGCTGTCGGCTTCAAAGTCGACGTTTCAGCTTTTTATCACAACATAAAAGCTTTTGCGAGTAGCACGCATGCGGCTATGATTTCAGCTGCACTTGCTGGGCACTGGCGACACACCCACCTCAACGTGGCTGTGTGAGGTTTTCTCAATTTTTTTTCTTACTGTTTTATTTGCTATCAATACTGGCATTGTTATCATCGCTGCTGGCCGTCTACAGGTCAGTAGTAGATATTTTTTCACTGTGTGAGTTTGGTTTCATCGAGTTTGTAGAGTGCAAACCTGTTGCGTCTGCTCCGGTTGCAACGTCGCGTATATCTCAACTGTTTATGATTTCACGCTGCTACGGCTCGAAGTTGCTGATCTTAGTTGGTGGCAGTGAGACGGACGAGTTGTCTGTCTGCCTGTCTATTAAATGTTGGCATAGTCTAAGTTATGATAGATACATAAAAACCACACACTCTCACGACTAACATACAGTAGTAAACATAAATAAGTGAACAACTCGAGTGCATTACATACTGGCTGCCGCAAAAGTTAATATCCTACCGAAAGTTGCTATAATTCTTTGTGAATCGCGGCAACCAAGAAGTTTAAGCTGAACATCACTGGCACAGCACGACTACCGTTTCGGGCGTCCATCTACGTCCTATACCGATAGTAACTTAAGAGATGTCGCACAAATTTTACTAGCTGATCGACGAGTAACCATCAAACGTATGGTTTTGATCTCATGGAGCTCATTTGGCAGCATACAACATATAAGTAGGTAAGAGTAGGATAGCTTGAGGTGATTGGCAGATGGAGCTCTTATACAAACCTTTCGTTCCATCCCCTAAAATTTAACTATTGTGTATGCGAGACAGTGGCAGAGATATTGCTCCATTTCTGCAAAAATCTTTGGAGAAACCGATTCTGTTACTGTGTGACCCCAACATACAGTGCCCCTTTATAATAACGACCACTGAACTGATGCGATTGGTGGCCGTCGTAGCCGAGTGTGTAGGTTGTGCGCGCTTCATTCAGTAGGTCCAGCGTTCAAATCCTTGCCGGGGGAAGTAACATCAAAAATTATAGAAAAGTTTTTTCTAATAACGGTCGCCCCTCGGCAGGGAATGCCAAACCTCAGAGTGAATTTCTGCCACGAAGAAAACTTCTCACAAAAAACATTCGCCGTTGGCAGTCGGCGTAGAACTGTAGTAGGTCTCTCAATTTGTGTTACAACATTAAGACGCACACCACAAATTGTAGAAGAAGTTGCGAGAAGCTTTCAATATTTACTACTGGCCTAGATCTTCTAACGTCGAACGTGGGACAGATTTGCCATGAGTTCGGATCCTATTTGGAGCTGGAAACAGTGAATCCAATTAAGAGAATGAGTACAATGAGTAGTTGTATTCCCTATTTCGACCTACCGCTACAGTTTTGACCTTTCCGGACGGATCTGTTCCAGTCGAACTTTCTGTCTAAAACTTTCTCTAGGTACTTTCCGCCGGTTGACAGCGTAAGCTCTACCCAATTTAGAGATAGTACCTGGTACTTTATATTTTCTTTTGAAAATAACCATTTTGACCTTAGAAAGATTAACACAATGCCCACTGTCCGCAGATCATTTGCATAGGGACACGCGAGGACGCGTGACGTTTATATGTTTTTTGTCACAATACATACTCGATTTTCATTAAAAATTTGTTTATTTGCCATTTTTTCTCTTCAGTGTATACAGCTGATTTAATGGGATCGTTTAGTTTTTTTTTTCAAAATATTTAATTCCCTTTTGAATATATTTATTAAGACAATTGCTTTTCATATTATCTAATGAGAATGTGCAACATCTTTTAGTTCACAACGAAAGCATATCGATAACATTTTTAAAATAAAAGTGAACAATTCTAAAATATTAACATTCATTGATAATATATACATAAGTGACCAATATTTATTATTGCAACTGTATGCATGTACCCAAAGATAACTATATATATTAACCTAGTAGCTATTTGTTTTTATCAATTTTACCTTGACAGACAATCGAAGTTTTTACTCATAATACTTTTCGCTATCTAAGTATTTATTATTTATATTTCGTTTTGATGACAACATTTAAATAGTCAAAGTTTTTAAGCTTTTCATGTGAGTTATTTATTTTCTTGAAAGAAACAAAAAATATTTATCTTAAGCTGACAAAATACAGATGCACTCCTGGAATAACAATAATAACAGCGCAGGCATGTGTGACATACTTTATTTAGCTTTTTGTTATTTACTTTTAACTTGTTATTGTAAGCATATATATATATACATATATGTATATATATTTTGTTGTCTTAAGCCAGTTGTCAAAATAAGTTGCAAAACATTTTGCCATTATCGACAGCTGACAGTGAAATAAATTTCAAATATACTATATTAGGCTCACAACAGAGTGCGCTATCACAGTATATTCCAAATGCCAGTAGACGGAAATAATGGTTACTTATGAGTTAAAGTCAATTTGAAGTCATTTGTTGGTCATGTGACAATAGTGGCGCTCGCCGTGACAATGTAAGGCCTCACACACATCGGCTCGAACAACCACCTAAATATTTGGCTGGTGGGAGCATCGAATTAATATGTCATTCACCGTATAGTGCTGTCTTGGCGCCCAATTTTGTTTCTAAACGTTTCCTCTATTTATGATGTTAAGAGTTATTTTCTTTTTAAAATAAAAGACATTTCATTATCTACTTTGAACTGTATAAGTTTCCAAAATTTTCGAATTCAGCTGTCAACAATCAGCTGTTCTCCTACATTTATCAATCACATAAAATAAAACGTCACTTTACTTTTTAAGCACTTACTAATTTAACTATTTAAATGCAAATGTTTTGCCGATTTTAATTACACAAACCGTCTAACCTGGCACACTCTGCATTTGTACGTATAAAGTAATTTCCATAAAAATAGAAACTTGAGAGTTAAAGCAGTTGAAATATTGAATCATGATAAATAAATGTTGTAGTTTTTAAATCATTTTTAACAAATAAACGTGAATTACTGATTCTCTTATCAGTGCTGAAATTCTAAAAATATGAAAACTTTACCTGCTGTTAATGCGTGGTTGTCACTATGTCATATCGACTGACAACATAAGCTATCACAGACTTCCGTCACCATAATAAATATTTGGTTGGGAATGTTAAAGTCTTAGTGCACATAAACCAAAAACGGCCTTATCAACGAAAGAGGAATGACGACTAGGTGTTAACAGAGGTAGTGCCACTATTTATTATTGAATTCACTATAGTTGAAATCTGCCTTAAGTTGCTTATTCTTTATGATAAATTGATTTTTAGCTTAGATGAATTTGAAGTCATATTGGGAGGTAATTTTACTACCGAAAATCTACAAACGGTTATAACAGATTGAGGGCCGTTTTTCGACTTCGAGTCAATGTCGACGTTGTGTCACTAGTCAATTGAATAAAATGGATTATAGTTTCTTAACATTTCACACTGTAAACAGGTGGCAGCGCCGCAGAAGAGAAGAAAAAAAGCTGCCAAAAATAGCTGTGTGAAATTAGCAAGCCAACTTTGAATAAAAACTTCCGGGGAATTTTTTCCCTTCCCATGTTAAAGCAATGGGAGAAGGGCTGTAAATTTTTAAATCTGTTTTATGTTTACAAACAAAACAGATGACACTACAAATATTAACGAGCACATTGTCTGCCTTTGTTCAATTCGCAGACGGAATACAATAAAAGATGGGATACATTTTAATAAGCAGTCAGCAAAATGGAAGACAATTTACCGCAAGACTTGGAGAAAGTCAAAAAGTATGCTAATACTCGGTTCTCATTAGGTCAAATTTGCTGTCAAATGATGCCAGTTAATGAAAACAAGCAACATATTCATATTTTTCTATTTGATGGCAATGCAGAATTATAAAATGTCAACATGCGGCATTTCGTGCCATATTTTATAGTCAAAAATTTGACCTAGTGAAAACCAGGCATAAGTTAGCTTTGTTTTCATTCCAGAACGAGTTATAACAGAATTTTGGGCTTGTATCCACATTATTTTGAATAAAGTGAACACTTTTTGTTTTCCGAATATAATTGTGTATCTGTACCTCGATTTGTGTGTGTTTTTGTTTTTCATTGAATAAAATTGTTTCCATAAAAAATTTGTTTTATTGTGAATTTTTCATTTGCACCATAAAACGAGTTGTCTCCAGAAACTTTAATTTCAAAAACTGAAGTTTATCGATTTTTTTTTGTATTATTATTAAAGCTCATAAAACAAACTCCAGGGGAAAAGAATTTAGGAAATAAAAACGAAGTTATAAGTTCACGATTCATTTACCGTTATCACTATCATTATTGTAATCGTTTAAGTAATTATTATCGATATCGTCGTTATTATCGAAAAAGTTATTAATATTGTTAATAGAATTGTTATCCCTATCGATATTGTGTTCAGTAATGAATACAAATAAACATTAGCGTTATCAATATTGTTATCGATAATGTTACTATCATCGATGGGCTTATCGACGTTTAGTTCTTCAAAAAAGATATTTCATCTCAAAAACATATTGAGCACTTGAAGTTGTAGTATATGTAAAATAAAATAAGTTAATTAAAAGTAGGGATTATAAATATCAAGCGTGTGTATCAAATATCCAATTAATTGCTGACAAAACAGTCGAAACGTTCAACAATAAAGATTCATTCGAAGCCGAGCAAATATTTATTGCACGTAGATTTAATAGGCATAAAATGCAGAAAGCAAATATCTAACATACATTACGCCATAGAGGGTACGTGTAAAGAATATACTCATCTTAATTGCATTCCTTCACAGCTACTTTGGTAGACAAGTGATAATAAATTTGTAAGAGCGAAAACTTGTACCTGGAGGTGACGCTGTAAATTCACATATGAACTTAGTACTCGTAAGAAGTTAATTAACATTTTCACATATCTTACTATAAAACCAAAAACTAGCATGTGCTGATTTTGTTTTCCGATAATCTATACTATTTATATAAAATGGATTATATAGAGAGTCCATACGCTGATTTGAATAAAAAAAATTAAACGAGTTGTTCTAGATTTAGGTGAGCTGGACCGATTGCCTTCGATTATGCGGTTTGTTTTATAAATACAATTTTTTTTTTAAATTGTTTTGTAAATAAATCACTTCAGATCATAAAATACTTCAAACTTAAAAGTTCTACATACAAATATATGTATAAAAATTTATTCAACGGGTTGATGAAATTTTGACTTTGACGTTTTTTGGATGTTCGTTTTAAGAAAAACTTGAATAACTCAGATTTAGACGTATAATTTTTTTTGCAAATAAACTCATTTTCGTACCAAACAAATTTTTAAATATTTTTAAGCATATTTATTAAGCTTTCACTCACTGTTTTATCATTTCAAGTGTTTTAATATTTAAAAAAAAAAACTTTTTGTTATATAAAAAACTTTATTTTTTAAAGAAAAACAGCAACATTTTTGATGAGGCACCCTAATGTACATAAGGCACGTTTTTTACATAAATTATTTCAATACACAAATAAATGAAATTTAAAAGGTTATATTTCCTGAGGCGTAACAAAGTACGCCTGGTATTTGTTAGTATAAAATGAAGTTAAATATAAAAAGTGTTTATTTAAATGGTGTTATATTTTTTTCTGTTAGAAAATAGTAAATGCTGATACTTTCAATGCTTTAGTGCTGGTTTTTTTCGAATTTTCACTTTTTATGGGCGTAAGGCGAAAACTCGCGTATAAAAGCCGAGAAAATAAGAAAATATAAAACGAAGGAACATTTTTCTTACATAAATTGAATGCCAGTGAAAATCGTACACCAAATTTTTTTAAACATTTAAAATTTGCATTTACTTTTTTTACAGAAATATGTGTGTATAGATTCAGAATTTTTACAGAATGCGGAAAAATTCAAAGCATGTTCATGAAAATTTCAACATTTTTTTCAAAATTTTTGAACAAAAAATATGTAAGATTCAGAATGCGGAAAAATTCAAAACATGTTCATCAAAATTTCAACATTTTTTCAGAATTTTCAAAAACCATATCTTTAAAAAAAATTGTTTAAAATTTTTGAGAAATTTGCTGTATAATTTCCAATGCTATTCACTGTATGTATGTATACATATGCACATGAGTCAAATTCGTTTTTAATAAAAAAAAAAAAACTCAGAAATTCAAAAAAAAAAAAGGAATTAATAAGGGTATTTTCCTTATCCAGTGCAAATGATTTTGTATTTACATATTTGGATAAATTTACAAAAGTTTGGTGAACAATGTATTTTGTTGTTGCGTTACCATGGCGATTTGATAAAGGTAGGATGGATCCTATATTTGTATTTATTCGCGTACTGCCCTAATAAATTTAGCACCTAATATATTAGACAGAATTATTTTACAAGTGGAGAATTTTTCTTAATTGATGTCTCCACAATATGCACCCCAATGTGTTCTTTTGCTAACTTTTTTTCGTTTTGTTTTTATAAAATATAGTTCATTTTCTAACAAAAATACAAAAAAGAGGAAATCTAATTTTCAAACTTTGTGGAAAATCTTTAAAAATTCCAAAATTTTTCCAAAACTTGTCATAAAAATAGAAAATCCAAATTTCAAATTTTGTGGAAAATTTGAAAAAACTCCAAAAATTTTCTAAAACTTGTCATCAAAATTTTTTTTTACAGAATTCGGGTACGCAGTTTTGTAGTCCATTTAATTTTAATATAAAAAGTTTTAATTGACTGAAAGTTTCCGTTGATTTTTGGTATTTGTTTTACTGAAGATGTTGCGTTATTTCATCGATACAACGAAGTCTAGAAATTTAACTATGTTACAGAATTATCTTAGACCGTAATTTTCTCGGTAATGTGCCAGTAAAAATTGTATGTGTTTTGCAATTTTGAACTGCTGCTAACGAACGGTCCGTTTTAGTCTCTCAAAAAACATTAAAAATTTCTTTGCGTAATTCTCTAGGTCAAATTCTGAATGCGGCTTTGGTTAATATTTGCCAAATTATTGTTCTTTTTATTTTCTTGAACTGTTAAGAAAAATTGCCAGCAAACGAGATCAAGAATTTAGCAAAAATTGCGCTTCTGAAAATTACACATGAAACAGGTTCCAAGTATTTTAATTTACAAAGCGTTACACAAATTGCAGGAACGACATTTATTACCATTAACCGACTTTTACTATGCCGATGCTATTGGATGGTGACACCATAAATGTCATTGTGGTGTAACAGTTCTAATGGCACAGTTAATAAAAATGTTTTGTAAATCGTGTTATTCAAATGTATGCAAAAAATTTTTATTTTAGAAAATGGTTTAAGTATTTCTACAGTTGATTTGAAAGGCTCATTCTCTTACAAGTTTATGACACTAATTGCATACATAAAGTAACTGAGACGTGGAAATGTTGTGTTTGATGTATGAAAAGCAACAAATGATGGTGTTAATAATCGGTGAACCTGATAGCCGATTTGATCATAGCAAATGGTATGTTTGTTTAAAAGTCCACTAAAAATTATCCAGTAAAGAAATTTCTAAGAATTTTGAGGTATTCACTCGCTATGAGAGAAGCTTGCACATTTCGACACGATCGCTAAATTTTCAGAAACTAGCACGGTTGACGTAACCTAATAATTCATTTAAAGTAACCTAATAATTAATTTAAATATTTATTGACCTAGTTCCTCCTTTCTTAAATTGTTCATATTTCTGTATTTGTAGATAAAATAATTTTTCACACTCAGTTGTTTTGTTGTTCTAATTGCAACCATGTGTCACAATCAGCTGATTTCCTTGATGGTAAATTTTTCCTGGGCAAACTTCCCCTCAAAATAAAATGTCATTTTGCTCTCTCAATTTCCTCTTCCTAGCAAGTTTTTTGAGCGTAATTTGACAAAAAGTATGATAACTTGTAACAATTTTTACATTGCGAACGAACCTACTGTATAAGATTTTACATTTATTACTTTAAATTGTGTTGTATGGAGAGTGTTGTTAAAAACAAGATATTTGTAGGCATTCATATGTAGGAAAATAAATAATTTGAATTGACTTCTGTCTGGGTCAATGTGTGGATGTAATGCCCTACCTTAGCCGGTTGCATAAATTTGAATAACAAAAGTGTAAATACAAAATAAAGCAGGTGTTGCAGTTTTCACAGCTTTGCACTATTATTGTTATTTTAACTTTTATTGATTTTCTATATGTACATTAAATTTTTTGTAATTTTTTGTATTAATGAAAATTTCAAGAAAATACGTAATATGTTTTTATCACGGAATGAGTTGAGGGTAGAGCACTGTTCCGATTGCCAGTATAACGGTAAAATAAAATAAAATATATAAACAATTCTTTTTGGAACATATTTATTTAAAAATACCGCGTCAATCTGCTGCGGGGATCGCCGAATTAATAAAAAGAGCCATCCGCTTCCCTAAACAATAGCGGCCGAAGTATTGAGCGGAGCTTTTTGACCAAAGTAAGTTAGGGTTGCTATTTGGCAAACGGAGTGAACGTTCAGTTTCAGTTTAATTTGGTTGATCCAAAACAGGGCAAGGACCTTCCGTTGTGACATCAAAATAATAAATAATTGAACGGTAAGTTTGCCCAATCAAAACTCTTGTCAATATTTAACCGCAACTGGTCAATTTACAGCTGCAATGACATCATTCATTTTCGCTCAACGCTCACTGAGCACCCTCAGTCAAACAATTTTGTGGAATATCAATTTTGTTCTGAGAAGAGAGTATTCCGAAGTGACCGGAGAAAATTGCAGGTAGTCCACGACTTTAATACGAATGTAGGTAAATCGATTTCTACTAATAATCGGAAACTTTAGGACTAAAAGCATAGTACTTTGTAGACGCTGTCGTAATTCATATAATATGCTTTGTATTCTGTGCATGCGGTGTAAAACGTTGCAACACTTTTGCAACATGAGGCCGGCAATATTTTCTTTACGCCTGTTTAAATCCTGCATTCTTTAAGATGTTTGGATTAGTGATGGTAAAAAAAATCGATCACATGGCTGATCAATCAATCGAAAATTAAATAGGTGTGAAAATAGCGTAATTTATTACTGTGTCGAAAAAAATGTATGTACTCTTTTAAACCCCTTTATATGTATGTGAATTTATTTTTGTAAGTTAGAGCTCAAAGTAGCGTTTTTCAAACATTTTGGCGTAAATCGATAGAAAAGGCAATCAAAGGTAATTCCTTTCGTTGGTTGTATTGAGAACTTTTAGGGATTTTTATATCTTTTTTTTTTGTTTTTAAGAAAAAATGAACCCAGACCACCTACATATACCAACGCAACATATTTATGTACATATACTAAGTCTAACTTTTTTATAATTCATAAAAATTCACAAAATTTTCATCAAAACTCAAAATATTTTTATCAGACATTTTTTAATTTTTTTGTATTCAGTTTTATATTAAGTTCATTAAATTTTCGCGGAATTTAAATTTTTAAAACATTGATAACCAAAACTTTAAGAATTGTATTATAAAAGTCTTTTTATAAAAATTATAAATGAAATAGTTTTTTTGAGTCTTGAAAGAAGTAACTATTTCGAAAGCCTTTCGAACCTATTTCGGTAGTAGTTCGGATTTTTGAGGAATACACCTTTTCCAACAGTAATTTAGAAAAATTCGGTTGTTTTTCAGGGCAACACAAATGAATTTTAGAAAACCACAATTATATTTCAGAAAAACACAATTGTATTTCAGAAAAACTCAAATGTATTTCAGAAAACCACAAATGAATTTCAAAAAACCACAAATGTATTTCAGAAAGTTACAAATGTATTTCAGAAAAGCACAATTAAATTTCAGAAAAATACAAATGAATTTAAGAAAATCACAAATGTAAATATTTCAGAAAATTACAAATGTATTTCAGAAAACCACAAATGTTTTCCAGAAAACCACAAACGTATTTCAGAAAAGCACAATTGCATTTCATAAAAACACAAATGAATTTAAGAAAACCACAACTGTATTTCAGAAAGTTACAAATGTATTGCAGAAAAGCACAAATGCATTTCAGAAAAATATTTTTAGAATATTTTTGGCTACGTAATTTTTCATATGTCCGCTTTATAATGCTCGACACAACGTTTTCTAAATCCGTATAAAAAATTAAACTTCGGTGAGCAACTCTACTTGCAATTTTACAGTTATACTCTTGAGCGTGCTGTCCACCTCATCTTTTGATAATTTTTTAGTTCTGAGCCCCAAGTCTCATAGTACCAACCGCAACTATGATAACTCAGGAAACCATGAAATTTCAACGATCACTACCACTTTCTTTACAGGCTTCATTTCATCCAAATCAACTGATTGAGATGAGACTAAAAATATCTTTTTATAGTTAAAAAAAAAAAGCAGGACAAACACCCGAATGGTTTGGAAACAAAATATAAAAATATAAATTTTCAGAATGCAGCGGTAAAACTTACAATTTTCAGTGATATTTTGCACAAAAGCTCGCCGCCTTAGTATCTTGCTGAAATGGTTCGCAAACAAGTAATGAAATCATTTTGCATCTCGGAATCGAATTTTAATATGCCGCCGAAAATTTCCTTCTTATGAAATTACAAGTTATTTTCAATTATTCTGGCTCTAAGTTTCAGAAAAATGCGAGATATTCAAAGAATTGCTTGTTATTCTTATTATCCGTTATACGTTATATATAACTTCTTAACGGTAACCTGTGAATAACAAATTACGACAAACAATGTTAATTATTTCGTGGTTTTCCAGTTTGTCATCACTGCGCTTTCATTTCTTTTTATTTTGAAATATTCTCTCTCTCTCTTCTCTCATTTTTAGCTCAGTTTAAATAGCTTGTTATGACGGCAGCTTATACAGCTCTAATTACGCCGAGGATTACTGTTTTAAGTTAATTTTTTATGTAACCTGTCTGCACCTTAACAAAATGGTTTCAGGGTGAATGGTAAAGAAAATTACAAGTCTCAAAATATGTTTCCATAATAAATATTCAAGCGAAATATTCGCATTAATGACATAATGCATCAGACTATAAACAAAAGTGGGCTAAAGAGGGCACGACAGTACAGTTAGTAATTTTTTTCGGAAAGCTACTAAGTATGTAATACAGAAGCTGATGAAAGTATTGCGAAACGCAGTGAAAAGCTAGTTGGCGATTTCAGTGATTTCAAATTAGTTTTTCCAAAGCATGAGAGAAACTTTTTAGAACTTCTTTGGATGCATTTTGATTCCCTTTCATTTAAGTTTCGCGAAACGTGAATTTGCACTACCATTTTTGCGAAAAATAACGGCTGCCAATATTATTCCAGTCAGCACCAATTTATTTGCCGATTAGAATCAAATTTACAATATAACATGGATCAAATGGGTCAAGACAGCACTCAAAAAAAAAAAACAAAAAGAAAAAAAAACAAGATAAGACTTGATCGTCGAATTTTTGCTGGAATAACATTTGTAAATAAATAACGGGTGCGACATATTTTATGACGATATGTAAGCATTGAATAACTTTGATATTTATTAACGGATATAATGAGAGAACGGATCGTTTACATGCCGCTAATCGACTCCCAAACGGAGTTGCCAGAATTTTTTAGTGAAAAATCTTTCAGGTGAATATTAAATCGAATTAAGAAAAATAGATGCAATACATTAAAAAAAGAAATTTTCCAAACAAATTTTTATAAAAAACCGTTACTTACATTAGAAAGGGAATTATTACGTATAACAAGGAAAAATTAAAAAATTTTTTTTTTGAATTCAGCACAAACAGGAACAATTTAACTAGATTTGAACCTATTTTTAGTGATTTTTCGTTTTTTGATAAAAAATTATCGTCATTCTTGAATTTAAATTTTTCCGATCACATTTCATCCATATTTATTGTTTCTTCGATCAAAAATAATTGTTATTTTTGTATTCACAATTTTTCGATCACAAAAAAAATTTGTCGACGATAATGTGGTTATGATCGAAAACAAATACCATAAAATATCGATCACATATGATTGGAAAAATTTGAATCCAAGAACAAGGATTATTTTTGGTCGAAAAAATAAAAATCACGGAGTGAAGTTTTTTTATAATTAAATTTTGTTTTAATTTGAAATCTTCAGTTTGAGACTTGGCAATATTTTTTGTAAATAAAACTTCATTTTGAAACTAAATTTTTGCTTATGGCAACCCTGCTCCCCAGACGTTTCAATGACTAAGAATGATATAATACAAGATTGCGCCTTCCTCACTGCGAAAAACTGTTAGTGACGAAATAATAGCTAGAGAATGAGAGAGCAAAGAAAAAATTCGAAAAAAAGAAGATGAAGAAGCGGGCAAGCGACATAACGATTGAATGTTTTTGTTCGATGTTGTTTGTGTAGAATAAAAGCAAATATATTTTATTTCGTCAGGGATTGGGAGGATGTTGTCAAACCGGCAAAGAGAGGACTAGCGGTCTGCGGATTGCGCCATCTTGTATTCTACCATTCTTGCCAATGACCTGATTGAAGCGGCGAGAGGGAGTGTTGCCGAGAACCAAGAATGATATAATACAAGATTGTGCTGATTGATCTGAAATTCGGTATTTCTTCACCATGGCCGAGAAGCCAAATGAGCCGCATCATCAACGACCTCGGAATTTCGGCGTCAACAGAATGCGGCGAATTTTGAACGATGATTTGCATTTGTTTCCGTAAAAAGTGCAATTCACTCAACAAATTTTGCGGCCAGACCGTACACATCGTTTTGAATATGGCCATTTAGTCAAGATGGCGCACCCTGTATATGCATGTACCTAGATGTATTAGTATTATCATTGTCAAAAAAATAAAAATAAAATACATATTCCCCCTCGATACTGACTGACTTTAAGGTGAACTGCCAATGCAAGCTTAAAATTTCTTATCTTAGGGGGCTTGGTGGTTCGGCAATTACGTACATGAGACAAAGAAAAAAACCCAAAAGTAAAAAAAAAATCCTACATAATTTGTGGAACTCTCAATCAATCGTAACAATTCAATGACTTCATTTTGTCCAAAGAAAAATTGCGCAGAATTCCATTTCAATTTACTAATTTGATTGCATATTTAGCTATTAAATGCACAAACATCCACATATATTGCACATATCGGTGCTTAATTTGGACAGCCGATTCTAATTTGAACTGTGTTCAAAATAAAAAAAATAAATGTTAATTAAGCAGCGCTTCAAAACTTGTTTGCAATTTTACTACAAAACAAAAAATAAAACCAAAATGGACTTGAAAATTTTCTGCTTACGAGTAAACACTTTTATACATACACCTGAGTTTATGAAAATAGTAGCGTATTGACAAGTTTTGGCGATTTAATTTTTTTAGTACTTTTTGTTTTACAAAAAGTTTGTTCTACAATAAAACGTTATAAATTAAAGTTTTAGACTATCTGCAAAATTTATACAAAACTTTAAATTAAAAAAAATTTCAAATATTCAAAAATTTCAACTTGAAGTTTTAGAAAATTTGTGAGTAGGCAGTTTTATAGCTAACTAAATTTTAGTATGATGTAGTGACCTAAAATTCGTGTGGAGTTTTAATATTTTTTTTATTCCGGACGGTGTTGCGACTTTTTTCCTTATAAAAATAAAATTTGTTATGGAGGAAAAAAAATTATGAAAAATACACGGAATTAATTAATGAACTAATTTGAACTTGCACTTTATTATACTAACATTTAAAACATTACGAAACTTTTTTCCTGAATTTTGTTTAAAAAATTAAAAATTTTATGGACAAATTTTGGAAATTTTTTGCATCTTTATAAAAATTCTACAAAGCTTAATACTTGATTTATGTTTATGGTTTATATTAAAAATAATAATATGTAAATTAAAATTTTCAAAAACTTATCAATTCACCGCGCTACTAGTATTTTCGTGCACACGAGTGTACCTAAAGTGTTGTGTTCACTTTTCAAATTCGATGCTCCGCTGAACAGGTTTCATTTAATTATTTTGCTCGTTTGTATGATCACAGTGAGCAATAGAAATTGAGACAATGCATTGGAAAAGAATCAATAGTTAAAAAAAAAAAAACAAAAAAATAAAAATGTAAAAAGCTGCTTAAACAGGTGTGCTATAAATACACAAATTGAGTGCCCAAATATTTGTATTGTTTTCGAGATATATTTACTTTAGTAGAGAAAATGTAAATTTATACAACGCATTTCTTGCTCAGAAGTAAGAGTAGGTTAAAAAGGAATTTAATTGAAATTATTTTTAAAAAAAGTAAGGCAACTTTTATTTTTTAACTTTAGACGATTTGAATCTAGACTCTGCGGAATGGTACTCGAGACAATTGAAGCTGGAATTATAGATTATAGATTTTGAACTTAAAAAAAAAAAAAGATTCAACTAGGTGGTGTGCTGAGCTGTCAAAGTCACAAAAAAACAAAAAAGGGAGGGTCAGTTTTCCGCATGACGAAGCGTTGCACGAACATCCAAAGAATCGAGATCAGCCGAAAATTGGAAAAAGTAATTGGGAGAAAGCGTTTTATGTCACTTTTTTGCCAGAGCGGGGCAGTAGAATTAGTGTTGTACACTCGCTATCTCCTTCTCGTTCCTGAAGGTACGACAAAACTCATTAGCAGGTTTCGTGTACCGCGAGCTCGCATTAGCCAGTGTCGAACAGTAATATTGACCAATACACTGATGATGGGATGGTCGATTTGAATAAAAGTTTTGGACCACTTCTCCTTGATACTCGGTCAGATCCGCATGGTAACTAAGCTGACGGGTCCACTGTCCATCTTCTGCTGGCCAATTCAATGAAAAATGATTAGAGTTGGTGCTTGTAAGAGAACAGAGAGTCCCAGCATCACGCACAATGTTAACTGTGACCTGCTCGGCTCTTTTCCTTGTGAGCACAGGAAGCCACAGGCTGCTATTTATTGCGAGATCTTTGGAGTTGACTCCGCTACCAATCTTGTTGTAGAGCTTCGATCTTTCCGTAGAAAATAGCGGTGGATCGATTATGTCTTGAATTTTTGTTGAAATTTTTTTATCGAAGCAGAATATTGAGCTGATGTGTTACAAATCTTGTTAAATTGCTGGAATGGGTTCATTGAATACCTTAATACCAAGAACTGGCTCAGTTAATAGGACAAAGCCATTCAAATTTAAATGGATGGCGAGAGGCGTTCGAACAGAAGAGAGGAAAACTTATGTCGAAATTTTTTGCGTGAGGTTCGTCGGACTAGCGATCCAAATGTTTATGGAGCCCGAAGCGGTTCGATTTTTAGTTTAATAAACTCTATCACAATCACGCCAAATCAAACCAATCACAATCAAGCCAATCAACAAGCATTGAAAACTCTTCGTTCCCAAGCATTGGGTGTATAAACAACAAAGTTGGTTATTTCTCGCTATATAAATGACCACTATTTTGTAATACCTAAACGTCAATCAAGCAGTCCCTGATTTAAACCATGAACTGTGTATACTTTTAAGAAAAACTTTCTTATACTTAATACTAGCAGTCATTTAGTAGAAGTCGACAATCCACGGAAAAGTGTTTAGTCTGAGGAACCCTTCGTGACGTATGTATGTATTTTTTCGTTTTGCGTTCTTACGACAGTCGGGTTTACGATAACGAAACGACCCGGATTTACATCTGGTCAAGAGGCAAATATTATGCAGTTATAAAAACAATAGTCTGTGATACTGCATTCCATAAACAAGTGTGTATCTACTGTGACATCGATAAGTATCGATAACTATACCGTTAACGATATGTATATGTAATCATAACTAGCGATATCGATAATGGTGACAGCACCGATAGCTTTTTTGCTAACGATAACAACAAGGAATATGCTTGAGATGAATAATCTCTTTACTAGAGAAATCGAAACGAATACAATTTTCACTTTATATTGCGTATTTGATTATCCTGGGTGGTTTATCAATTTTGTTTTCCTCGAAATAAGATAACGATACAAAACCGACGAAGGCTATGATACAGATAGTAATATATATCAAGAAAGCAAAGTCGATAACTGTAATGATATCGATAACGACAACGAGAATTATCGATAATTATATCGATAACGATATATATGATCATAAATAGCGATATCGGTCGTGGTGACTGTGCCGATAACAACAAAGAATGCGCTTAAGGTAATCTCTTAACAAAAGAAATCGAAACGAATGAAATTTTCATAGGCAGATTGCCTATTTTCGACATTTTAGAGCTTAAATCATTTAATGCTAAATAAATTATTGATGCCATTTAAATGAATGAACAAGTTAGACAGATGTACTAAAACTTGTTTTATCCACTGTATATGCAAGAAAAAATTAAATTCTCTTCCTTATATGACAACACCTCCTCCATATTCATTTAATTTCACATGCAAAGTTATCAGCAAAGCAAAACTGTCAGTGTCACTGAAACCTATCAGTTTAGTTTTCAATTTACTATTTCTCATGCGTTTCGTGTGCCGTAAAAAATTTATATTAAAACGAGTATATTAACAGAAATTTACTGGAGCGTGCGCAGGCGCACGATTGCGTAATTATTATTAATAACTAGCCAGCTAAACTGATAAATAAAACATTGCACAGACGTGTTGCATTGCAAAGGAATGTTCAAACAAAGCAAAACCTATTTACACAGCTAAGAAAATAAAAACCAGCTATTTTTAACGCTTTACTTTTATATAAAAAAATGTTGAGTAATTTTCGAGCTAAACTTTTGAAAAGTTCTGTTCAGTTTCTTTATTACGTTTTAGGCTGGTGGGGACTATAAAAAAAAAATGCACACAAAGAAAATGATATTAAAAAGCCATAGCTGAACTAGTTTTTGTTTACTAATTTTTTTTGATTTGCATATCATTTTGATTTAACAAAATACTTAAATATGCGATAAGAATTCGTAGATTTAATCAGCAGAATGCAAAAACACGCAAATTTTACTTATAGTTTATAAATATTTATGAATGTGTATAGGTTTATACATAGAGCAGTTGAGGATCACATGGCGAGCCGCGTTCGAACCTTATAACCGCTGACCCATGAAAACTGATGATAACCCGCACAGTATCTCAAAAGTGCCGAGAGAAATGTTTATACTGATAAAGAAAATTCGTCAAGTTTTGAAAATCACATGGCATGTCAATGTACTACATATAGTGTCCGTCAAAAAGCATTGGGCGTACTGGGTAATCCAATTCATTTAATATGGGATAAAAAAAGAACGGCAAATCCGAGACGTAAAAATCATTTATTACTTACAGGGGTGGATTTACCATAAGGGCGACAGAGGCAGCTGTCCAGGGCGGCAAATTTCAAATAAATATTTTTTTTTTGTTACTTTTAGTTGTCCAGTCAAATACACGGCTTAACATTGAAAAGCTTGGAAAAATGAAGTCTTTTGAGTTTATCGCACAGTGGCGACTGCCGTAGCCGTGTGTGTAGCGTATGCGCGCTTCATTCGGTAGGTTCCGGGTTCAAATCCTGGTCGACGCAAGTAACATAAAAAATTATAGAAATAATAATCTAATCTAATAGCGGTCGCCCCTCCGAGTGTGTTTTTGTAGGTTCCTCAATTTGTGTTACAACATCAAGACGCACATCACAAATTGTAGGAGAAGTTCGGCCAAAATCACTTAAGCGGTTATAGCGCCAATTAAGGAAGGAGGGAGGCAACGTAAAATAAATTATTTAAAGCAGATACCTTGAAATAATTCACAACTCGATATTACAAAAACTCATATTATAAGCAAAGTGTCTTTTTTTATCTTCGACTTGAATAAATTGACACTGGCGCCTCTTTTAGTAATTTATTTATTCATTTAGTGTGACGTATTTTATGGATGGTTCCGAAGAAAACATTGTCGGAAGCAAGAAAAAAAAATTGTGCGTCAATTATCTTCGGTCTCTAAAAAAAAAGAAAAACAAAGGTCGACAGAATTTTGAGATTGAAAAAGGCGGTATTTTGGCATTAGTCCAAAGCGGTAATATAAGTAAATCCGGCCCTGATTACTCACCAATCGCATTTTAGCGAATTTCAAAAAGTACTCTACGAAAAACATATATGTAGGTCCTTATTATGAGTTGCATTCGGAGTTCGTTATTCGGTGATTTACCCCTGTGAATGCAACCCTGTGGAAATTTTCTGTCGAATACAATTATGCTTTCGACGCTGTATCGTAGGGTTAGAAACTTTCAGAAAATCTAAAAAATTTGTGATTGTTCAATGCTTTTTGGAGACCAAGCATTATTTTCAACTATTTTTGCTAATTTTATACAGCTTTAAGGTCGTGAGTACTAAAAAGTCAATCGCTGATGGAACAAAATTCTATTTAGTTTTAATGTTAGCTGGTAGAAATACTGGCGCGAAAACCGAATCAAAATAAAGTCGGCTTTAAAGTCAAATTAAGCTTCAATGAATGCAATCATTTTTTTTAAGTCATAGATAACTATTATTTTGAGACTGAAACTATAAATCACTTAATAATAAAACATTTGTTGTTGTTGTTATCGACAACTTTTATTGTGAGATTTATATTATAAAAGTCTTTTCATAGTTATTATGAGTGAGAATATTTTTGTTAGGTCTTGAAATACGAAACTATATATTATAACATCATAACGATACTGGTGCCCAAATGATCCCGAACGTGTGCTGAAATAATTCCCAACTGTTCCCTTAATCGTCCCGAAAAAGTTCCGTGTTTCGAGATTAAAAATTTTACTTCGCTCAAAATTATTATCAAAAGACTTTTATAATTCTTACGAAAATTTGGATGACTTTTTTAAAACACAACCATCCGATTTGTACATAATAATTTTCTTGATCTCTGGAATATTCTTTTTTCTTGGTTTTTTGAATACAAAAATTAGGAATACACATCATACATACATTAAGGTGACCCAAAAATGTATGGGAGACAAGTAAAGACGGAATTTTAATGTGTTCGCGCCCTAGCATTGTTCCATAATGGGAAAAACAATATCTCTATGTGTTTATTTTAAATCGAAAAATATTTAATGGTCGCTCGAAGCGCTCAAAGTTTCCACTTAGTTTGGATGGAGAATAAAAAAATTTCCTAGAAATGGTAGAGAATCCTTGACAGCTACAATTGTCAATCTTGAAATTCTGTTACCCCAAAAAAAAAAATCTAAAAAGTTACGCATAAAAAATTGCTCATAATCAAAAATATTTCAACAAATAATTGGGCATTATTCTTTGAACTCTACTGAAGAAAAACAAATTGAAAAATATTGAGTTTCAAGAATGCTATACCATTTCTATGAAAAATAATTTTTTGCCCATTTAAAATACATGTAAAACTTTGAGCGACCACTGAATATTTTTTTATAGATCAATCCTATGGAGTGTAAGAACTAACTTTATACTTTTTTGAACCACCCTAATATGCATAGAAAGGACAAACGCATTCAAGATTTCAACCCAACTGAGGAGGTGTGAAAAATTCTAAAAGGTAGCAACGACAGAGAGGGATTATATTGCAGCTGTGCCCAATTGTTTCAAGTAGCAAAACTTGCTGGATGGAAATGATGTTGAATAATTAAAAAACCAAAAGAACGTTTTACAGTTCAGTATTTGTTGTGCGCCCCTGTATTTACATACAGAATACAAAAATCCCTAGCGACAATGCAAAAATCGTAATCTGATTAAATATAGCGCTTTAAACCGCATTTGTCCAATTAAATTCGCCTTGCGAAAAAAAAAATCGAAAAACAAATCAATTTGTTTACGAAAACAAATAAAATGGCACACCCCTGTTTGTTCGCCGGTTCAAAAATTTTGGCGAGACGAATGATTGAGAGCTTTTTGTAAACAAAACCAATTAAAGCGTAGTTTATTTTACATTAAAACAAATTTAAAAAAAAAAAATATATGTTAGTAGTGATGGCGGGCTATACGTAAATATCTGAATGCTTCAATGCACACATTGCTCGAATTATTTTCCAATTGTTTATCCTTTTTGAGGTTTTTATTTTATTGCAATTGTTTTTCCACCAACATGCCGCCGGTGGCTTTCATTGAAGGCTTGTGTAAATATTGTATGTATGCATGTACTATGTACCTATGTATGCGTGTAGATATGGAAAGTAAATAAATTAAGTGCGCATAGGTTAAAAATTTGTGGTGTTATAGTCGTGAGGAAATATGCATGAGAGCACGCAGACAATGAAGACACACACATACATACACAAACACTTACACATACACACTACACTCAATATAATACTAGGTATTATGTAGGGGCATTCGAAATAATAAAATTAAAAAAAAAAAAGATTATTAGAATGAGCAAACATGAAACAGGTGCTAAAAGTGAGAGGAAGTCATTATAAACGCGCTGCGAATTGTTTGAAATTGAAAATTGTTTTTAAGGAAACAATAAAACATCTATAATATTGGCATAGACCAAGTTTTTGTTTACAACTGTGAAAGGATATGTTGAGTAAATCGTTTTTGCTATTTTACTATTTAACTTCAAATTCAGAAATTTTCATGGCCATCTTTTGTATATCTGGTTTTTCCTTTTAAGAATCAATTCGGCTTCATTCTGTATGTGATTTACGGGTATAACATTGAGACGGACGTTATTAATTTTTGTTTTCTCAGAAATTTCTACCGGATGTTAGATTTTTGAAACGAATTCGTTAGAGAAAATAAAGAACCATTGGAAATTATTTGGCAAGTTCTAAACGAAATTGTTAAGATAATTCCGCATTGACATTGCGTACAAACTTGAAAATATTAAAAATGTCTACAGCGATATCAAAAATGATGGCAATATCGATACCTATAGTAATGATGATTTCCGACCAAGAATTGTCACGCCACCAACATTCTTTAAAATTGTATAGGGAATGCTTTCTTTGCTGTTGCAACAACAATAGCGAGACTGGTAATACATCGATAGCAAAAGTGGTACAAATTAAGATATACATTTATTTGTTTTACAGGGTTTAGTGATTGGTAGACCCATGACGTGACAAAAAAACGGCGAAGTAATTAGAGAATGTACCTGTATTATTATTAACATCATTATTATTCATTATCATTATCTTTAGCTATATCTTTATCTATATCTTTATCTTTATCATTATCATTATCATTATCATTATCATTATCATTATCATTATCATTATCATTATCGTTATCATTATCATTATCATTATCATTATCATTATCATTATCCTTATCATTATCATTATCATTATCATTATCATTATCATTATCATTATCATTATCATTATCATTATCATTATCATTATCATTATCATTATCATTATCATTATCATTCTTTATCTTTATTTTTATCTTTATCTTTATCTTTATCTTTATCTTTATCTTTATCTTTATTTTTATCTTTATCTTTATCTTTATCTTTATCTTTATCTTTATCTTTATCTTTATCTTTATCTTCATCTTTATTTTTATCTTTATCTTTATCTTTATCTTTATCTTTATCTTTATCTTTATCTTTATCTTTATCTTTATCTTTATCTTTATCTTTATCTTTATCTTTATCTTTATCTTTATCTTTATCTTTATCTTTATCTTTATCTTTATCTTTATCTTTATCTTTATCTTTATCTTTATCTTTATCTTTATCTTTATCTTTATCTTTATCTTTATCTTTATCTTTATCTTTATCTTTATCTTTATCTTTATCTTTCTCTTTATCTTTACCTTTATCATTATCATTAACATTATCGTTATCTGTATCATTATCATTATCATTATCATTATCATTATCATTATCATTATCATTATCTTTATCTTTATCTTTATCTTCATCTTTATCTTTATCATTATCATTATCATTATCATTATCATTATCATTATCATTATCATTATCATTATCATTATCATTATCATTATCATTATCATTATCATTATCTTTATCTTCATCATTATCATTATCATTATCTTTATCTTTATCTTTATCTTTATCTTTATCTTTATCTTTATCTTTATCTTTATCTTTATCTTTATCTTTATCTTTATCTTTATCTTTATCTTTATCTTTATCTTTATCTTTATCTTTATCTTTATCTTTATCTCTACTTTTATCTTTATCTCTACTTTTATCTTTATCTCTACTTTTATCTTAATCTTTATCTTTATCTTTATCTTTATCTTTATCTTTATCTTTATCTTTATCATTATCATTATCATTATCATCATCATCATCATCATCATCATCATCATCATCATCATCATCATCATCGTCATCATGTTCATTATCATTATCAATATCTTTAATTAATCTCTAAATTGTTTAAATCAATTAAAATTTAATAAACACTTAGAACAGCACGTGCTACTAAATAAACAAATAAATAAATGGCTATTTTAGTTTAGCATTGAATTACTTATTTTGAATTTTAATATTCATCAGATAAACTTATTTAACGGCAATTGAAGCTAGCAATTAGTGTCTCTAACTAAATTGTTCATTAAATCAAACGTTATTGGATTTAAATTAGACCTGTTTATAAATTGCATTTGAATAGCGCAAAAAAATGAGAGTGAATTTTTCACAACGATAAAGTTGTTATTAATGGAAAAACAAAACCGCAAACGGTGGGCGGACATCTAACCAAGTCCGGGAAAAATATAGACACTTCGTTATGTGGCCTATTTTTAAATACACATTTACTTATCGGATGTAATGTAGATATTAATTAAATAAGGTAATAAAAAGTCATAACATCTGTGTGAAAATGAATGTTAAATTATCTTACAAATATTGCATTTAAACTGTGTAAATTGCACTTACTTACTTAACTAAGTAGGTATAAATGGTTAATTGTGGCTTAAAAGCTAGGCATTGTTAACTGAACGGCTGGCTGATGGAAATGATTTTTGTAGTTACTTTTTTTTTTTTGAAGCGGAATTTTTGGAATGCGGAATTATTCTTGCCAGCTGCTGGGGCGACCACGTATTAAATAATTTATAGTAAATACATATTTACTTAGGAGCTTCTGAGTATTTTTATACTCTAATTAAATTAATAAATACAAAATAAATACAGATGCAGGTGTAAAGGGGGCAATCAGTGCTGCCAGTTTAGCCTTTTTCCGGCTAGATGTCGCTACAATCCACTATAGAATTTTGGGCAGAGGTTCGTGAATATAGAAACGCGCTTAGCGGCAAAAATCCTTTTGCTACCATTTGTAATCTTGTTTTTAGTTTTTTTCATCTTACCTCTCAGTGATGAAGTTATAATGTGTGATATATTCCTGATTTAATTTTACGTTTGAACAAACTACCTCGTACCTTAGAAATAAATTATTTTTGAAACTTATAAAGCTGATATAAATATGAAAACCCCGCACAAAATGAGTCATGAAATCATAATGTGAATAAAATATTTGAATTGTTTACAAAGCCTCTCTAATCCTCTTTATTTATCCTATTTAACATTTCTTTGGCAACACTGGCAGCATACAATACAAAATATATTAAATTGGTATCTACAACAGGGTTGTATTTTTAATTTTTTTCACTCAAAGTTAGCCATAACTTGTCAACCTTGTCTACATTTCTTCATTTCACAATAAACTACAAACTGTGTGTTTTGGTTGTTGAAGATTAAATTTACGAAACAAGAAAATTTTTATTTGAATTTTGTGCAAAAGAATCGGAAGTAGGAAAATGCTATTTGTGTAAGAAGAGTAGGGGAAAAAGCGTGAGAAACTTTTTTAATGCCGACACTAAGATAAATTCAAAAGTTAGGCTAGGTGGAGTCGAAAAAGGAAGATCGTAAATTTTGGGGAGATGAACGTGCCGCGTGCTGCAGGCCAAAGAATAGACAGTGCGTTTTGTAAATAAAAATAATGTAAACAATTTTCTAAGCGCGAGACAACCTCAAGGAATCTATCAAATTCACTGAGAAGGCACCACTTTCTGTCTGCTATAATTTGTAAATTTGTCAGGGAAGTAGTCAAGATTCCCAATATAAATTAAATTTAAATTGAAAACTAGGGTCATCTGGCATATGGCGATTTTAGATGGAAACTGAGAAACACTAAGTTTGATTTTAGCATCCTTCTAATTAATCTAATTAATTCATCTAACGTGGAAATTCTAGAAGGGAACTGCGAATACTTTTAAATTTTATGATGTTTTTTTAAGTTCTAAAACAAGAACAGCTGAGGTTAAACTTTCGGATAAAATGGTTTGGGAATATTTTAGTAAATATTTCTCCCGGATTTTACCATGCCCTCTATCTTTCTAGCCATTGAAAGGAGATATGGAAAATTAAATTAATTTCATATGTACTCAATTTATATTTGTTATTAAAATAGTAAACTAATGGCAAATTACTTATGCGTGTAATAGATTCCAATGATAGCTACAAATAAATGTACATATGTACATAAAATACATCAATTTGTGGTTGATCGACGAACCCAGCATGCTGGTCAAGTTTGCCGCAGTAATAACAATAAATCTTCCGCTTTTTCATAGATATTTTTTGTACAATATCTACTCGTTTAACGGTGACTCAAACAACTGACCATATGGTGATTTTTTTATACAATAGTTACAAAGTTTTTCATGCTAAATCTTTTTTTTGTTAATTTTATGTCAAACTGTAGTTCAAAATATAACAAAAAGCTTATAAATTAAAATTTTAAACTTTGTACATATTTATAAAATTTAACAAATTTTCCAAATTTTTAGTCAGAATTTTTAGAAAAGGTTTGAGTATACAATTTGGTAAAAATTTTAGCATAATAATTTGCAACTGTGGAATGGCTAATAATTTTCGTAGATTTTTGGCATGTTTTTGGCATGTTTTTTTTTTCATTTGTCTTCCATATAACCGATGGATTTTTTTGTACATTCCCGCTAATTTCTAATATATGTTTGTGTTGTTGGCAAATGAATTAAAATTTTCAACTTTGTACACTATTTAAAAAAAAAGTCAAAAATTATAAAATTTTTACTCAGAACTTTTTGAAATATTAAAAAAATGCAATTTTGTAGCCCCATAAATTTTAGCATAATGCCATGAACAATTCTGAAATAACTAAAAATTTTAGTTGATTTTTGACATTTTTGTTATATTTTTAATTTTGGTCTTTCATATATCGGATGGATTTTATATAAATTTCCGTTAATTTTTAATATTTCTTGTGTTGTTGGCAAATGAATTAAAATTTTCAACTTTGTACACTATTTAATATTTTCGAAATTTTTACTCAGAACTTTTTGAAATATTTTGAGTATGCAATTTTGTAGATCAAGGAATTTTTGCATACTAATTTGCGATTCTGAAACGGCTGAAAATTTCAGTTGATTTTTTGCATTTTTAATTTTAATTTTGGTCTAACGGATTTTATATAAATTCCCGTTAATTTTTAATATTTTTTGTGTTGGTGGTCTTGCACATCTGCTGACATATGAACGCCATGCGTTAAAAGGAAAACATGGTACCAGACCAAAATTTAAATTTTTTTTTTTAAATCCGAAAATCTCTAGCTCTTTAAAACTCACATATTATTAAAATCGAATACAAAACTGCATACCCGAAAATTTTCTAAAAATTTACAAATTTTTTTTTGGAGTTTTTATAAATTTTAATACGAAGTTCAAATTTTTGATTTGTATGACTTTTATTATATAACGACATACATTTTTATAAAAAATAATGAAAAAATTTAGCATAAAAACCATTACGAATATTATAAAAAAAAAAAATTACCATGTGGTCAATTGTTTGAGTCACTGTACATAAATCGAGTGTATAATTTAACACTTAATTCTCAAACATACAAGTAAAAACAGTTATTTATTTCCACTAATTGAGATGTCTGTTTTATGTTTTTCCATTGGGCATTGAATGAAACAAATAAAAATAAAAAAAAGAAGAGCAATCAATTTTTTCTCCATCGCCTCCAATTCCACGCCTTTTTATAGCCACCTGCATAAATCAGGTCAAAACTGCTCTAAAGTTGCGTTCCAACAAGTATTAACTGGCCAAGCGAGAGCAAACACTGTTCGCACTATTCCTTAATCAATGAGTTTCTTGGAGTGCTTTGTAAGGCAACAACAAAAACAACAACAAGACGCTCTTTAGCGAGTTTATGCAAATTTATTGCATGCGA
Source organism: Anomoia purmunda (assembly GCA_951828415.1). Classification (NCBI taxonomy): domain Eukaryota; kingdom Metazoa; phylum Arthropoda; class Insecta; order Diptera; family Tephritidae; genus Anomoia; species Anomoia purmunda. Next base: position 20,513,482 of record OX639993.1, read on the forward strand.
GAAATCGATGTTAAGCTAAGAGGAACTGTGACTATCAATTGATTACAGATTGTTGTTGTTGTTGTTGTACCAGCGTTAAGTTAACACAAATTATTTTAATTGATACAATTGATTCCGATATCGCTCATGCACAGCCGCAGTAGCAGCAGAATATTTTATAATGAAATTTCATTTATAAATTATACAAAATATTTAACGATCCTTAAGTGTGACAAGATAATTTGTACTACGAGTATGTAAAGACTTTTAATTGCGGTGTAGTTAGTTGGGACATAATTATTGTTTGCTTCAAATGTTTAATGTTCAATGTTTCTATTGAAAATATGAATAAATTTAATATTTAATAACAGTATGGTTGAGGGGTAGGGATATTGAGAAAGCAAACAATTTTCACACGGTTGTCTTGCAATCCCATGTGCCATGGTACGAGACCTGGTAAAGTCTAGAAAGAAAGAAACCCTAATGCGGCGATGTGGTGATCTCCTTCAACAATTTTGAAAAATGTTTGCTTTTTTATAATATTCTCTAATACTTAAAAACTACCCTCGAGCTCAATAAAGTTGCGCATTAAAGTTATCGAAAGCATTAGCGAATAGGTTAGCAGGTATAGGGTGTTCCAAAGCAATTTGTGATACGATGGAATTTATCAACTTTTTTGTCTGAATTCAGCCGAACATTCCTTATTTCTTTTGAAAGCGCTAGGCAAGGCGAATTCATATAAGGTGATAGCATGCCATGAGCTGAATGCTTGTTCTTTTTTCCCCCAATTCGCTGGATTGTTTTGTTTACACCAACAAAATAAATGAGCAATACTGGACGAATTCTGATTTTGACAGTTCACACGCAACATTACACAAACAAAATACCCAACGGCTTCATCTTGGTTACCTTGCTATCGCTTTCTTTGGATTCACCTTGGAACAAGGCGTTCGATAACAATCGAACAACGTTGTCTTCCCGCTGTCATTTCGTCTGACAGTTATGAGCCATATGAAAAGAAACTTTTGTGTGTGGGTAATTGACATCTTAACCCACAAAAAATGTTGTCCGAATGGAAGCACAACAACAATCGAAATGGGAAAATGGAGGATTGAATTGGCGCTAAGGAAATTTCGACACCCTTTGGACAAACAATATTTTATTTTATGTGCATAGGTTTTTCTGCCTTTTGTAGCAATCGGGAGGGGTTTTGCAAAATAAACTACGACATTCTTAGCAGTTCAAAGAGAAAAAAATGTTTTTATGATCCATAGCTGAGATTTATTTATAGTTAGTCTTAATGTTGAAAAAAGCATGACGTTTAAAAAATAAAATAAATAGGTACAAATACCTGACTACAAAATATGACACGAAATTCCAACAAGTTGCCATTGTAAAATTTTATATCGACGCCGAATGGAAAATGTTAAAATTTTAGCTGTTTTCATTCAACTGACCACATTTGATGAAACCCAAACATTACATTTGTGTGATTCACAAGGGGCAATAATGTGTCATAAGTCATAAAGTTATAACATTATGACTGTTATAATACGAATACAAAACTGCTTAGTTTTAATTATCTGTTGTAATGCAATCTAAAAGCACAAGCTTTTAAATCTAAAATTTTATGACTTTATGGCTTATGCCACAATCGGACATCTTGTGGATCACCAAACTATGTATCTAATGTGTCATAAGTCATAAAATAATAAACTTCAAAAATACAAAATTGCTCCAATTTAAAAATTTTTCTTCTATGCAATCTATACAAACAAAATTTGGAAATTGAAAATTTTATGACTTTATGATTTATGACACATTTATGACACCTTGTGAATTACCAAAATATAAAAATACATAGTATGTATATTGAAAAACTAGTTTATTTTCTTTCAATAGTAAGGGCCTAAAATATAGCAAGCGTATCACTTCTATTTTGGCACGAATCGTATTTCTAGATTTCTGATTATGTAGAGAATATGATCCCAAATTTAATAGAGTTGTAAGATTGCGTAATCTCGCAACCGCGTCAAATTAGAGCTGAATTGAATTAAAACAGCACCGGATGAACCGGGCTGGTAAATCTACTTTAAAATATTTGGATTTATTCGACCTGCGACAGCCGCTACAATCACATCCATTGCATTTTCCCCACTTCACACATTGTTTCACTTAATACGTTTGTTCACGACCTTCAGCTGGATCCCATGAAAACCTCCACTACGTTTTCATTTACCTTGACGCATCCTGTGCAAGTATTTTCGCTACTCTGACAAGTAGCAACATGTTCTATAAGGAAGACTTAAAATGACATTTTAGTAAAATAATTTCCAAGCTTTATCGCATTCTTTAGTCAATAAAATCGTAAGAGCTTTAAGGCTACGCCAGATAAAACGCATGCCCTGACAGATTCATCGTTTTGACAGCTAAGTTCAATACATACATATATCTTTTCGCGCACGTTGAGCTGATTTTCATACTTCTTTTATTAAAAACAAAAAAAACAACAACAACAAAACAAGGTGAATTTAAAATGTAACCCAAATAATTTTTTTTACTTTTCACAATAAAAAAAATCAGTGTTGTCAAGCGTTTATTGTGGCGTTGCTTTTGCGTTTCTCGGTTCTCTAACAAATTTACGCGAAGCAAAATTATTTTATCTGACATTTGCTTTATTCGCTAGCTATCTTTTCGCCGATGCAACACAAGTGTCTAAACGAAATTGAATCGCCCTGTATTTCGAAAAACAAGCTGTCATCATGAAAATTTAATGTTCATCATATGTTGCAATTGTAGTACAATAAATGAGTTATTCAAATTGTTTTGTAGACTTGTTTGTTATTACAAAAAGGTCATCTATTTAATAACATAAGGTCATTTTGGGATGACTCAGCGTAGAATCGCATGCAAAACATGTTTGGGACAACACACCTTTGTACATATACTACATATGTACTTATATTACATAGTTTTATTTTTAGAAATGAAGTTTATTTTGAGCAACAATGGTTGGTTTTTATGTTCTCACAATATATGCAACGGAGTTTCAAATAAAAAATGTAAGCGACATTTTTTGTACCATCTTTTTGCTGATTTTCGTTTTAGAGAGTATTTAATTTATTGTATTTGATTTAATAAAGCCGGGGAATAACTGTCTGCGAAATCTGACATTTTTATAAACATAAAAAATTTTTTATGAAAAATTGACCTTAGATAAAATAAAAATTTAAGCTTAAAAAACCTACATACAAATATTTAAAAACAATGTATAACGGAATAATAGTAATACGATTTGTGAGCTTTTTTGGAATATTGGTTTAAAAACAGGGACCGAAAATAATCGTTATTTTGATAACGATCAATAAAAATTGGGAAGAATTCGTTCAAAACAAAACTTGAATTTACCGTATGCTATCAATTCTGACACTATATTTTTTGGAACATTTTTCGTTTAAAACTATTGCATAATCGTTATTTTGAAATTTTTAGTTTTTCAATCAAAAATAATCGTTATTCTTCGATTTTTATTTTTTCGATCAACTTTGAGATTTTTATTATTTCAATCACAAATAATCATTATTCTTGGATTTAAACTTTTACCATTATATTTGGGCGATATTATATTTGGCCGATATGGTGATTTTTATGTTTTCGATCATAAAAAATAATTTGTAATATTATTGTTTAATTCATTATTGTCATTTGCCAACAATTTTGGTTGCGTTGTTTATGCTCGAAAAATGTTTAATTCAAGAATAACGAATATTTTTGATCGAAAAAACAAAAATCAAAAAATATCGATCAATTATAATCGGAAAATTGAAAATACAATAATAATGACGATTTTTGATGGAAATAATAAAAATCTTAAAATGTCGATCAAATGCGATCGAAAAAATAAAAATCATCAAATAATAAAAATTAGAACCGTTACGGTCCATATTTAAAAAAAAAAGGATACCCGATTTAGACTTAGAAGATATAATTTGAAAGGTTTGTCCTCACCCCTTATTATGATGCCGATGAAATATAATTTTTTTTAAATATCTTAACTCTTTTAGTTGGTGTTTTTGAAAAAAAAATATTTAAAAAAAAAATATTTAAAAAAAAATATTAAAAAAAAAAATATTTTTATATGTGAAAAACTCCATTTTTTAAGTATTTCCAAATTGGCTCAGCTTACGGTAATCTAAATATTTTGGCGAAAAAAATAAAAATTCCAAAACCCTTAATTTAAACTTTTTATATAAAATGATAGAGATTGACTTAAAATGTTAATTTCGAAACTTTCTCTATGTGACGTAAAATTTTAGCAATTTTTCTTGGCTCTATAGAAAATCGAAATTTGCGGCATCAAAGACTTTAAACGAGTATTGGCCTAAATTTGGTTATTATTCTATATGCAGACAATTAGCAACGGCCAAGAGGACGGCAGTTGTTTAGTGAAGCTGGTTAAATACTTGCTGAATTATTTTTCGAATGCTTAATTGGGGATAGGTTCATAGTTGTTTTTCATAGCGGATTTTAGTACGCGGAGACTTAAAAACTTTTTTAAGTGCGACTACGGTGAAATTTTACTAAATTTCACTGCAGGAAGTTTAACTAAGGCATTGAATTTGATAGGATTGTTCTTTGTGCATAAAGTATTTTTGATATTTTCAAATATTCATTAAAAAAAATCTCTTCATATCGCCTCATTTCGCTTCTACGATGTATTTTGGTGTCAATAACTTTATACAATTATGTGATAAGCATTTTTGATATGAAAAAAAAGTGAAATTAATAAATAATTTTGGGTCTTCAGTGATAACGGAGTGGCACAGAAGACGATAGTACAAAATATTTATATAGGGTGCCTCAATAAAAGTGCGCACAGTTTAAATTACAAAAAAAAAAAAACGCCTAAATTTTGACCGAGTGATGATGTTAATTTTTTTCAAAGCATTTTAAAGTGCACACGGTGACTCAGACAACAGATCACATGGTGATTTATTTGCAATATTTACAATGTGTCCTTTTTGCCAATTTTTTATAAAACTTTAGTTAGCTCTATAATAAAAAAAAAATGAAAACACATTTTGAACTTTGTACAAAATTTCTAAAAATTCAACAGAGTTCATGCTATTTTCAAAATTTTTAATCAAAATTTAAAGCTTATTTATTTTAGTGTAATAGTATGTAAGCCTGAAGTGCCTAAAAACTCCGGTTGATTTTGAAAATTTTTTTTTAAATTTCTTTCTTACGCACTTTTCCCAATAAAGCGGTTGGATTATAGATGAATTCCCGTTGATTTTAATATTTTGTTTTACTGTTATATAAACTGCATGCGTTAAATGATGAAAAGTTTCCACAAGCAAAATTCAAAAAAAAAAAACTTATATGCAAAATCAACTCCTCTTGAACCTTACACATTATTTTCACAAAATTAAATGAGCTGAAAAGCTGCTTACTCCAAATTTTTTTTTTTAATTCTGATAAAAAAATTTAAAAATTTGAAGACATTTTTTTGAATCATTAAAAATTATGTACAAAGTTTGAAATTTTCATTCATATGCTTTTTGTTATAGACCGAACTAAACTATTTATAATAAATAATTTAGACCTTGTGATCAGTTCATTGAGTCACTGTAGATATGTGCTATTTCTTGCTTTTCACTGCCGCGCGCTTTTATTGAGGAGACACGATAAAAACGATATGCTATACAAAAGAAATTAATAAAAAAAATGTTCAACCAAATAATAAATATTATTATTAAAATTAAATTAAAATAAATAAAAATTTAATTTTTAATAAAATATTTTTAATATTATGTGCAATTACTTAGCTGAATATGAAAACAGCCGACCAGTGAAATTTTATATACTATATATACTAAATACATACATACTTTTTTTTTTTTAATTCAGTATATAAGGAAATATAAAAATATTTTATAACTAATAAGTGTCTTTTGTTTAAAGGCAAAAGGGTGCTGCACTAACGAACAATCAATTAGAGGTGTATTTTTTTACAGGGTGCGTGTTCAAAGTAATTCAACTCGCCAGTTATCGAAACTAAAGTGTTCAACGAAACAAAACAAAAATAAAAACATTACAACTTTCAAGCTTTGTTGGTAAGGGTAAACTAGTTGAAATTTATCGCAAAAAAAAAACTTTCTATTCATTTTTATTTGTCTGGGTAAATAAGATTTGAATTTTTGTAAAATAAAATTTTTATTCGGTTTGATTTTTCTGATTATTTTAAAGCAAATTATGTCACTGAAAAGTGAGATTTGATTCAATAAACAATTTTTTTTAATTTTTAGATGTTTTTTTGGGGAAAAAAAATTTCAATTTGTAAATTTTAAATCTGTTAGAAACAATCTTTGTAAATTTAAGTTCCCATAATAAAAATCTATAATTTATCAAAATTCTAATATTATTTGTATAGAAAATGATTCGGGTAACTTTCTTGTATCTATGTGCAAATTTTTTATATTATTTGCTTTCAAATGTTTTAATTTATATTAAAAAAAAAATTGCACTAATAATTGTGGTTTAAAAATTAATTTTTTTTTTAAAGTAGAGTATTCCCACAAAAATAAATTTTCTTGTAACGGATTTTTTACAATCTGTTTAAGAATTTTTTGTAAATTAAAATGGGGTTTCTAAATTTGTGATACTAAATGTATTATTATTAAAAAAAATTTTAATTAATTTTTGTTTATTTTAAATTTTGTTTTATTAAAAATTGTTGTTATAAAAATTAAATAACTTTAAATAAATTTAGCAACCGACTTCGGCAAACAATTTGTCAATCCCGAATTCTTTAAAATCTTCATAATGATCTTTCGAATAAAAAAAAAAATATATTGGGTTTTTAATTTTTTTTTAAATTAAAATATGATACTAAATTGACATACATATGAAAAACCTTCTTCATACCCAGAAAGTGTAATGCCGTGACGTAGTGAATCGTAAAAGCCCTACAATTTTAAAGTGACTTGAAATTTTTTTTGTTGGACAGAAAAAGGAATTTAAACAAGATAACATTTTATCGCAATCAATAAAAAAAAACTATTTGAATTTTTTTTTTTTTGAAAGAAAAAACTAATTTTTCTCAAAGCAACTCTCTTTAGCTTTAAGATGTTACTTATATTTTCCTTTGTCTACCCACATCTCACTACCTAACCAACAAAGCTGGTAGCAATGCCACAACTACAACTTAAAATAATATATACCAAAAATATTTATATAAAAAAACAATAATAATTTTGCGAGCTAATACAAAGTATCGAACACATTTTTGGTGATTTTGTTTTTGTAAACTGCTTTTCTTTTATAAGTGTCTGTTTCATATTTTTTTTTTTTTGTTTTTTGTTTTGTAATAATAATTAAAAATTTCGGTCCTAACCTCGCCGCTCAACAAATCCATTTCATGCGATGCGGCATGCTTTGCCGTTTTTATAATGCTGTAGGTTTTGGCGAAGGGCGCCTTTATTAGCTGATTATGGCATATATAAATTTTTTGTATTTTTTATTGTTGTCATATTTGTAAATTTTTTCATAGTTTATTATTATTTTTTTGTTTTGTTGATTTCGAGCAGTAAAAATTTTTACATTTTGCGGAATGAAAAAAACGGAAAAAAAGAATTTTAAATGAAGAAAATTTTGTTTAAATTATATGCAAGAAGTTTAATGAAATTTTTTGTTCTAAAAAATTTAATTTAGATTTACGGCTAAATTGTTAAGGAATGTAGTAAGTAGATAAATTAATTGTTAAATAAATGTGATATACATAAATTTTCATAAGATATGTATTGTATTTATTTTTTTTTATTGATAAACCTAAAATTTTAATTGGTAAAAAAGTTGCACAGATTGAGAAAAATTTAAAGCTTACAATATGATGAAAACTTATATGATAATTACGAATATGTAATAGTTATAGTAGTGGTGATAATAAGAATAGTATGAAATAATAGTAGTAGTAGTAGTAGTAGATAATAATAGTAAGTTATAGTAGTAAAGTTAGAAAAAAAAATAGTAGTTATGAAATAAGTTCATAGAGCGCAACACTTCCGCAAAGACAAATTTGATTTTGTTTTATTCAAAACTTTCGTACTCACCTCCCAAGATTCGCGTGTCAGGTCACTAATCTCCTCATTTTCCTGACTACCACTGCGGCCACTCTTTGTGGTGCCGCTCTTCGTCCACTCGGTATCATCTTGTATGAGTTCGAAACCGCGCGTCTTGATTTGTTCCTCATTCAATTCACCATAGAGATGTTGCACCCAGGTGTTTATGAAGCGATACAATTCATCGACGCTGCGTAGGGAAAGTGAGAGAAATTGTAATATTTTTATTTTAATTTTTTTTTTTTATAAAATGTATTACAATTACAATACAAGAGAAAGAGTTAACTTGAAGACGAGCACTATTAAATTTTTGTTTGGTTTTGTGATGCTCACAAAGCTCCTAATATGCAGTAAAGTGGAAATTTTTTTTAACTCACTAGGGCAGAATTAAAACATAAATTTCCGATCAAGTTGAGTGTAAACTAATTCATTTTGATCTTCTGTTTACATTCATTTTAAATTTATCGTAGTGTTTTATTGTACCCGACTTGCAAAAGAACACTCTAATTCAGATAAAATTTCCTTTAGTTGCTGAAGCAACCCAGTTAGCATCTTTCATGAAACATACGATTTGTTTAATGCTATTTAAGAACAGAAAACTGCTGTGCAAACAAATTTTAAAAATATTATGTAAATAAAAACGAACGAATTAGGTCATAAATTGAAATTTCCCATATATTTTTCTCGGGCTCATTCACAATAGCTCATTCACTCCCCAACACTACATCTCAGGTCGGTTATCATTTTACCGAGTTGGTTTAACTCGGATATGGATATTTTTCCGAGTTAGTGTTGTTGCTTTACATGGAATTCATTATCCTACCTAGGGTTCTTTTGCAAGTCGGGTACAAATAAACGGGCCTATTATTTAACCCAGAATAAGCTCCAAGCTATCCCAAATATTAATATTGTGCTTGTGACTTTACTCAGTTAGTGACTTGATACGATTTGTCTATTCGAACTGAAACAATCACACAAAATTTACGCAATATTGTGGTGAACAATGAGATGAAAATATGAAATGAATAATATTAATTATAAAGAGGCAGAGGTGTGTGAGTTCGAACCTTTGAAGCGCCTTTTTGCAATTTATTGTTTTGCTCGTTCTGAATCGAATTCGCCTCTGCAAAATCTCCATTAGCTACTACCAGTAGCATGGTTTTGACAAAGCTAGATTTTCTGAGAAACTGATATCGTAATAGTTTACTTCGATCTTAAGAGAAATTTTGGAAAGAACTACCAAGATGGTGGATTCCTAGGTCATACATTGCTCTCTTGGTCTGAACCCTGAGAGGAAGCAGATTTACTATTTTCACAGATAAAAAACAATTATCTAGTTTCACTAAACCGAAGTTTAGAGAAATGGAACTGGGTCTGTCGAAGAAGGTGAAATACCTTGGTGTTATCTTGGACCCCCCATACTTAATTGGAGGGTGAACATTGAAGACCGTGCAAGCCCTAAAACCAAGAATTGTAACAGGCACAATGGGTTCCTGTCCAACGGTTGTTTTGAGCGTGATTTATTACCCGATAAATATCATTTTGAAAAAACAGGAGTTTACAGAGCTTCCAGAAAGTGTGCCTTGGGATCCTAGAAGGAAAAGACTCCATTCTCAGCGCACTATCGCCTGATAATAAAACAATGCCCACTGACTATATTCTGTCGAAACCTTGGACTAACCAAAAACTCCAGATTAAATTCCGAAGCCGCATGGACTGAACTCACGGAAGGGAGCAGTCATTGGTCTCTACAGCCGCATTAAAGATGGAATTCGCGGTTGGCGCAGGGATTCTCATTGAACAATATAGCCTTAAGTAAGGAAGCAGGAAGATACATTAAACAGAATACACCCGCGAGAACGCAGGTGAATATCTTCTCAGATATCCAAGCGGCTATTCAGGTCCTCTCTTCTACCTAGGATAGATTTCAACTAATGGACGAGTGTAGGAGAGAACTGGTTTCGATTTGTGAGCAATACGAGATTACTTTGAAATGGGTCCCGGATCGAAGAACGAGGTCCGGTTCTGCAATAAATGTGTCCAACGCGGTGGATATGGGCGCCTCGCTTATGGAGATCAAAGGGATAATTGCCGAAATTTTTCTATTCGAAAACTAAGCAGAGGCGGAACCGTAGAGGATCGTTGGGATCACCCGGCCAAAATATTGCCTACAAACTAACGACAGTCTGCACAGTCAAACCTAACGTAGAATAAATGCAATTTTTATATGCAAAAAACATACTCTAATTTTTTTATTTTTAAATTGGTTAATATTTAATGGACCGCTCGCTAGGGCTTTGAGGTTTCCCATGAATTTTACATGAAGAAAACGCAGTTTGAATTGTTGCTTTAAAATCATTGAGAATGAATATTTTACTTCAGAAATCATCAATAAATTGTATTTTGAAGCACAAAAAAAAAACAAAAAGCATTGAAAAGTGCTTGATGTTGGTAAAATAAAAGCTTGCCAACACGGAACATTTTCAATTCGAAGCCACTGATCATATACCCGACTGTATAAAAAGCAACAGTTAGAACCATGAATGATAGAAAACAAGATTACGCCTACCGCGCTAAGAGCAACTGAAAGTGACGTAATAAAAGCTAGAGAGTGAGAGAACAAAGAAGAAATTCAAAAAAGAAAAGGAAGAGCATAAATGATCAAATGATTGCAAGTTTTGTTAGTAATGTTTGTATAAAATAAACGAGAAATACTATTATTTCGCCAGCGAATCCGATGCTGTCAACTCGACAAAGAGAGAGAGAGAGAAAGAGAGAGAGAGAGAGAGAGAGAGAGGACAAAAAGCGAGAGAGAGGACAAGCGGTCCGCGGAGTGCGCAATCTTGTATTCTATCATTCTTGGGTTAGAACGAAATTCGCAATGCTAATAGTACAATTTAATGCAAACAAATTAACTTAAATCTATAAAGAAATACATTTTGAAAAGTCACACCCCTAATGAGGCAACCCTGCCCATCATCCACGGTGTTATACAAAATATGCATTTCCATTAAAAAAAAAAAAAAATACACGCAGCATTTGTATAAAATAATTGATATTAATTCACTTACCGATTTTTAGGTACACTAAACCAATATTCAGGTCTCAGTTTATTTTTGCCATACGACATAACAGAGGTCGGTAGCGGTATTGCCTTGCCGATGGGTTTGCCCATGCGGAGGCGTAAGTACAATGGTGGGTCCGGGCAGGCGCGTGCCGGTCGTGGTATCAATTCTAAAGAGTGTGTGAAAGAGAGAGACAGATAGAGAGAGAGAGAAATGAAAGAATATTAGTGAAATATAAGATAATTGAATTCGCAATCAATATTTCACGTGCTACATTTACACACATTGTTATATACATACATATATACATTTATAAATGTGCGCTCATAGTATATACAATGATATACATATAATATAAATGCAGATGTTTTTAAAAATTAATTAAAACTGAAAATCTCAGCTTAATTTATGATAACATTTATTTCTTATACACGATATCAATATATAGCTGGTATTTTAATTCTTAACTGATAACCGACTTATTTACAATAGTATCGTAGGCCTGGAAAAGTTCAGCATTAAACAAATATTATCTCTACTTTTGGACACAACTGCTTTTAATAATTTTTTTTTTATCGTTCAGCTCTCAGTTTAAGTTTAATTTTTTGGTATTTATTTAAAATTTGCACATTTAAGGCGATTAATTGTATCATGAATTATATACAAGGGAGATACTACATATATGTACATACATACATACATACATACGATCGTGCATATCTATGGTGCTCCGTAAAAAAGTATAACTCCATTTTTGACTTTTTTGTATTTTATTTGCTAATTTATTTAATTCAAAATATGCTCTATATTTTCTATAAATGATAGCTATCGCGATAACATCTTTCAATACTCCAGATGCCATTTCTAGTGGGGCTAGCAATTCACTCATTATAGTTTTGAAAATACAGTGACTCAAACAATGACCACATGTTGAATTTGTTTACAGCAATTTACAATGTTTTTCCCTTTTTTTGTTAATGGTTTATAAAACTTTAGTTTGCACTACAGTGAATTTTGAAACTTCATTCAAAATTTATAAAACAAATTTTCAAACAATAATTTTTATGAGCGTCCATTTTTAATAGGAAAATTTATAGGGAAAACAACAATTAATTTATAAAAACAACCACTAGTTTTTAAAAATTAATATATATATGTAAAAATGTGGTTTTTCTATTTCTATAGTTTTTTCCTATTAAAAATGGTGTTGAGCTCATAAAAATTATTTTTTTATATAAATAATTAGGCCGAAAAATTAATATATATATAGGAAAAAAAATGTTCTTAAAATTTTTCAAACTTTTCAATCAGCATTTTTTTTTAGAAATCTTTTGTGTATGCAGTTCTGTGCCTCATTTAATTTTTTTTTTTTTTTAATTTTTTTGAAATCTGGGTTTTTCAAACTTTTTTCTATTTAACGCAAGGCAGACCGTCAGTTATAATGAAAAATGTTCGTTAGAACAAAAGTTAAAAAAAAATTCATTATTCATAACATTTCTAAAAATTCGAATTAAAAAGTTCGAAAATTTTTTTAATTTGTTATAAATTTTGTAAACATTTTAAAATTTTTATTTTTATTTAATTTAAATATTAAAAACATTGTAAATATTGTAAAAACAAAATCACCACGTGGTCGGTGGTTTGAGTCACCGTATTTACAAGTTCAACTGACATATTTAAAAAAAAAAACTTTAAATGGAGTTAAGATGTTTATACCGGATACCACAGATTTGTATGTACGCATGTATGTGCATACGTACGGTGGCAGGGTTGACACTTGTTTGTAGCATTTAAAATACGTACAAATATTTATACAACTTTTTATTTTGTTTAATTTTTTTTTTTTTGGCGAAAAATTGTTTTATAAATTCTTTATACAAACTCTGTGGCATACCAACGGTATTTAAGTGCGGAAAATATGGTGCTCGAACTACGCTTAACATTTGGTAAATATGGAATGGTTGAGAAAAATTGTTGTGTAAGTTGATGACATTTATTTATTATTTATTTTTAATTGTAAACAAAGAATAAACGAATGAAAAAAGTGGCTGTTAAACATTTGGTGGAAGTAAAAACTTAAAATTAGGTTAAATGATTTTTATATTTTGATCAGCATTAATAGTTTTAAACTGTCTGGTTAAATATAACAAACAATTTTGCCTTTCTTATTTTTTTCAAAAATAGATTTTTTTTAATTTCATTATTTATTTACAATTATTATTTATTTAGGTGATTCACAAGGTGTCTTCAAGTCATACAATTTTAAATTTCAACGGTTATGTTGTGAGATTACAGAGAAAAAAATAATTAAAATGTTGCAATTTTTTTTGTCTGTTGATTTGCATTAATAATGATTTTTGAAGCCGATTTTACAAAATTGAGTTATCACAAAACTCGGTTGAGCGATTTTGGAGTTTGAATGTACATATGTATGTACTATATCATTTTGCCGAAAGAAATTTACAGAACTCAAAAAAGATTGTTTATTTTAGAGAATCAAAAAGCAAAAATTATTAGCAACTAACACCGGCGTTGATACCGAAAAGAAAATGATTCCAATACATTTCTAATAAAATAAAATGCTTTCCATCATTTAGTATTTTGTTCAAATATAGCGTATGTTATACCCGCGGTTTCTGTTTAGCCGCGAGTTAAAAGTCAAAAGTCGCTTAAAACCCCATTCCGTAGTTTCAGGCAAACAGAGAGGCTAAATTTAAAAAAATGGTCCAAATGTTTTCAATCACATTGCCTGCCTGACCTTCGGTCATTCTTTTTGAGAAATTTTCAATGTAGAGACAGAAATTTTCTGCAGTTTTATAATAATATAAATTACTAAGTGAGAAATAAAAATTTAAAAATAAAAGCAAAAGAAAATAGTCGAAAAGTAAAAATGATACAAACTATTTTAAATTCTATTGTAATTACAAAATTAAACTCAAAAAGTCATAATACTAGCCGACAAAAATTCCGACCACCAAATCGCATGTAAAATATTCTGCTGAATCCGAATTTGAAGTAAGAACGATTAACGATTTTCGCTGTCGCCGAATCAGCTGTTGTCGTTAGCTAATCGATTATCGAAAATTAAACGACAACAAATTTGATGTGTGAACTCAATCGAGAAAAGAAAAATTCGTGAGTTCAGCTTAAATAAAAAATAAAGTTAAAAATTCGGTGATTTGTTTTCTAGAAATTAAAAAAAAGGAACATTAAAAAATGCCATTTTAATATTTGGAATATGATTTATCACGAGGTGACAAAGAAGTAAGCGCCCCAACAGTGGATCAAAGTTTACTCCAGGATGTGGGCAATCCCTTTCATTTGAACGCAACTGATTTTCAGAATCTCCAGACTGGGCTGAAGACCTAATTGCTCAACTTTTCAGGTTTCCTATGACCCAAGTGGCGCCAAAGAATCAGTTAATGTGCAAATGGCAAAAGCAAACTTTTATCGAGAATTCAAATATAAAAATATAAATATAATATTTGACATCTTAGTCACCCTTTAGTACTAGGAATAAATACAACGAGACAGCTGTTAAGTATCGTTAAGAATAAGTTAGTGAATCGCACAATCGTTACTGCAAACGACAAATATTGTCGACAAAAATTGCGATTGCCGGATCGTTTAAAGTTAGTGAATCGCCCTACAGGAGATTTCCCACTGCCTGCTTAGGGTGACTGCTATTCGAAAAAAAAGTTTTCTCTTATATTTGAGATGACTTGCCCCAGCCCGTATTTGATCCCGGGACAGACCGAATGAAGCCCACACACGCGACACACTCGACTACGGCGCCACATATTAATACCAAGGAATTTAAAATTTAGAAAAATGTGGGACTACTTTTTCTATAATACTAGGGAGTCGCTAGAAAAAAAATTATTATAACCATCCTAATGTTCATACATACATATATGCTGTAGATTTTTTTTGAGGCGAATTCATTACAACCATATGTTGGCTATTTGCCTGTACCTTAGTGACTGTATGTATGTACATTAAGGTCGGGCCATATCGTATGGAGAAAAAAAAGTCATCGTAAAAAACGGGACAGCCCATCAGTTTTTTTTCTTTTTTCGTATTTATAATATCAAAACCAACCTAAAGTCCTCAATGGATCTTCAATGCGCTGCTGTTTGAATATTTTTTCAAATAAATTAAGCTTGAATTGCTAATAGGTTGCTTAACAAATTGATTGTTTATTTAATATATGTTCAAAATATTTTTAAAAGAAATATATAAACAATTTTTCAGGGAGAAAAATTGCGGAAGGTGCCTCAAACCGTATCGCAGAAAAAAAGTTGGACCACCTTAATGTTTGTAATTATTAAACGAAAATTTGTGTAAAATAAATTTTCCAGCGCACAAAACTCTCAGTAAATATAAAATAAATCTACATGAGTATGAGAGATGAAACTGTGAATTTATCAACATAACCTACATTTAAATTATGAATAACAAAACAACAAAAACAATCTAAAATAAATTTAAAAACTTTAGGTTTTTCTCAAAATCTCGCACAATACTTACTATCAACGCTAATGAACAACTCCGGTTTGTCATCAACTGATACCATCGAACGGTAGTCCAATTTGGGTTGCAGTTTCGCCTCCTTCAATTTCGTTGTGGAAGCAGAGCCCTCCGATGATTGTGGACGCATAAATGTGCCAATCGATGAGCGTCTAAATGAGTAGAAAATCAGAGAGTTAATTGAAAAGGAAAACAAAAGCGAACATTTTTTTTCTAAATTTCATTTTTCTTTTAACACTGAAATCGTGATTCGAAATTCGAAAAATGTAATGACCTCGAAACTACCTTCAACTTCAAACGCATCATACACAAACAAAATGCTCGTAACATGAAAGTTGGAATAGCGTATTTTTTTTGTGTTTTTTAAATCACTTTGGTAAGACTAAAACATGAAATTTATAAATTTAGGTGTTTGGAAATTATTTATTCACACACACTAAGTGAAAAAAACAATTTTTTGATTTTGGTTTTACATAAATATTTACCGATAGGAAAGGTGCATACATACACATACTGTGTCTATTATAGAGCAAAAGTAAATGTGTGATTTTAGGGAAATACTAGCTTTTTTTTATTTACAATAGAACTAAGAAGTTTTTGCACACAAATTGCAATTCAAAAAATAAACTTAAAAAATACAACTAACGTTTTTTTGTTTTTTTTTTTTTTTTGTTTTCTTTACTACCAACAAAGAGACACATATGAAGAAGTATTTAAACTTATTGTGGGAGCAAAATTAAAATTGAAAATAAATGATAGTGAATAGAACTGTTAAACAAAATATCTTGGAAAAACTAGAACTATGATGTTTTTAACAAAAATGTTTCAAAAACAATGGTGGAAGGTTTAGGCAGAAATTTATTAAATGTTTAAAGGAAAAAAAAAAAAAAAATTATTGACAACTAAATTACAAATATTTGAAAAAATGTTTGGGCCGCTAAACCTGAAAATGGGTTTCATTTTCTTTTTTCCCATCGAAGCGTTTTCGAGATATAGACAAAAACGCTGTTTTCGAGGTCTTTTTGTAATTATTTCCAAAAAATTCAAGAACAGCAAATTAAACTAACTTTCTATGGATACCGTTTCAAAGATATATTGCTTCTCTACGCTGGTATATCCTTTGTGTAAATCGGAATACAATTTTTGAGTTAAAGGCGTTTAAATGCGAAAAGTAAAGAAAATTTTTAATTTTTTATTCATTATTTTTAGTCGATAAAAGCGACCAATTTAAATTTTAACTACAATCACTTTTTCAGCTGAAAATCTGCCAAAAACTTTTCATTTCACTGTGCAACAGGCAGAATGTACATTAAATGTAATACCACATTTTCTATGGATTCGGGTCAGCTGATTCTGAAAATGACACGCAAATCTTTCCATCCCATCTAGATGTTGAGATGAGTTTTTAATGAAGTACTTTCTTCACAAAGAAATTTTTGTTTTTAATAAACTGACGGTCAGTCAAACGGTTGTTCAATCACAGTTCATAATTTTTTAACTTAACTTTGCAAACCGTTCAAAAATATCTTTTATGTTCAAAATTTTACAAATGTTTTAAATTATTTTAACGAGAAGTCAGTTTCGAACAAGGCGAATTCATACTAGGTGGTGTAGAGCGTACAACAACAAAAATGTACACTAACAAATTGCACGCACAATGACAGTGAAAATCGGTAAGAATTACAAGAAACACATAGTTTTGACATTTAGTCCAGTAAGCGAATTGACTCAGCTGCTTTCTCAATACCACCTTATATGAATTCGCCTTGGTTTCAAACAATAATCGAAGCAACACAAATGCATATAAGGTTAATTTGAGCCATCAGCTGTTTAAATTCGCTTGGAGAACGTAATGTCAAAATTATGTGTTTATTGTGAATTATACCGTCATGGTGTGGATAATTTGTTGGTGCGAATTTTTATTTTTGTACGTATAATACCACCTGATATGAATTCGCCCCGAACCGAAGTCGAACAACTATTTGAAGTTGGAATTGGATTGAATTTGCTTTCATTCGAACGGCAAAGTACTTTTTGAACCAACAGAAATAATGAAAAAATATTTATTGAGATGTTTATTGAAAGCTAGATAGGTGAGCACAAAGAACGTAAATTACATCTACATCTACGTTCTTTGGTGAGCACGGCTATTTTAATCTTTTTACAAAAAAAAAAAATTGTGTTAACAGCCGATAATTACAAAAATTATCTGCAAAAGTTTAAATTGACAATTTTAAAAATAAATATTAATCTTCATAAAAAATATTCATATTCGAAAAGTCTCCTTATGAGAGATGAAAGATAGTAACATTTTATATGTGCAAAAAAAAACTATAAGCAGAACATAAAGGGATACTTCAAATAAAAATTTGCCAAAGACTAAAAAGAGAGCCTGAAATCAAAAGTTTCAATACCTCAGGGAAACTTAGCCTGCAACTATGATAAACCGAACTAAAAGGGTATCAATACTTTTAGACGTTTCCACGACACGACAGTTGGTTTTACGATACCGGAACGATCCAGCCAAGGATTCCACAAAATTATATGAGGTGTCGATACTTTTAGCCTATACTAGTGTCGTAATAAAAACAATTAATATTTTAGTAATTAGTTACCAAAATTGGCAACCAAAGGTTATATTACAAACTATTTTTTGTATCAAAAAGAAAGTTATGGTATGCCTGATTCGGAGAGCAACAAATTTTAGGATATAGAAACGCCTAAAGTTAACGAATTTCATAATTTTTTACAGTGGTTACTGCTGTTCAATTTAATTGTAAAATCAGCGTTGATCGTATGGAAAACTTTAAGTCTGGCTATAAATGATTTCAAAGACTAATTCGATTTTGCTTTCTTCGATCAGGTTAGTGTTGTGAAAAATGATTTGGGTTAAATTATCTTTAAGAATTCATCAAATTTTGTTTATTTATCAGTAAATTGATAGCATTAATTAAATAAGACCAAATAATACAGAAATTTTGCTCTGGTGTTAGTTAATTCAAATTCCTCTCCCTGTTCTAATTTAAGTTATGCAAAAATTATGAGTTTATTCAAGGCCGCTGAAGATACAGACCAAATCCTGTTCAATTTAATTTAATAAGGTAAAAATATAAATTTTTTGAATTTGAGATTCAAAATTATTTAATTAATTAATCGATTGAAAATTAATCCACAGGTAAAAATAAATCATAGAAGTACGAAAATGCAATACCACACATGATTGCTGATCGTTTATGAAAACTAGCCCTAAATTAAAAAAAAAACACCCCTCCGCGTATACATTGAATGAGCAGGAAATTTAATTTTGATTTACAAAAATACTTTCCTATAACTAAGAGTAAAATGCAGGGATGGCAAAGAAGGATTGCTATTCAAATTTCAGCCAAAAAACTAACGCTTACATAATCCTTGTTACATGGACTAACCTTAACTACAATAATTTTATTATATTAAGTTATATAAAAAAAACACATTATAAAAGTAAATCATAAAACATAAGATTTAGAAAATTAGTGCTATTTTTTTTAGTTTTAGTTTAATTTTTTCTTAAAAACAAGTTATTTGTTTGTGTTCTAGAAAATAAGGGGCTTTTTTGTTTGAATTTTATTTTTTACTTAAAGGAAAAATTTTTTTTTTTTACTGAAAAATGAAAGTAATTTTTTTTTGTATTGTTTTTTAAAAATCTCCTGAACACGTGCATACATGCGTTTTTAGTTAAATTAAATTAAAAAAAAAAATTTCTAATAAAAAAATAGAATCTAAAAATAAGTTTTATTATTATTTAATTTAACACACAAAAAAGTATGTATGTGTTGATTCAGGATGTAAATTTAAGCAAAAAATAAAGCCAGAAAAGTTACTTTTATTTTTAAGCCCAAAAAAAAACTTTTTTTTCTAAAAAAAAAAATAAAACTAAAAAACCCTTGTTTTCTACGCAAAAAATATAACACCAAAAACATCAAAATATACATATGTACATATGCACATAGAAGTCTCTAGGCTTCTAGCAAACTGATACGAGATAGGATAACAAATAGATTGTAATGAAGTAACACAAATTCAAAAAACTATACGATTTAAACCAAATCGGTAAGGTAAAATCATATCCGACCTGGTACGCATATTTGTGCAGTTAAAAAATTGCGCTATTGTGCATGAGCCCTAAGCAAATACATACATGTGAAATTTCAGCTTAAGACCAAATTCCTTATAGTATTTTTTAAATAATAACCAAAGATCGATGGCTGACCGACGATAGTAAGTTGAATCTCTACATTTAAGTTGGCGCACAATTTTTTTTTTTGTTAAATTCTTTATTTCACATTTGACATTCGTTTTTATAACTTACAGGTGCAAGAAATGAGATTGTGTGCATAAAAAAAAAATCTTTCTAATTTCAATACATTGCCAATTAAGATGCAGTGATATTTACATGAAGATATATGGATACTAAATGTTTTCTAAAGTACAGAAATGTTACGAATTCAAATTAAATAAAACACACAACAGAAAGAACGGAGAAACTATTTGAGCGATAGTGAAATTTGGATAGATCGCAGAAGGAAATATACAAGAGGTTTAAGTTCAAAAACCAAGCATCGAACGAATTAAACTAAATGATGAATTATGTAATAATAAAAATTATATCAAACACTCAGAAATATGAGCTTTAATATTTCCAAGGACAATGAAACGACACTCAAGCACTTAAGCAAACCCAAAAGAATTTAATTTTTTTTTTTTTGTTTTTTGAATTTTGATTTCAAAACTTTACAATCAATGCTTGAATGCTATTAGCCAAATTTAAATAAATTCAAAATCAACTAATTCTTACCCAGTGGGAATGTGACCCTCGGAATGAGTTGAATGCGGAGTCAATGGTGGCACTGGTGAGCCACCAGAGTCTTCGGACGGTGTTTTCGAAAATAAATTACCACCCAACTCTGAGACCAAAGTAATAGGTGAACTAAGAGTATTCGAAAAAAAAAAACAAAACAATTTTTTGTTTGTTTCGTTTTTCGTTTGCAGTGAGGTGAGTTAAGTTGAGTGGTGAGTTTTATGTATAACATAAATTTTGTAATTGTTGAAAAATTAAGAAAAAAAACGGTAGTTTGTACAGGTTTGTTTTTGGTGCATGGTGAAGCAAGTTTTTCGGGTTGAGCGTTTGAGGAGTGCCATTTTTGAATGTGCATAGTATTCGAAAATAAAGTAATTTACATTTTTTTTAAATTTATTTTTAAGTGAGTAGTGTGGTAAGGTTTTTTTTGAAAATCGAAAAATAAAACATATTCCAATCGCCGCAAGATTAGTGAGCATTTTTGTTATATCAAAGGATGTCGGTTTTGTTTTTTTTTGGAAAAGAAGAAATTCAAAGAAAAAAGATTAAATACCAATTAATTTTGCGTTGTTTTTTTCTTTTCTTTTTTTCATCAACAAAACTAAAACTAATCAACTAAGGTAACGGAAAATATTAAACTACAGAAAAATTGTCAAAACATTTCTACTCACCTTGAGAACACTTTTGAAAATACACTCTGATTCGAATCGCCTGTATTGGGCGCCGATTCAGAGTCCGACTTTCCGAGGCTGCCACCAGTGCCCGGAGGGCCACCTGCTTCGCCAGTGAGTCCTTCAACCCAAGTTAATGGATATGATAAGCGTTTCAACATCTGGATAGGAAAAGGAAAAAAAAACACAAAATGTTAATAAAATATTTCAAATTTATAACTCTATACGATTTCTTTATACTTTATTTTTCTTCTCAGCATTCTTTTCACCATGCCCCGTTGCTGTTGCCGCCGCCACAATTGCAGCAGCTTGTTGTTCGCCATTATCGTCAACGCTGAAGCTAACGCTAGAGGTTTTCTTGCGTCCAACACCTGTGCCCGCATCGAGACTTTGTGCACCCAATACTGAGCTGCGCGGTGGCGATTCGCTCATCAACGTTGGCGAAATAGTTTTCGGCGGCACCCAATCGGAACTCAGCACAATATCGGCATCACTATAGACCGTCTTCTTTGCTATCGGCTGTAAATTTGGTATCGGTTCGCGTATATCAATGCCGGAATCGTAGCATGATTGCTTAGATAATTCCTCCAAGTGTTCGAGATCGGCGGGAGCAAGACCGCCAGGCGCAAGCGCACTAATGCCACTAACGGCACCCATGCCGCTAATCGAGGATGTGGCCGAATGTGGATCCTGCCCACGAGCGCCACTATCAATGGTAGTTTGCGATTCGTTGTCGCCCTCGTCTTCCGATGATCTTCGGGAATTAAGATAGTAATGGCTGAATTTTTTGTTTTGTTTTGAAGTTTGTTTTTTTGTTTTTGTTTTACAAATTTTGAAATGTTTATGAAGGTGCGCGCATTGATGGTGATTGATTTTTGGTGGGATTAAAACATTACGATTGTTATGAAAACAAATGATGGATAGTCACAATTGTGGGGAAGAGATACGAGAGTGGTGGATGTGCACAGGTTGTATTTTTGTGCGTTGTGAGAGTTGTAGCCAATTAGGTTTTGCCGTTGGAACAAATCGAAACGCAGTTTTCGAATATATTGTATTTAAAATAGTTTTGAGTGTAGGCACAAAATGTGAGTGTGGGTTTGAAGAAATTTCATAATTCACATATGAAAATATAGAAAATAAAATTATACAAAATTAAAATAAAATTTTTTTTTGCATCTTCAAATACGTTATATAATATATTGTACTACCAATTGTCGTGCATAGACACACGCACACACACACACACACTGTCTAGGCATGCGTGATTAGTCACCGAGCGTAAAGCGAAATACGACACACCGTGAAAAATAAGAAAGATTTTGAATTATTGTCATAACCTACTTTAATTACGGCATATAATATTAGTAGAAATAGGTGAAAATAAATAGGCTAGGCGGGAGTTTTAATGCAGTTTGAAAAATTAGCGCGAGCAGTTCAAGAGACAGTGAAAAAAATCCAATTTTAAAATGCAGTTACTTTTTTAAACGAAGCTCTCCAAAAAGTACATGTTAAAAATTTGTAATAATTAAAACCAAATATTTCCGAATGAACGTGGTAAAAACTTACTACTGGATAAAAACACAACATTAGTTGTTTTATCAAGTAAAAAGTTTCAAAAAATTAATAAAAACTAGAACATTTTTTAAATAAATACTAAAAACTAATTTAGTAATTGTTCTGAATATTTAAAACAAAATGCGCTCCGAAATAAGAAATTCGAAATCAGCAATTTTTTAAATACGCTACTATTTATAGTTTTTATTTTTTTTTACTTAGATGAAAATTTATGGAGGACTTTGAGAAATTAAAGTTTTCAATTCAACTACAAAATTGTTCAAAAGGTTTTAGAAGTCATGGTCACAAATTTTCCTCGTCTTACGAATCCGGCAGTCGAAAAATGTGGTTTATATTTTCAAATAAAAGTATGGAATATATAGATTTATGGAACACATTTTTTAAATTTAAATTTTTTCGATCATGATTGATATGCAACAAAATAACATCGTATTTGATCAATATTTTTGAGAATTAAAAAAAAAAAAATTCAGGGATTTTAAAATGTGTGTTTATCAAAGATCGAAAAATGAAGAATCAAATGTGATTTGCAAAATGTTGAAAACCCACTGATTTACAATAAAAAAAAAAAAATCCGACTAAAGGAAAAAGCTGTAGAATTCCAAAAAAATATGACTGCTTTTTTGAAAACACAAAAATCGTACCTACTAATGGAAATTCTTGCTTAGAAAATAAAAGTTTTTGTTAGAGTTATAGGTAATATAGCTATAGCCTATTCGAAAGACAATTTTGTTAACAGATCACCATTCTAAATTTCCTATACAATTTTCCAACAACAAAAATTAGCGAGTAGACGAAGACAAGAGAAAACAAATGTCTACAAAAAATGCATGCAGAGTAGATTTTTTTTTCTTCGAGTAAATGACAATTGAATGCTGATTGCTTACCGATCCTTGCTCGGTACGGCCCAGTGGTGATCCAATAGACTTTTACGTCGTTCCTCCAGGGTGGTACGTGTATCGGTGAGATTTAAGTTTTTCTTCAAATCATCAGCATCAGCACCGTCAGTAGTTTTATTAGTTTTCACACTGGTATCATCTCCAACATCGGTATCATCAGTCTTAGCACTTTCTTTGGCTTCCACACCCTTCTCATCCTCAGCTTTCTGCTAAACATAAAGTACATAAAAATATGCATATTTTATATAAATAAGTACACGCATAATCTCAAAGCAATCACTTACGTCACGCGAGCACAACGATTCCTGATCGTCACATGTCTCTAGCGAATCACCTGTGGGGTATTGTTGTTGTGTTTTTTTTTTGTTTTTTTTTTTTTGGAAAATATGAATATGTTAATATACATATATTTACATGCATACATATGACATGAATAATATAGCACTGCATATTTATCGAACTTCATCAAAGGCTTGCATTAACTTACCGTCCGCACGTTGTTTGGCCTCACCACCATCCGCTTCGTCTGCCGCTTCCACTTTGATTTCTTTAGCCTGTTGCGCTTCTAATACTGCTTTTGGATAATAAATTTCAGCATTTTCATTTTGGTCGGTATTCACACCACCCGATACACGCATATGCGCTATATCGTGAAAGATGGCCGCATTGACGACTAATTCCATAGGTGCAATCACACCATAGCTTTCTGGTCCATGTTCGATAACTAGCGGATCGGAAACATTCGGATCGAACATAACGGCATTGGGTGTGACCAAGAGTACACCGCCCACGACACCTTGCCCATCAGTGATATGACGTACATTGATTTTGAGGAAACGTTGTGTAATAACAGGATCATCGGTCTTATTGGCATCGGCTTGTGCGTTGTCGGTGCTCTTCGTAGAGTCGACGCGTTCAATGTGTCCCGGTTTTGGTGAACCTGGGCGAAGACCTTCAAGTATATCTGAAAAGGTAAGATAGATAGAGAGAGAGAGAGAGAGTGAGCACGCTTAGTAAAATTTAAGGTAACCATTCAAGATAAAGCGACTGAAGTATTTTCAATTCAGGTTTTTTATCAATATAGGGAATGGTTGAATAAGACGGCACAGTATATAATTTCAGGACTTAAAAGACCTTCCTAATATTTGAGAGACCTTCCATTTAATTGATTTCAATAAATAAGTTGAAAAGGGGGGACTCGAAGAACTAACAGTAAACGATCATGGTCAGATGAAAGTGTCTAGGAAAATAATTTTAGAAAAATTTAATTCCTTAGTATGTTCATAAATAAAATTGTGTTATGCCTAACCTGAAACTGCTTCGCAACCCACTTCCTTCAATCAGTCTATTTAGAACTTATCGAAGCTTGAAATTGAAATTTTAGTATTTGAATTTCACGTGGCATAATATTTTGCTGACACCAACATAATTTTTCAACCACGAGTACTGGCTCTGTGACATAAATCGAATAGCCAGTTGTTCAAATTATTGACTCAGGTGTTTTGGAAAAATGCTTTTGCTTATTTAGTCAGTAAACAAGAATTGAAGGAAAATCACTAGAAAGCACATACTATTGCGAATACTTTTTCGGGCATAGGCTATAATAGTTCATTCATACTCTCACATTATATTTCGAAATATACAAGTCTGTGTTATTTTTATTAGCTAATTACGTGGATTATTAGGTAATAGAATTGTTTTTCAATGCTCTTTCTTGATCTATGCGAATGAATAATCTGATAACGTTCCTTGCCTATAAACTGCATCACAGGGTACCGACTGAGCTACCTATAATTGGGTGTTGGTTACAAAATTTATCAGAGACCTCTGTGAACAGTTTTTGAATACTATGTATAAGAAATTGACTTTTTTCTTATTGATAAAACGTAGGTAAATATGTCCAGAAACTTTGAAAGTTAGATAGCTGGAAGTACTTTTTGACAAGTTTCAACCCTTTATTTTTTACTTATTAATTTTTTGATTAATTTCTTATAAAAATACAGTTTATTCTACAACAACCGTATAAATTAAATCTTTAAGCTTCGTGCAAATTTCAATAAAACTCAACACCGTTCAGCAAAATTTGAAACCATTTAATCAAAAGTTTTTGCTATACAGTCCCATAGATATTATATTAAAAATACATATATTCCTTTTCAATACAAAAACTTACAGCAGAAAAGTATTAATATACATATTTGTTTAAAACTCTTCATTTGACAAAACGTGGAATTTAAAGGAGATGGTCAGTTCTTGCTTTACTCAAAGAAGTATTTATGTACATATGTATGTATGTATAAATCACACATTTAAAGTTGCTTCCATTTATGATAATTCTAACAGCAGCTGGAATAGAATTCCAGATATGCCTGGTATTGAAAAACAGCCTAGTCGAAGCCATTAAATGAAAATGAGGTACAATTAAATCGGGGAGAACGGACAGACGTGTAGAGAAGAATCGTGCGCTCGTTAATAGGAGAAAATGGGTATCTTGAAATTTGCACTTTATTACACTAAAATTAAATAGGATATAAAGCTGTCTACTCAAAAATTTTCTAAAGATTTCGATTAAAAGGATTGAAAGTTTTATTCGTTTGAATATATTGAAATTTACAAAAAGTTTAAAGCTTGAATTTATACGGGGTTCATTGTATACTTAATTGTACTTTTATGAAAAAAAAATACAAGTTTAGTAGAAGTAAATTGAGAGTCAAATATTGTCAATTAGTTCCTGTGGTATAATTATGATTAGCAATATGCGAAAATAATTTATTAGCACTTACGACAGTGGGATATACGATAGCGGAACTATCCGGTCTTAGACCCGGACTGCCACTTCAGCAATATTCCATAAAATTTTTTGGGGAATGTTTTATTATGTTACACATTTTGAAAAGGAAATTTCAAACAATAATTCTCTATATTTTACCCCTACTTCCTTATTGAAAAATTACAATTTTTCTTTCTAATTTCATTTTTTACTCTTGTTTAACATCTTTTTGCACTTACTGCAATTAATATAAAGCTGACAATGGTTTTGTTTACGGGAATTATTGCATAATTGACAAAAATTACTAAATTTTTTTCCATTTATTTTATATGGACATATTTGACATCTCGCAATAAGCGAAACAACGAAGTTCAAATATAACGATATCGAAGAAGTTAGGTTAAAGACAAAGACGGTTATTTACGCTTATGTAGCTTCACCTACATGGATACATATTAATGGTACTAGGAACAAAACCTGTTTACGTTAACATCACATGTGTTCAGATATAAATATGTATGTAAACACAGGTATCAGTACATGAGTACAAACGATATATTAATCAAAAACTAACTGCAAGGGGTTTAAGTTTTATTGACTCTATATGTTGGTATTTAATATGTACGTATTAATGGCAAAGTATTTAAACAAATATTGCAGCTGAAAATCTGCCTCTTGTAACAGCGTCATAAATTCGCAAGTAGTTTGGTATAGTTTATCATTTACGATTGATAACGCCTAAACTGAAATACTTATAATAAAAAAAGGTGGTATAATAACACCCTTCAGTCAATATTGACACTGATATTGCATATAGCCAACCAACTTTTTTTTTTAAATTTAGCTGCTACGAAGCAATAGACGAAACACAGCAGACAAGTAGTTGATATCCCATATGGTCTAGCGGCTAGGATATCTAGCTTTCACACAGAAGACGCGGCACCGGTTCGATTCTCTTTGTGGCAAGTTTTTTATGAATGTTTTTCATCAAATTTAAATTGTTTTTCTGTATAAAAATGTTATTTAATCAAGCACACAATAAGCTGCGTTTAAAATAATTTTTCGCAAAACTTGTTTTCACACAATTTATACACTGCCTAACACTGATGCGATTCTAGTCAGAATTTTACAATAATAATCTGTCACTTTTGCATACATGCGCAAATGTTTTTTTTTTGTTTTTTAGATATTTCTAAATGAAACACATATTAAACAGAACCATAAAAACATTACTGTGTTTAAACAACATTTGCACAACTAATTTAATTATACTTCACAATTCATATGCTCCTAAAATTTCGAGATATTTGCTTGCGCCGGTTAACGAAGCAAAAAGCGGTAAATCAACTTGTATCATCGCATCGCCGCTTAGGCAACCTTAATAGTTTTATCTCCAAGTATCTTTAGGTTTTCGTTTTTTTTTTTTTAACAATTAACACTTTTCTGTTGTTGATTTATTATAAAATGTAAATAAGAACTTTTGTATTTGTTTTCACCTCCGTTTCGCCAGAAGACCGCTGTATGCATTGCCAATTTTCTTAACTTCCTTTCGGGCGGCTGAATTTATATCGATTTCGTTGTTTTTGCCAAACAATCCCTCACTTCACAAACTAATTTTGTTATTTTTAACGACTCTCCATTCGAAATTTTGCGTAGTTTTATATAAAACTTCTTTTCTATTAATTGATTCGTCTCATGCGAATTGAAATTAGTAGAACTGCTGACTTTAGTTGTATTGTTTTTTTTTTTACGTGCGCTATGTCAATGGCAGACAAACGTCAATAGCATATGTGGTGCTCGTAGAACGAATGAGTGAGAAGCAATAAATAAAACGGCTGAATAAATGCTGGCGATGAATGAATGCTTACGAAGAGGCATGTGAAGCGGAGCGGTGGTTGACAGTTGAAAAGCGGTGCTGCCACGCGATAAGTTACACATTTTTTTTAGAATATTGTTTAGGGCTTGTTCGGATTTGTGTTTGGTGATACTTATATTTTTCTTAGATTTATGACGTTATTCATAAAAAATCAAATCGAACATTTCTATGAATATGTTACTTTATAAAGCTGTTAGTATTCTTTTTTTTTACGAATTAGGGAGTTAATATATAAATATTTCTTATATGTATGTATACATATATTATAAGCAAATCGATATATTTTATAAACAAATATTGACAAGATAACAGCACTCGCACAAGGCAATCAACGGGCACATTAAACAGTTTCAATTTGCATTATGTGTAAACATACAAGTTGGTTTTATTTAAGTCAAAATTTTGATTTTTACGGTTTTCTCTTTCACCAAAAATTTGTGGCCGGATTCTCATAAAATAAATAGTATTTGAGGCTCTTATAGAGAACTTTTGCGGAAATGCCATTTCATAAAGCTAAAAAATAAAAAAATTTCAGTGCAAAAGATAAACAAATCTGTTAAGAAAATCTTCCCGTTCTTAGTTAACTGTAAATACATAATTTAATATAGTTTTGGATGTATATTTTTATCTTCAGAAGCCTGAATTTCAAGACGTTAGTAAAGTTAGGAGAGCCGGAGCTGGCAAACAAAACCTGTTTCACGCAATTTTTCACCAGTTGCAATAATATGAAATGATTAAAGTTTTTATGATGGTATTATAAGCTAGAGCTCTGTTTTTTAATAAATACAGTTTATACACAAATATTTCGATTTAGAGTTTCCTGGTGCAATATGCCTTAAACAAAATATTAATCTAAAATCGGGCAAAAAAAATTTAATTCTCTTCAGTGTATAAATTCATTCGCCCGTTTTTCTATATAATAATTTACTTTCACACAATTTTGAGTATTTACTTTTCACTTTCAGTCACAATTGATTTCTTCGATATGCTGATAATTATTAATAATAACCTGAAATTTTCGAGTACGCAAAGGACTGGCAAAGAGGTGAAAATGAGAGGCCCAAATTACAATTCACTTGAAGGGGCAGCTGCAAGTTCTTGTTGAGAATTTTCAAGCAAGGAAATCTACTGATTAAATGCAGCAGCAATTCAAATATTTTAAAAAATCGACAGTTCGAAATAGTTTTTTTTTTTCAAAAACTCTGTGAAACTGAAAGCCCAAAAAGTTGTGTAGATGTCTTGTACTTTTATTCCGATAATGACTGTGAAGACGTTATAGAAGGGAGCTAATTATTTCTATTAATTCTTCCATACTTGCTTGACTGAGATAGATGTCTAAGAGACATGTTTGAACTTGGCCTTACTCTGCATTTCAAATCGAGAAGTAATTCTATCTGAAGGCTCCACAAGAACTTACATTTTAACACAGCAACTGCCAGTGCCATATCATTTGACAAGTAAAAACTATGAAAAGAAAGAGAGTTGTGTAGAGGATGAGGTTGCAAGATTATACCCGAACTTTTGCTTTGGGTAAAATCATGAAAAGTGTCAAACGATCAGTTGTTGCACAAAAGTAAACACAAAACATGTACGTTGTCAGGTATATAGTGAAAAATAATGATGTAAATTTTAATTATTTTGCAACATTTGCACGAAATTAAATTTATTTTTAATTTTCGAGCGACTGACGTTTTTGCAGGAAAATTTTTTTTTTGTGTTCCCGTACTTTTTGATTGTTAGTCTCCTTTTGGTCTCACTTTAGAGAAAAAATTTTGCCATTTGACATTTTTACAGGATTTTACAGAAAAAGTGCTGGATCATAGCCAAATTAATTCCCCTTTATCAAAGGCAATATTGGTAAATAATTATATTATTTTAATTTGACTATTGAATGACAGATGGCGCTAGTCGAATATTAACTCAGCAAAGACCGTGGGAAATATTTATTTTAGGCTAATAAAATACTCAATTTATCGCTGTAGTATTTGAAAAACGAATAAATGACAACTATGACTGAGGCGACGACATACTATGTACATATGTACATACATATGAGTACTACAACGGCGAAGAAATGGAGTTGCATTAAAAAGTTTTAAATGGAAACTGAGCTAATAAAAAATAAATATGTATGTGCATTAAAAATATTCCTAAGGAATCATATTTTTCGACATACATACATATGTATGTATGTGTGTATGGATTTTTAAACTTCCACCACTATATTCCAGCTTAACAAAATAATGTTTATGCCAATTTTCTATGTACATATAAAGGGTGTTTTTTTTTAGACATATGGATTTCAAGAAGAAATATAACGTCCAATAATTTAGCTTTATTATAAAGTTAAGGGTTATGACCGGCTTGATTTTTGAAGAAATATGGACCAATGATTCCCTCTGCCCGTAGAGCACACCAAAAAGTGACCTTTTGAGGAATTAACGGCGTCTAAACAATGGCTTGTGGATTATCAACACTCCAAATGGGACAATTTTGTTTAGTAACGTACCCATTCGTCCGAACCGACCGAATATTGGACCGAACCATTGTTTTGGTAATAAATTTGCACGATTGGCAAACTTTGTTCCGGAGTAAGTCTGTTCATTCTGCAATGCCAACCATTGTGAAGTGAAAAATCTTAGCACATAGACGTCAAAATTCGGCACAGCTGAGATCACCTGAAATAGCAATTCAAAGCATTCTTTTGTCATTCATTGAGCGAATTTCTTTGTTTGACAATTAGAATTGGATATTTGTAACATTTAACATCAGCCGCCGCTATCATTAATTTAGAAGACTTCTCACTTGTATTCATTCACAATGTGGCAAACCAAACTGAGTATAAATCAGGTACCAGCTGTCAAAAAAGACCATCTAAGGAAAAAGTATTGCCTCATCCAAAGAACATAGAACTATAAGAAGGGGCAACACGTTACTTTTGCTCTTCTCGTTGATCAATAGGGTAGCCCCTTCTCTTATCATTCAATCATTTACGCACTGGGTAGAAAGAGTAGGCGCTACCCTGTTCATCAATGAGTAAAACAAAAGTAACGTGTTGCCCCTTCTTATACATCCATGTTCTTTGCCTGATTAAACACCATAAATTTTATTTTTGTCAGGAAAAATTCTAGCTGTAGAGATAGTTTCAGCAATGTGAAAATTTTCTAACCCTAAAATCATTCCATCATTCCCATCATCATTGTCTACCTGAATGCCCCTTTTTTAAAATATCTTTCTTTTTTCAATTATTTAATAATTCTCAATTTTTTGTATTTTAACTCACCATTCTCATCATTCTGCTCATCGGTGGATGATAATTTACGTTCGATGGGGCTCGATTTGCCCGAAATGCTGGCGTTGGAACCTTTCTCATCGATACCAGTCGCACTGCCAACAACCGAACCATTTTTGGCCGCCCCACTCTTATCCGGCACCAGCAACTGTTGGCCCGGATAGACGAATGAACTGTTCAAACGATTGAGTTGTGTCAACTCTGATGGTGTGGTGTCGAAACGTGCGGCCACCGAGGTCAAGGTGTCACGATTGCCGACCGTATACGTTTTAGTTGGTATGGTGGGAAGCGATGACTTTTTGCGCTCATCTAAAAACAGGGATTACGAAGGGAAGGCGAAGACACAATAGGGGTAGAGTAGGCGTTGTGGATTGGAGTAGATGTGGAGCAGAGGAAAGAAAGGAAAGAAATAAAGAAAAAATATAATTAAATAACTTAATAAATTGGAAAAATTAGATATTTTAAATAATATATAGAAATAAATAAATTAATATATAAAAATAGTTATTTAATATAAAAAATTGCATTGTAGTTTGAAAAATTGTGTCACCATTTTTATAGAGTCAAAATAGTAGAAAAAAAAAAATCAAGCGGAAGAATACACACAAACGCACTTGTTGTTGTTGTTGTTATCGCTAATACTTTAGGCGTTTGCTCGAAGATAATAAACTTATCGTAGCCGCTCACAGAAAGTATTCGCAATGAATTATTGCCTTTATCATTGGCGCAGGTGTCGACATCAACATAAAAATTAACGTCAACGTTGGCAGTAGCGTAGTAAGCGCCTTCCCTAACTGCAAGTGGCTCCAACAATTCATTCCTTTCATTCGCCTGATGCACATAAACAACAACAAAGGCGCGTAAATCTTCTACATGTCTAAATATTTCAACACTTTTCATTTTAATACGCGCTAGACATAATGAGAGAGTTGGTGGTTTTAGAAAATTAATTAAATCGATTCACTAACTGCAACTGTCAAAATTCAAACACAAAAACACTTTAAATTCAAAATTTCCGCTGACAATTTCACATTCTTCGCCATTTTTGTTTTTTTTTTTTGTTTTCCGCCTGTTTCATTTTCTTAGAACTGGCAAGTCGAATGGTAAACTCCGATTACAAAGCCGTAGATATCTAAGTGACCGGCAGGCGACACCTCCGCGTTTTTGGTTTTCTTGTTCAAAATTATGTAGCACCTTCTCCCCTCCGCCACCACCGACCTGACGTTAATAACTGCTACACAATAACTCGCGATCACTTACGGCCGCTAACTTAGACCGACGACGGAGAGTCAATGTTTGAAATTCAAAGGCAAAAATGTAACTAATTGTTTATATTTTTTTGTAAGTGTTTATTATTTTCATTATATTCTCATATCAGTGTTGGAACATGAGAATTTCAAATTGTACCTAATTTCCGAACTTTTTAACGAAAACGTTACCGAAATCGTAACTGATTTTCTTATGAATTCGTTGTTGTTTGGATTGATACAACTTCGTAAGGAATTCAATTTTAAAATTTCGTACAGAATCCAGCTAGTTTAATGTGAAAAGACCGTGAATTATAAACAGAGTCATCAAACTATTGGAATATGCTATATTTTTTGCAAATGTCAGCCAATGTCAGTTGATCCATAAATTTTGTACAGTAAAAATAATTAGAATTTGTGCAAAATAATCGCGGAATTTTGTACTCTCTCAGGCTGTGTACAGGCTTTCTGAGAATTCGCTTTTTTGCGGAATTCCTGGCCGGCAAGATTACAAGGCATAACCACAGCAGACTTCCGTTCGCGGGATTTCTTTTTTAAGTTAATAATCTCCAAACTCAGGAAGCCGTTAGAATTGATTGAAAAAACTACGCATAATGCCATAAAACGGATCCTAATAGTGATTGAATGTCATTTTTTTTAACTATTTTAAAGGTGACCAATCGTCCTCCTTTGGAAATGACAGTTCTCCTTTCGCAAGCTATGCCACCTCCTCTGAAAATTTTAATATTTCTCCTTTCGATAGTTGTTTTTAAAACTACATTAATTATTGTGTGTGAATACAAAAAAGTTTTAGAATATTAAAAAGGAAGATTGCCTTAAAAAAAATGTTAGCGCTCGCGGCGTGCCAGGCATAACGGAAACGTTTATCAAAGAAGTGCAGAAATTTTACCAAACATGTTTTGAATATATTGAAAAAAATGGACTGGAGCAAACGCCTCGGTAAATATTTGTTTTTTGTGGTGTTTTTTTTTTACTTCGTTGTAAAGCAAATGGAACAGATATTTATAAGGTTAATGCCAGGTTTTAAAATATACGGCAATTATTTATCTGTTTGAAAGAATTGGAAGACTGAACGTCCATATAATAAAATCCTAATACACAATGGGAAAATCAACATGTTCTTTTTGATAAAAGATAATGGGTAGAAATATTTAGTCATTTATAAAATGAACATATTTCATGTGAAAATTTATGCATTCTTCTTTAATTAATGCAGCAGTTGAAAGAGTTTTGTTTACAATCTAAAATATTTTTGAACTGGTAAAATCTAGACTGACAAAAGCTGCAGTATTTGCCGTAAAATTCATCATACATATTTTTAGAAGATGATGCGTAGATAAAAAATATTCATTCATAATTATCAGCATACGATTTTTTAAATTTTTTTTTCAATTTTTCATTCAACTGATAAGTTCTCATTTCAATTATAATTATCAGTATATGATCAATTTTTTTTTTTCTTAAACTTTTTATTTTATGTTTATCAAATTAAGCTCATTACGCTCTGGTATCTATAGGAATGGTATTCAAAATAAAAATTGGTTTTTGCGCTTACGTTTTTTTTTTTTTTGAGATCACTATAGGAAATAAATGAGTTGGTTTTTAAAGTAACTAATTACAATTATAGACATGTTTTTACATTTATTTTCTACAGCGTACGGCGCAATATGTCGTATTATGATTCCAATGAATAAAATGCTTTTCTTGACCCACAGGAAAAAAATAAAACATCGTAAAGCAGAACAAAAGTTGTGGCATAGAATCTCTCTAGAAGCTCAAAAATTAATATTGTCATAGAATCTCTGATTAAAAAGGAATTTACTTGGTCAAAGGGTAAAAAATTGCATACCTTTTGGAACAAGTTTGTTTTAAAAAGGAATAAGTATCAGAGTCTACTACTTTTATAAATACATAAATTTTTATAGAAAAGTACATCGTAGAAGGTTCTCAATTCCATTTCGATAGTTTCTTTACACAACAACTTTGAGATCAAATTTCAAAACCGTACAAAAAGTGAATAACATAAAGGTAAATTCTACCCGTCTAATTCCCTCGCTCCCTAATTATACTGTAATGAAATGTTTTGCTGTGCCTCACGATTGTTTCGAACAAATGTGGTTTAAGTATTTCGCAAAAGAATTATAAATATAAGGTTGACGGCAGAGTACACGCTATAAGCGGAGCAAAGCAGTAAAGCTATATCGTGCTATAAATAGCATCATGTATTTCCTTATGTGTTTGCTTGATGCATGTCAGAGTGTAAGCGAAGAGCAAAGCGTATTCATGCTATAAATGAAGCGTTAAGCTACAAAGTATGTTGTGAACTGCTTTATAGCATGAATTCGATTGAATTTTTGATATTCTTATTGTTTTTTTTTTTTTACTAGCATACACTCTGACATGTGATAGCTTTGATTATAGCAAGAAATATTATCGCTTCAATCTTCGCTCCGCTTATAGCGTGTACTCTGCCGTCAACCTAAGTGTATTTCCACAAAATTTCACGAAGATCGTTTTATATATCATAAAGATAACTTAATATTCCATTGAAATTCAAAGTACCGAAATTGAGCTAAGGTACAACTGCTTGCAAATTTTCCATCACTGTCTCAGAGACGGTGTGAGCGTTTTGTTGTTGCTTTTTTTTAATAGCTCAACTAAGTGCATTTTTGTTTATTATGATAAACTATATTGAGTTTGTTTTTGCAATTGAGTTGTGGTTTTGTTTTTGTTTTGTATTTGGTTGAAATGAAGTTGCTGCCGCTGCAAAGAACTCCTAACCGGCTAATGAATTGTTTTTGCAATGCAATCTCAATCTCGATGTGTGAGAATGCATATGTATGTGTATGTATATATGAATGCATATTAGGGTGGTTCAAAAAAAAGTGAAATCGGAATTTTAAAGCTACCGCCCTAGGATTTTTCTATGTATGTCGAAAATATATACACAATTTTTTTTTAACTCAAAAAATATTTATTGGCCGCTCAAAGTTTCCCATGTATTTTATATAGTTTTCAAAAAAACTATTAATACTGATAATAATAATAAACTGTTTTTTTTTTCGCAAAAATGGTATAGAATTTTTCAAAACTAATAGTTTTGAATAAGCAAACTCTGTTTCTCTTTAGCAGACTCTAAAGAATATAACCCAATTGTTTGTTTAATCATTTTTAATATTATACCAAAAAATATGGGGTTTATGCATTGAAATCTCCTCAAGAGAAACAGTGATTGTCGACTGAAAAATATTGATTTTCAGGGATTGTATACCATTTGAAGAAAATTTTTTTTCTTTTATTTCAAAGAGCAAAAATAGGGGTAATTTTTTCGAGTGCAAATTAAACTACGCCTTTAAATGGCATAAAAGGCGGTTCAATTTAGTAAATAATTCTAAGATATTTCTAATGCAATTTTTTCACCATTTTATATTTTCATAAATTACACCCAATGTTATGCACGAGGGTACTGTCTGGTCACCAGTTAAAGCGCCATGAAAATCCATTCAGTAGTTTCGAAGATTATTTTTTAAGAAATAATATAAATATTTCTGGGTAAAAACTTATATCATCTGATACATCGAATTTCCAAAAAATATATCCATTTTTTAGAGGTTTCCAAAAGTGAGGTGAAATTAGCTGCTTTGGTGCAAAATGGCAGACTTTTTTTTTAACATTCGTTTACAATTTGTATAGAATCTAATGCTGTTTATATCTAGTAATGCCGGCATGTTCTGCAAATCGAAAAAAAAGGATTTTCGAAATCTAGTATATCAAATATATTTTAACAACTTTAAACAAACAAAAAACCGAATTGAATGAAAAGGTCTTACCACTTGATTTTAAAATATTATAAACT
Source organism: Anomoia purmunda (assembly GCA_951828415.1). Classification (NCBI taxonomy): domain Eukaryota; kingdom Metazoa; phylum Arthropoda; class Insecta; order Diptera; family Tephritidae; genus Anomoia; species Anomoia purmunda. The sequence continues at coordinate 20,550,220 of OX639993.1, forward strand.
TTCAACTTCTCACTTGAGAGTTCAAAAAATCTTGAGGCGAAATGACAAAAAAATGAAACCACATATTGATATAAAAAGAAAATAATAAATCAAAAAATGCCACTCCGATTCTGAAAAAAACTTCCATTTCTACGTTTTCCTCATATCATGAATACAAATTTCCTCTGTCCTTCATTGGCATTCGAATTTCGAAATTGAAGAAAGTAGGTATCACGAATTTCAGGAAAAGGATGGCATTGGTTGATGTGTTTTGGGAGAAGTTTCTCCAAATATTAGAAAGCGAATTGGGCAAGTCTTTAAATTTAATTTTTTATTTTGGCTTAGTACCTTCGAGAACTTCTTAAATTGAACAAATTCTTTTCGAATTCCTTATTTGCAGGTTAAGTTTTGATAATTAGAGGTGAACAGTTTTTTTTTTATTTCTACATGCCCAGCAATTTCCGAACCAAAGGAATCTATGTGGAAATAATGAAAGCAAACCTTCTATAATTCACATATGTATGTACATATGTAAATATCTAATGAGTACTTATATTAACTATTTGGAACACTGGCTGAACCGAACTTCGAAATTCATCCGTCAAATTTGCCAAAAGTTTTCAGTTAGATCATCTTTTTCTAATTTTTATTTTCCTTTTTAATTCTTTTTTTTTTTTTTTGTAATATACACAAAAAAAATTTGAAATATTTTTTATTGAAAATTAAAATAAAATTAAGACAAGAAAAACTTAATTTTGATTTATTTAAAAAGTTTACTAACTACTGGCCTTGAACTCAAAACATGAAATATAATACATATATAGAAAATTAAAAAAAAAAACTCTGGTACGTTTTCGTTTAATTTTGTAAATTCTTATGCGTATTCCCTAATTTGAAGGCGCAAAGATACAAAGCGTTTTCAAGCCCGGACACACTAACGTTATTTATATTTTTCTCTTCATTTATAATTAAAGTGCGACGAAACAAAGTAATTTCGCTTTGTAAAATCTGTCAATAAATTAGAATAAAATGTGGTGTTTTATCAAAAATCAACACGAACAAATCAGTGTCGGCTCTGAGTTTCACTGATAATAATCGAAAAATCAGTTCTACCATAGCCAAACATTTCACTTAATTGCTCCCCGACTTTTACTGCCTTTAGGAGCTTTCTTTCCTGATCGTAAATTTAAAAACAGATATTATCACAATACAATTTAAGTATGTACATATATTAAAAATGTATACAATGCCTAACATTTTTTCCATCGATCAAAGAACTAAGCAACACTGTGGCTACACAGCTGTCAAAATAAATTAGGAATGACAAGTGTGAACGCAGTTGGTTTATGCCAAGTAATTTGGAAGAAAACGCATAATGTACGTTGTAGTGCGTGCGGGGGTATATACATATGAAGTATATAGGGTGTACATATGTAGTTTTCACATATTTCGAATGTTTATTTGTCACTTGAAATTAATCGATTTTTTTTACACACAATTAAGGCAAAAACTCTTTTTCAATTGACGCCGCCGCGTTTTGTTTACGAGTACATTTCAATTTTTTGATTAGTACCAATTGAAAATCGGCAAGTAAATGACCAAAAAGCAATACTATTCTGCTTACATGCATGTGCGTAGGTGTGTGTGTATGTGTGGGCGCTTGTTGACTCAAAATAAAGAAACAAATAAACAAATTTAAATCTAAACAAAAGGAAATTTATTTAGTATCAAAAAAAAAATAACGCAGATAAAAATCAAAGATTACATTTGTTTAATTACAGATATGATAAGTATTTGTTACTATTTCTTCACATTTCACATTTATGTACATAAAACATAATCACTCCATATCCATATCAATTCAAAACTATGGAAAAGAAATCTTTAGTTACATATATTAAAAATGAAATCTGAATTGTTGAGGGAGCAGTAGCTGCCATTTATAGCCAGTTCAAAATGTATTCTTAGTACATAAACTAAGTAAGCGAACAAACCACAACCATATTAAAAATAGAGTTATCATTTTTATACCCTACACCACACATACCTACTTACTGATCGTACTCTGTAGTGAATTTCAGAGAAAATCAAATGCATTTCAGAAAATCACAAATCTATTTAAGAAAAAGTCAAAAGTGTTTCAGAAAACCCCAAATATATTTCAGATAATGCAAATGTATTTCAGAAAACCCAAAATGAATTTCAGAAAACCACAAATATAATTCAGAAAACCATAAATCTGTTTTAGAAAAAGTGTTTCAGAATGTTTTTCAGAAAACCTTAACTTTATTTACGAAAAATTTATATGAATTTCAGAAAAGACCAAATATATTTCAGATAATACAAATGAAATTCAGAAAAACTCAATTGTGTTTCAGAAAAATGTAAATGTGTTTCAGAAAACCCCAAATGTATCTCTGAAAACCACAAATCTATTTCAGAAAAGGTCAAATGTATTTCAGAATATCACAAATATATTTCAGAAAACAACAAATACATTTCAGAAAAAGTCAAATGTATTTCAGATAATACAAATGTATTTCGGAAAACCCCAAATGCATTTCAGGAAAGCACAAATCTACTTCAGGAAAAGCCAAATAACTTCTCCAGAAACTGACCGATTGATAATTTACCTTGCGAAATATTTGTAATTAGTTGAGTATTAAAATGCAAAGGAAAATTTCCAAATCATGTCGAAACATTTTTTTTCGGAAAAGCGAAAAATTACACTTTTTTGCTTAATTTTTCATTTATTATCATTTTGACCAAGAAACAACATATTGGACCGTTTGTCTTGAAATGGAACGGAGAGAATGGAATGGAAGAAGTTACATACATGCCGTTTCGTTTCCTGTGCCAAGAGTTTTCGTCCGATTCCACCACACCAGAAACAAATTTTCTGTTAGAGGAACGATGGGACTGATGGAACGTCCTTTGTGACAAAAATGTTCAGATATTTAATATATTTGGTGTGATGATTTTTAATACTTAGAGTTTTGTTAAAATACCGGAACGGGAGATGTTTTTTATTTATAATCAAAATGCTTTCCCTTAATGACTACGTAAAATATCTCCAGATACCGAATAATTTATTCGTTTTTCCATCCTCCCTGTTTCCCTGCTTCAGCTATTTCATAACATCTAGGTATTACTAGTACTTTTTTTTTTTTACTAACTTCTACTACTATTTTACCAATAGTACTGCTAATTACTACTACAAATTTTACTAATTACTACCAGTGTTTTTAATAGTTTTTTGCAAATGCTACTACTAATTACTACTACTATTTTTTACTAAATCTGCTTGTAATCGCTATAACTATTTTTAGTAATGCTACTACTATATACTACTACTATTTTTTAATAATTTCTACTACTATTTTTAGGAATTCTACTACTAATTACTTCAACTATTTTTACTAACTACTATTACGATTTTTAGTAATTTCTACAACTATTTTTATAATTGCTCCTACTTTTTCTACTAACTTCTACTACTATTTTACTAATTACCATTAGTATTTTCCACTATTTTATTCCTAACATCTAGGAATTATTTTCAGGCACCGTAAAAAATTGTTTTTAATCGTTATTTTGTTAATTTCATTTTTTTGCTTGAGAAATAATCGTTATTTATTGAATTTTATTTTTACTTTGAAAACAATCGTTATTTTTTTTTAATTTCATTACTCATTTCTTAGCAAAAAATAGATCTTAAGAAATAACGGTTATTTCTTAAGCAAAAAATTAAACTCTAAAAATAACGATTAACCTTGATTTTTTTTTTAATAAAAAAAACAATGTTTCGTAAGGTTGTTTTGTAACAAGGGGTAAACTGGAAAGGCGTTGTATCTTCTCTTTAAATGGAATACAATTTTCCAAATATTTTTTTATTTTCGTGGAACCTATCCTGATAATAATGAGTGACTAATAAGACTTAAGCTTCGGCCACAGCTCTCAAGAGAAGCAAAAACTCCAGATAAAAAAACAACACTTAAGAAATGCCCAAGTAAATTTCATGTGTCAAATTTCCTTAAGTCGCTCCACAGCTCTCAAGAAAACAAAAATCATTTCGCTACTACCTTTTTCTAAAGTTTTTGTAGATAATGGTAATAAAGAAACCCTGGTTATGACTAGAAATTTTTATTATTTATTTTTATTAATGAAATTCATTGTAATTACCAAAATTTGTGGTATTATTTCGAAAAGATCAGAATCAAACTAATTAATTTTATTTTTCCTTCTCTTCTACTACTTTTGTGTACCGATCACCATGAATTATAAAATATAACTTTACATATAACTCGCGACCGACATCCTGCAAGCTTTTCATAGCGTTGACTTTCGCCAAAATTACAACAAAAGATTTTCTACTATTTATACTGTGCTAGAGTTCTAAATGAAATTTATATGTATGTACTCGGAAAACTGAAGGGATATGCACTTTTACACATACACATACACATACATGCGTACATATTGCAAATACCAAGTGTCATAACTTATTTACATATATGTAGCATAAGTATTTGTTATAGTTTTCATTATTTTTGATTCGAAACAAAATATTAAAATTTGAAAAAAAAACTGCATGTATAAAAACCCCAATATAAATTCCCTTCTATTTCTGATCACTGGGTTCTATGGCTTTTGCTCGCAGTTTATAGTACAAACATATTCTAGCCTAAAAGTATGCAATGAATGAGGACTAAAACGGTTAAACTATAGAAGAGAAAGATAATGCGGATTATGTCTGGGCTAAGAGTAGAAAGGAAGATGATACGAAATAATGCGGAAATACGAAAAAATGGCTGTAGCCCAGAGAAATAATTGCTACAATAATTAAGCGAGTTTTATAGCAAGTTGGAATGCAGTATAAAAAACTGTATTAAATACAGTTATATGGGAAAAAAATTGACACGACATTTTGACTAGTTTTGGGAATTCTTCGTTTGCTTCATGTTTGCTATGTTTGTTCTTTTTTTACAAAAGTCGTGCATTACGTAAAAACGTGGGACTGTCATACTTCATTATATAAATTACATACTTAGAGTTTTTGCAAAAATTTGAAAATTTCATGAAATTTTGTCGAGTTTTCCTATGCATTCTACAAAATTTAAAATGTGGATTTATGCGCTGTTTGTCATGTAGTGAGCCTAGACCTTTTTGAAAAAAATAACAAACTGTAGAAGATAGCCAAAACTTGTCAAAATGCCATGCTCCTCTTTTTTCACTTACAATTTTAATTAATTAATTTCATCTGTTGAAATATCTTATTTAAATTGTAATTTTTGAATCTTTTTAATGATCATGGTTTAATCGATAAAATTTCGGGAATATGGAATGTAATTTTGAAAATTAAAATATGGAGCATTTAAAAAAAAAATTTTGGTGGGGAAAATTATAAAAACTGTCTGTGACTTATGACCAAAAAAAAAATGCAAGACATCTGACATTATTTTTGTTTATAAGATTTCGTTATTTTGTAGTTTTAGTTTCTTCGATAAAGTTTGATTGTTAATTTTTTTCGTTGAAATTTTATAGATTTTTTGTGATTTTTTCGATCAAAAATAATGGCTATTTATGGATTCATATTTTATCGATATTTTTTAATTTAACTTCTTTTCGATCATGAAATAAAAAAACATACTATTATTGTTGTTATTGACATAGCCGGCAAATTTTTGTGCGAAAAATCGAAAAAAAAATTAAAATCCAAGAATAACGATTATTTTTGATCAAAGAAATAAGATTTCAAAAAATTTGCGCGAAAATAAAACTTCAAGTAGATATAACGATTTTTTTGTTGAACAAATAAACACCACAACATACCGATGAAACTTTATCGCAAAAACAAAAATAAAAAAAACGATCAAAAATTATCAAAAGAATTAAAGTCCAAGAAAAACGATAATTTTTATCGAAAAAAATATTCATAAAAAGTGATCGGAAGAATAAAAAATCTAAATAAAACCACCATTTTTGTCGTAAAACCAAAAATCACAAAATATCAATAAAATTTCAGAGAAAAACCACAAAATCAAAAATATCGATAAAATATGATCGAAAAAAATAAATTCCAAGAATAACGATTACTTTTTAACCAAAAAAAAACATAAAAACATATAGATAAAATATGATCGAAAACAGCAAAATCAAAGTGTAACGATTAATTTTGATGAAAAAAATAAACAGCAATAAATATCGATAAAATTTGATCGAACAAACAGAAATAAAAAAATCTATCAGTTATGACCGAAGAAATTAAGATCCAAAATTAACGATTAGTTTTGATCGAAAAAAAATATCGATAAAATATGATCGAAAAAATAAAAATCCACAATATCATTAAAATATGATCAACAAAATTAAAATCCAAGAATAACGATTATTTTTGCTCGAAACAATAAAAATATAAAAAAAATATCAATAAAATTTGATCGGAAAAATACAAATCACAAGATAACGATTATTTTTGATTGGAAAAATAAACATCACAAAATATCGTTAAAATTTTATCGAAAAACACATCTATACATCCTCTAACCGTCAGTGGGTATTTTATGTAAGAAAATTTATTTGAACATGAATTAAGTCAAAGCGTCGGGATAACCTTACTGGTAGGGATGTGCTACATATTACTCGTTAAGTATCGTTGCTTTTACTCACAAGTATTTTTGTGAAAAAGCATCGATTCCAAACCGATACTAATCAGCAAGTATCGAGTACATTTTGCCAGTCTATACTCTAAAAGCGATAAATTAAGAGCTGATGAAGTGGGCGCTAAATAAATAAATCGATACATATCTTTCTTTTTTCGTAAGCATTTGGATTTCTGGCAATTTTTTTTACGGGAACTCTAAAAATCATAATCATTTTTAAAACTATTCTCAGATGCCTTTTGAGCCCTTGAATTGCTCTCACTCATGCATTAAAATTTTAAAATTTTTTTCGATATCGAATCGGTATTCGATAGTTCCAAATTTATTTTTTTTTGGTTCACTTTTCCGCTGATACCAGGTACTTTTAGCCGATACCTGCTAATTGTGTTCAGTTGGCGAAAGTATCGATGCCAAAAGTACTTGATTGCAACATGAAAGTATCGAGTACACATTATACTTCTATTTAATTGGAACGGACTATCCCTACTTACGCGTAGTAATACGGCGTTGGGTAATATTGTTATGGATCAGTTGTAGTTTTCTTATCTTACACCATTTTATTATCACAATAAACTAATTACTACTCAATTACTTAAAGCATCAAATCAATACTCACTTGTCAAACGATCGACGCTCTCAAAGCGTCCTTCCACCTTGGAGCGCAGTGAGTCCAAGTCAAATGGAGCAGCAAGTCCATGATCAACGCTACGTGATTTGCTCCTGTAAAAGAGGAATAAAACAAAAGACAACAACAATTAGTCACAAATTTAACTACATAAATCAAAGACATACTGAGTAAAACAGTGATAATAAATATTTTGAAAATACGTTTGTTTGAATTTATGTAGATATTGTATATTATATGTATAATATAAAATAAATATGTGCGGAAGAAGAGAGGATGGAGTTAGGTGGCAGATAACAAAATGTATGCGATATAAATTAATGAGCGCTAGTCATGTGCCATCAACGTAAAATGCGACTAAGACTTTGGTAGGCAATATTTACTGTTATTGTTCTTGTTATTGTTATTGCTATTGCCGAGTGAGTTTATATCTTTACTTTTCTGGACAGCGTTATTAAAATTTAAAATTTAAATAATGTATTGCATAAAATAGGGTACCGTACTATAAATAAAAAGTTTAAGAGGTTTAACGTACAAATTTATTAAGAGTAAACGTAACGTTGATGATACGTTGGTCGTCGTTGCACTCGTGAGTTTTAAAAACAAAAAAATTATTTATAGCTATGCCGCAGCAGGTTATAACTCTTTCACAATTTGCTTAAAATTCTCAACAAATGTTGGAAAACATAATACTTGTGTAGCTATGTAGTTATGTTTGGCGAAAACTTTTTTCGTATGAACTCGGCTGCGTGCGAAACGATGTTGAACATTAAATTAATTTTACATTTTTAATTTTCTCCCATTAATTATATTTTTCTTGTTAATATAATCGCTGATTCTATTTTTACAAATTCATTTTCAATATGCTACTACTAATTGCTACTACTATTTTGAATAATTTCTATTACTATTTTTACTAATTCTACTAGTAATTGGTACTGCTATTTTTACTAACAACTATTACTATTTTTAGTAATTTCTACTACTATTTTTACAAACGTTACTACTTTTTTTTTACTAACTTCAACTACTATTTTGCTAGTAGCAATGCTAATTACTACTACTAATTTTACTTACTACTACTAGTGTTTTCTACTATTTCTACTACTATTTTTGCAAATGCTACTACGAATTACTACTACTATTTTTACTAATTTCTACACCTATTTTAGTAATGCTACTACCATATTTACTAACTTCTACTACTATTTTTACTAATTCTACTACTAATTGGTTCTACTATTTTTAATAGTACTCTAATACATATATACTACTATTTTTTAATAATTTCTACTAGTATTTTTAGGAATTTTACTACTACAACTAATTGGTGCTACTATTTTTACTAACTACTATTACTATTGTTAGTAATTTCTACTACTATTTTTGCAAACGCTACTACTTTTTTTTACTAACTTCAACTACTATTTTGCTAATTACTACTACTAATTTTACTTACTACTACTAGTGTTTTTAATAGTTTCTACTACTATTTTTGCAAATGCTACTACGAATTACTACTACTATTTTTACTAATTTCTACACCTATTTTAGTAATGCTACTACCATATTTACTAACTTCGACTACTATTTTTACTAATTCTACTACTAATTGGTACTACTATTTTTAATAGTACTCTAATATATACTACTATTTTTTAATAATTTCTACTAGTATTTTTGGGAATTTTACTACTACTTTGACTAATTATACCACTAATTGGTGCTACTATTTTTACTAACTACTATTACTATTGTTAGTAATTTCTACCACCATTTTTACAAACGTTACTACTTATTTACTAACTTCTACTACTATTTTCAAATGGTACTGCTAATTACTACTACTAAGTACTACTAACAACTACTCCTACAACTAATCCCATATTTAACTCTTTATCTCTTTATGAAGTCGGCAAAAAAGTTGTACTTCTCGTTCGCGCTTTTGGTGCACGAACATTTGCTTTTTAAGTCTTTAGAAACCGTTGTTCAAAAACTTTCGACTTACTAAAATATCGTATTTTGATCAATATTGATTATCAGGATAATTTTTATGAGCTTTGGCTCTCAAAGTGCTGAACCGATTTAATAATTATTTTTTTTTTTAAAAAACATTTGAGAAAAACCATAAAGTGGTATACGTATTTTTTTATTGTTTGAAGAATATGTGCATTAGAATGGATCACTCTACATAAAAAAAAAAATTCGTTTCCGATTTTAGTATATCGGAATTAGTATAAAATTCGCTAAATTTTAAGGCATTATATTTCACCGATTTGAAATTACCTACCCCCCTTTGGGAACTTTTATAAATAAAAAAAGCTGTGTCACAAATTAAAAAAAAAATTACGTTGCACAAATTTTCAAATATTTTTAAACAGAATTTTCAAACTTCTGAAATTTAATTCAGTTTTTAAACATTCCATTTTTTGAGAACTTTTCATTTTTGCGAAATATTTTGACAAAAGTTTTAAAACATAACAAATTTTATATTTCCTGTAGAAAACCGCAATGTTATTTTTTTAGTGAGGCAGCTTAATGTGAGAAAGCCTAATTGGAGGTATAACAAAGTATGCAGAGTATTTGCTAGTAAAAAAATAAAAATAATAAAACTTCCAAACTTCCAAAATTTAAGATAAAAACATCGATAATAAGGGTGATGCAAATATACATAGATGTCAGATATTTCTCTTAGCGAATTTGTTAAATACTTTTGGGACATTTTTATTTAACGCAAACAATATATAATATTTGATGTTTTGAAAAAAGTAAAATAGGAATTTGACAGTTAATTTCATTTTCAATTAAACTTGGTAATTTTATACATAATTATAATTTCATATATGCATGCACATTAGGGTGGTCCAAAAATACATGGGAGGAGAGTAAGGAGGAATTTGATTGCTCGTCTACCTTAGGATTGTTCTAAGGTATAAAGAAAATACAATACCCATATTATTATTATTATTTTTTTTTTTTTCAATAGAAAAAAGGTCTCTCAAAGCTCTCAAAGTTCCTCATGTATTTTTTATGGGGGAAAAAATGTTCTCCTAGAAATAGTATACAATTTTAGTTAATCAATATTTTTCAAACAATAAAGTGTGTTGCTCTTTAGGAGACTTCAAAGCATAATACCGAATTCAACCATTTTTAATATTGACGATTTTTTATGGGATTTCCCGAAAACCCCCAATGAACGCTAGATGTACACTGATGGCTCTCAAGCCTTGCGAATTGAACAGAAATGCTGGAGGTATCTTGTACTTCCGTTTTGAAAAATATTGTGGATAAATTTCACCAATGTTGGGCAATTAGATTGAATTGATTTATTTTGTTAAAGCGCGCGTGCGTCCAATGATATTCATTTGAGCAAAGGCATGTGCTGCAAGCAATAGAAATAAAATAATAAAAAAAAAAATATGTATGTATGTGCATATAACTCATATATCATACATTTTTTTCTGAAATTCGCGGTTTCGTTATTGCCTGTTTCCATTTTTTCCATACTACCTTACTCTCTACATATTTTCACATATTTTTCTAAATACTTTGTTATATCTCTAAATATTTATGCGTTTCGCTATTTATAGTTTGTAATTTATGCACTCGACTGCCGTTCGTAGCACAATTTCGATTTAGTTATGGGCAAAAAAAAAAAAAAAACGAGTGCATATTGTTTATAATTTTTGTCTAATCTTTTTAACCTTAAATTTCAATCACTGCCATATTTTGTTGTTTCATGCATTTCTATGATTGTTTTTTTTTTTATTTCTATTTTGGTTACGATATGCTTTTATGCTGCTAGAGAGTAAAGGGTGTCTCAAAATGTGAGGCGCAAGTTGTTTTTCTTTGCTGTTTGAAATTGATTTTGTGGTTTTTTTAATTTTGCCAGTTGAATTTGTATAGTTTTGCATATATATAAAAATAGTTAGATGAGATAGTTGCCGAAAAAATCTATTAAAATCTTTTGTGTTCCTTTTCTTCTAGCAACCAGTTCCTTTGGTTAGGATCATCTGGTTTTTAAATTATAGTTTGCTCTTTATTGATGCTGTTTTAAAAAGTTCTCCTCCAATACACTGCATATTTCAACATTATTATCCTTGGGCAGAATTCTTATTTTTCCTCGAGTTTTTGCAAAAATGATAAATTTGTTAAAATACGGGCCTAAGTGAAATAGTACGGATTTATATGAAAAAACTTTTAAAGGAAATATTTTTGTAGAATATTTGATTCCATTTTAATGCTGACAATTTGATAGTTTTGATAACTCTTTTAAGTTTTTTGTAAATAGAAAATAAACTAATCTGCTAGTCTGATAGAAGGTTAGCATTTTATTGCCAATTTTCCGGGCACTAGAAATCTTCTAGACTGAAATCTTGAGTTATGTAATTCGGTTAAAGGGATGTTGCGAATGCAGAATTTTGAAGACTCTTTTCTTTACATGCCTCCCAAATCCAGGATCAAAATTTTTTTTGATGGACTTACAGGGTTAAAATGCTCTGCAAAAATATTGACCAGGCACAATTTAAACTAAGCTAGACTACAGCGCATTTAATAATTATAACACTGCCACATAATGAAAAGTTTTGACTACATTTTTTTTCTTTATTTAATTTCAATTATTATTTTTTAAACAAAAGTACAATACATACTACAACAAGCCCCGTAACTAAACTAAACTATTAAACAGTGTGCGATATGAAAAAAAAATGCAACAAAAATTTAAAAATTTGTATTCAAATTAAAAAAAAGAGTTTTGTAGCACATTCAATTCTATTACAATAAAAACAAGTTTCCGCACAATTTACAGTTCATTTTGGAAACGATTTTTTTTTTTTTGAATAGATAATAGATAAATTTTCGCGCATGCCTGGTTTCGTTATACTAACTAGTTACAAAAGGGTTGGATGTTCCTTTTAACGTTGTTTGTGCTCTTTCCAAATACAATAATATAAGTAAAAATTTGAATTTAATCTGGCCATACAAAATGTTTTCCTAGGAATAGAGAACCGCTTTCTGAACTAAATTGTCGAAATTTTTTTTTTTTTTTTTTAGAAGTCAATACTTTGTGGAACTATAAATGGGGAAATGAAAAAAATGAAAAAAAAAATGAAGTAAAATTTAAAAAGTTGGTTTTCTAAGCTCAATGTAGGTGAAGATTAAGAAATATTTCAGATTCAGCGCCACCTATGTGTTATATTTTTTTTACCAACATACTTCATTTCACATGACTAATCGATAGCTATATCTATCAAAAAAAAAAAACTAGAAAAGTCGTAATTGTACATTGAAAATTTCTTTAAATTACCGTAGATGATGCAGGGATTTTTTTTTAGAATTTTTGTATGCCTATTCACTAAACTGCGCGTGCATATTTTATCAAAATATTAAATGAAAAACAATTTAAAAAAAAAATGTTTGTATAGAAATTTTTTAGAATTTTCTTTTTTGAATACAATTTTTTGTTTTCAACGGCATCAACGTACTTATTGTTGTTGTTGCTTATTTGTTGTTGTTCATTTCTTTTGTTGGTAAATCCGTTAATGTAAGCTGAGAATACGCCAAAAATGATTATCATAAAAACCAAAACTTTAAACTTAGCGACGCACACGCTTGGTGTGGCTAGTGTAAAATATATTTCGAATGACACATTTTTTATCTGAGTAATATTCGAAATGTAAACCAAATATGTAAATTAAAACGATTATTAGAATTTTTGCGACTCCAACGTCAGTACTCTGAGAATTTCATACCATTAAGGCGCGGAGCAATCGATGATTTTTTTTACGGTTTTACAACCCCCAACTTATCAATTTCAATAGAAGATAAATAATTAACTATATTTACTTTATGATTAGGCCGCCAAATACATTTTGTGTTACATATTGAAGAAAAGGAAACAAAGCTGTGTGTCTAAAAATCAAAAATTATTTCGAGATTCCAGGAAAAAAACGGGCGTATTATCACAAATGAAGTTAATATTAAAAAATGTAACAATTTTCCACTTTCCCAGTTAACTTCGGAAATAAAAATAAAACTATAAATAATCTCACTAAATATTTTCACCATCTTTCATCAAAAACAAAAACCAAAAAAAAAAATCTTTATATATTTGCCATTTCTAAGCAAATAAAATATTTTACTTAAAAAATAAAATCGCTACTCATACTGAGCCACCCTGTATCTAGTGCATGGAATGCCGCGCTGAATTATTTTCATGCTATTAGACATTTTCACAAACAGTTAGTCAATGCGGCTAGTTTGTGAATTAATGCGATCTTGTTTTTTTTTGTTGATTTTATTTTTTTTTGTGTAACGGCTTGTTACGCATTTCACTGCGCGTGAATGCTATATTGTTGTTATTATTATTGTTGTTATTGTATTGTTAGTTGCTCTATTTGCCGCTATTGTTTTGTAGTTATGTAGTTAAACTGCATTTTGTTGTTTTTGTTATCTACTACATACGCCGATATAAGTATTTTATTGTATTTGATTGCGTTATATGTTTTTTTTTTCGTGAGACGACCTTGTCCTTAAAATGTTTTCCTTGAATAGAAAAATTTGCTATGGCTATTGCTTTTATTTAGCAATAACAAAAGTAACACCAACAACAACAGCAAAAATAAAAAAATTCTATATACGAGCAAAGCTTTTGCCAACAGTTGTAAAATATTTCTTAATTATGAATGACCAGAGTCCGTTAGTTATAGAAAATTGGAAGAGGGGAAGCTAAAGGCGACATCTTTTAATGATACTATCGGAAAACTAAATGTTATATCTTATAAACTAAACTTATCCAGAGTGCTAAAATCACTCCAAAAACAGCTAAGGAACGCATCGATTTCATTAAATCCAACTGCATTAAATCCAACTACCTGATAAAACACAGCGCATGTTTTTTTACTCAACACGATAGAAATCCTCTATCGATTATTCGATTGGAGTGTATAGGAATATACTCGAACAAGTACGTAGTCATGGACTGAATTCTGAATATCTTATAATTAAAACAAGTTGAAACTGAGCTTGATCTCGGCCTTGGTTGTTTGCTGTTGGCATACCCTAGGAACCTGGGAGAAAATTAGCACCAGGAACGCAAATTTTATACGCCGATTCTCCTGCGCCCTATTTTTTCTGCTTTTATGATTCTTAATTTTCAAGCCATTTGGATTTGTAGATCAAACTGATGATGTTGTTTATTGTGCAGTTAGAAACCTTCTTCTGGTCGATCGCAAAGAAGAATCCTAGACTTGGCTGTCTATTGCGTACCAGGGCAGAACTCTCACAGAGATCGGGAAGAACTATATCTCTACTATTCTCAATTACACAGTTCTGAAAGCGTGTGTTGTAAGATATGATCATGTTTGTCGAATATGCACCACTCGTTATCGTGATTGTCAGTCAAAATACATACAATATTTTTTTTTAATCTACTAAGCAGATTTCTGTCGCAATTTTGCAAGTTGTTAATCTCTCCAACAGTCTCCAACCATCAGGAGTTTACCATTGGTGATGTCAATGCTAAAAGTGCTGCTTGGCTGTCTGAGGAAGTACACGCCATTCTTGTCAGTACCCTACACTGCAGATCTTCACCGTTTCGAAGATGCTAGCAAAGCCCCCGTACCCACCCCGTAATCCACTTCAGAGCCGTCGGTGTAGTCCCCTTGACCACTCTCCCTTTACTCCAGCTCCGCATTACTTATAGTTTTCGAGTTCCGCATCGCAGTAGCGTGCTCTGATACTTTCATAATCCGGATACTACAAAGTTTGCTGGCAGCTGAGAAAAACTCCTGTTCCAGTACAGCGATCCATTGTAGACATGTAGCTGATTTTTTCAATGAAAACTTCAATGCGACCAGAGTATTAAGAATATAATTGAAAAGTTACCGATAAATTCGTTCACGTTACACAGAATGAAAAAAAAATTAAATGAAACAACCTACTTGTTGTCTAGTAAAATAAATCTGACAATAAGAAATTCAAGGGCGAAGAACGTAGACTACAAAGAAGTTGCATCAGTGAATTATACTGTGGCAAGAAATATTAGCTTACTTCACCACAGCAAAAACCAATTGGATCAAATCAGATTCTAATATAACAATCGGTGAACATCAAATTTGTTCTGGTATGGGGTCTATTCTATTTAATGTGTACATTCCATTCCAATACGCTTTCCAGCAAATAATTTATTTCACAGCTGTTACTATGTCGACTACAAAATTGAAGAGCTAGAAACCATCTCTGCCTTAACTTGATTTGAAAGGGTATACAATTGTTACCATACATCTTAGTTACACCTTAAAAACGGGATTTCGTGAATCAAGTCTGAACTACTCTACAAAGCCACCCATCAGACCTAAGTATGTAACATTCCTGAGCTTGAGGAATGGTCGCGATATATTCTAGCATAAACCTCCAAGTATGCTTTTTGATACTGATACGAATCATTGTAGAACAGGAAGATTCTCTTTATCCGACTTCAGTGCGTAAAGTTTGGTGAAATTACTTAGCCTATAGGCATAAAGAAAACAGCCATCTTTCAGCATAGAGTGAAGTGACAGCTGACTCTCCAAGGATCCGAGGAGAGCCAAACTCTTCAACTATGGAGTTAAGCGAAGACAGAACAGAAGCGACTAATCGGTTAATCGATTGACAGAAGTCGACTTCACCTAATCGCCTAACCGTTTCCTGTCGACTTATTCGACTAACCGCCCATATATACATAGCTAGTTTAGTCTATTGTTGTGAGTAACTGTCACTTTTGAATAATTTCGGTAAGTCAATTTTTAGATTACTAGATGGTAGTCGAAAGTGGATGGTTAATCGAATACTTGCTATGCAATTATCAACCATCAAACAAGTAGCTAATCGAATAGCCGCATAGTCGATAGCAAGAGCTCTAATATTTAAGGAATCGTCGCATGAGCAGTAACCCAACTAAGTAACTCGGGACTCGGGACGCATTTGAGACTCCTCATCAGCTATGGGAGGCGGAGTTTAACTCAAATAACGATATACAGGTAGCGAAGGAGATTATCTCTAACTGAATGTTGTTTATGGCTTGTCGGATCCAGTAGTTGCCACACATATGACTGTATCACGTGCGTTAGTTCAAGGAGCTGCGTTTTAAAGCAGCGGCACAGCAGCAAGGAATTTTTGATGAAATATAATCGCCATTTTATGAATTCTATTTTTTCGTTCAAGTTAATCGTTTTTTTTTTAATTTTTATTTTTCGCTCAAATTTCATCGATAGTTTGTGATTATTTGTTTTTCGTTCAAAAATAGTCGTTATTTTTGGATTGAAAGGTTTCCGATCACATTTGATCGTTACAATTAGATTTAAATTTAATCGGTCATAATAAACGCTAAAAACAATTAAATTCCACAACACCGATTATTTATCATCGAAACCTCTCAAACTAATCGACTTTTATCGATCATAACAAACGTAAAAACTTTTGTTGGCGATGACAATACGATTTATTTTTTATGACCGAAAAAATCAATATCTCAAAACATCGATCACATGAGATCGGAATAATTTAAGTTAAATAATAACGATTATTTTTCATTAAAAAAAACATTATTTTTCAATACTACAAAATAATGAGTATGCAATAATTTAATTATCCGAAAAAATCGAAATAACGATAACGATTTTCGGTCACTGAATTTAAAAATAAAGAGAAAAGACGCCAATCTACGGCAATTCTTATTTTATGTAGTGTCTACGGACCTTACAGGAGTTTGTTAGTTTACCGTTTCAGCCGCTGCTAGTGCGTGGATGCTTCCACGTCTTCGCTTAGTGCAAAATAAATTCCTAAAATATTTTGACTCCAAGGTTAAGATTTTCCCAACGAAAAAGTTCAAAAGGCGCCATAGTGCGATGTCGAAAGCCTTTGACAGATCTAACACTACTAGGGCGACTATAAATTCTAAGTGCTTGCTTATCTCTTGAGTCCATTTGGGGTGGGATATCCCTAACCTAATCTAAAGGAAAACCATTTTGAAAACATGCCAGTACATTTACATATTGTTTGCTCATTTCACCTTCGTACTTTGAATATCACGAGTAGCAAGACGGTTGCCTATAATTTAATCTTAGTTTAATTGCAAACAAAATTCTCCGAAGCGGTTGACAATAAATTTTAGTACTTTCCATTAATAACAAAAAAAAACAAAAGCCCGCTATTTTATTACATCATTTGTTTATTTACGCATTTGATTCTCCTAAATTGCCTCAATAAACTAATGAAGTCAAAACAAATTTATCAAGCATACATATTTGCTTTTTTATGTGTACAAAAAATTCAGTTGAACTAAATTACGAGCAAAATATGTAGGTAAAAAAAAATGCAAAACTCGAAACGTACAGCCTTTCATTGCATTGCATTCGTTCATTCATTCATTCATTGATCATTTAAACTTGAAATTTATTTATAAAAACAAATGAGGAATAAACTGAAAGAAAGGCAACAAAACAAAAAAAAAACAATAACGCACCGATCGCGGCAGAAAACTTAAAAGGAATATTGAAAAATAAACAGCAAACCAAAAGAAAATATTAAAAGTGAATTTTTATTTACTTCTACATGAAATGTGCTCAGTTTTGCAATTTGGTAAATTAAAAAAAAAACGAAAAAAACCTAACTCAAAGCAAAGCAAAACCGAAATACGCGTATTGCAAAAATATTTTGTAACGTGTAAGAAAAAACAACCTCCATTAGCTGCTCGTCATGACAAATTCGTGTTTGCAACGACCGCGCAGAAGTGCTGCGAAAGATGTTGGAGGTGTGTGTGTGTGTGTGTGTGTGGGCGTGGGCGTGTGTTGGAGTTCTTGCCATGTTGCCATGCCGCACAGTGTAACGTACGCATATAAGCTGCGGTCAAACAAACAAAAAAAAAACCAAATGTGCTCCAATTTGTTCGAAATTTTTGATTTCACTGCAAAAAGATGAAATAATTTACATATCAGATTTCGCTGAGCTTCGTTTTCATTTGCTTTATCAAGAAATCTGAAATATGTGCAAGGTTGGTTTACAGCCACGCCCAACACCCATACAAAATTTTTGGCAGAAAATTTAAATTTTGCCCGATTTCGTCGCCAATTGATTTCTAGATAGCTTTATTTATTTATATTTTCAAGCATTAAATATCTATTCAAGTCAGGGACCGTTTACAGTTACAATTTTAAATTATAAATATTTTAAAAACAATTATTTTTGAGATTTATAAATCCAAAATATTTATATATAAATAATTAACAAACAAGAGTAATTTTAATTTCTTATATTATTTTCAATCGGTGACTTTTACTTAAAAAAGTCAACAATATAAATCAGCCAACGACTTTTATTTTTTAAGTCATATTCATAAAAGTCATTATCATTTTTCGCAGAAAAGAAGTTGCGGATTTATTTATTTTCCTTTTATTAGCAATGTTTTATTAGAGGACAAATTACACCTCAAGTAAGTTAAAATCTGTTAAAATCAATCATCATAAGACTTTTTAGTCGTTAATGAATCATTTACTATGACTTCTTAAATTTGCTTCAAAAATTATGACGTAAAAATAAAAGTCACCGATGACGTATTTATAGAAGCCACTGACTGATTTTTATTGATTCCTTTTAGCAAAAAAAAAAATATTGAATAACAGTTACAGTTATCAAAAGACAATATAAGAATAAAAATATTACTATTTAAAGAACATTTACATACAAATCTAATATAATTGTAATTTTGAGTTTATAAAATAAAAATCAGAACTTAATTGATGACTTCAATAAATAAGTCACTTACTGATTTTTATTGATGACTTTCATAAATAAAAGTCACCGACTGAAATCAAAAATAATTGTTATTTTGGGTTTATAAAATAAAAGTCAGAAGTGACTGTTATTTTTTAATTTAACATAAAAATCACAAATTAAAATTTATTGTCAAATTTTATTCTCGGTGAAAGAAGTAATCGATTGGCATATTTCGTTTGGTTGTAGAACATTTCCCTCATAGGGAATTTTTCAATGACAGTTTTAGTCAATAAATGTTACTTTCGATTTCTTATTCAAAAAAAATGTCTGAATTGAAGGCAAATAGCTATCAAAAGAGGGAATAACGGAAAAGACTTGGCGCTCAAGAAATATTATATATAGGTTTTCCTTTATTTTGAAGGAACCTTTACAAAGTCGGGAGAAAATAATGAACTTTTGAAAAAAATTCAAACATTTTTAGTAGTTCAAAATAAAGAAAAACTTTGTTTTCTTCAAAACTTTCAAATTTCGAAAATGCATTTTCATTTTTTTTAAACTTTAGCTTATGTTTCAGGTAAAAGAAACGAATATTATAAGCTATAAAGAAATAGGAACATTTTATTTTAAAAACTTTCAACTTTGAAAGAACTAAAAAACTAGCTGGTAAAAACCGAAAAAAAAATTAAATTGATTCTATTCATATTTGAGTATTTGCTATCTATTGGTATGCAAATGTTTTCTGAATTTACCAATTTATTTTTTTTTCACCATTTTTGACCACTGGCACGACACTGTGCGCCGTCCCATACGGAGCAGCACCAAGAGGTAAGCGAAAAAATGCGCATAGCGGGCGCGACCGCAAATTCAAAATTAATAAATTTGTTGTTGATGCTTTGTGGCTGCTGCTCCTGTACTTAAATATTTATGAATAAATCGCCCATGTGCTTTAAAAGTGAACTAACTTAAAATTTATGAATTCCAAAATAATATACTAAATATGTTTGCCGTTTTCAAGCCAAAGGAAAAGCCAAAACTATATTTTGTTGCTGTTATTTGATGTTAGAAAACTGCATATGATATATAAGTACATATTCGCAAGTTTTGACTATTCGCATATTTTTCTGTATTTAATTTTACACTAGATTTTAAGAAATTTATCTAGATTTTTTGAAAAAACTGGGTATGAAGTTTTATAGTCTTTTCAATTTTAGTAAAATAAAATGTAAGTTTCAACTGGCTACAAATTACCGTTGGTTTTTGGCAACTTTTTTTCTGGCGCTCATCCGCAAATTCGTCCATATTATTAAAAGCTTGCTTTTTTTCGTATGGAATAAACCGCGCAACTCCGACAGCAAGAAAAAAAGAAGCAAAATGCACTTTATTACCTTAAAATTTAATGGGCTATGAACTGCATACTCAAATTTTGTCGAAAAATTCAAATTATTTGTAAAATTATAATTGAAAATTTTTTAAATCTGGTGTATGAATTGTTGAAACTTGGATTTTTGATGTAGAATGAACTATAGATTTATACGAAAACTATCAAAATAAAATTTAAGAAAATTAATAGTTAAAACCTGTGAATTTGTGGTTGTGCTATCGTTATGTCGTGCACTGTACGCAACTCCCTTTTTGTCTTATAATCATTACTAGACTATACATGGTTTGTTGTTTTTTTTTTTGGCGCAAAATATATCTGTGTTTGTACGAGTGTACGCGTTTATTAACAATTTTTTTTTTTTAATACACGTAATTG
Organism: Anomoia purmunda; assembly: GCA_951828415.1. Taxonomy (NCBI): domain Eukaryota; kingdom Metazoa; phylum Arthropoda; class Insecta; order Diptera; family Tephritidae; genus Anomoia; species Anomoia purmunda. Next base: position 20,570,996 of record OX639993.1, read on the forward strand.
AAATGCCATAAAGCCATTAACTGGCAACTTTTTTGCTCGCACCAGTAAAACAGTCGACTAGACAGCTCGATGTCAGCTTAAATATTGTACGTAGGCGGAATTTATTAGTTATTTTAATTTAAGAATTGCAGATAAATTGCTATTTGAGATCCGAATACTGTCTTTGCTAAATACTGTGGGATAAGAGGGAGTTTTTTTTTTTATTGAAAAAAAAGTATGCTCGGATCATCATAAAAATATGATAAGGAAAAATAGTTAGAACTGGAGTTTGAACATTTTAAATAGAAGTTTGCAAGCAAAATAAAAAAATTTAACATCCATTGATTTATGTAGTCTGTTTTCAAATTTTATTTGGCATTTAAAACGCGCTAAAAATTAAAAAAAAAAATTATAAAATTGATAGATTTTATAACAGTTTTTGTCTATATTAATTTTCTTTATGTTCTATATGAAAAAGAAAATTTTGTAACTACAGTGCACTGTATTTCATAAAGTTAAAGTTTGCAGTTTTAAGAAATGTTTAGTTTGGCAAGATGTGTCTTTTATTTCAGCCAAAGAAATTTATTAAAACACATCACTATGGTAACAATTTTGAAGCGACATATTTTGGTCATATTCTTGCGCCTTTTCGATTAGCTATAGTATATTCGATTAATAAATGTGAATAATACGAGCATTTTTGCAATGGGAAGAACCCAACTCAAACTCGTCCGGGCAGTAGTTTAAAATGAAAAATATTGGTCCAGTTACTATCAGAGTGGCTCAGGGTTGTCAATTACGAGACGATCTCAAAAGTGCGCCCCGCATTTCGTATTAAGATCTTGTCTTAAAACCTTACAAAGTTTTACTCGCCTTTTAACTCTTGAGATGGTGGTGTTGTTGAATTTAAAAAAAAAACGCTATTCTTATAAGCAATAGATGATACCCGAGACTTTGCATATAATTGCAGTAGATTTTTGAAACTGAAAAGGTAGATTTGATGAAGTTAACCAGGCCTTCTCAGGCTACTACTATCACTAGGATTACTACTGCTACTACTGCGAATTACTACTACTATTTTTACTAAGAGTACTACGAGTTACTGCTACTATTTTTACAAAAGCTACTACTACTATTTACCACTACTATTTTCACTAATGTTACTTCTAATTACTACTACTATTTTTACTGCTACCACTTCTAATAACTACTACTATTTTTACTAAATACTACTACTATTTTTACTAATGCTACTACTAATTACTACAACTATTTTCACTAATGCTACTACTAGTTTTACTAATGCTACTACAAATTACTACTACTATTTTTACTACTGCTACTGCTAATAACTACTACTATTTTTACTAAATACTACTACTACTTTTACAAATACCACTACTTATTACTATTACCATTTTCACTAATGCTACTACTACTTACTACTACTATTTTAACTAAATACTACTACTATATTTACTAATGCTACTACGAATTACTACTACTATTTTCACTAATGCTACTACTAATCACTAATACTTTTTTACAAGTACTACTATTTTTACTAAATACTACTACTATTTATACTAATGCTACTACGAATTACTACTACTATTTTCACTAATGCTACTACTAATAACTACTACTATTTTCAGTAATGTTACTTCTAGCTATTTTCACTTCTGCCACTTCTAATAAGTACTACTATTTTTACTAAATAATACTACTATTTTTAATGATACTACCAATTACTACTACTATTTTCTCTAATGCTACTACTAATAACTACTACTATTTTTACTAAAAAATACTACTATTTTATCAAAGGTTACTACTAATTACTAATACTTTTTTACTACTATTTTCACAAATGTCCCTACTTATTACTATTACTATTTTCACCAATGCTACTACTATTTTCACTAACGTTAGTTCTAATTACTACTACTGTTTTTTACTACTGCGACTGCTAATAACTACTACTTTTTTACTAAATTTTTACTAATGCTACTACTAATTACAACTGCTATTTTAACTAATTACTGCTACTACTACTGCTAGTTTCCCTTAATACTGGTACTATTTTTACTAAATCTACTCTAAGTACAACTAACCACTACTACAACGTGAAGTGAATGAAGTGAATATAAGTTAAATTGTTAATACTCGAGACAAACATGAGGGTATTCGATTTTCAACCACTGAAATATTTCAATATTAAAACAAACATTTCAAACAACCATATACACAGCGCGGCGTATACGTAACCTGCCAGCACTTGGGCATTTCATGAAAGCTTTCTCAAAGGAACCAATGGATTAAATAACCACAAAAACAAAATTCAAAAATAAATAAATCAAACCTATGACGCAACCACTGAGTGTCATTTGCTACAAATGCATTGACTTGCAGACGGACAAAGCGAATGCAAAGCTGTCTTTCTGCTTTTTCAAATATTTATTTGACAGACAGTTTTTCTGCTCGTATCATACAAATGTCTTCTTTTTTTTTGGTTTTTTGCCCACACAAAAAATACGCATAGCCATTTAAGGCACTACATGGCTGTACCCATCTATGTATGTGTGCAATAATGGCTAGTTTGTTGGTGTTAGTGAAATGACGCATAGAGGGTAAGCATCAATTTTGTTCTGTACCATGCCAGGCAACTATGTAGCTTTGAAATATTTTCAATACTTCTGAATGTTGCTTGATTGACAAAACTAATTTCCGCAATGGCACGCAGGCACGCAGGCACACAGATAACATTTAACTTAATTTTCTTTTTTTAAATAAAAATAAATAATAAAAAGCACGTGCCGATGCAACCGCAGTGCACGACAAAATGAGACAGTATAGTTTTACATATTGACAAGTTTTAACTTTTTTTTCTTAATTTAATTTAAATTATTTTTTTTTTATAAAAATAGAGTGTAGTCTACAACAAACAAGAGCCAAATACAAATTTCAAACCTTATTGTAAGGGTGAAAAAATTTTACAAACTTTGGACAAGATTTAAAAACTTTTAATTAGAATTTTTGCCAAAAAATTCGGTATGCAATTTTATAACCCATTTAATTTCAATTAAATAAAGTGCAAATTTTAAGTAGCTAAAAACTACCGTTGATATTTAACCATTTTTTTCATGCATGCTCGGATTTTTTTATATGGGAAAATCAGCAAAATAACGGCAGTAAAAAAAATGTGTCCTCTCTCGTCAAGCTAGTAGAAAGATATGACAAATAATACTTTCCTCTTAAATGGGTCCTTTTTTCTAAAAAAAAATATATACATATATCCTGATATATACGATCTCTATATCAAATATTGCGCATCAGCGTCAAATAGTTGGGAAGATATAACGAATTTGGCTTTTTTCTTTTTTTTGTGGCGTTGAACCACCCTTTTTCCAAATTATACTACATAAGGTTGAATCAATATCAGATTTGCCGTAAATGCTGCGAATTTCGATGAGATATTTTTTTTTTTTTACTTTTTATCAAAAATAAATCGACACGTATTTTTTTTATTTCGCTCAAAAAAATGTATGTGATAAAAAATTTAAAGAAAAAATTGTATAATATAGTATTGCAAAGTAGAATTAAAACCCTTACTTTGATTTGAAATAAATTTGTTTCTACCATGCACGGTGCTCAAGGAATTGAAAAAGGGCAGTTTACCAAAAATTTAAAAAATCATAATTCCATAAAAAAAAAAAAGTTTTTGAACGAAATAAAAAAAATTGGTGTCAATTTATTTTTGATAACAATCATTGCAAAAAAAAAAAAAAAACTCAATGACATTTGCAACATAGACTTGCAAATCTGATACGGATATGAAATTACCCATAAATATCATTGATCTAGCCGAATTGAAAATGTATCTGCCCTGGGGGCGTGGCACCTCCTATGTTTGACCAGGAGGCCACATGAACCTACTATATAAATTTCGTGAAGATCAGTTGAATACATTGGACGCCTATAAGGCAAACACACACACACCTTCATTTTCATGAATAAATTGCATCTACTACGAGTATTTGGTGAAAATTCCTGAAGTGGGTCACCCGATAATTTGAGCGCAATTTTTAATGCAAAAAGAATATTTTGTTTATTTTCTTGGGAAATTGAAAAGCATTTATTGCAATCAGATTTTGTAATAACGCAGTTTTTGCTATGTACAAATTTTTCGGAATTTGTAATGCAAATTTTTTATATTTTAAGCAATAATGCACAATTAATCAAACATTTCATTAAAAGTAATTAAAATCGAAGAAGAAAATGATTTAATCGCCAAAGGCTAGAAAACTGAGACGTTAAGGAATGTAAGCAGGCAGGAATGCAAAAAGCTCCGAAAGTTGTACCATTTTGTATGGTGAATCTAGGGAATATACATATATTTAGGGCCTAAGAATTATTAAAAAAAAAAAAACCGGAAATAAAGGTCAAGAAGAAAGGTGATTGAAATTTAATAAGCGTAAAAAAGGACTAAAAATCCAGAAAAAGCAGCTATTAAAAAAAAGAAGAAAATTAAAAATTATTGATATAAATTCTCCCTTCGAATTAGGTCACTCTTCACTATGATTTTCGAGTAATTAGATTGAACCCTCAGATGCATTGCCATTTGATGGTAGCCATGAAGAAACTTCATATTAATATTAATGACGTCTTTTGGGCGAAGAAAAACCAACATCAACATCACCATATTTGGAGGCAGCAGATATAGCGAGGTATTTTTTTTTTATTGCACATACTTTATATCGTAATAATCAATATTTACGCAAAATATATGCAGTACTATACGACGCTATAATTAGCTGTTGATTAGGGTCCTTGAATATTTTTTTGTAGCCTATCAAAATCAATTTACTGATAAAAGTTAAATTTAGGGTTAGGTTTTTTTTTTGTTCCATTCCACTCGACGGATATTCATCGAATAATTTTGATTAACAGATGATAGTCACCTAAAAAATAAAAGAGCCTCGCCTCAGGTGTCAAAATATAAATAGTACACACGCAAAAAAAGGCTATAAAATGAATTTACGCTAAAGAAATATTTACTGATTTCGGATAAAACTTACTTTATATTATGCAGGTTTTTATTTGAAGAAACATTTACGCACTCGGGCGAAAATATCGTGATTTGCAGAAAATTTACGAGATTTTAAGCAGCTCAAAATAAACAAATATTTTCTTCAACCCGAAGATAAGCGCTTGCTTTTAGTGCTTCTCGTATGTAAATTACAAATTGTGTGAACTGACTTGTAAATCTCAATAATGTTACTTGACAACTTTTACCGCCCTATTACGACGGCAATGCAAACACACACCGAATGTCTATTTTCATAAGTACTGCGCCTAAAACTATGACGCAGAATATAATTATATCTCACGTCGATTTCATGTTCTCGGCTAATACGATAACAACTACAATGACAACTGTTATCATTAGAAACCTTAATCAATTTTACCGCATAGTTTTAGGCGAAGTTAGTAAGACAATTGTCATGCAATGTATTTTGTCATGGGCGTGGAAAAATGACAGTTTATAATAAAAGGCGTAAACGAAAATGAGAGCAAATTTGAAGTGTTGGAAATAAACTGAAGAAAAAATGTTACTCAAGCCATCTAAATTTCCAATTTACATAAAATACATGATGAGGTTTGCATTTAGAGTTTGCCAATTTTTCGTTTAATATGAATATAATGGATTATTCATTTAGAGGTACTAAACAAATTTAGTTTTATCGGTTAGCCTTACAAAAAATGGTTGCTTATTTTTTTTCCGTTAAGATTGTGGACTTAAATTTCAGGCAGCAAATAGTCCGAAATTAGGACCGATGACTCCATCCGATCTTAAACCACCCTACAACCTTTGTCTTATGTGGATGCAATGAGATCTCTTCAACTTCTTTAGCGCAATTTTATTTATTACCATAGCTGTTAAGAGCCGAATCGCTGACCAAAATTTTGGACGAAGAAAATGGATCGATCCTCTGCAAGATTTCCAGGAGCTCAAGGACTGAAGCGGCGTCGGGCTAAATCTTTCCATTTGGATATAACAAACAATGCTGAACAAAAACACTATGCCAGTTTTAAAGAGACATCCGTGAAAAAATTATACCAAAAAAAAAATTAGGGTGCACCATTTCCGCATACAAAAAAAAAATAAAAAAATAATAATAATCGGTACTGTTTTTCCATCGGAATTATAAAATTCATTCTATTTTTGTGTGTGTGTTTTTTTTTTATAAAAAATAGGTTCGTAGTTAAAAAAAAAAACTAACCTCAGACTGTCTGAAAAAAAAATTATCAAAAACCAACCAACTTGAAATTTACACTTTTTAATAGTAAGATTTAATGGGCTTCAAAACTGCATACTCAAAAAGTGTTTAGAAGTTTTTGTTATACAGTTTGAAAAATTTATGAAAACTTCATGAATATCTGTAAATTTCGCAGAAAAATAATTAAAAATAAGTATTAAATTGAATTTTATTGCTTATCATACGCACAAAGTCAAGCTTTATTCCATTGCAATTAAATAACATTTTTAATTGAAATATTTTTCAATAGGTGGCATTCCTCGCTTGCTCTTTCATACATAGTAAATTTGTTTGATTTGGATAAGCGGTTTATTTATTATTAGGAAAGGACATTTATTTCATACTTAAATATTTGATCAAGTTTAACTGTTATAACTGTACTAAAAAATAATAGTCCGGGTTGACCGATTATTTTATTTCAAATAAAATAAAAATCCAAAAATAAAATTTATTATAAGTTCCGTAACCCTGATTTAAACTTAGACTGTTTTATCATCCCAGCGGATTTTTTTGAAAAAATTATTTAAAAATTTTTTTTTTTCATAAAAAAAACTCGATTTTTTGAGGTGTGCTCAAATTGGACCAGCTCATGTAAATCTCAATATTTTTTGGAAATATTTTGGCGAAAGTCTTAAAGCATAATGAGTTTTATAATCCTCTGGAAAAATCATAATTTTTTTTTTTTGTGATGAGGCACCCTAATGTACATACATAAAATACATGTGTGCTTGTAAAAAGAATTATACTTTTCGTACTGCGTAATCGAAGAGCGGTAAACAAATTCCTTTGATGTCACGTGACCTTAATTTGTGTACTCAGAAATACTACAGAAATATCTGTACTAAATTTAATTAAATTTTATGATTTTATTGATCTTATTGACCTAGACGAGTATCGATAATTCAAAAATATGCCTAAAAAATGATTTATTACACTTTGAATTCGGGTCATACTCGTAAATAAGAACAGCATTTTTGCTATTGTTGGGGATTGTCTAGCGCAGATATTTTTATGACGCTAAAGTTTCCTCGGTGTAAATTTCAAATAAGACGGCGCATTTCAAGCTTTTCGCTTCCCAATCTACTTTATATATCTACATATTCGTAGTCGTAGAAAATTTACGTATTTTTACACGTTGGTAGTTGTGTGTGGCTGGCGATAAACTTTTAGTGCCTTCAATTTATGATTTCGCTACAGTAACAAAAAAAAAAAAAAAAACAAAAATTTTTTTTTGTTTGCTAACAGAAGGCTGTTTTTAATTTTATTAAGTTGCTAATAACTGATAGAGCTATTATAAAATAATTAAGTAAACCTCGTCAATGTTTTTATAGCTGGGAACTACAAATAATGTGCTAGGGCCTTTGGCGAGTTTTAGTCATCAAAAGAAAGACATTTTCTTTAAACAAAAATATTGTTTATTAATCAAATATTTCTAAAGGGATCCATCCAGTGAGGCTATGATCTAGTGCTGGAATATGAAAATTATGAATTGTATTTAATTAGAGCCGTAACTTTGCACCCAATTTGTAAAAGAACGCTAGGCAAAGCAACAACACAAACTCGGCGCCAACTCGCTAAAATGATAACCGACCTGAAACGCCGTGTTGGGAAGATAAAAATAAACTGCGCTATTTTGAATGAGCCCTACGAGAATGGATGGGAAATTTCAGTTTAACACTATTTTTTTTGTTAAATAACCAAATCAATAAAAAAAAAGCCAGAACACTTGTCACCAAACAAACCGCTATTTCAAAGTTACCTACAGGGTTGGTCTTGCAATGAAAGGAAAATTTCATCCGAATTGGAGCGTTCCCTTCCTACACGGCTACAAAAACAAAATACCTTTAGATAACAAAAAATGGATATAATTTCTAGTCGTTGTACTTAAAAATTGCAGTTTTTGAAATTTTTACTTATTTGAAGCACATTTTGGAAGATTTTCAGTTCATTTTCTAAGCTTTAGTTGAAGTGTGACCCATTTAAATTGAGTGAGGAAAAATTATATTTATATAAATAACGGTTTAGCAAAGCATAACTAGATCATTTGTATACCCGAAGGTCCAAGATAATTTCCGTCTCAATTGAAAAAAATCCATATTTACAGACTTCTCCGACAGCTAACTCATTTTAGTGATTCAAATTGTTCCTAGCTGGGTAGGAACTCAGACGACGAGTGTGCGAATATTGATAGCCGTGACCATTTTTCCCCTCATTACCTATTATATAAGATTTGCTTTTAAAAGCGGTTATGCTTTGCAAGAAGATTCCAAATTTTCTTGAGGCTATATTTACATATAAATCAAATGTTTGTAGCTTGTGATTTAAAAGGTGGAGCTCAGAGCCGCACATTCCAAACTAAAAACAGGTATTCTGCAATAATTCCGACTCAAAGTATAAATAAATCTACATTGGCAGAAAAACTTTCCAGATCGACTGGTAGAGCTACAACCCTGGACCATAGATCTGTACAATGATTAAAAGATGGATAAAAAAAAAACAGATGAGAGGACGGGTGTGTAATGTTCCTGTAGTCTTAACCCCCACCAGCATAAACCTTGAGAAAAGTACGATGGGTGCCTTTATTGTTACTTTTTCAGAGAGCCAAGGGTCCATTGAGGCTCTATCAAGTTGTAACTCTTTTTTCGAGCTAGCGAAAGAGTGCTATGGTAATCTCCAGCTACTTTCTTACCTAATTGGCTCTAGAACCACTTAAGCGATTTGGAAACATCAAGTGACGTCAAGTCATTCCCCACTTGGTTCTTCCAACTCAAAGGAAGCCGTCCTCTTCCTCTACCACCACCAGCTGGTGTCGCATTGAATACTTTCAGAGCTGGAGCATTTTCGTCCATATGCACGCCATGTCCCAGTCAAAGTAGCTGCTGTATTTTAATTCGCTGGACTATGTCTATGTCGCTGTAAAGCTCATACAGCTCATCGCTCCATTATCTGTGGTATTCGCCGTCGCAAAGACTTAGAGGTCGATAGATCTTTCGGGGAATCTTTTTCTCGAACACTCCAAGGGCCGTCTCATCCGATGCTGATATAATGCCCATGATTCAGCGCCATACAATAGCACGGGCATGATGAGAAACTTATAGAGTGTGGTTTTGATTTGTCAATAGAGAGCTTTACTACACAATTGCCTACTCAGCCCAAAGTAGCACTGGTTGACAAGAGAGAATTGAATTTGAATTTCCAGACTGACATTACTGTAGCCGTTAATGCTGGTTCCCACATAAACAAAGTCCTCCACTTTTTCGAAATTGTAATTGACAACAGTGATGCGGGAGCCAAGACGCAAGTGCGCTGCCTGTTTATTTGATAACAGGAGGTACTCAGTTTTGCCTTCTTTAACCTCCAGACCCATATAGAGCTCGGTTGTTGAAACCAGAAGTTGCACGCTCTGAGGAGGTGAAAAAGGTAATAATGCGTGGGTTGCCTGGTCACTGTGGAAACGGCTCGATCCCCACTCGCTCGAGACCGGAGCGCTTTAGTGGTTTCAGCTGGTCTATATCTCAGAGGATAATAAAGGACTGGAGATACTTAGAGCCAGATAAGAATTTGGGAACATTATGTGGGTACATACTTACCAAGCTCTCAGCTATGCCTCTTCTAGAGGAAACGTAAACCTACCGAACAGAACTGACTGCGTTCACAAATGCATCACATAGTTCTGTATGCAGAGACAAAATTCCGACTATTTCTGATGGATTACCAGACCTCCGCATAGCCTACATATGTGATGGTCCGACCTTGGCTGTAGTAAAATTGATTTCCCTAGGAAAGTTTCAACCAGTTGTCTGATGATGGGCTTCAAACCTCCACAAAGTACTGTTTATTTCAACAGCAATCGTTCCCATTAATTATGGAACACGATGTGACTCATTTGGCTGCCTAGGTTGGGTTTACAGTAGCTCATTCTGTTAACTCAGTCTACCAAAACTATGGTGGCAGTTCTTGCCTCTATCTCGGGAGTGGCTTGATCGATACGCGCCTTAAAGAACTGAATAATTAATGAATAGTTTCCATAACAATTGACAACCTAAGGACGTCAAATCGGACATCGTCGATACGGCTGATAACACGCTTACCGAACTTGACGCACAAAAAATCTCTTGCGTACCATTTGATGTCACCGCTCCGAAATTCGCACCAAACTCAGCCTCTCTGAGGATGCATTGACTATTCGTCGAGCACGTGCAGATTTTTCGATCCCCGGATGCGGCAGGCTGGTGCGTGAAATGTTGTGTTGTTGAGATCGATGGTGAGTCGATGTTACCTGACGGAGTCGCACACCCTCAGCTATGGCAGTCGCATTCGTGTCAGTGAGCACCGTGCGACGGCAGGCAAGAACCGCGAGAGTTGCTTGTTTAGATGCGATTGAGATTTCTCACACCCGCACGATTTTGCAAATTGGCCCATAATTATTATCAAAATAAGGATGACTTTTCCACAACTTTACGGTCAAATAATTATTATTCTGGATCTCTGTATAGGTAAAAGGGTTGATTAAAGAAATATTAGTGCTTTTGGAAAAATGGTGGAGCTGGGGTCAGCTTCAAAATTGTACAGCTACCTTTCCCTAATAAAACAAAAGCTTATATTTGCCTCCATCTACTTAACCGATGTTATGAAAAAAAAAATCGTTGCATGCCAACTCATTATATTGAAAACATATAACACTTACTCGTCGTTACCCAAGTAGTATATCTAAATATTTGCTCTCGCTTCCACCGCTATCGAGTTAACGTTGCTAATCTACTGAAGTGGGTGTCATTGACCGATCAATTTCAAACACTTTTCCCCATAACATCATCATCATTGAAGGTGCGATTTTTCTATTTGCGCACAGCACGCGTAATAAATGAGTACCTAGTCTAGGTACTAACTCACTCTATTCATCTACATAACTCTATATAAGAGTGGGCTTAAAGGTTTGGGGTTGTAATAGAGCTAAAATTTGCACACTCCTAGGGATTAGAATTTATAAGTGGTTTTGCAAAATATACATATGAATATATGTACATAAAAATAAATATATGGAGCATATGTACATATGTATTTTACATACATATCATTTTATTTGCTATTCGGTGGCTCTTAAGTGCCGGTCATGAAATATAATTATCAGGTCGTAAACCATACATTCGCACTTACAGTGCGCGACATAACGATAGCCCAGTAACATATTCATACGTTTTGACTATTTCTTTTTTCTTTATTTAATTTTAATAATATTGTTAGCTATTCAAAATAAAGTTCATTCTACAACAAAAACTTCAAACTTTGTGAGGGTGGGGGGAAAAAAATTCAATTATAAATTACGCAATTTTATAGCCCCTTAAATTTTGGTGCGATAAAGTACCAGCTTTAAGGAGCTACAAATTACCGTTGATTTTTGAAAATATTTTTACTCCTGATGCTGTACGAGTTTTCCCATATAAAAATCCGAGAAGAGCGTCAAGAAAAAATTAGAGAAAATCAGTGGTCATAAAACCGCATACCGAATTTTTTTCCAAAAATTCTTATTAAAAATTTTAAAACCTTGTCTAAAGTGTTCCCATTTGAACAAAGTTAGAAACTTTGATTTAACCGCTGTTTATTGTGGAATGAACTGTTAAAAAAATTAAAACTAAATTAAGAAAAAAAATAGTAAAAAATATTATTATTATTAATAACACTGGTTTACAATATTAAACTTTTTGTCTGTTGCCGCGAATCCTGTGTTTGATATTGTTCACTCATCACTTGTTTTTGTCAAATCTACCCTCAAAATTTTTTGAGCAGCTCGAGTTACTTTGTTTTTGATTTCATCATTTATATTAATTTATATCATATATATTAATCGATAACAGGCATATTTTACTGTGTTAAAATTAGTTTCTCTAGTTTTTGCGTCATGAGTAGTTCAAGGAGACGTTGTTTAAACAATCCAGATCATTTTTGCTATATATGCGGAGAATATGTGTTTAACAATAGTAGAAAAGTTATATCAGAGTTGGTGAAAAATACCTATTTTGAGTATTTTGGGATGCTCTTGGATAAAAATGAGAAGTCTTGGGCTCCCAATTGTGTTTGTAAATCGTGTGTGGAATATTTAAGATTATGGAAAAGTGGTAAAAGAAGTGCCTTTAAATTTGGAACACCGACTATTTGGCGAGAACCACAAAATCATCTCATAGACTGTTATTTTTGTAGTGTGAACATAAACGGTTTAAACACTAAAAATCGAGCTAAATGGCAATACCCAAGTACTAGTTGTGTTCAACGTCCAGTGCAGCGTTCACCTCACTCTTCAAAGCTTAAAAATATATCTGAACCATTAGAGCAAGACATTGAAGGACCAAGCTCATCACAAAATTATCCTGATTTTGAAGCTATGTCTAATGAGCCAAAATGCTTTTCCCAAAATGAGTTAGATGATCTTGTAAGAGATTTAAATCTTTCTAAACAAGCTTCAGAATTGTTAGCATCAAGACTAAAAGAAAAAAATTTGCTATCCTCGGATACTAAAATAAGTTTTATCGTGAAAGAGATACAGAATTACGGTGTTATTTTTCCGAAGAAGATGGCATTACCTTTTGTTTAGATATCAAAAAATTGTTGATAAAAATGGGCTTGAAGCAATACGAACCAAATGACTGGCGTTTATTCATTGACAGCTCAAAACGTAGCCTAAAATGTATTCTATTACATAATGGAAATAAATATGCTGGGGTACCTATTGCCCACAGTACAAAGTTAAAGGAGGAATATTGTAACATTTCGCTAGTCTTGAACAAAATAAAATACAATGACCATAAGTGGCTAATTTGTGTCGATTTAAAAATGGTCAACATTCTTCTCGGTCAACAAAGTGGTTACACCAAGTTTCCCTGTTTTATATATATTTGGGACAGTAGAGCTAAACAAGAACATTGGGTAAGAAAAAACTGGCCCTTGAGAGCAAATATGGAGCCTGGAAAGCACAATATAGTCCACAATTCATTAGTATCTCGTGACAAAATTATCCTTCCACCATTACACATAAAACTGGGCATCATGAAACAGTTTGTAAAATCACTAGATAAAAATGGGAACTGCTTTTCTTACATTTGGCAAAAATTTCCTCAGCTCACTATGGAAAAGATTAAAGCCGGTATCTTTGATGGCCCTCAAATTAGACAACTTACGAATGATACTCAATTTAGAAATTCTATGACTGAGTCAGAACTAAAGGCTTGGACAGCTTTCGTATCTGTGATGCAGAATTTTCTCGGAAATCGGAAATCTGAAAATTATGTTGAACTTGTAGAAGACCTTCTGCTACAATTAAGAAATATGGGATGCAATATGAGTATAAAAGTCCACTTTCTCCAGTCACCTGGACAGGTTTCCGAAAAATTTAGGAGATATGAGCGAAGAGCAGGGAGAGCGTATGCATCAAGACTTACGCGTCATGGAAGAGCGCTATCAGGGTTTCTGGGATACAAATATGATGTCTGACTATTGTTGGTCTCTAATACGTCATTTTCCAAAGTCGACACATCGGAGAAAAGCTTTAAAACGAAGTTTTTTAGAACTCAATGATTAATTGTTTCTTTAAATAAAGTTTTTCTTATTAAATACATGTTTTTTTCTGTCGAATACCTACATAGCTGAAACTCAGAAACTAGAGCTGATAAAAATATTCTAATTATATTTTTGAAAAAAGCATATTATATGTAGTCAGCAACTGCTAAAATTTCTTCGGCAACAAATGTACTGTAAACTAGTGTAATAATTTGTGATTATGTGATGACAAATTGAGAAACTTTCACTCATTGATTTTTCTTTTATTTAATTTGTCTGTACATTGAACATTTTTTTTAAAGAATGGCCGAAGGCAGATAATGTATTTAATAAGAATATATTTGAAGCATTTTTAGAATAGTTGTCTGTCTGTCTGTCTGTTTGCCTTTTTGAACTAGCTAATCTTCGAAACTGTTCACTGAATTTTCATGTAGCTTTAACTGATAACTAGACAGTAACCTCGGTCATAACATAAGGTATATTTTATTAAAATATTAATTGGGGGAGGAGGAAACGAAATTTTGAGAAATGGCTAAGAAAAATTGTATTTTTAATAAAAAAAAATTTTCAACGGCATCAACGTATGCCGGTGTAAATGTTTTAGTTGGTATTTTTTAGGTGTAACGGCACACGCTTGGTTTAGCAAAATTATATAATTTTTTTAAATTTCACAAAATTTAAAATTCAAAAAAATAATAATAAAAAATTTATATTTTGGAGTAAGTGATGTGAATGAAGCAATATGTGCCAGATATTGACGGCAATCTAATTAAGTCAAACAGAGATGTCAAAAGCTTGTCTACATTGCCTTAACCCATAAACGATCACTATGAACAATGGGACCCGATACAAATCTAAATGAGCTTTTAAGTCATAATTTCTAAATTTTTTTTTTGGTTTCGTAATAGTTTTTTACAAAACGAAAATGTGTTCTAAATTTTCAGAATCTTTTGTTTTCCATTTTCCCGCTTTTCGCTAAAAAAATATTCACTTAAGTTTGGAATATATTTTTTATAGGTTTTTTCTAAAAAAAAAACAATTCTATTTTAGTTTTTCACGCGCAATTGATTCGACCAAGTCTAAGTAGCTTATTTCGAACTTTACCCCTTTTAAATTTAATAGGTTTACGAAAACATTTGTAAATATTATTATTGAAGCTTGTGGCCGCATTTTTGTATGAAAACTTAACTCGATTAGGTTGTTATGTTCACAAAATTGAATGACGAATTTTCGAAATTTCGAAAATCAATAATTCATTCAAGTGTTAACAATTTGACATAACAAGACAGTCGAATGACAAAGCTGTCTGTTTACAGCTGCTATTTCACCACATCTCCTCAACGAAATTCTTTCTATACTCTGTCCGGGTATGAACTCACAAGCTCGGATTTGTCAAGCAACAGGTAAGCAGCCGGTGATCCAAGCGGACAAGTGAACTGTCGTTGCCTTTCGATCTTTCTACATAAAAAAAGAATTCAAGTGCGGCAGTCTGCGGGTATATGACAAATCTATTTATTATTGTTTGAATTTGTTATGGTTGGATTTGTTTTTTTTGATATTACTTTCCATATAATAAATAAATCACATTTACTTTTTCATGGAAGAGACCCAAAACACCTTCGGCAAGAAAAATTCTCAAAATCCAACGATAACTTCTAGCTGCGTGAAACTTGCACTCAAATTTAATTAATTAATTTTGAAAACTGCATACTCAAAAACATTCTAAATTTTTTTTTAAGTTTGAGATTTTAATGAAATTTTCATACTCAAAAAAAATTTTTTTTTTTTTTAAGTTTGAAATTTTGAAAACATTTTTATTGATTTTTTTTTTGAAGAGTTACGCCCATTTAATTGTAGAAAAAAAATTCGAGACAATTCGACAATATGTGGTGACCTTTTAATTTGCAACGGAGTGTATATGCCGGCCTTCCCATAAATGCTGCATTTTCTTTTTACTCCGCGTTTGTCTATTCATTGCGAGCAAAAACAAAAACAAACAAACAAAAATTAAAATCGTTCGCTTACTTAGCACTCGAATTGTCGTCGCTATTTATTTACTTTTGCATTTGCTACACACTTTACAAGTAACCATATACTGCATTTAAGCTCGCACTTGTTTATAACACTCACCACTCATGGGCTCTTGTAACAATCATTGGATTAACAATAAAAAAAAATTAAAAACAAGAAATAAAAAAATAAAAAAAAATAAACATAAACACCCAGTGGCAATGAGCTATTGAAAACCAATAACTATATCTTATTAAATTTTTTTATCACCAACGAACAGATAAGCTTTGACAGCATTGACACTTGAAAAAAGCCGAGTGCACACTTCATTCCATCTTTGCCATTGACAATGCGATTAGATAAAGATCGACCACTTTTCATTTCAGTTACGAAAATAGACGCAATGTGTAAGCGGCCGGTTCGATAACAAAAATTTGATAGGATAATTGTGATACCATTTTTTTTTTATTAACTTATTGGCGATTTTATAAACTAAATTAGCGTTATGCGCACAAATGTAAGTACATATACCCATATTTATTATTATCGTTGGTTGGTTGGCTGGTGGTTGGCGACAGTTTTTTTTTTTCAATTTTTCGAACGTCGCTCTTCGTGTGAATTTAAGGCATACCACTAAAGTTGCTTAATTTTTTAGTTTTGACTCTTTTATGGAATTTATCGTTGCGGCCAACTATGAGTCACGAGAAGCTGATTACTTTCGATACCATTTAGTTCGCTAGTGGTTATATTTTTACCGACTGTTCATTAATTTCAAACAAGCATTTCGATAAGATCCAAAAATATTTGTGCGTTGGGAATTCCATCAAAGCTCCTGTTGGCCCAGGCAAATGATTGTTGGCTGAGGAGCTGAGCTGAATTTGACAATTTTTTTTCTAGATTGGATTTGGCTACAGGAGGGACAATTTTTTCTAATAACGCTCTATTTCTCATATCAACTCCTTTTCTTAAGATATTGCGAGCCACAACTCTTCCAAATTTTCCACGGGTGGCAGCAGTCTTCCTAAAAGTTTCTGTCAGTATTTGCTGCTTCAAAGTATTACATACAAATTTGCCTAAATCCCAGGTTTGACTTTAACTAATTTTGGGTATTCCTAATTAACCCTAACTTTCGTCAATTTCACTCTTGCTTAGAGACTAGACTGAAATGCGGCAGGGGAGTCGAGGTAGGCTCTTCATTTCCATTGGAGTAGGTCATCTAGGCCTTCAGCGAATTCCGACGCAGAATTTTCGATAAAAGCTATCTTATTCCTGGTAGTTAAGGGGTTAAATATTTTTATTAAATATTGAACTTGAGTTTCTGATAAAAAAAATTATACAAAAATGGCCTGGTTATATGTACAAATTAATAAGGTGTATTCTAAACAGATCGGTTTTAAAGTTTTTATAAATTCACAACCCAAAAAATGATTTGATCGAAATAATTTAATGATATTTTTTAATATTAGTTTTGGTGAAAACTTATATAGCTCAAATCATAATTAGAACCCCGTTATAAATTGAAAATTATTATTTATTTTTATATATTGCAAGCTTTTTCGACTACCAATTTTTTATTAAATATTTTTTTTTTATAAAAATATAGCTCATTCTATAAATACTCGTATGTATAAAAACCGTTTAAATTCAAGTTTCAAATTTTGTGCAAAATTAAAAAAAAATTCAAAAATTTTCTTAAAATTTAAAAAAAATCTAAGTAGAATCATAAAACCAAACTAGGTATGCCCATTCAAGTTTAATATATGACGGGGCTGCGGGTTTTTACCATATACATATACAAAATTTCGAGAATGCTTTAAATGGAAGAAATTGCAAAGAACGTGAGGGAAAAATATCAAAAATTAATTTCTAGCCACTTTAAACTTGCACATAATAGTTCACTATAAAATTGGACACTTTTAAATTGGTATTAAAATTTTAAATAAAATTTTTGAATTTTTTAAAGTTTTGTAAAAATTTTAAAACTAGGATTTTAACAGTTTTCATTGTAGAATGAATTATATTTTTTGTAAACAAAAATCATTTAAATTAAATAATGAAAAATAAAGTTTTAAAAGAAAAAATGATAATAATATTGTAATAACAGTTGAAGAAAACTATTTTTAATAATATCTTGAAAACAAAAAGCGATCCTGACTAATTTGTTTAATATTTCAAGAACATTGAATCGAAAATTTGAAAACAAATTTCAACAAAAAACTTTTCATTACTTATAACGGATTTTTACAGATTCTTAAAATCTTACAACATAAAAACTATAGGTGTACACTACACTCATTTGACACTCATATTTTTGTTTTTTATACTTTTCAAGCAGTTGGCAACCCTCTTTAAAATATAGCTAGCTATAAACTTTCTCCTCGGTAAAACCAACCGTTTGGCAACCATGTTTAACTATTTCATATAACTTCTGTATAATTTTATTAAATTCGAATTCGCAAGCAGGTGGCAACCCTTCTTGTAATACAAACCTTCTCCTCAGCGAATTGAAAAGTTTGGCACCCATATTTTCATATTCACAAAATTTGTGTATAATTTAATATAACTTGATTTTTCAAATAGGTGGCAACCTTCAAAAAAAAAAAAATATGTATGAATCTTCACCTAGCCGAGACCACCTTTTTGGCACCCACATTTTTTTGTGTGTAATTTAATTAAAGTTGACTTTTCAAGCAGGTGGCAAGCAGCTACAAACCTTATCCTTTTTTCAAAATTTTCGTTTTGATGCAGAAATGTTTCTAGCGCAGCTATATGTTATTTTGCATCAAAAAGAAAATTTTGAACAAAATGTTGCTTACGTTTTTATCGCGGTTAGGCATCGATATGTGCATTAGGGTGGCTCAGAAAAAAAAAGTTGCGGAATTATAAAATTAATTGTGTTTTAAGACTTCTGCCGCGATATTTTATAAAAAAATATTACGATTTACTTGAGCTGGAGCGACTTAAAAGTACGTCTAATAGTAGAGTGAAAAAAAATGGTTTTTCAAAACATTTTTACCAAAATTTTTTTTAACGGAATTATAATCATGAGAATTGAAAAAAAAAAAAAATAGGACGGGTAAAAGTTTATTCGAAAATAAATAAATGGATATATTAGAAGTCTAAATCGGTCAACAAACAAATCTCCCAAAAAAGTTCGTAGACAGCATCAGAAATTTCATTATCGTTCAAACTTTTTTATAATCAAAGGTGATTTTGTTAAAAAAAATAAAAAAAAAAACAACCCAAAAATTTAGGTAATTTCAAATCGGTGCAGCAAAACTAAAATTTAATATTATTGCGGAATTTTTTGGTTGATGTCTTAAAATGTAATGAATTTTATAGTTCCGATGGAAAAACAGTACCGCTTTAAGTTTTTTATGGGAAGTGGCACACCCTAATGCACATTTTCTGCAATAATTAAAAAAAAAAACTAAGTATGTCACTTCATTCTGTTTCCCAATAATTCATTAAAAAAATATTAAAATCGGTTCAGCACTTTGAGTGCCAAAGCGTTACAAACATTCTCCATATATTTTACTATATCTATATTTTTTATATAAACACGGACTTTTGGTTGTTTCCATAATAAAAAAAAGGCTGAAAAATAATTGATTTATGAATATGAGGGTTGTAAAATAGCAGTTCACATAATGAATTTCCTTGGAGGGTAGAAGAGGTTAAGTAATTTGATATCTTTCATAAGTAATGTATAAAAAGTTGTGTGTATAGTACAATAAATATGTGAGATAATTAAATTTCTAAATACTTAAAAGTAAATATAATATTTTTGTAATATTTTTTTTGTTGCAAAATATTTATGCTAATTGATTCAAAAATATTAAATAAACGAGCATACAGCGTGCAACAGTTATTATATTGAAATGGCATGCTAATTATATATTTAATTAAAAACAACATAGATTGTTTTAAAAACATTTCATATCAAACACTAATACACATAACAATTATTGGCAATTAAAATACTAACAATATATATATACATACATATACGATATTATAAAATACATACGTGCATAGGGTAGAAGTGTAAGTGTAGTAGTTTAGTGCTGTTAGAGGGTTAATTTGTGTACTTACCGACGCACTGGCACTGCCAAATTGTCAACACTGCGTGACATAAGTGAAACATCTTGACTAGCCCTACGTGACCTAGTATGTATTGTTTTTTTGCGCATATCAGCCAACGACCAAATTGAGTGAACATAAAAAATTAAAGAAAAAAATAAACGAAAATAAAATAAACCAATAAAATATGAAATAACTATTTCAAAAATATATAAAAATCATATTTTTAGATAAATCTCTCAAAAACTATAAATAAAATTTCTTAAAGCGAGCAAAAAAGAAGAAGCGAAATCTAACTATATATGTGTTAAGTGAATTCAAACTGTCGTGTTGAGGGTAAATTCTATGTTACTCAAATTGGGCGACGCTTAACGGCATCGCCGCCCATCAATTGATCTCTTAGCTGCTCCTCCTACACAGCTTTGCTTTGCATTCACTTCCTCGCTCGCTACAAACAAAAAATTTGTTGCATCCATTTGCAGTGAAATGCCGCAAGCAATGTGATGGCAGGCAGACGCATAGCTTTTGTATGCAACTTTGATATTCTTTCATTTAATTTTTTAGCGCAGTTCGCATCAAATTTCATACTCATAACAAATGTATATCATAAATTGTGTACAATAGCGTGGGTGGTTGAATGCTATGGAATATATTGCGTTCTTTTTTTCAATCGTGCCAAGCAATTTTCGCGGCAACTTAATGCATTTCTCTAAACGGTTTATTGCTTATGCTTTGTTTAAATTTAATCATGAAATAAAAAAAAAAAACATATGCAAAATACTGGCTACTATTTTTAAATCTAATGCACGTCATAATATTTTATTTAGCGAAAAGTATGCAATTGGTAATTGAGATTTCTCGATACCATTTTCAGCGTGTGTAAAATTTAAACTATAAATATATTTAAACGCGACTAGCGATTCGTTGACTTTTTTCAGCGACATTTAACCTGTGAAATTTCTCATTATACCATTCCGTTACACTTTTAGTCAGATGGTAAAAATTATATTTTTCAGATATACCCCCTGGGCTGATGACTTGACAAAACTCAACAACCTGATAGTTGTCAGGTTTTGTGCACCTAAAACTATGCAGCAAAAACGTGACAACGACGTTATATTCTGTGACAGAGTTTTATTCGAAGTAAATCTGACAACTATCATGTTGATAAGTTTTCTCAGTTTGAGTGGAACTAAAGGGGTTTTTCAATAGGGATTGTACAAAAGTGGACCGATAGTGACAGCAAACAACGCCATATTTTTCCCGCTCTTTTGACATTTCTCTTCAGTAAGGTTTGCCATTTCATCATGGAAAGATATACGAACCAACAACCAGTCGAAATTATCAAAATTTACTACCGAAATTCGGAGTCAATGGCCTCAACTTTAAGAGCGCTACGTCCAATTTATGGTCGTCGTCATTTCTGGCTGAATGGCTTCGTCAATAAGCAAAATAGACGTTATTGGACAGGCAGCAATCCACGCGTACTCCATGAGTCAACATTGCATCCCTAAAAAATTACCGATTGGTGCGGTTTATCGGCCGGCGGCGTCATTGGGCCGTACTTCTTCCGTGATGATCAAGACCGGCACGTTACTGTGAATGGAAATCGCTACCGCTCAATGATAACCGAATATTTTTGGCCCGAATTGGATGATATGGGCTTGGACAACAAAGTGGTTCCAACAGGACGGCGCCACAAGCCACACAGCGAATGTCACAATCGATTTATTGAAAACCAAGTTTGGTGAACGTTTTATCTCACGAAATGACCCAGTCAATTGGCCGCCTCGGTCGTACGATTTGACGCCGTTATACTATTTCCTGTGGGGCTACGTCAAGTCTATGGTCTATACCAACAAGCCAGCGACGATTGATGAACTTCGTAGGAATATCGAACGTGAAATTGCAGCAGTATCGGTCGATTTATGCTTGAAAACCGTCGAAAATTGGGTACAGCGTCTGGACTTCTGCAAGCGTGGGCGTGGTGCCCATGCAAAAGAAATCGAGTTCCATACATAATGGCATCGAATGTACTTTAACAGGAATAAAAAATTTAATTCATATCCCAAACCGTTTTTGTTTTATTTAAAAGAACTTTTGTGCGTTCCTATTGCAAGACCCCCGATATAAAAGCATTTCTAGGCGCGCATATTTTTCTAATGTATCAAAATCGGACCATAAATACGTGCTTTTTAACTCGATTCTGGCGCCAAATATCGAATTCATTTTTCATAAAAGTGTTTCTTGTCGCCCTCAAAATATATGTTGCTAATTTCATCAAAATCGGAACATTAATACAGATTTTATGAATAACTCGTCTCTGGCGCCACCTAACGCATTTATTTTACATAAAAGTATTTTTTATTGCACCATACCTTTGTAATATTATTAATATCGGACTCTAAACATGAATTTTCTGAATATCTGAGCTCATGCGCCACCTATCGGATAAGAATATAGTCTATGACCGTGGTACGGCCTTAAGGAATATACTGTCTAAATTTGGATAAAATCCATTCATCGGCTTTTGACATACATTTTTTATTTATTTGGAGATACATTTTTATATATTATCTAGATTTGCATGTTTAATAAATTTTTGTTATGATTATTATTTAAATTCTGGCTATTTCTTGTTTAATTCAGAATTACTATTTAGTAAGAAGGAAGATGAAATAATCTGAGTGGCCTTAATTTAAAGTTTTGTTCTCTGTGACAAGAACTCTCGTCCAATTCACCACACACAGAAACCAATTGGATATATGTAGTCAGATTCTAATATCAATCAGAAAAAGGCAAATTAGTTCTGGTATGGTGGAATTGGACGAGATTATCTGTTAGAGGAACGGTGGGAAGGGCCACAGTTTCAGGCTGAAATTTCGGAACTCCAGAGCACGCTACAGAGAAACTCGAAAAATAAAAACACTCTGTACGCGTAACGTTATTAATAATTGTAAAAAAATGAAATTGAAAGAGCATCCAAGTGTTTGGATAAAACTAACAGGGTTTCATCAGTAATTGAGGAATTAAATAAATTAGTTAGGGATACAGAATATTTTTTTGGAAAGATTACGAGTACGCTAGCCAAGTTGTATGGAAAATAATATTTTTCAGGTGAGTACCGTGACTTCTCTGGTAATATCGCGTTCTCTCCACTCAATTTTCCAGCACTTTTTCACACAAATTTGACTGTAGCAGAGAAACTCGGAAAAGCTACCCCTTAATTGATCAATTGATTTTGGATTGTTATCATATACTGATCTGAATTATTATAACATCAAAGAAAGAAATCGCAAGATGTTAAGTCACGAGATCTAAATAGATAATTGACTAGATCATTTTTTAAGATCACCGAATCTCGTTTTTTTGCTAATGGCGCTCGACCCTCAACAGGCAATTGCAAACCTCCAAGTGTATTATGCCATGAAAGAACTTCTTCCAAAAACAAAGTGGCGTTCTGAGTCGCCGTAAATCTGTAAGTCACTCAATTTGTGGTACAACATAAAAACACACGAGCTATATGATTTAAGCCCCAAGTTATTATTGTTTTATATTAAATATTGCTGAAGAGTTTCGTGCGGGTTTTTTATTACTACAAATTCCGAAATTTGGAAAATTCTGCATGCTTACATAACTCGTTAACCAAAAATTATCTTCAACACGAACTTAAATATACTTTTTTCAATGTACACAAATGTGCACTAATGCTATAATTGCTTCTTCTTTCCTTTTCTGTTAAAGTTACATTACCTACTGAACCCACAAATGGCATAAGAAAAATAATAAGCATTGCTGCCAATATAACTATGTACATATTTAAAATTCTATCAGTCATACTCGTATCGGAAAACCCGTTATTTAATTGTCATTCAGAAAGCAATTAATTGATGGTCATAAAATGTAAATTTAGTAAATTACCATGATAATTTTTGAGGGTCAAATAAAATAAGAAACAAAAAAAAAGGTATACATTTTCTTACAAAAACGTGGTGCATACAAACATAAGAGAATTTATTAAAACTGTGATCTTGTTTTTGATCAACATCTCTCGCAATCTCTTAGGGGACGTTTTATAAATTAATTTACTGCGCTTTTATGATCAATTAGCGCCGCAGCGATATGGAAAGGCTAAATATCTACATACATACTAAAATAAAGCATGGGCCGGGCTATGGGCAAGGGACCTTTGGACTTTTCTGAATTTAAGTGAAAACAAAAAGAACTTAGTATGCTCTAAACGTACCACGTCCATATTTCGAAATTTAGATTTTCTTCGTTTTTGTCCCCTAATTAAATACTTCGTACCACAATTAACGGATATAATATGGAATATTTCGGTTTTTTGCAAATTACCGTTATGTAATTGATGCATTTGTGTAGAGGTTGCCAAAATAAATATTTTTTTCGATTTTGTAAATATTAAATTCTTTACACTGGCGAGCAAAACTGGTCAAATGGTGACCTTTTTAATATTTTAAGCTTTCGAACTCTTTACACAATTTATAAAAACTCAACAGATTTTCATTAAAAGTTTTCACTATTTTTGAATGTTGTTTAGACATTTTTTTTTTTTGTTTTTTGGCATGCTTTTTTTGCCTATTAAGTTTGAAGTGGCTAGAAATAACATTACATTTTTTTTTTAATTTTGGCCTTGGAAACATTTTATACTAAAATTAAATAAATTATAAAATTGCATACTCGAAAAATTTCTAAAACTTTAAATTTTAAAATTTTCATAAAAAATTGATCGAGTTTTCATAAATTTTTTATTAAAGTTTTGAAACATTAATTTGCAGGGGTTTGTACTATAACAAAATTAACAAACAATTTATCAAAAAAAAGGCTTGCTAATGTTGTCTTGCAGTTTTTGTTGTTGTTGTAAAAGCAAAATCCATTCCACACAAACGACTGCCGTGGGAACGCCACCGCTTTTGCTCGCCACTGTATGTTTATTTGTTTTCTAATATCTCAATTCGCTTAACAAATTCGCCTTGGGAGTGACTTTGACAATTGGCACACCAAAAACAAAAAACAAAATACATGTAAGTTTTGTGAATTAATTCGCTGTTGCTACTACCACCACCTTGCTGAATGCGCCTTGGTATCCATCGCTCGGATGAATTAAGCGCTGAACTGGGCCCGAAAAATTAGGCCGCGCCCATCTCTAAAACAACTACACATACACACATATAGTACCTACTCGCAAGAGAGAAATAAACTTTGCAAAGAGCTGAAGCAACCAGAGGCAATGCGCTGAAGTTAAATACAGTTATGTATTTGTGCAGCGCTTGTGAATTTTTGCATCTTAATCAGATTTATTGACTTCCTCAAACACGCCCACCTGCTCCATAAACGAAATTTGCATTGCAAATATGTGGTATGTATTTTTAGCGGATATGAAATGCGTTTATTGTTGTAATTTTTTATAACTGCATTCGAAATTGTAAATTTTACTTATGTACATAAATGTTTGCTTTGTAAGTAGAATTTTGCTATTTACCAGCGAATTGCTAAGTAAATATGTAATACTGGTAATTACTTAATTTATGCAACTGAATGCAGGCGCTAACAAATTGGCGTAGCGGTCGAAAAAAAAAATCAGGATGAAATTTATAACGACGCGTAGAGCGAAAAGAACGTAAATTTATACTGAGTTTGAGTATAAATTTACAATAATTTCAGAATAAATATTTGCATTTGAAACGTGTGGCATAAAATCACTGATTAATTTGGTGGATACTCAGCTGTATGGAAATATAGTGATTCACAAATTTTATTTTTTTATAATAATTATTTAATCTTTAGATGTATCTATAACTACATACATATGTATATAGTATAATAAAAGTAAATAAAAGTTGTGGCTGCACATTGAAAACTTCTTTTTACAAAAGTATCGATGGCGGCAACTGTTTAGGATATTTTCCTGTCTGTTTGCCGGTTTGAACTCGCTAATCTTCGAAACTACTGAATGGATTTTCATGGGGCTTTAACTGATGCCCAGACAGTATCTTCGTTCATGACATAGGGTTTATTTTATTAAAATATTAAAGTGGAATTAGAAATGTCTTAGAATCATTTTCTTCAAACTTTCTAATTCGAATTTTTGGAAAACTTTTGGGTTGGTATGGAGTTTTAAAGCTCATTAAATTTTAACATAATATTGTGCTTGTTTAAAGATGCTAAGCAATTCGGTTGACTAGAACTTCTATTAGCTACCCAGCAGACGACCGCGAGCCCATTCGCTCAGAAGCAGCCGACACGTGGCCAGAGAACCCCCAACAAGTTCCTTGCCTAAGAAGTCCTTTTCAAGTGTACCTTGCTCGGCTTATAGATCTAGTTCACAAATCTGCGGGATGCCTATGTGCACAGGTACCGAGATTGATTTGACAAAAAAGTACTCCGTAGCTCTCGAAAGAGAAATCAGGCAATCCTTAACCACTTTCGATCGCACCGTTATTGATATCATAGCTCTGGTTGCCGCTTGGCTATCGGAGTAAATATTCACTTCTTGAACAGAGGACTTTCCACCAAGCGTGCACATGTTCCGCAGCCCTCGGTGCATCCCTCCCCATCCTACTTGGAAGGAGTGGCGATACAAAAGTAATCTTTCTGAGCTTTCGTATATACACAGTGGTCCGTTATGGCCGGTATGAAGTCGAAACTTTGTAAAATGCTCGAATTACCACAATCCGAGTAAAATTTGAATCTAATATTCCGCAACCTGACATCGGCTTGGGTTACCAGGATTTTCCGCGCAGCCTCTATGGAAGTTATATTCAATATGATATTCAGCGCTAGCGTTGGCGTTGTCCGAAGTGATCCACTGATTTCAATAAGATCCGTTCTGTGCGCCTATTTCAGCTTACCGACTTCCACAGCCTTTTTCAGGGAACTCCAGCAAACAATAACCCCGCATAGGGGTATTGGTTTTACTACTTACTCCTATAACTATTTAATAGCTTTAGGGGAGAAAGTACATCGCTTGCCGATGCCCCTAAACAGTAGTATAAGGTAACTAGTGTCTTCCTCGAAGTTTCCTCAATATTCTGCAAGAAAGTTTGCTATCCAGTTTTAAACCCAGTTATTTTATGCTGTTTGAAAGCACGAGCCGAGCGACACCCAGCGAAGGCTAGGAATCTTGTACTTCTTGGTGCAGAGAACAAGCCAGGGATTTCCAGGGTTTACAGTGAGTCCGCAGTGCCGAGATCAACCGAGACAACCGCAGCTAGATATCCTTGCATTAGCTCGCACAAGGTACCCAAAAAAAAACTTCTGAAAATGAGCGCCAAGTCATCCGCGTATGCAATAATCTAACAGCAGTCACGCTCCAAATAGAAAGCAGGTCACTGCCCATAATATTCCAAAGAAACAGTGAGAGAAACCTACCAATTCGCGCTTCTCTGCCGTAAGGCTAAAATTTAAACCACATTGGACTAATTTTCTTTTGATTTAAGTTAAAAAAGAACAATTGGTAGATAGACAAATGGTTTTTAAAGCAACAACATAAACTCGGAAAAATATATGTAACGCGCTAACCGTTTCGAATTTCATTTTTACGATCTTCATTTAGCACCTTCTTATATATTTAACGGTATCTGCTGCTAAGTGCTTTATTAATCTGTAACAAAGTACATAATTATCTGCTCGTAAGTGTTGTGGAACTCATTATTGGATTGCCGTCTGACTGTCTACTCCTAAACGAGCCGACTTGCTTACGTGACGTAGCGCACATGCATCTTATCAACATACTTAGCACTTACTTTAAACTAACACACGCGCTCGCTTACTAATCAGCTCAAGCCGTCTGACCGACCGAATCTCAGTTGACCCTAATTCAAAAAAAATTTGTCTAGCACTGCGTAACGACGATGCGTGTAATGCCGCTTTCGGTTTTGAATATTTACGTGCGTGCATTTGCAAAAATACGAGAATTGTCATTTGTTTGCCTTTGTTGTTTTTGTTTACTATTTATATGAGTACCACCGAAAATTTGATTTATCAATTGAACAAAAAAAAAAAAAATTAAAAAAATTATTTTAAAAAAATTTACTTTAAATGGAAATGACCTTTGATGTGCGGCCCATTTAATGCCCATACAAATTATATTTGATTTATGGAAAGTAATTACTCGAAGTAGAAATTTACATACCCCGTATTTAGGTACATATTTATTTACGTAAGTATGTGCATACATTATATAAAGGGTGGTTAAATTTTAAGGGCCGATATTGAATGTGAAACACACCTAAACGTCAAGTTTTTTTCTGCATTTCATTTGAAATTTCTCAATTTCAGACTAACTCGATTTGAACATGGAAAGATACACAATCGAGCAGCGTGTTAAAGTTATTCAGACTTATTATGAAAATGGGCGTTCAAATTTCGAAGAAAATCATCTTCAATGATGAGGCACATTTTCACAATGCACCACAAAGAGTGACTGTTTGGTGCGGTTTATGGGCTGGCGGCATCATCGGGCCGTATTTTTTCCAAAATGAGGCCGGTCAGGCAGTTACTGTGAATGGTGTTCGCTATCGCGAGATGATAATGAACTTTTTATGGCCCGAATTGGAACATATGGATGTGGACGATATGTGGTTCCAACAGGATGGTGCCACTTGCCACACAGCCAACGAAACAATGGCTCTTTTGCGCGACAAATTCAATGGCCGTGTTATCTCACGTGATGGCGATGTCAATTGGACATCAAGATCATGTGATTTGACACCGTTGGACTACTTTCTTGGGTTTGGGGTTATTTGAAAGAGCTAAAGGATGAGATAATTCGGCACATTAACGGCATAGAACCTCAATTATGCCTCAGCGTCATCGAAAATTTGGACTATCGGATGGAGGTGTGCCGCCGAGGTCGCGGCGGACATTTTGTTCCATACATAATTGAACCACACCATAGTATCATAATAAAAAGAAATTACAATAATTTCCAAAATAATTTCTGTTTTATTCAAAATCAACATCGGCCCTTAAAATTTAACCACCCTTTATATGCATGCCATTATATAAGTAGTGACATTTCGATACGCCAGCCGGTAAGAAGTGATTTTTTCGTAAATAGTCGCTCGAAAAGGAATTGAGACTGTCGACACTTCCTGTTGTTGGAAAACTTTTTCAGGGTTAACATGGGATTTATTGTGACTTAAGCTACGCATATTAACTAAGTAGGTAGGTAGGTAGATGCCGCCCAAGTAGCGAAATAAAATGTTGCCGCTTTGATGCCATAAACTCGACAAAATCTACTGAGTAATGGGAGGGTGTGCATTAAAACCATCCAGAGTTGTTAATTAAGTCTACTAGGTTGGTGGTCTCGACTCAAGATACCTTCCCTAGATTATCCAGAAATGGACTTCCTAAGCATGTTAGGCGAATGCGGGCTGGAGCCGGGGGCAGTTACACGGAAAATGTTCGACAGTTTCCTTTGTGGCTATGTCTCGGCATCTTCTGCAGTTCAGTGGCCCGTGTATACAGCACTAAATTTATGAGCAACAGCCCTGGACCTTAAAAAGACCTTTGGTCTTCTTCTCAGTGCAGTCCGTCACGCCTAGTTGAGATAGAAGTTACGTATGTATTTCTCTTCGCAACCCTCCACTGCGCCCCATCGTGCTAGCTCATCGGCATTTGGGTTACGTTTAATTCCTTTATGCCCAGGTGCTCAGAAGGCAGAGATTTCCAGCTTGGTTGAGCCTTGAGCCAATATTTGGTACAGCTAGCGCCCTTTTTATGCTCCCTGGCTGTTGGAGTAAATGGCTGCCTTACCCTTTGCGTTCCTGCCTTCAAGCGATTTGCAGGTCTGCCAAATCGCGAAAACTTCCGACTACAAGACACTGCAGTAAGAGGGCAGTCAGATTGACATGGATTGAGTTCCAAGGATTCAGAGTAGATGTCGGCTACAAATGCACGAGTCCATCTTGGCACCGCCGCTGAATATTTGTATATCGCTATCAGGGAGGAACTCACATCTCTTCCACGCATTCCTGCTTGGAAATACAACATTAAATCTGTGCTCAAACTCCTGCTTCCGAAAGCTGAAATCCCTCCTGATGTTAACTATATCTGAAGTTATTTATTTAAAGATATTACTGTGCTCTTGCTTTGTATCCCAGACTCCCAAACCTTAAATGCCCTCTATAAAGATGTGCAAAGTACGTATGTCTAAGTCAATTGGAAGCTGGGTTAAAATGGGAGCCAAAGTCACAAAGTGGAACAAGTACGACAGGCTCACGTGGCACCAACACTCGCAGTGCGTTGAGCTTTCTGTAGACTAGTGAGGTTGTAGCTCTTTCGGAGACCTTCCCACCAGAGTATGATAGACCAATAGCTCAGTACTGGTTCCACTACCGCTTGGTACTTCCAGAGTACCATCTACGGCTTGAGACTCCATTTCTACCCAAACATCTATTTGAAACAATGAAAGAATTGACGTAAGTTCGTGTTAAACTTAGCTTTAAGTACCCGGCTGAATTTCAATCTGGTATTTTCTTTAATTTCGGAAAAGTGGAAACTCTTTCATAAACTGCTTTCAAAATACTTTTGTGTATGTATTCTGTGAGATAAGCTGATTTTACTTGTGTTAACAATAAATATGTATTTAATTTTCAAACAGTTGGCAACCCCTCAAAATTGGTGCGATACTTATTTTATAATTGTTTTTATACATTTTTAAAGCATAATTTATTTATTTTTTTAAACATCAAATATATTTCTCAAATAAAGCTTCCTTAAACCGTTTCCGCTCGACACTAGTATATGTAGTAGAATATCAGTTACCCCTTACCAGTAGAATTAAAAGGTGGCAACATTCTTCCAAAAGTTTTTCGTTTACACGATTTCGTTTTACACCAATACTGTTATAATTCAGTAATTTTAAAATTGAGTTAAATCAATATTTTTAAACAGGTGGCAACATTATCTAAACACATTTTCATTATTTAGTTTTCTTTGGTGCGAATTCTGAGTCTTAATATTTCTCTTAACTGAATAATTTAATTTAATTTACTTTTTTAAACAGTTGGCAACCTCCACAATTTTTTTTTAAATAGCTTTCTAAAACTTTCTTCGATTGAGGTCCATATATCAATATTTGATTGAACTTATTATAATTTTTTAAACAGGTGGCAACTCTTGCGCAAATTGTTTTTTTGAAATTAAGCTTTGCTTAACGTCTTTCGTTTGATACTGTTACCATAAAAATATAAAATATATGTAAAATATAATTTAATTGAAATTAACAATTTAAACAGGTGGCAACTCTATATAAAATTTATCTTATGTTACATTTTAATAAATACTTTAACATCTTGCTCAAATTTGATACGAGTATTTAATTAAAGGGAAATACACAAAAATTAAGAATTAGGAAAATCAGTAAGCATTATTTCGAAAATTGTAGAAATCGAGAAAAAACGAAAACCTCCCATAAAACGGTAATTTACAAAAGCACAAAAAACTCGATACTTAAATAAATAATGTAGCAACCAGCTCAAATTTGAAACGAAGAATTCAAGGGCACAACAATACAAATTTTGCAAAATGGACGTGGCATAGCTCACTTTAATAACGTAAATTTTCGAAATAGATAAAACTTGCATACGTTTTCAATATAAAGAGTATTTATGAATCGGTTTTATTGCACACAACAAGTACTGTTTATTTGAAATAAAATCATACGCCGGATATTTGAAATTTTCTTTCGCTGGAACTTATGACTTTTCTTTACCTGTGCTTGGCTCTTATGGTCCAAAACAAATTTTAGCCAAATATACACAAAACGATAAAATTCGAATTTTCAAGTTGAGCAGGAAAACTTCCCAACGAGATTTTGTTGGTTACATGAAGTACTTTCAGAAAAAGAAACCAAAAATATGTTAACATTTGATGATCTCGAGCAATTTGTATTAGGTTACAGGGGCTCAAAAGTTCCATATTTAGATGAGTGGGTTAAGGGAGTCAGATATGAAGCATAGTGTGCTTAGTATTATTTTGAGAATGTAAAAAAACCTGGCTTAGAATTAATTTTTTAGAGAAATATCGAAGAATGAAAAAAATTGTACGTCTATCCAATGTAATTGCCGATAGCTATTGGGTTTCATGTCGATATTGCTTTTGAAATGTAAGAAAAATTGATTTTTTAATTGCTGAGCTCGAGTACAGTTTTAATTAGGGATTATTATGCAAAAAAAAATCTAAAATTTCTTCAAAGTGGTAAAAGCTATTTGGTAGATCACACATCTCCTTATCTGACGTCTTTCTTTCTAGACTTTACCAGGACACTAACCTTGGTACACAAGGGATTGCTAGGCAAGCATTCAACGGCTGTGTCGCGCTAACCGTGTGAATTTTTTTTTTTGCTGTTTCATTATTCCTATCTCCAACCATAATATAATAAAATTTTTTTTCTATTAAATGTATGTACTATTTATGTAAATAATAAAATTTGCTCTCTTACCAGTAAGAATGAGTTGTCGCTAGAAAATGTTGCATTGTTTGTTGTGTTTCATGTACATATAGAGTATGTTTTTGGTTTTATTTTGTTCAGAAATTGTTTATCAAAATTTAAAACTCCACGCTACTCAATGGCATAACTTAAATTCTTTACACATTTTCCACCAATTTAATTTATTATCTTTTATATATTAATTTTCATACTACATTTGTCGCCAATAATAAATTACTTTATTGTAAACAAAACCAAGGCAATTGATTTATCAAAAAAAAAGAAAAAAACAAACACAAAAATAAACATAATTTATGTGCAGTAAAAACAAAGAGCTTCTTTAATTTTCGCTGCGTAAATATGTAGTTCATTTCGATTTTATTGCGAGTATTTGGTTTGCTTTTGTTTGGACGAATCGATTCATCTTACGGTAATTGCCACCGGAGTCAAATAACCGCACCATTGTTTCTTTTTATGATTAATGAGATTTTGTGATGCAAGCAAATTTGGAACATCACATGCGGCTACATACAGACATGTGGTTGTATGTATGTATGTATGCATTCGACGACTTGGACAGTAAAGTTCATTTTCATTGAACGATAAGAAGACAAGCGAAAAGTAAGAAAGACAACGAAAAATAATGCCAGATCTATCACACCTGTTTCGACATATTTGATACAGCAAAAAAAAAAAATACAACAGCAATTTTAACAATTATTGATCTGCAAATAAGTCACATCAAATTGTTATGCACATAAATATTTAATAATTAATTTGTCAGCGGCAAAATGAAAAAACGGATGGGAAATTTGGCTCTACTCTATGACTTTTTCTTCCTAGCTGCAGCATATTTTGTAGGTACAGTCAGTGTGACTAATATTCTGGTTTTAACCAAAATGAAATAAATAACCGATAACCGATTTTCAAACCTTTTAAGTCAAACCTTTAAAATGTGTAAAATGGAATCGTACAACATTTAGTAAGCTCTAGTAACACGGCAGTAACACGATCTAGTTTTCATTCAAGTTGCCTATCAATTTCGAACTGGGCCCAACAAGAACATTCCCGCTTAATTACCAATACACTATCATTCATAATATCAGCACTGTCTGTCAAATTACCGTTCAAATTACTGTTATGGTGTTTGCTAGAAGGAGATACCATCGACTCGCTACGCTAGCTATGGTTCTACATATGCGAGAATGAAACAACCGAGCTATTCTTATTCAGCATTACTGACCGCCAGTTGACCGATAAATTGGTGGTCAGTTATAGTTGCATAAAAGAGACAATCACCATTTAGGCAAATTTCGCATATGCGAGAAAGAAACGACCAAGAAGTTCAAGAGTTTTACAAAAGCCACGCATTCTTTGTGAAATATCAAAAATCGACGCACTTTTACAGAAAAAAACTAGAAGATTAGACTTTTAATTTTTCAGTTATTTATTATACATAGATCTTCAATCGATTGCCCACAAAAAACGATACAGTACCAGCAATTATCACTCCACTTTTACCACATTACTGACAAAATCCGCAAAAACTTATTTATAAAATCAAACAAATAAGGATGTGCATTTCTTACACTCTAAACGTCAAACTCGAAAATTTTTAGTTCAGATGGTTTTTTCTACGCCGCACTGTTCCAGTAAGATAAACGAGAGTGAGCAGTAGAGCTGTATGCTTGCTTGTCTGTAATATAGATGTGTTAGAGTGAAATGTAAGATCACACGTACAGATTTTCTGGCATCAGTCAAGGCGAATTTATAGAAGGTGATGACATAAGAGCAGCTGATTTGATTTTTTTTATTCACCTACATGTATTTTGTTTTTGCTTTTGCGTATGAGCTTTCAAAAGCCGTAAAGCAAAAACAAAATGTATTTAAATTTTGACAACTCTTACGCAGAAACAAAAACAAAATACATAGGAATTTTGTTGTTGTATTTATAACACCACCTTGTATGGATTCTCCTTGGCATCAGTTTTTGCACAGTAGCCATAAGAAACTGATAGCAACTTTGTTCTAAGTGCTAAGACATTTTTTTCTATAATTGTTATTGCAGGAAAATGCCTGAAGAAGATGTGTGTGTGTGTGTGTGATGTACATATTTCTTGCAAAATTTTCAAAGAAATAAAAAATCGTAGTTTTTTTCCTTGATGACGGCACTTTGAAAGTAAAATTGAATATCAAATTGCTTGCAGGCTACGTCATAGCGTTAAAGAAAAGTAATTTTGACAAGCAGTGCTATGCGTAATGAAATTGGCAGCTATTTCTTGATCGGGTAATATACGTTTTGATGTTGTAACACAAATTAAGGGACCTACAGTTTTACGCCGACTCCGAACGGCGGATGATTTTTGTGAGAAGTTTTTTCAAGGCAGAAATACACTCGAAGGTTTGCCTTTGCCTGCCGAGGGGCGACCGACCACTATTAGAAAATACATATATACTTTTCTACAATTTTTGATGTAACTTGCCCCGGACAGGATTTGAACCCGAGACCCACCGAATGAAGCGCTTACCCGCTACACAATCGGTTACGGCGGCCGCCGCAGATTAAATGAAGTGCCATTAATATTCGGTACTTCTCCGCATTTGAAGTTTGCGTCCATATTAAGGTCCACTTGTGAGAAATCCAGAGTTAAATTCATAAATAAAGGAATAAGTAACTCGGAGTTAAATTTGTAATTTCATAGCCCAGACATTGGCTTGCTTAGAATAAAGGCAGTAACATTGACATTTGACAGTTTCTTGGAATTTTTGGAATTAAATGAAATTTAAAATCAAAATAATTTTTGGTGGTTCTAGTACAATAACGAAATGCTTGGTATGCTTGGGCTCTAATCTCGTGGAAGTGATCGCCTGCCTTTGCCAAAGCTCTGTTAAAGGAGTTGGAGCCTACACAATCGATGGTATCCCCGTTATTGTCGAAAAAAAAACGATTCGTTTTAAATTTTTTCGTTCAAAATTCTATACCAGAATACATAGGTCCAACTGGTAATTTTTCATCACAAAACAGGCGAAACCTACAAAAAAAAAAATGGCAAAAATGGCTAATATGAAGATCAACACAGTCGGAGATGTTATTCGACGATACAAAGATGAGAGAACAGAAGCAACCTGGTGGTAAACTAAAAAAAATCTCATTGAGCGAGAGCACAATATTATTGTGCGAAAAAGAAAAGCAACCCCCCGCTTGAGTGCATCCAAAATTGCCACATAGATAGCTAATGAGCTCAGTAAAGTTGAATCCTCGTCTACGGTAGGAATGCCTCTTAATTTTAGGGGTTACGATATTGAGCATTGCTGGTCGCAGGCCCCTAGTTCAATTAAGTGATCGGCAAGCGCGTATTAAGCTCGCCAAAGAACATATTTTTATTTCAAAATGAAACTCTTGGTGGACCGACGTTTTATTCGCTGATGAGAGGAAATACGAGTATAAAATATTTGCATTTGATGGGCGTATAAAAGTAAAGCAAAAACCGGATGAGGAACTCCAACCTCAGAACCTTGGACCTACAGTTAAATATGGTAATAACCATGTTTTGGTGCGGTGGAGTATGGCGGCATGGAATCTTGAATAAGTCGTCATATCTGGATATTTTGAAAGATAATTTGAAAGCTAGTGTCGGAAAAATTGATCATATAAATTTTATCAAGCTAATGACCCAATAATCGCGGTTAATTCAAGAATGCCTTTTTTATAACCGCCCCAAAGTGCTCCATCCCCCTGCTCAATCTCCAGACATGAACCCTATAGGGTAGCTATGGGATGAATTAGATCACCGGACCCACAAGCACACAATTTCTTCAGTTGCTGAGTAAATTAGTCACTATTCAATTGTCGTTTAAAATAAAACACAAAGAAAAAATATCATTTAGTTAAAATATTTACAGGCAATTTAAATTTTCATGTAAAAGAAAACCGAATATTAATGACTCTAACTGTATTTCGCTATATTTAAGCCACGCTGATTATTACGTTTCATTAATTTCAGTCATGTGCCAAGTGCTGCGAGGAAGCTGTGTATTCTAAACACATACAAAGTATGTATAAATTTTGTTGGTGGCAAATTCTCATAGAGATAATAACCGTTGACGCCTGGATTATCATAGCCTTGAGCTTGACAGGCTCACTTTTTGAGATAATTTTTTTCCACAGACATGCGGCGCATTTGCACCGAAAACAAGGAAAGAGGTAAGGAAGGGGCGGTTTTTAAAAGATGGGCTAGAATCACGATACAGCGGTGGAAGAATTGAGAAAGTTATTTGAAAAAAAAACAAACAACAACAAGAAAAGAAGGTGGCAGTGGGATTAGTACTCACGAAACTTTATTCTGAAAAATCCATGTGCGACATAGAAAAAAATGCGTCAAAAAAAAAAAAAAATTAAACATAAACGGAAATGCTTAGCCATTCTAAACTTTCATTTTTACTTTAAGCGAGTTATTCTTGTTTGGTTGTGTAGTGGAAATAATAGTTAGTTTTGGAAATTTCAATTCAAAAAGTCAGTCGGAAAAAATTTTTATATATAAAATTTGAATATAGTAATGTAATCATTGGCACACCCGAGGGAGGGGAACACGGTATTTTAGGTTTCAAACCCCTACCAAAAAATCTTTAAATTAATGAACCTTTTTTTTTTTAATTAAATTATCATTTTTGTGTCAAGTAAAACAGTTCAAATATTAATTATTTTTTCTGTCAAAAATAACAGTTAAACTTTAACGTTTATTTTTTTCGATTAAAAATAGAAGTTCAAATTTTTTTTTATTGTTTTCGATTAAAAATGAAATGGATGTCATTTATTAATCACCTAATTTCTTAAATTTGAAGTTTCGTCACTTTATTATTTATTTTTATTTTTTTAATTATAGTTTATTCCCAAATAAAAATCAAATAAATGCAAACCTCAAACTTCGAAAAAATTGCAATAAAATATTGTATAAAAAATTAAATCATAATTTTTAGGTGTGCAGTTTTATAGCTTACGCAATAGAGTTCATTAAAAAAAAATTGTTTGCATTTTCTCCATATTATGAATACGTGAAATTAAGTTGCGACCTATTTTAAATTATGTGAAAAAAAGTAAGCCAAAAAACAGGTACATACTTTTTAAAACCGAAAGTACTTTTTAGCTACTTGATTTATTATACTCGAATTAAATATACTGCGAAAATTTTCAAAAATTTTTATTGCAAATTTAATAATTTTTTTTTTTAATTTCATCAATTTTAAATAAAGTTTAAAATTTTGATTTGTATTGTTTATGTTAGAGAATGGCTTATAGTTTTATAAAAAATCAATGAAAAAAATGTTCATTCAAAATATTTATTGTGAATATTTCGCGACAAAAAAATTATGACATATTTTTTTTTTTGTGTGTAACTGTTCATTAGGTCTTATCATAAGAAAAGTTCGACATAGTATACACCTTTCAAAAAATTCTGATTGTAAATTTAATGGAATTGTTTTGAAATATCATGCATTTTGAATCAAATTTAAAATTTTAAATTTCAAAGAAAAAAATGTTCATACAAAATATTTATTGTGAATATTGCGAAAACAAAAAATAAAGCATTTAAAAAGTTGCACATTTGCCATTCACTCATTTGAAATCTTTTTTTTTTCGGCACCCTGTACAAATAGCTGAATTGGTTTTTTCCCCAATAATTTCGCTATTGATTATGAATTATGATTGAATATGATAATTAGTTGTAAGGACACATTTCGGAAAGAAAACCATTAGCTTATCATGTCAAACTCAGTTTTAATGCGAGGTTTTTCTAAAAACAACACCCTGTATTCAAGACACACTAACACAAAAATAAACTCCATGAAAAATTATACATATCATTTTGATCGAATACCCAAATTGTGCCTTTGGTTAATACCTATACAACTATATATCATATTCATAAAAATCGCAGATCAAATAGAAAAAATATTAAGAAAAAAAAACAAGGCGTCGAAAAAGAATTCTTTCCATTTTTGAAATTCCCACAAGTTAAATGTTCAAATTCCCGGGGTGCAGTTCTAACTTTTTTCAATTCCCTACACCGTGATAAGATCTACTGTTCATATCAAATTTGGCACGCATATTGTTTTAGACCTCACCAGCCAATGTAATTAAAAAGAGGCAACGATCAGACAACAACTAGGATCGGATTAAAGAAAAAGTATAAAAATCGCTTTCCGCCTATCCATTCGCTGTGTGTTTGCTAATATAAATCCTAAATATTTATATTAAACATTTAGAACTTTATTTCCTCAACCAGTTTTGCAATTCAATCTATCCATCCGCATCCATTGTTAGGATATTTGAAGTGAAGATAAGTTTAGTAATGACAATCGCATGACAATCTGTCAGATCTCTAAATTTCGCTGTTCAAAGCCGCAACACGTTCGTTGCATATTAACAGTTTTTTTTTAGAGATTTTTTATTTATTTACTTAATTCATTTATGATATGTCTTTGAATGTGAGTGATTTTTATTAGTAACAAATTAAGAGTTGAATGCTAAATTGTTTAGTAAATATGGAAATTGTGTTGATGTCGTCAAAAATTGCACATGACGATTTCGTGATTAAGGGGTGCTCGTATTGTAGGATTTTTGACACATATTTATAAAAAAAAGACTTGTTTTTTTGTTGATGAACGTTTTTGACTAAACAGAATTAAAGTGTTAAACAGGCGGACTGATTACTTGTTACCATTTTGAGCAAAGATTGGAGGGGGAATATGTTGCGATAGCAATTTTTTTTATATTCCCGTCAGCAGAGAAAAATTCGAATACTTATGCTGTGCTTGACATCTGACATTTGCCCAATTATCAAAACGGTGACAATCAACTAATGATAGCTCCATATATCGGGAGTCAAAATATCCGGCTTTGGATTTGAAACACTTCAACTCTAGCCAATAAGCGTTGGAAATTCGTGTACAAGGGGGGGGGCTTCACTCAATGGAAGATTAGTCAAAAGGTAAGGAAGGTTTTATTTATAGTGTACATATATTTATCGGAAACGAAAAATAACAGTTATTCCTGAAAACTGTTATTGAAAAATTCACTATGAAAGAAATGATCTACAACCACAAAATGTAATACACTTATCGGTTACTTATTTCACCGAGGCTCAAATTTGAAAAAAAAATATTTTGCAATTTGTATGCAAAATTAAAAAAAATATATCAGCTATTTTCGATTTTTATTTTAAAAATCAGACATAGCAGTCATTTTTGATTTTTATTTTAATAACCAAAAAAAACATTTATTAAATTTTAAACAATTTTTTTTTGTAGTTATATTTTAAAAATCACAAATAACAGTAATTTTTGAATTTTATTTTATAAAATTGTAAATAAAAAATAACATTTAACATATTAAAAATCAAAAATAACAGTAATTTTTGATGCTTGATTTATATCTAAAATATCAGTTATTAAAACCTAAATAAATTTTATTAGTTTTATTTTAAATATCATAACGTATAGTTATTTTTGATTTCTTTTTTTTATTAAATCAAAAATTTGATTTTCATTTAATTTTTATTTTAAAAATCAATAAAACAGTTTTCAAGACTTTTATTTATAAAAAAGTTATCAACATAAATCAATCACGGGCTTTTATTTTTTAGGTCAAACCTATAAGCCATTTTAATTTTTCCCAGAAATTAAGGTTTTGGGGAAACAAAAAATTATCTATTATCGATATTTTTAATGACGCATGTATTGCACTAAAATTTGAGATAGAATAGTTACTTAAGTGCATCCGCTTTTTCTTTGTTTTTTGCTAGCATTTTATAACTTTTAGAAAATCACAGGAAAAATTCACAGATTTCAAAAAAAAAATTGCAACATCTTTTTTTAATACGGAAAAGAGTGATTTTGTTTAGCTTTCGATTGACAAACTTGGGCAATTCATCTTTTGTTCTGTCCCAGCGAGGCGCTAATTTCTATCCATAGCCTAGGCGGCACATTAATTGCAGAGCTGCACCTCGCCAGATCTTCCGATGTCTCATTTCCGTAAATGCCCGTAGTATGCCACTGGATCAGAAAACGAGGCCAGCTCTCTACTACACTCGTCCAACTAGTCGAAATCTAACAAAGAGTAGAGTATCTGGTGTCTGTATTGCCGCTTGGATATCTGAGAAGATATTTACCTGCGTTCTTGTGGATTTATTCTGTTCGATTTACTTTAATCGCAAACATGTTTGTATGGCCTGGTAGGCAAAATGATAACTTAAGGTTATATTATTTAATGAAAATCCCTGTCCCAACCCCGCAGTCCGTCTGTGATCTCCGTCTGTAAAGGCAATCAACCCCCCTCCAATATTTGGTCCGTTTTCTGGGTTCAGTCCATGTACAGTGGGAATTTCGTGTGAGGTTTGCGGTTAACCTAAGTCTTTTAAATGATATAGTCAGTGAACACCGATTTCATCTCATAACGTGCTGCGTTGAGGACTGGAGTTGTGCCCGAACGGCCTTGCCTTCCAGGAGCTGAGCTTTCAATAGAGATATCTATCAGTAATAACTCAATCTAGCAGAATTTCCAAAAAATTCGTTGACAGGATTTCATTGCATCCGTTACGCCTTTGAATTTCGCTCAGTTTTTTTAAACAACCTCAGGGCTGACCACCAGGTTAGCGGTCCGTAGGAGATGAGTCTGGTTCGACCAATAGCTGCATAGAGACTTACCGCGGCCGCTCCTTTGCACGCTTTTTAATGTTCACCCTTCGTTTAAGCTAAGTTGAGTTAGCAATAAAAAAAAAACAGCTTAAAAATCTGGATGTAAACGCTCCAGAAAGAAAGGATTATGTGCGATATAAGATCATTGTGTTTAGATAACATCTGAAATCTGTGATCCGTGCGATAAATCTCCCCACAAGTTTAGTCCTATAGAAATGCTTTAGGTTTGTGGCTCAGTAGGTAAATATGGTCTCAATTAAGATGCTCGAAATACAACGCGCTCAAAAATCAGACAAGATGGGACTGCACCACAAGAATTATCAGCTTGACTGAGAGGACCTCATATAACACAACACAAAAACAACACGAATTATGCAATTAAAGAGATCGGCCACTCAAACAGAGGCAAAGCTAATAGAGCTTCTAAGATAAAGGGCGTCACCATCAGCCGCATGCCCTTAAACCTGAATAAGGTTTTTATATTCAATTAAATATTTGATTTAAAAAGTTTTTACTCTTACATCTTGAAAGCTCTGAAAATAAGTGGTTTGTTTTTAAAGCGCAAACAATAAAAAAAAAGCACATGGTTTAG
Organism: Anomoia purmunda; assembly: GCA_951828415.1. Classification (NCBI taxonomy): domain Eukaryota; kingdom Metazoa; phylum Arthropoda; class Insecta; order Diptera; family Tephritidae; genus Anomoia; species Anomoia purmunda. Next base: position 20,612,682 of record OX639993.1, read on the forward strand.
TTGAACGGCCCGCAATCGGCTAATGGAAGTAATAAATACAGCAATTCACAAATTTATGACCGCATAGCGAAGTGAATAAATTTAACGACCGCAAAAATTGACTTTCTTCATTCAGGGTTCTAATGATGAAAGCAAACAATCAAATAGCTTTGTTTTTTTTTTTTTGTTTTTTTTTTTAATTGCATTAAGTGGATAAAGATCAAATTCAATATAGATATACTAAAATATGTAGCATCGTTAGAATCAATTGCATATTGATTTATAAAAGGTGATTTTAGAGGTGATTTTAGAGTTTTTATATTCCGGAAACGATTAAATGGCAACGCTATTGACAATTGTGTTTGGTTTGGTTTGTCATCATGAATAGACTCATGCCAAAACGACGCTTGCAAGTTGTGCAAATTTATTTCGAAAATCAAAATGAGCCTCATTCTTAACTCAATGGTAATTTCAATAGCCCCCTTTGGAGTCAATAGAATCTACGTTAGATTCATGAGGCATCTTTAGATTCATAAAAACTCACTGTCTGACATGTTTTATGGGTCGATGGGATCGTTGATCCTTACGTCAATGGCGACCACTATAGAGCCATTGATTGCCGATTATTTCGTGCCCCAATTAAATAAGCGGAAAATATGTCAAACAATCGACTTATTCCAGGTAAAATTTACTGAACACATCATACCCTGCAAGATGTCAGAGGATCTCTGGACTTACGTGAAGACTTTGGTTTTTGCGAATAAACCAGCAACTTTGGACGATTTAGAATGCAACATTGTGTGAAACATTACCGAGATACGTCCCACATTGCTTGAAGAAATCGAGTCGAAAGATGGGCCTCCATAATAAATTTAATAAAATTATCTTTCGCATATTGTCATGTTCTACACCTCTAAATAAAACCCCCTTTAATAACTAAACAGAAAGAGCACAGCTTAACTGATGTCTTTATGAGCCGCCACATCAATCGCGCCACAAAATAACATCAGCGTTATGTCAATCTTTATGACGCTACTTATATGAATGAGTGAGTGAAATAAACTGAACGCTTACGTTAGCGATGCTCTGCTAAGTGGTCAGAGATGCGCGATGTAATCAAAAGCCAAGTGGAGGGGCGAGGTGGAGGACTATTGTGAATGAGTTGGCTTGCACAAAAGCGCCAAATTATTGCACGGCGTTGCCCAACTCTCAACACAGAAATTATGATTGCCGTGGCTCAACTAGAAACAGTGTCCATCCATCGACAGCCAACAGCAAACGGCAAACGTCGCCACCTGATTCTCCATCTACATTTCTATGCACAAACAAATTTGTACATATTTATATTAGTGCCTAGCGAACGCTTCATATACCTATGCTAAGTGTTTACGCAAATTGGCGACATCAAATTGATTCGATGCAGAACATCTGTGCGGCGCAGACGTAATACGCCAATCTCAAGCATCTCTAATTCAATCAATCAAGTTGTTATTACTCAATTTTGCAGCGATGTGCAGTGTGACCAGAAAAATTTCGAAGCTTTGGCAAGATTTTTTCTACAAAATAGTTAAAAATATGTTAGAAATAAATTAATTTAAAGCTAAAAAATGCCACATTAAAAAAAAATTTGTGGTTAATTTATTTTATAAAACTTGTAAAAAATTTCGTTAGAACTATGGAATTGACCGTCTTTTCATATGTACATATATTGCTTGTACATTAGGGTGGTTAAAAAAAAAAATCGGAATTCCACGGAGTTTTTTCGGGGACCGAAAATAATCGCTTTGGGATAAAAAAAAATCATTGGAAAAAATTCGTTCAAAACAAAACTCTATTTTTTGATTTTTAGTTTTTCGAACACATTTTATCGATATATTGTGATTTTTAGTTTTGCGTTAAATTACATCGTTTTTTTATTGTTTATTTTTTTTGATAAAATTTGATCGATATTTTGCAATTTTCATTCCTCCGATCAAACATAATCGTTACTCTTAGATTTAATTTATCATATAACTTTTTATCGATATTTTGTATAACGATTATTTTTGTATCCAAAAAATAAAAATCACAAATTAACGCCTAAAAATATTATTTTCTTTTTATAAAAGTTATAACCGTTACGCGGTATTTTTCTCTCGATTAATACTAGGGTGTGACAACCATAAAATTTTGAATTTAGTTCATATTTTTTTATTTGTTTTAATATGTATGAGCATTAGGGTAGTACAAAATGCATTGGAAAAAAGGAAGATCAGTATTTTAATGCTCTCACCCCCAAGCAATATTCTACTATATATCGGACAAAATTATCTCTGAGAGGCAATAAAATTCCGATTTTATTTCCTTCCCTAATGCATTTTTGGATCACCCTAATGCAAAACTTGAACTTGTTTCGATTTTCTAAAAAACACAAATAAGTTTTTCATCATCGGAATCATTATCTGATTCATATAAGTTAAATGATTTAAAATATTTTATTAATTCATCTGACATCTGAAATTCATAGCAACATTTTCCTAACCATTTTAGGGATTGCCACTCAATAATGTTTTAACTAAATAAATTCCATCCAAGGATAAACTTCCTTGAAACAAACTTTACTTAACTCAATGGAGAATTAAAAAAAAAAATTCGTCGCCGTATGCTTTCACATTGTGCAGAAATCGATTGTTCAATTTTTTCCTAGGATATACAAAAAACATCCACCTAAGTTCTATTGATATAATATAATTTTTCGAAAGAATTAGATACGTTCGGCTTCACAACAGTGTGCAAATTTTTAATTGAAAAAAAAAAAACAATTTTTATAGTCCCAATATTTTACGACAATCTCACAAGTTTTACGTATTTTTGATTTCGCATCATCATCCATTTTCATTTTTTTTGTTGTTTAATAAACTCCTCCAAGAAATAATTTAACGAGCGAAATTAATGTATTGAAAGAGCGGCAATAACAAATAATGAAATCAGATTAATTTTACAGCTAAAAATAGCTAGCTGAATTTGAAAAAAAAACTTTAAAGAAACGGCTAATACACTGAAAAAGACTCGAAGAAAAATTGTCATTATTCTGATAACATATTTTGTACTCAAACTTGCGATATTTTCTCCAGATTGAGTAAGTGTTTCTTCAAAATGGAAAAAACTTACATAAAATTAAATCTGTTTTGTCCGAAAGCTTTTAAATATTTGTCTTTATTTTCTTAGCTGTTCTACTTCAATTCAGCCAAGTTTGGTTTGAGTGAAACTCCAAAAGTGAAAATCCAATTTCCGCAGTTAACCTCAGGGAAAAAGCTAAGCCTAACTATAAAATTGCCAAACTGGCAACACTGGCAATGCGGTTTCATAGCTACGCAACTTGTAGCATTGCCAGTCGAATAAAGATGTTGCGGCGTGCGTGTCTAAGCTTTTCGAACCCAATAAAAAAAAATTATGCATTAATATCAATGCATTTTTTTTTACTTTTTCCAGAAATCTTATTGATTCCTTGCTTATTGAACTTTTTGGAGTAAGTAACAATCTCAGGAATATACCAAGGGATGTTTTCTCAATTTCTGATTAATATTGCCCATAAACTTAACAAGCATAATTTTTGACAGATACCACTAACCGAAATTGATTGAAGTGAAACCTTTGATTAAGTTCTAATCAACACTTTATCAGACCTTGTCGAAAGTCGCCAAGTTTATTGCTCTTATTCGCGTGTTGAAGCCCAAAAGAAGCTGCAAAGAATACTCCATTTATTTAGCTCAAAAAGAGTGACTGCCTGTAAGCCATGCAATATTGAAAAGGGCGTATAAAATGTTCGAAGCTTGTAAAGCAGCGATCCAAGATTAGTCTTAGGATAAACCCATGGTGAAAAGTATACAAAAGGAGGCGCAGATTGTGGTTTCGCTAACACTCTCTTCAAAATTTTGACTAAATTTCTACGTCACAATAGATTTTGTTTACAAAAACCGTTTTGTATGTGTACTCGCAATCATGTGTATTCTTTCCAACGTGTTTAAAAATTTTAGTGTGTATTCTTTCTAACATGTCCTCTCATTTCTCTCCACCGGTATATCTGCTGTAACGTCACAACCAAGTTACTCTCCGAATTTCAGTTCAATCAGCGCAATTTTGTATTCTATGATTTTATTTACTGGGCTGTGGAGCCACCACTACAACTAAAACATTTGCTAGCGTTTGCTTCATTTTGCACTCTTTGCTGCTTTGCACATAACTACAATTTTTATTTGCTCAATTCCATGCCCATTTTTTTTCTTTTGCTGTTGTTATTTCAATTGGCAAAATTGTTTTGCTTCATATTTGTGTCTTCTTCGCCAACGTTGATTCAATTGGCATTGGTTGTGATTTTGTTTTTTTTTTCTTCATATTTTCATATTTATTTTGCTGCACATTTGTATGAAGGCGAAAACGAAGCAACCAATTGAGCAAATAAAAATAAAATTGCAAAATTATTTACATATTTAAAGTGCAAGCACAACAGGAACGTGGGCATTTCAAGAATTATTTTAAAACATAAAACCTACATATCAGTCTGAACGCTAACTTGATTTGAGTTTTTGAATTTTCTTTTCAGCAGTTCAGTTCGATGTTTAAAAATATGCGTGCGGGATAGCCCACAAAAATAAACAAATACAGGCTTACAGAATAAAGTTCAATTAAAGCAAATATGAAACAAACAAAACACTAAAAGCTTTTAAAAAGGAAGGGCGTGTACTTAGCAATCACGAGAAACAGATGTGAAGCATTTCACGGCGGTTTATGCCAATCAGGTTAACTGGTTAATGCAGTCATAATTTTTTTCACTTTCAAACAAAACTTGTTTTTTGTGCTGCTAAAAATATTATAACTACAAACCGTAGGTTTTCAGAGAATTATTATTCAAATAAAAATAAAGTGTATTCACAAATTTTCTTTTCTTAAGTAAAGAATAAATTTTCATTCGCTATTTAAATAATTTTGAGTGGCGAATAAATTTTCATTCATCATAGAAATAATTTGGAACAACAACAATAGATTTCCAGTTATCATTCAAACAGATTTGCTTAACAAAGAAATTTGTATTCATCATTATTCAAAATTATTTATATGATGGAAGAAAATCTATAATTTATTCAAAATTACTTGAAATATGAATGAAAATTTATTCGTTATTCAAAATTATTTGTATGATGAATGAAAATCTATTCGTTATTAAAAATTCCTTAAGGGGAAAATGAAAAATTTTTCGTCAATCAACATTTTTTGAATAACGAATGAATTGTTAATCAAAAATTATTTGATTGATAAACGAAAATCTATTCGCTATTCCAAATTATTAGTATGATGAATGAAAATCTATTCGTTTTTTCCGTTATTTGTGTGACGAATGAAAATATATTTGTTATTCAAAATTATTTGTATGATAAATGAAAATCTATAATTTATTCAAAATTATTTGAATTATGAATTCAAATCTGTTCGTTGTTCGAAACTATTTGTATGATGAATGAAAATTTATTCGCTATTCAGAGTTTTTTGAATGATGTTTAAAATTGATTTGTTTATTATTATTTGTATGATAAATGAAAATCCATTTGTTATTAAAATCTCTTAAATGAAAAATGAAAAATGTATTCATCATTCAAAATTACTTGAATAAGGATTGAAAATGCATTTTATTTTCCCGTCATTGAATAATTCAGTCTTCTGATAATACATACACATCTCCGATATCCGCAACCCATATGTAGATAATATTTTAAAACAAACCGATTCAAATTTTTCAAACTAATATTGGGTGCACCTAATTTTAATCCCTGTTAATATTTTTTTTTAAATATATTCTATTTGCATCTGGCCTCGTATTTGACATTGCTAATGTTATTATTACCAATATCGCTATCAATATTGCAATATTTATCGTTGTCGATATCGTTAACTTGATTATTATTGAAATTTTTGTTAATTGTTATTTAATTGTTCGTTATCGATATTACCATCGTTATCATTTTGTATAGTTTCACTCATTTTCTTTTTTTATTATGCAGAATTAGAGACTACGAGTCGTATTTATTATCGGCATCCTAGCTCCTTATCGATATCGATATAAATATGGTCATCGTTAGCTTTTCAATACAAATATCTGTCGCATGGTTCATGTGCTTTTGCCTTTGATATGCATGGCGATAAGATTACGGGTGTTAAGTTGCAATTTTGGTTACTATTTTAATTACATTTTATTCATATAAAACCAAAAAATTTTATTTCAAAGGTTATGCGCTTTCTTGAGTGGCCATTCAAGGTGTGCCCGAGGGGAATTTTTGGTATTGTGTGGCGATAATTCGACAAATCACTAGAGCGATAAATTCGCCTATAATAAATATGTAGCCGCGCTTCATTTACGGCCCCATACAACGAATTATGGAATACACGCCAAAGAGGCTTCGAAGATCTCAACCTATGTATGTAGTTCAATAAGGCTATTTGATAACTTCTTCGATAAGACTTTGACTTCCTTTATCCTCGATAATCTACAAAGGGATTTTAAATGTCACTTTTTTAACAGCCAAACTTTTTTGAGCTTCAAAAATTCTCTACCGTATTTTTGTAGCCAAATGGCTTATGCAAGTAAAATTCACATGACCTAAATATTTTTTCGGCTTTACTAAATATTATAAATAATGTCGTGGAGATAAGAGCTCTGTTGATTAAGTCAATAAAAACCACAAAAATTACCGAAAATGTTGTGCGTCAGACTTAATATGGATGATGGTGAAGATGATGGCGGCATGGTGGGTGCGGCGGTATCACCAAACTACGGAGGATTGATAAATTGAGAAGAGAGCGATTCAATGGGGTTTTGTCTCGTGGGTAAATGAGAAAATTGTAAATGAGCATTGTTTATACAGAATAAAATAAATTTTCACAAACAGGCAGAATTGGTGTGGAACGAAATGAAGAGAGAGAGAGAGAGAGTGCGATTTGTTGTACATATGTGCATTTTACATATGTATATAGTAGAAGTATATTTGGTGAATAACAATAAAAATAATAAATAGGTAAACTGCAACAACAGACAACAGGTCTGGGCCAAGCTATCTTATGATATATTCGGTGTGTGTTTCTAAAATTTTCCATTTTACGTATGATGATAAATATTGGAAATTTTAAGTAGGTCTGTTCAGGAACTCTACAATCGGCTGCAGATAAATAACAAACTCCCCGTCTTGTTATCAAATGACTTGACGTTTTCAGAACGCTCTCTCGCTCCTTAGAACGGGAAATTCCATTTTTATTTATCGATCAGCAATTAATATTTGATCAGTTAATCAGAATGAGAGAATTTTTTCAAGTACTTAAAATACTTCAGATTTATATGATAAACGTTTTTCCATAATCACCATGAGTGAGTCAAAGTGATTTAAGTCTTGAAATATGAAACTATTCGGGAGCATTTTTTCATTTAGGACGGGTTCCCAAACGATGCCGAACATTTCCTCGAAATATTTTTTTCACTCATAATTAATACGAAAGAAGTAAGTGTTTAAAAATGTAATATATTCCTAAAATTTTAGGCTACTCTAGTTCTCAGGTCTATTCGATGAATGCGCTAAAAGTGTAGAGTAGTGCAGGACAGAAGAACATCTGACTTATGTAGCTCAAAACAGTTTAGTGTAAAAGACTCAACCAATCAAAATGCGGTGTAATTCATCTATATACAGTTTGCGACAAAACTATAGCACTGTTCCCAATTTTGGTGCCAGCTACCGTTAGTAGTGTAAGAGTTACCACGATCTCAGGAGAGAAAAAGAAGTTGGAAGCCGACGTCAGAGCGGGAGCGATAGCGTGATGAAATGGGCTGGAATTGGTCACCGAGGAAAGACCGAAATAAAAATTGTGCCTACCAAAATGAATAGCGTGGACTATATAAATTTTATTGGTAATAAAGTAGCTCCTCGAGGCCTGCATTTACCAAAGGTCCTAAAATATTTCAGCAGAATAATGCGGCCGTTCTTACGCCGTAAGTGGTAAAAAGATTTTTACGGCTCTACTGGTCGTTACAAATTGCAGCGAATATGCAAAAAATCGCCAATCTGAAACAGTATCAGAACTAAAAAAAAACAAATTAGTATTTTAACCCATTGGGAGGCTATTTCATAAAAATTAATTTTAAAAATATTTAAGTCATTAGAAAGTCGGATGATTGAAGGGATTAAGTACAAATGAGGACGCTCTCATTATTAATGTATTATTATTCTCTGAAATTTCTAATACAAACCAGAAATATTTGAGTTCTTAAGAATTGTGTGCTATTATTTTATCGCGCTGTAGAATGAATGTTATTTTTTTATGAATTGCGAAATGTACTAATTTTTATTTTGAATTTTTGTAATTTTTGTATCCCCTTTTATCGTACGACTTTTTATAACCAAATAAAATTTTAGTTACATTTACCAAACTCCTGAAAACCCCAAAAAGTTGAGTTGTGCTATAGTTTTGTCGCAGACTGTTTGCCACTCAAAAATTAATAAAATCTTCCCAACGGTCATGGAAATTTCGTAGATCTTAATTTTTTTCGTTTTTCTTTTGCCTTTCCTCCATTCTAACTGTAACAACAGAATGATAGAATACAAGATTGGGCATTCCCTCGACGAGTGACAGATCCGAAATTCGGTAAACAAGAGTAACATCCAATATTTCAACAAGAAACGTATTTTTATTCTGCTAAATTGTAAAAAGATGATTCAGAGGCAGAGATTTTATAAACAAATCTGAAAATACTAAAAAAAAGGGGCTCTTTGCCTTGATTTGTAAAAAAAAGAATTGCCTAGTTGCAGTTGAGAATTCGGCAAAATTGGCAAAAACCAGCGGTACCGCTGAAGCTGTCACCTTCTGTATAAAATACAAAGTTCAGGGCAGTTTAGTGCAAAAAACTTTATCGAATACTTTTTAGTGCATTCAACGAAAAGGCCTTCAAATAGCTGAGAGAGGTTACTTGTTTTCGAAAACAAAAAATCTAGTTCCCGAACAACGAAGTCAGAGTTTAAGGGAGAGGCGATTTTCCCCCGACATCGCACGCAATGGATCGTGGAAGTCTGTAGCCTAAAGGCAGAGATGGAAACGTTTGATCGCTTTGGGTGTTGAACCAATATTCGTCCAGTGTACTGCCGTTAGGCCAAGCGCAAGCCTATCGCGGCGTTTTTGCCTAACTAAACGACACAATCAAATATTGACACAAATGACAGTTACTCAAGTGTGAAATATGAATAACGACAATAATTTTGTAGATACATTTGTACAAATATATTTATTTATTTAATGCATATATTTATTTAACAAAGTGGCAACAGAAGTTCAAAACAATAACAATTCGAGTTGACAAGCAAATGAAAAGAGAAATTGCAAAATAAACCAAACGAAAAAAAAAACAAACAACAAAATGTAGGTAGGTACTTACAAATCGTTTTGATCACGTGTGTGACTGATTTAATTTGAAATTAAGAGCCCAAAATTATCCGATTAAATTTATAACAATATTTTATAACGAGTTTACATAAGTATTGTGTGCATGTGTGTGTATGTGAATTAACATGGGACCGTATTTGTGGAAAAATCCGCATTATTTATTGTTCTAATTTAGCAAGATATGGAAATTTTCAAAAAAAATTATTTGTCAAAGCTGGCTGTACATTATGTTATACATATATGCTGTGTATGCGCATATACTTTTTTCACAGAAAAAAATGTATGGAAAAAAAGAAAAGAATTAATAGACTTTGCCACACTTTGTTTGCGCAGAAATGAGATAAACAATTTTTTTTTATCAGCGCTTGACAAACAAAGGTGTCCCCGTCAGCCAATGCAAATTATGAAAAGCCAGTTGTGTTTTTGTTGACTACCGAGACATTGTATTTTTAAAAAGAATTAAAAAGAAATAAAATGTTAAACCTTTACTTTAGCTGGCGCGTATTTGGAACGCAATTAGATAAGCCTGATATGAGTGACTACGTACAAATATTGCCAAGTACAGTAGATTTTTCTGACAAAATAATCAAGAAAATATTTTTTTTTAATTTAAATTATATTACATTCTTGAAAATTAGTTAATTTTGCTGCAATGTTAATGTAAATTAATTTAAATTTAATAAGTTGACAAATTTACTGTTTTCTTTAAATTTGCAAACTCTTTGTAAAAAACTCGACGTATTGCCAAGTTTTCGTAATTTAAACTTCTTTTATTTAATTTGTATTTTTCTTTTTAATTTTATTTAATTTTAATAATTATTTTTAATTTTATAAAAATCACAGTACATACAAAATTCACCAAAAATTGAGAAATCTCAACAAATCTTTAAACAAATTTCAACTTTTAACCCAGCATAGATGTTTGATAATTTTGCCTACGGCGTTTTCGTATTTTGCTCCTTTAAGAATAGAAGTTTTCGTGTCCACAGAAAAAATTTAACAAGAGGCAACGTCAAAAATCCCATTATATTATATTAATTTTTTTTTTAATTTCTAATATTTTTTTTTTAATTCCTCGAAATTTTTTGATTTTGTAAAAGTTTAGTGGAAAGTTCGAAGCATTGATTTAGATTGTTTATTTCAATTTAAATTTTCATAACTAAACTTTTTTCTGTTTTTTTTTTTTCAGAAAAATGCAATTCATATTCAGAAAGCTACAATTCAAATTCAGAAATTTACAATTAAAGTTCAGAAAATTAAAATTCAGAAATTTTATTTTAAATTCAGAAAATTATAATTTAAATTCAGAATTTTAGCTTTGAATTCATTGCCATTTCAAATTCAGAAAGTTGCAATTTAAATTCAGATATCTCCAATTCAAATTCAGAAATTTACAATTAAAGTTCAGAAAATTAAAATTTAATTTCAGATTTTTCATTAAAAATTCAGAAAATTACAATTTAAATTCAGAATTTTCATTTTAAATTCAGAAAGTTACACTCAAAATATTTAATTTTCATTCTTTATTCAGAAAGCAGCACCTTTAACTCAGAACTCTATTTAGATCTACAAATTTTGCTACTGTTTAAAGATCTTCGAAGGGTTACCTCCACTTCAACAATAATCAACATTGTTTCTTCAGTGGAGGGTAACTTGCGTTCCATATAAATATCAGTCTCGAGCCCCTCCAATGATTTGGAGAAATAAAAAAATTTCAAATTTTACCCGTGCTTGTAAACATAACCAACTATCTCGTTAGAATCTGATTCAGGCTAGATTCTTATCTATATTTAATAAAGGTCATCGTGACCTCAAGATATTTTCAAAAACAAGTCTCGACTATACATAGATCCCGGGGAGGGTAAAAGGGTTAGAAAATAAAAAGAGAGTTTCATTATCAAATCTTACATTGAGGAGCTTGCACAATCGGGTTTCTTTATCTTGGAACCAGATTTATAAATTGGTATACTGCCTTCCGGGCAAACATGGCTGAGGAAACAGGTGCAGGAATATATGGATTTAGAACTAAGCTTTTTCATTGATTTCGACAAAAAATCGCATTGTGTCGACCTACAAGGAATTATTATATCGATGCCGGTCAAAGAATATTACGACTATCTTTAGCTTCTGGGATCGAAATCATGCCAGTTATTAGGTGCTGGGTACTTCGGCCAAGTTGGGAATATGAGAAACGAAATCGTCGGAGGAAGTTGTTTTTGTTGTCGCAGCATAAAACATTGCCATAAACTTTTGCAGTCCGAATATAAATACTTAAAACGTAAGTGAGAGGATAGAACACCTTAATGAAACTGAAACTTTTTTGCGACCTCAGCTAATCAAAAAGTCAAAACACTGAGTAGGTAAGTATTGGGGAATTATTGCTGTCGCAGACAATTTGTGCTTTGGAAATTTATTTCCTTTGGAAAAAATCCAGGCGAATTCATATAACGAGGTGTTACTTGTCAGCTGATTTGTTATTTTTTCTTTCGCCTTACATGTATTTTGTTTTTGCTTTTGCTGGTATTGCTGTTAAAGCTGCGAAAGCAAAAACAAAATGCAGACAACTTTGAAATGTATGCCACAAAAATGTGTAAACAAAATACTGGGGATTCTCGCTGTGACAGACTTTCTTGAATTCGCCTTGGATTTATTTAAGACAATTTGCGGCTGTTCAAACAAAAATTAAAAAGCTAAAATGCAGCGATTTATTCAGAAAAATATTTTATGGGTGCATTTTTGAATCCATGTAATTCAGAAAGTAGTTGAAAATTATCATAAATTCATAAATTTTTTTTAGAAAAGCAATAGTTGATCAGATTTTTATGAACGCTATATTTTTTTTTTGTTTGTTGCAAAATTTCATAATGTTGGCTGTTAAGGTCTGCAAAATATTCACAATGGAAAACTGTCACCAGGAGATGTCGCTGTAAGCTACTCGCTGTAAGCTACTCGCTGACAGGACTCGTTACTTGGTTTGCCTTTGCACGAGTCCTGTTAGCTGAACCCGTTGCCAGATAGAGGGGCTATAAAAGCGACTGGCAACCAGTAATCGCCCTTAATCTTTGATTTCCATCACAGCGACAGCGACAACTTCAGGTGAGTGACACTCCTCCATTGGGTAATCCAAAACCAGGTTCTTTTTTCAGCAATAAATGGCGATATATATATATATATATATATATAAAACAGAATTTCTGTTCTAGTTATTTTTCTGTGTATTTGTACACAAAAAAGGAATTGAAAAAGTACAGGTAATTATTTGCCTTAAAGGATCGGCCCCCATTTTTAAGATCCCCGTTTCCAGAATTCAAGAGGAATTCTGGACCCTAATTATCCCCGCCCTTAACATTGGCATTATTTTTCATACCACTGGCGTTAGTAACTTATTGCCTTTATTTTGTATTAAAATTAAGAATCATAATATTTCACGTAAATACATACATACATACATATGTATGAAATTAGAAGTTTTGTTTTTAAATACAAACATTTTTAATAAATTATTTTTTTTTTTATTCTTATTCTGGTTTCCACACCAATATAAAACCAAAACAATAAAATAATTTTTAATGCATTTTTGCAAAATTTTGTATTAAGTTTTTTTTTTTTTTGTTTTTTATTTCTGTTTGTGTGGTAACTTTTTCGCACTTAAAAAAGTAAATTTTCAAGCAACAATTTTTGTTTTAACCATTTTTTCAGTTAATTTTTATTCATATCTTATCAATTGCTACTTTTGCCCTTCACGATTTTTGTGCAACTTCAGAATATAACAAATTACACTTTTTTTATTAATTTTTATAATTTCTCTCAGAAATGCACACACTTTACATATGAAGGCGTACGTAAATTCGTTTCGTTGCAAGAAATATAATTTCTCAGCGACACTTTTCAGTAAATTTCCGTGATTTTCACTTCACTTCATATCCGTTTGCTTTTCCGCTACGCGATAAACTAATTTATCGCGTTGGTCTACAAAAACCTACATAGAAGAAATCTGGCTGAGGATTGTTTTTATTTTTTTTTTTTAGTTTTTTGTACATAGGCCCTGTGTTCCAGCTAGCAGCGTTCCGGCGCTTAGTGGGTCGTCGACAAGTTCTATGTACATATCTTTATTGTAATCGTCCCGCTTCGTAATTTTTCTGATTCGCATGCTTTTGCCTCTCCTCCAATCAGTTTTATTAATGTCACTTTACTTCGCGCTATTTACATATGCGTGTATGTTTGTTTGTGTGTGTGTGTAAACGCAATTATTGTGTGTTTTTTTTTTAAACTTGTGGATTGTATCTCTTTATTGGTACGACTATGATATTTTATTACTTGTTGCTTTTTTTACTCAACTCAACTCAACCCAACTCAGCTGATTGTTTGGAAACGTTCGTAGTGTAGCATAGCAACGCAACATAAAACGAAAAAGAGTTTTTCCCATTGTAGTCCATTTATCCGATTTATTTATGTACATATGTTTTTCTTTTAACCGTTATATACACAAATTCGTAAATATCTACCTACATACATATAGTACATATCCAAACTTTTCCATTTACGTTCTGAATATTTGGTGCTCGCTGGGCAAATGGGCATACAATTTTTGGCAGCAGTGTGGTGACACTGACAGAGCACTCCACGGACACGATGCAGAGAAAAGAAGGTGACGACAAAAGCACTTCCGTTACTTCGTACTTGCCTCGTTTGAAGGATTGACGTCACAACTAGCTCTTAAAAAGTTGATTTTTCAGAGTTTTGAGTGATTTTTACAAAAAAATAAATACAGAATAATAAATCTGAAGTGCCGAACTTTGTATTGTTGCAGTTGCAGCAAAAATTAAAAGCCTAAGTGCAGTTATCGCCTTCCTTTTCTTCCCGCTATTCCTGTGGTATGAACAGCTGTGACGTGTACACCGCCGGTGTTGTCGTAATCTGGTTTTCTATCATTCTAGCTCCACTGATAACAGCTACGCACATATACATATACACGCATACATGCACACACACTCATACAAATGCAAAAAATGCATACTTGTGTATTTTGGTAAATATCTATTAGATCTATTAGTATTCAGGGATGCATTTGAGCGGTGTGGTGTTTTGGCTGATATCATCACTTTATGTATGTTATCCTCCGGTTTAGAGTATTGCTCAGAAGTGTTGATCTAATAACTCTCCTTGACTCTCCAAGCTATTATTAACGGATTACGAAACGGTCTATCCATTCCATTCAACTCATTTTGCGAGCGGCTTTGATTCGAACCGGTATTAGCTAAGCCATCGCTTTCTTCGGGCTTTGAACGTAACCCAGTTTTTTTTTTTTTTTTTTTTTTTTGAAATGCCAAAATCGAGCTCAGAATCATTGCGAAAAATGGTTCGGTTCGTTTCAAAATAAAAATCCGTAAAAGCATATTTCAAATTTTGAAATACACAATTTCGCCCTAAAATGCAACACTGATTGGTAAAACTGCTAAATAACGAAAAAAAAATGGGCAAAACTTTTCAAAATGACGCATTCTATTATTTTGGTAATAGCTATGTACGATGTTCGCCTGTGGACGTTTATGTTCTTTATATAAATATTTTCTCAAGAATAATTTTCTAGAATATTTGAATCCCCCAATAACTTTACAAATTAATTTTTTGAGCGGCTTCTTGAATTAATTGACTCAACGGCACTTTTAGCTGAGAGCTAGTGGGTTAACAGAAAATAATATAAAATAATAATTCCCGTGAAATTTTACTAATCTTTAATTTCGGTGAGACATGTCTATTTTAAAAATTTAATCCATTTTTCTTAAAACAACTTTGTGACCAAAATTCGATCTAGATTTTGCAGATCCATCGAGGCTTTATTACTGGGCAAGTATACTTCCAGAAAGTATTTAGTAACAAACTCCATGCTGGTTTGATTTGCCATGAAATTGTCGCGCAGTATTATTTTATTGAACGATATTGCCCAGTACTGCACTTGTTCGCTATTTTTAGTTATTATCGGGTTTTACTAGCACCCCAAACCCTTCGGCATCGAGTACTGAAAGTCTTAGCTACTGTCGGCTTTGTTGTGGGAAACAACTGAAGTACTGAAATGGAGTTTTGTAATATATGTTTTTTCTAAGTGGTTGGAAATTGTCGCGCAGTATTATTTTATTGAACGATATTGCCCAGTACTGCACTTGTTCGCTATTTTTAGTTATTATCGGGTTTTACTAGCACCCCAAACCCTTCGGCATCGAGTACTGAAAGTCTGACTGAAGTACCGAAATGGAGTTTTTGTAATATATGTTTTTTCTAAGTGGTTTGAGCCACTAAACCGAACCGACTGAGTGTCACCATTTCGTGGTGAACTCTGGTTATTTCGAACAAATAGATGACGACGATGGGGAAACGAAAATGAGGCAGTGAGAGAAGAGTACGTTCCAAGCGTCACAATCTCTGTGACGGTGTTATTTTTCTGTTCCACCACAATGCGATATTTTCCGTGACGATTTTAATAGTTTAACTTCATAAATTAACAAAGGTAAAAAAGGTATAACCTTTGAAAGAAAGTACCGATGGTCATCGTAGCCTCATTTTCGTTTCCCCATCGTCGTCATCTATTGGTTCGTAACAACCATCCTATAATAACAATCGCATGCAGCCAAATAAAAACATGTTTTAAATAAATGGAATTAATGGGCGAAAAATTTGAATTACGAAAATGAAGTTACTTGACACCACAGCCACAGATTTGAATCAGAGTATGCAAATACAGAATACATACATATGTACATATATATGTACATATGTATAGTACCAGCAGATAAGGACATTGAAAATATTCCATTCCGCATTGATAGTACAAACTGTTATATCCACAACCACACACACACTTAAATATTTTTAAAAATATATATCTACGCACTACAAAATATCCGGTCCCTGGGGGATGTCGGCTAAGAATAAAATGCAATCTCACACACTCAAACATATGTATCTATGTACATTTATACAATTCATATTTACATACATACCCAGTAGGAAATGGTACATTAAACTTAGTAGAGAATATGTTCTGTGAAAGTAGAAAAAGAACGTGTCGCGCGCCGCTTTATACACATTTTTAAGATATACAAATGCACAAATTTTTGTCGAAATTAAAGGCTGGGACATAAGCTGCAAAATTTCATTTCATTTATTTCATTCATTTTTTTTTTTAATATTTCAAACCCATTAGCTCTCAAAAAAGTTTCGTTTCGGTCCTTACTTCAAGAGACCCGTAAAAAGTAATCTTGAAATTCGTTAGCGGATTAAAATATTGTAGAAAATTACTCTTCGGAAAATTTCAGTAGTAGTCTTCTAAGACAATTAATTTATATAAAAAACATAAAAGTTCACAGAATTAAAAAAAAAAAACAATTATGTTATCTAATAAGTTATTTAATAATCAATATATTGATTTAGCCTTTGTTTTTTTTTTGTTGGAAAAAATTCCCTCAGTGTTGCCACCGTTTTCATTGTCCTCTTCACATAAATCTATGAATCTTCTTGCCGAGACAAACCGTTTGCCACCCATATTTGAAAATTTGAAATAAATGGGTTATAATTTTTTTCAATTATTCTTTTCAGGCAGGATGCAACCCCTGCAAAATATTGGTATAACTCTCTCCTCGCCGATACGAACCGTTTGAAATCCATATTTTAATATTTCATACATCTTGTGTGCAATTTAATTAAATTCGACTATTCAACCAGGTGGCAACCCTCTTCAAAATACAGCTAGCTATAAACTTAACTCTAAACTTTCTTTCCAGCGCAACGAATCGTTTGATGCTCATGTTCTAGTATTTTATATACTTGGGTATAATTTAAAAAAGTTTGACGCTTCCGACAGGTGGCATCTCTCTCCAAAATATACAGACGAAGCTTTTCTCCAAGACTAACCCTTTTAACTCCTATATTTTAATATTTCATATAACTTGTGTATAATGCAATTAAATTTGACTTTTCAAACGAGTGGCCTCTATCGTATTCTCATACCAAACAAATATACATACATACAACATTTCACAAAAATCGGTCGAACTGTTTCGGAGGAGTTCAACACCACAAACACCGTGAAACGAGGCTTTATATAGAGATTATTACCAATTTTCGCACTGGGTATGCATTGGAATATCTCTTTATTTAATACGTCTGTATGTATGTACATATATAGTTACACAAATATACATATGTATAGTATATAAATGCAATTGTTGCAGATGCATGGCGTGCAAAAAGTAAGTAAGCAAACTGCAACAAAAATGATGTGTATTTCATTTCGATAACTGCACAGCTCAAGGTTTGTAAAATATAAATAGAAATAAAATTTATTCTTTTTAAATGCATATTAAATTATTTTAAATTCGTTTTGTTTTTTAAGCTTTTAAGGAGAAAGTGCAATATATATACACATATACATTTGTATTTATTTATTCCATTTGTGGTTTTTATCTTGTTGAAAGTTTGAAAGAGCAAAAAAAAAATGGGAATGCAATATAAGGTTAATTCGATTGTCACTTCTCTGCTAGCGAATTCTAAGCTCTGCTCGCGTTCGAACAAGTTTGTGTGTATAAGCAACAACAACGGTTGCAAGTATAGCGATATGTACCTCATTGAACTGGTCGAAATCGTTACATTCAATGATGCAGTTATTAGACCAGTTTTAAGCTGCATATAGACGATGATCATCTGCGCTGACTTGCTCGCACTTTTGGTGCATACTCGTCGAACATTATATTGGAAACAAAAACAAAAAATATGTTGATGCTAATTTATACCAGATGCTTCTTGGATTCGCTACACGCTAACAGATGGCGAAATGAATGCGGTTATATGCAAGAATGAAAGAAAACCAGATGACGACAACGCCGGCAGTGTACACGTCACAGCTGTTCATACCACAGGAATAGCGAGAAGAAAATGAAGGTGATTACTGCACTTGGGCGTTTTATTTACAACTGCTACAATACAAAGCTCAGCACTTCAGATTTATTATTCTGTATTTAGTTTTTTGTAAAAATCACTCAAAACTCTGAAAAATCAATTTTTTAAGAGCCATCTGTGACGTCAATCCTTCAAACGAGGCAGGTACGAAGTAAGGAAAGTGTTTTTGTCGTCACCTTCTTTTCTCTTGTATATAACGAATTTCCAGGAAAATTTTAAATATACAGTTCAACAGCCCATCAAATTTAAAAACGAGTGTTTAAGAACTTATATTGACTTTCAGTATTTTGTTTGCATAGTACTAAAATATAGTGGGCTATAAAAGTACAGCCTCAAAATTTTTTCACAATTCTTCAAAGAAAACTTTGATTTGAGAATGTGTTTTTTTTTTAAATAATTAAAATTGAAAAAATTTTTCAAAATATAATTATATTTTGAAAAACATGTCACTTACGTTTTTTCGTTTGGAACTTGATATGTTCAATTGCAATGCAATTCATACCGAAGTGGGCTGGGTTGTCTTTACTTTTTTGAAATACATAGCTGCTAAATTATTGGAAAGAAAATACAAAAGAAAAAATGATTTGAAAAAAATGCATACATATATGTGGATACATTAGGGTGCGCCAACTAAAAATGTCCAAGACATTTTTGCCCAAGGAACGATGCCTCTAAAATGAATTTCGTGTCCGCGGAATTTTTTGACAGTTATTTACAAAAATACTAAAAAGTCGTTCTAATTCACTAAATAAGTGCATTTCTTTTGCAAAAAAAATTATTCAAAATATTTAAAACATTGAAAAATTTTTGTTTTGCAATTGAAATGCACTTATTTAGTGAATTAGATCGACTTTTTAGTATTTTTGTAAATAACTGTCAAAAAATTCCGCGGACTCGAAATTCATTTTAGAGGTATGTATATAATAATTGAAATATTTTCAATAATTTTTTTTGCAATTGAAGTAAACTAAACAAAACGGCCTTTTAGTATTTTTGAAAATAACTGCCACGAAATTCCACGGATTCGAAATTAATTTTTTCATCGCCATACAATTTGGCCCACCCTAATGCCCATTGATATGACGATTTGGGTATAGGAATGACGATTTGTAAATTTTATTTGGACGATTAGAGATTTTTGTCAGGCAACACTGATCTGAAGCTTAATAGAAAAATCGACTCCAGTCCGCTTTGGAAATGATCAAAATTAGAGACTGTCTAATACTTGACACTTTAGACACATTTCTTATTAATTTTTTTTGTTGCTTTTTCCTATAAAATGTGTTGAAACTGAGTTAGTTACTTTATAAAAAAAATTATGCATGTATGTATGTATGTATATAAGTTTGCCTTCAATCAAATATGCTAATTGTATGCAAATAGTTTGTGTTAAAATTAACGCCAGCTCAATGTTTAAATGATTAAATGAAAGCAAAACAAATGTGCAATAAATACGCAATTAACGATGGGTGATTTATGGCTGTTGATGAAAAAGAGAACAAGATTAAATATATAAAGAATTATTGTGAATGTCAATTCGTAATCATTAATAAATTAGCAAAGTAATTAAATGTTTTAAAAGGGAAGCGCAAAGAATTTTTCAATCATTTGAGTAGGCGTTAAACTGTAGGCCCCAATTTTCTCTTTTCCGCTCCATCACACAACTACTTTAACTAAAATATTTTGGCATAGAGCAGAAATTGAATTCTCCAAACATTTATAATTTTTTTCTCACATCATCAATACTCTAGTAGTAATTATTAGAGTGCGTGGATTATATATGTATGTATTATAGCTTTAAAACCATAGAGCATAGCCGTTTCAGTCTCACAAATGGAAATACTCAAAACGCGTTTCTGTTAGAGTCCACTAACCCACCGTAGGTAATGTAAAAATTTCAACTACAAAAAAAAAAACAAAAAGACTTTCATAAACATTTCATCATATCATGTCATTTGGAACTGGCATAGAACTGTAAAGCTTTCAATTTAGAGGAACTACTTCAAGTGGCCATATTAGTGAATGAAACGAGAGCAGCTCTATTTTGTAAATGATTAATGATTGCAAAAAGTAACTAGTTAAAATGTGTTAAAAACAAAAGCATGCTACGCAAAATTTTAAAGATTTTGGCAGTTAAAACCCTATTATTAGGTTAATAGCTATGTACGCAAAAAGTAATCAGGCTAATTTTGTTGGTTAATCCATAACTACTTATATTATTACTGTGTTGAAGCAAATACTCACAATTTCATATTCCATTCTTTCACTCACTTTCATATCTATTTTGTATGCTCAATATTTTGCTATCTACCCAGCAAACATTTTTAAACGGGTCCTTACTACTTACATCCAATCATTATTATATATTTCGAACGTGCCGTATCTGCAATTGTCAGAACTTTTTCAGCTTATAACGAGACTTCTAGTACTTTTACACTGACAATTGTAAAATTAAAATCCCACTCTTCTTCTAGAAAATAAGCAAAAGTAATTATAATAAAAAAATTTATGAAAAAATTATTATTTAATCGTTCTTTTGTGAATTCTATTTTTCTAATCAGATTTGATCGATATTTTTTAGTATTCATGTTGTCGATAAAAAAATAATCGTTATTCTTCGATTTTTATTCTGACGATTATACATGATCGATATTTCTTAATTCCTATTTTATCGATAAAAATAATCATTAACCTTGGATTGTAATTTTTTCAATCATAACAAAGATAAAAAAAAATTGTCAGCGATGACAATAATATCAACAACAACAATAATAACATTTATGTTTTATGATCGAAAAAATAAAAATCTGAAAATATCGATTACACAAACCATTGCTTAAAACAAAAAAATTTCGAAATAACAATAGTATCAGAATTGCCAGCATATGACATAATTCGATATTTTAATCCAGTTTTGTTTTTTTTTACGATTGTTAATTTATAATCACAGGATCGAAATTTTTTAATTCTTATATGAAAAATAGTCGTTATTCTTGGATTTAAAATTTTTCTAACATAATAAACGCAATAATATTTGACGCCGATGAAAATAATAGCATAGAGCCACGATAACGATAACGATAACTATATAATCGAAAAAATAGAAATCGCAAAATATCGTTCAAATTTGATCCGTTAAATTTTAATCCAAGAATAGAGATTACTTTTGATCGAAAAAAAAGTAGCGTTCCAATTTGATCCAAGAACAACGATTAATTTTGATAAAAAAAAATTATTTTAATTTTGAGCTCAAGCCCAGTGTAAGGAAAAGTAGATTGGAAAAAAGACAACAACAGTCAGGAGTAGTAGAAATTATATATATTTCGGAGATCACCACATCTCCTCATCGGATTTCTTTCATGACTCCGCCGGCACTCGAACCTACAACCTACGACTTGCTGGGCAAGTGCATAGCCAATATGGACCACAGTCGGCATTTTAGCTGCTGTTGCTTTTCTACCACTTTTCCTTATGTCCTACCAATACAATAATAATAAAAATAACGATAAAAATTAATCGAAAAAGCAAAAATCCAAGCAAAACGATTATTTTTTATAGAAAAAATAAAAATCACAAAATATCGATTATTGCTTAAAACAAAAAAATTTCGAAAATTGATCAGGATTCATAGCATATAGTATAACAACTAGTTCGATATATTCGTGTTTTATTTTGAATGAATTATTCTCTATGATTTTTTTACCCGAAAAATTAACGATAATAATAAGAGCTGTCTCAAAAGAGCAATATGTAGATTCATCGCTTTGGGAAACCCTTTCACAATAATCTTTCATATGCTAGCTGGGTATGTTCAAAATATATAAGCGGGGTAAGCAAAAACCATAGGCCTACAACTCTTCTGGAAGTTTATTTCCCGTTTGCTGCCTAACATCTACAAGCAAATATCTTATAAAAATTTTTTTGCGTTTTTCGATAATCAAAGCGATGATTCTACGATTCTTTTAGAGGATTTGTTTTGGATAC
The DNA here is from genome assembly GCA_951828415.1 of Anomoia purmunda. Classification (NCBI taxonomy): domain Eukaryota; kingdom Metazoa; phylum Arthropoda; class Insecta; order Diptera; family Tephritidae; genus Anomoia; species Anomoia purmunda. The sequence goes on from OX639993.1 coordinate 20,635,050, forward strand.
TTCTAGAAAACCATCGGAAAGTTTGCCGATGCCTATATTCAAGGCAAATTCATATTAGATGGTATTGAGCGTACAACAACAAAAATGTACACTAACAAATTGTACGCACAATGACAGTGAGAATAGGTCAGAGAATTACAACAAACACATAGTTTTGACATTCAGTCCAGCAAGCGAATTCATTCAGTTGCTTTCTCATCACCACCTTAGATGAATGAATTTGCCGTGCTTAGCTTGCTGTAAAAAGCAAACACTCCTTTGTCATAGCAATCATTGCGATGACAAGTAACGAATGATTCTTCCACAAATAAAAATGTTTGCTGGGTAGAAGCAAATATGAAAGCATAAATGTACACACACACATACATATGTACATGTATACATTTCTTTATATTTATATTCTAGAGGTAGTTAAAATGGTTTACACAACAATTAACAAGAACAAACAAGTTATAGCCGAAAATGTGTCTGCGAAATTGGTCAAGAGCTGAAAGATACCATTATGAGTTTACATTTATGACTGCATTCCTATATTAACTTTTTATAAACAAAAAACAATTGAAATTCGACTACATTAGACCAAATCGGTCAGATTGAAGAGCATAAATTGAGATGGTCTAAAGCGCTTTGTTCTATCTCTCAACCTACTGTCCCTTCACACCGCCTTCTTGGGATGGCGCCACACTCGAAATGCAGGTGCATTGTGGGGGCGCCGAAGTGGCACGTCTCATTCGACCATATTCTGACCTTGCATAGATGGCTTCGTAGTTCGCAATGACCTGCGCGAAATCCTGCCAGAATCCGAAAATTATACGTTGAAAGCTCAATAAACTGTTTGAAGCAATTGCGATTGCACCCTCCCAATAGACACCTGGTCTGGCGTAACCCTGCCATATGGTGTCAGTGTCTTGCCTTTAACGAACTTTCCTCTTTCCTAAGCTCCTTCCGATTTCCCTTCGATGATTTTGAGACCCGGAATCCAGAGGAGCTGAATAAGTTTTTGTATAATTTTTCAAACAATTTTTTCTAAGTAATTCGAGAGTTTGTGTAATACTACTTCGAAATTTTTTAAATCGAACAGACAAAATTACAGCACTTTCACCGCCAGTGTAATGAAATACCCAATTAGATCCAGGTGTTGTGGCAAATCTTCTAACTTAATTGGAGAAGCAAACTTTATAGATATTTTTCTTTTAATGTTACATTACATACATAAAAAAACGTATGCTATTTCTTTACAACTCATATTTAGTTTTATAATATTTGGGTCTGATATTTATATTCCCGTCTCGAATGAGTTCTAAATAGGATTGATAATAGTATGACTGATATGACTTTGCATCCACATTATTCATATATTAGGGATAGTCCTGGTTTCGAAGTCCTCTTGGATCCTCCTCCATGTCAACAGAACAGAAGAACAAATCAAAAACATTACATAACCGACACTCAGCTGCCGATGCTTGTCTTCGTATAGCTCGCTCGCGAACCACTAAACATAGGCGATTCTGTCAATGGCCTAAAATTTGCGTAAGATTATTTTGAACTTTTTTTTTTTTTTGCGCTCCACAGCTGATTATTACGAAAAGTTTATAGCGTTTGTTACACCGCAATGCATGCCAGAAGGATTTTTACGCTCCCGATATTTTTTATTTAGTTTTGAACAACTTGCTTTAATTAGAAAAAAAAAATGTTTGAAAGAGAGAATTTATTTATTGGTTATTGCTTATTAAAAGTGACAAGCATTCATAATTTTCTATATTTACTTTTTGCGAAAACTATGAGTGGGCACTCGTAGACTACTATCAACTTACATCTCAAAAGCATTGCCAAAAATGTATTACAAAAACAAACATAACACTTGATATCTACAAAATAACTTATAGCGCACTTTAGTCAAATTTTACTGCGAAATTGAAAAAATGTCGTATCTTTTAATCGAACATTGTTGGCCTGATGAGTGGTTGGACTCTTGAACGGGAATATGACGAGATAAGGTTGAACGTTGATTAGAAGCGAATGAATCATATGATGGGATATATGTATTTCATAAGTTTCAGTAAAATATTTTCGAGCAATATTGGCCTAATCTTTGGTTACATTTTATAATTTATAAATTAAATTTTTATTGCAGAACTTGTTCAGGTTTATTGGACGGATTTTTCATCATCCCTTGTCAAATTTGGTTTGGAGACAAACCGGTTTCGGCGTTGCGCCATCTTCAGTGCCATTTTTCGTTCTGTCGCCGTACAAGTTACCGGAGTGTTTTGTTATCGGTAATGATCGTTTTATTACCAATGCAAAATATACCTGTCAATCGCTTTTTTGCAAAGGTTCTGCAAAGCAATTCATATGAAAAACTCTAACTAGATTGGCTTCCGCTGAATAGTGGGACCATCCAATACAATTGATTGGTACTTAAGAAAAAAACGAGAACCCTATAGAATCGAAGAAAAAGCAGCGCAGTTTCCTTAAAATTAATCAGTGAAATTCGAGTAGTTAGATTATTTTGCGATCGAATCGCAACTTTGCAAACTTGTTATTGCATTATTTATATCCTTTGTTTTTTTTTTTTTTATTTAGGGCGGAAGTGATAGCGCCGTTTTGAGCTGATTAAAAGAAAGTCATAAAGATGGTAATATAGATTTTGAAACTTATGACAATAGAAAGGTATGTGGCAAAATTTCATCGGAAAAGATAATGTATGTATATAGTTTAGTTTGTAAATTAACTTTTAGTCAAGTCTAAACCTTAGCATAAATTAAGTTATTAATGTTTGGTAGACGTAATCTTTAGAAGTGAAGTCGAGTTGAATGGCAACAGCTGCTAATTTTTTTATATTAACTAATGTGTCCTAAATTAAACTTTTATGGAATTTTTTTGAATACGGTTTTGCTCCTAACTGTTCGAGGCTATTTTTGAATTCAATTTTAAACTAAGCTCTCGTATATTTTTTTATACAAAACCAGCCCCGGAAACCATTTGAAATAAATTAGGTAACGCAGAATGAAACTAATTCTTTTTTCGTAATTTATTTTTCGATAGAATGGAATGGATGACGTAAACTTAATTAACTTAAAATATTTCCATGCTCTCAATTTTAATTGCATTGGCGTTGTTGTTATTATAGTCATCGCCGACAAACAATTTTTTTCGCGATTATTATGAAAATCCAAGAATGACGATTATTTTTTATCGAAAAAATAAAAATCACAAATCATTCGAAAAAAAAATCTCCAAAGCCAAATATCGATCATATATTAACCAAAAACTTGTAAATCCAAGAGTAAGGATTATTTTTGATCGAAAAAATAAAAACCACAAGACACAAGAATAACGATTATTTTAGTACAAAAGAATAAAAATCATAAAATATCGATCTAATATGGAAAATTTCAAATACGAGAAGAACGATTATTTTTGATACAAAAAATGAAAACTGCAAAATATCGATAAAATGTGATCAGAAAAATTTAGATATCAGAATGACGATAATTTTTGATCGAAGAACTAAAAATCGCAATATATCATACAAATATGAACGAAAATTTTGGAAATATGAGAATAACTTTTGTTTGTGATCGAGAAAATTAACATTACAAAATATCGATCAAATATGATCAGACAAATTTAAATTCAAGAATAACGATTATTTTTGATCGAAAAAATAAAAGTTACAAAATATCGATAAAATATGATCGGAAAGCTTTAAATGCAAGAATAACGATTATTTTGAAACGAAAAACAAAAATATCAATCTCATAAGTTCGAAAAATTTAAATCCAAGAAAAACGATTATATTTTATCGAAAAACTAACAGTCACAAAATATCGATAAAATTTTATTGAAAAATTAAAAAAAAAATTGTAAATAAATCAAGCTTGATCAAAACAAAAAATTTTTTTTTTTAAATATCGATTAAATGTGATCGCAGAAATGGTAATCCAATTGCAACAATTAAATGATTACCGTTACGATCGCTGAATTTTATTAAAAATACAGCTCATAATATAATGGAAAAAATTTAAATTAATGTTTTCAACTTTGTACAAAATTTAGAAAAATCACAAAAAAGAAATTCAAAAACTTTTTATTACAAATTTTAGAAATTTTTGAATTATGCAGTTTTATAGCCGATATAATTTTAGCTAAAGTTACTTGTATATTGGAGTTGCTAATTCAATATTTACATTCAAAAGTATAAGAAATTGTCTTGAAATAAATAGAATTAGAAAAACGTTAGTATAGATATAAAAATGTATGTATGAAATGGCCTGAATATGGATATCATATCTAACTTCTGCGCACAGAATTATTTTCGAAGTTGTCTTTTATGGTGGTCTTCTAGTAACGCGAATAAAAAGTTCCGATAAAGCGCAAAATAAGCGCAGCGCAAAAAAATAACGCCGATATACGAAAAGTTTAAGAAATATCAATTTCTGATCTATAAACACAAAACTGGAACAACAAAAAAACAAAAACAAAATACAGGTGAGTGTTATAGACAATGCACAATATTTACTATGTCCACTCCTCAAATTCGATGTGTGCACAACAAGGTGCAGCATTTGGTACTACATGGCGTATGATAGACCTACCCAAAAAAAAGTAGGTATAGAATTGTGCGGTTTTCGTAAATAAATTGTGAGGTATACGAACGAGTACAAAGAAGCAGTTGGTCATTAACTTTTAAGTGTTAATTGGTAGGCGACGGCTAAATAATCTCAAATTACTTGGTAAGGTGAGACAATGGTAGAACTTGCGCAACACTTAGCGCTATTTACATACAGACGTACATACATACATATATTGAAAATGAGGTGTAGCTACACATATTTTGGTTATACAATAAAATTTTTTACTATTTCTAATATTACCCTTTTCGTACGTGTTTAGAGCAAGCGGCGGTGCAAAACCCACAAGCAAAAATTTGAAACAAAAAAAAAATAATAATAATAAAATAGCGTCAACAATGCAGAGCAGTAGCCGCAAAAAATATTTTTGTTTTGTTTTTTTTTTTCAACAACTAGTAGAATATTGGCGCAAATGTAATATTTTACGCTTCCTGTTCTGCTGTTCTTTTTTTTTTACGATGTTTACCACATTAACTGACGCGAGTAGTCAACTTTGTTTTGTTTGCTTGTTTTTATGATAAATTTATTAGCTACAAATTAGCAATTTCGTTTGCATTGTAAAAAGTCTATAATAAAAAAGAGTTTACGTAATTTCGATTTTTTATTGTAGGCATATTTTTTTTGAATGGCGATTTTTTAAGGTAGTTTTATGACAGCCCTAAATGCGGAAATTCTCTTTGTGTTTAGACGCACTCGTTTTTTGTTTTTAACTTCAAACATAGTTCTTGTGCTGAATATCAGCGAGGCGGCGATTGAGGCAAAGCAGACGTGTGTGTAGCTTTTTAAATTTTTTTTTATGAAATATCAAAACTGATTGATATTACGAATTGCGCATATTTGGTCAGTTCGTGACAGAAATTATGATGTTCGGATAGGTAACAAAAAAAAAACGTTACAACAACAGCTTATGGCTATGGTTACCAGGAGTGTATTTAGAGTTAGATAATTTCAATAAAAATAATAATTTATTAAATTGTATATTAAAATTAATTATATGTACTATGTTAACGAACCTTATAATTAAAATTTACAAAAAAAAGGATCAAAAGAAAAGGCTAACTAGAATTACGGTTGGAATAAATTTTTTATACAATTTGAATAAATTTTGGTACCTTCTGTTATCTTATAAGAAAGTTCTAGCAAAGGAAAAAGAATTTAAATCCAAAGTTATACAAAATTTTTTTAAATTTCATTTCGCGAATTCTTTCAAATTTATTATTTGCATATCTCGAAAAGATTCATAATTAAACAAAAGAATCTAACATCATTTTAAAACTGATATTTTGCGATACACGTAATTCTACATTGAAACAAATTTCGCAAAACAATAAATTTTAGAATTTTCAATTTTTGAAAATTGAAAAAAATTGAAAAATATTTAATTTTTTTTTATCAAACACCTCTAACTGAACGAAAGGGATCCTGAAATTCTCAGCAGGCGCATTTTCTTTTAAAAATATCAATTTTTGAATTTATAAAAAATTTTGTAAACTTGATGGAAAATGTCAAAGATTGTTGCAGTTGTAAAAATGGTTAAACATATAAGTTTAAAAGTTATATTTGGGAAAAGCCTCCAGAGAAATGCACTTGGAAAATTTTCAAAAATCAGTATTTGACACTCTTAAAATTTAAAAAATCAAGGCCTTAGTTGAATTTTTGATCACTGATTTTAAAGAACCTTAAAATTCTCAAAGGTGCATTTGGTCCATTTAAAGCTATGAGTTTTGAAAAAAAATATATTTTTGTTATTGAATAACTCGAAAATATGGCAGTATAAGTTTATTTTAAAAAGTAAAAAAAAAACTGAATTTTTAAAATTTTAAAATTAGAAAATGCCATAGTCATATTAGAAATTTTTGGCTCTAACTGATCGAAAAAATTCTGAAATGTTCAAAGATACATTTTTTTCGTTTTAAAGAAATGAATTTTTGAATAGTGAGAAAATACATTTAATTTTATTGTATATATCGAAAAGTTTTCAGTTTATTATAAGTTTATTTAGTATAGAGGAAACTTCGAAGAAAACAAAAAACAAAATTCTGAAATTAAATTAAAAAAGCAATATTTTAGGTTTTGGGCTCAACGTTTTTTTATATATGACATCTCTAATGATAAAGATCCTGAAATTTTTAAGAGCGAGTTGTTTCTTTCATTGATATGCATTTTTGATTTAAAAATCTTGCTTTCGAAACCATATTGAATTTCTCGAAAAGTACTATATCCAATTATTAAAGTGGTTATAAGTACGTTATAAGAGTTTTATTTGGATATAGTTCTAAACGTAACATATGCACTTTGAAAAGAAATCTGAATTTTGGCACAACTTTTTTATACAATTCTAACTGATCTTAAAATATGCTGCAATAAGAACTGCTCAAAATTACAAAATTACAAAATACAGATTGGATATATCATTCTTCAGAGTTGGCAATTTTTAAAACAAATAAATTCAAAATTCATATAGTTAAAAAAAAACAAATCTGCTTCCTTAAAATTTCTTCCGCGATTTCTGCCATATAAGGCATGGTACTCGTAGAAAAAATTAGTATGTACACAACCACCGTCAGCAAAAAAAAATACTAACAAAAAATGTAAAAAATAAAAACAAAAAAATTAATTAATTAATAAAATTAATTTAAAAAAAAAGTAAAAAAAAATCAAGAGTAATCATCATATTCAAGTTTACAATTTGTGATAATAAAATTTTATGAGCTATATAACTGCATGCCAAATATTTTTTTTTTTGATTATATAAAAAAAAATTTTTTTGAACTTCTATGAAATTTTTTTTTTTTGATTTTGTTGAAAGCCTCAGAAAGTTTGAAACTTTGATTTTAAGGGGTTTTAGTATAGAATAAAATAAATTTTTTATAAAAAAAGTTAATATTAAGTAAAAAACAATAAATACTCAAAGGTGTAAGTTATAATTTTCCGATGATGATAAAAAAAAAACTTTTTGCGTTTTTAGTGTTTTTTTTTTTTTTTTTTTTTTTTTTTTAAGAAAAGTTATCGAGCTATTCCTTCTGATGAAATATTTCAACATTTGGTTAAGCAAAGCTAAAGTTTAGCAGACCAACTTGGAAAAAGTTGGAAATTTTGCTGTAAAAGACCGTAATTTGATAATTCAAAAACCGAAATGCTAAAAATAAATACGTTGCTTTTTTAAATGTACAAAGAAATTTATCTGACTTTACATTTTAATGCAGTTTTTATTAACCGACTAAATTTGTATCACAACAATACAACTACGAATAGGTCAGGAAAAATTTGTTTCTTTTTAAATTCTACAGAATTGATTGTGTAACATTTGATCTGTATTAATTTTTATAAACAAAGTTTCCATAAATAACTGTTAATACCCGACGCTAGCATGCCAAACACGTAACATAGTAAGACCGCGATATGCAAAACAATAGGAACCAATTGAAGCGATTAATTTGTCAACTTCAATTGAAATTCATTTAAATTCCAGAAACAAATCCATGAAAAGAACAACAGCTGGAAATTTTCCATAATTTCCATTAATGATTTACATAAGTGAAAAGTGAAATGTTTTCGCCTACACCGCGACAACAATTAAAACAACAAAAGCCAGTTGCGACATTCACAAAGCAAAACAAGTCAATTTTAATTAAGATAAGAAGAAATTGAACCACTATCTATGTATGCGCATACTATGAATGTGCGTATGTGTGTGTGTGTGTGTGTGTGTGTGTGTGTGTGCATGTTAGTTAGATATGAATATGCACCTTTACAACTTTACGTATGAAATTCCATTGGCGGCCCAATTCACACAAGGAATGACAACAAACTATTTAACAATGAAACGTCGCAAACAGAATGATCGAAAATGCGAGTCGCAAAAGTTGTAATAGTAGCCAACAACAAGCCCAACAACATGCACCTATTGTATTGCTACCGACAGCGTCAGCTACAGCTTCTTTCCATTTAATTCCCTGCCGGAAAAAACAGACAGTCTGAAAAATTTACCAATTTAAAAAATACTTGGAAGTCAACTGCTTGGAAAGAAATCCATGTTAAATTTAGTTTAACTTCTGCTTATTTTATATTATTATAATTTTAAAGATATTTTCAATAAATTATAGATATGTACATATATCTTTATAAAAATTTAATTGGTTAATTAATTATTATTTTGTAGATAAATATTAGCTGTATATGTTTTGTAAAAAACGTGCAGAATTAACTTCGATAAAAAAAACTCTTTTAATTTTTGCTATTTTTCTAGGTTTTTTATTTCAGTCATTTTTTCTAACATAAAGTTCAGAAATTAAAAAAATTGCAAGAGTTCTGAAAAAAACTTCAAAAACCAAAATTTAAAAAAAGTTTCATTTTGAACAGCTATAACTCAGTGGTTTAATTTTTTTTGTTAATTCTGTAGTGAGTTGAAACTAGAATATATTTTCACTAAACTAAATGTGCATATATGTATATTTATAAATATATAATTAGTTTTATTAATTATTGTTTTTTAGATAAATACTAGGTACATTTTTGGTTTAAAACATTTTTGGTTTAAAATAGCTGGTCGAAATTTGCTTTGGTGTTTTGATTTTAAAATACTAAAATAAAAATTAAACAAAATGGCAAAAATTGAAAAAAAAAACAAAACAAATTTTTGTAATTTTTTTAAGTTTTTATTTCAGTTAACATAAGTTGGGAAGTTAAAAACGCAAAAGTTCTGAAAAATTTTTAAAACGAAAATTAAAAAAAAAAAACAGTTTCATTTTGACCAGCTATAACTCAGCATGTTTTTAACACATCCCTATAAGTTTTACGTCGTTAAAAGCGCAGATTATCTTTCGAACAAGCCACGCAGAAATCGCACTTAGCAGTTAAGCAATACAAAATTGTCAATGAAGTGATACCCAAAAAAAAAACACACACAAAATTACCGTCATCTCAAAACCCCATTCAAAAAATTGTTTGAAGTAAAACTTATTTAACGGCTGTGATTTGTAAAAATGGCGTAACGAAAGTCGAGTCAGATTCGCTTTTCTAATTTCAACCACAATTTTTACTAATTTCCACCAGTATTTTTACAAATGCTATTACTTATGACTTCCATTATTTCTATTAATTTCTACTACTACTTTTACTAATTTCTTCCACTACTTTTACTAGTTCCTACCACTATTTTTTACTACTTTCTACCACTACTTTCACTCATTTCTACCAATATTTTTTCTTATGCTATCACTAATTACTTACATTATTTCTACTAGTTCCTACCACTACATTTTTCTAATTTCTACCACTATTTTTACTACTTTCTATCACTAGTTTTCCAATTTCTACTACTATTTCCACTACCTTTTACCACTACTTTTACTCATTTCTACTCATTTCTTTATTACACTATTTTTTACTAATTTCTGCCATTACTTTTACTGGTTCCTACTACTTTTTTTTACTAATTTCTACCACTATTTTTACTACTTTCTACCACTATTTTTACTAATACTACTACTAATTACTGCGACTACTTTTATTAATTTCTACGACCACAAAGAAGTGTTACTTTTGGCTCGTGAACTTAGGTCCACACAAGTTTTGTTTTTTAAAGTGCGTTTGAACTCAGCAGGTACATACGCCCCCACTCCTATACCTGAATTTTTTGAAATTGTTTGCCTGTAAAGCAGCAGCAAGAAATCGACACTCACAATACTGCTGAGAACTGATGTTCGAAATTGTCATGTAATTAATTTTTATACTGAATTGAAATTAAAATCTATTTTTGCTTAAAATAAAAATAAATATTTTATAGTTACTATAAATCGCACTGTAGATACTGTTAAATAATTGGAAACGGGCAGGTTTGAAAGTAGTTCATAATTAGACTCGTTTTAAAACAGTGTGAAAAAACCAAATTTGAAATATTTGTAAATAAAAACATTTTGTTGAAGCTAAAAAAAAAACTAATGTTGAAGTTCTTTCTGTCAAAGATAGTTAAAAGTAGTTGAAATCAAAGTTAGTTGTTTACAAGAAAAACGAACGAATTTCAGCCACATGTAGTTTTGGTAAAAAAGTACTTTTTAAATTGTTTTTGAAGCCATTCTATTTCCTAAAGGGCTAGTGCACACACACACACACACTCACTCATAAATCAACGTGTGCTAACTACAATGAGCGCGCATCCAAAGTGTCCAAAGCGAGTAAGTAGCCAGCATAGTAGGTACTAGGTGAATGCCTAGTGAAATATTTGTATTGACTATCAGCAATGCAGATTTGTAAATAACACATTTTTGTTGCTGCTTAATTTGAAGCGTATTTGCTGCTCTTACATTGCAGTCGAATGCAAACAAACAAAATTTAAAAAAAAAAAAAAAAAAAGTTCGAGCACACACCTTCGGTTGTACAAATGAAGGTAGCTAAATACATGACGCTAGCGATAATTACGAACAACGTGCGCAACAACACTGCAAGTAAACAATAACAAATGAATATGTATGTATGTATTTAGATTTCAAGTTGCGAACGAATAGGCAAAAAAGTCAATTGGTCTTGAAAGAAAAAACGAAAACAATAAATAAATTGCGAAATAAAAAATGTATTGCACAATTCATTTCCAATTTTATCCATAGTTGTCCCCGAAAAATTTCCCTTTTTTGTTGAAATTCTTCATTTAAATTCTAAGATATCCGCAGCAAATTTGACGAAAGCAAATTCATTGAAAGATAATTTTAATCCTTCGTCGGCGGCAACTAATCTGTGAGGTGCAGCCCGCATATTTTTTTAGCTCGCGCTTCGTTTTATGCCGTTCATTTTGCCACCCAGTACCTGCTGTGTGAAAATTTGTCAAAAACTTTAAATTTTTTATACTATTTCCCAATGGTGCCACTATAGAATAAATTTGGTAGTTTTCAAAGGACTTTTGGGAGATTTTGCTGTTTCCAATTAAACCCATTGCGCTCGAAATCGACAGTTAACATATGTACTTCGGCCGACGCAGAGTTCATTTTTTTTAAATGCTATATGAAAATTGCCAGAAAATCAAAAAGATAATTTTTCGTTTAGATTATTTGATGTTTGAGTTTTAAGAAAGTCAATAAAATTTTTGTAAGAATTATACAAATCGTTTCATAATAATAATAAGCGAGAAAAATTGTTTAAGTCTTGAAAAATGTTTATTTTAAACAGACCCACAAAAAAAAAATTGCTTCATTCGAATCGCTGAATCTATATAAATCCGAGGTCAGTTTTGCGCCATTACGTCAAGTTTGGACATAACCTCAAAAAAAACGAATCTATTTTTTGATTTTTGTGAGGTTATGTCCAAACTTGACGTGATAGCGCAAAACTGACTTCGGATTTAGATTCAGCGACCCCAGTGTTATAGAAGTATTTTTAAAATAATTATGGGTAAGAAATTTATTTTTAAATTATCAGTATTTTTTTTTAATGCATAATTTAACATATTATTTGTTTTTATATTGAGTTCTGGTTTGAAACTGAAACTGGGGAATGAGTATAAAAAAATCCTCGAAATACGAGGAAATTTGAGGATGACAAGAGGCTAAAACGTCATTTGGCAATTGATAACAGGATGTACATATTCCATTTTTTAATTTTTCTGTTTTTTTTTGGGTTTTTAATAATCTCATTAAGATTTGTCTAGGAGAAGTTTTCCAAGGAATATATTTGTCGAACCTTTTTCTTACCCACTCGGTGTTTAACTGAAACTTTGAGGTGCTTGTCAAATAAAGGGTCCAAGAGACCCAAATGTGAGAGGCACTGATTGGTTAAAATAATTTTGTTGCTGACATTGTATTTCATATATCCGCACATTATATTTAGCTCAGATTTATTATCGAAAAGTCTTCGCAACAACCTTCGCTGCAAATATGAAGACTTAAACCCAAACAATTTTTGACCTCCATGGGACGAATGCATTGGAGGCAGGGCCGGATTAAGGGCAGGGCCGACGGGGCCGCGGCCCGGGGCCCCACAAAACGAAAGAACAAAATAATTGTTTTCATCAGTACATAACGATTTTTTTTGCTTTGGCATTTTTATTCCATTTTATTTTATTTCATTTTTGTTACTCAGTTGATTTGAATAAAATATTATTATATTATTCGACACAGTTGATCATTGTCATTCGTAAAAAATAACCTTACGCACTCGCATTGTAACTGAGTTAACCTTGACATAAATATACAATCCAAGTTTGATTATTAAAACATCATCGAATCATAACTACTATAACTTCACTTACATTAACAGACTTTAAAAATCTAAAGGGAACAGCATTTGAATAATAAAAAATTAGTTGTGTTCAAGCAGCTGCGTTTTTGACTATACATATATATACATAGTTTTCAGTTTGCTTTAGGCACGGGTAGGCCCTAGGAAATTCCATAATTTTCATTTATCGAATATAAAATGTCAGTAAAATGTCAGGCACTCCGTAATCGTCTATTTCGCACAGACACGGTCATAACATAACATAAGGATTGTTCAATCTACAAAATTTAACGGCAAACTTCTATAATAAATATGTATTCACATGTAAATTCATAACTTCTCGCGCCTTTGCCTACCTAGGGCCTACCCTTGTCTAGAGTAAGCTGAAAACTCCATATAGTCAGGTTCTTTGATTATCATATCATTATTCATGTTGACAGTTTGAATGTGAATTGCTTCAAAATAGTATTTTTAGTCATAAAAAGGTTCCAATTCAGCAAAATGCGCCGGACGAAGGGAAATAGTTGCAAGTGCACTGGCGAACATCATTCGCGAAAAATTTGTGATGACTTTTTTTTTTTTTTTTTTTTTTAGCTCGCGGTGCCCCGGCTGCCCCACCCTCGCTACGGCCCTGACCACAGCGTAGAATAGGGTCAATAGAGTTGTCAAATCAATAAATTATCATTGGGAATGGGTTATCATTTTTATACAATTCGTGATCTTAAATAATTTTGTACTTACTTCAATTAAAAATTTTGGTTTATATTTGTTTGTTATATTATATCCCCATCACATATTGTAAAGTTTTGTTCATTCATTTTTTTTCATTTTATTTTAATTTCATATACCCAATGAAAATATTATTTTTTCAAATTCATTTCAAAAATCTCATATCTGGCAACTATCTATATATATGTATCTGAATGAAATGAATGACGAGCTACTGGTAAAGTGAATAAATTTACAAAAACAAAAAATAAGCAAGCAAAAAATAAACTTGCCTCAACTGTTGCTTAGGAAACAAAGCAAAAACGCTGAGTGAGCGAATGGAAAGATGTGGCTGCCCAAACAGAAGGCTAGCGTGATGAAACTGTTGTTTGTAATTTGGTGGTTTCTGGTCACAAAAAGAAAAAAATAAAAAATTTAATTATGCAATTGTACTTTTTAATGAGTGCTACACAAAAGTTTCTGTTGCGATCTCAATCACAATGTGGAAAAAATTATGCGGTGGCAAATCACGATTTACATACTTGTATACAATGTTGAAAATAAGTATTTTTTATTTCGAGATACGTACGATAGTTCAAAAAGAAACAAAGTTCAAAATAGAAATGATGCAAATAAATATTGTGTTTTTGTATTTCACCGATGTATAACTTAAAGTATTAATCATTTCAGAGCGGGAAACTAAAACTCTTCGGAAGGAAATTTTTCAAATACATTTTTTTTTTTGAATATTTTATTAAATAATTTTAAAGTTGCTATAGAAATCTCCAAAAAACGGTAGCCCAATAACATTGCTCCTTTCTTTTATCCAAATATGCCCTAATTTTTCCTTCTATAAAAGTTGAGGTATGCAATGCATTCCAGGGAGATAGTAGTAGGGTTGTCATATCAGGTACATTGAGTCAAATTGAGTACAGAAGTGGTTAAATAAACAATTGATAATACCCTTTGAAGTTTTCAAAGGTTCTATATCATCACTATGAAAAATGGTTTTTTTTCCAATATAAAAGTGAGCGCATTAAAAATCCGTCTTTGTTCTTGTCTTTGTTTTTGACTACCCTAATGCACATACATAACACCTTTAAAAAGTCTCAAACAAAAAATTTAAGTAACAATTGATTTTCAGCGGTAAACCTTGATGCCTTGTAAGTCAAAATTATAATTCTAACTCTGTTTTTTTGTGACTAAGTTTTTTCGCTGGAACTCATATAAAAATCAGAATTTGGCACACCTCCTTGTGTGGCACCCAATGAATAAGCAAAGATATTAATAATAAATTCGAAAATAAACCGTAAAGTTTTATGATTTTATAGATTTACTGCCCGTTATGATATTGTGAATCTCCAATTATATTAAATAGGAGCAGTGATGACAAAAGAACCTTCGCTATTTGAGAGTAAAAATTAGCAGAATGGGAGTACTGACGTTTATCGAGTATTGAAACTTTTAACTAAACTACTGAAGGCCATTTTATTGAATAAAGAAAACACTTTTTAAAGTAACTTAGCTCTACCAATGACAATTAAATTTTATGAAATTTAAAAAATCAAGTTTTGTATTTATTGATTAATAAATATTACATCGTCCGATGCGATTTTTGACCCATTAAAAAATCAAGCATTTTCGGAAAGAAGAGGAAAGAAAAACCCAGATTCTTCCGTTTTTCCTGGAACAATTCATAGTGCAATAGAATAGCGCATTGTGGTTTTCTAAACTGGATTAGGTTGTTTTTCTTGAATTTAGTGATTCCGTATAAGGGTCAGTTTTGAAAAATTCAAAATGACCGATGAATTTAAAAAAAAAAATTATCAGATTAGTAGAAAATCCAATATCCAAAAATTCTTTGGGACACAGACTACAAAACTGAAATAAGTTACGAAACGAAAGCGAAAGAACATACAAAAAAACAGATTTTTGCGAAATTTGATATTCAAAGTTCAAAATAAACGTCCAAATTGAAAAATAAAAAATAAAAAGTTTTTTATTTTAAGTTTAACGGGTATTGACCCTTGTTACAAAATTGTAGGAAACGGAATGCACAAATTTTTATTTTTTTAATAAAAAAATCTTTGGATATCATTTCTCATAAAAAGCTGGAACAATTGATCCCCCATTTTCAAAATTGACTTCAGATTCGAAATCAAAAGCCCAAAATATCTCTGAAAGTTTAAAAAAGCACAAGGCGCTATTCTATCGATCGAACCACCATATCAAAAATGCAAAAGTTTATTTCAAGTGAATCCAAAATTGACGTCTGGCAAATAAAATTGGAATGAAAACGACAAACGTCGCTGTGAACTGTGAACTAACCGTTATCCAGACGCTTCAATCTTGAACACTAATTCAATTTCTTCGTTTTGTACCGACAATGTCCGTAGTGCTAAAAAAAACGCACAACTTCTGAATTGCCGAGGGATAAAATTAAAGAAATTAAAAATGCAACTACAAAGGATAGAATCAAAATGACTTTCGCCAATCGCGTTTTTATATTTATGAACCACTGCTCAAAATTCCACAGAGCATATCCATTTCAAGATCATCGGTACATTCGGGTCATGTGTTTCTTTTTTCATGAAACTCGAATATGTGGTTTCTTCATCAAAATGATTAGGCAAATATTTTTTTTTTATCGAAAAAAAATGTTTCCGATACTTAACGGCAATTTTCATTCCGATTAAAATTTTTATTTTTTGAAATGCAAATAACTTCTCTAAAAACTCACCGATTTTGATAATTCGACTTTCAAAATGTTCGTAATTTGTTGAACATTAAAATGCGTAGAAAAATTGTCAACTCGTCTAAAAAAATTTGTGTTTTGAAAAATGAGAGAAAGTATTTTTTTATACATATATATTTTTTCAAAAACGCATTTCTTTTTAATTTTTTATTTTTTTCACATCAGAAAGAAGACACTTCAAAATATATTTTAGCCAAGCGGCTGTTAGCCAAAACCTTTTGTTTAAGACACACAATTTTTTCTTATGATCTAATCCAGCGGCGCGCCACAGCAAGTGCTCTTCATAAGAACGTCTGTATTAATAATAAGAATTTGACAGATGGCGCACTGTAGCCATTGCCTTCATTGTGTTCTGCACGTACATACATAATTCTCATGAGTATTGGCTATTGTGTGAAAACTATCTTGAGCATGACAGGTAACAAATATATTTATCAGTCACACCTGGCTGACTGACATACCAATACTGTCAGTGCTACAACAACAACAGCTAACAGTAATCGCTTCGGCAAGTGAATTACTAGACGCATAGCATAAATATGTACCCACGTCTGTCTGTCTGTCTGTATGTTTGTGCATCACTTCATGAATCAGTGAGTTCAAGCGATCTCAATGCTAAAAATACTAGACATTTATTTATTTCTATAAAGACATATGTATGTACATTAATACATACATACATCAATATTTTCGAACAAATGTTTACATGCGAATACAATTCAAGTGCTCCTATCCGATTACAACTCTTTACAGCTATTGAAATTGTAAATTAGCAAATGCCACTGAACGAATGGAAGTCAGTAAGTATGTAAACAGCAATGTAAATAAAAACTCTATACCTATGTATATATAGATAGACACCGATCGGCTATCGATTGAACGCAGTCGCATCGTGGAAGCTGGTCGATGGGAAAAGTCCGCAAAGGAAACCATTCAAAAACTGAAAATTTTTCAATTGCACAATAGCTTCTGTACAGCTATTATTATTTTGTAATAGGATGGCAACAGTGTTGCCGTTTCAAAATTGTTGAGTTAAATGGAATTTAAAAAAAAAAAAAAAAATGGAGTGAAGCGAAGCAACTACTTTTCAGGTGACAACCCCAAGTAGAACTCGGTTCAACAGCTGAAATTCACTTAACTGACAACTGAATTGAAAAAAGAAGGAAGCAGTAAACAAAATAATTAATTTATATACATATGTATTTATTTATTTTAACAATCGGCCTGTGCCAAACGGTAGCAAAGTCCTATATTGCGATATGTTTCTACTATGGTTAGGAAATTTTCCTTTTCTGTCAATCGATAACTTTTTACTGCAGGAAATTCCCTCAATCTTCTCCCATCTTAGCGTTCCGTGACTGTGACATGGATCCCTGGACACAGTGACATTCCCGGCAATTGGGCGGTAGGACGAGTTGGCAAGGAAAGGAACGGAATTACCTATAATAAATGCTGCTCTAGAAGCGAGCATGCCTCTAACCTCCTGCAAACACAGTTTAAAAACAAAACTCATGGAGGAGGTGGGTCAGGTGAGTCATGTAACCCACCTCTCGGATTACCAGACAAATTTGGCCAAAGGTTGACGTAAAGCGATCCAAAGCGCTGACTCGCCTTGACCAAACTTCTCTCAGGCTAATGATTTGGGTAATAATTGGCCACTGCCTTTTGGGCACACACGGGAATAACTAACAATTTCTGCCGAAGTTGCAGGGACGAAGAGGAAATGTAGAGCATCGAACACTATCTCTGCCACTGTCCCGGCCTGGCCAAGACTCGAAACCAATTCCTAAAGGTAGGTATTTTCTAAACTGTTTGGCTGACCAGAGCTCGGCAAGCATTCCCGATCTTCTGTGCTACGTACGGCGCACACGGTGGTTCACCTTCTAAGGGAAGGAAGAAGAAAACGCATGGCTCCCGCCAGTGGTATCACAACGGGCTTTGTCAGCCTACGTGTGCAGCTGTGGATCTGCACGGTTGCAGCCGCTCCAACCTAACCTAACCTAACCAAGTTGCAGATACACAGAAAATATTTACCCTTACTAACTTCAATTCTTTTAAAATAAAAGGTCATGTATTCAATAGATATTTTAGCATTAATTTTACAAGAAACAACTCTCCAAAACTCCCCTGTAAGTTGGCTTGTAAGATGTTAAAAACCGTAACCAATGACTAAATGCTATATTAAATTTTTGTTTTTAATTTCTAACTAAATATCCACAAAATAATCATATAATTTTTTTTAATTTTTCCCCGTAACGCCATATTATTGTATACTCATTTCGGGTTTCTTTTTCATTTTGCTGGTTGCCAAAAATTTCCAATTGCTTATCAAATTTTTCACTAACCCTATGAGCAAAGAACTTTCATTACAAAGAGAAGTTCTATCACTCCCACCGTAATCTACGTTCCTTGTTATGAGGTTGGAAAATTATATTCACCTCATAACTGTCAGTAAGGTTAGCAAATTAAACTTCCAATAAATTTCATAAACAATGGCTATAATAAATTTCAAAGTGGATTTTTTAATTAAAAAAAAAAACACTCCATTTTGTGGCTACATTGAAGCAAATATCCATCTTCCAAGAAAACAAACATGAAGTATTTTTCATTATTTCTGTTGCTTGAAAAATTTGGCAATTGCCATAAATTTTCTTGAAGAAAAGAACTCAACGATAACGCAATAGAGATAATATTTTAGGATGTGAAGAAAAAATTGTAACAGTTTAAAATACATACATATATGCAAATTTTAAATGCATCGAGGATGACTTTTTTTTTTGAATTATTTTTTTTAATTTTCAATGAAAAAAAACCCTTCCAAATATCGGAGAACGGTTTTGGGAGCATTCAACAATTCATTTATTCATGCTCTATATGAATTCGACACGATTTAAAAGTTTTTGAGGGATATCTGTAAAATTTACAATTAATAATTACTTGCAGATTACTGTTAATCGCCAAAACAAAATAGTACTTATATTCATATTTTATTGATCAAAAATACAAAACGTCTCACGAATATTATTTGCTCCATATGGAATAATTAAAAAAAAACCTATTTTATGAGTTTTATTTTCTTGATAAAATATTTTAATTTTATTTTTTTTATAAAAAAAAACAACACAATTTTTTAATTAAATTTATTTTTTATAATTAATTTTTATGTAGACAATGGGCTGCCAAGAAAAAACTTCACTCAAAAATTAATTTTTTTTTCTGAGAGATACAACAACTCTCAAACACCGAATTTTAATTGGATACAAAAAAAATTTAACTCAAAATATTATTACTACTTTTAATGAAAGCATTGAAACTTAAGAAATTATGATAATTTTTAATAGAAAACTAAATTTTTTTTTTAAATTTTCTTTGAAAAATAACAATTTATAAAATTAATCCTTATTTCAGACCAAAAAATACCACTCGAAAAATGAGTTTTCATTTTTCAAAAAAAGTACAACTGGTTACACAATTTTTATTTCTGACCGGAAAAATAAAACTCAAAAATTTATTATAGTCACTCGCTCAAGCCAATCTGCTACCTACTTTATTCGGAAAAGTTATTTCGACTTCATTTTTATTTCAACCTATGGTGCAAAAAATTGTCTTCCATGCAAAATGCTCCCTCCCTAATCCTCATAGTTGCATGTGTGTGCAATGTATCTATACCAAATATGGGCCTGGCTTACTTGCACACTCACCTGAACCCTTATGAGGTTTTCATTTTCGGTGGCCCCCAGTTAAATTAAAAATGCTTAAAATTTGTGCAGAACAATTTAACTATCTAACTGCCTTTTTAATGAACTTTAATTACACCTTTAATGAGAAAAGGTCAAAAATGTCCATTTTGGCAGAATTTATCTACATACATATATTATTTTCAATAAACTATACACACTTTCGACCAAAATTTTTTAAACTTTAACCGTTAAACCGTTGGAAAACTAAAGCTCTCTATACACCGAACTAATGTCTGAAGATATCGTCCTTCATAACACGGTGCAACAGCTAGAATGTATATTTATTATAATATCACATTGCTATATGGGGCTTAGGGCCTGATTATTCTGAAAATTACGCTCATATTTTTCCATCACGCCTAGATTCCGATATGCAGGGAGGTGAAGGCGTTTCATGATTTGGTCCGAATATGAGTTGACTTTTTTTCTATTTCTTTCCCAAGACTGCTTTTTGATTTGGAGTTGTACAACCCACTGCAGACCCTGAATGCTTCTCAATCAGCACTGATTGAAAAATTCAATAATATTTTGACAATAGTGGAGAGAGGAGAGAGAAAAAGATGAATAGTAGTGCTATGGTTCAAGAATGATAGAAAACAAGCTTGCGCCTTTCACGCTGAGAGCAACCGATAGTGACGTAATAGCAAGAGAATGAGAGAGCAAAAAAAAGTAAGGCAAAAAAAAAGAGGAAGAGGTGCAGAAGAAGCGAAGACAAGTCTGGTCAGGATCAACGTGTCAAGGGAAGCTCGTAGTTTGGGTGACATCTTCCGGTAAGTTTTCGTTTAAACAGCTGATTTGTAGAGCAATCGTAAATAATTTAGATAAGAAAATGTAATGTAAACAAAGAAAGTTCTAGAAATTTCACAGTTTGGTGATTTAACTTTTGGAAAGCAGTAATTTGTTTTATATTTACATATTGACGTTCCCACGACTAGTCGGAATACTAAGTACTTGAACGACCCGGATTTCTATTCGACCAAGGGCTGCCGTATCAGCTGTATTCCCAAAATATGTATGGTGAATGTTTTGTGTTGTTACAACAACAATCACAACAACAAAGAAATACTGTCAACATACGTAAAATGCGATAGAAATCATCGTGACCCAGTAGTGCCACCTGAAGAGGAAACTACAAAAGCACTGGGTAAGTAAACTTAAAATAATATATTTACTTAAAAAAACATCACGCTGCAAAAAACAAATCAACAACACGGCAAAATTAACAGCAATGGTAGAAAAAACGCTGCAAATTTGCCGACGCCATGTACAAAGCTCACTAAAAGATGCTGCGAAATATTTCGCCTTGGGGTGTGTTGAGGACTTTATTTTTACAATTCCATTATGTTTCACATTTAAGACATCAAATCAGGAGTTATGAAATCGTAAAATGCAGAAGAGATCGGAGAGGTTACAAATTATACTTAAATAATCCAAAAATAGCTTGCATGACTTTTAAATGTCTTGATAGCGCATATTTTATGAGCCTCATTTCCAGTTGTTTTCTGTTTAGCAATAGCAGATGTACATATACTTTAAGCATTCCCTAATTCATCAACAAAAAAAAACCAATCGCAAAAAAGAAATAAGCTTCTATACAACATGTAAGAGAGATGGTTTTGTGAAATGAGGCAGAGAAGAGTCATAAGGGAAGATGTTATTGAAATCTGAATCTACAAGCGGCTCCACGACGCTTCTTGTCACAAAGCAAATACAAAAAAAACAATAATAATCGAAACCAACAAAGTGCAAGTCGAGGGCTGTTGTTCTGCCTCCATTTCAATATTCTTGGACGCACTACTCGTACCAGCAGCCGTTGCAACCACACGCAGGTTGTTCCTGCTTTCGAATTTGCCCACAACCAGAATGGGTTTTTTTTTTTATTTACGAATTTGTGAGTAATATGCATGTATTTGCATTCACTTAACGGTAAGTGCAAGCCTTTATTTTTATATTATTCCCGCGAATTAATATTTGTTAGTCATACAATTCATTCAGTTCTCCACGGCAGTGCGGACATAGTTGAACTCTGTTAAAATTCCGCATAAGGTTATTTATACAAAACAGGCATCGAAACTTAGAAGAAATTATAAAACATAACATTCCAGTGAATTTTGTTAAGTCAGCCACATTTTGTTGTTAGCATTTCGCATAACAAAAGCCATCCATAATTTCAATGCAAAAGGGTCATATTATAATTTTTGTAAATTTAACAAACACTACACCAGCATTAGGGATGCTTATAAAAAGTTAAGGAGTTAAATAAATATTAGCAGTTTTGAATTCACGTGACACAGTTATTTGAGGGGTTAACGGTTTTAGTTGGGTGCTCATTTCCTATAAACTATGTACAGTGTCGGAAAAAAGTATTGGTACAGCATGTGTTTTTTTTTTTTTAATAATATTCACAAAGTTTTTCATGCTAAAACTTGTTCGTTAAATTTGTTTAAAAAAAATCCATAAAGTAGTAATTTCTAACTTTGAACAAAATTCACAAAAATTTAGCAAAATTTAAAAAATGGAAACTACTATATGAAGTGAACAATTGTTCCAAACACTAAAAACTGATACAAAAAAAAAGATTTCTCCAAAATTAAAAACTTTTTAATTAGAATTTTTAGAAAATTTTCACAATTTCACAAAATATTACATGTTAAATCTTGTTGTTAATTTTTATCACAATAAAAAATCTTTAAAACAAAAAATCCATATAGATAGACAATTCAAACTTTGTCTAAAATAAACAAAAGTTCAGCAAATTTAAAAAAAAATTTATAAAATTTTGAAATTTTTTAATTCGAATTTCGAGTATTCAGTTTTGTAGACTATTAAATTTTAGTACAATAAAGTGCAAGTTTCAAGTGGCTGAAAATACGCGTTGATTTTTAGCATTGTTTTTTTTTTGACCAACTTTATTTTTAAGTGTAAGAAAACGCCTAAAACTACCACTGAAAGAAATTATGAAAAATCAGAGGGAATTCTAATCCACTTTAAACTTGCAAGACTACGTAAAAATTGGAATTAAAAAATTTGAATTTTGATGAAATGTTTTTTTTTTTCAATTTGCTGAATTTTTTTCCAATTTTTGAAAACTGGTCTTATATTGTTTTTTTTTTTCTGGCAATTTCTTTTACACCTTGTTACGCATTTTTCTTATGTAACGTATGAAGAAAGTTTATTTTTATAGTATGTGAGAACGGCTAACACTACCGGTGAAAGAAATTATGAAAAATCATCGGAAATTCTAATCCACTTAAAACTTGTAATTTAAATTAAAATGTTTGAATTTTCATGCATTTTTTTTCAATTTGCCTCATTTTTCGATTTTTTGAAATCTCGATTTATTTGGTTTTTTCGCGTAATTTAACTTCATATAATTGTGATGAAATGTTTGTTTCAATTTGCTGAATTTTCTGATATCTTTTATTTAACACCTTGATGCGCATATTTTTCATTTTTTTTATTTCTACATGAAAGAAAACGGTATACAGTACCGGTGAAAATAAAGCGAAAAATCATTGGGAAATTTTAGCCACTTAAAACTTACAAGACTATGTAACTATTCGAATTACACAGTTTGAAATTATATGACAATATACATATATTAATGATAATTTTTTTTTCAATTTTCTGCATTTTCGCGGCTCTTTGACTGCACCAATACTTCCATCCTCCACTGTACTTATTATCTAAAAACCACTCATAATATCCTTGCTCTACTCTCTCTCACCTGCTCTTCAAATTCTCGGGCACGAAGATATTCCACCACGAATGGCGTTTTTGACGCGGAAAATATGCCGCATGATTTGCATCGATATCACCATAAGAAAGATCGCCCGAAGATGAGCCCATACCGCTGCCATTGCCACTCATACTGCCATTGGTCAATTCGCTTTGTGAGCCGCTGTTTAAGCTAGTGTCGATGCTCAATTGACTTATGTCGTTGTTTTTGCGACGTTGTCGCTCCAATTTCGCCTGCAATGAGCTGCGTCGTCGCCGATTGCGCTCTTTATCTGGCGAATCGTATGGATTATTTATACCCTTCACGATTGGTCGCAAACTGGAGCCATCATCGAAATAGGTCACTTTGCCGGGTTCATTGGGTGAGGAGGCGCGCACATTCTCTCCCGGGCTATAAATAATTTCTGGACTAATCGGTGTGATTGAACCATCGCTCTTTTCGTGTTTCACAGCTGATTCATAGGAATCTTTGGTTGAGTTCTGGAAAACAAAAAATTAATAGATTTATATGTATGTATGTATTTCGAAGTGCTTTGAAAATAAATAATACATACATACTAAAAATGTTAAGCTTTGGAATACAACTAGATTTTAAACTAAGATCAATTGATGTTGACTAAACTTTGAAGATAATTTTTAGATAAATTTTAGATAATGTTAAGATATTTTCTATTTGTGGAGATTTCTGCCAGCGATAAAAACTACAGTTAGTATGTATGTACTTGAGATATGTAAATGGTAATTACTATTCATATTGATGGCTAGACTTATCGGAATAATACATACATATGTATGTATGTATGTATGTATGTATATTTCATTTGTGTATAATCTTTACTAAGAAAAAAGGAAAGAAAGAAAATGAAAAGCGATCGATCGTCCATGTAAATATTTTCATCGTGCTTAAACCCAATAGAAATCAGAATAGCCCCAGTGAGCTGTAAAACAACCTAGGTATAAAGAATGAGTAATTACTTTAGAGATTAATTTTTCAGTAGAGTTTTGTGACGAAAGAAATCCATTGTTTTCGACCAAGATTTTTTTAGCGATGAGGCTCTTCCCTTTTTAATTGCTAGGCCAATACCAAAATTAGCCTTAATTGAACGGAAGAACAGCCAGAAGAAGTTCTAGAGCTAACATTAAATGGGGGAAAAAACACATTTGAAAGTGGTTTATGGACTGCTGGAATCAACGGTGGATGTTTCTTTAAAAAATGTGGCCGGCCGGATAGTCAATAGGCCTTTATAGCGGATAGTCAATATGCCTGAAATTGGCGAGACCAATACGGGCCGGTTAATTGGCCGCTTATATTGTATCATATCAAACCTCTAGACTTGTTCCATTGTAGATACGTAAAGTAAGAAGTCTACATCGATACACCACCAATTATTGAGGAATTGGAGAGGACCTTTACTCGAACCGGTCATCATAAATTGGAAGTTCAAAATTGGTATATTATCCGTAGTTACGGTTAACATTTCTTTGGGATATTTTAGAGAAAATTAAAACAAAGATTCTGCTGTATGTTAATAGAGGCTATCCAATAAAATTGATTTTATACTTATTTTTAAAAAATTAACCACCTTTATCTCGTATGCACTAGAAAAAGTCAGGTTTGGATTCAAGCCAATTTAAAATCACTTGTTTGATGTGCAGTATAAAAAGCTTCTTGAAGCACACGCTACCATTGTCCGGTTCAAATGCTTCTGGACTACCCAGCATAGATCTGTCCGAGGTACAAATCGTTAACGCCATTGAATTACTGGACTTTTCATTAAAACGTTTGGATGATATGTACGGGAAGTCTTCTTCTTCGGATTTCACTGTAACTTATGGAGGAGGCTGTACTAGAAGACAGATGACTAAAAAAGGTAAGAAATTAACAGTTACATGTGTCTGGGCTTTCAAAAAAACAAAAACAGTCCTTAGAGTCCTTTAGGTAGGTAAACGCAGAGAAAAGCGAACTATTAAAAAAAATATCAAAAATGACGGCAAATATCGCTGTTAACGATATAAAGTACGAGACATTATTTTTAAGGTGAGGCTTCTTACGGAACTTGGAGATGGTTGCGTTAAATGTTTAACAATATTGTTAATTTTATCGTTTCACGCCGAAACGACTAAATGGATTTTAAACAAAGTTTATAATTTGTATTAACATATAGAATATTTTGTAAAGAGGGTTGCCACTTGGTTAAATGTTAAATTCAATCATATTAATAAGTTAAATGAAATATTTAAATCTGGTTATCAAAGGAAAGAAACTTAAAAAGCTTAATATTGGAATAATTTTTTATAAGGTTGCCACCTTTTTTTTGAGAAATTAAAAACAATTAACTTAATAATATTGATGAAACATCACACAATTGATTAAATTATTAAATATTTGTTTGGAGCATAGATATTTTGGAAGAGGGTTGCCACATGTGTGAGAAATTAAATGAAATTACATATTATAAGTATAATATGAGTGTCAAAGTAAAAACATTGCAGAACGATTTTAAAAATTTGTTGGCAGGGGTGCCATCTGTTTAAAATGTTAAATAGGTATGAATTAATAAATTAATTAAATGCTAGAATACTGGTGTGAAACAAACGAGGTTTCCCAAGGCTTATTTTCAAAAAAATATTTTTGAAGAGGGCTGCCAGCTCTTAAAAACCGGGTACAATATTAGAAAATTTTATGAAGTTTTAATACATTCACTTTGTGCTTTTCTTAATCACGTCGTTTTGATTATTCCGTTGCATTATTGGTCAAAATACCCTATGAAAATGGTGGAATTGATGAGAGGTGAAACTGATGAATTAACGAGAACTAAGCGCTGATGTGATTTCAGCTCATCATCCTCCAAATGAGAATTTTTATGATTTTTCATACCGAAACTTTCAAATCCATTTGACGATTTTAATAATCTTCAAAGCTTAATCAACTTTCTTTACAGGCCGAATTTTGCAAAAGATTTAATTGGCTAACTTGGTCAAATACTTTCAACTCATTACATCCAATTAATATATTCACAAAGTTTTTCATGCTAATATTTTTTTCATAAATTTTTTGTTTTCAAAATATAAAATATATATAGTCATTTTGTAACAAGCGGTGTATTATTCAAAATTTAAACTCTGCACAAAAATTGCAAAAAAAAAAGCAACTAGTTTAAAAAAAAAATAATTTTTTGTTCCGCACTTTTTTTAAATTTTGCGTCCGTAGTTTAATCAAATGCAAGTTTGAAGGGTCTAAAAGTTACCGTTAATTTAAAAAAAAATGTTTCTTACATGAAAAAACGGCATAACTCTTTCAGGGAAAAAAATGATAACAATCAAAAAAAATGATCACAAATCAACTATAATTTTTATCCGACAATTTTTTTTTTGAAAATTGCACTTTTTTTACTGATATTGAATTAGCCACAAAACTATGTTCACAAAAAGTTTTTAAAAATTCTGCTAAAAAAATTATAGCAAAAAAAAAAAATTCATAAAAAAAAATCGTGAATACTTTAAAACTTAATTGAGTTTTTTATAAAATTTGAAACATTATTTTATGTAGGTTATTTTAGGAAATTGCCCATATTTTGATAAGAAATTAAAGACCAAAAATTGTCTTGTAAACGTTGTGAATTTTTAAAAATTTGTTGCATTTTTGAATAAATTTGAAACACTAATTTATTTTTTAAACTTATTTTATAGAATCGTCCATATTTTTATAGGAAATAAAAGGCAAAATATTGTCATAAAAAACATTGTGAATATTTAAAAAAATTTTTGAATTTTTTATGAAATTTGAAACATTATTTTATATAGCTTATTTTTTATTGGAAGTTAAAGACAAAAAGTTGTTGTAAAAACATTATGAATATTAAAAAAAAATCTACTATTTATATATGTATGTATGTATATATGTATGTAGGTACATATATAAAAAAAAATATTTTACTTTATTTCATATAAAATTATTTCATAAACTCACCTTATTGCTGTCCCGCCGCAAAAATGAGACCGCAATCGAACTGCGCCTCTTCTGGCTCTTGTCGCCCTTGCTGGAGAACAAACCCAATGCCAATGAGCTGCGACGTGGTGGCTTCGGTGGCGGCATCTTTGGTGTTATATTTAATGAATTCTCCACTTCATCGCTCACATGCTCATCGATATTGACCAATGACGGTATGGAGGCGCTGGCCCAGTCTTTGCGCAGCCGATAGCGCCCGCTGTCGATGATGCTCATTTTGAACGAATTCGCGCACTAAACTGTCGGTGGTCAAAGTCTGTGAAGTCAATCAAGGCTAATTTAACGAGTTAAAATGTCGATTAACGATTAACGATTATCGATTAATCAATGTCAATCGGGTTTTCTTTTTCGCGTTGTTATTTTGACTTTATTTTGATTTGCAAGTAACGTCCTTTTCGTTGTTTGATAAAAAAAGAACAAACACGCCACAATTTAAGAGTAAAATCTGTGCAAAAAAAAAAAAGAAACAATAATAATATTTGTTCATTAATTGCATTCATTCATTTAGACATTTAATTGTTTGATTGTGAAATAGTACCCAAAGAAATTCGCCTGCTCGCACGCTTGTGAAATTCACGCGAGATTATTGTAATACGTACAATAAATTCGTAGGCGGTAACATTTTATACTTTGAGATGAAAAACTGAAAAAAATAATACTCGTAATTAGTTAGGTAGTTAGGTTTTTTTTTCAAGTTGCTGGCATTTAAAGCCGATTTAACGCTTCGTTGATTACTTGGCGCACAAATTGTGGCTAATTTTATTAACAAATTCAACAAATTGCATATCGACTGGAGTGCGAGCAAAACGTTTTGTAATAATTACTTTAAATGCTCGCTAATCCGCGTGACGTGCGCCCTTTTTTCAACTCTGTTCCAACTTTCTACAACTCGAAATGCGGTCGTCGATCGTACGGCGGCGGCCGGGTATGGGGCGGCGATCACTCCGATTCAGATTTACACCCAGCGCGTTGTGTTTACATTGCAAATCTCGTGTAAATCACGGGAAGTACAAGCGCCGAGCGTGTTTTTGGCGCATACTCGTATCGACAGATAACGGAAACAGGCAGTGGAACAAAAACAGCTAATCAGATAATCAGCCGCCCGCCAGCTGCCGCGAGAGTGCGCAGTTTAATAAGCAAACTACAGGTAAGCAGCTAAAGCTGACTGCACGGGATGGAGTATGGGGGGCGAGGCGCTTAAACGTCGATCAATGCGGTGGGCGTACCCGTCCGTACCCGCATAGGAAAACTCATGTATTATTAATTATTTTTTTATTTCTAGCAGCTTCATTGAAAACGAAAGTGTCGTCCGTCTCGCACGCTAGGGATGGGCAAATGAAAAAAAAATATATATCGGCATATACGAGTATCGTATCGATATATTTAAACAATATCGGTATAAGTAGAGTAAAGTATTCAGCCTTATCTTGAGTTTCATTTTCGCTCGAAAGTTTTCACTTTTCCCTCATTATAAATTTCGCCCGATAATTTTTCGCTTTTGAGCATAGTTTTCGCTCATCGACAATGCTAATTTCGGGCGTAGAGTGTAGCCATTTTCGGTGGATTTTTTCATTTAAATTCGAGCGGCGAATTTATGTATTTATATTTTTATTCGAAGAGTAAAGCGGTAAACGACGAACTAGCGCGATATCCATTTAAGTAGAAGGCAGAAAAAACCGGACATTGTTCGTGGTTTTGTGAGGGAGAATTGAAAGAATGTGGCTGAGTTTTAGGAGCAGCGGACATTGGAGCTAAATTGCCCGAGACCAACTGCAAAGTCTTTACCAATATCATTTTGAAAGCCAGCCTCCGCCAAAAAAAAAAAACGAAAAGAAGTGCTAAGTTTAATGATTCGCGGAATACCAATTTTCTATGTTCAATTTGGTAATACATTGGTTAGCACGCCTAATAAATATTTAGTCTTTAACATCGTATAAACGTACAATTAATCAGTTACCTAGATGTGATTTTTAATTGAATTTATTTAAAACAACAGACACCTAATTGCTTACATTATTGTTTTCGGCTTTTCTCAATTTTTAATTTTGCAAACAAAACACAGAGTTGCAATTTCCATTTTCGAATATCATTAGCTGTTTCGAAGTTGAATTTATTTTGAACGGAACTCATAATAAGCGTATTCACTTCGGGCGGAAGAAAACCAACGCGCGAATTTTTTGTCGAGCTGAACCCAGAATAAGGCCAATTGTAAAACTATGCGATAGTGAAAAAAATAATAAATTTTTAGCAGTTTTATTATTTTTATTGCAAATATCCGGCGTACTTTATTACAACCCCAAAAGTACAACGTATTAAATTTGATATGCGTGTGTATTGAAACTATTAATTTAAAAAGAAAATTGGGCTCAACTAAGGAAAATAATTATATACGATCATTAGGGTGTCTCTCAAAAATATTTCGAAAAATATTAAAATTTATGTGAGCTTTGTTCATAAAGACCTTAAAAAATCTCGAATTCCATACAAATTTTATGCCCGTTAGTAAAAATCGAATATCGATATTTCGAGATTAAAAATATCGACTTATTAAACCACTACACCATGTTCACACGGCAATGAAAGCAAGTTGTTTTCACAAGATGTTTTCCATATTAAACATGACAGTATTATTCCTTATTAACTAGGTTCCGTTGACATTTCTTTAGTTATTAAAATTGTTGACTGTACTTAAGAGAAATTCGGTAACCAACATGCAACTTATTGAACTTTTTTTGCTTTGAATAAAACTCATGGAATGCAATACTATGCACAACTGCATTTTAGGCAAAGTACAATAGCAAATTTTTTGTTTTTTTTTTAAAGAAGTGCTGTATTTAAAGCAAAAAGTATCCTCTTTAAAAAGATGGGCGGTCAATGCTCATTGAAACTGCAATTGGAAATACGGTTGAAACTCAGATCGTGTTGTACTAAAGTTGTTAATAATCTGCAAAATCAATAGATTTTTCTTTATAAAATTATACTCAGCCTCGCTGGGAGTGGAATTGCTAACGTAACGGGCACTCTTTCTTTAAAGGAAATTTTCGCTGCACCGACTTTGCCTCCCAGTGATCTAAAAAAAAAACCTTAGTTCTCTGCATGCCAAGCAGTTTGCTTTTTGAATATATAATATTAATTTTTTTCTCCATTCAATTTTGCTTATATTGTTATTTTTGTTTCTTTTTATGAACTAGTGACGGTAATTCTTCGATTTTGTTTTGCCAAAAAGTTATCGAACACAGAGTTGCTTATGAAAACACAACGAAAATTTAATAGATACTAATGTCCACACGGCAAAGCAAATAAGTTGTTTTCAGAATTCCATTTTACTAACTTTTTTTCGATGATATTTCTTTATTTTTTTTTTTGGATCTAAAGTAATGCCCACTCGCGTTTCAAATTAAAAATTTCGCTCTGTGCACACCAAGCAGTGCCACGTTTTATAAATATTTCAGTTTTTCTACACCCCGATTTTTTCTTACAATATTATTGTTCTTGTTCCTTATTCTAAACTAGAGACGGCACATCATCGATTTCTTTTTGCCAAAAAGTTATCGAAAACAGAGTTGCTTATGAAAATACAACGAACATTTAATTGTTTTCGAAATTATCATGATCGTAATAAAGTTTGTAATTCGTCATAAAATTAGACGGTTTTCGAAAAAATGAATTTCCAACTTGTTTCCAAAGAATATCACGAATGAGTCATAAACAACTGGCTTCGCATTGTTGTGTAGACTTGGTTTTACATTCTAAAAGAAAATATCGTTATTTCGATTTATCGATATTTTTTGCACAAACCTACCGCCCGCCGAACGTGCGCAAAGTTCGCCACTTGCACGATCATTGATCTTTGGCCTGTTTTTCTACGTCGCCAGGTCGCACGATTGACTGCCGTC
Source organism: Anomoia purmunda (assembly GCA_951828415.1). Lineage (NCBI taxonomy): Eukaryota > Metazoa > Arthropoda > Insecta > Diptera > Tephritidae > Anomoia > Anomoia purmunda. The sequence goes on from OX639993.1 coordinate 20,666,738, forward strand.
ATTAAGTGTATGGGTATTATGACATTTTGTGTGACTTGCACGGCTACTTACGATTTAGGTAAGTCAAGTAAAATGTGAAAAAAAAACCAACAATTTGTAAATATTGGCGCTGTACTCAACGAGTTGTAACAAATAGGCGCTTGATGACTGGAAAAACTCACGCTTGCTGACTACTTACTAGGCAATTTTTTATTGACCTATTTAAATGAAATTTTATTGCTTACTTCGAATAGCACACCTAAATACTTAAATATGTACATATGTTTGTATGTAAATTCTAGAAGTGAAAATAAACATCAACTAAACTACCTTTGCGGTTGAGTCAATAATTAGCGCCTTTTAGTGTCACGATAATTAAAAGCTCAACGCAAAAATAGCGTGTCTAATCTTTGTTGTTGTTTTTGTTGAATTTAGTAATTGCAACGAATTTGAGATATAACACAAGCGTGAATGGCATACCCAGCGTTGTCATTTGCGAGCATCTAATGCACAATACTCGAATAGTGGGATGGTTGAATGAACTTTCGCTTCGATTGAGAAGGTGATGATAGGAGTGTTTGGCAGCTGTTGCAGTTGACTTGGTTCTCACTTTTTGCAAATTGACTGAAATCATAAGAAGGCTTGTGTGTAGAAATAATCGCACTGTTAACAAAAAAAAAAAAAAACACAAAAGAAGATCTCCATATTTGTTAATGAAAAATTTGCATATGAAGTTAATTTTAAAAATATTTATAATTAGCAAAAGCGCAGCGCGGTTCAGCAGTGCAACGAGGAGAGTTAGAACTGCGGTTATCAAGTCGCTTGGAACGATTATTGTTTTCGAAGCAAAAAAAAAGCACATTTACTTATACACTGCTGACTAATATTTATGCTAAAAATAGCTGAGTTTGAAATCACTGCTAAAATCACTTACGCATTTTAGTGAAATTATTTCCATTTTTTGTTTGTCTGCTATTCAGTGTTAACATTCAATTGAAAACTTTCCTTTAAGACTGTTTAATTGAATGAAACGGATATGAAATTGATAAATTAATAGATTGGGATTTTAAACAAGATTATTCCCAGCAAATTTGTGGGAAGCACAGCACACCACAACCAATCATCCGTTACTTTTTACACAAAAATTGATTTAAAAAAATAGTCAAACCGCAATCTAACTTAATTAATTAATTACTATTAGACCACGTCACATCCACGACTAAATATAGGGCTTTAGTTATTCAAGTCTCTCTAATATTTCCGTTTACCAAGTAAATCCGCATTCATCAACTCAATAAAGACATTTAAGATTTGTAATTAAAAACTACCAAGGCTCATGAATTATACATTTCAGATGTGACTTACATAGTCATTGGAGATTACTAAACTTATGTCATTTTATTAGTTCAGTATAATTTCCAGTGTTAGCCAGGTGTTTTCCAAAGATGACTTAAATAAATATTAGTCAGAGGTATAAATGTATGTATTTAGTTATTTTTGTTTTGTTGCTATAATGAAAACGGATGTCTATTAATTTATTTAGTAAATTTTTATAAGAACACACATACAATTTTTTGAAAAATCTTGTGTTACCCGTGCATCTTGTTGTAAAACCCTTTCGATTCCAGCATTATAAGTATTACTATTAACATTATTATCATTATCATTATCATTATCATTATCATCATCATTATCATCATCATCATCATCATCATTATCATTATCATTATCATTATCATTATCATCATCATTATCATCATCATCATCATCATCATTATCATTATCATTATCATTATCATTTTCATTATCATTATCATTATCATTATAATTATCAAATTATTTTGATGAAATTTAAATAAGAGCACTCTGGGCTGAAAATTCCTTTCCTGATTCATTACGCTCAAAAATAATCTGTGCGAAAGATGAAAATTTTCGGTCAATACCTTAGCCCCACCCAAGGTAATCAATGTTCAGCGTTCTAAAAAAGAAGCAGGCTGTGTCAGAGACTTGGCCATTAAGTTTAACGTAGAATACGCCATCCGATAAGACAGAAAACATATGTAACAATAAATGATAAATAATACAAGCAAATGAATTTCTTTACTTGATAGTTACTTTGGATGATATACATAAGCTTTGCAGTGCTTGGCAGCATTTTCTCTTCTTTTACTCTACTTTAACTTGCCCGCCTAAAATTATGCAATACAAAGAAAGGGCTGCACGAGTACATTTAAATCGCCCAACAGCAAACACTCAACCAAACACCACACACATATTTGTGTGCATGTGTTTATACAATTTTCATTTGAGACATTTAAATATTAGGAAGATATCAACCAACATGAAAGTTCTACCACAGAAACTGCATGCAAATTTGACCAAAAGAGACTTTGTTCGGTGAGTTTTGTTTTATTTTATAAAAGCGTCGTGTCGCGACCTCGTCACGCGACTATGTGACGCGACTTTGAAGACTCATTCTCATTCTGCTGAACTACAAAAATATACATACAAGACAAATTGCAGCCCTCTTCTTTTGTAGAAGTCGATTAAAAAAAAAATCAAAGTGTATTTTGATCAACTGAATTCAAATTTAAAAATGGGCACTATATATGTATGTACTTGTAGTCAGGTAGGCGTTGTTTTATTTTAGTTATCATATGTGATTTTTCAAAAGGCTAATTTTAAAGTTTCTAAGCAACTGTATGTATGTAGATGTATTTTTTTCAAATTTTAGAAGTGTGCGACTGGAATTAACCTTACACATCTTTGCTTGGTCGACTTCGGCAGTTGTTAGTTATTCGCACATAAATAAATTTAAAAAAAAATACACAACGATAACTTTTGTTTTTTGAAAGTGTTTTTTTGGGAATAATTGTAGAGCTAAGTTATATCATTAGTTTCGACTCAATGACACTTTACGCTTCCTTGCTTTATCTGCAATAAATTTATGAGTGAAAATAAATTCCATAAACCCTCAAAGTGCTCATGCTTTACATAAACTGAATGTGTGGAGATGTAGGAAACAAAAAAAAAAAACAAAAATAATAATTACGATTACCCAGATTTCTAGGAGCTTCGGTCAACAATAAATATTTTCTTTTAATTGATGCATACAGTACTTTAAAAGTACTAGAAAACTGAATAAACAACAGTAATACTTACACATACTACATATGCAATTTAATTGTTGACTAATTTAAAGGATTTATATGCAAAATTAAAGATGATACCAGCCGGTGATAGCACGCTGATCAACTCGACCTTCGTGCAATAATGCGGGCATATACTATGAATGCAAACACAAATATTAGGGTGCTCGATTTTACACCGTTCTTTTTCAGAAATCGGTTTTCGGGTTTCAAAAAATCAGTTTCTGAATTTTTCATTTATTTATGGTTTTATTCAAATAGTGATCATGAAGTTAAAGCCACAAAAAAGCATTTTAAAATATTTACTTCTGTTTGCAATTATATAAAATTAATGAGACTAATGGTTTTATTTTGAAAAGCAAAAGAAAATAAAATAAACTCAAATAGTTTTGCATAAGAAGCAAACTATACTTCTTACTTAAGTAGTTAGATAGTAGAACTCAAAGTCACTAAGGGCTAGTTTGCAGCACTGGTTTAAACTCAGTTTAAACTATAATTACTTTGAATTGGTTTAAATTTAAACTGAGTTTAAACTATAGAGCTAGTTTTCAGTGAAAGTTTAAGGCCGATTTATTTGGTTATTTTGTAGGGCAACATAGTGTTTTTCTAAATTTAGATCAGTGCCAGGCAAAACCGAACGCACGCACACAAAAATATTGTATGGTTGTATTGGTTACGAAGAAGCGTCGCCGCTGCCGAATTGTTGCCCTCAAGTGTGAGTGCAGCTGTCCAACGTCGATTTCGTGTACGCGCGATTTGCCGATCGTGGTTGTGTGAAAAATATGATTACAGTCGGTCTCGAGAGCTCATCAGATTAGCGGTTTAAACTAAGTTTAAAGTACTAGGTTTAAAGTTGACTGAAAAATTGCACAGTGAGTTCAAACTTAGTTTAAACGGCAAATAGAGCTGGACTCGCATCGAAAAACTGCTCCCAAGTGTTAAATAACGTCTAGAGCCTAACAAAAGAGTTCTTTGATATCATTTTCTTCACTTTCGGAAACAAATTTTGTTACAGAATTTCCAAGTGAAATTCCACATTGTTTAAGCTCAAATATACTAATGTTTTTTAACGGATTTTCTACTCTGTCGGAAGGGAAATATTGAAAAAATTTACTTCTTGTAAAGAAGGTTTACAAACAGCGAATTTTTGGAGAAGTTTGAGAAAAGAAAAAGACAGTTTGTTCGATACTCGAATAATCAAGATATAAATATAAAGAAATTGTGTTGGAAACCGTTTAGAAAAAAAACAGATAAAGCACCTTAATGCGATGTATGTATGTATGTACTATCTATTTACATAATGTGTATAAATAAGTTCGCATATAAAATAAACATCAATTACAAAGTTGTGAAGTGCACTTGTTATAAATAAGAGATTTTATATGGTAAAAATAATGAAAATAAATCTTTGAAACTCTTTTTCTCTTATTTTATAATATTTCACTTAACACACACGTGTCAAATATCCCAATAAATTATCAGCGTGGAATTTAATAAAACAAAAGCGAATAATTACAACAAAATATAAAGTATCAAAATGACAATGGCTATGATTAATCCTGAATGTGTTGAAATTGAGAGAACGTGCTGCTCATATTGATTTTTGAAAGAAATGAAATTGAATGAGTGTTGCAAATTAGAATTTCCACACGTTTCGATTAAATTGCTAAAATGAAAAAAAGGACAATAATAATGAGAACAATTTGGGTTTTCGACGATATCGTAACAATTATTGATAATTATCACAAATTATCAAGTGAGTCTGCAAAAGTCTTGCAAAGTAGCGGAAATTTAGAGCGCAAAATGACAGTTCGCTTGCAGGGGTGCTTGCTTATTCTTGCTGGTTAAATTTTTCATTCGTACTGTCAGGAATTTGCCAGCAAAGAAATCAGCTAATTGAAGATAACAATTTAAATAGATCAACAAATCGACAAACGAAGTTTAAAATAGCTAAAACAGTGCAATTAAAGAATGGAAATGTTACGTGCAATTTCCTTGTTAATGTAAACAACACGAAAATCAGCTGTTATAGAAACTTTTCAGTTTTTCCAAATTTTATGTTCGCCGTAACTATTCTTGACATCTCTCTCCAAGAGAGCGAATATACATAGAAATTCGTTAGAATTTCGCTGCTGTATATTTTTTACTGGAGGAGTACTCGAACAAACTAAATGATAAATAGATTAACTAGTTAGCATCATGGAACCAAATTATTAGTAATTTGACAAAAAAAAAAGTGCACATTTTTGCTACCAAATTTACTTAAAAAATAGCTCACATTTAAAAAATATTTTTATTTTATTTATTTATAGACAATTGATAAATCAATAAATTTTTTTATTTTTCATTTACACAATTTATATGTTTCATATATAAAAATTATTTGTCGGCCATCGCATCACGTGAGAATGGCTATTGATATGGTTGATATATTTTTGTTAGGCCAAGAAAGTATTTTCTCTGAATAAGGCGAAAAATATTTGAAAATATTAGTGGCATTATTTGCCTAGAAAGAATAATATCAGAAGTAGTTAGGTTAAGTCCGAAAATCGTACTTCACGCAGATGTCGTTAGAAAAATTTATTAAAAAACACATGGGATCCGCTTAAAAAATATACAGACATAAATTGGTGTGCCTTACCGACAAAAAGTTGCGGTTTTTCCACAGGATATACAAAAATCCATTTGGGTGATTCACAAAGTGTCATAATGTGTCATAACGCATAAAGTTATAAAATGAAAAAAAATACGAAATTGCTAAGTTTTAATTATTTGTTACAATGCAATCCAAAAATATAACTTTTGAAATCTAAAATTTTGCGACTTTATGATGTACGACACCTTGTGAATCACACATTTATGTTTTTAGACTTCCGCCTAAATATTTCTTCAAATATTAAGCTTTTTACGTGAACTGGATTAATTTGACAATTTATCCAAAAATGGAGTTTTTTATAAATGCATTTCTTTTTTAATATTTAAAAACAATCCTCTTGAGATGATAATCTTGAGATGATAAAAGAGTTTGAGGTTAAAGGTATGCATAAAAATGTATTAAAAAAATTGTTAAACAAAATCATAATAATGGGATTTTTGGAACGAAACAAGAGTCTAAATTGGATGATTTTTGGCTGAGTTGTTCGGGTTTTTCCAAAATCAATCTTCCAAAAACCTTTTTCTAAAATTTACATTATGTTGATTTTTTTAAACAAATTTTTAAATGCTTTGCATGCAAAACTTTTAAGCTCAAACTATTTTATGAGCTGAGTTGGATTTTTTGAAAAAAAAAAATATTTTTTAAAAACTATTTTTATTTCTAAAAAAAAAAACAGAAACGAAACAGAGGAGTTGATTTTGAAGTGGTCCAGCTTACCTAAATCCTAATGTTTTTGCGAAATAACAGTGTTTTGAAATAAATTACATTTTTGAATGCCACTGGAAAATGGTATCGATTTTTTTTTATCAGGAAAGTAAAGGAACGAAAGTTTTGATTCGTTCACCTCTAGGAAAAACGCTATTTGTATTAGTGGCAATTGCTACATAAGGTGTTAAGAGGGGCAGGAGTTTTATAATGTCGCCTTACCTTTAATATATCAAATGCGTTGAATGTACCAATGTTTGTAGATAGTTGTATCACCTTTTCGGTTATCTAATGCCTTTGTACCACGATGTAGACGAACGGTGATGCCCAAATGCACTTCCAGTAGTTCGTACTTGCCTAGTTCGACTGGTTGATGACGTCAGGACAAGAACGTAAACAAACCTTCTCTATCGGGTGCAATGAAATGTCAAAATTTCAACTTAATGCCCTATCTTTTCTGTTCGATTCAGAGAACGTATATTTGAGACTCTCACAATTTCTCCAGTTGTCCATTTGGGTGTTGAATCGGACCAGATATACATATATTGATGGGTTTTGAGAATTCACATCACAGTTCTATCTAAAAACTTCTCTATCTTAAATACGTGCTCTGTTGGACTGAATACACAAGGTGACGCCGTCAGCGGTAGCGCTACTTTCTATTGCCGATTTTGGCAGTTCTCAACTATAACTAGACCAAAATATTTATAATTAGCAAAAGCGCAGCGCGGTTCAGCAGTGCAACGAGGAGAGTTAGAACTGCGGTTATCAAGTCGCTTGGAACGATTATTGTTTTCGAAGCAAAAAAAAAGCACATTTACTTATACACTGCTGACTAATATTTATGCTAAAAATAGCTGAGTTTGAAATCACTGCTAAAATCACTTACGCATTTTAGTGAAATTATTTCCATTTTTTGTTTGTCTGCTATTCAGTGTTAACATTCAATTGAAAACTTTCCTTTAAGACTGTTTAATTGAATGAAACGGATATGAAATTGATAAATTAATAGATTGGGATTTTAAACAAGATTATTCCCAGCAAATTTGTGGGAAGCACAGCACACCACAACCAATCATCCGTTACTTTTTACACAAAAATTGATTTAAAAAAATAGTCAAACCGCAATCTAACTTAATTAATTAATTACTATTAGACCACGTCACATCCACGACTAAATATAGGGCTTTAGTTATTCAAGTCTCTCTAATATTTCCGTTTACCAAGTAAATCCGCATTCATCAACTCAATAAAGACATTTAAGATTTGTAATTAAAAACTACCAAGGCTCATGAATTATACATTTCAGATGTGACTTACATAGTCATTGGAGATTACTAAACTTATGTCATTTTATTAGTTCAGTATAATTTCCAGTGTTAGCCAGGTGTTTTCCAAAGATGACTTAAATAAATATTAGTCAGAGGTATAAATGTATGTATTTAGTTATTTTTGTTTTGTTGCTATAATGAAAACGGATGTCTATTAATTTATTTAGTAAATTTTTATAAGAACACACATACAATTTTTTGAAAAATCTTGTGTTACCCGTGCATCTTGTTGTAAAACCCTTTCGATTCCAGCATTATAAGTATTACTATTAACATTATTATCATTATCATTATCATTATCATTATCATCATCATTATCATCATCATCATCATCATCATTATCATTATCATTATCATTATCATTATCATCATCATTATCATCATCATCATCATCATCATTATCATTATCATTATCATTATCATTTTCATTATCATTATCATTATCATTATAATTATCAAATTATTTTGATGAAATTTAAATAAGAGCACTCTGGGCTGAAAATTCCTTTCCTGATTCATTACGCTCAAAAATAATCTGTGCGAAAGATGAAAATTTTCGGTCAATACCTTAGCCCCACCCAAGGTAATCAATGTTCAGCGTTCTAAAAAAGAAGCAGGCTGTGTCAGAGACTTGGCCATTAAGTTTAACGTAGAATACGCCATCCGATAAGACAGAAAACATATGTAACAATAAATGATAAATAATACAAGCAAATGAATTTCTTTACTTGATAGTTACTTTGGATGATATACATAAGCTTTGCAGTGCTTGGCAGCATTTTCTCTTCTTTTACTCTACTTTAACTTGCCCGCCTAAAATTATGCAATACAAAGAAAGGGCTGCACGAGTACATTTAAATCGCCCAACAGCAAACACTCAACCAAACACCACACACATATTTGTGTGCATGTGTTTATACAATTTTCATTTGAGACATTTAAATATTAGGAAGATATCAACCAACATGAAAGTTCTACCACAGAAACTGCATGCAAATTTGACCAAAAGAGACTTTGTTCGGTGAGTTTTGTTTTATTTTATAAAAGCGTCGTGTCGCGACCTCGTCACGCGACTATGTGACGCGACTTTGAAGACTCATTCTCATTCTGCTGAACTACAAAAATATACATACAAGACAAATTGCAGCCCTCTTCTTTTGTAGAAGTCGATTAAAAAAAAAATCAAAGTGTATTTTGATCAACTGAATTCAAATTTAAAAATGGGCACTATATATGTATGTACTTGTAGTCAGGTAGGCGTTGTTTTATTTTAGTTATCATATGTGATTTTTCAAAAGGCTAATTTTAAAGTTTCTAAGCAACTGTATGTATGTAGATGTATTTTTTTCAAATTTTAGAAGTGTGCGACTGGAATTAACCTTACACATCTTTGCTTGGTCGACTTCGGCAGTTGTTAGTTATTCGCACATAAATAAATTTAAAAAAAAATACACAACGATAACTTTTGTTTTTTGAAAGTGTTTTTTTGGGAATAATTGTAGAGCTAAGTTATATCATTAGTTTCGACTCAATGACACTTTACGCTTCCTTGCTTTATCTGCAATAAATTTATGAGTGAAAATAAATTCCATAAACCCTCAAAGTGCTCATGCTTTACATAAACTGAATGTGTGGAGATGTAGGAAACAAAAAAAAAAAACAAAAATAATAATTACGATTACCCAGATTTCTAGGAGCTTCGGTCAACAATAAATATTTTCTTTTAATTGATGCATACAGTACTTTAAAAGTACTAGAAAACTGAATAAACAACAGTAATACTTACACATACTACATATGCAATTTAATTGTTGACTAATTTAAAGGATTTATATGCAAAATTAAAGATGATACCAGCCGGTGATAGCACGCTGATCAACTCGACCTTCGTGCAATAATGCGGGCATATACTATGAATGCAAACACAAATATTAGGGTGCTCGATTTTACACCGTTCTTTTTCAGAAATCGGTTTTCGGGTTTCAAAAAATCAGTTTCTGAATTTTTCATTTATTTATGGTTTTATTCAAATAGTGATCATGAAGTTAAAGCCACAAAAAAGCATTTTAAAATATTTACTTCTGTTTGCAATTATATAAAATTAATGAGACTAATGGTTTTATTTTGAAAAGCAAAAGAAAATAAAATAAACTCAAATAGTTTTGCATAAGAAGCAAACTATACTTCTTACTTAAGTAGTTAGATAGTAGAACTCAAAGTCACTAAGGGCTAGTTTGCAGCACTGGTTTAAACTCAGTTTAAACTATAATTACTTTGAATTGGTTTAAATTTAAACTGAGTTTAAACTATAGAGCTAGTTTTCAGTGAAAGTTTAAGGCCGATTTATTTGGTTATTTTGTAGGGCAACATAGTGTTTTTCTAAATTTAGATCAGTGCCAGGCAAAACCGAACGCACGCACACAAAAATATTGTATGGTTGTATTGGTTACGAAGAAGCGTCGCCGCTGCCGAATTGTTGCCCTCAAGTGTGAGTGCAGCTGTCCAACGTCGATTTCGTGTACGCGCGATTTGCCGATCGTGGTTGTGTGAAAAATATGATTACAGTCGGTCTCGAGAGCTCATCAGATTAGCGGTTTAAACTAAGTTTAAAGTACTAGGTTTAAAGTTGACTGAAAAATTGCACAGTGAGTTCAAACTTAGTTTAAACGGCAAATAGAGCTGGACTCGCATCGAAAAACTGCTCCCAAGTGTTAAATAACGTCTAGAGCCTAACAAAAGAGTTCTTTGATATCATTTTCTTCACTTTCGGAAACAAATTTTGTTACAGAATTTCCAAGTGAAATTCCACATTGTTTAAGCTCAAATATACTAATGTTTTTTAACGGATTTTCTACTCTGTCGGAAGGGAAATATTGAAAAAATTTACTTCTTGTAAAGAAGGTTTACAAACAGCGAATTTTTGGAGAAGTTTGAGAAAAGAAAAAGACAGTTTGTTCGATACTCGAATAATCAAGATATAAATATAAAGAAATTGTGTTGGAAACCGTTTAGAAAAAAAACAGATAAAGCACCTTAATGCGATGTATGTATGTATGTACTATCTATTTACATAATGTGTATAAATAAGTTCGCATATAAAATAAACATCAATTACAAAGTTGTGAAGTGCACTTGTTATAAATAAGAGATTTTATATGGTAAAAATAATGAAAATAAATCTTTGAAACTCTTTTTCTCTTATTTTATAATATTTCACTTAACACACACGTGTCAAATATCCCAATAAATTATCAGCGTGGAATTTAATAAAACAAAAGCGAATAATTACAACAAAATATAAAGTATCAAAATGACAATGGCTATGATTAATCCTGAATGTGTGGAAATTGAGAGAACGTGCCGCTCATATTGATTTTTGAAAGAAATGAAATTGAATGAGTGTTGCAAATTAGAATTTCCACACGTTTCGATTAAATTGCTAAAATGAAAAAAAGGACAATAATAATGAGAACAATTTGGGTTTTCGACGATATCGTAACAATTACACTACTCGACAAAAAAAATCTCCAAGAATAAAATAGGCCTTTCCTAAAGTGAAATTTTCTCCTGATTCCGAATATGACTTTCATTTTCTTGTGGCAGATCTAGTTTCCGAGATATCGATATGAAAATTCCCATTTTTGCAGAACACTACTTCATATAGGTACGGCAAAAATTTGTATTTTTCATTTTTTCGTTTTAAACTGTTGAATTATGCATTATACTAATTCCCATAAAAATGTCTTGCCTTCACCTCCCTCAAGTATCTTCAGTAGTTTGGCCACTATGCCAAAAAACGTTCAAAAAATGTTGAAAAAAAAACGAAATTTTTTACACAATTTCAGATTTAACCACTTTAAAATCGGAAAAATTCTATTGACGAAAAAAAGTTAGCCCTCCTTTGTTGTGGGTAATTTAACTACGAAAATTTTAAGCATACCAGCACAACAATCGGACGTGCCATTGAAACTATAGCCCCGTTAACTTGCAAGCGTCTATCCTACAATTTTTTTATAGAGAACATTTTTATTCAAACTAGGTTTTTATTTTTTTATAACGTTTTATTATAGACATATGTTTGCACGTTAAACTGTATTCAATTGAGTAATATGAGTATAAATCAGCAATTCAGTAAAAAACAACAACGACAACAACATTAAATACATACATATCTACATCTAAAAAAGTCAAATTGAGCGATTTTACCGTGGTGGTCAATAGTGAGGGACGTGGGTACTTCTAACTACCCGTTTATAATTTTCTGGGCTTGTCTCCCGTATTATTGTCCAGCAATAATCTCCCATCATTTCTTCATTCCAAAAACCTTGGTAACGCTTTTCAAAAATCATGAGGTCTTGGTGAAACCTTTCACCCTGTTCATCACTTTCAGCACCTAGGTTTGCGGGAAAATTATCCAAATGTGAATGCAAAAAATGCATTTTGAGGGACATGTTGCATTTCATAGCACTGTAGTTTTTCAACAAGGCTTTGACCATCTCTCTATAGTTGGGATCTTTGTTGTTGCCAAGAAACCCACTAACGACTTGCTTAAAGCTGTCCCAAGCCGCTGCTTCTACTGATGATAAATGATTCGCAAAATTTTCGTCTTTCAGCAACTTTCTAATTTGCGGACCAACAAATATACCTTCTTTTAATTTGGCTTGAGTTATTTTAGGGAAAAATTTCGTTAGGTACTGGAAGGATGGCGCGTCCTTATTTAAAGCCTTTACAAAATTTTTCATTAATCCTAATTTGATGTGAAGTGCTGGCAAAATAACTCGTTCGGGATTTACTAAAGGCGGGTTTGCGATATTGAAGGCACCTGGTTCGTACTCAGCTCTTGGTGGCCAGTTTTCCTGAATATAATGGGTTTCTCTAGCACGGCTGTCCCAAAGACAGAGAAAACAGCAATATTTAGTGAAACCTCCTTGAAGTCCGAGAACTATAGCTACAACCTAGGATGTATTTCATATACTATTTATTTTAAACTGTACCACCGAAACTGCTTACCTTTAAGTCCGCACAAATTTTCCAATTAAATTGTTTATATTGAATGAGCTCAAGTAAATTTGATATGCTTAAATAAGTTTCTTTAGTATTCTCAGAATGTGCCACTGGTATTGACGGTAACGAATTTCCTTTATGGAGTAATGCTGCTTTTAAACTATGCTTTGAACTGTCTATAAACAAGCGCCAATCATCCACTTTATTTTCTAATTTTAGTGCTTCAAATAAACCTTGAACATCATTGCAGTAGCAAATATTTTCACTTTTAGTAAAAAAAGAAGAGAAAGTCTTGTGTCTATTTCGAAATTTGGAAGTACTTGTCGAAGGGCCCAGGCTGCCCCATTGCTGCAAACGAGATCCTAGAACTTCGCTATCAAATTTCGATAATTTCAAATCTCTGACCAAGTCATTAAGTTCGGCTTGTGAGACTCGATGTGGGATCTCTCCTTCTTGTCCACTTTCTGAATTATCTGCTTCGGAGTCACTTTCGCTTGAGGCTTCAAAACTTATAGGCGGTCTAGGTATGGGTAAGGTATGGTCATGTAGTTTTGGTTTTTTAGCTGATGCCACATTTGGATAACTTATTAATTTCCTCTTTTTTCTCGTTTTACCTTTAAGGTCTATCACGCAAAAATAGCACTGGTCGTGGTTAAAGGGTTCAGTCCACATCATTGGAACACCAAACTTCATGTTATGACCTTTACCCGATACCCATCTCATTAAAGTTAATCTACAGGAGGCGCAAATAAAATTAGGTGTCCAAGATTTATCGAGATTTTTTACACGGAAACCGAAATAATGAAAGTATGCATCTCTGACAGAATTAGTTATTTTCCGAGCTGAGTTTCCGAAAATATAATGTCCGCAAATAAAGCAAAAATCATCCGGATTATTTTTACATTTAAAATCTCTTTTGCAACAAGCCATTTCGTAAACACATCTACCGATATAGTATGTATAAATTTGCACTACAATTTGCAAAACAAAATTTACAACAAACAGTAGTGACAATTAAATACTTGATGTCTTTTTAAATTTATTAGACCCTAAGGTAGAGTGACCAAATGAAATGTCTCGCCAATTTTATCAGAGTAATACTAAAATTGTAGGATAGACGCTTGCAAGTTAACGGGGCTATAGTTTCAATGGCACGTCCGATTGTTGTACTGGTATGCTTAAAATTTTCGTAGTTAAATTACCTACAACATAGGAGGGCTAACTTTTTTTCGTCAATAGAATTTTTCCGATTTTAAAGTGGTTAAATCTGAAATTGTGTAAAAAATTTCGTTTTTTTTTCAACATTTTTTGAACGTTTTTTGGCATAGTGGCCAAACTACTGAAGATACTTGAGGGCGAAGAAGGCAAGAAATTTTTATGGGAATTAGTATAATGCATAATTCAACAGTTAAAAACGAAAAAATGAAAAATGCAAATTTTTGCCGTACCTATATGAAGTAGTGTTCTGCAAAAATGGGAAACTAGATCTGCCACAAGAAAATGGAAGTCATATTCGGAATCAGGAGAAAATTTCACTTTAGGAAAGGACTATTTTATTCTTGGAGACTAAAGTTGATCAAAATTTGTCGAGTAGTGTTATTGATAATTATCACAAATTATCAAGTGAGTCTGCAAAAGTCTTGCAAAGTAGCGGAAATTTAGAGCGCAAAATGACAGTTCGCTTGCAGGGGTGCTTGCTTATTCTTGCTGGTTAAATTTTTCATTCGTACTGTCAGGAATTTGCCAGCAAAGAAATCAGCTAATTGAAGATAACAATTTAAATAGATCAACAAATCGACAAACGAAGTTTAAAATAGCTAAAACAGTGCAATTAAAGAATGGAAATGTTACGTGCAATTTCCTTGTTAATGTAAACAACACGAAAATCAGCTGTTATAGAAACTTTTCAGTTTTTCCAAATTTTATGTTCGCCGTAACTATTCTTGACATCTCTCTCCAAGAGAGCGAATATACATAGAAATTCGTTAGAATTTCGCTGCTGTATATTTTTTACTGGAGGAGTACTCGAACAAACTAAATGATAAATAGATTAACTAGTTAGCATCATGGAACCAAATTATTAGTAATTTGACAAAAAAAAAAGTGCACATTTTTGCTACCAAATTTACTTAGAAAATAGCTCACATTTTTTTTTTTAACATTAAATTAATTATTGATAGATAATTGATAAATCAATAAATTTATATTTTTAATTTACAAAATTTAGATTTTTCATATTTTTTCATACAAAAATTATTTGCTTTCGTCGGTTGATATATTTTTGTTAGGCCAAGAAAGTATTTTCTCTGAATAAGGCGAAACATATTTGAAAATATTAGTGGCATTATTTGCCTACAAAAAATAATATCAGAAGTAGTTAGGTTAAGTCCGAAAATCGTACTTCACGCAAATGGTGTTAAAAAAACTGTATTAAAAAAAACTTAGGTTCCACCTAAAAAAATATGCAGATGTATATTGGGGTGCCTTACCGACAAAAAGTTGCGGTTTTTCCACTAGATATACAAAAACCCATTTGGGTGATTCACAAGGTGTCATAATGTGTCATAAGGCATAATGTTATGAAATGTAAATAATACGAAATTGCTAAGTTTTAATTATTTGTTACAATGCAATCCAAAAATATAACTTTTGAAATCTAAAATTTTATGACACCTTGTGAATCACCCATTTATGTTTTTAGACTTCCGTCGAAATATTTCTTCAAATATTAAGCTTTTTACGTGAGCTGAATCAATTTGACAATTCATCCAAAAATAGAGTTTTTTATAAATGCATTTCTTTTTTTAATACTTAAAAACAATCCTCTTGAGATGATAATCTTGAGATGATAAAAGAGTTTGAGGTTAAAGGTATGCATAAAAATGTATTAAAAAAATTGTTTAACAAAATCATAATAATGGGATTTTTGGAACGAAACAAGAGCCTAAATTGGATGATTTTTGGCTGAGTTATTCGGGTTTTTCCAAAATCAATCTTCCAAAAACTTTTTTCTAAAATTTACATTATGTTGTTTTTTTTAAAAAAATTTTGAATACTTTGCATGCAAAACTTTTAAGCTCAAACTATTTTATGAGCTGAGTTGGATTTTTTGAAAAAAAAAAATTTTTTAAAAACTATTTTTATTTCTAAAAAAAAAACAGAAACGAAACAGAGGAGTTGATTTCGAAGTGATTCAGTTTACCTAAATCCTAATGTTTTTGCGAAATAACAATGTTTTGAAATAAATTACATTTTTTAATGCCAATGGAAAATGGTATCAATTTTTTTTTATCAGGAAAGTAAAGGAACGAAACTTTTGATTCGTTCACCTCTAGGTAAAACGCTATTTGTACTGGCGGAAATTGCTACATAGAGTGTAAACAGTGGCAGGTGTTTTATAATGTCGCCTTACCTTTAATATATCAAATGCGTTGAATGTACCAATGTTTGTAGATAGTTGTATCACCTTTTCGGTTATCTAATGCCTTTGTACCACGATGTAGAGAAATAACGAACGGTGACGCCCAAATGCACTTCCAGTAGTTCGTACTTGCCTAGTTCGACTGGTTGATGACGTCAGGACAAGAACGTAAACAAACCTTCTCTATCGGGTGCAATGAAATGTCAAAATTTCAACTTAATGCCCTATCTTTTCTGTTCGATTCAGAGAACGTATATTTGAGACTCTCACAATTTCTCCAGTTGTCCATTAGGGTGTTGAATCGGACCAGATATACATATATTGATGGGTTTTGAGAATTCACATCACAGTTCTATCTAAAAACTTCTCTATCTTAAATACGTGCTCTGTTGGACTGAATACACAATGTGACGCCGTCAGCGGTAGCGCTACTTTCTATTGCCGATTTTGGCAGTTCTCAACTATAACTAGACCAAGCTGTTTTTTTTTTTTGCAAAGTGTAACCTTTTTTTTAGTATTTATTATGTTGATTTATTCATTAAATCTCTGCCTATGAAAAATATTTTTACACTTTAGCAAAATTAAAACACGTTTATCACTACAAAATTGGAAGTTATTCCTTTTTCGTTTTACCGTATTCTTTCTTTACTTGATTTGAGATATGACACTTCGCGGTGTTATATCTTGTTTTGCCCCACTTTCCAAATAGTTCTAGTTTTGAATCTCACCGTACAGATAAAAAGTATTACATATTTCTCTTTCATTGTCATGTGCGAAAAGTGGGAGTTCATTTAGCTTAGTAATCTCCGCATTTCGAAGACAGATGCCGCTGACTAGCTACCACTGCCCAACAGGTATGACTAAAGCCATCAAATAACAGTTCATGAACTAGAATATTTAATGTTTATATTGAAAACAAAAAAAGAAAACAAAAACAAACAAAAAAACAAAACATACCCAAAAAAAATTCCCACAAACAGTGCAAAAACAATAATAATAAAATTAATTAAATAAAGTTAAAAATAAATAATGCCTAATGATTTATGCTTGAATAAAGCGCTACGATTTGATGCGCCTGCTAACAGCTTTTATGCCGGTTTGATTACCGCCAACTGGTAGCTGACAACCGGCTCCGCTGCTGACGTCCCATAACATGGATACTGGCAGTGTCATCGAAATCGACACCACTCAGTCATTCAGTCAACCAACCAGCCAGCGTCAACAACAACAACATACATACATCGCGAGACAGCCGGTTTCGGTGGCAGCCAGCTATCAGCGGCTTAATAAATGTTGCACTTAGCTTTACACTAGGTGGTATCAATTATCATATTTTGCGGCGATATACATAAATGTTTACTCGTAATGTATACTGGGGTGTCAGGCATTCGTGGATATAAACATGATAACTCCATTTCTAGTATAAAGTTATTTACATTGTTATCTCAATTCACATATTTTATGTGAATTCAAAAAAATAAATCACGTCATTGACAGCACAAATCTGAAAATTGAATTTCACTTTTATATCTCACACTAGCGATTAGGCTTTTGAGCCTCTTGGTGAAAACTAAATTTCGAAAATCAAATCTATGCTTGCAAAAATGTGTGCGGATTTCAAAATAAATCTGAGCATAATTTATTACTACATAAATTCGTGGTAAGTTCAAAAAGTGTCTGGCCTACCCAGATTGGATTAATTAGAGATACAACAGAAACTTCAATGTCATTGAATTGCTGGACTTTTCCTTATCGATCTACAATTTACCTATATTAAATTACTAGAGACACCCATCAGATATTTCCCTGCCTATATTTATTTATTTTCGATCACATCTATCAGTTGGCAACGCTCTAAAAATGTAGGTATGCTTGTGTATAATTGAATTGAGTTTGTCTTCAAAATATTTACCTATAAACCTTCTCCAAGCGAAGCGAATGGGTTGATACCCATATGTTACAACTTCATATAACGTGTGTTTAATTTAATTAAATTCCACTTTTCAATTAAGTGGCAATCTTCTTCCAAATATAGCTAGCTAATATCTTCTCCTCAACGAAACGAACTGTTTTATACTCATATTTTAGTATTTTATGTACTTGCGAATAATTTAATAAAACTTGATGTTTCAAACAGATGGCAACCCTCTCCAAAATACGGCTAGTTGTAAACATTTTCTTCAGCGAAACGAAGCGTTTGTAGGCCCAAATGTTGATATTTCATATAACTTGTTAAACTTAAATAAATTTGTTTTTTTTTTCAAAAGGTGGCAACCCTCTCCAAAATATATGTGTAAACCTTCTTCTCTACGAGACGAACCTCTTTGACACGTGCATACTTATATTTGAATATTTTATATACGAGTAACTTGTGTATAATTTAAATAAATTCGATTTTTTTAACAGATGGCAACCCTTATAAAAGATAACTATGAACCTTCTGTGCGCGAATCGGTTGACACACATATATTGATATTTCATATAGCTTCTGTATATTGAATTAAATTTGATTTTTCAAATTGGTGGCAACCCTCTATCAAATAAAATATTTTACGACCTCTTCTCATACCTGCCAAATATCTATACAAAATTTCAAAAATACGGTCCAGCCTTTTCGCAGGACTTCGACCACAAACACCGTGAAACGAGATTTTTATAAATACGATTTCATTTTGTAACAAATATGCAATAAATTCAAACTTTCGAGCAAATATTCGAAGGGTGTTATTGCTTCATGTCAACATGCTGCTAACCACATCCGCCATTTCCAGCGCTGTCACTTAAGGAGTGCAGTTTCACTGAGCTCGACCATTCCCTAAATAGTCAGGGCTTGGCCGCCAAGCGATTATTATTTACATTCTGCAATTAAGTCCGACTTGGTAGTAAAAAACTGAACACTAATTGTGCAGAAAAGCCAGCTATTTTTTGGATATTTTGACGCAAAAATTGACTCTATATATTTTTTAACCTAAACGAATAATCTTCATGGATGTGGCGGATACTTTTGTTCTTTTCCTATTTTCCATTTTTCTCTCCATTGGACTACACAGAGAATTCCTACAAACATATAGAAGAACTTCAAAAATAGGTGTGTTGCTAACATTTTTGTCTTATATAAAAATTTTGTAAGAAATCTATTAAATTATGTCAAGATGTAATGAACTGAAACTGCGAATGGCAAGAT
Source organism: Anomoia purmunda (assembly GCA_951828415.1). Classification (NCBI taxonomy): domain Eukaryota; kingdom Metazoa; phylum Arthropoda; class Insecta; order Diptera; family Tephritidae; genus Anomoia; species Anomoia purmunda. Next base: position 20,686,167 of record OX639993.1, read on the forward strand.
TACGAAGATACGAAGCTCTGTGGCATAAATCGATTAAATCGTTCTTAGAAATCGATTTAGTCGATATCGAATTTCTTTTGCCGCCATCACTCACCCATCACATTTTCATCATGTTAATTAACTAATTCTAAGTTCGAAATTTACCAAGATGGTAATTCCTCTTCCGATTGAAACAACTCGGTGCAATTTCTAATAGTCACAAATCCTCCTCACCGGTTCTGTAAAATGCGAAGTATAAATAATATGGAAGTGTTTTGCTAAAACGAAAAATTCGGCTAAATTAAACCAGTGATTTTTATTAGTAGTAAAGCCGATGCAGACAAAAGTGGACCTGGAAGGTGAAAATCAGAGAAACCTTTGGAAAATGATTTTGATTTACACTCCTTTCAAGATATATGTATATACATACATATGTATGTATTAGTTTATAACAAAAGAGGGTGAAGAAATGAGAAAGTTTAAGATTTGAAACTGTTGATTCAAAACTTTACTTGCTTTCCCACAAATATTTCCATTTACTTTATTGGTACATCAGTACCCGTGGAACGTCTGTTATCTAATTAAAGCTGGGTTAAAATCGAAAACGAGAAAAATTTAATCAACCTGTGCTTTTTTAATTTTCTTTCTGATGCAGAAATCTTTCTGGTCCTTGTGAATGTATCGGGTCTAGCAATCGGAACGCTACAAAAGTTTTTTTTTTTTTCAAATAAAGCAAAAAATTCTTTATTCCTGTGAAAGAACATTCGATGCCATTATGTATGGAACTCGATTTCTTTTGCATGGGCACCACGGGCACGCTTGCAGAAGTCCAGACGCTGAACCCAATTTTCGACGGTTTTCAAGCATTAAATCGGCGGATACTTCTGTAATTTCACGTTCGATATTCGTACGAAGTTCATCAATCGTCGCTGGCTTGTTGGCATAGACCATAGGCTTGACGTAGCCCCACAGGAAATAGTCTAACGGCGTCAAATCGCACGACCGAGGCGGCCAATTGACTGGGCCATTTCGTGAGATAAAACGTTCACCAAACTTGGTTTTCAATAAATCGATTGTGACATTCGCTGTGTGGCTTGTGGCGCCGTCCTGTTGGAACCACTTTGTTGTCCAAGTCTATATCATCCAATTCGGGCCAAAAATATTCGGTTATCATTGAGCGGTAGCGATTCCCATTCCCAGTAACGTGCCGGTCTTGATCATCACGGCAGAAGTACGGCCCAATGACGCCGCCGACCCATAAAATTGGACGTAGCGCTCTTAAATTTGAGGCCATTGACTCCGAATTTCGGTAGTAAATTTTAATAATTTCGACTCGTTGTTGGATCGTATATCTTTCCATGATGAAATGGCAAACCTTACTGAAGAGAAATGTCAAAAGAGCGGGAAAATATATGGCGTCGTTTGCTGTCACTATCGGTCCACTTTTGTAGCGTCCCTATTGAAAACCCCTGTATTTTTGCAACAAATAGAAAATTAAAAAAAAAAAATTGTCACTTACGTTTTTTATCTCGGTTGAAGCTCCATATTGTAGTTTTTTACTTTAACATTGATTTTTCTATTTTAACGTCGAGTGCAAATATAATCGAAACTACCGATTAATTTATTTTAATTTATTGCAAACCAATGGTTATTTTACTTTTACATCTTGTATTTGATGTATAAATATAATCGAAGGTACCGATTAATCGATTAATATTTTTGAATTAATTGCAAAATTTTTTTATGTCTTGCCATTAATCGGTTGAAATATTAATCACCATCCCTAATTGAAACCCACATGTATACACTTTCACTTATTATGTCGATAGCTTTATTTCGATGACTGCTGGACTAAAATAATTATTTTTGCAGCTTCTGGTAAGCAAAGTCGGGTGATAAGTGCCGTTCAAAGATGGACATTTAGTGAAAATATTGTACAACCGAGTGAGCACTATCCCAATCAAGAGATGCACAGTGTTGTGTAAAATAAAAGCTAATATAATTTTGCTAGTGATTTTTTTATACAGAACAAGTGAATTTTAAAATGAATCCAAACCAGAGACAAAACTATTTTAAGAGAAAATAATAAAAGTCAATCAATAACACTAGCTTACATGAAAAAAATACTTAATTAAAAAAAAAAAAATATTACAGTATAATTTTGGTTCGCTGATTATGAAAATGAGCTCCATTTAGTTTTCCAAATAAGCGTTTCCGAGGTATAGATAAAACTCCTGTTTTTGAGGTCCTTTTGAAGTTCAGCAGTTATTGCAAAAAAAAAAAAACTTGAGAATAGCAAATAAGCCTAGCCTTTAATGTGTATAGTTTTATAGTTACATCCAGCTTCTTTACTCTATTCAGTGTATAAACTTTGTAAAAAATAATATTAAAAAGAGCTCTATTGAAAGGAGTAAAAGAAGGCTTAAAGTAGACAGAAAATTACAAATCAAATAAAAGTGGTCAATTTAAATTTTTGCTCCATTCCCTTTTTCAATTGAAAATCTGTCAAAGAATTCGGGCCCGCTGATTCTGAAAATGGCACTCTAATTTTTCCATCACGTCTAGATTTTGAGATACAGGTCTCTGAAGGATTATCATAAATTTGTCCCAAAGTGGGTGGAGTTTTTCTCAATATTTTCCAACACTATTTTACGACTCGCAATTCTAAAACCTAGCACTAAACAAACTAGCGGTATCAGTGAAATAAATTTCTAAAGCCACCACTTACAATTAATTTGAGCCTATGACTTTCTATATTTTCATAATATGATTCATAGTGAGAAAACATTTTTTAAGTCTGCAAATACGGAACTATTTGGGGTCTAGTTTGGGACTATTTTAGAAAAAGTTCGATATCATTTTGGCAAGTAGCGGGAATCATTTGGGAACTAGTGCCGAAATGGGTTTGAACTACTCCCGAAATAGTGCCGTGACTAGCAAAATTATCTGACTAATTGGGTACTTTTGTTTTGCACAATAATGTACATAACTACACGTACGCTGATCTCAAAGCCGAGCACATTTGCGACCAACCATTTTTCCATGAACAAATTTTGTATGAGACACTGTGGCGCAATAAACGAAATGATTACTTGGAAAACAAAAGCAAATGATTGTAGCAATTGTATAGGTGATCGGTCGGTCGGTCGGTCATTTTCATTGCACCCATAACTGAGCTACATGTAGTTAGTGTCGTGTTGCATACCAACGAAATGGCAAAATGGCAAAACGCTACAAATGCCACAAACCATGGCAGCAACCACAGCCACCAGGCTGGGTGGCGACTGTCGGAAAAGTCGAAGTCGGCCGTTGGTGCATTCGGCCAGCAAGCAAAACAAAATAAAGAAAACATTTTCTATTTGGACTGCGCGAATTAATGATGTGTGAATGCCTAAAAATAGCGAGCGACAACTGTGACAGTCACTGCAAGAAACAACAAAAATAGCGGGCAAGAGTTAAATAGCAAAAAACAGCTGCAATTGTAACAACAACAACAACAACAAGAACAGAGCAGATAATAGTGGGTCTGGGGTAATAAAGTTGCAAATAGATTTTTATTAAAGCAAAACAAACAAAAAATCAGCAATTAAAAGCAACGACAATGCTGTGCATTGCATTGATGGAACGCTGTTGGAGGCCGTCCATTTGAGAAGATTGTGCATAGCAGCGGTGGGTGAGCGAGTGGAGGGAGGCAGGGTCGGCGGTTATCCGGTCAGCTGAGCCACTCAATTAATCTGTTACTTTGTCTAACAAACAGGCACTCGATCGTTTAGAGGAGAGTATCTGACGTTTAGTTAATTATTTTTCGTTCGTCTATCGGCTAGGCAAGCGAAGGCTCGGCACGCGCGATGGCACCCCCAGCTAGCCAAATACCCAGTAGAGAAACTATGTAGTTCACTTTCTTCGTCCAATTTTTTTTTTTAATTTTTCACTGTAAGCAGCTGTTCATTTTAACATGGTATCGTTCTACGACTTGTCAAGTCTCTGCATCAGCATCCTACCATTCGATCAGTCAATACAAAAATCGAACTTAGATCTCAGCCAAACAGAATCATTAAAATGTTGTAGAGTACTAGAAACGGTTTATTCGAATCGTTTGACATCTCTTTTTTTAATGCGTTTTAGACTCCATTCTCTTAAAATCTTTATTTTTTGAACATCGCATCGCAAAAACTGAAGTTTCCCTCAAACAGCTTATTTAAAATTTTCCCGAGCTTGCTATCCGCAGATTTTTCTAGGTGGCTTAAAAAACGGAAACCACAGTAATTTAACCTTACGAAATTTTCTGCTGGTGATTCATTTCTAAAATATGCACGCAAAGTGAAACAAGCTTTTAATGTAAAGTTCCAAAAAAAAAAAGTTTAACACAGCTCCTTAGAAGATTTTGAACAAATACTAGAAGGTCGTGGACTATCGGCCCATTACTTAGCGCCTTAGTTACTAAGAGTAGTACCGAACTTTAACTTCGTATAATTTTCAAAGCTTTGAAAAATATGGGTTATAGTAAAAACGTAATTAATTTTTTTGGTTTTTTCTCAATTGAAAAATTAGGAAATGTTTTTCTTAAAATCATAGTTTTTCCAATCACCCGATATGTGGGTTTTGAAATGAGCGGAACTGAGTATTGGCATGTAAATCAGAAGGTCCTACGTTCGACTCTTCAGGCAAGTGGACAGTTTTTTTTATTAAAATTATCATTGCTTTGTGATGGCAAATTTAATGTTGTCCTCCTTTTTTTTTAAATGATTGTTATTTGAATTTTTTCTCTGCCTCATAATTTGCAGTCTGCATATGATACCATCGTCCATCAAATGCACAAAGCACGCTTAATTGCGCTCTCATTTTAGCTTAGAAACTGGCATATTTCGAAGACAGATGTCGCTGCGCAGCTATCACTGCCGCCCCAGTTCATGAAGTAGAATGTTGGTTGGCAAGATTTTCACTGCAGGGTTGTAATATCTATATTTATGTAAATACGTATGTATGTTTATGCATTTCACAATTGTAAGGCTTTCGACGCAATTTCTGTTTACGCTTTGCCTCTGTTTTCTGCGCATAGGCTCGGCCATGCCATCCACAACAGGCGAACATTGCCTTCGAATGGCATTTTCGATTTTTATTACACATACTATGTACATATGTATTCATATCTATATAAAAACTGATAAACTTTGACATGTTTACTCGCACTAATGGTGCTTTGGAAAAGTGCGAAAATTTTCCATAAAGATTGGCGCTGCAAGCAATGAGGTTGGTAAACAACAGGAATGTCAACAAGGCGAATTGGAACGTTTGCGAGCTGTGGGGATCTTAATGTAAGCTAGCTAATTATATTTTAAATAGATATGTATAATATACCAGCAATGCCAAGGCTATATATAAATGGACTCAGGTAGGTGGCATATGGATATAGGTACACATGTAGATGGGTTGTTGCGTTAAAGAAAGTTCAAGGCGATTTGTGGAAACCAGATTCCTTTTGGGACTAGAAAAAATTTTCGGAGTTTGGCGAATATTGGACAGTTGCCGAGCCTTCAACCCAGCTAGTTCACTTAGATTCTCGAAGAATTGTCATCCTACACTTGCACAGTAGATGTTTTAGCGTTTCCGGATCCTTCTCGCATCTGCAACTTCTTCATAAATCATAATGGGGGATCCCCAGCCTAGCCACATGGTTCCCGAAAATTATATGATCTGTGAATAGCCCCATGGCCATGGATAGGTGCCTTCTACTTCGCAAGTAGAGTTCTTGAGGCCACTTCTTGTGCCCGTTTTGGGACACATGAGTTTTGTGTAGCTGTAGCTGTCAAGAAGTTTCCATCTTTTACTCGCTTCCTGAAGGGAGGATTTATCTTATAATGAGCCTACAGGCAGCGAGCGGCATACCTAAACTCTTCCAGAATGGCGAAAGTAGAGCGGACTTGTCCTTCCTCCCAGATACAAAGCGAACTGCTCACCCATCTCGTTGAGATATCGGCGACAGTGAAGCTATAGTTTTGGATGTGGTTGTGACAGAGTCCAGTGCTTGCAGAGCTTCTTGGCTGCTGGCTGAGTACATTCAAATAATATATATGGGCACGATGTTTGGATTCACATTCATCGCTTCTGTTGGCGGAGAGCGCAGAGCTTCACCAAGGCAGAGCAGAGCCTTTATCTACTTACTGAACTTACCTTACTGAAGGTAAGGAGTGTTGCTTTATTCTTGTTGTAAGATTTTGCGTTCAATTTTACCACACCAGAAACCAATTGGAACAACTCAGGTTCTAATATAAAACACAAAAAGTCAGATTAGTTCTGGTATGGTGAAATTGGACAAAATTTTATATTAGAGGAGAACGGGGAATCGAGCCTTGAAGCATCCAGCCCTGAGTACAATAAATGTTTTTCCTATAAAAACTTGATTTTTTTTTATTTAAAATAATAAAAATATTGAATGGTTAGTCAATTTTCTTAGAAGGTGGTGAAACAATCAAAAAGTGACGAAAATATCTTTTATGAAGAAATTTATTATCTTTGATTTTCTATATTTTGTAGTAAAATTCTATAAATGGCACGTAAGATATACCCGTTTAAGTGGAAACACTTTTTTAACGCTGAATAATTGCAGATATCTCTCATATTCACAGTTTTCATTGGCAATCGAACAGCCAAACAGTTTGGCATATTCACTTAAAACATAAAAACGCTATGAAACAGTTCTACGTTTTATCGCAATAACATTGTGCCATAACATCTATTAGATGAGAAATATTTCGTATTACGGTGATAAGGGTTATATGCTAACATTTATTGTTTACGTAGCCCGATAAATCATATTCAGGAAAAATATTTGTTCCTTTGCCAATAAGCGTTATTTCCCAACATTTATTTTTTATGTTACCTGATAAGTATTATGGCGGATAAATATCGTTTTCATTACCAATGAGAGTTACTTTTCAACTTTCCTTTTATAACGTTGCTCGATAACTATTATGCAGGAAAAATCTTTTTTCAGTTTCCAATAAGAGTTATTTACAACGTTTATATTTTACGTTGCCTGATATCTAGTATGAGGGATAAATATCATTTAATTTGACAATAAGAGTTATTTCCTAAAGTTGCCCGATAACTGTTATGTAGGAGAAATATTTTTTCTGTTTCCAATAAGAGTTATTTTGTAACATTTATTTTTTACGTTGCCTAATAACTGTTATGGGGGATAGATATCGTTTTCATTGCCAATGAGAGTTACTTTTCAACTTTCCTTTTATAACATTGCCTGATAACTATTATGCAGGGCAAATATTTTTTCCGTTGCCAATAAGGGTTATGAGGGATAAATACAGTTTTAATTGGCAATAAGAGATATTTTCCAACGTTCTATATTTTTTACTTTGCCCGATACTTGATATCTTATATAAGAGTTATTTTACACGTTGCCTGATAACTGTTATCTGGGATGAATATTTTAATTACCAAACGGATAACTTTGCAACATTTAGTTGTTACTTTGCCTGATAACTGTTATGCATTCAAATTTGTTAATACGAAATAACAGTTATTTTAGGTCTCTGAAAAGAGACAATACACCGATAAAGAAAATTGTCGGTGAAACCAATACTGTCTTGCGATACCTACTCGATGCTTGGTATAAAAGAATTGATAATAAAAGTAATCGGTGTTGAAAGAAAAATATTAATTATCTTTATTTTTGTATTGTACACAACACTGAAGGTCTGTGTATCAATCGGTCAGCAAATCACAATCAAATTTTTTCGACAGTTCTTAAAGTGACCATAAAATATAATTGTACGAAAAAAAGACCAACGAAACACGCCCTCACACACAGAATTAGGTATACAAGTGATGCGAGCAAAAAGTATTGACGACTTTGACTGTCAAAATCCACTTTGCGTGGGTTTATCAAATCTTAAAGTGTAAAAAATCGTTATAATTTTCTTTGTTCCGCATTGCTGAAGAGCGCAAAGATGTAAGATGAAAAAAAACAAAACAAAACACAACAAAAGTATATTTGTAAACAAAAAAAACACATGAATTAAAAATAGAAATGAGACAGCGCATGTTACAGTTGTCTCAATTGTTATTATACCGTCTTTATTCCAATCGTTTTCAGAATTACATGACAAGCTTATTAAATTGCGTCTGAAATGCACAAATGCAAGTGAGCTGGCTTTGTCATTTCTAATTGCAGTAGCACATTTTTTGTTTCTTGAATAAATTTTAAGCAACAACAAATTTCTTTTGACTAAACTAAAAAAAAAAAGCAAGGCAATACCAAAAACAACAGATAACAAAAAATTTTGCTGTTACTTTGTCACACCTCTTTGTATGCCCATATTTGTATTCAAATTTCATTCATTTTGATTTTTTTGTTTCGATTTTTTTTGTCTTTTTTTTTTTTTTTTGAGAGTCACTCAATAAATGTCATCGTCTCGGGTGTCAAGAATTTGAACAAAGTAAATCAATAAATTCGAGCTGCCGCCAATCTAACGTAATTTAATGCGAGCTTGGTTTTTACGCTTTTTTTTATTATTAATTAGTATGCGCAGATATCACTCAATACATACAAATGAATATACACGCCGATATTATCTACATAAGAGCCAACCAAACAATTAGTTGGGATTTTTTTACAATTCCAAAACTTTGCTGATTTTTTTAACTACTTCGCTGCGACAATTTGGAAAACCTTTAACTTTTTACAGCAAAAAGTACAAATTCGAATACGAATAGTTACAGATTCGCTAAGACAGCTGAGAAAGGTCCATTCTATGTTGACAAAGTACGTAGCTTTGGTTAGGTGGGTATATAAAATTTTTTTTTTTAATCACTCTTGTATTTGTCCGCACATTGACAGTTAAAAAATATTCGATATTGAATTTCTTGTTTTCGCTTTGTCGCCTTAAATATTCTTGTAATTTGCATAATGTAGAAAAATAATTAAACAAATTTGCGTTGCAATGTTACAACTTTTATGAATAATCACAATCTCTTTTTTCATCTTTGTATGTACAGTGGATAATTGGCATTACTGATTAACGCGGGTCTAGGTTAAGTGTTGCATGAGTGTCAAATAAATTTACATTTATATCACATTTTTAAACTTGAGTTATTTATAAAATTATTAAAAAGAAGTTTTATAGTATTCAATAAAAAAAAAAAGGTGAGGTTAAGTGAGGTGATGGTTACTTACATTCCATACAGTTTACACGTTCATGTATGTATGTGTACTTATATAAAGTGGAATTTTTAAGCCGGCTGATATGGCAATATCATGATAATATGACATATGAAATATGAAATATTTGGGTCTACCCCTGGTGCAATTATAATAAAGTGATGCCAGTAACTTAACCTCACTTTTTCGGTAGTTCTACTTATATTGCGATCATGTAATTTAAGGTACTAAAAAGGCGTACATTTATTAACTTTTTTGTTATTATTTTTAGTACTAATCTAATAACTAATGTGTATTTGTGCGATATATTAATAAAAACTTTGTAAACTTCAACTAATCCTATTAAAAAAATAAAATACGAACTATTGGAGAGTGTAGCTTTTTTTGGTTGAATCATAGTAAAGGGAGTAGAGATGGCAAAACTTTGAAATAAGCATACCGATCTAGTCAAAATTACCACAAACACCTCGCCATTGACATCACCTTATTATCATTGGGTCTACCTTAGATAGCAAAAATGAGCATTTGGAAACTTTAGGACAGCGTAGTATTTGCGAGTATTTGCTAAAAAGGCATATAATTTTTTAGGTTTGGTGTCAGGCCTATTTGGGGATCGATCTCATGTACTATCAACAGGGGGAACTCAAATAAAAAAATCATACTGAAAGTGAAATTTTTCCTATTCACAATAATCGAAATTGGATTTTTTTGGCATAAAATCGAAACGGAATGTTATCGTTGTCAAAATCGGTACATATGTAACGTGCAAGTCAGGGTAATTAATTTGGGCCGGTCAGATCATTCTAGAACACAGAGTCTCACTTATCTCCATCATATATAACAGATTGTGGTTAATAGTTTTTTTTTTTTTGTGTTTTGAAGTAAAACATCTTTAGCGGCACGAGAGCGAGTTTTCAAACTAGCGTCACGAAGTCGCGACACGGTGTTTTTGTGAGATAAATAAACATACATATCGCTGTTCATAAGTAAATCTAGATATATGATGCTCGGGACCATTTGGGGCTAGATCTGGACCACTCTGTGGCAATTTTGGTACTAGTTATTATGGGATACTTGCGGGACTATTTCGCGTCCATTTCAGCATCATTTCAGTACTTTTTCAGGGTTTCAGGATTATTTCGGGTTTAGTTATGTATATCGGAATCACTTCGGGAATATTTCTGGTACATTTCAGGATCATTTCGGGGCCATTTCAAGATCAGTTGGAGACTAGTTCACGACCATTTCGGAATAATTTTTGGACTAGTTTTTTAGGCCAATTTCGGGCCCCTTGCGGGAACATTTCGGAACTGTTTCGAACACATTATTTTAAAACAGAAACTACATCACCATTTGATTTTTTGTCGACATTTTAAATGTGAAATTGTTTTTCATAACACTGAATTCATATCAGCATAGGCTTTTAGGATACTTATTAATTTATTGAATTTATTATTATTATATTTTTCATGGAAGGTGTTTCGTTTTTGCCATATTATTTTACATAAATGAAAAATTTTAGTTTTTGATGCTATTATTGAATTAATTTTGTATGTGCTATTTTTTTCTTTTTTCTTTTTATTCGACAAATTCCATTAGATTTTTGTTAATCACGTACATACATACGTATAGGTCTATTATAACTTTATATATATTTTTTTATTTTATTAGTATTATAAGTGGGAATCGAGTTACCGAAACTATCTGTGGCTACCTCCACGGTTCTGTGGAATGTGGAAAATACCCAATTGTAAAAGCAAATATCACCAGTGTTTGTTTTATCCTAGTGGCAGCACCGGAAAATTTTATAAAAAATTAACCTTTTGACAGCGCTCACGATACAAAAAGTTTCGTATCATATTATCTATGGCTTGGAATAAGGCACATTTTTCAATTTAAAGATGACATGTTAAAAAAAGAGAATAGAGGAATAGAAGCCATTAGTTTTCGTTTTTTAGGACGTTATGGGCAAAGGAAAAATACAAATATGGTGGAGGAAGAAGACGTCAACTGATTTAACAACTTTACCTTATATGCATTCGCCTTGGTTCGGTGCATGACGAGGTGGAATCATCTTCTCATATTCTACTGTGAGGCTGAGTTTTAAGTACATAGGATCCCACCCAACTACATTAAAACGCAGTTTTTCTCCTGTTAAATTTTTCGATTACAGTGTACGTTAGCGTTCAAATAGTAAGTGGTATCACAATAGACTCCCCCATTTAGATGGCTAAGTGAGTCCACTGAGGTAACTACAACATCAACCTAATCTAATTTAACCTGTGCCTAAGGTCATAGAGGCGCAGGTATAGTGGCTGCAAGCCTAGAAAATTTTTCAGAGACAATTATTCATCCTGCTTCAAATGTTAAAAACAAAAACTTACAAAAAAAATCCAATAGCATCCACTCTATTTGCTAAATTTGGCACACTTTCATTATATTGTCGTTTCATTTTCATTACAATACCGCGCATATTTCCCACACACTGCTCACAATGCCCATTTCGCCCTAATATTTCGACACAATTCCCCAAATTTTCTGCAAAAATTTATTTTAACACAAACCGCTTGTGGCAAAATGTAACAAATTACTTAGGCTACCATGTTGTGTACGAATTTCTTTTCAAAATTATCTGTTACTCATATCTATTTGTGCATAAAAATTTCCTTGTCTCGTCTATGTCTAATTTGCAGTTGGAACATTGCCCGCAAGTTATTATTAAATGGACATATAGTACATAAAATGTAGACAGACCTAAAATCGGCATTCTTATTACTATTGTCTGATTTGTTGTGACACAGTGACTCGTAAATATGATCGGCCATGGCGAAATATACTTATACATTAAGCCGTATCAGGCCGTTAAATGAAGGGGTAAAAGTGAAGGCGTGTGTTAGTTTTATTCGAACAATCATATCGAAAAAAATTGATTTTGTTTGTTTTTTAGAAATTACAAACTCTTAAACGCGTGCGCGCTTCATTCAGTTCAAGTACCGGCCGGGGCAAGTAAAATCAAAAATTATAGAAATTATTTTCAAATATAACTTACTTGAAAGCGATGCTGGCAAATGGGACAGAACAAAGCTGGCAAACTTCAGAATCCAGTAAAATCACGCACTAAAGTTGGGTATGAACTTATGTTCCCAAATTCATTTCTCACTTATCAACAAAAAAAAAAATTATGTGGGTACTTTTGACACACCCCATAAATCGGTGGTTAAAAGGTGCTTAAATCGGCGCTAACAAAATGTTTTATAGAAACAATAATTTCATTACTATATTACTTTCTACCAAAGGTCGGCAGTTTCCAGTTTCTGATGACTGCATTTACCCAAATTAACATGTGATTATGAAATATACAGGGTACCCCAACATTATTAACTATTAGACGATGGTCTAACTTTAGCAAATGGCGTCGAATGTGAGTTCATTTTTAAAGCAAACATAGTTAGAATTTTTTTAAAGAAAGCATATAAGGCTATACTCTTTCGCCTCTTTTCTACGCCACTAGATATTCACTGACCGGCCAAAGAACCATTTTAAACTGTGCCATAATTGATGCTGTGCTGTTTTTAGAAGCCATAGGTTTCTTTGAAAAAACCTCTGGAGCGGTCATCGAGAAGATCCAAAACTTGTGGCAATTAGTACGGGAAAATGTCGTAAATCAATCGCAGAAGTTAATGCAATGGGGGCGGTCACTCCACCGAAATCATCTTCAAAACGTAATGTAATAAAAGCGAAAGCGAAAGAAAAATCTCACAATTTTTTATCGAAAGCTATAGCAAAGGAACATTGGGGTATGCCTATTATTTATTTAGCAACCCTGTTGCAAAAGCAACCTTGTTCGGATCTTCCATGAAAGATGCGCTTTGTTTAGTGCTATTTAAGAATGGGAAAATAGTTGTGCAAACAAATTTCAGGTTAATGTATTTACTATATAGTTAAAAATACTATCCAACTAAAAACGAACTAGGTTTTAAACAGAACTTTTCCATGTATTTTCATCCGGCTCATTCACAAAAGCACCGCTTTTTTACTTCCTAAATCTCAGGAAGGATATCATTTCACCGAGTTGGCTCAACTTGCATATTTTTCCGAGTTAGTGTTGTTGCTTTACATGCAATTCGTTTTCCTACCTAGTGTTTTTTTGGAACTAGGTTACAAAGAAACGGGCCTATTATCAAACTTCAATCAACTACAGACGCTTGACGCAAATTTGTGACGCAAATGATACGGACTGACATGACCTAGCATACATAGTTTCGAAACTCTTCCTTGTTTGATGATCCAAAAGAAGTCTTAAGTTTCTTGATTGAATAATATACATACGTACATTAGGGTGGACGTTAAATGTGTGAAGAAATTTTTAACGCCATTTTGGTCTCGATTGGAGACAGTTAAGGCGTGCCACACATGAGTCAGAGTTCAGATTCTTCTCCGAGGACTCAAAAAATTTAAATTAATTAAAAATGAAACAAATAAAATTTAATAATATTTTATATCAATATTGTGGATTTGATGAAAAAAAATCAATTTAAATTGTCTCCAATCGGATACGAGATTATGATACGTGATTTCTTTGAAAGTGGTTGATCCAATTGAGAGGGTGAGAGTAGAAAAATCGTTCATTTGCTTTTTCAGAACCACCCTAATGTAGGTAAGTATTTTTTTTTTAAATTATCCAATTTTTGCCTACCGAATTAAATTATATTATTTTTAGTTTTTTTTTTTTGAATTATCTAATTTTTTTACTTTATTTTTTTGTTCTTCCTTTAAATGAGCTGTAGAAAATAAATGAAAAAGTAAATGTTTCAAAAACTGTGGAAAATTGTAAATATTTACGACAAACGAATTAAAAAAAACATCTCTGTACATTTCTAAAATCGAACGCAAGAAGAGGTTAACGAAACCCCTATTTTAATTTTTACGCCTTCACATTCTATGAAAAAAGATAGCATAATTTCTTGCATATTTCTTTTTATTTAAGGACATTAAAAACGCTTTGAAATATTTGTAGGGTTTTTGCAAAAAAAATAAAAATTTTACTAAAATAACTTATTCCATTTTAAGTTCAATATTTGGTGGCACTGTGTTCCACATTAACCTACACAATGTACACTAGCACTGTGTATTATGTGTGTAGTTGATTATCTATGTTTACACTTTTTTTTGGCACAGTGCAATGTCTGATGCAACAAAAATAAAACCAACATTTATTTAGTACTAAAAAATGTTGAAAGCGAAAGCTTCAAGCGAAATTGATTTCGCTCGCAGTGGCTACGTTTGAAATTTGTCTTTCTCATTTCATGTATTTTCTGCAATATTTCTCATTCGGAAGAAATAAATGAAAGGAAATGGAAAGGCATCTTAACGTGACATTGATTTATAATTTACTGACCCCACTTTTGTTGCTATTGACCTCAACGTGTTAATGTGTTTTACAATTATTAATTTATGTCTGCTCTGTTGGACATTCAAATTTTTAGCGCATTTTTTTATGAATTATTTTTTTCTGTTGTTTTTTTTTTTTTGATAGGCTCATTCACCCATAGCTTGGATTGTGATCGCGGCTGTGCAGGGGATTTTAATGGCAGATGAGCGAGTGACTGTGGAACAGTGAAGGAATAAATATACTGGATGTGTATGTATTAGAAATTTTTAAATTCTATGAGCACTGCAAAACCCGCAAAATTGAGATCTCGCGGCTACAGGATCCCGGTCACGTTTTTGTTCCTCTTAGAACGCTGGCAATCTACAGCACTGCTTTGACCCAATATATTTTATGTAAAATATTTTATGTTAAATAGCAAAATGACTCTCTAGACTGAGACTAAAAAGCGACTAACAACTAAAAAGTACGGGAATACGAAACAACATTTTTCCTGTAAAAACTTCAAACACTTTTCTTTAAAATTAAAACTAAATTAAAATTTAATTTCGTTCAAATCCTGCTTTACCTTTAATCCTGATTTACTTTAATATTTTTCGCTATAAATTTGACAACTTACAATTTTTGTTTACTTTTGTGCAACAACTGATCGTACGACACCTTTCACGGGTTTACCCGAAAAAAACTTCTTGCAACTTCGTTCTTTACACAACTCGCCAACTCCGACCGTAGGGTCGGAATAAATCCGGGCTAAGGAAAACAAAGATAACATTATATCACAGAAAGGATCAGGTCGTTCACTCAATTATTGAAAGATAATTGAAAAATCGTCAAAAGCCTCCCAAATGCCGATATGACAATTAATATTGAAACTACAGGCAAAAGAAATTAAAGAAATTGGTTATAATATTTGAAACCACATGAGATCATGAAATTATTATGTATAACAAGATTTCAAAAAATGCTCTAAAAGTATTGCATTGAAAATGTATACCATTTTTAATATCACGAGAGAACTATTATACCATGTAGTCATGAGATAAATAAAAACACACACATTGCATTTGGTTGATAGTTTTCGGTTATCCCAGTGGATTGAACTCATTTGATGTTAAGCCATAATTTATGGCAAGCTTGTATTATATTTTGTTGATAGTTATCGGGCATCCCAGTGACTTGCACTTATTTGATGTTAAGCCATAATTTATGGCATGCTTGTATTATATTTTGTTGATAGTTATCGGACATCCTAGTGACTTGCACTCATTTGAAGTTAAGCCATAATTTATGGTATGCTTGATTTATATTAATTTGACAGTTATCGCACATCCCAGTGCCTTACACTCATTTGATATTAAGCCATAATTTATGGCATGCTTGTATTATATTTTGTTGATAGTTATCGCACATCCCAGTGCCTGGCACTCATTTGATGTTAAGCCATAATTTATGGCATGCTTGCATTATCTTTTCATCTTCTTATTTCTGTATTTTCTAAACAATATCCTTCATCATTTCGAACCAACAGAGCACGTAAAGCGCAACGAATTGCAACAAATTCGTAGTCAACAAAAAAAAAAACAGGAGGAAAGGCCACGCCACAAAAAACAGCGTAGGTAATGGTTCATTGGCAGTGAAGTAGAAAAATTGCGATTTTTTTCATCGTTTTTACGTCGCACAATTTCCGTAACAAAATGTAGAGAACAACAAAAAAAAACCCAAACCAAGCATAGCTTATTGCGTCAGCAAATTCAGCCGCCAGCAGCGGCTTCAAACGAGTTACCACTAATTTAGCAGGGGGACTTTCATAAATTAAATGACTTTATGCACTTAATCAGCTGCACGTTGCAATGAGCAATAATAGTTATAAAGAAAGAAAGAAAAAGAAAAAAAAAACAACATGGCTGGCTGCTAGTAAATTTTGTGCACTACAATGCTTTGAACTAAATATGAATGCAGTTACTTAACTTATTAGTACCAAGTACACCTTCATATTACAAAAAAAAAGCAGCAGCGACGACTTACTTAATTGGCTGCATTGATTTAATAATCCCAGCCCACTTAAGGCTCGGTATAGGTAGCCCCGCCTCGGCCCCTTATAATGCATTGATTGCAATAAATGAACTTGTTGTGCTCGATAGGTGGGTGCTGTTGACTGACCCACCACCACCACCACCACCAGCATTGGCAGCATAAAATTATCAGGGACAGCGGCATTCCAAAGGTGTGTATTATGATCGGTACTTGTTTTGGGGTGGGCTGGGCAAGCGCTTGCATTGCGCTTACATTGCGCTGAATGCACAAAATCGCTTAATTAATTTAGTTAGTTTCCATGCAATAGATGAATTGGGATTAATTGTATTGCGTCAAGCGTCAAACCTGACTGACATCTTTCTCTCTCTCTCTCTCTGTCTTTTTGCGCATAGCGTAGTTTGACTAATGCGGCGCTTCAAGCTAATTGCTGCCGTTGGGACGACATAAAATTCAATGTAGAAAATATCGCAACAGCATACATATTTTTTACGACTGTGCGTGACTGTTTAATATCAGCAAAAAATAGCTAAGCAAAAAACAAAAGCAACACATGAATTGCATCTAGAAAAATATACAGTGAAATTCCTCATTACGGACAGTCCTTATAAACGGACAGTCAACTTCAATAGCCGAACAAATTTTGTGCACATAGACTTCTCATTCGTTTCTCCATAAAATTATCATCCTAATAACCGGACAATCCAATAACCGGCAGATGACCCCACATTTCAATCACTTTTGATCAAAAAATGTCTCATAATCGGACAAAATTTAAAAAAAAATCCAAACAGATTGATCTGTATTAAAGAAAAAAATGGAGCTTATTAACATATTCGAAAAATATAAATTGTTTGTGCGTGGAATTGCAAAAAGGTAAAGTTGAATTTAATTTAAGTTAATAAAAAAATAAATTGCAACACTGGCAAAACACAAGTTGCAGAAATCAATGATTTCGTCTTAAAAGCGAAGTTTGTATAACCCTTTATTGTTTATTATCCATATTATATGCCAGACAAGGACCGAGGATCAGGCCGAAGTTCAGGCGAGGAGACTGGCATGGAAGATGGACCTCATTGCAACACTTCCCGAGTTGCAAGCATTGAGCATTGTGAAAATGAAATAGTACATGGCGATTTGATTCAGGTATTCTCGACAACACAGCGCTAAGTTCTAATGAAAGCTCAGATGATACCTCAGAACACGAGCCCAATACTTGTGAGTCGCAATCTGAAGGCGAATGGTTTGAAAGCGTAAAAGAAATACCACAATTAAATTTTAATGCTAAAAGCTGTGGTGTGAAAATTTAAGTCGAAGAATATTGAATCCCAAAGAATGACTGGTCGCAGATTTGGACAGCTCATACGTTGCTTGAGTCCCTCCACGGAAAGTGGCAGTTTCATTCAAGAAAATCCGCATATACATATATCTTACGTTCAAAAATTAATCCAATTATTGATTTTCAAAAACTATTGTCTGCGAAAAGGTTAAAGAAGGTGCTTCTGATATAGCAAAAATGTGCTTTGATTGGTACGCCAAGGCTAGAAGTCATCTAGCCCGATTGTTAAGGCAAAAACAATTGGAATAACTGCCAAATTGGGTTCACCTAATTTTAATGCCACCTACAAGAATATACTGCCAGAATTACCAATACACTCTTATTCAAAATATCAGCACTAAACTGTCAAATAACCGCTCAAATTCTGTCATGGTGCTCGCGACTCCTTACGCTAGCTATGTTTCTACATATACCGGTATTCTGCAATTCAGTCCCATATTAAGTCACTAAATTTGAGACTTTCAATTAGAGACATTTTTCGAGAATACCTGAGAGGTATTCAGCAGCAACGGTCTCAAAAAATGCCACCATAGACTGTGGTGGAAAGTAGTAGCGACAATCAGCTGATCGTATGTTTAGCTAGAGATGCGCAATCAACCTCAATGAAAAAATGGGGGTTTCAATTCTTTGTCAACAGCATGATTGCTCTTTAAAAATTAAAACAAAATTCTTATCACTGCCTTTTATGTGAACCGATTGTTCACTTCGTCCGCCAAAATGGCAACCCTAACCTAACCCTCACCGATTATTTAAAATATACATATGTATGTGTAAAAGTTAGAACTATCAATAACCATATGCTCATTCGATCAAAATGGCAGAACAAAATACATAAGTAAATGTAAACATATAGTATTTTTTCTTAAATATACGTATTGGAAATTAAGGGTTATATTCTAAAAATTTAAACAAATACCAAAGAGTTATTGTGCTTTGTTTTGTGACCTGCTCATAAATAGCTCACAAATTAGTGACTTTATTGTGAGACTAGAGACCAGAAACTTGAGACGGCTTACTGAATAACGAATAGTCACAAAATCAATCTCAAACCGAAAGGTTTCAATTAGTGACTAGAGACTGCTTACAGAATACCGGTAATATTATTACTGACCGTCAGATGAACGTTAAAATGGTGGCTAGTTATAAGAGACAATCACCATTTAGGTTAATTTGAGAAAGAAATAACCAAGATATTCATGGTAGTTTGGCGAAAGACATTATAAAGATATTTAATTATGCAAATATTTATTTTAGATCTTCAATTCAAAGAAACCATACATTACCAGCAATTTTCACTACACTTTTACCAATTAATTTTAGTTTTGTTTTTGGATTGCGTTGTGTTTCTTGCGCGAGAACAAAATTTACATAAATTAAATCATAAAAAATATTAGGAAATTCATTTGTTACAGGTCTAAACCTGAAAATTTTCAGTACTGATGGTTTTTTCTATGTACCACTGACCCAGTAAGAAAACCGAGAGTGAGCAGTAGAGTTATATGCTTGTGTATTCCGTAATATTGATTTGGTAGAGTTAAATATAGGATCCCACATATGCATTTGTTGACATCAGTTTTTGCCTAGTGGCCTTAAGAAACTGATATAATAAACTTTGCTCCAGGTGCTGAGAAACTTTTTTTTGGAATTAAAAAAAAAAAAAATGAGGATCCCCCCTCACAAGTTTACTTCTGTCATAACCAGACAACAAAACATTGCGACGGAGTATGTCCGGTTATGAGGGAGTTCACTGTGTATTTATGTAGACAATAACAAAGTTTTGCGTACAAAGTCCATACCTAGCATTAATATTGCATATTTTTGTTTTTTTGTTTTTAGTTTATCTACAACTTTTCAAGCCTAATTCCCTCGGACGGCAAAGATCTCTGTATTGTGCGTTTTTTCCATACCTACCACGACTTATTGGAAAAAATTCTGTACGTGTGCAGGTAGTTGCATTGAATGGCGCGGAAAAATTTATTGATTGCGAAATACGATATTTGAGCTTAATTCCTCAGAAATACATAGACAATGTATGTTTATTCGAATTGCATACATATCAAGTGCATTCATCGGAAATCGCTGACAAATTTGTTTTGACTGATTTTGTTGCAAAGCGCGTCTGGTATTGGTTAGTTTGCTTGTATGTATGTAGATATCAATATATATATATAATTCGTCTCAGGTGACAGCCGGCAAGACAGTGCAGTGGCCTAGAATATATTATTAGTCACATGACGGAGGTGAAAAATTACTCTATTAGTTTGGTTGTATTCTTTAGGTGGTCAGTATCCGACTATTCCGATATTTATGTGGCCTTGTGCAGAGTTCCCAAATTTTTTTTTCAATCACGTAGATCCAAAAAACTCTTACTGCACAATTTGGCGCATAATTAATGGCCACCATTTGACACACAATAGGTTTCTATCTGTGCCCTATGCCAAAAAATATTTGCTCCTAAATCGACCTAAAAAATTCTACCCAAAATATATAAAATGAATTTTTTTAGTACATACTCGAGAGATTGTGTTTTAAATAATTTCACTTTTTGAATGTTTTAATTATAATTTTTTGTCTAATTAAGTTGCCTATTTCACTGTGCGACAATTTTATGACAACTCAAGCTAGCTCGGAGTTTCTTCATATTTTCTGAAAGTATACCTATCTGGTAATAAAACACTCGACAGATTTGGAAATGATAAATATGGAAAACAAGTTTAAAATTTAAATTTTTTTTGAAGTGAAACTTCTTTGCGCTCGTTGGGCTGTAATTCCAATATCGAATGAAACGAAAAAGCGACAGTCGGACGGAAGGAGAATTAATTTCTATCACTCTTTTTACTAATTTTTACTACTATTTTTACTAATTTTTACCACTATTTTTTTTTACTAATTTCTACCACTAGTATTACTAATTTCTACCACTCTTTTTACTAACTTTTACTACTATTTTTAATCATTTCTACCACTATTTTACTACTTTCTACCATTATTTTTTACCAGTTTCTACCACTATTTTTACTAGTTTCTACCACTAATTTTATTAATTTCTACCACTATTTTTACTAACGCTACTACTCATTTCTACCACTATTTTTACTAAATTCTACCACTATTTTTACTAATGCTACTACTCATTTCTACCACTATTTTTACTAATTTCTACCACTATTTTAGTACATCTGCTACTAATTTCTACCACTGTTTTTCTAAATTTGCTGCCACTAATTTCTACCACTATTTTTACTAATTTCTACCACTATTTTTAGTACAGCTGCTACTAATTTCTACCACTATTTTGTTACATTTTTACTAAATTCTAACACTATCTTCATTAATGCTACAATTAGTAGTACCACTATTTCTCCTTTTTTAATTTGGCAGAAGTTTGTCTTCTGGTTCACCCACTTACATAGGTGCACGCGTGTTTTTTAATTAACCGGATGGTTGAGCCCTCCTATACTTTCCCATTGCTATGCTAAAATTTAGTGAACTGAAAATTTGTTGAATTCTAAAAAATTTTGTACAAAGCTGGGAATTCTGATTTTTATAAAAAAAATTACGAAAAAAATATAAAATTTTAAGCAATCAATTCAGGGGAAATATTCTCTTACAACATTTTATTCCATTAGTGTGTCATTTTGACCCTAATTTAAAGAAACCTTCAACCTTGTTCCCCTGTGTAAGTTTTTGGGGGGATATATTATTCCCAGTGGCTGCGCAATATCAGATTATACGAGTGTTTTTCAGTAGATAGCTAGGCTGCGATCTAGGCTCTCAGCTCCAGAATGGTGACATCTAGCTTGGTGACGGCTAACGAAAAGTCCAACAAGCTGGTTCGAAAAGGTTCCGACTTAGATATCTTAGATTACGTAGAGCTTCTCGTGTCTCTGAGTCGCATCAGAAGATAGATCTCAAAACACTGGCTGAGCGAGCCTCACTGCAACTGGAGGAACCTAGAATCGTGCAGGGCATATAAGAGTGTAAGGCCCTCTTTCAAAGAGTCTTCTACTCTTTTATTAAAATGGATCGGTTGGACGTCTCCAAGCTAACCGCTGTTTTCATCGGTCACTGGATACTCATGCTGCCCGAATGAGATTGGGACACAATGTCTACTAAAGCAACTCATCACGTGCGGAAGAAACGGTGAAATATCTCCTCTGCATCTGGCTCTATGTGTCTTTGCAGAAATAGGCAAACTCCATTTTGGCATTTAGCTCATGGGACGCTACCAACTTATATGAATTCTCCTTGGCTTGCTTGGTGTCACTGCTGTTTTACAGCTATTTTCACAAACAGATTGCACAAATCAGGCTTGGATAGAAAATAAAAAGTGGATTAAATCCTGATTTTCTCGGTTACGAGATTTTCAAGTCAGATTTTTGTATAGCGAAATCTGGCCAAATTTAGTGGATTGGAGAGATAATTACGATAATTGGTATAATTAAAAGTTAAATTAATTTTGGCACTTTTTTTTGTCCTCAGCACAGGGCGCACTTCACCTAAAATTGAAAAAGGACTAGCTTACAGTGAGACCTTATATTCATTCATGCTGTTTTCATTACTCCTGATTGTCTTATCCAAATATTCTTCCGTAAATATTTTTTCTTCGAAAATTCGATACGATATTGCGGATCATGTAGTCGATTCCAAACAAAAAAATATCGCGTGAAGAGTATCGAGTAAAAAATATCAGTATCGAATGGCATAAGTATCGATACGGAATCGAATCGTATAGAAATTCGTATCCCTAAACGGCGGCCTTAGCGCTAATTGGAGTTCTTCCCTCGACACGGCAACCAACCCACCAACCAGCCCACGTACTACATACATACAAATAATATATAAGTATACAAGTATGTGTGTATGTATGTATGCTCGATAAATAATAGATTTAAACCGATATGAGAAGGATTTGCTTCGATGGGGCGTGTCGCGGTGCTCTTGCCGTTTGTACCGCTGCGTCTAGATTGTTGATAGAGCTACGCGCTCCGCTAACCGCTTCTTGCTGGCATAATATAAATATTTTCATACATATATGCACTGAATTCCATTGCATACCTGTACAATCGTGCGAGGTACTGTGCACAGCATTCACGAAAGCTGGATTATGTCACTCATACGCCCGGGGTGTGAAAGTTCTGTGAGTGTTCAAATTGACGCTCGACCTTCATCCATTTCGAAATTGAGTATATATGTATGTGTGAATTGGCGATTTGTAAACAACTGATTGATGACAAATTAAACTGATTATTGGGCCTACATATATGCACATAGAAATTTTCATAAACAAATTTTTTTTCTTTTTAAATATGATACTGAGCAAACAAACTTCGGTTATATTAATTTATGTAGCTTGCTAATTTTGTTTGGTTTTTTTTTGTTTATTTTTGTTTATCTTCACCTAATCCAGTCCACCGTTTGATTGTTAGTTCCTTTGTTCGTGCTTACCTGGCATTATCTGTAGACTGGCGCGTTTTTCACATAACAATTCTTAAATTATTATTTTATACAAAAAAATTTAGTCCGCATATCGCGCGCCATTCTTTAAATGCGCATAGAATTTTAAAAACGTCAAATTGCTATTGAAATCGTGTGAAGTCGAAATACATACATACAGTATTTAATTTTATAAGCTATGTTTTTCTTTTGTATAGCCGATTGATAATAAAATTTATTCCTGCGAATATTTATTGAGCGCATTTATTGCAAACATTAAAGCCATGTGGCATAAATAAGACATTTTGTGAATTTTATGAAATTTATTTCGAAAAAATCCACTCTCTTAATTTTGCTTTTGGAATTTGAATTACACTGAAAAAAACAAAGGAACCTAAAAAATTTTTACTTATTTTGATGTAACTTTTTCTTCAAATTGCGATGCTTCCTTCCGATTATGTAAAAGTTTCTTCAAAATGCCCAAAAACCTACATAAAAGGAAAACTCTTTTCTATGTTTTTATTCGATCAGTTCGTAAAACAAACTGCACAACATATCGCAGCAAACAGACACATAGCTCACTTCACAAATATGAAAATTATCGGCCAAGATACGATAATTATTTAACCGTTGAGTTGCCAAAAAGTCATCCCAGTTTCGATAAGAAATGTAAAGGTCTTTTGATAATAATTAGGAGTGAGATAAATTTTTTAAGTAATCGGTATTTAATATTTTGGGACCTATATTATAAAAGCCTTACGATAATAATTATTACCGAGATACATTTTTTACGTCTTTCAAAGACTTTTATTTTGAGACTTATATTATAAAAGTTCTTGCATAATAATTATGAGTAAAACAAGTTTTTTCAGACTTAAAACGAAACTATTTCGGAACCCAAAATTGTACCGAACTAGTCAAGAAGTGATCCTGAAACCGAAATTATTTCGAGTTACTCCCGAATCAGTCCAGAACTAATTCAGAAATGGTGCTAAAAAAGTCCCGACTTCAAACATTTTTTCCCACTCATAATTATTATACAAAGACTTTTATAATGTAAGAATCGTAAAAGTCTTTGAAGACCTAAAAAAAATTAAATTAAATATTTTAGGTTATCAATATTTATTATTTTGAGACTTATTTTATATAAGGCCGTTCATTATAATGATGAGTAAGAGCAATTTTTTAACTCAACAATAATCAGTATTATGAAATATATATTATAAAATATAAAAGCCTTTTTTATTATAATTATCATAATTAAATTTGTTTGCGTCTTTCAAAAACTTTTATTTGAGTCTTGCTTTGGAACCCAAAAATGTACCGAACTAGTCCAGAAGTGATCCCGAATTGGGCCCAAAATTATTTGGAAGTAGTCCCGTCCTTCAAGACTTAAACATTTTTCGCCACTCATATTTATTCTACAACGACTTTTTAACATAAGTCTGAAAACAAAAGTCTTTGGCGACCTAAAAACAATTATGAAAAGACTTTAATAATATAAGTCTCAAAATAAAAGTCTGTGACGAACTGAAAATATTTATCTCCATGATAACTACTATGAAAAGACTTTTATAATGTAAGTCTTTATAATATAAGTCTGAAAATAAAAGTCTTTGAAGACCTAAAAACATTTATCTCGCTAATAACAATTATGAAAAGACTTTTATATTATAAGCCTGACAATAAAAGTCTTTGACGACCTAAAAATATTTATTTCGCTGATAACAATTATGAAAGGACTTTTATAATATAAGTCTTTGAATACTAGTTATAGATTACTCGAAAAATCTCTCTCACTCTTTTCTCTTATAATATTTAGTTGTGTCTCTGATGATGCTAAATAAAATTTTAAGTATTGATAAAACTATGCACCAATAAGAATGGTATTGTGATTTATTTAAAGTTTTTAACAATTTTATTTTTGTTCAAATCAAAATAAATTTATTTTTAATTCAAGCTGTTGGTATTTGGTTACAATGTGATTATTTTTTTCATTGTTTATAAGAGAAAATAAAAAACATTGCACCTGAAGATGCTAAAAATGTTTTAGCGAAACGTTGGGTTAAAAAGTGGAATAATTTTGGTTTAGTTATTCGCACAAATCATTCAGATCAGACCAGCCTGTTAAATGGAAAGCTGATTTCTCCAAAAAATTTTAAATATTTCTTAAGCGCTATTTGATTCCTCTACTTTCTTCTTTTGCTAGCTGTTTTTCAGCAAACCACATATTGTTTTTTTTTTTGTTTTTTTTTTGAGTGTATCTTTCCCCATCATCATAAGTAGCCACTTTATGTAACGCCGCCTTCTATTCTAAAATATTCCTTTCAATCATTTTGTTGATTTTGTGTCAGCGGCGTTAATAGTAATGTATGAATTTTTTTTTAAGTATTCGCTGTTTTTAATTGGTTTTGTATGTGCTGCGTGTAGAATATTAGAATTTGAAAATATTTATACGTATGTACATATAGTATTTTAATCGTATGAACGTGTTTGGCATACGAAATGGATTTGTTGAAAATTGAATTGTCAAAAGCACTTGATAAGCAAACGAGCAGTTATGAGCATGTGGCTTCTCGTGAATATTTATGGCTCATTGTCTTATGGAAGTACGTACTTGGAAGTAATTGTAAATAGCAGCCACTGTAATGTTCCTTTAAACAAATTGTTGTTAGTTGTAGTGATAATTGTTACTTTTTTTTCTATGTAAGAAATTCTATTATTTTTGAAGGTGAACCGAGAATAAGAAAAAAAAAGCATATTAAACTACAGAACAGTGGGCGCGTATTTGAGAACATATGTAGGTTAGGTTAGGCTGTCTGTAGGGAAACACTTCGGCTAGAGCCCTGTTGAGAAACCGCATGGCGATCAGCAATTCCCAATTCCCTCTAAAGCCATTTTGAACTTTGCTAGAGTTTTAGAAGATCCCTGATTTTCACAAGCATCTAGGGTTATCCAAGCTATCGAAGAGCTGACTACTCAAAATGGAGAATCTCCGTTTGGACAGAGCGGCGCATTGGCACAGAAGATGCAAAATCGTTTCCTCCTCTTCTTCATATTGACAACTTCAGTAGAAATCATGCGATCGGCACACAATTGCCGGGCGGTTCTACAAGTGACCTCGTTCCACCATCTGCCATTAGCCGCTTTAAGAAGCCTGTCGGAAGCAAGTAGTTTTCCATTTTCAAGTAGGGGTATACCTATTTCATCATTTATGTCCATTGCAGGAAGTTTAGTGCCATGTCGCGCGAGTTAATCAGCCTTAGCGTTCTCGTCTATGTCGCAATGACTTGTGATTCATACCAATTTCTGGTGGAACGCCTCACTCAACTCGTTGAGAGATATGCGACAGCTCAGGACTACCATGAAAGTTGTCGACTGTATGTTTAGTGATTTATTTGCCGCCTGATTATCAGTTAAAATGTAGACATCAACCTTGGATATCATATAACACTTGACCAGCTTCGTGGTCGTTCCGCTTGAAAACTGCTACAGTTGTCCCGTAGACGATAGCCAATGGAGACTCCCAGCTGATCAGAGTATACGCATTCACCAACCCGGACCTCGAACTTTGAAATGTCTTTGTATAGAAGGATACACTTGCCTACAGCATCCGTTCGACAGCATCCCGTTTCCACTCTTGCCTTCAAGGTAGGAAGCAGTAGGAGTAGCACTCCACCAGTGCACAGCCCACCGGCATAGTAAGCTCCGAGCACACCCAAAGTATCCTGCTAAGACCACAATTAGTGTTTGACCACTTCTTTAGAGTGTTCAGTTTACCCAACTCCGCACCGATTGCCACCTGTTTGGCATGCAGGTCTGCCGGAGGTAAGTTCAGTAGGGCATACTTTATACTTGGATGCTATTGTTCGCATCGCACTTGGTATGAGTATGGACGTAAGTCTGTGGACTTTATGCATCATTTTGAAGTATACCGCTTTCTCAAGGGCATTACACCATACCACTATGCTGTAGTAGAGAACTGACCTAATTTCCGCGGTGTAGAGCCAGTTTACTATTTTAAGTTCCATTCCCCATACTTTTGCAGTAGGTCAGCAGGAGTATAGTGCTACGGTTGATATACGTGCTCCATCTGCAAAATAGGGTCCCTAATTTAGGTTCCTCTCCAATATGAGGCCAAGATATTTGGCCTCGCCCTTTACAAAGAAGGTCTCCGTTCTCCCGAAAGTTATACATATATTTGAGATCCGGTATCTTATGTTTCATGGTGAATGGCACGAGATCCGTGTTTAAAGGATTTATTCCCAGTCCACGCCTGTTGCATCACAAAGAGAGTTTGTTGAGAGATCTTTGAAGTTCATCAGTCTGAGTACAATACCATAGCTCTTGGATGAGACCATTTTATGGTTGACTCTCCTATTCCAGCGCCTATTTCCTCACTGATTAGCATTCGTTCGATAAACTTGCTTTCAGTTGTGCTCACTTAGGAGTGGAAAGCTTTTTCAGTTGATCTCCTCATACCCGTTGACAGCAAGTTAATATCATATCGCCGAAACAACATTGGGAAATAATGCAAACGAAATAAACAACGACTTTGCTTTTCATACGAAGGGCATTTTCGTCACGTGAGCGTCGAGAAGGCAATTTGTTCTCAGAGGGGACAGTTTGATGCGGATTTTAGAGCGTTGACATAGGCTGCCCCTTTTGCTGTGCGAATTCTATTGGAAATGACAGTTTGATCAACGATGAGTGCTACAGCGCACAGTCGATCTTTTGCCGTGCTGCGGTTTGACGCCGTTAGCGTTTTTTTTTTTTTGGGTTGCAATGATGAACCACTGATATTGGAATACGTCACTAACGAATCAGACGTCAAATAAAGCCAAACACCGTCAGCAAGGTCTTTGAGAACGAAGTTAAAGGAATGCACTACTGCAAAGCCACACTAAAAAAAAATTATCTGAATTGAAGAAAAAGAGGTATCATAAGAAAGAAAAATAATATTGAAATGACGTCTAAGAAATATTTACTACTTTCAGGGAAAACCACTTTAATTTTTTGTATATTTTTATTTATTTTGAAGAAATCTTTTGGGCGCAATTCAAAGAAAAAAAATGACATCAAAATACGGAAATTGTTTCTTAGGTTATTTTGTTCAGTGCAGCTGAGACAGACGCATGAATGAAATCGCATTCCATGTATATTTGATAGAAATTTTTGTGGACTTCGAATATTCCCTTTATTAAACGCTTGCATTAAATTTTTCGACTTTATTTTTTTTTTTATAAGAGAAAACCGAAAAGCCCAATTTTTGTTTCTGGTATGATGAAATACTTAAGCAAAAATATTCTGTTAGCGAAACAGTGAAACTGCGCAACTTCTTTATTGTCTATGTTCTTTGACTTTGACTAATTCATCCGTTATTTCACCACAATGTTGTTTGCATTTTCTGTGGCGTGAAAACTAAAGAAGTTACATCATTTAATTTGTCATCTACAAGTAAATCGTGCCTTATTTCACTATACCAGTACAAGCTTGACATTCGTTGTTAGAGGAAAGGTAAAATTATGGCACTCTCTTCCAATATGACAGAATTGAGTTCCCGCTAAAGCCTAATGCCTGTATTCTGTAACTCAGTCTCATCTCAAGTCACTAAATTGGAGACTTCCAATGATAGGCATTTTTTGTGAGATAATTTTGGTATTCAGTAAGTAACAGTCTCAAAAAAATTCACCAAAGACTGTGGTGAAGAAAACCAATAGAGACAATCAGCTGATCGTTTGCTCAACTTTTTTTTAATTCTATGACAACATCATTATTTCTCTTTAAAAATTAAAACAAGATGGTTATCGTAAAACTAACATTGAACTTAACCCTTCAAACCGAAATGTCACAAAATCAATCTCACCACCGAAAAGTCTCAATTAGTGACTAGAGACTGTTTACAAAAGATGTTTGCAGCTGCAAGTTTATTATTTTTCATTAAATGGAAGTGTCATGCGAATTGCGTAGGAAATACTTATTTGGCAACTGAAAGGCAATACTACTTATAGACCGCAAAAAAAATTGAAAAGGCGAATACATAGCTTATTCATTATTATTTTTTTGTTCTGCAAAATTTTTAAGCACACAATCAAAAACCATAGAAACGAATCTTAACGCTAACTGAAAATTCTAAACATAATTCGCTATGTTATTATTAAAAACTCAGCTGCCAAATAATTAATTTAAAATTATTGCTCCTTCTCATACGCTCTATGCTTTTTGCCAAAAGTGATATTTGAATTCTATAGAAAACTCTAATCGCTTAGATTTAATTATTTCTGGCCAGCACACAAACGACTGCATTCAACGAATTTCAAATTTGGTATGAAGTTAGCAAATTCCATGCAACAATCCCCGCTGCCACCTAGCTGTCAGTGTCTGCATATGTATGTATGTCGGTTTGTTTGTAGGCATGACGACGTGCTTGGAATCATGAGCTGAAGAACGAGCTTATGCGGCTGACGATATTTATTTCAAAATATACATACATGCATTAGGGTGAGCCAAACAAACAATTTGCCAGCCACCCACCAGAAACTTAGCAAAGGAATTAAAAGTGGCATATATTTTGTTCTTTTTTTTTTTTTTAATTTGGTTAGGAATTTTACATAGAGAAAAACACTTTTTAGAAAATTTGACATACCTGGGGTTACCTTTAAATGCTAGCAAATTAAAAAAAAATAAGGGTACCTTTTTTTGAACACCCTAATATTCATATAATGAATACATGCTGCTAGTGGCCATTTACATATAAGCGCGTACATAAAACATATGTAAATGTTAATTTTTCAAATAATTATACCCGTAAGGCAACAGGAAACAAACAAATCTGTATTAGGTTGCCTCACCAAAAAGGAAAATATTGCGGATTTTCCACGGTATTATAAAATGTATTATGTTTTAAATGTACGCAAAGGTATTTCGAAAACATAGTAATGTTTTCATGAGCTGGACCGATTTTAAAATACTTTCGAAAATGGAGTTTGTTAAAAGTAAAAAATATTTTTTTTCAATATTTTTTCAAAAACAAAAAAATATTAAATAAAAAAATTAACTAACCCGATTTTAAAATATTTCCGAATATGGAGGTTTTTATAAATAAAATATACTTTTTTAGATTTTTGCAAAAAAACTCCTCACCTCATGATAAAACAGTTCCAACTTCAAAGAGTTGCTTAAAAATATTTAAAAAAAACTGAACTGAACCGATTTTTAAATATTTCCGAAAATGGAGTTTTTTAATACATAAAAATAGTTTTTTTTTTCAGATTAAAAAAAAATAATTCACCTCATGATAGCACAGTTCAAGTTTAAAATAAATACTTCCGAAAATGGAGTTTTTCATAAATAAAAATATTTGAAAAAAAACACCACATTATAGATACCTAAAAAAAGTTGGTTTGTCCGATTTTAAAAATATTTCCGAAAGTGGAATTTTTTATAAATAAAATATTTTTTTTTTTTTAGATTTTTGCAAAAAACCTCACATTTTATGATAAAACAGTTCAAGCTTCAAAGAGTTGTTTAAAAATATTAAAAAAAAAAAACGAATGGGCTAGCCCAATTTTAAAATATTTCCGAATATGGAGTTTTTTGTAAGTAATATTTTTCAAAAAACACCTCACGTCATAATAGAAGAGTTCAAGCTTTGAAGAGTTTCTTAAAAATCTTAAAACTATATAAGCTGGGTCGATTTTAAAATATTTGCGAAAGAGGAGTTTTTATAACAAAAAATAGTTTTTTTTTAAAATATTTTTTCAAAAACCAATTCACTTAATGATAGAACAGTTTAAGCTTTAAAGAGTTGCTTTAAAATATTTTAAAAAATTTGTATTTTCGCTTCTTTTTTTTTTTTGGAAGACATTGCCAAAAATATTTTTCCGAAATATTTTGGTGGATGTCTCATAAAAGTATAAGTTGAAGAATTCCGACGGAAAAAGAGTACCGATTTCGTTTTTTTTTTTTTTTTGTAATTGAAATTTTTGAAAATAAAAATAGGTTTTTAAAAATATTGAAAACAAAACACCCCACCTCATACCTCATAATAGAATAGTTCAAGGCTAAAATAATTGCTTAAAAATATTTAAAAAAAAATTTAAAAATTATATTTTTTAACTTTTGTGCAAAGTATTTTCAAAAATATTTTTCCGAAATATTTTGCTGGACGCCTCATAAACGTTTAAGTTGAATAATTCCGATACAAAACAGTACCGAGTTTTTTTTCTTTTTTTGTATTTGGGCAGTGATGCACCCTAATGCATATGCATTTAATTTTTTCATATCAACGTATGGCATGAAAAAAAACCTAGCAAAACTACGCAACCAACATGTTATACGAGTATGAAATTAAGGAAGTGCAGCAAGTCGATTCGAAATTACAATATATTATATGAAAACATTAAATCGAAACTTTTTTTTTTGTTTTTCACTTTACTCATTGAAGCAAAAATGCGCAGCCATGCAGTCAAACCTGCCACTATAAGTGACAATGACTGTGACAGTATGAAATAATAGCAAACTGCCGGTAACACTCACCGTATATTTACTTTATTTGCAATTTGCGGAACTTCTTCTCTCGCAAACCAAGCGCGATAATACATCTTGATTAAAGCAAAATGCGTAGAGTAATCGGTATTTATGTGACAGCTATGTTGTGTGAATTTAGAAGTGCAAACTAATATAGATATACATATAAATATATTTACATTTTTTACACAGATAATATGCATACCCTATAGGAAATCTCAGTATTGTTGAAAATATTTTTTTACTTGATTCAAATCCGAATCCTTTTTCTAACTCCATCTACCAAATTTCACCCTTTTATGGAATTTTGAGTAGATGTTTTAGATCTTGGACTGGGTTGATATTCCGGATAGCAGTAAACGACTTTCGGACATGAATTCTACGGAATCAAGTGCTTTCCCGGATATATAAAAATAACACGATGCCAAATCAGAGCTCAAATTTGAAAGCATCTGTGGCTATTTCGGGTTTTCGTTATGCCCGAAAGGATCAAAGATCTTCACAAGACTGTGACGCCCTCTAAAAGCTAAACAATGAAAGCCGCCATCCCACTCCTATACTTAGAAAGCGCTTGTCATCAAAACGACACAGCCGACCTCCAACGTCAAGTTGGATCTAAATCTGCTTGTCGAGGGCTCTCAAATTACAACCGCTAATAACTCGAAGTTCCTGTCGCAAAGTGAAGGAGGTTACCTTCATCAGCATCAACAAATCCCTGGTATAACTTGTCGGCATGACATGGACTGTCAGAACGCTGCTCTCCAGACAGTAGCAGGCTACTTTTTAACATCGCCTGAATGTCAGGAAGAACAGCGTCGTTGCTCAGCAGAAGCCACCCAGCAGGCACGTCGGAAATCATCCCTACCCACCTACGACTGAGATTCAGACATTTATTAATTAACCACTGGCCCGAATGCATACCGATAGGTAAACAATGAGAGACAAGCGCTTTACCTAGTCATTCGATTTAGTCGAAAGCACTTATTCCCCAGGGCTCATCTCATCTAACCATCTGCTTCAGCGTCTAGACTACGCAAGCAATGGGCTCAATATTCCATTAGCTGACTATAACAAAGTAAGAAAAGGAATAAATCAGCCGCATGAGTTGGGCTTTCGGGAAGCGAGCGGCATACCTAATCTCTCTAGGCTGGCGAAAGAGACACGGAAGTGTTTTCCTTCTTGCGAGCTGCCTTCTCACTACCTGGTAGTGTCCCGGTACCCACATCAGACGAATATCGAACTGACTTCGCTACCATTGGTACAAAGTGGTCCGCTGTGCTCGGCAGTTTTTAAGATATTTTAGTTTTTAGAATGGCGTTAGCAAAGCACTGCTTCCCCATTGTATCTATGGTTAGGGGGTGTTGCTCGTCGGGAGCCCATTAATGTAGACTAGAACAGTTCTCTGTATTTTTTGTAGCATGAGGCCTACTGATTTCTTCTCTAGGATGAGACACCAATCAACTAGTTCATTTACTTTGACCCATCTTTCGACCTTCTGTTAGTTTTTCTGACATTATGTCACATAGTGTCTGTAAATATTTCCCACATATCACCAGACCAAGATCATTCGCATTTCGAATAGCCTTATAGCCACTCGCCCTTCTATCTTCCCCCTCTTGACACATCGATAACCTTCCAAGAAGTTAGGTTAGGTTAAACTACTCTCATCGAGAGTTCACTAGGTAGCCACAGAAACCATTGTGATTCCTAGAATCGAAATTTCCCTCAGCCTAATCTGATACGCTCTTAAATCATCTCGATCTGGCCAAACAACCCCCCAATCCATACAGGTATCTGAGCACATTTTGCGTAGTGCAAGAGCTCGTACATGATGTATGGAATGGCCTGTACCTCTTCCTCTACTTGCAGCGCCTACAGAAGTGGTTATACGGGGCTCCAAACATGGCGGCAATGTGGACGAAGGGCAGGAGTCCCGTTAGTATTCTTGTAAGAAACTTGCTATTCGGTTTGGAAAATCTCAGCAGACGCCTTGATCTTTGGTCATTGAGTGATGGTCAAATTGAACGCGCTATCGTGCATGTGACTAGATTAGTCCGCCTGAAATTGATAGCTGCGCAGGCAGTAAGTCGAACCCGATTCCGGGACGTGGATTAGGTTGAGAATGTGTTGTCAAAGAGATTGTAGAGATTCTCGACGCAATCTGAACGCAGATCTAGCTGGTCGTTGTCTACTTTAGCGTCTCGATCGTAATCTTGTTATCCACAGCAAAAACAAGTTTTGAAGGAGCAAGGTCCAACTCGCCTACCAATTTGGCAGCTATACATTCGACCGCTATGTCAATTGCAAAGATCTCAGTTTGGAAAATGCTCAGTAATCTGGGGATTTGTACGCTTCCTTCGTCCAGCAACTTTCAGAACCTGTTCCTTTATCCATTTTTGAACCATCCCTGAAGATCGGAATCTCATCGGAGTTTAGAGCCGTATCAGATTCCAGTCACTTTTTTGCGGGAAGTTAACCTTGAAGATGTGACTAAAGTCGACTAGCGCCATCCAACAGTCACTTCCTTCTTTTACCTGGTTTTATGATCGATTCATAACCCCTGCCCATTGACCGCAGCCTGTTAGACGCCCCAGGTCTTGGCTGCCGAGCATCTCAAATAAATATCTTTGGGTTACAACTCCTGGAGTGCCTGCAGCGCCAATTGAGGCGTCGAATGTATTGCTCCTGTTACAAAGAGACATGACATTCTCTGCACCTTTTGCAAGCGATGCAGATAGGATTTGATGTCAGCACCAGACCATATGTTAGAATGGACCTTAAACCCCAACTGCTAGAACTACTTTAAAAAAAAACTCGAACTATCTCAAAGTAAAGCTTTCAAAAACAGCCTCATGCAAGCTGCATCAGTTGCAGGTTAAGGTGCTGACGATTTTTCTTACAGGGTACGTTTGTAGCTATATTCGTATGTTACTCAGTAAACGCATAAAAGGACAATAAAATAAAATGCGATATACTTCCGTAATTAATGCATTATAGCCAACGTTTATAAAATAAGCACACTGTCTTTACAAAGCCAGTAAAGTAAATTTGTTTAAAGAACAAAAACAAAATTAAAACGTACTCGTATAAATACTGATTAAGTAAACTATGCGATTAAGAGACCAATCAAGAGCTGAACTAAGTGCTTTAACTACCTCATTGCGTTGAAGTGCTGTAGTAGTAAAACCAAGAAACGATCTCAGTTGATTAAAAACAATAGTGCAATACTAAACGGAATATACGGAATGTACCTACGCATTAAAAAATTCTTTAAAATTATGTAATCATCTGCCAACAGACAACAATTCAAAAAAACAAACACATGAGTAAAATTTATTCCATTTAATCGATTCACGTGATATGTAAAATATGCGTCTCTACTTACATGGCTTTCAGAATAAATAATTCTCATGTAATCGGTAAATTGTAAACTTAGCTTACTTACAGCTTATCTAACCCAAATGGTTCCGTGTTTTTGTTTACCAATAAAATTGACATTGAAAGTCAATGAGAATAAATGCGGCGGGACTTTGTTGTTTCTTTTTTTTTCAAAGTTGTGATGAATAAAGTTTGCAAATTTTGAATACTAGGGGTATTCACGAGCCGTTGCATATCGTCTAACATGGTGTACACATAGCATAAATATCATGATTGAAAAACTTTATTGTTGTTTCATGTGTTCAAATACAATGCAATCTTTTCATGCTCATGCTACTCTGAATTGATTGCATGATATGACAGCAAGCATTTTGCAACCCTGTGCCAGCTGTTATTTCATTTGTAACCAAACAAAAAGTTAGAGCTTCAATATTATATTTGACACATGCATGCTATGTGAAAAAACAAAATGAATTCTCGATTTGTTGTATACCTTGGCATAGCAAACATGCCATTTATGCTCATGCAATGGAATCGAGAATACCCCTACTATTTTATGACATTTTTATGCTCTTCACAACAGCACGTTGTTATACCGATATGGATGGCCCTTCAGTTTATTAATTAAAATATTAATATTTATTGCTTATTGTTATAATAAATAATTACAATAGTTTCCTATTTATAGTTGTTGCCGCCTATTGTCATTTCAGTCGTGATCGAATTGTTTTGATTGACGTGTGATTGATGAGCCTTGAATAATGTGGAATATGTGTGTTTATTCCGGAATATATTGAGTAATGTACGTATGTATTGTATGCGAGCATGTAATTTTTTTTTTAATCATTTTTGGTAGGCCAACTACTGATAAGTTTCCGAACGGCGCACAAACGTACTAAGTTCTTTCTTTCAGGGACCGAAAATAATCGGGATAAAAATCATTGAGACAAATTTGTTCAAAACAAAATTCGAAGATATTGAAATAATCCCTAGGCAAATTTTTTATTTACATGATTTTTTGGTTTTAAATTTCCAATTGTTATTTTGTGATTTTTATTTTTTTCGATCATATTTTATCGATATTTTGTGATTTTTATTTTATCGATCATAAATCATAAATCGTCTTATGGGTCTTGTGCTATAGAAAAATTTAAATCCAAGAACAAAGATCAAATATGATTGGAAAATTGGCGATTATTTTTGATCAAAGAATTACAAATCTTCAAATATCTATTGAATATGATCGAAACAATTTAAGTTTAAGAATAACGATTTTTTTTTAATCGAAAAATTGAAAATTACAAAATAACGATCAAATATAAGCAAAAAAAATTTAGTCTGGAAACAACGATTATTTTTTATCGAAAATATTAAAGAAACACAATATCGATCAAATATGCTCGGAATAATCTAAATACGAGAATAATGATGACTGTTGATCGAAAAAACAAAAGTCACAAAATATCGATAAAAAATGTGATCGAAAAAATAAAAAGCACAAAGTAGCATAATCTTTATGTGATAGATAAAATAAAAATCTCACAAAATAACGGTTAGGCTATTCTGCAATTTTTTTTTTCGATCACATTTGAACCATATTTTGTATGTTTTGTTTTTTTAATCAAAAATACTCCGTATTTTTGGTTTTAAACTTCTCCACACAGATGCCCGCTAAACTTAGACGAACCAAAAAAATCGTGGCGAAATTTAAAGCGCCTTTTACTGCAGGATAATGGAATAAATAGCCCTCGATGATTTCATCTTCTAATACATCGTGGTCGCATTGTGACTGCTGGCATCATCTTGAAGCAGTAGGTGAATGAGAGGGCCCGCCGCGATGTTCCATACCATACGATGGCTTAGCGGCTCATCATTTATTTGTCGGTTCGGAAATGTCGTTTTGAGTCAGAGTTTGTAGGATGATATCCGAGGTTCCTTGCTTAGAAGTCAGATAAGGATGTAGCCACAATATCTATGTAGTACACTGGGTGATCAGATTGAATAAAACCAACCTGCACTCGATTGCTGTGCTCGAAGAGATCTCGTGGCAATCGACTTATTTATTGCAGAACTATAGGCTA
The DNA here is from genome assembly GCA_951828415.1 of Anomoia purmunda. NCBI lineage: Eukaryota > Metazoa > Arthropoda > Insecta > Diptera > Tephritidae > Anomoia > Anomoia purmunda. The sequence goes on from OX639993.1 coordinate 20,723,507, forward strand.
TCCGAATAGATAGCCACGGACAGCAGAAGAGTTAATCACCCATGCGGCTGTTTCTCTTTTTTGGCCATGAGCTCGGCTTGGTAAATGCAAAAGTCTTCCGGCAGCCGTAAATTTAGGTTGATTGACAGCTCCTGCGAAAAAATTGCACTATCCGCTCTTATGCCTAATTTTGGGTCGCATCACCAAATCTTGTTAAGTCTAATGGCTTTCACAGCTATCCTTAAGTTTCCCTTACAAGCATGGAGGCAGAAGATTGAGTAAGATTTGTAGGGCCTTTGTGGGCCATGAGTGTTGTACCGTTGTAGCCTACATGGATGCCGCCATTTGTGGGTTTATCCATTGGCGTTCACCACATTGTGATGCCGTAAAAAATAAACCACTTGCGGTTTGAACCCCCAATTTTCGTCTATGGCTGACTGACAGGCTCTCTCCGGGCTTCCTCCACATTGCTTCGTCAAATAAATCTACCCTACAGTCGCCGTATTAAGTGGTTCACCTGTACACTCCAAATGAGAGCGAAGATGGCGCATCACATATGTAGGTAATGGTACTCCAGTTTTTCTAAACTAGTACCCGTGTACTTCGAAGCTCTGAGCTAAGCGGTTTTAACGGCAGCTAAATAAAAAAAAAATATCATTCTGATAGAACTGCGCTCGCCTCCCAGTAGGGCACAGAGCATTAGCGTTATACCGACGCTACTTGTCGCTACCAGTCTAGACTCCAGGTACTAATTATAGAGTACGAGATTGCATCTTCCGCGAACGACTAGTCCTCTCTTCGCTGACGAAGTAAAAGTATTTCGCTTTTATGCTGATATAAACAAAACCAAGGCGAATTCATATAATGTGGAGTGGCAATGAACAGCTGAGCGATTTCGCCTTATGGCTAGGAATTTCAATTATATACTGAAAACTTCAAAGCAAAAACAAAATACATGTGAATTTGGCTTTTATATGAATTCACGTTGAACAACCTTAACAAAACTTTTAATCATTCTGTCACTTGTTCGCTTCATTCTTTCCATTTTGAGTTTTTTTTTTGCTCTCTCATTCTCTCACTATTATTACGTCACTTGCGTTTGCCCTCAGGTTGGAAGGTGCAATCTTCTATTCTCTTTATCATTCTTGAACCTCAACAAAGTTGTCAAGAAATTATTTGGTACATTTATTTGTGTTTCGGTGCATATTTTTCTACACAAAATTGCACCCAAGTGGCAATCATGGTCACTACTCAATTACGTTGCTCTACACATAACTAAATTGTGAGACATTTTGCAGCTGATACGTCAGCGACTAACCTTACCAGTCACTCTCGCCTTCGGCCAACGAAATATCCCAACAATTTTAGGAAGTCACTATAAATCAGAAAGTAAGAAAAAAAAACAAGAAATTCACTCATTCATATAATACACATGAATATTCATAAATGCATCTCATATGCATATCCACATAGTATGTTAGTAAATTTATTAAGTCATATTATTGCATTAGCGAAAAAACGTAGCTAACGCAATTTTGATTGATTGTTGCAGCAATTAGGTCCATTGTTGGGCTGTCTGAAAACAAACAGCAGTATGAAAAGCAAAAGTGGATTACGAAAAAAAAATATTAAAAGCATACACATAGAGTATAAGTATACGCACCTTGTATGCACTCATTCATGTTTCCATACACACAAACATACATATGTACATATATGCTTACAAGCTTGCGCACCCATACAAATATATACAGTCATGTGAAGAAAAATAGGGGCACGATTTTTCAATACTTTTAATTTTTTATAGTAGTCTAGTGCAGTATATAACAAACGCCATGACTATCTACGCTTTAAACTTTGTAGAAAGAATATGAAAACAGAATTTTAGAACAACAATAAACTTTTTACTTAATAGATTTTAAATATGCGGCTTTTTAGAACCTTAAATTCTAGTATAATAAGTTACAAATTCCAGGTAGCTCAAAACTAGCGTTGATTTTGGCAGGGTGATTAAAAAGTGTGCAAAAATACTTGGCGCACTTATTCCTTGGGTCAAAGCAATAAAAAAAAATGTAAGGGGATATCTCTCTACACTGCCGGTTCCAAGATGGAATAAGGAGTTGGAACAGGGGTATTTGCAGACTTCTTTGGAATTGGTAATTTTCAAGATGAGCGTGTAGCCAACTTCTCAAACAGCCGAACGACCATATTGACTCTGGCATCTTACACAACCAAATCGAAGCTGATAAAGCAGAGCAGGACTATACTGAACGGAGTCTGCAATCAGCTCTCAGTGGACTTAATTTAGGTTACTGCGAGAACAGCCGAAAGGGCAGCCGGAGAGGTTCCAGTGACAACCTCATATGAGGTGCTGATTCCAGTCCCAATAGGTTTAATTAACAGTAGCATTTACTTCCACCACCTCCAGCAATCTTTTCAAAGATGGCGCACAGTGCCAGGATGCAGAATTGCAAAATTAACATGGCACGAATATGATCTCAAGAGAACATCAATTCTTCTGGCGAAGGGTAGGCCTAACTTCACGAGACTCGTGGCCGCTCTCACGGGCCACTGTCCGATCCGAACCCACGCTAGTAGACTTGGTATTGCCTCCAAAGATTACTCCAGAAGCTGCAGAGATGAAAATAAACAAAAGACAGAAGATCACCTTCTGTTCTCTGCAGGATTTGTGCAAACATAGCCTTAACAACATTCTAAAATTCATCAACTGAGTTAGTTGGTTTTGAAATGAAATAATCCTGAATTCTATGGTATCAAAACGGAATGATATAATAAATGTTTGGCTCATTTATTGTATATATTTGTACGCAACTTCAAATCACCCTGTATAATTAACTACACTTTCTTGAAAAAAAAAAATAAGAGGCATAAAACGATCAAATGAAGAATGCCTTTGAAATTCGTGTACGTCTGAGTGATCTGGTTTCTGTCGTATTCCTTACAATCTTTTAGAATTGAAAAAAAGAGTACAACGCAAGCTTCTACGCTCTACACTTCCTTCCATTCATTTCATTTATAATAATCCCTTGTCGCCCTACAGAGCTAGGTGCATGTTGATCAATTTTTTATCACTCGATGTCAGAGGATGAGTTCAAAGTTTGATATTTATAAACAATATAATCTCCAGTATAATTGACTATTCAGTCGAGCTCTTGCTTAAAATAGACTATCCGACTATTCGACTGGTCGACTAGTTGATTAGTAACTTTTTTGATAGTTCATAATCGAATACTAAGTCTCCGACTAACCGTTCACTTTCGCCTAATCGCTCACCATTGAGTAGTCTGAAAATCGAACTAACCGAAATTAATCAAATAGTGACAACTACTCACAATAAATTCATAAAAACTTCATTATAGTGGAGAAAGAGCTCTATCAACAAGCGTAAGCATTCACGTACATATAAAAAAAAAACAATGATTCATTGAAAAAACAAATAGACGAAAAATCTACAATGAACGTTTAGTCGACTAGTTGTTTCTAGTCGATTAGTCGAAAAAGTTTAACGAAAATGGTTGGTTAATCGATTATGTGAAGTTGACTATTTTTTTTTTTAAACAACTTTTGCTAATCGATTAACCGGTTAGTCGATTAGTCGATTAGCAAGAACTCATATATTCTACTCTTCTTGATCACCTCAGTTTCAATGTTCATGATAGAACACTTCGCTTTCACAATCCTAGTCATTTATTTTCAAACAAAGTTTTGAGTTCGAACAACTATAATTTTCCTACTCTTTTTAGAGAGCTTGAAGAGTCCAATCGGCTTTTTTCTACTAAAAGCTGTGGCCTTGACTTTGCGATGCCAAGGTCTTTGCTTAAGTTACGCATTGAGTTAGCAAATTCACCATCCTTCCAATTAAGTTTTTTATTTATTTAATTTTAATAAGTAATTTTGTTAATCTTGTCTTAAAAAAGACAAAGTCTTTTGTCTTAAAAAATACCAAGAAATCTAGTCCACATGGTGTATGCCTATTTTTTTCACATAACTGTATGGTATGTATGTATGTATCAAATATGTATGTAATTTTGCCGACAATTTTTAGTTGAGGCCGTTTTCGAGTGTTGAGTGAGAAACGACTTTACAACAACGAGTAGCGATATCAACATTTTCTTTTCACTACTGAGTCGATGACCTTAAAAACTTTGTACAAAATGCGGTTAGTTAAAAATAATATGTAGTTTTATCTTTCCTGCATTTTTCACCCTTTCTATTTATGTACAAATGTATGCAGCCGAGAAACGGCCACCGGTTTTGATGAACGGTTTACAAATGTGTTGACTCTATTTTGCTTCTTTTTTTTTTTGTTTTTGCTATTGCTGGTCTCTTTCGATATTTAATTTATTAATTTTCTACTACATTTTTTGTGTTGCTTTTTTTTTTGTTTTTTTTTTTTTGTTTTTTTTTTTGTTTTTTTTTTGTTTGTCATTGCTGCTGTCATTGGCCTAAAGTTATAATAAATTACAACAGAATTACTCATAATCGCGTGCGTGCAAATGACTATCGCCGCGTGCCATAAATGTTGAAGCGACGAACAAAAACAAAAAGAGAAACGCGCATGTAACGGAATTGAAGTTTCCTATAAGAAAAAAAATTAGTAAAAAAAAAAACTGAATGTCGCAGACATTTTCAACGACCGACCTAGGCCACCATTGGTAGCACCCTACCCTACATGGCGGGCGAAAAAAAAAAAGGTCAGTGGAGAGATTTCGAAAAGTCACCGCATATGAAGACATCACACAAGCCTGACGAAAGCAAACAGCTATGTAAGTTGCCGGTAGGTATTCGTAAAAAGTCGACAATAGTGCAATGGATACAATACAGCTTTTATTTGAAAACAAAAAAAAATTGTGATTTTTTGATATTTTTGTTTTATTTTCCTACGCACAGTGTGTAAAAATGATGCAACATTGAAAGTGTTTTGCTTTTTTTGACTCATGCGCGTAATTGAAGGCCATTCGATTAATTGCATATTTTTATTTTTTAGATTTGCTTTGTGTGTTTGTTCTTTTGTTGAAGTGCGCGTGGGCGTTTGTAGGGGTTTTTGAAAATATTTACACTAAAATGTTGCACAGCGTAAATAATTAATAATCGCATGTAACTTTAAAGGATTTTTACGTACGATTAATGGGCTGTCATATTTGTATTTTTAAAATTACGCACAAAAGTTTTGAAGATTTTAGATTTTTTTGTATGACATTCAAAATGTTATTCATGGTATTCGCGAAATTCTGATTAAAAAGTTTGAAATCTAGTTGATCTTATTTTTTTAATTTTTATAAACTATGTGCAAAATCCTAGACTACATCCTACCTATATTTATTTATTAATTGCATTTCGGTTTTCGCCCCATATAACAGGTGGCAACCCTCTCTTAAATGTAGGTATGCACCTTATTCTCGCCGATATGAGCATTTTGACACTAAAATTTAAATATTTTATATCCCCGTTCTAATTTGATAACATTACAAAAACAAAGGGAAGGGAAGGATTCAAAATATGCCTCTACTCTTGGACTACCATATTTTTAAATATATCATAAAACTTGTGTATAATTTAACCAAATTCGACTTTTCAAACAGGTGGCAACCCTCTCCTAACCATTAAACGTACTTTACGGTGTATTCTCATACCTACCAAAAATAGATTCAAAATAGTTTTCAAATGTAGAATATTTAAATCGAAGCACAGGAATTTTGAACAGTTCAATTATTCCGTCTTATTAATACCCATTTTCATATCAACAATAGTTGCTAAATATATATGTAAGATTAGAGGCTAGTATTAATAGGAGTTAGTTCCGTATTCAGTCTAGAAAAAAGTCTGAGAGAGAGCTAAACTTTAACCACTACAGCTTTAAACATATTTATATTCAAATTCAAGACTATTCACCATACATATGTACATATATCTTAATAGAATTAACACTAAAAAAATAAGAAATGAATGGTGCACATTAGAGCGCTACGATACGGGAAGTGATAAAAACAATAAGAGAATACAAGTTTGTGCCTTCCGCAGACCGCTAGTCCTCTCTTTGTCGATTCGACAGCATCCACTCATTCGCTGACGAAATGAAAGAAACTTGCTTCTTCTGCACCTCTTCCGCTTCTTTTTTTTTAATTTTTTCTTTGCTCTCTCTCCTTCTCTAACCATTATTACGTCGCTATCAGTTGCTCTCAGCGTGGAAGGCGCAATCTTGTTTTCTATCATTCTTGAATTAAAAGCAATTCCAATTTGCTTTTATTTTACACAAATAATGCTAACACAACTTTCAATCGTTCTGTCATTCGCCCGTTTCTTTTGCGCGTCGTCTTCTTCTATCTTAGAATTGTTTCTATGCTCTCTCTCACTGCCTAGCTTTTATTACGTCACTATTGAAAGCAACAGTTCAGCGCGAGCGGCGCAATCTTGCTTGTATTGCTCATTTACCTCGTTAATTGAAGAGCAAGTAGAGTTTAATAATATTTCTTCAACACTTATATCAAATAATGTGGAATAACAAAGTTTGGCCAAACTTCTCCTAAAATTTGTTTCTAGCACCTTGGTTAATAGGATCAAACTACAGCTTATGTAACAGTTAATGAAACTGTTTTATGACAAGAGGTGTAACGTCCCTTAACGAGCGGCGGATGTTACTGAAAAAAAATGGATGCGTGGCAAGTGAAACTTGATAGGGAAAGGGCAAGCTGGTAACCTCTCTAAAACTATTTGCGGAACTAAGCTTTCCTAACCCTCTATCGCTTTCCACCGGTATTGTAATATCTTACTTAACTTGTTAACTAGCTTTGATTTTAAGCAGGTGGTCTCAGCAAATGTTTTGAAACAGGCAACTCTCTAATAATTTCATTAATATATTCCCTTGCGCCTCTTTCGTTTCACAATGGCGTCGTAATATTTACTTTATTCTATTAATTAAATTGATTTTAAGGTTTTAAATAGGTGGTAACCCTATTCATTTTACCTATTCAAACTTATTTTACTTAAGTTTTTAAACAGACGATTGGCCAATTTATCAATCCAGAGCATTTATGTGAAAAACGTTATTCAAAACCGTCTAACTATTTCGGTGTAAAACTTCAATAGGCATTCTCCTCCATCGTGCCGTTAAACGTTTAAAGCAAGCGGCTCAGTAGTTTCTAGGAAGTTTCATCATCAGATTTGTATTCAAGCACCTTAAAACAGCCCGCACATATCAAATTTGGTCGGCAATTTTGAATTTCACAGTTCCATCATTAGAATCATAATCAACTGATCTCTAAAACATGTTTGCTATCTTTTCAATATGACATTTATCGCCAAGAAAAATATTATTTACATATACATAGGAGGCGAATCCATACAAGGTGGTGTTGTAAATACAACTACAAAATTCCTATGTATTTTGTTTTTGTTTCTGCGTAAAAGTTGTCAAAATTTAAATACATTTTGTTTTTGCTTTCACAGCTTTTGAAAGCTCATTCGCAAAAGCAAAAACAAAATACATGTAGGTGAATAAAAAAAAAACAAATCAGCTGCTCTTATGCCATCACCTTCTATAAATTCGCCTTGTATGTACATATGTAGGTTGGAGACGGAAAATTTTCCACAAATCAAAATATCCCCCGTGAAATGATAGGATATTGTCGGTTTTCTTCACCATACTGATTTGAAACGATACCGCTTTGATTTACCTATCGATTTTATTCGTGTATTTTTTTTTTTTTTTTTAATAAAATTACTTTTGAAATTATTTTGGTTGACGAATAATTTCAGCGGAAGTTCAAAAAGTTTGAAAATTATTTTTATTAGACAACAAAATCAAAAATTTTGATGCAACTAAAATGAAGTTTTATTCACTTGGTTTACTGGGTTAGTTTCGAAAACTTTGAAATGTTAAATATTTTCAACAAAGAAAAATGAACAAATATAAGCAAAATAAAAAAATTAAAAAAAAAAACAACAGTAGACGTAACAAAAGAAAAAAAAGCAAAAACGAATGAACCGATTAATGACAGTGGACGTGCGCAGGAATGCATTAAGTAAGACGAGTTGAAGATTTGCATACATACAAACAAATAGAGTTATGAAAAGTTAAACGAATGCAGACCAAGTGCAATGGATGGTCTACGGCAACGACCCATCAACCGACCGACCGACCGACCGACCATGTCCACCAATCCATCAGGTGATAATGTTGACATTATTGTGAGACAAACTGCGTCTAGTAACGTTCACTTTTATGGAGGAGTTAACAAAATACAAATGAACAAACAAATGCAACAAATAATAATAATCAGTGGACGTTTCCAAACATCAAGTGACACTAAACTGAAGTCGCCGGTTTTGTTAATATTCGTTCACTTCATTGAAAACGAGAGTTCTTAAATTATTTGCATAAGCGAGCGAAGCGAAACGAAAGAAATATGTGTAAAGCATAGCAACGACAACAAGCGATAACGGTATGCAAATCAACTTTTTTTTGTGGGGAAAGATATTCAAAAAAAAAAAAAAATACTAAAAACAAAAAACATTTCACACCTCTACAAAATTTGAAATCTTATTTAAAATATTTAACTACCGTTTTAGATTAACAAAAATTAGCATCTAACAAATGCCTGCTGTGCTTCGACGAATTAATTGATGTCAATTTACGAGCGGCTAATACGGTATGAAAAATTAAAATACAAGCGAGAGGACAGCGAAATACACGTAATATTTCTAGTGGATTCTATAATTAGATTCTAATGAATATAGGTAGAAGGGGTTGGAGGAAAAAATGCAGAAAAAAGTGAAAAAAACGAAGATAAATAAAATACTAAAAATAAAAGCAGTGATAGTGCGGCAATTACTCAGCACTTTTGAAAAAATATAAAAATTTACAAAGATTTGTAAAACTTACTTGTAGTAAAGAAAAAGGAAAATAAAAATATGCGCGACTGCATTTACAGCGGTCAAAAATAGGGTCCGACATATAAGAATTCTTAAGGCGGGGAAGTACCTTCAAATATTAAAAAAAAATCGAATTTTTTTATTGTTTTAATCGATAGGTATGTATATCGCCTTAGCATATCATGTGAAAGTTTCAGCAGCTAATTCTCGAAATTGTGCAAGAGATGCTTCTCGAAAGCGGCTAGCTCTTGACCATAAACTTTAAACGGGGTTTTCTCAGATCCATGTTTTTCAGAATTTTGTAAGTGTTAATATAAAAACTAACATTCATTTTAAAGAGCATAAAAAACTGTTCTATATAGACTAAGGATTTCAAAAACAAATCATTTTAGACCCTTTTTGACTGCAAGTACAAAACGAAATTTTTTCAAAATCGTTTTTTTTTCTAGTCTGCTATAAAGGGTTAAATTTCAAATATTGCAAATACTCTATCTACGATAAAAACCCAACTTGAGTAAGAAAATGTTTGGTTTGTTGATTTCAAATGAAAATTGACGTAAGCGGTGGCATGACTTTCAAAAATCTTGAAAAATTTGTTAATTTTCAATTTTGACTTTGGTAAAAAAATGTTTTTTTTTTCAACCTCAGACATCACTCTAAATAAATGTTATACTTATTTGAAAAGAACTGTTTTCATTTCACTACAAATCAAGTGCAAAAAATACCTTTTTTTGACATCTACATAAATGAGAAAAATTAAGAAATTAAAAAAAAATGTCTGCAATAATTTAAAATTAGCAAAAATTAAGTCCTACTTTCATAAATTTTTGTAAACACAAAACGCAAATTACAGCTTAAAAAATAATAGTTTTATATTCGAATGCAATATAGCAAACAAGGAAGTATTCGATATTAAATAGAAACTTTTGAAAAAAGCAAAATTCACGCAAACATCTAGGCATGGATTTCACAAGATGTCCCGTTACTTCTCCATCAATTTTAAGTCGCTTCTACCTGCATTTAGTTAGCAAACTGACGTACTCTAAGTATTTTCTTCAAAATCTTCCACAGGTGCTCAATTGGATTAAGAACCAAATTTTCAGTAGATGTTTTTTATAACCTGAACCAAAGCTTTGTGTTATACCTCGAAAATACTCAAAAAATGTAACAGCTCGTGAAATCAACAAATTAAATGGAGAGACGACGAGCATAAATGCATAAAATTTACTAGAATAATTCACAGTTTCTCAATTCGTTAAATTTTTATCCAAACGTAGTTTTAAATATTAGCGGTATTCACAGAGTGCCTACTACTTCGCAATATCGGAAAGTTGTTCGCCGCATTACCAAGTAACAGAAAATCATGAAGTTTACCATACTGATACTTTGTAACTCGATAGTATGGTAGTTCGTTAACTTTATAGAAATAAAATACAAAAATTAAAATCTACCGAATATCCACTAACGAATTAAGTAGTCTAGTGTGAATGCCGCTATTATAAATGTGCACGTTTTTTATGCTTTCATCCAAACAAATTACTGAACGGATTTTTACGAAACTTCACAGTATTTTATCTTACACATTAAAATGAGGATATAGCCAAAGTGTATGAAGAAATTTTATATTAACTCGGCGAAAACATTGGATATGGGAAATATTTTCCAACGGTAGCGAGTACTCTATCCACTTTGCTAGTTTTTTTTTTTAAATTAAAAATGTGAATAGCTCGACGAGAGGATGTCATCCAGGAGGAAAGTTGGAAAAGAGATTTCGTTTCCGAATTTCTCTATCTTTCCATTCGCAAAACAAAAAATAGTACGCAGTTTTAGAATACGCTCTTTAGTTGGTAATTATTTTACTTTTTCTGAGGTTTTTTTACACCTTCGCCATTTTTGTAAAAATGTTCTTCCGAAACCCCCTTCGCACACAAATGGATGATAAAAACTTTTGGCAAATTTATATTTGCCGTGATTTTTCGAGCTACTCAATGAAAATATTTTAGAAATGCACTAAAACATACATATGTACATATATCATATGAGAAACGCATATTCTGTAACTTTTTAAATTTTTAATCGAATTGATTTTGAAAATATTTTGGATTTTTTTACAAAAAAAAAAAAAAATCAAAAAGTTTTTATACTAAACCATTCTTATTACATGGCGATTATGATTATGGTTGTTACATTGTTTCATAGTTTTAAAAAATATTCAGAATTTTCAACAGAACAAAAATAATAACATACGCAAATTGTACGATGTCAATGCCACATACAGAGAAATTGTTGTTGCTATTTAATTTACATATTATTTTCTGCCATACAGAATTATTTAACTACGAATGCTAGCAATTTTTGGCCCATCTGCGAGGACTAGGAATTAATTATATTGAAGCCAATTAAAAATATGATTGATTCATAAGCGACTCGAAGCGAAATTCTTTGGGTAACTATAAAAAAAATAAACGAAATTTCTATGCCTACAAGGAATAACAACTAAAAATGTGTTAGATTTTTTCCACATATTCAGACCAAAAATTATTTGACCGTTGAGTTTAAAAAAATGCATCCTAATTTCAGTAATAATCAAAAAATTCTTTAGGTAATAATTAGGAGTGAGACAAATTTTTTAAGTTATCGATAATTATTATTTTGAGACTGATATTATAAAAAGCTTTTCGTAAGTGCAATTTTTTGACTCAAAAATAACTATTAATGTGAGATTTATATTATAAAAGTCTTTCCATAACAATAAGCAGTGAAATTTAATTTGTTTTACGTCTTTCAAAGACTTTTATTTTGATACTTGTATTATAAAGGTCTTTGCATAATAATTGTAAATAATATAAATTTTTTTAAGACCTCAAAAAACGAAACTATTTCGAAACCCAAAGGAGTACCGAACTAGTCCAGAAGTAGTCCCGAACCAGTCTCGAACTAATACCGAAATCGTTCCCAAAAAGTTCCGTCCTTCAAGAGTTAAACATTTTTTTCCCACTCATAATTATTATGAGCAGACTTTTATAATATAAGTCTCAGAATAAAAGTCTTTGAAGACTTAAAAATATTTATCTCTCTGATAACTATTATGAAAAGACTTTTATAATACAAGATATAGATTTTAGATTACTCGAAATATTTGTAGCTTAATATAATAATTATTTTTTAACTTTTACTTATTTCTCTTATAACTGTTATGTCGCGGCTTCTTTTATAAAATCGCTTTTAAGTAAAATCGCTTTAAATCTAAATTTCAGCGTAGAAAATGGTCAACAATTTTCTCATTTTTTTGCACAACATTTCGAATTTAGTTGTTATTCCTTTACGGCTCAGACTTCATAAAATAAAAAAATGTATTAATTAAATAACTGAAGAATTTAAAATAATAAATTATAGCAAACCTTTTAAGCGTTATGACTATCGTCGCAAATAATTTATGTCACAGACTTTATCAAAACGTTTCCTTTATGGCAATCGAATTTCAACAACACACCACAAATTAGATTTATCGTTGATTTTTTATTGGTGATTTCAAATCGTAGAATTTAAATATAGACACTAACACTTAGGTAAGTCACATTTCAAACGGTAAACTTTCGTATTCATTTTTCGATTTTTTAAAGAATTATGTGATTCGACGGCACAAACATTAGTAGGTATAACACTTTAAATATTTTTCACTTTATTTTTTAAAATTGTATAAGCTTGATTTTCGTACTAAATTGATTGATGATTTTTGTAATTGAATGCACGCTCTCGTTGTATTTATTAATAATTGATATTTATATAAATATGGCACCAAATAATATCAGCTGCTTCGTTTTCGGCTGCAAGATAAATTTCTAAGATTTATTTACATTTTTTTTTTTGTACAATTTATTTATAACTGTGAAAGCAATTAAAATTTTTAAAACTGTAATTGCTACTATTATTTGTTTTCAATACTCCAAAAAGAAAAAAAAACAAAATGCTCAAAATATCTTTTAAGAGAACCGTGAAATTTGGGCATACATTTTGCGTTATTTAAGTATGTAGTTTTTTGTATTTGTATGCGTGTGTGTTTGTAGAGCAATTTGCGCACTAACGCCACGAAATTTGGAAAACTTGTCAACGGTGCCAAGAAAATATTTAATATTTTTCTTTATTAATAGTATGGAAAGCCGCCTTCTATGTTTTAGTTTGTGGTTTTTTATTTGTTTGTTTTTTTTTTGTTGTTTCTGTACAAAACTATTGACATTGAATTTGATTTGCTAAGATTATTTATTTAAATATTAGCGATGTAGAAAACGATTTTCCGCTTGTTGATATAGTTTTTGCGAAAGAAAAATAAACAGTTCTACTCGCTGCCAATGGCAATGCCTGGAGGCGTGTAAATTGGCGCGCCAAAAAGGCTCAGTTAGAGGCGGCGCGCTATAAGCAACGCAAAATCTGTACTGCACACTCTAAGTAAAATATCTCCTTATTAAACAAAATCAGCGCAAAAAAATTACACTATCTCTATTTGATTTACTTACTAAATCCTTCATTAAATTTTATGTCAAATAACGTTCTTGTTCTTTTTTTTTTTTTTTGAAATTGTATTTATTTTTGATTTCACACAGCAATTGACCCATATTTGATTTACAAAAACAAAAAACCCTATCAAAATCTACATACACGCAATACAAAAGCAAACTAGCACAATAAAAAAAAAATATAATAGAAAAATTAAATAAAAATCGCATGCATGATATTTTCTCTTTGATTAGGCGACAACGTGGAGGCGTGGAAGTCAAAAGACGCGCTGAAAACGTTTTATTTACACACGCACTGTAAGTTTTGTATGTATGTACATACATATTCTAATTTTGTGTTTTTTTTTTTTTTGTAACCTTCGATACTTGTTGAAATTCGTGTTTTTACGCTAAGTAAATATTTTTATCTTTCGTCATTATTTATTGTAATTAATTTTATTATATTTCTACATTTATACAAGAAATTGTATTTTTTTTAAGATATCACGCTGTAACTGATTATTAAATTCATTTTTTTTCTTTCAAAAACTGTTTTTGTATTACAGTACTGAGAAAACTGTTATTCAAATATTTACTAGCATTTGATAAGATTTTTTTTTTTTTTTTGTAAATTAAAATTTAAATATTTTTACTCATACATTTTATAATCCAAATATTTTTACAGTCAAAAATAAATTTTCAGCAAAAATAAAAAAGGCGGGAAAAATGCGAAAATGGTATCATTAATTTTTTTTTATAAAAATAAACCATAAAAATCAAAATTTTACACATTGTAAATAAGTTATAAAAATTTTGCAAATTTGAAAAAATGTATAACAGCGTCCGTCAAAAAAAAAACAGAAATTGTCAGAAATTTACATTTTGCACTTTTTTCTACCAAATTTGAAAGAGCATAAAACTGCATACCCAAAAAATGTTAAATTCTGAGCAAAAATGATAAATTTGAACGAAAATTTCAGTTTTTTTTTTTTTTGTTTGAGTTCAATAACTTTTCGTAAAATTTCTTACAAAATAAAGAATTTGGATTATTAGGGCTCGTGATGAACTATATTTTTAGTAAAAAAAATGAAAAATCAGGCCGAAAAATAAGATGCATATGAATAAAAAAATTGTATACGAAATAAATGAAAAAAATTTAGCTTTATTTAAATTTAATTTTAATTTATTATATATTGAAAAAAAAAGCACCGGACCGTTTGCGCTGTGAGTCAGAGTTGGTCAACTACATAGTTGCCTAAGTTGGAGGAGATATTTAAAGCTTAAAATACAGTTTTGATGAATTTAAAAAGAATGTACCGAAGTCATAGTTAAAATGAACTGGGCTCGAAAATTACTGCAGTTGTTTTATATTTTTGAAAGATTTCAATAATTTAAACTATACAGTTGGTTTAGTAGGCGTATGTCGCATACAGTATCCATTTGCGGGTTTCTCTTTGTTGCAATTTTATGTAGTATACGGTTTTATTTACATGTAAATCGTGCTATAAATAAGTGCTTTTTTAATATTTCGACTAAAGCGCCACCTAGCGGATTAACTGTTCTAATCGCTCCTGCATTATACGTTTTTAATTTCATCAAAATCGGACCATAAATACGCATTTTCCTGTTGACGCGACTCTAATGCCATCTAGCGGATTCTCACTTTTCCTAAAAGTATTTCTCATATATCTCATCAAAATCGGATCATAAGAATGAATTTTCTCAACATTTCTACTCATATCACATCTAATAATTGCAGCTTAAAATCTCCAGAATATAATTTAGGGATGCCTTCCTAAGGGAAGTCTTTCGAGAAGTCCTAAATAAGAAATGTTGAAAAAAGTGTTTGGCAGCATGCTTTCTAAAAAGGGATTTTTATTTTTAAAGAATAAAGAAACAGCTTTAGAATAACTGCTTCAAAATTCATTCTAAATTACGTCCTACATTAACCCTCCTGAAAGCCCTTCGGTAGGTAAACAAAATACGAGGGTCTTTCGAGGGACGAACTTCTGGCGGTCCTACTATAGGTGGCCAAAGTAGCGGGCCTTCAGTTTGTGCCACTTCATACTTTTAACTTCTGAAATTTGTCAATGCGTATAGTCTGCGTATGTGGCAAGGGCTTATGGAAAACAATATACAAATTAGTTAGTTTTTGAGTCACTGATTAGCGGATAAAAAGGATGAAAAGAGAACAACCCGTTTACGCTAAACTCAAACGATTTTTGAAAGTTTTGAAATCTTAATATTCCCAATAAAAGTTGATATAATTCTCGACTTGGCTTAACTTTAACAAATAAAAATATGCATATAAATAAACGTTTGCTTCATTTATTATCTTTTTTGCTTCCAATCGAACTTTGCTAGCATCGGAAATTATCGTTGGAACACATTTAGAATAAAGTAGCAAGTTTTCAGCAAAATATATCGAACTATACGGACCTAGGTTGAAAATCAACTATTTATAGGGGGTTTGAAATGGTTTTGCTCTATAGAACTCAACTGACTTTGACTAAATTTGATTTAAAGCCTCTTGGGCTTATTCAATGAAAAGTATTTCAATTCTCTACAAAATTTCGAGCCAAAAAGCGGCCTAAAGAAACTACATTAGAGTCGATTCCAAAATGAGTAGAGAACCAATCTCCGTTCTTGCTAAAAATAAATTGGTAATGCCTTATTAGAGTACCAACCTTCAAACCATTAAAAACGAAGCTTCAAGACGATCTGTCAACTAGTTTTTTTTTTTTTGCAGCCATTCGAAGCAGAAAACTTTCGAGTTTGAGTTTTGAGTGCTCTTTCATCAAGACAATACACCGGCTTACACTACAATGACAGCAATGGCAAAACTGAATGATTTAGGCTACTCATTGCTTCCTCATCCTCTGTATTCTCTAGATTTGGCTCTCTGCGACTATTATATGTTTCCAAACTTGAAGAAATGGCTCGATGGACTAAGAACATCGAGGTAAAAGGAGACGACTACATTGAAAAATAAAATGAAATTTGTCCGAAAAAATTTTGTTTCACTATTTTTGCACGGGCTTTTCAAATTACCCTCGTATATCAACAACTGTTTTTCAAGCTATATAGTTTGTATTTGGAATATTTTGTATTAAAAACAACAACTACAAAATTAAGATGATAACGGCGCAAGCGCCATACTTGTTTGGATTGTGGTTGTAAAAAGAAAAGAGTTCGGTTCGGTTCCTGATCAAGGCTACAGGGAAATCTTATGAGATGTGATAATCTCCGAAATAACACTTTGAACGCTTATTGTTTTGCAAAATTTTCCAAATAAAAACCAGCCTCAAGTTTGAAAAACTAAGGTTGTTTGGAAAGTATTGAGAGAATTAAGCACTACAGAATTCGATTACAGAACTGAGTTCAATAATTATGTCTGCCTTTTACTGAGATTATTATGATTATCAAGTCGAGAATTATATCCATTTTTCATTGGGAATATTAAGATTTCCAACACATTCACAAATCTTCCGCTAACGTTTAAGATTAGCGTAAAGAACTTGGAACGCTAATCAAAAACTAAACACGAAATTTTTAACAACAAAACATAAGCCTCTAACTGATTGAATTATTACCAAAATTGTTGAAAAAAATAGAAGCAAACTTTTGTTAGGTCGTTTATTATTGTCAGGTTATTCGATAATTGAATTCATTCAAATTCCGGACATCCATTTTAATAAATAATTTAAAAATCGATCATATAATAATAACACTCCTTGTTCGGATTTGAACCAAAAACACACACAATGGAGATATTTTGCAAAATTTATTGTCATTTACGAGGGATACTAAGTTCAATGGATTTTTTATTTTTCGGCTACAAAGTGAAAATTATTTGGCTGCTAGGCGGTGTCCGTCAACTGGTGCACTTACCCTATGAAGGTGTATGACAGAAATATTAGCTTGGGTAAAATTTTATTTCAAACCATAAATTGTCGAAAAAATAAGGAGGTTATTGGACCCTTACTTATTCTATTTAAATTTTGTATATGCATTTTTTTTGGTTTTCGTTTATTAAAATGTAGCATGGCGGTTATTGAGAAATATAAAAATTATTTCGCTTTTGTTTTTAGCTCTTAAGCAGAAAGTGATATACATACGAATTAATTTTTAATTAGCTAATAAGTTCATTTTGCAAATTTAGTTAATTGTGGGTAATTTATTAATTTTTTTCCTTTTTAATATGTGGCTATGTACCCGCATACATACATACATAATTTATATATTCAATTAACCGCATGAAATTTTTGCATGTTTTTCTTTGGCACATGACACATTTTTTTTTTTTTTTTGAAAGTAGCCAAGACAGCATTTAAAATTTGTAAACAAAATTAACTACATGCATTCAAAAACAAAAAAAATGTTTGTGTCAGATTTTTTTTAACATCGTCATACAAAAATAAACAGCATGCGAAATGGACAATTTAAACGACAGCGCACAGCATTTCACGGTTCTTCGAAAAAGTGGTTGACATTTGCTGTGCGAGACTTTGCGAATTTTAACTTTCTGCAAGCGCGCTAAATATAACTTTTAAGAATTTTTGCGCTCATTTGCTGCTGTTTTACTTTACATATTTCTTGCTGATTACGCACTGAATTTTTTTTCTTATTTGTAATTTTCATATATTTTTTTTTATAAATAATTTTCAATTCGCTCCACATACAAATACTCTTTTTATTCGTTGTTTTTGTTTAACTGCATTCGCTGTGAATTTATTGTTAATGCTTTAACCGTAACGGCATCTTTTGAGCACAGTTGATGTACCGAAATTGCCAACAACAACACCAACACAGAGTGGATAAGTAGGTATAATGCGCGCGCACGTAACCGGAAGACGCAGGAAAATGAAATTTTCGACACAAAGCTGACGACAGCCAAATTTAAAAGAAAAGAAAAAATTCAAGTACGAAATTATTGACCACACAAAAAAAAACCGAATTTATTGGCGACAGCGTAGATGGCAGAGTAGCACCGCGCGCGACAAAAAACTTTTACTGCATTCTATTTTACACAAGTTTGAGGATAGAAAGGAAAATGCAGACCGATTTGCAATAGTCGTTGCACTCAGCGCGCTTGCTTGCCTCTATTTTTTGTTTGTTTTTTTTTTTGCTTTATATTTCTACTTTACTTTTCCGCTTTTCTAACTTGACACAGGATTAGTTTTTATGCTCTTCGCGTTTTTATTTTTTTATTTTGCTTGACTTTTGGCTTCAACTAAGCTCGTTGGTTCGTTTGTTGTTTTTTGTTTTTTTGTTTTTTTGTTTTGTGTTACACCACGCTTGGCTGGGCGGCGAATTTTCTTGCGTTCACGTTGCGTTCGGCGCAAATGAAAAACTTAAACTGATCGGAAATTTCTCCGTTAACGTCTCAACAAGACAGGCAGCCACAGCGCACTCCCAAACAAACTCGCACACACACGCACACAAACACACAAACACACACACAAATACAAACACTCAACGTACGAGAAAGAAAAAAGCAACAAGAGCTGCGTCAACAATCGGCATTCGATCGAACGAAACGTCTGCAGCGACTACCGGAGGAGAAGGTACACACATACATACACACATACATAGATGCAGTGGAGCAGTGACGATGGAGCGCACGATTACATTTTGCGATCGAAGTAAGTGACGTATGTACATAGACGCTTTGAGAGCGCCAAGTGTTTAGTGAGGAGGAAATCAGCAATGGTTACCATGCATGTGGTGGAACAGAACAGAAGCCGTAAAAGAAGTTCGATAAAGGGCGAGCAGAGCAAGTAAAAAAAAACAACGAAGAAACAAGCAAACAAATACAAAGAAGTAGCGTTCCAAAGGTGTTTCAGCTACTCACGACGAGTCGGTGGTAGCTTTTGATGGAGAGGGCAAACAGGCAAGCCAACAAAGCATCACACAAATGCGCGGCAGCAAAAGCCAACGTTAGCTAACAAAAAACTAAGTAGTACATAAATAATTTTGCAGTCGCCGCGCTACCGCTACTGTTGTCGTCTGCGCGCCACGATTAAACGCTGAGAGAGCTGGCGCGTCGCGTCTTTTACTGCGCACTCGCATCGCCAAAAATGTTGTATACCAATTTACTTACTATACATAGGTAGGTAGGTGATATGCATATTTTTAGTTGTTGTGTGTCATAAATTAATTGATCATTTTTATTAGCGCGCCATATATGTAAATGTTTAGCATTTCCATTGGAGCATTCAAATGCTGATAACACACGCCTTAAGTGAAGCGAAAAAAAATTGGTGCGGCCCAATATGAAAATAGAAATTATGTATATCAAATGAATTAATGGTACGCGCTCTCGCATCGCGAATTAAGCAAATACTGAGGTGTGTCGCATTTTGCAGCTGCCGCCGCATCAGCAGAAAATGCATTGCGGTCACAAATACTAACAGACAACACAAACAAACACCTATTGCAATTATTAGAAGGCATTCGTGCATTCAAGGAAGTGCATTCGGATACGCCCGAAGTCGGATGTGTTGCTAAATTCGTACAGTGGGTTGAAGTTGACGAAAAATGGACCAAATTGGTCATGCACTAAAAATGTAAAATTTTCACAATGTATAATTTAGCATTAGCGTCAACTCAAAATATGCAAGGACCATAATTGTTATAGGTTTTATTAAAGTTATTACTTTTTAATCGTTAGTTTTTTAGTTTTATTTTTGTTTTATATTTGTGTGAAACCCCCAGGTGAACGATAAATAAAACTCAAGAAATATTGATTATATCCTGAGTAAAAGATAAAACTCACGAAACAACGCTTGTTTCTTAAGCAATAAATAAAAGTCAAAAAATAAAAATCAATGTCACTGAAAATAAAAACCAATGTAAAAATATTTTCTGGATCCATTCAATTCTAACACCATGGCACTTATAATATGGAGACTAAATCTTACCGTATAAGGATCGAAGAAATTTAGCTACGACGCCTGACGAAAACAAGCATGAAGTAAGATTTCGTAATCATAAAATTTATGTGGCTTGCAAAGTTAAGCTTATTATCAAAAATTACTCCCAAATCTTTTATTTCGTTCATCCGTGACAGGGGCGAGTTAGATATAGGATTGTAGCTTTCAATGACATTGGCACGTTTAGAAAATGTAATATGGAAACACTTGTTCTCATTCAGGGAAAAATGACTATTGTTACACCAGTTACTTTGTACATTTTCTTAATCGATTTGCGTCAATTCAAAGTCATGAAAGTTTCTGATCAACGAGTAGATCTTAAGGTCATCCGCGTAAAGCAGATATCCTGCGGACGAGAAGCAAAGGCAAATATCATTGATAAACTTAATGAACGGCAGCCAAGGAGCTATTAAGGCCGCTCAAATCTCGCCAGGTAAATACTAAACTGGCGATGGAGTGTATTAAAAGACTAAACACACTCGGTTTGAACAATTATGCGTGGGTTCTCCGGGTTCCGGGTCAAAGTGGTATTTAAGAAAACGAAATTGCGGACAACCTAGCAAAAAAAAGGCAGCATCAACTCTCTTTATAGGCCCAGAGCCTTTCTGCGGTAAGGGAACATTATTCACTTTGCCAAAGAAGAAGAGGAAGCCCGCAGTGAGCTATACTGGGAAAATCTACGTGGTTTGGAGCACTCCAAAGCACTTTTAGGATCCTACAAACTAAAATGCTTTAGAGATTGAAGGGGTTTATCAAAGAATAGCATAAGAATTATAACCGGAATTCTTATAGGAAACTACAGGCGAACTATCACTGGACTAAACTGGGAATGTACTCGGATGAATGCTGTAGATTCTACAGAGTGGAAATGGAAACAAAATGACACATTATGGGGCACTAATGCATAAACGTAAAAGGAATCTGGGTGGATATCTAATGATGGATGGCAGTATTAATTCCAGAGATTTTATCTTCGATGCTGAATAAAAGGAGATTCTTTAATGCACGAAAGAGGGCACGATGGATCTCAAAGTCGCAATGCTTAATCCCCAACAATTGAGCTATACAAAATATTATACATATAAGACCGCTAGGCTTTTGATTGCGGACTTATTTCACGCGTCCTTAATTTCATTCCCCACACGGACTCCGTCTATTAAGGCAGACAAATTGCCCTGATCGGTCCAACACCGGGACGCTTTTCATAGTAAGTAGTTTTGCGTATAACTCATTGCTGCGTAGGTAAAATTCGTGCGCGCTTCCAAATATTAACGCCGGTCGGTCCAACTCCGACTACGCTATACACAGCACTTTTGAGGAGAACACCTTTCCTTTTCCAAAAAAAAAAATGTAACCCTGGTCGGTCCCGCACCGACTACGCCATTCAAAGTATCTTTGCGAACTTTTTCGTTGCGGGCGTAATTTGTTTGCAAAAATGAATTTAGAGCGCGACGCTTTATTTAATTTTTTGATTGGGTCCTTATTTCCATCTACATTTTTTGATTTCTACAATTTTGAAAATTTTGGATTTTTTTGATCATTTTAAATTTTACTGCACACTTTTTTGTAACCATAAGAAAAACGAAATATTAAAAAAAAATTAATTTGAAAAAAATCAAGAAATTTTTAATCTTTTCCGTTTCATTCAAATCGAAATGGATTGGTTCCAATTCAAGAACTTAGCATAGTAACAATGCCAATAAGCTTCATTGGACTATATCTGGTTGTATATTTTTTTTTTTACCAAATTTTATCGCCAACTACATACATAAGTCACTGTTGTTGAGACAAATGAGGCCGCTAAGCCAAAGGTAAAACAAAAACACTGCATACAACCTATGTATGC
The DNA here is from genome assembly GCA_951828415.1 of Anomoia purmunda. Lineage (NCBI taxonomy): Eukaryota > Metazoa > Arthropoda > Insecta > Diptera > Tephritidae > Anomoia > Anomoia purmunda. The sequence continues at coordinate 20,745,652 of OX639993.1, forward strand.
TGTTTTTTTTTATCTCCAATTTTACGAGTATACGCTGTGTTGCGATTTCGAAAATGTACGAATTATGTATTGCATTACTAATAATGGAAGCAACTACAAAAAAATAACAAAAAAATAAAGTAACTTTTCTAGTGCGCTAGTAGTGAGCTAAACAAGTTCATGCAATGTAATTTAAGTCAAAGTTGCAAAGTTTACTAACAAAATTAGCTCTCTTACACTCTTCTTCACCACTCAGGCGCTTTGCGAATCGCTCACCAGCATTATGCTCATTACAGTGTTCACACTTTAACTAAATATTATTTTTAATTTGGCAATCTACCACACAAGACATATATCTACCACATTTTCTAACTTAACAATTTCAGAAGGGGTAATGATCTTGTTAATTAAGTTGCAAATTTTTAGTTGCTAAATATTCTCGATGAGTGTTTTTCAAATGTTAGAAATTCCAGCGAGACTTGATTCTGTTGTTTTTAACTTTAGATAAAAAATGCATGCAGTGTCGTACAATTTAATAGGGTCGCGATTTTTGGACAAGTTTTGGCTATGTTTCTATTGTTTGTTAAATGTTTATTGATTTTAAATGAAAGCATATCGCATTATATAACAAACCCCGTATAAATCACAAATTCAAACTTTGTAGGAAAAATAACAAAGTGCAACAAAATTTCATCAAATTTCCATACTTGTTTATTATAACCTTTATAAAAACTCTAAGGAATTTTAGTAAAATAATGTGCAAGTTCCAATTAGCTGAAAGTTTCCATTAATTTGGCATACTTGTTATTTTTTTGCTTACGGAAATGCAGAAAGAAAATGCCTGACACCAACAGTAAAAAAATCCGCAAAAATAAATGGAAATTTTCAACTAATTAAAACTGGAACTTTATCATAGTAAAAATTAATGGGCTATAAAACTGAATACCAGAATTGATTTCACAGATTCTGAACAATAAGTTCGAAATTTAGATAAAACCTTGCAGAGTTTGTAAAATTTTTGCACAAAGTGTGAAATTCGGATTTGCATAGATTCTAGTAGGAAATGAGCTATATTAAAAAAAAAAACAGAAGAAAAACTGCAAACTACTGAGTAAATTTTTTGTTATTAAAAAAAAAATGTGTTCAAAAAGTGAACTGTAAAAATATCTGTGACAGTTGTCTTAGATCCAACACTTTTTTTCAGTTCTACCCACAAAAAAAAAAATTGGCGTGGAAAATTAGTTCTTTCATCCAAATCACTTCGCAAAATCCAAGTGCGACCACACCTGCCATTCCTAATTTGCCGTGATAGATCTGTAGCCACAGGGTTGCTTAATTCTTGAATCAAAGGAAACAGTGTAGGAGATTGTGCACATTTTTGATGTATTTACATTTCATAGCGATAATATCTTTTGTTTTTAATTTACGATCATGAAGAAAACCTCCTAGAGGTAGTGAAATTTAAGGAACAGCTGAGTGAAATTCTTGTATTTCAAAATGAATCGTCCCGTTTGGTTATGGCAGAATACATTTTTCGATTATTGTCGATAATTTATCGACAGATTCGACAAGCCGAAATTACTTAGTTTTATCGTAATTTTATCATTAATTAAAAATTAGCCATAAATTATGATAGTGTGTCGGGTTTTTTTTAACTTAATTAGGTACATACTTAAATCTTGATCATATGTGGAGTACAAACTCATTTACAACTATCAAGCAATATTGATAAAAGTGATGAGAGTGACGATTTTGGCGCTGGCGGTCAGATAGTTCGAACATGCAAAACATAATACATACATACATATGTAGAAATATTACTGTATGAGCGGAACGCCGAACACTTTAACAATCAAATTTTGTGCATTTCAAAAACGAACACAACCAAAACAAACAAAATCGCTCAGTAATCGCTCACCAAACTCTCTGTTGTTAACAAAATAGCAAATTAAAATGAGGCAAAAAGCTCTCTATCTCATCCAAATTACTGAAATGGGCCATTCGATATTCCCACACTAATTCTCACACAATCCGAGTACTTATTTCTCTGCTCTCTGTTGCTCTCGGCTTAGCTGCAGTTGAAGCGCATTGGGTTTGTAGCCACTTGCGCTGCCACATCGCTGTCGACAGCAACGCTACGCGTAGGTGGTTTGTGCGCCTGCGCATTGAACTTGTTCACATTTTGTGCACGTATCGACTTTAGGACGCCGGGGGCACGTTTTCTCACTGCACTTGGTCTATGCAAATTTAAAATGCTAGTGCAAGCGAATGTGTGGTGAACAATGACAGCAAAATTTGCTAACAAATTGCTTGCTAAAAATAGATTAGAATAAAAGAATTTTATAACTACATATTTATATTAAATATGTTGAAGTATTAAAAGTGAGTTTCAATCATTGGTTGGCTGAAATATTTTTGGTGGAGTTAGTTTCACGAAAAACATATCGAAAGTTTGTGTTCAATGTCCTCTATCTGCTGTTGTCACAAAAACTACTTTCTGGGGTTTAGAACCCATGAGAGAATTTCTTAACTGTCATCACTGATGTTCGTTGTAACTTTGCAATCCAATAGTAAATTGTTCTTAGGTGGATTTTTATACCAGAATCTCATTTTTGTACATTAGACTGCATCGAAAACCAGTTTGCCGTACATCCCCTATCTAAAAAAAACTTCCGAAAGGAAAAAATAACCCCCTGATCGATGGTTTATGAAAAATGGAAGTGCTGGTTGGCGCTAGGGGTGATTTATTCAGAAAATCTAAGATTATAATCCGATATTGATTTTATTTGCAAAATATGCTGCAGGTGATTAGAAATGTGACCATAGTTCCATTTAGATGATATTGTATGTAAATTTATAAATAACAAAATGTTTACCATATTTCCAAATGAAAATGCGTGTAAAAATCCATTAGATGGCGCTGACGTCGTCGATTTAGCTCAAATGGGTTTTAATACATCGAAACTGCATTTTTAGTTTTATATTATATCAACTAGTATGGTATAAAACTAAATGCCCGAAAAACTTATGAAAAATGTGAGGTACAAATTTAAAATTTCAACTCCGAATTTTTTAAATTTTTTCATTTTTCGCAAAAGTTTAAAATTTTGATTTTTACAGCTTGTATGACTGAATGAACTATATTAAAAAAAAAACAAAACATTGAAAATTTGGAAAAAAAATATTTAAAAAAAAAACTGGAATATTTTCGGCGAGTTTTTCTAGTTTTTTAAATTTTCGAAAAAGCTTAAAATTTTGACTTTTACAGCTTTTGTGCTTGAATAAACTCTGTTTAAAAAAAATATTTTTCGAAAAACACTGGAACATTTTCAGCAGTTTTTTTTCAAGTATTTTAAATTTTCGCAAAAACTTAATATTTTGATTGTTACAGCTGGTGTACTCTTTTTAATTTTTTTTTTTTTTTTTGAAAAAAAAACAAAAATTTTCAGCGATTTTTTCAAGTTTTTTAAAATTTCCCATAAGTTTAAAATTTGGATTTTTACAGTTTATGTGATTGAACGAACTCTGTTGAAAAAAAATATTTTTCGAAAAACACTGGAACATTTTCAGCAATTTTTTCAAGTTGTTTAAATTTTCGCAAAAACTTAAAATTTTGATTTTTCTACCTGTAAATTGAATGAGCTCTTTTTAAAAAAAAATTTTTTCAAGTTTTTTAAATTTTCGCAAAAATTTAAAATTTTAATTTTTATAGTTTATGAGATTAAATGAACTTTGTTTAAAAAAAAATATTTTGCAAAACGAAAACTGGAACATTTTCACCATGACACACTGTAGATATCACACAGGAAGTAAATATTTTAGCTATTTTCCATTAGCGAGAGAAAAATATAATTTATTCAAATTTTTTTTAACAAGATAAAACTATAAAATTTATTAACTAAATATATGAAACATGAGTTCAGCGCACGAAAAACATTCATTATTTTGATGAAATAACAGAAGCAGATATAAAAAATGTGCATACATATGTAAATTTTGTAAATGGCAGAATGTATGCATGAAATTATGTTTGCAGGAAAATTATATTTAGTGTTAGCAGGTGCACCGCAAATATGAACGTTGAATAGGTCAGTTAATTGGTTAGGTTACATGCGAACGACTAGCAAGCCAATTCATTCGACGGCAATAAGGAACTGACTTTTTATTGAGCTCTACAAGGTGTTAATCGATTATTTCGTATGTATGTATGTATGTATGTAGTGAAACTACAGCTAATTGATCAATATAGTAAGTATTGTGTACAATTATCGAATTAATTGCTATACATAGTATTTGTAGACTTTGCAGTTAACTGTAATTAATGTACTCGCAAAAATAAGTAAATGCAAAATTCAAATGGCAACATTCAACCCACATGCTTGCAAGGTCAGCGTGGAGGGAAATTTTCTAGTAAAAAAAAAAAATTCTAGTAAAAATGACCATTTAAATGGGTAGCTAATACTCATTAATGTGATTGTGGAAATTTATTTGCAAATTAGGCTTTCATTTTTCCAACGCATCCAACGTTTTTTGCACGCCTTCTTCACACCCCACAGCCAATGCACACAAATTAACTTAAACTGTAATTATTATTCTGCATTTTGCGAGCATTTCATATCACCCAACTGTTTAAATAGCAATATTCGCGCAATTGGCGATTGTGCAAACTGTTTGGAAAGTGCATATAAATTTTAATTAAGTAAATATGTGGCACTATATAAAACTGTTGTACATTTTTACCTTAAGTCAATTGAGAAACTAATTAAACAATTTAATTGTAACTCTTACTCTGATAATTTGCATAAATGTCATTGTTGCCATTAGAAAAAAAAAATAAAAATAACAAAAAAAACAATACCGTTTAGAAGTAGAGTTGAAGTGTGTGAGTGCGTACAATATGTTTCTTTGTTGTATGATTATGTAGTTGATTTCCGATCGTCCATTGTATGGTATTGAAACTCTAATTGTCATTTATGGCCTCTATCATTCAAAGTGACACTGACTTTCAAATACTAATTGTTCAAAAATATATAACTACATGCATACAGTGACTCAAACAATTGACCACACCCAACAAATATCAAGCATATGTATATCCTGGCAGATTACATTACCAATGCAGACTACGTACTAAATCGTAACCGTCCCTGTGAGAGAACCGTCCTAGTAGCGTTAGATTTGTCCAAGGCTTTCGACGCTGTCACCCACGCAACGCTACTAGCCGACGTGGAGACAACAACTCTCCCACAGGGACATCGGTATGCTTTAGAGATGCTAACTCAAAACTGAGAAGAGTTAAACAGGGTGGCGTCCTTCTCTCCGATGCTGTTTTACTTCCATCTCTCAAAGCTCCCTCATCCGCCAGAGGGAGTTACCATCGTTTCGCATGCTGATAATGGCTAGCGGCAATGTAATTGATGGCATGTGATCTTGCTCACTTCTTCACTGGACGTAATCCGACATTATCCCCTGCTATGTCTTCGGCGACCTTATTCACTACATGGACAAAGTAGGTAAGGCTGGAACTCAACATAAATGTTGGTGGTACTCCCATTCCAATGGTTAACCACCGGAGGATCTTGGTAGTGACTTTAGGCAGCATGCTTTCCTTTTCAGCGCACACAACCGCAATCGTCAATAAACTACAGAGCTGCAACAATGTCCTCAAGTCGCTCGCAGGCAGCACTTGGGGCAAAGACAAAGAAACGTTGTTGGACTCAGTAGACGACGCTGCAGGCCTGTTAAAACGCCACGCTCCGGACTATAACGGAATGTCTTCTGATGTCGTCTGAGGCACACCTTCGTCAGTAGTAGCGTGTGTGTCAACCCAAGGGGAAGAGATCCAGTCGTTCACCAGCCAACTACTGAATCCGATGGCATACAAACAAGCTCTGAACAGTATTCACCAAGCGTCAGTTACCACCTTTACGAACTCTCGCCTAGTGAATGCTGTCATTTGAGTCAAACCACCACCTATAGCAGACGAAGTGGTTCAGCTGCCTCGAGAATCCCACGTCACTCTGGCCCAACTAAGATCTGGATATTGTAGTAGGCTTAACTCTTACTTATCCAGACGCGACACGGACATCATAAATGAATGTCCGGCATGTGGAGAATCCTCGCACGATAGCAACCCCCTATGTACATGCCCTAACAAACCCACTCAACTAAGCCCCCTCGCCCTATGGTCCAACCCTATTGAAACCGCACTTTTCCTGGACCTCACCTTAGATGAGTTTTAAGATAATGAACATGGGTAAGTTATCTAGCAGGGTATAGCTAGCTCTGCAACAACAACAACAACAACAACAACAACAACAACAACAGCAACCAATACGACCAGCTGTTTATTGTGCAGAAATTGTAGACATTGGCAAATCGCAAGCTAATTTAAAAGTGAAATTGAAGCCAAGCGCGCGCGTAAGCTGATAAATGCCTCGTAAACTCACCATCCTGATAAATTTAGCAGCTTGATATACGAACTGTCAAAAATTCGTATGAAAAATCGTTTGTCATACCTTGATATGTTTGCGCCATCTTCTGAGTTCGCAAATGAGTTGGCAAATTAGATAATGCAACTCTGCGAAGCAATCAGCTGTTTTATGAAATGTTACTATCGTTAGTTGTTTTAAATAGTTCCAACATTAGCTAATCGTTCGCTAACGAATCTGAATTCATTAGAACTGACTTTTTCTCACCTTGAGAAACATAATTATCGCCATACAAAAAGAGCGCACTTTTTGTTGAAAACAGATGAAAAATCTCGTTTCTTGAACCGATGGCGATGTCACTAAACATCGACGTTTCCTTGGCGAACTGAAATAGGCTCTTTGGCCTATAGCTCTGCGTTACTGATAGTATACAGCTCGTGCGATAGCAGACACCCTGTTTTGCAAAGCGGCCTGCCATTTAATTCTCTTCTATAACCTTATGTCCCGGAACTCACTGAAGGTGCACGGTTATGGTGACATCCAAACTGCTCAAGGCTTCTTTACACCTTACTACAGTCTTAAAGCAGGTACTGTGCGGAAATAGATCCTTGATGGCAGGCTGAGTGTTGATGTGCCTAGATCTTAATCCGCCCACTAGCTAGTTGAATATCTTATATCAGCTCAGTCGCTTACTTCCCCGCTAAGATTGATGCTTGTAAAATTTACAGATCTTTTTGTTTTTGGGTAGTGAACCGCAGTTCCAACTTCCTTTTCCATTTTAGACCCGTCCGTGTGTATGCGTCTCGTTTTTCTTGTCATCCACATTGTAGCCACAATAGACCTATCGAAGTTAAGGCACGGGATCACGTAGTCGCCTCGTCCAGTAGGAGAGGACGCTCTTAAAAGAATTTCAAATATTGTAAAAAAAAAATCACAATTTGGTCAATTCTATGAGCCACTGTACATATACACTTATTTATTAACTACTTTGTGGCCGCGAATGTGGGTGTGCCAATATTAATCGCCAGACAGTGAAATAAACAAGTTTGTCTCGCTAAAATTGACAAACATTGTAATTCAAATTGAAAATTTTCCTTACAAATGTCACACAAAAGAAATGCTCACACACACACACACACACCTACAAAATTTACTAAGTATCGATTGTTAATTACAACTTATCAAAATATTCACAATACAAAAGCAAATATGTCAGGAAATAAGAATAAGCAGGGCATAAAGTAAACTTAGAAATAGTTTTGAATGCCAATTTTGGTCGTAAGATAATGAGGCTAGAAAATGAAAATTAATTTATAAATATTTTTTGTCAATATCAAGCATTTGTATTCCTTAACGCTAACGCTAATAATATTTTTATTTTATTTCATTTTGATTGCGATTATCGTTATCGTCGCCGATGTTTCTATCGTTACCGATATTTCTATGACATCGCTAATAATGCTACTATTATTGATACCAGCATTTTCCTTGCACTTGTAATCTTTATAGTTATCGTTAACGATATGAAATTTAGACTTTTTAGTAAAATTAAATGGAAGCTCATAGCCTTAGCAGCTAGTGCATAATATAAATTGTAATTAATAAAAGAATAATAAAAATAGTAAAATTAAATGGGCTAGAAAACGGCGCATTCCAAAAATTTTCTAAAAACTCCGGACTGAAAAGTTAGAAATTTTGATGATTATTTTTTAATTTGTCGAATTTTTATGAATTTTCTAGAAAGTTTGAAATCTCAACCTACTTACTTTTTTTTGATTGAATTAACTATATTTTTTGCAAAAACAAAAAAATTATTGAAGTTAAAAAAAGAAAGGCAAAATAATATATTATATTATTTTTAAGAACAAAGGAATTTTCCGCTACTTGCATTTCATCACAGGCGTATTCATATTCATATTGTGCGCCTGAAAAAAAAAATAATTTTTTTTAGTTCTAAAATATTGTACTTTTTCGGGCCATTTTATACCTAGTTCGTGACTATTTCGGAATCACTTCGGCAATCTTTCGATACCATTCAGGAACCCGTTTCGAAACGGTCTTAAACTACTGGACGACCTTTGGTTCCAACAAAACGCCGCTACATGCCATACAACCAACGAAGCAATAAATTTATTGCAGGAAACTTTTGGTGAGCCCATTATCTCGCGTCGTGGGCCTTTGGTGTGGCCTACAAGATCGTGCGATTTAACACCGCTGGACTTGTTATTGTGGGGTTATGTGAAGACGCTAGTCTACGCTGGATAAGCCAGTGACGATTGACGCCGTGGAAGAGAATATTCGGCACGTTATTGCTGCAAAAAGTGGTCGAAAATTGGACCTCTCGGCTGGAATTTATACAAACTAGCCACGGCGGTCACTTGCACGAAAATCATTTTAAAAAAAACATAATGGCAAGCTCTAATCTTTATAATAAAGCTCAATTCTTGGTCATAACATTAAATTATATGCGTTTTATTTCTTTTTGAAAATCACATGTCGGAAAAAACCCCATAAAAGCAGATGTCTTCTACTTGGAATACCGACTGTAGAAACGGGAAGGGAATTTCATTTCATAATTTTTATCAGAGACATGTCACACTCTATATTAATTGCCATTTTTTACTAGAGTTAATTTTTTTTTTTTAATTGCCCCTCGCGAAATCTAAGGTCATATATGTATGTAATATATTTCGTATACCACGTTGTAGAACTAACTAACTACTCCTTGAATGAAGCGCTCAATCGATGCTTTGGGTATGTAAACAAGTTAGATGATCAGTTGGACCTATTTTCGGAAAGCAGGGATAATTTTAAGTATAAATTAATTACATTGCTATACCATCTTTACTGTTCATAATTATGCTTACCTGTTTGTACTAAATTAAATTAAATTTTAGTCTAGCAATCCATATGTGTAAAACTAGTTGATGAAATAAAATAAATAAAAACAATTTAATTAATTAATTGCTAAAAGAGAATTTTATTGATTTTTTTTTTTGCGTACCAAAACCGGCAAATGGCAAAGAATGTCAGCAACTTGATACATACTCGTACAAATGTAGAAAGGAAAAAAGGCACACCACCTCCTATTTATCTACATATGTACATTTATCTCACTCCGGTACATGGCTGCGCATAAATTCATAAATATATATGTACATAGATAATAAGATATAAGTATGTATTATATGTACGAATATGTATGTGGCCAAGTCATGTACGTGGCCGCCCGTATATCCGTGAGATAAGTAGATTCCAAAAGCATGTAAAGTTTTAGGTGAGCCGCAAGAATATTGAACTATTTGACCTTAGGTGTAGGTGTATATTTGTATGTAGTACGAGTATGTGAAGTATGGGTAAGTTTATGAAGTTTTCGTGTTGTTGTTGTTACTATCTGCAAACAGGTTAACGCAAAAATGTTCACTTTCATAGAAACCACAATTTATATATTACGGACAACTATATATTTACTTATATATCTATAGCATGTATCTTGGAAACTATTGTTGACTTAGAATATACATATTTGTTACATTCCTGCAAGTTCAACTAACTATATACGTACATAAATGTGTTTGTATGTAAGTAGATACATATGTATGCTGTGGGTAGGTACACAACAACACCCTTTACAAATAGTAGTTATTGGTTAGCGTCGAATATTGATCGATTTGTCACCTGTGAAATTGGAAACCATATAGCACAATTGCGGGCACTCATATTTCTGCACATGTGCCTATATGTATATGAATGTATAAGTATGTATACATATATGAAAACCATGGTTTTATGTTATTAATGGTTTCTTTTTCTTTTTGTTGAAAAATATATGCTTTTTAATCATACGACAATGCCCTAACCCGTTTACTTGCTTGCTGTTTATTTGTTTATATGGTTGTGGGTTGGGCTTAGCACCCGCCTCGTAAAAATAGATCACCAATTTAAATATTCAACAAGCCTCGTTTAAGAGGTTCCTATTCGAGGAGCAAACATCGACTCGGATCAGTATCTTGTCGCAGCCAAGATTCGCACGCGCCTCTGTACAGCAAAAAGCGCGCGCTCAGTGACACAAGAAATGTTCGATGTTCAAGAGCTAAAATTACAATAGATAGCCTACTCGACTTGCACTGCAGGTCTCTGAGAGCAATGTTCAACAAAGGGATATCTTCTCGGTTTTCAACGAGCCCGAAAGAACGACTGGTACAATGAGGAATGTAGCGCCGCCATGATAGAGAAAGATGCTGCATACAAGGCCACGTTGCGATCGGGCGCAACGCGAGCTGTGCGGGAGAGATATCGGGCGTTGTAGAAGAAGCGGGGCGCATTTTTCACGAAAAGAAAGAAAGATACCGATATGCGCGAGTGCGAGGAGCTTCAGATGGTCGCGAACAGGAAAAACACCCGAAAGTTATAACAGAAGGTACGGCTGCTTACAGAAGGTTTCATTGCAAGTGCAAATTCATGTAAGAATGAAACCGACGTCCCGGGAATTAACATCCAAGGTACGCTCAAACTATGAGGAGACCACTGCTCTACGCGGCTAAATGATGGTGACATGGGAAATGTTAAAGATCATGAAACCGATACTCTAATCAATGAAGCTGGAGTCGAAGTCCTGTTACCCAAAATTCGCGAAACTCAAACGACAATAGCGAGGTTAAAGAACAAACCCGCTGGTGCTGACGAAGTGCGCAATCCAAATCCACAAAAAGCAGCGATCCTGCCATATGCGCCAATTGCCACGGGATCAGTCTCCTTACTATTTCATATAAGGTTATATCGAGTGTATTGAGTGAAAGACTATATGCCCCGATGTCTGCATTTGGTATCCCAGCAAAACTAATAGCTATGTAAGAAGATGCTTAGCAACATCACTAGTTCCATCAGAATCGAGAAGGACCTCTCCGAGCGGTTTCATACCAAATTGAAGCACTAGGCATGGTGACTTCCTATCACGTGACGTCCTTAACATTATATTGAAAATATATTGAGAGCTGCAGATTTTATAAGACACCAAGGGTCTCACCAATCGCGCCGTTACTTTTGCCTTTTCCCAAATGGATAAAGAAGTAAAGCAAATGTGTGTGGGGTGAACGGGGGTAAAAGAAAGTACCTCCCGCCATTAAGTAAGCAGTTAGCACATATGCGTCTTGGCTCTCGCATCACTGTTGACAATTAGAAATTTAAAAAAGTCGAGGACTATGTTTATAGAGGAAGCAGCATTAATTCCAACACTGATGTCAGCCTCGAAATCCGGCGAAGAATCTCTCTTACCAACAAGTGCTACTTTGGGCTGAGCAGACAACTTCGAAGTAAATTCCTACCTCGGCAAACCAAAGGCACGCTCTATATAAGTCTTTTATAACGCCTTTACAAGTTTGCGAAGCCGACTACCGCAGACAAGATTTACTATTGCCTGCTGATGGGCGACCGGTTTACAAAAAACTTGTTTTATAATTTTTGATGTTACTTGCCTCGGGACCCACCAAATGAAGCGCGCATATGCTGCACAGTTGGTTACGTCGGCCGCCTGAGCTTAATTTTATTTAAAAAAAAACCACTCGGAACTAAAAAGGATACGTGCGAGAAAGGGTTTCGGAGTATGTTGAGTATGTCAAGGGAAACTTCATTTACTTATAACCATAAAACAGTATACCTTTTTCACACTTTGATACACCTGTGAAGCCACTTCTTTATAAGGAACGATTTTGTCCAGCTTTTATTTGAAAATTTGCTTATGGAAAAACAACAATTGGGCAAAGCGGTTAATGGATTTCTTTCTAAACTTGACCGAGGATCGAGCTTAGATAATCCGCGTCCACAAAATAAACGAATTCTAAAAATAGATTGTAGTTAAACAGAAGGTAGAAAGTGACAAGAATTCAGATGACGCTAGTTTCGTACAGTGGTAGTGTGCTTGCATTACGACGCTGATTGCTTGGTTTCGATTCCTGGTCAAGTAGAGGAAGAATTCGTATGAGAAATAGCAGCTATTACCTCTGCCACTTTAAAACATTGTTGTTTTTTCCAAAACCAATTACAAGATAAAAAATTTCATATAGATATTGTTGTTAATCCAATTATGTTGTGGTGGTTTTGAAATTAATATAAGTTTTTTTATTTCAATTTAAAAAAAATATTTTTAGTAAGCAAAAAGTTCCAGCGAATATTTTTTTTAGTTTTTTGAAAATTTCGCTAGATTTTTTTTCTAGGAACACGAAATACTAGCTATGCTACCGCTTTGGAGCACTGTGGTTTTAAAACAAAAAAAATTTCCTATACTTTACATAAGTAAATATCGTTGTTATTAAAATGTGTTTGTTATTGGAATTGATCTGATTTTTTTTATTTTAACTTAAAAAAGGTTTTAACTATAACTTATACACTTTTCGAACACTGTTTAAAAACAAAAAATCCAAGCAAAAAATTATTTATTAATATTATTGTTATTAAAATGTGTTATGTTTTTGAAATTGATCTGCTTTTTTATTTTGATCTTAAAAAAATTTTCCAGTTAATAATTTTGTTATTTCAGTTTCTGCGAACCTTTTGTTGTTAGTTTTTTGAAGATTTCGTCAAATCTCGTTGATCAGTCGAAAGCGTTGGCTTGAATGCTGCTGCTGAAATTTGCACCTCCCAGGCAATCCATCTTTAGTGTGCTAGGGTTAAACAAAATTCTTTTATCAGCTGTTCTCACGACGGTGGGGTCTACGATAACGGAATGACTCGGATATTTATATCCGGCCAAGAGCGGTCACTACAGCGGCATTCCCTAAAATTGTATGGGAAATGCATTTTGCTGCTACAACAACAATAGTGGAGATGAAGGTACATAAATGTATTACTTGCATTTTCTTAAAAATTATCTAGGAAGTTTTTAGAAAATTTGCTGCCGTTAAAATCAAATTACCACTTTCGTATGCACTTAAAAAGTTCCTACAATTTTTTTTTTTTCAAGTATATATTTGTACATACATAGTATGTTTGTATGTACCTATATTTAGTTATGTATGTACTCAAAATCCCATTTCGCTAATAGTTGCAGCATTTTTTTAGCCATCAGGAAATCAAACACTTTTCCTATTTTCATTTTCAACCAGTTTACCAAGCATACTAGATGCCAATGTGAGTTCGTTCCAACAATCTCTTGCGAGTAAAATCAAAGCTTGCAACACAATGTACGTACATATGTATGTATGTATGTATGTGTGTATATATGTATGGATGTAGGTACGGCCGAGTACATGTCAGCAACATAAATGTGAACCACAACCTCGTCAACATCATCAACAGCGTCGCCGGCCACAACCGCAAGAGCACGATCACTGCTGCTGTGGCACTTGTTGTTGCACACACACACACACACATGCATACATACATACATACATACATACACAGGTACTACCTTGTCGGAAAAAAGGCAGAGATTGTAAGAAATTTACCAATTTAAAAAGTAGTTGGAATTCAACTGCTTTGAAAAAAAAAATGCATATTAAATTATTTATGTTGATCTAACTTGCACCCAGTATATGTAGCTATGTGTAATATTATAATTTTTCTGTGGTAAAATATATTTGCAATAAATTATATGTATAGCTTTATAAAAATATAATTAGTTGTATTCTTGTATTTGTGGATAGGAGGCCCATTGTGTTACCAAAAAGAAAAATGTTTTTCCATCCGAAAGGATAAAAATTACCCCTCACCAAACCATTTTGCCTCGCTGATGAACCTCAACAGGCAATTTACCTCAGTGCTTGAAACCTCACTAAGGCCATCCAAAAACGCTGGTCCCAGATATCCCATTCTAGTTTTACACAGTGCAGGACACTTACACAGTAAATGCAAGATCGTTTCTTTCTCCTCGTCATTCTTGCAGCTCCTACAGCATCTTCGGAAGGGCACTCCCAACCTTTCAGCATGTTTCCCTATCACACAGTGCCCTGTTAGAGCCCCGATCACGTTAGAGATGTTTTCCCTCCTTAGAGAGAGAGAACGCTGCACGACCGTTTCCGATCCCATTTAGGCCACGTCTGCCTTGAGGTTCGACAGGTCGTATTTTGCCTCCATCTATTGTCAGCTTGTTTATATGTACAATCTCTGAGTAGCAGTTTGCAAGTGGCAAACGGCGTACCAATGCGTTCTTTATCCTGAAGAATCTGCTTGGTCGTACCCTGTCTTGCAAGTTCGGCTGCCATGCAGTTTCCCTCTATGACCCGGTGACCATGGACCCAAATGAGGTACAGTCTGTTCTGATTGGCCATCTCCTGTAGAGATAGGCGGGAGTCCAGCGCGATGTTCGAGTTAAACGTGAGAGAGCTCAGAGCTCTGATTGCAGCCTGGCTGTCACTAAAAATGAAGATGTCTCTTCCTATAATCCCGGTCCCAATCTTCTCTGCCGCCCCCTTGATAGCTGAGACCACAGCCTGGAAGACGCTGCAGCGATCTGGTAACCTATTTAAAGAGAGGGTTTCGTGAGAAAACGCCTCCTCTTACCTTATTATCGAGTTTCGAGCCATCTGTATAGATGACAATGCTATCAGGTGGAGTATGAAACTCAAGTTTCCACTCCTCCATGCTTGGAATTCGTGGAATAAAGTTACTTTCAGAAGCCGATGTCAAAACACACCGATCCGGAATAGAGCAGAACTTGTTCAAAATACAAGTTTGCCCTAGGCTTTCAGGATGCCACTGGGACGTCTCTCTTAGTCGCAAAACAGTCATCGCTGCTATCTGTTGTCTAACCAATCTAAGGAAAGGAGTTCTAAAATGGCGTTCAAGGCCTCTTTTGGCGTGGTTCTGAGCGCCCCACTTATAAAGATCATACTAGATCTTTGCACCCTGGTGAGTAGCCTGAGGTTAAACTCTTTTTCTAATGCAGGCCACCATATAGGGGAATTGGTCTGACGACCGCTGTAAATGACTGAATTATGAGTCTCGAGTCAATAGATCAGAATTCTCACCAGTCCTAGATAACCTAGAACCAGCATAGGAAGGAGGGATAATGAAACGAAGTTTGAAAACACTTCTTTATATAAATATAGATTTAAACTATTTGAATGACACCAAGCCAAAACCTTGTCAATATCTGATTGTAAATTAAAAGAATATGAGTGGCTTGTGACTGTACTGAAAATTTTCAAGTCATCAGAAATTGAGAATATTTAAAACAATTGAGATATATCATTAGTAAAAATTACAAAATACAGGGGACCCAAAATGTTTCCGTGGGGTACTCCAGAGGACGCAATGAATGGGAGGGAAAATGTATAATCTACTACCACCGTAGAATGACGATTTGGCAAGTTAAACAAAAATGGAATGAAGTCCCATACTACATAGTTTGGAAATTAAGAACGAATGACTGACTTTATCAAACGCCATCGAAAAGTCAGTATACACTGTATCAAACTGAGATCGGTTATCAAAAGCTCATATATGTATTTTCTGTTTAACGATATATTCGAAAAGTTTTGAGACCGTTGATAACTTCGAAATTCGCCTACAGTTATAATTCTTATTACCATTTTTTAAAATAGGTGTAATGTGCGTAACCTTCTATGCTTCAATAAACTCGCCCTGTTCGACAGATTTATTAAAGATCAATACTAGTGGATAAGCAAAAGCCAAACACTTCGAAAGAAGAAGAAAAAATAAGACGATAATCGATCAACATCTGTTTGCGTTGACACCTTGACTTGCCGGATAGCACCTTCTACGACATTAATTGACACTTATTTTTTATGTTCTTTCAGCCAGACATATTTCAAAGTAGTTGAATTCAAATGTAGAACCAGATAATTGACTTTCTCCTACGACATCGCCATGTTAATAAAGTTAGTTGCTTACAAGAAAAATTAACGAATTTCAACAACTTGTAGATTGTATAAAGTACACTCAGAAAAAACATTCCTTGGCACTAGGGAAAAATAACTTATTGTAATAAAATAATGAATTTCCTTGAAATGGCTCTAAAGATATGGTTGTCTTAAAATGAGTAAATGATTCGACCCAATCCTTAATTTGCAATACTTTTTTCTTTATTTTTAGGAAAAATTGCCTTGTCAGCAGATTTTTTTTATTATTGTTGATGAAATTAACAGTTTTGTTTTACCTGCCTTGAAGAAATTAAAATTTGCTCAGTTTAATAAAACTCTATATAAGGGCTTTTTCCCCAAAAATAAATGAAACAATTGAATTTTTATTTTTGCTGATTTAAATTTTTACTAATATTAAGTAAATTTAATTCCCAAAATTAATGATCAAATATTTTCAACATGAACCTAACTTCAGGGAAAAGTTCTTATACTGTGGTAATTTTTCCTATTATGAGGGGAAAATAAGTAATTCTATTTCCAACAGGGCATATACTCGTTAAATATTGCAGTAACAACAACTATCACCAACACCACATTTTGCCCATAATCATTAGCGCGAACAACACGACAACAGAAATGCGCAAACACCAAAAGCAGAACGACCACAATCACATCAAATGACGATGGCCAGTCAGGCTGTAAGGCTACCACCACCAGCCAGACCTGGCCAAACGAACAACAAGTGAGCGAGTAAGCGAGTGAGTGGTTGTGGTTTTTTGTTGGTTTTGTTGTTTTCATGTTATGCTATTTTTAGCCAACCACTGGCGCAGTGAACAGAAATGTCCACTAATTAAAAAAAAAAAAAATAATAAGAGGCAAAATACTTGATATAGAAAATAAAAGGAACCAGTATAAGAACTAAGGCAACTCGTTTGCATCAAAGGAATCGCACGCTTACGGTACTCACTTGAAGTGGGAAACTGGTCCACTGATGTTGTGACTACTACCACCAAACATATACTAGCTAGATATGAATGTGATGGTGTTGCAATGTTCCAATGTTGCATGCAATATAAACAAAATGTTGCTAAAGGGGCTTGCCAAAAGAGGTGCCCACATTACTGATGGCGGGGTTTTTTTTTGGCACGAGCACTTTGGGCCCATTTTATTGTACCCGACTTGCAAAATAACGCTCTAAGTCGGATAAAACTTTCTTTAGTTGCAAAATCAAACCTTTTGGGATCTTTCATGAAAGGTTTGATTTCTTTAGTGCTATTTAAGAACGAAAAATAGTTGTGCAAACAGATTTTAGGTTGATGTAGTTAAGTATTTAAAGAAAAACTATGCAAATAAAAACGAATTAGGTCTTAAACTGAAATGTTCCATGTATTTTTATCCGGCTCATTCACAATAGGGCCGTTTTTTTCACTTTCCAATACTACATCTCAGGTCGGATATCATTTTACCGAGTTGGCTTAACTCGCATATTTTTTCGTATTAGTGTTGTTGCTCTACATGCTATTCGTTATCATACCTCGTGCTCTTTTGCAACTACTTAGGTTATAAAGAAACGGACCTGTTATTGGTCGTTTGGCAGTGCGGGTATCATGTTGGATTTTTCGGCCCGTGCCAGGGCTATCAAATTTTCGTGTTCGTTTTTCAGTATTTTCTCAGAATGTTGCACACTAGCCGGCTAAAAGTGCATCATTTTCTACACGCTACCAAATGTGAGGGTTAGCCTTGTATAGCTGATTTTAATTGTGTAGTTTATTTTTCGAACAATAGTTGTGTTCGGAAGTCTCAATTTTTACATAAAATGCAAGTTGTTTGTTTAATTTTATTGCGTTCGATGAATTAAGTTGATGATGCAAGTGAAATTTTTTTTGTTCTTCATTTTCGCAGGATCCATGGTAACATTTTCGTAATGCTGCCCTGGAATGTGGTGGCATATTTTTTCGAGAAAAGAATAAAAGAGTAATAGCAGGAAAAATTATAGTATCATCCAATAGGAACTGCATTTCACAAAGTCTCACAATTTTTAGCAAGGACTGTTAAGCTGAGTATTTACTGCTACTTGAATTTTGCAAGCGATGACGGAAAATCGATCCAATGTATATCAGATTGTAAGGACTGATACTCGTAAACAGAAGATTACGAATAAGTTGAGTAATCAGGAAGTCTCTTAGCTAGAATATGTAACATTTGACTACCCTTCCCACCTATCAAAGTTTCTTCACTCAATCTCTTAAACAAATCCCTGCTCCATTAAACTAGACAGAGTTCAGCCAAATCGTTATATTTCGGAAACTATAACAGCTATCACATTGGCTTTTCTCTGAAAGGTTATAAAATTGTGAGTGGTGTAGTTTACTGTTATTTAAAGTGTTACGAAATGACGCTTTCTTTTTAATCAAATGTTGGGAATTTAGAATTAATCGAAAAAATATTTAAAATTAATCAAAACAAGGTCAAACTTCCGAAAAACTTTATCTACTCTACGAGTATTCTGTAAACACAAAAATACTTATCACATAAATGCATTGGGATTGTTGGGCCTATGGCTTAGTGGAGATATTTAAATAGCCATCCGGCGAAAGGAGTATTGATTTTCACATAATTCTGTTTAAAAGTAAAAGAAGGAAGAATATTGAGTTTATCGTTTTTGTTAAAGGAGACAGAATAGTTTGCGAAAATATCTAGCTGGTGGTGTGAGAGGAAAAGTAATACCCCCTCTACGTTGAAAAAGCCAGGCGGAGAAGAACCTGGCATAACTTGGGGGTTTGAACTGGCGTCAATTAGCAACGTAACGGATCGACTGGCATGCTATGTTGAAATCGGCCAAAATCGTTTAGGCTAGCACCAGTTAAGAATAAGCATCGAATAAGTAGTATAAAATATGATGTAGTATAATGGAACAATTTTCCGTTATACCTTGAAAAGTTTGATTTGGAGGCAAATCGGTTGTGTCATCTTCTGCGTCATTTTCGTTTATTGGGGAGATCTTTTTATATTTTTTAAAACGTGTTCGACTGCATTGAGGTTATACATTTATGTATTCTCAGAACACGAATCTATCAAATCGGTTTTTAAATACACCTGAAAATCTCCATTATACTTAGATAAACTTATAAGCCACAAATTTCGTAACACAACCTCTATAACTTCCAACATTTGAATCAATCATCGCAACTCTGGGATTTTACGAAAATGGCATCGTATAGTCCGACAAGTCACGAATGAAAACATTTAAAATATATGCTGCGTTCGAATTACGCTGGATTCGGTGATAATATTTATTTCTTAGATTTCATTTCACAACAATTCGGACTACGATGGTTTCAGGAATAGTCACGAATAAAATCACACGACGGGATCTATATGAGTTAGAAATTATGGAAAATGATTTGAATTTCGGGCCATTGAAGAGCCTGGAGAAAAAGCATTGCCGACTAGCTACTTCAATTTTTTTGATAATAGACACACTAAGACTAATATATACATAGATCGATCTGCAGATAAACGAAATTGACTTGAGCCAAACATGAGCTTTCGAAACATGGAATAGGAGGTAAAGAGTTGATATTTCAACCACTTACTTACTTACTTAATTGGCGCTATAACCGCTTAAGCGATTTTGGCCGAACTTCTCCTACAATTTGTGGTGTGCGTCTTGATGTTGTAACACAAAATGAGGGCCGACTCCGAAGGGCGAATGTTTTCTTTTTTTTTTCATAGCAGAAATATACTCGGAGGTTTGCCATTGCCTGCCGAGGGGCGGCCGCTATTAGAAAAAACATTTCTATAATTTTTGATGTTACTTGCCGCGGCCATGATTTGAACCCGGGACCCACCGAATGAAGCGTGCACTCGCTACACACTCGGCTATACTCAATTTTTACACTCTATAGCTCTATTTTGGGGGATCAATTAACACTGATGGCGTTTCCCGGAGAACAATAGTATCAAAACAAGGTCTCAGTAATATGTATGTACGTCTACTAGACTCTATCGCAAAACAAAGTAATTGCCTCAAATTTATTTGATTACAAAATAATAATTTGAAATAATTTAGCAAAAGCAAATAAACAGCTGTTAGCGAAGAAGTTTGAACAGCTCTATAATTCGCTCTAAAAAACTGGCCCTTAAACAGTCAAATTCAATGCGGCTCTATTTGGAAACCCTGTACTTGTTTACTACTCATTTACTCGCAATGAAAGCAAGTTTGATGAAAATATAAGAAAACTAAATAAATAAAGAGGCAAACAAACGAACTGCAAAAATATTTCTGCAGCATTCAACCGCGAATAGGAAGCGCAAAGCAGAGCAAAAATGAAAACAAAAAACAAACGCAGACTTTATATTAGTTTTATTTTTAGGATTTCAACTTCATATCTACTCACATTCGTATATTTGCGGCCAAAAGTGCGCCCAAACCGGTTACAATAATGCTGCAATTTCGTGTGTATTGCAATTAAAGCAAGCATTTTTTGCTGTTGGGCTGTTTTTTTTTTTTTTGTTTTTTTTTTCGTTTGTTTTTGGTGCTACCAACTGCGATGAGCACCAACAAAATCCGACAGGAAGGCCAACAAATATTTATGTATGTTTGTTTGTATAATAAATATGTAACTAATCTGTGTAGATTGGTATGTAGGTGACGTCAAACAAGAAGAGAACACTTGAAAAAGGTGGCAATTCTACGGAAACGAGGAGTGTAAGAATATGCGGGAAATCAACAAATGTTGTTCGTTAATTCGATAGGGGATTTATTAGCTCTCAAAATTATTTAGAAATGCAGGTCATATACCTCGTAGACTAAAAATAATTTCGATAAATGGAGGAGGTGTGGTACTTTAATTGAAACACTGCATCTTTTATGCTGCTTATCTCTGGAAGTATTCGGGGTAGAGTAGTGGACCTTGGTATAGAAAAAATAAAAAAATATCTGAATTAAAAAACAACAGCTAAAATGGGAATGAAATATTTGCTACTTCTAACGAAAACAGAATTAATTTAATTTAATTTTTTACTCCTTTTGTAGCAACCTTTTCCACAATTTTAAGAATAAAATACATCAAAATAAGAAACAATTTTCTTAGGTTATTTTTTTCACAGCGTATGAAATCAATGCCATATTGGAAAATATTATTGTATATCTACGCTAAACCGCTTAATTAGCCCTACGTTACACTAAAAGGAAAAAAAGAAATTATATGGATTATATGGATTGAGGACAAACAGCTATCAAAATAAACAAAATGGGAATGAAATGGCATTCAAGAAATATTAATAGAAAAAAGTAAATAACATATGTATGTTAAATTTTTATTCATTTTGAGGAAACCTTTACTAAATAGGAACAAAATATCGCAGTTTCAAGAAAAATGTACATCAAAATAAGGAACACTTTTCTCAGGTTCTTTTGTTTTTTCAGTGTAGACTTTAAAATTTTACGGCCAACCCGGAAACCCCAATGTTTATTAAGAGCGTACAACCTATTTATAACTGTAATTTAATTTAATGAAGTAATTGATTTAAAAAGGCAAAATTTGCGTTACATTTATTTCAAAAACAAATTTTTTGTGTAAAAAAAAAAGTTGCGGACTTTCCACCGGAACTATCCAATTAATTATGTTGTGGTGCCTTTATGAGCTGGATCGATTTTAAAATACCTTCACAATTAATTATTTTTATTGATAGACCTGAGATGGTAAAACAATTTGAGCTTCAAAGATCGGCATATAAATATTTTAAAATCTGTTCATAAGAATCCATATTTAGTTGTAGTAAATTTTACCTTATAAATTTGATTCAGTCAAGTTGTGTTATTCAACTTTTTCTTAAACCAATTTTCCAAAAAAAAAAAAGACGAAAAAGTATAATAAATGTCTTATTATGACTCCGCTGAAAAAAAAACTAAATAGTTTTGTTTATAGATCTTCCAAGATTGATCTATTTTATAATCTGAGGTAGTTTTTTTTGGAAATAATATTAGAAAAAAATAATTTCCATTTAGAAAAAATTTAATTTTTAGATCTTTTCAAAGCAAATCTTGATATTTTTGGAATGAATTCTGTTATATTTTACCAAGGTTTCCTTCGATTTTACCAAAAATTTTACCGTAACATTTTTTTGTTAATTTTAAATGCAAATAAAGCTTCTACTACAACGAACTTTCAACAAAATTTTAAATTTTTTTTATAAAATTTTTCGAATATGCAGTTTTTAGTATAATAATGTACCACTGTTTTTTTTTTAATTTTTGTCCTGCAAACTTTTTTTTCCATTTTTTAGTATAATAATTTACCACTGTTTTTTTTTTAAATTTTTTTCTTGCAAACTTTTTTTCCATAAAACGTATGGTATGGCGATCACATAAAATACATATGTATGTACATTTATAGCCTATATAGGAAATAAAGTTTCCAAGGGCAAAATTAAAAAAAAAAAAAAATTGTAAAAAATCTACGCCAGTTTCTAGGCAGTTTCTAGCCACTACAAACTTTAACTTTGTCAGACTAAAATTAAATAGGCTTTAAAACTGCATACCAAAAAATTTCTGTGAGAAAGTCAAGCTCAAACTCTGTCAATAAATTAACACTTCGGGGTACTGCAAAATATCTTCCGTAACATTTTGGACGTAAAGATTAACTACTCGATGAATTTTAAGCGAGCCAAGTCCGTTCCGTTCAAAGTTCCTTCGTTACTGAAATGGCAGGTAATGCCGAAACAAAGAACGTAGATTACACGATCGTTGGTCGAAATAACTCGAAGGTGGAACATCCAAGTGATGCACCGCAAAACTATTATGAAAATGGGAGGAGTCTCAATTTACAATCCACTGACGTAAGGCGAAGTGTAGACGGGAGTGTTTATCATCTCCATTCAAAATCTGAAACATGCCGCCAAACTAAGGCTGTAGTGATTCTCCAACAAAAATTTAATACAACACTCGCGAAAGAGCTTAAGATAGAACTCCATACCAGCCTTTTCAGGCAATGCGGTCTCAAAAGTTTAATTGGTTCGATTGTATGAAAACATCTCCATAACTAAAGTCCGGAAAAGAAGACACATTTTTAACTTTCCCAGGCGCTCCAGACTCTAGTGACAAACAGCTGTTTCGAACCAAGTTCTGGTGCACGTGAATACGGCAAAGAAGTAATCGATAACCCTTGAAACTTTTTATGCAAATTTTGTACACAATAGCAACAATAATATGAACAATGAACTATGTACAAAAATTTGAATTAATAAAATTTATTCTCACCGGAGTCACATGGTTTTAATCGATAAGCTGTTTCACTGATAATTCTTCTCTACCCTTTTATGTGCGTTCGATGAATGCACTTAAAGTGTGGATCAGAGCAGAGCAACATGGGACAGAGCTCAAAGTATTTTAGTGCAAGAGGCCTAAAGAACCAAAAATGGTGCAATTCATTTAGATACAAAATGTATGAAAAATGCATAAAATCTTCCTTTCTTTGAATATTTTTTAAATTGACTTCCTTTCGTTTAGTGTTTCTTGTGTATATCCCCCCATACAACTAAATAGCATATTCATCGAGAGTGGCACGATATCGGGCCGAAATAATCTATAAGTACATGGTACATGGTACTGTTTTAAAGTATCTCTGTAAAAATACAGAGTACCCATAGCTATCGCATTAAAAATACTCGATACCCGAAATATCGATATTACATTAAAAATGACGATTAGTCGGGGTTTCTTATACGTTATCTGTATATCTCTTAAGAAAATGTTTGCAGAATTACCAACTAGGCCGT
The DNA here is from genome assembly GCA_951828415.1 of Anomoia purmunda. Lineage (NCBI taxonomy): Eukaryota > Metazoa > Arthropoda > Insecta > Diptera > Tephritidae > Anomoia > Anomoia purmunda. The sequence goes on from OX639993.1 coordinate 20,769,662, forward strand.
TAGCTTAACATGCGGAATTTCAAAGTTCCTCTCCAATCTAAGCGATGTTGATACAGTTCAGCAAAAATTTAAAAGGGATTAGCTTACAGTGTGATCTTGATGAAAACTTTGAGTTCCTTTCACTCCACCTGATTGCCATATCCAAATATTATTCTGTAAATAATTTTTATACGCGAATTCGATACACTCGACTCGATTCCAAACAATATCGTTTTAAAAGTATGGGGTAAAAAATATAGGTATCGATATGGTCTCTTATCGTATCGAAATTCGTGTCCCTATTCCTCGAACATACCTTTTGTAAAATTTAAAATATCATGCCTGAAAATTATCGTATGGAGTTGCTAAATTATAACACCTTAAATGTGATTAGAATTATCGTAGTATCATTGGTAAAACCTAATGTTGAACTTCGAAAACCACAACGCCTTAAAATATTGGTGTGGAGTTCGAGCTTTATATAAGTATAATATTGTAGTCGTGCGATTCTGAGTGATATTTTTATTTATTTATATATTTTTTTATTCAATATATATAATCTAAAAAATATAAAAGTTTCTTACAGATTATTGTGATAAAGAAAGACACAGTTAACAATTACTTAACCAATTCATTTAACAAAAGCTTAAATTTAGTTTTTGGTAAATAGAAATCAAGTGCAGTGGAATTCATGATTTTATTATATTCATTTAGAGTCCTATATAATATATAGCGTTCTTGCTCGTTCTAGGAAAAAAGTATCATGATTACGAAGGTTCCTTGAAGGGATGTTAAAGTGAATATGTTCTAGTAAGAATGGACAGTCAATAGCACCTCGAATGATATCAAAGACAAAAGTGAGAGAAAGTATAGTCCTTCTAGAGTTTAGAGATTTTAAGTTAATTAGCTGACACCTAGCGCTATAAGAAGGAAGCGGGTCAGTAAAATGTAAAGAGCGTAGGGCAAACCTGATAAACGTTTTCTGAATTCTTTCGAGTCTCAATATGTGGCGTTCAAAGTATGGCCTCCAGATGAAGACTGCGTATTCTAATTTAGAGCGTACAAGTGAGGTAAATAATAGTTTCAAGGTGTAAGGATCACTAAAACCTGAACTGAATCGGCGAATGAAAGCAAGCATAGAATATGAATTGGCAATACTGGCGTTTAGATGGCTATGAAATAAGAATTTAGAATCGAAGACCACACCGAGATCGCAAATTTCGCCCACTGTGCATAGCTGAGAGCCACTGATGTAATATGAAGTAGCAATAAGGGAGCGAGATTTGGCGAATGAAACATGAAAACATTTTTTTTATATTTAAATGTAATTGGTTCTTTCTACACCAGAAAGCAACATTATGAAGATCCGACTGGATCTTAAGAGAATCTGAATTACTTGAAATAGTACTGAATATTTTCAAGTCATCTGCATATAGTAAAAATTGAGAATGCTTAAAACAGCTAGATATATCATTATTAAAGATAATGAATAGAAGGGGGCCTAAAATGCTCCCCTGGGGAATACCAGAGGACGCAATGAATGGACGGGAGGGCGCATTATCTACCACGACAGTACATCTGCGGGACGAGAGATATGATTTTATCCAAGAAAGAAAAATTGAGTGAAAGCCCAGTCTTGCTAATTTTGAAACTAAAATTGAATGGCTGATCTTATCGAAGGCTTTGGAAAAGTCGGTATAAATAATAATGATGCAAATAAATAAACTTAATAGCCTTGTGTTTTTTTCGATAACAGCCAGGACAATTTAGAATTCCGTGAAACTTTAATACAATAACTAATATGTAATAATAATATTATTTCTAGCATTAAAATTGATAAGATCGGTTTGCGCGACACCTACCGAGAAAAGTTGTTGACTTGATGTACATTGCCGATTACAACGAATACCACCATATGGCTGAATGTTTTATTTATTAACTTAAGTATAGCTAACCGATATAAAGTAAATATGTATGTATAAACTTACACGAATCTAATTTTTTCAAAATATTTGGCTTTCTTATCGCGCTAAACGCATGCATACGTACATATGTATGCGGGTATGTATGTACATTCATTAATCTGGAATTAAGCAGCAGCATGTGACTCAGTTTAAGAGAATTTCTAATGCTAGACATATTTACATAGAGATTAGCAATGCCTGGTGGGATTTTAGATTTTCTGTTTTTTTGTTTTTGTTTTGGTTGTTTTTACATACATGCTTCCGCTTTCTGTTTCAAATACATACATATCTGCGTAATATATGTATGTGCATTAAGCTGAGTCAAAAAAAAATTTGCCGTTCTCTGTACCACTCAAATTAGTTCATCTCCTTGTTGTGGCCACTGTTGCTTGTGAGAATTTCGCAAAGAAAGTCGCAAAAAAGGGGCTCATTAACGAATAAAAAGAGAACCATATTTCTGTTTTACTATTTATCCTAATAAAAAATTAATTTAAAGGTCCTAGATCGAATGTCGCTGTCGGAAGTAGAGTCGATATAGTGTCGATTATATTTTTTGTTTTGTAAAACTTGATCGGCATAAATTTGCATATAACAAACGGTTGCCAAGCTACAAGAATATCCATTTGAGTTACTACAAACATTGATCCAAAAATCGTATATAAATTCAGCCTCATTAATGTCCTTCGAGCCATCATTTTTCGTACTGCGCAGAGAGAGGTGGTTTTTTACAATTGAACAAAATCGAGAGGAGGGTAATCATGCGACTGAAAAACTACAAAGCCCCCACAGCCGCATATATAAAGGCTGAGCTGTTCAAAGCAGCCAGCAAAGAGCTGATAAGGCGAATTTAGAATCTTAGTACTTAGTACTATCGACTATATAGTACGACAGACTAAAACCCCTCTTGTGGTTTCAGATCTAACATAACCACCATTGCCCAGATATTCTAATGCCTCAAATCTTGGAAACCACCCTTGATAAAAAAACGACACACACCATATTTTCGTCGATTTTGGACGACGAATGAGGAAAGGCAATTAAAGCTTACCACTCAAATAATTTATTGATCATTTCGGTTTCTGTCACATACAACAGGTGGCAACCCTCTCAAAAATATAGGTATGCACCTTGTCCTAGCCGAGACGAACAGTTTGACTCTCATTTCTTTACATTTTATATCCTTGTGTATAATTTAATCAAATCTGAATTTCCACAAAGTTGGTAACCCTCTCAAAAATTTACTTATAAACTTTCTACTAGCATGTGACAACTCTCAATATGCTCTAAACCTTCGCCGCAGCGAATCGAACAGCTTGGCACCCATATTTTCATATTACATATTTATAACTTGTGTATAATTTTATTCATTTTGCCTTTTCAGACAGGTGGCAACCCTCTCCAAAATACGGGTATGAATCTTCTTCTCACCGAAACGAACCGCTTGGCACTTGTATTTTAATTTATCACATAACCCGTGTATAATTTAATTATATTCGAGTTTTAAAGCAGGTGGCAACACTCTTCAAAATATAGCTAGATGTAACAGTTCTCCTCAGCGAAACGAACCGTCTAATGCTCGCATTTTAATATTTTATATATATGTAAGTATTAGTGTATGATTTAATAAAATTTGGTTTTTCAAACAGGTGGCATCCATCTCTGAAATTTATATATGAACCATCTCTACGCCGACACAAACACCCATATTTTAATATCTCATATAACTTGAGCATAATATAACTCAATTCGACTTTTCAAACAGGTGGCAACACTCATAAAATTTAGCTATGAATGAACCTTCTTTCTGAGACGAACCGCTTGACACCAATATTTTAGCATACCATATAACATGTGTATATTTTAATTAAATTTTACTTTCCAAACAGGTGGCAACCATCTCCCAAGCATAAAATATACTTTACGAAATTTAATAAAAATCTGTCGAGCCGCATCAGAGGAGTTCGACCATAAACATCGTGGCACAAAATTTTTATATATAAGATTAGTATGTTTTAATGAAAAATTAAAAAAAAAAAATTTGCTTTTTAGTGTACTACATATAGGGACCCCAAATTTCAAATATAAAATCATAATGAAAGAGAAACGCTGCCTGCATAAGGAAGGGCATTAATATAACATGGACTAACTTTAGCTGTCTCAATTTTTATTATATTAAAAAACTCGATAATAAAAGTTATTTCCTGAGACTTTTTTATTGGTTTTTAGGAAATAAGAGTTATATTTTTTGCTTAGAAAGCAAATTTAATTTCACAAAAAAAACGAGGTTGATCTCAACACAAGGCCTTTACTGCACATCACTGTTTACTATTTACATAAAAAGACATGCGACTTTGGAAAGGAATTTGCGTTCAAAAAAAAAAAAAATACAAAAAAATGGTAAGCCACAAATTCCAAATGCATTAAGTAACCGGTTGGATAAGCTGCTCTGAGTTGAGTACAAAGCTTTGCTTAGGTTTAATTTGCCGTAGCATTGGCAGCGCTTGACTGGGTTTTTGGCGCAATTGGGGCTTTTGGCAAACTTAGAGGAAAAATCTGTTCCACTAACACAATAAGGGCGTATGTATATTTTTAGTACGCTTTCGTGTGTTTTCTTTTTTCTTTTTTAAATAACTACATATTTGCCTCGTTTGTTCTAGCAGAATATTTGCGGATTTCTGCGCTGCTTTTCATTTGTTTACAAATTCTCTACAACCTACATATTTATGCAACATATGCAAATATAGATACAAAAATGTACGCACAGGAAGTGGAAGGTATGTACATATATTAGAGGTAGCTGGGTTTAAAATTTCAAGTATTTTGTCTGTTTTTAGAGCCAAGTAAACAAAAGCCGATTATAAACAACAAAAATAAGGATGCTTCGAATAGAATTAAATGAATGAAGGGTGGGGGGTGCTGTTGTGGCGTAAAGCAATTTATGAAACACTGAAGAAGTGTAAGAAGAGGAAGCACTAAAAATCTATGTACACACACTGATAAGGAATGTCAACAATCACTTTGGCAATGGGAAAATAAACCAACAATAGAACAAAAAATATGCAAACGCTTTACGGGCCAACCAATCATAAAAATAACAGTAGCACACCGCAGAAGCGTAAATAAAGCTATGAGATATGTTGAAGTACAAAAATATATTATCTAAATAATGTATGTATGTTCGTGTGTATGTGTATGTTGATCAATATAAATATTGTATGATCGCTATGTATGTAAATGCCCCACCCGGGCTACCATGGCGTATGATGAACAAATACCAACAATCGCTCATTGCCAAGTAAATAGGCGTAGATATTAGCGAAAACAAAGCGCACGTCCGAGCCATATCTGCTCGCTAAGTTATATTACAGATATTAAAAGTAAAGTAGTGAGTGTAAATATTTAACAGAAAACTGCACAAAAATGAAGTGAAAGCAACAAGAAGTAAAAAAAAAGAAAAAATAACAATTTACATCGCATATATTTGCTTGCCTCCCATTTGTTGGTTAAGAAAACTATATTTACTAGTTTTTTGCCGCACCTAGTGAGGTTTATTATTTGAAGTAATTTATTTTTTCATAACAAATACATTCACTAAAAAAAATCTTGTAATGTAAATGCGATGGTTTCCAGTATTTTTTCCAAGATACTCGCAGTCGAGAGTTATATAACTTTTGGGGTAAAAATATGATATTGACATATTTTTTCTTGGTTTGAGCACAAAAATATTTATTTGGGAAAAGAAAACATGTCATATAATATGGAGTCCCTATGCGCGGCAGAACTAAACCTCCATAGTAAAAATTCTAGAAAGCAAAAGGGGTATAATATGGTTTTTAAGATATAAGTAGAGTCGAACTCCTCTATAACGAAGTCGTCGGGACCGGTGAAAAAGTTTGTTATAGAGAGGGCTTCGTTATAGAGAGGTCATACGAAATTTCATGCCTTTATGTTCAAGGCCTATTTAATGAAACATTGATTCATTTTATTTGTTTTATTTGTTTTTATTTCTTACATTTTAAAAACAAGACCTTAATAAAAAGTCATAAGGATTATTCAGGTATGAAAAAATTGTAGACTGTAGTTTCTTTAGCTGTTTGAGCCTTTTCCTTATCAATAAATGCTTCTAAGGAATTAATTTTATTAAATATAATGTTGGGTACATCGCTCCGTGATTCAACAAATGTTAATAGAGTTTGTAATGCTGCACGCGTTTCGGATAATGATGGAACTCTAATATATTTTTGTGTATTATAACAACTACTTTTTAGCTCTTCGCTAAATTCGTTATAGAGGAGTTATTTGCTATGGAAAATTCCATTTATGTATAACAAAAGAATTCGTTTCAGAGAGGAATTCGCTATAGAGAAGTTCGTTATAGAGAGGTCTAAATATAAGAATAAATTGTGAAAATCGTAGTGTTTCAAAAAAAATTCGTTAGAGAGAGGTTTTCGTTATAGAGGAGTTCGACTGTAGTTGAGCCTTTCCATTTCCAGACAACCGGTCCATTCGGGTCATAATCATACACGTATTTTGTTTTTTTTTGACCGAAAAAAATTTCTTCCAACATTTTTTGGCGATTTTAATTCCACTGTGAAAATTGTATTTTTCCGTCTTTCCAATTTTTTTTTTTAAATGCCCATAACTTCTCTAAAAGCTGATTGACTTTGATAATTCCGCTACCAAAAATTTGTTGTATTAGTTGAACATTGAAATGCGAAGAAAAGTAAATCCCTACTCATGTCCAAATTTTTTTTTCGAAAAAGTGAAAAAAGATACTTTTTTCAAAATTTAATTTCTCGAAAAGTGTATTTTTTTATTTTTTTCACATTAGAAAGAAGACACTTCAAAAAGTACTTTGGCAAAGCGTCCAACACTTTTTGTTTAAGATATAAATTTTTTTTTTAAATAATAAATATGTATATCGAAATTTTTTTTTTTCGGTCAAAAGAAAAATAGGTATCTGATCATTTTGGCCAAGAAATAACATATTCGAGTTTCATGAAAAAAGAAATACTTGACCCGCATGGATCGGTTGTAATGATCAGTTATAATTTTTTTCATTTATTTTTTCACACAGCAGGCAACCATTTTCATTACTTCTTTCGAAAATTAGCTCTCATGAAACCTTTTTTCTTACTATTATCGTAAATTTTATTTAACTTATTTATGAATTTGTATTTAATTTTTTAAACTGGTGTCAATCCTCAGCAAATATTTCTTTAATGTCATGGTTAACGGAATTAAAAAATTTCTAAAATATATCTTCAAACTTAAAGTTTTTTAAAGTTGGAGACCAATATAGTAGCATTACAGTTACCTAATTTAATTAAATTTTTGAAAGGTATGTCCGTGTTACCATAACAGTTAGTTTATGAATTAAATTGAAATAATCTGGTCAAACAAGTAACAAGACTATCAAAAAAAATCAAACTTAGCTTTGTTAAATATTTTCCATTTGGCGCCCCTATTGCATTTTTTTAGCAACGTTATTAATTAAATTCAATTTAAAATTTCAAACAGTTGGCAACCCTCTAAAAAAAATTCGCAAAAAAAGTATGTTTAAGTTTAACACGAGTAGTAGAATTTTAGTTTATTTATTAATTAAACAGAATTGACGCTTTCAAACAAGTGGCAACGCTCCTCAAAAGTATTTTTTAAAAACCTCTATCGTTTCACAAAAAAATTGTAATACTTTATTTAACTTAAGGAATGAATTGTACCAACCTTTTTAATCAAATTGAATTAGTCATTTTTATAAAGATGGCAACCCTCTTTAAAGCTATTTCTGTATAAACCGATTTCGTTACGCACCGGTATATTGTTTATTTTTTTTTAACTAACCTGTATTTAGCTTTTTGAATAGATGGCAGCCCTTGTTTGTGATCAAGAAATAGAAATTAACTACATGATCATAGGGTTTGAGCGAGAAAATCAAATTCTAAAAATTAGTTTAATTTTTCATGAGAAAAAACGGAACTAACTTTTGACGTTTTAGCCAGTTTTTTATTTGGAAAGTAGTAGAAATATTAGGTATAATTTTGACAGATATCATTCGAAAATTTTGCAACAATATATGTAGGTGGTAATTAAATATACTCCAAACTTGTGCCTGGTTTTAGAAAGTGTTTGATTTTTTCATTTAAAATTTCAAAATATTCATTGCGATATTTTCAGTCCCTGACTCCAAGTGTTGCCAACCATCTAATGTCTCCTGCCAAAATAGGGCCGCAACAGTAAAGATTGCGGAATGAAAAGAATGCGCGATAGAAGCGAAAGAGGGGTGTGACCACTTTTATTGCCCGCCCAATGAGAGCAGTGAAATTGAGGAGCTACAAAAGTAGCAGTGGCGCCATTATAGGCCCTTGGAAGTATCGGACGTAATAGCGGAGTTGGATGGCAACCCATCGATCGAAACCAGTGTCGAACGAGCCGAGAAGACCTTTTTAGAGTTATCGTTCGTCGCTATGGTTCACCTACTGTTTTCTGTCTCTGCAGTCGGGTCATTTGTTACACTCGCTAGCTCGAAGCTAGCCTTTTTCTCTTGAACCACTGCAAGTGAATTAGAAACGCCACTGTACAGGGGTACAGGTACAGGTACAGGTGAATGCAATAATTTAATTTTCTTGAACATCAACGACAAGTTTCGATTGAATGCCGATTAAAAGTATACAAAAATACGTAGAATATTTTTACGTATCAATTTGCGCGGAAAGCCAGTCCCTGTTATAAATGAAATTGAATGAAATTGGTTTAAAAACGTCGGTGTTTTTTTTTTTATTATTATTAATTTTGCTTAATTTCGAGCAACAACAAAGTTAAGAACAATTTTTGTTTGTTTATTAATAAACCATAGGTGGGTCACACTTTAATCTTTTATTTCAATCGAAATATGAATGCCAAAAAAAAAAACAAAAAACAACATAAATGATAAAGCAACAAGGTGTATATTGAAGGTGAAAGGTGTGAATCAAATTGAATTGTATGGTGGCATAAATGAATGTACAAATGTCTTTAGCACCTGCACGACGTCAGTCAATCTAATAAGCCACACATCGCCATACTTGGCTCCTCACAAACATAATAAATAGATGTAAGTAAATTATACGAATGTAAATATTTAACTATGCATACAATAATTGCACATATGTATTTTCGTGTTAATTCACTTGAAGCATAATTAATCATTAAGTCAACACTTCAGGAGTTGAGCAAAAAACGAAATAAACAAAAACTAAAACACAAAAAACAACACAAAAAACAATACTTTGTTAACTCAAATTTATGTCTTCCCAAACGATTCGTGAGCGAACGCTAAGTGCGAATGCAAATAAATTTTCGTCAATTGTGATTACAAACTTTTATTGTTTGTATATTTTGTGTGGGTAAATTTTTTTTGCTCAACTATTTATGATACATACATATGTGCATACTGGGATAAGTGAAAGGAATCAACGACAACAGTAGTTGCAATTTATGAAAAAAAAAGAAGAAGAAGAAGCTATTGTTTTACAACATTTTGTTGTTTTTGTTTATTTGTTTTTAACAGCTGCAGTAAATCGTGGCACGTGTGTAGCTTGAAGGTGTTATTATTTTTAATTGCGATAACAAATTATGAAAAAAAAATGAGTGAGCTTTGCCAAAGCAGTCATTTTAGTTATTAAAATAAGTAATAGGGAGATTCACGAAGTCTCGCATAGCCCTTTCATAGTGCATGGATTACAATGCTTGCAAAGTTTTCCAATTCGCGCAATAGCACAACAACAATATGCATGCTAAACAAGTAAGAACTCGTCTAAGTTCGAGGTTTAAATACTCAGCGCAAGTGTTTATTTGAAATAAACTTTACTTGTTGTAGACAACCAAAAAAATCAATCTTGTGTATTAAAATAAATGTGAAGAGTCCTTTACAGGCGGCCGAAGAACTCAACCGATTTTTATGAAATTTTTACAGCAGATGCATATGCTCTTCGGGCCCAACATAGGATATCTATAAAGTGTGCGGTGAAACGGCTCCATGGAAGAGAAAATTTTAATTCGTCTTGTATCCGCAGCTATTCAGGGCAGATGAATAATATTTGGGGAAATGCATACATGTGTGCATATGTATTATATAAGTAGATCCAACTGTATATCGTTTTCGAAAAAATGCGCAATCCTAAACCCTATACAATATAAATATCGGATGTTTTTGATTTTTGTAATTTACCCTTATATGAGAGGTGGGCATGGTTTTGATACGATTTTTCCAATTGTCAAAATTTTGCTTATTAACATGAAATGCAGCTTGTATACAAAATTTGGTAGAGTTTGGTGGCATAGTTTTTGAAATATATATGGTGGGCGGTATCACGCCTATTACCAAAACTTTTTTATTTCGTGTACTTGTTTATGCAACCTCATTTTACATATTAAATTTGAGCAAATTCTTTTTAATAGTTACTTGCATAAATATCGCGTTTTTTGGGTTTTGAAAATTGCCGTTATATGAGAGATGGGCGTAGTTTTGGTCCGACTTTTTAAATTTTTGTAATTTTTCTTACTTACTTCAAGCGTAATGTGTGTACCAAATTTAATAGATTTTGGTAGTGTGGTTTCGTAGATATACTTATTTTCTATAAAGTGGGCGGTGCCACGCCCATTTCCTAATTTTTTTTGCGTTCAAATATTTGCTAGTGCAACCCCATTCTTCACATTAAATTTAAATGAATTGTCGCTTTTTTTTGGTTTTTGAAAATTACCGTTATGATTTTAAAAATTTTCGAAATTTTTTTTTTTTTTTAACTTGAAATGCAAATTTGATAAAGTTTAGGTTTGCTTTTTTGACTAAAGGAGGCGAGGCCTAGTCCATTTTCCAAAATACATTTACACCCGTATTCCTTTTCTCAACCCGATCCAATGTATCAAATTTGAGAAAATTATATTTACTGGATCCTGGATGGATATCGCATTCCTCTGATTTTCATAAAACACCGTTATATTGGCGTGGCTATTATCCAATATCGCCCATTTGCAATACCAAAGTTCCTTGGGTCCATAGCAAAAGTGTGTACCTAGCTTCGTTAAGACAGCTCAATAATTACACGAGTTATCCGACCCACGAACGGACGGACGAACGGACAGACAGACAGACATAGCTTAATCAAATTCGCTATTAATTCTAAGAAATTTGGTAGATATATGTCTATATCTATTAGGTGAAGAAAGTTATAATATCCTGGGCACCAGTGCGCTTGTGTATAAAAATTAATGCAATACCTGCAAAGTATGCTGCATCTAAACTAGTGATGCCAATTTTGGGGGTTTTCCTGATACCGGGATTGTCGGGATTATATTATGAATTCCGGGACTGTTCCGAAATTAAAATTGATTCTTAAAAAATCTACCAAGTGGAACAATGTAACAGCCTGAGCAGCCAATTATGGTATTTTCAAGCAGAACATTAAGAAAGAAATGGAGTTTTTTTAGTAATTCAGAAATTTATTAATTTTAATTTATTAATATTAAAAAACAAACAAAAATTTTACAAACCTTCAATTGGAAGTTTTCAATATTTTTTAATAAAGAATTTATACCGCAAGTTCAATGTTATTGTTTTGCAGTTGCTGCTGCATTTTTCTTTGTAAATTATTTTACAACACTCTTTGCGATCGCTGAATAATGACTTTAATTCAGGCAGTTATACAATGATTGTTCATAAAATGTTTAGTGAAAAGAATTGAATACATTTATGTGTAAAAACTGATTAAGTCAAATTGCTTTTTGTTACTGTTTGTATTGATTCAAGTGTGATATTAAAAAAAATTAAAACATTTAGTGTATTAGCCGCCAAGCGTGACGTAAATTTATTGATCAATAAATGTTGGAAATACAGTCTTTTTTCCTCAAAAAGTGAAATTTTTTGTTGCAAATTTTACTAGTTGCATCTGGTGTAAGAAAAATAATATTGTACTAATAAATAATGCAATAAAATTAAGTAATCCGAGATTTTTGGAACGCAAATTTCGGGATCCCAATTTGACATACCTCGTCTACAATAAACCCATATTGATTTTTTTACAATAAAGTGTAGCAAATTAACTGTTACGCTGTATCTCACCGTAGATGTGGTTTTTATTCTTTCACTGATATTTTTTTTTTGAAAATGTAAGTTTTATATATTTTCCTATATTTTTGTTATTAACTAATTTCTGATTTAATATTTTTAGAAGGTGCATCATCCGCTAAAAAAAGAAAATACAGTAGGCCAATATGAAGTGGAGCGTGCGTCAGGCGCTTATCATAATTGTGAACTTGCATGGGGATTAATTTAATGGCGCTAATGTATTTTTATAACGTTTTTCAAACATTTACTAAGGCTTGAAGGAATATAAAACAAATAATTAGTTTCAAGAACATTACAGTTTAAGTTCGAATATTACACTGCGTAACAAAAATTTAAAAAAAACCTGCGGTCATGATTTTATTAATAGTTTTTATTAACATTAGTAGCAGGCTTACGAACTGCGTTTTTACTTTTTTTGGATTGGCTCTAGTTCTTGAGATAAACGAAACTTAAGAAATTAATGAAAAAAAAATTATATGACCCAGTTCCAGTTGTATTAATTTAATTATTCCTCCCCCGTATTGCACAGTTATGACTTGCCAATTCCAGTATTTTTAGAATCATCTGCTGCAAACTGTGATGATGGTGAAATGGCAGAGACATCAGAAAATCCGACTAATAGCGGTGAAAGTGAAAGTTTGAAGAAAGTAGTTGTACGAAACAGGGATTTTCTGCAGAAGAGCTCAATGACTTGATTCGTGACTTGAATTTATCAAAAAAGTCGTCTGAACTTCTGGCTTCGAGGCTAAAACAAAAATCTTGTCTACAACCTGGTGTTGCTATTACAGCCTTTAGGAACAGAGAGCAACACCTTCTGCCTTACTTCACCAAAGAAGACAATCTTGTGTATTGTAAAAACATTTCTGGACTCTTGAGTGCTATGGCCATTCCCGAATATAATCCCGAACATTGGAGGCTTTTTATAGATAGCTCAAAAAGAAGTCTGAAATGTGTGTTGCTACACAATGGAAATAAACTTGCTTCGGTTCCAATCGGTCATAGTACCAAACTAAAAGCAGAATACGAAAATGTAAAAATTGTCTTAGCAAAGATTTTGTATGCACAAGATAAGTGGTCAGTATGCGTGGAGATGGTGAAGTTGGTGAATTTTTTATTGGGCGAACAAAGTGGGTATACTAAATACCCCTGTTTTATATGTTTTTGGGACAGTCGTGCAAGAAATGAACATTGGATTAGAAAGGACATGCCGGTGCGAGAAAATATGGAGATAGGAACAGCAAATGTGGTTCATGACCAACTGATAAGCCGAGAAAAAATCATTCTTCCACCACTTCACATCAAGCTTGGGCTAATGAAACAGTTCATCAAAGCCCTTGATAAGACAGGTGACTGTTTCCAACTTAATACGGTATTGTCCTGAGCAACAACATCATCATAAAATATATGAAAATATATATATAAAAATACATGAATTAATTCTACACATCAACTAATTGCCTAGTACCTTTACATTGTTTTTGAAGCTTCTAAAGCCAGTATATTATTGTTATTTATAGATAGAATAATTTAAAATACTAAAAGCTACCATATGAAGCGCACTAGCTACTCAGGCTTTAAGTGCTTTGATTATTTTAAAGGATTAATAAAAAAAATACGCTTCACTGATTATTTAAATCAAATGTTAATACTAAAAATAGTCTTTTTTATGTAATTGAATATTGCTTTTACCTTAGCGGTGTTTGTATCCCTAAGTAGGGTAGATGGCAGTGAAGTACGAAAAATGAGAGTTCGTGTTGTGGATCTGCCTGGACACTGTTCGAGAATATTTTCCACAGACAGATATCCTTGGCAAAATGGACAAGTGGCAGCACTTGCACCAAGAAGAAGATGAGCATGAGAAATCCTCGTGTGCCCAAGCCGAAGGCGAACGAATAAGCTAATTTCTCGTCTAGATAGATGCCCTTTTCGCAATTCGGATTAATTGTGGTATAATGATGTTGATAATGCAACCATTCCAACGTTTTTGAATTACGCCAGTGTATATATACATAAATAGTTCTTCAAATCTCTAGTGGAGGATATAGTAAATGTTAACACCCCCCGATAAGCTGGCATCCTTTACTGCTTTATCGGCGAATTCATTTCCTGGAATGCCTTTGTGACCAGGCATCCAAAGAGTTTTGAGTTTATTATTGATTGTATATAACTTATGCGAAACCCGTACAAAATTTGTTCGAAAATCGTAATACGAATAAAATATTTGAATTTTTGATTTATATGTAAAGCTGCAAACAAATTTTAATTGCGCCTTTTTCAGCCTCCTTATTTTGCCTATCTAGGCTTTTTTTCCAAAAGTTCTGGCAACACAAATTTATTTCCACAAGCTGGTATCTAATGAGTTTTTCAAACTTCCGGGTCAAAGCCAACTTCACATTTTGACCATTTTATTCGTCTGCCAAAAGCAATTACTTTTATTTGCAAACCCATTAAAATTGAGTCATCACCAATCACTTTTGTATATATGTAAATATACACACATACATAACTACACATATAATATAAAAATATTAATGCAGATCCCTCAGTATAAATCTAAGAATAATCATAACAGCATTGAATTCGCTATCAACTGACGCGCGTTATCATCATCAATACTCGTACTCGTCGAAAGGAGTCAGTGAAGCATCGCCCGCCGACAAGTGCGACTATACAAAAATAACAACAAACAACAAACAAACAAACAACTGCCTGTAATAATATATTGAGATGTGAGATTAAGAATTTTTAATTGAAGTTATTAATTGATAAGAAGAATTTTTAAGACAATATACTTTACGTCCGTCCGTCCGTGACATCAGATGATGACACTTTAACGATCAATCAAGCGATAAAGTTCTTTTGTCTGTCAATTTGGAAATATTGCAATGTACATAGTTTACAAGCCATTGAGAATTTTCCACTTGTCTTATACTAGTAGGTGTGGTTGTATGTATGTATGTTTGTGTATGTGTAAATCTCGTAAACAGTATTTAATTAAATAATGCGGAGAAATAAATACTTGACTGATAAGCCGACTGTGGGTGGGGCGGATAGCTTCTGGCTTTGTACATATATTTCTAGGTGAAAGTTATTTTTTTGGTTTTTGTTTTTTTTTTTTGACTAAGTTCTCTATTCATTTATACAGTTTAACGGGTATGTGAATTTCCAAAGTACGCCCTCATAATAAGTATTGTTTATTGAGATAATCATCTGATTCTAATGTCACATAGATTGCAATTTCTTTTCTTTCTTTTTAAATACTTACAACTACGGTCAAAATATTAGCAGTGTTAGTTTTGTTTTTGGCAGTTTTGACTATGTTACTTTACTGTGCATTAATTTTTTGTAAAAATATAAAAGAATCTATAACAAAATCATATAAATTCAAACTTCTTATTAAATGTAGAAAATTCAAAAAATTTGAATCAAAATTTCAAACTAAATAATTAGATTAGAGTATGCAAAAAAACAAGTAAAAAACTCGCACTAATTTTTAAACGCTTCAAAATATGCACTTTATTATACTAAAATCAAATGTGCTTTACACCAAAAAATTTTCTAGAAATTCTTTATAAAAAGTTTTATATATTGCTGAAAATTTTTTGCGTTTTTCTAAATCTATACTTATCATATAAAATTAATTATATGGAGAATATTTGCAGCGATTTGTCTCTCAAAGTACCAAATAGATATAAAATGTTTTTTGTTTTAAGAAGCGTTTTCGAAACAAATTTTTTAATTTGCTGTTTTTTTGTTTAAGTTTTTCAAACATTTTTTTATTTGTTTTTTTTTTAGTTTTTTAACCATTTTTACATTAGAGTACAACACCGACAACTAAAAAAAAAATCGGTTCATTTTTCCAGCGGTATTATAAAACTCATTATATTTTAAGGCCTCAAAGAAAATATATCGTAATAATTTTAAAAATTTAGGTGAGCTAGATCAATTTGAATTTACCTCCGTTTTTGTGGTTTTTTATAAAAAATGTATTTAAAAAAGTCACTATCGTTCATTCATTATCGGTTAAGCTTAAAAGTTCTGCATAAAAATCTTTAAAAATTTATTTATTTATTTAATATAGAAATTGAAATTGAATTGGAATCGGCACCACGAGCTCATTCGATTTAGACATGTCCGTCTGTCTGTTTGAACGCAAATTAGTCCCTCAGGTTTAGAGATATCTAACTGAAACTTGGTAGGCCGAAATATTTCTATAATATATTAATCATTTATCGGAACCGACCAGATCAGGCATTATATACATAGCTACTATACAACTGATTGTTCAGTTATGATATTTTGCATTATAACTCCCACACTAAAGCAGCTAAGGACATAAAATTTGGCACTCCTTTCACTTATGATTAAAAAAAGCTATACAATGAAAATTATCAGGATCGACTGATTATTCAGACATGAGGTTTAGCTTTAAAACTTCTATATTTAGACAGTAAAAACCATGCAATTATGTAGGCCATTCACTCATCAAATCTTACAAGGTCTACAGAGAAAATCAACTAGAATATATGTATTCTGACTTTACGCGAACAATGCAGTAGTTTAAATTAAATTTTTTTAGCTATATATTCATAAAAGTTGTGAAGGCTGCTTTACTTGTTTTTGTTTGCAAACGATCCTATTCACGCCCTCAACAAGTGTCCTTATTATGAATCCTTTGAAGAAGTTTTTAAATTTCTTTAAGCTGACCTTTTAAGTTTACAGTATTTTAGCATTTCTTTCTTACAATATCAAAAAAAAAAAAATTGGTTTCTATATCTAAAGCGCTTCAGTTTTAAAGAAATTTTTAACGCGATCGAGCTCACGTAATTTTAATATTTTAATATTTTGCCGGAAAAAAATTTTACAAACACGGAACCTTTTTGGTGATTCACACAAATGCGCATCAGCAAATTTTTTTTATGTTGAACCCAAGTTTTTTAAATAAATTGTTTTCTTACACAAACACATAATATTTAATAGGTTGTAGATTTCGAGGCGTATCAAACTACGCCGGGTATTTGCTAGTGGAGTATAAAATTGGTAATTTAAATTGACATGATTTTTGGTATAGAATAAACCGTGCTACAAATATTGATAGCGTACAACCGTTGAGAGACAGCTTTAGAACTCTTGACGTTTGCTAACATTTAAAAAAATTTCTCTCGCTGTCATTCCATTTGTTTTGTTTTCATTTTCCCTCAAGCCGAAGAAATATCCCAGCGAACATATTCGGAGCACTCAGAATTTATGAGTATGTGAAGAATCCTACATATTAGGAGAAATATGCTTATGCTAATTTAGCCTTTCTGCGACGTCATGCGAGGGATTATAAAGACCCCTATACTAGGAAAATATTGTATAACTCCCTAGTTCGTTCCAAGCTCGAATATGCCTCTCAGAATTGGAACCCTATTTATACCTCTCATTCTAATAGAATTGAAAGAGTGCAACGAAATTTTATTAGTTTTGCCTTGAAACCGCTTCACTTTGCTGGTCCATTACCATCCTATAGCGCGCGTTGCATGCTTATAAGTTTGAAGTCTCTTGCAAATAGGCGCACCGTTCAGTCTTTGATGTTTGTTTATGATGTTGTTTGTGGTTTTATTGACTGCCCGGAAATTCTTGAACAGATTAGCTTCAATGTCCCCAACAGAACCCTACGCTTTAATTATCCATTTAATATTAAAACAGAAAAATATAATTACCTTAATTTTGCTCCTATTAAGAAAGCACTTACTGAACTGAATAGTATACATAGATCTCTTGATCTAGATTTTGCTATGCCCAGATGCATTTGCCGTTCTAGAATTGAGTCTCATTACACATAATATATATTTCTTTCTAGTATGTAAAAATTAGTTTTAAGTCTTTTTTGTATCTAGTCTGTAAGGTTATTGTAACTATTGACTTAAATAAATGAAATGAAATGAAACATCAGAAGAACATCTTTTTTTAAATCATAGGACACATACATACATATTTGATCTAAATTATAAGCAGGCACTTTAATGAAAATTTCTATCGAAAAAAATTATTTCTTTTTTATTATTTAAATTTATTTTGTGGAAATTTTTTTTCCGTCTGTTTTTTAAATATACAGCAAAATGCTATCAATCTCCACGAGGCCGTGTTACATTAGGTTAAAATGGCGGCGAAGGAGCTCAACACCTAATTAACAACCAAGTGCCGTTTTGATACTATAGAACCTGGGTTAAATTTAAAATATTATTGAGACTAAAGTCGTATTGCGTTTTCTCATTAGAGTCGGACATCTTCCTGTTGTTCATTTTCATCTCTGCGACTTCGGTAGCTATCAGCATTTAAAATTTTTGTATGACTCATATTGGTGTCATATATATATATGGATTTCAAATCATATACAAACATACGTCGATCTTTACATCAAGGAAAACCCTTAATTTTGGACTCTTTAATGAATATATTATGAGCTCCGGAATAAGACTCGATAATAACTCATTTATAACTCCAAATGTTTGCTGGGAAATTTACATCGAAATAACAAAATTTGAATGTACATATGTGTGCAAAAAATAAATACAAACAATTGTGCTTAATGAACTTCTACTTCCATGTAAGGCGAGTTTTTTACCACAAATTTAAAATTATTTTACCTTAAATTAATTAAAAATTAAAAATTTTGATTTATTTATTTTAGTTTGCACCATTTCGAGAGAGTATTTTTAAAATGCTAGCAAACGTCAAAACCCTCGAATGGCTGACGAATTGAGCGATCGGTTGTATCTTGTGAATATTTTTTATCATAGAATAAACTATATTTTTAATTAAAAAAAAAAATCAAATAAACATTAAACAAATAAATTAAAAATATCGCACTGGTATTATTTCGGCCGTAGCTGTACATGCACTCCGTTGCAAATTATAAAGTTAATTCTCTAATAAAAACCATATAAACCCAAACACAAACTTTTTACAAAACTTATAATAATTTAACAAATTTTCATCAGAATTTCTAACTTTGAATATGCGGTTTTGTTGCCAGTTAAATTTTATAAATACATCTAATAAAGATTCATTGTGAAGTGGCTACAAACTGCCTTTGATTTTTGACAATTATTTTTATCGATTTTTTTTTTTTTTGTTTTCATTTAACACAAAAATATACTTATAATAAAAATTATGCTTATATGCAGGGAAACCGCAACACCCTCGGCAAGAAAAATGCTCAAAAACCAATTATAATTCCTAGCTACTTGTAACTGGCATTTTATTATACTGAAATTTAATGTGCTATGAAATTGCGTACTCAAAGTTTAAAAAGTTTAAAATGTTAAGAAAAACTTGTAAAATTTTTATACATTTTGTATAAAATTTGAAACTTGGGTTCACGGAGTATACATTTGTACTTATCGGTCACACTATGTACAAAGACAAATTCAAATTTATCTTAAGTAAATTTTCTTTACATTTGCGATATAAATTTGTAAGCAATTAGTTTGCGCTGTAGTAGCTATTTACTTATATACATATTTGCTGGTAAAACTATGGGAAAAAGTTAAATATAAAAATTATATGCAATACCGATAAAACTATGGCTATTCTCATCGGAATCAACAATTTTCTAAGCGAAAATCATAAATCGCTAGATTCTGTGCTACTTTTGATCAAGAACTTCAGAGCTGCTCGCTGGAATTTGTTGTTTGTTTGATAAATAACAAAACAAAAGAAACGATGATTTAAAGTTTACTGAGCGCAAGGCGCATTAACCAGGTGACAGCAACAGGGTTGATTTTTTGATTTCTTTCATTCGAAGTGGTTCATCAGCTGTCAAAGTTTGTTTACATTTTATCATAACAAACTATTATTTGTTTTGATTATAGATGAAAAGAAATTGTTTACATATTGCATATCCAAATTATATTTACATATTCAGAAATGGGAATATGTTTTTTTTTTTGCAATAAGAGGAGGGGTAAAGGCTGTAACTTTTTTAAGGTTCCGCAAGATCAGTGGAGAAGATCCAATTGGAACAGAGCATGTGGCGTGAAACTTCCTGTAAGCGGTTGGGTTTGTTCCGATCACTTTTTGGAATCCGACCTCATTGCAGGAGCGCAAAGAACAAATCGAATGCCCAACTCTGTTCCTACGCTTTATGTACCAACGCCTTTGATGTAAGTATTCAACACGCAAATAGAACAATAGAATTACTTATGTACTTATCTTCAATGTGCCTTGCTGGTGTGCGTTTTGTTTACTTATTGAATTGTCAAACACGCCAAATTTGCCATTTCTATGTTGACGTTTGATGGGCCACTTGCAACAACAAAAAACATGGCAGGGTTGTATTTTTTCTAATGCTGTTACCTGGCTAATGTGCCATGACTGAGCGAAAGTAGTGCTGAAATTCTATTCTATATATATTCTACAAAAGATTATTAACTCAAAACTTTCATTTTTAAGATTTTGTGCAAAAAGCATTCATTCACAGTTATCTAAAAAACCATTAAAGAAAAAGCAAAACTTTGGTGTAATTTGTTTCCAAAAATAAGAGCTAAGCGGGTCTTCTCAATTTACATTAGACTGGAACTCTTTTTTGCATTTTCCTAAGAATAACATATTTTGACTTAATAGTCTTTTGTAAAATATGTGCTATGTGTTGTCTAAGCTCTCTTTTTAGCTGAAATTTACTAAACTGTTTTAGATGAAATTCAAAATAAAATAAACAAATTTCTTAAAAATTATTGTCAACATATCGAGTTTTCACTTTAAAAGCAATGTCTCCCTTACATTATCGAAATTTCAATTTAAAAGCAATGTCTCCCTTACATTATAGAAAATAACAATAATTTTATAGCAGTGAAAATTACAAAAACCTTGCAAATTTTGTTTATAAAAATTTTAACTTTCATTTTGTGTGCTAAACAAAATGATTCCCTTCTTTTATTTAGCTCCAAAAACTTTTTTTCGATTTGAATTTTGCATGCACTTTATTATATTGAAATTGAATAGACTATAAAACCGCATAGTGGCAAAGATCTTAAAAATTTTTTTTAATAATTTTTTTTTTGATTTTGATGAGAATTTTTTGAAATTTGTTGAATTTTCAAGAAATTTTGCACAATGCTAAAAAATGAAGCATATTTTTGTAAAAAATTGCGACAAAAGAAAATTATTTAAAAAAGTAACAAAAACATTTTGAATGCTGTTAGTTGAAGAAAATATTTTGATATGAAAAAAATATTTAATATTAGAAATTCTCTTCGCAAAAGTATATATGGCACCAAAAGCTGTCAATTCGAATTTGAAACTTTTTGAATCACTCTTAAAATACATATATATATGTCAAATATTTTAGTGGTTTTAAAAATTCCATGTGTAAAAAATCAGGTTCAGCAAAGATTCCATATCTTGTTTTATTCGAACTGTTTAGAAGAAAATTTCGATTATTTTAAATATTTTGCAATTACCAATTATTTTATTTTTTTTTATTTTTAATTAATCAGTTACAAAATATAATTGAAATTGAAAAAAAAATTGTTTCAATACTGTTCCTTGTAATCCAATTAATTTTCTGTATAATAAATGTATTCCGGCCTTTCAGCAATCCCTGAAAACTTATTTTTTTTAATCCTCACAAGTTATATATTTATTTTTATTTTTACTTTTATTTCGTTACTACTAGAACAATTAATTATTTTTTTAGTATAGAATCTTTCAAAATGTCACCTTATGGTTAAAACATGTTTTATTAAATGAGCTACATTTAAAACCATTTGAAAATTTTGGTCTTTTCTTATATGGCAATTTCAAAAAAAATATATTTGTTCCCCATACATACATATGTAGTGTAGGTTATCGAACATTTTTTAACATTTTTTTTAAGAATATTTAATATTGTAATTGCAAAAGAAACAACAGATTTATAATTAAAACTAATTATATAATTGGAGGTATGTTTCAAAAATATGTCAAAACCTTTTTGATTGGAAAAATATGTGTTATTTGGAAAAAACTGATAGTTTTTTTCTTGGTAGTAATAAAAATTCAGTGTGCAAAATTGCGATAACACTTTTGGATACGTATCGCATTTAAAAAAAAAAAATTTTTAAATTAAAAAACTTAAAAAAAATATGCAAAAGAATTTCATTTATTGAAAATTCATTGAAGAAATTAAAAATACAGTGACTCAGGAAATGCCCATATGATGATTATGTTTTTAATATCGGCAATGTTTTGAAGTGAAATCATTCTCGTTAAATTTTTAGAAAATTATTCTTTGATTTTTTTTGTTTTTGTTAAAACGCAATTTTGTAACACATTCAATTTAAGCATTCAAATTTGAAATTCTGAAGTGGCTAAAAGTTCCGGTTGATTTTTGACAATTTTTTTTTTTTTTAATTTTGGCCTTAGACACTTTTATAAATTCCCGTTGGTTTTTAACACATTTTTGTGCTGGCCGACTTGCGCATTTTCTGCCACATAAACTACAAGCGTTAAATAAAAAAACTATTCTAAAACCAAAATTTCAAAAAGTCTCAAAAATCAACTTTTAGCCTCTGAAGACTTGTGCATTATAATATTAGAACTGCATAGCCAAAATTATTCTACAAATGCTGATTAAAAAGTTTGACATTTAGTAAAAATTTGTTTAATTTTTATAATTTTTTTTTTAATTTGAAATTTTAAGTTATATGATTTTTGTTATAGAACAAATAATATATTTATTATTAAAAATTATAATACTAGAATTGAGTTGGCTGCACAATGTATACTCTAAAATATTCTACAAATTCTGAAAAGAAAATTTAAAAATTAACGAAAATTTATTGAATTTTTATACATTTTATTTAAAGTTTAGAAAGTTGTAGGACTGTGTTTTCATAAAAAATTTACGAAAAAATTATCAAAAAAAAACATAAAAGTTTTTGTATGTTATAAAAAAAAATCACTATGTGGTAAATTTTTTGAGTCACTGTATTTTCCCCATATAAAACCATGCAATATTAACCAATTCTAAGATAAATAGCGGGCACTCTTTACATTCTCCCTAATTATGAGAAGCATAAAAGCTCCGAAAAATTGATTTTCCAATACTTTTTGGGACTACCCTAATGCGCATAAATATACTAAATATACATATGTAGTATGTATATATATCCGTGTAAACAAGAATTTCAAGTGCGCATTTCGCTACCCCAAACTGCGTAAATGTTTTTATCAAGTGAATACACTCACACATGAATACAAACAAAAAAAAATACATACATATATAAATAATTTAATCACATGGTTAACTGTCTTCGTATCACATTGAATGCGTTAGGCTTCAGGCATCGTTTTAATGAAACGCATTGACCCAATCCAATTCCAAAACTGTCAGAATTTATGCAAAAAAATGCGTTAAATAATTCCCTAGGCACATTTGGCAAAAAAAAACTAAAATGTAAAGCGAAAATAAATAAAATTTCATTTATGTGTAGTTTAAGCGCTGCTGGAGAAAATTTAATTGCTCCAAAACTGGAAACAAATCAAATCAAATCACATCAAATCGATACAACTATAAATTAAATGGCGCACACGTAAAATGTGTCGAAATACGCGAGTCACTTAAATGATTCGACCTTTAGCGACAAATCAAAAGCTGTATATGAACTATTCGAATTTCGATCGGCACTTTGTCTAGCCATATTACATTCAATTTCGCACACTTTCTACAAACGTGCAGCAAGTCAAAGTTTAGCAGTTTTGATCAACATATATACTACGAGTAAAAGCTTAAACTGTGCCCCTATTTGGCTTACAGCAAAAGTTAACACAATAATTTATTGTAAATTGGAAAAATAAAACTACGCCCACCTTCGCCATACAATAAATACTTGAGTGCGAATTGTTTTTTGCACTTTCTGAGAAATTCGATATTTCGACTTAATGCACTTTTGCCGACCGAGTGTGATGTGTTGTGCTTTAAATATTTATGGCGTTTACCTCCTGCCGGGCGAATGCGTTCAATCGCAGATAGTTAGTTGATCGCTTAACGCTGATATATTTTTGTTTGTATTCGAAATAACAGAAACAATATTTATAATTATTGACAGCAAAGGATGTAAGTAATATTTTTCATATTTAGATTGAATATTCAGCGGTGATGATAGATTTATGCAAGGCGAATTCATATCAGTTGGTGTTATATGTAGCTAAGTACAAACACAAAAATTAAACTAACAAATTATATGCACAATAACAGTATGATTTACAACAAACACATCATTTTGACTTAACGTTCACCAAGCGAATTCAATCAGCTGATCAGCTTGATCAACTTCACCTTATATGAATTCGCCTTGGATTTGTGTGTTTCTTTGTAGCTAAAAATGTAGGAATTCTTACAATATAACGATTTCTTTTTTTTTCATTTAAATAATGAATAACAGTTATTTTATTATTTTTATTTTATAAATCATAACTTTTATAAATAAAAGTCTTCAATAACTGTTATTTTTGATTTATAAAATAAAAATCAAATTTTCAAATCAAAGTTTTATTTCATAAATCAAAAATAAAAATTAGTTTCAATTTTTGCTTAAAAATTAAAAATAACAGTTATTGAAAACTTTTTTTATAAAAGTTATTTTATTTCTTTTTAATTACCCAACAACTTATTTTCGGCGAAAAATTAAAAAACTTTTATAAGTATGATTCAAAAAAGTCAGTGACAGATTTATATTGCTGACTGGTATAAATAAAAGTCTTTATTAACTGTTTTTTCACTAAATTATGACTTTTAAAAGTAAAATAAATAATCTAAAAGTCTTTGATACCTGTCATTTTTTATAATTTATTATCTATTTTTTTTTTTGTAAACTAAAAATCATAAATTAATATTATTTTTGATTTATAAAATAAAAAACAAAAATAAATGTTCAATATGATTTTTTTAATAAAAATACAAAAATAATTGTTAAAAATTAAAAAAAAACGCTGTAATTGTTTTAAGTTCAATATATAAATTGAAAAAAATATTATGTTATCGGGGAAATATCAAATTTTTCGATGACAATTTTCAGAAATAGCTATTATTTCCCGTTCCTATTTGAAACATAAAGTATTTAGCCCATTTTTTGGAATATATACATACATACACACAGTGACACGCAAAAGTACTGGCGCAACGCTTTTTTACAATTATCTCAAAGTTTTTCATGCGAAAATTTGTTTCAAACAACTTTTTATAAAAATATAATTCATTTTATAGAGTTTCACAATTTTTACGGCGCGTCGGTCTCTGCCAATAAATTGAACTCGACCCTGCCCATAAGGCGGATGCCTCGTTCTTTTTGGGACAACTTTTGTTAGTATGCTCCTTTCCATCTCCGTCTCACTTCAAGCCGAAATTATATCAGGTGATGTCGAATGTCAAATATAAAAAAATCGCAGATATTTTATTTTTGCTTCTACGGCTTGAGCTGTCACAGTTTAAATGTATTTTATTTTTGTTTTCTTGGCTTCCGCTTTCAAAGCCGTAAAAGTAAAAACAAAATAAATGTAATTTGACATTTCTATCCGTGGCATTTGACATTTCTATCCGTCAGCTGTTTGTTCAACACCACCTTATATAAATTCAACTTGGATCAATTTGATTTTGATTTTCTGTCTTGACTACTTTTGCGAAAGTTCTTTATATCGCTGCAAATTCTATCATCTTCATCATAATTTCACATTTAGACAACAATATTGCCAACTTTCAACTGTTTTAGAAATTGGTTTACTTTAGGGCAAAATAAAATGTGCCGAATTGAACGGTAAATCGTAGGTATTTTAGCACGCGCTCTGACAAAAAATTTATGAGAGCAAACAAAAAGTTATTCGAGCAACAACGATGAATCCGCCTTGAAAGTCAACATAATCCAGGTCATCGCTCATCAAAAGTTCACACATTCTAATCAGAATTTTTGGAAGTTTTTCGGTTATTCACTTCTGTAGCCAAAACAACTTCAGTCGAATAAACTAAAAGTATGAAGTGAGCAAAAATTTCTGTTGATTTTAGATAATTTGTTTGCTGACAATGTTGTGTATTTTCCTCCATAAAAAAAAATTATCAAAAATCAACAAAAATTGTGTGCCACTTGAAACTTGCACTTTGTAAAATTAAATTGTCGAAGCTATAAAAAAGTGAGCATTTTAGAACTTATTTATGTAGCATTGCAGGTTTTCATTTTGCAGGCAAACGACAACGCTGATTAGAAAAATTTTGAACTATTTCCTGCTTATATCGATATTAACTTCCTAGATATCTGACACTGTAGCTCAGTTTTTTAGTACAAGTTGAACTATGGTGAATTTCTTAAACTGAGTTAGACGCCGCGTTTAAATTTATAAGTAGTTTAACTGTTGAACTCTTACTGAAAAACTGACCCGTACTCGTATTTGATTCTTCAAATATTATTTACAGCTCCCCCAAATATCTGGCTTTACAACTAGTGTTCTTAACGCTCCATTTAAAGCTTTTGACTTAGGTCATGTGTCAAACGGTAGCAAAGTTCTATGGTGAGGAAATTTTCGTTTTCTGATGTGTTAATTGATAACTTTTTACTGCAGGAAAATTTTGGCAGTTATGTTCCTGCAAACAAGAGAAAATTGCAGCAAATATTCAACAAAATACAACCGTTACAAATTTCGATTCTTTTAGAGAGAAAGACAATGCATTAATAGAGCTTTTTACGACAAACAGCTCGCCAAAACTTCGAGATTATTTGATTGGTAAGAGATTTAAAACCGTCAGCTTAATGTTGTATTTAATCAAATTTTTTAGTTTCTAATAGTATAGTTTTTTGTTTAATTTTAGCCAACAGCGCCCAACTATTGCACTTTTACTTCATTCATTACGGTCTTCCTCTTCATTCTCGTTGTTGTCAATAATTTCCAATTGCTTGTAAAATTTTTCACTTGCCCTATATTCACCTCACAACTGTCAAAAAATTCCATTCCAATACGATTTGGCGAGGATGCCATTAACAGATTATTGTAGTTGTAATTCTAAAACAAATTCATTCTTACTACAAAATATGACAGGAAATGTGTAAACCTGCATGTTATAATTTTTCAATGGTGTCAAATCAAAATATGTCAAAATGTTTACTTTTGCCATTAAACTGACAACATTTGGCGTCAAATTTGACATAATGAAAGCAAAGCATTACTTAACGAGAAGAATACATAATAGTATTGGCTTATTTTGGGGTAAATTTTTAATACTTCGGTTTATTAGTTTATTTTAGTTTAGTTTATTAAATAGTTTCTAATGTAAAGGAAATACTCATGTGTATACATTTAATAGAAATTTGCAAGAACTCGGCGGTTTGGCGGTAGCATTTTTTCAAAAACGCACTTCAATGAATTGTTTTTTTTTTTTTTTTTTAAATAAATAAATACTCAAGCAATTTCCTTTCGCTTGTTGTTTGGGCAGAATTGGTTTATATCTTCGAAGAAAGTTTGTTTTATTGTGATAAAAAATCCATTTCTTGAGGTATTTTCAAATCGGCCCTGTTCACGTAAATTTTAATATTTGTCCGCAATATTTTGGTTGATGGCTATAATATGATGAATTTTAAAAATCCGATAGAAAGTTGATATCTATTGTACAATACATACAAATTGGAGAAAAGTAGAAAAAAGTTAATTTCTTAATTTCCCATATCATGCGCCAAATGTTGGTAAATAAAAATGTATTATTTTATTTCGGCTATTGAATAAGAGATGGCGCTGTTCAAATATTAACTCAGCGCGTGGCCATGGGTCTGTTTCACTATCGCTAATTATTATTAATTATTAAAAGTTTTTGCTAATCGAGCTATTATTTGCCCTAAAAGCTAGGAGTAAAGTGCAAAATAAAAAGCGTAAGAAGTTGCAATTAGTAAAATTTGGCCTAGTTGAAATTTGCTGATATCATAGAATGAAACAAATATTAATTATATTTTATTTGCTTGTTTTCACATATATTCTTAAGTTTTTAAATAAAAAATGAGTCAATCATCAAATATTAATGAAGTTTTGCAAAGTATACATATGTACATATGTATTTTATTTGAATTAAAAAAAGGGGGATCAAATGCGCCGCTTAGCTGTGTACTTGCTAATTTCGACTAGCTTTTCGTTTTTTATCTTTGTGAATATTCTCTTTCAACCTTAATCTACCGTAGAAGTAAAGAAATAAAATCTACTTTTAGTATTATACTAGGTATTCTTCATATAAATTTAGAACCAAGATTTACAAAGGTTTTACTATCAACGCTTTAGACTTTAACGCTTTTTTTTTATTAAGCGTTATGAAAATTAAGTGTTGTTTTTTTTTACAGATTTAAGCAAAATGTAGCGTACGACCAATACTTTCCTCAATTTCTTTGTTTTGTGACCTCCTGACAAATTAGTGACTTTATTTTGAGCCTAGAGACTTGCGTCAGCTTACGTAATACCGAATAGTCTCAAAATCAATCTCACCACCGAAAAGTCACAATTAGTGACTCGAGGCTGCTTACAGAATACCGGCATAACTCAAATATCAGTTGCACAACTCTCCATTGTGGACGCAAAGTACTCATTCTGAAACCGTTATTTTAAACTCAAGAAATCTTAGGTGAATTTATTTTTTAGTAAGAAAATTCACCTCTACTTTTCAGGCAAACCATAAGTACTACTTTGTGAAACTTCAAGTTCATTGCCAATGTCAGCCAATAAAAATATTATTAATCTACTACTAACAACTAAAATCACAATCAATATTAGAAGTGACATTTAAAAGAATAATAAAGTAAATAATAAAATCACTATTGCAAGTACTTATTATTAAAAATGATTAGCAATAAAAGTGAAAAATTAGTGTCATGACATATTGTCATTGCCAGTCAATACTTGTTTTAAAGCTAAAACAGCTCATGGCTAATTTGTCGCATTTATTTATTTACGCCTTTTACTTGTTTTTCGCACACTTCCTTTCATTCTTCCTTCCGGATTTGATGGCATTTGCGCTCTATCATTCGTTTTAATAATTATGTGCATATTCATTTTACATATTCTTTATTTTGTCTTTTTTTTTTGTTTGTTTTGTTTTTGTAGTTTTGTTAACCGATCCAAGTTGCGCATTTCTAGCTACCGGCTGCCATTTTGCGCGAACAAAAGACTTCAATTAATCAAAATCTATCATAGCGGTTTCTAATTGAGCGATATTTATCAACCAAATAGAATCGAGATACATGCGCACTCACATAAACAAATTATACACATATATATTTGCGAAAATAAATAAAAATAAAGTACCTATTACAAAGCAGTAGGAAATTGAGAGTAGACAATTGATTACCCCAGAAAATAAACAATTTATTTTTGACACATCGCTGTTCGTATGTTCGAAGTCAATACTGTTGGTGTATGCCAGTTAAATTTGAAGTAACATTTTGAACGAATTGTGGGTTTCCAACAGCAACAACAACAATAGCACAAACAAACAAAAAACACTCACCTCTCGATTAATAAAGCGATCAAATAATAAAGTGGCATTAATTGTCAATTTTCAAGCGTAAATTGTTGATGAAAACCCCACTACCACTTACCCCATACCCGTCCGTAGGTAGGATCTCCACTCATCTAACTCCGCTCAAAATTGCTCTATTGAACAATATTTTACTCCAATCTATGTGTTCTAGGTAAATAAGTGTCACTATGTATAGTTGCTTGTCAACTGTCAATTGTTTGCTTGTTTTGTCAACATGCAAGTCTACGTTAGTTTGTTAATTGAAGGTGATTTGTGTTTGAAATTTTGTTGCACTGCACAACAAATGCGCACCTACTATGAATTAGCCTTAGCATTTAAAAATGCCCTGTGAGAAAAAGTCTCAACATGTTTGGAAAGATACATAGCACCCACAGAACGTAGATTACAAAGAATTTGCATGACGTTTCGTTTCCAGTAGCAAGAATTTTCGTTCAATTTCGCTACATCGCAAACCAATTGTTTCAAATCTGATTCTAATATCAATCAGCAAAAGTCAAATTAGTTCTGGTATGGTGAAATTAAACGAGATTTTCTGTTAGAGGAACGATGGGAGTGATTGATGCAACGTCTTTGTAATCTACGTTCTTTGTAGCTTCCATACAAAGACGGTAGATTTCACGATTACTCTGATTGATGGTGAAATTTGAGAGAGCTATGACGTAATAATTAATATGAGATGTGGAACGATAATGTGTTAGAAAAAATACAGCCGAACATTGTATATAAATGGGAAATTTAATAATACACACTAATCATATTATTTTTTGTGTTGTAAATAAAATCCAGTGTGACGTGATCCTGTCAGAAACGCTAAGAGAGTATTAAAAAACTACTTTCAATTGGTAGTCCTTATCATAAGTTTATATTTCTCGAAACAAAGTATTAATTTATTGTGGCAAATGGTAGCAAAATTCGATGTTGGAAAATCTTTGTCTCACCATAGACATTTTTGAATGCAAATAAATTTTGATAAATTTTGAGTTTCGAGTCCGGCGAATTTTTTTGACAGTTCTTTTCAAGAATACTAAAAAGTCGATCTATTTAGAGCATTTCAGTTGCAAAAAAAAATTCCAATAACAAAAAAATTTCTATAAATTTTTTTTCTTTTGCAATTGAAGTGGAGTAAATTTATTGACTTTTTAGAATTTTGAAAATAATCGCCAAACAAATTACTTTAGGGGTATGGTTCCTGGTGCAAAAGTATTTAGTACGATCCATAGTGCTAGAAATCCCGATGATGCTTTCAAATTTTTTCAGCGCTATACAATTTGACTCAACCTAATGGCCACCCTATAAAAAAAATATAAATTTTTAGATACCCCGCTTGATAACCAGTATCTTGCTATATTAGTCGGGTTTTTTGTAAACGACTGGCAAAGGAACACTAGGTATAGTAACAAATTGCATCCATAGCAACAACACAAACTCAGCAAGATATGCCCGTTGAGCCAACTCTGTAAAATGATATCCGACCTGGGATAAGGTGTTGAGCAAAAAAAAAAACTGCGCTATTTTGAATGATCCTAAAAAATACATGGGAAAATTTAATTTAACATCTAATCCCTTATTATTTATATAGTATTTTAAAATATATTTCTAACTAAATCAAGCAAAAATTCGCCAACAGAACTATTTTTCGTCCATAAACAGCACTCGACAAATCGTTGGTTTCATGAGGATGCTAACAGGGTTGCTTTTACTACTTAAGGAAATTTTATCAGAGTTGTTAGTCGGGTATTTTGCTAGTCGGTTACAAAGGTTACAAAGAACCAACACTATTATAGTAGGTGGAGGAGACGATAGGCCTGTTTTGTTGTAGCCGACTTGCAAAAGAATACTCCAACTCGGATAAAATTTCTTTTAGTTGCAAAAGCAACCCTGTTCGCATTTTTCATTTTATTCTTTCCATTGCTTAGTGCTGTTTAAAAATGGGAAAATAGTTGTGCTGACAAATGTTTGGTTGATGTGATTATATATTTACAAATATTATGTAAATAAACACGCATTAGGTCTTAAACTGAAAATTCCCATGTATTTTCTTTCTGCTCATTCACAATAGCGCAGTTTTTTCCACTTCCAAACGCTACATCTCAGGTATATCAATTTGCCGAGTTGGCTCCGAGTTTGTGTTGCTTTGTATGCAATTCGTTATCCTACCTGGTGTTTTTTCGCAAGTCGGTTACACAGAAATGGCTTAATATAAGGGCAAATGTGATTTTTAAAACTATAAACTATTATACATAGTTCGCAAAAAACGTAAAAATAGACATATTCTAGATCGTTGTGTGACCTCTGAAATAAATATATGTAGATCAAATTCTAGATTGCGCCACTTTAAGAGGATCATCTGTTCTTGCGGTTTCAAAAAATTGATTTTTTTATTTAATTTCAATCTATATGCATCTAAGAATACGCCACAGAGAGAATTTCTTGGAAATCACATTCCTTTGCTTGCTCCTGGGCTCCGTAATGTACCCGTCTCCGGTTGTTTTGAAGAGCTGAGCGTATCGCGCCATCTTTAAACGCATTTCCCCGGAAGTAGGGGTTTTTTAGCTGTCGAGTAAGACTTTTCATAAAAGTATTGGTTTGATTTTAAAAATTTGTATATTGAATTAATCAGTGAACATACCCCTATGTTTTCACGAGTAAGATTTTCGAAATTTTATTTTGTTCCATTTTTAGAGTCTTTAATATGTCAAAAAATTACGTGAAAATTTAAAATTTTAATAAATTGTTGCATACATTTTACAATTTACAAAATAAAAAAATTCTGTTTTGGGAAAACATTGCCGACGTAACTGTGATTATAAGGAATATTAAATTTTTGATTACAGATTACCCAACTGGCCAGAATTTTACTTGAGCGGGACCCATGCAGTCACAACATCAATTTAGTTAATGACGTTACAAAGTCGACAATATTTTTTTTTTTTTTTTTGGTATTCGATACACGAATTTTGAAGCCAAAACATATATCTTTTAAATAAAAATTTATTTTTAATCCATTCAGTAGATCCTTCGGAATTTATTTCCAAAAACCCGCTCGAATTCAGGCCTTGAGAGTTAAGAACCCCCATAAAAAGTCATGGCAAAGCTTTGCCTGAGAAAAAGAGCTGATATCATGAAATTATGCAGGAAAACTAAAAATCTCCATGAGAAAAAATCGGTACGTGAAGGACCTAAACGCGGCAGAAGTGAAACTTCATAGAATAAATTCAAGAAAGGAAATAAGTTAAAATATATTTTCTAATATAGTTATCGACAAAAAAAATCCTAAAACAACTGATTTAGTTATTGTTATTTATTTGCATTTAATATTTCAAGCAGCTGGCAATTTTTTAAAATTAAACTTACCTCCACTTCTTTTATTTGACACCAGTAATTTAATAATTCCAGTAAGTTTTCCTAAATCTCCTTAATTTGACCCCATATTGTAATATTTTACTAATATTACCAGGTTGATGGCATTTAAATTTTGTGAAAAGGTGGCAACCCTATATTTTTCAAAATTGAGGATTCTTAAAACTCTTTGGTTTGACACTCTTCATTTTTGATAAATTTTAATTTTTTAAATAATTTAATTTAACCTAATTATAATATATAATATAATTAAACTTTAATATTAATATAACTAACCTTTATAATTTTAATTTTTTTTTTTTTTGTTTTTAGCAACTTAACAAATCAACAGTGCGCTCTTCTAGAAAACCCAACTCTAGTGTTGCAATTTGTGTTTGTTGGGATCTCAAAGCAAAAATTAATTATTAAGCAAATTCACGATATTCATTCTTGGCTCAACCTAACCTAACTTTACAGTGATACTTTTTTATTTGTCATTCGCTTTATGATGACGCAGCAAATAATTTACGCGCAATCCTGTATTCTATCATTCTCCCGGATATACAAAATAAATTACGAGATTGAGGTTAAATTAGAAGAAGTGGTGGGGAAATTTTCTATAAGGAAAGCACAGCATAAATTTAATAGTTATTAATATAGCCACATTGCATAATTTAATTTTTCTAACACTACCAAACACAGAAATTTTGCTACTCGTATAAATCCGCCCCTACTTTATGTATTGTACATATGTATACAAAAAAAAAATCTCCCCAAATGGCCAGCATTTTTTCGCTACTTAATTTATCTATTTTTTTATCAATATATTTTTTTTTATTCAATACCAAAATGGCAGCCGACAAGCTATGCAATTGCAATTAACTTATTTAAAATGCCGAAAACATTGCATGTAATTGACATTGTATTTATTGTAATTGCCTGGAGTAAGAAATTCATCATTTTTGTAAAATCAAAAAAATACAATAAATAAATTACTTTTCTAATTAAGTAACGTTTAATGACGCCAATTATAAATGAATTAAGTTGAATCAAAAAACCAACACTACATAACAAAAAAAAAAGAAAAGAAAACACGAAAAAACGAGATTGTATAAAACGAAAATAAACGAATGATAAAAAACAAAAAAAAAATTGAGCAATCAACAATGTTGTTAATTAAAATGTTATTCAAAAAATGACACCTTGTTTTCTAAATATATTTATAGGCATGTGCGTATGTAGATTCAGTTATTGTTATTTTTTTTTTTTGAGATTTTATATGTTTAAAAAAATTTAAAACTAATCATGACGCATTTCTCTTTCTCAACTACATCATTCAATACCAGTTGCTACAAAATATTAGCCATCCAATTGAAAAATTGTGCACTTAAAAAACTACCATTCATGAAGTCAGTCTTGAAGATAATCAGATATTGGCCTATGGCCAGCTACTTCCTGGGTTAATTTTGTATATACTGAATAATGAATTGCTGTCAAAATTAAAGTCAATGTATCATCGATTTCCAAGTGAGTTAAGTAAATGGGCACTAGAATAGCTTTGTCAAATTTTGCTTCTTGATAAAGCCGTTCTTCCGTTCCAAACAATGCGATAAACATATGTAAATGGCTTTTAATCTATCTGAATTAACGCATAGAATATTTTTTTTAAAGAGAGTTACCAGCAATAGATTTTAAAAGATAAATAAAATTAAACTATGAGTGCAATAAAATATTGCACGCCAATTAAGAAAAACAATTTTCGAAAATATGTTCGAACAGGGTTGTGTCTTGATTAAGAAAGTAAATATAAATGAATTAATAAAATACATATGTAAAATACTATCTACAATACTGTTGTGAAACGATAGAGTTTTATACGAAAATATTTTTGAAGATGGTTGCCACTTATTTGAAAAATCCGCCTAAATTGAATCAATAAAATTTAGATAAACTTAATTGAAAAAATATTTTCGGTTATTGTTGCCATCTGTTTAAAAAGTTGAGTTCAATTCAATAAATAAATTAACTGAAATATTTTAATGTTAATGCGAGATGAAAAAGATTATAAGAAAATAGTACAAAAACCTGGCAGATGTTGTACTGCCTATATTTATTTATTAACAGGTGGCAACCCGCTAAAAAATATAGGTATGCATCTTGTCCTCGCTGAGATGGACACTTTGTCACCCACATTTTAATATTTCCTATAATTTGTGTATAATTAAATTAAATTTAACTTTTAAAAAAGGTGGCAACCCTGTTCAAAATATACCTATAAACTTTATCCTAGCATATTTTACTATTTTATATAACTTGTGTATAATTAATTTACATCCAATTGTTGTTCAACCGCGTCCAGGACGGCCATTGGAGCTCATTGCGAATGAAAATATAAAATGTGCGAAGTACACAAAACTGAAAGTTAGACGGCAAAAAAAACTAAAGAATTAAAGAAGAACAGTTATGACTGCACTTTCAAAAACCATAGTGTTTGGGAACTTACATGAAAATTTTGGTAGGAACAAAATCAGCGCAGGTGGGCGCCCAAACTTCATTCCGCTGTTCAAGAATAAGAATGAGTAAATTATGGTGCTCAGTCTGTGTCGCCTTGTGAAAGCCGACAGAAAAAAGTTTTGGATCATATTGTTACTGGCAATGGAGCCATTTTTCTTTATCGGGATTCTCTGCCAAAAAGGAAGGTAGTCGATGGAGTGGCGCCCGCTGAATTCACTGTGACTAAACAAATCAAAGCTGGTTCAAGCTCAGAAACAGATTATCGCTGGAATTTTTTTGATTTTGGATTTTAAAAATCCCATTACAATAGTAACAGGCGATTAATATAATTCGTTGCTATATTATGGGCCTTACTAAGACTAAATATGATAAAAGCGCCAAATTATTGTCATTATTATTATAAAGTATTTAACCTTTTTTCTTTGTTCACAATTTAGCATTATCGCATGTAATGCAATTTATAAAACGTGCCACACATGCCTCCAGTGAGTTCTTATTAAGTTAATATGCTAAATGAATAAATAAATAAATGCACAATTCTTGGCTTCGGTTTAAACAAAAACTTAATGGCAAATTGGCGCCTTTGCAGCTAATATAAATAACTGGTTTTAATTTTTAATGAATTGCTTTTGAGCTAATAAAATGGTTTTAAATCACTTGGAAATAAACAAACCACCATGGAGATTTAAAAAAAAAAAAACTCACTTCAGAACTCAGCCGCCGCCAGTCAACCGAGGTGATGATGATAATTACACCAATTAAATTTTGATTGAGTACCATTGAAATGAATTTGTGAACTCGAATGCTGTAGCAGCTGATTTATTATTAAATTATAACTCTTATAGTATGTAAAATACTTGCAAATTTTTATTTTGCACTTTATATTTACTATGTGCAGTGTCGTTGAGCAGCGGATGAAAAAAGTAGTAGCAAATTTGAGTTTTGATAATAAAGCAAGACATTTTTAAGTTGATAAAATAATGTATTATTGAAGTAGTTAAATATTAAATACGGGCTTTTACCACGGTATCCGATTTAATTTTATGCTTTCGAATGTAACAGCACTTGAAAGAAATAATTCTACCAAATGTAACAAATTTTATTACAATTCTATTTTTGTTTTTAATTATTTTATTTTGCAAAACAAAATGGCAATCAATTTCTGTTTCATCGTTGCCATTTCGCGATTAGTGGACCCAGCGAAGAAGTAAGAAATCCATAATATAAAAAAAATATAGTGCCATTTAAAAGACATCATTAACACCACCTAGCGTTGAAAAGCTGAATCTCAATCTAATATATGAAATGCAGAGCTTTGTAGAACCGTTTCTTTGTAACCTAAGTGCAAAAGAACACTAGGTAGGAAAACGAATTGCATGTAAAGCAACAACACTAACTCGATAAAATAGGCGAGTGGAGCCAACTCTGTAAAATGATATCCGACCTGAGATGTAGTGTTGGGAAGTGAAAAAGCGGCGTTATTGTGAATAGGTCGGAGAAGATACATGGGAAATTTCAGTTTAAGAAATAATTCATTTTATACAGACGATTCATAAAAAATAAGGCCAAAAATAAAAATAATTATAATAAAGGATGAGCAAACCTAAAATGCAAAACTATGCACATACATGCCGAACAAAAAGCTTATAGATTTGCAAAAACAAACAATACCAATCACCCTGTTAAGCACAGAGTGCCGAAAAGTCACACTTAATAGCGGTATGATTGGAGATAGGAATAGTGAGAAAAACAAACAATTTTCACACGGTAAGCGTGGCTGAGTGGTTGCGTGCTCGCCTAGCAATCCCGTGTACCATGGTTCAAAGCCAGGTAAAGTCTAGAAAGAAAGCAGTCTGATGAGGAGATGTGGTGATCTCCGAAATAGCAGCTATCACTTCTACCACTTTGAAAAATTGTTGTTTTCGCATATTATTCCTAATACAGACCTGTAGTGCGATTCACTAACTTACTCTTAACGACACTTAACAGCTGTTTCGTTGTATTTATTCAAACTGATAAAGAGTGGCATCTCTGTCAAACTAAATGTCAAAATAAGCGAAAAGCACAAAGAGGAATAGAAAAAAAACAAACGAATGCCTGCTGCCAAATATAAATTTGAACGTTTTTATTATATTTCATTAAAGTGAAATAGATATTAGTTTGTTTCAAACTACAAACACTTAAAATTCTTTATATATATTGCAATGTTCCATTGTAGCAGAATTCCGGACTCTCCTCTGAGTGTTTTGTTAGAATAGTAATCAACTCGACTCCAAGGAATATGCGGAATCACCTGCAAATATGCCATGGTTATCATTTTCAAACTTCGCGTTGTGCTCCAGCGTATTTAGGATTTACATACATATATTTAATTTTTTTTAATTATAATCATTTATCTATATATTAAAACTAAACTATATTTCTGTTTTTATGCATGGATCCTTGTAAAAGTTTGCTTTTACCATTAGCATATTAATTGAATCGTAGATGTGGTGGTTGGCATAAGCCTCCTCATGATTCCTTGGTGGCAAAATTGATATATGCGTAGAATCCCACGAAGGGAGACGACGCCGAAGCAAACATTTCTTTAGCAGAATGGCGTTCCACTTGGGTCATAGGAAACCTCACTTTCTGGTGAAACAACGAATCATTGATTGCATCCGTTACCCGATGAATGCCGGCTTACGGAAAACTGGCTCATGGATATTCCCCATTTTTCACGTACGGGTCGTTGATAGCAACCAGTTAAATTTAAAATTGCATGCAGGCTTAAAGATTACACGAGCTACCTGTTTCTCAGTTGATATTGCTGTTATTCTGGATCCTCTTATTTGGTTGTCAAGCTGATAAATTAGGTATTCAGGTATTCAGCTGGAGTTAACCGATACAGTTTTTGAAAGTCTGTTGCATTTAGATGAAAGGGATTGCCCACATCTCGGAGTAAACGTCGATCCACTGTTGGAGCGCATACTTCTTCATCACCTCGTGATAAAACATATGCCAAATATTTAAACGACATTATTTAATGTTCCTTTTTTAATTACAAGAAAACAAATCACTGAATTTTAAATTTTTCTTTTATTTAAATTGAAATCACGAATTTCACTTTTCTCGATTGAGTTAACAACACAACATTTGTTGTCGTTTAGTTTTCGGTCATCGATTAGCTAACATCAACAGCTGAATGGCTACTGAATAGCAGGGTCGCTAAAATTTTGGTTAAGTTGAGTTAGCCAAACGAATATCTTTAAAATAAGTTAGTGAATCGCACTACTGGCCACAGGCTCTATAAATTATACAGACTAATTCATTTTTATTTACATATTTTTTACATATATATATATATATATATGTATATATATATATTATATATAATTAAACATACATATATATAATTACGCACAATTATTTTCCGTTCAAAAATAGCACTAAAGAAATCAAATCTTTTATGAAAGATACTAACAGGGTTGCTTTTGCAACTAAAGGAAATTTTATTCGGGCTGGAGAGTTCTTTTGCAAGTCGATTACAATAAAACGGGCCCAGTATTGCAGAGTTGAGGAAGTCTCCAAAATTATATTCCAGTATGTGGGCAATGTTTGTGGAAGAATAAATTGTTTTTCGTAGCTAATATTTTATGTACCTACACTCGCGAGCAAAAACTGATCAAATAATTAGTTCTTTACAATATTAGCAAGGTTTTTTATGGTAAACTTTTTTCGTTAGTTTTAAATAGGTGTAAAACATTAGTTCATACTATAATAAAAAACTTGTAAATTAATGCTCCTAACTTTTTACAGATACATATAAAAAAACTCAAAAAATTTTCATCAACATTTTTCACTTTTTTAGAAGTTTGAAATTTTTTGGGTATGTAATTTCATAGCCAATTTTATTTTAGTACAATGAGGTGCAAGTTTGAAGTGGCTAGAAACTTTTGTTGATTTTTTATATAGTATTTATTTTTTTTTTTTTAATTTTGGCTTTTGAAACTGTTTTTTTATATTATTTCGCCTATACAAGTACATTTTATATGTGGTAGAAAATGCAGAATACAGTCGTAATATAGAATTTTTACAAATCAACGGGAATTTTTTATAAAATGCAGGCGTTGTGTGAAAGCAAGTTCGGAAGGTCAAAAATTCAAAAAAAAAAAAAAAACAATTAAAAACCAGCGGCAGTTTCTAGTCACTCCAAACTTGCACTTTATTATTGAAAAACTATTGAACTGCATAGTTATTCGAAAAATGTCTAAAAACTCTTCTTAAAAATTTTAAGTTTTGATGATTTTTTTCCATAAAATTTGTATAAGTCTTGAAATATTAATTTATCATGTTAAGTATAAACTGTACTTGTATTTAAAATTAACAAAAAAAAAATGTATCATGAAAAACCTTGCTAATATTGTAAAAAAGTCACCATTCGCCCAGTTATGCTCGCCACTCTACATGTGTAGTATATCGATTGTTTTAATTTATTTTATAGATGACAACTCTATGCAAAGATGTATCTTAATAAAAGCATATACTGAAATTGGTTTTCATATCAATTCAATATTATTATACATTATTTAAGTTTTATTTAACCTATAAGGAATAAATTTACTTAATTTTGAAAGGTGGTAACCTTTTAATAAAATGCTTTCAAATTAATTTAGTGTAAATATATACGTGAATTTTTCCGACACGTTATTAATAAATTTGCGTGTAATTTGCAACTCCTTAAACAAATTAGAAAACTGGGACTTTCTGAATCTTTATCGGTGCACACTAATGTTTCATTTATCCTACAAATTTAATGGAATTTAAAACTTTACAAACCGCCTAAAAGATTCAGTTACCTTACCAGTTAAATTGAAAAAAAAATTTAGAAAGGTGGCAACACTTTTGAAAAATGTTTTATTATGTAACCTATCTTTTAACCCTAATACTATTGAATACAAGCTAGGTTATATTTGAATTACTCTCTTTGATCAACCCAGCCTTGGCTGGCAATATTTTCGAAATTAAGCTTTCTTAAACTTTTTTCGCAGGGTATTGGTAAAAGTAGCATTGCAGTTAAGTTGTCAGTAAAATTTAATTAACCCAATTAAACAAGTGGCAACTCACTTTAAAAAACATTTTCGTATAAACTCTTTCGTAGATCATCAAAATTGTAATATCTGAGTTAACTTAATATCTGAATTGAAGTAGTATTTTAAACAGGTGGCCACACTCTTTGAAAACATTTTAATTTTAAAGCCGATAAGGTCTTTTTCTCTTAATCCCATGCCGCAATACTTTTTATAACCTACTAACTGAATTAAAGTTGACTTAGTTGAGCAGGTGGCAACCCTTCA
Source organism: Anomoia purmunda (assembly GCA_951828415.1). Classification (NCBI taxonomy): domain Eukaryota; kingdom Metazoa; phylum Arthropoda; class Insecta; order Diptera; family Tephritidae; genus Anomoia; species Anomoia purmunda. Next base: position 20,810,420 of record OX639993.1, read on the forward strand.
AAAATTATTTTCGAAATAAACCTTATTTAAACCTCTTTCCTTTGGCACCCACATTGCAGTATAGCATTTAACTTAACACTTTAACATTAATTTCTTTTATTTTTTTGAATAGGTGGCAATTCTCTGCCAAAAATATTTTTGTAGTTAAACTTTTTTTAACTTTACAATTTAAATCCATGTTGTAAAATATATAAATATTTCTATTAACTTATTAATTCAATTGCATTTAACTTTTCAATATAGTAGTATTTAATTTTTTGATCAGGTGGCAACCTTCAGCCAAAGATGTTTTTGAAATCAGATTTTCTTTAACCGTTAATTTTAAGTCCATATTATAAAAGTTCATTTCACCTATTAATTTAGTTTCATTTGTTTTAACTTTAAACAGGTGGCAACCATCTTTTTTTAATATCTTGAAACAGATGCTTTATCAAACCTCATTGGTTTGACGCCTATATTGCAATATTTCATTTCACTCATTAATTTAATTGGATTTAACTCTTTAATCAGGTGGCCACTACTTTTAAAAATGATATACAATGATAATCTACATAGGTTATAGACTATATAGTATAAGTACATACAAATGTAATTGGCAAATCTTATTCAAATCTGTTCCGCCGTCATATTGCGATTTGTGATTTAATTTAAATATTTAATTGAATTAAATTTCTTAAACAGGTGGCAACTCTGTTTAATTTACGTATTACAAACATATACCCATAAAATCCATTTAAATAGAAAACCTCATCATTCTTAAGCCAACTCAGCAGCACAAACACCCTGTGAATAGAAAAAACAATGCCATTTAAAACGCAATCAAACCTCAAATATGAATTGCGTTACAAACGTATGGTAAATGCTGGCTTTAAAATGTAAATTATGTACTTTCATCAATTTTCAATTTGCAATTTTCCACAAGCCACAAACGCATGTTAAGCGTAACAAACTTACTGCGCTGCACTTTTGCCACCCCCCTCCCATCCATCCCTATCATAAAACACGCTCGCCCACACCGTCAACGACGCTATGCGGCTCCGTACACTTTACTTGCTGCCAAAGACTTTAATCAAATTATGACAAATGCAACCGAAATGCAACCGAATCGATGTAATCAATGGTCCATTGCATAGTACACACACACACACACACAGACGAACGCACACGAATACTAACGAATGCGAATGCGCAAAGTATGCTTGCATTTTTATTTGCGGCCACATGGCGTATGAGTGCCCAACGAATGTGTATGTGTGTGTGTGTGTGGGTGTGTGTACAGGTAGTTATTGTGCGCGTGCTCATCGATGCAACAACAGCAACCAACATCAATTTCAATTCAAGTAAAATGCAATTTGCTAACAGCTGCCAGGCATTATGGCGTTAAGCCAAGTAACGGCGGGATTTCTTCGAACTCACAAGCGAGGGCGTTGAGTTACTAGGAATAGGAAAGAATCCTTTTTTTCTTCTTATTCTATAAGCAATGGAATAAGATGCGATATTATTGTTATCAGTTCTAGTTTCTTTTTTCTTTTTTTTTTGTATTATTTCTTTCTTACATTTTATTTTTGAAGTGAATCCTCTTAAGCGGCGAAACGAAAATGTAGCAGCACTGTTGATGTTTCACATTGTTATGATATTTGAATAGCACCAATAAAACTTTGCAATCCATATATATTTCATATTGTCAAAGTTTATTTAAACAGGTGAGAGAGAGCCAACGTTATTGCGACGCTGGCGTCAAGCGAGCTTCTGTCAAAAAGTGAAGAGCGTAAGAACCAGAATTAGTAAAATAAAAAACAAAAAACAATGTTTTCCCAAAATAAATATTTTTCACCTAACAATTATATTGCGCGTTATTGTGATACTAAGGTACAAAAGAAAAAAATAATAAAATACATTAATAAAATATCATAGACATTAGCTCATATTTTCTCAGCGCGAGTTCAAAGTGAACAATGCTCTCTGTGTGGCTTTAACCTATTTAAAATACTTCTGCAGTGAAAGCCCTTTCGTCATTTTCATTATTATAATTTTTATTCTCTTCAATTTTCAACAGTAGCTCGTGTCGCATTAATATTGTTTTTCGCCTGTTTTCTGGTTTTTTTCACGTTTGTTTTTGTTGGTTCTATTATTTTTTCAGCAGAACTTTTCAGAATATTTTGTGCGCTATATGTTAAATTTTAAGTTTAGCACTGCTGATGATGACCTAATATCATCCATTATATCAAGACATTTATTATATTATTAATGCTACTGAAATTTTATCGCAAAACTTATTCTATAAAAATTAAACTGTCGCTATAATTTATATATTATATATAGCAAAATTTTATATATTTAGTCTTGCCATAAGTTCCGCTACAAAGTTTACAATGCACACAGCGACAACAATACGCAGAAAAAGTGTCGTTATTTTTTATTATAATTTGTACGCAATGTCTACTCATGTAAAATAATCAGTTCAGTGTGTGCTTTCGCTTATTCACAATGGTGTGGGGAGTTGAAGAAAATCGTGTGGCGGTGATTGCTTTACATAAGTGTGGAAAAAGCGGAAGTGAAATTTATGAGCTTCTCAAAAAACTTAATATTTCCAGAATGTTTTTTACTAAACATCAACAATTCATGACAGCAAGAGATGTGGTCGTTCTCGCCTGGTTCGTACCAATTCAGCCATAAAAGCTGTACGCAAAAGGATTCGTAGAAATCCCCTTAAAAAAACAGAAATTTATGCCAAGGGAAATGGGTATATCGATCAGATCAATGTCAAGACTTATTCGACATGATCTCCAAATGAAAGCCTACCGTCGGTCAACGTCTCATCTTCTGATATCTAGCTTGAAGCAAATTAAGCTCAACAGATCTAAGCGGCATCTTGAGTGGCACGCGGTCAACGGCTATGAAAATGAAAGCATCCTTTTTACAGATGCGAAAATTTTCACTATTGTAGAAGTTTTTTGGTAAGCAAAACGACAAAATCAATGCAAAAACTTCCAAAAACGCAAAAAATGTTTTTCCGAGGGGTTAATGTTGTCATCATCCAGCTGGTTTGGCGGGGAGTCGCCTGTAAAGTCGTTACATCTCCACTACTCTCTTCGAAAAAAACCATTGGATCTTCCAGCAAGGCTCTGCTTCTGCCCACAAAGCAAACACCACACAGCAGTGGCTTAAAAACAATATTTCTGGTATCTTAGCTGCAGATGATGTACGATCTGGAAGTCCAGATTTGAATCCATAGGACTACAGTTCGTGGTCAAAGTTGTAGAGTTCAAGAGTCTCACAAAGTTTTTGGTTCGAGCAGCGTCGTCAATACCAATGGAAACTCTGCACGCCGCTATTGATCAATCGCCGAATCGTTTATCATATGCATTATTGAAAAAAAGAAAACTATTCTTATTAAAAAATGTATTATAGATTCATTTTTATAACGGTCTAAGCTTGTAACAAAACTTATGGCAGAATTTTCAAAATAGATTTCTGCAATAGAATTTTCATACGTAGTAAATAATGGGGAATTGGAATTAAATGTAGTTTTAGAATATTGCAAACAACGTTACACAGTATAATATGATAAATAACTTTAAAATCGAATTAAAAACTTAAATTTATTTAAACTTAAAAAAAACCTGATAGCTCCATTATTTTTTCTAATTATACAGTAGGTAATTTATCGTTATATTACGATATATGTATATAAAAATTTACGATCGATTCAAAAGTCTTAAAGTTGTGGACAAAAAATGCTGTGAGACCTCCGAGTTCCAGATTTTTAGAACGCATTTGTGATTTTCAGTATACGGACTTTTATCACTCAATTAGTTTCGCATTATCTGCTTTGTGATATTCCAAAGTTACGCATCGGGGTCCCGCGCAATGGAAAAGAAAATTGTACTTCGCCATACCTCCGCAACTATTTGGTACAAGATTAATGATTTTTGGCTAAATGTTTTCTATATAATATTATGGAAAAATTGGCGGTACCATGTTCAATAAAAAATTTAAATAAATCGTTATATTTACGCAATCATGTCAGGCATATATATAATAATTGATAAATAGATGGTGTATACGATAGTGACGCCGAATTTTGTAAACATATATCCGAAACTAGAAATATATGTATGTATATGCCTACATCTTGTAAATCTGGCATTCGGCGTCCAGTCGCTAACTACTGAAAATTGGACCACTCGTTCGCGCTCATCTCGTTCGTGACGAAACAACTCGGAATAATTGCACTAAAACGTTATGCCTTTGATGTAACTGATCGAGATTTATTGGCAAGAGCAAAAATTCATTGTGGAAGACTTAGGAATGTTAATCCTAGTAAATCAACCAATATAGGTTGAATAACAACAACAGGCCTATTATAAAATTGGATGATGGGATGGAGAATGAACAGAACTTTCAGTTTTAATATTGCCATTAAATATGCAAATCATCGTTAATTTAACATTGAACTGTTTCCCGTCCGCGTAGCTTTTCCAATGGCAATAAATAAAGCACAAGGATACCCTCTAAAAGTTGGTGGATGAAATACCGAATTTTGTACGAAATATCATTTTTAAAAAGGAATGCGCGTATGGAAAATGAGTGAGGAATTGAAAATCACGCAAAAAATGGGCGCAATCCTTTTAGCGAAAATGCAGAAAAAATATCAACTAGCTATCGACATTATGGATCGAAGCGCTAAAAAATTGAGGGCTTTGATCTTATCTTATAATTTAACTATCTAATTATCTACCAATGCTAGTTGAATATTTTTATTAAAAAAAAACTTCAATTACCACAGATAATTTTTCTACGTTGTTATCATACATGTATATGATTCCATCATATGATATCATTACATGTTTTATATAATGAAGTGCAAAGTTTGTTTTCTTTGCTTACAGATTTGCAATCATTTTTTCTGCTTGAAATAAAAAAATTTGCATCATTTTTTAGGTACATCATGTGAATGGATCATGTAATGGCATCATATGATGTTATCAAACGATGTGATGTGATGTCGCGCTGTGATATTACGTTTTCAACCTATGTAGAAAAAATGCTTTATTCTAACACAGCTCTACATAAAAGCTAATATACTTAACACGTTACGATACCACAATAATGATACGCCTATTATTTAGTTAAATATTTGCATTTTGTAAGCAAGACGGCATGGAAAAACTAAGTGAGTATGTATGTACTTATAAATGCAGTGCCGGATTTACCCATTTGACGGCGGTAGGCTATTCAAATTAGGCCGCCAATGCTACTCATACAAAATAAAAAAAAATTTTATAACTTTATGATTTTTGTGCTGCCATCAGATTTCTTTTCAAATTTACGATTTTTATTGTAGAAAATCTAAAGAGAATTTTTATTTTTTTTGTTATAAAATTTGAATGTGCAAGTTAGAGCTAAGCTATTGATGACTTTTCGTGCTTTATTATCTCGACGGATTTCATTATCTCAAATATCCCATATCTATATTTAATTATTTGGTAACTGATAATAACAATGAAGTTCATTTAACTAAGCTCTGATAATTTTATTATTCCTTTTAGCGAGATTTGCTATTAGCAAAATCATCAATTATATAATTTCCTCTCAATAGAACAATTTGTCACTGGTGTACATAAAGCCATGCGAATTGCTATACCCGTTTTGCGAATTCTGTTTTTTTTTTTTCAGGAACAAAGATAGACATTTCCGGTTTTATGTTTGATCTAGTTTTACACAACAAAATAGATGGGTTTCTTTATGCCATCACTTTGTATGAATTCGCCTAGGATTTACACAAGATGGTTCCGAAGAAGGTAATATCAAGATAACCAAGTCGAATTCGTAAAGTATTTTATTTGTGTAATTTTGCGAGCGAAATACGAAAATCTGAGTTTGCCCAGAATTGCTCGTGCATTTCGTTTTTTGTAATTTTGCGAGCGAAATGTTAAAATCTGAATTATTGCTCTTCTATTTTGTTTGTATAAATAAAACAACCCAGCGAATTGAGAAAGAAGAGAACAAGCATTCACCTCATGGAATGCTATCGCCTTATATGAATTCGCCTTAATTTAACTTTATAATATTTCTATTTCTAACACGATTTAAGTATACCATTCTTTTTTACATAGGGTGTTTTTTAGGCGTGTGGTTTTCAATGAGGCAATACTTTTTTATACTCACTTTAGTTTGCCATTTCATAATGAATAGACTTACCCTCGAAAAATGTTTGCAAATCGTGCAAGATTCGATCGGTTCAGATGAACCTCACTTTTGGTTCAATGGGTACATTAATAAACAAAATTGTCGCATTGGGAGTGTTGATAATCCACAAGCCATTGCTGAGGCGCCATTACATTCTTAAAAAGTCACTGTTTGGTTTGCTCTATGAGCAGGGGGAATCATTGGTCCATATTTCTTAATAAAGCCGGCCATAATGTCAACAGTCAATGGGCTATCATATAGAGCCACGAATTATGACTTTGTCGTGCTTGAATTGGAGGATGTTGATGTGGACGACCTTTGGTTCCAACAAAACGCCGCTACATGCCATACAACCAACGAAACAATACATTTATTGAAGGAAACTTTTGGTGAGCCCATTATCTTGTGTCGTGGACTTGTGGCGTGGCCTACAAGATCGTGCGATTTACCACCGCTGGACTAGTTTTTGTGGGGTTATGTGAAGTCGCTTGTCTACGCCGGATAAGCCCGAGACGATTGGCGCCTTGTAGGAGAATATTTGTCGCGTTATAGCTGACATACGGCCCCAATTGCTGCAAAAAGTGGTCGAAAATTGGGCCTCTCGGCTGGAATTTATTCGAGGCGGTCACTTGCCCGAAATTATTTTTAAAAACATAATGGCAAACCCTTATATTTATAATAAAGGTAAATTCTTAGCAATAACATTAAGCTGCATGCGTTTTATTTCTTCTTGAAAACCACATGTCTAAAAAACACCCCTTAGTAGCCAGTGGTGAAAAAGTAGGCACGATTCTACTCCTTTCAGCTCTTTTTAAACCAAAAGGTACATTCGCTATACTCGACTCAATTTAGGCGCAATACATTTCTCCAAAATAGATTTGCATCAATCATTTGCATTAATTGATTGATTAATTGAATTGAAGGAGATTGATTGGCATCTAGTATAAATACCTACAAACGATGCTGAATTATTGTATCGCTCTATCGGAAAGATAGAAGATCAAAAAGAAACATTTTATTTGCATTTTAATATTATATTCCTAAAATTAAAAAATAAATTTCGTGGCTTCGTTTTTTTTTAAGACAACTGCGAAATTTGTAAATAAATTTGAACGCGAGAAATTTATTACGTGTTATTAGCTACCCAAATATGAATAGGTATTTAATTTCTGTAAGAAGTCATCTCAAATTTGCCGCCCTAGTATCCACAGCCTACTTGGCCTATTTGCGAATCCGACACTGTAGCTATGTAAATTCCCCTTCGAAGACTCTTATGAACATTATCATTCTTCAAGTCGCTGAAAACAATCAGCCTAATCAATGTTCACGCCGGTCATAAACACTAAAAGTGCTGCCAAAAAACCGCCAATAGCAATTACGAGTGCCAGGCATCAAGATGAATGCACAAAGGCGGGAAATAAACGATTATTAGCGTAAAGTAGAGATACACCTTCCGAACAGAAGCTATTGGTATTGTCATTGCAGCCGCATTCACTTGCTTGCGATGAAACGATAATTACAACAACAACAACAACAACAATAATGAATTCGGCAATAACAGAGTATTGAAGCAGAAATAAGAAAATATTAGCATTTAGCGCAAAGGAATAACAAAACAAAAATGTGAACAAGAAAAACAAAACCACAGAGATAAAAAAAAGCAAAATGAAGTACAGCTGCTGGTATTGAGGGAGTTAAGGAGAGATTGAGGTGGCGATAAAATTACAATAATCCACAAAAATACGCCCGCCTACCTGCCTGCCTGCCTACCCGCCTTTTTAACTGCCTGCACCGCTGTTGTTGTCAATCGTACGTGCTTCGAATAAATTTCAAATTTACGTTGCTCCGCCAATCTTGTTGTTGTTGTTGTTGTCATTTGTTTAATGATTCTCTTATTGTTTTTGACACATTACTTCTATGGCACAGCTACAAAGAATTGAAGGCGAATGTGACTAGAGATGCCATAAATATTTAAATTTCATGGTTATATTCACAATGAGGTTCATGGACCGAAGGGGGGGAGCGCTAGTCGGGTATCGAGGTAGGGGCGCGTGTTCTATTTGTCACATGAGACTGCAGCTGCTTCAATAGCTCGCCCATTTTATTATTACCTTCTTATTGTTTTGATTTTGTTGCTGTTTGTCAAGCCAACCAACAATTTAGCCATAGACATTGTCGCGGTGTGTTTACACAGTTGCTGCATTCGCCTACACAAAAAACGTTTCTATTTACTACGCCAATAGCATCTTCATGTTCAGTTGCGCAACACACTGTAGTTAGTCAAATATCTGCGAGTATTTATGTAGTTAGCGAATTGACGTAGACAGCGCGCAATTTTTTTCTTTTTTTTTTTGCACTTAACTTTTTTTTATTCTGCTCCATTTTTATAGTTCAAAATTAATTTTTTTTTTGTTACCAATTGTATTATTTCATTCCTGGTTAAATTTTTATTACCATTGTGTAGGCAGGTGTTTGCGAATGTCTTGAAATTAGTAGTAAAAAATTTTATAGTTGCTGGTTTAGAAAACCAAATAGGTTTCAATGATACTGCTAGCGGGAATTTGTTTTTTAGATTTTTGGTTCAATTTTTATATTTATTGAAATAGTAGCGCAATTTTTTTTACTATTTGTTTTATCCAGTACACTTATGTAACCCAAATTTTTTGAGTTTGTGTTGTTGCTCCTCATACATTTTGGGCACTTTCGCATCGAAAGACGCAATGAGAAAAATAATATGATATAAAATTCTCTCACTTTTCAACTGAAAGCGTCCCTGAACGCGTGATTGTTCTGAAACAAAAGTGTTTATAAGAAAACCTTTTTGAAGAGGTTTGCCACCTTTTAAAGACCATTGATTCAAATTAATTGGTGAGGTAAGGGTAGTTCTACTATACTGATGTCAAACGAAAAAAGTTTACAATAACGGTTTGAACGGATAAAAGTTTGAAAAACTTAGTCTCGGAAAAATTTGAGGTGTTGCCAACTGTTTGAAAATTAAATACAAATTTATTAATAACGTAAGTGCAATAAGGACGTCTCAAATATATGTATATATTTATATTTACACATTTTGAAAAAATTGAAATTTTTTAAATATGTACTTCGTCTGGTTTATGGGTTACCACAGAGGTAAATTTTTAAAAAGAGTTGCCACCTATTTAAAAAATAAATGCAATTAATACAATAAGTGAAATTAAATATTGTAATATTATTTTAAACTGAAGAAGTTTAATGAAGCTTAATTCCCAAAATGTTTTGAAAGCAAGTTGCCATTTTTTTCAAAGAAAATTGAGCTAAATTAATAAAGATAAATATTAATAAATGAAAAATTATTTTGCATTATACATAAGTGTAACTGTGGCGCAAAAGCCCTGAATTTAATATTTTCAGAGAGGGTTGCCACCTGTTTAAAAATTAATTGAAAATATAATAAGTTAAATCAAATACTGAAATATGGGTTACAAACGTGGGAAGCTTACGAAAATTTTGTTTGGTAAATATGTATGAGAATTACTTTTGAAAAAGGTTACCACTTACTTAAAAAAAAGTAAATTTAATGAAATTATTAAAGTGCCGCAAATATCACAACATGACATTCAGAGATAACAGGCTGAAGAAAAATTAATCCTGAAAATGCGTTAACGAGTGTTGCCACCTGTTTGAAAGTTTTGATGTTAATCAATTCAATTTCTGAGCTTGCTGAACAATGTTGTTGTAAAACGAATGCTTTTTACCGACAACATGTCTGGCGAGAGTTGCCACCTGTTATATTATATTAATTTAGTTTAATTGGTAAGGTAACTGAATTTCTACCATACTGGTGTCAAACGAAAAAAGAGGGTCGCCACCAGTTCTAAATATTTAAATTCAATTAAATTTGTAAAATAAATGAACCGATAGAGGTGTTATGTAATATTGAAAAGAATCTTGACCTTGTAGCCATCTTCCTTGTGGGTACATGCTTTGCAAATTCGTTCTACTTACGTACATATATTGGAAAAGGAAACAAATTAGCCTACAAATAAGGCAAGTAGTATACAGATTTGTTAACCGCCGTTACAGCCGTTGAATGCTTGCCTAGCAATCCCGGGTAGCAAAGTCTGTGCCCTGGTAAAGTCTAGAAGGGGAGAAGTCTGATGAGGAGACGTGGTGATCTCCAAAATATCAGCTATCATTTCTACCAGTTTGAAAAATTGTTTCTTTTTCGTAATAATCCCTATTAAAAAACATGTCTCGAGCTCAAAAAAATTGCAAAAATGTCTAATATAAAGTCAAAACTGATATAATAAAATACATATTTAGATTTATGCGCCTAATAGGCATGTATTTGTTTTGAATTTGAAGCAAATGGGCTTACAGTACGGTTTTTAAAAAATATCTCGACTTCAGCGCCATCTATCGCTACAGTTTTCATATATTTATTTCAAATGGAATATACATATGTATATATATATATTTACTACACATGTGGCCACGGTTCAACAATAAAAGGTTTTTTAAATAAATAGCTTTCTCGCTCCCAGCTGGCAATCCTTAATCTGAAAACTGGGTTGCCTTCTTCGAAAAGTATTTGTACGGATCTTTTAAAATGGATACATAAAAAATAGCTAGAAGCATTTTTATATCGTAATGTAGTAATATATTTCGGAATCGACATACAACTTATAGCTCCGATATGAGTTTTTGCGTTATAACTCCTACCCCAAAGAAGCTGAGAACATGAAATTTGGCACTCCTTTCACTTATCATGAATATAAAATATCCAATTGAGGTCAAGGCAGTATAAGTGCCTAGACAATTGATTTTTCAGATATGTTTTTTTTTTTAAAACTTCTTCAAAACTAAAACCGTGAAATTTTGTGACCCATTTACTTATAAATCATGTTCACTAAAAAATGTATCAATTTCGGTCTAGTAACCATACCAATGATTGTTCGGATAAGAGGTATTACTTTAAAATTATTTATTTTATTGTACATATATTTTTATTTGAGAAAAAAAAAATAGTATCTTTGTTATATTCATGAAATGTATGAAGGCTTCGAAAACGGAATTTTTTTTATGGCTCTATATCAAAATATTAATTAATAAATTCCAATGCAATCTACAATGCACATAACTTTTTCATACTATTTTAAGATACGAAAGCGGACTTCAGAAATGCAACTAAAAGTTCTCTACTCTCTAAATCCGACTCTAGATCGAGTAGCATCAGAATTTAGTTGTCTATACTCGTATTTAAAAAAACCTTGTATGATTGAATCATGCTATGTGGCCAATACATATTTTGAACTTTAATTAGAAATATATCGACTCCAGCGCCACCTATCGTATTTTATGCAACGAAACGCTTACCTGGAATTTTAATTATTTTGTGCGAATTGGTATATTCTTAAAATTCTTCTTACAAACGAAATTGCAACCATGGATGTTTAGTATTTAAAAATCTATTCCAGTCTATTATTTCCACATAGGAGTTGTTATTAAAGTTTATGCTTCATAAGGAAAACATGTAACTGCCTCGGATCGCACTGGTCTAAAATTTTACATGATTGTTGATGATATGATCGCTGTCCCGTTACAGTTGCATTTTTCCTCCAAATCTATCGTGCGTTTACATAGACAGTTCTGGAATAGACGATTCCATTCCTCGTCTTTATATTTAGCTGGATTTTTAGTAACGAAATTATATTTTTCGATATTTACGAATTGTAATTCTGCCAACTACTGAAATCTTCGCGCGTTCCCAAAGTTTGATAAGTTTTTTTTTTAATTAAGTCTGATCGGTAGAGAATTATTTTGCGCTTATTTGACTTATTTGAAAGCCTTTATGTTTCAAATAAATTAAGTATTGTATTACGTCCCGATTTGTTGGTAGCTTTTTGCTGTTGAAAAAATGATTTTAACAACTGCGATCGCTTCGACAGACTTTCAAGAAAATACATTTTTTATAGTAAATCAATCTTCGATTTAATCAATGCCACACAGAAATTCGTTCAACTTCTCAAATTGCACTCCAAACTGAATTACAATCAGCCAAGTGTATCAACATTTTTCGATGGTCGAGCTATTTCCATATAAAATACATTAATTTAGCTCGTGAAAAGTTAAATACTAGACAAACTATAATGGTAAGCTTCCACACAAATATTAAAAATATTACAAATTTTTGTTTGTCAATAAAACCCAGCATTTTTTTTTAGCAAAGCCCTCATAATTTTTCGAGAGCTTTAGATTGATTGCATAAAAATAAAAAACTAGGGATAGGTGTTTCCAAATGAGTGAAGACGCAATTCAAAAAGGCTTTTAAGGTAAGAAAAATACGTAAACTAAAAAAGTTATAGCAAAAAATTCGCTTAACTCTCTTAGCTATTTTAAGCGGGTTCCTAAAAGGCATTTTTACTCCTAAAAAATTTTATCGACGTATGTAAGTGTTGAAATCAAACGCTAAACTTGTTTTTCCCTCGTATAACGTGATACGGCTTAATGTAAATTACATACATATATCACTCAAACGGTAGTTATTAATACGATCACTTTACTCACAAAACCGTCCACTAAATTATCAACCGCAAAAAAAAAAAAAAAAAAAACAACATAACTGAAATTTGTATTTACATTTTTCATCGTCAACAAAACAGGTCTTCTGTGGCATCTGTTCATTACGAAAAGCAATTTTTCATAAATTTTTTGAATATTTCCAGCAAATAATGCGCAAAATGTTGCATAACCGAAAAGCTTCAAAAGAGTACAGCACAAAAAAAAAACAACAAAAAACAAAGAACGTGACAACCACAAAATATACACACATACGTACGTACGATTACTGAATGAATAAAAAAGGTGGTTGGGGGGGGGTGGGTAATGGCGAAAAATATGTAATTAATGTGCAACGCCATCAACTGCGACATCTTCGCATGTATCATGTTGCAACAACAACAACAAATGCAGCAGCAGTAAACTGTGTTGTGCGAAAGGCGAAATTGCTGCCACAACAAGTTCATAACAACAACACCAAAACAAAAACAAAAACAACAACTCAACTGTAAGCCACAACGAACAACCAACCAGTTTAGATGCCTGACAGATTTATTTTTTGTTGTTGCAGCCTTACACCCAGTGTTACTTTCAGAAAGTTTCAAAAATGGGGTCACTGTCGAAAAACAAGGGGTGCCATATTTTTTGTGTGCTTTTTGCTTGCACAATTTTATCAGCGTTAGATCGTTTTTTATAAAATCTTTTAATAAAAAAAAAAACAGCAAATAATATTAAAGCAAATCAAATTTACAAGTACTATAAGAAAGTTCCGTTTCTTAATTTAAAAATAAAATAGCTGGCTGGCTGTAGTGGCGCCAGGAGGCTCAACGCGATCCAGCCATGGAAAGAGCTAAAGTAGGGGCATGCGAAGCTCTTCCGAATGCAGTAAGGCAGATAGATTACACTACTCCTCTACTCTGCATGGACAGACAACAAATTCTCCATAAGAATCCCAAAGAGGAATGAATGGGAAGATGCCATAGACCTAGATCCAGAGTCGGCGGCTGTCTTTACAGATGGTGTCAAACTCAACGAAAGACTGGGCAGCGGGATTCAATCCAACGAATTAGCGCTGGATCTCAGTTTTCGCTTACCGGGCCACTGTAGCTCGGTGTCTGACAGGTGTCCGCTCCTACAGACAGACCTGTCACTAGTTACTGAGACAATCAAGCGGCAATTAAATATATTTTAGTTCTCACAAAACTACGTCCAAAGTTGTCATAAAATGCAGAAATTCTCTCAATCTGTTCGCGTCTAAGCATTCCGTGACTGTAACATGGGTCCCTGGGAACATGGATCTACAGGCCATGGAACCCACCTATCGGGCTACCAGACTAGTTTGGCCAAAGGTTAACGTAAAGCGATGCGAAGCGCTAATCCGCCTGGGCTACATCTCAGACTAATGGTTGAGGTAATAACCGGGCACTGCCTTATGGACACTCACGGAAAGAGATTGGGATGCATAACAAATGATTTCTGCCGAAGTTACAGTGACGAAGAGGAAGTGGCGAGCATCGAACACTATCTCTGCCACTGTCCCGCCCTGTCCAAGACTCGAAACCAATTCCTAAAGGTAGGTATTTTCTAAACTGTTTGGCCGACTTGAGCTCGGCTAGAATTCCCGACCTTCTGTGCTACGTACGACGCACACGGTGCTTCAACATCTAAGGGAAGGAAGAAGAAAACGTATGGCCCCCGCCAGCGATATCACAACGGGCTTTGTCAGCCTACGTGCGCATCCGTGGACTTGTACGTTTGCAGCAGCTCTAACCTAACCTAACCTAACCTAGCTGGACAAGCTAGGCACAAAATAGGGTTGCATTTATACACAGAAACCAAGTTGCTGTAAGAAGAATTGAATTTTCTTTGAGTAAACATTTTTTTTATGAAATTGAGTTTCTCTTTCTTATTTTCCTTCTAGGCATCTCCCCATTTTTCATAAAGAAATAAAATGCATAAACAGTTTTTCTAAGTATAAAATAACTAAAAATATGAATGAGAAGCATTTGAAGAACTGCCTTAGTTTTTGAAAAAAGGCTATTCGACTTCAACATACAATACAATAAAATTCCGAAAGATTGAAGAATTTTCTCAGAATACTGAATGTGTGCTTTCCGAGGCCAACAGTGGAAATGTCAATAGTTACTGTGGTTCAAATCGGTAGATTTTCACCGACCAACGATCAATGGAGGCGTTTAACTGGAAAGGGCGATGGGAGAAACAGGCTCTAAACAAACTCAAAATATTGAACAGAATTTTACAAGGTAAATTTTCGAATAAATCATATATCTTCCACTTATAATATTGACCTATTGTTGTATGTAGATTTTTTCAAACTTCAAGGCAGCCTTGAATACGAAAACGAGCTGATTACCACCGGTAGTGAGGGAAATTTTGTTCTACGACCTGGTGGAGATTTCAATTAGTAATGATGCTCAGCTGATCGCTCAAATTATTGCTAGTATTCTTGTAGCGGTATTTTCGAAATATTTCGGAAGTTATAGCTTCTCGATTTAATTTATATTTCGGATTCGGTAATGCCGATTATACTCATCCTTTTAATACTTAAACATGAACCCATCACTAGGGCATTTTCATTTTTTTATTTTATCATAATTTTTTGTTTTGTAAAAGTTATTAACAATCTGTACAAGTGGTATATTAATGACTTCTCATTCGTTTTATTTGCCGAATATCGTGTTTATTTTATTTAAAATCATTTGCAAATAAAAATACAAATTACGTAGGACGTCAAGGGAAAAAGGTGTATAACTTTCGTCGCATTGTATTGCATCGATTTTGTTTTGCAAATGATTTTTAGTAAAATGAACTATAGTATTAGGTAAAACAACGATTATAAAGCGACTGAAAAGTAAATATTTTCACAATGAGATGGAAAAATTAAAATGACAAGAAAATAGCATAATTGCTAAGAGTTTCAAAAATCAGCACAATCTGTATTACCACTGAAATTTTGAATAATCTAAAAACTTACTTTATTTTTTATTGTTGTGTACCAGAAAAATTAATTTCACATAAAAAGCTTTCACAAATTTTTACTCCTCTTCTTGATGATTTTTTTCGTATTTACAAGAGGAAATCTTGGGCCTGTTTACATTTCCTAAAATAATTTGACTTTAACATAATTTTCGAATAATCAAAACTTTCATAAAGTCGTGTCAAAGGTTAAAAGGAAATTTCCCCTGTAGTCGCATAATGGCAACACTGCTTATACCACTTATCCTCAGCTCTAACGGTGTTAGGATACAGATGTGGAAAAGTGAACCCTGTGGGGCAAGCATCTAAGAGTGTGTTTCATAATTTTTAGCATAACCGATATTTCATCGCTAACAACGGTAATATTCCTATCGATATCGGTAACAATGTTATTACTGCGCCGAAATTTTTCGGAAACCTTGCCTATTAATTACCTCAAAGATATTGTTGCCACTATCCAAATAAAATTTAGATAATGTGTTTTTTAATTTTTGAAGAAAAAATTTTAGTTGCGAAGCTTAGCAAAATCTGTCAATAAATTAATATGAAATGAAGTATTTTATCATAAATTGATAACAATCGAAAAATGTGTGCTCCCATAACCAAACTGGAAGTTGCATTTTGAAATACTGCCTCTTTACGCTTTCTTTCATTATCGCAAATTTAAAAAAAGATATTAGCAGAAGAAAATTTAAATATATTAAAAATGTGCACAATATTTCCCATTGATCAATGAACTAAGCAACCCTGTGGCTACAGAGCTGTCAAAATAAATTAGGAATGATAAGTGTAGACGCACTTGATTTATGCGAAGAAAGTGGGATGAAAATAAGTAATTTACGTTGTAGTGTATCCGGGCTTTTATAGTATTGTATAGTTTTGTATGTAGTTAGTATAAAAAAAATAATCCTCAATCCGAAAAAAGCACAGGTATTTAAAAAAATTTCAAAAATCATCTTTATGAAAAGAAAAGGTTATTGTACTTGAAAGCAAGCGTCGACGAAATTTCTAGAATAATTTCCGTATTATTGATATAAATAGGTAAGGAGAATCTTTTCAATTTTATTCCGAAGCAAATCTGCTTGGAACCAGTATAAAACTTGTGTTTTCCCCATTTCTGTCATCTCCTCTTCTTGGAACAACATAAAATACCAACTCATAGAGAATATCTAATATTTTTCGTTGGAAAATATTATAGAAATTTCTGAGACGAGAAATTTTCATTTTTTATTAATAGTACTTTGAATTCTTAAAAACTTTGAAAATGTAAGTTTTGAACTTCACGTGATCGCTTATTATTTTTATATCTCTGCAAATTTGAAATTTTTTTAATGCGCTCAGCTGTTTTTTTACTTTGTACCGTCTGTACATTGAAAATTTCTTTAAAATAATTACCGAAGGTAAAGCAAAGAATGTAATAGCGGTAGAATAAATTTGAACTATTTTTATAATTTTTGTTTGTCTGTTTGTCAGTTTGAATTCGCATTCTCTCCGAACCTACTGAATGGATTTTCATTCATTTTGATCGTTATCTAAATCAAGCCTGTCTTTCGGTGATCTAGGAAATCTAGAATATTATATCCCAGGACATGGGCGTTGTTGGTTCAAGTATGGAAAACAGCAATTTGTCTTTCGTAGCTAACTCTGTAGATATTTTAATTGCCATATACTAAAACTTTTTTTTCATATTAATATAATATTGATATTTAACTTTAACAAAAACAAGAGGCTTCAATTTTCATAAGTGGTTACTCTTTTCTAAACTGTTTTAATAAAAAAAACGTGTTTTAACGAAGTTACCTACTAATTAATGTAAGCTTAATTTTTCAAACAGGTGGCAACTCTCTTCAAAAATACTTCCGAAACTTAACTTTATTTCTTTGTTCATTCAACACCAATATCCACAATAGCCCTTCAGTTAACTAATTAATTAAAATAAATTAAATAAAACTTATTGAAATATGGCAACACTTTACACAAATACTGTTTAAAAAATAAATTACTTTAAATATTTACATAAAAGATACTCTGATTTCACTGAAATTTTTAGTTACTGTATGTTTAATTTTGCAAACAAGTGGCAACTCTCTTCAAAAATAC
Source organism: Anomoia purmunda (assembly GCA_951828415.1). Lineage (NCBI taxonomy): Eukaryota > Metazoa > Arthropoda > Insecta > Diptera > Tephritidae > Anomoia > Anomoia purmunda. The sequence goes on from OX639993.1 coordinate 20,828,246, forward strand.
TTTCGAAACTAAGCCTTATTTCTTTGTTCATTCAACACTAATATGCAAAATAGCACGTTAGCTAACTAATTAATTAAAATAAATTAAATTAAACTTATTAAAATTTGGCAACACTCTACACAAATACTGTGTACAATTTTTTTTTTTTAATATTTACATACACAAAAGATACTCTGATTTCATCGAAGTTATTAATTATTGTATGCTTAATTTTTCAAACAGGTGGCAACTCTCTTCAAAAATACTTGCGAAACTAAGACTCATTGCTTTGTTCATTCAACACCAATATGCATAATACCATCTTAGTTATTTAATTAATTGAATTAAATTAAACATATTAAAATATGGCAACACTCTACACAAATATTTGCACAGAAACCTCTTTCGTTTCACACATACATATGTACATATATTGTAGTGCATATGTTCATATGTATGTGTGTATTTATCTTGCTTACACACATTTTTAACATAGTTTTAAATTAAAATAATTTTAAACGTCTGGCAACCTCTTTGAAAATATTTTGAATAAGCAGCTTTTTTAAACCTATTTCGTTTGACAACTATATTGCAGTTTAATGATTTAAGTTGTTATTATTTTTTTTTAATTTAACTTTTTAATCAGGTGGCAACCTCTCTTTAAAAATGTGTCAAATATATTATTCAAATTCTTGCAATCGTTTCGACATGAACAGGTAACAATCATACTTACTCAGAAACTTTCACACTTACGAGTAGTAGAATATTAGTACTAGAATGGAATTAACATTCCCCACTGGGGTGCTTCATCCGCAAATGATACAGGCAAAAACGGATGTAGATAACCACATACATACATACAAACAAACATACGTGCATATGAATGTACATATGTTGTTTTAATCATACTTTATTGTGCGAGCATTGTTGTTGCTGTTGTGGCTCTATTGCTACTACATATTCATTCATTGCATCTGACATTGACAGCAAAGCAAGGAAAATGGCAAAACGACTATAAAGTTAAATGTAGCAACACTGATACCAGCTGCAAGTGAAAGTTGACAGCTAGCAATACAATTTAGTACATCAACAACAAAACATAGATATGTACATATGTGCATAACAGCATGCATATTCAATGGCAATTTACATACATACACACATCCTACATAAAGTACATACCCTGCAAGCCAACGCTAACCAGTTTATACAAAAATTCTAATACATTCACGCATTTTTTCTCTATATACCAATACCAATGCACATTTATGGGACATTTCTTTCTTTAACCTTAATGCGATAAGAAACAAATTGTTCTAAATTACTTAAAAGTTCGGGCTTCCGAAAACAAATTCATCGTACTAGGGTTAATGTATTTCGAATTTCCCAAAAAGAGAAAACGCTGGTGTTCTTAATTCGTCTTTCATGAGTGAGAGTGAATGAAACAACAAGATTATCATAAGAAAAGAAAAATCCCTAAAATGGGAAATAAAGCAACGCCTGAAATTCCCGCGTCTTTTGCATAAAGATTTCAAAGAGGTAAGTTGAGAAAATCTTATAACATTTATAATATTTTTCCATTTTAAAATAGATTTTCCGCACAATCGTAAAGCTCCATACAGCAAGCAGATTTCGCCAGCTTATTGCATTTACGAGTATCACAGCCAGCACATTTCGCCAGCATATTTCGCCTTCTTATTTATTTAGTTCAGCCAGCACAACCTGCACAGCCAGCACAGAGCCAGCACCGCAAGCATAGCCAGCACCGCAAGTATAGCCAGCACAGAGCCAGTACCGCAAGTACAGAGCCTGCAACAATATATCATTGAAATAAATAAATGAATAATGCAATAAACTGATTTTTATATCCTTTAATTAAAAATTTGGTGGCTATCGTCTCCATGGAGTTAGCCACTTTAGCCGTTATCTTCACCAGGTTGTTAACGGCTAATAATATGGTTAACATGTAGTATAGTTAACCATATTATTAGCCGCTTTAGCCGCTATTTTTAGCCATATCTTCACCATGTTGTTAACCACTTCATTGGATATCTTTAACTACATGTTAACCATATTATTAGCCGGTTTAGCCGCTATTTTTACCCATATCTTCACCAGTTTATTAACCTCTTCACTGGATATCTTTTACGACATGTTAACCATAGTTTTAGCCGAAGAAAGGGAAATTAGAGGAGTGCAGCGATAGTTCAATTAAATCGAACATTTCTATTAGTGCAAGAGAGATGCCGTATCACACGTATATGAAAAAGTAGCTAATATTTTCACACGGCTAGAACAAAATTAACCATTTTTTTAACCACTTTATAAATGAACGCAACCCACCGGTTAACCACATTTCTAGCTGGTAGTTGGCTTGCAGGGTATGTATATCCAGATAGGCAGGCAACAACTTTAATTGCATGCAACGGCGCATTCAACACCCAATCTTCATGAATGCCATAACAATGTTAACGGTAAACAAAGTGGACAGCTACCATCGTTTGTGGTGGAGAAGAAGAAGAAGAAGAAGAAGAAGAAGAAGAAGAAGAAGAAGAAGAAGAAGAAGAAGGAAAACAATAGAGATTCATGGGTCACATCTGCTGGCGCTGTCACTTTGCTGTTGGGCGCGCCTGCACTTGCACTGGGCACATGACAGTGTTAACTGTTCAAGGTCAGAGGTGGCCCTGTGTATTATGGAATGTTAAAAGCAGATATGATTAATATTGTAGAAGGAAAGAAATTAGGTTAGGCTTCGTGAACAACCAGCAACAGCTGGACTGATAATTTTACTACATATGTATTTATGTATATAGCCCTGCTTGATTGCCGCTCGCTTATTTAAAGGAGCAACTTAATTAATTGATTTCCCCTTTTCTGGTTGGCATCATTCCAATTCTTCGGGACAAACAGTCCGACATCTTTCATGCTGAAAAGAATGGAGCGCACGGTTAAAAAATACATCAGATCAAAGGTTTTGGTCGGCAGTACACTTAGTATTTATTAACATGCATACCAGTGTGGAAAATCCTGCGAATCAGCTCTACAAGAAGTAGGTGAGTACACAATGGAAGCTTTTGATGACGTTGAGGAGGCTTTTGACAGCGCTACCTTGAATTCTATGGGCTCAGCGATCAAAAGGCATGTGGAGGAAGAAGGAAATTTAAGTTAAACTCACTACATGTAATCTAGAAGGTTGCTGACTGTGGTGGAGAAAGATGGTATTTGCACCATGGCAGAGGATGGGAGAGGTAGCCCTCAGAGGGATACAGTCTCTCTGTCTTGTGGTGTTTGACTCCCTCCTAACGGAAATGTAAGACTTCGTTCACATTCAAGCTTACGCGGATGATGTTTGTGCATTAGCATCAGGAAGATCTCTCCAAGAGGTCTCTGAAAAGATGCAGAGAACCCTTGATAAGATTGATTCATGGTACCCTACGCAGGGTATTTCTGTCAATCTCAGCAAAACAACCCAGGTATTGTTTACGAGGAAAATAAAATTGGAAGGTCTCAGTCTTAGGGGCGTAGACGAAAGACTTTCCGATAAAGTGAAATAACGGGGTATAACCCTTGATAGAAAAATTATTTGGAAAGCCCATGTCGAACAGAAGGTACATCGAGCATTGAAAGTTTTTGGGCAGTGCTGGAGAACTTAGTAAGACTTGTGGTGTGATACCAGCTGTAGTACTTTAGGTGTACACAGGCCTAATCAGACCAGTCATCGGCTGTAGTTTTGTGACCAAGAATCATGGTTAAATCCACAGTTTCTACGTTATACAGGTTGCAGAGGTGCGTGTGTATAAGAATCACGGGCGCCATGAGCTCGACATCAGGAGCGGCTCTGAATGCCTTGTTGGACTTGCTACTCTTGGACTTTAAGATCCAAGAGGAGGCAATAAAAACTATTTGTCAACTACATTCTTTTGGATTGTGGCACGACGATGAGAACTCCGGACACCGAAAGTGGATTGGAAGGTTATCAGAGCAATACCCTTTGTTTTTCGTCACAAATGACAAACTGCCACCGGTAGAAAGTATACCGTAAGCTTTCCTACAAGAGAGCAATGCTCACAACCATGTATTCTGTTGGGAGCCTCGGTGAAAAATTTTTACACTGATGACTCCTAAACAGAACATGGAACTGGAGCTAGTTGGCACCTGGACGGCGATTTCAGATGCTTTTCTCCCTTATGCACAATGACAACGGCTTACCAATCAAAGATATTTGCGATACTTAACGTAGCGGGCTGGATAACTAGCGAAAGGTGGTGTGGATATCAAATCAGAGTATACAGTGACAGCCAAGCTGCATTAAAGGCCTTGGCACTGCTCGCAGCTCTTCAAAAATTGTCTAATAAACTAAATTGGGGGTAAACCCTGTTGGGAATGGAATAAGCTTGAATTCATGTGGATGCCGGGGCACAGAGGTGTTCAAGGTCTACCTCAATTATATTCCATTCCAACTCTAGATGAAGGTATTGGACCCGTTTAGTAAAGAGTAGAGTCTTTGTATGGGTAAAAATGCAAATAATGCCCTCATAAGCGAAACCACCTAGTTGGACTTAAATCGCAGACACACTGCAACGTAAATTAACTATTTTCTTACAAATTACTTCGCATAAACCAACTGCGTTCACACTTATCATTCATAATTTATGTTGCCAGCTCCGTAGCCACAGGCTTGCTTAGTTCTTTGATCAATGGAAACAATTTGACAGATTGTGTACATTTTTAATATATTTAAATTTTACTGTGCTAATATGTTCTTTTTTTTAATTTGGGTTCAAATCTTGGCGAGTTTAACACCAAACAAAACGAAATATTATGAAAAAGATTTTTATGAAAAGCGGTCGCTTCTCGGCATGCAATGGCAAACCTACGAGTGATACAACAAGACGTACGGCAAAATTTTTAGATTCACTTCGAAAGCCCACATAGTCGACTGCTGTTTAGTTTCCGATTCGTATGCATATAGCCATGACTCGTCATATGAGTAGAGGTTATGTCACGGCGTTTGAAGTACATACATCGATCAAATTTCTTCTATAATTTTTGCACCAATTGTAACGACAGTTTTCTCAAAATTGTAAGCACGTAAGAGGTGTAAAAAATCATTGGGCGAAAGTGCTTTCGTGATCCATGCCATTTCCATTTTTTCGTTCATGTACAATTTAAAAGGAATTAAAAAACAATTCCAAGAATTTTTCTAACGACAAAACGTTTCGTGGCTTCTCACATATTTAGAACTATGAAATGGTTATATAAGCAAGTAGTAAAACCAATACTTATGAACGGAGTTGTAGTTCCCTGGATAGGACTCCGATAGCCATCAAGCTGGAAAGGGTACAAAAATCGGCTCTTATTGGAATCAGCGAAGCCCTTCGTACCACGACAACACTAGCGCTGAACGTTATTTTGAATATTATTGGATGATCGTACACAGTTTCGACATCATCCTGGCAACAACGGACCATTGTGTACCCACCATGGCTCTTAAGGGATGCTTTAATGGCGTCATTACTTCTAGAAAGGGATGGACGGGGTGTGATATGTAGCACCGAGAGCTATAGAAAATGTTCACGGATGGACAATAATTTAAGCTACCAAATCTCGCGAAGATAGCCGCCATCAAGAATGCGGGCGACGTCTGTAAGAGAAGTGAATACTTCCTCCGATAGGTATGCGGCAATTAGAGCTCTTGATTCAATCACAGAACGATCGAATGTGGTTAAGGACTACTCTTTCGAGAGCTTAGGGGTATTTCTTCGTCAAAACGATCCGGGTACCGAGCCACGGTGATACTCCAGGAAATTGTGAAGCAGCCAGACAAGGTTTGTTTGCTTATGATGGATTGGGCAGCTGTTTGATCATATAGGGCCGAGAGGATTTTTTTGCCCAGAAGTAGACCGGAGGAGTTTACGGGGTCTCAGCACTTTCTGCACAATTTCTTTGCCTTTGCGAGACTAAGCCATTAGTCAGCTTTGTAGCTTCATTGTGGCAACATTTACGGAACAAGCTTCATACCCATAATTTGTGACAAAAGTAATAGCCACTTAAGATAAAGTTGCATTTCTTCGCCATTGGCAGCATCTGTCTTACTAAAACTCAAGTCCTAGCCGCCCATCGTACATTTATAAGTTACCTAGCTAATTCTGAAACTAAAATATATTCATAAATCTAGTTTGCTTTTTTTTATTGAACTACTTAAAAGAGAAAAAGAAACTCAATAAGCCCATCACTAAACCAGTTCTTCCAACAATCTGTGGCCACACATCCATTTCGAACGGCTGATTGTGCCCTCAATGGAAGCTGGTAGGATTTCGAACGAGCATCTACACAAATCTGTTTGTAAGTTTGTAGAATGTGCATGATGTGTACGCTTCGAAGTGGCTCCCGCATAAATTTTAATGCAACAGTGATTACGTGAAATATGTAAGTATGTGAATGCAGAATGTAGAATGTAGGAGGCCACAAACTGCAGCACAAAGAGCGAGCAGGAGAAAGAAGCAGAGAGCAAAATGGAAGCAAAAAATGACAATAATAATAATAATCAAAAAAAAAAACAAACCAAAAATGTGCGCCTCGATGCGCTGCTATCAAGGTTACGATTCGCATATAAACATGGGCATATATTAATCGTACATGTGTGTGTAAGTATGTCTGCGTGGATGTACATATGTACATATATGCGCCTATAAGGGATTCAAGGCCAACAAAAACAATTGCAAAAGCAATAACGTATGCAATGACAATTGAAGCAAAAAGAGTGGAAACAAGTGCAATGGCATTGAGTTCGGTTCAGTTGTGAATGCACCCAGTAGCAAATGGTATAGGCTTTCCAATGAAGTGGGAATTTGCAGCTCCAGTATACGAGAGCTTCCAGCACCGATGACATTTTGTACAGGGCTTGTGTTTGAAAACTCATTCATACCACTTCACTTACATCTTCCAATGAAGAATTCATAAGGGCAAGTTGTCACTTCATTATCTTTTGTAAGCGAAGTGGTATTGTGTACAACTTAATGCTTCATTGAACATTGCAATCGAAATGGAAATTGGTGCAAATTACTGCTTCGTTGTACATAACAAGTGAAGTGGTAATGTGCTCAACTTGCTACTTCATTGCCATTTGCATGCGAAATAGTAAGCCAACCCGCTCCCCAAATTAAACATTGAAATTTTCAAAAATATACAGAAAAATTAAGAAATATATTTGGTTGAAAAAAACGATAAAAATTTTTTTTATAAAAACTTAAACATAATCAATTCATATTTAAAATAAAAATAAATTTCTGTGAAAATCTTGAAGTTAAATTAATAATTCTTATAAAAAAAGTTTAAAAAAATGTACATATCCTTAAAAAAAATTCTAGTTAAACTTAATATAATTAATTCTTATTAAAAAAAAACTGTACACATATGTATTTTAAATTATTGATTTTTTTTTTTAAATATTGTGCCTTAAAATGACGATTTTTCGCTCGTTTAAAAGCCGTCCGTAGTTCTTCTACATAAGAGGCTTTGGTATACCCGTTGTGTGATAGAGATTCTGTAAGTGAAAAATCGCAAAATTAGATAACAATAAATTTTCTTGGGTTTATTAAAAAAACCCTTACCAAACAAAACCTCATTGAATTTTTCAAAATTTTTGAACGCCGGTTTGTTTTGCACGCCATCATAATTCATTTCCAAAATGACGCTGTCCGACAAGAGTTTTCTCAAACCGTTGGATAAATTTTTCGGGTTTAAAATGCTATCCAATATTTTCACCTGTGAATTATAATTTCAATAAATGGATAAAATGTATAATTATATATGTATGTTTGCATAAATTTTAATTAGCTTACATAGCAATCTCTATTTTCTTCAATATCTTTCTCAACTTCCTTCAGTTCATCCAAGGTTTTAATGGGGAATTGCACCTTTTTCTCCACTTTTTTTAAAACGTTCCTCAACATGATGTTATTTTTTGCCTGGTTTTCAAGCAGCGCTGCTATATTTTTTGATAGTAGGAATTTTCATTTAATATTTCACAATCATTTAAAGTTTCTTTGTCAACAATTGTGTCTAAAGTATTTCTATTTAAAATATTTTGCAACTCTTCTTTAATCAACCGCTTTTGGTATCGATTGGAATACATTTTAATAATGCAGTTTATAAATATTATATTGAGTTATGAATATCTATTATTATTTATTTTACAATTTAGATTTTTTTTTTTTTTAAACACCGCCTTTGTCGTTTACGAGTCTACGTACAAAAGAAAACTAAACAAGGAAACAAATTTTCAAATGCTGGTCACACAATATGCACAAATTTGTTGAAATTTGATGTACATAGACATTCTGGGAAGGAATGTAAACATGCAAAAAAACCGTAATTTTACAATAACAAATCAGTAGCGCGTGCTGTCTACGATAGCCGAAAACGGTACCCGCGAGCACGAGTTTATGTTATTGCTACTACTCAACAACAATTATTGGCGCCGGTGGTTAGCGCCGCCAGTCGCTGCTGTCGCGAGCATCGGTTATGAATTCTCTGAATTACAACTTCATATTACTAAACTCATCGGTTCACAAATTTGCTACTGGGCAAGTAAGCCTATACATTGATGCACACACATACACACATGCATACATATGTACATATATAGGTTCATATGTAGTAAGCGATATGGCAAAAAAAAATCCAAAAACATTGATGGGATTAAATGCGAATGCATTCATACGAATACATAGCCTATATTTACATATGTATTATGTATGAGCTATATTAGGGCTACCGATGAAACGATAGGAGTGAATACAAGTCAACTACTCGATACATTTCGTTCGATGCCAAATAATTTTGTTATCGATACTTTTTAATCAAGTACGCCGGAGCCGGAGGCCTGACCTAGAACTATCGGTTATATAAGGCCCTTTTCTTTGTAGCCGACTAATAAAAAATTTCCTTTAGCTGTAAAAGCAACCCTGTTCGCATCTTTCATGAAAGATTTGATTTCTTTAGTGCTATTTAAGAATGGGAAAATAGTTGTGCAAAGACATTTAAGTTAATGTGGTTATATATTTACAAATACTATGCAAATAAAAACGAATTAGGTCTTAAATCTAAATTTCCCATGTATTTTCCTCCGGCTTATTCACAATAGCGGCGCTTTTTCACTTCCCAACACTAAATCTCAGGTCGGATATCATTTTACCTCATTATGGCTCAACTGGGATATTTTTTCGAGTTAGTGTTAATGCTTTGTTTGCGTTATTCTAAATAGTGTTCTGTTGCAACTTGGTTACAAAGTAACGCGCCTATTAGTAGGAAAATAACTAAAACTAGTGATCAGTTTAGTGGTGAGTTTTGTATAGGCATCGGGTATAAAATGACCGCTTATCTTGTTCGCCTTTTTGCATTTATGAAAATCAATTGACAGAATTTTCTGCTTCCTTGTGATAAACCTATTATATGTCCGTTGTGCGCCTCACAGCTAACACTGAACTCAAAGTTTCTTTGATGTAATCGTAAGTAGGTATCGAAAAGAAATATTCGTATTGAAACCCGATACTAAGGCAAACCTTGCTTCGGAAAGTATTTTAAATTACTGCCGTCTGGCTGACTCATTTTTGACTACTGTTGGTGACTAAAAAGTGAGTTACGATATACTAAAGATGGCACAACGCCGAAACCGGTTTGTCCTTAAACCCAAACTTGACAAGGAGTCACGGAAAATAGTTTCCATATAAGTACATCTACTTTTCAGACTGTCAGAAGAACAAAAGATCAAAATGTGATTATAAAGTTAAACACAAACAATAGTCAAATATGTGTCTTCCTGAGGACTAAAATGCGATGATTATTTCTAATCTCGTTTAGCCCTGCTGGTTGAGTTTCTATTCTTAATTTTATTGTACGTGTATTTCGCTCTCGAAATATAGAATTTAAAAAAGCAAAATGGCCACGGCCGTCGAATTGAAATATAACATTGAAATTGAAATAAAAATTATTACATAATCATTGAAATAAATATATTGCATCACATCGTAGATTTCCCGAAAATTCGGATTACAATTCAGTAGCCAGGTATGCATTGGGACTGGGAATTCCATCCGGATTTTTCAAATATCCGGTTACTACAGCGGAAAGTGCGGATATTCAGATATCTAGATATGAATATAATGTGCGTATATCTGGATATTTAAAATTAATGAAATGCAGCATAGGGAAATTAAATAAATGGGTAATGGAGAACGCAAACAGGGTACGGTATTAATCGCACGGGATATTTTCTTGCGGTGTTTGTGAGTATTGGGGAATGAAGTAATACTGCACGTTTTACAAATATTGGTCATCAATTCGTTGATTTTTGTTTTTAGAAATCCGATTATATGAATATTAACCGGATCTTCGTAAATTCGGACAACTGGATAATTGCACCAAAGAATATTAACCGGATATCCATACTATCCGGATTTTATCCGTATCAACGGATATTCTAATGGATATGCGTATAGGCTCATTTAAATTTCCGTTGCTATTTTACACTTTTTAAAATTTTGGAATTGAAAAATGTTTAACAAAATTCTTTTTTTAAATTTAACATATAAAGTTTATAAGGCAGAAAATGGAGAAACCCGTCAGTATTAAAAATATCAAAAGTCAACGAGAATTTATATAAAATGCATCCGTTGTATGCGAAAAACAAAGAGTATTACCGAAGTTTCATAAAATTTTCAAAAATCCAACGGAATTTTCAGTCACTTCAGACATGAACAGAGGAGTGTTAAAATTAAATGGACTACAAAACTGCAAAGCAAAAATTCTTATAAAAAGTTTGAAATTTCGTTGAAAATTTATATAATTTATAGAAAATTGGAACAAAAATTGAAATTCGAATTTATATGCCCTTTGTTATATTACTAACAGAAGTTAAACGAAAAAAATGTCATGAAAAATATTGTGGATATTATAAAAAACAAATCTACATTCGGTCAATTGTTTGAGTCACTGTATGCCTTTACAAATATTTATAAATGTATACAAATATTACACGTTTAAAGTAACAAGATCTATCTAATTAAACACTCTGACCTTTTATAAATTGAACTAAACATCCATCCTTGAACTTTGATTAGTTTCTACAATTTTATTATATGACATAAAACCAAATCCTTGACTTGTATTTGTACTCTTCCATCAAACAAAGCAAAAACAAGGGAAATAAATATAAAATGACAACCGCAACAAAGGTCACTAACCGACCGCAATTACCAAAAAATCTGAGCAAACCCAACTCGTGACAATTCACTGTGGCCGATGAAGGCCCAACAGCAGCTAACCAATAACTTGCAATATGTAAGTCAACGCTTGTCCATTTTGTGTGGAATGTAGTAACAAAAGTACGCCACCGGCGCACTGTATCGCCGCTAGCCACAAAACCACACAACAATCACACACATTCAAAAACAAAATATTCACTCTCTTAATTTTAAAAAGATCATAACTAAACTTTATCGAAATTGAGTTTTTTTCATATTCGAATTGAACAAAACTTGGCATAGCTACTATATAAATCTTACACAGATCGGATGACAAATATGCGAGGGTAACCATTAAATACTAAGTTCAAAGAAGATCTGTCACTTAGGTTTGTTTTTTTATTTTTTTTGGCAGCCTTTCAAAACAAACAACTTTTGATTTTTGTGAAAAATGGGAGACGCTCTCACTGAAGAAACGATAGAAAAAATCCACGATATCGTTTTGAACGATCGCAGAGTGAAAGTGAGTGCGATTGCTGGCATGGTAAACATCTCAACAGCGCGTGTGTACAAAGTCTTGCACGAAATATTGGGTATGAAGAATCTGTCCGAAAGATGGGTGCCCTCTTTGCTCACAATGGACCAAAATTCACCGGCTCGCACTTCATTGAAAGCAATGGAAAAACTGAATGATTTAGGCTACTCATTGCTTCCTCATCCTTCGTATTCACTAGATTTGGCTCCCTCCGATTATTATCTGTTTCCAAACTTGAAGAAATGGCTCGGTGGTAGGAGGTTTTTATCAAATGAGGAATTTGAATTGGAAACTGAGGCCTATTTTCGAAACTTTGACGCAGCCTATTTTTTAGAAGGCATCAAAAAGTTGGAAGATCGTTGGACTAACTGTAAATATGTAAAATGAAATTTGCCCAAAAAAATTTTGTTTTCACTATTTTTACACGGACTTTTTAAATTGACGTAAGAAAGAAAAAATTTCTCACCTGATTATCGATTAATAAAAACAAAATAATAAAGTATGCGGATATTGAAACGAAATCTTATTGTATTGTAATTTCATGCAATAAAAAGCACAAAGGAACCAAAGATTATGTTTATCGGTTTAGCTTATATTTCGCGAATTGCAGTGAGTAAAACTTAAAGCGCGGACAAACTGTCTTATAACGGGTTTTTCAATAGGGACGCTACAAAAGTAGACCGATAGTGACAGCAAACGACGCCATATTTTTCCCGCTCTTTTGACATTTCTCTTCAGTACAGTTTGCCATTTCATCATGGAAAGATATACGATCCAACAACGAGTCGAAATTATTAAAACTTACTACCGAAATTCGGAGTCAATGGCCTCAACTTTAAGAGCGCTACGTCCAATTTATGGTCGTCGTAATCGTCCTGTCAGATTAACAAGTGAGCGTCTAGTGGAAAAATTTGAATCCACAGGCACATTACAAAATGTACCCGTACCAGTGAGACAAAGAAGTGCCTGTAATGTCGAGAATATTGCTGCCGCTAGCCCATCAATTGAGGAAGACCCAAATCAGTCTCTTATACGTCGTTCTCAAGCGTTGGGCATCTCTGTGATGTCATTGTGGCGAATTTTGCGAAAAGATCTTGGCCTACATCCTTACAAGATCAAATTAACTCAAGAACTGAAGCCGCTTGACCACCAGAATCGTCGTATGTTCGTGAATTGGGCTGAGCAACAACTTGAAAATGATCCAGATTTTCATCGAAAAATCAGCTTCAGTGATGGAGCTAATTTCTGGCTGAATGGCTTCGTCATTAAGCAAAATATGCGTTACTGGACAGGCAGCAATCCACACGCACTGCATGAGTCAGCATTGCATCCCAAAAAAATTACGGTTTGGTGCGGTTTATGGGCCGGCGGCGTCATTGGGCGTACTTCTTCCATGATGATCAATACCGGCACGTTACTGTGAATGGGAATCGCTACCGCTCATTGATAACCAAATATTTTTGGCCCAAACTGGATGATATGGACTTGAACAATATGTGGTTCCAACAGGACGGCGCCACAAGCCACACAGCGAATGTCACAATCGATTTATTGAAAACCAAGTTTGGTGAACGTTTTATCTCACGAAATGGCCCAGTCAATTGGCCGCCTCGGTCGTGCGATTTGACGCCGTTAGACTATTTCCTGTGGGGCTACGTCAAGCCTATGATCTATGCCAACAAGCCAGCGACGATTGATGAACTTCGTAGGAATATCGAACGTGAAATTGCAGCAGTATCGGTCGATTTATGCTTGAAAACCGTCGAAAATTGGGTACAGCGTGTGGACTTCTGCAAGCGTGCCCGTGGTGCCCATGTAAAAGAAATCGAGTTCCATACATAATGGCATCGAATGTACTTTCACAGGAATAAAGAATTTAATTCATATCCCAAACCGTTTTTGTTTTATTTAAAAAAACTATTGTAGCGTTCCTATTGAAAAACCCTGTACCAAGTTCCCATGACAACGAAACCCAGTTGTTTATGACTCATTACTGATATTCTGTGAAAACAAGTAGAAAGTATGTGCATGTTTTCGTCCTGTTGAAACTATCTAACTTTATAACTGTCTAAACTGATTCTGCAATGAACGCCATTTATGAGCCACGGATAGTATTTTGTCGAATTGGCAAGTGAGTTCAACCTCATCGAGAAATTTATTGTCGATACGAGTTCAATGATTTCATCGTAATATTTGGTGATCGATATCGAAAAAATTTTCAATCGACTCGAACTCAATGATTGTACCCAATAAAAATGTTTACAATCTCTCACATTACTCCCTTTGCTCAAACAACTTAGCTTTCAATACCAATTAGGAATGAGACGTATGAACGAACTTTGTTTATGCGAAGTAATTTGAATGAAAATAAGAATTACCATTGTAATGTGAACATGGTTTTAGTTTAAGACTTTTTTATTAATTATGATTTTATATCGTTTTTCTTTGCACTTGAATCGAACATCATTAATGTTGAGTTAGTGCATTTTCATATTAAATGCCCTTTCAGATATGCATGCGAATTGTAAAGGGCATAAAGTGCGTGAGGTCGACGGCTTAATAAGCCACCTGGTGATTGTTTACTTTATGTAATTAAAGCTAAATTGACGCTGTCCACGCGTTGACGGTGACGTTGGCGAACAAAGCGTTGTGAGTATACAGTAGATTTTAATTAATCGGGATAATGAATGAGTCACTAACGTCAGAGTTGCTGACAACAAAGCGAAACTCGTACAAGTCATAAACCAAAGATGTATGGAATCGAAATTGGGTGGTGTACACAAAACGTGCAGTAAACTACTATTTGAGATGTGTGGATGCTTCAGTTGATGAATAAGAAGGAGGGTTTAATGAAAACTTGTCATAGTTGAGAATAGTTTGAAGTGAAAATTTATGTATTTGTTTTACTTGCACTTTTTTTATGAATAATTATCATATCGGATCATATTTGTCCCTATCACATTTATTGAAAAGATAATTTCCACAACCTAAGGGAATATATTTAGGTAACTGTTTTTAACATCAACTACACATAAGAATACAAATTATGAAAGTGTAGAGTTTTATTGCGGTAGAAATAAAAAAATTTATTTTATTATTAAATTGATTTTTCACTGTTATGAATTGGATTGAGTCGTTATCAATTCTGTTTAGGACCAGACAGAGCGCAAAATTTTTGAATTTATTGCAAAAAATTAATTAGAAAAAGAAAAGGTCGAAAAGAATCGTTATTTAGATTTTTTTTCGGATCAAAATATCATTGCGAAGAATGCGATCAAAACTAAACTCGAATATATCGAGCTAATTCTTACGCAATATGCTACACAATCCTGGCATTTTTTTTTATCTAGTAAATTGCTTTTTATATCATTTCATAATCGTTATTTTGTGACTTTTATTTTTTCGATAGAAAATAATCGTTATTCTTGGATCGATATTTTATGAGTTTTAAATCGCATTATTGTTGTTGTTGCTATAATTGTTATCGCCGGCAAATTTGTTTTCACTTGTTATGATCGATACATTTCCAAAAATAACGATTATTTTTTATCGAAAAAAAATCCAAAATAACGATAAAATGTTATCGAAAAACAAAGAAGGCAGAATAACGATTAAATCATGATTTTTTTTATAAAAACCGTTATGGTCTCTGAAAAGACGTCATTTTGGGGACATTTCTAAAACTTAACAAAATCATACAAGATATATTCGAAATCAAGTTTGCTTAAATTTATATAGCAAAAAATGCAAGGAGCTTGAAATAATGCTACAGTTATTGCCCCTACTTATCTTAATATTAAGAGTAATATAGGATATTTGCCTACACAACTTTACAAATAGCATTCCCGAAATGATGCTGAATTGATGTACGCTTTAATTTATCATTAAAACCGGCATGCCGCTTTTATTTGACTTATTCAGTCAAACAATTATACCCCAATCAACTTTCAAAACAACCTTGGAAAATATCGCCAGCAATGCCATCTGATACGATTAGTGAAATACTTTTGTACGATTAACGGTTGCGTTCACGAAATGACAAATTTTTTCAATTAAACGAAGCTTTCGACTTATTTAGTAAAATGCATTAATTTGAAGTTCCCTTAATAGATTAAGCAAGCGTTCCCGAAATGATTTATCAGTTATTTCGGTTTGAATAAAATTTTAATAAGAATGCATTTCACTAAAACGTCATTTATATTACTCAGAAAATAAGATTAGATTATAAATTTACTAAAATTTTAGTCCGAAACACTTTCCGGCCGAAATTGTCTACCTCCATCTTGTTGACAATTAAATACAAATCAATTGTAATTGAAAATTTAAAAACACATTTTTATAAACAAATTTTCATATTCTAAATTACTAAAAGATTAAAGTCACGCAGTAAGGTCTGAGACTTTTGGTGAATCTCAATCCACTAATATTATTTTAATATGATCGAGGCAACCAGTGCCCAAGGTATTATAATTTTGTTCACATACCGTCGGTTGTTTGTAACCGTAACATAAATAGATATAGATATGAAAATGCCAGTCTGTACATCTGATAACCAGAGTAAAAATTGAAATATTTCAACGAAATAGTAGTAGTATTGAAAATAAGCTAAATCAGATAATAATCACGCCCTCATAACGGTGTTTTCAATAAATTATAAAAATGCCATATTTCAGTACATATGTATAATAAGTAATTTGTTCAATCAGGTAAATATTTTTTTTTAAATAGGTGTGACATCGGCCACTTTAGAGCAAATAGGCATATCTCTGAAACTACCTGACCAAATTTGGTTCACGCTTTAGATTTGAACTAAAAACCCAAAATTTCGTCAAGTACAGAAATAGAGCAAGAACCGTGCCTCTTTCATAATATATAACGGTAATTTATAATCATCCGAAAACTGCTATATTTTAGTAACTATAATTTGCTCAAAGTTCATACACCGAATTCTGGTGGAGAATCAAAAATTTTCGGAAAACAGCGGGACCCTTCCCCTTTAAAGCAAATAGGTACCCCGTAGGTATCTCCGAAACTACTTTATCGAACTCTTCCAAATTTGGAGCACACTTTGTATCAAGTCAATAAGCGTAATTTAGAAAATTGGAGAAACCGAACAAAAACTATGTTATCATTCGTATAACGGTAATTAAAAAAAATTAATAATACCTAAATTTTGCTAAGTACGCGTGGTTCTACCCTTTTAGGATTAATAAGCTATATTTTTAACACTACTTTATCAAATTCTACAAGCCTTATTTCGAAAGTTATCGAAATCGGGAATAACCCTAATTTACAAACAATCAAAATATTCGATATTTTATTTATTCGATTAATTATATTAAATGAATTTTTTAAGTGGGCCAACATTTTTTCGAAGGTCAATCTCTTTTTGTGAAATTAATTTTTTTCTAGATCAAAATTTATAAAAAAAAAACACATGAGTTAGAGGATTTTTCGCAAATCGATGTATTTCGAAAGTTACTGCTATTCATTTTCGAAATTGTTAGATTTTATTTATTTTGTCACGATTTCTAATACCGATTCCCCACATTTTTTAAAAGCTTAAAAACTATGATATTTTCGTTTTTTTACAAATTTTTTTATTTTTTAATACAAATTTTTTGTAAAAATTATTAAAAAATTTTAAAATTCAATTGGCATCTCAATTTCTTTAAGATCGCTTACTTGCCTGATATTGTACATAGTACAGTCTAATAAAAATCATTTTCGAAACAAACAAAAAAAACTAAGCGCAATACAAGAGATGAAAAATATTGACGTTTTTCTCTTCACTCACAATGGTATTTATATTATTTGTATGGAAAAGTGTTTAAAAAATTACCAAAATCGGTATTACCAAACAACTTCGGAAAAAATTGAAACTTTATAACTTTCGAAATTTTTCGAATTTCGAAAAATTTTCGAACTTATAATTTTTTATCATTGTGAATCAGAAAACATCCCTTTCATAATAAACGCTTGATCTTCAAAAAAAATTGTGGTCCACTTCAAGAGTTTCTATTCATAAATTTATGTAACAGTACACTCAAATAAAGCTAATCCCCGGCTCAATGAATTTTGTTTTCGTGCAACTTATTCGCAGGTGGAAATTTTAAATAATTGTAACCAAGGAATAATTTATTAATTTTAACATTTAAACTTATTTTAACAGTTGTTGGTTGGTAGCTGAAAAAAATTTTGGTAATAAAATAAAAAAAGTTGTGGCTAAATATATTCTCGCAGTGGGTAAAATGGCAACACTGGTTCTAATATTGAAAAATGTATACCTTTTCCGTAAATCGCCTTATTTTTTTGTTTTTTTTTTCTCTCTTGAGCAATGTGGCCCATGTTATTTTATTGTGTCTGATAAAATATTGTGGTATCCAAAAATAGTTCTTCTAATTTTACATACTCGTACTCGTTCCAGAAGATATCGTTTTAAATATAACGAGAGGAGAGACCGAGTTTTATGATAATCAAATTTACATATATATAGATATAAAATAGCCAGTATTTTGCATTTAAAAATATATTGAAAATGAAATAAATTAAATTAAATTTAATGAAATAGTTCGATTATATTGTTGTATCACTAATTTACTTATATGGTGTGAAATTTTTTTTATCAAAACGTGCTTGCAGTGGGGTGCATAATAACGAAGAGCTGTGATCGGAATGTAAAATTTCGAAGTGCATTTATTAAAATAAAAATATCGCAGATTTTTAAGTGAACCATTTGCTGAGTGTAAACATTCCTGATAAAAAATACTTTCGTGTATTTACTAATTAAAAACAAAAGTTACGTAAAAATAGGAAATTATTCAATAAACTATTATTACAGTATTTCCGTGATAAAACAAATTTTAATTCCTAAAAATATAGAAACTTAGGAAAAATCTATCAACTTTAGTTGTTGTCAAACTTTAATTAAATTTTTTGTCCAAGAAAAATATTAACCGAGGAAATACTTCATAAGGAAATACAAGCAAACAAATCGATTGATTGAAAGGGAAGTAATTATTTTTCCTAGAACCTGAATACGAAAAGTTGGTAAATAGTCCTTGAATTTTTTAAGAGATTCCTATCATTCAATACTGTACACAGTGCACATTTTGCACAAAAGAAATATCAACTAAGCAGCCGCATAAAAAGGAACTTTAGCCAAGTTTCAAGAGACTAGATGTTTTAGTCCCATGTGGAGAATATTAAGAAGAAGAGGGAGCTTGTTATAGAATGTTACAAATCTAGTGCAGGCGGTAGATGGTAGGCGAGAAGGTAATATGACGTTAATACCCAGCAACCAACTTTTGCAGGCAGTCCGCCGAAAAAAGAGCAAAAGATGCTAAGAAAAAATTAAAACTGACGAAGGTTCGCTGGAAACGTTATAACAGTTGTTCAAACTAACGTTAAAGAAATTGAACAGGTAAGAAAACAATTCAGTTGTGAAGCTACGTATGCGATCATCTTGTTTGCTATCTTAAAACAGAGGCAACTTATGAATTTAGTTGCAACCATATGATCCTCAATCGTACTGTTCCCTGGCAGAATAAGGAGCTTCAGAAGATGAGATGTGTTCCGAGAAAAATTTCTAATCCAGACCCTCAAATGACCACAATACTGAGATTGACTGGGAACCAACTCACCCAACGAGAGTACAAGTAGGAAATTTGATTTGTCAAAAGAGCTTCCTTTAAACAGTACTGCACTGGTTTTGAAACCTTGGCTCAAACTCCTAGGCTGGTAGGAGCTCTAAAGAAGAGCTAAACTACAAAGCTGGGTGCACTCAAGAGGCCTGATGTTCCCTTCACCTGAATTGTGACTGAGGCCATCTGTGTTCATCCGTAGACTCATTTTCACTCAATGGAAATCAGGTGGTGATTACACATCCCTTTCTCTGGGCAGAATAGAAGAGAGTGTGAGAGTCACACGACTGGTTTCTTGCTCGAGCTGTGGTGAGTGTAGATACCATTGGCCACTCGGGATTATACCTTACGTATTGTACTCAGAGCCGGTTAATGGACGTTGAAAAATGTATTCACTGCTCTTTGCATCAATATGCCTAGAACGCATGGAAATATTGTGAGGTTGCTTTGAAAAATCTAGTTGTTAGAATAACCAATACCATCTTCGCCTTTTTCTTCTTAATTGGCTCTAAAAACAGCTAGGTGCCAACTCGAGACACCAAGTGAAGCCAAGTCCTTCTCCACCGTACGGGATTAATAAGGTCGGCTTCAGGGCAGAGTGTTTTCCTCTTTTTCTTATTAACCCTCATAAGAACTCTGGTTTTTAGGCAAGCACAAGCAATACTGAAAACACGCGATGTAGCGGGAATGGGCTTTCTGCTATCCCCAACCTCAACTGCTCTTCACAATAAAGAAAAGGTTAGACGGCTCCGTTTCGCTCATAGTTATAGAGATCCCAATTCAGATCTTTGGCGAAGTAATGGCAGTGAAGAACCCCACACAATTTTTGAATTTTTTTTGGAATTGTCAGGAGCTACAGATAAAGAAGAAAAAGATCGCCGCGCGCGCTAAAGATCACAATCAATAGAATACAGCCAGCGCAACCAAAACAAAACATAATCAAGTTTTTCGGGGAAATTTGATTTTTGTGAACTGGGGGGATACTCCAAATACTAATAAATGAGTTGAATGCTGCTGAGGGTTTTTTTAAACAATTTTTCTATTCTCTATTAACATTTCAAAACTCAGTTCGCAAGTTTAGCTCATAGAGTACACGTATTTTGGATAGTCGAGAAAAACTATGTCTTAAAGCAACACAGTTGACTGAGGCTCAAAAGCCTGTTGGTTTAACGAAAAGTATCTGTCCGTAAAATAGCAGTAGACTTACAATCCTTTGAAAGTTCGGAGCGTCGTTTTTTTTTATATACCATGAAACTGGTCAACTAGAGAGGAGAGATGGATCAGATCACAAATCCGTGAGCAGGCCAGGCTATTTTGAAAACAAGACCTCAAACCCATTTCAAAAATGTTCCCGAGATAAAAACCGAGCTTCAGCAGTCGCTCCCAAAGAATATTTCGATCCGAACAGTTAAATGATGTGGGTAAGTTGGCTAGGAAGACAGCAAAAATGCCATTTTTAACCGCAACGTTTCAACTAGGCCAAAAGTGCGGTAAAATGGACTCAATCTGAAGGGGTCATATTTCTGAATAGCCTAAATTCAACGGTGGCTATCGCACCATTCCCCATAGACCAGGTGAACGATTTGCGAAAATTGCCTGGGGATGCATTTCAAAATACAAACCGGAGTTCCGAATTGTAATAGAGGGCATAGTAAACGGCAAAAAAAAAAAAAAAAATCTATTGAACTCAATGGAGTTGTACCTAGCTTGTAGTCCTTAACGGAAAAGGAACCATATCCAATTTTTCAGGACGATTCAGCGTCATGTTATAGGGAACGAACTGTAAGTTTTATCATGAACTTTTTACCCCGTCAAACACTTCTTACTATTTTTTGGTCTATTGTTTAGCATTAGATTACTGGGCATAGTGTCTCTAGATTGGACCCCAATCCAATACAAAAGGTTTGGACTATTAAGGATGCTAAAATTCGCAAAAAACCCAGTTAAAAGCTCAAAACTGAAGTATTATCGTGAAATTTATTTACTTTTTTTTTTAATTAAATTACCCTAAACCCAAACTGCCCGAATGGCCGAAGAACAGTATCAAAATGGCCATGATAATTTGAAGAGATAAACGGTGTTTTGTTGCGGAACATCTGATGGAAATAGTCTGAATTTTACATCAGTAATTAACTTTCGGAAGGGGGACTACATATCTGTATAGGTATAAACCAAAACCTGAGTTTTTAAGTTTCTTTGGAACTGGTAAGAAAAATTTTAACAAAATTAGTTATCGATCTATTAACAATGGATTCTAATTCTATTCAAAATTTATTATTACACCCAAACCTTAATTTAGTTGAGAAAATTCTAAAACTGTTTTTTGGGTAGGACTTTTTTCTAGATCAGGTAAACAAGACGAAATTGGCAATATCAGGAGAGTATTTTTTTTAATTACAGCAAAACAGAACGAAAGAAAGGAAATACAGTTTTTATTATTATTATCTCAAATAGTTTGCTGTTTTTTTTTATTTTTACATTTAATTGAATATAATTGCAACAAAATTTTGAAACTAATCTTAAAAATTAAAATCCTCAGAAAAGTATCCTTTTAGAAGTTTTTTTTTGAAAAATATTTAATTCAGCCAAGTTTTCGAATTACATGTATCAAACCCTTTATTTTGTAAGTGATGCTCAATATATATTGGAAAATTACCCTCTCCTACAAACATCCGATGTGGCAACGCTTTGCCAAATGTCTACATCTGGGGGAATGTAAATAATGTTTGATTTCTCAATACGTAAAATTTCTCAACATTTTTTTTTGAAGTGGTAAAAAGCCGCAAAAGAACTTTTAATGTTGAATGGATGCTGTATTTTTCTCATTAAAAAAAAATATAATTACAACAATTTTCCTTTTAAATTTCCAGATATACGTTAAGCATTTTGGAGTTATGAAGCTTAAAACTTCGAATTGTGAAAAAAATTTGAATGTGGCTTTTTTTGTTGCGCTGGGTGTATAAACTTTTTTGTATATTTTGCAGTTTGCTTGTATTTCCTTCGACGTAAAACAAAAAAATAAAACCAAAGTTAAAAATCAATGTGAAAATACCAAAATACTATATACAAACCTAGCTATCAATTAATAAAATTTATAAAAATTATTTACTTTCAACCAAAACAGTTCGAAGCCGCGCTAATCGCCTTAAGAATTTTATCAAATTCCAATTTCACTACCAAATCAAAAGAAAGCCAAAACAAAAAAAATCTTTCAAAATTCAATAATTACCTACAAAACCATTCAATAGCTACTAAACTAATTGTTGATTAAAATCTAAATTACCAAAAACGTAAAAATTCCTCAATAAATTTACACAAATAAATTTTATAAAAAATAAATAGAAATGCAATAAAAACTTGGAA
The DNA here is from genome assembly GCA_951828415.1 of Anomoia purmunda. Taxonomy (NCBI): domain Eukaryota; kingdom Metazoa; phylum Arthropoda; class Insecta; order Diptera; family Tephritidae; genus Anomoia; species Anomoia purmunda. The sequence continues at coordinate 20,851,012 of OX639993.1, forward strand.
GCCAACTTACTGCCATGAGAAGCTGCCGGTGATGCCGTCTTTGAGGCGGTCGCGCAACGAACGTTGTCTGCTCGGTCCTGGGCCGGTGAGCGGCGGCAGTGTGGCATTCTCGCCGCTGCCATCGTCAATGGCGGTGCTAATGTTCGACGTGGAGCTGGACATTGGCGGAACGCCACCACTGCCGCTCTCACCACCGGCCACACTAGCAGCGCTAGCACCAAGCGGTTGTTGTCGTTCTTGTTGCTGCCGCTCTTGTTGTTGCTGCTGCTGCTGCTGTTGTTGTTGTTGTTGTTCGTGCAGCTCCACATGCTCCATAATGGGTGGCTGCTGTTGTGACGTTGCTGCTTGTTGCAAACTAGGCGATTGTTGCTGATTTTGTTGTTGCTGTTGTTGCAGAAATTGATTATGGCGGCGTCGTATGCTGTGGCGTGGCGAGTTTTCGCGCGACATTTCGTTGTTGTTGTTTTTGTTGTTGTTGATGTGTGTTGTTATTTTCGTGAAATTCGTTAAATATTTAGAATATATTTTTATTATTGGAGGGCGTGTGTTTTGTTATTTTTATTATTATAATTATTATTTTTTTTTTTTTGGTTTTTATAGGGAAGGGAAGTTTTTATATTTAATTTGTTGTTGTTTTTTGTTGTATTTTGAATAGGTACGCAAGATGCAATGCGCCAATAAATTTACGATAACAGTTGCGATTTGTTGCTATTTTATTTAATTATATTGTATTGTATAGTTTTTAAGAAAAGCGCAAATTGTTCGTGAATATTTTTTTATATTTTTTTTTTTTATTTGATAAAGCAATAAAAAGTTCGTAGCAAATAAAAATTAACACATTCAAGCATTAGTGGTGGTCTATAATTATATAAAAGAGTAGGTAGTTGTGTGAGATTAAAATATTGTAGTACATTTGAATTAAAATAATTTTTTTTCACATTTGGATGCACATTCAGTTTTAGAGTATGTGTTTAAAAATATTTTCTTATGAGAAAAAAGGTAGAGATAAAAAAGATGAAAAGAGGCAGAGAAAAAAAGAAATACGATTTTTTTATGCAGTGGTGTAAAATAAAAGATAAAATATTGCTTTAAAAAAGAGTGGAAAATTTGTGAGTAAGTTTGTAAGAACTTTATTTTTTTCCTCATACCTAAGAGCAAATATTTTGGTTATTAACTACATCTAAGTGGAGCCTTAATTAAGAAGTAGAGAGCGACCGAACTTCGTCTTCGGCTTCGGCCCTGTTCGGTCAACAAAGTGCGGCTCGGTCTCGGTTCAGCTTCGGGCAAAAAAAAAGCCCCCAACTTTGACCGAACATTTGTCAATTTTTATTAATTGAAGAATTGCATGTATAATAATTTTGTTTTAATATTTTTAGTTCTTATTTTTGGAAAAAAGTCAAAGCAACGTATCGGATTTACATAATAGCGATATGAATTGCAGTTGTAATACTGAAGCAAATTATTCATTAAAAAACGAATTGCACACTTTTCTTAATGAACATTTGCTCCGAAGAAATTCAGATATTTTAGAATACTCGTTTATACATATAGGCAATAATTTCTGTTAAAAAAAAAAAAGCTTAAAAATATCTGTCTGCTATTGTTCAGTGCTGCAGTTCAGCTTTTATTTACAAGCTATTATTACATTAAAATTAATAGATTTTGAACATTATAAATAGACATTTTTATTTGAAAAATTGAGTGAGTAATTTTTTTAATAACAATAATAAGTTTTTTAAAATTCTTTGATTTATTATTTTTCGCCTTTTAATATGTTCGGATCAGCATTGGTTCGCCGAAGTTCGTTTCGGTTAGGTTCGGTTCGGTTAGGTTCGGCTCTTAAAACCGATGTTCGGTCGTTCTCTAAATACAAATAATATATAAGTAATTCCTATAGACCTATGTATTTGTTAACAAAAATTTAGGAAATTGTTATATGTATTACCTGCCGAAAAGCCTATCAAAAGTTAGTGTTATCGGGTCATTCACTTAGAGGTACTTTTTTCTGCAGCGTTTTTATAACAGATTATTTTTGACATTTCATCACAACACTGTTTCAGTCCTTGAGCTCTTGAAAATTTTGACATTTCAAAGATGAGTGTCATTTCTCTGTTAATAGTTAACTTAAGTTCAAGAGCTCCTCGGTCCATATTTCTTCAAACAAGCGGCCGTCCGAAATGAAACTGGGAAATTGAATCGACATTTGATTTGAACTAGAACGCATTACTTATTTGTCACACAGTTTGTGAAACTATGGTTTGTTTTGCGTAAACATTTAAGTTAATTTCACATTTATCATACTTCTAGAATTTTTCCATTGGAGCTACCTGGAGCCCGAAGGCTAAGTGCATCGATAAGTCAGAAGCGATTGGAATTGGAATGGGAAAGCAACATTACTCGCTTCATTTGCCAAATACCACTCGAAATGGTTCAACCAGTCATCGAAAATTGGAAATTCTGAATGGCCCATGTTAGCCACAGCTACGGTCAAAATTTGAAGAATATAATTTTGAAAAAGTAAATAAAAAGAATGCTTCTTTTGTATGATAATAAAAATTATCCGACACAATTTAATTGTTTTTGTTTTTTTTTTTACAGTACCTTTAAATGAATCAACCATTATTACAAATAAAAGGTTTTTTGCAAGATGAAAGATTTAGTAGCATATCACTACTAAATAAAAAGATACATAGGTACATGATACTTGTTTTAATTTTTAAACAACCTTTGAAGCTCTGGAATAAATGAAATGTGGCAAAAAGTCGCATGTTTCTTGTGGATGCTCTATCGCTCATTCTTCAGTTGCTTTTTTAATGTGTCTTTGAGCTGGTGGGTCATAGAGAACTAACAATAGTTAACTTAATTGCTATCACTGAATAAGAATATAGCAAATGAAAAAGTATCAAACAATAATCAAATCCGGTTTATTCAACAACTCAACACAAGCCTGCGAGCGCTCAAAACTACTCAAAATATCTTCTGAACACCAACATAAGTTTGGCAAGAGAAATCGATTTTTTTCTTCTTAACTACAAGTTGTATTGCATTCTGCTTAGTAAATACATTGTATTCAGTTAAAATGTATCTATTTGAACGCACCCTTTATACGAAATTTTAATGGAGGATCAACCATTTCTTCAGCGTGATATTTAATAATCAACGAGTATATCTTATTCGAGTTCCTTTCAAATTAGGTTAAAACTTTTGAAATGAAGTTTATATATTTTTTCGTTAACTAAATGTAAGAAGTGAAATCTATGCAGCATCTGTGAGAAAATTGTTAAAATTTTCCACTACTACAGTGATATTTTCGATGATTCCAGAACAAGTTTCAATACAATCCGAATAACGGTCGTGTGATAAGTATGAAGTGTGAATAAAAAGTACAGATGTATGTATGCCCTTTGGTTTCACAAAAATCAATATATTGTAGTTGTGGGTTTTGTTTTTGCCTGTCAGCCAGTAATTAGGAGTTTCAGTTGAGAACCGAACTAAGTCGATTTCCCCGATAACAGCGTACAATTGTAATAGTTGAGGTGTTAAAATGGGCACTAGTGGAGGCGATTTGCATTATTGGTAGTCGCTTTCAGCCAAAAATCAATTTTCAATAACTTTATTGACTGTTTTGTGATCTTCTGGGTTAATTTTATATTTGAGTGGACGTTTTAACCCAACTTGGCCCAATTAATACCCATTTGTATTGTGTGAGAGACCTTTTAATTTGGGGCTCGAAAGCGGATTTTATTTTGGAACTGAGTATCAGATGCATATAAGGAGGATACACATATATTATAAGCATTGATGAATGCCTTTTCACTCAATAGAACCGACCTTACCAAGTGTGAAATCATATCAGACTCGAGAACTGGCCATAAAATTTGCATTTACATAATACATTTAATTATCTGCTGTTTGTATGTGGCCCTCCCTCTATGGGGAAATTATTTTACTCTCTAATTATCGTTACCGATCTATGCTGTTGTGGAGCAAACCTATTAAAATGTAATGCATTGTAAGATTAACTGTAAACAGTCAATATGGAGACAAGAAGACAATTATCAATACTGAAAAAAGAGTTGCTATAATTACACCGCTAATACTGCTTGCTGTTCTTTATGGAGTTCGGACTAACATGGAGCCTGTGAAAATATTCCACTAGGGTCCAATAAGAATGGCACGGATGCAAATACCATCTTCTTTAAGTGCTCCAATATAATTTAAAAGCTTTCAAAGCGAACATTTTTTACTAAATCTGTTAAGAGAATGAATATTCGATTCAAAACTAAATATCTTGTAAGGGTCTCGAAAGATGTTATATTGATTTCATCACTCATATTTCCAGAATCTTAAATCAGAAGTTATTACTGGTTTTGTGCTGATTTGTTAAAGCCAGTTTGAAAACTATTCTTAAAATTGATGATTTATTACTAAACAAAAAAAAACAACAAAAAAAAAATAGTGTTTAGAATAAAAGTTGTAATGACAATTTAAAAGAATGCTGTTTAAAGTTACGAAATTTAAACTGTCTTTGCTTATTTCTGATAGTCAACTAAGCGAACTTTTTTTTTGTTTCCTCATAGTTTTAGCTAAATTTAGAGTTTCTTGAATAATAAATCTAATTTTTAAAAGTTCTCAAATTTAATATATAGATTTAATATCTAAGTAATATTGCTTTTTTAAACCTAAATAACTCTTATTGTGTGCAGCTAATCCATCTCACTTCAACTAATCATAATAGGCTGTTATTGGTGCTTTTTCAGATATCTAAAAAAAAAAATGTTATAAATTTCAGTAATTCGAGTCTATCAATATATTCTAGTATATGAAAAGTAGTTACAGCATTCCGTAGTAGAAATTTAGATTTAAAAGTGAGCAAAATTAGTGAAACCAAACCCCTATTTTAAAAAAATGTACATTGCATTTTTGAAATTTGTCCTTAGTACAATTAAATGATTTGTTTCTAATACATTGCTTTCAACACAATTAAGAATGTAGAGAAAATTGGCGTTGGAACTAAAAAAAAAATTTTGTTGAAGCGCAGAGCAAATGGGGGGAAAAAATTATCGGTTTGTGCTATTAAAATCTGTCAATCAATATACATGATATTATATCTAATGTCGGTATCCACTAGTCACTAATTCAGATTTTCTGTGTTGATACCGAGTTTGAGACTATTCGATTTCCAGTAAGCTGCTTCAAGTCTTTAGTCTCAAATTCAAGACACAAATTTAGCAGCTGGTTCTGAGCAGGCCACAAAACAAGGAAATTGTGTAAAGTATGGAGGAAGAAAATATAAATTTTTATTTAATATTGAATGCAAAAGCGAAAATGGAGTAACACTAATCTGTTCCTTAGTTAAATTAAAATAAATTAAGAAAAAATTATTTGTTTACATTCACTTATATCGTACTGTCATTTCGACCGAATGTATAGGCATTTAGTTAAGTAGCTGTATTTATCGATTGTTGATAGTTTTAATTTTTAGGCATACATATTTTAAATAATCGGTTAACAAAAAATACAGTAATAAGTAATTGCTAATTGCAATGTAAATTTTACAACAACCATCATGATTCAAACTTCATTTTATGATTGTTATTTTTTCGATAAAAAATAATCATTATTTTTGGGTTTTCATTTATTCGATCAAATTTAATCTTCTTTTTTTACCTTTTCTTTTCTTCGATAAAAAGTAATCGTTATTCTTGGATTTTTAGTTTGCTGGTCAAGTGTTATCGATATTATTTGATTTTAAGTTTTTCGATAAATAAAAAATAATCGTTATTCTTGATTATAAAATTTTGTGATATTTATTTTCGATCATAAAATATATTATTTTCATCGTCGAGAAATTGACTGTGATCGGAAAGTTATAAATACAAGAATAACGATTATTTTATATCGAAACAATAAAAATCACTAAATATCGATCAAATATAATCGGAACAATTTTAATTCAAGATAAACGATTATTTTTGATCGAAGAAAATAAAAATCGCATAATATCGATGAAATTTGATCGAAAAAATTAAATTCAAAATATCAATGGAATCAAAATTTTTTCAAAAATTATTTCTTTTATAAAAGTTATAACCGTTACAGTCCCTGATTTATACAAATTCATTGAGTGTGATTATGCATCTCTAGTGGGAGCATACCCTCAGCTAATTGTCTCTACTAATTTTCACCACAATTTGTGGTGACTTTTTTTAGGCTATCGCTTACTGAATACCGAAATTGCCTTAAGTCACAAAAAATTTCTCTAATGGAAAGTCTGAAATTGCTTCAGTATCCTAAATAATGTTTTTAATTCAAAGAAAACACAGATGTGAAGTTCGGCGATCAAATATCTAAATAATTATTACAAATCGATAAAAGCCGAAGAAGCAATGTGGTGTTCATGAAATTGAATGGGCTACAAACCGGCATACCCGAAAAGTTTCAAAAACTTAAAAAAGTTTGAAATTTGTTATGAAAATTTTTTGAAGTATGTTAAATTTTTTGTAAATTTCGATGTATGTATAGGGTTTATGTTACAAAACTATAATACTTTTATAAAAAATTATTAAAAATAAATTATCATCCGAATTCACCAAAAACTAATGAAATTAACCAAATTATATTAAAAAGATTTGACTAGGGTACTGCTTCACTAATTTCGTTCACTTTTAGAGAATTTTAGCACACATTAAAAAGGTTTGAAGCAAATATATAGGCATAAAAATAGTAAGTATGTAAATATTTAAAACAATCCATGCCGATTTGAATAAATCATATAAAAATATTTAATAAACAATTAAAAAATTGTGTTATTTAAGAATAAGAACAAGAATGAAGCACAGTCGGTTAATTAAGAGAGGAGACGCACGTTTTTTATATCTGTAAGTAGAGATTTCTTAGTTGAGGCTTCTAGTATTTAGCAAGGATTCGGCTGCATGCAGACAATTTCATTCGGCAAATCACAAAGCACATTTCACATCTATGGATGGGTGATGGACTAGTGGAGTTTTGGCTGCATGTATGTATTAGGGTGGGATGTTGCTAGGCTCCAGCATATCGATTTGAGGCACATTAAGAGCAGGCTAACTGAGTTTTTTTTTTTTTTTTAATTTACATATAGTAAGTATGTACATAAATCTATACGGATTTATTTATTTTATAATATTTACACGCTAATTAAATTAAGCTATTATCTAACATTCAATTGATTTCACTAACTTCATTAATTCATAGCATCCATATTATCGCTAAAAGCTATTCAAATATATTTTAATTTCATTAAAGTCTGCACTATGTAGTGATAATATTGTATATGTCTATATATTTTATAATATGTATATTTAAATAATTTTATTAAAGTTTGCTTTTGCAATTATTCTAAAAAAATTTGCATTGCTTTGAAAGTGTGTTATGCTGCATTTAAATAGATGTACGTGATATGCGTGTTGTCTTGTTTGTATGTGTGTGTGATATGTGATTTCAGAACACTTTTCATATAAATTTTACTGTCAGCAACGCACCTGAAAAGAGAGAGCGAAAGAAAAAAAGAAGTTAATTAGATAAAGTACTAAAAATGAGTGCAATTAATATTTTGCTATATACAGAAATTTTTCTTTTACATTCGTATGTAGTATGAAAATAAAACCAAATATTTACTTAAAATATGAATTTTCTTCAACTGTTTCATTTTTTCTAAAGACTCCTCTGCGGCTTTTCAACAGAGCTTTTAAGCCTAGATTATGATTAGTAGTCCAAAAGATTGCTTCGGTTCACTAATCATAATGATTAAGTCAATTTAGTTTTATAACCGAAAAGTTAGTAATCAATTAAAATAGGAAATAGTAAAAAAGGTGGTTGTTGAAATTAGTAGTAGTATGAGTAAGAATAATTGTACAAATTAGTAAAAATACTTGTAGTAATTAGCAGTAGCATAAGTAAAAATAGTAGTAGTAATTAGTAGTACCATTAATAAAAATAGTAGTACAAATTAGTAAAAATAGTAGTATTAATTAAGCATGAGTGAAAATAATAGTAGTAGCATAAGTAAAAATAATACTAGTAATTAATACCAGCATCAGTAAAAATAGTAGTACAAATTAGTAAATATAGCAGTTGTAATTAGCAGTAGCACAAGTGAAAATAGTAGTAGCAATTAGTAGTAGCATAAGTGAATATAATTGTAGTAATAGTAGTAGCATAAGTAAAAATAGTAGTAGAAATTAGTAGTACCATTAATAAAAATAGTAGTAAAAATAGTAGTATTAATTAAGCATAAGTGAAAATAGTAGTAGTAGCATAAGTAAATACTAGTAATTAATACCAGCATTAGTAAAAATAGTAGTACAAATTAGTAAAAATAGCAGTTGTAATTAGTAGTAGCATAAGTGAATATAATTGTAGTAATAGTAGCAGCATAAGTAAAAATAGTAGTAGAAATTAGTAGTACCATTAATAAAAATAGTAGTAAAAATTAGTAAAAATAGTGGTATTAATTAAGCATAAGTGAAAATAGTAGTAATAGTAAAGTAAAGTAGTAAGTAAAAATAATAGTATTAATTAGTAGTAACATTAGTAAAAATAGTAGTAGTAATTAGTTGTAGCATAAGTAGTAGTAGTAGCATACGTAAAACTAGTAGTAGTAATTAGTAGTGTAGTACCATTAGTAAAAATAGTAGTAAAAATTAGTAAAAATAGTGGTATTAATTAAGCATAAGTGAAAATAGTAGTAATAGTAAAGTAAAGTAGTAAGTAAAAATAATAGTATTAATTAGTAGTAGCATTAGTGAAAATAGTAGTAGTAATTAGTTGTAGCATAAGTAGTAGTAGTAGCATACGTAAAAATAGTAGTAGTAGTAGTACAAATTAGTAAAAATAGTAGTATTAATTAAACATAAGTGAAAATAGTAGTAGTATTATAAGTAAAAATAATAGTAGTAATTCGTAGTAGCATTATTAAAAATAGTAGTAGTAATTAGTTGTACCATAAGTAGTAATAGTAGTAGCATGCGTAAAAATAGCAGTATAAATTAGTAAAAATAGTTGCCGTAATTAGTAGTTTTTTTTTTTTTTTTTTTTTTCTTTCAGTAGGAGGGGAAATGCTTTATGCACTAACCGAGATTACTAGTCTCTATACTAGCTTTCCCGAGTGTGGGAGTCCCATCGCAGTTGCTGGTGTACCCACTAAAACCTAACTCCTACCGCCCGCGCGTAATTCCCGCATCCGGAACCGCAAAAGCATTACTTCGGATACGGGACGCGCCACGTGAGCCTCAGGGCTGATCTCTTTAAAGGGCGTTTACAGCGGTTGTTCTTGAAAGACAACCATCCTCTAGTTTGCTGCGGAGTAGTCTCTTTACATACTCCCCCATAACTTCCCACATTTCGACGCTGGATATCATTGTGTTAATGATACTGCCAGGTCTCAAAGTGCCAACAACAGTCTCCACACTCTCCCTGAAGGCGGCAAAATTTCCACATTCAAAGAAGGTGTGATATGCGTCATCTTTAACATTTTCACAGTACGAGCAGAATGGCGAATCCACCCTACCCATCCTGTGCAGATAATCCCGAAAGTACCCATGGCCCGTGAGGAATTGGGTCAGATAGAAGTCAACCTCTCCATGTGATCGCTTTAACCATGGCTCGAGGTTGGGTATCAGCCTGTAAGTCCAACGACCCTTCGTGCTCGCGTTCCAGCTTTGCTGCCATTTTTGGATCAATCGCTCACGTGCACGCACCGCGGCTGTTGCTCGGTCTGTCTGGGCGCTGGAAGTATATATTTCCTTCCGCTCGAAAGCAAGTAGATCAACTGGCATGACCCCGGAAACCACTAGAACTGCGTCTTCTGACACCGTACGGTATGCTGACACGACGCGCAAAGCTCCTCTGCGCTGTACCGATGCCATTTGAACTCGGTATTTATTGACTTTTAAAGCGTCAGCCCATATTTCTGCCCCGTACAGGAGCACCGATTGGACAGTCGACATCAGGAGTTTTCTCCTGGCAGGCCTGGGGCCTCCGACATTTGCCATTAGCCTACTGAGAGCAGCCGTGATACGCGCAGCCTTCTCGCAGGCTCCGCGTATATGCTCCCAGAATGTTAGCTTATTGTCCAACTTCACCCCTAGGTACCTAGTGGACCCACACGTTGTCACGGGCTGAGTCCCGACCATCATATCTATTATAGTAGGAATGCGCTTCCTGGTAAGCAGCACGATCTCCGTTTTGGCTGTTGCCAGTTGGAGCCCATGGTCACTCATCCAACCGTTCACGGAACGCATTATCTGGTTCAATCTCAACTGCGCTAACTGTGTGCTGCGTGCTGTTATCACGGCGGCGACATCATCCGCAAAAGCGACGAGGAAAGTGTTCCCTGGCATTTCCATTCGGAGTAAGCTGTCATATATTACGTTCCAGAGATCTGGGCCAAGTACAGATCCCTGGGCCGCTCCTCCGGTTACGGGTCTCTTTCTCTGGCCCTGGTTTGTCTCATACAATAGCCAGCGGTCTCTGAGATAGTCGCTCAATATACTCAAAAGGTACGTTGGCACCCTGAACAGCCGTTCCAGCGAGTCGAGCATATCGCTCCATCTTGCCGAATTGAAGGCGTTTTTAACATCAAGTGTTACTAATAACACTACGGGCCGTGCCTGAAGGCAGGCCGTGTTAGCCCTCTGTACCGCCTCGATCACCTCGCTTATCGCGCCGATGGTGGAGTGTCCCCTCCTAAAGCCATGTTGCCGAGGTGAAAGTCCCCCGGCGTTTTCGATGGCCGAGCCTAACCGAACTTTGAGCAGACTCTCCATCATCTTCCCCGCGGTGTTAAGCATACACAGCGGGCGGTAGGATGACGGGGAGTTGGGGTCTCCCTTGCCCTTTGGTATAAGCACGAGCCGGGCCGTCTTCCACTGGGTCGGAAACACCCCAGCTTTAAGACAGCTGTTATACATCTTTAGCAGAAGCTCAGGACAACCATGTGCTGTCAATTTGATTGCTTCCGCTGGTATTCCATCTGGCCCCGGAGCCTTGCCCGGCTTCATGCTGTGCAGGGCTTGCTCAAGCTCATCTGCACTAAAAAGTGGCACCTCAGCCTGTCCCACCTCGACTGGTGTGTATATTCGTAATACCATTAGTAAAAATAGTAGAACAAAGGAGTAAAAACAGTAGTATTAATTAAACTTAAGTGAAAATAGTAGTAGTATCGTAAGTAAAAATAATAGTGGTAATTAGTAGTAGCATAAGTGAAAATAGTAGTAGTAATTTGTAGTAGTAGCAACAATAGTCATACTGATAAGTACTAGTAGTAATTAGTAGCAGTCGCAAATATAATAGTAGTAATTAATGGTAATTAGTAGTTTAAGTAGTAGTAGAAGTTTTAAGAGTAGTATTAGTAGTAGTAGTTAGTAGCAGTGGTAATACTAAATAGTAGTTGTAGTGGCGAGCCAGTCCCGAACTACTCATCTACTATACCCGAACTTTAAGTCAAGGCCCCAAACAATCCCGAAATTGTCTTGAGAAAATTCCTCAAATAGTCCGGAAATATCTAGTCCAAAAATAGTACCGAACCGAGGCCAGAACTTGTCCGCTATGGAAGTTTTACTTCAAAAATCATGATTATTTGTAATTAACAAATTATAACTATTTTTTGATTACACTTGATTATTTTCAACTAAAAATAAACATTAGAAAATACCACTCTTCTTTCCTACACTCTTCCTTAATAAGGGTTTGCCCTATCGCCATTTAGGGCTCGGGTCCTATGGTCGTCCGAGCGAGCGCGTCCCTAGCTAATTTTTTATCAGGCGCATTTCCAGTGAAGACGTGTACTTTATTCTCTAGTTGTATCTTGAAACTTCTATAAAATCTAGTAACCTAGACGATATCATCTCTGGGGAGCTGAGCTAGTGGGAGCCTTGTTCTTGGATGATTTGATCTTCCTTTTCCCGTCACCTTGCCTAGCTATACTAAATATACAAATGTGAACGGTCTGGATATCAAATTTTTTATCATTTTATGTAGAATTCAAATCAGTTTTTAGAATTGCGATTCGTAAGCCAGTGTTGGAAAAAATTGAGAAAAATCAACCTATTTTGGGTATCTCAAAATTTAGATGTGATGAAAAAATTTGGGTGCCATTTTCAGAATCAGCCGACACAAATCCATGTTGGTCTGAAAAACACTTTTTAAATGAAGTACGTTTTTCATGTAAACTAGTGTTAAATAAAAAAAATCTCGCTTACGTTTTCTTCGCAGCTACCGTTCGATATGTACATAGGTATCGTGAAAAAGAGGGCACTACATTTACGAAATGAAATGCAACGCAGCTAAGGAAAAAGTACTTAAAATTCTCAAAATTATCACTACTCGCACATCATTACTCAAGCAGCGCATATAATGCCAGAAAGTTACTCAAGATGCCGTAAGTACACCGAGCAACTTAAAAACGACGACGGTGAGCTTTTCTGGGCGTTGAAGTAGTGAAGCAAAAATTCAGTTACGTGCAAAACGCAAGAAGCAAAACAAGCTACCACTATAAAATCAGTGGCATTGACAGTCGAGTACCGCCTAAAATAGCGTAGGTGAGCATGGATGTAAATACATACATATATACATGTGTATGTGTATGTATGTGTGTATTTACATAAATAGGGTGAGTCAAATATTTGAGGAAATATCGGCTTTAAAATTTGAATTCATACATATATGTAACTGCGTACATACCGTGTCTCAAAAAAGGGTTCGAGAGATGATTTTTTAAAATATTCACAAATGTTTGGAAGCTAAATTTACTTTATATCTATATCTATGATATGTATGTATGTACATATGTATATAAAGTATATAAAAATATAGGATTTATCCGTGAGGTGGCGCATGAGTCAAGGTATTAAGAAAATCTATATTTACTATTCGATTTCTATGAAATTAGAAACATATAATGGGGGTGCTACAAGAAATGCCGCTAGGTGGCGTTAGACTCGAGTTATTTAAAGAAAAATCCGTATTTATGGTTTAATTTGGATGTTACTGCAGGGCTATGTTGCTGGTGCAATAAGAAATACTTTTACGAACAATGGATCCGCTTGATGGCGCCAGAATCGAGTTATTCAGAAAATCCGTATTTATAGTCCGATTTAGCTTCCATTTATCGTAGTCGAGAAAAAATGGACTCTTAAGTTAGCTGCAGCTTTTTTTTATAAATATCTCATTGGAAATTATGAAAAAAAATGCAACTAACATTAGTGTCGACTTTATCTTTTCTATGACTACTAAGCATTGTTTCGAAAATCATCGAAGCTATATTTTTGTTTTAAAAATCTGCTGTAAATATGTATATGAAAAAGTCGCCGTTATCAGCTAGTTTTTTTTTTTTTAATAAAAATCTATTTAGCACTGAATCGATAGCAGTTTAAATGAAATTTACAAAATTGTTACAAAATTTATAAAAATGTCATCAAATTTTAATCAAAATATTAAGATGTTTAACCCGAATTAAAAACAATAATGTTAAAGTTTGAAGTGATTCAAAACTCGCTTTGATTTTTGATATTCTCGTTTTGCTGATATTCTCGCGTAATTTTGGCCATATCAAATAAATGAAAAAAAAATTACCAATGCAATTTTTGAGCCACTCCGGATCGTCCCTCGTGGTCGTAGGCTTTGAGTTATGTGGTTATGAAAATTCTCGGCCATCTGATCTTGTATGGATTTGTTTGAAGGAGAATGCTCCTATTGAAATGTTGTATGAACTCTCTACATGAAAAACTCAACGAATTGTGGATTCGGAAATTTGAAGAGGTTTCATCAGTTATTGCCTGGTCTTGCTAAATCAACGCCGAAGTTCTAACGCTGTCCCAAAAAGATCGGACAATCTTCAAAAATTGGGGTTGCTTTGATTCGCCTGTACTCCTATAACTAGGTTAATACAAATAGAGTAAAATTTCGTGGGAAACATCTTCGTATAATATTTTAACACATTAGCTCCCGTCTAAAAGTGTCTTTTTGACTTTTACTTTAAAAGGCCCCTAAACAAAAAAATTGGAATAGCCGATAGATTGAGAGTTCGCTCCACTACAATCAGCTTAGTATGATCTCCTTCATAGTTATTTAGGGAGCCTTTAATAATGTCAGTATAAATTCTATCCATGAGGCACTTTCGAAAGCAAGAAAATGATCACTGTTTTCGGGCATGACTCGTCTTTCTTCTAAGGAACAAAGTAATTCTCGCGAATTGGGTTCCAAAAGTAGGTTTCCGAGTTTGGTATAGTGCTAACATCGGTACTATGCCTCGTATATCCACATATATTCTCAGAGAATCAAGATGCTGAATGGCCTACGTCGCAATGCTGATATCAGATCAGTTTTCCCATTTCACTAAACTGATGTTCGGAGGAACGGAACTGAGCCTGTCAAATAAAGTAGAATACCTTGACGTTTTTGTGGACCCCCTAAACTTAACTGGGCACTTCTTGGAGGGCTTAACTGTCTTAACAGACAAGTCAAATATGGATTGCGGGAATGGCGCAGGTATTTTGATTGAACAATTTAACCTAAAGTTATACTTTCGCCTCTCGGACGATGCAAGTCTTTTTCACGCTGAGACTTTTGCAATTGATGGGGTAGTAAGTAAGGTGCATTAAACATAATGCATCTTACGTCTCTTCTCAGGCAGTCAAGTGTCTATTCAAGAGCATGTCAAGAAAATAGACAGCGGTTGAACTAGCGAGATTTGACTCTGCAATGAATGAAAGCTACCCAGAGAAGGAGCCAGTCAGGAAGGTATGGAATAGCCGACAGTTCTGGGTGCCCCACGCCCCAGCTAAAACCGGAGGACTTTTACGAATGGGCAAAGAAAATACCTACAAACTCACGTCAGTCTTCATGGGGTCCTTATTCTGCTTATCCAGCTTATCCTTCAATAAGTTTTGTCGTAGCTGCGAGGATCTAGGCCCAAAGGAGATGGTCCTGCTTTCGCAAGGACCTAAGGACACGCGGTAAAATATTTCTGCGGAACATTTTAAAGTGCATGACATACGAAAATTCATTATAGCCGCCAGATGGCTAAAAGTTGGATGAGTTGTGGAATCAAAAAGCCCAAACTTGCTAACTGCATGCCAGCAGTGTGACAATCGACTTAAACCAAATAACCGGCCGAGCTGTAAAACTACTAAAAATTTCAAAAGTGTTAGCACATACATGCGTGGTACTTGATGCACCCTGTATAAGTTTGACTGAGCTAAAGTGCTATGTGTACCGCTCGTACTCACTCAGCAGCATAGAACACTTTGCCTTACGCCAGGGACACGATTCATTTAATGCTTAAGGCGCTGGTCAAATTCGCACGCCCATTTATGTGATTATTTTTAATGGAATTTTCTATTTCCCAACTCAAATGCGAACGAATAGTACATTCTGTTACTTGGGCTGCTTGAAGTGTGAGGAACATTCTGTTATTTGTCATTTGTTATTTTTTTTAATTTTTAATAGTCTACGTGAAATTTTACTGATTTTGTTATTTAACGCATGCAAAAAAAGTGATTTTTGTGTTTTCTGTTTTTGGGCTTGTTAAATAAGCAACCAAACCCGAGATTTGAATCCTCTTCAACTCAAACTAAGCGAGCTCACCAACGCCAGAGCAAATGAAAACAAAAACAAAGAAGACTCGAAAGCGTTTCTAGTGCTTGCATTCTAGTTCATCTTTTATTCCGTTTATATTGTATTTTCTTTTCGTTCTTGGTATATACAAAATTCATTTTCCACTTTCCTCTCGTCTTTTTGATTTCATTTTTCAATGTCGCCTGTGCGTTCGCCATTTCTAGCATAAATCATAAATATTGCCTAGGCTTATAGTTCTGCATTTTGTGTATGGTAATTTCTATTTCAACATTTTTCATTTAGCTACGCTATTTCGTTGCGTTTTATATTTGTATATTGTTTTTTTTTTGCTTTCATATTCATTTTACCAGCGTTTTGTTACATTTTATTCAGTCACTGGCCTAGCGGTGCAGAAATGCCCAGAGAATGCGGATCTCTGCCAATATTGTTCTATATAAAAATCTACACACAGCCACACATACATAGATACATATTATACCTGTGTTCATAAAAATAATGGCAAAATATAATGATCAGTTTTGAAAATTTAAGCCTCCCTTTCTTACATTTAATTATTTTTTTATAAAAAGAAAAAAAATTCCTTGATATAATGAAGAAAGTAATTCCATTATCACTTTTCGGACGCCATATTAACTATCTGATAATTAAACAGATTATCACAATTCAGGCTACACGAAAAAATCGTTTTTATATGTTTTTTTGATGTTTGTTGGAATTTTTTTAATTCAAAAAAATATCAGTGACCAAATACAAAGCTCCTATGCAAAGACAAAGGCACTGAGTAAAGTTATTTCAATTCCCAGTTATGCCGCATATTTGGAAGCAGTGACTGCTTCCATGCGGTGTTTAGGAGTATAACTTGTCAACAGGGCCGGATTTACCTACATGCCGCCCTTTTCGATCTCAAAAATCAGTCTAAAACTAAAAGTGGCAAATGAATACTATGGAAATAATGCTTGGCTATAATAAACAGTCGTGCTTGATGGGTGCCCTTACACACAAGAAAAGCGCAGGCAATTAAGAAAAAAGCAAAAAAAGAGGTTAGTTTTAAACTTTGTTCAAAATTTGCCGCCCTGGGAAGCCGCCTGTGTTGCCTTTATGGTAAATCTACCCCTGCTTACCAAAGTACATTTTGCGAAGAGCCGAAGTGCAGTGCCAAAATCCCCATAAAATTTGTGAGAGCAATCGGAGTTTTTTTTTTGTCATCAGAAATTATATTAGAAATATATGTATACCTGTTCCAGCTAAAAAAAAAACATAGGTATAAGGAATTTTTTATATCGGAAACTCGCAAAATATATTATTAAACAAAATTATATGTTTATTAACCAAAGGAGATTTAGTTTTTATTAATTATTATGTTGGGAAAACTAGTTAAAATAGTGGAGGAAATTAGTAAAAATAGTGGTATAAACTAGTAAAAGTAGTGGTAAAAAGTAGTGAAAATAGTGGTCGAAATTAGTAAAATTAGTGATAGTAATTAGTAGGAGTATTAGTAAAAATAGTGGTAAAATTGAGTAAAAATAGTGGTAGAAGTTAGTAAAAATAGTGGTAGAAAGTAGTAAAAATAGTGGTAGAAACTAGTAAAAATAGTGGCAGGATTTAGTAAAAAAATAGTGGTAGAAATTAGTAAAACTAGTGGTAGGAATTAGTAGTAGCATTAGTAAAAATAGTGGTAGAAATTAGTAAAAATAGTGGTGGAAAGTAGTAAAAATTTTGGAGGAAATTAGTGAAAATATTGGTGGAAAGTAGTAAAGAAATACTGGAAGAAATTATTAGAAATAGTAGTATAATGTAGTAAAAAAGGTAGTAGAAATTACTAAAGCGATTCTGGCGCGACTTTCGTTATGCGACATTCTGACGCAACTTTCGTTACACGATATGCTGACGCGAATTTCATTACACATTTAAAAATAAGTTTAACCTAAAAAATTGATACTTAAAATTTAAATATTATAAGAAAAAACATTTTTCATTAAAAAAAAACTGGAATTCGGTTAAATAAAATTTGAACTAACAAAATTTTGAAACTATTCCTAAAATATTAAGAATAGCTAGCAAAAATATATTATTTCCCTCTCTCTTACTTTGAACTTCTTCACCTATCTGTTAAAGGATTGTATAAAAAAATTTATTTATTAATTTTTAAAACAAAGCATTTTCATTTAATTTTTTATTAATGCATAAGTGAAAGCCAAAATTTTATAATAATGCCCAATATAGGAATGGAAATTACCCTCTTCTACAAATATCCGATGGAGCAACGCTATGCTAAAAGTTTACCACATGGAAAAGCGTCAATAATCTGTGTTTTTTTAATTAAAAAAAAAGTAGAAATGGAGCTATCTTATTTTTTGTAACATGGATAATTCCAAAAATTTTATAAAGTCCAAAACAATGTAAGACGAGGTTCCTAACTTTTTAGAAAATTTATAAAAAGTTAACAAATTTAAAACAAAGGTCATCGAAGTTTCTAACTTGTTAGTCCGAATTTTTAGAAAATTTTGAGTATGCAGTTTTGTAGCCAATTAAATTTATTTATTTGTTCGAGTTTTTAAAAAAGTTTGAGTATGCAGTTTAGTAGTCCATTAAATTTATTTAAAATGTAAACTTCATGTAGCTAAAAACTATTGCTGATTTCTTACATTTTTTTTTGTTTTGCTGACGATGTACAAAATTTACTTTTGTTCGGAAGAAAAAGCAAAAATCAACAAGAATTTTTATCCACTTGAAACTTTCGATTTACTGTAGTAAAATACTCGAAAATGGTTTAAAAATTCTGTCTTAAAAGTTCTAAATTTTGATGGCATATTTTCATAACTTGCGGAATTTTTTTTTTTAAATTTTTGAAACAATAATTTTTATGAGCTTAAGGCCATTTTTAATAAAACAAATTTTGGTTTTTTTATAACTGTTGTTTTTTCTATAAGTTTTCCTATTAAAAATGGAGCTAATAAAAATTATTGTTTGATATAAATAAATAAAATAAATTTTTGACACTTCAACTTACATATAGGGTTTATGTAATAGATTTATCTATATTTTTATAAAAAAAATAATTAAAATGAAATAAGAACAGAAAAATTAAAATTTCTCAATATATTTTGCTATTATTTTTATGAACACAACCGTACATAAAATGGCACGCTTCCAGTTTGCAGGATATTTGCTTTTCCTTTTTTCGGTTCCCCATCGCTTATGGTGCCCCTCCTCGACATCACTTTGTGTTATGCCCGCCGAGCGCTGTCAGGCGTATTGTTGATTTTTGCATCGTTGCACAAATTGTTTTCATCATAACCACATACTACATAGCTCAGAGGAAAAATATGTATGTATAGCATAAATAAAATAAAAACATAAATAGAACAATTTGTGTATCACAAAAAAAACACAAATAATATTAATATCAATAAAGAAATGCAAAAGGAAAAGTTACTTTTACGCTACAAAAGTGCCCCTCTTTCTGATGAAAAATCTGCTGCAAAAATTTTTTACATACTAGGAAATGTTGCATGCCACAAATTTACGCACACACACACACCCCCACACACATTTGCGTGATGAAAGTGACTCTCATATAGTTTATGTGTGTACGTATGTAAAAAAAAAACATTAAGTTGCATAAAATGTGTTACAAAATTTCAAATTGCTTTTATGATTTCAACGCAATGTACTAGTAATGGCTTCCACCGCGGTTAGTGGAACTGTTATATTTTATTTGACGCACATACGAGTAAAGGGGTAGAAATAAAGTCATATGCTTTTTAAACTCAAACAATTTTTCATCGCACAGCTGACAAGCGAATTATAACCTCCGCATTTCTCAATGCACCCACCCACATCAGAGGAACTGGCGCAGTAGCGTACTAGATGGGGTTATTGGTGTAAGTAAGTAATTAGAGCATAGATATATTGAAGAATGTGGCCATCAGCACGGAGTAGCCGAATGTAAAGAACATAGACAACCTCGACACTCTTAGCAACCTTACAGTCTTTGGAATTTTTTTTAATTGCACCTGCCATTTTGGTTTTTCTCAAATGCTATATACTATATAGAGGTAAAAACATAGCTGGTAGGTTAGGTTAACGTGGTAGTCTCCGCAGAGGGAACTCATTTAGACATAGCAAACGAAGTCCATTGTGATACCACCTGTTATTAGAACGGTAACGTACATCGCAACCAAGAATGGTTAACTGGAGAAACCTTGCGTACCTAGAAAGAAGTCACGAATATTATCAATTTCCTCGCCAGAGAACTCTTCTGGGTTGCTAAAGAAGTAGGAGCCTAAGTACCTGAACTTCAGTCTCGCAAAGACAGGGCAGCTCATGCATAAAATGAAAAGACAACTCAACCTCATCATTTTCCATATAGCTGCGCCAAAAATGTTCAGAGACTATATTCAGCCGAGCCACAGAACTCCTACGAGGATCGAGAGTTGCCGCTTTGTTAGTGACCTCAGTTCCTTTGAACGCCCAAGGTCCACCCTCCGCCAGAGTGATGATTAGTCTAATGTATGCAGAAGAGACTGAGAGAGAAGTCAGGCACTGCCACTCCACGCAAAAGACTTGAAAAAGAATTGAAGCTATATCCATTGCTCTTTAGCCGGGTTGCAGCTAGGCTGCAGCAACCTTGCTAGTAATGTTCCCAGGTAACACGTTTAGCATAACGTTGAGCCCGAGAGTGGGTGTGGGCCGAAGTGTCCGACTAATTCCAATGAGCGCGGGTGGTTGCACCCGCTTTAGCTGCTTAACTTTTAATATCTTCTCCAGTGACATCGTTGATAACAACGACCCACAGGAGTCGTGAGAGAACTCCCCTTTGCGGTGTACCCCTACTGACTCTTCTTCTCCGACTATTGCCTGTGGCTGGATTACGATTAAAGGCCCCCTCTATATCCAGAAAGGTACCGACTGCGAAGTCCTTGTATTCAAGAGACGCGTCTATGACACCGTGACCAGGGCTGTTTCCACAGACCTGTCCTTCGAGTATACATACATGCTAAGCAGGCGACAATCGCTCACGAGGAATCCCATCTGTTATAAGATGATCAATCAGAATCTTCAAGGTTTTCAACAGAAAAGAAGAGAGGCTTATTGATCTGAAGTCCTTAGGGAGCACATGAGGGACATAGATGGCACCAGGTCCCACGCCTGTGGCTCAGGGTTGCCGAGAAAGTGGGAATCGAGGAGAAGCCTAAGCGAGTTCTCACTGCTTATCGCCCAGTTTCACAAGTCGTCCCTCAGGTATCCCAAGGGCATGAACCTTCTCCACGAATCTCGCTTAGCTGCTCTTATCGCTCTTATCTCGGATTTATAAATTCCCAACCCGATCCCATATAGTTCCCAGTCCGAAAGATTCCTACACTTCCTCGCTTGGTTAAAAAGACGTCTACTCGAAGCCTTAAGCTCCAAGAGTTCTAACGGCCACCAGAGTGGTTTCGATTTGCCTGAAGGCTTTCTCAGTGGACACGAGATCTCGAACGCTTTATTACAGGCTAAGGTTAATTTCCACACCAAGCTGGTATAATAAAAGTAAAACTTAATTTGAAAAAGGTTGTCCCTTGTTGGAAGAATTAAACCCAATTAAGTTAATAATATGAACCACTCTGTTTTAAATTCACGAAATTGGCTTTCATATATTTTGATAATAGAAATATTATATTTTTCAAATTTAAATTTAGATAGTAATACTGCAAGATCTGGCAAAGGTATTGTAATTATTTTTAGTTTAGAAAATATGGCCAATTTCAAATCGAAAGGGTCCTTAAAACCCTCCCTTGGGTGCGTAAATGTCCATACCAATGTCTCCTTAAATATTTGACATTATTTTCTTTTAACACCCAGTATATGTAAACTATTTATTCAACCAGGGTGTACAGCGAGTGACAGATTAGCATAAACATATTTTCCTCGTAATATCGTTAATTCCATTATCGCGCTTTTCTCCTCCTCCACATCGCAACTGTCCATTACAGCAACGACAATTCAGATTTAAGAGTAAACTGAATAGTTTGCGCACCAAAATTTAGCAAAACTCATAGTAGAAGTGAAATGAAATGAAAACTGAAGGAATACAAATACAAAATTCCAAGTCAAAAATCTGCTTTAAGTAAACTTTAAGTGGGTGTGGGATGATAGCAACGCAACAACATTGAATGACCTTAACCAGCCAAAAATAAATTTCGGATATTGGGGAGCGAGAACATTGTCGTACATAGTTAGCTCCAAAGTGGATAGCATGAATTCCAATTTAAATAGATTCACATGTACCAATGTATTTCTATGTATGTATAATATATATAGAATTTGTATATATTACAGAAGCACTTGCATACATATGTAGATATTTATGACTTCGCTTGAATGCACTGCAAAAATCGCATGGACGCAAAAATTCGTAGACTCCAAGTATTATACCATAAGAAACAAGAAGTACTCTAAAAACTACACAAATAAGCGTAGCATAAATATCCCAGCTCTCGACAACACGTGGAACCATTACGATCGTTAAAAGTTTATGGGCCAAGAACTTCTGTATCAAGGGCCGACCAAGGGATGGTGGTTTGACTGCCGAAAATGCTCAGATATTCCATAGGGATAGAAATTGACGGGTGAGGATAGACAACAAGCAAAGAGTGACGCTACTCTGCATTAGTGGAGCTCTGCGTACAACACCAACAGAATCAATGCTTAACATCCTACGCATACCTAGATATTATGGGGATGCAACAATGCTGCATATGCTGTAATAAGACTACTACTAGATGCCAACACTAAGTCCACACTCCACTATATTAAAAGAGATAAGGCAAAAAAAGGTCACTACTACTACGGTTCTATAGGGACAGTTCACAACTTGAGTATAAAATTGGAGGGGCGTGTGTACTGAGCAAAGCATTGTACAGGGTTTTTCAATAGGAACGCTACAAAAGTTTTTTTTAAATAAAACAAAAACGGTTTGGGATATGAATTAAATTCTGTGATCCTGTGAAATTACATTCGATGCCATTATGTATGACTCGATTTCGTTTGCATGGGCACCACGGGCACGCTTGTAGAAGTCCAGACGCTGAACCCAATTTTCGACGGTTTTCCAGCATAAATCGGCCGATACTGCTGCAATTTCACGTTCGATATTCGTACGAAGTTCATCAATCGTCGCTGGCTTGTTGGCATAGACCATAGGCTTGACGTAGCCCTACAGGAAATAGTCTAACAGCGTCAAATCGTTCACCAAACTTGGTTTTCAATAAATCGATTGTGACATTCGCTGTGTGGCTTGTGGCGCCGTCTTGTTGGAACCACATATTGTCCAAGTCCATATCATCCAATTCGGGTCAAAAATATTCGGTTATCATTGAGCGGTAGCGATTCCCATTCACAGTAACGTGCCGGTCTTGATCATCACGGAAGAAGTACGGCCCAATGACGCCACCGGCCCATAAACCGCACGAAATTTTTTCGGGATGCAATGTTGACTCATGGAGTAAGTGTGGATTGCTGCATATTTTGCTTATTGACGAAGCCATTCAGCCAGAAATGACGACGACCATAAATTGGACGTAGCGCTCTGAAAGTTGAGGCCATTGGCTCCTAATTTCAGTAGTAAATTTTAATAATTTCGACTCGTTGTTGGATCGCATATCTTTCCATAATGAAATGAAAGAAGAGAAATGTCAAAAGAGCGGGAAAAAATATGGCGTCGTTTGCTGTCACTATCGGTCTACTTTTGTAGCGTCCCTATTGAAACCCCCGTTACCATCTACCGAAATAATCGATCGAAATAAAATACATATAACAATATCTTCTTCTACTCAGGCTGCCAAGCAACTCGGAAAGTAACAAAACAGCAGCTGACTGCCACAGTTCTCTCAACGAGATGGCTGAGTAGTTCGCTTTGGATTTGGTATAGGCAACGACAAGATGGACGTAGTTGCAAGGAAGAGCACTTTCGGCCTCCTTGAAGGGTTTAGACATACCGCTCGCTCCCTGCAAGCTCATTATAAGGGAAATCCTTCTTAACGAAGGGGCATAAGACGGAAACTTCTTCGGACTAGCAGCAACATAAAACACATGTAGCCCGAGTGGCTCACG
The DNA here is from genome assembly GCA_951828415.1 of Anomoia purmunda. NCBI lineage: Eukaryota > Metazoa > Arthropoda > Insecta > Diptera > Tephritidae > Anomoia > Anomoia purmunda. The sequence goes on from OX639993.1 coordinate 20,874,721, forward strand.
GGGCGATCAAAAATACTATATGTACATCCTCCACTGTCATTGGGTTACTCACCGGCAATATAGCTGTCGGGAATCATGCGGTTATGCTGGGGATTTTCCGCAAAGATTATGGAAACTATAAAATATCAACTCTGCGAGTGTCTCACACTGCGGAGTAGAAGTAGATAATTCTTGGGAGCAGAATTCTTCGTGGATCTAAGCGACCAGTAATTGCTTAGATTAGGAGGGATATGTGGTATCACAATGGGATCATTTGCGAACCTAGGTGTGCCACACAGACTAATCTACCATAACCCTAGTGCTTGGTAACGCACTAATCCACGTTAGCATTACATCGGGACATAATGTAGTCACTCCATCTTGCCTAACATCAGCCAACAATTTTTACAGGGTAGTTTTGCCGGTGCACGCGTGGGTGGATGAGCTTCTATGTACATAAAATAGAAATAACAAAAAGCAAAGCGTATACTCATTTTTCCAAATTTTTTTCTTCGTAATGTTCTTTGACAAATCTCAGAGCTAAAGCGAATCGAAACGCATTAAAACGATAAGTGCAAATATACAATGCAATATATGTACATATGTATGTACATTAGGGTGGTTAAAAAATGTATGGAAAAAGAGTAAAGTCGAAATTTTAATGTTCCCACCCCTAAGATTGTACTACTTATATACCTAAAAAAATACTATTATTTTAAAATCCAAAAATATTTAGAGGTCGCTCAAAGCGCTCAAAGTTGGCAATGTATTTTAAATAAGGATTAATAGTATATAATTATTATTCACTCGGCATACTCTGCATTTCTTCTGAAGACTTCACAGAAATGTGGTAATATTTTTTATTTAATAATTTTTTGATTTTAATGATAAGCCATCAAAAAAAAATTCCGAACAGGACCCATTAAAACGGTTCATATTAAAAAGTTGTTAAATAAACAATCGCGAATTATTCTTTGAAGTCTCCAGAAAAGAGTTTGCCGATTAAATAATATTTATTTTCAAAAAATATATGCCATATCAATGAAAAGTGTTCCCATAAAAATATATAAGAAACTTGGAGCGGCTTTGAGCGGCCTTTAAATATTTTTTATTAAAAAAACGCAATAGGACGGCGGATCCAGGGAGTGAAAGCATTACAAATCCGACTTTACTTTTTCCTTTTGTATCACCCTATTGTACACCTACATACACATACAGATTTAAGTACATTGCAGACATGCACGTAAGTTAAATGTGTCACATTTCAAATCTCATTTTTATGGCTTCACGAATATTCTCTAAATCCGATTGGTTTGATAGTTGGCTTTGGTTAATGTTGAAGCAAAAGTCGTTAGTAGATTTTTATGTCCGAGTATACGAGTTTGAATTTTAAAGACTATAATTTGAGTTTAAAACAATTGCACTACCAATCGCTTGATCTGTCGATATTCAACAATAACGATAACTATATTACAAATATGTGGTCTTACTAAAATTAAGAGGAATAAGAGATTATTTTTAGACAAAAAAAAAATAGGGAAGATGCTAAATTTCACGATGCTTAACGACTAGAAAAGTCCTGAAAACTATTCGAGACTTACAGAAGGTCCTCTTTCAGAGTCATTAGTAGCAACTTGGACGTTTCAGACACTCGTCGGTGTAAATCGTATGGCTTGTAAACCCCACTGCAGTATTGGAGCCGTCGCCTTGTAGTTCTTCTTCTCAAAAGGTACAAGTCACTCAAAACAAATGATATTGCCTATTCTTAAGTCATTGATATGTTTTCTTTTCTCATCTTCGAAAGATAGATAACACAAAAGGAGAGTCGCTAATTACCAAACTTGAAGAGAGCCCTAAATTTTTTATCAGCTCGAAGTGCAATCAGCCATTCTTGAACCCACGCAGTACCTCCAAAACGTCTCGGTGAAATAAAGTGTCCAACAATAAAAAAATTTTAAGAAACTCGTTGCTTGGAAGATGGTTCCTTGTTCAGAAGTCCAGTCAAGTGGGCAAAGCCTCTGATTGTCATTCACTTGAGAGTGGCATGTACGATTTTTTTGCTACGGTTCAATCAGCTCTCGACTTCCAGGAGATCTTCCACAAATCTCCTCTGGCTGGCTCACGAAAATCCGTTTGAAAATAAACTGAAGTGAGAAAGCGCACTTGGTATAGACACCCCGAGGTTTGCGGGTTAAGGTCCGTTAACGAACTGAGGCAGATCGACTTTGCAAGGGCGCAAAACGTGGCAGTCTGTTGTGCTAGGTGCCAGTGCTTCCAGAGGAACTAACATCGACTCAAATAATCATCTTCACGCAACAAGATTCCCAACCGCCTCTTTGAGCTAAAAGCGTGCGTCCATTGATACAAGGAAAGTTCGATATAGAAAAGCTGCAATCAAAATCACAGCAACGTTTGCAATGGGATAACATTTCTCGCTCTTAATCTACTGTCTTCTGAAGAAGATATTGGCTTTCAGGGAGTCTGAAGTACGTCAAGCCGCCACGGAGAGAAAATATACAACGCGAGCTGCGTGTGAGTTTGCAGAAGTAAACAAGACGGATCTTCCGTGAGGAGGAGGGAGGCCGAGAACCACGAGTTCGAGGATTTAAAGAAGCTAACCGACGGGAACAGCACCCAAAAATTCTAAAAAATTGATCGAATGATGCGGTGGCTTATAGAAAGCTTCAAAACAGGCGGAAATAGCAACAGCGCTGCTGAAGAATAATAAGGATGCTAATGCTGACGGTCTGTCGGCTGAGCTATTGAAGTACGGCGACCAAAAGCTTTGGATTCACCAGCAGATTGGACGGATAAATCCGTGTTAATTGGAATTTAAATGGACTCTATTCAGTTCATAAAAGGAAATCATTGTGCGAGAGGCTGGGAGCCGCCGTCAATATACTGGTTGAGCATTATCAGTATGGTTTTAGCTATAATAAATCTACCATCGAGCAGACGTACACAATACGCCAAATCTTGAAAAAGATCCGAAGAAAGTGAATCGACACTCCCCATCTCTCTGTCGGAGCGCTTTGATACCGAGCGAGGTTTCAGACCATGGCATACCTTGTCTTGTAATTTGATTCCTTTAATCTAATGAGCAAGAAGATAATCCGTCCTGCAGAACTGAATTGGCTACGCACCCTCTTTTGGTAGAGACTAGACAATAGGGCACTAATTCTCGAAGAGCCAAAACCACACTCTATAAGTATCTCATTATAGATGTGCTATTTTAAGGTACAGAAACATTGACGCCAACTAAAACGGATGAGATGGCCCCGTGGAGTATTCGAGAGAAAGATTCGACGAAGATTTTATGAGCATATGAGGCTTTGCGATAGCGAACGACCACAGCCCGTGAAACGATGAGCTTTATTGCGACACAGACATATTCCATCGCTCGTGACGTTAGACTAAGAGGAAGATCTCTTCTGTGTTAAAAATACCAAATAGAAATGGCCTTGATATTTCCAAGTGGAGACAGTTAGCAGGGAAAAGTAACGATTGTCATGATTTGTTCGCCGTCAATTAAGTAATTAAATACTGACATAAATCCACGTACATGTGACTACCAAATTTCACTCAGACTTCTCTAAAACTGAAGAACTACTCTGCATTCAAACGGAAAGGCAATCGAACGGCTAAATCGGTTTAAATCGACTGCTTGATCATTTTGTATAAAATTTGATGGTAATACCTCATCTTCTCCTTAAACTTGCAAACAACGGATTAGAGATAACAAAAAAATATTCCAAAACCAAACGCTTCGGTACCAAAGTAAATGATAAAATATACCCAGCCGCCACTTTCCACCTAATGCAAAATATTTTCTCCATTCCTTTTGCCATGCTCTACTTATTTTTAGAAAATCTTTGTCACACATTTCTCAGTGTCACCTCAAGGATATCCGGCAAGCCAGCGTACAGTATTCGCTTGACGATTTATGTTTTACACTCGACGCACTTAAATGGTCCAAGTGCGTCCGGCAGTTAAGGCTAGTCTTTTTACGCGCGCACACACAAACACACACTCACAGGCATACAAACACTGCAGGACAAAAGTAAATATACACGCAGTATAAAAATGATTCTCGTGTGTGTGTAAAATGCATGAGAGTTTATTTGTTTGGAAATTTATGCTGAAAGTGGCTGCAGTCAAAAGACCAACGGCAAATCTGAACAACGCCAACGAAAACAAAGTTTTTCTATGATACGGGAGTGTGTGAGTTGAATGTTTGGTTTACAACAGGAAAAGTGCATTCAAAATACTGTCAAGTAAATAGTATATATACACACACACACACACACACACGTACACAAAAGCGTCGCTAGCTCACAAAAGTTGAATGCAGCCATAATTGGAGCGTTGACAGGAAGAAAATCCTTGGCGTTAACAAAAGAGAGAACTTCCGTATTTCGTTGCTTGGTTGCACAGCCACCCCTCCCTATTTTGCTCCGCTCCCCACCACTCCTCACGCAGACTATAGCAGCGTTTGTACCGCGACTGACTTTTAACTTGCATCCTCTTTTTGAAATACCGTCGCTTGTCGTTTATTCGGTTGGCTTGTTTGCGCACTCACGTTCACTAGTCGAGTATGTAGACACACACACACATACACACACACACACTTGTGCAGCACAATATATGTATTCGCGAATGCTATTTTTGTTAGTTGCTCTTCAGTTTGTAGTTCCTGTTTCTCTGTTTTGGCCGCCAGCATTCTCGGTGTTTATTTTAGTGTGCACGCTTTCACTATCGCCTTTGAATTTCGCTCAAGTATCTCATAAAGCATTAAATGCATCCTTTTGCTCCGCTGCAAAAAGTTTTCATAAATGTATTTGTGTGGGTGCGTGTGTGTGTGTGTGTGTGTGTGCTTTGCAGTCCGCGCTCCGACAACTTGTTAACCAACATCACTTGCCAAAGTTTATGCAACAACATGGAAAATATACAACAACAAAATAGTAATAAACTTCAACAACTTTGTGAGTGGCGAAAAAATTTGCTACAAAAGAAACTGCCAAAAAAAAAGTGCAAGTAGCCATTGTTTGTGCTTGGCGAGTACCCAGCTAACAAAAATATTCGAAAATTGCATTTATTTATTTTTAATTTATTTATAAAAATCTCGAATCACAGTCACCGAAATTTCACCACCGATTTTTATGAAATTTTGCCTGCATATTTGGTAGGTATGAGAATAGGTCGCAAAGTACATTTTATGCTTGGGAGAAGGTTGCCACCTATTCGAATAGTCAAATTTCATTGCATTATACACAAGTTATATAAAATATCAAAATTTTGGTGTTAAGCAGGAGAGATGGTTATTATCTAACTTTTATGAGGGTTGCCATCTATTTGAAAAATCGAATTTAATTAAATTATACACAAGTTATATGAAATATCAGAATATGGGTATCAAACGGTTCGTCTCAGCGAGGAAAAGTTTCATATATGTATATTTCTTGAAGAGGGATGCCACCTGTTTCAATTGTGAAGTTTTATTAAATCATACACAAGTGTAGAAAATATTAAAATATGAGTATGAAACAATGCAGTTCGCTAAGGTGAAGGTCTATAGCTAGCTATATTCTGAAGAGGATTGCCACTTACTTGAAAAGTCGTATTGAATTCAATTATACTCGAGTTGTGTGAAATACTAAAATATGGGTGTCAACCAGTTCGTCTCGGCGGGGAGAAGATGCATACCTATAATTTGGAGAGGACTGACATCTGTTTGTAAAGTCGAATTTAAATAAATGATGCCCAAGAGTAATTATTATAATTTTGCCAATAATTTGAAAGCCTAATCTTTACAAACATCTTTTGGATAGCACTAAAAAAATAAGATTTAGCAGATATTTACCCTGGAGCCTATTTCGTTATTAAGAGGCGTTCGCATGTCACTGAGGTAGTTGCGGTATTCTAATACCTGAGTATGCTTAGGTGAAACTCAGCAAAAATGGCTGGTATCCTTATATCATGGCTATCTCTGTCCTACAAGAAACCTGGCAAGTCTCAGGGTACGTTCCGATTCCCGTCGTCATTAAGTTTTTCGTATAGCTGTGGTTGAAGGGGATCTCGTTTTTGCGTTTGGTTTAGCTCCGAACGCTCTCCTCATAGGGGTGTGCGTCAACTGGCTTCCCTGCATCGGCGATCATGGCCTTAGGGATTTAAATTGTCAGGTAGAAAACGGACGGAGAGTACCTGACTTCTCTCTCAGCAGCTTTTGAATACTTTCATATGGCATTGATTTCGGTGCGTGACCATTGCAGGAAACTGCGTGTCTGATGTGCTGGTTCCGGGTAGGGACAAGATGGGAACTCCTCTGGCCGCCTATGGACTTCTATTGGGCATAAGGGCTCTATTTTGGCTTAGAAAACGCTGGCCAAACACCAAGACTTGCAGAATTGCAAATACCCTCTGGCCGGTGGTGGATCATGAGCGTTCGAAGGAACTCCGGTCGCTAGCAAAACGACAACTCTCGATCCTCGTATGGATTTAGACCGAGCATTGTCCGATTGTCATTCATGCGGTTATGCTGAATACGAACACTATATTCTATCTATCTTTTTCGCTGCTGTTTGGATGATGACGAGGTGGAATCGTCTTTTCATTTTCTACTCAGCTGCTCTGCCTATGCGAGGCTGAGGTTTAAGTACCCCGGCTGTGACTTTATTAACACCCCAGAAGAGATCTCAGGGGTGGGAATCAGCAGCAAACTTCATTTTTGATCCGATATTTACCATTTCCGCTACCTTCTATAGTGTCATATTTCAGAAAAATAGGAGCAAGTTAACTACTTTTTTCTGCAGCTTATATGGGGAAGTACCACTGTACGAGGACATCCCATCGATACCCATGGTTTCACCTTCAGTAACAACTGAATCCAAAACAACAGAGTACAGCACTTCTCTCCTGATTTTGAAGAGTGAAAAGAAATTTTGAGGCTCCTCCACACCTCATTCGCACCTTATAGGGACTACGAGAAATACGGACCAGATTTTTGGACGATCATTTCTTTGAAGTTCTGAAAAATGTAGGTACTTTCACACTGGAGCCGTTTTTGGGATTTTCAGAAAAATCGGGATGGTTTAAAGGCGTGCAAGAATAGGCTGGTGAAGCATCTACTTCGGACCTGTGACCACTGAGTGAATTTCTGCTATCGTCATCGCAATGGGCTCGAACATAGATCGACGTAACAACCACAAGTCTTCAGGTGCGAATCTCAGCGGACGGAGTCTTAAGTGGTGAGTTTCCACGATCGTTATGCGAGGGGAAAGCTTTGAGCGCGTAAATTTAGCATAATTGACGCTGTTCGCTAAAAATACGTTTTCTTGCCGGTTGGGTAGTTGTTGGCAAGTATGTAGTAAATGGATTCACACTTCAACCAAAATTGCACAAACTAGTACTAGTTATTACTGTGTAACTATAGTATGACGTCACACATACACACTCTGAAATATTCTCATATAGGTTGGGCAGTAATTTTGCGCGCCGGCAAACACTCAAAAACAAAAGTCATTCAACACCAAGGCATATGAATCTAAAAGTAATACTGAAGCTTGTTAGCTAAAGTTTTCTTGCACACCAGCACTCGTAGTAACGGCAATCCCGGAATCCCGCAGCACAGCGGTATGCATATTTGCCTTCCGGGACTTATTGTTGTGAACTTCGGGATAATTGCTTCATTATTTTTGAAATTAAAGTGTGAAAATGTGTGGCTGTACACCGTCGAATCCAGAGCTTGCCATGTGTTCTTTCTTATCTTGTCCATGAGCTCAAGAAGATGCCTTGTGACGTGTCTGGGGCGGGCGGTTCAAGCAGATGCCCAATCGGGTGCCCCGGACGGTTACCGACGGTTAGACGGTTAACTAAATATTTCCTATAACTTGTGTGTAATTTCTTTAAATTCGGCTTTTCAGTCAGGTGGCAACCCTCTATATGATATAAGCCTTCTTCTCAGCGAATCGAACACTTTGGGACGTTTTCATTATTCATATTACTTGTATATAATTTAATTAAATTCGAGTTTTCAAATAGGTGGCAACCCTCAAAAAGTTATCTATTGACCCTTATTGCCGAGAAGGACAGTCTGGCATCTATACTTTCATATTAAAAGAAACTTTTGTACAATTTAATCAAATTCGACATTTCCAATAGGTGGCAATCTGCTTCTAAATATATGTTCGAACTTTCTACCCGCCGATATAAAGCGTTTGGCACCCATTTTTTAATATTTCATATAACTTGTGTATGTATAATTTAATTAAATTCGGGTTTTCAAGTAGGTGGCAACCCTCTTCAGAATATAGCTAGCTATAAATCTTCTCCATCTTTTAATATAAAGTAGTGAGACCCATTGTAAATATTAAAAAAAATGTGGTCAGTCGTTTGAGTCCCCGTATTACATTGGTACCTTCCTGCTTCAACTTTTCAAACGCAATTTTTCTTCTCATCAACCACGCAGTACAATTGTCTCTAATATCGAATAAAAGCATTCCGACTTCATTATTTATTTTTTTACAGAGCAGACATCTGCTGTCAAATTTTTCTCAGCGGATTAAGCTTACTTTTTTCAAACGACAAGTTATAACACCAAACATATCCGCTTACAACAACGACACATAACAATAATAAGCAAAAAAAAAAAGCAGACAATAAGAGCATATGCTGTCAACAACAAAATGCTGACAAAATGAAATTACGCAACAACGCAAAGCAATGGGATCAAATAGTGTTGGTCTCACACTCATCGCCATTTAGGCTATTATGTGAATCTCTTCATTTACAGTTAGGTTGTCGCTGTTGTCGCCAGCGAAAATGGAAAGCTTTGTAAGCCAAGAAGACAACAAAAAACACAAAATGTGAAGAATGTCAGCAACGACAAGCAAAACGATGTAAATATAAACAAGCTGCTTTAAGCAGAGGAAGAAGAAGAAGAAGCAGAACAAGAAAAAGAACCACCAGCAGCAGTAATGTGCACTGAGTGATGAGACGAGCACAACAGCAGCTTAACGGAAAATATGAAAATCCTAGATATATGTTGGTCTTAATTGCAAAACTGAGGCCGATACGCAAACACACACACACACACACACACACACACACAATAAACAACAACAACACCGGCAATCACATACAAATTCCCAAGTAACGATTATTGTGGTATGAAGAAGCTATTTTAGTTGTAAAAAGAAAGCAAAAATGCGCAACATGCGTCGACAAAGCTACGCGCGGGAGGCAGCAGACGTGAAGCGCTTTCGATGCATGGCTTTCGTTTAGGGTGTGCATTGAGCTGTTGAAGTAGAAAATGTTTTTCTATCGATAAAACAATAAAGAATATGAATAGCAACATATGGCCAGCCGCCAGTCATATGCAGCTAGCTGGATATAACGGAAATTAAAAATACAAATAAAATGGCGTTTTGCACACTTTGATGTCAGTGCACAGTGAATGGAACGTATACGAGATTGCATACTTTTAGGCAGTCAATATCGATCTGTGCTAGGCGATCGTAAATGTGGGTGGTTGGTTGGTTGAACGGATGTGGCGACATTGCAATAACTGCACATCAAGGGAGGCAGCTGGTGTGTGACACGTGAAAAAACTCTTGGTTTTTTCAATAGTCTATACTTTTGGGTATAAATAATAAAAAAAAAATTGCAAGCAGTTTTTAAACTAAAGCCTTTTGTAAAGCAACTGCTTATCGGCACTGAGGCACACCAACTGCTTTAGTGGTATGGACTCTGTAGCGATATTGTTATGTTTTATTTTTTAAAAGCGTCTTTTTTTTCAAATATGTCTAAAATAAAAATTTGCTGTAGTTCAAGCTCGAATATTAATTATACGATCTCATTGGCCTTGGCATACAAAAAAAAACCGTTTTTAAACTTAATGTGGCTTTTTTTCTTCATGACAGCGTTTCGAAAAAAATCAGAAATGAGTGATTAAATAAATATCTTCTAGTTAAACAAAACCTTTAATTTTTTTCTCAAGCACTCTAAAGGCGATAACCATTTCCCATTAATTTCTAGTTAAGCATAAACTATGACTATTTTCACTTCAAAAGGGGGCAATCTCTATGAATGGATTTCAAACAAATTTGGACAGCATATTTCTCAGATCCGTGACACGGACATAGCCTATATTTAATGTGTTAGGTGGCGTTAGAGGGGATTCATTCAGAAAATCTGATGCAATTTCAATGAAATTAGAAACGATAAAAAATAATTATAGGAAAAGTTTTTCCGCCAGATGGCGCTAAAATCGATTATTCAGAAAATCCGTATTTAAAGTCCGATAGGCTGCAGATGTGGCTTAACTTTATAGTCCGATTTAAATGACATTGAACACAAGTTTTACATATTTTCCAGTCGAAAATATTTATTTAAGAGAGTTACCACCTGTTTGAAAATTTTAATTTAATAAAATTGTTAAGATAAATGAATTTTTTTATAATATATACATTTGTGTATGTATGCATATCAAACTACATTGATGTAAAAATGCTAAATTTCGAAAACATATTTCAAGTGTATTATAATAATAAATTGATGACATAAATGCAATGTGGCAATATGGTTGTCAAACCCAAGGTAGTTGAGAAATCATTAATTTAGAAATATTTCTCAATCGGGTTGTCACTTATCTAACATATTAAAACTAAAAGTATTAAAATTTATTAGAATTAAATGAAATTTTACAAGATGTGTAACAGACGAAAAATATTTGAAAAAGTTTTATACGATAATTTTTTTTTCGTTTTGAATGGTTGCCAATTATGCCAAAGCTCAACATTCAAAATTTGTAAGTGTAAAATAATTTTTCAAAATACCGTAGAATAATAAATTCATACCACTTAATTTTTGAATTCGCTGGAATTGTCTTTACTTCCACTTGAATCGTCCTCGACTGTGCAATGGAACAAGAATGAATATATTTTTCATTTTCCAGCTCGTTTACTATTTCAATAATTCAATATGTAAAAGAGAATGGCACTTCCGCGTTGAATTCGCGAGTGTGCACCACTTGTCTTAAAAAGCAAACTACTAGGATTTTTCCAATCCAGTTACACTTCTTAAGTTATTTGTTGATAAATTGTATGCTAATTGTACACCAAACTTTCAATTATAAATTGATTTTATAACTAATGTTTTTTAATTAAGAAATTATTTGTGAAATGTTCGCAAACATAAAAAAGTGTTGCCAGAGTACGTTTAATAATATGCTGCCAGACATTCATAGAGTTAGCATAGCATAAAGGCAAAAATGATTAAAGTACCAACAATATTTAAAAAATAAAAGTGAACATTTTTATTAAAAAACAATATTTTAATAAAGTGAGAGTCTCTATTATAAATATTTTAAAAATTAAATTTTTTTTACTATAAACAATATTTTAAATATTTAAGTTTTTTAAAAGCTGAAAGTTTTTATTACAAACAACATTGTAAAAAACCGAAAGTTTGTAATTAAAAATCGTGCCAAATATTTTTTAGAAATAAATTTTACAAAAAAGGTGAATATTTGTATTGTTATTCTTTTTATAAATTAACGTTTTTATTATAACCAATATTTTAAAAATAATTTTTTTAAAAAGTGAATTATTTCGTTATAATTGTTTTTTTAAGTTGAACTCTTTTCATAAACAATATTTTAAATATTTAAGCTTTGTAAAAAGGTGAAAGCTTTTATTACAAAGAATATTGTAAAAAACTAAAAATCTGGGCTTAAAATTCGTGCCAAAGTTTTTTAGAAAAAATATTTTTAAAAAAAATGAATATTTTTATTGAAAATTTTTTATAACTTTATGTTTATATTATAAATAAGATTTAAAAAATATTTTTTTTTAAATTAATGATTTTGCTATAATTTTTTTAAAAAGTCAAAGTTTTATATAAATAGTATTTTTAAAAACTAATATTGTAGAAAAGTAGAAATTTGGAATTAAAAATCGCGCCAAAGTCATTATTATGAAATATATTGTAAAAAAAAGAGAATATTTATATTATACACTTTTTTAAATTAAATTTTTTATTACAAACGCTACTTAAAAAATCGTGGATTTTTTTTTAAACTTTAAAAAAGGTGCATTTTTTATTATGAACACTATTTTAAAAAATGCAAGTTATTTTTTAAGTAAAAGTTTTTATTATAAATAATGTTTTTAAAATGTTAAATTTTTTATTATAAACAATATTTAAAAAAATTTAAAACTTGCAATTAAAAAGTGCCCGATTAGGAGTATTAATTAATTCTGCGTACTTTTTTTCAAACCGAGTTAATTGCAACTGCCACTGCTCAGCTCTGTTGCATAGTTTTTTTTGGTTTGCTTAAAGAGTACCAGTACTGATTACATAACTGCTACGGACTTCTAGAGTTTCAATTTCATTAAACAAAAGTTTCCAATAACTAAATATTCAAATAACATTGCCAATCAAATTCGAAATAAGTACAAATTTGTACACTTGGTTATAAATTAAAAAAAAGAAAAAAATGCACATTATTGGATGCTTTCAGGGATAGAGGCTAATGCAAAAATTTGTTGCAAACTTTTTTTACGATCCAGCCTAATGTTCATCGGGCTTACTGCAAGCTTTCTCTTTTCCTCTATATTTCTAAATTTACTTGCAAATACAACTACAACAAACACATTTACATTTACGTAGTACTTACGGGTACTATACATGCAAACAAAAATTTAAATCTAAGTACTACTCGAACTGTCTGCCAACACTATCATTTCTTAACTTATAAGGCTTCCTCCAACAATTTTCGACGTCAATTTGAATTTAAGCTGGCATTTGTAGCGCTGATGTGACATAAGAACGTCAAAACTGTTGCATTTTCTTTTACTTGTTTTCTTTTTGGAAATTCTCACGAAGTATATTTTGAATGAAATAAAATGAATTTATTCGAATTGGAGAAAAGAAAGTGAAAGTCTACAACCACTAATAGCCTGTTCACACGTTGAATTGAATAGAAAAGGAGGCGCATACGATGGTACGGCCGCTTTGATTTTACCGATTTTGACAGTTCTCAAGTGCAAATACACCAAGTTTTTTATTTACAAATGAGCGGCGAATAGTCACTTTTATTTAGTATTTTGTACATTTTTTAATAAATCTCTGGGTATAAATCATATTTTTATGTACACTTTAAAAAAATTTAAACAGGTTTCTCACGAAAAAATGGAAAGTAATTCATTCTTATTTCTCTCATATTCTTTGTTTACTAAACTTGGGAAATGTCACTTTGTTACGTTTGGTTTAATGTTCTTTTAAAAAAGTAACCAAACTCCAAGTAAAAGGTAACCAAAAGATTAACGCTGCAAATCTGCATTGAAGCGCTAAAATTTTCCCTCACAAAAGTTAGCTATTTTTGCAAGTCATTATACTGTAGGTTCACCAATATATACCAGAGATCCTAACCGTATGACTTTTATTAAGAAACCATAATTTGGTCGTTACTTTTTAATTTTTGTTTTTTCGCTCAAAAATTGCAATTAATCTTGATTTTTATTATTTTTCATCATCTCACCTATGTCTACTTTATGGGATGTAAATCAAATGACACACAAATTATTGAGGAAATCAGTACATTGGTTTGGGAGCTTATCGACGAGGAACGAACATTGCGTTTAATATATAAATATGTTATTTATATTTTTAGTAGATGGTAACCCTCTTCGAAATTATTACTCTTAGAAAAGAGTGACCATTTTTATTATTCGCTGAACGCTTTAGAATATTTTACTTCATAAATACTATATTTAATTCACAAAAATTGTAAACGCATGGCAACCCTATTCAATAATTTGTAATTTTTGCCTATATAAAAATGTCTCAAAGGTATTAGATTAGCATGTGTAAATTTAAAAACTGCATTAGGTGAGTCATAGATGGCGCTGTCAATACCAAAGATATATTTTTTTTTAGTGAAAAGCAAGGCGAATCTATAGAAGGTGTTTTCTTCCGATCAGCTGATTGCTTCTTCTTTTTTCGCCTTGAATGGTGAAAGTGTCAACTGGTTTGTTTTTTGTTTACATCTTCATTTTCTGTTTACATTTTCATTTAAAAATATTTTTAAATTCAATTTATTTGAATTCCTATATTCAAATATTTCGCGAAAAAATGGGAAATGTGTATTATGTGACAAGATAGTAAAGCGTGGAACGAGTCCGATTACTAACTAAAGCCCTTCCATATCCAACATTTGAGAATCCCAACTGCACTGCGGGGCTATTTCGGCTGTTCAAAGTTTAACGGACTTTGGATGTGGCACGTTACCACGGTACTTTTTTAAAATCATTTTAGTTTTGGAATTCTCTATTAATTCGCTTCTTTTTTACATAAAAAGATTGTCGGAACTATCAACAGACGCGAAACCACAGGCACATTTGTCTTTAGATGTGGTGACAACGCACTGGCATTTTATGAAGAGTAAGGTTTCAATTGCGGTCGCTATTGTAAATTTTAATTTAAATATATTTACAAATATAGTTTTGGCCAACTGAATAAAAAATAAACAGTTTTGTTGTCAAATTCGTTCCTATTTTGGCATTCTCTCTGTTCAAAATTATTGTTCTATATTTCATTTATCTGACATTCTCACCATTCAGAAGCAAAAAGAAAACATGTGGAGTTTGTGTGTATGTGCTCTTGGGACCACCTTGTATTGAATTCGCCTTGAGTGAAAAGCGACCTTAAGAAGCTAATTGTCAAATTTCCATGACATTTCACAGGTTAGGTTACGAGTTGCAGTCGTTTGAAAGAAGATACTTTTGCTTTTGTGAAAAAAAATGGATTGAAAAGAATTTCGTGTAATTATATACCGCTGGTTTTTGGCGAAAAAGAACACTGTGGAAACGCGCCAGTCAGTGGCTACAATTATTATGCGGACTTTGCGCCTTCGATCGACAGTTATTCCAGTTGTTCCAGAAAATCAAAAAACTCCACCGTATCATACTGAATGCTCGTAAAGTGAAAGTGTGTGAGTTAGTTGAGAACAAATACGAACGATTTTTGCCCCCCAGCGACTATTGGCTGTTTTCTAAACTCTGAAGAGTTTCCAAAGCAAAAAATTTTCATCGAATGACGAAGTTGAAGACGAAACTAGAACGTATTTTGGAGAGCTTTCCTCAGATCATTATTCGAAAGCGGTCAAAATGAAGACAAACCATTGAAACCATATTCTAGAACAGCGATTTTTTGTTTGTTCAAAAAGTATTAAAATTACCAAAAATATATATCAGAAAGGAACGATTAAATTATGAAATTAAAATAATATACATATGTACTAAATTTACTGAACGCATTGTATTGAATTTATTGATTTTAAGTATTTGTTTTCAACAAAATTTTATAACCAAAAATAGCTGAAAGAGCTGACTCTACTTATTCCACTAGAAAAAGTTGATATTTTTAAAATTTAACAGATCTCTTAACTCCAGTTAGATAAGTTTTGGCTATTGTTATACACACAAACATATATACATACAAAATATATACTACACTAGATGAAAAAATTATAAGACCAATATGATGATAACTCCAAAAGCTGAAATATAAAAAATATCGCTATATTATTTCCCCATTGAATGTGCAAAATGGTATAACATAATAGGAATTATGCTGAATTTATTGATAGTGGTTTAGTCTGGTGCAAGTGCATTTGTTGTTAAAATTGCAAAAACGAAGTTATTCCCACAAAACAATTATTACATTAGAAGAGATACTGATTGTACCTTCTAGTTCTAAAATTTGCTTGCTGGTTTTGTTTAGGTATTAAGAAATAAGCCGCGCGGAAAATCATTGTCTGAATTTAAGCAGAGAAAAATTTTAGCATGGAGAGAGGAAGGGCTTGCAATGCAGGAGATTCCTTCAAAATTAATGGTTGTTTTGAATTATCTACATTTAAGAGAAAACAACGGAACGAACTAAGAGAAGTGGTAGAAAACCAAAGCTCAATGCCAGAGATGTCCGGGAAATCAAGCGTTTGGACGTAAATAAATCAAATAGCCCAGCTGAAATTAAACGCAGTGTTAATCTGGAATACTGACTACCCGTCGCATTCAACAACTTTTAAGAGCTGCATCCAATCTAGAATACATATGTATGTATGTAAAACGAGCCCCCAAGCAGCACAGATTGAAATTTGCTGAAAAGCACCAATTTTGGGAAGATGAATGGGAAAATCTAATTTTTTCGGACGAAAAAAAAATCAACTTGGATGTACCCGGTGATTGCCAAATGCAGTGGCATGATAAAGGTAAGAAATAAGACGAAAGGATAGTGCGTAATTTCGGAGGTGATTCTGTTATGATCTGGAGAGGCCATTTGTTTCATAAGAGGCACACTCATATGCTATATATCTACAAAAATGTGCAAAAATGATTAGCGCCAAGTATATATAGAATTTCTAGACGAAGTACTTATAATTTTTGGATGATGATATTTCCAACGGGGAGTGAATTTTCGACCCACACAATGCAGCAGTTAATGTTTCGTAAGCGACAAAAGAGTTTTTGACTAATACTGGGTGGTCAAAAATTTATCGCAATGTTAGCAAAAATTTTGATCAACTCGACGACTTCAGCAAGTCATAATGAAAGGAAGATACTAATTATAAACAGCCTTCAAGAATTGTTTTAATTTAGATATAAATATACCCAGATTGTGCTTGTACTTTTTTCGTTATAAGAATTTTAAATTGTTCTTTTTTTAATTTTTAAGTTAAATAAAATGTATGATTTTTATTTGTTCTTTTTTAATATTTAAAATTCTAAGTATAAATCCGAAAAATAAAATTTGTTAGCCGTAAAATAAGCAAAAAAATATTGAAACTTGCATGGTCTTATAATTTATCCATATGCTGTATATGTAAATAAAAACAAAATACATTCAAAAGTATTTGCCTAATATGGCGCATGTTGGAATTATTTCCGTACCTACATATTTCCAGCAAAGCAGCCGAATTGAACAATTCTGCATGGCATGGAAATGCGTAAATAAAAAATGGTCTGTTTTTTGTTAGCTAACACATTTCAACTTATTTATTGAGTTCACCAAATACCAAATAGGTGCACACAGTACTTGATGGAATTTCAAATGACTTCAATAAAAATGAAGCCACGTATAGTTTTAAAATTTGTATTTGTAACTTGCTTGATTAATAGAGTTTTTATTTTTATTTTTATTTTCTCTGATAACAAACTTAGAATTTCCAATTGTTTCCGAGTAATTCGTTGCACACACAAACATACTATGTAAATATTTTTAAAAGGGTATGTGTGTGTGTGTGTGTGCGTACATAGAAAAGTTGCTGTTTTGGCAAATTTTGTTAGAACAACTTTAATATTTATATGACATATTTTTCTAAATACAACAAGTAAAGGCGATTCAGCCAAAAGCTTCGCAACTTTAACGCAAACACATAAGGCAATTTATTTTTAATCGATGACTGCATTTTAAGTTATAAAATATTTAATTTTGAAATACTAATATTGGTTCTATGCGGTATGTAGTATCTGCGTCTGTATAAGTGACTTTTTATATTTTATATCGAAAGTCAAACTTATTGTATAAACACAAATTAAATTTTCTTCTATACAAAATAGAAATAGAAATTTTTTTTATGATGCAATAAGGAAGGTGATGTCACTCAAACTCTCATTTTTGGTAGCCCCATTTCTGCAATGCATATCTTCTTCTTCTTAAAGTATATATAAATGAAATCGTGTTCATTGGGCATGGCATCACGTGAGAATGGTTGCTGTTGCATTTACTGCGGCACGAGTAGTGTTTGTATAAAAATAATTGCCATTAGGTGGCGCTGTGGTCGAGATATTTCTAAAAGTCTTACTTGTGGGTCGATTCGGGTGGCAATGCAAAGAGAAAAGTGTTAGCAAAAAATAGACCCGTTAGGTGGCGCTGGAGTCGAGATATTCTGAAAAATCATATTTATGGGTCGATTTGATTCATTTTCAGTATGTAAAATGGTTTTGCAAAGAAAAACGTTTCTACAAAAATTATGTATGTAAGTTTGCTGTGCAAAGAAAACAGATACTCGACAGGTGGGGCTGAAGTCAACATATTTGTAAACATCTTTGTAAAGGGCCGATTTGGTGCATATTTACAAAGAAGATTAATAAGAAGTATTTTAATTTAAAACTTAACTTGAGAGATGGCGCTGGAGTCGAAATATTTCCAAAAATAATATTTAATGGCCTACTTGATTCATAAACGAATCTATTTAATTTTCAATGTTTTATTTTTGTTCCACATATTATCGCTGAGTCTCTACCTTCACGCGTTTGTGTTTTTTTTGATATTCGAAGCACACATGAATATTTTATCGAAAAACTGAGGTAGTTTTTATAACAATGAACTTTTAAGTACCTCGGCAGGTGAAGGCAAAAAGTGATTATCACAATTTTCCACTCCTATATACCGTCATTTTAGAAGAAAACAAAATAGTTACGCCGTAAACGCATGGATATATAAATATCGAAGGAATATCAGCTGCTGCTTGTCTCGGATGGCGCTGGTAAAGAGTATTTTCCATCGAAATGCTTACAATGAATTCTTAAATACCACGGCTGATTAGAACGGTTTGTTCTTCGATACGAGTATACAGCAGATACACAGATACTCGTCAATTAGTCATACAGCCTCGGGTGATGCAGATAAGTTTTGTTTACTATAAACTTTTCGATATTTACAGAATTTTATATTCATATTGAATTGCTTTATAATATCAGCGATAAGACGGAGAAATATAGGACGCAGATCTCGAAATAATGGAAGTCCACGAAATTTCGGATCTAGTGAAGCTGCTGAAAGTTTTCTCTAATTTTTAAAATAAAGATCAAAAAAATTTATGAAACTTTATGCAGGGCAAAGTCTGTCAGGTCAACTACACCTTTTTCAACAGTATTTCAGGAAGATCCAAATGTTGTTCAGAAAAATCAAATGATTTTCAGTAAAACACAATTATACATATTCCAGAAAAACACAAGTGAACTTCAGAAAAGAGCAATTGTATATCAGAAAACATAGTAGTATTTTAGAAAAAGGCAAATTGATTTCAGAAAAACACAAACGTATTTCAGAAAATTACAAATGTATTTAAGAAAAATATTTTCAACAAAGTTTTGGCTAAGTAAACTTTTGCATATGTCCGTTTTATGATAATAGAACATAGCAATGCGGTTTTGTTTGACAAATTGAACCTCTGTGTGCAACTCTACTTGCATTTTTAAAGTCATATTCTTGAGCGTTATGGTGGGATACTTCTCTACACATCGAGTCATGGTAAAACTGCAAAATATTTGCAAGTCTACCGTGACAAATCATTTAGATGGTCGGCTGTATACAGTTATTAAAAATGTTCATTACATACCTGCCAACATGAATTCCGCCGAAAATAAAAACAAAAGAGGACATTTCGTAACATCAGAGCAGAACAACAACAAGGCAAACGAACAGTGCATATTGATGAAACCAATATTCACCAGATTCACTGATATTGAACCCCATTGCAAATATTTGGTATAAGATAAAGTCATACGTGAAAACTACGGTGGACATGGTTATGTTCTTTCATCATAAAAGAGACATTGTATGGCAAAAATTTACTTAGCCAAAAATATACTAAAAACATTTTTCTGAAATACATTTATTTTTATTTTTTTTGATATATACAGTCAAACTCCTCTATAACGAACTCCTCTATAACGAAAACCTCGTTCTAACGAATTTTTTTTTAAACACTACGATTTTCACAATTTATTCATATATTTAGAGCTCTCTATAACGAACTTATAACTTACGTTCCCGCATTCCGCTCCGCATCGATTGGAATTAGGTATTCCGAGTTACGACGGAATCGAAAGAAGAAGAGGAAGAGCGGCATCATTTTCGAAATCAGCTGTTTGCATTGGAATGTGTGAAATTGAAACAAACTAAAGCAAACAGATACAAATTCGTGGCCAAACTATTGCTTTTTAAATAAAATAAATAAAAATATAATCGCGTAATGGATTCAATAGCCGCGGCGATACTACTTGAGGAGGACGACAACGCATCCGAGAATGCTGACACAAAAGTTGAAAGGAGAAGATTGTGTGAGATATGTGTGATCCATTTCAGATGAGTGACGAATTGTAAAAAATTGAGTTTGAAAGTGATAAATCTTAATTCATTGATTTACTTATTTACTTATTTCAAAAAAAAAAAAAACTTTAGACTTAATAAGGACGCTTTCAAGTACAGTCCTAGATACTTTTGCGGAAGAAACTCAACCAAGTACTTTGACGTCGTTATCTCCGCTTAATCGCCTAGTGGCTGCATTGAGATTTTTTGCGGAAGGCAGTTACCAACATGGATTTGGCGCTGATTATAATGGCGGAATGGGCAATATCCTGCGAAATATCCCTTTTGGTTGCCATTATATCAGCCAATTTTTCATACTGCTCCGGCGTTGTTGTTTTTGACCACAAACAATGTCAAAAAACATCAATAAAGCCCAAAAAACTTAAAAAAAAACATGTTAATGACTTTTAGAACTATCAACAACAAGTTTTACTCACATTTTTGGGAATATTATATTTTAAAAGTACACGAAAATAAAAATCTAACCGTCCTCCGCCAACAAAATTTCAACTTACAAAAACGTAACTACGATCGCAATGTAGAATACATAAAATTGTAAATTTCGAAAATTGATCGAAACTCATCGCAACGCAGAATACCAAAGTTGCCAAACTGAGAAAATTTCGATTCGAGTCGAATAGAGCAGAATAGAGCTCATTTTGTATTTTAATTTATTAAAAATAATTATATAATTTAATGCTTTAGTAATTTTTATTGAAAAAATAATTTTTATAATAGTTTATTATGTATTGTGAAAGAATATTGAAATATTTTGAAAAATTTTTATTTTAAAAAAAAATTTTATTTATTGTACCTTGTGTATCAGGGTTTATTAAATAATTATTAAATATTTAATTATCTCGATTTTATAAGAGTTAATGATTTATAAAATTTATTGTGTCAAAACTATTTTAAATAAATTATTAGAAATGAAATGTTATTCGTTTATAAAGGTTTTTTAGAAATAAATTTAATTTACAAATTTTTAATTTTTTGTTTATTTATTTAAATAAAAAAATTATTAATTTGAATATTTTAAGGGATAAGCTTTAAAATAAATTATTAAAAATTAATAATAGTTGAATATAAATGTATGTGTAGAATTATCAATCATTTACAAGTTTATTTTAAATTATTTTATTATTTATATTATTTATTATATTTTAATTTTTTATAAAATTTTTTTTTTAAATAGAACAAGAAAATAAATAATGGTAAAATTAGTATATTTTATTGTTTATATAATTTAATATGATAAGTTTATATAAAGAATTCTGCAAATTAATATATTCGCCTGTTTAACAAAAACATGTCTTTTTGAAGTTTATAAAAAGTCTGACCTGCCCACTGAATAATTTTAAATGGCCGCAGTATCCTAACTATGCAAAGGTAGCATAATCATTAGTCTTTTAATTGAAGGCTGGAATGAATGGTTGAACGAAGTATGAACTGTTTCATTTAAATTTATAATAGAATTTTATATTTTAGTTAAAAAGCTAAAATTTTATTAAAAGACGAGAAGACCCTATAAATCTTTATACTTTATATTATATACATTTTTTGGATATATTTTATTTTTATTTTATAAATTATTTTGTTGGGGTGATATTAAATTTAGAATAACTTATAATTATTTCGAATCAAACCCAAACTTTTTTGTTTTTATGTTATTTTATTATTTAATTTGTTGATTATTTATATTAACTATACAACTTTAATTTAACTATAAAACAGTTAAATTATAACTTTATTTTGTCGACGTATATTGGAACGATTTTCCGTCAAACCGATTTGGTCGTTGTACCATCTTCAATGTCGTTTTTCATTGAAAGTATCTTTTATTTTGTAACAACACTCAAGCTTGATACATACTAGGTACTACATATATTGGTATAGAATAATTTTTTTTTTGGTTTTTTTTATGTTTCCGAAAACCCAATCGACTTCAAAAATATACAGTGAATTTGACAGACAGATGCAAATACATATCGTAAAAATCACTTTAAGAAACTCGTATTTATTTTCCCCACATGTAAGAAATAAAACACAATACAATTAAATAAAATACAATGAAATGAATTCATAATGTATGGTATTGTACATTTTGCTGGAGGTATTTAGCAACGTAGCAGATAAAGTGCGTTTTATTAAGAACTAGCTTATACCCGCTGATTTTGTGCAAAAGAAATTAAACACGTTATATTTTTTTTTAGTTAAGTTTCCCAGTTTGGGTATTAAATATTTGAAGTATAAATAAAAAGATATTTTGCTGCGCCAACTCTGCAGCAAGCTACATAGATTTATCCATGGAAGACGTATGAATTGATAAGGAACTTTCGAAAACCATGGTATTGAAATTTAAGTGCTTATTTCCAACTATAACTTAGATCCTTGGATATGAAAAGAAAAATTATTGAAAATATTTTAATTATTGAATTTTTGTTTACAATTGAAATGCAGTAAATGGAATCACTTTTTAGTATTTTTGAAAATAACTGCCAAAAAATAACTCCACGGACTCAAAATTCATTTTAGAGGTATGGCTCCTTGGGCAAAAATACATGGCACGATTTATAGTAACTGAATCGCGATGACGCTTTGAACATTTTTAATTGACCCACCCTATTGTATATACATACATACATATAACGTTTACACGAGGCAGTTTTGTGACCGCAATAGCAATAGCACTCACACTTCTCTTGTTGTCTTCGTCACAGTCTTTGATTTTTTGCAGGCAGTAAATTCTCCGACAATGATTTGATGTAAGCGACCAATTCGGCGATATTTCTTTGTAATGTGTGAAAAAGAAGCAACACATAATCATAACATAAAATATAAATTTGATTTTATTAGAATGAAGTGTATAATGGATGTCAATCAAACGCAAATAATGAAATTCATAGATAAAAGTGTGTTGTCTTTTTAATTATCTGGACGCTTACGTTACGCAAACAGTTGTTCTCTTCCTTGACACCTAATAACTATTCTCAACTATCTTGCCACGTGTAAACGCAGCGGAAGGCGTGCAGGCTCAAGGTGCAAAAATGTAGGCCCGCTGATTACGAAATTGTTCCTAATTTTGCCCCAACCTAAGTTTACTTTTACTAAAGCTCACAAAAATCAAATATGATCGAAACACTTTAATACAATTATTACGATTAAGTCATATTTTTTATATACCTACCAAATTTCAATCAAATATTTTTAAAACTAGTTACGTGATCTGATCATTTTTTATACCTGGATTTCATAAGACAAATTTTGCATCCAAGTTATAATACTACATATGTACATATATAATATGCGTCGAAATTTAGGAGTAATCAAACAATTGTATTCATCTAAAACAGAAGTTTTTATTAAAATTTACACAATTCACATGTACTCAGCTTACTTTGTATATCCAGAAATTTTTATTCCTCTTCTTCTAGCACCTTTCTTTTCCATTCTCTTCCCACTTCTTCGTATCGTCGTGTTGCTTTACATAAGGTGCGTTCGCATATACCCAACTTAAATAAACAGAGTAATATACAAAGCTTACACATATTTCATTTTCGTGAAAGACAACAAAATAAATAAATATTAATTGAAAACCTTATTTTTTATTTAATGCACTAATAGCCTAAGGCCGAAGTGTTTTTTTTATTTATCATTATAACAGAGAACAGACGATTGGAAACCAAAGGTTTTGTAGTTGACCCATTTCCCCAAAATGTATCTCACATATCTTACGTTTTCTTACAAAATTGTGATACTCGTATTTTACTCAACTTGCATATTTTTTTTTTTGAAAAAAAGTTTTGTCGAACCCCCTTTCGTTTGGTAACAAATACCCCGAGCATCTGGGTTCAAATTCGGGAGGCATGGAAAATCTCGCTCACTCACTGAGTTGGTTTAACTCACCGCAGCATTCCCGAACTTAACAATAATTTTCAAAATAATGCTATGTTCACACGAGATGTAATTCAATCTCCCTTGCGTCATTCGCTATTTACTTACGAGCCGAATCACACCAATTTCCATGCATACAAAATTTTGAGAGATAATCATCCAGACTGATGGGGATGCGTTCTGAATTATTACGATAGTTGCGAATAAATCGATGCCTTTTCTAATTTGTATAAGATATTTAACGAAATCTGTCAGGAAAATAAAAATAAAGAATAAGCATAGAAGAAAAGGATGGGTTTGACAAAAATACCATGCCGTGGAGATTGTGGGAGCCCCAACTGAAATAAGGCGAAATTCTAAATAAAGTATAATATTGATCGAATTCGTTGGCATTTTTCTAATTGCTGAAAATCTTCTCTATATAAAGATTTTGACTTACATTTTTTCTCCATCATCGATATTCATGAATAATAATAATAATAAGCATAGAATGAGAATTAGATCAGCCGCCAAAATGAATTACGGAATGCGCCGTTTGAACAATTTACGTCCCATGAAAAAATATTACTTTAAATTTACACATACCAAATTGAGCACAATGCTTACTAGCGTTGCCAAGTCTGACCAATTTACATATGTACGTTTAATTTATTTGTCTAGCAAACATTTTCCCACCTTTAAGATAGAAGTTTTTCATCACAAAAAATAATTGTAAATTTAAGGAGCTTGTTGAAAATTGTTATTCGGTTTGTTCTATCGAAAGACAATTGGAGCAAAATTTCTCTTTAAATTTGAAAAGTGTTTGGGTCAAATGCTCCTAAAAACTACTTGTCGCAAAACCTCGAATATCTGTATATGATGATTCCGTATACGTTTGCTATTGCTGATAATTTTTCTAACAATAAATAAAAGTGTTAGTAAATATTTAATGTTTTTAGTATTGGCTATAGATTTTATCTTTTTTTGCTGTGAAAAAATTTTAGCCCTACTTTAATAGAGCGTTAAACTGTGCTGTGAAAATATTTATGGCAAAATTTTTAAATTTTTAACAGCCGATATTCCTTGCAAATACAAACGACCTCTCAAGTAGTGATCAATGCATTTTATGGCATACATTTTCCCCCCACTATATATGGCGCTTAGCAGGTCGAGTAAAAACAATGAAATGCATCCCGCCCATAACTACAAATACATAGACAAATAGACACACATATGTATGTATGCTTTTAAGTGATGTGCCTTAAATGTTTTAAACCGTCGTAAATGGCAATCAGCAACAGTTATTCTCAAACAAGTCAAATGACCTCGAAAGGCGTGGCAAATGTAGCACAGTGCTGACATTCATTGTCATATCCATAATATTCACGCTTCTACTGCTGCTACTGCTGCCTCTCATACTTTTGAAATATATATGTATCTACTATTTCAAAAAATAAAAATAAAAAAGATTGAAAAACTTTGCTGAAAAGAGAATATGCCCTGAGAAATAGGGTAAAACAAAACGGACGGCGCGTGCTTGTAAATGTCAATACAAAAATGGCTTCAATGTCAAGTCAGGCAAACTATTGTTTTGCCACAAAGTCACTGCTACATTTATTTCACCGAAATACATACATATATACATGGTTATTTATACTGTGGGCCAGAGCTGCAAGCACATTTAAACTACCCTACCTTCCACTCGTTCGCTGGCACCGCCGGCAAGGATCTTATGCAATTATTGTGGGTCGCGCGTAAACAAAGCCGAGCAGAATAAAATAGTTAATGGAAGACATTTTTTAAACGAGCGCTTCAATGTTAGACCAAGAAGTAGGTATTATTGTATTTGTATTTGTTGAATGGATAACTGTTTCAACCCAGTCATCACTTAGTAAATATTTCTATTTAATTTAATTGTGTGGAGAATTGAAGAAAATGCTGGTGTTGTGATTCCAACAAGTGACAAACTAGCTCACTAAGTTATCTTTTTGCGAAGACAATTGCAATGTGAAATAATTTATTTTCTCTATGTGAAAAACATGTTTGATTTATTGAGGGTAAAATTTTGTCCTGGATTTAATACTAAAACGGGCGCTAAACAGTGTTGCATTTTGGTAGAATTCGATTATATTTGGTAGCACTCTATGCTACAATTGCTACTTCTATTCGATTGAGTAGTTTTTGATTTGTAAAATGTGTTCGAAAAATTTATTTAATTTGACATTTTTCAGAAAATCAAAAGTCGTTTGGTTAAAAATAAAAGTGGATAAACAGCAACAGGCAATGTGGCGCGCAAACGGACTCATATAAGGTAATAGCATCCGATGAGCTGCAACTATTCCATTGTGAATGAATTCAAGTAAGAAGTCTTCTAAATTCAAGATGGCAACGGCTAATATTAAATGGTACCAATGACCTTTATTATTGTAAATGTCAGGCATAGAAATTCGCACAATAAATGTACGGTGCCATCTTCGTCTTGCACGGAGCAAATGTCAAAAGTTGTTTGCCTTGTTTACATTTTGACTTTCTATTTACTTTCGAATTGGAAAATTTACGCCTTTGTGAATAAATTCTCACTTTGTTTCATTTTTTTGTTTGACATTCCATCTGTACATTTATATTTGTCTTTCCTAGCTTCTCTGACATTCGCTCTACACAAAAGCAAAAACAAAATACGTGGAGCAAGGGCGTACGCAGAACTTCGAGCGGGCGCAAATTCATTAGAACCATCCTTTTGTATGCTTTTGTGAGAAATCGTTAGTGACGTCACATCAATTCGTCCAAAATACAGTTATCACCACTTTAAAGGTAAGTGAGGACGATAATCGTCAGCGTCGGTTGTGGCGCTATAACCATCTATTCGATTCTGGCCGATCACGCCAGTCGTCTAGTGAAGCCCGCCAGGAGTCAAGTCCTTCTCCACCTCGTCTTTCCAATGTAGAGGAGGACTTCCTCTTCCTCTGCCACCAATGGTTTTAAGTTTGTACAATTTCCTTCCATACGTACAACATAACCCAGCCAATGTAGCCGCTGAATCTCATGAACTCATCGCTCCATCATCGGCGGTATTCACCGTAAAGGTCCGAAAATCTTGCGGAGAATCTTTCCTTTGAATACTCCAAAGGCAATCTCATTTGATGTTGACAGCGTCAATGTTTCTACGCCTTACATTAGCACGGGCATGATGAGTGTGATTTTCGTCAACGAATTAATTTTGCAGTGATACCAAATTCAGAAACCGCGGCATATAGGCAACTTCCTCTCGTGCTGTCGAAAGCTGATTTTAAATCGATAAATATATGGTATTTATTTGGTCGATGGTATGTAGATTTACCCGGTCTAAAGCCACACTGATAAGGTCCAATCAGTTTATTTAGGGTTGCCTTTAGTCTTTCACACAATACGCTCAATAGAACCTTATACGATATGTTAAGCAGGCTGATCCCGCGGTAATTGGCGCATATTGCAGGAACACCCTTCTTGTGGATTGGGCAAAGGAAATTTAAATTCCAATCGGTGGCCATACGTTCATCCGACCATAATCTGGAAATGAGCTGGTGCATGCGCCTTACCAGCTCTTTGACCCCACTCTTGGATAACTCAGCTGGTAATCTATCAGCGCTCGTGGCTTTCTTCGTCGCGTTATAGTATCCGAACTTCTTCGAGGTCGGCAGACAATATTTTATTTCAATTGGAAACCTATTCATACGAGTTTTTCCACCGAAATGGAATGGAACACGTCAGTTGACTATCCGGAGCTGCCGATCAATTCGACTTATTTTTTATAGAAACACAACAGGTAAAATTGACATCATTGTGGCATTAAATCGACTATTTCAACATTGATCGAGATGAGTTGCAGAACCTGATTAGTAAGTATAAAAGAATTCCGCTGCTCGATTCGAAAAGAGATTTATCATTTTCAAGGAAAGCAAAATCTGCGAATGAATTCTCATCACTCATTCAAGTCATTTGTAGGTTGAATTCGTAAAATTGCAGGAGCTACATATCTAAAGCCAATGGAATGCGAAAGCGGAAAATAGCTACACCAAAAAAATCGCAAACCATATATTGCACTACTCACTGGGAAGTTACGTGACTCTTTGCAGCTGACTGTTTTTTGGGCAATTCGAGGCGCAGCGGTTTGTGGGTGTGAGTGTGCACAAAGTTAGAGTAAATTGCATGACAGCTGTTAGTTGTCTCACAAATGCGTTTTTCTTTTCAAGTGGCAGTTAAGCAAAAATATCGTTATAGATATACAATAGGTATGAACATACGTATGTATGTGTTGGTTTGTATATGTAATTTGAAAAATATGTCAATTTGTGTTTCGTGCTGCAGTTCTTAGCTCGAGTACCTAGTGAGTCCTTGAAATTGCCTTGCTGCTAGTCAACTATTTTCATTATAATTTTGTGTATATTTGTTTTCTCTTTGTTTTCAATTGTTAAGTGAAATTCAAGCCATAATTTTGCATTTTCCATCAACTTTCGCTACATGGAAAATTAATTTTCCTTTGCCTGCAATGACATTTGACTTTTCCGTTTCATGTTTTGTCTGTTTCAAATTACGTGTTTTTCCTTTTGTTGTGCGCTACTTTATTGCTTGTTCTCATTCCTTATCTTTGACAATTTATTGCACTTGACTATCAAGAGCTGTCAGACTTTTGTGAGAAATCTACATATTGTAATTTTGCCTAAGGTGAGATTTATAGTAATTGCCTTGAGTTTAGTGACAGCAAAAAAGTTTTGAATAAGTTCATAGATTCACTTTGATATTTGTGAATGTAGTTTTTTCATTTAAATGGAACCACTGTTGTCCACTTTGTGGTTTTTACATTACATTGTAGTGTTTTTTGAAATTAAAAATGCGAAAAAATGGCTTTAATATCTGGTCGTTTTTAGCACATTTGCCTAATTCAAAATCCCGTACTTGCAAAAATTAAAAGCTTTTGCAGCTACTGAAACTATTTATAAGAAGCTGAGAATAATTTCCGGTAACCAAACAACCGCAAGCTCCTGATTTCCACCACTGAAAGTTCTTATGGGGTGTAAATGATGTAAGAGCTTAGGTAACTGAACCTCAGCCTCGCAAAGGCACGGCATCTGTGCAGAAAATGAAAAGATGATTCTGATCTCCTGATCCTCCATACAGCTGCGGCAAAAAGGCTCAGAGACTACATTCAGCCTAACCGCATGGATACCTATCGGACAATGTCCGGCCAGAACACCAACTAGGATGGATCGAGAGTTGTCGCTTAGTTGGCGCCCGGATCTCATTTGGACGCCTACGGTCTACCACCGGCCAGAGGGTCTTTGCATTTCTGCATGTCGTGGTATTTGCGCAGCACTCGCTGAGCCGAAGTAGAACCCAACAGTCCAATAGATGTGCGTAGGCGGCCAGAGGAGCTCCCACCCTATCCCTGCGTGGAGTAATAATTTCAAGGGTGCCCTGCCGAGCTACGGCCCGGCACCCAAATCAGTTCGATATGAAAGAATTCAGAGGCGGCCGAGAGAGAAGTCAGGCACTCCCCAACCAGCTTCGACCTGACCATGAAAGACCCTGAGGCTTGATTGCAGCCTTGGTAGCAGAGCAGATGTTTGACCGTTTAAATGGGATTATCGGTTGCCTCTTTGATTGTGGCTACCTCCGGCTGAAGCTCACTGCACTAGCACGGAAGCCTAAATTTTCGCCAGAGAGTGAGGTCCTTCCAGAAGACACCCCATCCAATCCTTCCGTCCAGCTTCGACTCGTCTATGAAGAAGTTCATCAACTCTCCTTCCCAAACACCATCTTCCTCCCATTCCTCTCTTAGCGGAATGTGAGTGATTTGTTTCTTGAGGGGCAAAGTCGAAGCTGTCAAGAATTCTAGCACAAGTGGGACACCCCCGATTGAGGGAGGTAAGGCATCAGGCACTCTGTACCATCGAGCTCTGTCTTGCTGGCATTACTAGCAAATCCACAATACGTGGACCATTTCCCGATCAGGTGTAAGTATCGCTGCACGAAGATGCAAGAGTCATTGAAAATAATATCCACTTTTATTACATCGGGTATAAGTTTGAAAAAAAAAGAAATTTAAAAGAAATTTAAAAGGCTTTACGATACGACCGAGACTTTCAACACTTTCCACTAATATTGAAAAAAATAATAAGAAACTTCCATCTTTAAAACCTAGTATCGGGTGTTTTTTTACAGGTTTGTTTTTCGAATAGAGATAAAACTGGCATTTTGTGGTCAAATCTGGCAACTCTAATGTCATTTATGTTCAGTTTGGTTTGCCATTTCATCATGAACAGGTTGACAAAAGAACAACGCTTGCAAATCGTGCAAATTTATTTCGAAAATAATGGTTCAGTTCGCGAAGTTTACCGCGAGCTCCGTCAATTTTATGGTCGACATAATCGTCCATCAGAGCAATTAATTCGGTTAACCATGGATCGTTTTCGCACTACGTTTACTCTATGTGATAATACGCATCCGCAGAGACGTCGAACAGTGCGCACCGAAGAAACAATTGCCGCTGTAGAGCAAAGTGTTGAAGAGGACCCGAATGAATCGATTCGCCACCGTGCACAGCAATTGGAGCTTTGTCCATCAACTTTATGGAAGATTTTGCGCAAAGATCTTGGCTTGCGACCTTACAAGATCCAGCTTGTGCAAGAATTAAAGCCGCGAGACCATGCAATGCGTCGTGATTTTGGTGTATGGGCCGAAAATGAGATTGATCTCGATGCTGATTTTCATCGCAAAATTTTGTTCAGTGATGAGGCTCATTTTTGGTTGAATGGCTACGTCAACAAGCAAAATTGCCGCATTTGGAGTGAAGAGAATCCACATGAGACCCTTGAAACGCCATTACATCCACAAAAACTGACTGTTTGGTGTGCTCTATGGGCTGGTGGAGTCATTGGGCCATACTTCTTCCGCAATAATGCTGGAGAGGCAGTTACCGTTAATGGAGACCGGTATAGAGCCATGATAACCGACTATTTTGTTCCCGAATTGGATGGCATGAATGTGGATGAGTTGTGGTTCCAACAAGACGGCGCTACATGCCACACAGCGCACGTCACAATCGATTTATTGAAGGAAACATTCGATGAGCGCATAATTTCGCGGAATGGACCTGTAAATTGGCCACCAAGATCGTGTGATTTGACACCATTGGATTATTTTCTTTGGGGATATGTGAAGTCGCTCGTCTACGCCAACAAACCAGAAACGTTAGGGGAATTGGAAGCCAACATTCGAGGCGTTATTGCCGACATACGGCCCCATATGCTCGAAAAAGTGGTTGAAAATTGGACCTGTAGAATTGGCTTTATTCGAGCCAGCCGCGGCGGCCACATGCCCGAAATCATATTTAAACATTAATGGCATAAAATTATCCTTCCAATAAAGCCAAATTGATGGACCTTAAAACGATTTTCTTGTGTTTTATTTCAATTCGAAGTTCTATACCCCTAAAAAAAACACCCGATACCATATTTGAGAGATCGTTGGCGGATGTTAGTGAAACTATTAGATTCTTGAAAAAGTACTAATAACTAATAACTAATAACTAATAACTAATTATCGAAACCTTTCTAAAATTGTGCAAAAATTACACTGAAACAAATTAATTTACTTTTAGTATCACGACTCCAAACATTTTCAAGGAAAATTAATAGCAATATGATTTTACAGTTGTCTATAATTTCCCCGAAATCACACGATGAAAATGAGCCGAGGTTGAGTAAATAAATGGAAAAAATGTTTCCATGTAATCACATAATGCGAAAATAGATGTCACCTCCGCAGCGGGTATCCATCGTGTTGGCTGCCGTCAACCAGTATAATTTAAGTTAATTGCACATTTAGTTTACGCTGTTGCTGCCAATTTATTTTCTCCATTTCGCACCAAACATTTAATGTACATCATAACTTATAAGTCTTTAACATAGAACACATAATATGGGGTTCACACGCGATTACACTGTGGAACAAAATTTTGCGGTCGGAGATTTTTAAGTCGATTTAGGGTAATTTGGGGGCGCTGATTACGAAAATAATATCAGTTTTGTCGAATTGGCTCTAGTTTTTCAGATAAATACGTTTAAATATTTCACGAAAAAACCTAATTATAAATACCAATATGGATATAAATTATATTTTTATTGCGCGCCTGTATAAAAATAATACAAAAATAAAAAAAATATATTCTTTTTATTAATTAATTTTTCAAAAATTACAAAAAACTTTTCTGTAGGACCTCCTATGATGTCGTGCAGCGGCTGGCAGGGACTGTTAGAGTTTTCAGGTATTTAGGCGAAGTCGTCGAATTAATGTTTAGTTGTATTAGCTCACCCGACTTAACCGGCTACCCTTGCTCTCTTGCAAGGGAAATAAAATATTTAAACCAACGAACTACTTGTTTTAATAATTTATATTACGAAACTTACTGAGGAATAATTAAATTAATACAACTGGAGCTTGGCCATATAATTTTTTTTCATTAATTTCTTAAGTTTAGTTTATCTCAAGAACTAGAGCCAATCCAAAAAAGTAAAAACACAGTTCGTAAGCCTGCTACTAATGTTGATAAAACTATTAACAAAATCTGACCGCAGGTTTTTTAAAAAAATTTGTTACACAGTGTTATATAATTTGTATTTTTTTATTTCAATTTCAATTTCGTTTTGGCCTCTTTTTCCTCATTTGAATTGTGGCCTAATTTGTCCTCTATTATGGGGCCTGTGATAAGTTAATTGTCATGACACACCATACGTATTTAGAATATAAAACTAAATGACATTAGCAGGTTCGTTTCATTTCATTTTTCATTGACTTTTTTTCTTTTTCTCACTAACTTGATAGATTTGAAATGTATTTTATATTGAATATAATTTATAGCTCCTTTCATATTATGCACCGACAAAGCAGATCTCATTTGTACATATATAGGCATTTTATAAACAATTAAATTAAATTTTATTGTAATTTTTCCACCCGTTTTAAATGAATGATTCGAAATATAAACCAAAAAACGGTGTTCATTTATTCAATTACACTCCCACTGCAATTAGTTTTACGTTATGAATTGGAATATAACTGAAAAAGGAAATCAATAAATACAAGAAATAGCTACTCTATTCAAAAATGAGTGATTGAATATATTAAAACTATTATTCATAAAAATTCAAATTTAAGCAAATATTTCTTTAATTTTGAAAAAGTGGCAACACTTTTAAGAACTACTTTCAAAAAATTTGCTATATATGTGAGATATCCTGATTTCACTTACGTTATTAATAAATTTATATTTAATTTTCGAAAAGTTGGCAACCCTTCTACATTTTTTTTAGACTAATTATTTCTAAAACTCTTTCAATTCAAAGCAGTATAGTAATGTTGCATTTATCTTATAAATTTAGTTGCATTTAAATGTGTTAAATAGGTGGCAACACTCTCCAAATACATATAAATATCTCGAAAAAAGCTTCCCTAGACGTTTTTGGTTTGACCCAGTCTAGTAGAATTATTTCAGTTACCTTACCAGCAAAAATCAATTAGCGTTATTTACAAGGTGGCAGCCCTATTCAAAAATATTTTCGTATAAAAAATACCGTTATATAGCCGAGAGAAAAGAAATTGTAACTTACTATTATTTGTGAACAGGTGGCAACACTCTTTACACGCATTTCCATGATTAAGTTTTTTTTTAAACTTACTACCTTTCAATCTCTTGACTTAATATTTTTTTTAACCAAATAATTTAATCTCATTTACTTTTTTCAGCAATCGGCAGTCCCCTTTAAAACTATTTTCGAAACAAAGCTTCGCTTGAGACCCATATTCCCATGTTTGATTTAACTTATTATAATTTTAACTAATTTTTTAAACAGGTGGCAACCCTCTCTAAATATATTTGTGAAATCAAGTTTTTAAAAAAATTTTTTTTGTTTTACTCCCATATTGTAAAACTTCCTTTAATTAATTAATTTAGCTCAATAAAAATCAGTTAGCGTTCCTTAAAAAGGTGGCAACCCGCTTCAAAAATCTTTTCGTATTAACGACTTCGTTTCTCACCGATAGTGTTATATATCGGGGATAACAGAAATCTAATTTAATTAATAGTTTCAAACAGGTGGCGACACTATTTAAACACATTTCCGTTATTAAGTTTTTCTAAGCTCTATTCGCTTAACGTAATATTTTCTTTAACTTAATAAATTTAATTAAATTGCTTTTTTCAGCAATCCTCTACATAATTACTCTCGAAATAAAGCTTTCCTAAACCTCTCTCATAATTTTTAATAATTTTTTTAACAGATGGCAATCCTCTCTCAATATATTTTTGCAATCAAGGTTTCTTAAAATTTTTAGTTCGGCGCTCATATTGTAAAATTTCCATCAATTTATTGATTTAATTGAATTTTCTTTTGAACAGCGATCCGCCATCTTTCAAAACATTTTGGAAATAAAGTTGTCTTAAACCTCTTACGTTTGTTATCCATATTGCAGTATTTGATTTGACTCAATGTTTTAATATAATTTAACCTTTTCAACAGGTGGCAACTCTGTTACCAAATTTGCTGCTGTGGTAACCCATATATGCAAAATATTGTCGAAACCTGTCTGGTGATTCAACTTATTTATTTAATGTGCTACAACTTTTATTACCTATATGCTAATCCAATTTATTAGCTATTTATGTGTCAAATTTTATACAAATCAATTGAGCCCTTTTGGCTTGATAAGGTAACAAACATACTCACACAAACACATAAACTTTTCCATTTCTAATATTAGTAGGATTGTCGCCTCATTCCTGCGTATAAATTAAGCAATTTTACTATACTTTACTTTACAACAGATTTTCTTATATAGCAAATAATTTCTACACGCGAAGTAGCAGGTAGCCATTGAGTTAATCTCTCTCATTTCAAATAGCCAGCTATAAAATTAACTGTAGGCATACAAAGCTATATAGTAATTTTCCAATTGTCAACTAACTCAACAGACAGTTGTTACTCTGCCCAGTTAACTTCATATAGAGTGAAAGGTACTTAAAATATACTCCTGTGTACAATCAAAATTACTATCAGGTTTCAGCTATTAATCCACTTAAATCCACCACAGCACACACATACATGACAATAATGACCAATAGCTCACCACAAAAAGGTCATAAATTCTGTAACGATTTTCGCATTTCAAATACTCACAAATCCCTCGCTGACAATACAATTTACGTGTTAATGTTTAATGTACTTTAAATACTGATATCACACAAAATAAGCAGGGCGGGCCCGCAGGGCGTATACGTGATTTCCAAAACCCTTATGAAGGTATCAAGCGAAGGAATTCGAGTAATAAATCCATTTAGTTGTATGGAGAATGCGTGTGATTAAAAGATATCGTATAAATGGTAGATATTCACTACATATTTATAATATTCAAAAATGTCAGGATGTATTTGCATATGTGGGTATGTGTGTATGTATTTACATATGAACGTTTGCCTACGCGTATAAAACGGCTTATTTTTTTTTAACAATTTTCAAATTTTCTAACATAAAAATACAAAGTTTTATATGAATTTAAAACTATGTAGAGAAAAAAGATTTTTAACCAGATAAGATGATGACTTATTACTTTTATCACTTATTTTAATTTATAAATAATTTATTTAACTATAACATTCATATATTATTTTGTTGAAAGGATATAAGGAAAGTGGGAAAAAGCAACAGCAGCTCACAAGCCGACTGTGCTCCATTGGCTACGTAACTACTTGCCCAGCAAGTTATAGGTTATGGATTCAAATGCCGGTGGAGTCATGAAAGAAATCTGATGAGGAGATGTGGTCATCTCCGCAATAGCTAAAATTTCTACCACTCCTGACTGTTGTTTTCTTTTTTCCAAAATACTTTCCTTATACTGGCCTTGAGCTCAAAAATTAGTATTATCAATTAACTCTAACTTGTTCATTACTGTAGTGATTTTTTAACTTTTGGTAAAATCAAATCACTGAAAAACAAGGGTAATAAAATGAAAAAGCTGGCGATATCGTAATTTTAAACAAATACGAGCGTAAAAACTGGACAAATTTTTAAAAAATATTATTTCGAAACGGGTTGAGTTGCGAAAATTATTTATATTAATTGAATGTGGTCCTATTGCAAGAACAATTCGATTAAGAATTAATTAATGACTCTTCGGACCGATAAATTGCCCATCTAGATTTTGTGCTATCACAACTTTACACTTTTTCCTTTGGGGCAACGTTTGAAGGAGTCGAAAAGTAGCTTAGGTTATTACGGTTGTCTTCAGAGACACACTTAGGATCATGGCACATTGCGATACTGCATGGGGGTTAGCAATTCTTAATTTCACCCAAAACTATACATTTTGGAAGATCTCTTATACATCCATTCATGGAGGACCTTCCAAGCTATAAAACAATTACAAAACTAAAGGAGAGAATCGTGGTCTGAATAAAGTCGGTCACCTGCATAGAAGATAGGAGCAGCAACGTTTCCTTCACTTCTTCATCTTGACAACTTCTACGGAAGTCGATGTATATTGGAACGATTTAGTCTCATCCTTTGTGAAGTTTAGGTTGGAGACAAACCGGTATCGGCATTGCGCCATCTTCAGTCTCATTTTTCGTTCTGTTCAGTCATCGTTTCTGTTTTGTGTTATGGCCGTGTATGGTAGATATTATACAAATTTTGGGTTATTTCGTGATTGTGTCTATGGTTTGTTTAGGCAGGTGATGTTGTTGTTGTTGTTGTTGTAACGGGTACACAGACCCTGCAAGATCGGTTCAACCATGGTCGTTATCATCAAACTCATCTAGGGGAGGCCTAAGAAACGCGCAGTTTCGACAGGGTCGGACCAAAGAGAAAGAGGTGTTAGATGAGTCGGCTTTAAAGGGCAAGTGAAAGGGTGGGTGGTATCGTGCGGGGTGTTATCACATGCCGTGCCGGACATACATTAAGTACGTCTGGGTTGATTCTGGAAAGGTAGAAGCTTAACCTGCTACAATATCCAGATCGTAGTTGAGCCAGAGTGACGCGAGTGGTGGTTTGACCCCGAGGACGGCATTCACAGGGCGAGAGTTGACGAAGATGCTAATTGTCTCTCGGTGAATGTCGCTTAAGACTACCCGATAGACAGCAGGGTCCAGTCTGTTGGTAGTGAGTGACTGGATTTCGTCGGACATATCAAGATGATGCCCTCTGAGGGGTCTAGGAGGCGGATACCCATTTGGGTGGCCACTACGGTGACAGCCGACCTGGAACTGCTTAGTAAGCATAAAGTTATGTATGCTCCCTAATTGGGAGCATTGTGTTGGTTCTGAATGTTGATAACCGTTGATCTACCTAAAATCTACAGAAGTCATGCAATCGTGCGCTCAATCAATATTCTGTATAGAGAGATACAATCACCCAATTTTTATACTTTTCTTTTTTTTTCTAAACCGCACAAGAAAATATCCAATTTGGTCAAGTCGTTTTTCATTTTTATATAAACATATGTATATAGAAAAACTTGTATAAATTCACCTTTAAATGAGCCTCTCATTGAATCTATCGAAAATGTAGACCTAAACGGTATTATCCTTATAGCCGCCGGATGCAAATCGGTTGCGAGAAAGCAAATGACAATGATAAAATATTGCATTGACAAACTGTAAAGATAAAAGCGTAGGCTTATGACATATAAATAGGTTTGCATTTGTATTTGTTTATTGGTCTGAATGGGATCTAAAAATTCCAAAGCGATGCTTTTTGCACTACTTAATGGGTTCGCCTCTAAATGCGAGTAATGGCACTGTACGGCCATTTGACACGCAAACAGGAATTTAGCAAC
The DNA here is from genome assembly GCA_951828415.1 of Anomoia purmunda. NCBI lineage: Eukaryota > Metazoa > Arthropoda > Insecta > Diptera > Tephritidae > Anomoia > Anomoia purmunda. The sequence continues at coordinate 20,912,587 of OX639993.1, forward strand.
AATTCCATTCCTCTTCCCACAGACTTTCAATTCGACCAATTCACTAATACTCATACGCTTACACTCACACACACAGACAAACTACCATTTAGCAAGCATGTATTATGTATAAGCAATTGATAAGCCAAAGCTACAGAAGGCACACACATACACCCATACTTTTTTTTGACATATACATATTCATACAAATGAATTTCACCACACCCTAATAATGTTTGCGATGTTCAAATCACAAAGCGTATCGAGTTAATGCGAATGTAATGATGGCGGGCGAAGGGTGTGTGAAAGAGGCTCAACTAAAGCAAACAACCAAACATTCGGCAATAAATACATCACGAAACCTTGTCAAGGACAAACTATGGATGTTGTTATTGTTGTGGTTGCAGGCAGTCGTCTTTGGGTTCGTCGGTCGATCAGCTGTCTGCGCGAATGCTTGTTGTTGTCTGAAAAGCTACCCAGACAGCGAGAGCTCGAGCAGTTTCGTAGAAAGTGAGCGGCCGACAGTGAGACCGTGTGAGAGAGTAATGGAGAGCAGTAGCGTTTGCGCAAATATTGTAAATAACGGTAATCATTGTTGAGAAATGTGAATGAAAATTTACAGTTACAGTAGCTGATAACAGCAGCTGCTAGAGTAAGTGTACAGGTGTGTGTGTGTGAGTAAAAGTTTTTCCAGAGTTGCCACAAATATTGAATGAATACACCTAATTCTCGCCCAGTGCACTAACTCTTTATTCTTAACAAATTTTACTATTTTATCACTTTTACCTTGGCAGACTAAACACGCTACCACAATTTCCTATCAGTAAAAAATGTATATCGGAGAACTTTTTAGTGAAACGAGATTCTTAGATACTAAATAAAACTTTTATAAATCTTTGTCAAACTCCTAGGCAATAAAAGGCTTTGACAAAACTCTAAGTAAGTATAGCTAATAGAACTCTCTTTGGTCGGACATGAGATATAAACTGAAGGTTTATAGCGTGGCTCTACTTTACGATGGTTCTCCCGATTAGGACCTATGTATACTGCCATTTGTTCGGTCACTAGATCTATGAAAACTTGTTAGGGCAGGCAGCAGCGACGTCAAGAAAGTTGAAACTCCGTTCACTTGGTAGGTCTCCAGAGCAAACCCTGATTCGGCACGAAGTTTCAAGTCGAAATTCCGGGCCGCGACATTTGGGCAAACGGGTTCCCACATCTTGACTACAGATTTATACACTGGTACACTGACGGTTCTAAGATGGTTTAAGAAGCAGGTGCAGGGATGTATGGTGCTGGTAGCGGGCTTCGCGATGGGCAAAAGGCATGCCGTCTGGCAGCCAAGTGGCAATCAATGTCCCCTACAAGCGGATGTTTAAGTCAAAGGTGGTTAGGAGTTTTATGACAACCTTTAACTGGTGGCATCAAGGAATGTAGTCGTGTAAAGATGGGTATTAGCTCACGTTGAGATTATAGGTAATGAGATCGCCGCGGCTGGGTAGAAAGGATTCGGAAATAGCCTTAATGGGATCTGAGTCATTTTGCGGCCTTAACTTGCGTGAAGTGGGGTCTCAGATAGGCCAGGCTTTTCGTTTATCCTTTCAGTAGTAGGGAGGTATCGCCTTTCTTGGTAGGCCTGATATCAGATTTCTTGCCAGTTGCCTAACCGATTACAAGTTTTCATAGAACATCCTTCTTTTATGTTTTTTTTTACACCTGCAAATCTTCCCTTGAAGGCAAAATTTGCACAACAAGAACACATGTAGAAAACTTAATAAACTAAATATGCAGTTCGGTTCCCCGAAATAGGGCGAAAAAGTCTTCTCCTAGCATGTATTTTTTGCGGCTATCACAGTGTTATTATTGTACATAGTTGGTGCATGAAGTTTGGCGTATCTTCTCACTTAAGTAAAACTGCCAGGTTTTAGGGGAGCGTACTTGAAAGCTCACTGATCGATCACTCTAATTTAAAAGAGCCGCAAAAATTTTTACACTTACTTGACGTAGTCAAAGACAGGGTGGGAATATACAAAGTTGTGTCATCTCACCAAGCATCTCTCCTGTCTTTTCTTTTTTTTACGCTCCTGCAAATATTAAATGCATGAATTCTAAATGCAGATTTTATTAATTTTAAGAGCCAACAAAATAAAAACACAAAATATTTTACGGTCCTTAATTGTTTGGCTTGCAACTGTATACGTAGAACAATTAGACAGATTGAGTAATCGATTCGAAGAGCTAAGCTAAGCTAAGGAAATTAAGTCTACACTAACTAGTCTTTTAGACTATTAAATGTCAGCTTTCACGGAAATAAATAAATATAGGTGCATATTATGGCGGCAAGTAGTGTTCAGTGCTATCGAACCGCACAAGTAAATAAAAGACGAAAATGTAAGAAAATAGAAATGTCAAATACGAAGTTGAAATGCTGAGCAATCGCTGCAAATAATTAAGTAATGTTAAGTTAAGTTAAGTTATATAAAATCCAGACCACCTAAGCTTGAAGCAAAGAACGTAGATTACAAAGAAGTTGCAAGATTTTTCATCTAATTCCACCACACCAAAAACCAATTAGATATAATCAGATTCTAATATCAATCAGCAAAAGTCAAATTAGTTCTGGTATAGTGAAATTGGACGAGAGTTTATGCTAGAGGAACGGTGGGAGTGATGCAACTTCTTTGTAATCTACGTTCTTTGCTTTAAGTTTGAGGAAAAGCCCACGTTGGACTGAACACAGAAGTTGTCGACGTCGTCAGTGGTACCGCTACTTTGGTTTTGACGAATTTGACAATTCTTCTTGCACGAATGGCCAGCAGAACGTTCCTTTTAACTGAAGTAGAAACTGCAATTACGATTTGAACCAAAAAAAAAATAAATAAAAACAATTCAAGACACAAGCAAATCGTATAATATTAATTATTATTATTAATGCATCAGATTATGATTTTCAATGAAGAAATACGTGTGGAATTTTATGGAATGTAATTTGCCTTTTACCGTTAATCGGGTCAATTGGAGATACGTGTGCTGCTTTCAATCGAGAAACCAAGCAGGCGCGCAAAGTAATGGTAGGAGTATAAAAGTACCCTGTCGGAAAAAAGTAGGCAGCCTCAAAAATTAACCAATTTAAAAAGTAGTTGAAAAACAATTGTTTTAAAATAAATGAGGCTTGCGAATTTTCAGTTCTTCAATTATGTGATGATTAATTGCTATAGAATATAACTATAAAAAAAATTAATTATTATTTTTACTTACATACATTGTTGTTAAAAAAAAAACCCCTATCGTGACTACAATAAGTTGTAAAAAAATATATTTTTTTTTTGATTTTTTAAACTTCTTATAAACGTTTTTTTTAAACATTAAAAAAAAAATCGCAAAAATGCTACAAAAGTTAGCTATAACTCAGCAAGGTTTAGACCTAACAGTTTATCAATAAAAATTGTGAATATGGTATCACCCAAAAAACCGCAAAATTAACGTTATCTCAAAAACCTGCACATACAAAAAATTTTAAAAATAGATTTTAAGCTCGGTATTTTTTTTAGCAGCAAGACAGTGTAATTAAACAAGAAATAGGCATTCGCTATACTGTCGGTAATTGATAATTAACTCTCGAAATAGGAGTGTAAATATTTAAAATTTACCGAATTAAAATGTATTTTTATTTAAACGAAAAAATATTAATTTTATAGTTACTAGTACATTTTTTTAATTTATTGCAAACAGGCAGGTGTACAAGTAATTGGGAACACACCGATTTTAAAATAGTTTGAAACCAACGGAATTTCAACTATTTTTTTTTATCTTCTATTTTTCCCCCGACAGGGTGAGAAAAGTTGATGTATATGGGAACGATTTTCCGTCATCCCGTGTCAAGTTTGGTTTGGAGGCAAACCGGTTTCGGTGTTGTGCCATTTTCAGTGTAATTTTTCTTTCGAGAAAGAAAATCCTTGCAATATAGATATATAGAATATCAAATAGCTGGAAATAAACACATTTTATTGCCCAATTGATTTATTTAAAAGTAGGAAAAATCAAAAGCAGAGTCGGATAACTACCTTGATCCAAGGGCATCGCAATTTTAATGAAGTTAGTTCCTTACAAGAAAAAAGAAAGAATTTCAACCACTTGTAGTTTGTAAAAAAAAACCTTTTCAATTGCTTTCAAAATACATCGTTCAATTTCCGACAGGGTAGAAACCAAACCTTCTTAAACATCTTCAACGGCATTTACACACACACACATACATACAAACATACATAGGCAAAGGAAGTTCCAGCGAAGTGCTGAATGTAGAACGGAAAAGACTTACGAATTTCAAAGTAAAAGGGAATGGTGATTTTTAGGGATTGTTGGAGGGAAAAATTGATTGTCATAGTTGCGTAGGTGGAAAAAGAACCTCAAGTACAAAAGCCATTCGCCGTCGCCGCCGCCGCATAACGAACAGCAGCAACAACAATAACAACAACAACAACAACAACGAGAAGAATAGGCAACAAAGAAGTCATGCAATAGGAACAGGAACAGGAAGAGGAACAGAACGGCAAGCAAAACCAACAAACAGAAGTACATAGTGGATCAGGGACTCATTTTGATAACATTGAACTCAAATTGTAGAGAAACATAAATACTATATACATATACAATATATGTATATATAGGGGATAGGCCGGGAAGGGGGAAGTTAAGATACCCTTTCATTTCAACAGCGCAGCGCCTGGACGACAAGTTGGCTGCCAACGGCAAAACAAGAAGAAGTGCCAAGGTTATTAAGTTTTACAGCTGTAGGGAAGAAGAAAAGCACATTTGCACGAATGCAAACATACCTAGGTACATTTGTGCAAAACAGACATAAAAGTGGTGTGTATTTATAAATACAAGTGGTAGATATATTATTGCTTAGCCATGTACAAAAGTTTGTATAATATTTGCGCGCAAGAAGTTGCAATAAAATGCGCGTTTCTTGAAGTGTACTATGTAAGTAAGTGGTTTGAGTGAGAGAGACTCGGAAAATGTAATAAAACATACACGCCCCTGTTTTAATTAATTTATTTCTTCTTTCTTTATTCTGCTTTTATTTGAAAAATAAAGGTTTGTTGCTTACAATGAATAACTAAATATTAACGCAGCTAAAGCCACCCAGCTAAAGCCATTCTGCTTAGAGGAAATTTACTACTAAAGGGAAATATGTATGAATAGTTTTGACCTAAACCCATGTCCGGCATAAAGAAACCCCCTACATAATCAACTATTCGCACTCTTTACTGCCCTCTTGGCAGAAGCGTGAAACCAGTTATGGAGCGGTGTAGCGAGATTGAAGTCGGACGGTCATCTCCTTTGCTTCGATTTCGCCGAAAGTGTTCGCGGCTACAGGGTGGTCAAGTGCAAGGATTCTCTTTTTAAAGCGTTCTTGGAGTAAAGCGAAGGACTTAAAACTCAAGCTTGTCCCAGCCAGCGAACTCCGAAATAAGCTCAAAACTAACATTTGGAACACCGAAGTCAAGGCACTAAAACTGGCATCAAAACTGGCTGATTCGTAAGCCGAGTACTTGTATTATTGTTAAATCAAAATATGATTATTTTCTCATTCCTTCTCACATCGTCGAGGACGTGAAAACAATTGGGCTTGAGGCCGCTGATGCGGTGAGCAAGGTTGTTGTCTCCTGCTACACTCCGCATGGCGACGATGCTCCACCAAAAGTGCTCGATCGGATCCTAGGAAGCCAATGATCTGGCAATTTTCTTATCCTATGCGATTGCAACTCCAGTCACTAGCACCGTGGAGCTTGGAGGACAACGCTGGTGGTAAGTCTCTTTTCAATTTTATTACTCGAAATAACCTACTGTCGTGCTATAACTCCACTTTTGTGTTCCCTAACACAGATAATTTCAATGCATGGCAAGAAGTGCAATACATAATGCTACTAAGTATTCGATTAGAGAAATAAGAAAGATCCCCTTAATCACAACCCCCCTATCTACGTTACTTCCGTTTTGAGCTTTTTCTGATCACAAATGGATACTGTTCGTAACCCCAAAGCAAGGAACTGACGCCGGTTTCTCTTCATACGCTCGTGATAGTTATGGGCTCGGATATCAAGGCTACCCACCCAGTTAGCCTTATTAGAAAGCTGGTGGAGTGATAAAATCGCTAAACTTCGGAAAAATTAATTATTTAATTTTTCACAGTTTCGTTTTAAATGAAAGATTTTGGAAATGTGTGGTATATTTAATTCACGTTAAATGGAAGATTTCAAGTTTTCCAACTGGGCATAAAATTTATTTACACACTGTTTTTGGCGCCATGTTTACACATCGTTAAGTTGGATTGAATTAAAATGGTTAACACAAAGAAGCTAAATACTGAAATGGACGCCGAAATTGTTTCAAAAATGGAAAGTGCCGTTAAAGCCGCCGAACTCCCAAAAACTTATAAAATTTAACGAAAAACAGTTTACAATTTAAGGACCAAAATAAAAAACCGTTCGAAAGTTTGGCAAATAGAAACACGTCTGAACTTAAACCGGTTACAAATTTTAGAGAGTTCAGAAATATTAATAACAAAGTCTCATTAAGTCCCATCGCAATCACAAGGGATATACAAAATTTGATTGGTAGAAAACTAAGTGAGGCCACAATTCTCGCAGATTCAAAGGCATGATAATTAAAAATTACGTGGTACGTAAGGTGCTTGACATAAGTCCCATAAACATAGGGAATAAACAAAAAATACATTCGAAATCCCATAGAGTTTTGACAATAGGGTTATGAACCAATGAATCCTCATTTCAATATCTTGGTAGGTTTGGAGGGCAATTTATACATTTAAATCAGAAAATCCGAAGCCAGGCAATGCAGCCAATCAACAGATTTGGGTGGGGCTCAGATATATTTTGGGAATGCGTTTCATATTACAGATACGGAGAGGGAACTCTAAACCTAAATATTGTCAAGCACCCTGCTAAAATGCTGTATTTTTCATATGAGAAAAGAACAAGACGAATTCCAGCCTGTCAATTTCACTTGCATCACCAATTTAATTCATAGAACGCAATAAAATTAGACAAATAATTTGCATTTAGTGTCAAAATTGAGACTTTCGAACAAAACTATTGTGAAAAATAAGAAACTAAACAAGGCGAATTTATAAAAGGTGATGGCATAAGAGCAGCTGATTTGATTTTTTTTTATTCACCTTTCGCGTATGAGCTTTCAAAAGCCGTAAAAGCAAAAACAAAATGTATTTAAATTTTGACAACTCTTACGCAGAAACAAAAACAAAATACATAGGAATTTTGTAGTTGTATTTATAACACCACCTTGTATGGATTCGCCTTGAAACTACACAATTAATATCAGCTCCACAACCCTAACTCCGCGTTTGGTAGCGCAACAGAGTGCAACATTTTGAGAAAAGAACAAATAACCTAGGAAAAATGCTTCGAAAAGAACACAAAAATTTGACAGCCCGTGTGCACGGGGTAGAATAAATGCAGCATTATTTCGAGAAAAGAAAACGCTTTTAATAAAACTTTTTTTTTAAATAAAATTAATTGAAACCTTTATCTAAACTTTTGAAGCTAACAAAAACTGTGTAAATAATTTTCATACCAAGTCGAAAATCTTTCAATTATCATTTCACTGTGAAGAAGACCACAGATTTATTCAATTCATCTATTGCTGTATTTGCCGGCTCCACCGATTCTAAAACTAGCAACATTCCTAAAAAAAAACTGGTTTGGCATGACGGTTAAAAAAAAAGCTGGGAAAAATTGTTTTGCGAAAATAGTATTTTGTGTCCACGCGAGCAAATCGTTGTAAGATTTGTAGTTTTTTAATTACGGATGTAAAGCTTAAAAAAAAGAAATATTCGCTTTGATAACATCTGGGCTGAATACAGAAGGTGACACCGTCGGTGGTACCGCTTGTATTTTATCATTCCTGCTGTGAATCCATTTCAACAATATCGTTTAAACTGGAATTTTAGATAAGGCGGGTGTTCCAGTATTCTTCATTTTCCATATATTAAACCTTCACGCTCAAATTTTGGAAGAGTTTGTGAAGGGTAGTATTAAAAGATTGTGGCCGCGTCTTTCTGTTGTTCTGCACCGATTTGTCTAGCATTTTTTTTTAAGTTAAACATTTTTGGCGGCAACAATTATTTACATCGTGTCACACAGGTCGCGTCAGAATCGCGTCACGAAATCACGACATGAAGCTTATATGAGAATATGTGTAGCTTCTGGACTGTTTCTGCGAACCAGATATTTCGGGACCATTTTAGAACCAATCAGTAGTTCGAGGCTGGTTCACCACTACAGCCATTACTAATACTACTTCTACTACTATTAGTTACTACCACTACAACCCCTAATTACTAGTACTACTACTATTCCCACAACTCTACTACTACTACAACTATCGCTAGTAATAATTACTAATACTAATTACTACCACTATTTGCACTAATCCCACTATTAAATACTACTACTATTTTTACAAATTTCCAGTACTATTTTTAATATGGCTGCTACTAATTACTACTACTATTTTTTACTAATTTCCACTACTATTTTATACTAATTTCTACTACTACTGTTTTTTTTCTAATTTCCACAAGTATTTATACTAATGCTACTACTAATTACTATTACTATTTTTCCCAATGCTTTTTCTAATAACTACTACTCGTTTTACTAATTTCTACTACTGTTCTTATTCATTTGTTCTACTATTTTTGTTAACGCTACTACTAAATTCAACTACTATTTTAACAAATGATTCTACTAATTACTACTACTATTTTTTACTGATTTCTACTACGGTTTTTACTAATGCCACAACTAATTACTACTACAATTTTTTTTATTAATTTCTACTGCTATTTTCTCTTATGCTAAAACTAAAAATGAAGTCTTATAAAATTCTCGCCCATATTTAACTCTATATCTCTTTGTAGAATCGTTACACAACTTTTACTTCTGGCTCGCGGACTTAAATGCACGCGTTTTTTTTTATTTATTTTTTCTAATTCGACTATCTTCTATCTTCTTCTATCTATGCTATAAAAAAACTGTAGAAAAGTCGCGGCTGTAGATTGAACATTTCTTTAAATGAATGACCAACGGTGATGCAAGGAATGTAATAGAATACATTTGGGTCATTTTTAGAATTTTGGTCGTCTCTTTATTTGACTGTTTAGTAATTCGCTAATCTCCGAAACTACTTAATGGATTTTTATGGGGCTTCAACTGGCGACTAGGCAATAATCTCGTGCATAAAATAGGATGTAAAGTATTTTATCCAAGATGAGGTAAAATAAATTTTTATTAGCAATGTCTTTGAATCATTTTTTTTTTAATGAAATTTCATTTTTTCAACAGCACTGTTTATTTTTTGTATTTGATTTTTTTTTCAAACATTGCGGCGCATGCTTGTGATAGCTAGTAATTTCATATTTTTTGAATTGAACTCGATTGCGTTGTTCTGCACTTTTGGAAGTAGTAAGTAAGTAACGTTTGTTTCTCCAAATACTAAGCGAACACTTCACGTCCAATTTTTCTTTTGTTTTACATTTCACTTGTTATGTAAACAAGATGTCAATCAGCTGTTAAAACTTTCGCATTATTTTCTTGATATTTCTCTTTTTTTTTTAGGGCGCACATTTCTTATTGGAGGAATAATCGAATAAACAATTTGTGTGTAAGAAAATTTTCCAAATATGTAGGTACTTACATTGTTTATGCTGGAATTGTTGTTGTACCTTGTAGTTGGATGATGAATACGATTAGTTGCTTTCAGTTGCTGTAATAACAGTTATATATTTTTTTCCTGCTTTTGGTACTTAACTTCACTGTAATTCAATTGCGTTTTCTTTCATTAACCCTGCTGCGCGAAAATTAGCTGAATAGTATTTCGATTTTTTCAAGATCCATACATTACTATAAAAATTGTGATTGTAATAATTACACGTTTTTTTTTTGTTTTTTTCGCTCAATACCTTGCTCTGCTCCCGAAACACTTTAAAAGTATTTTTGCTTTATATTATTTTACGCAAAATTTTTAGGCAATTCGCATTAACTTATTTTGCCGATCAAAACTAATTACGAGTTTTCGTAAACTTTTCGATATTTAGTCACTGTAAGTTATAATTGACTCTGATTTTGTGATATTCTAACAATTTTCCTTAAATATGATTTCACCACAGATTTCTAAGATAATTTCTCGATACCGTACGTTATCAATTCTTCACAAAACAAAAAACAAAAACAGCAATACATTTGGGCTGGTAGCGTGCATGCAGATGTCAAATACGAGTGCTAGGATATTGGATTTTTTGTTCACTGTAGTTTTGTTTTTTTGTTTTTTGTTGGGTAGGAAAGGTGCACAACAACAATAACATTAACAATAGTACAATTTCAGTTAAACATTTGCAATGAACGACCAGTTAAAGTGCACAAAAATCACGATAGTATGGAATGTCGTAGCGTACAGAATGGAGAGGGAGAGGGGGCTGGTTACAACGACGTCATCGATAAGGACAACAGCGACAGCGACTGCGGCGGCGACGACGACAACGACTGAACAGCAATTGACGAAAACTCAAACGTTACTGCGTCGCTTTGCGTCAAAACGTAGAATGTCGCAGCAAGACTGAATGCTTGAATAGCTAAAAATTTATGTAACCAATGTAGCTAAAAGTGTCCACAATTTTGCTGCGCAACGTTTGAAAATGTTCAGTAATTTTCAATTAATTAATATTTTTTTCTTTCTAAACTCGTTAATCACTGCCACTGCACAATAATTGAAATTTTTTTCCTGTTATCACTTTCGTATCACTTAATCAACTGCATGCACTTTTTAAGAGGTTGGTATTTTTTATAAAAGTTTTTTTTTTTACTTATTTCACTTCTTCACTTTTTTTTCAAAAAATCTGCTAATAATTAACAATCAATTTTGTTTTTTTTTCTCTCTTTTCATATAGCAAGTATTTTTTGTAAATATATATGTAGAGTAATATAATTTACTATATGTATGCATTCACTTGTATTCACTTATTTCGATATTCGTACTGCTATCCACAACCGTCTCAAACTGACTGCTAACGGTTTGCGTATTTTCGGGGCCTATGAGTGAGTGCGCACCTACCAAATGTTAATGTTACTATTTACTATTTCTGCTTTTTTTCGTTTTCCTTCAACACTTATACTAAATTTAATATGTATGTATTTGTAAATATATGTATGTGCAATAGTATGTGCAGGTATTAGCTTGTGTTCTGCGTTGTGGCTCTCACCTACTTTTAGGCGCGTGAGCGCGCTCGCTCTCAGCATGCAGCTCTGCTAAACATAAGCAGAGTGGGAGAGAGTAGCAGATTTCTTCTAGTAAGCAACATTTTTCATAACTGTTTTAACCGAAGCTACATAACTGTTGTTTATTCCTTAATTTTTATTATTTTAATTAATCTTTTCAAAATCTACCTCCCGCTTCATAATCCAAGTCAATATAACAATATAATTATCAAAATTTCATATATTCTAAAAAAGCGAATTAAAATTATTCTCTTACCCAAGCAGAGCTAATATCTACTCCTATACAATTTAAACGATTTAAAATGAAAATCATAAAAGCAAAGATTCCCTAAAAACCCCAATACAAAAAGCTAATCTTCGAACAGGTTGATATTGATTGATTTCTAATATGTATTTATGTTTGAAAAAAATTAATTATTCCCCTCTGGTTGGTGTACGAGTATTCGATTTTTATTTATTATCTAACTAAATTTTACCCACGGCTCCGCTTGGACGGCATTGGTTTAACGTTACGAATATTATAGAAAATAAAAATAAGAAACTATCACCAAAGCTGGTAAATTTTAATTCATTTTATGTTTTCAAGGGCCCTAACGGTTATAATTTAAAAAAAAGTCATGGTGGTACTACTAATTTCTACCACTATTCTAATTAATGCTACTACTTATTTCTACCACTATTATTTACAAATTTCTACCACTATTTTTACTAATCTCTGCCACTGCTTTTACTAATTTCTACCACTATTTTCACTACTTTCTAACACTATTTTACTGACTTCTACCACTATTTTTTGGGGTGGCCGTAGACCTACCTACCTACCACTATTTTTACTAATTTCTTCCACTGCTTTTACTAATTTCTACCACTATTTTACTAACTTCTACCACTATTTTTTACTAATGCTACTACTGCCACAAAGTTTTACTTTTCGATTACATTTGATCGATATTTTTTAGTTTTGGTTTTTTTCGATCAAAAATAGTCGTTATTCTTGGATTTAAAATTTTTCAATTATAATAAACGCAAAAAATTTTGTCAACGGTGGTTTTTGTGATTTGTATTTTTTTTTATCGAAATTAATTGTTATTCTTGGATTAAAAATTGTTCGATAATTTTTGATCGATATTGTGATTTTTATTTTTTCTATCGAAAATAATAATTGGGCATAATATTGAATATTTGTGATTTTGTTTTTTTCGATAATCGTTATTCTTGGATTAAAAATTTTCAACAATAATAACTGCAAAAAAATTTATCGACGGTGACTTGTGATTTTTATTTTTCCCATAAAAAAATAATCGTTTTCCTTGAATTTGAGTTTTTCCGATCACATTTGATGAATAAATCAACATAAATAGTATTATTGTTGTTGCTGCTATTATTGTCATCGCCGACAAATTTTTTGCGTTTACTATGATCGAAATAACGATTATTTTTCTTCGATCAATGATCAGAAACTTTTGATACAAGAAAAGCGATTATTTCTTATCGAAGAATTAAAAATCACAAAATATCGATCAAATGTGATCGATAAAATTACAAAATAACTATTAAATCATAATTTTTTTAATATAAATTATAACCGTGACAGCCCCTGCATTAGAGGTGAATATTATTTATCACTAGCCGTAAGTGCAGTTTGATAGTGAAAGCAAGAATCATATTTTGACTGTCAGTAATGTTTTGTATGTCCTTTAAGAGTGTTTGACAAACTATGGCCATATGTCATTACAACGCCTAGATGTAGACTATCGAAATATAATAAGTGTGCCCTTTTCTTATTCGAAAGTAGACGCTCAAGAATGCAGACCAGTGCTGCCACCCAAAAACATATTTTCTAAAAAGCTCGCAAGTCTACTTTTTTTGTCAAAATTTAGTTCTGTCTATAAGGTTTGAATTTGGATTTACGTATATGGTTTTTGTTGTATAATGATGGGGAAAACTATCGATGGTGGGTAATATATGTAAATAAAAAAAAATTATAAATATATAATACACAATATAAATAAAAATTATCGTTAAAATTGATTGAGCTATCGATAGTTTGACAACTTTATTTCAAACCAATTTATCAAATCCATCTTGCTGAATAAATCGTGGCAGCTGTAGAAGTGGAAGATCTCAAACACACAGCCGCAAATGATGGTATGAAAACCAGTCTTATGTGTAAAAAAAAATTAAGTATTAGAGAGTCATCTCAGCTCTTTTAATTTTGAGAAATTACTAAAAGATAAAAATTAGATGTTGTTGTTGTTGTTGCCGTAACAGAATAAAACATTCCCTATAAAATTTTGGGGAATGCTGCTGAAGTGACAGTCCTTGGCCTTTTATAAATAAAGTTCCGACATCAAAAATTAGACGTTTTCTCTTTTTTCCCACATCTAAGTCTCTGTTGTATAAAAAAGTGGAAGTGTACTCTGAAGATTGACCCCTCAAGATCTACTTATATATTCACCACACAAATTCCTCTTAAGAGTGACTAGGAAAAGGGCGGAGTTATCGGGTGTTATACAAACAACACAGTGCTTTACGCTGGTGGCTCTAAATCGAATGATAGAGTTGGAAGTGGGACTTACTCTCAAGATCTCTCGCTCAAACTCAACTTTCAACTGTCTGATCACTGTAGTGGTTTTCAGGCTGAGCTTATCTTCTTGTAGATTCAGGTTTAATGCCAATATCGTTGAGCTGAGAAACGCAAGATGGGTCACAGACCCCACCTATGGGATAGCCCGTCAGCTCTGGCACAGAGTAGATTCTTCGATCTAATGAATATGGAACGACGCCTCCAACGCCTGGTAACAGGTATCATAACTAGTCACATTACGTTATGGGAACGCATGACAGTAGGATAGGCTTTCATCACGGGAAGGAGGTGGAGAGCATAGAGTACTACCTTTGCTATTACACTGTTTTAGCGAGTGAAAGGAGGAGATGCCTACACAAACAGTGCTTCGACTCCCTGCCAAATCTGGGATCAGCAGATGTTAATGATCCTTCTGCTTTTCATTAAACAATCGAATTGGATATTATTTTATTCACATTTCTGATTCCACAGCAATCAAATGGATTACAGGAAAAAGTAAAAGATTTTTCAACCTTGGAAAAAAATATCATAATCTTGATCTTGAAGCCAAACAACATTTTTACAACCAGTTATCAGTTTCATTTCAGCTCTACCTAACCGTGGATACCATTTCTAAATGAGGCAGAAGCAACAATTTTCATCTCCTCTAGATCTCCTACTGTGTTGACCCTTAGCTTAATGATGCCGAAATAAAAATGGGATATTACAACTATGCCGAGAGTACGACTAATTGTTTTTTGTTATCAAATAACTACATACGAATGTTGCGCGAGCATTGGGTATCCAGAAGCCTATACATTTATATAAAGAAACCCCCTAAAATTTAACATTTAGCTGTTACGTCTCACACAAAAAAAAAACATTACTTACTTATAAGAATAAAGCAGAAAAATTTAGCAAGTGATTTTATGAATGTACCCGTTAGAAATGTACGACCCCATACGAAGTTTGAAATTCACCGCGGCGAAATACTCAATGCCAGATGGCAATCAAAAAAAAAAAAAAAAGAGGCGAAAGGAAGCGCTAGACGTAGGCACTTTCACTCTCAGTTTACTTTGGTGCAACAAAAATGTTGTGTAAACAAATTACTAAACGAAGTATGTACAATAGCTCTGTAGTTATCGTGAAAAAAATATGTTTGAAAAAAAGGGCAAATTCATATGTAAATATGTAGAAGAAAAACCGATAAAGAGCGACAGCCTACAGACTAAGTGAGAGCACAACTCAAAAAGGGACGACAGCGAGCCTAAAAAATGTGTGCAATCGTTGCTATGTATGGATGGGTGGGTGGGCGAAAAAATGGAGGGCAATGTGTAACGACGCAATTTCACATGTCGAGACGAGACGTCCATCCCCTAGCTACATATATGCTACGCTACATACATATACAATGTCAATAGAGTTGCCAATTTGTATGGAAAACTTTCACGTATAAATCTTATATACATACATATGTATATAAAAATCTCGTGTCACGGTTTTTGTGGTCGCACTCTTCCGAAACGGTTCGACCGATTTTTATGAAATTTTGTATATGTGTATATTTGGTAGGTATGAGAATAGGTCGTATATAAAGTTGCCACCTATTTGAAAAGTCGAATTTAAATAAAATCTTAACAGTTTTTATAAAACATAAAAATATGTGTATCAAGCGGTTCGTCTCGGAAATCAGGTTTATAGTTAACTTTTATGAGGGTCGCCAGCTGTTTGAAAAGTCGGTTGTAATTGAATTATACCCAAGCTATATGAAATATTAAAATTTCGATGTTAAACGGTTCCTTTCGCTGAGGATAAGGAGCTAACTGTATTTTGCAAAGGGTTGCCACCTGTTTGAAAACTCGAATGTAATTAAATTATACACAAATTATATGAAGTATGAAAATATGGGTGCCGAACTGTTCGAATCGCCGTGAAGAGGGCTTATATTATATAGAGGGTTGCCACCTGCTTTAACACAAGTTATATGAAAGAGTAAACTATGGGTATCAAACACTAGGTTTTGCTGAGGAGAAAGTTTATAGCTAGCTATATTTTAAAGTAGGTTGCCACCTGCTTGAAAAGTCAAATGCAATTAAACTATAAACAAATTATATGAAATAGTAAAATATGGCTGTCAAATCGTTCGTTTTGCTAGAAAAAGTTTATAGGTATGTTTTGAAGAGGGATGCCACCTTTTTAAAAAGACAAATTTAATCAAATTATACACTAGGATATAAAATATTAAAATATGAGAGTCAAACTATTCACCTCGGCGACGACATATGTTCCTATATTTTTGAGACGGGTGCCACCTGTTTGTCGGGTTTCTCCAGTAATATATCAATTATTTTACATTTACATTCAAAGTTAATTAGTTTTTACTATTATTATTTTTTTCTTTAACAACTCATAGGAGAAAGCATACATACATACATAGTATATTTAAAATAGCGTAAAACTTTGAACTCTATTTATATTCACAGCAAACACAAACATGCTGGCAACACTGTTGCTGTGCAGCCAATACAACAACCGGCTGCTTTTTTGTTGTTACATGATAGGGTTACACACAGCTGTCGACATACAGCTGTACCGTTGTCATATTTAGTCCCCAATGTCATGTATTTGTTGTTTGTTTGTTTTGATTTGTACATTTCAAATGCAATGCTTTTAGGCCATTGTCGCCTACCAAATTCTCATCCCTTGCGACTGAACTGTTACATTGTCAACGCTTCGAAGCTACGAAAGATGGCCGAAATTTGCATTTTCAACACACATAAATAAATCTGTAATAATGTCGAATCTAAAACAGTATCTAAAACAGTATGTACATATTTCATAAAATATTATATCGAATTGAATTTAAATGCTTGCCAAAATTCCTTCCGTTGTCAAATATTTTTGGTTTCGATAGGGTAAAATTGTAAACCAATATTAATATTGAAACACCCGTTAAACCGTTGAAAATTGTAAACTTACAACAAGTATTTTCCACATCTTTACTCGGGATACCACGGAATTCCAATTCGTTCAAGAAATCATTCCCTCATTCATTAAACGGGTAATAAATGAAAAATTGGAACGTAAGAATTTTTATTTCGGTCGTATTTTTTCGTAAAAGTCCTGTTATTGTTGTTGTAGCAGCATAAGCATTCCTCATAAACTTTTGGGAATTTGCTGTAATGCCAGTCTTTTTCCGGATATAAATTCTGGTACGTAGGCCCGACTGTCGTTGGAACGAAGTATGTGTGTTTGTTACGTTTTCTCATCGAAAGGGCTGAACGGATTTAGAAAAAATTTAACTCCTAAATGCTTTATGTTCTGGAATAAAACTGTTTAAAAATTAAATCCAATATAACAATATGGTTGTCAAACGAAAAATGTTTAAGAAAGCTTCATTTCAAAAATACTTTCAGCGAGGGTTGCCACCTGTTTAAAAATGTTAATTAATTTAAAATAATCAGTTGAATGAAATACATAGAGGTTTAAGAAAGCGAAAATATTTTTGAACAAGGTTGCCATCGGATTGAAAAGCTGAATTAAATTAAACTAATAAAAATTAAATCAAATATAACAATATGGGTATCAAACGAAAAATGTTTAAGAAAGCTTAATTTCAAAAATATTTTCAACGATGGTTGAAAAGGGTTGCCGCTTGTGTAAAAAAAAGTTATTTTAATTCAATTAACACCATCTATTCTGAAGATGGTTTCAAGTAAGATGAAAAACTAAAACGCAAATTAATAAGAGTTTCTAAAATCCTGAGAATTGTCTGGCGTCCCGTCACATAAATTGAAACTAAGCATGTGGGATGCTAGTCATCTTGATGCGTAACCTGGAGGCACAGTTTCATTTCATTGTTGTTTTTTGATTTTAATTTTTCGTCATCCAAAAAAAAATCTACCCATACTTTATGGTGTCAATTCTAGTAGCAAATGGGTCGTGATGATACTAAAACTATTTTTCAAAAAAAATTTTATTTATAGCACTCTACTTAAACAGAAATTTCTTTTATTTCGAAAAAGTGGCAACTCTTTTATGAATTGCCTTTGCAGAACTTGTGTATGTTCTCATTCCATTTTCATTATTACTAAATTTGTATTTAATTTTCAAACAGTTGAAACACCCTAAAAATTGTTTTCGAAAATAAATTCTTCTAAATCTCTATCAGTTGAAACCAGTATTGTAATGTTTCACTTGGCTTGAAAAAGTGGTTAAATTTAAATAATTATGTTGAAAATATTTTCGAAAAGCCTCTGAGTTTAATTTTAATTCATTTTTTTAAACATTTGGCTAAGCTTTCAGGAAACTTTTTGCCTGGCACTCTTATTGTAAAATTAAATTTAACTTGTTAATTTAACTTAATTTACCTATATAGGTGGCAATCTTCTTTCAAAATATTTTATAAAGAAAGCTCCATTAAACCTCTTTTTTTAATTCCATATTTCAATATTTTTTCACTCATTGTCTTAATTGAATTTAACTTTTAAAACAGGTGGCAACTGCCTTTAAAATAATGCTTCTAGGGTAGGTCAAAATAGCAATAATGGTTTTTAACTCATTTATTTAGTTGACTATAACTATTTTAACAGGTGGCAACTTCAGGTTGTAAGCTATTTATTTCAATTTTCAATTTAATTTTATCAAGTAAGATATTTAAAAACTCAGAGTTATCACATATTTTCATTAAGAGATACAGTTACAATGAACTTTACAACTATAACATTGCGATTACATATTTATAAGTTTGGAAAAGAATAAAAAGTTATGTTTAAAGGAAAAGTATTTACAAAAAAACCTTTATATACTTATTCACATATTATTATTGTAGATATATTTGTATGTAATCACCTAAATTAAAAATTAATTTAAACTATCAACTAATGAGTTTATAAGGGGATTATTTGAATATTGACAGTGTCTATTGAATTTTTCAATAATCTTAAGTATTTGGGCCGAAACCAGTTCAATTTTGTTATCAATATGGAGGCGTTTTGTGGAGTGGTGCCAAGGTAAATTAAGCATCATTTTTTAAATTTTATTTTGACGCACTTGTAATTTCATTATGTGGGTTTTAGCACAGATTCCCGAAATGGGACATCCATATAACATCATAGATTGGAAAATTAGTTTCGCTATTATAATTTTGTTGGCTTTGCTAAGTTTTGATTTCCTATTTATTAGAGGATATAACATTCAGTAGAAAAAATTATAATTTGTATTTTAAATTATAGTTGCCTACTGTGGCCTTTGCCTAGGACCTCAGCAATTATTTTACTTGAAGCGTAATAAATAATTTCGAATAACCGAAATAGCGTTACAATTCCTATATGGATTTTCAGCCACACTACCAAATCCTTTGCAATTCATGCGAATATGGTTTGAATACCAAAATATACCTCATTAATATATTCATCATGAAAATCAGGCGAGAGCACATTACATATTATAAATAATCCCATCAGCGCCTATATCCAAATGTCAGTATGTACATAGAAATCCATAACGCAAATTAGCCATCAGTGGTAAGTAAATAATATTTGTAATTAGTTACACAAAATTAGGGCACTTCAATACAGCAACATACAGCAACACTTGACCAACAACTACTAACCCTCCACTTCTAATTTAGTAAAGCAAGTGCCAAGCTGTATGCAACTGAGTGTAATTGAAGGGATCTCAGCTAAGGCCTACTAAATATCTATTTATTTTTAATAATTTTTTATAAAATTATGGCTCATTCTCTAATATAAACAAAAAATATAAACAAAAATTTTGAAAAACTCACGAATTTTCAATCAAATTTACGTCAAATTTTCAAAATTATTATAAATTTTTTTTATATTTAGTGAACGACAGAACTTCGAGCCAAACTTTGAGCGAAATTTGTCAAAATTTAAAATTTTTGTAAATTATATTTTTTTTTATGTGGAGAAGGACAGAACTTCGGCTTCGGCCATGTTCAGCAACCAAAGTTCGATTCGGTTTCGGTTTATCTTCGGCCAAAAAAAAAACCAAACTTTGGGCGAACATTTGTCAATTTTAATTTATTTAAAAATTGTTTGAAGTTTTACGTTAATAGTACAAAAGGAAATTATTTATTACATAACGAATTGAACACTTTTCTCGATGATTTCGGATGTGACTTTCAGTGATGAATACACCTTTTTTCATAAAAATAAAAATATCTAGAATTTGTAAAAATTATTCATTATGTTCGACCTTGAAAATGTTCGGTTTTTCTTCGGTTTGGCTTCGGCCGAAGTTCGGTACATCCCTAAAAATTGCTGCTCGGTCATTCTCTACTCATATGGAAGGAAATTCGGAACACCGCCAGCAAAAAAAAAAACAATTGTCAAAAACCAACATGAATTTTCAGTTACTTGCACTTTCTGAGTAAAAAGTTTGAAAATTTGACGGCAATTTTATTGTATTAAAGCTGTTAAATTTTTGTAAATTTTGATTTATGTACGGCGTGTGTTATATAATAGCCATACTTTTATATAAAAAACTAGAAAAAGCAAAAACAGAAAAAGCATTTCGGTAGCTGATACATATGACAGGTGGCATCCCTCGCCGAGACGAATACTTTGATATCTACTCATATTTTAATTGTTTTATATCCTTGTATATAATTAATTAATTTGGACCTTTAAAAAGTGTGGCAACCCTCTTAAAATATACCTATAAACTTTATCTTAGCGAAACTTAATGGATTTACACGTATTTTTTACTATTTCACATAACTTGTGTATAATTTTATTAAAATCGAGTTATCAAGCAGGTGGCAACCTTTTTTGAAATATAGCTAGCTATAAACCTTTCCCAAAACTAACCGTTTGGCACACATATTTTACTATTTTATATAACTTGTATAAATTTATTAATATCGACTTATCAAACAGATGGGAACCCTCTATATGCTATACTTGCGGCGAATCGAACCCGTATTGCACCTATTTTTTAACATTTCATGTAACTTATGTATAAATTAATTGAAGTCGACTTTTCAAGCACATGGCAACTCTCAAAAAAATTGCCTGTGAGCCCTCTCTAAAATATATGTATGTGCGAACCTTGTCTCGCCATTTGACATGCATTTGATTAAATTTAACTTTTCAAAAATTTCAAAAAGGGGGCAACCATCTTCAAAATTTGCCTATAAACTTTCCCCTAACGAAACGAACGGCATGGCACCCACATTTTAATATTTTATATAGCTTCTGTTTAATTACATTAAATTCGGCTTTTCGAGCAGGTTGCAACCCTTCCCCGAACAAACAAACCCCATACTTAAAACCTTACCAAGTAGAACCCTATTCAAACATATTTTTGAAATTAAACTTTCTTAAATCTTTTCGTTTGACACTCATATTGTAAAATGGCATTTAACTTATTGATTAATTAATTTAAAAAAAACCCCGTAGAGGTAAATATCTTCTTGAAGTTTTAAGCATTTAAACAAACCCCGATCCATTTATATTAAACTAATGCCGGTATTCTGAAACTAAGTCTCAACTCAAGTCACTAAATTTCAGACTTTCAATTAGAGACCTTTTTGGTGACTTGATACCATTTCGGTATTCAGTAAGGAACAGTCTCAAATTCCACCAAAAACTGTGGGGAAAAGCAGCAGAGACAATCAGCTGTTGGTATGTTCAGCTAGAGATGCACAATCAATCCTAATGAAAATGTGTTCATCGATAGCACACAATATGCTCTTTAAAAATTAAAACAACTACGATAACCATATCGTAAAATTAACATTGAAATTAATCGTTCACAATTCTTATTAATGTATTTTATGTGAGCCGATTGTTCAAAATATGTGTAAAAAATGGAACTATCAACAATCGATAAATGCAGCTTCTCATCCATACGCACATTCGATCAAAATGTAAGCAAATTGTTTTTTTTATTATGCGTTATGAAAATTAAGTGTTATTTTTTTTACAGATTTACGCAAAATATACCAATCGACCTACGAGCAGATCGAATGCTACTTCATTTTCGCTTTTGTTCAATACTTTTCGCAGTTTCTTTGTTTTGTGACCTGCTCAGGAGTAGCTGACAAATTAGTGACTTTATTTTGAGACTAGAGACTTGAGACGGCCTACTGAATACCGAATAGTTTCAAAATCAGTCTCAATTAGTGACTAAAGACTATTTACATAATACCGGCACACGTTTCTCGGAATTAGCTTCTATTCAAGTTTGAATGACAAACACGGGGAGCCCGGGATTGGCATCCCTAGTGGGTACGTAAAAACCACATGACTATATGTACATACATACGTATAAACTATTTGCTCGTCTATTTCTAATTTTGTACATATATTTGTGAATACAAATGTATCGGAATATATCAGTATGTATGTTTTATAAATTGTGTACAAATTCAATGCTCACGTCGCTAGCACAATCTCTATTGTAGTTATATAATTTGTATTGTTTTTATTTTTTGTATATCTACATTTGTCCTTTCGGTCCTGTTTGGAGGTCCGCAACTGCATCAAGTGTACCAACGAGGACAAGGCAACAATTAAAGGCAGCCTTCGTAGGACTCTGTGTAGTCAATGCTTTTCAAAATCGATTAAATCGATATTGTGAGAAGCAAGATTACCGATGCGAGTATTTTGCGGTTAATAGTTAACATATTTGCATAATAAATGAAAGTATAGATAATGAGTGAATGTGGGCAGATGTTTGCCCAGCGAGCATTTTGTGATTTTTTTTACATAAGTAGTCCTATGACTAAATATGATTTTTTAATCAAACGTTGGTATGCCGTCGGGTGAAAATTGCTGTCGTACACGATGATTTTTCCAAGTAATTTCAATATATTTTTTGGCGTAATTTTATAATCAAATTCTGAACGTGAGTAGGTGAAGGTCAAGCTCTCATTTTCGACAATCACTTCCCAAACTCTCGACTTATTTGCCAGAGGCAGAACCGATAGATAAAACTGGGAAAATAAGTAGCAACAGCTGGAAGGTTGTAAAAAAATATATGCTCAGAACCCACGATGCAGAGAAAAGAAGGTGACGACAAAAGCACTTCCGTTACTTCGTATTTGTCTCGTTTGAAGGATTGACGTCACAAATAACTCTTAAAAAGTTGATTTTTCTGAGTTTTGAGTGATTTTTACAAAAAATGTAGCAGTTGCAGCGAAAATAAAAGCCCAAGCGCGGTGATAGCTATTCTTGTGGCATAAGCATCTGTGACGTGTACGCTACCGGCGTACATTCTTGGTTAGAACCTAGATTGAGATGGTCGGCGAATAGTTTCAAACCACTAAAATCTCTCGGGACTGACAGCATCTTTCAAGCCTTCTAAAAATGACCAGAAGCAGCTTTGCATTGGGCTATATTTCAAAGACTTGCAGAAGAACGATGGTTATTATTACACCGCAGATAAGGAAAGAAGGACCCACTTCAACCGAAATCCCTCAGGTCAATCGGTCTTACATCATATTAAAATCAAGTTCATCAATCGTCGCTGGCTTGACGTAGCCCCACAGGAAATAGTCTAACGGCGTCAAATCGCACGACCGAGGCGGCCAATTGACTGGGCCATTTCGTGAGATAAAACGTTCACCAAACTTGGTTTTCAATAAATCGATTGTGACATTCGCGGTGTGGCTGGTGGCGCCGTCCTGTTGGAACCACATATTGTCCAAGTCCATATCATCCAATTCGGGCCAAAAATATTCGGTTATCATTGAGCGGTAGCGATTCCCGTTCACAGTAACGTACCGGTCTTGATCATCACGGAAGAAGCACGGCCCAATGACGCCGCCGGCTCATAAACCGCACCAAACCGTAATTTTTTCGGGACGCAATGTTGACTCATGGAGTACGTGTGGATTGCTGCCTGTCCAATTACGCATATTTTGCTTATTGACGAAGCCATTAAGCCAGAAATGACGACGACCATAAATTGGACATAGCGCTCTTAAAGTTGAGGCCATTGACTCCGAATTTCGGTAGTAAATTTTAATAATTTCGACTCGTTGTTGGATCGTATATCTTTCCATGATGAAATGGCAAACCGTACTGAAGAGAAATGTCAAAAGAACGGGAAAAAATATGGCGTCGTTTGCTGTCACTATTGTAGCGTCCCTATTGAAAAACCCGTTCCTACCAAAATATTCAGAATGAAAAGAGAAATTTGGCAAGCTATGTTTGTCTGTCCGTCCGTTGCGAAAATAATACAAAAACGCTAAAGCATCTATGAAATATAAATTGCATAAATTTTATATAGAGGATTTGGATGGAGAAAAAAATACGCGAGTTGTTGGGCGTGGTCAAATTTGGAACACACCTCACATTTTAATTGAATAAGCATATTTTTGAAAATTCTATAAATCGGGCAAAAACTACGCCCACCTCTTATATAAATATAATTTATAAAATAAAAAATCTGGTATTTTAAAATTGGAAAACGGATCAAAAATTTTGGAAAATTGATGTAGCACCGCCCACTTTAGAGCAATTAGGTGCATGTACATATGTATCTCCGAAACTAATTTATCAAAATCTACCAAATTTTGGGCACAATTTGCATTTCAACTCTGTAGTCATAATCCCGAAAATTATAAAAATCAGACCAAAACTATGACCAACTCTCATTCGTACTATAACATTACTTAAAAAAAACTTTTCGATATTTTACTGAATCATGTAGAAAAAACGATCAAATTTGATTAGGGAGAAAACGACAAAACTTCGGCTTCGGCAATGTCCGGCCACCAAAGTTCGTTTCGGTGTCGTTCGCCATCGATCAAAAACTAACCCGAACTTTCGTCGACCATTTGTCAACTTTTATTCATTTCAAAATTTTATAAAATTTTTGTTTTAATATGTTTCTCTTTTAAAGAAAAAATTAGACTCAGCCATTCGGTAATAATACTGAAAGAAAAATAACGAATTGGACAATTTTTTTCAATTGGCATATGTATTCCGCCAAGAAATTGTAACATTTAATACCGGGTTTACAGGCCATACTTCTCCTCTAACGAGTGTGTGTGAACTATTGGTCAGTGCTGCAGGTCAGTTTTATACCGATAGATGGACACGATTGCAAAATTGGTCGAAGTTGGATTTGGTTCGGTGCGGTTCGACTCTTTAAATCGATGTTCGACCGTTCTCTAATAGTCTAACTGATTACTGAATTACTCTACACAAAACCCCACAGCAAATTGGTGTTGGTATAAAAAGAGGCGATCGAATTCAACAGAAGAGTAGTAAAACTTACATAGAATAGGGAATAATTTTCACATTGATCATTAGAAATTAATAGAATGGAGTAGAACAATTATTTCCTTGCAATCAGAAATCTATATACAAAAGGAGAGTGATTGAATTATTAGGCATTTGATTTGGAAAGTATTCGCCGAATCAATTGGGTGATTCACAGGGTGTCATAATGTGTCACAAATCATAAAGTCATAAAATTTTTGATTTCAAAAGCTGTGTCTTTGAATTGTATTGAAATAAATAATTAAACCTAAGCAATTTTGTATTTTTTTATTTTTCATTTTATGACTTTATGACTTATGACACATTATGACGCCTTGTGAATCACCCCAATAATGTATTTAAATTTGTATCGTTTCCAATTTTGAAATTTATTTCAAAAATGACTCGAATATTGTACTTTAAATAAAATTCAACAAATTTCAAAAACTTCTTATCAAATTTTTGGACTTTCACAATAAAATTTTCGAAAAGTTTTCCGATATACAGTTTTTTAGCAACGGTTCAATAGTAGAAGTTTGGATAACCGGGCAGTTGTCTCGCTCCTACTCGCTCTCTAAGCGTATGCAGATCTATTTTTAAATTTATAAATTACCGTTTGACATGGATCTGATCCCTCTAGAAGAGAATCCTAGGGTGTTCTACCCTTACCTGAAGAAAATGTATGCGATCTAATATATCCTGACGTAGCGGTCATAGGGGTCAAACCACCACCCCTTGCAGAGAAGCAGCTCGCTCTGCTCCTACCTATCCAGAATCAACCCCAAAATGCCTACTCATTTAACATCTCTCTCTCTCTCTCTTTGATCCTGTACCGCCTAAACAGCACCTTTCCTGGGCCTCCTTTAAATGAGTTTGACAATAACGATCATGGGTGAGCTGATTGCGGAAATATTTGCTCTGTAACATTTTTTTAGCTGGTTTATATATTTAACTCATATTCTATTGAAAGTAACAAATTTCTGCAAATAAATTTATACCAAACACATTTAACTATTACCTACCAACTTTTCTACCACCTTTTCACCACCTTCTCAAATGCTACCCTACAAGGTAGTCGAAAATCACAAACGTCATTAATTATCCAACATTTAATTATTGAATCATGGCCATGGTTTGAGTTATATGTAGAATTAACTTTTTTTATGCAAAATTAATTTTTAAAAAATAATACCAAAAACCCTGCGGATATGTGTAAAAATTTTAAACAGCTTAAGTATGCGAGCGGAAGTGCATAGACCAAAAAGTAGCATGCTTGGCTTTCCGTTTTTTGTGGCAAGATATGCCAGCTTTTTTCAGCACATCAGAAACCAATTGAATCATATCAAATTTTAATATCAATCAGCTAAAGTGTTCTAGTATGATGAAATAAGGTAAAACCAAAGTATATTTCGAACGTTTGGAATCAATAAAATAAGTCCACTATCAGGTGCGAATTTGTGGACTTAAAAGATTAACTGAAGACAAATTTAAGATTTGTATATTCAATCTGGACAATTTAGAAGTAGATCATTTAAAATTATAGATTTCAACGTGTACATATAGTGCACAATAAAAAATTTAAATCCTCCTTTTTCTTGTTTTAAATTTTGTTTATTATCCAAACTCAATTTCAATTGCTATTTCTTACTGGTCCAAAAATTTTGTTTCTTCTTGCTAGCATCCGTTTGTATGAGCTTTCACGGTTTTTTTTGTCTACTCTACTTATGAACTCTATTTATGAACGAACAGGTAGTTGGTAGAACAACAACAAAATGAATAAACTAAAAGCTAGGCATCCGCCTTCGCTTGAATTCTATGATTGAAGACTAACCTCTAATTACACTGGTCGACGGCCAAAATTTACCAGAGACGCCGTTATGAAATTCGTATGTAAAATCACCCCCTGATTTCGAAAGTCGAGTTCATTTTTGATTCTATGGTACCGTTTTTGAGATAATTGCAATTTACCGTTATTCGAAAAAACCAAAAAGATGGCTTCCTTTAATTACGTATATCTCACGAACGGGTCAAGCAATTGCAAAAAAGTTTACAGAATCGGAAAGACGATAAAATTTGCTATAAATGTGTGATATATTGTTTTTTGCTCAACCAGATAGTTTTCGAGATATTAGCTTGTCATTTTAGATTTTTGGTTTTTTTTATGAAAAAATATGAAAAAAATTACTCTTTGCGAGGGCAGCATTCCAAAACCACAACAGTTTTTTTATGTAAAGCTCTGTTTAATTAGAAAAAAGATAAGCTATCATCGAAGAAAATCGATGCAAAACTACGTAAGTTATAAACGATCAAATAAAAATACCCAGGTTCCGCAACTTCAATGTATGTATACATACATATATTAAAGGTATAAAGTGCAAATGGGATATTATCCGGATAAACGAATAACACCATAACAATGATAATACTTTTTCTTTAAATAAATCAAATAGTACTTTTAATACTCGAATTGTTTTATAGTAGGTAGAGTGGTTGCATCGAAAGGAAGAGTGGTTGGGTTCGAAACCTGCTGTAGGCATGTAGTTATAAACATGTATTTCCGTCACTTATGGGTAAGTATGCAGGTAGATTTTCAAAATTATAAGACACAGAAAATTTTTAAAGCCTACATCTAAAGCAGGTAGTATTTTCTTTTCCCGGCTTCGTATAAAAATGAACTTTTCTGTCTAGGTAAGACTTGATTTTTTCAATTTTATTCTTGTTCCGAGTATAAATATGAGTTAATGCGCCTTGAAACTTCATAACATCTACAAGGCTCGCCGGAGATAGTTCAGTTCATAAGTCAAAATTCAAAACCGTGATTTATTAAAAAAAATAAAATGAGTAAAATGACGCGAGAATGTGAGTGTAATAACGATCCAGATATGTTCTGTTTCATGTGTGGCCAATATACTATCATAAGGCGACGACGAGTGTTCTCAGATCATATCAAAACTTTATACTCCAAGTATTTTGGCATTGAGCCCAAAAATGCTGAAAAGCCATAAACACCGAACACTTTGTGTACATCGTGTCGAGTAGAATTGATTCAGTCAGAATCAGGACAACAAATAAAATTTGAGACACCAATGATATGGAGAGAATCTACTTGCCATTCAATAGAGTGTTATATTTGTCAAACAAAAGTACTTGGCGTTGGAAGATCAAGAAGAGTAACCTATGCTAGCGTACCTACAGTGACATTACCAGTACTACATTCAACGGCAGTTGCGGATCCAGTTCCATTGTCAACAGTAATATCTGAGTGCGGAGAATCAAGTTGTACTGAATTTCGCATAGGAAACGAGAGAAACGTTCTGTCACAAGCACAACTTAATGATTGGATAAGAGATTCCAAGGAAAAGGCCGAGATCCACACTTCTCGTATGCAACAATTTAAATTTGTGTCATCCGATGTAAAGGTGATATATTGTAGAACTCGTCACGAACCATTTTCCAAACACTATACCAAGAACGACAGTATATGCTACTGCAACGACATTCCTGGTTTATTCAAAGAGTTTGGTCAAATATATGATTAAAAAGAGTGGCGATTGTTCATAGACAGCAATAAACTGAGTTTGAAGGCTGTATTATTGCATATTGGTAACAAAAAGCCTTCTATCCCGATCGCACATGCAGTAAATACAAAGGAAACCTACGAGGAAATGCAAAAAATACTCAAATTTATCAAATATGAAGAGCATGATTGGAAAATATGTTCTGATCTCAAAGTCGTTGCAATGCTATGCGGTCTACAAAGTGGCTACACCAAGCACTGCTGCTTCCTGTGCAAGTGGGATAGCCGAGCTCGTAAGGACCACTACGTCAGAAAGGATTGGCCGGAAAAGTCGAGTTTACCGTTGGTGTGGATAACATCAAATACACCCCTCATGTCAAGAAAGAGAAAATCATACTTCCACCCTTACACATCAAGCTCGGTCTCATTAAAAACTTTGTTAAGGCTTTGGACAACAAGACGAAGCACTCGACTATTTGAAAACAATTTTTCCAGATATTTCTCAAGCCAAGATAAAGGAAGGTATTTTTGTTAGACCACAAATAAAAAAATTGATCAACAATAATCAATTCAAAGGACTACTCTCATCAGTTGAGGCAGCAGCGTGGGAATCCTTTGAAAAGGCCGTTGCTTCTTTTCTCGGTAGACACAAAAGCCCTAACTACGAACAGATAGTGAACGACTTAATCAATAATTATGCGAAAATGGGTAAATATTAAAGGCTTCTTAAAATTAATTTCCCAAAATTTTATAACTTGTTTACTAACTAATATTTTCTTTCCAGGCGTAAATATGTATATAAAAATCCACTTTCTCCACTCACATTTGATCTTTTTCCCGGCAAATCTTGGCGACGAAAGTGACGAACATGGCGAAAGGTTTCATCAGCAAATGAAATTAATTGAGAATCGATATCAAGGATTCTGGGACGTCGCAATGAAGGGTGATTACTGCTGGTTTCTCATAAGAGAAACCGATCCTAAACTGAATAAGCGTCAAAGTAGAACACATAATTATTTCGACTACATAGTAAAATCAAATTAAGATAAAGATTGTTAGAATATAGTATAAACATAAATAAATTTAAAAAAAAAGTTAAAAATATGGGTAATTTCATTCATAAATTGAACTTTTAACTCAATAGAAACAGAGCATAGCTAGATATTTCACTCTTCTTTATACCATACATATGTATGTACGTTTTGAGGTATACGTTGAAATTGCGCAACCTGGGTATTTTTATTTGATCGTTTATAACTTACGTCGCATCGATTTTCTTCGATGATAGCTTATCTTTTTTCTAATTAAACAGAGCTTTACGTAAAGAAAAAATATCTGGAAAAAAAGTTTTGGTTTTGGAATTCTGCCCTCGCAAAGAGTAATTTTTTTCATATTTTTTCATAAAAAAAAAACAAAAATCTAAAATGACAAGCTAATATCTCGAAAACTATCTGGTTGAGCAAAAAACAATATATCATGCATTTATAGCAAATTTTATCGCCTTTCCGATTTTGTAAACTTTTTTGCAATTGCTTGACCCGTTCGTGAGATATACGTAATTAAAGGTAGCCATCTTTTTGGTTTTTTCGAATAACGGTAAATTGCAAATATCTCAAAAACGGTACCATAGAATCAAAAATGAACTCAATTTTCGAAATCAAGGGGTGATTTTACATACGAATTTCATAACGGCGTTTCTGGTAAAGAGAAAAAGTTGAAATTCGTGGTCCAGTGTTATTATAAAAAACACCGAGTTATCACTTGGAGCTTGAGGGATGCTATCAGTAAAAATTAAACGACACTGTAGCCGGTTCAACCCTCACTTTACACATGTGCGCTACGTGTGGAAAAAGTCTGCATGATAATAGCCCTCCATCCTATCTCAGCCTCTCTCGAAATTCACGCGCTCTCCAACGCCAATAAAATAAAAAAACACGAGGCCAAGCAATTGACAAACTCATTGACTAAATAAGGCAGATTTTAATAATGCGACTAAAAAAACCAAAACATTGAAGCTAACAAGTATTTTTTGTTCATAACAAAAAAAAAAACAAAAAAAATAATAATAACACAATACCTGCTTCACAGCTTAATAGAAATATTTGAAACTTATTCAAATGAACTGAATCAGCTAAAAGCAAAAAACGCGAACGAGAATACTGTGTCATAATTATATAAATATTTAGAATTTCTTTTTTCTCAAACTGAACTCAATTTAATTTGAAGGATTATCAATTATAATGAAATCACTCTCCCCTACTATTCCTACTCGTAGTTCGTTATCATTATGCATTGCGTGTACTAAATACATACATATGTATGTAGCATGAGTCTAGTAAAAGAAATCACACTTGCTAATTATTTTAATGGATTTATTGCGCTGATTATAATAAATAGTTATTTGAGCCTTAACACAAACAATTAGACAGGCGTGACATGCCCACATACAACAAATTAGCATGCGATTTTTGTTGTTTTTTTTTTCATTTTTTGCCCGCACCATAAGAAACATTCAACGGAATCCGAAAATTTGCAACCTCCTAAATGTCGAAATTTCACTGAACCGAGCAGATAGTCGCGCATTGTAAGTTTGAAAACAAAAACGAAACTGTCACCTACCTGTCGGTAATCTACACTCCAACCGGTTGCGGCTGCTGCCGGTCGACGATAATACCAACTGCTTGCCGGCGTACAGTGGGCTGAAATCGGCAGGTGAGAACTTAGGTCGTTGAATTTGTATTTTCGAATTCTATGATCCTCTGTCAGAATTTCATGTTATTTCACTTTTTTTTGTAAAACTTATATTCAAAAAGTTAAACGATTTTATTTTTGTTTGGAAAATTTATGTTAGAAAAGATTTCATTCATGTTTTTATACCCGAGTGCACTCGGACCCAGGGTATGTAATTTTTTTCACCTAACAATTGTTTGTAACAGCCTAATGGCTGTATTCTCTAACTCAGTCTCATCTCAAGTCACTAACTTTGAGATTTTCAATTACAGACATTTTTTGTGACTTGAGACGATTTCGGTATTCAGTAAGCAACAGTATCAAAAAATTTCACCAAAGACTGTGGTAAAAAAACAGTACAGACAATCAGCTGATGGTGTGTCCATCGATAGCACACAATATGCTCTTTAAAAATTTAACCCATATGGTTATCGTAAAATTAACATTGAAATTAATCGTTCATAATTCTTATTAATGCATTTTATGTGAACCTATTGTTTAAAATATGTGTAAAAAATAGAACTATGAACAATCGATAAATGCAGCTTCTCATCCATACGCACATTCGATCAAAATGTAAACAAATTGTTTTTTTTTATTATGCGTTATGAAAATTAAGTGTTATTTTTTTTAGAGATTTAAGCAAAATATACTAAACGACCCATTGGCAGATCGAGTGCTACTTCATTTTCGTGTTTGCTCGATACTTTTCTCAATTTATTTGTACTTTGACCTGCTCAGGACCAGCCTTCAAATTAGTGACTTTATTTTGAGTCTAGAGATTTGAGAGACGGCTTACTGAATACCGAATAGTCGCAAAATTAATCTCACCACCGGAAAGTCTCAATTAGTGACTAGAGACTGCTTACAGAGTACCGGCATAGCCCTTTCAGACCCAGCTGAATCAATTGTGCGATCTGCCTTATTGCGCATTAAATAATATCAAAACACTTTTGTATTCTGTTGACCGAGATACAGCGATTGTGAGGGTATGTTTTTTTGTAAAGCGTAAAGAAACAAAAGAGAAACAAGCAAAAAGAGAACAGAAAAACGAGTTTAGTTTGTTTGGTTTATTCACATAAGAAGACATGCGTCCACGTGGTAAGGGTTATTTTATAATTTTTCATTAAAAATGCTGATTTTTATAACTGATAACAATCACACTGGTTAAATAAACTATTTGTGCAAAAAAAACGTGTACAAATTTTTAGATTTGTCGTCTACCTGCGTTATAAAAATAAAGATATCACAATCGTGTGGTTCAGGCATAAAGTGATTTTTTGGTTTTGGCTCACGTTTGTGTTTTATCTCAATTTTGTAGGAAAAGTATTTCATTTAGATAAGCAAAACGACTTAGAAGCAGTATTGGAGCTTTTAACCAACTCTGATGTTGACTTCAGCGATGATGATGATGCTGTAGATGAAACATGGGCTCCTTCTAATGCAATTGGGTATGCTGAAGACAGTGATGACAGTGATGACAGCACGCATGATGATAACATCTATTCATCTACGAATGAAAATCCAAGTACAGCGATTGAACAGTCAAACTCCCTGGTCCTACCAGATATACCTCAAACATCAAATGGCAACCCTAAACCACCAAAAAGGCAAGACATATGGAAGAGTGTATCATTTCCAAACACAGAACTTCCAATTACATCTGGCTGTCAAAATTTAGTAGCAGTGAAAACGCCATTGGAATATTTTCAAAACTATTTCCCAGAATCTCACTATGAAGATGTTTTGAAATATACAAAAATGTATGTATTGGCCAAACGCGGTCAGCAAGTGCGTTATAATGTAGCAGATATTAAATGGTTTTACGGTTGTGCCATCATAATGGGATGTCTTGGCTACCCTGCTATTCGAATGTACTGGTCACAAGATTGCAAAGTTAATGCGATCTATAACTCCATGGCCCGAGATAAATTCTTTCAAATGCGATCGGATGTACACTTCACAGACTTTTCTTCACCAAGTTCGACGGATAAATTTTGGCGGGTGAAGCCAGTAATTGATATGGTTAGAAAAAGATGCAACGAACTAGCAACGGAAATAACGCGATACTCTATCGACGAGCAAATGATACCATTTACGGGGAGGTGCCCAGCACGGCAAGTGATCAGATCAAAACCACGACCTGTTGGCTTAAAAAATCTTGTGTGCGCTACTTCAGATGGTCTTGTAGCGGATTTTGAAATATTTCAAGGAGCTGGAACTTTTGAAGATTGTGGCCTTGGGCACGGGCCGTCCATTGTTATGAGACTTATAAAAAACCTTCCAAAAGGCAGCCACATATATTGCGACAGGTTTTTCACTACAATCCCTTTGATGGCGTCGTTGCACGAAATGGGTTATCTGGCGACAGGCACAATTATGGGTAATCGAATACCAAAAACTGTAAAATTTCCTCTGGATAAAAACATGCAACGAAGCGACATATGTCAATTTACAAATGGTAAGAATGTAGCCCTTATCAAATGGATGGACACAAAAGCAGTTATTGTTGCATCAAATGCGTGTGGCAAAGATCCAGTAGGAGAAATTCAAAGGTGGAATAAAAATCTCAAACGCCGTTGCCCTGTTCAAGTGCCAGCATTTGTGTGACCAGATGTTGGAGTATTATAGAATAAAAATGAAAACGAAAAAATGGACTGTAAAAATGTTTTTCCATTTTCTTGATCTGGCAATTTATAATTCATGGATGGAGTATAGACAAGATGCTAAAGCTATTGGTATCCCTAAGTCGAAAGTCAAATCCTTTCTAACATTCAAAATGGAGCTCGGTAATGTGTTGGCGTGTCATTTTGAAGCTCCTGAGCCTGTCGCACAATTCCAACTGCCAGAGGATTTTCATGGCACAAAATATCGGCCACAAGATGCACCCGATGACGTTCGTTTTGACCGCTATGATCATTGGCCAGAATTTACTGATGATCCACCTAGAGTTTGCCGGAATAGTTGCGGTAGTCGATCAAGAGGACGATGCCAAAAATGTAAAGTAACTCTTTGTTTGGCTAAAGGCAAAGATTGCTTTCAAAAATACCACACCAAATGCTAAAAATATATATATTTTTTAATTTTTTAAGGATTTTTTGAACTGTGCTATTTGCAAAGCAATGAATATATGTGTTCCTTTTTTTAATTGAGGCCATTGAACTGCCATAACATTTTAAGTTTAATAAAACATAAAAAAACTGAAAGAAATTTGTTTTCATTTAAGGGAATTATTTTTCAGCTAAAGACCCAGCCCACACAATTGTGCGATGTCCTTTTTTTAAAAAGGACCTTAAAATTCGAACTTTATAGTCACAACTATGTATGAAAAAAACAAGGAAACTTGAATTTCACATCAACTTTAGAAATTACATGCAAGTAAATTCATGGGTCTCAAAGGGATAGATCAACTGAGACCCAAGGGGGATTGGTATTAAAAGTGGGCAAATCGGATAACAACCAGGCCTATATAAAGATTTTGCGATAGTTCAGTGACTATAAAAGATTATTTGCTCAAGTTTAATTTACAGAAAGTTAAAAAATCGGACAAAAACGGTAACTTTTAACAATCGAACAAAAATCCCAAATTTTAGTAACTTTAAGAAGATTGGGTTTGAGAATGAAATACATGGCATCCAAAATGTTAGGGGCAGCTGGTATCGCCCACCTTAGAGCAAATTGGTATATCTCCGAAACTTATTTGTCAAATTCTACTAAATTACGTAAACGCTTTACATTTCTAGTCGAAAAGCAGCATTTCAAAAATTATAGAAATCGGACGAAAGCCTCTCATTTAACGATAACTTACAATAAATTAAAATATTTAATACTTTACTAAATCAATTCGCGAATTCTTTCAAATATATTAGGAAGAATTTAATAAGAGAAAATCAAAAAAAAATCAAAATTCAGGAAAATGGGTGTGGTAGGTTACAACCATAATAATTTATTTTGGTTTTACTTAACAAATGAGCGAGCATTATTCTGCAAGTATTAATTAAAATACTATGATTTGCAAATGGGCTAAGATTGGCATATAAATATAGATCTCAAAATGGCACATAACTTTCAAATTATTTTATAATCTTCCAGTAATATATGTAAAAGTACTATAACAACAATATATAAGCAAATCAAATTTCAAAATGTGTCAAAAAGTTCCTAGCGTATATGGTTGATAAGCTCTATAGAAAATAGTTAATTGTTGATATAATGTGTTAAAATAATATTGTGGTTAATTTATATTCAGAATAATTAATGACATATCAATTTCAAATAGTTACAGATTTTAATCTAACCGGTCAATTTCAGCCCACTGTGCAGCGTACAGTGTTTGATATGGAAATAAAATGTGGATAAAAAGTAAAAGAAAAAATCGAGTGTACCCTTTTTTATATAGTCGACGCATGCATTCAGCTTAATGTAATTTTATGTAATTATCGCTTCAGCGGGTAATGGCTAACAATCTTCGATAAAATATCGATTATTACGAATATCGATAGTTCCGGGTTCGATAATCGTTTTTTTTAATTTCGATATTTTACCGCCAATAACGACATTTAATTCGAAATTTGTTTTCACCAACAAAAAAAAGAGACATGAAAATATAAATGAAATTCATTTACTCATCAAATAATTTTAAAAAAATTGTTTATTTGATTTCAAATTAGGAAGTGTTATCGTTTTCTTCCCTAGGCGATGCCCAATGATGGAGAAGCAAAGTGCTCTATGGAAAGTACTTTCATAATATGAAAAAAGTGTATTGGAGTTTGTACTCTTGGAGATCTCGATTCAATTTGCCCTCATCGATTTGATATAAGCAATTTTGGAATGTCATTAAAAAAAAATTTATATCGATCTTCCTTCATCTGCAATGAATTATATCAGTCAGCGCATTCTTGAATGACATTCACAATAGTTCGATCTCGCTAAAAAAAAAAAACATTTTTAGAGACTGATCGCGACTTTACTATAAGTATGTACTTATATTGAACGAACCGTGATCGGCACTATGGTGTGTGGTCGACCCTTACGGTAAAGTAAAATTCATTGTCTGATCGCGAGATGATTAATAATCCGTATAAAAAAACTAGATTTAAGGTTAATTGACAAAGTTTTAAAATTAAAAGATCATTCCTATCCTTTTGTGCTTTACTTTAATTTCCATTATCGTATTTTTAAAGCAAATAAAATATGAACTATGATACAATAAATATAGTAATTCCATTGTATCTTTTTGGACGCCATATTAACTAACTGTCAATTAAACAGGTGATGACATTTCGTGCTACGATCCGTAGTCGAAAAACATATTTTTTGATGTGTGTTTCTTTTGTTTGAAATCAAAAAATATAAGTAAAATTGAAAAAAAATTAGCCGTTTGTTTTAACAGTATAGAAAGTATCTATGCAAGAATGATAGAATACAAGATTGCGTCTTCCGCGGACCGCTAGTGCTCTCTTCTTCTTTAGAAATTTTTCTCTGCTCTCTCGTTCTCGTTCTATTATTACGTCACTATCAATTTCTCTCAGCATGGAAGACGCAATCTTGTTTTCTATCATTCTTGCAATAGTTCTTTCAGTTCCTATTTATTCCGCAAAATCGAGAGAAATCGTGAGGTGTTAAGGAATGTGACTTTCCCAAAGTAGTTAAATATGATCTGCACATTTTGCGAATGGCCGAAGTGCAGTGTCAAAATGACCATAGTGTTTTTTAAAAGAGAAGCGGTGTTTTGTATGCGGAACATCAGAATTTTTAAGCTTTTTTCTTTGAAACAAGTAATAAAACGCTTGTTTAATTTATTGTATGCAAAATTTATTATTAAACGGAAACCTTAATTTAAATGAGAAATGTCTAATTTGTTTTTTGGGTAATACTTTTTTCAGATCAGGTGCTTTCATAATAAGATAAACAAAACGAAATTGGAAACCTCAGAAAATAATTT
Source organism: Anomoia purmunda (assembly GCA_951828415.1). Classification (NCBI taxonomy): domain Eukaryota; kingdom Metazoa; phylum Arthropoda; class Insecta; order Diptera; family Tephritidae; genus Anomoia; species Anomoia purmunda. The sequence continues at coordinate 20,949,881 of OX639993.1, forward strand.
TTTTAATTACAGCACAACAGAACGAATGAAAGGAGCTCCTATTTTTATTTTCATTTTTATTATCTCAAAGAATCTGTTATTTCTTTATGTTGTAATTTATAGTAATAAATTAATAGAATTAATTGTAAAAAATGGGCTACGGCTTATAGTGAAACTAATCTCAAAATATAAAAATATGTAACTTGGAAAAACCAGCGAAATATTATTAAACTTGTCCCTTTGAGGTTATTCGACTATTTTTTTTTTCAATATTTAAGGAAAACATTTTAACCAAATTTCAAACCATTTGATAACTTTTCGAATCACCCCCGATATATCCGATGAGGGAACGCTTTTCCAAAAGTTCACATAAGTCCGTCCGTGCACCCGATAATTAGAGTAGTTATGGAGAAAATCTCAATTTGGTGCACATATAGCGCTTGAATAACATTCGCTCACACATAGCGGTATTTTGTTTAAATAAAAAAAATTCAATAATTCAGTAACTATAAAAAAATAAATAGCTGCAGTTTGATACACAGAATTGGATTTGGGAACGAAATAGGTGGATTAAACTTTTTTTGGAGAAATTGGCGTAGCATCCCCCACCTTAGAAAAAATATGTCGATACATACATATGTATATGTATGTATGTCCGAAACTACCTAGCCAACCCCGATAATAGAATATAAATTTAGAAAAAAAACGAGCAAGGAATTTACTTACGATGTGTTAATTTAATACCCGCGATGTTTATTATATGTTATTTATGGTTATTACGTGACGTGTACGGTGCCGGCGTTGTCGTAATCTGGTTTTCTACAGGAATAGCGGGACGAGACGGAATGTGATAAATGCACTAGGGCGTTTTATTTGCACTGCAACTGCTAAAATACAAAGCTCGGCACCTCACATTTATTATCCTGTGTTTAACTTTTTGTAAAAATCGCTGAAAACTCTGAAAAATCAACTTTTTAAAAGCCATCTGTGACGTCAATCTGTCAAACGAGGCAAGTACGAAGTAACGGAAGTGCTTTTGTCGTCACCTTGTTTTCGCTGCATCGTGACGTGACGTTATCACTCTTGCATTTATTTTACCGTTAGTTGATATTGTACCAGAAATTTTGCGAGAAGAGTGAAATTGACAGAGTTACTTCCACAAATTTAAATTACAGAGAAGAAAATAAATTAAAAAAATTGTCAGAACGTGAACTTGAAATTTGTACCCCAATATATCGCCATCGCAACTAAGGAAAGCTTTTAAGCATTTAATTTAATTCAAACAATTGTATTTAATACCGGCTATTTTCCCCAATATATTTCATATAAATAAGAAGTGAATGTGGTTTATTACTAGCAACACTATGATCTCGAGCCGATATTAAATATAATTGTTTGAATAAAATCAAAAAGGTCGCTGATAAAATAAATATTTAATTTAATAATTTTTTTAATATACATATTTCTTTGTTAATGCTAGTAAGAAAAAACTGTTGGTTAACTTTTTTTTCTGCGGTCAGGGTGGAACTTTCTGTGGAAATGCCCATATGTATCAATTTTATTTTTGCAAGAATAATATACATATGTATGTAAAACGCGCATTATGACTTTATTTTGGTGTGACGTCACCACTGACCCATTGTTACACTCTAATTGGTTGAATACTTTTTACAGAATGTTTATATAATAAACATTGCCATTTTCTAGAAATTTGCAAAGCCAACAATAAGCAAAGCGGTAGAAGTTGTAGCTACTATTTCGGAGATCACCGCTTCTTCTCTTATGATTTTTCTACACTTGACCGTGGATTGAATCCAGGCGATCGGCATTAAATGATAAATGGAAGTTTAAAACTTACACTTTCTCATACTAGAATTAAAAGGGGTGAATTTCTACTACTTTATCGTCGATTTTCGCTAATTTATAAAATTTTCGTAACATTTTTCATAATTAAAACTGGCCCATTTTCCAGTGTAACTGTAAATTAATTTTCCCCAAATTTAAATTTTGAAAAAATAGCGGAAGAAAAGAATTTAATTATAAACAAATAAAAATAAAAAATAGAGGTCAGCGACCGCACATTTTATAAACCTTGACGCCTTTTGGAACATATTAACCCATTGTGCCTTGCAAATGTATCCCAAACCTCAGGTCTGTTATTTTACTATCCAGGCGAAAAATAGCCACTTAAACTTGAGAAAAAATTTTTTTGCTCAATGCCTGGTTTTGATTCGGTCATTTTTTATGACAAATCCTGGCATTACAATGAAAACAATTAAAATTTAATTAAATATTAGATGTTTTTCCTACTTGCCAGTTTTTCCTGGCAGTACTTTGTCTAGTAAATAACTTGGAATACAATAGTGGAAGTACCAAAACACTAAATGTTTTTATTATAGTAAGTAGTTCACCTACATATGTATGTATATTCTCTTTCATTGGTATTAATGTTGCTAATACCTACCTTAATTCTCCTGCATGAATTAGGATGTCCTGTGCGCAATTTGTATATAAAGTTCAGTCCAAGATGCTTAAATGTTTGATATCGATTTTAATGCGTTCCCTTTGGTTGAATTCACCAAAAAACACCACGAATTTTTTATATAATTATTTCATAAAAATTAAAACTGGATTATTGCAATTTGCATATAATTGGGCGAGTTTGTCATGTTCTCATACATATTTTTTCCGCAACGAACTTAAATTTGAATTGAACTAATTATGTTGTAGGGGGTATGTACTGGTATATACGAAAAACTAAGAATATTACAGAGTAGCATGGCAAAGGCCATTTAAAATGAAAGCACACATCTATTGCTTTATTTCAGTTCTTTTATAGTTCCGTATGCGAATATTCAGCGTGTGACTCTTTATCCTTTGGTACAATAAACAAACCTTCCGCTGTTGTCCACCGTGTGCCATGTTGTGGACCGCCAACGGCGACTACTTCCATTTGGCCGGAGATTGGTCGTCCAAACGAACGTCCGGACATACCTAAATAACTGCCGGTATCTAAATGGCGTAAACGCACTTGAGCATCGCGCATCCACTCATCGTTGGTGCATACCAATTCCCAGTGATCACCCGTATCGCCAATGCCATCTTCGCCATAGGCGGATACCTCCTGTTCACCAGACAATGGTGATGCGAAGTGATGTGAATGTAGGTTTTTTTTGGTTGTTAGATGTTCCAATCGGATAATATCGCCACATTGGATAGGTTCACCACGTTCGCAAGGTTCTTTTGTTGACGCTTTTACAACCCAATGACTGTTTACATCTTCTTTCAATTCGACGCCTGTCACTGACTGTTGACCTGAGCCGGATCCATATTTGACGTCGTGTGAATGCAATCGGGATCCATAATCGGAATTGAGAAGTTTAATTATCGATCCACATGTGACAAAATTCGTTTTAGCAGCTGAAATAAATTCGAATAATAGTAGTGATAACAAATCAGTGTCCGGAAAGAACAACAAATACACAACCTGGGGGCGGACCACCAATCACAGAAGGGCACATCAAACTTACCAGACGACGCCGGAAATTTGCAGAGAAATAATGTAAGCACCGCCGCCAAAGGTAATTTCATTTTATTGGTATGCATTTTCTTTTATATTGTTCTAAATTGCTTATTTTTTTAAGTGAGTAATTTTAATTTTTTCTTAAATAAAGTTTACGCTTTCAAAGGAACCTGCAAAAATTGTAATTGTCAAAATCGCCGAAAGACACGCAAACAAATGTCAAAGAAGTTCCAAAGAAACAAATTTTGATTTGCGCAAATTAAACAGAGAGCTACCAGATTATAGAGTAAATATTAAAAATAATGAAATATCTTGAATACATTCCATTTAAATACATTTAAAAAGCATAACTTGTATTTTAACTGGGGTTTTTTTAGTCTTTTTTGCCTTTTAGCCTTCGTTCATATTTCTGAGTTTGACAGCTGAATTCCGTAATTTAATGTGTAAAAGGTGTAAAAATTATTTTCAGAGGGATTTTATTTAATAATTTTAGATGGCATCACAGGAAACAGAGAAATTTTCAGGCACATTTTATTGAACGTACTCTGTAAAACAGCTGATAGGAGACAAAAGAGAGACATACAATAGTGGATAAATTTTCATTTTGTACTGTGACGATAATTTGTGAAAATAAACGTATTTTGTTATAATATTACATCAAAAATGTTGTGGCGGGGTCAAGCAGCTTACAGTGCGACGTTTGTGGGGATATTTTACATATCATTTATTGGTTTGGTGAGTGTAGGTACTTTGCATTAGAGCTGTAAAAATTTAAAGGGGATTTATATGTAGCTGGCCAAAGCAGATATACCACCACAAAGCAATATCACCAAATTGAGCCCGGCTGGCGTCAACAATTTAGCTGGAATTAACAACCTATTGAGCGGTACCGCAGCGACGCACATAATAAATCCACTGATGCAAGCGACAAACTCAACGCCAAAATGGTATTAAATGTGTGGAATAATGTGCTGTCGCTGTATCTTTTACTGATTTATAAAAATTCTCTTTTATTTAAATTAATAACAATTGTAGTGTTTGTGATGGCGCTTTGGTGCCAAGACTCAGTGAGAATGGTAAAGTGTTGGAAATATGCCCCGAATGTAAATGCCAGCATGAAGCGCGCAATACTACGCTTATAAAGGTATGTTCTTATAAAAACTTTGTATAGCACACATTTAAACTTCAAAGTATTCAAAAAATAATAATAATTTAATTTACAAATTGCAATATAAACGGCGAAGAGTCGAATGTCTGATTTCAATCTCCATAATTCTTTTAACAGGTCGTTGTCATAATTGTTATTTGGATTATATCAATACTGGTGATATACATGCTCTTCCTCATCTGCTTGGACCCCTTACTCAACAAACGTGTTAAGGCGAACTATCAGGAGCACACAAACGAAGATGTAGATATCAAATATGCTAAAGTACAATATAGTCTCTTAGTAGATGACAATAAAGACTCGGATTGATTTTAGTTTACGTTTACATTTTCGTTTTCATATTTTAATTACGCCTATTTATCATTGTTTTCGTTGAAATATTAACACACATATGTACATACATACATACATTTCAAAGTATTTCTTTCACATACGAGTTGTCCCCTTTAGTTTTCGAATTAGCAAATAGCACCTATTCGTTCAAAGAATTTTCACTAACCCAACCATCACTGCGTTATTAATAGCTCTACAATTTTGAAATCTCTAACACACTATCCTTATTTCTCTTTACAATTAATAGGATGATGCAAATTCTACTGCTCCACCAATACCAGCCGGCGCGCCAAATCAAGAATTGAACTCACGTGCCAATGTATTGAATCGTGTTGGTCATCAGACGGATAAATGGAAGCGTCAAGTACGTGAACAGCGTCGTCACATCTATGATCGACGTACAATGTTGAATTAATTTTTTTTTCTTTTTGCAATTTGTGGAGAATTCGCATTCAATTTCTTTAATATTTTTGGGTTTATTACTTTGATCAAAAAACTAAAACTGTAATCTTTATATCTTATACTACATATTTATCATGATAAGTATGTCGTAGCTTTGCAATCACTTTTGCAGTAGCGGCGATCTCATATTACCGGAAAGTACTTCTTTAGAAACGTTTTTTTTTTTGGGTCTTTTGTTTTATATAAATCTATTGTAAAATTTAGCATATGCCTGCATAGTTACGTATATCAAATAACATATACAGCTACGAATATACAAATGTATGTGAAAATAAAGGGTCTTAGCGATAAAGGAAAAAAATACACTTTATTTGACTAGTTCATACCGGAGTCTAGGAGGTGATTATTTTTCTGATAAAAAGCGGGGCCTACGTCAAAATAAGTAGTAAGATCATTTCTTTGTTGGTGTAACAACATAAAACATTCCTCATTAGTAAAAATTTGGGATTTTTTTTTATATCGGTACATAGGCTCGAAATCAACATATTGGCGAAACGAACATGGCGCCGTCCATTTTTTTTTTTAAATAGGTATTAGTATCTACAAAAACCACTTCATTAAATTCTAAAAAAAAACTACAAAGCTTCGAACGCTCATTTCATTTGCAACAATTTTTATAAATTTAATTTTTGCAAAATGAAGTAAATTGGCATAAATTTGTTTTATGTATGTGCATATGTAGACCCGATTTCGAAATTTATAATAATCGAACAATAACCAAGACAACCTCGCACTGCTTAATATTGACAAAATTCTTAATTAATACTATTTTCAACGTTTAAAGATTTTGAGAATTTCCACCTCCAATTGCCGTAAGTAAATAAATAATAAATTACCGTAATAAAAACGATAACACTTTGAGCACATATTTCCTATAAGATTTCTGGCGATGGGTAAAAAATATTGATATTCATAGCAAGGTTTCGATATTTTTTCAGAAAAGTTACATCGATATTTTTAAGCTTAAAATATCGATACTCGATATTTATTTCCGAGTATCAAATTCGTATCGAAATCAATATTTTTTAAGGTCTCTTTGAGCCAAATTTGATTGGTTTTGACAATAACTGGGACAAATAATCCTACATATGTATATATTTTTTGAAAGCAACTAAAAAGAATAATAGAATACCATTCATAGGTCTTCTTTTCTTGGTGTCTGTGGATTGTGTAAACGTGAGTGCCAAAGATGTATTATTTTTTCACTATCGGAATATTTTGGATCTGTGGTAAAAACCACGATATATCGGAATTTCGGTATTTTTTACTCTGCATAAACGGATATATTATCGATATGATATATGGATATCGATATAACTTTTTAATTTGTCCAGCCCTAGGATGGGTGCAAAACTAATAATTGTTTCTCGAAGTCATTTTGGTATTTTGTGGTCACAAGTAGCAATTAAAAATATATTACAAATTAATTCTAAAACATGGTAACAAAAAATGTGTCATTAAACGAAAATTTTTAAATCAACGTAATCGAAATACAAGTTTAGAACAACGATTATGCTTTTGTTTCTGTTTTTTTTCCGAAAAAAAAATCAAAATAACGTCTGTTTTGCCTGCTTTTAACTTTTAATAAATAAAAATAAAAATTTCGATTTTACCCAAATACTTAAAAAATATTTTATTTTTTTGCTTTCATTAACACAATTATTGATTATCATTTAGTAGCCCTTGATCATAGTAGCAAGTTCCCAATTTTGGTTAACTTCGAAAGGTCCTTGAACAATTGTACCCTGAGCGGTGGAAACAGCTACTGAATATTTGGATATCGCACGGCAATCACGATAGTACAAAACTTCCATGCATTTGCGCAACTGTCAAATATATTACAAATCAAATGAATTATTCTGCATGGCAACAATAGTGCATCAATATTATCTTACCACTTGTGATGCTTGCGCTTGCGTGAGTACCTCTCCATTAGAGATTTGTTCACGCACCAATGGCAGTGCAAAATGTTTGCCAAAGCCAGTAGCTACTACATCATCTTCGTAGGCGCGTCCGCGTAGATCCACATGACCCAAAAATGGTACACCATCTTGCATGCCACCAACAACCATTTCTAGCCACAATGGATTGACACGACTGCGGCGATTGTAGAGTACGCGTGTTAGCCAATTGTACATCGACTTCGGTTTCATGTCAATATCATCCTGGTAGCACAAGTCCTCCACCATCTTCTGGTCAATACTGCGTTTCAAACATTGAAAGTCAGCGAAATCACCACCAGCACCAATGATGGTTTTTTCATTTATCTTGAAGACACGTTGTACGTCTTGGTAGCGCGCTAAAGAGCCATAGGAAATGAGATTGTCGGCAGCTATCAGCACACCACTATCAAATTTGATGCCAATTACCGACGTACCGGTAGTGATTGGAGATCTGTAAACAATTAATTGAACTTCTAGCTGTTATGGAGCTATGGCAATAAACTTACGATGAATGTTGTGCACCCGTCTGTCCAGCACCTGTGAAACCACCGTAATTTGTTGTGTTTTGGTTGGATCCGGGAAAGTTATAAAATTGTCCTGGTACCGGACCATGTTTCCACAATTCTGTTTGAACGAAAGGCTGTTGGGAATACATATTTAATTATTTTTACACCGAAATTAAAATTGCAAGCAACAACGATGAAATGCAAATTGCGGACGATGACAACCAATTTATCTTTTGACAGTTGAAGTCAGATAAAGGCTGCCGTATGTAAAAAAAAGTGAACATTTTGAAAATGTTCAATGCATTGTTCAACACTAATTTTTCATAATTTATCTAGTTATTCCGTGTGTACATTAGTTTATTTAATTTAATCAAAATAAGTTTTTTATTCATAACATAATAATTGCACATAACTTTGCTTTTGAAAATTAGGTATTTGAGTTTTGGCTTTTGTGATTTTCGACGATTCGACTACCACGGTGTACTGAATACTGAAGGTGACGCCTTTAGAAGTAACGCTACTTTGGTTTTGCCGGGTTTGACAATTCTCAACTTCAACTAGACAAAGCTTTTTTCACAAATTAAGAAAAAGAGACACTTTTTTTTAGTATTTTGCGAATTTATTTATTAAATGTCTACCTATAAATTCATACTTTTACACTTTAGAACAATTAGAACACGTTTTTCAATGAAATATTGGAAGTTGTTCAATTTTCTCTCTCCCGTATTCTTGTTTACTAAAGGCGAGATCTGTCATTTCACCGCGGGAAGGCGCAATCTTGTATTCTATCATTCTTGTTCGACTACTCCTAATTGGTATTAGAATGTTATTTGATACAGTTGGTTTCTGGTGTGGTCAAATAAGACACCATTTCTTGACACTGGAAACGAATACCAATGCAATATCTTTGTAATATACGTCAAAGAACGTTTCGTTTTCTCAGACAAGAATTTTCGTTCAATTTCTACACACCCGAACCCATTTGGATCTATCTCATCAGATTCGAATATCAATCAGCAAAAGTCAAATTGGTTCTGAAAAGAGCGTAGATTACAAAGAAGTTGCATGCCATTGCGTTTCCTGTGCCAAGAATTTTTGTCCGATTTCACCACACCAGAAACCAATTTGATCTAAACAGATTCTAATATCAGTGAGCAGAAGTCAACTTAGTTCTCGTATGGTGAGATTGGTCTGATTTTCAACGAAGGGAGCAACTTTTTTGCATTCTAAGTTCTTTGTAAATAGTATCAGAAAAAAACGACATCAGAAGGTGTCGGATTCTGTTCCCCTTTCTGTTATTTGCGCCACCTCGCTTTAACTGAAGTTTGTAGTAGTATTTTAGAGCCTTACCAAAACCAATTCAGGATAAAAACTGTGTCCTTTGACGATTGAAAAATTCGTTTTCAAAATTAGCGGGGATTCCTTATTTTGATCAGATCTGGTGAGCATCTGAGTCCTTCCAAATACATCGGGAACTTCACTATAAAGTAGAAATTGGTCAGCTTTTATAGAATATCCATTCCAGAACTCGATGATCCGATTGTTCAAAAGCTCTTACTGTACTTTGTCCAACGTAATTGGGATGTTATATCAATGATGTGTTTGGGAAGAAATTTCGGCAAAACTTTGTCAAATTGGGTTTGAAGAATAATCGGTTTCGGCGTTGTACCATCTTCAGTGTAATGTTTCGTTCGGAGAAATTTGACAAGGTATGCCAGAACTCTTTCCCAAACACATCATCGTATACCCTGTCGGAAGAAGCAACATAAAACCATGAAACTACATACATATATATTAATCTTTATGGTTGAGAGTAGGGTTTACGAGGCACGTGAAGGGGTTGTGCAAAAAAAAAAATCACGTGGCGAGAGCTCTTTGTATACCATCAGGTTCAACTTCTATTATAATTTTCGTTCGGAACTCTTACGTTAATTCGTGACGTTCCTTGGGAATGGGTCTGCTTCCATCGAAAGTTTATTGTGGTGATCGCTGCCCTAGCTTCCGGTGATGTTCAAATTCTTACTGCTGTTTTCCTCTACTAATGGCTTCCATTCTTCTATTCTCTTTTATCGTGACATCTTAAAATTGAAAATGTGTATGTGTACGTTTGAATTCACCACCATTGCCTTAGATGAATTCGCTTTGGCTACACTTTAGAGAAAGTTTTAGCTGGACTCGTTCGTTATGGCTCCAAAACACTTTACTACTGAGGAGAGTATAGATATGAAGCGAATGACGGTCTTCAGACTAAATTTCGGAATTTCGGTCGGGATACGCAACATAAAAAATGATAGATAACGCCTTTTTTCTAATAACTAGTATTGGCGACAACAACTGTTACAACAACAACAATCCTCCGAGTATATTTCGGACATAAAAAAGTTTCTCACAAAATGCATCTGTAGTTCGAAGTCTAAATAAAACTGCAGGCCCCTTGATTTCTGGTAATTTGCCACAAATTGGCCGACCGATTATTATTCTGCCGCTACCTTTACTTTACAGGTGATACAAACTTATCGGCCCAATGGGTATTGACATATTAGCTTTGATCCAGTACTTTTCCTGTAAAATCCTGTAAAACTGTCAAACGGCAAAGTTCCTCTCTGGAATGAGAGTAAAAAGTTAATCTCTCCAAAAAGTAAGGGAACAGAAAAATATACATTTCCTGTAAAAACGTCAAACAGTGGTATTTGAATTTAAAAATAAAAAGTGAAAAATGGAAGGAAATTCGTTAAAAGTTGGTTGCTCACCAGGAACATTAAATCGCATACGAAACGGTAATACTTCTAACATTTATAGAGCAAAAATGTGTTAAAGTAGAATTTTATTGCAGATGAAGAGTTCATGCGCCAGAAAGCCTGCGAGGTCCTTGAGGAAGAGTTCCGGACACATGGTACCTCGTTTGATGAGGTTATTGAAATGGTGATTTCCTCCTTCGGTAAGGTAAAAGTGATATCTTTACAGATTGATTATTTAAAAGGGTTATGTTTTTACAGAGGATAGTCAAGATTTCACACCAATAGAGCCCAAGCTTGTTTGGCTGGAAGCGCCAACAAAATTAATGCTGTCTCTATTAGAAGAGCTCCGACCCAAAGTAGGGAAGTCTGCGGAGCTATGCAATAAAAGAAAGATGTGGAAAATTATTGAAGAAAGGCTAAAAACAGAAGGGTACCCATTTAGCGCTCTTCAAATAGAGAATAAATTTAGAGGAATGGAGCGGCAGTACAAGAAAGTCGTGTTGAATAACAGGCAAAGTGGAAGGAGTAGGCAAACATGTCCTTACCAAAGGTTAGTTTTTGGATTACCTATTAGCTTTATTGTTATTATTGTTGTTTTAAATTATTTTAATTATTATTATTATTAACTAAGAAACTATGTAATTCTAGCGAGCTGGATGCTATTTTGTCCGAAAAGCGCTCGATTAACCCGACCTTCCTCTGGGAAAGCAGCGAGGATCCAGAAGTGTCTCGAATGGAGACCACAAGTAGTGAGGTGGTTCCTGATTTGCAGGCTGGTACTTCAGGTACGACTTACAAAATACGGTGAAAATAATAGTAGTATAACGTTAAAAAAGTTTTCAAATGTTTTAACCAGAATTTTTAAAAACTTTTTAAGAATGCAGCTTTGTAGCCCATTTCATTTTACTGTAAGAAACTGCAAGTTTCAAATATCTAAAAATTCGGGTTGATTTTTGAAAATTTTTTTTTGTTACCATAATTTAAAGGCTCTACTAACAATTTACGAAACTGCGTTTTCCACTTTTTTGGTAGGATTTATTAAAATACCCTTTTATTAAAAATTGGAATTTTTAAAAGCCGTATCGGCATGATTTTGGAAGTTTTACATATGATTTTTACTCTCCTATAAATGAAAAATTTGATGGTAGGGCTTTTGTGAATTAAATATGTATTTTTTTTTCTTGCATAATGCTATAAGCTTGTGTCACTTTTTATACCTTTCATGAGAATGAAATGGTATATTAAGTTTTTATACCTTTCATGAGAATGAAATGGTATATTAAGTTTGGTCCGATGTTTGTAAGTGCCAGAAGGAGAAGAGATAGACCCATCAAAAAGTATACCTAAATGATCAGGACGATGAGCTGAGTCGATTTAGCCATGTCCGTCTGTCTGTCCGTCTGTCCGTCTGTCCGTCTGTTTGAACGCAAACTAGTCCCTCAATTTTAGAGCTATTTTGATGAAATTTGGTGAGCAGGTGTCGTTGTACAAATGATTAAACATTTGTCGGAATCGGCCAGATCGGGTGACTATAACATATAATACAACCGCTTATTCAGATATTGAATTTTGCGCCATAACTCCTCCATTTAAGCAGCTAAAGGCTTGAAATATCAGCCATTATTAGCTACGTATCAGTATTGAAAATCATGAAGATCGGAGAAATATAACATATAGCTCCCATACAACCGATTGTTCAGATATTGCATTTTGCACCATAACTCCTCCATTTAAACAGCTAAAGGCTTGAAATTTTGCACAAACATCAACCATTATTAGCTATATATTAGTATTCATTAAGATCGGAGTTCACAGTGTAAATCGGCAAGATAAATTCAGGACAAATATTTATTGCGAAAAGTAATAAGCTCAGCGCAATATCAGATGAATCATAGCGTCAAACGTTTGGGAACTATTTACGGATCTGATAACTGTTTTCAAAGACCGACATATGTAGGTCTTACATATTAATACTTAATTATTTGTATTTTTTAAATGTTGAATATCAAGCGTCGATACGATATTAAACTATTCTTCCATTCATGAAAGGTATGAAGCCTTCGGCATAGCCGAAGACAGCGCTGTTTTTACTTGTTTTTTTATATATTTTGAATATATTTTTTGTAGATGATACTCCAAGTTGCTCAACAAGTCGTTACCCAAAGAAAAAGTTCGGGTAAAAACTTGCAACTTCATTCTCTACACAACTCTCCAAAAGTGGCTCTCATTTACAGGTTTTTGGTGTAAGGGAACGCTTTTCCTGTAAAAACCTGTAAGTTTGGGTAAAAACCTGTAAGTTCTTGGAGTAAAGGAACAAACTTATTACACAGCTTTCTTTAACCTTATCAAACCTAGGAAGTTATGGTGTTTTCTGAACAAAGTATTAAAACAATTTATGTACAATTTGCATTTTCAAAATATTGCATTATTCCTTCACAGAAATCGTGTATATATTTGTATTTGTATCTCCGCATCCGTCTAATTCAATTTAATTAGTAATTTTTATTTTAGTAACACAATAGTATATAGTATAATATCGATAATATAACAAATTACCACTTTTATTGTGAATACCCTTTTACGAGCAAAAATATTAAATAGTGCATGCTCCTTTAAACAAAAAATTTGATAAAAAATATAGACGAATTAAAAAACTTCCACGCAAATTGTCGTTAAGTTTAACATATTACATAATTACATCAATATATTATTTACATACAAGAATGATAGAACAAATAATTTCGCCTTCCGCGGGTCGCTAGTCCTCTCTTTGTCGGCTTGGGAAATAAAAGTATTTTTCCTGTATTTTGCACAAACAATGCTAACAAAACTTTCAAACGTTAAAGGGCCGTTTACATAGAACTTTCCTCGCTTTGCTTGACAGTTCGAACTTTAACAACAGAGCGTGAGGCGTAGAAGGTCAGCTACATAGAACGCTTTGACAGTTTCTGCGTTAGTAGTTTGTTATCAGTTGCGATTTGTGTTTGTTCAGAGTGTTTTGTTTAAAGATAGAATGAAAAAATGAATTTTACTGATATGATGGAAGTAGTAGTAGTTATGCTACTAATGTTTGAAATTTGCGAGTGTCTGAGGCAAATGAAATCGAAGCGTCGTATATGGGTTAGGAAACTTTATCAAGACCGCGATGAAAAAGGTCTTTTTGCAGCATCTTTCGACGAAATGTATGCAAACGATCCAGAGGAATTTAAGAAAACGGTCAGGGTGAACAAGGATGTGTTCGATTTGCTATTTGGAATGATATCAGCTGATTGCCAAAGCATACAAAAGTTGAGAGTTGTCCACGATTTTGCTTTGCTCTACTTTTCTCGCCTTGTATTTAGCAGGACTCATAAAACATCATGTATTGAACTGATCTGTCAAAGCGAAACTCTGAAGCAAAGCAAAGCAAAAGTCTTATGTGAACGGCCCTTAATTCATTTGCCCGCTTCTTATGCGCTTCTTCCTCTTCTTATTTAGAATGTTTTCTTTGCTCTCTCACTCTCTAGCTTTTATTACGTCACTTTTAGATGCTCTCAGCGCGGAGGGCGCAATCTTGTATCCTATCATTCTTGATGTACATATGTATGTACATATTTAATACTCAAGAGGGAATGTTCGTTACCAGATTTTAAAAATATGGCTATAACATTACAATATAACTTAATAAAAGGAATGAATACAATACAATAATAGAACCGAAACAACAATAATAAGAACTAAACTAAGACAGGAAACAATTTGTGTAAATTTTAGATGTTCTGCTTTTCAAATCCAAGGGGCGTGATAATCGACGTATGTACATAAATATGTATGCATGTTTGAAACATAGCATATTACAAATGTTTATAATCATTGATCCAAGGCCAATCTAATTGTAGATATAAAGCTTCCTGTTTCCTTATTATTTAATCTTATCACCCATTCTTCGGTTAGTTGTCTATTCTATAGAAAGACACGTACGTTTGCGCAAACAGTTTAATGTGGCCAGTATTAGATAAAATACGATCGTTGTTCCTAGAACATTTGGAATTGTTACACTTTTGGCCATAAATCAAAACACTTCCGAAACAGTGTGTCTATGCTAATCATCACTCTGGCGGCAGCCACAGCAGCAGCACATAAACGAACTATTTTCACTTTTTGAGGGCTCGTTATATGCGTGTGGACCTCGCATAAAGACATCGATAAGTTGGCAATGAGAGCTGAAAGTAGTACAAAAAAAAACATTATATTCACAATATATTTATTTTATACTTATCCTAAAATGTTTCGGTAAAAGATAAATTCCCAATTTTTGAGAAATGGAAATCCGTTGCTACGGGAAGATATTTCAGTACAGTGTGGTAGCAAATGTGTGCAAATATTTTTGAAGGTAAACTTCTTTAGCGGCAGTGGTTTTTTATATCACGTCACGCAAGTCGCGCCAGAATCGGGTCACAAAAGTCACTACTACTTCTGACTATTACTAAAACTACTAATCACTACTTCTACGAATTACTACTACTATCACTACGACTTCTACTGCTACTATTTTTACTAATGCCACTACTTAATACTACTACTATTTACACTTATGCTTCTACTACCCTTTTTAAAAATTCTACTAATCTTTTTACTAACTTCTACTGCTATTTTTACTGATGCTACTACTACTATTTTTACTAATTTCTACTACTATTTTACTAATTTCTACTGCTATTTTTACTAATTACTACTACTATTTAAACTTATGCTTCTACTACCCTTTTTAATAATTCTACTAATCTTTTTACTAATTTCTACTGCTATTTTTACTAATGCTACTACTACTATTTTTTACTAATTTCTACTACTATTTTACTAATTTCTACTGCTATGTTTACTAATTACTACTACTATTTTTACTAATTTCTACTGCTATTTTACTAATTTCTACTACTAATGTTATTTTTACTAATGCTACTACTAATTACTACTACTATTTTTACTAATGTCTACTTCTATTATCAACAAGAAAATTTTCAAAAAAATGTCGTTAACATTTTTTCGCGGTTAGGGTTTTCCTATTTGAGGTGAGGTGCGTCAACTCTGCCCAAGTTCCAAATGCCTTATTAGTAAAATAATAAAACGATGGACCGGGTAGAGTAGCAGTTTTTCAAAACTGGAGTCTTCAAATTTGGCATGTCAGGCTAAAAACCTAATTGGTACTTGTGCAAACACTTCATTTTTAATTTAGTAACAAAAGATACCTAAATAGAGTCCTCGAAAATCGATATTTATGGGTACAAGATTCTTTTGGCCCGATATTTTGAGTGAGTACCATATCGATAATTTCTGCCCGATATTGTGTCCCTATAGCGAGTTAGCGTTACCACAATCTGCACCAGATTGCACAGTTTAAAATCCTAAAATATTGGTTATAAATATAAGATATAAATTTTAATAAAAATGATTTTATTTTTTAATCCTCTTTTTGTGTAAGCACATTCATATTTTTGGGGTTTTGTACTCTATAAGCTTGTTGGGAATTGCAGACGTCGAATGAAGAAATCAAAGACAGCCCGAACGCTGTCCATATGTTCCACTTACAATTTCTCATCCTCACTTTCTTACACTCAAAAGTACACCGACAAATTTTCAATTTCCCATGAATCATTTAAATTTGCTATGCTAAGAAAACGTCGAAAAATAATAATATAAATTATACCTACACCATTGTTAGCTCCTGTTCATTGATGACCTCTCCGTCGCAATTCCAGCTTGACAAGTTAACTTCATCATCACAATGGCTATAACTCTGTGTAATCGGTTGGCAGGAACCGGTAATGCTATACGCCTCTTCACGGTTGGCATTTGGAGAACGGAAGCAAAATTTTTTGGTGCGATAAGTTTCAACAAACGGTAAATTTCGCTGTGGTGAAAATTTATCTTAAAACACTAGTCAAATTATAGATTAAATATCACTTACAACATCTCCATTGGGACTCGTCAAATTTAGGAGCAATCGTAGATTATTAAAGAAAGATGTTTTTTGCACCAGAATTAAGTCCAAATAACCATCGCCGACATGACTGTAACGCGCCACTCCTGCTGGGCTGCGCGTACAGGCGCAAGTAATATTAGCGCCGCTGATCATGAAAAATTTACCATTTATTATTTTCCATTGTGAAGATGGCGCTGTCATATCCGTGGTACTTCCAAAGTTAGGGGTAGCAGCATCAACTTGCGTTTCGTCATTTCCATTGTCTGCAGCAGCTTCGCAACTTGCCAAATCCTTTATTTCGCATTCCGCACTAGCTTGATTCGCATCACTGTTAGCCTCACAACTCTTCAGCGAAGTGTTGGACGATGAGGGCAGTTCATCATCAGGAGCTGTCGTTTTTACCTCTGCCACTAACGCTTCATTTATCAACGCGCGCTTTGACGCGCCCTCAGTGGCTGCACTGCAGCGCTCACAATTTGCACAGCAAATTTTTTCCTTTGTCGCTTCCGCATTCGCCTCGTCGCCGCCGACGCTTATTGGCTGCAAAACGCGCAATTCCGCTTCGTATCCCCTATTGGCTAGGAACGTTTTAACGCCCGCGTACTCGTAACGCTTCGGGCCCATCCAACGATAATTCTCACTTTTCGCCGCCACATCGCCCAAGTAGCCATAGGATAGCACACTGGCACAAAAGCGTATCAGCCCCTCGCGATTGCGTACACTACAAATATCCATGCCGCGACGCTGACCCAAAATCAGATGTATCGCCGCGGTACGCACATCAGCGGTGCCGTGCACACTGTAGGCGATCGTATCAGTGCTGCCCGCTGGTATTATCGCAATTGGCAGAGCTGGCTTCGGCACAAACGCCGGTTGGCGTGGGTCCATGTCCGCATCACATATTGCACGAAAGATGAGTCCGTTGATGACCTCTGCCGCAGTGCCATCGCCACCAACACAGCAGATCGCATCGAATGGCGCCAAATCGTCACTGAGCAGAATATCACGGATCTGATTCGAGCGCTGAGTTAAAATGCAAGACGCATCGATGCCAGCCAGCTGAAATAGTGGCTTGCAGTGGCGCTCATAGACCTCCACACCTGTCTTACGTCCGCCAAATGGATTGATGAAAACCAGCAACCGACGTACGCGTAGACGCAACGGCGCTGTATTCGCCAGCATTTTGTTGAGCAGCGCATACCATTGATGCACAACGTATGCATCCTCATTAAATAGCACCAGCTTACGCAACTCCCAGCGATTGCAATCTGTTGATGATTTGACAATATGTGTAGCATACGATAAGGCTAGGTATTGTTCTGTTGGCGGTGTACTGTCATTGTGTTGCTGTTGCTGTTGCTGCTGCTGGTGTTGGTGTTGTTGTTGTTGTTCAAAAGTACTACCATGCGCACCGAAATCAGCTAAAGGTTGCGGCGCTGTGATTAACAATGCCGCCGATTTGGTGTTGCCCTTGCTCACTCTAATCAGCTCGTTTACATGTAGGACCTTTGAGTTGCTGCCATAGGCTGCGTGTCGTGACAGCTGATGCTTACCGTAATCGCCTTTTTAGATTCAAATTTATAAGTACAAAAGAAACATTAAAAGTGATTGTTTTTAAATGAAATATAATAGCACAATAATTTCGTTTCGCTTACCTTTCATCAAATTACACTCAGCATCGGCGTCACCGCTGCGTTTCGTTTTCAGCCGCTCCCAAACGACATGATCATAATTGAGCAAGACGCGGTGGCGTTTCTTTTTGATTAGAAAGTTATTCAGTAGTATATCACAATGCTGGCTGCCGGCAAGTGTTGCTGCTGCGACTGCAGTTTCCTTCTCCTTTTTGCTGTCCGCTATTGAACTCACCGCGACGGCGGGAGTCTGCGTGACATCCGTGCTGCTCTGCGTCATCTTTGCGACTGCTGGCGAGTTACTGATTAGTTAAGCGCGACTCGACATGCCGATAGCTGTAGTGAAAAAGCATAGAAGTTAAAACAGGTTTTAATGCTAAATAAGTATAAGAAAAGTTGTGGAATAGCAAATGCGAAAAAAAAGAACCAAATATGTGAAACACGTAAAACCTCGCATTCCATATGCAACGATTGTGCTAAGTGGGGAGAAAATAAAGTAATAACTTGCTTTTGTTTAGCTAAAATACAGAGAATATCATTCTTGAATCCGCTCAGTATTGAGCTAGTGTATAGTTTTAGTATTGTTTAAAAGAGACGAATTACTATGAGGGAATTTGTATTGAAAAAATCGCATATACGCTTTTGGGTAACCAGCATTATGCTTTTAATATACATACCTACAAATGTATGTAACGCTTTGATATCAGTGAGAATAATAATAATAACAAATAAAGAAGAGGGAGGTACGTAAGTGCCCACATTCGCACAAACCGTACTTTACACGTCCAACGCATTATGTAACAATCGTAGTAATATACATACATATGTACATAAATAAGTAATAGGCGAGACAGATTACAACCTTAATGCGCATTAACAGTCTTAATACTAATGTGCATTAGCTCACCGTAAATGCACGAAATTTTAATGCATTTAGTTGGGCACATATGTAGCTTCGCGAGCCTGGAAATAATCGCATTATTCACACAGACACGATCGGCAATTAACACGTACGCTTGTCTCTCAATCAACACAACAACGCTGTTTTTGTCAGACACCCGTCTAAATGCACAAGATTGTCATCTGTTATGGTGCATTCTAAATCTTTAGCGTCTTTAAGATTCATTATTTATTATTATTCTGTTATATAGGAGCAATCTAGAGCAAAAAAATGTAATATTTTTATTAAGCT
Organism: Anomoia purmunda; assembly: GCA_951828415.1. NCBI lineage: Eukaryota > Metazoa > Arthropoda > Insecta > Diptera > Tephritidae > Anomoia > Anomoia purmunda. Next base: position 20,969,318 of record OX639993.1, read on the forward strand.
ACTAGAAAACCCTGGCAGACGTTACGCGCCATTTTTCAAATATGGCTAGTTATCATCGTTCACCTAAGCGCGCCGTCTGATGCTCAAATTTTAATATTTTATAGACTTGTGTATAATTTAATACAATATGACGTTTCAAACTGGTGGCATCGCTCTCCAAAATATATGGATGAACCTAGGCGAACGGTTTAACTCCCATATTTTAATATTTCATATAAGTTGCATATAATTGAATTAAATTCGACCTTTGAAATAGGTGGCAACCCTTATAGCTATGAACCTTATTTCCGAGAAAACCTATAGTTTAATATTTTATTTAACTTTTGTATATTTCAATTAATTTTAACTTTTCAAACAGGTGGCAACCCTCTCCCAAACATAAAATATACTTTACGATCGATTGACATTTCTCAAAACTTCATAAAAATCTGTCAGGCTGTTTCGGAGTGGTTCGACCAAAGACACCGTGGCACAAGATTTGTATATATAAGATTTCAGTCATCCAATTTACTTGAAAATACCTAGCGTCATTCCCTTTTTTAATTTTAAGTTGAACCTAAAATCACTTATTGACAACCTTACAAGGATGCACCCAAAATGTCCAAGAAGACCATAAAGTGAGCGCAACGCGAATCTTGGCAAAATTTCTGTAACAATGTTAAAGACAATTTTGAAACCAAAAGGCTGCGAAAAGTTCCTTAAAAAAAATGAACTCTAACCAGAAGCAGAATGGTAACCGGACGTCATCATTATCCGAAATGCTGGATATACTTATGAACACCTACATACATATTTCCCAGGTTGCTTTGACGATATCTCTAACACTTCGCCCGGTCCAAAGACCTACTCTTTGCTAAGAAACTCTGTAAGGGACATCGCACATTTTGATAGGGTGAAATGGGCTATAACGTCTTTCTAACCCTAATAATTGCTGGGACTATGTATATCCCACACTAGTGTAGAAAGCCGAGGGTGATTTTTCTACCAATCGAAGACTAGGCTGGTAATGTGAAACCAAAAGATTTCAGGCAAATAAGTCTCACCTCATTTCTTTTAAAAACTCAAGCATGACTCATATGTAGATGAATATACACGCGTATAAAAAATTGTTGTAAAGGCAAATATGTATGTGGAGGCCGCGCTTCATGAAATTGCCAATTGAAAAACGACTGGCCATCAAGATAGTTTTTTTTTTCGATATCGAGGAAGCCTTCAACAATGTTCACCCCGAATCTGGCTTGAGCAGCAGGGAGTGGTGGTGGGACTCCTTCTCGTATAGAGAACTATTTTTTCACAACTGTGGGATGGGTCTAGATGGAACAGAGATGTTTTACGCTAATTTAATTCAATAAAAAAAATTAATTGTCCTGAAATTGTTACAATTTAGAGCTCATAAACTGCTCACATCCAAATGCTCCGTGACATTTGTACAAGTCAAGTGGACACAGAGACATCCCTGGCAACTGCATAACCGATGAAATGGCAAGAAAAGGAATGAAAATATACGCGATCAAACACAGATTGCAGACTGAAATTATCGAGCAGGTAAATACCATCATCTAGGCCATGGAACTTACCGGCTAGACTATCAGAGAAGCTGAACACGCCTCACGGTACACATGGAAAGTAATTAGGATACTCAACCATCGATTTTTGTCGCAGTGAGAAGGCCGCCCTGGCCAGGACGTGCAACCAATTCTTCAAAAAGATCTTTTTGAATTGTTTAGCTATATAAAGAGCCCATGCTTCTTTAACAAGATTAGAAAAAAAACAGTTTTCTTGTTGAAAAAGAATAAACGCATTTGAAGTTTTTTGAATAGATTAACTATCGTAGTATTTTTTATTTATTCCATTTTTACCTCATAATTTTTTAATGTATGCATAAAAGAGATAACGACATCGTAAATATACGAATAATGGTTAATTACTGTGTTTTATTGTAATCTCATTAATTGCTGGCGACTCTACATACTCGTAGTATATGTACATGTAGTTGAACAGTGGATACAGTGGTGCCCAAAGAAATCCAACCAAAAATAATAATAGCAACGAATAATCTATCGGAGGTTTTTTGAAAATATAACTAAACTTAACGAATATTGTGAGTGGTGTGGTATTTGTTACCGCCAGTGTATATGAGGATAACTCGTTATTGTTTTTCAAGATGTTCGTTCGCCTTTAAGAAGCGAGCATTCGAAGAAACCAGTTGTCGAAACATTTCTACTTTCTGAATGTTTAAACGATCTCTTCGCATGTTGAAAAACGCTGATCCCGAATTTTGTTCTTAACAAACGGGAATAGGAAGAAGTCATTATGTAATGAATATAACAATTAGTAATTATTTCGACTTTTTCCTGCTTCAAATAATCAACTGTGTGCTGTGCGAGAGCTAGCGTTGCCCAAACCGTAACTGACCCAGGTTTACTGAAGAATAAAGCGGAGTTTTTGCGAACTGCTATGTGAAGGAACTACTTTTGTGGGATTTGGCTAATTTGGAAACAACCACACAGTGGATTGTTGTATTGTTTAGGGCTCATACGCGTAGATACTAATTTGGTTACCTGTCACTATACTATAAATATTTCCAGAAGAACCCCGATGGAATTTTTTTATCATTTATTTACAACAATTCACACGAGTCTTTTTTTGAGCTCCGGTTAAATGGTTTTGTCACGTTTGAATTCTGCAAACGAATCATAACTAGTGTTTTTTTGATATTTTTTCAATACCAAAACTCAAATGAAACCGTTCCAAATGTGTGAAGTAAAAACAAAAAGGGCGCGAAAATTTTCATGAGAAATTTTCATTTATTCACAAAATTATTTTATTTGAGATGCTGTTAAAGCAACGTTTTTTACCTTAATATATGATAAATTTTCAAAAATAGCGTGACATCCTAAACCTGCTTCCTAATGGTCGCTTCCGGTAACTTTCAGGATTACGCTCATATCATCTATAACTTTTATAAAACCAGATGAAATCTGAAACATCATTATCGGGTTCTGAGTTACATATATTTATAGTTTGTACAGGAAGTTAGTTAAAAGTGGATTAACAAAAATTGTATCGGTCAAATGAAATTTAAAAAAAATCATATAAATTTGGTAGTCCCAATTTCTATGCCCACTACTGTGTGTGCGTGTTTGGAAGCGTTTACAGAAACAATGTCAACTATGATTTGAGAGTAAAGACACAAATGCATTTCTAAAACTATTGATAAAAATTGATACAAAACATTTACATACTGATTGGCCCGTTTACGTCTAACAAAACGCCGGCAAAACTCACAAAGCGAAAGCATTACGCGCGACACGATAGATATAATGTACATACGTACAATATGCATGGATATATTTACTTAATAATTTATTTTTATTTAGAGCTAAACTTCACTTAATACGATTATCCACTTAAAATCGTAAAAAGTTGAAAGTTCCGCATCAAGTGATTCTTTATACTTGTAATGTAAGTAATTGCTACAAAAATACGAAATGTATAATCACGAAAGAAAATTTACATACAAGTATAATATTCGTACACATGAAACAAAGTACAAAGGTATAAAAAAGGCAGCTATTAAAGTCAAGTTCAAGCGTAAAGTTGCTCACCTTCAATGTCGATGGCGATGGCGACGGCAACACTCTGTTATCTATGTATACAGGGTTCGGCAGGTAACCTATTCAACGGTTCATATCTCTTTTGTGTGAATTAATTTTTTATTGATTTCAAAGAAAAAATTTATTAAAATTATAAAAAAATTATGATTTATTCACTTCAGCTTGATGTGACCACCTTTTGCCTTGACTATGGCTTTTAGACGGTTGCTTTTTGCACAGTGTCTATACTGGCATATTTTTTTTGCCGCAAAATTCAGTTGGCGTTTCTGTCGCTATCAAAAATGTGCTGATTTCTGTTCTTGTTTCAGTTCTTTGCGACATCGCGCCCAAGGTGAATTCTTACAAGATCGTGTTAGAAGTACAACGACAAAATTCCCCATGTATTTTGTTTTTGCGTATTATTATTATAATTATTGTTACTGTTGGGGATTGTTCACTGCGAGCTGGAGGTCTATTGTGGCCCGCTCATGGATTACAGAACTTCCTTTAGTCCAATATCCGAGATGAACTTTAGTATAGAACCTGGAGTTTGCACTGTCATCCGTTATTAGATATTCACCCAAGTACCTTTTGCGTTTGGCCAGGTGATATTTTAACCTGCATGGTCCTGTAAGTATCCCCGTAATAATTCTTATGTTGTTCTTCGATTAGCCCATGCATTCTAAAAATCGCTTTAGATTATATGATCCTAGGAGTGCTTCTGAATGATTCCTACCTGGTATATTTCTCCAGCAAAGTTTCCGGTGGGCTTTCTCCTCTTCCTTGACTAGTGGGGATAGTGCCCCCATCCCACAGTGAGTTGACGCTCTCTTTTTCGCGAGTTTATCCGCGTTCTCGTTTCCCTCAATACCAGTATGCTCCGGAACCCAGAGAACCCATACTCGATTGCTCAGACCAAGTGTGTTCAGCTTGTTAAGACACTACATCACCAGTTTAGAAGTTATCTGTTGAGATTTGAAGGCCTTGATAGCCGCTTGGTTGCCTGTCAATATGACCATGTTCCGGTTCCGGTAGTTGCAGATAGTATTGAAGAATGCACATCTTCTTATTGAGTTCAGTTTTAAACCTTTTTACAAAGTTAAACTCAGGTTGCTCCGCAAGAGTGTTCATTACCCCGCGAATCAGATACCTCTTCGCCCCGATATTGCTATCAGTCATTCTTCAGTGATGTGAAGAGGTGTAATAGCACAGATTGGAGAAATAAAATTGGCATTACGTGAACGCCTGAATTCTCTTTCGACTGACATACTAGAGGGGTATCAGTCAACGAAGACAGGGAGGGAATTCTTCTTTGATTTCTGAACTATTCTTGGAAAGGTCAGTTTCAGTGTGAAGGTGAATCGACGGTCAAAGGACCACTGAGGCTCACAACACTACAACTCCCGATACTGATAAGAGTGTTCTAAGATCAAGTGGAATTGTCTAATCATTTTCTTCTACCGTGCCCATTTTTCATTGAGCTCGGATCTAAACACTTCGAACCCTTACCGTGATAACTCTCTATTAAAAAATTATCATTCATTGAAGTTCGAACCAACAACAAGTTATGGTGTAAGCGCCAAATTATTATAATTATTATTAAAGTTCTTGCCGATGACACAACGTCTCTTTACTGATAATGTTTAGTGCGTGACGTTTGTATAAATAACACTCTCTTTTTTCATTATAGTTATCTCTGAAATAAACCACAACACCATGTCAATGAAAACTGATAAGTTTCAAAATTTGGAACACCGCGCTGTAATAAAATTCCTTGTTAAAATAGGAAATACACCGACAGAAGTAGTTGAAGACATTACCGGTTTCTCAGTGACCGAATAAAATGTTCAAAAAGTCGAAAAATTAGTACTGAGCGATCAAGAATGTAATCTTTAATTGTTGCAGATAGCAGAAGAACGACAGAATGAATTGGAGAGATTGGAGAAGTGTGACGCATTCATTCAACCAAGAGTCGTTGCAGTGGATAAAAAGGAAATTCAAAGTGGAAAAGTCAGCGTCGAACGTTATGTACACAATTTATTGGGATAGCGAGGGAATTTAATTAAAGTGTCTAAAAGGAACAGTCAGTACTACGATAATTTACTGGATCGACACGTGAGGGAGACCGTTCAAACCGCTCGGATTCAAAAATGCATTAAAAAACTGCGGAATTTATAAAAAATTGTCGTCCACCCTACAGTCCGAACCTGGCTCTCAGTAACTTATTCCTTGTGTGATTTTTAAATGTAAAAAAGGAGTTACGTAGACGATTTTTACGGACAACAGACAACAGTGAAATAAAGACGGCTGTAAAAAAAACATTTTGCAACTACATTTAAAGAATATTTTTTCAGTGGCATAAAACCATTACATTTACGATAAGTGCATTTCGCTACATTCCACAAATAAAAAAACCATACTTTTCATTCATTCAGTGCCTTAGGAAGCGAACTTATCGAACTCCTTTCATATGCATTTATCAAAATCATTATGAAAATCTTTATCAGTAGTAATCCTTACTGGTTTCTTTGCAATTATTATTAGGCCGGTTTTTTTTTGTAACCGACTAGCAAAATAGCGCTCCAACTCGGATAAAATTTACTTTTCATTGCAAAAGGAACCTAGTTTGCATCATTCGTGAAACATGCGAACGGAAAATAGTTATGCTGGCAAATTTTTGGTTTATTGGTGGTATATTTAAAAATACTATATCAATAAAAACAGATTTGCATTTATTTTACCGTGTTGATTCAACTTGCATATTTTTCCGAGTTTGGGTTGTTGTTTTGGATGCAATTCATTATCCTACCTTGTGTTCTTTTGCTAGTCGTTTACCCAAAAAAAAAAACACGTTTGTTACTATCTAGTGTGCCGATACAATAAAAATATGTACTGAAAATGTATTCTTTGGTTTTGGTAGTTTTTTTTTACAATCAGATTTGAGTCATTGTGTTATAAGACAAAATCTATTTTTCGACTAGCTTTTTTCTACTCAAGCTCGTCTGATAGTAAAATCAGTCAATCAATATTAAATAAAAGCAGGCGTTGTTTGTCATAAGTATTGTATTTATAACAACGTCAGAAAAGAAAAAAAAAATCGGCAAAAATCTACGGCAGTTTATAACCACTTCAAATTAAAACTTAAATTGAATGATCTATAAAACTGCATTGCCGATTTTTTTTTAAATCTGGTTAATAAGTTTATATATAAGTACATATGTAGGAATACAATTTTTATTTACTACTACACTACCACAGACTTAACTTATTTGCATCGTACCAACAACTGACTATTGTTTTTTAAAAATCAAAAAGTTTACTGGACAGACCTGCCGATCTTAATATTCGCACATACATACCACATAGATTCAACCTCCCAAATAACTGTATTTTATTATTTTTTTATTATTTTGTTTTAAGTTAATGAAACTTCTGAGTGTTACTTTTAAACATACATATGTACATACATATGTATATACTGGTATATGTATGTATGTATATTTGCTCTTATATGAATGCTGTCTTTGTTAATATTCTACCATACTACGGACGAATGATAATGAAAGCTTATGGCTGTTCATGGCCGATTGTTTTAGCATTTATTATATTTTTGTCCAACTTCGTTCAGCGGTTCTACTAAATAGGTAAGAAACGATAAGATTAAATACAAATACATATTAGATATTTGATATCGAACTAAGTTATTTATCTGTTTATTTCAATCAGGGTAGGTATCAAAAAAAGTACTCGTATCGAAACCCGATATTATTCTGCAGAATTTTTTATCTAATAAATTATTCTATCTAGTCTATTCAAACGTAATATAATCTACGTATATATGTATAAAAAAAAGCCGAAAGAATTAGCCGTTCGCGCTTTTTAAATATTTATTGTAAATTTATTTATAAAAAATAATAAAATTAAAAATAATATTTATTTTTTCAATGCGTTTCCGTTTCTTTTTCGTTTAATATTTAAATTAATTTTTTATTGTCATCCGACTTAGTAATTTTCGATCACGTTTGGTGACTTAAAATATAGTTCTGATATTGTTAAACACAAAAAATAGTCAAATATGTGCATTGATAATGACTAGGACGTGATACAAAATTTTCATGTATTTTAATCCTGCTGGACTTTTGCATAAAAACCAGAATCATATGGGAATGTTTTGGGGGAGTAATATGCAAGGTCCTTTTATCCCGACGACATAGTCAGATTTCAGTAAAAACTGATCGCAAATGTGATTGTTTTAATCACTTCAATTAAAAAAACTGAGCTGGCTGAGTTTTCTATTCTTTTTTTATTGTACTTTTACTTCGCTCTTGAAAAAATATAATTTTAAATCGCAAAAAGTCCATATCCGTCGAAGGGATGGAATTATTCTCTTATCTTCTCTTCTCTTCTATAAATTGTATTTCTATTGAAAAATATCATTGAAATTGTATTTAAAACTATTAAATATAAAAATATAAAATATATTCAGAATTGAGTGATCGCATTTCCGTAGATTTCACGATTCTGTAGGCACATTTTATTGTGTTAAATTTTTTTTTACACATTTTAAGAGTAATTTTAAACAGTTTTATGGTGTTCACAAGTACAAAGGTTTACCCTTAAAATGATTAAGATTTTTTATACATTAGCACTAAGTGCCAAAAAAAATTATAAAGTATACATATGTATATTTTTACGCCAAAAAATCTGCATATCGAATAGCTTCATAGCCAGAACAGTCGATACAAGTAGGTATCGATACTTTAGAACTGATATTTTCTTTCAAATATTCCAATTTTTCATCAGCTTGAACTTTCAAATAATTTTCTGACGTATACGATTAATATAATTGAAGAAATTTCTGGAAATATTGAGGAAAACATTATTTCTAATGGTTCCAAAAACCGAAGGCTGATTGTCCTTTTATCAGAAATTTTGAAGCTTACATCATGACTGGAAACAAATGATGTTCGGAAATACAACCATTAGTGTTCTTTCGTTTCATAGATTACAGCTATTTCAGGCCAAAGTCATTTGCCATTGTTGCCTTTAAACTCTAACGAAAATAAATGATTTAAAATAAAATAAATACATAATTATAGCTTTTTTTACTTCTGAATCAGAAGATTTTTCATTAGAAACTTTTATATATCGAAAGTTATTCGACAAGCTAAGTAGACAAAAAAATTGTCCTGACCGTGATAAGCTAAAAACCAACAAATGGTAAAAGTAAATTTTATAAAACAAAGCGACTCTCCCGGATTAATAAACAAACCACCATTATAATCAAAAACTTAAAAAGAAAAATATCACTTAAGTGAAGTACCTTGAAAAAAAGGTCGGCACCGAAGTATGGCAACACTACACCAATAAATCTAGCATTGTCAAAAAACTCAAGAGAGCGGCACGTATGTAGATCTTGTAAGTTCTTGATGTGTACTCAAAGTTAACATGAAATAAAAGGCGAATCTGTAAGCAGTAAGTGTATTCATTGAAAATTATTATACATATTACAAAATTACAATTCAAATCATTATCATTTGCAACCATAATTGGTTTACAAAAGCAATGGAATTTTTTAAATTTAACTAGAGATCAACCTGCACTGCTTTAAAGTAGTGATCTCGTAGCAAGTTCAGTGCCATATCCCCATTAAGAACAACTCGGAATGCTACTATATGTGGAAATAATTATACAAAAAAAAAACGACACAATACAAATAAAAGGAATGAAGCAAAACAATGCGAAGGCAGTGAAATGAAATTTGTATAATAGTGAATGAGTGAATAATGGAAATATGCCCTGTAGGAAAATTCGAAATTTATATTAATCATTTTCATAATAAAAATTATTATTTGTTTCCAGTTTTTTGATATGCCCTTTATTAATATTTTTGAAAATTTTATTTATTATTTATACGAAAAAAATTTGGACGACTGATGAAAAAAAATAAAACATCCAAAGCGATGATAAAATATGTACGGCAACGCCTAAAAAATGTATCCAAATGTATCCATCATAGAAAGCTAAAGTATTTTTAATTTTCTTTATTACTATAAGGTCCGCTTGCGAGAAAGCAGGTTATCTATTTAACTCTGAGTTTAACGGTTAAATTGATAAATTTGCTTGCACAGCAGAATGCTAAGCATCAACTCAAAGTTAAAAACATAAATATTTAACCTAGCAATTATTCAGGGTTAAATTTTCAAGTTTGTGACATTCTGTCATACCTAAATAAAAAATAAATTTGTCAAACAAATTTTTTTGAAATAAATAAAATTCGCTTTTTCGACAATAATAATGCCATCGAATACGTTGGCTCCAACTCGAAGCGATCACTTCCACGTGATTAGAGATCAAGCATGCCAAGCATTTCGAAAATAAAAAATAAAAATAAAAAATAGATATTTGGGAGACATTAAATAAATTCATTTTACGTAGGCAACTCCTCTTGCAGGGGTTCCGCTAAAAACTTACATCCGGTGATCAAGTTCAGGCACCCTAATTTTAAACGAAACGCTTCCATAACATTTTGGCATAGTACGGATTTTCGAATTTCTTGATTACTTTCGAACGTTCATTGAATTGTAACGGATTCTTAAACGAAACTCATAAATAGTTGCTATACAAATTTACTTTAATTCACGTCGATTACCTTAACTACTTTGGCTTTAAAATTATGCAAATTTCCACCTTCACTTGGTAACTTTAACATACGACTGATAACTTTGAACGAATATTTTGGCATTTCTTGTAGTAGTTTTATCATTGGGAAACTTCTGATATCTTATTGTTGGTTTATTGGATTTGTAATAGCATAAAATACTATCCATATATTTTTCGCGAATGTTGCGATGCTACAACCCCTCTCATTATAAATGTTGATAGTCCGATATGAACAAATAAAGTAAAGGCAGAGTTCAGGTATTCTTGTAACTCATTTTGGTCAAGGAATGAAATATTGTTATAAATAGAAATAAGCTTAAATTAGTACTGGACACAAACGTATCCAATTGCATACTATATATGGATTTGTATCAAAACCGCATCAATAGTAATAAAACGGGGTACTCACGCCAAACTTGTTTGATAAATCTTTTGGAAGACGGTTGAGCACTCACGACAATTCTATTTGCAAAACTCTAGTGCTCCTTTTTGAGAAGTGAGTGGACAACTAGCGACTACTATTTGATATCTGCTTGCTAACTGCTTCTGGTGCCCATTCACAAACATCTTCCGACTGTTTTCAAAGTTCTTTTCTGAAAATGGATTCGGTACTTTAACTATCTTTACACAAAATCTCGACGCACAGATTGTGATCGAATTTTATGAGAAATTTTTGTTAAAGTCAGCGGAAAAACTTTATGCACCAAATACAAATGTTTGGATCATTCAACAAGACAATAACCCAAAACACCAGAGTCGACTATGCACGTCTTCGGAAGCAGAATAACAAAAAAATAACGCTGCAATTTGGAGGGATCTGTCTCCAGATTATGCTGGAAAACTAAACGAAGGTTGTTCAAGGTATTGGAATTAGCAAAAAAAAATAAAGTGTATTTTTTCTTAAAATTTTTACAGGCGAATCTATTTTGTGGAACACAGTGTGTATACATTTATAGTATGCACATATGTATGTACATATGTAATACTCAATTTATTGCACTTTTGTTTAGTATGTACTCGTACTTCAGGTTATACGGGGGAATGCTGGTTGCGATATCAGAAATTATTGACTTTGTATATTGGTAGATAAGTTCGTATGTACATACATATGTACATATGTAGTTAAGGTGTGTGTGTTTCTACAAAAGTATGCACGTATGGAAATGTTCAACATATGTAAATATTTAATGATGGTGTTTTGTTTCGCACAATGCAGTCTGGTTTCTGGTTTGTGTTCTGCATTCGTAAGCAGTTTCTATAAAGAAAAAAAAACATAAATGACAACAATGATCGTCAGAACGAATGATCACATTAGCGTTCATATTATCGGGATATTTAAAATGGGCATTCGTTGATTCATTTGGAAAATACCGACTTCAATGGGTTCAATGGGTTCAGCCCTGAATTTTCTCTTAACATGCATCGGTTACAAAACTGTCGTTATTTATTTTAAATAAAAAAGTGCGCACTTTTTTTATTTATCCATATGCTCTTCCGGTTTTTCAATACAGAGTTTTGCAAAACAAAATACTGCCAATACATAATTTTGATTTACAGAATTTAAAATTACAGTGTTCCGCAATACAGAATTTTAACAGTACAGAATTTTGAATTACAGATTTTTGAATACAGAATATTGGATACAGAATTTTAAATACAGAATTTTGAACCAAAATCATATTGTACCCAACCCATAAAAAATACTATCATTTACCAATCAAAATATAAATCTCAAAAAAATTAAATATTAAGCTAAATTTTTTTTAAATAAAACTCAGGAAATTAAAATCAATGCCGCAGACAGTCCTTGTAACAGGAATTATGTTGTTTTACTCCTCCCAGACGAAGCATTTCTCTTTCCGAATGATTTTTGGAGTTGAAATTTGGAAAACAATCGTTATATGCGGTCCCTGGAAAATACTGAGGGGGTGCTACGTTTTCTACGATGACATTTTGTTTTTCCTAAATTTATGTCATACAAAAATTTAATTATTTTAATGTATATATGTATGTATGTATGAATTTCTCAGCAAACTGCTAACTGTTTGCAAATAAAGCGAAGACACAAAACATGTTTGTCCGAGCTTGTTCTGATTGCCTAAATAAGTTCATATGTATGTATATACGTAGGCAGGCCCAAAAATTTCTGGCCGCCGGAGATACAACTATTTAATGCCATTAAATTACTAGCCTTTTCGTTACTCCCTTACTTGGACTATTCGTTTTATTACAAATCTACAGTTGTGATAGTATAGTAACAAATCCAGACTGTCGATTATTTAATAATTCGAAATGCGTAAAATTTAATTAAAAATTGATTTTGTTCTCTTGGAAATGCAGCACAAAATAATAGAGAAATAATTTAGTGTGAAAAGAGAATCAATTGATGATGAACCGCGCCTAGGACGACCATTAAAAGAGTGTCATTCCGTTTCGTGTACCGTGGCAAGTATTTTCGTTCAATTTCACCACACCAGACACCAATTAGATCTAATCGGATTCAAATATAAATCGGCGAAAGTCAAAAAAATTCTGGTATGGTGAAATTGGACGGGAATTTCTTTGAGTTACGATGGGAGTGATGGAACGTCTTTGTAATCTACGTTCTTTGCAATTTGAAAAAAAAAATTGAGTGAAAATAAAGCCAATGGGAAGTGGAATGCAAAAAGTCTTTATCTCTTTTCGAACGGAAAGAAGTTTAGTTTGCAATTGTTGCTGACGATGTTATGAAGATTCTCTGACCGATGGAGAATCAACAAAGGAGCGTCGCCCACTCTCACCACCACCGAAAACAGCAAAGTTGATTCAATCTCAGTAAAAGATTGTAGGTGCAATCTTTTGGGATGCCGTAGAAATTTTAATGGCGGAGTTTAAAGAATGCAACAGTAAACGGTCGTGTGGTTTTCAAACTATATTTTAAGGTTAAAGAAATGTTAGTAAAGCACTGTTTTTATAATTTATAGAAATACTTTAAGGAAGCTTATATTGAATAATAATAGTAATAATAATAATAGGATGTTGTTATTTCCCAAAAATCTCAAAATATTAAAACATATACCCATAAAAAACAGCTGATGTTAAAAAAAAGATGGGTATAAAATTAATTTGATATTATTCTTTGAAGTCACCTAACAATATTTTCAAAGTACGGTTACTACGAAAAATTGTGTTTTCCCATATAAAATACATGTGAAATGTGATCGGTTTGAGCAACCTATAAATATTTTGTGATTTAAACAAAATATGAGTATTGTTTTTTTTAAATAGAATAATCCAAGGAGGTGAAACCCTTAAAATCCCGACGTTATTTTTCCGCACACACACATGGATAAATATTTAGAAACATATATGTACATATTTTTCATATCATTAAAAAATTTCAATTGGTCTTCCATTGTTGTGATGGTCGAGGAAGATAACTATTGAGATTTTTATATTCTGGCTGGCTAAATTTTTATGATATAGCGAAAGATCTAATAAAACCATTTAAACTAAAAGCCAATGCAGTATTTTAAATCTTGGTGCTAATTTAGTGGCCAGCTCCAGAATAAAATTAAAAGGTTTGGAGTAAATTTTGAGGAAAATCGACTTAAAAAATATCGGTGTAAGACATCGCTCGAAGTCACATCGATGTATCGATGTTTTTAGATTACATCGATGGTAAACATCCCTAACTATATATTAAGCAAACTACTCCTTCTACGAGCTGTCCTCTCGAAAGCTGGAATGAAACGCCTTACAATTGGGTTCGTTTCATATACAAAATAATTGCGGAATGTTTTCTGTAATTGCTTTGTGCCCCTTTTTCCCCTAGTTGTGTAGGTAGATATAAATTATGTCATTATGTGTGCATGAGCAAAAAAAAAACAAGTGGAACTCGAACTATCACCACCTTCTCTTTACGTACCTTGATAACTTTTTGGTGTTTTGGACATCAATATGTCCGCCTCCAACAACCCACCAGCGTTCACCATATGCCCTATTCCGGTTGGTTTCATGCAAAATAGATGTATTCGTTGATATTCTTTTTTATAGCTTTATCTTTGCAATTCGTCGAAAGAAGTCTATAACCCAGCCAGATCACTGAGGTTACGTAAGAAGTTTACACTGCTTGAATTCTTCGTAAAAAACAATTTGTAAAACTTTTATCAATTATTGGAATTCAATCACTTTCTTAGTACATAATAAAATTGCTTATTTGCTTTTTTCACGGTTTAAAATATTGCCAATTTAAATCACTTTTTCTTTTAATACCACAGGTGCATTCAACTATACAAATACTTAATTTTTTTTTTAAGTTGCCACTTCGAAATTATGCGGGAAAGCTCAACCCGCAGCAACACCAATTTTAATTAATTTGTTTTTTTTTTTAGTTTAGAGAACGCTCTAAACACTAAACAATCAAATTGATGGTAAGAATCTTTAAAATGCGTTGAGCAAATAAATATGCGGTGCTGCAAAAATTCCTTCCAGTATTCTCCCAATTGAAAGAAAAAGTTGAGCAAATATAGCTAGAAAGATAAAAAGCAAAAAGTACAAGTAAGTAAAATAATACTAACTATGTGTCTACTCTGCTATAGCTTTTATTATTAATACTTAAATAACTAATTTGGACTTTGCCGTTTTTCTTATTTTGTGTGAGGTATTAAGAACAAAATTGCAAGTTAAATGCATAGAGTGGTGTTTTTTTTTTTTTAATTTGGGTAGGATGCATTAAGTTTGTATATTATTTCCAAAATTTTATTTACTAATTGACTGATAAATTCATTTATAATTCATTTTAAAAAACTATAGTTCTCATAATTTTCCCATCTTATCTATTCAAAAAAAAAAAAAAACGTGATAGTGGTTTGCTTATCAACCACAAAGAACGTAGACAAAGAAGTTCCACTATTCTTTTAACAAAAATTCTCGTCCGATTTCACCATACCAGAACTAATTTGACTTTTGCTGATTGATATTAGAAACTGATTAGAACCAAGTGGTTTCTGTGTCAAGAATTTTCGTGCAATTTCACCACACCAATAACGAATTGAATCTAATCAGATTTCAATACCAATCAGCAAAAGTCAAATTAGTTCTGGTGAATTGGACGAGATTGTCTATTAGAGGAACAGTGGGATGGGATGGCACTTCTGTGTAATCTACATACGTTCTTTGTCAGCCAGCGAACGGCAAATTTATTCTTGTGAAAGGTGAAAGAATCTAATATTTTTTATTAGACAAACTATGATAAAACCTCAACGCCGAAGCATACACCTAACTGAAACCTCAAGCAATTCAACTTTGTTTTTATTTTTACAACTGCGTGATACTTACCGATTGCCAAAAATCACTGCTGCTAGTTTCGCATGCCAGGCTTCACTTCACAAACACTAATTTCAATCTACTTTGCTACACAAATTATATAACTATTTAGGCATACTTCTAATAATTACAAATAAACACATTGATTGCAAGAAATCACACAAAACTTTGCCATAAAATTTACACTCGCGCGATGCTACGACACCATTAAAAAAAATACACCAAATACATGGAAATCGAAACAAATGCTACAACACAAAAACATAGATAGCACCAATGTACAATCAAATTCAGTGCTTTGAAAATACTAAACAAAAACAATGCTGAACTGGCGAAATTAGCGCACCACTAAATTGAGTAGTGTTGCCTCTTCGACGAAAACAAAGGGTAAAATTTGTGATAACTAAATTCAGATTGGGGGTTAGGAATTAGACATAACTCAATTATTAAAGGTTTGCTCAATAGTGATATTAGAGTTTTCATGTTAGCTAAGCAAAAACTGTCATGAATATCATTCAATATACAATTTTTGTATTTTATTCAAACCGAATGGAGAAATAGTAGCTGTGGTTTTGAAAATTTTTTAGTATTTTTAGTATTTTTTCGGAGCGCCACTACGCTTAAATTTCAAGTTGTGATCTTTCTTGGCAGAAATTTAGTTCCGAAACTTAAGAAAAACTCAGGACAAACAAGGGATATTGCATTTCTCTATTTTAAATTCAAATGAACTAATCTTTAATAAAAAGAGCAATTTTTCTATAGAAGAGTGCTTAAATGCTTTTTTTTTATGAAACTTAAGTTTTTGGTAATGCAGCTTGGATCCTGCGAGTTGAGCCAACTCGGTAAAATCAAATCCGACCTGATATGTTGTGTGGGAAAGTGAAAAAACTGCGCTGTTGTGAATGAGCTCTCAGAAAATACATGAGAAATTTCAGTTTAACACCCAATCCGTTTTTTTTTTTGATAGTCGGTTACAAAGAAATAGACCTTTTACCCTTTTCTGCATTTAGAGCTATTTTAAGGACAAAGGAATGAAACTAAGATAGTTTCACAACACTAATTATTTCCAGGTGGCAGCCAAGGTTGCCATTTTCAAATTTTTTTTTATCTAAGCTGGTTGAAAAAATTCCGTTTACCATGATTGTCAATATTAAATGTAAAATGCCGTAATTAAGGAAACAATTTAAAATTTTCGTCTCTCTGAAAGTTTTGCAAGAAATAAAAAATTTTAAAACAAAAAGAGGGAAGGAATGAAAAGCATTAAGAAAATATTGGATAACATTAAATTGAAAACAAGAACGATAGAAACAAGATCGCGCCGTCGCGCAGCGAAAGAGAATGCCCCAAATCCAGTAAACAAATATTATGGGAGAAAGAATAATTAATAACTTCCAATTTTTCAGTGAGAACGTGTTTTAATTATGATGAACTGTCAAAATGTGATGTATAGGTAGAGATAAAATAAATAAACCTACAATTTGATTTGTGAAAAAAGGTTGATCTGCTTGGACTTGAGAACTGTCAAAATCGGCAAACCGAAGTACTCTGTATTCAGTTCACTGTGCTGTTAACCAGGGCTTTCGTTTTTTAGAAACGTAGAACCAGATTTACAGCATATGTTAAATTTTTGTAAAGTGGCATCTCTGGTGAGAGCGCATAAAACAAACAAGGCTTTTATCTGACAGTTCTCGTAGTAAGAAACAGAATTTTTGCTATTTTGTGCACGCCGTTTAAATCTTTAATTTATTTACATTCGATTTTTAAACTACATTTTGAGTTTTTAACGTAATTCAAAGCATGGATGAGGGTGACTACGATAACGACGAGTAAGTAAATTATATAGTGTGATAACTAATTTATTATCACACCATTTGTCAGCATGTTTTGAAGCAATGCTCTGGAAATACAATTTACACCCTTTGCAGTGTCGGCGGTGATGATTTCGATGATGTAGACGAAGAGGATAACATCGATGATATTAACCAAGAGGAGGAGGCGGACAATATTGAAATCATAGCGCCAGGAGCTGCAGGTGGCGGCGTGCCAAAGTCGAAACGTATTACAACAAAATATATGACGAAATACGAACGAGCGCGCGTTTTGGGTACTCGTGCTTTGCAAATTGCAATGTGCGCACCGATTATGGTAGAGCTAGAAGGCGAAACTGATCCATTACAAATCGCTATGAAAGAGTTGAAGCAGAAGAAGATTCCAATTATTATAAGACGATTTCTACCTGATCACTCATATGAGGACTGGAGCATAGATGAATTAATTATAGTGGATCATTAAGTTGTAGTTTAAGATTGTAATTTTTATTAAAAACAAAACATATAATGGACTTTTTTTTTCAAAAGGAAAATGTTTAATTTACACAATGAGGTTTTGAGAATATATTTCCTATGACCTAAGAGTATTGCCTTATGGAGAGGAAGGGTTTTTGACGGCTTCAATTTCTTTTTCTAATTTTTAAGCACCAGTGGACATCTTATCAACTCCACGCATAGCCATATTCCTTATCATAACAAACACGTTCCAAAAGGGTTACTGCATTTTGTCCTGTACGGCACATGCACTCTACAACAGTGGGCAGCAATCCGCAGTCTGATAAATTTTCTTGCCCGAAAACCTGCCCCGCTGTTTCATCTTCGGGTTGCTCCGTTTGCTTCTCTTTATCGGCGACACTTTCGGACTGTTCCAGCAATCGTTGCGTTGCTTTGCTGAACGCGAACGTATTGTTGTTACTGGCAAGAGTAGCACTAAATGTATTTTTCGTTTCGCTTAGTAAGTGGCAGGCGTAAGGCAGGAATGAGGGCAACACAACACCTTTTACTTCGATGCTGTTATAATCTACGCCATCCATTCGCACTTTACTCGAGCGTGTAGCCAAATGTTGCATTGTAGCTTTGGGAAAAGCGACTGGCGCCAGTAGTGTCGGTGGAATTCCAGCTAATTTTCCCACATTGGAGATGGTGCTCTTGGCATTGAGAAGAAAACTGAAGAATCCTTGACACTCAACGCCTTCTATTAATAAAAGCGAGTTATCGCTGAAATCCTCGGACATTTCCTGTACATTTAATCTTCGCGTGTGCGCTGTTTGCATTCTGCGCAAGTCTTTGTCATCAACTTCCAAATTTTCCAAAAAGCTATCGGTGTCTTCTTCATCATCATCCACCAGAAGTTCATGTCCATTGTCCGTTGTGTTGTTAGCTGTTAAATTAGTTTTTTTTTTTAATTTTTTTTTTACAATAACAGCAATACTATTGTGGACTTACTGTCAGTCGCCGCACCGATGCTATTGCTTTCCTCGGTAAAGTTGCCTTCGTCAGACTTATTTAATGCGCCATCCTTTTTCAATGGCATCGTATACTCGATGCCTTCTTGTCGCAAAGCGCTACGCACACCGCGTGTACTGGGCGACATCAGCGCGTGTGTCTCCACACAACCACCGGTGCCAGCTGCACGAAACAATACTGTAAATGTATTTGCACAAAGATAAAAGTATGGACACTGTCTAGCACGTAGCAATTGGAATAGTCCTCGAAAACTGTAATCCCAATCATCTGCGAGCGCATCGCGTTCACGCTCTCCCAGTACAATGCCATTGTTGTTTTTGGAATTGCGTGGGAAGAGTGTCATCCAAGGAATGTGTGGATGTTGCCAGTAGTATGTGGCCTGATTGAAGCGGGTGGCCGGTGAAATATCCAAACCACATTGCGCATTTTGCGTATCAATGCAGCGTACAAAACTCGTCAAACCACTGGCCAACTGGCTAGTTTTCAACGTAGTTGTCGGTAATTCACTACTACAGAAGATACGCACACGCGTTTTAATGCTCCAGTCCATTGGGAGATGCTTAGTGAATTTCTGTTCCTCCAATGCAGCTTCATCGTCCTCCACAGCCGAATTACCGCGTAGCATGGCGGCGAAGGATTTCGGATCGAATGGCTGCAATACTAACTTGGCCGGTGGTGGTCGTGTAGGCGTTTCGCGTACAAATGTTTCCTTCGATGGTGCAGGTGGTGGTGTTGGAGTGTCGACGAATCCGAGCAGCGAATCGTCTTCGATAAGCGGCGTGCCATCGATGCGTGAACGTTTAGTATCCGCAGTTTTACTGACAAATTGGAACGGAAAGTATAGTAGCTCAAGAGCATAATATAAAATAGCATTAACTTACATTGCAAATGGGTTTTTTCGTTTTTGTGTAATTTTCGCCTCCAGCAAGCTTGCTTTATCTATTCCCGCTTTGTCTAAGTTGGACAAGTTTTTGTTTTGACTCAAACGCGCAGCTAGCTGCTTCTTTTTCTGTTTTAACCGATGCAGTTTGATAAGCTAGAATGGAAACAGTATTGAGTGAGCTTTGTTAGGGACATATCTTTTTATTGCATGCGCGACCTACGTCATCTGGACGTGTCCAGTTTTGTGATTTGCTCTCTTTCGTAGTCGACATTTTCTTAAACTATTTTAAATTTTAATAAAACAAAAAAAATTAAGTACTACAGCTGCCGTCGTATCAATTTTCTAATTTTCTTTAGTGTTGCGCGCAATTTTTTTATGTGCAAATTTTGCTTTTTATAATTTTTTGCTAGCGATCAGCTGATTGTTAAGGTCGAGTTGCCAATAAGCAGAAATATGTGCGGGGGCTTAATATACCCTGTAAGACTCTCATTCAGATAACGTAAACGTTAGGATTTTTATAAAGAGGACATATGTATGCACATCTGTATCTTCCTTATCTGAATCGAGCACATGTTTTTAAATTAATAGAATTTATGTAAAGCGGGACGTGAGTTTGCAGTCCTGGTCCCGAGTTTTCTCTCGACGGCGCTAAGGACGGTGAAACTTTTTCGTTGTTTTTTCTGTCTTATCAAATATCTAGCGTTCAGATATGAATTTGCATACCCACATATCCCACATATTTTAAAAACACTCAAGCAACAAAATGTAAAAATTAATATGTCGGTAAAAAAATTTACCTGAGAATGCAAAAAGATTTAAAGGTTTTTTTTTTTAAAGAAATCTACTACTTCGACCCTGAATTAGAATAATTCCACCACAAGTAATGGCGCTGAAATTATTGGACAGTACAATCTTTATAAATGAAAACCTAAATCGAGTTAGGAATAAAAAAAATCTATAAATCTGCGGTGAAAACAAAGTTTTTGAAATCAACGGCAATGCTTACACTCTTAAAACTCAACTAAAAAAAAAAAAATAGAAAAAAAATAATAATATTTATTATGAGCGATTTTTATTTTGATTTTAATTTTTTCGATCAGTTTTAATCATTGTTTTATGAATTGAATTCTTTTGATGAAAAATAATAGTTATTCTTGGATGATCCAAAAATTAAAACTTACAAAATATCTATAAAATTATGATTTTTATAATAAACTTGTAGTTTGTTACACTAAAATTGAAATGAGCTATCAAACTGCGTACTCGAAAAATTAAACCCTATGATTTATGAAGTTTTTGTGATAGCATGAATTATATTTTTAATATACATAATTAAAAAATAATAAAAAAAATGTGCCACAAAAATTTTTTTTGAGTTACAGCACATTTTTAATTAAATCAATACGAAATTGCCCATATGGAATGCAAATTTGATTATGTCATCTTGAATCGATTAACTTCAAAAGTGGAAAATTAGAATTTTTTTTAAAGCCAATTATACTATTATGCCTTATAGCGACTGAATTTTTATAATTCTGATACAATTACTCTACGTAACTTAAAATCTCCAAATTGCGTATGTAATTTTCTTTATTCAAAATGAAAATTTCTGAATTTGAATTGTGACTTTCGAAATTTGAATTGTAACTGTGAAATGAAAATTTCTGAATTTCAAATGGAAATTCTGAATTTTTATTTTAATTTTCTGTTTTTCAAAAAGAAATTTTGAATTTGAATTGTAATACCCACTTTTCAATTTGAAATGGAAATTCGGAATTTAAATTGAAAATTCTGTATTTTACTTGTAGCTTTCTAAATTTCTGGTAGAAATTCTGAATTTGGATTGTAATTTTCTGATTCTGAAATGGAAATTTTGTTCCGAATTTCAAAAAAAAAACTGAATTTGAATTGTAATTGCGACTTTCTGAATTTAAAATGAAATGCTGAATTCTGAATTTAGTAGCAACTTTTTGAATTTCTAGTAGAAATTCCGAGTTTGAGTTCTAATTTTCTGAAATAAAAATTCAGAATTTGAATTGTAATTGCTATTTTCTATATTTAAAATGAAAATTCTGAATTAGAATTGCGACTTTCTGAATTTAAAATGAAAATACTAAGTTTGAGTTACGACTTGTGGAATTTAAATAGAAAATTCTGAATTTAGTTGAAACTTTTTGAATTTCTAGGAGCAATTCCGAGTTTGAATTCTAATTTTCTGAATTTGAAATGAAAATTCTAAATTTGAATTGTAATTAGGACTTTTTGTTTTTAATATGAAAATTCTGAGTTTGGATTGCGACTTTCTGAATTTCAAATGAAAATTCTGAATTTGAATTGCGACTTTTTGAATTTAAATTGAAAATTTTAAATTTTAGTTGTAACTTTCTGAATTTCCAATAGAAATTCTGAGATTGAATTGAATTTAAACTTTCTAAATTTCAAAAAGAAATTCTAAATATGAATTGTCATTGAGACTTTCTGAATTTAAATTGAAAGATCTGAATTTTAGTTGTATCTTTCTGCATTTCTAGTAGAAATTCTGAATTTGAGTCGGAATTGTGTGAATTTGAAATGGAAATTCTGAATTTGAATTGTAATTGCGACTTTCTGTTTTTGAAGTAAAATTTCTGAATTTGAATTGTCACTTCCCGAATTTAAATTGAAAATTCTGAATTTTAGTTGTAACTTTATGAACTTCTAATAGATATTCCAAATTTGAAATGCAATTTTCTGAATTTGAAATGCAAATTTTTCTGAATTTGAAATGGGAATTCTATATAGGAATAGCACTTTTCTTAACCAAAACGGTCCGAATCCGAATTTTATGGATTTTATGCACAACATCCGATCCGTAGTCATAACTTATTTCACTATTGGAGTCAAAGCTTTTCTTTTCATCGCTTCAAGGCAGCGAGCGAGCAGAAAATAGCACACATAATTTTTTTTTAGTTATAACGCCACTTTTTCACATTACATGTCTTTAATAATTCCAATAAATACAATACTGCTAATTTACAATAAAATTAATGGAATGCAATATTTCTGTGTCAAATTTGTATGTATCTGTGTATGAATACTAAATGTGTGTATGTGTGTGTATAGAGAAGGATAGATAAAGAACGACGACATTTATTTCTGATTTTTTGTTATTTTTTTCTTTTTTGTTTTTAACAATCACGATTAATTTTTTCCCACAAAATTCAACCACTGATATGAGCACCCTTCTTGGCGGCTATGGGAAGTTTTTCACCTTGCAAAAACGGATTATTTGGACCGCCATGGCCGGTAGCGAAACCATAGAATTTCTTCACCACAGCATTTGGATTGTCAATGCCATTCTCATTCTGAAATTGATGCATTAAGAATTTCTCCATTGTCGACGTCATCTCATTGGCGCTAGCATTGCTATCCTGTCCGGCACAATCGAACATGTGTTCATTGTCGCAGGTGCATTCCTGTGCAGCCTGAAATTCACGACTAAAAATTGCAGTATTCTCAAAATCCGATATACAACCCTGACTCTCCTCATAGCCATATGGACAGGGATTTGGTGGATTGCAATAGGCCGGTAATGTGGCATCGGTCTTGATAGCTGGGAAACGATTTGGCATCTCACCCATGCCACCGTTTATATACTGATGGCCCCACAAGGTGCTATGCTGTAGGTATTCGTGATCGCGTATGGACGGATGTGAACCAAACATGGCGCGATATTCATACTCTTCCGGCCCATTGTTGCTATTCTTCGATGAACGTGACACCAAGTCGACACTCTTTGGTGTATCTGCAAGTAAGTCGAAATAATTTTGTACTGGATCGATATCCTTGTCCATGCGATTTAACAGTTCGGTAAGTAGAACATCGGCGAAAATATTCTCCTTCGATATGGGACTAAAAGCATTGGCATTTTGTTGGCTGCCCAGCAGCAAAGTGGCCATCAGCATAAAACGTAAAGCGCCTGAAAGTCGGGAGAATATGATAAGGATATTTTGAAAAATGCTATTGAATTTATTTCAATTTACTATTTTCACTCTTTCCGACTTATTAATATTAATCTTACCGTTGCGTTGAGTAGACATATTGTTAGTAAATGTTGATACGCTGCGGGTTTTCCGCTTTCACTCAGTCACTCGCTGTAAGTAGTAGATACTCGTATCTACTGGCGTGTGACGTTTGTCGAGTTATTGATTTTTTCCACTTCGGCAGCTGTGCGCTAGTTATCAAATGTTGTTTTTGTTTTATTTATTTATTTTGCAATAATGCTGGCTGCCTCAGTGTGTGTGTGTGTGTGTGTGTGTGTGTGATGGGATTTTCAGCCACTGCAAAGCCAACTGTTGTGTCTTGTGGCTATTTGGATGCTCATACTCACTTACACATTTGACCTATGTACTTACGGACGTCGCACTAACGGATTTCAATACGTCACTTATTTTTGAAATAATACTGCGCAGAAGCCAAAATATGCTAGCAAAATAAAATAGAAAACAAATACAAATGATTTGCGCCTGGAAGCATGCTAAATATTTCAACCAGAATCAACAACTGGCCGCTTATTTGAAAACTAATAAGTGGGACTTATCTAAACTAACGGTTAATGAAAAATGACACCGAAAATAGCACAATGGTTGAGACAAATTCGACATAGAGCCTGGAAAAAAAATTATATGATTAAATGTATGTAGATACATACAGTGTCGGACAGTTCAATAGGGTCATGACAATTTGGCAAGTTTTTACTATTTTGTTTAATGTTTATTAATTTTTTATAAAATTAGAAAAATTCTGCAAAGTGTTATCTAAATCGGATTAATTTTTGAAATTTTTTTTTTACGTGTAGGTGTCACGCATTTTCTTCCGGAGTACGTAAAGTACCTATAGCAAAAAAAAATTATCAAAAATTAACGGAAATTTTCAGCTGAATGGAGCTTGCACATTATTATAAAAAATATTAAAAAAATATCATTATCATTATATTTATATTTGAAAATCTCTACCAGAACAATATTTTAAGCCATTTTTATTAAAAAAACAGGTAAAACTTTTGAAAAAGCTTGTGTGACGGCGTAGAGAAAAAGATTAAAAATGATGATTTAGCTCGAGCTTTTGTTTCAGATTATCCGAACTCTCAAAACCCTTCACCCCAGCTACCCTCTTCTTTTTTGACAAGGGCAGAGTCAAGGTCACAGAACTAAAATGTGAAAAATTTTCGAAACCAAAAAAAATCCTGTCCATAATTGAAAAGCTAATAAACAAAATGAAGAAAAACAAGTTGGGAAATCTTAGGAATATGAACTGCAATTAATTCTCAAAAATAGGGTTCGAGAAGAGGTTGCCGCTACACTAGAACACAACCTCAAACAAATAAAAGAAAAATCGTCGAAACGTGTCAAAATATTTTGGCCCTATTAAATTGGCCAACACTTTATGTCTGTGCATTAGGATGGTCCAAAAAGATCTGAAATTCTGAGAGTAACGATGATATTAGAAGGATATACTGCAAGTGCGATTAGGAATAATTTCACTAAAAATTGATAAAAAAAAATAGATTGAGCTATCAGATATGTCATTGAAAATTATTTAAAAGGAAACTACTAGTAACTTTAGAGTTGACTACACCTGGATTGTGACCATGGAGCACTGTTTTTGAAATCTTCAAAACTTTAGTTTCAAAAATTTGCGGGAAGTACTTAAGTGCAAAAGTAACAAGTTGGTTGGTATTTTATATAATTTTAGTTGTTTTGAGTCTTCATAATAAAATCCGAACTTTGGTCCTCTATTTCGGGCAAACATTTATATTTGATATCTTCTACAGTAGTAGGTACAGTTTTTGAATATTAAATGGCAAACAAATTTTGTTTTATTTTTTTGAGTCTCCATAGAGGAATCTGAACTATACCTGAGAAGGCAACTTCGTAGTAAAGATCGCTGGTAGTGATCGATAGAAAGATTATTCGAAAGATTATCCGAAAGAGTTTCGGACTCTTACGTCTGTGCGGGACGATAAGCTGTAAGAGCTTTACCGCGATATAGACATGGTTTAGCGAATAAAAATTTAGCGGCTACATTGGTTAGAAAAAAAAACATTTCATAGCAAAACTAAATGTTTAATGATAAGCTGTTTTTTGTCACAGATAATATAGGTAAGTATATAGGGAAATTACAAGAAAGTCAACTTCGTTTAAGAAAAAAATATTCATAAAATATTTCACCAAAAAAAGTTTTATTTTGTGTTCTTACCAAGAATAAAAGTTCTTACAAAGGTTTACCCGCCGAATGCGTGCTATTTGTGGTACTGCCAAAAGTTAAAGTTTTGGCTACTTTTTTAAATAAAAAAAAAAAAATGCTCTATTTGACATCTATTTCTTCAGATTAGATGCGAAGATGGCGTTTACATTTTGTGGGCTGGGCTACTTTGGATATTTTGGCGTTTTCTAAGAATCGGTTTTTTGTAATAAATTTTTGCCGCCCTATTATTTTTCTTTTTTGCTTCTTTCATTCAACAACTGTTCTTATCTTTAGTATTAACTGCTAATGTGTCTGTACTGAGCATTCATTCGCTTCATATGTACTTCCAATCGAACAGATGGACCATGTATGTATACTTTGCATTATGTAGACTGTGGCGGATTCTCCAAGTTTTCATTGTCAATGAATAACAAAACGCAAAGCAGTTAATATCAAGAATATCAGATGAGAAAAAATTTCTGTAGTAAAATTTGATTTGTATCGGGTTTCGATACGAGTATTTTGTTTTTTTTTTCAATGCCTACGAAAGTATCAATACCCTATTTCAGAAAAATATTGAAATTGATGTTGTACAGTATTATTTTCAATCAAGTGTTATATATCAATATATTGCAAGCAGAGGTGGCCGCAATAAAGGAGGCAGCCGATTGGCTACTTACCAATGTAATGCCCTCTAGACGGGCCAACATTTATTCGGATAATCAGGCCGCTATTAAGGCCTTAGGATCGCTAATGGTGAAATCAAAATTGGTCAGGGAATGCCTGACTTCTCTCGCTGCCGCCTCGGAGTATCTCAACGTTAGACTAATTTTGGTACCGGGCCATAGCGATATTGCAGGGAACTGCATAGCTGATGAGCTCGCTCGGCAAGGTACCCAGGAAGTCATTTATCCTTGCAGGGAGGCGGTGGGGGCTCCTATGACTGCCTACGGGCTTCTCCTGGACAGATGGGCTCTATGTCGTCTCAGCGAGCGCTGGGAAATTGCCACGACATGCAGAACTGCAAGGTCCTTCTGGCCGAGGGTGGATCGTGGGCGCTCAAGGGAACTGAGGTCGCTTACTAAGCGGCAACTCTCGACCCTCGTTGGTGTTTTGACTGGGCATTGTCCGTTGGGTATTCACGCGGTTAGGCTGAAAATAGTCTCTGACCCTTTCTGCCGCAGCTGTATGGAGGAGGATGAGGTGGATTCATCTTGTCATTTTCTGCTCAGCTGCCCTGCATTTGCGAGACTGAGGTTCAAGTACCTAGGCTCGTACTTCTTTAGCACTCCAGAAGATCTTTCTGGAGTGGAGATTCGTAATTTGCGTGACTTCATTCGGGGCACGCAACGTTTCTCAGGTTAATCTTTACGGACTTTCCGATGCAAGTTACCGTTCATAAATCAGGTGGTATCACAATGGACACCTACTATGTCTAAGTGAGTTCCTTTTGGGTAACTACCACAGTAACCTAACCTAAGCTATATATCAATATATTTCTTATTTTACCGAGAATCAAATTTTCAGGCAATGTGTTTTTTCCAATTTATACGCAAAATTTAAAAAAAATAACAGTTATTTTTTATTTTTATTTTATAAATCAGAAATAACAGTTATCTATTATTTTTACTTTATAACTCAGAAACAACAGTTATCTATTATTTTTATTTTATAAATCAAAAATTACTATAAGAGAAGACTTTTATTCATAAAACTCATCAACATAACTCATTCACGGGCTTTTATTTTTTAAGTCATACTTATAAATTACATTTAAATTTTTTCGCAGAAAATAAGTTGTTGGAGAACCAAACAATTATTTATTAATCATATTATTTTCTCCCAAAAATTAAATTGACTTTTATAAATATGACTTAAAAAATAAAAGTCTTCAATAACTGTTATTATTGATTTATAAATGAGTAATTAAATAAAAGTTACAAAATAATCGTTAATGGGCGATTTTTACAATACAAATTGTAACTGTTACGGTCCCTGGTTATTTTAACAAATAAATAAAAGGGAAGTAATGCGAGCCACAAAAAAATTATTTTTGTCCATTTAAAATTGCTTTATTCTACAATAATTTCGCATAAATTATAATTCTATTCCAGTATTAGGTATGGTATATGAATTGCATATAAAAATTGTTACACTCATACAAAAAATTATTGCATATGTATGTATGTGCTAAAAATTATATTTAAATTAAAATTGTTGCATAAATAAAGTAACTTCACATTAATTAACAAATGAGTATTTTCAATGATTCATACACTGGTACGGGTATTGTTGTTCTCTGACTACACATACTACTACAATACATATAGTATTTGTCAATAACAACAATTTTTTGCAAGAATAAAATATATCTTTTCGTTTTTTTTTCTAATGTAAAAAATATGAAAATCAAATTTACATTTTATATAATATACTATGTAAATTAAACGCAAAACGATATTAAATTCTAATTTACAAATTGTTGACACATTGTAATTACTCCCAAAGTAGATTCATCCAATTACATGGGTACAAACAGTGGCGGGAAAAATGTTAGCACTGTATTTTTTTTTTTAATATTATTAAAAATGTTTTTTATGCTAAAACCTTTTGCGTTAATTTTATATCCAAATATAGCTTATTCTATAGCAAAAAACATATAAGTTAAAATTTGTACAAAATACACAAAAATTCAGTAAAATAAAAAAAACAAACTTTTTTCATTTCGGGTATGTAATCTCGTAGTTTCGCTTAAAATACCCGTTTATTTTGAACAATTTTTATATTTTAAATATCTAAGAAATTGGGTAACACGACCGGCGAAAAAAATTATCAAAAATCAACGCGTATTTTAAGCCTTTTTAACTTTCACTTTATTCTGATTAAAAAGTTTTAAATTTTAATGAAAATTTGTTTTTGTTTTTAATTTACCGAATTTTGTACAAAGTATGAAATTTAAACTTATACGGTTTTTGTTTTGGAAAGAGTTATATTTTGATTAAAAATTAACTAAAAATTTTAACATCAAGAGCATTGTGAATAATATGAAAAACAATTACTGTGCCAATATTTTTTTCCGACACTGTATATATGTATGTATTACTTATGTATAGTATTTGCTTATGTAAATCTGACGAAATGTGTACATTCTACCCACACACACACACACACATGCAAATAATCATCAACTAGTCTATCACGTAAGCGGGCAGTGTGATTAGCTAAACATTCGTTGTTTTAAATATTTACAATACACAAAAGTGTATATATTATATTTAATTTTACATAACTACAATTATGTACCTTAATCTAAATAGCTAGGTAACATAACTTTTTTAATATACTTATAGTGTACATACAAATGAAGGCAGTAGAAAAAGCATACGAGTATAAACGAACGGCGCGGTAGTTATGAAGCTTAAGTAGATATTTCCGGTTTAGAGTTACCTCCTCGCAAAACGTGGAGTACGAGTATGAAATTACAGTGACAGTTTGTGACAGCGTTAAGCGAGCCTGACTTAACGAAAGTAACGCCCAATGGCGTATCTTTTCCAGTACTTCGAGCTACAAAAGTTTCTTAAGTACAGTACAGTTAAATATGTACATACAAAATATTTATGCAGGATTGTCTAGGACAGTGAGCTTAAAATTCTAATAGTATTAACTAGCAAGTCCTTTTGTTCAATATTCAACAACAACAACAATAA
Organism: Anomoia purmunda; assembly: GCA_951828415.1. NCBI lineage: Eukaryota > Metazoa > Arthropoda > Insecta > Diptera > Tephritidae > Anomoia > Anomoia purmunda. Next base: position 20,998,995 of record OX639993.1, read on the forward strand.
AATTGATCTCAAACTAGCACGTGTCATACGGAACGTTGTCTACAATCGCCCAGTGTTGCTGCTGTTCTGCCCCCATGACACTTGTTGATTCGGATTGCGCGGTGTCAGTCGCAGTGAGTTTCGATCGTCATCCTCCAGTACATGTTCGTAGCCCTGGTTGATCGTGCCGCCACCGTTGGAACCGTAGATTTGCTGGGAATTTGGGGGAAGAGAAAAGTTAGTTAACAAAATTTTTTTTCTACGGTTAAATTAAGGTACCTCGCCTGGTCCACCATTTGCATTGAAAACGTCTTTGATGCTAATGCCGGCATTAGAGATGCGTCCACTGCGTTGATTCGGTATGACGCCATTATTGTTCAACTGGAATATGGGAAAATATTTGAATGAAACTTATAATATAATAGTCAGAGATTTCACGTAGTTACAGTGACCTTCTATTCTTTATTGCTTTCTAAATATTTATTGCACAGATTTGATCTTTTATATCTTAAAGTGTGCTATAAAAATGCTGTAGAAGTTTTCATGGGTTATTTGCTTCTGCTTTTATTATTATTTCCGGTTGATCGTTGATTATGCTTGCAAATCAATGAAACACTTCTGGACAATCCATAAATCACGATTGACTTTATATACTTTTGAAAGAAATATTGCAACTTGTTGTAATTTCAGATTTAACAGACAATATTTTATAGTACTGAGAGTATAGAGTATTCATTAGTTTATAACTAGCGAATTGATTTTCTTAGGAACTAAAGCCCTATAAATAATGAAAACTAAAATTTGCGAAAGCAAAACAGGCATTTAAAGCCTAGTTTATAATTAATTTCAACAAAAATTGGATCTACAATATGCAAAGGTGTTTTGGGTAAACTCAACAAACTTCTCGAAAAGCAGCAACGATAGTCCTACTAATATTATAAATACCGTTATTTTTCTCATATGCTGAGATTTTTTTTACAAAAACAGAATTTTCATGGGTTCAGTCATCTGTTCGCTTCTTACTCTTCTCCTTTACCCCACATCCAAACTTGTCATTAACATCAGTCAACTTTATTTCTTAACTTAGATCCGTGAACAAAAATGAAAATTTCTTCATATATTGAGGACATATGTACATATAATAATTTTTGGGGAATTTTATTTACAAAACTGCCGAAAACGTACTCAAGTTGATCTACGAAATAATATAGTAAAATGCAAAGTTTTCGAGTTATCTATATATACACTATAATTCAAAGGCGTATATTAGAAGTCAGGACTGTTCCCGAAATGATTACGATTTAGTCTCGAAGTAGTTCGGTCCTTCAAGACATACAAAACTGTTTCTCGCTCATAACTATTATGCAAAGATTTTATTATATACATATGTAAGTCCGAAAATAAAAGTCTTTGAAGACTTAAAAAAACGTTTTTCTCGCTCATAACTATTATGCAAAACTTTTATAAAAGAAGTCTTTGAAGACTTAAAAATATGTATCTCGCTGGTAATTAATATGACAAGACTTTTAGAATATAAGACCCTAAATAAATGTCTAAAAACTTAAAAATATTTATTTCGCAAATAATTATTATGAGAAGACTTTTATAATATAAGTCTTAAAATAAAAGATTTTGAAGACTCAAAAATATTTATCTTTCTGACAATTATTAGGAAAACAATTTTATAATAGAAATCTCAAAATAAAAGTCTTTGAAAACTTAAAAATATTTATTTCACTAATAGTTATTATGAGAAGACTTTTAAAATAAAAGTCTCAAATTATTAGTTATCGATAGCTCAAAAAATTTGTCTTTCTCATAAATATTATCAAAAGACTTTTATAATTCTTATAAAAATTAGCTCATGTTAAGACAACATGAGATTTTCGTTAAGACAGATATATTTTTAACAGTGGAAATTCGCTGCAAAGAAAGTTGATTACAAAGAAGTTGCATCACTCCTACCGTTCCTCTAACAAAAAATTTCGACCAATCGCACCATAATAGAACTAATTTGACTTTAGCTAATCGATATTTGAATCTGATTGGATCCCATTGGATTCTGGTGTGGTGAAATTGGACGAAAATTCTACATTCTTTGTTCGCGATCTCCATCCGACATTTCGGTTTTAGCACAGTTTTTTCAACATAACTTATGTTAGGAGTAGATGCGGGGTTAGAATTTCTTCTTTGCTCTCTCATTCCCTCACTTTTAGGACCTCAGTTGCTTTCAGTTCGTTTTGTGCAATCTTAATTTCAATCGTTCTTTCCTCTGTACCGTCAACTCGTTTGAAATTTATTTGATCGTTTTTGACATCTCTTCTATTTTCCCCACAATTTTTGGTGAGAGTGAGCAGAGAACTGAAAACTTTAACTCTAAATGAAACTGAATACTTTAAATGAATGAACAAAATTCTTCCAATATATATATATAAATAGTGTGAATTGAGTCTTAGTATTCTCGGGAGGAGTTTTGTCTAAGCCTTTAAGAGCATCCCTAAGTTTCATCTCCCTATTCTTAATTAGAAAATCTAAAGTAACTTCAATATTTGCATTCTTTGAGGGTTATTCGAAATAGGAATTATCAACGCAGAGCGTTTAGTCTGTAACAATTCTATGTGCATAACAAAAATTAGTCATCTCGAATCGAAGTTAGTCCACATCACTAACTATTGTCCACCCCGCGGTTTGAGGTCCACAATTCATATAAGAAGATATAAGAGCTCTACAAATGAAGTAAAGCGTAAATTTTCCGATTCGATATTGGATATTGATTTGGTACAGAAGTCATGGTAATTCTCAAAAATGTATCCTAGGCAGATATTGCTAGTTATAATCTGTTCCGTGCTACTACATCACTTCAATTCTAAATCGGGTGTACTGTGGATATGAAACGTATATATGTACATACGTTTAGTTCATTTACCGTTGCTGTAGTTGTAATCCCATATTCATTTTTCGCGCCTAGCGTTTGCATAGCCGACTTCCGTCTTTCAGCCATCACCGAATTCTTGCGCACTTCCAGAGCGCGTATCGTTTCGGCGCGCATCGTCAGGCGGCGCGTTAATATTGGAGTTGCTGCAGAAAGAATACAAAATTCAAGTATTTAACTCTATAAATTCGCCAGATCCATTAACTATATATTTGCGTATCTACCTGGGTTATTTTCATCTGCGGTCAATTTGAGGAAACGCTTCTTGAATGCCACATCCAAAGTGCCGATTTGTCGACGCGGTTGACGTGCTTTCTCCAGATTTTGTATGGTGCGTCGGCGTGCAATGCGATCGGGTCCACTACCAGAATCATTATCGTAGTCGCCATCGATGCCTTGCAGACGCTGCAAATTCTTGACGATCTCCACAGCATGCTGTAGATGAAAGCAGTGGGAGGTAGAGGGGATAAAAATGAAAAGAAAAGTTTCCGTCATTGATAGTAGTACATACCTTGTCTATAAGGGCATCCTGCGAAGTATCCTCTGACTTTTTCTTGCAGAAATTCAACTCCGTGGAAGCCAGAATATGCGAAAGTGTGCCAAAGCGATGGAACAACATAGCGGTAAATTGTATAATTAAAATAAGCGCAAAGAAGAATACGAATACCAGACCGATTGGCTCCAATTGTAGATATTCTTTGGAAATGTGAACCTAAAATTCGAAAGCAGTATGCAAATAAAAGAAAAAATGGAGTTACTTGCTATAGTTAAATATTTGAAAAATTAAGTTTTTGTGGTTAGTTACGTAACTTAATATTTACATTGAAATTATAAAAAGTTTTAATAAAAGTAAAAATCGAAAAAATTCTTCTGAATACCATTTTTTTTATGTGCAATGTGTGTTTGATTAAATTTGTTCATTCATTTCATGTACATATGTAAATATTTACGAGTACAGTATATAGGTATGTATGTATGTATGTATGTATGTGATTTTTTGCTGTGTATGGGGGTCGTAAATGTTCGTTTGAGTAATGCAAATGTTAAAAAATTATTTGCAGGTGGGCTTGCATACAAAGGGAACGGGGGGCACACCAATGTTTGGTATGTTTAATGAAATGTACATATGTATGTATGTAGTAAGTATGTATGTAAGTATTCGTGGTCATGGCAAGGTTAAGAGTTAATGTTGTTGGACATTGCTTGCACTGTTTATGTTTCAAGTAGTAAAAAGAGGGGCAGGCTGTACCGGGAGGTTGTTTCGAAAATTCCACATTGTGCTGGCTTTGTGGAGCTATTGGTTTCCCTTGACAGAGTATTAAACTTGTATAGAGTTTCATAAAAATTGTAACATTTCAAATGGATTAGAAGATGTTAAGTAAATTTGAATTTATAAAATCATAAAACAGAAGAGTTAGACGAGTAAGGACAAATCAGAGATGGGCGTTAGCGGAAAACTGGATAATTGAAGGACGAAAAAATAGGAATATAATTTCATTTATCATACAAATCATTTTGAATAGCGAATACATATATTTTCATTTATCATTCAACTAATTTTGACCATTGAATTCACATAAGGCGGTAGCCTTATTCAACTAATTTTGAATAACGAATACTTTTTCATTTATCATACAAATAGTATTGATTAACGAATAAATTTGTATTCACCATGGGATTCCGAACACAAATAATTTTGAATAACGAATACATTTTTATTCACCACTATTTGTTATTCAACACTATTTGTATGATAAATAAAAACCTATTCATAATTCAAAGTTATTTGCCTGATGAATACGAATTTATTCGTTATTAAAAATTACTTATTTTGAAAATATAAAATTTGTGAATGTAATTGAATTTTTTATTTGAACAATAATTCATTCAAAAACACCCATCCCTGGAGCAAATATTAATTATATAATATATTAAGCTAAAATACAAAGCAGAAACATTAAAGCTGATTTTGCATATACTGACAAGTGCAGAATTCAATTTTAATTTGTGCTTAAATAAAAAAAAGCATATTTTTTATTACATATTTCAATTCTAATTAAAAAGTAATTTTTTTGTTTTTCGAATAATATTCTTTATGTATAAGTGTGGATATTTTTTATAGTTCCTCCAATTTTCGGATGATTTTTTTACCGGTCAGAAATCACTGAGTCATGATGATCCAAACATCAAAAAAATACTTAGATTGAAGTAAAACACCCATCAAAACAAAAGGAAAATGGGAATAAAGCGGCGCAAAGGGAATATTTACTACTTTTGGACCAAACAGATTTCATTTCTTATAGGTTTTTGTTCATTTTGAAGAAAGCTTTATTCAATCGGGAGAGAATATAGCAATTTGAAGAAAAAGTTCCTGCATGTTTCATTGCAACTTATATTGCAAGATGCTATTAAAGAAAAACTGTCGCGAAACCAACAAATAGAAGGAATACCAAGCATAGGGAAATTCTGTATGGTTATTTAGTTTAAGCTAGTTCCTCCTTTGGACCTACAGTAAAAATTTCTAAAGACATATTTTAATTTAAAATATCTTAACGAACGTTGCTACTATGGTGGCGGATATTTTACAACTTTTTGAAATAGAACAAAAACTACAACCTCTAATATAACGACACTTTACGAAAATTAAAAAAAAAATCGATATTTCAGTAACTATAAAGAGTAATTTGTTAAAATTTTATACAGAGAATTAGATTGGGTAAAGAAACACAGATTTTAAAAATATTCAAAAATGGGTGTGGTATCGCCCACTTTGGAGCCCATATGTATATCTCCAAAACTGCTCTATCAAATTTTAAGTGAACGAGCATAATTATGAAAATTGTAGAGATCAGGTATTATATAACGGTACTTTTCACAAGTAAGATATTTCACTAATTAGAATATAAAATTTTCATAAACTCGATATTTGCATTGGCTTCCGAGGTCCTCTATAAGGCTGTGCCGATGTTCGAACATTACAAATATGATTGAAATATGTTAGTATCTTTAAGTACCTCTTTTGTTTATTTAATAAAGATTTCTAAAAATTCAGATGGTAAAAGAAGGCGATTAAGTTTTGGATTCTACAGTTACTGAAGATAAAACCATGGTTCCTTATCATGATCCTCTATCAAAACGAGAGTCGATGGAGTGAGGTCGTCCAAGCTCACCTCCACCACAAAAAGGATATTAATCAGTAATTGAGGAAATACATTAAAATTTTCGTGACCTTTGTCTGAAAGTTTATAAGTTTGCTTAGCGATCGGTCGTAGTTGGTGATTTTTTCACTTAAATCGCAAGAAGATACTCTAACCTTTCATTTATTTGTCGTAAGAGGACCGAGCAAGACCGATCCAACCTTATTTTCTAAGGAAAATTCCAAACGCTTTTTTTATTACCATTTGATTCGTGCATATTTTCAAATTGTTAATATTAATAATACAAAAAAACAAAATACCATTAAAATTATTGTACAAATTTTGAAAATTATTTCTAAGATATAACTTTTTTGGGAAAAATCGTGAACTTTACTTAATCTGCAATTTCTCTCTAAAGCTGCAACGTTGAATTTTTAAAATTCGATGGTCTACAAATTAATTTTTTTAAAACAAAATTACTACTGTACGCCGGTCCAAACATCGGGTGTCTCGAAGGCTGCTACTTAGAAACAACTTAGCGCTAAGGGCCTATTTTTTATTCGCTTACTCGCTAAAGTAAAATCTGACTATCAAGGGAAAAAATTTAAAACCGACGACATTTCGACATCAAAAATCAAGACTATTTTTTAAACGTTCCACACGACAGTCGGCTCTACGATACCGGAACGACCCGGATTTATATCTGACCAAGGACTGTCACTTCAGCGATCTTAGTAAAGCGTAGTGAAAATATTATTGAAATAAAGTAAATTTTATAATTGAAATCAGAAACTTTTGTAACTTTTTTGGTGCTATTTCAACAATCTAATCGTGTAGTATTTATGCCCAGTGAATACATGCTATATACAAAGCGAGCACAAAGTGAAAGAGTGATCGTTTAAAGATGAAAAGGTGCAGTAAAAATGAGGAATAGTTAGATTATTTACAATAGAAAAAATGATCTACAAATAAAAATATGTCAAACCATAAACTTAGTGTTGTTTGTTTTTTTATTTTTTACAAATAAATACAGATAATGTTTTATATTATTTGCAATTTTATACATAAATTAAATGTTAAAAAATCTATACAGTTTTAAAAATATAAATTGTAACAAACCAGCACCAATAGTTATATATTGGAAAGTTTTTTTTGTTGTTTGTTTGTTAAGGTATGGAATATTAAAAAAAAAACTTTAACATTAGTGAAAAATCAATTAATTGCCGTACGCCATGCTTAGAAACAGGTTGAGAATTTTGCATATTTGCCAGCGAGTATAGAATGAATTCGAATTTGACATATTTTTCAAAAATTTTCTATATGCAATAAAAACAACTCTCTCCCATTTATAATCCTCCAAATAAATACATGCCCCTTGGCGTGTGAGTAAATTTTGAACGCGTAAGGGAAAGTTATAAACACTGTTACGGGTGGGTATTAGCACAGAGAAATAACTAAAACGTAAATAAAAATTGAAAACAAGGGGTAGGCAGGTGAGCGCATGAAGGAAAGAAAGAAAGGTAAGTACAGATTAATTTTTGTGTTTTTAGTTTGATTTGGATTTGTTTTAATAATTTGTTTAGTTTGGGTTCAATAATTTTTTTACAATCATTTAATTGGGTTTACAGTCGTTTTAATAAGTATGTATACTATGTAAAAAGTTAAAAACGAAAAACTGTACAGCAAAACCATGACAACAGTTAGAGGAGGTGATTTTAGGGAGGGAAAACAAAGAATTTGTTTTGAACTTGAAATATACAGCGGATAAGAACCTCTGAAGTTTCTTCTATATACGTAATATTTGTTTTGACGCCCAATGGCCAAACAATGTGCAACTTATCCTTGTTCAGCTGAAGCAAGAACACAATCAGGACAAACAAGGCGTTGGCCATGAAAAATGCGAAGACGGACTTGTTCCTCAGCTCTATAAGATCGGATGCGATCCGTGCCTGTACGTTGGTATTTAGTTCATTTTTTTTTGGTTTTGTTTTTTGTTTTTTTGGTTTTGAATTTCGAAATATGTTTTTATCGGTTTTTTTTCGTACGATTAACGTCAGTTTTAGGTTTTTTTCATTTGATTTATCACATCACAAAGCATTTATTTTTAAAATTTTTTGAATTTTTTTTTTAATTTTTCACATAATTTTAATTTTCCATTTATATAGTTTGTAAAATATATGAGAAAAGAAGAAAAGAAAAAAGAAATATGTTAGTAATATTGTCAAATGGGGATTTCGGTTACGGCAACGTCAAATTCCAGTTTACGATTTTACATAATGGTGCATATGGCCTTTAATTAGCATACAGTGCTGATAAAAAGTATAGGTACAGTTCATGTTCTTTACAATGGTTTTCAAGAAAAACTTTATCGCTAATTTTTTGTACCAAAATATCGTTCGTTCTATAACAAAAACCCTTTAAGTTGAGATTTCACAAAAATTCAGCATATTTCAAAAAATTGTCATCAATATTTCAATCTTGTTAAACAGATTTAAAAAAATTTCGAATACGCAGTCTTGAAGATAATAAGGTGCAAACATTATGTGGAAACAAATTCGCGTTGATTTTTGAAACTTTTTTTCACCGGTATTACAAGTTTTTACAGGGCCTGTAACGGCTATAATTTTGATTAAAAAAATCGTTATTTTGTGGTTTTTATTTTTCCTATCAAACATAATTGTTAATTTTTTTATCAACGCAGTAAAAGTTATCGGCGATGGCAATTATAACAAAAACAAAAAAAATCGATTTATGGTTTATGATCGAAAAAAATCACAAAATATCGGCCAAATTAAAAAAAATAAAAGCGATAAAATAAAAATCTATAAATTAAAACAAAAAGTCGTCCAAATAGAAACAAGAACAGATTTGCATAGCATATGGCATAAGTATTAGATCGTTATATACGAATTTTGATTTGAAAGAATTCTTTCCAATAAATTTTTTATCCGAAAAATAACGATTATTTTCGGTTCTTGGTTTTTTACATATAAAATTAAATTTTGTTCATACATTATATGGAAAAAATGCGCAACACCATCAGCAAAGAAAATAATTGTCAAAAATTTAATATTTAACACAAATTGCATACCCGAAATGTTTCCATCGTTTCATTTCAAGTTCGAATATAAAGTTTAAAATTTTGCTGCATTTTTTTTTAAATTTTTGCTAAAGTTTCGTGAATTTTGTACAAAGTTTGAAATTTGTATTGTACTTCGAATATTTGTTTGTTTTAGAATGACCTATGTATATTGCGATAAAAAATAACAAACAAATTTTACAATGACAATATTTTTGTGCGTGATAAAAAACAATTACTGTGCCAATACTTTTTCTCCGGCACTCTAGTTACATCTTTTCGACATTTGACGATATGCGCACGAAATCCCCTTGCTAAAATTTACCTCTTGTGTGGATTCGTCGTAGGTTATGTTTGTGCGTACACCAAAGGGCCATTTAACGTGTATGCTGTCCTTGTTCAATTGCAACAAGAACACAATTAAAACGAAAAGTGCATTACACATGAAAAATGCGAACACCGAAGAGTCGCGCAACTCTTTGAGATCTTTAGCAATTCTAGCCTAGAAAATTCATATCGATTAATAAAAAATAAAATCAATTAATGCTATAAGCAAATCTTCAAATTTTTTTTTTTTTTGTTTTCAACTAAGCATAACAGCTTACGAAGTGCGCTGGAAATGAAAGTATGCCAGTTAAAAAAAATATAAAAATTTGTATTAAAATTTGGTGTACGTTCATTTTTTTTCTTAATTTTTTGCATCCACTTTCTAGTCTCACTTGCGGTCGCACGCATGGCAACCGCAGTTGAATAGCAACTCTTGATTACCTGTTCCACCGGATCGTTATCGATAGGGAATAGATACTTGTCAATCAAATCCTTCCAGAATTGAATTTCCGTGCTGGACAAGAAATCCACCTCTCCCTTGCGCAATTCTGGATCCTCAATCCAGTAGGGATTCGTTAAAAAGTCGCGCTCCTGCCGTGGCTCCGCTGATGTATCCGAATCCGATGCCTCTGACTCATCGCCCGACTTCTCCGCTACCGAGGACAGCAAATGATGGTCTTTAGACCCGCTGGAGGTTGTACGCCGGCGCGCATGCCTTGAATGTCCATGTGGATCCAATGTGTGCTCCAAAGCTTCCAAACGGTTTTTGATCGTATCCAATGAATCAGCGATAGCGCTGAGTTGTGCCTTTTCGTCGCTAGTCTTGCCATGGGTGCACAAAATGCAACGGAATAGCCCGGCTAAAGAGAACTCAATGGAGCCCTCCTCATCTGCGTTATCGCCAATCCCACTTTGTAAGAAACTCAACATGCTCTTTTGCTTCACACGCTTGACGGCCTCTTCAGCTGCTTTCTTTTCCGCTTCCATTTCTTTTTTCGTCTTCTTGGCAACTACTTCTCGTGTACCCCACGAGACCACATTCAGATTGATGATTGAGTAGAGAATGAGCAAAAGGTACATAGATGGTATGGACAGCAAATAGATGAGACCTGCCGTAATGCACCAGAACTCTTGCGGATGCAAACACGCTGCTATATAAAATGAGCTCGTCATTGCAATCAAAAATATAGCCGATGGTGAACCAATACCGTCCTCGCCCAACTGCAAAGCCGTACCGACAATCACAGCCATCATAATGAGCGCATACACCGTGGAAAGCACCTGCGCCACGAATAGCTGTATATTCGATTTACAAGTGAAACAGACTAACATGAATAGTAAAATCGGCACGATGTTGTAATGGAAGGAAGTCCAATTGTCGATGCGGAAAGCGGCTACGAAAGCACCCACCAACATAAGGAAAATCGTGCCGGGTCCCAAAATGGTACCACCGATCAACATCATTTGGTAGAAGATGTAGAGTAGCGAAATATTGTCGTTGATTTTTATGGTGCGCTTGGCATCGCCCAGCAGATCCATAATGTTGGCAATAGTGGAAGGTACCCAGCGACGCCGTTGATTGTAGAACTCATTGAAACCTTCGGGGCAGTGGGTGTATGCATCGGAGGCAGCTGAATATTCGACACGATAGCCACGTTGTAGTAGCAGTGTACAAAGCCAACGATCTTCACCCTGATCGTACTGTACATAGTGACGCGCCTGATCCGAACGTGTAGTGTACTTTTTCATAACATTGTCATCCATCAGCGCCTTACCGCGGAAAAGTGAGAAACAACCGGGACTACAAAGCACACAACCGATCATGTGTTCGGTGGCTTTTTGTAGCCAATGACCAATCGCATATTCGAATAGCTGATACCAGACCATAGGGCCAGATCCAACTGGATGAATGCGTCCACATGCGGCGCCCAGGTTACGATTCTTCTTCATCAAATCGATTAGTAATGTTACAGCGTTTGGTTTGAAATCAATGTCACCATCGAGCGTGAGTAGATAGGTGTTTTGTGCAATTTCATCTTTACGATCTGCCGATATGGGCAATTCAATGAGACGATGACCGAGCAGGTAGTACATGTACATGACTTGTGACCAACGCTTACGATGACGTATACGATCCTTGTCTTTGAGATGAGCAATGAATTTGGTTTTACCCGGCAATGTCCAAACTAGTCGACCACCATAAGGTGTTGGGTATTTTTTCGGTGGTCGCAAACGTATCGTGGTCTGATGTATTTCGGAGGCGGATTCATCCATGGTAGCCACCATCAACTTAACGAAACGATTGACTTGGATGTCATCGTCACTGTGATCGGATATTTCGAAAGCGTCATCGAAGAAAGTATGTGCTGTGGATGGAAAACAGAAGAGATTAGAAAAAGGTGTACATATATGAAGGAAATTTGAAGAAAAAGAGGCAAGTGTTGAATTCAAGGGGCGAAGCGCCTTCACTCGCTTACTAACTAGAAGAGTGTCACAAAAGACATTACATTTTTCTGGAATTTACCCCCATAGTAAAAATGAATACCATGTTTTTTCTAGTGAGCTACTGGTAACCAGTGCAGTGCTGCTAAGCAACGACTGCAGTCGTATTATGCCTTTGCCTTATCTAATAAATCCACATTGGTGTTAAAACTCAAAAAGAATAAAGCAACAAACAATAAGGTTTTGTATCTACGTTCACGAATTCCCAGGATGTTAAAATTTTCTTCTCATAAAGGGTGTTTTTAAGAGGAGGTTAGTGTTGAAAACGGGCTTTCGGTTAATAACCACGCCCACATAACGGTATTTTGAGAAAAACTACGATATTTCAGTAACTGAAAGATAATTTTCTCAAATATACTGGATTGAGTTCGGAGAGGAAAGCACGTTGTTAAAAAAAATTGAAAAATGAGCGTGGCACTGTCTACATTAGAGTATAAGGTTTATATCCAAAACTACTGTCGCAAACTCTTAAATAAAAAATGAGAGAAATCAGAGAAAAATTTGTTCGAGTTTAAGTTTTCCAAGCCTCTATCAATTCGAACAACTATTGTAATGCTTCATTTATCTTATAAACTTAGTTAAATTTAAATTTTATTTTTTCCAATAAAGCTATATTAAATATTTTTCGTTTGACATCAGTATAGAAGAATTTCAGTAACCTTACCAATTAATTTAAATAAACGGGTTTTAAAAAGGTAGCAACCCTCTCCAAGAAGATTTTCGAACAAACGCTTTAGTATTCCGCAATACTTTAATATTTCTCTAAGCTTGGGAATTGCATTAAAATTAATATTTGCAAACACGTGGCAACGCACTTTAAATATATTTATATTTTCCTAAGCCTACTTCCTTTGCAGCCCACGCCGCAATATTTCCTTTAACTTAATCATTTACATAATTGTATTTAGTCTTTTAAGCACGTGGCAACACTCTCCAAAAGTATTTTTCAAACAAAGCATTCTTAAAGCTCCTTCGTTTGAGGCCCATATTTCAGTAATTGATTTAACTAATTATAGTTTCAGTTAATTTTTTTTAAACAGGTGGCAACCCTCTCCAAAAATATTTTTGAAATTAAGCTTTCTTAAAACTTTTAGTTTGGTAAAATATGGTAAAATTTCACTTCTGTTTTAATATAACTTTATTTACTTTAAACAGGTGGCAACCTTCTTTCAAAATATTTACGCAAAAAACCTTTTTCATTTGACACCCATATTGGAATATTTGATTTCACTTATTGCTTTAATTGAATTTAACTTTTTAACTAGATGGCAACTTCCTTTAAAATTTGTTTATATGGTACCCCATATAAGAGACTATTGATGTGCCACATCTTATCCAGATCTCTCCAGTAATCATATAGCAATATGCGATTTAACTTATTTATTTAATCGATTATGACAAGTCCTATATGCTAATACATAATATAAGCTATTTTTCTATCAACACCTCTCTTCGGGGCTATTAAATTTTTTTCAGAAAATAGAAGAAGAGAATATTTCTGAATACTCAGCTCCATTGCTTTTTTTTTATTATGCCACTTTTCGAGTAAACGAGCAATGTGATATTGAAAACCAAAAAATATGGTGAGAACGGCGCTCATTTACGAGCAGTTCAGATAAGTTTTACATATCCTCTCAATTATTACCACAGGTTCCTTAAACGGATACTCACTTTCGAACTCGTAGTAGTCAGGATCAACGATACGCAGATATTTTTGAGCGACACGACGCGCACACTGATCCTCATCCATGCGCATTATACTTTTTAAGAATTCCATCATTTCATCTTTTGTTTCATGCCACATAGTAGCGCAGGCATAGATTCTGGTTATATGATCTGAGGACTTAATAGTTGGCTTATTTTGCATGGCCGAACCATCGGTGTGCACCGAAATAGTTTCGTAGTACTCATCGCCTTTCTCCTTTTCGATTTCCGAAAGATCCTATAAAAAAAAAGAATTTAACAATGCACTTTTCTTTTATTTGCTTCTACGCCATTTGTCATTCGCTTACCTCCGTCTTTACGTCCGCCTGATCATCTCTGCGTCTATTCATAGCCATGGACTGGTCAATCAATAGCGCCGAATACATTGGTCGCACAAATAATTTCTCCGTTGTGGCCAAACGTTCACATTTCGGTGTCCAGATGTGCAGCGATATCCAGGTTTGACTGAGCAACCACAGTATCCACGCCCATGCCATTTGCTGTGTGACGAAATCATTGAAACGGAAATTGCGCGGACTAGTGAAGAATAGGTAGTCTGGTATGGTGTCATGGAAGAAACAGGGATCATCGATCCGTATGCCGCAAGCTGCGATCAGCAACGAAACCGTTATTGGTATGGTCAAGCTAACGGGGAAAGCATAACTGAACCCCTGTATGAGAATTTTGCATGCGAACTTGCCAAAAATATAACAAAGGTAAGCGGCAAAAACCTGCATTAGTAGCACATAGAGGACTGTGTTATGCGCCGCATCAATTTCGATGCTGTCTATATTGGCCGCATCCAATGTATCTGGCAAACTGCCAGTTAGACTCGTAGCCAATTCGTCTACCAAAATTTTATGCGGGCCCAAAGCATCACCAAACATGCTAAATATATTACCAGGATCGTCACCCTGCGCCCAATAGATGAACAATACCAAACAGAGGAATAGCAAAATCTTCCATAATGAAATGAACATGTGACTAAAGTAGCGTGTACTGCGCATCTCTTCCTTGATGCGACCCATTGAGCGCACAAATCCAATAGGCGACTGTGGTGAGACGTAGTTTTCCCACCAACCGCAGGAAATCATAACGCAAGCAATTGGTATGACCCACAATTCGGGACGATTTTCGAGCAATGGCCATATAACAAAACCAGTAACTTGAGCCGCAATCGCTGCCAAATCGATAATTGCTTTTACGGCACGTTTGCCCTCTTTCGAGTTGCGTGACAACAGTCCCAGCATGCCGGGTATCACACACAAACAGTTGGTCAACATGGCGCCCTGTATGGCATCGATTTGTGGCAATACCACAAACATTAATAGCGCGGTGCCGAAACAACTCAGACTCTCCATCAGCGTCACGAAAAGAAAGTGTCCAGTTTTGGGTGCACGAAATGTCTTAAAAAAGCAAATACGAGCTGAACGTATGAAAGAGCCAATCTCGGGTATGGCATAGGCAATCATTAAGGCCCAAATCCAAGCGATGCGCTCCTCTTCAGGCAATTTGACGACAAAAGTTTTATCGCGTCCCTAAAAAAATATGAATGTTACAAATAAATTGTAAATAAATAGTAAGCAGAGATGAAGAGCAATTAGTGAAAAGAATTTTCTAGCACTCACCAAATCCTTATTGCAATACTGTATTCTCTTATCCTTACGTATTTGTGATGTCATAAATAGAACACAACCCTTCGCCACAACTCCACCCGTCAACACTAAGATGAATGTGAAAATATACGCAAAGATTTTCATTATCTTCACAGTGATCTCCAGGCATTCCTGATTGGCCGTCGAGCCGGTTTCGACCTTGATTGGTGGATCGCGGAAAACATCCCAGCCCTTTGTTTCTTGTATTGTGCGTTGGCTGTAAGCATAAGAGATTTTTGTAAATTCAAAATCATTATCTAGGTTTTCATATTCCAGCGCAAAATTAATTGGCTATGGTGGGTGTTAAGCGAATTCATAAATACCTACTATTTAAATAAATGTGTAGCAATAAACGAGTTTACAAAAATCAGTTCCGGCATTTTAATTAGTTTAGTGACTATAGCCATTTGTTGTTGTATGTTATGTATTTACATATGTACTTCGCCATAGTTATGAAAGTAAAAGTGATTAATTATGACTGTAGAACCGCCGCACCTTCGTTGCGGTGGGAACTAGCAACATGAAGTACAATATGTGTGAGGTCAGGCGGTTCAAGTCTGCTGGCAGTTTTCTAGCTGAGCTGTACTTTGGTGTAGGAAATAAGTAGTTCCATGTGGCTAATTCTTTTTCTTTTTTTTTATACTAACTTCAAGAACAATCTAGATTTGAATGTACACAGCATAAAGGGTAGCGTGGCATTTTTTTTGGTTGGACCCCGTTTACCTATATAATCAGAGTTGGCAGAACTTTAAAAAAAAGGCTAAATAGGCAAAATAAAAAGGCTGAAAAGGCTAAATTAAAATTTATTTAAGGCTTAATATATGAATCAAAATTTCAAATATTTGATTCGTATCAAGATTCCATAACAAATTGTATATAGTTTTCGCATAATTATATTGACTTTATAAGCTTAAAAAAAAATTCTTTTAAGGTACAACGTAGTTTGTTCATACGTAAAATGAATACATATATTTAAATATCACTTATTATTAGAGAACGCCCGAAAACCAATTTTAGAGAGGAAAGGAACTTCGGCCAATTACAGTCGAAGCCGAACCGATGATTTTCGAAGTCTAAAATAATAAATCAATGAATTAAAAACAAATTCTAGATTTTTATTATTTTTATTAAAAACAAAGAAAAGTTTTCTATTGATAAGGTAATGAATAATTTCTTTCAGTATTTCTATTACCAGTCATTTCACTAGCATGCCATTTTTCCAATGCATTTCGATGGCATTATTTCATTACTATCGAAATTCAATTTTTCATGAGTTAGGTAATCAAACCCATTTCATTTTACAGCATTTAGTTTTGCATACAAAAATTTTAATAGTTTTAAGAAGAGCAAAAAAAGGCTAGAGGCTAAATTAAAATTTTCCGGTTAAAAGGAAATGAGGCAAAAGGCAAAAATGGCAACACTGTTTGTAGTAACAAAAAGTAGGAAACAAGCAATTTACATAAACATATATGTATGTAAGTTGGTACCTGGAGCATGAGTGTCCTGGAGCAAATCTTGGTTGGGATATTTAACACCAAAGAACATAGAAAATAGTGCGAAGTAGTCAAAATTTTGACATATTTCGATTTAACACCAGCACACTGGGCTGGATGGCCAAAGTTGACACTTTCATGGAATCAAATCCTCAATTTAGCTATATTTTATCAAAGTGTACACCTTAAGTATAACATTTCGATAAACAAAAGTTACCTGATAATGAAATTGAAAAGAGACTTAAAAGTGAGGTATCCAACGGAAAAATTAGAAATGAGGAGAAACAAGAAAATCGATTTTGACAGGAAATGGGGTTAGACGTGGATAAGCAAAAAGAAAATTGAAATAGGCACACAAACGATAGAATCACTGCGAGAAAGGCTTTTTCAACAGCTAATCTATTAGCATCAACTTTAGAATTCGACTCTGATTTACTAGAAAATGTGCCTAACATTTTAATCGCTATTTCTTGTGAATTTTCAATTACTTATTTACTTACTTGACGCTATAACCGCTTAAGGGATTTTGACCGAATTTATCGTACATTTCGTGGTCTGCGTCTGTATACTGTAACACAAATTGAGGCACCTACAGTTTTACTCCGACTCCGAACGGCGAATGTTTTTCTGTGAGAAGTTTTTTCATAGCTGGAATACACTCGGAGGTTTGCCATTGCCTGCCGAGGGGCGACCGCTATCAGAAAAAAATATTTCTATAATTTTTAATGTTACTTGCCGCGGCTAGGATTTGAACCCGGGACCCACCGAATGAAGCGCGCACACGCTACACACTCGGCTACGGCGGCCAATTAATGCACTTAAATTCCAACTATTCAGTGAGAAAACATTTCTTTTATACATGCTGTATAAATACCGGTGGTATCGAATCCTAGCCGGGGCAAATAACATCGAAAATTATAGCCAAGTTTTTCCTAATATCGATTACCCCTCGGTAGGCAATGACAAACTTCCGACTGTATTTCTACCACAAAAAACATTCCCCGTTCGGAGTTGGCGTAAAACAGCAGGTCCCTCAATTTGTGTTACAAGATCAAGACGCACACCTCAAATTGTAGGAGAAGTTCGGCCAAAAGTAAGTAAGAGGTAGGCGTTGTCGCATCGGTCAAAAGTTTTGTCCAAATATTATGATTGATTCAGTTATAAAGTCCACAAAGTGATTGCATTTTATGCCAAAAATTTGGCATATAAAATGTCAACATGTTGGCCATTTCGTTTCAAATGTAGTTTGTCATATTTTAGGCATTTACTAAGGAAAATATTGAAAACGAAAATGTTATTTTTTTAGCTCAATACTAAAGATTTGAGATAAACCATATATTTAAATGTGTACCGTTATTGATATATTAAGAGTTGAGAGCCACTGCTAGGTATTACCCGTAAGCACGAAACAATCGTAAAAGACTACAGCTGAGCTATATCTATAATTAGATAGGCTAGTTTACTGTCGGTTATAACCATACGAAACATTTATTGTAAATATGTAGTTAGATATATAGGCGCATGTGTAAAATATATCTTTGTTAGCTTCTTGTCATTCCTGCCACTTTATCAGTGCATTTGCTTAGGTAATTTGCATAAATTGCATTTTACGCAAACGTGTCGACAATAACAAAGCAACACTTGGGACGCATGCGTCCCGCACGCAACAACAACTTGACGCACGCCACACGAATCCATTTGAACTGTGCATTTATTGTGCAATGAACCCCTGGTGCGGGCTTGAGTGTTTTTGGCGATATGGCTATATTTATGTATGTGCAATATATCTGTATATACATATATATATGTATGTATATAGATATTACTAAAAGCATGTATGTGTGCGCGCGTGTGTGTGTGTGTGTGTGTGTGTAGGTGTGTATGTATAAGTATTTGTAGCTTACCTTCCGCCATAAATATCTTGAGTCAAGGGTGTGCTCTCATCATCTGTGAAGTTGTCATCGCTATCGCCGGCATTGCCCGGCGGTACCAGGGGCCGATGCCTTACAGCAGACATCTCCCACGATTTCACAAATTGAACACGAAAATATTGTTACGCTTATTTGGTGCTGTTGTTGCCACAAAATCTTGTTGCTAACTATTGCAATTTTTTTTTGTCTGCAGCAACTGCAACGTTGTGAATTTGAATCGAGTTGTTGGAGCTGAAAGAATAATAAATTAAGGAAAATAAATTTTAGTAAGAGCTTTTTAGTTGGAATTTGTAACTTATCTTGAAGCACTTAAGTAGAGAATTCTTAAATTAAAGTAGCATTAAAGCTGCACTGCGCATTGACTTGTAGACTGCAGATGCCTCTCAGCAGACGATAATTATGTTTAGCTCTCTACATTCAACTTTGACAGGTTTTTAAACATATTAACATACAGTGCACGTCATAATGATAGCACGACCACATATTCACAAGTTTTGCCTATTTATTTTTCTTCATTTAAGTTTTAATTTTTTTTGTACAAAAATAAATGTAGTTCATACTATAACAAACACCGTTTAAATCCAAGTTACAAACTTTGTCCAAATGCGGGAAAAAATTCAACCAACTTTTCACAAGATTTAAAAAATTTTAATATTAATTTTTAGAAAAAACAAACTGGGTATGCAGTTTTATAGCCCATTAAGTTCTTGTATAATAAAATGCAAGTTTGAAGTGCCTGTAAATTATCGCAGATTTTTGGCAAGTTTTTTACTAAGGGTGTTGCGCGATTTTTTTTTATTTGGACAAATTTGCCTAAGAGCGTAGGAAAAAAATTGTCAAAAATCAACGGTAGCTTATAGCTACTTCAAACTTGCACTTTATTAGACTAAAATTTAATGAACTATAAAATTGCATACTAAAAAAAAAAAGTTAAAGTCATGCGTAAAGTTTTTTAAATTTTTTCACTTAATTTACTTTTAAACAGGTGGCAACCTACTTTCAAGATATTTTGAAAATGAGGCTTTTGTTTGATACCCATATACAATATTTGCTTTCAGTAATTACTTTAATTAATTTAACATTTTAAAAAGGCGGCAACCACCACCTTTGCATCAAACTACATAAATATGTGGCTAATCTTATCCAAATCTGCTCAGTCGTCGTTTAGCAATGTGCCATTTTACGCCACATGTTGAACTGTATTTTGAATTGAACTGGAAAACGAAATGCCTAGAGCGCCACCTGTTGAGCATTTCTTTTCCCCTAACTTTCACTGGGCGATTACCAACAAACCCGCAGAAGGAAGTATCTATTGTGGTCCAGTCGCTTTTAAGTTTTAAGCAGCCGAACAACCCACGATTCATTTTTATATATTGTATAAGTATATAGATGAACTATATTTGTATAAAAATTAAATTAAGAAAAATAATTAGTAAAAATTGTGAATAAGGTTATACTTATGAAATGCACTGTATGTATGTACACATGTGTGTACATATGCTTACCAATTTTGAAGCAATTGCGTAGATAAATTTTATTTATTTAACTCATTTCTTGTTCTGCATCAAACGGTGTTGCGTATCAAGGTGCTTGCCGTCATACAGAATATTCATACGGCACATATGTATGTACGTAGTAAGGCCCAAAAGTTTGTGATTTACCCAAAATCTAATAAATATAATAAATTTGGACCATTTTTAGAATTTTCGTCTGCCTGTTTGCAAAGAGGTACTAATCTCCGAAACCACGTAATGGATTTTCATGGGGATTTAACATCGGGCACAGCATCGGCTATATTTTATCAAAATATTATGTGATGGAAATTTAAATTTTTTTTATAAATCTCTTAGAATCATTTTCTTTTGAATAAAATTGAATTCTTCAACGCCACTAACGTATGTCAGGTGAAGGCTAGATAAATCTATAATTAAGTTGCAAAAACACAGGACTTAGCCTCAAAATATATCAAAATACTTAAAACACGTCTTTGCTGTATCGCTGTTGAAATCGAATGATCTCTTTATTCTTTCTATAAAATGGTTCCTTAACTTATGCCTTTAAGGTGTAAACAGACTACTCTTAATATCTACTTGATGCTTAGGGCTACAACATAGTATACTTAATCTAGTGCTTACTCTATATAGACTACTCTATTGTAATGGTATACTTAATCTAGTGCTTACGCTAAGTACACACTACTCTATTACAAAGTACAAATTTACCAAGGTACGAACGGGGGTGTGTATACTAGTCACAGGAGCATTTCCCACATAGCATTCCCACGCATTGGCCACAGCGAAAATACCAGGTAAGTGCGTAGCAGACGAACTAGCAAGACCAGTTATACCACTGACGGGCATAAATACCCCTCTCATGACGCGGTAATACCCTTGTCTTCTTGTAGACTCTGGTTGAAGGTGAATGCCATTGAGCTGGCAAATGCAAGATGAACCAAATTACCCACCTGTTGGGAAAGCCCGTCAGCTCTGGCTCAGCGTAGATAAAGATAGATCTTTAGAGCAACACCTCCCACGCCTTATGGGTATGCATGCCAGTAGGATGGGGAGAAGGTGGAATGCATTGACTGCTACCTTTGCTATTGCCCAGCTTTTGAGTGTAACAACGAGATGCCTACACCAATACTTCTTCGACTGTCTGCCGGATGTGGGATCAGCAGATGTAAACGACCTCCTGCGTTTCATCAAACAATCAATTAGGATTATTTTGTAGAGGGGAAACAGACGGTCCTAAGTGTGCCCGCAGTATGAGGACATTCGCTCCTTTACAGCTGTAGTTCAGTTACCAGTTTAATATTACACTAAATAGGTACCTAGCAGAGCCATTCAGCACTAAAGCTATATTTCCTAACGTTGGTTCCTTTAGAGTCGGGAAGAGAGTATAAGAGAGTATCTTCTTGTGAATAGTACAAGGTAAGTTTTGTCTGTGGTTAATTTTTCGATCAGTTTAAATTTTACATGCATTAAGTCAAAGAGTGTTTGTGGAAACTTACCGCTTACAGACTCCATTCTAAAAATACAGGCTATCACCATGTCCATCGTAGTCGGGAAATATTCGTAAAAACTATCACCGAATCCATTATAGTAAGAACTTAGTATATACCTGGAATGCATTCATTCGTAGCTATTCGGACTCAGCGAAACAATTTTTTTTTTAAATCTAAGAAAATAATGCTACCATAGATTCAGAGAGTTAACTTAAATGCTAAGTTGCAGTCAAAAGCTATCTCTGCATCGAAAAATATAAATCTCTATCTGACAGTGCCTTAAGTTTATAACAAACGAGGGACCCACAGCGGAAGTACTTCGTGAAAGAATGAACAAAGCCATTTTGTAATGCCCATCCGAGACTATTACGGATAAAACCCTCAAATATGTAAAAGAAACAGTACCGGGAGGCAGATGTCTAAAGAATTATCAATTTTTACTGGATTTTAAAAACAACTGTAGGTACTTAGGTAGGTAGGCACCTACATTGAATAGGTCAGTGAGGTGGAGTCCCAAAAATCTGAAGTTTTATAATCTGTTTTTATTTCTTTGTGAAGGCGACGGCCAACCAAAAGAAAGGAAAGGTGACTTAATCTCAGAAAAAGATTGTGGCTTCTTTTACTGGTGGATTTAAAAAAAACGTAATAAAACTTTAACCTGCGATTATATTCCTACATAAGTATAACAATTGCTATTAAAGAAAACCGTCGAGAGAAACTGCCGCTAGGAATATTGTTGGTTAAAAATATCGGGCAAGTCTGCATATCAGGTATTTCCATGGCTCTAATCAATGCCGTTTCACTGAACTCAACCATCCCCCATATATTTAATGCCAACTTCTTCTCATGCGACTATTAATGATTCTTTAAAATAAATTCTGACCAGCAAGGGCTTTTCGTAAGGCGCTGGGAAAAGTGTATTGAGTTGAAAGGAGATTGTGTTGAAAAAAATAAAAGCGGTTTGCCTATTACTCTTAATTTTATAGTTTAGGCAAGAAACTTTTGGACTTTACCACGCACACATTCACTCAACTACATATGCTTGAAGAAGGCTTTTATTTTTAGTTTTTTTTTTGTACAAAATTCTTTTCTGGCATTTCAATTTTACTACGCATCACAGGAGAATTATACTTGTTGCCACTGCCAACTTCAAGGACGCTGCTTAAAAATATAGCCCCGCTTATGACTTATTATGGGTATGTTGGTAAGTGTGCGTTCACTAGCATCCACTTTAAGTGCTTTTAGAGAGATAATCTTTGATTCATTTTGACAAATTGTTTTGCTGCCAGCATGCCAGTATCATTGAGACCACAGATCGATTTGTGTACTGACCTTGGACACGTAAGGGCCATTGTCGTCATACAAGTCTTATCTTACGTGTTGGGAGGGATAAAGATAAACAAAAAATAACACACTTAACGTGGTTATGGAGAAGGAAGGAAATGTCAACTACTTTTTCTTTTCGTTGTATTCTTTAGGTATTTTAAAAATTTGATTTTTTTGGAGTACTTTTAGAAGCTCAATTTGTGTAGCTTATTTTATTATTTTGTTTGGTTCAATCTCTTTGCCCATTTTCAAATTCATTTTGTTGGCTTGCCGTATGCAGCGTTTTTCTAAATTACTTGGGTGCAGATGAGTGTCGCGAAAGACAAAATGTTTTAAATTATTTTATTTATTTATGATTTGCTTCGACATAGTATATGAAGAAAAAAGCAAAATGTAGTTATGTATAGTAATCCTTGTTTTTACTAAGTCTCGTTATCAGTTAAATAAACTTTGTAAAAGAAATCAATCGAATACTAATTAATATCAAAAATTGTGTGGTACCGCAATGCTAACTTTCTCGTCAAAAGAGCTGACTGAGATGGTATCACGATTTAATCGAAAATGTGTTTCCTACTCATCCCAACTAAAAGTTGCCAAACCTTAGTTAGCGCTAGGCACGACAGTTGCTGCCCACTTCGTATCTACTCAAAGGATTGCCGAGATACGCCTCACTTTTCTCGTCAAAGCAGAGCTAATGATGACGTTGACATTCGGCAGCTGTATTTAAGAAACTGCGGACCAAGTGGAAGAAGCCCTTAAAGTCCTGGCAACAGCGACAGCGGTGTAAGTAAGAATTATGATCTAATTCGGTGCCCATGATTTGTCGAACTCAAATAGACAAGAGGTTTTTTTTACCCGGCAATTCATAATGTACCCTTCAATAAATAGTACCAGGTGAAGGGCGACCAGAAAGCCGTGCGGTATGCAAAACAAAAGCACCACATCGCTTACATAAGCCTACGATGAGACTTGGGAGATCATTGGGAAGGAGAAAGCCGCTCCGAAGGGTTAAGCACGTTGATTTTAAAAAATTCTGGAAGAGAGTTAAATATGGGATTCCATGGGGTGGGATCCTGCACTCTCTTTTATTTAACTATTACATATCGAAATTTCTCGTAGAGAGTTTCCATGGTCCAGTCCCCTCTTTTGTTTAACTACCATTTCTCGGAATCCTAGGCATCTAAGAAAACTGCCTTCGTCTCACGGTTGTTGATGATTTTTCGCTAATAATGGCCTGTAGTATAATTACAATAATTACTCGACGGTAAGCAGATATCTACACGACATTGCCTGCCACGCAGAAGAATGATTACTGAGGACAAGTACGAGGCAGTTAGTTAGCACAACACCATGTCCAGCAAAAAGTACTTTTCTGGTAGCCATCGTCGGGGTAACACGAAAAGGCCAAGCTAAGCTTCTTTCCAGGCGTGTCAGAAGCTAGCTCTATGACGGTAGGATGGCATCCAGTTGTACAGTAAACAGCCATTGACATCTAAAAAACGATATTCCCGAACACAATGCACCACCTTCAGTTTCTCTCGCCCTTGAGTGCCGCATATTGGGTTAAACCTATTGAGACCCGCGTTACTCTGAGTCAATTAGGTTCTGGATATGGTATGTTAACTCCGATGTATTGTAATAAAAATTTGCATAGCATGTGAAACCTACACAATCGACACCAATCACCGCACTTTTGCTGGACCTAAAGTTATATGATCTCGACGACGACAGTGCAAATTACTGAAATAGCCACTGTTAATATCTAAAATTTTAGTTTGAAATAGTCTTTCTTTGCCTAATTTTTTATTTTTTTTTGTTTTTAAAAAACAAGTTTCCAACACAGCTTCACTCACTTTCAATGCCGCTTTTAACCGCAACCTGTTGAAATTATAATAATCGAATAACAAAAAATGACTAAACACAGTTATTACCAGTTGACATGTCTTCAAAATCCAGTTTTAGCTTAAAAATTTTCATTTCGTATTTAAATTCATTTGCAAATTGGTCACAATTGAGTATTTGCCTAGCATTGTGTTTGTTTGTGTGATTCTTGTTTGTGCAAATTTGACTTTGGCTTATGTAAAATTAACTGTTAAAAATACACTAAGCATTTATTAAAAACGATAATTCATTGAAGTTCTTTTTCCCCTTTTTTTTGTTTCTTTTGAATAGAGTTTCGCTTTTTAAAACGCTCAGTGATATGCGAAGTTTTATTGCTTAATAATTTTTTCAGAAATTCATTTTCCGCTCAGTTTTGGTAAATATACAAAAACATAAAAGTATACATGACTATATGTACATAATATCCATGGATATGTTGAAAATTCTTTTGCATGACTTCTGCAAATTAATTGATGGCGCCGCAATTAAAGCCTAATAGCCCCCGAATAGCATTATGTAAGTAATTTACAGCGATTTGTGAATATATTCGCAATCTTTCAATTGATTGGGTAATACCACTGCGAAACTAACTAAATTATTCGCTGTTTGTTGCGCATGCGCAATTTTAATTGCTTCAAAAATTTATACGCCTTTGTATGATGAAATCATTATGTGATTGAAATTGTGTGATGAAACTGAAAATTTTGCAATATTTCTGTTTGTAACGAATATTTGGAAATGTTTGAATCTTTTTAGTTCACTTAGAGTTTTTTGCTTTAAACGTTTTTAATACTATTGCGAGTTTTTTGGAGTGCGTAGTATTTTTGAATAGAGATTTATGCCTTAAATTAATCATTATTGCTCATTTCTTTCCATAAATTAACATAACAATAAAAACCAAACTTTGCAAAATTTTTACGAAAATTTACAGAACATTTTCATGAAAAAAATGAAAAAATGCGTAGGACGTGACGGTCTGATGGTGAAAACAACTATCAAAAATCATTGGCAATTAAAAAAAAAAACAAACTTCAGAAAATTCTGTGGGTAAAATTTAGAGTTTAAACGTACATTTTACATTTTTGTAAAAATTTTACAAGATTTATACAATTTAAAATTTTTATTTTTATGTGTCTATGTTATTGAACTAACTATGTGTATATAAAAAATTAACGAAACAAACATTTTGTCAAAAATTGCAACAAAAAAAAACATGACCATATTCGCTGTGAACAACTGAAAACATTTGAGTTATCGAATAAGGCGAAAGCAAACGCTGAACACCGTCGGTAAAAAAGTTATCAAAAATCAACCAAAATTTAAAGCTGGCTAGAAACTTGCACTTTATTACTGTATTTAAAATTAAATGGGCTACAAAACTGTATAAATACTGGGACTAAAGACTTTGGAAATTTTATGAAAATTTTATACATTTTTGTGAATTTTGTAAAACGAATGAAACTTTTGCTCATGTATTTAGTTTATGTCACACAATGAATTATACTTTTATAAAAAGTTATTAAAATTAACACCCTGATTCTCTAACTCGAAACTATCGTTCGTCTGATCCAAACTCTCGTTTGTTCGCGTATTTGAATTTTCGAATACGAATTCGGTTCGCTAGCTATAACTAGTCGATAACAGCTGAGTGTTTCGCATTAAAACGAAGCAAATGTGAGTTCTCTAACAAGAAAACGACTTAAAATAACGAAGAGAACTGTCAAAATTAAATTTATGGTATAAGTAGAAACAACAGATTGCAGCTTTGTAAGTTGATTTTTACTAACATCATATTTTCGCCCCGCTCCCTAATACCAAGTCCACATGACAACGAAATATCATTCGTGATATTCTGTGAAAACAAGTTGAAAGAGGACTTGTCCAAAAATATGGAAATAATATGATAATATGAATAATAATATGGTAAAGAGCTCTTTATTTGTTGACTATAAAGAACTAAATGACAGTTTTAAAGATAAAGATACCCTGAAAAATAAGCCAAACAATTCAAAAATTTCCATTGAGTCATGCCACAGAAGATCAAAAAACTGCGGTATTTATGAGCTAATTACATCATGTCCGCAAGGCAATGAAAACAAGTTGTTTTCAGGAGATGTTTTCAATATTAAACATGGCCGTCCAGACCGCATTTCTCTTTACTAACTGGTTTTCGATGACATTTCTCTATTATTTTCCTTTTTTACTCTGAGGCAATCCGGTAACCTGTAAAGTAATCAACTGCTGCAGATGAGATAGATAGTTTTCTCAAACCCCATAATGATTATTTCCGGATTTTAAAGAATATTTTTTGTGTCGCAGCTAAAAAAAGAAGTTGTCGAAAAAATTCCGCATAAGTCTGCTTAGACAATTTGCTCATGATGCAAAAAATAGGAGGTTAGGGTTTAAATGGTAAACAGTTGACGAAAATTGGTTGCTACAACATTGAAAGTTGAGATGCAATCAATGGGATGTTCTTGTGTAAACCAAAATTATTTTATTTATTTATTTGTCCCGTATTACGTCCTAAAATACAAATATGCACTGCAGTAAAAAATTATCAATTGCTAAAACTAGATGACTTTTTACTAATTATTTTGTAGTGATTTAAAATAATAACCCATTTTTATCAAACACCCAGAAACATATTTTTAGTTAGTTGGCAAGTCATGCAGGGAATCCAAACACGTGAGCTGTCAAAACTTTGACGTTCGTTCATCCCATACATTCTTTCAAAACAAAAAGATCTATTTCCAAATTTTTTATAAGTTAAGTATCTACTGTCTGTTTTTATATATTTGCTGGTATTTAGTTAAATAATTAAGAATTTTGTAATTATGGTTTTGGGGAATTTTAATTTGTGGAATTTGTGTCTGGGATTATGATTTTGGAAACTTTGTGTGAGGAATTTGTTTTTTTTTTTAATAGGGATTTTATGCTTTGAGATTCAATTTTCGGAGATTTTGCGACTTTCCCACTCTTGGCAGGTTGCAATAAAACTTGCTTCAAGGCGTCTGATGAACCCTAATAATTTTCCCCCCAATACACCTTTGCTATCGTATTGTATTCGTATTAAAACC
This sequence comes from Anomoia purmunda, assembly GCA_951828415.1. NCBI lineage: Eukaryota > Metazoa > Arthropoda > Insecta > Diptera > Tephritidae > Anomoia > Anomoia purmunda. The sequence goes on from OX639993.1 coordinate 21,027,022, forward strand.
TTCATTCGCAATACAACACCCTAGTCCCACCCTTTGTGTTTTGTGGTATTTTCAATTTGCTTGAAACAACGGTAAAAGCAAAATAGTACTTCTAGCATTTTCTTCAGTTTGACTAAACATAAAAAAAATGTAAAGACCAGTAAATGGAATACCAACCAGCTGTATGTGCAAAAGCGGCAGTGAGTAAGTTCATACATATTAATTAAAAAAATATTAATTACTAATTTTTAAAATATTCGCCATTGTGAAATATAGATACTAATAATAAGTAGAGAGTAATTATTACGCTTCTAGCATTCCTGTTTACTAAAAGCCAGCATTAATTAAATAAAGTTAATGAATATTGCAAAAGTGAAGGAGAGTATAAATTCTTAGCTCAAGGTCAGCTGCATAGCTGCGCCATGGGTAAGCTGTTGTTGCTGCTGCTGCTGCAGAATGGCGGCGAACCAGTTTAAAAATGGACTTGACTGGACATGAAGCCAGTTTGTGGATACCAAATTGGCTGGCAAGTAAATTAAAACTGATCATTTTGCACATGAACAACACTTTTTGCAGATATATGTATGTAACTACCATAGTTTATTTCTCGGTTAAAAGCAAAGTCAAAAGAATGCGTGAGCTTCGCTGGAGTTCTTACGAAATTGCGCTTTTGATGTACGAAATCAATTTGAAAAATCCGTGCAAAATTTATCAGGCATCTCCACAAAAAAAAATTTGTATCACCGTATTAGAGTGCCAAACTTCAAACCATTAAATACGAAGTTTCTAGAAGATCTGTCCATTCATTTTTTTGGCAGCGATTCGAAGCAAACAACTTTTGACTTTTGTGAAAAATGGTCATGAATTTCGTGTCATCATCAATTATTATATTTTACGCAAGAAAACGCCTGCAGAAATGAAAGCGAAGTTTGATAAACTTACAAATAAATTTATAAGTGAATCGCAGATTTTCGTACATACATCTTCATATTTTTCGAACTATTTTGACAGAACTCTTAAAATAGCAAATTTCAGTGCACAAATAGTACATCAAATTTAATACTTTGTACCTTTGGAGGCGTACAAAATACGCCGGGTATTTGCTTGTAATAAATCAAAATAACAAAACTACCAAATATGTATAATTTTTTTCACTATCGAATAATTTATAATACTTTAGGCAACTGCGCCTTGAGGTAAAAATATCGATATATAGAAATGCCGATTTTTTGAATCTGCATATACCGATATTGTATTGGTTTTTTGCTCATCCCTATAATAATATTATATTAATATATAATACATAAGGACATCAAATAAGAAAGCAATAGTTTAATTTTGAAGTTTAAAGGTTTCCTTATGTTGCAAATAAATCGAATTACGTTAATATTTCTACGTACATATATTAATACCGGTCTGCAGTAACTCATGTCTTATCTCAAGTCACTAAATTTGAGACTTTCAATAAGGGACATTTTTTTGTGACTTGAGACGATTTCGGTATTCAGTCTCAAAAAAATTCACCAAACACTGTGGTGAAAAGCAATAGAGACAATCAGCTGATCGTATGTTTAGCCAGCGATGCGCAATCAAACTCAATGACAATAGCACACACTATAATTTTTCAATTCTTTGTCAACAACATTATTGCTCTTTAAATAATAAAACAATATGGTTATCATAAAATTAACATTGAAATTAACCGTTCGAAATTCTTATTACTACATTTTATGTGAACCGATTATTTAAAATATTTGTAAAAATTAGAACTACCAACAATAGCGCGCGACCAAGGGACAAATCGAGTGCTACTCCATTTTCGCGTTTCTTCAATTTCTTTGTTTTGTGACCTGCTCAACACCAGCTGACAAATTAGTGACTTTATTTTGAGACTACATAGAGACTTGAGGCGGCTTACTAAACACAGAAAAGCCTCAAAATCAATCTCACCACCGAAAAGTCTCAATTAGTGACTATAGACTGCTTACATAATACCGGCATAAATAACTTGTGCCCATCACAGTGTGCACATCATTGCTGGAAGATCAGCACAAATTGTAAATATGAAAAGCAAATATATGTATAAGTTTTCCTAATTCTCTGATCCAAAGTAAATATAAGCAAATTGTCGAACCTTTTCGAAATTACCAATAGTGAGATCTAACCAAACAAACTAAACAAATGTCGAGCACCGAGCTCGTCTTTGTATGTACATAGATCTCTGCAAATGTAAACTTTTAATAGGTTTTTTCTGACACACATTTTTAATAAATTTGTTAGCACACCATGGCAGTTATTAAATGATTTATCCAGTTTTTCATTTTAACAATTCATGGGTTTTTTTTTATTAAAACCCATTACTAACTAGCCTTCAGCGTTTTGTTGAAATTTTGATTTTCTACATAAATTATAACTATTGATTGTAAGTAGTACATATATATGCACATATGTATGTTTGTATGTTTAAAGTATATAAATACAATACGCAAGTAATAAATTCACTAAACCAGCCTCTTAAGACTTGCTTTAATTCAAAAATCGAGTTGAATGCCTTTACTATTCGTGTTTTTACTTGCTATTTGTTTCTTCTTACTTCTTTTTATTATCGAACCGTGAAACTGAATTTTGTGGTTATGTAGCCAGGCGGCCATTGTATGTATTTACGAGTAATAAAAAAAAAACGAAAATCTTTAAGTATATAAATAATTACTGCTGCGGAAAATTTAGCCTTTCCAAATTTTCCTCACATCTTTGTTGTGATAGTGTGGTCTACTTGCGGTCTACCAGTAATGTTAAAAGTAGTGAAAGTATTCGTTGGGAGTGAGTGAGGAAAGTGAAAAGTCGCATCGCTGTTTAACAAACAAATGTTCAGTTGATTGAAACAAATCTATGAATCCAACAAGTAAAGATGTTTCTGAGTTCAGGCGAAATTGAACTTTTGATACTCAGCGCATAATTTTCATAATAATTAATTATTCTGATGTACATATGGGGGTAATAAAGACAATGGGAAAACTTGTATGTGCGTACCAAATTGGCCGCCCTATGCTATCGACCTGACAAGACTTATCAACCTAACAGTTGTCAGGTTTACTGCGCCTAAAACTATGTCGTAGAATATAATGTCGTTGCCACGTACTTAATAGGATATAACAACTACAACGACTGTTGTCATTATAAGAGGGATGAAACCCCTTTTTGTCGCATAGTTTTAGGCGCTGTAAACCTGACAACTGTCAGCTTGATGAGTTTTGTTAGATCATCAGCATAGGGGGATTAATATAGTTTTAGCAAATGGTTTTAGAGATGCAAACATTCCATCAAACATGGGCAGCCCCACTACAAAACTTTCAAAATTTTCCGGTGCCTATTATAAGTCTAATTATTATCATGTAGTGTTGAAAAGCTGTACCTTAAACTGATATGTATACAGAATGCTACAGTATTTGCTGATAACCCGAAATCGCTTATTTATACAGTTAAATAAATAAAGCCAGTTTTTCGGTGTTAGTGAAGAGTCAAAAATTAGTTGAATTAAATTTTTTTAACAGTTGGCAACCCTCTCCCAATATATATATATATCTCGAATAAAACTTCATTAATCCTTTTTTGTTAGACAAGAGGTTATTATAAATTATGTATGTATGTGACCTTACCAATTAAACCGAATCAATCTTTTTTAAAAGGTGGCAACCTCCTTCAAAAATGTTTTCGTATAAACGCTTTCGTTTCATACAAACACTCTTCTATTTCAGTAAGCTTATAAGTTGAGTTTAATTAATATTTTTAAAAAGAACATGGCAACATGTTTTCTTAAACCTGCTTCATTCTAAACTGATGCCGTAATATTTTCTTTAACTTAATAAATTAATTTACATTACTCTTTAAGGTAAAAAAGCATTTTCCAAATAAAACTTTCTTAAACCTCCTTCGTTTGAGGCCCACTTTTCTACGAGTATTTTTGTTTTAACTTTTCATTCTTTAAATTAATTTCTTTAATAGCTGGCAACCCTCTCCTAAAAAAATTTAATGCAGCTTTCTCAGTACCGTTAGTTTGATACACATATTGTAAAATTTCATTGAATTTATAGATTTTTATTAATTTAGCTTTAGACAGGTAGCAAACCATTTTGGAAATGAAGCCAATATTGCATTATTTGGCAAACGGCAACAACATTTAAAAACTGCTTCTTCGGCAACCCGTATAACAGACTAAATACACACATACATATGTGCCAAATCTTATCCAGATCTGCTCAATCAATATGTGATTTAACTTATTTATATAATTAGCTATAACTTTTTAGCAGCCGGCAACTTCATTTAAAATATACCCCACATGTCAATCCAGGTTATAGGTCATTTATGTACAAATCCGACCAGTCATTTACGCTCACGAAAAATGAGCACTAAGTTAAGGAAATGTGTCAGCGCTCAAAAGCACGCATTTTATACAAAGCTGAATAAAATATTTGCATAATGTTTTGAACATGAAATTAGTTACAATTCGTGACCGCTTTATGGCATTTTCCAATACTTCTGGATTCCAGAGTATGAGGCTTATTTGCATAAACCCGGAAGTTGAAAAATCCTGGCGTTATACCCGGCCAATGTATATCGCCAAAACGAGAGGTCAAACTAACCTGCTGAAGTATTGCGATCCATGGTTTTTTTTATTCAAATTATAATTATGTTCACTTCGTAAATGTCATAATTAAATTAACAATTGACGCCATGTTACACCGAAGTTATTCCATCTACCATTTCGGTCATTTATTATCAACGGCTCTGTGATCGACTGATGCCCGTATGCTATGTTTTTTATACTGTATTTTTTCATTTCAAATACAAGCAAAACACTGATGAAAGTCAAATTACAAAAACAATTCGGCAATGTGTTAGAGCGAGAAAAATTCTGTGCGAAAAACAGCTGAGATTTGACATTTCGTTGTGCTGAATATTTTTTATTTTTCCCCTACTGTTATAAGGAAGCAGCGTTTGGCTAACAATTTTTAGCAATAAATAAAAATTAATGTTTTAATTTTTTTATGCTTAGAAAATCTCTCGTCTTTCAAATGGCAAATAGCTGCATATGTCAAAAAAACGAGCGAAATACAGTAATCTGTCAAAAAACTTAAAAGAACTACAAGTTGGAGGCCAGACTTTTTTAACAGCCTAGTTTGTTTTTCGTTCGGTTTTTGGTTCTTTTTTTGTTTTGTTTTTTGGGTATATAGCTTACTCATTTACACCAGTATAGAATTCGTATAGGACCTTCTCTTTCCTTCAAAATACTGTCATTCACAGAGCGAATTTCTATGTCTGACAGTTAATAATGACCATTTGTGACATTTAATATCAGCCGCCGCCATCTTTAATTTAGAATACATCTAACTTGTATTCATTCACAATGACCAAGTATTAAACTGTCCATGAGGACTTCCAATCCGTTGTATTTATATATCGCCAACATTTAGCTTTTTCTTCTACACGGAGTCAAAAGTGCAATAGATACGAAACATTTTCACCTCAGCATTGCACTGCATCCTCTTTACAAAGTCAGATAAAACCTCCACAGTGGTGAGTACTTGCATAGATGGCAAAAGGATGTTTGACACATACAAGCACACACACACACACTCACACCCACAAGTATTTACATCTGTGGGTGTGTGCGCTCAGCTTCGCTTTCGCAACACAGTAGGGGTGGTTTAATGCCATTGCGCGGGCTGAAGGACGAAACATAGCCATAAAGAGCATCCACCCCGTTATTTGATGTTAGGATTTGTGGGGGAAATACACACACGCACACACACACACACATACGCACACACACATACGCACACGCAGAGCAAAGTGAAATTTTCGTGCTTATTATAAGCTGAATGAAAGCTACTATCAACTGGGACCGTGTGGCCTAATGGATAAGGCGTCGGACTTCGAATCCGAAGATTGCAGGTTCGAGTCCTGTCACGGCCGAAGCTAAATTTTTTCCTCTTGCACTTTTTCGATTTTATTTTTTATTAAATAATTTTATTTAATACTCGTATAAATTATTTTTACAATACCGGTAGGCCAACACTCACACTCACACTCATTCATTTTTTATTCATTATTTTGCTGTTTTAATTTAAGTATGCAATTTTTGAAAAAAATCTTTTTCATTAACGTTGCAACAGTAAAATGTGAATTAGTTTATTGAAGGTTTCTAAGGCAACTGTGAAGTAGAAGATTTTATGCTATTTTCATTTATCACTTTTTCTCGATTTAATTTTTTGTTTCAAATTGGCTTATGAATGATTCATTTTAAGGCGAACAGTTTTGGTGATTTTTCAGCACAGCTATACTTTTTCGTCAATTTTTGCATATTGTGTACGTAAATGTTGCTTTCTTGCATCATACCATATTTTGCATTTTTCGCTTGTTATCGCATTCAATCATCTATGAATTCAGATTTTAAAGAAACCAGTTTACCAAACATATGTTATGTATGTACATTAGGGTGCGTCACTCCCATACCAAAAAAGAAAAAACTTTGATGTCCTTCCATCGGAATTACTCTATTCATTTTATTTTAAGGCATTTACCAAAATATTTCGGAAAAATATTAGGATTTAAGAGATTTGAAGTTTTTTTTAATTAAAAAAAGTTTTATTTTAAGCCAAAGTTTTTTTTAATTATATATATTTTTTTTTTTGTATGAAAGGAATTTAAGCTTAAAATGTCTGCATATACATACATATGTAAGTATTTGAAAATTTTTTCAACGGAAAAATAATGAGATGTTTCAAGCAGTTTGTGAACTCTTTGGGAAGGTTTGATGAAGAAAAACTGGAATATGTATTAAAAATTACTTCTTTGGAAAATATCCGAAAAATTGCAACATACCTAAAACTAGAAAACCTAAGACAATCAATTTAGATGGATGTATTGCCAACATTCGTGCAACTCAAAGTAACGAAATGACTACCCACATATCATGAACAAAATGTAATTTAACTTTATTTCTTTTATATTTTAATAATTTAAAGGAAAACATGCAATTAATTTTTTATTTTTTAACCAGCGAGCCGAAGGCCTTGGCAGTCCGTGCTCCTTTTTTTAGTGCAATGACAATTGTATTGTTGTTTGACGTTTAATAAATAAATAAAATTAATAAAATAAAACTGGAATAACTCAGCCAAAACTTCACCGATTTAGATTTATCGGGTATAATTTGGACAGTGTTTTCCCCTTTTTTATAATTTGCACATGAATCCGTTGAATTCGTTTTGTAATTTTTCATATGATGTTTTTTTTTTAATTTTCGAAAACTTTTTTTTAATAATAAACATAATTTTTGAAGGTATTTCCAAATCGGTCCAGCTCACGTAAATCATAGTGTAATAATATAAAGGGCACCAGAAAGCAATGACATTCGTATAATAATGTGAAAATGTGTAATTTTTTTGTATTCTACTTCAGTAGTAAGTAATTTTTTAACCCGCTTAGTGAATAGGTTTTATATATTACACGAAATGTAAAAATGTTTAGCATCTAAGCCTCTAATGCAGGGGCCGCAACGGTTATAATTTTTATAAAAAAAACATGATTTAATCGTTGTTTTAAGATTTTTAGTTTTCTACCACATTTGATCGATATTTTGTGATTTTTAATTTTTCGACCAAATTTAATCCATACTTTGTGATTTTTATTTCTTCAATCCAAAATAGTCGTTATTTTTTGGCTTAAAATTATATAATGACCGCAAACTAGTTTTTCGACGATGACAATTACAACAACAACAATAACACGATTTATGTTTTGTGATCGAAAAAATAAAAACAAAACATCGATCAAATGTCATCGGAAAAACTGAAATGCAATATGATTAAAAAAATATAAATCTCAAAATAACGATTATCCAATGGTCAAAAAAAAAAAAATCTAAATAAAAATAACGTCAGATTTGCATAGCATATACGTAGCATAAGGATTAGTTCAATATATACGAATTTTCTTCTTTAAGCGAATTTTTTCTAATAATTTTTTTTTATCCGAAAAATTCAAAATATCGCTAATTTTCGGTCCCTAATCTAATGGGATGAAAACCAAAGTTATAGTAAGGAAACTTCGAATGTGCGTAGGTGAACTAGATGACACCCTTTATACGTTTACACTACTATGTAAATCTTGATATTTTTTTTCAAAATATTTTGGCGCATGTTTTAAAACATAATCAATTTTATAATTGCTGTGGAAAACTAGCAACGTTTTTTTTTGGTGAGGCACCCTAATGGACATATAAAAATTGCCACAATTCATATTCGATTAATTTGAAAAGTATAACCATAAACTTTGTGCACTAAGCGCTTTGCCCAAAAGCATTGTCAATTATTTTGCTTGCCTGCGTTTTGGTTAAAGGTCGAATATTGCTTTCGCTCCAAGCACCTTCCGCGGTGTATTTGTGGAGCGCAAATTGGATTGCAGCTAACATGATTTAAATTATTAAAACAAAAAAAGAAAACAAAAAATATTACCAGTTTAACTGTGTACATAGATCAATAAATGAGTTTGAATAAATATTTTTAATTCGGTTCGGTTGCTTTTCGGTTACCGTTAGTTAAGAAAAATGTTAAGTGTAAATTGCAATTTAAATTTTATCAACCAATCAGCCATTTTCAATTCCATTTTAGATACGTGCTGCGCAGGTACGAGTATTCATAAAGGCTCTGTGTGGTTTTGTTTTTTGGTTTACAAATTAAGCGATGACTCAGGCTCAGATCTGGGGTTTTTTTAAGAAAAATTCCTTCAGTTGAGTAATATGCAGTTTTTAAACAAATGTGTAATAATTTTTGGTTAAAACGTTCATTAATTTTGGGTAATGAAAAAATTTGCACAAATCTGATTTTGTATTTAAAAGAGCACCTATAAAGTTACCTTATTTTGTATGCTCGTTTTGGTTGAAAAGAGTTTTTGTCGAAAACAGGAATGCATGGGTTGTAAATTATATAGAACTTAGTATGATTTTATTATTGTTTTAGTTACATTAGCCATTTATAGTCCGTTATGTTGGTTACTGGAGTTGCCACTTTTTTTTTGAATTGAAGTAATGAGTTAAAGTAAATATCGCAATATGAATGCTAAGCAAAGGAAGTTTAATACAGCTTAATTTCCAAATAAGTTTTGAAATAATTTTGCCTCCCGCTTATAGTTAAATTAAATTAAATGAAAGCTTAATTCCAAAAATATTTTTGGAGAGGGTTGCCGCCATTTAAAAAAAATTATTTGGAAAAATATTTTAAAAGGGGGTTCCCAGCTTAGAAGTAAAACAATAATATAAAAATTTATTAAAGTTCTTCTATGACCGATAGCTCTGCAGATTTGTTTTCAATATAATATAAACGCGCACAGAAAAATATTTTGGAGAGGGTTTTACACCCGCCAGATGAGCTCGACAGTCAAAAGCTATAGAAATAAATTCTTAAAACAAAATTTGACGGGGTTTTCAACCCCAAAGCATATCAGGCGAAATTTGTCAAAACGTCTTAGCTCGAGCTTTCATTTTTTTTCGGTCAAACTTAGGATTGAACTGTTCTGATGAAATATTTCAACGATAAGTAAACTCTTGTGCGAAAGCCTAGGTACAGCTGTACCTATAACATACTTTAATCGTAAAAAAGTAACTCATCATTTTAGTAGTGAAGGGGAATTTTCGGAATATGGACTTTTGCTATGACTTAGAACGGAATCCTAAGTACAAATGTATCCATGAACAATTTTCATACCAACTGTGTCCAAACTCATTAATAAAAACAAGACATCTCTTTACAAATACCTAATGGGTAAATATCCAAGAGGAAAGTTTTTGTATATACATATTTATATATTTACCTAGGCTTTTATTATACATTACACTTTTCAGGATTCCCCACAAGGTTTAAGTAAATGCTGTAGTTTAGCAGGTCATAAAAATATAAAATATGAAATATGAAATACCAAGGCGAATTTGTATCAGGTTTCAAAATTCACATATATTTTTTCATAATTTTGGTTTTGCCTTCATGACTTCAGCCAAGGTGTATCCATAGAAGGTGATAGCAAGATAAACAAAGCGAATCCGCTGTGTATTTTGTTTGTGTAATTTTGCGTGTGAAATGTCAAAATCTGAATTCGCTCTGTTTGCTCATGTATTTTGTTAGTGTAATTTTGCGAGTGAAATGTCAAAAACTGAATTCGCCCAGTTTGCTTATGTATTTTGTTTGTGTATACAAAACAACCTAGCGAATTCGGAGAGAAGAACAAGCATTCAGCTCATGGGATGCTATCACCTTGTATGAATTCGCCTTGACTTCAGCTTTGAAATCCGTAAAAGCAAAAAAAACCACATGTAATTTGACATTTCTAGCCGAGAGAAGACATGAATTTGCCTTAGTTTACACAAACAAAATACATGAGAAATACTGGGCGAATTCAGGCTTAGACATTTTAGTCTCAAAATTAGACAACCAAAATTCACAACGGATTCGCCTTGGTTATCTTGCTATCAGCTTCCATGGCCCATCTTGGTTGCAATCAAGATTGGAACTGATTTAGGGTATGGTTGAAAAGATTAGATTTTCCTTACAGAGACTAAAAGCTTTACAGTCTTCATAATGTCTTTTCAAAAGCAGGGGCCAAGTAATCCTTTGGTAATTTAACCGAAAACATATTTTGAGATTGCTACACTCGATAACGAGTGTGTTCAGGTAATTTATGAGCTATTAGAAGTGAGCAATTATTGTATTTTATTTTATTTCTTCGCAAATTTATGCAGTTCGAATCCAGCTCCTCCAACTTGCTCCAAGTTAATAGCAGAAACGGTAGTTCAAGTTGTTAATTGCAATCACAACTATTCACTTTAAATTTCATGTCTAGTTTTATTACAGCAATATAGAAACAGAAACTGTTGATTTGGTTTGTATTAAAAGAAGGTTTTTTGTTTATTCTAAAGTGATAATAACCCGCGCAAATTGTACCCGAAAACTTCATCATAAATAATACTCGTTGACTCATTTTGATTTATTTAATAATTTTTGCAAAATGACATATTTGTGATTTGCAATTAGTAGCACAATCGTATAATAGATTTTCGAATGTGGCAAGACAACTCACTCTTGTGCATTTGCGGCCTCGCCTATAAAATCCAATAAATAAATTTATTATATTATGTGTATGTATGTATGTATTTATGTATTTACTATATCTGTTTCTATGTCCATGCAGTAAAGTCTTAATTGAAGGCCGTTATGCAATTTTAGCACACAAACCCGTGCATTTTGATCATTTTTGGTTTTGCCATTAAAGTGTGGATAGCTGAAAAGTTATGAATTAATGCAAACATTAATGAAGTGGAACATAAAAGTGGATAATGCAATTTTTTTCTTCTTGAAAATCAATTAATTCTTTTTTCGGTTTGGGCCTTGCCACATGCTGACTTCAAAAATAAGTGTCGTTAATGGTTTGCGTTTATTTAATGACGGTATGAGTTAGCAAAATTACAATCGTTTGAAAACTGTATGTCTTTCTCAATTATCTTTTGCTTGATATGTAGATTTTTGTAATTTTTTACTAAGCTTACATAAATATACAAAAAATTTCATCATATCGTATATGTGGCAATTCGTGCATTTCTTCCTGTATTTTTACTAATTACTACCACTATTTTTATTAACGCTACTACTGATTTCTACCACTATTTTTACTAATTGTACTAATAATTTCTACCACTATTTCTACTAATTTCTCCCACTGATTTTACTCATTTCTACCACTATTTTTACCAATTTCTCTCACTGCTTTTACTAATTACTACCACTATTTTTACTAATTGCACTAATAATTTCTATCACTATTTTTACTAATTTCTTCCACTGATTTTACTAATTTCTACCACTATTTTTACTAATTTCAACCACTATTTTTACCAATTTCTCTCACTGCATTTACTTATTACTACCACTATTTTAACTAATTGTACTAATAATTTCTACCACTATTTCTACTAATTTCTCCCACTGATTTTACTAGTTTCTACTACTATTTTTACTAATTTCTACCACTATTTTTACCAATTTCTCCCACTGCTTTTACGAATTTCTACCACTATTTTTATTAATTTCCCCCTGTTTTACTAATTTCTACCACTGTTTTTGCCAATTTCTCCCACTGCTTTTACTAATTTCTACCACTATTTTTACCAATTTCTCCCACTGCTTTTACGAATTTCTACCAATATTTTTACTAATTTCTCCCCTGTTTTACTAATTTCTACCACTATTTTTAACAATTTGTCCCACTGCTTTTACGAATTTCTACCAATATTTTTACTAATTGTACTAATAATTTCTACCACTATTTTTACTAATTTCTCCCACTGCTTTTAAGAATTTCTACTAATATTTTTATTAATTTCTTCCACTATTTTTACTTCTTTCTACCACTATTTTTATTAATGCTACTAGTAATATCTACCACTATTTTTACTAATTTCCCCCAACTGATTTTACTAATTTCTCCACTATTTTACTAATTTCTACCAATATTTTCACTAATTTCTTCCACTATTTTTATTAATGCTACTACTAATTTCTACCAATATTTTTACTAATTTCTCCACTACTTTACTAATTTCTACCAATATTTTCACTAATTTCTTCCACTATTTTTATTAATGCTACTACTAATTTCTACCAATATTTTTACTAATTTCTACCACTATTTTTACTAATGCTTCTACTAATTACTAAGATTACTTTTATTAATTTCTACTACCACAAGGTTTTACTTCTGGCTCGCGCATTTAGGTGCAAGCATGTTTTTAATGCCTTTTTTATATAAATATAGTTTATTATGTAACATGAACCCTATAAATAAAAGTTTCAAGCTTTATAAAAAAAATCTACAAATTACAAAAATTTCATCGAACTTTAAAAAAGTTTTAAACAGAATTTTCAGAAAATTTTTTACTATTCAGTTTTTATGCACATTTTCTTCTATACGACGCACGAAAAAAATTCATCACCCATCAGCAAAAAAATTACCAAAAATCAACGATAATAAATAATCATTATAACAGAGCAAAAAAATAACACTTAAAAAAATTAGTTTTATTTGTGAAAAAAATACAAGCCAACACATTATTTTTATATATTAATTTTTTCTGAGCGATTCACAAAAATCTAAAGGTAATTGTTAACTGTTATTTTTAGAGATATCATTCAGGGCATATGCACAGTTACATACTCAAAACTTTTCTCCGATAGTTGGAGCCTTGTAATTTTTTTCAATGCAATTTAAAAATTTCTAATTCTTTTGGGTCTCTGTTCTAAAGTAACATGCCTTGAAATTTTTTCAATACAATTAAACTTTTTTCATATTTGCTACTTCTCCAACAGTTTAAAATACACAATTTTTTGGTCAGTGTGAAAGCAGCTCTTCAAAAATGTAATGTTATGGTCCCAAAAAATACAGCATTTCAGATGAGGCGATCTCAGCTGTGCCTAATTCTGACGTCTATGGGCTAAGATTTCCCACTTGTAGTTATTCACAATGGTACTCGTAACATGGCTGGCGTGCGTAAAACGGCAGTCATGTGTGGCATACTAATTTCGACCTCTGTGGCAAAAGTACGGATATGGTATTGAACTAATGTTGTACCTGGGGTCATAGTGTTTGTTTCTTGTGAGTCTTTACATTTTCATTTTACCCAGGTAGCGAATAGAACCAAAATAAAACAAAAACGAATACGCATTCACTTATTTACATAGAGAACACATAATTTGGAATTCATGCAACATATGTATAGTACAGTTAAACGCCTACACGATCGCTAACAACAACAACAACAATAACGACACATCGGGGAAAACAAAGTCGAGCTTCAGTAGGGGGAAATATCTAAATCGTACAAAGTATTCATGTCTCATTACAAAATCCTTGCTTTAGTCAGCATATGTACATGCACATTAGGCTAGAATGCGGTACAAAAATTGTAATATTAATCAAAGTTAATTGAGTTAAGGGTGTGGTGAGTTTTTCTAACGTAAAAATCCCCTCGCCATATGCTTTCAACGCCGGGGTGGTTGGTGTGTTGATTTGGTTATTACAGCAATTTGAAAAGTCCGCGCAAAAATATTGAAAATAAAATTTTTTCAGGCAAATTTCATTTTATTTTTCAACGTAGTCTCCTTTTAGTTCGATACACTTAGTCCAACGATGTGTCACGTTTTTGGTCTATTGTAAGCAAACGCGGCACCCATCTTGCGGATATCTTCTTCGTACCCAATATATTTTTTTTAGTGCAGACGCCTGATAAATTTTGCACGCATTTTTCAAATTGCCCGTACGAACTTTAACTTTTTCCATGCGAACCACTGACCCGGTCTAAAGTAAAGCATACGTGATTTGCATATGTGTGTATGTATGTATGTAGATTTTAAAATCCTTAGCTGGTGACTACTTTTTTTTTAATTCTATGCCAAACGTAATGTACGTAAAGCAAATATACATACAAAAAATCTGGCTTAGAATTCGCTTCGCTTTTTATAGCCGCCGTTAGCGTACATGGTATATAACTGTTACGACATTGCGACACTTTTCGTATCTGTGCTTTTGATCTGAGCGTGCCAGATAAGCGTCGCAGATCAGTGTGGAGCAAGCTGCCTGAGGCGCAGGCGTAACTTTGTACAGTCATTGAACCGGTTGGACAAAGAAATAAAATTTACAAAAGGTAAAAAACAAAAACAAAAAAAGAAACAAATGTGATCAAAATCCTACAAGTAGAATTCGCAAGCTTTGGCAAAGAAAAAAAAACTCGAAAATGACATACTACATATTATGAGATTTGTATACCCCAAGGCACATTGTATGGGTGGGTTGTAACAGTAGAGCAAATACAAAAAATTGCATTTATTTTGTGTTGTCTTTAGACGCTAAAAAGTCCTATATACCCAACTAAAAGGCACTAATAAGTATCGATGGATATTACTACTAGGAAATGTGAAATTTAAACAATGTATGACAATTCCGTAGCTTCATAAAATTAAAACAAAATGGATGTAATTTTAACTATATTCTTAATATTTAAAATCAAACAAAAAATGCTTTTACTTTATATGATCCATTCACGTACTCTCCACGAGTTTTGAAACCATTCTAAAAACTAATTCGAGATAATAATCAACAATTGGAAAGCCTAGGTTTCTCTCATGCTACCTACATTGAAATATGTCCAAGAAAGTTAGAATAAAAGATCGTGGCTTTCGCGCTCATGGTAAAAAGAATAAAAATGTGACGCAGATTGTGGTATCGCTAACTATCTCTCGAAAATTTTGACAGAATTTTTACGTCACAACAGATTTTGTTTACAAAAACCAAATGCTGAGAGCAACTGAAAGTGGAGTAATAAAATTTAGAGAATGAGAGAGCGAAGAAGAAAGGAAACATAATTTTATTACGTCAGCGAATGATTGATTGTTGTCAAATCCCCAAAGAGAGAACTACCGGACTGCGGACGGCGCAATCTTGTATTCTATCAGTCTCAAAATATGGCACTACGTGATCTGAATTTGGTGCCACTAAGTTTCTGCATCATCCTTTGTTCTGCTTTCTTTAAATTGAAAGATCGCCGATAAAAGTATCAACGGACACTGAATCTGTCCAATAAGAGCTACTTTGACAAACGTATTGACGCAGTAGAGCCACTTTTCGACAAGTCTCTTATCATACCCGTCTTATTGTACTGTGCAGAAACTTGTAAGTTATCCCTATCCGTTCAAGATGTCCTTGAGAAGAATTTGTTTTTCTTCTTTGGCTCATTTGTGGTTTCTAATTGCGGGCAGTCAGCATGACAGTGGTTAGATAGTGAAATTCACTCGAATAATTTCTATGTTCCTGACCATTTCAATATCCGACTTTGATAAACTGAAACGATACATTATTGGGTTTCCCATCCAGCAACATTAGAAAACTACTTATAATACTGCTCTACTCTCACTAAAACCCAAGATTCGGTAACAAAACGCCACTAAAACAGCTCTTTCTTCAGGGGCATCACAATGGGCCCAAGCCCACCAAGCCGTTTCAACCTAACCTAACCTTATTTAAACCAAATATCTGTATCAATGCGGTATCTTCTAAAGGTGTAAGAACAAGATGAAATAATGAGGAGCTAGATGTTTGGGCTTCCACGAACTCAGTTGGGTTTTATAACGTTCGGCTACCTCTGAAACCAGCCCGAGGTAAAATTTTTCAAAATTAGCTTAACTTTTGTTTATGGTATACTGAAGTTTACATGACCCGGTCTAATTTGTTTTTAAGAAAGTGAAAAAGGTTAAAATATACCCTTGAACGAAATGAAAGGTGCGAACATTAAAAATAACTGTGCAATATTTTCGTAGAACATTGTAGCCCATTTGCTGCGGCCTAAAAGTGTGTTTTTTACCCTTACTTCAAGAATCCGCACAAAAAATAAGTTTGAAAAGCCGTTAGAGTAAAAAAAATGTTCTAGAAAATTCTACTAGAGGTATTTTTTTAAACAAAATATTTATACAAAAAACTTCACAAACGTCCACAGCATATACAACATTAATTTATGCTCTGTTACATTAGCATTAACGTCATTGTGAACTAACAGAACTGTTATCTAAATTTTATATGAACGTTTTTGTAATTTTATTTTTCGTATTTAGAATTTGGCTTTAATCGCACATCTGTAGATTTTGACTGAGCAGACCTCTAGCCAAATTTTCTGGTGAATGATTCTCTAGAGCACTTTAACCCTCCAGCGACTTTCGAAATTTGTTTTTTTTTTTGTTTACGGATGTGTTGAAATAAAGGTCAAAACGACACTTTTAGACGGGGGCTAATAGGTTAAATTGTTATACGAAAATATTTCCCGTGAAATTTTACTAAATATGTTTGAACCTTTTATTTTGCTCAGCCATATATTTTAATAATTTTTTCCACTTTCTTGAAAAGAACTTAGGCGTGGACACCTTTAGTAGGTCATGAAAAAAATGCTACCTAACTTATACTAATACTAACATAGTTTCAGAAAATATTAACAAAGTTTGTGCTGGCTTGAGTTGCGATAAAGTTGTCGCACATTGTTCGAACCAGAAGGGAAAAAGAAGAAGAAGCATAGTTTAATGCGCATTGGAACGATTTCCCAACATCTCTTGTTAAATTTGGTTTTGGCACAAACCAAGTTTCGGAATTGCGCCACCTTCAGTGTTATTTTTCGTTCTAGAACGAAACCGGCTTTCCTCCCAAACAAAACTTGGAAAGGGATGACGCAAAATCGTTCCAATATATGTACGTCAACTTTTCACACTCACGGAAAAATTGAAGAATATAAAGGAATATTTTAATGCCTTGAACCAAGGCGAATTTATAGAAGGTGATGGCATAAGAGCAGCTGATTTGATTTTTCTTTTATTCCCCTACATGTATTTTGTTTTTGCTTTTGCGTATGGGCTTTCAAAAGCCGTAAAAGCAAAAACAAAATGTATTTGAATTTTGACAACTCTTACGCAGAAGCAAAAACAAAATACATAGGAATTTTGTAGTGGTATTTATAACACCACCTTGTATGGATTCGCATTGCCTTGAACTTTTTTTTTCAGAATATCAATATACGCTATATAAATGAGTTCTATAAATTGACATAAAAATCTGTCGCTTATGATTTTATTTACGCTTTGCTATTATTTTCAAGTGATGCAGAGACTAGTTCAAATTTTGCGAAGTCGTCAACGGTATACCCCTTAATTAAACCACATTTTTTTATGGTTGAGTAAACGCAAAGAATGGAGCTCAATCGTTGCGAGTGTACAGCTTTTGCCAGCGCGAGCCAAACTCGATCGGCAAGTAATCGATTTCAATGCAATCAAATTGTTTTAAAATAACTAAGTAAGTTTATAGCAATGTGTGTGTGTGTGTGTGTGTGTGTACACACCAACATACATTGGTGCTTGCATGTAGTACAAAAGTTAAGAAATAAAACCCAAAATAATTCAGCTTCAGGCGATTTAGGCCAATTCGGTTTGGTTTGAACGAACAGCAGTCGTATGTAACTTACTAATGGAGTGAGTGGATTGAATGGAGTGTTACGAATTCGCATTGGTTTATTTTTACAGCTTGACTTGGAAAGGCTTTTAACTGTAACAGTTCAAGAGAATTGTACGCAAGATATCGTGCAATAAAACCAAAAAAAAAAATAATAATCTAAAAAAAATATAACAAAGAAAATGCGCAACTGACCACCTACCATGCGTGTATGTAAATTTAGGTATGTACATACATACAAATTGTATTGTGGCTGCAGCATTTTTAGATCGGCTACAGTTTATTATGTAATATTTGTGCCACATCACCCACATAAGTAAGCATCGCGCCCACCCATTGGTTGTACTGCATACAGTCCCTGAATGTATTGATCGAATGTTAATGGTGTGCAGATTCATATAGTGTTTGTCATAACCATACGACAGGAATTTTTCGACCCATTATTCGTAACTTAATAGTTTTATAAAAATACAGTTCATTTTACAACAAAACCCATAGAAATTCAATCTTAAAATCTCGTGCAATTCTTATAACAAATTTTCATAAAAACCCTTAAACTTTTTAATCAGAATTTTTTGGAAAATTTTATGTATGCAGTTTTATAGCATATTCATATTTAATATAATAAAGTGCAAATTTGAAGAGGCTTCAATTTTTCACAATTTTTTTTTGCGCACGATTTTACTCGGTTTCCTTGCATATACATAAAAAACAATTCGTGCATTCTGATTACAAAGTTGGAAATTTGAATGAACATTTTTTGAATTTTATTAAAATTTGCACTGAGTTTAAAGCTTGGGCTTATACGGTTTTATTTTTTGAATTTAATAAAAATTAATTAGAAATAACTAAAATGTCGAAACTTGTCATTTAATTGAATTGGAATTAACTTTATTCTCAACTGCAATCATTAGCATTTTAAGAACAATAAAAAAAACTGCATTTAAAAAAAAATTTATAATGAACTGTAATTAAAATTAATGGGAACGTTGTCATTCGATCATTTCCTCGAGTTAGAAAACTTTTGCTTTTAAAACTGCATTTATTTTAATATTATTGAGCAAGTTTTGATGAGCATCTAGTGTAATTTGATATGATTTAGATCCACTAGTGCCACAGTTTTCGGCATGCATGAGACATTTTCGCCTCCTAACGAGAACTCCCTTCTAAAACTGTACGATTTGGGATTCAGGGATTGCGGTCGTGAAGCGAGTACTTTGATAACTGTTATATTGTACGAAGTTAAGATTTTGTTGTTCTGGTATTAGGTTTGGTGTCATTACCCTGTTGAAAAATTATATTTAAAGTGAAAGAGTTCCAACAACTAACGTTACGCACTCACACAGATTATAATTCATAATATTTATTTTGGATGATTCATTTAGTGGTAATTTTTGTAGTACCATATTTTATGACAGATCTCGCGTGCAACTGTCAAACTGTCATGGTATTTATGTACCGTACTGTTTTACATTTTATGATAGCATGCCAGGCTAAGGCACAGTTTTAGTCTTTGGACTTTTGAAAATCTAGAGGATGATTTACAATTTTCGACCAAAATTTTGTTCAGCGATGAAGCTCACTTCCCATTTCCCGAAGAAGTTCAAAAGCTATCATTACGTCCAGAGTAAGCAGCGGTCTGATGTTGTATATCGGCTGATATGTTCACCGATCCATATGTCTTTAAAAATGAGACCGGGCAGCAGGTAATAGTGAATGACGTTCGATGCCGCGTTATGATAACGGACTATTTACTTACTAAAATTGAAGGTTGATGATCGCGATGACATTTGACTCCAACAAGACAGCGCTACTTGCCGTACAGAGCGTGAAACTATGGTTTTATTGCGAATACAATACGATGCACCTTCGAACCGGTGGAAATTCAGTGATATCACATATTTTGACTTTTTCATTTAGTTACGCAAATTCCAACGCCTACATGGATAAGCCAGCAACGATAGAGGAATTGGAAAGCATTACTGACCCCATTCGAATTGCTTGGACGCGTTGTCAAAAAAATTAAATCCTTTCTTTGTTTTTTTTTAATTTGCAAAAAAGTGTCCCCAAATGTTTCACTTATTATAATCCCTCATTCTCATTCGTTGGCAAATTGCGTAGGATTAACCTATTCCATTATGAATCATACAATCTTACAATATTAGCGACCCACCGCGAAACTACAGAATTGATTGGAAAAGTCCTTCCTCTTTTTTTCTCACCCGTCTTATTACTGAGTGATTTGTATAAATTTTTGAGAGTTCTACCTGGTATTTTCTATATCGTTTAGTTAAATGTACTACTTTTTTAATCGTTAATATAAAGTTTTTATTGATTACACTGTGTTGCAAATTAGTTCCTTTATTATACCTGCATAGAGTTTATGGTTTCGAGGATAACTGTGTACATGGAAAATTAAGTAAAATTCGATGACTTTTCTGAATTTTTGTGGGTTTTCATTACAAAGAATAGTGTGTTTACTTTTGCTGAAATCCATTTTTTGATATTCATTTCATTGCAAAACTTCTGATTCAAACAGGTTCAAAAAAGTAATTTATGTATATTTTCATAATTTTTTGCCATTTTTTTTATATGTATACCATTTTTTTTTTATAGGTAAACAAAAAACCTATTTTGTATTAAAAAAAATCTTAATACTGAAATTAGAAAAATCATTTTGCCTAAACTAATGCTATTTTTCTGACATTCTCATTTTCTCTAACAAAACTGACGCAATGATCTTTGTAAATAAACCAGGATACGTTTGACGGTGAATGAAATGTAAAAAAAAAAAATTTTTTAGCCTTTATAAATTGTAAAAAGTAATAAAATATTTCAATGAAAAGCTAAAAAAAATATAGCAAAGTTTTTACGACAGCGCCGCCTAGCGTAGGTTCTATGTGAAAATTAAATCCTTCACCAAAAATGTGTAACACCCCAGTGCTTTCTAAACAAATTCCACGTAAAAGCATTATTCGATTGAATTTTACTCAATTGTCCCTACGCTCAAGAAAAATTTTATGGATTAAGGAAAAATAGCTATCAAAAGAAAAAAAATGGCAATGAATTGGTGGTAAAGAAATATTTACTACTTTGGGAGAAACCCAATTTCATTTTTTTTTTAGGCATTTTGAAGAAACCTTAACTCAATCACGTAAAAATATGACAAATTGAAAAAAAAACTACTTCAAAATAAGGAAAATGTTTTTTAGGTTATTTTTTTATTTACATATGTGTGTATAAAAATCACCAACTTTAAATACGTATAGCAAAAAAAACAACAGAACTATAGGCCTAAAATTCTTTTGTAATTTTTGTATTGATATTTTATTTCATCAAATACGCAGAACCTTGTTGCACAGTGTAATGAATTCGTTTCTACATAAAGATCTTCATTTTTTTCGATGCTTTTCGGTTTCGTCAAAAGGAACCCCACACATTTTTGTTTTAAAGTATCAGTTTTGTTTAAATAATAAAAACAACTTTTATATAATTTACTTTAGAACGGTAATCTTCCGTCGCAAATCTAATCCCCATTTTCAAAAATATTGTCCACCTTTGTTCAATACTTTGAAGAACTACATAAATGCAGTACGCACACATTCACATATACTGGTCGAAAAAAGTATTAGGCCACCACCAATGGTATCAATTGAAAGCCGTTAGAGACCTCGCTTGTATTTATGTACCCAATTCTGTATGTAGTTGTTCGATTGCTAACTCGTACTTGTAATTCCATAAATGGATATAATTTGCCAATCACTACAAAAAAAAACAAATAAAACAAAAGCAATAACAGAAAACAAAACAAAAATCAAAAGCGGTTGTCCAATTGCTCAGCAAATCAGGAAATTGTTTTTTGGTCTAATGCCTTTCTTTTTCTATTTTTCATTTTTTTTTTTTTTGTAAAAACGCGGCACAAAGGCAACCCACAGCAATTGCAGAAAAATACTAATAAAAATAAAAATCTACAGTATATATCCATCTGACAAAACCAAAGCAGTCTACGAAAGGCTCACCAGTACCGATCTGGCGATAAACTAGTTTTACGCCATATTTCTATAGTCTCTACTTACTGTAAGCATTCTTAAGTGTATTGGTATTTGATTAGGATACTCTAAGCTTCTTAACAAAAATATTGCAATGTTACCACCAACCGAACCAGCAATAGTCTGATTTTTTTTCTGATTTTTTTTCTGATTTTTTCTGTTGAGTCTTGACTAGCGGACAGCAACCTACAACTTTTTATCCGTCGAGGCTAGTGAAGGCAAGATTAGTCGAAAACCCGGTTATAAACGGTTATAAACGGTTATTTTCTTTCGGATAACGGTTAAAATAAACCAATAATTTGTTTTTGATTGATTGAATTTTCAATACAATAGAAAACACACCATAAAATTTAACCACTTTACTCTAACCCAATAGCTTGTGAATCAAAATTACGTACATATTTAAAAATCGACACTCTAATCACCCAATAATATTAAAAACCACCAAATATCATTTCTTGCATGCGTTATATAAAGGGTGGTTAAATTTTAAGGGCCTATATTGAATGTGAACCACACCTAAACGTCAAGTTTTTTTCTGCATTTCATTTGACATTTCTCCACTGGTGCCACTTGCCACACAGCCAACGAAACAATGGCTCTGGTGTTATCTGGTGTTATCTCACGTGGTGGCGATGTCAATTGGCCACCAAGATCATGTGATTTGGCATCGTTGGACTACTTTCTTTGGGGTTATTTGAAAGAAAAGGTGTACGTCGATAAGCCAGCAATAATTCAAGAGCTAAAGGCTGAGATAATTCGGCACATGCCTCAGCGTCATCGAAAATTTGGACCATCGGATGGAGGTGTGCCGCCGAGGTCGCGGCAGACATTTGGCCGATATTTTGTTCCATAAATAATTGAACCACACCATACTATCATAATAAAAAGAAATTACAATAATTTCCAAAATAATTTTTGTTTTATTCAAAATCAACTTCGGCCCTTAAAATTTAACTACCGTTTATAGGAAAGCGCGCAGAAAATTTTTTCTTCAAAGATCAATAGAAATTTGTAGCATATTTTTTAAACTTGAATTTAATAGGCACTTTAATAGGAATTAAGACTGAAAACTCGGTGTTTTTCTGAAAATTCATTTTTATAAAAAATACCAAAAAAAAAGGGGGAATAGCAACCGGTCTAAATTTCATGTCCTGCTATGGAAAAACGAAATAGACTTAAAACGTAGGACTTGTCAAAACTGTTATTCATAAATTCTGTTCTTAAGAAACAATTTTTGCAAATCTTATCAAATTTTAGTAAGAGTGAACGTAAACTCAGTTGTTTATAACTTTTTAAATGGTTTTCCACTTTTTTTCGATTGTAATCGAAACGACTGGTTAATTTCGTACGAATGATTTCGATAAAATTATTAATCGATTAATCAATTATTCAATTTTTTTGCCATCACTAGCGACATCTTTATAAGCTTGGTTCATGCAAGGCAAGGGACAATCTTAAAGATATAGATAAGTAAACCACCTACTGGATTAGTTAGGTCCTAAATGGCGTGAAATTATAAAAAATGTTTTTTTGCAGACGTTATCCAGTATGAACGATGCTGTAAAAAAACAAGCAAACCGAATTGCTAGAAGGAAATAATCATTTTTAAAAAACGAATTTTCTTTTAAATTTTGCAAAAAAAAATTATAAAAATTCAAAAAAATTTAAACTAAATTTCAAACTTCTTATGCAGAATTTTTAGCCACTTAAAAGTAGCACTTTATTATGATAAAATTGATTGTTCTACGAAACTACAATTTCTATAAATTTTGATTGAAAAATTGGAAATTTTATTTTATTAAAAGCTTTCTAAAATATTTTTTCAAAAGAATCACCTCAGATCATAAAATTGTATAAGGCTAAAAGAGCTATATAAAAATATTAAACAAAAAATTTCAACGGAAAATTTTGATGCTATTTTGTCTTGACTTTTTTGGAAGATTAGTTTAAGAAAAACTTGAACAACTCAGCCAAAACGTGCCCGTTTTAGTTGAGTAAGATATCATTGGAAATATATTTTCTCACTCTTATTTTTTTCGTAAATCTGATTATTATGGATTCGTTGAACAAATTTTTTAAATATTAGATAATATTAATACCTATTCAATTTAGTCAGTTTTATCATTTCAAAAAACTATTTTTTTAAAAAAACACCGTTTTTGGTTGCATGGACCGATTTGCGTCCAGCCGACGTAAATCTTAATATTTTTCCAAAATAAATACATAAATAATAAATTTTATAATTCCGGTGGAAAAAATGCAACTTTTTTGACGAAGCACCCTAATGTATTGTATATATATTTTCAAATCCAAACGAACGTTTTAGAAATCCTTTTGAATCTGCGTGTTCAAAAATGTTAAAAAACCTTTCAAATCTCGTTGATGTTTAATTTCTTGGAAGTAATAAAAATACCCAATAAAAAAGTTTGTTAAATCTCAATGCGAGATGCGTTTCATAATCAGTCCTTTTCTCAAATCTCAAACGTTAGTTCTGAAATGCATATCAAATTACCGAAGATAGCGTTCTCAAACTAAAAGGCACTTTTTTAATATGGAATTTTCATTTATTTTCAAAATGAGAGAAACTGAATTCTCAACTTTTTCTCAAACGTTAACGGAGCGGAACGAAATGGAATCCAATTACTTAATGTTTCTCAACCCGTTTTCAAGTTGATAAAAAATGTTTGGAATAATTTGAGAAAATGTTTGCCCCCTATGCTGATGACCTGACAGAGCTTATCAACCTGACAATTGGCAGGCTTACTGCACCTAAAACTATACCGCAAAAATTGTTTTCAGGCCTCTACTGGTGACAACAGTCATTGTAGTTGTTATGTCCTACTGAGTACGTGACAACGACGTTATATTCTGTGCGATATTATTATAGTCGCAGTAAACCTGTCAACTGTCTGGTAGATAAGTTTTGTCAGATCGATAGCATATGGTGGTTAGTTTCAAATGATAAAAAATGTTGGAAATCAAATTGAGAAATAAATAACATTTTCTCAAACTTTTATGATTTTTTCCAGCGTTTATTGGGTACCCACATTCCTTATTTCCATGAAAGTTATTATTATGAAAATTCCGGCAAGTGGATTTGCCAATGCATTTTTGGGGTACCCTAATACACAGTGCCTACAAGTAGGCTCGCTATGCTAGTCGAGATGTTTGAAAATAAAAAGTGAAAGTAAATATTGATACAAAGCTGCAGCGCGGAACTGCGACGCGAAACCGCTAAAAACAGCAGCAAAAAGTCAAAGCTTTAAAAGCCGACGGGCCGAGCGTTTGCGGCACAGTGGTATGTATTTTGGCCAATAGCGTCAAATCAACCAATGAAGTGTGCAAACGACAACGGTTAAAATGCCGATAATGCCGCACATGTTAAAGTGAATATGTAATATATGACCTATGTATGTATGTATGTATATAAGAAATGTATTAAATGTACACATTTTTACTCGTTTATATGATAGTTCCATGTACTTGCCATGCGTTAAGTCAAGCGAACGCAATTATCTCAGAAAATGTTTTAAGTGATTGCATTTATCGGTTAGCAATTGCCGTATAAGTAGAGGCAGCAATTTGGTTGCATTGTGACAAAACCAATATAACGCGAAACTGCCTCTTTTTTTTTTTTGAAATTAAAGTTGCCTAAACCGGTATGTATTTGAGCGTTGAGGAAGAGAATTGCAAGAAACCGTAAATGATTCGTTTTTAGTAAAAACGAAATACACACACATTCACACAAATTTAAGCAGTCAATGCGTGTATGCGAGTAGAGTGGTGACCAGCTAATTAAACTCATACTACTCGTATAATGTAGGTTTTATTGCTTGCCGTAAAAAGTTTGCGGTTAATTTCCACAAAAAAAAGGTGCCCATTTAACCAAACAACTTAGATTTAAAACAATATGCATTTATCTTTGATTCTCATCCATCCAATTACCTTTCAAAATACTTTTAATTTAAATTAAAACCTAACCCTTTCAAAACAATAAAGTTAAAAAGATGTTAAATTTTTTTTTCAAATTTTAGCACTCATTTTTATTAGAAACACACGAAACCCCTAAAGATTTACGGAATTTTTTAAGCAAACGAAAGTTAAAAAAAATTAACTTTAATTTTCAACCAAAAAAATACAACGTGACAAATAGCTTTTAGTTTTTTATAAACTCAAAACATAAGCTATCTTTTCTAAACAAACGAATATTCCAAAAAACTTTCATTTTCCTAGTAAAAAAACACACAAAAAATAAATTTAATTTTCTAAGAAAAAATTTAACGCAAAAAACAACTTTTATTTTTTAAGCAAAAACCTCAAAAATTAATTTTCCTTAAAAAAAAATTTTCAAAAATTAACTTTCATTTTCACCAACTGATTTCCATTTTCTGAGCAAAAAATAAACTCCAAAAATTTATTTTCATTTTCTAAACAAAAAACTCAAAAATAACTTTCATTTTCTAAGCAAAAAATAAAACTCCAAAAATAAATTTTCATTTTCTAAACAAAAAAAACTCAAAAAAACAGCTACGAAAGTTTCTAAGCAAAAAAACTCACTTAACTTTTATTTTCTTGCAAAAAAATAAAACTCGCATTTGTTATTTAATTTTTTAAGAAATCATTAAAACGCAAAAAATAATAATAAAACTAAAAATAAATTAAACTAAAAACATAACTTTTATTCTGCAAGCAAAAAATAAAACTCAAAAAATCCCTTTTATGTTTTAACCAAAAAATGAAACTCAAAAAATAGCTTTAATTTTTTAAAACAAAAAGAAAATGTATAAAATAAGCTTTATTTTCTGAGTAATACATAGAGCTCAAAAAATAACTTTTTATTTTCCAAGCAAAAAATAAAACTAAAAAAAAATAACTTTTATTTTCTAAGCAAAAAATAAGATAAAAAAAATAGCTGTAATTTTCTAAGACAAAAATAAAACGCAAAAAATAACTTCCATTTTCTAAGCAAAAAGAAAGCTTTCATTTTCTGTTCAATAAATATAACTTAAATAACTCTTATTTTCCAAGCAAAAAATAAAACTCAAAAAATAGCTATAATTTTCTAAAATAATAATAAAACGCAACAAATAACTTTCATTTTCTAGACATAAAGAAAAAATTCATTTTCTTATCAATAAATAAAACTCAAATAACTTTTATTTTCCAAGCAACAACTAAAACTCAAAAAATTACCATTATCATTTAAGCAAAAAAACTCTAAATACTTTTTTATTTTCTAAAAGAATAATAAAACGGCACAATAACTCTAATTTTCTAAGCCAAAACTAAAACTAAAAAAATAATTATTTAATGATTTCAATAAACCGTTAGGATTCCTGGAATTTTCTGCAGGGTATGTTTTCGATGACTTTTTAATATTTTTCATGACTTAAGGACTTCGTTCACTTGTCTGCACTAAGTATGCAAAGATACAAAAAATAAACAAAATAATAACAAACTGCAAATAATCTTGCAGACACTTGAAAGATTGGCGCCATTCTTGTTTATTTTGTTTTAACTTTAAGTTAATGCATTTTCAAGCTATTTACATTCACAACAAAATAAAAGTTAACAATTCGCCAATTCAAAAAATTACCGAATCACAAAGAACTTGAAAAGTGATTAAAAAATATTTGCACTTTATGCGTCATTGTGGCGGCAGAAACTCGATTTTACGGCAAAATTCCAAATCAATTCGAAATACGCATTTATGTAAATGACAAAGAAGGTCATTGGAACAACCAGGAGACAAACCAAAAATCTTATTGTTCATCGCCATCATCACTATCGATACGAATATTAACCACAAATACACACACACCCACAAACACACACACCCATAGACCTGCATGGAAAATTTTTAACAGCTCACCACAGTCACTGAGTCATCATTTGGTTTTTTTTGAATCGTAAATATAAGAATTAATTGCAAACACCGTTAAATGAAGGTGACTCCGCTAATTAAGCGTAAAAGCTTAGAATGGCTCAGAAGTTGCCGGGCCAAAAGCCGTAGTCAAGTCTGCGAGGAATTATGACCAAATCTTGTGGCATCGCTTAAAAATCTGGATTATGAAACCTCAGTAGTAGCAATACGAGTAGCAACAACAAAGAAAAACTTAACTGAGTTGTTGCTGTTGCACCAAGATGATGTGAACTGAAGCAAATGCAAAGATGCTGTGGATGGTTGAGTATTTTTGTTTTTATTTTTTTTCAAGCGGAATGTGCAGATATGCCGCCGTGTTCGAAATTCGACACCGGATGCATTAGTTTGCAGTGAGTTGTTTGCATTGAAGTGGTTTGTTGTTGCCGGTTGTAATGCAGTAATGGGCTGTCCTCGTATCAAATGCAGGTGAAAAGAAATTTCGAACAAAAGCTTGTATACGTTTCAAACTTGCATACACACGTATTTTATATAACTTTTCTACATATTTCTGCGTACTTGCCTGCGTTGTTAAAGTTATACAAATACTAAATTTCACGTTTCACAAAAAAAAAAAAAAAAAAGTTTCACAAAAAAGCTATTTAGTATTTTGATAAAGTATTGCTAACAATGAGAAAGTATAACTGTAGAGAATCAATCAACGAATGCCTAAATGAAAAACCGGCTTTGCGGAACTTAGGCCAAAAAACGTAGATTACGAAAAAGTTGCATCCCTCTCACCGTTCCCTTAATAGAAAATCTCGTCTAATTTCACCATTCCAGAACTAATTTGACTTTTGCCAAAGAGCGTACTAGATTACAAAGAAGTTGCATCAGTGAAGTTACCCTGTGTTAAGAAATGTTAGCTTACTTCACCACATCACACCAGAAACCAATTGGATGCAATCAGATTTTAATATCAACCAGTGCACGTCAAGTTCGTTCTGGTATGGTGAAATATGTAGGAAGTCCGGTGGAAATATCTAACTTCTTAGTAATCTACGTTCTTCGCATGTGCTGATTAGATATTCGAATTTGATTGCATCCAATTGGTTTCTGGTGTGTTGCTATTCGACAATAATTATTCAGGAAACGAGACATCTTTCAATTGCTTTGTAATCTACGCTCTTTGATAAGATTTTAAGAAAGTACTTGAAGAAACGTTAATCGTTAAAGCGTTAAGAGCGCTTTTATAATACTATAAATTCACAGTCGTAAAGGGTGATTTTATTTGACACGTGGTATTCAATAGGAAATAAAACTCAAATAGATAAGGATTTGCCATTATGGTTTAATTTCAGGGAAGTGATCGCCGCAGCTGGTTGGCCCAATTTTCGGCCAATTTTTGCAGCAATTGGGGCCGTATGCCAGCAATAACGCGCCGAATATTATCCTCCAAGTCGCCAATCGTCTCGGGCTTATCTTGAAGGTCATACCACAAGCCCATAATGCGAGATAATGCGCTCATCAAAAGTTTTCTTCAATAAATTTATTGTTTCGTTGGCTGTATGACATGTAGCGCCGTCTTGTCGGAACCAAAGGTCGTCCACATAAACATATCCTCCAATTTAGGCACTAAAAAGTCATTAATCATGGCTCTATAGCGTTCTCCATTCACTGTAACATTTTGGCCGTCTTAAATTTTTGAAGAAATATGGGCAAGTGATGGATGAGGATGTAACGGCGTCTCAACAATGGCTTGTGGATTATCAACACTCCAAATGCGACAATTTTGTTTATTAACATACCCAATCAACCAAAAGTCAGCTTCATAGCTGAACAAAATTTTCTTGTGAACATGGCGATCGGTGGTCACCTTGTTTGGGGCCCATTTACCGAACGTGCGGCGCGCTTGATGGTCGTTCGGCTTCAATTCTTGCATGAGTTGGATTTTGTATGCCCGCAAACCTTCCATAAAGTGGATGGGCGCGCGATAGCATCTTCGGTGCGCACTGTACAGCGTCTCTGAAGTGTCGCATTCTCCACTAGAGTAAACGTGGTGCGAAACCAATCCATGGCTGCTCGAATTTGAACAATTTGCAAAAGTTGTTCCAGAGTAAGTCTGTTCATTATAAAATGGCAAAGAAAACTGAATATAAATCAAGTAACAGCTGTCAAAAACGACTAACTCCGAAAAAAGTATTGTCTCATGTTCAGACATGTATGTATATTAATCGAGCCGATTAAGTTTTATATCGAGTGAACAAATTTGCAAATTTGTTTTTACTAAGCGCACTAAATTAAAATTTTGCCTATTCAAAATACCTGAAAAGCTTAACTCATCACACCTAATAGGGTTGCAAGGAAAATTTGACATGATTTAAATTTGATTAAGTACTAATCGAAGAAGCAAGAAATAACATTTTGTTAGGTAGATCGAATTCATTTAGCACCTTAATCGAGAAAATTTACACAGCTACACAAAAAAAAAATTGCTTCATGCGAGCAGACCATGTCTATTATATACATATATGTTTTCGGGGTCGCTGAATCAAAATCCGAGGTCAATTTTTTTATTTTTTGCCGTTTTTTGAGGTTATGTTCAAACTTAACGTGATGGCGCAAAACTGACCACGGATTTAGATTCAGCGACCCCGAAAACATATAATAGGCATGGTCTGCTCAAATGAAGCAATTTTTTTTTTTGTGTAGCTGTGCTATTGATTACTTAATTAAGGTGCATGTGCGAATTTAGCTTCAGAAGCGCAACAGATCTTTTAAAACTATGCAAAGGTACTCATGGCGCTTATTTACCCTAAAAAAAGGCTTCATAAAAAAGTCGACCTAAACAATTTCTCAGATATACCAGCAACCACTGAGCTGATTTACATACGCCTCAGACTTGTTTAATGTAAAAGTCAATAATAAAAATTAAAAAAAAAAAAACAATATTTTATAAATAACACAAACTTGAACTGAATTCATTACTGTGATTGCCAAATTAGGCAAGCAGAATTTTCTACGAGTACTATCAGCGTAAAAAATATAATAATAATGCAACTAATAACAAAAACGAAAAACCCTTAGTGTCTTCTTGCGTCGCGTGTTTGTGGGAGAATTTCGCACGCAAATATACAGAATATTGTGGCCTGAACAGTTAGACAACCCAGTTCCACAGGGACGTGGATTTTTAATGTACAACTACGAGTGTGCGACTAAGGTGAGTACTCACGAACTGGCTAACAGAACTGGCCTACCAACGAGCCGCGCAGATTGAGTAGCGCTGTCAGCGAATGAACCAAGACAGCACTGCAGATATTCGTATTGATTGTGTAGAGAGTGGGCAGTGAAGAGAGGGCTAAACATATTGATACATTAGGGTGCCTCACATAAAAAATTACGGTTTTTCCACTTTTGTTATAAAATTTATTACGTTTTAAGACTTCTGTGAAATATTTCCGAAAAATATTAAGGTTTACTTGAGCTGCATCGATTTGAAAATACATTCAAAAATAGAGTTAGAGAAATAGTTTTTAAAAAAAGAGTAATTTTAATAGTCCTACGATCAAGCCACCCATGCGGCACCATATCCACCCGTCCAAGTCTTGCCCACAGCCAGCGGTGCCGGCGGTGTTACAAATCACCCGCAGACACAACCACACCAACAACAACAATATGGCAATACAAAAACAACAAGCGGAGTTGCCAGTTTTTAGTAGGGAATAATGAGAGAAAAGAACGATTTTTTTTTAAATGGTAGAATGGTCTCATCATCAGACTTTTTTTTTGTAGGCTTTACCAAGGCTTGATCCACTGAATTCTCATATTGTTCCCTAATAAAAAGAGACCTCGAGCTCAATAAAATTACACTAGTTTCTAAAATATAAGGCCAAGATTTTCAAAATTAAAAAAAAATCATCTCAGATGATTAAACAATTTAATATTAAAAGGTGTGTATTTGTATGCAAAAATTTGTTAAACGACAGTCATAATAATGAGATTTTCGAGGGCGTGAATGGATGGCAAAGTAATAGAAAGCCTTAATCGTTTAAGTTTTTCTTAGACCAAACTCCCGAAAAAGGCGAAAACCAGCATACAAATTCTCATTATTACTATTCCGTTGAAGAATTTTAAAATATTAAAACAAACCTAATTTTATTTATCAAAAACTCCAGTTTTGGAGGTATGTATTTTAAAATCGGTCTAGCCTCACATAAATCTTAATATTTTTCCGAAATATTTTGGTTGATGTTATATTTAATTTTATAATTCCGATGGGGAAATGGTCCATTTTTTTTGTACGACAAGTGATGCACCCTAATGTACATAAATCTACATAGTATGCAGGTGCGATTGCGCGTACGCTTATTGTAACGAATAAATAAATTAACAATGCAAATGTAGGTGAGGTGCAAGAAAGGGGAGTAGTGGCAGTCGGCAGTGGATTACGATTGTGAACTCTGGCTGTATGTACGCTTGGGTATGCTAGGCAAGTCTGATGAGAATGGAATTTCAATGCACCACACAAATTTCGGCGAAAAACAATAGTGAAAAAGAAGAAGCACGAAAATTGTAAAAAAAATAAAGAGCAGAGAAAAGTTAGAGAATTAAATATAGTAAATCATAAGTTTACAGAAATCTGGACGGCGACGCTTTTTTATTAATTCTAATATAAAATATTCCGCATACTCCGAATATGGTTCGCAAATTGCAAATATTCAAAACGCAAATTTTAAAGATGAAATGATCAGCGGAGATGGATTTTATGTAGTTCGGCAACTTCGAAATACATGTGAATTTTATTTTTCCTTCCAATTTTGTTCGTAATATCGCTTAATTTTTGAGCAAAAAAATATAACTCAAAAGGTAATGTTTATTTTTGGGGCCAAAAAAATTAAACTAATAAAATGATGATTATTTTTTTATCAAATAATTGCAATACAAAAAAAAAATCTTTATATCAGATCGAAAAAATAGCACTCACACTAACAAATAACACATGTGATTACTTTTTCTGAACACAAAAATAAAACTCAGAATTTTTTGATTGTTATGGAGTGAAAATTTTAAAATATTATTAAAGTAATGATTAAACACCTAGTTTTTTGATGGAACTCATAATGAATACGGTCCCTGCATGAACCTACAATTCTTAAAATTTTGAAAGCGTTGTTTGTAAGATATGATTTTTTTATATTTTGGAAAAAAAATGTTTCTTTCGCAATCTCTATCTACTTATTATTCAATTTTACAATTTTGAGCAATAAGTATCAAATTTAAGGCGAAAGAAAATAAATTATTTTTTTTTTTTCAAAACTCGATGTGCATTATCATATAAAAAAAATATCTCCACCCTGAAACTTTTAGAGGTATTATATTTTTTAAAAAAGATTTAACACAAAAAAAAATTGGTTTATAAATTATTCAAGTTCAAAACTTTAAAAATTGTTTTCAATTATTTTGTTTTTAACACATTTTTTTGCACTTCCCGTGTATTCCTTTTAAAACGAATGCAAGGGGTTTTTTGTATTCAAACGTCCCCAGAGTGGCCTTTTTCTGTCCTCATTGGAGCTGGATATCTGCACAAAAGGTACACAACTCTTGTTCATTTTCAATATCATCCGTACCCATTTTTATCGCGTGGGTACCGATGAACCGCTATACTGTTGGAACTGGTTCGAGTCCTCAACGTTAGGCCTGGAATTCGACAGAAAAGTGGATGTTCTCTTTAGATCGTGTTTCGGTCATGTTAATTTTACAATTCTACATTCTGACGCTGTGCACCATCGTTGAACAGATTGCTGAGGTAAATGCTCCTGTTTATTAATTCGATTGGGGTTCCCGTGCTCAGAATAGGCTTGGTCAAAGAATATCGATTTATCGAAATATCGAGATTTTTCTTAGAAAAATAAATGCGTCGATATTTTTAATCTCAAAATATTTATATTCGATATTTACTTTCGAGTGTCAAATTTGTATCAATTCAATATTTTTTAAGGCCTTTATGAGCTCAGCGGAATTCTCAAACCATAAAAAATCGCAACTCCTTTTGTAAGACACCCTAATTTGCATATGTATACTTTTCGATGTTTTATATGTATATCGAAATATCGATATTTTTTACGTTACGATATATAACCATGTTGGTCTCCTTGACGTGACAATGATGCGTAGGTACTTGAGAGACTTCCATATCACCATAAACTAGGAGGCTCCACCTGAGAACCTGTATTAGTTTCGAGCTGAATCAGCACAGTTTTCTATGTGGAGAGTACCGTACTGACTATTTCTCTCGCCTCCTTTTTATCCCCCTTAATTTCCCACTCGTCGCTTCCTGTTCTCCCACCTAATCCATGGTGTTATTTGGTTCGTGCCTCCGGGGTTAAATTTGCAGCCGGAAGGTTTATTTTCTAGGCTATATTTTTACGGAGCCCACAGGACACCGCGCCGAATCGGGTAGTAACGGTGGTCTTGCTGCTGTTGAGGGTGCTACTCTAATTGACAGTCTTTTTCGCTCCTCCTTATCTCGGGTCCGCCGCACTCTCCTTGTAGAGTAAATCGGACATATATGAATTTTTATGTTCAATATCAAACTAGTCTTTGACCTCCCGGATGAGGAAGTATAATCCCTCAACCATCTCTATGTTCAGGGCGCTCTGCTTCGCTCTAGGTAAGAGACGGTAATTGAGCAATGGTCAGGTAGTACCAGCCATAGTACGCCAAACAACTCTCCCATGAAAGCCACCATAATTGGATTTGAATGTGGGAAAAGTGGCAAGTGTGCAGTGCCTTACTCCTCCCTCAGTTAGAAACAAGGCTCGCTCCTCTCTGGCGAGTCGTCTGAAGAGCGCACTACATTTGCCCATCCCTAGCTCAGAACAGCAAAGTGGTGCGAATGTTTTGTATTTCAAGACTAAATTAAAATTTATTTTACTAACAAATGTTTAATCATTTGTTTCACTACTCGTAAGGTGGCTCTTTGAGCTATCTCTTTATCCCCCGAAACTCGCTTCATACACTCAAATGAAAGCGTAACTTTTTTGTTTGAGAGTATTAACTAAAATGCAGCGAAAATTTACCATTGCTCTAAAATAAAAGATGTAAACTTTTTTTCATTCATAAGAATTTACATTAACTAAATTTATGAATACATACATACATTATGTTGGAAAGTGGTTTGCTTATAGAAACTTCAAGCACTTGGCCAATACTAATAAAATCTACAAATACATTGCTTTTATTTTTCTCTCTGTTTTCGCATTATGTTTCGCACTATTTCTTTTTTCTTCTTTCAATTAATTTTATTCCTCTACGACAATCTAAGCGATTTATCTCAAATGCTCGAACGAGTAGATGGACATTAAAAGAAACGAGTTTTTAAAGCAAAGCGAATGTGTCAACATTTAAGAGGCCATAAAAATTGAAATTGAAGAACAGATTTTTTAGCTATTATTTCTGTATACTTTCATAGTAGGCTAATACCTATAGTTAGAGCTTGAAACCAAAAGTATTTCTTAAGCGGTTTCTAAACACGCTATTACTATGCAATGATATTCACAACAAAAACAATGATACCGAAAGCGTTAATTGTAAAATTTTTATTTAGCAACAGTGAGCAGCAGAAACATTCGGTGGTTGTTAGTAGATGGTTGATGGTAACTTTCACATAAATCTATGTAGATATATCACTTTCATATAAATGTAAATGAATAAGTATCTACACATATATATATGTCTGTGTGTGTGTGTGTTATGTTTGCACACGAATGTATTTGCTTAAACAAAACCTGCAACTATTTATGCACACAAACTCAATTAGTTAATACAAAAATTTATATAGCCCTTATCATAACCATAAAACAGCGACTTTCTGGAAAGTTTCGACCCTGTTTTTGTTAGTTGTTAATTTTTTATAAAAATACAGTACATTCTACAACAAAAATCGTTTAAGTTTTATTTTCAAATTGATTTATGATATTATGATAATTTTTTTTGCTGACGATTTTGGTAATTTTCTTTCATATACAAAAATTCATACAATCGTTATGTGCAAAAACAAAAAAAACAAAGTTCAAAAATCAATGGAAATTTTTAGCAACCTAAAATTTATTATACTAAAATAAACTGGGCTATAAAACTTTTCTCACAAACATTTTCTAAAAATTCTGTTGAAAAGTTTGAAATTTTCAGTATAACTCAAAGAAAATGTATGACGGTAATACTAATGATAGCGCTCTCGACAACGATGAACATATCGGCGTCTATTTAGTTAATAATATCGATACCAATATCGATAACTATATTAATAATAATTATCGGTAGCAATTGCGTTAAGAATATTAATAACTTTCACAAATAAATATTATCTCTAATATTATCGAATACCGATTACTCGTATGCCTCAAAATCAATTCTTTTGCCATTTTTTACACTAATTCGATTTTGTGATTTATTCAAATAAATGAACGGTACAGTTACAGTAGTGAAATAAATTTGGTTTCAGTACCGTTAGATAGTGATAACAATAACGGTAACGCTGTCGACAATTATTACGATTACAATAACGCTAACGCTAACGCTGTCTGCACTCATCAGAATATCGATAACAACACCGATAACAATATCAATAACGATATTAATAACAATTATCGATAACAATAGCGTTAAGAATATCGATAAATATTACAAATAAAAAGTAGACATGCTACTTTCAATTCGATTAAATCCATATAATGAATGTATGAATCTTTGTTTGTGAACAAAAATTTTGGTAATGAGCAACACTGCCAGCAACAACAAAAATATGGAAATTTAATACAAATTTAAGCTTGCATTCCCGAAAAATTTCAAAAAATTCCGTTTAAAAAATTTGAAATTTTTATGAAAATTTTTTGAATTTCATTAAAATTTACACAAAGTTTAAAGCTTGAAGTTATACGATTTTTATTGCATAATGAACTGTATTTGTTTTTTTTTTTTAACAAAAGAAAACTAGTAAGTAACAGTTAAAACATTCAAAACTTGTCAAAAAGTCACTGCCGTATAGTTATGTCGACCGCTATATACTTACATAGCTTCTTATGCATTCATGAATTTCGGAAAAAATATGATAGCGTTGAATTCGATAAAGAAAGCGTTGCTTATTAACAAAGCAAATTTAAATAATTATTAAAGAAAATTATGCAGCTGCAGTGTTGGTTTTCACCAGCGCCCAACAGGTGGTATGAGTAACATTACACTACGGAGAGTGATATGTACTTAAATTCTTGCTTTTCAGATTTTAGATTGCATGTCTTCCCTTTCTAGTTGAAGATAATCTACTTAATTTTACTTTGGCTGTGCTAATCAAATACTTTGCATAAAATTGTTGTTTTTTCAATGAACGTCGATTATTTGCTTTGTTTATGTTATTTAGTAGTTTCTAATCCTATTTTGTAACTTAATTTCGATTTCGTTTTTTTTTTGTTTGCCAGCAAAAATCCATTCACCCAAAACTTTGCATTGTTTGGTAACGAATTTCATAATTCCATATTTATAAAATTTTTTTTGTGTCACTCCATACACACAACACACAAGCTCAGGGCACACTAACACTAACATACACACACACACACACACATAAATCAAAGCCTATGCTCGTTTTTGTGTCTCTTCTTCGCGGTTGTACGCTGCTTTTATCTGCACATATTATTTTCACTTACGAGATTTTCTACAAAATCCCCTTTTTACTTTCATTTGCAATAGACGTACATATATCTACTACTCGTTGTTAGTTTAACTTTTCCCGTATGCATTTTTTCGCTTTTGCTTTAGATTTTCGCAAGTGAAGATCTGCGCATGTGCAACAACGCACATTTGGCTAGCAATTTTACATGTGTGAGTGGCATATCAAATGTGCGGTTGTGTGTGTTTGAGTTTCAAGTTGCGCGCGTGGCTTTTAATTCGATTTTTATTTAGTATTTGTCTTTGCTACCTTTGCCTCCACAAAGTCTTCAGTGGTTCACATATACACAAACACACACACTTGCACACAGAGTATATGCAAAGCAATGCTGCAAATGATATCAACTAATTAACTACACTCTTGTATTATTTCGCTCACCTCGCTTCAAAATTGTCGTCGGCGCCGCTGTCGTCACTACTCAACACACAGCCAAATGCTTGAATCGCCTCCGCAAAATCTTTTTTTTTTTTGCACTACAAATCCAATCTATCGCCACAACATTTAAATCTTTCATTCATCGAAAGTTGTACCAATTTGAAATTTTTATTTGCAATTTGAATTCAATTCACTTCACTTTGTAATTCACTGCATATATGTAGTATTTGGTTTCGGCCCACCCCTTCACTTCACTTTATGCCAAAGAGTTGTCCTCAACATTTCAGCCGCATTGAGCGACAATTTCTTCAACTTCTTTGTCTTTGCTTTTTTCACCTTGCGCTGTATTTTCGAATTTGTTTTAATCGCTTAGTTGCTTCAACGTTTTGAGACTCTGACGTTTCGTGTACCGTTTCACCGTTAGCGCACAGCTCTGTTCGAGTTCGTTGTCTTCGCCTAACTAAATTGAAGTCTTTCGTTTGTCTTGTTGGCTAGCTGGATAGCTGCTGCTGGCTGTTTAGCTGGCCAACCAATTGTCTGATCGCCGCACTGGAATGGTGGAACTCCAGGTGGCTGGCTGGCTGGTTGTTTGAGTTCTTTGTTGTTGTTCTTCGATTTGTGGTCTTTTGATTTTTTATTACTCATTTCCACTGTCTCTTGTTTTCATTAGCTGTTTTACTGCTTTGGTGTCTGTTTCTTTATTTTGCCTTCTTCATTGCACATTTTCGTATCTTTGTTTCGGTGAGATTCTTGGTATTTGCGTTTCTTTTTGTTACTAGTCGAAGTTATGTGCTAATATTTTGCGTAAACCGGTTACTCTGAATGGCGACTATAAAAGAGTAAGTTGAAAACTATTTTGACAGGCTGTAGAGTATCCCTCAATATTTACCATTCAGTGAATTTTAACTTCGAAACCAGCGGCATTAACAACCAAATAAAATTTGTGATGAGAAAAAATTGGTTTTAGTATAGATAGATAACGATAAAAATAATGATAGCACTTTCGATATCGCATACAGTAACACCGTTACTTGTTCAAAATATCGGTAGCATTATAATTATAATTACCTTTAGCAATAGTGATAAAAATATCAATAACTTTGACAAATAAATATTAAAAACACATCGAAAACTCAAATGTTTCAGAATCGATTTTATTGTAAGTTTTTGTTATGTTTCGATTTTGGGAGAGATTCAAATAAATAGATGGTGTAGTTACAGAACTGAATAAATTTGGTTTAAGCATCGATATATAACGATTAAGACAACGGCGTCTACATTGTTAAGAATGTCGATAGCGATATCGATATCAATATCAATGACGATATTATTAACAATTATCGATAGCAATAGCGATAAGGATACCAATATCTGTAACAAATAAAAATCAGAGCAACGCCGAATTCCGATTACTCGAATGTTTCGAAATCAATTTTTTTTACGATTTTTGAATCAGATCGATTCAAATAAATGGACGGTATAGGTGCAAAAGTTAAATAAATTTGATAACGGTAAAAATAATGAGAACGCTGTTGATAATTAAATATCAATAACTATTAAAAATATTTAATAGAGATGCCACTTTCAATTCGATTAAATCAATTACTCAAAAGCTTCAGCATCGATCATTTTACGATTTTTTGCTATGTTCAATTATCCTTATCATATTATGATTATCAATTATTTAGCTCTTAAAAACTAAAATTAAATCTCGAAACTTATTTCTTTTATTCTCATGAGAAATTTTACAAAGCACAAACGGTTCGAATATATTTACTATGTAATATAGTTATCCTATTTCGGAAACTTGAAAGAGTTGAGTATCGCGAATTTAAATGATATGCCACGGGCTATATCTAAGGTGATGCAAAAGAAAAATTCTTTGTTCTCTCTCTGGGCCGTAGGATTAAGATGGCGTAGTATTAAAATTGGCGCCCTTGGTGCTAATTGGAGTTCTTCACTCGCCACTGTGGTCAACCAACCGACCAACCCACTTCACAAATATTTTCGTTTACACCTCTTCTTCCACGCCAATATTTTAATATTTCAGTTAACTTAAGACGAATATACTATTGGGGATAATGACAGCCATAAAGTCATAAAATTTAAAAAATACAAACCATAACTTTTAAAATCTAAAATTTTATGACTTTACGATTTATGAAAAATTATAAGATCCCTAGTAATATTTCAGTTAACTTATTTATTAACTACAATTAATTCTTTAAACAGGCACAACTTCAAAAATATTTTCAAATGAATATCTTTCATATCACACCATCACTGTAATATCTCCTTAATTTAAATAAAAAATGTATAAGCAACTTTTTAAACAGGTGGCAACACTCTTCTAAAATATTTTCGAACTAAGCTGTTTTAAATCTCTTTCAATTGATAACTATATAAATATTTTATTATGCTTGTGTATAATTAAAAAAAATTACGTGTCAAACTGGTGGCAACCCTCTCCAAAATATAGCTAGCTATAAACTTTCTCCTCAACGAAGCTACCCATCTTACATCGCAATTTTGAAATTCCATATAACTTGTGTACAATTCAATTGAGTTCGAATTTTCAAACAGGTGGCAACCATCTTCAAACTATATGTATGAACCTTCTCCTCGCCAAGACGAACCTTTAGGAACCCATATTCTAATATTCCCTATAATTTGTGAATAATTTAATTAAATTCGAATTTTCAAACAGGTGGCAAGCCTCTCCAAAGCATAAAATATACTTTACGACCTATTCTCATACCTACCAAATATACATACAAAGTTTCAGAAAAATCGGTCCAGCCGTTTCGGAGGAGTGCGAACTCAAACACTGTTGCACGAGATTTTTATACGTAAGATAAAAAATAAAAGCAAACCCGATTACTTTTAAATATTTTTTAGCATTTTACGTCACTACCCTTGTTGTTACTTCTTAGCCATACTTCTTCTACTCAACGCATTAGCAGTCTACATAAACAAATTATTTCATATATGTACATACATAAATACACACATAACAAAAACATACATATGTACATTTACATATATTTCATACTCATATTGGTGGTATCCAGTAGGTGCTATTGGTTTCACGTACGTATGTAGATTCAGAAAGGCAGCATGTGTAATAGACTGAATCTGCGAGTTTTGTCGAGGTCGTCTGGTTTTGTTTTTACTTTTTGTTTTTATTTTCCCACATACTAGATTTATTAAATTTGCTCCCTTTTGTTTCGGTTATTTATGTTATAGATGTACATATGTATGTATGTATGCTGTGCTATTGCTGTGAGTGACCATTCCAGTTTCTTCATTTTAAAAATGCAACTGGAATTGAGTGGACACATACTCGTATTGGCCTGGTTGTCTTTGGGCCAACTCAGCTGTTAAATACTCGTATAAATGTTTGTTGTATTTGTTAGTTAAGTTGTTTGATTTCTGGTTAATATTTATGCAGCACATTTGTTATAATGTGGTTTATTTATTAATTTGTGTTTTTTTTCGAAGTATTATACTATTTTTTAATTTTTTCAGGGAGTGTAATTTCCTGATTGAGAAAATTAAAATATTTATTTGAAAAGCTTTAGATGTATGATATTAAATGTTTTCATAGCAATCAAATGTTTTTCTTTTCGATCTTCTCAAAGCGAATTCATATAAGATGGAGTTACTTAACAACTCATTTAATTTTTTTTTTTATTCGAATCAGCGTAAGGATTGTCAAATTGAAAATTGATTTTTTTTTACATTCTGGTTGTTTTCGTTGTCATGGGAACTGATTTTTCATACCTTTTGATAGAAGTAGTCAATTGACTTTGACAATCGGTACGCAAAAACCAAAAATAAAATATATGTAAATTTTGTTTTTGTTCTAATAACATCACTTTATATAAATTCGCCTTGGATCTTCTGTTTTTCCGAAGCAAAAAATGGCACAAAGACGACACCGGTTTGTCTCCAGACCAAACTTGACAAAGGATGACGGTAAATCGTTCCAATATACATCACCAATGAAATGTCGTAGGGACACATTACGGGGCTTCCCTTTTTTTCACGCCTATCAGACAAAACAGTTACTTTTACAGAGCTCAATCGGCTCTTTTGGAACCATTCATTCATCGCGATCTAATCAAACACTCTGTTAGGAGAAAGCATTCTAAATTTTTCCTAAATTTTTGCTAAATTCCATTAAAAAATAGTTTTTTTTTTGCTGGAACTCGTCGTCTTATGTATCGAAGTAATTCACTTCAACCTCTTGTTGAACGCATCGCCATTTCTTTATTTATGTAATTGATCTATCCTTCTTTCTCGAAAAAGGAGACCAAATGAAATGTTTCTTTTTTTTTATGTTGTAATTGTTTCCACAAATTACATCATTTTCTCCCGATTGAGTAAAGGTCTCTTCAAAATGAATAAAAACCTACAATGCCGGTAAAAATTATTGGGACAGTAACTTTTTTATAGGTTAGGTTAGGTTAGAATGTCGGCGAAGGAACTCGAAGCCCAATTAGCAACTGATTACCATTTTGATGAATATTCACATAGTTTTTCATGCTAAAACTTGTTCGTTAATTTTTTATCAAAATATAACTTATTCTATAAGTATAACAAAAGCCATAG
Organism: Anomoia purmunda; assembly: GCA_951828415.1. Lineage (NCBI taxonomy): Eukaryota > Metazoa > Arthropoda > Insecta > Diptera > Tephritidae > Anomoia > Anomoia purmunda. Next base: position 21,069,710 of record OX639993.1, read on the forward strand.
AAATACAAATTTCAAACTTTGCACAAAATTCAAAAAAATTCAGCAAATTGAAAAAAAATTTCTTAAAAACTTCAAACTTTTAAATTGGAATTCAATTTATTTATTTAATTAGAATATTTAAAAAAACGGGTAACACTACCAGTGAAAAAAAATTATCAAAAATCATTGGGGAGATTTTATTATAAAATGGGCTATATTTTGATCAAAAATTTTCGAAAAAGTTTTAGCATGAAAAACATTGCGAATAATATAAAAAAAATTACGATGCTAATTAGGGATGGGAATTCAATTCGGATTTTTTCGGATATCCACATACTCGAATCTTCGTAAATCCCGTTATCCGGATAGTTGCTTCACCGAATATTAATCCATACTAAACAGATTTTATCCGCATGGATATCCGGATTTTCGAATATCCGGATAGTCCCAGCGCTAGTGCCAATACTATTTTCTGTCAATATACATAAAATAAAATCTATTTACTCCACAAATAGTAAATATATCGGAAGCCCGAATTCATTTCTATTTTTCTTTTTTTTTTAATATCTTTTTCTCTACAATACAGACAATTTTTTCCACTAAATTTTTTCCTAGTCAACATTTTATTCCCAGGAAAGAATTCGACGATGTGATAATCTCGATGAGTGTAGTTGAAATTAAACGGTAGAAAAACTAGGTACTAACGACACAATAGACAAATTCAGTCTATGTAAGATCTTAACATGTCCCGCAAGCGGATTCTAACCTCCTAACCAATTTCATGTACACATTTTATTTATTATTATTTTATTGTCATCGGATTTCTTAATCAGCGCATTTGCTTAACGGTCAATTATTCAAATTACATCGTTCCCATGGCGGACTCGAAATGACATCACCGTCATAAACAAAACTCTTCAATTGTTGTAAATTCACCGCATGGTGTTTCCACACTTGAGCGCGATGTTTTATTTGACACATGTTGCGGAGTTGCCACCTTCTTTACATACTAAAATGAAAATCATGGTGGACTGAATACAGAAGGTGGCCCTGTCAGTGGTACTGCTAATTTTGTTTTGTCGATTTTTTTATAATTCTTAAGTAAAAGTAAACAAACCTTATTTGCGAATTGGTGGCGAATGGTTACAATTTTTAGTATTTTGCAGTATTTCAATAAATCCCTTTCTAAAAATCATTTTTTTACATTTTACAAAATTAAAACACGCTTCTCATAGAAATGTTGAAAGCCATTCTTTCTAAATTTTAGTATCTAAGCTTATATTCCACCAGAATTGTCCAACACTGTTTACAAAATATTAACTGTGGAGCTGGAAACGAAGCTCAATTAGAGAAATCCTCTTTATTTACCAAAAGTGAAAATACAAACGAAAATGTGTTTATCATCCAATAATTAATTGGTATTAATTTTACTTAAACCCCTTTTGTTACGTAGGAGGGAAGAATATTGGAAAAAAGCGAATCCGGAACGCAAACTTGGAGTTAAGATAATTTCAGTACGCTTGCACCTATTTTCTATACTTTACCACAAGTTATCATCTGTAATGCCGCAGATCCCATATTTTATAAACGCACTGTTGGCGATGCTTTTGGGTGATTTGTATACAGAAATATTTCGTTTAGTGGCCACACCGCGCGGAGCTGTCAAATCAGTCAATGGAATTGAAATAGTTGAAGATGAAAAAAATTCCTAGCATGGATTGTGGAAATATTGCGGAAATGCTTGGTGAATAAATTTAAGTGCTTACAAGAATTTTCAGTGTGAAATAAAAATAAAAAAAATTATAAGAAACATAAAAGTTAGATTTGCCAAATTAAACACGTTGTTGAAAACATATCAAAGAGTGCGTCAGATTTTTTCGTCGCGCTGGTGCAAAAGTAAAAAGGGTAGGAAACGTGAAAATTTAAAAGGAAATAAAAAAAGAAATATGTAAAATGTCGTCAACGAAAGCGATGCGATAGTGAAAATCACGAAACAACAAATTCAAATACATAAAGAACGCGAGAAGCAGTAGTTAATCGCAGCAGTGCGCGACGCTGTTATACAATTTGCATTTCCAATTTGAACCGATTTTATTTTGTCGTTTTCCATCAATATTTTCGGTCATATACGGGCGTAAGTGTAAACGTGTTTTCCGGCGCTGGTACGCTGACTTGGTGGACGCGCAACACATCGAGTATACGCGAAATATGGGTGGTTGCATCGGCATACACAGCACCGATAATGAGACAGTTAGCGTGTCTTCAGCGAGCGTTTCGAGGCAACCAACAGCCGCGGGTGAGTGAATGTGGAATGTGAATATCCACCGATGAGAATGTCAATCAATGTACATATGTATATAAGCATTTACTTACACTTATGCGTATTTCATTTAAATATTACTTTACTTCTACTGTTTGGCATTTAGGCGGCGGTCAAATGGGTCCATCGCGCAAAAATCGCCCACTGTGTAATGAAACGATACGTTGGCGTTCTGATGTGCCACTAACCGAGGGACAACTGCGTTCGAAACGAGATGAATTCTGGGATACTGCGCCGGCGTTCGATGGTCGCAAAGAAATTTGGGATGCGCTGCGGGCAGCAACAAATGCGGCGGAGGAGCTTAATTTCGAATTGGCACAGGCAATACTCGATGGAGCGAATATATCCGTGCCCAATGGGTAAGTTTTTATGAAATGTAGTTATAAAAATAGTTCCAATTTTAACTCTTAAGTCATCGCAGTGAAAATGATTATGGTTGGTTTAGATTTGCTTAAGTTTTGCCTAAATTTGTCCCATTCGATGTTTACTTACTTGCATGCTTATGTCAACTTCAAAAAGCCACAACAAATACGCCAAAAAGCACACGCAAATAATAAGCATGAGAGTTGGGAAGTATTAGTCACCCACGCGTATTGTTAGATTGTATACAATCAGTCAATCCAACTTGTTTTGATAAGATTATTTAATCTGGCCCGCCCTTTAATCGTCTCTGGATGTCCATTTAGTTTTTAGGCGTCTAATTAAAAAAAAAATATTTGTACCTACGTAATCGTTTTCGAATTTATTCTTGAGTTCTAATTAGGTATTTACTTTTCATTTGACAAGGGTGTTTTAATGTCACCGATGGATTTACCCCCAATTCTTCGCATTCATCTTCGGATCAAGATCTAATGTATACATATGTATATGTATATATATATATACATATATAACTAATTCAAAAATCGATATAAAACCATTAGTTTATCAGTCTACCGGCGCTGAGCGCCAGGTCATGCAAAACTAATCAAACACTATTCATTAGCGAAGTTGTTGTTGTTGTTGTTGTAGCGGCATTGCCGAAACAACAGTCCTTGGCCGGGTGAGCCCCGGGTCATTCCGGTACGTAGAACCGACTGTCGTGGGAATGTTGTCGTCAGCGTCGGCGTGAATGACTTTACTCGTGACCATCCAAGCGCATGCAGGTGGTGTAAGTGAAACTAATGTTATTGTTGCGTTAGGTTATTTATTTTGTTAAACGTTTTTACGAAATTAAATGCAATATTTGCGCAATTGCAGGCCCAAAGGAATGCTGATAGTATTAGTTGTGTGGAATTTAAATTAAAGCAATACATTAGGAGCGAATCGCACATACCTTTGTACATACATACATATGTACATATATATTTACTATATAAACATCAACCTCGGAATTGGTTTTTTACTTATTTATTTAGTCTATGAACATCGGCCCATTACAGACAATATGATTGCTTAAAAGGAGAATGACAATAAATTTAGTCATTGTGCTAACAACATTTGAGCAAATTATTTTGGGTTATTGCAAAGCTGTGACATTATAACAAATCTTAATGTGGTCCTTGGCAAGATAATTTTTATATCTAAATAACTTAAGATCGAAATTAAGTCTTTCAGCGTTCTCTTAATTGACGCATTCATGCCATCCTTAGTTTTACCAAACCCAACACTAACTTTAGACAAAAGTGTAGGACAATCTATTTTGCCCGATATAATATCGAACATGAAGGTATAAGAAAAAAATGGCCATATACCACGAAGTGTTATTAGGTTAATTAATTAACATCGGGAAAAGTATGAGGGTTTCAGTTCTAAAAAGCTAATGGAATGCAAGGCAAATCGAACAAACGAATTCTGAACTGATTCAAGAATGTTTACATCTATGCTTTTGAGATGGTAGGACCTCCAAATAAGTGTGGCGTATTCCGATTCCGATCTAATGTAAGCCGTGTTCAAGGTTTTCAGAGTGTAGGGATCATAAAAATTCCGACTGTCGATAACGCAATTAACGCGCGTTTGAAACGAGAACACCAACTATGTAATTAACTTAATCGAATTGTTGGGATTCCTTAAAACTGCGTAAATTTTTAAGTCATCGGCAAAACATGAACCAATGTCATTTATAAATAAAACAAAGAATAAAAAATCCATGATGCTTCCTTGTGGTACGCTGAACGACGGAGTAAACGTTTTTGAGCCGGTTCCGTCTATAACTACGTAGGTTTTTCTATCCACCAAGTATGAGTTAATCTATTTGAGGAAAGTGGAGTGAAATCTTATATTATAAAGGAATTTTATACGAAATCCTGTCAAACGCTCTCAAATATCAGGTGACTACCTGATAACTGATGATATTTTCCGAGCATTCATGAAAAAACCGATTGTCAATGACCTATTAAGAATGGGTTTTAACGGAAGAAATATTTAATTTATATTTTTTTGATATTATTTAAGTTCTTTAATTGTTTTAGTTGCTCTAAAACCAAGGAAGCCTATAATTTACAGGCTTATAAATTGGTATACACTCTTTACATAGCATGACGACAAAGCCTTTAAATAAATAACAGACTATTGGCAACGACGAAAAAGACATGTAATCCAATTCTGAATAGAAACTGCGTAGGAATTTTACTCCTTTTCCCATGTTAAAGCAATGGGAGAAGGGAACAAATTCCAAGGGAGTTTCTATCCAGTATAGTGCTGATGCTAAATTCGCTCCTTCACGTCTGATACCCAATGATCAGCATTTTGTTTCGTTAATTGGCATGGCCGTTTCCAATAGATTCCCATTGGTTGATAATTTTATGATCACATTCGGAAGTGAGTGTGAGTCTCATGGACTGCTTCACCGGCAATATTTATACCATATTCCCATGCTTACGGATTTGTCAAGTAATGAAATGGAGTACGATTTTTTGGCAAGTTTGAGGTTCATTCGGTCGTTCCTTATTTTGATATTTATATAATTTTTCTTTTGAATTTTTAGAAAAAACTTCGGTATGCAATTTTATAGCTCATTAAATTTTAGTGCTCACTGAAATAAAGCTCTAATTTGTAGCGTTCATTTTTGCCAATAAAAACTTGCCCAAACTCAACGGTACTCAAATAAGCTATACAACTGCATACCTACATTTTTTTTAAATCGAATTAAAATTTTTGAAATCTAGTGTAAAGTTTGATCCATTTTTTGCCCCATTTGAATCATGTTTGCAACTTGGATCTTACCATTGTTTGTTGTAGAATATCCTACATATATTTTTATAAAAAAAAAAAAGAAAACCTCGGGCGTTGACATACCTTATGTAACCAGAAAACGCTTTTCTATTTCTGTCACCGTTGGCATGCAATTGGCGTATTTTGTATCCTTGTGCATTATTATTATCAATTTTTGGCTGTTAAAAAAGATGGCAACTCTCTTCAAAGGATGCCGATATTTTTTCTCCTAGCGAAATAAATTGCATACACGACTTTTCAATCAGGTAGCAACCCTCTATATGCTATAAGCCTTCTCGTCAGCGAATCGACTTTTCAAACAGGTGGCAATCCTCGAAATTATAGCTAGCTATAATCCTTCTCGCTGAGACGAACCGTTAGAAACCCATATTTTTACATTCCATATATGTACATAACTTGTGTATATTTTAAATAAATTTGACTTTTCAAACAGGTTGCAACCTTCTCACAAACATAAAATATATTTAACGACCTATTCTCTAATCTCCCAACTATAAAAGTACATTCAAAATTTCACAAAAATCGGTCGAGTCTTTTTGGAGTTGTTCGACCACAAACAACGTGTCGAGATTTGTAAACGGTGTTTCAAACATTTTACGTTTTTTAAATTTTCTGGTGACTAGAAATTACCGTTTATCTTTGATACATTTTTTTCGGATAGTGTTGGGCATTTTCCTCCATTTAAAAAAGATTTAGTCCATGCGTTACATGGAAGAAAATGCGTAGCAAAGTCTGGAAAAACAAAAACAAAAATCAACCCAAATTTTCAGTTACTTAAAACTTATACCTTATAATTTATAATAATAATAATTTGAATATTTTTTGGCGATTTTCAACCCAAATTTTCAGTTACTTAAAACTTATACTTTATTATATGTAGTTAAAAAAAAAGTTTCTAAAAATTTTGATTCAAAAATTTGAAAATTTTTTCACGATTTTTTTTTAATTTGTTGAATTTTGTAAATGAATAAGTTATACTTCTATAGAAAATTTATATAAATAAATTACGAAACGTATGTGAGAAACAGTATCACATTGAGTTTTGGTGAATTAGATATGACGAGCACTGTATATAAGATAATTAAATTAAATTAAGCAAAAATGGAAAATAATCGAAGCAAGTGTGATTATTTGATTGTGCTATCATTATAACGTGCTTTGTATGTTCGAAAGCCTAATACTTAATACTACTACTCATTCGAATTCGAAGAAGTTTATTATCGATTCGAATTGCAGAGTAAAAGCCCAGCTGTATTATATTATTTTTAATCCCACGAACGAACCAGCCCATTTTATTTTTTTAATCGGGTCGTTCAAGTAGTTAGTAGAAGTTATACAATTATATTTATAAAAATTCTAATAGCAACGTAATAATTCGTTTCGTCAACCACCTGTTTGAAAACTGATAACTAATGATGCAAATAATGTTATTTATTATGAATGTCATAATTTTCATAATTCTTCAATTTCCATTGTTAATTTTACGTTTAAGCTACAACCTTACTGTCACAAACCAAGTCATCTCAGTTGATAGTAGGTAAGCAATGCGCAGATGCGCTGAAAATTATTTGTGCGTAATTATGTATGTACTCGTATGTATGTATGTATGTACATATGTCACATTGTAATGATTCAAAAGTATCTTTTACATTTAATTATCGACTTAATCGGGCGTTAAAATCTTGAACAAATATCAACTTTACTTAAGTTGAACACAAAATAAGTATATTATAAATATCTATGCACAATTGTAATACATATGTAGAGATCTATGAACAGTTGCAAGTGTATGTGAAACAATATATGTATGTACATATGTATGTGCTATACCTACATACGAGTATATGCTCTTATTAGTACCTTTAGCGATATGTTGTGTGTAGCCATTTCTAATCTCCATCTATTCCACGAGCGCCGCTTACTAATCTTTTTAGTTTTATTGGGCATTGCCTACTAAATTATCTTTGCGTCGCCTGACTGATGCATTTAACTGGTGCTAAAATTCATGTTTATCGCTAGATTTTCTTATTAGTCAAATGATAGAAGTTCGTTTTTGATTTTTTTTTTTTAGCTTTGCCATTGATTTTTGTACAAAATGTATTGTGTACGCAAATGCTATGTATAAAAGTAAATTTATTACGTACTTTTTTTTTTTACTAAGTTTGCTATCCAAAATCAACTGACTGAATACCAAAAAAGGAGCTGCCTTACGCCTGTTTTGCTTTTCGTATTTATTTTATGACATCATATAAATTTTCGACAAGGAAACATTAAAAAATCAAGATAACATTTAAAAAGTACATATTGGAAATTAAATCGCCGACTCGAAAACTAAAGGAGTTTTCTGATTATTTTATTTATATGTATTCAAAAGAAATACATAATAAATATAGGCGCATGCATATGAATGTAGATTATTTATTTATATATTTACATATCTATCGTATATGCACATCTGTGACTTCGGCTTGACCCTGAAAAAAATATTTTAAAAAAATTATTCAAAGCAGAGACGAGTCGAGACGTTTTGAGTTGTCACAGAAAGAGCGGATACAGCTGCGAGCATTAAAATAGTAGCGCCATAGATAATATGAAACGAAACACTCTCATTTTTATGCAGAGAGCGTCCGCTAAACTCGTGGGATGAGCTGGCAGCAAAATCGAATCAGTAGTGAGATTCAATAGCTTTAAACGAAACTCGTGGGATGAGCTGGCAGCAAAATCGAATCAGTAGTGAGATTCAATAGCTTTAAACGATCCGACAATCTCAATTTTTCTCGACAACATTCGACGTTTGCAGTAACGATTGTGCGATTAGCTAACACATTCTTAAAAATAAAGAGTGGCACCTCTGTCAATCTAAATCTCAAAATTAGCAAAAAGAACAAAGAGGAATAGAAAAACAAAACAAAGGAGAGCGTACTGCCAAATATATATAAATGAGAGCGTTTTTTTACTATTGCAATATGATTAAAATATGAGCACGACCCATAGCCCCAATGGGAATGCTGAACCATTGGGTCTCCCTTTTGGCTCATGGAGAACTTATGTGTTTTAAACAAAACATTAACACGATGTACTCTTCTTACGCTAATGGATATTGTCCATTGTTCGCCTACGAGTCGTTGATCGCAAACAGCATCTCAATGCAACTATAGCCTAGCAATATGAATTTAGAGTTTAATCCGGGAGCTAACATCAATACAATCTTCCTTCTCACCTCGTGATAAGTCATGCGTATGTTAAATATTCAAAAGACTGTCTAATTTTGCTTTTTTCAATTGTATGCAAATAAAATCACGAATTTTTCTTTTAATAATTAACAGCTGATACGGCGATAGCGAATATCGTTTAAAAAATGGCTGGCTTCTGAATAGGAAAATTGTTAAAATATTTGTTAAGATGAGTTAACCATGCGGATATCGTTAAAATAAATTAGTGAATCGCACTACAGAGTACCGATGAACAGCACACGAAAACTGAGCTACCAACCGTTATAAATGAAATCCCGCCACATTTTATTCGAAAACATGCTGTGTTCTCATCACAAAAACTAACTTAAATACGGTGTTTAAAATTAAAAACAATTGTATTAGAAATTCTGCATTAAAACAAAATTAACAAAACATATAACTGTTACAAGTTTATAAGTTTTGCGTGTTTTACTGAATGAGTAAAATCGCCAAAATTCCTCAACGCATCAGCATCAAAAATTTTAATTTTTTATTTATGTAAAACGATAATGCAAAACAAAAGACAAATGATTATTTCGCATTTCTATTTGAAATTTTCGTAATTTTAAATTACTAATCTTATGTATTTTCAATTGTCGCTTTCTCGCATATTAATTTGACACTTTCTCATTTAGAATTGGAAATGGTGAAAAATATTTTTATAATACACATATTGAACTAAATTTAATTTTTAATTTCTCACCAAGTTTAACTTGTAAAAATTTTAAGTTTGAAATTTCCAATTTACGCAAAAATATTGAAGATCGATAATTTTATGTATAATAGTGTTCACTTCCTTCGTGCGTTCTAAACTTTCAGCTTTGAAATTATGCATGCAAATGGGAAAATTCTCAAGTTAGCCATATTTCATATCTTTGGGTGGACTGATTAACTCTGGTAACTGAAATGGCGCGACAAGCGTTACATTTTCTAACGCCAACGACTAGCAACGCGCCCTATGCCCAAATAACCGCGTCAAATTTTTCACGTTTTTTCATTCTCTCACAGTGTGTTGCTTGGTGCTTTATTTTATTTGGGCAATTTAATAGTATCGCGATATTTTGACAAGTTTGGACAATTTTTCTTTTGTTTGTACTATGTTTATTAGTTTTTTATAAAAGTGTAGCTCATATAACAAATACCGTATAAATTCACATTTAAAAGTTTAAAAAAAAAAAAATTCATTCAACAAAATTATATAAAATTTGCAATTTTTTTAATTTGAAATTTTAGAAATTAGCAGTTGATTATTGTCAATTTTTAAAAATTTTGCTCTAGGAAACTTTTTTCATTTAATATGTTAAACTATGTATGTTTCTAAAAATTCAAATTAAAAAGTTTAAAATCTCTATATAAATTTGCTGAATTTTTATAAATTTTGTAAAAAAAAAAATTGAAAAACTTTGATTTATGTTTTTTTGTTATATAACGAACTATATTTTCATAAAAAATTACGGAAAAAGTTTATCATGAGAAACATGAGTCACTGTATGCTCTGCCTTTTTATTCACACAAATTTGATAAAGTCATTAAAGTTTGGCAGTCATTCTCAAATCACTCGTCTTGAGAGAGAGAACAAATTTAGAATCGAAAAATGGCATGCTGTGATCTTGTTTAAAAGTAGGGCTTTCGATTTCTGCTCGCACATTCCCGAGTATTTCGATACTCTAGAAATCGAGTTCTCGATACAATATCGGGTATCGCCGTTCTAGTGAAAAATGTCGAATATTTAGCGAGATGATTTTATTAGATTGTTGCATTGTTTAAAGTAAAAATAAATGCAAAGTAACAAAATGCGTACAATGCTGTTTGAGTATCGAGAAGCTGGGGAGCCTTAAATGATTCTCGATGCACAAGTACTCGCGAGAAAGCCTTCCTCGAGCAGTATCGAGATATATAAGACTATAAAATTTAATGCTTCGCCCGCTTGGCTCATTGTGTACTATTGTAGGATAGAATAAGTATTGCAAAATCAGTGCAAGCAATCCAGATATCTTATGGAATACTCGTAGAATACTGAGAAGCTCGCGAACCTTACGAGCTTTTTGATACTCGAGAAGCTCGGGAGAAATTGGTTATCGAGAAATCAAAGGCTCTGCAATTTAAAAAGCGATTGTGTTGAGAACAACCGTAAAATCCAATATAAGTACACAGAGCGAAAATACCACAAAACAAAATTTAGCCAGTTTCTATATGGTTTTTTTCTAATAAGAAGCCTTTCTTATTACGACTGGATATGTATTTTAAATGAAATCAAGAAGATAATCTGTGAAATTAAGATGAAAACTTTTTTAATAAAATCTAGTAGATCACCTGTAAAACTGAGATGAAAACCACTTCAATGAAGTTAAGAATGGAATCTGGGTTTTAAATAGAATCCCTCTTAATTTTAGTAAGCCGATGATTTTATCAATTTTGAAATTGTTGTTCACCCAAAGTTTTTTTAAGACTATATAATAATTTTAGGTACTTATAAGTCATTATTATAAAAGGTTTTATATATTTACCTATAAGATATAAGAAAAATTAAAATAAGTATACAAATCGGTGTTGCCAAATTTTGCGTAGTATGGCATGTGCCATTTCTTGAATATTAATACAAATTTAAACGGAACCTTTATTGCACAACTGTCATCTTTAATCAATGCACAAGAAAGACAACTAAGAAAAAGAGAGCAACAGAGAGAGAAACATTTATTGATAACATATGTAGTTTTTGAAATTTTGAAACTTTATTCATTGAAAACTTCTAGTAAAATAAAAAAGTAAATCAAAGATTATCATTTTGAAAATAAAAAAATTCAAAGAACAATATTCATAATATTAAAGAATATGTATGTATGTACATATATATGTTAGGGCGTTAAAAGCAAAATTTGAATTAAAAAGGGTTCTGTAAAAAATAAAAAGTTTTCCTTATTAATAAATTCAATACGATTTTAGTAAAAATAAGAGCATACATATATCTTATGGGTTGGGTACAATATGATTTTGGTTCAAAATTCTGTATTTAAAATTCTGTATTCAATATTCTGTATTCAAAAATCTGTAATTCAAAATTCTGTACTGTTAAAATTCTGTATTGCGTAACACTGTAATTTTAAATTCTGTAAATCAAAATTATGTATTGGCAGTATTTTGTTTTGCAAAACTCTGTATTGAAAAACCGGAAGAGCATATGGATAAATAAAAAAAGTGCGCACTTGACCCATATGGTTTCCTATATTATCAAAACAGATTTACATAAAGCAAATGTACATATGTTTGTATGTATTTATAGCTTCAGAAATTTCAAAATAGTCACCAAATTAGTCAAACGAAGAAGGCTGTAAAAGCAAACAACAGAACTAAAAGAATAACAAAAAAAAGGCTTATATTAAGGCATGTTTCTTTTCTAAAGCGAATTGCTAAAAATTTAATAATATAATAATTGTTTCGCCATTATAATGTAATAACTTTTGTTTTGAATGAATTTTTGAATTTTTCTTTAATTGACGTATGTATGTATGTATATATACCATTGATTCTATAAAATCGGAATTCCATTATTCATAAAATAAATGTGCTATTCAGGTAAGCGTGCTTATCAGGTTATCTGCTTATTTGGTTATATTTTTACAGCATTGTGATCGAAAATAATTTTGATTCCAGAATTTTAATATACAGAATTTCAGTTCTCCATCATTTTGATCATACAGAATTTTAAATACAGAATATTGAACCAAAAGAATTTAGGCTGGACAGAATTTTTTTTTTGATTTTTACAGAATTTTCATCCAAAAGAATTTTGAAAAGCAGAATTTAGTACCTCTCCCATATCTTATTAATTTACTTTATATAAAAACAAGCAAATTTCTTCCTACAGTTGCATATTCGCGTACGAAATTCTACAAAAATTAATAAGCAAGAAAATATCCCCTGCTGTTTTCAGTCGTTCTTCTTTTCAATAAATTAAAAAAAAAAAATCCAAAGAATATTAAGAAGATTTTCTACCAAAAATTTCTTCCATTTTTCTCCCCCCTCGCTCTCCTTAGTCAACAAGCTTTTTTAGACATCGATCCCTTTAATTATAGATGAACTTTTGAGATTTGTGTAAGTAATTTATTTAATTTTAAAATGCAAAATTTTTCAAATGCCATTACTCGCGTTTCTAACATAGTTAGCATTATTGCGAATAACTTCCAACGATTTATAACACCCTTCCACTATGAAATTAAAATTGCATGACATTTATATTGATTGCATATGTACAGTGTGACGCTATCGACAATCATTCCACCACCACCCAATAGATGGTATTTAATAAAGTGTGAATTGTAGCGTGTGCGAATAAAAGTTTTAAATTTATTTTTATCGACAGGTTGTGTGAAGAGTTTGACAAAACAAAAATGCCATAACCTGTTCCAACACATCGTTTGTTAAAATTATATTCACATGTCGGTTGGTTTGTTTGTATACTAACAAGGTCACTGGCTGAACGGACGTTTGTTCATGTGTGTTAGGTATTTTTCCGGCCCAACACTCCCATCCCTACAGAAAAGTCCATTGGTTCAGTAGTGGGCATTGGTTCCAGGCGAAATGCCACAGTTATTTAAACATTGCCCCTACTAATTACGATAGATCAGTTCCGTACCGGTTTGAAAGACTGATAAGGCCTGATTTACTCAAACCAAAATTGTGATTTTGCAACGGATCCCGAGTTCAAATCTTTATTTTTTATTAATAATTGTGAGTTTAGTAATAAATAAAAAAAAACACTGTTTATTTATTTTCGAATCTTCTACCTGTCTGCACAAACAATTTTTATGTTTTATAAAAATATAATTAATTCTATAACAAAAACCATTTAAGTCGAAATTTCTAACTTTCTAGAAAATTTATATAAATTTCTATCTTTTTAATCCCCATTTTTATAAATCTTTCAAGTATGCAGTTTTGCTAGAAAGTAGCCATTTTTTTTTTGTTACAATTTGGCTCAAAAACCGATTAACAGCTTTCAACTACTTTTCCATTCGAACTCTATTGTATAAGCTCAGGTTTTGCTAGCATAGTAGTGAGTTTAACATTACGTAGTCATTGGTGGAGGAAATTACACTAGTAATCAAATATTTGATTCAAAAGTCGTATCACGTTAAAAGGGCTTTTTATACCAAATTTGTGCGCTGAACACGAAAATTAGTTTAATTTCGTTTTCCTAAGAAGCGTTTTTGAGATATAAAAAACCTCGTTTCTGTTCTTTTTTGCAGTTATTGTCGAAAAAACTTCTTGAGTAGTGAATAAAACTAACCTATTTTTGTGTATATCGGAATAGTTCTTTTAAAAGCGAAAAGTAAGGTAATTTCGTTTTTTTTTTGAAAATGGTTAATTTTTGTTCATTACTTTTAGTTGATATATTTTGTAAAAAAAAGTCCGCAACCGGTGCAATTTCCTGTAAGAATGAAAACGGCGACGGAGTCGAAGTACCGTTACCCACCCTGGACGAAAGTCGAACGTCAATATCGCGGTTAAAAAACAATTGGAATTTAAGTGTCCGCTGTTCAATCCACAAAAAGGGCGATCCTCCTAAACTTAGCTTAGGATTTTGCCAAACAAAAATTATTTTTAGTAATTTAAGACTCTTATATTAAACTAAAGTTAAATTTCATTTTATTAACAATTCGGAACTAGGAAAACGTTATTAGCTACAACGAATGTGTTTAGTAACTTATCTCTTTTTTTGAATAAAAAAGCAAAAAGTTTTAGTTTAAAAATCTATTGGCTTTCAGCAATAGTAATTTCTCGAAATTACTATCAGAAATCGATCCACGTCGTGAAGATTTTAGTAGGCCAGCGAACGAAAACAGACGTTCTACTGCAGCAGAAGAGGGCAATGGTGCATTATATTTAATAAAGATAGACTTCAGTCGCGCGTATTTATTTAACATGTTAAAAGATGTATTCGAATCTGCTAAATCAGCACAAAACTCTGTGTCACGATATGTGTCTGCTACCAAAGCGCTCGACGTTAAAGTAGCTGAAAAATGTGAAGCTTTATTTTAATTATACATTTTATAAATTTTGTTTTTTGTATTACCTTCAAAATCAAAAAATTGTGTAGTTACGTCTTCGACGACAGGCTGCAATGTGCAATCAACGCCGCGTTCTCTAGCTACAGCATCTTTTACTAACTGTATAATTTCGTTAACTTTTATCTCACCAAAACTAGGGTTCAAAGCTAATATCCACATTATTTTCGCTTGTGGACAGAGTACTGATGCTATGATGGCATCATGCACACTCCCAGTCAAGGTAAAAAAATTCGCAAATCTATTCTCTATGGTCCTCATTACAGACATAGCCAAATCCGAACAACTTTTATTGGCTTCAGTAGCTATGATATGCGCGTACTTAGCGCGTGTTCTGGCTAAGGTCGGGAGCAGAAATCCACATACCATACCTTTACTTCTTTGCAGAAAGTCAATGGCTTCTGCGATCGGGTTTAACAAATCCAGATATTCTTGCAAGTAATTAAATTCTGACTCGGTAAATAATTCTTCGTGAAATATCTGCATCACGTCATTCACCTTAAATGTATGCTTAAGTAGGTCCTTTATTGAATCGTGCATGGAGTTCCATCTTGTAGCCACAGGATATTTCAATTGACATCCTACTACAGCCCTTAACTTTTTCGATGTACTAGGCCTATTTACTTTTTTCCATAGACGAAAGCATATCTGCATTATCTAGAATAATTTAAGAATAAAATAATAATAAAAATGCACTGCATTTTTTAAATCGCCTTTTCATGTTTTTCAAACAATATGTTTTGTTTCAAAATGTGAAGAAAATCTGTTGAAGCCACTAAATTTAATGTATGCGTGGCACATCGAATATGTTTTGGCAGCCGAGAATTGAATAGATGATTAGGAATATCATCAAAATATATTTCGTCTTCCTCTTCATCGTCATAGATGGCAACTTCAGTGATTTTTACTTCATCTATTCCAAATTCTTTATACGACTTAACAAAATTGGTTGCGTTATCAGTAATGGTGGCTCTCACATTGCAAGGATTTAGTCTGTATTCAGCGTGGATTTGAATAATTATATCACGGATACGATCAAATGTGTGGGAACCACAATATCGCTTACAAGCTATTGCCACTGACTGCCGAGTTAACGATACATCAATCCAATGAATAGTATACCCTAAAAAGCTTGTATGCTTTGTTGACCAAATGTCGGCAGTTGTGCAGAAAAATTTATTGGAGGCAATCCGATTTTGTATGAGGTTCCACCTAGTTTTTCAAGTCATTCAGACAAATGTTTTGAAAAACCGTAGAACTTTTTTCCTTAACAATTTATTTTTTTTCTACGTTTTTGGAAACATTCAGAGAGACCCTGGTAAGAACAAATGGATTGCTATCAATCCGTGGAGACGTATAACTGTAACCTAATTCCAAAGTGATGCTGTTTATTTCATATCGTCAATGCATAGCAACAATAAAGTGTTTCACAACTTATTGTGTTTTGTGAATGAAAGGTTTTTTTCAGCAGCAACCACTTTTTGCCAGTAGATGTTAAGCTTGTAAAACAAATAAGATGACTTCATAGCAAATATTGTGTAACGTAATAAACGTAAATAAATCATTCCATTTTTGAGATTGCAATAAACATGTTTGATTGAATCAGTGATTTGATTGCAATAGCAATCATTGCAATCAAAACTTATTACAATCAAAGTGATTGCAATCATGATTTATAATTGATTGCAGATTGTAGTTTTTTTCAATCACAAAAAAACTAGTACTTAGTTCAATCATTGATTGCTAAAAAAGTTGATTGCAAATTTTTATAGCTCTGCTGTCGAGCGGATTGTGTGAACGACTTAAGCCAACCATCAGCGAACTGAATGAACCATATCAGTGTGCCTTTTGACCTAGAAAATCCAGCATCGAATAAGGATATTTCGCGACTGAAAATATCGACGTGCCTATCCATTATTTTGTGGAAAAATATCGATATTTTGATTTATCTATATTTTTACCCGCGGTATATATTTACATATTTGCTGCACCAGGTTCGGAATTCAACCAAAATTGCAATTCGTTGAAAAACTCCCACTACAAAGTCTTGTGTCTCTATGTATTTGTCTGCGACTGCATCCTCGCAGCACCAACCAGCCTTTTAAAAGCTAAAACACAAAAAAAAAACTAGCCCCAAGCTGCTGAAAATAATTCATGATTTAATTTACGTTAACTACAATTCTAGTTGCTAATAATCTCTGAATCTATGCAAATAATATAATTATAGCATATCAGCTTTAACTCATACCATAACAATGATACTAATTCATTCAATCTATTCTATCTAGGTATGTATGTATGTATTTACAATATTTCACAGAATTACATTTAGACCTATACATTGTAATTGTAATGTTATGAAGCATCGCTTTGCGGTTTTATACAATTATTACTACTTTATTTTATTTATCAGCATATTAAAATCAAAAGTGATTGCATTACTCACTCCGTGTTATAAATCATCGCGTTTACAAAGGAATCACCTCATTATATGGTTTGTGTGAATGTGCAATTAATGATACGAACGAGGGAAGGCTGATAAGCTCGCGACCTAAAGTAATTAATGAATAAAAAGTATACATGATTTTATATTACTTTTTTATTTATCAATGTAATCCGCTTTAGATGTAATACAATTTTCATATCGTGAATATAATGGCTAAGTGCCGTTGAAATAAATATTCTCTAAATTTCTCTTCAAAATTGTTTTCTATGGACGTTTTGATCTCACTATCGTCCATAAAACTTCGTAATCGTAACTTCTTTGCTGAAGAGATTAAAAAGTCACCAGGAGCTAGATCCGTACCGTAGGGTGGGTGATACATTTCTATGAATCTCGTTGGCTTTAAGGCATGCCTTCCAACAATCCGAGCGTTGTGTCCGGGCGCGTTGTCTTACATAAACCATCTCTTCATTGTATATCCTTTGGGCAAGTAATCAATCCATGAAATTCTCTCGCTATCTCAGAAAATTGTAGCTATAATCTTAGAGGCGCCAACTTTTCCACTTTGAATTTCTTCGGTGACCTTTTTCTACCCTTTTTATTTGTTGCAATTTCGTCCAAATCACTCTGATACAATTCCAAGAAATCTTTAAAACTCAAGCAAGCAGTGTGAACACTCGCCGTATCTAGCGCGCCCTATTTTCGTTCGTATTTTTTTATTATGAAGCCTTTTTTTGTAACCGACTAGTAAAAGAACGCTCCAACTCGGATACAATTGTCTTTAGTTTCAATAGCAACCCTATTCGTGTTATTTCATGAAAGATACGATTTGTTGTGATATTAGTGATATTAAGGAAAGGAAAATAGTTGTGCTAGCAAACTTTTGGTTGATGTATTTATATATTTAAAAATTCTACGCAAATAAAATCGGATTAAGTGTTAAAATAAAATTTCCCATGTATTTCCCTAGGGCTCATTCATAATAACGGAGTTTTTACCAACACTACATCTAAGGTCGGATGTATATCATTTAACCAAATTGGTTCAACTCGCATATTTTACCGAGTTACATAGAACTTTCCTCGCTTTGCTTGACAGTTCGAACTTTAACAACAAAGCGTGAGGCGTAGAAGGTCAGCTACATAGACCGCTTTGACAGTTTCTGCGTTAGTAGTTTGTTATGAGTTGCGATTTGTGTTTGTTCAGAGTGTTTTGTTTAAAGATAGAATAAAAAAATGAATTTTACTGAAATGATGGAAGTAGTACTAGTTATGCTACTAATGTTTGAAATTCGCGAGTGTCTGTAGTGTGAATACGCACGCCAAAATAAAAATAAAATGGGAATGATAACAGCTGATTGCCAAAGCGTACAAAAGTTGAGAGTTACCCATAATTTTGCTTCGCTTTGCTTTGCTCTACTTTTCTCGCCTTGTATTTAGCAGGACTCATATAACATCATGTATTGAACTTATCTGTCAAAGCGAAACTCTGAAGCAAAGCAAAGCAAAAGTCCTATGTGAACGGCTCTTTAGTGTTGTTGCTTTACACGCATTTTGTTATCCTACCTCACGATGCAGCGAAAACAAGGTGACGACAAAAGCACTTCCGTTACTTCGTACTTGCTTCGTTTGACAGAATGACGTAGCAAGATGTTCTGAGTGTCTGTTTACGAATACAGACTGAGACACAGATTGTGCTGCGTGTTGTTTATGATAAAGGATAATTTTGAAATATTTGTGTAAAATTATCTTAAAAATAAAGAAAATGAAGTGCCGCGTTTTGAATTGTGCAAGCAACGGCAAAAACAAAGATAGAAAGTGCAGTTTTTTTTTTAATTTCCCGCTGATGATGCTGTGGCTGTGTGTGTGTGTTCGCAAATTCTTTGCAATTGCTTCGTTGTTGTCAAATTATCACCCTCCTTTTTTCATTATTCTTGGCAGAGGATTTCTGTGACGTGTACGCTGCCGGCGTTGTCGTAATCTTGTCTTCTATCATTCTTGATCCTACCCACTGTTTTGCAACTCGGTTACAAAGAAACGTGCCCTATGTAGATCTGCTTTCACAATTTAATTCTTCCATCGGTTATTACCAACTTTGAAATTTTTTACATTTTCTTCGGATACCCACCGTCACAGCACGTAGTGGGCTGCCAAATATTGAACCAACAATGAGGCACACACTTAGCGTTATAATCAACGAGATGTTGAATCATCGCTAAATGGCTCAGATAGCGAACTAATAAGTCGGCCCTCGTACATAGGCATGTATTTTTTGTGGCGTGGAAACATAATATCAATCATAATAATGTGAATAGTAGGTACAGTTACATTTTTGTATTTATTGATACAAATCAATGTAAGAAACATTTTTTCGTGATATTTAGTAAGAAAAATGTATTCAAATTAATGTAAAATGTAGGGAAAAATATTGTGAAGGTTAAAAAGTCAATTAATTTAATTAAGAAAGTATTACAGTTTTAGAATCTGGGGTATTTTTTTTAGCAAGCAAACTCAAGTGTTAATCAGCTGATTGTCTGTTGACAGTCAAACTACAAAGCTAGAAGTTTTGGCACTACGTTACTTGGCGGTTTCGTTTAAGTGGACTTACAAAAACAAAATATACGTGAAACTGTCAGGTAGCAAAGTAAACAGTTTGGTGTAACTTCCGTTGCAGCCCAAGTGGCGCCTGACTTTTTTAATTTCGCTACCGCCGCTAAGGAAGTCTCACTACAAAAATTGCGATAAGGCGATCAGAATCATTTTTTGATATTTGGCTTACGCATCAATATTTACATTTCGAGCTGCCTTGGTGTTGGTGTCAAATAATAAAGATGTGCGGGAGAACGAACTTCCATCATCACTTGTCAAATTTTGATAATCCTATTAATATTATAAATGTGGAAGGTTGTGTGTGTGAGTATGTTTGTTACTTTTTCAGGTCCAAACGGCTCGACGGATTTATATAAGATTTGATACACAAATAGCTTATATTCTGGATTAACATACATAGTTGCCACCTGTTAAAAAAAATTATACACAATTAAATAAAAAAAGTTAACCCACATATTGTTATATGACGGCTGGACAGATTTGTCAACAAATATAGTCTGTTATATATAGTATATAGGTTACTTTAAAATCAGTTTCTTAAATGGAGTTGCCACTTGTTAAAAATGTTAAAATGAATGAAAACAATGAATTAAATCATATATTGCAATAAGGGTATCGAAAGAAAGAGAACTAATAAAGCTTTATTCCCATAACGTTTTGAGAGAAGGTTGCCACCTGTTTAAACACAAAATTAAGTTAAATCAAAAAATAAATGACATTTCACAGTATGAGTGACAGACTTAAACTTTTAAGATAGTTTATTTTGCAAAAAAATGTTGATTGGGTTGCCACCTGTTTAAAAAATTTATTAGAATTATAAGTGAAATGAAATATTAAAATGTGGATCTCAAACGAAGGAGGGTTAAGACAGTTTTACTTTGAAAATACTTTTGGAGATGGTTACCACTTACTTAAATGAGTACATTCAACGAAATTTTTAAGTTCAAGAAAATATGGCGTGTGATTCAAAAGATGTAGGCTTAAAAGGAAATTAATCAAAAAGTATATTTAAAACGTGTCGCCGCGTGTTTAATGTTTTTAAACAAATTTAATACAATTTCTAAGCTTCCAAAAAATTTAACGGTATTGCTGTAAAACGAAAGCATTATAGTTACAAAACATTTTTGAAGAATTTTTAATAAACTGGTGTCAATCGAAAAAGGTTTAAGAAAGTTTTATTCAAGAAATATATTTGGAGAGGGTTGCCATTTGTAAAAAAAAAAAATTTAATTCAACTAAATTTTTAAGATAACTTAACGGTTATAAGTTTTGTTAAAAAATCATGATTTAATTTAATCTTTTTTTTTATTTTTTTTCGATCAAAATTGATCGATATTTTGTGATTTGAATATTTTCGATGAGCATTTCTATCAATAAATTGAGTTGCACTGAGCAAAAATAAAAATATAAATATTTGCCTAAATATATTTTTTTCAGCCCACAGTGCACCACATAAGATATTTTTTTTATTAAATTTATTCTTTAAATTTCTCTTTACAGTTACCTCACAGAATGTTACGATGAACTCGGCACACAATACAAAGTGCCAATCTATTGCCTATCATATCCTATAAATATTGTTAAAGAGGAAAATGGACGCGATTCACCAGCGGAATTCTCAGAGCCCGTCGACGGTGGCACTGAAGTATTCTTAAAACTACGAATATCATCCACAATGTCAGATGTTAAATTACCAGTATACTCAAAAGACACTGTTGGACAGTGCAAAAAGAAATTACAGGTGAGTAATCAAAATTGAATTGTTAATTTATCACAAAAAAAAAAGAAATAAAAATAAAAACAAAACACATTCACATTGCAGGCTGTGGAAAGCATCGATGCCTGCTGTCAGCGTTGGTTCTATAGTGGCAAATTACTTGGCGATAAAGTGCCCATAGACGAATGCAATATACAGAATGGTTATGTGGTTCAAGTCATCGTGAATACGGAACATTACAATCACGATAACAACACAATTATACCGATTGCAAGCTAGCCAAGTGTCTACGCCAGTGTAGAACAAACAAAACTAGCAACGAGAAATACAACAGCAACAGCAAAAGCAAAAGCAAAAGCAACATCAACATCAGCGGCAACACTATCACTATCTCGAACGGCAGCAGCAACCACAGCTACAGCTACAACAACAATAAGCACAACAAAATCAACATTAAGATTAACACCCATGTCGATAGCTACAACAGATGTGCCCACTGGCGCTGACATAGTGGCCCTCATCATAGTAGGAATATTTATCAACATTTTAATTATGAATGAAGTAACAAAACCGCCTAACAGACAGCGCTATATAAATTTAAATGATTCACTTGAAGCGTCCATTCAACTGGTATTCTAATGTGTAGGCGCGCGCATATCGTTTATTTTTGTATTTGTAGCGGTAATACGATCGCCGGTTTGAAGGCATTTGTTGTGGCCATTTTTTTTTTTTCGACATACACATTTCCCACTATTGCATCACATTCTCCTCCCTCCTTCACTTCTTCACTTGTGATTATCCATACAAATATACTTACATGCATATATAACATTAAGGCTTGTTTGAGGTGGTTGTTGCGTTGCGAAAAGCGTGGAAATTCATTTCGAGATATAAATTTGTGCTCTGCTGCTGTTCGTTCGCTAGCATGCATTTGTTAGTTGTTGGTTGTTGTTGTTGCTGGCCGACTGTTGTTGCTTAGCTTACGAGCAACAGACTGTGCAGCAAATGTTACACAAACACACACACACACCCACACATACATATATACATACATATATTAAATATAAATGTATACAAAAGTAATGAATGAGTGATTGTTTGAAAGTTATGAGCATATGAAAAATTTATAAGAAAAATTAAAAAGTTTAATTGAAATAGAAGAAGAAAAAATGAAATTTTAGAACCAAACAAAAATAAAGTAATGTAAATTAAGTTATCAAAATCAACTGAAATTAGTAATTCCTATTTGCAAGAAGTTGTATGCAAAGAATGAATATATGTAATATTTAGCATTTTCTACAACTAATTATGATTTTTTGATTATTTTTTTAGATAGTAACTGAAGTGTAAAACACAAAAACGTAATAAACTCTTTTTTAAGCGACCATATACATATATGAAGCAAAAGAAGAAGAAGAAGCA
Organism: Anomoia purmunda; assembly: GCA_951828415.1. Classification (NCBI taxonomy): domain Eukaryota; kingdom Metazoa; phylum Arthropoda; class Insecta; order Diptera; family Tephritidae; genus Anomoia; species Anomoia purmunda. The sequence goes on from OX639993.1 coordinate 21,092,711, forward strand.
ATGAAATAATAAGAAACAAGCACGAAAATAGTAAACAAAATTGAAATTACCAGGAACGGAAAATTATAATTATGTTTTCACTTGAGTCTACAAATGTTTATTAATTACGCAAGCTTACAAAATTTTAAAAATGGTCTAACCCGTGATGTGTTTATATATGTATATTTAGATTATAATCCTGAATCCGAATATGAAAAAAAAAGTAGAACAGTTTTTGAGAAATAGCTAAATTTTAATTTTTTGATACCGATTTCAAATTTCAAAAATCCTACAATTTGTGTGAACAACATTTTCTAACTGGGTTATTAATTTAGGAGTTATTCACGGGGTTAAAATAATTTTGAAAAATTTTTACTAAAATTTCAAAAAAAAAAATTTACTTTCGAAGCCAATACCAATATGAAAGCAATATTTTTACTTCCAGTTTATTTTTTGGTTATCAAAGAATGATTTTTTTACAAATGCAGCAATATTCCGCGTTTCAAAATTGAAGCACAAAGGTAGAAAGAAGTTAAAATCATATCAAGAAAACACGAAATTGATTGAGCACGATTTTACGATACCAAATACTCGCCCAACGTATTACTTTATATTTGTTTTACTTTGCAAATCCCATTTCATACAATTTCAGTAAAAACTTAAAACCGGAGAAATTTGAAATCGGTCAACTACATATATTCCGAGATAATTACAATTAAAGTACCTACTCATCTTTTTTTTTGGATCTCAAAAAATCTAAATTAAGCTACTATATCTCAAAAACTTTTACTTTTTTGTATTCTGACTTCAGATTCAGCAGAAAATTGTACATATGAAATGATGATCAGATGTCATAGGTTATCAGAGTCAATCTAGCTAGTGTTATCAGACTAATCTTATATTTCGTAGGAGAGTCACTTTTGCCAGGATTTATTGAAAATTTAGCTATCACGAAATGAATGTAGAAAACAAAAAAGTTACACGGTGTTTCTTTACCTGTGGCAAAAAAAATTTTACTCATTTCCAAAACACACCAACAACCAATTGGAGCGAACTAGATTCAAAAAAACAGATCATGATGCAATAAATGAAGGTGGTATACAGTGCCGGAAAAAAGTATTCACCCAGTAACTTTTTTCTATTATTCACAAACTTGTTCGATAATTTTGTGTCAAATGCAAATTTTAAGCCTTTTACAAATTGCACAAAAATTCAGCAAATTAAAAAAAAATGTTCATCAAAATTTCGAACTTTTTGATCAGAATTTTTTACAAAAATTTCATTTACGCAATCTTGTAGTACATTCATCTCTGGTATAATAAACTGCAGGTTTTAAGTGGCTAAATATTCCCGATGATTTTTCAAATAATAATATAAAAATAAATTTTGCTCATAAGTTATTGTCAAAAATCATCGGGAATTTTTAGACACTTGAAGCTTGAACTTTGTTATGCTAAAATGGAATGGTCTAAAAAATTTCATTAATTGATTTATTATTAAATTAACTGTTGCATTAAAATCTTACAGCTAATTTAACTTTTTAATTGTAAAAATATCAGGTTTTGATTTTCATTTATTTGAATCGTTTAATCGAATCGAAACTGAATTGTTGTTCAATTTTAATCGATCTTAAAACGGCATCTCCACTTTAGATCCTAGTGCCTAAAAGTATGCAATATTTTGTGCGATGAATTTTTTGATTTACTCGAAAATGTGACTCGCCTCGAGATACATGATAAGGCGGTAAATGTCTCGATAACACTTTTGTATACACACATTTATAGGCACTGTTGTAATCGCTTTAACCTCCAATTTTTTTTTTTTTTTTTTTAATTAAGTCAAGTTACTCAGTGCAACTGCCAAGATTGTCAAGTTCCAAATAATTTAGCTGTATCTCAATACGATTTCTGTTATAATGGTTTCTATTTTCAATATTTTGGTCAAAAATACAAAATCAGTTTCAAATACAAGCTAGCCTAGAAAGTTTTTGTATAATGTTAATAAGAAAGGCTGAAATGCTCTGAAGATATTTATAGTAAAAAATTTTATTAGGGATCACCGAAAATGAAAAATTTCTGCTATATTATAAAAATTTATTCTATCTTTCTATTATAAAAAATAGCTAATTCTAACCCAAACACAATGTAAGTTGCAGTTCCAAATTTTCCAGAAAATTTATACAAATTCGTCAAATTAAAAAAATTGTGTTTCAAATTTTCAACTTTTTGATCTGGATTTCTTGAAAATTTCCGAGTATCTAGTTTTGTTGTAGTCCATTCAATTTTATTATATTTAAGTGGGTAAAAATATTTGATTATTTTTTGTTTGTTTTGCCGACAGCTCTGGTTTTGGCAAAATTTGTATGGAAGAAAATGCTGAACAGATTAAACAATTTTTAATTTTGATGACAATATTTTAAACTTTTATCAAATCCAGATTAAAAACATTTTAATCACCATTTTAATTTTTAAAATTAAATGGGCAATTTTCTAAAAACTCGGATAAAAAAGTGGAAATTTTGCTGACAATTTCTTTTCTAAATTTGTCAAATTTTTATAAATTTTCTAGACAGTTGGAAACATTGATGTACATATTTTTTTGGTCTAGAATTTGATATTTATATTTTTATACCAATTTATTCAAATTAAATAAGGAATAATGAAATTGTCAAAACATATTAAAATTTCACGAGGGATATTTTTGTAGAACATTTAAATTTAGCAACGTTTTAAAAAAAATATCGTTTTAAATACGTATAAATAGTTTCTCAAAAAATAAAATTAGTCACAGTAGTAATACCATTGTTTTTGTTCTTTTATTTTCTGTAATATTTTTTAGGATCATTACAAAAAATTTTATTTGAGAAGCCACTTTAAAAAAATTTCCAGGAAATATTCTACTATATTTTAACCTCTTTTCGAATGCATTTCTTTGCAGGCTTCTCAAAAAAAAAAATATTAAGATCGTTAATTGTTTCAAATTTTCTGCATTGAAATTTCACTATATAACCACAAACAAAGGTATTCATCTTACGAATAGAATTTGAACAGTTTTCCCATTTTTTCTCGTTACATAGAGAAATAATTAAAATTTAATTTGGTCATGCGAATTGAATTAAAATTATTCCATTCCCAAATGTTACTATTTTTAATATTTCAACTTGGTTTTTGCTCAACCTCATTGATATCTTAATAATCGGTGATAAATACTAACTTTTGTATTTTTGCTCCAAAATGATTGTAATTAAGCGGTTTTTGAATGTTGCCAACAATTAATTGGTCATTATAGTTATTTAAACACAATTAAAAAGCTAAACAAAATTTTTTTAACCCATAATAATTATCATCCCTGGGAATTAAAATCTAAATACAATAAATTCAAATTCAATAATACAGTACGCAAACTTACAATAATACCAATTGCAAATAGAAAAAAAAAGATTGTAATTATATCCGAACTAAAAGTATTTTTTGTAAACGTATGAATGCTAGCCAAACTTCGGTCGATGTGGAATGTACAATAAGCGTACATACTATTCAAAGTAAATGTTGTAATTTGTGCAAGTTAAAGTAACACAAATGCAAATGTACAGCCATACAAATTGTATGTACAAAAACAGTAGATCTAAGAAATGAAAATTAAGAATTAAAAAAAAAAACAATCCACAAAATATTGTGAAAGTGAAAGCACAACTTTTTTAATTTTTTTTTTTTTTGTTTTTTGTAATCAAAAATACGCATTTGTTTTTGCTCAAGCTCTAAAATCCCAATGTACCTTAATTCTTCATATTTTTTAATGTAGTTCAACGAGTAACACACTTACAAAATACATATGTATGTACATTTAAGCGTATAGTTTATTAGATTTAAGTTAGTGCATGTACGCGCTTAGCGATTCGCTTTCATATTTCTTTTTTAGATTAGATTCTTGTGGCCTAATGCCGCCTTGTATTTTAATGCATACATACATATTGTACATATTATTTATGTGTTGATACTTAAGTATCTACATATGTATGTTATATGAACGCCATTACGCTTTCAATTAGGTTTAATTTAATATTTTAATGATTACTTGAAATTGTTAAATTTGATTAATAAATAAAAAAAAGAAAAACAACAGAAGATATTATAGAAAAAATTTCAAATGTAGTCTACTTTTCGACGTAGTCAAGTGATAGCGGTGTTTTTCTATATGCATAAACTGAGAACCATCGCAGACGTTGTTCTGCCTACATTTACATATTTGTTATGTGCGTTTGGATATTTTGTACAAAGTGGTGTATTTGCTTTCTTAAAATCCATTTATTTAATTATGTTAAGGAAAATACTTAACCCTTTACACGGTACGGTTGCAGATCTGCAACCAACATAAAAATGCCCTTTTATTCAAAGGTATAGACTTAAATGTAATATTGCTGCTGAGTTGCTTATCTGCAAGGTTTACCCAAACTGTATTTACGGTTATTTTGTAGAAAACCTGTCTGAAATTCATTCTTTTGTGCTATGTTTGCAGAAGTGGATGGTGTTAATTTTAGTGTCAGTGAATTAGTGATAAAACTTTTAAAAACATCGTACATCTTTTCCAATTAAACTTATTATATTGGGTAAGTATGTTTATTTTTATTTTATCTTAGTACTTTATTAAAAAAAACTCTGTTAAATAACGAATTTTGTTAATTTGATGTTGGTTGCAGATCTGCAACAACGAACGTTGAGACACATATTTTTCGGTATAATTGATTTGGCCAAAGCAACGATTATGGCATCAAAAGTTTTACCAGACATTGAAATAGAAAATATTTTGATGGAATGGGAGAGTGAAGATGGTATGGACTTTTCTAGTGATGATTATGAAAGAGATCCTTCTTATGAAGACAGCGGTAGATTGCCCTCTATATCTTCAGATGACAATATTACTGAAATGTCAGACAACGTCGAATTCCCAAGTGAAAATAATTTGTTATCTAGGCCAAAGTCCAAAAAAGTCCTTACTTGGAAAAAAAAAGAATCTTGTGCTAAATAAGGAGCAACAAAACTTCATGGATGAAACGATTCTACCGGATGAATTGCTTCAACTTTCCACACCTTTCCAGTTTTTTAATTTTTTATTCCCAACAGAAATTTTTGAGCTTATTAAAAATGAAACCAACACGTACATGATGCAAAAGGATCCTAATTGCAGTTGCGTATTTACAACACAGGATATCAAACATTTTGTGGGTATTATTTACTATATGTCAATAATTAAAGTACCGAATGTTGCAATGTATTGGTCACAGCAAACAGGCATATCATGCATACAAAACGTCATGCCTTTGAAAAAGTTTGAAAAAATTCGGCAGGTCATACATTTTAATGATAATACTAAGAACTTGCCTTTCGATCATAAAGATCATGATAGGTTATTTAGAATAAGCGCAATAACTGTTTCAAAAATTTCCACATACACTAAAAAATACCAATAAAAGTATACGTTTCTTGACTTTGTTGCAGAAATGCAACCATACCTTTTTTATAAAATCTCATTGAAAAAAAAATATATCAAAAAATGAACTTAAACAAGCTAATAGATATATTTTAGATAAAAAATTCTTTGATGCCGTGTAAAGGGTTAAATTGGTAATAATTTAATTTAATTCGACTTTTCCAACATGTTTCAACACTGTTCAAAATACAGAATATTTCTATGAACTTTCTTCCCAACGAGACGAACCTTTTAACATCCATATTTTAATATTTCGTTTAACTTCTGTGAAATGTAATTAAATTCGAGTTTTCAAACACATGGGAGTCCCCTTTAAAATATAGCTATGAACCTTCTTCGCGTCAAGGCAAACCGTTTGACACCCATATTTTAATATTTCAAATTAACTTGTGTGTTATGCAATTAAATTTAACATTTCACACAGATGGCATCCCTATGTAAATACAATAGTGGTGACCTTTTTCTCGTCAAGACGAACCGTTTGGCACAAATGCTTTGATATTTCATTTGAATTTTTTATAATTTAATTTACTTCGACTGTTCAAACAGGTGGCAACCCTGTTCAAAATAAAGCATTGTATACATACATATATCTCCTCGCTGCGACGAGCACGTAAGTATACATGAGGTAAAATATTATAATTAGGTTGCAACTCTATTCCAAAATACTTTTGGTATAAGCCTTTCATAAATACCTTCTGTTTGATACCAATATTGCAACATTTGAAGAGAATTATATTCTTGGTTAATTTTTATGTGTGTTTTTAAATATCATTTTCAAATATTTCCAGTATAATATTTATACCGTAATACTAACACATTCAAATAAATTTTATTTTTCAGTGTGTTAAAATATGGAAATGTAGGTCAACAAAGGGATATAAAATCCACCAACTTAGAAAGAAATTATTGAATACAACATTCGCCTAATATCATCTATGTATTTCTTGGCACACCGATTATTCTCTGCAAAAGTGGGACTCTGAAATTAGCTGCGCCAAATTTTAGCCTCTAACATTTGTTAAATAAAAAACAATCATGCCTAGTAACGTGGACTATTTAAAACTTCGTCGTTTCTTCAGAATGGAAATCTGTACCACTGGAATCTCGGAAACCGGGAAACCCGTAGTAGGTTTTACTAGAAACGTGCCTTTTTGGTTTAGATTACGTACCTTATCTCTCAAACTCCTCCCTTTTGCCAGTTTCATTGTAAATCTAGTCCGGGCAAGTAACATCAAAAATTATAGAAAAGCGAGTTTATTTCTGCCATGACAAACTTTCCACAAAACGCCTTTACAGTTCGTAGTCGGCGTATAACACTAAAAATTGTTTTACAGTTCGTAGTCGGCGTATAACACTAAAAATTTGGAGACTATTTTTTTAACAACATCAAAACGCACACCACAAATTTTAGTAGAAGTTCAGCCAAACATCGAGCTATAGTGTAAACAAACGCCTTATTAACAGCAAAACAATTTCACATAAATTTTAACACGGCACTGTTGCATGGAAGCCGCCAAAAGTTTTTAGAGGCCTTGGCCAGATACAATTCCGGTATCGTAGAAGCGAATGGTGTTTCTTTTTGTACTTCTGTTCTTCCGTTGATATACATACATATGTGTTCGTCCACGTGAAAAGGGCCCACTTTGGCGGTATTGGAGTTATGCATATAGGCGTCTTCCTGGTTGATTTCCGAACATTTTGAGACAAATTAGACCATCCAAACTGAAGAATTGTGGGAAATATAGAACTTTGAAGGTGAATATCCGAAAAATGACTAATTGAGAAAAATCAATTTGAAGTTGAAAGTTGTCCCTTGTGGGCCCTTTTCTTTTTTTTCCAAAAAATAAAATTAATTACTTCTATTATACCTAGGAAGCTTAATTTGGTGTCATTCGACGCGTAAATGTATATGGTTTCATAATAAACCATAATAAAAAATTACGAAATTCGATCCATGTATCGAAAAATCTATATATCTCGGAAATTAGATGCGACAAAGTGGGCCATTTTCACGTGGACGCACACATACATATGTACATATATTGGAACGATTTACCATCATCTTGTCAAATTTCGTTTGGAACGGTTTCGGCGCTGTGCGATATTCCCTACCAATATGATCGCCGGTCATGATAGACAAAGCTACAGGCTTTCCCGAATCCAGCACCACGACAGCAACGAGATGCCTTCTATTGAGGGGTCAGCATCACCTGCATTACTAGGCTAATACGCTGCCGATGTTGGGATATGTAAATATATCCTCCATGTAAGGATTCTCCAAAGAACACCATAACATACTCATATGCCCCGTCAAGCCTATTTATCTAACACCCTTCTACCTTTGGTTCGATCCCGTCAAGAGTATACGCTCCCATGACCTCCCGTTGAACGGTTCCGTTGATGAAGTATCTGACTCCTTCAAAAGGTATGTAGCGCTCTGGCGATACTCATTACCCTTTAGTCCGAGTAAGTAGTGCGGGGCTAACGACTTCAGTAGACACTGGGTAATGGCCATTTCTTGCCCTGCTACTTACCTTTTCCTTTGCTTTTTTTTAACGATGTCATGAGATGTAGATTATCGCCACACTATTTATCAGCAGACAGAGTTAAATTTCGTTAGTCGATGGTTTACATCGCGTATTACTAAGAGTTTGGGTAGTAAGCATCTACAAATATTAAACGAGTTATCAATCGGCACCAGCCGTGCGAGCGGGTACTTAAATCACCATATGACCTATGTATTGAGCGAAAAAGGCGCTCAAGATGAAATCGAACATTTGTGAAATCATCCGCGAGCATATTAAGCAATGCGCTGATTGATTCTTCTACTACTGATGTAGATTCTTCTACTAGGCCTCACTGGCTCTGTCAACCAGGCTGGCATAATCTGGGTTTGATGTTGACAAATACGTTAAAATTTTACCCTATGATCTTGGCTCAGACGGCGATGGTGGTCAGGTTTATGTTTGGATAGGCACGAAAATTTCCTCGCATAAGGCCATTTGGAGGTCCTGAAATGAGCTCTGCAAGGTTATTGCGGAAGTGTCCAAAATTCTTTCGGAGTAGCTTTCTCTCCAATACTCATCTGATACAGTAGCACGGGAATCATTAGATTTTTACACTTAAGCAACGTTAAAAAAAAATTATCTCATAACTTCTTTGACTAATTGTTTTCTTTCAACAAATATTTGTGTTTTATGCGTGTTTGAATGTTAATGCTTATTGGCAAAACTCGTTTTCTACTATGTATAATGCAGTTTTTAATGAATTTATTGTAATTTTGGTTAGTCGATTTTCAGTCTACTAGAAGGTTGCTATTCGACTATCAGTCGTCAATAAATTTGCTTGTCGACTAATAGGACTAGTAGATTTTTAGCCCGGGCTCCCGTTAATACGACTTCTTCTCTGAGTTTTTACAAAATATCTTAGATACACACTGGGTATTCTTAAAAATTTCTTGCTTCACTACTCAAAAGCGCGATAATTCAATAAAAAAGTTAGGAAACAATAAAAATGCATACAAGTTGATTAAATATTATTTATAGAATTTATTTATATGCAAATATATATATATTTTTTTTTGGCTAAATCATGAAAACGAAATTATTTCATATTACATAGTGGGACAGAAAAATAGTTTTTTTTTAAGAAATTGCATTTGATGTATTAATAAATATATAGTTAGATATAAAAATAGTCATATAGCAAAAGTGTACTATATAAAAATGTAAATGCAATTTTTTTCTGATGTGATACATAAATTTACTTGTTTGTCCCAAGCAGTTTGGATACTTACATCTACAACTACCTTAGTTCGTGTCCATAGTAATCCAGTGATCTGTCATGTCCAATCGAATAACCTCGGATAGGGCATTGGCTGAATTAGGCTTTCTCCACGCGGTTCGTGTCCTTAGATGAAAACGGAAGTCGGAGGACTAGGACGACCAAGCTTAGCGGGTTCAACTAACTTGAAATTAAATGAGGAATCAACAACCTTTATTGATTTTTTTATGTATTCATCCAGGTATTTTTATATGTCAAATCCAACAAGTGGTAAAATATCCAATTCGTCCATTCCGGCTTTTCATCGAAATCTTTAGACGGAGATCATTTTTAAAACTTATTCAGTCTAGACTTCATTTTCTTAACTGGGGGTAGGGGTATGCCGATCTAAACAGGGTTAGATCGCTGAAGCAATAGTCCTTGGCTGGGTAAAGCCCGGGTACGTAGAACCGACTGTCATGGGAATGATTTTCTTAACTCAACTCTATTTGGTTAAAAACAAACTGAGAATCAGTTACTTATTCTGTCAAACCGTTCTACTGCGCCAGTCGACTAGGCACCGTCAAGAGATCCCAAAGATGACCTTAAATTGAGATCGAAATATCGATAAATAAAAAAATATATACTAATAACTACATACACAGTTGTTTTATTCAACCGGGCCTTAGGCTCGAAAACTAAAACACAGAATCTATTTTCATCCTGCCGTTGATTATATTCGCATTCAATCTTCCTGATTGTGTTCAAAATCATTCGAGCTGTTATAATCAAACTAATTGGCTTCACACACTAAAGCGTGTGACATCTTTTCTTGTAAGTGTACATAAAAATAACATTAATGCTCAAAAATTGCAGTACATTGTTTACGTAAAATCGTCGGAGTCGCAAATTTTTTTGAGGGTGTTTATCTTCTAACAAGACTTACTTTTCGCATAACAAATCGATTTATTTAAAAATAAAATGCAGCTGCACGATTGATCAGCTCAGTCACCATATTCGAACCCGACGGCTCTAGGGGTTTGCTTTGGAGTATTTTTTTAATTAAATTTATACTTTCATTTGATGTCCTCCTCTTCCCAACGTAGAGGAGAGTTTCCTCTTCCTCTGCCACCACCAGTGGGTACCGCGTCGAATACTTTCAATGCTGGACAATTTTCTTCCTTACCTACATATATGATCTAGCCAGGGTAGCCGCCAAATCTTAATTCGCTGAAATATATTTCTATGACGCGGTAAAACTCATACGTCTGCGGTATTCGCCGTCGCAAAGACAAAGGGTACAAAAATCTTTCGGAAAGTCTTTATCTCGATCACTCCAAGGACCATCTCATCCGATTTTGACAGCGTTCATGCTTCTGCGCCATATTATAGCACGTGCATGATGATTGACGTATAGAAAGTACTTCAAGGTAGGGATTACTTTTTTTTTTATATTGTATATATTATGTAAGTTAAATGTCTTAAATGTAGTATTTACGATCTATTTAAGTTATTGGTTTTTGTTTAAGTGTTTTTTGTATAGAGTAAAATCAGTTCACTTTATATTTATTTGACAATATTTTATTTATTATTTGTTAATACCATTTAACATTTCAATCCACTGTATGTATGTAAGTAAATATTTTGTTTTAACGGGACACAACCAAGTGCTTATAATGCATTGATTAGCTGTACCCTTGCTTATAATATTTGTCCAATAATATTTTTTATTTATATGCATAGTAAAATTAAGTGTCTGGTTACATGTATGTAAGTCATTTTTAATTTTTGTTTTTTTTTTACTTAAGTTCAAATTATTAAAATTTGTTGTGCTTATTTATTTATATCTTTTTAATATTCCATGGGCCATGGGTTTAATAGCTGGTCTAATAGGAGCTTCACGGAAACGTTTCATTTGAGTTCCATATATAGCGGCGGTTTGTGGACGCTTATAGGGGAAAGTTGATGGAGCAATTTTTGCTAAAAGATTCATTGTTTATTAATTTACTTTTATAACGTTTTATTTATAAATACTTTAGTTTATTGAAAGTTGCACAATAGTGCATACTTTTTGTAATTTATTTAAGAGAATTACAAATATTTTTAAAATTCATTGCCACATAGTGATGAACAAAATAAAGTCGGCTTTGAAGTTGGTGGCAGCTTTATGAAATAATATTATATAATAGCTTTATGAATAATAAATAATTTTAAATGTGCTAACTGTAAAATCAAGCTGCAAATAGATTAAATTCGACTTTATTTGGACTATGACTACGTGCCATTTAATTTTGTTAAAACCTCGCGATAGTTATTAAATGAATTAATCAGTAAGGGGATTCATAGGACAGCATGTCATAAAATAATACAATTTTACAGTAACTTAGGAGTTTTCTTTTGGGGAATCGCATGGGGAATTTTCGAATGTTATGAATGCCTCACTTTATGACACATATCGTGAATCCCCTAAATGTAAATTTTTATGTATCACTTAATACCTCTATGATAATCTAAAATATACCAAATGATTATGGAAAACAATCGCTTACCTTTAGTATATTCATAAACCGGTACGACTGCGCGCTTAGGGATGCGAGTTTCATACACCTCTTCCTCCGATTCTTCTTCTCTGTAGTTGTATTGTAAGAATAGTATAAATTTCGTGTATACGTAATTAATAATAGATATAACTCAAAAATATCATCTAGGTGTATTCTTTTTTCAACAAAAATATTTGCCGCAAATAACTCATTTTGTTGAAAAATAGATACCGTCAATCGATGCGTTTAGGTAGATAGCAAAAGTATATTAACAAACTAGCACTAACTTCTTCGCATTTTTTTTTTTTAATTTAAGCAGTAACATCACCTTCCTTGGCAAAATGCAATTAAAAAAAAGTGAACTTACCTAGAAGGTTCCATTTGGTAAGCATATTGCTTTACAAAAGTTAAATACTTGGATGGTCCATTAGGCGCCATCTTGGTGTCATATACAGATCTGATATAATAAAATAATTCTTATTCTGAGTTCACAAAAAAAAATTATAAATATTCGTTATTACTTTGAAATTTGTTTTGCCAATTTCGGGTCAATCTCCATTAGTTCGCGCAATTGTTCCTGTGCAACGTCATCGTTCTTGTCAGGAACAAGATATTTTCGTATTTCAGCAAGCGCATAAGCAACACGAGCATAAGCCTCTGCGGGAGTGGCAACGGTACTTATCTCAACAAATAAATCCTTATGCAAATGGGCGTGACGTGGATCCCCAGAGGCTCTCATTTCCTCCTCCTTGACGCGATCGCGTATCGAATTCCGACCTTTGATGACAATGCGGCATTGAGTTTCGTCTTGCAAGCGGCGGAGCGAATTGCCCTTGGGTCCCAATATTTTGCCCGTAAAATTAAACTGTAATAAACATATATGCACAATTAGGGGACCTCAGCAAAAAAAAAAAGTGAAATAAATTATAAAATTCATAAAATCTTAAAATTGATAAATGATATCAATCAACCAAAACAATGTAAAAAAAAATAGAAAGATTTACGCGAGCAGAATAGATGCTCCACAAATATAGTTTCTTGTAATGGTTAAAAAAAACCTACTTGAGATGATAAAACAGTGTAATCCTAAAAGGTCTGCTTAATAATATTTAAAAGTTCAACGGAACTTGAATAGGGTCATTTACAAAGATATATGTATGTATAATTATATATTTCAGGTCTATGTGAATGGAAAAACCATACTAATCTTATTTTTTTGGAATGTGTAGTGATGCACCCCAATGTACATATGTATATTCTTAAAAAAAAATGTTAGAAAAATTATTAAAATCGATTGAGTATATTGATAGCCAAATCGTTACAAACGCTTTCTATATAATGAATTTTGTATAATAAGTATAGATACGCTCTAATTATTTTATTTAATAAAAATTTATGAACTTTTTACGAATATTTTCCTAATTCTGGTTGTAAACTAACTGAATTGTGGATTGAATCTGATACAAGTCTCGAGTACAACTGTCCGATGATTTTTTAAAATCGATAATTTCTTTCGACACTAATAAAAATTAGTTATCTAGTACAAAGCAGCATCCGAACAAAACTGTAATAACTGTGGTCTAACGTACCACTAATCTAATCTACAATAAAGGTATGGAATGGCTGAATCCGTAGAATTTCACTACACAATTGGCGTGATGAGACCAAAGCTATACCCCGTACCCCTTTTCTATTTCTTAAATTTTTCATAATAAAATTAAAATTAGTTTTTCAAAATTACCTTAGGATATTGTTTTATTGGAACAAATACTTTCTGAACGAGTTTTATGGGTCTCTGTTTGTAAACATCGGCATAATACTCCCGGCCGGGTATATTTCCAGTAGTACATACGCGTTCAATTGCTATACAAGATTTTTATTAATTTATTTAATGTTTTTACATTAGTGTATATTTACTTATGTATGTATGTATATTGTGACAAATTTTACCTTCCTCAATAAGCAGAGCACACAATGGGAACTCACTGCTCAATCGTTCGCGTTCTTCGTTCAATTCATCCAAAAACTTTTGGGCAAAATTGTTTATTCGTGGTCCCTCAATTTCCCCCTCTTTTTGAACAAGATTAGCTTCATTCAAATGTTCTGGCATTTTAAAGTAATAAATAATACAATTTTTCGTCGAGATACACAAATTAAATACTGCCAACAAGTACAAGAGTCAAATCTAAAATGGCGATGTTATTCCAAAATTAGTGCTGACAACTCACAACTCAATTTACTAGGGTAGTCATAGAATATGCGAATAAGGTGATAGCATCCTATGAGCTGAATGGTTGTTCTTTTTTTTGTGGTGTTTTGTTTACAAAAACAAAATGCCTGAGCAATATTGGGCGAATCAAGCTTCTGAAATTGCACAAACAAAATACACAACGTATTCGTCTTGCTGTTGTCGCGTTTTTCTTTTTTATTTCGTCGTGCGTGCATTTCGTGTTTGCTTTCAGAAGAAGCCGTAAAAGCAAAAACAACAAAGAAATAAGCAGGTTTCCCAGAAAAATGTAAAAAACAAAATACATCGGTTTCTTTAAGGTGAAGCTTTTATGCATTCGCCCTAGTATACGTTTTTTCGCCATCGTCGATAATCGATTTAGTGTAAACACGACATTAGATATGAATGTCACAAAAATAAGGCAATAGGCTTCCATTGACTTTAATTTGGCTACATTGTTTTTCCATACATGATTTCCAAGATGATACTCGTAGGAATGGGCTTTCTTTAACTGCTCCACCTTTCGATACCCGGTTTTTTGTTCGCCTTGAAATCAATTTTAGAAAAAGCCAAAGTATTCTTTAAAACAGTAGTGGCCATTTCGAACCACACAGGGAATTTAAACCCTAGCCCAAGGTTTATTTATGCCATATAAACATGTATATATATATATATTTAAAAAAAATGTTTATTTCAATTTCCCGTGCGATAACCGGGTTTCCGGTGCACTACCAAAAAATTGAAAAATAACAAGTTTTCTTGGAAAGAACACCCATCGCCGTAAAAACCCGGTCGGGAATTGCCCACCTCTATTGCTTAGCCAATTTCTCTTCATACTTATCCATACGGAATAGAACAATCAATTAAATATATTTAAAACCAGAAATGGCAGAGCAGATAATCGAAGCGGCTATCGCACTTAAAGATGAAGAAAGTGAAGCACCACGCATTAATAATTTTGCTCAAAAATATCTTGCTGATCTGAACGAGGAGCGCGAACGTCTTGGTGCCGAATTTCCATTATGTGCTACTTTGATCGACGAAGGTATAATTTTTGTTAAGAAATTGTTTCAGTGCACATAAAAAGTATAATTCATTTGCCGCTACAGCTTTTGAACGTGTTTACTCTAGTGGACGTATACCCGGAAGAGAGTATTATGCAGACGTATACCAACAAAGGCCAATTAAAGTTACTCAGAAAGTGTTTGTACCTGTTAATCAATTTCCAAAGGTATTCGATTTGTTAATTCGCCTCTATTGAAACCAAACAATTATGTATTAATACTTACATTTTGTACATAGTTCAATTTTGCTGGAAAAATTCTTGGGCCGAAGGGTAATTCCCTGCGTCGTTTGCAGGAGGAAACTCGTTGCAAAATTGTTATAAAAGGCCGGAATTCCGTGCGGGATCGGGCAAAGGAAGAAGAGATGCGTGAATCGGGTGATCCACGCTTTACACATTTAAATAAAAGTTTATTTGTAGAGATTAGTACGATAGCACCACCAGCAGAAAGTTACGCGCGTATTGCTTATGCCTTAGCAGAAATACGCAAATACTTGGTACCAGATAAAAATGATGATGTTTCACACGAGCAACTTTTAGAACTCATGGAAATAGACCCGAAATCGGCTAAGCAGTACACGAAGTAATTTGCTTTTAAAAATCTAATTTTATTCAGGAATTTTAAAACACTGATTTTCAGGTCAATTCATGACAAGAAGATAGCCGCAAGACCCAGTTCGTCGAAAATTTACAACATGGTGCGCCCTGGAAAACGAGAAGAAATTTACCTGTAAGTATAAATGGCAGGCAGAAGCTCATCTATGGCGAACCAGTGGAAAACCTCATTTTTGGTTACACTTTGGTTGTTCCATACCATTTTTTTTTTGCTTTTTTTTTTGCGATTTTATATTATGTGACATGATAAAATGATTAATTCGCAGAAGTGAATCTGAAGAAGAGGTTTACGAATATGAGAATCATGCTCCAAAGCGTGCTCCCACCCAAATTTATGAATATGTGAAAGGTAAGTAAAAATGAAATACATATGTACATATGTATGTACATATATAATTTCACCAATATCGTGGATTTTGTTATTCGAAACGGTTTAAAATACAAAAATAAATACATAAATCCAATATACCTATAATAATGCTGAATACCGCATTAATTGATAACATAAATTTTTAAATAATTAGAAATATAATAATTAAATATATAAATGATGTATATAAATTTATCCCATCAACAGCACCTTATAAACGTCCACCCACCGCCGTATATGGAACTGAATTAAGACCAATTCGTGATACAACTATAAGATCTTATAAACCGACATTTGGTATCATTAAGAAATATAAATAAAAACCAATTTAGAAAATTGTTATAAAAAATTGCTGCGAAACTAATTCCAGCCTATAAAATATAATTATATAAAACTACACATATATTGAAAATATGACATAATAACCGTTATGATTAACCACACATTGGTGGATATAACAAACTGCAAATTAACAATTTGAAAAATGTAAGACGCAAGTCGTATAATCATTGGGATCACCTAAACTTTACAAATATATATATATATAAATGTATTAACATAAAAAATATAAATGCATATAACCAACCGTTCTATTAAAGATCAATCTATCAAATTCATTTAGTTTCTTTTCACAGCTATAATTATTAAACATTTGTTTATTAATTTTTTATTATTTGTAGTCCATAAAGTACAAATAAACTTATATTACAAATAATGGGTGTTTATTTATTTAGTATACTTTCCCTTTTCTCATGGAAATTTTTTAGGAAAAAGAAAAATGCTCAAAATAGTAAAACCAATAATTTGGCGCTTACACCATAGGTCGATATTTGTCCGATACTTCTACAATTTGTGAAGTTCGTCTTGCATAACAAATTGAGTGGTCTATCGTTTTACGCCGACTCCTAACGGCAATGATTTGTCAGTTTTTTCATGGGAAAAATACACAGATTTGCTATTAGTCCAATTAAAAAAGAAAAATTGAGATTACATTTTGCACTTATCAGTTGGAACCGAAATAAACGTAACACCGATTGGTAAATCTCGCCAAAATTCTATCAAAGTTTACTAGCGTGTAAACTCACCCTTATCGATTATTTACCATAATAATTTTTCGATAAACAACAATCGTTGGTTGGTTGAAAATTGCGAAATTTTGGTATTGGTAATTCAGGAAATTAACTACATTGTGAATTAATACAAATGATAAGCCTTCTAAATTCAAAATGGCATTTGCTGATATTAAAGACTTCAGATTCTTAAGAGCATAATGGATTTGGATTTTTGAAATCTGGAAGCAAAGAGGTCACATAATGCCCTACTGGAAGGAGAGCCAAGATCCAAAGCCAACAGACTTTTTATCGAAATTCTTGCAAGGCGTAAATAAGAAAATTTGTATATTAAATGTTGTTAAATTTTACTAGTCGCAATAAATTTCAAAAAATACGAAAGTAATTAGCAATACATTTAGAAAGTAAATTTAAAAACTTGTAAAATATTGACTCCATTTTCTTTTGTAATATTAGGAATTCATTTGAGTCTATGAGTCTATAGAAATTGTATTTTTTAAAATATCAAAAAGTTTCTGCTTCATTCATAAATTCAATATTATAATTGCGTTTCATGTTTGAAAAAAAAAAATCAATACAAATACAATAGCTGCAGAAATTTTCCGGAGTACTGTAAAAAAAAAAAGAACTTTAGCGAAAGTTAGTACTGCCGCATATTGTTGTTACGAACGCTTTGCTTACGTGAAACAAGCAGTGCTATGATAATTCTGCATTTACGAACGAGCCGCTCATTTAGTTGCGACCTACGCCATTGGCAACATTTTGCAACATGTGACCCTAACCTATCTTATATACAGTAATGTGAATATGTAGAAATTAATTATCATTAATTTCGAATTCAACATGGAATTTATATTTGAAGCACCAAACATAAAACTTATAGATTAATTAATTTCTCAACTTTATTTCTTTTGCAAAAATTCTCGAAGACTTAAACTTTAAATAAATATTTGTGTGTGTGCGTTGTTACAGCAACAAAAGACGAAAATAAATATTCCCTCGACGTCTAGACAAAAACTCACCAATTGTCAAAATAAATTTCTGTAAGTTTGTAAATAAAAAAGATATGAATTGGAAATATTATTTAGCAATACAATTAATCAACTACCACTACAGCTAACCATGCGTTCCTTCGACAATCGGTTCTACGATACCGGAACGACCCGGATTTATTTCCGGCCAAGGACTGTCACTTCAGCAACATGCCCCAAAATTTTACGGAGAATGTTTTATGATGTTACAACAACAACAACAACAGCAAGTACTAACTAATCATGTGATATGCCGTCAGAACAACAACGCCACCACCACCACCAACAACAACAACAACAACAACAACTAACCATCAAGAAGATCTCCCAATATGTAAATCATCATTCTCCATCGGAGTCGACCATTTCCATGCCTTTATCCAAGGTCAGACCAACATATGGTATATATAATTCTACCTTAATAAGTGAATCTTTCACAGCCGTTGTGTACTCCTCAGACTGCATGAAATAAAGGGTTAAAAAGGTGGAAAATATAGCTGTACATAGTGTATGTATGTATAGTGGTCGGACAAATTAATGGTGTCGTTGCGACATTTTGACAAGTGTTTACTATTTTTCTGCTGTTTGTTTAATGTTTATTAATTTTTTTTTTAAATATAGCTCATTATATCACAAACACCGTATATGTACTTATATCCAAATTTCAAACTTTGTAAAAAAATAAGAAAAATCAACAAATTTTCAAACTTTTTAATTTAAATTTTTATAAAAATTCTAAGTATGCAGTTATATAGTATTGCCCATTAAATTTTTATATAATAACACAGTTCAAATTCCAATTAGCTGAAATTTTTTGTATGAATGAAAATGCGTGACACCGTAAATAAAAACAAATATCGAAAATCAACGAAATTTTTCAGCTAATTGAAACTTTCACTTTATTATACTAAAATTTAATGGGCTGTATAACTGCATACGAAAATTGTTTTTACAAATTCGGATTAAAAAGTTTGTAATTTGAATGCATATACATAGTTAGTAACCATTAAACAAGCAAACGAAAAATAATCAAAACTTTACAAAATGTTGCGACCCTATTAGTTGGACCGACACTATACATACATACATATGTACGTACATATGTATGCACATATATGCTAGCTTAATTGATTCACTATAATTTTTTTTTATACGCACTAACAACATTCCATATTTGTCTTTTCCACAAGTCCATATTTTTAACGGGTTTTTACGTGTATCACATCGGCCTCTTAAAATAGTAATGACTTCGGAAATAAATGCGCACGTAATTTTTTCGCAATATTGTATATTTAAGCAACGTAGATGTTTGCAGCAACGCACTACTTTTAGCAGTCCTTCATTTGTTATATCACCACATCCGCTTATGATCAATTCTTCGAGTTTCTCCAGTCGTTGCGAAAATTTCCCAAGCGCTTCATCATTGACCATTTCATTATCGCAAGAAAGTTTTTTCAAATTTTTCAACTCCGATATTAGATTTATATCTTCTGCAGTTAGCGGAATTTTAGCACCAATTTTTAAAATTTCCAATTGATCTGCCTTGTGTGCGGCTAATTCCACAAGAAGTGGTGTAAATGTTAGAAAGTCCGAGGAAATACGAGTACCCATTAATTCGAGATGTTTCAATTTTGGCAATAATGCTGCACGTTCATAACTAAAATATGGGCATGACATTTTTAGCACTTCGAGCTGTTTGCAATTATCCACCATGACGTTGAAAAAATTTTCCGTTAGTCGTTGACAACGTCTTATGTCGAGCATATTTAAATCTTGTAATGCTTTGCAAATGTTGATCAAATTCGATGTTTGTATATTACGACAACCGCCCAAGTTCAGACTCTTCAGCTGCACCAATTCGCTTATGTGTTGACCTAAGTGTACGGGGGGGGAGGGGAAAGGAACGTATGTATGTATATATAATGTTCGATATTTAAGGGTAAGTTTTTCATTTTTACTTCAGCTGTTTTACCTGTTAATTCCAAACTTTCGGAGACCGCCAGCGACTCTAAACGTTTTAAATGTTGCATCATCAGTATGGAATTATCATTTAATGAGCAATAATGCAAATGTAATCCCTGCAGTTGGGGAAGCGCTCGCAGTAGTCTCTTAAGACAATTTGGCCGCATTTTGCAATCAATCAATTTTATCCGTTTCAAGTTACAGCAGAATGTTGTTATAAAATCAATAATACGTCCACGATTCGTTTCCGGTAGACTACCAGATACTTGTTCAATATTTTGGCCAACGAATCGAAACAAATCGCGAATCTCCCATAAAGTCAAACTTTCCAATTCATGTAATCGAAATTTTTTGAATTCGCGTTTGCTAACCATTTGGAATGTATCATAAAAACGTTGGCAAACCCGTCCAAAACGTACTTGATCGCCTAATTCTAAAAGACTACATATCATCTCCAAGCAATCGTCATTTAGTGAGAGTACATTCAAGTCATTAATGGAATTTTCACTGAACTCTTGTTTTGTTTTTGTACGGTTTTGACCCTTTTGCTTGCATTGATTTGACGTGGAGGCCATTTCAGTTTCGTTTTGCTTTAGGCTACATGCCTTTTCGGCACCGGGCTGATTCCAGCTATCGCCAGCTTTAACGCCAATACGTGATCCATGCAACCAATGATTGGATTTCTCCATAGCACTAAATGTTTTCATAAGAACCAGGAAGGCTATACTAGATGAGTTAATTTACCTATAGGCACCAGAAGGTTCAGCAAAATTTACAAATCCAATCTTGAGGTTTGAAGGACGGGATTTTTTTTTATCAGCCACCAGTTGCACCTTCGCAATCGTACCAAATTTCGAGAAATAGCATCGTATTTGGTTCTCAGTAAACTAAAATCGAGCGTATTTGCCGAAATTTCATTAAAACCACATACATATGCTAGCGGCGATGTCGACTCACCCTTTTTGGAATATTATATACAAAAATATTGTATACCAGGACATTATCCTCGGTGTATGCCTTTTTATCCTTCAGGATATAATTGTTTTTGTTAGATCCTGCAAGTTTAAAATTTCTAACACGCCGCACTGAAGACATCATCAAAATGGCACAGCAGTACTCACGCAGTTCTAAAATGGGAGTGTGCCAGTGTCACCAGTGTCGGGAATCTTCGGCTCAGTGTTACAGTTTTGCCAGTAACAACCGTTTCACCAGTGTAGCAGCAAATCTACATGAACCACATATACAATGCATATTTGAATGTAAGTAAAATTAAAAAATAATATATATACATACATACATATGTATGTGGTGGTGTTATAAATACAACTATAAAATTCCTATGTATTTTGTTTTTGTTTCTGCTTAAGAGTTGTCAAAATGTAAATACATTTTGTTTTTGTTTTTACGGCTTTTGAAAGCTCAAACGCAAAAGCAAAAACAAAATATGTACATGTAGGTGAATAAAAAAAAATCAAATCAGCTGCTCTTATGAAATCACCTTCTATAAATTCGCCTTGAGTGGTAGTTTAAGGGTTTGCCAGTGTCAGCTCTCCAACAGTTTCTCATATATGAATCGAAAGTACAATAATTTAAAGTGTGTATGTGTGCTTGTACTTATGTATATAAAATATATTAAAATTAGGAATATGTATACAGAACATAGCAACTTGAGATATGTATATATTTAAGAGTGATGATATGTGTAGAAACAGTGGTGGTTTCAAGAATTTAAGGTTCCTCCATCATATCATACAGTAGAAAACAGCGATACTTCTGTGACACTGGCTATTCTGCCAGTACTGACAGAGAACGTATATTAGACAGAGAAGCATTAAGTTAGGATGCCGGTGTGAATTGTCAAAATGCATCAATAATTCTCGTCCAGCTCACCACTCTAATGGCCGACAGGGGAAATCGTGAGAGTGGCGAGTTAACAGAGCTGAGCGAAGGCAAAATTTGTTTAACAGACTATGATTTCTGATAAATTTTAATTGTTTTGGCTCGAATTTTAGATTTTGCCAATATATCCACGAATTGATATAAACATCTAAATATTCAATTTGACGTGAAATTTTGCTTTACTTAAATATGTGCATGATAAGAGTGAGCCAATTTTGGTTTTATGCATGCATTATATACATATGTATTATAAGCGTAACAATCGTTATCATACTAAGTATACATATCTAAATATATATGTATATGTACATATATATGTAGATAATATGTAGTATATGTGTACGTATATAAATATTCAAATATACGTATTGTACATACATATGTATATATATTTACATGTGTATATGGATATGTATATACAGACATATGTATGTTCATACATATGTATACATATATAAGTAAGTACATATGTACTAAAAAATGTCAACAAGTGCACATGCATTCATATGCATTATATCTGTCATCATAATATATTTATTTATTATTATGTAGATATATACAGCATTTATTTCATCCCTCCGCCTGCGTGTTTGTTTTCAACCGCAGCGCAACTGCAGTACAGCAACAAAAAATTCATTCATAAATGCGAGCATTTCATCTCCCCACAAACACATGCGCCCCTCATCCATCACATTTTTCGCGACGAAGACAAAAATCTAAAAATCATAAATTGAAGATTTTTGTAATTTTGGTCCAAATGCTCACAACTTCAAATGGGAATGTAGGTATTATTTTGGCCCGCTTGTACCCGTAAAATATTTCATGAAGAAATTCATCTATTATTAATCTAATATGTTTGCTTAGGGGTCGTGCACATATTGCGTAATGCGATAGGGGGGGTGGCGGGGGTTTGCGATTTGTGACGAAGTGTGACATGTGATTTCCCTTTGCCTAATATATAACATATTAACAATCAACATTGTATTTAATTTTACGATTAATAAAAACAATTTTTCTGAAAGTGTGACATGGTGGGGGGTCTGAAATGATCAAAAATTGCGTTACGTAATATATGCACGACCCCTTATCATTATAAACGTGTTTTGCACGAAATCCTGTTATATATGTCATTTAAAGCCCTAATTATTCGAAATCGGCGCAACCAAACGCCTTACCGCTACGCCTACTTGCATACATATGTACATTACATATATGTATGTCAATATGTAGTCTAAATATTGGTCGCATTTATGTCAGGGCTTACGTGTTATCACAAATGTAGCACAAGTAGCAGAATAATATATTTAGGAGTCGAAAATCTACTACCTTTTAACAAATTTTTCTACAATTGTCTAATTAAACGCAAACATTGCTATAATTAATTGTATTTTGTGAGACCTTTAATTAATTATACTACTTTTGCTTCTTCCTGAACCAACAATCTGGGTCAATGACCTATACAAAAGATTTTCAACCCGAAATTGCAAATAAACCGTACCATTTTTATTCTAAGAGGGTATAAAGGACCAGAATTTTCGTTGTAAATTGAATTCTGTGGTGTATAACTTGACGCCATCTTATGTATGTATCTATGTGTAAG
Organism: Anomoia purmunda; assembly: GCA_951828415.1. NCBI lineage: Eukaryota > Metazoa > Arthropoda > Insecta > Diptera > Tephritidae > Anomoia > Anomoia purmunda. Next base: position 21,116,319 of record OX639993.1, read on the forward strand.
TATTTTCTTTCAGATCTTCCTCTATTCGATCTAGTAAATCATATTTGTATCATACTCCACTTTTTTCTTGTGCCTATCTCAAATACAAATTAATTCAACTAAACCCTGATTAATGATGGCGGCTTTGCGACGCAGCTTTTTCGTGTGAATTGCGGGCAGAAGCAACTATTTCTGTGGAGTTTTGACAAAACAGCTTATTTGGCTTTCGAGTTTTTATTTTCAAATCAATAAATTTCTATCTTTGACGTACAAATTTAATATTTAAATTAATCTTTCACCACGATAGCCTGTTGAACTATTGCTTTGTTTAACTATTTGTATAAATATTTCATTAGAACATTGTTATTTTTGACATGGTAAAAATTGAAGTCCAACTGGAGATAGGACATTTTGTCAAACTTTGCGCGCAGACTTAGAGTTCGGTTGAATGTGCGCGCATGTGAACAAACATATGTACTTACATAGATAATTATTTCTATTCTATTTACATATCTACACATATGCTTATACGCGCCCTTTTGCATGGAAGTAATTCGATTAAATATGTATGCATTGATAAATAAATGCATGCATGTGCATATGTACATATGATAAACAATAACTGCAATTTCTTTAGTGTTTTTTGAAGATTTTGTTTAACTACTTAAAATATTTATTGAAAGTTATGTATGGAAAATATTAGTAGAATCAAATAAAACACTAAAATTGAAATTACAGAAGAATACATATTTTTAATATTTTTTTTTAAATGTTGGAAATAGAATTGCGAAAATTCCTTATCAAAACAATAGGAAAATTTTCGCCAAAAAACATCTGCAACCACACAATGTAGCTGATAACAGAGAACGTACATTAATTTTCTCTAAAATTGTTGTTTTCGCTCAACCGATGTTAAATTTTGCCCCTTGTAGGTGAAAAATTATTGGGTGGTGAGCTGGACGAAAAATAGACCTTTTCCCAAAAACGCGGAACGACAACAGGAATGAAGTGGGATGCTACTTCTCTGTAAATATACGTTCTCTGTTGTAACAATCGTTATCATACTAAGTATACATATGTTAATATGTACATGTATAGATAATATGTAGGACATACATACATATATAAATATCCAAATATACGCTCTCTGCCCGTATGTGACATCCCATATTAGCTAAGTTCATTCACAATGTAAAACACTTTTCTCTTGCAATTATTAACAATGCAGAGAACGTATATTTACAGAGAAGTAGCATCCCACTTCATTCCTGTTGTCGTTCCGCGTTTTTGGGAAAAGGTCTATTTTTCGTCCAGCTCACCACCCAATAATTTTTCACCTACAAGGGGCAAAATTTAACATCGGTTGAGCGAAAACAACAATTTTAGAGAAAATTAATGTACGTTCTCTGTTATCAGCTACATTGTGTGGTTGCAGATGTTTTTTGGCGAAAATTTTCCTATTGTTTTGATAAGGAATTTTCGCAATTCTATTTCCAACATTTAAAAAAAAATATTAAAAATATGTATTCTTCTGTAATTTCAATTTTAGTGTTTTATTTGATTCTACTAATATTTTCCATACATAACTTTCAATAAATATTTTAAGTAGTTAAACAAAATCTTCAAAAAACACTAAAGAAATTGCAGTTATTGTTTATCATATGTACATATGCACATGCATGCATTTATTTATCAATGCATACATATTTAATCGAATTACTTCCATGCAAAAGGGCGCGTATAAGCATATGTGTAGATATGTAAATAGAATAGAAATAATTATCTATGTAAGTACATATGTTTGTTCACATGCGCGCACATTCAACCGAACTCTAAGTCTGCGCGCAAAGTTTGACAAAATGTCCTATCTCCAGTTGGACTTCAATTTTTACCATGTCAAAAACAACAATGTTCTAATGAAATATTTATACAAATAGTTAAACAAAGCAATAGTTCAACAGGCTATCGTGGTGAAAGATTAATTTAAATATTAAATTTGTACGTCAAAGATAGAAATTTATTGATTTGAAAATAAAAACTCGAAAGCCAAATAAGCTGTTTTGTCAAAACTCCACAGAAATAGTTGCTTCTGCCCGCAATTCACACGAAAAAGCTGCGTCGCAAAGCCGCCATCATTAATCAGGGTTTAGTTGAATTAATTTGTATTTGAGATAGGCACAAGAAAAAAGTGGAGTATGATACAAATATGATTTACTAGATCGAATAGAGGAAGATCTGAAAGAAAATACTTACACATAGATACATACATAAGATGGCGTCAAGTTATACACCACAGAATTCAATTTACAACGAAAATTCTGGTCCTTTATACCCTCTTAGAATAAAAATGGTACGGTTTATTTGCAATTTCGGGTTGAAAATCTTTTGTATAGGTCATTGACCCAGATTGTTGGTTCAGGAAGAAGCAAAAGTAGTATAATTAATTAAAGGTCTCACAAAATACAATTAATTATAGCAATGTTTGCGTTTAATTAGACAATTGTAGAAAAATTTGTTAAAAGGTAGTAGATTTTCGACTCCTAAATATATTATTCTGCTACTTGTGCTACATTTGTGATAACACGTAAGCCCTGACATAAATGCGACCAATATTTAGACTACATATTGACATACATATATGTAATGTACATATGTATGCAAGTAGGCGTAGCGGTAAGGCGTTTGGTTGCGCCGATTTCGAATAATTAGGGCTTTAAATGACATATATAACAGGATTTCGTGCAAAACACGTTTATAATGATAAGGGGTCGTGCATATATTACGTAACGCAATTTTTGATCATTTCAGACCCCCCACCATGTCACACTTTCAGAAAAATTGTTTTTATTAATCGTAAAATTAAATACAATGTTGATTGTTAATATGTTATATATTAGGCAAAGGGAAATCACATGTCACACTTCGTCACAAATCGCAAACCCCCGCCACCCCCCCTATCGCATTACGCAATATGTGCACGACCCCTAAGCAAACATATTAGATTAATAATAGATGAATTTCTTCATGAAATATTTTACGGGTACAAGCGGGCCAAAATAATACCTACATTCCCATTTGAAGTTGTGAGCATTTGGACCAAAATTACAAAAATCTTCAATTTATGATTTTTAGATTTTTGTCTTCGTCGCGAAAAATGTGATGGATGAGGGGCGCATGTGTTTGTGGGGAGATGAAATGCTCGCATTTATGAATGAATTTTTTGTTGCTGTACTGCAGTTGCGCTGCGGTTGAAAACAAACACGCAGGCGGAGGGATGAAATAAATGCTGTATATATCTACATAACAATAAATAAATATATTATGATGACAGATATAATGCATATGAATGCATGTGCACTTGTTGACATTTTTTAGTACATATGTACTTACTTATATATGTATACATATGTATGAACATACATATGTCTGTATATACATATCCATATACACATGTAAATATATATACATATGTATGTACAATACGTATATTTGAATATTTATATACGTACACATATACTACATATTATCTACATATATATGTACATATACATATATATTTAGATATGTATACTTAGTATGATAACGATTGTTACGCTTATAATACATATGTATATAATGCATGCATAAAACCAAAATTGGCTCACTCTTATCATGCACATATTTAAGTAAAGCAAAATTTCACGTCAAATTGAATATTTAGATGTTTATATCAATTCGTGGATATATTGGCAAAATCTAAAATTCGAGCCAAAACAATTAAAATTTATCAGAAATCATAGTCTGTTAAACAAATTTTGCCTTCGCTCAGCTCTGTTAACTCGCCACTCTCACGATTTCCCCTGTCGGCCATTAGAGTGGTGAGCTGGACGAGAATTATTGATGCATTTTGACAATTCACACCGGCATCCTAACTTAATGCTTCTCTGTCTAATATACGTTCTCTGAACAATGGACACAAGAATACTGAAGATTACTACATCAGGTGATCTCAGCTGTGCCGAGTTTTGACGTCTATGGGCTAAGATTTTTCACTTGTATTTATTCACAATGGTTAACTATTTTCTTATTAAAAAAGCGATGATATTGAGCTGAAATTACTCGGGTAAAGCAAATAAAATGCTTTCTATTGATGAAGAGGAGAGTTCTTCTTCTGAGGATAGCATAGTACAAGGTATTGTTTCTTTTTTTTTTTTTTTGTATTAGAAATAGTTGTATAAATATTCATAAATTCTCTTTCATTTCACTATTGAATTTGGGTGTAGAGCTGGATTCGGATTTTGAAAATGAACCCAATGTCGACTATACGGGATTCAGTGCCAAATATATGGAGGAGATCACAAGTTTATTGGGCGCACACAGCGAAGTGAATTGTGAAAATGCTTTGCAGATCAACCAGGAAATGCAACAACGTTTGCACGAGGTACGAAAGCGTTTACAAACCTTGCTGCAAGCCGTCCAACAGCGATACCTCTCAAATGAGCAACGCCTGAAGCTGAATATGGGGAAAAAGAAAAGAGGATTTGGCATACGTGGCGCATACCTTAAAGGTGGAACTTTCTTTTTTAAAGGAAATATGTTCTTCAAAGATCTAAATTGTCGCAATTGCCCAAACAATCAGGATTACGAATATCGCAAGAATGTTGAAGGTGAAATGTTTCCAATGGACTTTGAGCTATGCAGTCGCCATGTCTGGTCTTTATTAGACAAGAAAGCTGTGGTGCAAGCGGTGAAAGAACAGGTAGATTTACACATATATGTATGTACATATGTACATCTTTCTATAAGAAAAATTACAAACATCTGCTATCGTGGGATTTGCCGTTATGTATGTATGTACATATGTACATATGTAAATTAATGAGGTTCTTAATGATCATGACTACTATTGATTCAGTTAAACCATCATAAATTTAAACATTCCTAAATTATAAATCGCAAATGAATAAATTTTTAATTTTCTCCTTGAAGTATGGTATTACACATGCATTCAATGTTTTGCGTGCGAAAATTGTTTCGCAAATTTTTTTTTTTAAATATATCGCAATATCGCATACGCAGTCTTGTAGTACATTAAATTTTAGTAAGGTGCAAGTTTTAAGTACCTAAAAACTCACGATGTTTTTGATAATTTTTTCCACCGGTAGTGTTACCCATTTTCTTTGATGCATACATATACATATGTACATATGTATGTACATATGTACATATAAAATTTTTTATACGGAAAATGTTTATAACAATTTGGCTTTCAAAATACTGGACCGATGTTAAAATAATTTTTTTAAGTGAAACTGTTGCGAAAAACAATAGAGTAATATATGTACATATGAACAGATGTACATACATATGTATGTACTTATTAATTCTTTTTTTATTTTTTTTATTTGAAGATTATGTAAATTAAGTTGCCTCACTGCCTATAAAAAAATATTTCATTTCAATGTTCTGAAATTCACTTTTACTCGAAAATTTTCAACTCACAAGGCATCAGATAGGCAGAAATCACGAATTCACTCGGAAGTAAAATGCAAACTCGCTCGAATATTAAGATTTGGGAGTGTTGGACCGATATTTATTTGTAGCACTTTAATAATCTGTGGAGTTTTTTAAATAATATTTTATAAATTCCATTTATTAAGAACCTCGAAAATGGAGATGCATTGAAGTCTATCCAGCCCACCCAAATCTTAATATTATTCAGAAATATTTTGGTTGATATCTTAAAATATAGTGAATCTTATTATTTCGATGGAAACACAGTACCGACTTCTTTCTGTATTGAGATTGTTGGTCCCTAATGTACATATTCTTCAACAAATTCAAAAAAAAAAAGTATGCCACTATATTATGCTTCGCAAATGTTCTATTAAAAAATTATATTTTTTAAAATCGGTAAAATCATTACCAAACATTCTCCATATAATCATTTTTATATAATAAGCATAGATTTATGTATATAATCTCCTTCTCTAGGCAATTGATTATTTAGCTGATTGCAAATTTCGAGATAAGAACAATAAATCGGAAAATCTTACACTTCAAATAAAAGTGCATACAGAGAAATTATCAAACTTGTTGACAAAAGTAGATGATAAATTCGAAATTGATTGGGAGCAAGTGTCCGCTCACAACTTAAACTATCGGCATTCACCTAGCAGTTGTAAAGCGATGTGGCTAGTGTACTTGCATCCCTCATTGAAACGAAGTGCATGGTCTGTGGAAGAAAACAAACAACTCTTGCAAGCAGCACAGCTGCATAATTATCAAAAATGGGAGAGCATAGCGAAAGCAGTTGGGAAGCGTTCTGATTATCAATGCTTCATACAATATCAGACGTGTGTTTGTTTTATGGATACACAACGTTGGGGACGTTGGGATAAACGTGATGACACAAAGCTGCTTCAATTGATCGAGAAAAAATCAATGAACGGTGTGATAGATTGGAATGCAGTGGCCGTATATTTTCCGCACAAGCCAAAGAAGTCATTGCATCAGCGCTACGCATACTACCTGGATCCAAAGCTTAGTCATGGTAAGAAGGAAATGCATATTAAAAATGATTGAAATTTATTTATTTTGTTGACCATTTCATTTAGAACCATTTACGCCCGAAGAGGATCTCATATTGCTGGCTGCTGTCGAAGAATATGGTGAGAAATTCGCTCTATTTCCGCGCACACTTTTCCCAAATCGCTCAATAATACAGCTGCGCATGCGTTATAGAAATACGCTACAAAGTCGCCATAAATTAGCTCCATGGACGGTGGACGATGATAGGAAACTTATGGAATTTGTGTCCGAGCACGGAACATCGGCATGGTTACGTTGTGCTGAAAAACTTGGAAACCACAATCGCATTAGCTGTCGTACACGTTTCCTTACCATACAGAAGTTCTTTGCCAAAAATCCAGAAGCGGTACTCGAGGATATACCGCGAAAAAAGACATGCGTTATGAAGAACAGTGTGATAACAACGCAAAACTGGATGGCAAAAGTGGCGGAATTGCGTGAAAATCCTGACACTGTACTTGTACCACCCAATCGTAAGGAAACTAAGATAAGGGAACATCACAAAAAGTCACAGAAAAAAATTAAAAAAATAGAATCCCAAATTGAAGCTCTACCAAAATGTGATATTCAAACACGAGGGACAAAAAAGAGAAAAAAGCGCAAATTTCTATATGTGGAACGCTTACGTGCTGTGGAACATAAAATTTATAACTTTTTCAAGTATGCCTACAATTTTAGACTAGGCACAGACGTGTGCACCAAACCGCCCAATACAATTTTACGAACAATTGCAACATGGCTGGATTTTCGACCAGACCCCACGCTTCCATATGTTGTTGATGAATTGCTTTCTCCCAATATCGGACGGAGTTGTAAATATTTACTGTGGCAACAGAATACGCCGGTATCAGATAACGGAACATACTGCCAGACTCTACCCCCCAGTTGGTCAACAGCAATGGCATTTCGGGCACTTTGTGTGCAAGCGGCACAAAAACAATTGGAGAATTCGATAGAAGAAAAAGTCATCGTAGATAACAAACCGAATGAAATTGAAAAGTATGTGGCTTTACAAAGATTTCGCAAACGTATGCACACATTATTTTATCAAACAGCGTTACTAAGTCGACTACAACCGTCTCGATTCAGGGAACTTGCGCAAAGCACCTCTTCAACAGTAACCGCAGCAGAATCGACAATGACGGTTTATAGTGCAGAAGATACTATAACATCTGCATATGAAACATTAGCAGAAAAATCAGAATTTGATTTGGCACGTGTAAAGGATGAATATCCATCAGAATATGAGACAAATGTTGAAGTCGTTGAACAGATAGCGAGTGATAGAGAGCCGATAGCTAAACCCTTGCGAACGCAAAAAAAAGTTCAAAGAAAATCGAAAACTGTCGCGCGCAAAAGAAAACTACAAACAGCTCCAGCAACGACAGTCCTTTCGGAGATTGTATCCGGTAAGTTGTTACATAACTTGCACAACAACAACAATCTATTACTAAATATTTGCAGCAGTAAACGAGCAGGCTGAGAATGTCGTTTATGAAATTACCTATATTGGTAACTCTACGTTGGGTCCCTTAAAACCAGATGTCCCATTACAAACCGACACAAGTATTTCTGTGGTTTCGCAAAGTTTACCAAAAACTTGTATACCGCCATCTGAAGCAGAGCCTCCCGAAAAACGCTTTGGCGTTGATGCCGCTAGCTGTAATAAAACTGATTTTAAGTTGACAAATATTAAGACTGAGTTTGAGTTATAAACAAAAAATTCTTCTGTTTTTGAGAATTTAAAAGTCGATGTTCAAAGCAAAAGTTATGAAAAAGTTAAAATTGTTGTAATATATTAATTATATACATATATTTTATTTTATTTATATACATTTCGCTACCTAATGCTTAAGAAATTTTCGATACAAGGATATGCCCAAATTTATGTCAGGTTATTTACTACATATGAATAGTATTATTTTTTTGTTCCCTTGAGATAAAATTGTGGAATTCTCCAGCCAACATTTGCAGAAGACATTCGATGGTTTCTCTAAATGTCCCATACTTTTTTTTCGTAAAGTATTGATGCGGACCATACTTTAGCGTTGACCAAGGGTTGGGAAACATTATCCTATAAAATCGATTATATAGAGAAGATAATATTTGTAACGATTTGGCTCTGAAAGTATTGGACCGATTTTAATAATTATTTAATGAAACTTTTGCGAAAAGCAATTAGAATGGCGGAAGTCTTAAAACAAAAAAAAAAACTGCAACTTTCTTTGGTGAGACATTTTTTAAAGTTGAACCAAAGATATGTAAATATTTTTATATTATATATTATATTAATGAGATTTCAATATTTTAATTGTAGCTACTTTATCGACATATGTATACTTTGACTCATTAGGCATTAATTTGATAAATATTACAATTAAATCTTTATTTTTATAAGCAGCACCGTAAATACTTCACATATCTTTGAATGCCTTGCAACAAAAAATTAATACTCGCATCAACAATTAGATTAGTCACATTTTCAAAATAAATTACTATTAATAAAAAATACAGATTTATAATTCGGTGGAGTACCAGTCGTCGCCTTCCATTCTGCTTCAAATTGTTGTTGTTGTTGTTGTAACGCCATAAAACATTCCCCATAAAACTTTGGGGAATGCTGCTGAAGTGTTAGTCCTTGGCCGGATATAAATCCGGGTCGTTCCAGTATCGTAGAACAGATTATCGTGGGAACGGCTTCAAACTGCCTCCCATTTAGGTGTGAAAGATATTTGTTAATTTGACACACAGTCGGCTATCGCAGATTTTGAAAGTCAACCCCTTCTAATAAGAATCGAAATTGAGCCTTTCATTCGCAAACAGTAATTGGATTCGTTTCAAAATGCAGTTGTATATTTGCACCGTACAAGTACGGCAGTACTACTGTCTTTTAATGCAGCACTTCGGCAATTTCTGTAGCGATTGTGGGAAATGTTTTAACAGCTCTCAGAGAAACTGAAACCAAAATAAATGAGTGAGTAAACTAAGTAGTCTCACTGTTGTTGTAACAGCATAAAGCATTCACCATAACATTATCGGGAACGTTTCTGAAGTGGCAGTCCTCGGGCGGATATATGTACATAAATCCGGATCGGTCTGGTTTCGTACAACCGACTGTCGTCTGGTTAATTTCATTTGCTTTATGCTTTTTGAAACAAAACTTCTTTAGTGTCATGAGAGTGATTTTTCAACTTCACGTCTCAAAGTTGTGACACGACGCTTTTGTGTGATAAAACAAACTCACATACTACACATATAGGTTCTCGAATGCGTAAGCCTCTACAACAACAAACAATCCCCACAATAAACCAGCCAACCATTTCGGTTGTAACATTCAACTGCCCGACTTCTTCGCACACACAACCACAATCGTCAACAAAGTACAGAGCCGCAACAAAGTCCACAAATCGCTAGGCGGCATCACCTGGTGCAAAGACAAAGAAACGTTGTTGGCAATAGAAACAAGGCTATTGGTCGTCCCGTTCTAAATTCTGGCACTCCAGTCTTGGTCTGGAAGGATACAGTAGACGAAATTACAGACCACACAGAATGCAGCGCTCGCTCCCAGTAAAGAAGCATGACTTCATGCTCTGCGAGCACTTCCTAGTTGGCATTCAAACGGGCCGAAGAGGTTAGTCTCGCAGACACGTCAGAAAACATCTTCTCGAACTGACGGTCAAGATCGAGACATACAGCACCACCGTACTAGACCCGACCAGAGGTATACAAACCACATTCGCCGAGAGACAATCATCACCTTCGTTAACTCTCTAACTCTCGTCCTGTGAATGGCGTCTTTGGAGTCAAGCTATCACCATAGCCAAAAATAGGTATAGTAATTCTCAGATTCCCTTCTATCTTTTTTTATTGAATCAACAAAGAAGTTGATTTACGGCTCTTAGAGTACGTCTGTTTTTGTTTTTTTGGAATGCAATAAAATATTCTTGTTGTTGTTCTTCGGGTTTCTTGGATATCAATAATGTGTTAAAATCTCTCAAGTGGACCCCCAAAAAACGAAAGTCGTCATTTGTAAATGACATTTATATTTTCCGGAAGCAGTTATGGAAACATAATACTCTGCAAAATATTTCACTAAAAAATTAAGAATTATGCAAGTTATATGCAATTGTTTTTTAATGCAGTGTTTTCTTAAAAAAAGCGTTATTTACGAATGGTTTGGTGTAATTGAACGCGCGAGGCATCAAAATCTTCAGAAATGTTTGAGGAATAAAATGGGTTCAACAATGTTGCTGAAAAAAATTTTTTTGTTATAAAAAAATTAATTTGTTATAAACAAATTGTTTTTTTTTGTGACTTCTAGGGCTTCAATTTTGACGGGACAAAAAGTCAATCGTTCACAATACTCTGTAAATCATATTGTAGCAAAAAAAATTTAGTAGGTATGAATATTTTTTTAATTTTCGCGGTTTTTAGCAAGCGTTGCAGAAGCCGGTAAGGACTCGCGTCCGAGCCGCGAGCTTCGCGAGTAATGTTTCAGGCACTATACCACGTTTGTGAATGTTTTGCGTTAGAAATGTATTATAACTCTACTCATTACGGTATATACGAAATATCCGAGCCCAAATAAGTTTTGAAATATTACATACTGTATGAAAAATTACGCCCTTAAATGTTGCCTTGTATTTAAGAATTCTTCTTTACATAAATGATATAATAATGTGAAACAAAATTTATCTTAATGAGGTTCCGGAATGACGCACATTTTTCTACTGCACAGCAACTTAGTAATTTGTTTTTAATGAGTTTCCCATAGATAAGCTCATGCTCGGTGGTCGAAGACTGAGCTAGTCGCGATTGTTCTATCATTGAATTCAGTTATTCAGTGCACCTTGAAGAAAACGTTTCTACAATGGTGAAGCCAAATTCTTGCTGCAATCCAAAGGACAAAAAAAATCATAACAACGTTATTACAAAGTTAAGCTTAGTAACAAACAAATGGAAGTCTGCTTTTCATAAATTCGAGGGTGATTACATTTGTGCTTCTTGCAAATTGGCAATGTATACTGAATTAAAAAGTAAACCAGAAATAGTTTTCGACAAAAGTGAGTGTAGCAAAATAAGTGTACACAATGAGAATGTCATGAGTGATGACGAATGCAACGATGATGACGGCAATAATGATGAAAACTGTTCATTTACAACAATCGACAAGGCTGTGAAAAAGGCTAAATTGATCAAATTACTGGAAAAAGTAGCAGATCCTTCTACCTCGTCAGGGCAAGCGAATATTTGTTATACTGAAAAAGAGCTTTTACCGGAAGCTGTGAGTCTCGTTCAAAGACTGAGTGATAGTTTTCCTGGAAGTATAACTGATGATGTTTGGGTAAATGACATGAAAGACGCTCTACAAAGGGCAACAACATATGCAGAAAAATTATATTTGTTGACAACTGTGCCAAGTACTTGGGGCGTGAAGAAAATTCAGAAATCTCTACAAGTGTCACGCCGTATGGCGTCCAGAGCAAAAAAGCTGCGTGTTAAAAAAGGTTTTGGCTCCTACCCTGATCCAAAAAAAGGGAGACCTATCGATTCTGAAATCGTAATTTATGAATTTTACGTATCGGATAATATTAGCAGAGTCATGCCTGGTGTTAGAGATTTTAAGTCTGTTGTGATTGGTGGACAAAGGAAGCAAGAAACGGTAAATACATTGTATATTTCACTTAAACTTCCAATGTGTCTTCTTTTTAAAAATGTGCACAATACATTATTTTAAATTCATTTTATTTCAGAAACGCTTGTTATTAGGGAGTCTTGAAGAACTGTACCATAAATTCATGCGTGAATATCCAAATCAAAAAATTAGTCTGTCGACCTTCAGAAGATTAAGACCGAAATTTTGCATTTCGGCTGGTGCGAAAGGGACGCACAACGTCTGTGTTTGCAAAATTCATCAAAATATGCGGTTAAAATTACACGGTTTGAAAAAGGAATTTTGCAAAAATGGTTCTAACTATAATCCCACTTATCACGACTTGCTTCAAGAAATGACGTGTGTGCAATCGACGTCGGACTGCTGTTTATCTTTGTGTTCAGAATGTCCAGGAGTATCAAAAGTAATCGAAGGATTGAAATCCCACATAGTCGCTAATAATATTGTACAGGTGACTCATAATCAGTGGTTGACGACTGATAGGTTCGTATACTTCAGTGATAATGAATTTTTCCGAGTTCAATGTAGCTGCGAATGTCATATCACTGAATAATATTCCATATATTTTTATATTTATTCGCAGATGTCAACTACTCAGTAAAACAGAATCGACAGAAACGTTTTTGGAGCAGTTAACGTTGGATTTGCCTGTTTTACTTAAACATGATTTTATCGCAAAGTCTCAGGCTGTTTACTTGAATGCTCTAAAGAAAAAACTCAGTGAGGGAGAGTTTATCGTAACTATGGATTTTTCCGAGAACTACAGTTTCCATGTGCAAGATGCGGTGCAATCTCAACACTGGTCGAAAGATCAAATGACCTTGCACGTTTACGTCATTTATTATATGAAGAACGGCAAAGTTGAGCATAACAACTTTGTTGTTCTATCTGAACACGTTCTTCATGATGCTAACTCTGTACATCTTTTCAATGAAAAATTAATCGAACATCTGCAAAATACTTTTGGCGAAGATAATGTAAAAAAAATATTTTACTTTTCTGATGGTGCGGGATCTCAATATAAAAATCGATTTAATTTTATAAATTTAATTGAACACAAAAATGACTTTGGAATTGATGCTGAATGGCATTTTTTCGCGACATCTCATGGAAAGGGGGCCTGCGACGGAATCGGCGGATCTGTGAAAAGAAAAGCATACCGTACTAGTTTACAACGCGTTGATGAAAATCAAATTACTAATCCAAAAACATTTTTTGATTGGGCGCGAGGAGAGGAATTAGGCGGGCGCAAGGTTTTTACTAATATACATTTCGATTTCTGTACTGAAGAAGATCACTTGGCTCATCAAAAGAAATTAGAATCGCGTTTCTCTGGTGTGAAAACTATAAAACAAACTCGACAATATCATTATTACGCACCGACAGATGAAAAAAAATTAATTTGTAAGATTTTTTCAAGCGATGAAAATTATACCATTCAAACTGTGCTCAAGAAATAAAAACATTTTCTACTTAATGAGTTATTTCGTGTTTTATCCTACCCTTACAAGAACTGCGCGATGCCTTATCTTAAAATCGTAATAAAATTTTCGAAAATGCTTGTTTTTCGACCACCGAGCATGAGCTTATCTATGGGAAACTCATTAAAAACAAATTACTAAGTTGCTGTGCAGTAGAAAAATGTGCGTCATTCCGGAACCTCATTAAGATAAATTTTGTTTCACATTATTATATCATTTATGTAAAGAAGAATTCTTAAATACAAGGCAACATTTAAGGGCGTAATTTTTCATACAGTATGTAATATTTCAAAACTTATTTGGGCTCGGATATTTCGTATATACCGTAATGAGTAGAGTTATAATACATTTCTAACGCAAAACATTCACAAACGTGGTATAGTGCCTGAAACATTACTCGCGAAGCTCGCGGCTCGGACGCGAGTCCTTACCGGCTTCTGCAACGCTTGCTAAAAACCGCGAAAATTAAAAAAATATTCATACCTACTAAATTTTTTTTGCTACAATATGATTTACAGAGTATTGTGAACGATTGACTTTTTGTCCCGTCAAAATTGAAGCCCTAGAAGTCACAAAAAAAAACAATTTGTTTATAACAAATTAATTTTTTTATAACAAAAAAATTTTTTTCAGCAACATTGTTGAACCCATTTTATTTCTCAAACATTTCTGAAGATTTTGATGCCTCGCGCGTTCAATTACACCAAACCATTCGTAAATAACGCTTTTTTTAAGAAAACACTGCATTAAAAAACAATTGCATATAACTTGCATAATTCTTAATTTTTTAGTGAAATATTTTGCAGAGTATTATGTTTCCATAACTGCTTCCGGAAAATATAAATGTCATTTACAAATGACGACTTTCGTTTTTTGGGGGTCCACTTGAGAGATTTTAACACTAATCACGTTAATAAAACATCCCATTTCATCTGGCGTTCGGAAATGCAGTACACTTGCAATGACGACGCCGTCCAAGCAGCTGATTGTGACAAGCATTCGGCAGTGTAGGACAAAAGTGCTCCATTTACGAAAGTAGCCATTGCTTTATTTTTTTAATTTATTATTTTTTTTAACTGATGCATGAAAGCTGCGTTCACGGAATTTCACAACAAATCCATCCTTACATTTTGGGCATCAATATCAAATTTTGGGGAAATTTACAAAAATCTGTGGATGCAAAAATGAAATATGTATATCTATACTATAATAAAACTGTGAAAAAATTATTACCGAAGGTGATGCAGGATATGTGATATAATACATTTGAACCTTTTTTACTAAATGGATTTTCATCACAGATGTTGTCCTTCATATATATAGGTATTAATTGCCCTTTGCAAATGCAACCTGAAAACACATTTCGGTTTCTGTCACATAACAGGTGGCAACCCTCACAAAAATATGGTACGAGTATGCGGCTTGCCCGAACATTTTGACACCCATATTTTGATATTTCATACAACTTATGTATAATTTAATTCAATTTAATTTTTAAAATAAAAAAGGGTGGCAATCTTCTTCAAAATATACCAATAAACTTTCTCCTAGCGACACGAATTGGTAAACACCCATATTTTACACGCTCATATAACTTCCCTGAGAGAACCTGCTGATAGAAATACCAATACACTCTCATTTTTAATATCAGCACAGACTGTAAAATTACCGTATAAATAACTGTCATAGGGCTTGGCAAAAAGAGACATTAGCAATTGTGTATAGTTTTATTAAATTTTACCTTTCAAACAGATGACAACCCTCTGCCAAGCTTAAAACATATTTTTAGACCAATTCTCATACAAGATTAAATTGAAAAATTGCTTTTTTTTTGGGAATATTCGATTGAAATGAAAATTAATGCCAGTTGTCCGGATAATAACAGCGAATTCGTTTTTGCCACTTTTGTGGGCTGAGAATAATGCCAGCCATGATATTAATATAAAAACACAAAATATGGCGGACAAAAGTCTACATACACCCCTATTTCCGTTGGATTTAATGTAAAAAAAGTTTATTGGAAAATTTAATGATACAGTTTATTTCAAATATATTTCCTTATCATGAAAAACAAAAAAAAAATCCATTTTTCAACATAAAATAGTAAAGCTATGACAAAAAAACGTTAATTCAGGATTGACAAAAGTCTACATACAGTACATACATAACTTATCTAAGAGCGAAAACTTTGTGGTTAACATTAGGTAACCTGATTTTTTAGTATTTAGTTGGTCCACCGTTTGCATCAATAACAGCCTGAAGCCGTCGTGGCATCGAAGCTACTAAATTTGTCAATTCTGCTGAAGTAATACTGTTCCAAGCTTCAGTAATGCGTTCTTTGAGTATTGCAGAGCTGGAAATCTGATTTTTTCTAATTTTTCTTTCTAAAATTTCCCAGACATGTTCAATAACATTCAAATCTGGACTTTGAGGTGGTGTGTGTAGTTGCTTTGGAGCGTGATAAAGCAACCAATCCTTGACAATATGGGCCGTGTGCTTTGGATCGTTATCCTGTTGAAAGATCCAGCCTGCACCAAGCTCCAAACTATCCACCGAAGGCTTCAGATTAGCTTCCAATAATGCCTTGTATTTAAACCGATCTATATTACCCTCAATAAAAGCAAGCTTTCCAACTCCAGATGCCGCAACATCTCCCCAAACCATTACGTTGCCGCCACCATGCTTTACTGTTGGTACTATATTTTTCGGATTTAGTGCAGTGTTTTGTTTTCTCCAAACTTTTGCCCTTCCATCGCTGCCGAATATATTAAACTTCGATTCGCCTGTAAACAAAACTTTTTGCCAAAAATCCATTCCCTTGTCCAAATGTGCTTTGGCGAACTCTAAGCGAAATTTACGATTCTTTTCAGAAATAAGAGGCTTTTTACGAGGTGTTCTACTGTGGAAGCCGTTATTGTTCAGAGCTCTTCGAATTGTTCTTGGATGGACAGACTTATTTGATGAGCTTGCTATGTTTTCGGCTAATTTTGGAGCAGTAACTTTGGGATTATCGTTCACTTCTTTGAGAATCAAGCTGATGTCTCTTCGAGACAGTTTCTTCGGGCGGCCAACTCGCGGCTTATTTTCGGTGGAGCCATTTTTTTCATAGTTTTGTACTATGGTCTGTACTGTTGGACGACTTAAATTTAAAATTTTTGAAATTTCGCCATAAGATTTGTTCTCATTTCTGTGCTGTATAACAAGGTTTCTTACGTCAATAGAAATTTCTTTTCTTATAGCAACACAGAATATCGATCTACCTGCTAAGAAACCGGTCTTGTATGTAGACTTTTGTCAAGGACGTTTTTGAGTTTTTCCACCATAACCTTTTTATATTAAGTTAGGTAATGGATTTTTTTTAGTATATGCCATTAAAAAAGGATTTAAAATAAAACTGTATACCTACATTTTTCAGAAGAGTGATTGTACTTTCTACACAACAAATACAAGCGGTGTATGTAGACTTTTGTCCGCCACTGTACAAGCGCGGCGGCGCACGTTTGGTATAGCTAGTAGTACAATAAATAAATTTAAACACCGATATATCTCAATTTGTGTATATAGTTCGCGTAATGCGTTTTATTTTAGTGTTTTTTTGTTTTGTTAATAAATGTTAATTAAATACTCAAGTACATACATACATTTCGAATTTATAACTCTAAATGCCTTGCTTGCTTCAATTAGCCATAACTCTGCTCTATTTCCATTCTTCTTTATACAATACACACTTTGTTTTTTTTTTTCTTTCTTTCACTGAATGGGAATTAGAGTTTTTTTTTTGAGTTTTAAACAAAATTTTTTTTATAATTTAGCGCAGTGAATAATTACTTAGTGGCTATTGTAGACCAGTACAAACAAATATGATTAAATAATATAAATACGTAATGAGAGTGCATATTTTTTCATTTATAAGTTAGCTTTTTTTTAAAACTCTTTGATAAGCATATGTAAAATTAACATTTTCCAATTTGACGCTGTAGTAAATATGTATATCGATCGCCTAACTGTTAATGAAAAATTCATTTTTGCAAAATAAATACGAAGCCAAAATATGCAAATATCTATAAAAATTATAACATTATAACAATATTAGAGTTATTCATTTCAGTATACATTTTTGTATTTACAGCTAAATGGTTATTTTTATCAATATATTTACGCATTTATTTGCCAGATGCTCAATTTCGCTGGAAGATGAGTCAAAGTCGATTTTTATTAATAGCGCAAATCAATCATTCAATAATTGCTTCTTTTTTTTTTTTTTTAAATTATTTACTGAAAATTACTGAAATCCGTTTTCAATTTAATGGTTGGCTTCTGCGGTTTGGCCAAACCTCCACGTGCCTGCAATTCATTTGCTTTGTTGGCGATATTAATTGACTGTTGTTGATTACGTACGGCCGCTTCGAGTTTTTGGCGCAACTCCAAAGTTTGCCCCATTAATGCCTTGAATTCTTGCGGATATTTGGGACCAATTTTCATTAGCCACTGCAGAGATTGCTCATGCAACTGTCGCTGGTATTTAGGTAGGGAGCGAAGTTTTGTTGGTTCGGCCAAATAGTTAATGAGTACGGGGACAAGTAGCGTTAACATTTGTATGCCTGTAAATTGGAATGATAAGGATTAAGAAATCAAAAAAATAATAATAATATTTGAATTTACAAAAAATTTTTATTAACATTTTTGCTTTAAGTGAGTTCTGTCAAGTTCAATAAAGTAAAGTGTACACACACACATGCGCATAACTATTTACGTATTTATATGTAAGTATGTGCAGTGCGCAAGAAAATGTTATCAATGTTAGGTTAGGTGAAAAACAACGATATACATTTGGTGCGTGAACATTGGAGGATTAAATTTCATGCATGAGTTATTTTAACTTTCACGGGGAACAGAAGGTGGTGGTTGTAAAATCTCATTAAAAATGTAGAAAATGCATAGAACACTTGTGAACAATTCTGAAAAGACATTGTTTAAAAACATTGCATGTAATTCGCAAATTTGCAAATATAAATTATCTTAAATAGGATTCCTAATGTTTTTACAAGTATTTTCTTTTGTTTTATTAATTAACTAGCTAGCCTGGTAGCGAAGAGCTACATCCTTCAAATTGAGATAATGGAATACTGACTTTATACGTTTATGCACATTTATTATATTGTATTTTGGATCTGGCGGCATCTGTCGACTCAATTTTAAAATAAAATATTTATATTTTTGTAACTAACACATGTTTTGAATTTGAATGAAATCGGGCTTTAAATACGGCTTTTTGAAATATCGCGACTGCAGCGCCACCTATTGCGACAACTTTTAAATTTATTTTATTTTATTTATTTGGCTAATACATGAACATTATTTGAATAAAATCGGACCATAAATATAGGATATCTATGAATATCTTAAATTTGTATTTACATACATACATATGTGGCGAATCAAATTTTGTATTTAACAAAATTTAACTGTAAATACGGTTTTTAGAAATATTCGACTCCACCGCCACAGACGTTGCCCTACATTTAATCATATTATAATATTTGATTATTAATTGCCTTTGCATTTGTATCCGGAAAGCGTATTTCAGTTTCTCTCACGTATAAATTGTGTAGAATTTAATTAATTTTGACTTTTCAAACTGGTGGCAACCCTCTCTAAAATATGGTTATCAACGAACCGTTGAAACTTATATTTTAACATTTAATATACATGTATATAATTTACTTATATAATTGACTTGAATTTGACTTTTTAAAAAGTGGCAACCCTCTTCAAAATATACCTATAAACTAAGTCCTAGCTAAACGAACGGGTTGACACAATCATATTTTATTATTTTATTTAAATTATGTATAGATTTATTAAATTCGGCTTTTAAACAGGTGGAAACCCCTAGAAAAAGTAGCAATGAACCCTACTCCCTGAATGAGCTGTTCGGCACACACATTTTAATATTTCAAACAACTTGCGTAATTTTTTTTTATTAAATTATTTTCAAGCAACCTAACTAGAACCTTACAAGAGCAGAAACCAATAAATATACCAAGGTTCCGTTTTAAAGCAGATGGCAACCCTACAAAAAAAAAATGCATTTAACTTATTGGTTTCACTTAATTTACGTTGGTCATTTCATTTATTGCAAAATAGAAAATTAGTACAATTTGTGGTGTGCATCTTGATGTTGTAACAAATATTTTTATTTTGAATTAAATCTTCAAATATGTGTTGCGAAATTTCCGATCCTTCAAAAATAAGTACACCACAAAAAAAATTACAGTAAATTTTGTTCAACCGGTAAATGATATGTATAACGATATATTTAGCCGGCCACAACGCTTTCGTAGAATTGGGATTGTAATTCATTTTGCAAATTAGCCAATTTTGATCGCACCCGAACCGAACATTTTCAAAGTCTAAAAGATTAAATAATGAAAAAAAACACGTGAATTTATAAATATATCTAATGTAAAATTTTCTGCTAAATCCAATATGATAGTCGCGTACCAGAGGGAGTAGAATGGTTACCGAGATATTTTTAAATTTAATTAGTTTAGCTGTCAAAAAAGTAAACTACTAAATTTTTAATATATTGCCTTTCGTAAACCGATTTTTAAGTTTTTTATTTTTATTACAGAAAATTAAATAGTCTTTTCATAAAAACAAAATATTAAACAGTCACAATTTTAAATATAATTTAATTTTGCTACAAAGGATATATCAGTCAAATTTTTAATGAGAACTAAAACATATGTATAGTGTTTTAGAACACAGAAAAATCCTGCTTGAAAATCTAGTGGTTTGGCTAAAATTCGCCGTCTTTGAGTGCACAAAGGTTAGATCGAGGCATTTTTTTCAGAGTCCTATCGGTCACATTCATAATAGCGGCATTAGATTCGCCACTTCTCTGCTCGCCATGTCTGAGCTCTGCTCGAGTTCGAACAAATTAGTGTGTAAAAGCAACATCAATGATAGAAAGCTAGATTCGGCGATCGCGAGTACGGTGACATCTCATTAAACTGGTCGAACTAGTTACAGTCAATGCTACAGATATTATACCAGTTTTTAAACGACGATTATGTGCGCGCACGTGTTTGCACTTTTGGTGCATATTCGTCGTTTGTGATGCACGAACATAACATTAGAAACAAAAACAAAAACACAGTGTTGCTGCTAATTTATGCCAGATGCTTCATCGATTTGCCACTTGCTAAGAGATGGCGAAATGAATACGGCTAATCTTTACAAAGTACTTAGAAATCGTTTGATATTTTTTTTTTTTTTTTTTTGAATACTTTAGTTATTTATGTATCTACTATGTATAAAAAAATATTTCAATACTGTGTAAGTTCCGATGACACATTATGTACTTATAGTTGTTTCACTCATAGTTGTTAAAATTTTGGAGTTAAATATCCCACTAGTCACATCAACGTAGGCCGGTATTTATTTTTTGTTGTTGGATTTATTTCAAAGCGTATCGGGGTGCACTGATATAGCTAGTTTAAAATAAAAATTTACAAATTTTCGGTTAAAGTTCGATTTTTGTTGAGCGAGCCAAAGCCGAAATTCAGTCATCATATAAAAGCAGAAATAAATTGCAGAATGGTGAAAAACTGAGCGCGTCCACTGAAAACCCATTGCTTAATATTCGCCATATCGGTGGAAAATACGAAAGAGTAGTGTAGTGTTTCACACACTTATATAATTTACTTATATAATTTACAAATACATACATACAAACAATGAAATAAACACTAACTACATACAGGTTGGTAATTGAAAGAAAAAATTAAAAAAAAAAATTACACTAACGAGATTCTATACTCCATGGAAAAGTGCTCAAGGATAGCGAGATAGAGATTCACGAAGGTTTTAAGCGGGTAGCCAATTTGATGGTGTGGTAGCTATAGAAATCGACAGTGTGATGGGTGATAGTTGTGTTTTCGTTGTTGTATCTGTACGAGTATGTGAGCTTTTTTATGCCATACGAGTAAACATACAAAGCAATTTAAGTGAAGTTATGGGTGCATTGTTTTATTGAGCTTTTGATTTATGGTAATTACCTTGCATCAAGTTTCCTATGGTTTTTTAAACAAAAGTTACAACGTGATAACGGGAAGTTTGTTTGTTTTTTTTTGTAATTTTTTTTTTTTTCAGATTCAATGGGGTATGGTTGTGTAATTTAGGAACGCGTTTAAAGAGAGGAAAAAAAGAGATATAAATAGAAAATAAGAAACATATTTCTTTGTTTTTTTTTTTTTGAATATAATGAATACGTTTTAATTAGGCAATATAACATTTGGGACAATGGTTAAAGATGGGCATTTTGGGAAGAGGATTTAATTTATGTTGTTTAATTCGTATAAAGGAGGAAAAAGGATGAATTGAACAGAAAAAAGGTCAGTGTATGCGAAAGATAAAAAATTAAATTACAAAATAGAATTAACTATTTGTTTAGTCCATGAAACGTAATAAATGCACAAACATCTTTAAAATGTTCGCTAATTGACGCAAACTAAACACAATAAGTAACAAAAAAAAAAAACAAAACCAAACATAAACAACTTGTCACATCACTTACGATTCTGCGGTTCCGCCAATTCAATCAATGTTTCCACAGTCAATATACTTTCGAGTGTTATTTGCAGTTCCATATCGGTACGTGGTACTTTTGCCGTTTCCGCATACAAACCCTCGATGATGCGTGGCGCAAGCGCATGTATATATGGCGTAGATATCTTCAGATCAGCTTTAGCGAAAATCGAACGCGTGGTTTGTACACATTTCAATTTAACCGACAAATGCTCAGATTGCATACACTGACGGAAATGATTAATACATGGATATTGTAGTGACGGTGTAGACACCACCGATACGGGCGTGTGTAGTATGAAAACGGCAATGGCCAATAACATGGTTACCTCATCAACCTTACGCTCTTCCTCGTCACCCGCCGTTTTCGTCATATCAATAATAGTGGCCAGTGTGCTTTGCAGTATTGCCATCCATTCGGCGGAGATTCCCTCGTGCTTTGCCCAAGGATCAGTGCAAGCTGATTTGAGCGTATGGAGTGAGGCCTGTACGGCGCCAGTATTTGCGAGTATTGTAGTGTCAATGGCGGATTTGTTAGCAATTTCACGCATAATTGATGTGGTCATAAAGGCGATGGTTGGCAAAATTGTGAGTGCACCTTTTGGTGAGCACAACGCTGTCAGCTCTTCGACACATTGCAAGCCACTAGCGACTAGCATGCCATTATCTTCAGCCAACACGGAGAAAAAGGATTGTGATGTGCTACTTTTGGCGGCCAATTCTTGTTTGAATTGAATTGTGCTGAGCTTGCTGGCGACACTTGGATTCATGGAGGGTATTTGTCGCACAAATACACAGAGACATACCTCCAGCACGGCATAAACATGCGAGGTGCCGGGCACAATTTCGCCTTCCTCCCCGCCTTCACCCAAATTCTCGACTTCTGTCTGCAGATTTGCATTGTCGGTGTTGTCATTATTTTTATTTTGAGTAAGTTGCTGTTCACGTTTCAATTGCAAATCATCCTTGGCCGCATGTATTGACTGTTTCAGTATTTCCATGCAGAGTAGCTGTACGAGTAATTCATCGCGTGTTAAAATCTGACGATGCAAAACGTTGCACAGTTCAATGGTTAGCGCTTTGTTTTTAATCAACTGCTTACGCGCCCAATCAGAATCGAAGATTGTATATAAAGATTGTAAGCAACTAATGACATTCTTCGGTTTTTCCGAAGTTCGTGTGCTGCATAAAGCCTCCATGCAAATACCGAAAATCATATGGAAGCGATCGGCTGAGAGTGAACCATGCGAAATGTTGTTGTTGGCTTCATAGGTGGCACCATCTGTGCCGGTCGCATTTGTATTTACAAACGCTGCAAATCCTTCGTCCTTCAGCCACAACGATGCGGCATACAATATCGGCGGCCACGAGGACAAATAATGTGGTTTAGATGAATTAATCGTATCTGTAGTGTAGAAGGCGCCACCATCGTGCGGTAATTGACTTTGGAATTCTGCAGGTAGCAGCAGTAGGGCGTGATCTTTCATTGCCGCTAGCCAATGAGTGGATAAATTGCCAAGCTCTGGTTTAACCAGATTGAGTAGACTTTCACCGCGACTTTCAAAATCGCCAAAATCACCACCAGACGCTTCAGAACCATCCAAATCTAGACCACTTGTTAGAGGAGTTATTGTATTGGATGTGGTGAGTTTCTTTTGTAGTAGCGAAGCAGGTGCAGATCCATTGCCGACCATAGCCACAATGTAAACTTCTGCCCAAGCTTTTAAAATGCTCAACTTTTCCAGCGTTGCCATAGATTCATTGTACAATTGAGTACTGTTAGTTTTCGTATGCAATTTGTCTAGAGAAGAGACGAGTAAGTGGTGTACACGACGCAGATCGTTCAGATCTCGGGCAACACCAGAACCAATCCAAGCGGAACAAACTTCACAGGCGGCCGCCGTGACGTGTGATGGTGTATCCGGTGAGAAAGCGGGACGTAGAGCGGCGCCGACCTGGAAAAGGCAAAATGGGAAATAAGTGATAATAGAAATTGGAAATTATACTATTTAGTATACAAATATTTCATTAATAACTGGCACTCGTACCTCGTTAACAAGAACTTTTTGTACTAATTCTGTGTCGCTGAATACGGAAATGAGTGTTATTTATTATTGAGCGTTTTCGAGATATAGGCAAACAACTTTTTTTTGGGTCCCTTTACAATTCCAAAAACAATCAAGAATAGCAAATAAAACTAACCTTCTGTGGGTACCGTGGTACATTCAATTTCTTTACAACAATGTTCTCTGTATATATCGGAATAGTACTTTTTCGAAAATTGTTATTTTTTATTCCTTCTTTTTAGTTCGTGAACTTTTTAAGAAAAATTTTTTTAAAAATACCTAAATTCAGCAATATTTTAGTACGGAAATGTGGAGCGTACGAGCGTAAGTTATTGAAAAATAAATAAAAGCGGTTAATTAAAATTTTTGCTACATTTACTTTTTCAGTTGAAAATCTGCCAAATACTATGCGTTTACCGGTATCTTTTCCAATTCTGTCCGATTTGGACGCACTTACGCACTAAATATTTGTAATAAAGTTGTGTTTCATTTTAAAATATTTTTTTTTTACTAAGTTTATCAATTAGAAAAGACAGAACAAAAATTAATAATTTTCGAAAATGCCCTATTTTATGGTTTAATTTACACGCTTGTAACTCAAAAAGTACATTTCCGAGAGGTTGAGTTTTTGGGCAATGATTGCAAAAAGAACTAGAAAACAGTTTTTTTTAATATAAATATAAAAAACGTTTCTTTGAAAAATTAAGTTTCGTATTCAACGACCCAATATTAGACTAAAAACATTTGTTTTTAATGAAGTATTTTTTTCGTGTAACTAAGCGTTATTGAATATTGTATGGTAGTTTACCTGTGCCTGGAATTGTTCCAACAGCAAATGCCCTGGGAACTCAGGTTCTGGTACATTCGCAAATCGATCGATTATCTCCTGCAAAGTGCGCAAACCCTCCAAACGCAGTTGATCTGAATCTGAGGTGGCTGCCATAAACGACATGCGTATCAATTCGGATAGATGTAGTATCAGATAGTCTCCACGTGATTTTATCATTTGCATCTCCTTAGCCTGTATCAGATCCAGATGTATTGGATTGGCCGCCTCACAAGTGGCGATAATTTTTCGAACACATTGCGCGGCAAAAACACGTGTCGGCCAACGCGGCTGTACGGCTGGATGTGTGGAAGTATTTTCCTCAGCGTGATATTCAGTTACATCATCATAATCCTCTTCCTCCTCATCATCATCATCATCATTATTATGTTCACTTTTATTTGCGTTATCATTACCGCCGCTAGCCTTGCTATTAATAGCCTCATTCTTCATGCCGCCGCCGGCTTCATCTTGCAGTGAGGTTCCCTCAACGGCAACTGTCAATACATTTTTACACAAACTCAACCAAGAGCTTAGGTTATCGGAAGCCAACATTTGTAGCATGGACGTTAATGTGTCGTGTATATTTTTCAACATTTCCGCATCGGTTTCGGTGTCCAGCATGGCAAAGAGCACACCTGGAAGCCCATATTCGGTGATTGTGATGTCGGGACATTGCTCCGGTGTCATGGTAAGCGCAAGTTCGCACACCTCTTTGGCTTCGCGTTGTGAGAGCTGTCGCAGACAGGAGACAGCAGCTTTGCGTAGCATTAAATAGTTACTGGAGAGTGTCTTGACCAAGGTCGGCACCAAAGTACTCAAATTAACATATTTTGGACCGAAAAGATGTAACTGTTGCAAGCAACCTGTGGCCTCGGCTTGTACCAGCGGATCGGTGTGCGCTTGCATTATAGCGGCCGCGCAAAGGAAGGATGAACGCATTGCTCCAACAGCGCCACTGTTGCTCTGTTGAGAGAATATAAACAATGAAATATTTTGTTACTCCCAAGTACATAGAACGATTTACAAATGAGTACAAAATTTTGAAGTAGGCCAACATTTTTTCGAAGTTCAAGGTTTTTTGTGTAATTGCTTTTTACTGGTTCACAACGATACCCGAAATAAATAGGAGTGTCCGTTACGAAACCCCAGTAAATATTGGTCAATAAAATAATTCAGAGAATAATGCGTCTTACTCTCTCAAAAACAGAAACTTACTGAGTTGCATTTGAATTTATGATTTTGAATCATTTTACTTATACAGTTATTTTTGTTCTCCGCTTGTTCGTTAATAAATCGTTTCTTCTTTCAAATGTTAACTAAAATGCAACCATATGTCACCATCAGCTATTTTGCTTGCTTGCTAATTTGAGCTGGGACAAATTTTCCCAAGCTTGTACAAGTTTTATGCCAAACGAAGATTCTTAACAACTTCGCTGTCCTCATACAATGCATTTTGCGAATGCCCCACGTCCACTGGACCAGCAGCATCAACCACAGAAACTAACCTCGCTCAAAGATCTTCAATCTTCTCTAGTGCAACATCTTCAAATGCAATTGCTTCTTCCAGCAATTCTGGGCATAGTCTGCAAGAAATTCCGCGAGGTATACACAATAAATTGGTACGAAAAAGATGCTCGGGGTGCTACGTCAAAATGAAAAATCAAGGATTATTGGCTAGAAAAGCTAAGCAAGTACATACTGAGTGCAAAATATGTAAAAGGGCATTCCGTTTAGATTGCTATAATGAGCAACATCGTTGATTTTGTAATATTTTTCTACCAATAAAAAATTACCTTTATTGCATGTTTCTTCTACTGACTAAAAGAGACCTTTCAGGAAAAAATCGTGAAATTTTCTTTTATTTCCTCAAAGGTTAGGGTTTTTGCCATACGTCCACGAATCATTCAAAAAAATATCACGTAACGTTCATAACAAAAAATCTATTCCAAAATCTATACACAAATGAGTCACATGTGACTCATGAACTTATTTCAATAAGCTCACGTGAGTCACATATGACTCATTGGACAGGGAAGTTGTTAATATGAGTTTGACGATTTTTTGAAATTTGAAATTTTTTGGAAATTATAACTTCACTATTTTCGAAATTATTTGCTCGCGATTGGTAATACCTATTCTACTAATTTTTTAAACACTTACAAATTATTACGTTTTATCTCCCATAAGAATCGTGTTGTGATGCAAAAGAGTGACGCGACCTTGAAAATCATCACACAGTTTTTGCTGATGATAAGAACAAAACTTGTGGTCATTTTTGATTGCCTGATCGTAACTAAATTAATTAGAATTGAATATATACATATCGGGCGTTTCATCTTATAATATAGACAACGATGTTTGGAATTTCAGAAATAGCTTTGTAGTCTATAATAGGTTTTTGGTAATTACACATTGGACAGAGCATCCCCGTTTATGTTAAATTGCAAAGCCAATCTGCCCTGGGCAGCATTTAACTCTGAAATTGTGATCACTTTTATTCGGCACTTTCAATTTATGTATTCTATATCTGTCTGCGAACTATTCTTTTAGTTTTAAGTTGTTATATTGGTAAAATACCAACTTTTACAAATGCATTAATAGAAACGTTCTTTTCGTTTCTATAGTTTACAACTGTCAAATATAACAAATTTATAGATGAACAGTAGACCTTAGACGTCAGCAGCTCAAGTCAATACCACCAGTTCGAGTCAATACCAGTTAGGTGTCGACGTCGATACGATGTAATGTCGAGTTAAAATTTACCACGACTCGACGACGTCAACGATGGCAGGGCTGATTGCTGACGTAACTTTGTGACGTGACGTCGGAAAATCCCTCTCACGCCGCTAAAGAAGTTTTACCTCAAAATTGGTAGCCCTCTTCACAAATTTTAACTCAAATATAAATGCACTTACCTGCAGCTCTGGTCCAACAGTTGTAATGAGTGCATTCAAAACACGACCGACGCATTGGTGCACATCCACATTGGTCTGCGGGACGGAGAGCAATAATTTCAAGCATAGCGACAAAGTAGCCTCCACATAACCACGGAACATTGGTCCACCAGAATCAGCTATGAGCGCCAACGCGTATAGCGACCAAACCTGCACCACCGGCGACGAAGTATCCTGCGCCAATGCCAACAATATCGAAACGCTGGTGTTCAGATGATGCGACGAACCCATGCCGCCGACATAGCGATGTAAGCAGCCCAAAGCAAGCGAATGACCAGTGCGCGTTACAACATCACGAGCGGACTTCAATTTGTCAAATGAATTTTGTGCCAATTCTGCGGTAAATCGTGAATCGCCCACCACTTGTGCCATTCGGCCAATTGCCTCTCCGGCAGCACAACGCAGCGTCGAATTGGTGCTCACCAAAGCAGCAACAACCAAATTTGTAGCACTCTTCTTCACATCCTCCTGTCCAATGCCACACTTGCTATCTGTAAGTCCCTTCAAACCGCTCAGCAATGCAGTGAAAATATTCATCTGTACGGCCTCTTGACGGCTACTCTTCGCTTGTCGTATACATTCGGCGAAATGTTCCAACATTTGCAGACGATGTTTATTAGCCACTTTGGGGAAGATTAGACCAAAGAGCATGACGGACATGTCGATGACAGCAACACCGAGCGGCAACGGTCCAGGACATTGATCGATCTTGTTGACTTGTGTATTGGAGATGGCGGCGATAGCGGCAGTGCCCACCAAACCACTAACTGGTGGACGATACAAGCAGCAGTGATCATGTTCGAGTGCACCTGAACCGGCAGCGCTGTTGGGCTGAAGCTGAGGAATTGAAATAGAAGAATTCGAAATTTATGTTTATTTTATTTAGAAAACTAAAAGTTTTCGTGGCTGATCGCTGTTTGAGCATAGAGGTTCGGAGCAAGGTACGGAACAACTCTTTCGAAAATGGAAATATATTAATCGCATTTTGCTTTTGCTTCTGTCGCTTCTGACTTTTCTCCACTGATTGAAACTACTCCGACTTGGAAAGTCTAAGCGCCGGTAGTTTTGATCAAAATAGTAGTTTGCCGTACCCTGACATAGTACCTACAAATATGTATATATGTAACATATAGTGGCGGGCACAAATGAGTGCACAGTAATTTTCTTACAATATACGCAAAATTTTTTATGATACATTTTAAGATATTAAGAGCCGAATTTCAAACTTTGTACAAAACATATTAAATTCAAAGAAATGTGTTATGAAAATTAGAGCTTTTTTATTAGTGTTTGTATGCTCAAGTGATTAAAAATTCCGGTTGATTTTTCACGGTGCATTTTATATAGGTACGCTCTATTTTTAAATATTTATTTATACCGGCGGCATTTCGCATTTCCTGTAATTTAGAATTCATTCGTTAAATAAAATAAAATTTTACAAGACACAAATTTCAAAAAATATTCAAACATCCACGGAAAAACAATCCACGTATTATTGCAATGAAATTCGATGGGTAATGTATTTGGATATGAAAATTCGTTAGATTTTAATACATTTTCTACAAAGCATTGCGAACATCGTTAAAAGATCAACGTGTACTCATTTGTGCTCTCCACTGTAGGTAAAGACTATTTGACGTCAGTGGTTTTGGTTTAAGATACATACATATATAAATTATAGTATTTCATAGTAATTTTAAAATTTACCAAATATTAAAACTAGAGATAAAAAAGCCGAAATAAAGTTACAACAATAATCAGGGAGTATGTCAAATTTATGCAGGTAGTGGATTAAATCATTTCGGTCTTTGGAAAACTCCCACAGTTTTTGAGTTATCGCACTAAAACAAGAACTTGTTGAAATTGCTTTCACATTTGACATGACATTTTTAAATAACAGTACTTCCTACTGCATTCAAACATTTCTTGCCATATAACAGGGTTGTCCCAAGTTCTAAAAAAAATGTACTAAGTTCAAACTAGAAAGCAACAAAGGAATTTTAAGAGGTTTTGGTTTAGAGCGATAGTTTAAAAACGGTAGGAGTTTTACTATTGATTTATAACATGTCCAGGCCAAAACTTAATCTTGTCTTTATCGCAATTATCGTAATTATCTAACTGCAGTAACCGTCAAAGTGCAGTGAAAACCAAACAAACCAGAGCGAATTCATATAAGGGGTAGCGCACCATACGCTGAATGCTTGTTCTATCTTCGCCTTACGCGATGAAAATGTCAAAATTGGTTCCTATGTTTACGTTTTCACTTTCTATTTACGTTGTAATTCAAAAATTCATACTTTCTTTCGCTTGTTTGATGTTCCACTCGTTCGTTTAGTTTCTCTGACATTTACTCCATTCAAAAGCGAAAAAAATACATGGCGTTCTTGTATTTGCAACCAACGCAACCAGCTTATATGAATTTATTAACCTTATAACCCGGCGTGGACAGCAATAGGTATTGATTTGTTTTAACTTCGCTTGAAGATGATGAACTTATGGTTTGTACATGGTACAATATTATAGAAAATTAACTAATCTACCACCTGTATAAATTTAACATACTTTTTACGGGGCACCCTGTATATTGCTTTATACACAACAACTTTACGAAATCATATCAAAAGCACTTAAACGGCGAAGAAAAATGTATGCCAAAAGAAATTTAAAAAAATAGATTCTTTTATGGCATAAGACAGCAAAGCAACAACAAAACCATATATAAAAAAAAATTGAACAAAACGCTATAAATAAATAACAGTACTTGTTTCAAAGGAAGCGGAAGTTAGGCAAAAGCAAAAAATATGGCACTTCTAGTGAAACAAAATTGCCAACACAAAAGGAAGCAAAACAACTTGGACAAAGGGTTGATTTTTATTGCATTGCTTGAAAAAAGCCGCTATAAAAATGTAAGTTGCTTTGTTTTTAAACAAAAGAAAGAAATAAACACCTTCACTACAAAAAAAAAACAAAAAAAAACGTAACAACATAAACACTTTTCGTATGGAGGTCGTGTTAAAAATAGAAAATCTGCATTTATGTATGTAAGTATGTTTCAAAAAAGTATGTACATACAGTGACTCAAACAATTCAACACATGGTGATTTTTTTTAATAATATTCGCCATGTTTTTGATAATAATTTTTTTTTTGTTTATCTTATATATAAAAAACGCCGTGTGTGCATTTGCTGGTATGTAATAGTTCATAGACTCGAAAATTACCGAAAGGGTTGAAATCAAATTTATAGGACTTTTTTACAATGATGTATATTGTGCATAGGGCACAACTCCGATAGGTGACGCTGGAGTTGACATATTTCTAAAAACTGTATTTACGACATCATTAAAATTCAAAACATGTATTAGCCACACAAGTAAGTATGTACATATAAATATGTTATTTTAAAATGGAACCGAAAGTTTACGCTGCAGCCGATATATGTATCTCCTAAACCCGTATTCACTTGAATAAAATTTTGAACAAATATATGTATAGTGTATGCCATAACGGTAACACAACCAAATATTTACAAGTTTTGACTATTTATTTTTTTTAATTAAATTAAAATTATTTTTTATAGAACTATAGTTTACTTTACAACAAACGGCGGTTAAATCCAAGTTCCAAAGTTAGTTCAATTGGGGGAAAACTTAACAAAATTTGCACAAGATTTACATTTTTTTGATTGGAATTTTTAGCAAAAAATTTGGGTATGCAGTATTACATATTATTATTCTAAAATTGAATGAACTCTAAAACTACAAAACCCAGAAAAAAATCTAAAAATTCAAATTAAAAAGTTCGAAGCTTTGATGAAAATTTGTTGAATTTTTATAAATTGGGTACAAACAAAACTATAAACCCGGAAATAAAATTCTAAAAATGTATGTTAAAAATAAAAAGTTCGAATCTTTGATGAATTTTTTTTTTGAATTTTTATAAATTTAAAACAAAGTTTGAAATTTTTATTTACATGATTTTTTATTATTATATAACATTTTTTTTTTATTAAAAAGCAACGAAAAAATGGTGAATATTATAGAAAAAAAAATTTCCATACAGTCAATTGATTGAGTCACTATATATCCAAAGCAACTAAAATTAAGAAGATGTCAATAAAGATCAAGAAAAAACATACAAAATTTAACAATGCAGTTTACGCAAACGAAAAGAAATCGTACAGCAACAAGAACGTTTAACAACAAATAACAACACTTACATGCTCGCCATCGGATCTACGATTAGGTTCCATCTATTTTGCGAGATTAGCACAGAAATGATGGCGCACAGAGGCAGTTGTTGTTTGATAGCAGTTGCATTGATATTGGCATTGGTGGTGGCGACGACGGGATTGTTAAGTTGATTTTGTTTTTTATTTTTCGGTTGTTTTTAAACGATGTTGGTAGCAGTGCAGTGAGGGAAGTAGTTATTTGTAGTTAGATACATATGTACATACTTAGTACGTATTTGCAATAATTTAGCGAGTATGTATGTACATTTCGAGATGCTTGTACAATTATGGTATAAGGAGTTGTGTTTGGTTTTTGTTTTGTTTTGTTTTTAATTTATGTAGGTCAACAGATACATATTTGTATAAATAGTATGTACGTTTGTATGTAGGTTTAAGAGTAAAAAATTTTCATACAAAGCCAAGTCACGATTTTCGCTTATGTGTTAAATATATGTATATATGCTATACACAAATATATACATACATGTGTAAAAAGTTTAAGACATGTGTTAGCTGCAAATGTAGATTATCCTTGACACTTGAAACACAAATACATTTTTTACGTACAGTATACAAAATCCATATTCCTACACCCTTGTTTGATGTGAATCATTATACAATGCTTTTCTATCTTTTCTTCTACGAGTATGGTTTACAGTTAGTAGTTAGTTATAGTGGTGGAGTATTCTTAAATCTTACCGCTACTTGTAAAAATGTAAAATGCAAAATTTTCTAAATAAATAAAATAAAACAAATACAATAAAATAAAATTAATCATTGGTAAGCATAAAGAGGTGAGCAAAAGTCGGAAATCGGAGCCGTTATATTATTTATTCTTTCATTGGTTGAAACATTAAAAGAAAGCGTACAAATTAAAGGCAAATCGACCCTCATAAAAGCAAGAATAGGAGGACGGGGACATCTCATAATCTGCTACAAAATAATACAATACTTCACAGCAGGGGTTTTCAAAACCCATCTTTGCATCATATAAACTTTATTTAGAAATGTAAGGTGCCCGAATCAAAATATTTCGAGAATCAAAAACATCTGCTAAGAAAAGCGAAACCTCATATCATATATATTATTGAAAGAAATATGTGTATATATTTAAATGAAAGTACTATCATTAAAATCTAAAAACTCCATCTTGAAATTAAGCTTGGGAGAAAGGGCGAACATAATACTTTTCAACAGAACAATAATAAAATACGACCCTAAACACAAAGCCTAGAAAGTGATATTGTGGATATGTTATAAAATACCACAAATAATAACGGTATATTGAAAAGTTATGATATCTATGCTAGGTATATTTTTGTTTAAAATTATAAAATTTTTGGATCTATTGGATAAAAATTATCGGTAGTTATTTTAGCATATAAGTTACATATACAGTCGAACTCCTCTATAACGAACTCCTCTATAACGAAAACCTCTCTCTAACGAATTTTTTTTTTGAAACACTACGACTTTCACAATTTATTCATATATTTAGACCTCTCTATAACGAACTTCTCTATAGCGAATTCCTCTCTGTAACGAATTCTTTTGTCATACATAAATGGAATTTCCCATAGCAAATAACTCCTCTATAACGAATTTAGCGAAGAGCTAAAAAGTAGTTGTTATAATACACAAAAATATATTAGAGTTCCATCATTCTCCGAAACGCGTGCAGAATTACAAACTCTATTAACATTTGTTGAATCACGGAGCGATGTACCCGACATTATATTTAATAAAATTAATTCCTTAGAAGCATTTATTAATAAGGAAAAGGCTCAAAAAGCTAAACAAACTACAGTCGACAATTTTTTCATACCTGAATAATCCTTATAATCTTTTTGACTTTTTATTAAGGTCTTCTTTTTAAAATGTAAGAAATAAAAACAAATAAAACAAATAAAATGAATCAATGTTTCATTAAATAGGCCTTGAACATAAATACATGAAACTTTGTATGACCTCTCTATAACGAAGCCCTCTCTATAACGAAATTTTTCACCGGTCCCGACGGCTTCGTTATAGAAGAGTTCGACTGTATGTATATTATCTTCTTCTTCTTATATGTATTCAAGCAGTCCGTGTTTGTCTGTTGGTAAGTAGTTTATGAACTACTAAATCGATTGACCACACATGCATAGGATGTGTTTGTAGTAGTATCTATTACGCTGATAGGTGGCGCTGAATGCGAGATATCTCTAAAACCCATATTGATTCAAATTCATCAAATTCGATTTGATTGAAATTCAGAACATGTATTAGTCACATAAATATAAAGATATTTTAGGAAAATTGAAGCGATAGATGGTGCTGGATTCGATATATCTATAAAACCCGTATTCCCGGAGTTCAAATAAAAAATTAGATATAATAAACATATGTACCTAAACATATTAAATAATTATTGCAATCTTTCAATTTTTAGGGTATATCGAAGCGCGCCAACTAGTCTTTATATAAAAAAAAGTGGATAACCGGTTGACGTCCAATTCGAACACAATATTTGTGGATGGTAATGGGATTTTTAAGGCAGTGTCTTTATTAAATGGATTTTTTAAAATTTATTGTTTATTTAATATTTTAGATCTTGCAACTCCTCGGTTAGGTTTGGCTCTACAAATCGATGTTCGGTCGTTCTCTACTTGATTTTATTTATTTATTTATTTATTTATTTCAGTCAAAAAAGTACAAACTTTCTTACAGACTAGTTAAAAATAGTGAAAAGTTCAAGCTTAAATTTATATATGCTGTTATTAAAGTTAAGAAGACCGTTATATCGATTTGCTAAGCGTATAGACTTGGATATGGGTTCATTCAACGCATAATTCGTTCTAAGAGTTGCTTCAACAAATAGTCTGGTATTCCTTAAATCGCGTGGTGGAATGTATGGAATGAATAAATTAGATAAATCAGAGCAGTTTATATTACCGTTGAAAGCATTATAGGCAAGCATGAGGGAGATACAAGTTCTTCGGTCATGCAAAGCCTGAAGGCCGAGCAATTTACGCCTGCTGATGTACGATGGGAGGCCATCAGGCCAATAAAGCATACGCAAAGCAATTTTGGTGAAAATTCTTTGAACTCTCTCAATTTTATATGAATTCGCTTCATAGAATGGACTCCATATAATCGAGCAATATTCCAAGCGACTTCTTACCAATGACGTAAAAAGTGCCTTCAGAGTCATAGGATCCTTGAAGTCACAGGAATTACGTCTAATAAACCCAACCATTGCGAAAGATTTAGAAACAATAAAGTCAATGTGACCAGAAAAAGAGAGCTGGTTGTCAAAAATTACACCCAGGTCTTTAATTTCCCGACAACGATTTAAAGATCCGGCATTCAGTTTGTAGTTAAAAGAGGTGATAGTTACCTTTTTTGAATAGGAAACAACGCAACATTTGTTGGTATTTAAAAGTAAGTTATTACATGTACACCATTCATTAAACGAATCGAGATCGTATTGCAAGTTAACGCAGTCAGATGTATCATGCACGGTTAGAAAGAGTTTGACGTCGTCTGCGAACATTAAACATTTAGCAAATTTGAATTTTTGAGGCAAATCATTAATGAAGATTAGGAACAACAGAGGGCCACAGTGGGTTCCCTGTGGGATCCCCGACCAAGCATTGATAAGCGCAGTAGACTGGTTGGCTCCGATTGACACAAAAAGCTTTCTATTCAATAAGAAACTTGAGAAGAATTTCAGCAAACTTCCACTCACTCCGTACAATTCCAATTTGTGCAATAGCATAGAGTGATCAACCTTGTCAAATGCTTTCGAGAAGTCAGTATATATGACGTCTAGTTGCGCATGGGTTTCAAAGGCATCTACAATTTGGTTAGTGACTAAAGCCAAATTGGTAGAGGTAGACCTGCCAGGAAAAAATCCATGCTGACTCTCAACAATAGCCTCCTCTATGAAATCAAACAATTTGCTTTGAAGGATATGGTCGAATAGTTTTGCCAGAGTACTCTGCTTAACAATAGGTCTGTAGTTGCGAATATCATTGCGATCACCAGACTTGAATACCGGATTTATGGAGCATAACTTCCAAGAGTCTAAAAAGATCCCGTAGCTCAAGCAACCCTGAAAAAGAAGTGCCAGGGGTTCTGAAATTGTATTCGAACATAGTTTGAAGAATATAGGAGAAAATCCCTCACTATCTGACTTCGGACTATTATTCAATTTTGAAATTGCCAGAGATACATCTTCGGCGGTAATATCAAAAGAAGAAATTCGACCAAGAGAACCAGAGTAGAATGTCGGACTAGGTAACGAGGTATGACTAGAGTATACCTTCTGGAATAATTTGGCAAATAAGTTGCAGATATCTACCGCATTATTGGACGATACACCGTCATACTCCATGCACATCGGAAATCCGTTGGTCTTTCTCTTGGAATTAATAACTGACCAGAAACTAGATGGGTTTGTCTTCAGTTTTGATTCCAGATTATTCATATATTGTCTGAACAAGAACTTATTAAGACAGTTAAAAGTAGATTTAAGCCTAACAAAGATAAGACGATCGGATTCACTCCTGCTCCTTTTATACTTTTTAAAGGCCTTACGTTTTTTATTTTTAATACTATTAAGTCTAATATTGAACCATGGTGGTCTATTATTCAAAGTTTTCCGTTTTCGCGGAACAAAATTGGAAACTGCTAATGAAAGCTTTTGCTTTAAAATTACATAAGAGGCCTCAGGCCCGTTAGTGGAGTCCAAGAAGGACCAATCAGTGCCCAGGAAAAAATCATTTATCGCAGTAGCATCAGCCTTGAAATAATTATATTCAGAAATATTTGCAACTGTGGTTATATCAAAGTTATAAAACTCGAAATTTGCAACCAAAGCATTGTGATGGAAACTGTTTACCAAGATTGGAGATAGACACTCCAGGCAAGATATTCTTAGATCATCAGATCCAAAAACGAGATCAAGGAACCTACCATTACTGTTTGGTTGGGAATTGTATTGTTTCAAGCCATACGAGAACAAAGTGCTAACAACAAGCATATCGATATCAGATCTGATATTTGTGGGTAAAGAATTACAGCCACTTGACCAGGAGACATTACTTAAATTAAAATCACCTAAATATATAATCTCATCAGACGGATTAGAAATATTTATAACACTATTAATATTATCTAAGTGTTTCTGATAGACAGCAATTTCACTACTTGGCGGAATATAAGACAAAACTATTATTATTGTTTTATTGTCATTAAACTTAATGCTTACACAGATTTGTTCAACGCCATCCACTATCAAATTACTTGTAATTAGTTTACTAATTAGATCAGCTCTGATAGCAATTAAAACACCACCACCCCTCTCAAGACCAGTGGCGTTAGGGCACCGATCATTACGAAATACGTTATAATAGCCGTCGAAAAATTCGTTAGATGAGAAATTTTCATTTAACCAAGTCTCTGATAGAGCTAATATATCATACTCGTGTGAACTAACGTTACGATAAAATTCTGATGATTTAGTACGCATACCACTAACATTCTGATAATAAAGCGCATAACTCGCTTTTGACTTATTAATAGGTTTACTATAATCTAAGTGAGATCTAGTGACTATGTCTTCGGTTCGAACCTCTTGCGGCTTAACCGAAAAGGGCAAACAATCACACCGGCAGGCCAAAGCTCTGGATTAAGCATCTTATCAAACCAAGATATGGGAACACCAAGTTTGAATGTAATTCTCTTCAACGATTCAACGGCAGTACCTTTTCTAATAAGCCCGTGACAAGAAAGCAACTCTCTTTGTATCCCAGAGTATTTAGAAACGTATTCAATAATATTGTCGGTTGTAACGGATGGCAAAAACGACGCAATATAAAGCCATTTAGTTTTTGCAACACTAAGCTCAGTGCTTACATTTGAACCAATAATGCGCATTTGTTTATCATCATTGTTGTTCACTGCAGTATTTATCTTCGTAAGAGCATTTTGATGATTGTTGTTGCCATTCGCAATGGTAACTTCAACCTTAGTGCCAATAACAGCTGACGCAGAAGAAGACGGAGATGCGACGATGTTGATGTGGGACATATCATTACCGGTACTTAGATTTTTACCACCTTTCTTCTTCCTCGTAACTTCAACCCACTCAGCTTCGGTAGCCTGATCACTTTGAATATCAGTTGCATCGATAATAACAACGCTGTCATCTACACCCGTATTGGCTGGTTCAGCAGATAATGTTACATTGTTGTTGTCAACGAAAACAGGTTTCTGCTTAGCAGCGACATCATCGTTAATATTGTCATCGTTGGGAGTAAGAGATTCAGTTTCGATAAGAGGTTCTGATTGTTTTGTTTCCGTATCAGATTCCGGCTTTTCTTTACTCGCGCTTTGTTTTGCTTTTGCAGCAGAGTCATTGTTGTTGCCTTTTGCTTTTGCAGCCAAGTCTCTCTTATTTTTTCCCTGTTTAGAGGTTGACTGTTTGGCTTTTTGTTTTACTTTGCGGGTTGATTCGCGTTCACTAGCATAGGAAGTAACAACAGTATGCATGGCTTTTATTTCGTTAGTTAACGAGGTGATAATATTGTTTTTAGCGTCAATTAATGAGCGCAGAGAGCAAACTTCGTCTGATAGAGCATTCAGCTTTTGTAAATACTGAGTGTTATCATTTTTTAGCGAATTCACGGCAGTAAATATACTAGTATTTTCTGAGCGTAAAGCAGAAATGTCTTTAGCAATATCGAGCAGAGATAGTTGTTGGATATTTTCACATAACTCGCCGATGCTCTCAGCATTATTAGAGACGATAGGCGAAGCACTTGGTGGGGGAGTACGTATGGATGCGCGACGCACAACCGAACAGACTTTACAGAAGAATGATTTCTTTGAAGAGATTAAAAAATCAAGATCAGCAGATGACATGTTGACACATTTTAAATGAAAAAGGTCATTGCACTTCGCACACAACACTTTCAGTGCATTGCGATCAACCCTTTGTCCACATTCGCAGGGCATTATGAATAAATTATTATTTTGATAATATTGTTGTATATCATTTGAATAAAATGATTATAGCAATTAAATTCAAATAAGAGTCACTACCTCAAACCAGCGCACTAATTGTAGTTATAATTATTATACAGCGTTCCCCACGATCAACCGCAAAGAAAAAAATTTACACTTTCACGAGCGATAATTTATAATATAAAATTAATTTTGACTATGTTCTGCGCCATCTAGAGAATTTTATGAAAGCTTAATGCCGTTGCTTCCTCTTATCGTTCCATATTTATATAAACTCGTTATGCTTTCGGATAGAAAAATAATTCATTCAAAAAAAGCGGAATATATCGATCTAATTTTGTGATTTTTATTGTTTCGTTCACATTTGTTCGAGCAAAAATAATCGTTATTCTTGGATTTAAAATTCTCCGATCATATTTCGATATTTTGTGATTCATATTTTTTCGATCATAAAACATAAATCATATTATTGGTGTTATTCATATTATTGTCAGCGGCGAATTTTTTTCGGTGTTTATTGTGATCGAAAAATTTTTAACCAAGAATAGTGATAGGGTCGAATTTTTTTCTGTGTTTATTGTGATCGAAAAATTTTAATCCAAAAATAGTGATAATGTTTCATCGAAAAAATAAAAATCACAAAATATCGAACGAATTTGATCGAATAATTACAATAAATGTTAAAAAAAACGATCAAACTCGATCAAATGTGATCGAAAAATTAAAAATCATTATTTTTTCAT
This sequence comes from Anomoia purmunda, assembly GCA_951828415.1. NCBI lineage: Eukaryota > Metazoa > Arthropoda > Insecta > Diptera > Tephritidae > Anomoia > Anomoia purmunda. Next base: position 21,156,448 of record OX639993.1, read on the forward strand.
AAAAATTATATTATGAGGGGGTTTCTTTGAATTCAATTTACAGAAAATTCTGAGCTCTAGTAAAGATCTCAAAAACGTTTTGCGTTTCATGCAAGCGTGTCAAATCCGAGTCACGATGACAAAGAGTTTTTTTTTTTATCAAAAATCATAGCCCACAGAAATATTAAAATCAGTCAGAATAATTTTGTTGATGAATAATCAGGAAATCATTAAATTAAGTGTTAAAACAAAAAAAAAAATTTACGCCCGCAGACATTCATCTATAATATATTTACAAATAACTTACCACTATTTACTTAATACACCATCCTGTTAAATTCACGGAATTGAATGAGAATAAAAATATTGTAAAATACAGTGTGCATGAATATGGATTTTGCAAACCGTACATATTTGAAAAAAAAACGACTACAGATTTATACTACTCGTAGATCTACAGTTCGGGCTATGAATGGCTGGCGATCAGTTTTCGAAATGTATTAACGTTTTTCCATTGCCACTTTTTGATTCTAATTTTCGACCTAAAATATTGATAATGTTAGTGGTCGTGTATAAAGATGTTTTTTTTTTTTGATATCGATTTGCAATACCTATAGGAAACATTTTTTTTTTACATATTGCTCTAAAATATAAATTATCTGTATAATAAATTACAGTGCCGAAATAAAGTATTGGCACAGTAAGTTGTTTTATATTATTCTCCATAGTTTTCATGCATTCTTACAAAATTCAAACAAAGACAGGAAAAATTTTGAAGTTTTGTAGCCCATTCAATTCTAGTATAATAATTTATTATGAAATCTTCAAATACCCGTACGAATTTTTAGTTACTTGAAACTTGCACTTCATTATACTAGAATTTAATGGGTTATAATAATTGAATTAATTAAAAATTGGAATTAAAAAGTTTAAGATTTTTATGAAATTTTTTTTACATCTTAATTTTTGTGAATTTTGTACAAAGAATAGAATAATCTTTATTTTTATAAAAATTTAACGAACAAGTTTTAGCATGAAAAACATTGTGAAAGTTATAAAAAAAAAAGAAGCAGGCTGTGTCAGAGACACGGCCATTAAGTTTAACGTAGAATACGCCATCCGATAAGACAGAAAACATATGTAACAATAAATGATAAATAATACAAGCAAATGAATTTCTTTATTTGATATTTACTTTGGATGATATACATAAGCTTATGATAGGAAAAATAGGATAAAAATGTTTTTAAATTATCAATTAAATTTCTCGCAAAAACGAAGTCAATGGCTGTTATCAATAGTAAAGATAAATGATAAATAACATACGCGAATCAATTTTATTATTTTTTTTGCAGTGCTTGGCAGCATTTTCTCTTCTTTACTCTACTTTAACTTGCCCGCCTAAAATTATGCAATACAAATCGCCCAACAGCAAACACTCAACCAAACACCACACACATATTTGTGTGCATGTGTTTATACAATTTTCATTTGAGAAATTTAAATATTAGGAAGATATCAACCAACATGAAATGTATGTCAAACGAAAGCTAACATCTTCATTTGACTACAAAAAAAAAAAAAAAAATTAATCGAGCCGTTTCCTTATAATTAAAGAAATAGAGATTACAACAATAAAAACCTGACATTGGTGCCCATACCGTAAGGTAAGACGTATTCTACGCCAAAAAAAAAAATACTGTGTCCGTACTTATTTCTGGCACTGTGCTTACCTCAAAATAGTGATATTTTATTAGGATATAAAAATTTATGAACGATTCAAAAACATAACCTACAATTTAGAATGCATATACAAAAGTCTTTAATAAAAAGGGAATTGGTCACTTTTGTCTTTCTCTCTGTTTCTTGAGATTTGTGAATTTAATACGAACAATTAATTAATCGGAAAATGGGAACAACGATAATATCCAAGCATACAATATTTTTTATAAAATGTAAACCAAACATGCAAATGTAATTACCTGGTCCTCGATAGTTCGATGATCTGTTTCCTGGAGCCACGTTCCCAAAATAATAGAATCGTCTCCATGACAAAGTGCCCGTAGCAAAGAGTTCGTTGTATTGGCTGGATTCTCGGAGAGTGTAAACTCGGCTACCAACATGCGTAGCAGATGGGTGTACGATGACTCCAATGCGTTCGCCGGCAGCAGAGAAAGGGTTTCATATAGCCGCAAACGCACCATAGCTGCTGGCGCCTTCAACTGTGTACCATAGCTTTTCAAAACCGACGATAGACTGCTTGAACAAAGAAACACACATGTTATATAATAATACTGAATTGAAGTTGATGGATTTTTAATTTCTACTCACTTTACTAGCATGGCGAGTGCGCTTTCTATGGGAGTCAAGAGACGCCGCGTTATATCTTCTGTCACCAGATCTGGACAATTTAACAGAAAACTGTGCATCACCGAGAGAGCACCAGCACGACCCTCCAAAGTTACCTGCCAGGTAAATGCATCACCGCGCGCTTTCTCCGATTCGAGCTCTTTGTTGGAACGTGGAAAAGAGTTGCGCCACAGCAACAACATACGTGGCAACAAACCTTTGACCACCGGTGAACCGAGCGTCATTATAGCGCCAATCAATAGCCAACCCGCCTGTGTACGATTTAACGACATGCGACTATTTTGTGATGCCGAGCGTAAAAGTTCTTCAGCCGTATTAAATACAACTTTGCCTTTGGTATGCGGTATGCCGAGCGGTGAGTACCGAACACTGCCCAAAATTGCGGCCAATGCGGCGCTATAACCCGCAATGGCTTCAGGTGAAGAGCGCATCTGCTCGATGGCATCGACAAAACGATCGATGAGTGGTGTAATTTGACTTGGCACTGCCACACAGAAACAGCGTAAACACCAAGCGGCAGCCAGACGTGCTGCAGCACAAGGATGCACGAGCACTGCACAGGTTGCATCAATGGAGTTCAGTGTGTGATCATGTAGCAAACTTTGTGCTGTGGTGCCCAAACAGAGCACAAGCGAACCCAACTCTTGCAACGCACACACCAAGAGGTGTTGACTAAAGAGAGTCTCTTGATTAGAGTCCTTTGCATTCTCCGGATTGAAATCGATCGAATTCATTTGTTTTGCTATAATATGTATGAGCTCCTTGCACGCTGATATCTGCGCTTTCTCACCAAGCATTTTGCCAATAATCGAACGAAGTATAAAGTTGATGCATTTGCGTGAATACACAGCATCCACATGTGAGGAGGCAGCTTTTGGATTTGCTACCAAATCCAGTACGTGCATTAGAAAAGTGCTGAGATTTCGTTCTAGCCAGACGCTGCCCATGAACTGCACGAACACCACGTATGAATGTGTGACGCCTACACGTACCTCACGATTTACGCTCGAACTGCCTTTGATAATTTCGCCGGTACCCTTGAGGAAGGAGACGCCGCCACGCAAAAAGCCGGACATTAATATACCCAAAGCTTCGTCCAATGAAACGCTGCGCGCCTGATTCTTTGAAGATATGGGTTGACTTGGTTTCTTGTTTGCGCCCTCTGGCGGTTGTTGCGTAAAAGCAAGCAGCGTGCCGAGTAGTTTGGCAACCGCGCACCTTACCTCATAATTGCTACCATCAAAAGCGCGAAAACAGAGGGAAGCCAAACTCTCGAGCTCCGATTGATAGAGGAATGCCGCATGATTGATCATTTCGAGCACGCATTTGGCGGCCGCAACACGCACAGCCATTACACGATCTGTGAGGCAATGTTTCGTCGCTTTGTAAATATCCTTTTGTACATTCGAAATAGCAGTGCCCATGCCAGCACAAACCTACATTGCGCACGGAAAAATTTGCCATAAAGAAAGACAGAAATGAAAAAAATATCATCTCGTATTGCAATAGCAAAACGTAGTGTTACAAAATATACATATGAGACAGTAGTTAATCTGTATGGGGGAAGAGTTGCTTACCTTTTCCAAGGTAACCATAATTTCGGCACGCGCCTGTGATTCGGCGTTGCGCAAGGTGCGTATTAGTATTTGAACCGTCTCCTCATAGGAGCGGCCCATCATGCGACCCAGTTTCTCATACATCGAACCCAATACACAAATTGCAGCACTGGAGATGATAAGATTGAAAAAGTAATATGTATAATTTTCAGGAACCGTAACTGATATTTTTTTTTCTCAAAAGAGTCAGAAAAACTTTGTTATTTTACCACCGATATATTTTCAGTCAAAAAATTTCGAACAAAAATAACAGTTAAAAGCAATGGAATGCTGTTATTTATATTCGATTGTAGCCGTTTAAGATAAGCACATATTGTTGCTACATAAAAATTGAAGTACATAAGTGTATTTTTTATTTTGATATTTTTTCAACTACGACATATTGCATTGGAATATGTAAGCTGCTATTTTTAACCGAAAAAAATAAAAGTTAAAATTATATTGATGTTAAGTCAGATTTTAACTTTTATATTTTAGCAAAAAAAATAAAAGTTCAAATTTATCTTTTAAATTTTGATTGAAAAAATGAAAGTACAATATTAACAATATTAACTTTTATTTTTAATCGAAATATTTAATAATAATGATAATGAGAGCTAAAATTTAACTATTTTAACCGAAAAAATAAAAGTCAGATTTTAACTTTTAAATTCAACCGAAAAAATAAAACTCAAATTTTAACTTTTAAATTTTCACCGAAAAAAATAAAATTAAATAGAATTTTGACCGCAAAACTAATATCTTAAATTTAACTGTTATTTCTGATTGCAAAAATAGCAGTGAAAAAATAACAGTTAACTGCTGACTTAAAAAAAAATATTTTAACCGCTATAACTCACAGTTTTGTTGGTAAATAACTTGGGGAATCATCCTTATTCTTCAGTATATCATTGCAGGCATTCACCGTATCGAACAGCATAAAAGTATCGCCCACCGAGAAAAGCGTAGCCAAGCAACTGGCAATTAGCTTGCGAGTCGGCGGACCCGGTGAACCCTGAATATGTTCTGTCAGTTGTTGCACTAACTTTTTTTGACAACCTTTTATGTCCGATTTCTGTGCAACCGGCAGCACTTTTTCCAAGTAACGAAGCCATTCGAAAACAAATACTGGCCGCTTTTGTTCCGGTAATTGTTTTAATGCTTCCTCGTTGAGGGTGAGACTATGTGATAGCTCCATTTCATCGATGTATGATTCTGTATCGGCTTCGTCGATGTGGCTCGAATCGTGATCGTCGTTGCGTATGAAAGATCTGCAAAAACAAAAAAAAATTAAGCAAATAATTATACGTGGGTGTGTTTGTGTCGGCGAGCATTAATTACAATTAATGTATAAATTTTGATGAAAGAATGTGTGGAAAGTTAATCAAATTTTAATGCCAATACGTATGCACATACTTTCGTATAAATACATTATAGACACACATAAGGGTGATCTGTTTTTAATACAGCGCTTTTTGAAGAAACCAATTCATGGTGACCTAATGTTTTATAGAAGTACAGAGTTTCCTAGAGAGATAGCTGTCAAATCAACTGTTAAAGTAAATACATGTATTTGACATTCATATTCAGTATAGTTTGACGAATTACAATGCTAAGACTTAAGCTAGAACTCCGCACCAGACTTTTCAGGCGTTGTGGCTTTTGAAGCTGTTAAGGCTTTACAGGCGTTTCAGGCGTTAGAGTTTGGCGACTCCATATCATAATTTTAAGGCATGAAATTTCTCCACAATGTTTACATTTTACAAAGGTCTGTTCGATGAATGCACTAGTAGGATGGGCGGGAATATAGAAGAAAAACTAAACAACAGAAAGAAAATGAAAAAAAAATGGAATTTTCTTCAGCGAATGGAAGATTTTATTCATTTTTGAAATATATCTATACATATTATAAAACAAAGTCTAAAATTTTGGAAAAGCTAATCTCGGGCACTACAGAACGGATTGGGATGCAACTTTTTTTAAATTAATAGCACTACAATGATAGTTACTTAAATTCAAAATTAGCCTATTCATTTCTGAAATATTTAAGTGTAAAGTTTTAAAAAATTTTACACTAAGTACAGCATTGCTACAACCGAATGTAAAATCAGTGTCGTAGCTACTTCGTTACTACTTCGTTCGGCTATGCGCAGAGGGCTGTGCTGTTGACTTCATTGATAAACCGATGCAAGGCGAAATGATAACTTTGATCCACACTGTTAGATATGTTTGTTTTTCAGATGCTTTGTGATCATACAAGAAACTATGTAGAAACTACAGCTGAATTTTTAAAAGTTGTTTAGTGTTTTGCTTTTTCTGTTGCGCATTTTCTTCCATACAAAAATTAGTTTTGTTTATGTGTTTACTTGGCAACGGTTGCGCGAGGCTTCGCCACGCGTTTTCTGGTTATGTATATGTATAAGAAATTACTTACTATTAGTTACTTTGGTTCTGAAATAGTTTGATTTTGCATTTACCTTAATTCCTAAATATTCAAACTCATAAAAATAACAATTTTATGTTGCATACAATTGCAATTAAAACTTTTTATTGGACAAACATCAAAAAATTTCTTTGTATACAATGCAAGGACGGAAAGATATTTTTCCTTGATGCTACTGGTGGCACGAGAAAAACATTTTTAATAAATTTACTTCGCAGCTCCCTTTTAGAAGGTGGAAGAACGGCGCCTACTACATTTAAACTTCTTCTAAATATTTCTGGCGATTGTACCAGCGTATGCAACATTTCTAAGCAAAGTAATAATTCTAAGCTTATCCAGATGTGCTCACTGATAGTTTGGGATGAAGCCACAATGTCACATAAAGCGTCAGTTGAAACCCTAGATATTACCATGTGCGATTTAAGAAGTATGAACCCTCCTATGGGTAGTTGTACGGTATTATTTTCAGGAGATTTCCGTCAAATATTGCCAGTTATATCTAGAGGAACCAGGGCTGATGAGGTGAATGCGTCATTAAAACGATCATTCCTTTGGTCCCATGTAATAAAATTAGCACTCAAGATTAACATGAGAGTGCTTAAAGCCTCAGAAGATAACAGGATGTTTGCTGACATGTTACTGAAAGTTCGTAACGGTGAGCTTCCAACAGTTTGTGGGAAAATCTCCTTCAGTAATGATACATGCGTTTCAGTCACCGACCATCAACAACTGGTTGACAAAATATATATCCCACAATAGACCAACTGGCTTATAAACCTGTATCCTGGTTAAAGAAACGGGCAATATTAACACCTACTAATGAACAAGTCGAAAAAATTAACGAATTGGTATTGGTAAAATTCCACGCACAAACGAGAGAATATTGCTCGGTGGATACAGTAGTCGACGGTGAAGAAGCTGTGCACTACCCAACGGAATTTCTAAATTCTATGAACCCTTCCGGTATGCCTCCCCACAAACTTACTTTAAAAGTTGGAGCTACAATAATTTTATTGCGAAATTTAAGTGCCCCACTGTTATGCAATGGAACTCGCCTGCACGTAAAAAGGTTACATTTTTATCTGGTTGAATGTACTATTTTAACTGGTTGTGGTACTGGAAAGTCTACTTTAATACCTAGAATTCCGATGATACCTACAGATTTGCCATTCAGATTTAAAAGACTTCAGTTTCCGGTAAAGGTTTGTTTTGGAATGACCATAAACAAGGCACAGAGGCAAACATTTAATGTAACCGGAGTGGATTTGAGTAAGCCATGTTTTTCACACGGACAACTGTACGTAGCCCTATCACGTGTTACATCGAAAAGAAACCTTTTTGTCCTTGCAGAGGGAGGTACGCATAATATTGTATACAAAGAAATTTTTTGATGTTTGTCCAATAAAAAGTTTTAATTGCAATTGTATGCAACATAAAATTGTTATTGTTATGAGTTTGTATATTTAGGAATTAAAGTAAATGCAAAATCACACTATTTCAGAACCAACGTAACTAATAGTAAGTAATTTCTTATACATATCCATATACAGAAAGTGTGTGGCGAAGCCTCGCGCAACCGTTGCCAGCTAGTTAAATAATAATTGCTTCTTTAGTCACAAGGCGAATTCATACAAGGTGATAGCATTCCATGGGCTGAATGCTTGTTCTTCTTTCCGAATTCGCTGGATTCTTTTGTTTACACAAACAAAATACATGAGCTAACTGGGCGAATTCAGATTTTGGCATTTCACACGCAAAATTACACAAACAAATTACACAGCGGATTTGCCTTGTTCATCTTGGTATCACCTTCTATGGATTCACCTTGCTTTAGTCATTTTCTATTTTTAAATTTTTTTTATTTTCTGAAGCGAAAAAGAAAAGATTGATTTTCAAAGATTCTATACCAGTTCAACGAAAAAATGTTTTTTCCATACAAAATACATGGGCAACGCTCTGAGCGACCTCTAAATATTTTTTAATAAAAAATAGGGGAACAATCCTTTGGTTGATAGGCATTATAATTCCGAAGTTACTTTTTCAGACCATACCAATAAGCATGTAGATGGAATATTAGCATAGTTAAAAAAAAAATTAAAAAAATATATGCCTTTTCAAATGCACTATAAAATCAATAATGGCAAAATATTAAATATGAATAATATTTTGAATAAGATTTTTTCTAAACAAGTATACAGAATTCATATATTATTGAAGTCCGATATTGGATAAATTTTTATTTTATTCAACGAGCCGAAATCTTTTTGCCAACAGCTCGTGAATTAAGGAAAAAAGATAGGGAAAAAGTACGTTGCAAAATTTGAAACCAATTAAAAACGATAAGCGTGCAAAGTTGAGCGTGCACTAAGTGCAGATGCAAACGTTGTGCATGATAGAGCCTCAGGAAGTGTTCCTGTAACAAAAAAAAAAGTTAGCTTCTCAAAAAAAAAACAAGTTTATAAAGTTCCATCAAGGACTAGATAACTGTATTTTGCATAAGTGTTCAAAAAATTGTGCAAATCGGTTGAGCGATTTTCTTGCAACTTTGCATACCGTTTTAAAAACACGACTTGTAGGAAAACGTGTTTAGTTTTTCCATGATTGACCAAAATATTCATATCTGTGCCAGTTTTTGGAATATCGCCCTAAAATTTAACAAGGATATTTCTGAACATTATTTACGTAAAAAAACCAATTTTTGAACCCTTACAAGGGATTCCCACCTTATATAACTCTAATTGATACAACTAAGTATTAAAATACAGCATTACACTTTGGCGAGGTGTTCACAAGGGGTACTTATAAAACCAAACTTTCATTAGGTTTATGTTTTCGTGAGCGAAAAATGTCGATCGCCCTATTACTATTCACACTCGTAATATTAATTTGGTCCATCTGCGATGATTTGTCATCCACTCTGGTTATCGCAATGCCAAGGTTGAGTTATCAACGCCACTAAAAGCATTACGAGTATTCTCTTCAAATACAATGCGATATGACACAGAATACTTGCACATTCAATTTAAATTTCGACGCCAATTAAATGTGCGCGTACACATACAAGTATACCATGTATGTATGTACACTAATGGAAAAAATAAAAGAAACACGACGGGTTGACAGGTTTTTATCCCTTACCGTATCATAAGAAATAATAAAAATTAGATAGATTTATCGAAGTGACAACTTTAGCTTTGGTCTTGGAAAAAATAATAGAAACGAAAGAGAAGAAATTTCTTTTAAAAATTATACGATTATTGATAATTTGAATTAGCCAAATTACAGCATCATTCTCTATTGCGAAACGAACGTTCGTTTCATGTCAGAGACGAATCGTTCACATGTTTGTATTCTGTATTTCAAAGACAGAAAAAATGAAGATTCCCTATGACGAATATTTGACAAAACACGGAAACATAATTTGAATGTTCATGTAAAAGTCCAGTAAAAGTTATCCAGCAACAAAATTTCTCAAAATTCAGGAGCATTCGCTCTCAAAGGGAAAATTATTCAAAAAATTATATGCACGCAAAACTTGTGTAACATCTTGCAAGTTTTACGAACAGCTGATTTCATTTGTTGGCGCACAAACCAAAATTAAAAATAAATTTGAAAATCACTTTGCTGATGTATTTTTACTCACCTTTTTTATGCTAATCTTGTTTCTTTCATTTATGATTATTGTTTTATGACAATAACTTACGAAATAACATTTTTTATGTTCATTACTTCATAAACTTTTGGGGATCAGCTGTTTATCTTACTGCCAAGTTGTTGGAAGTAAAAAAATTTCCAGTAAGAATTTGCAATTTCCCCTCTAAACCAAAGAACGTAGATTACTAAGAAGTAGCATACTTTCACCGGATATGTCAATAGAATATTTTAGCTTATTTCGTCATACCAGAACTAATATGACTTTTGCTGATTAATATTAGAATCTGATTGGATCCAATTGGTTTGTGGTTCTGTTATGGTGAATCGGACGAGATATTCTGTTAGAGGAACGGTGGGATGGAATGCAACTTTTTTGTAATATAAGTTCTTTGCTGTTAGGAAAAGCCTAAGCTCGTGTGAAACCAAATTTTAAAAACCCGGCGTATGTTTTAAATATTAAAAATAAACAATACTTCTTGTATGCAAAAAAACCAGTTTATATAATACTCTTAATCTATTTAAATAAAAACAAACAGAAGAAACAAAAATTTTACCCATGTATTATCGAACTAAATCCTGTATGCCTCAGTGGAAAAATTGAAAAAATGAGAGAAAAACCTGGAAATTATTTTTTTTATCTGTTAAATTTACGGAAATGTCAAATTTTTTGGATTTTCTCAAAGTACCGTAGTGTGGCCTTGTGGGTCAAGGACAATATTTGTATAAGTTTCGGAACCTTCGATAATCATATATGCAGTCGCTGCAAGTTAAATTAGATCGATAGGCTCAGAAATTTCTAAATCTATCTTATCGTTAATTGAAATTACACAATAATTTTGTGCAAAAGTAGACAAAAGTTAATGTAAACAAAATAATTTGTTCTAAAATTTAACAAGATAAAATAATTAGAACTTTGGATAGAATATCCAGAATCCTGGAATGCTATACTTTAAAATAAATTTAGTTTTCAATTAAATGGAAATAACTGTACAATATTGAGATGTACGATGATTAAAATAAAAATTTTTAATTGTATAAATTGTAAACTTGTCATCTCGTCGCATTTCTATTATTTTTTCCATCAGTGTAAATATAATTTGGTCGATCTATCCTGGCTTCTGAGTAAGAACATATTACAATTACATAGCTACATACGTGAGTCATAGGAAGTACAGACGACTGAAATGAGAGCAGCACGGGAAAATATGGAATTTCTGCAAATAAGGCGATGCGCACATAGTGCAAATGCCGCTAATGACGGCTTTAAATTTCATTGTTTTGTAAGCATGTTTTTTAATATTCCTTTAATTTGCCTGGAGATACATAAGTACATACTTATATACCCACTATAAAACTTACAGATATTCTACAAAAAAAAATGAGACTAATCAATTCTTTTATTGCCTATGAATATTTTAAAATTCGTTAGCTTTCCCTATAAAAAAAAAAGAAAATCTTGATGAGCTAGAACAAGAATATCAGTACTCTAATGACAAATTACGACAATTTTTGGTGCGCTTTAAATAATATAATATCAAACCCTCAAAATAGAAGTTTGCTCGGCTCCCATATTGAACTGAAATCCCTGATAAAATTTACCGTTCCATTTTCCAATTTTCCGATCGTCCAATATCATACCATGTGTTTTATCGATCTCTATTGGGTGATCGGAACGTTCGAGTGGTGGTGGCATGAGTGAAATTCAGTGGATGATGATTCTAATTGATGATGAATTTAAAAATAAAAGCAGCCCATATAAGTTTTGTTTTTGGTATTTAAATTAAATCTTTATTAGTGCATTAATCAGACTTAAATGGTTTACAAAGCCTAGAGGTCACTTACGTAACTAACCTGTATATGTATGTACATATACATATATAAAAATAAGCTTTATTAATTCGTAGTTCAGTTAAAAGTAGTCAAATATTTTATTGTTTTTTTTTTTCTTTTTATAAATACATACATAAACATTGCAGATATAAACAAGCTATAATTATAAATTTAAGATGTATTTTTAAAGCAAATATCAAATAAAATACTATGTTATTTTATGTAGAATATACTGCATGTATAAAAAAAATTGCGTGTACAATTTGGAACGGGCCAAGTAAGTTCGAATAAGGGCCTTAAAGAGAATAGGGAATAAATATATAATAATTTAGCGCTAACGTCATATAGCTCGATGTTCGGCCGCATTTGTCCTACAATTTGTGGTTGTCCGAACAGCGAATGATTTTTGTGTGAATTTTTTTTTTTCACGGTAGAAATACACTTGGAGGTTTGCCATTGCCCGCCGAAGGGCGATCGCTATTAGAAAAAAGATTTTCTATAATTTTTGATATTACTTCTCCCAGCCAGGATTCAAACCCAGGACACCCCGCATGAAGCGCGCACGCGTTACCTATTCGGCCACGACGGGCGTCAAATACAAAATGGAAATTATCATTTGTAAAAACAGGGACCGCAAATAAGTTATTGATGAAAACTGTTATTGAAAAAGGAAATGTTCTACTACCAAGTGAAATGTAAAAATCGATTTCGTTTTTCATGGATCATCTAATTTTACAATATATTTTTATACAAAATTTGTATGTAAATAATCTAGAAATAACAAGGACATATAATGTGTCGTAAGACTTGATGACTTTTATTTATTTATTTATTTATAAAAGTCATCAATAAAAATCAATCAGTTTTTTAATTCATACTTATAAAAGTCATTATCATTATTTACAGAAAATAATAATAAAAATAAAACCTACTTTTATTTATATGTATATGTAAGTAACTGATCTTTATCGATGACTTTTATAAATAAAGCTTTTCAATAACTGTTATCATATGACATATAAAATAAACACCAAAATTAATTGTTATTTAAAGAGTAATTAAATAAAAGTAAAAAAAAAATAATTATTAAAGTACGGTCACTGCTTTTGTAAGTAACAAAAATTTCAATAAGACTACGGTACTACGTAGAAGTCCAATTGTTGTTGTGAAATTTACTGAGAGCGATTAATGGTCCGCGGAAGGCTCAGCATTCTATATTATCGCAACTATGGCTTTGAACCAATTCTAATGAGAGACCAATTCTGAAATGGTACACTTTATTATAACTAACACTATTTAGAAAATATATGGACAGAAAATAGTTTCAATTAAACCATTTCTTCGAGTACATTATATTTTAGCCTATCCTTACGAAAGCAGAATTATGTAAATACATACATACATACATATACGTAAGTAGTGTTAATAACATAAGATTTAGTGCATATAAATTAGCGTCTAGATGTAGAGTGCCGAAAAAAAGTGTTGGCAGTTTTTTTTTATATTATCCAACCCCATTAAAATATAGCTCATTTTATAACAAAAACCATGTAAATACAAATTTTAAGCTTCGTACAAAATTCACAAAAAAAAATTTCGGATATGCAAACTTGTAGCCCATTCAATCCTAGTATAACAAAGTGTAATTTTCAAATTCCTAAAATTTTCATTGATTGTTGATTTTTTTTTTTTGCTGATGACCTTGAATGCTGTCTTTCATATCAAAATAAATTTTATTCCTACGTCAGCAAAAAAGAATTGTAAAATATTATCGGAATTTGTAGCAACTTAAAACTTATACGTATTACACTAAAATGAAATATGAATACCACAAATTTTTTTCAAACTCGAATTAAAAAGTTTGAAATTTTTATGAATTTGGTACAAAGTTTGAAAATTTGACTTCTAAATATGGTTTTTGTTATAAAATTAACTATATTTTGATAAAAACGAATTGAAAAAATGTTCAGCAAAAGAAAAAGTGATCCACTGTGCCAATACATTTGTCCGGCACTATACATATTTACATAGATACATATATAGTATTTCGTAATTTATCCTTAGATATACTTAAAGCATTTTTGCTTATCGTGTGGTATTCGCGTTTTAAAGAGTATCGAATCAGCGCGGTATTGTGTATTTAATAGCGGTGTGTAGCCGAAAATCTTCACAAAATAATTGATGCATTTATGACGCTCCTGAAAGTGTGTATCATCCTCGCTAAGCGACACTGGACAACCCGGACAGCGAAACGTCCAACGTGATGTCACTTTTACGGGCGGTTTACGTGTTATGTGGGAGACCAAGAAATTCATAGCGATATCCTCACAATTCATATACTCATCGACTTTGTCGCGTATCGCTTGTGGCAGTTGATATGTATACAAATACATATAATATTTATGTATGAATGCGGCGCCCGTAAGTACCATGCTCAGCTCGCAACTATAATTGGAATTGTAATTCCAATTGCGATTTGAATTTAAATCCCATGCAAGAAACCGACCCGGAAATCCTACAACGCGATCACGATGCTCACGCCATACTCTGAATCCAAATAATATCTCATCGTGTCGCAAATGCGCATCGTCGTCCACCGAAAGCACTGCCTCAGTTTCAATCACATCGAAGGGTAGAAAGCGGTTATTTAAGGAATTGCGTGGTGCACGTACCACCGCCACCGGTACACCGATATCCGGCCAACGCAAATCATCTAGCGGCGGCTTGGGTGAATTCCACACCACCACAACCTTGTGCAGGTATGGTAAGCCGTAAAGGCGGCCCAGAGAGTCCATAAGTACTTGTTCGCGTTCATATGTAAGTATAACGATCGTAAATTGTTCACGTGGATAATTACCACCGAGCGCTTCGCTGAACTCCTTTCCAGCGCCACCACTTCCTTTACCTATCGGCCGAAAACCCATGTATGAACCAAGGAATTTAGCTTCGGCGGGCAGCACGGGATCGAAAGGCAGTTGTGGATACATGTAAAACGGATCAACCCACTCGTTCCAGGCTGCACCCGCTTGTGTGCGCAAAATGGTGTAATTGCGTCTAAATGCGGGGCTGGGATAGGGTGGTTCAATGGGTCCCAATGACTCCTCAGGTTCTGTATCCAATCCTACTGGCGGATCAGATTTGAGCGGTATAAATGTGTTGTTGAAAACGCTTTGTGCGATAATAGGTGGCACTGGGCGTGGTGGTATACCTAGGCGGTCACGTAAGCTGGCAATCACCGTATCCACCGTCGCTTGCACCGAGCTTAGGTAGCGTTCCCATATTAGACGACCTTGACGTCGCATTTGCAAAAGATCCGCGTCCTGCACTGCACGCAACAGGAAATGCAGCTCGGTAATACGAGCTTTAGGCAACAAAAGTGCTAACCGCCGCCAATCTATAGTTTCAGCGTATGGCATTCGTACCTCGTCGGCGCCGAGTATGACGGGTATGGCGCCGGATCTAAGAGCTTCATACAGACGCGCCAACATCAACGTAGAGCTGACACGTTTCTCTAGCGGAGGAAGAATTAGCGCGAAGGTAGACTCTTTGAGAATTGTTTTGCGCGAGGAGTCAGTGCCGCAAAGCGCCCAATCCATAAAGGCTCCTTTATCCGTTTGTTCGGTCGCTGGAACGCATTGGAATTGCAATAAGAATTTGTCTTGTGTAGCGCCCTTGGACATTTCCGCTAAATGATCCAGTATAAAATCGTCTAACGGATGTGATGGCACTCTTTTATCTACTGGACGTAATTCGCCTTGAAACGTTAATAAATAGTTGCGACGCGCCGGTACTATCAGTGCACATTCTTGCCAAACATCACCGCCTGGTGGCCCTAGTATGGGCGGTACAATAATATCATAATTAGGACGAAATTGAAAAAGTTCAAATGTCGATTGCACAACTATGGCGCGCATTGTATTTTGTTTGTAAAAAGCATTTGTGCGAGTCGAGTGCAAATCTCGACGTGCTAAGTTTAGCAAAACATGATTCCGTCCATCTCCACCCCAATAGGGTAAACGATAAAGTTTTTCCACATCGATGGACAAGTCATCTTTGGAGGGCTGTGAAGCGGCTTTGTGCTCTTCCTCTTCAGCTGCATAACGGTTGTTCTTCAATAAATCATTCTCCAACATTGCCTCACCAACCAACACCAAAAATATACACGCCATTTTAGGTTCATGCACAATGTGTGCATTATAGCCTAGTGTTTGTTTAATGGTGGTCTTCAAAAATCCGTCAATGTCGTAGCCAGCCCGCAATACATTATAAGTATCAGGATCGTATAGATAGACAGGGAAGCCAGACGTAAGACTACAGCGCGAGTGATCAAAACAGTTATGCATTTCGCATGGTGCTGCTGCGGCTGCTGTGATTGCTGGCATTTTGCGTGGCAATACGCTGGGATATAAAGTTCGTGGCAAAGCTAAATCGGGTGTGTTACGTTGGACGGCTTCGCGTTGTGCCACCTGTGCTTGCTCTACAGAGATTTTCAGCCGTTCTAGCTCGGTCTGCTCGCGCATTAAATCTTGCTTTAACTCTTCAATTTTTTGATTATACTTTCCAATATCCGATTGCAATTTCTGGCGGCGAGATTCCAATTCTCTTAATTCCACCGAAACGGTACTTTTTATACGCAACATCTCTTCTATACGCATTTTCAAATCGTTGGCATGCATCGAACTAAAGTCCTCGTAGGCATCGAGTAGCGGTCGACTGCGATGTATATCGCTAGATGGCACATCGTTTGCTGGATTCAGCAAACTGCGATGGGCGAAGAGAGGCCAAAGTATTAGTAGCAGCAATGCAATCAGCATAAATTTGTAGATACGTTGGAAACGAAACCAAGTAAAGCTCATTGTGTTTCCAGCACCACCGCCGCCTACTGCTCCACTGCAAGCACTACCTCCTGGGCAGGTCCGTCCGGCACAATGCTGATTGCTCAATAGCTGTGTATAGTTGGAAGCACTCTCCAAATCGCTTTTGGACATCTTCCAAGTCAAGCGTTTGGTGATCGCTCAATAAATGAGTTGGCCTAAAAAATTACAAGTTTGTCAGATATAACATTTTGAATTACATATCTACATAGTACATTGATGAATTAAAAACTAAAACATGCATTTACATAGTAAATAGGCTATATTTGTATATATAAACATCCGCAAAATCTAGAATATTATTTAACTTAAATTAAATATACTAGATACATCTTTGTTAAAATTGTAATTATCGCGTGTTTCTTAGAGGATAAAATTTCCTTAAGGGATAGCTGGCAAACCAGCTGTCAAAGTAATGATTGATATTTTGTTTTTAGTATACTTTGGTGTGTTACCATGCAAAGTATTGCGCCGAAAAAATGTTTATAAATCTTGGAAATTTATTTCCAAACTTCGCGTCTTTACAGAGTGGATTTTTAACGGCAAATCACCTAGGGAAACAATCGAAATTTTCATATTTGGCGTGCGAACAATCCTGAAGATACTCTCTGGGCTCCCTTTTCCACTTTTCAAGAAATGGGTCTGTCAATACTTTCATGGTCATATGACCTTAACTTCGTTAGATTATAGTGATTCCATAAAGAGATAGAGAGGGCAATGTGAAAAAGACTACACCCATTTCTGGCTTGCTGATTCTGCTCATTCAAATCAATCCCGGACTAGATCAAACTAGCCCCATACTGTTACGAAACCAGGCCCAAATTAATTTCGAACGGGTCCCGAAGATATCCCAAACCAATCACGCACTAGGTCCAAAGCAATCCTAAACTGTGTCCAAAGTCATACCAAACTAGTCCCGAAATGGTCTTGGAATAGTACCGAAATGATCCTGTAACGCACCTGAAATGATCTTACACTCATGTCTAAAGGGTTCCAAAAGAAGTTTTATCTCAAAAATATCTATAATGTTCCTGAAATGATAAAGCAGGGTCGACATGTGACATACCGTGATATTCATGCATCCCTGGGTTTACATACAAACGATATTGCATGGAAAATTTACATTAAAAAGAATTTGTTTCTGCCGGACTTCGCAACGGCAATTGCAAAATAAGGAAAATCAACTGTATACCTAGAATTTTTGTTCACAATGAAAATACGGGCTTTATTGTTGTTGTCGTTATCTACTTTGACCAACAATTGGGCGTTGGAACTCGATTCTTACATCGATATTGGTTAAAAAATGTAAATTTGTCGTTTACAACGTTTTTCGCGATGGCGCTTCATTTAATGAATAAAAAGCCATTCCACATCCTTTTTCGCTTATACCAACATAACACGATTTTCCGACCCTCATAGACTTTACAAGTCAAAAGCAATTGAGATGAGGACTTAGCGTAATTATGAACGCTTGCATACCAAAACAGAAAACGAATGTATGTAGGCATGTGTGTATATAACTAAGGGTTAAACTAAAAACCAAAATCTACCTCATCTCATCGTTAACTCCTACCTCGTAACAACCGCTCACATACCCAACAACAACATTCAACAACAGTTTTGCGCTGAATGTGTTGTTGTTTTAATATAATAATGAATAAAAATCTTCAAAATGAAATTATGCCACTCACTTAGAAATACTGATAAGGATTGTGAACTAGAAACCATACAGAAAACTGTGATACTTAAGTGAACACGAATATATTCATACAAACAGAGAAAACACATACATACAGATTTATTATTCTTTTTTAGTAGTACCTAGCTTTTACCAGCAGTTACAGCCAGAGTCTTTTGCACATAAACTGTTGACCTTTGACATGAGTAGGCGTGCATGCAAATACATCCATAGATACATACATACATAATACAAGTCTGCACAAGCGAAGGCACAACGCCCTCTCAATGAAACAGAATACGGCAACACCAGCAAAATCTCTGTCATCATCTAAGTTAAGAGTAGAATGTTACAAGGATCTCTGTACGAGTACTTGCCACAGATAGAACATACATATTCACAGTATTGTTTACTTTTTGTTTTTGTAGGATTTGAAGGGTTTCAGTTGTGAGTTTTTCACCTTCTTTCATGTCAAAGACTCATTTTAGCGTGCTGGGCTACCACAACACGATAAATAAATTTTTTAGCATCTGTTGTCAAACGTCGACGAATAACTGTTACAAAATTTTTTACTGGAAAAGAAAAGGCAGCTTAGGATTTTGAAAATAAAGTATAGTATTTTATATTTTCTTTCATCCTTGTTTTTATTTTTTGACAGCTCCAAACGTTTCGGAAAAACAGCACAGACGCCTTGCAAGGATTCGTCTGGGTTTTTATCCCACATCTTCTGTTAGCGTCATTTAAATTGGTCCATCTTCTAGGGAGTTATGTTCTTTATTTTGGCCAACATGTAGAACCATATGCAGTAATCTAATAGATTCAGCTTCGGGTTAAGAGGACGGTCATTCGACTTATGGGGTAGGACGATCTAAACAGGGTTAGATCGCCGAAACAACAGTCCTTGGCCGGGTGAAACCCGGATCATTCCGGTACGTAGAACCGACTGTAGAGGAAATGAATTTGTCCGGCATGTGGAGATTCTTCGCACTATACCAATCACCTATTCATATGCCCCCTCAAACCCACTCATCAAACCCCCCTCTCCCTCTGGTTCAACCCTGTCGAAACAACACGTTTCCTGGGCCTTGAGAATTCAATGGCGATTGGTCATAATAAACAAAAATTGACTTTAAAATTAGTTGCAGCTTAATTTGATAGATAATCCATTGAACCTCTTGGCCATACCATTAAATTATATGCGTTTTATTTATTTTCGAAAACCTCATGTCTAAAACAAACCCCCCTTACATACTAAGAATTAACAAAAAAGACATAGCACATTGTAAATAATGTAAAAAATCAGCATGTGTTCAGTTGTTTGAGTCATCGAAAGTATTATGTGTGTGAGTTACATTTCATTGCCTCCCACACGAATACACTTATACCAGAGAACTTAGCCCCACAGCTATTTAACATTTCCACATAACATTCTAACAGAGAGGTCAGTAAGAAAATGTCGTGAACATATATTTATTATGTTAAGATGTGACAATTAACAGCGTGCCTACCAATATTATTATTATAATTTTGCTTTTTTTAACTGATGTTGTAAAAATTTTGAAATTTCATTTCGGAAATTTTTTCCTTACTTAGTTTTAGAGTTTTTATAGTATCATATTCATTTGAACCTAAATAGAAACAGATCAGAACTTTTGTGAAGTGATGCAACTGTTTTCAGGGATCGGAGTAGGTACAAAAAATGCACGGATAGTTAATATTTTATTTTATATCCTATTGAATAAATAAAATATGTAATATGTTTGCATTTCGCTTTTCAAACTATTCCAAAAAATTCGACACGTGAAAACTCTTTCACGATTTTGTATATTCATTTGTAATGAAATAAAATCAGAGCAGAAATTTAAATAAAAAATGATTTCCATAAAATGAAGGATAAGTTGTATGATATTTTATTTTCTATTGAATTAAAAAAAATATAAAAATTAGACATGGCACGAAAAAAATCTGGGATTCGAACTATGGGGCAAAAGCTAAAACGTGCAATATGATAATGTGGCCGGCGACTATACGCGCTAAGCCACAGCAGACATTTTATGCAGTTCGCTTATACGGCTATTTATGCAAATCATAGCAATGTGTACGCAAAGAAAAAGAAAAATTTACGAATCCAACTAAAAATGAAACAAAGAAGAAAAAGTAGTAACCCGAGAAAAAAACTGTTTCTTGCTTGCCAGCGGGGCAAGTAGAGACGGAAGAGGAGTTATGCAACAATTGTTGATAAGAGAAGGGTTGACAGGGAAAGGGAACGGTAAGCAAAAGAATATTATTTTCTGTTTTTCGGCAATTTTTGTGTCGATTCGCCAATTGCGCGTGCACGTGTACGCAAATGAATTGATGCGCATTTGGGCAGAAGTTTTAGAATGTTCTAGAATGTTCTAGAACATTCTAGAATGGCAGCAATTTGTCAGACTACGTTGGCAAATTGCATTATTGTCTGATATTGCGGTGTTTAAATTTTCAATGACCGTCGATGGTTTGTAAAATTGAAGATTTTAGCATTTTTGTGTTCGTCGCGAATAAGATCGCTGAGGGGAACATTTGCGTGCGCGGGGAGATGAAATGCTTGCGCTTATGAATGAACGGCATTTGTGTTTAGGAATACGCGCACGCGTTTATGAATGACTTTTTTGTTGTTGTATGTAGTTACAGATATTTTAGAATATTTGGCGCCAGCGCAGGCACAAGTGCAGCTGCGGTTGTGATTGCGCTGTGATTTGATTTACTTAGATTAAGCGTAGGTCAAGGTTGAATTTTTTCACATGCGCTTACATACATAAGTACATATGTATGTAGATATGTACATATGTACATATGTGTGTATGTTTGTACATGGATGCATATGAATTTATGTATTTAGATATGTACCTATATGTACATACATATGTACATACATAGATATGAATACATATATGTACATAGATGTGTGCATATATGATTGTATACTTGATGATATTTTAGTTTTTTGTGACTGTACATTCAAATGTAGTTATGTACTTATGTAGTATTCTCTGGTAGTATATATCAACTTACATATGTATGTACATACATATGTATGTATGCTAGTGCAAGAATTTGCAAAAAAGTAAAAATCTAAATAAACACCCTTCCCCCCCAAACCCCCACCCCCCCAGAAAATAGATCAAATATTAAATTGGAACCAAACTTATAAGTTATAGTTATAATAGTATAAATAATATAACAAATATGAACATTGAATTATATGGAATTTTCATATTATATACATATGTACATACATACGTATGTACATACATACATACATACGTATGTACATACATACATACATATGTATGTATGTACATATCTGTGGCAATTTACCAAAACATCTTAAGTCGACTTAAGTCAAAATCGAGTTAAGGTCATATTCTAGTTCTCCTACTCATAATCCATATTTGTGTCCAATCCGATTTAAAAAATTCCAATTTTAAAGAAAGTTATCGCCTTTTGTATTTTTCTTATCTTTATTTTTGAAAATATTACATACATTAAAACATTTGATTTTTCTTAACTTTCCGTTTTTTAAAATATCTTATGTACAAACCAACGAATAAAACATACTTCTTACTAAATATTTTTTCAAAATCTGCCTATAATGTCTTAAGGAATAGTTTTACTTTTTCCTTGATTAAAAATAACTCATTAAATTTCAACACAATATATTTGAGAGAAAATCGCCAATATCTCACAACTCAATTTTAAGACTTAAGATGTTATGGCAAAACGCCACAGATATGTATGTATGTATTAATCCTTTACAATTACAAAAAATTTGCCTTAAGCTCAAAAATTATTGCTGATATTTAGAATTTTCTAAAAATTTGTTAATATTATTGGCAAACCAATAGAAGAATTGTTTCAGATTGAAGCATGTTGAATTAAACATTTAATGTTAGAAATATAAAATACTTTAAAATGTAGTGTAAGAAGTTCACGATTAAGTAGTGATTTAGACGTCCGAAAATAGTGTGTGATGTGGTGCTGCTGGTATAGGCGCTTCTATATCATTCATTTCACAACTTTTTTCTAGGTTCAAATCACAGTTGGGCAAAAGTATAGATATATTTTTGCCAGTTTTTTTTAATTTCATATTTTATTTTTAATATTACTCTTGATTCAGAATCAGTCTTGCGCTTTAAGTTTTAAGTACAAAATATTTATTTTCTTAGCCTGCATATATTCATACTACATACATATGTATTGGCGAACATTTTTCCTGTATATGTATCTATGTACATATGTGCACACTCTCATTTATAAAAATTAAATAGCTAAAAACATTAATTTGATAAATATGTACATTAAACTCTTTATTTTGTTCTGAATATCAGCACAATCTTACTTTCTTAAGTTTTTCTATTTATTCTCATCTTCATTCGTCTGCATATTTGTTAACATCAAAGTTTATATTTTTCCCTGCTAACATTAAATTTAACATTTTTGGTGGCTTAAAAATGCTAATTTAACAGTGTGGTGCAGACCCAGTTTGGAAACGTATCAGCCCTGTTAACGACCATCGCCGAATAGTTTCCACTTTCAATTTGCAGCTTCTCATAATTGTAAGTTCTCTGCTTATACTTAACAACAAAATTTGTCTATTTAAATTTTTGGATAATTTCCTGCTGAAAATGTGTGCTCTATAATTCAGTGGATTTCACGATAAACAAATTAGAAGTAGCTTAATTCAGAATTTCGGGTTAATACTATGCTTATGATTCCTCTATTTTTAAGAAATGAGTCAAATATTTTTTTTAACGGTGGACAATGGCAAACCTTTGTATGAAGCTTGTAATAGTCATCTGATATTGGGAGACCGTGTAAAACTGTGATTCCTTCAATTGTCGTGCAACTTCAACAAAACTCACACCAAACATTTAAGGAGAAGCTCGACCAAACAACCAGCTACAGTGAGCTCGCCAGTTTAGTATTTTTATCAAAAAGTAAACAAAAAGAACAGCTGGCCTTAAGTTTAAATAATTATTTTCGATATAAATCAGTCCAAAAAAAAATGAATATATGCATTATTAATTAAATCAAATAGTACTTTTTTATTGACATCACTTTTTGTTTTTTTTTTTATCTATACTATTAAATAAATTTTATTATATGGATAATGTTTGTAACGATTTGGCTCTCAAATTACTGAATCGATTCTAATAATTATGACATATTTATTTTTTTGAAGAATATGTTGCTTACGTTGTATTCCTACCCATACTTGAGCAATTCAGACTTGAAATATATCATTCGAAAGGTATTTCCTCATCCTTTGATTAAATTTTTAAATATTTAAATAAACAGGCCTTTTATGTTTGAACTGTTTTAATATCTGAGGCAATTTTTTCGATTTTGATTATTTATTTAACGTACCGTAAATATGTACATACATATGTGTTTTCCAATGAATTTTTTTTATGAATGTTGCAGTAATGATTCTTTCACTAAAACTTAACTAACTTAAACCCGTCAGTTAAATCACTATTTAAGTTATTTGTTGTTAAATTTGTTGCCAATTGTATGCAAAACTTTCAATAACAAATTGAACTTTTATAAATAAATTATTTGTAATATTCACACTCATTTCGCTTTATTTTTACGTGATAAATAAAACAAGTTAATAAATTTATTTACATTTCACTTTCAACAAAGAACCGAATCGGAGAAAGCAAGGACGAGCCGCGTTATTTTCTTCGGTTTAAGGCGGGTTAATTGCAAAAATTGTATTCGGTCAATTTTGCGAATTTAACAACAAACTATTTAGTCTTCTCGCGGAACGGTTTTCAGTTTTGTTATATGTACGACCCCCGTCAAAAGATCATTCCCCAAAGCCTGGTGCACATTGAAAAATTTTCCCAAACGTGAGTCTCCTTAATATTACAACATGGTATATATGTATGTACATATGTACATACAGAAGTACATATGTATAAAATTTAAAAAGTTATAAAGGTAAAGAGATACAACGTATTTGAAGAAATTTTGATATGTTTTGACGAAAACATTTCCATACATGAGCCATAACAATATAAATACCTTCTCGCCTCGGTGATGACTTTACGTAAAAATTGCGGAGTGCGTGCGAAATTCTGCAAATTTTCCATTTTCATAGAACAACTATGTTAGACACTCACTCACTAGTTGTTAGATTTTAAGACGGCAAGATTGCCTAATGAGCACTTTTTCACTTATCCACTAAAAAAAAAAAATGTTCACAAACACAAAATAGTCTCGTATTTCATTTGATTTTACTTTTTGAAGATTACATTTTTATTTATAAACTACACTTTGATATTTATTTCCGCTTCGCTACGCAACAGCAACATTTATTTGAGGTTGTGAAAGATTTGAGCAAAAACATTTATTGCTTGCACAATCTAGCAAACTAACACTGATTTATCGGCCACCAACTGCCTGCATTGGGGCAGACAGAAAACGCACACAAGTACTACAACTGGGAATGCGGCAGTGACCACACAAAAACAACAATGACTGGAACGTTGCTTGCTTTGTTGATATTCTTTATGCCGCAATTACTTTCTCATTTGCCTGAAATTCTTTGCATTTTCTTTTCCCAAAGCTCTTTCGAAGAAATCAATAATTTACGAACGAACGGTGGCTATTCACATGAAGAAAGAAAAACTCAATTCGAACAGAAACACAGATACACCAGATCATCGAGCAGTATCAAGTGATGATATATTAGCATTAATTATGGTTTTGTTTATTTTAATTCTTTAATCTCTAATATATTTTGAGCATTTTAACTTTATCTGCCCCACCACTCATTTTCATAAAATTTTCAGGTAGCAGCACACGCGTATACACACCCACATATACACGTAGGCTATTGACACAAGTACTCGTCTGCAAACATATGTATCCAAAAAAGTTTACATTATTTTTATAATAAAATTCCTCTTAATGACTTTTCACACACTCATTTTCATTTTTCCAACACTAATCACATCGTTTACACGCATTTACTATTCCGATTCGACCAACCGTTGTCTCTTGTATCGAAAAAATGACTGTCTCGCTCTGCTCGCCTGTTTGACTGAGCTACCTCGTTGGCGTTTGCAAGGAAATACACAAGTGACGCGTTGCCACCATTCCATTCCGGGGCAAATAGCTGCTGTTATTAAGTATACACTTACACTGTGTTTCACAAAACAGATTTGCCAAACATAGTAGGCACAGTATGATAACTCAACCAACAAAACAGTAAATTTTGAAGAATATTAATTTTTATCATTTTTGTGTGGTTTTTCTACTGAGACCGCTAAATACACTACTCGACAAAAAAAATCTCCAAGAATAAAATAGGCCTTTCCTAAAGTGAAATTTTCTCCTGATTCCGAATATGACTTTCATTTTCTTGTGGCAGATCTAGTTTCCGAGATATCGGCGAAAATATGAAAATTCCCATTTTTGCAGAACACTACTTCATATAGGTACGGCAAAAATTTGTATTTTTCATTTTTTCGTTTTAAACTGTTGAATTATGCATTATACTAATTCCCATAAAAATGTCTTGCCTTCACCTCCCTCAAGTATCTTCAGTAGTTTGGCCACTATGCCAAAAAACGTTCAAAAAATGTTGAAAAAAAAACGAAATTTTTTACACAATTTCAGATTTAACCACTTTAAAATCGGAAAAATTCTATTGACGAAAAAAAGTTAGCCCTCCTATGTTGTAGGTAATTTAACTACGAAAATTTTAAGCATACCAGCACAACAATCGGACGTGCCATTGAAACTATAGCCCCGTTAACTTGCAAGCGTCTATCCTACAATTTTTTTATAGAGAAAATTTTTATTCAAACTAGGTTTTTATTTTTTTATAACGTTTTATTATAGACATATGTTTGCACGTTAAACTGTATTCAATTGAGTAATATGAGTATAAATCAGCAATTCAGTAAAAAACAACAACGACAACAACATTAAATACATACATATCTACATCTAAAAAAGTCAAATTGAGTGATTTTACCGTGGTGGTCAATAGTGAGGGACGTGGGTACTTCTAACTACCCGTTTATAATTTTCTGGGTTTGTCTCCCGTATTATTGTCCAGCAATAATCTCCCATCATTTCTTCATTCCAAAAACCTTGGTAACGCTTTTCAAAAATCATGAGGTCTTGGTGAAACCTTTCACCCTGTTCATCACTTTCAGCACCTAGGTTTGCGGGAAAATTATCCAAATGTGAATGCAAAAAATGCATTTTGAGGGACATGTTGCATTTCATAGCACTGTAGTTTTTCAACAAGGCTTTGACCATCTCTCTATAGTTGGGATCTTTGTTGTTGCCAAGAAACCCACTAACGACTTGCTTAAAGCTGTCCCAAGCCGCTGCTTCTACTGATGATAAATGATTCGCAAAACTTTCGTCTTTCAGCAACTTTCTAATTTGCGGACCAACAAATATACCTTCTTTTAATTTGGCTTGAGTTATTTTAGGGAAAAATTTCGTTAGGTACTGGAAGGATGGCGCGTCCTTATTTAAAGCCTTTACAAAATTTTTCATTAATCCTAATTTGATGTGAAGTGCTGGCAAAATAACTCGTTCGGGATTTACTAAAGGCGGGTTTGCGATATTGAAGGCACCTGGTTCGTACTCAGCTCTTGGTGGCCAGTTTTCCTGAATATAATGGGTTTCTCTAGCACGGCTGTCCCAAAGACAGAGAAAACAGCAATATTTAGTGAAACCTCCTTGAAGTCCGAGAACTAGGCAAATAGCAGTAGCAGTAGCAAATATTTTCACTTTTAGTAAAAAAAGAAGAGAAAGTCTTGTGTCTATTTCGAAATTTGGAAGTACTTGTCGAAGGGCCCAGGCTGCCCCATTGCTGCAAACGAGATCCTAGAACTTCGCTATCAAATTTCGATAATTTCAAATCTCTGACCAAGTCATTAAGTTCGGCTTGTGAGACTCGATGTGGGATCTCTCCTTCTTGTCCACTTTCTGAATTATCTGCTTCGGAGTCACTTTCGCTTGAGGCTTCAAAACTTATAGGCGGTCTAGGTATGGGTAAGGTATGGTCATGTAGTTTTGGTTTTTTAGCTGATGCCACATTTGGATAACTTATTAATTTCCTCTTTTTTCTCGTTTTACCTTTAAGGTCTATCACGCAAAAATAGCACTGGCCGTGGTTAAAGGGTTCAGTCCACATCAAACTTCATGTTATGACCTTTACCCGATACCCATCTCATTAAAGTTAATCTACAGGAGGCGCAAATAAAATTAGGTGTCCAAGATTTATCGAGATTTTTTACACGGAAACCGAAATAATGAAAGTATGCATCTCTGACAGAATTAGTTATTTTCCGAGCTGAGTTTCCGAAAATATAATGTCCGCAAATAAAGCAAAAATCATCCGGATTATTTTTACATTTAAAATCTCTTTTGCAACAAGCCATTTCGTAAACACATCTACCGATATAGTATGTATAAATTTGCACTACAATTTGCAAAACAAAATTTACAACAAACAGTAGTGACAATTAAATACTTGATGTCTTTTTAAATTTATTAGACCCTAAGGTAGAGTGACCAAATGAAATGTCTCGCCAATTTTATCAGAGTAATACTAAAATTGTAGGATAGACGCTTGCAAGTTAACGGGGCTATAGTTTCAATGGCACGTCCGATTGTCGTACTGGTGTGCTTAAAATTTTCGTAGTTAAATTACCTACAACATAGGAGGGCTAACTTTTTTTCGTCAATAGAATTTTTCCGATTTTAAAGTGGTTAAATCTGAAATTGTGTAAAAAATTTCGTTTTTTTTTCAACATTTTTTGAACGTTTTTTGGCATAGTGGCCAAACTACTGAAGATACTTGAGGGCGAAGAAGGCAAGAAATTTTTATGGGAATTAGTATAATGCATAATTCAACAGTTAAAAACGAAAAAATGAAAAATGCAAATTTTTGCCGTACCTATATGAAGTAGTGTTCTGCAAAAATGGGAATTTTCATATTTTCGCCGATATCTCGGAAACTAGATCTGCCACAAGAAAATGGAAGTCATATTCGGAATCAGGAGAAAATTTCACTCTAGAAAAGGACTATTTTATTCTTGGAGACTAAAGTTGATCAAAATTTGTCGAGTAGTGATACTTAAAAAAGTAAAGTCACCTTATTAGGAAGTGGAACCATCAATTTAAGATAGAGAGTAATTTCGGTGAAATGACTGGCAGAGGTTTGACTAATGTCAGTAAGCAGAATGTGGTGTCTAGTCACTAATAAATTTTTCAAGGCGAAAGGCGATTTTGAGACTAGTTGGTATTTAGTAAGCAGGAGCAAAGAACGTACTTATATTACAAGGAAGTTGCATTCCTCCCACCGTTGCTCTAAAAGAAAATCTCGTCCAATTTCACTGCACCAGAACTGATTTGGCTTTTACTGATTGATATTAGAATCTCGTCAGATCCAATAAGTTTCTTATGTGGTGAAAGAATTGGACGAAAATTCTTGCCATATGAAACAAAATGTCATGCAACTTCTTTGTAAGATATGTACGTTCTTCGGCTGGATTCTCAAAAGGCAGTTCACTAAATTGTCAGCTGGTTCTCTGCAAGCCATAAAAAGAAAAATTTGAAGCCTTCATCTCCGCTTTTTATTTAATTAAAAAAAAAACCGCGAAAATCAAGACTGACCAACAGTTTTTGATAAATACGATTAAATGGAAATTTATTATCATCTGGAAATGCTCGCATGAAAATTAGTTATAAAATAACGCATTAATCGATTGGTCACTTTTCTAGATTTTATACATTTGTTTGAAAAATCGATTCAGATAAAACGCTCTTAAAACAAAATGTTTAAACATGTTTTCATGAGTTCTTAAAATACATAAGTACATATGTAACCGATTAATGAATATTCGTTGGAGTTTTTTATCATCACCAAATGGAAATTGCCTTTAGCTGCCTGTCTCTATGTATTTTCACCACAATTTTTTTTTAACATTTTGTGACTTTGTCTTACCCAAATCTTTTCAAGTCACAAAAAGAATTATTAATTTATAGTGACAAATTTAGTGATTTTCAGCAAAATTTGTTCAAGACGATCTCAAGCTGTTATAGACAGCAATGGGGAATTTAACACACTTTTTATTCAAAATTTGACTGGCGAATCTGCTTTGTGAAACACACCGTAGGTATCTATGTGTATTGTGTACATTGTTGTTGCACAAACAACAGCCAACAAAGTCGCATGCACGCTCAGTGATGCGTGCGTCCACAAAGAGCCGACCAACAACAAAAAAAAAAACGCGAACATTTAAGGCAACGTCAACGATGTTTCTTATTGTGCTCCAAACAGAACATTTCAAATTCATGAATGCTTTAGGAGGCGGCGCGTGGCGCAGAAAGGTGGTCCACTTTGTTGAGCTGTGCTAATGGTGGTGGTGTTGGTGGTGGTTATGATTGTAGTAAGCGAGGTGGATACGTTAAGCGTGTTTTGCTCTCATGTGAGCTGACATAGTGCTGTAGGGCATGAAAAAATACCAAACAAGATAATGAGGTTTGAGGGCGAGCAGCGCTGTGACTGCGGTAACCGAGGGAACAAACACTCTTTTCCAAATACATGCAAACAAAATGCTCATAAATGTGCACGTGTTATGTACAGAAATGTATCTATGTATGTAAAAATGTACAACGAAGTGTTCATGCAGTTGCGAATTTTCTCATTTCATTTGCCGAGAGTATGATTTCACACCAAGCAGTAAATACTTAGGTTAGATTATGTTAAGGTATTAGTCCGAAATTGGATACACTAAGGGTTAAGACTCTTTTTGTTACCGTAGAAAGTAACATGAACTGGTGAAACAAATTTCTGTTTCGGAACTAGTATTTTTTCGCTAATAGAGCCATTGGGTTATTTGTCAAAAAAGCTACAACTAATGTCATAGCTATGAGTTAAATTCGATATTCGACTGTGATCGAAAGAGTTGATCGAACGAATTTTCATTTCGTATTATGACGCTCATTCGGTGAATAAATAGCGCTATTGTGAATTTCATATTCGAAATAAAGTAGACTTTAAAGTTAGTTGAAGTTTAATTTTAATTTAAAGCCGAATTTATTTTCACTAGGTTGTTCCACCAGTTATTTTGTATGTTGTGTTGCACAGTAGTTTGGCTTTAAACATTTCTTGAAAAAAAATATACGAAGAGATCCAAGGATAATGAAATTTTGTGTCCATGTTTAGTTTAAGGTAATTAAGAAACATTCTAAAAATGTTTGAAAAATACGGTCCCTCAGTAGGGTACCTCACTTGGACCTATAGTAAACATTTCTGAATACATATTTTAATTTGAGAATAATAAATCGTAACAAAAATCGGCACACAAGTTACTCTTACGAAAGGTACCGACGGTATTATACTTAATATAACAGTAATTTACCAAAATTAAAAAAAAAAAACAAAAACCGAAACATCAGTAACTATAAAAGGTACTTTGCTTAAATCTGAAACTACTGTATTAAACGCAATGATAATATATTCAATATATTTTTTTTAAATAGCGAAAACAAAGATTTATATACATATTTGATTTAAATTTAGAATAGTTGTCAACGAAATTTGCTTGTCAACTTTCAAACAATTTTTCGAGTACTGCCAGATTTATTATCTCCGTGTTAAAATTTGTCTAAAAATTTATGTCAAAATATCTTAATTTTGAAGATAAATCTTCACTTCTGGCAACACTGAAAAAACCACGCCTACTTCTCGTATAGCAGTATTTTTGAAATATACAAAAAATAAGTTATCTCATTAATTACAAAAAAATACGTCAATACCAGTTGGAATGTGCCGAAGCTTTGAATAAGGGGCGCGCATCGCAAAGTATGGCCTCATAAATTATGAAACATTTGAATGATTGGTTAGTTGAAGGTAGTCCATAAAAATTGCAATTGTGATTGAAATATGTTAGTCTCTATAAGTACTTTTTTTGTTCCTTTAGGATGGTTCAAAATATTGGAAGATGTTATTTATTAAATATCATTTCTTTAACCACATTATTCAGTTTCAAAATCTGTTTACGAGGTTGACGTCTTATCCTACCGATGAAAGGATCAAATTATACAATTGTGATATTTACATAGTTCGACATTTCTCTTTAAAACTGCATCATTCGATGGTCTAACAAATAATTTTTTTTACTACTTCGAATGCTGAAAATAAATGTTGTCCATATCTTATTATCAATTTCAGGGCAATAAAAAAATTAATCAACATAGCCCGATAACGCAATTAATTCATAAAAACGCCCACACAAGTTAATTTAAAAGGAAAAATATGACCCAATAACATCATCGGCCCACATATGCCGATATGAATTTGAACGTCATCATCATAAGAATATATACATATCTTCGAAAAATTCTGATTTCGCTTATGCAACTCCTTGGACCTAATCAGCGTATGTACAAGCGTATCTATTTATTACTTGTCAAATGAAATGGGACTGTCAGGTTAGGTATGTATATCGAAAGTAGTAACTCCTGCGCGGTAATCTAATGTTCTACACTATTGGTAAGTATATTGATTTATTTCGATGAGGGAAACAGTGCGGGTAAAGTCGACAACACGTATGCACTAAGTACATAATTACATAATTTATCGAATTTAGAACTTCTCCAAAAAAAATATAGAAAAAGGGATGCAGCGGGAAACGTATGATATAGCCTTTTCAAGTTCATCAATTTCTTAAATGGAAAGGAAATTAACTCAAACTAGTTGTGGTTTCAATTAAACTAGAAGCGAACCAGTGCTGCCGTAAGAAGTTTTGCCAAAGTTCATGTGGATTTGCATATATTATGTATTTAAATACAAACATATGTATATGTATGTATGTAGGTACATATGTATGTCTGTGCATTAGACTGGGTCGCAAAAAAAAATATATCTACTCGATCCCAAGTGTGATACACCGTTAAAAATATAATTTTGAGTACCTTATTGTTACCTTTCCAAAGAAGGAAATGCATCGCTTACTAAAACGTTTAATGAATAATAAAGTTGTTAGGTAGAAATTAAGTTATTTAAACTTAATAGCCTAAGAAGGCACTCCAGAATAAAATAACCCTCGAAGAACTACAAAAGATTCTTTTTCGCGATATCACTCTTAGGAATCGAGTATTAAATAAAATAGTTATGAAGAAAAATCGATTTGGGACACTACAACGACAAAAATTGGTATGACTCCAGAATCCTCCACCAATAGTTTTCTAACTGGGGAAGCAATTGCAAACTTTTTCTCTCATATGGGGGGCTGGCCTGGTCTAATGAACATCCATACGTTTTATGACGAATTCGACCTTTCATTCAATTTTTCCATACACATTTGCCAATTCTCCGTTCTTGCTTCAAAATCTCATTTTCAATATTTATTTCATGTACGGTTGTTGCTGTTTTTCTTTGCTTTAATCTCTAGCTACTTTTTCTAGAGCAGAGCACTTCAGAAAGTATAAAAGCGAAATTGTAGTTGTTGCATCTCCTTGGTTTCGGCTGGAGGCAGCGGGAGTGAAGGAAAACGTTTGTGGACAAACGTATACCGTACTTCAAATATTTATAAAGGGTCTGTTTTTCAGTGTGAGTTTAACTATGGTGAATTTCTTAGACTGAGTTTAACCCTGCAATACATACATATGTATACTTAATAAAAATTAAAATTTTTCATAAGTTAAAGTACGTTTGCTGGAAGCGTGTCATATTTTCAAAGTATTTAAATCATTATAGAGGAAATAGAATTTTTAAATATGTATGAAAAAATGTTTACAGTCCATCTATGCGAGAGTGGAAACACTCTGCGTTCATCCAACTTTTTTTTGCGTTATCGTTCTTTTGCCATCAACCAAGAAAAAGTCCTAAACTGGAAAAAAATGTGCCACAGCACAATGGTTTTGATTATTCTCGCGGGCGAAAGTCAAATTTTCTGTCAAGTTGCTTTTCGTATGCAACAACAAAGCAATTGTGCACTTATCCATTGTGTGTTGTTACTTGAATGGGAATCACATGCGTGTAGTAGGTACAGGGTGTTGCAAAAGTTATCACCCGATGTTCACTGAATGTATTTTTTTTATGAATGGAAAATGGTTTTAGATTCTGTTTGTTTGATGTCTTAATTTTTTCCCGTTAGTTTGTTAAAATGATATCAGTTAAGTGGTCACATTTGGGCGGCTTTTACGCAAATTCCATGGCTTTTTGTAATAACTAAGTTTAGGATTTATTAGCAGATGCTCTCCTAAAGTAGTCCCAGAGTGTGTGGCTTATGCCAATAAACCATCACAGAAAGGCGTATGAGACATTTGACCGTGGTGATCTTGCTGAACTGGAACATCGACAAAAGGGGGCATCCCTTAGTGAGTTCACTCCTATTCTTATTATTTTTACTTTGCAAATTTCGTAAATAAAATGCCATTTTCCGCTGTTTGCAAAAATTATAGCATCTTCCGATAGGATAATGAGTTCACCGCCTCTATGTACAATACTAGAGAGATGGTAGCAGGCAATTTTTTTCGGCCCATCCCGGCATGTGAGTGAAACACACACACAAATTTTTTTCAATTTTTTTTCATAAATTTTTTTACATGACTTCAAATTTTTTTATAGTTTTTTTCGTGGGAATTTTACTTAGAGTTTGGAATCAATCAAGTGAACGCACGACGCCGGCACGAACAATAAACACAAAACCCAATATTTATTTCTGTTCTTCTGTTTTTCTGGCAGTGTGAGAATCCTTCTAATATACAGTACCGGAAAAAAGTATTGACACGGTTTTTTTCCAAATATCGCCCATTCTATAACAAAAGCCATATATTAAATTCCATAAAAAAAAACAATAATAAAAAAATAAAAAAAATTTATAATAAAGAAAATATTTACCCGTTGAAAAAAAAATTGTTGAGGGTGTGGCGCCTTTTTTTCATATAATGTATGAACTAAATTTATTTTTATGTGTATGTAAGAAAACGGGTAACACTATCGGTGAAAAAATTATCAAAACTCTTTGGAAATTTTTAGCCACTTGAGACTTGCATCTTATTATACTAAAATTGAATCCACTATAAGACTGGTTATTAGAATTTTTTGTAAAAATTCTGATTAAACAATTTGAAATCTTTGTGATATTTTTTTTAAATTTGCTGAATTTTTTAAATCTGGATTTTTATGATTTTTGTTATAAAATGAGCTACATATATTTTGATTAAAAAAATATTCGACAAAAATACGAAAAAATACCGTGCCAATACTTTTCTCCGGCACAGTACATCACGTAAACAAAACTTAATAATAATGTTTGCCTTTGGTTGACGCGTTGGTGGAAATACTATATATTATGTTAACATGTGTAGATGATGTCTTTGAGAGTAGTCAAGTGTTGCAGGCACTTTCGCATAGTACCTTATGTAATGCAAATTATTGCAATAACATCCCCACGCTTTGCTTGACATATGACACCATTTGACGGGGATGCGACTGTAGCAGTAAAATTACTGGTGTATGTACGGACTTACAACCGAATGCACAAGTATGCATGTGTGTGTGTGCGTTTATATAAATATGTATGTATGTATGTACGTACACATGGATGCAATGCAAACAACCCTACCCCGCAACGGTAACGACGGGTTATTGAGATGCAAAAGCAAACACTTCTACCACCACCTATTTTCAAATCCTTAATACTGCGAGTGGACAAGAGAAATTTTAAAATTCTTTTATGATTTTTGTTTTTTAGTCAATTAGACGCTAATATGTACGCACATAAGTAAAGATAGGGTAAAAAAAAAATAAAAGCACTGCGACATTTTGACCAATTTTCTTTTCTTGGCTTGGATCGCACGGTATTCCGTTTAACGTTACGAACTCGAAAGTAACAAAAAGGAAAATAAATAATTTGACCAAATGCAACAACTTTTATTTCATTTGGATTTTTTAATTAAGAAAAAAATGGCCCCGTTTTTTTAATTGCCGGCTGTTAGTTAAACCTATTTTGTTATTGTGCCAGTATAAAGAACAACTTGT
This sequence comes from Anomoia purmunda, assembly GCA_951828415.1. Classification (NCBI taxonomy): domain Eukaryota; kingdom Metazoa; phylum Arthropoda; class Insecta; order Diptera; family Tephritidae; genus Anomoia; species Anomoia purmunda. Next base: position 21,191,942 of record OX639993.1, read on the forward strand.
TTTTTTTCCATATGTAGAGTTTTTATATCGGGTCTTGCAATGGAACGTACAAAAGTTTTTTAAAATAAAACAAAAACGGTTTGGGATATGAATTAAATTCTTTATTCCTGCGAAAGTACAATCGATGCCATTATGTATGGAACTCGATTTCTTTTGCATGAGCACCACCGGTACTTCTGCAAAGTCCAGACGCTGAACCCGATTTTCGACGGTTTTCAAGCATAAATCGGCCGATACTGCGGCAATTTCACGTTCGATATTCGTACGAAGTTCATCAATCGTCGCTGGCTTGTTGGCATAGACCATAGACTTGACGTAGCCCCACAGGAAATAGTCTAACGGCGTCAAATCGCACGACCGAGGCACATGGGTGAATCCGCTCTTTACGGGGCGTGATAACCGGTACAACAACAACAACAACAACCGAGGCGGCCAATTGACTGGGCCATTTCGTGAGATAAAACGTTCACCAAACTTGGTTTTCAATAAATCAGTTATGACATTCGCTGTGTGGCTTGTGGCGCCGTCCTGTTGGAACCACATATTGTCCAAGTCCATATCATCCAATTCGGGCCAAAAATATTCGGTTATCATTGAGCGGTATCGATTCCCATTCTCAATAACGTGCCGGTCTTGATCATGATGAAATGGCAAACCTTACTGAAGAAAAATGTCAAAAGAGCGGGAAAAAATATGGCGTCGTTTGCTGTCACTATCGGTCTACTTTTGTAGTATCCCTATTGAAAAACCCTTTAGTTAACAATTATATTCAGAAATGTGTATTTTCGATGGTATGTATATTCTAAAACTTTGTTCACAATTTAATTTTTACATAGTTTCTTTAACTTAAATAGCAAAATTTTCATTAATTTTAGCAAGGTGACAGATTTTTGGTAAACTTCTATATGTAGTTTCACTTATATTATTAATTAATTTATATTTAACTTTCCAAAGAGATTTTTCGTGGCTAAACCTTCCTAAAGGTCTTTCGATTCAAATGCTTCATTTATCTTGCAGTATTCAATTAAAACTTTTCTTGTAATATCTGGCAACACTCTATTTCTCAAACAAAGCTTTCTTAAACCTTTTTCATTTGACACCAGTATTGAAGTTTTTCAGTTACCTTATTAATTAAACTAAATCAATGTTCGAAAAAACGAGTCAACCTTCTTCAACCATGTTATTCATAATTTAGCCGCCTATTGCAATATTTCATTTAACTTGTTATATTTTTAATTATATTTTAAAACAGGTGGCAACATTCTATAAACATATTTTCAAAATTAAGTTTTCTTAAACTTTTTAATTTGACACTCATATTATAAAATTTCATTTAACTTATTAATTTAGCTTAATATAAGTTTAAACAGGTGGCAACCTTCTCCGAATATATTTTCAAAACGATGTTTTCCCTCCACTCGACCAGATATTCGTAGTGCCTCTTGGCAAATACTCTATATAAACAAATCAACATACATCACCTTTTCGTCAACTTTACTGCAAATTTGAGAGCACGAATATAAGCTTCTTCCCTCTACGACGCCATATCTGAATTTGGGATTTTCGCAAAATTAAAACGGCGAAGTGACATTGAGCACAACTTTTAGCTCCGTCCAGGGTGAGAAGATTGAGCCGTTCGAGACCAAACGAGGTTCTAGACAGTTATCTAATGCAATCGCAGTGGTATCATATACATATAGCGAAAGCACGACGCTGCTAGCTAATGGAGATGCTTTTTATAACTTTGTACCAAACACCTACAGTGGAGACGAAAGAGGTTGATCTAGCGGTTAACGAGAACAAAACAAAGTGCCTTCTGGCAACACACAAGGAGTCTTCGTGTAGAGGGGCAAACGTCACTGTTGGCAGTTGAAAATTTGAAGTAGTGAAGGATTATACACCAATAATATCAGCGAAGAATAACTCTTCCCAACAGGTTAAGACGGTCATCATTACCGTCCTTTTATATGGCGCAGAAACGTGGACGACGTCGAATAAGTACGAGAAGGCTCTGGACGCCTTCGAGAGAACTATTCTATTTAAGGGCCATAGATCGCGAGGGTTACAGGTACCGAAGAAATTGAATGACGAACCGTATTGAGTTTTTGAAGAAAATTATTTCACTCAGCATTTCCTTGACGTTAGCTATGCTAACTTCAGTTGCACGCCGTTGGTGCCCGACCAGAGTGAAGCAAATTTTGCACAATTTATCGCGAGCGTGTTTTAAATGCACTGTCACCCACTTTTTTCTAAAGTGGATTGACCATAACCCTTCTGCAATATATTCAGTGGTTCGACAGAGAAATTTACATTTTACGTGGTACAAATAGATAGTTCAGATGACGACACTCAAAATAGTGTTTTTTTAAATAGATCCTTTCCTGTCAACATTTGTATAATTTAACAATTCTTCCTGCACACCCAATGTGGCAAGCATCGCAACATTTGCCTTATACTCAAACATTATTACGCCATTTGCATAAAAAGTATAGCCATCACAATTCAAGCGAGCGTGGATGTAACAGCTGCATACAATTCGCTACATCTGTTGACCTGATAAAAATGTGAAAGGAAGAAAGCAAAAAAAAAGACTTTTCATGCAAATATTGTGCTGCGCTTTGCGTCATCCTGTTTAACACTTTGAGGAAAGTAGGTGGCGCGATAGTAAAAGGAAATTTGCAGTTACAACGGGTACTGTTTGCTACACATTTGCCTGGCTGAATGGTCACTGGAATATTCAATGAATGAATACTATGAAAGGGAATGGCATTTTCCCGTTATGTCAATATTTGTAACATCCATTCAGATGCAAACGCTATAGATGCATTCAAATGATAAGGACGACGATGGAAGTTATTGAATGTAGAAAGGCTGTAAATGAGTTATATGACTGGAAACTCTGTGGCCAACTAAAAAGACTTTGTATACTATGAGTTATATTTCCCTAATATACATTTTGTTGCGAATCTTTGGTTTCAACCGGTACATGTCGATAGATCAATAATGATAACCATAAGCAAATTTAAAAAAAAAATCCCATTCCCCAACAAAAGTATTATTATTCTGCGCAAGCATCGACGATAACATTTTGAAATACTTTGAACCGAACCGACGTCAAACCGTATCATGAACCGTAGCACGAACCGTAGCACGCACCGAACTGCAGCTCTCCAAAAAATAGTTCGGTTCAAAATTAAAACCCACTAATACATTTTTTAAGTTTTGCAATACATAACTTTGCTTAAAAATGCAACGTTTATGATAAAACTGCTAAACAAACCAAAGAAAAGTGGTCAAAACTGTCAAATTTTTGACCACAGGTGTATATATAAAATTAGGCGGAATTTTTTTTCAAAATTTTCTCTTTGATGCACAAATGTGTCTAGTAGAAAACTTTTTTAAATGGAAAAAAATGCACAATCCCTTCAGCAAAACATGTTTTCTAAAATCAACATTAATGTAGCCACTTTAAATTTGCACTTTATTCTGTTAAAACATTTCAAAAATTCTGAGAGCAAGTTTGAAATTTGTGTGGATTTTTCCACATTTGCACAATTGTGAAACTTTGGTTTAAACGGTTTTAGTTGCAGAAAAAATTAAAAATTATTAAAATTAAATTAAGGAAAAAAATAGTCAAAACAAGTAATTATATGGTGGCGTTATAATTTTGAAATAGCCTGTAGTTTCGAAGTAAAAGACGTACGTGAAAAAAAAGTTCGTTAAGTATTTTTTAAGCATTAGCTTAAATTATCGAATGTCTCGCTATTTTCAGGTCGTTTCTTTCCCATAAATATAAAATTTTCAGCCTTGGACAGTAAGTTTCAAGTGAGTAAAAGTTCACGTTGATTTTTGATAATTTTTGTTTTTGCTGACGGTGTTGGGCATTTTCCACCATATAAAGAATACTACATTTTTTTTTGTATGGGAAAAAATTCGCTGCGAATTTTTAATCTCTTGAAACCTTCACTTTGTTCTACTAAAATTTATAGGCAATAAAATTACATGTTTGCCCTACATCTTTTTTTAGACTTCGAATCAAAAAGTTTAAAATTTTGTTGAACTTTTTTTTTTATAATTGCTGAGCGTTCGCGAATTTTGTACAAAGTGGTAAATTTGGGCTTATATGGTTTTGGTTATAGAATGAGCCATATTTTGCTAAAAAAAATTTACGAAAAAGTTTTAGCATGAAAAACATTGTGGAGAATAACCAAAAGTTACTGTGGCAAAACTTTTTTCCGGCAATGTAATTAATATTTACTTATTTTATTATTTATTAAGTGCAGTACCATTGCGGCAATCACTTCCTATGAACACTTTGTTTAAAGCTATTTAAATGGCCAAATAATCGCTTTCAAATTGATTTTAAAAAAATGCAGGCAAATAAACTTCACATACTTTCTGTAATTTATTTTTTTTTTTTTTTTTTCAAAACAATAATTCATTTTGCATGCACATATCACTTATTGTAAGTACTAAATTCGAATTTTACACGCTTGACAATCAGGGCACAAATGGCATTGCCGGTATGTAGCGCAACGCCTTGACGGTAGCGCTGTTTGGATTGGCTAGATCCTTCATTATACCCTGTATACGCGAGACTACATCGCTGCGTTCCACATCACCACGATCTATCATGCGCTTGAAAAGCGTATACAATTGCCGCTCCGCCGATGCACTAGACAATTCGTGTAAATCTTTCAACAGTTCTTCGGAGTAGCCCTCGTATTTGCTGAGATTCGCCGCTTTGGCGTCACGTTTCAACAAATCGTAGACAAGTAAAAATTCCACATATGGTTTCGTTGGTGGCACACGCTTCTTTCCTGCTGTCGATGTACTCGACCAATGATCCAACGCATTTTCGGTATCGAAGGCAGCACGACCATAGTTGTCATCGTAAAGACGCAAAAAGTTGTCCAAGGACTCTACATCATTTGTGAATTCATCGTGTTCCGTCTCCGTTTGTATGTCGCGTATCAGCGCTAATGTTAACTTATCAAAGCCTTCGGTATTATCGCCGATCTCATCGAAAACCGCATAGCCTTCACGTTGCTCCGGTAGAGGTTTGATTAGTGGTGATATCAGTGGTGCATAAAGACCGGGTTTGTGAACAGGTGTTGGCGGCGCTGTAGGCTTCGGAGTGGTTGTGGTTGTGGTTGTGGTGGGTTGCCACCAAATAGGTGGTTTCCACCAACTCGACGCTGGCGTACTTCCATTTGTTGGTGGTCTGGTAGCAGATGGACGCGCAGTGGATGTAGTGAGCCACGACGATGGTTTTCCTGTCGACATCCAACTGGCGGTGGAAGGCGGTTTTGTCGTAGGTGAAGCATTGAAGATATTCGTCAATTCGTCATCACTTACACTGAACGGTGGTTCGACGGTGGTAGTCGATAGTGGCTCGTATTGCAGATAGTCGATGTAGTAGGCGAGCGCTTGCATTGAAGCAGGCAAATAGCTGGTGAGTAAATTGGGGCCTGCCCATGTGTGTGGCACAAAAATAACGTAGGTGGCAAAAAACAAGCACCATGGCGAACCGAAAAACATTTTCGCTGTTAAGTTAATTTTCTTTTTTTTTATGCTAAATGTGTAATTCGTACATCTTTAAATCAAGGGGGGCAAAGGTATTGTGCGACGAAAAAAGAAAAGAACTTAATCAATTTATTTAAAATGTGTGATTTTGAAAACAGCGCTGCAGAGTAATTCTTGTTTCCAAAAGCAGTTTACGAACCAGACTGAGCTCTGATCTTGCCCATTTGACGCACAAACGTAGTTAAAATGCGACGTCGACGACGACGACCTCTTCTGAGGTACAACTATTGGCGTTAAGGTGAGCGTTTGGCTTTTCATATATACATATGTACATACATATATACATACCTGCATAAGTGTACATATGTACATATGTATGTACATATGTGTGCGTATGGTAGCAGTAAAATTTCGTGGAAGCTGGGCGCAGATGAGAAAGGTGAACTTTTGATAATTTTGTTTTGTATTATTTATTTTGCGCTGTTTCTTTTAGAAAGCCCACAAAAGGCCGCAATAATCAGTTGGTTAAATGCTCCAAACCAGTTGTGTAGTTGTGTTGATACTTATTTAAAAGTTCTGTGAAAGAGTGCCGTTATAAAGGGTTCGCACAATTTTATGTGTTCTCAAACATTTCTGCTAAAGCTCCATTATAAGTTTTTATTTGTATTACTTACATACATACTTATGTACATAATTGTACATATATTTTCGTATTTTGAGAATTGAAATCAGGGACCTTAACTGGAATGATTTTTTGTTTTCAAAAGCGTCAATAAATAATTGTTATTTTATCACCGTGTTTTCACTCCAAAACAAAAGTGAAATTTTAACTTTTATTTTTTGACCAAAAAAAAGGTAATTTAAAAAGTTCATATTTTAAATTTTATACTTCACTGAAATTTCAACTTTTATTTTTGACCGAATTGCGAACGAAAAACATATTTTTGACCGGAAAAATAAAAGTTAAAATTTCCATTTTATATACATACAATATATTTCAAATTTTATATTTCACTGAAATTTTAACTTTTATTTTTGACCGAATTGCAACCGCATTGCGAACGAAAAACATATTTTTGACCGAAAAAATAAAAGTTAAAATTTCAATTTTATTTTTTCAGTCAAATATAAAAGTTAAATTATGACTTTTTTGTCGGTCAAAAATAAAAGTTAAAATATGATTTTTTGTCGGTCAAAAATAAAAGTTAATAAGACTGAATTTTTCGGCCTGTTTATTTGTATCAACAATAATTTTTATGAACTCAACTTGTTGAGTCAAAAAAAAAAGTTAAAATATGACGTTCATTTTAAGCGTAGCTTGTAGCCAATGAAGCCACTTTGATGATTCTGTGCTTATCTAGATTTAAAATGAAACCGATTTTCCTAACATCCATTACAAAGCAGATACTAATCTATTTATACCACAGATAACAGTAACAACTAAAATAACAACAAAGGACTGTTTTAAAAATACCAATACCATTGATAGGAGCGATCAAAATAGCGATAATCAACACGAATACGACCGACGAGCCTTTCAAGAAAAGGTAATGAATATCCACGCAGAAAAGTTTCTTAGTACGAGTATAAAGTTGGCCATCTCTCTTTATTACATATATTCCGTTAATTGGAATTTTTTTCTAAATTACCTTTAAGCACGTATTTCATAGTTTGTGGACTTTATTAAATAAAAGAAGAAGTTCTTTGCTATGGAAATTAAAAAGTCTTACAAATTATCCTCTGACCCAACCCCCGACCTTTGAAAATTGCAATGACACATCAAAGTCTCGGAAATACTTACACTCAAAAAAAAAAAAAAGAAGAAATGTCTATTGAAAAAACAGCTATTTAAAGAAAGCAAAATGGAAATGAATTGCCACTAAAGAAATATTTACTATTCCTTTTTGATCTTTTGTTTATCTGACAGGGTGGATATTTGGTTTGGAACAAACCGCTTTCGGCATCGTGTCATCTGCAGTGTCATTTTTCGTTCTCAAAAAATATTTTCGAATCGAATTGGCAAGGAATGACGGAAAATCGTTCCAAAATACATCGAATATTTACTACTTTTGGAGAAAACAGATTTCATTTTATGTGAGTTTTTATTCATTTTGAATAAACTTTTATTAAATCTGGAGAAAATATCGCAATTTTAAGAAAAAATTACAACATGAATATAAAAAATTGCTCTTCGGTCTTTTTTTTTAATATAGTATTCCGAGCGAACGCCGATTTTTATGGCCGAACCAAACAGAACTTTGGGCTATTGTGGCCGAAGCCTCCTTTTATCGCTATTAAAAGAGGAACATTAGTTTGAATTCCATTCATTTCAATTCATCGCAAAAATATATATGAAAACCTTATAATTTTAATGTTCGAAGTTTAATACTTTTATATTATAATGTGAAAATCGGCTTTTCCACGGTATAAAGCTGACTAGCTGAGCAGGTGCACTCGATGGAGAAACAGAATGATATTTTAAAGGCTTGAAAAAGTATTAAAAAATGTCACAATTTCTTGGCAGAAGATCTTCATTGAGAAAAGTGTCCCATTCGTTAGGTAATGTGTAATTTTTTCGAATTATTACTGCAGATCCTATCGTATTAATACAAAGTGGCAAATGCACGGCCAAAGTCCGGCTTTTTCTGGCCGAACCGGAATCGAACTTTGGTTGCCAAACACGGCCGAAGCCGAAGTTCGGTCGTTCTATAGTTGATGATGTTGCTTAAAATCATAATTTGTTGTATTTAAAATCGAATCGAGTTTGTAAGCATTACACAGATTTCTCTTTCATTGTTTATTTTTTAGTTGGAACTAAAGCTAAGTATTTTCACATTTTCGTATATCGTATTTCGTATCACGACGCGAGGTGGTCATCGTAGCCGAAAAAGTGTTTTTTTTAACGTTCCCACGACAGTCGGTTCTACGGTACCGGAACGGCCCGGATCTATATCCGGCCAAGGACTGTCACTTAAGCAGCATTCCCCAAAATTTTATGGGGAATGTTTTATGCTGTTACAACAACAACAACAAGTTTTTTTTTAGTAGCAATCGCCCGTCGACAGGCAATGGCGAACCTCCAAGTGTATTTCTACTATGAAAAAAACTTCTCACAAAAATCACTAGCCGTACGGAGTCGGCAGAAACTGTAGATCCCTCAATTTGTGTTAAAACATCAAAACGCACACCACAAATTGTAGGAGAAGTTAGGCCAAACAGCAAGCTGCCGTGTTAGCGCCAAATTATTATTATTGTTATGACTCACTCTATTTTATTATGAAATTTGGTATATGTTTTTTTTTATATATATAAATACGTTCTTAGTGAAACTATTGTTTTTATGTAAGCAAAGTTACGAAAAATATGGAAAAAAATAATGTAACCTCTCAGTTTAATCGATTTAAAATGAGATTTGTAGCATTCCTTATGTACACAAACTGCTCAGTTGATAGCAATATCCGTTACTTTTCGAGGAAAATCTTTGAAAAGTTCAGAGTATACTACATACATATTCTCAAATATAAAAAGCTCTGAAAAGATCCTCCTACCTCACCCTTTAATCGAAATATTTATTCCAAAAAGTAAAATAATAACGTACATATAAGAACTCAAAAAAAAAAAAAGGCACAAAATTGGAAAGCACAAATTTGACCAATATACTGCATATAATGAATATTCATACGGAATAAGGCAAATGAAGACGACAAAAGCGAAAAACATTATTCCCTGGACGATGGCAACGGGAAAGTCATGAAAGATTTAAAGACACAAACCTGAATTTCAGTTTAAAACAAAACAAAATTCAATCGAAACAATGGTGAAAAGAATTAAAGCAAGGCAAACAAGAAACAAAAAGCAGCTGATTAAAAAAAAGAGGGGCAAGTTTTCATATACATATATACCTACATACATACATATGTACACGGATCTGTATGTAATATTGAAATATATATGTATGTATTCTCTGCGCAAGTAGCGCTATAATCATGTAATAAAAAATATAAAACCAAGTATAGTACTGAAAATTCTCAAAGGAATACAAAATGGTATAACGGTAGTATTAGCATAAAATTCGATTACGTTATTTTCATACTTTTTACCAAAATTCATTCATTTTGTAAATCATCTGTGAAGCCAATGCTTCGTCTAGGCCATTGCGTGGCGTATAATTCTTTCACTTTTATTAGATGGCCAAAAGTCATGCGATAGCTATGTATGTATGTATGTATGTAGGTTTATGTAGTGAATGTACTTGCTTAATGGCAAAACTTAGCCGGCAAGTTGAAATACGTACAAAACTACGCGAAAAGACAAGCAAACTAAGTAAAAAAAAAAGAACTGTAAAGATGTGCGAGAAAGCCAATGGGACACATAGAGTTACTCAATTCTCAAGTGGTTGGTCTAGCAGCAATAGATACATTTGGTTGTACCTATACAAAAATGAAATGAATAGACATAATACGTATGTATGTATGTACATATCTATGTAGGTATGTTAGTCACAAATAGGTAAATAGGTCAGTAAACAAATATGCTGGAGTGTAGTGAATACGCAAATGTTAATTACGAAATTGCGCAAAGTATGTCAGCGGAGTTAAGATTTAAAAAAAAAAAATAACAAGAATAACAAAGATTTGAAGAACAAAATTTCAATTATTAATACGTACTTACATATGTACAGTCCCGGAAAAAGTGTTGGCATAGTATTTTGTTTTTCATATTATCTGCAATATTTTTTTTTTTTTGCTAAAACTTTCTTGCTAATTTTTTTTACAAAAATATAGCTCATTATATAACCATCTAAATTTAGATTTCAAAAATTCCCAAAAATCAAGCAAATTTAAAAATTTGGTCATCAAAATTACAAAAACTTCCGAGTACGCAGTCGTGTGTGTAGTCCATTCAATTGTTGTATAATGAGGTGCACGTTGTATGTGGCTAAAAATCACCAATGATTTTAAAACATTTTTTTCACCCTTTTAGTGTTACCCCTCTTCTTACATATGTATGTATGTATGTATACAAATAAATTTTGTTCATGTTTAAAAATCAACGCAACAAAAATTTTCAAAAATCAACGGGTATTTTCAGCCATTTAAAAATTTCACTTTATTAAAATTGAGTGGTCTACAAAGCTGCATATGCGAAAATATAAATTAAAAATTTAAATTTTTTTAATTTTTTTTTTTGATTTGTGAATTTTGTACAAAGTTTGAAATTTGTACTTACATATGTATGTATGTATATGGCTATAAAAAATTAACGAACAAGTTTTTTCACGAAAAACTTTGTGAATAATATAAAAAAAAAATTAGTGTGTCAATACCTTTACTCGACACTGTATGTATTTACTTAAAAATTTATATAAAACATCATTGACCGAAGTTTATTGAACTGTTATGGCATACTTATCTACATTTGTATGTGCGTGTGTACATTTTTCAATGAAAAACTGGTTTCATGCGTTGCAATTCACATGTTGATTGCTATTTTTTTATTTTAATACACTGACGTTGGAAATTATACAGTTTTATTATTTTTCACATTTTCCATGTTACATTTTTTTCATTCAGTAACATAAATCATAAAAATTTTATATTTTTTTCTCGGAATTTTCAGAAGGATTTGCAAGCCTAAATTTCAAATACAGTGGAACTTCCTTATAGTGAATTCGCAGGGGACCTAAAAATCGCTTCACTATATGGAGACTTCATTATATAGAAATTCATTTTTTTCTTTTGTAATTTTATTTAAAATAATCAGTAAGTTTGGTTTGAATTACATTCTTCCATTTTTCATTTTCAACAAAAGCTTCCAAATCATTTAGACAGTTAAAAACATTAATCGGTACGTCACTTTTCATCTCCACAAAGGTTCTTATACAGTTAATGGAAGAAGAAACTTGTCCTAATGTAGGTAATGCCTCATCAGTATCTGCCATTTCTTTTTCAGTGTCCAAATCGACTTCATCGATATCTAAAAAGGAAAAAAAAAAGAAATTGTGTTTATTACATAAATATTTGTTTGGTTACAACAAAAATAAATATTCACCAGGTACAGCTGGAACTCCGCGACTTTCTAGAACGCTGCTGAGGATATCTTCCTCGGACGTGTTTTCCGAGGTCGGCACATCAATATCAACATTGACATAGTCCTCAAATGATGCCTCGATATTTGTCACTTTTTTAAATGAAGACTGCAAAGCAGCCAAATCCGCTATTGAAAGAAGGTCTTCTTCATCCCACTGCTCAGATGGATTCTGCATGGCATCTTTTGAAAATCCTGCCTTTCTAAAACAGTTGGCAATTGTTTCTGGTTTAACATAGACATCCCATACAGTGCTTAAATTTCGAATAGCGTGGAGTAAGTCTATGGTAAAAACAGAAGTTCCCCCATCCAGCTGAGCCAATATATTCGTTAAAATACGTTTCCTGTAATGTTGTTTCATGTTGTAGAAAATGCCTTGGTCCATTGGTTGCAGTAACGAAGTCATGTTGGGAGGAAAATAAGCAAGCTGAATGTTTTTTAGCTTGTCATTTACATCTCTAGGATGCGCAGTGCAGTTATCAACAAAAAGTAAGACCTTCCTGTGTTGTTTACCAAATTTTTTGTCCAGCTTTAGAATCCATTTGGTAAAAATCTCACTGGTCATCCATGCTTTTTTGTTAAACTCATAATCGACATCTAACGATTTTACTCCCTTAAAGCACCTCGGATTCTTCGCCTTTCCGATTACAAGCAATTTAAGTTTTTCCGATCCAGTCATATTGCTTCCCACCATGACAGTTATTCTCTCCTTGCTTTGTTTTCCCCCAAAGCATTGCACATTTTTGAATGTCAGTGTTTTATTTGGCAGGCATTTGAAAAACAATCCAGTCTCATCGGCATTAAAGATGCCGTTTGCGTTGTAATTTTCAATCAATCTTGGTAAAACGTTCATTACCCATTCTTCGCGATTTTGTAGGTTGGCGTCAGCACTTTCTCCACATAACGATTTTTGAACAATACCATGGCGTCTTTTGAACTTATCTAACCAACCTGTACTTGCCTCAAATTCATGGTGTCCTAGTGCTTCAGCAAAATCTTTGGCCTTTTGCTTCAATATTGTTCCAGATAAAGGAAGATTCTTACCACGTGCAACGACTATCCATTTCAGCACTGCTTCATCAATATCCTCAAACTGGCAAGTTCGAAGCCTTTTGCGTTTTACGCTAATTGCCGCATCTTCTACATTTTTCAAAATCATTTCCTTATTTTTTAGAATATTTGATAAAGTGCTGGGAAGTATTTCAAACTGATTAGCAATATCTTTTTTTCGTACCTTCCCTTCTTTAACTTTGTTAATAATTAATAACTTTTTTTCAAGTGAAATGCTGCTTCGATGCGTCATTTTTACTTCAATTTCTTAACACAACTGAACTCCTACTACATACAATGTACCTATGTATGTATTTTCATTTTGGGATTCCCCGTATTACATTTCTACATTTCGTTTATTTCTGAGAATACGCAGTTACAAATAATTGAGTGTAACCGAAAACATATTTGAAAAAATTCACTATACCGAGACAAAAACGTATGAAGCTTGATTTTCAAGCAGTAAAATTTGTTCATTATATAGAAAACTTCACTATATAGAAATTCATTATAAGGAGACAAAAATGCACCGAAAGTAGAACCAAAAAGCTGTGTCTTCAAAATGACTTCATTATAGAGAGAGCTTCATTGTAGGGAAGTTCACTATAAAGAAGTTCCACTGTACCTAAAAATTTTGATTGTTACGTTTTTGCTGACGGTATTTGGCATTTTTGTCCATATAAAATTCCTGTATGCAAAATTGCGTGGGTTAAAAAACGAATTCAAAATATTCTCCAAATTTAGATAATAAATAAAACTGCTGTTCGATTTTGACTATACATAAAATCTTCTCAAAGTCAACTTTCAAACTGCTTATTTGGGGTAGTGCTAATGGAAAGTATTGGCACACTGACTTTTCTATATTATTCACATTTTTTTCTTGCTAATTAAAAAGTTTGAAATTTTGATGACCATTTTTTAATTTGCAGAATTTTTGTGAATTTTGTACACATCCCAAAATTTGTATTTGGTTTTTGCTATAGAATTAGCCATATTTTCATAAAAAATTAACGAAAGTTTGAAAAGCATTGTGAATATTAAAAAACAAAAGTGACTGTACAAACAATTTTTCCGGCAAGGGATGTACATTTCATATGTATGTACATATTTTATAATTTTTATTAATGCGGATTTGAAACAGAAGAGGTTGAATAAAGTTTAGGGGCGAAGAATTACAACAAGAAATATTAAACAAGTTTCAGCAAAGGAAAATGTTTAATCATTTCCAGACCCAATGCAAATTCATGTCGCATATATGTACATAAAAAACGGGTTACCCTGTTTAGTTTTTTATTATTTTATTACAATTTAAAACACATACAAAATTGTTCAAAATGCCGGCCCTTCTATCTGCAATAACAACAACTAGAGAGCAATAGTGTGTAAAATAAAGACGACAACAATATCAGATAAGCGCTAAGAATACTCTCAGTGGAAATATCATTCAAAACTTTTGCAAGAAATATTTTTAAATCATCAATATAATTTGCCTGCATATTTAGTGTTTCACCTCCTAACATTTTATAAGCGTTTCTAACGACGTTTAAATTTGAACTACAGGCTGTCTTATTAAAACATTTTAGGATTTTACTCCGACAAATACCGTAGTCCTTCTTAAAATTAGCTGTAACTTTGATGTTTTTAGGGATTGTTCTCTATCGAAAAATACTAAACCCCTATTTTTTAAATCCAAAAATATTTTGAGGTCGCTCAAAGCGGTCAAGGTTTTCTATATATTTTATTTATCTGAGGAGAATACGATTGTTTGTAGAAACAGTAAAGAATTCTTGAAAATCAAAATTTTTCTATCAGCAAACTATGTTCCTGATCAGGAGACATCAAAGAACAATACCCAATGGTTTATTAACCATTTTTAATATTAACTATTTTTTATGGTTCCCAAACAAAAAAACAAACAAAAAACGCACAAATGGTTATATTATTATTTAAAGTCTCCTGAGAAACAGAGATTTCCTCTCGCAAATTATTGATGTTCATACCATTATTAAGAAAAATTGTTTTTTCCGCATACAAAATTCTTGGGAAGGTTTAAGCCCTTCTGAATATTTTTTTGATGTATAAAAATAGGGGTATTGTTGACGAAAGTTATTCACGGTTTTCTCTTGACGCCCATGTATTGTACTTCATATGAGCGTGAGGCGAATGGAAAAAGTAAGAGCATTGAATGCTACGCCGAACTTTTGGCTTCACATTTTTTTCATGGAGTATGTAGGAGGATATGTGGTATGTGGTATGTTCGCAAATTTTCCTTTTATAAATCGCTTAAGAATGCAAGTGTGCACAATGCTTTGCTTTTTCTTTTAGCTACATACATATGTATGTATGTATATGATTTTGAGCACAAATAATAGTAGGATTTACGCACCAAATCAATGCTATGTGGCCGTCAGCATCTGTGCATTGACGCCCTGAAGTGCCTAATGCTACCGTTTAAATATCAAAAATATGTATTTAAAAGTGAAAAAAGAGTTTTGAACACGACTTACCGTTTAGCGAATGTATTAATTTATTGGATATGTTTGCATAAACTTTTACGAGTTTCCCATTACTTATGAGTTCAAGTATTCGCACTACAAGACTTGCCAGCACGGCATTCTTCTATTAAATTACATTTATTCTATTTTCTATGGATTCATAACACAACACTGAACTTGATATTGTTTTGAAATAATGTTGCAAACTTGTAATTTTATAGGACTTTCGCCCTACTAGAGTTTTTAGTCAAATTTTTCACATTTATAAAACCAACTCGAAATAAAAATATATGCATAGATGACAGCCTGTCATGCATGGCAATGTTGGTAGTACTGTTTGTTGACATTTTTCCAAGGTACAGCTGTCAAACTATCGAGGATAGTATCGATGGTTTATTACCTATCGATGCTGTCGCGGCAGATTTTTGACATCTTTTTTGAACAGATACATCATTGTGAATGACACACTTGAAGCAGCGGAAAATGTATATTTTTTTACAAAGATTTGTTGGTTAAATGGCGGAAGAGAAGAGGGCGTGGCAGAATACCTTCAGGAGAATGTAGGCCCAGCCATTTTCAAAAAATAACCTCGTTGGATCCAACTCCAGGTGCACCTATTTATTTTTATATTCTGGAGAATATGTACATTAGGGTACATTCTATATTTCTGTGCATAATCACTTTAATTTTTTAATTTTCGAACAAAAAAAATGTTATTCGATAGTACCGATATTCTTTACATCAACTATCGATGGTCTCAGCTATCGTTAGTTCCACACCTCCACTCCAGAGAGTTATTAAATAAAGTTACACTTGCGTAAGATTGAGTACTTATATTCATAAATACCCAAGCAACTTTGTTGGTAATAGTGTTGGAGTTTTTTCTAATTGAATAAAAAGATCAACTATATAACTGAGATTTAAAAAAAAAACTACAGCTACAGCTACTACAGCTTTTAGAAATGGTACCAAGAAATACAAACCTGTGTATTTGTAACATAAAGCAGCAACAACAATCCACAAATTTTCAATAACAATTAACATAATAAAACTTATTGCTTAATTCATAACAATGATTAATAATTTGAATCGGTAAGCAATTTCTCTTCCACCCATAAATCGCTCAAAAACTGAATTGGGCTAATCTTGAATTTATCTCTATTAAAAATTTTATTAATCTGGCAATATTGTAAGCGAACATTTGTTTTTTTTTTCATTTGATAAGGGAAAATTGCAGTCATCGCAAGCATTAAAATATTCACATCATAGTGCATTTAAATCGTAAAATCAATCAAAATGAATTTGATAACAGCCATAAAGTTGTACATTGAGAAAATGTGTAATGAATCGGGGCCTGGCATGAAAACCATATTGCTGGATAAAGAAACGGTACGTACATAAATCACACGTATAGTTTGTATATTGGTTTAATTTAAATTGGGTATACCCTTTAGACCAGCATAATTTCAATGGCTTTCAGCCAATCCGATATGCTACAGCGGGAAGTGTACCTCTTTGAACGGCTAGATTCAGGACGTTCCAATGAGCGTATGAAAAATCTCAAATGTATTGTATTCATTCGGCCTACCAAACAAAATGTTCAGTTACTGGCAGATGAACTCCGCAGTCCCAAATATGGATCGTATTTTATTTGTAAGCATTTAAGTATTTTTGTAGCATTCATTGTCTAATCTTTAGAAGTTTCCATTAGATTTCAGTAACATCATTCCGCGCACCGACATCAAGTACCTAGCCGAATGCGACGAAAGTGAGTCAGTGCGTGAAGTGAAAGAAGTGTACGCAGATTATCTTTGCGTTAATCCGAATTTGTTTTCACTCAACATAAACTGTAGTATGTATCGCCTAAATTGGTTACCGGATGCGCTCGGACGCACTGTACAAGGCATATTGGCTGTGTTATTATCGCTTAAGCTTAATCCGGTTATACGTTTTCGTGCCGGCTCGGCAGTGGCGCAAACTTTAGCTAAACAAATATATGAACAAATTTGCAAAGAATCGAGTCTTTTCGACTTCTCACGTACACACGAGAATGGCGCGGCACCGCCTCTACTGCTTATTTTGGATCGGCGTGATGACCCGGTCACACCACTGTTGCATCAGTGGACGTATCAAGCAATGGTGCACGAACTGCTCTGTATAAACAACAATCGTGTAGACCTTTCGAATATACCCGGTATACCGAAGGATTATAAAGAGCTAGTTCTATCTGGCGATCAGGATGATTTCTATGGCAAAAATATGTACGCAAACTTCGGTGAAATCGGCTCTACCATCAAAAACTTAATGGAGGAGTTTCAACGAAAAGCCAAAGATCATAAGAAGGTTGAAAGTATAGCTGATATGAAAAATTTCATTGAAACATATCCACAGTTCAAGAAAATGTCTGGCACTGTGCAAAAACATCTTTGCATAATGGGTGAATTGTCGTCACTTACCTCGAAGCGCAACCTTTTCGAAGTATCGGAATTGGAACAGGAAGTTGCCTGCAAGGCAGAGCATTCGGCTCAGCTACAACGTATACGCAAAATTATAGCCGATGAACGGATTTCAGTGGATGATGCCATCAAATTAGTGGCACTCTATGCGCTGCGTTATGAGCGTCACGCCAATTGTGATACATCCAGTTTGCTGCAAATTATTAAAACGCGTGGCGGACGCACAGCCATTGTGCCCAGTTTAATTGAGTATGCCGGCACGCATATGCGACAAGGCGAGATTTTCAATTTAGTACGCATTTCCGATGCAGTCAAGCTGACACGTAATTTAATTAAGGTCAAGAAAAAGATATACATATGACAAAAGAAATGACATGATTTTTATTAATAATTTTCTCTTCCTACAGGGCTTAAAAGGGGTGGAGAATGTTTTCACACAACACACACCGCTACTCAAAGAAACACTGGAGGAAGTATTTAAGGGTCGTGAATTAGATCCAATGTATCCGGCAATTAACTCTGAACTTGTGCCATTCCGTCGACCTCCACAAGAAGTGGTCGTTTTTATTATTGGTGGCGCTACGTACGAAGAAGCTTTAGCTGTGCACCAACTAAATAATGTCGGCTATAAAGTTATACTTGGCGGTACAATTATACACAATTCGGAGAGCTTCATAAATGAGGTGTTGAATGCCACTGAGGGCATACAATTCAAACATACCAAAACAATGTTGAAATACATTTCCAGCGACAATTACTAGATTATGCCATTGGCGATCATAGATATGTTTATCATTCTACGAAATTTCCATTTATTCCTTACATCTATGTATACATGTATGTATGTTTATAGTTGGTCATGCCAACTGACTTTCATATTTATTATTTGTATTCTATGTATTTTATTTATTATACTACTGTTAAGATATTGTAATATAAAGATGTAAAAAAACAAAACAAATACATAATTCATTCAAAAACCAAATAACTTTCAATATTGGTTAATGCTTAAGAATTATAGGCTATGAAATTTATTATCATACTAGCCAATCCCAGGCAAACTCTGTTACGCCTCAAAGAGTAAAACGTAATGTGTGTGTACTGAAACTTATTAAAAAAAAAAGTTGATTGACTGACCGAAATCATAAAATTTATCGTTGAATTCATCGTAGCTCGATTTTCGAAGATTTTACGAAAATTACGTCGCTGAGTCCAAATAGCTACGACCGAATTTGAAATGAAATATTTTTTCAAAAAACCGCTTGACCTGAAAAAGTCAAAAATATCTGCTTAAAAACCTTTTTAAAATTTTTTCTTCGGAATCATAACAAAGAGATGCTGATAATGGGATGAATAATGAGTTTTGAATGAGTTTTTCTTAAACTAATATTTCACAAAAAGTATAAAAAAAAACACCAAAAATCTCGTTATGATTCTGCTGAATATTTTTTTTTTTAATTTTTTTGAGTTGTCTTTTTCCAAATAGTTTTCCTTATAACTGGCCTTCAGCCCATAAATTGATTATTATGAAGACCTATTAAAACTTAATCTGTTGATTAATCTGAGGGGATTTTTTTTTTTAGATTTTTCCGCAATATTTTAGCTGATGTCTTAAACTATAAAGAATTTTATAATTCCGATTCTATGTTCTTCAAAAAAATTTTACCACTCTACTGTTTTGTTTAATATTAAAATAAAAAAACGCGTGGACCTTAGTGCGAGAGCCAGAAGTAAAGCTTCTTGGCTTATCCCATAAAGAGATAGAGAGCGGAATGCGGTATACCCAAGGCGAATCCTTAAAATTAAAGGTGGATTGATTGAGCCAAAAATGTGACGATAACTGGTAATGGAAGTTTTACTTCAAAAATGTCTATAATGTTCGTAAATAATAACGCAAGTGCAACATGTGAGATCCAGTCATCACTGGGTTTGCATACAAGGAAAATTTGTTCTTGCTGGATTTCAGATAATTTTTTCAATTGCCAAATAAGGAAAAACTCAAGCCATGAAAGCACAAACCAGGCGAATTTATAGATGGTGATGGCATAAGAGCAGCTGATTTGATTTTTTTTATTCACCTACATGTATTTTGTTTTTGCTTTGGCGTATGAGCTTTCAAAAGCCGTAAAAGCAAAAACAAAATGTATTTAAATTTTGACAACTCTTACGCAGAAGCAAAAACAAAATACATAGGATATTTGTAGTGGTATTTATAACACCACCTTGTATGAATCCGCCTTGGCACAAACAAAATACTTATAAAATTAACAGCTCATAAACTTGGACAGCACAAGCCGTAGAAGCAAAAACAAAATAAATGTGAAATTTATTGATTAGCATTCGACGAGACATGATCTAAATTTGCAATGGAAGAACAACTGCATACCTAGAATTTTTGTTCAGAACGAAAATGAGTGCTTGATTTTATTGTTGTTGTTGTAGGACCTAAGATTCACTCGTTTCACTACATTTCATAAATAATTTGCTGCGTTCATTTGTTATTGTATGTATTTTTATAATTGGTTTTATTGAGTTTGCTTGAGGTTTACAATTGTTTTTTTATTTTAAATAATTGGTTAAATTAATTCCTGCACCAAAAATACATACCCATATATTTTCCAACTTATTAACAACAGTCGTGTAATAACAAATATACATACATACATACATAAGTATATTAAGACAATTTGGGAAAGGTAACCAAAATAAATTGTTGCATTGTTGTATTTAAAATAAATCTATTGATATTAAAAATATTTATTTTTTAACGAAAGGTCGTACAACAAATATCCTTTTGTCATTTACATACATACGAAATTAAATTTGTCCATATACTTGTTAAGTTTTTTGCAGACGACGTGTTGCGCGACGTATGCGACGTTCTCCTTCCCCGCCACCACCACCACCACCACCACCACTGCCGCCGCCAACTCCACCGGACGGCGCAGGTGGCGCAAATAAATTTGTAGCAGCTGGCGCTGCAGAGGGGCCAGCTGAAAAGTTAAATGGAGATACAGAAGATTGCTGTGTGCCAGCAGCGCCTTGTACTCCACCGCCAAATATGTTACTTGCGGTAGCTGCCGCCGATGGAGCTGGAGCTGGAGCATTGCTGCTACTACCAAAATTGAAAGTTTTGTTAGCTGTTACGCCACCATTAGTGCTACCAAAATTAAATGGAGTTGTAGTGGTGGTAGACGCACCTGCAGCACCGCTAGATGCAGCTCCGAATGCAAACGGCGTCGTCGAATTGGCAGCTACTGCCGGCGCCGCGACCGTTGGCTTATTAATTGTTGTATTGGCGGCGAAGGAAAAACCACCGGCTGCCGGTTTACTTGCTGCAGCGCCAAAGCTAAACGTGTTATTGTTTTGACTGCTATTGGCGGCTGCAAGTGTACCAAACGTATTGTTACTGGCCGCGTTGGTGCCAGTGTTGGTAACATTGCTACCGAAAATAGATTTTGTAGAATCACCAAAGTTAAATGCAGATTTAGCAACGCCCGTATTGAGTGTTGGCGCTGACTGGTTGGATAGCGCAGTAGTAGATGCAGAGCCGAATATATTGCTCGTTGTCGCATTGCCACCATTTGCTGTGCCCATAGCAGCTGCTCCAAAACTGAATCCACCGGTGGCACTACTGCTGTTGGCGGGGACTGCAGAAGGCGCTGGTGCCGAGGTATTGGCGCTGTTGGCACCAAAGGCAAAAGGTGTTTTAGACGACGTGCTAGTTACACCAAAAGCCGTGGTTGAAGCCGCTCCACTCGCTACACCAAACGTCGGAGTTGTGCCTTGAACAGCAGGGGCAGCAGCAGCAGCGCCAAATGTAAATGCATTCGATTGGGTGGATGTGACAACTGCGGTTTGCGTATTGCTATTATTTGCACCACTGCCAAATATTTTGTTCTCGTTTGCCGTAGTTGAGCCACCAAATGCGAACAAATTTCCGGTAGTAGTAGAACTTGGTTTGATTGGCCCACCAAGTGGGTTAGCAGCAGCATTCTCTACAGGAGCACCGAAACTGAAGACTGGTTTAGTGGTATTTACGCTTGACATTGGTGCTGGGGTTGAATTCGGCTGTTGTGTAGCGGAGCCAAAGGCGAAAGGCACTGCGCTTTTTACCGTTGCCGTTGTTGTGGTTGTTGTTGCTGCCGGCGCTACATTGGGTTTTTGGCTACCAAAGGGGAATGGGTTTCCTGATGCTGTTGCTGTTGCTGTCGCCGAAGCAGCCGGGTTTGCTGTGGCCGTGACAGCACCGCCAAATGAAAATGTCGCCGTTGTAGTAGTTGCAGCTTGAGTTGTTGGAGAGGATGCACCAAAAGCGAACGGTGTTGAAGTCGACGTTTTGGGCAAAGTAAATGCAGAATTTGATGGCCCACTGCTAAACAAATTGGTTGGTTGTTGTGTGGCTGTTGCGCTCGTTTGACTTACCGCCGAAAAAGTTGAGGTTGTAGGTGCAGTTGATGGATTGGTAGTACCACCAAAGGTAAAAGTACTGGACGAGACATTGCCGAAAGTGGGTGCAGTAGTTGTGCCTGCAGGCATTGCACCGCCACCAAAACTGAAGGTGGGTTTTACAGCTGCTGCTGGTGAGACAGTGGCTGCACTGGCTGCAGAGCCGAAAGCGAAAATTGGCTTGGCTGCTTCTGTACTCGCCGACGTTGAGGTCGATGCAATAGTATTGGTAAAACTGGCAAACGAAGGCACAGCAGCTGTTGCAGTTGACTGTGTTACCGTTGGTGCGGCCGTTAAAACTTCTAGTTTTTGTGTTGGACCAAATTTAAAACCGCCGCCAATATTGCCTGCTGTTGTAACTACATTTGTTGTTGCTGCTGCAGCAGTGGCTAACGTTGCCGTGCCAGTAGTAGACGCAGATGAGGTGGTTTTTGTGGTGGAACCAAATGAAAAGCCCAGTAGTTGCGGTACAGCCCCAACACCTGTTGCTATTGAACCATCAAAAGACTTGTTGCTTTCGGTAGATGCTGCAGCAGTAGCGGCAAAATTTATAGTAGGCGCTGCAGTGCTGGTTTTGTCACCAAAATTTATAGTAGGCTTTTGAGGCGTTAGCTTCAAACCGACCAAAGGTGAAGTGGCCTTTACAACTGTCGCTTGTGACGTCGTTTGCGATGGGGACGCATTTGAAGTTGTCGTGTTGCTGGTTGTTATCGCTGATGTTAATTTGAAACCGGCCAAAGTTGAGGAAGTGAGTGTTGTGGTCGGTGTGGATGTAGCTGTAGCTGAGGTGCTAGATGCAACAGCTGTCGTCGATGAGGCAGCCGTAGCTTTGTCCGTTGAAGAGTGAGAGCCTGGTGCTGTCGAAATTACTGCTCTTGGTGGTGTAGTAAACGATTTATCTGGCGCTTTCATTATAAAATTGCTCGATATAGTCCCGGTTGTTGTTGTTGCTGTTGTTGAGCTCGCCGTCATAGCCACTTTGCCAGCAGATTTGTCATTAGAGGTAATATTGTTTGCACTACTACGTGTCATCTTATTTGATATTTTGTCAACTTCATCATCACCTTGATAAATTTCGCCACGCAGACCACTCAGCATCATTGCCAATTTCGATTTTTGTGTTCGCGCAATTAATGGATTATTTTTATTAACTAAAGCAAAGCTCTTTTTCGGTTTCACAAATTGTATATCCGCGCATTCGCCATCGTCCAAATCTTTGTTGTTTTCCTCAATCGATTCATCACTGCCATTCATCGACGCAATCGAGTTTGTTGGTTGATTGTAGTCCCTATTGAAAAGTGTTATTTTAGGTTTCTGTGGTTTACTGCTAGTTTCAGCATAAGATATTGGCGGTTCGGAAACGGTACGCTTGATCACACCGGCTACTGTTGCTGAATCTTCAGATGTATTTTCTGTACTATACGGCATCGCCGGCATGGTATCGCTCTGAGTTAACGGAGTTGTTGGTATAGGCGTTATTGGCGTATTACAACTCAAATTCTTTGTCAACTGTTGGAAACGCAAATCGGATTGTTGGCGTTGTATCTTTGATTTTTGTGTTTCATATTCTTCAACTTTGGATGGTGATAATTTTTGGATTGTCGAACGCTGTTGTTCATAAAATTTTCTTTTATTCGCGTGTATCAAACTTGAACTGAGAGAACTAGTAATATCATTGTTGTAATTACAGAGACGCTTCTTTGCAATTTGTTCAGGTGAACGTTGTGTTTCCATTATAGACTGTGTACTGTTAACTGTATGCCCACTTGTAACTCCGTTTGATGCGTATTGTAAAGGATGTGGTTGTGAAGCTACTATTTGCTCGCGTTGCCTCTTATAACTCTGCACTGGAGCAGACAATGTTGGTTTGATCAAACCACCATGCATAGCCATGCTGCGTGGATCAGCAGCATTATGCATTGAATGCTCATATGGCGCAACGTTACACTCACGACTGCAGTATTTCTTGTTCGCGTCATGTATATTATCAGTATCCTGTAAATGATTGATATTGAGACAAAAAATCTTAGGTTATTTAGAAAGTGGCGTACATACATCACTATTTATGCGCTTGCGGGAGATCTCTTTGAGAACGTCAAGTACACTTCGTGTTGGAGCCAAATCATTTTCCGTTGGAGGAGGATGCAATATAGGTTGATTTTCACAGGATATTTCTTCATCACTCTTTGTTAGGCTTATCACTGAATTTGAACGCAACAAACTCGAGAGTGTATTGCCGTAGAAAACAGATTTTTCTGAAAATTTCAAAAAATTACATTTAGCAATGCAAGTTCAAAGAAAAAAACCTTACTTGGTGGTGCGATTCGGGTCATCGACACATTTTGCTGTGTTGCCCTATAAGGTAATTCAGTTTTTTGCAGTTGCCCTATAGATGTTGGACCTGATTTGCAGTATAGATTACTTGCCGACATACTGCGGTTCAGGCGTGAACCATTTTCATGATATTGTACGATACGTGATACTAATCCACGACTTTGGACATCTGCGTATATTCTGAAATAAGTTTGCAAAACAAATTGAAGATTGTCAGCCTAAATATTTGCGTGATTGAAGAGAAACTGAAATTAATACCTAGGATCAATTTTACTAAGATTCATTCTGGCGCGTTGCGGACTGGTGGTCGTACTTCTGCATTTATGCGCCGAATTTGTCTTGCTTAAACAAATGCTTGACTTGCTATGGTTTTTCGGACTTATAGGACTACCTCCCCAACGAAATTGGTTGGTAGCACTAGAAATAAATTAGAATACTTTGTAACATATGTATCTACTTATGTTTATACATATGTACGTATGTATATTGATTAGAAGACTTTTCAACCTACATATTTTTTCCGCCGGTCGTACACTTTGTGGTACCATTCAAGTTTACACATGTCGATTCTGCGATAGGATTAGGTAAATGCGTCATATTCAAACTAAAACGTCTATCCATTGTCACATTCACGTTCTTATCCATGACGCCACTCTCAAACCAGTTGTCAACGCTCAAAATGCAATTATTGCTTACTAGGCGCGGGACTTTCAGTGCACATTGATTCAAAAGCAAATAACACGTCAATTAATTACTGTAAATATAGCACAAAAAAGGAAATATTTAATATATAAATTAATTTTCTCGTTCTTTTAAGATTTTACCAAATTTGAACGTTTTCTATCACAATTTCGTAAAACTTCGAAAATCTGCACACAACGTGATGGCTAGTGATGTTCCGTTACCACTACTTCGAAGTAAATACTCGAGTTCCTCAACTAAAACCGAGTATTTTTTATATTGCGATATGTGTGTACAAGTACTTGGTGGGTATT
Source organism: Anomoia purmunda (assembly GCA_951828415.1). Lineage (NCBI taxonomy): Eukaryota > Metazoa > Arthropoda > Insecta > Diptera > Tephritidae > Anomoia > Anomoia purmunda. Next base: position 21,217,334 of record OX639993.1, read on the forward strand.
GAGTACACTGTACACGTATTTACTTTTAGCGAAATTAATAAAACACTTAACATATAAAACTTGGCAATGTTTATTTCAAACAAGAAATAGAAAATATGTTAGAATTACAGCTGCAATTCTCCCATGGCATCGATTATTCTCTCGGATTCTTTTAAATGAGTACTGGCATCGAACATAGTGGTATCGGAACATCACTAGCGATGGCTCTTGACAGGATTTTGAATAGATATCCCAGCAAGAAGCTTGACCTTTAACTATCGGTTATATTAGGGGGAAGATTAAATCAAATTAGTGGTCAGTTTCGCGGTTAGTTTTGTATGGGCATCGGGTATCCAATGATCACTTCTTTTCTTCGCGGTTTCGCATTAATGCAAATGAATTCACAAAATTTGATTGATATTAACATCGCAGTTACACCTTCAAGCTTTGATAGTAATTTATTTTTTAATAAGATGACGTCGCAACAAGCTCAGGGGATGCATGAAATAAATAATTTGTTTAACTATGCCACAGTTTGTCTATTGAGCAAAAGATATCTACTGACATTGGACAACTGGTAATTTTCTCTAGTTTTTCCTTACTTTTTGTTATTCAAATTTTTATTCTAAAGCAAAACAAGAAAATTTATTTACGAAAAGTGCGATCAGCTATTTATCTTGACGACTAGAAAGGAAAAATGTAATTCAAATTCAATAGAGTGCATTGGTGCATTGAAAGGCAACTTGAATGAAAACTCCGGGTGGAGCCCATCAAAAGATGATTTATTTATCCAGGCACAGTTTTTAAATTTATTTTCATGATTGTAAAATGAACTTATTCTGAATGTTTTCAATTTCATCAAAATCTAATCATAGATATATGTATGTACTATGTATGTACATAGATGTTTTCTAAATATCTCGATTCATTCGCCACCTACTGATAGCGGATTCAAATATATCTAGGTTTTGTCTGCTCCACGGGTCTAATTAATATACTGTACAAATTTGATAAAAATCCGTTCAATATATACACAACAATAGAAGAATATAAGATAGAAGAAAACTCAATACGCTCAACATTTTTCCGCATAAAAACATATTTTTAAATTGTAAATAGGGCATTTCTGCATATATTTTTTTTATATTTTCGTTATATGTATATATTTATAAATACAATGCCCAAATAATAATTAAATCATTATAATGGTTTTATACAATATCTACAGAGTAAATAAAACGTGATTTTAAACATTCCTTAAAAGGCAGTGTATTTGAATACAAATACTTACATTTTTATGTAACTAAGCGTAATATTAAGTAAAAGTGAATATTTAAGTTTGTATGAAAAAAATTAAATAAATTTTATCTATAGGATCAGTCCTTCTTTTCCTTGGCGCAATTTTTTATGACGCGTTCACAATGCAAATGCAAAAAGCAGCCAACAATACGTAGGGGACCTAATAATATTGCATGTAGAATATTTTGAAAGAATCCACCCCAACGGAACAGGCCACCTCCCAGTAGTGTAAGACACCAACTTTCAACGCCTAAAATTGATATAAAGTTGCCACGCTGCAAAGCAATAATTCATGAAGATGAGTAAAGGAATGAAACTGCAATTTATTTCAATTTACCAAAGCATCGTAGAGTATGCGCTTCGCCACGTCCTGCGGTTCCACCAACCCTCCGCCACCCGATATAATTTTGGTTTCTTCCGGTTTTGTCTTCATTTCTTCTTCGAACCCAGGCGTATTAGTATCCGCTGGCAATGCCATTGTAACTAGTATACCCAGATGGCGTGTTTCCATGGCGATCGTCTCGGCCATGGCACGTACTGCAAATTTTGAAGCCGCGTAGGGCCCATAGCCGTAAATGCCGAACAGAGCCGCTAATGTTGAGGTAAACACGATAATTCCTTCGCCTGCTTTCTTCATTTTAGGTAGTACATAACGAGTGCAATTATAACTTCCCCAATAATTGATATCCATTAATTTACGCGCATCTGCCACAGGCACATCTTCGTACACGCCACAAATCGAAGTTCCAGCACAATTAACTAACATATAGATGTCTCCGAGAGCTTCTTCTATTTCAGTTAATGCTTTTGCGACAACATCATAATTAGAAGAAATATCAAGACAACGGTACTGAAATTTTTGTCCGGGTGCTTGGCGTATAACTTCCATTAAAGCTACCGCACCGCCTAGTAAGATAAGAAAATGAGGTAATTAAATTTTTTTTAATTATATGGGGGATATACATATAGTATGTACATACACTAACAACCGAAGATAATAAGTGTGAAATTTCGTTAGTACAAGATTCTTTGCAATGCATCATACTTCAATTATTAATAATTGAATCATGCCAATGCATTTTTGGAAAAATCATCCTATCTAATATCTGACAAAAACTTACGCAGTAGTTTTTCATCACGTGCAATTACCGTAACATTGGCTCCCTTCATTGCGCATTCCACACCCATACAAAGTCCAATCCCGCGCGAGCCACCAGTAATAACCACATGACGGCCTACCAACATTTTTGGCCGCTTGCGCATCACGAACACATATACAGCAACATGTGCAACTATGGCGATTGTTATCCAAAATAATAGTTCGAACGTAAACTCCATATTCACTAGAATAGAATTCAAAACGTTAATGATTTTACTTTATGAGGAATTAACAGCATACTCAAGAGACTCACCCAATTTTCGTACTTTAGGATCCAAGCAAAGGAAGTGAAATTGCTGTAAAACCACTCCTGTAAAATTAGAAAGTTGCTGCTTTCATTGGCCTTAAGCAATTCGCTACCGACTGTTCCCAACGCGTATTGAATTGTGGCAAACGAAATATCTTGTTATGTGTGTAATTATTATTTTAAGAAAATCAACGATAGAAATATGACTCCCTAATTATTATTCGAAGTACGTTAGATGCCGATGGAGAAGTGAAGTTGATTGGAATGCATTAGAAAGAGGTCGTTCTTGATTTCACTAGAAATGGATAGCGTTGCCACAGTTAATATTTATTTTATCTTTCACCCATAAATAGGTCAAAATAATGAATCGAAATTCACATAAAATTCTAGCCTCTCTGAAGCAAATAATTTATATACAGTGCACGCTAGATAACGTTGTAACGAAAGTATTCACGTATTTTGATTAAAGTTTTTTAAATTATTATTAATTTTGAATAAAGTTTACAACTTTTTATTGTATGTGATTTGTTAAAGAATGAGAGGAATTTCAATTGAAAATTTGCGGAAATTAAATAAAGGAGAATTGGGCATATGTGGAGCGCTTATAATTTGCAACGGAATATATTGTTGTTGTTGTTGTTGTTGTAGCGGCTAGTCGCGCCCCGTAAAGAGCGGATTCACCCATGGTCGTTGTCGTCGAACTCATCTAGGGGGAGGCCCAGGATATATATATATTCAAACATTTCTCTTTAAAACAGCCATTTGGATATCTACATATACATATGTATATCATTTCTTAAAAATATTGACAAAAACCCAATTAAACGGGTTAAAACGTGTTTTCATAATCCAGCCATATGGTTTTAAATCTGAAACAAAAAATGTATAGTTTATTAACGGGAAATTTTAAAATTTAATCCCTCAATGGGGATAATTTTGCCAGCAACTGAAGTTTGTAAGAGCCACCCTATGCGTAACAACAGCCAACTTTACTCAATTTTCGCTCTGTATATTTCAAAAGAGAAAAAAAATAATAGTTTGACAACCTTTCTGGGAAAATTTAGTAGACGCTTTTTAATCGCTTCTACACTTCCAATTTGTTGCTAAAAAATTGAAATTTATTCTACTGCAATGAATTCCAGCATAACCATTGAACGTAAGCGTGTTGATTGTAATTCGTTACCAAAGGGTTGGCAGCGAGAGGAGGTACTACGAAAATCGGGTATATCAGCTGGTAAAGTCGATGTTTACTATTACAGGTAATGTATAAAAGTGCCATATAGCATTGAATTCAGTAAAAAAAAATAGTCTAAAATAATTTATTGTCTCTAATTTGTTATGTATTTCCATCTTCCAACACCTCACCACTTCGTTCATCTTCACTTGCGCAATGCACCCACTGACCCACTGAGTCCTCACTAACACCACTAAAAAAAAAATGCTAAATGCTACACTAAAAATTAAAACAAATACAAATCCTGCTCGTTTTTCATATTCCCCAAAATCCTTGCTTAAAAAAAAAAACGCTTCACTGGCGAACAGCCCAACCGGCAAGAAAATCGAAAGTAAACCACAGTTGGCACGATATCTTGGCGATGCGATCGACATTGGCGCTTTCGATTTTCACAGTGGCAAATTTGTACGGCATTTGCCACCGCCATCGATTTCATTATTCCGTTGCAGTAGTGTTGTCAACAGCGGCAATGGTGCTAGTGGCAGTTGTAACACGTCAATGCCGCCACCACCACCACACTGCAGTGCCAGTAGCAGTCCATCCTTATCGGTGTGTTCCTCCCCAACTTCTTTACAATTACCCAGTACTACAAATGCCAATATACTACAATCACCAACACAAACAATACCAAATACTCCAAATTCATTAAAGCGCAAATACAAAGCGCAATCCCAATCCCAATTACAAATTCAGAATCAATCACAGACCCACCAGTTACAAGGCATGCATACGAATGCCACTAGTAGCAGTTGTGCCCCATCGAGCGCATGTGGTGCTGCAACTACATCGGCTGCAATCTCTCGTCAGCAATTAGAATTCAGGTAGAGCAGCAAATTGAATTCTTTGATTTAATTTGATTTGATGATACAAATGCGATATTACTGTGTGTTAAGTTATTGTTGAAAATGTGAGGATATGCTTTTATAATATGAATAAAATTACGGTGATGTTGCATGCATTTAATTTCGATTTTGTTCCGGTAGGCATGGCCTGAACTTAAAATTTTAGCTAAGTAGAACAGATTCAGGGTGGAAAATTAATTAAAGGAAATTGAAAATTGGTTATAAACTATTGTAATTGGCTTTTATTAGGCGATATGGCCGATCTAAATCTGTCTCTACAGCGACCGGGCAAATTTTATATTACAAAATGTATTTTTTTTTATATTTTGTTGTTTTTCTTAAATGCATGTAGTTGTTTGCGACGCTAGTGTTTTCTTTTAAGGCTGATTAACTTTATGTGCGCCAAAGTATCACATAAAACGATAATTTCCAGCGTTTTGTTATAATCTCCTCCAATGCATATTTCCATTTTTTTGTATCGCTATAGTCGCGCGCCACGCACAGACGCTTCATTGGTGCCGCCCATACGCCAGACCGCATCGATTTTTAAACAACCAGTGACGGTGGTGCGCAATCATGAGCATTCGAAGGTGCGAAATGAAAACACCAAACAGACAATCGGACAGGAGAAACCAAAGCAAATGTTCTGGGAGAAACGATTAGAGGGTTTGCGTGCTTGCCATCCCACTGGCGAAGAGTTCGATGATATTGTGTTACCCAAAAGTATACGCACTATAGGGCCGAATGTTAATGAACAGACTGTGCTGCAATCGTTAGCCACCGCGTTGCATGTACTGAACGTGCCTGTTATGGGTCAGGCCTCCACCAAGACTGAGATGAATAAGAATGCTACGGCTTTTTTGAATCCCGAACAACCGCTGATGCAAGCTGTTCTAGTGTCAGAGGAGGATATACGGCGGCAGGAGGACCGGGTTAGTGCTGCTCGAAAAAAGCTACAGGATGCGCTGAAAGCTTAGAAAACTGTTTTATGAAAAAAAAATTATCTCTTATGTTATCATAGTTTTATTTACATATTATTTGCTTTTGCTAAGGCAATTTAAGATTTTAAGATAAGCGCTAATTTATGTATGTACTCTATGTCCACATATAAGTGTTCGAATTATTTCTGCTAACAACTAGGCTATAAATAATTTTTTTTACAATTAAAATTGCTTGTTTCTATTTAACACCAGCAATACTCGGCGTATTTTGTTATGCCTTATAAAGAACAAAGTTTTAAATTGTATGGGGAATGCCTGTATTTACTAAAACAATTTATTGAAAAAAAAACTTGGGTTCAACTTAAAAAAAATATACATACATACATATGTGTGTTAGGGTGCCTCGTCAAAAAAAGTGGCGGTTTTTTTTTTAAATAAAATTTCTTGTTTTAACACTAACGTCAAAATATTTCGCAAAAAATATATACGATTTACGAAAGCTAGATCGATTTGCAAATTTCTCGAAAAAATGGAGATTTTGAAATATAAAAAATACTTGAGAAGAAACAGGTAAAAGCTTAAAAGATCTGATTAAATTTTTTTTTTTTAATTTGTTCAACCGAATCATAATAATATTTGTGAAAAAATAAGGGACGTCAGCGGATTTTATTTCCAAAGAAAAAAAGGATGAAAAAGTATCTTTCCAATGAACGAATACCCAAAAAAGCTAAAAATAGCATCAAAAAGTTCAATATTATAATTTCGTTGAACAAATTTTTAAATATTTTTATGCAGAACTTTTGAGCTTAAACCTCTTACAATCTCTTGGGTTTTTTTAAATTACAAAAAAAAAATCTGTATTTATTTATAAAAAACCCTAAAACTAGAGATACTTTCAAATCGGTCGAGTTCACCTAAATCTTAATATTATTGCAAAAGATTTTTGTTGATGTCTTAAAATATAATAAATTTTATAATTCCGATGGAAAAATGGTTGCGATTTCTTTGTATGGAGAGCGTTGCACCCTAATGTTCATATCATAAAAACTATCAATTTTAAAAAAAAAAGTGGAACACTGAGAGCCAAATCGTTCCAAATATTCTCCATATGTGCAATAAATTTTATATATGTAATAAAGTATAGACTTGATTGGGTATGTGGAAAACTTCGAAAATATTTTAACAAAATTTGTTTTGAATTCCTCTTCACTGATTATTGTCTTAAGGGCAAATGAACAAAAAATGCGCTTTTTAATTCCATAACTAGCTCTGTATTTATTTTAGGTTTTTTTTTCTTTTCATAAACTTGATGGTGCTAAAACTAAGTTTTGGCGATATACATAACCGCACTTCTAGCGAAGCTTGTGATTTTCGCGCATGTATTTTTGTTTTTGGAAGAATCCCATTCCAGTCACATGAAAGTTAATCCATTTCATCATCTTCTAAATTGTCGTCGTCTTCATACTCCAAGCTATTGTAATAACGCTTGGAAGTGGAGAACTAAAAATAATTATAACAAAAAAAAAAACATTATTGCAGAAATTATTAGTTTAAGCGAGCCGTAAACGTGAAAATGCGAGTGAAAAAGTGCGGTTAAAACCTCTTACCTTTTAGTTTTTTTTTTTTATATTACGACATTAATGCCCAATACTCATATACTATTTCGACGGTTACAACTCGATTAACAAGTTCATACTTTTATGGTCAATTACCTTAATTTATAATAATTATTAAAAAGGGGTTGATGATTGAAAGATTGAGTTCATATGGAATTAAAATTTTTTTTTTGCATGCAATGAAGTTAAAATTTTTATATATTCTTAAAATGGATCAAAGACGGGTGCCGCCGTATTAAATGACTGTGATGGCTATAAATTTCAAATTAGGTTAGGCGTAAGGATATAAAATAAAATCATGCTAAGATTTTTTCGCAAACAAACCTGTTTGTAGACGCCGCGCCAGGCTGCAAAGGAACCCATCGCAACGACGGCGCCAACAGCTGCCAGAATTTTAGTCTTCCTCTCAGACTCCAAGAAATGACGTTCTGTAGCCGTTAGCAATGGATCATTAGACGACTGGCTTCTAATGGCTTTGATTGAATTGAAACCCTCATTTCTGAAAATGTCTTTTGTTATGCGATTGATAAAATTTACTAAGTTCTGACAGCCTTTAATATGATTTTGTAGTGGATTATTGGGCAGTGTAATTTTAAAAAGTATCGCTAAATACGAATATGCAATAGCATCAAATTCGCTGTAGAAGTCACCAAAGAACCATACTTTCTTCCCCAACTTTTTCGATAGAACATTGACACATTTTTTGGCATTTGTGATGAGCTGCGATAGACAAGAAAATAATGTTTTAGCAAAATACAGTAGTAACACATTCATTCATTATATGACCTACATAGTCACCGTCATGGTTTTCGAGCTTATCGCGTGGATCAAAACCACCCATTACCATTACAATATCACATGCCTCTCGTTGATAACTGCTTGGATAGAAAAAATTGAATGGAAACGTTGTACGTTTAGCATATAGACTCCGTGTGGTATCAAAGTTGTTCGGTTCGCCATACATAAAATAATGATAATACGGATGCAGATTAGTGAATACCCAATTAGTGTAAGCTGGTGAGAGTAGTTTTTGATTTCCCTGAAGATTGGCATCGACTGGATAGCCCTGTAATAGAGATAAGGATGATATGAAACAAAGTCGAAGACAGCAATCAACCATTACTTGTTGACTAATTTTTTCCCAATAAAAGAAAATAGTTAAATTTTAACTTTTACTTTTTCGGCAAATAATATTAGAAAACATTTGACTTAATTTTTCGGTCAAAAATAAAAGTTAAAATTTCACTTTTATTTTCCCGATAAAATTACAAAAATATATTTTATAAATTTACTTATAGAATATAGAATAAATAAATAACAGCAAAATAATTTTAACTTTTATTTTTGATCGAAAAATAAAGGTCATATTTTAAATTTTTTCTTTGACTGAAAACACATCGGTGAAAAAATGACAATTATGTATGGTCGATGTATAAAATGTTGGCTCACAACTCAATGAAAATATTTAAACGGATTCTCCTGTAAACAATGCAATTGAATTTAATTGTGTGCGCATTTCTATAATTAGCACTCCAAAAAATACTAAAAAGTGATCAACAGTCGTTAGGGATCATTGAACGCGCTAACTAAAGAAGAAAGTGTGATTCAGATGGTGTGTTTTTTAAAATTAAGAATGTTATAGTAACAGCTTTTGATATACAAAGATATGTGTATATTGAATTATATTTTTATTTTATTATTAAGGATTTTTCACTTTAGATTCACAAACATGTACTCTAATTTCATACCAAACGTTCGTGCTTCCTGCAGCTTACAACAACTCAATTTCCTTTACGTATTACATACTTGCTAATTGGCGCCACACATTCTGCCATGCATGGTTCATATTTTGCATACATACATATGTACATACATATATTCATATTTTTGTATTATATCAATTCAACACATTCTTATCACATTATTCCCTCAACGTTTTTTGCTTTTGTGCTCAATGAATTGAATTGACTTACCTCTTTGTCCAGGACTTTCTTGATTTGTCTGTAACCGCAAAACCTTTTATTGCCAATCTGAAGGTAAGGTAGTTTTCCCGTGTTCGAACGCATTGGATTAGCGCTCGTGTCGATTTGTAGGGGACATCGCGTAAATTTTACCAAACACTGCATAAAGAATTAAATCCATTATAATGATAAATTTATATGTATAAATCAGACTTTGGTAAGCAATCACATTATTAGCCGATACTAAAGGTCACTCGCGTTACAATTTAGCTCAACGTAACTTATAAATATTAAGTGTGATGCAACTTTTTCTTGAATTTGAAATCAATGGTCTTAATTTGCTATAGGCACCGCTATAGTTTCTCTTACCAATGCGCGTAGGCAATCGAAGTCGATGGACGGCAGCCCCCATTCTCCTTTATACACATATAACGCACCACCTAAATGCATAATTTAGTTTTATTTCTAAACGCCACTTCGCCGGATGTACGTTTTCAATTGGAAAGTAAATATATAACAAAATTGATAACAATAAACTTCTAATTCAAGAAATTGTAAGGAATTGCAATCGAACGCGAATGAAAGAGTACTGCAAATTTTGCTAGGTTAAGTTGAATGCAATCAGCTGATTTTATTCAAAGTGAAGAGAAACCACGTAGAGAGAGCGTAAATTGTAAAATCAGTGCTCGAAAGCGCACTATCCTATCAAATTTGCTGAATTTTGGTTTGTTAGGTTCCCCTTTGTGCCACAATTTCGTAAACAAAATAAACCGGAATAGAACTTTAGAAAATTAAGCAACGAATATTGGGGTTTGCAATTTAACGCACTAATAGTTTTCGCAAGTTAAACTGAAATTGGGCAAAATAAGAATACAATTAGTAGTAGTCGCGTTTTACTATAGAAGTAAAAATGGCATTTGTAAATTATGGCAGCAGTTGCTCGTCTGATGATAGTGATGATGAGGCCGAGAAATGCGTGGGGAGCACAAGAAATATATTGGCGGAGAGTGATCCGGAGCCGAAACCAGAAACGAGAGTGAATGAAGGATCATCCAGAAAGAGGTAAAAAAAAACATTTTTCTACCGAACTTAAAACCAAACGAAATCTCTTCTTGACATTACAGACCTCTGCCAGCTGCCCTTTCGTTACTGGGTGCCAAACGTGCACCATCTGAGGTGACTGACGAACATTTGGATGAGCCGTCTGAGCATGCAGGACGTGTGCGAAGTTTTAAACACGAGCGGGGCAATTGGGCAACGTATGTATATATACCAGGTAATCAATAGAGCAATAAAATTGTTATAATATCTCGTATTAATAACATTTGTCATGAACTAGCACGTTCAGAACAGCTGGAGGACGTACAGGAAGTGTGCCAAGATGCATTAGATGATGTGGTGGACGATTTACATCAAATGGAAGATTTACATATAAGTCTAAGTCGAACTGTTGTGCTACAATATCATCATATCGATTCATTCGTTGAGTCTCTAAGGAATACACTAGGAGTTAATGCCAGGTGCTTATAAATAGTATTTGTATGTATATGGAAACATATTCAGACTTTATTTAACATTTCATTTAGCTTCAACATCAGCTTGCGACACTTACATATTTACACAAACGAAGATCATACCCGTACATTTATTGCGTTCAAAATTGATGAGATGCATTTCGATAAAATTCATCAGCTAATGAAGAAAGTAGACAGCGTTATGTCGGAATATAGGTTACAACGTTTTTATAAGGTCAGTAAACTTTCAATAACCAGGACAATCAAAAATTAAATTCCCTTCCTAGGACCCTTCGTTTCACATCAGTTTTCTATGGTGTCTGGGCGATAAAGTCGCAGTGTTGAATAAACACCTTGACACCCTTAAGTCAGCAATCAATATAGCACTGGGTGAAAGCGAAGCATTCAGTTTATTTATTCAAGAAATTAATTGTAAGAGTGGTAATAAGGAATTCGTCTTTAAACTTAAGTGAAATTTATAAAATACATATGTATAAAAATATTTATAATTTATATACATGTAGGTATGTATGTGCATATGAATCGTTTTCAAAAATAACATAATTCACTTTTATGTTATTCTGCTTTACTTTTTCTTGCCATTACTGCCTTGTTTAGCGCTTTTCTCCTCTTCTTCTAAACGAGCCTCCTCCTCCATCTCTAATGCACGTTCATAACGACGTCCGAGTGGCGTTTTAGACCACCATGATTCAAATGCCTCCTCTTCCTCGCGGTAAACCGGATCGCGTGTGCTAAAATAAAGTAAGGTAAAAGTTATATGTATATTATCTAAATTTTTCCTGTTTGAGTTATTAAAAGACTAGTAGATACCCCCGACTTCGTCTGCTTTGCTTAGTTCTTTTCCATATACATATGTACTAACAGCAGATTTTTAAAGCTAAAAATGCAGCTTCGATGACTTAAAAAACCAAGTCCCGTAGTCATTAAAAGATGAAGTCGACTCTAAAGTTAGTAGTAGTTGTAAAGACTTGACTTTATCTCGACTTTGACAAAGGGGTGTTGTTTTTAAGTCCATAAAGCGTATACGATACGGACTAAGTCGAACCATAAATGGATTTTTTGGGAATTTGGACTACAGAGCCATCTGGATTATTTTATACATATTTTCAATATACTTGTGCAAATACATACAAATTTTCTAAATATCTCGACTCATGTCTAACGGATTAAAATATAGCTTGAAAATCCAGTTTTTCAGTGTTATATTTCAGAATATATGCATACTCGTACATTAGTATATAGATTTTTTTATTGTTTTATGGGTGGCAATTCTTTTCAATAATGGAACTTGATGATTACATATACTAAAAGTATTTTTTACAACAATTTAATTTTATTATGTATACCTCAGTCATCGACTAGCTCTCAACCGGTCAAGACGCGTAAACAAGTGCTATTGTCAGTGCGAGTTCAATACTCAAAACCAACAACAATCTTACAGTGTTTCTATATTCTCCTTATTACTCATTCGTAGCAATAGCTAACAAACAAGTGCATCGTACGACTTAAACCCGTTACATTTACATACAAAAATGCCTCCATCACCTGATCCGCCGGACAAAACAACAAAACGTTTTTCAATATTAAGTGAAATGGACACATACAGCGCACACACATTCCCTGCAATTCAACAAAAAATAACATCACCCACCCAACCAAAATACGTAACTATATCGACAACCAACGGCCAATTAACTAAACTTTCCCCTTTCGTAATAAAAAAGGGTATTGATGCTATATCAACACAAATAGATAACATTAAACAATTGAAAGATGGCTCACTCCTGGTTTTGGCACGTAATTCTAAAATAGCGGAAAAATTCTTAAAAACAAAATCGCTCTTAAATATGTACCCAATCACTGCAAAACTACAAGACAACCTTAACACAGTAAAAGGTGTAATATATGCCCCATGCCTCAACTTTGTAAAGGAAGAAGAAATTGTCCAAGAATTGAAAAATCAGGGAGTGACTAGCATATACAAATTTACCCGCACACTCGACGGAAAAACAATTCCTACCGGAAAAATCATAGTGAATTTTGACCTCTACCACCTTCCAAAATCTTTAGATATAGCATGGTATAAAGTAAAAGTGTCTCCATATTACCCAAACCCAATGCGTTGCAGGAACTGCCAACTCCTGGGTCACACTAAAACACGATGCACAAATCCTAGCACCTGTGAAGGATGCAATCTGCCACCCCATTCTCCCGTTGAATGTACACGCAAACAATGCGCAAACTGTGGGGAAAACCATTCCGCCTCTGATAAAGACCGCCCTAGATACAAACAAACAAAAGACATCTTAATAATTAAAACAGTAGAAAAATGCTCCATGGGCGAGGCCCGCCGCAAATACAATGAGAAACAAGCGCACACACAAAACCCACAAACAACATATGCTAATATCACCAAATCAATTTCTAACAAACCAAACACATCCACAGTCGTAACACACAAACGCCAAGCTTCGCCTACAAAATCCAATATTACTACAATAACAAAAATACAAACTCCTGTAAACAAATTCATAACCGACAACAACACCACAACCAAAAAGTCAACCACCGAAATTACTCTTACTGCAAACGAAAACAAAAACCCCAACAATCAAATACCACCAACAACTAACCCTTCTCTTGAAGAGACTCAAACTTACTCTAGTCAACCAACAACCAGCTCAAAAATCAATACGACAGCATCTCCGTTCAGTCAAATAACACAACAACTCCTAAACGAAAACAATTATTTCATGTCAATCTCAGACACCGAGGAAGAGCCTAAACTATAAAAAAAAAAAAAAAAAAACTATTAAAAAAAAAAAAAAACTAACAAACACAAATACATATACACACATATTAATAATGCTATTTAAACTAATACAGTGGAACATAAAAGGCTTCCTTAACAACTATAATGAACTCAGCATGCTAATTAAAGAACAAAATCCCACTTTTCTGTCATTGCAAGAAACCCATTGCTCCTCGAATTTTTCCCCTAATATTCCGAAAAACTATCTCAGCTACTTCTACAACATACCACAAAATATGACATCCAAGCAAGGTGTAGGTGTGCTTATAAAAACAAATATTCCACACAAAGTAGTACCAATAAACACACATCTTCAAATAATCGCTATCGAAATTAACTTAAATCCAAAGTTTACAATAGTAAACTGCTACATACCTCCGAATCAACAAATTCCCTGCCAACATCTAATCAACATACTTACATCCATCCAAACACCAGTTGTCCTACTAGGCGACTTTAATAGCTGGAACCCCTTATGGGGCTCACCATCACCCAACAAGCGAGGGCAAATGCTTGAGAACGTTGTAAACCAAGCAGAACTGTGCATATTAAATGACGGCAGGCCCACACATCTGTCAACACACGGCACTCTTACACACATAGACATCACATGTTGCACACCAAATTTCCTACCACTAATTACATGGAATGTCCTAGAAGACCTTCACCACAGCGACCACTTCCCCGTGATATCAACAATCTCCTTAACACAAACTAAAACCACATACTACCCAACAAAAAAGTTTTTATGCGATTTTGCGGAATGGGAAAAATTTAACCAAACTGTGGAACTTCAACTCGAAAAAAGACCATACAGTGTTAACCCAAATAAAGAAGCGAATAATATAACAAAAGCAATCCGAATCTAAACTTATTAGAGTACAAAAAAAGAAATGCAATTTTCCGCAGAGAAATGAAACAACAAAAAAAATCCAGTTTTGAAAAATTCGCAAAAACAATCAACATCAACACATCACCACAGGAATTATGGAGTAAAGTCAAAAGACTAACAAATCAAAACACACAATATTCAATAACATCAATTCAAACTACAATCACCCACCCCAAGCTAATAGCACACCATTTTGCCCAGAACTGGTCAGAGTACTCATTAGACAGCAATTTTTCTGCCCAATTCAGACAAGCAAAAGCTCTGCCTCAAACCCCAAATCAAACCATATCAAAAAATGCAATAGAAATGGAGGCCGACATAACAATAGATGAACTTCTTTGTACTCTAAAAACAACCAAAGGAAAAACACCCGGCTTCGATCGCATATCATATAAAATGATCAAACAGCTAAATACCTCCACAAAAACAAGACTCTTGACACTATACAACAACATATTTTCCACAGGTATCATCCCTCAAAACTGGAAAGCAGCCACCATCATACCCATCCCAAAGCAAACAAAAAACAGCCAACTGGCCGGATCGTACCGCCCCATCTCGCTAATCTCGTGTCTTTCGAAATTAGTTGAGAAAATAGTAGCTATGCGACTGCTCTGGTACACGGAAAAGATGAAGCTCATCTCATCCAACCAAGTCGGATTTAGACCTGGCAAAGGATGCATTGACGCTCTGTTACACATTGACTGTCACGCCTCAAAAGCTCTCTCAACGCGAAACCACACATCAATTCTACATACATATAGTTCGAGCCAAACTGATACCAAAAATACTGTTCCAAAGCAACTCAATAATAGATAAAGATGTGAAAAGGCTAATATCATACAAGCGAACTCTAAGGACTACACCAGTAATTTTAAGAGTGTTACAACTGTGTGCCGAATACGAAATCGCACCAAAGCTCCTCACGGTCAGTAATCACAACCCTCCTTGGAGCATCTCTCAGATATCGTGCGACTGGTCGTTGAATCATTACAAAAAAGATATTACCCCAAACTCCATCTACAAACGGCTGTTCCTACAAAAAATCACTGACCTCAAAAAGAACGGATGGACCATTGTTTACACAGATGGTTCCAAAACAAATTTCTCAAAAGCTTTTAGTGTTACGACTGAATCTGGATCTTATTTAAAAATTAAACGAATGTTTCCTTTTACATCGATATTCTCGGCAGAAGCAACAGCTATTTTAGAAGCGTTGACACAACATCCATATAAAAGACAAAAAGTCGTTATATGCTCAGATAGCCTATCAGTCATACGAGCGGTAAGGAACCCCACCTGTAACACCTGGGAAGTTATCAACAAAATCAGAGATATTCTAATAAATAATGTAAACACTATTAAGCTACTTTGGATACCAGGACATGCAAGTATCGAAGGAAACTGCCACGCCGACGAAGCTGCGAAATTCGCTAGCAAAGCACCTGTCATCACATCTTCAAACATCGAAAAATCAGACATTAAACGCCACATTCACCAAAGCCTAAAAGAAAAATCAAAAACGCAATTTCAAAACTACCAACACCCACACTACTCAGCTATCAACAAAGACCAAATGCCTGCGAAATACCCCACTGACATAAATGGCTTCAAAACCAGAATATTCTCCCGACTCCGTCTTGGCCATACTACACAAACACATACATATATACCTACTGAAAAAAGAAAACCAAACACTCTGCGAAAACTGCAACGTACATCAAACACTGCAACACATCCTCAACGAATGCCCACTGCACGAATTAGCACGACTAACAACACTTGACTCGAAAGATATTTCGGAAATACTTGCCATCCCCACCAACACAAACATCGAAAAAATCGCCAAATTCGTTAAAACCATCGATTTAACTATCTAACCACACAACTATCTCCTTGACGTAGAGCTGATGGCCCCGGCTGCCAATGCTCATACAAGCATTTAGCTTTGATATTCATATCACCGTTAAACAATAATAATAATAATAATATTATGTATATCTCTTTATTTAACTTCTACCAAAATTTCTTTAATTCTGGAAAATGTTTGAGTGAATTTATCTTTGAGGTGGTCACCCTCTTCAAAAGTGTGTTCGCACAAACGCTTTTGTTTCATACCAATACTGTTACATTTCATAAAGCTTAGAATTTGAATTACATTAATATTTTTAAATAGGTGGCAATACCATTTAAACACTTTTTCATAATTAAATTTGCCTAAGACTACTTCCTTTGAATCCCATGGGGGAATATTTCATTTAACTTAATTTAATTTACTTTTCTAAGCAAGTGACAACCTTTCAAAGTATTTTCAAAATAAAGCTTCCACAAACTTACATCGTTTGAGATCACGGTGTACTGAATACTGAAGGTGACGCCTTTAGAAGTACCGCTACTTTGGTTTTGCCGGGTTTGACAATTCTCAACTTCAACTAGACAAAGCTTTTTTCACAAATTAAGAAAAAGAGACACTTTTTTTAGTATTTTGCGAATTTATTTATTAAATGTCTGCCTATAAATTCATATTTTACACTTTAGAACAATTAGAACACGTTTTTCAATGAAATATTGGAAGTTGTTCAATTTTCTCTCTCCCGTATTCTTGTTTACTAAAGGCGAGATTGGTCATTTCACCGCGGGAAGGCGCAATCTTGTATTCTATCATTCTTGGTTTGAGATCCATATTTTAGTATTTTAAAATAGGTGACAAAGTTCCAACATATTTTTGAAATTAAGTTAACACTCTTAGTTAGAAAATCATATTGGAAAATTTAATTTAATTTATTAATTTGAAAACATTTTTGAAATGAAGCTTTCATTTTTCTTTTGTTACCCATAATATGTACAATATTTGATTTCATTCATTGTTTTAATTGAATTTAACATTTGAAACAAGTTAATTCTATGACGTACTTTATACATACATATGTATGTATGTATGTGTCGAATGTTTTCCAAATCTGTCCAGTTGCCGTTATTTATTTAACTGACTATAACTTTTTTGGCAGGTGATAACTTAGAATATAGCCTGTATGTTAATCCAGGTTATAAACTAGTTATGTTTCATATTTTTTTCAAATTAGTTTAGCCGTTTTGGCGTGGAAAGGTAACAAACCTACTCAAACACTTTCATATTTATATTTAGGATTTATTAGCATACATAATCTTTGGTATTAGTCCCACCAAGAAAGAACTGTAGAACGCCCCAACTAGCCTTACCTCAATGCATTTATTAGTTCCGCATGCGTTAATGGCTGTGTGCGTAACTGCAGCTTCCGTTTGCACGTCAAAACTTCCATTAAACAGGAATCAATAGCGCCAATGGTATAGCCATCGGAAATTTTCGACATTACACTATAGTCTAACGTAGACAAACCGCCAGTGTATTCACTGAAATTAAAAAAAAGAAAAAAACATCTATTAATTTCATCCCTTTCACTAAATACATTCTGTGGAACACACTTGGCCAGTGCCTTCCAAGCGCTCGATCGGGCTCCATAATCTGGTCTTGGTATATAAATGAAACGATTGTAAGTCTGTTGTAATAATTTTTGATCTGCCTCCCAGGGTAAATTTGAAGTGCCTATAAAGAGCACGCGATCCTCTGGCGCAATATTCTTAATCAGACGTGGTAAATCTTTCTTCAAGCGTTTCGGATCAGTGCGGTCGGTCTTCGGCACTTTCTTCATGAACGGTCGCTCGGCGTCACCCATATATATCACTGCCGGTTGTAGTAGACGCGATACTTTGGATACCAAGTGTATTAGCATTATAAGACCTGATTTTCCTGGATATTTTCCCACAATATTAGCTGGCGTTAGATCAAATAGAACCGCACCCACTTCAGTGCAAATAGCATGTAGCAATGCCCTTTTGCCTGAACCACGTGGACCTGCGAGCAATAGTGAGCGTATGAGTGGACATGAATTGCGTATAGCCTCGGAACCGAGCGGCAAAATGCAGTACTCGATGAGAAGCTGACGGATGTCACCGGCCGATGGATTAGTGCCAGAGCGTTCGCTCAACGACTTATCGCCAATATATTGACTTAGTCGCACTTCCGGATATTTGCGTATAATGCCATTGGTGACTAACTCCTCGTACAGTGATTCAGTTGTACGATCGGGTGTAAGATCTTTCTCTTTCTTCTTCTTACTCTTTTTGCCTGAGCGGCGCGTTTTTTTACTGCTCTTCTTGATCTTCTTGCCAATTGCCGTCTAAAGGAAACACGTTGATACATAGTACATCATTCTTAATTTATTGTATAACTTAAGGTGCATACATTTATATAGTTTATTAGAATACTTTACTTTCGGCAAATGCAGATATTCCCACTTACCTGTAGTAGTTCCAACTCCTGTCGCATCAATTCGTCTACAACGCGCCGACACTCGTGTTCTACCTCCAGATACTTTTCGTTGTATATCATATCATCGTATTGTGCTTGAGCCAGATTGCCAGCTTCGTCCTTGTTACGCCACACTTCATTGAATCTTCATTGATAGAAAAATGAAGAAATGAAAAAAAAGGATTTTTTTTTCTAAAATATTCGCTTGGTGAATATAGTCAGTCTTCTTTTAAAACTTACTCTTCAATTGCAGTTTTGATATCTGCTAGAAATACGGTTTGTCCAGGACGAAAATTTTCACCCTCCGCTTGGTTGTCAATTAGATTCAAGTCGCCGCTACGTGCTGGTGATTTCGATTTGTCCTTGGTTTTGCGTGACTCTTTCGACGAGCGCGCTGAGGAGCGACTCAGTTCGCTTTCGGTGCCTAAGAGAAATACATTTACAAATACATACATACTACATATGTATGTACATATGGAGATATCATTTAGGTTTTGTATCTTCGATTTTTTCCGTCCCTCCCTGATTTTTTTTGTTTAGTTTTTAGTTCAGTTTTGGACCATTTGTTCTTCAAAGTCTTGGTTTTCAAAACTTCTTCTTAATCGGCGCTAAACCGTCTAGGCGATTTTGGCCGATTTCAACGTAGCGCGCCAGTCGCTCCTCTGCTTTGCTAACTGGCGCCAACTGGAAACACCAAGTGATCATAAACCTCTCCTAAATCAATAATTATAAACTTTTGCTCACACAAATTAAAAGAAAATTTATTAGCGGTCAACTATGTTCAGAGATACATATGTAGTTACAATTTAATCCACAGTCCAGACAATTTTATAAATTTTGTAAACTTGTGTTATTAATATTATTTACAAAATAAAGTTCAAAAAGTACGATACGATTGAAGTAGTTCAAAGGACTTTTTGGAACTTTTAGAAAAATTAGAAATTTAATGAAAATAACACGACATAATTTGAAATGCTACTTAAAAAAAAATTCCCAAATGTAATAAGTATATTTTCCCCCGTATCTGTTGCTGGTAATTAATCTGTAAACTAATTAATGACCATTATGTGTTAGACTACTCTTTAATATGAGCTTTATTATGTAGTGTAGTGTTTTCAAATGTTTTTCAACTTACTGAAAAAAAAAAAAAATTGTAAATCATGAAAACATCTATCAATTGGGGATTTAAAAAACAAAAATTTAAAAAATGTTCAAATCGGATAATTTTTCCCAAAGTTATAGGCATTTGAAAATAGGGGGTTTTTAAAAAATTGATTTCTTGTCCGTTTGGCTGAAGAAAAAAATCGAAACATATGTATCAATTGATACTAAAACAAAAAAAAAATATTTTTTTTAAATATGTAGTCTAAAAGTGATTTGAAAAATAAGAATTTGAAAAATGGCCCGAATCGTGCAATTTGCCGCAAAATTAACTGCACTTAAAAAAATTATTTTTTTAAATTTATTTTTCGAAAACGACGGAACACTAAAAATTAAACAAAAAATCAGTGAGTCCTCTGTCCATTGGTGCTGCGACATAAAGATTTATTTTTTTAAATTTTATGTTCCAAAAGTATTGTGAAAAACAATGGTCCAAATCGGTCAATTTAGCTCAAAGTTATGGGCATATCAAAAATGCCCTTATTTTTGCTTTTTCAAAAAAAAAACGTTATCTAGAAAACGGCGGAGCAATAAACAAAGGTTTGAAAAATGGTACTACAACATAAAAAACATTTTTTTTTTAATTTTGTGTTCTAAAAGTGCTTTGAAAAACAGGGATAAAAATAAAAAGGTCCAAATCGACCCATTGAAAATATGAAAAAAAAAAACGGAGATGCAAAAGCCAAATGGTGTGCGTTTTGGCGCAGAATATCCCATATGTACTTTATTGAATAAATAAATAAAATATTGAATAAAATAAGTATGCACCAAAGTCTGAGGATGTTTACCTGGTCGACTAAAAATATGAAGTGAACCGCCTTGCTCTTCGCTGGGCAGCTCTGGCAATTTGCCCGTCTTCTCGTAACAATCCTTAATCCAAGAGCGCAATTCATCGGTTATATCTTCGGTGATTGTAGCACCCTGCTTTGATTTGATATCCTCTCGTACGGCCACTAAGGATGCTTCGAGTCTCTGTTTGTAGGCCGCTTGGGTTGCATAGCGACGTTCATAAATCTACAGCAAAACAAATAACAAAAAACATTGATCAAAAATTGACTGAAACTTGCAACACTTTTCGGCTACTCCATTGTTTTAAAACTATCCACCTCATTTAACTTTTCTTCCTTATCGGCACGCTTCTTTAGCATTGCTGCCGTTGGAGGTACCATACCAATCAAAATCATCTCTTCTTGTTTGCGTCGGCGCGTAATGCGACGTGCGGTATGGCCGCGCCACACCTTTTGTATCTTCATGGCAGCCAAAAGTCCCATATCACTGCGCTCCTTACCTTTCTCCTCTGCCTTGCCCTTATCTTTTAGCATACGTATCTCCTTCATGAAATGCGCACGCAATCGACCCTGTCGCGCCCGCTCATGCATCTGCAGCAGACGTATAGCTTCGATTTCGCTTAGCTTCTCCTCACTGGGATGCTCCTCTAGCCAACCTAACTTCACGAGTATTTCATGCATGGTGCGATTGCGTTGCTCAATTTCTTGTCGACGATCGCGTAGAAAGTAGCGCGGTATATGCAGTTCAGTATCCATGGGCGTTAGCTGAAGACGAATCACAACTGCATCGTTGTAATTGAACTCCATCAGATCAATATTGACAAGGTCGTGCTTGAGCTCAACAACGCGTCCCAGACAAGCGTCCAACAGTTTGCGCACCAAAATCCGTTTCTGTGGTTGTACCATCTTATCGTAAACTTCCTCCAGGCGATTGGCGATGCCAATGAAACGTAGATAGAATTCATAGACAGTCGATTGCATAAGTTTTTTCGGTTCGGCCACTGTATCCACATCCGGCAGTGCCGATGCCAATGCGGCAAGCGCGATCTCGAAATTTTGCGCCTGCTGCTCGTCGGCGGCCGCCAAAAGATCGACTTCATGGTGCGCCTGATGCCAAAGTTCATTGTAGTAGTGATTGGACATTGTAAGTGCCAAGGATAAGTAGAATATGTTTGTATATATGTAAATATATGCGAGGACAAAATGAAGTGTCTAACAGTACGACCCAGTGGGAAATGCACTTTTCAGTAAACCGTTAAGCCGGTTAAAAATTGAGTCTTGTTTGGTAACTAAAACGGTTACAGTCATGCCAACAATAAGAAAACCAAGGTGATTTCCCGGCAACGAAAGACCACAACTTGTTTGGGAATTGGGTAGGTAGCGTTTGCATGTTGACCTTTATTAATTGAAGATTATAATGGATTGGGGAGGGTTTAATACTGATTATTGATCCTAAGCATTGTTTATGACAATTAGATGTTGTAGGACGAATTTCTTGTCGGCTGGTGTAATTGTTTCTCTTAAAAAAGTAAGTTCAAAAAAACTGCAGAGTTTTAACAGACTTAAGATACCTTCCTTCGACTATTTTTCTTCGAGTGTTAAAAAATATATTATGTTTTACAGATGGACTGAGTTTGCCTTCTGGAAGTAGCTCTATACAGATCTCAAATTGGCTCCTGAGCTTCAATTATTTTGATATGGAAGAAAATACCCAACATGAACAGTAAAAAGAAAATTGTCGAAAATCAACGGTAAGTCGTAAGTTCTTCAAACCTGCACTTTATTTTACTGAAATCCAAAGAGCTACAAAACTGCATATTCGATATTTTTTTTTTTAAATATATGCTTAAAAAGTCGAAAATTTTGACGAAAATCAGAAGGTAATATTTTGAGAAATGAACTCAGAATCATGTGAAATAGCTGAGAAAAACAAAGATGGTAACATTATTTCGAGAAAAGAAAATGCCTTAAGTCTATTCCGATCGCCCACTGTGCGCTGGGATTGAACCGAACCGTTTTTATTTTTAAATGTCAACACCTGAGAACTGAAAACCCGTTAAAAAATGCTTCGGTTCGGCACAAAATGAAAATCCACTAAGCATTTTTAAAGTTTTGTAATACAAAACTTTGCTTAACAACGCAATCCCTTTGTTCGTTATCCTATTATTTTGGCTTAGGCCAAAGGCTTAGTATATGCTTAAACTTACCGAGGAAGTGGGTTTCGTCCGGACAGAGTGTAGAAAAAATCTGATGAGATGTGGTGTTCTCCGAAATAGCGACTATAATTCTTACCGCTTTGACTCTTGCTGCTTTTTTCCAATACTTTCCAAATAAAAAAACTGGACTTGCTCAAAAATTATTGTTGCTATTTAAAAAAAAAAAAAGTTAACAGAAATAAAACATGCATGGCTCAAATAACTAGAGCTCTCGTTAATCGTCTAACTGGTTAATCGATTAGCAAAAGTGGTTTTCCGTTCTTTTTCGATTTTTTCTACCAACGGACTATAAGCAGCAACTAGTTGACTATCCGTACTTTTTAGATTTTTCGACTAGCAGTTTTCTTTCAATAAATATTTATTTTTTATATGGGTGTAAATCATGATGCAGAAAATAGAAGGTGACTACAAAAGCACTTCCGCTACTTTGCACTTGGCTCGTTTAAAGGATTGACGTCATTAAAGACAATTGAAATGTTGATTTTTCTATGTTTTGAATGATTTTTACATTAAGCTAAACGCAGAATAATAAATGTGAATTCTTGAGCAAATACAGTTATCTGGTATTCTATCATTCTTGATTGTGAATGCTTGTGCTTATATTGACAAAACTCATTTTTCACTGTAATGAAGTTTTCATGAATTTATTGTGAGTGTCACTACTCGAATAATTTCAGTTAGTCGATTTTCAGACCACTCGATGGTGAGCGATTAGACGAATACTTGGTATTCGATATAAACCATCAAAAAAGTTGCTTATAAATAGTCGGCTCTAAGCAAGAGCTCTACAAATTACTCGAAAAAACTCGATAATCTCGCGCTCAAGCTAAAAAATTTTCAAGTAATGAGCATTGAACAGGTATGCGGGTACTCATTGTTCATGCGCCCAAACTTTTTGAAAATGTGCTAACTATATCTAGAGTTCTACACTAGATTCGAATTTTTAAAAAGTTTTGTACTCTGTACTTGACGTAAATATTAGGTGAGTTACACATTAAAGCTATGTGAAATTATCGACGTGTTGCTGCCGTATAAGTGCGCATTGTTTTTTATCGCTTCCAATTAATTCACGCAGTTTCATTACGACGATGCCGCTTTCGTGTCATATCGTCCAAATATGCACCGAACCTTACTGTTCGCTCCAAGACGAATGATATGCATCAGGTAGTGTTATACGTACAAAAACAAAAATTTACACTAACAAATTACATGCACAATGACAGTATGATTTACAACAAACACATCATTTTGACTTAACGTTTACCAAGCGAATTCAATCAGCTGCAGGATCAACTTCACCATATGTATGTATATGAATTCGCCTTGGTTCGCTCGCTATATATCAACACCTTTCGAAATAAAAGAACATTTAATTTATACTTTCTATTTTATTTCTTTCAATTTATTTGAATTTTTCACATTGTCACTCTCATTATATTGAATATTATTATTAAATTAGGTATTATTGTATTAGTTTAATATGCTAATCAATAAATTTAATATTAATTAAACAGTTAGTGAATTATTATCATAAGTATTTATGCGTAGAATATATATGTATGTATATATTATAATTTATGTATTACACAAATGTTCAGTATGTATGTATGTAATGTAATGTAAAATGCGTTATTTTCACAAGTATTTGCTTTGTGTTTTTTTTATTATTTCCGTTTTAATTTCTGCTTTCGTGCTTTTGTGCATAGCTTTGCCAAATTAGAAGTATGTAGTACATATGTATGTATGTATGTGTGTACGCTGTATTGGAATTTATAAATATAATCGTTTTTATTTTGCCTATCAACACACTGCTTGGGTTAATATCGGTTTTCCTAGCTGATACAAATTTGATTTAAATTTTTATTATTTATTTAACTGCCGGAAGTTTTAATTTTTTTTCTAGTTCAAAGTGCTGATAAATAGATAGAGATTTGCATTAAGAAATTCAATTTCGTTTAGAACAAATGCAAATGAACTTAACGTCTACTTTAATATGACAAGTGTATATTTTTATAAAATTTAACTTGATACTTTAGTATTATAGAAATCTTCTGAAAAAAAATTTTTTTTTTTTTCAAAGTTTCATGTAATATTAACATACAAATTAAATCATCCACTTACATATGTGGGTAGAAGAAACTCGTTTGTGACCCAGTGTGTATAGATAAATAGTGAAACATATCAAATGTACCGCAAACAGTTTTTGTAGCAATAGTAGAGTTAAGAGAATATCAAAAAGCCAAATCACAAACGAAATTTTAAGACTTACAAAATTTATTTGCCAGTTAGTTTGGCAGCTTGCTCTAAACCAAGGTACATTGAAGAGATATGAATGTGGTGGTTAATTAAATTTTTTCTATTCGGATGCTTTACGAGTGTTTTTTTTTACAACAAATATTACACTGACAGCGCTGGAAAAAAAATATTGGCACATCATTTTTTTAAATATTCACATCACGGCTTTTAAGCTAAAACTTATTAGTTCATTTTTTATCAAAATATATCTAGCTCTTTTTATAACAAAAGCCATATAAGGAAAATTTTCAATCAAAAATACATAAAGTGAAAGTTTTAAATGGCAAAAAATCTCGACGAATTTTGGCAATTATTTTTTTTCTGACGATGTTGCCCTTTTTTCCTCATATATCGTATAAACAAAATTTACTTTTATATGTAAGAAAATGGGAACACCCTCTGTGAAAAGATTTTCCAAATATTCGGACAATTTCAATCACTTGAAACTTGCACCTTATTATACTAAAATCAAATGGACAATACGACTGCATACTCCAAATTTTTCTAAAAATTTCGGTTAAAAAGTTTGAAGTTTTGAAGACATTTGTTTTTTTAGGGTTGGGTACAATATGATTTTGGTTCAAAATTCTGTATTTAAAATTCTGTATTCAATATTCTGTATTCAAAAATCTGTAATTCAAAATTCTGTACTGTTAAAATTCTGTATTGCGGAACACTGTAATTTTAAATTCTGTAAATCACTTTTTTATTTATCCATATGCTCTTCCGGTTTTTCAATACAGAGTTTTGCAAAACAAAATACTGCCAATACATGACTTGTCTTGACCCATATGGTTTCCTATATTATCAAAACAGATTTACATAAAGCAAATGTACATATGTTTGTATGTATTTACATATAGCTTCAGAAATTTCAAAATGGTCACAAAATTAGTCAAACGAAGAAGGCTGTAAAAGCAAACAACAGAATTAAAAGAATAACAAAAAAAGGCTAATATTAAGGCATGTTTCTTTTCTAAAGCGAATTGCTAAAAATTTAATAATATAATAATTGTTTCGCCATTATAATGTAATAACTTTTGTTTTGAATGAATTTTTGAATTTTTCTTTAACTGACGTATGTATATATACCATTGATTCTATAAAATCGGAATTCCATTATTCATAAAATAAATGTGCTATTCAGGTAAGCGTGCTTATCAGGTTATCTGCTTATTTGGTTATATTTTTACAGCATTTTGATCGAAAATAATTTTGATTCCAGAATTTTAATATACAGAATTTCAGTTCTCCATCATTTTGATCATACAGAATTTTAAATACAGAATATTGAACCAAAAGAATTTAGGCTGGACAGAATTTTTTTTTTGATTTTTACAGAATTTTCATCCAAAAGAATTTTGAAAAGCAGAATTTAGTACCTCTCCCGTTTTTTTAACTTCTTGAATTTTTAAGAACTTTTTAAATCTGAATTTATATGGGATTTGTTATAAAATGAGCTATGTTTTGATAAAAAAATTAGTGAATAAGTTTTAGTCTGGAAAACATAGTGAATTATATGGAAAAAAATACTGTGCCAATACTTTTTTCCGGCACCGTACATTTTCAAACACATTAAAAACAGAAGAATTACCACACTTTGTTTACATTTCAAATTCCATCATAATACATTCTAATTTCTCAAACAGTTTTTATTTCTTGCTACGATTTGATTGGATGCGTGCGACCTTTTATTGAAATTTTTCATCGTCTTCGCGTTACAGCAATTTAGATTCAATGTTGTATTTGCGTTCACGCTACTACCTGTGCAACGACCTTTGTTCTAAACGAAAGAAAAATTCACTTGTTGCTGTAATTTTATTATTAAACTAGCATAGTTAAAAACGGTGTATAGCTTTGAGTAGTTTTGTTTTTAAAGTTGTAAAGTTAAAGTAATGATGCTAAATAGCAGTAAATTTTTTGGTGTTAAGTTTTAACTTATTTAACTTTATTTTTAAGTGTCAACATTTTACAATCTAAAGTCTATTTTGCTTCAAAATCCAATATGAACTCAAGTAGAATCTACGATTTTATTGTTACTGTTACTTATTAGGTTTTTTTTTTATCAACTTTGGCGTCCACTAGTAGAAACTTTATAAAAACATAAATGCGCACACAAATGATATATAAAAGTACAAGTGATAAATAGTCTTAAATTTGCGTTCTAAATGTTGCTCACAAAATAATTTTTAGCTTTTGTTTTCTTCTTCTTTTGTTTCATATCCTTTACGCAATGTAATATATAGTACAATTAAAATTCACATAAATATGCTTTATTATTAACATTTAAATAAACTTTATTAGAATTTTTACATAGTATCGTACAAAACAAGATTGGTACTCCGTATTGCTTATTTAACAAGCTGCGCTTTTTAGGAGAAAGGAAGATAGATTAGGAAAGATGAGTTAAAGTGGGCAAGTGAGCTCAGAACAGTTGTAGGAGGGGGACTTACTTTATTTTTAAATTGAACAGTGCAATTTTATTGAGCCACCCCATACAAAGTTAGAATATTCTCAAAAACAGTATAGAACTTCAATTTCATTAAATTAACTATACACCACTTTTTGAAACATTTTCGGGCAAAACGGCGTTAAGCTTGTTGGACGGCAGTCAGGTTCTCTAATTTTAAAACGAGATGGAAAAAATAATACATATGTGCGTATAAATGAATTGAAACAAAAAATATAAATAACCTAAACGAGTTATAACAACTAAAAGGACAATCATTCCCGCTAGTCTACTTCCATTGCAATCTCTCGTGATACCGTTCGAAAAAGTTCGTTGCCAGGCATTGAATTGAAAACAAACAAAAAATTGCATCCTGTCCAAACCGATGCATACGAATTCTTTCGCAGCCAACTGCATGCCATCGTATACACTTTCAAATTACATATATTACTTTCCAAAGGTAATTTTGCTAAGCAAGTAAAAATTAGTGTAGGTTCAATAGAGCTCTAGCTAAAAATCGACTATCCGACTATTGAACTAGTCGATTAGCAACTATTTTGATGGTTGATAGTCTAAAATCAAATATTCGATTAAACGTTCACTTTCGACTAACCGCTCACCATTGAGTAGTAGGAAAATCGACTAACCGAACTTGTAACAGTTACTCACTATAAATTCATAAAAACTTTATTATAGTTGGAAAACGAGTTTTGTCAATATGCCCAAACATCCAAACCAAGGCGAATTTATAGAAAGTGATGACATAAGAGCAGCTGATTTGATTTTTTTTTTATTCACCAACAAGGCGAATCCATACAAGTTGATAGCATCCCATGAGCCGAATGCTTGTTCTTCTCTCCGAATTCGCTAGGTTGTTTTGTATACACAAACAAAATACATAAGCAAACTGGGCGAATTCAGTTTTTGACATTTCATACGCAAAATTACACAAACAAAATACACAGCGGATTCGCTTTGTTTATCTTGCTATCACCTTCTATGGATACACCTTGATTTACCTACATGTATTTTGTTTTTGCTTTTGCGTATGAGCTTTCAAAAGCCGTAAAAGCAAAAACAAAATGTATTTAAATTTTGACAACTCTTACGTAGAAACAAAAACAAAATACATAGAAATTTTGTAGTTGTACTTATAACACCACCTTCTATGAATTCGCCTTGATTCAAATTCAAAATTGTATTGAAAGAAAAATCGAAAACGAACGGGGTAGTCGAATAGTTGGTTACGAGCGTTTAGCCGAAAAAGTCTAAAGGAAACGGTTAGTTGATTAGGTGAAGTCGACAGACGTTTCATAATATAAGGCCAAAAATAATAATAGTCGACTATTGTTTTAAACAACTTTTGCTAATCGATTAATCGATTAGTCGACTAGTCGATTAACACGAGCTCTAACGTTCGGCAGATATTTTGATTTAAAATAAACAGTAAATACTTGTTGCATGCAATTAAACCAACGTCTCGGATCTGCAGGTACTTGTTACCACAACCATTTTTGTTAGGTTAACTCCGCTCTGATATAATTATATATAATAAGGCTCGTGAATATATTGGGCCCTAGCCGCGAAAAAAAGTAAGCGTATTTTTTTTTAATTTTTCCTTTGATGCAGAAATACATCTAGATGCTCTGGGAGCAATTCTGCATGACAAATAAAATTTTGAAAAAATTTCACTTTCCTTTTTTTTGCGGTTAGGACTCGATATGCTATCAACCATAATAAAAACTATACATATAGCGTGAAAACTCTCGCTTATTTGATGAAGCAAGCGAGTTGTTGTACATGAAGACCGCAAAAAATAGGAGGTATGCTTTTTCTCACATACCGATCGGTAAACGAGCGCTACACCTTGCTTTCAACTGTAATTTTTGTGGTTTGCCAGCAATTTCTCATTTCGTAGCATCTTGCTTTGTGACAACATCGTAGTATATCAAAATGAAAAAGTATGCTTTCAAAATACGCAGCGAACAAAACTCTCTCGTTTGCTAGCAGAAAAAGCGGAAACCAAGAGAGAATTTGAAGCAGGTGAAGACCGACAGTAACGATGAGGAGTGTCTTAGGTTGACGACAGAGTACACGCTATAAGGGGAGCGAAGATTGAAGCGATAATATTTCTTGCTCAAAGCTATCACATGTCAGAGTGTATGCTAGTTTGCTTAATATAAATGTCAATTTAATGTAATATAAATGTCATTTAGTTAACTACTTTTCACTTTCCATAAACGCATAATAATTTAAGAGCGAAACAGCTGTTAAAATGACAGAAAACAAGAAGAATATCAAAAATTCAAGCAAATTCATGCTATAAAGCAGTTCACAACATACTTTGTAGCTTCACGCTTCATTTATAGCATGAATACGCTTTGCTCTTCGCTTACACTCTGACATGCATCAAGCAAACACATAAGAAAATACATGATGCTATTTATAGCACGATATAGCTTTACTGGTTTGCTCCGCTTATAGCGTGTACTCTGCCGTCAACCTTAGGCGGATATTTTTTCTGAAACATTTGTTTTAATGTACCCTTTACTTTTAGAGCAATTTCGCCTCTCTCAGCCATACACTCTGTTTTGATCGCATGCAGTCCATATTTTTCAAAAAATTCTAACTTAAGTCTGTAGTGGCCGGACGCGAACCTCTTGCAAATACACGGACGTTTCTAGGGCATATCTGTGTGTGCAACATTACAAAAATCACGGTTAAAGATAAAATGCCGACATACCGATGTTGTCTTGCTAAGCAAAAAAAAAAAAATATTTCTGATTCTGTTGACATTGAATTTAGTTGCATATTGGACCTTCCCTTGGGTGGACACAAGTTGGCAGACGACGTTGAGGGTCCGGCCAAGAGAGGTTGCACTATTTTTTGAACTGATTTTATTTATATCAACAGAAAATGTTAGAGCTTAAGGCCATTGCTTTGTTTTTGACTTTTATTTTTATGTCAAAACAAAAAACTGGCCCTAAGCTTAAAAAGTGATGTTGATATATGTAAAAAAAAAAACATATTTCAAATCCATAACTTTGATGAGTGATATTTTAATAACCTAAATATAAAATAGAAATTGTTTTCAAAACCCAAAAAATTTTGACTTCTTTCTGGTTTACTATTTATTAAAAAGAAGGTTTATTCGCTGCGTTGGAATTGAAATAAGGTGTGAATAAAAAATACTTTAGCTTTGAAAAATTTAGTTAGTTAGGTTAAGCTGTTCGCTCACTTGACTTGTGCTATTGTCTTATAAATGCACACAAACATAGCTTACAATTGCAATAATGAATACTTTGATTCATTTACATATGATTTTGGCTAAAGTAGACCTATTGGTTAAAAAGAAAAAAAATATGAAAAAGATTTAAGTAGATATATTTTATATATAGTATGTACATTTATTTGTGTGACTGGAAGTTAGTTGCGCAATAACTGTGTGCATTGGAAAAAAATTAAAATAAAAACTAAGTGAATTTAATATAGTAAATATATGTACATAGTATGTATTGCTGCCTTTCTTTTCTCTGCACTGCATTTTCGCGTTTGTTTTTTGTTTAACAAAAAAATAAAAAAAAAAAACATTGAAGCAAAAAGAAACACAAGTAATTTATTACAAACATGTCCAAAAAGTTAACAATAATATTTGAGGTAATAAATATTATGTATGTATGTACATATGTGTATATGTATAAAAAGGGTATACGCGCAAAGTTTGTGTGAATGTGTGCGTGTGTCGGTGTATGTGTGTCGGTGTGTGTGCGTGTGTCTGTGCTTGTATAAATAACGTAAATTGGTAAGTAAACTTAACATACAATTGTCGTAGCAGTAGCAGTAAATAGTATTTTAGTATAACGTATAGTAATAGTAATTATAAACTAAAAACAAGCATACGCATATAAATAATTATGAGAACTAAACATTTATTTTATATTTATGTATGTATATTATATAGCTGGTGTTACTTTTGATTTTTTAACTTTCTTTTAAATTCACTTTTAACTTGTCAGCTAATTGTTTGCAATTAGTTTTGGCTATTACGCCGCTCTTAGGCGAATTAAGCGCCTTGCGTTTGGTTTGCATTATTTCTATTTAACACAAGTCCAATCAAGTAACAATGACAAATGCGTGCGCAGCGCTTTTAACATTTACAACTTATTTAAATTACAATAAATTTTATTTAAACAAAAATAATAATAATAGTACAAATAAAAACAAAAAAAAAATAAAAAAATTTGTTGGAAAAAGTAGATATAACTTAACGTTTTACAACTTTTTGCTTACCATTTAATAAATTTCTTTAGATTTTTTACTTTTGAATTATTTCTCCTATCCTTAAATGATATTTTTGTTATATGTATGTATGTATGTATTTATGTATATGTATATAATCATGTATATATATATTACTTGGTAATTTAAGTTGCTCACTTCGATTGGATTGGATTGTTATACATAAATGTGTAATGTTATGGGTGTGTCGGGTGAACGTCACATTTTATGGGCATATAATGTATTTATGCTCTCACGCTGGTGTCGTATTTTTCAGATGTAACAGCTTCACTTTCAGCTCCGCAAATGTCGGTCGTTTGGCGGGATTTAAATCCCATGCT
Source organism: Anomoia purmunda (assembly GCA_951828415.1). Taxonomy (NCBI): domain Eukaryota; kingdom Metazoa; phylum Arthropoda; class Insecta; order Diptera; family Tephritidae; genus Anomoia; species Anomoia purmunda. The sequence continues at coordinate 21,249,727 of OX639993.1, forward strand.
TGGCGCATCATTTCATAGATTTCTGGTGGACAGCCTTCGGGTGCTTCCATTTTATAGCCAACTTCAACGTGTTTCACCACGTCGTTGAGGGGCTGCAAAAGTGCAAACAATTTTAAATTACCAAATATGCAACTATCAATATTTGTTTATTGTTATTGTATTTGAAATAAACATATAACCATGAAAAGTTTTCGTAGCTCAGTCAAATCTACATTGTCGAAATAATTAACGGGTTGCTGCCATGTAGTTAAGAAAGAAATCAGAAACACAAAAAAAGCACGCTAAGGTATCCGACTTCAAGGTTGAATTTCTCTGCCGCTATTTCAGATTTTTATGTAAAACGAAAAGTAATTGAAAAACATAGATACTTCGGCCAAAGAACGTAGATTACAAAGAAGTAGCATACTTTCACTGGATATGCTAACAGAATGTTTTGGCTTATTTCACCATACCAGAACAAATTTGATTTTTACTAATTGATATTAGAATCTGATTCCCTAACTATTAGCGATGAATGTTTTGTACCATCATTCTTCTACAAACTAAACATTGCCGTATATATTTAATCTGACAGCGATTGTGCGAGCTTATCTTTTGAAATGTTTAGTGGCCTATTTTGTTCATGGTGACTTCTACGTAACCTAAATATCCGTCGCCGATGCCACCGACATGTTTTACCATTTTCTATAAATTCTCGTTAATTAATGCCCCACCTTCTTTGCGATAAAACAAAACAACGCCCTTCCGACGCAAATAGATCCAATTTGGATTCATCCGTGAAAAGAATTCGATACCAGAAGGCAACAGTTTGGCTAGCATATCTACTTCTTCGCATATTGCAAGCGGTGTGTATGCTCGAAAAGTCAATGAATATGGAAAATTTCTCACAATCTGTAGGTGGAACGAAACAATCTCAGCCTCTTTCAACTCTTTCGCAATGCAATACCTATGCTATTCTTCTACCTCCCTGTGCTGAGGAAATTTTCTCTGGCATCCCACTTCCGGCTGGTCTTTAAGAACTCCCTTGCTTTTTGCATTTTGTTACTATGCACTGAACAGTATAGCCTATGAGTTTTTTACAATTTCGCCAATCTCAGGATCCATTTTTCCAATAGTTAAAGATTAAAATTTGCAATTTTGGCATTACCATAATAAATTTAGTATTTGACTATTCAGAAAAGAATCAATACGATTTTGTTAAAAGAAACTCCGAAAATTATGAAGTGTCATTGACAATTAACGGGAATCCTTCGATTAAGGCGTCCATAGTGTTGCCTAAAAGGCGTACAAGCTTTTTGTTTCTTTCTTTTTGTTTATAGCCAATTGATTCACATTAGCTTGGTGCAGGCTCCGTATTTAACTGAATTAATTGAATTAAAGTTTACTTTTTGGTGGATTAGTCTCCTAATTATTTTTTGGTTTAACGTAATTTACGTTACATAAAAGCTGAAATCACTACTTAGGTACTCTACTTAGAAGACAAAGTTTTTGGCGTACTTTGTCTACTGGTCTTTTTTGTTCACACAAATTCGGACACATTAAAATTTTACTTGATGAAGCGGCAATATGGGCTTTCTTCAAAAAAAAAAAAAAAAAAAATCAATACTGGCAGAATAAGCTCTCGATTCTTTGTGGTATTGCGTTCTGATTTCTAGCATGGTTCTATATATGATATCAGACTTTTTTTCACTATAGTGAAGTCTTGCGCTCAGAGTTATTTGACCCAGATACAATTTTGTTTTTAAAAAAGTAAAAAGCTTCACTAGAGAAAGATTATTATGGCGATTGGGGTTTTACATTATACCGCTTATAAAAAAACGCGCATCAAATTACAGTTATGTCAAAAATATTTTTTTTGCCGGGTGTTCACTCACATAACTTTTCAAAAAACAAAAAAAAAAAGGATGGTTTTCGAATGAGCTTAAGAGATATTGAAAAAATTGCAGATGGCAAATACACACAATTTTACAATAAAATTAAAGAAGTAGTTTCCCAAATTGCCACTTGTGTTTGGCAATTCATTACAGCAATAGAGCTGTCGAAAAAGTGAGGTTAAGTTGGCGACATCATCTTGACATTTTATTATTGAAAAATTACTAAAAGCTAAATGCTAAGTAAAACTCTTTGACATCCTATATGTTATATTAATATTAACTAACAGATTTCAAATGCTACTATATTGCTATAAACCCATTACTCTTACGGCATACAACATATTTAGCTCGCTGTGTTTGTGCTCAAAGGCTCACTTAAGACGTATTTCAGTTACATTATCTTAAGAATTTAATTGAAATTGTTTTCCTAGCTTAGCACACATTCATGATAGTTATCGTAGGTTAAAGAGGCTACTACGGCTTATCCAAGAAAATTATTTGAAAACAAACCTTAAAAATGTTACTAATTTTCTTTCTTAAAATCAGTTCACAAGGCAAGTCGATTTAAAATATATATATATATATATATATATATTATATATATATTTTTAAATAGTTTTTTTTTTTAAATAACTTTTCAATACTTACTATGCGGGGATAAGGAACTCGACCAAATGAATAAATTTCCCACAACAAAATCCCGAAACTCCACATATCAGATTTGTTTGAAAAACGCTGAAAAAAAAAAAAACAAATAAATAAATATGCTAGTATTTTTTTTCGAATATATTCGGGAACAAAAACTTAGCACCCATTTCAGTACTTAAAGCTCGTTTATGAATACTTAACAGAATAGCAGGTCATGACTTGAACACTGTGTCACTTAAAGAATATAAACTCAACAGACTTCTATGTCACGCGCTGCTGCGTTCGGCTATCAGTTACGAGTAAAATCCATTGTCTATGTGCAAAGCTCTCAAGTCATGCCTTTAGCCTTTAGCCTCAAACAACAAATAAAACAGATAGCTAATCTAAGTTACTTCACTGGTTGACATTGGAAAAATATTGCTATATTTGAACTTACGCCATTCTTCAGCGCTTCGGGTGCAGTCCATTTAATGGGCAATTTGCCGACATCCAGATTGTAGCATTCTTCACGCGCCAAGCCGAAATCAGACACTTTGGCGACGCATTCTTCGGAAATTAGTACATTACGTGCGGCCAAATCTCGATGTACAACCTTTTTAGCTTCCAAATATTCCATGCCGGAGGCGGTGTCACTGCGAGAAATAATAAGAAAAATTTATTTTTACATAACGAACCTGCTGCTCGTTAAACAAACAAACAAACAAAAATCATGCACTATTTTTATTTAAAAAATCTGCTTATCATTTTATAACTTGCTCGCATACTCACTAGGCAAAATTGATTTGATCCTTTTTCGTAATGTGCTGCCGCCCACGTGAACGCAAATAATCGACCAGCGAACCTTTGCTCATATACTCCGTCACTAAGTAGATATGTTTGCTGGTGAAAACCAAGCCAATGAATTTGACCAAATTCTCGTGCTCCAAGGTGCTACAAAAGCAAGGGAGCAAAAATATATTATAACACGGACACACACACATAAACACACTAGATCTCTTGCTGACTTACGTCATGACAGATGCTTCCGCCAAAAATTTTTGCACAGCGCCCTCATCCTTTAGCATCTTAACGGCGACTTTTTCACTACGCAATATACCCAGCATCACATCGCCGAACTCACCTTTGCCGATGCTTTCGCGTAGCTGCAAATCAGCCTCCGGTATTACCCAACCTTTGTCCAGAAAGTCTTTTGAGTTGATGCAAAATTCTTGTCGACCCTTTTTCGGCAAACATTTTATAAGTTGCGTGCACAGACCATCTGCATCTGCTTCGTAATGCTGTAATTATTATTATAAAAAATACGTGAAAGCTTAAATATTGAATAGTTTCGAGTTAATAGCAAGCGTCTTCTTACCGCAACTAATTGTCCCAAATTCTCAAAGTATTCCTCATCGTCGATGGTTAGTTTATTCTCCAAGTATTTGACACGATAGTGTTCCACTTTGCCTTGGAAACAGACGCATAGTGTATAGTCGCCTGGGAAGTTAGTCGATTCACGTACCAAAAATAGACCGTCATCGCGCGGCTGCAACAAATGTTCGGCCTCGTCGCGTGTTATGCTGCCATGGAACCAACTAATGTGAGAAAGAAGTAAATGTGAGCGAAAGAAATTTATGTAGTGAAAATTCTAAGTGTCGCATCAAAATTAAATCAGCGACAAGCCATCATGTGGAAAGACGATTTTCAACACCCTAGAAGACTGCTTGACACTTTTTCTTTTGTTTTAAATTAAATATTTGTTGTTATTGACCTGTGTCCCATTGGGTGGAAAACATCTACCGATACTTCGTACGAATGTGAAGCGTAAAGTACAAGACCTGCGGCACGTGTGTATGTATGTATTTTGCGTTACTAAATTTGTAGCTTCTGGCAATAATGTGATTGTTTTTTTTTTTGCGTATACGTTAGTGACTGGCCAAGGCAGATAAGATAAGAGGAAAGCAATAGAACATCTAAATGGAGATGGGCACAGGCCGGATTTTTTTTAGGGGCCCAATGGGTTTTTAAGTGAGCTTTACGTTACGGTATCAAAAGTCTTATCCCGTGAGCACGAGCATGAGCGAAGAACTCTTATATAGTAAACTCGCTAGGGGGCGCTAAAGTCGAATTATTTAGAAACTCTGTAGTTATGATTAAATTTCAATGAAATGATTAGCGTGTACGGTGGTACGTCGAGAAATATGTCTACGAAAAAATAGTCCGCTAGGTGGCGCTAGAGTCGATGTGTACAGAAGAGTCAACTTCATCTTAATTGTGGCTACGGTTCTTATATAAAGAAGAAAATCTGTTTGTTTCCGTTTTTGCAGAGTAAGTGGTACTCATGCATCGATTCTGATACAATGTTACGGTAATCCCGAGACTAAGTTTTTTTAATTTCTCCAAAAATGTCTAAGATACTACATACAGTTATTTTCACGAAAATAGTAGCAATATGTATTAACAATTTTTTCCTTCCTCATTTACATTTAATAATTTTTTTTATAAAAATATACATAGTTGGTACTATAATAATAACCATATAAGTTGAAGTTTCAAACTTTCCAGAAAATTTATAAAAACTCGATAAATTTCAAAAAAGTTGCAATTAGCTTTTTTTTTTACTTTTAATCCAAATTTTTACAACATTTTAAATATGTGATCCATTTGGTTTTTTTTATAATAAAATGCAAGTTTCAAGTAGCTAAAAATGCATATTAGTTTTTGATAATTTTTTTTTTTAGATGACGGTATTGCTTAGCAAAATTTACTTTTGTATGGAAGTAAAGGCTGAAAACACTGTCCCAAAAATTAATGATGTAAAATGAACAAGAATTTTTAGCTACTTAAAACTAGCACTTTATTATATTAAAATTAAATGGGCTGCATACTTTAAAATATTGTAAAAATTTGGATCAAAAAAGAGAAAAAAACTTTTATGACGTATTTAAATTTGTGGAATTTGTGATGAACATTTTTTTTTCGATTAATTATAATTTTTGTATATATTTTAATTCTTCGACATACACAGTTTTTGTTATACGATTTGGAGGTATTAAGGGGCCCTAATGGTAATTAATAATGTTTTCGAAAGTTTGGCGGGCAGGGCCGAAAAAGTTGGACCCCCGACGGAAGTAGGCTTTTCAGCTAGTTTTATTGTTAATATATTGAAAGATAAGTCGCGCTGTTGACGTTTGTATTTTCAAATTAAGTTAACTACATTGCGATAACGAAAGCGTTATTAGAGATTTATAGAACGACTAAGTGGTGTAGGACGGCGCTTATGTTTGTGCAATTAATATTATACCTAGCTTATTGGATTTCAACGCTATTAAACATATCATATCATGATGGTAAAACATAATTTCATGAACTCGAATGGTATACATATGTACATATGTACATAAAAAAGCCTTTCACTTTATCAGAAATTTTGATTTTTTAATTAGACAATCTTTATTGTAATTCTTAAATCAATGTTGATGTTCCATTCGATAACGATAAGTTATTATTTTTATTTGAAACATATTAGCAGATCACCAGAATATTAAAATGTGCGTAAGTGAAAATAAACACAAAATATATCCACAAGATGGAGCTGTGAATGAAACTTTAAGAAAAACCGCATTTTTGATCATATTTTACTCATATTTATAATACACATACATACATCCATCTTATCTATCTTCTATACTATAACAAAACTGTAGAAAATGTGTAACTTTATATTAAAAATTTCTTTAAAAGAATAATGCAGGGAATATAAGAATCTTACTAATATTATAAATATGAAAGTTTGTATGTTAGGGCTGATTACGTTTTCCCGAAAATTGGCGATATGATAACAAAGTCAACTATTAGCTTACGAGTGACTCCCAACCTCTGCACTAAAAGCCATTTTTTCGCGATGGCATTTCCAGAATGCAGTTGTATCCTCATACTGCCACTCTCCTAACAGTTCACTTTAATCTTCTTTTACCATCAATTATATTTCAAATACTTACGGCATTGCGTTCAGTTTCACTTCGCACTTCCGTTGCGGCTGTAGATGGTGCTGATTGCCACCCGCCAAAGCATTGGTTGGTGAATGTAGCGCCACCGCTACCGCACTAGCATTGCTGGTCCAAGCATTAGACGCCAGACCCCCACCATTTATATCGAAACTATGCAAAGATGTGGACATGCTAGCACTTCCAATATTTCCGCCACCACCGCCACCACCCCCTCCGCCAGTTGAATTGAGCGATATCGCCGATTGCGTTTGCTGTTGGCTATTCGTAAGCGAAGATGGCGCTTGCGCTTGATGCAACAACATGCTGCTGCCGTGCAGTGCACTTCCCAGGCTAGCAGCAATGGCGCCAGTTTTCGGTGGCAGGCCACGCTCGTGTAGAGATAGAGCGGCGTTATGTTGCGCCGCATTCAATGAAGACGACATTAGATTGTTATTGCTATTGCTAGCAGCATTTGCCAGTAGCTGTAAGTGCTGTTGTTGTTGTTGTTGCGTAACGGCAGCTACAGCAGCAGCTGCTACACCACCCGTGGTGGCTGCACAATTTCCAGCATTTCCAGATTGTGGAGCAAAGGTGGACAGTATGTGGGTATGCGTGTGTGGCTGTGTCGCTGAGCTGATTAATTGCGTTGCCTGTTGTTGCTGTTGCTGTTGCTGTTGCTGCTGATGATGATGTTGTTGCTGTTGTTGTTGCTGCTGCTGCTGCTGATTGGGTGATTTTGGTGAATGATTGGCGCCGGCCGCGGCAGATATTAAATTATGACTATTAAGTGCATGCGAGGACAAATGATGTTGGTTCTGAAAAAATAAGCAACAACAAAATAAAATTAATACTAAGCATAATTTTCAAAAAAAAAAAAAAAATGATCTAAAATACTAATATTGCTATTATTTATTACCACGTTATTGTGATGATGCGGCGGTATATTTGGCGGTACAATATGCGGCTGCGATTGGCTTAACTGCTGCTGATGCAACAAACTGACACCCACGCTGCCAGCATTCGCTATACCTAGGCCACTTCCACCATTTCCGGCACTGCCAATGCCAGCACCAACACCAACACCACCACCAACGCCAATGCCGATGCCACCTATGCCACCGCCCACACCACCGTGATTCGGTTGCGGCGCAGGGCGTTTATTGTGTCGCAAAGGCGCTGTGGGCGGCATTTGATGCCCGGTGGATTGTAAAAACCATGGATCGCCTGCTGAATTGGCTGCCACTGCCACGGATGGTTGCGAGAAACCGCGATGATGGCCAACCACTGTTGTTTGTCCGCTATGCTGGGTCGCTGTGGCGTGACTGCTCATCACTTTGTTGTTGCTCGCTTTTGGCGAGACTGTAGATGCTGACAACGACGGCGGCGTAACAGCCGTTGACGTCGTCGCTTGCGCTACACCGCTTGCTGATTTATTTGATGGTGTAGGTATTCCCCCAACTGTGCCTGAAACAACTGCTGCTCCACTTTCACGCGCTGGGCCTACACTATGCGGAGCTTGGGGTGGAGTTGGAACTGCGGGGCTATTGCGAGAGTTGGTGCAATTTGCTTGCCGTTTAAGCTGATGTGGCTCGATTTGAGGTGCGTTTGGCTTTTGCTGAGTTGCTGAGGTTACTTTGGTTGTTGGTGTTGTTAGAGTTAGAATTGGCGTTTTATTGATTGTTATTGGTGTTTTTGGTGTTGCGGCATTTGTGGCAGTCGCAGTTGTTTTGTTAGTGCTACGGAGGGAAGTTAAAGCTGCTGATGTTGCGTTTGCTGTCGCTGTGGCTGTGTGCTTTATGTCACTATCAGGCAGTTGTTGTAGCTGTTGCCATTCATGCTTCCCGTTCGGGTACTGACGTTTACTATCCTGCCTTGGCTGCTGAGTCTCTTGGGAAATTACAGCGTGCTCGTCTGTAAAAAAAAAATATAAAAAAATAAAAACAATCATAAAAAAAGCGAAAATAATATATATTAAGGAGATTAAAGTTAAAAGTCATAATCATATTTATAAAATTAAGTGAAAGCATTTAAAATACTTATAGATAAGCGCTTTGGAAGTTACTAATTATTTCAATACATCTGCTTCACTATCTTTTGTCAGCTAACAGGCCACCGCTAGAGCGAAAACTTTAGCTGTTGCTCATTTCAATCGCCTGATAGCATTTGAATGGAATTCCATTCAATAAATTTGCCACAGCAAGAGCACATAATCCTCAACACACAATACACGCTACATAGTATGTATAACATACAATACAAATTTCCAACTACGAAAATATTATTTGAATATAAACTACACTCCCAGCGGTCGATTCACAGCCAGTCGACAGCGTAGCTATAGTTAGCTGAGCGAGAGACAATCAACAACAATAAATGCGCGGTTGCTGCGCAATAGCGACGACGTGATAATAAAATTTCAAGTTCAAATGCGAATTCACTGCGCTTTTGTTATGTTACTGCTATTTGTTTTTTTTTTAAACTTGTTTCTTACCTTGTTTTTTTTTTATTATTTATTTAGCGTCAATTTGATTCACATTTCTAAATGAATTCAAATTAATGCGGTAGATGAAATTCTATTTACGCCAATGATTAGCTGTGCGCGTACCATTTTTAATAGATTGACAGACAGTGGCATAGACAGTGAGTCGAACAATTAGTTACGGTGTCAAATACGTAAGTAAATAAAGTTTTTTGTGTAAAGCCCAATGGGATGATAAATCAACTTTTGTGGTGAACATAGAGAATCTAAAAAAAAGTTATCTTACTAGCATTAGGAGGCTGAAACGGTTAGAAATTCTAAAATATTCAATTTTGAAGTTAATTTGTGTTTTATTTTACTACCAAGCTTTTGGTTTCCGTAGTTAACGTTGATTTTAGAAAGCTTGAGTAAATAAATTTCACTTTCTAGCGCTTTGCTTTAGGCAGTTTCGCCTTAGTGCCATTTTCTTGTAGGTGAGTTAACTAATGTTCGGCAGATATGTAACTACACTATGTAACAGATTAAAAAGTTACATAACTTGGAGCGCCACATGGTACATGTTGTGGGTATCGTTTAGCCATAAAAAAAACAGTATACTGAAAACTTAAAATCTGGTTATATAACACAATTTCTGAATGAAAACTCAATAATGAGTAAAATTGAGACATTTTTATTAAATATATATTGCTTTATATTCAAGTTATTGTAAAAATTTTCAAAGTTCAAAATATTGATTTCTGTAATCAAACTTCAAACTTCAAAGCATTCAAGATTGCGATTAATATAAATTGATTTTTAAATGTTAAAAAAGAATGTGATATGTTTAAGGTGTGGAACAATTTTTTATTAAAATTGAAACAAAAATAAAAAGCTGGTAAAAATGCAGCAGGCCAATTACAAAAAACGAGGAGGAAGGTATGCTAAATTCTCTATTATGGTATAATGAGCATGATGGAATGCCCTTGAAAAATATATAAATTTCAAAGAGATAGCTTAAGATTTGCTTCCATACGTCCTACCGAACTACCTTCTGACAAAACCTCACCTTCCAAATTCGTCGCAAGCGGTGTGGCAATTTGACTGAATCCTCTAAACAGACACTCATTTTGGTCATGATGGGGTTCTCGGAGCTTCCTCTGCCTGGTGGATTATGCACTGCCGACTCCTACTCTCACTGCATCATTTACGACACCCTTACCCTTAAGGGAAGGAAGTAGGGAAACATGATGCTGTAGAAAAGGCCGAGGTCCATCCATATAAATACAGATTGCTTAAGGCTCGGGGGAAAGTTTACCGGAGTCGTATACTCCCAACACATTGGAATTTCTATAAGCTGGGTTTCTATTTTTAAATTAATATTGATATAATATATTTTTCCGGTATTGGTTAGTTCGAAAGAGCAAACATTCCCATTTGTTATGGAACAAGATTTGCTTCATATGACTACCTCGGCTGTCTTCGCAGTAGCGCATCCTGTTAAACCAGTTTTCCATGACCTTGGTGTCGGTTTCTGGCTCTATCACACGTATGGCCCGCCGATATTCGCCTTAAGGATCTCAATCGTAGTGGAAAATGTCTAACATTACCAAGCTTGACACGCAAAAGATGGATTTTGGCATGTCGCGCCATCGTGCTAAAATCAAAGATCGCCCAAGTCCATCTCTTTAAATTCCGGCACCGCTCCAAACTGGCAATCTCTGAGGATGTATAGATTAACTCTTTTCGTTCCGCGTATATATGGTACGGACTTTCTGTCTGGATTTCTAGCGGGAAAGAACTGTCACTGTCGAATAACATATGAGTAAAAAAAAAAACACAATATGTATTTTACTGGTGAAATTAATGGCAACTCCAGAAAAACAGGGGTTTGACCGGAAGGCACATGTTTTGAGGATGTATTTGGAAATTTGGGTACACAGTTTTTTTGTATTACTCAGCGAAACCCACAACATACATATGTTATGTGGCATTCAAAAAGCAAAAGCTTTATAAAATTTTGTAAGATTATATACAATTGCAAGGAAAATCGGTGGAATAGTAATTTTTTTATTATAACAAAATTTCTAAAAACTCTTCTAATTTTTTTTTTTTTTGATTTTTTATACATTTTTTATAAAGTTTGAAACATTAATTTACAGGGTTTTCGTAAATAAAATTAACAAAATAAAATTTATCACGAAAAATCTTGCTAATATTGTAAAAAAATTACCGCTCGAACCTAATTAAAACCCCATAATGAATGTAGTGTGAACGGAACAGTATGTTGCAAATTTAGAACAATTTAGAAAAAATCGCAATTTAAAAATGCGTATTTATAAAAGTTCCTACTATACTACTTGGACGAATAAATTTAGCCATTAGGTGAATTTGCTGTCATTTGCAGTTTAACTTTCTTCTTCTTCTTCGTAATTAGCGCTATAACCGCCTAGGCGATTTTGACCGATTTCAATATAGCGCGCCCTAGAGACACCAAGTGAAGCGAAGTCATTCTTCGCCTGGTGTTTTCAACCTAGAGGAGGTCTTCCTCTACCTCTGCCCGCACCAGCGGGTACCGCGTTAGATGCTTCCAGGGCTGGAGCATTTTCTTTATGTTTAACTTACATATTAAACAATCAGAACGGTTGACTTACCGCGATCAACTTCTTAAGTAAAAACAAAATGTAAAATCAGTATGACGACTTTAATACCCTTCGTGGAATATGGCAAATAAGTCATGCCACCAATCCATGTTGTAATGCAATTTCACATGCGATAAAAACGTCAGTAAGACGCATGTTGTAACTCGTGTAATTATGATGAATTGCAAACAACCTAATAATAAAGCAGATAGAATCGCTGTCAAGTGTAAAAAGGTGAACCTGTGTCATCCATATTTCATTCTTCAAGCAAATGCAATGCTCTGCCTTTATTGCAGTGCAGGCACACTCATCTCGCGTTTAATTTTTATTAAATTTGTCCCAGCGCATGCGTTCAGCGTCCAGCATCGAAGTCAAGGTCAGTTGTTGACAATACTCGCTATACTCGAGTGATTAATTGCATTCACTTACTTACTGAAAGAGCCGAACAAGACGCCGCCAGCGTAGAAATGTCCGCGAGTGAAGTGGTAAAAACAGAGTTGAATATTTTTTAAATTTTTTTAATTTTTATTTTTACTTCACCACCATCATACAGTTCAAGCAAATGTTTATCTGGCAGTAAATGAGTTTTGCAGGCACAGCGCTAATTGTGAACAAGAGATTAACTGATTGAAACGCTGTGACTGGCACTCTGCTGCTCCTACCCATTCATATCCAAAAAAAAAATGCAAGTAGCAAATACAGCTGAAAAGACTGCTTTGTTTTACTCTTGCAGTTTTTTTTTTCCAATTTTTGTTTTTTATTATTTTGCGATGCACATCATCATTCAGTATGTTTCTGTATGTTTTTATTCGGCAAATGAAGCTGAGAAATGTAATTAAAATGCAGTGGAAAAGAAAATATTTCTTACATTAAAGAAAGTTGCGTTCACGAAATATTTGATAATATATGTATGATGCTAATTTAAAAAAATGTCGTTAATTCCATTTAAGTCGAAACTTCACACTTTTTAAAAAAGTTATGAAAACTTGACAAATATCAAGAAAATGTCCAACACTTTTTCAACATTTTTGTGCGATTTTTTTTTTTTTTTTAGAAAATTTTGGAGTATGCAATGTAGTAGTATGTAGTATGTAGAGCAAGTTTCAAAAGGCTGAAAATTCTTGCTGAGTTTTTCAACACTTATTAAAATGGCGCATATTACTTAGTCTTGCTATAAATTCTGTGACAAAGTTTACAATGTATACAGCGAGGACAAATTCGCAGAAAGAGGTGCCGTTATTTTCTCCTCACGTCGCTCAGCCATAAAAACTGTTCGCATTCGCAGAAATCCCTTCTGGAAAACAGAAAATTATGTCAAGGGAAATTAATATATCGACCAGATCAATGTCAAGACTTATTCGAGATGTTCTCCCCATGAAAGCCTGCCGTCGGTTAACTGGGCATCTTCTGACAACGCGCTCGAAGCTATCGATTTGAACGATCGAAGAGTGAAAGCGTTCGACATACATAGCTGACATGGTGAAGATCTCAACAGACGTATGACGAAGATATCTACAAGATGGGTGACGCGTTTGCTCACAATGGACCAAAATGCATCGGCTCACACTTCAATGAAAGCAATCGCAAAACTGAATGTTTTAGTTTACGAATTGCTTACGCATCCTTCGTATTCTCCAGATTTGGTTCCCTGTGACTATTATCTGCTTCCAAACTTGAAGAAATAGTTCGGTGGCAAGAGATTTTATCAAATGAGGAAGTTGAATTGGAAACTTAGGCCTATTTTCGAGACTTTGACGCAACCTATTTTTTGAAAGGCAGCAAAAAGTTGGAACATCGTTGGATTAAGTGTATCGAGTTAAAAGGAGACTACGTTGAGAAATAAAATTAAATTTGTCCGAAGAAATATTGTTTTCACTATTTTTGCATGGACTTTTCAAATTGCCCTCGTATTATACTAAAGACAAGACTGCGTACTCGAAATTTTGACTAAAGAGAAAGAAATTTTGACTGAATTATAATTTTTTTTTTTCACTTTTGTGATTTATCGAAATCTCGACTTATATGTTATAAAATGAGCTATATTTTTATGAAAAATCAGAGACAAATTTTTGGCATGAAAAAAAAATTGTGAGAAATATGGAAAAAAAAATGACTGTACCAATACTTTTTGCCGGCACTGTACGTACCTGCCACTTTGTTTTAGCATTTGCTAGTTTTAGCGGGATATTTTTCAATTTAAAATTAAATATAAGAATCTTTAAAATTTCGCACTCAAAAGCACTCATGCAACACTTAAGCTTACGAGCTGTATAGCTGCTGCTGCTGCTGCTGCTGCCACTGCTTCCTCTGCGGTGTCATTCGCCTGTCGTTTTGTTCATGTTTGGCACTTTGGTGCTATAGTGGCGTTTAAAGAGTGCCTTGTTTTTGGCTTTGAGTAACTTGCTGGCTAGTTGGATGACTGCTTGGTTGGCCAACTGGCTGGTAGTACTAGCTTGCTTGCTTGGTCGGTTCGTTAGCTGGGCTGTTGTGAACTTCCGCTTCGTTGATTTCACTTTGTATGGGAATTTGAATTTAAATGAAGTTTTCCCAAAGTACGGGCGGGAAGCTTATACTACATAAGTAGGTACTACTACTACGCTTTTAATAAGTTAATCCAAAAGTTGAAGTGTTATTGGGTTGACTAATTTCGTAAAAAAAAAACAACAAAAACATCGAAGACTTAAAACGAAGTTGAACGACAAAACAAACGGAAAAACTACTAGGAACAAGGTTTGCGATTTTCGTGAGGCTCAACTTAATTTATCTACTATGTGTGTATCTACCTATCTACAACGAATTTCCGCAGCATTTTAACTTTTATAGCTTTTAACGAGTCAAACCCGCGAAATATTTTTTTTTTTTTTTGTATGTAATTTATTTGTCAATGCTTAATTGTTCTGATTCGCAAGTAGTCAACATCGTTTTGTTTGTAACTCTGATATTACAGCCCGTCCCAACTTGTGATGAGTCAGAGTCAGAGTCAGAACCATAGCCATATTCAGCGCCAGTTAGTCAGTGTGCGCCATAGCACGTTTAAAATGCGTCGCATTCAAGTACGCGAGTACAATAATTTACATTCGTACATGAAGTGTGACTTTACGGTTGACGATTTTTGGAATACAATAAGTCATACATACACAGATAGAGATCTATGTATGTATTAGTGGTGGATACCCTGCAAGAACCAATTGTCGCCTGCTTAGTCTAAATAGTTCAGATTTATTTAGTTCATACCCAAGATTTATAGAAAACAAGATTGCGTCTTCTGCGCTGTGATTCGGTTTCGGCCAAAAAAAGTCGAATATTTGTAAATTTTTATTAATTTAAAAATTGTATAAAGTTATATCTTTAAAAAAAGTCAAAGCAACCTTTTTGGACTTACACTATGCGATATGATTTGCATTAATAATGCAAATAATAATGCGAATGTGACACTTTTCATCAAGAACATTAACCCGCTCAGGAATTGTAGAATTTTTGAGAAAAATTGCTTTAAAATATCTGCCATCTATTATAATCTAAAATTATTAGATTTCGAGTTAAACAAATAAGTTTTTTATTGTTATAATTATAAATATGTTTGCTTATGAAATGGATATGATTAAACTTCTATACTTTTTAATTTTTCTATTTCTTAATAAGAATTTTTACGAATTCATTGATTATTTATAATTTTAGAGCTTGCAAATGTTCGTTTCGACTTTGGCCAAAATTGTCCGAAACTTAGTTTGGTTCGGCTTCAAATAAAACTTAAATAGCAAAATTAGCATATCGTAAAAAAAAAAAATATATAATAAAAAATTTATAAAACAAACGAAAATAAATAATCGTCGAACGATTATTTTTTAATATGTAGCATAGTATTTGTAAAAATTATAGAAGTTGCATTGTCAAATTTCAGGCTTATAAATTTTACCATAACCGAAATATTCAGAGGGTGTTTAAATTCCCATCTTGCGATGAGTTCTAAGCATTGGCGCAACTAAGTGAAGAAGTAAAATCTTAAAACTGTAGTACTATCTTGCAATTAATTTAATTTCTTAATTAAATTAGCCGGATGGGCATTTAAATACACCTTTAACGCCTGGAGCCAAGATTTCCAAGGCATTTACATGATCTAGTTTTTGTTCTTGTACTATAGGCTAATTTTACTAAATTTAAAAATTTTTACGAAGTGGATTTTGAATTTAAATTTTGTTTCAATTCACCATTTGAAAAAAAAAAACGAAAAAAGTGGCATTCGGGATTTAGTAACACTTTATAGAAACATCCATTCTTAACCTTTAAAAAAATCGACGATTTGGATGAACTGTTTTGGGGGTATTTAAATATCCCTTCGTCGTTAACGGGTTAAAACGCACAAAAAAACGCAAACAAATTCGCACTAATTAAACAAATTTGCCGCTTGCCCCAAGATTTGACCTCTAAACCTTTTGATTGATAAGCCCATACCATATAAAATAGATTTTGGCTTGAATTTGGCGACCCGCCGCTATGTTTTCATTATCTGACCATTTCTGAACGAATGCACTTTCTTGCGCGTAGGCACATAATTCAATAACTAAGAGTGCAAATTGAACTCGACACTCATAGCCTTGAGCGAATGAGTGCAGTTCCGAGCAAATAAATAACGCGCGGTTGGGAGTTGAAAGGGAAATATAGTAACGATAGAACTTATGAAAAATAAAATTAGGCTGAATAATATCTATGCGAATTTTGCATGCACTTTGATAGAGTACGGAGAGGTAAAAAAAAAACTATAAGGTGGATGACATGAACATCAGAAAAATGAAATGAATTTAATTAAGAAAAGCTATGCGGCGGATATGTGTACTATAACTAGCGAGGCGTTAGATTTAGCAGCCTACCGACCATATTTTGCACTGCATTTGTATGTTTTTTAATCTGTTTTCAATTTATCCAACATATCACTTACACTCAGATTTTCAGGTTTTCATGACCACAGATGTTCCTTTCTCCACATAACACTTCCAAAAATTTCGGGGCACGGGAAAGAGATTAGAAATTAACACATTATCACAGATTGTACTAAAAGTTTCAGTACAATTAAGCAGGGACACAACAGTTGATAAGTTTTATCGCAAAAAACGTTGCTACATAACGGTTATTAAAAGAGAAATATTTGCATTTCGCTGATAAGGGTTATATCTAAACGTTTATTTTATACGTTGCCTGATAATTTGTATGCATGAGAAATATTTTTTCTGTTACTAATAATAGTTATTTTCCAACTTTTATTTTTCGTTGTCTGGTAAATACTAATATTGATGAAGATAGAGAGGGAGGATAACATAAATATGACGAAAACTAAAGTGAATACAAAAATAAAGATGGAAGTAAAGATAAAGTAAAAGATACTCTTTTCAGAGAACGTAATATAATGAATGTTGGAATTTATTTACATATAATAATTAAAAATGATTTCTTAGCGAAGGTCCAATTTCGAGTTTCGAAGACCCATATCTTGAATTCGGAGGCTAACTTTGCAAAACGGACAAATTACTTGTTTACTTATGACTCAATCTTTAAGAACAAAAAAATTGGGTTGGTCCAATACCCAGCCGAGTGCTGTACAGTGTTATGTATTGTTTCCGGACAGACAACTTTATTTTAAATTTTCGAAAACATAACCCTTCACTTTTTTTTAGCGATAATTTCCTTTTACACTATTAAGCAGTTTCAGCTCATTACATTGCTGATTGACTCATCAACTCATCTTCAAAATGCAATTTAATACACAGCCTGCCTTTTTTGTATTATATACTCGCACATCTGCATATATATATATATATGTATGTATGTACATATGTATGGATGTTTATATATGCAATATTGCTGAGAGAGACCCTTCATTGTTGGCGTTTTAATGTCGTTTTCGCTACCGACGTAAATTACGCCATCACAAATCCGACAAAATTTTGTTGCTACACATCACTTTAATTTTGCAATCTCGAACTTCTAAATATGGTGAAAACTAATTTGCATGCAAAAGCGATCGCCGCGAGCCCAAGCACAGTAGCCACTGTTGTTGATTTTTGCTGCATTTTTTTGTTTTTTGTTGTCAAGTTATTGTAGCGCTTTGCATTCATTTAGAATTTTAATTAGAAATTTGATGGAATCACTGCTTTACTGTATGTATAGATATACTATATATATATATATATATATGTACATATATGTGTGTGTTTGTGTATGTGACTACTGTGCATCGTAAAATGAGTTGTAATATGTTAACCTAATGACGGGGACGCGCTGACAAGCGGCGAGTGAATTGTGGCTCTTTCGATTATACAAAATATTCCTCATGGGATATGCTAAGTGATTGTAAATAAAATAGATATATGAATGTATAGTATTCCCTGCTGTAAGGTGTGAATTTGTGAACTTATATAACTAAATAAATGAATCTCTTGAGTACACACGAGAAAAATATAAAAAGTACATACATACATATGTACATACACAGTGAGTCATAGTCGAAGTTGAACAGTGATCATATCCACAATATATTTTTTTATACTTTATTTAAATTACTATACATACTTTAATTAAATTACTATACATTAAAAAAGCAACAACCTTATAAATCGAAGTTTCTTAAACTTTGTACGAATCATATTTTGTATGTAGAAAATTTCAATAAAACGTGATAGCAATTTAAAAAATTCAATAAGTTTTTATAATTTTTTCGAAAATAATTTTATGGCACATTCAATACTAAAAATAACCTAAAAAATGCTTGTTAAAAGTGGCTAAGCATAGCGTTCATAAAAATAATAGCAAAACTTATTGACAAGTTTTTATAATTTATAATTTCTAAAAACAAAAAGAAATAATAATAAGAATAGTATATGATGGGTTTCAGACTTTAGATAAACACAATTAATATTTTTAAAATAAATAAAGATATCGAATCTTTGTTTAATATTTATAAACAACATTAGGTTCATTCAAGTATTCCTTCGGGAAGAAACTCTTAGCAACAAAAAAATTCTACTCAAGGCGAATTCATAAAATGTGACGTTTATAGGGCAACTGTTTTCTTCTTGATTCGCTTGTTAGCAAAAACGATTGATAAAAAGTTTTGTTGACAACCAAACAGCATTTACAGTTTTTCGATCTGCCAAAAATCAAATGAAACGCAAAAATAATTTTTTTTTTGAGTGATAAAATAACCCACAAGAACTCAGATCAAAAAAATATAACTCAAAAAATATTGATTACTTTTGATGGGAAATATAGAACTCCAAAAATTTTCATCGTCGTCAAAAAAAAAAAAATTTATTAAATAAAAAAATTAATATTTTTAATCAAAACATGACAATTCACAAAATATACTGATTATTATCAGAGTTAATAAATAGTACTCGAAAAAAGAGTTTTATTTTTATTTAACAAAGTTTAACTGGACAAAATATTTATTTCTGGACAAAAAAAAAAAAAAATTAAACACGTTATTGAATGTAAGTTTAAAATCTTAAAATTTTCTTGACAGAACTCATAATGAATACGGTCCCTGGTTAATACTCCAACAAGGAACATATAAATAAAAGTTTCCAACTTTGCAAGACTCCGCAAATTTTCAACTAAATTTCAAGATTTTTATTTAAAATTTTTTGAGTTTTGCAGTTTGTAGCCGGTTAAATCTTAGTATAATAAAGTGACTAAAAGTTCCGGTTGATATTTGATAAATTATTTTTTGTTGCTGACGGTTTTACGTGGCTTTTTTTTTCATACAACGAACGCTCGACATGTTTTTTGTATAGAAGAAATTGCGCAACACCGGCAGCATAAACAAAAAAAAAAAAACTTCACAAAGATCAATCTTTCAAACTTGCATATTATTATGTGAAATTGAATTGACTACAAAAGTGCATACCCGAAAGGTTTCTAAAAACGCTTACTATAAAGTTTGAAAATTCGATGAATTTTTTTTTTAATTTTTGTGAATATTTTACAGTTTTCTTTATACGGGTTTTATATTATAGAATGAGCTAGACTTTTATTTAAACAAAACTAGCTGAACCCAGCTTGCACCACTAAAAAAAAATCCACAACAAAAAGACAACGCTTTGACGCTGTTGAAAAAATTAAATTTTACTGAAATTATTTTAAGCTATTTCTACGAAGAATTCTTTTTTTCACGATTTAATATGTTATTCCCGAAGATACTGTCTAACAAACAGTTAAAACCCCATGAAAATTCATTCAGCAGTTTCGGAGATTGGCGAGGCAAACATACACACAAAAATTCTAAAAATGGTCCAAATGTATCCTCTTACATTCCCCGTTTCACCATCCGTGATTGTTTTCAAAAAAGTTTGAATGCGCAGACACGACTTTTCTACAGTTTTATTTTAGTTTATAAAGATAGATAGATTATTAAAAATAAATTAATAAGCATAAGGGCCAAACTGTATTATATTGAAATTTGTCCATTATGATATGTCCAACACTGTATGTATTCGAAGTTCTGTCAAATTAGAGAGCTGGAAAATTAACGCAACACTTAAAATATAAAGGCCTGTTCTATGTACATTTCGATTCGGTTTGAAAAGTAAATTTGCTGCAATTCCGACTCGTTTTGGTGGTGGTGTTCCTTATTCCGACTGAGTTCGAATAGATTTCGAATCGTTTTCGTATCTTTTTTATTCCGAGACGATCATCGGTTTGAACAGCTGTTGTCAATTATTTAGGTTTTTTGAAAAATTTAGCAATGCCGTTTTTTGGGTAGGCTGAGACAAGAAAGCGCCTTCGAAACGACAAACATCATTACCTGGCAATACGCGTGGGCATATAATTTACATTGGACTCCAAGCAAGTTTGCCCTTAAAGAAATTTACATTATAAAACCTTCTTAATTTACTTGGTTTTGCTTTGAATTAATTAATGAATTTTCTTTACAAATAGAATCAGCTGGTCTCAATAGTACAGTCGCAGATTCTTTACAAAAACTGTGATTCAAATAAAAATATTTGCACAAAACGCATTAATTTAACAGCACCAAAGGAATTTTCATAAAGTTTTTCAAACATTTCTGGGAACTGCCTTTCAACTCCCCAGTCTTTCGAAGGGCAAAAGTCTAACGTAAGACAAATGTCTATCCTCGTTACTATCCGGAAAGCTCTTTTCTGTCTTTCGGAAGACGAAGTGAAAGATATGCCAAGGAGCAGGATTAAAATAGCTGCTAAAACTAGGAAATCTGAGGTACAAATATTTCCAATCAAACTTTAAGTAAAATGTGCAAAAAACGTCAGTTAGTTAAAAAAATAAAATAAATAAATGTATCCAAAATTGGATTTTGCATGCCCAAGGGATCGAATCTTGGATTACCGAAAAGGCAGTCACGGGCAAACCAACTAGGCTGGAATGGACAGAGCTTTTTGCTTGCTTGTTGTGTATCATCGGTATACGGCGGATGTTTATGAATTTTTAAGCTAAAAATATAACTATAAGAAACAAGCTCTTCATAAATCCATGAGTGTTCAAAGGAGAGCTTTTTGTGTAAGATATTTGTGCCAGAATACAAAAAGTCTTTCCAACTATCCTTTCAATTCTCTTTCGAAAGACTGTAAACTATCTGTGCCAGAATAGGCCTGTAAGGCTCGAACGAACAAAAAACGAATAATAAATGCTACGAACATGAAAGTTTAAGTTCGAATAATATTTGTGAAGTATGGCAATATAGAACTTTTCGATGAGTATTGCGCATGCGTGGTATCGGAATGAAGAACAGGTCGGTGTTATGGTGATCGTTTTCCCTGTGTTTATCTAAGTAGTTTTTAAATAGGAATTTTTAAATACAGATTTATCAAACTAATTGAATACAGATTAGAGAAAAATAAAGACTTATAAACCTTCTCAATAATATGAATTTTTAAATATAAAAGGTTTGACCGCAAACAACATAAATATTTGGGTTTAATTTGCCAATTACTTTTCACTTCGACTAATCAAAGGCAAAGCTTTTCAAAACGATGAAATTTTGTCGGAATCGAAATTCAGAGCACCAATCCATTTCAATTGCGAAAAATTTGATCGGAATCGAAATGCAGAAAGGCCTGATAATATTTATGTAGATATGTTGAAACACGCCTATAGCCTATAATAAATAGATTCCGATAATCAAGCATAAATCGAAAACAATGCTGCTGGATATGTACGATTTATGAAACGATACATTA
Organism: Anomoia purmunda; assembly: GCA_951828415.1. Classification (NCBI taxonomy): domain Eukaryota; kingdom Metazoa; phylum Arthropoda; class Insecta; order Diptera; family Tephritidae; genus Anomoia; species Anomoia purmunda. The sequence goes on from OX639993.1 coordinate 21,271,519, forward strand.
AAAAACATATTACGCAGATAAACACATATTACTCGTATTTATTAGTGTAAACAAACTGGCAACACGAAACTACTACCTTTTCAGCAGCAATGGAAAAATATACATAGAGGCGAGGGTGGAGGCACTTATTGGGGGTAAAAACTATATACATTTAGTAGGTACATATTTATTGCGCGGCTGCCACTACTCTATGCGCATAACAACAAATCCGCGAATGGACGATGAACAAACTTTTAGGTTATCTAACAGACGGGCGGACGGACGGTCGGTTGGGTTTTCGTTGGTTTGCTGCTGGCAAGTTATTTGATTTAGCAATCAAATTGCGCTGCTGTGCGTGGAGTAAATTATAGGATAGGGAATTGTTGGCCGCTGACTCGCAATGTCGTGCTTGAATTGTTAACAACACGCTTATATTCTTGTTGTTGTTGCGCGGGTAATGGCATGACGCCTAACTTTTAGCTGAACAAAAAAAAAAAAATAAATAAATGAGGTGCCGACAATGCGGGGGTTGGTGGGGAGAACACGCTGTTTGATAGTTAATTTAAATAGGCGAAAAACGTGAATACATGAACACTAACTAATTCGTTACATTGCATGCGCAGGAATAGTTTATATTAAAAATTTGCGGAATATTCACAAAACAAGCAAAAAAATGTGCAAAACAATTTTAAGATTTACTTCGAATTTGGTAAACATTTTTTCTTCTATTTTTGTTGAAAAATGTTCGTCAAGCAGCGTGAGTGTACCTACTCAAATCAAATTGCGGCGGCACGCAAGCAAAAAAAAATTAAATAAAAATTTCAATACATACATATTTTGAACGTTGAGCATTATCAATTGTTTGGTTAAAAGCATGAGTTGCTCAAGTGATGTGTGTACATGTGTGTGTGTGTGTGTGCATACAGTGCCGCAAACAATTGACCACATGTTTACTTTTTTATAATATGGGAAATGTTTTTCATGATGATGTTTTTTGTTAATTTTTCATTGAAACTTTAGTTCGCAATATAACAAAAGTCATCTATTTAGATCATATTTTCAAACTACGTACAAAATTTATAAAAATTGAACAAAATTTATAAAAATTGAACAAAATTTATAAAGATTGAACAAAATTTATAAATCTTAAACAAAATTTTCATAAAATTTTTAATTCGATTTTTTTTCTAATTTTGGGTCTGCGGTTTTGTAGCTCTTTCAGCCTAATAATATGGATGTCTGAAGTGACTAAAAAGCCCGGTTGAGTTTTGGGATTTTTGAATTTATTTCGATTTAAAGCACATCTTTCCTATGTACCGATTGGATTTAATAAAAACTCCCGTTCATTCTTAATATTTTTTTTGCACATTTTCTGTCATAAAACTGCAAGAGTTAAATTAACCAATACCATAATTCCAAAAAAGAAAATTTCAAAAATCAACTGAATTTTTTCCCCACTTCAAACACTTACACATTATTGAATTAGCTAAAAAAAAAAGCTGTATATCCAAAAATGTTCAATAAATTTTAATTAAAAGGTTGGAAATTTGGATTAACATTTGTTGGATTTTTGTAAAACCGAAGTTTTTATTCACTTCAGACTTACACATTGAATTAGCTACAAAACTACATACCCAACAGTTTTCAATAAATTCTAATTAAAAAGTTTCGAATTCGGAATAAAATTTTTTGAATTTTTATAAAGTCTTTACAAAGTTTAAAATTCTGATTTATGAAATCAGAAAAATTAAAGACAGAAAAAAATATCTTAAAAAACATTGGTAATACTATAAAAAAATATATGTGTTCAATTATTAAAGTCACTGTATGTACATACGTACGATTAAGACTATTTAAACATTTACTTTTAATCAACGTTAAAAATCGAAAATAAATTTTTTTTAATTGTACATTTCGAAATCATTAAATGCGGCGTTAAGCGAAAAAACGTTTCGCACATTATCATGCTAAGACAATAAACTCATAAAATCCTTTATATATGGTTTGTAATTGCTGGAGTATCGAGTGTGTGGGTGAGTAATTGGTTCGAGACCTGGTTTGACCAAATGGTAGAAAGCCTTTAAACCAGCAATAAATAAGTGTCTCTCGCTAAGTGACAGTTAAAAAAATTTAAATTTATAGCAGCTGTCTGTATATATGTACATATATAAAAGCTTTTTGAAACAAAAGAATTTAGGAATGCAAGGAAAAAACAATTTTTAAAATTAAAGCATCAGAAACAGAAGAGCGACAATAAGAATACACATATGGAAATAAACAAAAAATTAATCAACACAAATTTCATTGTTTTCGAAAATCTACGAAATTCGCGGTGTACCTTCAATAAAATATTTATTTAGCAAAATATATAATAATAAATTAAAATTTCAAATTGGAATTAAAATTAAAAAATTAACAACTTCGTTATCGATATTGGTAGCATCCCAGCACGAAGCGTGACCTATAACTACCGGTTATACGTATTAGCGGGAAAATTAACTCGAAATAGTGGTCAGTTTAGTGGTTAGTTTTGCAGGGGCATTGGGTGTCATATGACTACTTCTCTTCTTTGCGTGTTTGCATTTATGAAAATAAATTCACATAATTCTTTATTTTGATTGCTTTCTAAATAGCTGATTTAATTTTCTTACAAAATTAACAATGAAAAACAAAATTGCATTCGCACCGTATCACTCGTTATTCGATTTGTATTGATATTCGCACACTTTTCCATTCTTTGTAATCATAAAATAAATATTTAATGGGTGAGTATATTGAATTGGCGCAATATTTTCTAAATCAGGCTAAAATAAAACTATCACCTCGAATATGTTGAGATTGCCAACTGATTGTTAGCTGATGCAGGATTGAAACGAAACTAAATCCAACTTTAAGCCCCCCATAATTGCAAATTATAGCTAAATTTCCTGTAGAAGAATTGAATGAAATAGGTATTAAATCAATCAACTTAAATAACCAAAATAGTGCACACCACGTAATGACCAATTTTGAAAATTTTTAATTTTTCTATAAGAAATGTTACAGTTACTCACAGAAACATTTCGATGTGATTTTTTTACGTCATTCAAAATGTTTTTCATGCTACATTTCCTCGTTGATTTTTTATAAAAATTTTGTTTTCACAACAAAAACCATATGAATTAATGTTTCACGTTATAAAATTTCAGCAAATTTTCATCTAAATCTCAAAGCTTTTAATCAGATTATTTATACATTTTTGGAGTATTTCGTTTTAAGGTCGTTTGAATTTTCCGGCTGATTTTTGATAATTTATAGTTTTGCAGATGGCGTTCTTCCGGTTCGTTTTGCAAAAAAAAAAAAATTATAAAAAATCCACGAGATTTTTTAGCCGCAAAACACTTACGCTTTATTATAGATACAAGAATTGATTATACAAATAATCGAAAAATGTCTGAAAATTATGATTAAATATTTTGAAATTTAAATGAAAATTTGTTAAATTTTTATGAATTTTGTACAAAATTTGAAACGTAGATTTGCATGTTTTTCGTAATAATAATAAAATTTACTTTATTTTTATAAAAAAGCAACGAAAAATTTTGCCATAAAAAGCATTTTGTATGTAGTAAAAATAACTCAAACCAAACTACTTTTGTGACTAGCGACTCAAAGAAAAAAAAAAATAAAAATATGAAAATTGCAAAATTTTGTATCACAATTTTTGGACTTTTTCGCGTTGCGAAAAAAGTAAGCGGACTTTTATGGTAACGGTAATTTTGCGTTTTTTTTGGGTATCACGTATCACTTCATTAAATTTTTATTGCTAAACTGTTAAGCGTGATCAGTGAACGATTGTTCGAAAGACAATGAAAACGCGCTTTTAATTTTAATAATTTTTGATTTTAAAACTAGTTTTTTATAAGAAATTTTACACAAATGTGTTATAACTTTGTTTACTTAACATATGGAAGTAAAGCGTTTGAAAATGTACAGGAAAAAATCGTCAAAAATAAGATGATCATTCTATTTTGGTAATATTAGGTTTAAAGTAGTTGCAAACCAACACGATAGTGTTGAAAAAAAAAGAAGAAATTACTGATTTTTACAGTTTAGCGACAAAAATGTTTGAATGAAGTGCTACCCCAACGCCCAAAAGTACCGTTAAAATGTGTTTTGAGCTCAGAAAGTCCAGAGTACGAGAATTACTCATTTCAAATATATATGTTGGAAATATTTTGTATTAAGTCTTCAATTATAAAAGTAAATATAATGGGTTGTGTAACTATTATACAGGCTTGTTAAAACTATTTACTTATTATTATTTAAGACATTAAAATAAAAATTGATTATCGGAAGAATAACAATCGAGAAATTTATTCGAGTTGTTGTAAAGTGTGTTTTTGTTTTACGAGTGGTTTTCAATGAGGCACTACCCCTTTCGGTGTTGGTCTTTTTGACAGCTGTTACTTGGTTTATACTCAGTTTGGAAATCGTGCAAATTTATTTAAAAATAATGGTTCGGTTCGCGTGACACATCACGCGCTGCATCCAATATTCCATCGGTTCGGATGAAGCTCAGTTTTGGCTGAATGGGTACGTTAATAAACAAAATTGTTGATTTGGAGTCACTGTTTGGAGTGCTCTATGGGCACAGGGAATCATTGGTCGATATTTCTTCAAAAATCAAGCCGTATAATACATCAGCCAATGGGGAACGCTATAGAGCCGTGATTAATGACTTTTTCGTTCCTGAATTTGAGGATGGACGTTGATGTGGACGACCTTTGGTTCCAACAAGACGGCGCTAAATGCCATACAACCAACGAAACAAAAAATTTATCGAAGGAAACTTTTTTTTAAGCGCATCATCTCGCCTCGTGGGCCACCAAGATCGGCATCGATTTGACATCGCTGTACTATTTTTGTGGTATTATGTGAGGTCGCTTGTCTACGCAGATAAGCTCGACACGATTGACGCCTTAGCAGAGATTATTCGGCGCGTTACGACCACAATTGCTGCAAAAGGTGGTCGAAAATTGGGTATCTCGGCTGGAATTTATTCGAGCCAGCCGCGGCGTCACTTGCCCGAAATCATTTTTAAAACATAATGACAAACTTTTATAATAAAGCAAAAAAAATGGCCATAACATTAAATTATATGCGTTTTATTTCTTCTTGAAAACCCCATGTCTAAAAAGAGGACCTTTATTTTTCATATCTTCAGTTCCAACAATTTTCCACAGACAATCACATTTATTTAAATAAATAGGTATATTGTCACCAAAAGTATGGCCAGTAAAACAAAAAGAGCAAAGAACCTACACATTTGTCCAAGCGCTAGATAATTGGTCTTAATAACTTCATCCGCTCATTGTGGTAGGTATTTGCTTAGTTTAGCGGTTCTGTTTGTGGTTTTCCGCTGCACAAAGACAAAACCCTTAAAACAAAAAAAAGAAGAAAAACTACCAACAGAAGCAATGCAATGAGAATGAAAGCAACATTTCAATGCAACAGACAACAGGCATCAGCTGTGGCGGACAACGACTTGGCCTTTTTTAATTTCTTATTCGAAACCAACATACAATCAACTTCATTCTATTTCCACCATTCATTCACACTATGCAAAAGTCTAAACTTGTACTATTTGCTTTTAAGGTTTGTATTTTGCATCAACCGCATTGTTGAACACAAAGTAAATCTGATTTTCTTTGCAATGCGATTTTTTTTTTGCACGTAGCAAAAGTTTCTGACAATGTTGGCAAAGCCATTTGCGAACCCTATGTGGCGGCTGATGTGGAAAGCCTACGAATACCTTGAAGCACATCAAAAACAAAACAAAACAAGAAAAAAACAAAAAAAAAAAGTGTGAATATTATTTGAACTTTATGCGAAAGCAGTGAAAATTGAGCGTTGCCCTGCAACTTCCCCTACATTCCACCACTCATTTCCACCTTTCGTACCTACATGTAGTGTGTGAATAGCCGTCGATTTATGCGCTCGATATTTTTGCTTTGTTTCAATTTAAGCAGCGAGCAAAAGCAATAACAAAACGAGTACACCAACGAAAGCAAATGTTGCAATTGTTGCACGTACTTAGGTTATGTAGAGCTCAGGTCGTATTGCTGTTGTGGTTGTTAGCAACATTATTTTTGTTTGCTTTTGCTTGCTGTCAAAGGTTCTCACGTTCTCGTCTCTACTCAGTAGTGCTGTAAAAAGTTTTCGCTCACTACTCTTCTTCCGGTTGTAATGCAACGGTGTGCAACGGTGCCTGGCGTTGCAGAATATTTTGCTACCGAAAGCCGTTAAAATTATGCATACGCGTTGTGTTTGTTGTTGTTGCTTATTGTGTACAAGTTATAATAACACAAATGGAAAAAAACAAAAAACAAAAAACAATAATAATACCTGCCACTTTTTCCCTTCCTTATTTCGATTTAATGCAGTTTCACTTGCGGATTCCGTCTGCGGTGCATAAATTTGATACGAAATGAATGAATTAATTTTGCTTTTATTTTTGTGAATTTAACACGTTCATTATATACATACATCTGTATATACATACATATATGTATATATACATAGTAGGTATGTACGATTTATATTAATATGCAATGGGTGCATTCCGTGGGAGTCAAAAGTAATTCATGAAACCCGAAGAGTTACAAAAAAAAAAAATAAGAAGAAGAAAATACAAAATAAGAAGCGTATATGACCAGCTATCTGTTGAAATCAAGTTATGAGTGAGTAAAAATGATGTCGTTTTCATTCTTCTTCTTGTTAATTGGCTTAGTTTTTTGATCCCTCGAAGTTTGTATCTTGTCTTCTTGAAGGGTCCGATCATTTGCAGACTTTAGCAAACATTTTTCATATAGTTTGATCAAAAATTTTGCGTCGTAATGGACGTGTCGTGGTGACGATAAAAGAATATAAATAAAAAATAAATAAAGAAATAAAGAATATGGAATCTACTAACAATTCATAAAATTATGTAATAATAATAATTTTGTTTTACAAGCGTTTTTTCTTAATCGATTTATCAAAAAAATGTATAAAAGCTAGAAAAGTGAACAATCGATTGAGCCGTATTTCATCATTATGTGCATTCGTCTGAAATTGCCGATGAAGGTTGCCAGAATTTCCATGCGAGCATTTTCAGATGATAAGAAATTTCCATTTGATCGTATTTATCAAAAACTGTTGGTAGGCAAATATTGGCAGTTGACGTTTTCGAAAAATAAAATAAAAAGTAGAGATAAATGCCCCAAAATTTTCTTTTTATGACCTGCTCAGCAGAAACAGCTGACACTTTCGTGACGAATACCAACTAGTCTCAAAATCGCCTTTCACCTTGTAAAGTCTCTATTATTTATTGGAGCCTGCTTACTGAATATCGCCATTAGTCAAACACACTGTATGCACATATGTTTATCCGAGTTGGGAGTGTTCTTGAGACGGCTGCATTCTACGATTGCGAACAAAATCATTGAAACAATTTAAGAGAAAAACCCCAGACTAAACACTCTCCGACTAATGCCTTGATTACACGTGCCAAGTAGATTGGCGCGACACTAAAAGCGAGTAAGCGTTTACAACGTATTTTGCTCAGTTTCATTACAGTGATTAATGGAAATTAGTAACGGAAAACGACATTTTTAACGGGCTTCATCCAGCTTTTACTGTTATATGGGAGGTGCGCGATTGCAATCATTTTAAAAATTATGCTTTTTAAGTTAAAATATAAAATATATACCAAATTCTGGTAGAGTTTGGTATGGTAGTCTCGGAGATATACCTACATATGTATTTGGCACGCCCATTTTCCACCAAAAAAAATAACCCACAGATTCCCATCCCCAACCCAATATAACAAATTTTAGTAAATTATCTTTTATATCCGTTTATTATTTCTGTAAAATACCATTATGTGGTTGTGGTTATTATCCGATTTCGCCAATTTTCAATACCAACCTACTTTCGCTCAATATGTGTACCAAGTTTCGTTAAGATATCTCAACATTTATTCGACTTATACGATATACGGACGGACAACAAATAACATGATTTCAAAGAAAATTCCATATATTTAAAAAAAAAAAGTTGTAGCTAAAATTCATTGATCGAACCGTGTACTATGAGCAAAAATAAAAAAAAAATTGAATTTTGTAAAAAATAAACTTTGATAAAATTCAAATTTCGAAAAAAAATTTACTTTCTCGTTATTGAAGAAAAAATGTTTGACAACGAATAAACATTCGTTTCCAATTTTATTTGACAGCATCAATTAAAAAAATCACCAAAAAAAAAAATCGCAAATACATTTTTTTAGCCAGAAGAAAAAATACGTGTCTCAAAATTTGGACTAAAACAGCGAGTTAAAAAAAAGCAAAAAACTAGACTTTCGCGGACTGGTCGATTTGAAATGGAATAGACCGCAATAAAACTCTCAGCCGAGTGGAGAGTAGCTGCCGAGCGAGTCAGGGAAACGCTGCGGGAAGAAATAGTATAACTCGGACAGCAACACGCCAAACAATTTATATGAAACGAGCACTCGGCCGGATTAAAATAAAAATGTCAAACAATTTGACAGTCGGATCTCTGGTGCCGGAAATACTCGAATTTTTATTTGGCCAGGGCGAAAAGCATTGTGCAAGTGAGAAATCTTATCCCATAGACGTAAAAATCCGCCACAGCTCAGATCACCTCATGAAGGAACGTTCATCAAAATTGGTGTTCGCAAATCTGGGTTCCTTCATTATCTCATCGTTGGCGCCATCGAATTCTTTCATTTTTGCGCCATTCATTGAATTAATTTCTACATCTAAAATTTATGTCGGTATTCTGTAAACAGTCTCTAGTCACTATTGAGACTTTTCGGTGGTGAGACAATTCGGTATTCAGAAAGCGGTCTCAAGTCTCTAGTCTCAAAATAAAGTCACAACTTGTCAGCTGGTCCTGAACAGATCACAAAACAAAGAAATTGATGAATATATTGAATACACGCGAAAATGAAGTTAAACTCGTATGCCATATTTTGCTTAAATCTGTAAAAAAAAAAATAACACCTAATTTTCATAACGCATAATAAACAAAAATATTTATTTACATTTGTTTATGTATCTTGTTCTATTATTTTGATCGAAAGTGCATAGTGATGTGAAGCTACATTTATCGATTGTTGATAGTTCTAATTTGTATACATATTTTAAATAATCGGCTTATATAAACTGCAGTAATAAGAATTTTGAACGGTTAACTTCAATGTTAGTTTTACGATAACTACATATATTGTTTTAATTTTTAAAGAGCAATAATGCGTTTTACAATGAATTGAAAAAGTATATTGCCTTCTATCGATGAACATATTTTCATTGAGGTGGATTGTGCACCTCTAGCTAAACATACGATCAGCTGATTGTCCCTACTGCTTTTTACAACAATTGTTGGTGAAATTTTTTGAGACTGCTGCTTACTTAATACCGAAATCGTCTCTAGTCACAAAAAATGTATCCAATTGAAAGTCTCAAATTTAGTGACTTGAGATGAGACTGAGTTACAGAATACCGACATTTATGTTATTTATCTCTTTTGTGATATTTCATATTAGCCGCCGTCAGCTTGAATTTAGAAGACTCACTTGTATTCATTCACAATAGCGAAAAAAAACATTCTACAAAAATGTATGTACATATGTATGTATATAGATTCGGTAAGCGTGACATTATTGTACTACTGCGTAAGAATTGAATTAATAAAATAAAAGTATATATAAAATCTGGCTTCTGCCATGTTACTATGCGCATTTCTAACTTAGATCTTTTGTGCTTTTATTTATTTATATTAATTTTAGATTAAATTAAATATTAAATTACTGCCATTACGTTCTAATATTTAAGAGCAATAAGATTCAAGTTGTAATAAAAAAGGCGGCAATTGACGACACGCACCGTTGCTTAACTAAGTCAAGTCAACGAACAACTAAAAACAAAAAATACAGAATCTTGACGCTTCTATAAATGTTTGCCGCTGACATCCGATATATGTATGTATGTATATATGTAGTTAAAAGTCGTAACTAAAGAAATCACTAGTCATAACTGGGTAAACAAGTAAGTCATAATAAAAACAGTACAAAAGTAATTGTGGGCGGCTCTTCTTACATAATAAATAAATAACAAATGTGTGTACGACGGTACATAAAATATGAAACGCCGAAAGCCTTCTTTGTCAACAGGGCAAGCAACAACAGAAACCCAACCGATATCGATGACGCAGCCATCAAACTAGAGATGGGCATCGGGCAAGTTTTTTCTCGGGTCCCGTCGGGTCCCGCGGGACCGGGCGGGATCGGGAAGTAAATTTAATTTTATTTCGGGAGTGGGCGGGATAATTTTGCGTTCGGTATTTTTCGGGCGGGATCGGGCGGGATAATTTTTGAATTGACACCACTGCATTGTATTAAGCACTTTATATTTTGTACAAACGGCAACTACAAATGCAAATGTTTATTGGGCTTGCTTTTGCATATTTGTTTGTATGTATTTCAAATTGTCGTTCGCATTTGTATATATGTACGTTCACCGTTTTGAATTGCCTACTTGTTTCTTCTTCATATGAAATTTTGTTATTGTAAATACCCCGAACTTCTGCATTTGAATTTGTCATAGCGTACTGCAGAATTTACTGGCTGCCACAAATGTACATACATGTATGTACCTACATATCCAATATGTTCACTTGTCGACGCACTTCTGCGAATTTGTTTTTGTTATATATAAGCAAAAAATAAAAAAAATCTTATTTACATTTTCGGGCGGGAAGATTTTTTTGTTAAAATTTTCGGGCGGGATCGGGCGGGAAGTTTTTTTTTGTTAATTTTCGGGCGGGAACGGGCGGGAAGATTTTTTTTTTTAATTTTCGGGCGGGAATGGGCGGGAAGATTTATTTTTTAACCGGGAACGGGAGGGATCGGGATTTTTTTTTTCAATTTGCCCATCTCTACATCAAACCATCAAAGGCAATGAACTGCAAATTACGAGTATAACAAAACTATACGCACAGAGTGCTGAGCGCAGAGGTAGAGTAGATTGCGGCGCCGCAGCAATTGCAGTGAATGTGTGCAAAAAACAAAAAACGCAAGTAAGTACGAGGGTAGGCGGATAAGCATACACAAAAAAAAAAAAAAAAATTTCCAAAAAAATATTAATATTTAATTGAGCTGGAGCAATCGACCAAATGGAGGTTTTATATAGCTCAAACAAATTTTTAAAAATATTTTTCCAAAAACAACACACTTCAGATGATAGAACAGGTTAAGCTTATAAAGCCTGCATAGAAATATTAAAAAAAAATTAAATGGAATCGTAATGAGATTTTTGATGCATTTTTTGGCCTGTTTTTTGAAGATTGGTTTAAGAAAAACTTAACAGTTTTAGAGTTTTAAGAAATCATTGAAAATGTATTTTCTCACCCTTTTTATTTCTTGCAATCACTCCCCAGTTTTTTTTTTTTTTTTTTGCAAATTTTACTATTTGATTCCATTAAACAAATGTTGACATATTTTTATGCAGATTTTTTTATAAGGTTTTTTTTTTTTTTGGAAAAATGTGAAAAAAAATAATTTATAAAAAACACTAAATTTTTGGGAGGTATTTTCAAATTGTTCCAGCTTACGTAAATCCTAATATTTGACAAAATATTTTCGCGGAAGTTTTAAACTTTAATACACTTTATGATTGCAGCGGAAAACCAGCAATGTTTTTTGGTGAGACACTCTAATAAGTATGTATTAGTTTATCCGTTGTTCCGGCGTTTTTTTTTTTTTTGGTAAATACCAAAAGTTGATTGTACAAAAGTGTTTAGATCTTCATAGAATATTTTTGAATGAAGCCATTTTTGATTATAAATATTAGTTTCCATTTGTCTATCTCTACAATTCAGTACCAACCCTCGTATAATTTGTTTCCAAATATAAAAAAATGGTTCGATGGTCAGAGTTTGTCGAATTGCGGCATATAGACATATATATGTACATTAAAAAAATCAAAAAAATTTCCTTGAAAAATAATTTTTTCCTTGTTAGCTAACCGGACTAATCAGACCGCCCTCGCATTGCGTTGTCTACAATTTTGCAAGAAGATAATTGTGTCATACGAGTTAACTTGGCAATTGTGCAGCATCACACATTGTTGTGTTGTTTTTCCTCGCTTTTGTTCAGTATGTGACTATGTCAAACGATGCAACAAATATGAACTGAAAATGTCACAGATATGAGTAATAAAATGCTAAATAAATAAAAATAGCAAATACTTAGCACTGATGTATGATGCGTGTGCGTAAAAATAGCTGCGTTTAAGTAGTGTGCCACACCACACAGTGGAACCAGGTTAGCCGTTTCGGGGCTAAATTTATTTTTGTCGAATATCTAGTATTAAAATTTTAAGTTTTGCGTCATGGATTTTTCTGGCCTCTTTTTATTGTTTAATTGTAATTAAAACTACATATCCAAACAATAAATGAGTTACGATATTCAATCGTGTATCCCTGTGGCAAATGTTGAGAGCATTTCGTCGCATTATTGCAATTCATTATAATCAGTTTCTGCTTTAAGGCTAGTACTAGGCTCACAGCCGTAAAATGTTGCTAGCAACCAAAATTTAGGCTAGCGCTTAAAAGATGCTGTATAAAAGCAAATGTAAACAAATAATACAAAAAAAAATCCTCAAATGAAGTGGCGACTTGTCACTTTTCCCGTAATTTTAAATAATAAATGCCAAAGAACACATAGAACTATAAAAATAGAAAACATGTTACTTTTGCTTTTCTCGTTGATCAACGTGGTTTTTATTTTTATCCAATCATGGGAAATGTTTGCTATTGTTTCATTGTGTTCTCTGGGCGTTCATCATTTTTTTTTTTAATTTCGATAGTTATAATTTTTTTTAAATCTTAATGAAGAGTACGCATTGCCGTAAAGCTAAAATATTTGGGTGAAAGTGTATACCAAAAAAAAAAAGAAGATATACATACATATTTTTGCAGCACTAAATGAAATGGAGACTAAATGCGATATGGAAACTTGTGGTCAAATTATTAAATTTACCTATACATATGCCCACTTTTTATAATTTTTAACTAATACAATAAATTATGGGTTTTGCATTTCATAAATATATTCCTTCAAAACAAATTAAACAGCAATGTGTTGCAATCATTGCTTTGTTTCCTGAAATATTTTATATATTATAAGGTGAAGTGTTTGATGTGGATCGTTCATATATAGAAAAGCTTTATCAATATTAGAAAGAGTGCGTCGTCGCTTTGACGAAGTATAACCGTTCAGGGTTAAGGCTATAGTTATCTATGATGTCAACTTTTGTTTTCATAAATCATTGGCACAGCTCTGTAGCATTTAGTTAACAACAAAATTTGAACCGCTAGCCCATTTGTGCACAAAACAAATAAAAGAAATTTAAAAATATATTTGATAAAAAAAAAAAGATACTAACCAAACCAATCATCACTTAATGTCACTGTTATTTGGCTTAAATTTTCTGCTGCTGACTTGTCGTATTCCGCAATCGCCAACCGATCGTTGATGGTTGCCAAAGAGGAACGACGCTTTATCGGCTCAGACGAAGGCTGCTGCTGCTGCTGCTGCGTGACGGCACCACCACCACCACTATCAACTTCATCTGCAGCGAATGTATGCGAATTCGAATTTTGACTAGTGTCAATGACGTTACTACTGTTCACATTGACGGCATTTCGATAAAATTTACGCGCAACACGTAGGAAATTAAATAGGCGTGTTGTATCGGCGGACACGGGATCGGGTTTTGACACATTTTTTACACTTGAACTCCTTGCATTTTCGGCATGGTTTGTATTAGAATTGTTTTGCGAATTGCTGTTAGACTTAGCGTCGCTGGTGGTTCCCACTGGCGCCGGAATGGTAGTTAGAGTACAGTCGGCACTTTTATTGTTACGATTGCTGTTATTTTTTATGCTCGCGTCGTTTTGGTTTTTGTAATTACAATAATTGCTGGCTACCGTCGGCGTCTCGACTTTGCTGCTTTTATAGACTTTATTGTTGTTGCTGCCGCCGTCTGCCTTTTGCGCATTGCTTACGCCGCGACGCACCGCCACCACTTTCGCAATACCTGCTGCTGTCGCTGCTGTTGTCGAGGCAGTGGCGTTACGAAATTCTTTATGAGTGGTGGCGCTGCTAGCGCTTCGTGCCAACGCTACGCGCTCAGCAGTGTGGGCGCGGCGTTTCAATGCGCTTTTGTTGGGGTCACAACTGCCACCGTCACCGCTGCTATTGCGGTGACTTTTGCCGCTGCCAATGATCGCCTGCTTGCACCAGTAAATGTTGTTGTTGCTAGCGTTGCCACCGTTGAAGTAGTAACGACGACGCGTATCTATCGCTTTGCCGCGCGGTGCAAGTGAATTTTTTGAAGTTGCAAACAATTTGAGTGAATCGCGGGGACTTGACGAATTACCGCGCCCACCTCGCTGCCGCTGCGATGCGTTGGAGCCGCGCGAATTGAAAGACGAATGCGACGACGACGAAGATGTGGTGGAAGAGAAGGAGTTCAGTGCTGCATTCGCTTTGCCGTTGGGTGTTTTTTTGCTTTTACTGTTGCTGTTGCTGTTGTTGCAGCTAGTAATAGTTGCCGAAATGAGCGCGACTTTCGGCGAGTTCAAATGTCGCAAACGTTGGCGCAGCGTGTGCGCGAATTCGTTGGCGCTATCCTCAGAGTTGCTTTGATCGTCGCTGCAAATTGCGAATGATGTTGCGGTCGTCGTCGATGTTGCTGCGGTTGGCGAATGTTGCACGTCGTTGATATCTGCGCGGGCACGGTGTGCAATATTGTTGGCAGACGCTGAAGGTGTGAGATACGAATTCGATTGGATGAATACGCCATCGCAGGTGATTTTTATAGTTGTAACCATGTTTCGAGAAGAAACATTATTTTTAATAGTATCACAATTACGGAAAATTTTCACCGTCGAACACTTTTTGAAACAAAACAATTATCTTCATCTATACTTCATTACTATTTTATAAAATTGATTATATGGAAAATGTTTGTCACGCTTTGGCCCTCAAAATACTGAACTGATTTTAATAATTATTTTCTTAAAATTAAACATTTGCGAAAAACAATAGAGTGGCACTTATTTTTGTTTAGTTTTTGCGAAATTACATACATTAGGGTTCATCACTCCCAATACAAAAAAACAAAAAAAAAACAAAAAAAAAAGATCGGTACAGTATTTCCATCGGAGTTCAATAAATCATTATATTTTAAAATAGCAACTAAAATATTTCGCAATAATATTAAGATTTAGGTGAATTCGACCGCTTTGACATTACTGCCATTTTTGGTTTTTTTTTTTATAAATAAAAAAATTTTTTAATATATTTTTCAAAAAAAATCAACTCAAATCATAAAGTAGTATCAGCTTGAAAGTTCTGCACAGAAATGTTTAAAAATTTGTTCAACGTAATCATTATAATGAAATTTTTTTTTTTTTTTTGAAAGATTGTATTAAGAAAAACTTGAATATATTTAGTGTTGAATATTAATAATAAATCATTGAAAAGTTATTTTCTCATCGCTTTTATGTCTTAGCAAATAACACTCCATTTACGTCCCAAATTTGTCACAACTTTCATTATTATGATTCCGTTGGATATTTTTTTTAAATATTATTAAATATGTTTAAGGCGATTCTTTAAGCTCAAACTGTTTTAAGATATGAGGTAATTTACACTGTTTATCATCTCAAGTGTTTTTTTTAATATTAAAAAAAAAAAATATTTTTACTTATAAATCAAAACTTTTGGAAAAATTTCAAATCGATAAAACTCACGTAAATCTTAACAACTTACGAAATATTTTTGCGGAAGTCATAAAAGATAATAAATTTTACAATTCCGCAACTTTTTTTAACACAAAAACGCCGGGTATTTTATTGTATTTTAATAAAACCTAAAAAATAGTATAACTTTAAACAAAATCCGTTTCTATTTTTACGATTTCCTTTTACATTAACAGTCTGCATTAGCAACGCCATAACGTAAAATAAAAACTTAAATAAACGATACAAAATAAAAGCAAAAAAAAAAAAAATTGACAACAATTTATTAAATTAAGGTCAGTAGTCGATTGCAGGCAGAAATGGTAAACTTTAACTGCTGCTATAATTCTGAAGGCGGAAAATCGTAGAAAATGCACTGTTAAATAAAATACGTTAAGGTACGGTACCGCTTGGCGTTAATTCCTTATTTTTATTTTTTCAAATAAAATCTGTCTGTCTTCAATAATCACCAATTTTCCGCTATGACAACACGTAGTTAGTACAAATTGTGCCAAGAATACAATAAATGAGTAAAAAAAAAAATCACAAATCGAACATGACTTCAATTTTCGCGTATTAAGATTTTAAACCGCAAATAGCCATTCAAGCAAAAGTCAAAGCGTTAAAAAAAAAAAAACAAAAAAAAAGTCATCATACAACGGATTTAATTGTGGCACAATTGAAAATCACATTCGTGTCGTATAATCGCTCCCTCCCACTTCCCACACACCACCACGCCCATTAACAGGTTTGTTGTAAAGCACAGCAGCATTCGCAAAATTCAGCAACATTTATGTATAGTGCGCCAATTAGTGGCGATTCTATTTCTATGCCACTACCATTTCTATTTTCGTTATTTGCAATGATTCCGTAAAAAGCACAAAAACCAAAAAAAAAAAGCAAAAAAAACCGAAATGTCCAATTCAATTCCTATGTAACTAAAATAGATTCACATTCTCACACATACACATAGTTACACATCAATTGTACGAATAAGTATTTGTACAGAAATTATACAATGACGAGAAATGAGCAAATCGAAAAGAAGTTTTTTTTTTACTTAGTATGAAAATACTGAGTTCCACAACGCCCTGTTGTACATTCACACGGGAACTATGTGTACTAGTAGTAGTAGTAGAAAATTCATACATTCGCTTCGTTTTGGTTTTTTTTTTTTTTTTTTTTTTTTTTTTTTTTTTTTTTTGGCAAAAAAGGCAAAGGCTCCGAACAAATGCATGGACTAATTTCGAATGCTCTTTATACTATGTCGAACATACATATGTATGTTATATTGTTGTTTTTGTTGCAACTACAATGTTGCTTTACTTTAACACAAAAAATACAAAACCAAAAACTACTGAAATTGTAAAAGCAAATTAAATCAAGTAAAGCAAATAGCATTCGTGGCAGGGTGGCGTTGTAATTAAGAAAGTAAATTTGTTGGTATGTGAATATCTTATTAAATATAAACGCGGAAGGATTCCTCATGCATGGAATGTACAGTAACTCTGAAAATCAGGTGCAACCATGAACTCAGCTAAGAAAAAAAAAAACTGTAGTTTAACAAAAATGTGTTATTGAAAACTTATGTGCAGTTTTCGCCAACAATATCTGGAGGGACTTTCGGCTCGTGTTTGGTAAGTGTTTTTGCAATATCTGTAATATTGACCAGAGCCATAACGGGTGTAAATTTTATCACAGAAACCTTGCTCAATAACAATTATTATATGGAACGTAATTTTTTAATTTGCCAAAAAGAGTTTTATCCTAACATTTATTTTCTACATTACCTGATAACTGTTATGCAGGCGTAATATTTTAAACGTTTATTTTTTACATTGCCTGATAATTTTTATACGGAAGAAATATGTAGTTTTTCCGCAGCCAATAAGTTATTTCCAAACGTATTTTTTACATAACCGGGGAAATATTTTTTTCTGTTACCAATAATAACTATTTCCTAAAGTTTATTTTTTATGCTGTTGGATAAATGTTATGCAGCATAAATATTGTTTCCATTGCTAATAAAACTTATTTTCCAATATATATTTTTTACATTGCCTGATATCTGTTACGAAGGATAAATAGTTTTTCTTTTGCCGATAAGAATTATATTCTAACATTTATTTTTCACGTGGCATGATAACTGTTATACAGGATAATTTTTTTTCTATTCTATTCAATATTTTATTTTTTTAAGTTGTCTCATAAACGTTGTAGAATAACGATACTGATGGAGATGGAGAAGAACAAAAGGATGATGCAAATGAAAGGGGAGATAAAGAAAAAGTACAGATAAACATAAGAATGAAAGTAAAAAAGAAACCTTGGAAAATTACTCTTATTGACAGCGTAAAAAATAAATCCATATATACCAACAGTTGCGAGCAAAACCAGTCGCATGGTGACCTTTTTACAACATTACCAGGGTTTTTCATGATAGATATTTTGAGTGTTAATTTTATATACAAATATAATTCATACTGAAACAAAAACCATGTTAATTAATGATTCAAACTTTGTACCAAATTTATGAAAACTGAACAGATTTTCATGAAAAAATTTTAAACAAATTAGAAGACTTTCTAGAAAGCCTTTACTAATGCAGTTTTGTAGCTTATTTAATTTTAGTTTACCAAAGTGCAACTTTGAAGGTGGTAAAAACTACCGCTGTT
Source organism: Anomoia purmunda (assembly GCA_951828415.1). Classification (NCBI taxonomy): domain Eukaryota; kingdom Metazoa; phylum Arthropoda; class Insecta; order Diptera; family Tephritidae; genus Anomoia; species Anomoia purmunda. The sequence goes on from OX639993.1 coordinate 21,290,022, forward strand.
TTTTTTATTCTTTTTTTTAACTTTTTGTCTTACGGACTTTTTTCATAAAAATTATACATTTTAAAAAATCGATTTGTAATAATTTTATTTGCCGACATTATTCTGCATTTTAGACCATATAAAATATGTACTTGTATAGGCGATGTATGAAAAAGTCTCAAAAAAGAGCAAAATTTAAAAAAATAATTATAAAAAACCAAGGGCAGTTTTTAGTCACTACAAACTTGAATTTTATTAAACTAAAATTAAATAGGCTAAACAACTGCATACCAAAAAAAAAAAACATCAATACAAAAATTTTGATGAAGATTTGTTGATTTTTTTTTTTTTATTAATTTTGTATAAAATTAACGGGGAAAAATGTATAATGAAACCCCAATTTTTCTTGCCAGTGTACAGTCACTAAAATGGTAACAAAATATATTGAAAAAATTTGACAATTTTGTCTTTTCTTATTTAATTTTAACAATTGTTTATAAATATAAAGGTAATTCTAAAACAAAGACCATGTGAGTGTTAGTTTTAAACTGTATAAAAAAGTGTATAAAAAAATCGATACATTAATAAAAGAAATTATCATCAAAATTTCTAATCTGAATTTTTAATCTGAATTAAATAAAAAAAATTTTGAATTTTATAATTTTTTTTATAAATTTAGTAGAAAGTTTTGAACCTCGACTCCTCACATGGTTTAATAGAAGTAACTATACTTTTATAAAAAATAATTGAAATTAAATAAGGAATAATGATAATTAAAATTAAATAAGAAAAATTGTCTTCTCACTCAAAATCTTTAAGCAAAAATCGTAGAACTCTACAGAAAATAAAATAACAAAAGCTTGCCTAAAAATATGATACATTTATTTACGCTTTCCTTAAATGGCATTCAAATTTCGAGTTGGCATGTTTCGCATTTAATTTTCACAAGAAATTTTTTACTTCACCCGGCAGTGTCAGATAGGTAAAACAAGCAAATTCACTCGGAAATAATATGCAGAATATAACTGCATAAGAAGCTAGCCGTACTATGTGCATCATTTTTTGCACAGATGCAACCCTGCGTTCGCTACTACAGCTGATCTGTTTTCTGACACATATGAAGTTTCTGCGATCGTTTAAATGATCATATCAGATTTTTTCTAGATCATCACTTTTCATTCTCAGCACCATCGTTTTTTCTCCTTTTCCACTCTTGGTTCACGAAACTCAATAGATGTGTAGCAATGTGGCCATAACCAATTTTCACACGTTCTCCTTACAAACCCCTAAGGTCCGCTAACAGGTGCTGTGCGAGACAATGAGGCCTTAACGGCAATCTATCTGGCGATAGATTTGAAATTGAAATGGATAGAAAACAGACTAACTTCTGTGCCAAGTTCACGAAGTTTTTTGTAATTGGTCGTCAACTTTACTTCAGAAATACATAGTAATTTCATTGCTAGCGACCGTTAGCAGATTTATTTATAACTAAGTGACCATTTTCGCTATACCATCACTGGTTTATTGGCCTCTATGACTAGCTGGTTTAGTATTTCGAGCTACTGTTTCATTTTAATGCAGTATGTGAGCAAAATTTAAAATTCACTGATAGTTTCTGATTTTCCCAATGTTGAATTATTTTTATTTACTTCGCTCAGACAAACGCCAGTACCACGTACAATAAGTCTGCCGTTTGGTTTGCGAGTTTGTGAGTATTCGCCATTTCAAACCAAGCTAGCGAAAAAACCACCCATCATCGCAAGCCCATCGCATTCATTGTTTTGGTATTCATGTAATCATGCGCACTTGCAATACATACATACATACATACATACATACATACATACATATGTACATATATTCGAATACATTATATTCTCGTTCGATGTTCGCTAAATTTACGCTTCGAATTATATTGTAATTTTTTTTTTGGTGGATTTCAAGTCAAGCTCACATTGGTCCTACATATTTGTACAATACATACAGCTATGTGCAGAGAAACAGTGCCCTTATACCAGAAAGGTTCAAACCTAAGCAACAATTAATTTTATGTTGCCACTACATTCATTTTTATTGCCCTTTTACGGTTTAGGAGTAAAATTACCAAGACCTCAAGCCTTCATCTTTATGTCTTAGGTTTGAAATGGGTTGTGGTGTCTTTATCTGGTATGATTTGGAGAAATCTGCAATTTTTCTGTTTTCATCCAATTTCATGCTTCCAAGTCAGATTGAGTATAATGATCATAAGAAAAACACGGAGCTAACAAAGGACAGGTTTAGGATTGAAAAACGCTGATTTTTAGTTACATAACTAAAACAGATCACTAACGTTAATTCTGGTGGCGAAATTCCTTCTTGCACAGAGATGGAAGCAGTCGCGACACATAGTCACCATAAGCATCATCGATGACCTGATGTGAACATCTTGCCTGGAGGATGAGAATAGCACAGAACATTTCCTCTGTATCTGTCCTGCTTTTGCTAGGCTGACATGAAACATATTTCTCTTCAAGCTTCTTAGATACATAAAAAAGAGTCTGGAATATTTGTCGAGCAGAAATAAAGTCCCATCCCCACTTTTTTCGTACCCTTTTCCCCTATCTCTCATGTCCTTTATCCTTCCCAGGCCTTAAGTGCAATGTGCAACTATGCTTGAGTGCTTGGAAACCCGATTTCAGATTTCCGGCCTACCTCAATTCCTTTCCATCCCCACCTTAACTGTATTGAAGATTCATTAAATGATGGTAACACTGAAATACCGAATGTGGCTGCAACATTTTCGGCGATTCATGGTTCCCCCTTTCGAAATAAGGATGCCTCCAGTTTCTGAAAAGTTGACACGCATATGGAATGCTCCGAATAGGATGATAAATACAGCACGAAATAATAAAAGTGTAAATACCTATTCAGTCATAGGATTAACAAAGTGCGTAATTTCTTTGCCCAACTCCTTCACAAAGTTATTCAACAGTATAATCATAGCCGTTTTCTTGGTCGAACTTAACTCCAAAACTACTGAATATATTGCGCCAATAAATACTTTTACCGAAAAATTTATACGCTAGATGGCGCTAAAGTGGAGTTGTCGCAGGTGTGATTAGAAATTCTTCCCTTCTACTAAAGTTACAGCTATTTTTGATAGATATCCTACTGAGTATTATGTTAAAAAACTGCCAACCCAAATTCACAGACTTATGTATTTTCAACATGGGGTAAACAAAATACTGATAGATGACGCTGGGCTCGAGATATTTCTAAAAAAAAAAAACTGTATTTACAGTCGATTTGGTTCAAATTGAAAATACGTAATTTAACAGGCAGTCAATTCTCTGGTTAAAATTTTGTCGCCTCGACAAATCCATCTGCTCTGTTTGCAAACATAAAACAGCTTTCAATTTTTTCGTTTGATTACAATGCTCCCGTAAAACAATATTTAACCGGTTGTTGAGAAAATGCAATCGAATTTATCATGTCGACAAATTTAACTTCTAGAGAAAACGGCCCTAATCGTTTTTGTTAATTTTTTATACAAGTTTAGTTTGTAATATATAAAAAAAAACGTACGAATTAAAATTTCAAACATCGTACACAATTTATAAAAATTCAGAATATTTTCATTAAAATTAGAAACTTTTTATTTTGAATTTTTAGAAAACTTTTGGGTATGCAGTTTTGCAGCTCATTTAATTTTATTCACCCAGAATTTTTCGGCTAATACTTAAATTTAATTGGCTACAAAATTGCATGCACACTCAATTTTTTTTAACTATGTTTAAAATTTCGAATATTTTATAAAAATTTGTTGACAAGGTGTCAAATTTTGATTCACATGATTTTTGTTATAGGACAAACTATTTTTTTATAAAACAAATTTAAGAAAAAAAAATGTATCATGAATAACATCGGTGATAGATAGTATAAAGAAAAACTCACCATGTGGTGAAGTATTTTCTTATGAAATGGTCGGACAGGGGTCATTAGAATACAATTTTGAAAATTAATCGCATCAATAGGCCCAAGTTGTTATATATTTAAAAATACTATGCAAAAAAAAAAGCGAATAAGGTCTTAAACTAAAATTTCCCACGTATTTTCTTCCGACTCATTCACAATAGCGTAGTTTTTTCACTTCCCAACACTTGATACATCTCAGGTCGGATATCATTTCACCGAGTTGGCTCAACTAGCATATTTTTTCCAGTTAGTGTTGCTTCTTTACATGCAATTCGGTATCCTACCTAGTGTTCTTTTGCAACTCGGTTACAAAGAAACGTACCTAATATGTAAGATGCACTACTACTCTGTCCATAGCTGTACGTGCATACTGCATACAAATGTCTACATAATAAGCGGTGAGTGGTGAGTAGCCACCCAGACTGGGTTGGCTCTTGGCTTAAAGCATTTTGGAAGCGACATATGTACATACATACATATGTACGTATGCATGTAGTAGTGAAACATTTGCACTCTTTCTAGAGCTTATAGTATTGCATGCAAATTATTTGCTTTCATTTCCAAACTGTACTTGTTCAATGTTGTCTTACACCTAATTCGAATTCAAATTGCAAGTGCTTGCTCTACGTGATGTATTCTGATTTTTCCGCGTTTCTGGGTTGGGAAAATACGATTTTATCGGCGTTGTAATTTGTGTAGTAAATGTTACAATTAAAAATAAGAACATACCCACTGGCTAAGAATTAAGAATGCCAACGGGCATGTGTTTTGCACATAAGTATTTAACTGGTGCATACAAGTAGATATGTAAAAATGTATATAGAAATGTACAGGTGCATGTATGTATGTACATATAATAAGCACGCATATAATTTTATGTACAACTAGACTTGCATGTAGATGCGTGCATTTTTTTTTGTTTTTTTTTTTGGCACGGAAGTCAATGGGAATCAGGTTTGCTTTTAAATTCAATGGAAATGCATAGACAAAATATAGCAATTCGTGGGAAAAATTTGCGAAGAAATCACGATAAATAATTTCAAATTAGCATTAACAACATTTGAAGGGCTTAAGTTTTTGAATTTTCGATGTATGTATGTACATACATAAAAAAATTTCATGAATTATTAAAAGATGGTGATTTTCGAACGTGGGGTTTTTTCCTAGCAATCAGAGCACCATGGGAAGACCTCGAAATGTGTAAAAAAAACTTGCATTAGTTCACTAAGATTTCCTGCACGAAAAACTTTGCGTGAGTAAGCGAAATTTCGTTGATATGCTGAGCTGTAGGAGTGAGCTACAAATACAAATGGCAATATTTTAATTTCATTATACTTCAACTCTAACAAAAATTTTTTTTTTTTAGTTTTGAAAAAGTGGCAAGTCTTGTATGAACTGCTTTCAAAAGGCTTGTGTGTAAATATTTATAAATTTGTAGTTTGTTTTCAAAGAGTTGGCAACCCCTCAAAATTTGTTCGAGACTAAGTTGTCCCTGAGCTCATATCAGTTCAAATTAACTTTGTAAAGCTTGCTTCATTCATCTAATAAATTTAGTAGAATTAAATCTTTTTTAAACAGGTGGCAACCCTCACCAAATAAATTTCTCGAATAAAGGTTACTTAAACCTTTTTCGTTTGATACCAGCATAATATAACCTCAGTTACCTGGGCAATTATATTGAATCAACCGTCCTTAAAAGGTGGCAACACTCTTCGAAAAAGTTTTCGTATAAGAGTTTTCGTTTCACACCAATACTGTTATATTTCAGTTAGCTTAGAAATTTAATCAAACTTATATTTTTAAACAGATCGCAACACTCTTTAAACACATTTGTATTATTAAGTTTTCTTAAGCCTACTTCCTTTGAATTCCATGCCGTAATATTTCCATTAACTTAATAGTTTAGTTTATTAACTAACTTTTATAAGCAGTTGGCAAACCTCGCCTAAATTTTTTTTAAACCGCCTTCGTTTGAGAAATATTTAATTTGACTTATTATAATTAGAGTTTTTTTTAAACAGTTGGCAACCCTCTTGAAATATATTTTTGAAATTAAGCCTTTTCAAAATTTTTAGATCAACATTGATAATGTAAAATTTCGTTTATTTTAACTTAATTTATTTTTAAGCAGGTGGCAACCTTTTTGTAAAAGTATTTGAAAAGGGAGTTTTATTAAACCTCTTCCTATTGACACCACAATACCGCAATATTTGATTTCACTCATTGTCGTAATTGAATTTAATTTTTTAAGCAGGTGGCAACACTCTTTAAAAAATTGTTACCTCGTTAACCCATATAACCGACTATATACATAAGTATATGTGCCAAATGTTATACAAATCTATCCAGTCGTCATATTGAAATATTTGATTTAACTTATTTATTTAATTGACTATAACATCTTTAATAGGTGGCAACACTCTTTGTGTTAATCCAGGTTATAAGCTACATATGTATGTTTCAAATTTACATATAAATCCGTCCAGACGTTTGGACGTGAAAAGGAAACAACATTCAAACAACAATGTTAATACAATTAATGATTGTAATCAAAAAGTTTTTGCAATTAAAATATATTGATTGGAGCTCTTTACAGCTTTGTACGTGCAGAGACTCGATTTTCAAAATCCATTTCCGCTTCAATTACAAAACATGAAGAGCATTTAGGATTCGTTGTGTATGACCTTTTACTCAGTATTTGTGGTACTCTTAAAGGAGCAGATTACAATCCAATAGTCATATAAAATATATTCTTGTATAACAAATAAATTTTCCTAAAAGAAAACTCTACAGCTGGTCAATGATTACTGGTGTATTGAAAGTATTTTCCAAAACAAAAAGCAGCAGTTTATGCATGCGATTATTTAGTATGTTTTATTTTTTCTGATTTCGTGAAAGTTGCATAAGTTAGAGTTATGGCAAAAATAAAAATAACTAAAGTTATTACCAATAAAAACAAACATGTTTAAATAAAAGTAAACCAAAAAGTTCGCAAATGAAATAAAATGCACAGGTGAGAGGAAATATATGTATGTATGTACACCCGTTCAACACATACAGACAGAAAAACAACGAAAATTCAATACATAACCAAAAACAAAAAAAAAACAAAAAAAAAAACGCCACGCTAATATGAATTAAACGCTGCTAACTCACCATTTATTTGCCGTTATTTAATTACGAACACGTTTAAAACTAATTTAAAAAGTGAGGTGGGAGAAAAAGTGAAAATTTTCAAATACAAATCCACACCAATGGAGGGAAATGCCGCACACGAAACGCTCGTTATACGTACAGGTGAAAATTAATTTTAAATTGTCGATTTACTGTTGCTGAGAAGCACAATGATGAAAAGTTGATTATGTAAGAAAATAAATTGTAGCATCGCTGCTGACAATGGAAGAAAATTAAGCCTAGAATGGTAAACATTAGTTGAAGCGAGAAAAAGTTTTTGTTTGCTTTTTCTCTTCGATTGGCAATTGTAACAAGTTAATACAAAAAAAACACAATATAAAAAAACAAAATACAAAAATTTATGTACTTACTATATGCATTTTTTAATATGCAAATAAAAACATTATCTTCTTCTTCTTCTTTCCTATATATAAAAATAAGTCGCTTTTCTTCGTATGTTTATAACTTCGGAGCCACAACACGGAGAGGCGTGCAAATAAGTACACTTATTAATCTTTTTTTTTTTTGATGAGGGTTGCCACCTGTTTGAAAAATCGAATTTAATTAAATTTTAAACAGGTTATATTACATATTAAAATATGAGTATCAAACGGTTCCTTTCGCTTGAGAGCAGGTTTATAATAGCAAGCTCTATTTAGAAGAGGGTTGCCACATGTTTGAAAACTCGAGTTTAATTTAATTATACGTAAGTTATGCGAAATATTTAAATATGCATTTTAAATGGTCATTCTCGACGAGGAGAAGATCATACTTATATTTTTAATAAGGTTGCCACGTGATTGAAAAGTGGAATTTAATTTAATTATTATATAAAGAAGATAAATGAAATATTAAAATATGTCTATTAAACGGTCCATCGCGCGCAGAAGTTTGAGGAGTCGAATTTAATTAAATTTTACACAAGTTACCAAACTGCGTGACTCGCTGAGGAGAAGTCCCTTAGCATAAAGAGGGTTGCCACCTGTTTGAAAAGTCTAATTTACTAAAATTATACACAAGTTATATGAAATAGTAAAATATGAGTGCCAAACCATTTGTTTTGTGGGTATATTTTGAAGAGGATTGCCACCTTTTCACAAGTCCTTTAAGTGACAAACTGTTCGGCAGGACAACGTATGCCGGGGTTTCTAGTAAAGTATATTACATATTTTTTGTAAGAAACAATAATAAAAAAAAACAAAAAAAAATTTAAAAAAAAATCTTTTACATACAAAAACCACAGAAATTGACCAAAGACAATAGAAGACTCTCTCACGGGTTAAATTGTTATACTTTCTTATAGTACTATAAAAATTAAATATAAGTTATAAAAGTTTGATGACTGAAATGTGTATAGTTTTTACGTTAGATGTATGTATGTCTTTTCAATAAAGTTTACCAGGTTACAATAAAATTATCGTTCTAGGGCTAACAAAGTTTTGTCAGTGTGGTGAAAATGAACTCGTAGTAAACCTAACATTCCCTTTTGACGATTTCATAAAATGGAGCAAACCCGAAATATACTATGTGCAAATTAGTTCTCCTTCTTCTCTATCTTAAAGTAGTATGATTACTAATTTTTTTTTCAGCTAATTCATTCATTGAAAAATGTGTGCAGGGAAAAATAATATAATATATTACAAATACTTGTAATATACATAGATCAGAAACACTAGAGATTTTAAAACATGTAAGTGACTATTTCAAACAAAACTAATTAATTTAAAAACTTTAAAACTGTAAGTATTTTTCGAAATAGAAAATTTTGGTTCATATAATATATTGCTACTTTTTATTGGATGAAAATGACCCGTAGGGCCACTCTTTCCGAAAAAGATCACAAAATAATTACATTCTTAAAGGCCAATAGCAAAGATAGTATTAATATTAATAATAATTAGATAGATAGACGTTTTTTAAAAAGTCAGACAATATGTGGCAAAATTGGCAAGATTTAAAAACGCCACGCCACGAAACTTCCATGAAGGATCGCTGATGGTGAGGGTTGTTTTTATAGTAACGAGAAAAGACTCAATCCAACCTGTTTTAATTCGCATAAAGTAGACACGAAAACATGCATAGAATAAAAGTAGGCGCCAATTTAAAGCGATGGCTGTGTTCGATCTGTGTTTAAAAAACAATCCATGAAAATATCGATGCCTTTTAGGTCAAGCGAACAAAGCCTTTATGAACAAGCGAGTCTGATATTCGCCGTAGCCGAGGGTGTAGCGTGTGCGAGCTTCATTCGGTCTTCCCAGGTTCGAATGATGGCCGGAGAAAGTAAGGTCAAAAATCATAGCAAAGTTTGGATCTTATAGCGGTCGCCCAGTCCGCAGGCAATGGCGAACCGCCGAGTGTATTTCAGATATGATAAAACTTCTCATAAAATTCATCCACCACTCGAAGTCGGCGTAAAACAAATTGTAGGAGAAGTTGGGGCAAACATCGAGCTATGTAATGTCTTTATTATGTCTATAATTATATTTTATACTTGCAAAAATTGCTTTAAAGCATTTTGTCACAGTTTGAACAGTTAATGAAGAAATTGAAACGAAATAAAAAAATATAATTTTTCAGCGTTCATGCAGTCAGTGGTCAAAGTTTTTTTTTTTTTTAGATTACATATGTTAATATTTTTTGTCCAAGTTAAAGTTATATTTAAAAAATCTCTACTCATAAAAATATTTCTCTTGGTGTAGAAAAGGAAACTTTCATAATAATTGTGATAATACCATTACTGTAAGCCCTAATGGCCTTATTTCGAAAAAAAAAAGGTTTAAAGGGCTTTATAAAGTGACAAATTTTCAATTAATATAACAGTCAAGTTTTTCTTTGTTTTTTATGAATTTGGATGTAAATAAATCAGCCACAAGTAAAATTTACGTAGAAGTTTTTCCTCTAACCAATTCACAAAGCACATTCTTTACGAATGCAAACATTTTTTTTCTTTCATAATTTTCTTCATTACGTATGTATGTTTTGTATAGATCTGATTTTTTGCAGCCGACTAGCAAACGAACACTAGGTAGAATAACGAATTGCCGGTTAAGCAACAACGCAAACACGGAAAAATATGCGAGTTGAATAAACTCGGTAAAATGATAAGCGACCTGACAGGCAGGTATGGTTGTGAAGTAAAAAACAAACGTTGCTATTGTGAATGAGCCCTAAGAAAATGTAAGTAGATGGAAGAAATCAGTTAATATGAAATCCGTTTTTTTTTGTTATAGTATTTTTTAAAATATAACAACTAATAAAAAAAAAGGCGCAATATTCATAAAAACAGGGAAAAGGAAATTGTATCCGAGTTGAAGCGTTCTTTTACTGGTCGGTTACAAAAACAAAAACAGGCTTTTAATGCAGTTATATTTCTAAATCTGATTTTTGAGTTTTGACTCCTTTAAATTTAGTGCGCATCTCATAAACTCTCGCAAGCCCGATACAAGTTGCTGAATAAAGAAAATTTGACGGAGTTTAGTTCCTGCATTTCTGATATTAATATTAAATTCATTTTAAAAAAGTATACAATTATATTTAACCGCTCGCAAAAGCCCAACGAAAAACAATTACATATTTTCCATTTCGACATACAATGAATGAGCAAACTAGGTAGACGACTCTAAAATTATTAAATAACAAGATATTACTCAAACAAAAAAAATACAGACAAAAAAACAAAAAATAAATAAACAAACCTAATCAATCAAAAGTGAATAACCAGAAAGGCATAAAACTGACCAAGCGGCGCATACTAATAAATTGTGCGAATTTGCACATCTCTAGCATGCGCTAGACAAAGCAAAGAGCAGTAATAGGCAGTCATGAAGGTGCATAAAAAAAAACAATAGTCACGTGAAAATGGAGACAAGAGAAAAAAAATCGCCAACGCCTAGACATAGGGGCCCACATAAAAAAAAAACTGGCAGCTATGTATGTAGTTTTTGTTGAAGGAAATCCGCACCCTACGCCAACACCACGCAAATACGTAACTCGGCATTCGCAACACATGCGCGTTCATTAACATTTGGTTTCAAATTTATCTTCTTTTAGTTGGCTTATTTTCTTCACTGACTGACACAATCTTTTTTTTTTTTTTTCTTCTACGTACAAGCGACTCAACGTCTAGCCTGGTAACCAACCAAGCCAACAATCAACCACCTGGAGCACCACCAGTGAAAGTTTTTTCACATGCACTTCAAAATTTGATTTACACAAAGGAAGACTTTAAAAAACCAAACTTTTGTTGAAAAATTACGATAATTTGCAAAAAAAAAAAAAAAAAAAAAAAAAAAAACGTCAAGATAACATTTGAATGATAACTAAAAATATTTGCGAGATTTTCATATTCCTATGTTGACGTTAAGTGGCCATTGTGCGCTAAAAGCAACTAATAGAGTTGCCACGTTGCACGCATATTTATTGTATTTTCTTCTTATATATAACAAGGTAGAGGTGTGTCTGTTGGTATGTGGACTCGAAACCCTTGGGATGTGTTGGCAAAATCTCCGATAGGTGGCGCTAGAGCCAAGATATTTTTAAGAACAGTATTTGCAGTAAGATTTAATTCAAATTCAAAATATGTATTAGCATCATTTTTATATATTTTGGAAATTTCGCTGTTATAGCTGCAAAAAAAAAAAACTTGGTCGGAATGGACGGTTCACTCCATTACTGAGATTTTTGTTTGCTAAGTTCACCTAAAATTGGTAAGGCCTGACACATTCTGAGCAAGTTTGCTTAAAAGCCCAACCAAACATAAGTTAGAAGCCTAACATAGGGTACGAGTTTTACACTTGAAAAATTTTCCATGAATGCAAAAGTGCAGAAAATTAAAAAACCTAGTTGAAGTGAGTTTAAAGTAGATAAAATAAATTATTACCTTTATAAAATATATATGTACATACATTAAAAAAGTTGTGTTGACGGCATTAATTTTTTTTCTTTCACTGTGATAGTTTTTTTTCTTCAAAATTTATCAAATCAAGCTGCGATTCTCCATGCCGGAAATATGATGGAAGGAGTCCCCCCGCCAATGGCTTTAAAAAAAAATTTATAATTTATTAGAGTAAGTGTGGGCAATATGGTACAGGCGGGTAATATGGTACACCTGTTTTTTTGCAAAACTACTTACTCCGTGGCAACACTAATTATGCCATCAGCTGTGAAGATTGAAAAAAAGAAATAAAAAAAATAACGGCATTCACAACGGCAGGGTTTGGTCTCAGTTGCTAAACACGCGTAATTTTGCATATCGGACATTTTTGCATAGTGAAATAAAAACTTTTTTGCACGTCGCCGTGTAAAATTAGTGAAGGTAATTTTGATTCATATCTATAAATAATCTACCAAACTTTATTTACAAAGGTTAGTTTAAAAGAAATGTATACCGTAAATAAAAATATTAGGGAAAAATGTGGTAATAAGGAAAACGAGTAATATGGTATACCAGCGTCAGGCTAATATGGTATAGTGTATCATATTACCCACATTATGTGCATTATACTAACCCTTTCATTTTACAGTTGAAGTGTATTGCAAATATGCCGAAAAAGGTTGAAATTCGGCAGTGGGATACAGAGAATATGCGAAGGGCTATAGCTGAAGTGAAAAGATGAGAATGGGAATACTATTGGCCTACAAAACATTGGAAGTTCCACACACCACACTTCAGCGAATGGCTAGAAGCGAGGAGCCGGCAGAGGAGCTGCTTTCCAGAAAATTAGGCAGGAAACCTGTGTTCAGCGCAGAAATTGAAAGCGAGCTTGTCAAATATTCTTTGGAGATGGAATCTCGCTTTTGGGGACTAAGTAGATTGGACTTGGGATCCCTTGCATTTCAAGTGGCACTTAAAAACAATATTCCTAACAAGTTCAATGTGTTAGCAAAATATGCTGGCAGAGACTGGTTGAATGGGTTTTGCAAACGCCATAGTAAAACTTTAAGCTTACGTACACCAACTGGCACTTCTTTTGACAGGGCAAAAGGATTCACACGTCAAAACGGTGCTGCCTTTTTTAGTTTACTTGAAAATGAGTATGCAAAATATAATTTTTCAGCAACCCATATTTTTGTTTTTTCAATTTAATTTTATTTGATTTGTTGTTTATGATAGATACATACCAAGGCGAATTTATAGAAGGTGATGGCATTAGAGCAGCTGATTTGACTTTTTTTATTCACCTACATGTATTTTGTTTTTGCTTTTGCGTATAAGCTTTCAAAAGCCGTAAAAGCAAAAACAAAATACATAGGAATTTTGTAGTTGTATTTATAACACCACTTTGTATGGATTCGCCTTGATACATACGTAATAAAGCATCGAAAATATTTAATTGTCACTTTTTTTCAAAACATTCATTTCGAACTTATTGGTCATGTATTAGGCGGGTAATATTAGACTGCCCATGTATACCATATTACCCGCGTGTTTTTCCTGATGCCAGTTTCTGACTTCTTTCAGATTTCTCAGCACATATTCCCTACCATATAATATAATGCATTTTCCGTCAAGGGCTATACTTGTGACTATTAAAATACTAGAAGCAATTCAGTTTTGAAGGTTTCTCACGTATCCTTTTATAGTTATAATCAAAATACAAATTGGTATACCATATTACCCACACTTACTCTACTCTACTTTACACATCAACGTGTTTTAACATTAACGTTTTAATATTTTTTTCGATTCTCTATATTTTATTTATTTATCTAATTGATGGATTGCGATTTGAATGATCTGTAGTTTTTACATAAATTCTTTAACTTTTTTTTGTTTTGTAATCAACGAAATTAACTGCCTAAAAGATCTTTCGAGGATTACAGATGAAGAGGCAGTTGGTAAGTACTTCCTTCCCCAATGTGTCTTTAAACATATCAAATTTAGTCGTGAACTTTTTCGGCATCTTCAATGAGATTCTCTCTCTCTCTCTCTCTTATTTTTTTTACTTTAATGGATCATCATCTAATATGCCTAAGGAGGTGTCTATGCCCAACTTAGTTGCGCGCATTCGGCATTTTCATCTACCATAGTAGAAGATGAAGAGAGACTGATTATTTGCATTAATGCATTTTCGAATGCAGCCTATGCTTAGACCGTGAAAAGTCCTTCAAGAACTGTACCTCGAAAATCTGCTGCACAGTCGCACTCCGCAAAGCAGGAAGGAAGGTTAGTCGTGCGGGCAGTGCCGAATATATTCTGCCTTTGCTCATCTAAACAGCTTGTGTCATTTCCTTGTTGTCGGGCAGGCGAACATCTAGCCCCTATGGACCAGAATTTAGTTAGATATCGCTTTTAAAATCCCTTGAAAGTTCAAAAAAAGTCCCACATTCAGTTCGAAGTTGTTCCATAAGTGGTTCGCACCCAGAATATTCGCGAACAAGATGATCATTTGTTGTTTTTTTTTTTTGTTGTAGAGAAGAAGAAGGGGCCAGATTCAAAATATTTGGTTTTAGATTTAAAGTTTTTGAGATTTCGGATAGCAAATAATACTACCTAATTTCAGATCTAAAAAAGCATGACACATGAATTGCTTGCGAGCATACGAAGTCTTCATATCAAATTTAACGTCACATGTTGTCAGTTGAATGAAAACAGCCAACACACATTTAACAGGGGTAGTATCAGTGGACCAAAAACCACAATCCCATGTATTTTGTTTTTGCCTGAAGACGCTTCAGTCTGCTGTAGACAAGCCTAACCTTTGTTGTGAGACTAACTGACTTTCCTTGAATATAGCGAAGTCTTTTCATATGACTTGAATAAATATGTAACTTTTATTTGGAGACCTTGCCATAATATTGCATCGTATAGCTCGATGTTTGGTCGAACTTCTCCAACCATTTTTGATGAGCGTCTTGATGTTGTACCATAAATTTAGGGGAGTACAGCTTTATGCCGACTCTGAACGGCAGATGATGTGTGTGAGAAGTTTTTTTTATGGCAGAAAGATACTATGAGGTTTGCAATTGTCTGCCTAGGTGGGAGACCTTGCCATGCTACATACTTATACATTAATCGAATAGAATGAATTTAAAAATCATTTAAATCCACTATCTCATCCTACGGTTCATAGTAAGCCCGTTTCTTTGCACCCGAGTTGCAAAAGAACACTCCAACTCGGATAAAATTTCCTTTAATTGCAAAACCGACCCTGTTAGCCGCTTTCATGAATGTTGCGATTTGTTTAGTGCTATTTACTCGTAATAACAGAAAATAGCTGTGCCGGTAATTTTTAGTTTTATGTAGTTATATGTTTACAAATACTATGCAAATAAAATCGAATTAGGTCTTAAATCTAAATTTCCCATGTACTTTCTTGGGGCTAAATCACAATAGCGCAGTTTTTTCACTTCCCAACACTACATCTCAGGTCGGGTATTATTTTCACCGAGTTGGCTCAGCTCGCATATTTTTCCGAGTTAGTATTTTTGCTTCACATGGATTTTGTTGTCCTACCTAGTGTTCTTTTGCAACTCGGTTACAAAGAAACGGGCCCAGTGTATGAATTTTAATGGGCTCATCCCTAGGATTGTTCTTTTTTGTTTTTTAATCTTAAAATCTTCAGAGGTCGCTCAAAGCGCTCAAACTGTCCCATGAATTTTACATAAAAGGGGAAATCCGTTTTTGTAGAAATTGTATCGAATCCATGAACATCAATATTTGTCAAACGGCAAACTCTGCTTTTATTCCGAAGACTTCAAAGAACTATACCCAAATTTTTTGTTTAACCATTTTTTTTTTAAATTAACTATTCTGGTGGGGCCATGTTTGAATTTTTTTGGAGGTTTATATAGATGCATAAAAAATAGTTCATATTAAAAAATTTTTTAATTAATAATAGGGTATTATTTTTTTAAATCTCCTGAATAGAAATAAAAGACTCACCGATTAAAAAACATTAATTTTGATGGAATCCTTCCACTATTTGTACGAAGCATTGGGGCGTATTCATAGTCAAAATTAATTAGGTATAGCATTTTTAAATAATTTGCAATGTTTTATCTGACAAAAAAGCGACAGCGAAATTGAAGTACTAAATTAATTTTGACTACTAATAGATACGATCAATTTTTCTCCCCATATGAAACACATGGAAAAGTTTAAGCTCTAAATATTTTGTGATTTAAAAAGCGAAAAATTATATTAATAACGGTATTGGGGGTTTCCTAGGGGTGAGAAAATTACAACTTTACTTCTTCCCATGCATTTTTGGACCTCCTTAATACTCAGAGACTTTAGCCCCTTATATAGCAGAAGTGAATTTTTGTCTTGCTAATAGAAGCTAATGATAAGCTTTCATTTCATGAAGGTGATAATTTTAGAAAAGCAATGCCTAGCGATGCGTAGACATTTTTATGTAAAATATAACAAACAGCGCAGAAATATAAAAGTCGTAGGGGGCAAATAGTAATGGCGCATAGATAGTAAAGATGACACGCACATTGGGAAAAAAATTGCCAACCAATCGACAATTGCGACAATCGACAGTCGACAGTCTAAGCGGCGCGCCATAGCGCAACGCCAAACGCAGATGTTTATTACCAGCCAGCATTTAAAAAAGCAGAGCTGAAAGTAAAATAAAAAATAATAATTAAAATGCTTAGCGCATTGCTGCCATGGCAAATTGTTTACTAAACTCTTGGCAGTGGCGTCGCGAAAGCAAACAGTGCATGTACATATGCAAATGGAAATTTCAATCTTTGCACAAAATTCACAAAATTAATAAACATTTCAGCTAAATTAAAAAAATTATTAAATTTTTTTTTTTAAATTTCGGCCCTGTAGTTTTTTAAACCATTTAATTTTAGTATAATAAAATATAAAATTTTTTAATTTTCTTTTTTTGCTGACGGTGTGGTGTTGCTAATTTTTTTTTCATATAAAGTAGAAATAAAATTTACTTTTATATGTAAGACAACGGGAAAAACTTGCGGTGAAAAAAATGATAAAAAATTATCGGAAATTTTTAGTCACTTATTGTACTAAAATTTAATGTACTATAAAACACTGTGTACTCGAAAATTTTGTAGAAATTCTGATTAAAAAGTTTGACATTTTGATGACTTTTTTTTAATTTGCTATACTTTATTTAATTTTACGCAAAAGTTTTAGCATGAAAAATATTTTGAATATAATTTTAAAAAAATATTTCTGTTGCAATACTTTTCTTCGGCACTGTACATACGCAAAAAAGAAACGCAGGAACGCAAACCACTGAGGCGCAACACAAAATTTGTTTATACTCACTATGCGCCGCTTGTTTCCATTGAATAGAAAAACGCAATTTTTTTTTTACTTATTGAACGCTATAAAACGCAATATATCGACGTTGGTGTTTTTAAAGGCATACCAAAGTCCAAGGAGATGGCCAAACTTTCACTTACAAACAACTGAAAAGCAAAGGGGAAACTTAAAGTGATGCTTTTCCGAGCATTTTGCAGAAGTCTCGCGAGTTTTAGCGAGGAATTGCTTTCCACAATATTTGTTTTCATTTTATTGGCAGAGGAATGTAACAAATTTGTCAAGAGCTAGTAGTTGTAATTGCCGGCATAACGTGACGTGCAACAGTTGTATTTGGGGAGGAAAAGTTGCAAGAAGAAAAGTTGAGAGTTGAGTTGGAAAAGCAATTGTACTTCAAATGGCAGCACCAGGGAAGTGGAAAGTGTAAGGCGGCGGCATGAGATCGTTTTTGAAGTGTAACCAGACAACTGGGGAAACTCGTTTTTTTTTTGTTTTTGCACAAGTTGTGTTGCGCGAGTTTTCCAGCTTCAAGTTGACTTGCAGGAAAAACAAAAATGAAGTCATAAGTATGACTAATACAAAATGAGTAAAATGTAACGGGCAGCTTGAAACTTAAATAAATAAATAAAAAAACAACAATTAAAGAAGAAAAATGAGTAGCAATTTAAATGACGGCAGTACTTTGCGTTGTATAAAATTATAGGATTCGAGGCAATAAATTTATGAAGTGATAATACAAAATGTTTAGCAGTGTGTTTAATAGTGTAAATTTTCAATACGATTGCATTTTTTGAGTCATAACTTTTTTGCAGCATACACACTACATATATTGCCATAGGAGACGCTCTGAAAGACTTAAAGACTTAAAGCATAAATTGCATGCATGACTGCACATCCTACGGTGCTATGCTTATGACGTCACAAAAGTCAATGTAATCTCTAATAATACTTTGTACACTCAATCTAACCTAAAATAATCAATAAACCAATGTCATATTACAGTTGAAATGCGAACAATTTGTATTATGAGGAAAAAACGAAAATGTGATGTTTCAGTGGGATATTTTTAGTTTAGGTTAAGGCGGACGATCTCAAAGAAACACACTTGGGCTCAGAGCCGTTGGTGATACCGCGAAGATACTCTTTACAGGAGATAATTACCACCATTCTGCAAATCAGACAACGGCCTGTAAGGACTGCTGTTGCAAGGCGAATGTTTTGCGTATCGATCTCGAGTAGGGTCTCAGTGCGTTTATCAAAAGCTGCACTCCGCAAAAAAACAAAAAACAAAAAAAAAAACAAACAAAGACCAAAGATAGATTCCTTTATTTTAATGTCGTAAGTTTTTCTTCAAATTACATTAGTTTACCCGATTGCAATTACTGAGAATTTTTTATTGCTTACAATTTTTTGGTCTGAATTGAGACGATTTCTGAACTAGGAAGAGATGTGCCATGCGACTACCATCTAGTTCATCGGCTTTACAGTTTCCGTCAATGTCACAGTGTCCCGAAAGTTAGGGGCGCGCGTCTTTTCATTGGGGGATTTGATAACTCACTGGTTGGCTGGACTAGAAATCGCATCACATTGAACCAGTGATTTATCACAAAAGACGGTACACTGATCAGACAGCCGAAAACAATACCTGAATGTTCCGAGTGTACAGATAAAATCACCTTTGCCGACCACGTCTATTTACCAGTCCTCTCTAGTAGGAATGTGGGCTAGGAATTTGTGACTGATAGGACGAGGTGAAAGGTAATAATTGATTTTCTTAGGTAGTTTCATGATATAGGGATATAGCAATAGAGGCTTTGCGTTGGGTCCCCAATTTAATTTCTTATCGAGAAGTATTTTGTCTACTCTGTCAACATGGACATAAGTAAACAGGACCAGTTCCGATTTGGTACGGTTTTCCTTCCAAACCATGACTGTTGAGTAATCTCTGTAGTAAATTAGACTGGGTGGAGAGATGTTTGTCCGAAACGTTGATGACAATATCATCAGTATAGGCTAAAACTCTTCCAACGCTATATTTTTAGTTTCTTTGCGCAAACTATCCACTCTGAGATTCCACAAAAAAGGGCGATAATAGCCCACCTCGTGGAGCACATCTGACCGGAATTTATTTGTTACAGAAGAGCCACTAAACTCTGCATTTATTACTCTTTTCTGCTGATCGTTGGAGAGCTTTGGTCCAAGCTCATCGAATAAACACCAACTTTACTTCCGGCCATTTCGGGGGATATAGTTGAGTCGAATATAGATTAGTCAAAGCATTTGGGCGACTGTGTTTAAAGAATTGTGTTTTTCAGCTGGAATAATGCTGATGATTTACAAATATGGTGAGAAGCTATGAATTGGCCTTTCAGGTGATTTTTTTCATACACTATCACCGTGTTGTACGTATGAAAGATGCTCCAGGCCCGAAAGTATTCGACGCGGCACCCGGTGGTGGTAGTGGAGGAAGTGGAAGGTCTATTCGATGCTAAAGACCAGGAGGTGAAGGGCTTGGCTTCACTTGGCGTCACCAGTTACCAAATCAAACGAACTTTACTAGAATTCGTCAAAATCGCCTAGGCGGATATATAAAATATCTCTTTTACTGTGTCAGAGGCAATTTGTAAACTACAAGAATTGCACTATCCTTGGCTACTCCAACTATACTTTTCCAGGTCTCCTTTTAAATCCCACACAAATGACTTGATATTGCTCTATACCATCCAAAGCGTTCAATCGCCACTTTGGTTTCAAATTTACGATGGTAGGTTCCACTAATGGTCCTTAATTCTACTTTACCCAATATTTTAGAAAATGCGATCGAAATTAGTTACTTTCAACATATAGAAAGAGTAGAAATTTCGAGGCTTAGCGGGTTTTGAAAAATTATAGCTTTTATCACTTGTTTCTAGCGCATAAGAGGGTAAGTGAAATTATAAACGCGGCTACCACGAAATCGTAATTGAAATGAAGAAGTAAATAGATTACTGATGATGCTATGATTTACTTCCAATTTTTCGTTGGGAATCCGAGTACAAATATAACCCAATTTTTTTTTGTTTTTACATAAGTGCATTAGGGTGCTAAACGCCCCATACAAAAAAAAAAAAATAAAAAAAAAAAATTTGGCACTGTTTTTCCATCGAAATTATAAAATTTATTGTATTTTAAGACTCACACAAAAAATGTTCAGAAAAATATAAAGATTTACGTGAGCTGGACCGATTTGAAAATACCTCAAACAATGAGTTTTGTTTTTATAAATAAAAATAGTTTTTAAAAATGTCTTTTTCCAAAAAGCAACCTCAGATCATAAAACATTTTAAGTTTAAACGGTCTGCATAAACAAATTTTAACGGAATCACACCAATGAAATTTTGTATGCCTGTTTAAGATAAATCCCGATAATTCAGCCTTTTTATTTCATACAATTTGTTTTTTTTTTTTTTGGCAAATATTACCGTTGAAAATTTCGTTCATAAAATTTTTATGCAGACCTTACCTTTTACGTCTAAATTGTTTTATCATCTCGGGGGGTTAGAAAAAACACTAATTTTATTTATAAAAGAAAAAAATTTATTTATAAAAAATATAATTTTATTTATTAAAAAAAAAACTGCGTTTTTACAGGTATTTTCAAATCGTTAATCTTGATATTTTTCGGAAATATTTTGGCGGAAGCCTTAAAACGTAATAAATTTTATAATTACGGTGGAAAACCCGCTACACATTTTGGTGAGACACCCTAATGTACATATGTACATATTTTTTGAGGAGAACGCTTTGCGTAGTCATAGCCAACCAAAGCATTGCAGACTTTGACGATAATTTTCAATGGAATATCTGCGAACATGTCTAACACTTTAAACTCTACAATTTAGTACCGTTCGTTAAAAAAAACAGTTAATTGTAAAAATAGATAACCGCAACATAAATCATATTTTCATTTTAAACGTCAAACAAACATCATCAACACCTATCAACATTTAGCTTTTTTTATATTCTTTGGCACAATTTGTACTTTATTTTCGTTTTGAATTTGTTGCGCATTTTAAGATACATACATCCATGTTTGTTTTACACAGTTTGAAATTTTCAATTTATATTTGTACAGTAATTTAAAATGTTCACATTTTCACAAATTAAACAGCACTCAGGCGGCAAATTACAATGGAAGAAATTAATCAAACAATTTCAAGTAGATAGACTATACATTCCGTTCGCGCAAACAATAATGCCGCGATGCGCACGAGCTTCAAAATCGACTGAGACTTTAACAACAAACCAAGTAAACAACCAACCAACGAACCAGTCTACGAATATCAGTTTAGCAAGGCACCATTGAGTCAGCGAGTAAAGGCTTGAAATACCACCAACCGCCATATAACCGGTTGAGTCGCACTCGAATGCCGCCGCTAAATGACCGACCGACCGACCCGATCAGCTAAGCTGAGGGGCCGATCAAACGACCGGCAGAGTAGTTGACCAGCTCGCGGCGAGTGACTCAAATCTTACCTTTTTTTTATTGCGCAGCAATGCGTATCTCGAAATTTGAACTGAGACAGCCGCAGCAATTCGCTGGCTTGAGAAGAACTGCAAATGGAAATATGGAAGTAGAGTAGAGTAAAATTGGTAAGTGTTTTTTTTTTAAATAAAGAACGACTGCAGTCACGTTTCAAGTGAGCTCTTGCTCTCTAAACTGCTCGATGTGTAGTGCCCGCAAACGTCGTACTTCTGTCATGAATGGGTTAACCGACTGCAGGCAGGCTGGCAGGCAGCCAGACATTTCGTGCAAGGGGTGCGCCTTGGAGTATGTGAGGCGGCAGGCCGCCGACAGTTGAGCCTTCCACCGAAGAGGTGAGACGCAAGTGCAAGCGCCGAACACTATGCTCCAATACGCTGCACAGGTGATGAGCATTCAGTTTGACAGATTTACTACGTATCGGAGCATTCGGCTGATATCGGCACGCTTTACGAGTTACTCGCCAACGTGCAAGTGAGCATCTTCGCTTTTTGTTTTTTTTGTTCTTTTGTGTGGGATAGTAGTGCGCTGCTGCGGTTGATTTTTCTGAATTCATTTCATTGTGCATCTTTGACTCAGTTTCAGCTTCGTGCAACCTGTTCGAGTGTGACTCAAGTTGTCGATCATTTTCGATGTGTATAGCAGATAATGGTGTCATCGAAATCAAAAAAAAAAATTAAAAATTGAAATTAAAAAAAGTCGCTAAGGCGACTGCAAACAATGCAGTCTGTCATTTCAAGTTTAGCGAAATCATTTTACAGGAAAATGTAGCGAAAAGATATTTGGTTATTTTGTGATTGCTGATTTAATTACTTACATATATTGCTGATCGGTTTTTAATCGATAAGATGCGTATTTGTGCACACAATGCAAGTTGCATCTTATTTCGTGGTAATGGGTCAGCAGTAAAAGGCAGTTTTAAAGCCTATTGCTAATTTTCCACGGAAGCGCAGTTGAGCGCGTGAAAAATGTTGTTTGGAAAAGACAACTTAAAGAAGTAGAAAAAATTAATGACATCTTTTGCCATACAGATTATGTTTATAACACAAATCAAGGGTTTTTTAAGCTCGCGAGATGTTGGATAAAAACTAGTAGCTTTAGATGAAAATAAATAGCATCAATCTAATTTCCGTACAAATCAAAAACTTCGTGTTGTAGTAGTCGAGCATTTAGCTTTTTTACAGACTGTAAAAATCATACATCTTTTAAATATTACCTTCAATACCTTTAATTTGAACCAATCAAAAACTAAGGTTTTTAAAGCAATGGATTATCAAACTAATGAAAATGTCTTAAGGATTAACCAAAGCAAGTGGAAGTCGCAACCAATACGCTGTTACTTATTTACCTTACCTTAGGAGTGCGTCATCAAAAATTTTCTCATCGAAAAACTAAAATATCTCGGCAGCCACAAACCAATTCTCGAACATATTTTCAACTTTTTCCCTTCATAAGGACCTTTATTGTTTCCACGCCAATTTCGTGGGTAGCAGCAACAACCGACGCCTAAAATCGTCAACGTCTTTCGACACATGTTTTGTTGCCTTTTAACTTTTTTTTTTCACTAGTGCCGAATATCTCTCGATAGGCCGCAGCTCTAGACAATGGGGTGAGTTTGCTTTTCGCTGAACAAAAACCATGTTAACCACTCAAGAACAGCTTTGCTGTTACTGCACGATGCCAGCTCCAGTAAAAAGGACGTGGAAACTGTATGTTGTCTTGAGAATGGCAGAAGACGTGTTCGCCTGTCTGTTGGGTCCTAAATTCTTCGCGACATTGCCTCTGCTGTCGGCAATAGAAATTTATTTCCCATGCAGTTGGGAAAGGTGAGGAAGGACATAAGTCTCATTGTGCATTAAGCAGCATTTGGTGTTTCCTTCTAAATTCCCTGTTCAATTTCTCATCACGCGTTTTATCCGCACTATTTTTTGTTGCGTTCCTATCTGGCTCTTTGTGAACTTAATATGGCTGTAGACCTGATATTTGCCTTTCTGACAAATTACCCCGAACACTTAGCTAACTGACCACTGGACCACATTTCTTCCGTTAGGATTTTATCTAAAATATAGATATAGATTTTATCTAAATATAGCTATCACCTTACTTCAACATCTTTCTCTGATCACAGTAACCCGTTTTTCTACCAGACCCCTGCTTTTAAAGTTTTTGACAACACGTGAAACTATTTTCCTGTCCC
This sequence comes from Anomoia purmunda, assembly GCA_951828415.1. Classification (NCBI taxonomy): domain Eukaryota; kingdom Metazoa; phylum Arthropoda; class Insecta; order Diptera; family Tephritidae; genus Anomoia; species Anomoia purmunda. The sequence goes on from OX639993.1 coordinate 21,314,088, forward strand.
CATTTGTACTTTTTGCAATTCGCTTAAACGCCACTTGCGGTTTACTTAACAAAGTCGCTATGATTTTTTCACACACTTGCTCTTCAGATAAAATTGTATCGTTAAATGCTCAGTCAATTCTGTTGAATGGTACTAAATATTTATAATTTATATGATTTCCAAAGCTAAACCGATTAAAAACTTAAAAATTTTAATATCGACTAACGAAATTATAAGTGATACTGAATGCGACAAATTCCTTAGTAAGGTCAACAAGTTCCTGACCTAGACCTGTCCATATTACATTTGTTGCAGAAGCAAAACTATAATTTTATTAAATTACTGGACTTTTTTTTACCTAACTGAATGCTACGCACGATCATTCTTTCCATACCAACGTAAAATAATGAGCGTAACAATTTCATCTGGATGGTGAACAAAGTGATAGTGAAAAGCGTCCAAAGCGACCATCCATCTAAGGTCATTGCGCATGAAACCAAAAATTTTTACAATACTGCAAGATTGCCTGCTAAAAAATAAAGCATTTCCAGTTAAAACTGGGGTTTCAAAAAAAAAAAAGCACACACACAGAGCTGAATAAAGTTGGTGCAAGGTGTTGCGGCCCCCGCCAACTTCTTTTCGTTGTTCAAAAACAAGAAATACTGAAGTGCTGTTTAATTAGTTTTTATCTTTCTGTGACGGTCGACAGAACGAAGTTTTGGATTCAACTGTTACTGGCGTTGAAACCATGGCTCTTTATTATTATCCTTTATTAGTAGCAATCTCAGTTGGATGCATTATTATGGGATTCTGAAAAAGCTCTACTGGTTGGTTTTAAGGATCGCAGCACGGAAGGTTACTATGTTTCCTTGCAATTTTAATTACGAGTGTTGTTGCTTCTTGAGAACGCACCGCTCCACACATCGGATGTTTTCAAGGCTGTAAATTAGGAATGTGCTCGACCATCTCCCATATAGTACTATTTACTTAATAAGTGGTACCTCAGGAAGACATATTCAAGCCTTTTCGAAAATTATTAATTTTTATTTAATATTATTGTGTTAAAAAAATATATACACGCAAACGAAGGAGAATTTACATTTCGAATGAGATGCTGAAGTTTATTTGGCAATAACATAAAAAAAAAAGAAAATCTAGACTGATTCTTTTATTTATATCTCGAAAAAAGCTTCTTTGGAAGAAATCTCACTATTAAGAGTATAGAAATTTAGTCATACGCTGGGAAAAGTGTATCGAAATTAAGGGAGATGATATTGAAAAAAAAAATACTAGCCACTTAAAATCTACTTTCATTTTAAAGTAGTTCAGGCCGGAAAATTTTGAACTTGTAAAGAGATTTAAAGTACAAACACGCAATCGATCCCGGAGGTCGCTTAAGGAGACATGCCAGTGTTTGTGACAGTTTAAATATCGACGTATGAAACATATCAATGGCGCACCACCGAGTGATTTTCGGCAATAAAAAACTTGTAATTTGAGAATTAAAGAAACAATATTAGGACCCACATAACAGATTGGAGGTAAAAACTTGGGCGAATATAGCACACAGGATAAATGCGCAAAAATAATAGTATTACTAATCGATTTCAATAGCACAAAATTTAATATTTAGAACAATGAAGAAATATAGGGAATAGAGCGCGAGTCATTACGAAAATTGAACATTAGGGTGGATCAAAATGTTAGAGTGAGAAAAGATGCGGTGAGGTGTATAGCAAAAACGAAATCTATGCTAAATCTAAGCAAATAATCCTAAACAAACTGGTCGAGGCGAATTCATATAAGGTGTAGTTACTGTAGCAGCCAATTTGATTTTTTTATCACCTATGTACATATGTACATACATGTATTTTGCCTTTGCTTTGGCGTATGAACCAAGGTGTATCCATAGAAGGTGATAGCAAGATAAACAAAGCGAATACGCTGTGTATTTTGTTAGTGTAACTTTGCGAGTGAAATGTCAAAAACTGAATTCGCCCAGTTTGCTTATGTATTTTGTTTGTGTATACAAAACAACCTAGCGAATTCGGAGAGAAGAACAAGTATTCAGCTCATGGGATGCTATCACCTTGTATGGATTCGCCTTGGTATGAACTTTCAAAATCCGTAAAAGGAAAAACAAAATACATGGTAATTTTGTAGTTTTAGTCATAACATCTAAAATGAATTTGCCTTCAAACTGGAGTGAAACCTAACTCACTATGAGAGACATAAAGAATTCAGTTTCTCATGGCACGTAATTGCAAAGAATCGAGACGATGTTATGGTAGTGACTCAAACACCTCGAATGGACTGAAAAATAATACTTAAATCCCGATATTCTTCAATGTCTTAACAAATAGGAGCGTTCTGCTGTAAACATTTTTTTTTAACTGATTGTTCAATGGCATTACGAGTACAACGTTTTTGGGCCTTTCAACAAACCCAATCGTCTCACCCTATTATAAATATAATACCCTATTATAATATAATATGTATAATACATTAACCGAAAATAATATATTTGTTTTTCGCTCATTGCAAATCTACACATCCTTTTTAAAAGCCTCAGCAATTCCGTTGATTGCGTTTAGGAATGCGGTGAGAGAATTCTGAGATATTAGAGAGATTATGAGTATTGAAATCGATGAAAAAATCGCACCTACACTAGTTTGCTTTTTACTTACATATGTACATAAATTGCTTGCAAGCACATATTATTTTCCCACTTCACTCGCGAATATTAAAATTACAAAAAATTGTTTACAAACTCAATTTATAATTGTTGCAAAAATTATTTATGTTCGTTTCAGATAAAAGTGTAGGCAGTTGAAAAAAATAAATCAGAAAGCAATTATTGACTCATAAATGACGCAGCATCCGATTGTAAAATGACGCATATGTCGGTAGTTTTATCACCTTTTTTATTAATACTTTATTTGAGGCAAAATACATAAGTCGGTATTTCAGATGAATATTGAAAAATGTGAGAGAGATAATTATTAAAAACTTTTTTCAAAAAAATTTCAGCCCATGCAAACTAACCAAATGTGAACTCAAATAAATCACACAAAAACTTATTGCAAATGAAAAATTAATTTCAAACTTTTTTTGCAATTCCAAATAGCATAAATTTGGAAAACATTTCAAATTAATTAAAACACAAAAACTCACTAAATTCACAACTCAAAACCGTTTATATATATATAAAAAGTTTTGCAGACTTTTTATTTTTAACCTACAGCTATTGCCGAACTGCGTGTACACATTTGCCATATTACCCATTGGCCTAGTCAATAAAGTTCAATATTTACTTTTTTGAGATTGATTACTATTTTGGCTACATTGCCAAGTGAAGCGTAACACAGTGCATGTCGCAAACAAAAACACCTACAACCTTTCAAATGCTCTAACATACATACAGTGACTCAAACAATTGACATGCTGATTTTTTATAATATTCCCAAAGTTTTTCATTATACATTTTCCCCTCAAATTTGTAAAAAAAAAAAAAGTATATACATATGTAAATGAGAATTTTACATTTTGTACAAAATTTATAAAAAATCAACAAAAATTTATTTAAAAAAATTCATAGAATTCTCATCAAAATTTAAACTTTCTAATTTTGTGTTGTATAGTATTCACAATGTTTTTCATTATACATTTTTTCCCTCAAATTTGCATTAAAAATTAAAAAAAAATATATAAAACAGAATTTTACACATTGTACAAAATTAAAAAAAATCAACAAAAATTTATTTAAAAAAATCATAAAATTCACATCAAAATTTAAATTTTCTAATGTTTTTTGTTTGTATACTATTCGAAATGATTTTCATTATAATTTTTTTCATAAAATTTGTATAAAAAATATTTTAAAAAAAATCACATAAATAAGAGTTTTACACTTAGTATAAAATTTATGAAAACTCAACAAAAATTTATAAAAATTCAACAAAAATTTATAAAAATTCTCATCTTTATACATTTTCATTACCTATACATTTTTCCCTCAAATTTGCATACAAAATATTTAAAAAAATTATATAAATCAGAACTTTACACTTTGTACAAAATTTAAAAAAAAATCGTAAAATTCTCATCAAAATTTAAACTTTCTAATTATTTTTTGTATACTATTCGCAATGTTTTCCATTATTCATTTCCCCCTCAAATTTGCATAAAAAATATTTTTAAAAAAAGTCATATAAATCACTTTTAAAACTTTTTTTTATTTATATGAAAAATATTTTGATTAATATAAAAAAAATCAAGATGTGGTCAATTGTTTGAGTCACTGTGCATACGAGTTCGAATCGTGCATTTCTCTGTGTCTACATTTTGGATTTGTAAAAACTTCTGATTAAAGTTACGTTTTAGTCGAAGCTGCGGCGGATGAGTGTAGGAGGTTTGTTGCTGAGAGTGGTGAATGTAAAAGCGACTGTGTATGTAGAGAAGTGGGGAGGAAATGCCAGACAGTGTCAGCAATCAGCATTAATGCCACAGGCAAGGCACAGATTATTGTCACAACTAGTGTTGCCAGACATATCTTGTTGAAAAATCAATGCAAAATGAGGATAAATTCTCCAAATAATAAAAAAGAACCAAATCAAGAAGAAAAACAAGGTCGTAAAATCTTTTCTTTAATTTTATTTCTATGGACATTTCACAGAAAAAAACTTATTTGATTTTACAACTATAAAAAAATTATAGTTTAACGTTGAAATATATCATAAAAATTTATTTTACACTCGACAGGTAAGAAGTAATAACTCAAGTTAAATTGTTCTTTCAAACGCCCACAAATTTATTCTACAAAAAAAATAAAAACATTTTATTTATGAGCAAAAAAACTCCACCACTAGCAGATGTTGTCCTGCTTGTGTCCATTAATTAATTTTTACCCCACTGCCACTTCACGTCTCTATTTTTGGCAAACACTAATTGTAAAAAAGTGGCAACTCTGTCCGGAAAATATAGCTGGCGAGGTTTTTAAAAACCTTTTGCAGGCATGTCATATTGGAATGTTAAAGTAAGGTGACAACGCAGATTAAATTTAATATTTATACCCTGTTAAATGATAATCATAATATCAAATCATTTTAAGAAAAGGTGGAAACCCCAAAAGTAATTTTGCAATATATTTTCATCTGTCGAAAATCATCGATTCAGTCTACTCAGAATCACTTCTCTCACGAATATCTCCGACATTTTTCGACAAAGCATTTCCGAAGACACTTGGGATTAACTAAGGGTAAAATAATTTTCCGAGTCAACAAATCAATCTCGATTGAAAAACAAAAAAAAAAGTTTCACATCAAAATTTCAAACTTTTTAATTTGAAGAAGAATGCATCTGAGAATGCAGTTTTGGAGCTCAAACAATTTGCAAGTCACATGAGGCAAAAAATTTTAGTTGATTTTTTCACAAATTTTTAAAATTTTGGTATTGAGAATTTGTTTTCATTTAAATCAAGCAATTTATAGGGCAAAAATTGTGCAAGACCGTTGTGAAAAAAATAATAAAAATCAACGGTAATTTGTATAAAATATTTATATCCGTATAAAATGTACGTAAGATCAAAATTTAAAAAAAATTTCAAAAATCAAGCGGATTTTTTAGCCACTTCGGACTTAAACATTAGAACTGCAGAAAGTTAAAAAAAAATTTAAAATAAAAAGTTTGAAATTTTAATGAATTTTTTTTTTTGAATTTTTATAAATCTTATACAAAGCTTTAAATTCTTGATTTACATATACGCTTTTTGTTTTCCAAATAACTATATTTTTATAAAAAAATTAGGAAAAAATTAGAAAAATATTAAAAAAAAAAAAAAAACACCACGTGGTTGATTGTTCTGAGTCACTGTATATCATGGCACTCAATACCGTTGTTTGCTAAATAATACTTTATACGAGTATAAAGCTATAAAATATCTAAATTTTCTAGATAAATCTTCACCTCTGGCAACCCTGATACTGGCATGCATTCAACCATTCATATGCAGTAGAACGAAGAATATTAAACCAAACACAGGCATCTAAAGAAAGGTCTTAAAAAGTTTTGTTTTGAAAGAATAATAAAGAACATTTGTGGGTAGGTATGTCCTATATGTGGCTGCTATGTCCTACTATAATATTTTGGCTCTGTGCCTCGTTGTCTGCGTCTGCAATTTATTTGTCGTTTGCTGGTTGCCGCCACAGCGCAAAAAATCAATATACAATGAACATAGTAGAATAAAAATATGTAAATTTTAATACAGAAAGTTGGAGAAAATACAAATTGCAAACAATTTTTGGATGCTGCACTCCGCAGTGGGGTGAACAATTTTCGCTTGGGAAGATAATGAGCCGATGATGAACCGCACCTGTGCTCATCCGAGGCTGTTACGGATGAAAGCATCAAATTTGTAGAGCGGAAAGTACAGGAACATCGACGGCTAAAAACTAAAGAATTATCAGTTATTGGACTTTCAAAAGAAACAGTGCTTAGAATTCTACATGAACAATTGGGTGTAAGGTAGGTTTCAAAATTTCTTTTCGCTGTTTCCCTTTCTGAAGGCCGACAGAAAAAGGTTTTAAACTCAATTGTCACTGGTGATAAAACAACTGCCCTGTCAAAAAGAGAATCGATGGAGTGATGTCATCCGACCTTAACGCGGTGGATCACAACAAAACAGTAACTGAAATATTACAATGCTTACTTGCTACTTGAAATCCTATTAAATAAAAACATCGAGGAATAAGACTCATTGCTTCATGTCAACACATCGGTCCACACATTAGACGTTTCCAAGGCTGCCATTGAGAACTGCGTTTTTACTGCGCTCTAGTCCCAACGCAAGAATGATAGAATACAAGCTTGCGCTGATTGATCTAAAATTCGGAGAGTAACTTGGCTGTAACGTCACACCAGATTTACCGATGGAGAGAAATGAGAGGAAACACGTTGGTACACATGTTAGAAAGAATACACACTAAAATTGTTAAACACAAAAAGAATACGCACGATTGCTAGTATACATAAATACACGGTTTTTGTAAACAAAATCTGTTGTGACGTAGATATTCTGGCAAAATTTCCATGATCCCAGCGAGAGCCCAAGCGACTATTCTCCAAATTGAAAGCGGACTTGCGTGGAAAAAAGTTCAACATGGATGATGAAATCAAATCAGCTATTTTGGAATATTTTTATAGAAAACGTTCAGTTCATTTTTTAAGGGTATAAAATGTTACGCAAATGTTGTGAAAAAGTGTATTGAATAAAGCGATTTTTTTAAATTTTGGTCTTATGCACTTTTACCATATAACGGATGGAATTTATACAAATTCACAATTTTTTAATACTTTTTTGGTGCTGACTCTCGTGCATATTTTTTGACTATAGTCTGCATGCACTAAATGAAAAAAAAAGAACATTCGGAAGCCATCAAAATACTAAGTGCAAAGCCGTTTGCTGAGGTCTCTGAAAATCGTGCAGATAATTTACTAGAAATTGTGCACACAAATTTATGTTGACCAATGAATAAAAGTTCTATTGGCGGTTCGTGATACTTTTTGAAGTCATAATCTGAAGTATTTGTTAAATTTCAAAACATTTAAAGAAATAAGGGAGAAGCCAACTCATAAGCAAATAAATATTTTGCGAAGCGACTATGGTCGTGAATACCTGAGTGCTGAGTTCAATAGATATTTAAATGAGAACGGTGTTCGAAGAGGCAATTGACTGTGCCTTATATTCTTGAGGAGAATGGTGTGACGAACCGCACGTTAGTCGAAATGGCACGCAGTACGCTGGTCCACAGTAGCTTAGATGAGTCTTTTTGGGCAAATTCGCCGTATTTACGAATTAGAGCCGCAACAAGAACACTGGTAGGTAAAACGCTTTAAAAATGTTCGGCACGCTGGCAATCGCGCTACATTGAACTTATTCGTAGAAATTTAGACCGAAAGGCCTAGAACTAATTAAGGTCGGTTGTATGGACTAAAGCACAGCGGTCGTGAGTGGAATGTGAAACTTGATGCCGCTCTGACGTCAAAATGTAACTCCAATCAAGATATTTTCTTGGCATAGAAGTTGAGCGCGAAGGCGACACGGGTGCAATTACCATGTGCCAGAGAAACTACATTGCAGATTTGTTAAGTTGGTATGGAATGCAAGATTGTAACCCTATAAGTACTCCGTCAACTGCAGGACTCCAAATAAGCTGTGAAAATAAAGATTGCAGACGGGCGAACCCAACTGACTACCAATCATTGATCGGAGCGGGCAGGTCGATCAATTCATTGTTACGTAGATGCTGATACTAACCATAGAAAATCATATACCGATAATTTTCTCGTAGAAATCAAAGGAGCAGCGTATAGTGGCCTTAAATAGCACAGAGGCGGAATATGTAACGTTGCCAGCGCTGCATATACATTTCAGAAAACTACTTGCTGAAATCGGATTTCCAGTCACTGTACCTATGGTTATCAGTAGCGATAATCAATGTTCGAGATACAATCAAAATATTTGTCTGTATGTGCCACTGCTTATTAGATACAGAAAAGAAAATTTCTGATTAAAAAAGGTATTTTTGAATAAGAAAATTTTTTTTTTTAATTCATTGTATTCGTTCACAAAAACAGGTTCGTTGTGAAAAGGCACAGAGTTTTCATGGCTTTGGAAACCTCCAGGTGTGATAAAAGGTAAAATTCCTCCCCGAACAAAAGTTTTATAAAAAATGAACGAAAAAAATTATCATGAAAAGCATTATTATAAAACAAAATAAATAGTTTTTGTTTACATCTTATAAGCTAGTTTTCTCATTTAATTTATTTCTTAAATTTCCCATTAATTTTATTTCGTTTTATTTCTCAATATCTCACCATTGTTTGTTTAAAAAATAAAATTTTTCCATTTTCAAAATTTTACATGCAAAATTAGTTTGGCCGCCAGCCGCTGGGCATCAGTAAATTAATAATTAAATTACCAGGCACGCGCTTAGAGTAAATACATAATTTATTGAATTTAGACTCGTGCCTCAAACAACACACACACACACCCCCGCCCCTCCACACGACGCGTTCAGCCAACGCCTTAAATGCAGTTATTTTGCAACAGCGAATAATTAAGCAATAGTTGTACGAACCGAACAGACGGACTGATATCACGCTAGCGTTTTTTAAATATTTGCTGTACATAGTATGTATGTAAATACATCTGTTACACATGCATACTAAGCCGCCTCGCGCTACATATGTACAAAACATATCAATGGATGCGACAATAAATAGTGAAAGCTAGTGCTGTTTTTTTTTTGTTTTAAAAGTCGAGCAGTTTTTTTTTTTAAAGGGTTGTGACAGATCTTTTAATTTTTTTATTCTCTACTATGACAGAAATTTTTTGTGATTCAATTTTTTTGTTTTCTGGAATAAAAATAAATTAATTTTATTTTTTTGGTGACATAGCCTAATGTTTAGTAAAAGTGTATGCAAAGCTCGTTATTTTTCTCCAGTAGCGTTTTCACTATGTAGATTTTTAAAAGGAGTGAGCTTTCAGGCAAACAGCGTTCAAAACTATAAATCTACATACATATATACAGTGCAGTCCGTTTATAACGGACTTCGATGTACAGTTACACTGCAACTAAAATTTTCCGAAAATGAAATGTATACAAATTCACGTATTTGGATAATTACTAGGTATGTATATGCTATAAGCCTTCTCCCCATCGAATCGAACCGTTTGACACCCATATTTTAATATTTCGTATAACTTGTGTATAACACAATTAAATTTTACTTTTCAAACTGGCGGCAACCCTATCCAAAATATATTTATGAACCCTCATCTCGCCGAGAAGAACTGTTTGACACCCATGTTCTAATATTTGATATAACTTGTGCATAATTTAGTTCAATTTGACGTTTTAAACTGGTGACAACCCTCTTCAAACTATAGCTAGCTATACTTAGCGTTTGACACCCATATTGTAATATTTCATTAACTTGCGTATTATTTAATATAATTCGACTTTTCAAACAGGCGGCCATCCTATCCAAAATATATTTTTGAACCCGTATTTTAATAAAACTATACCTATGTAGCTATAAGCTTTCTCCCCAGCGAAACGAACTGTGTGACACCCATATATTAATATTTATTAATTTTTGTATAATTTAATTAAATATTTTTTAACTGGTGGCAACCCTATCCGAAATATATTTATGAACCTTTCCTCACCGAAACGAACTGTTTGACACACATGCTTTAATATTTGGTATAAATTATAAATAATTTAGTTAAATTTCAGGTTTTCAACTGGTGGCAACCCTCATAAGTTAGTTATGTAGCTTATTTCCGAGACAAACCGCTTGACCCCATATTTTAAGGCTTCATATAACTTGTGTATTTTTAATTCAATTTGTCTTTTCCAGAAGGTGGCAACCCTCGCACAAGTATACAATATACTTTACGACCTATTATCATACCTATCAAATATACATACAAAACTTCATAAAAATCGATCGAGCCGTTTCGGAGGAGTGTCCCGAGATTTATATACATACATATATAAAATATATGTAGATAATTCTATAACAAAACCACGTACTAAGTAAAACCAAAAAAAAATATCATATTGTACAATTTTTAAACCGAATATTTAGAAGTTTTTCGATTTTTCATTTTTAATAAAGTGTAGGTAAGTTTCAAGTAGCTAGAGATTTTGAATGATTTTTGATAGATTTTTTTCTAGAAATTCGGTTAAAAAGTGAGAGATTTTGATCACTCATAGAATTTTCTAGAAAGTTTCAAGCTTATCTATATTTTTTATAAAAAGTGACTAAAATTAAATAAGGAAAGACAACATTGTCACAACTTGTCAATTCTTTTTGTAAACACAACTGAAATTGAAAAATTAAACTTTAAAGCAGAGTTTCCATTATAAATGGATTCCACTGTACCTAAATATTTATGACGGCTCTGTAGTACAGCAATACCTCGATATAACGAACCTTGATAAATCGAAAAATTCAATATAACAAAATTTTTGCTGAGCCTCTGTAAAATCGAAGTGTCGACTGAAACGCTTCTACCAAGAGAATCCTGAATATGTTGGCGGTTAGAATACCGCAAAAAAAATTAGAAAAAGTAAATATGTACATACATATATAACGGAGTGTCGACTAGAAACCCACTACAAAGCGAACGAATAATTGAAATTGAACTATAATGTTTGATTATTATAATCGCTTCGATGACAATTATGACATTATTTGGTTGACATCAAAATAGAACGGAGAAAAGCAGAAGAAGAAAATGATCAATCAAATGACGTCATGAGCTCCAGAGAAAGTAAAATTGTTATCAAAAAGCTCCAAACATTTTTCGAGACGATGGATTCTACGTAGCGTTATATTAGTTGAGGATTTGACATCTGAAGAAAAATCAATTTACTATTTTATTAAAATGAGCGTAAAGAAACTAAATTAATAGAAAATGTTTGCAAAAATTTAAAACTTTTAACGAAGTGATCATTAAAGGGGGTTTCTATATTGTTAGATCCAAAAAAAAAAATAAAATTTCCTTATAAAGAATTGTTTTACACTTTTCGCTGTATCGTGGTTTTTTGATTCTATAATAAAACAAAGCTATAGATAACAGTTGTCCAACCCCATCAATTTCGCAATATCGTGGTTTCACTGTATATACAAACAAATTACGTACATATGTATGTACATATGTACGTCTTTACTGGTGAAATTAATATCCAAGTAGTTTGGGCGGCTCTTTTGTGCCGGTCGGTTGAAACTGGCGACAGTGTTGTACAATGCTGGCAATTTGATGTGTTGTTCGTGATGTTTTAGCTATTGTGGCAGCTTAGCAATGTGGCGATTTTTTTCCAGATATTTGTACTACAATCTAATTTCTAAGAAATTCACTGCGAAAACAGCATGTAAAAGTTAAAGCGAATGAGCAAATATGGTGTGATCTTAATTAGCAGTTGCATATCAGTTATACATACTTAGTATCTATGCACATATGTACTATGTATGTATAAATACACACATATCATACATATATACATACATACCAGTGGCATATATTTATGCGCTCAAATAGTATGTATGTATAGAAAAGAATGTGCATATTCCCGCCCACGCCGAAAATGTTGCAACTCTATCCAAAAAAAAAAAAAAGAATGTCAAGCTTATTTGATCCCTGGAAATGCATGAGAGCACAAAATTATTATTTTTGTAATTTTTATTTTTTTTGAAATAATAAAATGTTTTCCAAATTGCATTCGCATAGCTGGTTTCATTGGTAACCTGTTTTAAAGCTGGCATTTGGCAAAACATAGAAAACAAGTTGAGCAAAGCTAGCATTATTAATACTCTTTGTATTTGTCAAAGAAAATCCCGTTTTAAGAAAAAAAAAGAATAAAAAACGACTTTTTTTCGCCTTGCAACTGCGTATAATCCAAGTGTTAATTTAAATTAATATTGAAAGTTTGAAACTTATCTATACTTTTTAGAAAAGGTTATTAAAATTAAATAGATTTAATTTAAATTAATCATGACTAAATTAATATCGATTAATAAAGTAATCGTAATCGCGATTAACTAATTTAATCGTTAATTATAAATAATTATTTTGAATATCAGTTACATATGTATATAATTAACTGATTTGTAATGGTACATATATCATTTTAATAAAGATTTTAGAAGAAATCCTCAACCCTAGTCGAATAATGTTAGGTTTGGTTTTTATATGTAATATTAGAATGTAGAGAAAGCATTTTAAACTGTGCTAAATTGTATCATATTTTTTCAAATTTGACTGACGATTAATGATTATAATTAATTAATCTTTAATAATTGAAACTAATTAATTTTAATCATTAATCGCGATTAACTTTTTAATTTTTAGTAGCAATCAGATTAACTTTTTCCCCACTATAGTCAGTGCAATAAATTGCAAGTAATTTTAATATGTATGTACATACATATGTACGTATTGAGAAGTTTTGAAAATATTTTTTTTATTCAATTTTTTAATAAAAATTTGTTTGATACCCCAAAAACAAGTTGTAGAAAACGTATTGAATTTTTATTCTACAAATTGTCACTTCAATTTTATGTTTTTTAACCAGAATTTTTTAGAAATGTGTCGCATTCATTTTTGTTAACTGTTTAACGCCTCTTCTTTTATACAAAACAAAACAAACAAAAAAACGTGAAGAAACGCAACACCATAAACCGCTCTGTACGCAAATTCATAAAAATTCTAACATTTTTTTAAAGTCATAAGTTGGAATTTTCAAAATCTGACTTCAGATTTATAATTGCGGTCCCATAAACCTCTCTATAGACAGATAGCTTCGTAAAACTATGTAATAATTTATTTAAAATCATCCGCCATTTTAAATTTTCGTAATTAGCGGGATCAAAAACCCCCCTTGTACGAAGTCTCATTACAATCGATCAATATTTTCCGCCCTTTTGATGAGCTGCTGGGTCGTGGGGCATCGTCAGATTGAAGAAGATGGCTTTGTTTAGATCTAGGGGTTATTTCCTATTTCTACTATTTAAGCAACAACAACCAGTTCATATCAAACTTATTTATGTATGAGATCTCTTCGTTGTTTTCGAGCTAGAGATCTGTTTCTCGCTCTAGCAAATCAATTAATTCCCCAACATAAGTAAATAGTACGTGTTTCAAAAAATCTGACCGGCAACAATTGAAAGTTCATAGCACACTTACCATTAAGTACAAATGTGTATATTTCTAAGAAATGTTCTTTTAATTACCTGAAAATAAACAGAAAATAATTTCATTAATTCCTTCGTCTTAAAATATTAATTAATATAGTATTATTGAATAGCAGTTCTAACATGTTATATTAAGATACAAATAGTTTTCATTATATTGAAAACAAAAATACCGAAGAAAATTTTTCTTTATTTTGATGTACCTAATTTTCTTTTCCGATTGCTAAAAGGTTTTTTCAAAATTAGTAAAAACCTAAATATATAAAATGTAGAAAACGACCGAACTTCGGCTTCGACCATTTTCGGCTACTAACGTTGGGGAGTTCGGTTTCAATTCGGCTTCGGCCAATAAAAAGCCGCACATTCGCTGAACATTTGTCAATTTTTATTAATTTAAAAATTGTATTTACTTTTAATAGATTAGCGATATGAAATTCCGCTTGCTATTTGATCGATATTTTGTAATTTTTATTTTTCGATCATTAACAATAAATCGATTATTGGTGTTGTTGCTGTTATGGTTATTGCCGCCAAATTTTATTGCGTTTTTTATGATCGAAAAATTTTGCATCCAAAAATAATTATCGGGTCTTGCAATAGGAACGCACAAAAGTTTTTTTTAAATAAAACAAAAATGGTTTGGGATATGAATTAAATTCTTTATTCCTGTGAAAGTACATTCGATGCCATTATGTATGGAACTCGATTTCTTTTGCATGGGCGCCACGGGCACGCTTGCAGAAGTCCAGACGTTGAACCCAATTTTCGACGGTTTTCAAGCATAAATCGGCCGATACTGCGGCAATTTCACGTTCGATATTCGTACGAAGTTCATCAATCGTCGCTGGCTTGTTGGCATAGACCATAGACTTGACGTAGCCCTACAGGAAATAGTGTAACAGCGTCAAATCGCACGACCGAGGCGGCCAATTGACTGGGGCATTTCGTGAGATAAATCGATAAATCGATTGTGACATTCGCTGTGTGGCTTGTGGCGCCGTCCTGTTGGAACCACATATTGTCCAACTCCATATCATCTAGTTCGGGCCAAAAATATTTGGTTATCATTGAGCGGTAGCGATTCCCATTCACAGTAACGTGCCGGTCTTGATCATCACGGAAGAAGTACGGCCCAATGACGCCGCTGGCCCATAAACCGCACTAAACCGTAATTTTTTCGGGATGCAATGTTGACTCATGGAGTATGTGTGGATTGCTGCCTGTCCAATGACTCCGAATTTCGGTAGTAAATTTTAATAATTTCGACTCGTTGTTGGATTGGTATATCTTTCCATGATGAAATGGAAATTATTACTGAAGAGAAATGTCAAAAGAGCGGGGAAAAATATGGCGTCGCTTGCTGTCACTATCGGTCTACTTTTGTAGCGTCCCTATTGAAAACCCCTTTACTATTTGCGATATCGATTAAACTTGGTTGAAAGAATAAAAATGTAAAAATAATAATGAAGTTTGTTCAAAAAAATAAAAATTACAATATGTCGATTAAATTTGATTGAGGAAAATGCAATCCAATTATGTATAATGATTTTTTTATAGAAGTTATAGGCGTGATGATCCCTGATTTAAACTTAATGTACCTCATTTTTGGATAATAATAAAAAAAATTTGAATTTTCGAAAATTCATTTATCACTCATTTTATTAGACCTAAAAATGTTCGGTTCGGCTTCGGTCGAAATTGGACAAAGTTTGGTTCGGATCGGCTTGGCTCTAAAAAACGGTGTTCGCTTTGCAATCGAATGCATATGAAGTTCAGAAATATTTAAGGCATTCCAGAAAAATATATAAACATGCATACATACATACATACATATGAAAATAATATAATCGAATGAATCATTACTAAAAGAGTTTAAGAATATACCAAAATAAATGTAGCACAACAATGTGACAACTCCGCCGGCAGCCGCGTCCGAAAATAGCAAACAACAAACAATAACAACAACGTGAGCCAAAGTAGAATGCAAAGAACAATAAGAAAAAATTCAGGAATTGAATGTAAAGATACTGAGCCAAACTGACGTCACTAAAAATACCAACACCTCCCAGCAGCTACGCAGCGGCAGTATATAAAAAACCCACCAATAGCACTAAAAATGCGGAAAACAATAATAGGAAAACAAAGATGTAAAACCACTGTGGATGAGATGAAAATATGCAACCATAACGCAACCATTACAGGAATCGTAAAAAGAGAACGGGAGCACACAGGCACGTTTGATGAGGGAGCCAACGCAAAAGCAAGCGTATATGTACGTGGATTTTCTACCAAAACAAGTCAACAAAAAAAAAAACAAAAAAAAAACAAAAAAAAAAAACAACAAGGGAATTGCCAATACTGCTGGCCATTTACGAATTTAAGTGTGGATGTATGTATGTGTGTTCACAATAGCAAAGTCGTTAGCCAAGTTAAAATAAGGCAACGCGAATGGCATACACAACAAATCAACAAGAAAAGAAAAATATAGCAAAGGAATTCGTAATGGAATTCAAAATGGAGCACGTAAACAAAAAATGTTCAGCGCGAGGGGAATAAAGACTAATGAGTTGATAAGTATTGAAAGTAAGAATTATTTTTTTTTTTTTTAATTCAATTGAAAAACAACACGCTTTGGTTATTTGGCAGAAAATAAAATTAAAATATATAGAAATTTGGGGTTAGAATTTTCAAAAGATCGATTTTCTACTATTGAAGTTTCGTGTATTTAGTACATAGGAGAAATGTAGAGCATTGCCTTTTTTGTTGCTAATTTTATTTAATAATACAGAAGAAATTTAACTAACATGACTTTGTGTACGTTAGGCCATAGATAATCATTAATGGATCGAAGTAGAGGAAAACGGGGCAATTAATAACGAATGAAATTTCAGGGCTTGTTTAAGTTCACAATCGATTCGGGAGATAAAGTCGTGCAGTCTCATCTAAAGAAGCCGTCTGCGAGATGTACTTATACCAGTGCTGTAGGAGATGTGGGATAAACATTTGAGAAAAAATTGATTAGGTTGAACTTCCAGAAAACCTCATTCAACTTGTGCATAAAACATAATTAAATTTCTTAAATGGGGCAAACTCGCCCTACGGCGCCCATTGTCTCTTCGGCTCCCATAGCCGCTCCCAGTGGCAGCTCCTGGTACCCACACAGTCTGCTCCGTGTGTCAGGACAGGATATACCGAAATGCGGTATCAGTCAGGTGCAACTTTCGTGAGTGTTCTGATCTGCGCACCAATCGTGACTGGTCGGGCGACTACCTAACGCCTTGCTGTAGAGCTCCGCAGCCGTGCACGCCCGTCGACCGATAAAGACCAGTGATAAAAACCACCTGGACGAAGGTTAGGATGGATCTTAACATCCATGTTAATCCCCCAAGAATTTTTGAGGTCACATTTTTACAAGACAAAAACGCAAGCCAGCCGGCTGAAAATGTGAATAGTGTTTATGGCCCTGATGCTATAACAGCCAATTACGCGCAAATTTGGTTTCGTCGATTCCGTTCTGGTAATTTTGATATCAAAGTTGCGCCAGCCTCATTCCTCTAATTCGTTATATAAGGTAATCAAAATAAAAAAAGGGAAGGGTAGGGAGAGGGGGGTTAGATGAGTGGGTTTGTTGGGGTATGTGAATAGGTGGTTGGTTATCGTCCGGGGGTTCTCCACATGCCGGACACTCATTTACGCTGTCGAGGTCGATTCTAGATGAAGCAGTTCGTCTGCTATGGGTGGTTGTTTGACTCTAATGACCGCATTCACAGGGCGAGAGTTCATAAAGGTGGTAACTCGTGGTGAATGCTGTTCAGAGCCTGTCTATATGCCATCGGATTAAGTGGTTGACTGGTTAACTATTGGATCTCGTCTTTGAGTTTTCGAAGACGTCTTCTGATGTTCCTGAGGGGCGGCTCGGCCATTTACAGGTTCCTGTTTGGGTGCCGCATAGGGTGGCATGCAATCAGGAACTGCTTGCTGAGAGCATACATGTCTTCTGATGAAGGTGTGCCTCAGGTGACATCAAAAGACATCCCGTTACAGTCCGGAGTCAGACTCCTACTGGTCCCCGGGGTCCAGATTGGAGCAGCAAAAAAAAACTTCCCAAGACAGTCGGTTCTACATACCGGAATGACCCGGGTTTCACCCGGCCAAGGACAACCCCATGAAAAGGGTTTCGTAGAAACGAATCGGGCATTCACTTTTTTGAGTGTATTTCTCTTCATTCTTCAAAAAATCTTGATCAGCGTAATATCTAAATTCCATGTTTTACTCTCATTAAACTATTAATTCCGCAAAATCTCATATTGGTCTTACTACTTTTGAAAAATATCTTCCAATATTCAAGTTTTCCGTGGAACTCCAGAATTATCTTTAAAAGAACTAAAAAAAAAAAACAAATGATATTATTGCGTGGGAAATCTCTTAACCTATCCTAATTTTTATAAACGCGACTGTACACACAAACAGTTATGGATTACTAAAACATTTTAAAATAAATGCAAACAGAATAATTGAAAATTACTATTTAAAAAAGGTATATTCATCATCATTAGGAATTATCAACGCCCCCTCCCTGTCTCTCTCTCTCTGCCACCAGGTCATTAAGGAGCCTCTACTCGTACAACAACAAATGCATCGTCCGCACGCACGCCGGTAAAGGCGAAGATATCTGACAGTCGGTTAAAGCCTTGGGCAAGCGCAAATATTTAAATGTGCCGCTAAAAATAGAATTTTCAATAATGAAAAATAAAAATAAGAAAATACGAAAAAAGAATGCAAAAATGCGAGTTAAGAAGCACAAATGCATAGTAAGAATAGGTTAAAGGAGAATTAAAATGTTCAGCACTCACACTCGCACACACACACACATCCATACGTACATAAAAGTGCAGAAAAAGTCGACAGGTAAACAAATGGTGAACTTAAGCCACAAAGGAAGAGGGAAAGTAGGCGCAATAACCGGCGTAAACAAGACTTGTCGTTTCACTTGGAATTGGGTAGAACGGTTCGGCAGGCAGCTGGTAGATCTTAGTGCTGTTGACTGTGCTGCCGCGAGGGGGGTGTGATTGGTGTCACCATGCAACAAAAACAAAAAAGTCGACCGGCAGCAAATAGGTATGTCGAAAATACTTAAACAAATATAGAAGCGAAAGAGAAAGAGTTCAATTTCCAGCATGACCTGTAAAAAAGACAAACAAACCGACAGACAGAGGGGTTTCCAGACAGATACAGTGAAACACTTAAGTCTACATACAACAGCATATTTTCTTATTTCCCAGAAGGTATGCAATATTTACAAAACCGATTGAAGCAGATTGTTGCGAGGTTTATATATGTATTTAATCAAAAATTAAAAAAATTAAATTATTTACTTGTTCTTATAAAAAAAATTTACCAAAACAACAAAAAAGTGGTATGACAAAAGTCTACATTCATTCATTCAAGCAAAACAAGAATTAAAAACTCAATTGTAAAGCACCGTTATTAGTTAATTTGAGTTGACCAAAGCGGCGTTGCTATTACAGGTGAGTTCAGTTTGTGTTTTGTCGCTGTTCTTGTCAGGTGGAGAAAAAAAAATGTTCTGATTTAAGAAAATTTCCGGTTAGCCACGGAAAAGAAAATAAATCATATACCATGCCCACACGGCAATGAGAACAAGTTGTTTTCCGGAGATGTTTTCAATACTAAACATGACCGCCCAAACAGCATTCCTTTTTACTAAATGGTTTTGGATGACATTTCTCTATTTACTCTACGGCAATTCGGTAATGAGCTTCAAAATAAAAGGTTTGCTCTTCGTATGGAAATAAAAAGCGAACCGAGCGCCCAAAGAAGCTATCCAGAATATAAGCTGTATTTTATGAGAAGTCAAAATCCGCCGAGAATTAGTGCTTCGAAATTGGTCGAACATATCGTCGAGGCTACTGGAAAAATTCTTCGTCCACGAACTATTAAAAGAACTCTTTGTAGCAGGGCACCACGCAAAAAAACCTCTTCGATATTAGAAAAAAAACCGCCGGCTTCGAATTCAGTTTGCATACAAAGGAATCGATTTCTGATCCAAAGTTTTTGGAAGTGATGGCCGGACTAAAATATGGAGAGAAAAATGCGGATATGAAAATAAGAAAACTGTCGAGCATGGAGGTTTGGGGAGCTATACCTCTATCTGGCGTTGGAAAGATGGCATTTATTGAAGGTAATATGAATTTGAAGGCATCAGTGGAATGCTTGGGTCTTGGCTAAGGCTGAATTTGCCAACAAGACAATACCCCTAAAAATACTACAGTCATTGTCAAAGAATGGTTCTTATATCTAAATCCAATAGAGCTTGTTTGGAGGTTTTAGGTAGAAATATTGTAACTGACGCAAAATCGCTAAAGAAAGAGATGGTGGAGGCATGTACTGCGACGATTTCAGCAGTTATAAGGATAAGGGTGGTGGACATACACGGAACTAAAAAGATCACCTATAATTAAGGATATTGTTGTCTAAAAAACCTTGTTGACCAATTAGAGTGAGATGTCAAGATTGAAGAAATGTTTGTTTGAAAATGTTCTAAATTTTGTTTTGAATCTCTTCTCAAATTTATTGTACTCGTATTGAAAAGGAAGACGGCTGAAAACAAGGAGATAACTTCTTGTTTACTCATTGCAGCTGTAAAGAGAAATCTCGCTGTTTTTTTTTTTTGTTAAAAATCATATAGAATAAATTAATCCTCTCATCTCTACTAGAGTCTTATTGAATTTATTAATAAGGAAGACTTTTTATTTTTAAGAGTCCCTTCTAATTGGCGACAGTTACTGTAGGGTTTATTTACTGTGTGAACAATGTACTTTTTTTTCTAATATTATGAATATTGTTGTTTGGACTTTTGTATTTTCAAAATGAAAATTTTTGTTTATATTACATACCAATTCGAATCCATACAAGGTGGTGTTATAAATACAATTACAAAATTCCTATGTATTTTGTTTTTGTTTCTGCGTAAAAGTTGTCAAAATTTAAATACATATTGTTTTTGCTTTTACGGCTTTTGAAAGCTCATACGCAAACGCAAAAACAAAATAAATGTAGCTGAATAAAAAAAAATCAAATCAGCTGCTCTTATGCCATCACCTTCTATAAATTCGCCTTGTTACATACTGTGTACGTATTTATTGTTCCAGAAGTTTGCAATGAATAATGTTATACCGGTTTTTCAAAAAATATCTTTACTCGATTGTAACGCTCTCTTTTTCTCTCGTTGTCCTTTTTAACGGACTTAAAGTTATAAGGGTAAAAAAAAATAGTGAAAACAGAAACTTTAGTATTATAAGAATTATAAAAATAGAATTATAAGTTTAAAATTTATAAGAATATGAATTATTATATTAAAAAGGTTTTCATCTTAGTTTTACAGGTTATCTACTAGATTTTATTGAAAAGGGTTCCATCTTAATTCTACAGATCACCTTCTTAATTGCATCGACAAATTTTCATTTTAGTTTTACAGATTATCTTCTTGATTTTATTGAAAAGACTTACCCAGTCATAGTAAGAAGGGGTTCTTATTGGAGAAAAATCAAAGAGAAATCCGCTAAATTTTACAGCAGACGTTTTTTCAATTATAGCATACCTTCCGAAAAAATAAGAAAATATGCCGCAGTATGTAGACTTAAGTCCTTCACTGTACAAGCAAGGGTGCTAGCTAAAGCGGCTGTACAGTGACAGGGGTGGAGCAAGTCGCGCGACACATTTGCGCGCCCCTATATAAAAAATAGCTCGTCTAACAGGAGAGCGAGTACATGGCTACCGTTCATTTGGCTGTAGCTGGGTTGCACGGGTTGTCAATTCTCGGTCATTGGACGTAAGCTGCTTGCCTGCCAGCTGTCGGTTATTGGATGTCGGCTGATGTTAATGATGAACGCTTGGACGAACGGACGAGTGGACGAGTGGTTGGATGGACGGCGAATATGGTAGACTGGTAGACAATTTGGCAGACATGCTAGTGTCGGAAAAATATATAGGAAGGCATTTTGGGTTGCTGGTTGTTTGAATAGAAGGCAGGAGTGACGATGTGGATGGGGGAAGGGGGCGAAGCGTGCGACTTGGCATGTATATAAATTTCAATTCGTTGCATGGTTTAATGAGTACAAAGGTGTCGATTGAGTTGTATTGGTGGTCGGCCGACTGACGTTGCTTGTGGCTGTTTAGGTTGTTCTCATTGTGTACGTCGCTTTATCGGCTCTTTGTTGCCAAACGAAATGTTGCAGTGGTTGTTGTCTTGCGTATTTTACGAGGTGCTACTTAATGTTTACTCCATGGTAAATTTTTTCCAATGAATTTTGAAATGGAATGTGACTGCAGATAGATTTATACAACAATTCAGGGAAAACAAAATATAGCAACATTAAATTGAAAATTAAATGAACGGTTAGTCTAGTTACATATGTTGCTAACGTAATCACAAGCAAACCAAATCAAAAACCAAATCCTGCAACTTCAGCAAATCTGATTCCAGATAGGGTGATCGCTTAGCGTGAGAGTTCTTTTGCTGCTATTGAAGAAGTTTAATCGAAATGCAGAAATATTATGTAGGCGTATACCGATGCTATGGAGAAAGAGGATAAAAACATCTGCTTAGTAGAGAACGACCGAACACGCAGGTTTAGAGCCGCTTATTTAATAATCAATGATTTTTTTCTTTAATTCTAGAATTGAAAACTGTTACAATTTCTTGGCAGCAGATAATAATAACTTTCATCAATAAATGAAATGAAATTTATTAAAAAAAAAAGAGTTCAATCAAATTATAAATCGATTTTATTACTGCAAATTATATCGCTATTATGTAAATCCGCGTTCACTTTAAAAGTAAAAGTTTTCCGGCAACTTTATGGTACCTTTATGGAGCCACTCATCTCTTGCGCTGTAACAGACATTATATCAGTGTTTAATAAATTTTATTTATCAATGTCGAAATTTCTTTTGTCGAAGAAGTCCTCGTCGAAGTCGCTAGCTCTACGACCATAATCAATTTCATTATCTCGACGACGAACTATGTGACCCTAATACTATACCGTTGCGACATATTTATTATTCCATACAAAATTAAAAAGAGAATTTTAATGTTCAACCCACTGCCAAAATCTTAAAACTAAACCAAAATTAATTTAGTTTTTTCAAATTAAATTAGCATAAAACAACCCCCAAGATATTTTTCTCAGTGCGTAACTAGTATGCGCCCCACTCCTGAGCTAGCAAGGAGTCTTGAAACCAGAGTGACCTAACATTACCTCATGATGATTATACACGGCTAAAATAACTTAGGACGCCATAGCGTCAATCAACAGTAAATGGAATCATTTGCGACGAAATTCTTTTGTCTTCAAAGTACTCAAGCTCCACACGCAAGCCGTTAGATGGTTTACAAAATTTTGGATGTTGTAGCACCTAACCAGAATCAACCCGGACCTGCTCAATGTACTTAAATGTCCGGCATGTGAAAATTCTCCGCACGCTAGCAATCAAATATTTACATGCGCATCGAACCCCCTCTTCTCTTTGGTCCGACCCTGTCAAAACTGTGCGGATGCCCAAGAACCTCCCCTAGATAACCGCTCGAGAAATTTGTTTCTGGAGTTGGGGTACGATGTATAGTGCAAAATTACTGCAACCAATACAGTTACCTTATAGTATTGAATATTGAGAAGCTCGGGAATCTTATGAGTTTTACGATACACAAAAGGCTCTCGAGAAATCGATGGCTCTAATTTTAATCGTTGATGAAGCTTTAAATGCATTTTTCTCAAAACGTTGTTCTACAAACAAATTTTTGAAATAATAAAAAATTCAACGACCTATCTTTTCTATGGACGTCAAAAAAAAAAAATGTCCAAAAATTTGTTTTAAAAAACATTCCGTCACATTGGAGAAACCCCTTAATACATATGATAGTCGCTGAGGATTGTTGGGCAGATCGGGAATTTTCTTCTATCTTCACTCTAGATTCTTGAGACTTTCGTAATGACTAGGAAAACCCAGTTTTATATTTAAAACTTAATTTTTTTTTCTTGGTATGTTCGATCGATATTATTGCGAACAATAAGATATGGTGCCAAGGTCTCAAGAAAAAATATTATAAACCAAAAATTTAATTTAATTTAATTTAATTTATATTTTGTAAATAAATTTGCAAAATATAATCGGAGGCTGGGCTACTGGGCCATTTTGCCTCTAAAAGTCGGTTTATAGTTCGTGGAGAAGGTTGTGTTTTTTGAGTGATTCGGTTATGTGTTTTATAGTATCTTCCTTGCTACAGTCAAGCATTGTGGACAAATTCATATTGGAACCGGATATGGGGCAGTCTTTCAGGATATGTTCGACGGTGAGAGGTACACTGCATTGGCTGCATTCTCGTTGACTAGTGTGATTGTAGAAATGATCGGAAGTAAACTTTGTGACCCCTACTCTAATTCTTGCTATTTGGATGCATTTTGTGCGTGAAAGTTTGTCGTAGTAGTTTGGGCGATCGCTGTTTATATTGTGTTTTTTCAAAAAACAGTTCGTTGCTTCCTATGATTTGTTTCTTGAGATTCTGAGGTGTGCTTTTAGAAAGTTTGTTATGGCGGAAGTCAAGCAAGGAGTCTCGGCTACAAGTGGCATGCTAAAAGCTTTTTTAGCAGCTCTGTCAGCAAGTTCATTGCCTGTTATCCCCATATGACCTGGTATCCATAGCAGATTAATATCGCGGTGAATATTAATACCGCTTAGTGCGTATCTACGCGCTTCATTATTTTCGTCCGCTAATGCTTTCAGTACGCTTAAGCTGTCGGATGAGATGACGGCTGGTTTGTTGTTTGTTGCCGCATGCTGAATTGCAAATTTGATTGCAGATAATTCAGCGTTGAATATACCCGCGTGTGGTGATAGAATGGCTTGGTGGATTGTTTCGTAGGTTCCGTCCGTAAGCTGTTCTATTACGGCGTAAGTCGGTGTTTCCCCAAGCAGGGAGCCATCAGTGTAGTAAAACTTGTTATTTGGATGATTTGCTTTCTAGTGTAGAAAAGCTTGATTGTACACTTCCGGGGATGTGTTTTTCTTCTTTAATGTGCTCATTGAAAGGTTGATTGAGATGTGTGTGCTAGTCTGGTGTTTGTCTGGTGGTTCTGGGGGTATTGGTGCATGTGTATCAAGCAGGTACTTGCACAAGCTTTGAGTGCCACAAGTGCTTCTGCAACTTTTGCGGGTATTATTTTGGTTGGTTATGAAGTTCCAGAAATCTGTGTGTAATGGATGTGAAGCAGTCGTAAGAGATTTCGCGGCTAGCTTTGCCGATCGCCAGTGAACTAGCCACTGAAAATCATTGTATCGTGCTTCCACTTTGGCAGCTGGTATGGGCGTAGCCTTCAGAAGTCTGGCAGCTTTTTTGAAACAATTATTTAACACTACATTTATTTTATTTTTGTTGAGCTCTGAGGTATGTCCATAAATTGTGACGCAGTGTTGTAACACTCCTTCTGTGAGTGCCCGGCATATGTCAATTGCTGTATCTGTATGAGGTCCCTTGTTTTTAGTGCATATTATTTTAAGTATGTTTTGTACCTTACTGAATTTTGCTACGAATGTTTTTATGTGCTCATTCCATAGAAGGTTACGAGTGAAGGTTACGCCTAGAATTTTCATTTTAGTTTTAAGCTCTATGTTGACATTCCTAATTGTAATCGAAGCTGTGTCACAATTCTTCTTCCTGCAGATGTGCATTGCCTCAATTTTCCTTGCGGAGATTACCGCTCCTGTTTTTGTAGACTATTCATATATACATTTGTCAAGGCCATTAAGGCTCTGTTGTACTTTTTCCGGTGTACCTGTGGATAGTCCGAAAATGTTATCTGCATAGATGCCTATGTAGTATATTCCATTAATCCCATTCAATGTTTTTGACAACGTATTAGTGTAAGCATTGAAGAGAAAAACTGAGAACGGAGAGCCTTGCGGAATTCCGTTGTCGAGGTTATAGTTTGCAGACGTGTAGCCATCTACTCTAACTGATATTCTTCTGTAGGAAAGGAAGGATAGAGCTAACTTTAGAAAAGTTTTGGGTAGTCCCCATTCCTGTAGCTCCTTAATGACGTAAGTGCATATTACGCGGTCAAACGCTTTTTCGAGGTCTTCAGAGATGACTATACAATGCCTTTGGTGATTTAATTTATTTTTTATTTCCGTTTCAAGTTGATGGCAAAGTGTATGTACTCCACTATTTTCCATGTAAGCGTGTTGAATTTTTATGATTTTTTTGTCGCATGCTTTCCTTAATCTTCGCGTAACTATTTTGTCAAAAAGCTTCGACAGAACGGGCAATAAGGAGATGGGGCGATAACCTTCAGTAGAGTTTTGGTTTTTACAGTCTTTGGTATTGGTACTAAGATAGCTTGCTTCCACTCGTGTGGATAGGTGCCGGTTTTGAGGATGTTAGTGTATAACTCACATAATCTTGTTTTGAAAGCAGTTGTAGCGTTTTTAATCATAGTGTAGATGATCCTGTCCTTGCCTGGAGTGTTTAAAGATTCGTTTTTCATTCGGAAAAGGTCCCAGTTGGCTTTTACTTCTTTAAACTTGGCAATAAACTTTTTGTGGTAGTGCGCGTTTCCGTTTCGTATGAAAATCGGAAAATGGTCGCCTGCGATTGGTTCAGATGGACAACTCCAGGACAGGGATACTGCTTTATTTGTAGACATTTTCGAACCATCAAAGCAGAATCTGCTAAAAGTTTCCCAGACGAGTCATTATGAGATCAAATATAAAATAACTCCTTGTTATGCAAACAACTGCAGCAGAGCCTTGAATTGATTGTTGCATAAATTAATTTTTGCACGCTTTCAGATTCACTCTTTATATTCCCATTAGAAATCAAAATTAAATTGATGTTATCAGGGAATGTGAGAAGAAAAAGGGGGCCAGCCAAATGGAGTCTTTGAAGGCAAAAAAAAAAAAAAAATGAACAAAAAGATTCAACACACAGTCGATGCAGAGCTGTAAGTGGTGAAACATTTTGCCCCCCCGCCCTAGGATAGAAAGCGCACAGGAAAGATGTGAAACAACACAGCGTAAAGAAGCAAAAAACACAACACCTAACGTAGACGAATTTTCATATCTAGATGAGTGTCATAATGAGAACGTTTCCCCAAGCGCGAGCATGTTGTTAGTGTGACATTTTGAAGATGGATGTGTGGCAGGATTTTACCTTGATGAGTTTAAAATACAAGCAAAAAGGCGATAAAGTTGACATTTCACGCACACACACACGCACACACACCCAACCTTTGACAAATATTTAGCGAGTGGAAAAACGGCAGCTGCGTTATTTTCCTAACACTGCCCCTCATTTTCTTAACGCTAAGGTATTTTATGACATACATCGTTCGTAAGATAATTTTAATAAAAATGTTAAATAAAAACGACGAATACTTAAGTCGGTTGAGTAGCTGAGGGACATGATAAAAATGAAATGAGATACACATTAAACGATGCGTTGGCCTACAAGCTGCAATAAATATTTCATTTGAACCGAAAAACACAGCGGAAGTTGTTGAAAAAGTATATAATATAATGAAAATATATATAAGAAACTAAATGAATAAATAGCTCAGCACAACACTTCAAATGAAACCACAAAAAAAATGGCAATATGAATGTAAGTATAAATTTTATCACCGGCAAAACAATGACTGGAATTTGTGAGTGCTCGTATCACCGCAAACACTGCGGTCAGCTCGCGGTTGAACGATGAAAAATATTGAAATTCGGAAATGTGTATTTAAATATTTTTTCGAGTGATAAAAAACAAGATTAATTTAAATATCGTCTGCTTTATATCAATTTTAGTTAGCTCCTTCGAAGTATTACAAATATAGCAAAATTTAAGTTATTTTAAATGAAATTGTACGAAAATATTAGCAACAAATGGACTCGTAAAAAATTTGTGATTTTCATCTGCATGTAGATAAACTCAAAAATTAGCATCCAGCTTTATATACAGTGGAAAGCACAAATGAGTACACAGTGATGTTTTTTTTTGTAATATTCGTAATGTTATACATGATGAATTTTTTTTTGTTAATGCTTTATAAAAATATCGTTCATTGTCTAACAAAAGGCATATAGAGCCAAATTTCAATTTTTTTTTTTAAATTCAACAACTTTGCTGAAAATTTCAACTTTTTTATCGGAATTTTTAAGAAACTTGCGGGTATGTAGATAACTTACGCGTCTAATTTTAGTATAATAATAAGATATTTTCAAGTGGCTAAAAAATTCAGTCGATTTTCAGATTTTTTTTTTTTTTTGAAATTCTATTTTAGGAACTTTTTTTATTTCTCTCAGGAATTGTATGACAGATAATGCGCATTACTCTAAACAAGATGGTATGGATAAAAGTGATCCAGAATAAAATTTCAGACAAACGAAATTTTGATACAAATATTCTTAATTTCAATACACTTTGAAAAAATCTCAAATTTAGCAGTTTTTTAAATGCCTTTTTTTTTAGAAAGAACATTTTTATTATGAAAAAAAATGTAGCAAAAGAAATGTCTCATAAAAAATATTGCGAATATTGTATCATCTGTGCTCCCCACTGTACATACATACATAACATACATACAGCCTTGTCCACAAATATTTGGCAACCTCAATAAAGTATAAGTGATTTTAAAGGTAGTAGGTCGCGAAGTGACCATTGCTTTTAGCAAATGTATCACTTATGTATGTGTTTAAACTTTTATTACAACAAAAAATTTCATTCCATAAAAAACACAATCATGGCAAAAATCTAAAAAGTTTAATTTTTCAAGAAGTACTTCAAATTTTTTGGCAATCCCTAATTAATGTTTGGGTAATCTTTTGTGTGAAATTAGAAAATTAATAAAAAAATAAAATAATCGTAATGCCTTAAAAACAATTTTTTCAACAAAAGAGTTAGAAACTAGATTCTACTATATGAGGAAAGGAAGCCTCAGGTTGAAATTTCCAAATTGGTGGGATGCTGACGGTGCGCGGTCCAACGGGCTATCAAACGATTTGATTAGAAAAATCTCACTAAAATAACACAGAGTGAGGAAAAACGGCCAACTAATAGACGGGAAGGTCGAAAACTCATTCACGAGAGAACAAATTAGGAAGAGTGTTAGTGCTCGAACTGCTAGAAGTTGGCTGATGGAAGCGACTTTGGACAAGTCCCAGGGCCCGAAAGATGCCATGCCTTTCAGAGAAAAATCAGTAAAAACGTTTGGAATGGGCTCTGCGGCACCTACATTTCACAGAACAAAGTTCCTCCAATATTCTGTGGTTCGACAAATCGAACTTCGAGCAGAGCTTAGTTAACGTCGTTTTAAAATATCATCAAAAATCCCTCTTACCCTAGTTCAATTTCGATTAAATTTATTTTATTCACTTCGTTTGAGGTTGTTGTAGAGTATTCGCAATAAATACGTAATATCAAGTAAATATTCGTATGCCTCTAAAATGAAGTAGTACTGTGCACTAGTCCTCTAATAGTTCGATTTACTACTGGGAACATACAAAACGCATTGCACCATACACGCAACCATATTTTCATTTATTTGTATGTTTTTTTTTTTGCTTGTATCCCCACCATTCATGGACAGGTGTGTACGCAAAGTTGTTGTTGCTGCCATTGCGGTTGCCTTTTTTGTATTCATCCATACATGTAGTAAACACATAAAAGCAAAAGATACCCACACATGCAAGTAACCGTTTTGGTTTTTTATTTTTTTATTTTGTGTGTTTTTGTTCGTCTACCGCACTACAAAAACAAAAAGATGCCAATATTTCATGCCGATTGTGAAACATTGAAGAATCAAAAACGAATTTCCGACATTTCGTGGTTAGCAATTTTGCAACAACAGTAACTAATAAATAAGTAAATAAATTAAAAAATTATATGAAACAAAGCGAAAAAGCAACTACACTGCCGAAAGTTTGAGGAGATGCAATGGTGTAAGGTGTAGAGGGGCGGTCAGGTCAGCAGCATCAACAAAAAAATCAAGTGAACCGACAAGCGACGATTTCGTTCGTTCGTTATGTGGCGCTCGTGCTAAGTTTATCTAATATTTTTCTATTGCCAAATACTCACATTATATACCTACATACATACATATGTATCTACAAAACTCTGTACTACGCGCAATTACTCTCGGTTCAAATATTCGAATACTACTGACTGACTACTGCTGCATATTACACACGAGCTTTGTGTTTGTTTAGCTGTTGTTGTTGTTGTTGGAAGTTTTCGTTTTATATTGCCGGTCATCGAGCTATGTATGTACATATGTCTGTGTACTACGTGTGTGTAAAAAATATTTATTTTTTGTAAGCTATGAAAACAAATGTCGAAAACTTTATAAATATGTATCCAGC
Source organism: Anomoia purmunda (assembly GCA_951828415.1). NCBI lineage: Eukaryota > Metazoa > Arthropoda > Insecta > Diptera > Tephritidae > Anomoia > Anomoia purmunda. Next base: position 21,344,250 of record OX639993.1, read on the forward strand.
GTTGCCGTTTTGATAATTTTTTTTTTTTACTAAAATTGGCAATTTTGCTTATTTTTAGAACGAACTTAGTAATTTTTTTTTCAAATTAGTAAATTTATTCCGGTTTTTTTTTCATTTTTGTCACTAAGTTCTTACTATTTAAAAATAATATTTTAAATTTAATTACAATTGCACAACACAAAAAAAATGCTTAAGAAATTAATTCTTTGCAGAAATCACAGATCTTTATTTAATATACTGTCCTGACGAAAGAAAGTTATCAGCTATAAACCATAGTTCCTTGGTAAAAAACGAACCTTATTTCCTTGATAGGGAGATAGGGAGAAAATGTATTAAAATTTAAAATCAATATAATTCTTGGAGGTTCGCGTACAACAACGAAATACTTAGCGCTGCTTGATCTCTAATCTCGTGGAAGTGATCGCTTCCCTTTGCCAATGCTCTGTTAAAGGAGTTGGATCCAACGTATTCGATGGCATACTCATTATTGTTGAAAAAAGCGATTTTTTTCAGTTGTTCTTTTATTTCAAAAAAATTTGTTTGACAAATTTATTTTCTATTTATTTATGACAGAATATCGCAAACATTAAAAATTAACCCTGAATAATTGCTAGGTTAAATATTTATGTTTTTAATTCTGAGTTGATGCCTAACATTCCGCTGCGCAAGCAAATTTCTCAATTTAACCGATAAACGCTGAGTTAAATATACAACCTGCTTTCTCGCAAGTGGGCCTAATTTTTTTTTAATTATGTTTTAGTTTATATTATTTTATTACCATATCTATTTCCATTTATTTCTTTTAGAATAAGCGAAAAAAACAGGGTCAAATAATACCCTATAAGGAAGTTTACAAAAAAAAAATGCTAAAGCATTGAAAAAGAAATTTTCTTCTATCGAAATTTCTTTAATCTATTTGCGGTTCCTAAGAAATACATTTTCGTATATTTATTTCTTAAGATACGACCCCATTATCGGCGCAAATAGTATGATCTGTGTCGATTTTCATCATGGCTAAATCGGTACACAATTTACAACTTCCCTCAATCATTTTGTGAGCTGCCCCATTATCGTCGCATAAGCTGGTAACCTTTTTCGAGCCAAATCGGTCAAAATAAAATTGTGGCGATAATCGGCGCAACACGTTCACACTATATAACTTTATTGCGCGAATTGAAACCAAGAAATTTTTTTTTAAATATGGAACTAAGCTAAGTCTCTTCGAAGTTTGAACTAATAGTTCTTAGAGCTTTCCTTAATGCAGGGAGTTGCCGAAAGTATGTGATTATAACAGCATCGCCAAAATCGGGAATCACTTTTTAAAATTATTTTAATTTAGTACAGGGAAAGTTTTAACTATGTACTTCAAATTACTAAAATGAAATGGTCGTGTTGGCGACGAAAAATTAAATTGTTTACTGCATTTTAATATTCAACAAACATAGTGAAATTAAAAATCAAATACAGCAAATGATTGACAAAGTAAAACAAACCACTAAAAGAGCTAAAGAAAAATTAAATCTTGTTGTTCTCTGCCCGTCATCGTTTAAACAATAAAACATCAAATTAGCTGAGGTTGCACCCGGTTAGTTAGTTGGTTCAGTGTTATCATCTGTGATCTAACACAAGTCTACAAAAGAACATATGATTAATTAAAAGGTTTTTGCATTTTATTGTAATACGATGAACTAAAGTTTCATACAAAAATTAACGATAAATGCCTAACATGAAAAACATTGTAAGTGATAACTTAATATACAAATTAATTTTAAAGAACTAAACCACTAAAAAATGTTTCAATATCTTATATGAAAGTTAAAAAAATTTCTACTTTTTGAAAGCAAAAAAAAAAATTAACAATTTTACTACGATCGATAGTAAAACATTGTCAAAAAAAAAAAAAAACCAAAAAAATCCGAAAAGAGCTATAAATGCTATTTGTAGTTTTATTTTGTTTTAAAAATTCTTATGAAAAATAAAAAATGGTAATTTTTTCCTTGATTGGGTAACTTTTTTTCAGGGCTTTGGTAAAAAAAAAACTAAAAATTCTTTTGGCAACACTGTGTGTATGCTAAATGCTGTTCATCTCTTGTTGCACCGCCACACTGATCGGCCAGAGATTACGGAATTTTTTAAGCAATGCCGGATAACCCAATTAAGAGCAGCCCGAAATTAAGATCCGGAAGGAGTTTCCCGTTTGAGAAAAGTTTATGAAGAGTAAAAAAATCGTCACACAAAATCGAGTGAAAATAGTCTCCAAAGTTCACTGAAAAAGCTCCAAATTCATCGGATTAGGATTATTTTTTACACTGTGCTCGCGTGGTAAGAAAAACGCTCATTTAGGGCTTCAGAAAGAACTTATATACATATGTATAAAGAAAACCTCCTATGTTGTATATACATACGTATGAGGTTTGTTTTGTAGGAACTTTCCTTGTAGCCGGGCTACTAAATTGAATGGCGATATTAGAAAAGTAAAAAGTTATCAAATCATCTACCTAGTCAAACAATAGTACGGAACGGAACGGATTTATATACGACCAAGGTCTACAACTTCAGAAACATCCCTCAAAAACTTTAGGGGGAACTTTTATGATGTTACAACAACAACAACAACTATAAAATTTATACTAGCAATGCGATCAGTACTGTTTCATTTTTCCCGCCCAAACTTGTTTTTTTTTCTTATTCATAATTATGACTAGACTTTGGTTTTCATTTGATTTTTTTTTTGTTCAGGTTTTCTTATTGTGTTTCTATCGTAAATACTTGAGCTACAATAAAAAACAGGTTAGATGCAACATGATTGGTGTATTTAAATCGATTCTGTTACAATATATGAAACTAGGACTAAGCCAAAAAAAAAAAAATTATAACTAAGTTAAACCAAAATTTTGATAACTTGAATCGGCATATTTTTTTTCGTTTTTAATTATAGTTGCGATTTCATTGGTTGAGCCTGTCTGAGTTTTTACATTTGAACCATTTCAAAATCGAAATTTGTTCTGGTAATTCTACCGGTGAAATGTGCTCTGTAAAAACCGTATATTATAAATAAATAGAATTTGTCATTTGTGTGTGAGACTCATCGAAAACTAAAAAACCTGCAGCCAAGCGCCAATCCACAACGCAAACATCAGTAACTAACAATGGCATTCGTTTGGTCGCAGGAATTCGTACTAGTTTTAATTCAAGCTAACTTGCTCATCGCGCTTCTCTCGAATTTTTTTAAAAACAATACAATTCATATGCTTTTTGTTTAATTCTTGTTTTGAATAAAAAATAAAATAAAAACAACAAAAAAAGAAAAAAAACTCGTAAAAATTACTTGACCATATTTGTTGTTTATTTGATTTTTTTTTTGTTTTGAATATTTTTGCTTTATATGTCCACGTCTACTTTGCGACTGTTTTATATTTCAAATAAATGGCGCCATGTTTTTCTTTCATCATTAATATAAAATTATACATACATATAACGTCTATGTCTATTTAACCTTAGAAAATGTCATGCTTTTACAATATAATCTATGTATATCTGCATATACTATAAATGCGAAATCTGTTTTGTTATTAATTTCTAACCCGAAAAAGAGTTTGGGCTTGGTTGTGCGAATTACCATGACGTTTTTACACCACTTATAAAAATTGTCAAACAAAAAGGGTTAAGCTTAGTTTTAAAAATATATTTGCAGAGGGTTGTCACCTGTTAAAAGCAAAAAAAAAAAAAAAAAAAACTAACATTATAAGTTACATCAAATATTGTATTTATGTCTCAAACGAAGAAAGTTTAGGAAATATTTATTTTGAAAAGAGCGTGGCCACGTGTTTAAAATAATAATCATTTAATGCAATTTCTAGGCGTAAAGAAATATATGTACATACAAGCATTGCTTTGAAACTAAGCATTTACACGATAACATTTTTGAAAGGTGTTGCCACCCTTTAAAGCCCGTTGATTCAAATTAATTCGTAAGGTAACCCAAATTCCAATATACTGTTATCAAACGCCAAAGCTTTAAGGAATCTCTATTCGAGAAAGAAATTTGGAGAGTTGCCACCTGTTAAAAAAAAATTATTCATTTAATTTATAAGATTTAATTTATAAGATATGATAAAAAAGTTGTGATTTTCCAAATTTTTAATTTGAGTTCAATAAATATGTATGTTGTTATAAAAAATTGCTAACATGGCTTTTATTGCTCTTGTAGGGGTAAAAAGCAATTGTTAAACATAAAAATTACATCTAAGGTCAACATGATCCAAATATGATATCTAATTGGGTTGTGTGAAGTGAGCCGCTTTTCTATAAAAACACATGAAATAAATTTGAAGGACAAAACAACTAACAACAACTACAAATACAAATTTTCACAAATTTATTTGCATCAGAATGAAGGACTATTTTCCTATTCAGTATTTACCCAGCTTTTTCGGGACTGTTCAGCTACGATGGCTACTCATTTTTTCAACTTGCATGTGTAGCATGTATGCAGTATGTACATATGTACATATGTACTCAGATAAATTACTTTTGTAACTTACAATAATTGCGTTTTTAAACTCCAAAGTTAATATATATTTCCTTTACGATATCAATGGGTTTCGGGCAAAAACCTGTTTTAGATGTCTTGAGTTTTGGTGGCACGAAAACTAAACAAAATCCTCGACACACTTTTTACAATTTGTACAAACAAAGTCAGGTTCGAAGCAGACTTAGGGATCAAGGTACAATGGACAGTAAACTACCAAAATCCTCTCCTTCTCGGCACTCAAACCACCTGATAGCAGAAAACTACGCAACTAATCCGGTTAACGATAATGCCACTGTCCCACAGCCATTACGGGCCGTTTTCTCTTTTGCCTGATTTTAAGAGTTGAATGAGTATTTCAACAAAGGTTTCATTTCCACCAAGTTCGGTTAGAGCCTGTTCAGACAACTTATGTGGTAGGCCCATCTAAACAGGGTTAGATCGCCGAAACAACCGTGCTTGGCCGGGTGAAACCCGGGTCATTCCGGTACGTAGAACCGACTGTCGTGGGAATGATCTGGATACTGTAGCAGGCTCAACTCCTACCTATCTAGAATACCCAACACATGTCCGGCATGTGGAGATTCTCCGCACGACACCAACCACCTATTCACATGCCCTCTCAAACCCACTCATCTAACCCCCCTCTCCCTCGGGTCCAACCCTGTCGAAACTGCACGTTTCCTGGGCCTCCCCCTAGATGAGTTCGACGACAACGACCATGGGTGAATCCGCTCTTTACGGGGCGCGACTAGCCGAAGAGCCTGTTCAGCTACGGTATGATATACTTCATACATACTTACATAATTATACCTTTCTATCGAGTAGTAAATCAAAAAAATGTTATAAGGAAAATTCGATCGAAGTAAGTTTTCAAACTAGGGGGCAATTGCAATTTTTTTTATTCGTATGGGGGACCGCCCCGGTCTAATGCAGATACTGCATCTATATGTAACTCCATGAAAACATAAATATCACTTTAAAGCCTAAAACCTTTCCCAAAAACTAATCAGCGCAATTATAATTCAAAAGGGTCAGTCAGTGTAACAAAGCAACACATAGTTTTTGGTACCAGTATTTATTCTAACAGTTGGCAAAATGTGTCTAATTGAAAAACAAAAACTCGCAAAATCACTAAAATTTTAAAAGGATTACTGATGCCGCTGATTATTCCTGAAAGTTCATGAAACTGTCGTAACTGCTAATCTACCATTCCAAATAGGCAACTGTAATCTAAGTGCACATAAAACACCTAACAATCCAAATTATAGGTTATATCAAGGGCTTGGAATATATTTAAGCTCAATACAAACGGAAAGAAATGAAATAGGCGCGCCCATTGCAAACATACAAGTGTACAGTGAGTTAAAGTTATGAATATACATATGTAGGAGCTATTGCGCACAGGCCGATACGCATTTTTCTTTTAGCGCCAGCCTTCGTACGAGCACCTCCTTCATTGTTGTGCAACCCACCACCCAAAAACACAAAAACAAATTTCGTCGTCGTCAGTGCGCGCATGTTGACGAAAATGTAATGGTAATAGCAAAGAATCTACCGAATATTCGAAAAATATACTACTACGAACGAAGTTGTCGTCGCCACCGCATCCAGTTTGAATTGGTTTTTGTTGTAGTGGCTGTGCCATTCTACAATTTCCACTTTTCTCCACATACATATCTCTGGCTCATACGGTGAGACACTGATGAATGAGTGCCGATGTTGGTCCATCGTACGCTTTTGGAATAACCTGCACCGACAAACGGAAGATGAAATGATTTTCTTTACAGCTGTAATAAATTTACATCCAATCTCCTGTTTCCGGAAGCATTTGCAACAAGCTCTAGTTAATCCCCCTGGTTTCAACTTCGCCCCTTCGACGTTTAAGCGAACCAGTATTGATGGCAGCAGGAGCTTAGTGCAGAAGCCACAATCTCGCCGTCCCACTACCGTACTACCGTGCTATGTCAACGCTGCTTTTGCTCCGACTTTTTTATAACTGCGTGCACACCAAAACAGGCGGTGGTTGAGGGATTGTGTTAGCCCTGGAGGCTACTCCATTATTTTCAAGCGCGAAGAAAAGTTGAAAATGTGTGGCCGAATGTTCGACCATGTCGCTATTTTTATTTGGCTTACCTTATTGCATATTATTGATGCGCAGCGAGTGTTGATCCATTTTTTGTTTTGTAAATTTAGGTTCCCCAATATACATACGTTTATTTATTCAAATGGTCGACGTAGTTATGTACATACATATGTAGATTTCTTCAGCCAAATGAATTTGCATATAGGCAAAGTACAATTTATTTTCCCATTTACTTTTAACTTTTTACAAAACAAACACTTCAATTGCACACTTGCATCGGCTTTCGCTCTAAAATGTGTATTGTATTTTTTGCACTTATTTAATTTTTCTTGCTGTCGTTGTGGAATTTTTCACATAATTTATTTTACTTTTTTTCACAACTTTTGCGTTCGCGATACCGTCTCGTTTTTCTCGTTTATTCGCTCCACTCTTCACGTCTTCATTGCTGCACACCTTACAACAGCGGATAATTACAAGTGGAAATATAAGGTAAAAGCAATTGAAAAAATACCAGGCAAAAGACAGCCCACAGAAATTCTTCTTCGTCTCACCAATTTGTGTGAAATTTAGTATGGAATTTTTACACTTAATAATTTACACTATTTTGTTGAACATTAAATTTTCGACCACACTATTACGATAAATAATAATTACATTATATTTTTGTAGCACTATTGCGTCCGTAAATTCATAGAAACGAATATTTTCGTGCCATCTTTGAGCGAAATACCTTCTTACACGCCTCCACTACTGACAACCTTTGAAAATAAATTCATCGCCTACAAATATGGGAATTGGTAAATATGCGGAGGGTTTGCGTATTAGCTTACGATCCACAAATGTGCTGCCACTGGAGATGTTTGAAACATTTTTTGGAGCGTGAAAAAAATTTTATATTATTAAATTGCAAATTAAAGAGACAAATGTTTTCCAAAATAGCTCATATCTATTATATTAATTTACTAGAAAATACCCGACGTACTTTGTGATGCCTCAAAAATAACAATGTGTTAAATTTTACTAATTTACTAATTTACTGAAACAATATGTTTAAAAAAACAGAAGTTAACTGTTTATGATTTTAGATAATATTTTTGTAATAATATATTAAAAAGCTACTTTTATTTATAAAAACAGCCAGAAAATGGATGCAATATGAAATCGGTCCAGCTCAAAAATGATAGAATACCAGATTATGACAACATTGACAGCATACACGTCACAGTTTTATTGCCGCATCAATAATGAAAAGAAAATAAAGAAAGCTGATAGCTGCACATTGGAGACTTTATCTTCTCTGTAGCTACCACAATACAAAGTTCGGCACTTCAAATTTAATATTCTGTGTTTAAGTTAATGTAAAAATCACTCAAAACTTAGAAAAATTAACGTTTTAATGGAAGTGGTTTTGTCGTCACCTTCTATTCTCAGCTCACCTAAATTTCAATATTTTTGATGAATTTTATAATTCCGATGGAAAAACAGTGGCGACTTTTTTAAAAAGTGATACACCCTAATGTATATATTGTTAAAAAAAAAGAAAGACTATTCGCCTGCTTTTTATAAAGAAATGGACATTATTGCAATGGTTTTTATTTTATCTACATATAATATATAATACTTAAATCTACATTTCACGAGAAAGGTCTCTTAATAGCCTTTCGAACAATATTAATAAATCACTTCAAAAGCTTTTGAAATAACAACCCCGTATTCATTTTCACCAAGCGGAACACGCCCACTTTTTGTTGTTATTTTCTAGCTTTACGAACCTTTTATTTACTTGTTCCAAGTCATAATTAAAATCCATTCAGTAATTTTATGGTCAAATAGTTACAAACATTCTCCATATAATCAATTTTATATAATGGAACAGATTTAAAAAAAAAATTTTTTAATTAAGTTGTCTGTTTGATTTGTACAGAGAATGTTAGGATTTATTTTTACGCTACTGCCCAATAGATGGCTAACAAATAGTTGTTGTCAAAACAAAACATCTGATGAAAACAAAAAGACATCCCATTGGCACATGTTTTGCGATTCCAAAATAATTTTAAACGTTTTTACCGCTTGGATAAAATTTGTAAATTTTAATTTTATATGTGTAATTAACTGATCGTTGATTTGTTTTTGAAAACCAAAATGCGGAATCTCAAGCTGCAATCGTGCAAACAACTCGGCGCTAGCGTGTCCAATGTGAAATACCTGCTGCTGAATCCAAATGCGACTCGTGAAGATGCCGATGGTCTCGTCTATGTAGTAACAGACTCGCAACTCTACGAGATAAAAACATCTACTGGCGTATCAAAAGAAATAGCCACTGTACCTGGTATCGTAGCTGCAGAATATTTGGCGCTAAATAATGAAATTTGTTTGGCAACCGATGCCGGCGAAGTACTTGCTGTTGCACCCAACAATTGCGCAATCAACGAGTGTACCTTCTGTGACGTCGGTTTGCAGTGCATGGCATGGAGTCCGGATCAGGAAGTTTGTGTTTTCGTAACAAAATCAAATAACGTTGTTGTCATGACTTGCACCTATGACGTCATAACCGAGCATGAGTTGACGGAGCAATGCGATCCGGACAGCCAGTTCGTCAACGTGGGTTGGGGTAAGAAAGAAACACAATTCCATGGTAGGGAAGGTAAGGCTGCCGCAAAAATGTCAAGCGATTTCAAGCGACCAGATAATGTGGCGCAGTTGCCGCAGGTAGGTGTCTGATTTTATTTAGCTGGTTTTTTTTTATTTTAAACTCAAATCATCTTTTGTAGAATATTGAAATCACATGGCGTGCTGATGGCGCTTATTTTGCTGTATCCTTTGTTAGTCCCGAAGCTGGTCGCATGTTCAAAGTGTTCAACAAGGAAGGTGATTTAACATTTGTATCCGAACGTTGGAATGATTTACAATCGCCGATCGCTTGGCGCCCAACTGGCACATGGATCGCTGTACCTCAAATATTTCCCAATAAAAGCACAGTGTCTCTCTTCGAAAAGAATGGCTTGCGGCATCGCGAAATCGTTCTACCATTTTCATTGAACGACGAGCCCATACGCAGTCTTCAATGGAGTAATGACTCCGACATACTGGCAATTGAGACGTTGGATTTTGCAACGCAGGAACAGCGTCTGTACCTTTATACTATTGGCAATTATCATTGGTATTTGAAGCAAGTGCTAACTTTTGATGCAACAACTCCGATAACAAGCCACTGCTGGGATCAGCGTATAGGCGAGGAGAAAACTTTGCACATTTGGCTGGAAAGTGGCAGATATCTGATATATCGCTGGCGATTTGATTTCGATCGTTGCGGACGCACTGGCATCGTTGCCGTTATTGATGGTAAAAAGTTACTGCTGACCGATTTTTCCAAGGCAATTGTACCACCTCCAATGTGTAGTCAAGAAATTCACTCTGATTTTTATATAAACGCTTGTATTTTTGCAAAAACTTACGATCGAAATTTAATGTTCTGTATTTACGATGCGCAGGAGCAATTGCAGCTATACCATACGAATTCTTTCGAGGATTTGCTAAATACGAAAAAGGTTGTTCTGCAAAAGCAGTGGTTAGAACAGGAGAAGTACAAGCCAGCACCATCAGAGCTAGGCAACTTGTTTTGGTTCGATACACACAACTTGGTAGCGACTGTTAATATTGGTGAGAAAAGCAAAGTGCTATTACTTAGCTGCGATATATTTGCGAAAACCTACAAGGTGGTCGTAGCCTTACAATTGGACAAAAATGCGGTTAGCTGCTGCATGGGCAGTGCCGATTTAGAACAGTGCTTCGTACAAACTGTAAATGGCAAAATATTGCAAATTTCGAAGCAAGATGAATTTACGCTCAGATTGGACAAAACATGTCAGCAGTTGGAACAAGCCGCATTACAGCTAGAAAGACTTATGGGGAACTCAAGGCAATCTAATTGTATCATTGCTTTGCTACACGATCAGCGTCTGTATATAGACCAAGAGCTGGTCTCCGGCGATGTAACCTCCTTCTGCCTCGCAGGAAGCTACTTAGCTTACACCAAATTAACTGAATTGAATTTTGTTTTGCTGTCCACACGCCAACACGTTTACCGACGCAATATGGAGCGTGGTGGCAAACTAGTGACAACTCTAGAAGGCGATGCGCGTGTTATACTACAATTGCCGCGTGGTAATTTGGAGATAATTTCTCCGCGTGTACTGGCATTAGAGATTATTGGAAAGTTCTTGGATGAACGGAGCTATCGTGAAGCTTTTGATATGCTGCGAAAACAGCGCATAAACTTGAATATTATTTGTGATCATAATATGGTGGAATTTGTTAAAAATTTCGACATTTTTTTGTGGGCGATAACGAATCCGAATTGGCTGAATCTGTTTCTAACTGATCTGCAGAATGAGGTGAGTGTTCGTTAATTTTGTATTTTGGGGAAGTTCTTTCCAAAACTTTGTATACATATTTCAATCTTAAATCATTTTATATAAATTGACGTTTTTTTTTTATTTTTAAACATTTTGGTACAATGAAGTTATTTCCATATACCATGATTCGGTTATTGAATTATGATTTTAAAACGACCTAAAAGCTTCACCTAGAAAGTAGAACTTCCCCAGGTGACACAGAAGCCAAAATATTCGAAAGAGATGTAGGTAGATATGAATTTGCAGTCCAATATGACCGATATTCATAATTATTGCCCTAATTATTATTAGGCCAAACGGCTTAAAAATTGGCACATAAATAGCTTATACCCTGAAATAATATATGGGCTAAATTTAAAGAGAGTTGCCACTAGTTAAAAAAGTTATGACGACTGGGCAGATCGGCATAACACTTGGCACGTATACATGTATTAAATGTACTTATAGTAAGTGTTCCCAAAAGTAGGGAAAGAACGTTGCCACCTTTTTAAATGCAAATTAAGTTAAATTAAAAAATAAATATCATTTTAAATAATGAGTGCCATACTAAAAGTTTAAAGAAAGTTTAATTTCAAAAATACCATTAAAGAGTGTTGCCACCTGTTTAAAAACTATAAGTCAAATAAAATATAGGAATATGGGTATTAAACGAAAGAGGTTTAAAAAAGTTTTATATTGAAAATACTTACCGAGAAGAGTAAATTAAATGAACTTTTTAAGTCAAACGAAATATTACGGCATGCCATGCAAAGGAAGTAGACTTAAAAAACTGAATCATTAAAATGTGTTAAAAAAATGCCGCAGTATTGATATGAAACAAAAGCGTTTATACGAAAACATTTTTGAATCAAGTTGCCACCTTTTAAATACCGTTGATTCAAATTAAGTGGCAAATAACTAAAATTCTACCATAGTGGTGTCAAAAGAAAGAAGTCTCAATTTAACTTTATTCAAATCTGTAGAGAGCTGCCACCTGTTAAAAATTTAAATTCAAGAAAAAAAAGAAGATAAATTAAGCATTACAATACAGGTTTGAACATGATAGAGGTTTAGAAAAACTTAATCTCGAACAAATTGTTTAGGTGTTGCCAACCAACCGTAATCGGCAGTTACATATGAAATAGGGGTAGTTGTTTTTTGCTTTATCTTTTTTGCAATTTCTGTCACATTAGAATTCATAACGTTAATTTGATTGTCGTGCGAGCGAAGGCTATAGGACGTACCCAGAAAGGCCTTCCTATTTTGGCACCTACTCTTTGTAGGACTTGTTCCTTCAGTGTGCCTCGGGTTCGCATCCAGCTTGTGGCAAGTAACATCCAAAAATTATAGAAAAAGTTTTTTCTAATATCGATCGCCCCTCGGCAGGCAATGGCAAACCTCCGAGGGCATTTCTGCCATGAAAAAACTTCTCACATAAATCATTTGCCTTGCGCAGTCGCCGTATATTTGACGCAAACCGCAAATTGTAGGAGATGTTCGGCCAAACTTGAAGATAAGGTGTCAGCGCCAAATTTCAATATTTAGAAGGCCCTTTCAAGTAGTACCGCTCAAACTGGTTCTTTATCATAAAAAATTATACATACATACATATGTATGTAGAACATAAACAGAAAAGCCCTTCTAGATGGACGGCAAACACTTTTTCGACACTTCTTGGTTAAGCCTTCTAGGAGGACTTCCCTTCCCTTAAGAAGGTCTTTCAGAAATTATCTTTACTTTTGCTTTTTACTCGAGGTTTCTATTAACGTAAAACATTTTTTCGCGGACTTCCCCAATTTATTATAATTTGTGCTTTTTGTGCTTCAATTTTATTTCGTATTTCCAATTCAAGGATTTTTCAAAAACAATGTACGCCAGCAACTATACCGCATCCCAACAAAATTACCCTGAAGATTTCAAAATCGAATCCAAGATTACTTACCTCTGTTCGCTATTGTGCCAGCATATGACGGAACGTGACGAGGAACGATTTCGGTTGCCAATAATTACGGCCTATGTCAAAATAGGCAAGTTGGAGCAAGCACTCCAGCTAATTTGGCAAGTGAAGAAGCAACAAAACGAATTGGCCAAAAAGTCCGAAGGACCAGTACACGAAGCAGCCGAAGAGGCACTCAAATATTTACTCTACCTAGTCGATGTAAATGAATTGTACAATGTCGCGCTAGGCACATATGATTTTGGTTTGGTACTTTTTGTTGCCCAAAAATCACAAAAGGATCCCAAAGAGTTTTTAGCATTCTTCAATGAACTAAAACAGCTAGAAGTGAATTATCGTAAATTCAAGATCGATGAACATTTGAAGCGCTACGAAAAGGCATTGGAGAATATTGTAAAATGTGGCGTCGAAAAATTTGATGAAGCCTTAGAGTTCATCAAGCGACATCAACTATATCAGCAGGCATTAAAATTTTACAAATTGTATGCGGAAGAGAATAAAATAGAGGAACAGCAACAGAGCTTGCGGGAATGTCTGCAGCAGATTTGTTTAGCTTTCGCCGACTATTTTCGTGCCAAAAATGAGTTGGAGAGTGCGAGCATTATGTACGAACGTGGCGGTAATCTCACACAAGCGCTGCTCAGCGCCAAACATGTATTGGATTGGCGGCGAGTTTTAATGCTGGCGCAAAAAGATGGAATGGATGTAGCGTCGGTGGCATTGTACGGCCTAATACGCTAATAAAATGTATGCCCATATTTGCTAATATTATTCAACTTTCCATTCATTAGATCCATGGTGCAGGCGTTGCAGGAGCAAGGTCGATACGATATTGCCCATCAGTTGCACAAGACGTACGGTACGAGCTTTAAGGATGCACTACAGTGCCTGCTAAAGGGTAGTCTCCATTTGCAAGCGATATTGGAAGTGCGTTTGAACAGCCAAGAGGTAGACCTACTAAATGAGTTGGTAAGACCAGAATTGCTAGCGTACAGTGGGCTATTGCAACAACAGTTGGCTGATGATGCCAATCTTTTCGTTGAGCACAAGCAACGTTTGCATGATGTGCGCGTGTTGGCGCAAAAGAAACGCGATGGGCTCGTGAATGGCTATGCACAATCTGAAATCGACGAGGCAGACTTGCTGTCCGACACCACCAGTTTGCATTCATCACGCTACACAGGCAGCTCACAAGGCACTGGGTAAGATTTCGAAGTCAAAATGCAAAGGCTTTCTACATGTACATATAAGTTCATTTAATTTTATATTTTATGCCTGAATGCTAAGCATAATAGCCGCAATGTTACATTTTAAGTTTTAAATATACTTTTATACATTAACATATTCATTTATATAAAATTACATTTCTTTGCTCTACAGCAAAACATTCCGCTCCAGCAAGAATCGTCGAAAGCATGAACGAAAGTTGCTTAGCCTTAAGCCAGGCAATCCATTCGAAGATATCGCACTTATCGATGCGCTGTACAATCAAATCACGAAGTTGGTCAATCAGCAGCAACAGGTGCGTGACACATGCAAAGCTTTAATCGAATTGCAAATTGATGAGGCGGCTGCGGCGCTACAAACGCAATACGATCGTTTATTGTCGCTGCTGCAAGACTCCTGCGATGCGATATGGATAGATGAAATGGTGAATGCGCAAGCGATGCAGTACAAACCAACACCCTGCACCGATTACACACAACTACAAAATGAGCAACGCTACTCTGTATTGGGTAAGTTTGGTGGTGGTGGCCACGTAATTGAAATTTAAAAAAAAAATTGTAATAATTATTTTTCTTTTCACAGCTCCCCAAAAGCGTTTCAAGCCACAAATAAATCTGATTGATTGGAAGTGTGAGATACTGCTGACTATTTGAGTGTGTGCGATAAATAAATAAACAAAATCAACTAACTAAAATATTATCAACATTTAATAGCCGAACATGGCATAAATTAGCGTAAAATACTTTAGCAATTAATCAAAACTGTATTCACAAGCAAAATTTGTATACAACAACAACAACAAGCAAAACATTGGAATATTAATTTGGTATGTACTGCTCGCGTTATATTTGTTAGTTTTGTAGCTGGGAAAAAGGAAAAACGAAAAGTGAAAATCTTTCATAATGAATGCAAAAATTTTGTTTTTTTTTTTTGCTTTAGCATAAGATAAAGTACTTTTACTTTTCTTTCGAACATGACTCGAACGGCACGCTATTTCTTGGCTGTGTTGTTGTCTGAGTGTCTGGCGATAATTATTGAACCGTGACAATCGTTAGCATTGCTCGTAAGTATACAAATTTATAATAAAAGGAATATTAACACCGCACAAAATAAGCAGACATACTTTCACCAAATTTTTTTCCCGCCGAAATCGTTAGATTTCTTCACAATACCTATACTGGTTGTATGTTCTGTCTTCCACTTCCGAGTTGGCCATAGCACGGCAAATCCAGATTGGTTCAGCATGCAATGTCACACGAAAACAACAGCCAACCGTCTAAGTGGCTAACTAAAATTAAAACCCGTTTCTGTTGAAAAATAAAATAGTACCTACTTTGCTAAAAAATTATATTTTTTACTCATTCAATTCTTCGATCCAAAATAAAAATGAATTTTGTATTTTTCTCGGACCGAAAACAATCATTTTTTTCGATTGTTTCGTATAGTACAAAAAATCATTGGGAAGAATTCGTTAAAAAAATATATATATTTTTCTTCAGAATATTTTTTGTTTTAAATCATTGTATAATCGTTTTGCTGATCAGATTTGATATTTTGTAATTTTTATTTTTTCGAAGCTCAAGCTTATTTTTTGTGAAATTGATTTTTCTGATTCACAACTATAACCAAAAAAAATTTGACGATTTTTTCAAAATTCGAATTATTTCGAAACTTATAGTTACTGTATTTTTTGGAAATTGTTAAAATTTTATTCATTTATTCGCAATTGGTCGTTTTGCTCATTTTTTAAATTTCATTTTTATTACATTTCTTATTTTTTTATAATGTTTTTTTTTATAACAATAATTTTTGAGCTCAATCTCTGTTTTTTATTCGGAAAGTATTGGAAAAGTCTACAACAGTCAAAGTGGTAGGAATTATAGCTGCTATTTTGGTGATCACCATATCTCCAGATCTTCAGATCTCCAGATTTCTTTCTAGCTCATAATTTCCGAAATATTTCGAATAATATAGACTCTTCAATTTATAGAAGAAATTTTTAAACGGAAAATCGATTAATCGCTCTCTTCCGAATCGATTTTATTTTTGTCGAATTCATAGCTCCGATTCGATCCGTGAATCAATAAAACAAAAATAAAAAAATTTGCATTCGATATTTTTCAATTTGATTTTTCAATTGATATTTGCCGTAGTAAATCTATAAAATTTAAAAAAAAAAATTTGATTTAAGATTTCAAATAGATAAACGTAGCCGGTTCGAAAAATTATTCATCGAAATTGATTCACTTTGAAGAGGTAACTTTGTCAATGTATGTTGTCAATTAATCTTATTTTCAATTTGGTGCTACCGACTAATGAGTTTTGTTTTTAATCCATGTGCATTAGGGTGCATCACTCTTCATACAAAAACAAAAAAACGCTATTGTTTTTCTATCAGAATTATAAAATTTCTTATATTTTAAGACTTCCAACCAAAAAAAAAAAAAAACATTTCGGAAAATTTAAAAAATATCTCCAAAAGTACAGTTTTAAATAATATCAGTTAAAGCTTCAAAGGTCTTAAATATTTAAACGAATTTTCAACAGAGTCATAATAATTAGCATTTTTGAGATATTTCAAATCGGTTCAGCTCACGTAAATTTGAATATTCTACCGAAATATTATGGCGAACGTCTTAAATCGTAATAACCTAAACCTAAACCTGAATTTTATAATTCCGGTGAAAAATTCGCTACTTTTTTTTTTTAAAGTAGGGCTAAGAATTTATGAAGTTTCTATTGAATGCTCATATCGTTGTCTTAAGATAGATAGACATTATTTGGAGTTTTTATATTTATAGCTTTTGGATAAATTTTAATGTAGAAATCATAAATGAAAAATTTATATTTAAAACCTTCAGTCGCGATTTTCTCAAAAGTGCCGAAGTATTTTCATACAAAAAATTGTTTGTTACTAATATTCACAAACAAAAAATTTTGCAATCTTGGCTTATAAAATGCTTAATTTCCGCTAGATTCAATCGTTTTCAAAAATTTAATCGGGCATCGATGCCAAAGTTAATTCTACATACTTCAAAAGTGAATAAAAAGAATTATATATGTTAATTTTATTTAATTGTTTATAAAAAATATTGAAGCAAAACTAGTATTATAAAACAAAAACGTTACTAAAAAAAAAAAAGATTTCGTTGCGAAGAAAAATAAGTGGCATTTTGAATTTTAATTTTAATAATTTTTATGAAAATATAAATAATTCTATAACAAAAACTAGGTCAACCGAAGTTTCAAACTTTCTAGAAAACACGGTTAGCAAAAACAAAAAAATTTTTTTTAGGAAATCGAGAATAATTTGGAGCCACTTAAATTTGCACCTCATTATAGTAAAATTAAATAAGCTACAAAATTGGATTTTGTTATAGAATTATCTATATTTTTATAAAAAAAAAATAATTAAAAGTAAAGAAGAAAAAATAAAAAATAAAATTGATGCTTGTTGAACAGGAATTTTCAGAACGACAAAAGAATACTTTGATAGATTTACAAATACAATTTTTACTTATATTTTTAGATCCAATAAATTTTTCGATATATCGACTACTATTTATGTATTTCCTCTGACAACATATTTTTTAACACAACAAATAGAAAAACTGCATTAGATGGGCGTCTCACCGAATGTAAAATCTAAAAATGTTAGCAAAAGTTATACCACAGTTTACCACAAGAAATCCGCCTACTTTGAAACGATAGTGTAATTTTGTTCGTAATTCTTAACCCTACTGCCTTGGTAAAAACACGAACCTTATTTCTTTGATAGCGTCAAAAAATGGCATATAATTTAACGCTCAGAGTGAGTTGGGCAAAAAAAAATTATTGCACGAGTAAACAAAATTTGCCAGATTTATTTCCATTTATTTTATATAGGTTTATTTGGCATCTAGCAATATGCGAAATAATGGGGTCAAATATAACTCTATCGTGGAAGTAGGGTTAAATATAATACATCATCACTTGCGACTTCAGGTGTTCGTCGATAAAAATTCCGCTGATATGGCATTTTCCCGATACTTTCAAGCGGCTGCATTACATGGGTTTGTTGAAACATGAGAGATAAAAATAGTTTTCTCTTTTTTAATTTTTTTTTTTATTATTAATTTGCCTTATCTCTTTTTTAAAAATTACACATAAATTCGCACTAAGTATGTATATAACTATCTTTGTATAATTAACGACTTAATTAGTCGTTTAACTCTAAAAAAAAGAGTTAATTTGTTGAGAAATATTAAAATTTTTCTATTTCTTTTTCACAGCTTTGCATATACAAACATAAATATGCACAAACTACATACTCGCATGATTGTAAATATGTGCAAATATATACATATAGCATGTGTATGTATGTATGTATTTATAATTGTATTTTTTCCAGCACGCTAATTTATGTGTTTTACACTTTTTGTGCTCCAATGGCTGTGATTGTTGCAGGCTGCGGCTGCGGCTGCGGCTGCGGAAAGGGGTGTAGATTAAAGCTTCAATTATGAAAAAAAATTTAAGCATTTTAAAAAATTTCTTTCGCATACCAGCCACACATTTTTCCATAGAAATTATCTTCACGAATGGGTAGTTATTGTTAACAAAAAAAAAAAAACAAAAAAAAAAAACCAAAAACAAACAGCATTTAATCATGAAACAATTAAAATGTTTATTGCGAATGAAGGGGCGTCAAAACGTGATTAAACGATGACGAGAAAAACGCCCTATAAATGATTTAAGCTGTGCGCGTGAGATTTTGATGTGTATTATTTATTATCAATTTATTCAACGCATTGCTTTGTCTCATAAGAAAATTAAAATTTCTAAAAGCACAAATAAATGAAAATTAGAAATGCAGATTTCTGCGGGTCTTTCACAAGATAACTTGTTTGGCTTGAGTTTTTTTTTTCTTAATCGACCCTATCTAGAACCGTGTAGGCGATTTTTTCTTCCAACATAGCATGCCAGTCGTTCATATGCTTTGCCAACTGACGCCCAAGTATAGCAAAAACCTTCTCCCATCTGGTATTAAAAACGTAGGGGAGGTCTTTTTCTTCCTTTGCCACCACCGTTAAATACTTTCACTGAACTATGATATGTAAATGTCGCCGTAAAGCTCATCGTTCCATCGTCTGCGCTATGCGCCGTCCCAAAGACGTAAAGATCCAAAAATCTGTCGGGGAATCTTTCTCTCGAACACTCCAAGAGCCATCTCATCTGAAGTTGATAGCGTAAATGTTTCTGAGTCCAGCACGGGCATGATGACGGACTTATAGAGCCTGGTTTTCGTTCGTCGAGAGAGGGCTTTATTGCTCATTTGCCTACTCAGCCCAAAGTAGCACTTCTTTGGCAAGAGACATAATTCGTTGGATTTCGAAGCTGGCATTGTTGTTGGTGTTAATGCTGGTTCCAAGATAAACAAAGTCCTCTTCTTTGTCAAAATTGTAACTGTCAACAGTGACGCGGGAGCCAAGACGCGAATGCGCAGACCGTTTATTTGATGACAGGAGGTACTTCGTTTTGCAATCGTACACCTCCAGACCCATTCGCTTCGCTTGTTTATACAGCTTGGAAAAGGCAGAACTAACGGCGTGGTTGTTGAGGCCAATGATGTTGATGTTATCGGCATGTGCCAGCAGTTGCACGCTCTTATAAAAAAATCACTTGAATTATTCCAATATTTCCAACATAATGTTAAAGAAGTCACACGATAGGGAGTCACACTGTCTGAAACCTCGTTTGGTATCAAATGGCTCGGAAGGGTCCTTTCTGAGCTTTAAGGTCGGCAAAGGGATAATGTGGGTCAATCGTCTTCTGACGGGCGTAACGTAAATGTCTGGTCGATGGTAGAAATAAACCCACACTGATAGGGTCCAATCAGTTGGTCGTCGGTTGATTTCAGCCTTTCACACAACATAATCTCGATAGAGCCTTATACGAAATGTTAAGTAGATTGATCCCGCGGCAATTGGTTAATATTTCAGGATCACCCTTCTTGTGGATTAGGCAGAGCACACTTAAATTCCAATCGGCATCGAGTAGGCAGAAAGGAGCTGGTGCATTCTCCTTATCATCTGATCGGCGCTATGCTTGAATAGCTCAGAGCGTTTTCTGTCGTCTAGCACTCAATATCTTCGCTACGCCGCTACCGAAAGTTAAGATGCTGCCTACGGGGACAGGCTGCGATCGGACGCAACGCGAGCTGTATGAGAACGATACCGGTGCGTGAGAAAAGAAGAGAGGCGTATTATTCACAGAAAGAAGAGAGAGGGCGAAATGTGTGATTTTGTACCAATTGTGAGAGGTCTCTCTGATTTTTTTTCTCAATTTTTTTTTCAACCGTGTTCAGGATATGGAATCAAACAAAGTCCTTTTCTAATGCTCATAACTTTAGGAGAAATCAACCGATTTTTTTTTTAATTCTTGCTTTTACAAACTTTGTTTTAGAATATAAATCTAATTTTTTAGAAATGAAATTTAAAAAAATTAAAAAAATAGAGCACATTGTTATTTCATTATCTGAAGAGGTTGTAGTAAAATTTTAAAATCGGTGTCTTTTTTGAAAAGTTATGGGCATTTAAAAACAAGGAAGGTTTTTTTTTCTTAAATAATCGATATCTCGAAAATGGCTGAATAAAAAAAGTTTAAATAAATTAGGAAGACATCTCTCAATTGGTACTATAAGATAAACAATGGTGTGCAATTTGGCACGGAATGTCCATATATACTGTATCTATATGTAAATATATTTGCCAAAGTTGTCGGATACGCTGATGACGTCACAATCGCGCTAAGGGGGGAAGTTTCCGCAAACACTGTGCGAGCTGATGCAACGATCGTTCCGTGATGTGTCCAAACGGTGCACCCGCTGCAGGCTTAGGGTCAGCTCAAGTAAGGTGGAACTTATTGTCTTTACGAGACGGTATAAAATGCCTTCGGCAACTCCACCGGTACTGAATGACGTCCGTTTAAGTCTTGCTACAAGTGCCAAATTTTTAGGCGTTATTTTAGATAAGAAGCTGAACTGGAAGGAGAATACAGTTCAACGCTATGAAAATGCCTCCGCAGCCCTCTATACCTGCCATAGGCAAGAAATGGGCCTCGGATTTGCCGATGGATCTTTACAGCAGTCGTTAGACCAATTCTCCTATATGGGGTGATCGTATGGTGGCCTGCATTAGAAAACGAGGTTAACCTCAGGCTACTCAACAAGGTGCAAATATTTAGTATGATCTGCATAAGGGGGGCGCTTACAACCACGCCAAATGAGGACTTGGACGCTATTTTAGATCTCCTCCCTTTAGATTTTGTTGGACAACAGATGGCAGCGATGACTGCTTTGCGACTAAGAGAGACATCCCAGTGGCATCCCGAAAACCAAGAGCACTCTTTTATTTTGAACAAGTTCTCCTCTATTCCGTGCAGCACGGATCGATGTGCTTCAATATTGGTTTCTGAAAGTAACTTTATTGCACGAATTCCAAGTAGGGAGGAGTGGAAGCTTGAGCTTCATACTCCACCTGATAGTAAAGTCATCTGTACAAATGGTGGAGATAAAACACAACCTGCCGATCCTCAAGGGACCGAAAACGATCGCGTAGCGTTCTCTCTCTAAGGAGGGAAAGCATTTCTAACGTGATAGGAGCTCCAACAGGGCACTGTCCGATAGCAAAACACCCTGAAAGGTTGGGCGCAGCCTTCCGAAGATACTGCAGGAGCTGTAAGAATGACAAGGAGGAGGAAACGGTCTTGCATTTACTGTGTAAGCGTCGTGCAATGTGTAAAAGCGGGATACCGTTCCGGATGACCTTGGTGAGGTTTCAAGCACCGAGGTTAATTGCCTACCATCAGCGAGGCAAAATGGTTTGGTAATGGGTAATCTTTCCTCGGATGGTTTTAGTTTTCGTGTGGTAACACAATGGGCCTCTTATTACTGGCCTAAGTGAGCGGCCGCAGGCGGCAGCCCATCCAACCTAATCTAACCTAACCTATGATCGGAAAAATAAAATTCCAAGAAAAGCGATTATTTTTGATGGAAAAAATAAAAATCGCAAAATATCAATCAAATGTGATCGAAAAAATAAAAATTAAAAAATATCAATAAAATGTGATCGAAAAAATAAGTTTTCCTTATAAAAATTTTAACCGTTACGGTCCTTGGTTCTAAATCAAATTTATTTATTGCAAATAATTTTTCAAACCTTTAACAATTTATTGAGAAATTCTCATACACGTATGCAAGTATTTATGTAGGTTTATTTAGTAACGCCTCCGCCGTTATACCAAAAAAGCGTTGCAGTTGTAATTCCAATAAATGTTGCTTATTCTCAAATGGTAAAGTACTTGAGAGTACACCAACAAACCGCCAGGTCAGTTGGCTTCACTCTCTGCATACATTCATTCCTCCCTCTTGCATTCATACGAATAGTTGTTTAAGGTGTAAAAAAAAAACCTATAGCACATACAAATATACCAACATACATATGTACATATACGATTACTATTTATCGTGTGTATCGACACACACAAGTGCTGGAATTTGCATTCAAACAGGTTTTTTGATACCTTTCGCAAATGCAGTTAAAGTATTTATTTGCATAAGTGTTGTTGGGCTATGGGAGTTATTTGTTTGCTTGATATGCGAGTATAGCTTAGCAATTTTTTCTTTCTCTACGATTTTCTTTTACTGACCGGATATTGTTGTATACTTATGCAGTGTGTGTGTGTGTGTGTTGTTTTTTGTTTTAAAGGACGCATCGATGCTTCGGTATCACGTATCAACTCTCAATGGAAAATTAGGGCTGTTATGTATGGGAAAATGATTGAATGATGAAATTTTTGTGCCGAGAAGCAGATTTGTTTTAATTTTTGTTTACAGATTAGTTCAAGGCCACTATTGCTTTATTTTTAGATGGTAGTTTGAGAAAAATCTCATAATATACATGTGATATTAAAAAAAATTCGAGCATGAAGAAATTGCAGAGGAATGCATCAAACGAAAGTTTACAAAAATCAACCCACTTGAAACTTGTACTCTGAATATATTATTTTTATTTTTTTTTTTAATGTTTAGTAAAATTTTTAATTTTTTTTAATTTCACAAAAAGTTTGAAACTGTAACTTCAACGATTTTATTTATACAATAGAATGAACTTTTTATAAAAAAAAATATTAAATTAAGAAAAATAAATGGCCAACAGTTGTCTATACGTTGACTGAGCCTGCCAATCAAAAACTAGAACTCCACTGTCCCTAAGATAGTTTTTAACCAGCTTGGATTTATGTATGTTACGAGTTGTTGTCATGCTGAAACACCCAACGAAGTGATATATTTCACCCAGCATATGGTATCATTCGTTTCCAAAATATCTGTATACAAAAAGCGGTCCTTTATTCCATACATTTTTTTAAATGAACCAACTCTCCTTGCCGGAAAAACAGGTACACACCATAATCCCACCGCCACCATGTTTGAAACTCATCCTGCAGTTCCGTGGTATTAAATTCTGATGCATCGCTAAATAAATCTAATTTCCATTTATTTATAATCCAATTTTTGTGTGCTCTAGCGAAATTTAACCTAAACAATAAATGTCATAAACTTTTGTTATATACCATAATCCATTTCGAGTAAAACGCTCTTTCCAAATTTTTTTTATGCCGTGGTTTTTCGTTGATCTATAACTGTACGAACTTGGTTGATTTAAAATTAATTGCAAAAAGATTTGAATAATATAGCAGGAATAATCATTGTGATATCGGCAAACTGCTCAACATTAAATTGTGCTAGGATATAGGAAAAGGAAAAATCTACGACAGTTCACATGCCCGCTTTGGATCACTGGCTGCGTATTGGCTGGCAAGTCGGAGGTTGTGAATTCGAACGCGGGCAGAGTCTAGAAATAAATCTGCTATAATATCCACGACTTTGACTGTTGTCCAAATCAAAATTGTCCTTTTGTTGAAAAAATTATTGTTGATATAAATAGGGGATCGAATGTGAATATATATTATATTCTCCCCTCCTCAAGACAACCTCACCCACTGCCCATAAGCGCTAACGCTAACGAGTTGCTGTCGACCTAGAAGATGAAAATGAAGATGAAAATGATATTTATCAAATAAGCAAATGAAAACGAAAAGGAGGAAGACGAAGGCCGAATAAGGCGAAGATGGAGATGAGAATGAAGAATAATTCGAAGATGAAAATGAAGCAGGAGAAGACGAAGAAGAAGAAGAAGAAGAATAAGAGAAGGCTAACATCCAGAGGAGTGTGGGTACACAACTGGTAGTTGGCTCACCATGAAGCTGAGTATCAGACTAAGTCTCCGGAGTCTGATACTAAGGCGAACTGGAAACTCCAGTGTACCCTCTGGCCTGTTTTTGTCTACGGCCTCTCGGGGAGTCAAGTGGTGGCTGGAGCTTAATACCTAAGTGCTAGTAGGGTTAACGTATACCCAGCCAGCCAAATACGGAGCCCTCGCTCAGAATATGGAATGAAACGATAGTTCTCATGAGTACCGCATAGGAGCGTTGAGGAATCACTTTGTGCTACTTCATAATGTTTGATGTATTTTTTTTTAATAGCTTTTCGTATTTGAATTAACATACATATGTATATATAGCTTGGGACTATTTCGACACTAATCCAGGACCATTTGAGGACAAGTTCTGGACCGTTCCGGCACTATTTCGGGACCATTTCAAGTCCTTTCAGTAGTTCGGGACTGATTCGCTACTACAACTACTACTACTACTACTACTACTTCTACTGCTTCTATTTCTACTACTTCTGCTAGCTGCCACTACTAATATTTACAACTACTACTGCTACTATTTTTAATAATGCTACTACTTATTACTACTACTCTTTTTTAATAATTTCTCCCACTATTTTTACTAATTTTAATATCATTTTTTATTAATGCTACTATTAATTACTCCCACTATTTTTACCATTTTTGTTAATTCTACTACTAATTACTACTATTTTTTTACTAATTTCTACCGCTGTATTTACTAATTTTACTACCATTTTTTATTAATGCTACTACTATTTACTCCTACTTTTTTTAATACTATTTTCTACTACTATTTTTGTTAATTCTACTACTAATACTACTATTTTTTTACAAATTTCTACCGCTGTGTTTACTAATTTTACTACCATTTTTTATTCATGCTACTACTTTTTACTCCTACTTTTTTTACTATTTTCTACTACTATTTTTGTTAATTCTACTACTAATTACTAATAATTTTTTTTTTACTAATTTCTACCACTGTATCTACTAATTACTATTATTTTTACCAGCTTCTTCTACTATTTTCACTCGTACTAAAACTAAAAATCTAAACAGGATGTCTTATAAAACTCTCCCCCATATTTAATTCTATATCTCTTTGTAGAGTCGGCACACAAGTTTTACTCCTGTGTCACGCACTTACATAGGTGCACGCGTGTTTTTTTTAAATAACCAGATTCTTCATGATCAATTTTTTTCGTAAAATCTTATATAAAAATATAGTTCATGCTATAACAAATATAATGTTACTTATGTCTGTATTCTGTAATTCAGTTTCATCTGAAGTCTCGAATTTTGAGACTTTCAATTAGACAAATTTGTTGTGACTTAAGACGATTGCGGTATTCAGTAAGCAACAATTAAAACATTATGATTAATGTAAAATTAACATTGAAATTAACCGTTAAAAATTCTTATTACTGCATTTAATGTGAACCGATTATTTAATATATGTGTAACAGATCGAATGCTACTTCATTTTTCCGTTTGTTCAATACTGCCCGCAATTTCTTTGTTTGGTGACCTGCTCAGGACCAGCTGACAAATTAGTGACTTTAATCTTTGACTAAAAAAATCGAGGCCATTTTTACGAATGGAAAGTATATTAAGTAAAAAACCGACCAATCTTACTTTTGCAAAGTATACTGTTACGATGTTAATTGCAATTTGTAAGAGATGTGACATAAAAATATACCGAGCTTTGATAAATAATCAAAAAGACTGTAGCTAGCTGAGTAGGTTTAAACTAAAACGGTTACATTGTTAACGAGTTGCTTAGGTTAAATAACATAAAAAGATTATTAGAGTCTTAAAATTTCTATTATCATATTACCTATTGCATATTTCAAAACTTAAATGGTGTAATTAAACAATAATAATTAAATATTGATATAAAATAAAATTAATTACCCAATTTATACATACAAATTCTAAACGATATTGAAATCGAGTAATAAATAAAAAGTTATGAACAAATTTCGATATTGGCTGTTATTAGAATTAGCCAAGTACGACAATTTGTATGACCAAAAAATCAACTCGAAATACAAACTAAGAGGGGTACTTGCTAACTTTTTTCGCGACCCAGTTTACTGCACATTTCTAAAATAGGAAAAATGTCGAACTTAATATGTAACTGAACTGCTAAAAACGAAGATGAAATGAAGCTTCAAACATTTCATTACGTTGAATGATCTATTTTTGCGCTATTTTTCCATCTGCCACGCTTGTTTTTCTCATTTTTATCAAAAACAACAGGTTTCTCGATAGTGACCCACAAAAGAAGAATATATCGATAACTCCGTAGCCATTCAATCGATAGCCTCGTAATTTCAGTTGATATTGTCTTAATTATTAATATCATTATCGGCATTGAAATTATCGATAACACTAATTAATCGTCATGATTGTATTGATCGTTAATTTTATGTTATTTTGACAGAAATTGCTCTTACCCACTGGAAATCTTGATAGAAAACTAGTATCATACTTTCGCAGGTCTAAATGAATGCGTTTTACGCTTAACCAACATTGGGAAATAATGAAAACGATTTTGAGACTTTAATCAATTAATCGGTGAAAACCGGCTATTATAAATTAATCCTTCAATTGGACAATTCGTACAAAAAATACTTGAATTAAATTGAAAAATTTCGGGCTTGTAGCTTAAGTCTTTTGTTTTTCCGACAGGGCGAAAAGTTGATGTATATTTGAGCGATTTTCCGTCATTCCTTGTCAAGTTTCGTTAGCAGACAAATCGGTTTTGGCGCTGTGCCATCATCAGTGCCTTTTTTCGGTCTGATTTGTTGCCAAACCAAACTTGCCAAGGAATGGCGGAAAATCATTTCAATATATAACGGAAAAAGTTATCGCGTGTTCTCTTGTCAATTTTTTATTACCTATGTATTTCCTTTTATTTATGTTGCATAGCTGTTTCGATTAATTGCAGCTCATTGGAAGAAAATTTGTATTAATTTTTTAGTATGAAAGCATCGTAAACTGTAAACTTTTAAGTCGCTCATTTGTTTTTTTCGCTATTCTTCTATTCTTTTTTATTCGCTTCAACTCCAAATAAGCCCACTGTTTTGCTATCATAAACACATCAAACACTTTTCAGCGATCAAACAAAAAAGCACGTAAAAAAAACAAAACCAAAAAAACTAGCAAACACTTTGGAAGAAGTTGGAATATTGTATGCCAAAGTTATTGTGGATATTCTCTCGCTCGCAAACTAACCAGTCCCTTGCTATGCTCAACGATATTGATAAAAACCAACAACAACTAAGCACACACACAATTCCGAAACTATGGAGCTAACGGCTGAGTTGGAGAGCGAACAAGGTGAGCGCCAACCAAATGGACATCGCGCCCCAATGCTTTCGGTGGTTCAACTTTTGGATATCAGCCGCTTTGCTCGTACCGCAAATCATTTGAGTGTGAACGACGTAGACGAGCGGTTGTGTTTTTTCGAAGCGGTTCTGCGCGTTTGTGTGCATTTGCTATAATTGTTCGAAACAAAATAAAATGGTATACAATAAAATCAGGCAAGTGCATTGGTGGCACTCAGCAAGTAGAGTGTTGAGTTGCTAAAGTGGCATTTATTTTAGAAATGCATTTGAAATCGAAGTGCATGAGCTAAAAAAAAAAAACAACATACAAAAAAAAAACAAAAGTGTGAAATGTGATTTTGTTTGGTGCTCGTTGGAAATGGTGCAAATCACAGATCACATGTAATCGCACAGTGGTGTAAAAATAATGGAGTTTTAATGCGCCAAATGTTAATTAAATATATCTAGTAGCTGAAGGGTGAAAAGTTGTGAGAAATACAAACAAAAAAAAAAAACAAAAAACAAAGTCTATACGGTTTGTACGTGCGCTGCCAATGAGTGGCCGAAAGCGCCTTGAAGTCCGGATTGGCGCGTTTATGTTATGCTAGAAGTTAAAGCTTAGAAAACATACTACATATGTACATATGTATTGTATGTATAATTATGCTTAATAATTGCGCAGTCTTTTGTTTGAATTTCAGTTTTTTGTTAACAAATTTAATGCTTATGTGCTCTATTATCAGTTATTGTTGTTTCATACGAGTATTTTTCTAATATTCTAATTTTTTGTTAGCACTACCGCGTCGAAGTGAACGTGTTAATTGAGCAAATATTGTCATTTCACAACTCGCTAGATTCACTTTTCACATTTTTCTAGCTACCTTCTATTTAGTTGATTCTGTGCTTGTTTATAGTTTGACAATAGAAAATAATAAAAATTGGAGTTTCTGTTTAATAGTAAAACGAGTATAATTTTTGCTTGAATTAGTTGTAAATTTAATTTGCATTTAATTGACATTGAATTTATTGTTGTCTTTCTCTATTTTTAATGCATTTCTTAGAACAAAAAACTGAATAGGATAAATTTGAGAGGGTTAAAAATAAATTGAAATAAGTACACATACATATATCTAAAAGTTATACTGGAAGGGAAAATATTGAAAGAGCATTACGAATAATAAATACTTGTAAAACAAAAATTTAACAAAAGAGATCGCGAAAAGGCGAAAACTCAAAACGAAAATGCCAAGTGCTGAGCTTTTTTTTTTTGTTTTTTTGATTATTATTAGTAAAACCGTTTGAAGCAGGGTGCGCGCAAAAATTGGCTACACATAAGTAAAAAAAAATGTCGCACACATTACGAAAAATAGTAGTATTAATCAAAATAGCGAGTTTTTTTCTTTCAAAAAAACCTAAAAACCAACATGCGGGTCTAGCGTTAATCGTGGCAAACCGCAACAAAATATTACTTTAAAAGGATTACTTTACGGAAAAGATGTGAATTGAGAAATTTTTTTGCTTATAATATCAAAACAAAAGAAAAATAGCGAAAACGCCACGACTAATAACGGGAAATTGCGAGTTACATATGTACATATAGTTGTGTGCTTTAAAATAATAACGAAATGTTTTGACAATTTAGTCTTATTTTTTTAACTTTTTTCGAAAATTCTATAAGTCAAAGTTTCAAACTTTATGGAAAATTTAAAAAAAATTAGAAAATATCAACAAATTTAAAATAAAAATTGTCATCAAAATTTCTATCTTTATAACTCGAATTTTCTGAAAACTTTCACGTCTGCAGTTTTGTAGCCCACTCAATTCAAGTTTTTAGTTGCTAAAAATTCTTGTTGATTTATAATGATGGTTTTTTTTTTGCTGATGGTGTTCAGTATTTTCTTCCATACGAAAGTAAATTTAGTTCATGCGATACTTTTGTATGAAAGAAAATGCTAAACATCGTCAGCGAATTATTTAATTAGTAAAAATCAACAAGAATTTGCAGAGAGTTGAAATTTGCATGTAGTTAAAAAATAGAAGAAATTTTGATGCATTTATTTAAAATTTTCTATAAATTTGAGACTTTTATATTTATGTGGTTTTTGTTATAGAATTAACTATATTTTTATATTGTAAAAAAAAAAATAATAAAAATGAAAAAAAAGAAAAATTGTCAAAACTTGTCAATGCATTTTGCTCTTATTTTTTATGAAAACTGGTGTATAGTATGTATGTACTTGTATGAAGGAATTCACTAAAGAGCGTTTATAAATTTTCGTAATAACAAAAATAAAGTTCTAAAACAATAAATAACCAAGCCAAGCAAATGAAAGCGCGAATTAAATGAAATAACACAAATATTTATTTAATAGTTGTACATAAAAAACAGGAAAAATGAAAATAAACTTGCACCGTAATACTTTAAAAACTTAAAAATGGAATATTGATCACAAATTTTTTAAAATAACACCGCTCAACACATATCCAGCTACACTCAAGCAAGTTATTGAAAAATATATAAAAATTAATTCGCTACTTTGGTAAGTTTTAATTGATATTTTTAGACGATTAAATTATGTGGGCAAGAAGAATGTCTTCAAAGGATGCAAATGTTTTTAAATACAATGCATTTATTGTACTCAGAATCTTAACATTTTAATTTCGTTCACATGAAGTATTTTTTAATATGGCTCTAAATGGTAGTTTCTCATGAATTGTTTTTTAATCAGGGACCAAAAATAACTATTATTTCGAGTTTATACATTGAAAATGTTAACCCCAACCCCGTATTCTGTAATTTAACAGAAAAGTTGTTTTATAATAGTTGTTGAATTATAAATATTTTTTCCATTGTCAGTAAGAGTTATTTCCCAATGCATATTTATTTATAACGTTTCCCGATAACGGTTATCCCGGGATATATTTTATCCCATTGTTTATTTTTTACGTTGTCCGATAAATAATACGCAAGATAAATATTTTTCCCATTGTTTCAAATAGTTATTTTCTAACGTTAACTCTTAGTGGCAACAAAAAAATATTTATCATCTAATAGCTGTTAGAAGGCAACACTTTTGTGATAACTGTTAAGCCCCTGTTTTAATGGTGCGAAGTTTAGCGTATTGTTAAATTTAATCCCGCAGTGTCTTCTTATCCCTCAGACCATATGCGCAGTCGCACATCATTTTTAAAACTTCTTGATGTCAACTAGAGTCTAGCCTACCCGTTATTCAGTCGGCTCTAGCTTTGGAACATTTTCGGATTCAAAGTGTCGAAAAATGCGTTCTTCTTATTTTTAAATCTTATAAAGGATTTATATTAAATAGAGTGAATATTTCAATAGGACAAAAGAAGACTGAAACATTTCTCAGTTAGACTAAAGACGTACTAAAACAATGAATGTTTTTAGTTTTTAAACTAATAGAATTTAACACAAAATGTCCGCTCGTAAGAAATGTGTTTTTGAGTTGTACTACCACAAATAAAAGAATTTGGAGTTTGATGGAAAATTAGATTTGTCGAATGAGTAGAGGTACAGTACATATTTAGACATTAGCTCTGTTCCCGTACTCCATAAACATACAAGAAGTTACAGGGGAAAAAGTTCCAGTACCTCAAAATTTTTAAGTTAGAGCGAATTTTGAAAAGTTGTGTAGAGAATGAAGTTGGAAGATTTTACACGAACTTTTTCTTCTGGTAAAATCATGAAAGGTGTCAAGATCAGCTGTTGCACAAAAGTAAATAAAATTTGTATTTTGCCTAGTTGATAGCTATAACTGATTATTAAAGTAAAGTTTAATCATTTCGGGTATTTTGAATGAAATAAAAATGGCGAAAAAAACTTCGCATTTCTGCAAAATTAGCTTGCATGAATCAAAAAAATTAAACACCATATATTTAAATGATTGATTGAACGAAGGATATTGTTTGAAAGAGTTAGAAATGAATTTTTTTTTTTTTTAATATTTTCTAAGTCCTGAATAATTTTACGATTTATACCGCGTTTTATTGGAGTCACTCTAAAGAAAAAATTTACGTATTTAAAATTCTGGTTTTTGCTTCGGGTAAAAATTACTAGTTTGTCTTTCCCGCCAATCGGCAACTTCAACGGCAAAGTGATCTGCTATACTAAATAATTATATATTTCATGCTGAAAATACTACGTAAGTTTCAAATATATACATAGTATCACAGAAAGTTAGGTTAGGTCAGATAAATTTCCTCTTAAAATAATCCCAAACAAATTCTCTGTTTCAACGCTATGAATCCGATATAATATTGCGGTGGAAAAACCAGGACTTAATGATTTCAATCATTACATTTTAAAGTAAATATTCATTTAGCATATATGCACGTAACGGTTCTAAAAAATTATGATTAAAATGTTTTACATAATATCCGCCAACCAACTCTACACGATGAAGTTATTTCCGGCCAGAGTACAATAAACTCTAAATCGGAATGGAATGTATTACATATGTGCGTACCTACCTACTTTGAAAACCAAACAAAAATATCCGCATTTCTAAATCATAAATTTTAACAATTCCAAGCACAAGCTTATTACTGTGCTTAGTGTTTTAAATATTTACTTTTGTTTTTGTTTTTGCTTGTTTGCTTTTTTTTTTTGCATTACCTTGCTTCAGCAAATATTCATAAAAATCTCAAACGTCTGAGTTGAAAAGTTAGTTCTCTCTGCAAAATCGCCGCTTTACTATTTAATTTATGATTCCGGCTTAAATAAGAAAAAGTGGTAACAACTTTTAAAAACGTGTTTTTAAATCATTTATGCTCCCTTGCCCGTTAACACTAAGCTAGTTGTCTGTTTGAATAAGTTACTTGTTTTTTTTTTTGTTTTGTTTGTTTTTGAGTTCGTTTAGCTCTCTTGGCTTTACACGGAAACTGGCAAAACGACTTTCAACATCACTTTGGCTCTTTAACCCAGTGCACGGACTGCACACAAATTAATTGTGGTAGATTTTAAAAAAACACCTAATAACGGGTTTAATTGGTTATATCGATTAGTACATGATTTTCCAATGCAAATAAAATATCTATTTGAATTTTTAAAAATAGAATGAGATCACATTATAGGTATAAGAAAATAAAAATAAAAATAAAAAGTGGTAGATCAAATAAATAAAACAATTTGCCACAATTTAATCAAAACCAATAGCGGCTACAAAAGAATTAATACTCACATTTTTAGTACTTTATACCCCAAAAATACCAAAAAAAATTTGGATATAGGGGAGAGTTAGTAGGTACCTCTTGAGCTTAACTACACTTTTTAAATATTTTGAAATATTTTGTATGGGCAGGTTTTTGAAATGGCGGTAATTTTGTTTTTCAGAGTATTACTTCATTACAATTTATTGATTATTATTATTTTTTTTTTTCGAAATAATATTTATGTTAAATGTTACAGAAAAAATCGACAAAAAGTTATTCAAGAACTTTAAAATTTGGGTTTGTGTGATATTTTAGTACCAGCTATAAATAAGTACGAAATAAATGAGCAAAGAAATATTTAGTTTTGACTTATTTGGAAACCAATCCAATAAACAAATCAGATAAGCCACTAATGATCGTAATGCACTGTACATGTTACTAATTTCGATTTCAATCGTTTTCCTGAAATCAAACCTCCTAAGCGGCCGCCGTAGCCGAGTATGTAGCGTGTGAGCGCTTCATTCGGTGGGTCCCAGGCTTGCATCCAGCTCGGGGCAAGTAACATCCAAAAATTATAGAAAAAGTTTTTTCTAATAGCGGTCGCCCCTCTGCAGGCAACAGCAAATCTCCGAGTGAATTTCTGTCATGAAAAAACTTCTCACAAAAACATTCGACGTTCGGATTCGGCGTAAAACTGTAGGTCCCTCACACAACAAATTGTAGGAGAAGTTCGGCCAAAATCGCTTAAGCGGTTATAGCGCCAATTAACTAACTAACTAAACCTCTTAATATCTCGACCTCGATGCCATAAAGACCATTTAAGTTGCTCCCTTAAATTCAGATAGTGCATTTATTGTCAGCTAAATCAGATCATAAATGCCAAATTTACAAATATCTCGATCACCGCGACATCTAGTTGATTAATTTGTGCTGCGTTTTGCATTCTTGCTGAGATCCCGTCTATGCTATACATTTCAGGTATCTAGCTTATCGGAATGTTAGTTATAAAAGCTTGATTCAGGTACTATGAGATAGTAAAGTTATTGTCAGAATAATTTAGAAATTTTGAAAATCCGTGTCCTATTTTAGAACTATACTAATTGAAAATGGGTACAGAGAAATATAAATGAAATAATATTCAGATGTGTGGCGAGCTTAAATGATTTTTAGATTAAGATAAACTCGAAACATGTTTCCTTTATATTGCGTATCAAAAGTTATACTAAGCGGGAGAGATATATCTTTGCAAAATTTTTTGAAAGTTACACCACTTTTGATCATGCTATGTATTAGATCTAAACGGCAATACTGGTCCGGTCAAAAAATCCAAAGTACGTAGATTACAAAGAAGTTGCATCCACTCCCACCATTCCTCTAACAGAAAATCTCGTTGAACTTCACCATACCGTAACTAATTTGACTTTTGACAATCTAATTAGATCCAATTGGATATTGTTGTGACGGAATTGGACGAAAGTTATTGGCACAGGAAACGAAGCACAATACAACTTCTTTGTAATCTACATACGTTCTTCGGAAAATCAATACAAAATTGAGCCGAACAAAGAGCTTTGCCCTTTCTGTGAGACTGAGTGGGCAAATAACGTATAAAATACCAACAAAAAATTGTTCGGACAAGTAAGGTGAATCGGCCTTTGGACCAAAGAAAGTAGATTACAAAGAAGTTGCATGGCGTCTCTTTTCCTGCGTCAAGAAATATTGTCTTATTTCAGCACACCAGAAACCAATTTGTTCAAATCAAAGAACGTAGATTACAAAGAAGTTGCATGAGTGAAATTATACTGTGGTAAGAAATGTTAGCTTATTTCACCACACCTCAAAGCAAAAGGATCCAATCAGATTCTAATATCAATCAGTGAATGTCAAATTTGTTCTGGTACGGTGAAATAAGCTAAAATATTCTCTTGGTACAACATACATACATACATATGTATACGTATTCGATGAAAATATGCAACTTATTGCTAATCTACGTTCTTTGGTTTAAATCAGATTCAAATATCAATCAGCAAAAGTGAAATTAGTTCTGGTAGGGTGAAATAAGACAATACTTTCTGTTATCTCAAAAATCTACTTAAACCAAAAATTTAGAAAATTTGTTTTGAGACTAGGAGGTCCATACTAACTCTCCTCCAGAAATTAATTACTGCTATTTATTTTAAGATAATTCTAAGTATTTGTAAAACAGTGTAGTTTATGCTTAAACCACTAACAAAGTTGCCGTCTCAAAATTTAAAAGTTTCATAGAAGTTTTGGGATTTCTTGCACGGGTCAAACAATTACAATTCGTACAAAGTTCTTTGATAAAATAGTGATCTACATATGTACATATGTTTAGCCTGCGGTGGTAAGAATATTGAGAATTATTGTTTTGGGCGGAAAAACATTGGTAGCTCTACCACAATGGTGGTAACGTCCGCGCACTGCCTCAACCGCACACTGAATACACACACATTCAATCTTCGGTTGTTATCGTTTTGTTTTCTTTTTTATTTTGTTTATTTTTTTCGTTGTATTTTATGAGTTGGGATATTTCCAGCTGCTTGGGTTTTTAATGTTTGCGTTTAAATTCGTTGGCTTTGCAAAACCATATTATTTTTCATTCGGCGTTGCTATTGGAATTTTTACTTATTTATTATGTACTATATTTAACATGTGAGTAGGAAGAATGATATTATTATACATATATAGTATATACTACTTCTGTGTTATAAATATTTGCATACATAAATATTTTTTTAATTGCACCAATTCCCATTGAAAGGCTCGCCATTTTTGTTGAATGCATTTTAGTTATTCAAGCTAACTAAATTCTTCGATAAGTAGGTACTACAAACTCTTCAATGAAACGTTGCTTAAGTTCGTTTCCTTCCTGAAAGTTAAAACAAAAAACGCCTTTTCATTGCATCCTTTAAATCCTTTTATGTCTTATCATTTCAGTCACTTAAGATCAACTTCGTTTTTGTACTTTATTTTTTTTTTGCCTCGGTTCGCGTTTCTTCATACTTCTTCGCCAAGCTCTACAGTCCATTCGCTCCAAGCGCATGTACCAAGCTCTAACGCATATGCCTCTCTTTTTTTGCATGTCCAAGCCAATTTTTCATATTCTTCTTTTTCGTTAATCTTTTTTATGGCGCGAACGTGTTTTGAATAATAGTTTATTCCATTCGCTTGGGCAGCTTCGGTTTCTTCTTGTCTTCTTGTGTTGAAGTCAGCATTGATTAGCTGCTGAGTCATCACAACGTGACCACTAATACAGTTAATCAAAAAATTGATCACAAGGTGATTTTTTTCAAATAAAATTCGCAATGTTTTTTATGATTAATTTTTTTTCGTAACAAAATTTATAGAAATTCTACAAATTTTTAAAATTTTTAATAAGAATTTTTAGAAAACTTTTGGGCATGCAGTTCAGTAGCCAACTAAATTTTACGATTTTCAGCGTTTTTAACTTATTTAGCAAATCGTACCGGTTTCAAATCGTACGATTTGCAGCGCATACCCGTTTATGTTTTCAATCATTGCTTAAAAGTACACATTCAGAAAGCTCATAGACCCACGGAAGTACTACGCGTTCGGTATTTTTATCGATAAATTCATTGTGTATTTTAAACTTATATAACTTATGAAGGATATCGGACGGTATGCCAATTGTTTGATAATGTAAACTGCTTTACACGTACGAGCAATTAAAAAAAAAACTTGTATACTTAAGTGTTGTACTTAAGTGCTCTACTGCTACATATATGGGCTATAAATAAGTTTAGCAATTGCGATCATTCGATCGTCACTTCAATCTTGTTTAATCATGTTAATCGCGTTAACTGTTTGTATTTGAAAAACATTAGTGCATTAAGTGCGGTTCTTTGACACTCGAATAATTCCAGCTTTTTTCACATGTTTTATGTTTTTTTTTTCAAGTATCTCGGGCTTTTGTGTTAAATAAATATAATACGTGCTTATGGCTATAAATTTCTGGTTTTAGAAATCCGGGAATATATTTCATTTTTTTTTCGTATTTCTTGTTTACCCTTGAGTCATAAATTCTAATTAGTTTGTATTTACATAAAGGGTGCTTTTTTTTAGACTGATAGAACTTTAAATTGAAATAAAACACATAAAAAGTGAAGCATGATGCCAAATTTTTCTTTATTTGAAAGATATGTATTTTCATGACATTTAATATTTAAAAACGATTTCTGGCATATGTCCGCCACGACTAGCTTTGCTGAATCGGATGCGATCAGAATTCGCATCTTCTCCAACACTATCACTTACAGCACCAATATTTCCTTCTGTACGTACAGTTCTTTGTCTTGTTGTTGGTTTTTCATCGAGTAGAGTAAATGTTGTTCGAAATTTATCAACAGTTCGACGATTAAGCTGCTCTGACGCTCGATTATGTGGACCATAAAATTCACGAAGTGCTCTATAAGTTTGGCGAACAGAACACTGATTTTTAAAGTAAATTTCCACAATTTTCTAAACGTTGTTGCGGCGTCATTCTTTCCATGATGATTTGTCAATGCATACTGAACAGAAATGTTAAAACGAAATGTCATTTACCAGCTGTCAAGTGACAGCTATCTCTATCGAAAGTTCTATCAGTCTAAAAAAACACCCGTTATATATGTACGTATTTATGATTTGTTTTCATTTTTGCGTCAATTAAAATTTTCGATATACTTTACGCTTTTTTTTTGGCTTGCCATTTCATAATTATATTTTTCTAAATCCGGTTCGTAGTTATACTTGAAGTATTTTTTTTTAATGATATTCTAAATAGACGAATGTTAACGAATATAAAAATAAATATTAAAACAAAAAAAAAATGGTGTCAGTGTGCTAATTATTAAGATATTAATGTGAGTTATGCATTTGTTTTCAAATTAGTGGTCGATTCAAAGTTCTAGTATTTTTTAGGTGCATACTGATTAAAATAAAAATTTAGTGCATATTCGTGAAACATAAATACATATGTATGTGTAGCTCCGTGTTTGACCGAACATTTCTTAGAACACTGTACTACAACCGAATCGAGCCCAGATTGTGTTAATAGTTTCCAAAAATATACCAAGCAAGGTATGGCAAGATTAATCAAATGAATAGCAATAATCGAGTATTTATTTGTGATTCAATCGAATCGATTTCCCTGTTCTGATTAATCACACCATTAATCGATTAGTTATAAAATAACCATTCAATTGCAAGCATTATAACTGAACATTGCCCCGTCCACCCCACATTTCATTCATATAAAAGTCGTACTAAATTTCGTTTCTCGTTATGAGTGGAATAACTTTATATTTTCTTAAAGTAACACCAACAACAACATATGTTTATTTGATTGAATTGGCTGTTTAGTCGTTGTTGGCACAGTATGGTTGGCTGCTCTTTCAATTTCGCCTTGGACTGTGCTGACCAAGGCACACTCGAACGATTAAGGTATTTCTGCCGGTTTATGATGCGCTGTTGTAAGGTCAGCTTCGCAGCTTGTCTGCCCTGCTTTTAATATTTTTTACGTTTATCTGTCATTTGGAAAGGTTTTATTTTGGTTTTGGCGTAAATGCCAAATTTGCATGCTACGTTTGTGGGTCGAATTGTTTTTTTTACGTTTTGACTCATATTTTGCGAGTTTTTGCTATTTCGCTATTTCCACTTATTACTATTTTGGTTTTCTATTTGTTTCCATCACTTTTTCTATTAGCATCGCGTTTAAGTTGTTTGGAATTCAATTGTTGTTTCTATGACACCGGTTGAAGTCAAAACAGACTGATCTAGTGAACTATTCACCGGTATATGTACATATTCTTACCATATGCTGATCATTATTTAATAGTTTATATATTTTGCTTTTTGAGACATCCTTTCCTATATATACTTACAGTTACTGTTAGAAATATATAAGTATAGTTGCGATCTTGTATTTATCATTGTTTTATTCTTGTTCTTATTTCATTCCTCAAGAATTTGCGCTTTCCATTAAAAAAGTAGGTAACCTTAAAAATATTAAGCGAAAGTTCAAGATTACAACAAAAAGAAAAGTTTAAAAGTAATTATAGTGTAGTGCGAGCTATTTTGATAAATTTAAGCTGAAATTCTTATTCAGTTTTAGACTGCCTGGTTTTGCCCAATGAAATAGATCCCTTAGTTTAATTTGAGGGAATTTTTTGATAAATTTTAACGAAGAACTGCACACATTTGTATTTTAGGTATTGACTTTTATTCATTATTTTAAAATAAACGTAAATGTCTAAAAATGAAATGGACGGGCTTTAAAATTACTCCATAGTTGCACGCTTTGCGTTTTTTTCGACCTGTACTCCATTTATCATTTATGTTACATTTGTTA
This sequence comes from Anomoia purmunda, assembly GCA_951828415.1. Classification (NCBI taxonomy): domain Eukaryota; kingdom Metazoa; phylum Arthropoda; class Insecta; order Diptera; family Tephritidae; genus Anomoia; species Anomoia purmunda. The sequence goes on from OX639993.1 coordinate 21,383,617, forward strand.
TTTATATTTCTGGTCTTGGGCACTTCCAGGTGGGTAGCTTTGTAGAATATTTCCCTGGATATCCGTAGTCGGCTTAAGGTAATACTTCCTCCCAATGGCATCGTGTGCTAAAAAGAAATGTGTTGTCCATTGAAGTGGAATGCTTCAAACATTCTTCGAAAGGCATACGCCATGCATAAAAGAAATATTATTTGCAGTCCCCTCTTCGATGGATTCCTGAATTCGGATTCCAGTAGAGGCAAAATAATATTCTTTACAGAGCATGGAATTCTTAAATCGCGTATTTGGCAAATGGGTCAGGGTGATCTCGTGGATAATGCCTTGGGCATACTTACTTCCACATGCCTTCCATAATCAAAAATTCCATAAATTCAAATTATTTACTTCAAAAATCGAACGTAAATCTATACTATAATAAAACTGTAGAAAAATCGTGTATCTACATTGAAATTTTCTTTAAAGAAACTTACCGAAACTGATGCAGGGAACGTAGTGGAATACATTTGGACCATTTTTAGAATTTATGTCTGTCTGTTTGTTTGCCTGTTGGAACTCACTAATCTCCAGAACTACTGAATGAATTTCTATAGGCCTTAACTGGTGTCTAGACAGTGACATCGGGTATAGCATACAGCGTATACTTTATCAAAAAATTGTCATGAGGGGAAACAACTTATTAGAATTGTTTTAGAATTATTTTCCTTTGAACAAAATTTTAAGTTTTTTAATAAAGTGTTTATTTGCTCATTTATTTTGTATATTTCCATCTTATCTAATAAATTTACTATAAGACCCCACAGAAACAAGTATGGGACGATGCAATCTGGTGATGTTGTTGTTGTTGTGGCGGCTATCATACGCTGTTAAATTCGTCATCCGTTCATCCATGGTCGTTGTTTTCAAACTCATCTAGGGGAGGCCAAAGGAACGCGCTGCTTCGACAGGGTTGAACCAGAGAGAGAGAGAGAGAGAGAGAGAGAAGGGTGTTAGATGAGTTGGTTTGAGAGGGCATGTGAATAGGAGATTGGCATCGTGCGGGGGATCTCTACATGCCGGACATGTGTTTTGTATGTCGGGGTTGAGTCTGGATAAGTATGAGTTGAGTCTACTACAATATCCAGTTCTTAGTTGGGACAGAGTAGCGCGGGACTCGAGTTCAAGGAGATGCCCTCTAATGTGTCTGGGTGGTGGCTCGTCGGCAATTTGAATGCCCCCAAACTGTAACAACCAGCACTTACCTCTTGGCATAAATGCAGCTCAGGCACCATCAGAAGGCATCCCGTCACAGTTCAGACTGCAGCGCTTTGGCAGGTATTAAGCTTGACCCACTGAATCGTACTAGTTCATGGCGACTATACTGGTGCAAGCCGGTGATCTTGAGTGTCGCTAAAATGTGATATCCAACGGCTTAGAAGCTGTTCGGAGGAGTTTAGTGTTCTATGGTTTCTTCAACCATATTCTAGTTATCATAAAAGAACTGGTATTGTAAGTAATTTTCAAAAGTTATTACACCTTCCAATGGCGTTATTTTTTGGGTCAACCTGTACTTACTTCGTTAAAACTATTCCCTTCAATAAAACTGTTCTCAACGGAGACTAACAGGTATGTCATGGAATCCGATCTTCTCGGTGTCGGATTTGAAACCGTAAACCTTTTTCGTTAGGTGTCGCCCAATCCGATTTTATCGGTTTTTATGTTCGAATTTTTTGTTATCGGTTTTAGGTGTCGGAAAATGCCGAGTTTGTCAGTTTGTTTTTTATCGGAGGTAAAACGGTCACTCAAACTCTACCTCGTATTCCCTTATTGGAAAAACAGTGGAAAATTATAAAAATTCTCAATCTTTTACAGATAAGCGCCAACTTCTTCAGCACATCATTAGAACGACTTATTCGAATGTCGATTTTGCTCTTGTTCGAAAAAGCAAATCATTTAATTTATGTTGACACTTTAATACTTACGAAAACACATAATTTAATAAAATCTGCTCCAATCGCTCTCATGAAATAAATGCATTATAATTTTTCATACCCAAGCAACTAACTCCAGAAAGAGTATTTTTAGAAGAAAAACAAAAAAACGTGAAAAATATGTACATAGGTATGCATGCACTTTGAGTGGGACTTAAGAAAACAAAAAAAAAAAACACTTAATAGCAAAAATGCCTATAAAAACACAGTTTCCATGTCAATTGTTGATTTAATTAAATTCAATCAGTGTAAGTGTTACTTGAGCTCATTCAAGAGTTGATGCTACAACAATTTTACTTAAGTACACAAACGAGACACCGAGCACCCCTACAAAATGTGAATTTGAATTGTAAGTAAATACAACTAGTGCCTGGTGGGCTTTGGATTCATCCACCAACTACAACAAATTGTAGCAAAAAGCATAATAAAGCAAGTCAGTTAACAAATTGCATTAATTCGTGTCTCATTTTTATTGTACTACATTAATATTTATTGTAGAATGTGTGTGTTGTTTGTTTTTTTTTTTGTTATCACTTTACGTGTTTCGCAAAATCCAAAAAAAAAGTCGCGCGCTATTTTTGTAACGTCTACGATTATTTAAAGCACGTAACATTTTTTAGTTCGCTTGATTAAATTTATTTACTCGGTTATGACTAGAAAGAGGAAGACAAAGAAACCGTGATCAGACGCACTGTCTGCCGAAGGTGTGAATTACATAGCTACATAAAATATCAAATAAAATTCTTTTGTATTGCCATACCATATGTACTACTTAATCAACCTATTGGCTGTTGTAGTCCCAAACGCTGTTACGCAACGAATAATGAGCTTAAAGTGCCCCCTTTCAAAAATTACAAGCTTTCAATTTTTTTTTTTACAACCCTGCCTATACAGGTTAATTGTGAATGCTGCTGCTGCTGCTGCTATTTTAATTTGTTTGCATAATACTCGCTAGCAACGACGATAATTCAATGTTGCAGCAATTGTGGAAGAAAGAAATTTGAAATGCCAATTGAATTGCTGCAATTTGCCAACTTTCCCATTAAATTCATGCATTCGAAATCACCGTTAAAAAGTTTACAAAAACAAACACAAAATGTAATAAGTGGTTGCGCAAAAAGTTTATACCATTCACAATATGCGTTAAAAATTAAAAATTAATAGATTTCGAATTTTTGGTCTATTATTTTGTATAGTCTTCTAACATTGAAATTTATAAAATATTATTTCAAAATATTTCAAAAATTACAAACAAAAATTCAAAACAACATTTTTTGTTTTATAAGAATAAAACAGCCACAAATTAAGGGATAAATAAAACTCAAGAAATAACGATAATTTTTCGATCAAAAAATAAAACTCAAGAAATAACGATTACTTCTTAAGCAATAAAAAAAATAGTGATTACTTTCTGATCAAAAAATAAAGCTCAAGAAATAACGATTAAAAAGTAATTTTATTTAATGAAAGTTATAACTGTTACATTTTCTGAATTATAGCCGTTTTCTTTGTTACAACTTATCGTAAAAACCGATAAACGGGTTTCAATTAAATTTGGCAGCGTATTCCTCAAGACCGTGTCACGAACATAGCCTGTATTTTAATCCAATAGATGGCGCATGAGTTGAGATGCCCAGAAAATCCGTATTTATGATCCGATTTTGATGAAATTAGAAAAATATGGTGATGGTTTAATAAAAAAATATCCCAGGTGGCGCTAAAGGCGGTTTATTCAGAAAATCTGCTCATGATCCGATTTTGATGAAATTCGAAATTCATAATGGTAGCACGACGAGAAGTACTTTAATGGAAAATGCATACCCTTAGGCGGCGCTATAATCGAGTTTAAAAAAACACCGTATTTATGAAAATTATGCTGCAGGCGCGATTAGAAATGCTTTATAGTGCGATTTAGATGACATCGAAAATATAAATAAGTATTTATGTATAGTATATATGTACGTATATAATATTTGCAAAAAAGAAATGTATAAAAATCCATAAACTTTGTGCAGATAAAAACAATGACCTTAGTTATGTCGACATAAAGTTGACTCTTAAGTTTGTTACAGACATTTTCGCGGGCAGCTATTCCTTTGCAAATTATGTCAAAAAATCGCTCCTAGCTTTAGAGTCGACTTCATCATTACTGTTTTATTTTTAAATTCACCGAAGCTGCTAATTACTAGGAGAATTTAGGATGGTTAACGGAGTGTTGCCTGTAGACCACCATACGCTATAGAGGTTTAGGAAACGAATGCTCATAATTTATATGAGCGGCGAATTACTTTTTAAAACAACAGAAATAATGAAAAATATTTCTTGTGCTTTTTTAGAAGTGGTGACTAAGCTTTAGTGTTGAACAAATTAAATGAAATTCTATGTGAACACTAGAAAAAACCGACAGACGTGGGCCTACCTATATTTATTTAAAAATTTCATAGAATAAAATTTCATAGAACTCGATCGGACCGTTTCAGAGGAGTGTCCGTGTCACGTGTTCAGCATTTGATTCCATACAAAAGAAAATTGGGAGAAATACCCCTCACCGTCACAAAAAAAAAATTATCAAAACCAACCAGAACTTTTAGCCACTTGGAACTTGCACTTAATTATAGTAAAATTAAATGGGCAAAAAACTGCATACTCAAAAAGTTTTTAAAAGTTCTGATTAATTGAATGGCAATGTTTTTAAAATCGAGGAATTTTTGTGAATTTTGTAAAAACTTTGATACTTTTATTCATATATGTAGTTGATATTATATAATAATAAAATAAAATTAAAATTAAAAATATTATATAATAAATTTACTTACTTAATTGGCGCTATAACCGATTTTGGCCGAGCTTCTGCTACAATTTGTTTTAAGCGCCTTGAGCGGCCTACAAATGATTGTTGTGAGAAGTTTACGAGATTCATGACAGAAATACACTCGGAGGTTTGCCATTGCCTGCCGAGAGGCGAACGTTATTAGAAAACTACTTTTTTGATTGCGGGATTTGAACCAGGGACTCACTCGGCTAGGGCGATTGACTACCACTATATAGTCACAAGTACTTGTTAAAATACTTTTTATATTAAGGCACAGTTATTATAGAGCTATTCAACTATTTGGGTCTTCACACTATTTTAGGTGTCCTGGCGTTTTGTTTCGTTGGCAGTTCGATACAAGTTTTTTCCTGTAAATGCCTTTATTTCGCTTATTTGTGTTCGTCTAGCAAACGAACAGTTTATCCAACGAATTCATAAAATTTATTATGCTTTAAAGCATCCACCAAAATATTTCGGAAAAATATGTAGATTTATAAATGTAAGTGAGCTGGGCAAAAAATTTAGTTGTTTATAAATAAAAATATTTTCTCAATTAAATCATCTCAGATCATAGTAGCAGCTTACACTTAAAAGGGGTGCGAACTAAAGAAGTTTGCGAAAATATGTTTCCAATGATAAATCGGTTAAATTTTGGTTTAGTTATTCAAAAATTTTTAAATACATTTTTTTAAAAAAGCTCAAAAACAGCATGAAAAATCTCATTTATTAAGGTTTTGAGTTGAAACTATTCCATCGTCTAAGATGATTTGCCTGATTTTTTGTAACGATTTTTATTTATAAAAACTAAATTTATGGAGGTATTTTCAAAACGGTCCAGCTCAAGTAAATCTAAATATTTTTCTGAAATGTTTCAGTGAAAGTCTTAAAATATAATAAATTTTATAATTCCGATGGAAAAAACGTTATCAATTTCTTTATAGCGAGTAACACATACTAATGTGCATATTTATTTTTGTTTCGATTTTTGTAAAACGCCGCTGTAGCTGGAAAACGCATTTCAAAATTACATACATACATATTTAAAATCAATTCCATGTTATTTTTTTTTTTGTGTGTGTCAGATAAAGTTCTTTTGTCTACAAATTCCTGCATAAAAGCCATCATTAATCCTCTTTGGCACGTTAAATACGATAGCAAATGAATTCCAGGCATCTTTTCAAAATCAATCACTAATCTACGTATACATGTTAAATACATACGTACATATGTATGTATGTATGTGCGATCGAGCGTATTCATTTGAATATATTACTTATATGTATATGTAAAGATATCATATAAACATTCTGGAATGCACAGACACATAATTTGGATATAAACTACCGCTGGTATTGCCATGAAAACCCGCACAGCATACACACCCTGAACATGCCACGAATACCAAACACACAAAGTGGCCAACCAAAAACAATGGTACGCTTTGGGCCAATTTACAATACAAAAGTGATCAAAGGTTGGCTTCTAATTGATTATTACCAACGTGCGGTGAATAAGATTTTCTTTTTGTTGTTTTTATTGTTCGCATTTCTATTCGCGCATTTCATGGTTATTAAAAGTTGTTTGATTCGGATTTTTAGAGTGGAGGCTTGGAGGTTTTAAAAAAAGAGGTAGTCCTTATCGAAATAGCGAAAAAAAAAATTTACAAAAATTTAATTTATTTTTATATTTTTGTTATAAATTAAAGAAAATAAATAAATATGTTACAATTGTGTGATAAAAATTTAATTACAATGTAATAATGTTTCCATTTAAAAACGTGATGTTTTTTTTGATGTTCTATGATCTTTTGAAAACGTTTTTCTTCTTTCGGAACCGATTTTTGATTATTTTGAAATTAATTTTAATTTTTTTCGACTTATTACTCGAAGACCATTTTTCGGTTCTTCTAAACCGCCGTTTTTCATAATTTTTCGATTATTCTGACACCGATTTCGGGTCCCTTGGAATCGAGTTTTGGTTGCTTTATACCAGTTTTTCGTTTTTTGTAAGGCCGGGACAGGTCGATTGATTGAATGATTCAGATCTCCAGCTTTTTTTCGCAAATCTCATTATTATCATGCTTATATTTTAATTGAGGTAAAAAAAAATTTTATTTAAAAAAAAAACCCCATTTTTCAAACCCCTTAAACACTAAAGTTTGAGTTTTATGAAACTTTGGGATTTGCACTTTTTACAAAATCTATACACATATGTGTGATTCCATATCAGTTTTACAGTTGAGTTAATGTTAGGTTTTTTTCTCTACTTTGCTATGCTATATTATAAAAGTTTGTTTCAACAATTTTTGACCAGCAAAAGTATTGATACTTATAAGTATTAATAAAATTACATTTTTCTCAAATTTGGGCAAATTTGATTTTTTATTTTTTTCATCTCAATGATTTTTTTAAAGTCTTCCGAAACACATATTGAAATATTATGATGGAATCAGAAGTTAATTTTGAATTATTGAATTTAAAAGAATCACAGGCACGGTCCGCCCACTCAGCCCCAGGACGTGCACCGACCAACGAGCGAGCGTCAATACACATCGCGCGGTATAAAACGAAAAGGTTTTAGAAAACTTAATTTCAAATATATATTTATATAGGGTCCACCCGTTTAAAAACGGAAACTTTGGATAGTTCTTATTTTCTACCCAGCGAAGATTACCATCTGTTTGATAATTCAATTTTAATTAAAATGTATGAAATAATAAAATATGGGTGGCGATAGGTTTGTCCCGGTAAGAAGCTTCCTAGCTAACTTTTATGTCGGTTGCCACCTGTTCGAATGTAGAATTTGATTAAATTATACACAAGCTTTATGAAATGTTGAAATATCGGCATCAAACGATACGTATCGGCGAGAAAAAGGTTTACAACTATATTTTAAACAGAGTTACCACCTGCTTGAAACCCCAATTTTATGAAATTATGCACAATTTTTAAGAAATGGAGAAAGTTTATACATATTTATATTTTGAAGAGGGTTGCCACCTGTTGATGCGTTATAGTTTAGAGAGGCTTATCACCAATATAAAAAGTCAAATTTAATTAAATTATACACAAGTTATATGTAAGAGCAATCGAAATGCTATTTTTGGTCGCATATACAAACGGCAATTGATAAATTAATATAGGCAGGACAAAGTCGGTGGCGGTGGAGTTGAGATTTTCGTAAATTTGGTCGAAATTCAAAATAGATATTCACCACATATGAAAATATAAACATTCGTTTTTTTCTAATTGGCGCTGGAGCCGACATATCTCTAAAAGCCGTATTTATGGCCCGATTGCATTCAAATTCGGAATGTATTAGCCACATAAATATAACTATTTCTTTTTAAATTAGAGCGATATCTGCCGCTGTGGTCGCGATATTTCTAAAAGCCGAATTTATTCAAATTCAAATCTCATATTAGCTGCAAAAATAAAAATAAAAATATTTGAAAATCGAATCGATGGTGCCTCTGGTTCCGTGTTATAATATGTGTATGTTTATTTTGTATGTGTATTTTTTCCGACTGAGTTTTTGAATTGAAATTTCGAAAATAGCTATTATTTTCGATCCCTGCTCATGGGCAACATATTAGCAGACGTTAACTTTAGTCGCTTTCTTTAAGAGATCTGTGAATAAGAATAAGAATACTTTTAAAAAGATACCAAATATTTTCAAATTCAGCATCTTTATAATTTTGAGTTAAGTGAAATCAGCTGTTTTGAAAGTTAACTAGAACGAAATACCGGTTTATCTCTAAACCAAATTTATCAAAGGAGGACCGAAATTCGTTCGCAAATATCATGATTTAATAATAAAAGATTTAGAACTAAGCAGGCTTCTTCCTCACCCTTATTAATGGAAAATACAATAAACGAGGTCACGTGCTTGTTCTTATTTACTACTAATTGAATAAATATCAATTTCTTTCCATAAAATAATAATATTTACTAATTAAAATCAATGATGCTACCTAAAAGGGGATTACCAAATGTCGAATATCAAGCTATAACTGCAAAACGGGCTAGTTCTGAATAGTCCTATTGTAAATAAAGACAAATGTAAAGCTTACTGTGAAAGGTTAAAAATATAAAATAGAGAATTTATTTTGATTAAATTTCAAATTTCCCTTTTTTTGTAGAAAATTTCCTTTTTCAGTTGGTTAAATTCCAAATTACCCTTGTTTTTTTTGTAAAATATTTAAGTGTAGCGTCTGTTTCTAAGCGATTGTGAGAAATAAAAGAAATATGAAAATGCTACGTTGCGTTGCTACTTAGTGGTCAAAGCGAACCTGTCACGTAAAGCGAAGCAAGCTTTTTATGTAGCATATCCTTAATAATAAAAAAAAAACAAGCCCAATCGGTGTCTGGTAAATCAGAAGGAGGTTGACGTCTGCATCTAACATGGCGGGCTGTTACTGGCGTCGGGTAATATAGAAATTTTCACAAAAATTGGAATAACAAAAGAAGACTTAAATTTTGCCTCAATATATAGTGATCTACTCAATTGTGTGTGAATTTGCACTAGAACCTGCTGATTACCGCTTGTACGCCGCCAAAATTCTCTTCAGGGGGTGTGGGTGGCGTAGATTTTGTTTATTTTACTAGCGCGAGTAACTGTCATAGTTATTATTAGAATTCTCTAAATATTTACATATATCATTTAATGCTATCTCTAAGCGGTATGCAAATAAAGTATATTTTTCTCCTCAAAGCGTAGCTGTTATTATTTACCACGGTCGGTGAAAGTCTTCATACTCGCATACTGTATATTTTAGTTTTGAATAAACATACATACTTAGATACATACATATGTATGTAAGTGTGTATGTATGGCCGCTCAAAACTTTACTATTTATTCTCTTAGTAATAGGCTTATCGCTGTGCACGACTAGGCGTCACTACGTCACCTCGCGTGGGTGGGTTTACTTAAGTAGTCTTGGCTGGGCTGTTATTGTTTACAAAAATTCGCAGCAGCTGTCAATGTGGCGCGTCAGTTCCTTGTTGAATGAATGTACTATAGTACCAAAGTAGATACTTGCATGTCAATCTATGTGCATATGTAGGTTTGTTTGAACATATGGCATTTATGCCGGTACTTGCTTTTTTTCCAATGACAGCTCGACAATAATATGGGCGCGCGTACATTGATCCTTGCACCGACCCGCTTGACGGCTAATGGCGCTGACGCCGCTATGGTGACTGAAAATCACCTTTTTCTTTTATTGTACATAAATTCATAAATGCAATTAAATCGTGATCAACGTCATATTCTTCGCCTCAATTACGGGTTCGTGGGTGCTGAGAGATCAATAATTCTCATATTTTATCTTATTTTTTAAGGAAGTAAAGTAAAGTAAATACTTTAAGTACATATGTACTATGTGAATTCACAATGCATATACCAAAGTAACGTAAAATCGTTTACGATTCATAATTAAGAAAATAAATTTACATTTTTAAGTTTAATCGAATGAATTGAGTGGTCTTTATATACATATATACTAAGTATAATAAAATATGAAAATTCAAGAATTTAAATACGATGCTCAAGTAGTTAGATTTAATACTTAAATTTTGTGTTTTTAATATGTGACTGTTGAAATTTCGACATATTATTTTATAATACTTTATACTTTTTCCTCTTCTTGTAAGTTTTAGTTACTGATGAGAAATAATTCGTTCCGCCTTTAATAAGAGTTATTTTCCAACATTACTAGTATTTACTTCAGGTTTTACATATGTACATACATACTAGGAATGATTCCGGAATTTTGGGGTATAATTTTAAAGTAATCCGGGGATTCTCCTTCTGCATAACTTATATAATATAAGTGAACATGAAAATGAAAGTGAACTGAAACCATATTTACCATGAAAGTTAACCCTTTAAAATGTAAGATAAACGGATTTAAAAAATCATGTATTTATTAATATAAACAAATTCAAGGTGAATTTATGGAAGGTGGTGTCAAAAGAACAGCTGATTTGATTTGTTTCATGAATATGAATATTTATTTACAAACAAACTTTCGATTTTGTAAATAACAAATTATTTAAACTGACAATGGGTTTTCGTTAATACAGGGTTTTTGCAATAGGAACGCTACAAATAAAACAAAAACGGTTTGGGATATGAATTAACTTCTTTATTCCTGTGAAAGTACATTCGATGCCATTATGTATGGAATTCGATTTCTTTTGCATGGGCACCACGGGCACGCTTGCAGAAGTCCAGACGCCGAACCCAATTTTCGACGGTTTTCAAGCATAAATCGGCCGATACTGCTGCAATTTCACGTTCGATATTCGTACGAAGTTCATCAATCGTCGCTGGCTTGTTGGCATAGACCATAGACTTGACGTAGCCCCACAGGAAATAGTCTAACGGCGTCAAATCGCACGACCGAGGCGACCAATTGATTGGGCCATTTCGTGAGATAAATCGATAAATCGATAAATCGATAAATCGATTGTGGCATTCGCTGTATGGCTTGTGGCGCCGTCCTGTTGGAACCACATATTGTCCAAGTCCATATCATCCAGTTCGGGCCAAAAATATTTGGTGATCATTGAGCGGTAGCGATTCCCATTCACAGTAAAGTGCCGGTCTTGATCATCACGGAAGAAGTACGGCCCAATGACGCCGCCGGCCCATAAAACGCACAAAATCGTAATTTTTTCGGGATGCAGTGTTGTCTCACAGAGTACATGTGGATTGCTGCCTGTCCGATAACGCATATTTTGCTTATTGACGAAGCCATTCAGTCAGAAATGACGACGACCATAAATTGGACGTAGCGCTCTTAAAGTTGAGGCCATTGACTCCGAATTTCGGTAGTAAATTTTAATAATTTCGACTCGTTGTTGGATCATATATCTTTCCATGATGGAATGGCAAACCTTACTGAAGAGAAATGTCAAAAGAGCGGGAAAAAATATGGCGTCGTTTGCTGTCACTATATTATCATTTCGTTAATTTTATTTAAAACTGTAGTTCATACTATAATAAAAAACATTTAAATTAATGTTTCAAACTTTATACACAATTTATAAAAACTCAACAAATTTTCATCAACATTTTTCAGTTTTTTTAGAAGAAGTTTGGGTATGCACATTTATAGCCTATTTAGTTTGAAGCGGCTAGAAACTACCGTTCGTTTTTAATAATATTTTTGATTCTGGTCTTGAAACCTTTTTATACTAAAATTAAATAGCCTTTTTTTGGCTCGAAAAATTTCAAAACACTTCTAAACAATTTTAAGATTTTATATTAAGTTTAAAACGTTAATTTGTAGGGTTTTTGTTATATATAGTATGAAAATTATCAAAAAAAAAAAAATAAACTTGCTAATACTAGGTCCGATTCTTTGTAACCTAGTCGCAATAGAGCACTAGGTAGGATAATAAATATCATGTAAAGCAATGTGGACGAGCCGGAAGAAAAGACATGGGAAATTGTAGTTTAAGACCTAACGTTTTTATTTGCATAGTATTTTTAAATATATAACAAAAAAGGAATTTGGCATCACAGCTATTTTCCGTTCATGAAAGATTCAAACAGGGTTGCTTTTGTAAGTAAATTAAATTTGATCCGACTGTTGGAGTGAAAAAGTACGTATCACAATAATTAATCGGAACACTGCGACTATGTTAAAGTAACAGCCACAATAATATTATGGAAAAAACTTAAAAATAATCGTCTATACCTATGCACATTGAAAATTTGTGTTTAAAAGAATGAGCGAAGGTGATGCAGGAAATGTAAATGAATACATTTGGACCCACAACAGACGGGTATACATATGTACTATAACGGCCCGGATTTATATCCGGCCAAGAATTTTCACTTCAGCAACATACCCCAAAAACTTATGGGGAATGTTTCATGTTGTTAAAGTCACAACAACTATTTTTAGAATTTTTATCTACGGTTGAACTCACTAATCCCCGAAACTATACAATACTCGTAATTTCTGACATAACATAGGGTACATTTTTTTAATTTTAAATAATGAAATAATAATTTGTCATGTACTCAATAGGATATAACAACTACAAAGACTCTTGACATCATTAGAAAGCTAAAACCGTTTTTGCAGCATAGTTTTGGGCGCAGTAAACCTGAGAATTGTCAGGCTATTGAGTTTTCTTAGGTCACCAGCATAGTGAGATTAGAATCATTCTCTTTTAAATAAAATTGTATTTTTTTGAATGGCATTAGGTTTAATAATTACAAAAAAAAATTTTTTTTTATAGAAATAATTGTTACGAAGCAAGCTTTTCGCGAAAAATTATAACTTTTTTGCCTTTGTAGTTATATGATATGCTTATCCTAGAGTGGTTGAAAAAATTAGTTTGGCATTACCATTTAAAACAAATTTACGATAAATAAATGCTTCCTCCATACAAGACTCAGATTACTCTGATCATTAAAGTGTTATAAACCTTATATACGTATGTATGTATGTATCTATATATGTATATACGAGGGTTGCCTTTTATATTTTGCGCCTTCGCAACACTACATGTGATTAGCTGTAATTAGATATTTTTATCGTAAAGTTTGGTATTTTTTGGCATAAACTTGCATATAACGTTTTCACTTACGAGTTTTATTTGTGTTTATTTATAGTGAGTTTAAAAATTCATATTGTTTAAAAGTGGAATTAACCCGTGAACATTTTCGTGCGATGATTTACTACGATTTTCGACGTGGATTATCGAGACTGGAGTGCATCAATCAAATTTCTTCTACTTTTGGTGTTGAATCACCACACTTAGCCACTGTGAAACGATGGTACAACGAGTTCCTACGTGGCCGCCAATCTTTGCAGGACGATTTTCGTGAAGGCCGTCCAAAGCAAATGGTCGCCTGTTTTTTCGGAAAATCTGGCCATGTCGCAACTGTTCCACTAGATAAACTTAAAACGGTCAATTCTGAGTGGTATACAACCATTTGTTTGCCAAAAGTTTTAGAGAATTAAGGAAAACCAACCGCCGAAGACAAATCATTCTTCACCAAGACTATGCGAGCTCTCACGTATCGATTCACACAAGAGAGTTTTTGAGTACTCAAAAAGTCGAATTGATGGGTTGTCCGCCTTACAGCCCTGATTTGGCACCTAATGATTTCTTTTTATTCCCGAACATCAAAAAAAAACATGCGAGGTCAACGTTTTTCAACGCCTGAAGGTGCTGTAGAAGCCTTCAAACGGCTCGTTTTAGAAGTATCCTCTTCTGAGTGGCAAAAGTGCTTTGAAAATTGGTTCAAGCGAATGCAGAAGTGTATTGACTTGGATGGAGAATATTTTGAAAAACAATAAAACTATTTTCCTTAATATTTGACTGTCATTAATAGGCGCAAAATATAAAGACAACCCTCGTATGTATTGTACATATGTATGTAGATACACATACATTTTTGTGATGAGTGGCATTTAGGTTAGGGGGCGTTTTTTATTACCCATATTGGAAACAAGATCATCCAAACTAATAGACGCCCACGTTTACTAAATTAGTTGTATACTATAAATATGCCAGATATAGCTAGTTATAAAATTATGTGAATAATTGCAAAAGAGTTCGAGTTAATAACACTACATAGCAAAATTTTGTTTCCAAGCAATATTTGCCGATTCTAATACAATTTTGTTCGTAAAATGAGAAGGAAGTTTGCGAAATCTTCAACTGGCTTCAGATATTGCACAATTTGGTATTAATAGTGTGAAATAGGTAGCATTTGGAATTTTTTGAGGTGCCATACAAAATATAGACGGGGAGAAAGTCGTCTTGAAAATAAGGAAAATAAAGTTTACATATTGACCTTTTATATAAAAAACCAAAGTATTATTTTGGGAGGTAAAAGGATAATAATTTCATATTCGGAACTTTGCGCTACATTTTTGAGTTTTCCACAGATAGAAATTCGTCAACGCCGATAAACAATTTGATGCGATTTTTCACATTCACATAGTTCAATATGGTGGTGCCGTTTTGTAAAAAAAAAAAAAAAAACAATTTTAATTCAGTTTTGTAAGTTTTTTTCTGTTTCCGATACCTGCGGCATTCAATACTTTTAGTCAAATTAAGAAACAACGGACAAAATCCCATAATAATAGCCCAACGCACAGTTATACTTTATAACTTAAGATTTGTTACGAATAAAAACCAAGTATCAAAGTTTTTGTTTATTATCTCGACGGTCTTTTCGAAACTAAATACAACTTTTCCAATTTGCTAAATACTTTTTTTTTTATAAATGTACCATAAATTCTTTTGCATTTAAAAATCATTTCCAATATTTTATGTACATATGTATGTACATATGTGCGCATAAATAGTTACGTTATCGAGTACATTTTCAGCAAATAAAAGAAGGCATAAAGAAAGAGAATATCCACAAATAAACAGCATAAAAAAAAAACTACTGCATAAAAAAGTATTTAAAATTTTATTTGTTCACACAGCGCACTTTCAGTTTGTTGAAATGCGTCCAAAAGCCACACGCCACATTTAAATTTGTTTCGCTTATATTTTCCATTGTTTGTTTACTTTTATTCCATTTGTTGCTACCGGAAAAATCAGCTCGTAATTTTGAATTTTTTTTTTTTTGTGAAAATGTTAGTGTACAAAGTTCCTATTTACGTTCAATTTGTTTACACAACTTAAGTGGATTGGAGGCGGCTACAGCAAGTCGGACCACTGTTGTTGTTGAGGTAAATGAACACATTTTTGCCGTAGCTATTCTAAAGTGATTTTTAATGTTTCAACAAATTCCGGCTAAACAGTCCTAACGGGCTAAATTTGCCAAAATGAAATAAGTAAATATTTAAAGTGTGTACAAATGAATGTAGGCATACATACATATATGCAGGTACATAAATATATGTGAAACATGTGCAAAAAATATTTGGGGTACTCACCAGTGTTGGCAGAACTTTTTTACAAAATTTCTAAATATGTAGGTAAAATAAAAAGTCTAAAAAAGGCTAAATCAAAATTTGTTTAAGGCTAAGCATGTCAATAAACAATTCAAACATTTTATTCGTATTACGATTTCATAACATATTTTATGATTTGATTTCTGCATTGCTGAGGGGTACCAGTGGATTTTCGCCGAGCGTGTTTTTATATTCACGAGCCTCTGCTCAAAACTCTACAGTAGATTGCAGATTCTTCCACTGAATTAGGCGTAATTTTGTCCATTCCATTTCGATGAAATTTATTTCTTAAGTTCGAATTTACACTTTTAAGAAAGGTCAAATAAAAAAGGGCTAGACTAAAATTTTGTCACTAGTGAATTTTATTCCCGAAAATTTTAACCACTTCTAGCAACCGCTCTACTGGCGCAAATGGTAACGCTGTCAAGAGTTGGTCGAATAAAAATCCTGAATGTTCCAAATTTCATAGGGTACTATTGCTACTTTTACGCGCTATTTATTCAAACCCAACTGTAAATAAGATTGAATTTGTATTATAATAAAGTATTTTAATTTTTTTTTTTTTTTGATTTACGAAAAGCGTTGAAACATTTATTCCTAAACTAGCTTTTGTTTTCAAAAGGAAATAGGTAAGTATCTATTTTATGGATGGTAACAAAATCCATCGAAAATAAGTGAGCACAGAATACAGAAAGTGCGTTAAAGTTGTCGACGTTTTTTTTATTATCGGTAACGAAAGATTTGTTATCGAATCAAAGTACTTAGATATAATATAATTGTTTTAGATGGCAATTTCACAACTTTTTTAGCGACGTTGCACTCTAGAGATAGTGATTACACTGCGGAACAAAATTTTGCGGTCGGAGATTTTTAAGCCGATTTAGGGTAATTTGATTACGAAAATAATATCATATTTTGTCGAATTGGCTCTAGTTTTTCAAATGAAGACTTTTAAATATTTCACGAAAAAACCTAATTAAAAATACCAATATGGATTTAAATTATATTTTTATTGCGCGCCTGTATAAAAATAATAAAAAATAAAAAATAAAAAAAATTTATTTCATTAATTAATTTAAAAAAAAAAAATTTTAAAAAACTTTTTCTGTAGGACCTCCTATGATGTCGTTACTCAGGACAATCCCGTATTAAGTTCCAGCAGTAGTCTGCCATCATGTAGTCGTCCCATCGACCTTGGTATATTTCTTCCATTATTTGTATGTCCTAGTGGAACCGTTCACCTTGTTCCTCACTGTAATCGTCTAGGTTGTCCGGGAATTTGTCCAAATGACTATCTAAATAATGTAATTTAATGCTCATTTTAGCTCCTAGTTTGCGAAAATTGAGAAGCATATCAGCAACTAGTTTTGTATAGTCTGGTGATTTATGATTTCCCAAAAAATTTTTGACTACATTAACAAAGCTTAGCCAGGCTTCAGATTCAATTTGTGACATATGGTTTAAGAATTCAGTGTCTTTTAGAAGGGTACGAATTTGAGGACCATCGAAGACTCCTGCTTTTAATTTTTCCATACTAAGCACTGGAAATTTTTTGCACACATATTCGAAACAGTCACCTGTCTTATCAAGGGCTTTGATGAACTGTTTCATTAGCCCAAGCTTGATGTGAAGTGGTGGAAGAATAATTTTTTCTCGGCTTATCAGTTGATCATGAACCACATTTGCTGTTCCTACCTCCATATTTTCTCTCACCGGCCAGTCCTTTCTAATCCAATGTTCATTTCTTGCACAACTGTCCCATAAACATATAAAACAGGGATATTTAGTATACCCACTTTGTTGGCCCAATAAAAAATTCACCATCTTTAAGTCCACGCATACTGACCACTTATGTTGTGCATACAAAATCTTTGCTAAAACAATTTTTACATCTTCGTATTCTTCTTTTAGTTTGGTACTATGACCGATTGGAAACGAAGCAAGTTTATTTCCATTGTGTAGCAACGCACATTTCAGACTTCTTTTTGAGCTATCTAAGTATAAAAAGCCTCCAATGTTCGGGATTATATTCGGGAATGGCCATAGCACTCAAGAGTCCAGAAATTTTTCCATACTTGTTTTAATAATTTATATAACAAAACTTATTGAGGAATAATTAAATTAATACAACTGGAACTGGGTCATATAATTGTTTTTCATTAATTTCTTAAGTTTCGTTTATCTCAAGAACTAGAGCCAATCCAAAAAAAGTAAAAACACAGTTCGTAAGCCTGCTACTAATGTTAATAAAAACTATTAACAAAATCATGATCGCAGGTTTTTTTTTTAATTTTTGTTACGCTGTGTTATCATAACTATACGACAGAGACTTTTTAACAGGTTTCGACTCTTGATTTGTTACTTAGTAATTTTTTGTTACTTTTTATAAAAATACAAAACATTCTACAATAAAAACCGTATAAATGCAAACTCCAAACTTTGTGCATATTTTATTAGAATTCCGAAACATTTTTATTAAAAATATCAAACTTTTTAATGAGTATTTTTTTTGGAAAATTTTCATTGATTTTTAATCATTTTCTTCTTAAAAAATTTCGTACATTCGTCAAGTGGAGAAATTGAGCAACACCGTCACCAAAAGAAGATTGTCTAAAACCCAACGATTTTCGAGACACTTTAAATATGTGGTTTTTTTACTAAAATTAATTGGGCTACAAAGTTGCAACCCCATTTTTTTTTTTAAATTTTGATTAAAAATTTTATGATTTTTTTTTTTAATTTTTGTAAAATTAACACAAAGTTTGAAGCACGGACGTATGTACATACATGTTTTTTTTTTATTGAAGAATGAGCTGTATTTTTATAAAAAATTAACTGAAGTTTAACAGGAAATAAATTACGTGTCGAAAGTTTTCAATCAGACGCTGATAAGCGCTATATATGTTGAATATTGAAGCAGGAAAAATTTCTAAAAATATCTTTATGGGCCTCTGTGTGAAAAACCTGTAAAAAATAAAACGATTGCAAAATACCTGAAGTCATGAATGGCAGGGAAGTATCAGACTTTCTCGCTGGAACTCGGTTGATAATTATTGACTTTTTGAATGAAAAAATCATAATAAAGGTTAAGTAGTTTCCAGTTTTAAATTTACTTCGATTAGTCATTTTAAACAAAACCAATATATATAAATCTCTCAAGAGGCCTACAATTTGACTCCACCGAAAAAAATAAATAAATTTGACGCGTTATTTTTACAACATGCTACCAGTGTTTCCAGGTCACGCGACATAGACGTAAATATTGGTTTTAAAAACTTGTTAAAAATTAGATTAAAAATATGGAAAAAAATCTAACGATACATATTGCGATACATTTTCAAGAGATTTCAATGGAACACAACGAACACAAATAATTAAAAAATAATAATTTTCTTGACATTTAGCATACTTTTTAAATTTCGGAAAAAATATTTTTATATAAAATTATTCATTAAATTTAACGAAATTTAAAGCATTTTAGTTTTTATATTTTACTAAAAAAAATATTGCTTACTAATTTAGGCACTACTAGTATGGGATATGTTCTGCCTTACACTCCGAATGGAATTGCATGTTGAGCCTATCTATCGTACTTCGTAAAAATATTGTAAAATAGTTATTCTTTAAATATTGTTTTATTTAAAAATATTTTTTTTTTATTAAAATTTAGCAAATGTTATTAAAAAGTTTCTCAACTTTATAAATTGAGTGATGACATTTGGAGAGGGGTCTAATCTGAAACAAATTTTTCGGTTTAAAATTTCTGAAGAATTATTCGCCAAATAATTTCAACAGGCATTCTGTATATAAAAATTAAAAAAGAGCATTGTAACCTTGCGCAGTTAATATAAAAGAAGGTGAGCATAAATAAACGTTGCATATTTCAAGGAGACACATTGGTCCCATATTTTTTGTCGATTTTGACGTCCCTTGGGTAAAGAAATTTTGTGCGGTAAAATTTTCCGAAAAATTATTTTCTACATTTATTATTTTCTTTTTAACCCTCTAACTACCTTTCAAATTTGTTTTAAGAGAGGTTTGTTGAAATAAGGGTCTAAACGACTCTTTAACATGAAAACTAATGGGCTAAATTGTTTCACGAAAATATTTCCAATGAAAACTTACTGTATATGTCTTAATTTTTGATTTTGATCAGACAAATATTTTAAACATTTTTTCCACTTTTTTCACAGTTTTGGCAGGGACATGCTGTGATTTTACCCTTTTGTAGGTGTACTTTCAGAATATTTACTAAAAAAAACCCGGTCCGTTTTGGGACTGTCGTACTGGGTAATTGAAGCCATAATGGCTGAAAGCAATTGTTGTAAACCGACCCGTGGCTCTCTAGCGCTTCAAATATGTTTTCTCTGCGGTTTTTGAGGTTTCAGAGGTTAAAGAGTTAAAAACAAATCATTAAATTTTTCAAGCATGGTATAATTATTAAAGTAATGAGAGAAACTTGACTACTTAAATTTTCTTGGTGAAAGTCTGTTTTAAAAATTTGTCAAATTTGTCAAATTTGTCTTTGAGTATCCTGAGAAATTAAGAGTTCTTCTATGAGATGATAGACTTCAACAACTCATAGTTTCTCTCCTAAACACTAAAAGATAAATCTACATTTATGGCAATGCCATTGGTTAGTGATTTCATAATCAAATTCAAAACACGTTTCATGTACGTTTTTGTTTTGTAATCTCACGTTTCGCTTGAATTAACCCTTCATATTTCAGGTATAATATTTCAACAAGCGCTCATATATGCAAATTACTTATACGAGTATTGTTAACAACAAAAAAAATCACAATGCATATGTATGGTAATTTAGTTTATGTAAAAATTTAATCAATCACTTTTATAACACATATGTATTTATCTGTATTCCGCGCTTTTAGAAGCAATCACATTTTCAGTATTCATACTCGTTACATGTATTGTTAGTAAATACAAGTACATACATATGTACGTATATAGTATATGCACATTAGACCGAGTCGATCTCCATAAGAAAGAAAAATGTTTGCACTTACACCGGAGGGACTCTTTAGCCTACTAAATTCACATTTAATTAAATTATTTCTAGGCTCCCTAAAACAACTTTACTCTTGTTAAAATTAAGCATTAAAATAAGCGATGCATTTTTTTCTTTGGAAACTTAACAATAAAGTGCTAAAAATTATATTTCACACTTTTGAATGGAGTAACAAATAAAAAAAAGTAAAAAAAAAAATCGATTTTAGCTGTTTTTAGGACAAGCCAAGCTTTCAAGCTAGTTTATGTTAGGTTAGGTTAGGCGGCAGTCCCTTGTGGCGCTCACTTAGGCTAATGGCCCTTTGTGGTAGCGGATCTGGGCTGGTATTTAAGCCCTGTTCCCCTAAAACCACTTCGCATTCCTAAGGAACCTCGCCCGGTCCTTAATTTCGATCGCCCTGAGATCGTTAAGCTCGTTAAGGAAATAACTACCCAGAGCTTCAGCTCTCCTTCTAGCGACTGTCGAACAGCGGCAGAGTAATGCAATGCCCGATTAGGACTGCAGTCGTCATCTTAATATCCTGCCTCCCCGGGTTGTAGAGAGATATCAATCGGTGTTCGTTCATCGATGGCCATAGTGTTCTCGAAATTTGCCAAGTGGCTACTGTCTGCCAACTTTCGTTTGCGATCTTCACAAATTTTTCGTTAATCATTTAATTTACAAGAGACTAGTGAATCACTGATATCTGTGTCCGATAGAGTCGTGCCTTGACCAGCAAGGTCATCAGCTTCACAGTTACCCTGTATGTCGCAGTGACCGGGAACCCATACGATATCTCAGCCATCTCGTTAAGAGGTCGGCGGCATTCCGCAGCTAACCTTGAATGCCAGCGACGTTTTCCTTAGGGATTTGATAGCCGCCTGTCTGCCAGTAAGAATATAGATTTCATCACCGGCCCGCTCGGATGCCCATAGTCGATTGAACTGTGGCCCAAGATTGATAGAAAATAAGAGTGCTCCTTCCACGCTAAGAGCAACTGATAGTGATGTAATAATAGCTAGAGAATGAGAGAGTAAAGAAAATATTCTAAAAAAGAAGAGGAAGTAGCGCAGAAGAAGCGGACAATCAGTAGAACGATTTAAAAGTTTTCTTAGCATTGTTTGTATAATGGGTGGATGCTAGGTAATCGACAAAGAGAGGACTAGCGGTCCGCGCAATCTTGTATTATATCATTCTTCACTGTGACCGATATAAGGAAGTGCTGATTTCCTAATTGAATTGTGGTAGTTTTGCATGCAACTTTATTAGCATATACTCGTAGGTCTATCGGGAGGGAAAAAGGTAGGTATTTGCTAACTTTTTTCGCGACCCAGTCTAATGTGCATACATACATACATATCGTGAATTGCATATTTAATTGATTTCTATGTCCAGCGCAATCATAATTCAATTTATTTATACACCATTCACATATGTACCTATGCATTTTTGCTTTTTCTATGCAACATTCGTATTTATCTACTTTTTTTATCTGGTTATGCAGTGTTGGATTATTTCACGTTTTCTTTGAAGTAATTAAATAACAAAATGCAAAAATGAGATACCGGTCTTGACGCAGTCAATATAAAAAAATGATACTCATAACTATCCGAATTCTACGTAATATTTTAGTTAGTTCTCTACGCAAATTCGTAGTTTCGTAAAAAATGCATTCGTATTGATTTACACATGTAAGTATAGATAATTACATACATAAATAAATCATCAGAAAATAAGAATCGTGATATACTACAAAAATCAGATTTGTTTATTTTCTTCTTCCTTTTGGCAGCAACCATTACAATACTTTGGTTTTATTTGTATGAAATATCTTCTTCACTTATTTGAAACAAAAAATTTGTCTAGCACAGCGGGTGGTACTAATTTACGTATCAGGCATTGCATGATGATTTGTAGTGAATGGATCCCACTTCATAATAAATGATAATAACGGCAGGTATCTCGCAAAAAACCTTGACACGTTTAGGTCAAGTTTGACCAACAATTCGTGAAGTACCTTTTGCTTTTTATGAGAATTTTCTATTGCTCTAAACTTAGACGACGGTTTTACACTACATGCTGTTATGTTTTTTATTCGATGTAGCTTCTTCGAAAATGATATTTTTTAAGCAGTCAAATATTGCGCTAAATATATACAAATGTGCAATAGATCGTACCACCTCATAGGCAAACAAAAAATGTTCACCGTACACTATCCAATCTAAAGTAGTTTTACAAGGCGATTTGAAAACAAAAATTTTCTGTCCACCCTAGCACAACCGTCCAATGAGCTTAATAAAGCGCGAAGTAGGGGTGGCGATTCTAGGTTTCCGGGATCGTGGTGTTTTTTGTGGACTGCAAATTTCGGATATTTAAGATACAATAATATCTTAATTTTTTTAACGGAAGTGTAGCAAGAAATCAATTCAATAAAATTAAAAATTATTGGAAGCCGGAGCTATGCTTTATTGTTTTTATACTAAGCTTAGTATGTTAATCTAAAGAAAAATTTTAAACAGGTGCCTGAAACCGTATGAAAAAATTATACTCAATATAAAAATGCATCTTTAAATCTATTTTCAAAACTCATGTAGAGAGTCCTGAAAGTTTCCCATGTTTTTTACTTATATATCGGAGGAAAAAATTAGTATAAATGGTATAGAATCCTTGAAAACTAATATTTTTCAACCGGCAAAACCTCTTCAGAAAAATTCCAATTTTTTATTTAACCATTTTTTGACATTAACTATTAACCCCCCAAAATGCATAAATGAAATCATAATCGCATTTTTTTTGGACCACCCTAACAAACGTACAGTGGCTCACAGCTTAAATGGTAAAGTAATTTTTTTTTTTACAATATTCGCAATGTTTTCTTTTGCTAAATCTTAATCGTTGATTTTTTATAATAATATGGATAATTAAATAAAATAGACCATAAAAATATATATTTTAAACTTTAAATTAAATTAAGCTAAAATTTAAAATTTTTTTCTCAACATTTTCTTAGTTTTTCGGGTATGTAGTCGTATAGTCCATTCAATTTTATATAAAGTTGAAGTTTCAAGTTAGTAAAAATTTCCATTACTTTTTGATAATTTTGTTTTTGCGCATTCGCTTCTATTTATATAAAATATCATTTCGTAAAAATTTTAGCATACATTTTGTAAAATTTTTGTAAAATTTGTGCAGTTTAAAGTTTTGATTTTTATGGTTTATATTATTGTTTGAAGTATATTTTTAACACTATTACTATTATTAGTATTTTGGAAAAAAGGCAACAATAGTCATACGAAAAGCACTGATACCACCATGCTCTACAATTTTTGAGTAATTTTTAAGATATACTATATCTACATATGTACTTGATATACTTGTCATTTTATTAGCTTGATGCCAAGGCGAATTCATATAAGGTGATGGCAATAGTCAGCTGCGTCGTCCTGTTTTCATTCGCCGTGCCTATATTTTGTTTTTGCTTTCAGAGGGATAGCTGTATAAGCCGTAAAAGCAAAAACAAAATACAGGCAACTTTGACAATTATCCCACAAAAATGCCAAAACGAAGTACATGGGTTTCTTTACGCTATCACTTTGTACGAATTCGCCTTGCTTAATACCAAACTTTGTTCACTGTAATCCTCCACCTCGGTTGGATTGGTAGACATTTAGGGTAAGCATCTAAATATAGTGCCACCGTTTGTGGCTGGAGGATTTCGTAATAAAAATTACAAATTCTCTTCTTGTAGTAACGAAAAGTGATATTCAAATATTTTTATTTTATTTCTTTTTGCAACTGCTTTAATTTCAATTCGTCTCGTGTGTCTTGTTAATGTATTATTTACACTGCAACGCTTACATTTTATATTTCAAGTGTTTGTCAATAAGTACAAGCAAAGTAATTCGCAGAAAAACCCCAAAACACTGACTACCTTCGTCTTTAGAGCGGAGACATGGTGTTACAAAGGCAAAGCATAACAAATAAAAACAAATTTGAGAAAAGTGTCGGGTTGTTGACGAACTAACTAACTAACTAGCTAAATTCCGGCGTAAATTGGTAATCAGCTTTATACTGGCGTGTCGCACATGCGCAGCCTTACAGTGGCAAATAAAAATTCATTGTATTCGTTTGCCGCTATGCCATCGCATTTGTGTCGTAATTTGTCCGACGAACTCATAGCTCAAATGTGAACGGCTCAGAGTTGCACAAATTTGGTAGAGAATGAGTCATCGTAGCGGCTCTTTTATTTGTATGACAACGGCCACTAACACCAAATGACAGTTCGCATGCGCACGCGCAGATTACGTGAATTTGTTAACAGCCGAATGAAATGCAAAACAAAAAGACGCAAGCAAGTAAACAAAATTCGTATATTTCTAAAGGGTGTTTGTTTTCCGGATTCCATATTCCTATAACGATTAGGCGGTCACAAATTGGTGAGATCTGGCAATGCTATTTTCCACTGCAATCAGTTTGATTTGTCATTATAATATACCAATATACCATTTTTATTAGCTCAAATTTTTTAAGACCAAATTTAACAGGAAATGTCAACTATTGACATTTAATAATTTTGCTTGGCGTCAAAACTAAATGAGTAAAAATTTTCTATTTAAATTTTGCTATTTCGAGCACGAAGAAGAAGCTAATTACGATGCTCTTTGTTCCATTTTTTGCCTTCTATTATCCAGATTTACTGCTTGGGCAACGTTTTGGGCACCCGCGTGATGCCGCCGTGTTCGTGTGGAATAAACCTAAAGTCACGATTTGCCTCAAAAAATGTTCTAATGAAAAACCAGCCATAACGCTGGAACAACACTAGAAAATTTTGCAAACTTATTTAGAAAATCATAGTTTAGTTCCTGAACTTTTTAAGTCTCTGAAGACAACCCGCTATAACCTAACCTAGGCCTGCTTTATTCAATGTAAACTTCTATAACACTAAAAAAAACACCCTTTATAGTCATCTGCATATTATACACTTAACCCTCTTTTTACCCGGTGTTTCTGTACGAAATTTTTTTGCTCATAATTTTTTCAAGTAAGCATCTAAATCATTTTTCCAAGACATCGAAAAGGGTTTAGTTCATAGCGGCTGCTTTATTTATTAGCATAATTACATAGCTAAAATAAAAACAATACAACGCCCAAATTAGGCAGAGGCCGACCCGAAACTTTTAAGGTAATAAATTATCAATAAATTTTTAACAATTCTCGATTGTTATTATTGTTTTTAAGAAAGGTACACTAAACCATTTCCAATTGCGAAACATGCGAAAGCGTTATTTAAAAATGAGAATAGTCAATTGTAAATGAGAAAGTGTCAATTGAAAACAAGAATAGTCAACTACAAAGCAGAAAGCATCAAATGAAAATGAGAATGCGTTAAATGGGAATGAGAAATTTATTTGCATTATATATTTTTCAAGTAATAATTGCAATAAAATTTATTATGTGAACATTGGCATATATGGGTGATGAATGGAACGATGATTTCTGTTGAAATGTTCCTCCTTTACTAGTGATCTTTACTTTAACCACGAGCTTTTTCAACTACTGAAGTCGCTAATTATTTCCCATTTTCATTTAACGCTTTCTCATTTTCATCTGACATTTTCGCTGTTTAATTTGACGCTATCTTATTTACAATACAATTGGCTATTCTCATATTTATTTGACACTTTCGCAATTCAAAATTAATAATTTTTTTAACAATTGACTCAAGGCGAATTCATACAAGGTGATAGCATCCCATGGGCTGAATGTTTGTTCTTCTTTCCGAATTCGCTGGATTGTTTTGTTTACACAAACAAAATACATGAGCTAACTG
The DNA here is from genome assembly GCA_951828415.1 of Anomoia purmunda. Taxonomy (NCBI): domain Eukaryota; kingdom Metazoa; phylum Arthropoda; class Insecta; order Diptera; family Tephritidae; genus Anomoia; species Anomoia purmunda. The sequence goes on from OX639993.1 coordinate 21,410,176, forward strand.
GGCGAATTCAGTTATTGACATTTCACTCGCAAAATTACACTAACAAAATACATGACCAATGCTGGGCGAATTCAGATTTTGGCATTTCACACGCAAAATTACACAAACAAAATACACAGCAGATTTGCCTTGTTCATCTTGCTATCACCTTCTATGGATCCACCTTGAATTGACTTCTTATTTCAATTGACGTTTTCGCATTTAAATTTGACGGATTCTCATACATATTTTTGGATAAATAATAATAAAAACTTATAGTTGTAATTCTCGAAATTTAATCACTTTATATTCCATTTCCACCTTACCAATCGATTCCGCCTATCGGATCGGTATAAAGCTAAACACACTCGATGGAGGAGCTGGCAGATATTTGAAAGCAATTTTTTTCAACTGAAAACACGAGCCAATTCGTTATGTAATGAATAATTTCTTTCAATACTATTACTGCAAACCATATTGCTTTCATGTGAACCCCAAAGAGTTAATATGTTATAAAATTTTTAAACTCATAAAAATTGACAAATGTTCGACTTTTTTTTTTGCCGAAGCCGAACCGAAATCGAACTGAACTTTGGTGGCCGAACTTAGTCGAAGCCAAAGGCGATTTCGGTCGTTCTATAGTAAAAACGTATGCACTTAGTTCTGTTTACTTTTGTTTGTTAATTTGTACCGCTTAAAAAGATTTTTTAGGTTCACCGCATAAAAATAAGATCAGTTGTAGCAACACAACAGCACGCCAAGAGTGACGCAGGCGCAAGTAAATTGTATTATTATACAAATTGGCGTGTACGTTATTTTATAACCAACTATCAGTTTTGCGACGTGCATTAGTTATCTTAGTTAGTGGCAGCGTGTGATTGCTGACCCGACTTTTGGCCTTTTGCTGCTCGGCCTCGTTTTGTTTTTCTTTTATTTCTTTCATTTCTCATTTGTTTTGATGTTGTTGGCATATCGAAGTTGGTGGAAAAACTGCACTATTTACACTAAATCAAAACAAAATGCAAGCGAAAGTAGAAGTAAGAAAAATTAAATGTGTAAAAAAAAGAAGTTAATTCAACTCACGAGCCACATTATATGAATCATTTTTATACAGCTCTTCTGCACTGCCCAGCTGATTTCGAAGTCTTTGTCTGATGTCTGAACTTTGTTCGCATTGTTTGCTTTTAGCTTGGCTATTGCTCTGCACAGACGTAACTAGCTATGTAGCACATCGAACTTCTCATTCGTGCCGACAGGCAAAAAGGTAAATGCGCTCGGCGTTACCTTGACGGCGTACGGTAGGTCATTCGAGAAATAAGATAACACAAAATTTTAACACCGAAATTGATAGAAAATAAAGAAAACTTTAATTGCTTTATAAATTGAATATTTGTATGAAAATGTGCCTTAATAAAGCTCTTTAAATATATTTTATTTTTTATTAAATTTTGAGAACATATTCAAATTCTGAATTGCAGAGGGATTAATTTGTGGACATTTATAACCAAACTGAAACAAGTTTTTGATACATTAAATTAGTGAACTTGTCACAACTACATCTAAAATTTAGTTGTCATTTGTATAATACTCGTACCTGATATCACAGTGAATGTCAGTAAAAATAGATCGGCAATTTTTTTCTATATTTTAAAAATTTTTCTTGTTAATTTTTGGTTGGTAATTTTTTTTAATATACATACATAGTTCGTATTAAAACAAACAAAAAAATGTATTTGATCAAAGATTCAATCTTTTTAAATTATTTAGAAAAATTCAAAGATTGAACTTGAGTTATAAATGGAAGAAAAAACAAAGATTCCCACTTTCTCCAAAATCCAGAAAAATTCAACTAAATTTCATCAAAATTTCAAAATTTTCACAATAATTCTGAGTTAAGTTATATTTGGAAGAAAACGTACAACACCGGCCGCAAAAAAAAATGTAAAAAATCCAGGGTAATTTTTGGCCAATTCAAACTTGTATTATATTATAAAGGAAATTCAAATTTGACGAAAATTCTGATTAAAAATTTTAATTGTGGTAAAAGTTCTCAATGCCATCTAAATCAGACTTACTACTTACTTAATTGGTGCTATAACCGCTTTAAGCGATTTTGGCCGAAGCTCTACAATTTGTGGTGTGCGTCTTGCTGTTTTAACACAAATTGAGGGACCTACAGTTTTACCCACCTATCTTCCCCAACCTCTGATTCAATATCCTTAATCACTAAATTCCTTAAAGTAACCAGTCTATACCATAGAATCTAAAATAGAAAAGTAACATAAATCCGTACATAGATGTTAAGCGTAAGGCCCCGATGCTATTGCTTTATTCCACAATTAGCTTGTAAGATTTACTCTTTAAGCAAATTTTTTTTTAAATAAATAAATAAATACAGTTTTACGCCGACTCCCAACGGCGAACGTGAAACTTTTTTTTATGTCATAAATACACTCGGAGCTTTGTGCCTCCCGAGGGGCGACCGCTTTTAGAAAAACTTTTCTATAATTTTCGATGTTATTTGCCCCAGCCAGGATTTGAACACGGGACCCACCAAATGAATCGCGCACACGCTACACATTCGGCTATGGCGGCCGCCGGACCGGCACCATACCTTTCTAATATCATCAGTATCGGACCATAGATACGAATTTTTTGAATATATCCACTCATGCGCCATCTAACGGATTAAAATATAGCCTATGTTCATACTAACTACGGATCTAAGGAATATATAAGTACTTTCCAAATCTGGTTGCACTCCATTCATTGGGTTTTGAGCCAAATTGTATCGAAGAAAAAATTTGAAAATATTCGCTGTACGATTTTCACTTCTATTCAATATTTATGTATATGGCAATATAATCAAAAAACAAGTTGTCTGGATTAAAGAAAAACAACTAACAAACGGAGGAAAAGTGGGTATAAGTTGGCAATAAAGAAATATTTACTAATTTTGAAGAAACCATACTTAATTTTATGTAGAGTTTTATTTATATTACTTTATTTACTTTACATAACCGTTCAGTTAAAAATATGCATTATCTAAATTTGTATTCAGACAAAATAGTCCAACGTAAAATATTTCCAAAAATGTCTGCTAATAGCAAGATAGTCTTCGACTTGATTTAAATTCAGGTTGTTGCTTTAATTTTTATAACACAATCGATGCAATGCTAGCTTTTCATCCAGACACTTCTTAAAAATAACTTACTTCTATTTCACTTAACGTGATTCTGGCTATCTTTCGAAAGAGTAGTTTTATCAGTTAGTTAGTTTTGGTTGGTTCAATACTTTGCGCAATAATTTCGCAGTTATGAAGACTTGAACAAGTCCAGAGTATAGTTGTCGTCCAACTTTTCTGTCATTATTTTATTGATCCAAACACTTACAAGGCAGTTCCTCATCTTCCATTAAAAAAGTATTTATAATTAAGGAATAATACAAACTTAGTCCCTAACTAGTGCCAATTCCATTAGACCAGTGTTGCGGCTGCGCGATAAAAATACTGTTTGATTCTTGGCCCTACTTTTTGAATATTTTGTTGATCCTTTTTCAAATTATGTGCAACTTTTGAGCCTTTTTCACAGATTATTTTAGAAAATGTTAACAAAATTGCATTACCTAAAGCTTATAAAGGAAATGCAACTCCTTTACCCGCAGCAACTCAATTTCTGTGTATGTTTGCCACACTGTTTTGTGCATATACGGTGAAGTAAAATGGACAGCTGAGTGATTTCGCCTCACGGCTAGAAATGTCAAGTTGCATGCATTTTGTTTTTACTTTCACGGCCTTGATACATATAAACTTGGGCAGCTGTAGCCGTAGAAGCAAAACAAATCCATTTAAATTTTTGTACTACCACTTCAAATTTATTCATTTATAAAGCAAAAGCAATATGGTGACCCGGTTTTTCGTCAATAACCCCTTTTTTACGAGTTTCTGAAAATTCTCAACGGCAAAACACTGCATTCATCATTGGAACGCAAGAATGATCGAAAACAAGCTCGCGCCTTCTGCGCTGCGGACAGCTGATAGTGACATAATAAAAGCTAGACAATGAAAAAGCAAATAAAAAATTCTAAAAAAAAAGAGGAAGAAGCGAAGAAAAAGCATTGTGTAAAATAAAAGAAAAATACTTTTATTTCGTCAGCAAATGAGTGGATGCTGTCAAATTGACAAAGAGAGGACTAGCGGTCCGCGGAAGTCGCAATCTTGTATTCTATCATTCTTGATTGGAATGGTTTGAGTGCTCCGAACATCATTGAATGCAATTCTGTATGAAGTTTCATCAGTCCCTGCCGTGAATAATAATTATGATATGTAATATGTACAAATTACTCAATATCTTTAAATTCTCTACTTGCGACCGAGCGATGGAATGTAGGAAAAAATTGTGGAAATTGGGATTGACGTGTTTTTGGCAGTTAAGTCTAAGGAGTTTGATTTAAAAACCATTGCCCCAAAATATATGATCAGAACTCTATCCCATGTACCAACAAACTATTTACAAATTATTATATATTGCGCTTCTGAATTTTATGTTGAAAATATTTGGATGCGCACGTACATATGTATTAACATATATTTTGTGGTGTTTTTTTTTAACTACTTAGCAATGAAAACAGACCACTGTACCACACAGCTGTGAACCCATTGTTGTCTGCTGCTGAATATTTTCGTGCGTTGCAATGATCCATTCTCCCCTTTGCAGTCTTCTCCCCTGCATGCACTCTGCTGAATGTGCGGTAATAAGATGCCATCACAATCACTTTTACTTTTAACAACGGCGTCTGTTTTCATTCCACCAGCCACGATTTTATTTATTTTACCGCTGCATCTACGGCTCCACGATTCTCTTAAAAGGAAATCTGCAATTTCAATTGCATTTGATACTTGACACAACAGCCGGCGTGGATTTTTTTTTATTCCTTTTCTTTTTTTTTCAAATCAGAATTTAAGTTATAACAACAAGTGTGTGGGTTTTCTTATTTTCCCACTGGGCGACCCCCTACATTGAAGCTCTTGCTCTATGCTTTGTATTAGGTATGGATGTAGGTACATATGTACATACATACATATGTAGTTATGTTGCTAAGATCCCCTAGTTGATTGGCTCATTGCTTGATGTTTTGATACTCATTGTCATCGTCTTCTCGCAGCCATAATCAGCTTCAACACTTGTCGTATACGTTTGTAGGTAATGTGATTATAATTCAGCAACAATTCACTTTGCACTCTCCTTCCGCCGCTTACAGATATCTCGATCTTGTTTGAAGCGACTGTGAAAACTTCTTCATCTGACTTGGAGTAGCTGCTGTGAATCTCACACTTTCGTTGGCGTTCTTGATTAGGTATCACAGTAAATTCTTGAACCGAATGACACAATTGGATATGCGTGCTGTTGTGTGTATGTCGTTGATATTTGGATTTTGTATGGTGGCCTTGGCCATGTTGACCGGAGTTTAAGGCGCCCAGACCGACATTTTCTTATAAGTACTGGATTGGTGAGGGATTTTCGAAATTATATTTATAATACCAAGACCACACGACAACGAAAACCAGTTGATTACGGCTAATTCGTGATATTCTGTGGAAACAAGTACATATGTACATGTAAAACAATTCAGAGAATAATAAGGGCCAGTTTTTCAGTGCTAGTTCAACTTGATTTGCAGTTTAAACTAAGTTTAAACTCGATGTGCTGTTTTTCAGTCGAATTTAAACTTAGTTTAAACTAAGTTTAAACGCCCGATATGCTAAGTTTAAACTGAGTTTAAGCAATCAGCTGTTCAACTGTTCAGCTGTCATTTCATGAGTTCACAGAAATTGAAATCAACAAAATTACGTTTTTTGTCCGTAAAATATATTAAAATATGGATTTTTCAAGTGAAAGTGACTATAGCGATGCTGAAGTAAACGAAGTTCACTTCTCTCGTCGAACAATTACCGCTCCGCTTATACATTTTTTCACCGTATTAGTAACTTCAATTTTCACAAATAATTCACGAAGGTTTTTGTGTACAAAAAATGTAAACAAACGTCAGCTGCTTTGTTGTGTAGATAAAGAAAAAAACAGTGTTGCCCTACCACACTGTCAAATTCTAGGGCGGCCTTAAACGCTCACTGAAAAACAGCTCTGCAGTTTAAACTTAGTTTAACCTTAAACGGCGTTTAAGTAAACTTAGTTTAAACTCAGTTCAAAGTAGCACTGAAAAACTGGCCCTAAGGCGTCTTACTCTCACAAATACAGAAACGTACCTACTGAGTTTTTCGGGATTTAATAAACATTTGCAAGGAAGCCCGCACAGTAGCATTTAAATTTATGCTTTTGACTCATTTTACTTATACAGTTTGTTTTTCTTTTTTGTTCCCCGCTTTTTCGTCATTTTGCAAATTTATAATTTGAAATGTCGAATTGTTTTGTTGACAGTGAAATGCAACCATATGCCACAATCAGCTGTTTTGCTTGCTTGCTAAAAACTGGAAAAAATATCCCAGCACTAATTAGCAACTTCCCCTCCAAATGAAATGTCAAAATTGCGCTCTCTCCTTGCAAGTTTTGGAAACTTTTTACCCAAACGAGCAACTCTGTGTTTGGAATGTTGTCTGGAAGGTCGTGTTTAATATTGAAAACATCTCCTGAAAACAACTTATTTTCATTGCCGTGTGGACATGGTATTAGATTCGTACATCTAATGTTGTTCTAAATAAAAAAATTATTTTACAAATGTAATAGTTTACGAAACCCCTAAGCCCCTCGAATAAATAAAATTATATAAAAAAAGTAAAATAGTTGAAGAACGTAAAAGTCCACTGAAACTAAAAAAAAACCAATATGTCCCCTTGAAATATGCAACATTACATTTATTTATGCTCTCCTTCTTAACGTTAACATTCCAAGTTAGCAAACCGCTTTTCTATATGAAACTATTTGTTATTTGATTTTATGTAGAGTTCGGCTTTATTCGCACACAGAACATTTTAATACTCTAAGGATTTTCGAAATGAATTTTTTGAGTGGTTGAAGTACATAACTGTCAAAACGACACTTTTTTGTGAGAGCTAAAGGGCTAAAATGATCTACGAAAATATTTGGCGTGAAATTTTACTGTATGTACATACTATATGTGTTCATTTCACTCAGCCATATGTAAATATATTTTAAATTTTTTTCCACTTATTTGAAAACTTGCTGTGCCGAGGCATGACAGCTTTAGTAGGCTTTAAAAAAAAAATGAAAGCTAACACGAGGAATATTTTTGTAGAACATTTCAACTCATTAACGCCTTGTGGACCGTGGGCCTTCGGAGGAGCTCCGATCGCTAACAAAGCGACAACTCTCCATCCTCGAAGGGGTTCTAACCGCGCATTATCCGATAGGCATTCATGCCGTTTGGCTAAATATTGTATACGATAATCCTTATCACAGAAGGATGGCGATGTGAAATCATATTTTCATTTTCTACTCAGCTGCCCTGCCTATGCGAGGCTGAGGTTTAAGTACTTAGGGCTTCACTTCATTAACACCACCGAAGAGCTCTCAGGGCGAAAATCAGCAGCTTGCGGAACTTCATTTTGGGTATGCAGTGTTTGTACTGTTAACTTTTCGGTTACAGCGTACGTTACCGTTTAAATAATAAGTGATATCACTATATCTAAGTGAGTCCTCTGAGGGGACTAACACATCAACGCAACCTAACCAAACCTAACGCCTTCTAAGAGTCTCAGTAGGATCCTTTTTTTCAAAAAGTAAGTAAAGCAAACTTAAGCTTGGAATATAGACTAGAAAAAAAAGTTCCTCAATAAGTGAGAACTTAACATAGTACACTGACAGATTTCTAGAATACAATAGAAAAAGTTTCAAACTTTGTGTGAAATTTAATTGCTGACGTCTGGTGGAAGAGTTTTTTTTTTATAAAAATTTTCGGGCATGCGTTATATGGAAAATATTGCGGAAGAACTTTAGCTAAAAAACTTGTCCAAAATTAATGCTTGCTTGCTGCGCGGAAGAAAAAAAAAGGAATTGTGAGCTCACTTGACAAGGCCAAATATACTTAAACTTTTCATCTGATCGGCAAAATTTGCACATAGAGTGTCGTTATCAAAATAATTTGAATGCACCTTGGTAGCGACATCATTTTTGTAGTACGCATTGCAAAAACTGTCAGTTTCCTGAAACTATTACAAAGTGCACGTTGTTTTAAAAAATGAGTTCCGCGTACGAGAAGCGATTTGAAGCTGTATTTCTTTGTCTACACCCTAAAGGGCCGAAAATGTCACGTTTAGCTGCAGCAAAATATATGAAGAAGTTGAAGTCATTCGTAACGAAGTGGACGAATCGGTATTTAGAAGTAAAAAATGTCGACGATTTGCCTGGGCGGGGACCTGAAAAAAAGACCTCACCAAAGCAGGACAAGAAGATCCTTGATTTGTTTGCGACGAAGCCGGGCTTATCGTTGCGTAAAGCTAAAGAAGTTGTAGAGACAAGTGTTGTTCAAATATCGGTAGAGACGATTCGAAAACGTTTAGGCGCTAACGACGTCAAATACCGCAGCTCTCTTAAAAGACCGTTGCTCTCATCATCACACGTTGAAAAAAGACTCGCCTGGGCCTGCGCCAATTCAGAACGGAATTGGAATAATGTAATATTCACGGATGAGTCTTCATTTTGGGCAAATAGTAACATAAATCGATTTTGGTGTACCGCTAACAATCGATTGCTCCAACGGGGGATGTTTCTCAGAAAAAGGATTTGGACGCCTTTTCGTGTTTACCAGCAACTTGAATGCGGTTTTGATGAACAAAATTTATCAAACAGCTTTATTACCATCAGCTGCGAAGATGTTCGGGAGAAGAGGACACTCTTGGATTTTGCAAGAAGACAATGAGCCCAAACATCGCAGTCGAATGTGTGCAGAGTGGAAACAGCAAAATGGTGTTGAGGTGTTAGATTGGCCTTCACAGTCGCCTGATGCCAATCCGATAGAAAATGTGTGGGCAATAGTAAAGCAGAAACTCAGAGGAAAAACGATATGGAAACAAAACAGTTGTCAAGACAAATTCGGCTGATTTCGAAACGATTGCCTCGGCAACTTGCTCAGATCTTAGTGCAAAGCATGAGTCGGAGGTGTGAGGCCATAATAGCGAATGGCGGTGACTATACATGTTATTAAAAGTATTGCGTACAATAAATATTATAAACGTGTAAAATGTTGTTTATTTGAATCGAATCGGACAAACAGTTTCCAAGTTATGGCGATCACGCCTCTACTAGACATGTATGTATTTGCAACATTTTTGGCATTGGCAAAACTTTTTTACAAGCCAAAAAACTGTAAACTTTAATTTGTGTTAAAACAGAGTTACAATATAAATCAAATTTTGCCAACAGATTATAAGAATAAGCACATATACATAATATAATCCAGAATAGTAAGGTGCTCAAACCAAGTTATACAAATTACTTTCAAAATTGAATATCAACGAATCGTTTAGTCTGTCTTACAAGTGAACTTTTTTATTGAAGTTATATTTTTTTTTATTTATAACTTATAAAAATTGTTCAGTAATTTGTTTTGAGACAGTGAAGGGTGGATTCGCAGCGCTATCCACTTATACGAATATTTATTGAATGAACAAAAATTCGTTAGTGGCGAATGAAAGAAATTTTGCTGATCATGCGCAAAATTCAAATCACATGATTCTTTCGATCATACACTTGCTATCCACTTAGATACATACCTACGTACATATATATCTAGATAAGTAAGATAAATGCATTTACATACTAACAGCGCATTTCAGACGAACTTGAAACCAGTTAGACAATGTAAAAAAAATCACAACATTAATTACAACGAAAAAATAGGGAACGGCAATTGTATTCAAGCAAATCTGGTTTCAAATGCGACGCGAAATCAACAAGTTTATTTTTTATATCCTAATTACAAAAGAACACTTGGCCATATTGAAAAGTTGTGGCAATTGAAAAAAACAAAAACATATTTTTAATCATTAATGTACGCTTATAAAAATTAATAAATACTTGAAAATTATTTTTAGCACAAAAACAATTGCTTGAAAGCCTTTTGCTAAAAATTATATTTTAAAAAAACATACATACATATCGAGTTGGACGAGTATATTTTATTTTATTTATATTTTGGTCATACAATATCCATAATTATTATATTTAGGGATGAACAGATACGAGTAAGTACAAGTACATATGTACTCGATACTTTTCGTTCGATACGTAGTAATTTTGGTGTCGATACTTGTAAACTAAGTACTGAGAAGATATCGGAGTGACCCAACTGTTCGGGTGGAAGTGTGAAGGAAACGAATTTGTCAGTACAGACATTTGAATGCGATGTAAATTTCACTGGGTAACTCTATTATTCTTTTTGCTTAAAACCTTGACGGGCAATACTAAAAATAAGTGAGACTAGCTCTGTTATTGAAGAAAATAAACAACAAAAAAATGGAGAGGGCAAAGATTTGATTACAAAAGAAATTCTAAGAAAAAACTAAAATATTCAACATAGACCAGAATGTAAAATTTAAACGCCATCTTCGCATCTGGAGAATAGTAAATGCCGAATATAAAATTAATTCTAGCTTACGGTAGCTAGCTACTAAAAAATCTGCCGCATTCATTTCGTTTCTATACTCCTCAAACTTGCAATTGAAATCATTCCAGGTGAAGTAATACGCAAATATTTTCGAAATTGACGAATTTAAATCTGACTGGGTGACTAAAAGTTATCAAATAGCTAAAAAGGGAAAGAAAAGTCAAGTATTTGGACTCTCGATTACAAAAGTGATAATCATTGCTTGATTACACTGCGGAACAAAATTTTGCGGTCGGAGATTTTTAAGTCGATTTAGGGTAATTTGGGGGCGCTGATTACGAAAATAATATCAGTTTTGTCGAATTGGCTCTAGTTTTTCAGATAAAGACTTTTAAATATTTCACGAAAAAACCTAATTAAAAATAAATTTGTAATTATATTTTTATTGCGCGCCTGTATAAAAATAATACAAAAATAAAAAAAAATATTCTTTTCATTAATTAATTTTAAAAAAATTACAAAAAACTTTTTCTGTAGGACCTCCTATGATGTAGTTGCCCAGAATAATCCCGTATTATGTTCCGGCAGTAGTCTGCCATCAGGTGGTCGTCCCATCGACCTTGGCATCTTTCTTCCATTATTTTTATGTCCTGGTGGAACCGTTCACCTTGTTCCTCACTGTAATCGGCTAGGTTGTCCGGGAATTTGTCCAAATGGCTATGTAAATAATGTAATTTAATGCTCATTTTTGCGAAAATTGAGAAGCATATCAGCAACTAGTTTTGTATAGTCTGGTGATTTATGATTTCCCAAAAAATTTTTGACTACATTAACAAAGCTTTTAGCCAGGCTTCAGATTCAATTTGTGACATATGGTTTAAGAATTCAGTGTCTTTTAGAAGGGTACGAATTTGAGGGCCATCGAAGACTCCTGCTTTTAATTTTTCCATACTAAGGACTGGAAATTTTTTGCACACATATTCGAAACAGTCACCTGTCTTATCAAGGGCTTTGATGAACTGTTTCATTAGCCCAAGCTTGATGTGAAGTGGTGGAAGAATAATTTTTTCTCGGCTTATCAGTTGGTAATGAACCACATTTGCTGTTTCTACCTCCATATTTTCTCTCACCGGCCAGTCCTTTCTAATCCAATGTTCATTTCCTGCACGACTGTCCCATAAACATATAAAACAGGGGTATTTAGTATACCCACTTTATTGGCCCAATAAAAAATTCACCATCTTCAAGTCCACGCATACTGACCACTTATGTTGTGCATACAAAATCTTTGCTAAAACAATTTTTCCTTTTCGTATTCTTCTTTTAGCTTGGTACTATGACCAATTGGAACCGCAGCAAGTTTATTTCCATTGTGTAGCAACGTACATTTCAGACTTCTTTTTGAGCTATCTATAAAAAGCCTCCAATGTTCGGGATTAAATTCGGGAATGGCCATAGCACTCAAGAGTCCAGAAATATTGTTGCAATATGCAAGATTGTCTTCTTTGGTGAAGTAAGGCAGAAGGTGGTGCTCTCTGTTCCTAAAGGCTGTAATAGCAAAGGTTGTAGACAAGGAGGTTGTATTAACTCACCGACTTAACCGGCTGCCCTTGCTCTCTTGCAAGGGAAATAAAATATTTAAACCAACGAACTACTTGTTTTAATAATTTATATAAAAAAACTTATTGAGGAATAATTAAATTAATACAACTGGAACTAGGTCATATAATGGTTTTTCATTAATTTCTTAAGTTTCGTTTATCTCAAGAACTAGAGCCAATCCAAAAAAAGTAAAAATACAGTTCGTAAGCCTGCTACTAATGTTAATAAAAACTATTAAAAAAATCATGACCGCAGGTTTTTTTTTTTAATTTTTGTTACGCAGTGTAATCTTACTGATTTATTTTGGGCTTCTGTCATTGACTAAAAACTAATCAAGATACCGAAAGCATTTGCTTAAAAAACTAATCATAACCGATTGTTCAGGGTAAATCAAATGCAGGATACTTTTGATCCAAACGAATTAGTCAAATTTGATTAAAAACATATCGCCTATTTAATTATGTTAATCATTCAAATTTCCAAAAGTTTTGACTGGGGTGGGGTTCACTTCTTTATTTCGTTTTACTTTGCTTCCGAAAAAATAAATAAAATTCTAAACTGCAAAAAGACCATGACCGTCGAATTGATAGAATTCTTTTGGCTAATAGAGCTATTTTACTTAGCTATATCTTAAAAACAGTTGCACCTTTTCATATTCTGCCGCCATATTCGGTTTTAGCAAAAAATTGTCCGTCTGCATTGATAATAAGGTCAGATTTCTTGTCGGCTAGTGTAATTGGAAGAACATGCGCCGTCAGAGAAATTTAAATGATTTTAAGACGAAACGTATCGTATACTAAGGGTCTGTGCCAAACGGTAGAAAATTTCTATCGTGAGATATGTTTTGACTATGGTGAGAAAATGTTCCGCTTCTGCTGCGCCAATCGGTAACATTTTACTACATGAAAATTTTGATAGCAATGTAATTCTTTTAGAATTAAAGGTAATGGATTAAATAGACCTTTTAACTGTAATTTTGCAAAAAAGCTCGCCAAACTAAGTTGTTTGTTAAGATGCTTAAAACCATACCCAAAATGTCTTAATGATGTATTTAGTTTTAATTTTTAATTAAGAAAATAATGATCCTTTGGCTTGATTTTCGAATGTGTTATATATAGTATAATTTCGCCATTATTCTTTATTCTGCTTGTTATCAAAACTTTCCAATTTCTTTGCAAATTTTTCCCTAGCCCAAAAAATTACTTTCCAGCGTACCTTTCTATCAATTGGCACAGTTCCTATGATAAGATTAACACTAAGTACTCTATTACAATGTAGGTTTGCTCTCAATCATTTAAGATTTCCAAACCCTACTAAAAATCTACTTGGCACTTCATTGTGCTTCTTCTTACTCGTCGCTTGAAGGCATTGAGTGCAATGCCTTAAAAATATCCTCCAAATGGTTGTAAATTGCCAATTGTGTTGTGTTCGTCTTTACTGTTAGAGCAATTTGAGGAAGTAAATTTCCCACGCATATTATATAAAAACAAGTAAATATGGATGTACACATGTAAGTATGTACATTAGGCTGGGTGGAAAATTATTTTTTCTTTGGAATGTAGATGTGGCCAAAAAATATTTATTTTGAACATTTTTCATATTTGTGTTGAATAAATTTGGAAAATCGTCGTTTTTATGATATAAATAAACTCAAGTGAGGCCAAATAATGCTGGCATTTTCCTTCTGTTTTCTATTCCACCAACTATTTTTCCCATATTATTTATATTCTATATATTTTTTAGTTTTTGGTTGTTTTTTTTTGTTTTAAAATTGTTTTCAATATGTTAATTGCTTTATTTAAATATTTTCAGTTGCACTCTAGATGTGTTAAAGCCACTTTTTGATTATATACAACTCCTATTGAAACAAAAAATTATCGACCCCGCCTAATATTTGCAGTGAATGTGGGGGTGGCGATAATATTTTGGCACTTCTGCTTTTGACACCTATCGCATTTTAGTACAGTATTTACAGTTATTATTTTGACACAAAAGGTGAGATGTCGTTAAACGACATTGAAAGTGAATGTCAATGACTTATTTACTTTCGCTATTTTTGCTCGAGTGTAATTATATCTGCATACAAATCTGTGTATCCGCCCACATCCGTATTTTTGAGCCGCGTTAAAAATGTGAAATATAATTTTTCGCAAGAATATATCACATATCAAAAAGGAAAAAAATGTATTAGAATAAATAATGTACCGAATTTAATAGTTCAGCTATTGGACTTTTTAGTTCAACTTTTAAAATTTGAAAATTTTTTAAAATATTGTTTATTTAGAAAATGTTTTTAAAATATTTTGTAAGCGGATTTAGCAAACTTAAGCCATTTTAATTTTTTTTGAAAAGCTAATAAAAAAATATATTTTTTGCTTATTTTCTAAATGGTCGTGGAAGTTTTTTTAGCATAGCCAGAGCCATCAATCAGAATGCCGAAAATGGCGATGGACACTGAACTTCTTGCTCCAGCGTTGATAAAAGAAACTTGAAGCTTGGCGAGGAATGTTCATACAAGGTTGCTAATGAAAGAAATATATAAAAACAAATGTACATTTCTTTCAAAATTGAAAAATTGATGAAGGTAGTTTTCTTCGACGTTGATTAGAGCAATCTATTACTCAATTCTCGTAGATTTTAGCATACAAAACCGGATATCATAGCTCTATATCGGTAGCTATTCGTCTATGACCAAAATCGCACGATTTTGAATAATTATTACTTGAAAAATTGCACCGAAGATGGCACAACACCGAGAACGGTTTGTCTCCAAATCAAACTTGGTAAGGGATGACGGAAAATCGGTCAAATATACATACATCAAAAATATTCAGCCTGTCGGAAAAATAAAAGAGCAAACAAAAAAATTGCCAGATTATGCCCCGACTAAACATTCAACTGACGTAGATTATAACTTTTGACTAATTAACTGTGAGAAATACCGCATAGTTTTATTTACCAAAAACTGAAAATATGATACCTCTCAATTTTGTATAGCTAAAATATCTTTAAAAAAAACTCTGTGAATTTTAACATTTATTTTATTTGTAAAATCGTCCGTTATAATATATATTATAATTATTATTAGCTTTACTAACCTTTTTTATGTTATCTTTTATTTACAGGTAAGCATTGTTGTATTGGAATTTGGAGGTACCATTAATGTTATATTTTTGATATGTATTTTTATTTACATATATTAATTAAACTATATATTATCGTTACTGTTGGGAACTGAGCGCAGCGATCTTGAGATGTATTGTGCTTTTCATTATAGAACTTTCTTTAATTAATCATCCTATATAGATTTTAGTATCAAACCTAAGTCGCTAGAATTAATTGCTCAAGTATGTTTCTTGCAGTTTCCTATTCTACTCTGTAGAATTTGCAGCATTCATCCGAGTAGATTTCCAGTTTAGTCAGGTGGTTTTTCAACCTGCAGTTAATTAGAATAAGAATTCCCGTTATAATTTTTAGGTTATTATAGATTTTAAGACGCTAAGAGCGCTTTTGGAGTGCCCCAAACATGCTACATATGTATGTAGATCTTATAGTTTCCTAAGGGCTTCTTCTCCTTTTTTTTTGCCAAAGGGGATAGTTCATATTTTCCTACATCGCGAAAGGGCTCTATGCCTATAAATGGAGTGGATGCTCTTTTGTTTACGTGCATATCGGCTATGGCACTTTCGGTGTGGTGAATTTGTCCAGCCATGACATTATTTTCCGATTATTGATGAAATTATTACAATTGTCTCTCCGTATATTCCATAAATACGATTTGTAATCTTATATGCAAAAATCTTGTGTCGATGTGCTTGTAGTCGAACTCCTTTGAAAGTAGTATAGTAAAGTAAAGTATATTTTATGCATGCGAGAGGGTTGACACCTGTTTGAAAAGTCAAATTTAATTAAATCTTGTTATCTGAAAAATTAAAATATGGGTGGCTGCCAGGTCGTCTCGGAAAGAAGGTCCATAGAGGGTCGCCACCTTTTTGAAAAGTCGATTTTAATTTATATATGGGTGTCAAACGGGTAGTCACGGCAAGGAGACGGTTCGTGCATATATTTTGGAAAGGGTCGCCAACTGTTTGAAAAGTCGAATTTAATTTAATTAAGTATGATATATGAAAATATGTGTACCAAACTTTTCGATTCGCTAAAGGTCTTATCTAATAGGTATATATGTAGATGGTTGTCACCTGCTTGAAAAGTCGAAATTGATAAAATTATCCACAAGTTATATGAAATATTAATATGTGGGTGTCAAAACGATCATTTCACTAGAAGATAGTTTATAGCTATATTTTGAAGACGGTTGCCACCTTTGTTTTAAGTAAAATTAAATTAAATTATACACAAGGACATAAAATATTACAATATGTGTGTCAAATTATTCGAACATGGTGCATACCTATATTTTTAAGAGGATTGCCACCTATTACACAGTAATTGGTAATCATAAAAATCAAGAGTCAAATCCTTTAGTTTGTTTTATTTACATACATAACTGATTATGACTGGCATTTCTACACAAACTGTGACTCATTTTAATCTCAGTCTTTTGTTCTCACGAGTTTATTTTTAATACAGCAATGGGTAGAGCACAGATAACTTCAATTACTTTTTTTTCTCTTTTCCAACATTTATGCATTGTAGGTATGTACTTACATATATGTATAATTCGCGGAAGTAATTGTGAGTTCAAGTATTGTCTATTGTTTTTTACTGCCAAATGTTTTTGGCAAATGAAGTTACCTGTGTGATGTTTTCACACACATAATATTCGGTTTGCTATGTATCAGGTCCATAAAACAAGTAATTGCACTACATAAATAATATGATTAGAACTAGCTCAAGGTTTCGAGAACGTGAATATGATTGGTTCATTCAGCATTACGTGCGATAATTTTTGCTACGGTATTATTTATACTTGTTTGTTGGTATTATTTTTGCGTTGCCCTACTGAATGCACTCAGAGGTTTTCAATTGGCTGTCAAAGGTCGATCACACTAATAGGCAACAGACGGTTCACACGACAGTCGGTTCTAAATACCAAAGCGATATTTTCTGCATCAGTAGCAAAACTTTCTTTTCCGCTAAGAAAAACTATGACAACTTTTACAGTATATTCCGCGCGCTATTTATTATTACCGGAAAATTTTCGTTTATATCATACTGGGACATATAGGGACAAAAGAAAGCATTTTTCCAAATATACATATGTATTTAGCTCTTGGTTATCTACGCAAATTAATAAAAAGTTTCTTCAATAGAAATTCAATATTAGGGGTATTCACACCGAACTTGATATTTCGTTACTCGTTACTCTGTAGTTTTTCTACATGTAAATTGATTTTTTTTTTCATAAAATTGTCAGCTATTTACTAAATTTTAAAACTTTCCACTTAAGAGAATTTTAACTCAAATAAGAGTTAGTAGAATTTATTTAATTTACTTTTAACTTCGTTTTTTTGGGCATTACTTGAAACAAATTTACTTTAAATTTTAACTTGTCTCCGGAAAAGAATTCACGAATCAGCTGTTGCAAAATATCATTCAGCAGATTATCAAATCCACATTAAAAAGGGGCGTTCATGATACTGCTAACAATAATTGATAACACAGTTCAACAATATTCTACGTATTTGATGAAACCAAAGGTTAATGCAAACATACAGCTCCCATAACGAAATCCCAAAGAGTATTCTTAGCCTATAAATCTGTGTTTTTGTTATTTCGTATTTGAAGTTGGTAGTTTTTTATGCAAGAGCAATTCATTAAAATTCAATCAAATAATAATCAAACGAGCAAATGCCTTGGAAATGTTTAAACTTTGTAAACTTAGTTAATTTTATTTAAGAAACCGGTTTATTTAGTAGGGTTAAGGCATTTGTCAACCATACGCGTGTTTAGATGAATACTGATAATGTTTTTGCGAGATATTTATTCTTACGTAATACTTACGCTAGGTGGCGCAGTCGTATAATTTTTAGTTGTTTTATGTGGTTTCATTGAAAAAATAATATTTTTACAGTTTCTAATGTTGAAAAATTCATTTTTGATGCCTGTATATTTTTCAAACTTATGCTAGTTGATGTTACTGATTTTTTAATTTAAAAAAAAAAAATGAGGAAAAAAATTTATGTTAAATGTTCTATGAGAAAAATTGCATAATTTTTTTAAATATTTTTAGTGGTGAAATAAGTTTTCTGTTTATTTTTGAAAAAATGATGATATGAAAGCACAAAAAAATGGCAAAACATATTATGAAAATAGAAACTAAGTTAAAAACTGAATTTTTACGCTTTTTCGAACCCGCCAATTTACATTGTTATTGGTGTCATCGTCACTTTCAGTGTGAACTCCCTTATGTGGAGTACCTTATGATAAGTTTTACAATGAAATAGATATACAAAGAAAAATTAATTACTCAGCCTTAAAACAGTAAAAACACAAATTTTTCAAAAAAAAAAATATTTTACGAGAGCTCCAACTACCGTAAGTTTTAGGTTAAAAACCAACATAAAAATTAAATATTCGACTCCAACTACAGTAAACTACCATAACTTTCAGGAATAATTACAACACGAAAATTATTTGATCGAAGTTTACTTAATTTTTATAGTATAACAAAATTTAATTTTTATAGTTATAACAAGATGACCAGATGCATAGGCAAAAATCCTTTTCGAGACTTTGTCACTTTTGGTTTCATTTTGTATCACAGTTTAATTATTTGGTAATAGTAACCAAACTTTCAATCGTTCTGCCATCTGTTAGCTTCTTTCTCTTCTTTACAATTTCTTCTTTGGTCTCTCATTATCTGCCTTTTATTACGCCACTTTCAGTTGCTCTCAGCTTGGAGAGCACAGGACTGTATTCTCTACGTGGGCAATTTGAAAAATCTGTCCAAAGTTTATCAGGCATTTCCACTAAAAATAAAATTGGTGTTACCATATTAGAGTACCAACTTCCAAACCATTAAATACGAAGATTCAAGAAGATCTGTCAATTAGTTTTTTTTTGGCTGTCATTCGAAGCAAACAACTTTTGAGTTTTGTGGAAAATGGAAAAAAGTGAATTTCGTGTTATCATCAAATAGCTATTATTTTTTGCGCAAGAAACCGCCAGCAGAAATAAAAGCGAACCTTGATAAATATTTCCCGGACTCTTCACCATCAATTAGAATGATTTCAGTATTTGGACATTGCTGCTTCCTCAATCTCCGTATGCTTCAGATTTGGCTCCCTGTGACTTTTAGCTGTTTCCAAACTTGAAGAAATGGCTCGGTGGTAAGAGATTTTTATCAAATGAGGAAGTTGAATTGGAAACTGAAGCCTATTTTCGAGAGTTTGACGCAGCCTACTTCTGGGAAGGCATCAAAAAGTTAGAACATCGTTGGACTAAGTGAAAAGAATAAAGTTACCGTTAGCATGCAGAGTAAACCTTTTAAGGAACACTCCACAGCTTCTCTATCCATATTCTGGTCAATGCGTTCTTTTTAAGTTGTTGCATAAAAAGTTCATATCATCGCCTTTCCATGTGATTTTCCAAAATTATTTAGGATTCTTTATAAGGTAATTAATTTAAAAAAATTTACTTACTCTATGCAGAAAATCGGAACCTAGTCGGCAACTAATCAAGGTTGAAACAACTTAATATAAAGGCTTGGCAAGTTAGTTGTTGGCGCTACAAATACACAAACAAACAAAAAAAAAAAAAAACAAATGAACAAGGTTTTACAAAAATAACCAAAATACAAATACAACAAAAGTTGACCCAAAAATAACCACGTATTACCAAAATTGCTACAAAAGTAATATATACATACATACAAACATTCTGCCAAATATATAAAACAAATACGAAAGAGCAAAAATATTAACAAAACCGAGTAAATGTGTGCGGTCATAAAGTTAATTCGTAATAACTGGTGAAGCTAGCGCATAATTTTTTTTCTATTATTATGCCGTATTTTGTTTTGGATTGAAACGAGTAATATATGTACATATGTGTGTGTATTAGGATGGTTCTTAAATTTAGGAAGAACATTTTTACATCAGATTCTCCAAATCTCAACCCTTACAACGTTACTACTATAGTCAAAGATATCACATAAAAATTTTTTTGTTACCCATTGGAGACGGTTAAGACGTGTGGCTACAAAGTTCAGATTTCGCTATGGAGACTCAAAAAATTAAACCCAAAATCGATACAACTATAGTGATATCTTTGATTGAGCTATTATCAATTGACTGGGTGAGACTGAAAAAATAGTTAATTTTATTTTAAGGATAAAATAAATTTATAAATACGTGGGCATACATTAAGTTGTCTCACCAAAAAAAAAAGTAGCGGTTTTCCACCGCATGTATAAAATTTCTTATGTTTTACGGCTTCCGGACAAAAAATTTGGGCAAAATATTAAGATTTAACTGAACTCGAGGGATTTGAAAGTACCCCAAAAATAAAGGTTTCATACATAAAATATTGTTTTAAAAGGGTTAAGAAAACCACTGAGTAAAGCTTACAATGCCTGCAAAAAAATATTTAAAAATTTGTTCAATCGAATCATAAATCAATTACCCTATAACTGTAATCTAAGTTATTCAAGCTGCTTTTAAGCCAATCGTCCAAAAAAAATTTAAATTATCTCATGCCATTGCACTTTTTTTAATATTTCTATGCAGATATTTTACCCGTACACTGTGTATTTTATTCTGAGGTGATTTTTTGAAAGGAATATTTTGTATTTTATGCATAAAAAACTTAATTTTTGGAGATATTTTTAAATCCACCCAGCGCACGTAAATCTTAATATTATTCCGAAATATTTTTTGGTTGGTATCTTAAAACTTAATGAATTTTATAATTCCGATGGAAAAACAGTTACAATTGTCTTTTGTATTGGGAGTGACGCACCCTAATGCACATACATATAACACAGAAAATGACTCATCCAAGGCGAATCCCTACAAGGTGGTGTTATAAATACAACTACAAAATTCCTATGTATTTTGTTTTTGTTTCTGCGTAAGAGTTGTCAAAATTTAAATACATTTTGTTTTTGCTTTTACGGCTTTTGAAAGCTCATACGCAAAAGCAAAAACAAAATACATGTAAGTGAATAAAAAAAATCAAATCAGCTGCTCTTATGCCATCACCTTCTATAAATTCGCCTTGGACTCATCGGTATAAAAAAAAAAACAATAGAATGGAGTTTCGGCGGTTTTTTTTGTTTTTACATAAAACAAAAATTCTGAAAGTAATTAAAAAGGAAATAATAAATAAATATTTAATATGAATCCCCATTAGTAAATGATATGACAATAATCATGGAAGAATTCTAACGTAGCGATGTCCTAGGAAAAACAGAACTTAACAACTCGCATGACGAAGGATACGAGTCGATTAACTGAACACATTGCCGAACCACATGAATTCATTTTCCACACTTATTGAAAATAAATAACAAGAATAAAAAAAATAAGCAGCCATATAAAAATGAAATTTCTCCATTGTTCTCTCTAGCAGTGGGAGTGCCAATGTTCACCGATAACACTCAATTCATCTATGTACATACATAGATAACACAGTTATTTAACCTAATTAATATATTCGCGTGTATTTATAATCATTGCTTATTTTCTAAAGCATTTCCTTAATATCTGTTTTATTAAAACCCTTTTATGCGGTTTAGAGTTGATAGTAATTGGCTATTTACACGACATCTGAATTTAATTTATTAGAGAGTAGACTATTAGGTGTCAAAGTTTCAGGGTGTGTAATTATGTGAAACTGCCTTTTGCTTAATAACTAAACTTATTTAACGAAAATGGGGCAGCTGTCAGCGTAACTCATTTGAATCAATGCAATGTTGGAAATTTAGCACTGCATTTACATATAAGAAGATGATTTTGGGGCTCATACCAAAAAAAGCATTTTTGTGTTTCTAAGCGTATCATAATTTTATAATATTTTATGTTACCAGCTCGCCGTTATTCATAAGCTGGATATTGTTAAATATCAAAATAAATATGTTCTTCGTAATTTAAACAGGTAGGAATTTTTACGATACGTGGGAGATGACTAAGCTAGTTCTGCGAAAAAAAAATGTAGCGTGAGGTAATATCCTTATCATAGTGAATGAATACAAGTGAGAAGTCTTCTAAATTTAATAATTATAGACCTATTGTCAAACAAAGCATGCTGGCAAAATTGTTCGACCTTATAATCAATAATAAATTATTTGATCACGTCCACAGAGCCATTTCAGAATACCAGCATGGCTTTTTTCCGGGTAGGTCAACAGAAACCAACCTGACTCTTATTACGAATAATATAATAAGTTATCTGGAACAACAAGCTCAAATCGACGTTGTTTACACGGACTTTTCTAAAGCGTTCGATAAAGTAAACCATACGATCCTCTTGGATAAATTGTGTAGATACGGTATAAGTGGGAAGCTCCTTGATTTTTTCTTTAGTGTCCTGAATGATCGTAAGCTTGTTGTTAAAGTTGAATCATTCGAGTCTAAAGTTTTAGTTGACGCATGGTCAGGCATACCCCGAGGGACTCACCTCGGTCCACTGCTATTTCTAATTTTTATTAACGATTTGCCAAACCGTTTTAAGTTTTCTAAATGTTTAATGTTTGCCGACGACGTCAAGCTGTTCCTGAAAGTTCGCCATTTGGCAGATTGCATCAATCTTCAAGCCGATCTTATAGAATTTGAGAAATGGTGTATCAACAACCATCTATCCCTTAATATAAATAAATGTTGCGTTGTGACTTATTCCAAGAAGCCAGTGAGTATTCTTTATAGTTATGTTCTAGGCCATTGTTCTCTTAAACGTAGCTATGAAGTCAAGGATCTGGGGGTTATTTTTGATTCGAAACTTTTATTTTCAAAACATTTCATTTTCATTTATTTTGTAAGCCATTTTAAGCCAAAGTTGATCCTTCATTGTTTCATACTTAATTATTGTACTATAAAAGATCTTCTATTGATCTTATTGTACTAATATATTTTTTTTTTTTTTTTAATAAATGAAATAAATGAAAATGAAATGAAATAAATGAAACATATTGATTACGTTGTCTCCAAGTCATTCGCTATGCTTGGGTTCATACGAAGAAATTCTGAAGACTTTAAGGACCCCACTACTTTAAAATCTCTTTACATTTCTTTAGTAAGAAGTCGTCTGGAATATTGTGCCCTAGTCTGGAACCCCTACTATTGGATCCACTCAAATAAAATTGAAAAAGTTCAAAGGATATTTACTAAATTTGCTTTGTTGAAGTTGCACTGGCAGGATGGTCCTCCTTCTTATATTGGTAGAAGGAAACTGCTTGGTCTGCAATCTCTCCACGAGAGAAGAATTATGTCTTTCATTATCCTTCGTTTATAAATTAATTAATGGCAGCATAAATTGCAAACAACTTAGTAACTTTCTCAATATGTATAATTCTGAAAGAGATCTTAGGAACAAGCGCTTATTTTTCGAATCTTTTCATAAGAACAATTACTCATATAACGAGCCGATAGCTAGATGCCTGCGTTTATGTAATACCTACAATAATGTTATTGATTTTAATGTTAACTTAGACAGGTTTAAATTAAGTTTATTCTCTTTATTTAATTAAATTCTTCAATTAGTCTGTAAGAAATTTCTTTGTAGACTGAAATAAATAAATAAATTCAAGATGGCGGCGGCTGATATTAAATGTCACAAGTAGCCGATATTAACTGTCAAACATAAAAATTCGCTCAGGGAATGACACAAGAATGCTGTGATTGGCTACATCAGGTGATCTCAGCTGTGCCGAATTTTGACGTCTATGGGCTAAGATTTTTCACTTCTATTTATTCACAATGATCCTTATAGAGGCACTTTGGAAGTGAATGGGTTAAACCATGGTCGGCTTGTTGGAATTTCCTCAACACTTCAATTAAAGTTTTTATTTTAAAATTCATTATTCTGTGTACTTATGATAGTTTTTTTTTTTAATATCCTTAATATGTACATCACCGTGCTATAGTTTATTTTTTGGGGAAACATGCATTTTTTAAACAAATTTTTTCGAAAATTTAATGGTGTCATTTGAAAATTGTTAATAAGCAATAAAAAAAATTATTTGGTCAACGCAGGAAACATTTTGCTATATAATAAGATGACAAACCACCGAACCCGGTTTGGCAAGAGATCAAGGAAAATCGCTAATCGACAAATCATGGCTTGCATGACCCCAAAATCAAGGGCACGTTTTCGTGATACCCTGTATTTATTTTTAAGCTAGTTTAAATATAGGTTCTTCTTGTTAAAAAGAGAAAGAATTTTTAAGCTATAAATCTGTTATTTGTCCATAAAAAACCATACCAAAACTGGCGGTCATGTGCCCGTTGGGGAGGTGTCCCGTTAATATTGCTGTGAGAAGCTTGACATTCGGATTTAAAAATCTCAGCAGACTCCACGCGCTATCTTCCATATGTCTAGATTGGTCCTCCTGATAACCCTTCTGGCCCAAAAAATTTCAAAGCGGATTGTATGCTCGAGCCGGGTTCCCCTCTCCTGCCTTAACTTCGCTTCCCGCATACGTGCCTGCATTTTTAGAAACACCACTGTGCCCCAGGACGGAATATAGGTGGAGAGCGTTATGTCAAAGAGATTGCAGAGTTCCTCGGCAGTTCCGAACGCAAATCGAGTTGGTCGTTGTTGACTTAAGAGCCTTGACCGCCGCTTGACTGCCTACAGAAAAGGCAAGCATTGAAAGAATCGCTATATCAATTGCAAAGATCTCAGATGGAACGCGCTGCAGTAATCTGGAAGTCTGTAAGCTTCCCTCAATGAAAGTCGCTGGGTGAAAACTCCAGATCCTATTCCGATAGCCATCCGTGAAGATCGGAATCTCATCGGAGTTTAGTTCCGTGTTACATTCCCAGTCACTTCTGTCGGAGAAGTGAACTTTGAAATTCCGCTATCTGAGAGTCCCGCCCGACTCGTTTTAAGATAGTAGCATGACCCGCAGCTTGTGGAGCATCTGAAATGAATGCTTCTGGGTGCTAACTCCAGGAGTGTCGCCAGCGCCGCTTGAGGCTTCGATTGTACCGCTTCTGTTACATATAGACATGCCGTCCCTTATACGTTTTGCAAGCTGAGCGTCAACCGCTTTTTACTAGACCAACGCACTATGGGTTAAAATGCACTTTACTACCGCTGTATATATCCAATGAATAATATGCGATCGCAGACCCCAGTCTTTCCAAATTCTACTTTTGCAGGAGTAGAGCACGTTAAGCTTTTTCCAAGATAGTTTAGAGTCGACAATGACCCTCAGAAATTTAGCTTCCTTCCAGAGTTTAATATGTTTGCCACTAATTGATGGAGTGCTGAAACTGTCTATTTTAATTTAATTTTTTTTTAATTGTATTTTTTATTGATTCAGTCTACAGGTTAACCTTACAGACTATTACATATACATAATTACTAATTTATTACACTGAAAATATTTAATTTAAATCTTGATATAGCAGCATTGAAATCCATCACATGCGCATAAATATTACATAAGCGTATGCTACGTGCAATTGGTACGTTTCGGCAAGCAACCGATGGTGTCTTAACTCACGCGATGAGGTGTTAAAATTAATCAAACTACGTAGTTCATCGCACTCAACCCTGTGGTTAACTAAGTTGTAGACAAACATTAACGCAAAGTAAATTCTCCGGTCTTCCAAGGATTGTAAGCCGAGAAGTTTCCTCCTACTATCATAATCTGGCACACCGCATGGCCAGTTTAATTTGAATAAAGCAAATCTAGTAAAGGTTCTTTGAACTCGTTCAATTTTTCTACGGAGAAATATAAAGCGACTTCAAAGTGTAAGGGTCTTTAAAATCTTTCGAATTTCTTTTTATGAATCCCATCATGGAAAGTGCTTTAGCAAGAACAACATCAACATGCCTGTTAAAAGTTAGTTTCTTGTCGAAAATGACCCCAAGATCTTTGATTTCCTCCAAACGACTCAAAATGGCATTGTCTATTGAATAGTCAAACTCAATCGGATTAAGAGCTTTGGAGTAAGAAACCACATGACATTTTCCTGTGTTAAGGAACAAATTATTAGCGGTGCACCACTGCTGGAATACCACAAAATCGGATTGTAAATTACGGGAGTCACTTAGATTACATATTGGCATAAAAACTTTGACATCATCGGCAAACATGAGATATTTCGAAAACTTGAAATGCTGGGGTAAGTCGTTTATAAACAATAAAAACAAAAGCGGTCCGCAGTGAGTGCCCTGCGGTATCCCAGTCCGATTTCGTCGGCCCAATCTTCACTAAAAGCTTGCGGCCTACCAAATAACTTTCCAGAAACTTCAAAAGTGTTCCTGCGATTCCATATAGGGAGAGCTTGTGTAGTAAAACAGAGTGGTGAACTTTGTCGAAAGCTTTAGAAAAGTCAGTATAAATGACATCCATTTGATATTTCTGCTCCAAAGACTTAACAATGTGATTTGTGATAATTAAAATATTGGTACAATTGGACCTCCCTGGAAGAAACCCATGCTGTGCATAGCTGAATCGATCTCTAAAGTGATTAAAAAGTTTAGTATTTAGGATATTATCAAATATTTTAGCAAATGTACATTGCTTGACTATAGGTCCATAGTTTGTACTTTTGCTACGATCACCTGACTTGAATATTGGCGAGATTGCACAAAGTTTCCAGTAGTCCAAGAAAATACCCTTCTTAAGGCAATAGTTAAATAGCAAGGACAATGGAAAAGAGATAGACTCTGAAAACATTTTCTAAAATACTGGAGCAAGTCCTTCTAGGTCGAG
Source organism: Anomoia purmunda (assembly GCA_951828415.1). Classification (NCBI taxonomy): domain Eukaryota; kingdom Metazoa; phylum Arthropoda; class Insecta; order Diptera; family Tephritidae; genus Anomoia; species Anomoia purmunda. The sequence goes on from OX639993.1 coordinate 21,437,183, forward strand.
ACTAGAGCTAGACGTTAGATTTGATATTGCTAGAGAGACCTCATCAGGGGATATATCAATGTTTGTAATTGTATTAGAACTAAAAATTTGGTCAAAAAATGTGGAGCTGCTATTAGGAAACCAATTACTGTTATCATACACCCCTTGAAAAAACCTTGCAAATAGATTGCAAGTTTGCAAGGGATTTTCCGGCATCTCACCGTCAAACTCTAGACATGTTGGGAAACCATTAGTTTTACGTTTATTATTGATAAAAACCCTGAAGTTCCTTGGGTTGCATTGTAGATCAAGTTCAACATTGGAAATGAATCTATTATATAAGAAATTATGAAGACAGTCGTAGTCTTTTTTTAGTTTAATTAGGCATAAATTATCTTCCGATGTATTCGACACCTTGAATTTCTTATACCGTTTTGTGAACAGAGTTAGTTCTGTTTTAGCGGGTTTAACACTAGACCGTTCGCTTCCGTCCAATTGGTCACGCCCTTAAGGGCAGACGGTAGTACTTCACTGACCGTCGAGATGAATCTCCCCATAGTCGGGTTAACTGGATCGTCCAAATATGCAACGACCTATCATCAATTTTAGGTATGGTTCACTGAAAACCGACGTAGCTTCTTGCTCTGTCAAAGCTGGACCGGGGATAGGAACAGATTTTTCCATAATTTCGATAAAGATCTAGCTAAATTCAACAAGCACTAAAACTACTATACTATCATGTATATTCCAAAATTTACGAGTATGTATGTAATATTTTGAATCCATTGTCCACTTAAAAAAACAAACTGTGTACAGTCAGTCAATCTATTCGTTTGAGAGGAAAACTTGAATCTAGCGCTTTCAGTGCTAGCTATGTTTGAAGCACATCTTTAACAAATCTTTAACCATGTTGACTTTCTGTAACCTCACGAACAGCCGAATAGTTCCGGTTCTTTATATAAGTAAATACAAATATATTTATATAGCTAAATGCAAAATGTAGTTGTGCAAACAAAATTGCTGTATGATTAACAAGCGTGCGCATTTCCTTTAACCCAACTAAAAGGAGAAATATGTACAAACATGTTCCAAGTTAAGTATGGCGCGCAACTGAAATCAAGAGTCATGGCATTCATTTACTGCACGCATGCGCAAGATGCGCATAAATCAGCAAAGTTAAAACTTACGAAATTACAAGAGTCTTTTGCAGAGCTATCGAGCATAAAAACAAGTCATTCAAAGTGTATGTGAGCTACAGGAAATATAGTAGACAGTATTCTTGCAGTACGAGTGTGTATATTGTACATACATATATACGCAAATACATACGTACAAATATTGGAATGTACAAATAAACCTACTGGTTGCAGATCTTTTCAGTCCGTGTAAGAAAAGTTATACACATACATACATACATATAAAGCATAGGAAAAATCTTACTGATTTAGAAGAAAAAGGATTTAAAGCGTGTGCAGGCTATTTAAATTTTGGATTAGTTCTTCATTTATGGACAAATTATGCTGATATTAGCTTGTTTCGCCTTGTAAATTTTTTTAACAAATTAAGAAGAAATTAGATAATTTATCATAAATCAAGAACAAGTATGAACGCACTTGATTTATGTATGCTAAGAAATTTGCAAGAAATTAAGCAATTAACGGTATAATGCGAACGTGGTTTTAGAGTTTCTAGAGGAACTTTTTACTTGGTGAATATAATTTTTCGGAAGCAAACTTATTCAAAGTTTAGACATGCAACTTATTTAAGTATGTATGTATCTCAAAAACATGATTTGGATGAAATTTTTGTATGTAAACTCAAAACATTTCACAAGGCTTTTTTTATGTACATTCTAAACTCAAATCTTTTGATTTCTTTTTTAGATTTGTGCATTAATTTGCCTGATACAGACAACTATAGTAGGCGTTAGGTGTTAATTGAACTCGATTTACCCTACAAAAAAAAAGATTGCTTAATTACGCGATTAGTGTTGTGCTTAATGGAACTTAAGTAGAGTGAAATTTCCCATGCAACCCTGTTAGGTATGTTTAAATCTGGTTTTAAGGAATGTTTAATAGACAAATGGTAATTAACTAGTATTTGTTTTGATTTTATTAAAGTGAAAATGATGAAAGATAATTTGAAAACATGTCAAGAATTGTAGTTGCAATTAATTTCTAAAAACGAAATTGCCGATTCTGTAATATTGAAAGTGATATTAATGAGAGAAAAGAAACGGATTTCAATTTGATTTATCAACTTCTATCACGGTCTTTGAATTGTTGTTTCCTCAAATCTAAAGCCTATTTCTTCCCAAAAATATAGCGCTAGTGTGCAAACATAACTAGATTGTATTAACTCAAAGAGTATTTCGATCAAATTTGCAAACAGTTACCACTTTTTTGCAACAAAATTAAAACAATGGCAAAAGGTGCTACAGGCGAACGGAGTTAATTGGGATTAATAAGCACGAATGCACCTTTAGATTTCACCATAACAGGCGACAACCTTGTGCATTTCAACCAGCAAAACCGAACGCTTGGGGATATTTCATGAGTTAATGTAAATTGAGCAGGGGCCGAAAATAATCGTTATTTTAATTTTTTCGGACAAAAAAATCATTGGTAAGAATTCCTTCAAAACAAAATTCGAATATTCGATCCGTGATACAAATATTCATAAGGTAAAACCGCTGAGAGCCAGGCTGAATATTTTCGAAGTTTGCTGGCAATTTAAAAAATTTCCAAACTCACATTCTCACACATACAACTACATTTTTCGCCCGAAACAAAATAGAAAGCATTCAGTAGTAACATTTTATAATGTTTGTCAAACTTCAAAACAAAAATCATGGCCGACGAATTGAGCGAACGGTTTGTATCATAATTCAATCTAATCCGTATGACATATGCTCTGCAAATCCATCATTATTTTTTTTGTAAAAATTTTTATTTAAAAAAATCACGATTTAATATTGTTTTTTTAATTTTTATCTTTTTCGATCAAAAATAATTGTTATTCTTGAGCTTAAAATTTTTCGATCATATTTCATCGATATTTTCTGATATTTTTTTCGATCATATATGTAACTTATCATCGCCCGCAGTTTATTGTGATCGAAAAAATTTAAATCTAAGAATAACGATTATTTTGATCAAAAAAATAAAAATCACAAAATATAGGAAAATATATAAAATATAATAATATAGAAAAATAGTAATTCCAAGAGTAATGATCATTTTTGATCGAAAAAATAAAAATTACAAAATATCGATAAAATTTAATCGAAACATTTAAAGTCATGTTACGGTCCCTGAAATTAAGGCTGTTATTGCACAATAAGACTGTAGTCTATTATTTGTTTTAAAACTTAATCGACTCGATTAATAAACCTGTTACAGATACCAACCAACTACTTACAAATCTCATACGCCTTTTGAAGCTTTGACAAAATCAATTAAAATCATTTCAATCGGAACGCAATTAATTCCTGCTGGGTATTAACTCCTAAGTGGCTCCATCCACCGTTTGGCTACGACGTATAGTTTCGCTATGAAGTTTGTATGCGGTTCTACATATACATATGTACATATTTATTTACTACATTTTGCAAGATCACTTTGCGGCCAAGTTTGCTGTAATGGCGCCTACTAATACAGTTGGCGCTCTAATCGAATCCATTCCACTCCACTCCATTCTACTACTCCACTTTTCGCGTTCCAATTGTGATGATTTCATTTAGATTTAAACTCACAATGCAAAGAAAATATAAGAAAAATCGCGTGGAGGTATTTGTAGGGGAGCATAGATTGTGTGGAGTTGCAACAAAGCAAAAAAAAGCAAAAAAAAAACGCAAAACAAAACCATAACATCTAATGAAGATAATAACAATAAATTGACTGCTTGCATCAACTTGCCAACAACAGTAGTTGGCTGAAAAGAAAATTACGTTCTGTTCTAATCAGAAATTCAATGAATATTGATTGACGAACGCTCACCGCATTGATGAATGGATAGATCATTGAACGGTGGATTAAAACTACTGGTCATACAAAGAGCTACAGCACGCCACCAACCCATTCCCCATCATCGTCATCGTCATCGTCATCGTCATGATCATTAGGTAAGCTGCACTTTTGCAGCCGGCATCTGACCGAGATCGAGATCAAGATCACCTTCGATCATTAAGCTGGATGCTGCTGTTGTTTGTTGTTAATTTGTGTGTATGTGTGTGTTGTTGGTTTATTTTCCTGAGATTAATACCACTGCGATTTCACTCGATGCGTCACCAACAGAGACACCACAGCGCAGAAATGATTTTAGCAAGAATTTCGTACTTATAGTATTTTGTTTTATTATTATTTTGTATGTTCTCATCCGCAGTAGTTGAATGTTGAGTTTGTTCTGCGAAACATTTTGTGATTGTATCTTCTAATCAATCGATAAAACAGCAAGACTCAAGTATTTTGTGGAATTTGTTGTGTTCAAGTTGGATTTATTTTGATGTAAAATTTTTTCTCGCTGTGGCTTTTCATATATGTATCTACATATGTATTTATAAATGTACTTTGTTCAAATTTGACCCTGAATGTCGGTGTACATAAAAACTAAATATTTTACTTTTAAATTTTTGTACCATTTCGGAAAAGGAAAAAAATGGTAATATGCAATTAGATGAACTAACATTAAAGTTGAGTGAATGATAGTACTATGTATTTGTGGTTTCTATTTTGGATATTATTGGAGCTCCTTCTCTGTTCATGGTCTGTTATTTTATTTTTGTTTAGAATGTACTGTTTAGTACGAGTATGTACTGTTTTGCTACAGTTGAAAATCATTCAAATAAAACTCCTGCTAGAAGATCAAAGAGTGGCAAAAAACTTGTCGAAACAAAAACAATTTCTCACTTGCGTAAATATCACACTCGTTTTTTTTAAGATCCTACGAACTATAATAAAAATATTTACATATAAGGTACAACCGTTCGCTCAATTCGTCCGCCATTAAGTTTTGCAAGCATTTTAAGAACACTCTCTCGAAATGAAGCAAATTCAAAGAAAAATTTAAAAAAAATAAAAATCCACAAGATTGTTCTTTACAAAAATACAGTGCCTTTAAGGTAAAATAATTTTCAATTTATGCCAAATCATCGCCTTACATGGAAGTAGAAGTTCATTAAACACAAATGTTTATATCTATTTATTTACATACATACATACAAATTTTGTTATTTCAATTGAAATATCCCAGTAAATATTTGGAGCCACAAATGAGTTATTAAGTAATCTTATTTCGAAGCACTTACGCGCGTAAGGAGTTCATTTTAGAGTCCTAACTTAAGGTATTTCCCTTCCTGTAAAGATCGACGTACCTTTATGATCTGAAATCCATTCCTCAATATGAATCATATGTGACTTATTGTTACCATGTACGGTTCTGTTCGGACTCTTGCTCTAGATTATTATTATGACTCTTATTGGCAACTCCTTTTGAATTCGTTTTAGATTCATTTATGGCTGAATGGCATTCAAAATTGTTTAATTCACGTAGCAAATATATGTAAGTATGTTCTAAATGTGAAGTAAATCGAAAACATCACCCTGCTTATCGGTGCGCTAGATATACCAATTCGGTATTAATATTTAATTTTAGTTCATTGAAAACCTTGACCCTACTATTTACTGCCGAAGCTGCAGATATGAAAATTAACAACAGACAATTGAGCACCTTCTGTGCAGATGTCTGGCAATAATGAGTAAACATAAGGCCACTCCAGCCCCAACAATATTCTCAAAATGCTATGCTTCCCAGGTTCTATAGTATCAAAACGGGCCTTCGTTGTTAATTGGGCGATGAGTTCCTTCACCCTATATGATTAAAAAAAAGTAGGATTCTTTGCAGACTCATAGTAAATTCTGAGTACTCCGAGTATGTTTGCTGGGATATTTTTTGGCTTGGGAGTAACAAATGGCAAGAGAGAGGAGAATTTTTTTTAAATGCTTGCAAACGTCAAACTTTCTAAAGCTGGCTCTCAACGGTTGTACCTAATAATTATTTGTATCATGTTACGAACTAAATGTTGTCAGTTTTTGTATTACATTTTATGGATGTGGTGATGGATCTCGCTAATTTACGTTTTTATTTTTGTCATTTTTTTTTTATTATTGACTCTATGAAAAGTTTGAAGAAGACACCCAATGTACAAATATTGTATGTACTGTACTTCAAATGCATGAAAAGACAGTGTTCGCGTTTTAGCCTTTTTGGAGTAGATTTAATTTGTATCAAAATTTATTTTTGATCTAGTCGCCTTTTTAGCCACTTCTTACAATTTTTCCATGGTTAAAATTGTTTAAATTTCATAAAAAAGTGTGACGCTCTCAAATTCAATTCAGCGATAACAAAATCGAGTGATAATATTTGGATTTGAAGAGAAATCGTCTTTAATCCGGAAAATTACTTTGCAGTATCCAATACTAGCTGAATTGTTCTACATCGCAGAATTGTACTGTCTGAATTCCAATTGTTCTAAGCGCGTCATTAAGAGCCGTAACCGTGAATCTTCGAGTACGAACGCTGACTGTTCCTCAGACTCCCGTTCTCATGTTCTATATTACTACTGATTCCCAGTTTTTGCAGTAAATATTTCATTTGCCAGGGTAAATAATTTTTAGAAATTTGAATTACTCATAACTGTAAAATGTAAAAATATGAATATGCATTAGTATATGTACATCTGTATGTACATGTGTATGTATGTATGTATGTAGGTATATTTGCTAAAACTCTATTGCAAACTGGAGCGTTAAGAAATGCGTACAAAATCTTGCATTTGTTGTCAAATGTAAACTATAATATATTTGCTAACATTGTTGTTCTTGTTGCCACCGTTGTGACTTATGCCGTTGCGGTAGGCAATTTATTACATACATTTCGACTAACTCACAGAATTTCTTGCGGTTGTTGAACTAAATTAAACCGCTAAACCGCATCACACGCACCGTCAGTGGGCAGACACACACTCCCGACCATATACATACGAATATTACATATACATATAAGTACCTACAGTGCCTGAAAAAAGTATTGGCACAGAAAGCCTTTTTTTATATTATTTTTTTATATTATATGCAATGTCTTTCATGTTAAAACTTTTTCGTTGAATTTTTATCAAAATATGGCTCATTCTATAACCAATTTCACATTCACAAAAATTCAGCAAATTAAAAAAAAAAATCGAATTTATTTTTAAAAATGGACTATGTAATTTTATAGCCCATTCAATTCTGATACAACAAAGTGCTAGTTTTAAAATACTAAAAATTCGCGTTAATTTAAAAAGTTTAATATTTTTATAACATTTCATTTAAATTACGGAATTTTAGTGAATTTTGTACAAAGTTTTAAATTTGGATTTAAAAGAATTTTATTATAGGACGAGATATATTTTTAAACGAATGAAAAGATTTTAGCAAGTAACCCATGGAGTATAATTTAACAACAAAGTTACTGTGCCAATACTTTTTTCCGGCACTGTGTGTAAATAAATCCATATTTAGAAAGGTAATTGTCTTTTGTGGGTGTTTACGCAGTGTTAGCGCAAATGAGGAGCGTGTTGTACAACACGGTAAGAAATGGTTCGCAATTTCAGATAACCAGTGTCACTATTTTCAATCAAAAATCTTTCTACACTAATACAAAATGAATTAAGTGTTAAGAAATTATCAAATCTAAAATTGAGAACGTCCAATACTGACTTGTTGAAAAATGTACTTTTAAACTACAAACTCACAATTAATGGGCCCATATGCGAGAAAGCAGGGTATCTATTTACCTCAGAGTTTACCGATTGAATTGTAGGTTAGGTTATGATAATTAACTCAGAGCTAAGAAAATAAATATTTAACCTAGCAATTATTGCGAGCTTAATTGTTAAACTTGTCACATTCTGTAATAAATAAAGAAAAAATAAATTTGGTTAACAATTAGTTTTAAATATATTTTGCAAGTGAAATGTCAAATTCTGAATTCGCCCAGTATTGCTCATGTAATTCGTTTGTGTAAACCAAGGCGTGTTCAGTAAGGTAGTGGCAGTGGCAACAGCGAATTCATTCACAAAACTTACATGAATTTAGTTTTTGGTTTTTGGTGTTGCAATTGTCAAAGTCAATCTAAGGTGAATTTGTTCAGCGAACAAAAAAACAGTGGCAAACAAAAAACAACAGTGTCGAACAAAAAAACAGTGGCTAGCAAACCCGGTCGAATGGTGACATTTTTACAATATTAGCAAGGTTTTTCATGATACAATTTCTTTGGTTAATTTTATATACAAATGTGTAGCTGACACTATAACAAACCCCCAATAAATTAATTTTTCAAACTTAATAAAAAAAAGCTTAAATTTAGAAATTATTCATGTCTGCAGTTTTGATTTTAGTGTAAAATGTGTCCAAAGCCGAATGAAAATGAAAAAAATCAAATCAGCTGTTCTTTTGACACCACCTTCCTAAAATTCACCTTGGTGTAAACAAAACAACCCAGCGAATTGGGCAAGAAGAACAAGCATTCCGTCCATGAGATGCTATAGGTTTATATGGATTCGCCTTGGAATTGCTTTTTTCCGACAATGATGACTAAGCCATCGAAGTCGTTGGCTCCAATTCCATTAACAGAGCTTCGGCAAAGCGAAGCGATCACTTCCACGATATTAGAGGCAAAAATTATGTTGATATGAAATTTCAAAAAATTCATAAAGTTCAAAGAAAATGTCAAAAAAGAAATAGCCTGAGTTACTGGATTTTATTTGATGCAAGACAACGTCTGAGTTATGAAATTAAAAATGTAACTCTGAGTTACTTAGCTCTTTATTTATAAATTTAGTTCTGGATTTTCCGCAAGTCGTCCTTGGATGAGAAACTGGCAGGGGCTAACACTGCGGCAAATGCCACAAGGCTGAAATATATAAACAATCCACGTATTTGCATCGTTTCTGAGATGCTGCGTCTAGGTCCTTTATGTTGTGTGGAGTGCAAATCAGATTTGTGGATAAATTGGAGTCTGTAGAGAAACTTCTGCGTTTATTTATAAAAAAAAAAAGTTATTATTTCCCCCATTTAACACTTCAAACTGTCTGAGAATCGAATAAGCTTTATGCTCCCTTTTCTATCATACCTTTCGCGCCCACATGTTCTACATTGCGCTTCATTTTAGTCTGGCGCCAAACATACTGCCTCGCATCGTAGCCGAGGAGACAATACGAAAAGGCTCGTAATGAGTAAAAAAATAGAATGAAGTTTACGCTAAAACTGAGGATTCCTCTGGTACTACTTAGAATAATCATATCAAAAAAAGTTTGCCGACAAAATATAGAGAGCTTATTATCAACAAGTTGCCGTAAACATAAAAGCAATATGCAACTACACAACATTTATAGTCATTGTCTAAGTACTTTATTTATTTTAAATTCTAGTTTTTTTTTTTAATTTTCTTATACTGGTCGGAAGAAAATAATTTAACATCTGACTAAATTTTTTTGGAATAAATGAGGAGTTGTCATAGGGCTTAAATTTTCTTACATAACCGTTTCGGTTGTAAATATTTGAAATTGCCATAAAAAGCGTTCAAATTAATACCTACATACCATCGAAATTACCAAAATCTCAACAATAGGTTCTGAGTAATTTATAAGTTAGTTTACGCAATATGTAAGTGGATAATAAATTTCCCTCTATTACACTTTTCTCTTAACATGACAAAAATTGTAAACATGAAAATAATAGTACCAAATTTTCAAAGTACCTTACCAAATTAATAAGGGCCACTTTGTGAAGTATTCAAATGCTAAAAAATTCCAAAATTATTCGTTACCTAGCTATAAAAATTAATTATCTCATTAAGTTTGTCTAAAATTGTGCCAATTTATTTACAGTTAGCTAAAATTAGGGTATGAAGTTAAACAAATCTTTTTGTTATTAGCAAACTCCAAATCTGTGCAGGTCGGTGGGTGAAAGTTCTGTACCTCCAAAGCATAAATAAAGACAACTTGTAGTTGCTTTAATAGACAAGTATAATTTGATTTATTTATTAAGCTAATAACAAGCCCTTGTAAAAATGTTAATTTAACTTAATTAAATTTAAAAAAAATACTCTAAGAAAAAAATTATACACACGAGGCATTTTTCGCAAAAGAGGTAGTGAGTATGAGGTAGTGTATATAGGTATTTTACATGAGTTTTATCAACATAAATATCATTGGACTTTACCGATTCTTGTGCAAAAAATAAATGTACTATACTAATCTAAAAATAATTTGAAACTCTTTATATTTGGATCTTGAGCTATAAGTCTTTTCTTAAAAAAACAATAGTGCTACTTTGTAATAAAAAAGAGTCCTAAGAGTTTTAATTAATCAGAATATTTAAAATATTGGGTTTGAATTTTTTATGAGGTAGCTACATTAGACCGAGCTATCCTCCATACAAAAAGAAAAATTTATACATATATAAATTATAAATCTGAAATCAGCGAAAATTTACCTTAAGCAAATACATCACTTGCTAATTTTTTTAGTTCTATTGAAAGTTAAATTGAATTTAGTGAGATAGCCTATTATTAATTTAATTTAATTTTTTAAACATATGGCAAATATTTAAAAATACTTTCGACTTACTACTATGTTTTGTTAAATGTTTTTTAGTATGGCACCAATATATGTAGGTACATTTCAGTAGCTTATTAATTAAATTAATTTAACCATTTTAAACAAGTGGCAACCCTCTTCAAAAATATTTTCCTATTATATTTTTTTTTTCATTTCACACCAATATTATGTGTTATGTGTACGCAGTTTTCATTGATTTTATTAATTTATTATATTGATTGATTTTATTAATTTATTATATTAAGCATTTTGAACAGGTGGCATCCCGGTTCAAAGACATTATCTAAATTAGTATTACCTGGTATTTTTCGCTTAACATTCTCATTGTGATACTTGATTTAACTTATTATTTTAATTTAATTTTTAAACTTATGGCAAATATGCGAAAATATTTATGAAATTAGGCTTTCATAAACTTTTTGTAGAATGGCACCGATGCAGTGTTAAATGAGTGACACCTCTTCTTTAAAAAAATTTCCTATAAACTTCTTTCATTTCACACCAGTATTGTAATACTTAGTTTATTTGATTAATTAATTCAGATTAAACTTTTTAAACAGGTGGCATCCCTGTTCACAAATATTTTCGGCATTAGCCTTTCTGAACCTCCTTTCATTTGATATCCATATTGCAATATTTGATTTAATAATTTAATTTAACTTTATAAATAGGTGGCATCTCTGTTCGAACATATTAATTTTTTTCGCTTAATGTCCACATTACAATATTTCATTTAACTTATTAATTTAATTTAACTTTATAAACAAGTAGTAAAATTCTTTGAAAAAAAATGTCATACATATATGTTAATCCAAGTTATTATTATTATTATTATTATTTATTAGAGCAATATAAAATATAACACTAATTAAAGGAGCACACTAGCTACTTAGGCCTGCGGTGCGATAATCCAACTTACTATAAGCTATTTTTGTATATAACGACTTCAAAAGGCCGAAAGCGACCCTATGCTGAACTAAGCGGATTTCAGATCTAACGTACTACGTATTACGAAGAGATTCTACCAACTCAACACAATATTTGTCTAATTTTATTTCCCTCTAATATTATTTTCGGTTCAATTTCGATTTGTTTGAAATTTCAATAGCTGTTGGCTAAAGATTCTTTGTTTGTCCAGCTTTGTTGTTCTATGCCACCGTGAAAGAAGAATCTCACTTTATATTCACCTAAGAATTTCCATTTCTACAACATTCATATTACTATCGTACGTGCTGTAAACTTCTTTCATGCAAGGTGCATATCCCCAATTTTTTTGAGTTCTAAATGTTTATTTGCGTTTCGCCCATCATCGCTAATAAATAGCAATTGCAATTGCAGACGTTATGCCATGCAACGGCAAGTGGAACTAATATCAGGTTGTAGAGGTTAATGAGCATAAACTAAGTAAAATAAAAGTTGGCCATTGTTACAAACAGGAGTATACCTACAACACGTAAGAACATAAATTGCAAATGCCGGCTATCAGCAAAGTAATAATAAAAGAAACGTTGTTGTAAAATTATTTATTTTGTTATGCTACAAATGAAGTCGCAATCAATGCGAGACAAATTGAGATATCGTTCGTTGTAAGCAACTAACAACACTCTGCAGTTCTGATAAAGTCTTTTAGTGATTGTTAAAAATTTGTTATGCCTACTAATGATCTGCATTCAGTAATTTAGGGAATGTATTTTAAGCATACATTTCAAATTTCTAATTCAAAGGTGTAATTGAACACTGAGTTGTTTAAATAAAATTATGTCATTATTACGAACATTTGTAAGTTAGTATTTAATTCGCTACTGCTCTTCGTAACTATGTTCCCACAAATGAAAATGGTATACGGCTTTATGTTCAGCATCTTTATCCTAATGGAAAAGCCACAATTTAATCTGATTATGAAAAAAAATTTGTTTCAATTAGGGACCAAATATGATTAGGAAATTTCAATCCAATATTAGCTATTATTTTTTATTGAATTTTTATTATTTATAAATTGGTCTTCGTCGTTTCGACTAATGTTCCATAGGGCGGGGTGTCGCTCGACCATGGGACTTTCGACCATATGGCCGAAAGTCCCCAAAAAAGTGGACATTCGACCATATGGTCGAAAGCCATTGTATGCTAGTGACTTTCGACCATACTTTCAATTTTCTAAAGTGGACATTCGGCCATATGGCATACTGGCACACAGTGACTTTCGACCATATTTTCAATTTAATATTATTTCATATTATTTCATGTTGATGGCGTAGCCGGAGTTTGTCCGGCAAGGGTTATTTTTTTGAAGCGCGGCCAAAGGCCGCTCATTGTTCTTATTGTTGAATTTTATTAAATGCATACGTAACAATTATTTTGTAACAGGGCAAACTTAAATTTAAGCAATTGTTATTTTGGTACAATAGTTTGCCCTTTAACAAACTGCATACTTAACATATGGCCGAAAGTCCCAAAAAAAGTGTGTGCCAGTGACTTTCAACCACATTCTTAATTTAATAAAGTGGACATTCGACCATATGGTCGAAAGTCACTAGCATACAATGACTTTCGTCCATATGGTCGAATGTCCACTTTTTTGGGGAATTACGGCCATATGGTCGAAAGTCCCATGGTCGAGCGACACCCCGTCGTTCCATAGAGGGGTAAAAATTACCGGTCTAAGTTTAAGTAGACTTTTTTTTTAAAACGCCAAAGTAGTTCTGATAATACCTAAGGTATTTTTTTAAGATTCTCTGCAATTTATATTAGATTGGATAATGTGTCTAAGTCAATACCAAGAAGAGTATCCTAAAACTTTTCTTTCGTAATTCCCGTCATCTTCAGTTGATAGAGGCATTCCTTCCCTATTGTATGGTGCAGTGATGATGGAAGGATAACTAAAACTAAAATAATTTATTTAAAATCTATCATAGTTTTCAGTTAAATTGTCCCAGATTTACTTTTCTTAAGCATTGTATTATTTACTAAGCACTTAAAGAAAGCTCTGGACCAATAAATTCTTCAGAAAACGATGAATTTACTGCTTTTATTTTTCATAGAGTAGGTTTTTGCACTTTATTTGCATTTATCATAAGCCGACGCGTTCGATGCGAAACTTCTGTTTGATTTGAAGCCAGTATGAAAAAATCTATGTAGTAGCGGCTATTTCATCTCCAAAAAATATCGAATTTTTATAATGCTGTGTAATAATTTGGAGTACATACGCGCATGCTTATTTACATGTAATGTACATATACAGTGTCTCACAAAAGTGTCGCACCGTGATTTTTTGCATTAAATATCTTTCCTATTTTTATGCAAATATAATTTCTTATATATGTATCATAAAACATATACATAAATCAAAATTAACAAAATCTCAACAAATTTCAAAAATGTTCAAACTATTTAATCAGTATTTTTCAAAAAATTTCGTGTATGTAGTATGTATGTTGTTTTGTAGCCAATTCAATTTCAAAGCAAATTTCAAGAGACTAAAAGTGCCCGTTGATTTTTTAACGATTTTTTTTTTTTTTTTTTGATAATGGTGTTGCGCATTTTCTTCCATCTAATGCTTTAACAAAATTTATTTATTTATTTATATATACGTGCATATGCACATATATGTATATGTATATGAAGGAAATGCACCGTCTGCAAAAAAATAAAATTATTATAAACCAATGGAATTTTTGAAAATATGATGGCAATTTTTTTAAAATTTTGTTTTTTGTTTGTGAGTTTTATATAGTTTGAAAATTTTATTTACATATATACATAGTTTATGTTATATAATGAACTATATGTTTGCAAAAAAGTAATGAAAAACATATAATATGAAAAACATTTTAAACAGTAAAATTTTTAAATTGGCATAACATACATAGGTTGAACTCTTTTAGCTATATATTAAATTTTTTGGTTATAAGGGAGCTGAAACAAAGGAAATTTAAAAAAAGAAATATAGAAAATTAACGGAAATTTTGAAAATTTTATAATTTTTTTAATATGTTGAATTTTACTCAGTTAGAAAATTTTATTTATTGTTATATAATAATTTATTGAAAAAGTAACGGAAAATATTTGTCATGAAAAACATTCTATCAACTCACTGTGCTACTACTTTTATGTGTCACTGTACTTATGTATGTAAGCACTGGTATATTGAAAAAATAAATATCATAAGAAGCATCTAATATGACCGAAAGTAAGAGCCGTGAAATAATTATTAAAAAAGTACTAAAAAAAATCCTCTCCCTGAAAGTAAGAAAAGATTAGCTTGATATGTACATATTTATATGAAGATCAGATATGAAGATCAGGTTGGTTTTTCTAATGATTCGTTTATCCAAAAAAAATAATAATAATTTGACGCCATTCCTGTACTGATTTGTAGATATGTAAATCGTTAGGTATCCACAAAATTAAATCCATATTTTTTTAACAACCCACATTTTCCCTGCCGGGTTTGCATGCATGCAATTTACGTTTTGTGTGCGATCGCTTATGATCGGCGTTTTTATGCAAGCCTAAAAGCATGCTACAAATTTGGCGAACCTTAGTTTCTCATTCAACATTCATCTTTTACGCTCACTTTCCATGCACACCTGGACTCTAATCATTATAAGAGGGGGCAAAAGCAAGATATTTATACAATGAAAGTAAATTTATGAGTGAATCAATTAAAATTAGCGCAGTAAAAATTGCTGAAAGTGCTTGTTACCAACATAGTATATATATTTATCTTCGAAAGAAATAAAAACTATATGTATTACAGATAATTCCGTTAAAAAATTTGTCAAATATTAAGAAGCTATTTCACGCGCCTTTTTTTATTTGCTTGTGTTTTTTATCTTTTCACACATACATATGTATGTATGTATGTGTGTTTGTATGTATGTATAGATGTAGGTATACATGGGTTCATAAAAATAATAGCCAATATGTATTGAGACATATTTTGACAATTTGGTTTTTTTTTTAATTTCATTTTAATTAAACAAAAATACAGATAATCCTATAACAAAAACCGTGTATATCAAATTTTCTATATTTATAAAAATTCAGCAAATTAAAAAAAAAAATTGTCATCAAAATTGTTAACTTTATAATCTGAATTTTTGGAAAACTTTAGATTATATAGTATTATAGCTCATTCAAGTTTGCAATGATAAAATGTAGGTTTGAAGTGGCTCAAACTTCTTGTTGATTTTTAATCGTTTTTTCTTCAATATAAAGAATGAATCGAAAGCCAACGAAAATTACTAAAAATTCCTACTTTTTAGTTAAATAAGCTACAAAACTGCATAAAATTTTCTAAAACTTATTATTAACAAGTTAGAAATTTGTATGATATTATTTTTTTTAATTTTTCGACTTTTGATAAATTTTCTAGAAAGTTGGAAATCTCGACTTACATGGTTTTTATTATAGAATTATCAATATTTTAATTTAAAAAAATAACAAAAAAAGTTAAACAAGGAGAGAAAAAAGTGTCAAAACTTGTAAATATATTTTGCTACTATTTTTTTTAAATTTTTTTTTCATATAAAAAGTTGAAGTTTTACTTTTGTCGTTTATTATGGCTAGCCTCTGTTTTATTTTATTAGTAAAAGTGTATCGATTATTTTAAACCGGAGATTTCTCCCGGTGAGTTTCGATCGTTGCAAAATTATTACAAAAAAACTGAGTATCCAAAAGCCGAAGAATTTCGAAGGTTGTCCATCTATACTTTAATCGTTTGATTGTAATTTTTCCTAAGTATGATTATATCATTTAACAGAAATTCTGCAACTAATGTCGTCATATACAAACCAATTTGGTATAATTATCCAAAGTCCATTCAACTTTGAACTTAATGCGCACACTTATTACATACATATAATATATACGTATAATATATATATACATACATATGTACAAGGAAGCATGCGTACATATTTATACATACATACATAGATATATCTGCGAGTATGGAATGTATTCTGTTGTAGGGTCGAAATAAATTCCGTTCCGGCCAATTGGAGTTACACAGGTGCAGTGCTTATTTATACACACTAATACATTCATACACTCAGAAAAAAACCTTTCCGTTAAACATGAAACCAGTTTCCTTATTTTAAAGTTACTGTTTTTTACTTAATATTACGAAAAATTACACACGTACACAATCCATAAAAATTCAACGAATTTGCTTGCATACAAATTTTCAACTTTTTAATTTGAGTGTTCAGAAAACTTTTTGGTAAGCATTTTTGCAGCTATTTTAATTTATGCAAGTCGGATGTGTCTTCAAACTTAAAAAATTTTGCAAAAATACTGAATAAATAGTATCAAAAATTATATGAAAATTTTTTACAAAGTTTGAAATTCAAATGTACATATGTATATGCTTTCTTTTTAAAGAACGATTAGTATTTTTTAGAAAAAATTAACGCAAAAAATTCACCATGTGGTCAATTGTTTGAGTAACTGTACGCTGATTTCTCTGCTCCCCTAGCCCACAAAGCAGTAGAGAAGGGGGAATTAAATTAGACCGTTTTTTGGAATAGTTTTACATATTTTGTATAAAAGTATTAGCTCAAAATTTATGAAAAGCTAAGATTTTTGACTATTTTTATGAAAATTTTATATTAATATTAG
The DNA here is from genome assembly GCA_951828415.1 of Anomoia purmunda. NCBI lineage: Eukaryota > Metazoa > Arthropoda > Insecta > Diptera > Tephritidae > Anomoia > Anomoia purmunda. The sequence goes on from OX639993.1 coordinate 21,454,443, forward strand.
CTAACTAATATATCTTGAGGGATACGTGTAAAATAATTATTACCTAAGTTCTAAACACAAGATGATAATAACTTTTTTTGTTTTGAAAATCGCTGCTATTTAAAAAAAAAGTCTGCCAAAGCAGTAAGTTGAATTTCCTAAAGGAGCTCAATATGACATGCAAGCAGAGTTGCCAAAGTTACGGTATTTTTTTTTTTAATTTGCTTGCGTTCTCGATTTCTAATTTTCCTCCAAAACCAACTGTTTTGTTGTATATTTCAATAATCACCATCTAAGAACTTAAGATCAAAATCTTTGGTGATTCGGTAGTTAGTGACCTTAAATTTTTAATTCTTACTAAGATTTGTCTATTCCCACGTAAATGAAAAAAATTAAAGTAATTGCATCGAGATTCAGTTTTTTTACCTTATTATTCGCAGATAATTTTAAAATTTCTTGTATTATGATAAAAAGGTTTACTTTTACCATATAAAAAGATAATATTGTAATTATATTCAATTATTCTTTAATATTTTAATAACAATGCCAAGAATAGTTTTTTTTAATGTAAAATGCAAAGTTTAAAACTGCTGCTAAATAGTTTGTTGAGTTTGTCTGATGGTAATACTGGCGTAATTTTCATTTCATCAAAATAAGTAAAAATAATAGACCACTTCCTCAACATTAGTAAAAAATAAAAATAAATAGCTTCGAACAATTTCAAGATACTTTCCCCCGGAGAAGGTTTTTTTTCGGCCCCAAAGTTTATTTTTTCTGAGTGTATGTATGTAAAAAGTAAATTGTCCTCATACCTCCTATATATTCACAATTGCAAATGTATATTAAAGAGGTTCAATTTTGTATCAGAAAAACAATTTCATCGTAGAAAACGGGGCTCTCCCCTCAGTTTTCCCCCTTTTGGTATTTGTAATATACATATAACCCAATTTTACATTTTCTACAGAAACTGACAAAAAAATTAGTAAACTTTTGTAAAACGCTACTGTTGCTAGCTTGTTATATTTTTTCAACTAATTTAAACTTGAACTGTGTTCATAAAAATAATAGTAAAACGTAGTGACAAGCTTTGACTTTCCTTAATGAGATTTAATAACTTTTTATAAAAATATGGATAATTCTATAAAAAAAAAACCCAAAAACCATTTTAGACAAAGTTTCAAAATTTCTAGAAAATTTATAGAAATTTAACAAATTAAAAAAAAAATGTCATCAAAACTTCCAACTATTTAATGCGAATTTTTAGAAAATTTTCCACTATACAGTTTTTTACCCCATTCGATTTTAAAAATGCTTGCAAATTTTTGATATTTTTTTCGCTGGCCTATTGAACAAAATTTAATTGTATATAGAAAAAAATGCCGAAAACCGCCAGCAAAAATAAAATGATAAAAAATCAACAAGGATTTCGAACCACTTGAAATTTACATTTTATTGTAATCAAATTGAATGAACTTTAAAACTAAAAAGTTAGAAATTTTCTTTTTTAATTTGTTGAATTTTTTGACGTTTTCTAGAAAGTTTGAAAATCGACTTATAGGATTTTAATTATAGAATTATCTGTATTTTTATAAAAAAAAAATATTAAAATTAAATAAGGAAAGACAAAATTGTCAAAACTTGTCAATATATTTGGCCATTATTTTCATGAACACAACTGTTATGTACAAAATTTGTTAAATAACACATTTTTCGACACGAGGATAAATTATGGAACCTGTCCGACCCCTATCTAAAATTGTTTAATCCCTTTAATAGACATTAAACTTGGTCGCGTAAAAAAATTTGGTCATTAACCCACTGAAATAGAAGTTTTCGTACCCGTCGTGTTTTCCTCATAACGTTTTGATTTATTTTATTATATGGTAGGTATTTTAAAGTACTACATCTTTGTATGTATCCCTCTTAGACTACTTGACCTAAAGAACTTACTTCAACTAAAAAACTCAAATTCTTGAATTTAAAAATTCAACAATTGGTGAATTTGTCTTTAGGCCCCACGTAGTTTTGGCGGAAAATTTGTATAACAATAACATACTCTCGAAGTAAGCTATCAAACTTGAGAGTAATGTCAAATTTTTTTGTGTCTGAATCGACCTGACCCAATGTATGAACTTATACACATACATATGAATTTTTTATAACAAATATCATTTGTATCTGCCGAAGCGCATTTCCGTTTTCATGTTTATCATCGGTCAGTATCTTCACCCAAAACGCGAGCAGCTAAAAATATATAACACAAAAAAAAAACAGAAGCAAACGGCTTTTTCTGCCACTAATTTCATGTCAATTCTTTCAAATCGCTTTAAGCGCGCTTGTCACGTGTCAAAACACATACAAAGCCACTTTTGTTGTTTACTATGCTATATATTTAGTCGCAGTGTCAATATTTGTTGAATTTATTTATTTTTTAACCCTTCAACTATCATCTGCTGCACGGCAATCCACATTTATTATGGCACTGTAGCCTAGGCGCCGCTCGTCATCAACCTCGTCATTCAAATGCGTGTACATAAATACTTAGTAGCCATATTTAAACCCCGCGATAGATAGACTAACTGTCGTCAGCTGTATTTGACGAAGATAATTTCCTGAAGTGAACACCTCAACCAACTCCCCAACAGGTGTTTCCTGAAGTCATACGACCGACCAGCCCTTTCTATCAGACACGCGCCTGTTTAAAAATTCATTTATGTATATACCCACACACACACACACACACACACACAAATATCTCTGTATAGGTAAAAGTGTGCACGTTCTACCTTGTGGGGTCGGAAAAGTAGGTATGTAGTATGTTTGATCCAGATAGGCAGATAACACTCGTGCCAGGGTTCGACTTTTGCCAAACCATGCACCGCGGGCATAAACAAACACTTAGGGCTAATGAACTCGTCTGATTGGCAGATATATTTACTGCGAGTTTTTATAAATATATATGAAATTCATTAAATATTTCTGCTTTTGTATTGCTACATATTTGCGAGGTATTGAAATTATATCTTAAAAAATTAAAAAATGCAACATTAAAGCCATTTCAATTAGTCTACAAAAGACTCTTTGGTATTTTTCCGCATTTTTAACAGAAATTGAGTGGATCAATAGAATGTAAAGTGGGCAAAAAATTGTCGAGAATTTAAAAAAAAAAACATTCATTAAAATTTATATCAACCCATAATTTTTGAGCTCACAGGCCAAGGCGAATTTACACAAGGTGGTGTTGAGCAACCAGCTGAGTGAATTCGCTTGCTGTACTGAATGTCAAAACTATCTGTTTGTACATTGTGAATGGATACAAGTGAGAAGTCTTCTAAATTAAAGATGCCGGTGGCTGATATTAAATGTCACAAATAGCAATTATTAATTGCCAAACAGTTGTGCCGAATTTTGACGTCGATGGGCTAAGATTTTTCACTTGCATTGCGTTTGGATATAGGAAAAGCAACAAGAGTTCACATGCCGACTTAGTGTCCCAGGCAGAGTCTATAAAGAAATCTGGATGTCCTTGAGCATAAAAATTGTTGTTTATATCAGTATTGAAAAAACATCAACAACATTCAAAGTGATAGAAAATTAGGAAACAAATCTTTCTTCACTGTAAATATTCCTAATGAAGATTTACAAATTTAAATTTTAACAAAAATATAAGCCACTTTATTAAAAAAAAATTCTTCATTACTTTTTAGTATATATAATTATTTTGGATGCGCAAACAAAAATCGCAAAGCAGAAAAATGTATCAAAAATTATGTAAATTAAATTTATAACATATTTTAATAAATATTTGTACCGTTGCTTTTTTAAGTATCTATCCTTTGTATAAATAATACAACATTACGTAGTGGTTTCAATTTTGATACGAACTTTTGTTTCATTCAAGTTTATCTGAGAAAAAACTCTCAATGTTAAAATATTCCATATAGTTTTTTTTTAATGGGACAACCGGAAAGAATTAACTATTAATTTGCTTTAAATTTAAAATAGTTACCTAGAATATTTCAAGTTCTGCAAGATTCCTTGATTTTTTGTATAGAGTTTTGAATTGTTTTTATTATCAGCTTGTTAAGTTTTTTGGAAATATTATGAAAAAATATCTTTATTTGGAAGATTAATCTTACGTCCGCTTGGCTGTTTGAAAAAATAGTTAAGACTGACGCAGCTCGAGTTTCCCACCACATCGGATGGAAAGACGGTGAGACCATCGGTCTCAGGTCCACATATTCCTACACCTATCTCCATCTTCGACGCAAAAATATATCAATATATAGATCCGAAGCCCCCTTTTTCTTGCCCAAGCAGAGTTTCCAGTCATGTTGTCAGAAATTCTATAAATTTTCAACCCTTGTACCCTTCCCAGGATCCTCGTTTACAGAGAATATCCTCTTCATAAATACGTAATTTTGTGTTGTTTTTTTTAATTCTATAGGCTACGATATCGTAACCACACTCTTGTAATCTGATTAGAAGTTGCAGACTCCGCATACTACCAACCAGGCACCCATTTCTGGGATTGATGGAGTAGCTCAGTGGGTCATTCGAAAAACGGAAGAGATCTGTGTCGTATCCCATCGCCCAGACATACCCAAAAAAGATGAAATTCTCTCCCAGGGAGTTTTCATCTTCCTGACCGATTCCGACCGGATCTTTCGGCTGGCGACCGTTATATTGTATAACAGGTTTCAAATTATTCCAGCTTAAGGCCAAAGTTGTCAAAACGCTAGGTTATTTATTTTGGAAACTCTTTTTTATGTAAAGTTTGGTTTCTTTTATTAAATTATACTTGAATTTTTTTGTGAATCCGGTGAATTCTTCTAGTGATTTCCAACTATCATTTTTGCATAATTCGGGTAAGGTATTTATTTTTATTTCGATTATTTACTCAGTGGAGACACTTTAATAATAATACTTATATTTTGGAGCCTACATCGTTGTTTTTCCGAACTTCTCCTACAATTTATGACATGCGTCTTGATGTTTTACACCGACTCCGAACGGCAAATGATTTTTGCGAGTTTGTCATTGCCTGCCGAACGGTGGCCGCCATTAGAGAAAGCTTTTCTATAACTATAAACCGGTCGAGATTTGAATCCGGGACACACCGAATGGGGTGCGAACTCGCTACACACTGGGTTATTGGGGCCGCCTATGCTTATATGTATGTATATAAAATAAAGTTCCAAATGGCGTATGAAGAGCCGTAGTTCAAAAACTAATGAACGACTATATTTTAATCCGGTTGAGGGCGCATGAGTCTAGATATTCAGAAAATCTGTATTTACGATATGATGTTGAAGTGGGAGTATGGCGAGAAATATTTTAAAAAATAATGATCCCCTAGGCGGCGCTATAGTCGAGATATCTATACATTCTGTATTTACCGTCCTATTTTGATAAAATTAAAAACCTATATTGCAGGTGAGTTAGCAAATACTTTTACGGAAAATGGAGCCACTAGATATCGCTTTATTCAGAAAGCTCGCAGTTGACAAAAGCAATTTGAAATACTTTGACGGAACTAGAACCGGCATAAGCGATATATAATTTACAGTTGTATTTGACAGATACATATCTATTGAAAATTCTGACAAAAAACTACTACTAACTTTAGAGTCGACTACGTCTGAACAGTAAACACGCAATTCATCTAAACATAGTTTTTAGTTTTAAAAATCTGCTACAGTTTAAGGAAAAATAGGAGGCTAAGCAGATGGAGTAGAGGGTAGCATATAAATTTTAATATTCTGTTAGATAAAACTATTTCTAGCATATCGTACTAGTAGTACTTTAAATCGCTGGGCGATAACCTTTCGTTTCCACATTCGGTTCGAAATTTCTAGCTCAATTTTTCTTTTGATTAAGAAAATGCATACTTTTATTACAATACCGAAGCATTTGCAAACAGTATGCGCTTACAATGGCGCTATGCCCCCTTTTTCGTATAGTTAATACAAAATTTTAGCATATTAAAAAATTCCTTGAAAACTCCATTAACTGATTCATTTTTTTTGTCTTTATTTACAGTAATCGCAAAGGCCAAAACGATTTAAATCTATTCAAAGAGACAAATTTGAAACTAATTGGAAAACAACGACCGCACCAAACCTCAGCTGCGCATGCGCGCAGACGGTAACAACGCGCGCTACAAACGAATGTATGAGCGCCCAAAATGGGTACATGGAATGTCACCGGGCAATTACGAAAAACTCAAAACAAATTATAACAAAAGCGGTAATAACCAAATCTGCATAGAGGGTAATCAACAACAACAATCACAACAGCAGACCTTAAAGTGCGGGCGGAAGAGGTGGAAGCGAAAATATAACTTTGAAGGCATTAACCAAGAAGAGCAAGCACACACATAATTTTGTAATTGTAATTTCCGCCATTAGCACGCTGCCCCAAAATTAATGGTAACAACGCGCAACCACAAAAATGCAAACATTTTCGAAAAGCAAACTATTTGAGGTGCTCATTTTTGCATTGATTGCACAAACGTTTGCAGGCATTCTACCACCCGCGCAAATCTGGCGGCGACTAAGTCGTCGAGCAATCGATGGTGCAGCAGAAAGCGCAAAGACCGCTGCCAATGACCGTGACATTGCGTCAATGGTGGCAGCGACAGCGAACGATCAGAGCGACGATCAAATCAGTTTGAAACTCAAGTCAATTCAGGGTGTCGTCGCCAATGCAAACACAGCGGACACGGCTGATGAAAGTGAAATCTCACGAGCGGTGAAAAGCACAAAGTTATTACCTGCATTGGGTAATAGTCACGCAAGCGCAGGTGAACCCAAGTCAAGCGCAAAGCTGATGCTGAATCGGGTGGAAAGTCATGAAGTGGAAAGCGCAAATGGTTATGAAACTAAAGAGATTGTAGAAGAAACTAAAGAAAATGCTACAATGCACAATGACTCAGAGGAGATTAGTAGCAAGCAATTGGACGCCGGAAAGTTTGGTGGGGAATCTCAGGATGTCAGCACTACAACTACACGCATGGCAAGTGTATACAATCAAGCTAATGAGACGTTAGAAAAGACATTGGCCAAAGACACCTCGAAAAGCCACCATGTCAGCAACGGGTTGGATGAAGTGGTCCTACAATTTAATGATGGAAAATCGAAAAGCCTGGAGTCTGTAGAGATCAAAGATGAGCAGCAGCCCGCAACGACTGAGTCAATTTTAAAAGATGTGGAAAATATAGCGCTAAAGATAACTAAACCAATAACGGATCGTACTCTCCTTCCAACTGATGAGCGCACTGAGGATGCTCGAAGCAAAGTGCTAACAGAAACGGAAATCGGGCACAATGCAGGTAGTTTAGAAGAAGCTGGCGAATCGTTGGGACGATCAATGGACGCTGTGCATAGTAGCGAAAATAAATTGGAAGTAGCTTTTGGAGAGAAGACGCTCGCAGATGAAAAAATTAACACAACAACAGTTATGAAATTCGCAGCCAAAAGCGATGTATCAACCGAGAAATGGGAGAATACAACAACTGTTGGTGAACCGGATAAACATTCTCTGAACCAAAATGAAACAAATATTGCAGAACAGCAGCTGCAAGGCAAACAAAAAATAGAAGTCGACTTACAACATTCACAGTCTAACGAATCTACCACTTTTCACTCTGAACCTCATACAACAACAACACCAAAAGGACTTACCGACATCCAAGCAGAAGTTCAGCTAAGTTCTCATATTAGCCACATAACCGCTGCCGAGAAGCGTGGTAAATTCATCAGCGGCAATTCGACGAATTCACGAAATATGAACTTGCCGGACGGACCGGAAGTTTGGTCCCTAGCGGGCATGAGAACAGTGCCTAAAGTAACGCATCAAAACGGCACATCCATGCTGGCCAACGACAATAATGGCGGGGCATATCCAAATTGGCAGTTAAATGAAATTGTGACCACCGAGCGTGCGCTGAATGTAAGCAGCTACAGTGAGAAGAATTTATTAGATTGGACGAAGGTAATGGGTATGCGCGGAGTGTTGGAACCTGCGGATGCCATGGAAAAAAATCATCTAACGGAGAGTGCGTTAGAGAATGATGGCGATATTGAATCAGTGAAGGGATCAAAGACGGCGCTACCTATGCTAATGGCAGATAAGTTTGAGACTGAGGGGCCTTCGAAAGTCATTGATGTAACAACACCACACCAAACTACCAAAGCCTCAGCTCCGACGAGTGTCAGCGAAAAGCCCACTGCCACTCATGTGATGAATGAGATTGATATAATGCAAATGATAACAAATTTAAGCGAAATAACAGCGCTACCTACAATGGTAACCACCACCGCACAAACAACAGTTTCAAGTGACTCTCCCTTATCAGTTGATGATAACACGAAGTTTAGAATTACCGCTGTAGCCGTCGCCGATGTAGGAGAGTCGCTGAATAAATCATCGTCTGCGTACACTGAATCATCGACGCCACAGAAGAGCGCTGAAAAAACAGATGTAGGCAATTTTAACGCGGCTATGGAGAGCAGCACAGAACGGCAGCCAAGCGATGATTTCAATTTCATTGTTACGTCAACGACGCCAATGGCTTTGTTGGAGATTTCTGACGCAGCGATAGCAGTGTCAATACTTAACGATACAACAACTGTGGCAACAATGCCAACGGCGTTCCCACTTGGGCAGTCAACCTCAACGACACCATCCCCCAGTGATGGAGCAGAAGCTCCAAAGCATTGGCAAAATGCAACGACACTGGAGACGCAACATGAGACAACGCAAATTACGCTGCTGAAAAACGTTGACGCGGGCGTCAACAATACAACAAGAGTCGACATGAGCAGCAGTAATTATGGCGTACACGATGTCACAATTGAGCAGCACTCGAAACGAGAACCCGAAACTGTAACCGAGACTGAAATTGAGGCGCAAACTACATTGCTAACAGTTAGTGAGCTACCGTCTAGCGAAGCGCACGGCCTAGCAAGTGCAGCCGAACGAAAAACAGACGTGAATGTGAATACTAACGCGAGTGGGAGTGGAAGTGTGGTAACGGGTGAGGGCATATCGACGCAAAACGAAACGCCAAACGTTGTCACGGAAACTACCACAGAAAGTAGTCAAATTGCAACAACGACAGCAATTGCTTTTATAAACACCACGGTATTGTCAACCGATTTGGTGGACACAAATGTCAGTGCAAATATTAGTGTAGTGCCCACAGTGACAGTGACCGAAATAGCAACAACAACGGAAGTTAGCCAAATTGGTAATGAAGTGGAATTAGAAATACGCACCGCACATATTACTGCCACAGCAGACGAACAGACAGACTCAGCGACAGCGACGGCGACGTTAAATAACGATACAGGTTCAAGAACAGTCGAAGTGCTGGACAAAACGACGGCGGCGACGACGACGGCGACGACTTATGAGCCAAGCACAACGGCAAAAACTGTGTCGTCCATAAATGAGTTATTAATGCTAGTGAACGTAACAACAACCACAACTACAGCTACAACTACAAGTACGACAGCAGTGCCAATTACGACGCCACTAACGCAATTCACAGTGGAACCAGTTCTGTACGAAACAACAACCCTTAAAAGTGACGAAAGTGTAAACGAAGATACCACAACCACCATAATACCATTGGAAGCAATAACAGTGAGGCCAACTGGGTCAGTGTTCGATAATAATACAAGCACTGCTAACACAGCACCAACACCTGTCGATTTTCAAAATCACACAGCTGTTGCGGCGGATACACATGACAAAGAAAGTGCAATCGAAACGAATGTCATCGATCAGCTGGACAATACGACAGTGAAAATTAGCGATACTAGCACAACCAAAACAACAACTAGCACCATGACAATAACTGAAGTAGGGGTCGCCGAGCCTGAGATTGTGACCGCTTCCAACGTAAGCAATGAAACAGTGTTGCCGGGTCTGCAGGACGCAGAGAAGGGAATTGTAGCAACTACAACCACGACTATGGCTAGCGTGCTCTTAAGCAGCACGGACAGTACTCCAGCAACGCTGTCTGCGGCAGTGCACAACTCAAGCCTTGACACGACCACCACCGAACCACCGCTAATCAATTTGCTTGACGATTTGACAACACCAAGAACAACGTCAGCAATTTCTACATCCAGTCAGCCACCTGAAACTACCTCCAGTACTGGCGTAAAACCGCAAGAAGTCTTCGCAGTATTCTCAACCACCGAAAGCACCAGCACTGCCGCCATTCCTCCTCTAGTGCCAATGTTACCCACCACCAGTAGCACCGCCTCGCCTGTAGATTCTGCGGCATCCGCACACATTCCGACAGTGGCCAGCACTATTGCTACCGTCACCACCACCACTATACTGCCTCCCACCCTCCAAGCGTCTATCGGTGGTGGCGCTGGCGGTGGCGAAATGCCCACTCATTTGCCTGGCATGATCAATGCGGGCATGCGTCCGAACTCCAGTGATGCCAATGAGACAGATGTGAATGTCATTATCGCCATTACGGTGAGCATTATTGGTGTGGTGGCGCTCATACTGCTTGTTGCTTTCCTTTATCTAATGCGTAAGCGTCAGAAGCAAATGTCCTATGGTCAACGTTGTCGTCCGGTGAGTTTGGATGCCTATAGTCTGGACAATGTTTCTGTATTGGGTAGTGTTCGGCGAAAGGGTGCTTTGCGTGCCTCGAAACGTTCTTATGGCAATATTGCCTTCGATGATCCATCACTGCGGCATAACGCACTCAGTGCTAGCGAATTGGCCAAATTTGTGGAGCGTCGATCGAGTATATTTGAGGAATTTAGGGATGTGCCGCAAATTATAACGCGTGCAGATGAAGTACCACCAGGCTGTGAAGATAAAAATCGGTAAGTTCTATATGAATTGCTGCTGTAGGTGTGTATGCGTAGTGTACGCGAAAGTATAACTGACAAGATTATCTTTTATGTAAATGGACAATGGGCTTTACCTGTATATGTGTACAGTTAACGTCAAAAGAAAGTGCGCATACATTTTTATTGCATTTCTTGTTTTATTTCAACTTTTGCTAGATGATTAGAGCTCTTGCCAAAAAAACGACTATCTTAAAAAAACGACTATCTTATCAAGAAGTCAACTATCGGATAGCAAGTAATCAACTAATCGTTAGCTTCGACTAACCGCGCAAACTCGATCAGCCTGAATATCGATTAACCGAAATTGTAGAACGAGAGTATACCCGGATTAGTCTATTAGTATTGCTAAAAGGGCTAATTCATTTAAAAGAAAATATGACCGACAGACAAGTAATTGATTTGTATTTTTGTTTAATAAGCTTTAACATTTATAATTTTTACACAATTTCTTAGAAACAAGTCTTGGTTAACAACTCTTTATTTTCCTTACATGTAGTTTGCACTCACATAAAGCAGTAAACAAAACTTTGACATTTTTATAACTAACGTTTATTTATTAAAAATAATTTATTACTAAATTAAACATTTTAATTGTTAATAGCATTTAAAAAGCAGAAATAAAACCGATTAGTATATTTCTGCTACCTTTTGGCGTATTAAAGACAACTAGTCTTTATTTGTTCCCGTTTGGCTATAAAAGTGAAAATTACACCCCTATTGTGAATGTCGACTGATAGTGGATCAGTTAATTATATTTTTGGATTGCGAAACTTGATCCTCAAATTTTCGTCTAACAAATATTTGTGGAATGCTGATCGATAGTCGTTCATTGAACGAGAAATCGCCAGTCACAATATCATCGACAAGTATCATCGGCTATAAGATGGAGTACCTAACTTGAGTGTTTCACCAAGACAATGATTCTAAACATACACCGAAAATTGTAAAAGATACAAGCAATTGGAACATCGGGCCTCAAACCCATAAAGCCTCTAAGCCTGACGTAATTAAAATTAAAGCAAATGCACTCATAATATTTAAATTTATTTTCCGTCACTCAATGTTCTTTTGTACGCTTTCTTTTCACGGCAAAGTATTCAACTGAAGTCTCTCAAGTTTTCTGCTCATAACTTTTGTTGTTGTAAAAATTTTATATATCTTTTTCCATGAAATACAAAAGCATTAAATACTATTTAAAAAAATTAAAAAAATGTTACATTAATCATCTAAAAAAAGCAATGTAATAAAAAAGTTAGCACACTTTATTTTGACGTTGACTATAATTGAGTTTACATAGTCACTGTTACCAATCGCTCTTATCTTTTTAACATCAAAGATAAAAAAGTTCTCGACACTTTGTCAGAAATTGCCCAAACACTTCTACAATTTCGAATAGCACAAGTTAAGCTGGAAGTGTGAGTGACCTTAATCATGAAGGACGACAAAAATAATTGTTTTGAACCTATAAATTACGAGGCATATATAAAAGCATTATTGATAATTTACATTGCTACAAGATCGATTCATCGGATAGCACTCATAGTACTCAAAATACGTTATAAAAAATTATAAAGATAACCTTCAGTTTATTTGAGAACTTGAAAATATAAAATAGCGAAATTATCGACATACTTTGGACGAGGACCTTATTTACGTCAAGGCGAATTCATACCAGATACCAGGTGGTGGCATTTAGCAGCAAGAATTCAATGTATTTTGTTTTTGAATTTTTGTAACTGCCATTTGAAGTCAGCATAGAACTCAATATGAAAACGTGGACTTCAAATTGAAGAAGAAGTTCGGGTAGATATCGAGATACGTGATGTGATTATTAGCTATGCCATGGATCTATGGGTTTTTAGTATCACCCTAATGTTCCAGCATTTGCACCCAGAATCGAGATTTAACTAAAACTTTTTCATTTCGGCAATGTAATGAGACATTCGTCCATTTTTTCGAGAAAAAAATGTAGTTATGTTGCCAAAAATTAAAAAACTGCAATATGTTCGAAAGCTGGTCCATCAGATCATTTTACTTTCCCCATTCAATAAAGCCCTTCTATCTGAGCCCATTATAAAAAATCTTCTTTCTAAGTAACCATTTTTTTCAATCAATTAGATTTTCTTTTAAATCTGAAAATGTATAACGGAAATTCGTTTAAAAAAACGTAATAATTTGCTTAGTAGAAAAAGTTTCGTGTGGACTAGGTTTCGCGCAATAGTAGCTATTCAAAAATTATGGCTCACCCTAATACTTGTGCACATGATACACATTGAGTTGTACAATGTCGTTTTGAGTCATCATCGCACTGTTTTTGTGATTTTAAGCTGTTAATTAATTAAATTAATCTCCTTCATATCATTGCCAAGTCAAGTATTCTAATAAATGTTTCATTTTTTTCCACTTTTTCGTTTGTTATTTGACTGTTGTCTGTGCACTCAATTAAATAACTGAATGCCGGTTTTAGATATGCCAATGTAATACCGCTTCCTGAGACGCGTGTCGTACTACAACAGCTTGGAGACGATGACAAAACGGAATATATAAATGCCAATTATGTCAGGGTAAGTACGAAATAAGTAAGAATCCGATATTTTTACATACATACATCTTATTTTTATTGAAGCTTATGCGTAAAAGTGCTGCTTAGCTAAGCAGACGAAGTTTACAATAGAATGGAAACTCCGGGGGAACTTCTCTCCCTTTCCCATGTTAAAGCAATGACAGAGGCAGTTTCTATACAGAATAGAGCTGAATATAATTTTGATAATAAGCTATAGGTAATTTTGTATGCATAACACGCATGGCTTTTAGAAATGTGCGAAATATTCAATAAGATGCATTTCTGCATCAAAAACAAAATTTTGAAAAAAAATGTCGCTTACCTTTTTTTGAGGTTAGGACTCAATATGTATTTACTTAATGAAATATATTTTTTTTAACATACTCTAACTCATGTGATATACAAATAGTCGCTCAAAGCGAAACTCGTACAGTGATATTTTTTTTTTTTCTTTTTCAAAATACTCCCAATATTTTTCATGGCATTTTTTAACTATTTTTTTTATAGAAATGTAATTCATTATGTAACATAAACTATATAAATTAAAGTTTCAAACTTTATAGAAAATTCACAAAAATTCAACAAAGTAAAAAAAAAAATTCATCGGATTTTCAGAAGTTTCAAACAGAATTTTCAGAAACTTTTCGAGTATGCAATTTAGTAGCCTATAAAATTGTCCAACTTGCATTTAGCTAAAAATTACCGTTGACTTTTTTGTTGATCGAATTTTTAACTTTTGAAAATTCGTTGACATTTTTTTTTTAATTTATTGAATTTTTGTAAATTCTGCATAAAGCTTGAAACTTTGATTTATAGGATTTATGTTGCATAATGAACTATATTTCTATAAACAATTAATGAAACAAAATTTTCTTGGAAATCATTGGGAATATTAAAAAAAAAGCATTGCTGTACGAGTTTCGCTTTGAGGGTGCGTAATTCCTCATACAAAAAAAAATATTGATACTGTGTTTCCATCGGAATCATAAAATTTATTATGTTTTAATAGTTCCATTAACATATTAAAATTTACGTGAGCTGGAACGATTGAAAATGGATTCATTTTTTTAAATGAAAGTGTTTTTTTTTTAATTTTTTTTTTTCAAAAAAACCTCAGATGATAAAACATATCTGCATAATAATATTAGTTTATTTTTATTCAAATGTGCTGATATTTGCAAAAAAAAATTGGAACGTTAATTTGTAAGGAAATAAAAAGGGTGAGAAATACTTTCTTATAAACCAAAATCGATCATGGTTTAGCTATGTAAGTCATTCAACTTTTTCTTAAACCAGTCTTCCACAAAATGTCAAAAGGCGTATAAAAACATCTCACTATTATGATTCTGTTGAACATTTTTTTTTTATATTTTATACAAAGCTTTTTCATCTGAGGTAATTTTTTTTATTTGTTTTTATGTTTATAAAAAACTTTATTTTTGGAGGTAGGTATTCTCAAATTGGCTAAGCTCACGTAAATCTCAATAATTTTCCGAGATATTATGACGGAAATTTTATAACTCCGGTGGAAAACCCCCTAATTTACTTTGATGAGGCACCCTAATGTGCATATATGTTGTATATGTATGGATTTAAAAGCTCTTCTGACTTTCCAATCGGAAGTATGTCGAGTCAAATTCACAGATAAACCTTTATTATAACTAAGAGAGACAATAACTACAAAACTAGATAAACTTTGGGGTGACTATTGCGGATCGTTCTGTCTAGAGAACAGGGAATCCATCGTATGGCGCAGGTATACGAATTAAAAAAAAACTCGATACATATGGAAAGTATCCTGTCAGTTTTCAAACGGAGGCCCATCCAATAGATATTTGTGGCAGAGAGCATCTTAGAAGAGGTATAACGTCGAACCTCACCTGCATTATGTCGGACAGTCAAACTGCATTAAAAGCACTGAGGTTACACATAATTACCCCAAAACTTGTGGACCCTTCCGTCAAGGGGGCATCAAATAAACTACTTAGCTTAAGCAGAGATGACCTTTCAGCGCTCATTGGGTGCTTCACGAGACATTGCTGTCTATAATATCACTTAGAAAATGATTAAAAAATGAGTAATATTTAATAATTTTCAATACGAGTACTACTTGATAGAAGGTGGAGAGATTTAAAAAATTTCGCATTGAAAGAAAAATTCGCAATGATTCGCAAACAATATCAAATTATAATTAAATTATTTACAGAATCTGCAACCTAAAAATACCCCCAAAAGAGTACTTGTGACCTAAGGGGTGCTGTTTTTCAACTGTATTATTAAAATTATTTTATTAAAATCTTCTAGAGAAGTGAACGCTAGTAAAATTGCTGGCTTAAAATGTCTTTGGAAAATTTTAACACATAACTTGTAACTTTTAATTAACTTTCAATAAACTTATTTCAAATAAGGTTCAATAAAGCCCATTAGGGAGGAAATTAGAGAGTTAAAATATTTACAAAGTAAATGGTGTTAAACTTTAGTAAAGATTTCTACTGACACGATTTGAAACTAACCCATCGCAAAACAAAAGTGTGATTAGGCTTGACTACCACGCTTGTATACTCGTACTAAAGCTTGGAATACTTTGGATGCAACCAGCAATCGACCACACGACTATGGCGTTATGTCTATCTACGTTATGTTTGCTTGCGTCGTTGGGTAGACAACGTTACCACTAAATTCTAATATTAAAAATGAAAGGGGTTAATTAAATAACGATGACTAAAAAATTAAAAATATATTATTTAATAAATTATTATAGTTACAAAAGAGAAAATTAAGCGATAACATTTAGAATTGCCCAAAATTTACAATAGATAATAATTTGCACTAATTCGCGAATTCAAATGGAAATATGTAGATCTAATTTAGCTGCAGCTATATTTTTATCTATTCGTGACGTTGCCTTGTCGCCATCAAAATAATTATCTACTCGTAATATAATATTTAAATAATATGACAGCTTTAGCGCGTGGCCTGTCGTTTTGTATAACGTTTGCAATTGGTTTAATATTAAATTCTATTTCTAAAAATATTTGACTTTAATCTGTAATCCTATAACTGCATGTGTTCAGACAATATATGTAAATATTTTCTAATATCTGATGAAAGTCTGTTCACTGAAGCTCCAAAGTAAATCAAATCATTGTTTCTTATCTAGAGTGTCATCCGTCTCCGTTGTTTTAAATAAATATTGCATTCGTTCTAGTATATATATGTAAGTTTACATATATTCAAAGTAGATTGCTCACTTTTATACAAATGTATACTAGGGATGTCAATATTAGCGGACATTTTTATCCCGGAATTTTGGGATATTTTTAAAGTAAAGCCGGGATAAATCACGGGATACACCTTGATACATACATTTTTTTTATATGGCGGTCCCCTAAGCGGAGTGTGTAGCTTGTGCGCGCTTCATTCCCTATGTCCTGGGAAAATTTTAGCAATTAAGATTATTTTTAATAGTTTAATGAAAATTCTCATAAAAGTGTTGTTCACAAAAAAATATTATGTTTAAAAATCCTTCGACACGTCAATGCTTGTAGCAAACTTTAGTGTGTTTGCAACAAAAATTGCGCTCTGAAGATTTCCGGGTGGCCCATTTCAGGAATTTTCACAACATTTTCTTCAACTTTTTTGCTGTTTAGATTTTTTGGTATAAGTAGATTAATAAAAATTCCTTGGAAATCGAAAAGCTTTTATTGTAATCAAATTTTGTAATAAATAAGTTTTTTCTTCTTTCAATTTGATATTTAAAATTTTCGGAATCCCGTGATTAGCATCCCTAATGTATACATATTTACCTGTGCATGTACTATGTGTGTACATCTCGTACGTTATCTCTGTATACTCGTACAATATGTACTTGCATGTCGAGAATGTCAGTTACTTGATGTTATTGTTTATTTTACTTTACCTTGTATCTTATTGCTTTTGTAGATAATTATAATAAAAAGCTACAAGCGCAAAATTACGCGAACATTTGACGTTCCGTTTTATTTCCTTCCTTTCTCTTCATACAAATGAATTAAGTGAACGCATAAGTTACGTAAATTTTAGATCATTTTTATGTGCATATAATATATGTATATGTTAATATGTATATAGTAGTAACACGTGTAAATCTATGTAAATTCCCACCCCACCTCATTTCATTCTCTAGTCTCCGTAGCATTTTATGATGTGATGACTTCAACAATTAAGCTTCACGCTCGTGGATTCAAGTTGAAATCATCATGCTCGGTGCACTTCGATGCCACTTTTATGTATGTACATATGTACATTAGACCGGGTCAGTTCCCCATATGAAAGAAAAGAGTTTACAATTAAAAACCTCACTGCCCCTAGTTTGAAAGCTAATTTTGTGGTTCATCAAAATTTTCTATACCATACAATTGTATATAACCTTTAACCTCTGCCTCCTTAGCCTAATAAGTTGAATTGACTTAATTCCTACCATTCCTAAAACAACTTTACTCTTCATAAAATGAAACGTTTCAGTAAAGTACTCAGCGATATAGAATTATTATTATTTTTCCTAATTTTAATAAGAATTGGAAAAATTGTTTCCTATTACTTGTGATACAAATTTTTTAAATTATTGATAAGTTCTAATCTGAGACTTATGTAAATTATAAAAGGCTTTTCATAATAATTATGAGTGAACAAATTTTTTGTAAGCCTTCAAAGACGAAACTTTTGTCGGGACTAGCCGGCATCACTTCTGGACTAGTTCAGGACGCCAGGATATTAATTTTTATTGTTTTTTTTCACTTAATAGTACCAAACTAGTCCAGAAGTCATCACGAACTGATCCCATTATGATTTCGAACTACCCCCGAATCAGTCTTGAACTAATCCCGAAATGATGCTTGAAAAATCCCGTCCTGCAAGACTTAAAAAATTATATCTCACTCATAATTAATATGAGAAGACTTTTTAACATAAGTTTATTAAAAATATTTATCTCGCTGATAATTATTATGAAAAGACTTTTATATTACTAGTCTTTGAATAGTAGTTATATAAAAAAAACGGCGAATGGTGCTTTCTTACAATATTAGCAAAGTTGTTCATGATATTTTTTTTCGTTAATTATATACAAAACTATAGATCATACTATAGCAAAAACTATGTAAATTAATGTATCGAACTTGATACAAAATTTATGAAACTCAACATCGAAATTTTTCAAATTTTTAGAAATAAATGTAGAAAACTCTTGAAATTATAAACCAGCGGCCACTTCAAACTTGCACTTTATTGTGCTGTATATTCGAAAAATTTCTAAAAACTTTTTTAAATATTTTTTGAATTTCGATGAAAATTGGTTGAGTTTTCATAAATTTTATATAAAGTTTGAAACATTAATTTAAATGATTTTTATTATACTATGAACTATATTTGTATATAAAATTGAAGAGAAAAAAATGTAGCGTGAAAAGCCTTGCTAATATTTTAAAAAGGTCACCATTCGACCGATTTTGCTCACCACTGTATGCATCTGCTCAAAATTACATTTGCAACGATATATATATAAGTACATGTGTATCACACTTTTGAAACCCTCTCAAAGTAAACTTTCAGACTGGGAGGGTAATTTCTAATTTTTTCCACGACCAAGTCTAATGTATATTTTTACATAAACCTATGTATATGTGTATGTATAATATGAAGTCTGTACCGAGCGGATTCTATGGGCTCAGTGCATCAGCTGATCATAAAAGTTTTTGTAAATAAATGAATAAAGAGCTAATTTAGTAGTGACATTCCAAAAAATTTTGAAAATGGTCGCACTGAAGTTGAAGCCACGCCCACCGGCAGTACAAAAAATTCCATCCAGATATCCGTTTCGAAAGCATAGCATTCAAATCAACTTAGCCCAAAATTCAAAATCTACTGCATATATCACATTTTAAGCAGCCTTAAATTGAAATTAAAATGGAAAAAATAATTTCGAAATTATTTTTCAAGGTGGTTGCCATCTGTTTATAAAATAAATGTATGTAAACTAAATAATGAAATAAAGAAAATATTGCAACACTGGCGTAAAAATGTTTTTAAGCAGGCTTTGCTATTATAATGGTGTCAAAGGTCAGAATTTAAAAAAGCCTCATTTCGAAAATATTTTTACAGAAGGTTGTCATTTATTTGAAAAATTTAATTAACCTAATAATGTTAATAAAATATTACAATATGGTTGTCAAACAAAAAAGAAGAAAGAAAGTTTTAATTTACAAATATTTTTCGATAGAGTTGCCACTAGTTTAAATAAATTTATTCAATTCAATTGATTAGTTAATTGAAAATTTACAAAATTAGTGTGAGACGAAGGCGGTTTAGACGATTTTGTTTTTTTTACAAGAGAGTTGCCTTTTTTTGAAATGGTTGATTAAATTATTAAATTTAACTAATAGCTCAACTAAAATGATACTATATTGCTGTTAAACAAAAGAGGTTTAAGAAATCTTATTTTCGAAAATACATTTTAATTTTAAAAATTAAATTTAATTAACTTAATAATATTAATTCAGTATTACAATATGGATGTCAAAATTAAGAAGATTTAGGAAAGCTGGATTTTAAACATATGTATGTATTTATTTTGAGGGCCTATTTAAAAACTTAAATCCAAATTATTTAATATGTTAAATCAAATTTTACAATACTGGTGTGACACGAAAGAGATTAAGGAAAGCTTAATTTCGAAAATATTTAAGAAGAATAAAAAATAAAATGCAAAAAATATTACTACCCTGACCAACAGACGAAAAATCACATTAAATATGGCACAACGTGGGTTTGTCTGCTAATCAAATTTGACAAGGAAAAAACGTTCCAATATATGTACAAAGATTTCACTTTGTCGAAAAAATATAAGAAAAAATAGAAGAGCAAAAAAAACACAAATAAATACACATAAAATGTGTGAAAATTCGTGTTGAATTTAAATTTTTATTATTTGCTGACGCTTTAGAAAAAAGCGCAGTGAATATTGTAAAAAATAACACTGTATCATTTTGGATGAAATCTACTGTGCAGTGATTTTTCTTTTCACAATATTCACAATATTTCCCACTTTTAATTAATTTTATTTAATTAATTTTTTACAACACAACCCAAATACATGTGTAAATTAGGGTGTCTATCCTAAAAAGTTGCGGCATTTCCACCGGAATTATAAAATTGATTATGTTTTAAAACTTCCGCCGGAATCATTCGGAAATATATTAAGATTTGAAAAAGCCTGCAAAAAAATGTTCTATAAGTAAAAAAAAAGTTTTTTTCCAAAAAAATCACCTCAAATGTTCTATGATTTACGATTAAAAGTTCTACATAAAAATATTTACAAATTTTATCCACGGAATTATAATAATGAGATTTTTTATGCTATTTTCAAAGCCGCCCAGCTCATGTAAATCTCAATATTTTTTCGTAATATTTTGGTGGAAGTCTTAAAATATAATATATTACATAATTCCGATACATAAATCAATGTTTCTAGCCTTATACAAAATTCAACAAATTAACAAAAAATCTCATAAAGTTTTAAAATTTGTTTATCAGATTTTTTTTCGTGTGTACATTCAATTCAATTTCAGTAAAATGAAGTGCAAGTTTTTATAAAAAAGAAATTGCGCGAAAGATATGGTTTATGTTTTATAATGAACTAAAAAACTAACGAAAAGAATTTAACATGAAAAACATTGTGTCACTTTTTTGGGGCACTATATGTATGTACATATGTATGTATGTATGAATGATGCTAATTTTAAAACTTTATATATATGTATGTATACATACAAATGTACCTGCAGTCAATTGGCGGGAAGTTGTGGGTGTAGTACCTAAACATAGTCAATTTCGCAGAACGGTACATAGTTTTTTGTCGTTCTGTAAGCAAAAGGAGTGGCGACGATACAAATTTGTTCTTTTTGTTATTTCGCTTTAAACTTGAACTAAACATTTTCTTCTTTTTTGCCACTAAACATGTTATACTACATGATTCTTCTTCATTATTTTATATAAATATGCGAAACTTATTATTTGTGAGCTTGTGTGCAATTATTGAATGGCGTTATTAATGGATTTGTGGTGCAAGATGTCGTTGGCCGCATCGATTGCTGTCGATTTGAATTTACTGCGTTGGTGGTTTGACAAATCCCTGACAAATGTCGTCGAAAATAGCTGAATTTTTTTAATGAATATTTTTACTACTAGTACTTTTAAAGAACAATTTGCTGAGAAACTTTTTTTTACATATCGCATGTTTTTATGGCTTAAAGCGATGATTCATTTATTATATGTTAATTATAACTGGGCATCTGTTTTCAAAGCTTATTTTTTACGAGTACAACGTTTCAGCTGCAAGAATTTTGATATGCACAAAATATATGTGCACTGAAAATAACAAAACAAAAGAATCAAAGCAAAATTTGCCTTATTTTGTAATTTATGTAATTTTTTCCTCAAATTGTGATATTTTTTCCAGATTTGTTCAAAATCAATAAAAATTTGGCTTTTGCACTTCGATGTTTTCATAATTTCTTATGTTATAGTACCGATTGAGAGAGTCCTACCTGATTTTTTCATTTTATTTATTCAGCCGTTTTCCGGATATTGGTTTAAAAAAAAAAAAATTTTTTTTTAAATGCCCATTTTTGTTTTTTGGAAACTACATTTGGAATATATCATTGAAAAAAATGAAACCCGTATTTCTATAAAATTTAAAAATGTATGCCAAATGTTGATTTCCAAAAAATACATACTGATCGATTTTCTTGCATGATAGCATCCAACAAAAAAATTTTAAAAACATCAATCGTTACATGCTCATCTGGTGTAAAAAAAATCGAAATTTTAAAAAAATATAGTTTTTTTTTTTAATTTTACATTCCAAAAAAGTTTTGAAAACCAAGAATTTCAAAAAACAAAATGTCTACATCGCACAGTGATCAAAATGGCCGATCTAGCGAAACTTAGTTCATATCTCAAAAAAAAAAAAAGAAGCGAAACATAATTTTTTTTAACTACATACGAATTAAAGTTTCTGTAAAACCTTTAAAAAACAAAGCGTTTTGTAATTTTTTTTTAAATTTTTTATAGCAGTTGAAGTGGTATATTTTAATGATGACGAATCGAAAATATCATTCATTAAATCTTCTGTAGTCTTATATCTTGAACTTTTCCTTGTATAATGCTCGCGATTTATCGATAGTGTTAGCCAATATAAAAGACTCCATGAATATCCTCATCGTGCCATATTATAAATAATTTTGTTTTGGTAGCCGACATTGTTCCTAAAGTTGAATATCATTAAACGTGGCAAAAGGTAGCAGATGATAAATTAAACAAAAAGAAAGAATCGCTTGAATATGGTCTCAATTCGTAAGTTTCACTTTCCGATAGATTCGCACACAACACTTGCTATATTTGAACGCTCGCTCATAGCTGTGGTAATATGAAAACAATGATAGATAAATTCAAATCCCTACAGAGGATCATTGGTTACACAAAAAACAATTTTGGTGGCATTTTACAACTTTAAGTTTTAATTAAATCTCACTAGATCGATCATTATGGAGCATAGGTCCATTTCTCGCAAAGTTGTAGACATTTAAAAACGAAAGGTTTTTTTCAAAAATCGATATCTTGAAAGCGGATGAACAAACAAAATTAAAAACAAGCAGGAAGATATATTTCAGTTGTTACTACAACAAAAAAAAAATTAAAAATTTCCGATTTGGCGCGGAATGCTTCATTTATGCCTATTTACCTACATAAGCTGTAATTCAAAATGTTCCAACCAGTTTTTGCAGGATAATTAGAAAATGTTTATCAAAGCGATAGATCTTTAGTTCTTAAAAGGGCGTTTGATGATAATTGCATACATTTTACCAAAACAGCAAAAGTATTGGCTTTTATGAAGTAACGGAAGTTCCATCCACGATCCAAAATTTTTGTTGGGTTTTCTTTTTTGTGTAATCCTAAATCCTACCTGTATATGAAAAGTGATAGGCCAGTGATAGACTGTTGGAACTTGTGACTCCAGAATTTTTCCAATAACTATATCATCAAAGCTTAAATACCAAATAATTTCTAAGTTCTTAGTAAATATTAGTTGAATGAATGTGACTGGTGGGACCCTGAAAAATCCCCCTTTTTTAACTCTGTGTTCACAAAGACAAATTATAGCTAAATCACTGTATTATCAAAACGGATTTTTCTATGTTGGAAAAAATATATGTAAAAATATGGCGTGTAGCGTGTGTGCGCCTCATTCAATATGTCCCGAATTCGAATCCCGACCGAGTCATGTAACATCAAAAACTATAGAAAAGCTTTTTTGTAATAGCTGTCGCTCCTCGGCAGTCAATGTATAACCGCCGAGTGCATTTCCGCCATGAAAAAACTTCTCACAAAAAAAAAACATTCGCCGTTCGGAGTCGGGATAAAACTGCAGCCCCCTCAATTTGTGTTACAACATCAAAACACGCACTATAAATTGTAGGAGAGGTTCGGCTAAAAATCAAGTTATGTATATGGAGTAAGCGCCAAATTGTTAGTATTGTTATTATAAAATAAATACTCTGCGTTGTCGTTTTCATTAAGAATTAGTCTGATATTACCTTAGTAAAAATATGATGCAATATTTAAAATTGTGACTGGTTGGATAAGTTAAAAATTTGTGAAAATAGTTGT
The DNA here is from genome assembly GCA_951828415.1 of Anomoia purmunda. Lineage (NCBI taxonomy): Eukaryota > Metazoa > Arthropoda > Insecta > Diptera > Tephritidae > Anomoia > Anomoia purmunda. Next base: position 21,478,578 of record OX639993.1, read on the forward strand.
TTACTAAAATTAGTGCAGTACAAAAATAGCAACAGTAACTACCAATAAAAAATATTGAAAATAAAAAAAACGATTAAATTAACAATAAATTCACAAAAACTTCACTTTTTTTTTTTGTTTTTAGTTTTGAACAGATTGGTTTGATTGGATTATAGGTTACAATTGAAAGGGATAGTTAATGAAATTTTAAAGTTGAAGCTTCGTTTTCGGCTATCAAAAGAAGCATACTCTCCCTTCATCTATGTATCTTTCTTATACTGGCCATATTGCTACTACACTTTTTTCATCCGATATTTCAAATCGATCTGTTAAATTTACAAATGTATATGTGCAACCATCGACTATAGTGATATAGATTTTGCGAATTAGATGGAAAAAAATGTATTTAATTTTTTGAGTCTTCATAGGGTAATCTAAACTGTTGTCTCCTGTTCACCGCCTCCAATTGGTACCAAAATTTTTATGTGATATCTTTGACTATGGTATTGCCGATTGAAACGGTGAGACTGAAAAAAATCGTTCATTTTATTTTTCAAGGACCACCCTAATATATACAAATATACAAGCATATCTGCAAGTGTACATATATATACATCGATTCTAAGTCGTACTTTTTTCTCAACTTCTAGGGTCCAAAAGACGCCCCTAATTACTACATCGCCACACAGGCTCCACTCGAGACAACAGTCACCGACTTTTGGCGCATGATTTGGGAACAACAATCACGCGTGATCATACAAGCAACCGATCTCTATGAGAATGGCATTGAAAAGTGTGCCGAGTATTTGCCACCCTCAGTGACCTTAGACAATCACACAACCTATGGCGATTTCCAAATAACACTGAAACATCGCGAAGTCAAGGATAAATATGCCATTTCAACGCTAATGCTAAAGAACACAGCTGAGGGTGTGAGTCGCGAACTAACACACTATTGGTACAAGTGGCCGGAGGCGGGTGTACCCAACGAAGAGGCGCCGATCATTGCAATGCTCTTAGAAGCGCGCTCATCGCTCAAAGGTTATGTCAATGAAGCGAGAGAGAAGAGTTCAAGTGCAACTTTAAAAGCTGATGCTGATGGAGAAGTGACAGCGAATGGTAATGGTGTCGCTGTAATTTCAATGGAGGATGGAACGCAGAAAATGGAGTGGGAGCGTGTGAATGGTTTAGGAGGTAGAGATAATGGTGGAAGTGCGGAAATAAATGGCAATGTTTCAACAACGGCGGATAAAGTGAAGGGTACAACGTTGCGGAATCAAGGGTAAGTTTGTAACGGATCTAATATGTACACATGTATGTTCGTATATTTAATTAGAAATATTTTTGTGCTGCATGTGTAATTTGTGTTACTCGTAGCAATATTTGTTCTTGACATTTTCTGAGCATATTACAAAACATCAAAGTAGCTAAAACTCCAACAGAAGATGTTAATTCTTTTATCCGTTATTTTTCTATTCTTTTTTGTTCTGCATGCCATGTTTTTTATAGGCTTAAAGTATAGATCTTTCAAATGTTTAACTTTCTTAAAAAAGTATCGAAGGCTAATTCATATAAGATGTTATTCATTGATCCTCTGTTTGGGCGCCGAATGTCATATTTTATTTATTCGCCTTAGTGAATTGAATGAGTAAAAAATGAAAAATATCTGAAACTTTTCAATCGTCCATGATGTAATAAAGAATGACCACGATTCAATAATAAAAGATTTGATATCTAAACAGAGTTTTCTGTCACTCTCGTCTCCCTTATTGAGAACCCTTGTTGTTTCTTTTCAAATTTATGTGTGAATTTTGTAAAATATTAAGTCAACTCTATTGAGAATACATTAAAAAAACTTTGAACAGTAAATAGCTTTGATCCAGTACTTTTTCTGTAAAATCCTGTAAAAATGTCAAATAGCAAAATTACTCTCTATATTGAGATTAACACCGAACCGCACTTTGGTGGCCGAACATGCCCGAAGCTGAAGCAAAATTTCGGCCATTCTCTAGACACAATATTTCACATAAAATGTATCAATAGGGCAGGCGGCTATTAAATCCCTAAGGAGAACGTGGCTGATGTAACGGGGTAGATGCGGAATACCGCCGATCTCTTAACGGGATGGCTAAGACATTCCGAAGAAATATTTTGTGGGTTCTCTGTGGTAGGCTTGCACTTAGCATCCCTCATCGATGACTGACAAACGAACGAAATCACTCTTCAACCAGGGGAGACAGGACATTAAGATGACGGCTGCAGTCCTAAGCGGGCATTGCTTAATTGGTGGGCATGCAGCATGACTAGGAGCCCCTTGTCGTGACGCGGAGGAGGCGGTGCCTTACATTACCTACCCTGCCGCTGTCCGGCACTAGCTAGGTGGAGAGTTGAAGCTTTGGGTAGCTATTTCCTTAATGATCCTAATTATCTCAGGATAGTCGAAATTAGGGAACTAGCGAGGTTACTCAGTAATACGAAGTGGATTTAGGGGAACCCCTCTTCCGCACTTAACAGTCCTAATGCGGTACCATAAGGGGCTATGAGTCTAAGTAAGTCCTTTTAGGGACTGCCGCCTAACCTAACCTACTTCCAAAATAAATTCGTTATTGTGCAATCTAACTTTTCACAAGAGGGGATTACATTTTGCCCCATTTCTACTACCATCGTAAATGCAACCTTTTGTAAGGGAAAGCCAAAACTTAGCTGTCATTATTTATCAAACATTTAATAATTGAAATTAAGAAATTCAGTTTGCCTCTTGACGAAATATTTTTCATATAACGGCGTTTTCAAGAAAATGTACTATACATGCAACTTTATTTTTTGTGCAATTACCAGTAAAGTCGCAAAGAAAGGAGGAGGAAAGAATAAATTTAGGGGTTTAACTGTAATTTTTGTTACATTTCTGAAAACAAAATTTTTAAATAAAATACAATACAATCAAGTTTTGTTGCTAGAACTCTCCGCTGTTCAATTTAACAAAAATAGTGGGGCAAGCCAGCGCATATTAAACAGGTAGTAGCGGTAGTACAAATATAAAATGTACGTGTGTTTTATATTTCCTTCTACGACTATGATTGTCAAAGTTTATATTGTATTTACTGTTTGCTTTCCTGGCTTCAGAACTCTAGGCCGTATGAACAGAAACAAAATTCATGTAACTTGGCATTCCTAGCCGCGAGGCGAAATCGCTCAATTCCCCATTCAACTCCACTTTGTAGAATTCACCTTGGGACAAGCTTTGCATAATAAAGAGTTGCAACCAAACACAAAAATCGAGTCGTTGCGAAGGGGCAAAACTCGCACATAATTTTGGAAAGGGGTCAAAAAATCAAAATTTTCAAAAGGTCGGGGCAAGGGTATACATAGGTCTCGAAAATAGATAAAATTGCCCCTTTAGTTGCAGTACAAAGGCAACACTGATCACTTCCACCTTACATATATGAATTCGCCTTGAATATTATCAGATTACTTAAAAGCTATTGATAAAGATGATTTGAAAAGGCTCAAAATTTGCTTTCCCTCATTGCGCATGTATTGTGCATTGTTGATTTTGTTCGTTTCGTAATATTTGTTTGTTGGTTTTCTATCTTCTTTTTTCTACTTTTAGTCCCTTAACGATTCACTGCTCTCCAGGTACTGGTCGGACCGGCACCATCATCGCCTGTGACATGGCCATAAGAAGTCTGGAAACACCGAAGCGTTCTGTTGACATTCCACAAATTGTTTACTATGTGCGGCGGGGTCGGGCGAGCGCCGTACAAACCAAGGAACAATACGAATTTATTTACAAAGTGGCGCACATGTATGCGACGAAAATCACAAACCTATCGAATGATAACTGAGATGGCGTGCCTCGACGATGTACGAGGATGTCTATTTAGCTAAGCTAATTAAAGTAGCCTTATATCATTTTATACTTGCTGGGGCAGATCCATCGTTAACTGCATGCATATGTACATATGTATATATGTATGTATGTATGTGTTCGCGTGAGAACTCGCAATAATCAGAAAAAAATATGTTTAGGGATAAAGTTCATACATTCATATAAAATACCGAATATTATGTGCGATATTAAATTGGTATTATAATAAACAAATATGTTTCGGTTATATACATATGTATGTATGTATGTATATGTGTGTGGATATTATGTATATAATAAGTAGGTGTGTAATTTCTCACCACTTAGCGAAATTAATTTCTTGCACCTCTCTCTCTCCCGCTCTCCTCACATGAAATTTCTATTATGTAGTATTTGGTTATAAATGTATGTATGTTTTTTTTTTAAATACATACAAGTCTATAATAATTGTAAAAACGCATACAGCGCCTTAACTAATAATAATACTTTTGAAATGTATTCCTCTATTATTGTGATATAAACATACAAACTTTTTAATTATCTTAAGTTATGTTTTTCTTTAATTTAGTTATAAATAAATACAATAAATATGTAAATGCGATTATGTTAAAACTGCAAAATGATAACAGCAGATTAAGATGTAAAAATGTAATTTAATTCATATGATTTGGAATATAAAAACCTAAAATAGAAATTTGTTTATTACTTTACGAAATATAATCCAAAAAAAATTCTCAAACATAAACAATTACGATAAGTTGAGTTGTTGTTAGATACTTAAAATCGTTGAAGTTAGTGGGAATTGGTAATGCACGGGCCGTGGATAGTTTAAAATGACGGTAAGGATCGTTTTATTTACAAGCTACATATTGTATAATAAACACAGCTCACAGCTCAGCAAAGTCTTTGCTTAAGAACAATGAAACATATCATTGTACTGAAATTAAGGTTTCTTTTGTGATTTCATTTTTTAAACGCAAAAAAAATTGTCAGCGATGGAAAAAAAAAAAATATCACAAAAATCGATCAAATTTGATCGAAAAAATAAAAATCCAAAATGATGATTTAAAACTAAAAATATTTTAAAATAAAAATAAGGTCAGCTTTGAATAGCACATGGTATAAGGATTAGATCATTATATTCGAATTTTGTTTTGAACGAATACTTCCGAAAAATTAAAAATAACGCTTATTTCCGATCCATTTGCTGTATACAGTTATGTGAAAAATAATAGCGACAGTATATTTTTACTAGTTTTGGCTATTCTTCTTTGGTTTGTTTTATGTTGGTATTTTTTTAATAAAAATTTTGCTCATTATATAACACATTTCAAATTTTGTAGAAAAAAGGAAAATTCAACAAAATTTCATGTCTCCAAATTTTTTTATTTAAATTTTTTATAAATATTCTAGGTATGAAGTTTTATAGTCCATTAAATTTTATTATAATCAAATGCAATTCTCAATAAGCTGAAATTTCACGTTGAGTTTTTATAATTTTTTTTACTCACGGTGCCACGCATTTTCTTCCTCCGAACAAAGCACATCCGACATTTTTTTTTTGTATAAATATAACGAGCTAGACTTTTATGAAAAAAATAAAAAAAAGAAGAATACGCAAAACTGGTCAATTTTACGTGTGTTTATTATTTTTTACATAACCGTATATACATACATACATATACATATGTACGTTCGTTTGTGTCAGTTATGTCTACAAAGGTGGGATAACAAACAAAACTGAAATTCAAGAATAATAAAATTCCAAAATAACTATAAGTTGATCGAAAAAATAAAAATCACATAATAACAATTGAAAACGAGCGTAAATATAAATATTACGAAATAACGATTAAATTATAATATTTGTTATAAAAATCATAATGGTTGCAGTATTTGTTATAATTTAATTAAATTTCACTTTTCAAAAATTAAGCAAGGAAAATATAATTTGCATTCCTAACACAGTTGTTTTATGGTGCACCATGTACATATGTACATATGTATTTCAAGTATTCCCAACCTTGTCTACCAACTTCGGGCAAATTACATTGTATAGTTAATAAATATCGTTTTTTTTATTGAATGGTGAGTGCCGTTTTTGTACGGCTTATATAAATTTCAAAATTGTGCCTATTGACTTTAAATTCTATGTATACTAAATATTGTAAAGTTTGATAATGTAGTTTCGGAGATACATACATACATATATTGGTCTATAGAAAGCGTTGCCAAGCAAATTGTCTTTAATAATTAATAAAATATCGATTTTTATAATTTTTTGTAAAATACCGTTACATGAGAGGTGTGCGTGGCTTTTGTCCGAATTTATAATTTTCGAAATTTTTATTTTTTGCTTACTGAGTTAAAATGTAATATGGTAGATTTTGGTCAAGTAGTTTCGGAGATATAATTTTTTATTTTATAGTGGGCGGTGCCACGCCCATTTTCCGAAAAAAAAAATACACACACATTCTTTTCCCGACCTCAATCCTATGTAACAATTTTAAGCAAATTATCATTATTGGTTACTGTTACTTCCGTTATATGGACGTTGTTATTATCCGATTTCTCCCGTTTGCAATTCCAAACTAAATTTGGTCCAGGCAATATGTATACCAAGTTTCGTTGGGATATGTAGCTCAATATTTACATACTCGAGTTATTCGATCCACGGACGGACAGATAAACATGGTTTAATAAATTTCACTATTAATTCTGCGAATTTAGGTATGTAGTACATACATATGTATGTCCTTATCTATCTCAGTTGCTTTTTGCTACTGCAAACAACGTGAACAAAGATATAATATACATAATTATAGAATTATGTATTTGGTATAAAACTAACTCAAAATACAGTGAATTATTAAATTCCGCAGGAATTTTAGAAACAAAATATTTTGTTAGATGTTGTAGAGATAACAAATGCCACACTTTTATAGAAAGTTCTTTGAATTATCAAAAAAGCAATCAAATCGCATGAACTTTGTAATTTTCTCATTATTGACGAAATTCAAATGAAAGTTTGTTATACAAATTTTAGGATATTAAGAGCGTCCATTTGCCAATTGACTTGTGCAAGCTTGTAAAAACTTCACGTTCGTTTAGGCAGCGTTCAGACAGGGAAACTTTTGTCGTGGCAACTCGTTACTTGTAGGAGAGAGAGGGACGGGGAAAAGGGAAGGGCACCGAGTTGCTCGTGCTCGGGCGACACGCTTAGACAGTGTTCAAACGGGGAAACTTTTGTTGCTTATTATCGGCGATTTCCCTTTTGGTGTTGCTCGTAGCGTTCACACAGAGCAACTCTGTACAGGCGATCTTCTGGCATTTCATTTTATATCATTTTCGCAAATTTCTGTACGCTTCGCTTAAGCGGCATTTACACATTCTGATAAATTTTGTGATTATAAGTAAAAGGTGTTGAAAAATGAAGTTTTAACATAATTTACGTTAATATGTATAGTATATGCATACACATGTGTATAATTAATGGCAAAAAAATAAGAACAAAATTTCATTTCCCAACTTACCGTATGAATTCACTTAAAACTCACCAAAACTGCAACCACTGAAAGAATTTATAAATGAAAAGGAATGTCAAATTTCTTAGCTGCCGACTGAGACGAATAAGAACACAAAGCGTGTCGCCCGAGCACGAGCAACTCGGTGCCCTTCCCCTTTCCCCGTCCCTCTCTCATCAACAAGTAACGAGTTGCCGCGACAAAAGTTTCCCTGTGTGAACGTTGTCTTAGCAAAAAAAAAACTTGCAAAGAGAGAGAGAGACTAATTTTGACATTTCATTCGGAGGCGAGCAAAACAGCTGATTGTGGCATATGGTTGTATTTCAATCAACAAAACAATTCGACATTTGAAATTATAAATTTACCAAAGCATCAATACGAGTGATTTATTAACGAAATAAGAGGCGATTTATCAACGAACAAGCGGAAAGCAGAAAACCAACTGTAATTATAAGCATAAATTCAAATGCAACTGTACGGACTTCCTTGCAAATATTTACCAAACATTAGAGAAAAGACGCAAACTCGCTTTAAACAGGTCCTGTTTTTAGTGTTCGTAGATTTATGTATTTAGAAAATCTACTTCCTTTATCAACATTAAAAAACACTTTGTATGTTTATAACTTCAACTCATTCTTCTTTTCTCTCAGAATTACGCTACCTTGTACTCTAACATTTTTTGTTATGAATATTCGCTCAGCCGATAATAATTAATTTAGGCCCAATTTCCACTGAAATAGTTCAAAGCGATTAAACGGCCTGTGCTAATTGAGAAAATTTTACATTTTTGCTGTCATTTTAAAAATTTTTGACAGTTGATTTAAACCAAATGAATAACAGCAAAATATTAGCCTTTACTGAATTCAGTTATTCTGGAACTGAAATCCATGAATTTATTGGACTTTTTAGTAACATTAGAACAAAATCGCCTCAATGCCTTCTTATTATTTTTGATTATGTCAAATTTCTCAATATCTCCCTGCCTCATGATTGTCAAAAATTTACTTTCTAGAGTACCCTTCTATCAATTGGCCCATAATTAACAAATTTTGCTGCTGAGAAAACCGAGACGGGTGCCAATCAAGGCAATATTGTATTTACATATATTCTGATTTGAGTAATTTGCTGTTGCTTAGAAGGAAGCAAAAAAATACTTATATTAGAAATTACTTACAAATATTTTAATCCAGCCTTTCCGGAATTTTACTAATGAAATTTCACTTCCGAGCGTAGGAAATCTATTCCCCCATTTTATCATTGGTAGCCATTTTTTATTTTATTGTAAAAATCACAGAAGTTTATAAATATTAAAATCTTTACAAAAAAAACACAGATATTGTGATGATTTCCCACTACCAGACTTGAGTGTTTGCCTCATAAATTCTTCAATTCCATTATTCAATTATTTCATAACTTGGCAGCACCGATCATGTATTTATCAGCTGGTAGAATTCTTATCTCTGGGCTCCGAAATAATAAGCATCTGACACACTTTGCATTTCTTTCTTGCAAAATTTACATAGAATTTTTAATATTGTGCAAATATTAACAATTAATTAATAAAATGAAGCTTGTTCTCATAATATTTTTATCAACAGTACTATACTTAATCGCCAGTGCCAAAGAGGATGCGAAACCCACAGTAAAAATCGGCATTAAAAAAAGGGCGGATAATTGTGAAATGAAGGCACGCAAGGGCGACACAATTCATGTTCATTATAGAGTAAGACCTATTTTCGACGTAACGAGTTCAAGACACTTTCAATTAAATACATTTCGCTGCAGGGCACTTTGAAAGATGGTACTGAATTCGATAGTAGTTATGGACGCCAGAAAGCATTTTCGTTGAAGCTCGGTGTTAATCAAGTGATTAAAGGATGGGAGCAAGGGCTGTTAGGTATGTGCGAAGGCGAAAAACGGCGTTTAGTTATACCTCCTGAATTGGGCTATGGCAAAGCAGGTGCTGGCGACAAAATACCGCCAGATTCAACGCTCATTTTTGAAGTGGAACTAGAAACGATTGATAGACCAAAAACGGATTTATGAATGAATGGAAGTTTAATATTGAGTCGTATTAAAAATTCTGCGGTAGTATAAAAATTGTAGTTTTCCGGTACTCCCACACAATCGAACTTAACGCCATTTACATATGTATGTACATATATTGCATTTTTCTTAATCAAAAACCTTAAATGCTAACAATTTTTTTTTATATTTAGTTAATAAAAAACTTGAACACCAGTATTCTGGTAATAGTTCTCAATACTTTTTGATTGTTTTCCGTATTAGCGCTAATCGTTGCTTATGAGCTTCGGTGATAGCTGCACGCTTATATGGCCTCAGTTCGTCAGTTCCGAAACCGGGTATCCACATATTCCATTTGCGCTCTAAATGCAACTGCACATCGCGCACTTCCACTTTGGACACTTTTCGATGTTTTGCAAATGCACAAGTCGCCTTTACTGCATCCTCGACAAAATCATCAGCGATTTGAAGCAAAAGCTCTTCGACATCTTCGTCCAGTTGTGCGGTTACGTCCACTTCACGCACCAGTTCGAGCAAGCGCGGTTTGGTTAAAATCTTTAAATATAAAATCATTTAATCAATATGTACGTAAGAATATCTTATAATTGTCCAAATAGATACTTACGGGTTGGTTTTCTGCACCAGTGCTGGTTTTACTGCCACTGCCACTACTGCCGCTGGTGGTTCCATTAATACCTGCGTTACCAGTGTTTGTATTTTGGACACCAGCGCTACCACCACCTGCTGCATTAGTAGAGCTGAGACCCACAGAATTTGAGTTCGAGTTAGTCAAAGGGCTGCTTTGAGAAGGTGATGCCATAATTATATCCTGCGAGTCGTCGCAAGCGCTGTTGCTATCGAAATTTGTAAAAATATCCGACATTGTATGTGTTTTTTTTTCTTTCTTTTACCAAAGTATCAATATAGGATAACAATAAACCCAGCCAGTTTGGGGGGAAAGCTGTTCTAGTGTTTAGTTTTTAAGTTTATGGGTAGGCGGTGTGCGGGAAATTATCTTATACTGTCGTGCAACTATGTGTATGGTAAATGGATGGAAAACACAGGTACATATGTGGAAAAAGAGATGGCAATTTTCCAGAATTGTAGTAGTTGTTAAATTTTGTGTCCAGGTTTATAGGATTCAATGAGAAACGTGTTCAACATCGTCTGCAGTCTTTGTTTTTAAAAAAATGTGCTATAGTATGAAAGTAAGATTAATATTAATATCGAGCAATGTGTCGAAAAGAAAACGAGTTTGCAGTGGATAAGGTTGGCTCTTATTTTAGAAATGTTGAAAGAATAAAATATTCTTATAAAATCTTACCCTTCTACAAAATTGTATGTGCTTCTTCGAAAGAAATATTGCTTTTTTTTGGAAAAATAAATAACACCGAAACTTTTGTACGTCACCTATGAGCAGCCAAGTTGTTTTGATTTCTGCAATGCTATCACAATACTGATGTGCCAAGTCGATACGACTCTAGTGCTGAGCTAATCGACCCGACTCTATTGCTGAGCCGACTACTTTAAAAGTACTCACATACTCGAGTACACAGACTCGATTACTCATATGATCCAAATACCGAAACGAGTGTTTTTGATATACAAATCGCTGTTTTGCACTACAATGTTAGAAATAAGCTTACATTTTCGTTGCCATTGCGCTATTAACTTGTTATTTTTTTTAATTTTTATATTAAGTGTATTATATATACATACATACATCTCTCTTTATCTGCCTAAGAGACAGAAATCTCTTTTAAATATCTATGAAACCTTTGTTTTCCATCATCAAACTCTCTTCCCGATCCTTTCCTATCAAAAACAACTACGAAGCTGCGTTAATTTCAATTTAAACGGCGCAGGGGGTTAGTACAAATTTATAACGTATTCTAATATCAACCCTGATCTCGAATACCCGATCCGAGTATTTGCCTCGACTAAAGTACCAAAAATAGCCGACTCACCACATCACTAAATCACAGTCGATTATTGCGCATAGTACATTTTGTTATACCAACAATTATTGTTTATTGCGAACACTTTTTCGTTCGCATCATACTTCTTCATTGTGAATAAATTCAAGTTAAAAATCTTAGCCCATAAACGTCAAAATTCGGCACAGCTGAGATCACCTGATGTGGCAATTCACAGCATTCTTGTGTCATTCACTGAGCGAATTTCTATGTTTCACAATCAATATTGACTATTTGTGACATTTCGTATCAGCCGCCACCATCTGTAATTTCGAAGACTTCTCACTTGTATTCATTCACAATGGAAAAAACTGAGCTATTGTGAATGGGCTGGAAGAAAATACATGGGAAATCTCAGTTTAAGACCTAATCCGCTCCAACCCAGATAAAATTTTCTTTAGTTGAAAGAGCAACCCTGTCCACATCCAGTACTTTTTAAGAGCGAAAATAGTTTTGCTAGCTTGGTTGATGTAGTTATATAAATATGTATATATAAATACTATGCAAATAAATTCGAATTAGCATCATCAGAAGAAGAACAAAATACATAGGAATTTTGTAGTCGTACTTAAATATAAAACTACCTTATATGAATTCGCCTTGATTGATATGGTATTTTTAAATATGTAACCAAATCAATCAAAAATTTTTAGATAATACTTACGAATCGCATGTCTCATGAAAGATGATGCCAGGGTTGATTTGCTACGAATATTTAATTTTATCCGAGCTGAGGTGTTCTTTTGCTAGTAGATTACACAAAAATATGTTCACTATGGATTTGAGTAAGTTTGGCCTCATTGGCAAGAGAAGTTTAAATCGATCCACGATCTAATTATCTCGATATATTTCTGGGGGACTCTGTGTCCGATTTTAATTATTTCCAAATTGATTTATTCGACAGAGAACTGGTAGAATGCTTCAAATTCTATGAATTAAATTTTATTAGCGTATGTCGCATCTTTATTTTTCATTTCAAAGCATTCCTATACGTAAGCATGAATATTAAGAGGTCAAATGTAAGCATGCGTACGTGTGTATATAAAAATGTAAGTTGGTTTAAACCTTAAGGTTTATTTTTCATGTGTTATCAAACTACTCTATCTACATGTTCTAAGTTTATTATCTATTATTTTTTTTCCTTTAGCGCTTGGCGAGCTTTAAAGCAAAATAAACTCCCATAACAAAAACCAATACAATCGCTAGTTTCCTCAGGTTTGCACGGTTAACTCCTTTTATGGAACGAACAACCTCGCCATTATAAATAAAAACATTACGACTTTCCTCGATGAATTCCGTACGAAGTTGATCATCAAACGCTCCGTAGTTTTCATTTAGTACTTGACGTAATTTATTCTTCAATATAGAAATTTTCTCCGGAAAAAATGTTGCAGCGCATCCCTCCGGACATATGGTAATTTGCCTCGGCATCGGTCGATGCTCCAAATCATCATCTGTTGCATTCGCGTTAGCAGGCTTTAGCTCCTCCTCTCCCTCATCCTGTCTTCCAATCCATAACTTCCTTTTAATCATTCTTTTCTTTTGCAACAACTGACCGCCAGACATTAAGGCCATATACATTTGATAGGCATACGCAAAGAGTAGCAATTTATTCTTTGAATTCACTTCCTCCAAATGGGCGAGGTATCTAGTAACACTCTCTCGTGGCTCGTAAGTTTCTTTCCAGTTTTTACCAAAGTAGTAAGCAAAATCCTGCTCAAAAGCTTCTTTGCGATGGAGCTCTCTTGGAAGATATTTTTCTGGTAAATTTTCCTCAAGATATTTGTAAACTTCATAAAAAGCCAATAAACCGTCATACCAAACAGCATCATCAGATAATGCTGTAACAAAAAAGAAACATCGAGTATTTTGAGAGCCCTACTGCTCTTTGGAACTTACCTAAAGCAAATTTAGCATTCACTAGAACATCGCTGAGCTTATGCACATCTTTCGTGGCCTGTCGTAATTCTCTTGTAAACGTCATATCAACAATAGGTTCCTTTGCATCCTCAGCACTTGTTTGTGCGGATAATGTTTTTTCATCCTCTGAAGCCATGATGATTTCTTTGTTCTGTATGTGCGTAGAAAAATCTACGTGTGATACTTTTATGCCGCTCTAGAGTAGGCAATATTTTACATCAACGACTGATAGTAATGTATGTAGTATGTTATATATTAAATATTACAGCAATAAGAAATAAATCTCGATTACTACCAAGAATCGATTATCGAATCAAATGTACAAGTACTCTGTGGGTATCGAGTATAACCCGACAGTCACATTTAGTTCAAATCAAGGCCAAATACAAAGAACGTGCAAGAATGATAGAATACCGTGAAGAACGTGGAACCACGGTGTACTGAATACTGAAGGTGACGCCTTTAGAAGTACTGCTACTTTGGTTTTGCCGGGTTTGACAATTCTCAACTTCAACTAGACAAAGCTTTTTTCACAAATTAAGAAAAAGAGACACTTTTTTTAGTATTTTGCGAATTTATTTATTAAATGTCTGCCTATAAATTCATATTTTACACTTTAGAACAATTAGAACACGTTATTCAATGAAATATTGGAAGTTGTTCAATTTTCTCTCTCCCGTATTCTTGTTTACTAAAGGCGAGATCTGTCATTTCACCGCGGGATGGAACCCTGTTAATCAACGAGAAAAGCAAAAGTAAGGTGTTGTCCCTTTTTATAGATCTATGTGTGTTCTTTGATGACACGCACGTCAGTTCCATTTTACAACAAAAAAAAAATTACATAACCTTGGAGATTTTAATCTTGTTACGAACTTTGTTTTATTCAAGTTTCTCAGAAAAAACTCTACACGTTTGTTGTTGATACGGGGATGCTTTTATGCTCCTGATGTTTTTCTTTAAATTCTTATAAAGTTGCTCAAATGTCAAACTGAATTCACGAATAAAACGTTTCATTTTAAATTTTTGAAGTTAATCATTCTTTTTCCGTATACTTGTTCACAAATGACGAGATCTGGCACTTCGCTGCGGGAAGGCGCAATCTTGTATTCTATCCAAGGCGAATTCATATAAGGGGATATCATCCCACAAGTCGAATTCATATCAGGTGGTGTTATACGTACAAAAGCAAAAATTTATACCAACTTATTACACAATATGCACAATGCAGCGTGATTTACAATGAACACATCATTTTGGCATTACGTTCACTGAGCGAATTCAGTCAGTTGATTGATCAACTTTACCAAGGCGAATTCATTCAAGGTGATATTCAGTTTTTGACATTTCACTAGCAAAATTCCATTAACAAAATACATGATCAATACAGGACGTATTCAGATTTTGGCATTTTACACGGAAAACTAACAAACAACATACACCGCGGATTCCCCGTGTTTATCTTGCTGTCACCTTCTATGGATCCACCTTGAACTTTACCTTATATGAATTCGCCTTGGCATCAGATGACCTGAATGCTTGTTCTTCTTTCCCAATTCGCGTTTTCTAATATACACTTCAAAATGTTTTTTTAATAATTATTTTTAAGTTTTGACAAATAATCACAAATTTTGACTGCGAACTCTTACTTTATACACCAAAATTAATAATGCCAATAAGAAATAAGGAATGTAAACAAAACAGATAATTTTTCCGTTACGTTCTCCTAAACGAAAAAGTCATTTGTCATCTCAACACCACCTTATATGAATTCGCCTTTCAATTACCTTATATGAAATTCAAGTTGACAAACTCAGGATTTTCACCCAGACCGCCGATTCTCGCCGTATTTGCCTTGGAGACTTTCTATATAAAAGAAGAAGACTCTGTTCTTATCATTGTGAATAACTACTAACTAGCTACTAATTATTCACAATGGTTCTTATCTTTATATGTTTACAAAAAACTACCATGTTTTACTAGACGCTGCGATTTTAATTGCGATTTGACTAAATGTTTACAAAGGTCTGCTATTAAACGATATATTAGTATATACGCCGGAACGTTGGCCCTGATCAACACAACAGAGAACTTTAAAGATCGATTGAAGCAGTAAAAAAAGAACAACCTGATGCACTAAAGGACCCAAGCTTTAAAAAAAAAACAATTTTTGGAAAGTTAAAGTGAATGATGAATATTGGTAATAGAGAACAGATGAAATGCCGTACTTGTTTAGATACCACCGAAGAGAAATTTCATTCTTTGTATGGAAAACTTGTAAAGGACGACCAAAGGCAATCTTTGGCGGATTTTCTTTGGCAAATAGCAAAAATGGAGGTTCGTATTCTCTTCAGTTTTTTATAGTTCCAATAATGAAAAGTCCAATCCACAGAATGTTTCAGAAACTGCGAAAAAGCTACCCCAGCAGATTTGCGACAGTTGCTTACGAAAATTGAAAATTACATTTTCGTTTGTTATGCAAGTACAAAAGATCAATGGAGCCCATTCAGCATTCTCAGGTTCGGATCAAGGCTACAAAAATATTAAAGAGGCTGGAACAAAAGGCGTAGAAAATATAGATTTGGAATGTGGTCACAGTAACTTAAGTCAATGTTTTATTAATTGTAATGATACATCTGACGAATGTCACGAAGGTACCTATATTAGGTCACATAAATAACTTTTACCGCGTTTTTTATGAGTATATATTTTAAGATCCCATAGCAATTTCGCAGTCAAAAAAGCGAAAGCGTACGAAGACCCCGGATAACTGTTATGAAAGGTAAATATTTTGTTCCTCAGATGTCTCAGGTCTTTGTTTAAACCCGAATGTGTAAATCTTAAATTTTATGTTCAACCAGGCAATGTAATGATGAACGTTCCGATGACTCGACGAAGCCATTCGAAGAAGGTAACGTAACATCTCTTTTTAAAGGGAAACTGTATTTGAAATTCTTCTTTTTTTCTTAACAGCTAAAGGAGAGAGTAAAATAAACCATCATCATTGCAAAAACGAATGCCATGAAGGTAAAAAAAATCGAGTATTTATAATGTTGATACATTCATTCTTATTACAAATATTAGAAATGAAATCAATGTTACACGATTTGATGAGGACACAGAAGCAATTCAATGAAAGAGTTAAAGGTGTTATGCTTTATACCGACTTTGAAGTAAGGCTGTTAATAAATTTTCTATATAGAAATATAATGCCAATTATAAATTTTGTATAGTTGTCTAACCCCAACGAAAATATTGTCCAAATCAAAACCGTAGAAGAGAATGCTGGAACACCTGAGCCAATAAATGAAACCACTGTGGATAATGTGCTTAGAGAATCAGTACGAAGTTGGTTCCCAATATCTACGATTGACGAAGCCTTTGAAGTTGAGCGAAAAATACAATGCGAAGGCTATGAAAGGGATGTTGTAAGTTATATAAAACCCGATCCAAATATTGGTTAACTTCTTTTCAATTTAATTTTTTTTCGGAAATAAGATTGCATTGTTAGAGGACATGGGCTATAGTGTTGGTGGAATTTTACGCTTCGTTTTTAAAGACGATTTAATACAGCAATTTAATCTGGATGGACGAACGGGAAAGATGTCACTTATCAAATTTGACTCGATTCTAAAATGTGTCCACAGTAAAATATTTTTCGAACATTTAATTTCTGTAAATTTTTTAATTTAAAATTTTATTATTTTGCAGCTGTTTGTTCCCATCTACCGTCGAGTGAATTTTTTAAATTGGTTCGCAAATACGTAGAAATGTCTCACATCAGAAATAAACAAAAAAGACGCATATTACGGAAAAAAGAGAGATATTCCCAACAAATGCAAACGAATGATTTGGAAGATAAAATTTCAGTAAGTTTAATTTTTTTTTTACTAACTGATTCAAACGTGGTCATGTTGCAAAATTCACATAAACTCTGGCCCTTATTATGAGTTGAATTCGATTATGAATTTTGCAATCCGGTCGAAATTTTCGTTCAACACACAGTCGAAGATCGAATTCAACTCTTATTAAGGCCCTATATACATTGGGAAATTTAAAGTTTGAACTGAAATATATTACTAAGAGCTGCTAGAAATCTGCCCAAATGATATGATTACTTTTGAATCAGATATTATAATGATATATGTATGTACATATGTACATGTGTATGAATCTTATAACCCATTTATAGGTATGGCACGAAAATGAGATAGAAATGATAAACGAAAGGTAATAATATATGAATACTTAAAAATTAATTATAGTTTTTACTGCTGTTTTGGATAAAATTCAATGATTTGTCTCAAAACAGTTGGCCGGTGATTCAAAAAAGGGACCGATTGTAATATGGCGAACGGTCGAAAATGTTGTACGAAAATTTTTATTCAGTAATATTATTTATTTATCCACATATTCTTTTCAAGTGAGCAAATCTACAATGAAATTATTGAGGAAAACTCATGTACATCAGACGCTCAATTCAATGATGATGCCAGCGTAGTAAACATATTAAAAGCCTCAACTGAGTATGAACAATGTGTTGGACAAATGAAGACGTCCATAGAAGCCTCATCTTCAGAAAACAGTTTTAAAGGTAATTTAAAATATTAGTTGGTGCCCTGCATATTTTTTGACGATCTACATTGTATCCTATGTTTGTTTGTTTATTTATGCACGTTTACTTTCTTAGAAATAAAATGTTTGCCGATGAAATTAGCTGATAGTCCTACAATTGCGAAGAGCTGCAATGACAGTGGGGTAAGGAAAGAATCTTATATAGAACAAAAAAAAAAATTCATGTTTAATTAACACTTCTTATAGTTACCCAAAACAACTGCCGCCGACAATGAGGATGAAGAAATGCGAAAGCTTTTTCTAATATCTGTGTTTCCTATAACAGCGCAAGAAAAATTACTCGAGCTGGAGAAAAAGCTTAAAGATGCCGAGTACGCTGATAGAGTTGTAAGATGCACACAATATATCCATATATTTTGAATAATTATTCAATTGTTATTCTTTTAATCAAAAAAAATCAGAATGAAGACTTAATTGTATTAAAACAATATAAAGGCGAGGTTGATCAGGTGCTACGCTGTATGTTCTCAGACGCTCTAATCGCAAATTATAATTTTAATGGACATCATGGAAAACATTCTCTTAACGGCTTGCGCCTAGTTTCCCATTGTTTGTATAGTAAGTGAATGATGTTATGAATGCTAATTTTTATACCCAATGCTTTTCGTCATAAGAGTTTTTCTAAGCGTGTATTTTCTTCGTGACCACTCAAGATTTTAAATATTGCTTGGGGACACAGAGATACTACTATTCGGTGCTAGCACTGAATCTACCGCAGTTCGAATAAATTCATTCGTCGCAACTAGATTCTGTGATCGCATTTTCGTAGTTTTCACTTGGTTGTAGATAATTGGCTGTTTTATCAACTATATTATTGAATAAAATAAAACAGATGCTTTGCATTTTCAAATACGACCTCTAAAATCAATTATAAAATATTTGTGTTAATAATTTAAAGCATTGCGCATAACAATTGTTTTAGTTATGAATTTCAAGTGTGTGGTATTTTCAGATGTATATCCTGAAATCACGATGATGGAGTTTTCGAAGGATGTGCGAAAATTCATTGCCATGAGTCATAATAGAACCAAAAACAGAAAACGTTCGCGATAAATTAATTTAAATTAATTTATAAGAATATTTGTTTTAATTAAACGTTTATTGAATTACATACATTTGTGTTTGAAACAAACTAGTAATAAGATCGTTGGTCAAAATTTGTATTAACAACTGTTCTCAATAAAAATGGGAGTGAATGTTCTTTTGCTAAAAAATCGTCATATTTGTAATGAAATAAAAATATTGAAAAAAATAGTATTGAAAAGAACGTGCATTTGATTTCTAAAAGATAGTGAAGAATATAGTACTTGATTTGACATACAATTATTGCTTATGTGTATTAAACAAATTCCATTATCAATGCCGATAAAAATATTGTCTTTAAAGGCTTCTAAATATAGTAAAAAACATAAACTTTTCTATTGGCATTATAAGTTCTTGAAAACTGATAAATTTCTTTTTTATTTGTATGTTATATTGATTTCATATTTTTTGAATTGCCTCAATCTTATTTTTAATCGCATTTTTCTCTGTTAAATTTTAACGGTAGTGCGGAAGCTGCAAAATGTAAAAATGCTTTTAAATTCCTAAATATGAGTTTTCATAGTGGCACCATTAGAAAATGTTATAAAAAATGCGCATTTTGGCAACGGCCTCACGAACCAAAGAGTTTCTTATCTAGTAATCTATGTTCATGCCGTTGAACCATCAATGAAAAGCCTCCATTCACTTAGAATATGCAGATATCCGATACGGCCACAAAAAAATACACTATCACTACAATACGCGACAAATTCGCGTCTCGTACCAAATTATCAAAATCCTCTTGTGTGAATATTTCTAACTGCAAGATTACGCAGGCTCCCATCCTCCTTTGTGCCATTTAAATCAGGGACCGCAACGATTATTTTTCAAGTTTCAATTTAAAAAATCGTGCGGAAACAGAAATGTTAAAAGGACTACCACACGCGACATTCATTTATATTTTCTGAGTTTTATTAAAAAAAAAAATCAAATTTAATCGTTATATTTTTAGTTATATATTTTGTTTCGAAAATAATAGTGATTAATTGAATTTTATTTATCGCTCGGAAAATAAAACCTTATTTGTAACACTTACAACACACACTTCACACAATTAAAATTTTATTTTCTGAGCAAAAAATAAAACTAAAAGCAATAAATAAACCTCAAGAGACAACAATTATTTTCGGAGCAAAAAATTAAACTCAACAAATAATTAATGTTTCATTTTATCTTAACTCTAAGTTTTTTTTCTGTAAAAATACGTCGATTTTAAATATCTATTAACACAAAGCTACGCACTTCAGAGTTTTCACAAAGAATGCGTGGCTTTTGCAAAACTCCATTGAATATTTTTGTTAGTTCTTTCTTGTGTATGGGAAATTAGTTATTTAGACTTTGTCTCCTACTTGAACAAATATAAATTACAAACATTTTAGTTAGTTTTTTCATTCATATGTACAGCCATGCGACATCATTTGCACGATATTTTTAGAGTCTGTGTTGATATGAATGAGAGTGGATTGGTAAATATATCAGCATTCTTGCAGGGTATTGCGTAAATAGCTTAAATTTTTTTTAAATATGTGTTTCGCTTATTTTGCAAACAAATCGTTTAGTCGTCTGTTAATCGAATGGAATTTATCGGTTTATTATAATCGTTAACTGAAAAAAATAATCGATTAAAATCGGGTTTTCTATTAATCGTGTCATTACTACGCGTATCTTTACATGAAAATATTTAACATTTACAAAATTTGTGGGAACATTTCCGTTTTTTGTATTCGTATAAGTTTTTCACTATCGTTAAAGCTGGATTTGCATCGAATATTTAAATAAAAAGATCTCGAAAATATTTTATATTTTTGAAGTTTATACCAGACTCCATTATTAAATCTGATCGAGAGTTGAAGCCACCTATAGGAATAACGTGGATCTTTGGGGATCTGTGTATGGCTGTCATGCGCTAAAATAAAAAAAAAACTGTTTAAAAACGCATCTTATATAAATACTGTAAAAAATGGTATCGTACCAATGTCGCACATGTCGCGAAACAAATGTGGGCAATTTTTATTCGCTAACAGATCTTTTGGATGAAGAGCGCTATACTAAGAAGACGCTTGCGGACTTTCTTTGGGATATCGCAAAAATTAACGTAAGAAAAATATTTTCTGTGTGCTACTTTTCCAAAAATAATTTTTTTTTTTAATATTTTAAAATAGAATAAAACCGAAGACGCTAAACGTTTGCCACAACATATTTGCGGAGGTTGCTCACGCAAACTTAAAAACACCTATTCATTTGTTTTACAAGCGCAAATAGCAAATAAAAAACTATATGCTAGTTTATATATCGAAAATGTTGGCTCGGATGCTGGCAAGGAGATGGGAGGCAACCACAATGATTGCCTTTTGGAGGCTCCTATTGATATACCCATGCGGCAAATGGAAATTAAAAAGGAGTCTGATAACGTTAATGAAGTAGTATCAGATTGCCCGGAGGATTTGACTGACATGAATACAAATGAAATTGATCTAGAGAAAAGAAGAGCTGGTGAAATTATTCAATTAGTAAAGGAAGAAATACCTCTGGAAGAAGATGCGGACAGTGTGTGCACAGGTGAGAAGTTAATTGTGAAGTTAATCAAATTATATATAGTAAACGGATATATACAATCGAAGATGATAGCATTGGCATCGACCCTATAACAACAGTGGAGACCAGTTGGGCCACTGAAAAGGCAGGAGATGATGATTTGGAAATCAGGAGTGATTTAGATTCCACCAAAAAGTAGTTCTATAATGTACATTTTCATTCCATTATTACAAATTTGTTTGATTTTCAGTGAACCACCTCCTACAAAACGGCGGCGAGGAAGACCCCAATCTGCTATAAGATTTGACTATAACTTTTCTAAACAAGATAATCGGTATTATTGCAATAAATGCGAGAAGAGCTTTGCTTGGAAAAAAGATGCAGATCGCCACATGAAATCACACCTGGGCATTTTTCCATACCAATGTGACCAATGCGAAAAACGGTTCCAGCGCAAAGACAAATTTAATAAACATTTGAAAATACATTCCAAAGCAGATACCGAAAACAGTACAGGTGATAATTGACTTACAGTCAAAGTTTAAAATAGCATTATAAATTCTTCAAATAGGTGGCAGTTTAGATATACAATCAGGGTTACAGCTCGGAATGGAAGTTGTGGAAACGAGTGATGATGACCAGAGCGATGAAGATAGCGCTGACCCGTAATATAGAAATGTAAGCACATAAGACCATCTTTTAAATGTTTTTTATATTTTATTTGATAGCACATCGACTTCAACAATACCATCAAAACGTCGACGTGGCAGACCACTCTCTACAAAAAAATTAGAATTCACGTTTTGTAATGATGACGGTCGTTACCACTGCAATAGGTGTGACAAAGACTTTGCTTGGAAGAAAGATGTTGAGCGTCATATAAAAAGCCATTTCGGAATTTTTCCATACGAATGTAGCCAGTGCAACCATCGCTTCCAGCGTAAAGACAAGTTTGCCGAACACTTGAAGATTCATAACAAACGTGAAGCCGGAACTAAACGATCACGGCCATCAGTGCGGGCAGAGTGGAATTTTGCGGAACGTCTTTATACAGAGCAACGATTCCGTTCGGTCGAATGCAAACTCTGCACTGAAGTTATTTTAAATATAGAAGGCTTAAGAGAGCACTTGCAAACGCACACTCAGCCGGATACATTGCGTTTAGATGTTGAAGGTGATGTCGTTAAAGAACTATTTCCTAATTCTAATGGCGCCTTGGTCAAAATTAAAGCGCAAATATGCAAAGATATTAAAGATAAACGCTTTACTAAATATTATGCCATTGTTAATGCCTACGGTTATGAAATGGCACTAAGTGATTCTGATGCAGAGTCTGACTCTAATGAAACAAAATACGAGTGTGAGTTATGTCATACAAAGTTGGCCCGCAAGTATCAACTGTTCCAGCATTCGAAGGCAGACCACGCACAAGAAAAACTGCCACATAAATGCAACGTTTGCAAGTTGGAATTCGTAAGTGCAGCAATGTTTGAGTTACATTCGCGAACCCAGTGCAGGAACCGTGATAAAAAGTACCAATGTCTAAAATGTCCGGGCAAGTTTGTGTGGTTGCAGAACCTGCAAGGGCACAATTGCTCCAATCGTCTTAATGTATGCGTCCCCAAGTGGCCAGATAAGCGTAAACTCCATTTATTACAGTGCAATTTTTGCGATAAAACGTTCCGTTATGCGACCGACTTGAAGCGCCACCAAGAGACGCATAACTTGCACAGTCGCTCCCACGTGTGTGCTATCTGTAGCCAACCATTCTTGAAGGCCGAGAACTTGCGTCAACATTTACGGCAAGCTCATGAGCAGATAAAACGACGCATTGAATGCTGTTTGTGTACCGAAAAACTGCAAACGCTTGCTCAGCTTCGAAAACATTTGCAAAATCATTCGGACGGTTGGACTGGTATCAGGTACACGGAGGGCAAGTATTTTAAGGTACACTGGCCGCAAGGTTGCCGGGGAAAGGAAGGAGAGGTGGAACAGAGTATTCTTATCGATTTTGCTGGGCAAAATTTAACAAACTATTACTCAGCCATGGATGAGAGTGGCAACGAGCTGGATTTGTTCGACTCGGAAACAGAATTGGAATTGCAATCAGAAAATCCGTCCAGTGAAAACTCTTCATCCACCTCCTACACCTGCGATTTATGCAAGCAGGTATTTTTCAGAAGAATACGAATTCTGCAACATCAACATAGCGCACACGCTGAGGAGAAACAACCATTACCACATGGTTGTACGCGTTGTGATAAGCGGTTCGTTTGTTTGGGTTTATTGGATCAGCACTATAAACGCGATTGTGGCAATATCTTTAAACGTTTCGATTGTCAACGCTGTTCGGCGCGTTTTGTATGGGAGGAAAATCTACAACATCACATGCAACGTCAGCACATAGATCCCGAGCAGCAAATAAGCCGCCAACTAGCAAATAAACTCCAATGTGACCAATGTAATAAAGTGTTTGTTTGGCCGAAAGATTTAACACGCCACAAACGTATACATATGCCCGACGATGAGAAGTTCGAATGTTTATACTGTGAACGCAAATTCTATCGAAAGGATCATTTGCAAACCCATTTGAAAGTGCATGGTGCCGATGGCAACATGGCTGCAGCGACTACAACTGCGATAGCTAGCAAACGCGAGCTAAATCGCAAGGTTAATGGTAAGAAGAAGATAATTTGGGTATAAAAAAAACATATTTAATATAATCATTATTCTTAGCTGTCGATCCCCATCTTTGCAAACCGAATGGTTTGAAATGCGTTCAATGTAAAATCTGCCTCTCTAAGCACACAAAAATTGCCGATCTGCGCACACATCTTTTAGAGCATCGCAGCGATATTTCATTGTCGCAACACGTTACAACCAATTCAGAAATGTCTCTACTATTCTATCCCGATGAGGCACCAATGTCTATGGAGCTGCTAATATCTCGGATGAAAGCAGATATAAATGCCAGCCAGCTAGACCGGTTTTATTCAATCACTAATGAATTGGGCCATGAGCTAAGCATAAGCGGCTCTGATACTGATGACACAGATTCGGATTCCGAACCTGATCAAACATTAGATATTACTTTAGGCTATAACTTTCATCATCCAAGACGTTCTATATACAATTGCGATTTGTGCAGCATTACATTTACACGGAAGTATAAACTATTTTCACATCAAGCGAGTGCGCATAGTTGGAATGAAGCGCCGCATGTTTGCCAGCATTGTCAAGCGCACTTCCTTTGCGATAAGCTCTTACAGTCTCATTACCGCCACCAGTGCAAGAATTTGCTGAAACGTTACGTTTGCCGCAAATGCCCGCAGCGCTTTATGTGGAAGGAGAATCTTAAAATGCATTTGCGTACAATGCATCCCGACAGCGAGGAAGTCAAAAAGGTGTTTTTGCTTTAAGTCGTTGAATGCCATTTAGTAATTAATTTTTTTTTCATATCCAAGGGTTTTGCACCTAGTTCATTTGATTGTGAAGAATGTTCGAGAAGCTTCCAGATGCAGAAAGATTTAACTCGACACATGATGACACATCGTGCTGATGCTACTGTCTTTCCTTGCCTCTGGTGTCCACGTAAATTTTATCGTAGAAGCAATTTGTATTTGCACATCAAACGTCATGGTGTATCATCGCATCAGCTGAGTGCAGCGGCAGCTCACATTACTGCATGTAAAGGACCAAATGGGAAGAAGCAAATACAGTGTCGCGTATGTAATATAGAATTCAACAGTATGTCGGCTTTACGCACTCATTTGAGTCAAGAGGCATCGAATGTCGTGTCTGCGCATCACAATTACAATTCTCAACAGAACTATTCCATAATGAATGAGTTGGGCTACGAATTGAACATCGATGATTCGGAGACGGATGAGGAAGGCAATGAAATCCTTGCACCTAAGTTGTACAAGTGTCAAATGTGTGGGTTGACTTGCAAGAGGCGGTATGAAATGGGTCAACATCAGTTATCGGTCCACAAACACGAACACATACAACTGAAGTGTGACAAGTGTGTTTTTAGAACAGTTTCGAATGTAAGTAGGAAATGTTTTTAATAACTAGCTCTACTTTATAGTAAATTTCAATCTAACAGGATATCATGGAACATCACTTACGCACACAATGCAACAATACCGAAAAACTACATCAATGCAAACAGTGTTCATACAAATTCATGTGGCCTGAGAATTTGGACACCCACGTGAATTTAGTGCATCCATCATCACCAGAAGAGACGCAGACAATTTCAGCTGCTCCAAACGATGCCGCCTCCTCCGGTCGCGTCGAGACTGTCCCACCACAAGAATTTCATTGTAATAAGTGCGATCGTCGCTATAACCGCAAAGACCGGCTATTGGCTCACATCAAAAAGATGCATGGTGCAGATAGTGATGCTCCTAGTTGTAGCATGAATGCTGATAGAGAAGCTTTAAGTGTACCAACACATTCTAAGAAAACTGGGCCAAAAGAAAAAAAGTTTCTTTGTGCATTTTGCGGTCGTGCTGTGAGCTCATCATCAAATTTGATAGTTCATATGCGACGTCACACTGGGGAGAAGCCATTTCAGTGTGAATTCTGTGACAAAGCTTTTCCGCGGTCCTCTGATTTGTCTTGTCATCGACGTACTCACACGGGCGAAAAACCGCATCGCTGCACCGTCTGCAATAAGTCCTTTTCGCGCTCGTACAAATTGCATACACACATGCGTATACATTCTGGAGAACGGCCATACAAGTGCACCTATTGTGAAAAAAGTTTTACACAATCCAATGACCTTGCCCTGCATGTACGCCGTCACACCGGTGAACGGCCGTATGTGTGTAATATTTGCGGTGAAAGCTTTATTCAGGGAACCGCATTGAAGAATCATCGCACGGCTCATGGACATTTTGATGGGAATGAAACACAAGCCATGTCTGTGGATGAAGAACAAACCAGTAATATGTTACAATTGGACGACCAGGGTAACAGTTTAATACAGTTGTAAGAGGAAGGAAATTTACTTACGAAATTTCGTATATTAGGAAAGCATTTAATATAATTAATTGTAAATAAAAATATAGCAAATATACAAATAATATCAAGCAGTTGAAGTGTCGGTTGAATTGAGGGGTAAAGTTGATATTAGCAGAGCAGCTGATTGCTTCTTTTTAATTAACCTTGTACGTGAGAATGCCAGCTAAAGCGAATGACGAAATTACGTTCGCTCCCATGACAGTCTGTTCTACGATACCGGAACGACCCGGATTTACATACAACCGGCCAAGGACTGTCACTTCAGCAACATTCCCCATAAGTTTATGGGAAATAACTTATGTTGTTACAACGACAACAACAACAAAATAATTGTTCACAAACCATCAACAATTAATAGCTTTCGTCTTCCTATGTCTTTTTTGAACTCGCCATTGCCATCACCTTATATGAATTCACCTTGGTATACATACATCGAAATTATCTGATGAGTCTATTTCCTACTGGGATTTTTTTAGAAAGCGAAAAGTGGATCATAATTATCTTCCAGAAACAGCTCGCTCCTTTCTTTTCGGGCACAAATGGATATTATCGATGGTATGTCCCAAGATGATGCCATAACGCACACACACAAATGTTTCAATTTAAGGATGTCCTGAGGAATGGGAAAATACAAGTGTAATTGAGGAAGAAGACATCAGCTGCTTTAATAACACCACCTTATGTGAGTTCTGCTTGGTGTGCCCCTATCGCGACTATTGATGGTGTTAACTATCGAACTAAGTGATTATCGATACTATCTATGTAACAATTCGTAAATGGTTTTATATTCGTACTTGTTAACTATTTGTGCTTGTTAACTATTCGAAATACATACCTAGAAATGATAGATTTTTTTCTTTCATTTCAATTAAACCACCGATAAGTAAACAACTCACCATAATCTTATAGTAAGGCACATTTTTCGTGTACTACTAGTGAAGGAAAGAATTTCGAAGCAAAGTTTGACTTAGTTCGATACAAGTATTTTTTTCCAAGCCTTCCCTGCAAGGAATATATAATTATAAATATCGAACGAAAAATATCGAGTATTTACTTGGTGGTGTTCATGTCGTTTCATCCCTAGTCTGAGAATAATCGAGTTTGTCAAATTTAATTGTTCGTGTATATATAAGTTTTCACTGTAGTAAAAATGGGCTTTTTATCGAACTATTAATTAAGGAGTCAGAAAAGTCAGTTTTAATTTTTAACTAGCAGTTTGAGTAAATACTGAAAGCTATGGTTTCATACCAATGTCGCACATGTCATGCAACAAATATGGGCAACTTCTACCCACTATCAGATCTTGTAGATGAAGAGCGGCACTCTAAAAAAACGCTTGCAGACTTCCTTTGGGATATTGCAAAAATTAACGTAAGAAAAATAGTTCCTTCCTAGTGTTGTTACATATGTAGTATGTCTCATATATTTCTTCATTGATAAATAGAATAAAACCGACGACGCCAAGCGCTTGCCCCAAAATATTTGCAGAACTTGTTCACGTAGGCTTAAAAATACGTATTCATTCGTATTGCAAGCACAGGAAGCAAATAAAAAACTATGTGCTAGTTTATTATCAAGCAGACGAAGCGATTGCCTGCTGGAGGCTCCTATTGATATACCAAACAGCCAAACACCCACAGTAATAAACGAAATTGAGAGAGAAGAAGAGTTCATTGACGAGAAAGTTGCAAATGGACCAAGTAATTTGACTGACGGTAATGAAATTCAAGATGTTGTGGAAGAAAAGTATACAGCAGAAGTTATTGAATTCGTAATGAAAGATGAATATTTTGAAGAAGGCGATGAGAGTTTCGGTACAGGTGAGGGTTATTTTATAGGAGTAAAAAAAAATAAAGCGTCATGATGTATATTGACAGTAGAAAATAGCAATGGATTCGATCCTAAAACTACATTTGAAATCAGCTGGAACACTGAAAATAAGCTTATCGAAGATTTGGGAGATCAGAGCGACCTAGATACTAGCAAAAAGTTGGTTGTGTAAAATACATTTTCCATTTGTAGTTATACAACGATTTAATTTTAGAAAATCTTCGTCTACAA
The DNA here is from genome assembly GCA_951828415.1 of Anomoia purmunda. NCBI lineage: Eukaryota > Metazoa > Arthropoda > Insecta > Diptera > Tephritidae > Anomoia > Anomoia purmunda. Next base: position 21,507,212 of record OX639993.1, read on the forward strand.
AACGACGTCGTGGAAGGCCGCCAATAGAGAAATCATCGCACTACACCTTTTGCGATGAAGATAAAAGGTATTATTGCAATAAATGTGACAAAAGTTTCGCTTGGAAAAAAGATGCCGGACGCCATATGAACGTACATTTGGGTATTTTTCCATTTGAATGTGACGAATGTAATAAACGTTTCCAACGAAAGGATAAATTGAATAAGCATAAAAAAATACATTTCAAACAAAACGCCAGAATTAGTACAAATCACAAAGAGGGTGAAGCGAGTGATGGTCTGGGAGACGATGATTCGGCGGAGCTGTAAGACACCATTGAATAAACATAAATTATAAACAAATAATTTTGTTGTTTTTTTTTTTTAATTTAATAGCTCTTCGACATCTCCACCTCCAACAAAACGACGACGAAATATATCTCCATCTACGAAAAAATTTGAGTTCACCTTTTGTAATGATGACAGTCGTTACCACTGTAATGGGTGTGACAAAAGCTTTGCTTGGAAAAAAGACGCTGAACGTCATATCAAAAGTCATTATGGCATTTTCCCTTACGAATGTGATCAGTGTAATCGACGCTTTCAACGCAAAGACAAGTTGTCCAATCACTTGAAAACTCATAAAAAACGTGAACGAGGAGTTAAACGTCCTAGACCAGCATTACGGTCAGAGTGGAATTTTGCTGAACGGCTTTATACAAAGGAACGATCTGGTTCGGTTGAATGTAAATTATGTACTGAAGTTATTCATAGCATAAAATCTTTAAGGCAACATTTGTTAATACATGATCACCCCGATACTTTGCGTTTAGATGTTGAAGGTGATGTCGTTAAAGAATTGTTCCCGAATTTTGATGGCGACATGACCAAAATTAAGGAACAAATATGCAAAGACATTAAGGACAAACAGTTTACAAAATATTATGCCATTGTTAATGCCTACGGTTATGAGATGGCACTCAGTGATTCTGATGCAGAGTCTGACTCTGATGAAACAAAATACGAATGTGAGCTATGTCAGGCAAAGTTTACTCACAAGTATCAACTGTTTCAGCATTCGAAGACCGAACATGCGCTTGCAACACACCCACATAAATGTAATGTTTGCAAATTGGAGTTTGTGAACGAAATAATGTTCGAATTACATTCCCGTACTCAGTGCAGAAACCGTGATAAAAAGTACCAATGTCTCAAATGTCCGGGCAAGTTTGTGTGGTTACAGAATCTGCAAGAACATAATTGCTCCAATCGTCTCAATGTATACCTGCCGAAATGGCCAGACAGGCGCAAACTACATCTATTACAGTGTAATTTTTGTGATAAAACTTTCAGTTATGCGACCGACTTAAAGCGGCACCAAGAGGCACATAACTTGAACAGTAATTCCCACGTGTGTGCTATTTGCAATCAAACTTTTTTGAAGGCTGACAACTTGCGTCAACATTTGCGGCAAGCTCATGAGCAGATAAAACGGCGCATTGAATGCTGTTTGTGTACCGAAAAACTGCAAACACTTGCTCAGCTTCGAAAACATTTGCAAAATCATTCGGACGGTTGGACTGGTATCAGCTACACAGAAGGAAAGTATTTTCAGGTGCACTGGCCACAAGGTTGCCAGGGAAAAGAAGGAGAGGTTGAACAGAGTATTATTATCGATTTTGAGGGACACAATTTAACGAATTATTACTCAGCCATGGATGAGAGTGGCAACGAGCTGGATTTGTACGACTCGGAAACAGATTTGGAATTGGAATCAGAAAATCCGTCCAGTGAAAACTCTTCATCCACCTCCTACACCTGCGATTTATGCAAGCAGGTATTTTTCAGAAGAATACGAATTCTGCAACATCAACATAGCGCACATGTAGAAGAGAAACAACCATTACCACATGGTTGTACGCGTTGTGATAAGCGGTTCGTTTGTTTGGGTTTATTAGAGCAGCACTTTAAACGCGATTGTGGTAACGTCTCTAAACGTTTCGATTGTCAACGCTGTTCGGCGCGTTTTGTATGGGAGGAAAATCTACAACATCACATGCAACGTCAGCACATAGATCCCGAGCAGCAAATAAGCCGCCAACTAGCAAATAAACTCCAATGTGACCAATGTAATAAAGTGTTTGTTTGGCCGAAAGATTTAACACGCCACAAACGTATACATATGCCCGACGATGAGAAGTTCGAATGTTTATACTGTGAACGCAAATTTTATCGAAAAGACCATTTGCAAAATCACTTGAAAGTGCATGGCAATAGCAAGGCTGCGGAGCCCGCAACAAACACAAACAAACGCGAGATTACTCGTAAGGTTAATGGTAAGAAGTAACGTGTTTTTTTGTTTTGTCATATATATCGAAGCTCACTGGTGCCCACCTAACGGGTTTTTGTAACAGCGTAGAGCAACCTGATTAAGCCATGTCTGTTTGTTCGTCCGTCCGTCCGTCCGTGCAACGTATATCTCGAGTAAATATTTATTTGCATTTCAGGTCAATGAGCAAGATTTTGAAATTTATATAAATCGTAAAAAAACCGCGCTCACCACTCATACAAAAGAAAGATGCAAATATTTGTGTCTTAAATTGTGGGATGCCTCCACCTTTTTTGCCAACAATTAATATATAGGATCTTTATACTAAATATTATTCATCTACCGAATAGTTGCGGATATAAGACGAATTCAAATTTTATCTTCAATGGGGGCGTGTCACTGTCCACTTTTCCAAATTTGCATATATCATATGTTGGGCCCGAATACCACATGCACCTAACGTAAAAATTTCATAAAAGTCGGCTGAGTACTTTGGACGCCTATAAAGGACTCACATTTTATTTCAAATAAAAACTTGCGCAGGGTATTTAAGTTATTTAAGTTCGGTTGCCCACGAACCTAGAATCTTTCTTACTTGTTTTAAATAATTTGTTTTATTATTATCCCTATCTCTAGCTATCGATTCACATCTTTGCAAACCGAACGGGTTGAAATGCGTTCAATGTAAAATCTGCCTCTCTAAGCACACAAAAATAGCCGATCTGCGCACACATCTTTTAGAGCATCGCAACGGCATTTCATTGTCGCAACATGCTACAACTAATTCGGAATTGTCTTTAATTTTCTATCCCGATGAGGAACCAATGCCTACGGAGCTACTAATGTCCCGAATGAAAGTAGATATAAATGCTGGCCAGCTAGATCGGTTTTATTCAATCACTAACGAATTGGGTCATGAGCTAAGCATAAGCGGCTCTGATACTGATGACACAGATTCGGATTCCGAACCTGACGATGCATTGGGCAATAACATTCGTCATCCAAGACGTTCTACATACAATTGCGATTTGTGCAGCATTACATTTACACGGAAGTATAAACTATTTTCACATCAAGCGAGTGCGCATAGTTGGAATGAAGCGCCGCATGTTTGCCAGCATTGTCAAGCGCACTTCCTTTGCGATAAGCTCTTACAGTCTCATTACCGCCACCAGTGCAAGAATTTGCTGAAACGTTACGTTTGCCGCAAATGCCCGCAGCGCTTTATTTGGAAGGAGAATCTTAAAATGCATTTGCGTACAATGCATCCTGAGACCGAGGAAATTAAAAAGGTGCGTTTGTTTTAAGTCGTTGAATGCCATTTAGTAATTAATATTTTTTTTCAAATACAAGGTTTTTGCACCAAGTTCATTTGACTGTGAGGAGTGTTCGGGAAGTTTCCCGAGACAGAAAGAATTGACTCGTCACATGATGACACATCATTCTAATTCCATCGGTTTTTCATGCCTCTGGTGCCCACGTAAATTTTATAGGAAGAGCAATTTGTATTTGCATATCCAGCGGCATGGTGTATCATCGCATCAGCTGAGTGCAGCGGCAGCTCACATTACTGCATGTAAAGGACCAAATGGGAAGAAGCAAATACAGTGTCGCGTATGTAATATAGAATTCAACAGTATGTCGGCTTTACGCACTCATTTGAGTCAAGAGGCATCGAATGTCGTGTCTGCGCATCACAATTACAATTCTCAACAGAACTATTCCATAATGAATGAGTTGGGCTACGAATTGAACATCGATGATTCGGAGACGGATGAGGAAGGTAATGAAACCCTTGCACCTAAGTTATACAAGTGTCAAATGTGTGGGTTGACTTGCAAGAGGCGGTATGAAATGGGTCAACATCAGTTATCGGTCCACAAACACGAACACATACAACTGAAGTGCGAAAAGTGTGCTTTTAGAACGGTTTCGAATGTAAGTAGGAAATGTTTTTAATAACCCTTTTTTATAATAAATTTCAATCTAACAGGACATCATGCAACATCACTTACGCACACAATGCAACAATACCGAAAAATTGCATCAATGCTCGCAGTGTTCATATAAATTTATGTGGCCTGAGAATTTGGACACCCACGGGAAGTTGGTACATCCACCAACGGCAGATGATACATTCGTTCCTCCACAAGAATTCCGCTGCGATAAGTGTCATCGTCAATATAACCGCAAAGACCGGCTTTTCGCTCATATCAAAAAGATGCATAGCGTAATTGGCAATGCTTCTAGTAGTAAAGAAACCTCCAAACAGTCTAGTAAAAAAACCGAGCCGAAAGAAAATAGGGTACTCTGTTCATTTTGCGGTCTCGCTGTGAGCTCAACCAACATGATTGTTCATATGCGACGTCACACTGGAGAGAAGCCATTCCAATGTGAATTCTGCGATAAAGCTTTCCCGCGATCCTCAGATTTGTCTTCGCATCGGCGCACTCATACAGGCGAAAAACCTCATCGTTGCACGGTTTGTGATAAATCTTTTTCGCGCTCGTATTGGTTGCGCACCCATATGCGCGTACATTCCGGCGAAAGACCGTACAAGTGCACCTACTGCGAGAGAAGTTTTACACAATCCAATGATCTTGCAGTGCATATACGCCGACACACCGGCGAACGACCCTATATTTGTAATATTTGCGGAGAGACTTTCATTCAGGGAACGGCGTTGAAGAATCATCGTATAGCTCGCAGACATTTCGTCGATGCGGATGAAACGCAGGATATTTCTTTGGATGAAGAACAAACAAGAGATATGTTACAATTCAACGAGCAGAGTAGCAATTAAAGATTATTATACATACATATATACGACCAGGGACTGTACATATATGAAAAGCTATCTGCACATTAAGTTCAGTTTTCTCAATGCTTGGTAACCATAACCTGGTTGATATTATGTTTTACTTACATTATAAATCACCTAACTATAATAAGTAAGAGGACAAGTAACATGGACATTCGACTCGTTTGTGACTTACATATGTACATACATACATATATAAGTATGTTTCTTGGTATACCAGCCTGTTAAAAGAATTGGTCTGTAATCAATATGGAGATCTACTGTAAGCTTAACAGTACAATTGCGTTTATTTTTTGTATTGAAAAAGATGTGAAATTTAGTAAAATATCAAATCAAACTTAAAAAATTCTACTTATTGCATTACATGAAATCAAGAAAAAATACAATTTTTCGTCCTTCGTCACAAACAATCAGTCGGTCTGTTATTGGCCGCTTCTTCTGCGATTCCCCTCAGTATCGTTCTTTACTCTCTCATTCTCTACCTTTTATTACGCTAATTTCAGTTGCTCAGAGAACGTATATTAGACAGAGAAGCATTAAGTTAGGATGCCGGTGTGAATTGTCAAAATGCATCAATAATTCTCGTCCAGCTCACCACTCGAATGGCCGACAGGGGAAATCGTGAGAGTGGCGAGTTAACAGAGCTGAGCGAAGGCAAAATTTGTTTAACAGACTATGATTTCTGATCATTTTAATTGTTTTGGCTCGAATTTTAGATTTTGCCAATATATTAACAAATTGATATAAATGTCTAAATATATAATTAAACGTGAAATTTGGCTTTACTTAAATATGTGCATGATAAGAGTGAGCCTATTTTGGTTATATGCATGCATTGTATACATATGCCATAAATAGCTTACTTCACTTGCTGTTTTGCCGACGGCATTTCATATGTAATATGTATGCACAGTATTTTTATATTTTGGATGTAAAATTGTATGAAGTTTATGAAATGATGAAAAAACTAGAAATTTTATCTATTAGGTAGAAAATGAAAAGAGTTAGACAAATTTCATTTTTATCACGATGGATAAGTATAATTATCGGAAAAGTAACCTGACTGGCTGTTTTGATGAGAGCATTTCATATGTGCATACATTACACAAATTCATAAAAAATAAATGACATTATTTATAATAAGTGATATAGATTTCAAAAGCTTTATAGATTGGTATTTTCATACAAATTTATGATTTATAAAGCTTATTAATGAGTGAGTGTGAGGAGATTATAATATCCAAATAAATATGTATGAAAGTACGCACTTATGCACGTACATACGCACTTACATAAGCACTTACATACATAACTATGCAAGTACATATGTATGTAGACGCATATGCATATAGACAAGGTACCTGTGGACTTACATATTTTATAAACATAAAAATCGTTATCATATTTGAGTGCAAGTACATTCATATGTAATTCAAATGTATTTACATATGTATGTATATCTATTTTTATTGATAAACATTTGCATATGGATGTACATATGTACATTTATACTGCATACGTATGCACATACATACATACATATATACAACCGCGCAACAAGTGCTACATACAACAACAAAAAATTCATTCATAAACACACGCGCACACTTCTGATAGTAAATTCTGTTCATTCATAAATGCGAACATTTCATCTCCCCACAAACACATGCGCCCCTCATCCATCACATTTTTCGCGACGAAGACAAAAATCTAAAAATCATAAATTGAAGATTTTTGTAATTTTGGTCCAAATGCTCACAACTTCAAATGGGAATGTAGATATTATTTTGGCCCGCTTGTGCCCGTAAAATATTTCATGAAGAAATTCATATTTTATTAATCTATTATGTTTGCTTAGGGTTCGTGCACATATTACGTAACGCGCTAGGGGGGCGGCGGGGGTTTGCGATTTGGGACGAAGTGTGACATGTGATTTCCCTTTGCCTAATATATAACATATATTAATTAACATTGTATTTTATTTTACGATTAATAAAAACAATTTTTCTGAAAGTGTGACATGGTGGGGGGTCTGAAATGATCAAAAATTGCGTTACGTAATATATGCACGACCCCTTATCATTATAAACGTGTTTTGCACGAAATCCTGTTATATATGTCATTTAAAGCCCTAATTATTCGAAATCGGCGCAACCAAACGCCTTACCGCTACGCCTACTTGCATACATATGTACATTACATATATGGATGTCAATATGTAGTCTAAATATTGGTCGCATTTATGTCAGGACTTACGTGTTATCTCAAATGTAGCACAAGTAGCAGAATAATATATTTAGGAGTCGAAAGTCTACTACCTTTGAACATATTTTTCTACAATTGTCTAATTAAACATAAACATTGCTATAATTAATTGTATTTTGTGAGACCTTTAATTAATTATACCACTTTTGCTTCTTCCTGAACCAACAATCTCGGTCAATGACCTATACAAAAGACTTTCAACACGAAATTACAAATAAACCGTACCATTTTTATTCTAAGAGGGTATAAAGGACCAGAATTTTCGTTGTAAATTGAATTCTGTGGTGTATAACTTAACGCCATCTCATGTATGTACATATCTATATGTAAGTATTTTCTCTCAGAACTTCCTCTATTCGATCTAGCAAATCATATTTGTATTATACTCCACTTTTTTCTTCTACCTATCACAAATACAAATTAATTCAACTAAACCCTGATTAATGATGGCGGCTTTGCGACGCAGCTTTTTCGTGTGAATTGCGGGCAGAAGCAACTATTTCTGTGGAGTTTTGATAAAAGAGCTTATTTGGCTTTCGAGTTTTTATTTTCAAATCAATAAATTTCTATCTTTGACGTACAAATTTAATATTTAAATTAATCTTTTACCACGATAGCCTGTTGAACTATTGCTTTGTTTAACTATTTGTATAAATATTTCATTAGAACATTGTTATTTTTGACATGGTAAAAATTGAAGTCCAACTGGAGATAAGATATTTTGTCAAACTTTGCGCGCAGACTTTGAGTTCGGTTGAATGTGCGCGCATGTGAACAAACATATGTACATACATAATTATTTCTATTCTATTTACATATCTACACATATACGCGCCCTTTTGCATGGAAGTAATTCGATTAAATATGCATTGATAAATAAATGCATGCATGTGCATACATATGATAAACAATAAATGCAATTTCTTTAGTGTTTTTTGAAGATTTTGTTTAACTACTTAAAATATTTATTGAAAGTTACATACATATGTATGGAAAATATTAGTAGAATAAAATAAAACACTAAAATTGAAATTATAGAAGAATACATATTTTTAATATTTTTTTTAAATGTTGGAAATAGAATTGCGAAAATTCCTTATCAAAACAATAGGAAAATTTTCTCCAAAAAACATCTGCAACCACACAATGTAACTGATAACAGAGAACGTACATTAATTTTCTCTAAAATTGTTGTTTTCGCTCAACCGATGTTAAATTTTGCCCCTTGTAGGTGAAAAATTATTGGGTGGTGAGCTGGACGAAAAATAGACCTTTTCCCAAAAACGCGGAACGACAACAGGAATGAAGTGGGATGCTACTTCTCTGTAAATATACGCAGAGAACGTATATTCAGAGAACGTATATTAGACAGAGAAGCATTAAGTTAGGATGCCGGTGTGAATTGTCAAAATGCATCAATAATTCTCGTCCAGCTCACCATTCTAATGGCCGACAGGGGAAATCGTGAGAGTGGCGAGTTAACAGAGCTGAGCGAAGGCAAAATTTGTTTAACAGACTATGATTTCTGATAATTTTAATTGTTTTGGCTTGAATTTTAGATTTTGCCAATATATGTATTAACAAATTGATATAAACGTCTAAATATTTAATTAGACGTGAAATTTGGCTTTGCTTAAATATGTGCATGATATTTTGGTTATATGCATGCATTATATAGATATGTTTTATAAGCCTAATAATCGTTATCATACTAAGTATACATATGTAAATACATATGTATATGGATAATATGTAGTACATATGTACATATATAAATATCCAAATATACGTACGTATGTATGTATATATATATTTACATGTTCATGCACATGTATGTATGTACGTGCATATGTACTAAAAAGTCAACAAGTGCACATGCATTCATATGCATTATATCTATCATCATCATATAATTATTTATTGTTATGTACATATACATATGCAGCATTTGTTTCATCCCTCCGCCAGCGTGTCTGTTTTCAACCGCAGCGCAACTGCAGTACAGCAACAAAAAATTCATTCATAAACGCACTCGCATATTATTGAAAGCAAATTTCCGTTCATTCATAAATGCGAACATTTCATCTCCCCACAAACACATGCGCCCCTCATCCATCACATTTTTCGCGACGAAGACAAAAATCTAAAAATCATAAATTGAAGATTTTTGTAATTTTGGTCCAAATGCTCACAACTTCAAATGGGAATATAGATATTATTTTGGCCCACTTGTGCCCGTAAAATATTTCATGAAGAAATTCATCTTTTATTAATCTATTATGTTTGCTTAGGGGTCGTGCACATATTACGTAACGCACTAGGGGGGCGGCGGAGGTTTGCGATTTGTGACGAAGTGTAACATGTGATTTCCCTTTGCCTAATATATAACATATATTAATTAACATTGTATTTTATTTTACGATTAATAAAAACAATTTTTCTGAAAGTGTGACATGATGAGGGGTCTGAAATGATCAAAAATTGCGTTACGTAATATATGCACGACCCCTTATCATTATAAACGTGTTTTGCGCGAAGTCCTGTTATATATGTCATTTAAAGCCCTAATTATTCCAAATCGGCGCAACCAAACGCCTTACCGCTACGCCTACTTGCATACATATGTACATTACATATATATATGTCAATATGTAGTCTAAATTTTGGTCGCATTTATGTCAGGGCTTACGTCTTATCACAAATGTAGCACAAGTACCAGAATAATATATTTAGGAGTGGAAAATCTACTACCTTTTAACAAATTTTTCTACAATTGTCTAATTAAACGCAAACATTGCTATAATTAATTGTATTTTGTGAGACCTTTAATTAATTATACTACTTTTGCTTCTTCCTGAACCAACAATCTCGGTCAATGACCTATACAGAAGACTTTCAACCCGAAATTGCAAATAAACCGTACCATTTTTGTCCTGAGGGGGTATAAAGTACCAGAATTTTAGCTGTAAATTTAATTCTGTGGCATATAACTTAACGTCATCTTATGTATGTATCTATATGTAAGTATTTTATTTCAGATATTCCTCTATTCGATCTAGTATATCAATATTTGTATCATACTCCACTTTTTTCTTGTGCCTATCTCAAATACAAATTAATTCAACTAAACCCTGATTAATGATGGCGGCTTTGCGACGCAGCTTTTTCGTGTGAATTGCGGGCAGAAGCAACTATTTCTGTGGAGTTTTGACAAAACAGCTTATTTGGCTTTAGAGTTTTTATTTTCAAATCAATAAATTTCTATTTTTGACGTACAAATTTAATATTTAAATTAATCTTTTACCACGATAGCCTGTTGAACTATTGCTTTGTTTAACTATTTGTATAAATATTTCATTAGAACGTTGTTATTTTTGACATGGTAAAAATTGAAGACCAACTGGAGATAAGATATTTTGTCAAACTTTGCGCGCAGACTTAGAGTTCGGTTGAATGTGCGCGCATGTGAACAAACATATGTACTTACATATGTAAATATTTCTATTCTATTTACATATCTACACATATGCTTATACGCGCCCTTTTGCATGGAAGTAATTCGATTAAATATGCATTGATAAATAAATGCATGCATGTGCATACATATGATAAACAATAAATGCAATTTCTTTAGTGTTTTTTCAAGATTTTGTTTAACTACTTAAAATATTTATTGAAAGTTATATATGGAAAATATTAGTAGAATAAAATAAAACACTGAAATTGAAATTATAGAAGAATACATATTTTTAATATTTTTTTTTAAATGTTGGAAATAGATTTGCGAAAATTCCTTATCAAAACAATAGGAAAATTTTCGCCAAAAAACATCTGCAACCACACAATGTAGCTGATAACAGAGAACGTACATTAATTTTCTCTAAAATTGTTGTTTTCGCTCAACCGATGTTAAATTTTGCCCCTTGTAGGTGAAAAATTATTGAGTGGTGTGCTGGACGAGAAATAGACCTTTTCCCAAAAACGCGGAACGACAACAGGAATGAAGTGGGATGCTACTTCTCTGTAAATATACGTTCTCTGGTATATTTACAGAGAAGTAGCATCCCACTTCATTCCTGTTGTCGTTCCGCGTTTTTGGGAAAAGGTCTATTTTTCGTCCAGCTCACCACCCAATAATTTTTCACCTACAAGGGGCAAAATTTAACATCGGTTGAGCGAAAACAACAATTTTAGAGAAAATTAATGTACGTTCTCTGTTATCAGTTACATTGTGTGGTTGCAGATGTTTTTTGGAGAAAATTTTCCTATTGTTTTGATAAGGAATTTTCGCAATTCTATTTCCAACATTTAAAAAAAATATTAAAAATATGTATTCTTCTATAATTTCAATTTTAGTGTTTTATTTTATTCTACTAATATTTTCCATACATATGTATGTAACTTTCAATAAATATTTTAAGTAGTTAAACAAAATCTTCAAAAAACACTAAAGAAATTGCATTTATTGTTTATCATATGTATGCACATGCATGCATTTATTTATCAATGCATATTTAATCGAATTACTTCCATGCAAAAGGGCGCGTATATGTGTAGATATGTAAATAGAATAGAAATAATTATGTATGTACATATGTTTGTTCACATGCGCGCACATTCAACCGAACTCAAAGTCTGCGCGCAAAGTTTGACAAAATATCTTATCTCCAGTTGGACTTCAATTTTTACCATGTCAAAAATAACAATGTTCTAATGAAATATTTATACAAATAGTTAAACAAAGCAATAGTTCAACAGGCTATCGTGGTAAAAGATTAATTTAAATATTAAATTTGTACGTCAAAGATAGAAATTTATTGATTTGAAAATAAAAACTCGAAAGCCAAATAAGCTCTTTTATCAAAACTCCACAGAAATAGTTGCTTCTGCCCGCAATTCACACGAAAAAGCTGCGTCGCAAAGCCGCCATCATTAATCAGGGTTTAGTTGAATTAATTTGTATTTGTGATAGGTAGAAGAAAAAAGTGGAGTATAATACAAATATGATTTGCTAGATCGAATAGAGGAAGTTCTGAGAGAAAATACTTACATATAGATATGTACATACATGAGATGGCGTTAAGTTATACACCACAGAATTCAATTTACAACGAAAATTCTGGTCCTTTATACCCTCTTAGAATAAAAATGGTACGGTTTATTTGTAATTTCGTGTTGAAAGTCTTTTGTATAGGTCATTGACCGAGATTGTTGGTTCAGGAAGAAGCAAAAGTGGTATAATTAATTAAAGGTCTCACAAAATACAATTAATTATAGCAATGTTTATGTTTAATTAGACAATTGTTGAAAAATATGTTAAAAGGTAGTAGATTTTCGACTCCTAAATATATTATTCTGCTACTTGTGCTACATTTGTGATAAGACGAAAGCTCTGAAGCAAATGCGACCAAAATATAGACTACATATTGACATACATATGTGTAATGTACATATGTATGCAAGTAGGCGTAGCGGTAAGGCGTTTGGTTGCGCCGATTTCGAATAATTAGGGCTTTAAATGACATATATAACAGGATTTCGTGCAAAACACGTTTATAATGATAAGGGGTCGTGCATATATTACGTAACGCAATTTTTGATCATTTCAGACCCCCCACCATGTCACACTTTCAGAAAAATTGTTTTTATTAATCGTAAAATAAAATACAATGTTAATTAATATATGTTATATATTAGGCAAAGGGAAATCACATGTCACACTTCGTCCCAAATCGCAAACCCCCGCCGCCCCCCTAGCGCGTTACGTAATATGTGCACGAACCCTAAGCAAACATAATAGATTAATAAAATATGAATTTCTTCATGAAATATTTTACGGGCACAAGCGGGCCAAAATAATATCTACATTCCCATTTGAAGTTGTGAGCATTTGGACCAAAATTACAAAAATCTTCAATTTATGATTTTTAGATTTTTGTCTTCGTCGCGAAAAATGTGATGGATGAGGGGCGCATGTGTTTGTGGGGAGATGAAATGTTCGCATTTATGAATGAACAGAATTTACTATCAGAAGTGTGCGCGTGTGTTTATGAATGAATTTTTTGTTGTTGTATGTAGCACTTGTTGCGCGGTTGTATATATGTATGTATGTATGTGCATACGTATGCAGTATAAATGTACATATGTACATCCATATGCAAATGTTTATCAATAAAAATAGATATACATACATATGTAAATACATTTGAATTACATATGAATGTACTTGCACTCAAATATGATAACGATTTTTATGTTTATAAAATATGTAAGTCCACAGGTACCTTGTCTATATGCATATGCGTCTACATACATATGTACTTGCATAGTTATGTATGTAAGTGCTTATGTAAGTGCGTATGTACGTGCATAAGTGCGTACTTTCATACATATTTATTTGGATATTATAATCTCCTCACACTCACTCATTAATAAGCTTTATAAATCATAAATTTGTATGAAAATACCAATCTATAAAGCTTTTGAAATCTATATCACTTATTATAAATAATGTCATTTATTTTTTATGAATTTGTGTAATGTATGCACATATGAAATGCTCTCATCAAAACAGCCAGTCAGGTTACTTTTCCGATAATTATACTTATCCATCGTGATAAAAATGAAATTTGTCTAACTCTTTTCATTTTCTACCTAATAGATAAAATTTCTAGTTTTTTCATCATTTCATAAACTTCATACAATTTTACATCCAAAATATAAAAATACTGTGCATACATATTACATATGAAATGCCGTCGGCAAAACAGCAAGTGAAGTAAGCTATTTATGGCATATGTATACAATGCATGCATATAACCAAAATAGGCTCACTCTTATCATGCACATATTTAAGTAAAGCCAAATTTCACGTTTAATTATATATTTAGACATTTATATCAATTTGTTAATATATTGGCAAAATCTAAAATTCGAGCCAAAACAATTAAAATGATCAGAAATCATAGTCTGTTAAACAAATTTTGCCTTCGCTCAGCTCTGTTAACTCGCCACTCTCACGATTTCCCCTGTCGGCCATTCGAGTGGTGAGCTGGACGAGAATTATTGATGCATTTTGACAATTCACACCGGCATCCTAACTTAATGCTTCTCTGTCTAATATACGTTCTCTGATATACGTTCTCTGGCATGTGTTCAAAAGGAAGAAGATAAGTAATAAATCAAAACAAAAACCATAGAAGAAAAATAAGTAAACAAAAAAACCAGTTTCTGGATAGCGAAACGCAAGTTGAGACGGCAGATTAGTTATGCAATAGTTGAGGATAAGAGATGGGTTGAAAGGGATAGGGGGAATCGTCAAAAGAATATTCTTTCGAGTTTTCGGCAATTTTTGTGTCAATCGCCATCAGCGCAAATTGCTTGCTTTTTCAGCGCGAGTGCGCAAATTATGATTATTAGATATGGATAGATATTATGGTAATATTACATACTTATGTATGTACTATGTAGATATTTTAATAATCTTAATTTTAATTCTTTATTCATATTTACATACATACATATGTATGTATATGCACCTATCAACTTATCTTTATTTACTAATTTTCTAAGTCAAAAATAAGTTTAATAAAAACATGACAAAATTATATGCATACATATGTATTTTAAAATTTAATAAAAGTCAGAGCGGCAGCTGTTTTTATCTGCTAAATCTTTTTTTGTTATTTATTAAATAAAATATCTATGTAAATATGTACATACAATGTGCATGTGTATAAATTCAACCTTGACCTACGCTAAATCTTAATCATATCACAGCGCAATCGCAACCGCAGCTGCACTTGTGCCTGCACTGGCGCCAAATATTCTGAAATATTTGAAACTACATATGTACGTACATATGTACATACATGCATACATATGTATCTACATATTTACATATGTACATACCTAAAACAACAAAAAATTCATTCATAAACGCTCGCTGTATTTCCGAAAACAAAAGATGTTCATTCATAAGCGCAAGCCATTTATTTATTCACAATGGCGCAAGCATTTCATCTCCCCGCGTACGCAAATGTTCCCCGCAACAATCCTTTTCACGACGAACACAAAAATGTTAAAATCTTCAATTTTACAAACCATTGACGGTCATTGAAAAGATTCAGCATCGCAATATCAGACAATAATCTAATTTGCCAACGTAGCCTGACAAATTGCTGGCATTCTAAAATATTTTGGAATATTCTGGAACATTCTAGAACTTTCTAGAACATTCTAGAACTTTAGTCCAAATGCGCGCATCAACTCATTTGCGTACAAGTGCACGCGCTGATGGCTATTGACCCAAAAATATTGCCGAAAACTCGAAAGAAATATTCTTTTGACGAGCCGTCTCAAGCTGCGTTTCGCTATCCAGAAACTGGTTTTTTTGTTTACTTATTTTTATTCTATGGTTTTTGTTTTGATTTATTACTTATCTTCTTCCTTTTGAACACATGGAGCCGCTCGCCTCCGCAATAGCCTCTCTGCTCTAAATATAGCAAAATATGGTGAAAATGGTTTCTATTGGTGTGGTAGAATTGTTGAATTCTCCCGACGGCACGTAGAAATTTTGTTGATGAAAAAGCTGTTTTAACATTTGCGCCTTCTCATTACTTACAAGTTCTCTGGCGCCACCTTGTTTTCCAACTCTATTTCATACAAGGTATTTTTTTTTAGTAGAGCAGCTGATTGTTTCTTCTTGATTAACCTGTTAAATGTCTCGATAAAGGAAAATAAATAGACGGGAGCCTTTAATTGTTAGTAATTTGTAAATAAAATATTTCATCTTTCGCTTTTGCTGACATTCTTATGTACTAAGTTAACCAAGAAGAAGCAATCAGCTATTCTACTAACATCATTGATACTACTATTTATGTTTGCTGGGTGGTACGCCAAAAAGGTCAATTTATTAAAGACGAAGTTACTAGAGTCAAAGAATGTTGAGTACAAAGAAATTGCATTACTTCCACCAGCCTCCTAACAGAAAGTCTCATCCGGTTTCACCATGCCAGAACTAATTTGGTTTTTGTTGTTGATTACAAAGAAGTTGCACAGCAGTTCGTTTTTGTTTTTTGTGAAATCTGACGAGGATTTTTGTTAGAGGAACGATGGGAATGCTCCACCTTCTGTGTTATTTTTACCATGGATTACAGGTCCACTTCGAAATGCTTACAATGAGCGCTGTCAAAGTCATGGAATGTTTCGCAACACTACGAATAATTTATTGTGAATGAATTGTCGAGCAGAGTAAGAACTCATCAGAAAATTCGAAAAATTCGTAACTGTTTTGCGTACACTCGTATATTATTGGATAATTTTCTCTATATTTTTTTATTAATTATACCGTTCAAGATATTATTTATAAATATAATACGTGCCCCCAATGAGCAATCCGGTGTACTCGGCTTCGGAGAGTGATGCTTCCGAATGCGCGGACAATTCATATTGTATATTTTTGCATTTGGTAGAAGGTGAGCACAGCGAAGATAAAAAGTGAAAGTTTTAGTGTTACTACGCTATATTCTTACCATTCTTGATGTGTTTTTTATTTAATAATCTTTCATTAAGGTATTGGCTTGCATCGTCGTGATGGCATTGGAGATTTCACTGAACGTCACAAGGAGAAGATAATCCTGACAGCCTCACTGAATGGCGTAAAGTTCGAAGTTGAAGGACACTCCACAGAGACCGTGACTATCTTTAATAGCAATTGTATTTGGGAATGTGAATTGAGCGATGTCAAACGGTTTGTCTGTATGGAAGATGTCCCCGAAGATATTGAATTTAGAATATTATCTCATTTAGCATGAAAACTGACAATCGGCCAGTAAAGTTGGAGATATTTACTAAGAGCGGACGAACAGAGACTTCTCCTCGTCGCGGAATTGCTTCTTTGTTGCTCCCCATAAGAGGTATCCCAGTAATCTCGGCACTTAGAAATATCCAAGTAAGTCTCAAACATATTTGCTAATTTGGTTTGTGATTTGACATTTATACTTTTAAAATATTTGTTTAGTTAAAGATGCATTGGCATAAACTCAACGTACTGAGCTCAGAATGGCGACAAAATAAGCCAGAAATTTATTTACTTTTAGTAATTATCAAAAAGAATCTTATTGACAACGGACAATTTGAAGTATTTTTGGGAAAGGTGAGACCGCAAAGCGAATTGTTCGATAAATTCTCACAAGCTGAAATATATTGATTTTCAGAAGAAAGGTACTCTAACTGACGGACTCTCTCCAAAGACATCTGAGACATCATTGATGCTGCAATCCCAAAGCAACGTATACGTCCAACTTTTGGAGCAGGTGGGTCTCATACAAGTAGGCAACAGTCCTGACATCGATTGCGACATCTTCAATGTGACATTGACTTTTAAACAAGTCAAAAATCTAATGAAAGTACTCGAACTGGAGAAGAGCTATAACCGTCAAAATAATATGTTTATATTTCATTATGATTTTTTGGGAAGTGCTTCACAACTGGAAATGATGGTGAATCAGTCGGATTGCTATACTATTAATGAAAAAATATCACTCAGTTTCAAATCTTCCTTGAAGAGTTTACGCACATATTTTCAACGAATTTTCTATGTACCCATAAGTGTTTATATAAATGGCACTGTGGTAGGTGAGTATGATATACTTACTTACTTTTATTTATTATGTATTTGTGTAGTGCAATAATTTATTTAAAAAAAAAAAACTTGCGTTCAATGTAATTAGGGTGTCTCATAAAAAAAAAGTTGCAGGGTTTTCAACGCAATTATAAAATTTATTATGTTTTAAAACTTCCGTCAAATTATTTCGAAAAAATATTAATTTTTATATGAGCTGGATCGATTTGAAAGAAGAGCCCTTCTTACTTGAATCCATTCTAAAAGTGCTGAAATGGGTGCATGCCTTCTATAAGGGCTTTTCAATTTATGATAGACATATCTATGATTTTTCTTTTTAATAAATAGCAGTTTTAGAATAACTGCTGTAATAAAAGGCTTTCTAAAATAGGCTATACAAAAACCTCGTAATAAGCAACAAATAAGAATGTCCTTCGCAGTACGTCCTCCAAACGACTTTCTGGAATCCCTCCTATGGATAGTGAAAGCAAAGGACCTTCAGTTTGTGCCACTTCATACAAGGAGAAAGGAAAAGGGAATTTAGAATGAAAGGCTTCTCGACTTTTAGGAAGGCTTTTTGAAATGACTTAACTACTGAAATTATATACTGGTTAAAAATAACTATTTCGACTAAAATTTATTTTCCCACTAAACTATTTTCATTAATTAACACTTAGCTACTTTAATCCATAATCTTTAAAACAAGCTGTCATATTTAGTTATAATTTCTTGTTGTTGTTGTTGTTGTAACATCATAAAACATTTCCCATTAAATTTTGGGGAATGCTGCTGAAGTGACAGTTCTTGGCCGGAAATAAATCCGGGTCGTTCCGGTATCGTAGAACCGACTTTCGCGGGAACGAGTTATAATTTCTTCTTTTTTTTGTTTTTTTGCTTATTTTTACAGCAAATTATAGACTGGATTTCTCAAAACTTTTACCAGATGATTCATTTTTCAACACGAGCAAGACGTTTAGTAAAAATGGTACTTTTTATTTCGAACGTTTGAGTAAGAACATAAGTCCTCGAGCAGCAAAGCCATCAGTGGATTATATCTTTTGTGTGCAACTGGTAACTAGCTACTCTAAAAAGTCCAATTACGATCTTGTGCCAATGAGTGAGGCATATGCGTCGTATAAAATCGACGATAAAGGTGTCGCCGACATTACAGAATGCTATCGAAATTTAGATTATCCTGCTACAATGCAACAAAAACGCGCTCCTTATGATCCCGGTCAAATAAGTAGTCGTAATTTAAATAACTTTGAAATTTATGAACGCAAATACTTAAAAATGCAAGCTGATGCTGTCATAATTGGGCGTGTCTTAGGAGAAAATGGGGAGCTGTTAGCTAAACCATCGGAGGAGGAATTTTTAAAGTGTCCGAACACTGGTAAGGACGACGGTAGTAAGGATTCTTTAACAAGCCGCCAAAGCAAGACCACAGTGGCCAGTGATGATAAGGCAGTGAATGATTCGCAATCGAATGATGAACTCAATAAAATCGTGGACCAGCAAAACATGAACAATAAATCGTTAACTAAATCCATTGGAGTGAATACTGATCCATTAGAGACAGATCTCGAGGAGATGACAATGAAAATAGTACAAGAATTAGAGGAGTGGAAAGCGCAGCAAATGGAACATTTCATCAAAGGTTTGGAACATAAAGAAATTGCTTATTTAGCCGAGTTGGATAGACAATGGGAGCAACAACGCTCTATTTTACAAGCAAGACTAGAAGCAAAACTATACGAATGCGAGAAATTGAATGCGAAATTAGAACTGGCACACACCGAACTAAATGCAAACGCACTAAAACATCAAGAAACTATTAGTATAGTGCAAACGGTGAAGCAGGATATTGAACGCAGTTACGCGGAGAAATTCCAGCAATTGGATGACGAAATGCAACGCCTCAAGCATGAAATGCAACTGCGTGCTACCGAAAGTGCAGAGCGTGATATAGAACAAGCACAACAACAGACACAGGCGGCCGAGGCCAATGACTTAGAGTCAGAGGAGAAATTGGAAATGAAGATGCGGATTGAACAATTGGAGAAACAATTGGCGGCTATGGAAAGGACACATTTCTCAGCAGAGCAACTGCAATGCATGTTGGCGGATTTGGTAATTGGCGATGGTGTTAAGCTTGGGAAAATAATATATTAAAGAATATTTATTTAATTGCAGCATAAGCAGACCGAACGTTTTGCGGTTATTGAGAAAGCCAAGAACTTTTATAAGGCACAGTGGTCGAAATCGACAAAGGAGTTGCATACGTTACAAATGAATTTATTAAAACAAAAAGAAAAGGAATTGGCAGAGAAGAAGGATGAAAGTATCGAGTGAGTATTTATTTATGCATTACTTTCAAATTTACCTAGTAAACGGGTAATAGTCATTCGCGGTCGCACTTTATTTGTGTATTGCTCTCTTAATGTCTTGTAGAATTTGTTTGGAGGAAATTTTAGAAGAAGAACAAGAGGCCTTGAATAGCGATCGTAACGAATTGAAATATATCAAGAATTTACTTTATGATTCGTCAGAATCCGCGTCACTTTACGAACTGAATGCCGACTAGGCAATATCCAAACACTATTTTAAGTCATTTGAGAATTGTTGTATCAACTGAACGAAATTGAACTGTGATATTTGTAGGTACTATTTTTGTAAACATTATACATGTGTGTAGGTTAGTTTTTTCTTTGTATTAAAAACTTTTGCAATTATTATGAAAATTTATGTAAAACCAATTTTTATTAAAGCTTTATAAATAATACATACTGCTGAGTATAAATCTAAATATATGTAATGTTTTTTTTTTTGTAAATTTAAAATATCACTTTTCATTTTTATTTAATTTTGCACGCGCACAAAATATGGCAGCGTATCTAACGGCGCCTTATATGCCATCAGCCATTTAGGTCCTTGGTGCACCTCTTCTGTATTGCCGTCTTTCCAGCTACCTGTAGGCAAATAGATATCACGCACAACAGCGCCTTGCACAACGACAGGTGCAGCAATTATATCATCACCGAGCAGGAACTCTTTAAAAAAAAAATATATGAGATTTAAAATGAACATAAAAACGCGGCCTTAACTTACGATCGTAAATGCTTTGCGCAATCTTGTCCTTGGGATCTGCCCACCAAAGTGGTGGATTTACAGGTTCACCCGTTTCCGTTGCCAATTTAAAACGCTTTATCACCTCGGGTGCAAAATCGGCATGCATTTTAACAAATTTTTTGCTTATTTCAATAGTTTCATCATCGAAATTCCATGGTACGAATGAAAATTGTAAACTGGGCATGAAAACATTGGCTTGCAACCAACGTAAAAATAGTTCCTTTGTTGGTGGTTTATTTTCATAGCCATTGCCGCCGATCATGTCGGGCAGCACGAATGGATAGCCATTCAAATTCATTTGTAACATTGTCGTTATGAGCGTCAATAAACCATTGTTCCAGCCCCACTCAGAGTCCTTGTCAACAATGCGCACAAAAATTGGCATATCTTGGGTATTTTGCCCAGAACGCACCTCTACCATCGGACCAAAAGCTCCGACAGTGCGTACATAGTCGCGTGTCATTTGTGTAGGTGACAAACTCAAATCTCCCTGTAGCACGGGATCCTCCGGCATCCAACTCGATTCGCCTGCATCAAATTTAAAACTATCAATACCACCCTCCTCTTGCAACTTTTTCAAGCGATCGCTGAACCAAGTACGCACTTCAGCTTTGGTGAAGTCAACATATGCTGCTTCTTTAGAGCCGCTATTCCACCATTGGGTATCTGGGTTGTTATTATGGTCAAGAATCAAGTAGCTAAAATGATAAAAAGCGAAGCAACTATTAACGTTATTTCAATGCAAGTGTATTTGTAAACGTCAAATTAACACTGGCACAGATGGCACAAAGCCGAAGCTTGTTCTCTCTGCAAATGGAAATTCGTTGCAAGGAATAGCGTGGTTCTCTAACCGCAGTTACTTCAATATGCCATATTACTTACTTACCCCTTTTCCAGTGCCTCGTTATAGATTGGTTGACAGTTTTTATTAATGAATGGATGTATCCACAACGTTACACGGAATCCTTTTGCCTTCAAGTCATCTGTCAATTTCTTCATGTCCGGAAATTTGGTTTTACGGTAAGACAGCGCGCCATAACAATCTTCCCAGTCATCATCAATTTCGAGTTGGCTATTGTCGAAACCATTACTTAAAATTGCATCGCCGAATTCGCGTACAATAGACTCATTAATATCTGCCTTATAAAGCGCCCATGTGGACCATACCGGATGGGTTACCATACGTTCATCTGGGTATCCGCTAGGGTAGCCTAGAAATTTATCTACGACATACATATGCGCCTTCTTTGCATCACTTGCCACACCAACGTGATAGACAAAAGTTACTTTCTCTACGCGCGGATTGTATGGTATGGCACTTAATGCACTAAAGCATAATTTATTTTCATAACCAGCTGAATTTTGTTGAATAAAGAGTGGCGTATTATTGTCGACATAATAGAATTCACCTTTACTATTGAACCAATAACGTTCAGCTACGCCCATATTCTCCGTTTCTTTGGTCACATAAGAGAAATTGCTCAATGTTTGTTTCTCCACTGGCCAATAGTGATTTTTATATTCTGGTCCACCAAACCAATGTGTATTCGGTATATCTAGATTGATGCAATCGATTGGTTGAGTTCCAGCAGGCACATTACGAGAGACGCGTAGATGCACAAGGTCTGCTTTGTTGGTGATCAAATCGAATTGTATCGTAGTATCTCCGGTGTTCAATGTGAATGCACCGGAGTCTGTGGCCTCCAGGTTATTGTTGGTAATAGTATTTTCCAAGGTAATTGTATGTAAAATTTTTATACCTAAAATAGTTAAGTAGAAATTAAGTAAATCGGTATTTTTTCACAATTCGAAGTGGCATAAGAAGTCAAGTGTTTGAAAAGTGTGCGGTTGTAGGTACATACCTTTCATAACTTGGTAATGCAGTTTCTGGTCGCGCACTAAACGCAAATAGACATCACTATTTGGAAATTTAAAACGTTGTTCCGCTACTGTCTGACAAGATTTTACTTGGAGGTACAGTGCTAGTAAAGCACATGCAAAAATAATACTTTTGTAGCCCATTTTGGCCGATCAATTACAGCAAACAGTAAAATGTAAAAATTTTTCACTCTTTTTAGGCGTTGGGAAAGTTGAAAATTTATAATTGTCTCCTATTGTTCGAATGGTGGTGCTAATGCCGGCGTGTTGGTGGATGTTCAAATGTGCACTATGCTCGATTTCTCTGTTCAAACCTTTTTTATACCCGAAATCTCAATTTTAGTTCCCATAATCATTTAAAGCTATTGTGTAACGTTAATAAGTAAATTAAAATTGATAAGATATTTTTTTTTATAGTAAGTGACTTTGGTCAAACTGAAGCATTTTCAACTACAAATATAAACAACACTCTTGAAGTTAAGTAAACATACTTTTCTCTGTTGCTTTTATCGTTTAGTATACTCAAAATTTTCATGTGACGTCTATGTGCACTATAATGAATGCTATTCGGTAGATGATGTGTCCATTTAGATGGTTGCAACAAAAAAGATATTTTCCACCCTACAAACATCAACCACATACATAACTTCAACATATAATCTATACTGAACGCTAGTAGGTCCTTGATAAAGGAGTTCCAAACATGGAGTTTACAGTGAGATTTCAAGGCCGCTTAACTATCTGAAAAAAATAACTATTTATGAGACCTCCACATCCTTTTGAAATCTAAGCTGTTACTGGTGCTGTTGTTGGTGTAGGGCTAGCTACACCCTGCAAGATAAACTTACCTATGGCCGTTATCTTCAAACTCATCTAAGTGTAGGCCCAGGCCTCTTTTGATAGGTTTGGACCATAGGGAGAGGGGGGTTAGTAATTTTGTTAGGGCATATGAATAGATGGCTGGTATCGTGCTGGAATTCTCCACATGCCGGACATTCATTTATGATGTCGAGGTCGAGTCGGGATAAGTAAGAGGTGAACCGACTACAATATCCAAATCTTAGTTGGACCAGAGTACTGGTCCTATTTGCTTTCATCTCCGCATGAAAATCGAATTATGACTGTACGATAGGTTGAAAAGTCAAAATAATGTTTATAAGGTTTTGTGAATAGTACGGAGACGACTTTGGAAATGTGCCTTTTTAATACTTTTAATCCATTCAAAACTGAAAAACAACAACTAAAGAAGAATCTAAGTACGAATGAAACCGAACTTTAAATACACAGCGCATTCCAAATTTTGGAGTTTTTTGATTTGTACTTACAATATATAAATTGCTCTTTTCGAAGAATGAACAAATTTTAATTTTTGTATGGAAGAAAATACCATTAGCAAAAAAAATATCAAAAATGAACAGTCATTTCTAGTCACTTGAAACTTGCACTTTATTTTACAGAAATTGATGGCTACAAATTTGATAACATTTTTTTGAAATTTGTTGAACTTTTGTAAATTTCGGACGAAAGTTTAAACTTTAATTTACATGGTTTATGTTATATAAAGAACCATATTTATAACTACCACTGTATATGAGAGGAGGTGGGCATGGGTTTCGTCCGATTTTTATAATTTTCAAGATTACGCATATTTAGTTAAAATCTGCAGCGTGTACGAAATTTGTTATTTGGAGAAAGTAGTTTCGTAGATATACCAATTTGCTCTAAAGTGGTGACGCGCCCATTTTCCACACTTTTTTTTTTAACATACGTCTTTCTCTCCCCAACCCAATACATTAAAATGAAATCTGAGTAAATTGTCTTTTATAGTTACAGAAATATTTTTTTTTTAAATTCTTCAGTTATATTGAGAGGTTGGCCGATTTGACGTGCACTGCAAAGTGTACATATATCAAAATTGGTGCAGTTTGGTGATTTTCCAAATTTGTGTTTACCCACGAATTCCTTTCTCCAACCCAGTCTTGCATTTAAAATTTGTGCAAATTATCTTTTATAGATACTGAAATATTCCATTTCGCTCATTTTCAATATTTTTAAATCTATATCGGTTCCAAACAACCGTTATGCGTACCCCCTTATAATACCCTGTGCACTAGACGTGTTATTTTCAATGAGGCTATATTTTTTTCAGAGTTGGTCTTTTTGGCAGCTGTTACTCGATTTATACTCAGTTTGGTTTGCCATTTCACAATGAACAGACTTACTTCGGAACAACATTTGCAAATCGTGCAAATTTATTATCAAAACGAGTTGCCCACCGATCCCGATTTTCACAAGAAAATTTTGTTCAGCGATGAAGCTCACTTTTGGTTGAATGGGTACGTTAATAGACGAAACTGCCGCATTTGGAGTGTTGATAATCTACAAGCCATTGTTGAGACGCCGTTACATCCTCGAAAAGTCACTCGGTGTTCTCTAGGGACAGAAGGAATCGTTGGCCCATATTTCTTCAAAAATCAAGCCGGTCGTAATGTTGCAACCAATAGGAAACGCTGGAGGATGTTGATGTGGGCCATCTTTGGTTCCAAAAAGACGGCGCCATACAGCCAACGAAACAATAAATTTATTAAAGGAAACTTTCGATCAGCGCATTATATTGCGTCGTGGACCTGTGGCGTGGCCTCCAAGGTCGCGCGATTTAACACCGTTGGACTATTTTTTGTGGGGTTATGTGCAGTCGTTTGTCTGCGCAGATAAGCCCGAGATAATTGACGTCATGGAAGAAAATATTCGACGCGTTATAGCGCTGACAAACGGCCTCAATTGCTGCAACAAATGGTCGAACACTGGGCCTCTCGGCTGAAATTTATTCCAGCCAGCCGCGGCGCTTACTTGCCCGAAATCATTTTTAAAACATAATGGCAAACCCTTATCTTTATAATAAGCTAAATTCTTGGTCGTAGCACTAAATTATATGCGTTTATTTCTTCTTGAAAACCACATGCCTAAAAAAAACCTTTAACTATTTTTCTCGTTTTTTATCTTATTTATGTCAAAATGCTGAGACATATCAACACACATACATATGTAGATATTAACCAAATCCACTCTTATCCTTCCATCGTGTTTTTTGTTACTGAAGCCTTTATTTAATTTTCGAGCAATCTCAAAAGGTTTAGCTTCAGCGTTCAATGAAAAAAATAGAACGGGGTTTTTAGGTGATCTTAGCAAACTTGCCACTTAACCCATTATTGTACTTGAATTGTACCTACATATATATACAATACAGATATATGTCGGTAAATATATGGGTTCGAAACAACTATTAAGATTGTTTTGGCTTCGTCAATAAAAATTTAAAAAAAAAAACTAACTTGTGAATTTCTCTGTTGGTAAAAACGAAAAAAAAAACGTTCGACAGTTGAGTTAACGGTTTTATCTTATGATGTTTTTATCATGATAAAAATGTACTTGTAGATTACGTATCTAAAAATTAACAAACTGAGGCATTAATATATAGCATTTTCATTTTAAATTAAACCTTTTTCAAACTAAACGAAACTATTTTCAAAATAAATAAAACCATTTTCAGAATAACCGAATTTTTTTTTCAAAATAAATGAAACTTTATTCAACTTAAATGCAAATTTATTCAAAATAAATGCAACTTTATTCTAATAAAATTAAACCATTTCCAAATTAAATTAAACCATTGTTATATATTTAATGAACCATTTGGTTATGACGTATTTTGGAACGAATTTTCGCCATCCCGATCGAGAAGGCATTCTCTAATTAAAATCCTATGCCCGATCATTACTAAGTGATTTAACTACTGAGCATAACATAGTCAGCGTAATTGAAGAAAGTATCGCACAAATTAATTAAAATGATTGTTCGAATTACGTTATGGACATGATCATCCAAATCCCGAAAGCGGCGAGTGGACAAGCCCTTCATTAATTTCATATTTTATAACATATTGTTTGTTTAATTAAATGAATATACCTACTTAGAAATTGTTTAATTTAATTTGGAAATGGTTTAATTTAAGTTGAATAAAGTTTAATTTCTTTGGAATAAAGTTTCATTTATTTTGAAAAGAGTTTTACTTATTTTGCAAATAGTTTCGTTTAATTTGAAAATAGTTTCATTAAATATGAAAATAGTTTCGTTTAGTTTGAAAATAGTTTCATTTAGTTTTAAAAAGGTTTAATTTAAAATGAAAATGCTATAGATTTGAGACTTAAAGGAATTTGGGTAAATAGTAGTAGAGAATACGGGACAAAAATTTCCCAACATATAGTTAGCTTAAAAAAATTGTGATTTTTAATTCAATCAATGCTATAGTAATACTTCGCGATTTTAAATTGAAAATCTTAGCTTCACGCAATAAATAATAAGTTATAATTTCACATAGCGGTATGAGTTTTCTTGACGAAAATTACTATCCATAAATTTTAGATCAAATAGCCATCACATATTCAAATAAAAGAAATATCATGCCAAATAATTAAAAAGTAGCTTGCCTAAAAATCTAATAGGAATATTGGTGGCTTAATGTAGCAACACTATCGACCAAATTTCTTTTACGGAATTATCTCTGCAGAATTTCTCGAAACTTAACAAATCTATAAAACTTTTACGGTACACCTCAATGACTGCCAGATTGTGTATTGCTAAGTACTCGTATAGTGTTCTCCCATAAATTATATTGATCAGCGATTACCGATGCCATAAATTCGGAGGGCCCACCAGCGTCTTTTTATGAAATCGTATAAATACTAATTACTTATAATTTGCTTATCAGCCAATAGTTAAGTGTTCCGCTCGACTGATGACTGATTGTGATATGGTGGGGACAGTGCTGTCAGTGCTATGGAGGGAGATTGGAAAATTTGAAGCACTTGATAAAATATATTTTTTTATTTATAATAAACATTTTTTGTATAACTTTCATAATAGATCGGTTCTAGGCAGCCAACATTTTTTTTGTTATTTTTTATAGTAACCAAGGCATAATCGGGTATTATAAGCCTAAAATAATTTTAATTTCCCAAGCTATCTAATTGAAATGGTGTTTTCCTATAGAAATATCTTTTTTGTAAATGGTTCGCGTGAATAACCGCAAGGGGGTTTGACGTTATCAAATAATTATTTTATTAAATTAAATTTATATTCAAATTGGCTGATTAGTTCTTGAGATTTAGGTAAATAGTTAAACAAAAGTAGTAAGTAAAATAAGCTCGTGAATAAAAAAATTTAATTTATTGATTCCCAGTACTCTACCTACAAACCCTACTAAAATCTTAAAACTGTATTATTATTTCTAGCGTAATATCGTCCACAAAATATTTTTCCGTGTCCGCCATTGAATGGCAGGTAAACTTTAACATTAACATGAAGAAAAAAATTTTATTTTTATTTTTATGTCGCATAATATAACATCGTTGCCACGTACTCAGTAGGGTACAACAATTTAGCTAGATATGAACCTTCTCCTCGCCGAGATGAACCGTTTGATACCCATATTTTAATATGTCATATATGTAGCTCGTGTGTTACTTAATTAATTTCGGCTTTTTAAGCAGGTGGCAACCCTGTTCAAAACATATGTAGCTAGCTATAAACCTCCTCCTCAGAGAAAACAACCGTTTAATACTCATAGTGTAATACATTTTATATATGTGTATAATTTAATTAAATTCGACTTGTCAGGCAGGTGACAACCCTCTTCCAAGCAAAAAATATAGTTTATGACCTGTTCTCATACCTTCCAAATTAATGTAAGCAATTTCATATAATTCGGTCGAGCCGTTTCGGAGGAGTGAAACCACAAACACCGTGAAGCGAGATTTAAATATTTAAGATGAAATGGGGCATAAAATTTGTATAAGCAATGTTTTAAAATCATTTTCTTTTGAATATAATTTTATTGTTTTGCTGGAGATTTTTTCTTTTGTGTAAATTTTTTAAAGCATAGCAGTAAAGAGGTATTAATTGAGCCACCTTTTTTTTTGTATCAGGGATGAACCTACCACAAAACTATTAAATTCGTTATGACACAAAAGCAAAATATAATTCACTGGCTAAACATAAATTTATTTTACGAAGTTGACAAAAATGGAGTCTGTTTTTTTTATGACTATCAAGCCAAAGAGTTATATTATTGAACACAATTGAAAATTATATTCGGAAAGATCCGGAAGTGCAACATTTTCACTGTTGAAAACAAAAGAAAATGGTGGAAATTATTCAAAAAATGGTGTAGATTTTGATACGCTATTGCTGTAATAAATTTTAATATTTTCAAATTGAAATATAAATCATATTATTAGTAACTTACCTGGTTTATACAATTCCATCACTTTTATTGATGCACTAATTAAATATTCATAATAAAATCTAATGTTTCTTTTAATACAAGTTCTGGCCACGTACATATGCCCGCGCGCATTGCTGGAAGTCGAGGAGCGGCGGATGTTTTGTTGTAAATTAACTTTAACTTAAATTGAGTCGTGGCCGCCTAATTCCTAAAAATCAGCATAGTATGTGCAACGGGTACGGAGGAGTGAAAAAATTGTTTGTAACAAAATTAACACAATTTTTGCTTATGGTTAACTCCGTATTTTTCTAAAGAAAAATATTAATATTTATTAAAAGTAATGCTGTTTTTGTTTTTTTTTTCTCGCATTACATATCAATTATATATGTATGTACATATGTATATAAATATAAGGGGAAATGTATTTTACGAATCAATATATTTCGAAATATAAGCTTTTAAAAACTTAAAAAATTCCACCAATTTCCAAAATTGCCCCATCTTAACAACCACACCAGTAATTTTTACAATAAATAAGAAAATGTGTACCACTGAAAAAATTTAGACTTTGGCTAAAAATTTACAAGATTGTGATAAAATTGTTTTTCAACTCGTGAATGTAAATATATTACTTTTAATCTATT
This sequence comes from Anomoia purmunda, assembly GCA_951828415.1. Lineage (NCBI taxonomy): Eukaryota > Metazoa > Arthropoda > Insecta > Diptera > Tephritidae > Anomoia > Anomoia purmunda. The sequence goes on from OX639993.1 coordinate 21,537,163, forward strand.
AAAAAGTCATGCATTGTATGAATGGACGTACTCGATCAGAGAATTACATGCATCAGTTGCATCGATTTGCATCGTGGTACCGGCATGTGTGAAGCGGCCGGGTGTTCGTTCAGCGGTCGCAACGAGTATGATTGATGGTAAACACTTAATAGCATATATGTACATACATATAGTATGCATGTATATACGTATATACGTAGATACCTACATATGTATACACTAGGCTAGGCCGAGCGAATACAAAAATAAAATAAAGTTTTTAAAAAACCCTAAAGTTTTAAGGTTCGCTTTGAAAGCATAAAGAACTATACTATATACATACATACATACATATGTATGTATTTTTCAATTCTGGAAGTCAATACTAATAAGACCAAGTACACAAAATTTTTTAATACAATATATTTGACGTTTCGTTTGTTACTTCGCCAAGCCTTTTATTGTTGACATGGTTGAATTGTTATCGTCTGAATGAAAATATACAAGAAAAATTTTTACTGTATTTTTTTCAAATAATTTAACGGTCGCAAAATAACTTTTGTTTCAAACATTCATTATAAAATTCATAACTGGTTGGTTTTTTTTTCATTAAAATTTCGCTTCCATTTGTGTAGGGATTGTCGGAATGAATATTTGTTTACAAATAAAATTTTCGATTTCGTAAATAATGGTGACCTTTTTATAATATAAGGTTTTTCGTTAATTTTATTTCATTTCGTTAATTTTGTATAAAAAAATATTTAAATGAATGTTTCAAACTTTATACACAATTTATAAAAACTCAACAAATTTTCATCAACATTTTTCAATTTTTTAGAAGGATATTTAAACAAATTTTGGGTATGCACTTTTATAGGCTATTTCATTTGAAGTGGCGCTTTTAACTACCTTCGATTTTTTATATATTTTTTTTTTAATTTTGGACTTGGAAATTTTTTATGGTAAAATTAAAGTAGCTACCCGAAAAGTTTCTAAAAACTCTTCTAAATAATTTTAAAATTTTGATAAAAATTTGTTGAGTTTTCATAAATTTGTATCATAAACTTTCGCTGTTGCTATTGCCAGTGCCTTGGTCCTGGCTATAAGTATTGAACTATATTTTAGAACTGAAAAATTAATTTGGAAATCGAATTGAATCGAATTGAATAGCTTTTTTTTTAACTCAAAATGCTGGTTTTTATTTTAAGTCTTTCCATTCGGTTATTTGGTTGGTATTTTTCACTTCGCTGTTTGTTTTTTTCTATAAACAATATTTTTTTTATAAGAACTCTTTGGTCGTCAAATGGCCTTGGTCTGGATATTTGCAATATAGAACCGCAATCCGTCCAACGAATGAGCTCTGCAGGCAGCGACAAACAATTTTTCCTGATAAAATAAATAGGTTCGTAATAAATTTCCACCTTTTTGTTACAATTTTCATTCATTTGTATAGCTATACAAAAATTCAACAGAATAATTGTTATACTCCCAAGCATTATCAGAAATAACTTATAGAAAATCTGCATTCCTTTCATATTTGTTTTTGCGTTATTATAGTGTCAAGAAAAAGAAAGTTTTGCACAATTCAAACATTTCTATAATTTTTTGTAACAGCCAGCTAATTATTTGGAATTTCAATAGTGTCTTCATTTATTATTATTTTTTTTGGTTTAATTGGCGCTATAACCACTTAAGCGATTTTGGCCGATTCCCGATAATTCATAATCGTAAAGAACGGGCAATATTTTACGAATTAATGAGGTTTTCAAATTAGCAAAATAAAAATAAAAAAACGACGACGTAAATATATTTTTATTTTTTTTTTTTTTTTAATAATGTTTTTATAAATATTTTCTTTTAATAAAACGAGATATTAAAATTACATCTTTATATTTGAAGAACTAAAAAAAAAACACAAAAATAACCTTAGCTGCAGGTTTAACAAAATTAACTTTTAAAAAAGTCCATTCTCTTGTGTTGCTTTCAGCTCCTTTCGCCCACAGGAGTTTTTTCCTGCCATTTGCCTGACAGACCTAACGTTCTGAAAAAAGCAAGGAATAAACTGATCACGAAAAGTGCATAACAAATTTACAAATGAAAGTGGTAACGGTAAACGTTTTCTTCAAATACAACTGCAATAATTTTTCTTTGCAAGCATGGAAATTTTGAGAATTAACGTGATTTTTTCGACGGGTCAACAGATTAGTACGAATTATTGAGTTTTTAGAATTAATGCGAATTATTGTGATTCCACTGTAAGTGGTAGTGCTCGATACTTAGATTTTTCTTTATATTTTTTATCGGTTTCCGAAAAGCTAGACCAGACTCAGAGCATTAATTTAGATTTTCGGGACACCCTAGATCGGTTATATCTCGTTGTTAGTGTTAAAATATTGCTAACATTTGTCATACATATCGTGTAATTAAGGCTGTTTTTTTTTTAATAGATATGAATATACAAATATCCACGCTTTTTTCCAATTGGGGTATTTATTATGTCGTTTTTTTTCACCAATGGCAACCTTGCACGTGAATTGCATGAATCGCAAGATCTTAATGTGGAGAGCTTAGTTGTCAATTCACTAAAATGATAATACAATTCCAATTTCATCACGGCCACTAAGTGTGGTTGTCACAGTGATTTGAATGCACTTTGTTTTGCACTGCAGGCCCCAGCGAACGCGTGCACCGAGCGTGCGAAAACTTTGAATGTGATTCATTAAGTCGCGTGTGAATGATTCTTGCAAAGATAATAAAGATTTTGTTGTTGGATTGTTTTAGATGTCAGCGAGGAAGTGAAATAAGTAACATACAAGCATATTTGAGCAATGTTCTTGAAAAAAATAATAAATAATAAAAATTGAAAAGCAAATAAAACAATGTACTAAGTGTGTTTAGATTTTCTTTCCCATCAAACGGGATTTTTTTTAAATCTACTTATTTAGTTTTTTATATATACATTGAAGTCCCATGTTTTGAATTTTATTGTAAGACCCATAATCTAGATTAATTTTCGAAATGTTGACTAAATTTTTTAGCTTTCTAAACTTTTATTAGGAAAATATTACTCCTTCATGCTTGTGTATTTTTTGTATTTAATTCAGCAGATTAAAGTCTAGCGTGTGCGCGCTCCATTCGGCGGGTCTTGGGTTCAATTTCTTACCGACGGAAGTAACATCAAAAATTTTAGAAGTTTTTTTTCAAATAGCGGTCACCTCCCGGCAGGCAATGAACAAACTTCCCACAAACATCATTTGCCGTTCGGAGTCGGCGTAAAACTGTAGGTCCCTCAATTTGTGCTACAACATCAAGGTGCATACCACAAATTGTGGGAAAAGTTTGGCTAAGCATCCAGGTCTGGTGCAAGGCGCCAAACTATAATTATTATTAAAGTCTAGCGATGGCGCCGAAAAATTTAGAGTAATTTGAATTTTGGCTAGCAACTTTTCAGTCAATTTGGTGTACCTATGTACATACTTACCTTTGGTTTTGAGTGATGTTGATAAATTCTGTTAAAGCGATCAGAACTTTAAACTTAACTGATTTGTTTCCAACTCTAGAAGGTTTAAATTGTAAACCTTTATAAACCTTAAAATTATTTAAAAATATGTGTTATCGAAAAATATACATACCTTTAATTTTCGCCTGGTAATTGAACCTAAAATTGTGTAATTTTTGAAGTGCAATTAAGCGGGGAATACTGTACGAGGCTACTTTTAATACGTGGCCTGCGAATATGCTCTCCAGTGGTTCACGCCAATTTTTCAAATCTATTTCAAGGTAAGTGACCTATAATTTTTTTATTGAAGTTCTTAAAATGGTTTTTTATAGTAAGTACTTTTTATCCCAGCCAGCATTTTTTGAGTGAGGGTTTGAACTAAAAGACTTCCTAAGAATACAGCGTTAAAAACACTGCGTAACAAAAATTTAAAAAAAATTTGCGGTCATGATTTTGTTAATAGTTTTTATTAACATTAGTAGCAGGCTTACGAGCTGTGTTTTTACTTTTTTTGGATTGGCTCTAGTTCTTGAGATAAACGAAACTTAAGAAATTAATGAAAAAAAATTATATGACGTACTTGGGTTTATCCTAATGTAAACTCGGCTAAACCCCCCGTATTGCACAGTCATGATTTGCCAATTCCAGTATTTTTAGAATCATCTGCTGCAAACTGTGATGATGTTGAAATGTCAGAGACATCAGAAAATCCGACAAATACCAGTGAAAGTGAGTTTGAAGAAAGTAGTTGTACGAAACAGAGATTTTCTACAGAAGAGCTCAATGACTTGGCTCGTGACTTGAATTTATCAAAAAAGTCGTCTGAACTTCTGGCTTCGAGGCTAAAACAAAAATCTTGTCTACAACCTGGTGTTGCTATTACAGCCTTTAGGAACAGAGAGCATCACCTTCTGCCTTACTTCACCAAAGAAGACAATCTTGTATATTGTAACAATATTTCTGGACTCTTGAGTGCTATGGCCATTCCCGAATATAATCCCGAACATTGGAGGCTTTTTATAGATAGCTCAAAAATAAGTCTGAAATGTGCGTTGCTACACAATGGAAAAAAACTTGCTTCGGTTCCAATCGGTCATAACTAGTACCAAACTAAAAGAAGAATACGAAAATGTAAAAATTGTTTTAGCAAAGATTTTGTATGCACAACATAAGTAGTCAGTATGCGTGGACTTGAAGATGGTGAATTTTTGATTGGGCCAATAAAGTGGGTATATACTAAATACCCCTGTTTTATACACGGCTGTCCCGTGCCAGAAATGAACATTGGATTAGAAAGGACTGGCCGGTGAGAGAAAATATGGAGGTAGGAGCAGCAAATGTGGTTCATGACCAACTGATAAGCCGAGAAAAAATTATTCTTCCACCACTTCACATCAAGCTTGGGCTAATGAAACTGTTAATCAAAGCCCTTGATAAGACAGGTGACTGCTTCGAATATGTGTGCAAAAAATTTCCAGTCCTTAGTAAATTAAAAGCAGGAGTCTTCGATGGTCCTCAAATTCGTACCCTTCTAAAAGACACTGAATTCTTAAACCATATGTCACAATTTGAATCTAAAGCCTGGCTAAGCTTTGTTAATGTAGTCAAATTTTTTTTTGGGAAATCATAAATCACCAGACTATACAAAACTAGTTGCTGATATGCTTCTCAATTTTCGCAAACTAGGAGCTAAAATGAGCATTAAATTACATTATTTACATAGCCATTTGGACAAATTCCCGGACAACCTAGGCAATTACAGTGAGGAACAAGGTGAACGGTTCCACCAGGACATAAAAATAATGGAAGAAAGATACCAAGGTCGATGGGACGACCAAATGATGGCATACTACTGCTGGAACTTAATACGGGATTGTCCGGAGCAACGACATCATAGGAGGTCCTACAGAAAAAGTTTTTTGTAATTTTTTTTAAATTAATTAATGAAAAGAATATATTTTTTTTATTTTTTTATTATTTTTATACAGGCGCGCAATAAAAATATAATTTAAGTCCATATTGGTATTTTTAATTAGGTTTTTTCGTGAAATATTTAAAAGTCTTTATCTGAAAAACTAGAACCAATTCGACAAAACTGATATTATTTTCGTAATCAGCGCCCCCAAATTACCCTAAATCGACTTAAAAATCTCCGACCGCAAAATTTTGTTCCGCAGTGTAATTAATTACGTTTTCGTAAACCTGACACTTTTGTTTAATCTTTCTTTAAAGTTGGGATTATTTATCTCATAATAAATTAAAAAAAAAAAAAATTGAAAATGTAAACTCCCGACCTATGCCAATAAGATAGACCCCATAGATAGTTAGAGTATTTTTATTTTTATGATGTAATGAGCGGTTAATATTTGATTGAGATTAATTTCACAAGTTTTTCCAAAGTGCATTGAATTATTAGTCTTCCTTAAACTCAGACCAGTGAAAGGCAATGTTGCAATAACTTGAAGAATATGATGAACATTCGGTTACACTCTTCAAAGCAAATATCAATTATCGTGTTTATAACATTTCGAAGTCGGCGCGAAGCTGTAGGCTTGGGGACACGGTATATCGAATTAAACAGACTCGATACCCAAAATATCGATACAAAAATAAACATGAAGGTCGGACACAATTTCTCATACGTTAGCTGTTCGTCCTTTAGAAAGTGTTTACACTAATACCATTATTATTATTAGTTTACCATGATAAATTTGAAGGTTCTAGTTTTTACCTTTTCCAGTCTATCGTTTTATTTTTAATGTTACTAATTTTGACACTTCAAACCTTGTCGAAGTTGACAATGCAGGACACAAGTTACCAAAAATTGGAAAGGGATTAGCTTACAGCGTAACCTTGATGCGGACATTGCTTTCCTTCATGCTATTTTTATCCTACCTGATTGTCATATCCAAATATTCGCTTGGATCAAAGAAGTTTTCTGAACGAATTCCGTACGATACTGGGGTTTAAGTACTCGATTCCAAAAAATATCGTTCTAAAAGTATCGAATAACAAATATCTGACAAAAGTATAAATATGATATCGTATCGCATCGAAATTCGTATTCATATGTAGACCTCTCAGTTTGTGGTACAACATCAGCACGCACACCAAAAAATTGGTGGAGAAGTTTGCCCAAACATCGAGCTTTATAAGGTAGGTGCCAAATTATTATTATTAAATTTATTTCATTTAATTTGAAAATCCAATTATAAAGTACTAATGCTATGTCGAAACTATATTTTTTTATTTAAAAGTTTCTGTCACCTTTCTAACACAACCACCCGCATTTAAAGTTCGCAACGTAATCATAACGTCATTTTAATTCAATATATATGGGTACCCGATTCTTTTTGAGCTATGCTTTGCTTGATTACCATATTGAGTGATAACGTTGTTTTAGTAAGTTTATTTTTTTTCACTGGTTGACTGGAGTATTGGCAATAAATAATATGATATTGTTGTTTTGGATATTTAGCATTTCAAATTATAGCAAGTACCCCTTGGTGTGTTAACTCCGCCGACAGTGTAATAATAGTTATCGCAAATTGTGTGATTAAATATTCATTTGGCTTGTAAGGACACAAATTGGATTGATAATATTTTAAGTTTATGCTACATCATAGCTAATTAATCAGTTTATCGAGCAGTAAAAATTATGTGCAAAAGATGAGATATATTTTCTTATCGCACGAATTCGTATAGTGTTGCGTTAATAGTGCAAAACAAAATTTTGCAAAACACTTTTGAAGCCATTAAGTGGCTCTGAGCGGCTATAAAATAATAAATGAAGGAAAGCTCCCGAGACTAGTCATGGAACGAAAGGCTATCCTACCAGAAAACTCCCCGTCATATGGCCAGTCATCTGTCTGGCAGATCTACTGGAATGTCTCTTTAATAATTTAAAATTATAGGGGCAATTTTTATGTGTATTGGTCTTTATTTGAGTATGTAAGAGAATGTGATCTGTATTGGAGTGTTTTTTTTTATACGAGGAGGAATCGTCGAAAGCTATGCCCTCAAAAAACCGTCTGTGTGATACTTGAACCCGAACTAAACCTCTTACCTACCGTCAAAGGACCAATCCCATCGGTACGTGGTGGGAAGTGGTTTGAACACTAAGCTACAGTCTGATGCTTTCGGTAGAAAGTTGCATCATCATCAATCGCTAAATTTCGTGTTAGACAGACGGTACGAAATAACTTGTCTCAAAATAATGCTGCCTAGGCAGTTGAAATGAACTGGAATCCAAGCCATGCTGGCTTTTCACGGAATTGTCACCAAGCATAACATCATTCGAAGAATACGTGGTTTACATCCTTACATCTTAAGACCCCCCCGAGCCCAGTTGGACTTTTGGTGAAAAATTCTAAATACATATTTTAATTTAATACAATATACTACATCAACATAATAAAAGAATGTATTGTTCAAAAATTTTGTGAAATCTGGAAATAACCACGCCTACTCATATAACGGTAATTTGCAAAAAAATTTGCTATTTTTATAATTCAGCGGGTAAAAAAGTTGTAGAAAATGGGCGTGACACCGACCAATTTAGAACAAATAGGTATATATATCTCCGAAACTAGTGTATCAAGTTCTACTAATCTTGGTACACACTTTGCATTTTGAGTTAGTAAATATAATTTCCAAAATATAGAGCAACAATCGCACCTACTTCTCATATAGCGGTGTTTCTCAAAAATACAATTAATTTGAAAAGAAAAATTCGATATTTGGAGTGACTTGCGCGGGTGGTACGGCTAAATAAATTTTTAAATTTTGAATGCTTGGTTAAATTAAAGATCTTATTCATTAACTATCATTTCTTTGAAAATCATACAGTTCCAAAATCTGTTTGCGAGGTTGACGTCTTTATAAACTATATACTAATGAAAGGATCAGATGATACAAGTCTAAAATAGGTGCTTCTTGTGCTTTATCGGAGTGTTCAGTTTAAAAAAAAAATTCATTAAAATTTTTGTAATCTTTCTCAGAAAGTTAATAATTAAACTGTCGAAGGTCATTAACAACAACCTTCTCAAAAATTTTATAATATTCTTAGCTATCATGTAAATTTTTTCATTAAATTGTAGTAAGAAGACCGAGTCAACTTTTTGCGCAAATCTTTTGAATTAATTACGTATTTAGACTATTTTGTTATCTAAATTGTTAAGAAAAGGCTATGTTTAAATAAAACAGTTATTATTAAAATTATATTAAAAAAGATATACATATTAAACTGTTTATCTCTGTGAATTTTGTGATTTTGCAAAAGATTTTCTATAACAACATATCACTTTTGGGCGGAAAAATTATGAACTTTACTTAGTCAGGACATTTCTCGTTTAAACAGCATTATTCTTTGAAATCCGATGATCTAAAAATTTATTTATCGCCACCAAATACCGAGAAATAAACACCGTTGAAAAAATAAAAGTTTACTCAAAAGTATGTGATTTTAAACTATTTCTACAAAAATATTTATTTCTAACATTTAATATTTTGATAAAATATACCCGATGTTATGTCCGGTAGTCACCAGTTAGAGTCCCATGCAAAACCATTCAGTAGTTTCGGAGATAACTGAGTTCAATTAGCCAAATGGAGTTCAAGAAGTGTAAGAAGGTGACTCGTTGAATTAAGATGAAAACCTTTTCAATAAAATCTAGTAGATAGCCTGTAAAATTAAGATCAATAAAATTAAGAAGGAAACGAACCTTGGTTTTCATTAGAATCTGCTCTAAATTTTAATAAGACTATGATCTTATAAATTTAAAATTATTGGCACCAAAATTTTTTAATTAGATTATAGATAATTATAATAATTTTAAGTAAATATTGTATTTTTGAAACTCCATGCATTGAAAACTTCTGGAACAATAAATAAGAAAATCAAAAAAAAAAACCACAAAACAATCCAACTATATCAATATTAAACTACGAGTAAAAACAAAACAAAGTATATTATTCACAAAGTACATATGTATGTACACATCTACGTTAAGACGTTAAAAGCAAAATTTGAATTAAAAAGCGCTCTCTTAAAAATAATAAGTTTTCTTTATTAATAAATTCAATAAGATTGTAGTAAAAATGAGAGGATCTTTTTATTAATTTCCTTTATATGATTTTTAACATAAAAACGAGGAGATTTCTCCTTACAATTAATTGCATATTTTTGAACGAAATTCCATAAAAATCAATAAACGAGAAGTTGTTGTTTTTAGCCGTTTTCCTTTAACAAATAAATTTGAGAAGAAATTCAAAGCAATATTAAGACGATTTTTTATTTAGTAAACATTTCTTTGATTTTGTTCGCTTTTTTAGAAGTCGATCTTCTTCCTCTGGCAAAAGTGACTTAGCCACAAGAAATTATCCAGGTATTTCTCGGCCAAACGCTGTTGCTATAGCACCCTAATCCGGTTTACGTCCAACAAATGACAAAATTTTTTTCCAATGAAACAAGATATTTTGCATATACGTACCATAATAATTAAAGGGCGTTCCGTTCCGTTCTAACACTTTGGCTTCCCAGTTTTACTAACAACTCGGTACAGAGTTGAACAACGGAAATCCAAAATGTGTGTAGTCTTAAAAATTGTCAGTGGGGTGCTAGGCGAACATGAAAAGAAAGGCGGTCGCCACCAAACGTAAACAAGAAGCACTGTTCTCAGTAAGTACTCATACCTACACATACATATGTATTGTATATACTTTAATTTGTTTTACATATGCATATACTTATGTACATACATAGATGGGTGGTCGAAAAATTGTGCGTCACACCAGTTTTGTTGCTCGGCATTATAGTGCCCACACTCACCGACGCAAACGTACGCTACGTGTCAGCTGACACGATCAAACTTATGAGAGCGCCATGTAAATGCAAACTCATCAACGTGTTCGTGTGGCGGGTACGCGCGACGTGTACGTGTGTAAACTGAGAAATTTAGATTTTTGCCGTGAAGCCGTGTCAGCTGAGTGCTCTCTCACCGCACAGTGTTGCCAAGCAGAACTTTTTAAAATCATTAACAAAATAACCTTATAAAAATTTAAATTTTTATTAAATTAATTTAAAATCCATGTTTAATAATGTTAATTATAGATAAATGAACTATTTGCATTTGTTGGTTTTTGGCTTTGGTTTATTATACAATGAAAAATTGTAATTGACAACGCGGATGTGTGTAAAAGTATGTATGCAAACAAAGGAATGGCAACATTGTGTTGATGCATACAAACACAGTTTTATGTACGCAAAGTTTGTTTACAAAACATACGCGCGGGCACAAGTTTTGCTCAATTTTGTGTATCTCCCGTCAAACAGACACGCCAAACGGACACGTCGGTGAGTGTGGGCACTATTAGACAAAATGTTGTACAAGTATAGGAACTGTCTTCGCATTTATGTTCGCCTGGTATTAAAGCTCACCGGTAAATCACAACCAACGTTTGCGGTTTTTGGTAGCTGACATACCAGAATCGGGTTTTTTTTTATTCTCATGCCGATTATTTTTAACATTGCTGAAATTTTTGTAATTCGGGTTACAAATTATAATTATAACAAAGGTAAGTAAATTCGTAATTTTTTCACATAAAATCTACCATCAGTTAGCTGTTCGTTCTGCAAAAAAACTCAATTTTAATTTTTAATAATTTTTTGCTAAATATTGAGCGAAAATTTATAAATCTTATTTATAAATAAAAAATAGTGATTACCTACGGTTCGTGTCTTAAATAATAGAACTGCATTTTTTTTTAAGTTTTGTGGCATTACGATGCGTCATCCATTAATTAAATTATAAATAATGTGAATGGCATGTTAAGAAATGTATTGAGTTTGTTCAATTGCCTATATGCTTATAAAATTAAAATAATTTAAAATTACCATTTTACCAAACCTCGATAAATATTCCATTCATAAATAAAACACATTTTATTGTATAAGTAAATTAGAAATTTTATTTTAATTATATTTTAGCTAGTTATATAAAATGGAATAATTGCTATAATTTTTGTTCATAAATACACATTTTGTATGTATGCAAGTTTTTAATCTAAAGATATTTGTTTGTAGTATATCTCCAAATTGCATGGATTTCAAAAACGCACCAAATAATTTTGTGGCTTTGGAAGCTAAGTAGAATGATGTTAAAGTTTAATTAATTTAATTTCAACTTGTAAAGAGTTCATCATTTTAAATGATTCGTACTGAATAATTGTAAGGTAAATTGTCAGTGAAAACTATATAGCAAATTTTTTGCAATGTTTTCCATGTTACATTTTTTTTTTTACCTTTTTATGGTTGGACTATTTTTTTAAAGGAATGAATTTTCTATATCAAATTGTAAAAAAGCTGGTAGTTTAGAGTTTATTAAAAGTAAAGAAATATTGACACTTAGCGATTAAATAAATTAAAAAAAAAAAAATTTAATCAGCAGCGTTCTATTAAAGTTTTCGTCGAATCTCAAAATTTAAATTTAAAATTGACGCGTTTCAGAGTCTATGGCAAGGCGAATCCATACAAGGTGGTGTTATGAATGCAACTACAAAATTCCTATGTATTTTGTTTTTGTTTCTGCGTAAGAGTTGCCAAAATTTAAATACATTTTGTTTTTGCTTTTACGGCTTTTGAAAGCTCATACGCAAAAACAAAATACATGTAGGTGAATAAAAAAAAAATCAAATCAGCTGCTCTTATGCCATCACCTTCTATAAATTCGCTTTGGTCTATAGTTGTAAAGATTTTCGTTGAATATTTTTTTATTTCATATTTGACGTTGCATTTTTTTTTGAAGTTAAAAAGTTTATGTAAGGACTTCAAAACTTTGTTTAAATGATTGTTATTTGAGTATAAAATATACTTTGATTAAAAAAAATTTCATGAAAAACATTTCTATTCACTCACACTTCCTGTTTTTGTTTATAAATAGGATGAAAATGGATAGACAAAAAACTTCGCATTTATTGAAAAAAAAAAAAGATTCCACAAAACTCCAGATTCTATTAGAGATTGGAAACCAAAACAAGTCATGAAGAATGAATTTAACGATCCGCAGAAAAAGCTACGGTAAATTGGAGCAGATTGACAACCAAAAAGCTTTCAAAATTAATTTTTTTTACAAACTCATTTAAATAAAAAGTTTTACGAAAATTCCTTAAATTACTATTGTAATAAACTAAGAAAGAATAATGAAAACAAATTATTTCTTTATTTCAATGCTGAATACAAAAAGAAAATCTAAAGTACCGATTAATCGATTAACATTTTTTAATAATTTGGAAATCTTTTTTCTTGTTCGCTTTTCATCATTTCATACATTAATCGAGTAGTAAATTTTAATTGCCAACCTTAGCTAGATATAGGCTGTCGGCATTTCAGTGAGAGTATAAATGAGCTGACTCGTTACTGCAATTTCACCTGAACTCGAGACGTTTCTCCCCGTTTATCAAAAGAATTACAGCCATTTTTTGTGGAGTTGATTTTCATTCGCAAAAGTCAATTCTCTTCGTATGCCTTGTTCGGGTTTTATTACCTCTAATCACTGCTTGGATTGTAGTTCGGCTTCGGGTAGATAATTTCGCTTTTTCTGCAACCGATTTCGCGTGCAAGTTTATGAACATATCCTGTTCTCGTAAGGATAATTTTTTTTTTCTTGCACCAAATACTATTTGTGGCTTGGTAACAATTCGGCTAAAACGGAGTTTTGTGGAATTATTTCATTAAGTTAATTTATTATAGAAAGTCAGACGTGGTCAAAGTAAAATTTTACAAAATTTTAGTCATAGCATCTGACACGATTTTGATATGTTGTAGATTATAGTATGCTGTATGGAACATTCTACTTAATATGTACATCGTAAATAGTGTTTACTTTAAATAGTTTTTTTTTTACTATACACACAATAGTAAATTAAATGTGTACATTTTTTTATAGCAAAAGAATACCCTATTTAGAAAAAAGTGTGTAAAATTTTACTTAGCATATTTATGTGTACAGTATAATATTTTTATAAAACGAAAAACATTTATTTAGATTGAGGATGATAGCTTTTGCTTATAAGAACCTGTGCCAATTGATAGAAAAGTACTCTGGAAATTGAATTCTGGACAACTATGAGGTGAACAAAAGTCGCAGGTAGGGTAAGTGGAAAATTTGACAGTAGGCTGAAGTTGACAAAATGTCTTATAAGTGCATGGATTTCAGTTCCAGAATTCCAAAATTGAAATCAGCAAAAGCAAATACTGTCTATATAATTGCCTGCATTAAATCAACCTCCAAAAATATACGGCAATAAAAAGTTACGAATTGGCACAGCGGAAATGTAAAATTTTCTCACCATGGTTAAAAGTTGTTTTCACCCAAGAAATATTCCATCAATTGGCACAAGCTCTGAGACAACTACCAGATAGATTCATAATATAATTGCCATAGAAAAAATGCTTTATGTTCATAATGGAGTTGTCATAGGATTCAAATGTGCTGTAAATGTAAATCTCATTTTTTTCATTTTAATTTTTAATTGATAACACAAACTTTGATATTTATATTAAATAAACTAATTAGAAATCTCTCAGTATATACGTATAATGTTATCGAAGGTATACAAATGAATAATAAATTTCTTAGTTTTGTTCGTTTTAAAATTTCAACATTATTTGCAAGCGCATTAGGGAGTGTACATATAACAAATAAAAAAAAAAAAAATTATTAACTATTAGGAAGAAGAAACGAGCAATAAAATTGTCCTAAGTTTTACTTTAAACAACAAATATTGCTTAATATTTACTCAAAACGGGAAGCACGAACATATATATGTAGCTGTTACGAACAGCACTCTAAACTTACGAGCAGCGGCTAGGTAGGCTAGCGTTTACTATATTTTGTCGTGCTGTGAGGTGTCTTCCGCTTCCACTTCCGCTTCCGATTCGCTAGTCATCACTCCTTCAATGATCGTAGGTGTCAAATCGATTTCGATTGTCGCATCCCCATCAGTGCCACCTACGTCACAAGCTGTCACTTCATCGTGATAGTCGCGCACTGTCATACCACCGCGTTCCTCCGCATCATCGTCTGCGTCTTCACTTTCGTCATCGTCTTCGTTTAGCAGAGCTACACGATCGTAGGTGACATTCGGTAGCATGACGGCATTTCCTCCAGCAGCACAACGCCGAAATAATGGCAGTCGTATATTGTTACGTCGCGCTGCCGAAACGAGCATGATTACGATGATGATCAGGAGCGCTGGCACCATAATTAGCGTAAGATACATGATACTCGCCGACGCATGGACACCTTCATCATTTTCCGTGTTATCGATCATCTTGAAGCTGTCGCGACTGTTGCCCGAGCTGCGTTCGGCAAAGATGTAGCAGAATGTTTCGTTTGTTTGTGGTACTTTGCGTAATTGGCTGCCGGGTGGGCAGGTGCTGCATTGCGAGTTGAGCCGTCCATAGCAGCGTTGACAGCTAATGTCACATTTTCCACAGCGTCGCAAACTCAATGAATCTAATGGTTCGCTGGTGTCGGCATAAAGATGCACCGCCTCCCGTCTGCGGTCGATCGATTGCAATTCATCCTCGTCGGTTATGCTCGTCTTGGAGATGGTGTTGCCGTCGCTCAAGGGAGCAGAGATAGTGTTGTTATCGCTGGCGATGGGAAAAGTGTAGAGAGGACATTGATCGTAGCAGTGGCCATTGTAGAAATAAGTGGGCGCGGCGCATTCTAAAGTAAAGAGAGAGAGCGAAATTAAAATGTTATTAGTATGGAATAAATCGGTGTACATGTTAAAAGAAAAGCTAATTTTATAAGGTGTACGTGTAAAATTTTTAAAATGATGAAATGCAATTTGTTTTACATGAAATACTGTAATTTTTATTTAAATGTTAGTACCGCTGGAACAAAATGCGAAAGGAAAGTACAAACACCAATTCGAAAATAAATTGAAGCTATGTAAATATAATCGGGGTAATTAAATGCTCTTGTACTATATTCTACATTTATGGTTTTTAGAGTGATTGCTACACTTGAGGTACAGCGGATGGTTTTTAGCAATGATGGAAAAGTTAAAAATTCATGAGCCTAAAAATAAAAGCGAGAAATCTTAGCTTATAGACGTCAAAATTCGCTGCAGCTGAGATCAACTGATAAAGGAACCCTCAACAAAATTGTTGTTCGCAAATCTGGGGTTTATCTCACATTCACGTCCCCGAATTCTTCCATTCTTGTGCCATTCACTGAGCGAATTTCTACATTTGACATTTAATAATAGCCGTTTTGTGTATTTCATATTAGCCGCCGCCAACTTGAATTTAGAAACCATCGAACGCATACTAAACTGCTGGTAGTTCAGATTCAGAAGTAGAGTCAGGCAGAGATTACGAGACGACTGAATCCATTGGAGTGGCAAGGAGTGCTAAATGTGTTCGCGATATTTGTCGCCCCAAAATATATGGCTGGGTCTATGTAACAGTCAATTGGGTCTTATATTAGTGTGATAACGCAGTCAATAGGTAAATTAGATAGGTTATTCGAAGTATTCTTAAAGAAGAAAACGTTCTAAGGATACACGCAGCACTGTTTCGGCCACAAGTAATTGAGAGATCATTGTTAGATGTCAATAACCCTTTCTTGTAATACCTACAGCCTCAAAAAAAAAAAAACCACTCATAATTACACGACTCGACATTATTATTCCTCAAATACATAAATAATTCTGAAGTACTCGACGATGCATTAAAAATTGAAAACTAATTTTGAACGATTCCCTCAAAAACCCAGCATATTTCGGTGAACAACTAGATTTTAAGCAACTTCCTGGCCAAATAAGTGTCGTCAAAATTGAAATATATAAAATTTGATATATTTGGAAAACAACTCATGATCTGGCAAACAATATGCAGCTGTGACCTGAAAAGCAGCGTATTTGTATTATCATCGTCCCGAATCATCTTAAATTTACTCTAAAGAGAGTCTTTAGAATCGGTTGATGCCCTTCATTCAAAATCACAGAACACCTGGTAAATTTTGGCTTAGCTTAGCTAGCAAATTTTATTTCACAGCAACAATGAAACGGTACCTGGATAATGAATGAAGTGGAAATACCATCCATACTAATTTCCTCTATCTATCCCAAAATCCACATGTATTATAGAAAAACAAACCTTAACCAGATTTATTTCTTTTAAGCTATTTCAACTGGAAAAAATTAACTTTGTACGGAAGAGTCTACTACGAGTTTTGTGCGTTTGGAATAAAGAAATATACAGACATATTCTGCATTTCACTTACGAGTGAATTTGCTTATAGTGCCTATCTGAAACTGTCGGGTGAAGTAAAAATTTCCGAGCGAACGTGAATTGCAGAACATTCCCGGAGATCCGAAGTTTTTGCACCAATTTCCAATTTAGGGGGAACAAATCAGACAAACTTGAATAATATGGAAGGCTAAAGTAATATTTAAATGCAAATTTAATGAACTCAATTGTGAGTCTAGTTTCATCGTAGTAATTATCAGACGATTTTGCTTTTTATTATACTGCGATTTTTAATCCTAGCATTATTTACAAAAAACTAACTTCATAAATATTACCTCACTTTTATTTTGTGTATTTTTTTTATAAGTACTCGAAAGTTATTCAGACAGATATTTACATCACATTTCGAATAAAATGCGAATAACGTTAAATGGTGCATTAAGCGTACATGGTACGTACAAGTTTAATAAGCGCGAATAATTTAATAAAAAAAAATGTTAGCTACAAAAATTAAATCAATCACTGCATTAAATGAAGAACAAAATGTACAATAACTACTATTTAAAAAGGTTTAATAAATTTAGTAAAAATTGCTACGCAATCAATCTACAAACACAAACATACACACTTATTACATAACTAATAAAACACAATATAAAAATTAAGCACAAATGCGTTCGCAGGTTGTCACGAAGATTACTACATATTTTACAATTCGTTAAGCGATGCGCAAACTCTTTGAAAGGCGAAACAAAAAAAAAAAGCCGAAAACCAAAACCACATTTCAACCAAAATGAAAATCATCGTTTTTATTTTATGCAAATATGTAATGGGTCTTTCTGCAGGAGGTTTCATTTTAAAATTTGCGCTATTTTCGAACTGTCAATGCAGCCACTGACACTGGCATATCATTTGACATTAAAAATTACTACCCAACAAACATTTAGGCTAGAAAACGATTAGAAAATGTGTCGAACTCGAATGTGTTTCTTTGTGGTAGAAGGTTAGCATACGAGTAAGATATATATATCTATATATCTTCTAATAGTATCCTAACGTGGAATTTAATTTAAGCGGCTTTTAAGTTAATTATAAACAATGGATTGCACTTTTTGTACTTGTATTATTTTAAATATATTTGGTGTGTTATGATATTCGAATGATTCGAGAAACTTTCGAGAACGGCATTAGAATTCTACAGTAAAATCAAATCTTTCTTCAAACGTTAAATACTTTGGCCCTTATTATGAGTTGCATTCGATGTTCGATCTATGTTGATTATCGAACATTGAAAATGGAACGTCAAATTCATATCATGAGCTGTGCAACTTGAAAATTGACGAAATTTTTGTTGCACAGCGAATTTTCTGTCGACGCTGTATCGTAGGTTTTGAAAATTGCTGCAAGTGTAATGGATTTATGATAATTACCTTTAAAGTCAACTTTATTTATACTATGAAATTTACAATATATAATGGAGAGGTTTACTAATACCAAATTATAATTCGTGTTCGATCAGCTCTTTCGGCCACAGTCGCAGATCGAATGCAACTCAAAATAAGGGCCCGTGTTTGCTGGGTTAGGTTTTCTGGTTTTCTTTTAGTGAATAGTGAATTTAGTCAATCAGTTTTAAACTCTCGGTAATATTCGTGTTCGTTCTATCCGGGCAAGTGAAAGTATTGCCGCTGTAGCTGAGGGTGTAATCGAAAATCTAGGGTTGTCAATTTCGGGACCATCACATGAATTGGGCTAGTCACAAGAATTGGGTTTGTCACAAGAATTGAAGCGTTTTTATTTTTTAGTTTTTAAAATGGAACCTCTTGTTGAAACACCCTTTACATAAATAGCCAACAAAAAGGATGTGATTAGTACATATTAATAGCCCAAAATTTAAACCATAATTTAACACGTGAGTATGGAATTCGTTATTGTTAATTTATTATTACGTTTGAATTGTCGTAACAACAGTGAGTGGCATGAGATGTTCTTTGTTTGTAGTATTTTGTTTTGTTTTAAATGAGCAAATGCTTATGAGATTTCCATGTTTTCAATTTTACTCCTTTATATTATAATAAAATTTCATTCATGACATTATGGTATTGATTTTTTAGTGCTGGAGATTATGAAAAAGAGTGGTTTAATTGTACAAAAAAATATTATAAAAAATATTAAATGTAGGTATAAGAAAAGTTTAATTGAACTCACCTTCATTGCTTTGGTTTGGTTTCGTTTTCGTGTATTATTTTTTTTTTTAATACATAACAGTGCTAGTAATAGTTGATTAGAAATGTTGTTTTGGTTTTCGGTTTTGATAAAATGGTTTTTAGTAAAAGTTAAATTCGGATATTCTCAAATTTGCTAATGTAATTAGAAAATTCGATAATAAAAATTATATTATCGCCACGAAAGGTCGTCGTCAGGCGAAATTCGTTGTTCGCTTTGGTTGTGTGCATTGTCATATGTTCTATTTTTGACAGCGAACATTCGCGACGAAAAATTCGCTATTCGCCGTTCGCCGGTATTGTGTTTCAAGCATGACTCCAAATATTTTCTGGGGGCAACAGTGACAAATTCAATTCAGATTTTCTTACTTAGGTTTTTTTTCTTGCTTAATTTTCATAAGTGTTGTTTTCTATCCTTATGGCTATCGATTATCGTTATCGATATCGATAGAATAAACAGTTCACAGTTATTATTATTGATGTACAGTGACTCATGATAAAAAAAAATACATACAGTAACTACCAGTGAAAATGGGCCACTTTTATTTCTGCAATATTGACAACGCTTTCCAAGTTCCTTTTTTCATAAATTCTTTAAAAAAGGTTGCTCCTTCAATAAGAAAAAATTTAGCAAACTTGAAAAAAAAAATTTTGTCTAAGAACTTTTTTGGGTATACAGTTTTAAAGCCCGTTCAATTGCAATATAATAAAGTACAAGTTTCAAGTTCCTAAAAGTTTTATTAATTTTTGATAAATTATCTTTTGCTGAATGTTTTTTGGATTTGCTTCCACAACATTTCGCACATGCAGAAGAAATAAAAAAAATGATTAAGGATCAATGAACATTTTCAGAAAAATTCCAAAAAAAAACAATACAAATGTTAACAGACTATGCTTTATCCGCACAAATTGATCACCGAATCACTTAAATTCAAAAATAATTTACATCCATATTTCATAAATAAGTTAAAGTGATCCTAATAATCATGGCCAAGGTATTTCTTCGCAGAAAATTTGAATTCGAAGTTCATTGCGACTAGAGCTCCAATTATACCAGTTAAATGAACCCGTTACCAGTGAAAGCACTTCGCCGCTTTTACGATATTTCTATTCCATCAATTGGACCGCTGTTATTTAGCTTAAATAAAAATATGTGGGCAATTGAAAGATAGAACATTTTCTTCATTATCAAAAAAAAAAAAAAAACAAGGATCTATTTGAAGTAAGATCCACTGTACTGATAGCCGGGTACCCGGACAACTGATTATGTATTTCGGTAGAATAAATATGTTTATAATCAATAAATTTTTAACGTTGGATTACATGGATTTTTCTTATTCAAGTCTCTTAAGAATTTAGGCGCCTACACTCAAAAGCAATTTTTTAGCTGACCAATTTCTAATTGAAATACATTAATTTTATCTATACTCACAATAAATAGTAGTCCGTCAAAGGAGTCACGAAACGTAAAAAAAATACTGTGAGGTACCGAGGTAGTTAAACCGTAATAAAATGTGGATGGTAACACAAGGGTTAAGAAAAAGTGAAATCGCATACTGTCTCTATTTTTGTTTTAGAAACTGGTGTCATTTTTCCCGCGGTTGTATCTGTTGTGGTTGTTGTTGTTGTTCATTCATCTTTTATCTAGGCTAGTTTGCGGCATCCTTTCAGCCTACTGCGAGGCGAAATAAAATACATGAATTTTGTGAAAACATAGTTTATTTTTCGCATTTTTCTCATTCAATTTTTGTTTTCTGGCTGTTTTCTATGCAATTATTTGTTATAATTATTTATTAATTTTTCAATTCAATTATCAATTACTTAAGACTGCCGCTCATTGCTCACATTACTCTGGTATTATTTACTAGATATTTTGCAATATTTACGTTTTTACGTTTTTACGTTGTTTTATTTATTTACACACAATGCTAGCCCACTCAAGTGTGGTTTGTTTTTAATTTGAAATAATTTCAGATTTTAATATTTATTTTTTTTTATTATTTATTGTATTTGTTGCTGTGCTGTGTTTCTTCTGTTGTTATTTATAGTAGTAGTAGTAGTATTTAGTAGTATTAATATGTAGTATGTATACGTTTTATATTTTTATTTTTATTATTGTTTACGTTTAATTTTTGTTTTTACTTAAATACTAAATGCACAAAATGTTTTTTTTTTAATCTATATATTACATTGCTTTTATATATTTTCTGCCACCTTTTAATTTTTTTTTACATACAAATTTTTATTTTATTTTTTTCATATATAATTTCCTGCCTTGCAAAAACCAAAAAAAAAAAAAATTAACTCGGTTTTGCCAATATGTTTTTCGTTTGGATCACACACACATACACACAGATTTTGTTATGCTTATTGTTTGTTGCTGTTGTTGTCGTTATGATTATTTTCTTGCTATACTTTACATTTTACTTCCGTCGTTTCCCGTTTTTTCTACCCACTACTTTAAATAACTTTACTATTTACTATTAAGTTTTTTGCTTTTGTCTATTTCCCTACATTCCAGCTGCTATTTTTATTACGTTTTGTTTTTTTTTTAGGTTTTAATAAGTTTACTACTACATATAGTAGGTAATATTTTTCCTATTTTTATTGCATTTGGCTTTTTCACTATTTTACTTGTGCTTGTTTGTGTATTTTGTTAAAATATTTAGGTCAATAAAATAGTTGCTTAAGTCATAAGTACCAAAGTCCCGCAAAGGTAAATTTAGCAAAGAATCAGGAAACAAAATGCAAATAAAAACAAAAAAAAAAAATAAAAGTTTATAAATTTATGTAAATAAAATAGCTACCTGTTGTAGTAAACGCAGAGTTGTTAAATTTTGACTATTCTCATTGCTTTTATAAATCACAATCATATTTTATTATTCCACATAAGATTGTAAGCAATCAAAAAATAATCATGATTACTGGCAAGAAAATTAAAAAAAAAATTTATAACTTTATTCTGAATATTTATTTTTCATTTTTCAAAACATAATCGATTACGATGCATTAAGTTATCATTTGAATTAATTATCATTATTTAACAGGTCAGCAAAAAAATAATCGAATAACAAATAGGAATTAAAAAAAAAAAATTAAAAAAATATTAAAAAAATATAAAAAAATAAAAAAAAAAAAAAAAAAAATTAAAAAGTTTTTTTTTTAAATTGCTAGTAAAATTGATTAACTTTCACTCGATTTTTTTTTGCTTCACACTGCAAATTGGGACGCGTTCAACATGTCATTGCATGTTGGCAGTGAGCTGCAGAATATTTTGGAATATTGAAAAAAGGTGAATATCAGCACAGAATTATTTTAAAGAGAAAAATTTATTTAGTAACTTAACTATTTTTTTTTTACATACAGATTTTTTCCTAAGTATTTGTGCGTGATATTTTTTTTTCTGCTGCATGTTTTTCGCCAAAGTATTTGCGAAGCAAAAAAAAACGCTATATATCTAAAAAAAAAAACGAAAAATTGTGCTAATATTTTACTATGTATTATATAAGTATAAATTCTATCCAGACGCACATTATACATTCTACTGTACATACTATATTGTATACGCTTTTGTTATTTACTCATTTTAAATTATCGAATAAGTTAAAAAGGTTATGCGTAAATTGGATTATGTTTAGATAGGAAAGTTGTACAGGGTGCGACAGAATGGAGCGGCATGATTGGGAGAATCGAATATATTAGTTTAAAATTAAACTGTATTTTCTTCTGTCTTTTCTAAATTATCCAAAAAAAAAAATGTAGTAAATACATAAAATAAAACAAAATAAACGCCTTGACAACCGCACTAGATGAGATATGGAATTCTTCCGAATTTAACTTTTGTCATTAGTGTCGCAAATTTTTATCGGCCTCCATAATGTCGCACCCTGTATTTAAACTCATTTAGTTATTTCTTAAGCGCCACTGATTTTTTTTACGGTTTATTCTTAGATTAGAATTTTTATATAAAATTTAGTTACTATAGTAGGTGTGGTGGTAAAACAAAAACAACAACAAAAAGGCAATAAAAATATAAAATTTTGCAAACAAAATCAGCCTGGGATAAAAATCAAATTGTGGTTACATAAATATGTATGTAATTATATGAAAATAAGGCATAATTTTTAGTTTTCCATAACCCTCTGGTCCATAATATAAAAAAAATATAAAAATGTATATATTTTTTTAATTTACAAAAACAAATTTTTATGTAAGATAAAATTAACCAAAAATATATGTATATTTTTGGATTATTTTATAATCATTACAAAAAACCCAACGTTTTTCGCAGTGAGTTAATTTACAATAAAATAAAAATTAAAAGCATAATTAGCAATTAGTTTAAATGAATTTTAAAATTTTGCATAAATTCATTGCCAAAATTTTTATCGCGTATTATTTATAATTAATAATCACAATTTTAGGCATGGAAGAGTAAACACCAATAAAAATTATTACCAAAAAAAAAATTGGACATAAAACTTTGGAAATCTAAAAAATTATATTACATTACATATTTTTAAAATTAACTCAACAATTTTGATATATTTAAAGTTTAATTATTTCCGATCTTTTATATTTTACACGCTAAAAATCTCGAGTGTTAATTTTTTATTTTTATTTTTGTTAAAATAATTGTTAGCAACAGATCGATTTTTGGCGCTCTTAATGTGAAGAAAAAACAGCATGCGCTAACCGAGAATTTTAGTCCACTTTAAATATACAGTGTTTAAATCAATTTCCATCTTGTTGTGAATACAAAATAAAAATTGATTTTTCCATATATATGAACTCTTCGATCAAAATAATCTATGCATCTATAATTCGACTGATATGTAAATTATTAACAAAATTGAAAGCTTGCTTCAAGGTTTCTAAGCTGAAAGGGCAAAAATTATACACTGAAAGCTCTTAAACTCTTAAACAACTCACAATAGTATTTTGAGATATTTATTACAAATATTTTATTTAAAGAAGATAAGAAAAAATCAAGAAATTTGAAATTGCTATACACAAATCAGGGATGCCCTGCCTTTACAAACAAAAAGAGATTAATAAATTTCAATAATAATCTACAAATCACTGAGAGAAAATTTCGAAGAGCTAAATAATAGTTGTATGTTTTGGCGCTTCTAGGAAAATCAATCATTAAGCAGGAGAAAATTGTAAAAGCCAAAGATTCATTTCTGGGATTCAGCTAGGTTAGGGCTAGGTTAGGGTTAGGTTAGGTTGAGCTGGCTGCCGCTCCACAGTTGCTGCGAAGGGGCACACTTAGCTCGCTTGGCCCATTGTGGTGCTATTGGGAGGTACAGCTCTTATTCACTTCATTTTTGCCTTCACCTAAAATTTCAACAGTGTGTGATCTGTGTGATAATATAGCTCAAAAAACTGAGGATACTCGCAGAGTTAGCAAAGTCAGCTAATCATCAAGAATAATAGAAAACAAGATTGCGCCTTCCGCGTTGAGTGCAACTGATAGTGACGTAATAATAGTAAGAGGAGGGAGCAAAAAAAAAAATTGTAAAAAACGACAAAACAATTGAAAATTTTTGTTACCATTGTTTGTGTAAAATACTGTTATTTCGTCGGCGAAAAGATGGAAGCTGTCAAATCCACAAAGAGAGGATTAGCTGTCCGCGAAGGGCGCAGTCTTGTACTCTATCATTCTTAGCTAAGCACTAAGTATTTTCCAAAGATTTTGTATCGCATTTTTGCAAGAGCGAGACAGTGGCAGATAAATGTTCTAAACTTTCCACTTTTTTTTGTGAAACCTGTACTGGTGCCTCTTAGCTCCATCAGACAGTACCTAGTTAAAATATCGTCCACTGGACTGATGGACAGGCTTGCTATGTTGGAATGGGTCAAAATCGCCTAGGTTTTTATAGTGCCAATTGAGAAAAACTGAAGAATTGGCGATCGATAGTTACTAGAGGCTTTGACACTCGAAAGTCGAGCGTAGACCAAATGGACTTTGCAATACGACCGATGGCTTCCGCGGCCCACCTAATCTTAGTATTCTTATGTGAAGGTCGATCTTAACCGGTGCTTGCATGAAAGTAGGGGCGTGTCCGCCGTTAATTCAACTACGGCACAATTTTCGTGGATGCCCCTGTGATCAGGGAAACTGCAGATGTGCTGCATTTCTGATAGAGCTCGTTTAGGGGTCCACTATAATCGATAACCTGAAATACACTACATACATATAGTGGATGCATAGATCGAAGACTCAGATTTAGCGAGAGTTTGCTCTAGTGATTCCCATTACCAACCCTGCCATCAAGCTTAGAGCCATATGTAAAAATTTGCCGAGAAACCTGGGTTTAGTCCCTTTTCTGAAATATATGTGGAGGAGGGTCAGCTAATACAGCGACAAATTGATAAGAGTTGAAACGGTCTGGAATGAGCGACGTAACTGGGCATCCCTGCTTAATATTCTCTCATTATTTTTACTACACAAATTTGAAAATAAAAAACGGCAAGACACAAATTTTACTCTTCTAATCAAATGAGTTGTAATTCTGCAGTGAGTTGATTGTTAAACAGATTTCTCAGTGCATTGACAAGGTCAACTATGAGGAGTTGTGTAAACTTAATGAATTGTAGCAGCATTTCAAGATTCAGCACTTAAATAGCTAACAAAATAGCCCCTTCAGCTTTATGAACACACACATGATATGTATGTACATATGTACATTTATGTTTTGTATTGTCTGTATTGTATGCGTGCAGATGTGTTGGTATGTGTGCATACAATTTTGTTTGTTTAATTAAGTCAATACTAAATATTTATTTACTTAGCAAATGCATTAAAGATATACTATTTTAATATATATGTATTTATAGAGTAAATATGTATATCTAGACATATATGTGGTAAACGTAGTAAGCATATGTTTTGTATGTTTTGTAATATTGCACTCAAGTTACATTGATTATCGAGGAATTGTAAATGTGTATTAGTTAAAACAAATATTTTTATTTATTTACAAATGAATTATTAAGTTAGTTGAACATTGCATTTTTCTTTAAAATTAAATGCATACATAATTGAAAACAAAGGCAAGTTATTAAAAAAAAATATTTAAAAAAAAAACCATTTAATTGACGTACTGGAAACTCGAAATAAAAGTAAAAATATGCAAGCAGTAAGTTTTGCACGATGACACACCGGCTTATGGTCAGAAGGTCACTACTTCAATATTAGAACTGTTTCTTTGTAAACAATTAGCAAACGAACGCTCCAACACGGCTAAAATTTCCTTTAGTTGCAAAGTAAAGCAACCCTGTTAGCAAATGCGATTTGATTAGTGCTATTTAAGAACGGAAAAAGGTTTTGATGGCAAATTCTAGGTTGTTTTAGTTATATATTTGAAAATACTAGAAACAAATTAAATTGAAATGCCCCAGGTATTTTCTTAGAGCTCCTTCAGAATATTACATTTTTTTCACTTCCTAATACAACATCTCCGGTCGGTTATCATTTTAGCGCGTGCGCTCAACTCGTATATTTTTTCGAGTTTGTGCTGTTGCTTTACGCATGCAATTCATTTTTCTACCCAGTGTTCTTTTGCAAGTCGGTTACAAAGAAACAGGCCTATTAACACTCTCTCTCTCAACTGCACTTTAGAAATATCTATGTAAATTTGCCTTGGCGCTAATTAACTAATACAATGTCCAAACCAAAAATTAATCGTCTCAAATCGAAGTTAATTTACATCACTACTAATAAAAAAAACCACCGTTTTTCCTTTTAAGTAGAGTGAATGACCGAGCAGCCCAGAAAGACAGCAAACGAATAGGTGGAATGTCAAAAAAAAAAAAAAGAATACGATCGTAAATAGATTAGTTAGCGATTACAAGTAAAGGAAAAAATCTTCTAAAAAGGAAAAAAACCTTCTAAAAGCTAATGGCTCTGTGTGAAGACCTAGAATGAGTTTTAGTATTTTCTTTAAAATTTTTGGCACTCTTTAAATTTATATAGCGGAATATTAAATACGACATTGTGTGATGCTCATGCAACATTCGCTAATCCAAATCAGATCAACTGTGCCGGGGGAAATTTTGACAATCAGCAATTAGATAGAGTTTTTGTCCAACAGTGGAATCAATAAATTATAATAAAAGTCTAGAGAGAGTTTCGAATATTAACATTGAATATCCATAGAGTAAGTGGTATGATCGTTCTCTCAGACTTGCCAAGAGTATTTGAAATAATATCGAGAAATATCAAAATATGAACAGATCAATAATTTAATATAATTTAATGTATACTTAGAATATTCCAAAGCGCTGGTTTTAATTTTTGATGATTGAGAGAGAGAGAGCAATTTAGAGTGGAAATTTCAACGCCAATTTTCGAGTTAATTAAGTTTGGAGATGGCAAAACACTGGTGATAAAAAGGCTATGAAAAATTTTATGCTTTTGTTTTTCAAAACGATTAGCCGGAATACAAATTGTTATTTGTAAAATTCAAATTTGATAAATTTAACAAACAAATTATCTTTCGATTATAAAAATGTTTCTCATACGAAAAAAATACGCATTCTTTGTTGCAAAAAAAAGTTACTTTCACTACGCAGATATAAATTTTTAATAATTTCGGAAAAATGTGACAGGGTAAAGCAATGGTTGACAAAGGCAGACGTGTCAACGGGGGTAGGCAAGCATAAAAAACTTAAGTTTTACAGAAGCTCTACATAGAAACTACGTTAATATTTCCAGCAGTACTAAATTTGCTAAATTTTCTTCAATTTAATTTGTTTGAAAAAAATTGACAAAAAATGTTTCATTCAAAACTTGTGCGTCTAAATATTTGTTAATTAATAAAAACTAAGTGTACAGCAGATCACGTGATGATCGAAATCTTTTTTGTTTCTGTAATAGCAAAACAAAGGAAAACAAGAAAAATTTTTAACAAAAAACAAAAAATGGAGTAAAATTTGTATGCAGCTATGTATAATGGAAATAATTACTTCTACATATATTATAATATTTTAATTTTCTTACTCTTACTGCTGTGAATTCTATATTGTACCTTAGTGTTTTGGGTAAATATTGTTGTTCTGAATACCTATTGATTATTTATGAGGACTTCAGAAATTTAAAGTATATCACTTTACATACTATATATGCGGTGAAAAGTTTTCGTACAAAAAAAACCCATTAGCTTCAGTAAGTATTCAAATTTCAAATTTTTTCCAAACCCCTTTTTTTTTTACTAAATAGTGCAAATTCAAAGTAGATTTTCAATATGCGCACATAAAAAAAAAACCGAGTTAAATAGTTGCCGAACGTGACGAGTTAGCTGCCGCTATGCAATATACGTAGGTATATACATATGTGTGTAGATAATAATATATATTTTTTAAGGAATAAATATTTAGCTGCATTTTGCATACGCTCGCTTAAAATATTATATTGATATGTGTGGAAAATATATTGATTATTATAATATTTAATTTAATTTGCTTAATGCAATTAAAATTTCCAATTTTAATAAATTACATAATGATATGAAAATTATTGTTACAAATTTATTATGCGCCGCGGCGAATTGAAGATTTATGTGATACAAAAGAAAGAAAAAAAACAAACAGCATAAACTCTGCTTTAGTAAATGTAGTAAATGCTCAACTGAGACTTTGTTGTATTTGTCATATTTTCATTATTGATTTTTCTGGTTTAGTATTTAAAATTTTTGCAGCAATGCTTGCTCTTTGTTTTAATTTACTATTTCTTTTTTTTTTTAATTTCGCTCTTTGAAATGCAGGAACTTTTTGCTTAAACAAATTTACTTTAAACTCTTAAAATTTTTTTTTAATACATATATTGCATTTTGTTTTACTGCCTTTTCTATTATTGTTTTGGTTCCCCCCTATATTTTATTTGCTTATGTATTTACTTATAGTTATTTGAAAAAGAAAACCCGGCCACCGTTTTTGAGTTTAGAAAACTAGTTTAAGTTTGCTTTTTAACTTTTTTGCTTAGCTTGTTTTCAGCAACATCAAAAAAAAAAAAAAAAAAAATCACCAAATTCCATGCATATTTAAATATTTGCTCAAAGTTTTCATATTTTCCGAACTGCCATAAATCTGCGCCAACAAGGTTTAACAATTAAAGCTAAGTTAGGTTTAAAAAAAAATTGAATATGAAAAATTAAAATTGTGGCTTTACATATAAAATAAGATTTTTATATTATTTAATACCAAATTGCTCAGATTGCATTTTCAACTATTAAATTTTAGCAATATTCGAAAAGTTTAGCTTTTAGCTACAGAATTTATGAATTTATTTTTGCGATCATTTTTTTTTTTTGGCAAAAAGCTCTTTTAAAACCAAACTTTTTTCTCCTAACGGCTCAAATAAAAACTTGTCATATTAACTACATTTAAAATTTTATTTTCCGTGCTTTATTGCTGAAATTTAATTGGCGTCTAAAAAAAATTAAATTCTCATTTACAAAGTTCATATTAACGAGGTTAGCCTATGCTTATTTGTAGTCGCGTAAAAAATTTATTACTCTTATCGTTTTTTTTTTATTAGTATTTAGAAATGCATTGCTGATTTGGTTGAAATAAAAAGACGAATTTGTGCGAATTGTATTTTTTTTTAGATACATAACTATCATAAGATAATTATAGTAGTATGGTAATGAAATTATAAGTCTATTTGATAATAATTATTTGTGAGAGAATTTTTTTAAGTTATCGAAAACTACTATTTTGAGACTTATAAATATTATAAAAGTTTTCTCATGATGAGTGAGACAATTTTTTGTAAGTCTTGAATATACAGATCTTTATGGAAAATTAGATTACGAAAAAAACTTCGGGCCACCGCACACCCTGAAATTTTCATGCTAAAGAGCCAGGAGTGCAAGGTCAAAAAATACATCAGATCAAAGTTTTTGTGGACTGTCCACTTAATATTCATCAACATGCAAGCCAGAGCGGAAAATCCTGTGAATCAACTCTACACGACCTTGTAAAAAGGTTGAAGTGTGGCTGGAAGCAGGGCAGTAGACAATGGGAATTTTTGCTGATGTTGAGGGGGCGATTTTGACAATGCTACATTTTATTTCATGAGCCCTCACTGGCCAGAAGACATAGGATGGATGAAACAATTATATGGCGGATCCACTCCATGTTATCTAGAAGTTTGCCGATTGTGGGTGTGATGTGTCGACTGCATTTTTTTGGATTGTGGCACATCGTTGAGAGCTCCGGACACAGAAAGTTGCTTAGAATGATGATAGAACAATAACTTCTGTTTTACAAACTGATACCTGGAGTCTCTTTTGGTAGAAAGTATATCGTGAGATTTCCTACAAGAGAACAGTGAAGAGATCCATGCACTCTTTTGGGAGGCTCCATTAAAACTTTCTACACTGACGGCTTTAAAATTGGAAATAGAAATAGAGCTGGTTGGCATCAGGAGGATAACTTTAGGTGCATATTATGCCTTAGGAGGTGCTTAAGGTAGCGGAATAGATGATTGGCGAAAGGTGGCGCAGAAAAGGAATAACAGGTTACAGTGACAGAAAGTTGAGGCTGAACTCTGTTAGAGAATGGAAAAAGCTTGCACTCATTGGATAAAGGCGGGTCTTTGGAATATTCAATTGAATCGTAACCGATTATAAGTCCAAGTATGGCAGCTACTGTTAGACACGACAGGAATGCCATGAATAACATGAATAAGATACATTAGAGCCGTCGGTGCATTGCCGATAACTGGCAAGACCAAATAGGATGCTGGGGAAATTCATTATTAGACAGAGAAGGAAGAAGTTATGAGCCCTTGTGGGATTGTTTACGACACTTAATCCATGGGAGACAACCAATGGTCACCACCATAGACATCATTGAAGACCTGATCTGTACATCGTGCCTGGATTTTGTGGATAGCACAAAATATTTCCTCTGTATCTGCTTTTTCAAGGCTGAGATGGAGCATATTTTGGTCAGATATATTGAGAATGGAAAATGTTCATACTGCATCCCTCGACAAGCTTCTCAGATTCATGAAAGAGGCTGGAAGATTTGTGGAGGAGTGCCATCCTAACCTCTATCTTTTTTCCATTTAACCTTTCCAAGCTTCGAAAACCGGTATCGGATTTGCGGCCTAATTCAATTACATTCAATTTCGTTCCAAGTCTTCAAAAACTTTTTTTTTCATACTTTTATTATAAGTCTTTTCATAAATGCAGAATCATTTCAGGACTGCTTCCAAAAATAATATCGAATTTGTCGCGAAAACGAAATGATCCCGAAATATTCCTGGAATAGTACTAAATTGTGTTGGGCCGAAATAGTTTCGTATTTCAAGACTGCAAAAATAATTAATGATGACTTGAAAAATGTATCTTGCTGATAATCATTATGAGTAGACTTTTATAAAAAAAACCCACATTCAAAATGATACTTATCGATAACTAACAAATTATTTCACTCAAAAGACTTTTATAATTCCTACGGAATTTTTGATGATAATTAGTATTCCTGGTCTCTGGTAATTTTTCCATAAAACGCGTCTGCAGAATTTGAGTTCAAAATAAAGGAAACTTTTAGATTCTTTTTAGAAATTAATAAACAAATTGACACGTTGAGTGCCGTGTGTAGCGCCAGCGGTGCACGGCCACTTATGAATTAAATGAAATATTTTTTCATATATAATATAATATTTTGAATCTGTTTGGCGGCACTCAACGTGTTAACCAAAAATATATGCCAAAAACATTAACACGTACAAAAAAAGTTTATGAAAGAGTTAATTTCGCTTCGCCATCATTTAAAAAAATTTGAATTTTTTGCGTAACCAATAGCCAGTGAAACCAAGCAAAAACGCACGTGAAATGAATTAAAGTTTCGTTTGAAAATGGCAAAAGACTTTCAATGTATGTAAAGTTGAACTTTTTTTCCTAGTTTTCACGATAAAAAAATATAAATGCAACGCTTATTTTTCCATAACATTTGCCAATGCTGGTACTTGCGATTGGTATTTTCTTAAAAAATAGTCAAATGCCGGCAGTTCAAAAGCAAAGTATATACTAAGTAAATGAAAAAAAGAATACAAAATAAATAAAAATTAAGTGCACCGACCTGCTGACTTCAACTGCCTGTCGTTTGATTGGTTGTTTTCGGAAAAGATTGCGATACAGTTCAGCAAAATTTACTTTTTTTCATAAACTATTTTTTTTTTCTACAATTGTATGCACTTTTTATTTGTTGTAAGCGATGGCATGACAAGTTACTTTGTTATTGTAATAATCAACGCATGAAAATATGGTTGATGAATTTGCTGTTTCATGCTGGTGGTGCTGGCTTTATATTGTATGTAAAAATATTTTATTTATGAATAAATTTAATGGACTCGAATATGAAACGCTGCTGAAAATGCATTTAATATTTTTACATTTTCATTTGTGGCAAGATTATTTTTTTTTAATAAGAAACCAAAAGCAGTGTACAGCAGGAAGACTTGGAAAAGTTGTGGTACTTTTTGTTTTGTTAAAAAATTTCATATTTTCGTTAGGTGCCTATATTTCTTTTTATTTTTATTTTGAAATGCCTAAATTTGTTTTTGCATACCTACAACTAGCTACAGTTTAGGCTTAATGGCATAGAAAAAAAATCAAAAGCAAACAAAAATGTTTGCGTAGAACTTGATTTCGAAAAAATTCAAAATGCACAGCTTTCTATTTTTTTTTTAAAATAATTATTTGCATTTAAAAATTCATAAAAATTACCACGTTTGTATTGAGAGCATTTAAAATAAAATATTTTTTTTTTTTACTTATGCATGTGATTTTAATTGCACTTGAAAGCCGGTTAGGGTGGTAAAAAAAAAATAAGTAAATAAATTAGTTTTGTGCAAATCAATGAAAAATAGCTAAAATTGCGCACTAAATTTTTGGAAGAATTTGGATATTTAAACAATACTTAAACCAAAAAAAGTAAAAAAAAAAAAAATCACTAAATTTGAATTTTTATTTTTTTTAAAAGTATTGTAGCTTAAGCCAATGTTATTATTATTATAGTACGCGGCAAGTTTTAAAATTTTAATTGCACTAATCTCTAGGCTCGTATTTCAATATTTTTTTGTGCATAGTTAATTTCTTTGTTTTTAAATTTTTTTTTGTGTTTAGCATAAAAATTTGGCAATGCTACGCTTAATTCATAATATTTTTTTTTTTGCTCTTTAGCCTTATTTACGAACTTTAGACAACCTTTCAGCGTGTGTTCAGTATTTTTCCCGTTTTTGTGTTTCATTTAGTTTTTGTTTTTTGCCTAAATTTATCGACTTTCTAAATTTTCAAATGCCACAAAAAAAACTGTTGCCCTACTATACAAATGTTGTTTGTTTTTTCTTGTACGCTAACTCTGGCTTCTGAGATTTACGTTTAATTTGTTTTTTTTTTGTTTTTCATTTTTGTAATTAGTATTTTCGCCTAACCTAAGTTGGACAGGTTTTCGTTTAGTTTTTTTTTTTTTTTTTTTTTAAATCTTAACCTACACAGCACTCTGAAGTTAATTGTCGAAATTTAGAAGAAATATAAAATTTTTACAAAAAAGTTTATAGAAAAGAGATTTAAAAAAAAAAACAGCTTTACACTTATTACATTATTACACTGACATTTTACACGCATCTTATATATTATATATTTACATACATTTGCATACAAACAATTTCATAACCTTTTACGCTTAGTTATTGTATATCTAGAATTTGTGTGTGTTTTTTTTTTTGGTTTTACTCTACGCTTTGCTACGGCTTTAATCTCAATATAAAATGTTTGCAAAGTTTTTTTTTTTGCTTTTAGAAAAATTTTTCGCGCCAGAGGGTTAACTAATATTGTTTTGTGTGGTTTTTTTTTTAAATTATTTTAGTTTTTCTTATATTTTTGGCTTTTGTTTTTAAGTTTAAGTTTAGTTTACTTTATACAGCTTCCTTTGTGACCTTTTCATATCTTATGGTTTTACGTTTTTATTTTTTTGATTTAAACTGTATCTATCTATTGCCATTTTTGTTGTTGCTGTTGTTGTTGTTGCAGTTGAAGTTCAATAGTAATTGTGTTAATAAAATGAAAATTAAACACAAACCTAAACATCTTTGGTCGGGTGTCGCCTTCAGGCACGACGTATTTGTCTTATCATTAGCCATTGCGCTCGATTCGCCAACCTGCAAAAGGAATAAGAAAATAATATCAAATTAAAATTTAGTAGCTGCATTGTTTTCTAAATTAATGGCATATGAAATAGTTACTTAAATAAATAAATGGCTAGCCGAAATTCCTCACAAGTTATGTGTACTTGCCAATTCAACTTCAAGCTTAGTGAAAAGTTAAAGGAAATGAGATAAACTTAACGATAAAAGCAATGGCGCAGGCTTTTAACTTTTCTTTAGAAAATTAGAAACAGTTTGAGGATGAACATTAAGGTGTGCTGAAAATCCTACTTTATTTCTAATACCAAAAATATGGTTCATTATTCTCTAAAAAAATTTTCGGTGAATATCTATCCATCATTCGTTCTATACAAACAGGTTTCGTATATCAACTTATGGAGCACTTTTTAGTTTCGCAGATAATAGGAATTTTATTTCAAAAAAAAAACTAAGTTTTGTACATTAATTGAATATTTATAGATGAAAAACTAATAATTTTATAAGAAA
This sequence comes from Anomoia purmunda, assembly GCA_951828415.1. Lineage (NCBI taxonomy): Eukaryota > Metazoa > Arthropoda > Insecta > Diptera > Tephritidae > Anomoia > Anomoia purmunda. Next base: position 21,571,797 of record OX639993.1, read on the forward strand.
TCCCATTTCTCACAAAAAAAAAGATACTGACAGCAAAATTTTAAGTTTTCGCACAATTCGTTTTTAGACCATAATGTAAGGGTGTTTTTTTAGACTGATAGAACTTTAAATTGAAATAAAACACATAAAAAAATGAAGTAGTATGATGCCAAATTTGAAAGTTATTTTCATGACATTTAATATTTAAAAACGATTTCTGGCATATGTCCACCACGACTAGTAGCTTTGGTGAATCGGATGCGATCAGTCCAATTTTGAATTTCCATGTTGTGGATTGACAAAGTCCAACTTGTTGAGCACGGCGGCGAATAGACAAATTCGGATCTTCTCCAACACTATGACTTACAGCACCAATATTTTCTTCTGTACGTACAATTCTTTGTCTTGTTGTTGGTTTTTCATCGAGTAGAGTAAATGTTGTTCGAAATTTATCAACAGTTCGACGAATAAATTGCTCTGATGCTCGATTATGTGGACGATAAAATTCCCGAAGTGCTCTATAAGCGAATAGAACACTGATTTCTAAAATAAATTTCTACAATTTGTAAACGTTGTTGCGGCGTCATTCTTTCCATGATGATTTGTCAATGCTTACTGAACAGAAACGTCAAAACGAAATGTCATTTCCCAGCTGTCAAGTGACACCTATCCCTATCGAAAGTTCTATCAGTCTAAAAAAAACACCTTATACCATATTTTTGCTATTAGCAATAAAAATCCTAAAAACCGGTGTTTCAGGTCACCCTAATAGCCATATAAAAATTATTACATAAGGGCGTTGAGTGCTAGTCGCATGAAAAATCTAACAAAAGCAATGCAGGTAAAAAATTCCTCGCCTTGCCTTATTATAGGAAATACTTAAAGTATCTTCTTCTTGCTAGCCCATCGATAGCGGTGCCGCTGTTCCATTGGTTGATGCTTTCCAAAATCGAAAATAATATTCTCTCTAAGCTTCTATTAGGTCTGTTTCTTTGTAACCGACTCGCAAAAGAACACTGAGAAGGATAACGAATTGCATGTAAAGAAACAACACTACCTCCGAAAAATATGCGAGTTGAGCCAACTCGGTAAAATGTTATCCGACTTGAGATGTAGTGTTGGGAAGTGAAAAAACTGCGCTATTGTGAATGAGCCGTAAAAAAATACATGGGAAATTTAAGCTTAACACCGAATCCGGTTTTTATTTATACAATATTTTTAAATATATAATCAAATCAAACAAAAATTTGCCAGCACAACTATTTTCCGTTCTTAAATAGCACTAAACAAATTACATGTTTCATGAAAGATGCATACAGGGCTGCTTTTACAGATAAAGGAAAATTTATCCAAGTTGGCGTGTTCTTTTCCCAGTCGGTTACAAAGAAGCAGGCCTATTTTAACTAACATGGCGATTTTCCCTGTCTCGGTTTTTTAGTTAAGCCGAATTTTTTCATCACGGCATAGTCTTATTACATTGTGCTACAAAACTTAACCATTTTTGTCACACACGTTTGAATTTTTTTCAAAAGCATTAAATTTTAAACAAGGATAGCGATTTCAAAAAAATCGTATACATATAAAATTATGTGAAGTATGGAAATAGGGGTATCAAACGAACAAGGACTGTATACACAATTCTAAATAGTTATCCTGTGAACAAAAATATATTTTAAAGTTTTTATACTTCAATATTGTTGACTTCTTTTACTTCAAATCCTTTAAAAAATATCTTATGTGATTTGTTACATAAATGGAGACCAACTGTGATAGTTTATTATTTTTGTTTAGAGTTTCATAGGGAAAACGAAAATTTACTTTGAAAGTGTAGGCTCGATTTAATTTGGCCGAATATTTGAAGATATTTCAGTATCGCGTATATCGTCGCCAATTTCGTATATCGTTATTGTCATTGTTATCGTTTGATGTTATCGGATTTTGTTTGATATTATCGAAATTGCGCATTCCAATTGATCGGCAGTACACATTTTTTGAATTTCATAATGAAAAATTATCGTTTGTAAGTTTTAATTTTAATTCATTATTTATAAAACTTAATAATAATAATTTGGCTTTTATTTATGGATCACAATTTTCCGATCATAATATACGCGAGAAAATTTGTCGGCTTTTTCAATGATACGTTTTATGTTCGAAAAAATATATCACAATATGGCAAAATAACGATCGGATATAATCGTAAAAATTAAATTCACCAAATATGGATCATATTTTATCAAAAAAAAAAAAATCGCAAAATAACGATTTAAAACAAAAAATGTTCTAAATAAAAATAAGGCCAGATTTGTATAGCATCGATGTATTCAAATGGATCGATGTATTAAAATTTTGTTCTGAACGAATTCTTCACAATGATGTTTTTATTCGAAGAAATAAAAATAACGATTATTTTCAATCCCTGGAAATATAATTTCAAATTTCTTTTAACATAAGCTAATTTAATTTTGTTTTTCAATCCAAATTTACTTCAGAATGTTATCATTACAAGGAGATAGAAAACCACATAAAAACCATTTCGGGAAAAGTTCAGGATCATTTTGGCATTTACTTGAGAACATTTTGAAACCAGTCCCGAATTAGTCCGAAAATGGTCATGAAATTGCCCCCAAACGCCCGAAATGAACCAGAAATAATTCCATAAAAAATTGTTTCTCAGTTCATAATTATTATGGAAAGACTTTTACAAACTTTTATAATAAAAGTCTTTGAAGCCTTGAAAAATTTTATCTCACACATAATTATTATTTGAATATAACAAACTTGTATATAAAATGTCAATACCGTTGGATAAAATTTAACATTTGAGCTCATATTTTTTATGAGTGGTGGGCGATGTAAAGAGCCAAAATTCACCACATTTCAGATTTATATTTGTATAGTTCAAAACAAGTTTTGTCAAAATTCGATCACTTCTACCATTTCCGCTCAAATGAGTGGTAGGCGAGGCAGTAATTTAATTCCTGCTAGTTACTATACGTTTTATATTTTTATGGCAAATCTATCTATTGAATCTAAAAACCAGTAAGATTCCCTAAAATAGTTTGTGGGATTACCGAATGGACTAGTGCGGAGAGAGAATATCTGCGATGTGATTACGAGTGAGTCGTCCGCAGTGTTGTCAACTATTAAAAAGTTTTTCAAAAGTTACACGTACTTTTCACAGACGGACAATCTATATCTACATTTGTAGCGCAATCAAGGCTGGCTTCATTTTTAACACACACACACACACACATATACTCCTACACCGCAACATTGAAAGAAGCGAAATGTGTACGGAAATTATAAAAAAAAAAAAGTTTCAAGAAAAGAAAACCAAAAGTAGTGCGAAGATTTCTGATTAAATTAAGTGGCAAAATGAATACTTTGTATTTGATTTCTTTCGAGTTGAGAATGTTAGTACATACATATGTATGTATGTGGTGGCAACGATTGGAGTCCTTTGCGAGCACAAATTGAAGCGCTGCGGCAGCAATTGCCAAAGAATGACTTTAAGTAGCCATGAAAAAGTGGCAAAAATCAAGTAGTACACTTTTGAAAATGAAAAGTAGACGCCAGGGAATGATGAAACCGAACAGAAAAATTGTGAGCAATGTAATGCCGTGGGAGAGGGATGGGGCGGCGTGTGAGGAGAATAAGCTGCAAGGAAGCTGGAAAAGGAGAAAAACGGGAAAAATGGCAACAATGTCAAATATGCGCTGCATGCCGCTGTTGCAGCACACATTCAAACATTTGTCTTGCAACTTTTTATATGCAACATTGTGGTTATATTTTAGGATTTTCATTTTTTTTTTCATAGAAATGACTTCGCTCGGTCTCCCAAGAGTGTATTTGAATAATGTACCTAGGATTTTGGTGGTGTTAGACGTTGCAGCGGAATGGTATTGTCAGATTACTATTATAAAATAGATAAAAAAAATAAAACATATGGCTAAAAGCAAATGCTAAACGAATTAAAGTTTGACGTTTACTTTTCATATCAAACGTTAAACAAATTTTCATCAGAAATTTTACAAAACGAACTTGTAAAAAAAAATGTATTAAATCTTACATATATTATATAATATATAATATACCGTGTCACGGTGTTGGTGGTATGCTTAGGAGCGAGTTGCCACCTATTTTAAAAGTCGAATTTAATTAAAATATACGCAAGTATATAAAATAATAAAATACAAGTATCAAATGGTTCGTTTTGATAAGGAGATGGTTTATAGCTAGCTATATTTTGAAGAGGGTTGCCAGGTGTTTGAAAAATCGAATTCCATTTAATTATATAGAAGTTATATAAAATATTCACTTATAGGTATCAAACGGTTCATATCGGCGAGGTGCAGATTTATACATACATATTTCTTGGAGAGAGATGCCACCTATTTGAATGGTAAAATTTTATTAAATTATACCCAAGTATATAAAATATTAAAACACAAGCATCAAACGGTACGTGTCGATAAGGAGGTGGTTTATAGCTAGCTATAAGTTGAAGAGCGTTGCCAGCTATTTGAAAAGTCTTATTTAATTAAATTTCATACAAGTTATATGAAATATCAAAATATAGGCGCGAAACTGTTCGCGGTGAAGAAGCATATAGAGGGCATATACATAGGGGGTTGCCATCTGCTTGACAATTCCTATTTAATAAAATTATACACAAGTTATATGAAATGACATAGTAAAACATTGGGGTTAAACGGTTCGTTTGGCTAAGGAAAAGGTTTATAGCTAGCTATATTTAACCTTTTTTTCGCTAGGAGAAAGTTTATAGGCATATTTTAAAGAGTGTACCACCTTTCTTAAAAGCCAATCCAATTTAATTATACAAGGATATAAAGTAATAAAATAGGAGTGTCACAATGTTCGCATCGGCGAAGACAAGGTGCATACCTACATTTTTGAGAGGGTTGCCACCTATTATATTGTCAGGAAAACGTCTGCCGGGCATTTCTAGTAATTTGATATAAACTTCAAGTAATTACAAGCTTACATTTGCGGATTAAAGTTTTTCATACCATATTAAGGTGATTCAAAAAAAATTTAAGTCAAAATTTTCAAACTAAAATCTAAAAGTCATGATAATATTTTAATATTAATTAATTAATTAATTTCATCATTGAGATACTTTTTTCTACCTTCTCATTACTAAGCGGAAAAATGTTTAGCAAAAAATACCTAACTCGATTTAAAAAAAAAGCTAGAAAAAGGCTAATACCTAAAAACAATTTCCATAGCTAAACTCAGAAAAAAGAAGCTAGATCTAGAAAATAGCTAAACTGGCAACACTGATGTACATACAGTGTGCTTCACAATACAGATCCCCCTGTAAAATTTTAAAGAAAAAGTGTGTGAAAGTGATTACACTTTATTTTTGTTACATACTCCTATTGCTCTCTATAATAGCTTGACATCGTCTTGAATAACTTTCGCTTAGTTTTCTAGCATAAAGCGTTGATATTTTGTGTAAAGACTGTCAAAGTACCGAATCGCTTTTCAGAAAACCATCCGCAAGCATGGACTTTGGCCTGGTGTTTAATAAACCACTGTACATACAAATTTAGTGCCTGTACCAGCCCAAGTATTATTTCAGTAGTTCCATCTCTAAAAATCGCTTTGCTTCAATCACGTTCCAAATTTTGTCTTGTCCATCACTTTTGAATATACGCTTTAGTTACACGGGGTTTTTGAAATGTGTTTCCGATTTTGATGTCATGTCCAATCTCCGTCTAATTGTACAAGCGGAAACCTCTTATTTTTTGACGTTTGCCTCGGCTAAAAGCAGTAGGTACTTATTTTCGGAATCTTCGGATTTTGAGGTAGTTTGAGGCAAACCTCTTTTAGGCTTTTCATCGACATTTCATTGACTGGAATTTTTAAAGTAATAAGCGTCCTCAGTTGTGGGTATTCTTCGGGCTTTTGGGATGACTTACGAGGAACAAAGCTTCCAAAAACGTTTTTTGTATGTAAAGTGCATTGTGTAATTAGAGTTTTAAATTTAAGGCTTTGCTGCGGCAAACCCGTTTTGTGAATTTGTGAAACACACTGTATATGCGCACGTATAGCTTAGATGGCCTGCCTCGGAATGTTGCATGTTGCCGTGCTGTCTGCCACAAACAGCGCAATGACCAATGGCGCAAGCATTTCGACTGGCTGGCTGCCTTCTTTTGCGGATGGGCCGTTCGCGTGACTCAACGCGGGCAGTGGACTAACCATCCCATCCGCGGCAATGTACTCCTTTCCCGCTAGTCTGCTTCGTTCAAGTATCTCGCGTGTTCACTGCTTGCCGACAATAAAATGCAATGTCGGTCGGAGCGACGATGGCGGCCGCCGACAAGTGTCATGCATGCAACTTCTAAATACACTCATAAATTTAAAGGATCCCGAGGGCCTTAATGGCATAGCCCCAGCGAAATGTATTTTGCTTTTGCTTTAGCTTTGGTTTGTTAACTTTTATCTAAGTATCCATTACTACATACGCACACAAATATTTTATTTATCTAGTTTTGCTGGTTTTATTTTTGGTATTTATGTAGAAAAACTGGCGGTTCGAGGGCAACAACTGCATTACCACTAGCGTCCTGCCGTCTTGTCATGGTGCCACCAAACTGTTGCTTTTACTCTACTCGCTCTATTCACTTTATTTCACTTATTTAGTTTTATTTTTTATTTTTTTTGGGTTCTATGCCAAAATCGTAACTTGCAGCAAATGAAAAGTAGTTGAAAAGAGGCAAAAAAGGCAGTAAAAAATTACAGCGATAGCAGCAACAGCCGTGGCAACAAGCAACGACTGGCAGACGAATTGGAAGCAGAAGGTTATTCAACTTTTAGTTTATTACACTCTAACCAAGTTTGTTAGCGTAAGTATTTATTCGCAATTTTTGATGCCAATTTTGTTTTTTAGTTTTATTATGGCTGTTTATTTGTATGCAGTGGCTGAAGTGGCGCTAAATATTCTGGGGTAAGCAATATACATATTTACATACATATATACATATATCATTCATAGAAACTAATATTGACATACATACGCATTTTCAAATTATATCTGTATGCATTCATGCAAGTTTGTCGTACGCGCTTTGTAAGGAAAAAGCCCAAAAAAAAGCTTTAAATTTTTTAAGTGAGAAACCTAACCCGTCTGAATTAAATATTTTACATTTACAGCAAATACCCCGCAGTGAGTAGTTGAATTAAACAACAAGCATTATAATTAATAAACTTTAATTTAATGTATGAAATTACACCAGTTCGAAAATGTTTCCGTCTCAGCGACCTCTACTTTCGAAATAAGGAAGTTACAAGAACAAAAGGAAAATGTAAGTAAGAGCGCTACCCGCACAAGAGAGAGAGAGAGAGAGAGAGAGAGATAAAAGGTCTGTTCCATGAATGCCCTCGAGTACTCTAGTGCAGAAAAAAGTGAGTGTTCGATGGATTTTTTTTCGCACTAAACTATTCTGAATTGAGCCTGCATTAATTGACACTCTTTGGACTAAAAAACTTTAGCTACCTAGCTGGTGTAAATTAATGCAGTACATAAACTGCATTGTTACAGTTGTATTCAGGGGAATACAAATGGAAAACTTAGCCAAAAAAAGTAAATTTAAATATTATGGAATTTGTTCACCTAATGGAAAATTTTATTTATTTTTAGGTGATATACGTAGATGGATTACCCCGTTTTCGTTCGTTAAGGCTTTTGCATTAAACTGCTTTGAGCTCTGTCCAATGTTGTTCTGCCCAGCACTGTCCTACACTTTTAGTGGATTCATCGAACAGACCTAAAGAAAGTGGCATGGTAGAAAGACCAGAGTTGCTGTTTTGCACTTTATTTACCAAAATTGGTAGTCATTTTTCTCGTGGGTAGGATGGTAGACGTTTCAAATTTAGGTAGGCTTTTTTGCTCAAAAAATCTAACACATCTTTGCCTTGTTGTAATGTGCCATTTTGTAAGCACTGTTCCCCAATATGTTTGACAATATGTTGCCAATTTTTGCACGCAATTTTCAAGGCACGTCGACTGTTTCCCTTATACCATTTCCATATAGTTAAACTTGTTTCTGTTAAATAAGCTATCAAACATCTCCGCAAAAAAGAATTTGTTTTACCGTATAAGAGTACTTACATTCAAATCATTAAGTACGAAGTTCAAGAAGTTCTGTCAATTAGTTTTTGTTTTTGCAGCCATTCGAATCAAACAACTTTTGAGATTTGTGATAAATGGAAAAAAGTGAATTTCGTGTATCATCAAATATTATTTTTTACGCAAGATGGGTGCCGCGTTTGCTCACAATGGACCAAAAATGTCAACGAATGAACACTTGAAAGCTATATCAAAATTGAATGATTTAGGCTAAGAAGTACTTCCTCATTCTGCGTATTCTCCAGATTTGGCTCCCTATGACTGGTATCTGCTTCCAAACTTGAAGAAATGGCTCCGTAGTAAGAGATTTTTATCAAATGAGGAAGTTGAATTGGAAACTGAGGCCTATTATCAAGGCTTTGACTCAGCCTACTTTTTGGAAGGCAACAAAAAGTTGGAACATTATTGGGCTGAGTGTATTGAGCTAAAAGGAGAGTACGTTCAAAAATAAAATGAAATTTGCCCGAAAAAACTTTGTTTTCACTATTTGTGCACGGAGTTTTCAAAATGCTCTCATTTAGATATTGAAATATTTTTAGAAAAAAAAACATTTTAATTAATGAAATTGGTGAAAATTGATTTTGAGATCTTACAAATTTCTTCTTCAATTTAATTAACATTTCACAATGATTTGTTGCATCAGAGTGTAAGTTTTCTATATTATTTTTTAATAGAACTTAATTACTACTACTACACTACGTCTACTAATTACTACTGCTACTACTAACTACTACTAGCTAACTACTGCTACTACTATCACTACGACTACATACTACATTACTATTACTATTTTTACTTATGCCGCTGCTTATTTTTACTAATGCTACCACTAATTACTACTAATATTTTTTAATTATGCTTGTACTAATTACTACCAATATTTGTACTAATTTTTACTAATGCTAATAGTAATTACCATTACTATTTTTACCAATTTCTACTACTATTTTTGTTAATGCTAAAACTGAAAATATTTCTTATAAAACTCTCTCCCATATTCAACTTTCTATCTCTTTGCAGAATCAGCACAGAAGTTTTACTTCTGGCTCGCGCACTTAGGTGCACTAGCGGCACACAGCAGGAAATGTTTGACTAATTTCATTCAAAAATGACTGGAAGAGTAGATTTTTTTTTACTGAATTGAAATTAATTTTCTTGTTTTAAATAATCGGTAGAGATTTTGGAAAATATCTACAGAGTGCGAATTAAAAAAAATACTTTTTTTTTATTAGCATATGGTTTTTAATCATCAAGCTATAAGTAATATTTTTCTTGAAGACAAATTTTAGATTTTGAATATGACAACGTTTTTAATTAAGCTAGAATTGTGAAATTCACAATTTTTAAAACTAAATAAAAATTTTTCTGTAAATTATTAAATTCCCAATAATTAGACAAAAAAGGCCTCTTTCCTCTATATCAGATAAGATTCGAACATAGAATTACCTGTTTGCTATGCTAATGTATTGACCTAAGTGTTTTCTGTAAATTTGAACAGTTCTTATGGGCATTTTGTTGGATGCATACCTAAATCAATGCATTTGTGTATGTTGCATATTTGTTTAATTTTTAATTTATTTTCCATTCCTGTGGTGCAAAAAAAAACAAAAAAACCGACAACAAGCAACAAAAAAATTCAACTCAAACGGATTTTGTAGCCCACAAAATTGTAAAATCTATATAGTAAGTAAATGGAGAACAGCTCAGATGAGGTTCGGGGCGAACGGCTTACATTGGCAAATTGCCCGCTGGCAATGTTTTCAACATATCACAGTGAATTGGAATTACCAAGCCAAAAATGAATTTAAAGCAGATATCTGAGAATCAGCAAGAACGCATACAGATATCCAAGTGAACTAGCTTACTTATTAGGTTGGTGTTTATTTCGGTAATTTGGAAATATAGCATTTCTCTTTTAAATTGAGTATGTTTGCAAAATTTTAGTTTAATTTAACTACATTTCTCCCTAATGCACCGAGGTCAAAGTTTAGAAATTTTCTAGTTCACTTGTAATTATAATGGACTAAGAATGGCTACGGCATATTGGGACACGCGGGATCTGCGGTGCTAATTTCAAAATCGCCGAATGGGCGGTATCGCGAAGGTCTTTAAAAATTTGAATATTTTGCGTTATATGGAGACGAGAGTGAAAATCAAATTAGAATATTCGAGTAAAGATATTCGACGGTAACCCAAAAAGTTACCGGAAGCGACCATTAGACGGTATTTTTTATGATTTTCGCAAATTTTTACAATAGTTAAGGTAAACAATATTGTTAGATAAAATTTTCGCAAAGTAATTTTACTTTAGAAATTTACTTCAAATTTTTTACCATTTTAAGTTCCGCTTAAGTGGGGATGGTTTTATAAAAGCTTGGCCAAGATCTGAAGACGTAACAATTCGCGATTATCTCTTATTTATTGGTAGATTCCCACATAGTAGATAGAATATTTTAATTTTTTAATTATTAAAAGATTTCTCATAGGTATCAGTGTTGGCAAACAAATTTTGTTAAAAATCTGCAAAGCGAAGATAAAATCTTCAAAATTTTAAAATGAGTTCATTTTCCACACTGGACATATATATATTTTTTTTGAAGATTTTAATTAAAAGATTGTATTTGATACATTTTTATAATTATTACCCAAATAATAAATTAACAAACAAACTGCGTAACTTCGCCTTGTAAAGTCAGTTAATGAATTAAAATGAAATGAGGTGTTTTATAATAAATCAGTGTCGGCTCTAAATTTTATCGATAATAATCGAAAAATGTGTTCTCTCCTAACCAAACTGGACGACGCATTTTGAAATATTAGAATTTCACTCAACTGTTCCCTGATTTTTACTGCCTCTATGAGAGTCTATAATTCTTAATATATATAAAAAATGTACACAATCTCTCACATAGTTTCATTTCATCAAAGAACTAAGCAACCCTGTGGCTACAAGTTTGGACGCACTTAGTTTATGCGAAGTAATTTGGCTGAAAATAAGCAATTAACGTTGTGGTATGTCTGCACTTAGAAGCCATGTCCTTTGTATGTATAAAAAATATATTTTAAATATTTCCTAGTTTGCTACGGACTATTGTTTTATTCAAGTGTATCTGTACCTACTCCCGAAAAACTCTTCAAGTGCGTCCAGATATTTTCTTGTTCCTATTATCTCCATGCAAAGTTTTTCTTTTATAAAACAAGATCTTCATTTTAAAGATAAATCTTTACTTCTGGCAACACTGATAGATAAAGGGAGTCATATAACTGTGAACTTTATATTTAGGCAAAAAAAAAATCGAGTGACATTTTAAGTCGAACGTTTATCTTCAGCTTTGATCAGCCAATGAACATTAGCTGAGGTATTAAGGCCCGAGGATTGGCCAATCACAGCGTTCCTCTGTGAAAGCTGCGAGTTGTTTTAAACTATTTTCATCATTTTCTAGTGAAATGGGACACTACATAGTCTCACTGTTAAATTTTGTAATACAATTTTTTTTATTCCACAACTTCAACATCAAATAACTCATAGGGAGATTGACATCCAACAAAATTTGAGATGCACTTTTGACTCTAAATTTTATTATTTTCCTATTTTCAAAAGTAAATACCAAAGCTTTGGGTATTCCTAGGGTGGTGTCAATGCCGATACCGAACTATTTTTTGTTTACAATGTTTCTAAAAATTCTATGTTAATATAAAATAAAAGTCCAATTTTTGAAGTGCCCTAGTAAACAGTTGGAAATACGAATGTAGAGAATTCTCATCGAATTATTTCTAAAAATTCTAAATATAAAATAAAATTCCAATTTTTTAAGTGCCCTAGTAAACAGTTGGAAATACGAATGTAGAGAATTCTCATCATTTTTTTTATTAATTACACCAATAATTAAACTAAATAAAATTACTTTTCATGAATGATTTTTTTGGCCTGCCTTTATTTATAACAAGGTTAAACAAAAACAATTTTAAAAATAATAAAAAATAGATTTGTTAAAACCAGTAACAACGAAACAGTCAATGTAAAAGCGACAAGTTGTCAAACTTGCATTTTGTTTGGAAGTAGGAAGGTCGAAATCGACAACAGTTCCCACGTCGCTTTAATACAGAGGTTGCGTTTTTGGTTTGCTGGTGGGATGGATGGGGATCAAGTCCTTGGAAAGTCTATAAAGAAATCTGATGAGAGATATGGTGATCTCCTAACCGGAAGCTACAATTTCTACCGCTTTGACTGTTTTTGCCTGCTTTCAATATCTTCCAAATAAAAAAATGGCTTTGACCTTAAAACCTATAGTTGATAAAAATGTATTACCTAAAAAGCTGCTTAACCCTTATGTCGTGCCCGTGGTCAAAATGAGCCATTACATAAACGGTTAGTAATAATGCTAAAAATAACAATTTCTTTACTCCATTGTCAACTTTGATAAATTTACGTTTTTAAGTCAGATTTCGCTGGAGAATATCGCACTCATGATTTCTGGTTTTGAAAGTAATTGAAAACCTTTGGAATCATTAAGTCGGTGGTAGATGTAGTGGGGCTCAAATGCCCGAAACAATTTCCGATCAAAAAAAAAAAAAATACGCATCTGTCTATTAAAAACTGTCCAGAAGTTCATTGTTTCCTGTATACTCTGAAAAGAGTATGGCTTTTAGGAAGAAATTTTTAAAAAAACGAAATGCAACTACAAATCTACAAAAAAAAAACGATTGATTAATATTTTTTACTATACAATTTTTTCACTACAAAATAATTGTTTTTTGTTGTTGTAAAAATCACAGAACTTTAAAATTTAAAAAATAAAGCCAACCCTAATATTTGTAAATAGCATATGCAGTGAGTGTTTACATATGTTAAGCTCGATTGTAGTGCTCAATTGGTGGTCTGCTGGTGAAGACAGTGCAGACCGAACCGTCATCATTGTTGAATACTAGTGACACTTTCAGCAAGTGGACATACATACATACATAAACACATTTGTATAAATACAGGCTTGTACTTCATACCAACCACCACACAACCAGAAACACCGAAGGCTGTAAAAAAATAAAATTGTTCCTGCTTTTTAAGCCTGCAACTACATAATTTCCAATTCAGCACTCAAGCTCTGCTTTTCCACATCACTTAACGAAGTAATGCAGTATTTCGACCAAAAAAAAAACCAAAATATATTTCACCAAAAATGTATTAAATGAAAATCTGTCACGACGCCAAGCGGTAATTTGATATTATGCCAGTGAAATGGCATGGAAAATCCGCACTGCCACATTTATGTATAATAAGTATGTATGTAAATCATAGCACAGAAAGCCAGTCAACCGCTCGACTGCTTGATTGCCCAGCGCATTTATTCAAATTAATAGAGAATTTAAAAAAAAAAAATTTAAGTTATCCATTGCCTTTGCGATCTATGCAGGACAACAACTTTACAATTTAGTTCACCATTGTTCGCAGTGTCTTCTTACTCACTGCCTGCCGCCTCTGCTTGTGCAGAGGAATGTCGAAAATTTGTGGTGTCCTCGAAATTATGTTATGTTTCCTCCCTATCTCCCTACCTATTTTCCGCTTTGTTATTTTCCCTGTTATTTGCACTACCACCACCACCCAATAAACTGTCCACAAAGCCATGTAGACCGGAATCGAGAGGTCGTATTGAAATTCTGATCAACCGAACACGTAAGGTTTGGCCTTTGCCATGTAAATTTCTGTTACTGTTGTTTTTACCGTCGACTTACTTTGTGAGCACAGCACAGCACACAGCAGGCGTGTATGGTTTTGCATGTGGCCAAACGGCAGCAGAGTCCGAGTCTCTGAGTCAGTCAGCCGCCCCGTTTGCTAGCAGCAGTGTGTGCGTGTTTTTCGTAATTGCACAACAGTTGTTGTTTTGGTTGTGGACAAGCAGGAAGTAGGAAATTACGTATGCATGTTTGTAGAGCTATGCACGCTATAATAAATCGCACTGATGAGAATGAGAAGCTGGTCGTTGGTTGGTGTCTTTAAAATGGTCTTTAACTTTGTGGCTGCTTTAAAAGAAGCTGAACAGCTTTTTAGATTTACTAAAAAGGGACCAATGCCATTGGGGCTTACTTCGATTTCTACTCTGAAAGATTTTCATGGGTTTTATGATACAAATTCCTTGGCTTCACGTCAACTACCTGTATGAGGTAGGTAGATTGGATAATTTCCGAAAACATTCACCAATAATGTATCGAGTAAAACTCGTACCGTTTTTGAGTTATCGTACTTTCGAAACCTTCGAATTTTTAAAAAGACGTTTTCGAAATTATTCTTGAATATTAGCACCTTCTATTGCATTCAAAGTTTTCCCAACAAAGTCGATAATTTGATTGATAAATATATCGCCATTGAACTTTGGGCGATAGTTGTAAAATATATTGTACTATGGTGCTTTTGCACACTGAAAATATGATATATTTCCTTAGCTATATTTGAATAAATAAATTAAATGTCATATTGTCGATTGTTATCATCAGGGCCTGAAAATAATCGTTATCTCGATTTTTCGGATTCGAAAATGATTGACAAGAATTCGTTAAAAACAAAATCAATTTGACGATAATATTAATTTGTGAGCTCAAGGTCAGTGTATAAGGAAAAGTATATTGGAAAAAAGACAACAACAGTCAGGAGTGGTAGAAATTATAGCTATTTCGGAGATCACCACATCTCCTCATCAGATTTCTCATGACTCCACTGGCACTCGAACCAACAACCTACGACTTGCTGGGCAAGTGCGTAGCCAATGGACCACAGCCGGCATGTAAGCTGCTGTTGCTTTTTACCACTTTTTCCTTATGTCCTACCAACACAATTCAAGTACGACAGACTGTCGCTATTAAGTGAATGTGTGGTTTTTAATTTTTGTTTGTTGTCTTTTTTCCAATATACTTTTCCTTATACACTGGCCTTGAGCTCACAAATTAATATTATCGTTTAATAAAAACAGGCCGAAAAATCATAGACATATGAATATACAAAATCAATTTGTTTACAAGATTTTTTCTTTTAAATAATTGCATACTCGCTATTTTGTGGTTTCTAATTTTTCCATCAAAAATAATCGTTATCCTTGAATTTTTATTTTTACGATAAAGTTTGATCGTTTTTTGTTTATTTTTGTTGTTTTTATCAAAAATAATCGTTATGCCTGGATTTAAACTTCTCCGTTAATAGTTGATCAATAATGCGTGATTTTTATTTTTTCGATCATAAGACAAAAATGATAGGAAAAACAAGGATTATTTTTGATCGAAAAAATATAAATTTAAAAATATCGATCAAATGTGCTCAAAAAATAAAAATCTCAAAATAAGGATTAAATTATGATTTTTTAATAGTTTTTCATAGCAATATCGAAATATTTTTTTTTTTTAATGCAACTTAATATATTATGGATTCCGTAATTTCTTAGTGTGTTTTTGCAGTGCATGCTTGATTAAATTGCTTTGCTTTGAGAACTGTCAAAAATGAAAACAAACAAATGTAGTAAAAATATATCAAAAATCTGAAAATTGACCAAAGCATAGCTTTCCTTCAAGCGCTTGAGGTGTTTCGAAGTTTCAAACAGCGCAAAACTCGATTTCCTAGCGCTTCTTTGCCTTTGGCAAGATGGAGTCTGTTCGTTGCTTCAAACTAAACGTAAAAAATGTTATAAATTACAATTTGAATACTGAAGTTTTCAAACTAAAACAAACCATAGCCGGTATGCATCGAGCCAGCAACTTTACCATCAAAAAGTCCTAAAATCGAGTAATCGGAATTATTCGAATATTGACAGTTGCACACAATAAATTTATTTTCTATTCCAAAAAAGGTAATTTTTTCTTTAAAAATTAGTTCAGATGTATTCAAAAACATATTAAAAAAATAAGATTTAAGTATTGAAAGAAAACAAACTAGAAGAAATTGAAAGGAAATGGTTAGTCTATTAAGTGAAGCCGATTATTATTTAAAACATCTTCCGCTAATTGATTAGCCGATGTGATTTAATAATAATGCAATGTCAGTTGTTAATTTGCGCTAGCAAAACTTTTGCTGGCGGTTAATAAGTTATCAAGATATCGATTAATCGTGAACTTAACTTATTGGCGATTAGTTTCATTTTGCGACTCGATATACGAATCGATTAAAAGGTGAAATTCCAACTTATTACGTTATAATAATAAACTATAAATTTTTTTAAAAATCTCTTCCATACAGAAACATTGGCAAAATGGAAGCTAATGCTATAAGAAAAGTGAATCAGTTTCAAATTTGTAGGGATAATTGTTCTCTATCGCATAATTATGTATATCGACTTATGTATGAAGTTATTGGTTTGTTTTTTTTAAACAAATTTTCGTAAAATATTTTTCATAAAAATTCAAATCAATCTTGTGGAAATGAGTTATTTCTAGCTGAGTTTATTGCAATGCTATTTTTTATTTCGATTCTAATCGATTAAGGAATACATTTCAGTATATTCGATTTGGCATTTCCAACTGAAATTATCACTCACATTTTTAGGGCCTTTTTCACTTTCTTGATATTTTTAAATTTAATAAATGATTTCCAATAAAAACAAGTGAAACGAGTAACTTCTGTTTACTAACTAGCTACTATTTTTCAGACAAAAGAAAAGTTAATGGAACTTCAAATAGTAAAGTGGCTTTAAGAACGAGTTTTGTAGTGGACTGTGGACGGCATGCGATAATGGGCGCTGCTTGCTTAACCTAACAAAATTCCAAATCTCGCTATTTTCTGTGACTTTTTTTTTTCGCAGTTAAGATAATAATGAGCTATAATTATCTCTACTTCTTCTCAGCTGCCCAATTATATCGTAGCTAAGATTCCAGCACCTTGGGAAATATTCCATTAACTATTCTGAAGAGCTTCTGGGGTACGAGTATATATAAATTGCTGGTTTATAATGCACCATTAATTAATATCTAGTAGAATCCGTGATCGAAGTTGTGTATCGGGAGTCAACGGCTCCGGTCGATTTATGGCCAGAAGGGGCTAGCAATCTTATATTTCAAACGAGGTTGTCGCCCACTTATCAAAGGCCAGACCATGGGTAAATGGAATTGTTATACTCTCTTTAGATGGAAATACCATATTAGCGAGGGTTCAGGTAGTTCGTCTTAATATTGTAGAGAAGCAATAAACATGTTGTGGGGTCTCTCAAGCCATAGATGGTTTATTGGGTTTATTTTTTTGCATTTGCGATAGGTACCGCCTTGAAAAATAGCTATATTATTTAGTAGGAAATCTTGCACTTTTGCTCCATCAGAGTGCAATAATTTAAGAAATGAAAACGCAAGCCTCGAGAGAATAAAACGTCATAAGTTACTGCTATCCACACCACGAATAGGTGAAGGAGCGAAGGCTACAGGTTTAATTCAAATTACGTGTGTTCAGAATTTTTGGACACTTTGATATCATCTGGCAGCGACGGACATGTGCTTTCCCAAAACTGATATAATACAGGATTGCGTTGAGTGATAGGATACATTTCCCGCTGTGACGTAACAACTGATTTGGCATGAGAGAGAAATGGAATGCCCAGCTGATAGTGTCAAAATCGCTAAGAGAGGGTTTGCTTGTGGTACTTTCCGAGGTCGGGCCCGAGAGAATACTTTGCTAATCATAACTCAGCGCAGGTGAACTTGCTTTGGATATACATAGCTGGAAGTGATATGGTAGGGTTGGTGGAGGTGATTTCGTCAGTAAATATCTAACTGCCTCAAATTTAGGTTACAATATTAAACGAAACTCTTTGCTTCATGGGAGCGCTGTCAAAATGTGAATTTCTTATAATCTTTTCCAATAGTCAAAAACCCATGTGTGGGCATTCGTTGAGGATAAAAATCGGTGGATTTCAACTATAACCAGTAAAAGTGTTCGTTTGGCAGATAACTTATACAAGCTTGTACCAACTTGCATTAAAACGCGTTCTTCTAGGCAAAAAAAAACTTGCAAGGAGAGAGAGCAATTTTGCCATTCCATTTGGAGGCGAAGTTGCTAATTCGTGCCGGGAAAATTTGTCCAAAGCACAAATTAGCAAGCAAGCAAAACAGCAAAACGCTGATTGTGGCATATGGTTGCATTTGAGTCAAAAAATCAATGCGACTTTTCAAGTTATAAATTTGCAAAAGCATAAATTTGATTGATTTATGAACGAAAGAAGAAGCGATTTATTAAAGAACAAGCGGAAAACAAAAAAAAAACAACAACTTATAAGTACCTAAAATAATTCCAAAGAATGCATTAAAATGCAACTGTGAGGACTTTCTTTCCAATTTTTACTAAATCCCGTTCGCGAAAAACTCAGTAAGTTTCTGTCTTTGAGAGAGTAAGACGCCTTATTCTCTGAACTATTTTACTGGCTAAATTTTAATGGGGTTTCGTAACGAGCACTCCTATTGGTAGCTAAGTTTTCGCGTGACAGCTGTTCATGTTTTGTTGTCAGCTCAAACCACAAGCTTAGGGGACGCTCTAAGCAGGCTTATTGATGATAAACCCAGAACTGAAGAACTGAAGGACCGAGAACGCCTAACTTCCCTTTCCATGCATCTTAATATTAAAGTGAAGAATGGTTTTGCCAATTGCCTACTTATATTAATTTACGAACTAATCAACCACAAAACGTTGTTGGTTATTTTCAATTCTGTATAATATTGTAATAAATATTTACCTGCTGCATATTTCGCCATTGTAAATTGGCATCATATTCGATGTCATTGTGACCCATATCATTGCCAAATAGACCATCGCTAATATGGACTGCGTCTTCCGGTTGGGCGGGTGTTTCAGTACCATAGAAAATCAAGTCCCATTGTGTGATTTGTGCTATAAAAGGAACAAAGAAAATAAATAAAAAATTAACAAAAAAATATTACTCATCAAATGGAAGTTATTTTAGATGAAGCTAAGGGGAATGCGAAACTAATGTATGTACTTTAATAAAAAAAAAAATTATAAGAATAATAAATAAGTATGTACATTGCATATATATATAAATATATGTATATATACATATAAATGAATAAAAATCAAATAATGGAGTCCTTGTGAATAGAGAAAGAAGAAAAATTTAATAAATGTAATACAAAAATTGTAAGAAATAAGTAAAGTTACTCAAGCTTAAAGTAATTATAATGAATATTTGTATTTGTGAACTACCCAATAGTTGAAAATATACGAAAATTTTGTTTGTGCATGTAGTAGTAGTTACATTACAAATTGCTTTATTTGTTAGTATCCTACTATTTGCATTCAATGCTTAGCAAACTCTTGAGCAGCTATGGAACTTATCATGCAATGGAAAATGAAGAGATTCACAAGAGTGGAAACAAAAAATTAATAAATAACAATATAAATTGAAAAAAAGAAATGAAACATCTACAATTTCACCTGAACTGGCAATACGAAAAATGAAATTTTATTGTAGCAAAGCTGAATGCTTCGGCACAGCTGACTGGAGATATAAAAGTAATAATTTGAATATAACAAAGGCTAATAAATTTCGTAAATATATGTGAGTTCAAACTTTATAGTTTAAGTTTAAATTTGAGCGCCAATAGCAATGACATTACTTGAATAGAGGTAGGTAGGTACTTTAAATTCGCCATATGCACATGTACTTTAATCTGCAAATGTGCGATTTGAAGTAGCTAAATGTTGCCGAATGTTTTACAAAAAAAAAAATGCACGTACCAATTTGAGCGGCTCAAGTGAAAAAGGCAAACTTTTTTTTCTCGCAACCACTGAGCAATGAACTGGCAAAGCGAGCCAAAAGAAAAAAATAAAATATCCATCCACTGAAAAAATAGTAAACTGAAAACTGGCTGAAATCCGGCAAATGTAGTTGCTTTTTAGTCGTTCCCCACTATCGGATGGTTTGATTAATTGCGTAGGCGCGCACTTTTATAAGTATGTACATATGTATGTATGTGTACATATGTAGTTCGTATGTATGCAGCGCTCAAAATTAAAAATGGACCATTGCATAGCTGGAAGAACCTGCTGCCAATCAATATCACTACTCTCAAATGGACGGCGGGAATGGCAGTGTTAAAAGTGGAAACATCGATCTCCTTTACAACACTTTGATGGATGGCGAAGGACTCACACACACCCATATGCTTGGACGCATGAGCCATATGAGGATGAGCGTGGCATGCGACTGATTGCTTGCATTTTTGTTTTTTTCCTTAAAAAGCGCTTACTTTATTTGCATACCGCTGCAGGTCGACTACTTGTACTAGGTAAAAGGAACAGCACAGATGAAGTTTTGCAAAGTGAGCATCAAATTTGATTGAGCTCAATTCAAAGCTGGAGAGGATAATCGGCGAAGCATAAATCAAATATTCAAAGATTTGGTGATTTTTAAATTCATAGGTGAGGAAAATATTCGAATTGCGCGAAAAAGTACAGATTTTGGGTTGCGCCCGTTGACTTTGTCTTTTTAGGGCACGATGGCAAGAATTGTCTTTTACAAAGAAAAAAAAAATTTTAAAATGACTCTAAATACTGAGACGGTGCACAATCACGAAATGGTTAAAAATTTCGGTATCTTGCGGAACAAGAAAAAAACTTAGATAGAAATAACCTTTAGATTATGGGACTGCAGAGCCATGTAAATAGGAATCACTTGAGAGCTCAGGCATTGCTACAAAATGGGGTATAGTGTTCGGATAGTGTAAATATGTATACTAGATACTCGTATGTAAACTTTGAGGATTTTAATGATACCGGGATTGTCTTACAGGCCATATTAAAATAATGTACAATAGTAATCACTAAAATAAAAAAAAGATCTGAGATGGTTGACTAAGCTGGCATAACGTCACTCAGCACATGCCCTAGAAATAGGGCATTCCACACTATAATTTGTTTTTGAGAAACCAGTTTTGAAGGATTCAAACTGTCGAAGGTTCTTGTATGGAATATTGAACGGAATTTTACCTAGAAGGAACGGGCAATCAATAGTGCCAGTAATGATTCTAATTACAAATGAGCATGATAAAATGGATCTTCTGCTTTCAAGTGTATTTAGGTCAATCAACAAGCATCGAGAACCGTACGACGGTAAGAGTTCTGAAAAGTTTAAAGATCGGACGGAAAATCGTAACAAGCTTTCTATACTCTCTCAAGGCGGTTGGAGACAACTATTTGGTATGGTCTCCAGATGACAGCGGCATACTCTAATCTCGATCTAACAAAATCACAATATAGTGTTTTAATTGCGTACGGGTTAGTGAATGCAGACCAATTTCAAATGCAGAACAAAGCATGAAACACTATTATTAAAAAAAATAAAATAAAAAATAGATGCCCTAGAATGCTCCCCTGCGGAACACCAGACGATGCAACAAACGGCAACATCGCAGAGTCTATTGATAGAATATGACTTGATCCATGACAAAAACGTGGAGTGTAAACCCATTTTAGAGAAATCAGTGTAAATTGTGTCAACTTGAGATCTGTTTTCGAATGCAGAAATGCAATAATCACTGAAATGGGACAAATTAGTGACACTGGAGCGACATGCAACGAAACTTTCTGTTTCTAATCGCGGACTTTTATATTAAGAAAGAAATATTATTTTTAATAATTCAGTTTTTCATTAAGACAACACATATTTTTTATAAATAAAAAAAATAAATTTTATAAACTTAATTTAATATTGCAGACAATATTTTGTAATAAAGTGTTTGTACCACAAGCACAAAATCATTTTTTTTTTGCACTATTACTGCTGGTTTTTGTTTTTTAATTATTTTAGATCACTGTTGGATAATCGGAAATTTTATTGGTAGATGGTATTACTGGCAAAAAATTACGCGTTAAAATTATAAAAAGATTAATTTTATATAAAAAAATATCTTTAGCAAAAGTGTGTATTTCACGTGTTTCCAGCTCCCATATAAGTTAAGAGAAAAACTATTTCGTTTTTTTATTTTATACATATTGCTACGATTTTTCATCATCACTTGTCAAATTTGGTTTGGCGACAAACCGGTTTCAGTCCTGTGCTATATTTTTCTTACTCAAAAAACTTGTTAACTTGATATTATGCGATTTTTTGTGAATTATTTATTTTTGAGTAGGCAAATAGTCCTGCAGACAGATTTTACGTGTGACATTTTTTATTCGTAAAACTTAAAACAAAAGGACAGCATCTACGTCACAATGGTGTTTTTTTTTATCACAAAACGCATTTACAGCTAAAGATTCAAGTGGTAGCATCGAACATTTTTTAAGGTTTGAAGGATTTCTAAAAATTTTGCTAAGTTCACAACATATTTTTACTCAAAATTGTTCGACATTTAAACATGGAAAGACTTTGGACGGCATCGTTTCAGTAGTTGGTGCCTTGAAAAGCTTGAAGACGTTCCATCGTTTTCAACTTAAAATTTTTTTTCGGCGATGAGACTAATTTCTCTCCAATGGCTACGTCAGTAAGAAAAATGGCGGACTTTCAAAACTTCTAACCGGAAACTAAGTCTAAATCTTGTAATTTTAGCTATTCGAATATTTGCTAATCGAACATAATAAATGTATATGGAAATATGTAGTTATTGGCTAAATATTTGTTCACTTCCGACAAACTTTTTCGAAATCCTTTTAAATTTGGTTTACTATGGTATTTTTCCGAAAGACGACATTGTTCGGATCATTTTTTCTGACAATCTGAATATGTTTGCATATGCACGTGAATGTTAATTGAGTAAGAAGGGGTTCATGTACCACAAGTAGAAAAAAGTGAAGAGTTACAGCTTTGTTGCCTAAGATAATTTTGTTCCTTATAAGAAGTTTAACATATCTACACTTTGATCGGCCTCCATCTTCACTCCGTCATTTGGTAAAAAAAAACAGCTATCAAAGATAGAACAATGAAAGAAAACTTATTAAATTTTATATACGTTTTTTTCATTTTGAGGAAACCTTTACTCAATCAGGAGAAAATATCGCGATTTGGAGAAAAAATTATGACCTCCAAATAAGAAAATTTTTACAGCTTTTTTTCAGTGTGCTAGGTGTACAGCGTAAGAATAATGAGGTAATTTAGAAATCATTTTCGTTAGCATACATTTTCCTAATTTGGATTACAAATTCGGCCATTTAGATCGCGAGACCTCATAAGTCTGGCCTGTTTTCTTTGAGGTTATGCGAAGAATAAACAAAATTCAGTAGCAGGTTTGGAAGCTAATGTTACTCGGGTTATTTGTGAGATATCGGTCGCTAAGCTCGAACGCGTCAATCCAAATGTTTGAAAATTAAATAATGTACATAAGTAGGTACATTAGGGTGGCCCACCAAAACCCGTTGTGGGGTTTTCCAACGAAATTATAAAGTGCATTATGTTTTAAGACTTCCGCCAAAATATTTCAAAAAGATATTAAGATTTATTTAATTAATATAGTTCCGTTGGAAATTTTAGAAAAATATATTGATCTACATTAATTAGTATAAACAACAGTATTGCCTTCGATTTCGAATTTGAAAAACATTTGATTAAAAACTATTTTTATTTATAAAACAAACTGTATTTTTTTTTTAGGTAAGCGAAATTATTTATTACTTAAATGAGAATATTGAATGTTTCAAATTAAATACGAATGGAAAACATGACTGAGAAAATGGCGTTTCGGAAAAAAAAGAACAAAATTAAATCTACTAATCAGCATCACACTAAAAAATCACGAAAAAAAAACAAAAAACCAACTCAAAATTATGCATTCCCTAAATTCAAGCCAATACCGTTGCGATTTGGCAACACGCCGACCACACCGCCAATCGGTCGCTGTGTGCCGCCGCTCACACCCGCCGCCGCCAGCAGTAATTGTTGCTTCTTGATGATCTTCTGATCGGGCACAAAACTGGGCGATGACTTTTTGGCATTTTCACGTGATGGTTTTGAGCCGCCACCACCACTGTTGCCATTCTCACTGCTACCGCTATTCATCGCACCCAACATCGGTCTGAAGGTTTCCGCTTCGTAGTCTAGCGGCGAAATGCCGGCGGCTGAGGCCAATTTGCGTTTTTCGGCTATCGTCGCTGCAGCTGCTGCTGCCGCCGCCGCCGCTGCTGCGGTCGTATCCTTCTCTTTTGGTCCCTGATATGGCTGGAATTCTGGGAAGATTGCCTGTATCTTCTCGTAATGCTCGAAGAGCTTCGGTATGCGTGTATCGGCGAAAGAGGCAACTGTGAGCTTTTCGTGCGTTTGCAGAGGTAGCAGCGGTTCCTTGATTTGTTTAGTTGCTTTCACAGGCAGCTTTGAGTAGCTGGTCATTTGCGTGGCGCCCGTTTTACCAGCCGCATTCGATGTGGTTAGGCCTGAGACCGCAGCGGCGCCCGCTAGTTCCGACTTGACCGTAGTCTTACTTTTACTATTACCATTATTGTTGTTCGCGCTAATGCTGATGCTGGTGGTGGTTGTTGTTGTTATCTCACCGATAACTTTGCGACTCAACTTATCGTCGAAGACCTGCAAGCGCTCCGCCGATTGCGCTTTTATGCGTCCCCCATGTTGTGTTGATTTTCCGTTAGACTTGCCATTTCCGTTGCTGCCCTGCTGCTGTTGTTGTGATATGCGGTAGAATTTATTCTTTGTATTCGTAGCAGTAGTTTGTTCCTTCTTGTTGGATGCTGATTTGTTGCCACCACCGCCACCGCTGCCACCACCACCATTTCCGCGCCCCTTACCGTCACCTTTTTCACCAGATTTTCCCTTCCCTTTGCCACCCTTGCCAACTTTGCCGCTCTGCGAGCCCAATATAACGCCATAGGTCGCTGAGATTTGCTGATAACTGGGCGGCTGTGATTGCTGTTGTTGTTTGTAGAGCTGTTGTTGCTGCTTTTTACTACTTCCGTTAGCGACATTCAACAATGGATTGTTTGCGCCATTCGCGGCCATGTAAACGGATTTGTTCAACGGCGTTGACAATTTAATGGGAATTTTCACGCCTCCACCCGGCATGGCGTTGATGGCACCGACAACGCTGATCGCCGAATTGCTGCCGCTACCAACATTATTGGATGAAATGCGCGGATATTGTGGCGAGTAAATCTGATGGAGATTCGTTGTGGTGCTCGCCGCATTCGAATTGGGCGTTGTGTTCTCCGCAGAATTGGCGCGCGGTGTCGAGATGGGGTCGTTGGGGTCGATAGGTTGCGTGGTACCGTAGAATATCAACGACCATTCGCGCAGTAAGGCGTGACCTTTTTTGTTTTTGTTTTGTTGGAGTTCGTACGTTTAGGACAATTGAGTTCAATTGTTGATTATGTTGAGTGGTGTTAGTGATTGGCAATTACACGGTTATTTGAATGTATAGTAATTGAATTTTAAAGTTGAGGTTATGTTAAAGAAGAGTTTTAGATACATTTGGTTTGTGAATTAGTTACAATGTTTATATTATTATTTTTATTTTTTATGGCACATTACCAATAAAGCGCAGCATGTAAGTATATAAATTGGAAAAATAAGTGGTTATATTATATCCAGATAGTTTCGAGTTTATTCACAAAGAAAAGAAATGTATTTGAAGAGCGTAAACGAGCGCAGTTTTGATTATAATATTATTATTTTTTTAATTATTTAGTTAGATAGTTTATGAACTTACCCATATAGCGACCCTCGTTGTGTATTTCCAACTGCCAATTACCATGCGGTGACTCTCCCCACGTATGGACGGACATAAAGGGCCATTGATTAAAACCAGAACGAGATACATCGTGAACACTGAAAATAAGAGCGACAAGAAATTTGTTAACATACAGAAATATCTACAAACTAGGTGGACATATAGACACACATAAATAGATGTTATGTCTCTAGATCTAGAAAATAAATTTTATTTCTCTAGATAGTGATAAAAATGTTTAGAGTTAGGTTAGGTTAGGTTAAGGTGGCTGGTCTTAGAAGCTCACATATACCCTCTGGGATTCATTGAGATGAGCCTAACGTCACGCGAAGGCTGGGCAACTGAACAAGAAGTGCTGAGACGATTCCACCACCTCGTCTTCTAGGCACTTGCCGCAGTAACGGTCAGTGCTGATATTGAGGCACATCACATCGATACCCAGTACCCTCTCAGCACCCCTATAATTAGTGAGAGTTGTGGCTTGGATAAGCGTAAAAGCTGCCGTGATTTCCGCCCGGACTATTTTTTGCCAAAACGACCTCGGGACCCATCACGCCCTTGTAGCTGCCCTGTGCTTACCAAGCTGATTGCAAGCCCATTTGTTCAGAAGTAGCCGACAGGTGGCCTGAGGAACCCCGAATACCTTCTTGCTTAAGGAGTCCTTGTTCTCTAAAGGGAAGACAGTCAATTCATAACCACTCTCGGTTGCACCGTTATTGTACCAATTGCTTGGCTATCATATAAGTAAATATTTAATTTCCCTTCAGAGGTCGGGCTAGTGAGCAGAAACACAGCCAATTCCTTGATGACAGCTACCTCCGCTTGAAACACGCTGCAGTGATCTGATGGTCATAGTTCTTGGCAGTTCACTCCCCCTTAAACCCTTCCATCAAGCTTCCAAACATCGGTGAACAAGCTCAACAGCCCTCGGTTCCACAAGGAGGAAGGGATTGCGGTACTAAATTATCCTTTAGGATACATGCTAGGTATGCAACTATCCGTTGTTGGCGGAATGAAGTCGAAACTTTGTAAGATCCTTTAATGACTATAATCTAAATTAAATTTAGGAAGCTCATACAAGGTACCCAAAAACCTTCCTCAGACAATGAGCTCCAAGTCATCCGGGGAACACAATAACATGGCAGTCTTCCCGCTTGTAAATTTACAAAATATTAAGCTAAACAAGAACTTTATTAAAATTAAAATATCAAATAAGGTTTTTTTGTCATACTATAAATGAGAATTTTACGAATATATCGACCACTGTGCCATCTAGCGTGACAACTTTCAGATTTTTGAATTACACCGATATGAAAACATAAATGCGGGTTTTTACAAATAAATATCTGTACTACTGTGCCACCTAGCGGGTTAATTTTTTGCTCACCTATTTATTTTGATAATTTCGGATTTCAATCAACTCGGACCATCAATGCGAATATCTCGCCTCTTGCGCCACCTAGCTACTAAAAACTGCATTGCCATCGAGGTCTGACCTATAAGGGAATTTTAAGTCTCGAGCTCAACGGGAAGTTAGCGTAGACCCGATCGTAAGATTTTTACCACATAGACAACAACGAAAGCAAACTAAGTAAAATGTTTTAAAATGAACAAACCACGCATTAGTAGCTCCTATAAATCAAGTTCATCTGTGAAAAAAGTTACAATACCTCGGACACTACTTGTAGAATGATTAGCCAACGATCCGAAAAAGGGTAATTATTGAATCGCTGATTCGAAAAACTAAAACTACTAGCTATGTTAATAACAATAGGCGACTCGCCTCCGAATTTCCAATTCGACGATCGATCATTTCGATAGTTCTATTCACGAAAACGAGATCGTCTCGATTTCGAGCCGAATTCGCAAGGCTTATTGGGATACGCATTGGGGGTTCAAAAATGCCGCTTTAATCAAAGTTTCTCTAACGGCAGAAATGTTCTAATGTGAAAAGCCCCATAAGTACAGATTTGTCATGTTTCCATTTTAAAACTTTCGCCCACTCAAACTTTTTTGATAACTATCGATTTACACTCAATAAAAAAAAAAAAACAAAAAAACTGCCGATAAAACAAATTCTCATAGGGAAAATAATCATTGAAAATATATTAGTAATAAGAAATTAAAGCGAATTTCGGATAAAAAAACCAAACTACCCTCTGAATAAACAAAAGCAGGATTAGCTAATATTCACGATCAAAATATAATTGCAATTAGGAAATAAAAATTTTACAAACTAAATCTTTAGAAGAAAAAAAAAATTAAAAGTTAAAAATTGATATGATGTCTTCACAAGATTATCAACAACAACAACAACAGAATCTGCAGCGGAAGCAGCAACTGAGCTACCGCCACTCAAATTACGACACAGGCGGTGAAAACCGGAACTACGACGTTGGCAATCAAAGAGAAGAGCAGCAGCAGCAGCAACATGTTCCACATACCGCCGCATCAACCATTTTAGCAGCTGTAGCGTCAAACGCGCCTTCAACATCGCTCACAGCGCCGACAACATCTTCAGACGGGACATCCGCAACAACGACACCGCCGCCAGTGACCGAACAAATCGCTAATCTATTCATTTTGTCACAACATCTGTTGAGCAGTGTGCGAGAACAACAACAACAAATACAAAATAGGCAAGCACATCGCAATCGGCGTTTCCGCCTACAACCGACCACACCATACCAACGACCTGCTAGCGAAACATTGCAGTCGTCCCAGAGTGTTGGCACTTCCAATGCAAATATAAACAATGCGCCTGAAAATGGGAGTGTATATAGTAATTTCGGTGTGAATGATAGCAGTGCAAGTACAAGTGCAAGTGCAAATGACGGCACTGCTGGCGGAAGTTTAATTACAAATGGCAGCGCCGACATCGCTGCCGGACCACAATTGGACGAAACACAATTTTGTAGTTGTGCTGAGTGTTTGGCGCGTCTATTGCGCGGCGGTATTGAAGTTGCCAATGGGATGGGCCCCAATAATCACCCTTCGGCTGTTGCTGCTCCTGCTGCTACAGCTGCTGCAGCGCGCGAAGCTCATTCGAATCAAGTGCAACGACAAGAGAGCAGCAGTAGCAGCAGAGGACATCAACACCAACACAAACATCGACACCATAGCAAAAAACACGTTGGTGGGTGTCACGATAGAAGAGATAGCGGTAGGGATCGATGCAGTAGCGGTAGCAGTGCCAGTGGCAGTGGGAGGAGTGCACGTGGCCGAGATAATATCGAATTTCATTGTTCAATTTGTTTGGATTCGTATTTGTTGCATCGTCCGATGGCCACTCAGTGCGGGCATATATTTTGTAAGCGTTGCATACAGAAGTGTGTCAAAAGCTGGGGCAAATGTCCCATGTGCAATCGCAAATTGAATTCCACCGATATGTTTCGTGTGTACTTTTGACAATTCTGGGTAGCAAGATGCAATTGAATTTTTTTTTTGGCTGGCGTTCAGTGTAGCGAATATGCTTGCAACGAATTTTTGTAATTCGAAATTTGTCGTTTTTATTTCGTAGCTGCATAATGTAAATGCAAATATTTTGATACGTTCATGTGTAGGACTTATTTATATCGTAGCTGTATGTATTTTCTTAAATAATACTTTTGAGATATTTTGGAATTTGTTTTTTGTTTCTTTATGCTATTTATAGATTGTGCTTTGTGTTTTAAGATGTATGCGTTTTTGTCTACTTGTGCAAATATACAATCTTTGATACGAATTTCGGGTTTACTGGAAGTAATAGATGAAGGATTCAAAACACGCATTCGTTATGCGATACTCGCATTCAAGATTCGCTTCGGAGTTGATTTTTCCGATTTTTTTATTGTGAAACCGAAATTAGATTTTGTGTCAATTAATTTACAACTAACAATACAAAAAATTCGATTTCGAAATAATCGTAATCAGCCCTATTCTGCATTTCGACTAGAATCGAAATTTTCTCAGTTTGGCAACTTTGGTATTCTGCGTTTGGATGAGTTTCGATCAATCTTCGAAATTTACAATTTTATGTATTCTACATTGCGATCGTAGTTACGTTTTTGTAAGTTGAAATTTTTTTGGCGGAGGACGGTTAGATTTTTATTTTCGTGTACTTTTAAAATATAATTTGCCCAAAAATGTGAGTAAAACTTGTTGTTGATAGTTGTAAAAGTCATCAACATGATTTTTTTTAAGTTTTTTGGGCTTTATTGATGTTTTTCGATATGTTTGCAGGTCAAAAACAACAACGCCGGAGCAGTATGAAAAATTTGCTGATATAATGGCAACCCAAAGGGATATTACGCAGGGCTTTCAAAAGCGACCGAAGGAGGAAGTGGTGGAGTTTTGGGAGGGAATTGCAAATGCATAAAACTCTTGCTTCGCTTGCATTTTTTCCTCTTCCCTCTGTTCAAATTTAATCCACTCAGAGCAAAGCTTTCGTTGCATGACATCGAGAAAATTAGAGAGTGACTTTGATACAGTTGACTGACCCATTCCGACATTATAATCTGCACCAACTCCGTGTTGGTAACTGCCTTCCGCAAAAAATCTCAATTCCGCCACTACGCGATTAAGCGAAGATAACGACGTCAAAGTACTTGGTTGAGTTTCTTCCGTAAAAGTATCTAGGACATACTTGAAAGCGTCCTTATTAAGTCTAAAGTTTTTTTTTGAATTTAAATAAGTAAATCAATGAATTAAGATTTATCACTTTCAAACGCAATTTCTTATAACTCGCCACTCATCTGAAATGGATCACACATATCCCGCAATCTTCTCCTTTCAACTTTTGTGCCAGCTCGGATGCGTTGTCGTCCTCCTCAAGTAGTATCGCCGCGGCTGTTGAATCCATTACGCGATTATATTTTTATTTATTTTATTTAAAAAGAAATAGTTTGGTCCCGAATTTATATCTGTTTGCTTTATTTTGTTTCAATTTCACTCATTCCAAGGCAAACAGCTGATTTCGAAAAGGTTGCCGCTCTTCCTATTTTTCTTTCGATTCCGTCGTAACTCGGAATACCTAATTCCAATCGATGCGGAGTGGAATGCGGGAACGTAATAGAAATGCAGAATAGGGCTCCGTGACCGCAATGAAGCGATGAATTACCGTTCCGTTTTTTGTTTCGGTAATTTTAACCAAGTTCTCGTCTAGTTAAAAAAAAAGCTCAGAACTGTTTTATCGAGTTTTATAAAATACCAGAACAACCCGACAGACTTTGTGCGTCCTGTTTGTCGTTATTTATTGATTGCCCTTACATATGTAATCAGAAAATGCATTGCGGTTTCTCTCACATACATATAACTTGTGTTTGATTTAATTAAATTTTAATTTTCAAATAGTTGGCAAGCTTCTTCAAAATATACCGATGGACCTATTCTAATCAACTAGACAAATACCTTGATACCCATACTTTATTATTTCATATAACTGGTGTTTAATTTAAATAAACTCAACTTTTCGAACAGGTGGCAGCAGTGTTCAAAATATAGCTATACACTTTTTCCTCAGCAAAACGAATTCCTTGGCATCCATATTTTAATATTTCCTACAACTTGTCTAAAATTATATTTGGCGTTTAAAACAGGTGGCAACCTTGTTCAAAATATATTTACGAACCTTCTCAACGAAATGAATCGCTTGAAACCCATCTTTAATATTTCGTAAAACTCGTATATTATTTAATTAAATTCAACTTTTAAATAAGTGGCAACCCTCTTTTCTCTTCCAAATAACGCTATGATGATGCTTCTAATCGCCAAGACGACCCGTTTGACACCCGTATTTTAATATTTGATACAACTTGTATATACCGAGGTCATAGAGACCGACTTCCTTTAACATTAAGACTACGAAAAGGCTACTGGATCTCCATATTAGGTGCACTTTGAGCTCTTCCATTACCTTGCACTACACTCAGTCTACCTACACTAAAAGGAAGCCAACTTAATCGATGCTGCTTTCTCTGGTCATTAAAATCGAAAGAGGTTCCGATTTCCAGAAAGTCTATGCGGCGAATACTTCCGACCTCCGCTCTTCGCTAAACAATAGGGTTATGTCGCATTTTTTATTTGATTTTTTCCATTCAGACATAATTAAGTTGTCAGACGGCGATAGTTCTGGACTTCCCAGAAGCAGCTAATTTTTTCCGAGTCATGAACGATATGTAAGAGTTGGCACATGACGTAGCAAACCTTCTTTCCAATGGACCAATTCCGATTGTTTTCTCTTGATTATTTCGTTCAGTTCGTCGAGCAATAGGCAGCGAAGATCAGAACTTATTGTTCCATCTGGGCTATATTATCTCATTATAGCCAGTTCACTTTAAATCCCACCATACACCCAGAGACCAGCCACATAAAATATCTAATAGCAATACCAATCCATTGTGATCATTCTAACTTATTCTGACTACTCAACTCAGGGGAAGTTTTTTTTTGCCAGTAACTAGAATAGTGTTTTTCAATTCAACAGCAGAACCTTTTCTTTCAATTCAGCGTTAAAAATAAAATGTAGAACTTTCTACTTACCGTGATGTGAGTAAAGTAACTTTGGTGCCTGCCGGTGACTTCAGATTTAGTTGAATGTCACCGCGACGTTGTGATGTTAGTGTGATTTTTGCCTGAACATGTTCCAGATAATTGACGGATGAGCAGTGTTTAACAGTTAACTGCAATGTGATATAACTTCTGGGCGGGATTACTCTGTGAAATGAAAAGAAAATATTTTTTTTTGTAGTTATGTTGTTCCAAACTTGAAATATGCGAGTTTTATGTTCAGCCGCGCAACTTTTCTGATACTTACTTGTCCACATGTGGCGCATTGATTTCGCAACGCTGCTGCTCCGGTATAGTTTTCCAGTTCCGCGCCACTTTTACCATAGCAGCTGCATCCATAAGACCATAGCCAAACGAGTGGCTAATACGTCGACCGACACCATTCTTCGACCATGTCGGATCACGTAAATTTGCCGGTTTCGCTGTACGCACAACAATGTGCTGTAAATCACGCCACGTTAAATTCGTATTCGATTCGAGCACCAATGCAGCTATGCCAGCCGCTAACGGCGCCGACGCCGAAGTACCCGTATGCGATACCGTACACGAGTGATGCAAGTCTGTCGTCACCACCTGCTTCTCACTCTGTCCGCCACTACTGTAAGTGGTCGCCAATGTGGAACTGCATTTCTCCGAATACCAGGGTACATGACCCTCTTCGGTGGCACTAGATATTGACAGTGTCCAAATGGAATTCGTATAGCCATCACAATTGCAATTATCGAATTCGCGACCACCGTTGCCCGAAGCCCAAATAAAAATGCTACCCTTGCCTTGACGTCCCTTCGTCACACCTTCGATGAAGGCGCGTTGCGCCAATTCGCCAGGACCATCAACGGTTTTGCCATCATCGTCGGGTCCCCACGATGCGCTATAGATATCGATGTGTTGCGGATTTAGTGATAGGGAGCGCGCCTCGACGGCGTCCGTTACATCGCCATCCAACATTCGGACACCGCCAACACTGGCACCAAATGCAATACCAACCGCACAGATTGAGTTATTGGCGGTGGCGGCCACTTCACCAGCGCAACGCGTACCATGACGATTCGAATCGGTCATGTCGTAGTGTGGCATCGGATCATTGTCGTGGCTATTGACGTCATACGACGCTTCTGGATCCTAAGTAGGTGAGGGAAATATTGAGGGGGTAAATTAATATTAAAAATTTTAGTTGATAGGTGGAATTACAGGGGTGTCATTCATAGTCAGTACGAAGTTGATATTTTTTACTTTTTGACAGATAATTTTGTGTCAAAAAGCTTCAATTAACCTTAAGTACTTACATAGTTGTGCTCGATATCGGGATGATCCGATTCCAAACCATCGTCTAGTATTGTCACCACAATACCCTTGCCAGTGATTCCCGCCTGCCAAGCAGGTACCACATTCATATCCAAACCGCCACCCCGATTCTATTTACAAATCAAAGCGAAACGTTTGCAATAAGCCAATATTTAGTAAAGACAAAGCAATAAATTAACTTTTTCTAAGCGACTTACCAGATACCACATTTGCGGCCATTTCGGGTCGTTTAAAGGAACTGTATCCACTTGTGATAGCGCACGCGACGACGTTCTCGACGGCCGTATCCGTACGTAATCACGTTTCCGACGTGACTTGGCCTGCTGCTGTTTGGCCCAGTGTATGCGCTCATCGTCCTCAAGACGCATCTGATGCGCCACCGAGGGCATCAGCGAACGCTTGGAAATTGTGTGATGTGCAAAATGGTAGTGATCATCGAAAATCTGGAAATATCAATAAAAATGAAAGTAGTTAGTAAAAAGTACTGTATGTAAATAGAGCTTTTGAAATAGGTAACTTTAATAAATATCGAAACGACAAATATTTTAATTTTTTGTATAAAATAGAAAGAGAAAATGCCGAACGTTTGGTATAGTATTCTTGAAAATTTTCGACACAAGTTTCGCAACGCGATATCACTTTTTCGCGTTAAGGATAATTCGAAACTAACGCTCTCCAAGCGACTGTTGATACGACCCAACTTTGGCGATGCTTTCAAATCTTATATGGCAAAAATGGCTATGGCCATGCTCTTCTCACAATACAAACGTAAGTTTAGTTTTCAACCACATACAAACAGCAACTGCACTGTTTTTACTTTCCTTCTCAGAACCACGTCGTTTGACATGCACGGCAAAAGCTGAAAAACAATCGCAAAACCAAGCCGACCAATCACCCAAGTATCAGCAGAAGGAGTCAAAGCACTGGTCGCCAGATCCCGAGTTTATGAAGCAATTTCAAGGTTGCAACATAGGCGATGAAACGCCACGTTACAATCGTTGGACAGGCAATATACCAATACCTGTAGATCGCGCTTTTCGCACCAAATTCATAAATTTTGGGCCGGCTCATCCAGCTGCACATGGCGTCTTACGCATGGTGCTGCAGCTGGATAATGAAGTTGTTTTATCTGCGGATCCACACATTGGGCTGTTGCATCGTGGCACTGAAAAGCTTATCGAAAATAAAACTTACATGCAGGCTCTACCCTATTTCGATCGGCTAGACTATGTGTCCTGTATGTCGAACGAACTCTGCTATTCCCTGGCCATCGAGAAGCTGTTGGGATTGCAGGTGCCGAGACGTGCAAAATATATACGCACGATGTTTTCGGAAATTATGCGTCTAACTAATCACACAGTCGCCTGTTCTACAGCTGTATTGGATTGCGGCGGCATTACGCCACTCTTCTGGATGTTTGAAGAACGTGAAAAATTGTATGAGTTTTGTGAACGCGCCTCGGGTGCACGCATGCATTCGGCGTACATACGACCGGGTGGTGTCGCTTTCGATTTGCCGCTGGGCTTTTGCGATGATCTCTTTGACTTTATTTGCCGCTTCAGACATCGCATCGACGAATTCGAAGATGTGGTAACAGATAATCGTATTTGGCGTACTCGCAACATCGGCATTGGTCGCATCTCAGCGCACGATGCCATGAATTATGGCTGTTCGGGCGCAGTGTTACGTGCAACAGGCGTGAAGTGGGATTTGCGCAAAACGCAGCCATACGATGCATACCCAGAGGTGGAATTTGATGTGCCTGTGGGCACTAATGGTGACTGTTACGATCGCTACTTGTGTCGCAT
The DNA here is from genome assembly GCA_951828415.1 of Anomoia purmunda. Lineage (NCBI taxonomy): Eukaryota > Metazoa > Arthropoda > Insecta > Diptera > Tephritidae > Anomoia > Anomoia purmunda. Next base: position 21,607,239 of record OX639993.1, read on the forward strand.
ACGCGAGATGCGGGAAGCTTGCGTCATCATCAATCAGTGTCTCAATCAGATGCCGGCGGGTGAGATTAGAGCGGATGACTATAAGGTTTGTGCGCCACAAAGACGAATCATGAAACGAGGCATGGAAGAGCTGATACATCATTTCAAGTTTTATTCACAAGGATTTGCAGTACCACCAGGCGTGACTTACACAGCTGTGGAATCGCCAAAGGGTGAGTTTGGTGTGTACCTGGTGTCGAACGGTACAACGAAGCCATATCGCTGTAAAATTCGTGCAGCAAGCTATCCACATTTGGCTCTAATGAATAAGTTGACCTATAAGCATATGCTGGCCGATGCGGTGGCCATTATCGGTTCGTTGGATATAGTATTTGGGGAAATCGATCGTTAGGAGGAGATAGGTAGTTGAAGAGATAAGCTCAATGGCTTGCCAGGTGGAGTCGCATGAAGCACGGAGTTGGAAAGCAGTTCGACGAGTTTCAGAAATTGACGGGAAAATTTATGTAATTAAACTGTAACTGCAGAAGAATTATTAAATAAAGAAAATAGCACTCTAAATTACTTGATGTCGATCTTCACCGCATACGCCCGCAAATTGTTTGGCTGTGGCAGTTTTTTACAAATTACTTTTTAGGGGAGGGGAAGGCGTTTCTCAAGCTAACGTAGCTGGAGGACTCACAAAGGCGCGGAAGGGTGGGTTCTTAAACGGACAATGCGCTCTATCCAATAGAGTTTAAAGGTTGAAGTCGATATCACTTACCGCCCTACGCTGCTGATCTGACAAAACTCATCAACCTGATAGTTGTCACGATCTCAGTAGGACATAACAACTAAAATGACTGTTGTCGTCATTAGCATTTGTTTCTGCTGCATAGTTTTAGGCGTAGCATACCTGACGACTGTCACATGGGTGAGTTTTGACAAATCATCTGCATCGGGTTAAATTCAGCTAAAGTTCCTTCCCAATCAAGGTGGCCTTGTCTTCTCAGGTGTTTTGTATTTGAGACTCAAGAATCACGTCTACCACTTTATCAATCTCGCTAATTGCTAAGGTCCTTAAAGGACTGAATTGTGCTAGTTAATTGCTCTTTCAAACCGCAGCCACTTACTTTTTTGCATTTCTTATTTTCTTTTGTTCATTTTGTAAACCTTTCCAACCGTTCGACCTTCCGAGCTCAATTCTCTGCACATATTTCGTTTTTATAAAACGCTCGGAGAATCAGAAATTGCCAATTAAGTGCACCTCGAAAAGATTTTTTCAAAGAGAAGGACTTATTAAAAAAAATCCCCGCCTGGAAGCTTTCATTTAGAGGCGCAATTCTCATCGAGCTTTAGGAGTAATAAAGAAAATTTAAGCACGTAAATGAAATTGTAGAGCTTCAAAATTATCTCTGTTGGCGGAATTTTTCAACACGAGCATTTTTTTGTTTGTTTGTTTTTTTGGGATATGTAAATAGCAAAGCGAACTTTCAACAATGTGGAAGCACACATAGCACCAGCCACAATTAACTCTCGCTCGTTAATTAATGTTTAATTAATTAAGGGTTAAATGGCTTAATGAGATTACTACAAGTACACAACGCCACTGCACAAACACATACATACTATACGTTTTACATAATAAACACACGCACCTGAACTTTAAAGGCAAAAAAGGCGCTAATGCGAAAAATGAGAATGTCATTAAAATACAAAAACAAAAACACAAATGTTAACAAAAATATTTTATATATAAAAAAAATAAAAATGTAAAAACTATCACCCATATGGTGAACATACATACATAGATACTGTCGCGCTAACGAAGCATAGCATAAGCCAACTGCGATTAATTGCCATTTTATGTAGCTAGTTGAGGACAAGTGTGCTGCGAGAGGGTTGACGCAAATGGGCCGGTGGTATGAAAGTTTGCCATGCGCCATTAACGCATATTTGGTTAAGTACGTTCTTAACAACAAAAAAAAAATTCCCATTTTAAATTTCACAAATGGAAGTGTTAATATTTATTTTAAGTTCAAAAATTAAATGCACTTCCATTTCATCACTACCAGCTCTTTATAAAGGTAAAGAAAAATTTAAAATTATAACCTAAAAATGCGACATTTATTAACTTTTTTGAAATGTGCTGCAAAACATTTCATAGGAAAAATGCACACTCTAAAAATTAAGGCTCGTTAAAGGTTTTCTGGAAAAATTCAATAGAGGGAAAGGTTTGCAATATATTTGCGAATTATATGTACGCACATTAGGGTGCTTCACTCGCCATATAAAGAAAATCTGTATCTGTGCTTTTCATGGGAATTATAAAATTAATTATATTTAAAAAAAAATATTAAGATTCGCGTGAACTAGACTGATTTGAAATTACCTCCAAAAATTCTTCAAAAATGTAAACTTAAAAGGTTTGCATAAAAATAGTTAAAATTTTTTTTTCAATGGAATTATAGTAATGAGGTTCTAGATGTTATTTAGAATTTTTTTTTTGCCAGGTTGGTTTAAGAAAAAAATAGGTTAACATTTTCTTTGCACGTTTGATTTTTTTTCGAAAATCTCATTATTATCAGAGATTGTAACGGTAAAAAATTTTATAAAAAAGTTTTTGAAAAAAGCTTTTTGATCACATTTGATCGATAAAATTAATTTTTTTTTTATTTTTCGATCAAATTTGATCGATATTTTGTGATTTTTATTTTTTCGATCAAAAATAATTTTTATTTTCGATCATAACAAACGCTAAAACAAAATTGGTCGGCGATGACACTAATACGCTTTATGTTTTATGATCGAACAAATAAAAATCACAAAATATCGATCAGATATGACCAGAAAAATTCAAATCAGAGAACACTGATTATTTTTCATCAAAAAAAAAGTAACAAAATAAAAATTATGACCTGATTTACAACTAAAAATCTCCTATATAAAAATATTTAGATTCAAGTTTTGTTTTGAACGAATTTTTCCTAATAATTTTTTGAGCAGAAAAAATATTTTTATGCAAAAATTTTAAGCTTAAATTTTTTTTATGATTTGAGGTGATTTTGTGTAGAAATATTTTTAAAACATTATTTTTATTTGTAGAAAACAAAATTTTTTGAGGTATTTTCAAATCGGATCAGCTTACGTATATCGCAATATTTTATCGAAATATTTTGGCGGTGGCCCTGAAAGACTTTCTAGATCCGGTGGAAAGTTAAAAAAAGGACTGTACGACTATTTTCAAAATTTCATTTTAATCTTGGGGCGTTGTTGGATTTATTTGAAACAAAATTTTTCCCCTGCCCAAATTTCAGTCCGTACAAGATTTATTAAAGTTTAATTCATCAAAATATCTGTAACAGATATTCTAAAATGTTCAAAATTACAAATAAATATTTTTGACAAAATTTTAGGCAACATTTTCTAAAGAATTTTTATGAAAATCTGAAGAATTGTGTGACGATTTTAACGATCTTTGCTTGAAAGGTATTAGTGAAAAAGATATTTACTATTTCAATATAATTTTTAATAAGTTAATGAAATAATTTTCTACGATTTTGTTTGGAATATATTTGCCAAGTATAAACTCTTTTAGTTCTCATGAAAATTAAATGCCAAGTTAGATTGAGATGGGAAATCAAAGTGCTTTCAAAAAACTGTGGGTAAAAATTGAAAGGATTTCGTTCATCAATGGGCACACGCAGCGGAGATCACAAGAAATCCAGAGCCATGTATGGCGTACAAAAACTACACTATCATTTTTTTTACCAATTTTCCCAAAATAAGGAATGAACATCACTGTGCTTAATTTAGTTTCAACTAGAACATGTAAGAAAATGAAAACTTTGAAACCAAGATCTCCTAAAAAAAATACTAAAATTACAAAAAAAAAATAATCTAAAAGGCATAGGAGGAAAAATAATTATCAGTTTTGGGAAACGGCCATACTGATGCGTGCCAGAATAATTAAAAACTCATTTTTAATTCGGTCGAACTTCGGTTAAATGGCTTCGATGACTGCATACCAGAAGAAACAATGCAAACCTCTTTCACTCGTTTACTTTACACAATATTTATACAAAAATTCTTCACTTTGCTACCTCATCGTTTGCTATGCATGACCTCTTTGGCATTAAAAGCTAAATGCCAAAACAGCTAATTACTTTGTTCACCTGCTATCGCACATCGGCTCTTTATTAAACAGGTCGGAGCGTCCATGAAGTTCGAAGGTCAACTACGAGGCGAATCACAATAGGAGCACCTCAAACCTATTTTAGAGTTTCATATAACACAATACAAAAGAGGGAAGAACAAACACAAAGTATTTTGCTAATCCAAAGAAAAGAAAAAAAAACAACACGGCAGTAAATTTTGTAAAACACCAAAGTGCCAGTACACACCATAGAAACAAACAGAATTTATTGCTGCACACAAAAAGATGTTTTAATAAAGCGACAAATGCAATTACCACAATTAAAATGAATACTTGTGTTCATTTGCAAAATTATTTTATAATAAAGTGAATTTATGACTGTCAACAGAATTCAACATAAACATGGCAGGTGTTTCGAATGTGCGGCGGTTAGCCAGGTGGCTTGGCGGCTTGGCGGCTAGAAGGGAGTAATTTACTAATGAACTGTTGCAACAGCTCATTGTGCTGTGCCGACAGATAGATTTACACACATTCACACATACTTTACATATACCCGCAATGAGGCAAAGGTAAATTAAGAAAATGCAACAATGCGTATGTACATATGTGTGTGGGAAGAAGCATACTTCAAGGCGCATTGCACATATGCTTGTGAAATTATTGCTCCTCCTCCTGTGGTTTACATACGAGCAATGCCGTTGAAATAATATGCTCACTTATTATTTTTTTAGTACTCACTTTTCTAACAAAGCACTATGGTTCAAAATTCAATTTTTTAAGACATAAAATAGTTGAAATTAAGCTAGCGGTCTGAAATTTTTCATAGGGTATTTTCAGATAAAAAATAATGTCTCATGTTAAAAATGGAGGGGCCACGCCCCTATTGTCTCTATTGCTGCCATAAAAAGTGGAAAGTGTAAATTTAGGTTGAATTTCAAACATTTTTTTAAATAATAAACAGCATAAAAAACTTTTCTAAAAACTTGATATAAAATTATGAATATGGTATTTTTCGAATAATTGTAGTAAAAAGCGTAAACTTGAAACTTAAAAATACGACTCTGCAGCCGAAACTTCTTAATCTAAAATTATAGTATTTCCTATTTTTCATTTTGTTTCATGTGTGACATTAAAAGCTTGACGATAAAATTAATTAAAGTGTGAGCAGTCTCCAGTTCCAATGAATAAAGAAATTCGTAAAATGTTTTCCTCTGAACAGTAGTTAGCAAGCTTTGAAAATATGACAATTTTGGAGTTTAGTTTGCATTGAAAAAATTAAAATTGTATCCTCGTCCGCAAACTCCCCCAAAAAAAATATCATTTACACGAAAGAACACAGATATAATAGTTTTTATTGATTCTATTTGAGAAGAAAGTTTTACAAAAGGGTGAAACGTTCTAGATTTTGCATATCTTCATTAAAATTTTCCATTTTATAATCACACTATATTTGCAATCGTTAACTTTTTAACACTACTTCAGATTTTCTTATAAGTTGAATAAAAAATTTGCTACGGGAATCGCAATCAAAACAAAGGCTTTGAATGCTTTCTGACAAACAAGTGGTTGCCGCGCGGCAGTATTTAATTTATTTTTGAACTACCACAGCGATGTGTAGCTAAACCTAATAATTTTTTTTTGCGAAAAAGAAAAGTCGAAAATTGCCTTTTATTCCTCAATATTTCAATTTTGAACCATAGTGCAATGTGAAAAAACTATTCGCCTATAAAACTTTATAAAGCAGAAATTAATTTTTTGAACTCAATTAAACCCACCACATACAATAATTAGTATATAAACTTCGATTCACTAGAATAATACAAAACTAAAAATGTATCTTCTTATTACTCGTAGTTGATACCTGCGACTTCGTCTGCGTTCATTACTGAAGATTTTTTAAAGCTAAAAATGAGTTTTTAAACAATGCCATGTAGTCACAGCAAAGATGAAGACGACTCTAAAGTTAGTAGTTATTTTTTGTACATAATTTTCAATGGGATATCTGCAAAAAATATCATTGTTTTTAATTGCACAAAGCTCTTAGAATTGAACTAAGTTGAACCAAAAATATGGAGTTTCTGGAAATCTCGACTACAGAGCCCTCTAATGGATTTTGATACATATTATGTATGTTTTCGCATTATAAAAACTATATTGGATCAAAAATTTAGATTATCCTTTTGAGCGACATCTGGTGGATCTATTTGTAATAAAAGTACTTCTCGTCACACCCCCATTACACTTTATAATTTTCTCCCCTTTGGCGCCACCTAGCGCATTTATTTTTTATTGCACCTGCAGCACAATTATCTAATATTATCAATATCAGACCATAAAAATTAGGATTTTCTATTCCAGCGCCATCTAATGGATTCATTCTACGCATTAGAACTTCTAGTCGCCTCATAATCGGATCATAAATAGAGATTTTTTGAATAACTCGCCTCCAGCGCCCCCTAGCACATTTATTTTTCATAAGTCTTCTCTGCTGCACCGACACCATACATTTTTAACATCATCAATAACGAAATATATTTGAATATATCAACTCTTGCGCCACCTAGCGCCACCTATAATACAGCCTCACACATCAATTGTGTATAATCCAATAAAATTTGACTTTTTAAACATGTGGTAACCCTTCAGAAGAAATATAGCTAGCTATAAAACTTTTCTTCAGCGGAAAGTTGTGTTTGACATCCATATTTTATCATTTCACATAACTAGTGTATAATTTAATTAAATTCAGACCCATATTTTAATATTTCGTATAACTTGGGCATATTCTAACTAAATTTGACTTTTCAAACAGATGGAAGCCATTGTAAAATTTAGCTATGAATCTCCTCGCCGATACGAATCGTTTGACACCCATATTTAAATATTTCATATAACTTACGATATATTTTCGTTTTGATGTCGAAATCTTCGTAGAACATATATGTATGTAGATGCTTTTCGTGATCAAAAAAGAAAATTTTGAAAATATGTCGCTTACGATTTTTTTCAAATGAAAAAAAAATCATTAATTGAAGTGGCAAATTGGCACTTTTTACGCAAATTTTAAATAGCAAATGTATTTTAAATGCTGTGATAAAATTTTGCTGCCATCCAGCTGCCAAGCAAGATGTTGTGAGCCCTTTCGCAGCGCGAACAGAGTGTAACTTTGTGGTGGAATTGTTAAGCAATTCCACGCATATTTCGAGGTAAGCCATTTTATATGGATTTCGAGAGTTCATTTCACGCGAAACGAGAAAAGAGATATTACTATGCTTTATGACTTATTTTTCTGAATGGTTATGCCCATTACTTTGTTTGACGCTCTCAGATGTTAGCTACAGTTTCCTTTTTATATTTTTTGCTACTTGCTGGTCACAGGGAATCGAAAAAGCACTTAGCTTTAATTAGAAAGAAATTTTATTTGATTATAATTATTAGTTTATTCATTAATATTATCTAGATACTTATGAATCTTTTTTTTTTGATATTTAATGTACCTACTTATTACCCATTGTTGTGAATCTTTAAAATTATTTGTGTATGCACATTAGGGTGATCCTTAAAAAAACAAAATACTTAATATTCTTCCAGTCTCACACCCTCAATCGGCAATACGACGGCCTTAGATATTACATCTAAATTTTGGTCTCGATTAGAGCCCTTTAGGTGGTGTCAAAGATCAGATGACGCGATGAAGCCTCAAGAAATCATAATTAATTTTTTCATCTTATGTCCAAAATCCATTCCACTTTAGTCGAAGATATTATCATATATAAATGTAGGTTCCAATTGCAGACGATTCAGACGATAATTTTTTAAGTTTTCATAGCGGTACCAATATTCTTTACGGGTTGAGGTTCTGAAAATCTGATGTAAACATTTTCTTCCTATATTTAAGGAGCACCCTAATTCCCTATTTCAATAAACCCGCAGACAATTTTAAATGATAATACAAACATTTTGTGTTTAATTAGTTCAGGCTCCAATTTTTCTTTAATACTTTGATTTATTTAAGGTCTACATTAATTTATTTACTAAAAAATATGCATCCTTCTTTAGCGACAGTGAATCGTTCTTTGTATTCTGTCGCGTCAGAATTTCGCATAACAAAAGTCGCGCCAGATTCGCTTTACTAATTTCTACAGCTATTCTTTCTCATTTCTACCACAATTTTTTGTAATGCTGCTACGAATTGCTACCAATATTTTCAATAATTTCTACGACTATTTTTATTCTTCCACTATTTTTTTATTAATTTCTACCACTAGTAAACTAAAACTTATTTAGCGGCAGTGATTTTTTACAGCGCGTAAAGAAAGTCGCGTCTAACTACTAATTTCTACTAAATTTTTAATTAGTTCTTCCACTGCTTTCACTAAAATCCACCACTATTTTTACTAATTGTACTACTAATTTCTACCACTATTTTCGTTAATTCTACTACTAATTTCTTCCACTAGTTTTACTATTTCTACTAATTTCCACCATTATTTTTACTACTATTAATTACTACGACTACTTTTATTAATTTCTACTATCATAAAGAAGTATTACTTCTGGCCCACGTACTTACATAGCACACGAGTTTTTTTTATTATAAGAAAAATAAATCTTGAGCTTGATGTTCATTGAATTAATTTTAACAAAAAAAAATCATATGTGCCGTTTTTGATATTAAAAAGCAGTTTCAGCGGTGAACTAGTGGCAGTTTATTATTTGGTTTTGTTTTTGCAAAATGGTCCAAAATCCCGTAAATGATTATAAACTCAAATTAAAATTGACATTATGTACCGCTTAAGGAAATTACCCATGCATTTGGGCAAATAGCGCTGTTGCCACTTTTCATCATCCTTGGACTGCAGCAGCAGCATTGCGCTGACACTTCCTGCAAGTTAAGTAATCAAAACATGGCATAGGTATTTTCCGTTTCCTTTTCCGGAACTATTTACATTTCCGCTTTTTGCCGCACATTTATTTATCTCGAATGGCAGGTTAATTTTTGTGGTAGCATTGTTGTTTGTGAATAGCAGTTTTTTTTTGGTCGTTATTTAGTATGCAGATGAACGTCCAATTACAAATGAATGTGGGCAAAAACGGAAACGGATATAAAACTGTATTATGTGTGCTTTTTTGGTAGTGTGTATGTGTGTACGTTTATGTATTATCGCATGCACATAAATGCGTGAAATCGTTCAGAGATTACCAAAAACTCAGCTGCATGTGCAACTCTGATAACCGAACTAAACGGATTAGAATTACAAATCCAAATGCATACAGAGGAGGATATAAAATGAGTTTGCGGAAAGTAGCGGAATTTTCGTCAGTATTGCTATGGCTTCGATTATGAATGTAATAAAGAAGCGCAAAATTCTGGATCTTATCCACAAATTCAACAAATCAAATCCATAATCGGTAGAAGTTAATAAGGTTTCCAATAAAATAAAGAAGAAATGCTTTAATTTAGTTCTACGATTTCATATCTTTGAACTTTTGACCAACACAAATTTTGTATACATTTTTTTCTCGATATTTGGCTGAAAGAGAGATTATTTGAATTGAAAATGATTGGAAATGGGAAGGTGGAGAGCAACAGCAGTTCACTCATTTGCTTGGTAATGCAGGTAGCTTGCTTGTCTTGCATTCGTGAAAATGCCGGGCATCTAATCCAGACAAAATCTGGAAAACAATCTGATGAGGAGATACGATGGGCTCCGAAATAGCTGCAGCAGCTATAACTTCTAACGCTTTGACTATTGTTGATTTTTTTTAAATTAATTTCCCAGTAAAAAGAACCAGCTCAAAAATTATTGTTGATATAAAAAGAAATGTTTGTAGATCTATGATTAAAAAGAAATTGAACTTTTTATTAAAATTTTCACAGAGAAAGCTTCAGAAACTGTAGTTAAGATTAACTAACAGTTAAAATATTGCATCGAAAGTGCTAAGCTGAAATTAAAGTAACACAACTTTTAAGTTGTCGTTTAATGGAATTTATATTTAATATCAATTTAGTTATTTTTATTTTAAAATATAATTAAAATAAAATCAATTTTTTAATTACATACTTTAAATTTAAATATAATAAACATTCTATCAGCACACTGGGTAAGTGAATATAAACCGGAAGAGGTCATAAAGTTATAGCAACCACTTTTACGACACTTTTAAACTACAATTTCATGAAAATTATTGCTGATTTCTTACTTTGTGGATAGTGCTCACTTTATATGATTTAAATAAAAAAGTAAATAGAAAGGTGAAATGGTAAATGGGATGTAACTCGATCGGATGAACAATGAAACATATAGTTTTTTCGGAAAAAAGAAATTTAAATCTTAACTTTCCATGAAATTATTTTTTCTACAAAGTTTTTCATTCCATAATTCCAATAAACTGTTTTTTTTTAACCACGAACAAATTAATTTTTTAATCACCACATGCAAGTAGGAGGTTTCGCTAAAAATACTTATTCCTGCCATAAATACTTATGGAAATGAAACTTTTAATAAAGTTCATTTTATTAATAATTCATATATTAAATGAGCGATGTACAAAATTTTATTCGAAATGGTCACCTTTTGCTTTCACTCAAACGATTCGGCCATTGATCAATAGCAGCACGCACAGTTTCTGTTGGTATTGACGACGCTGCTCGAACCAAAGATTTTTTGAAACTCTCCAAATTTCTGTAGCGTATTCGACAGGCCATATTCTCCAACTCTGACCGCAAACTGTAGTTCAAAGTGGATTCAAATCTTGACTTCAAAACAAGGGATATTGGTTTTAAGCCACTGCTGGGTGATTTTTGCCTTGTGTGCGGGAGCGAGAATCTTGCTGGAAGATCCAATGATCTCCATCGAAAAGAGTATTGCTTAACTACATTACCACGCCTTCTAAAACAACCTGCTGGTACACTTATGCCCCAGTTTTAACCCATTTTTCGCGGAAGTGAAGGGGTGTAAAGAGAAGAAGAATCCGCTCGCCTAATTTTCTTCAAGCGCGTTGTCAGAAATGGCTTTCTTGTGGAGATCATCTCGAATAAGTCTTGACATTGATCTGGTCGATATATTCACTTTCCCTTGACATAATTTTCTGTTTTTTTAGGTGATTCGCATTCGCGAACAGTTTTTATTGGTTCGAACCACGCGAGGACGACCACTTCTCCTGGAAAAACAATCAATAGTGCGGTAAACAAACATTCTCGAAATATTAAGTTTTTTGAGAAGCTCATAAATTACACTTGCGCTTTTTCCACGCTTATGCAAAAAAGCACCATTCCATTATTAATAAGCGAAAGCAAACACTGAACTGATTATTATATATAGTAGATGAGTAGACACTGCATACAAATTATAATAAAAAATTACAGCACTTTTTTCTGCGAAATTGTCCTTGCTGTAAGCATTGTAAACTTTGTAACATAATTTATGGCAAGACTAAGTACATGCTATTCAAATGGAATGAAAGAAAGACTGAAGAACTTCAATAAATTTTTTTAATAAATATTAAAAAAACACATGATCACCTAGGTGAGCGAATCAGGAGTAAAATTTTGCCTATTCCATTAAAAATAGAGGGTGTTAGTTGTAATTATTTGAAGTAGTAGTTGTAGTATAAGTAGTATTCATTGGTAATTCGTTTATTATTCGTTTATTTATAGTAGTAGTAGTAGCAATAGCAGTATTAGTAGTATAACTAGTTGGTAGTAGCCGTAGAGGTACTCGGAATAGTAGTAGTGAAAGGAATAGTGGTAGTAGTAGAATCAGTAGTAGTAGTAGTAGTAGTAGTAGTAGTAGTAGTAGTAGTAGTAGTAGTAGTAGTAGTAGTAGTAGTAGTAGTAGAATCAGTAGTAGCAGTAGTAGTAGTAGTAGTAGTAGTAGTAGTAGTAGTAGTAGTAGTAGTAGTAGTAGTAGTACTAGTAGTAGTACTAGTAGTAGTAGTAGAATCAGTAGTAGTAGTAGTAGTGGTAGTAGTAGTAGTAGTAGTAGTAGTAGTAGTAGTAGTAGTAGTAGTAGTAGTAGTAGTAGTAGTAGTAGTAGTAGTACTAGTAGTAGTAGTAGTAGTAGTAGTACTACTACGAAGGCACAAGCTAAGTATTACCGAAATTGTCTTGAAAAAGGTCACGAAATAGTTCACAAACCTTCTTGACATGGTTCCGAAATAGTCACGAAATGCTCCCGAACTAGTCTCGAAATTATTCCGAAAAGCCGCTAAAGATGTTTTACTTCAAAAAACTTTGGAAGAGTAGTTTTTTTTTCGCTGATTTTCAGGCCCACTTCCGAGAAAGTAGGTTATCTATATAACTCAGAGTTTAGCTTAATTGATAAATTTGCTTGCACAGCAGAATGTTAGGCATCAACTCATAACATAAACATAAATATTTAACCTAGCAATTATTCAGGGTTAAATTTTAAAGTTTGTGACATTCTGTCATAAATAATTAAAAAATAAATTTATGTTTGACAAATTTTTTTGAAATAAACAAAAAAATTTGAAACGAATCGCTTTTTGCGACAATAATGGGGATGCTATCGAATACGTAGGCTCCAACTCCTTTAACAGAGCATTGGCAAAGGGAAGCGAACACTTCCACGAGATTAGAGATCAAGCATACCAAGCATTTCGTTGTTATACTAGAAACTCCAAAAATTACTTTGATTTTAAATTTCAATAAATTCAAAGAAAATGTCAAAAAAGAAATGTACATAGCCCGGGTAACTGGATTTACTTATTTTATGTAAGACAATGTCTGGGCTATGAAATTACAAATTTAACTCTGTGTTACTTATTCCTTTAGTTATAAATTTAACTCTGGATTTGTCGCAAGTGGGCCTTAGGGTAAAAAATCTATCTTTACTATATTAAATTGTAGAAAAGTCGTATCCATGCATAGAAAATTTCTATGAAAGAAGGTGACAAATACTATTTGAACTCGGTAATCTCCGAAACTACTAAACGGAGATTCGTGTGATTTTAATAGGTGATCGAACAATAATCACGGATATTAGATAAAGTATATTTTATCAAAATATTAAATGAGGTTTTTGGTGGTTCAGAAACATTTTCTTTTAAATAAAGTCTTAGTTTTTTCAACGGTAACAACGTATACGGGTGTTGATTTTATGTTGTTGATTTTTTAAAGTAAAATAAAAAAACCATTATTATTTGAAATATTTTTAAAACTCTCTACGCTTCTCGCTACACGCAAAACATATTAAAATAAGCAAATAAAGCGGCATACATTATTCAAATATGCAAACATGAAGTACAAGTGAATGCACTCCAAACTACACGTCACACTCACACCCACACACACGCATGCTAAGATAGTTGAATATGCAGTAGTTCTTATGCAAGTCGAGTAGACTTTGCCTCTTTTCTTGATTTCACTGCTTTTGTGTTAATTCGAGAGGCAACCACTCGACACTCACTTTAACCGCCAACGACAACACTGCTGCGCTTGTCAAAGTTTACCATGGTAAACGCTGTTGTTGCTCATACAACTGCCAAACACTAGGTAGGAGACTGCAACTGAACCAAACTGGCCGCCACCTCTACAACTTTCTACCTCCTAACAAAAAAAAAAAAAAAAAAACAGCGGCAATGATGCAAGGCAAGCAGTGCAAGTGCACATAAATAGGTGTGCGTGCCTTGGTGTGTGTGTGTGTGTGTGTATATTTGTGTGCGAAGTCAACATCACGAAATTGCAAATGTCACCTGATTTGCCCATTCAACTTGGATGCTGATGGTGGTCGTCTACCCATTTTGCTCACCTATTCTTTGTTACAGCATCACCATGAACAGCGAAAGCAACAGAGCGGAGTTGTACATACTACATAGCAGCATTGTTGTTGCCCAACTGTGAGGTTTTTGTGTATGCGCGACAGGTTTATGCAAATTTGGTAGGCAAACAGCTAGCCGGGGGGGGGAGACCGATCACATCACAAACCAAACCAAACCAAACGAAGTTGAACCGAGCTAAGCTAAGCAAGAATCCAGCCAACCAAGCTGCCAAGTAAATACAAATTGAATAGCAAAGCAGCGACAGCTCAACTCCTTTTAAGCGCTTCATCTTGCCACACACACACACGCACACACACACACATACACATACACACATACTTGTAAACAACCATTTAGAAGTGTACACTTCGGATGAGGGGAGGGCGCGTGTTTGAGAATATGCATTACGTAGAGACTGCTGCTTGACGTTTCACCACACTGGCCTGCATTGCAACTGCAACGAATACTAACAATACCCCACCATTATTACCCGAGTAAGACTATCAGTCTACTCGCCTTCCCAAAACATACAGGAGCGGACAAAAAAAAAAATGGGGGACGCTTAGTCGTAGTTATCAATTGTTTTATACAAGTACATAAGTATTTATAATATATATTACATTATTTAGCAATAATTAAAAGTTCACTTTCGTTTGCCTTGGGTTAACATTTATTCTAATAGTCAGGCCGCCATTAAGGCCTTAGGATCTTCGGGAACTTCAGGACAAAACTTGTCGCGGTGTGCCTGACTCTCTCTCTCTCTCTCTCCGCCATCTCTGAATACCTTGTCATTCGACTGATTTGAGTACCGGGCCATAGCGGCATTGCAGTGAACTGCATGGCTGATGAGCTCGCTCGGCGGGGTATCCTCGAGGTCATTAATACATGCAGAGAGAGGGTGGGGTCTTCTTTGGCTGCCTACGGACTTCTGTTGGATAGATGGGCTCTCTGTTGACTCAGCGAGCGCTGGCCAACTACTACGATATGCAGAATTGCAAGGACCCTCTGGCCTATGGTAGACCGTGGACCGCGTACGAAGGAGCTGAGGTCGCTAACAAAGTGGCATCTCTCGATCCTCGTAGGAGTTCTGACTGGACATTGTCCGATGGATATTCATGCAGTTAGGATGAATATAGTCTCTAACCTTTTTTGCCGCAGCTACATACATATATGGAGGATGACGAGGTTGAATCATTTTTCCATTTTCTGCTCAGCTGCCCTGGCTTTGCGAGACTGAGGCTCAGGTACCTAGGCTCCTACATCTTTAGCACCCCAGAAGAGTTCTCGGGGTGGTAATTAGTAGCCTGCGGGACTTCGTTCTGGGTCCGCAGCGTTTCCCCAGCGTTAACTATTCTTGGTTGTGGTATAGGTTACAGTTCAGACAATAAGTGATATCACAACCTAACCTAACCTAACCTTGCCTTGGGCTACACACGGCTATGGAAAACGGAGCTAAATGGAGAGCAAATCAGGACGCGATTTGTACGATGGCGCCTCCAATAAGTCGGACTGACTGCCCGTCGGCCTGCAAAAAACCACTCTTGACGATAAGAATGCAACAAAAATGCCTCCAATGGGCTAAGGTGCAAAAAACCTGGACTAAAAAGGATCGGAGAAGAGTAATATTTTTGGACGAATCAAAAATTAACGTTTTTGATTCGGATGGAATGGCATACGTTCGCAGAAGAGTCGGCGAATGTTTCAATAATGAGTGTGCCGGACGATCTGGGGTGTTTTTCCTACCATGGTGTAAGGAAAGGTGACCTTGGTGGATGAAAATATGGATGCAATTAAATACCGACCACTTTCGCAGGAAAACCTGATCGCACTTTATCGTCATGGACGACGTCATCTTTCAGAATGATTCTGCACCATGCCACCGAACCAAATCGGCAAGTGATTTTTTTTTCTATTACATAACCTTGTTGCATTTTTACAGAACATCGGCGCAAATAAGGGGGGATTTGCGTTTGAGGTTAAAATCCCAGTACTATTTTGAAATTAATTTACTTTTTTTAAATTAAATTAGCGTAAACCCATCCCCGCCACTGGTACAGAGGCATAACTATTATACGAGAAAAGAGTAAAATGTAATCAATAATTATTTATTATAGTAAGTTACAAATTATTCGAGTAATCTATAAACATTATTCAAAGACGTATAGTAAAATGTTATTTCATAATAGTTATCAGCGAGATACATACTTTTAAGTCTTTAAAGACATATATTTTGAGACTTATATAATAAAAGTCTTTTCATAATAGTTATCAGCAAGATAAATATTTTCAAGTCTTCAAATACATTTATTTTGAGACTTATATAATAAAAGTCTTCTTACAATAATTATGTGTGAGAAAAAAGTTTTTAAATCTGGAAGGACGGCATTTTTTAGGATCAATTCGGGGCTCGTTCGGGACTACTTCGAAACAATTTCGGCACCAGTTCAGTATCACTTCTGGACTAGTTCGAGTTCAGGACTTCAAAAAAGTTTTCTAACTCATAATTATTATGCAAATACTTCTATAATATAAATCTCAAAATAAAAGTCTTTGAAAGACGTAAAAAAATGTTTCTCGCTGATAATTTTTATGGAGAGACGTATAATAAAAGTCTTAAAATAATAATTTTTTTTGATTTCTAAAATTTCTCTCCTTCATAATTATAACGAAAGCCATTTATAATATAAGTTTCAAAATAATAAATATCGATAACTTAAAAAACTTGTCTGACTCATAATTATTTATTATCAAAAGATTTGTATAGTTTTTATCAAAACTAGCATGGCTTTTTATAAAACTCAACGGTCAAATAAATATTTTTTTTGGGGTCTCTGCCTTTCTATTTACAACAAAAAATGTTCGGGAGAGTAGATAATACATTTTTTTTAGATTAAAAACTATGCAACAGACTTATGGTGTGTTGACAGTGGACTGGCCTGGGAACAGCTCTGATCTAAACCCCATTGAAAAACTCTTGCATATTAGTGCGGTTTATCAGAACTTTATAAGACCTTGATAGAATAATTGAACATTTTTGGTATAACGGTATACGGGCACAACTTTTAGAATCTTTAGTTGACTCTATGCCTGAACAGATAAAAGGTGTTATAAAAAACAAAGAGGGTACTACAAAATATTGAATGAAGACATTTTGGTGTACCTATCAATAATTTCAATTTATAAAATTGAAATGAGTTTTCTATAAAACGTGTCCAGTTTTAAGAACATTTTTGATAAGTAACTGACTTGAAATGAAATAATTTGTAATATTTTGCTTTGGCTTCTAGTAAAAAAAAAAACAGAAATGTACCATTTACTCTAATGTTGATTTATTGCACAATATGTTAGGAATACTTATAAGAAACGTGTTATATGCCAATATTTTATATGTAAATAATATCTCATTTTTAAATAAAACCAAAATATAGCAAATTTCTAAGGCGTACTGTTTCTTTTTGTTTGCCCGCTACTGTATATATTTCCACAACCTGAAATTACACTCATCACATCGGATAACAAGTAGTGCCTGTACGGAGTAGTTAAGTGTATTTAGCTTTGAGTTAACTCCCTCACTACTGACACCTACAACAATGCAAAAGTGGCAGCCTACACACATACATATGCACATACATTGTATGTATTGTATTTGTAGGTACATATGTGTGTACTTTACATTGAAGCCGCCTAGCCTTTGCTCTGATTCATCACTTGCTCGCTGGCATAAACATGAGAAAAGACGTTTGGTACATCGAGTGCATGTGTACTTAGATCAAAACTATAAAAAGGCAGTGGTGTTGAAATGACACAGAGCCCATCAAATGTACTACATACAGTATACTCGCATACATCCACATATACAAACACGATAAAGGTTTAAATTTAATGACAGACTTCCAATTTCGCCTAACAACTTCGACAACGATTCAATTAATGAAATATTACAACAAAAACAACCTATTGTGCGAATATATCAGGCTTGCTGCACGGTGTACTAAATGCATAAGGTGACGCCTTCAGAAGTACCGCTACTTTGGTTTTTGCTGATTTTGACAATTCTCAGTTGCAACTAGAGAAATATCTTTTTTTGCAAATGGGGACAAAGAGCTACTTTTTTTTAGTATTTATAGTTTTTTATATTACTTTTTAGGCCTTCTTATTTAAAATATTGAAAATATGTCTTACGAGCTCAAGGCTATTTATTTCCAAATTTGAAGTTGTGTTTGTAAAATTAGAACGATGAGAAAGCAACAACAGCGTACACGACTTACTTAGAAGAAGTGGTTAAGGCGTTGCCTTAAGGTGTACTGGTGTGAATTGGTCGTGGAGGAAGTGAAGTCTTATGAGGAGATGTGGATATCTCCGAAATAGCTATAACTTCTCCCATTGTTGTGTTTTCAATAACTTCCTAATAAATAAATGACCTTGAGCTAATAAAAATCATTTTTGTAGATATATTTAATAAATGTCTGCCTTTAACTCAATTTTCTACATTTTAGCATAATTGAAACATATCATACTTTTTTTACTAATTAAAAGATCTGTCCCTTCGTTGCGGAAAGGCGGGTTCTTGAGAAAAAAAATTTTCATTTCCAAAAACCTGGGTTGGCTGGCGGCTACATGAAAATGAAGTATTCTAATTTTGTCACTAATTTGTTCTTTGTGTTCACTTGTTCTTTTCTGTCAGCTCCAAACGTTTCGGAAAAGCAGCACAGGTGGCACGCAAGAATTCGTCCGGTATTTTAACCCATATCTTCTGTTAGCGTCATTTAAATTGATCCACCTTAAGAGATTTACGTTTTGTTCATAAGCTGTGAATGAATGGATTCACATCGGCGTCCTCTGCCCATTCATCTGCTGAAATAAAAACCGTAAAATCGGTTCTGTACTGGCTCTGGAGAGTTCTATACATCTATGAAAAATAAAGGCGCTAGGTGGCGCTAGATGCGAGCGATTGAATAAATATCTATTTATAATCCGAAGAAAAAATTTATTTTAAGTGACATAGCAACTATCAAACCTGATTTATATGTACTCGGGGCTTTTTTAAGTTCATATTTGTTCCACAGTGTTACAAACTACACTAGTTTACAAAAATATCCTTTAAAAGTTCACAAAGTTCTTCGTAACCTAGTACTTGGTCGTTGAACACGAAAATTAGCGTTTTCGAGACATAGGCCAAAAACATACTTTCCAGGTGTTTTTCGCGTAAATTTCCTCATGATTAGAGCCTGTTTACGACCAAAAAAAATTGCAAAAATTGAAAAAATTGATTGATTGTTTTCGTGGCTAAGGCTCGATTTCAATACAAATATGAAAAATGGACATTTTTAATAATATCGATAGTATATCTGGAAAACGCTTCTTTGGAAGATAAATGAAACTCCTTCTCATGTTTAGCGACCCAAAATTAAAAAAGAAACACTTTTTCAACGTGGTACCTTTTTCGTGTAAAAAGCACTCACTACTCTTTATTGGAAGTCTCTTAATTTCAAGCTTAAGCTCAAATTTTCCTTAACAGAAAATATTACACCACGCTATTCATACTAGATTTGTTTTATTTAATAAACAGTTCTTAATTCTTTTTTAAATATTTAGGTTATATAAAAATCTCTCCCAGCAGTCATTTTCAAAATTACTTCACTAAAAGCAAATGTGTTTTTGTATACATTTGTAAATTTTTGAAACAAAAAATGCTAGACTCTTTCATAGAACGAACTTCCAATGGCCAGCGGCAAAAAAAAAAAAAAACAAAACAGCGGAAAGCCAACAGCAGATAAACACCAAAACCAAAGCGCGCTACATCGAGTAAAACATTTCAAAATATGCATAAAATGCATAGTGAAAATAATAAAACTACGCATACATCTGCATTTATTTCCACATTTTTTGAGCTAGATTTTGATTACAAAAAATAAATGCAAACATGTGTGCAATACGATAGTAAACAATGCTTAGTTGTTTTCTATATTATGAGTTGTAGTTTTTTGATTTTTATTCGGTGGAAATGAACATATTCTGAACTGTTTTTACGCACATATTTGCATTTGTTTTTGTTGTCTATTGGTTTCCATTTCAACAACGCTAAAACAAACAAATTTTGCAAGGGATACTCGTTGTGCATCAGCCGCAACTAAGTGGAAAGTTAAAATCACTTATAATTATAATTCGATTTCAATGACCATCGAGTATTCTTTGTTTCAATTTGAGTGTTAGAATATAAAAAATGTTTACAAAAATACTAGCACTGTCAATTGCTTTTTCGAAAGTATAAAAATAGCGTAAAATTTTATGCGAAAGCCTTTGCTGAATGAACTTTTATCACTAAAATAAATATTAAGTCTAGTAAAACGGAATCCATAATTTTTTCAATAGCTAGCTTTAGTATTTAAACTGTATCTTGCGTTGTGTAAATGCGACCGGATTACGTTATATAGCGTTAGAAAGATAAGATTAGGTACTACAACCACTTCTCAGATAGTTTTGTGATTGCTTGACTCAGTGTTGTTTGAGCGTCCGTCAAAAATTAGCACCAGCAACGAGAAAATACCCAATTTTTACAGGTGTTTTTCGAAAAAGACGAAAACGCAAGCCAGGCGGGCGAAAATGTGAATAATGTTTGTGGTCCTGATACTGCAACGGCAAATGACGCACGAATTTTGCTTCATCGATTCCGTTGCGGTAATTTTGATATCAAAGATTCTCCTTGCTCTGAAAAACCAAATGTTGGAAATATCGATAAAATAATGGAAATTGTCGAGTTCGGATGTCACGTAAACTCGGAACTAAACATTGCACAAAAAGCCGTTTGTAACCATTTAAATATGTTTGGAGACAAATTGTGTTCCATCAGGACAACGCCAGGCCATACATATATATCGATTCTAACTCGCCAGAAACTCCAGCACCTTGGTTTCGAGGTTCTTATGCATCCTCCTTATAGTTCGGACCAAGTGATTACTATCTGTTCCTGCCTATGTCGAATGATTTTGCTGGTGAAAAAATCATCTAAAGAGAAGCTTGCGAAAATCCAGTTTTTTTGTTGCCAATAGGGATGATGGTTGCCACTCTCATGACATTATGAAATTACCTTTAAAGTGGCAACAAGTTGTCGAAAAAAAAACGGTGCATATTTTACCTAAATCGGTTCATTATAACTAGGCAAAAATATTGGATTTCCTTTTACTAGACCCAATATGACGGCTAATATTCGCACCAGAGCCTACACAAATTCGGCTGAGCTATGCCAAGAATGATAGAATACAAGATTGCGGATTCCACCCTGATATCAACTAATAGTGACGCAAGGATAGCTAGGGAAGGAGAGAGAGCAAAGAAAATATTCTAAAAAAGGAGACGAAGAAGCGCAGAAGAAGCGGACAATCAGCGAAACGACTGAAAAGTTTTCTTAGCATTGTTTGTGTAAGATGCTTTTATTTCGTCAGCGAATGGGTGGTTGCTGTCTAATCGACAAAGAGAGGACTAGCGGACCGCGGAAAGCGCAATATTGTATTCTATAATTCTTGGAACTATGCCGCAAATAATTCATTTTAGGCACTTGAAAATTGCAACAACAAACAAATTAAAATATAAATAAATTATAGGTACAATATAAGTCTTAATTTTTTTTTCGTTTCAGTACACATAACTTCTCTAAAAAACTGATGTTTTTTGCAAAATATTTGTAACTAGCTGAACATTAAAATGCGAAGGGAAAATTGCTAACTCATATCCAAATTTTTTTTTGTTTTCGGAAAAATTCAAATTGACACTGTTTTTTTGCAAAATTTAATTTCTCGAAATGTGTACAGAAAAAATGTATATTGGCCAAACGGCTGTTATACAAAACTTTGTTTTCTGCTGTTTTCTGATCAATTTTATTTGTATACATTTTTGTTTTTAGGCTAACTTGAACTTTGTGTTTTTAGACAAAATTTTTTTCTTTAAAATCGCACTTAATCATTCAAATTCAATTTGGCATGACTTCGTCTATAAAACAAAATTTCAAATTTTTTTTTTTTTTTTTGTTTTTTTGTATTACATCTTTCGAAAGAAGAATGTTGACACTTTTTAGATCAATGATGTCTTTTGCGCAAAAACGTTGAATCTATGGAAAAATGTGCAATCAATCTGAAATTTATACAATTGTTTTTTTTTTCAATTTTCAACTTTGGTATTTTATTTTTGATTTTACAAGAAAGCATTTACATTTAAAACATTTTTTCTTTTGCATGAAAAAATTGATTTTTATTTTATGAATAAGGTGAGAATTTGAGAGTGTTTGGAAATTATCAAACACTACATCCTAGCCAAAACCCCCACCTCGCCAATGCCTGTCTTTTCATCTTCTCGTGTATCTGATTTTACGGAATTTGTAAAAGTTTCTGTATACACTTTTTTTGTTCGTTCGCTTTTGGCAATTAAGGCGAATTGATATGAGGTGGAGTTGAATGAACAGCTAGCTAAGCGATTTCGCCTCACGGCTAAAAATGCCAAATTACTTGTATTTGGTTTTTGCTTTTACGACTGACTTTGGGAGCGGAAGCTATGTAAACAAAAACAAAACATATATAAATTTTGACTGCTAAAATCGACTGTAGAAGCAAAAACAAAATACATGTGAATTTTGTTTTTAGACAATCGATACCACCAAGGCGAATACGTATGAGGTGGTAGCATCCCATGAGTTGAGCGCTTGTTCTTCTTGCACAATTTGCATTTGTTTTTTTTTGTTTACATCAACAAAATACATGAACAATACTGGGCGAATTCAGATTTTAACATTGCATTATCTTGCTATCACTTTCTATGGATCCAACTAAGATACCACCTTATATTAATTCTTCTTGACTGTTTGGAGGTGGTACTCAACAGATTTTGTAGCTACGCAGAAACTTTTTACCCACTTGAAGCGCGGAGGAGTACGTATTCAATTATAGGCTACATTTCTACCGGCTATCTAGGTAGGATTGTTTTTTACGAGAATTTTTATGGTGCACTCAGTTAAGTTAAGTATTTCTCTCACCCAGCCGTTTTTTTTATTGAGTTATACTCAAGCTGCATGAAAATTGAATATTTAAAATGCGGATGGGGAATGTCTGCGATGACAGCTGATTACTTTCTCTTATAAACTCTATAAGGGCTGCTGAAAAATCGTCAAAAATAGGAAAAACATGAAAATTAAGAGCACATGAATAGATGGACCATTTTATTTTACTGAAAGGCCTGAAGGGGTAGTTATTGAGAGTAGGGTTAAAAGGGTAGGGTTAAAACCGCTATAAACAGCGTGAGCGATTAGAAAGCATTAATGAATTATTTTGTTAATAGACCTCCTTTGTAACTTAGTTGCCTCTGGGATTAAATAGAATTTCGCCGCTTCGTTAGATTTTTACAATCAATTTCAACATCACTCGAACGCGTTAAGTGAGCACACAAAGAAACAAATATCAAATAGAAATCAACCACTTCAGAAAAGCCTTTGAATGGCCAGCTTTTACTTTGACTCAAAGCATACAATTTACGAACTTAATTGCCTGTGTGTGATTTATCTTTCAATTCCTTTTGCTCGGCATTTAGTTACTTGCTTTATTCCATTCACTCAATCACGTATTTTTTCTCACTTTCCTTGGACTGTTAAGTGCTTTTAATCAAATGCCAATTCCATTCATTCATTTGTCTTGAGCACTTTTCAATGTTTACAAAGCGTTAAGGTGAAGTGGATGTACTGGAAAATAGTAGAAAGATTGGCAGCTCAACATCGAAGCATACTTGCAGGCGTTTAAGCGTATCATTGGGGCACAACAAGCACCACAGTGATTGCGATTAGTACGCGCTACTCCCAAACTGATTAATTAAATCGGTGACAGTTTTCGAAATGAAAATGGAACAGCTGAGCGCTATTTTCCGAATCTATCCAATACGAATGTTGCTTTTTCTGTTACACATATACTTTTGTACTTTGTATTATCGGCGTACCTATATTTGTTTTAATTTAATTTCGACGGCAATTAAAATGCAGAGGACAAAAGGTAAATGGGCAATGAATTAAAAAAAAGTTCCATTTTAGTGCAATGCATTGGGCAGTGAGTGCAGCGCGGCGTAATCAACGTTGAAGTCTGGCGCGTCAGTGTAATCAAATCTTATCATTTGCTACCTGCCAGCCAGCCAGTCAGCCAGCCAGCTAGCCAGTCAGCCAGCCAGCTAGCCGGCCATATTCCTTCAACGGAATTGGCCAGTTTGTAGTGGCGGAAAGCCCACAAAACTCCTGCAAAGTGCATGGCAATTAAACTCACTAAAGCTAATTGAAAGGGATTAACGTCAAGCTGTGGACGAAGAAAGATCACGAATGATAGGGCGCAAATGCAAGGATGCGCTCACGGGGACTAAGCTAAAATGGAATAAGAAAAAAAATAGCACTCCCTACTATCTGCTTTTTTGTATATCTGCGTATGAAAGGATGTAGTACATAATGGATGTGGGCAGCTGGGTTGAGTGGATTGCTTAGTAGATTTGTTTAAGTGGTTTACTGATAGGAGTATCTGAATTTTTTTTTTATCGTAAGTGCAAAAGAGTAATAGGAGTATAGCATAATATTGTATAAAAATGGGGGCTAGTTAGAGGGTTATACATTTTTGAAATGTTTGTATTTTGCTCCTTAATTTACTTTAATTAAAATCACGTTTCGGCTATAAAATAAAGTTTTTCCCATAGCATGCTAAAACAAATCAGAATCCGGCTTTAGTAGCATCAAATATTTAATATTTTCTTAAAGGTCGGTATAACTATTTTATAAAAAGACAAGCGGATATTCACTTGAAAAAGGATGGGACCGCAAAGGAAGAAATCAATGCGGATTCAGATGTACTAGAATGGAAACTTCAGCAACCAAATACGATCGCAGTTACCACAGTTCCTTTGGCACATCGTAATTGTTTTTTGTAACATTGAGGCAAATTATTAAGGAGAATGTTAAACTCGAGTATTAGAATAATTAACAAACACATGTGCGCCAATTTGGACTTTGCTAATATTTTCTAAACGTAAACCTATTCAATAATAAACCGCTCGATGGTTTTGCAAAAGTTAGCTCGGTTTTTGATGGCCTACTAAAGTTTTCATGCCCCGACCAAGTTGTTTTCGAAAAAGTGAAAAAAATATTATAATATATCTCTGGGCGAAATGAACGATTAGAACACACTTATATATCTAGTAACACTAGTATTTTTTTGAAAATCTTGATTACAGAGCTATCTAACGGATTTTTATACATATTATATTTTCAATATTTTTTTTTTTTGCAACAGATACATACATATGTATATATTCAATATCATACAAATCGGACTATAAAATAATTTCTAATCGCAAACTTTTCTAATTTCCCCAAAACTGGATCATAAATATAGATTTTTTCAATAACTCAACTCCAGCGCCACCTATTGGATAAATTTTTTGTAAAATTGTTTCTTGTAGCACCCCCATTATAAGTTTCTAATTCCATCATAAGGGAATCATAAATACATATTTTTTGAATATCTCGACTCATGCGCCATCTACCGTCTGTGGCTGCCTATGTCCGTGCCACGAATCTAAGGAATTTATTGTCTAAGTGTGGTTAAAATCCGTTCATCGGTTTTTGGTCTAAGCTTTCACAAAGCAAACGGCTACTTCTATATATATAGTAAATATATAGATTTCACGAAAAATATTTTCGTAGAATATTTGAACCCATTCGTGCTCACCAAAAAGTGTATTTTTGCCCCTTACTTCAAGAAACTTCAAACAAAAAAAAAAATGGCAAGTCGCTAGAGTATTACAATGTTCTAGAGAATTATTTGCCCGAAAATTTCACAATTGGTCTTCTCAGACAAAATCTGTGTGCGATTGAAGCAGATTTCGACAAAAAACTAACAACTAGTCTCACAGAAAAATTAGATAGCAGCTCTGTTAACTTGCAATGTTAATGTTAATGAAGGAGAGGAGCACACATTACTGTTGGATATTCGTTTTTTTTTATTTTCTGTGGACTTTTACGTTCTTTGTATGAAGATTTTGTTTGAGAAGATCCCTAGTGAAATTTGGCGGCAAAGAATTCTCTAGACAATCTTAACCCTCTGGCGACTTTCCAAATTTTGTTTTGTGTGGGATAAATTTTCGGGGCTCAAATTTTTTAGAAAAAATTTAATGTAGTGCAAAGAAAAACACCAGTGGAAAAAATAATAATTAGCGAGAATTTGACATTGTATACATTTAATTTTATGTGCACATTGATGTTTCAAATTTGAAAAGCGGATTGTTGTTGCATATTCATTTAAGTTGATATTGACATTGAAAGTAAATTTTTATAAATCTGATTATTGGCTTTAGATGCAAAAATAAACTCTGTTCAGAGATAATTACAATTAAGTAACTTTTGTTTTTTTTCAACTCACAAAGAATTGAAATTCAGCTATAGCTCAAAAACTGTTTTACTTTTCTATATTCTGGCTTCAGTTTCGGATTCAGATGAACATTTTGTATTATGATTTATATAAAAATGTGGAAGGTCAGAGAATTTTTAAAATTTTATAAACTTGTGTTATCGAAAAGTTTTGAAGTACATATGAAAAGCATGATCTTGTGGTGAATGTAAGAAAAGTAAGGCGAGGGTGGGACTGTCGCCAGAAAGTTAAGGGCGAATTAACTAACAAATTGCTGAGGCCTATAACACGTAAGTATAAAATTAAAAAGTAACGAGTTCCAGAGCTTATGGGCGGGATGTTCATATAAGAGGTGCAAATACATAAGTACGTAAATATTTCTGCATATTTTCAGAATGGAAATTAAATTAACAAATTGTTGGAGCCAATGTCACTATAACCGATAAATATTTTACTTCATTTGATAATTACATTATGCCTTATTTCAATACTCGTACTAATCCACTCTCGGGCATAACACATAATTACTATTCTAGAAAATCATTTATCTGCCAATGACAGGAAGAAGAAATTTACATTTTAACTATTCCACTTTTTAAAAAATGAAGCAAATGAGAGCAAGCACAATACGGTCGGAATTGAGATGGGAAAACTTGCTAAACGAAAAATATGCAGCGTAGCTTTATACTTCTGATTATACAAAACGGAAACTTATGTAATTTCATTTTCTCTTTCTATGCTACTTTACGATTCTTTTACCACTTTGTTCTTCCTCCTTTAATTGCAGCGCAATTAAGCAGCAATAACATGGCATAAATATGTAGTAAAATTACACTCACTTTTAAAGTAGCTATCTTATTCGAATATTTTGTATATACTCGTAAGCATCCGACGACGAAGTAGGTAGTAGCTACCCTGCAGTGAAATGCCAAACTAGTCAACAAAGGATCCAGTATATGGAGTGGTATTTATTATGCCATTTCGAACTGCCTGCTTCTTGGCGCCATCTGTTTTCGAATACTGGATGGTACAAAGGCAAAATGACGACCCGGCACTTAATATGCTCAATTCGCGGCGGCCAAAATCGAATTTAATTCAAAACTGTTTGAGTACTATATATCCTTCTACGATATTTCTAGAGTTTCTAGACTCTTTATAAAATTAAAAGCTTTAGTAAGCGATGTATTTATTTCTTTGAAAACGCAATAATAAACTATACAAATTTATATCTTTTCAATTATAATATCCTATTTTTAAATCGAGCAATAAATAAAGAAGATCCGGAATTGCATTCAGTGCTTCAGTGGATGAAGACAGACTAGCTCCTTTGTACCCTATGAATTTGTTTTAGCACTATCTACAATTGCTGAAAATAGGCCGCTGTACGAGGCAATCGTGTCGAACCAGTGCCTCGTACAATTAGGCAACATCAACGTCATATGCAACAACCTCATAACTACCCACTTCCATAAACTGCAAGAACGACATCTGAGGAAAATGCCTCCAACAATTTCGAGCTCGACTCCCCTGGTGTTGTGCAGTTGGTGGATTATCCCGGACAGTGTTTTGACCATTGTCTTTCACGGCCGGGGATTAAGGGGGAATTATGTGAATAACGAGGCACTGCCGACGGGATTTGAGCACCCACCGTACGGAAGGAAAGGCGTTCAATAGTTGAAACCCGAGGAAAGATAGTGAAAGAATGATGGAAGCGGCTCGGACACGGGACTATGCTTTTGGAATGGTGGTACTATGAAAGTTCGGAACCCCTAGAACACCACCACCACCACTGTGGGATTTTCGGTTCCTCTGGTGCCGTGTTCGTATCTGGTTGGGCTCTGTGGTCGAGAAAATAGAGTGAAGGATGTGATGGTGGGACCTTTGATATGGGCTCATTGCTTGGGATGGTTACATCGCGGTGCTACCGGAGTGGTGGGAGAATGAAGTGATTAATGATGATGGTTGCCGTGAACGTAAGCTCTGGTCGGGGATGGAAATCTCTGGTTAAGAGCTTTGTTAGGGCTGCCGCCGGTTTTAAAAAATAAATGCCAGAAAAAGGGAAAAATAGAAATGTAAGAAAGAAGGAAGACAAGTGGTGTCAGATGAAGTTCCATTCGTATGAACGCAAAATGGTCTAGGGTGGTGTGGGAGCTCGAACGCGAGGTCAGACCGGGGATTGATCTGGCAATGCAGAGGGCGGCGAGTCTCGGGAAGAGATTTAACCATCGGGTTGGACAGTCTGAGGCTTCTGTACCCGTAGTAGTGCTTCCCGCTTTTGCTGAGTTGATCTCTGGTTGGGCCTTGTAGTTGGGGTCGCAGAAATCCGGGTTTTCACACTGCTCTGGGCCAACGGCTACCAGTCCGGATGCGAAATGGGAGCTCAACTTGAAGTGGATTCAGACACGCAGTCTGACCGGATACTTTATTTTGATTTCACGGGGAACAGCAGGCCTCTGAGAGGGATCCACCACGTGGTGGACATCTGGCCTATTAATTGGATATGACCCCTTATGGTGAGTGGTTTAATACCTAAATGCGGGAAGAGCTTGCTAGTTAATATTTCACAGGACATCGCGATGCAAAAAAATCGAGTTGCTTACATAAAAAAAGATAGAAAATGAGGTAGTAGCGTTGCTAAGAAAATTGGTAGTATGCCAGTTTCGGGCGAGCAAGTTTCACTGCAGGGTAGCTGCTGTTATTACAGTGGCAGATGGTTTCGCAACAAAGTTGCTACATTTGCAAGGGGGCGGGGAAGTGGGAGCATTAAGCGGACATGTTGCAGGTGTTGTCAAGCCGCAGCATTAATTTACGCAATGTTATTTATTCGTTTACAAATGCAACGCAGATACAGAAATACGGCATACAAAAAACAAAAAACAAAAAAAGATAAACAAAAAATAACCACAGCTGCATATAATAATAAATGCAATTAACTTCAATGGAGGCAATGGCGTTGCGAATGGCACGTCGACGAATGGCGAAATCGGGAATTCGGTCGCCAGCAGCGCAATTCATATCCTCATTTAATTTGCACTCATCGATAAATAATGAAATTATTTAATTGCAGGCGTTATTTGTTATACATTGGCGTTAACCAAAAAAAAAAAAAAAATAGTAATAATTGCCTCGTAAATAAATACAAATAGAGTGAAGGTAGAAAAAAAAATACATTGTATTAAAGTCGACTTTTATTTGCAAAAGTGAAACGCAGCAGTGATTGTTAAAATGAGTGTTCTAAAAATAGTATAATTGAGTATACCATGAGATTTTTAAATTAAATATCTCCAGGTGTTACTTAATTTAATGAAAATTTAAATAAAAGTGGACAATAACAATTTTAAAATGCAACTATAATTAAAACATCACGAGCGATTGCATAAACGAATTTAACTTAACTGAAGTGAAATGAACGATTTTAAAACGATGAAAATTTAAGATTATAATTTTTTTAATATATTGTAATAGTAGCGGATAGTGTGGCCCATTGGATGTGCCCAACAGTTTCTTGTAAAATACGCACGGGAATATTTTTGTGAAACATTTTAATCGTCTAACTCCTCAATAGATGGCCCCTTCTGTCTCTTTTGTAGCAAAATGTAAAAAACTCCTATAAAGCTGGGATATCAAGAAGTTAAATGTACCAAATAATATTTACCACATAATTTCACAACGGATTGAATACACCAGAGCTTACACGCCAGAAATAAGCCAGAACTGAAAATGTGTTGAAGGATTAATTTCGTACTTTTTCAAAAGTGGTACAAAAATTTCACATAAAATCAAATTGTAGGGGATTAGAAATGTTTGCCATAAATTCTATTACGAATTTCTGAAGTGATCAAACCAGAGCTTAAAACTCATCTTGAACGCCAGAAATAAGCTGATAATGTGTTCAAGGGTTAATTTCGTACTTTTCCAAAAGTGGTACAAAAATGTCACATAAAATCAAATTGTAGGGGATTAGAATGTACCACAAGAATATTTGCCATAAATTCTGTTAAAACTTTCTGAATTAAATACAACAGAGCTTTAAACTCACCATGAAAGTCAGAAATAAGCCAGAATTGAAAACTTGTGTGGGGTTTAATTCCCACGTTTATTCAGAACTGATACCAAAATTTGACATAAAACCACAGTTTTAGGGGGGGTTAATGTGTATGAGAAAAATGTTTTTGGAAAAATTTCATTACCAGTTACTTTTCTAAAAAAAAAGCTCTAGATGCAATATCTATAAATAGTATGTTGTATACAAATATTGGAAATTAAATTATTAAATTTAAATTCTTCTATTAGCTCTAAGTAAATCTAAAGGGCCCCCCATTTTATAATATTCCACAAAATTTTATTAGGTACATATGAAGGCTAAACTATCGGTAGGTATTTTATTCATGACGACTGCCTTAGGCGGGCGGGTAGCGTGTGCGAGCATCACTCGGAGTGCCCCGAGTTCAAATCTCGCCCATAGAACCTCGCGCTATTTTGTTAAAACCACTGGCGCAGTTGATATATTTGATGATATAAATGTTGTTGCGGCTGTGTTTGCACAAATACGGCAGAGAATTTGACTCAAACGTCCTAAGAGTGGTTTTAGGTTTCCTCATTAGAACCGGACGTCTGAACAGAAGGTGCTCAATTGCCTTTTGCTCATTTCAATTCTTCAGACGTACGTGAGTTCTAATCGGCCAATGTTTTGTGAGAACTGCCGCAAGTCTCGCGACGAAAGGCCTACCGTTCCGCCAGAATAATTAATGCCATTTTAGGTCTTATTCGGGTCATGTTTTATTTATGGTGATGGAGGTAAATACTTTTATTTATTAAACCTATTGTGACTGGAATCGGCACCTCATTTGGCTAGCTGATTAGCTGCCTCATTTCCAGCTATGTTGCGCTGACCAAGAACCCAAATTAAATCTAGTGAGAGCTGACTTCAATTTGTGGTACAATATCACGACGCTTAGCAGAAATTGAAGGAAAAGTTCGGCCAAACATCGAGCTATAGGATGTAAGCGCCAAATTATTATTACAGTAAATTGCGATATATTAGAAGTTCAATTAACATATTTCGAAATCCAATATTTTATACTTTTTTTCTATCTGCTAAAATGAATGAACCACTAAAAAAATAATAAAACTAGAGAACATATTGGCGCGCTAGGAAATATTCAAAAAAGTTAAAGAAAACAAAGAGCAACCTCTAAAGAGTCCCAGAATTTGATTAACGTTTCTGCGAAACGAAGTTCCCTTGTTTTTAGCTAAATGACGAAGTTATTGGACCGTAAAGTAATAAATTGCCACGAGTGAAGAAATACAGCAATGTGTCCTTTAACAGCCGGCTATTTATGTGGACTTTGAAAGCAAAGGCGGGGTGCTGAAGGATAATACCCACTTTGAATCACCGACGCAACTTATTGCAATACATTATGGGTTCACAAAATCTGAGATTAAATCTGGCTTTTTTTTATAATTTGCTTTAATCTTTTATGTATATGCAAGTTTTATAGCTATATTTTTTACTTCGGCATATGACTATTTTTAAAGCTTAAATAGAGTACTTGAATATACTTCGAATATTTTAAATTTATTAAAGATTTATTAATTTCAGGTCACAACGTATTCAATTAATAAATAACAGACCTGTAATATCCAAAAAATACTATTTACTAAAAAGAAAGTATGTGCCTTTGGTTGCATAGTAAAATTTTCTTCAAAGTCAAATATAAATTTTTGGAGAAGAAATGTTAGCAATTTCAGATGTAATAAAATGCCAAAGAAATGCAACTTTCGATGTTCTTTGTATAAACGAATAATGAGATGAAATGAAATGAAGTCTAGTTAGATCAAAAAAATAAAAAGTATTTGATTTGGAAACGTTGCTTTGTTTTATGGTCAAAAGCATTGTTTAATATACTTATACATATGTATGTACTCGTATGTGTGCAGGCATTGTAATTAGTTGCGAAAATAAATCATGACGTCTGCATTTCTCACATCCTGTGCAAATGGAAACAATCTGGATGTCTGGCGAAATGTCTGCTAAACATTAAGCTGCTGTGATCCCCAAATGCCTGTTTGGCATTAGATAGATATAGTCCAACAATACCCAGCGAACAAAATTACTGGGCACAGAAAGCGATTATATTCCTAAAACGGACACTTTTTCGGATATTAAAGAAAATGCGCAACAACGTCAGCAAACAAATTATCAAAAAAAAAAAAAAACTTATGGAAAGTTATAGCCACACGAAACTTGCACTTCATTTCAGTGAAATTTAATTTGCTACAAAACTGCGTACCCAAAAAAATTTCTAAAGTTTTAGATTTAAATGTGTGAACATTTTGTGAAAAAGTAAATTCTTCTTTTACAAATGCATAAGCTTGAAAATCAATCCCGATCTATGTCCGCTTCTACGCGTTCTCTTAGAAATTAAAATCGAATTATAGAACCCGAAAATACCATCAGATTTTTGAAATTTTTTCGCCCGCACAATTTGACCCACCCTAAGGAAAATTGTTATTTTTGTTTTATCGAATCAATAAAACTGCTTTTTAAAATTTTTGCTAACTGTTTTATTAAATGCTAAATTTTTTCAAGCGTGGCAACCGTGCTTTCATTTTTTTTTTTTAAGTTTACATTTCCTCTGATGCAGTTGCACCACGCGAAATGAAAGCGAAATTTTATTGGTGTCATCACAAAGGCACGAATGGCAGAAAATGGAAGTACCACTCGGGAACTTCTAGGTTTGAATATCATCATCCGGCAGGAAACTTAAAATTTTTGATGTTTTGTTTACAGCACGCAATTTTGTACCCACGAGTTAGTATGAAAAAAATACTAAACACGGAAATGGCGGATTGAGTACGACCTGTTATCGTTGAAAGCTTTGTTCTCAATAAATCTACTTCTAAATTGTTCAGATTGAATATAGAAATGTTAAAATTATTATTAGTGCTTTTTTTAAGTCAGCAAAATTGCGTTTGAAAATAGATTTTTTAAATTAAATACTCAAAAACGAGTTACGCAGTTATTCCTTATTATTACCACAAAACTATTTGGGTTAAAGTTTTGGGGATTTAAAAATAGTTAACAAAAAAATATATATTTTATTTATAACATTACTTTTTACTGATTTTAAATTTATTAATTGACGTTTTTTTTAATGTAAATATTGTAAAATAATTTATGTTTATTTAATTTGAAAAAAAAACACCTCCCCTTACCGCACCTCTAGGTAGCACCATCATAGTCTTAAGTCGTGCGAATGGAGGGGATTATTTGCATTTTGGTTTCGGGCTAAAAATAGCCGTACTTCTAATACTATAAATGCCCAGCAAATGAGATGTTTGCAAACTCAGAGCTGTAAAATAATGCAGTCATTTGCGAATAATTAGTCGCTTGATTTTTTTTTTATTAAATGATTGCAATCAATTGTTGTATTCTACGAATAAGACTAAAAAATGAAGTTACTAATCAGACTAAATTTAGGTGACTAATTATTAATTTTTAAAGAATTTTCCAGTAGTCATTTGAGTGTAATCATTTCAATGAAGCCTCCTTTTGAAGTCAATTGAATGAAGTCACGCCCTAAATACACGCGTGAGTGCAGCGACGTTCGAGTACTTTGGGTGGAGAAACTGTAACTGACGAAATTCCACGAGAGCGATATTAGATACCGATTAGAGTATTTGTGACTGCACTAAAAACTTAAGTCATTAAGTGAATTCACCAAATGACTAATTAGTCGGAGTTCAGAAAAAGAGTTCAGTCTTCAAAAATTAAGTCATTAAGTGAATTCACCAAATGACTAATTAGTCGGAGTTCAGAAAAAGAGTTCAGTCTTCACTTTTTTTTACTTTTTCGTCAAAACGTTAGACAATGACTGCATTCAAAAATTGAAGAATTTATTGATTGTTACTTAAACTAATTTAAATTGCATATGATTGCAATCATCTACAATCCGGTGCACAAAATATTTTTAATAGTTGGCTGGGTATACGTGCTGCATACAAACAAAGAAAGTCTACGCTTTGTAGGGGTTTTTTTTCTCCACTCCCTCCCCCATTCGCTAACAAATATCTAAGTTTTCCCTTTCCTACTCCCCTCACAACGCTTGCTTGTCTGCCGGTGCCGGTTTGGCTAGGCTTGCAAATTCCGTACCGCCATTCGCGCCGCCGCCCAGAAGCACTACAACAAATACACCCACGAATACTTAACACTATCGTTTGCCGCCACTTTTACCCTCGACTATTTTTATTACTTTCTTTTTGTATTGCTATTATTTTGTTGTGCATATTGCTTCCACGTCTGCACTGGCTGTTGCGAATTCCCCGTGGGCCAACTGCACATGCATACAAATTTACATTTGTAGTTAGTTATATGTACAAGGTATGCACATATTTTATTTAGTTTACGCCGAAAAACATTCACCTTACTAAAAGTAGGGTTGTGTTTTCCTGTAAACAGCATCCCCCCGTGTGTGCTGGTGTGTTTTGGGTGGTGGCTAAAATAACGGAACATTTATCGTAAGTAAATTCACGCATTTATTCCCTTGTGTAAAATTCAAGGTGAAGTCTAATAAAATAGAAAACGACATAATCGGACAGAAGCAGTGAAAGCATTTGAAACGGTAGAATGAAAAAAAAAAATTGCGGAAAATTTGTGGAAAATTGTGTACACTATATCCGAATATGGGACTGAGTATTTGGGTGAGTATTTGTGCGCGTACGTGTGTGGCTAAGCTTGTACGTCAGGATGCTGTGTGAGGGTCAATCACGAGGGTTGTTTATGATTGCCAAAAAAAAGGGGCGAAACGCTTTGAATTAATAGTCCTATGCCATACCACAACATACTTACCATGTACATCTACAAATACTACGCTAGAGGTTTCGGTAAGTGATGCGCAGTACTCGTAGAGTTGCTTAAATATACATACAATATTTTAGTAGCGAAAAGAAGGTGAATGTATTTCAGTATATTTTGTGGATTAAAGGGAAATTTTGAATGTTACCTTTTTGGCGGAGATGAAAAGCATGTTATCGGAAATGGAAAAATATCACAGACACATTTGCGGTAAATGGTTGCAGCAATAAAATTACTGAAAGAATTGACCACATGGTGCTCTTTTTTTTTTTAAATAATACTGGCAATGTTTTTCATAATAAAGTTTTCACGTTAATTTTTAGAAAAAAATACTCCGTGCTATAACAAAAATATAACTGAAAACTAGAAACTAATAAGGGTCATATAACCATAAACATTATGTAAAGAAAAGCTGAAAAAGGACGTGTTAAGGAAAATGAATTAGTTGTAACCCCTACAAAAAAGGATCTTGTATACTCTACACAAGAAGATACAAGATCCCACAATTAAAAACATCAACTTTCGCGATACTAAAACTTGGTGAATCGGCGAAGTATCTTGGAAAAATCTTAGACAAATGAATGAACTGGAAACAAAATACCAGATATCGAGAAAATAGATTAGGGAGTTCTTTCTAAAGGAAGCGAGTAAGCTGTGGAAACGCAGTGGAACCATCAACACCTCTAAAGTTATGTAGCCTAAATATGGCATAAGAAAATGCCAAGAAATTCTCTCGCTAAGTAGAAGTAAATTATTCCTAGCTATGGTACTACTTATAGGACATATTCCTATAGGGAGGTACGCAAAACGAATAGGGGTCCCTCAAAACGAGTTTTGCATAAGCTGCTATGCCGAGGAAGATCCAGAAACAGGTGACATGAATTCCTGGGTGCAATTGAAATACTTCACTCAGGTTCGTTGATTCGACATACCATTATAACGGAACTTAGGGTTAAAAATTCAAAACCGCCACTTGGTCACAAAGGCTCTAATTACTGGCCATGTG
Source organism: Anomoia purmunda (assembly GCA_951828415.1). Lineage (NCBI taxonomy): Eukaryota > Metazoa > Arthropoda > Insecta > Diptera > Tephritidae > Anomoia > Anomoia purmunda. The sequence continues at coordinate 21,643,433 of OX639993.1, forward strand.
TGCTGACACACTGCCAGCTGACTCTACAACCTAACCTAAACTATAAAAAAAAACTTTGTACCAAATTTATTAAAAAAAAATTATTTAATTAGAGCTTAATACGAGTAATGCCGAACGACTTTTGAAATTTTTTTGAAATTTTGGGTTTGGAAACGTTGTTTCATTTAACGCATGTAGTTTATTTGCTAGAACACCAGTACAAAAAAAAAATTAAAAACTAACATAAGTGGAAAAAATTCGTAAGTCCAAAATTAAAAAAAAAAATTGTCTAAAACTAACCCGCATTGATTTTGAATGAGTTACAAAACAGCATACTCAAAAGTTTCCGCAAAAAAAAAATTAAAAATTTGAAAATTTTAGGAAAAATTTTTTTTCGTAAAAAGTTTGAAATTTTTAGTAATTTTTTTTTGCTAAAAATTAAAAGAAAAATAAATAAAAGTTTGAACATTTTAAGAAACTTTCTTGAATATTTTGGATAAAGTCTGAAATTATGATATACATATATAGTTTTTTCTGAAAATTACGAAAAATTAAATAGTTTGAGAATTTTAAGAAAATGTTTTTTTTTGTAAAATTTTGAATTTCGATTTATGTATGTTTTGTGTTTTAGAACCAACTAAAGCTTTAAAAAAAATAGCAAACAAGATTTATTGTGAAACATATTACATATTTACAATTCTTTTAATGTCAAGTCGTTTTTGTTAAATTTTTATAAAATTTTCGATCGTTCTATAACAAATTTTGCACAGAATTTATAAAAATTAAATAAATATGCATCCAAATTTAAAACTGTTGAATAAAAATTTTTAGGAAATTTGTGGGTATGCGCACTTTTGTGGTTCCTTTATTACGTAATATTAAGCATGTCTGAGATGACTCAAATTCCGGAAGGTTGCTGAACATATTTTGAAATTTTGGTTTTGGAAACTTTTTTTTTCCAGTTAACGCATGGAGTTTATATTGCAGAAGATTTGCAAGAACGCCAGTACAAAAAAAAAAATCACATATATTAACGGGAATTTATAAGTATATAAAATCCATTCGTTATATGGGAAAATGTTCGTAAGACGAAAAGTTAAAAAAAAGTTTCAGAAATCAACGAGAATTTTGAGCCACTTCAGACTTGCATATATTTATGCTGAAATTAAATGGGCTTCAAAACTCCATTGCCTATAAGCTATATGCTTTTTTTTTATGGACCTAAAGTTTTATAAAAAATTAACAAACACGACTTAGCATTAAAAACATTATACAAATTTAAGAAAAAAAACACCATGTGATCCGTTTTTGAGTCACCGTATGTGTATAACAAGAACTTAGAAAGATCGACAATTTAGTACCTTCTGCTTTGAGTTAGTTACCTGTGTATGTATGTATGTATTGTATCTGTATATATTCTACGTTGGAATTCAGAAAAAAGCACATTTTCGATATACTCTTGGGAGAGTTTAAAACTTTAAGTGTCTTTAAAAAATGTGTGAGCCCGTCAATTTGTAACTACTTATTTAATTTTTAATTTACCTCAAACAAGAAACTCTTAAAGTTCAATTTACTTTCATTATATAAATTTTTAAATTAAAGTTCTTTTGGCAAAATTTAAACGCACCAAGTTGAAAAACACTTGGAACTAATCAATCGCATGATTTTTGATATTGAAATTCCATTTGCGGCATAGAGTAAAAGCGGCACTTTAAAGTGAAGTAACTTATTTTTAATAAAGAAAGGGAAAATAAAAATTTGAATAAGATTCTAGACAAGGGGCTATCCAGCCTCTAATGTTTGGCTATAAATATTTAGAGCTCGTTTAAGACAAATAAGATAGAGATATAAGAATGGGAAACTTGTGTTGAATGAAAAGAGAAACCGACAAATGTAACGAGTTGTTCATTCTTATATTTCTATGTTCTCAGTCTAAGACGTTTCTTTCTTGCCTAAAACTAGCATTAAAATTCTCTAGGAGCGAAATAAAGCAAAGGCAAATCAATTAGTTAGCTATTTATTTCAGTGATCAACATTAAGGCGAAGTAGTTCGGTTAATCAAAAAATAACCAACCTATTGTAACCTCGTCTTTGATTGTTACCCGTTGTAGATGATTTCATTGGGTTTGTATTCCAAGCTATCCAGAGCACTTCTTACTATGGTACCTAAATTGCGGCGTCAAGCGCTGCGTTTTCTAACGCCAATTAGTGGCAGCGCTCGTCAGGAATGATATAATACAAAATTGCGCCTTCTGCGGGCAGTTAGTCCACTCTTTGTCGATTTGACATATCCACCAATTCGCTGACGAAATAAAAGCAACTTGCTAACAAAACTTTCGAACGTTCCGTCCGTTGCCCGCTTCTTCTGGGCTTCTTCCTCTTCTTTGTTAGAATTGTTTCTTTGCTATCTCATTCACTAACTATTGTTACGTCACTATCAGTTGCTCTCAGTAAATAAGATGCAATCTGGTTTTCTATCATTCTTGCGCCAGCGTTGTATCCAAACAACCGCGACGTTTTCTTATTCCCTCGAAGTTCGTTGTTGGTATTTTACTTTATTTGCCTTTTTATCCCTCCCATTTTTGTGCTCTTCTCACCTAACGCGCTGTCAAAATTGAAAATTGAATTTGCTCGGCGCTAGAGCCGCGTTATTGTGGGATGCTCCATAGAAATTGTATGAGCATGAAAAATTTTGGCAGTTAGTGGACACTTGACGCGACAATTCAGGGTTAGGCCTTATCGCTTCTTTTTCTTCACCGAAAAAAAGACAGAATCAAGACAACTGACATTTAACATGGACACAAACAGCTGAGATCTGACAGCGACCTCTAGCTGTGATTTCTGACAATAAAAATTATTAACTCACGTAATAATTGCACTATGGATGACAAAAAGGATAAATTTCTCGTACGCAGTCCTTTGTCAAATGAGGAAACCCAAACTAAAACCGGGGAAAAATATTGATACGGAAACCAAATCGCCATAAACCCTTTTGATAAATTGGCATAAATATCGGAAATTCTTGATTTTGAAGAGTTTAATCACGCCCTCAAATCTTCATTTGTATTCAGAGTGGTACGTTGATAGAATAATTTTGATATTTCGAAGCAAAATGGAACCGAAATCGGATTTTTTTAAATACATATTTCATTTCCATCGCCAATATGATGCGTCCAATTTTCAGGTATTAGGCTCAACAAAGTTCTTCTAGCTATAAATTAAAAACAAAAAAATGGTTTCAGCTGTTACAAAAATTGTGCCAGTTAATATGACCAAATGAATTTTTAGAAACATAGAAACATAACTTTTACAATTTAGTTATGTACCGGTTTAATGCTTTTCTTATCATAAAATAAATACAGATCTTGCACTCGAACGAAAGAATAAACTGAAAGCACATTTTATATCTTCAAAAATTAATAGTGTTTGATTTCAAAACTTAAAACAGAATACAGTTCCTAAAAGAATCCGCATTTAGCCCATAAAAATAACAAGGTCCTTATGGAATATATTCTTGTTTGCTTTCTCCAGCAAGTCATCAATCACATAGCTCTAGGCTTTTCTAGACTGGCTCCTAATGAGATATATATTTAGCAAATGGACGGAAGTCAAGGCTATATATTTTTTTTTTTTTTTTTGCAGAAGACAGGTAACAAGTGCCTTCATTTTACGGGCCAATAAGAAATAATTACTTTCTCTTGGAAGTTATGGAGAAGATTTTGCATTAGCATATTAGAAGTCAATCTTAAGAGACGATCTCTAAAGAAAAAGCAATTTTCTTATCAGAAAGCCATATTAACAGAGACAGCTCATTTAGTGCTATTTTCATTTAAAATTACATCGGCAAGCCCATTTAGAATACCACCATTAATATTGGAGTTTGAACGATTACATTTATATATGTATGTATGTAGAACATTTTAAATTAATTTCGCTAAACGCTAACATGTGTTCAAAAAATAGCCTTTAATATGAAATTTTTTTCAAATATTATTTCGGTATTAAATTAGCTAAAATCTTTGACTTGCTTATATCTTCAGATCATCCAGAACGTATTTAAATTTGCAAGACTACATATGTGCGATTATTCTAACAAGCAAAATTTTTCATTTGTCAATCGGTTTAAATTGAATTTCACTTTAGCTGCAGCTGTGACGGTTTTTTTTTGTTTTTTTTTTTTTCGTTTTTGTTTTTGCGAATGAGAGGTACATAAGCTATTCCACGAACTCCTGATGAAGAATAGCAGTAATTTTTCGTTTAGTGACACATTTGGATGTGGAGTTTTCAGGCAAAAAATGCTCACCAACACACAGTATCTGGATGTTCAGTAGTGTTGCCAAATGTCTTGAATTTCCTAATAAATTTTAAATTTTCAGCCAGTACAATATTTGCCAAATATTTTTGAAAATTTTATTATTTGTTTGAAATTGTATATAAACTTCTTCTTAAATGATCATTAATAAAAGCTAATTGCGTGTAATGCCAAGGCTTTATAATTACTGTATTAAAACGAGTATAGAAATTTCTAGTTTGACAGATTTTCCATTAAAAATTATGCCGCTATTTCTAAATTTTTGAATTTTCTAGTACCATTGACACTGAAATCGTTTTTAAATATGAACAACGTATGTATGTACTGACATTAGGGTGACCCCCTTAATTTATAATGCGCATGTAAATTTTGGGTCCGATTGGAGACTGTTAAGGCATTTCGCATAGGGGAGCATAGTTCAGATTTCAGATGAAGACTACAAAAAAATTTAAATAAATAAATAAAATACATTTTTTTTCACATCTAATACCCAAACTCTGACTATAGTCGATAATATAACATATAAATTTTCCGATTGAGTCTTCATAGTGTAATATCTGTGACTATAATATTATCGATTTTATCGATAGTAAATGAGAAAATATTTAATTTTAATTTTTTCATCTCCATAGAGAAATCTGTATTTCGCCCCCCTATCTTTCTATCTACATTTAAGTACCACTCCAATTTACGTATGATATCAAGGATTTTTATGAAATTATCTAAAATGTTTATGACGTTTTTATCGTACTCTTAAAGTAAATTTTTTTCCATGGCCCCGTTTAATTTTTGTAATCCCTTATTTTTGCCAAAAATTTTGCATTCGTCCCGCATTGCTAAAAAAAAACCAATCCGGCAACACTATTTCCCACACTCGCTCTTCCCACATTCAAATAACGCTTGGAGTGTCGGTGTTAGCTGCATTTGTTCTTTTTTTTTTTTGCCATTCAACACCTTTGACACCTCGACAACCTGGGACGTCATCGCCGCCGCAATGAGAACAATTTGCATTGTGAGATTTTCTCATCTCGCCGTTGTCATGAAATTTCCGATTTTTCCAAAGTGCTTGCTTTTTGCTTGTTCGCTTCGATTTGTCTCTGGAGATTTTCCACATTTTTTTTTGGATTTTTTTGTGTGTGTGTGTTGTTGTTGTTATTGTTGCTGCATACCACACTTAGCGTTGCCATCAACAACATCATCCCAGCAGGAGTGAGCAGGAGCAACTAGCAGCTCAACGTTGTATACAAATCGGCTTGTTGTCGTAGATGAAGCTTTTGGTGTCTCAACTCGTTGTTGTTATTGTTGTTATTGTAGTGGATTTTCGTGAGTGGGTATGCAGCACTGTTTACAAATCGGCTTGTTGTCATAGATGAAGCTTTTGGTGTCTGCATTCGTTGTTGTTGTAATGAATTTCCGTAAATGCTATGCAGCGTTGCCACTTTACTCTACTCATGGCCCCAAAATCGGTAAAGCGTCAAATTTCCCTCAGCAGCTAACAGCCAACAGTTGAGGCATCGCCTTCGACGACTTAAGTTGTTGCAATACTTGCTGTTGTTGTTTTCGCTTTTGCAGCTATTATCAGCTAGCCACATTTTTGTTGGCAGCATTAGCTATTGTTGCCACGCTTGCCGCATTTGTGGCAATTTAAAGAGGATTTCTTGCGTTTCCATTTGTTCTAAATATTCGCCAGCATTTTTTTTTTTTTTTGATTGTGTATCCCAAGTTTAGCTGTACTTTGTGTTTAAACTTGACGCTACTCACAAAAATTTTGATACGTTCTTGCTTCAGCAGCGCCAAGTGATTTTCCATTAGCTGTTTTTTTTTTATTTGCAGGAAATTTTCTACAAATTTGTGAGTGCAAAAATGAAATGTGATGGTGGTGCAGCAATGCTGTTTGATATTTTTTTTTTTGGGAGATTTTGAATGCTTTTATTACTTTTCGACGGCATGTAGGGGGACTGATTGCCTTGGAGTCTATTCGAGGCGTATCTAATGTGATATTGATGAGTCCGCTTATTGAGCTGTCTGTCGTTATTATCGTACGTTATGTCCACATTCTCAAACGACTCCCTTAGCTTGGTATTCAAAGGAAGCATGAGCTGAACATACAAATGTCGAATATCACATTTTGTTCGGCTGACTGTTGCTAATGGGATTTTCGGCAATATTCCGAAATATCCTCTATCAAACTATTGGCAACGCATCTTGCTGCAGCTATCGAATTTACCCTTCTACGAGTATATATGTATATATATATGATCTACATGTAGCTGGCTGGCTGTGTGGGTGGATGCATGGGCTGAACTGTTGCAGTCAATCTTCTTCGCCGATTATTATGCGATTTGGCGACACATGTGTTTTGCGAAAAGCTGTATTCCTTGAATTCTACTTTCATATTTAATTCAAGCGGAAAATGATTTGCCTACAAATGCTTGACAGAATATTATCAAACGATGAGTGACGAGAGGTAGTAAGGATGCGCAAATGGTAAAACAGATGCAGGAAATTGAAAGCAAATAGTTTATAGAAAAGTAAGACATATAATATAACAGAGATATGACAGACATTTTTTGTAATAAAGGATTTACTATTCAACGAAAAAATGTTACAAATTTTTCTACCCTATTGCAGTTGGCATTATCGACACTAAACGACGACGAGTTGTCAAAATTTGTAGCGTCACAGACGCTAATATTGGCTATGAAGTATTGCCGATGACCTCGAGTTCAGGCGACATTGTTTCTGTCGACTCACTTTTAGCTGATGAAGAAGAAAACATATGGTTATTTTTGCTAGTTTGATCATAAATTAATAATGAATAGAAGTGTACTACATATTAGCCATTTATATAACGATGCTTGACGTTTCCGAAATAGTCTCTAATAACAATTATATTTCAGAAACAGTATTTCAGAAAAGTGCAAATGTATTTCAGCAACACACAGTTGTACTTCAGAAAAACAAAAATGTATTTCAGAAAAGGTCAAATGAATTTCAGAAAAACACAAATGAATTTCAGAAAAGTGCAAATGAATTTCAGAAAAACACAAATTATTTCAGAAAAAGTCAAATGAATTTCAGAAAAGTGCAAATGAATTTCGGAAAACCACAAATGAATTTCCGAAAAGGTCAAATGAATTTCGGAAAAACACAAATGAATTTCTGAAACATGTTTTAGAATATTTTTGGCTAAGTAAACTATTACATATGCCCGTTTTATGATAATAAAACCTAACGGCTACACAATCCATATAAAAATTATAAAAATATATTTTCTCGAAAGTTTCGAAAAAATGCAAGTTCTTAACCGCACCACGGTGACCGGCTTCAGTGCAATTTTTAAGAACATTAACAGATGTGACAAAACTTCACTTGTACTTTTTAAATGTTTTGGAGATTTTTATTAACCGCATGAAGTTTGTGTGAGAGAAGATCCCATAGTGAAATGTTTAAACAAATTTTTAGAACCTTCGAATACTCTAAGTGCTAAAGGGTCAAGAAGACTGGCAAAGAGAGATAAGAATGAAGTTAACATATTTTACAAAAAAAAACAAAAAAAAAATTCTCTAGAAATTTTTTTTCATATATCCGAGCGTTACATACTCTATTTAGTTCACATTGATACTTAAACCTTATTTCTAATTATTCGAAAGGAATTTCTCACCCGCCCTAAAAAAGGTTTCGTGCAGTGTACCTAAGCGAAATTTCTATTTCCAGACAAAACTTTTTAGTTAACATTTCTACTGAGTGAAAATATTATTTTTGTAGATTTCGGAATAATACCGAATACAAAAAAGGCATAAGAAGAAGGAAAACTTCCTTAAGCTTTAAACTTCATTAGACAAACAAAGAAGGTACACGTGCAATTTTTTCATATGGAAGAAAATACGCAATGATTTTTTGTTCTAAACTTCAATGAGCAAAAAATCGTTAACTCGAAAAATTGTGCAACATTCTTATTTCAAATCTGGAAAGATTACAACTTTGGTTTTTATAATTTATGTTACAATTTATTGGTTAATTTTTAATATATAAACTTAAATAAATTAAAAGAAAGCATGTAAAGCGCGATGTAGAGAAATAAAATTGATGCCGAAAGCAATTCCGTTCCTTCGTACTTGCCAAGTTTGACAGCTGGGTGACGTGAGGACAAGAAAGAAGAGAAACAGCCCTTTGCCATGAAATTCGCAAAATGTTAACTTATCATCTTCCTTTTCCTCTCATTATTCGTTTTTTGGTTTTCGCTCATTACGAGGCCAAAACGAATGATCAGATCATGACGATCATGAATGAAACACATTGAGTTTGTAAAAACGAACATTGGCTAATTTCATGGATTATGTATACCTCTAAAAAATGTATGGAAAAATCAAACCCAATAGATAAAAAACAAAATATTTTTGTAATCAAATAAATTGATGAATCTCTGAACAATCTCTCAACTTTGTATTAATACTCATAGTTAAAAGAATTTAGAATGCTGCGCTTTCTGTTAAACGCTCGCAGTAAGTTTGACAGTATCAGTAGAGATTCGGGTGATTTTACTGAGCAAAATTTAATAATAACGAAATAGGCCGGCAGCTTCGTCAAGTATTTATTGGGTCTACTCATACATTCCGCAATGACATTGATTCGATACGGAAACAATTCTTGATCGAAAAATTTCATTTGGTGATTTATACCATCGAAAAACTGCTTTACCCACAAAGTAAAACTATTGTATTGGCTAATTTGTCAAATGAAATTGATTCCTTAAGTATAAACAGGCGTCGTGAGTGCAGAAAGAATTTAGGTAGGCTAGTGCTCTTTGAGCAAAACCATTGATTTTTGTTTATGTATTTTTCAGTCTTCAGTATCTGTCAAATATGGTCTTACCGTCTATCAAATGGATGCCGTAACTGCTTTTTTGAATGGCGATCTTGAGGAAGAGATCTACATGGCTCAATCGAGTGGATTTGATGATGGCTCTGGTCGTGTCTGCAAACTACGAAAATCTTTATACGGTTTGAAGCAGTCTAGTCGCGTATGGAACATAAAGCTGAATTTGGCGCTAGTTAATTTCGGCCTGCAGCGTAGCAACGTCGATCAATGCGTATATCTTCTTTGTTGCTGACCGCAAAATGCTGTTTGTTGCTGTTTACGTGGATGACGTCATCCTCTTCGCCAACGATACAGTGCTGCTGAACAAACTGAAAGATAAGCTCTCTAAAACCTTTAAAATGAAGGATCTGGGTACAGCAACTTCAATTTTGGGTATCCGTATAACTCAAAATGTCAGAGTAGGAACTTTGAAGATTGACCAATCTCGCTACATTACCGATGTAATTCGACGTTTCGGCATGGAAGAGTGCAATCCTGCAGGTACACCTCTCGACGTGAACCAAAAGCTGTCCGAGGAAATGTGCCCAACTAATGACGACGACAAAAAGGAAATGGTTAGTGTTCCCTACAAGCAACCCATTGGATGTCTGCTGTTTGCCGCTCAGGTCACGCCACCGGATATCTGCTTCGCTGTAAACTTGCTATGCCGATACAGCATGAACCCAGGGAAGGCACATTGGACTGCAGTAAAGCGGGTCATGCGCTATCTCAAGGGCACCGTCGACAAGGGCTTAGTCTATAAAAGGAGCCCTAATGACATCATTGGTTTTTGAGACGCTTACTGGGCAAGTGACGTAAGTGAACGCCGTTCAACCACTGGCTATGTTTTTTTCTTTTCAGAATGCAGCCATTTCTTGGGCTACCAAGAGGCAGGGTACGATAGCCTTATCATCTACTGAGGCCGAATTAATGTCAGTGGTGGCTGCGTCTCAAGAATTAATCTGGCTTAAGCGATTGGAAAAGGAGTTGGTGAACGAAGCTTGGAAATCTATGACTTTGTTTTGCGATAACAAGAGCGCTATACACATAACTGAATACAACTCGTATTCAAGCAGAACGAAGCACGTCGACATCAAATCAAAGTTTATCCAAGAAAAAATTAAAGACCGTCAAATTAAGCTAGAATACATAAGCACCGATAAAATTTTAGCAGATATTTTTACAAAAGCATTATCTGCACCAAAAATTAACCAATTTTCAAATGAAATTGGACTTAAGTAATTTCCTATCATATTTTTAAAAACCAATGAACTGTTTTGAATAAATTTAAATACTTAATTTAGGGAAGGTGTTGAAAGAAATTTAAATGTGTGAAACACCCTTTATATACTACTTATTTACTATTGACAAATGTCACTCAGAATCGTAGCCATGTTTACTATGAATAAAGTTTCCTTCTTCCGTTTATCATTGTCACCAAGAACGCACGTCTTTTTAATTAACCATGCTCTGCTACTCTGCACGTTTTAACAAAAACATACATATAAAAATATAATTCAAGGCGTTCTCATCAATTGTTCATATAAACATTTATTAAATTCCCATTTCTTTAATTTTCCGTAACGAACTCACCAACGGATTGATATCCACAAAAATTCTTGATTTTACGGTCTCAATGATTCTGCAATGATTCCACCATCTACTATGAGCCACATAAAGTATTTTATCGAGTCGGCAAGTGGGTTTAACCGCATCGAGAAATTTATTATCGGTACGAGTTCAATGAGTTCAAAGCAATATTTGGCAATCGATATCGACACATGTTTCGATCGAGTTGAGTTCAATGATTATACCCATTGTTATTTTTTAGATATATGTGCTTGTGTTGTACTTGTTCTGTTGCTTTCCATTTATAATTGAACACTGTACGTTAAAAAATATGAAACATGCATTTTTTTTTTTTTTTCAAAAACAATAGTTACAAATTACGAAATACGTGACCAAACAACGAGCAAGAAACGCAAGCTGACAAACAACCAACTAATATCATTACTTCAAAACTAAATTATTTCCTGCTGCAAGTGCAATTTTCACACTTTTTATAAGCAATTTTGTGACTACACATTTCGGATACTTCAAATATAAGAGAAATACGACATGAATGAAAACAAAGTAGACCAAATGAATTTAAAAAAAATAATAAAAACTTTAGCAGCAAAGCGCAAGTGGAAACACAAACAAATATAAGTTGAACTGCAATGGCAAATAGCAAAAAGTAAATAGTAGTAGCAATAAAATGTCCGGAAAACAAGCGAGGGGATATTGCAAATATTGCAGCGTAGGGCAAAAGAAGGTAAATAAGCAAATAGCCGGCTGCAACTATATGCCCGCCCGTAGAACAGGTGTGGAAAGGATGGCGAGTTTGGGGCAACAGGACAGCAGTCTCAGGCGAACGACAGGACAATGCTCTGAAGTAGTAGTAAAAAAAAATATAAAAAAAAAAAACAAAAACATTGTGAAAATAAGAAATACATAGAATTCCACAAATAAAAAAGTGATTGCTTGTTAGCCTTTACATGCATTCACTTCGCTGCTGCAGTGAAATAAAAAAAAATATAAATTCAACTGGACATTTTGTTCTGGACATGCAATGGATGGCGAATTGTTGCTTAAAGTGAAACATCTTCCTACTTTTTCGTTGCAGTTGTAGCTTCTTCGATTTCTGTTTTTTGTGGATTTTAAGTTGTCCTTTCGACCTGCCGCTGTTCCAGTTATCTATGGCCGGTGGGATATCATTTTACCATGTCACAGATTTACACATACACATACATACTATATATTATTCAACTATATATATCACGCACTAAATCAAAAAAAAATAGAAAAATGTTCCAATCCAAAAACTTCAAGGCGGCTCTAATTGATGCACACATTTCCTTTTCTTCTTGCTCTACTACTTTACCATTTTTTTGTATTAAACCCGTTCGCTTTGTCTGATCCACAAATAATTCTATTTTACGATAACATTTTTGAGTTATGACTCTTTAGTATATAGCTTGCATTTTGTAAAAATTTCGCTGCATTTTCAGATTGGAAATTTGCACAACAATCCAATAAGTTTTCTTACTATGCAAAGACTTTCATAATAAAAGTTTCAAAATAATAGTCATTGTTGATTTAAAAAAATTGTTCACAATGATAATTATTTTTTATTATAACTTTTTATTATAAAAGGCCTCAAAACAATAGCTATCGAAAACTTTACAAATTTGTCTCACTCATAATTAGTATCGATAGAGATTTGTAACTCTTATTAAAAAAGGGATGACTTTTTTTTTGAAACTCAACGTTCAAATAAGTATTATTCTGGCTCTCGGCTTATAAGTGGGGAACGACCAAACATCGATTTTTAGAGCCGAACGTGACCGAAACGAACTTCGGCAATTTTTTTGGCGTAGGCAAAGCGAACATGTTCGAAGTCTAAAATAGTAAATCAGTGAACTTTTAAAAATTAGTGATAATTTTTTTTTGTTAGTTCTATAAAAAAACCATATAAACTAATGTTTCAAGCTTTATACAAAATTTATAAAAACTCAAAAAATTTGTATCAAAATTTGTAAATTTTTTTGAAGTATTTATATGTAGATATTTTTTGGGTATGTAGTTTTATAGCATATTTATATTTAGTATAATAAAGTGCAAGTTTGAAGTATGTAGCTAGAATTAACCGTTAATTTTTAATAATTTTTTTTTTTAAATTTTACCCTCGACAACTCTTTTTTTTTCATATATCACCTATACAAATACAAATACAAATTTTCTGTGTTAGAAAATGTAAAATATTGTCGGCCTATAAAATTATTACAAATCAAATGGAATTAAAAAAATGCATGCGCTTTATGAAAAAAAGTTCGCAAAATCACAAAACCCAAATTAATTTAAAATAGCGGTTATTGTGCTAAAATGAAATAAGCTATACAACTGCATATCCAAAAGATGTTGAAAAACTTATGGTAAAAATGTTTAGAAGCAATAAGTAATATTTTCCATCAGAATATTTTTTTGTTTCTATTCCTCAAAATATTCGAGTTTAACCATTGCTTCGGAAAGTCCTAAGTTCAAATAGAGCAACAATATATGTAAAATTGAATATTTTTCATCAATTTTATGCTTCAATTCTCCATCCTTCTCACATTCTTAAATAGGGATGAGTCAAGGAAAAAAAATATATTGATATATTTTAAACAGACCTGTTAAATTTGAAGTACAATTAGTACTCAATACAAATACTTTTTAAAGTACTTATAATGAATACCTACGTAATTGGTTTCTAGCTGAATTGAAATTAGGACTCGAGTACAAGTACTTGTAATTGGAAAATATTTGAAAATACCATCAAGTACTGAAAGTACTCGAAAATACTCGCTAAAAGAATTGAAATCCTTTTCCAAGTACTTCAAAGTAATTCAAAGTAATTAAAAGTAATTGAAAGTACTTGGAAAGTACTCGAAAGTACTCGAAAATACTCGCTAAAAGAATTGCAATCCTTTTCCAAGTACTTCAAAGTAATTGAAAGTAATTGAAAATACTCGCTAAAAGGATTGCAATCCTTTTCCAAGTACTTCAAAGTAATTGAAAGTACTTGGAAAAGGATTGCACTGCTTTTAGCGAGTATTTTCGAGTATTTCCAAATATTTTCCAATTACAAGTACTTGTACTCGAGTAGTAATTGATACAAATGTAATGTACTGGAAAAGTATTGAGTACTTCTCTGGAAAGGCAAAGTCCTTAAATTGCTACTTAGTACGAGCAGTATTCATGACTTAACAGGTATGATTTTAAATAATATCGGTATGTGCGGCCGCCGTAGCCGAACGTGTAGCGTGTGCGCGTTTCATTCGGTGGGTCCCAGGTTCGAATCCAGCTCGGGGCAAGTAACATCCAAAAATTATAGAAAAAGTTTTTCTAATAGCGGTCGCCCCTCAGCAGGCAACGGCAAACATCCGAGTGAATTTATGCCCATGAAAAAACTTCTCACAAAACATTCGCCGTTCAGATTCGGCGTAAAATTGTAGGTCCCTCAATTTGTGTTACAACATCAAGACACACACCACAAATTGTAAGAGAAGTTCGGCCAAAATCGCTTAAGCGGTTGTAGCGCCAATTAAGTTAGTAAGTAAGTAAGTAAGTAAGTAAGTAATGTGCAGAATAAAAAATATCAATATTTTTAACTCGAGGTGCAATTCGATAATTTTTAAATTTGTAATTTTTCATTGGTTAACAAGCAAATGCCATTCGTGTTGTCAATCTGAATCGCAGCCATTGGTCTCAACACCAGACCCCGGTAAAAGAGGCTGGTCTAGCGGAGAACAAAAGAAGAGGAATTGCTTCCTGGCTACACACACAAGAAGTCTTCGCGTATTTCCTTACACGCCACTGTTGGCAGTAGTGAAGGAATTTGTCTACTTGGGATTCAGTAGAAAGCTCATGTATATTATCAGCTTTGAGGTAAAGCGAATAATACTTTTGCCAATACTTAGTTATTGCTTTCGGTTAGATAGTCAATGGAAAAGCAGTATCCTCTCTCAACGAAAATCAGTAAGTAAAAAAATTTCATATTTTAAAATTACACAAGTAACATTCCACCAAATTGCAGACGTCTGAATCAGCGTTTCCCAAACTGTGGCACGCGTATCACTGATGATACTTTAGGCTTTGAAATATACTAAGAGTGCCTAAAATTTTGGAAATCAGATTTTGCAAAGGTTCAAATTTATGTATGAAATTGATAACTAAATCTAACAGAATGTTTCTTATGTACCTCTTCAAGAGTATATCGCGCGGGCAAAGTTTATGTAGCGAAAATTTATGGAAAGTGGTCTAACAATGCTTTTCCGAGATCCGCTCTTTTACTAAATAATCAAAAAAAAAAAAAAGGAAAAAAAGGTTGGACAGTTGACAATCGTTGTCTGCTGAATTTCTATTTCCGATCACGTTTTGGTTTAAAAAAACGTTTTGAAGTGTTAAATGAATTTGTTTTTTAAATAAATTTGTGGTGCCACTCCTCCGAAAGGACTAGTACGATTTTTATGAAATTTTGTATATATATTTGGTAGTATATTTTATGCTTGGCAGAGAGTTGCCACCTGCTTGAAAATTAAAATTAAATTAAATAAGTTTTATGAAATGTTAAAATATGGGTGCCAAATGTTTCGTCTCGCCAATCAGATTCATAGCTAACTTTATGAGAGTTGCCACCTGTTTGAAAAGTCTAACTTAATTAAATGATCCACAATTTATTTGAAATACGGAAATATGGCTGCAAACTGTTTGATTTGCATAGAAGAAGGTTTAGGGCATATAGAGTGTTGCCACCTGGTTGAAAAGTCGAATTTAATCGAATAATACACAAGTTATACGAAATAGTAAAGTATGGGCGTTAATTTTCTTGTTTTTCTGAGGACAAAGTTAATAGCTAGTTTTATTTAAAAAAGGTTGCCACCTGCTTGAAAAATCGAATTTAATGAAATTATCCACAAGGATAGAAAATGTTAAAATATGAATGTCAAACCGTTCGCAGAGGAAAATTAATAACTATAGGCAGGGCAACGTCTGCCGGGGTTTTTAGTATCAAATTAAATTGAGCTAATTTCCAAACAATTTTTTAAAAAAAACACCCTGTAATCCGAGTCAGCTATGCAGCATGCCACACCAAGCACAAGTATCAAATGAGTCAATTAAGGTGCGTATATGAATTCAATTTCACATAAAAATAGTTATGAAAGTGATACTTGTTATTACTTTTCACATTGTTGTTGTGATAAATCCAAATATAGGGGAGGTGGTTGAAAATATAATGTTAAATAAAAAAGTGGGTGTTGCGCTTCAACTCATAAGCGTTAAGTTTTACTATAAGGAGGCGTGCAGACAAAAACGCTGCCAGCAATTCTTTTGTACACATAACGGATTTATATAAAATGAACAAATACAAAAACAAACATATGTATATGCATACAATTTTAACAATATAGTGTAAATAAGTTTGTTTTAAGAGTACCATCGAGGGGTGTGTTATTTGAACAGCAGAGCGGTCGGAAAAAAATGATTTATAAAATATGAGAAGTGTAATGTAAATACTCAAATAGTGGTGAAAGCGGATGCGATGAGAGCCAGCAGCGTGGCATGGCACTTGAACGCTTCAAAAATTCAACATTGGCATCTACAGTATGAAATGAAATATAAACATATACATACATACATATATATATATATATATATATATACCCAAACTTGCATATAAGGAACAACAATATACCAAAGGGATAACGAGAAACAATAAAAATCGCTTACTATGGATGCATTCGAAAGCTGTGTCACGGTCAGGTCGCTAAGGAACAACGAAGAGAAGATACACTCATAAAACGAGTGGGGTCGATCACTCTGTTCGTGTACCCCGCGTGGGTCACGGTGGCGGGGAAACTTTTAAAAGTGGCGCACGTTCGCACACACACAAACAGATACGGGTGCAACTAAGGAAAATAAGCCCATAGAGCCAAATTCAGTACAATGAAGGCGCAGCGTTGCCAGATGGACGATTTTTAGCTGCGGATGATGAATGGATGATTTCAGTGGTTAAAATTACGGCTTCAGAAATCGTTCAAAGAAAAAGTGTACATCAATATTTTACTCCTAGTTTACACGGTCAAGCTTTCAGAAAATTTATTATTTAATTTCTTATATCCTCACACTTTTTACCTACATGTGTGAGTTCAAAGAACTAAAGATATGTTTAATTTAATTTGTCGTTTAAATATTGATACCCTAATTTTAATTTTATTGCCGCAAAATCTATTAAAATTTTATAATTTTATTTGAAGCAATATTGAGCCACAGGAGGAATTTTTTAAAAATCAATAACCAATATACAAAAATATGTATATAAATAATAGTATATTATGGATTTTAATTGTTATCCTGAACACAAAGTATTTATGTAAAAATATCACTAAAATCGCATAGTGCTCGGAAAATAATAGAAACACATTAGAAAAGTTTTCGTTTTTTTTTCATTATTTAATTTTTACTAATTTTTCATAAAATTCGAGTTTTATTAAAAAAAAAAAAATTAAGAAATTCTCATAACAAAAAAAGGCGATATTTATTAAAAAATTTGTTGCTAGCTTACGGTACTAGGAATATATAGTATAAAAAATAAATACAATTTAGAGCATATCAAAAAATACCACAACTTAATTTAGTCTTTCAAAATTCTTGAAAAAGTGTTTGCTGCAGAAATTTGTTGATTTTTTTTTCAAATTTTTGTATCAATAAAGCTGGAAACGCCAATTTTTTTGCTGTTTTTATGTAATGAGATTTATCAAAAAGTTACTAAAAATTACTTACTTATTTTTTGCACCACTGTATATCAAAATGTGTGCACACATTTTTAAGTATTTTGTAGTTATAACAACTGAATTTAATGTAACTTTAATTAGTTTTTTATTACCAAATCCATGTCGATTTAAATAAAAATTACCACGGAACGCAAGTAATCGTTATTTGGATTTTTTTGTATCAAAAAAATATTGGGGGGAATTGGTTCCAAACAAAACTTGAATATAATCTTGTGCTATAAAAATCTGACTTCCGTTTTTTCAGAAGACTTTTTGTTTTAAATCGTTATTTTTGATTTGATTAATTTTTATTTTTTCAATTAAAAATAACCGTTATTTTTGGAGTTTTTTAGATAAAAACTAATCGATATTTTGTGATTTTAATTTTTGCGATCAAGTATAATCTATATTTTTTAATTTTATTTTTGAGCGATATTTTGCGATTAGGAACAATCGATATTTTTCGAGAAAAAATTTTCCGATCATATTTTATCAATATTTTCCTTGTTGCTATTATTGTTATCGCTGCCTAAGGTTTTTGCATCTTTTATGACCGGAAAAAAAAACGATTTTCATTGATCGAAAAACTAAAAAACCAAAAATTATCGATCAAATCTTATCGAAAAAATAAAACTCCAAGAATAACGATAATTTTCAGTCGAAAATATAAAAGTCACAAAATATCGAAAAAATAAAAATTCAAGAATAGCGATTATTATTTTATCGAAAAATAAAAATCCGAAAAACATCGATTAAATTTTAACGGAAAAAATCCCGCAATAACTGAAGAAGATTTTTTGTTTTAGCATAATTGTTATTTTTCAATTTTTACTTTTTTCATCGAAATTTCGAAAATTTTTCGATTATTTCTCTCAATATTTTGTGATTTTGTTCGCCCATAAAACATAAATATTACAATTTTTGTTTATTCATGATCGAAAAAATAAAAATCCAAAAATATCGATCAAATATTATCGAAAAAATAAAACTCCAAGAATAACGATTATTTTCAGTCGAAAATATACAAGTCACAAAATATCGAAAAAATAAAAATTCAAGAATAGCGATTATTATTTTATCGAAAAATAAAAATCCCAAAAATATCGATTAAATTTTAACGGAAAAAATCCCAGAATAACTGAAGATTTTTTGTTTTAACTCATTGCATAATTGTTATTTTTTAATTTTTACTTTTTTCATCGAAATAATCGTTATTCTAGGATTGAAAGTTTTTCGATCATTTTTCTCAGTATTTTTTGATTTTGTTCGATCATAAAACATAAATATTACTATTTTTGTTTATTCATGACCGAAAAACTAAAAAAAAACCAAAAATTATTGATCAAATATTATCGAAAAAATAAAACTCCAAGAATAACGATTATTTTCAGTCGAAAATATATAAGACACAAAATATCGATAAAATGTGATCGAAAAAATAAAGTCACAAAATAACTTTTAAATCATGATCTTTTTTTTATAGAAGTTCGGCCCCTATTAAAGAATTCCCACATATTTTTTTTATTTATTTAATTACTGCCATTTGAATCACTTTTTATAGAACCAAAGTATTAACGTGCCGCTAATCACCTCTTTTGAAATCGCCACGAAAGTATTTCAGAGTGGAAAGATAAACTATTTCGTTTTGTATATATTAAATTACAGAAGAGCACAAGCAACATACGGTTTAAAAAAAAAAGTTTTTGGGCAATCAAAATTATTTTATACTTCATTGTAATAATGATTTTCGAAATTACTTTGTGTGGTTTGAGATTTGTTTTTTCTGGCAACGCTGTACAGCCAGGCGGATAAAAAGGATTTCTATTGAAATCTATGGCATAGGACGCACACAGAGACACATACGGGCGTAGAGCATGAAGTGCAAGTTTTCCAAACAACAGCATTTACTTGATGCTGAAACTGCAGCTGATGTCGGCATTGCAAGCGATGAGTACGTGCGCTGGGTAGGACGTGCAACACTTTCTGCGGGTAACCAAAGCAGAAGGAAACTTGCCTTCCTTTCGAATCCAAGTGGTGCTGAGTGGAGCAGTGTCGTAAGGTTGAAGAGAAGACAGTGGGGGAGGAGGGTGCTTATGAAGCAAAGTAGCATGTTATGTCGACGCTCTGATCACGATGATGGTGGTTGTGGTGACGGGTCGTTGAAGAAATGTTGAGGTCGATTGAGTTGATAGGGAGACGTGTGGCAAAAGGTTTACATTCTTTCGCCTACTATCAACCTGCATACAATCCACTTCATGCTCTACACGCGCTTGTGACAGCAATCGCATATAATCTGGCATTGCTGGTGCAGTTTAATTTGCTGTCAGTGATTTCCACATTGCTACGTTTTCCATAACGTTCTCCACAATTTTTTTTTTGGAATTTTCTTCTTTTTATTGCCAAATATCATCTGTGTGCCTTCCACACTTGCCAAACGCTTGCCACGCATTCAGTTGCCTTTGCGCTTGGCACTTGCATTCAGTTTATTTGGTGGTGTCACTGGCGCCACTTTCGAAAGCTTCCGTTAAGCGCTATTCAAACCAAAATTTAACCACGACCGCCTTTGCGCTTATTTTCTACATATTTTGCATTTTTTTTTTGGTTTTTACCAAGATATCCTGCTCTTCACTGCAACGTCATGTCATGCCGGCAACTTCGATTGGTTTTGCTTTTACTTTGCTGTTTTGCTATTTTTTGTTGTTATTGTTTGTATTTGCATTGCATATGCCATATGCCACTACAACCACGTTCTATACTTAGCAATCAATTTTGTCGTTGCAGCAAAGTCGTGGAAACTTGTAAGTAAATATCTATATAGTGCATACTTATCGCATGCATGTTGCGCGCCTTAAAGTATGCCATGTCTTCGCGTCACACACTCCAAAACTTTCCACATGCTGTGGTTTCCAACGCTATTTCGCGCTAACATTCTTCTACTTGCAAGTTTGTTTTAATGACAAATTCTTCCGATTCTACTGCAAGACTTCCGCCGTATGACATTTTTAAGGCTGTCTTCTTTAAAAAAAAAAAAAAAAAGAGAAATGCTATAAAATAATTTTTTATCTGTTTTTGATTGCTCCAAAATGAAGTTACGATTGAAATCTTTTAAAAGCGTCGATTTGTTGCTGGCTTTTAAGGAAATTGTTATACGAGTGGAGCAATGTAAGAAGTAATTTGTGATTCAATTTACTTTGTGGTCGTAAAAGATGTCAGGTGCAATTTAAGCGTGCTACAAAAGTAGGGAAGGAAATTTTTTTTATATAAGCCACCTAAAAAGTTGATAATTATATAATTTTTTTTTTAATAAAATGCAAAGTGATCACTTGCGGCTCACACTAATTTGTGGCATAGAACACTGAACTTCTCCCGTTTGTGCTGTTCGTTTTTACATTGTACCAAAAATTTAGGGACATATTATTCTTCCTTTACTAAGGTAAAAATTATTGATAACCTAATTTAATGTAACATAATCGAAACTAATGCACGATGATACTCAAGAATAGGAAAATATGACACTTAGCAGTTTTAAAATTTTTTTGTTTTGCTTGCCGGGACTTACTACATATAAATCTGCCACCACATACTCATAGCACTGACTATTTTTTGCAAAAGTTATCAAGTTTATCCAGTTTTAAGATCACTAGCTGGTCCGGCGCACTTATGTAGTTGTACCCTAAAAACCGCCCTATTTCCACGTCAATAAGATGATTTTTCGCATGGTAATTTTCTTAAGAACTGGGCCTAAAACTATGCTTTTTAAATGGTTTAAGTCCCTCTAATGATGACTGCTGTCATTGCAGTTGTTATGTTCTACTACAACGATGTAAACTATATGCCCTATGTTGATACTCTGGCAAAACTCACCAACATGACAGTTGTCATGTATAGAGCGTCTAAAACTATGAGGCAGAAGATAAACAAAGTTTACATCGTTGTCACGAATTGAGTAGGACACAACAACAACAATGACTGTTGTCATAACGAGAGCGATGAAAACCATTTCTGTCGCATAGGTTTAGGCGCAGAATACATGACAACTGTAAGGTTAATGAATTTTGTCAGTGTACCAGCATATCATCACATCATCATATTCTGCATCATAGTTTTAGACACAGTAGCTATGACAATGATCATGGGATATATCTTGTATTTGACATTGGAATAGGGAGGTTAATATGTAGGTGTATATTAAATCTGGACTCCCATGCCACTTAACGGCATTTTTTCACCCCCTGCACAATGGTGTCACTATTGCAAATACATCCTAGGAATTTGAGATCAAAACTACATACATACATACAAGCATACAAGGTCTTTGTGATGAAATAATATTCAATTTTAATATAATAAAATGCATGTTTAAAGTGGCCGCAAATTACTATCGAGTTTTAATAATTTTTTTTACTGATACTCCTCCCGATTTTTTTTAAATGGGGAAAACCGCGGAAAACTGTAAGCAAAAATTTAAATTAACGGTAGCTTGCAGCTACTTCAAACTTGTACTTTATTAAAGTTTGAAAATAAGATTTAACCGGGTTTGTTGCAGAGTAAATTTTTATAAAAAAAAATATTAAAATTAAATAAACAAAAATTAACAGTCAACAATTCTAAATATTTTGCGGTATTATAGGTATGAAATTGACTATATTTTGCAGCTAACAGGTGAGCCTGAAATCGAATTTCTGTTGATAAGCGAGGAAGGCGTAATGTCGACACAGCCTTTATAAATACATACATCTAAATAAACTTACTTTTTTCGCGATTTAATGTAGACTTACCTGAAAAGAAAAAAAAAAGATTACAAATTATGTAAACTGATATTTAGTAATTTGAACAGAGCAAGGAATTAATAAAAGTATCATATGAAAACTAATTATGTCAGGTAAAATCTTCGACATATTACATTAGATCGAAGGGATAAGAAAAATTGGAACTGAAGAACCCACAATTTTACGCTGGCTATAATTTTATGTTAAGTTTTTTTCCACAACACTCGTGTGTGGTCGATTTCGAATAATTCGTATCGGTCAAATTAATGTTAAGGTATGCAGTTTTGTAGCCCATTCAATTTTAGTATAAATTTTATATTTTATTGAAATAATTTTGTAAATATGTATGTATAAAATGCTATTTCAACGTAAAATCCCAAATTTTCGGGAATTTTTTTTTTCGTGTTTTATTAATAACGCTGTATGCACTTTTGAGAATTTTGCATTCGTTTTTTTCGAGAAGTTTTTTTTTTAAATTAAAATTAAATGATCATAAAATAGTTAACAATTTTTATTTTCTAAATATTTACCAGAGCACAAAACTGTATGTAAATATGGCGCAGACATTTTTTGTGTTCACAAAAATAGCAGGAAAATGTATTGACAAGTTTTTATTTAAATTAATTTAACTATTCTTCATAAAAATATGGTAAATTCTATAGCAAAAACAATGTAAGTTTCAAATATTCCAGCAAATTTATACAAATTTTCCAAATTTAAAAAAATTGTCATCATTTAATCGGAATTTTTATAAAACCATATCGAGTATACAGTTTAGCAGCCCATGCAGTTTTACTAGAATAAAGTACAAATAACAAGTAGCTAAAAATTCTTGTTGATTTTTAATCACTTTTTTTTTCTGAAGGTGCGGCGCCTTTTCTTCCATATAACGCATGAAGAAAATATACTTTTGTATGGAAAAAAATGCGAAGGAACACCGTCAGCAAAAAAAAAAAGGATCAAAAATTCGAATTAAAAAGTTTGAAATGATTTTTGAGTTCGATGTGATTTTTTTTTTAATTAGTTCAATTTTTATAAACTTCCTAGAAAGCTTTAAACTTCAACTAACCTGATTTTTATTAGAATGAACTCTATTTTGTTAAAAAAAAAAATAAAATTGCATAAGGAATAATTTTTCCCCACCATTCATTTTTTTTGTAAATGAATTCGAATCAAATCAGACACATAAATCTGGTTTTACGAGTATCAGCGCTCCTGCGCCACCTAGCGTGTAAATCTTTTACATAACTCTTTCTTTTAATACAAGTAATTTATGTTCTGAATCTCAAAACGGAGAGTAAGTGCGACGTAATATATAAGTAGGCTCGTACGCCATCTAGAAGACATCTTTTGTTTTAATATATGTATGTATGTATGTTCTGAATTTCAACGAAGTCATATCTCGACTCATGCGCCATCTAACGACATTACATTGAAGTGTCATTGAGATGTGGTCTATGCTGGGAATTTCAAGCCTATAGCTAAAGGAAAGCTAGCGTAAAATCGATCGCAAGATTTTTCCTACACGGAGAACAAGGAAAGCGAGTTAAGTAAAGCAACTTAAAAAAAAGCTTCTTCATATCATCCTGCCTTACATTACATGATACCATATCATACCATTTCGCTTAATATTTTTTTATTCAACAATAGTCCACCTTCTTGTAACTATGTAGGCGCAATTCTCCTTGCAATTCATAAATGCTTGATGTCTCCCCCTGCTTGTCTCAACCTTTTTCTCTAGTTCAGGGTGCTACATTTTGTTTTCTCTTTTCTTTTCCGTCACTTCCCAATTGCATTATAAACAGCTCCGCTCCGACTCTGCTAATTTCCTGCAGTACTTTTTTCCTTATCCTAATTATTTTACTATTTTTATTTCGCATTTTCCTACGGCTTGTTTTTTTCATCGTACATCTTCGCTGTTCCTTGGGCTCTCATAATTAAATTCATTCAGCTTAGCGTCACAACTAAAAAATTAGTGCCACCACTGGTGGATGGATGTGGCTTGGTCAGAGCAGCAGTGGGTTGCATAAAAGCAGCTGGTCAGCATTGCCAATTGGTTGCATCGATTAAATAATGAAAGTAGGGTAGTAGAAAATATACATTAAAAGGGAAAGCACACCAAAAATGAAGGGAAAATTGAAAGAAAAATGTTTAACAAGGAATATAAAGACATCCTGTCTCAGAAAGCAATGCAGTTTGAGTTCGTTGCATGACTGTGGGGAAAATCTGAACTGTTCAGTAAATTTGTATAGTGGAAGCATTGAAACTTAGAAACAAATATTGTTAATTGGATATGACTAAAAGTGTAATAAGAATTATTTTACCTAAGTATCTATGCTAATATTAGTCCTGTTTCATTGTAACCGAGTTGCAAAAGAACGCTCCTGCTCGGATAAAATTTCATTTAGTTGTAAAAGTAACCCTGTTAGCATCTTCCATGAAAAATCCGATTTATTTAGTGCTATATAGACAGGAAAATAGTTATGCTGGCGAATTTTAGGTTATTTCAGGTGTATATTTCAAAATACTATGCAAACAAATAACGAATTAGGTGCTAAATTGAAATTTCCCATGTATTTTCCCATGTATTACGTCTCAGGACGGATATCATTTTACGTAGTTGGCTCATTTATCTGAGTTTGTGTTGTTGCTTTACACATGCAATTCGTTATCATACCAAGTGTTCTCTTGTCAGTCGGTTACAACGAAACAGGTCTAGTATATTTTAAATTGCTTACCGCTCCGACAATCAGCAGGTTACAAACCAAAAAAAAAAAACCTTAAAACGTTTGGTAGAGAATTTCGAAATAGTAGCTATAATTTATATTGTTTTGAATGTTGTTGCCCTTTTCAAATACCATCAAAATAAAAAACTACTATAAAATAATTTGTTGTAGACCGCATTTTTTGTGTTTCGTCTTTCATTTGCTGTTATGTAGAAAAGGAATTTTTTCAACTTGTTAAAATTTTTATTTATAGCCAAAAATAACTCGAACAAGTATGCGATGTTCCCGATTTTTTTGACCTTTTTTTTTTGCATAAATCTGGATCTAGGAGTGAGAAAATCTTTACGAATTGAGATCAGTTTTTAAAAGCTCGATTCTTAAACAGCACATGTTTTGAGTGCTGGAATTATCTGGCAAAGTGGGAAGTGTAGCTAAGCACAAAAAAGGCCCATTCGGAAGATATTCGAACCTTGGAGGCATCCTACAGCGCTGCTAAACGAAGTAGGCCTTCACTAGTTTAAAAAATCATTTATGTTTTACTGCAGAGTTGTTATTATTTGATGAGGCTCATTGTTGGCAGTTAATTATATAAATATGTAGGTATTTGTGTTTCTTCTGACACATAGAGAAAAACTTTAGTAAAATTGACGAAAAATCCTTTCTGAAAGTTCTTTATTGTTTTATGTCGTATAAATTGGGTAATATTTAATTAAAGCACCCTGGTAGTTTATAAAAACTTCCTATATCTTTTACACCATATATCTTAAGCAATATTTATCTTAATTGTTCAGGTAACTTGCTTGTTAACCAAATGTTTACACCTCAATTGAAATCTAAAGACATAATTAAGAGATTGTTCTCTTTATGGCTAAAAAGCTCGAACTTTTTCTTATTCACTGCACTATTGTCTATGAAATAATTGAAATAATATTAGGTCCTTTGAGTTGATCCAGATGATTGTTAACAATAGGAACAAAATGATGTTCAACTTAAGAGTGAAACTATTTAAAACGTACAGCTGCGAGCAGTGAAATAGTAGTGCGTGTTAGAGTTTTATATACAAATCTTTGAGTTATGCAAAATACCAAACAATTTTAACATCCATTGAAATGCAAAAGTGGAGCATATTTTCCAGGCTATATTTATTAATCAAAATATTTTGATTTGCATAGGTATAAGATATGTTTATTTACAAAGATGTGTGTATGTACTGTATTTTATTATGTATTTATTTTTATGCAGTAAATTGGTAGTAAAGTAATACAAAAAATTGTTAATGGAATAGTGAAGGATTCTTGCAAGTTGTTGTTGTTGTGTATAATAGGGCTGTTACACTTCAGAGAAGATAACTAGCAGAATGATCGACGGTAATATCATAAAAGGCACAAAATTTAAAGCCAAACCCTCTTTGCCAATAGGCACTACTATTTCAATGCTCGCAACTGTATTAGTCAACTTACCTCTCTTTTTGACTACTAAACCCCACTTTATGTTTTAAAAAAAAATCACTAAAGAAAATAACATAGTAAATACTTTTCGGTTTGTTATAAAACAATCAGTGACACAGGGTCACATGAATTTTATAAATACTTTGTTAAATTAAACAAGTCTTCCAGATCAGCCGAAAGCCTCTGTTGCTAGCGCTGCTTTTTGTAAGTTTATGTGATAGTTTCTATTATATAAGCCTTGATAAATAAATAAATAAAATAAATAAACAAGTCTTTTCGGTTGATACCTCAAATTACTTAAGTTTACAAACGTTTTCATATCGTTTAGTTTCGCTCATGAAAGGTAACGAAACGCAACCAATTCAAATCACTCGGTAACAGGAACTTTACTCTGATAGCGCTCGTGATAGCTACCGCAAAACAACTGAATACAGAAAAATTAGGCAAACAAACAAAACATAAAGTTAGCGCTCACAGCAGAGAACGAAACTATTCGTTTAGTAATAAAAATATAATATACAGATTATGACATTTCGTGCTACCATACGAAGTCCACATAAAAAGTTATATTTGTTAAAAAGAAAAAGTTAAAAGTTTCTTTGTAACCTAGTTGCAAAAAAAAACACTAGGTAGGATAACATAATGCATGTAAAGCAACAACAATAACTTGGAAAAATATGCGAGTTGAGTCAACTCGGTAAAATATTATCCGATCGAAGATGTAGTGTTGGTAAGTGAAAAAACTGCGCTATTGTGAATGAGTTCTAAGGAAATAATACATGGGAAATTTCAGTTTATCACTTTTGCAACTCGGGTACAGTAAAACGGGCCCAATGTAAATGAGAAAATTCGAATACCGTGTTTTCTCAGATAAGATGCATCAATAATAACATCAATATAACAGAATTGGAAATGTCATCAAAAATATTTATTTTAATTACAGCATAACGTATCGAATGAAGAAAGCTACAGTTTTTTTATCTGATATTTTGTATGTTGTAATTTAAATATTGTATACAAAAAAACATTTCATTGGAAAAATGGGCTCATTTTACCTAAATAAAATTGTAACTAACAAAAACTTTAAAATTAATCTACAATAAAAAAAAACCAGCAAAACATTCTTTAAACAATCTATACTTTTAAAAGTTTTATGAACAAATTTTGATTCAATTTAAAAAAAAAGAAGCCTTTTCATTGATAAGTTTTCGAATCATATGAAGTTCCCCACTTTGTAAATAATGCTCAATATATGTGTATATGATTGAAAATTGTCTTCTCCTACAAATATTTCATCGGGCAATGCTTTGCCAATTGTTTTTGCCTTTTTTTCTTGTATCTTCTTTTTATGTATTGTATTTTTCAATAGGGACGCTACAAAAGTAGACCGATAGTGACAGCAAACGACGCCATATTTTTTTACGCTCTTTTGACATTTCTCTTCAGTAAGGTTTGCCATTTTATTATGGAAAGAGCGCTACGTCCAATTTATGGTCGTCGTCATTTCTGGCTGAATGGCTTCGTCAATAAGCAAAATATGCGTTATTGGACAGGCAGCAATCCACATGTACTCTGTGAGACAACACTGCATCTTTATTTCTATATTCTACTAAAACTTCAGAAAAAAGTAGTAGCGAAAGGATTTTTTTCTTGAGAGCTGTGAACAGACTTAACCCTTTCACTCTTGAGTTTTTTTTCTAAATCTGTGGTGGGGTTTTCACCATTTCGACGGCAAATACTGTAATAAGGCTAAAATATAAGATGTTTGGCATACATGAAAATTCGGAGATCCCTACCAGTATCCTGGGATATATAATTCCAATAACATTGTAAGGTGGGACCCAATAATGCCAAACGGACCAAATAATTAAATAACTATTAATAAAAAATAAAAAATTTCACTGTTTATTGATTTTTTCTGTTACAAATTTAATTCATTTGTGAAAAGAAGCAAAACATTTAAAGCATAAAGCATTGTTACATCCAGAACAGACGTATTTGGTTATAGTTTCCTTATTTTGTGAAGTGCAACATACGCATCGACGACGAGAAGTCTGTTCAATCGGAAGATAATCGCCAATATTTAGACGTTCCGTTCGTGATCGATTTGCTGGTCTTCCACCACATGGACGTGTAGTGAGTTTTTTGTGTTTTATCCCTTCAGCTATCATCGTCTCGGCTAGGGGCACATTAAATTGAATGAGCGGAATTTTACGGCGTTAACGTGGCTACCATAAAAATCTTGAAAAGTTTTTGCCACTTGCAGTCCATATCAATATTGCAGTCTTCTGATCTGCCAAATCTACGCCTCCCATTATGCGATTTTAGTCTGCAATAGCTACTGGACAATCAACTTCTAATTTAGAACCATCTTTTTGTTTACGGCAAACTTTAGTTAGAATAGGCATATGACAGTTGGATGCAAGTGGGAATTCTTTCGAATCTATCCATCGAGTGGCCATCACACCATCGCAGTTTATTTGGAATTGACTTTCTGAACGTTTTAGATGTCCACTAAAGACAGGAGTTTCTTTACAGCACAGGAGTTTGGTTTGAAAGTGCAAAACTTTGTCTAACTACATTTGTTACCTATTTGTTGATCCTCTCTCTTCTCCAACGAATTTAATTCATCGCCTTTAACTTGACCGTCATCGTCCATGCACTGAAGTCATCGGCCATATCGTCGCGCTCGTATTCTAGAAAATAAACCGCGATTTCGTGCTCATCCAATTTCTTTCTTCCCGACATCTAAAGGTATAAATAAATATTGGGATATTATTATCCCAATTAAATGTATTATAGGGATTATATGTCCCAATGTAGTTACAAATGTAAAAAACTTACATTTTTCACTTCAATTTATTTCCACTTTCGAAGCAATAATCTTTAGTCACACCTAATTCATACACACGGGAAATATTACGAAAAAAAAATGCGAACAGTTAGACGTTTCACACTGAAATACAAAGCGCGACTGACAAAATTTCCCGACTTGTCAGTGCAAAATATGCGTTTAACGGAAAATTTACTTCAATAATAACGAGACGCTTTTACTGGTCATCAAAGGAGACTTCGGGTTTTATTGGGATTTTTTCAATGCGTAATTGGGACATATTGTCCCAGTACGGGCGAAAGGGTTTAGACAATTTGACACAAGAAATTTACACCGGCATTTCTTAAGCTTCCTTTTAATGGAGTTTTTGCATTTTTGAGAGCTGTGGACGAAGCTTAAATTGTACTTTGCATGGACTGCATACAAAAGTCGAGTTTGTTTAATTTATCCACATTGTTTCTCTATGTATAGCAGCTTGATAATTACGCTATTCAATTTTCATATTCAATCAAATGCAAACACAACGTTAGGCGTCATTGATTATTTTGTTGCGCCGACAGCGATCAGCCATGAAGTTCGATATTGAGACAATGGATTTCTAATAAACTATTCATACATACATATATATCCTATATATAGTGCCCTATTTTAGTGTGTGTATATCAATAATAACTAACATATGTATGTATGTATGTATATGTAGCTGCTTAGAATCGCAATTTGTATAAATAAACAGAGAACTAACTATTACGATTTGTATGAATGATTTGAAATTAATATTCATTAAAATATTGCCGAATGGAAAATGCATTGTTTCAAAATTTACCTGAAAACGGTGTCATAATAAGCTTATAAATTGCAAATTGTAATTAG
This sequence comes from Anomoia purmunda, assembly GCA_951828415.1. Lineage (NCBI taxonomy): Eukaryota > Metazoa > Arthropoda > Insecta > Diptera > Tephritidae > Anomoia > Anomoia purmunda. The sequence goes on from OX639993.1 coordinate 21,673,587, forward strand.
TGGCGCGATTTCGTACACCCGTGCATGCAAATATTTAATTGTGTAGAATATATTTGATTGAGTGTGAGCAGCATGCTCAGTGGTTTTGAATAATGTCAAAACATAAAACGAATTTCAATTAGTGCGGTTGAAAACCTACTGTGCTGCAGAAAAACAAAAACCGATGAATTAATGATAAAAACAAAAGGATTATCTGTTCACATTACATATTTCACGAATATAATGGGGCGAGTGATATATTCATTATTTTCGCGTTTTTTTTTTTGCCACAAATGGTTTTCATGGCAATACATCTGTCTGCAGTTGACGATGAGAGTGGCTCGAAAAAGGACTGCTCTTCTCTGGGAATTTTTGACGAACACACCATATATGTAGCTCAGATCTGGATAAGTCTCTGCAAAAATTATCAGTTCGCAGGTATTGTGCGTTAGCTACAAAATTGGTTAATATTAATTTTGGGTTACAGGTGCGTTAAGCAAAACTTCGAATAAAAAAATATTTATTTTCTGAGCAAACCGTAACTTTTCAAATATAAAAAAAGCTTAAAAACAAACTTTAGGCCGATAGCCTTAGCAGCTAGTGCCGCTTAACTTTTGTAATATAATTATTAATAATTATATTTCATTTAAATAAATAAATAAATAAATAAAAACTAACTTTGTTTAAATAAAAAACAAATACATCTCAAAAATTACTTTTATTTTCTGAGAAAAAAACTGAAAAAAATCCTTTTTTTTAAGCAATAAATAAAACAGAAAAATTACTTTTGTTTTCTAACTAACACTTTCTGAGAAAAAAACAGAAAAATAAAAAATTTCTAAGCAAGATACAAGAATTTTGCTTTCTAAGCAAAAAAAAAAAATTAAAAACTTACATTTAATTTTAATGGGAAAAATTTAATTAAAAAATAACTTATGTTCTGAGCAAAAAATAAAACTAAAAAATAGCTCTAATCTTTTACGTAAACACCGAAAAAATACATTTATTTTCCAATAAAACTAAAAATAATTCTTATTTTCTGAGCAAAAAATTTTATAAAAAAAATAACTCTTATTTTCTAAGTAAAAATCGTGAAATTACATTTTTTTTCTAATTCAACTAAAAGCTAACTCTTATTTTATGAGCAAAAAGCTTACCTAAAAAAAATTTTCTTATTTTTTTAGTACAATTTTTTCCTATGTTTTTAAATAATAAAGAAATTAAAACGAATTGCAATTATTTTTTGAGCAAAAAGTTTAACTAAAAAAATTAATCTCATTTTCTGAGAAAAAAAATAAAACTTTAAAAATAACTCTAATTTCCACAGCAAGAGATAAAACTGAAAAGAACTTTTATTTTCTAAGCAAAAGAAAATTGAAACCACTACATTTAATTTCTGATAAAAAAAAAAAATTAAAATTAACTTACCTATGTATGTATGTATTTCCCAAGCAAAAAAAAAAAAAAACAAAAACAAAACAACGATAAAAGAACTCTAATTTTCTAAGCCCAGAATTAAACTGAAAAACTACTTGTATTTTCTGAGCAAAAAAAAAACTCAAAAAATTTTATTAAAGCCAAAATTAAAAAAGATCTAAGCGAAAAATAAAACAGAAAAATAGCTTTTATTTCCTGAGCAAAAAAAAAAGTTGAAAAAATTAAATTTAATTTCTGAGCAAAAAATTAAATCTTAGTCTCTGCAAAAAAAAAAAAAAAAATATATAAACAATACATTTATTTGCTGAGTAAAAAATACAACTAAAAAAAAAGAACATGAAAATTAAGTTTTTGGCAACCTTTATTTTCAGTTCAATAAATAAAACTCAGAAAATAACTATGCAGCATGTAAAATTTAAATTTTTAAATTAAAATTGAAATCGTTCCGGCTCCTGACAAAATAAAAAAAAATATTAATAAACGCCGACACTAAAAATAAAGTTTTGAAGTTCTTTGATGTTTGAATGGAAATTTTTCTGCTTAATGAGAACAGTAGAAGAGCTATAAATTTGACAGAATACATACCGACATATTCCAATTCAACTGTCTTATTGCATAGTTTGCCAGTTTGCCAGTTTGAATGCCAATCAAGATCTTCTTGATTGAAACACAAAGCATAAAAGCTAAACAATTGCACCTACCTATTAAATAATAAAGCACAACTATATCTAGGGTTTCTTAAGAAGAATCCAAGATGCATGCAGGTGAATGGTTCAAATGGAGGTCAGTAGAATTTGTATGTCGATAAATTTAACTACAATGTGTGTTTGTGGTATGGAGCTTTGCACTAAGCACTAATCTTAATTGACGCATAGTGCAATAATACAAATGCATATTTGAATGTAGATACAATCCCCAACATACAGTCATAGTATCTACTAAGGCGTATGATTCTTGCAAATAATTATAATGGAATAGAACTCCAAACAACCACAAAGTGGAGCAGACAAGCAGCTGTAGGTCAATGCTAAAATCAATTAAAATGCAAGATTCAATAATTTAAAGCAAAACATCCACGGCTCAACAATCGAAAGTAAACAAATTAGACTAAAAATAACTAAAGTTTATTTCAAGCATGATTATTGTTTAAATTTCTAATAAAACCGAAAAATGTATAATTCAATTTTCCACAATCAGCATTAAAAAAATAAAACACAATCTGAATGTGTGCATCTTAAACAAAAAATTATATGAAGTATGAAGCATTTTTGAACACTTGACTTAACGAAGCTATTTTCGATAGTTAAAAGGCAATCAAATAGCTGCAGAAATGTTGCCAGCTGAGAAATAAGAAAATCTTGAAAATTCTGTTTTTTTTTAGTTAGAAAATTCAGCAAGTTTAAAAGCGCACTAAATTTGAAGTAGATAAATGCTTAACTATGCAATTTCAATACTGTGTAATGGATTTGAATTTTTTTTTCCTTAACTAGTTGGAAAATATTTAACGCACCGACGACAATGTCATCTGTGAGGCGATCGGAGAAGTGAAGCGATTTTAATAGTTACGAAAAGCGTAATTTTGTTTGAATACATTTGACCTCAGCTATTCACCTCACAACAAAATTTTATTAAAGATATTTCTATTTGTCTTGAATTAATTGTGAAGAAATTTTATTATTTTGAACACAAAACTTATTTGTGAGAATGGAAGTAAATTTATAAAAAGTGAAATGAAGCGAAGCACGTACCCTTGCGAAAAAAAACCCCATTTGTCAGGAAACGAGCTGAGCCGATTTAGTTCTGCTCATCTGTCTGCCTGTCTGTTTGAACGCAAACTTATCCTTCAGTTTTTGCGATATTTGACTGAAATCATTTTTCATAATTCATATTTCATATTCCCTGTTTCATGTTTCATATTTCATATTTCGCGTTTCATACCTTATATTTCATATTTCATAATTCATATTTTAATTTACATATTTCGTATTTCAAATTTCATATTTCATGTTCCATACCTTATGTTTCGCGCTTCATGTCTCATATTTCATATTTCATATTTAATAATTTTATATTTAATATTTCATATTTCATATTTCATTTTTCATATTTTATATTTTAGTTTTCATGTCATATTTCATGTTTTATATTTAATGTTTCATGTTTCATATTTCATGTTTTATGTTTCGTATTTTATATATATATTTTATTCTTTACGTTTCATGTTTCTTGTTTCATATTTCACATTTCATATTTCATATTTCATATTTCACATTTCACATTTCATATTTCACATTTCATGTTTCACATTTCTTATTTCATATTTCAAATTTCATATTTCATATTTCATATTTCATATTTCATATTTCATATTTTATATTTCATATTTCACATTTCACATTTCCACATTTCACATTTCATATTTCTTATTTCACATTTGACATTTCTTATTTCATATTTCAAATTTCACATTTCACATTTCATATTTTATATTTCATATTTCACATTTCACATTTCATATTTCGTATTTCGTATTTCGTATTTCACATTTCACATATTTAGTATTTCGTATATTTCATATTTAGTATTTCGTATTTCACATTTCACATTTCACATTTCTTATTTTATATTTCATATTTCACATTTCACATTTCATAACTTATATTTCATATTTCACATTTCATAACTTATATTTCATATTTCACATTTCATATTTCATATTTCATATTTCATATTTCGTATTTCGTATTTCACATTTCACATTTCACATTTTATATTTTATGCGCCATATTTAATATTTTATACTCCGTATTTCATATTTTACTTAACCTATTTCCTATTAATTGATAATTGATATTTGATATTTGATATTTGATATTTGATATTTGGATATTGTAATTTAATTTTTTTTCATGTTTCATATTCCACACATCATATTTCATATTTCATAAATCATCTTTCATCAAATCAGATTTCATATTTTAAACCTCATATTTCATATTTTTAATTTCATATTTCACAATTCATTGTCATACAAAACGCATGCATATTCAAATCGTAAATATGTAGCAAATATGAAACAACAACAACTAGACATCAACGCCGAAATGGCTCATGGCACAAACATTCAAAAGGTAGGTACTCTGAGCAAAAAAAACAAAAATGAATGAAGAAAAATGATCGAGAATTCAGTATGTAGCACATTGGAATGCAATGTGCTCGCAGACTTCTTCTTTCGCTGGACCAATTGAATTCAATAAGTAGAAAAAAGGAATTGCTGCTACTCTAAAAACGCTTGGCCACTGGCATTTCGAGCAACCTTTTCGCATAGAAATCAACAGCACCACCAGCAGCAGCAGCAGATCATTCAGTTCATGCACTCACATTTGCAACAAATGCACAGTCATGTACTTGTAGTTGCCGCAACTAATCAAAAGCCAAACAGCTGCTACAAATACACAAAATGAATGGTAGCTTTCGTCCGCTGGTGAGCTACTAAAAATTGACGAGCTGCAATTTTTCGCGCAAAATTTTTCCAGTTGTAACAACTGTAGTCAATGGCAGCGCAACTTTTCATTTCTGCCAAACAACTGTGTTGCACGTCAATTTGCATCTAGCATGCGGGCAGGCACTCAACGTATGCCAGGGTGTGTGTGTGTGTGTTGCAAGCAGATGAATAACCGAAATTTGATTGGTGAATGGTGGAATGCTGCTACTCCTGCCCCTCATTTTCTTCCACGCTGTTATAATTTTGATTAAAAATTTGCGTGAAATTGTAAAAGTTTGCGAGTTGGTGAAATCAAAGGGGATTATTGCGTTCGTTGCTATAAATTGAATTGAAATGTGTGATACGAATGATACAAATGTGAATTGGGAAATATAAAAATTCAGAGAGCTCAGAGATAACTCTTGCTAAGGCCACGCGGATATAAATTTTGGTCTGATTTTGTAATGGGAAGGCAAGTTTCTTTTTGAGTACTTAATTTATCAATAATATGCATTTTTAATGCAAAATTTATTTAAAGCTAAAAATAAAAAATTGTATTATAATAATGCGCTTTTGAATTCTGTCAATAAACTTTTCATTTTGTAGTTGAATTCCTCATTTAATGTAGTTGTGCAGTAAGCGTTCGAAGAGTTTGAAAATCTCGCTAATTAAGTGCTATATTTACCTTGTATTCATCAAAGCAAAAATTGCACTATACACTTTACACAAGCGTAAGTTTTTGTACTACATACTTAGTTATTTAAAATAATAACTTTAACATTTTCCTTTCGCCCTACGCCTGATTGCGAATGGAAAACGATAATTCACTTATACTTTAACCGAGTTTATTTATAGTGTTCGTTTGAAGAGTTTTCTATTGTCAAGCACAAAAACATTCCTTGGTATGCGTGAAAATATGTGTGCACACTTGTAAATGTGTAAACGTAAAAATATAGAAGTATACTTGTAGGCGCATAGCCTTATAAATTTCAATGGCTTTCAGACAAATATATGTACTTGTGGCTATAAAAAAAAAAAAAAAATAAACAACTATGAAAATGTACATCAAGTATCGCATAGCATAACGTTTGATATATAGAAATTTGCGTAAATTTAATTTAAAATTGAAGAGCTGAATCAAACATAACATAAAAATCTAAGTGTATGCTGTGAAAGTAAATAGAGAGATAAGTGTGTAAAAAATGTCGACAAAAATATAGAACAAAAGGTTATCTAAGTGTGGGTAGGATTTTTTTCTCTTAGGCAGCATATGGAAGATATGTTGATAAGGAAATGAGGTAAAGTCGGATTGCCTTTTTGAGATATATTTGTTTGTATGTGACTGTGTGAGTGCGTGAGTGAGTGTGTGGGTGTGATATTACTTTTTCAGGTCCTAACTGCTGGACGGAATTGAATGAAACATGAATGAAAACATTGAATGAAACACATAGACTATAACTTTAGGAGAGTTGCCACCTGTTAAATAAATTATAGTAAAATAAATAAATAAATTAAATCACATATTGCTATATGACGTCTGAACAGATTTGTCTAAGATTTGGGACAAAGGTACATACATATTTAGTCCGTTACAAAGGTATTAACTCTTGAAATGGAGTTGCCACCTATTTCAAAGGCCACATTAAATTAAAACAATGAATTAAATCAAATATTGCAATAAGGGTGTCAAAATAAAGAGGATTAATTAATAAAATTTGATTTCCTAAATATTTTCAAATAAGGTTGCCACCTGATTATACATATGCAAAATAATTGATATTAAAAAAATAAATGACATTTTAAAATATAATGTCAAATTAAACATTTTAAAAAAATTGAATTTCCACAAAATTTTTCTATAGGGTTGCCACCTGTTTAAAAATTTCAAAAAAATTGTAATAAGTTAATTCAAATATTGAAATATGCGTCTCATACAAAGGAATTTTAAGAAAGTTTTTTTTTTTTTTTGAAAATACATTTGTATAGGGTTGCCACCTGCTTAAAAAAGTAAATTCAGTTAAATTATTAAATTAAAAGATATATAACGGCATGCGGTTCAAAGGAAGTAGGCTTAAGAAAACTTAATCATGCGTTTGCATTTCTAACAACCCCGAACGCGTAGTTGCCAATGACCAAAAACGTTAAGGAAGCAACTTTAATCGCCAAGTATGAGAGCGATGGATTTGTTTTGTATTTAGGCTGACAACAAAGTCAAATTTATCCCTCGGCGAATAGCTGGCATGTGAAATGGCGAAATGTCAGACAGCTACTCATGAATAATAATCTGGCTATATCACTGCGTTATAAATTTAAATTTTCATAGTATAAGTAGACTAGTTGATACCCACGGCTTCATCTAAGTTGCTTTCTACGGTTCCACGCACTCACAGTAAAGAAATAGTCGTCTCTACAGCTAGTAGTAACATTATGACATAATTTTCAATGGGATATAAGTATGAAGTTTCTGGAAATCTCGACTACAGAACCAAACAATAAATTTTTATACATATTTATAGTATAGTAAATAACATACATAATTTTCAATGACAACTAAGTCGGACTATACAAGCATTTATAATCGCACCTGCAGCATACTCTTCCAATATCCGCTTGCATTATACGTTTGTAATTTCATCAAAATTGGATTAAAAACAAAGATTTTCTGAATACCTTGCTTCTAGTGCCACCTATTGCCCCAGTACCACACATTTTTAATATCATCACAATTGGACTATTAATATCGATTATATGTTTCTAATTTTATTAAATTGGGATCATGAATACAGATTTTGAGATTAACTGTGCGCCACCTAGCGGATTCATTTTAGTAAAGTCCAAAGTATTTTTTTTATAGCACCACCAACATTCCTTTTTAATATCATCGATATCGGAACATAAATGTTGATTTTTTCTTCTAATACAGCATCTAACGGGTTAAAATATAGTCTTTGCCCGTGTCACGGGTCTATGGAATATACTGTCCAAAAATTTGTTGAAATCCGTTCATCGGTTTTTGAGCCAAGTTGTAACAAAGAAATCGGTAGACAAAAAGGATCCAAACCGAGGATAATCGTTTTTAACTTTTTTTTTTTCGAAGTAATTCATTTTCTCTGTTTATATTCTATTAATATATAGTCTATGGTATTTGTAAAGCCAGCACAAGCCAACTAATAGGCCAAATGCAACCTTGCGATGAAGACGGACAGCTCGGAAATTTTGACATACATAGATTAGCGAGGAGGAGCATCCACTCCATTCTCAAATACCCCCCCAAAAACTCCCAATTTTTTATTTATCACCGGAAGCTGCCTTAAGTTATGTTGACTTAATGGATTTGTGGTTATTTACTGAAAAAAAAAACAGTTATTTTCAGAGCACCAAAAAAAAGCGTTGTTTTCGGAGCAAATAAAAAAACTATCAGCATTCTAAAAAATATAAAGAAAATTTATTTTCAGAACAAAAAAACTACTTTGGAGTGCTGGAACGAAATCTGCAGGTGATGTGCAATATCGGACCTCGGATTCGTATTAAGCAAGGTTTCTTTATACAACAATCAGCCCTATTCTGCATTTCGATTCGAATCGAAATTTTCTCAGTTTGGCAACTTTGGTATTCTGCGTTTCGATGAGTTTCGATCAATGTTCGAAATTTGCAATTTGATGTATTCTACATTGCGATCGTAGTTAAGTTTTTGTAAGTTGAAATTTTTTTGGCGGAGGACGGTTAGATTTTTATTTTCGTGTACTTTTAAAATATAATTTTCCCAAAAATGTGAGTAAAACTTGTTGTTGATAGTTGTAAAAGTCACCAACATGACTTTTTAAAAGTTTTTTGGGCTTTATTGATGTTTTTTGATGTGTTTGCAGGTCAAAAACAGCAACGCCGGAGCAGTATGAAAAATTGGCTGATATAATGGCAACCAAGAGTTTCTTCCGTAAAAGTATCTATGACATACTTGAAAGCGTCCTTATTAAGTCTAAAGTTTTTTTTTATCTAAATAAGTAAATCAATGAATTAAGATTTATCACTTTCAAACGCAATTTCTTAAAATTCGTCGCACATCTGAAATGGATCACACATATCCCGCAATCTTCTCCTTTCAACTTTTGTGTCAGCATTCTCGGATGCGTTGTCGTCCTCCTCAAGTAGTATCGCCGCGGCTATTGAATCCATTACGCGATTATATTTTTATTTATTTTATTTAAAAAGAAATAGTTTGGCCACGAATTTGTATCTGTTTGCTTTATTTTGTTTCAATTTCACACATTCCAAGGCAAACAGCTGATTTCGAAAAGGTTGCCGCTCTTCCTCTTTTTCTTTCGATTCCGTCGTAACTCGGAATACCTAATTCCAATCGATGCAGAGCGGAATGCGGGAACGTAATAGAAATGCAGAATAGGGCTGTATTCAGACAGGGACTCTCGAAACAATATTTTTTCCCAATATTAAAAGACTCCAATGAGCATTGCAAAATAAGACATTTAAATCTGAAATTGTTCTCCTAATCATCAATGATTTCTCTCATCTGACTTTCAAAGCCGCTACGCATCAAAGCAGGCGACGCGAAATAAGCGGGTGCTCCTGATAGGAAAATAAAACTAAAGTAAATTGTGTGCAGTTGGGGAGTCAATCAACGACGAGTGCGATTGCGTGTAAGGTTAACCAATCCAAATGGAAAACAAAAATACAATAAAATCTACAATGAAATTTCGCAAGCAGGAGCTGCAGCAAGTTTTCTCGACAATACACGAATTTTGCAGACGAAAGGAGGATGCAATTTGCAACAAACTACTGACAATCGCGCATGCCGCGCAAAAGTGTGGTAAATACTGGCAGCAAGAATAATAAAAATGTTAAAAAGGGAAACTGTTAGCGCTCCGTTAAAGCTGATGTAAGCCGCAAAACGTGCAGATCCCGGTTTGGTTGCAAAAATAAATAAATACATAGAGGTGGTGTGTTTGTGGGAGGGTGTGGTGTGTGCGTCTGCTAGGATTTTCTCTATTTGCCCAAACGTCGTTTTTAGTTTGCTTCTTCTTATTCTTCTTCCACTTCCTCCTTCTCCTACACTTCTTTATGCGTGCCATTGTTTCGTCAGACGCTTTACATTATTAGCGCGTAGTTTATGTCGTTTGCAGCTCTTTATGTGGCTAAATACAAATATAGAAGGAAATGTATAGGCGGAGCGGTGTATGTGGCAATGGCACTCAAACTGCTTATTTTATTCACATAAAAATTTTCCACAGATATCTCGCTAACATCTGCTGTTCGCTTTTCCATTTCGTCGTTTGTTAAGTTTTCATTTGTTTCCATAAATTATCTCCATACCTGCTATTTGTTCGCGTATATTTAGTAAGTTGCTGAATTTATTGCTACGCTGCATGTCTGAGCGAATAATTTGGCGCATTATCGTCTTTTAGACTTTCGTTGCTCACTCAAATGGAGTTCACGCCCATTTACGTCTGCTTGGTTCTTGCTTTAAAGAACTGTTGGTAATTTAGTGTGCCGACGGTGTAGGAAAATTTTGTTTTGTTTTTTAGTAATTTCAAACGAATATTTTTTAAGTCTTGTAATTATTATTATTTAATTACTTTTGTAGAAAAAAGAGTTTCAGATGCAAAACTTAAATTTAAGTTCGCTCAAAACGGCGCTCAATAGTTACCAAAAATCCGTTTTATCATTGGCAGCCACAATTCATTGAGGCATGCGTCACAACTTTCTCAATAGCGGGCCGATCCGGTAAAGTTTTGCAAATTTTGGGAAACATGCTTCTATTTGCAAGCTTAGCAGAGCAGGGCATGGGAGCAGTGATGTCACATAAAAAATCTGCTTAATGAGTTTTGATTTTGTAACTGATTACCCAATGCACGGAATGATGTAAATTTATTTTTAATTTTTATTACACTTTTATTGTGTTTTTTGAAATCAGTTACTTGGTTTTTAAATAATTTTTGATTTGACTTTGTCATAATGATTATCATTATCACTATCACTATCACCATCACTATCACTATCACTATCACTATCACTATCACTATCACTATCACTATCACTATCACTATCACTATCACTATCACTATCACTATCACTATCACTATCACTATCACTATCAATATCACTATCACTATCACTATCATTATCATTATCATTATCATTATCACTATCATTATCATTATCATTATCATTATCATTATCATTATCTTTATCATTATCATTATCATTATCATTATCATTATCATTATCATTATAATTATCATTATCATTATCATTATCATTATAATTATAATTATAATTATCATTATCATTACCATTATCATTATCATTATCATTATCATTATCATTATCATTATCATTATCATTATCATTATTATTATTATTATTATTATCATTATCATTATCATTATCATTATCATTATTATTATCATTATCATTATCATTATCATTATCATTATCATTATCATTATCATTATCATTATCATTATCATTATCATTATCATTATCATTATCATTATCATTATCATTATCATTATCATTTTCATTGTCATTATCATTATCATTATCGTTGCCATTACCATTATCATTATCATTATCATTATCATTATCATTATCATTATCATTATCATTATCATTATCATTATCATTATCGTTATCACTATCATTATCATTATCATTATCATTATCATTATCATTATCATTATCATTATCATTATCATTATCATTACCGTTATCGGTATCGTTTTGATTCTTTTAAAAAACCTTAAAAAAATTTTTAACTACCGAACCGATTTTGACAGAATGTAAGTTGGACCACTGTGGAGCTGTCTCGAGCCAAACACAAAAAGAATTATCCAAATCGGTTCACAAACAAAGATGTGATATCCGAACATTTAAAAAAAAAAATTCAAGACGAATTGAGAACCCCCTCCTTTTTGTTTGAGGTAGGTTAATAAATGTTCGATGCTAACACTAGCTACTTTGGACGCTTTCGGATCTAATCAATGGATTTTAGAACTATCTTCTTCGGCAATGAGAAAAACGTAATACGTACATATGTACATATCTAAATATTTGATAAACTTCACTTCCGATTAATGCTAACAAAGTTCACACGCACATTCCATATATCACCGTGCCGACTTATTAAAATATCAATTGATTAATGTTCTATGTAAATCAGCCAATTTAGTATCTAATAAGCGCATAAATTATTTCCCCTGAAATTATTATAACAATCAATCAAACCACTTTGTGGCGCTACCACAACTCACAACCCACTAGTACACTTCACGGCACTCCACGCCACGCCACGCCACTCCAATGCGCTGCTCTAACACTAAGCTAATAAAAATTTATGAACACTGAGAAGTAGAATATTATAATAACATCAGTCAATTCCAATTATATACTGATAAGGATAAAATATATTCACATACACATGTAAATTTGTATTAATGTAAGTACACTAAACGAAAAAAAATGTAGATGAATTAAAGAAAAACAGCATTCAAAGGAAAGAAAAATGGGAATGAAATGACGCGAAAAAAAATTATATAATATACACTATTTTTGGAGCAAACAAATTTAATTTTATAAACATAGTAGGTTATTAATAATTTTGAAGAAGGAAGAAAATATCGCAGTTGGTAGAAAAAATTACACCAAAATAATGACAATTTTGTTTTTTTGATTGTGTATTTATTTCAGTGTAGTAGATGTGAGCCTGTGGCAGAAAAATCACCTTCATCACGCCAACTAAATTTCTTTGTATGAAAATCTTTTACTCGTAGTATATGTACATTTTTTTTGTTTAGGTTAGAATATGTAGGAAAGCAATAAATAAATAGTAAAAGCCTTATACTCTGCAAGAAATATTTGATTATTTGCGGTGGTATGACGAACACAATAATAAATATTAACAACGCTGTCTCACCAACTGGCTATGCTGAAGCAAAATATTTACTTTATTGCTGTGCATAGCAATAAGTAAATGTTCACGCAAATAACTGTGCATGTGTGTGAGTGTGTGTGTGTGTGTGTTACTGCCCAATCAACTGGAGCTCATTTCCTTGCCGCTGTCAAATTTTATTAATATTTTCTTTTATGATCACGTAAATACCCGAAGGGCTAATACATTTCTCAAGTTTACCTTTTCCTCAGCTGTTACAATTACACATACATACATACATAGATATATATGTAAGTATATAAGGTATATAAGTATATCCCAGCAAACATATCCGGAGCATTCAGAATTTATGAGCCCTAAAAGAGTTCTACTATACAAGTATAAGAAATATGAGTATCAAACAAAAAAAATTTTTTTGAGGTCATGTTCACATTTATGAGCCAAATTAAGAGCCGACACTTTGTGGAAATAGCAAAACCTTAAAATTTTGCAATGTCTATCAAAAATTTGTTTTATTATTTTTTTGCCCACATATAAAGTTGATAGCCAGCTTGTCGTTAAAAGCAATTGAAATTTAAATTAATTTAAAAATAATAATTTGGCGCACACCAGGGACCTACAATTTTACGCCGACTCCGAACGGCAAATGATTTTTGTGAGAAGTTTTTTTTTCATGGCAGAAATGCACTCGGAGGTTTGCCATTGCCATTGGCCGCTATAAGAAAAGCTTTTTCTATAATTTTTAATGTTACTTGCCCCGGCCAGGATTTGAACCAGCGACAAACCGAAGGAAGTGCGCACACTCTACACAGTCGGCTTCGGCTGCCGCCGCGATAAAAAAATGGGAATAAGGCCGCAATGAAATAAGACAGCGGGCTATAAATTCATAATTGAAAATGCAACCAAAAACTGCGCTAGAATATTTTGAATGGCGTAGCCGGTGTTGTGCCTGAATTGGAGGATGTTGATGTGGTTCCTTTGGTTCCAACTAGACGGCGCTACATCCCATACAGCCAACGAAACAATAAATTTATTCAAGGAAACTTTCGATCAGCGTATTATCTCGCCTCGTGGGCGTCCAAGATTGTGCGACTTAACACCGCTGAACTAGTTTTCGTGGGGTTATATGAAGTCGCTTGCAAATAAACCTGAGACGATTGATGCCTTGCAAATGGCTGCAAAAAATGGTCGAACATTGGGCCTCTCGGCTGAAATTTATTCGAGTCAGCCGCGGTGGTCACTTGACCGAAATTATTTTTAAAACATAATGGCAAACCCTTATCTTTATAATAAAGCTAAATGCTTGGCCTTAATATTAAATTATATGCGTTTTACATCTTCTTAAAAACCACATGTATAAAAAAAAACAACCTTTATTAGAAAAATCTTTACTATAACTTTTCCTACGGCGACCGAGTATCAAAAAACTATATTGGATAACTTTTTTGCTTTTCTTTATCATGCTTTTCCGTTTGCCAGAAAAATTTTGGAAACTCTTTCGTTCTACATAAGTCTATTCATCTTTTTTTTTACTTATAGATTAATTTGTTTTTAAATTTTATAAATAGGAGGAAAGCCTCTCCCACTATCACACGTTTATCATCCATATTTTAACATATCATTAATATGATTAATTTAAATTTATTTAATTTCTAAAACAGGTGGCAACCCTCTTCGTTAGTATTTTTGAAACTAGGTTTTCCCAAACCTCTTTCACTACACATACTTAAAATGTAAGAATTTTGTTAAGTTATTAAACAGGTGGCAACTCTCATCAAATTATTTTCCTAATAAAGCCCTTTTTTACGCCGTTTCGGTTGGCCCCCATGCTGCCATATTTCATTTAACTTGTTTATTTTATTTTTTATCATTTTAGAATATTTTTGAAAATAAATTTTCTTTTTAAAGGCTTTCGTTTGGCATCCATGCCGTCATATTTCATTTAACATGTTGATTTATTTAATTTGAATCGTTTAAGCAGGTGGCAACTCTCTTTAAAAAATATCCTATGTGTAACTATTTATGTGCTAAATTTTTTGCAAATCCGTTAAGCCATTTCGGAGTGTTTGGCAATCGATATACATATGTATATTATGTATTTAAGAAAAAATCTTTGCCTGTTATCATTCGAGTTAAATATAATATTTAACAGTTTTTTTTTATGGAATATTCGGTTCATTAGTGTTGTTCCTGATGACAGCGATGAGGGAAGCAAGTGTTTTGGTTGACGAATTGAAACCTTAGGAAACCTAATGCTTTACTACTACTACTAGCTATTTTATTTGCCTATAGCGTTTTCCAACTTCTAAATTTATTCTGCACCAGCCCAGCAATCAACAGATCCACAATGCCGAAAACGTAAATCCCAGCAGGCGAGGTTGGCTTAAATTGTAGTGCCCTTATTTGCAAATAATATAAGGTAATAAATTTTCAAAGAAACAGGGCCAATCTTATTTATTACGAAACCAAAAGTGGACTAAGAAACCAAGCAACAAATGAATGCTACGTGATTTTCAAATGATAAGCTTAGTGCAAACACAACTAATTTAAATGAAAAAAAAAACAATAGGTGAGGAGAGAAGAGCGTGAATGTACTACATAAAGTATAATGTTTGAGTGACTAAATGAGATCAGCTTGTAGCGACCATAAAAATAATCCGACGGCGAACTACTCATTTGCCTGCAAACACTCACCACCCTCCCGAAGGACTATCATAATCATGGCCTCTAACCGCATCAACTTGCGGCTATTCCATTTTCCCATCCACCACCGCTTCTACCGTTTGTTTGTCTTTCCAAACAGCATTACAGTTGCGGTTAGGTGGCAACGTAATGACGACGACGTCAGCAAACTCCCTGCGGTGGTGTCGCCAGAGCGACAAATTGTGTTGACTATTTCAACGTAAACGTTCGGTCAAGGTTTGTGAATCGTTTATGGTACGCAGAGAGGTTTGACTTTCACGTACATACAATTTTTAAATTGGTATGCAAGTAGGGATGTGTAGGTTTTACGCTTGACAATCGGCATTATTCATATTGGGATCTGACCGGAAAGTAGGCTGTTTGATCCCAGCTGGAGACATTGATTTCTGTAACATGCCGAGCTCTTTAAATGAAATTGTGGTGAATGCAAATAAATGCAGAAAGGTAGTGTGACCCTACAAGAAATCTGCCCGTCGTATGACCGGTCATTTGGATCAGTTAAAAAAAAAAGTCCCTGGTAAAAGGATAACAGCATTAGCAATGTAAAAATAAGACAACTCAATACCAACAAACTTTATAAAAAAAAAATTGTATGATGCTATCAATTAATTTTAGGCTTCTATAGCAGAAAATTCAGAGCTGATAAGGTAAGCGACAAATTAAACTAAATTCAATTAAACAAATAAAAAAGAATGCATTTAGAACAAAATCAAGGCAAAGAGACATACATATTCGATATGCAGCTTTTCAATTCCAGTATAACGAAACGCAAGTTTCAAGTATCGAAACATTTTCGTTAATTTTTGATATGTTTTGTTTGTTGCCGGTATTAGGTTCCATATAATAAACAGTTTTTTTCATGTCTTTTCAACTTCAATCTGCCAAAAACAAAGTGAAGAATAAACATTCCTTGTATGTAGGCGTTTCCTTATCTCGCATACCACGTAGAAGTTTAGCGACTATGACGCCGATACAACGCGCAGGTCAAGACGAAACCGCTAGACTAAAACTGGAAACATTGTAAAAAAAAAATCTACCAATTTTGGTAGCAACAATGCAAATTGGCAACTCTGCTTACCATTGCTACAGCCTGGCATGCCTTGTGGTCTAGCGCCTAGAAAGCTACACACTTGCGGTATATGAGTAGGTACCAATTTGAATTATGAGTAAATCATGTCGATAGCTGTGTGTAGCTAAGATTACTCTTGGCTCTGCCTTAGAGACAGTGTATTATTTTAGACACTTACACTTTTGCTATTTCTATGCATTTACTGTATGAATGTTGAGTATAAAATTTCAGGCATCAACAATTTGAGACGCACTGCAAGTCTCCATATCTCTTCTATGCCTGCTAGTTAAAATGTTGAAATTCTATCCCTGCTGATAGTGGTTGGTGGCTTTGCACTTTACTGTGTTTTGTTTTTTCTTTGCTGATTGTAACAATTTTCAAGTAAATGTTTGCTTGCAACAATGCCCTACACACCAACCGCACTGATGCAACATGTCTGGCTGGTAGTAAGAAAAAAAAAAATAAACGAGAGAAAAATACAACCTAGTGGTATTGTAGTGGAAAGAAAACTCTCAGGATCGCCTCAATCTTTGTTCAGCACTATTTTATATGTAATACTCATAAAATGCAAGTGGATATTCTTTCTATTGTACAGTACGCAACAACATCAACGATAACGAGAAAAACCAAACACTTCGTTCTAGGCGATTCTCGACGTCTAAACTTACAAATTTTACACCCGCCATTGTCTGCACTTACTAGCTCGGCTCTGTAGTAGTAGTAGCCCTGTCGAAAAAAGTTGACAATCTAAAAAATTTAGCAATTTACAAAGTAGTTGGAAGTCAACTGAATACTAGCTACATATATATATTTGGTTTAAAACAAGCAGAGTTGTAGCTGGTCGAAGTGAATCTTTGTTTTTGAATTTTGATTTAAAACAAATTTTTTCAGTTTATCTGCATTTTTTTTAAGTTTTTTTTAGTTATATTTTTAACCTAAAATTAAGAAATTCAAAACATCGCAAAAATTCTGAAAAAAAACTTTAAAACCAAAATTTAAAAAACTTTCATTTTGAGCAGCTATAACTCAGCGCATGTTTTTAACCAATCCCAATCCCAATTTTTATGTCGTTGAAAGCGCATTAATGTCTTTCGAACCAGATACGCAATGATCGCTCATAATAAGTTAAGCAATACAAAATTTATTAATAAAGTTATAACCTGTCTTCCGTGAACGAATCCGCTCCATGTGGGTCAAATTGACCCAACTTATTTGTGCGACTTTTGTCTCGTTTAAGGGGGTAAACAATTATTGTAATTAGACAATATTAAACTTTTTTCATTATTATTTTTTAAGTGGTTTATTAAGAAAAATAAAAAACGAGGAAAATTAAAAAAAAAATTAATAAGAAAAATTAAAAAAAAAGGTGGTGCTTGTGTCCAACGAAATGAAGTTGACTGTGAAGTTGATGCTGATGGTTTTGGCTCTTCTGTTAAATTTCTTATATCACGAACGTCAAAACGAAAGTAGCGATTGATACAAAAATTTAATAAAAAAAATCAATAAACCGTAAAAAATTTCCTCGATTGCGAATCCAGAGCACGAGACACAACTGGACGAGCAACAGGCAATTGGTCGAAAAGTAAAAAATCCATTATTTTCCGAAATATTTCGATAACAACAAAGAAGCATCTACTGAGGAGAATAAACCAAAATGAAAGGAATGCTAACGGTTAAAAACCCTACGAACGCATTAACTGCAAACAAAAAGACACTGGGTCAATATGACCCACACGTACGAATTAAGTACTGTTTTTTAATACAGCCTTAGGGAAAACTCATTGCGGCGTTGATTTAAAAAAATTCCAAAGTTTGCCCATTAAGCTAAAATTCTGGGTCAATTGCATCAAATTTTGAGCGAAAAGCAAAAGCAATTCAAGTTGAAATTTTTATCAAATTGACCCAAAAAACCTGATGAAGGTTAAACGAAAAATAAAAATTTTAAAATTACTATACATAAGACTGTACATATTTTGAAATAATTGGAAACAGACAGTTCAAACCATTAGCTGGAAATAAGACTACTTTTTAAGCAGTTTGAAAAAATGGTATTTCAAATATTATAAAATTAATTTTGATGCACTTTCTGTCAAACATATTTAAAAGTAGTTGCAATCAAATGCAGATTCAGATAATTGACGTGTCTTTAGGACTGGACATCGCCATGTTAATTAAGTTAGTTGCTTAGAAGAAAAAAAAAAAGAAAGAATTTCAATAAAAAAATCGTACTTTTTAAATTGATTTTAAAATAATGCTATTTCCGACAGGGAGGGCTGTGTTGTTGTGCGTGTGCTTGTGTGCGTGCTTGTTTGCTACTAACATGTTGCTGCTTGTTAAAACTCATTTATTTTGCTCCCCTTCCAACAATTGCTGCATTTTTTTTTCTACCTACAATAGCTATAACTATAGCAAACATAATTTGCAGAAAATTTGCTGTACGTCTGTACAACCAAATAGCAGCATAGCCAACAGGACATGCCGCTTGCCGTACACAGAATCTTGCAACTAAATACTACTCGCCCGCATACTCCCTCACTTGCGTACGTAGATTCGTTGCAATCGGGTTCATAACAGTCGGCCAGCTGCAGTGATGCTACCAAAAGGACTGAGCTTCCATTTTCTTTTTTCCTTTCACCATCCGAGAGTCTCCTTTTGCCTCTGCCACTCGTGTTACGTGTTGTGGCACGTTCAACAAAATTGTATAAAATTTATGTGTGCGCTTGTTAGACGGCTTCTCCTACTGTATTTGCTTTCGCATTTACTTACTAGGTGCCAAGGCATACATTTTGAAGTTTAAGTTAATTGAATGCCCCAACAGCATTGGCCGGCATCTACCTATGCAACTGTGCGAGTTGTTGGCTGGCTGGCTGGCTGGCTGGCTGGCTGGCCGGACGGTAGTTGCAATAAATGCACTACTATTATTTATATGTAAGCTATCAACTATGCACTTGAAATATTGCAGGTAAATTAAAAGCATTTCTTTGTCTATCCGCCTCAATTATTCATTTTGTTTGCACCTAAAATTCTTACAAACAAATTTTTTGATATTGCACAGGAATGGTAGAGATGAAATTTATGCGAGAAGAAAAAATGTTTGCAATATTGTATTTTAAAATAAATGCAGTAGTTTTCTTGCTACTAATTGCATTTTAATTTTGATACACGAACGCACTTTGCCACAATTGTAGGTTTGCTTGTAACAGCCAAATGAAATCGAGATGGTTATCGATATCAAACTGTGCCGGAATTTGTTAAAAGTTCACCAAAACGTACGACAAGAATCTAAAATGCAACTTTGTTCGTTGTGACTTTTTGTAATCAGAATTTGTTTTAATCAAACTCGGATCAGATTTGAGATATTGAAATCCAAAAATTACAAAATTTTCAGAAAATTGTGTGCCTCTTATTTTATATCAAAGTAGGGACACGACATCGCGCATAAAGCATCGATATGGTACTCATTCAAAGTACCCGTAAATATCGCATTTCAAAGACTCGATAGTAAACATATCGATGCTAAATTGAAATAAAGTTCAGTCAGAATAATAAAACGTAATCTTTTCGTCAGTAAGAAAGTCTTTGCGCAAGTTCCAATTATGTTGGTAGCTTGATTTGAAATATCGATGGTATGTTTAACGGTGATTCCGGATATTCTTTGGAGTTGAGTTGATGATTACTCTACCAAACCACTCAGAGGAGAGTCAGAAATTCCGCTCCAATGGAACATTCATATATATATAAAACAATTATAAATATAGGGTCTTGCAATAGGGAGGCACAAAAGTAGACCGATAGTGACAGCAAACGACGCCATATTTTTTCCTGCCTTTTTGACATTTCTCTTCAGTAAGGTTTGCCATTTCATCATGGAAAGATATACGATCCAACAAAGAGTCGAAATTATTAAAATTTACTATCGAAATTCGGAGTCAATGGCCTCAACTTTAAGAGCGCTACGTCCAATTTATGGTCGTCGTCATTTCTGGCTGAATGGCTTCGTCAATAAGCAAAATATGCGTTTGGTGCGGTTTATGGGCCGGTGCCGTCATCGGGCCGTACTTCTTCCGTGATGATCAAGACCGGCACCTGACTGTGAATGGGAATCGCTACCGCTCAATGATAACCGAATATTTTTGGCCCGAATTGGATGATATAAACTTGGACAATATGTGGTTTCAACAGGACAGCGCCACAAGCTACACAGCGAATTTCACAATCGATTTATTGAAAACCAAGTTTGGTGACCGTGATATCTCACAAAATGGCCCAATCAATTGGCCGCCTCGGTCGTGCGATTTGACGCCGTTAGACTATTTCCTGTGGCGCTACGTCAAGTCTATGGTCTATGCAAAAGAAATCGAGTTCCATACATAATGGCATCGAATGTAATTTCACAGGAATAAAAAATTTAATTCATATCCCAAACCGTTTTTGTTTTATTTAAAAAAAACTTTTTTAGCGTTCTTATTGAAAAACCCTGTATTTGTGGTTTGAAATAAACTAGCATCTTATTTCACTTTAATCAAATAGAATAAAACTTTATATTCGACAGCATGAATTCATTTATTTTTTCCCATTCCTTTTCATGTTTTTCGCCCATTTTGGCGCTTAGTTTGACGAAGATGCCACTCTTTAGTACTTTGAATAAATACAAAACGACAGGTAATAAGTGTCGCTAAGTATGTGTTAGTCAATCGCAAAATCGTTACTGCAAACGACAAATAGTGGCGACATAAAATGCGATTGTCGGATCGTTTAAAGTTAGTGAATCGCACTATAGAGCTGCATTTTTAAATTCATAACCAGACATTGTCTTGCATCAAATAAAATCCAGT
The DNA here is from genome assembly GCA_951828415.1 of Anomoia purmunda. Lineage (NCBI taxonomy): Eukaryota > Metazoa > Arthropoda > Insecta > Diptera > Tephritidae > Anomoia > Anomoia purmunda. The sequence goes on from OX639993.1 coordinate 21,694,997, forward strand.
ACCCTTGGGCTATGTATATTTCTTTTTGGATTATTATTTTTTTTTAATATTGAGCATTTTTCGAAATTACAAATAAAAACAAACTTTGCAAAGCTCTGTTAAAAGAAAGGGAGTCAACGATTTCCTTATCATTGTCAGAAATTTATTTAAAAAAAAAAACCAAATTATTTAACAAAGTTTTCTGTATTTATAACATAATGTTACAAACTTAATGATTTAATCCTCATTAATTGCTAGGTGAAGTATTTATTTCCCTTTTAACTCTGAGGTAATTAATTTACAATAAAATTTATCAATTTAACCGGTAAACTCTGACTTAAATAGATAATCTGCTTTCTCGCAAGTGGACCTAATATACATATGTACATGTTAATGTACATATATTGAAAAGAATTTCCGTCATCCTTTGTTGTCAAATTTAGTTTGGAGACAAACCGTTTTCGACGTAGTGCTTTCGTTCAATTCATTTATGTATTGCAAAATATAACAAGAAATTTAACTAACAAATCAAATGTGTAAATACTTTAATCACCACGGCATACATACATACATACACATATGTACGTGAAAAATACATATAAACATAAACTAGCCCTCTATGATGATTAAGTGCGAAGAGTTTGCTGTCATTTTGCTCACGAAGAGACCGCAAAATTCGACTACTTCTGATGATGATGTTAGACTAGGACTTCACTTACTGCTGTTGCAACAGAAATTACGAGTATTTTGTTTGTTATTGTTGTTGCAATTGCCACAATAATTTAGTGGTTGCTTTTAGTTATTACGCTACACATTTACTTATGTACATTCGAAAGTAGATTGAAATATGTTGCACGAATTGAAATTTTGTGCAGATTAAATTGGTTTCACAAGCATTGCTTGGAGGAGCTAGAAAGTTACGCACATAAAATGTACGAGTACTCGTATTTATCCAAATATAAGCCCAGACGTTATTCAAGGGGGTTATTTGGGGTTCAAACCCTCGTTATTGGGTTTAGGTAACTGTTGGGGTTGCGATCTTTGCGTGAATCCCAACTCATGTTCAACGCGAACTGCGGTCGGTGAAATGGAAACATTTAAAAAAAAGAAGCAGGCTGTGTCAGAGACACGGCCATTAAGTTTAACGTAGAATACGCCATCCGATAAGACAGAAAACATATGTAACAATAAATGATAAATAATACAAGCAAATGAATTTCTTTATTTGATAGTTACTTTGGATGATATACATAAGCTTATGATAGGAAAAATAGGATAAAAATGTTTTTAAATTATCAATTAAATTTCTCGCAAAAACGAAGTCAATGGCTGTTATCAATAGTAAAGATAAATGATAAATAACATACGCGAATCAATTTTATTATTTTTTTTGCAGTGCTTGGCAGCATTTTCTCTTCTTTTACTCTACTTTAACTTGTCCGCCTAAAATTATGCAATACAAAGAAAGGGCTGCACGAGTACATTTAAATCGCCCAACAGCAAACACTCAACCAAACACCACACACATATTTGTGTGCATGTGTTTATACAATTTTCATTTGAGAAATTTAAATATTAGGAAGATATCAACCAGCATGAAATGTATGTCAAACGAAAGCTAACATCTTCATTTGACTACAAAAAAAAAAAAAAAAAAATTAATCGAGCCGTTTCCTTATAATTAAAGAAATAGAGATTACAACAATAAAAACCTGACATTGGTGCCCATACCGTAAGGTAAGACGTATTCTACGCCAAAACTGAACACATTATTATAATTAACTTTTACCCAACGGCTATAACTTTTTTAGTTTCGATTTTTAATTTTTTATCAATATAAAAAATTCACTCCTACTTCATAATGGCCGATTACGGTTGGTTGCTGAAACTGTTTTGTAATTTCTAACCACGCAGAATGCCACTCGGGGTTAATGCAACCCAATTTATTGTTCGAAATCCACAACGTAAAATTTAGAATTTTCATTTTCATGGTTAAGTTTTTTGAAACCTACTTCCTTTAAATCAAATGCAGTTATGTATATTTGTTTTAACCTAGTAAATTAGTTTAAGTTTTTTTAAGCAGATGGCAACCCTCTCCAAAAGTATTTTCATAATAAAGCCTTCCTAAAATTCTTTCGTATGATACCCATGTTTCAATATTTCATTTAATTTATTATAATTTTAATAAATCTTTAAAACAGGTGGCAACTCTTTGCAAAAGTATTTTTGATATTAAGCTTCCTTAACATTTTTAGTTTGACACTCATCTTATAAAATATCATAAATTTTCTGATTTAACTTAATTTGCATATATACAGGTGGCAACCCTTTTTCGAAATATTATGGAAGTGAAGCTTTATTAAACCATTTTCATTTCATACCCATATCGCTGTATTTGATTTAAGTAATTGTTTTAATTGAATGTAACCCAGCCTAGTAAACCTTGTCCAGAGCCAAGGTGGAACGGGTACAGCGCACTAGAGCACTACCATCTACACCAACCAAATCTCTGGAATTAATTTTAAACCTTCAGCCGGTGGACCTATGTGGTAAATTTCTGGCCGACTGTAGTGCAGCCGGGCGTAATGCGAAAAGAGCTAAGGTCCTGGAAGCCCGTCCGAATACTCCATAGAAGCTAGATTACTCTGCTCTTCTACTCTGCATGGACAACAAATTCTCCACAAGAATCTCAGAGAGGAATGATTGGGAAGTTGCCCTAGACCTAGACCAGAGTCTACGGCTATCTATACAGATGGTGCTAAACTAAAGGAAAGATTGAGCAGCAGAACTAAACACCGCAATGAAGGTTGCTCGGAGAGTGATAGTGTCCGTACCGTCAGACAGACGCTGACAGTCAAGCGGCTACTAACTCTCTAAAATCTAACCACACAACGTCCCTAGCTGCCATAAAATGCAAAAGCTCTCTCAATCTGCTCGCTTTTAAGTATTCCTTGACTGTTGCATGGCTCCCTGGGCTCCGGGACATTCCAGCCGACTGCGCGGCAGTCGAGTTGTCAAAGGAAGAGACGGAATTATCGGTGGTTAATTCTGCAAACACAGTTCAAAGACGAAACTCATCGAAGAGGTGAATACCAGGTAGTTCATGGAACCCACCTGCCAAAAGTTGACGTAAAACGTAAAGCTCTAATTCATTCGCTGTGACCACCCTTCTCTCAGACGAATGGTCGGGTTAATAACTGGATACTGTCTTATGGGCTTACATGGAAAGAGATTGGGGGATGCCCAACCACGGATTTCTGCCGAAGTTGCCGGAACGAAGAGGAAGTGGAGAGCGTAGTCTATCTATATATCTATCTCTGCCACTTCCTCGCCCGGACCGATACCCAAAACCAATTTTTCAATAAGTACTTCCCAGATTGTTTGGCCAACCTGAGCTCGCGGAGCATTCCCGATTTTCTGTGTTGCGTAGGAAAGGCCAATGCATTGCTGAAAGTGTTATGTCACATTCCGAAATTCTGCGAGTAAATAACGAAAACATTTATTATAAACTTAATTGTTTAATATCTATATAAACCGCCACTTGACCAAATTTCCGCCTGCGCCACTGGTATGCCCACTTATGTGTCGGTAAATAAACTTAGCATATTCAATAGTTGCAATTAAGATAAACTGCTGTACTTATTGTTGATATGTGTCATTTATCGGAGACAATCCGTTAGTATCGATTTGACATTGTAATTATTTGAAATTGAAATCTTAATTGCATCAATTTGATATATCGAGAAATTTTGTTTGGTTTCCGTATTTAGGTTAAGAAGTAGAAAGACGAGAATCCTGTACAGTTTCTAAAAGGTTCAATAAAGCTTAATTAAAAAAACAAAAATATTTGTACGTTGTTGCCACCAGTTTAAAAACTGAAATTTTTCACAGTTATTAGTTTCTAGTCCGTGAAGGTTTTAAGCGTGATTTATAAGCTTCGAAGAGGGTTGCCACACCTGTTTGAAAAGTCAAATTTAATTAAGTTATACACAAGTTATATGAAATATTAAAATTAGAGGGTCAACTTCTCGGCAAGATGGTTCATAGCTAACTTATACGAGTGTTGCCACCTGTTTGAAAAGTAAAATTTAATTAAATTGCGCGAAAGTTTTACTTAATATTAATATATGGGTTCTTCTCGGCAAGATGGATTATAACTAACTATTATTGAAGTTGCCACCTATTTTGAAACGTCAAATTTTATGAAATTATACACAATATACCTGTGTATATAGCAAAAAAATGGGTTGCAAACGGTAAGTTTTGATAAGTACACGATTTATGGCAACCCTTAGAAGAGGGTTGCCACCTGTTTGAAAAGTCAAATTTAAGTATGCAAATTATAGTAAAATATGGACAACGAACTATTCCCGTCATTAGGAGAAACTTCAGACTTATATTTTAGAGAGGGTTGCCACTTATTTGAAATCCCAAATTTAAGTAAATTATAAACTAGTTATATGTTCGAGATGCGTTTTCTGGATACATCGGCAAAGGGCTATTAATGAATAAACATAGGGGGCGTTGGATTTAAATTTGGTTCAAATTCAAAATACCTGCATATTAGACCACATATGCGAATATAAATTTTAATTTATTTTATTTGGTGTTGAAGACGAGATATCTCTAAAACCATACATGCATATATGTACATATATGACCCGATTTAGTAAAAATTCAGAACTTGTATTGGCCCCATAAATACAACCATTTTATTTGAAAATCGAAATCATAATCACATTCTCTCAATTTGAAGGGTCAGTGAGCCAGCGAATAAACTGTATATGTATGTAAAAAAGAGACTCGCGTAAAAAAAAGTATTGAACAAAAAAAATGTTGCAAATAAGCCTCAGCAATTTAAAATTTCCTGCTGTTTTGTTAACATTTTCCCCAATTTGTGAATTTCATTGGTTGCATTAAAATTACTACAACAAAATATAGCGTTGCGTACGAAAAAGTTTACAATTTCAGTAAAATAAAAAAAGTACATGGAAAATCACAGCTGCGCACCAGAAACAACATCAAGCCCGGCTCAAGAGTAACTCCATGCCAGTTCCTGCGCCGCAAGCCCACAACACCACGAATTTCTTACGCCACCATGCCAACCATTTTGTTTTTGTGTTTACATTCATTTGCACAAATTTTCTTCTGGCGGGTGAAGGGAATTTTATTACAACCATATTCCCTTTACTTTGGACCATCTACCATTTAGGTGTATGATTTATTTGACAACGAACTATTTTTTTTTTTTTGGTTTTGGGTTTTTCAATTTATGAAATGTAACACCGGTAGTGGATGTGGCGATTGATGTGAGAGCCGGAGCAATAACGTTCCGTAAAATTTCAGTAAATAAAAAATGGAAAATGTGAGTTGCAGCAAGGGCAAATTAAAAGCGATATATCTGTCAACGATGGCACAGGGAAGTTGGCAGGATATGGCGAATGCTCACGGCCGGCGGCTCACACACTACGACTACGACATGTGCGTTTCGTTGAGCGGCTTAATAAGAGGTAGAACCACTTTAGCCGAAATATTAATTAATATTCGGAAATTGGATCTCTGCCGTTTGTTTTTTTTGTTTGTTTTGTTTTTGGAGCGTTTTTAATTAAGTGCAGGCATTTAAAGCGTATGAATGTCGTTGTTCCCTGTGTAAAGCAGTTTCGTGCGTTAAATATAATAAGTGTTTGGTGGAAGTTATGGTAAATATTCTATTAAAAAAATGTGTTTTGATAAATGCATTCATATTAAAAATATTTACATAAAAATTTAATATACTTTATTTAGCGCTTTAAAAATTTTTTTTCCGATCAACGTAGCCTAAGAATAACAAATTATTAAAAAAATTCTTTAATTTTGGCAAAGTGGCAACTCTTTTATGAATTGCTTTTAAAAAACTTTGAATTTAACTCAAAAATTAATTTTTTTTGATCAACGTGGCGTAAAAATAAAAAATTATTAAAAAAAAATCTTTAATTTTGGAAAAGTGGCAACTCGTTTATAAACTGCTTTCAGAAAGCTTTGGGTTTCACTCAAAAGTTAAACTTTTTTTGATCAACTAAGCGAAAGTAAAACAAATTAAAAAAGAAAACTCTTTAATTTTGGAAAACTGGCAACTCTCTTATGAACTGCTTGCAAACAACTTTGGATTTAACAGGCGGCAAGCCTCTCCAAATATATTTCTCGCATAAAGTTTTTTCAAACCTTTTTCGTTGGACATCAGTTTAGTATATTTTCAGTTAGCTTAACAATTAAATTGAATTAACACGCTTTAAAAGGTGGCAACCCTCTTCAAAAATGGTTTCGTATTAAAGCTATCCACCATACACCTATATTTAAAAATTTTGAATAAGCTCAGAAATGAAATTAATTTATTATTTCTAAACAGGTGGCAACACTCTCTAAGCATTATTAAGTTTTCGTAAGCCTACTTTTAGCCTTTTAAATCCCATGCTGTAATATTTACCTTGACTTAATAATTTAATTTAATTTACTTTTCAAAGCATGCCACCGCCACCTTCTACAATAAAATTTATTTTTATAATAAAGCTTTTTTTTGAAACTTTTTCGTTTGAAATCCATTTCATAATTGTAGCTGATTTTCTCAACAGCTGGCAACACCGCTCATATTTTGGTGTGAAATTAAGATTTCAAAAAAAAACTTTTGTTTTGCGCTCATATTTAAAATTTCGCCTAATTTAATTTAAAAAAATGTAAATTAATTCCCAGACAGTATTACAGTTTTAAGATATGGGGTGGGGTTGGATTCCAGGTTATAAGCTCTTGATGTGCCCAATTTTATGCAAATCCGTCTAGCCCTTTGGGAGTGAAAATAATCACAAACTTTCACATAAGTACATTTTCTAACATTTTGTGTTTTACGTACTATTTCTCTACCTTATCAAATTTTTCGTTTATGGGGGATGTTTTACATTTTGCTTGAGTTAAGTTTTAGACACAATACGTAGTTGTTAGTTCATCAAATGACATTACTGACCGATTTTACAGTAGTTTTTGGTTTTAAGCTAACAAGGCAACACAAATTTCAGCAATAGTTAAAGTAAGCGCTGAGTCAATTTGTATTTACGAATCAAATGTTGCGTATACGCCACGGCTGACACCATGAATGAACAGCTAACGTATATATGTAAATACATGATGCAAATAAATGCACGTACATTATGCGCCAACTCGTAGTCATTTGCATGAGTTTGTGTATTTTTCACATGAATACATAAACGACCGATTTGGCTGTCAGTGGCAAGAAAAAATTATTTATGAACTAAAGCGGAAATGCAGAGCTAACAAAAACAGCAAAAGCGCAAAAAGCAAATCAAATTGTAATAGAACTGAGAAGGCGGTAAAAAAGCATAGAAATAAATATTTGGTGTTTTTTTTTTAACTATTTCACGACACTCGAACAAAAGTTTTTTATTCATATAATTAATTTAGCAATTGTAGTTTTGTGCGTGAGAAAATTTTCAATCAATTTAAATCGTTTTTATAAGAGTAAAGCTTTTAAAATCTCTTTTGTGTTAATGCAGTTAGCGAGGGGGGGGTTTTTTTTTTGAATTTCAGCAAAATTGATCTTATAATACGATTTCGATATTTCCGACAATTCCATGCTGTTTCACCGGTTGGTTGCAGTGGCGAGTGGAGAACTTCAATTAGCAGCAAAAGCGCCGTTTTAATACCACGTACTTGCCGTTGAGCCAGCGATAGTACAAATAATGAGGAAATGGAGAGAAAGAGAAGAAACCTCTTGCATCGCATTAGATCCAGCACTTGGAGTTTGAATGGAGAAAAGAAAAAAGACAGTTCTTTTTAAATAAGTATAATATTAATTTAAAGTGACGTCTGAGGTTGAAAAAAACGTCTTTTACAAAAGTGAAAAATGAAAATTTTTCAAGGGTCTTGTAAGCCACGTCGTCTCTGCCGCAATTTGCATCTAAAATCAACAAACCAAATATTTTCTTACTCAAGAGGGCTTTTTATCGTAGATAGACTAAAATATTTGCTATATCCGAAATTAATCTTTTAAAGCAGGCTCATTGTACTTGCAGTCAAAAAGGATCTACAGGGTTTTTAATAGGAACACTACAAAAGTTTTTTTTAAATAAATCAAAAACGGTTTGGGATATGAATTAAATTCTTTAATCCTGTGATAGTACATTCGATGCCATTATGTATGGAACTCGATTTCTTTTGCATGGGCACTACGGGCACGCTTGCAGAAGTCCAGACGTTGAACCCAATTTTCGATGGTTTTCAAGCATAAATCGGCCGATACTGCTGCAATTTCACGTTGCTGGCATAGCTTAGCTTATCGTAAAGTTCCTTTAAAAGCGTTTACAAAATCTTGAGAGTACAAGAAGAAAAGCGAGCTAAAAAAAACCGTTTTAAATTAAATGCTCAGTAAGAACGATTGCACATGTTTTGCAACCGAACCGGCAGTGCAAAAAAACCTATGACATCATAGCCCGTTTCAAAGTTAAAGTTATAAAGACAACTATGAATAATAAACTATTTGACTCCAGTTTCTTTTCAAAGTTATTTTTAGGAAAATGCATTAGTTCAATTGCATAAAGTGAGACAATGTTGAATGATCAAGAATTATTGCTATACCAAATGCTTTCGCTACTCAAATTCAATTCAATACTTTTATCCTTTGTACTACTTTCTGTAGCAGGCATCATCGTGTGAATCAAAAGTAAAAAAAAAACAAAAGAATTTTCCTGGTTGAATAAATACCGAATCAAATAAAAATATTAGCAAGCATTGATGATGTAGAAATCAAAGGTCTATTCAATGAGCTTTTATGTGGCCACAGAGCAAGTATGTAGATTTGATGGGGGAAACGCAAAAGGCATTGCAAAGAGATTATCACACATGCGGAATTAAATAAAAGGCAGCAAAGCATATGAGCTGAAAAGAAAAAAACAATTTCAACAAGCAAAATCAATGATAAGCGTTGCAAAAATAATGTAGCAAAGTAAAAGAGTGTGGAAATGACGGCGATGCTTTAAATCAACAGCTATCTGTGTACTAATGCTGGAAATTGAATGTCTACACGCCCATTGGTTATTGTTTTTTTTTTTCAAATTCGGTAAGGTAGAGTTTTTCGTTCTACGATTTTTAATCTATCTTGTGTGAGGTCTACGAGTAGAGTTGAGGGTTTGAGATGGATTTAAGATTCTAAATCATATTTATTGCAATTTATAAGCATTCAACTAATATACTCCGTTACAAATTGTAAACACATCAATTATTACTAATTTGCTCTAATTTGTTTTTCTTTTGTTTAAATTTCGTTAATTTTCAATTTAAATACACTTCAATCTCGAACAACAGCTATATAAACCTAAGTTTTAAAATTTAAGCAAAATAAATAATAATTTAACAAGTTTTCATTAAAATTACATATTAGAAAAAAGCTTCAGAAAATTTTCGAGTATGCAATTTTGTAGCCCATTAAATTTTGATATATTAAAGTGTAAGAATCTAGTACCTGGGAGTTACCGTTGATTTTTGAAAATTTTTCTTGCCAAAGATTCCTCCATATTAAAATTTATTTTTGTTTACGCGTTTTAGGGCGTAGCTGAAAATTTGATGACGAGTTTTTGAAATTTGTTGCAATTTTGTGAATTTTATATAAAATGTGCAACTTTGTAAAAAAATTTAAATGACTTAAGGAGGTGTACAGTCGCTCATAGTGAAACTCTTACAGCGATTTTGTTTTAATACACACAAAGTTTTTTTTTTAATTTTTTCAAATAATTTTGTATAAAAATTTAATGTATTTCATAATAAAAACCATATACATAAGTCCAAGCTTCAAATTTTTCACAAAATTCTGCAAATTAAAAAACAAAGCCAGAAAAATTCAAAATTTTTAAACAGAATTTTTGGACAAAGCAGAGTTTGTACAGATTTTTTTTAGTGCACAGTATTTTTTTTTTGATTTTTTTTTTGTATAAAAATGTAATGTATTTCATAATAAAACCATACCAGTACAAATTTAAAATTTTTCACTAAATTCTGCAAATTAAAAAAAATTGTCAGAAAAATTTCAAAATTTTTAAACAGAATTTTTAGACAAAGGAAACCTCGCGCAGAGAGCTTTTTAAAGCACAGTATTTTTCGTGAAATTTTTTAAAATTTAATTTTTTTAATTTGATTTTTTTTTGTATAAAAATTCAAATTTCAAACTTTTAAAAAAAATTCACAAAATTCTGCAAATTAAAAAAAATACCAGACAAATCTCAAAATTTTTAATCAGAACTTTTAGACAAAGCAATTTTCGTACAGAGCTTTTTAATGCACAGTATTTGAAAATTTTTTTTTTTAATTTAATTTTGTAATTTAAATTTTTTTTGTATAAATCTTTTGATAATTTTTTCGCTGATGGTGTTCCGCATTTTTTTTTTTAAAAGATTTTTTTGTGAAAGAAAAGTTATCAAAAATCGTCGGTAGTTTTTAGTCACTTGAAATTTGCACTTGAACTGAATGAGCTACAAAATTGCTTCCCCGAAAATTTTCTAGAGCTCCGATTTTTAAATTTTACTAGGAATTTTTTTCTTTTTAATTTGAGGAGTTTTTGTGAATTTTGTAGAAAGTTTGAAATTTGAGATGCTATAGTTTTTATTCTAGAATAAACTACATTTATACAAAATAAATTAAAAAAAAAACTGAAGAATAATCTAAGTTTTTATACAAAATTAAATTCAACGAAATTGGGAGACAAACATTGTGAGTATGTAAAAAAAAAAATCATTTGCTCTGAGCGACTGTTTACGTAAAAATACAAACGAGTAGAAATTCAGTTTGCATAAAGAAGTTTCGAACTGAAATAACCTCAAAGTTCCCATGCATTAGCGACTACATATCACAATTCAAATAATTTCCAATGGCAAAGTTTTATTTAAATCATTTTCTATTTTTTTTTTTCGTTTCAAAGTTTCTATACATTCCGCTTCATTCGAAAAGTTGCTTGTTATTTATATTGCATTTTCTGCATTCTCCTTCAACATATTTCAACTTTAAAACTGGTTGCGATGTTTATCCCTTAACTCAATTTTCATTATCCTTTTTCACAAAGCAATAAATTCAACATCCACTGACGAAAAATAGAAAGCAAGCATCAAATACAATTTGCCATTACCAACAAACAGCAATGCACATTTTGTCTCTCGAAAATCAACTACATTTCTATATCGCTATCTCTATCTCTATCTGCATCTCCATCTATGTAGTATGTATCTCTTCTCGTTTTTCCTCAACGAAATTTCACAAACAGATGTAAGTTCGATTCTACAAATGTGTGCGCATTTATGTTTGTTTGTAGTTTATCTACATGCATCGTTAAGATGGATTAAACGAAGATGAGCAGAAAAATAACAAAAGCCCCAAAAGACTACAAATATTCGTAGCATTCAAAGCTCTTTGCAAAACGCCTGTCAGCTACAGATACTCGAATCGAGGGCAGCAATGGCAGGGCAATGGGCAATGGGCATTGGACATTGGACATTGGACATTGGAATGGAGATCTAAGTTAATGTATGTAGGTACTCTACAACCGATTGGTCAATTTGTTTGCTGCTGCTGCTGCTGCTTCTGCTGCTGGCTGATGCGTCCACTGCACTGGAGTGGAAATAATTCACAAACGCTCATAGAGTGAAAAGGCAAAGGGTAAGTAATCGGAGCTCAAGCCCATGTAACGTGCAAGTGACACTCAATGTTGCATCACTTGGGTTAGGAGAGCCAGAGTGTGGTAGAGTGCGTTGGTGGTGTGCGTGTTTGCGTGCATGCGTTGATTTGTAGGAGTGTAGCAACTTCCGTTTTGGTAGGTTTTAACGAAAATTGGTATGTACGGTAATCTCTATTTCATTTTGATAATTCTTGTGTGTTTCCATTTCAAGTTTTCATTTCCTCGCAATGTGTTGTTGTTAAATATAAATTCGGCATATGTGTAATTATATCGGCCCTAATTATGAGCCGCCAAATTTATATTATGAGCCACGTAACCCTGTTTGACTGTTCATTGTCCGATGGGTATCCATGCGGTTAGGCTGAATATAGTCTCTGACCCATTCTGCAGCAGTTACATATATGAAGGATGATGAGGTGGATTCATCTTTTCATTTTCTGCTCAGCTGCCCTACCTCTGCGAGACTGAGGTTCAAGTACCTACGCTCGGACTTTTTTTAGTACTCCAGAGGAGCTTTTTGGGGTGGAGATTGTTAATTTGCGTGACTTCATTCGGGTACGCAAGGTTTCTCCGGTTAACCTTTCTTGAGTCCGATTTACGTTACCGTTCATATAATAGGTGGTATCACCATGGACTCCTCTACTATGCCTAAGTGAGTTCCTACTGCAGGAACTACCACATTAACCTAACCTAATCTAACGTAACGTTGTTGAAATTTTCGTTGCACATCGAATTTTCGATCGAATACAATATATGCTGTATCGTAGTCTGGAAAAATGCAAATACGAGTATTTTGGTATTTTTATTTTTATTTTTTTCGGCCATCACACACCGTTACTGGAAAGGCTAGTTTAATTGATAGAAAAGTGTCCTCAATCTGCAAAAGGGGCTTGCAGAAAGTATAAAGCTACAAAAACAGGGGAAAGAATTGTCGTTGGAGCTAAATTGTTTGGAGTCACCTGTTAGAGCGACAGCAAAGTGAACTAAGGTTAGCTAAATTAGTTTATTATACTTTAGGGAATATATTCAGATTTGGGTATTTCGAGCACAAAGTCGTAGCACTAATGCTAATTTTAAAATGTTTGGTGGGTAGCAAATCCACAAACAACTCCTTAAATAGTTAAAAGTCTTAATTTCAATGACAGCTGAGTGGACTATTGTGGATGATCTAAATGAGTGAAAGTCACAATAGCGCTATTCTTCATCGAATGTGTGCCATAATACCAAAGGCAAATTTTTGCGATCAGCTCTTTCGACCATAATCGAAGATCGAATGTAGCTCATAAGAAGGCCCATATATTTATAATTATAGTTTTCGGCAAAATCTATATTGCAATCTGACGTTCAGAAAAATGCAGCTCTGTTTTAGGAAAAGCACTTAACACGTCAAAGATAATAATGTTATTTAAAGAAATTTTGTAATAAAATTTTCTTCAAAAATTTTTTCAATATCACTTTTAATAATAATAATAATAATAATAAACCCAACGATTACCCGCCCTACCGTTAGGAGTGGCGCACTCCGCATGACGCACTTATCTTTTTGTTGCGTTTTGTGCCGAGTCATCGAAGATAGATAGATAGATATTGGTGTTGAGGTTTGCACTTCGACCTAGCCATCCATTGTGTCCTCCGGTCCTTATAGTACCTCATCTAACCCCAACGCTCTTAGGAAGTCTAAGATTATGTTTGGTGGTTGCGAGCGTACAAGTTCCTGATCGGGGATATATGAGCCCAGATATCTTTCTCGTCTTCTCGAGACGGCTTCACATTCGAAGAGCTGGTGCATCAGGGTCTCACAAAAGCGACTCAACTCGTTCGACCATATTCGTTTAATGTTATACCCTCCCAATAGATATTTCGCCTGTCTTTCCTTTAAAGCATTTTCCTCTATCCTAAGCACTTCGCTTATGGTATGTCGACCTATCGGCACGAAGGGCTCTGGCCCTATGGGAGTATTTTCCGCGTCACGTCTAGCTAATCGATCGGCCTCCTCGTTACCCTCAATGCCTTTGTGGCCCGGAACCCAGAGGAGCCGGATGTGATTGTGGGTTGCTAGAGAGTTCAGTCTTTCTACACACTCAAGCACCAATGAGGATTTGATCTCATACGATGATAGGGTCTTGAGTGCTGCTTGGATGTCGCTTGGAATGACTATCCACTCATTGCTATAGTTCCTATTTAGGTTAACCTCTGCACACAGGAGGATGGCGTACACCTCTGCTTGGAAGATGCTTGGTGTCTTACCCATTGGCACAGACAACCGTGTTCTGGGACCGAAGATCACAGCCTCTATTTCCTCCGGAGTCTTTGATCCATCCGTATATCAGCGCAGGGTGCTAGCGCGGAGATGTCCCTCCAGCGAGGACGTACTCCATAGAGCTTTGTTCCCTAGTTCAATTTTGAATCTTCTTTCAAAATTAGTTACCTTAATGATCTCACCTCTTGGTAGCTGAGCAAGTGGCCGCTGGCTGCTCAGTTTCTTCATGTTTTTGGACGATATGATCTTACCTTTTCCATGACCTTCACTAGCTATGTTAAGTAGGGTTATATTGGCTGACTTGTTCTATGGTTATGTGTGGTTGTGGTGTCAGGTCCACAATCACCTCAAATGCTCCCGTCGGTCATGAACGCATTGCTCCGGTTATGCACAGAAATGCCAGCCGTTGGAGCATAGTAAGCGATTTCCTCACTGTTGAGATAGGCGTATTGGTTTTGCAAGGATGCCAAATTCAGACATCGCGCCATTAGGACAACTTCTTCTCGTGCTTCTGAGAGATTTCCATTCGACAAAGAGACGATGTGTGTCGATCCTTTTCTCACGTGTGTTGGCTTATCTGGGGGATGGTAGATTTACCGGGTCTTAAGCCACATTGATAAGGTACAATCAGTTCGTTGATGGTTGGCTTCAGCATTTCGAACTTATATGAAATGGAGGCTGTTAATTGGCGCGGGTTGCAGGATCAACCTTCTTGTGCATTGGGTAGATCACACTTCCAATCGGCGGCCATCACTGCGCCGTACCTAATTCTAGAAATTAGCTGGTGCCCATGTATCGTAATGTAAAAATCATTGATTAATTATCTTATAATATTTAGGTTTCTAATGTAAATGTTTATCGATTCCTTCAAAAACATTTTTTTTCTTCTCTTCGCGTTGTAACATAAATTATGAATAAAATATAGTAGTTACTTATATAGCGAATCATAACTGGAACGCATCAGACGAGTGAATGTGTAATCGCGGAATATTAATATAGTTTAAAAAACAGAATATTTGTGAGAAACATATTTTACACGGTTAGCGTTGCTCAGGCCGTTGAATGATTGTCTTGCAATCTCGTGTACCTGGGTTCGAGACTTGGTAAAGCCTAGAAGATGAGTAGCTGTGGTGATCTCCGAAATAATAGCGAGCTTTTCTACCAGTTTGAAAACCTGCTGCTTTTTCATAACATTCCCTAATAAAAAAACTGACCTCGAACTCAATAAAATGTACAAATTATGTGTGTACAAGCAACAACAACGATAGCTAGCTAGATTCGGCAATCGCGAGTACGGTGATACCCCTGTAAACTGGTCGAACTCGTTGTATTCAATGCTGCAGATATTAGACCAGTTTTAAGCTGCATAAAAACGACGATCTTGGACTTTTGGTGCATATTCGTCATTTGTGAAGTGCGCACATTACAAAGTTAACAAAAACAAAATCTTTATTGATACTAATTTATGCCAGATGCTTCATCGATTCGCCACTCTCTAACAGATGGCGAAACGAAAAAGGCTAATATAAGGCTAAAAATACTTATTTTTTCAGAATTACAAAACTAGTTTTTCAAAAATGGTGTTTTTGGACTTTCCACTACATTTGCAACGCTCGCATGCAATTCCAAAGAATCTCATCAGACACATTTGCACAGCGCAGCACAGTTCTGTGTTGTTTGGAATTTGATAGCAAGCCGTATTTGATTCGTTGCGATTCAATAACCCTAAATAAAATTTTTTTATGGCAGCAATAAAGTCGATTTTTTTTTAAATGAGTCTACGACGCGCTATACACAATCCCTCAAAATTGCTTTTGGTCCTACGCTCTCTCTCTCGCTCTCTCTATGATTATTTATTTATGTATGTAGGTACAGCATTTTAAATTCTCAAACGTCCATTTAAATGTTCAATTTGTGTACGTATGTATGTACGTAGGTGTAGGTGTTGTTAGGGTTGCCACATCTGCAGTGCACTATCCAAATGACACGTTCACGTATTTATGATTCTATGTGCAATTTCACCTGTATTGGAGAGTATTATTACCGGCTGTGCACAAATTCAATGGCGCAGAACAAAACAAACAAGAAAATCAAAAAAAAAAAAAAAAAAAAATTCTGAAAATAGGAAATGCTTGTCTGACCATACCCAGCCCCAGTTGCTGCTATAGAAAAACCAATAACAGGCCATGACGTCCTGCCAAAATGTCCTGGTGCTGTCCTTTTTGTATTGCTTGCATTGTTGTAGTCAATGGTTTTTGTCGCCACTTGTCTGCTGTCTGTTTGTTTGTTTGTTTGTTTGTGTGTGTGGCTTTATTGCATTAATAACTGCGAGCGAAACAGTTCAGAGGACTTACATGCTTCCGCACACACACTCACACACTCACACATACATAGATTGAATATAAAAGGAAGCACATATCCGGCCATACAACAAGGAACCAGGTTCGTGCCACAAAACAGCTACAATGATGGAATAAAGGAATTTAAGTACAGCTATGATTGCGCGTAGATGTGTATGTACATATATGAACTTTTTCTACACACACACACACACACACACACACGTGTATACACCTACATATCCATAACGATCAACTGCACCTTCGTCCAACCAATACTCTGTTGTGTGTGTCTTTCTTCCGAAAAGCAATTAAAATGCTCAATATTGTAAGGTTAGTCTACCGGTAGGTAGCCCCCATATCAAAATGGGTAGCGAATGTAAAAGTGTAAGTGTGTTGGTGGTGTCTGTGCGGCGTAGCACACCAGCTGCTGCCAAATGTTGCTGCTTTTATCTGCCATCACAGATATGGGCAAATTTGAACAAAAATATTGCACAACAGCTTTTGTGACGCCAATTCTATTGAATCCTTTTGCTTTGGGTTGAATTTTGGGCAATATAATTTTTTTGTGTATTTTCCAAAAAAAAAAAAACCTATATATTTTTGTGCTTCGCAGAGCTTCACGAGCTCTCAGAAGCTATGGTAGAAAATAAGTTGATATTGTTACAAAATGAGACCTTCTGTCGCGTGGCTCTTTGCGAGATTTAATGCTGGATAGGGGCAGCTATGCATATCCTCAGTTCACATTAATTATGTAAAAATTTTGAGTAAAAACAAATAAAGGATAGCAATTTTTCTGTTTACGGAATTTCAATTCAATTAAGGATTCGGAATTGCACTGAAGATAAAATGACAGTCCAATTAGAGTAACAATTCTTTTCTCGGGAGGCAATGGCAAACCTCCAAACGCATTGCAGCCACTATACAACTTTTCTCAATCAACTAAAATACTTCGCAATTTGAAAATCTCCTTTGCTAAATTCCACCAGCTACATATGTATGTACATATCCAAATAATAGTTTTCGCTTTTGTTTTTGACGTTAACTATCGAATCGAGATTTTTTTCCAGTACGTGATCGTCCTTACCAGAGCTCTTCGTGAGTCTAATTTTTCCTACTGGGCTCGGCAAGACTGCAAAACATACACGGGTTGGAAATCAGCGAGGCACGGTACGAAATTTTAAAGCCGAAATTTTTTCCACCTAGAATACGTCCTACTATTCAGTATAGGTAAAATTTTATAGCTTTATAGAAATGCTTACCGAATATGAGGCAATTTAGGTTTTTTTTTTTTTTTCAAAAATGCGGAATTTTGTAGCAAAAGATTTAGATTTATCGACAGATTCATTTTTGAAGGTGATCATTTTATTTTCTGCCACAGAAAAGTTAAAGTGCTCTAGAAAATTTAAGTTTGAATGTAAAACTTAAATTTTCGGAACTAAAGTTATCTACAGCCAAGAATATAGTTTTATATAGGAGTTTAATAGAAGCCTGTCGGAAAAGCAGAAGATCAAAAAGAAAAAGTTCAATAGACATTTGCCAAAAAACGCACATTTTAAGGCAACAAATTGTTGAAAAAAAATATAAAAATTCTCCAAAACCGTTTCAATAACTTGGTTTGGTTTTTTTAAATCAAAAGTTCAAGTTAGCTTCTTTCGTTTGGTATATGGGAAGTATTGTTTGATATCTTTCAAATATATTTATTTGATAATTATGTATATCGAGTTTATTGATTTTTCATTCAAACCCATTTTTTGACTTCATTTTGCATTTAGTTGTAATCTGCGCCAAGACAGTGAGTGGGGCTATTGATTCTCGTTACTATGCTCTTATGTAGAAAGTGACAAAAGGAGCCAAAAATCCGATCTTGTGCGAAACGTCGGTAAATAATTGTATTATAACATTTCAGTTATTGAATGACAGATGGCGCTGGCCAAATATGACCTTGTGAAATATTTGTTAGCTGTTGGTCCAGCTAACCTGAAACTTTTCGTCCTCGCTTAGAAACTGAAGTAGACTGAGAACTTCGATCGTTAAAAAGTTCACATTTTCTAGGCATTTCGATTAACACCATTACATTTATCCATTTTAACTGACCAACTCCAAAGGAGCGATTATTTTTTACATTAATTAACAAATCTAAACAGCCAAATTTTTGGAAAAGTTTATGGAGAAACTCAACTTTTTAAATTTTATGCATCATCAAGTATTATTAAAGTATGTGCACGAAAAAATACTGCCACATTTAAAACGTTATAAAACATAAGCATACATATTTATAAAATTCTAATATATTATCTTCTATTTACATTGGACCCTAGTTTTAATGAAATTAAATAAAAACGAAGTAAGTAATTTTTGCTAATGCTCTTCGTTAATTCATTAACTCTTCGATAGAAATTTTGGTTATTTCTTTGGAGGCCAGCCGTCATTTATTTTTGAGTTATTATAAGTTTTCTACAGCTGTCTGGGTCCTAAGACGTTTCGAGCTCACTAGGTTTCGATTGGGCGAAGTTCTGGGCAATTAGCCGGATTCATCTCTTTTGGTTTCTTGATTAATTGTTCCAGTGCTTATAAAGGAATCAATTTTTAAGTTACTTTGGCAAATTGCCTTCCGAATCATTTGGTAAATTTATGCTAATATGCTGTACAAATCTGAGCTTATTTTCTATTTAGAAGATTTTTTGTTTTGAACCATTTCCTGATTGTTATTTTGTGATTTTTATTTGCTCGATGAAAAATAATCGATATTCGTGGATTTTTATTTTTCCGATCATATTTTATCGATATTTCTTGATTTTTATTTTTCCAATCAAAAATAATCGCTATCGATCATAACAAACGCAAACAAATTTGTCGGCGGGGACAATAGAGTAATTTAGGGTATTGTGATATAGGCATACTTTTTTCGATGACTAATCAACATTTTGAAGAGGAAACTAGTATAATTTCAATTAATGCGATAGGTTCAGGCATTTCCCAACATATTCCGAAATAGTATTGCATTTTGTTCAGTTTTGAGGAAGATATTTGTTTAAAAAGTCGAAAACGTCGGTTTGTAAAAATAGGGTGGTAATGTGATATACCCCATCGGCTAATATGATATACCATACCAAATTACCCAAACCATTCCCAAAAAATTATGGTTTTTATTTAATTAAATTAATTCATTTATTTAAAGCAGAAATTCATATATTATATTTTATACAAAAAATAAACAAAACAAAATGATATTAAAAAAGAAACAAATAAAAATTCAATAAAGTATGTAAGCATTTGTATACATAGTAAAATATTTGAAAAGTCATTCACAAGACTCGCAAACGAATATTGCCTGACGTTTAGGGAGGCATTTGCTTTGTGCCCAAACTAAGTCGCATTGCAAGCATGGAGTCCAAGTCATGACTTCCCTATCTGCCCCAAAGGTTTTATTGCAAAAAGCGCAGACGGTATCCTTAGTAGGAGGAATTTCTGCCCAACATTCCTCGTCTGAACTGGGTAATATCAAACTTTTATCCGACTCGCTTGATGCACTTTTCCTAGTCTGCTTTAACCGTTGTATTTTCCCAGCTACTTTTCCCGGCATTAATGCCCGCTTCACGCTTTTCTTCTTTTTGCAGTTTTCAACATTTTTGATGCTTACTTCCAACTGCCTTATGTGGTGATGTTGTAAGTATTGTTGCTTCTGAACGCTTACCTCTCGAGCTAGTTTTCTGTATCAGCTTAGGTGGAGGTGAGATCTCCCATGGCGTGATTAAGTGCTGCATGGCTGCTTTACTTGTGCTAGCGATCGGTTCTTCTAAATCGCTTTCATCTCTGATTTGTGCGTCTTCCGCTTGATGTTTTTCATGAATAAAATCGCTTTCCTGAAACTTGTTCTTATCAAATGGATAAATCCCAGTACATTTGAACCCATTAATCGCTATTTGCGCAGTTTGAACTTTAAGATAAGCTTTTGCAAAGAGTTCTACAACATCGAATTGTGTCATCTTTTTGCCTTCTTCACGCATAAATCGTCTTATTTCCTCATTATAGTAAGTTTTAAGAGGTACCATAAAGGATTTGTCCAAAGGTTGCATTTTATGCGTACAATGGGGTGGCAAGGATAAAATTATAACGCCATTTTCACGAGCTTTATCAAGAACCTCAATATTTCTTGTATGGCTATAGTGACCATCTAAGATCAAAAGGACTGGGTTCTCCTTAGAAGGATGTGTAAACCGCATAAAATGGTCAAACCACATTGTAAATATTGGAATTTGTATCCATCCGGATATGTGACAGGCAGATTTGGAGCCAGGTGGAGCATGCCTCATTAAAAGCGGAGAAGGTTTTTTTCTTGGAAAAATGAAGTACGGGGGAACAAAGGCACCACCTGCACTCATGCAGCTTACAACTGTTATGAGAGATCCTCTCTCAGCTGATGTCATGCATCCAATTTGTCTTTTGCCTTTTGCAGCTAAGACTCTTGGCTGCCTACTTTGCACAATAGACACTCCTGTCTCATCCACGTTCCAAATCCTGTTTGGAGGAAATTTAAACTTTTCATGCTCGTTTTCCACTTAACTGTAAAACTTGTTTTCGTTCTCCTCATTGAAGCCTTTTATTCTGCCTAATGAAGTTCCAGTAGCACTGCGTATGCTTATTTCAGTCTTATGTCTTTTAAGAAATGCGCGCAACCAATCTCTTCCAGCACATTCCTTCGTTATAGAAAATGGATTCACAATATTGTTGCGCTTTGCTATTTGAAAAGCAAGCGAGCGGACATCGCTACAAGTAAGCCCCCAAAAT
This sequence comes from Anomoia purmunda, assembly GCA_951828415.1. Taxonomy (NCBI): domain Eukaryota; kingdom Metazoa; phylum Arthropoda; class Insecta; order Diptera; family Tephritidae; genus Anomoia; species Anomoia purmunda. The sequence continues at coordinate 21,716,070 of OX639993.1, forward strand.
TTTGCCTCCATATCTTTTAAATATCTTACCAGCTCCAATTCGACGTCTCTGCTAAAGACCGGTCTCCGGCCTAATGGCGTAGCTAAAACATCATCGACTTTTTTATCACTACGAGCAGCTCTTTGCAAAGTTGCAAATGGAACACCGTACGTTTTCGATGCCAACAATATTCCCATTTTTTCACCTCTAACAGCTTGGATTGCTTTTTTCATGTTTTCTGCATTCCACTTACGAATTTCCCCCTTTTTCGGCATGACCTATGGTTTTAATTTATGTTATTACTTCATTGTTTTTATTAAATACGTTATTTGTTTAATATAATATAATGTGTTTTTAATGTCTATATCACATTGAACAACTATTACCATACAACAACTATTATGATACATTACCCAAACTAGAGCTTTTATGAATTAAAAATTTTTTCATAGTAATTAATTACATAAAAATATATAAATACTTGAAAAGTTGCTAAATATATTTACCAGTAACCAAATTAAAATATAAGAAGTTAAAAATCTACACAAGTTTTGGAATTAGTATCTTCTTTTAAAGAGCACGCTAAATTATTGACGACTGTGAAGCTGAAAATGTTTTTGCACACTGATGGTAATCTAAGCGCTGTGTGTCATCCGCTGCTTTGCAGTAACACTTTTTTACCGTTGCCATATGACTCATGAAAATATTCTTGTGCAGACGTGCATAGTTTAGAAAATACGCTGGTATATCCCTTTACCAACCCATATCACAATACCCTAAATTACTCTAACATGTTTTAAGATCGATAAAAAAATATCACAAAATATCGATGAAATACGATTAACGATTATTTTAGATCGAATAGATAAAAATAAAAAATAAATCGGTAAAATATGATCGGAAAAATAAAAACCTAAGAATAACGATTATTTTTGATCGCAAAAATAAACATTTAAAATTAAAGATCAAACTTTATCGAAAAAATAAAAATCTGAGAATAACGACTATGTTGATCGAAAAAATAAAAATTTAAAAGTAAGGATCAAACTTTATAAAAAAATAAAAATCCAAAAATAACGATTATTTTTGAACGAAAAATAAATTAAAAATAACGATCAAACTTTATCGAAAAAAATAAAAATCTAAGAATAACGATTATTTTTTAACGAAAATATAAAGCTCCAAAAGTAACGATTATTTTTGATCGAAGAAGTGTAACTGTTATTTTTAAATAAAGTCACAAAATAACTATTAAATCATGATTCTTATTCTGGTGCTGTCTGCATCCAACGTAATTTCTACTACACTAACTTTATCGCGTTCTCCTCAAATTATATTTTTTTAGTTTTAGTTTTGCTTTTGCCGCCACTGCTGCCGACGCGTTTGCCAAGTTTACATTTCGGGGTTAGAACATTGTGTGTGCTGTGGTTGAAATTCTACGCAATTTTTTTTTTTTGCTTCAAATTTTGCGGTTTATTATTGTTTCTTTCTGTTGTTGATGTTGTTGTTGTTGTTGTTCGCATCGACTTGCTGCATGGCTGCGCATACATAAACAATTTGTGTTTAAAGTTTTCGCGCGGAAACATTTCGTTGCCAAGTTAACGCACCGACAGCGATGCTGCTAACTGAGCGAATGTGGCGGCGGCAAGTGTGCGGCTCCAAGTAAGACAGGAGGAACAAGAAAACGGTGGTTGACTAACCGAAAGGGTGCAGCAGATGCCACAAACTGGCGGCGATGTGAGTACCCAGTTGCAAAAATTTCGTTGCACTTAACCCGATGACAATGAAAGCTAAAGAATTGGAGTGCTTAAAAAAACCCCGAATTTTTAGACACTTTAGATTTACACTTTCTTAGACTAAATCAAATTGAATGGGCTATATATATAGCATATTAGAAAATTGTCTCAAATGTGAATTAATGAAAAGTTCATGCATTTTTTTTAAATACAGAATTTTTTAAACTTGAATTTATACGGCGTTTGTTGTAGTATGAGATCTACTTTTATAAAAAAATAGTAAGTAGGTAACAAAAAAAAAAAGGTCGAAAACGTGACAAAAAAGATACAGGTATAAAAATAGTCGTGGTTTTGATATCAGAATACTTTTTAGGTGAGTCATTACTATAACCATCTCGCTGTGTTTTGTTATTTAATTTTAATATTATTTTTTATATATTTTGAAATTTGTGTAATTTTCTTGAGCTCGAGTCAAGTTCTTATTAGAGAATATTATGAGCAGCAATTTTTCAAAATGCTAGAAGCGATAGCAGAAATTTCGGAGATCACCACATCTCCTTATCAGACTTCTCTCTTTTTATACTTTACCAGGGCTCGAATTGTGGTACCCGAGATCTATATTTTTTGCTTTCTCATTATCCCTATTTCCAATATTCTCATAATTTCTCATAATATTCTCTAACAAAACTGGCCCCGAGCTCAATAAAATTACACAAGTCAAACTATTCAGAAAGTTTAAGAAAATACGACAAATGTTAAAAAAAACTGTCATCAAAATATGCAGTTAGACTGTAGTGTGGCAAAGAGTTAGATGGCGCATGAATGGAGAAGTATTCAGGGGATTCGTATTTTTGGTCCGATATTGATGAAATTAGAAAGACAATAACAAATACTTATATGAAAAATTAATGCGCTAGGTGCCGCTATGGGCGAATTATTCAGAAAATCTGAATTTATTGATCCGATTTTTATGAAATTAAAAACTTATAATAGGGTGCGAGGTGTAATATTGTTTACAAAAAATGGTAGGGCTAGAATTGAGTCATTCAGATATTGATTATATTAGAAAGGTATGGCGCTGGTTCAATAGAAAATACGTCTAATTGAAATAAATACGACAGGTGGCGCCAGAGACATGTTATTCAACTAATCTCTGTTTTTGATTTGATTTTAATGAAATGATAAACGGATGATGAAGTTGGTACGAGAAGAACTTGTAGAAAAAATGAATCCGCTAGATGGCGCTCGAATAGGAAATCCGTATTTATGGCCCAACATTGATGATATTAGAAAAGTATGCGGCAGATGCGAATAGAAGAGCTCTCATAATCCAACCTAGAAGCGTAAATAAATTAAGAAATTGTTTTTGTATTATTTGCTTACATTTGCTTTTATGTGGCGGCATCTTTTAGGAGCTGCGCAACTTTTGGTTGCTTGCGAAATTTCACGGCGGTAATGTTAACACTAGCCCCTTTATGTAGAAAAGAGGCGCAAAAACAGCAGTAAAAAAAATTATTAAAAAACAAGAAGAATTTTTAGTCACTTGAAATATGAGCTTTATTATATATTCAATGGGCTACAAAACGGGATATTCCAAAATTTAGTAAAACTGTGGATTAGAAAGTTGTAAATTTTTTTTTATTTTATGTTTCTTTTTAATTCAACGATTTTTTATAAATTGCCTAGAAAAGTTGGCTCTTCGAATTACATGGATTTTGTTACAGAGTTAACTACATTTTTATAAAAAATAAGGAAAGACAAAATTGCCATACTCCAAAATTTAGTAAAACTGTGGATTAGAAAGTTGTAAATTTTATCGACTACTTTTCTTTTAAATTCAACGATTTTTTAAAAATTGCCTAGAAAAGTTGGCTCTTCGAATTACATGGATTTTGTTAGAGTGTTAACTACGTTTTTATAAAAAAATAATGAAAGACAAAATTGCCATATATTTTGCTATTTAGTCAGAAATTCTCACACGTGCCACTTGCAATCGTTTAAAATTCATTTGCAATTGATAACTACTTTTTTGGATAGTATTTCCGATTCAAAAAATGTACTTTGAGGGATTTTCCGCAAAAAATTTTTTACCAACGTTCTAGTTAAAACAACTTTGATTTTAAGTGCGGGCCATTTTTTTTTCTACGGGAAATGCTTCGGAAAGAAAAGAAGCATCAGTTAATTTTTTTTTTTTAAATCGATACATGGCGTAGAAGACAATTGTTTTTTAATTTGCTATAAACAAAGTAATGAAAAATTCATTTAATCATAATTTTTTCGTTCGAAAAAAATCTCTGTCAATGAGTGCTTAATGACGTTTCCATTTCCGGTGGAATTGTTCGAATCGGTCGATTACATTAGCGGTAGTAAATTTTGGAAAATAAAATGCCAAAAACAATAATTGTAAATATTATTGGTAAAATTTTTTTTTTCCGAAAAATCCCTCAAAGTACATTTTTTGAATCGGAAATGCTATCCAAAAATGTAGTAATCAATTGCAAATGAATTTTGACCGATTGCGAGTGGCCCATTTGAGAAATTCTTACTCTATTATTTTCGCGATCAGAACTAACATGAACATCTCTGCCCTTTGGACTACTTGGTTGCGGGCGTGGGTTGCAGCGTTTGCCTGCTGCGAGTTTCTGCTATTTGTGTCATAACAGGCATTCTTGTGGTATTGAAACGCAACGCGTCCCTTCTAACATGCCATGCCAATGCACACACACACACACACACACACACACACAATATGTACATATGTACATAGCTGAGTGCAGACGGAGAAACACGTTGTAATTTATTTGGTTTAGGGAATTTACCATCTCTCAATTGTTCAGAAAATTTGATTCAAACTTCAATGTATGAAGGATGCAATTGAGTTGTGGAAATGAAATTCAAATAGTTGCAGTAGCGTGTGTTTAGCGGCTGAAGGTTGATTAAAACGGTAGTCAGTCTGATGGAATGTCACTGCACCTGAAAGTTAAGTTATAAAACATTTTCACACATAAGCCACTACAAAATTACACGCTTCTGCTCTTCAAGTTTCCCCCCAAGACTTTGTCACAAAAATTTAGTAGAAAATGTATGCACAAGGGCTGTATTCAAGTGAGGGTTTAGGGGTGGTTCAAAATCCTATGATGTGTCAAGTAGTTATTTTGAAACAATTATGTCGCAAAGGGTTTCTTCTTAAAATAAAAATATGTTTTTTTTTTATAGTTATTTAGGGATTAATAGATGTCATAGTTATTTTTCGGTTTGCCATTGATAATTCCTGCACCACAAAGGAATATTTTTGGCACTGATTTCAATAAACGAAGCAACAATAAGTTAGGCGTCGAGTGCAGATACCCGCTCATATTAATTTAGGAATAATTGGAAATAACTGTAATGGTGTAACAAAGCTCTGAGCGAAACTCTCCAATATTGAGCTACCCAGGTACCCTAGGTTCATTTCGAAAATTTTTAGAAAAACCTTCAGTAAGCTGAACGCCATTTTGGTAGTGTGAATATTTGAAAATTGCAATAAAAAAAACTCATGGTTATAATTTCTATAAGAAAATCATAATTTAATCGTTAGTTTCTGCTTTTTTTCAATCAAAATTGCTCAATATTTTGTGATTTTTATTTTTTTCGATAACATTTCTTTGTTTTCTTTTATAGTTTATATTTTGCGATAAAAAAGACTTTATTCTGGGTTTTATATTTTGTCCGATCACAATAGATCGATACTTTAGATTTTTATTTTTTCGGATACTGGATTTAAAATGTTTCGATCATAATAAACGCCAATAAATTTGTCGGCGATGACAACGATTATTTTTTTTATCGATAAAGCAAAAAGTAAAAAATAACTATCAAACTTAAGCGAAAATGTAAGAATGGAATAAATATAATAAATATAATCATATAAAAAATGAAAATCCAAGAATAGCGATTATTTTTTATCGAAAAAAAATCTATGCTTTTGATCAAAAAAAAAAAAAAATCCAAGAATAATGACTATTTTTGATCGAAAAAATAAAACTAAATAAAATCTATCAAACCTTATCGAGAAAATGAAATAATCTAAGAACAACTATTATTTGTTATCGAAAAAATAAAAATTAAAAAATAACGATTATTTTTTGTCGGAAAAATTAATTGTAAAAAGAACCACCAAACTTGATCGACAAGAAAAATAAAAACAATTATTGTTGATCAAAAAAATGAAACCTAAAAAAAAATAAACTTGATCGAAAACACAAAAATCGAGGAATAACGATTATTTTTCATCGAAAAACAAGAATTAGAAAAGAACTATGAAACTTGGTCGAACAAATAAAAACCCAAGAATAACGATTATTTTTTATCGAAAAAAAAATTTATCGAAAAATAAAAATCTAATTTTTTAAGCGTGGTTAATTCTTTAACTAAAACCATGTAAGTTAAAGCTTAAAACTTTGTAGAAAATTTTTCGAAATTCAAAAAATTCAAAAAAATTTTTTATCGAAATACTGTTACAAAAAACTGTTTGATCCGCATTAAAAAAATTATTTCTAGTTTGCAGTTTTGTAGCCCATTCAGTTTCAGTATAATAAAGTGTGAATTTCAAGTTGTTAGAAATTGCTGCTAAGTTTTTATAATTTTTTTTTTGCAGCGCGTTTTTGCACGCGTTAAAATTTTTAGCGACTTCAAACTTCCACATTACAACACTAAAATTTAATGTGAAACAAAACTGTATACACAAAAAGTTTCTTAAAATTTTGACAATTGAAATTTATGAAAATCCATCACGCGAGACAATTGCTGCTAAAGAGATGCTTGAGGCTTTCAAAAAATTTATAAAATATTTATTGGTAAGTTAAGTATTAAAACTTTTAAAACCCCCTCTTCTTATCTCTGACTGTGGCTCCGGTATATATGCTTTTAAGATGGGTGAATTTTATTAAAATAGACAAGAAGGGAGCCTGCAGGCAACTGTAGCTAGATGAGCACATTCAACACCTACATACACACACACACACACACACTTGCATATCACCCCTGCAACTCCTCAGTCAAGCTTGCATTTCTACACTGAGTTCTTTGCGTAGAAAATTTAACAGAAAATTGGAATTTTCTCTGTGTGTGTGCGCGAGTGCATAAAAGAATTCACTAAAACTGACTGTTAGAACAGATTATATCACCCCCTACGATAGCTCCCTCAGCAACTGAGTTTCCTCAAATGCCATTGCGGTACTAAATATATACGAATTACATATGTATATGCAAACATTTCAATTATGCCAGTTGCAATGACGCGTTACGACATTTTTCTTAGAGAGAGTGTGTGCTTGAAAATCAGTGAAAATATCACTCATACGACGTGTGGGACGTTGCACAGAGATTAGGTGGCGTAATATAAAACAAAGAAAATAAACAAAAAGAAAATTGAATAGAAAATACGCTTAGAGATTTTGAGTCAAATGCAATGAAAGGCGAAAGTAAATACCTACTGCACATTATCAATATAAATATAGTAGTTTTAAAATAAATTTAGTTCTGTATGTTTTAAAAATGACATGAATATGCGCTTGACGGAACAGCGTCGAGGGAGATTCGTTAGAATTCTCTACCTTTGGTTCAAATGTTGATAGGTAGAGTATTGTGAGTGACGCTGTGCAAACTCTGCCTTGCTCACAGCTAAAAAAAAAAAATTACAAAACACAACAAAAAACAAGCCGCATCAAGTCTTTCGCGGAAATTTGAAAAAATTTGATTTTTGATTTTTGTGAACTGGGGATTCCCCGAATACTATTAAAATGAGTTACATGGCGCTGAGAGGTTTTTGTTTCGAACTATTTTCCTGTCCTCTATCAGCATTTCAAAGCTGAACTTGAGATCATTGAGTACCCAAGTTTCGGCTGGTCGAGAAAAACCATGCCAAGGAAAACACAGTTGACTGTGGCTCAGAAGACCGTAATTCTTATACTGATTGAACGAAAAATGGCTGTTCGTAAAATAGCAGCAGCCTTCCATTTTAATGAAAGCACAGTGGACGTTTTTTTAATACCACGAAATTAGTCAACTGGAGGTGACAGAAGGATTACACAAGAAAATATCCCAGAGTAGACTGGGTTATTTTGAGAACAAGCATTCGCAACCACTTCAAAAATGCTGGCGAGATAAAAAACGAAGCCGCAGCAATCACTTCCAAATGATATTTCGATCCGAATTGCTTTTAGCCTCAAAAATGAAAAACAAAAACAGCGGTTCAACTTGGCTCAACAATTAACTTTTTTGTCTTTTGGGCAAAAGAAAATATAGCTCAAATAGTAATGATTTTTTCGATTAAAATAATTTCAAACATTTTTTTAATTATTAAAAAAAATGAGTTCTACTCATGATCAAAAAAATAAAACTCGACACATGAAATTATTTTTTTTCAACGGTTAACAAAATTCTAAAAATAATTATTAATTATAATTTTTAGAGATATCGCTCAAAAGTTTCTTAATCGTAACTGATTCATACAGGGCATGAACAGATATGCACAGATATATATTCAAAACTATTCTGCGATGGTTGGAACCTTTTGATTTTTTTTCATTGAAATTTAAAAACAACTTATCATTATTTCCGGTCCCTGATTAAAAGAAAGCCTAACTCAATGGTGGAACTACGAAAATCTATAAAAAAAAAATTATGCTTTGAGGCAATTACGAATGCATATTTAAAATATTTGTACGATTCTATGCCCCAGAGAATGCAGAATGTAAAAGATATATACGGCGGCACAACACAGTATTAAAAAATAAAGAAAAACATATCGTTCAAAATTTAGTCACATTTTGTATAACTGAAGTAACTGAAAGACATTTGTTTTTCCAATTTGCCAAGGTCTTCAATATTTTCTTTCAAGTGATCAAAAGCTGCAAAAACGCATAAAATGAATGCTGTCTTTCTCAAATTAAACAAGAAGAATACCGACAATAATTTTTCTTTCAAATTTTTGTGCGTATTCATTAAAATTAAATTAGTCAACAAATTTCTATCAAAATTTTCACAAATATGTTAAAAAGTTATGAATTCGAATTGTGACAAAAAATGTGAATGCGATTTTTTTTTGTTGCACTGAGTAGGTGAGTGGGGTAATTAATGATCTGACACATTTTTCTAGATAGCTCGATTTTTGTCGGAGCTGCTCCTACAATTTGTGGGATGATCTTCAGTTTTACGCCAACACCGAATGGCTCATAATTTTTTGTAAGAAGATTTTACATGGCAGAAATTTTATATTGATTAGATATTTTTCCCCTTATTATTTCACTGAACCGAACACTGACCTTTTTGTTTGAAAAATTAGGTCCTATAAAATAAGTGCGAATACTTTTCTTGTGGCTCCCGTATGCAACGCAATTTTTTTCCTACGCACATTTGTTCTTTTTAATTTCAACAGAATTGTATATTTATTTTATTTATATATTAGTACCTCGGCCTAAGCAGCACACCCTCCCACCCAATTTTAAGCAATCAGGAAAACCTTAAAAACTTACTTCAATTTTGTAGTTATCTGATTGTACAAACCCGAGATTAATAAACATCTTGTATGGAATGCGGTTGCGGAAAATATTGGGAACTATTTTCGTATGTATATACCCAAAGAACCGAAAAAGTATTTCTCCTTGGTATTTAACGCACGATCAACAACAAATTGCAGCATTCACTTACCTAGAAAGAGAAAAAATGAATAGAAATTAATAAAACACTCTACAGTCTTATAATAATGTTAATAGTTTTCGGACAATAGAAATAATAGAAAAAATGTCGTTAATAGATGCGTAAGAAAGATTATTTATTTATTAATATTTAATATTGAATTTTATGTGGACTAGTTATTTTCGGTCTCTGAGCTGCGAAGGATAATTACACGTTATTTTGATACTTTTTCATTGAAACAATTGCTAGTGGGTATCTCATCTGAAAATATATGTATATAAACACATTTTCTCTTGAGAATATATTTACTTTACATCACTGTATCGCCAAAAAGTTAATCTGATTAATAGCTAAAAAATTTACGATTAAAAAGTCAATCCCGATTACAGATTAAAATTAATTAATCATAATATTCAATACCACGTTAACGATTAATTAATTTTAACCATTAGTCGTTAATTTTAATCATTAATCGTTAATCATTATTAAAAAAAAAATGATTAAAAATTGAGGAGATTCGATCCAGTTTAAATTAAACACTAACTAATATTACTCTCACTTCATTAATAACTAAAAGTTAACGATTAAAAAGTTAATCTCGATTTAGGATTAACATTAATTGATCATTCCAATTTAAAAACCATATAATGATTACGATTCATTAATTTTAATCATTAATCGTTAACAAAAATTTAAAAAAAATATGATGGAAGATTGAGGTTCGGCCAAGTTTAAGATTAAACACTAGTAAATGTTACTCCTTCTTAATTAATAATTACAAGGTTAATATAGATTAGTGATTAAAATTAATGAATCAAAAAATTAATAAATAATGGGACGATTATGATTCATTAACTTTAATCATTAAACGCGATTTACTTTTGAATCGTTAATTTAAAAATAATTATTAGTGATTAAAATTTAGTTCTAGTTATCACTATAATGATTAAACTTAATTAATAATAATCATAAATCTAATGATTAAGATTCATTTACGTTAATCATTAATCGTTAATTAAAATTAAAAGAAAAAAGATTAAAAATTAAGATTTGGCCAATGTAAAATTAAGCACTACTTAACATTACTCCCTTTTCATTAATAATTAAAAGGTTAATCTCGATTTGTGATTAAAATTAATGAATCATCAAAATTAATAAATAATGCAACGATTACGATTCATTAATTTTAATCATAAAACGCGATTTACTTTTGAATCGTATAAATCTTTAAGTGAAATGATTATTTTTATAAGTCGTGAAAGACGGTGCTCGAAATAGCATACTAGTCGCGAAATTGTTTCGAGGTATTCCCGAATCAATCCCGAAATGGTTCTAAGCCCTCGTTTTTTCACTCAAAATTATTATAAGAAGACTTTTATGATATAAATCTCAAAATAAATGTTTTTGAAGATTTAAAAAAGTTCACCCCCCCGATAGTTATTATGAGAATAATATAATATAAGCCATAAAATAAAAGTCTTTGAATACTTCAAGATATTTATCTTGTTGTTAACTTTTATGAAAAGTCTTTTGTAATATAAAACTAATGGCTGAAAGATTACTCAAAAAATGTGTATTTTTTTATAATAATTATTCTTTAACTTAATTTTATTATTCATTGATTAACTTTCTCTGGTAGAAAGTATTTTAACAACTAAATCAATTGATTCATTTTTGAGTTATAAGCATGCATTATGCGATTTTGATAAAAACTTCAAAAGAAACTCCTCGGTGTTCGAATTTTGGAATGGTTGAGGACGTAGTTAAAAAAAATTATTAAATTCATGACCACGTAACCAATTAAACGGATTCGAATGTTATATTCAACAAAAAAAAAAGTATGCGTGAAAAATCTCTATTCATACATTATACTTGCCTCGAAAAAAAAATCAATATCACAAAATTACTAAAAACATATTTGTACGACCGTAAAATCAATGCAAATCAAACAATACTAGCCGACCGCAACAAATTAACCAATTGAAAATTCTACATAAATAATTTCCCCACCATTATTATCTGTGGCAAAGAAAAAACAATAAACACTAATATGCATTATGCTTGCCACTAAAAGTGTCAATATGTGCGTGCGGTTGTGCAAATTCACAGCAGTGCTAAATACTACTATAGAATTCCCGCCTGTGTTATTGTATTATTGTATTAAGCAATGCAAATAGGCATCTATTTATTTACATAATATCGTAAAATGCAGTTGCCACAGAGAAGGAAACAAAAACATTGAAATAATATTTACTTGCAGTAGCAGCATTTTAGGCACTAGGTCAGCGTAGCAGGTGGGCGCTGCATGGCGAGTGAAAGGGAGATAGATAGATGTGTGAGCAGGCAGGCAGGCGGTTAACTGTGGTCATATAATTAAATTGTGGCGCGCTATGAATACGCTACATAAACATACCACACAACAAACTGCATTGCTGGAGCGGCACATGATGTTATAATAATCACTCATACGACATGGTGCACCGTTGCCTGGCCACTCGCATTGTACTCTCATTGAAATCAACTCACACACGTAACTGAGTTGTACGCTTGCATTGTTTTGCCTTATCTTATACACCCGATTTGGAGTGAGGGTTTGCCATTGAACCTGCCGATAGTCAATACTATTGTTAAATGGGCTACTATGGTGAGCATAAAATTTCAATAATGTTTTTATGATAATGTTTTCGTTGATTGTGCAAAACAAGTTAATGGATTTTAATTAGTGTGCATGGCGGCGCGGCATGTGGTGTTAAAAATGGAGGAATATCTAAATTTCTGTGTTCACCATTGTGTTGTCTGCCGCAAAAATTACGCTAACGCCGTTCAAATTAATATGGCTGTAAAATTTTCAAATATCACAGCAGGGGCAATGCGGTTGTTCGTTTTTTGCAGATAAATAATTTAGGGTTTGAATGAGCTGTTATAATTGAATTTGCTCAGTTATTTTAGTTATATTCAGGGATCGAAAATAATAGTTATTTTCGAAATTTCAATTTAAAAAGTTAGCTGGAAAGAATTTGTTTTTTTAACATTTGTATATACCAATGTGATGCTTGTTAGCCAAGGAATGCTAATCCTATATGATTTATATTTTGTTGATTTCTTACAAAAAAGTCAGCAATTAACCGTTATTTTTTTAGTCAAAAATAAAGGTTAAAATTTGACTTTTACTTTTTCGGTCAAATATAAAAGTTAAAATTTGACTTTTAATTTTTCGGTGAAAAATAACAGTTAAAATTTTAGTTTTAATTTGTTGGTCAAAAATAGCAGTTTACATATTACAATACAATATGTTTTAATTTAAAAAAAATCAAATTAAAAAACTCACTTCCTTTTAATTGCAATTTTCCGTCTACTGTAAATATATTTCCAAGACAATAATTTAATTTCTTTAATTTAAGGCTTAAGTTATACAACAAATGACAAATGTCTTGTTCATACGTAGCAACAGAATGTTTTTATCTTAAACAGTTACATTCAAATAGATTAACAATAAAATTTTAACTTTTATTTTCGATCGAAAAAATAAAAGTCAGATTTTAACATTTTTATTTGACTGGAAAAATAAAAGTAAAATTTTAACTTTTATATTTGACCGAAAAAATAAAACTCAAATTTTAACTTTTATATTTGACCGAAAAAATAAGAGTCAAATTTTAATTTTTATTTTTGACTGAAAATATATCGGTGGGAAAATAACAATTATTTATTAACTCTTTTGAAAAAAAGTCATAACAGTTATGGTGCCTGGTTATATTATATCGATATTGATATTGATGCCAATGTATCTATCGTTATCGTTATCATTAAAATTATCGTTATCGTTATAAATATCGGTCTCTGTATATATACATATATATATTTCATGTAGTGTTATTTTACTAGATATGCCCATATTAGATGACTATTGTTACTGATATCTTTATAATTACAGTACAATTATCGGTAGACGCATTTATCGATATCAATATTTAAAATAATGATAATAAAACTGATATTTAATTGCGGGGACTGTAACAGTTATGATTTTTTTTACAAAACATTATGATTTAATTGTTATTTTAATTTTTTCGATCAAGTTTGATTCTTATTATTTCCCCTATATATTTTCGATTGAGTGTGTTCGATGTTTTGTGATTTTTATTTTTTCGATCAGTTTGAACTTTTTTTTTTTAAATTTTTTTTAGACCAGCATTTGATCGACATTTTTGAATATTTATTTTTGTGATCATATTTAATCGATATTTTGTTATTTTTATTTTTACGATGAAAAAAACATCGTTATTGTTGGATTAATAAACGCAACAAAAAAATGGTTCGCGATGACAATAGCAACAACAACAATAATACGATTCATGTTTTATAATCGACAAATTAAAAATCACAAAATATCGATGCAATTTAATCGGAAGACTCAAAATTAAACAATAAATGATTTAAAACATAAAATCTTCTAAATAAAAGTTATATCAGTTTCGCATAGCAAATATCGATATATTCGAGCTATTGTTATCGATATCTTTATAATTAAAGTATGGATAGCTATATTTATTATTATGCTATTTAAATTAATATTTGCAGGGAACGTAACGATTATATTTTTTATAAAGAATCATGATTTAATCGTTAGTTTGTGATTTTTATTTTTTCGATCAAAAACAATCGATATTCTTCGATTTAACATTTTTTCGATCATAATAAGCGCCAAAAATTTTTCCGCGATGACAATAACAGCAACAATAACAAGAATATGTTATATATTTTATGATTGCCAAAAATATCGATATAGATTAATCGGAAAAATAGAAAATTAAATGATAAATGATTTAAAACAAAGTCTTCTACATTAAAATAAGATAAGAATTACATAACAAAATTCGATATATTCGATCTATTGTTATCGATATCTTTATAATCAAAGTTTCATTATCGTTGGCCACAGTTATCGTTATCGATATTTATTATTATGGTAATCAAATTCATATTTACATTGCAGGAACCTTATGGCTATAAGTTTTATAAAAAAAGTGGTTTAATCGTTATTTTACGAATTTTATTTTTTCGATCCTATTGATCGGTATTTTGTGAGTTTTGGTTTTTCGTTCAAATTTGATCGATATTTTGCATTTTTATTTCTTCGATCAGAAACAGTTATTATTCCGGGATTTAAGATTTTTTTCGATCATAATAAAAACGCAACCAAATTTGTTCGCGTTGACAATAATAGCAACAACAAAAATAGAAAGATTTATGTTTTGTGACTGACAAAATTAAAGTTAAAATATATCGATGAAATTTTATCGAAAAAATAGAAAACAAATATTAAATGATTTAAAACAAAGAAACTCCTAAATAAAAATAAGGTCACAATTCCATAGCAAAAATCGATTTATTTGAGTTTGAGCGAATTCTCCCCAATAGATTTTTTCTACGAAAAATTCGAAATTACGATTAATTTCCGTCTTGACCTTAAGTTAAGTTTTTTAATTGTTGTTTATTTATTTGCAAAAATGTAAACAGAATTTTAGAAGAATTTCGGACATACAGTTTTGTAGCCCATTCAATTTTCATAAAGTGTAAATTTTAGCGGCTCAATACTCCCATATATTTACTGCCATCTTTTTTCAAAACTTTATTTTGGAAGTAGATTAGTTTTTTCTTTTTTTCATTTAAATAATGTTTAATAAAAATGTAGCTCTTTCTACAACAAAAAAAAAACGAACATTTTACTTCACATTTCCAATTTTTTTAAGCGAATTGAAAAAATAATTTGCAAGTTTCATGTGGCTACAAATTAATTTTTTCACACAGTAATAGCTGATAGCTAATATTATAAATTCAGCTTTCTAAATTCAGCATTTAAAATAGTGTCCCCTAGTCACACTAAAGTTCTTGGTATAATTTTCTATCGAATATCTGCCAAAAATAACTGTAAATAATTTAAGAGTAAAATTTAACTCGACAATTTCTAAGTAGCATTGTTTTTAACTGCACAAAGCTTATTAGATTTGAACTAGGTCGGAGCAGAGCATAAAAATGGATTGCCTAGAAATCCCGACTACAGAGCTAACTAATGGATTTTTATATTTTTTTCCAATATCTTTTTTTTTGTTTGTTAAAAATGTAGTAAAAGTAATCAGTATACACACATATGTAAGTATGTTTCCAACGTCATCTGACTGATATCCGCAATATCGGGGCATAAATACAGAATTTTCTGAATTACTCGATTCTAGCGCCATCTAGCGTATTATTTTTTCGTGTTGGCATTTCTAGACGCACCCACATCATGCGTTTTTAATATCATCAAAATCGTGTGATAAATAATTAGTTTCTGAATTTTACGACTCTTGCGCCATCTACTGTCCAAATTTGGTTGAAATCCCTTATCGAGTATTAAAGCCGTGTTGTCACAAAGTAAACGGTTACATTTGTGTATATAGTTGTTAATTCGGCGCGCTTCGGTACATTTACATTGAACTGATCACCACTAGTTTTAAAGAAATGTTTAGGAATTTTTTAATAACAAAACGTTGTGAGTATGATGCTACATTTTCCGACAGAATTGAAATATATACAACCGAAACCTCCATTCTTAACAAATATAAATAGTACCTAGCATAACAGAAACAGTAGCTTTCCCAACCCTTGCCTTTCTTTTTAACGAACTCAAGCACAACAAAGCTTGGCTGTGCTCATGAAAAGCTTGAAGTACACACACATATTTCGATATTTTCATGTGTTTTTTTTTATTGAAGAATTTTCGTTTATTTAATAACCTCAAATTATTAAAAGCCAATTTGCCAAGAAACTCATAAGAATAGTAGCTTCCGCTGAACTAAAGGAAGAAAACCAGCAATCCAAGGCTACACAGCCAAAGTTGTTATGGCAATGAAATTGCAACAAGTTTTCGAAATTGCTTTATTTAAGCAAACAAAATTCTAAGCAACAAATTCAAGCCAAAAGTAGTGTAGCAAAAGCAAAAGAGTGAGTGGAAAGATGCATCTACGTAGTTAAAGGCCGCTTGCAGGAAGCGGAAAACGGACAGAGGAAGAACGAACAAAATAAGACAAGTAGTAAGTTTCTGCCATTATTAGTTTTACTTAAGCTGCAAGCGCTTGATGGAATTAGAGCTGCATTTATTTAGTCGATTCATGTACAGTTATGGCAGTAACCATTTACGATTGCATGCTAGTGTTTTACATTGTTGTAGTTGCTGTTAGAAACTTCAAGTTTCGAACCATCGAGCAAAGTGCAACCAAAACTATTATTCTGTTTTGTTTTTTCGTTTTCTTTTTTTTTTTCATGCGTCTACGCATATGTTGTTATTGTTGCTGCTGTTGCCTCACTGTGGTATCTCCACTTTGGCAATTTTGTTGCAACTACAACAACAAAAACAGCAATAAGCAGTGATGCTAAAACTTTGATGATGCTAATGACGGGGCTAGTAGTTGGCGAGCAGTGGTGTTTTTCCTTCATTCTCCATTCCTCGCCGCAGCTACTTATTTGCATGTGTGTATGTATCTGTGTATGTGTAGTCTACATGTGTGTGGGTGTGTGTGTGTTTGTGTGTGAGTTCGTAGCGAGTAATGTAACGTCAGAAGGGAATTTGTGTCACACATCAACACTCAGCTCAGCTTTTATTAAAAATTAGATTCACTATCACAGATTGTTTAATGTATATTTTATTGTTGTTCTTGCTGCTGCTACTGCAGATATTTATGCGAGTGTGTGTGTGTGTGTGTGTTGGCTCACCATAAAAACTTTTCGTGTAATCGCTTTTGACTCCTTTTAAAACTGACAAAATATTTCCATACCAACAGCAAAAATGATTAACTTCGTTGTCATGCCATAAGCCACATGTTGTGGCTGAAAACTTTACACCGATTTTAATTTACCGCCGGGCGCAGAGGAGCGGTGTCCATCAACATGGATCCGGTCGTTGGTTGCTCGCAAAGCGAAGTGGTGCGAATAAGAATGACGTAGATATGCAATATGCGTTAACAGAAATTGCGTTGAAGTAAATTGTCGACATTTTCTTTTGTAAAGTAGAAAAGTTAATTGACGGAAAAGGATGTAAAATAAAGCTTGCGAAAAATATATTTTAAAACCCATACCTAAATCTGAGTTTCTTGCATTCAAAATTTAAAAAAAACGGTTATAGGTTAGAGATGGACAAATAAAAAATATATCGATATATCGTACCGATATTTCCAGAAAATACCGACATATCGTAAATATTGATATATACAGAACAAAAAGTATCGATATTTCGATATTTCGATATATTTACCTCGGGGCGCACTTCGTTACGCCTTCTAAAGTGCAAGGTATTAAATGAGATTTATGTTTGTTAATTGTGAAACAACTGAAAACAAAACTTGGGTTCAGCTTAGAAAAATATACATATGCAAATTAGGGATCCGAAAAAAAGTTGCGAGTTTTCCATCGAAATGCAGATTTGCGTGAGCTGTGTTTATAAAGTCCCTAACAAAATATTGAACCGGAAGTAAATATCGCATATCGATATCAAAAATATCGGTATGTTTATCGATTATTTGCTTTAAAAATATCGAATTTTCGATATATCGATTAAATTAAGATTTTTGTGAGCGCTGCTCATTAAGTCCATAAAAAACATCGAGTTTAATACAAATTTGTTACTCGAAATTAAATATCGAATATCGATATTTCGATGTTAAAAATATCGAATTTTCGATATATCGATATTATTTCGTCAAGTCTACTACTACGTCTTGGCTTCTACAATATTTCTTGAAATGCAAGAAAATGTGTAGTTGTTCTCATGACTTTTTTAATTATTCAAAAATTGATTGAATTGAAACCCTTTTGAGGCTTGGGAGCTTGTGGTGTTAAACTTTCAATGCCATGTTTATTAGCTTTATGAATTTCATATAACCGAAATAAACATATAGGCACCTATTTAAAAAGTTAAATCAAACTATATTAATCGGTCAAAAAGTATTTTTTAAGCGAGTTGCCAGCTGTTTAAAAGTTAAATAAAAATTATTTAATAAACTAAATATGATATTACAAAACTGGTGTGAAAGAAAATAGGTTTGTAGGAAAATATATTTTAAAGGAGTTGCCACCTAGTTGGAAGGGCTAAGTGAATTTAAATAAATAAGTAAGCTAAGTTATTCCCAGTTGGTGTTAAACAAAAAAGGTTAAAGGAAGCCAAATTTCGCATATATATTTTAAGAGAGTTGCCACATCTTTGAAATATTCACTTAAATTAAATTAATAAAGTTACTGGTTTAAGAAAACTTTGTTCGAAAAATAGTTTTGGGTACAGTTGCCACCTGTTTAAAAAGATTAATTAATTTCAATTAATAAATTTAGTGAATTATTACAATACTTTGTGAAGAAATGTAATGTGAAGAAATTATAGCTATATTAGAAAATTAATGTGGCCGTTTCCTGTCTGGATTTTTTTTTTGCATCTGTCGCGCGTGCACACAACACACCATTCAAATAAATCCGGAGGCACTAAGTCAGGTGGTTTGTTTTCTGGTAAATGCCTAGAAGAACCTCTGACCGTGATTCGTAAACTGGGCAACTCATAAAATATTTCTCCTATCTGCGCTGCCTTTGTAAGTTTAGTGTTTTTCTTTCTGATAAAAAAATAGAATTCAACTTGTCTTCTAAGTAGTTTTTGTGGGGTATAGAAGTTTCATCTGCAATCGGAAGGAAATTTCATTTTAAACACGTTTCAAACTTTTGCCTTAAAAGAGTCCTATCCAATATACTTGAAATATATTTTTCGCTATAGGTACTTACAATTAAAAAAAAAAATGATGTGCCTTTCAAAATAAACCTATCAGGCTAACTATGTAAAGTTTAACAACTAAGTTCGCAGTAGAAATAATTTTGCGAGAATTACTTAAATAAATATGGCGGATTTTAAATGTGGCATTTCTCTATAGCGCAGTTTTCAAGTGTTTGACAGCCGCCTGTAGATATGCTACAGAAAATTTTCAAGTTTCTGACGGGTAGCCAAATCAGCAGCTGTGAATGAGTGCGAAATGAAGGAGGCACTTATTTGCCATACGTATGTACTTAGTGTGACATACTTACATGCACATACAGAAACAAACACAAACACACGCACATACGAGGGAAGAACCCCAACAAAAGTTCGCTTACTTGGTGAATCTTAAATCTTTAAAACAAAAATAAAAAATTTACTAGACATCTTTCTAAATTTCGGGACAATCGGCTAAAATAAGAGAGGAGAAAGAAACGTGAAACAAGTGAGGGTGGATCAGTCGATGGGAGGTCTAGAAACATTAGTGCAGACATTACTGATAATGACAGCAGTGCATGGTATGGAACGCAACAGGAGCAAACCTACCTACAAAAGCTAGGCAACAAAAGTGATGATGTCAGTTTACTTTAACCGATCAAAATCATAGATGGTATTCCCCAGGAAAAGAGTCAAACGGCAACTGCAAAAAGGTGATTAACCATTATTTTTACAAATTTCTACTACTATTTTTTTAATGCTACTACTAATTTCTCCCACTATTTTTACTAATTGACTGCTAATTACGACTAATATTTCACGCATGCTACTACTAATGACCACCACTGTTTTCACTAATTTCTACTACTATTTTTTCACTAATTTCTACTACTATTCTTACTAATTTCTACTACTATTTTTTTTACTAATTTCTACTACTATTTTTCTAATGCTACTACTAACTTCTTCCCCTATTTTGACTAATTTCTTCTAGTACTTTTCTAAAGCTATTACTAATTTCTCCCACTATTTTTACCAATTTCTACTACTATTTTTTACTAATTTCTACTACTATTTTTCTGATGCTACTACTGACGTCACCCACTATTTTTACTAATTTCTACTACTATTTTTCTAATGCTACTACTAATTTCTCCCACTATTTTTACTAATTGACTGCCAATTACGACTAATATTTCACGAATGCTACTACTAATGGCCACCACTGTTTTCACTAATTTCTACTACTATTTTTTCACTAATTTCTACTACTATACTTACTAATTTCTACTACTATTTTTTTACTAATTTCTAGTACTATTTTTCTAATGCTACTACTAACTTCTTCCCCTATCTTTACTAATTTCTACTACTACTTTTCAAAAGCTACTACTAATTTCTCCCACTATTTTTACTAATTTCTACTACTATTTTTTACTAATTTCTACTACTATATTTTCTAAATTCATCGACTCTTTTCGTTACTAATTTCTTCTTTTATTTCTTACTAATTTCTACTACTATTTTTACTAATGCTACTACTAATTACTACCACCATTTTTTTATTAGTTTTTAAGAACTAGTTTATTATTATTATTATTATTTTATTAATTTCTATAAATAAAAACTAAAAAATTAATATAATCGCGCTAGCTACCAGGGCTATCGGCTAAGTCAAGATATAATAAATAGAGGATTAGGTCAAATTATATTAGATGAAAGATGTTTAACGTTTTTAGGAAGTTTGCTATTAAGGTGATATTTGAATCTGATGGAGTGGATAGAATATTTATAGGGTGTGCGTTAGCTGGGCAATCTGGTAGGATGTAACGTACGCTTAAGTGAGCGGTGTTACAAAGGTTGCAGGTTGGATGTGGAGTCTTCGTGAGATAGTGTCCATGTGTAAGTAGAGTATGCCCTAGTCTTAGTCAAATAAAACATCTGTTCATCCACACTGTGGTTGTAGTTGGTAGGGATATTGCAGTGCCAAAAGGGTTAACATCTTTATATTCATGTTGGTAATGGTGCCATTTAGTTTTCCTAATGCTACCAGTAATTACTACCAGCATTTTTTTTTTTACTAATCTCTACTACTATTTTTACGAATGCTACTATTAATTTCAGTCACTTCTTTTTACTAAAGCTACTACTAATAACTGTTGCTACTTTTTTTACTAATTTCTACCACTATTTTGTACTAAAGCTACTACTAAGTGCTACCACTATTTCTTACTCACATCTGGGTCTTTCTTTATTTTATTTTTCTGTTCAATTAAGCGAACTTTTTCTAGTTTCCTCATACTTAGTATACTTAGCAGAAAAGTGCACTTGGGAAAATGTGATAAGTTTCTATGTGAATGGGTTTGTGTGTCAGGCTGTAATTGCGCATGCGTGTTAGCAGTTAAAATACAACACATACAGCTAGATACATACACATACACTCGCACACTCGCACACACATGAGCGCACCTAAAGTGAAGTATTTAAGAAAATATTTGCAAATAAATGTTGAGGCGTGCAACAGAAAACAGACGGAAGTCAGTGTCGCAAATATGGCAAATGGGAAAATGCGAAAATGGTAGAGATGTTGTACTAGCTGTTAATTGTTGTACTTAGCTGTTGCTAGCACTTGGTGCAAACTTTCAGCGACTGTCGTCTACTCTGTTGTATTAACAACAACTTAGATAATAAATTTTTATTTATATTTATAAACATTGCTGATGAACATTTGCTTTGCACATAAAATGCTATATATATCTACTATTTATGTACGAGTATAATAAACTTGTTCTTCTTATTATGATGGACTATAAATTGTAATAACATACATACAATTGCAATGATGCTGGCTGTTTTCCTTGTGCTGTCACTCTGTTGCCAACCAGTGGCGCAAAAATACACACACACACATGCACATACATTACACACACAAATATGTGAAAAAAAGTTGAAGTGATAGTCTGTGACGAAAATTTACGCATGACAACATAGAAACTCATATGAACGTATTAATTTAGATATAAAAGTAGCTAGCTAACATTTTCATTGGAGAGCGGTGAAGTGTCCTTATAGGATCTGCAGTGCGTATATGCTGGAACCCAATGGGAAATGAATTAAGGACTAAAAATTTTCAGTATTTTTTACTTTGGCAAGTGCGCTGTTTGAGATCTTACAATTGATTTATTTGCAATACACCTCAGAAAAAATATAATGGAGGCTGCCAAATGAATGGAAGAGAAACTTTCACTTCATTCGCCATAGAATATGTAAGTGAAATCGTTATGATTCTTCATAGAGCAGAAGATAAATGATTGTATGACTTATTGAGTTCAACAAAGAATGCTAGTCGTTCTTTCTTCTAGTCCAAATTAATAATAACACTGTAGAAGAGCAATTTTGTGAAAGTGTAGATGGCACAGATCAATTTAGCTTAACAAATCTGTAGTCCAACACGTCAGGCTTTATTTTTATTTGCGCTTAAAGGCTAAGGGGGTCTTCTACTCCCGCGTTTCCAAAAAATCGATTTATTTTCTTTAATTTCGATGTGTTTGCATCTGAGAATAGGCTAAGGAAGGAATTTCGAGAAAATACCGTTCGTTCGAATGTTTCTGGGATTCAAAATGTAAGTAACTGCATTCAAGTTATGCACCGTAATTTATCTTTAAATGCATTTTACTGAAAACAGTATGTTTTTTTTTTAGCAGCCGAGTAAGAAGTTTCAGAAAAGGATTGCTCCGATTTTAATAGATTTCTTTTTAAATTATTCAGCAAACCGGGCATGATTTGTCAAATTTTATTTTGTACCCTTTTGATTGCATTTACCAAGTAAAAAAATTTACGTAAAATTTAAAAAATTTCACATATCGTTGCATAAATTTTACAATTTGCAAAATAAAAGAAGTCGTCCGCAGGAAAATATAACCAACGCAATTGGGATTATGGAAAATTTCAATTTTCTGATTACAGTTTACTCAACTAGCCACAACTTAACTTTAGCGCGACCCATGCGATTTCGACATCAATCAAATGTTTTTTGGTCTTCAAAACCAAAATTTAAAAGTCAATGTAGGTAGCTTCAGAATAAAAAAAAAATAAAAAAATATGGTAAAATCTATTCAGTAGACCTTTTGTAATTTTTTCCCCGAAAAAACCGCTCATTAGGTAACAATTGGTATTGTATCGTAAGTACAAAAACTTGAAGCGTTACAGTTTTGATGTTCAAGGTAATGTTGCTCCTTATAAAAAATCTAACATTTCATATCTACACTTTGAATAGCCACCATCACTCCTTTCGCCATTATTTCATCATTTTAGTTGTTTGTAAGTTGGTTCAGAAAAATGATATGTATGATTTTCCCTTTCAGAAAAATACCATGGTTACTCTGTTGCAAAAAAATATCTAATTTTTTTGTACTGCCACATAGCTCGATGGTTGGCCGAAGTTCTCTTACAATTTGATGTGTGTCTTGATAGTGTAATCAAAATTGGGGAGCCCCAATCGGCTATATTTGTAAGAAATATAATGGGATATAGCCTTTCACAATCGCAACTTTTCTAAATTACATTAATCAAATTTTATCTTGTTTATATAAAATTAAAATAAAAAAAATTTAAATATGTAAAACAACAACTGCTACTGCTGAGTTTACCGGGGCTATCACTGACGCCATCGTAGTCAGGATTTTCGTGCAATCTACATAGATGGCATTTTCATAAAATAGCCGAAAATCGAGCTAAGACGAATTCAGCGAGAAAGCTGTACATTTACAGTCGCTCACAGCTCAAACATGCCGTGTTATTTTTTGCAACAATGATAATATTTTCCGTGCTAAATTTAAAAAATTTAATTTTCTTTCTTTGTAGAAATTTTATGCTAGTTTAACCAACTTGAAAAAAAGTTCTTAAAAATTTTCAAACAATTTTTTATTTAAATTTTTACTTCTCAAAATTTTTTGAAACTTTTCGAGTATGCAGTTTTGTGGACCATTTAATTTTAGTATATTAAAGTGCAATTTTCAAGATTCTAAACATTTTCATTGGTTATTGAAAATTTATTTTATGGAAATTCCATAGAACGCATGGACGGAATGATATTTTATATAGCACTGCATGTTTGAAACTGCGCGCCACTGTATTGCCAAAGATAACTGAATTTTCTACTGGGACAAACTTACGCTTTTTGTAAACTTCACCCCTTTACGCATTCGTGTGTGTTTCTTTAATTAAGTTTTGTCGCTTTAATGCAAAGAAAAACCAAAGCAACCAACCTAACCAACTTAACTAGCCGCCAAATAAAACAAAACAGTAATGAAAATAAAACCTCTAGAAACATTACAAATAAATATTGCAAGCGAACGTACAGCGTTGACGTAAATTAAAATGATATAAAATAAATTGTTGTTGTTGTTGTTGTTGTTGGTGGTGGTGTTCGCAAAACATAACTACCGCTTTTCGGTTGAATATTTACGAGCATAGCATGTTGACAAAATCACAGCATAGCATATCACTATAAGCGCATATATGTACATATGAGTTCTCATTAGGGTGCATCACTCCTTAGACCAAAAAAATTAAAATGCAATTATAAATTCCATTATATTTTAAGGCATCAACCAAAGTATTTTGGAAAAATATTTAGATTTACGTTAGCTGTACTTTCAAAAATGAAGTTTTTTTTATCCATTAAAGTTTGCGGAAATATAGACTGAAGTATTAAGAGGGACTTTTTTTGTAATTTTTATGCTACTATTCATTAATGAAATTCTCAAAAGGTGAAACGCATTTATCAATTTACATATCGGCATTTATGGCTAAACTCGATTTAATAAACGCAGGCCCGCTTAGAATAAATATATTTTCCAAAATTATACAACTAAGTAACTTCGTTCTGAGTCACAGTCGTTCTGTAATAACAGGGTGGTCGCTTGGTTCTTTGATCAAAGGAAAAAATTTGAGAGACTGTGTATATTTTTAATACCTACATTTAAATTATATTGTAATATAATATTTTTTATTTTTGATTAAATATCACCAAAGAAAGTTTCTAGACGTTGAAAAATTTAAGAAACATTTGAGTGAAATGCTGATATTAGATTCGCTTCTTTGTATCTGAGTTGCAAACGAACGCCAACTCGGATAAAATTTCCTTTAATTGCAAAAGCAACCCTGTTCGCATCTTTCATGAAAGATGCAATTTGTTTAGTACTATTTTTTATTTGCTATTTAAGAACCAATTAAGCCTTACTATACATTTCCCATGTATTTTTTTAGGGCTAATTCACAATAGCGCAGTTTTTTTCATTTTCCAACACTACATCTCATCCGAGTTCTTTTGCAACTCGGTTACATAGAAACGAGCCAATTCATAAAATGCATCGTCCGTCCACTATCGATAAAATTTTGAGCCGACACTGATTTGTTCCTCTATCACATTTCGGCTTAATTTATGGATATATATTACAAGGCGAACTTAGTGATTTTCTTTGCACACTTAATAACTCCCATATCTCCAACATATTTTTTAATAGTTTTGCTTTAATTTAAACCGAACTGGCCGCTTTGTAGAGCTTCATTTTCTTCCAGACTCGCGATTTCTTTCACACGAAATTATACTCTCGAAAGTCTCAATAGTGTTATCGATAAGTTATTTATCAAAGCTCCTTGAGCTAAATTTTATTATTTTCAATCGGGTTTGATGGTTATTTAAAAAAATTTTTTTCGATCAAGATTGATCCTTATTTTTTTATTTTTATTTTTTTTTCGATAGAAATAATCGTTGTTTTTTTTGGATTTAAAAGTGTGATTGTTATTTTAAAATGTTTTTTTTTCGATTAAGTTCAATCCTTATTTTTTTAATTTTTTCGATAAAAATAATTGTTATTTTTGGATTTAAAATCTTACCATCATATCTGATTTAAACTTGGTGCTTTTTATTTTTTCAGTCGTAAAATATTGTTGTCATCGCCGATAAATTTGTTTGCATTTAATATGATCGTAATAAAAGCATACCGACTATTTTTTATCGAAAAAATTAAAATCACAACATATTGATCAAATATAATTAAAAAAATCGATCAAACTTGATCGAAAAAATTAAAAAAGAAAACAACGAGTACTCAATAATTTAAAATAAAAAGTATTCTAATTAAGAATTAGTTCAGATTCAAATTACATATGGCATGAGGATTGCATCGATATATTCGAGTTTTATTTTGAACGAATGTTTTCGATTATTTTCGGTCCCTGATTAAATATTGAAGGGTTTGCTTGAAAGAGATTTTTGATTATTTTTTTGACGATATTTTTTTAGAAAATTCGTTTAAGAAAAACTTGAATAGCTAATTCAGATAAAACTTGACCTAATCGTTATTTTGTGAATTTTACTTTTCGATCAAAAATAATAATTTGTTTGAGGTTTTCATTATTTCGATCAAGTTTACTTTATATTTTTAAACTTTTACTTTTTCGATCAGGTTTGATTGTTACTTTCTAATTTTATTTTTTTTCATATATAAACCTTATTTTTCGATAATATTTGATCGATATTTTTATCGATAATATTTGATCGATATATTTCGATAATAAAACATATTATTGGCATCGCCAAAAAAGTGTTTGCGTTTATTATGAAAAAAAAATAAAAATTGTAAATACAAGAATGACGATTTTTTATCGAAAAAATTAAAATTAGAAAATAACGATTATGCAATGATTTAAAACAAAATTTTTTTTATGTTCTTATGCAAGACATTTTAAGCTTAAGCTTTTAAGCCTCAGGTGGTTTTTTTAATGAATATTTTAAAGAACTTTTTTTTTAAATTTAATTATAATAAATTAAAATTTTTAATAGCATTTTCAAATCGGTTTAGCTCAAGTAAACCTGAAAATGTGTGTGATATGTTTTGGTGGAAGTCTAAAACATAATAAACTTTCTAATTTCGTTGGAAAACCCGCAACTTTTTTTTTCTGGTGATTCACCCTAATGTCCATGCAAATGTGCGCGTGCAAATCTAAGTAATTTGCCCTGCTATTTTTCAAGTTTTTCCTGCTTTTTTTTCGTATTAATTCACAGGAAAAGTTTTCGCACTGCACCGAGGGAAGCTGATGCGAACAACACCGGCGCTGTGACTAAGTTTAATGCAACATAAATAAATCTTCATTCGCAATCGTGAATATCTCATTTATGCAGATTTTCAGGCATTCATTCATTCATTCATTCAAACAAGTGAGATATGAGTATTAAAATATTTATTTGCTTATGCATGTATGTATGTATGTGTGTATGTATGTGTGTACATGCGTGCATAAAAAGTTTTCCAAACACTTCCTCTTTTGGCGCACAATTTTATTTTATATTTAACTGCAGATCTGTTTGCGAGTGAATGAACGAATTAACTTTGGCCCCCCCCTCCCACCACGCTCGCTCGCACGCTCTACATTTAAATTTATATTTATGACAGTTTAAAAATTAAGTATGTTAAATTCTTAATGGGTGAAATAATGGTAATGTGTTTTGATTCGGAATTTTCTGTTATTTCTATTTTTAGTTTCTGTTTTTGTTTTTGTGTTTCTGAACCAACTGACCCAAAGCCATGACGCGCCTCGCCTCTTTCGGATTTTTGCCCCCATGGATGTTTGAATCATTCGGACAATTTGCAAAATGTTTAATTTGCATAAATGTGGATTTACGAAGAAATCACATTGATTATAATTTAAGTGCATGAATAAGTGTGCAACGTAGTTGTTTTGCTTTTGTTTCTTTTTTTGCTTTTGTAGAGAAATAAGAGCGAAAAGTTTACTTTATGATATTAAATGAATGTCACAGAATTGATGTTGAGGATAAATTTGATTTGTAGTCATTCTTCGCAGTTAATTAAATTTGCATATTTTAGAATTTGTTTCGATCATATAGATAATGGAGTTGGGTATAAAAGTTTCAGCAGCAAAATATATTGCCGAGTATGCTTACTCAATTGGAGAGTTCGAATATAAGCTGATCGTTTGTGAAAATTAAACAATCGTCGGAAACACCCCACATTTGTGATATAAAACCTTTAAAAAATTAAGACCTTTAATATTCGACTTTAAAGTGAAAACATTGAAAACAACAACGATATAATCACACGATACTACTTTATCGACTGAAATTTCAGCTTTTTTTTTTTGGAACTCTTGCATTTGTACTAGGGATGATAGCCCCGCGGTCCCAGTAACGTTAAGCCCGGGATTACTTGCCAACAATTTTCGGAGTTTTAAATTTCTTCTTTCTTATCTAAAATGCATCTGTCTGTATTCAAATTCCCTTTAATCGCAAAAAAAAAAAGCAGCATTGAAAATCACTTTGCGTTTACAACACTCGCATCGTAGAGATCAGCTGTTTATTTTGTGCCATTCTGCTAGAAATCAGCTGTTTAGTGTGTGCTCAATTGTTCAACTAAGTAAGATTTGGAGTCAAGCTATTCAAATGTCAATATTTTACTAAGTACAGCTTCTGCAATTTTTTCTCAGTGGGCTGTACATATATTATGACTAAATATTTGTGATTTTTTTTTGGAATTATATTTTAATATTTTATTATCAATTGTGTCTTCTACTAATTTCTACCACTGTTTTCTTACTTTTTACGTTACATAACGTTAAATATGTATATGTAACGAAAAAAATGTTGATAAAAAATATTGTGGATATTTAGAAAAATTCACTGTTCGATTTTTGGTTGAAGCCACGTTGAAAAAAAGTTACATAAACATACTTGATTTTTATTTTGACATAAACGGATATATTTTAAAGCCTACTACTTTTTGCTTGTTCCACATAAAACGTGCTCAGTTAAAAACCTCACTTATTTTATTGAAGGAGCGCTTTTTAAATGATATTGATGCAATTCTTTTGAGTTAGGTTATTAGAGAAAAATAAGATTCTAAATCCCGGTATTGCAACAACAACAAAATCCCGAAAATCTCGACACCGTAAAAAATTACTATCGCTAATTTGTACAGTATTTGATATAACGAAGAGGAAGAAACTTAGTGTCAACCCACACTATTGTGCGTCATAATCGATGTAACCTGTCAACAACTTCCATTTGCCTTTATAAAAATGCGTGATAAACAATTTGATAGGAGCCACAGCTGTTTTTTTTCAATATTTGTGATAATACGCAGATATTTTCGTTACAGAATAAATGATGCGAGTTTCCATTTTCTAGTTTCTTAATGAGAGTGTTCCATTCCTCTAAATTACTTTTAGCAGAATTCTATGGAAGAGAACACCATCAGCGAAATAAATTGTCGAAAATCAGCGGCAATTTCTTGCTGCATGTAATTTGCAGCATACTAGAAAAGTTTCTAAACATTATTTTTAAAACTTTTGAAAATTCGATGACATTTTTTTGAAATTAATTTTTAATTTGGATAAAATTTGAAACTTTGATTTGTATTGTGTATGCTACATAATGAACTATATATTTATTTAAAAAAAAAATAATAAAAAATTGTTCATGAAATTTTGGATAATGGGAACCACGGTATGTAGATAAATAATTTTTTTAGATGTTAAGATTTTTTAGGAAATAATTAAAATTAAAATCATAAATTAAACAAACGGTATTATTGCAATAAAATTTATATGCAATAAAAATGTTTACAATCTCTCGCATTTTTTCCATTCATCAAAGAACAAAGCAACTCTGCTGCGCCTACTGAGCTGGTAAGACAAGTTAAGAATCCCACGTTTGAATGCGCTTGGTATATGCGAAATAATTTTAATGATTATAAGTAATTTATGTTGTAATCAGAATATGGTTTTAGAAAGTGTGATGCATGTTAACTAAAAGATATTCATATTAAAGGATTTATTTGTTTTATTTAATTTTTGCGGTCAAAAATATCAATTTATATTTGATTTTTGTTTTTTTTTTGGATAAAACTAACGATCAACGTTTGACTTTTACTTGGTGCAATAAAAAATAATAGTTAAAGTTTAACTTTTGTTTTTGTTTGAAGAAATAAAAGTTAAATTTTAACTTCCATTTTTGATTGGCAAAAAAAAATCGAATTTTAACTATTATTTTGATCGAATAAATAAAAGTAAAATTTTAACTTCTGCTTTTGATCCGAAAGATCTAAGTCAAATTTTAACTCTTGTAGTTTATTGCTCAAAAATAAGAGTGTGCATTTAACTTTAATTTTTAATACAACAGTTTCCATAAAGTAAAATTTTAATTATTATTTTTGAGCGGTAAAGTAAAAAGTAAAAGTATAAATAAATATTGCAGCGATTATAAAGAAAATTCTTTACAATTTTTCTTTTATTTTTTTTACCAAAAAAGTAACAATTAAATGTTAATTTTAATTTTGGATTGAGAAAATTGAAGTCAAATTTTAACAATTAATTTTTTATCGAAAATATATCGATGAAAAAATAACGATTATTTGTTGCCATTTGAAATGCGGGGGAGTGCCGGCTGGTTTGACTAAACTTACACGAATTGTCACGAAAAGTGGCATAATGACAACCAGGCCTTAACCAAGTAACATTTCTGAGTCATGGTTTAGGCCAGGCAGATGCCATTTCAAAATTAATGGATTTAATTAAGTTATCACTTTTTCAGATGATTTTTGAAAAATAAAAAAAAAATGAGGTCGAATGCTCTACAAAACTGTCATCTGCACAGTTTCATTAGGAGCAATTTTATAGAAAATCTGCAACTTTCCTTATGAATAGAAAGCTACGATATTTCCTAATAATTTTTCTACTTATTTCTTTCCTTTCCATACCCGTTGTTCTTTTTGCCACCAAAATAAAAAATAATAATTTATAGGAGGAGAGGAACGCATTCATACTTTTAAGTTAACCGAAATTAACTAAAATTCGCTAAAAGCCAAAAATCCAAACACGACCTTCTATTATAGTTGTCTTGCTTTTATATCCTGTAAAGTAAATGTTTAAAATTCATAATTTCATAATCAAACCATGGCACAGAATCAGATACATAATTCATGGTTTCACTGCTCAAATATAGAACGGATTAGAACTGAGATTTCGAAAATGACTGGCATGGAGCCAAGTTTTTCTATTGCTTCCGCTACTTACCCAAAATTGATAAGGGAAATTAAAACGCCCCCGGGTTTTAACCTAGACTTTATTGCATCGATCGGTATACTGTTTTGGATTGACACAAACCACTTATTACATATTTTTCTGCCACTTACTTAGTAAATTCTTAAAACGATGTCATTTTGCAATGCGATTAATTTGCGATTAATAGTGCGATTAAAATACGATTAAAATGCGACTAAAATGTTTATAGTCATTAATTCAGATTTAAATACGGTCATTGTAATGAGCATGCAAAAAACAACGCTAATTGTGATTAATTCGTATATATGTAGATAGATATTCCATTAAATGCGATTAAATAAACAATAATGAGATTAAAATCATAGCGTAAGCCAGTAAGAATAATATTAGTTCAAGCCAAAATGTCCATTGTTGTGTGATTTCCTGCAGGCACTGTCGCTGCACGCGTCGACGCTACAAACGCAACTTCAATTCCTCCAGCATGCGGTAGACCTTGACAAACTTCTTCTCCACCACCTCCATGAAGGATTTGATGTCATTGCGCACAATCGCCAGCTCTAAAGCGGCCTCCGATAGTCCCTCGCCGGAGCACTTTTTCGTCGCCTTATTGCTCTCATACCAACAGGCCACACCATCCACATAATCGTCAACCAGTTCCGGTTCTGTGGTGTCCTCCATAAAGGAGATATCGCGTTTCTTCACAAATGAATTCATCAACAGCTGCAAGAAGTCACAGTTCCAATTGTTCTGTTGGAAGTAGAAATATTGTAGCGATTTCAGGCTGCCGAAAAGCGGAAACTTGATATTGTACAGCGAATTCGACGAGATGTCGAGCAGCTTGAGTTGTGTCTGCTTTTTAAACACATCCTCAGGCAGTTCGTGCATGCCGGTGGCGCTTAGGTTGAGTCGTTGCAGGCCGATGAAGCGACGTAGCGGATTGCCCTGTAGCGTACCAAGCGGATTGAGCGCCAAATCCAAACTGCTCACATTGACCGCGTGCGGTATGTGTGGCAACTCGCGCAATGAATTATTACGCAACTCCAGCTCGTAGACGTAACCGTAGACAGTGAGTTTGCGCATATCGCAATTATTGGCAATCACGCTCTCCAACACGGCAAAATTGAGTGTGAGGTCCTGCAGTTCGTTGCCGGAGAGATCGAGCTGTTTGATGCGCGGCTGCAGCTTGAACAGCTCCGATTCGAAGACCACAAAACGATTGCGTGACAAATTGATGCGCGTCAGATTAAAGTTGCGATCGAAAATGCCACGTGGAAAGGTCGCTAAGCGATTGCCGCCCAGATTGAGGTCTAGGAGTTTGCGCAGCGCCGCAAATACACCGAGCGGCAGGTGCTCGAGCTGATTGTCGGCAAGCGACAATTCGCGCAACTCTTTGAGCGCATGAAAGCTGGTGTTGTGCAGCGAGCGCAGCTGATTGTGATTCAAGTGTAGCGTATGGAGATTATCGGCGCCCAGAAAGATATTCTTGGGAATGTCGCGCAGCAGGTTATGACCGAGAAAGAGACTCATCAAATTGCTGGCGCCCTCGAATTGTGGCTTTTCAAAAGTTTCCACCGAACAGTTTTCCATGCGCAGCACTTGCAGATCGGGAAAGGTGTCGAACATGAGATGCGGTATTTTAGCAATGCTGGAATTCAAGAAGGTAAGCAACAACTGCTTGGCTATGGGCATTTGCGATAGGATGACATAGTCGTTGCGCCCGATTTCGACGCCAGTACAAATCCCCTGGTGGCAGTGATCCTGCATCCAGACACGTCGCAGTTGCGCCGCATGGCCATTATAGTGAGCGTGCAAAGCGGCGATTGCGCAAACGAAGAGAAAAAGAAATTTCATCGTCAGTGACGGAATGATCAAACGTCAGTCCTTTGTTTGCACTTTAATAGAATCGAAATAATTCACAAGTTCTTAGTTCTTTCAACTGCCCCCACCGAGTGTTTGTGCACACGCGCGACTCGAGGGGGCTCATCCACAAGCGTTGCTTTTTGCAACCAAGCGTTATCCGCGCGAGTTTCTCATCAAATAAATTTTGTTTTTATATATCACTAAATTTTATTGACTACTTTTGAGCCAAGGCAAATATGAAAACGAATATGGACCGCCGCATCAACGACGCACACGCGTCGATGTCACTTAACCGACTGAAACTCGATTTTTTGTGGCAGCAACAACATGCGCCGTCGACTAGATGTTGCGTTCAACTGTTGCTGAATGAAATATTTTCATATTCAAGTAGTCAACGATTATTATTTTTTGTTAAATTAAAATTTTACTCTTTCAACAACAA
Organism: Anomoia purmunda; assembly: GCA_951828415.1. Taxonomy (NCBI): domain Eukaryota; kingdom Metazoa; phylum Arthropoda; class Insecta; order Diptera; family Tephritidae; genus Anomoia; species Anomoia purmunda. The sequence continues at coordinate 21,749,611 of OX639993.1, forward strand.
TTTCGATGGCTAGCTGACTTGGTTTGCTATTGTTGTCTCTGTTTTGCTTATATTTGCCCAATTTCTGTCCATTTCAATATTTTCAGTATTTTATATTAAAATATTTCACCAGGGGGTAGCAAACAAACTAAGCGCGTTCTACATTACCGCAATTATTGTTGTGGTGACTAAGCTAATGCATTATGTGATTTTTTGTTTTGTTGTGTGTGTGTGTGTGTGTGTGCCATCTGATTTAAAACTACGCGCCTAAGCATACTATATGTACATATGTGTGTGTGTGTGGATGTGTGTGGGTGAGGCGGTTGTTGGGTTCCGCTTTCAATTAAGCATCCGTTGGGGTTTTCATTTAATTCAATTGCGGTTGGGCATTTAGAACAACACAAACACACAACAGAGCATAGTTCTAATGCAGAGACATAGAGAAAGGGAGACGATGATAATATGAAAACAAAAATAAATTTGTTCAAGCACATTAGGGTGGTCTAAAGTTTTTGTTTTTTTTTGTAATTTTGCCAGAATCCACTTAAGAAAGTTTTAACCCCAACCCACCACATTATCTGTGCGAAATTTTAGAGTTCTATTATCCGCGGACAATTGCGCTCAACCAGCATACAAATTTTTTTGTCCAAAAGAACCAGCTCCTATGAATATTGTACATTTCGCGTCTTTTAAATCTTAAAGTCCGAACGAAAAATAATATGGGAACCGAAAATAGCCGTTATTTAGATTTTTTCAGATCAAACAATTATTTGCAAGAAGTCGTTGAAAACAAAACTCTACAAATCTGACCTTATTTTTGTTTAGAAGATTTTTTTAGTTTTAAATCATTGCATAACCGTTATTTTGTGATATTTATTTTTTCGATGAAAAATAATCGCTATTCTGATTTTTTTTTTTTTTGATCAAGGTTGATTGTTATTTTTTAATACTTATTTGTTCGATAAATAAAAATAAATAAATAAACGTTATTCTTGGGTTTAAAATTTTCTGATCATATTGGACCGGTATTTTGTGATATTTTTTCCAATCATAAACATATTATTATTATTGTTATCGCCTACAAATTGTTGGCGTTTACTATAATGGAAATAAAAAAAAAATTGTAAATCCAAGAAAAACGTTAATTTTTGTTCTCGAAAAAATAAAAATCACAAAATTAACGATTATTTTTTATCAAAAAAAAAAAAAAAAAAAAAAAATTAAACAACAACGACCAAATTTTATCGACAAAGTAAAAATCCAAAAAAAAACAATTATTTTTGATCAAAAAAATAAAAATCACAAACTAACGATATAACTAGATCGAAAAAATAAAAACCAAGAAATTTAACGGTCAAGCTGGATCGAAAAAATAAAAAAATCCCGAAATAACGGTCAGTGTTTTTTTTTTTATCGAAAAAACGAAAGTAAATTATAACCGCTACGGGCCCTGAAAATATTATATTCATGCCTATCTTGCACAGAATATTTTACTTTTCACTATGTACATAGTTCATGATTAGCTAATTTTTTAATATTTGCCTCTGTCCGTCCACATTTTATTTGTCATTTTATTGCAATGCGGAATTTGATTGAAAAACTGTTCTTATCGGAATAAAAAAAATCAAAAACATATTAAAAAAATCGATTAGTATGTGTTTTTTTGGAAATCAAAATTTTTTGCAAAAAATTTTAAATATATTTTAATTATTGTAAGGCTGGTTCGAAAAATAAGAATTAAAAAAAATCGTCAAATCGGTAAATTTTTCATAAAGTTATAGGCATTTAACAAAAATGAATGTGATACGATAAAAATTATGAAAGAAATTTGAGATACAAAAGCCGAAAAGTGTCAGATTTGAAGTAGAATATCCCATACAATAAATGATTATAAAGACAGTATAGAAAAGAATGGCTTGTTCCACATGTCAAAAAGATGAAATTATAATTTTCGGTGTACGAGATCTGAAACCGTTAACTCACTTTAATCAACTACCAGACTAAAACGCAGCACATTATCTTATTGAGAAACTCATAGAAGTTTGAACCAACGAGTCGAGCAAATCACCTTATTGATTGAGAAGCTTGAAAGAATGCACAATAAATGGTTACTTTTGAAATAAAATAAAACCATAGCTTCTCAAGCACTGAAAGATCGGGGAAAATTATTTGACGAAAAGCTAATTGAACAAAGACAAAAGCGAAAATGCCTCTGTTGGTAAGATATCTGAGAGAAATAATTTAAATTTATCTCCTTAATTACTGGGATTCAAAATACCTTGTAAATCACTTCCAATGCCAATATCATTCCGAAAATTCATTGACGTATCCCAGGTCTAATACATCATGCGCGATAAGTATATTGGAAATATTTTTGTTTAAAAATCGGAAGGAAATGTTCAACCTTAGCAAAGAAGCAGAAAAACAAATTTCCCGCTTTGCCAACTTTGGTGCAATGATTTATACCCAAAGCTTCATTGGTAGAAGGAGCGTCCTATTGTGGCCTGCAGTTACGAAAAACTTCAAGGTATATGAAACTCTGAACTCTGAAATTGGAAATCCCGCAAGAAGTGTTTTAGAACGTCACTTGTGGTATTTATCTGATCTTTATTTTCCAACAGTGTGAGCACGAATTGTTAACTTCCTCATAAATTTTTTGACCCTAACAAGGGACGAAGATGAGAAGCAATTTCTGCTGCAAGTTGTTGAATTTAATCGTAAACTCATATTAACTGATCCAACTAAAAAATCTCTTATAAAGATAGTTTCAAACAAAAATCACAAATTTTTTATAATATGTTTTAAATAAGATCAAATGAATTTTAGTTTACATATTTTCTTTCCATATTTTACATGTACTTTGAAAACTAATATAGTAATTTGCCAAGATTCTAAAAACATTAACGAGCACCCACTTTTCCATTCGAGCAATTTTTCTTAGATTTGCAATTTAAAGTGAACAAAGCATTTGTAGCAAAAAATGTGGTGGCGTAAAATTTCAGTAAATTTTTTTTTTCATAAATACGTGAATCACACTAATGCACATTTATTAATTACATACATCCATATTTACTCGTACTGATTATAAAAACAAAGAATCAGATTATTACACTATGATTTTGAATTTCTTGTAATTACTTTTGGCAATGCATATTTAAAGTATGTAAAGTTTAAATTAGCTTTAAAGACCTATGGTGGCACATAACTCCAGGAAAACGCTCGAACTTTGTTAGAGCATAATAAAAAAATCACATCCCATGCTATAACGAATGAACTGGTATTTGGTATTATGTAGTATTTTTGAATCGTTGTTTCCGAATTTTCAACTTTTGCGCTTATCACATTTTGCTGATTTATTCATCTGAGCGATGGTGGAAGCTTTAATTGGGCAAGATAATAAATTTCTGCTAAGTATTTGTCAACGGATAGATACTAAATACAAAAAAGCGCAAAACGAGTTGTCACGCGATGTTGATTAGCTGCAACTGTTTTTTTTTTTTGAGTAGAGAAAATGATATCAGTGATACAAGTGATTGCCGCTATATAATCCCTCAAGTTCAAAAACCTCACAGATTGAAGGCTCGGAAGGTAAAATCTGCTGATTTTTCCGGCCAGGGAATCAAATGGTCTGAAAGAATATTGTGCTCCGTGGGTATATTTCAATATTTTAAACAAGTTTTAATTATTTCGATCTTACTAATTTCATAAATGAACTGACCTTTGCCGCCATTTGGAATAATTGTAGCAACTTCCGATTTTGAGATGATAGGTATTTTATGCTCTAGAAGCATACACCCATGATCAAAAAAAAATTACCTTAGCTCAAGTATTTTACCTGTTATAAAACTGTCTCGTTAATTATCTGCCTTCGCTTAGAATTTCAGAATTTCTTGACAGCATATCTTCATTGAGAAAAGTGTCGAATTCGTCATGTAATGAATAATTTCCTTCATTATTGGTCCCGCTTCTTTGTAACCTAGTTGCAAAAAAAAAAACTCTAGGTAGGATAACGAATTGCATATAAAGCAACAACAATAACTCGGAAAAATATGCGAGTTGAGCCAACTCGGTAAAATCATATCCGACCTGAGATGTAGTGTGGGGAAGTGAAAAAACTGCGCTATTGTGAATGATCCCTCAAAAAATACAGGGGTAATTTAGATTTAAGACCTAATTCGCTTTTAGTTGCATAGTATTTGTAAATAAGTATATAAACTACATAAACCTAAAAATTGCCGGCGTAACTAGTTTACGTTCTTAAATCGCAACTTACATGAAAGAGGCTAACAGGGTTGCTTTTGCAACTAAAGGAAATTTTATCCGAGTTAGATCGTTCTTTTGCAACTCGGGTGGGTGAAAAGAAACGGGCCTATTATTATTTACTTTCAATCATATCGCTGTTATATAAATCCGAAGAGTTGTTTTGAATTTTTTCCGAAGAGAAACAAATTCCAACTAAAATTTTATAAAATTTTTGAAGCAATAAAAATTGACAAATATTCGGCTTAACCTCGGCTTTATTTTGGCCGACACCCAATCGAAACCGAACCGAATATTGATAGTTGAACATGGCCGAAGTTCAGTTGTTCTCTACTAGTTATAATTAAACATAAAAATAAGAAAAATAAAATTATAATAATTTAAATAATTTGATTTTCCGATTTGGAATTCAGACCACTGTGCGCCTACATAATTGATTGCATAACGGAAATATTTCTAAAACTTCTGATTAGAAATTTAAAATTTTGATAGAGCTTTATTGATTTTTTTTACGTTTAATGGTGGACAGGGGGAATACCTCGTATGCTTTCAATAATATGGTCAGCTTGATAAATTCAAGCATTTTTTTAGCTGCGCTTCCGTTACCTGCACATTTTCAATTGGTTTTTATAAGCTGCTAAACTTTCTGGGTAAGTATCCTTTTATTTTTGAAGTAAAACTTCTCTAGTGGAATGAGAGTGATTTTTCAACGTCGCGTCACAAACTTACGCCACGAAGTCGCGTCACGAAGTCGTGATACGACGCTTTTTTGAGACGAATATCATTGTCATACGCCCATATGAAGTTTGGGACCATTTTGGCACTAATTCAGGTCCATTTTGGGGGCTAGTTCTGGAGCAAATCGGGACAATTTTTAAACTAGTTATATTTGAATCATTTCATGACTATTTTTGGATTATTTCGGGTTCATTTCAGGATCATTTTGTGACTATTTCGGGGCGATTTCGGAACTTGTTTAGGACTAGTTCGGTACCATTTCAAGACAAGTTTGGCATTACTTCGGGCATAGTTGAGGACGATTTTAGAGACAACTTTGAAAACTAGTTGGGGACTGGTTTGGAAATAGTTCAGGAATGGTTTGTTACTCGTACCCGATCGTGAGTAGTTGGAAACAGTCTTTCTCACATTTCGCTCTCTATCTATTTATGGAATCGGTAAAGTGGTTTTACTTTTGGCTTACGCCAGTCAGCAGAAATCGGATTAATGAGTGCCTTTCAGTTTATGTAGAAAAGAGGTTGGGCAACTCAATCGACAGTACTTTTAAGTCGACCACGCCCATTGCATTGAAGTAGCGCTCATGGCCTATCCAATGCCATCCTAAACTGTCAGAAACATATACAGTGCGTTCATATAACAAAATAAAATAAAACTGCATTGCAAAAAAATAGAAAGGTTTAACTGACAAAACAATAAACAAAACAATCCTATCTACATATTTCGCTTATTCAAATTTCTACCCAAATTCACTCCTTATCTTTTAGCTCGCTATCGACCTCCACAATGGGTTCTTACAGTACTAAGCATAGTGCCACTTTGAATTATTTTAACTGCTTTTTTGTTGAACTGACTAACAGCGTACCCACCAGCCTTTGAATAAATCTTCTTTTGAGTCTTTTGAATATTACCCATTTTTGTATTACATCGATGTTTTTGTTTTTGCAAGCTAAAACGCCTATTAACAAAATTCCAATTCTGCTTGGCTTAGTTTCACTTCCTTTCGCAACGGTTACATTGGTGTCGAACTTTCAATTTCAATGGATTTATTTGAATTTAAGTGTTGATGATAATAAATGTGTTTTAAAGTAGGAAATGTGCATTTTTCCAGCACCCTCTGTGTACTAAATATTTTTTATATGCGCTAGGTATGCTTGCTGCTCAATTCTTGGGTTTCATAAATAAAAATCAAAAAAAAAAAAAAATTACATCTCTTTTGAGCTGAAATATAAACCATGCATGCGACACATAAATCTGCAGATTTAAATGACATATTTATTTTATATACAGACGGCCATATGTATAGAGGTTTACAGACAGGGAAAATCACGTAAATATAAATGCAATCGTTTAGCTGACTGTGTGCACGGTAGTTTTTGTGTTTGTATGCTCATCCGGCGGAATCTGGTTGGGTCAACCGATCACCAATCTCCCGCGTCACTAGCGGTAATTGCGAAGAGTTAAGCGGGCACCATCACACACACAGACACACACACACACGCGCGCATACAGTGAAACCCATAAAAAATAAATAAATTAAAATTGTATTTACGTTGTCACAATCTCCCCTTTTCTACCCATTTTCTGCTATGCGTCGTCACATCCGCTTGTCTCCGGCGGCATTATCGCCTGCCGTTTGTCACTCGTCCAAATTTTGGTGAAACATCAACAGCGTTGTTTGTGTTTTTGTTTGTTTGTTTTTGTGTTACAGAGCATTAATTTGCCGTCATGCTTGGCCCTCGTACTGACTTTTATGTGATTGAAAGAGACAAATATAATGGCATGGCATGAAATATAAAATGCATAAAGGTGTACTGAAAAAATTGCATTTCTTTCGTGTTACTGCATTTTATTTAAAGGGTTTTTGTTACAGCTCATTAATCGATTTTCTTTAAAAAAAAACTTTCCTTAATGAAGATTTTATTTATTTGATTTTATTTATTTATATGAAAAGTCTTTGAATACACAAATTCTTACAGACTAAATTAAGCCAATGTACAACAGTAATTACTATGAAAAAAAAAGATCTGAGGTGATTCATTAAGGTGCCATGCGGCCATATAAGATCAGCACCTATAGAATTTAAGAACAAATTTATATCACCACTTGCTCTAGAAATAGGAGCATTCATACCATAATTGGTTTTCGAGAAACCAATTTTTAGGGTTTCGAATTGTCGGAGATTCTTGTAAGGAACATTGAACTGAATTTTACTAAGAAGGAAAGAACAATCAATAGTCCCAATAATGATACTAATAAAAAATGAACACGATAAAATGGATCTTCTGCTTTCTAGGGTTTTTAGGTCAATCAACAAACCTCGAGATCGGTACGATGGTAAAGGTTCTGAAAAGTTTAAGGATCGGAGCGCAAATCGCAGAAAAGCTTTTTGAACTCTCTCAAGCCGATTAGAGAGACCTTTTTGGTAGGGCCTCCAAATAAAAGCGGCCTACTCTAACCTCGATCTGATATTTCTAATATCATCAATGTAGGGCCACAAATACGGATTCTCTGAATAAATCGATTCTAGCACCATCTAGCGGATTCGTTTTTCATAAAATTATTTCTTAGCATTGTGATATCATTAAAATGAAACTATAAGTACGGTTTTTAAATAACTCGACTGTAGCGCCACCTAGCCTAGTCCAAATTTGGTTGACACCCGTTTACGTTAACGTACATATTTCTTTATCGCACCATCAACATCATATTGCCAATTATGTGAAAATCAAATAAAGATTTCTTGAATATCTCGACCAAACGGATTTATAATATACATACATACATATCTTCTATATCCGAGCCAAAGAAATAAGGATTAACCTGCCCACATTCCGTTCAATGGGTTTTAAGTTACGGCTTTTCCTAAGTAATTTGGGATTTTATTTTACTTATTTTCATATAGATAAATCTTGTAATTCTTATATACTCGTAAAACAGAAAAATTTAAAATTTCCGTTTTTTTCTTTGCTGTCGTTATTAACAGATTTTGGCCTTCTCTTTCATCAGTAAGCGGCGAGTTCTTCCGTCGTTAAATACAAAACCATCCTTACAGTTTGCTATTAACTTTTGCCATTTTTCTGCACCTCAAGGTTTTTCTTTTTTTCTGAGCCTGTGCCAATTGAGTACCAGAGTACGGTAAGTAAATTTTGGACAGCAGGGCTAGTGAAAAATTTGACAGCATGCGTTTTTTGTTCAAATATTACAAAAATGGCTAAGAAATGCATGGATTTCAGTTACAGAGCAATTAATATCAGCAAAGGCAGATATTATCAGCATTTCATTACTGGCTTAACTCGCTGGTCTTCGTCTACATCACAGCAACTGTCAAGATTTCAAGCAGTAAAATGTTACGAATTGACACAGCAGAAATGCAAAATTTTTTACTCAGTATATTAAAAAGTTTTTCACCATAGAACTTTTCTGTCAGCACTGGCCAAGAGTTTAACGCCGACCACGAACCTCAAATGATTTCTAGGAGAAGTTTTTCCTGGCAGAAATATACTCGAAGCCTTGCAATTGCCATTGCCTGAGGACGACCGCTATTAGAAAAAGCTTTCCTATAATTTTTGATGTTACTTGCCCCGGTCAAGGTTCGAACACGGCACACATCGATAAATCGAATCAAAAAACTCTGAAAGGTATTTGCCGTTTAGTGAGTATAGTTAACATTTCCAAAAAATATACAGTGTCATACAAAAGTTTTGGTACAATAATTATCTTTGCAGTCATACACAATGTTTTTCATGCTACATCTGTTTCGTTAATTTTTTATTAAAGTATAGTTCAAAAACGAAAATTCCATAAATTTGATGACAATTTTTTAATTTTGTTGAATTTTTTGAATTCTGTATAAAGTTTGAAACTTTAATTTATATCTCGTAGTTCTATATCTATGAAAAGTTTTTAAGGTTCCCAGTTGAGGAAAATAACAAAAGTGTAGTTAGTAAATATAGTGGCTATATTTTTGGTGAAAATTCCTGAAGTGGAGTTTCACTTCGAGCATTGACCGGCCGAAGGATTTTAATTTGAAAGAAAATTGTGTTGCTAACAAACAAAGATTTTCGAAATTTTTGTTTCTAAAACGTATAACTTCCGCTAGTTTCCACGATATGAAAATTTATCTGTTTCAGCACCGTTCTTTTTATAGTACTAATTTCTTTTTTCTGCGAGAATTATAATGAAGGATACTTTTCGTAGCAATTTACTATAAACACAAAAATTTACTCAAAAAAGAAACACAGTCCAATAGCCTTTGTTGCTAGTAGCTTTAAACTGTCGTGCAATTATTTATAATTAATTTATAATTATATTTCTATTAAATAATTAAAAAAACACGCGTGCACCAAAGCTCAGCGTGCGAGTCGAAAGTAAAACTTCTTTGTAGTGGTAGAAATTAATAATAGTGTTCGAAATTAGTAAAAATAGTGGTAGGAATTAGTAATAGTGCAAGAAATTAGTGGTAGCATTAATAAAAGTAGTAGGAGAAATTAGTAAAAAGAGTGGTAGTAATTAGTAGCGACATTGGTAAAAATTATGGTAGAAAGTAGCAAAAATTGTGGAAGAAATTAGTAAATACAGTGGAAAAAATTATTAAAAACAGTGGAATTTGTACAAATAGTGGTAGAGAGTAGTAAAAATAATGGTAGAAATTAGTAAATATAGTGGAAGAAATTACTAAAAATAGTGGTAGAAATGAGTAAAAATAATGGAAGAAAGTAGTAAAAATAGTGGTAGAAAGTAATAAAAATAGTGGTAGAAATGAGTAAAAATAATGGTAAGAATTAGTAAAAATAGTGGTAGGAATTAGTCAAAGTAGTGCAAGAAATTTGTAGTAGATTTATAAAAATAGTAGTAGAAATTAGTAAAAATAGTGGTAGGAATTAGTAGCAACATTGGTAAAAATTATGGTAGAAAGTAGTAAAAATTGTGGAAGAAATTAGTAAATACACTGGAAGAAATTATTAAAAATAGTGGTAGGAATTAGTACAAGTAGTGGTAGAGTAGTAAAAATAGTGGTAGAAATTAGTAAATATAGTGGAAGAAACTACTAAAAATAGTGGTAGAAATTAGTGAAAACAGTGGTAGAAAGTAGTAAAAATAGTGGTAGAAAGTAATAAAAATAGTGGAAGAAATTAGTAAAGACAATGGTAGAAATTAACAGAAACATTAAAAAAAATAGTGGTAGAAGTTAGAAGTACCATTAGTAAAAATAGTGGTAGAATTTAGTAGCTGAATTAATAAAAAATAGTGGTACAAATTAGTACTAGTAACAAAAATAGTGATAGAAATTAGTAAAGCGATTCTGAAGCGACTTTCATTATGCGATACTCTGACTTTCGTTACGCGATGCACAGATTCACCGTCGCTTAGGAAATTTTACTTCATTCAATAAAAACGAGAATGGATTAAAAGATCGCACGCACAGCCAACGCTTTATAAGGATTCTAATAAAAAGTACACATCATTGCAACATTAATGTTTTCAAAAGAACGCAAAATCGTCTCGACTAAGTAACTACACGAAATAAGTATGCAATATTGTGGCGTCAAAGCAGAAGTTACACGAAAAGACTGACAATGAAATTGGATATCCAAAATGGGAATGGAAATGGAAATGAGAGTTACGATGGTGAATGCCGCATACCGGCGCAGTTAAACGCAACTGTTGCATGCTTCCACAAACACTTTGCATTCAAAATTGCCCCTCACGAAGATATGAACAAAATTGCAGAAAGAGAAGGAAGAGAAGGACACTCTTTGCAACATGGCTTGCGAGGTGAAGGTGCGTTTGCCGGGGCGTACATTTCTGTGCTCAGAGCAATTTGCATTCAGTTGTGATTGTCTACGTTTGTTTTTTTGTTGCGATATTACCATATTGCATATGAACTTATTTCTACTTACATGCACGTATGTATGTATGTATGTTTGTATGTTTGTATGTATGGCTGTGCTCAAACTGGTATGTATACCTACATTTATGTTTTGCATAAACGGGCATATCATCTGGATGTAAATGTGCGTTCATTTTTCATTTTCTCCATATTTTTTCCATTTCTGCATCGCCAGTCAGCATATTTTTTTTTTGGTTTTGTCGTTGCAAGGACAACACCTGTTGTGCCTTTCTGCACTTTTGCTTTATGCTAATGCTGGTATATTGCTTGTGGACCTATGTACATATTTCACGAAATATATAAGAATATAATAGACATATGAACATTTTGCTCTATGTGTTCATATTTGTTGTCCTTTTTGAATATTACACATCTTACATGCCTTTTGAATTTATGTACGAGCTTAAGTGCTTTATGTACGAGTTAAATGCATGTGGTACAATAGACTGGATCGCAAAAAAAATAAAAAATGTTGATCATAAAGCGCGACACTGAAGATGGTACAACGCCGAAACCGGTTGGTCTCCAAATCAAATTTGGCAAGGTATAACCGAAAATCGTTCCCAAATTTTGTACATATATTTTATTTCTAGATTCATTATAATTCCAGAGTCATATTTATCACTCATAAAATACGAGTTACTTTTTTAGTTTCAATTTGTGCTCAGCAAATATAAACTATACTTTGGTTAAGAAATAATAGTTATTTTTAATTTGATTTAATTTAACAAACGGGGTTAAATTAAGATTTAAAAATGTTTCTTTTTTTAATTTACAATTTTTAAGGGAATAATAAAACTCAATAAATTATATTTTCCAAGCAGTTTTCTACATAAAAATAAGAACCCGCAATTTCATACATATTTTGTGAACTGGAAAGAAATCTAAAAAAATAAAATCTTAACTTTCTGAGCCAAATATAGAATTTAAAAAATGTTTTTTTTAAGTAAAAATTAAAACTCACAAAATAATATTTTCTAAGCTTGTAAGAAACTTAATTTTTTTAGCGAAAAAAAAAACATTTTATTTTCTAATCCAAATATTGAATTAGAAGAAACTTATTTTCTAAAAATTAAAAAAAAAAACTAAGCTAAAAAAATTATTTTTATTTTCGGAAATCCAATGAAAACTAAAAAAAAAATTGAATTTTTTAACGAAAAATATAAGCAAATTAACAAATTTTATTTTCTAAGCAAAATATAAAATAAAAAAAAATTTCTAAATAAAAATTAAAACTCAGAAAAAAAAATTTTTGTTATCAAATCTTAAAAGAATTTTAAAGAAAACAACTTTTTTTTTAAACCAAAAATAAAATCTAATCAATAATATTACCTTCTAAGCAAAGTATAGAAATAAAAATAAAAAACTTATGTTATAAGTAAAAAATATTCAAAAAATAACTTATTTTTAATGCGAAAATTGAGTTTTAACAATTAACAAGTTTTTTTTTTTTATTTATAAACAAAATTTAGAAAAAAACACAAACTTATTTTCTAAATTAAAACTAAAAAATAGGTGTTATTTTCTAGGATTAAAAGGAAACTATAAAAACATGAAATTTTTGGCGACAAAAACTTAATAAATTTTATTTTCAAATCAAAATATAGCAATAAGAAGAAATATTTTCAAAATAAAACTTTAAAACGCCAAAAACTTGTATCTTTTATAAAGATAAAAATTTCACTAAAAAAATATACTAAATATTTATTTAGTATAATAATAATTTTATATAAAATATACTTAAAGCTAAAAATAATAGTAAAATAAAAAATAAAAAATTAAAGAAAGTAACCTATTTCTTAAGCAAAAAATAAGATGCATTTAATCAATTTTATCTTCTAAGCAAAATAAAGAACTAAAAAACTCATTTTCTAAATAAAAATTAATACTCAAAAAATAATTTTTATTTACTGAGCTTAAAAGAAAACGCAAAAAAAAACTGTAATATTCCAGCGAAAAATAAAACTTAATTAATAAATTTTATTTTTTAGGAAAAATATTGAATGAAGTAAAAATAAAGCTAAAAAAATAACTTCAATTTTCTGCGCAAAAAATAAAACTAAAAAATTACTATTAAAAGGAAATTTACTGAATGAAACGTATAATCTCTACGGTCCCTGTTTTTGATAGGTTGTTTCCGGGAAATTTTAGCATTATAAACAGGGGCTTAAAATAATCGTTATATTGATTTTTTCGGACCACAAAATCATTGAAGAGAATTCGTTCTAAACAAAACTTACAATATATCGATTATTCTTTAGGTCATATGCTAAAACAAATCTGACATTATTTTTATTTAGAATATTGTTTTTGTTTTAAGTCATTGCAAATTGTTATTTTCGAACAAACTTTACCGATATTTTTTTATTTAAAATTTGTCGATAAAATTTAATCGATACTTTGTGAAATTTGTTACCAATAATAAACATATTAGTGTTAACGCCTACAAATTTTTTGCAGTTTATTATGTCGAAACATTTCAAAACCCAAGAGTTAACGATTATTTTTGTAGAAAAAATAAAAATCACAAAATATGAAAAAAATTTTTCGAAAAAAGAATTAAAAAAAGACATAATCATACTTAAGCGCAAAAGTTAAAAACACAAAATAATAATCAAATGTGATCGAAAATATATATCATGATTTCTTTAATAAAAATTATAACCGTTACGGTCCGGTCCATGAGTTCAACAATCAGAGCGAACGGCACAAACCTTCAGAAGTATTGACGGTATACAGAAAATTAAATTTCGTCGACAATGCAGACTTGCATTTTAATTGCTCCCTAAGCCACGCACTCACCGCTCTCTCATACTATGACAGAGATTATTATTGCAACTTCTATTGTGCAACATTATTGTTATAGTCCATGTAAGTGCGCAGTTATGTTGCCGACAAATTTCACGCGCTTATCTTTAACACCTGTTGCCATGTGCCAGCGGAGCGATTAAGTAATACCGATAACAATGCGTGCAAACAATGCGTACATACATTTTACATTTTATTGCTTTGGGGCTTGGGGAGTGTTTTTGTATTTGTTTTTATTTTTTTTATTTTTGTTACTCAGATAGTTATACACTTTCAATATTCTATAGCTATGGAAAAATAATGTCAAATATGGGAAATGCAACAGTTGGTTACAATTTAAGTACATCACTCCCCCTAGCTGCCATTTAAGCGTAGATCGTGGTGAAAGGAAAGGAAGGTAAAAACAAAAAACAAGAGAAATCAAAGTGCAAAGTGTGTTTTATTGAAATGACACAACACAGTGCTCGCGCTCTATCTATTGGCATTATTTCAACATCCCACTGGCATGCACAGCGCGGCTGGCTGTTGCCGATGCTGACTCGAAGGTTTATGAATTTAACTTTTGTACGTGTAGATAAAAATTTACAGCGTCACAATGCGCTGATTTACAAAACAAAAAAAAAAAAAAAATTTTTATCGCTTCTACTTCCGCACTTAAGGTTACCCTATATGCAGAAATTTTACTAGCCCCAAATGTTGGTGTAGGAAATAAAAATTTCCATATTTGTAGCACCTCTGCTGTAGGGTAGGTGGTTTGCGTTTGTTTGCTTTGCTTTTAGTTGAAATGAATTTTTGCTCTTTTTTGCATTGTTTCAACGCAGCTATTTGTTGTTTTTATTTCTTTTCTCTACTAAAATATAAGGCTAGTGTTATTGTTGTCACTGCTTTATTCGCACTAAATATTTTTTTTGTGCTTTACACCATTCATTCATTTTTATTTTTGAGGGTAAATTAAGCGTTACAAATTCTAGCGTGGGGTTGGTGTCACTAGCATTTCTCGCCTTATCAATAGCAAACTGTGATAATGGGAGGATAGAAAGCAGAATGTTTCGTTGTTTTTTTGCTTTTTTGTTTTGCAAATACCAGAGCAAATGTAGAGATAAATTTTGAAATATCTTGATACATCTTGTAGTGATTAAAAAGGTTAGAAAATACAAACTGCATATCAGCGCAGTAAATTTCTTGACGGCTATTTCAAACTATGTTTTATTCACCTCCTGCAAAGTTGTCTGCTGCTTCAGTCAGAAAAATTATGCATATTACTTATACGCCATGGCATACAAAAATTTAGTAAATTAGTAAATTTAGTGCAGAAAATTAGTGTCACAATTACAGTTTCCAAATAGAAATATATTTGCAGGAATTTATTTTGTTTTCAAAATGAAAATGGACCAAATGGATTTTAAGTGTTTTGGGGAAATTAGATGTTAAGGAGTAGATGCCGCCACAGAGACGACGCACAGTGGTGTTGCTTCATACAAGCCGCGGCAAAAAATAGAAGGAATCGAGGTAGGGCTTTGAAATTTGGCACACATCTATCATATTGCCAAATTAGATGAAAAAAAATTTTTTGTTAAAATCCGCCCACAACCACGCCCACCTCCCATATAACACAAAAATCAAAAATCGTCCTACAGTAACAAAATTTTCTACAGTGTAATATTTTGTAAATATACGCTTGTCCAGAAAAAATAAAGCAAATCCGCCCACAATTACGCCCATCTCCCATATAATATAATCACAAAAGTTGCAATATTTTCGCTGTTATCACAGCTAGACTGTTAAAAATTGCTAGACTTGTCAAAATGAAACAAGTCCGCCCACAACTACGCCCACCTCCCATATAACATAACCAATAAATATTCAAAAATGATCATATATTATTAATTATTTATTCAACAAGTAATTTTTTAACATCATCGTGCAATTCTAAAGTTTTATTTTTGGGATTTGTTCTGAAACCATTAATAAAAGGATCCGATGAAGCTAAAAGCAAGTGCATTACATCCAGCTTTCATTTTGATTTAAAAATAATTGTTTGGTACGACTTGACTTTTGCCATTTTTGTTTAAAACGCGGGATAAAAGTTTTGTTGATAAATTTTTTAAACACTTCTAAATCATTGCTTGATAAATCACTATAATTTGTTGATATGATTTCTAAGAGTAAATTTTCATCATTATTGCAGTCAATATAAATTTCTGCAATAACACAATATTTTATTTCTTTTGCCATTTCAAAATTTCGTTTTTTGTTAATATTTTTTCACCCGTTTGCACTTCTCTCGGTATCACTTTTGACAAGTAATTAGTTCAAATAATATAAGAACAATATAATGCATCTAAACTAGTATTTTGTTGTTGTTGTATAACGAGAGACAACTCCAAAAAATAACAACACAGCAACAAACCGAACAATCAAAAAAACAAACAAAACAACGAAGCAGACAAAAAAAACAAAGCAACGAAGCATGGAAAAAAAACAAAGCAGCGAAGCAGGCAAAAAAAACAAAGCAACGAATCAAGCAAACAAACAACGCAGTTGCACATTTTCATAACTTTTGATGTGAGTTTTTAGAATAAAATGCTAATTACTCATGAATTGGCAAGCTAATTGCAGCTGATTTTTTTTTCTATCGATTAAGGAGATTCTAAAGTTTATTTTGTGTAAGTGGCTAACCTGCGCGCTCCTGCGCACAATAGTTATATTCTGTTGAAGTTGTGAAATATATGATTTTTTTTGGACCATGAAAAAACATCATATTAAAAAAAATCTTGAAAAAGAAAGTATACATTTGATGATGTAAATCACATCTATAACATTGGTTTTAATAAATAAAAACTATACAATTGATATTTTATGGTTAACTTTTGAGTTTTAACCTTTGTAATATTCATCACATTTTTCTGAGTAACTTTGCGTTGATACTTTGTTGGACTTTGAAGCTCTCCCAACAAAAAACCATTGAATATATCAAGCCCAAGTATTCGGATAATGTTATTTGATTAGTTCTTAGCTTAAATTGAAAAGATGGTACAAATTTGGAATGATAAAAAAATCCTTTTTTTCCGCTCTGGCACCACTGTGCGACGTAGCCGTACCAGAAAATTTGAATTTTAAAAACATAAAATAAAAAAAATGCAACTCATATTTATGAAAACTACACTATTTGCAATTGTAAATTAGAAAGCCTCAAATGAAAATGGGAAATAATCAGCGATTTCAGTATTTAGAAAAGGCTCGTGAATGAAGTAAGGACCACTGTGACAGGAGGAGAACGGACAGGAGCATTTCAAGAGGCATCATCGTTCCATGTGGAGACAGTCACCAATCAAAATTTTCCGATGGTCACATAAAATAAATTTGAATGCAGTTATTATTTGAAAAATTTATAATACATATATGTAAATAAGTTTCTCATTTTCACTTGACGTTTTCTTATTTCCAAATTACTATTCTTATTTTCAATTGACACTTTTATTTAAATTTAACGCTTTCGCATTTACATGGCTTGAGATATCTCAGGCAAAAGATAGTTTGACGTCTCACTAAAGTGATAAAATCAATCTACGATATCATTCTACGAAATAAGTATACATTTTTGTGTTTTTCGTGTCGGCGAATACCGAAGCCGATGGAGTAACCAGCCTTATTAAAACATAGACGTAGTCAGCCCAGAAAGTAGATTTAAATGCAGAAGTCCACACCAGTTTTTCAGGCGTTGTGGTTTTCATAGCCGTTCAAGGTTTCCAGGCGTTTAAGGCGTTGGAATTTAGAAACTCCATACGATAGTTTTCTGGCAGCTAGATTTACGTACCGTAATGATCCAGGTTTTTACGCGCCTAATGGCTGTTGCTACGGCGCCAATAGGTGAGCTTGGCCTAAATTCGTATTTTTCATGTCTTCCGATTTGGATGAATTTTTCACAGTTTTTTTTAACAACTATCCAAATATTATGAATCCACAAATATTAAGCCCATATCTTTATTAATTTTTTGTCCACAGCCGCTCAAAGTGGACATATGATTACATGTTGAAAATGACAACAAAATGTACTAAAAATTCAAAACATTGATACAATAAAATGAATCTTAGAATATGACTTTTAAGTAATTTTTCTGTTAAAACTAGTATCATAGAGGAGATTTGTATCAAAATTCATTTGCAAAAATAATATATGAAAAATTTCATGGAACAGGACGTTTTCTATGTCAAAATGTGAATGCTTGTCAACTTCAATGGACTGCATCTTTTTATCACCGTCTAGCGCTGTTGAGATATATATATCAAATTACAGCCTGAAGTCTCAGCTAAACGATACAAAAAAATTCAGCTGCACATTTTGCACATTTTTTAAACAACTTCAAAAAACTGTAAAATGGTAGTGGAAAATTACGCATACGCCCAAAAGTATGCAATTGTTCTTAAAATTGGCTTATCTTTGATTGGTTATAAGTGTCACCTAGCCAGATTCAGGATAACCAGCTTTATTCAATTCAGTTTATCGACTATCCAATTTACAGAAAGATATTAATGACAACTTAAATACGAATGAACATTTCAGTATATGTACATACAAAGTGATAATGAATAGAATGACTTAAAATAAATACAGAGAGTAAATGAATTAGTATTAATATAAAGTGAGCAAACGGAGATGCCAATGAATATGAAATGTGCGATGACATAAGTCAATAAGTCTAACGTTGTATTATTATTGATATGCTAATTTACATTCAATCGGCAAGTGTAAGAGTGATAAGAGGTGTTTGATCAAGTGTTATATTGTGAATTATGGAAGATTTAACAATTACATATTTAAGAATTTGCGAATTAATGATGAATACCAACAGTGACATTGATATCGTTGTCCAAATTCTTGGAATTAACAATAGTGATATGACTGCTCATGATGTTGAAAATTTTGATAAATTCATGAGAAAATATTTTATAACAAAGTTCCAAGAAAGAGGCCAGAAAGCATACCGCATGCGAGCAAGATTTCTTGAAGCTAATGGGAATTGGCTTTAAAACGTTTACATAGTGCGTAAAACAACAACCGAGAATGAAACCCCAAGTTGTTCAAATAAAGTTAAACTTGGGCGTCCAGAGATACTGTTTGAAGATAGTCAGCCAAGTACAAAAAGAAAAAAGCTGCGAACATTTAGTGAAAACACATCACAGGAGCTGATTGCGTATGCTTTTAAAAAAACAGGACAGCAAAGATAGACTAATGAACGCGTTTACTCCGGAAAAGGCTCTTGCTTTAATACTTGATGCTTCATTAACTAAGCATCAATATGAAGTTTTGCGCAGTTCTGCCAAGGGAATTTAATTTGATATTTATCCTTCATATTACCAGGTCCTAGAAAAAAAACAAAAAATGCTACCCTGCTAATGTTCAAGTGATGGAAAGTTGCAGTAAAGTAGGTCTGCAAGATATACTTGACCACACAGTAACAAGAATTATGATGACCAAATCGGAAAATGAGGTTGCAGAATTCCCCAATGAACTGCAATTGGTGTCCAAAGGGGGATGTGATGGAAGTTCTGGGCACATCAAAAGTTCACAGATCCGAATACATCAGATAAATATATGTTTTTAACATCGTTTGTACCATTGACCGATGCGTCAAAGATGTGCTGGAAAAATACAGAGCCAAGTTCAACCAGATTTTGTCGACCGTTAACATCAAATGATGGTAACATAGCAAGAAGGTTCTTCCAAAACCCATATAAAACTGCTGACATAACGGGCGTAAAAGAAGAACTTATTCACCGGTTCAAAATTGTTTTAGCGACGATTAATTGCAGTTCAGCGATCGACACCGCAAAGTTCCACGTTTATTGCATGGATACAGCAAAATTCTTTGTCGAACATTATGGCTGGTACCAAATGCCGGTAACTGCACTTTGTTATGCATGGTAGCAAGATCATTGCAGAAGCTATTCTTCCAATTGATATGTTGAAATTATTACTGATTATTGAGTTTTTAAATCTGGTCTTTACTTTTAACAGGTATGCTGTCTGAAGAAGCGCAGGAAGCAAGAAATAAGGACTATCCTAGATTGTATCGCTCGCGCAGAATTGGTCGTGTTGCCACTAATGAAGACGTAATGCATCAGTTGCTGATGTCTTCCAACCCATACATAAATAAATTTCGCCATAAATTAAAAATTAAAAAATTGGAATATGATATTCAAGTACAAAAATTATTAAAAGACTGATTGAAATGATTATTCATATTTTTTTGCAATGCAATAGTCATACAATTGCACTGATTTAACTTTTGAGACATAAACGGCGTATACCGCAATACCTGAAAAAACTGTTGTGGAGTTCTAGCTAAGTTCTAGTTAAACACTGCAAGCTTTGGTGGTGGTAGAGGAAAAGCAAGGCCCCATTTGAGTGAGAGTTATCTTGCCACAATTGCTCGAGTCGAAGGTAGAACTTTTGATTTCTATTGAATGCTCGAACTCAGCTCTAAACTAAGGTTATGACTTGCTTGCGTGGTATTTTCTATGCTCTCTTGAAATCTTAACCACAGCTGTGATCTCATCTAATTATTTTAATTAATTTATTAATTTTTTGAAAAAAAAAAAATTTTTTTCATAAATAATATTTAGTTTATTGAAAAATCAGGAGAATGAGTTGTAAGAAAGCATTATTTCGAAAATAAATTTATGGAAGGGAGTTGCCACCTAATGGAAAGGGGCAATTAAATTTAATTAGTAAGTTATCTGAAACGCTACTTTATTGGTTTAAACGAACAATTTTTAAGACAACTTTATTTCGAAAATATTTGTGAAGAGTGTTGCCACCTATGTATATACTAAATAAATTAAAATATATGAATAGATGAAATGAAAAATTAAAAAAAAACTTTATTTCGAAAATTTTTTTCAAGAGATTTACAAACTCTTGGGGAAATTAAAGCCGATTAGCATTAAGACATTAATTAATGAATTTTACAAATATTTTTGAAGGCTGTAGCTAGCTGCTTAAAATTTTTTATACCCATTTATTAATAAGTTAAACTAAATCTTGCTATACTAGTGCGAAGTGAATTAGATTTAACACAAACAAAACCCATATTCTAATAGCGTTGCCACCTGCTTTAAAGAGAAAGCAAAAAATTTCGAATTTATTTTGCACTTAAAACTGCGAAGTTCCGACATGAGACGTCGATAATAAATTAGAGTTACTAATTGGTTTTTAAAATTAAGTATGTCGGGTATTGACAAAGACGAACGTGCAATCACCTATCTGCAAATGGGTAGAAGCGTGCCTACTAGTGGACGAACTCCTACAAAAGCTACAATGGAATTCGCTGCCAAGGCTATGCAGATGATATTGTCGTTATAGCTAGGGGGAAGAATGAGGGAACACTGTGTGACATTGTGCAAAGAGCGTTAAACCCCACAAAGACATGGCTTGCAGGAATACAATTTAAAATAAACCCACTAAGACGGTCATCATACCTTATTCTAGGAAAATGAAACTACTAGGAATGAGAGCAATCTCATTGGCTCCAAGCTTCTCTGGAGAGAGCACGTCGGGAAGACTTACAACGATATCAAAGGAAATGAGGAGTCTGATAAATTAGCTAGGGCACAAATTGAGGATGATAACAGATTTTCTCACAGATCACTGCAAATTGCGGAGCCATCTGCACATGCTCGAAATTCGGTCAACGTCAACTGAGCTGTGCCGCTACTGCGACTCGGCTCCGGAAAGCCTGACGCACTTGGTATCCGACTGTGAGGTCATATCGAGAAGACGAAAAGGTAACTAGGCTCATACAGCCCTGAGAACGAACACATACGCGCGCTACCACCAGCCACCATCTTAGAGTTTCTAGGAGCGCTGGCTCTTTTAGCTCCAAGTGCAAGCCTCTATTATATCTATCTATCTATCTATCTTTCTAGGTGTTCTGTAAACGAATGTTGTATGTGCCAAAAAGTAAATGTATAAAATTCCAGCAGATGACTCTGTAATCGAGGTTTGCAGACTTTACAGTCGATTTCATCTGTACCGTGACTACGGCACATTGATTTTAAATTCATCGCAGCTGCATTTTTATTAGCTTTAAAAAATGTAATGTAAGTAGATGGAAATGTAGTAACTTAATAATTTAAATCTTTCTTGATAAACTAAACGCTCAAATTTTAGTTAACCTTAAGTAAACACTTTTCTTTGTCAATAACGCCATGTTACTTATTATAACTCAATTAATAATATTTAAGCTTTATTAATATCTTTGATATGTCGGGTTTGTTTCAATTATTTACAATACAACTTCGCTTCCATCCCACTCATTTTGCTTAATTTCAGTCAATCTGTTTTCTCCATAGCCATTTCGTACTTGCTCAGATTAATATGTATAGGTTAACATATATTTATGATTATATTTATTTGTATGCGAGCAATTTTCATTGATTGCTGATATTAATGCTTTTGCAATTATTTCCTTCCTGTGACTTTCCTTCCTGTTTTTATTGTATGCAACGTAATGCAACTTTTAGTTGCTTTAAAAAATAATGAAATACCACACAACTGCACATATGCACACAAATATATAAAATAGTTATAAGTGTATACAGTGTCGGACAAATTAATAAGGTCGCGACATTTTGATAAGTTTTTCTTCAGTTTTTTTAAGATTTATTAAGTGTTTTAAAAAAGTGTAGCTCATTTTATAACAAACAACTTATAGATACCGACATTTGAAAATTTGTAATAAAAATAGGAATATTAAAAAAAAATTCATAAAATTTTCAAACATTTTAATTAAAATTTTTATAAAAATTTTAAGTATACAGTTTTGTAATCCATTAAATTTTAGTGTAATAAAGCGTAAGTTCCAATTAGCTGAAAATTTTTACATATTTGTTTTCCCCCATACAAAAAAATAAAATTGTCGAACGTACTTAGTATGGAAGAAAATGTTGGATACCGGAAATTTTTTAGCTAATTAGAACTTGCTCTGTATTATGCTAAAATTGAATGCGCTATAAAACTGCATACCAGATTTTTTTCTACAAATTCCGATAAAAAAATTTCTAATTTAGTTAACACTTTTCAGAATTTTTTTAATTTTTAGCACAAAGTTTGAAATTTGGAACTCTATAGTTTCTATTATGAAATGAGCTAGATTTTTATTTAAAAAAAATAGAAAAATAAATATTAAACAAGTCAAAACTTGTCAAAATGCTGCGTGTCTATTAATTTGCCCGCCACTGTATACAAACAAACTCATTCTCTTTAAGATACTATGTAAATCATTTTAGATGACATTTTGCTTTTACGATTTAAAATTTTCCCAACTGCCTGTGTGCGCTGAGATTTAAGCAAAAAAAAAAAAAAATAAAAAAAAAAAAAAATACACAAAAAAAAAGATTCAGAATAAAAATTAAAAAAGCAATTGTTGATGTAGGCGAAAATAAAATGCCAAAAGCAGGCAACCAGCCAGCCAAGCAACCAACCAGCCACCAACCAACTAGTCGCCTAGAGCAGTCAAGCAGTTAAAAAAGTCAAGTAAAAAGATGAATTGTCATTTTGGCAAACTGGAGCAAGAAAATGGAAATGGAAGCCAAATTTATAGAGCCAGGTACCTTAGAGTATTTTAAATCCAAGTAAAATAAAAAAGAAAGGCGATGAATTTACAGCAGAAAATGAGTGAAGTAATGAAGGCTGGCCATGCGGTTATAGCATCCACGAGATTAGAGTGGGAGAGGAAGAATGCGTGTAGAGTGGGAAAAAGCTAAATTGAAATTGGGTCGGCATTTTTGTCAGTTCAACATTTTTGACATAAAATAATGACTTGACAATGTGACTTTTCATTTGAGTGAGAAAATGTTATTAAAATACGTTCATCAAAAAGCATTTGATAAGTATGCCCGAGGGTGTGATTATACTTTGATGTAAATATTAAATAATAACATAAATTTCTCACTAACATCATTGGGATGGAGAATAAAGTGTTGTCAGTCCTTTTTTATAACTGAGTTTTTCTTTTCGGGTGATAGGTTTTCGCTGGTTCAACACACTTTCTCGAAACGCAGGTTGGTGGAACCAGAGTTGCACATAGTGTGCAAAGTTATTGAGGAACCACTTGAATACAAGACTTGGGTGGTGGGATGCATGCTATCGATCGAGCGAGCTCTCAATAACGTCCTGCCTTATAAGATTTATCCACAGCATGCCCTGCGACAGAAACATTGCGACAGTGTGGGACATGACTTCTAGTCAACGCAGGGTGAGAAGGGTGGTGTTCTCAGATCTCTTCGCTTAATCGTCGTTAGCAATGACACTCTGGAGAAGGATTGCAAAGAAGAGGCTTTCGGTTTATTGCCTATGCAGACGATGTAGCACTTATTGTCAGGAGAACGTTTTTAGACACTCTTTTTGACCGCACTTAAACCAGAAGAAGATATAATAAAGTTGTATTTGGTCCTTGTCTAGTGAAATTTACTGTAGAAGGCACGCACTTGAATCAGTGGGGCTTTTCGACACCAGACCCATTTTTGCGAATGACGCCATGTTAAATAAGGTGCTTCTGAATATTGGCGGTCAAGTTTTTGTGAACAGATTACGTAGCCCTAGCTATAGTTTCAAATAAGTCTACGAGTACTCTAAAACACTTGCAAACTTCGATTTTGTCCGCGAAAAAAGGAAACGATGCGTACCGGTTTTGGTTACAAACGGATCAATTGACATCCCATTAAGAGAAGAATGGAAGAGGTGCCGTGGGTAGAGCAGATGAACGGACGGGTCGAAGGTGGACGAAAGATGTGGAGGAGGTGTTTTCTGTGAGAGTAGGAAAGCCGCCACCAAAGAGGCAGCGGATTGCCGACTCATCAGTTTAGTACCTTTTAGACAGGTGAGCATGTATTCTCATAGCCAGGTTGCAATCAGGATCTTAATCTTCTTTAATGGTTAGATCAAAAGTGTCAACCTCTCTTTCGACTATTTTTTTTCAGATTGATTTGGGTAACAGACCGTAACGACATGTTGAACTGGCTCCAAAGTGCACCCTTGGTGCCATGGCTTCGCGCTGCAAATGGGTGGAGCTCTTTTAGCCGCCAGCGGACTTCTATTGAGCAGATGAGCGCTGAGAAAATTCCACGACATATAGAACTACAAAGATCCTCTGCCCGGTAGCGGATTGCAGGCGGTCGGGCGAGCTTCGTGCGATAACAAAGCGATAACTCTCGATCCTGATAGGAGTGCTCCTCGGAATAGCGTGAACAACTTTACTGCCAGTGTTTAGATTTTGCTTCAGTCTCAACTCTAAATAGTTTATTACTTTCACATTGCCTGTTGCCTGTCTCAAAATTATTGGAAGTACATGAGAAGACATCATTGCTGTGCCCACGCAGTCAATGGCCAATAAAATTATATTTTTGGCTAACCACATGGAGCTGGTGATGGACAACAATGGTATCGATGTATAGACTTTGTACATTCGAGGGTTTTTAAAAGATCAAAGTATATCCTCCATAACTAGCGTTAAGATGAAATCACCTTGAGCATTTATCTTACCAATTTGCGCTGTTTAATGTGGACACCTTTTTTTACATAAATATTACATATCGATGCATTCGATTTAATGTTCAATTTTATGTCTGGAAATATTTAAATAAACATTAGACGCAGTCGCCATTTTTTTCCGTTCGGCGCGTTGAAAGCATTTTTCAAATGAATTAAAAAAAAAAATTAAATTAAATCATCTGTTTAGACAATGAAGAGGCGCCGCCGGTGTCTGGGGTGTCTCGCTCTTCATCGCACACACACATTCGCCTATCAATTTTATTATTCTTCTCTGTCGCGGATTGCTTTCTAATCGGACAGAGTCAAAGAAGATGTCTGCTATTGTTGGCCGAAGCTTACGGAGCATTTACGGCATTTCAGCACTTTGATAACTGAATAATGGATTTTCGTGCTGCTGCTGTTGCATAATTTAATTTCAGTTCAGTTCAGTAAATGGGCCATATGCCGTTTTGCCAGCTGACTAGCGGTGTTGCTACTCTGTTCTGGTCTAACGCCTTAGATTTTTTTTTGCTTCGTTTTTTTTTTTTGGTATTGAAAAATAGGCGAGAGTGCATTAAATGTGATTTAGTTTAGTTTCCTTTGTTGTTATGCGAGTTATTTTATTTTGTGTAAGAATATAGCAGTGAGAAAGCACAAAGAAATGGAATGAAGGACTAGGCATTGAACAAAAAAAAAACAAACGTTGTGGCTTTGATAAAGAGACAAATGGCTGGCAAATGGAAGGCAGAAGTTAGAAAAATGACCAACAGAGTTCGAAAGAAAATCTTAAGCTGAATTTAATGTTGTACTTTGTCGAAATCATTTGACTACAGAAGCACTCAGTGCATTCGTTAACCTATTTTTAGGCGCTAAGGCTTTTGATAAATTATGCTGGGCTGCAACTAAATGGCTGAAATAAAATGGTTTTCGTAAAAAGTGCTAAGTGTTATTAAGAAATCTGGTACATTGTAACTTGAAATGCTAATTTAAAATTCTGGAATATAAAATAACAAAGTATTCAAATGAAATTCATCGATTGGCTAAACTGGGTGTATTGTTGTATCTGCGCAGAATACTATAAGATATATGTATGTATATTAACAATAGGCAGCATTTTATAGGCAATAAGGACTCAAAATTTCAATAATTAGCGCTGTTTATTTTCCTTCTTAGAGGAGCAATGCGAATCTTTTCCAACCATAATATTCTAAAAAAAAAAAAAAAAAAAACCCGCCGATGTTTATCGACTATCGATTACTGCTCCATTTCCCACTAAACAGAAAAAGTCTTTTTAACTTTGAAAAAATGGCAACTATTTTTGTAACGGCTTTCAAAAAACTTTGTGAAAATGTTTAGCTACATGAGATATCCTGATTTCACTTCCGTTATTTATAATCGTTTTGGTTCAGTTCAAATCAGTACTGCACTGCTTTATGTACCTAATAAATTTTCTTGAATAAAATTTTTTTTTAAAAAACGTGGCAACTCTCCCCAAATATATTTTTCGAATAAAGCTCTTTTAAAACTTTTTTATTTGACACCAGTATAATAGAAACTCCGTTAAGTTACCGATTAATTTGAATCAACGTTCTTTATAAGGTGGCAACCCTTTGCAAAAATGTGTATCTATAAACTCTTTCGCTTCACGCCTATACTGTTATATTCCAATTAGCTTAGAATTTGAATAAAACTTATGTTTTTAAAATTAATATTTTTGAACAGGTGGCAGCACCATTTCTATAATTAAGTTTTCTTAAGCCCTCTGGTTTCGAAACCTTGCATCAATTTTTTTTTACTTCATATTTGAATTTAATTTACTCTTTAAGTAGGTGGCAACCCTCCCCAATGTGTTTTCAAAATAAAGTTTTCTTAAACCTCCACCGTTCGAGACTCATAATTTAGCCTACTATATTTTAATTCAGTTTTAAATAGGTGGCAACTCATCGAAATATTTTTGAAATGAAGCTTTCTGAAAACTCTGATTCTAGGCAGATGGCAACCCTCTCTAAAAATGTTTGTAAATGCAGTTTTTTAATATTTTTTTTCTTTTTTTCCGATATCCTTAACTGTGCCTCAAAGAATTTAATTTTGTGGAAATTTACGTGTGATTATTTTTTACAATTTTAAGTACAGCTTAATTCAAAAACAAAGCTTCGAACGGGTTAATGGTTAAAAGTCAAATACGAACCATTTTGAATGATGAGCATTTGGTAATGAAGAAACTCTGTAACCATTGAACTCCAAAGAATTTACTAAAGCTTGTGTGGATTGGTGCAAAGAAATGCTAAAAAAAAATCAAGCTGGGGACTTCTAAAAACATTTATCGTATCGAAATAGGAAAAGAAACAGCGATATCATTCACTATCTGGATGTATCCAAATTTCTAAATCCCAAAAAAAATGCATCGTTCAGGGAACAGTCCGAAAAAAAATTATCAGTTCATTTTTCCGTAAACCGTAAACCGTCAAACCGTATCAGTTGCGTTTGTGGATCGAAGAACTGTCAATGCTATAGGGTATACAACAATTTTCTTATCCCAAGTCATCGGGGCAATTAGAGAAAACAGCAGGAAACGTCGCATCATCCTTCATCACGACAATGCCAGCTCTTTTCACGTAATGCCAGATTTTTTCCACTTAATCATCTATCAACTTCTAACTAATGCCTTTTGTTAAAAAAAAAAAATGCGTGGTGAGAGTATTCCAGTATCTGAAGAGGCAGTTGAGGCATTTAGAAACCCTTTTTCTGAGGTATCCAATTCAGAGAAGAATGAATGTATCGAGAACTGGTTTCTTCGAATGCAAATTGGTATACATTTTGAAGTCGAATATTTTGAAAAACACTAAAGCGTGTTTTTTTTTAGTTTTTGAAGTAAAACTTCTTTAGCGGCATGAGAGTGATTTTTTCCATCGCGTAACGAAAATCGCGTCGATATCGCGTCTCGAAGTCACCACATGACGCTTATATTAGCAAAAAACCAAACATACATACTGAGCTCGCGACCACAACAACTACTAATTACTTCTACTACTACCACAACTACGACTTCTACTACGACTACTAGTAGTAAAACTGCATCTACTAAGTACTACTACTAACTGCTACTACTACTAACTACTACTACTGCTACTACTACTAATTTCTATTACTATTTTTTACAAATTTTATTATTAATCACTACTACCATTTTCGTTAATTTCTACTACTATTTTTACTACTGCCACTATTAATTACTACTACTATTTTTTATTAATTTCTACTGCAATTTTTACTACTAATTGCTAGTGTTATTTTTACTAATTTATACTACTATTTTTACTAAGGCTACTACTAATTACTACTACTATTTTTACTTACTTCAACTACAGTCTTTACCATTGCTGATTCTAATTACTGCTACTATTTTTCCCAATTTCGACTACTATTCTAACTAATACTACTACTTATTACTACTACTATTTTTACTAATTTGTACTATTATTTTTACTAATACTAATGTGCTACTAATTTACAAATTTATTTTAAATTGTTTACCAATGCTACTACTAACCACCTAAATCCGTATCCCTTAGTAGAATCGGAGAGAAACTCCGTATCCCTGGAGTGTCTGGAGTGAATTTCTAAATAAAATATGTGTTTGCTATGCTTCTCCGGAAAATTTGAAGGTTCGTCTCGTTATACCACAGAGTAGTAGCAAAAAGCAAAAGAATTTCCTTAAAAAAATGTACTGAATTACATGCTTTAATTTTTTCCGCAAACGCACATTACGTAGTGTCTATATCTTTCTTTGAAAATGCCAACCCAATCAACTAAGGAAATATACGTAACTATCACTTAATCTGTAATATTGCTGCTTGTCGAGACAGTTTTTTTTTAATCAGATTAAGCTTACCGTTAATCCAGATTAACTGTGCCATCTGGCAAAGCTTTTGGTACACAAACAGACAAACAATTGAACCGCACAGTCATTAATAAATTAGTATTCGCGCATGTATTGTATTTGGATTAGCTGAAGTCAAGTACTTCATAATATCAAATCGAGTGCAATACAAATAATGTTTGCATACTTTTAGGCACTTCGCTTATAAAACATAAACATAAGCTTCAATTAATAATAAGTGTGTAGATAAGATTGCGGCGCTGACTACAATTCAGCCAAAACCCACACCCTTTACAAACCCAACAATAGCTTAATAAATAATTTTCAACTTAAACAAATATGTTACATGTGTGCTCGCCTGATAGCGACATCTCATGGCCCCCATTCCCACCAGTTGTTTCATCCAACCACCAACACTGCCAGCAATTTATCAGCTATTTCCATCCATCCATCACTTCATCATTAAGTTTAAATAAGCCTAATTTTCTCTCTCACCACCACCCACCCACTTTTAAGTTCACATTTTAATATTAAATATACAGTTAAATAGCGTTTATTAAAAAGTAACGCCTGACGAAAGCTCGACTGCCAAAAACGTATTCATTAACTTGATTTATTATTGTTGGCATAGTTTGCTGTTAAGCGTGCAATGCTCCTAGAAGTGTGCAGCAAGTCGTAAAGAAGAAGAAAATAACTCAACACAGCAAGGGGGCCCAAAACAAATGAACCAGTGAAGCAAATAGTCCGATGGAACGCAAGTGTGAAAGGGAAGTGTGTTCACTGCGTCGAGTTTGGCAGATAGAATGGAGAACGGAGCGCAGAGTGTATATCTTTGGAAATGTGTCGGGTATGTTGGATGTGTGTGTGCGTAGTTGTGGACGTGAAGGAGTGCTCTAACTTTTAATGCATGAACAACATGCTTCATTAAATTTGAATTTTGACACTTTATTTAATATGGAGAACAATTTGAATTTTAACTTTATAACACTGCTTGTGCTGCACTGGCTCCACATTGTAATTTTATGCATCACTTTTTTTATAGCTGTTGCGTTAAATCTTTAAATTTATTTTGGTATTTTTGGAAAAATGCTAAAATTAATTAAGCATTAAATATTTACATATGTAAATCCATTGCATTTATCTTCATTATTTGGAATTTGCATGCATTTTCATATTTTAAATTCCATATGCATTTAATAGCTAGAATCAGGGGACACAAATATCTATTATGGATGAAAATTCGCTTGAAAAATTCAATAGGAAGGAGTGATCGGAAATATATAATGTGGTATATAAAAATGTAAAAAACGCTCATTTTATAATATTAAAATTTTTTTTTTCATAAGTTCTATGTTTGCTCGTAAAATAGTCCCTATTTGTTGAGTTTTATTTTTGCAAGTTTTAGTTAAGCCTATCAGATTTGAACTTAACCGAACAATAAATATGGATTTTCTGAAAATCTCGACTACAGATTCATCTAAAGGATCTTTGTACATATTTTGTATATGTTTTTTTTTGCAAATAATGCCACCTGGAATCATCAATTTCGCACCATAAATATGGATATTCTGAATAATTCGATTCTGGCGCCATCTAGCGGATCAATTTTTCGTCACATCCCCATTATACGATTCTAATTTTATTGAAATCGAATCATAAACACAGCTTTTCCGAATATCTCAACTATTGCGCCACCTAACGGATTAAAATATAATCTATGCGCCGCGGGTCTAAGGAATATAGTGCTCAAATTTGGTTAATACACACTACTTAATTTTTAAGTGATAGTTTTTCAAACGTATTTTGGAACTTTGTTTTATATAGATATACAGAAAGTATCAAGTAAGGTTTGGTATACATTTTTCTAATTATTAAACTGGTATGTAAGCTTTGAAGCTCGCAGCTTGAATTTGGAAAGATTTGGAATTTGAGTGTTGGATTTACGAATCTTGAATGTTAAAATTAGCACGGAAGTTTTAAAGATCAAAGTTTGAGTAGTGTAAAGTCGAAATTAATTCGGTTTTTTTTGCAAATATTATTTTTTATGTATAATTTATAGAGCTTGAGGCCAGGTTTGTATTAGGGAATAATATGAGAAACAATAACAGCTGAGTAGTTGCGTGCTCGCCTAGCAATCCCGTGTGCCATGGTTCAAAGCCAGGTAAAGTCTAGAAAGAAAGAAGTCTGATGAGGAGATGTGGTGATCTCCGAAATAGCAGCTATCATTTCTACCACTTTGAAAAATTGTTGTTTCTCATATTATTCCTTAATACAAACCTGACCTCAAGCTCTAGAAATTATACAGACGTTTCATAAATATAAAGCCAAAAATAACAATAATTATTTTTTATGTTTGACTTCTCGTTTTTTTTTTAGGTTTGGGTTCTGAATTATGAACTTTGTATTAACAAATTTTGAAAGTTTCAATTTGATTTCGATTTTTAATAGTTTTTAATAGTCAAATAAGAAAGACTTACTCCTATAAAACATCGCAGGATTTAAGAGATTCATTTGCTTACCTGAAAAGAAGAGACAAAATTAAGATATTAGGAAACATATTTAGTTCGCAGAGTAGACAGTAAGATCGCATACATATATTTTGACGTAAATAATTAAAGCAAATATTTGAGCTAATAAAAGTGCAAATAAATAAATATCTCAATTAATCCATTATATGCATACATCAACTCCAGTAGCTAACTATAATTATAATAAAGTTCAGTTAATTTTAGTTGCAATTTCTTGCAAATTGACTCTGCACATTTTTCAGTTTTAGTTCAGAAACTTGCAATTTCTATCCTTTCGTTTCCATTTCAAATTTAGAAAATTGCAATTGAAGTTCGGAAAACATTTAAAGTTTAGAATTTGCACTTTAAATTCAGAAAATTACAACTCAAATTAAGAATTTAATTTTTTAACTCAGAAAACCCCAATTTAAGTTCTGAAACTTACAATTCAAGTTCAGAATTTCCATTTCAAATTCAGAAAATTCCATTTCAAAATCAGAAAATTCCAATTCAAATTCAGAAAATTCCAATTCAAATTCAGAATTTCCATTTTAAATTCAGAAATTTTCATTTGAAATTCAGAAAGTCACAATTCAAATTTAGAAATTTCTAATTTGTATACTTATATTGTTTTCCTAAATTTTAAAATATATATTGCTCACTTATCCTAAACTATAGGCAAGAAGTTTACTAATGTCTCTGTAATTTGTTTGCCTATAGTTTAAGATACATAAGTGAGTAATATACATTTTTATTTTTATCACAAAAAAAATCCACTTTTTTAATTAACATTGAAAACAAAAAAGAGTAGACACTTGGTAACTTATTCAACTCTACTGTATTAAAATGAAGTAACTACAATGTACCGTTGATTTTTTGAAAATTCCTTTGCTTCCGGAATTTCTGTCATTTAACGTCTGCTCGAAATTTATTTTATAGGGGAAAACCGTTGTAAAACTGAGTACCCAATATTTTTTTTTTGAATATTCTGAATTTTTTTTTTTTAATTTTGAATAAATTTATTTAAATCTTGATTTTTATTACTCAAAAAGCTTGAAACAGTTATTTAAACGCGTTTTGTTAGAAAAAAAAGTTTATTTGATTTTTCGAAAACAAATATTCAAAACTTAAATTCACCACATATTGACAATTTTTGACTATTTAGTTTTATTTGCTTTGAATTTTGATATTACAGAAAAATTGTTTTTAAAATCAGTAATTATTATATTATATATTAAAGAAAAAAATATTAAAAAAATTGTATACCAAATTTCCCAATGACCGAGTTTAAAGAAAGTGCATTCTGATTTGTAACCCATTTAATTCTAGTATAACGAATGTCAAGTTTGAAGCGGCTACAATTGATCGGGGATTTATCTCAATTTTTTTTTTTTTTGCTGACGCTATTCGAATTTCCTTTCATATATCACATACACGAAATTTATTTTAAATGAATAAACCACGCAGCAAAAAAAAAATCCTTAAACGATTTTTTTTTTATTCTTGTTATGTGCAAAAAATTTTGGAATTTTGATAAAAAATTTATTTATTTTTAAATTTTTTTTTGGAATTTTAAGTTTTTTTTTAATTTAAAAATTTTTTTTTTATTTTAAACTTTTTTTTAGTTCTTATAAAGCTAGAAACTTTAATTTAAATGGAATTTGTTATAAATTTAACTATGTGTATATGGTATTATAAAAACAATAAGTGAATTCAATAATAAAATAAATAAAAAAAAAATGCTTTGAGTTATTACTGCAGTTTTATTGTAAATACCCTTTGTTTTATAATTATGAAATGTGCTATATGCATTAACAATAGTAACTTAATACTGCATGTGCTACTAATTGATGTTGCTTTGCATTTTATGGAACAACTGCATGAAGTTCTATTAACTTTTGTAGTCAGAGAAGAGAGAAGAATATTAAAAAAAAAAAATTGTTTTCTGTATTTCAAAGCTACTTTAGTCTATTTCCCTATTTCTGTGCCTCATTCCAATAAATATTGCTTTAAAGATTTCGAAAACTAGTTTGAATTCCACACTTGCAAATTTCATTGGCCAAGCTAAAAGCACCTCAAATCAATTCGCTTTAGTTGATTATTGTAGTAGCCCCGTTGTGTAGAGCACTCGGCGATCATTGTTACAGTTAACTCGTGTTTTGTTGTAGCATATGGCTAAATTGCTTTGTTGATATTTTGCATGGCCACCACTCGATAGCGTGGAAACTTTACAACAACAACTGGTAAGTAGAGATAATGGCTGGCTATAAATTTTAGCCATTGTTATTGTTTAGGTTTCCGCCGTCGACAACAAGCCGATTTTGCAATGGCGCTTCGCTAGCTTAATATTTACATATGTATGTTGTTGTTATCATTATTTTCCGCAATTGTTGTTGTTTAAAACCAAGCAAAAGATAATAGCTGCGAAAGCAAACTGCTGCTAGAGCGGCGCCTGTATGGCTGTGTATTTGTAGCTTCTTGCGGCTACTCTGGTTGCAGCTATCTCCTTAACTGCGCTAATCTATGGAATTGCTGCCACGTTGTAGTTTCCATTGCGTTATGCTCGAGAATTTATTGCGCACAGTGGCAGCTCGATGGCGGTGGGATAGAAGTAGTGCACTCAATGAGGACTTTTGCATAGACATTTTTATCTAAATGTATTCCCAGGTAGGACACAAATTTCGGCATAAGTATTGTCTGCTATTCAATCCAATTCAAAGAAGAATTCTAAGAAGAAATGCCGCCCAAGATACCCAAGAATAAATGTTATTTTTTATTCGCATAAATCAAAGTGTTAATTAGTGACATCATTTTGCAATTTCCCAGTCATTCTACTTATATAAATTTGTTATTTATTAACCCTTAAATGACTTATTTATTTTGGAACTTCAAAACCGTCATTCGATTTCGACTCCAAAAATCCACATATGCATGTACTATATATATAAATCTCGCGTGTTTTTTTTACGAAATTGTGTATGTACGTTTGGTAGAAATGAGAATAGGTTTTCAACTACATTCTACGCTTGGCAACCCTGCATCTATGTAAAAAGTAAAATTTAATTAAACAATACACAAATTATATGAAATATTAAAAAATGTTTATCAAGCAGTTCGTCTCGGAAAGAAGATGCATAGCCAAATTTTATGAGAGTTGCCACCTTTTTCTTAAGTCAATTTAATTTTAATTGTGCACGAGTTGTATAAAATATTCAAATATGGGTGTCAAACGGTTCGTCTCGGAGAGGAGAAGTTTATTCAACCATATAGTTTGGAGAGGGTTGCCAACTATTTGAAACGTCAATTTAGATTTAAATATACTGAGGTATATAAAATATTCAAATTTCGATGTCAAACGGTTCCTGTCCGAAAGGAAAAAGTTTATAGCCAGCTATGTTTTGGAGAGGGTTGCCACCTATTTGAAACTTCAATTTGGATTTAATTATACTGAGGTACATATATAAAATATTCAAATTTCGATGTCAAACGCTTCCTCTCGGAAAGGAAAAGGTTTATAGCCAGCTATGTTTTGGAGAGGGTTGCCAACTGGTTGAGACGTCAAATTTTATTAAGTTAAACACAGGCACATAAAATATCAAATTATTAGTATCGAATTGTTAGTTTCCCTGAGGACAAGATTTATAGCTAGCTTGATTTTGAAGAGGGTTGCCACCTGCTCGAAATATCGAAATTAATTAAATTATACAACAGTTCAATGAAATATTTAAATAAAGGTGTCAACCGGTTCGTCTCGGAAAAAATACTCATACTTAATTTTATGAGGGATGCCACCTGTTTGAAAAATCGTATTTAATTAAATTATACAGAAATTATGTGGAAGAGAACGCGAAATGAGAAATTAATAATTGCAATGGTTTGCATTGTACATAGGGCAAACAAAACATCCGATAGGTGGCGCTGGAGCCGGGATTTCTCTAAACTCATATGTTAGTCATATATATTCTCACAAAATTGTTCTGAAAGTTGTGACAAGAATATAATTGCCATCTCTCATTAAGGTGTAGCAAAGCGCGCCGGGTCAGCTAGTATGAAAACTTTTTGTACATGAAGAAAAAAGAAAAAAAAAACAAGTATTGTTTGCAGTTTTCAGTCGGGACTGTATAAAAAAAAATAAAAAAACAGCCCAAGCTTTTAACATAACGTTCTAATAATCATGCAAAAAAATTTTGTAGCTGATTTTGAGAAAGATGAATTTCTTTATGAAAAATGAAGAATACTATAACCGCCGACCTTAACCAAAAACTAGCTCAAATAATATTTATGAATTGGATTCACATAAAAGAGCAAAATTAATTTAATAAGGGAAATTTCGAAGGAAAAACTAAAATCAGATTTTTTTTGTATAAAATGAAATGTTTAGAAAAAAGCTTGATTTACTTAGCTAATGGGATAGCCATAAACAATATTTAAAATTTCAGTGAATACTTTTTTTTTTAGCGAAAAGCGAGTTCTTAAAATTGAAGAAATTTTCGTATCAAACACGCAAAAAATTAGAGAAAAAAATTTAAAACAGTATACGAGCACTTTACACTTCATTCAAACTCTCATACAATTATTTAACAAATTAAAAAAGGAACTGATTCAATAAAATTCATCAACCTGCCAGTTGACAGGTTTGCTCCGCCCAAAATTATGCAGCGAAAACGGGATTCAACTAGAGCTGCAAAACTATCGATACTATCGACCCACTATCGATGATTTGCTACCATCGATGGTACTATCGATAGTTCTTCTACTATCGCACTATCGAAGTTCATCTCTATTAATTTTGACATTTGTGCTTTGTAGGTTGCATATTGCACGCGCGAAATAAGCGGGAAGTATAACATTTTGCATTGTACAAAAGAATCAAACTACAAGTGCCAAAAGAAGGTTCAGTTGAAATTTTTAACAAGGTACGTAATTTGTTAAGTGTGATTATATTCATTCTTTAAATCTATTATACTATTACAGAAATATGGATGGCATTATAGACTTAGATAGTGCTGCTTCTCCACCAAAGGTTAGGAAGGCTAGAATTTCAGAGGTTTGGAGGTTTTTTAAGAAAACTGGAAGAAAGGCCAAATGCACACATTGTGGCAAAGAGTATGCGCACTGTGGTAACACCTCAAACTTGAAAGATCACATATCCAGGTGCAATAGCATAAGAAGCAGTTCAAGAAGTACTAATTCAACCAACAGTAGTAGCAGTGGTGGATTATACGACACATCTACGTCACAAAAGTATTATATTATAATAATGTTTCCGAATTATTAAATAAAACTTATATATTTTCAGTTCTATTGCTTCGTTTTTCAAAGGTACCACCATTAAATATGATAAAAATTCTTCACGAAAAAAAGATCTCGATCATGCACTTGCACTGATGATAAGCCAAGATTTTCAGCCGTTCTCTATTGTAGAAGATACTGGTTTTCGTAATCTGCTT
The DNA here is from genome assembly GCA_951828415.1 of Anomoia purmunda. Taxonomy (NCBI): domain Eukaryota; kingdom Metazoa; phylum Arthropoda; class Insecta; order Diptera; family Tephritidae; genus Anomoia; species Anomoia purmunda. The sequence goes on from OX639993.1 coordinate 21,786,656, forward strand.
CGTATGTTGGATCCTAGGTATGAGCTTCCTTGCAGAACAACTGTAAGAAATAAATTATTAGAAACTCAGTACTACGATATTAAGAACAAAGTGAAATCTGAGCTTGACGGAATAATGCATATGGCTATTACTTGCGACATGTGGAGTTCCAGAGCCAATGATGTGTACATTACCGTAACAGGCCATTTTATTAATAAAGACTTCGAATTAAAATGTTATGTTTTATCTACAAAACTGCTGGCGGACCATACTAACAAAAAAGCCGACAATATGGCACAAACCATGCAATCAGTATTTGATGAGTACCAAATTCGCAACAAAATTGTTTGCATCGTCACTGATAATGATAACACAATAACGAAGATGTGCTCAAATTTGCAAACAAGGAATTTGCCTTGCGTGGCGCATTCGATCAATTTATTGGTGCAGGATACTCTTCAATTGAATGACGTCGACAAAATCTTGGCCAAATGCAAACGCATAGTACGGTTTTTTAAAAGTAGCAACATCGCTAATGCAAAATTAATCCAGAATCAAAATTGTGATCATCCTTTAAAACTCTTGCAAGAGGTGCCGACGCGATGGAACAGTGCCTTATCAATGATAAAAAGAATCCTTGAAATTAAAACGTCTATCAATTCATGTCTTTTAGAAATAGAAAAAGCTTTTGAGGTCTTGCGAACTGAGGAAGCATTAATTTTGAATGATTTAGTTGCGCTTTTAGAACCATTTGAGGATGCGACGAAACAAGTTTCGAGTTCAAAAAATGTGACAATTTCTCTTATAAATCCCTTAATTTGCGGTTTGTTTTTAACTATACATGCTATGAAAGATAAATTGACAACACCTTTAGGAAAAGAGGCCGCGAATTTCATATTGGCCAAAATGCAAATTCGGTTAGCGTTTTATGAAACAAGGACTATTACCAGGATAAGCACCCTTCTTGATGCAAGATTCAAAAAAAGAAGGTTTTAGACAAACATCCAACGCAGAAGAGGCAGTAAAATATTTGGACACCGAAATTATTATTCAAAATGTTCATATGAGAAAGGAATTTTATGAAAACTCTGAAGATTGCGACGTAAATGAAAATGAAATGAGTCCCCAAAACCTCTTAGGCTTTATGTCAAAAAGGCGTAAAAAGAGAACAGACAATGCCGACGCTATAATAACTAGAAGGCAATACTTGGAACAACAAAATTGTGACACTAAGACTGACCCATTATTGTATTGGGAGGTAATATAATTTTTAATTTTAAAAATAATTCCTACAACATTTGGAATTTTTTAAGGTGAATGGCAAACAAACAGATGTTCTGGCCGAATTGGCTCGGAAATTTTTGTGCATACCAGCATCATCTGTAGAGTCGGAGCGAACTTTCAGTACAGCCGGGTTGATGGTAACTGACAGACGTGGCAGTTTAAAACCAGATTGTGTGGATATGTTGGTTTTTTTAAATAAAAACTTGTCTTTAGATAAATAATTGTCAATATATAAAATAAGTTTTGTTGTATGAATTAATTTTGTTTACAACTTGTTTTAAACCATACAGTCCCGATAGTATCGAAAACTATCGATGGTCGTTTCCGATAGTATCGGCCACTATCGATGGTTCCAACTATCGATAGTTTTGCAGCTCTAGATTCAACCCTCTAATGATGACAACAATAATTGTAGTTGTTATGTCCTGCTGAGCACGTGATAATGACGTTATATTCTGCGACATAGTATTAGGCGCAGTACACCTGACAACTGCCAGGTTTATAAGTTTTGTCAGTGCATCTGCATAGAGCGGCTAATAGTTAAGTTACCAGAATGATCGATATGAAATGAACAAATTAAGTAAACACTAAACGGAACGGCAACAGCTGATTTTTATTTACATATTTGGAGAAGGGACACCAAAAAGTATGCAGCTATATTTATATGTGGCATTTGCAAAACTGGTTTTCAAAACTTTTGAAGGATCGAACTACAGCTTTACCGACAGTACATTGAAAGTTTCAAATTGATTTTAAAAAGCGTCAATTCGATTTTAGAAACTATCATGTCGACTTTAGAATTGTCAAATGTTCTTTAGAACGTGTCAAACAATACTTAGAATTCTTAAATGTACATAAGATAATACAATTTTGACTTTAGTAAGCGTCAAAAACACTTTGAATTAGTCAAATGTATTACAGAGAGCGGCAAAGCTACTTCACAAAACAAAAAAACAGAAGTACTTTAGAAAACATTAAATGCACTTTCGACAAAATCATATTATTTGCGTGAAGTAATAGTATCTAAATCGTAGTCAAAATATAGGTATATTTTTTCTGTTAAATATGACGGAGTTTTACGCCCATCGTAAACGTGGAGCAACGCAATGAGTTTTTTTTTATAAAATATATTTTACACACACGAAATTGAGCCAAAAAAAAATGCACAGTTTTAATGAGATGGAGTTCTTTAAGTTATATTTTAAAATTAGAGAATTAGCGCGTGAAGTCGGAATGGACTTACCTTAATACCCTCAATTCTATGTGCAAAAACTTTTCAATACATTTTTTGTTTTTTTTTTCTTTTGTAAAAATTACGCGTTTAATTTTCTTATGGCTTAGCCTGCTTGTGAGTTTTAACCCGTTATTGTTTTTATATCTAAATTTACGGCAAATTTTGACAAAAGTATTTTCGTTGATTTTTGGCTTTTGTGTTTCGCTATATAACACAAACACGAAACTTGTCTATACATTGTGAATTTATTATATTTAGTAGGAGTTTACGTAGATAAATTTGTGGACATATGTATATACATATATGTGTGTGTGTGTGTCTACTCTAGTTTATGTTAGTATATAAGGTTATTAAATGCCATTCGCTTCAGATACACAAATGTAATTAATATTCTAAATTAACTGCATATAAGCAAATGCTTGCCATGGCGTATGAGTTTCGCTCAGGAACCATCCAACCATCTCATGTTGCGTATACGCAGTGTTGATACTGAATTGACTACTCTGTTGGCTAGGAAATGAAAATGAGATCTAATCTGAAAATGTATTGTCCATTGTTTTCAGTTTAAGTTACTGTCTGTACGAGATTGCATTGCGTATTGTTTGATAATATTGAGAAAGTGTTTTGTGATGAATTGACGTTGACTGCAACTAACAGAAATGAATTAAGAGACAGAGACGCAGACGTTGAAGATATGTTGCTTACTTACATACGTATGTATGTATGTATGTGTGGATATGTAACGTGTGATAAAAAGATAGAAATATTTATAGTTAATAAAAATTGATTATTTTGTATTTGGCAAACTCAAATGAATAGTGATTTGTTATTGTAAAGAATTAAGTGAATAAGTGAGTGAATTTAAATTCATTATCTTTAACGGACAGAAACATCAGAAATCTTGTATCAGTCATTTTAGTTTATTATATCGAGTTACGGACTTCAAGATCTTCAAACGTATTTTTTAAATCGTAAAAATTTTACGTTTTACGTACTTAATGGAATGGAGTTGTTGTCTAGCAATCGGATTATTTCCTAAATAGGTATTGGACCCATTCGGATATCAAAAGTAAACCGATGACAGATGCGCTACATATATCGATAATGGTAACGATAAGAATATCAATATCGATAAAAATATCGGCAGCCAAACCACACTACAAAAATAATTCCAGAAAACGATAAGAAAACACCAATTCATACTAGTCATTTGATACCCGATGTCTATACAAAACTAACCACTAAACTGACCAATAGTTTGAGTTCATTTTATGGGTCGGGCTTCTTGCTGGGTTTAGATTTGACAACACTGTACAATAGGAACTTTGCAATAGAGTAACCATGCTATTTTTCTAAAAGAAACTTATAGATCACCACGTCTGACTTTTTTATTATTTGCACTTAAATATTAAGGGGATTATTAAAAGCTAACCAATTCTATTTTACACTTTCATCCGCTACTATTTCCACTTCCAACAGTTTTTCATAATTTGAATCGAATAACAAAATTTCCTTAGGGATAAAAAGACCCTTTTGTAATCCACTTAAATTTTAAGTGCAAATACAAAAAAAACTCAGATGCGTTGGGCTATAAGTTTCTCCAGCAAAAATTATCTGAGCGCTCTACTCTCTCTGAAAAATATCATGGCTACTCTTTTGCTTAAAAAACATATAAATTTGTTTCAGTTTCCCAGTTTTAGAGTAAACATAAAAGGTGATTTTCGGATTATTTTTTTTAAGTAATACCAAATTCAGCGATGTATTAAAAGTTATTATTTTAAGTAAACATTTTTTTTTACACCAGAGGATGTATATTTTCAGTACAGTAAATAACTTCGAACGCTAAAGTGTATATTTAGTTTTTTTTGTTTAATAAAAACCTAAAGAGTAATCGTATAAATAAATAAATCCACTAAAAACTGCTTACTTGGCATTTTAATTTAATATTTTCAAAAGTAAAGGCCAAATTTTCGTACCACCATTTAATACGAAACGATCTTTTTGTGATTTTTGGCATAAATACTGACTGAAACTATCGTCCGTACTGCAGTTAATAAAAATGTGACCATATTTTAGCAAAAAATTCTGATTCTATAATTATTTTCAATAAATACCCGAACTTCGCACTAACATTGAATCCGGGTATGAAATAACGGACAAAAGTAAAGTTTAAAATTTGCACATTTAAAAACAAAACAAGCGTTTTATTCGTTTTCTCATGCTCATATATGTACATAAAAAACACAGTTATTATGTATATTAGGGCACACCACCCCTCATACAAAAAAAAAAAAAACCAAACAAAAAAAATTGGTACAGTTTTTTCAGCGGAATTATAAAAGTTATCACCGAAATAGTTCGAAAAATATTGAGATTCATGTGATTTGAGAATACATCTAAAAGTTTAGTTTTTATAAAAAAAAATTTTTTTTTCAAAAAAATCTCCTAAAATTATTAAAAAAAAAACGTTTTTATAAGTGAAATAAATTTTTTCGATAAATTTACCTAAAATGATAAAACAGTTTAAACTACAAATATTTAAAAAAAAACTTTCCAATGTCATTATAAAAACAAGATTTTTAATGCTGTTTTAGCACTTGGTTTGAAAGATTGTTTTAGGAAAGAGTAAGGCAAAAACTTGAACGATTTATAATTATTTATAAGGTATCATTGGAAAGTGGATTTCTTTTGTTTTCTTTTTAATTATTTGCATTTGCTATTTTTTGCCATAATTAACAAAAGTCGTTGTTTTAATTCCGTTGAAATTTTGTTTAAATATTTTGCTGCAGGCCTTTATGCTCAGGCTTTTTTATAATATGCCGTGATTTTTTTTTTTTAATATTTTTTTATTTATAAGAAACTTCATTTGTGGAGGAACTTTTTAAATGGTCCAGTTCGCTATAATCTCAATATTTTTTCCGCAATATTTTGGCGGAAGACTCATAACATGAGAAATTTTGTGGCCCCCATGTTAAAACCGCATCTTTTTTTTTTTTTTTTGTGAGCCACCCTAATGCACATAAATTTATCTTCACTTTCACAGAATGCCAAGCTTTATGTTTTAAAGCGCTCTTGACGTGCGTTAGTTTTCATTAGCAGCACATTCAAAACATGGTATCTTAATGTGAATTATGTATATTTTGCAAAATGGCTAATTGCTGCTAATTTGCAGTCACATTCATTAGGCTAAACAAGTGGAGATAAATAATAATTATAAAAAGATATTCCTCGGCTCACAGGAGTAATAAATAACTAAAGTAAAATAAAACTAAAACAGACAATCGTTTGCACGTACATATATAAATTTTGTACGCTGGAAGCAGAGCAAAAATGCTTGCAGAAAACAAAGTTACATAGTTTAACCAAATGCGCTTTGATAATACAGAGTGCTAGCGTTATTTTCATATGTCTCATATTTTCCCTCAACTGCCCCTCCTATCAACCCAACCTCAGTAATAGTAATGCTTAATAGAATACTAATGCTTTTTAGTAAGATTTTTTTTTGTGCCCACAAAAAAGCAAAAACTAAATTCACATTCTATGCATAGCCTAGAAGTATGCTACACTTTGTATTTACACTTAAAAGCTTTGAATATGCAAAGGCAAATAAGTGAATAACTAAATTATCTGTATACTCTTACTATATATGCGTGTGGTTATTCAGTTAACGGGCTTTTACTTATGAACATAACGACAGCCGACACTACAAGGGGTACTCAGTGCATGTACTATGTCAATGTGTTCCAACAAGTACAAATACCCAGTCAGCCAAGTAGATAATTTAGGACCGTTTCGGGAACAGCAGTTCGGGACTAGTTCGCAACTACAACTACTACTACTACCCTCCTTCAACTTATGTATACCACTACCACTACTACTAATTACTTATGCTAATTGCTACTACTATTTTTAGTACTATTTTTAGTAATGCTACATTCAGCTTTCACTACTATTTTTGCGAATACTACTACTAATTTTACTAATGCTGCTACTACTGATTTTACAAATGCTACTACTCAATACTATATTATTTTTAATAATTTCTACTACTATTTTTATTAACACTACTACAAAGCACTACTACTATCACCACTAATTTCTACTACTATTTTTACCAATGCTGCTTATAATTACTGCTACTATTTTTACAAATTTCTACTACTTTTTAGTAATCGTGCTATAACTGCCACTGTTTTTACTAATTTCTACTACTATTTTTACTAGTTCTACTACTTATATTTTTGCTAACTTTTACTACTATTTCACCTAATGCCACTACGAATTGCTACTACTATTTTTACTAATTTTTACTACTATTTTTACAAATGCTAATTCTGACTACTCCTACCATTTTTACTAATTTATACTACTGTTTTACTAATGCGTGTTTTTATCCATTTTCATATAAATAAATGAAGTAATCCTATAAGAATACTAAAGGAGTTTCTTCCACAAAAAATCCTAGACGAATAGAGGGGCTACACGGAAAGTTTGTGTTTTAGCTGAGTGAACTTTCTGGGACACCGAATCGGTCATTTAAGTAGTCCTATAGCCAAACGTTTTCCATATATACTAAGAAAGCTCTTTCCTACGACGAATTTGCGTCTTCAGGACCCTTTCTGAAGCCTGCTTCAGAGGAAGAGCGCAAGGCACAACAACCCGAAGGGTGCACCTTGTCGAACTCAGTTGGTTGACTGGGTAGAATATATGTACATATGTACATATATCGAGTGACATTTTGTATGCTTGTGCTAAAAAAAAGCAACGTCTCGCCGTCATGACGATGAGAGCAGTTCGTTCAATTAGATTACTTTGTCTGCCATATGTTTTTTTTTCACGATTCTGCTTTTTCTTATTTTCTGTTACTTTTCATCTTTTTGTGATGCATTAAAAGTTTCCCCACTACACATTAGTAGCCGACTGACTAGCCGGCTTCAAGGAAATTTGTTAGGCTGCAGATGAGCCCAAAATTGTAATTGTGTCTCACAAGCATTGATGCTGACATAAAAACCACAAATTAAATTTAAAAAACAAAAAAAAAAAACAAGAAACAAATTGATAGACAAAAAAATTGCAAACCAAAAACTCATAAAACTAATTAAAAGTCAGTAATGAATGTTAATGTAGACAAAGTGACACCCCAGAATGGCAGTCTCGAAAAAATTCGCAAGTATTGGGTGAGCAGACGCAGTCAAATGGGTGGCAGAGGGTGGGTGTGGCTGTGGTGTAGTAGCAAATACTAAGTGCAAAGGTCAAAGTTGGCGTGGGCAGAGTTCAACTCGTATTTAGGCAATGCACATACAGATCAATATATTTAATTGTATTAGAGTGTATTTAAATTTAGAGAAAATTTGGTAGTAGCATTAGTAAAAATAGTAGTAGAAATTATTAAAAATAGTAGTAGAAATTAGGAGCAGCATTTGTAAAAATAGTAGTAGAAATTAGTAAAAACTGTAGTAAAAACAGTAGTAGAAATTAGTAAAAATACTAGTAGTATTAAAAAAATAGCAGCATTAGTAAAAAAAAATAGTAGTAATTAGTGAACATAGTAGTAGTAATTAATAGTGCCATTAATAAAAATAGTAGCAGAAATTATTAAAAATGGAAGTAGACATTAATAGTAGCATAAGTAAAAAATAGTAGTAGAAATTAGTATAAAAAAAGTAGTAGTAATTCGTAGTAGCATTATTAAAAAAAAAAAATTGAAGCGGTAGTAGACGTTTCCTTTCATGGATTGCAGAACTTGCCTTAATCCAACTATTTGAGCAAGGAACCGAAGTGTTCATCGGAGTAAATTCCCAGTTTAGTCAGGTAATAATTCAACGTACAGTGCCCAGTAAGAATTTCCGTAAAATGGATTTTCCAATCAGCTTTAGCTTTTAGAATCCTAAGAACGACTTGGAGAGCTCTAAACCTGGTAGGATGTTTCAGTTTAATCGCCTGAGGGCTTCCTTCCCTTCTTTGTTAAAGTGAATATTGCTCAATTTCCTAATCTATTGTAGGGCTCTAGACCTATAAAGGGCCTTAATGCTGTCCTAAAAGCATTGAGAGGTCATCATGGAAAGAATGACGCCGCAACAACGTTTACAAATTGTGGAAATTTACTTTAAAAATCAGTGTTCTGTTCGCCAAATTTATAGAACACTTCGTGAATTTTATGGTCCACATAATCGAGCATCAGAGCAGCTTATTCGTCGAACTGTTGATAAATTTCGAACAACATTTACTCTACTCGATAAAAAATCAACAGCAAGACAAAAACTCTACGTACAGAAAAAAATTTTGGTGCTCACATGGAAAATTTTGCGCAAAGATCTTAGTCTACACCCAAACAAGATCCAACTGGTTCAGGAACTGCAGCCGCAAGACCATAACAAGCGTCGTTTGTTTGCTGAGTGGTGCCTGAATCAGTTGGAAATTAAAACGGATATGTGAACAAACTAAACTCATCGTGTTGTGTGGTTCACATGCTGGAAGCATCATCGGTCCTTATTTCTTTAAAAACGAGGCCGGAGCGAATGTTACTGTAAATGGTGATCGTTACAGATCAACGATTACCGATTATTTGTTTCCAAATTTGCATAACATCGACCTGCAAGAATTTTGGTTCCAACAAGACGGTTGCCACGCCTCATACTGCCACACGAACTATCGATTTATTGAAAAAGCAAATTGGCGATAACATTATGTCAAAAAATGGTATAATGAATTGGTCTCCAGGATCATGCGACTTAACCCGATTGGATTATTTTCTTTGGGATTATGTAAAGTCTCTGGTTTACGCTGATAAACCAGCAACAATTGCAGCTTTGAAAGCCAACATAACTCGTGTTATTAACGAAATACCATAGTTGTTTCAAAAAGTGGTTTAAAATTTTACTGATCGCATCCGATTCACAAAATCTAGTCGTGGCGGACATATGCCAGAAATCGTTTTCAAATATTAAATGTCATGAAAATATCTTTCAAATAAAAAAAATGGCACCATACTTCATTTTTTATGTGTTTTGTTTCAATTTAAAGTTCTAAAAAAAAACACCCTTTATTTATTGCGCGCCAAAAAACTATCGACTTGAATTTGGTTGGAACAAAGTCTGAGTTGTTAACAGGCACAAAGCCTTTGATTCCCTATCGTTATCTAAAGTAGTTTAAATACCTGTGTTAGTATCCTTAAAAATATTTACTCGATGGGGGCAAATGGTTGTCCTACTGAGAAGAGATAAAGGGTGGTTAAATTTTAAGGGCCGATGTTGATTTTGAATAAAACACAAATTATTTTGGAAATTATTGTAATTTCTTTTTATTATGATAATATGTTGTGGTTCAATTATGTATGGAGCAAAATATCGGCCAAATGTCTGCCGCGACCTCGGCGGCACACCTCCATCCGATGGTCTAAATTTTCGATGACGCTGAGGCATAATTTAGGTTCTATGCCGTTAATGTGCCGAATTATCTCATCCATTAGCTCTTGAATTGTTGCTGGCTTATCGACGTACGCCTTTTCTTTCAAATAACCCCAAAGAAAGTAGTCCAACGGTGTCAAATCACATGATCTTGGTGGCCAATTGACATCGCCACCACGTGAGATAACACGGCCATTGAATTTGTCGCGCAAAAGCGCCATTGTTTCGTTGGCTGTGTGGCAAGTGGCACCATCCTGTTGGAACCACATATCGTCCACATCCATATGTTCCAATTCGGGCCATAAAAAATTCGTTATCATCTCACGATAGCGAACACCATTCACAGTAACTGCCTAACCGGCCTCAATTTGGAAAAATACGGCCCGATGATGCCGCCAGCCCATAAACCGCACCAAACAATCACTCTTTGTGGGTGCATTGGTTTTTCGACAATCACTCTTGTCATTATTATCATTCGCCCAAATGCGGCAAATCTGCTTATTGACGAATCTACTGAGGTGAAAATGGGCCTCATCACTGAAGATGATTTTCTTCGAAAATTGATCATCCACTGTTTTGTTTTTTTTTTAACGTCCATTTTCATAATAAGCCTAAATAACTTTAATACGTTGCTCGATAGTGTATCTTTCCATGTTCAAATTGAGTTAGTCTGAAATTGAGAAATGTCAAATGAAATGCAGAAAAAAACTTGACGTTTAGGTGTGGTTCACATTCAACATCGGCCCTTAAAATTTAACCACCCTTTATATTAGTTAGTATAAAGTGGATATAGGTTTTCTCCTAATTTAAACAAAAATCAGTTTAAAAATGTGGCAGATATATAGACCGTTATATGGGTTATCATTGAATCTACATTTTATAAAGGGAATTACTACCTATCTAAAAGCTTACATTCCACTGAAAGGGGTTTAAAAAAGCTTCGTATCCCATATACTTTAGAAGAGTTTGCCACGTGTTTAATTAAGTTAAATAAGTTAAATTAAAAAATATATTACATTTTAGATTTTAGCATGAGTGCCAAACTAATAGTTTTAAGAAAGCTTAATTTCAAAAAAATTGTTTAGAGGGTTGCCACCTTATTAAAAAATTAATTATAATAAAGGCTCAAAAAAATATTGGCATATGGGTTTCCAACGAAGGAGGTGTTAGAAAACATTATATTGAAAATATTTTTATATTTAGGTATAAAAAAACTTAATCATAAAAATGTGTTTGTAGTGTTGCCACCTGTCTACAATTAATAATTTAACTCAATTTCCGAGCTTACTGAAATATATCAGTTTTATTGTGAAACTAATCCGTTTACTTGACAACATTTATGAAGAGGGTTGCCACCTGCTAAACAACGTAAAAAACGTAAAAAACAAAGTTTTGACCATCCAGAAAATTTTAAAAATATTTTTAAAAAATTATTTTTTAGAAAATTTTCGAGTAAGCCGTTTTGTAGCTCAGACATTTGTATAGAGTAGCTGGAAATCTTTTTGATTTTTAAAAAGTGTTTTAAGGCGGCTTTCAAAAAAAAATTAAGATTTTTGTTATGGAATTAACTTTATTTTTATAAAAACTAATTAGAAAGTCAAAACTTGCCAATTTATTTTGCTATTCTTTTTGTAAACACTGGTGTATTTATCGAATATCTGTCCGTCAGCGCCACTTAGCGGGTAAATTTCTTCCGCACTTATTTATTTCTTTGAACATTTTGAACCTCAAACAAATCGGACAACAATTGTGTATCCGATATCTACGATTTTCTCTTTTAAAGCCACTACAATTTTTTGTACATCCTTAAGGGTCCGATAATTTACAATAATAATAATCTAACTGCAATAATATATATTTGTTCCCAACTCCATCGTTTTCAAGTTAAAAATTTAAAAATTTATAATTTCTCTATGTTAATTTCTCGCTGTTGTTGGGAGCAAAATTGGCAAGGTTAAAAGAGCTGTGCTGTGATTCATCATCTGACAAACTTGGAGTTGAACTCTCGACTGAAATTTCATTCATATTAGGGGCGCATTTTTGGGATAAGCTGTAGACATGTGATTCATAAATTTTGTGTTCGTCTGTCGCTTATGCAAGGTGTTCCAATATTCTTTGGCTGTGTATTTGGAATGAACGGAAAGAAAATGCTCAAGTTTTCATATATTATTTGGACCTCTCGATATTATAGCTTAGTATCCAATTCTCAAAAAAAAAAATATCACAATAAATATTTTTCATTATTTATGTTGCACGAAAAAAGGCTTTGTCGATGGTGGAAATTATACGAAACGGCTATATTTTTTTTTAAATCATGATTTAATCGTTATTTTGGGATTTTTGTTTTTTTCAATCAAAAATTATCGTTGTTCCTGGATTTAGGTTTTTTTCGATAAAAAAATAATCCACATTCTTGGATTTTTTTCGATCAATAATAATCGTTATTCTTGGATTTTCATATTTTCGAGCAAGTTTGATCGTCGTTTTCTGATTCTTATTTTATCGCTTAAAAATAATCGATATTCTTGGACTTTTATTTTTTCGATCATAAAACAAATTATTGTCACCGCCGATAAATTGGTTTGTGTATTTTATGATTGAAAAGTTGTAGATACAAGAAGAACGATTATTTTTGATCGAAAAAATTAAAAGTAAAAAGTAACGATTAAATTTAAACGAAAAAATAAAAATTAAAGATAGAACAAACTTGATCGAAAAATTTAAATCCAAAAAAACGATTATTTTTGATCGAAAAAAATAACGATTATGCAATAACTTAAAACAAAAAATCAGCACAAATTTGTATAGCATATGGCACAAGAACTACAACGAATTCTTTTCAATGATTTTTTGATCCGAAAAAATCAAAATAGCGGTTATTTTCAATCTCTGACACAAAAAATATGCTTTAATATCATTTATTTTTGAGAACTACATTCTAATTTGAAAAAAAAAAATTGTGAAAAAAAATTTTTTTTTTTTAATTTTCTTTAAATCAATGTCCTACCTTTTTTTTTTGTTCGAGGAATTCATGTCTGATGTTTATTTTTATTTTAAACTTACGCTAACACAACTTTTGCAATTTTGTGTGGGTTCTCATGGAAAAGTAGTTTTTTCACTGGCGAATGTCGTTATTGAACGCCATTATCAAAATTTGTTTGCCCTTCCAAAAAGTGCATTTATTTTTGGTCACCCTGTATCCCTGATCCCTGTCACCCAGGCAATTGACAAAGCATTTTTAATTCAAAAATTTCTTCGGCCATATACCTGAAAGGAGAACAGCGGCTGTGCAAAGAACAATAATGGAGTTTTATGGATTTCTTCTATCCAATGCATGCGAAACGCCACCTAAACGACTATAAATTTATCGTTCGACAGATTAATGGATTAGAACATTAATTATGTACACTTTATAGCCAAAGAGTTGATGAGTGTTTGTAATGATGCCACCTAGACGGGACGGCTAACTAAGGCCTGTCAAGTGTGCCATTAATTTCTGTTTGCGCGAATGAAAAGGTGAAAAGTGATGGCAACTAAAGTACAACATCAAATCGGTATGAAATATGGGCTATACAAGATAGATGGCGCACAGAAGTTTGGAATTGTAAATTACAGGTAATTAAGCGATTTTAATTAAATAGCAGTGGCGCTGATATCACTACTCGACAAATTTTGATCAACTTTAGTCTCCAAGAATAAAATAGTCCTTTCCTAAAGTGAAATTTTCTCCTGATTCCGAATATGACTTCCATTTTCTTGTGGCAGAAAATATGAAAATTCCCATTTTTGCAGAACACTACTTCATATAGGTACGGCAAAAATTTGTATTTTTCATTTTTTCGTTTTAAACTGTTGAATTATGCATTATACTAATTCCGATAAAAATGTCTTGCCTTCACCTCCCTCAAGTATCTTCAGTAGTTTGGCCACTATGCCAAAAAACGTTCAAAAAATGTTGAAAAAAAAACGAAATTTTTTACACAATTTCAGATTTAACCACTTTAAAATCGGAAAAATTCTATTGACGAAAAAAAGTTAGCCCTCCTATGTTGTAGGTAATTTAACTACGAAAATTTTAAGCATACCAGTACAACAATCGGACGTGCCATTGAAACTATAGCCCCGTTAACTTGCAAGCGTCTATCCTACAATTTTAGTATTACTCTGATAAAATTGGCGAGACATTTCATTTGGTCACTCTACCTTAGGGTCTAATAAATTTAAAAAGACATCAAGTATTTAATTGTCACTACTGTTTGTTGTAAATTTTGTTTTGCAAATTGTAGTGCAAATTTATACATACTATATCGGTAGATGTGTTTACGAAATGGCTTGTTGCAAAAGAGATTTTAAATGTAAAAATAATCCGGATGATTTTTGCTTTATTTGCGGACATTATATTTTCGGAAACTCAGCTCGGAAAATAACTAATTCTGTCAGAGATGCATACTTTCATTATTTCGGTTTCCGTGTAAAAAATCTCGATAAATCTTGGACACCTAATTTTATTTGCGCCTCCTGTAGATTAACTTTAATGAGATGGGTATCGGGTAAAGGTCATAACATGAAGTTTGGTGTTCCAATGATGTGCACTGAACCCTTTAACCACGACCAGTGCTATTTTTGCGTGATAGACCTTAAAGGTAAAACGAGAAAAAAGAGGAAATTAATAAGTTATCCAAATGTGGCATCAGCTAAAAAACCAAAACTACATGACCATACCTTACCCATACCTAGACCGCCTATAAGTTTTGAAGCCTCAAGCGAAAGTGACTCCGAAGCAGATAATTCAGAAAGTGGACAAGAAGGAGAGATCCCACATCGAGTCTCACAAGCCGAACTTAATGACTTGGTCAGAGATTTGAAATTATCGAAATTTGATAGCGAAGTTCTAGGATCTCGTTTGCAGCAATGGGGCAGCCTGGGCCCTTCGACAAGTACTTCCAAATTTCGAAATAGACACAAGACTTTCTCTTCTTTTTTTACTAAAAGTGAAAATATTTGCTACTGCAATGATGTTCAAGGTTTATTTGAAGCACTAAAATTAGAAAATAAAGTGGATGATTGGCGCTTGTTTATAGACAGTTCAAAGCATAGTTTAAAAGCAGCATTACTCCATAAAGGAAATTCGTTACCGTCAATACCAGTGGCACATTCTGAGAATACTAAAGAAACTTATTTAAGCATATCAAATTTACTTGAGCTCATTCAATATAAACAATTTAATTGGAAAATTTGTGCGGACTTAAAGGTAAGCAGTTTCGGTGGTACAGTTTAAAATAAATAGTATATGAAATACATCCTAGGTTGTAGCTATAGTTCTCGGACTTCAAGGAGGTTTCACTAAATATTGCTGTTTTCTCTGTCTTTGGGACAGCCGTGCTAGAGAAACCCATTATATTCAGGAAAACTGGCCACCAAGAGCTGAGTACGAACCAGGTGCCTTCAATATCGCAAACCCGCCTTTAGTAAATCCCGAACGAGTTATTTTGCCAGCACTTCACATCAAATTAGGATTAATGAAAAATTTTGTAAAGGCTTTAAATAAGGACGCGCCATCCTTCCAGTACCTAACGAAATTTTTCCCTAAAATAACTCAAGCCAAATTAAAAGAAGGTATATTTGTTGGTCCGCAAATTAGAAAGTTGCTGAAAGACGAAAATTTTGCGAATCATTTATCATCAGTAGAAGCAGCGGCTTGGGACAGCTTTAAGCAAGTCGTTAGTGGGTTTCTTGGCAACAACAAAGATCCCAACTATAGAGAGATGATCAAAGCCTTGTTGAAAAACTACAGTGCTATGAAATGCAACATGTCCCTCAAAATGCATTTTTTGCATTCACATTTGGATAATTTTCCCGCAAACCTAGGTGCTGAAAGTGATGAACAGGGTGAAAGGTTTCACCAAGACCTCATGATTTTTGAAAAGCGTTACCAAGGTTTTTGGAATGAAGAAATGATGGGAGATTATTGCTGGACAATAATACGGGAGACAAACCCAGAAAATTATAAACGGGTAGTTAGAAGTACCCACGTCCCTCACTATTGACCACCACGGTAAAATCGCTCAATTTGACTTTTTTAGATGTAGATATGTATGTATTTAATGTTGTTGTCGTTGTTGTTTTTTACTGAATTGCTGATTTATACTCATATTACTCAATTGAATACAGTTTAACGTGCAAACATATGTCTATAATAAAACGTTATAAAAAAATAAAAACCTAGTTTGAATACAAATTTTCTCTATAAAAAAATTGTAGGATAGACGCTTGCAAGTTAACGGGGCTATAGTTTCAATGGCACGTCCGATTGTTGTGCTGGTATGCTTAAAATTTTCGTAGTTAAATTACCTACAACATAGGAGGGCTAACTTTTTTTCGCCAATAGAATTTTTCCGATTTTAAAGTGGTTAAATCTGAAATTGTGTAAAAAATTTCGTTTTTTTTTCAACATTTTTTGAACGTTTTTTGGCATAGTGGCCAAACTACTGAAGATACTTGAGGGAGGTGAAGGCAAGACATTTTTATGGGAATTAGTATAATGCATAATTCAACAGTTTAAAACGAAAAAATGAAAAATACAAATTTTTGCCGTACCTATATGAAGTAGTGTTCTGCAAAAATGGGAATTTTCATATTTTCGCCGATATCTCGGAAACTAGATCTGCCACAAGAAAATGAAAGTCATATTCGGAATCAGGAGAAAATTTCACTTTAGGAAAGGCCTATTTTATTCTTGGAGATTTTTTTTGTCGAGTAGTGTATTTTGTAAAGCCATGCGGAGGGATTGGTAGTCAAAAAAGAATTACCTGAAATTTTCTAAACAAGGCGAGGTTTTACTCGCTTTAAAGTTATGAATTCTAATGTAAGAATATAAACTAAATATAACAACTTTTTGCATCCGTTTATTCAGGCGGTTATAAGAACCAGTACAATATTTAAGTGATAAGGAAACCTTCAACCTTATATTCCGAGGCGATTTTTGTGCCATTATGAAGAAAAACTTGTCTTTCGTAGCTAGCTGCAGATTTTTAAAAATTTGAAAATGTAACCTAACGAACGGACATGCTACAACTTTTTTCATAACATTTTGAATTTTGTTATACTTTGTTTAATTGAAAAAAAAATAAATTTTTTTTTAATTTTGTAAACTGTTTTCAAAAATTTTCTATAGGTAACAATTATATTAAAAATCTAAATTTTTTTTTAATTTTGTAAACTGCTTTCAAAAATTTTGTTGTAAATCTGTATATGTATATGTAGATATGTGAGATATCCTCATTTCACCTACTTTTTGAATAAATTCGTTTTCAGTTACTCAAAGAAGTGACAACCCCTCAATAATTTTTCGGAGCAAAGCTTTCTGAAATCTCTTCCAATCTCCCTCTTTAAAAATAATTTCATATAATTTGTTTTTTTTTCTTCCAACACTTTGATATTTCATTTAGCTTTATAATAAAATGAAAATAAAATTCATATTTAAGGCGCACTTCCTTTGAATCCCACGCCGTTCTTCGTTTGAGGCGCATAGTTATCGCAATATTTGATTAAATTTATTATAATTTGTATTAAATTTTTAAGCAGGTGGCAAGCCTCCACAAACATATTTCAGAAATTAAGCTTTCTTAAACCTTTCAGATTCATACCTATTTTTGAAAATTTGTTTTAACTTAATTTACCTTGAAACAGGTGGCAACCTTTTTTCAAAATATTTTGAAAATGTAGCTTTCCTTTGATACCCCTACTCATATTGCTATATTTATATTTAAATTTGTATTTATATGAATTTAAGCAACTAAATAGGTGGCCACTCCCTTTAAAATCTGCTTATATGGTAAGCCATACAGAAGACTCTAGTTGTGACAAAATCATATCCAAATCAGCTGAATTGAAATGAAATTGAATTGAATTGAAAAAACGAAATGTGCGCCTACAGCGCCACCTGTTGAGAATTTTTCAATTTTTCTTTTTTCCAAAATCCTATCGTAGTAATTACGAACAAACCCGCAGAACGAAGCAATCACATTAGTCCAGTCGTTTTCAAGTTTCAAACAATCGAACAAATCACGATCGATTTTTATATATAGGGAGGTTTTTTTTTGAATTTTTCCATATTTGTCTGAAATAGTACAGTTAAAACAAAAAGTTTTTTTTTTGTTACGTTTTTAAAGCTTTCACGGTATCATGTAAAAAATGCCAACATGCTGCCACAATTAAATTTATCGATTACGTGCTCAAGCCCTTCAATCAGTTTGCAACAGATCTTTAAGTATATAAATCCTTTTATACTCGGTCAACGTTTCTTGTTCCTACCAACACATCAAAAAAAAAAATTAAAAAAAAAATGGACGTGCATACAAGCAGATTCCTGCACGTGACCATGACCATTATGAAATCACAATTCGCACATAAATTCTTTACACCCGCCCACAGACACACACACACACACCAACAAACAATAAATCACACATTTCTAGCAAATCACACAAACAACACTAAACGTTGTAAAATGGGGAAATGCACGAAAGAGCAACACTGTGCAAGGTTAAGTGCTAAAAAGCACTCAATACATAATTGAAACATTTTTCACACGCTCTCAAAGCGCTGCTCCTCCATCCCACCACCCAGCCATTTCGTCGTCAACGACGCCTCGACTGCTGCAGTAAATATGGATGTGATTTTTTTCATTTTTTATTTCCTCCTTTATTTTGTATTGTGGCACTAACAGAACAGTTTGGTGTTTGCTTTTTGCTTCTGCTGGTGAATTTTCAATGTCATGCAACTACTTGATCTTGGCAATACCGCACATCCTCTCGTGCAGCTGACGTGACCGATGGCAGGCCGTAAGGTTGGTATGTGCACTGCGGATTTGCCTGCAATTCCGTTGCTAGGCAACCCCCATAGCTGCCGTCTCAAAGCAATGCGAGGCGGTGTTGACGTAATGCCAAGTTGAATCGGTGCCAAGTTTGAGATGCTACAAATGTGTGAAGGTCTGCAGGATTTGCTGCATTTCATATGACGTTAGCTATTTGTGTTTAATTTATGTGACACAAAACGGAAAATGCCGCAGTTGAGTGCAACAAATAATTGGAAAAGTGAGTTAAAAATCAATTTTAAATATTGTACATAAATTTATTTTAATTTCTACAACGTCGTCGCATGCAAATTGCTGCGGAAGAATTTGAAAGTGGCGAGCAGTGGACTCAAAAGTGGATATAATGTGTGCCTCAGATTCTGCCGGTAGCGATACCGATGAACCTCGAAAAAGTTTGACTTATATTTATTAACAAATTTTGTTATCTATCAAAATGTAGCCCTTTCTTTGCTACAACTTGGCTCAAAAACTGATGAACAAATTTAAATCAAATTTCGACAGCAGATTCCTTATAGACGAGGCACGGATATAGGCTATATTTTAATCCGTTAGGTGACGCATGAGTCGAGATATTTAGAAAGTCTTTATTTATAGCACGATATTGGTGATGTTAAAGAGATCTGGTAATGCTGCAATAACAAAAAATAATTTATTGCAAAAAAAATGCGCTTGGTGCCGCTAAAGGCGAGATCTTTAGAAAATCTGCATTTATGTTCCGATTTTGATGAAATGATAAATATTTTAATACAGATCCGCTGGTGGCGCTAAAATAAAAAAAAATGTATTCTTTTCATAAATTAATTTAAAAAAAAATTACAAAAAACTTTTTCTGGAGGACCTCCTATGATGTCGTTGCTCAGGACAATTCCGTATTAAGTTCCAGCAGTAGTCTGCCAACATGTGGTCGTCCCATCGACCTTGGTATCTTTCTCTCACTGTATTCGCCTAGCCAGATTCAATTTGTGACATATGATTTAAGAATTCAGTGTCTTTCAGAAGGGTACGAATTTGAGGACCATCGAAGACTCCTGCTTTTAATTTTTCCATACTAACGACTGGAAATTTTTTGCACACATATTCGAAACAGTCACCTGTCTTATCAAGGGCTTTGATGAACTGTTTCATTAGCCCAAGCTTGATGTGAAGTGGTGGAAGAATAATTTTTTCTCGGCTTATCAGTTGGTCATGAACCACATTTGCTGTTTCTACCTCCATATTTTCTCTCGCCGGCCAGCCCTTTCTAATCCAATGTTCATTTCTTGCCCGACTGTCCCATAAACATATAAAACAGGGATATTTAGTATACCCACTTTATTGGCCCATTTACAAGTTGCATTTACAAGTCACGCGGTCGATAACGTGCAGGCAGCGGCTGGCAGAGACTGTTAGAGTTTTCAGGTATTTAGGCGAAGTCGTCGAATTAATGTTTAGTTGTATTAACTCACTCGACTTAATCGGTTGCCCTTGCTGTCTTGCAAGGGAAATAAAATATTTAAACCAACGAACTACTTGTTTTAATAATTTATATAACAAAGCTTATGGAGGAATAATTAAATTAAAACAACTGGAACTGGGTCATATAATTTTTTTTCATTAATTGCTCAAGTTTCATTTATCTCAAGAACTAGAGCCAATCCAAGAAAAGTAAAAACACAGTTCGTAAGCCTGCTACTAATGTTAATAAAAACTATTAACAAAATCATGACCGCAGGTTTTTTTTTAATTTTTGTTACGCAGTGTAATAGAAAAGTAACTGGCAGAGCGATTAGAAAGATTTTTATAGTTCGATATATTTCTTTGATAGCATAGATACATATGTTTATTATAAACGTATACTTTAGTTGGAAGAGGGATTGGAGATCTCCAGAACCCCATATTTATAGTTCGACTTAGTTCCAATAATAAGCTTTGTGCAGTTATAAACATTTTGCCTTAGTCATAGTTAAGATAAATATATATTGATAAATATATTTGAAAATTAAGTCTATAATTGCTACTAACTTTAGAGTCCACTTTATCTTTACTATGACTATGGCATAATATTTTTAAAACTCATCGAAGCAACAACTTTAGCTTTAACAAATCTCGTGTAATTATGGAAACGTAGTAAGCAAACAGAACAAGTCGCGGGTATCAACTAGTACTAAATAATTTAAAAAAATCCAAATTTATTTTTTATGCTTAAAATCTGTAGCTTATATACCAGCACAGTTCGACAAAAGTATATAATGCGCTAGGTATATACAAACTAGGTTAGTGACTATAGGCATTCGTAAAATAAATGTCGAAAACAAAAGAATAAAAAAGTTGTTGCATATTTTAAGGAGCATATTTTTCTGTTGACCTTTACGTTTTTTGTTCAATAAATATCCCTATTCAAATTTTCTGGCGAATAATTCGCTCAAATATTTTAACGTGAAAGGGGTCAAAACGAGCCATTCGTGAGAGAGTTACTGGTTTAAATTGAACTACAAAAACTATACTTCGCGAAATTTTTGCTAGCTGTTCACAAACTAGATACTTTAACCAATTTCGCTAGTTATTTTAAAAACAATCAAATTTCACATAACCATTTAAAAAAATTTCCTAGTCAAACCAAGAGGCAAATGAAATATCAAAGCGCAAGGTCAAGCCAAAATCAAAATTATAAATCACGATCAACAACAAAGATGAAGTCTCAATCGAAGTTAAAGGAAACATTATAGACAAAGTCGAACTCGAGTACAAAGTTAAAATGTTAAATGATTTGCCTCATGAGGGTTGATTAGGAACGATTAGATTAAGGTGGATTCTGCATGGAATTGTACTAAGTATGTACAACATTTGAACTCTCTCTTCTTATTTGAGCTGAACATTTTATGCAGTACCCAATATTTTAGTATGAGTACCAATAGCTTACAGACCGGTAGCGCTTAATGTAGGCTAAATGAATGTCAAGTTAATTAGTTGGGCAATTCTGCTGACTACCAACTAGGTTACTTTGATTCGGACGAACGCTGGAATGCATCTCTATAATATATGGTCTAAATAATGCCTAATGCTATCTTCGCTTTCTGCTCGTGTTTGGAGACATCAGTGTTCCCTTTAGAGCTCGCTGAAAGAGGGCGGGCCGGTTGGAAAGTCGGTGTTAAAAGGGAACCAACTTTCATATGTTTTATTAAGGTGCTGGCCCAATGTAGGCTTGATTTGCTTGCTTTTGAGAGCTGTGAGAAATGAAAATAAATGTACTCTTGCAGGATTACTGCGCGTTAAGCGCCATTCTTCTCCGCTTTTAAACTTTTCATTTATATCGGTCTGTGCGGGATTAACCTCTAGACTGTCCGCTTCCATTCACTTAGTCACGTCTTTAAGGACAGACTGCAGTGCTTCGCTGACCGTGATAAAACTTCACCTTGAGGAGTGCCTCGTGTGGCCTGCTTCGTTACCGAGGAACACGAACCACCGTCTGCCTCAACCGACCTACCCTGCCGGTAAGCATGTTGAGCATTGCTGGAAACGCCCGGAGGTGAAGCAGCATATGATAGTCAGACCAAAAAGCCTCTCCATTGCCTTAGGCCTTGAGCTTTGAAGCATGGCTGGTATGATTCCTTTCGGAATTTATAGGGCTGGACGGATTGGATATCTTACTCTCTACAAATGGTGATGTTAACTGGACCGTATTGCCCATGGCCCACGCCACACGTCTAGGAAAATATGTATCCATTAAGAGTTCTAGTGTTTCAAGACTTCTCTCTGTTTAACCGCCTCCTGACTTTTACTTAATGCTTGATGGACTAGGATGTTAAGTGACACATCTTCTCAATTGTGAGGCTTCTGAAGTAAATTTTCTCCCCTTTCTTGAAAGTGTTGAAGCTGCGAAGATGTTGATTTCTGTCCTCGGCACTGCTTGTGTATTTTGCAGTTTTTATTTTTATTTGTATTCCTTTGAGAATTTTTTTTTTATTAATTCCCTTGTTTAACTTTTCTTATGTATAATAGAAGCGAACAGATTTTTAAATTGCATACGATTTAAGCAAACATTTGGCCATCGAAGCGTTTAAAGTAAAAAAATTCAAATCCAAACCATCAAGGCAAAGAAAGCAGAACCTCATTGGGCCATCATCTTCACCATTTACTTCCGCAAGTTCAGTTTTCGGACTCTCACAACACACAGACTGATGCAGATTCTCAAGATGACGTTCAGAAGATCAGAAAATTCAGATAAAATTGTGTCTTATACTTCAGTTACCTAGGATTAAGTTTGATTCCCTGATACCCTGCAAACCATAGAATTTGATCACTTTGCCTTTGTCCACTTAGAGCTAGAAAAATGGTAGCACTATTTTTTTTTTTTTGAATTTCTTCCATGAGTTTTTAAGTTATTTTTCAAGCATTAAAGTAATCAACGAGATTAGCTAGCAAAAAATTAAAGAACAAAAAACAAAGGGCAGCGGGCATTTATAAGGATGATAAAAGCTACACTTTTTTACGCTGCTGCACTACCTTTTAGCATTTTAATTAAAATTACCACCTTATTAACTTGCAATTCAAGATGTAGCATTTCTCTTTGTTTTTGCAAAATCTTTCGTGCAAAGAAACAAAATGCAAATGGCGTTGTTACGTGCTCACGCCAAAAGCTGCTATGCAAGCAAATTTTCATTTTTCCTTTTTTTCACACAAAAAGCACGAAAAGTCAAAACTGCAAAATGCAAGGGATGAGAAGATCGTAACCACGAAAATCGTAGCTGCTTAGAATTTAGAATGTTTATATCTTATTTACTGGACATCTTCTTGCTCTGCTGCTTGTTTCTTCTCTCTCTTCTCTCCTTTGACTACAACAAGCTGTAATTTCTCTTCCTTTGCTCTGCCCTCAAAACCGACGGCCAAACAAAGAATTCTAGTTGCAAGCAAAGGGCGGCTGGGAAACGGAGGCCAAATGCCAGCAGCGAGCAATGACAGAAGTGAATTTTTTATTTGTCGCCTGCAGAGCATTTTATGCCGTGCATTTGTGTCATTTGGTGTGGAAAAAGACAAAAGGCAGCAAGCAGTAGGCCAGCAGCAGACTACAGCGACAACTACGAACACTTCACACTCTATGTTTTGTTTTTTTTTTTTGGCTACGCTGTGAACTCACTCAGCGCATTTGTACAGTATAGTAGTATGTAGAAATTTATGCACGGCTGTTTTCTTTTAGCATTTTAATTTGCTGGCGCGCATTTGTAAATGGAATTTTCCAAAATTAATTAACAACAGCAGCCTGACGCAAAACAAACAAAAAAAAAACAAAAAAAAAAAAACATCAAAAAAACACAGACACAACTCAAGCGCAGTTAGCTTGCAATACTAACTATTGCAATTGCAGATTTGCACTAGATCTGCATTTTAAATGGACTGAGCTTTCATGCCATACCAATAGATTATGTACGAGTACGCGTTGTCGTCCGAAAGCAGCTGCAGTTGACATTTTCTGCAAATAATTAATGACTCAACAGTGCTCAGCTGTCATTTATTTGGTAGTCGCTTTTCTCAAGGACAACTAAAGGCATGAGAACTAGGCAGAATTGAGCTCAGCCACAGGCGGAGACAATAGCTGCTGGTTCACACGATATGTTGCTATGTTGCTATGTTGCTATGTTGCTAGTCGTGTTAAGTTGCTGGTACAACAAAGTGTGTGGATGTAGTAAATTGTGACAAAGGGCGGGGCAATCATGTAATAGAAATGAGCGTTCCTGAGTGCCTTTTATGTTAGAATTGTTAATAAATTATGAGCAGTTCTGCTTTCCAAGAAATGGCTTGCAATGTGACTGAGCTTTTAAGCTAAGTCGTTCGTTAATAAATAATAGAATATTTCAGTAATAACCAAAGTCATTTAGCGATTCGCATGAAATTTAGAAACACCATTAAAAAATTAAGCGTTCTAAAGGAATAAATGAATTTGCGTAATTCCAGCTAAAACCAAGCAAACTATGCATCTGAGTTAACGGCGTGTGACAATTGATATAAAAGTTGTTGTTTTTATAACTAAAACAAATTTGAACTTACTTACGAAAAAACGAAAACGAACGGTTAGTCGACATGTTTTTTTTAGTCCGCTAGACGAAAAAGTCGAAAGGAAACTGTTAGTCGTTTACGTGAAGTCGACGATTTTTGTAAACAACTTCTGCTCATCAATCAACCGGTTAATCGATTAATAAGAGCACTGTTAGTCAAATAGTTGTTTATGGTCGGTTAGTCGAAAAACTCGAAAAGAAATGGTTAGTCGATTTGGAGAAGCCAACGATTGTTTGAAACAACTTTAGCTAAGCAATTAACCTGTTAATCGATTAGTCGATTAATAAGAACACAGTTAGTCGACTAGTTGCTTATGGTCAGTTAATCGTAAAAGTCGAAAGGAAATGGTTAATCAATTTTGTGAAGCCGACGATTGTTTGAAAAAACTTCTGCTAATCAATTAACCAGTTAGTCGATTAGTCGATTAATAAGAACTCTTACAGTTACTCAAATAGTTATTTATGGCCGGGTAGTTGTAAAAGTTAGTCGATTTGGGGAAGTCGACGATGGTTTGAAACAAATTTAGCTAATCAATTAACCTGTCAGTCGATTAATAAGAACTCTAGCAGTTAGTCAAATAGTTATTTATGGCCGGTTAGTCCAAAAAGTCGAAAGGAAATGGTTACTCGATTTTGTGAAGTCGACGATTGCTTGAAACAACATTTGCTAATCGATTAACCGGTTAGTCCATTAGTCGATTAATAAGAACTCTTACAGTTAGTCAAATAGTTGTTTATGATCAGTTAGTCGTAAAAGTCGAAAGGAAATGGTTAGTCAATTTTGTGAAGCCGACGATTGTTTGAAAAAACTTCTGCTAATCAATTAACCGATTAGTCGCTTAACAAGAGCTCTAATCGTTAGCCAAATATTTGTTTATGGTCGGTTAGACGATTTTTGCTCATCGAATAACAGGTTAGACGATTAATTCTTTTAAAAGAATTCGAAAGGAAATAGTTAGTTGATTATATGAAGTCGACTATTGTTTTAAACAACTTTTGCTAGGCTATTAACCGCTTAGTCGTTTAGTCGATTAATAAGAGCTACATAATCATGCCTTTGATTTATAATATGTCCTACTCTTCAGTGATGCCATTCCACTACAGACTGGAATTAATTTATTTGGAATAAATTTAAAAAAAAATCTTAAATAATTTCAAAAAAAATTGTGGTACGTGGTATTAATGAAGGCGTTTCAGCGGTCAAAAATATGCAAACAAAATAAACTGGATATGGCAACCCGGTTCTATTTATGAGCTGCCAAAAATGATATCCCTGAAATAACAATAAACTTGTGAACAGTGGAGTAAAAGATTTTGCGAACTTTGTTGTCTTTCGTTTAGAAAGCAAGCTTCTGCGATTTCTTTCAAAAGCACGGCATTTGGAAGAAACAACTCAAAAACTATCTACAGAATTGGTTTGCAGATGATCATTTAATTTTCTGTCATAGAAAATGTAGCAACATACTCCACAATTTTATTATACTCAATTGAGAAAATATCAATGGCTTAGGCAAATTTCATGTGAAAGCCTGGCAGTAAAAACTAACATATAATTTGAGTCGGCGAGTGAAACATATAAACCGAAACGTAAACAGGTGGACAAAGAGAAATGGGTTGTAAAAAGTGGGATAGCACTTTGTGCAGTACAGAATGGATATAGAACTTAGTTCAGAGTTCTGTGGCCCCGATTGATAACAGTGATAATTCGAATAACCCGCTAATATCAAAACTTTCGAATAATTAGATAACAATCAATGCGAATATTGGAATGTTGAGCATCTGCGTATAAATTCTAACTGGAAATCGTGTTTCTATGTGTAGGTCTCTTATTATTCTTATTGATATTTCCTGTTCCTATTTCCAATCCCATTTTTTCCATATAATATATTTATATTTAAACCATCAACTTGAGGATGTTAATATTCTTATTCCTGTTTCTATTTCTATTTCTATTTCTATTTCTATTTCTATTTCTATTTCTATTTCTATTTCTATTTCTATTTCTATTTCTATTTCTATTTCTATTTCTATTTCTATTTCTATTTCTATTTCTATTTCTATTTCTATTTCTATTTCTATTTCTATTTCTATTTCTATTTCTATTTCTATTTCTATTTCTATTTCTATTTCTATTTCTATTTCTATTTCTATTTCTATTTCTATTTCTATTTCTATTTCTATTTCTATTTCTATTTCTATTTCTATTTCTATTTCTATTTCTATTTCTATTTCTATTTCTATTTCTATTTCTATTTCTATTTCTATTTCTGTTCCCATTACTATTCCTACTGCTATTGCTATTCCTATTTCTCTTCCTATTCCTATTGTTATTCCTGTTGCTATTCCTATTCCTATTTCCGATTCCCATTCCCATTCCCATTCCCATTACTACTCCTAATCCTATTCCTATTCCTATTCCTATTCCTCTTCCCATTCCTATTCCTAATCCTATACCTATACCTATACCTATTCCTATTCCTATTCCTATTCCTATTTCCGATTCCCATTCCCATTCCCATTCCCATTACTACTCCTAATCCTATTCCTATTCCTATTCCTATTCCTATTCCTATTCCTAATCCTATTCTTATTCCTATTCCTATTCCTATTCTTATTCCTATTCCTATACCTATACCTATATCTATACCTATACCTATACCTATACCTATTCCTATTCCTATTCCTATTCCTATTCCTCTTCCTATTCCTATTCCTAATCCTATACCTATACCTATACCTATTCCTATTCCTATTCCTATTCCTATTCCTATTCCTATTCCTATTCCTATTCCTAATCCTATTCTTATTCCTATTCCTATTCCTATTCTTATTCCTATACCTATACCTATGCCTATGCCTATACCTATACCTATACCTATACCTATACCTATACCTATACCTATACCTATACCTATACCTATACCTATTCCTATTCCTATTCCTATTCCTCTTCCTATTCCTATTCCTATTCCTATACCTATACCTATACCTATTCCTATTCCTATTCCTATTCCTATTTCCGATTCCCATTCCCATTCCCATTCCCATTACTACTCCTAATCCTATTCCTATTCCTATTCCTATTCCTATTCCTATTCCTAATCCTATTCTTATTCCTATTCCTATTCCTATTCTTATTCCTATTCCTATACCTATACCTATATCTATACCTATACCTATACCTATTCCTATTCCTATTCCTATTCCTATTCCTCTTCCTATTCCTATTCCTAATCCTATACCTATACCTATACCTATTCCTATTCCTATTCCTATTTCCGATTCCCATTCCCATTCCCATTCCCATTACTACTCCTAATCCTATTCCTATTCCTATTCCTATTCCTATTCCTAATCCTATTCTTATTCCCATTCCTATTCCTATTCTTATTCCTATTCCTATACCTATACCTATGCCT
Organism: Anomoia purmunda; assembly: GCA_951828415.1. Lineage (NCBI taxonomy): Eukaryota > Metazoa > Arthropoda > Insecta > Diptera > Tephritidae > Anomoia > Anomoia purmunda. The sequence continues at coordinate 21,814,882 of OX639993.1, forward strand.
ATGCCTATACCTATACCTATACCTATACCTATACCTATTCCTATTCCTCTTCCTATTCCTATTCCTAATCCTATACCTATACCTATACCTATTCCTATTCCTATTCCTATTCCTATTCCTCTTCCTACTCCTATTCCTATTCCTATTCCTATTCCTATTCTTATTCCTATTCCTACTCCTATTCCTATTCCTATACCTATTCCTATTCCTATTCCTATTCCAATTACACAATGCATTAAACCCGCCAACTCCGTGAGTTGTAACCCAAAAAGTAACTAAACTACGCCCAACTTTAGTTGTTTACAAATTTCATAAAATCTTATGCAAATATTTGATATACTCTTACAATATATCATAACGAACTATATCACCCTGCTTTTATTCCAACGTTTCGTATGTTTTCCTAACACTCAAAACTAGCAGATGTCTACTGCTCAAAATACCTTTTATTTATTCCGCTTGTTGTGCCCAAATATGTTGATATGATTTCACACAATCAGGCCAAGCAAACCCCAGGTAACCCCAATTTATTTAACAAATTTGTACACCAACCAAATGGAAATGTAGAATGTAAAGGATAATAGCAAGCAAAGGTTAATTTTATGCACAGAAATCAACTCGACATAGCAAGGAACCTTTTCAATTTGTGCGCCCAAAAACTAATTTAATTTGCATCATTCAAATTTAGCTGAGTTAAGCCTAAAAAAAAAAAAAGTTACAAATAAACCAAGTGCTCGTTGTAATCATAAAGCTCTTAGGGCAAACGTTTTGTGCTCGCTGAGACGAGTGGAGTGAGTGTACGATGAGAGCAGCGAGGAAGCGAGTACAACACGGCGGATAAGTAATACGAGATTTGAAAGCAAAAATTTGTTGTGTATGGTGGTGCGACTTGATTAGGGTAGTTAGATATTATTGTATTCTATTATTATTTTATATACATACATATGTACCAACAAATCACGTACTAAATTTTTACGCAAATACTGAGCAAAGCACAGATTGCTATATAGAACGGATACGAAGAAGATGGTTGTGTTTTATTTATTTTTTTTTTTTGTTGGAAGCATTTCAAGTAAATTACAAATAAGAGTACACTTGAATAGCTGACTTGCTTTTTGATTAGAAAAAGACTAACCATAAACGTTGACTGTTCGGCGGGTGGTGTGAATGGCTGAATGAGTTGAGTGCAGTTAAGGCTGATAGACAAAACCCAAATCGACTACAATTGAAGCGAAGAACTTTGCAAAAAAAAACAAATCTTTTCCAATCACTTAATTGGACACGTAGCATAGCGCGAAAGAAAGCGAACAGTATAGAACAAGCAAAATAAAAAAGCGGCAAGCAAAAGATTGCATGCAAGAAATTGTCGTTAGGTGAAAGAGAATAGCAGCTTTGTTCTGGGCATTGGCCATTGGCCATAGGCGGAGGTAATCAAGAATGCATACTGCGTGCGCTTACATAACCAATTAGGAGGTTGATTGTGTGCTGTTGGGTCGGTGGTCGGTAGGAGTAGGAGCGATTGGCTTTTAGTTCACATCTTTACATCACACCTCTAGCAGCTATTTATCGCACACGTTTGGTGAGCAGATTTCCAAGATGTTGCGTATGTGGTGTGTGTGCGGTCACTTTCGATGGACAAAGCATAGACTTATTGCTTTTGTTGTAATTATCATGGCGTGGTGAACACGCACTTTCGCCAAAATGCATAGTGATTTGCATAAATTTTAATGAGTTCATTAAATCATACAACATTAATAGCCATTTAATTGAAGAGGTTTCATCACGTTCTTTGGCTGATGAGAATCTAAAAGCATTTAGTTGATTGTGCAGATATGTTGCTGAAGCTGATTGGGGTGGTGTGGATGGTGGGTAAAGTTGTGGCTCTATGCTCGAAATTAGCGTTTGCATAGTAAACGCGATGGGTTTATGAATATTGATGCGCTGCGATAAAATCATGAATATTAATTTGCTAGAGCTTGGCGAAAAAAAAAGAATATACTAAGCATACAAATATGTGGTGTATTGTAATTTATTTAGGGAGTTTAACGTTGAGTATCTTTGAAATTTTGGTTTTGACTGATTCTGCTTCGATTGTGACACACAAAAATAATCTAAATTTTTTCACGAGACTTAAAATTTGTTTAGCTCTATTATGGTTGAAAACTTAAAAAAAACGCTGTTGGTGCCACCAACCGTAGGAGGGACGGCTATAATTTGAGTCTTATATAAAATACTTCGGTCCTACTTGTCAGAAATGCGCATAAAATATAAATTTTTGTATAAAAAATCTTTCCCTGGCAAATGTGGATTTAAAAGCTAAGGGTCTCTTATCTATCAATCAATCAATAACCGCCTAGCCGAATTGGGCCGATTCTAGTAAATCACGCCAGTTGTTTCTTTTTTTATGATAAGGGGCGCTAACTGCAGATAGCAAGTGGAGCCAAGTCCTTCTCCACCTGATCCAAGGTAGAGAAGGTGTCTTTCTTTTGCCTATATTGCCACCAGCGGTTACCGCGTCGAATACTTTCAGGGCTGGAGCATTTTCTTTCAAATGTACAAAACATGTCCCAGCGAACGTAGCTATTGATTTTTAATTCGCTGAATAATTTCAATGTTGCAGTAAAGCTCGCACAGCTCATCGTTCTATCGTCTACGCTATTCGCTATCGCAAATAATACGTCTCTCTCTCTCTCTCTTTCACAACTCCTGGTAGCGTTCGAGTACAGCTCGCGTTGCGCTCGGTCGCAGCGTAGCCCTGTAGGCAGCTTCTTTACTTTCCGTAGCGGCCCGACATTTCTCATCATGCCAATCGTGTTTTCAGGGTCACTGAAAGCCAATGATTTCCTCAGCAGCGATACGTAGCGATATAGAAATATGCTTCCAATGCTCGTGAATTCCGATTTGTTGCGAAGTGACGAAGTACTGTTAGTGCGCAAATGTGAGAGTCGAGTAGCGAAGTTACCAGCTATCTTTTACGAGGACAGCTTTCCGACGCCGAGTTTCCCTGGCGTATGTACGAACTTCTAATATACTGCAAGCATGCGTTTCGTCTATCGTCTAATTTCGTCGATTTCTTTTCGCGTTTTACGATCTGGAGACAACCACGTGGCTTGGTGGATCTTCTTGTGCTGAAACCTGGTGCTACATACCACGAAATTTCGAGCCCCGGCAAAGTCGATCAGTCTCAGGATGTTAGCGCAGGTTTCGTCGTGAAGCCTTCCGCATTAAGGATTCATACAATTCCAGGTGCATGCCCTCAAATCATGGTGCTTAATACGTTGCCTGTGGTCGTCATCAAAAACAAGGACCTGATCCGAGGCATATTAGAATTTTTTTTTTTATTTCATGGGTATAATTTTTCACGTGACGGGTCGCGAGCCGCTTGCCCCAAGTCAGACGCCCGCTTGTAGCCGCACCTACTTATGAACAGAAGCTGCAGATCCTGGTGGACTCTTAAACCAAAAACGTCTGAGGGATCCCACCACCAGGTTCGCCTTCTCACTTTAGCTCACTCCCAAACGGATGTTCGGGAGCTACTCAGAGGATGCTTGGGTGAATTTACCCGGAAGACGTGGTCGACTCTGAGTCATTAATTTCAAATGTATTGAAAATAGTAAAGTTGGATTTTTTTAAAGTTGGTTTGGATCAAAAATTGCCATATTTATCAAGTGGAAATATCTCTAGTAGATTAGGATGAGGCAGAGTCGCATGAGTCCACGGTAGCAGTAGTACCTTTGCATGTACTAATTGGGGAATTTCGCTCTCATCTACAGACTTATTTCCTGTAGTATAAAATTTCCTAATAATTGGGTATAACACCCCATACCATGGATTGACAGAAAAGATCACTGGTGGTAAAAAATCTCGTTTTGATGGTGTTTTTTTTTGGTCGAACGGACACTGACCTGAACGTATTTTCTGCTGACATTTCATTTGACACTCTCCCAATTCACCATCAACAGGTGGCGACGACTAGAGAAACCCAAGCGAGAAAAAGAGATTAGAGTACATCCGTTAGAGCACATGCGTAAAAATTTCCGTGACGCTTTTATTTTTTCATTGCACCGCCAAAGAAGTTTCGTTTCAAAAACTTGTAAAGAATAAATCAAACACTAAAGGTAATCGGACAAAAATAAACTTGTAATTATAACGGCAAGATTTTGCTTCAAAACTTGTAAAAGAGCATTTCTATCATATATTTTTTATAGTATTCCTAATTATAATAACTTTGCGCACTTTCTTAGTTATTTCGTAAATAATTTACCGATTTTAATACTACATGCATACCTGCGCCCGCTATTAACAAGGAATTAACTTTGTCATTTGATAAACTTACCTGAAAAGAGAGAACAATAAAAAATAACAATTAATCAAAAATGTCAAATAAATTTTTAAAAGAAAGAAAGGAGTTCAACAAATTTCTTGATAATAAATATCTCTAATAATAAACCACCCATATATTTTATTTTACGCCCTAAAGATGTTGAAGAAATGCGATACATTAAACTAAAAAAAGAATACGTTTTTTTTATGGAAAGATCTTAAAAATTCTCTAGCTCTATTCCGTCTTATAACTCCCGCCTTATCTTAATACACTTAAAGTCCCGTGAAGGTTGTTGTTGTTTTTGTTGTTGTAGGGCTAACTACACCCTGCTAGGTCAGCGTGGGTATGTCGTTATCTTCAAACTCATCTAAGGGGAGGGCCAGGAAACTTGCTGCTTCGATAGGGTTGGACCATAGGGGGAGGGTGGTTACATGAGCGGGTTTGTTGGGGCATGTGAATTGGGAGTTGGTATTGGGATTCCCCACATGCCGTACTTTCTTTTATGATATCGGGGTCTATTCTGGATAAGTAAGAGTTGAGCCTACCACAATATCCAGATCTTTGTAGGGCCGGAGTGACGCGGGATTCTAGAGGCAGTTGAAGCTCTTCGTTTGCTATGGATGGTGGTTTGACTCCAATGACAGCATTAACAGGGCGTGAGGTTCGTAAAGATGGCAATCGACTTTTGGGGAATCCTGTTCAGAGTCTATCTGTACGCCATCGGATTGAATAGTTGACTGGTGGACGACTGGATCTCGTCCTTGGGTTCACGAAGATGTCCCCTGACGTACCTGGGAGACGGCTCGGCTATTTGCAAGTTCCTTTTTGGATGTCCCGTGCGGTGACATCCAATCTGCTGGAACTGCTTGCTGAACATCCCGAGACATTCCGTTACCGTTCGGAGTGCGGCGTTTTGGCAGGTCTGTAGTTCATCCACTGAGACCTACTGATCCCCGGTGTCCAGATTGGACCAGCATAGTTTACAACCGGCTGTACAATCGCCTTGTAAGTTGCCATGTCTTTGCTGCCGGCGAGCGCACACTTGAGGACCTTGTTGCGACTCTGTACTTTATTGACGATTGCGGTTGTGTGCGCTGAAAAGGAGAGCACGAGACTGTCGAAGGTCATTCCCAAGATCCCCAACTGGGTAATCGTTGGAATGGGAGTGCCTCTCACATTGATGTCGAATTCCAGTCTGACCTCCTTTGTTCATATAGTGAATAAGGTCGCCGAGGACTTAGTAGGGGATAGGGTCATATTACGTCCAGTGAAGAAGTGAGCAAGATCAGAGAGATATGTAACTGTTCATCTTTGAACACATGCCAACAATTTCATTCCCAAGACAGTAGGTTCTACGTACCCGGCCAAGGACTTTTATTTCGGCGACCTAGATCAGCCAACCCCATAAGTCCCTTGCAGGTCGATACTATCGCTGACTTTTGTGTTTAATTTAATTCAATAGAACTTTTATTGTACGTCGCATTAATCTTCTTCTTCCTGCAAGGCTTTTATGGGGTTCTTATTCATATTATTTTAGGAAATCTAAAACAAATTTCGAGAGCAATGCACCTATTGGTCGTGCGCTTAATTAGATCCCGAATTATACTTAGTTTGATTTTTCAATTTCTAATTTGTTGAATACTTCTTTTTAGTGTTTCTAACATTTGTGAATTTATCTAAAAATGTTATATTTTTTTAAATATGATTTTTCATTCAACTGACCTATTTTTCCCGACAGGGAGATTATTCGCACATACATATGTAAAAGTTAAAACAACTATTCAAAAAATAAAGCTCAGTCGACCAGAAAAAATGTAAATACATCTCTATTTGGCAATATTTTCATAGTCTATGCTAAATCTCGCAGCCTATTCAAAATTGCAAAAATTGTTCACACATGGCAGCGAGATTCGTGTGCGGATAATTCGATAAATATGTGCAAATGTGTTCATGACCGACACTGGCAATAAAATTTGATTTTTCGAAAACATGTTAACTAACCTACATATTTTGTAAATCAATTAAAGTGAGAGAGAGATAGAGTGAGCGAGAAAGTGGAATAATTTCTCAAAACACTGAACCTCAAATAAAACTACAAAATCACGCCACTAGATGAATTGAATTTATTGCAAAAATGCCGCTGATAAAAATTATTGCATTAAACCTATTTTATTATGGTTTGGCAGTGCAGACATTTTGCTGTACGGTGAAGTCAATTTTTATTTATTTTTTAATCAATTTATTCCACAAGTATGAAATTTTGTGTAGCTTGAGCGGATGGCAACGCAACTAGGCTCTGGTTTTTGCGCTCACAATTTTATGTATGGAAATATGTAGCTAAAAGTTTTGCATTCATGCAAAAGTGTGTGTGTGTGTGTGTGTATGTGCATGTGTGTGGAGGGGGGGGGGGGGGAGGTGTGTGCGTGTGTGGATAGCTATCATATTGATGAAATTACTTTGCACTTCTGCTGTTGGTTGCATGCGACGAGAGTTTTAATGAAAATAACAGATATATGTCACACACACACACACGGTGGTGCACATTTGCACAGTTGCACAGATGCATTATGTTAACTCAAATGCGTCATGACATTTTTGCATTTTTGCTTTCGCACAAAACTTTTAATGCAATTTACGTACGGGTTTCTATTTTTTCCAACACCCAGATATTTTCTAAAAAAAAGTTTATGTGTTTGCGCTTTGACTCTATTTTTTGTTTTGTTTTGTTTTTTTTTTCTGATATATTTTGCATTTCAAAATTAATTTCGTAAATAAAGTTCTCACATTTTTGTGCGCACACCGAACCCGGAGGGGAGGGTTCGCCTACTTATTTGACTTCACTTCATTCAATATCCCATTTGCCACGACGTCCGCTTTTCACATTTCGGATTATTTCAATTTTAGTTTGAGCTTCGCATTTTTGTTGCTTCTATTGTTTATGCGCTCTGACAATCGTCTCGAAATTCTAGATTTCGTTGTTGAGTGCAAAAACTAAAAATTCCATACTATATATGCTATGTAGTAAAATAGATGCTGCTGTGAACATTTGCACTTTGCTTCAAAGGCGCACAATTAGTTGGACAATAGTTTTGACACCCCTTTTCGTGCACTTTTTCAGCACTACACACAGTTTGTTTGTGCCTCCCCACTCTATTCATTTGGTTATGTATAGCTTTGTGCTAGCTGCCTCAGAACAACCTCTGTGGAGTTGTTGTTTATCTGAAGTGTCCAATGGATAAAGTTCTGAAATATTTTGCACTACAATTATTTTGTTTTTTTTTGTTTGTTTGTTTTTGTTGTTAGACTGTGAAATTTTATAGATGAGAAATATTTCAGTGGAATAAATAAATAGTTTTACTGCTTTAAAATTTCACACACAAAAGTTGTTAATACTGTTTACAAAATACCTTTAAGTGCAATTGCACTAACACAAATTTAACCTCCAATTTGAAAAAAAAAAAACTTTAATGTGAAAAGAATTCGGCTCGGTACCTAAAAGTATGCAATACAGTATAATCGGAGCGCAGGGACATCTGACAACTGTCACTGAAAAATTCCCTATGAAAGAAATGTCCAACAAACAAGTGTAATATAACAATCAAATTCTGATTTCACCTGAAAATCAAATTTTAAAATAAATTTTTATTTGTAATTTTAATACAAAATTTTAAAACTAACAGTTATTTTTTAGCTTTGTTTTAGACATCTAAAAAACTTTTAGTGGTATGATTTCATGAATAAAAGTGAGTAATTTAAATTGATGATTTTTAAAATTTTTCTTTTTTTTAAATAATATTATTGATTATTTTGGACTTTTAAAACGAAATTAAAAAAAAAATGTTAAGTTGGATTTATATATATAAAATAAGAATTCAAAATAACATTTATTTATAACTTTTAAAATAACAATAAAATATAACTCTTATTTATGACTTTTTGAAATCAAAATACAAAAATGGTTCTTTTAGATTTTTTAAATAAAAATTAAAAAAAAAAAATTTTATCTTGGATTTATAAAATAAAAATAAGAAATAACTGTTATTTATGATTTTTAAAATAACTGTCTTCAATGGCTGTTATTTTTGACTTATATAATACAAATTAAAACTAACTGTTATTTATTATATATAAAATAAAAATCAAGAAGACTGTACTTTATGATTTTTAAAATAACAACAAAAAATAACTGTTATTTAAATTAAGACACAAAAAAAATATTATCTTGGGTTTCTAAAAAAAATGAAAATAACTGTTATTTATGATTTGAAAACAAAAGTCTTAGGTAAAACTGTTATCTTGGATTTATAAAACTGATATCACAAATAACTGTTACTTATGGTTTTTTTAAATTAGAAACAAGAATAACTTATTCATTATTTTTGGAATAAAAATAAAAACAGTACTATTTTAAAAAAATAAAAAAATTTTGATCTTAGATTTATAAAATAACAATTCGAAATAACTGTTGTTTATGATTTCTACAATTATTGACTGTTATTTTTGATTTATAAAATCAAAATTAAAAAAAAATTTTACTTTGGATTTTTAAAACAAAAATAAAAAAATTATTGCTTTGGAGTTATAAACTTAATATTCAAAATAACTGCTATTTATGATTTCTTAAATGACTATTATTTTTGATTTAGAAAATAAAAATTAAAAAAACGATTAATTTGAATTTTTAAAATATAAATAACAAATACTTTATCTTGGATTTAGAAAATAAAAATGAAGAAATAGCAGTTATTGCGGACTTTTATATATAAAATAAAAATTAAAACTAACTGTTCTTATTGGTATGAAAAATAAATAAAAATAACTGTTATTTATGATTTTTGAAATAACAATAAAAAAAAACTGCTATTGAATTTTAAACTAAAATAAAAAGAGCACCTGTTATTTAAGATTTTTTTTTAAAATAAATATTCAAAAAAATTGTTCTTTTGGGTTTATAAATAAAAAGCAAAAATAACTGTTATTTATTGAGTATTTAAATAAGAGTTATAAAATAATAGTCAAAAAGCAACGTATAATAAAAATTATAACTGTTATGACCCCTGCCAGAGAGTACAATTAATATTGTAATAACACTAATTTATTTTATTTTTTATTTATAGATCCAAGGAAATATCTCACAATAGTTTTCTATGTTTTTGTTATTGTGTTTGGTTTTTTTTTTCTTCAGACAATAACCTTCCAGTTTTTTTTATTAACCATCTCCGGGAGCTCTCCTCCGTTTATAAAACGCTGAAGCTCTTTGGAAGTTTCCAAAAATTTCCACTATGAATTTCTAAAGTTTTTTCGTGAGAAAAGTACACCCAGGTTTGCAACGGAAATTTATGTCCATCTCATTTTTTCTAAATGGTTTTTTGAGAGGTCCGTGCCACGATTGAATCAAAAACGGCAATTCGCCATGCAAGAAAATATCTGATTTTTAAGCGTATTTTGGGAAATTATTTATTATTTATTTATTTTCTTCCTGTTTGCTAGCAAAACAATTGAGAAAAAAATATTTTTTATTATACATTAATTAACACCTCGATGCTGATGACCTGACAAAACTTATCTACTTACTTAACAGTTGCCAGGTTTACTGCGCCTAAAACTATATCGTAGAATATAACGTCGTTCCCACATACCTAGTAGGACATAACAACTTCAAAGACTGTTGTCAATATTAGAGAGCTGAAAACCATTTTTGCCGCATTGTTTTAGGCGCAGTAAACTTGACAGCTGTCAGGTTGGTAAGTTTTGTCAGGACACCAGCATAGTGGGGTAAGGTTTTTTGAAATTAATGCTTTAATAAAGAACTTGGCCAATATAATGACTTTAATCTAAGGGCAGATTATTCTATGTCGTGTTTAAACTTAGCATTCCCATGAAACACATTTTTTTTTGATTACTGCTTTTTATTACTAAATGTGCGATAGCTAAATTGCTTTACTTGACCTACTTCGTAAAACATATATCCTTTAAAAGAAAAATTACTTAGATAATTTTTATCTGCTCAAAAAGAAGAAATAATCACAAAAGTTAACAAATAACTTTAACTTGTAATCTAAAAATATACACCCACCAGAATTTCCACGTGCTAAGTAGTTTAAGGTTTTTTCGTTCAGCAAAATTATTTTACTTGCTTTTTATTTACTTGCTTAGTCAAAGCATCACGACTACCGCTATTCTACCGTCATCTGTGATCTGTGTATATTTATTTTTTTTTTTTCTATACCCATACACTCACCGTCTTACTTTCATTTAGGTTCCCTCATTGCACTGCTTTTACAAAAAAAAAAAAAACCAAACCACCTCGTGACTTTATCGTCATGCCAACAGGAACTCATCACTCTACTCTACTCTACTCCAGTGGCAGATGATGATGATGAGCTGCTAAAGAGCTGCACATTCAACAATCTCATGGCGCCTATAACGACGAACAGAGTAGCGTGAGACCATCGGTAGCCGTTGAAATGGTTGGCGAGGCTAGCCAATATTTCCTACGACCAATACAATGAAATGTAATTTTTATTGTTCACTGTGGACCTAGAAACTTCCTTCCTTGCTTTTGATTTTGTCTCTTACTATTTTGTTGTTGTCTCGCATAACCGTCGTTTCAGTTGTCCATTGTCACGCGACTTGTCAGCGCTGTCTGTATCCCTTTATCCGGGGCGTATGAGTGTCGTTGAGAGAGTTGCGGATTTTCGTGCAACTCGCGTAGATTTCCGGTTTGGGTTTTGTGATTTTCATCAACCCGCCTGCATACGCTGCACTTATTTTTGGCATTTTTTTTTTTTTGGATTTTGCATTGTTTTTTGTTTTTTGTTTTTTGCTTTTTTTTAATCGCTTTGTCAAAGTAAGCCAGCTTAAGGTGCTTGACTCTCGTCACTGCATTGACTCACTGAATGGCCGACTAGAACATCTCGCCTATGGCGCAATTGGCATCATGCTCGGGTATATCTGGATATTTTCGTATAGTATATGTTAGTAAAGTTTTTATGTCGTGCAGTGGTTTGAGTTATCATTCTATGTGTATGTTGTGTAAGTAGTAAAAGCTTTTTATTTTATTTTGTCAAACGTTGTGTCCAACGGATGCGAAAAATTTATATGGTTGCTTTTATTTATCAGAATACTCGAATTTTTATTTCTGACTTAAGATGACTCTTTTGTTTTTTTGTTTTTTTTCGTTTTTCTTTCCTACTGAATCAGAATGTCGAATTAAATGAGATTTTATAGCATTACGATTCTCGATGTCATTCAATCTACTTTGCTTTTCACATTTTTCACTTTTGCTATTTTTAGTTTTGCTTTGGGTGGCTAAAAAGTGCAGCGTGTGCTTGAAGTTCTTTAATTGGTGTTGCATTTTCTTTTAAAACATCAGCAGAAAAAGTCACTTTATTTCGATTGAATGAATCAAATAATCTAGCCAGAAATTAGAAATTTTGCTATTGTGTTTCGGCGTTTACTATTCGCAAAAAGTTCTTTTTTTCTTGGTTTACTTTTATTTGAATTAGCCGTCCAAAATGTTCTTTCTACTTCGCGAATAAAGTCGGCAATTATAACCTTTAAAAAATTTGAAACCTAAGAAAAATGTAACTTCTTTAAACTGCTTATATTACGGCGTAACCGTTGCATTAAGTGATGGATTAGTTTTGTGATAAATTCAAAAATGCACCAAATTGGCAACACCGGTTATTACTCAAAACAATACACGAAAGGGCTCGAAATCGGTAACAATTTCTCCGCAAACAAGCAACTGGCTTATCGATGTATCGATTTAACGACGTGTTTATTATTTATTATCGACTATTTTCTAAACAAAAATCGATATTTCGATTTATCGATTTATATTTATTACTAACTTTTTCCTAAAAATAAGTACCTATATTTCGATTTATCGATTTATATTTAATAATAACCATTTCCTAAAAACAAATATCGATATTTCGATTTATCGACTTATAGATATTTCGAAATGTAAATTTCTTTTTTAAAATAGTTAGTAATAAATAACAAACACGTGGAAAATTTTAATTACGAAACATTGATATTCGATATATTATCGAGCATCAAGTTTGTATCAAATTCGATATAGTTTTCAAGTCTTTATAAGCAAAGCTCATAAAAGTCTTCATCATATTTTGCAAAAAACTTAAACGGAGGTCTTAAAACATTATAAATTGTATGATTCCAAGGCAAAACCGGGACCCAACTATTTTTCTAAATAAATTGTGTTAGTACGCAAACGTATCAAATTTAATACGTTGTACTTTTGAAGGTGTACCAAAAAACGTCTAGTGAGTGATAGTAAAAAATAAAAATAATTAAACTGTTAAATATGTGCATTTTTCCGTTATCGAATATTTTTACAAACCTGAAATCCCGCCTTGTGGTAAAAATATCGATAATTCGATAATATATCGATGAATCGATAAAATATCGATAATTCGATATTTTGTATTTTGCATATATGCACCCATATCATTTTCATTTTCCCATCACTACGAAGTAGAGCTCATATTGTTCACAGTCAATTTCAAGGTATTCTACTCGTACAATAGCCTGATGAGAAATTTCGAAAATGAGATAGAGAAGTGAAAATTGTGCCCTAAAGCTGGCTAAGATAATTTAACCACGTTGGGACGGAAATATCTAAAATACGATCAAGGAAAAGATATTACACGGAGAAATTTAAGATAGATATTAATACTAACTTGGCGCGGCGCTTGGTGGGAAAAGTTCTAGATAAGAGGCAAAGTACAGTAGATCTGAGCAAAATTTACAGTAAATCTGAAAATTTCGCATCAAACAAAAAGAAAAAAAAAGAAAAAAGGGAAAGTATTTTAAGAAGCGACTATTTGATTTATTTCTAATAAACAAAATAAGAAAACTAGCCGACGTAGTTAGAGCGAGAAAACCGTCTGGCAGTCTTTTTCCAATACTTTCCTAACAAAAGCTGGCCTTCAGCCCAAAAGTTATTGTTGATATAAATAAATTGGATCGCAAAATTGAATTTGAAATTTTGAAAGCTTGTAGAATATCTATAATATCAAATTTCTTACTTCGTGCACCAAAGAAATTCAACAAATATTTTAAAATACTTATCATTTTTGGCTTTTATAAATTTTTTGTTTGCCCATTTTATATAAAACTTCCATAAATCAAATTGAAATGTGAAATCAATATCGCAGTATCATGCACGAAAATCCATTGAATTTATTGCTTTCCACTGCACACTGTCTTTCAAAATCCACTTTGTCACAAGCGAAGTTAACGAAATATAAAAATGAAAATACAAATGCACGTAAATGTATAAAGAAATCATTTCGAGTGCGTTCTTTCTACTTACGATGGAACGCTGACAGCTTATGGCATATTGATATCCCTCAATGATTGGCCATCATGAAGAGTTTTGTCTTGTCTTCAAAAAATCGAAAGGGAGAAACGAATGGAGGGATGACTTTTTCCAAAAGCTCCTCTCACTTGCCAGCTGTCCAATGTTAACTTGCAGTGAAGATGGTAGAGAAGCGAAAGGTGATATAATTAATCACATCGTTCGAGCAAAAATTGTGCTTGACAGCAGTGGCAGTATGTAGGTCAATGGTGGGTGAGCGAACGGAAAACGTCAATCAAATTTAAGTAAATCAGCTTATTGAATGAGCAGCAGAAGTTTGTTGAGTCTGCAGAAGACCAACGGACAGAGAAGTGAAAGGCTGAGACTAAGAATATATTGATGGTTTATAAGCTGAAAGTAAATTTGAAATCAAATAATTTGTTGCGATTTTTAACGCATTTATTACGATATACCGCAAAACGCTCGCAAGTTGGAGCCGACCTCTTTTCGAGTTTGTCAAATCTATAACATTAAAGCGTTGACATGAATCCGTAAAGAATCGCGCTTGCGTTGAGTTCTCAAATTGGAGAAGTACATCAGAAGCCATATTAAAAACTGGAGGCAAAATGTCAGCATTAAATTCTTCAATTTAAATAAAATGCACAATATGTAGAATGGGCTTTAAAATTTCCAAATATTTTTAAAGTCAGGCATAGTAAATTTTTTAAAATTAGTAGTAGAAGTTAGAAAAATAGTAGTAGTAATCAGTAGTACCATTAGTAAAAATAGTAGTAGAAATTATAAAAAACCGAAGTAGAATTAGTAAAGCTAGTAGTAGAAATTAGTACAAAATAGCAGTAGTAATAAGTAGTATCATTTGTAAAAATAGTAGTAGAAATTAGTACAAAACAGTAGTAGAAACTAGTAAAAATAGTAGTAGTAATAAATAGTAGTATTAGTAAAAATAGTAGTAGAAATTAGTACCACGAGTAGAAGTTATTAGTAGTAACATTATTAGAAAGAGTGGTAAAAATTAGTAAACATAGTAGTAGAAATTAGTGAAAAATAAAAATAGAAATTAGTAAAAATGGCAATAGAAATTAGTAACAAAAAGAGTCCTAGAATTTAGTAAACATAGTAGTAGAAATTAGTACAAAACAGTAGTACAAATTAGTACAAAATAGTAGTAGTAATTAGTAGTAGCATTGGTAAAAATAGTAGTAGAAATTAGTACAAAATAGGTAGTAGAAACTAGTAAAAATACTAGTAGCATTAGTGCAAATAGTAGTAAAAATAGTTGTAGAAATTAATAAGAAATAGTAGGACTTATAGTAAAAATAGTAGTAGAAATGAGTTAAGGCAGTAATTAGTAGTATCCTTAATGAAAATAGTTCGTAGTGTTAGTAGATATTAAAGAAGTAGAAGTAGGTACGCGCCATCAATACGCGATCGTTAGGCGCCGTAAAACAGAAGTTTATCTTCAAAAATTGTTCAACCACTTTCCACTCAGTTTTAGAATTCCATTAAATTGTCCCCATTAAATGCATTAAAATCAAACAATAAAAGCCGCACTAGGCACACGTCAAAAACAACAACTCCACTTGCAGCTAAATGAATGGCTAACGAATTAAAGCACAGCGCGCGACCAGCAATCGAATAATGGTATTTTTTTTTAAATGCGCACATCGAACGATATGTAAACATTCAAAACAGAGTGCTCACCTGAAAATAGCTATTGTTTACTTGCAACACCTGCATTTGGCACATAAAATTAGAACCAAAAAAAAAATAAAACGAAACACACTCTAAATTCCAGTGCCCAACAGTCTGCCGTGCTTATTTTCCACTTGTCCCCATTTAAGGTTTGCTGCCCACATTTCACTGACATTTAATTTTTAAACGTTCGCAATTGTTTTTTATTTGTTTGCCCCACATCTTAGCCCACTTCCTCCCTCCCCGGCACGCTGTTCGGGCAAAACAAATTCACACACAGATAGTAGCAAGTAATTTAAACGCCATCCAAAAGTAAAGCAATAACATCAAAGAAACAACAAAACAACACCGAAAAAAAACAAACAGCGAAGCAGAAAGAAAAATAAATTGACGTCGGAGTCTATAAAAAATTTACAATGTGAAAAAGGGAGCAACAAAATTGCACCTGTTGCGCGTTGAGTACTCACTTCACTTGGCAATGCAACTGATGGTTTATATTTTTGTTTTGCGAGCGCCCAAAAAAAAAACACCCACTATTGGATTTTCCTTACTTTTTGATTGGCTACGCAGTTTCCTCACACATTTGATTGATTTGTGTTAGTTAAAAAATTTTGGGATTTCTCCAAACAGCTTCCATATTTTTGGGAAATATTGGGTGAAGTAGAGTGAGTGAACTAGCAAGCCGAGATGAATCGAAAAGATGAGTGAAAAAGGGAGGTTATGTCTACTTTTTACATAACCTCAAACTTTCTTGTATTCTTAATTACTCTAAAGAAGACAAATGTATCATTATCAGTTCAATTGACCAAAATAAATATGCACCATCTTATTCGAGTTAAGACTCTGCTTTGTTTTCTTCCTCTAGGCAGAGCTCAATCATCAGCACTTTGGGTACGGCCAGGGTATCCTCGTAGACAGCGTTCCGTGATCGTAGCTACTTCCTTTTTAATTTGATAAAACATTTCGATCTACTTCCGACTAGAAGGACCTGATCCTGTTGATTTCTTTAAACTCTACACCTCCACGACTTCAACTACTTTGAGTGGAGACTTGGCGTTCGGTCCACCTCAGCTCTGTGTAATTTATACCTAATTAGAGTCTGCAGTAACAGCCAATCCGCTTTAGGGGTCTCGAAAACTACTCATACCTCTTTCAAAATTGTCCAAGAAACTAAGTAATTTGAGTCTAAGCTCTGCCCCAAAATCGAATAAACTACAAATCACGTCGATGTAGGGGCATTGCAGAGTTCAAGCTAACAAACAGGCTGACCAACTGCAGGCCTTTGGAATATACAATTGAACTTAATCCAATTAAAAAGTCAAGCACACAAGGGAAACCACAAATAAGACGCATGAGAGCTACTAGTGTGGTACCGACACAAGGGCCTTCTGAAAAGCTAGGGCAAGGTGGTGGCGAAATTTCTTTTCAGATACAGGGAAGGAGTTATGAGCACTAGTGCGGGTATATTGTAGGACATAATTCTTAATTCATAGCACAGAACATTTCCCCTGCGGCTGCCCTGCTTTTATTCGGCTGAGGTGGCGTATATTTGAGTCAGATATGTTGAGATTGGAAAACGTCTCTAGCCTTCGGTAAACCTTGCAGAATAAAGAGTCTATAACACTTGTGGAGGAAAAATAAAGTTCCATTCCCATATTCTTCATTTCATCCTTTCTAGACCTTAAGCGTAATGGAAACCATGGCTGAGTGCTTTCTAAATTGAATTCCGATTTTCGGTCTACCTCGATGCCATTCCATTTCCTTTTAAGATTTTACCTTGATGCCAATTACCTTGGATAGATTAGTGTAATAAAGTTTGGTCAATCCTTGCGGATCTCTGGATCGCTCTATTACTCTCTTCTGGATCAAGTAACAGCGTACTTTTCTGAGATCCTGGAAAATAGTTAGTCACTTGTATTGAGAGAAAGGATGAAACGCTTTCCATATAAAATATTCACTGATGTTTGCAAAAACAAGTGTTATTAAAAATTTGCAAACTTGCTAACTGGAATTTTTTCTAGTTGCAATGTTCAATTAACGAGAACTTAAACGGTACTTAGGATCTGCACAAGATAGGTGGGTTGGGCACGATTCGACTCCCTTGGAGGCCATCGTGTACCACAGTCTTTTTTAAGCAGAACGTAAACTTTCTATTTAAAATCTGAAAAACACCAGGTGTTGGCAATGAAGTTGCGAAAGTTCCGCATCTCCGCGCACGATATAAATGCAGGAGAATGAACAAGATACGATCGCGGAAACTTTATGTAGTTTTAGTTGTGCGAAATTAAAGCCATCGAGTAGAAAATACTGAGATGAGAACCAGCCCCACATTCGCCATGAAATTATAGCAACAAGAGTCAGAGCTGAGATGGAGGCGCACCGCATGGATTCTCATTGGACTGCGCGCTGGAAACACCCCGAACTGCGGCTTGACCAACAGTAGAAGCTCCCGTGACCTTCTCCGTTTAACTCGTGAACAAAACGACTTCTTGACCCTACACGTTCTGTAAGCCGCACAGCGCTTACCAAGCTGATCACAAGGCCATCCATTCAAAAGTAGCAGGTGGCCAGGGGAACCTCCAAAATCTCATTGGGCATCTGTTTCAAATTCCTAGTATATTTGTGATGTGCTCTGGTACCCAGATTATAGTTATTAGTTTCGCCATGCGTTAATGAGTGGCAAGTCGATGAAGGATCTAGCATAAATGCACAGCTTTGATTTTTATTCCCAATGTAATGTTAGGGCATCACAAACGACGAATATTCAGCAAAAGTGCAAGCACGTCCGCGCACATGATCATCGTTTATGCGCAGTTTAAAACTGGTCTAATGTCTGCACAATTGAATACAATGAGTTCGACCAGTTTAATTAGTTTAGGTATCACCGTACTCGCGATTGCCGAATCTAGCTAGCTATCGTTGTTGTTGCTTGTACACCCAAATTTGTTCGAACGCGAGCAGAGCTCAGACATCGCGAGCTGAGAAGTGGCGAATCGAAAGCACCTCATATTGGCGAGAAAATATTCCGAAGCTCTCGATACAAAAGTCAGGCTATCCTACCTTCGATAGTGCCAATGCTGAATCAAAAGGTCTAATTGTCGCGATTAGTAGTAAGCATAAAAATAGTTTTCTGTGTATAAACTCAAAATGGAAGTAAAAGATTTGAAATTTTAACAATCATAGCGACTTTTTAACACAAGCAGAATGCTCTAAATATTCTATAAAAAAAATTAACAACTGGAATGTTATTTTCGTTACTCTCCGCTTTTTTTCAAGCACTACATTGGAAGCCAGCTGTGAACGTTTAGTCACTGTTTATTTTCACATTTCGAAGTGTTCGGTTCGACTTTCAGCTGCTTTTGATTTTACATATTTGCACGATTGCCTCTAGGTAGACAAAGGTATGCTGTACAAAAGCGAAAAAAACACATCCGTCAAATTCGATTTGCTCAAACACTAAGATAATAAAGAGTGAAATAAGCCAAAAGCACTTCCGGTAGCGCGAGTAACAAATAAATTTTTACGAGTTCTTTGAATTTGAGTAAGACACAGTGTTAGCAGATTGAAGTATTCGAAAAAGAAAAACAATGAATTGCTGAGTCTTAAGGCAACAAGCAAATATTGAAATTGGCTAAATAAATTCATGAATTTAAGGCGTTTCTAAAGTCCATACTTACATGTAGGGATGTGCGTATATATGCAAGAGTGCTTTATGCTTTTCCACAAACGAAGTTGCACTTAAAAACGCAAACAACAAATCAAAAATTCACTTTGTCATCTGATTTAAGAAGTAAGTAAATGCATTGATAAAAAAAAACGCTGACAAAGATTGAGTGGAACCGTGAAAGATAATGGCAGTTACTTCAATAAAAATTCTCTATGTCATGTGTTTTTTATGTACTTAGTTAGATACAAATGTATGTATGTATGTATTGTATATTTTGGAGAAACCTGCTGAGCGCGCTGAATATTTACGTTTTCACTCCAATACAACTTTACAATATTACTTTTGTTATGCAAATACTTAGCACTTAGCTTATGGCGTAAGTTGCCAGATGAAAGTTGTAGTCGTAAGTAAGACGACTCAAAGAAATCCTTGGGAAATTACTTCAGTGCTTACAACAAAAGCAAAACTACGAAATATGTATATCGTAAAATAGAATAGCGAGACAACGTAACGAAAACTAGTTACAAGTACTTTAAACTTGGCGGAGGCGGAATGCAAGCACAAAAGAAAACAAAAAAAAAAAAACGAGTAGCAGAAGTCGCAAGCAGCTAGCGGCTGAAACATTTCAAGTTGATGAGTAAAAGTCAACAGGACAACAAAAAGACAACAACAAAACAACAAAGGTTGTAATGGTTTGTGTAAGACTGTTCTCCACACCATACACATACACAGAGCATAGAGGCTAAAAGGGATGAGGGTATGTGAAATACATAAATAAACTTTGTCAGCAGGTGACGAATTTGAACGGATAGTGAACACAAAAGGCAAAGAGTTTACAAATATAGCAAGTATTACATATGTAGTTGGTGAAGAAATACAAATATTCATATACATATTTACTAATAATATTGTGTAACATTAAAATCTTAAGGTGCATATTAGGTTTCGCCATAAAATGTGGGCGCAAGTTTATCGTTTTAGCAAGTGGAGAGTTTTAGATGTTATGGTATTTGACAATGGCTTTTCCCGCCAGCAACTTTCACGGCCAGCAGGTCACAGAAGTTCCGGCTAGGGAACCGCAGCGGTACTAATTTCAAAATTACTGTAATGGGCAAGTTCGAGAAGGTCTAAAAAATTTCTTAAAAATTCACGCTAAAATCGCCAACTTGCAAAAATTCTGAAAATTTTCCCCAAAAAATTTTGTTTAAAATTAGCGCTCTTTGTTTTTGAAACCTATTTATTAGCAATATAAAATCCATGAATGAAGAAAAAATGAAATACGAGGAAAATACGACCGCCTTCAAAAGCGATAATTTGCTTTCGAGGTTTGTTGAGTACTCTGACGAGTCTAATGTAGAGAATCGCACGTCATTACTAACGTATTGAATCTTTGGGAACATTTTATTCATTATATATGTACCTCTTCCGACAACTTGCAATGCAAATACTTAGCATTCCGCCCTCGTCTGCAAAGAGCGAGCGAGTATTTTCCGCTTTTTGTGTTTTAGAGGAAAGAGCCACACGATTGCTTGGAAAAACTTCGAAACGTTTTTTTTTTTGTAATTTAAATAAGTTAAAGTATAAAAACAGTACCATACATTTTTGAATTTTAAAATAAGAGTTTAGTTAATTAGATAAAATATTTTGTTTAGTGATAGACACCAGGACCCCTGGGAATAATTTAGAACCGTCGGGATGGGGACTTGGAAATTGTATGTCAGGATGGCCGGATTCGGTACTTAAAAATTTAATCTAGGAATGGACGGGGTTAGAACCGAATATTTCGTACAGTGCCCATCTCTAGTTCTGATCTTTTCGGTGCTTCACAGGCCGATCTATCCAATGGACTTCAAGTTGCAAGCGAATTAGTTGCTTTATGAACTACACTGCCAGCCAAAAAATATTCGCTGGTATAAAGCAAATAGTTCAGAAGGTGATTTGATTGATTTTAATTTAAACAAAATTTGAATAAATAATAATGATTCAATAATGAAGCTGTAATGGGTTCCGTGACAGCGTGGTTCGAAAAAAACTAGCAGTTATTGTTCACAATTTCGATTTTTGCATATTTTTTCTATAATTTTCAAAAATATGCTTACTGTGTTGAAATGCAACTTTTGCAGAGTTTGAAAAAAAAACACTTCGGAAATATACTTGCTCTAAAGCGAGCCCATTTTTCAAAAAGCGTATTCCTTTCTCCAAACCAATCTTGTACACCAAATTTGTGCAAACTACGTTTAATAATTACTGAAATATCGTATTTTGTAAATTTTTTTAAATTATAGCTATGAGAGATAGGAGTGGCTTTTGTCCGATTTCTGATTTGCTTATTGAGTTAAAATCTAAAGTGTATACCGAATTTGATAAAGTTTGATAAAGTAGTTTTGGAGTTATATCTATTTGATCAACATTGCACGGTGCCACGCCTATTTAAAAACAAAAAAAAAAAACAAAAACCCCAACAAAAAAAATTGAAATTACATTTTTAAGTTACTGAAAACACGATTTCAAAATTTAAAAAAAAAACCCCCATTAAGTTCGCGTAGTTATTATCCGATTTTCTCCATTTTCAATACCAATCGACCTCAAGATATCTCAATATTTACTCGAATTATCTTATACACGGATGAATGGACAGATAGACGGTTGCTTTAAGTTGCCACAAACAACCTGCAACTGTTTTACAAAACCTTTTGCTACGTTTCAAAACGATCAGATAAAATGGAGACGAGAAAACGTAAAGGAGCTGAAGATGGATCAAACGAAATTCCACCAACAACACAAACCGAAATTCGCTTTGTGATGTTCTTCGGCTTTTGGCGTAAACGAGAGCCACTGCAAATATTCAATGAATAGCAATAACCACGTACTATACTCTGCAGAAAAAAAAAAACAATCACAAAAGAAAAGTTCTTAATTTTGATGCCGTAATTTTTTTTCAAATTGCCACATTTTCACCTCCCAGTTTCAGAGCATGTACGCCGATTAGACAGTGGCCTGTAAGAATTCCTGGGAGTATAGGAACCTCGTTCCGTTTTAACCGTGGAATTGCGGGAGGGCGCCTTGAGTCATAAGAGGTCTACGTGAGCCTGGCTATTTCACACATGAGAAGGTTTCTCCAACGTTCATTTCGCGCTTAAATGGTGCAGTCCCTAGCATGTAATTTAAATTTGGTCATTGGTATACCTACTCTGTCCTTCTCCGTAAAGATGGGGGCGGTGAAACGAGTCATTGCCAATTCGTCGGCTTTGCAGTTACCCTCTATGTCATCGGTGTCCAGGCACTCCATATAAGTCGAATTCTATAATGCTGGTATATCTCGCTTAAAGGTCTGCGGCATTCAGTTAAAGGATTGGGTTTAGGGTTTTTAGGCCGCTTGCCTGTCAGAGAAGATAAATACCGCTGTTTTCTCTTTGGTTCTTTTGACTAGGTGCCCAGTACCTCTCCGTAAAATAATTCACAGTGATCAAGAAGTCGGAACAATGATTCTAGTTCCAGCTCTGGGGAGAAAACTCCTTCTTCGACCTTGAGTTTGGAGACATCGGTATAAATGTTTATAGCATTACGTATGCGGTGGGCCTCGTGTTCCAATCTTTGCTTCCAGAATTGGCTTGTTCGTGTCGTAATTTTGTAGTTCCCAGTGAAATTAATTGATGGTATGCAATAGTCTGTGCTAGTAGATATAGGAAGGGCGCCATTGCCCCTAAAATTGCCGAGTGCCCAGATGTCCCATAAGTCCAGAAGCCTGCCTCTATGAGTCTTAAAGCTGCGGTAACATCCATTTCTCGAGCCACTTCTTTAAGGTGAGAGAGTTGCAGAGTTGCATTCAGAGCCGCAGCAGGTGAGGAGCACAAGGCTCGACTTACGCATAATTCCGCGATTTTCTGTACCCTATGGAACTGTTTAAGCGCTGCAGATTTACTAAATGTTGGCCACCAGACTAGGGCTCCGTAGATCGTACGAACGATAACCCAGCATCGCTGTTGTCCAGAATTACTCCAAGATAATTAGCAGTACATTTAAACAACAGGCTTGCACCATCAAGTTTAGGAGGTGTAAAGGTCGATACCTTGTACCTTCTGGTAAAGGGTACTAATTCAGTTTTGGCTGGGTTTTCATCAATACCGCACTTTTGGGGCCACACAAAAAAAAAAGGTGAGAGCAGCAGCCATAAGATCGCACAAGATTTGAGGATATTTCCCCAGTATTACTACTGCAACACTCCCGTTCGCCGCAGTAGTTGGTTCACCGTAACTACCCATAGGCTTAGTGAGGGAAGACTCCTCCCTGCGGAGTGACCCTCCTGACCGACCTGCGAGTTATCCACTCCTCTTGCTCAGAGCTGACCACTCTGCTGGTGAGCAATTGGTGGAAGAACTCGACCAGAGTTTTGTCTTCACGCAGTTCCGCCAAGGCCGAGGTGATGGAATAGAATGCCACTACCGCAAATTCGATTGTTTCTAAGGATCAATTTTCGAGACTACGGAATGGAGAGCTATATCTGTGGATTTGCCTTTGCTGTAAGCATGCTGTGAAATTACACCACATATAAATCAAAGTCATTAACGAACTTCCAACTGCTCAGTATTGTCCTCATCTGTCTTCACTTACCTAAGGAAGCAAAGGACTTGCTGGACTGCTGGTTGTGAGAAGCTGCAGCTGAAAGGCGGAAACCACTTTACATAGCATGCGAGTTTATTAACAACAGGCTGTTTGTATTCAGTTATCCTTCATTATTTTGCTTTTCCAAGAATTTATGTTCGAATGGTTGTACACGAAAGATTGTCGGCTCAAATGAACCGCCACAGAAATTTAGTTGATTTCAGCGCCATTTTCTTAGAATATGTAAGTTCTAACACTAAAAACTTGCTTGTTTTTGTTTAATCTGCTGTGCAAATAACTAGCAGGACATCAACAAAGTCGCTGCGCGGTGCGGCAAGTCACAAAAGAAAGACGCTGTAGTTTCCACAAATGAAAATTAAGCGAAAGCTCTGGAAGTGCAGTAATTTGAGAGGCTAGTAGCAACTGCTATATTTGCGTCTTCAGGATGCATTTTGAGGCAAAATACTAAGCAATTTGCAACTACTTGCAATATTTCAACGCGATGTACTCTCATATTTACATATCTATGTACGTGTGTGTGTGTGTGTGCGTGTGTGTGTAGGAACATGAAAAGCAACAGAGTTAACTTTAACTATACGCCTGATTGTTTGGAGGATCTAAGCAAGGAGGGGTACTTTTAGTAGACGGAGAATAGAAACAAAGTGCGCTTTATTTGCGTTTGTGAAGTTTATTTGAAGCAACAACCTAAGTGGAGTTTATTCGAACAACACAAACGCAGATGGCTACAAAATGTAGCAAAGTCATTTGTGGCAGCAACTAATGGCAACTAGCGACGGAAGCTTACCACCACCAGAAAGTTACATCTATCCAAGTATGAGGTATGAGCGCGGGAGTATAGCAGAATATATTGCATTGATGTAGATACTTAGCAATCCTTTCTATAAAGTGGGCACAGGGTAGAATGATTAAGTGAGTGGCTTTCAGTAGGAAACTTTGTATGAATGATGAAATGGAGAGTTGGTGGCTTACGCCACCGCTTGTTGTCTCAAATTGATTGCATTTGTTTTGTTGAACTAGTCAGCTGCTTGTTGTGCCACAAAAAGCTGTGGGTACTCAAGCAAACATGATATTGCTGATTGAGAATGAAGAATACGAAAGCAAATGAATGAAACATAAATCAAATAAAGTGCATTACAATAATACCCAATCAAATGCGCTCAAATTGTTTTAACTTAAAATATTGAGTGATGCGCGACAAAATATATTGAAATCGAATAGATGTTACATAAGGTAATTTTACATTAAATTTAAGGTTTTATTTAGCATAATTCGAATGATACGCCTTAGTTCAGTTTTCGGTAATTTTTATGGTAATTTCATGCCACTCTCATAGAAACCCTCTTCACTATTGACAAAAAGACTGGGTAGTCGATTTTCACAACATTCTCTTCAGGCAAATTTTTTACCAGCAAAATCATTCGCCATAGACAGCAAGAGGTAGCGATCACCGGACTTTAAGGTGGTTGCAAGAAAACCTCCCAACCAATCTCCCGAAGCTTTTGGCGAGTCACTATCGAAGTGTGCGGCTTGGCGTTACCCTGATGGAACACAATTCCTTACCTATTGGCAAAAGCTGGCCACTTCTGGGCGATTGCTTTCTTCAGGCCATCCAATTGTTGACCGCACAAGTCCGAATTAAGAGTGTGGATAGAAGAGAGCAACCCATAGTAGATGATTCGCTGCCAATCCCACTAAACACATAGCAAAATCTTCCTGACCATCAATCACTGTGTTTTGACCATGATCGGCTTCGCTTTACGTTGCCGTAATAGCCCATGTATGTTTATTATATTAATAAGTCCTACTTTTTTTTTGGCGAGTATTTGGGATATATACAGTACAAATGGACCGATAATAATTTTTGACGGATAATTCAGTTTATGAAAGGATATCCATTCTCCTTGACACCTTCGACATAATATAAATTACTTTATCATGCGTTACTTCCACGTCTCGATGGACGTTCAGCAACGCTAATCCATTCAATCGGTCTTCACTTGTTTTGTTTCGTAAATACGTTTGCAATCTACGCAGAGATGAAAAAAGCTAATGCTCTTTTTTTGAAGCCGGAAACCGGATGATTTGCGCAAATTAGTAAAGGCGTATTTCCTCTGCGACTTTGGCGGCCGCCGTAGCCGAGTGTGTAGCGTGTGCGCGCTTCAATCGGTGGGTCCCGGGCTTAAATCCCGGCCGGGTCAAAAATTATAGAAACAATTGAGTGTTCCTCAATTTGTGTTACAACATCAACACGCAGACCACAAATTGTAGGAGAAGTTCGGCCAAACTCGCTTGAACGGTTTTAACGCCAATTAAGTAAGTAAGTAAGTATTTCCTCTGCATTAAGTTCTGTGCATTTGTTTGGCAAAATATTCTGAATCTTCGACAGCAAAACACGATGGTCTAGAAACCTAGAGTGCAACTCACCCAAGAAATTATCCAGAAACCGGATGAATGTTGATCGACAGAAACACGATTCTGCATCGCTTTCATAATTGTCGCGATTAAACTTTTATGTTTTTGTACAACTTGTAAAGTCTCAATTTAATTGCGATAACATTTGAAGACTCGTCTGACTCGTCCTGTGAATTTTTTTCACGTTTCAAATGATTATGTCCTCTAAATATGTCAGTGTCGCATATTTTTTCACCTGCTCTTTCCAAATCCAGCTATATAATTAAAAGTTTTAATTTGCGCATAAATTTCTATCTAAATTTATCAATTAATGATGCTTCACATATTTTCTGCTAGTCACTTATATACCAGATATTTCAGTATATACATATATTTTTCTCACATATTTACATGCACAAATCTATATTGCGGTTAAAGTTTTTCCTCTCTCACCCAATTTCTTCTTTGCAAATTCATATTCTTTGTGTTATCATTAAATTGGAATTTCGTTACGAAATGTCAGCTGTAACGAGTAGTTAGTTTTAGATTGTCAAAATGGAATGTTTTTCAATCAGCAGCAGCAAGAGAAAAAAAAACAGAAATTAAATTTTAGTTACGAGAAAAGTTGCAACGAACTGATGAGCGCAAAATTGCGCATAAAAGTCAAAAGTGCAATAGGAAAAGTTTTCGTCATTAAATGCAAAGAAAATTTGACTGCGCATGAAATAGACAACCAACCGACTTATTAAGATTGGGAGGAAACTAAGGAGAACTAATTAAACTGAAGTAGTAAATTATACTTTCGAATTGCTCACAACAATTAATAGTTAAATCTGGCAAATGAGCAGCAAGCACAACTGTGAAATTGAAATACTTCAAAGTTTAGTTTCACTAAAAAATTTTATTTTACAAAAATGTGGTTTTCAAAATAATGACTTTGATATTTGTTAATCAACTATAAGTGTTATTATTTCTTGGTAGTGGGCAATTTTGAAGAGAATTCAGTTCAACTTTATCATACTTTTTGGTTTTTATTCAACGTTTTCTTAGGTTTTTTTTTCGATTACTATAAATTTATTCATTACACTATTGTTATTAAGTTTTTAAATTTACGTTAATTGCTTACAGCGAAACTCGTACAGTGAGTTTTTTTTTACATACTCAAATGTTTTTCTTAAAACTTTTAAAAAATAATTTTTTATGAAACTATAGTTTATTTATACGCAAAAAATCTGCAAATTTATGAAATTGACAAGTAATGTTTCAAAATTTCAAATCATAATTTTCAGACACATTTTGTATATGTGGTTTTGTAGTCAATTTAGTTTCATTCAGCATGTCAAAGTTTGAAGAGACTCAAAGCTATCGTCGATTTTTGCAAATTTTTCAATTTTTTTTTTAAATAAAATTTTTTTTATATGGAAGAAAAGAGGTTAATGTACTGCCGCACCGCCATGCATTTTGGATTTGGAATACATATGTATGTACATATTAGGGTGGGTCAATTAAAAATCTTCAAAGTATCATCGCGAATCTGGTACCTACTATGGATCATACCAAATATTTTTGCGCAAAAAACCATACCACTAAAATGAGTTTCGAGTCCGCGGAATTTTTTTGGCTGTCGTTTTCAAAGATACTAAAAAGTTGATCTATATTGAGCATTTAATTGCAAAACAAAAAAAATTAAAAATTTAAATATTTTCCATAATTTACTTGGTACGATCCATAAAACCAGAATCGCGTTGATGTTTTGAACTTTTTTTTAAACGCCATACAATTTGACCCAACCTAATGCATATACAGTATATGTATCTACAAGACTGAGCTGAAAAAAAAATTGTAAAAGTCTATCACCGATTTGCAGCTTCGGCGGCACAGTAAAAAAAGTTTTTTATGCCTCTAAAAATCACAATTACTATTTTGTATTATAACTTGGTTATCGTTATTCGATTTTCAAAAAAAAAAAAAAAAAACATTAAATCTTATTATTCCAGCTTCGAAGAGCGCTCTATTTGCTGGTTATGTTTTTTTGTGCTCAGCAGTCGTTTCACAAGATTGGGTCACGTACTGAATCCTTTTCCTCGAATATATTCTTTCTGTTTCGTCAAACCCAAGTACTTCAAAATTAATTAAAACTTAAATTTTTTCGAAAACGCTTGGTTGGCCTCGTATAGCACAAAATTTGAAGCGCCTCATTTTTAGCCAGCAAATAAATTTGTGTGCAACAAATGCTTTTGAAAAAGGAAGGCGCGATTTTTCAAATGCTCTACAAAGTTTTATCAAAAACAGCGATACATTTTTGATATTGAAAAAATTGTTTTCAGCTACGTTAAGGCTATGCTCCGACTTTGCAAGTGTCAAGTTTTGGAAAGGGGCAAAATATTTTTAAAAATTTTGGCTATTCCTCATTTGTTTGTTTTATATTTATTTTCTTTTTTAAATCAAATTCTAAGTCATTAAATAACAATAAAACTTTTACAAAAGAAACATTTTTTAGCAAAATATTCAGTTTTATAGCCCATTGCACGAGGTATGTTCGAAATTTTTTTGTATGGAAGAAAATGCGAGAAACCACCGGTAAAAAAAACCAATTATCTAAAACCAACGAGAAAATTGTACTTTGTTATAGTAAAATTTCACGTACTATAAAACTGCATACTTAATTTTTTTTTTTTTAAATATTCTGAAAGAAATAATTGTTGTTTTCGAAAATACTTGCTGAATTTTTCTATTAAGTTTGAAATGTGAATTTATATTGAGTTTGTTATGTAAAGAGCCAGACATTTGTAAACAAAAAAAGTGAAAACATAAAACAAACAAAAGTAGTGTAGCCAAAACCAGTCAAAACTGCGTGGTCCTAGTTTTTCGGATGATTGTAGAAAATTTTATAAAATGCTTTTATAGGTTTTGTGGTTTCACAGCAAATCTTTTAGTTCTGAAGAATGGTGTTTCGTTTCTCTTTGGGCATTATATCCGATCAATGAATGCTCAGTCGAAATTTTGCGTCTAAGAAAATTTTTCGCATGGTGGCTCTGAACTTTTAAAGGATTATTCTAGCCAACAAGTATTAGACATGCTCTTTGTCGAAAAGTTCAGTTTATTTGATAAAACAATGAATTTAGTTGATATCAGAAAACCTATTGACTTTAAAACAATAAAAAAAAATATATATACAGAAACCAGTTTGAATAAACCGATTTCGTCGCTACCATGTGCAGCTAAATTTGTGGAGATAACTTTGAAAAAAAAAAAACAAATTTGAACTTTTTTAATATAAAAAAAACCTTTTAATTTTTCTATTTAAAAAAAAATATATAGAAACCGGTTTAAAAAAACCGATTCAGTCCCTACCATGTGCAGCTAAATTGGCGGAGGTAACTGAGAAAATAAAAATTATAATGAACTATATTTGATATCAAAAAACCTATTGATTTTGAAACAGTAAAAAAAAACAACAATATAGAAACCGGTTTGAATGAACCGATTCTATCGCTATCATTGCGACTTAATTGGCGGAGGTAACTTTGGAAAAAAAATAATAATAACTAACTTTATTTGATATATAAACACTCATTGATTTTTAAACATTGAAAATAAAATATAGAAATCAGTTTGAAAACCCCGATTAGGTCACTATCAAGTGGAGCTAAATTGGCGGAGGTAACTTTGAAGAAAAAAATAATAATGCACTTTATTTGATATCAAAAACACTCATTGATTTTTAAACATTGAAAATAAAATATAGAAATCGGTTTGAAAAACCCGCTTAAGTTACTCTCAAGTGGAGCTAAATTGGTGGAGGTAACTTTGAAGAAAAAAATAATAATGCACTTTATTTGATATCAAAAAAACCTATTAATCTTCAAACTTAAAAAAGAAATATACAGAAACCGGTTTTAAAAAACCGATCTAGTCAGATGCATGTGCAGCTTAATTGGCAGACGTAGCTTTGAAAAAAAACATAATGATGAACTTTATTTTATACGAGTATCAAGATACCGACTGATTTTTAAACATTGAAAAAAATGTATAGAAATCGGTTTGAAACAAGCAATTTAGTCACTACGTGTGCAGCCAAATTGGGGGAGGTAACTTAGAAAAGAAATTATAATGAAATTTATTTGATACCAAAAACCCCATTGCTTTTCAAACATGGAAAAAAAAAATAAAAATAGAAACCGATTTGAAAAACCCGATTCAGTCGCTACCATGTGGGACTAAATTTGCGGAGCTAACTTTGACGGTAAAAATCTGAAAATATTTTCAAAATTCAACACTCGCTTTCACCACATTTTCTTATTATAAACCACTCAAATGAAACCATCACATCAAATCCACTTCAACAAAACTTTTCAATTTTAATTCACGCTGTAATTTCAACTTGTTTTTATCGCTGCCAATCGTCCTTTCAACAGCTGCAAATTTAGTTTCATAGCACAATTTGCCAACAAGTTTAACGGCCATATCGTCGTCGTCATTGTCGGTATCATCATCACTAGCTCAAATTTCGTTTAAAGCGACTATTATGTTAGATATCGTCACCTGCTCATTAGCCTCGTCCTCGTCTTTGGTCGCAGCAATCACATTTCTCGCACTCAATTGGCTTGCGTTTAGTTTCATTACGTTTGCATTATACACACACACACACACACACACACAAACAAACACAAACCAAAGTACGCACACTTAGATTTCACTTTATTGCGCACGAAAAACCCGTTAATTTGAATTTTCAGGAAAGCCCAATTAAAAAGGTGAGCTAATTTTATTTATCTAACAAAAAAACGAACGAACAGTGATAAAAGTAGACAAATGAGAGAAAGTAAAGTAAAGAGAAGACGCTAGAGTGAGCGTGAGTAGCAAAAAAAGAAAAGCTTAAAGTTGAGAATAATATGAAATGGCTGCCAACTTTGTAAGCCAGCTCGTTTTTTGGTTTTTTGTTTTTGCCCCACAACTTTTGATGACATTTCTTTGCAGTCACTTTCCGGCTTTCCGCCTCACTCGCTGCTGTTCGGCAAACTTTCAATGAAGCGTAAATGAACTGTGCTCAAGTATTTGGCCCCGATTTTATTGCAGTCATGCGTCCTTTATTGCTCACTGCCTCTGACTGCCTGACTGCCTGACTGCCTGATTGCGCCTAGCGACCAATGCTGTGGTGGTGGCGGTTTGGCGCTGGTCCCAACCTTGCAAGACAGGTGGAAAAGATTTTCAAAAATTTATTTGTTCTGTCACTTTTGCCAGCCTACTAAGTCTTTCAATCGAAAGTCCTGTAAATGATAGTTTGGAAAAATAAAAAGTGTAGTGGAGGTGGAGGCTAAGTAATATGCACCGACAGCAAGCAACAACAACAACACAAACAGCACAGCTAAATGCGACTGTGACAATGTCGTGTGGCCAAAAGTTTTTTTTTACGACAAAATTCGTTAGTGTCGTCTGGTAGGCAAAAAAGCAACGTAAAAAGTACGATAATTTTGTTGAACTGCAAATTCATTGCCGCCCACAAATGTGATGTGTGCGCGCGTGTGGGTGTGTGTGTGGGTGTGTGTGTTGCGGGCATATCCTGTGACAATCAGAGCCAGCTGTTATGGTGTGTAAAAAGCAACTTTGTTTTCAGTTCGCTCGTTACTTGCTGGCTAACCGCTTCAATGTGTGTGTGTGTGTGTGTGTGTGTGTGTTTGCACTCATTCATTTTCTCACTCTCGCTCTGGCATTTTAAGTTTTTCCTCTTGCGCGCTTTTACTGACGAAATTCTGCCGACTTTTCTGGGTAATAAAGGTCGTCCGTCCTTTTAACTTATACCATTTAAACTTCGAATGCAACTCTACAGCTATTCGACTGCCACAACATGCAGTTGAGGAGTGCAGTTCGATGGCAATGTAAAAGTTTTCCACAATTGCACAAGCATTTAATGTGTATGCAATTTTGCAAATATACAGTGCACAACACAAAACATCTTTGCTAGGCTTGCCCAACGAACCCGAAGAAGAGAAATCTACTCTTTTGGTTGGTGTTGACTAGGTTTCAGAGCAAGATAAGGCATTGTAGAGTTTCAGTACACATATGTAGCTGTTTGGCAAATAAGCAAATACACAGAATTTGAACGAGGATCAAGAGACGTTGAAAAACATGCGGCTAGCCTTAGAGACATTTTTTTGAAATCGGCAGCAATTTGGTTAGCAGAGGCTAAACTCAATGTAGTTTAAAAAAAAAAAACCAAATATTGCTGGACCAAGAAGTTCGGAAAATGAAAATCAATAGCAATTTTGGAACACATTGAGCTCAAGTCTGTCGCTGAAGAAGAGCAGCCGCTTGTTATCGACTTATGAAACTTTTGTTGTTTTTGAAATAGCTCCGTGTGAGTTAAAACGCCGTAGGGCCACATTACAAAGGAATAATTATATTGCAATACAGAATCATCATTGCAAGAATTGATGCGCTTTACTTCTGAATGCGAATACCAGACATTTGATAAAAAATATCTCATGCTTCCTAACGCACGGTTTTTACGCTTAAATTTGTATTGAAAACATATTCCACAGCTTATCATTGTCATCCTTTCAGCAGCAAATATTTTCTTAAAATATAATTCGTTCGGTGGATCCCGCGTTCACATCCTGGCCGGGGCAAGTAACAACAAAAAATTATAGAAAAAGTTTTTTTTTTAATAGCGGTCGCTCCTCGGCAGGCAATGGCAAACCACCGAGTGTAATCGCCGTTTGGAGTTGGGTCCCTCAATTTGTGTTACAATATCAAGATGTACATCACAAATTGTAGGAGAAGTTCGGCCAAAACCGCTTGAGCGGAAATAGCACCAATTACCCTTCTTTAATGTCTATTAAGGTTTTCATCTCTCGCTCTTTGCTTTAGAACTAAAAGTAAAAAAATAGTTAAAATCAGACATAACTATTATAAGAGGAAATAATAAAAGTCGAAAAACGATAGATATGTCATATAGAAGAGGCGGTAGAACCAGGCAGTGGTTATAATTCTTATAAAAAAAAATTTAATTTTTTGATTTTTCTTTTTTCAATCAAAAATAATTTTCACTCGTGGGTTTTTTTCCAATCGAAAATAATCGTCATTCGTGGATTTTTATTTTTCCAATCAAAAATAATCATCATTCTTGTATCGTTATTTTTTCGATCAAGTTTGATTCTTATTTTGTCATATTTTTTGTGTATATTATGATAAAAAATTGTAAATACAAGAACAACGATTATTTTTGATCGAAAAACTGAAAATCACAAAATAACAATTATGCAATGATTTAAAACAAAAAATTTTCAAATTAAAAATTACGTCAGATTTGTATAGCATTGGCATACGGTCTTTTGTGTTGAACGAATTCTGGCTAATGATTTTTTAATATGAAAAAATTAAAATAATGGTTACATTCGATCCCTGGGCAGAACAGGTCTAAAAAATATTTGTGTCATTAGAGAAATTTCAAAAAACTGAAAATCAGGATACTGGATAAAAACACCGACAATAATGGACAGTTTCCAAAGGATTCTGATAATTTTATAATCGTCGAAAAGCCGAAGGAGGTTGTGTCTTTCTAATGCATTTGAAAACTTTAAGTTAGTTTGACCTTGCAAAAAAAAAAAGTTGGAGTAAGGTCCGATTCGCACATTTCTGTATGTTGACTTTGAGTTAAAATTACACCCCACACTTATCTTAATTACATTTGATCCACTATCCACACAAATCAGTTGTACAAAAATTTCAGAAATTACAAAGGGTTTTTCAACTACAATTAATTTTAACTTTTAAAAAAAGTACTGAGTTTGTTATGTAAAAGTTACTTTGGGTTTGAAACTATAAAAGTCTTTGGATAATAATTACGAGTGAAGGGGCAGTCAACCAAAACTCTTGTCCTTCATGTACATTGTTGGGCCCGAACAGTAGCAAAAAGTCTTTTGTAATATAAGTCTCAAGAAAAAAATCTTTTGAAAACTTGAAAAGATGAAGTGAATTGATTTTTATAATGTTAATCTCAAAATAATAGTTGTCAGTGGCTTAAAAAAAATGTATCTCATAAGTCTCAAATAATAGTTTGCGATGAATTAAACAGCTTTTCTTACTCAAAATGATTATTAAAAGACTTTTATAATTCTAGTCCCGAAGTAATAGCTATCGATGACATTAAAAATGTGCACTCTCTAACACATACTATGTATAAAAGCCAAGTGTCCTGCTGCTTACCACATGTCGCTCAAACTGTTAGTTCTAATGCATTCATCCTGAAAGTATGCATTACATAAAGATAACAGTTTTGATATCTTTGTAATGGGTTATTTACGCGGGCACAATATGGTTGATTGGGTTATGTCGTGCGACGAACTTTTTTTTTACCAGTTTTATAATAATCAACCAAAGTCTTTTGTAATTCTTTCGAAAGTTTTAAAGACTTTTTTAAAATTCAACCGACAAGTAATTATTGTTTTCGAGTCGCAGTCTAGGTCAGGACTAAATAAAGGGTTCAGAAATATATAGTAACATTTCACGGGAACTATTTTCGTAGTATATTTGCACCCATTACTTCACGCGAAAAAGCCAAATATCCGCGACTGTATTTAAGGAATTATTCGCCGGGAAATTTTAATAGGAGTATTCTCAGATAAAATTTGTGTGCAATTAAAGCCGAATTTTATACAAAAAAATAAAAATTAAATACAATAAGAAATATTTTTTTATAATAGTTAATATTAGTGACGAAGGTCATGAATAGATGTTAGATACCAAGATCTACCAAGGGGTAATATTAGTTTATTTAGTTGCTTTGGACTTTTACGTTATTTCTGTAAAAGGTATTATCTGAGCAGACCGCTACTGAAATTTTCCAGCGAATAATTCAATAGAACAGTTTAGTTCGCTTATGGTTTTGTTGATTTGTTTTTTGAGTGGCTTTTGAAGTAAACACCGAAAAGCAGCTGTTCTTCTAAACGCTGCAATTCAAAAACTATTTGAGATATTTATCTGCAATTCGGTTATGCTATTCTTAAAAGTGTAGCCTTGGCTAATTAAAAACACGACTAAATTTCACGTATATTAAACGTAGAATAATAAAATCTCAATATTTTACAGAAAGTATTTTAAAAAATATTCAAAATGAATGTAATTGAAATTCACATATGAATTATAGCTTCTGGGATGATTTCTCTTAAAATTATACGAAGAATCAGAAAGTACCAAATGACTTGAAGAGAAAGGTGGACCTATCCGACTATGCACATAAGAATGTACAATTTCATTGCTCAAATTAGGGGTTTTTTTTTGTTGATAATTCTTATATTACGGCCGGTTGTTTTCCATATAACACATATTCGGTGCGTGTCAATAAGTTGTGAATGTGTGACCAAATTGTATCCCCGTTTCCGTCTACATCAGCCAATGCCATTTACGGTTATTAAAATGGTATTATTTTCAGAGAAATTAAATTGAAATTCTAAATAAGCTGCATACAAATACATGAACGCTTGGGTTAATATATCACTCGCCGGTTGACATGGCGTATGAGTGATCTATGAAGTCATACGACCATCTCATGTTGCGTATACGCAGTGGTGAGATTCTGAGCAGAGTGATTTTCTAGAAAGAATTTACGAATTGCTGTGCGTAATTGGTAATTCGTTCGCTTTTAAAATTAATATAGGAGCGTTAGAAAAGGTAAAATAGACGCGTTTGTCCAGTTACTGAGGTGAATTTTAAAACGTTTTTGGCCTGCTATGTTAATTGAAACAATCGCACAAACGGACGGCCACGCTTATCAAGGGAATTATTACAATATATTTGCTCTAAGCTTTTCTGGCATTTCCAAGAGGTAACCCAATTTTGTATAAATTACACTAGTATACAAATAATTCACGGAAAAGTGGTACCTCGTTAAAGAAAAAGAAGCTTTTTACATTAATTTTGGTTCACTGAACATGAAAATTAGTTGGTTTATTTTTACAAAAACAGGTAGATATAAACAAGCATTCTGTTTTCGGGGCCCTTCAGTAAACAAAACAAACCATGGATAACGCGTTAAAAACACATTCAGCTTTTTCTACTCAAAAATATTTCCGTTTCAATTTTCTGTCATACTTCTCCATCAATCGTTTAAACGTTTGTTTCACTTGCCGGCTATTGCTCGCTTGGCAAAAATCACACCTGTCCTTTATGTGCTGATTGTGCAGTCAAGCAAATTGGGCATGCAGCTACAACTACATCTATATGCACTATATATATGTAAGTAAGTGTGTGTGTGATTCACAAGCAGATTTTCGGCTGTTATAGCCCATACATACCTATAGCTGCGTGCCAAGTTGGTAAAAGTAAAATTGAGTTGAGTTCGGGATGAGCATACGCAAATTTGACTAACTTAGCAAATTTTTGATACTCATAGTTTTTGTGAAAACTTCTACATCATTTTTGCTTACGGGCGCATTTATACTATGTATGTATGGGTATCGAAGTGAATTATAGTATATGCGTGTGAAAGTGTAAGCGTATAAAAATAAAACTTAGAACTTAAATGCTCAGCTCAGCTCAGCGTTTATGATACTTTGTACACTTCGTTGTAGTTGGTTATTCTTTTCAAGTATGCGTGCATAGTCATCGGAGGAGTCAACATAATCTTGTTAGACGGCAAAGTTTACTGCAACGAAATTTGTCTAACGCAAAGAAGAAAAAAAAATCGGCAATACTCTGCCAAGAAATAAAGTACAAAAATAATCCTTGAGGAGAGTGGTGGAAGATGAAGACGAAGAAGAAGCGATGAAGAGTATCGTTGAAGCGAAAGTAGTAAAACAAAAAAATAGGAAGCTAAAAATTTCCTTACACATTTAGCTGCAGCTCTGGTTGGTCGTCGATGGCAGCCACAATGCAATGCTTGCGTTCGTAATTTATGCGAACGTTGAACGGCAAGCGACGGCTTACATGGCTTATATTTGATATAATAGGAAATATAAATTTCTGATAGAATTTGCATAAATTTCTAAATGGACGAGTGACGGTAGAATAAAGTAGGGTGAAACTAATAAAAAATGCATTTATAGTGCAGTGGTAGAAAGGATATGCTGGCATGTCGAAGCATGAAAAAAAAAAATGCATTAAAATACCACGTAGTGGGATCGAAGCAATAATTCTAGCTGCTTTATTAATTTGGTATTCTTTTTACAATTTGAAGGCATCACAATAGTCACCGAGTGAACTCTTTGCGAGAGCAGCCCTGTTTTCTTAGTCTTAATCTAACCTAACCCGGGCCCTTTATCTTAATCTTAATCTAACTCTTTTATCAGATGCTTAAAAAAGCAGCAAAGCATTTTTGTTTCATTCTGAGCAAATAATTATAGAAAGCAAAATAGTGAAAACATTTCTGATTTAATTATCCGCTTAAAGTATACGTCTGAGGATCAACAACATTCGCGAAGTACGGCCATTCCACTTTACAACAATAAACACTAAGCGTCATAAGTCTACGCTCATAGGTTATTATGAATTAAGTTATTGATTTGAAAAACAGTTGAAAAGTTGTTTTTTTTTTAATTTTAAATTTATTGAAATTCAGAGAATTGCAATTCATATTCAGAAAACTACAATACAATCTAAATTTAGAATTTGCTATTCCAGTTCAGATTTTTCTTTTCAG
Source organism: Anomoia purmunda (assembly GCA_951828415.1). Taxonomy (NCBI): domain Eukaryota; kingdom Metazoa; phylum Arthropoda; class Insecta; order Diptera; family Tephritidae; genus Anomoia; species Anomoia purmunda. The sequence continues at coordinate 21,852,566 of OX639993.1, forward strand.
ATTTAGAAAATTACAATTGAAATTCAGAATTTCCACTCAAAATTCAGAAAACTAGAATTGAAATTCAGAATTTCCATTTCAAATTCAGGAAGTTACAATTCAAATTCTGAAATTCCATTTCAAATTCAGGAAGTTACAATTCAAATTCAGAATTTCTAGTAAAAAATTCAGAAAGTTGCAATTCTAAGTCTCATTTCAAATTGAGAAAACTACAATTCGAATTCAGAAAGTTTCAATTCATGTTCAGAATTTACAATTCAAATTCAAAATTTTCATTTCAGTTTCAGAAACTTACAATACAAATTCAGAGATTCCATTCCAAATTCAGAAAGTTGGGATTTTAAGTCAGAATTTCCATTTTAAATTCAGAAAGCTACAATTCAAATTCAACGTTTTGTTTTTTTTTGTTCATACGTTAAGAAAAACTGGTGCACAAATTTTTGTGCAACTTGTTTAGATCACCCTAACGTGCATACATGAAGCTCTGGATTTTTATTACCGTAATGAGCTTGACGATCCCAGATTGATCTCGGAGTCAGGGGGCTGGCGAGGGTTCCTACAAAATGGTTTTAGGGGAACAGGGGTCATTTACCAGCCCCAATGTGGTACCACAATGGGCCACGAGCCGCAGTGAGTCCCACTAGGGACTGCCGGCTAACCTATGTATCTTAAACTAAAGTATATTTATTGAACGCTTTTTAATGTGATACGATTTATTTTACTGCGAATGGTATGTGTAGCCTTCATGATTGATAACATGATTGACAGTAAATAATGCTTGATGTTTTGTTTAAAAGTCTCATACACATTATGTAAAGAAATTAAAAAAAAAACACAATATTTCGCATGTACGGAAATTATTTATGACTCATCGAAATCAAATCAAATTTATGATTGATGACATGATTTATGGCGTGATTGATGACATGATTGATGACGTGATTGAACATGATTGATGGCATGATTGACAGTAAAAAATGCTTTATGATTTGCTTGAAAATCTCATACACTTTATATAAAAGCATTTAAAAAAACATTTCGCATTTACCAAAATTATTTATGACTCACCGAAATCAAGAAGATTTTTCATTAAATAGTACAGAGTCTTTTTGTGGTGGTCTCTTGAACAAAACTATCCTAACATGTGTTCTTGTTTTAATTTCAGATTTAATTCAATATATACATTTTTGTACAATTTGCTATCGAAAATTCGCAAAAGCAAATAGTAAATAAATAAAATTGAAAAATTACCCACTCACCTTGCCCATATTGAGGAAACCGTGATCCTTGGCCACCTGATCGGCCACGCCACTATCACCATTCGGTATATGCACCGCCCAAGTGTGCGTGTAATGGCCTGCGCCTTCGTTTCCACCCCCACCATCACTCCCACTCCCCACGCTGTTTTCATAGTCCAATTTGAAGGGCACCGACACCAGCATCAAATCATCATCATCACTTCCATTCTCGCCAATCGCATTCTCTGCGACTGCGACTGCGGCTGTGGCGATTTGATTCGCGTTCGCGTTGGCAATGGCGGCGCTAGCGCTCGGTACAGTCACAAAACCGACATTCAGCGTACACAACAATAACACTAACACAACACTCGATTGCATAAAACTCAACAAAATCCGATTTAAATGCAATGCAACAAATGTCTGCTGTTTCAATACTTGCTGCCACAGACACAGCCACTGTCGCTGGTGATGGGGATCGTAACGGTGACGGTGTTGGTGATGGTAATTGTGATTATGTTGTTGTTGTTGTTGTTTAAGAAAATGTCTACTAGACGCCGATTTCGATTTACGTTTGATTGCATTTTGGCTTACGCTATGATGACGTTTGTTCACTAAAAAACTACTGGTTGTTGTTATTGGTGTTTTTGCATTAAGAAAACTTGCACTAGTATCACAATATTGTTGTTGTTGTTGTTGTTGTTGCTTTTGGAGTTGCTCCTGCTGCTGTCTGCCCAGCAACCCACTCCCTACGGCCGTCGCATTGGCGTTCAGACTGCTGCTAATCGCGGCAACATTTCGCTTTGAATCAGCGCTTAAGTTGTTTTTGCTTTTGCTAGTCGCTCTCTCGGTGCCAATAATTTCTGCTTTCGCCGCTAAACTCCATCGTACGACGTCGTTTTTCATGATGCTTGCGTTAGGCGCAGGATTTTGCTGCAAAAATGGGTGGAGGTTTGTTTTTTTTTTGTGCAACGAGAATTCGGTAAAGTTGGAGCTGCTGCCGTTGTTGTTGTTATTGGATGCGCTGCAAGGGTTCTCTCTTTCTCTTTCTCTATAGGCTTGTAAGAGCGTAGTGATTATTGTGAGAGTTGTATGTTTTGTGCGTAGAGTTGTATTGGCGTTGCCTGAGTTGCAGCTCCGGAAAGCCGTGGCGATCACAGAAATTGGTTAAAGGTAGTTGATTTCCAGCTGGAAAGAGAGAAGGGAAATAGTTATCATTACAAAAAGTGAAACTTAGATTTAAAAATTAGAAAAAAGTTTTTCTTCTGTATATCATAAATATTATAAATTAGAAGTAAAACTTCGTAGGAAAATTTCCAGAGAGAAAAAGGTATGTTTTTTTAAGTTTCAGTATAACTTTTTATTTAACTTTTTAGGCAGCTGGCAGCCCCCTTTCCGAAGAACTTTTCAGTTGGAGCTTTCTTAAGCCTTTCAAATTTGACATTAATATTACGAAACTAATTGAATTAAAATTTAAAAACAGGTTGCCGCTCTCTCGAAAAAATGTTTTTCAAATTAATACTCGGTAAAACTCTTTAGTTTGGCAACGGTATTAGCATTCCAACTAACATATTAGGCAAATTAAATTAAAAGTTTTAATAGGCGGCAATCCTCTTCAAAAATACATTCGTATAAACCTCTTTCGTTTTCACTAATATTGTAGCACTTCAGTTTACTTATGAATTGCATATTATTAAACTTGTTAAAAGGTGGCATCCTATTCCAAAATACTTTTCGATCATAGCTTTCTTACAACCTTTCCGTTTGACATCCAAATTGTAATATTTCATTAATATTTTTGATTAAATTAAAACTACACTTTAAAAATATTTTCGAAATCAGGCTTTGATTGAACTGTTAGGTATGGCAACGATATAGTAGCATTACAGATAACTAATTAATTATATTGGCAATCTTCTTCGCAAATAATTTCGTATAAACCTCTTTCGCATCGCTCCGTGTTGCAGCATTTCGTTTATTTTATTAAGGCAGTTATATTTAACATTTTAAACATGTTCTCCAAAGATATGTTTTTACTCTCTTTCGCTGGACTTTTTAAATTTAATTTGTTAAATAGCTAACAAACTCTCTTTAAATTTTATCAAATCTGTACAGTCGTTTCGTTTGTCATAAGTCCCATGAGAAGTTCAATTTATATACAAAGTTTCATTTGGAATAATCCAAATTTTTATATTCTAAAAATTAACTTTATTTCATAGAACCATAGGAGCTGATTATTTTCTTGCTAGTGTTGAGAAATTACAATGCATAATTCTAGCATATCATTTGTTAGTCCTTTGGTTACTCTAAAAAAAATGACAGCAACTAATTTTTAATATTAAGCAAAGGCATATTTTTTTCATGAAATGATACTCGTAGCAGTGAGCAAAAACATTTGAGAGCATACACATTTATTTGTTTTGCTATTGTTTTTGCCTAATAAAATCTCAGCAGTAGTAAGAGTAGTGTACATGAACTCTTAGAATTCCAAGAGTCGGCCACGTGATAAAATAGCCTGAAGTTCACTAAAGGTAACCTACCATTGGGGAAAAACACAGCATATGGCTTCAAACGTTGACGGATTCTTCAGATATCAAATTTAGACAACCGTGATAAAAATTTAGTAGTAAACAAACTAAAGCGTATCAATGAAAAATTCAAAACTCTTCTCACTCCACAAATTTTTCACAAAACCCAGAAAAAATTTGCTAATAACTGACAAGAAAAAAGTGGGAGATAGATTTAACCAAACTTTAATGTTTCGGCTACTGCAAAATATTTCATATTTTTTCCAGCACTAAAAGCGAGCCATTGCATTGATTTTAATTTTATCTTAAATTACGAGTATAAGTATCGATTTTCTACTTCAATTCCGTTCTTAAACTGTGGTATGTCAAGCAACCATATTTTAGCTATGATCCTCTTGGATGTTCAATTGCAAAAACATATTCGGAGTTTATCTAACTGTCAGAGCAGACATTTATTATATTTATGCTATTAAACTATGACAGCTGTGGGAACGTAATAGATCTGTTACCATATAAAACATAATTCAAGCATACATATGTATGTATGTAGATCTTTATATGTACGAGGGACACTAAATAAGTCTATAGACCAACTAAGCAAATTAAAAAAAAAAATCTGCAAATGTGATTTTATGGTTTTCACACATTCTTGCAATGCTCAAACAACTTGGTGAAGCATTTTTCTAACAGAAATGTCGGTAGCTCAAAAACATGGTACACATTTTCCTATGGCGTTCCCCGTTGAGGGTATTCTGGATGTTTGGAAAGAAAAAGTAGTAACTGGTTAACAAGTCAAACATCTACGATGGATAAGTCATCGTAGTGGTTTAATCCGATGAGATAATGATTCGTAATTTCCACATCGTTTGCTTTTCTTTAATCAGCCTCCCTCCTTTACAGTTGCCAGTTTTTCGAAAAAAGATGCAATCATGCGATTTGAAGTGGTTTGAGTGCGAAGAATTTTGTAGCGTAAGGTTCACTTTGACATAGATCTATGATTCATTGCTATGGTAGAAATTGGGATTGTTAATTTGGTGTACCATCTGAAATTCTAAAGTGACTATAAACAGCACAAAAAAATATAACAGGGTACAAGTTTGCGAAATCTTGCGGCGAGTGACATACATATGTATGTATGTGTATCGAAGCCAAGTAAACAAAGAATATGATTAAAAGAAGAATGCGTAACTGCGAAATTTTCGGCGAGAAAGGGGTTTAATTTGCTAAAGTGTAAAAAATGGTTTATAGGCTGAGATTTTATAGATAAATCTAATAAATATTTGAAAAAAATTTTTTTTGCCGCTCATTTTTAAAAGAAGCTTGATCGAATTTTGCTTGAGAATTGTCAAAATCGGCGCCACCTCTAACGCACTGTAAAACGTTAACCTTTTCGCCCCTACTATGGCAATATGGCCCAGACAACTTCAAATATGTGTATCACTTTTAGTTTTGATCCAATTGAAAATATCCCAATAAAAATTCGAAGTCATCTTATCTTTGATGGCCAGTAAACGCGTCTTGTTATTATTGAAATCAATTTTCCGTTAACCGCATATTTTGCACAGACAAGTCGGGAAATTTTGTCATTCGCGCGTTGTATTTCAGTGCGAAACGTCTAACTGTTCGCATTTTATTTCGTAATATTCCCCGTGGGTATGCATTAGGTGTGACTAAAGATTATTACTTCGAAGGTGGAAATAAATTGAAGTGACAAATGTAAGTTTTTTATATTTGTAACAACATTGGGACATATAATCCCAATAATACATTTAATTGGAATAATAATATCCCAATATTTCTTTATAGCTTTAGATGCCGGGAATAAAGAAATTGGATGAGCAGGAAATTGCGGATTATTTTTTAGAATACGAGAGCGACGATTTGGCCGATGACTTGAGTGCATCGGAGTCTAGTTATGAACCATCTGGTGATAACGACGAAAACATGGAAGTTCCTGTATCAAAAGCTAAGTATATAAGTGCATCAGAGGATGAATATTTTTCTGAACCGGAGCTGGACGACGATGACGGTCAAGTTAAAGGCGATGAATTAAATTCGTTGGAGAAGAGAGAGGATCAACAAATAGGTAACAAATGTAGTTGGAAAAAGTTTGGCGACGACGTCACTTTCAAACCAAACTCCTGTCCTGTAAAGAAACTCCTGTCTTTATTGGACATCTAAAACGTTCAGAAAGTCAATTCCAAATAAACTACGATGGTGTGATGGCCACTCGATGGATAGATTCGAAAGAATTCCCACTTGCATCTAACTGTCATATGCCTACTCTAACTAAAGTTTTCCGAAAACAAAAAGATGGTTCTAAATTAGAAGTTGATTGTCCAGTAGCTATTGCAGACTAAAATCGCATCATGGGAGGCGTAGATTTGGCAGATCAGAAGGCTGCAATATTCGATATGGATTGCAAGTGGCAAAAACTGTGGAAAAAGGGCTTTTCAAGATTTTTATGGTAGCAACGTTAACGCCGTAAAATTCCGCTCATTCAATTTATTGTGCCCTTAGCCGAGATGACGATAGCTGAAGGAATAAAACACAAAAAGCTCACTACACGTCCATGTGGTGGAAGACCAGCAAAGCGATCACGAACGGAACGTCTAAATATTGGCGATTATCTTCCGATTGTACAGACTTCTCGTCGTCGATGCGTACGTTGCACTTCACAAAATAAGAAAACTAGAACCAAATACGTCTGTTCTGGATGTAGCAATGCTTTATGCTTTAAATGTTTTGCTTCTTTTCACAAATGAATTAAATTTGTAACAGAAAAAATCAATAAACAGAGAAATTTAATATTTTTTATTAATAGTTATTTAATTATTTGGCCCGTTTGGCATTATTGGGACATATACGTCTCACCTTACAATGTTATTGAGACTATATATCCCAGGATACTGCTAAGGATCTCCGAATTTTCATGTATGCCAAACATCTTATATTTTAGCCTTATTACAGTATTCGCCGTCGAAATGGTGAAAACCCCACCAGATTTGGAAAAAACTCAGGGGTGAAAGGGTTAATGCTAAAAAAATATAAAATTTTATGAGACAAACGTCAGTTCATCTTAAATCGCATTAGTATGGAAAGCTTTCTGTTCACAAAAATTTATACCGACTGCATCATTTTTGAAAAAGAATACAAATCGAAATCCACCACTCTATTACCGCCCGCCCGCACCACCAACGCAAAACATTTATTTCTCAATAATATAATTTTTTTGTTATTATCGCAGAACGTCACCGATAATGCACGTTAGGAATGACGCATATGAACGCAGTTGATTTATGTAAAGTAATTTGCATGAAATAAGATAAAATGAACGTAGTTTCATTTACTGCCCTCGTATACCATGAATTTCGTTCGATTTTATGGTTGGGCCATCACCAGATTTCTCCTGATCTGCCCGCAGCTAAATACAAGCGTTACGCTTAAGCAAGGAATTTAATTAAGTACTAGGCGAATAGTCAAACAACTGCACGAAATACGTAGCTGCTATAAATCACGAGACAAGCAGAGATAACAATGCAAATGCTCATGACGCAATGGGCGTGCAAGTGCATGTGTTTGTATGTGTTTGTATGTGTTTGTATGTATGTGTGTGCAACTAGATTAGGTGCTAGCCAACTTTGCTTATCATTTGTCATGCTATGACAGTTGTTGGTTTACATATTTTGACACTTGTCAACTTCGGAGTCTGAGCGGTCATAGCGGCCATAGTGGTAGCAATAATAATCGTGGCTGCTATGATAACCTAACTGTATATGTTTGTTTGTACGTACATTAAGGCGTATCACGAAAAGAAATTAATAAAAATAGTAGTAGTAATTAGTAGTAGAACTAGTAAAAAAAATAGTGGTCGAAATTAGTTAAAATAGTGGTAGTAAGCAGTACGAACATCAGTAAAAATAGTGGTAATAGTGATTGGTAGTAGCATTAGTAAAAAATACTCACCGAAATTAGTAAAAAATAGTGGGAAAAAGTGAAAATAATGATAGAAATTAGTAAAAATAGTGGAAGAGAGTAATGAAAATTGAGGGAATAAATTAGTAAAAATAGTGGTAGAAATTAGTCAAAATAGTGGTAGAAATTAGTAAGAAAGTGGTAGAAACTAGCTAAAATAGTGGTAGAAATGAGTAAAAGTAGTGGTAGAAAATAGTGAAAATAGTGGTAGAAATAAGTATTAGCATTAGGTAGAAATTAGTAAAAATAGTGGTAGAAATTAGTATGAAAGTGGTAGAAAGTAGTGAAAATAGTGGTAGAAATGAGTAAAACTAGTGGTAGAAATTAGTAAAAATAGTGGTAGAAACTAGTAAATATACTGGTAGAAACTAGTAAATATACTGGTAGAAAGTAGTGAAAATAGTGGCAGAAATTAGTAAAAATAGTGGTGGAAAATAGTAAAGCGGTTCTGACGCGACTTTCGTTACGCAATGTAAGAAATCACTGCCGCTAAAGAAGTTTTACTTCAAAAACTGAAACGGTAAGCCGCTACATAAATATTAAAAACAATAAATTTTTTTTGTTTTTGAATAAAGCCTAATACTTTTTTAGCAAAGTCCTCATAATTTTACGAAAGCTTTGCATTTATAGTATGAAAAAAAAACCAGAGCTGGTATTTCTAAATTTAGTGAAGGTACAAATCAAAACGGTTTTTAAGCTATAAACCTTTTAAAGGCCAAATACAGTCCTGAGTAGGAACTTTCCGGCGACATAAAGATTTGAAAAAATCGGGCATCAAAGAAGAAAGTTATGGCATAAAATAATCGAGTTTGTCGATTTGTGCTTGGTGTCGGCCCAAAGAATTGGTACAGTCAAAATTTTTTGTCACACGCTAAATTTTTTTCCCCTTCATATAACGTGATACGTCTTAATGTCCATATCGACGTCAATGCCAGCGTCAGTCCAACGAGAAGCCGGTAGGGTAGTCAATATCATTTTATGCGTGGTACTTTGAAGTCGTAAACCATATTGATAGAAACTGTCGTTGATTATGTTGGAATATTTGTTTAGGACCATAATTTATTATTATACATAAATATCGATGTATGTATGTGTAAATGTTCGTGGCGATGTGTAAGCATAATAAATGTAGGATATTGGCCACTTGCGTGATCCCATACACCACGAAATACTGTGACTGCGGGACACTTTAGCTCTCCATTTCCATTGCATCCCTCGGCTAAGCTTCCAGCTATACAAATACACACGACCACTAACATGTTTGCAAACAGTGGCGGATCCAGGTAGGGGAAAATTGGGCACTTACCGCCCCCACCACAAGCTTTAATACTCATATAAAAAATTGATGGCTTTACGTGCGTTCAAAATAAAAAAAAAATTGCTCGAAAACCCTTACATCTATACGAAAAATTTTGTCGCTCCATTCTTAGTGAGAATAATTTAGGGGCAAGTAATAAAATATTCCGCGTTATCCTGAGTTTCACTCACTATAAATTTCGCTCGCAAATTTTTCGATTTCGTTTGTCGGAAACACTAATTTCGGGCGAAAAGAGTAGCCATTTTCACTGGATTTTTTCATTTAAATTCGAGAGTCAAACATACAGAATCAAAATGCAAGTAATGATTTTATTTATAAACTTACAATAAAAACCAACGGAATTTATTTTTATTCTAGAAGTAAACTATAAATAAGAACCAGAGCGATTTCATTTTAAATAGAATGCAGAAAAACTGGGCATTGCCAGGGGTCTTGTGAGTGAGGGAATGCAACTGCCTCTCAAGTGTCTCCGAGTTACCCATTGATCGGGATTGTCTCTTCCCTAAATTTGCCTTTTTATTGAACTCGAGTTAAGCAGCAGGAACCTAAATGTTTAAATTTAGTGTATTTGGCTTTTCTCAAAGTTACATTTTGTAAACAAAACACTGAGTTGTAATTTTCATGTTCGAATTTCACTAACTGTTTCGAAGTGAAATTAATTTCGGGCGGGACTCAAAATAATCTTATTCACTTGGGACCAATTTTTTTCATGCGAAACTCAGAATAAGGCTGATTACGTCTCGGGATCATAAAAAATGTCTTTAATTAAAAAATATATATTTTCTACAATAGTATCTATAGTTTATGTATCGAAACAAAGGACCCTACCATTAGAACGTTTAATTCGGAGTATTCGTTTCTCAGTCATTAACGAATTTCAAGAACGACCGTTGAAGACCAGCATGCTCAAAATACCTACCATAAGAGTGCTATGGGGCCGCGAAGAAAGATTTTCTGAGACTTCATAACAACCCTCCGTACTCCGTCTTCTTGATAAGAATGTTGATTTTGTAATAAAAAAAATTTTAAAAAAAGAGAATAGAGGGAATTATACCCATTGTTAACACGATAACTTTCGCAAGCAAGCAGAATATTTTCCTCCGTGGTCACATAGACGATGAGCCAATACTGCTAACCAGAAAAAATGCGACATCAGCGCTTCTTTAAGTTCAGAATCGATTCGTCTTCGAGCGATACTTAAACCAATATATATTGACTAACTAACTAGTATTTAAGTGCGGTAGGAGATATGGGAGAAAATTTAAAAAAAAATTTTGTTTAGTCTAACCGCGTCTTTAATGAATTTCCAGATCTTTCAGCAAAAACAACATTTAACTTATGATTTGTGCATGAAATTTGGCTAAATTTCTATATCGGGCAAACTTGGGACGACTTCTTAAAAAGACTAGATGAAATATATTCCAAAAATTAATGCGTAGGAATTTGAGAAGATTATAGGGTCGGTCTACATTTACATTCCTCTATTAGACGTTACCAGTGAAGGTAAGAGATTTTCGATGAATTTCAATTGATATATTGCTTTTGGCTTGTGGTTGAATGCTGGTCTAGAAATCCAGGGACTTGGGTTCAAACCTTGGTAAAGTCTAGAAAGGAAAAAGTTTGATTGGGATACGTGATGATCTCCGAAATAGCAGCTATCAGTTCGAATACTTTTGCTTTCTCATAATATAGCTACTCTAATAAAAACTGGCCTTAAGCTAAGCAAAATTACATTAATAGTTTTAAATTTCTGGCTTGCAGATATTCCATGTTCTGTGATAGTGGATGAATTTAAAAGACACATCGATTTTTTGATGGAAATTTTAAGCTGTATTCTCAGTAGTCACGATTACATTCACAATTTGTGGTTCAAACGTAAACTAAATCATTGGCGATGACTAAGCTTACACTCAGACTCAATATATCTGCTGAAGGCTTAAATAAACAGCACTTTTCATTTGCTTATTGCTTATTAATTTAGGAAGGCATTTTTGAAGAGCCTGTGCCAAACGGTCGCAAAGCTCCTCGGAATGGAACTTTTTTAAAGTTATGAGGTGAATATAATTTGTCGACCTCATAGAGAAAAATTTGATAAGCGAAAAATTTTACAAGAAATTGGAAATTTTTGACAACAAGCAGAATGAAGAACAAGACTGAAATTAGTATGTATTACATGTAGTAATATATACGAAAATCAAGGGGATTTGCAGTAAAAAGGCGCCACCGGCTAAATGTTAGCAACCCCATATTACTTATAAGTAACAAATAGCTTTGTTTATAATTATTAAGAAATTTAAAATAAAAATTAACAACAACATTAATTTATTGGTTACGGTTTAAGCATTTCAAGCAGAAAAGGCAAATTTCCTCACCATAGCAAAGACATATCTCGACATAGAACTTTGCTATCGTTTGCCCCAGGCCCTAAGTAAGATTTGCAGGCCTATTCTACAAAAGATAGTTCATAGTCTTTCGAAAGACAGTTGCAAATATAGTTTAAAATACTTTTGGGTTTTTTTTTTGGAATATAAGTCGTATACAAAAAAGCACGCGTGGTTTTTTTTTTAAATATTAAATATTAATTACAGTAGTATCTCGATAGACCGGACACCCTTGATGTTGGGGGTCGTCCGGATAACGGCGGTGTCCGGATTATAGAAATTTTTTTAATAGTTATTTGCGCGAAAGAAATATGACACAATTAATATATATTTTTTTAATTCAAATTCAGGTTTTATTAAAATTTATGTAAACGTGGAAAGTTTTAATTGTTGTGCATTTGAAAAAACGTATCAATTTTGGTCTGTTTAGAGTTTTCCAGAAACATTTTATCTGCAGTTTCCTTTAAGCGTTTTAAGGTAAAAATGTCCATAGCCGAACCGTCAATTTGCTCTGCACACTGAATCGCTTTGGAAAAAATACAACTACTTATTTTATTTTCCACTTCAACTATGCTATAGTCAGAGTCAGAAACATTTTCCTCAATATTATCGTTTTCCAACACGGACTGCACAATTTCCCGATCAGAAAAATCGTATTCGAATCATCTCTTCCAATATCTGTATTATCAGTTCGAAGATATTTTAAAAGTTGTTTTCTGTATGACACTTTTACATTTTGAATTAAATTTTGATCTAAAGGCTGTATAATTGCAGTGCAATTGGGTGGAAGAAAGACAATTCGAAAATTTGGGTCTGTGCCAATATCTTCTGAGCTTGGGTGACATGGAGCATTGTCGATTAGTAAAATAGCTTTTAATGGTCTATTATTATCTTGCAAAAATGTTTTTACATTCGGTATAAAATATTTCCTGTACTATTCTGTAAATAAGAACGTTGACATCCAACCTTTTTTACTTGCCTTATAAATTACAGGCACATTGAAATTTTTAAATTATCGTGATGATTAGTTGATTTGCCTATTACCCAAAGGGGTAGCTTATGTGGCCAGATGCATTACAACAAGGCATAAAAGTTACACGATCCTTTGAAATTTTTCGACCAGATGCAGATTTTTCCTGCGAGTGCGCCAATATATTTGCAGCAATAACTTTCCAAAAGACTGCAGATTCGTCGGCACTATAAATCTGCTCATGGTCTAGGTGCATTTCTTCGATAATAGATTTTAATTTCTGCCTAAACGGTTCCACCGCAGAAACATCGCTGCTTACTTTTTTACCACAAATTTTTAATTTTCTTATGCCATGTCGTGCCCCAAACTTGCCACAAAATCATTTTTGGCAGTTATTTTATTGTAGAAATATTTTGCTTTGTGTTTTGATATAGGAATATTCTGGTTTCTCTGTTGAACAAACCAAGTCATTAAGGCCTTCTCCATATCAGGATGTTCTCCTAGTCGCATGGTCTGCCTTTTTCTGAGAAATATCACTAAATTATTTAAACTGTAAACCAAAATGTTGCAATTAAAGTACCGATATTCTTCGAACTGCTGCAGCAAAAACTCACAAAGTAAAGTAAAAAACATAATACCAAAGAGAATAGAGGAACAAACGGCTGCATTTTTTGTATCGTCCGGATTAAAGAGTAAAAAATGTAAAACTGTCCGGATAATAGCAATGTCCGGATTATAGATATGTCCGGCCTAAAGGGTGTCCAGTCTATCGAGATACTACTGTATGCTATAGCATGACGGTTAATTTATAAGTTTATTACATATTTATACGCTTCAAAACATTTCCTGAAATAAAAACAATACAAAACTAAAAATCCGCTCATCAGTATGTATATCTTTCAATTCGTTTTGATAAAATCAGAAAAGAGGTTTCAAGATAGTTAGAGTAGACATTTGTCTTGCAAAAGATTTTTGTCTTTCGAAAGACTGTGGGGAGTTAAAAGACATTTGCTAGAATTGCACTGTTAACTACATAATTTCATTATTTTCGGTAAAAGCCACCTGAATTTCCCCTCCCAAAAGCCTCATCTATATCCACCTCTGCTCGTAAGGCAAAAAAAATTGATATGCCTTTGTGTGTGTGTGTTTAGTTGTCTACTTTGTCCCATCGAATACTACCATGTGGGTGGTCCTATCTTAGTGCTGTTTTTGTTAATGTCAGCTTATCCGTCGTTGCTTCGTCATTTGATTTGTCTATGGTGGCTTATCAATCATTACATATGGAAATAAATATATTTATGTATGTATGCATGTATGTATATAAAACTAACTACCTACATATCGAATGCCCTAAGGCAACCTAGATTGGCCTGTTTAATTTGTTTGTAGGAAAAACACACACACATACACATATAATACATAAATATGTATATTGCTATCTATAGTTAGCCCATTGGCAATGAATTTCAATATGCTGCTACTGATTTATGATTACTTGCTTATTGGCTTTTCGAGCAACACAAAATCTCACATAGATACGAATGTACTCGAGCTCTGCACGCAAATTGTAGTATTAATTGGAATACTTCGTCATTGATTAACTACAGGGAAAACCTAATCTAAACAAATGGCACAAATTTGTAATTCAAAGTAGCCAGTTATATATCGTAGATTTTGAAAAACTGCGCTCCACACTCGAAGGCAGTGCTTTAATAGCTAAGCGGCAAATGGTGATTTAAAAGCTAAGAAAAAAATATCAAATGAATTTCTTAGCGGAGACGCTTCCGCTTTTTTCGAACATCGAGCTAATTTCATTCAGCAACAGAATTACTTAGTCATGACTCAAATTCGACTAAAAGCAGAGCAAGGCCTTCGTACGGTGTGTTACCATCCGAGCAAGTGTGGTTTAATCCGGCATAGCGTACGGTGGCGGTTTTGGCGGATAAAATACAGTTTTTGAACATTCAATTCTTATATTGAACAGTTCAAAAAGCAATATTTCAATAAGCAAAAATGCATTTTAACTTTTTACAAAAATAAAAATTTTATACAAATAAAATAAAAGTAACCGAAGTCAGAAGCATTATATTCAACTAAAATAGTTTGAGATTTTTATTGAACTGATCAATATGGATTTCCAACTTTTGTTTTGATGGTTTTGTTTTGATGGCTTTTGTTGTAAGCGAATCCTTTTCAAACTTTTTTCGGTTTACACTTATACCAATGCGTCATTTCTCTTGTAGTTTTAATTGAACACAACTTTTTTAAGCATGTGGCAACCTCCTCGAAAAATATTTCGTATAAAAAGCTTTCTTAAAAGTTTATCTCTTCACACCATGAGTGCAGAATTCCAGTTATCTTACTAAATAAACTATATCAATATTTGAAACAAGTGGCAATCCTCTACAAAAATGTTTTCGCATAAATTGTTTCGTTTCGTACCAGCTCTGCTGCACTTCACTTGGCTTATAAAATCAATCAAATTTATATTTTAAGCCTACCGTAATTTCCATACCCTTCCCGTTAAGAGGCCTTGTTTACTTGTTATAACTTTAATTAAGTTTGGCAACAGGTGGCAACCCTCTACAAAAATATTTTTGAAAAAACGCTTTCCTAAACTCTTCAGTTTGACACCCATATTGAGAAATTTCATTTAACCTATTAATATAATTTATTTTACGCTGAAAATGGTGGCAACCTTTTTTCAAAATATTTTGAAAATGAGGTATTCATTGGTACCCATTTGTTATATCAATATTTGAAACAAGTGGCAATCCTCTTCAAAAATGTTTTCGCATAAATTGTTTCGTTTCGTACCAGCTCTGCTATACTTCATTTAGCTTATAAAATCAATCAAATTTATATTTTAAGCCTACCGTAATTTTCATACCCATCCCGTTAAGAGGCCGTGTTTACTTGTTACAACTTTAATTAAGTTTGACAACAGGTGGCAACCCTTTACAAAAATATTTTTGAAAAAAAGCTTTCCTAAACTCTTCAGTTGGACACCCATATTGAGAAATTTCATTTAACCTATTAATATAATTTATTTTACGCTGAAAAAGGTGGCAACCTTTTTTCAAAATATTTTGAAAATGAGGTATTCATTGGTGCCCATTTGATATCGCTGATTTCGGTAGTTGAATTTTAGCTTTCAAAAAGGTGGCAACCCCCTTTAAAAATAGCTAATATGGCAACTCACCCAAATCTTTTCCAAATCTCTGCAGTCATCATTTAGCAATATTTGATTTAACGCCACGTGTTCAGCTGTACTGAATGTAACTGAAAAAATTAAGGCGCACATTTAGCACAGCGCCATCTGTTGAGAATTTTTCGAAATTTCTATTTTCCTAAACCTTTGCGTAGCAATTCCGCAATCAAACATCCGAACAAACTTCGATTAATTTTTTTATACATATATAGAAGATATAACCAAACAAATTATACTTCATAAATGACGGCTTCAATTCTTTAATGGACAAAAACTTTCTTCTCTCGGTTCTCCTCCGTCCTCTAGTTTTAAGAAAATGAGAGACGGTAATGTTTTTTTTTCATTTTACGTATCCTTGATTTAAATAACGAAAGTCGATAGATTTTTTTTTTGTTAAAGCTAAAAAAGGGCAGAGATGACCCTTGGAGTATTCGAGAGAAAGATTATCCACCTTAAGTCTGCGGCGGCAACCACCGCAGACGATGGGACGATAGCTGTATGAGCTTTACCGCGACATATTCCAGCGAATTAAAATAATTACGTACGAAAGCTCAGTCTTAAAAATATTCAACGTGGTTTCCCGAGGAAGAGGAAATACCAGGTGGAGAAGGACTTCGATCTCTAGCTGGCGCCAGTTAGCAATGTCGAGAAGGGACTGACCAAAATTACTTAAAGCACCAATTAAGAAGAATAAGAAGAAGATAAAATAGGGCATACTTTTAGGGTTATGCTAATCTATTGTCAATTATATTCAAGTCATAATTGCAACCCTTTTTCTTACCACTTTAAGACACTTTAAGGCGTTTCTGAGGTTAGGCTTATATGCGAAGTGTCCGTTAAAATAGACGAAGTACAGCAATTTTTCTGGTTAGATCTTACAATATTATTAAAAACATATTGAACGAATTTCGGGGCCATATTTTTTACGGTGCGCTTTTCATGACATTTTTAGAGCGTTTTTGAGATTAGGTTTGTACGGTAGGCATGCTTCAAGTCCTACGCCAACTTCAAGATTTTCAAAACAGTTTGTGGAGCTGCACCACTGTGGCGGGTGCCAGTCATTTCACCCTGCTAACTGTCGATAAATGTAAACTCAAATTAAAGACAAGTTCATCGCCTAAAACTATTGATTTTACTCTGCCACCCCTAGTGCATAACAGATCGTATACTTTCAGGAGTGGATCTTTATTCTGCCTTTTTCTCTGCCTACATTTCATTCCATCGTCTATAAAATATGCCGACGCAAAGCTCGCTTCAGATTTAGCCGCTTTCGATATTTTTATTACTAGTTCGCAAAAGTTTTGGGTTAGTATTCTTTCATTAATAGAAATGCCATAAATTTACAGATATCATGAGAACTTTAGCGCACCCAAGCCGAAGAGGTTTCGCTCTTGCTGTCATGCGATAATTTTCAATGCAAAAAATGTTAAAAGGGCATAAATTCTCTGCACAAGCAGCACTATAAGCGCAAAATATTTGTAATTTCTTATAACTAATTTAAGCATCTTTTTCTTGCTCGTCATTTCCATCAATCCATTGTGAATTAGTTTGCTATTTATTTCAAAGGAAATTAATTACTATTGATTGCTATTAGTTGGCAATTCTTTCATCAGTTTTTTGGTTGCAACACACGCTATTCCTTTCATTTTGGTACGTCTACATATCTACATACTAAGTATATATTTATCTATAAGTGGCTACCATTTTCGTCAGTCTAATAAATTAACGAGTAGCAAATTACAATGATATATTTCCTCTAAAACAAAATGGGGGAATAAATAACTACACCAAGTAGCCTTGGCGACAGTGCACGAAAGATAATTAATTTTTATGGATTGATTGGCATAGTACTGATATTGATATATGTATGTATGTGGGTTATGGCTACAACATTGATTGATGTCATCACGCAATTAGATACAAAAAACAAAAAATGTATGGTCATAAACCACTAAATAGTTTGCGTAAAGCAAAAACCGGGAAAAACACTGTTGAAACGTTGAGCGATTAGAGAATTCGACTATGGCATATAAGAAGCTTTAAATAAAACAACGATAGCCAACGCTAAAATGAAATTTAAAGTTTTTATTTCTTAGCTATACTCGTTGGCCTATATTTTGGCATAATATTAATTAAAACAATAAAATATAAAAATACTAGCTGACCCGTCGTGCTTCCTTACAATGCGTGAATAGGGTTTCTAGAGATATTTCACATTCAGCGCCACCTATCGGACCAACTTTCAACTCAAATATTTATATTTATGTGGTTAATACGTGTTTTGAATTTGAAACAAATCTGACTGTCGGAAATTTGGTTTTTTAGAAATATGTCGACATTAGCGCCACCTATCGGATTTTTTGTTTACACAATAAACACCTTTGCAAACGCACCGCTTAAATTTCAGCTCAATCGGTTGTGTAGTTTTCGAGTCTAAGAACTACATACCAACACACACGCAGGTCCGTTTTATATATAGGAAAATATAGGAAAGCCTGACAGACCTTATCCGGCCTATATTTGTTTATTAATTTCCCTTAACATATGTAATCAGAAATCGCATTTCGGTTTGTGTATAATGAAATTATATTTGACGTTTCAAATAGCTGGCAACCTCTTCAGAATTTAGCTATAAATTTTTCCAAGCGAAACGAACGGATTGAAATCCATATTTTACAATTTTATATATATACTTAGTGCATAATTTAATTAAATTTGACGTTTCAAACAGGTGGCAACCTGCTTCAAAAAGCAGCTAGCTATTAACCTTCTCCTGAGCTAAACGAACCGTTTGACACTAATATTCTGAACCTGTCAAAATTTAAACGAAAGCAAAGAGGGCTCACTGGAGGACGACTTTTCAACCAGCTAGGAACCCCTTTAAACTACAGCTAAACATTGAGTAAAATAAGTGCTGTGCCATGGTAAAAAATTGACTGTAGTACTTCGAAGAAATTGATATTTATGAAATGGATACTGCAGTTTGACTTCATTTGTTGTCAATTGATAGTAATTATTTTTTAATAATTCAAAGCCGAATTTCTTTAAGCGAAATCAAAAATATTGCTTTAAGTTATGGTTTCACTATCGTTTGAGGAGATCTCTACTTTGTCGACCCTTAGCTCTGCCTTCGAATGCGGCGTGGGGATTGGGTTGGTTTTAAACATCCTTTTTGGGTCCTAATTGGCACTATAACCGATTAGACGATTTTGGCCGGTTCCAACACAGCACGCCAGCCGCTTCTTTGTCTTGTTAACCGACGGCAGGACGGTAACCAAGCCCTTTTCTAATTGGTCTTCACATCGTAGAGGAAGCCATCTTTTTACTATGCCACCACCAACAAGTTTTGCGGGGAATACTTTCAAGACTGGAACATTTTCTTCCGTAAGTACAACAAGTCGCAGCCAACATAGCCGCTGCAATCAAATCGCTGGACTATGTCTAGTCACTGTAAGCTTATCGTTCCATCGTCTGCGGCATTCTCTGTCGCAAAGACGTAGAGGGCAATACATTTTTCGGAGAATCTTTTTCTCGAGCACTCCAAAGGCCATCTCATTCGGTCTTAGTAGCGACCAGGCTTCACCGCCATACAATAGCACGGGCATGATGAGAGACTTATTGCAGGTGGTTTTGGTTCGTCGAGAGAGGGCTTTACCGCACATTTGCCTACCCTGCCCAAAGTAGCGCTTATTGGCAAACGAGAGCCGACAGTATTATCGGTGTTGCCGCTTGTTCTTGTTCTAGAAGTCCTCCACTTTTTCGAAATTGTAATTATCCACAGTGATTATTTGATGACTAGGGGTACTTCGTTTTGCCCTCGTTCACCGACAGACCCGTTCTCTTCACTTCTTTATCTAGCTGGACGAAGACAAAACTTATGGTGCGGTTAAAACTGAACATGATATGCTTAAAAACCTAGATTTTGAAGACTGTTTTGAGAAGTGGATCTATAGGCGGAACAATAATACTAGGTAATGGATTTATCCTTGGTGGGAGTCTATATAGTCCCATCTCGTTTCTTTCGTCTTTATGTTATTTGATGGTAGCTTCATCTAAATTTGTAGCAGACCCGAGAGAGAGAAGATAACCGATACACATCATCTCCTTGTCGACTTTAAATCACTTAACTTTCGACTGCATGAGAAGAATTTGTCAATTCGATGTTCGAATTTTGTATCTAATGTCATTGCGCCTATGTAAAATGACGCTGAGCAAAATCACCAACTCAGTCAGTATTGGGACGAACCTCTCCGTGCCGTTTGATATCAAATGAGGTTACAGACAGAGGACTCCCTATCGTGCGACTTCTTTAACATTACGTTCAAAAATCAAAAATTCTTTTAATTTGTGGAAATAACCAGATATGACAAGGTGGTGCTAGATCTGGGGAACATGGCACAAGTCATATTTTTCCGATGCAAAAGATCGACATCAAGATAGTCGTTATTTTAGCACTGATGTAAAAAGTAGCGTGGCAAATTCTCTTTCTTCCGGGTTTCCAACAAGTTATTGAAAACTTTTGGTAAGCAGTCATTGGTTATGCAGTTATGGCTCGGCCCTTTTCCACGGTAGTTACAACTACTATTTTCGATCGGGTGATCATCGGGTGGCATCATTACTTTTGTTGCTTAGCTTTTGCGCGTGGGGTTGCTCCATAGCATGGACTGATTCGTCGCCAGTAACAATTTTACTAAAGCTGCAAGACTGCCCATTTTCGAATTTATGTAAGAAAATTTGAGCAAAATGAACGCTTGCCTCTTCTTGGGTTCAATTTAAAATTCGTAGAACTCATCGACCAGATTTCTTCGTGTATTCCAGAGGATTACTACAGCCGTGACATTCAAGCTCAATTACAAACATCCCTTGGGTCAATCGTGGATTTTCTGCAACTTTGGGCCAGAGCCACCAGAGCCACAGTGACGGCATCAGTAGAGGATTTTGGTCGACCTTCTCGGTGCTCATCCTCCACAGAAAACTGTCCAGTCTGGGCACTTCGGTACCACTTGGAAATTATCTGTAGAGACTATGCTAGCTTCAACTATTTTGCGTTTGTTCGCCTCCATTTTAAACGATGGTTAAGAAATTTAGAAAGCGGTTTCGTAAAATAATTGCACATGATTTGTTATTAATTTAAGATTTAAAAAGGATCAGTTTTTTTTTTAAGTACCCTCATATCCTCAGAAATTTTCTTTACCACTAGATCATCGAAAGACGTGCATACATATAAGAAATCAATTTCTCCAAATGAGGGCGCTTGTCACGCTTGTACTCATTGTCATCGTTAGCGTCACTTAGCTTACAGAATTACACTTATGATGATAATAATGGCACTGCCAATGAAAGTCTGGCAGACAAAGTCTACTAAAGCAAACAAACCGGACAGATAATATTGAAAAATTATAAATTTTTACTAGCTTTGCATTATAGCTAGTGAATAATTGTGAAAGTAATTTGTCTACTCACACTTGACGGCCACAAATGACTTTAACAGCAACGCTTACAATGCGCAGTTTGTAAGGCAATGTCAAAAGCAGTCAAAAGCACTCGAGGCAGACTTCATGTCAAAGTTCAAAACTACTTAAGTTTGACAATTATTCGCACTTATGGTATGTGAACAAACACAACAGCAACAACAACAACAACAAAACACTCTCATGTATGCACACACAAATGTATGTACATGTGTGTATGTGTGTGTGTGTTTGTGTAAGGAAATGTTATACATCTGTAGTAATGGTAAAACTACCGCGTCAATTGCTGTATGGCAAATTATGAACGAGGAGGAGCAAAAACGAAAAGCGATTACAAAGTAGGCATAAAGTAGCGAACGATGGTGACAAAGGAGGGGCAGTGACAGAAAGCAGTGGCACATCAATAGCAGGAAAACGCACACACACGCACACGCACACACACCACAGCACACCACACCACTACTTTGACATCACTTTGGAGAACACTAGCACGAATGTTATATAATAACTGTACGAATTGCATAGGCTACATAAAATCATTCATGATGACACGAAAGTGCACTTATTTAAGTTGAAAAGGCAAAATGTCAAACAAGCCACAAAACGAACGTCAGTGACATGAGCGCAAGATGTTTATACTGGTACACAGCAAAAAAAAAAAAAAAAAAAAAAAAAAAAAAAAAAAAAAAACCCAAAAACGACATCAAAATATATACGAAAGCAAAATACAAAAAAAAAAAGTTGTAACTATAAGTAAATGTGCAAAGGATATGCGGCCTTGACCGGGTGTATTGTTGTTGGTTAGCACAAGTAGCGTACTTTCTTGTAAATTCATTATTTATTGAAATAAAATAAAGTAGAAATAAAAGTCTTATACATATGTATGCCTCTTTGCAATGCATGTAGATGAAAAAGTGTGAAGAACAGATACTTGTTTGAAATCAGGATGGGTAATCAATTCGAAGGAAAAAAAAATTTACAATGAATTTCATTTAAGGCTAATATTTAACAAATAAAAAAATTTGCTGATACTTTGCTTTTGTACGCAAAATAGTGTATGTTTTGTATACGCACAGTATGGTCTATAGGAAAATTATAATCACATCACACAAATTTAAATTTTTTTAACTGTTATTTATTTTATAAACAAAAGTCTCGTGTCACGGTGTTTGTGATCTTCTAACTCCTCCGAAACGGTTCGATCGGTTTTTCCTGAAATTTTGTATTAATAAAATATATTTGGTAGATATGAGACTAGGTCGTAAAGTACAATTTATGCTATGGAGAGGGTTGCCACCTGTTTGAAAAGTAAAATTTAATTGAAATATAGAAAAGTTATATGAAATATTGAAATATCGATATACTAAAAACATAGAGTGTCAAACTCTCCGAAGAAAGTTTAAAGCTAGCTATGTATATTTTTTAAGGGGGTGCCACCTGTTTGAAACGTTAGCTGTTAATAAAATATACACAAGTAAACAAAATATGGGCAGCAAACGGGTCGTATCACTCAGAAGAAGGTTTACAGCTAGCTAAATTTTGAAGAGGGTTGCCACCTACTTGAAACGTTAAATTTAAGTAAATTAAACACAAGGACATATGTACATACTTATATAAAATATTAGTATCAAACGGGTCGCTTCACTGGAGAGAAGGTTTATAGCTAGCCATACTTTGAAGAGGGTTGCCACCTACTTGAAAAGTCGAATTCAATTAAATAATACACGAGTTATGTTTATGAAATATTAAAGTAAAAAGTAAAGCCAAACTGTTAACTCCAGTGAGGAGCGTGTTCATTCTTTTTTTCTTGGAAAGCGTTGCCACCTGTTTTAAAAGTCGAATTAAATTAAATTATGCATAAGTCATGAGATATATTAAAATATGGGTGCCAAACGGTTTGTCTCGGCAAGAACTTTCATAGCTAACTTTATGAGAGTTGCCACCTGCCGGAAAAGTCGAATTTAATTAAATTACACACAAGTTATATTAAATAGCAAAAGATGGATGACAAACCGGTCGTTTGAAAAATTGTTGATTTTTCATAATATTCCTTAATTCAAACTGGCTTCGAGCTCAAATAAAATTATACAAAATTTTTAATTATAACAACAAAAAATTGTGTAAAATCAACGGCCACTTGAAACTTACAATTTGTTATATTAAAATTCAATGGGCTCGAAAACTGCATTCGCAACATTTTTGGGGAAGTCTAATCAAAAATTTTGAAATTTTGAATAAATTTAAAAAAAAATTTTTTTTTTAATTTTACATAAAATGAAAACTTGCGTTTAAATAAAATTCAAAAAATTTAAAGAAAGTGGCATAACAATTTTGGACATTTTAATACCAGCGGCAACTACGATTTGCATTATTTGTGACTTCATCACCTTTTGAAGCTTAATGTTTTGAGAACGATAGGATCTTTATATATAGGTATTCTCTACCTATCAATGAAAGTTACATCAAAACTGTGACATCCACAAAAAAAAATTATTTGGGAAAACGCCAGTCAAGTGCAAGCACTATTTCTGCTTCTCTTCATTAACTTGGTACACAATTTGAATTTGAATAAAATTGCATTATAAAGACCTCAGCGTCATCTAGCGGATAAATTGTTTGTTCGAAGCAATTTTCTTAGCAGTTAATAAATTATAAAATGCGATAAATTATAGTTAACACACATTTTAAATTTGAATAAAATAACATCATAAAGACAAATTATACAACGATTATGTCGAATCCAGCGCAATCTAGTGGATAAATTGAGCACCTATGTTGAAATCACGTAACACACATTGGTTGCATTATTCCCTTCAAACAAAAATTAGCAGTACTTTTTCATAGGAAATATCAAATTTATTATATTTTAAGACTTCCAACAAAATATTTCGAAAAAATATTGAGATTTATGCGAGCTGGACTGATTTGAAAATACTTTTTTCAATAAATGAAAATAGTTTTTTAAAATATTAAAAAAAAAAAAAAATTTGCTCAAATGATAGAACGTTTGGTTTAAGGGGCTTGCTGCTGTGTTTAAATTTTTTGCAAAATAAATTTAAGAAAAACTTGAATAACTCAGCCACAAATTTATTGATTTAGATTAATTTGTTTCTTTGCAAATAAACCCATTTGCAAATCTCATTACCATGATTCCCATAAAATGTTTAAAAATATTTGTACGCAGATCTTTTGAGCTTAAAGTATTTTATTATCTGCGGTGTTGTTTGTTTTAATTTTAAAGGAGATTTTTTTTTAAGAGGACGTCAATTTTGGAGTTACGTTCTAACTAGTACGGCTGACGTAATATATTTTGTAATTTCGGTCCAAAAACCGCAACTTGGTCAGGCCACCTAAACATCAGCGAGAACTGAAAATAATTATATCTAAATTTTAGAATTTTATACTAAAATATAGCTTATACCCACGCAAGAAACACATAAATTAAAGTTTAAAACTTTTAGTTTACAAAAATTACAAATATTTTCACAAAATTTCTTTAATTGAAAAAAAAAATTTCTTCGAAAATTTCAATAATTTAAAAAAAAAAATTTCTAGCGAATTAATTTTTTCGTAATAAACGTAATTTTAAAGTGCTAAATTTTTGATGGTGTGTTCTCGAAGGTTTTCAAAAAAAATTCCGTTGACCGTTCAAGTAATCGAAAGGAAATAATAAGCGGTGTAGTTGAACCGTTAAGCGAAAGACAATAACCGATTATAACCTGGTTTTATATTCGCACCAATACCCGGTATTAGATAGTTAGAGGTACAAAGAGAAATCAACTTACCAAAAAAGGGACGCGGAAGGTGGTGCACTAAAATAATTTGTGTAAAAATTTGGTTATTATTTCAAAATATTGCACAACAAAATCGAGAAAAAGTACCGCTCATTTCGTTTGTCTTTTAATTATATAAAAGAAGTGAAGGTAAATCCCGCGGGTACAAGTTGGTACCTATACAAATTACACTGCCACTTAATCTCTTTTTGTGTTTCAGATTTCATAGCAAGTATTTTTTTTTTATTATTGTGTTTCTTAAGGGCAAAGTAGTAAATATAAAAAAAACAGAAAAAGTAAAAAAAAAAAAATCAAAACAACTGAAGCCACTTATTTTTTGTAGCCAACATGGGTGGTTGTTGAGCAAATGATAAACAAAGCTCACAACGAAAAAACACACATCCCCCCCCATCTAGGTAGCAGGTATTTGCAAACATAATGCACCTAAAATGTTTTATACGCTTAACGCCCGCATTTAGAGAACAAAGTTGAAAAGTCAACGTTTGCAAAGCATATAAAATTTAATGTGCCACATACAATACTTTTGAATGCATAGCCCACAAATGGCATACAAAAACATATCCTTTTGTGTTGCGATAACGCTAACTATGCCTACACACACACATACACACATACACCACACAGATGCTAAATGCACACCAGGTAAAAAAAAAAAAAAAACAATGGAAAATTTAAAATGCTTTGGAATCTAAACGTTTGACGTTTTTTGTACGAGATCAGAGGATCAAAAGCACTGACGTGTAATGAAAGGACATTCATGCGCTCAAAAGTATGCTAACAATTTTTTAGTAAACTTCGGGCTCGCATAAGGCATCAGGCATCTCGCATCCACACTCACTCCCGTAAATTGCTACTACGTCAAATAATATTTTACTCGTAGTATCTCTGTACACAGATTCACTGATGCGCATAGACTCACTTAGCCTGTTAGAGGAAAATATTGTTGTTGGTTAAACAAAACAAAACACCTGCCAAACGTTTCATCATATCAGCCATCATAGACATTTGGTCAGCTGGAATTTTGCATGAGCTAATGCGCCTAAAATACACTTTATGTTTTTGTCATTTAAATGTTGTTTGTTGTTGTTGTTGTTTTTGTTTTTATAGCTGTAAAGCACGACATGCCATTGTATTGCATTGTTTTAGGCGCACCAGCATGGAAAATAACTCAAGTGCAATGCGTGTTGATAACGGACCAACGTCAAGCATTTGACTAATAATATATTTATGTATGTACATATGTTTATAAATATGGAGAGTGAAAATGAATGCATTCAATTTAAGACAAAGGCCTTGCAACGTGATTTTCTTACCTGCCTGCTTTCAGTTGCATTGCAAATAGTTCGCATGTAAGCTCGTCAAGCGTTAACGAAATATGCAATGAATTGCTGGCATGCGAATGCGATATTTATGCACACAATATGTGAAATGTTTTGTTCTTAATGTCAACATTTCAATCAACTTAACATTTCTGAAAATACATATGTCAAATTACATAGGTGTAACATACTTTAAGGCGGACAGAAGTGTGGAACGTTACGTTGGCATTCTACGTTACATAATCGCCAGTTTTGGCTATTTATTTTTTTTAATTTAACTTAATTTTTTTTTATAAAAATATAGTTAATTTAAGCGCTTAAATGCAAATTTCAAAGTTAGCTCAAATGGGGGAAAAAATTCAACAAACTTGACATAAAATTTCACAAATTTTCACGTCGAGCTCTTTAGCAAAAATTGCGGTATGCAGTTTCAAAGCCCACTCAGTTGTAGAGGGTAGAAATTACCGTTTATTTTATTTAGTTTTCCTGACACTTTTTTTAAATTCGTCCATATAAGGCATGCGCGGATTTTTTTTTTTTTTTTTTTTGTAAATAGGAAACACCTCGCAACAGCGGCAGTAAAAAAATGTTCAAAAATCAACGGTCCTTTTTAGCCACTTAAAAGTTCCACCTTATTTTCTAAATTGGAGTGGGCTATAAAGATTCGAATTAAAAATTGTTGAATGTTTCCTCCGTTAGGGCAAAGTTTAAAACTAGGACGTAACCGCTGTTTTTTCAAGAATGAACTATATTTTTATTGAAAAAATAATTAAAATTATATAAGGAAAAACAAATAGCGCAAACTTGTGATTATGCAACTGTTACTGTTATTTTTTGGCTGCAAAAAGGTTTTTACATTCGAACAAAGTCGAGCGACAAATGTTGTCTAAATCGGTCTATAAAAACTTGTCTAATCGCGCCTGCAACATACTTTTCTAATATCATGAATAGTGGATCTTAAATATGGGTTTTCTGAATAACTCGATTCTAGTGCCACCTAGCGAATTTATTTTTGTAAAAGCATTTCTCGCGCCACCCCCATTATTCATTTCTAATTTCACCAAAATAGAAATCATAATTACAGATATTCTGAATATCCTGACTCAGGCGCCACCTATCGGATTAAAATATATCCTGTATCTGTGTCACGGGCCTAAGGATAAAATTGTGCATTTATTTCTGAATCAAGTTGTCGCAAAGAAAACAACTACATTTTTATAAATATCGAGAAAAAGTTGTGCCAAAAAAAGAATTTTTTTTTAAAGTTACACAAAATTTAAAATTTCTGATTTTGCAAGTTAATTTTGAGAATATCGCGAAAAGTTCCAGAGCTCAAACAAAAATCACTGTGAGTTCGTTTTAAAGGGCTCCAATAATCTTTGGAAAATAAATTTCAAATTTGAACTTTCAGTGTTTCACAATCGAAAAGATCAAAGTCATACATACATATCTATCTTCAATCTATACTATAATAAAACTGTAGAAAAGTCGTGTCTGTACATTCAAAATTTTTAAAAAGTTACCGACGCTGATGCAAGGCACGTTGGAACATTTTTCGAATTATTGTCGGTCTGTTTGCCTGTTTGAGCGAAGTAAACCTCGAAACTACTGAATGGATCTTCATGGAACTTTAACTGATGGGTAGGCAGTGACCTTGGGTATAACATATGGTACATATATTCATATTTTATCAAAATATTAAAGGCACGATGGTGAAAAATCCACACACAGAAAACTATTTGGAAGGCTGACATAGCAATACCCTTTCTCTCGGACCCCTTATGAAGAACTGAACTTACGATTCCAAAACGGAAAATATATTCGGGGCTGGTTGACAATCGGATTGCGATTTCAGATGCTTTATGGCGAATATAATTGACGAAAGGTGGCGTCGTTACCAAGTCAGAATCCGCAGTGACAACCAAGCTGCCTTAAAGGTCTTGTCCAAGAAAGAAGTTGAAGCCGAACTCTGTTGGAAAATGGAATAACCTTAAGCCAATGTGGATGTCGGGACACCGCGGATTTCAAGTTAACGAACTGGCTCACAAATTGGCCAATTGTGGGTCTTTGGTAGATCCCGCAACCAAGCATTGCAGATCAGTTACCTCAGCGATGTCATGGATAAAAAAGCATGAGAACCATAGGTGCACTACTACCACCTGCAAATTAAGCAAGGGCCGTCTGCAAAGACAGGCAAGTGTGGTGGCGAAATTCCTTCTTAGACAGAGGAGGGAAGAATTGCGAGTCATAGTTGGGTGGCTGACAGGACACAATCCATTAGGACAATTCATGGGGACAACACATGGCCACCATTGACGACATCGATGACCTGATGTGGATATCTTGCCTGTAGGTGAAAATAGCACAGCACATTTTCTCTTTATCTGTCCCGTTTTTCCTAGGATGAGATGGAGCATATTTGAATCAGATATATTGAGAATGAAAAACATACATTCACTATCCCTCTACAAGTTTCTCAGATTCATTAAAAAAATCTGGAAGATTTGTCGAGGAGAAACGAATTCGTATTCCCACCGTCTTCCCTGTCTTTTTATTCTATCCCTCATTTCCTTCATCCTTCTCAGGCCTTAAGTGCAATGTGCAACTATGTCTGAGTGCTTGAGAACCCGTTTTCGCATTTCCGGCCGATCTCAATTGCATTCCATTCCAAACATTTTACTAATAATGTAAACAAAATTCTATTATCAGTATTTTTAAATATATAAAAAAATATATATATAAATCTAGGCGCACTAAGCAATGTCTGGGCTCAAGTATTGTATTTCTTCAATCCTTTGAAATCGTTCAAGTCAAGTTTATACACAAACACCTTTTCTATGTAGAGTTATCTACACCTTTTTCAGTTTTAGTTCAGAAAGTTACAATTCAAATTCAGAATTTCCATTTCATATTCAGAAAATTGCAATTCAAATTCCATTTCAAATTCAGAAAGTTGCAATTGTAATTCAGAATTTCTATTCTAGAAAGCTTTCAGATAGCTCCAATTCAAATTCAGCAAGTTGTAATTCAAATTAAGAATTTCCATTTCCAATTTAGAATTTTCATTTCAGAGTCAGAAAGTTGCAATTCTAATTCAGAATTTCCATTTCAAATTCAAAACTTTATGCAAGCTATAAACAGTTTGCTATGTAAACTACATACATACATAATTTTGACATTTTCGTAAACGTAAACGTAAATTATAAATTTCTGAATTTTAATTGTAGTTTCTGAATTTGAATTTAAAACTTCTGAATTTGAATTGACAATTCTGAATTGTAATGCCAACTTTCTAAATTTGAATTGTAATTTTCTGATTTCAAAATGGAAATTCTGAATTAGAATTGCAACTTTCTGAATTTGAAATGGAAATTCTGAATTTCAAATGTAATTTTCTGAATATTCTGATTTCAAAATGGAAATTCTGAAACGTGATCATAAATCACAAATCACATAACGCTCATGGCGGAATTTGGAGCAATTTATGCATTTGGCGGCCGGAATAGACAAAGCAAAGGAAATAGCTGCGAGGACGTATAATTTATGGCAGCAAGGGTAATACATGGGGCTTTTCAATATCAGCGAACGATGGTCAAATTGTGTACATATGTAGCAAAGGTCAAATAATAACTGTAAACTTACCGAACAAATCAATTTGCAAACATTTCCTGTTTCCTGACACAAAGCGAGTAATTATTATAATAAACTTTTTGAAATGCTAAATTAGTTGTGAGCACAAAATTCAGAATGTCTTAAAAAACTGACAACTACTTTTTCCGCACTTTATTATTATTATTGTATCTCACTTTTCTATCAAGTCTTGTGTTTCGAAGGTAAAATCTCATTTGCTTTCTTAACAAATTTCGTTAACACCCAAAAGGCAAGCGCGCTTGAAAAATAAAGAAAAAACTTTCGAAAAGTAGCACGCGAAGAAGCAAGCTACAAATTTTGTAGCTATAACTATAAGAAAGGAGGTTGAGAGGCGCACGGACGGGGAGAACTTCAAAATAAATGTTGCATGCCGCAGGAGACAAGCAGGATAATATTCGTACTGCACAAGTTAATATGAGTACACGCACACACAAACACAAAAGCAGTAAGCAAATGTCTTCTCAACTGGTGCTCGCTGACTGTCTCACTGGCGGAGAGGATATGAGCAAAAGGATAATATATATATATATATATATATATAGATGTCAAATAAGTTCATATCAACTTTAAGCATACATTAACAAAAACTAAAGAAAACTTAAATGTCTGCACTTATATGGCTGTGGGTGTGAAGAGCGACGAGCGCGTGTGTGCCTGAACCTAGGGAAAAAAGTTTTCAAAAGTGTTCCGAAGATATATCCATACGTACAAGAAAAAGCGCTGAGCTGGCAGATACCGTAAAGGAAAGAAAGAAAGATAGACAGAGCGAGAGAGATAGAGAAGGAATGATAAAATGTATGAGGATTTCAAGCGCAAAAGCGGCCTAATTAAACGGACTAAGTACTGACTTCTTAAAACATACTACATTTGTTAAGTGGTATGCGTGAACTGCTTCAAAATTGCAGTAGCGTAATTTTTGATTAAATTAGTTGAGTGGCGTGGTAAAAAAAAAGTGCAAGGAAAAGCTCGCAGAATAAGTAGCATAAAATGAGTGCATTTTTCCTAAAGAGGCGAGTATTTATGCCCCTATTATACCAATGATTTATTTTAGACTTGTAATAAGCAAGCGTGAGAAATATAGTAAAGGAAAATTTGGGACATAAAGAAAACAATCGTGCACCTAAAAATGCGAGCCAGAAGTGAAACTTCTTTGCCCACTTCATAAAATAGTTAGCGAATTAAAGATGGGAGTAGTAGTGGTAGTA
The DNA here is from genome assembly GCA_951828415.1 of Anomoia purmunda. NCBI lineage: Eukaryota > Metazoa > Arthropoda > Insecta > Diptera > Tephritidae > Anomoia > Anomoia purmunda. Next base: position 21,883,624 of record OX639993.1, read on the forward strand.
GACGTCAATAGTAAGTAGTAGTAGTAATAGTTGTAATTGTGGTAAGTAGTACTTGGTAGTAGCATTAGTAAAAAGTAAGAGAAATTAGTAAAAAAATAGTAGTAGACATTAGTAAAAATAATAGTAATTAGAAATAGTAATTGGAAGTAACTATGTAGTATAAGTTATATGAAATATTAAAATATGGTTGTCAAACGAAACTTTTTTCGAAACTTGAGAAGTTGCTGAAATGTTCAAAGGCTCTCAATGACAATACAATTTTTGAAGTGAAACTTCTTTGCGCTCGTTGCGCTGTAATTCCAATATCGAATGAAACGAAAAAACGAAAGGAAAAGGGAGGGGATGGCGCGCGTGGAACAGTCGGAGGGAAGAAGTCATGGTAGAGAAACGAAAACGCAACAGATTCGGAGTAGGAAAAAACGAGAGAGGGGTAGCATGCGTGGAGGGGCGGACAGAGTGTGGTAATGATTGCTCTCTACATCACTCCAAACCAGAGAATTAACGATATAATAAAATTCATACATAGAGCATTATTGGCATATACTCCCTCTGGTGCAGCAGAATTAGGAGAAGATTTGCACACTATGCCAATGATTTTAAGCGGTGATTTTAATGTCAATTTTGCCTTGGAAGAAGCTCAACCACTTGTACAATTTTTTAGAAAGTAAATTTAATTTAAAAATGAATAATATTCCCAAAGACTCAACAACCAGATCAGACACGACAATAGATGCCATTTTCTCAAGATATCTAAATAATTTACAATCACGAGTTTTCATTTCATATTTTTCATACCACAAACCAATTGTATCTTTTCTTGAAATATGAAAGTATGGTAGTGAATGATTAGATTTTTTATAAATGGAAGCGAAAACATCAACTATCTTCTTTCATTTATTTAACACCCTTAAAAATTCCAGAATAATGAATAGTGGCTTCTGTTATCGGGGAAATATTTCTATCTCATAAAACTTGCTGGCTAGGGCGAGTATTTTCATTTCAAGTGCCCATCGAGATCCATGAAGTTTCACTTCTATCGCCTAGCTTTCTAGGCTGACTATTTTTTTTTTTTTTGATGACAGGGAAAAAATTTAAATGTTAAAGCATGTAATTCTATGGAGAGCAATTTTTGCAGACTCCATTGAGATTGTTACTCTCTTAGTTACTACTCTAAAACTCTAAGAAAACGAGAGCCTTGAAAAAATTTACCTGAAACGATTTCAATAACAATATATGCAGGGTTTTTGAAAAGGAATGCTACAAAAGTTTTTTTAAAGAAAACAAACCCGCTTTGGGATATGAATTAAATTCGTTATTCCTGTGAAAGTACATTCGCTGCCTTTGTGTATGGAACTCGATTTATTTTGCACGGGCACCACGGGCACGCTTGCAGAAGTCCAGACGCTGAACCCAATTTTCGACGGTTTTCAAGCATAAATCGGCCGATACTGCTGCAATTTCACGTTGCTGGCATAGACCATAGACTTGACGTAGCCCCACAGGAAATAGTCTAACGGCGTCAAATCGCACGACCGAGGCGGCCAATTGATTAGGGCATTTCGTGAGATAACAGATAACACATTCACCAAACTTGATTTACAATAAATCGATTGTGACATTCGTTGTGTGGCTTGTGGCGCCGTTCGGGTTGGAACCACATTTTGTCCAAGTCAATATCATCAATCCACAGTAACGTGCCGGTCTTGATTATCACGGAAGAAGTACGGCCCAATGACGCCGCCGGCCGATAAACCGCACCAAACCGTAATTTTTTCGGGATGCAATGTTGACTCATGGAGTACGTGTGGATTGCTGCCTGCCCAATAACGCACATTTTGCTTATTGACGAAGCCATTCAGCCAGAAATGACGACGACCATAAATTGGACGTAGAGCTCTTAAAGTTGAGGCCATTGACTCCGAACTTCGGTAGTAAATTTTAATAATTTCGACTCGTTGTTGGATCGTATATCTTTGCATGATGAAATGGCAAACCTTACTGAAGAGAAATGTCAAAAGAGCGGGAAAAAATATGGCGTCGTTTGCTGTCACTATCGGTCTACTTTTGTAGCGTCCCTATTGCAAGATCCTATACCTTAGAAATTCCGCTAGCGCCTTACGCTTTTTGTGGCTGTTGAGCTGTGCAACAATTTTTACGAAATATTGCATATTTTCTGCTAGATTTACTACTAATGAATTTTCCATTTTATCACCAATTCGTTTCACACTTCGCACTCAATTGAATGCGGCACAATATCTCATTGCTTCCTACACAATTGATTGATTTCAATTAGCTTCAAATAAATTCGTAAAAAATCGATAACAATGATTTCTTCTTGCAATACTCTTTAGGAAAAATAATACACACCATCGTGAAACTGAGAAAATAAAAATAATAAGATTCTTTAAAAACATTCATCATACACACACACACACACAATATAATAAATTAATACAGAAACAAACGAGCATACATCTAGGCGCATTTTGTTTAATTTTATTTTTTTTTCGCTTGCTTACATTAATATTTATGCTCATTAATTTCGGTTTGTTATTATGCGTGTAGCACAGGGTTTAACTCGTATATCGTAAAAGTCCATACAGACACAATTCACGGACATTTCCGTCTACCGCGCACAAGGAAACAAATGAGAAAAGCGGAAAGAGGATTAAGCCAAGGAAATTATATAAATTCTGTTGAACAGCTACGAGTTACATCGCCTGCGCTTTATGCAGACAACCTCAACCTACTTGAAGAGCGCCACCGCTCATCAGCCCACAATTGATTTATATATTTTTCTCTACTCTGTTTTGTGCTTGTTTTTTTTTTGTTTTTTTTTTTTTTGCATTTCCCTCACATATCGTACTCTTCTGTAAGCTCCACTCCCTCTCAATTTCGTTTCCCTGTAATCCCTTAATCGCCTTCCGTTCGATGTCCTTTATTTCGAATTGGTTTTTAAACGAGCTCATAGATTTCCATAAATTGCAATATTGCCATTCCCATTCACTTTGTTTTTTTTTTCTCATATCTTCCTACTTGTTCGTCAAAGTACCCTCAGCGAGAATTAAAGCTTTCAATAAATTACGTATTTATATTTTCTAATTAACTACAGTAACGCGGTCACGCTGTGCTCTGGCTCAATTCAATTAGGAGTGCATGGAAAGGATAAAATAGATAAATCATATACTTCTAACCAGTATGTCAATTTTCGCAATATTTCTCGCTTTTTCATCAGAAATTGGTAGCCCGCTAAAGTGAAAGCTTCTTAAAACTTTTTACGATATTAAAGATCTATTTCTGACTTTGAGTCTAATCGAGTAGTTGTAAAAAGGACAGTAATAATGAAAAACGCTAACTAAAAAAGATGTTTATTCAATGTTTATCAAACATTCGATATTGCGTCTATATAAATTAGAAGTTTCTTAAATCGTAGTCGCTTAATACTAAAAATTCTCAATTTCATTATTTTTTACATTTTTTATTGTAAGAAGCCGCTCTAGGGAATCCCCTAATGGGGGTTATTCTAAAATGACTTGCCGTCAAATTGAGTATGTCTGAAATTTCATAAAATTTCCACGACAATATTTGTACTCTTCTCACGCCGTGACAAGCCCACACAGCACTTTGGCAACATGTCGCCAGCAACATTTTTTTTGCCAACATGATGTCAGCAACATTTAAATTTTTTTATTTTTATTTTTTTAAATTTGCTCTTATAGGGAATTTTTTGAGAAGCTTCAATAATTTTGGCTGCTAGCAACATTTCACGGCAACCCGAATGCATGTTGCTGGCCAAAATTTCGCAGCTGTGAAGTTAGTACTAGCCTTAATTGTAGCCATCTTTGAAAATTCAAGGAAATTCAATTCAAAAAATTGGTGGTCTGATTGGGAAAAGGAAGTAGTGGAAAAAATATTTATATTTATAACGATTAAAAATCTCATTTTCGCTCGTAAAATACATTTGTTTTTTATTAATTACGATACTAAATGTTAGGCACTTTTAAAGCTTCTATTCGTTTTTTGAACAAAATTACACAATTTATCGTTGATTAAATTATTTTAATGTAATGTAGACAGAAAGCTAGACAGCTACTACGGTAAAAAAAGCGAAGGTACACTGCGCCCCCAAAGGCCTTTTGTATCTCTGCAGAACAGCCCTAACCCTAATATCCAAGGATGACTTTAGCTTCCCAGATGAACGCTAAAAGCTCTTTTGATAGGAAAATTCCCAACTCTTTGGGGATTAAGCTTCTCGAACTGAAGTACCTCAATCTCTGGTTGGGCCAGGCGGGTATGTATAATAGAAATGCCTCGATATTTCGTCATTCTCCAGTAGACAGACCCAGCCGATGCATGTGAAGACGCAGGAAATTTCACCCGGTCACGTAACTACTGAATGGACAGCGAAAAATCTTGGTATGTCTAAGAACTCCCTTGGCCCCATTAAGGCTATTTCCACACCCGTTTTTAACACGTGCTCAGGAATCCAATAACGTATGTCATATCCTTAAGTTGATTTTATTCTCTTCCTACGTGCGAGTTCCATTAGGTTTAAATCTGAATATGAAGTGGCCGTTGTAACACAGATTTCGCATTGTACATCAAATAATCGTCTAGAATCGGAGCAATTTGATTGGAGTCGCTGTCTTGAACTAGCAACCTGCGAGTCGGTCAATTAAACTGTGAACGGAACACTTCTACTCTTTGCTAAGTGGTGAACGTCGGCGGAGAAGATGAAGATCCCGAACTCAAAATCGCTGGCGGCGGTCAAAACCTGTCACCCTACATCGCCGAATTTATTTCATATTAAATGCACTCTGGATACGGTCTTCTTAACTTTTCGCATTAGGTTAAATCTACATATCTTATACGAAAAACTGAGCGTCAATAAACTGATTGGATTCTATCAGCGTGGCTTTAGATCTGGCAAGCCTACAATCGGCCAGATTTGCACGTACGGCAAGTCTTGGAAAATATCCGAAAGAATAGAACCGACACACATTATATCTTGCTCGACTCGAGAAGAAGTTGCTTTACATGTCGCGATGCCTGAATTTGGTAGTTCTTAAAAACTAATTCGGCTAAGTAAAATAACTTTGAGCAACACCACCAGCTACATCAGAATTAGTACTATTTTGGGCTGAGTAGCCAAATTGAGTCGTCAAATCTTCTTTCGGCGAACTAGCCTTCTCCCATAATGTCCGTCCAAGCATGGGCACTGTCAGCATCGAATGAGACGGCTCTTGGAATGTTCGAGAGAAAGATTCTTCGAAAGATTTATGGACCTCTACGTCTTTGCGACGGCGAATACTGTAGACGATAGAACGCTGAGCTGTATCAGCTTTGCAGCACCATAGGTCACGCCATACGAATCGAATATTCTTTTATATTGAAAGTCTCAGTTACAAAATTCTGAGAGGGTGCCAAGTCGTTGGTTGGTGCCTATCTATCCGAGCTGTGTAGGTTCCCAGGCTTTGGAGGGTTGTGAGGGTAATATTCATTTTCAAAGCAGATAAGAGCTCTTATGTATCACCTACGGACTTCAGAGCAATCAGCCTATCTTCTTTTCTTTTGAAAACGGTTGACAGGATATGATTGATCTGCATATGAGAAATGGGATTCCTCGTGAGCGATTGTCGCTCGAGTGGCAGGTCAGTGGAAGCAGTGCTGCACATGCACGTCCGCCTGTTCTATGGTAGAAGAGGGGTGAGTAGGAACCCACATGCAAAGGTGAAGTTCTCTCACCTCTCCGTTGGGCCCTTGTTATCAACGACGTCCTGAGGGAACTAGAAAGGGAAGGCTGCGGGGTTATTGCCTATGCGGACGATATGACACTTATGGTCAGGAGAAAGTATTTTCTGACTGGGTTAGTTACTTGGGCCGGATTTTCGACAGGAAGCGCTCCTGAGGGCCAAACATCGGGGAAAGAGTGAAAAATGCATCGCTTGTTGTATGCTGTTGCTATTGGGAAGAGATGGGACCTGCCCCCCATGGTACGACACCGGCTTTACAAAACCATAATCACTGGATATGGCGGAAGCAATGAACCGCGATCATTAGAATCAGTAGGGCACTCCGGACCACACCCAATTACGATAAAGAGCAACAACAGATAGTTGTCCGTCTGATCCTTCCTCACTCACATCCCGCTAAGAAAAGAATGGGAGAGAGGTGGTGCTTGAAGCGAGGGGCCGGTGAAGTCCTTCACTGACGGGTCGAAGCTTGGCGGAAGGGCTGAATGGAGTGTCTTCTGAACGGAGCTCGCTCTCACCCAGAAACTTAGGCTTGTAGACAAAGTACTGTAGTGTATTTCTGGCGCAGGTAGTCGCCTGTTGGCTATTCACAAATGTAAGCTCCTTTAGACGGGAAAATATCTACCAGAGCCAGATAGCAATCAAGGCCTTAGAGTATTTAATGGTCAGGTCAAAGCTGACCCGACTTCTCTCAGCCGCCTCTGCATACATTCATATCGGACTTTTTTGGGTGCCAGGCCATAGCGACTGCTTGGCTAATGAGTTCGCTCGGCAGTTGAAGTTATTACTCCTGTCGGGGAGAGCGTGTGAGCTCCTCAGCGGTGGAATCATCTTTCCACTTTCTACTCTTTTCATCGTATAAGCTAGCTTGAGTGCCTAGGCTCTGACTTCATTAACACCCCAGAAGAGCTGAAGAGGTTGAAATGAAGCTTGTGGGACTTACTTTTGGGTACGCAGCTTTTCTTAAGTTAACTATTTTGGGTATGCTGTACGTTATCGTTCAAGCAGTTAGTGGTGTCACAATAGATTTCTTTATAAGTAAAACCGAATTCCTCACTCAGCAAGACAGCAGGTTAAAAACGTTTGCATTGTTGGTTTACACGCCGCATTTATTTTGACACTTACAAATTTACACACATACCAAAGTATGCGCTTTTGCTTATACGTCGATAGTCGTGCTACATTTATGCAAACAATGTTGAGGATTTTCGACAGTACCAATTGATTTGCCAACAACAAAATAGCAAACAATAATAAATGTTGAATGAACAGCAAAACAAATAAAGATACACAAACAATGGGAGTAAGGTGCTACAATCAAATAGAAAAAAATAAAACATTCGATACAGTCGAATTCTGAATAAAACTTACTAACGAACTCAGGCACGCACGCAGACACGCACGCAGGCATCTACACAATTACACAAATCATACGCTATGCGTGATACATAGAAAGGCACTCAGCATTAATATATTTTATATACTTATGTAGCTATGTATGTGATGGAGTGTGTAGTTAGAAAATAGATCATAGACACAGTTAGGCTAAGTACACTGCACCGACAACCTGCAAAAATCGCGAGCACTCCATATGAGACATAAAATACTCAAAAAGTACCCCAAATGTACGAAGTAAAAGTAACCCAATTAACATTACCATGCCAGACGACTTCCAATACTTCATTACATCAAGGTAACACAAAACTGCTTTAAAATATTCCACTCCAACGTAGATAACAAATCACTGCCATCGTTCCTATGTATAACAGAAAATCTTGTCTAATCTCACCATACCGGAACAAATTTGACTTTTTCCGATTGATTTTAGAATCTGATTTGATCCAATTGGTTTCTAGTGTGGTGAATTTCTACTTCTAGCGGTCTTAACTAGCGAAATGTTGCTTGCTTCTTCAAGTAAGCGAGAATATGAAGTAAGTGAAGAGCGCCCGTTAAGCACAAGAAGCTACAATATCTGATTCTCTCAGCCTAGTCACAATGATCCAAATTGTTCAGTTCGTATGCTACAATCTCTCTAGCGATGTTACGTTTTCCTTGAAACCAGATCCAGTGACCACTGACTGAGACACTGAACATAAGTTTATTTTGTATTTCATATTTCATAACTATTTAGGATTTGATTCCTGATGATGGCATTGTTATTTTCACCACAAACTTGTAAAAACATTATGACTGATTTGGAAAATATAATATTCGCAAACTGATTTGAAAACGACTAGGCGATATTAAGTAATAGCGTACCTCATTTCAATGTATTCGTTTTCAATTTATCGTAACTGTCACTTTCCGCGCATTACCAAAGATTGCGAAAAGCCTAAATACCTAAATGTAAACGAAACCTCTAATTGTATGCCTACACCTACGCTTTGCCAACCCAAACGTTTTTTCGAGAACAGTAAATTCAGCGCGACACGAAAAACCGCAAAGCCATTAAGAAAAATGGTGTCAAACTCGACTTAAAGTAACATTAGCACTTAGACGTAAATGAAACCAATTATCGCCGCGCACAAGCGCCTACAAATATGCCTCATTTCTATGCAAAACCTAAAGTAGGCGAATTGCCCACTTTCCATAAAAATATGAGAGAAGGCCTATATTTATACCTCATCGTTTTACGCGCACCACCGCTTCACGTTTGGCCATAACATAATTACTCATCTGTTTCACGCTCATTTTTCTAATAATTTTATTAGCTGTAAAATATTCTAACCTGCGAACGCGAAGCAAAACAAAATAGCAGCAGGAATTTTTATAGTCATAAAACAGCTACAGTGGCTCACAGCTTATTTCGTGTAAGCAACATTTTTGATAATACTGATATGAAATTAATATTTTTTGCTCTGAACTAAATGAACGAATGATGCAATTATATTGATAATTTAGTTTTAAATACAAAACATGTAAACAAATTTACAAAAGTATTCAAATTCAATATTTTATTAAACAAAAACCAAAAACACTCATAATTCATGGGTCACAGCTTATTTCGTGTGGTATAAAAATTCTTACTAAAAAGTTATAAAAAGTAAACAAAAATAAAATTTCAATATTTTGTGGAAAAGCCTTTTTGCTCGATTACAGCTTTCATGCGGTTTTGCATTGATTCCACCAATTTTTTTGTATAACCCTCGGAGGTATAACCAGGTCTGTGCAGACTTTTTGCATATAAAAGTGTGTTTAACTTTTTTGTTTTTCATGTTAGAGACAAATCCTTCCATGACTTCCTGGAGCAAGAATCTCCGAACACAATGAGAAAAAAATCAGAGCGATTGTGGATCCGGGGTTCGGTTAATCCGGGTTTACAAATATTTTGGTTCAAACGGTATAACCAGGTCTGTGCAGACCTACATGTAATTTGTATGGAATGAGTGGGGCAGGTTATAGAAACTGTTTTTGAGTGGGATTTTTTGAAGAAAATATATATAAAATGGACATATTGAATAGCGCGCACGTAATACAGAATTCAGTTTTGAGTCTATGGAATAGAGTGCAGGCTCGATAAATACAGGCAACGCGTTAGTATATAAACATCTTTTGAAGTGTAAGCATACAAAAAATGGCATCAGCATTTACAATTGATGATATGATGGACGTGGTGAACCGCACCGCAAGATTTTTAAGTTTACCAGAAGAAGAGAGAAGAGAAATGGAAGAAAAGTTGGCGTTGTGGTTGGCCGGTGATAATGAGCAGCACGAGGAAAGTACTCCTTTCGAAGGCGACGACGAAATGGACGCAGATTATGTGCCGTTGTTAGATGATGCGGCTTCCGATGCTGAAGTAGACATGTCTATTGAAACGGAGAGTCTATATGACGATGATGAGGAACTGGAAGATTTGTATGAAGGCGCTGCAGCTATCCCCGAAGGGCTTGAAGCCGTCAGTATAAACGAGGAGCCACGTTCGTCGAGCTGGAGTACATCGTACATGTCAAAGGATGGTAAGATTTGGTCAAGTGCTCCGCCGGCCACTAGTAGACCTCGTGCACATAACTGCGTCACTGTGGGTCGGGAAGGCCCGGTTACAGGCACTATGAAAAACCCGATATCCATATTTAAATCTCTTCTAACACCAGAGATCGTCAGCATAATTGTTCGTGAAACAAACCGTAAGGCCCAGGAGATGTGCCGTAAATGGTCTGAGCTGAATCCTGACCAGACACCGCGAGCGTGGACGAAACCTGTAACCGAAATAGAAATGTACGCTTTTTTTGGCCTTACCTGTTTGCCGGCATATTTGGGTCAAACGATCAGCCTAGTCCTGAGTTGTGGGGGCACAATGGAAACCCTATCTATAGGGCGACGATGTCTGCTATCCGATACAAACTTATTCTAAGGTATATTCGATTTGATAACGGTAGCACGAGATCCGCTCGACTTGTAGAAAGCAAATCGGCCGCCATCGACGACGTTTGGAACATGCTCATGAACAACTTACACCGTCGATATGTTCCGGGGGCCCAAATAACTGTGGACGAGCAATTGTTTCCTTACCGAGGCCGCACGCGCTTCACCCAATATATACCATCGAAGCCAGCCAGATACGGCATAAAAATCTGGTGGGTGTGCGATTCTAACTCAAATTATCCACTAAAAGGAATTATTTATGTTGGAAAACAACCAAACGAAGCACGTGCGGCAAACCTTGGCGAAAACGTTGTTCTCAAATTGGTGGAAAAGTATAGTGGTTCGGGTCGAACAATATATGCAGACAACTTTTTTTCATCATATAATTTGGCAACGGTTTTGATGACAAAACGGTTGGCTTATGTAGGAACCATAAGAAAAAACAAGGCCTGCATACCGAAGGAGATGTTGGACCCTAAAAGAGAGGTGTTGAGCACATTATTCGGTTACCACAACAATAATGTTGCACTATGCTCATATGTGCCAAAAAAGAAGAAAGCAGTGGTTCTCATCTCCACGCAACACTATAATTCCACCGTCGACTCATCAAAACCAGCGCAGAAGCCGTTCCAAATATTGGACTACAATATATATAAAGCAGGAGTGGATACCATGGACCAGATGGTTGGTGGTTACACCTGCAAACGGGCCACAAACCGGTGGCCGTTAGCCATATTTTTCAATATGCTGGACGTTGCGGGATTGGCTGCATTTGTCATACATGACAAATTGGGGCATGTAAAGAGAACTGATAGAAGACGTATGTTCCTTATGGAATTGGCCGAACAGCTGGTGATCCCTTACATGGAACAAAGAGCAACAAACCCAATTGTAAGAGGCATGCAACATGTGAAACAGAGCATGGCGTTATTCGGTGTAGAGGTAAGCATTTCATTTAATCATTCATTCATTGAATACAAATTCTAAATCAATTTTTCAACTTTTTTTTTTGCAGGTAGTTGCAGGACCGCCCATAGATGACCAACCAGCCCATGCCGCGTCCTCTGCCAGCAGACCATCGTGCTCGCTGTGTTTTAAGTTGGACAAAAAACAGCGAAAAACGCGCTTTCATTGCATGCATTGCAAAAAGCCGGTATGCCAACAACATTCACATGCCAGGTACTCCTGCCTTGAATGCCGTATATAAAATTTATTTGTTTACATATTATAAATAAAATAGCGTTAATAGATAACTAAGATATACAAAAATGCGTTTTTATTGTTCATTTTGTGGTTTGATAGCATAAAATGCATTTCTACACACTTTTAAGGCACCTGACTATGCATTTCCATACAAATCCCATGTAGGTCTGCACAGACCTGGTTATACCGTTTAGCGACAAAAAACCCTTATACCTCCGAGGGTTAATCTGGCGATATTTTACCCCACTCTTCCTTCAAAGCCGCTTTTAGAGTTTGGACGCTAGAAATGTGGTGTTTTCTAATATTAATTTCCAGAATGTGCCATACATTTTCAATAACGTTCAAATCTGGTGACTGTGCAGGTGTTTGGACGAGGTGTGGACAATTCCAAATGAGCCAAGTTTGTACAAGACCAGATTTATGTTTAGGGTCGTTGTCCTGGTAGAAGCGAAAAGTGTCACGTATACCCAGGTCTTCTGCACTTTGAAGCAAATTTTGCTTCAGTAAGTCTAGGTACACTTCTTTATTCATAGTGGAGTCTATAAACTCCAATCGACCAACGCCTGCAGATGACATACACCCCCAAACCATTACATGACCGCCACCATGTTTTACTGTTGCGCGTAAATTTTTTGTTTGGAGCTCAGTATTTGGTTGCCGCCATACGTATGCTTTACCATCTGATGCAAAAAGATTAAACTTGCTCTCATCGGCGAAAATAACCGTATTCCAAAAAGCATTGTCCTTGTTTAAATGGTCTTTTGCGAACTGTAAACGGGCTTTTTTATTTTTCTCATTTATAAAAGGCTTATTCCGTGCTGTTCGCCCATGAAAATTGGAATCCCTTAATATTCTGCGCACAGTTTCTGGATGACATTTTTTGCCGAGAAACATTTCAACATCTTTGGTCACCGCTGGAGCACTTAACATTGGTTCTTTTTTAATCTTTTTTAAAATCCACCTCTCATCCGTTTCATTAAAAATTTTATTAGGAGCCTTTCGACCCTTGTTATGCACGCGATTTTCACGAACAAAGCGCTGAAGTATATATTGAACTGTAGATGAACTTAAATCAACCATTTCAGCAATTTGTTTTTGCGTTTTTCCACTTTGAAAATGTTTAATAACTAATTCGCGTTTTTCAATTGAAGTGCGTGGACCCATGTTGATATACCGCGTAATTGCAACTGATCTGCATTGTTTTTAGAACATAAACTGCTTCTTAAGTATTCACAGTTCACTCTTTGATTTACCGTTAGTTTTCTGCATCCGTTATTTGTATGTATCACATGAACGAAAATCAACACACGAAATAAGCTGTGACCCATGAATTATGAGTGTTTTTGGTTTTTGTTTAATTAAATATTGAATTTGATTACTTTTGTAAATTTGTTTACATGTTTTGTATTTAAAACTAAATTATCAATATAATTGCATCATTCGTTCATTTAGTTTAGAGCAAAATATATTAATTTCATATCAGTATTATCAAAAATGTTGCTTACACGAAATAAGCTGTGAGCCACTGTACGTTTATAATATTAATAACAGCAACAATTCAATTGGCTATTTGCATAAATTCTTCAATCAACACGCCATAGTAAGCACGCGTGGGTAAATGTTTGTTGTATGCATGAAACATTTTATACTTTCGGGCGCAATGCCAGGCAGCATTAAGTTGGCATGACATAAAAAATTTCGCAAACCAGCGCTCGAAATTTATGCGTCTGCTCGTTCGTAACGTTATTTTTTTCTTTGTGTCTACTACCCACTTCTAGCATACGCTGCATGCTTTTAGGCGCTATTGACGTTCGCAATTTTAATCTCTGGCAAATTATGGTTTATTATTTCGTTTTTCACCAGTTTAGAGTGAACCACTTTTCGCGCCTTTGTTACTCCCGTCTACTTTCAGTACTCGCTCCTCCTTTGCATGAAGTACTGTATTGCGCCTGTAAGTATGCAATTCGATATGCATACTTCATACATTCGTATTTACATTATGGATTCACGTTGTCAGACAGCTGAGTGCATTTTTGCATTCTTTAGCTCTTTCGAAAGGCTGAAACTCATTGGAGTGTTTCACTTTAACTTCAACTTTTGGTTTTGTTTGTTTTTTTTTTTTCATTGTAGCCAACAGACGAATGGATTCAAAAGTGCCTATTGTTTGCGGTTGCCTACATTTAGGCAGCTCCACTGCGATTGCGAGGGTTTCATTGGCTTACATTCAATTGTTGAATTGTTGTGCGGCACAACGTCTGCTTTTATGAAAGGGTGTCGCCACGTGAAGCTTTTGTTGTAGTAGCAGTTTGCAAAAATTGCACGACTCTTTAAATTTAAGAAATGCTTGCATTTGGAAAATTTACTGAAAAAAATTGGAAAATTTTGCTAGTAAATGGTGACACTCTCAGATAGTGGACAGATATAGAAATGGGCGCAAATGTTTTAAGACAATTTTGAGTATATACTCTTTTACGGAATGAAAAAGTTTCGGGGAAAAAGCTTTCACTAAAATCTTATAACCACAGGCTTTGAGATTTGAAGTAATATATATATAGTAATATTTTAAAAAATAAAATTACTTGCTAAACAACTTGCCACCAGGAAGCTTTCATACAAAGTTGAAAGCTTTAAGTTTTTCAAAAACTGCAATCAACAGTCTTATCCTCATACACTGACAGTTGTCATGTTTATTGCGCCTAAATCCATAATCCAACTTTTAAACATAGTTTATGTAGGAAAGATTCTTTGGTTGTCGCGTACTCAGTAGGAGATACAAACTACAATGACTGTTGTCATCACAAGAGGGTTGAAACCTTTTTTTGTCGCATAGTTTTAGGCGCAAAAAACACTGTTAGGGTGGTGAGTTTTGTCAGCGTGAAAGCATAGGACTGTAAAATGGAATGTACTATTGTGAATTGGTCTCCATGAAGTTTTCAACAAAGTCTCACCGAAAGTTTTTTACTTAAAGTTACGAAAAATTTTAAATTTTTAAATAAATGGATATACTTTACAGGGACCCGGATTTTTATAACTTTTATAATAAAAGTTGTTTTTTTTTATTTGAAATAAAATAATCGGTCCACACGGACTTATATTTTTTACTCAAATTTAGCCAAATATTTTTTGAATCCGATAATAAACCAACCGCTTATCAAAATTGAACAAATTTGGTATCAAATGAAAGACGATTGATATATATATATATTGAGAAATATTTCAATTAAAAATGTTATTTCATTACCATGGAGCAAAGCTTGGATGCCTGCGTATCATAAACAACAATATTCAATATAAAAAAGTTTACTAATTTATTTTTAATATTTTTTTTTGTTTTAATATAACTCACTGTTTAACATATACTATACAAACAAAAGTTTCAAACTCTTTACGAAATTAACAAAAATTCTTCAAAATTTCAAAAAAAAAAATTATAAAACTTTTAAACTTTTTAATAATAAATTTTAAAACTTTTTGAGTATGCAATTTTGTAGCCCATTAAATTTTACTATAACAAAGTGCAAGTTGCTAAGAATTCTGGTTGATTTTTGAACAATTTTGACACATAATTTGTTTAATTTGAATAAGCGGTTGTTTTTGTTAGGAAAGGCTTTTTATTTCGGACTTAAAAAATATTTGGTCAAGTTTAACTAATTAAAAAATTAGTGTGCGGATTTTTTTCAATTAATAATGGACTTTTTCTCAAAAGGTTAACAAAAATTAAAATAATCCAGGATTTTTGTCCAGGAGGTCCAGGGGTCAAAGTTACATTGATAACTTTCTGCTACAACAATTTTTTTCCCCTGGACTTTTATTATATCGCACAAAAAAATAACTATGTATTATTTTCTATCCCTGATATTTTCAATGCTGAAGCATAAAACGAACTGATGAGAATGGATAAAAAACTATAATTGGAAAGTAGTGAAGTGTTGCGTAACTTATACCATACCACGTTCACACCAACAGTGAATCATCTCAAATCGAAGTTAACTCACATAACTAACTATCAAATTACAAAACTTCTGACCTTCGGTGGCAGCAGAGAGCCGAAAACAAACCGATCATTTCACTAACCATTTTCACAACAAGTACAAAAACTTTGTGCTCTTTTTGTCATACGGCTCCCGAGCACTAACAATGCACGAAACATTTCAATAGTACGAGCGAAAGTAGACGATAGGGGACGTTTGCTTTTATTTGTTTGCGTACACTGTGTGGAAGTGATGGAATAATTCCATTCGATTTAATTTTATAGGTGTTTTGCTTTTACTGCAGTTTTACAATTATTTTCTCAAACAGATAGCGCTAATCAGGGTTGCACAGAGAAATCAAATGTGAATTTAACACTTAAGTCTTCTCAAATGTATTGACGAGATAAGTACGATAATTATAAGATTTAGTTTCGATCTGAGCTTAGAGTTACAGGTAGCCATTTTTGAAAAACGTAAAAGAAATGAAAGGAAAGTAATAACATTAATAGCGACACTCAGACCCTAAAAAAGTAAAAAAGAATAAACGGTCTAAATATATGTAACAGACAGCCATGATAAAGGGCAACATCTAACTGTATAAACAAAGAACAGGTGAATGAATACGAAGTGAATCTTTGAATGGCAAACAGCATAGAATTGTCGACTAATCATTTTGCAGGAAATACTCATCAAGCCGAAAGGATGTTCCACGACTGGCGAAGTTGAAATTTTGAAATAATCTCCAGCCTTTACAACGTGGGATTACTAAAGTGGCGCGAGAGTATGTGCAATACTTTTTTCTTTGTTTTCGCGCGTTTTTTCAGTTTAACGTCAGCTGATGTTTGTCCTTCCCCCCTCCCCCGCCACCGCATATGCTAGTAGTAATAGCCAACGTATGTTGGTTGTTGCAGTGCAATAGGGGTAAACAATGTAAGAGGAGAGAAGAAAATTCTTTGACATAAAACTAAAACGGAAAACGGTATTGAAGATTTTGCGGCCCATTCATTGTTGACTTTTAGAGTAACGGAATTGCACTTGCTGCTTGGATTTGCCGAGAGCTTTTTTGTTTATTTTCCATTCACGTTTTCTTGCACCCTGCTTTTCTTTTACTTTGCTTTGCTGCTTCTCATGCGCCATGGTGAACAAAAAAACCACAAAAACAAACTCAGCATATGCAAATCGCTGCTTATAATTTAAGCAACCCGATGACAAATAGTACAACACTAAAGCAACTCCAAACAACAGCAAACGCTAGAACATCATCAACAACAACAATAACACCGACTAGGGAACGACAGCTGCCGTTTGAAACAGCCACAGAGCACTGCTAATCTGTACGGCTTTATGCCACATAGACTTGGCGTGTGAGGAAAAAAAACAACAAAAACAAAATGGATGGATAGAGTGTTAAAAATAGACCGTGTAAAGTCGGATCAAAACAAAAGACGTGTACATATCTACATAATGTACTATACTATATAATCCAAATCTTTATTGTATTGGCTAAAAAAATTTAACAAAACCTTTGACTTGACTATAAATAAAACTTTAAAAAACGTTTAGTTTCTGAGCAATAAATAAAATTAAAAACCCCTATTATCTAAGCAAAAAATAAAATAAACAAAATTATTTATTTTCTAAGCAAAAACGAAAACTTCGAAAATAACTTGAAGTTTCTAAACAAAAAATAAACCTAAAAACGTTTTAATTTGTTTAGCAATAAAGCGAAAAACAAAGCTGAAAAAACTGCTTTTATTTTATTAAACAAAAAAAGAAAAACCACAAAAAACTTACTTCTATTTTCTAAACAAAAAATAAAGTTAATACAACTTTTATTTTCTATTTATTTATGAAAAAATAAAACACAAAAAGTAAGTTTTATTTTCATTTCATAAAACTCAAAAAAACCTACTTTCTAAGCAAAAAGAAAAAAAAATTTTTAAACAAGAAACTACTTTTGTTGCATAAACAAGAAATCAACCCAAACAGAGCTTTTATTTTTTCAGCAAACAATAAAACTAAAAAAATGAATTTTATAATTCCTAAAAAATACAAATTAATAAAAAAATTTTATTTTTTAAATAAAGGAACAAAACTCAATAACTTTTAAAATTTATGTAAAACATAAAACTCAAAATAATGAATTTTCTATGCAAAAAATGACTTTCGTAAAATAAAAGAACTTTTCTAAACATAAAAATACAACTAAAAAATTCCTTCTATTTTCTAACCAAACAATAAACCTAATTAAAAATCTCTTTTCTAAACAAAAAAAAAATAACTAAAAAAATTTTCGAAACAAAAAATAAAACTAAAAAAGCTTTCGTTTTCTGAGAAAAAAATAAAACAAAAATTTACTTTTTTTCTAAAAAAATAATAATAATAAGCCACAAAAAACCACTTGTATTTTATATCCATAAAATAAAACTCAATAAACCTATTATCAAAAAATAAAACAGAAATACTACTTTTAGTTTCTAACAAAAAAAAAAAATTAAACTTACAAAAAACTTTTACTTTTTAAGTAAAAAGTAAAAATCAAAAAATAACTTTGAAAATTTTAGCAGAAAATAAAACTAAAAAAAAGTTTTTCTATCCAAAAAAAAAAACTTACATTGTCTAAACAAACACTAAACTAATTAAAAATAACATTTATTTCTAAGCAAAAAAGGCTAAAAACACAACAACAAAAAAATTAAAACTAAACAAATTCCTTCTATTTTCTAAACAAAAACAAAAGTAATAAAAAAAATTCTGTTTCTAAGCAAAAAATAAAACTAAAAACAGAATTTTGTTTTCTATGTAAAAAATAAAACAAAGAAAGTACCTTGGTTTTGTATGCAAAAAATAAAACAAAAAAAAACCGTTATTTCTATAAATAAATAACTTTTATTGCTTAAACAATAAATAAAACTCAAAAGATAACTTTTATTTTCTGCGCAAAAAGTAAAACTAAAACAATAACCATTAATATCTACAAACAAAAAAACAAGCTAAAAATACTTTACGTTTCAAGAAAAAAATAAAACTTAATATGCAAAAAATAAAACCAAAAATGGTTTTTATTTACTATGCATAAAATTAAACTGGCAAAATAACTTTTAAAATTTAAGCAAATAATACTAAAAAACTGCAAAATAAAACTCAAATTTTAACTTTTGAAATTTAAGCAGAAAATAAAACTAAAAAAAAACTGTTTTCTCTGCATAAAATAACTTTTCTAAAAAGAAACAAAAACTGCTTTAAAAAACTTTCGTTTACTAAGCAAACAAAAACAAAAAAAAATGCTCAAAAATAATTCCTACTTTTTGCGCAAAAAATAAAACTCAAAAATAAAGCTGATAATACCTAAGCAAGAAATACAATTTAAAAGTCACTTATGTTTCAAGAAAAAACTAAAGTTTAAAGAATTAAAATTAAATTAAAAGAAACTAAAGCTTAAAAAATTCTTATTTATATAGTACGGAAAAAATATAACTAGAAAAGTAACTAATAAATAAATGCCATATTCGAGTTTTTAGATCTTCATATTCTAAAACTGCTATAAAAAATCGGACACCGTGCGGCCAATGGATATCGGAGATTTTTTATCATTCGTTTGATTTTTTTTTTTTTGGAAAATACGTTCCGATGAGAGTACACTACAGATACAAATTATACTAAGTGAAATGATTGATTTATTTTAAGTCACCGATTTTACCCCATCAGCAGAGAAACCAACCAGTTGCCTTCGAATATTTTGCGCTACTTCCCGCACTAATACACGTACATAGTTTTTCAAATATCTGAAAATGAGTACCACCAAACTCTCACGCCCATTCATTAAACCATTCATTAGAATTCCGTACACAAATTCCGCCAGCGCAAATGAGCTCACATAATGAGAATGATTATGAGAAGAATGATGAGTTGGTGATGATGGTTGCTGATGGTGGACGCTTAAAATTGAAGCGTTCAAATTAAATTAAAAGAAATTAGAGCACATACGACGCCAGCATTGAAGGGTTAAACGTGAATCGTTAGGAAAACAAATTGTGAGGAAGTCACACGAGCACACCCGCAGTGGATATGAAAAGCAAGCGCACATACCGCACGTGCAAGGACCGCTCTGTGTAATAAAAAATAGCAACAAAAAAAGCAACAAAAACAAAAACAAAACAATTATAGTTTTCTCACTGAAGTCAAAATGAAAGGACGTCGAGGAAAATTTTATGAAAAGCGTAGGCATCAAAACGGGTACGAGTATTTTTCGTGCTCTACCATCAACTCCTGCTGCTAATGAGAAATTATGACATGCCCATTAGGTTTTCGCATAATTTGTGTGAAATAGCAGAAAGCTTAAAAAAATTGCAGCTGTCAATATGAAAGGAAAATGTATAAGTTACAACTAGCGCCATTTGCGCAGGAGGACCCGCTTGCAGGACTCTCTCATCGCATGTGTCGGGAAAGAAACTTGAGGGAATTAAAAAAAATGCAGAGTATTGTTGAAATTGAAACAAAAAATACGCGTAGGCAACAAGCAAGAAACGAAGCTGCTGAAAGCAGGCAAAGGAAGTATTGAAGTCGTGAGAACTAAAGACGCAGGCCAGCTACAAAAAAAAAAAGACGCAGAAAAAAGAAAATTGTGGGGGCTTGTGCAAAGGAATGGTTTATAATACCGAAGAATCAAAAGCAGAAAGTACAAAGTAAAAGCCTTAATGAAAGTGGAAACAAAAGAAAACAGGTGGGCGAGAGTGCTGTGACTTAATTTTAGTTTGAGGTAGGAGCGTAAAGCCGTGAATGTGGAGCTCTAAAGGAGCGGATATACATACATACATACATACTTTGCAAGTAGAAGTAAGTAATTGAACCAGAAATGCATAAAAGGTGTAAATGAGCGTGTTAGTAGCAATAACGCTAATGAAGGCTATATTTTCAATGAGCTGAGTTCGTGTGGTAATGTGAGGGGGAAAATCATGCCAAGGCGGGGGCGGGGCGGGGTATAGGCAAACGTAAGGTACATAAATTTGAATGAAAAAAAAAATGGAAAGTGCGCATAATCTGAGGTGCTCCGTATTTACAAAGTAGATACGTTTGATGAAGAAAATAAAATAAAATTATATTGACCAGGTATGACAATACATACATAACTATGTACATACATACATAGAGCATTTCCATTTCAAGACATGCTTTTCTTTTTCCATGAAACTCGAATTTATTTTTCTTTCGTTGAAATGATCAGACGCTTATTTTTTCTTTTAACAGAAACACATTTTTTTCGATATATTTCGGTGATTTTAATTTTGCTGCAAAAATCGTGTTTGTCCGTCTTTAAAATTTTTTTATATTTTTTTTTAATGGATATAACTTCTCTAAAGACTGGCCGATTTTGATAATTCGACTTGCAAAATGTTTGTAATTAATTGAAATGTGAATGAAAAAAAATTGTCAACTCAAGTCCAAAATTTTTTTTCGGAAAAAAGAAAATCACTTTTTTAAATTTACACTCCGAAAAAGTATTTTTTGATTTTTTTATTTTTTCACATCAGAAAGAAGACTCTTCAAAACTTATTTTACCCAAGTATCTGTTAGTCAAACCGTTTTGTTTAAGAGTTACAAGTTTTGTTTTTTAAACAGTATTTTTTTCTTGTAATAAATGCGCTCAAAAAAATATCGGTAAACATTTTTTTTCGATCAAAAGAAGAAGTATCTACTTACCTGATAATTTTTTTCAAGAAACAACACATTCGAGTTTCATGGAAAAAGAAAAGACTTAGTTAAATGGGCCGATAGTTTTGAAACGAATCAAATTAAGCTCTGAATATGGGTTTGAGAGATATTTCGTTTCCAGAGCTATCTATCGGTTAATTCTTTAAATACAATTTTCATATTTATTTGGCTTGTACTAGCCTTTGCACTAGAATTTGAATCAAATTGGCTCATGAATGCGGATTTTAGAAATATCTAAACGCCCGCACGGGCACGCTTTTACGGGCTGTTTTCAATATTTTTTCGAGGCAAAGCCTTACTTTCAATTCACATCTGTTTTAATGCCTCATTTATCTTATAATTTCAATTGAATTTTAATTTTGATTTTGAAACATGTGGCAACCCTCTCGTAAAATATTTTCTCAAGCAAAGCTTTTTTAGGCCCTTTTCAATTGACACCAGCATTAAGAATTATAAATTTAATTAAATCAACGTTCGGAAAAGGTGGCAACCCTCTTCGAAAATATTTTTAGTTTATATTTATAGTTTTCTTTCGTGCCAATACTGTTATATTTCATTTAGCCAATAAATTCAATTTAATTAATATTTTAAGTATTTTTCCTGGGAATCCCATACCGTTCATTGTTTGAGACGAATATCGCAATATTTAGTTGTTATAATTTTAATTAAGGTTTTTAACAGGTGGCAATCCTTCCAAAACAAATTTTTTGAATGAGAACTTTTTAAACCTTCAGTTTGACAACCATATTGTAAAATTTCAGTTAACTTATTAATTTAACTTAATTTATGTTTAAACAGGTGGCAACACTCTTTAAAACTATTTTGAAATTGAAGCTTTCGCTTTATGCCATATTGCAATATTTGACTTCACTGATCGGTTTAATTGAATTTAAGTTTTTCAAAAGTTGGCAACTCTTTTTAAAAACTGCTAATAACGGAATAACAATATATGTATAGTTTAACGCCATGTGTTGAACTGAAATTGAATTGAACTGAAAAACTAAATATGCCCTACAGTGCCATCTGCTGAGAATTTTTTGGATTTTCCTTTCTAAAATAATAACTACTCGTATTAGGACATTGAGCTGAAAAAAATCATCCCATTTGAGAAGAATTATAAAATATTTATCTACGTGTGAGACAAATTTGTTGAGTTATCGTTTGTTTTGAGACTTATTTTACAAAAGTGGTCCCCGAAACTAGTCCAGAAGTGATCCCGCACCGAATCAGTCCCGAAAAATTTGCCGCTGTGGTTCAAAAACAGGCTCGTCCTTCAAGACTTAAAGAATTTTTTCTAATTCATTATTATTATGAGAAGGCTTTTATAATACAAATCTCTTAGAAAACTTAAAAATGTTGCTCTCACTGATAATTATTATGAGAAAACTTTTATAATATAATTCTCAAAATAAAAGTCTTTGCAACAGTAAACTTTTCAAAACCACAGTCAGTAGCCCGCACCATTGATATAATTTTCCATTGCTCAAATAACCACACTTTGAACTTTTCAATACAATAACATTTTAGTAAAAACTAGAAACAAAACGACAAACTTTAGGGGGACAGTTAAAGGTTTACCAGGTTTACCTTCCGGTCATAAATTTATTATTCGTTTTCTAATTAGATTAAATAGAATAACTTCCGTTGAGTAAAAATAGTATAATAGGTATCTCGAATTTTAACTGATACTCGAAGTGAGGAACCGATATATAATACACGAGTATAAGTGTACTCGGGTGTCTTTATCTATTAATAGAAAATACCCTCTCTAACTCTCTATTTAAAAAGTGGGAATAAAAATAATGTTCACAATTACAAGCCCATTTCTAACTTAAGCATCAACATTATCGACACTTTTTGAAACTATGTATAGTCAAAACAAAAATGTCTTTTATCACTAAAAGATTTGATCCTACCTAACCAACATGGCTTTGTTTCCAATCGATCTACTTTGTCAACTTTAGTTGTGTTTTTTATTGCACTGTATTGGATCCTTTTCGCCTGGATTTCAGGTTGACTGCATATACACGGATTTTAGTAAAGCCCTCGAAACGTTAGCCGATCTTGGTTTCCATTCTGTGTGCTTTTTTTTTCTTTTTGTTTTTTTTTTGAGTGGAAATCTACTTGACTATCGTCAGATACTTTCCTTTGCCGCATCTGGGGTTCCATGGGGAAGTAGATATTTTAGGCCCTTTACTTTTTGTATTATTTATAATTGATGTGAGTTCATGTTTTTCTTTCGACAATTACACTACTCGACAAAAAAAATCTCCAAGAATCAAATAAGCCTTTCCTAAAGTGAAATTTTCTCCTGATTCCGAATATGACTTTCATTTTCTTGTGGCAGATCTAGTTTCCGAGATATCGGCGAAAATATGAAAATTCCCATTTTTGCAGAACACTACTTCATATAGGTACGGCAAAAATTTGTATTTTTCATTTTTTCGTTTTAAACTGTTGAATTATGCATTATACTAATTCCCATAAAAATTTATTGCCTTCTTCGCCCTCAAGTATCTTCAGTAGTTTGGCCACTATGCCAAAAAACGTTCAAAAAATGTTGAAAAAAAAACGATATTTTTTACACAATTTCAGATTTAACCACTTTAAAATCGGAAAAATTCTATTGACGAAAAAAAGTTAGCCCTCCTATGTTGTAGGTAATTTAACTACGAAAATTTTAAGCATACCAGTACAACAATCGGACGTGCCATTGAAACTATAGCCCCGTTAACTTGCAAGCGTCTATCCTACAATTTTAGTATTACTCTGATAAAATTGGCGAGACATTTCATTTGGTCACTCTACCTTAGGGTCTAATAAATTTAAAAAGACATCAAGTATTTAATTGTCACTACTGTTTGTTGTAAATTTTGTTTTGCAAATTGTAGTGCAAATTTATACATACTATATCGGTAGATGTGTTTACGAAATGGCTTGTTGCAAAAGAGATTTTAAATGTAAAAATAATCCGGATGATTTTTGCTTTATTTGCGGACATTATATTTTCGGAAACTCAGCTCGGAAAATAACTAATTCTGTCAGAGATGCATACTTTCATTATTTCGGTTTCCGTGTAAAAAATCTCGATAAATCTTGGACACCTAATTTTATTTGCGCCTCCTGTAGATTAACTTTAATGAGATGGGTATCGGGTAAAGGTCATAACATGAAGTTTGGTGTTCCAATGATGTGGACTGAACCCTTTAACCACGACCAGTGCTATTTTTGCGTGATAGACCTTAAAGGTAAAACGAGAAAAAAGAGGAAATTAATAAGTTATCCAAATGTGGCATCAGCTAAAAAACCAAAACTACATGACCATACCTTACCCATACCTAGACCGCCTATAAGTTTTGAAGCCTCAAGCGAAAGTGACTCCGAAGCAGATAATTCAGAAAGTGGACAAGAAGGAGAGATCCCACATCGAGTCTCACAAGCCGAACTTAATGACTTGGTCAGAGATTTGAAATTATCGAAATTTGATAGCGAGGTTCTAGGATCTCGTTTGCAGGAATGGGGCAGCCTGGGCCCTTCGACAAGTACTTCCAAATTTCGAAATAGACACTAGACTTTCTCTTCTTTTTTTACTAAAAGTGAAAATATTTGCTACTGCAATGATGTTCAAGGTTTATTTGAAGCACTAAAATTAGAAAATAAAGTGGATGATTGGCGCTTGTTTATAGACAGTTCAAAGCATAGTTTAAAAGCAGCATTACTCCATAAAGGAAATTCGTTACCGTCAATACCAGTGGCACATTCTGAGAATACTAAAGAAACTTATTTAAGCATATCAAATTTACTTGAGCTCATTCAATATAAACAATTTAATTGGAAAATTTGTGCGGACTTAAAGGTAAGCAGTTTCGGTGGTACAGTTTAAAATAAATAGTATATGAAATACATCCTAGGTTGTAGCTATAGTTCTCGGACTTCAAGGAGGTTTCACTAAATATTGCTGTTTTCTCTGTCTTTGGGACAGCCGTGCTAGAGAAACCCATTATATTCAGGCCACCAAGAGCTGAGTACGAACCAGGTGCCTTCAATATCGCAAACCCGCCTTTAGTAAATCCCGAACGAGTTATTTTGCCAGCACTTCACATCAAATTAGGATTAATGAAAAATTTTGTAAAGGCTTTAAATAAGGACGCGCCATCCTTCCAGTACCTAACGAAATTTTTCCCTAAAATAACTCAAGCCAAATTAAAAGAAGGTATATTTGTTGGTCCGCAAATTAGAAAGTTGCTGAAAGACGAAAATTTTGCGAATCATTTATCATCAGTAGAAGCAGCGGCTTGGGACAGCTTTAAGCAAGTCGTTAGTGGGTTTCTTGGCAACAACAAAGATCCCAACTATAGAGAGATGGTCAAAGCCTTGTTGAAAAACTACAGTGCTATGAAATGCAACATGTCCCTCAAAATGCATTTTTTGCATTCACATTTGGATAATTTTCCCGCAAACCTAGGTGCTGAAAGTGATGAACAGGGTGAAAGGTTTCACCAAGACCTCATGATTTTTGAAAAGCGTTACCAAGGGTTTTGGAATGAAGAAATGATGGGAGATTATTGCTGGACAATAATACGGGAGACAAACCCAGAAAATTATAAACGGGTAGTTAGAAGTACCCACGTCCCTCACTATTGACCACCACGGTAAAATCGCTCAATTTGACTTTTTTAGATGTAGATATGTATGTATTTAATGTTGTTGTCGTTGTTGTTTTTTACTGAATTGCTGATTTATACTCATATTACTCAATTGAATACAGTTTAACGTGCAAACATATGTCTATAATAAAACGTTATAAAAAAATAAAAACCTAGTTTGAATAAAAATTTTCTCTATAAAAAAATTGTAGGATAGACGCTTGCAAGTTAACGGGGCTATAGTTTCAATGGCACGTTCGATTGTTGTGCTGGTATGCTTAAAATTTTCGTAGTTAAATTACCTACAACATAGGAGGGCTAACTTTTTTTCGTCAATAGAATTTTTCCGATTTTAAAGTGGTTAAATCTGAAATTGTGTAAAAAATTTCGTTTTTTTTTCAACATTTTTTGAACGTTTTTTGGCATAGTGGCCAAACTACTGAAGATACTTGAGGGAGGTGAAGGCAAGACATTTTTATGGGAATTAGTATAATGCATAATTCAACAGTTTAAAACGAAAAAATGAAAAATACAAATTTTTGCCGTACCTATATGAAGTAGTGTTCTGCAAAAATGGGAATTTTCATATTTTCGCCGATATCTCGGAAACTAGATCTGCCACAAGAAAATGGAAGTCATATTCGGAATCAGGAGAAAATTTCACTCTAGGAAAGGACTATTTTATTCTTGGAGACTAAAGTTGATCAAAATTTGTCGAGTAGTGTTATCTGCTATATGGCGATGACTTGAAAATATTTTCGATGGTTAAAAACGAAAGTGATGTTATTATTCAATAATATTAATCTTTGGTGTATTCAATCTCGTCATTCTTTAAGTATGAAAAAAGTGCTTTAAAGTTACTTATACAAAAATTCACTGTGCATTGTCGACGTATTAAAATATCGGCGGATCTGTCGTTGAGGTCAAAGATCTTGGTACGGTTTTTACCTCTCATTTTTCTATTAATAGGCACATGATTTCTAAATCTTTCTCTGTATTGGGTTTCGGTGTGGTGGAACTGTGTAAAATTATCTGATCCCTATACTGTTAAATTGTCGTCTATTGTTCGTCTCATTTTGGGAATATTTATATAAAAAAAAAAAAAAAAAATTATAAACAGATCGATCGGAACGTGTCCAAAAGCTTTTAATAAATTGCGAAATGTAGTCTTTAAATTTTTTTCGAATCCTATACCATTAAATTGTAGTCGTTTGTTTCTAATTAATCTAAAGTCATTGGAAACGAGACGCTCTGTACTCTCCCTGACTTTTCCATTTGATTGCTCAGTTCATCAAAAGCAAATCTCTAAAAATGAAAGCCAGTTTTATTTAACGAAAGAAAACTTGTAGTTTTCGCAGTGATAATAAAGTTGCCACAATTGTGCATTTTTGGTACAATTTGAACTCAAAAAGTAATCTAACATCACACCGAATTCGTTTGTACAATTTGCATAGAATCTAGCGCTGTTTTAACATAGCTTTGTTTTTAGTTATTCGGCCATGTTTGAGAAAATACTTCCGGATTTGAATTATAGAACAAATTTAAGAAACTTATTTTTTCAACTTTAAAGAAACTGAATTGTTAGGCAAGTGTTTACAATTTGGTTTTTAGAACATTCCCACTTCATATTTATGATTGTAAAAAAACCAAAAGCAAAATTACAAAAAAATACTCCACAAATGCCGGGTGTGTCTTTCCCAATCACAGTTTGATAAAATAGAAAATAAATAATCTGAACTATAAAATCGAAATAATGATAATCCGGTTCTGTGTAAAAACTTCCAGTGAGTATAAAAGAGAGAGAATAAAAAATATGCGGAGACCTTTTACTCTATTCTCCCTTCACATTCAAACTTAGAAGGTGATAATGGTAGTTATCAAGAATATCGGGAAAAGAGTAAAAATTGTTGATGTGCTTTCGGAGTGGTTTCTGTAGATATTCGAAAGCGACTTGGTGTAAAGAATATCCAACTTCTAGAAAGAAAAATCTTTAAATTACAATATTTATTTGTAGTACCCTCGATAAATTAAGTTAGATACATTCTGTTGGAGTTGTTTATTTGCAGGTTTTTTATCTCTCAATTTGTTTTTATAATTCCCGAACACATACAGTCTCTGTGAATCTTAAATTCGCATGCGTGTGTATGTACGTACACAAGTAAATATTGTATGAGTATTTTAATTATTTTGGACACTGGCTGAATCGAACTTTGAAATTCCTAAGAGAAAATTTTTAGTTGAATCAACGTTTTCTCTGGCAAAATAAACTACTAATTTTTATTTCCATTTTTAATTCTCATGTTCTTGATATTTATTTATGAACCAATTTACAAATTTATTTAATATATTTTTTATTGAAAAGCAAATTTTTTTCTGCCAGTTCGTACAAGTTCGAAAATTTCATTTATCATCTCTGACTTTTCGTTTCCCTAAAAACTGGGTCTTAGCTCGTGTAGTCTGAATCGAAAAATATCCATTCATAAACCGAACTATTTTATAACGAAATCGCTCGAACTCGAATAAATTTCCTATCGATTGGAAGAATTGAGTGACTTAAATTGATATTAGCATGAAGTCAACTGAAAAAAACTTGCTATGCCTATTCCCGATTAGGCAACATTACTACATCTTAGATTTTAAATTAACGTGCACGTTTAACATAGACTTAACATATCCTTCATATTCCCAATTGCAAAAGTTAATTTTCACAATTTTGTATGTAAAAGCCACACTAAACACATCCTCAATCTGTTTATTTTTATTAAAGTTAAACCTCAAACCATAGTTTCATCATTTCTGAGTGCTAAACCAAAAATACAAGCATAACTCACATGATAGTTGCACGTCCTCTGGCACACATTCCACATTCCACATCCTCTCACTACACACCACTCTAATTATTATTTTTACCACTTCCACTTCCACTTCTACTACCACTACGCAATTCCCATGGAATTTCTAACCAGGTACGAATAATCGTAATAAACAAACAAATGAGCGAGAAAATAATGCGGAAATTAATCTTTTTGGCAACACTTAGCCAGCTTGTTTGCAACGAAAAACCAACAATTGAAAAATGTTTGCAAACTTCATGTTAGCTCTAAGCCTTCTGAGTGCTAAGCGTTGCTTCCTCTCACCCCATATCACTGGTACTTTCCTTAACTAACTTCGCTACTACAAATTGGCTTAAAAGCTAGGATTTTTACGGATGGCTTTAGTAATTCGTCC
The DNA here is from genome assembly GCA_951828415.1 of Anomoia purmunda. NCBI lineage: Eukaryota > Metazoa > Arthropoda > Insecta > Diptera > Tephritidae > Anomoia > Anomoia purmunda. The sequence goes on from OX639993.1 coordinate 21,912,499, forward strand.
ATTACATGATTGCCGGTGTTTTATACGAATAGTGAGTGTACCGTTGTTGGACTACGATTCAAAATTTAAATAGTTAGGAATAAAAGCCAATTTTCAATTTTCGTAGTAGTTTAAGTTTATAAATTAAATATTGCCGAGTGACAATCACTCCTTCGTCGGAAATTCGTTTATTCAAGTTACATAAAAATCTCACGTGGTGTGCTTATAAAAAAAATGGTAAATATTAATGATGGTATGCAAAGTATAGTATATTTAACTTTTTGAAATAAAACTTCTTAAGCGGCCTGAGAGTGATTTTTTATATCGCATCACGAAGCCACGACAAGATGCGATGCTTATATGAAAGCATACAAAATGACTACTACTATTTTTACTAAAGCTACTGCTAATTTCTACTAATATTTTTACTAGTGCTACTACAAATTACTTTTACTACTTTTACTAATTTCTACTACTAATTTTACTAATGCTCCTACCATTTCTACTAATTGCTACTACTATTTTTTATAAATTCCTACAACTATTTTTACTTATGTTACTAATTATTACTACTAGCATTATTGCTAATCTCACTACTAATTACTACTACTATTTTCACTACTTTCTACTACTATTTCTCAAATGCTAAATCTATTTTTCCTCATTTGTCCACTATGTTCACTAATGTTACTACTCATTACCATGCCGATTTTTACTACTTTCTACTACTAATTTTTACTAATTTCTACTACTGTTTTTACTAATTTCTACTATTATTTTTACTTATGCTACTATTAATTACTACTACTATGTTTGCTAATTTCTTCAATTATTTTGGTTAACCCTACTACTAATTACTATTACTATGTTTACCAATTGCGATATTTTCAATGGTTGGATTGTTGATAAATAAAAAGTGTTGTTCGGGTATTCGACTTGGTTGTTGGAGGATTCAAAAAATAGTTACGAAGAGGAAGAAATTTAAAGGCAAAAAGAAGGCGGCAGAAATACGATTGAAATTTTCGAAATTTACAAAGCCGAAAGCAAATGGTTGCAGTGCGTGGCCAAAATTTTCGAATGCTTTACTGCAAAGCCGTGAGGACGACCAGAACTCCCATAAGATATGGTTTGTGAAAAGCAGAAAAGAAAAATTGCATCGAAAGTAGCATTAGAGCAATGTTTCCTTTTTCTAAACGTTATTGATTCACGTGGCATCTGCTCCGGCGATATATTCGAATGAAACAGAACTTCGGTAACTTTCAAATGAAGTGAAAACAACTCCTTCTAGCCCAAGTAAGATTATGAAATTAATTAATTCGAGAGTTGTGCATTTATTGCCCTCGTCTCCCGAGGCGGTTTTGTCTATTTCTCTTGGAATATAATTTTGCCAAAAAATTGCGACATTTATCCCTACTATAATAAATTGCGGGAGTGTAATTCACAATGCCGACCGAATGGACTGCAAATCATAGAAATTTCAGCAGTTGAGACATTACAAAATTTGCATGATCACACGGTCAAAAGAATTTTATTACATCAAGCAAACGTTTTACTTCAGTTCAACCATGGGTTGGTTTAAGTGGACTATCACCGTGGTCAAAAGAAATTAGCAAATTAGCCATTTTGATTCAAAAAAACTCGGGCAATCTAAAACCATCCGGCGGCGGCTTTTAATGAATTTCAGTATGTCATATAGAGAAAGGCGGCGGCACTCTGAAATATTATGGTGGAATGGTTTAGCGAGTGTCTTTAGCCTAATGCTAGCGATAGCTGGGCACTCACTTAGTAGATGTTCGACTGTCTTTCCAGAGCCCGAGTCCTCACAGTCGCGACAGAACCTTTTGTAGGGTAAGCCAATTCTTTCGGCATGCACTGCTAAGAGCCACTGCCCTATGCAGTCCGCCGTGAGTTTGTACGCATTTTCTTTGCTCATTCCTAAAAGATCCCTGGTTTTAGGCGGATCATAGGACACCCGAAACTGCCGGTTAATCCTAGGCGATCCTGTGCGGTTTCACCTCTGTTTAGCTTTTTAAGTAGTAAAATTCGACAATTCCGCTTTTGAACTTCCTAAGCCAGGCAGGCAGTCATGCCCACCGCATGGGACACGCTCAATGCAGAGCCACACCTCGCCAGTTCATCCGCTGTTTCATTACCGCGAATGGCCTTATCCGCCGGAAGACATATTGGGGTAATCTCAAGCGTGTCAGAAATCGAGGTCAACTCTCTTCTACACCCATCCACTAGTTGGGATCTGACCGCGGTAGAGGAGAGTGCTTGAATAGCCGCTTAGATTTCTGAGAATATCTTTACCTATGACCTCTCGGATGCATTTTGCTGTATGCATCTCATTGCCTTCTATATTGCAAAGGTTTCGACCAAAAAACGCTGGACAGGCGGAAGGATAATTTTTGATTATATTCCTCAATGAAAATCCCAACTCCGACCCCGCTTTGCATGTTTGACCTGTCCGTAAAAACCTGAGACCAGTCCTTGCGGCTTTTGAATTTCTTGCGGGGTATATGGTTGCCCCACGTCGTACTTAGCGCTTTAATTTCAGGCGGAAGTGCATTGAGATTCAGAACCCCAAGGCACGCACTCTGATAGCGCTGCTAGGAGCTGACTTTTTGATAAAGATATCTATCGGGAATAAATCATGCAGAACGTTCAAAACATCCGTTGGACATGATCTCATAGCACCCGTTAAGCCAACGGCTACTGTCCTTTGAATACTCACCCCATCAAGCTGCCCTAAAAGCTCTTGACTCGGTCAGAACAAATTCGAAGACAGTAGTGAACTGGCGTAGATCACTTAATGTGCTGGCAGAGCAGTTCCATTTTTATCTGGTACGGCTTGCAAGAAAGGGTACACCTCTTTCATCGACCTAGAAGAGCTTGGGCATGCCGCCAACTTCCTGCAAGCTCAGGATTAGGAAATGATCCCTCAAAGAAGCGGATATGCTGGGGAAATGCAGCGGGACTTGCAACACATCCTTACTTATGTGGCCTAAATGGGGCATAAGCAAATCCCTGGAACTTCTCACGTTAATTTGGGGAGAATCATCTCTTTCTCTATGTATGTAGAAAAAAAAAATCCTGTTTTTTCGCTAAAACTGTATGGCAGCAGTATGTCGTGTTCCGCCCATTTCTATTATGAGACATTATGTTTTATTTGCTAAGCTTAACTATAACTATTTTATTCCTTAAAAACTGAATTTTGAACCATACGAATTGCTTTAAACTAACATTGTGCGCCGCCAACTATTACCAGCTATTTGTTAAACGCTAAAGGAGAAATGTGGCAGTCGTGGCAGTCGAGGCAGTGGGAAAAGAGTGAATGCGTTTGGAGTAGCGCACAATGGCTTGGATTTACACTTAGTTTGCCCTGTTGGAAATGGAATTACTTTGAAAGCAATTTAAAAAGTACTTTTTGTCAACTACAAGTGGTTGTTTGAAATTTGTTTTTTTTTTCTTCTTACAAGCAACTAACATGATTAACATGGCGTTGTGCTAGGAGCAAGCCAATTAATTATCTGGGTCTACATTTGATTTCAACTACTTTGACATATCAAAATTAGTTTTTTTTTAACTGCAATAAAATATCTTTATTTCCAACTATTTGAAATTCTGTTTTTTTTTGCAAACTGTTATAAAACTAGTCTAATATAACCTACTTTCAAACTTGATATATAAAAAAATTTATTTATCGTATTTTTGGTTTTTGGTATAATTTCATTAACAAATTTGTATTGCTTAACTGTTGAATGCGATTATTGAGCGTCTTATTCGAAAAACAATCAATCGCTTTTAACGACATAAAAATTGTAGAAATTGGTTAAAAACTCGCAGAGCTGCACAAAATTATTATTATTTTTTTAAAATTTGGTTTTAAAGTTTTTTTCCCCAAATTTTTGTTATTATTTTAATTTTCTCAACTTTATGTTAAAGAAGTATCGAAAATAAAAAACTTAAAAAATTGCAAAAATTCTTAAAAAAAAAACTTTTAAAACCAAAATTTAAAAAAAGTTTCATTTTAAGCAGCTCAGCAAGTTTTTAACCAATTTCTACAACGTTTATCTCGTTAAAAGCGCATTGATTGTCTTTCGAACAAAGAAAATTGTAGAAATTGGTCAAAAACTTGCTGAGCATCTCAAAATTATTTTTTACTTTTAAAATTTGGGTTTAAAGTTTTTTTTTCGAAATTTTTGTCTATTTTTTAAACTTCTTAACTTAACATAAAGAAATTTCTAAAATAAAAAACTTAAAAAAAATGCAAAAATTCTTCAAAAAATTTCCACAATTTTTATCTCATTAAAAGCGCATTGTTTTTCGAACAAAAAAGTTGTAGAAATTGGTTAACAACTTGTTGAGCTGCACAAAATTATTGTTTTTTTTTAGTTTGGTTTTATTTTTTTACGAAACTTTTGCCAATATTTTAAATTTTTTTACTTTACGTTAAAAAAGTATCTAAAATAAAAAATTGAAAAACATTACGTAAATTCTAAAAAAAACAAATACTTTTAAAATCAAAATTAAAAAAAAAACAGTTTAATTTCGACCAGCAAGCTACAACTCTGCGTATTTAAACCTGCATATTTTATAGCTAGTAACGGTCAAAAAGTTCGCAGAGCCTTTGTAAATATGATGGGAGAAATACTGGAATTTTCAACCAACGCTCCGGGTTATATTACGAGTCATTTTACCAGTATACTGCTTGCAGGGGTTAGATCGAAATAATTAAATTAACATGCATTCGTTTCAAAACAGTTGACTTCCAACTACTTTTTAAATTAGTAAACTTGTTTTTAGACTGTCTGTGTCTTTCCGACAGGGTACCTTCCAATGTGTGTGGTCTGGTCTGTCTGTGTATGCGAACATTCTTTTAGCTCTACTTAATTTCCCACAATAGCTCTCTAAACTTATTTGTGGATGTGTGTGTGTGCATGTGTGTGGGTGTGTGTGCCCACCAGTAGATGGAGGTCGCGCACCCACTTCACCTCCACATCCAATTGCATATTTTTCCTACTCACCTTTGTGCTTAGAGATTACGCAGGAAGTGATGTTCTAAAGAATCTTGTTGCTGCCTTTGGTACCAACAAAACAAATAGCAAAAACAAAATAAGCGCGTATTTAGATTACTTTCAGCTTGACGGCATCTGCTGTCGCTCCTCCGCTGGTTTTGTGTCCTTCCTTTGCCAACTCCAACGCTTTGTGTTCAATGTGTTTTTCTTTTAAAAGCGTACTATTTTCTTTGCAGCTCCTTCACCTTTTGTTGTTGTTGTTGCTGCATATGTGCGCCGTGTGAGTTTAGTTGTGTTTAGTTTGTATTTGCCTTTCTTCGTAATGGATGTTTTGACTATTTCCTGCCGTTGCACGAATTGATAAAAGGTAGTAGTAAAGGTAGGCAAAATTGGAAGTATGCAATTTGTTTTGTTGGAAACTTCAACTCTTTTTGTATGTGCGTTTTACGTTGTACGTTTGCTCAAGAGGATCTGCAAAGAGAACAAAGAAAATTAAGGTGTTAATTAAAGCATGTGAGAGATAAGAAGGAATTGGATATATTTATGGGTTTTAGTAGTGAGATTTTTAAATTGCATCTAATTTTGTTTAAAAAAAACTTGTATCTAACTGTTAGTTTATATCAGGCGCTGTAACAGTTTTATTATAAAAATTTTTGCGACCATTTGTTGAGTTTTATTTAATTAAATTAAAATTATGTCAGTTTTTTTACTTTATAAATCCTAGATAACACATTTTTTATGTTACAAATCAATAGCAGCAGTTATTTTGAATTTACAACATAAACTAACTGTTTTGATTTTGAAGACTTTTATCAATAAATGTCATCTATATAAATCAGTCACTGACTTCTATTTTTAAGTCATACTTATAAAAGTCCTTAAAGTATAACCCCAAGTTAGTTGTTATGTATATTAAGAAATTTGTCGGGAAGAGAATTTGTCATCCGACAACCTTCAAAAAGTTTTGCTGATTAAATAAAACACAAAAAAACAACAAAAATTGTAAAAAATTAGAGAATCATATATGTTTGTATGTATGCATGTGCGCATGTGTATATCTTTTGGTTTGTTGGATTATTACTGTTAAGCTCAGCAATATTAAATAGCAACTTATTTCCGCGAAAAATTAAAATGGCTTTTATAAATATGACTAAAAAACTTTAAAGTTCAAGGACTGCTTTTCTTTATGACCTCTACAGATAAAAATGTAAAATAAGTGTTATTTGTGTGATAGAAATAAAAATTAAAAATAACTGTTATTTGTGAGTTAAAGATAAAAATCAAAAATAAATGTTATTTGTGAAATGAAAATAAAATTCAAAAATAACTGTTATTTGTGAGATAGAAATAAAAACAAAAAATAACTATTATTTAAGTGGTAGAAATTTAAATCAAAAATAACAGTTAGTGTGAGTTAAAAATAAAAATCAAAAACCACTTTATTTGTGAATTAAAAATAAAAATCAAAAATAACTGTTATTTGTGAAATAAAAATTAAATTCAAAAACAACTGTTATTGAGTTAAAAATAAAATTCAAAAATAACTGTTATTTGTGAGTTATAAATAAAATTCAAAAATAACTGTTATTTGTGAGTTAAAGATAAAAATCAAAAATAACTGTCATTTGTGAAATTAAAATTAAATTCAAAAATAACTGTTATGTGTGAGATAGAAATAAAAATCAAAAATACCAGTTATTTGTGAGTTAAAAATAAAAATCAAAAATACATGTTATTTGTGAGTTAAAGATAAAAATCAAAAATAACTGTTATTTGTGAATTGAAAATTAAATTAAAAAATAACTGTTATTTGTGAGTTAAAGATAAAAATCAAAAATAACTATTATTTATGTGGTAGAAATTAAATTCAAAAATAACAGTTATTTGTGAGTTAACAGATGCAGATACTACTACTACAGCCACTAATTACTCCTATTACTTATTACTAAACTAGCACTACGACTACACTGCTACTGTAACTATTTGTAGTAATGCCACTACTAATTACTACCACTATTTTTAATAGTGCTACTACTAACTATTTCTACCTATTTCTACTACTATTTTTACTAGTTTCTACTACTTTCACTTAGGCTATTACTTATTACTACTTTTACTTTGACTAATTTCCTCTACCATTTTTACTAATTTTAGTACCATTTTTACTCATGCTACTACTAATTACTGGTACTATTTGATTTAATTTCGACGACTATTTTTACTCATGCTACTACTAATTACTACTACTATTGTTACTAATACTGCTACCTAAGTAGTACTTCTACTATTTTTCACTAAATTCTACTACTATTTTTACTTATGCAGTATTAATTACAACTATTATATTGTCAAGTTTCCACTACTATTTTTACTAATTTTACTAGAATATTTACTTATGCTACTACTAATTACTTTAATTATTTTGATTAATTTCCACTACCATTTTTACTAAACGTACTTATACTATTACTAATTGCTACTACTATTTATATTATTTTGATTAGTTTCCACTACTATTTTTACTAAATGTACTTATACTATTACTAATTGCTACTACTATTTATACCTATTTCTTCCACTTTTACAAATTTCTACTACTATTTTGATTGATTTCTACTACTTTTGTTAATGCTATTACTATTTTCATTATTTCTACCTCTATTTTCATTAATGCTACTACTATTTTTACTAATTTCTACTACTATTTTTATTGATTTCTACTACTTTTTTTTATTAATGCTACTACTAATTTCTACTACTACTTTCATTATTTCTGCTACTATTTTTATTAATGCTACTACTAATTTCTACTACTATTTCCATTATTTCTGCTACTATTTTTTATTAATGCTACAACTTATTACTACTACAATTTTTACTAATTTCTACTATATTTTCATTAATTTAGTATTTTCCTTCATGCCAAAACTAAAAACTCTAAAAAGATATCTTATCCCTCTTCCAAATTTAACTCATATTTCTTTGCAAAAACAGCCCAGAAGTTTTACTTCTGGCTCGCGCCCTTAAGTGCACGCGCGTTTTTCGAGAAATTTTCAATGTACACACACGACTTATTTACAGTTTTTTTATAGTATATAGTTATTTAAAAATAAAATAAATATGTTATTTTGAGACCAAGCTTATATCCCATATTCCCAAAAAATCTATTTAATAATGAGCTGTTATACAAAAACTAAATATTTGTGATAGCTTCCTCTTACCTAATATTTCTATAAATCAAGTTTTAATTACGCCAAATAATTCACAAGTATTAAAAGGACCTGCATTGTTCTGTTTGTTCTACATTTTGATTTTACTCTATCACTTATTTATAATTCAGTAAATTCCAAAAGAACTTAATTTACCTGAAATTTCACTACACTAACCGAACGACTGCATGCGGGCTGTACTGCCTAGCGCTCAACCCAATTTTATTTAAAAATATTTGACATTCTTTAAAATTACAGCACTGAGCACCAAAAAAAAAAACCGTGGAAAATACCAAACCACGCAATAGTGTGATGAAATTCACTTCTCTGCTCTGCTCTGTGAGTTCATTAATTTTCATCTTTTAATGAACGCAATTTTTACACACGATTGCATTTTTGCCGCACAGCAGCAAAACTTTTTAAGCTCAAATGCCAAATATGAATATTGCATATAGTATGTGTATATATATATATCAGATGTACATACATATGTATGTATCTATATATATGTATATTTATTTTTGTTTTTTCATATATTAATAAAAGTGTATAAAATGTGTGTGGTTATTGCAATTGATTGCCTGCATATGAAATATTTCTGAGTTTCTACATTGAGTTACATTTGTTTTTTTTTTGCAAGCACTTCGGTTGCGTTGATTGCAATTTTCTTTTTTTTTATATTACATTTTATTTACTTTGTTGTAGCAACTTGTTCAACCGATAGTTACAACTTTTTTTTGCTATCAAATATGTAGGTATTTTTTGTAAAAGTGCAAACTTTAAATTCTATACTACATTCGAGCTCGTTTCTCTATTAGAAAAAACGCACACATATACAAATACACAAACACCAAGATTTTGTCCGAACTATCGTATTTCTGAACTCTTTCAATTTGTGCTGCAATATTATTTGAAGTATACAAAAATTTCTTTATAAAGTTATTCAATGTAGTCATAAATTTGAATTGGACTAATCAGTGAATGGATTTTAGAGCAAAAGAATCATTGAAAAAATATTCTCAAGCCGTAAAAAACCCTAACTATTCTTGAGTTTATACCGGATTCCCTTATGTCGTTTTGTTTAAAAAATTTGTATAGGAATGTTCCGTTATTGTAAAAAATAAAATAAAAAACACGCGTGCACCCAAAGTGCGCGTACCAGAAGAAAAACTTCTTTGTGGTATTAGATATTAATAAAATTAGTGGTAGTAAAAAGTAATAGCATTAGTAAAAATAGTAGTAGAAATTAGTAAAAATAGTGGTAGAAATTAGTAAAAATAATGGTAGAAAGTAAAAGAAATAGTAGTAGCAATTAGTATACATAGTGGCAGAAATTAGTAGTAGCAAATAAAAATAATAGTAGGTATAATAAAAATAGTGGTAGAAATTAGTAGTAGCATTAGTAAAAATAGTAAAAGAAATTAGTAAAATAGTGGTAGAAATTAGTAGTAGCATTAGTAAATATAGTAGCAGAAATTATCAAAATTAGTGGTAGAAATTAGTACCAGCATTAGTAAAAAATAGTAATAGAAATTAGTAAAATAGTGGTAGAAATTAGTAAAAATAGTGGTAAAGTATAAGGAATAGTAGTAAAAATTAGTAAACACAGTGGTAGAAATAAGTAGTAGCAGTAATGAAAATAATGGTGGATAAAATAAAAATGGTAGTAGAAATTAGGAGTAGTATTAGTAAAAACAGTAGTCGAAATTAGTAAAAATAGTGGTAAAAATAAGTAGTAGCACTAATAAAAATAGTAGCAGATATAAAAAAATAGTGGTAAAAATTAGTAGCACCATTAGTAAAAAATAGAAATAGAAATTAGTAAAATAGTAGTAGATATAATAAAAATAGTAGTAGAAATTAGTAGTAGTATTAGTAAAAATAGTAGTGAAGATTAGTAAAAAAAAACCAGAGGAAATTAATAAAAATAGTGGTAGAAATAAGTAGTAGCATTTATAAAAAATAGTAGTAGATATAATAAATGTTAGTTATACATAACCCTTTATTATAACGGGCAAACCAAATTGCCATTTAGTTCTTCTTATGATATTCATGTAACCTTGAACATTTGTATTTACTATTTTGTTAATCACTCGAATAAAGTACATTAAACCGAACGGTCGTGTTATTTTACTTATTTGCTCTGTTTACACTAACAAAGGTTATGGGCCCAGACTCATAAGAAACGCGTGATTCGAAGTTTAATTTTATATTAAAAAATCGGTCGATAGTTATAATTATAATATCGTGTATTTTTTTTTGTCGAGTCGGAATAAAATAATTTAACAAAAATGAGTAACGGTTCCGTGTTAAATATTGAAAAACTAAATGGTGAAAACTATGAGAGCTGGTCTCTGCAGATGAAAAGTTTGTTAATTACAATGGACTATTGGGAAGTAATAACAACTCCTTGTCCTGAAAATGCTAGTGTGTCAGTCAAAACTAAGTGGGGTGTTAATGATCAAAAAGCATTGGCTACATTAACGCTGTGTGTAAAACCATCGGAGCTCCTGCATGTAAGACAATGCCAACATGCAGCTGAAGCTTGGAGAAATTTACAAGAAGTGTACCGTGCAAAAACGCCATCGAAAAAAGTTAGCTTATTTAAAAGTTTATTTCGATTTCAAATCAAAAATGACGAAAAAATGGCGGTTCAAATTAATAATTTTTGTACCATAGCTGAAAATCTACGAGAAATTGACATTGATGTACCAGAAGAGCTTCTGTGCATTTTATTGTTGTGCAGCTTACCAGATGACATGGAAAGTTTTGTAGTTGCAATGGAAAGCAGAGATAATTTGCCGACTTTAGGACAGCTGAAGGTTAAAATTTTGGAAGAAGAGCAGCGTCGTGGAAGTCGATATGATAATAACGGAGCGGAAAAGGTGTTTGCAGCGAAAACTGGCAGAAAGCAAATCGAAAAAAATGAGCAACGTATGGGTTCCAACGAAAACAACAACAGTAGCAGGGGAAATAGAAGGCGAAATATCTAATGTTATTCGTGTGGTAAACGTGGTCACGTTAGATCGGAATGCAATAATAAGACACAAGCAAAAGTCATGAGTGCGTATGAAAAAATGAGTAGTACCAACAAAACCCTTTGGATTTTGGATAGCGGTGCTTCCTCTCACTTATGTCGCGATATCGAATATTTTAATAAACTGGAAAAATGTACACAAACAATATTTTTGGCTAGTGGCGAGAGTGTAAAAGCGCAAGGTGTGGGTGATGTGTTTACGAAATCGGCACACTCTGATATTACTCTTCGCAATGTTCTCTTTGTTCCAGACTTACATTCTAATATTTTGTCAGTAAGCAAAATAATTAGTTATGGGTATAGTGTTAATTTCGGTAAAAGCATGGCTATTGTGCTCGATAATAGTGGCGAAGAATGTTTTAAAGCAAATATAATGGCTGGCATATTTAGTGTAAATTTGCAAAAGAGACAAGAGTGCGTTTTGTCTGCGATCGAAAGTGATAAAAACAAAATTTGGCATTGTAGGTTCGGACATTTAAATTACAGAAACTTATTAGCGCTATCAAGGCAAAATATGGTGCGTGGTATGAATGTTAGTTTGCCAGATGAGTTGTCGTGTATCACTTGTGCGGAGTGCAAAATTAAAGTTTCTCCATTTAAAAATAATAGTACAGTTTATACTGAAAATTGTTTAGAACTCATACACACGGACATTTGTGGTCCAATGCGCGTGCCGTCTCAAAGCGGTTCAAGGTATTTTATAACCTTTATTGATGACTATTCGCGGTATGTATGGACATATTTTTTGAAAAATAAATCGGAAGCGTTAACGGTATTTAAAGATTTTGTAAACAGTGTGGAAAATCAAACGGGCCTGAAAGTAAAAAATTTACGTAGCGATAATGGGCGTGAGTACCTGAGCAGTGCGTTCAAAGATTTTTTGAAAACAAAAGGCATACGGCATCAAACCACAGGGAGTTACACTCCACAACAAAATGGAGTTTCAGAGCGCGCAAACCGAACGTTAGTAGAGATGGCAAGATGTATGTTGGTCGGGTCAAAGCTATCACAAAATCTTTGGACGGAAGCAGTTAACACCGCTACGTATATTCGTAATAGGTCTCCAACTAAAATGTTAAGCCATAAGACTCCATATGAGTGTTGGTTCAAGAAAAAACCGAATGTTTTTCACTTCAAGGTGTTTGGTTGTGACGCTGTATGTTTGGATAAGAAACCGGGTAAATCAAAGTTCGTACCAAAAGGGCAACAGTGTTCATTCGTAGGGTATTCTCATCAGTCGAAAGCATATAGACTGTATTGTAAGAATAGCAAAACAATCATCATTTCGCGTGATGTCATATTTTTTGAGAATTCGTTTTCGGGATTGAATCAGGGGCATGAAGAGGTTACTACTTTTAATTTGCCGTTAGACATTTCATTCCCGAATGAAGAAGCAAGTGCCGTATCTGAAGGTGTAGATGACTTATCAACTGAGAGAAGTGGTGAGGTTCAGGTGTCAGATTCTGAGGCAAGTGACGAGAATTCTATAGTTGATATTGGTATAAAGCGCAAACGAGGGCGACCAAAAATATTAAGAGATGGTAACGTCGGAAGGCCGCGGAAAATATTTGCTACAGAGCCGCAGGAGGTATTGAACCAAGCAATGGCTAGCGCGCGTGATCCAGTTACAGTGGAAGAAGCAATGTCAGATAAGTGCTCTCAGTTATGGAAACAGGCAATGCAACGAGAGTATGAATCATTGATCAGAAAAAACACTTGGGAGTTGGTTTCTAAACCTGAAGCGAAAAACATAATTGGGTGTAAGTGGGTGTTCACAACGAAAAAGCGAGCAGACGGAACAGTTGAAAAACATAAAGCGCGCTTAGTTGCCCAAGGTTGTAGCCAGAAGTATAAAGTCGACTACAACGAAACGTATGCGCCAGTAGCGCGTTATTCGACAATTCGACTAATATTGGGTTTAGCTGCACAGCACAATCTTTTTATTCACCACATCGACATTGTTGCGGCATATTTAAACGGTGACTTAGACGATGAAGTCTTTATGAAGCAGCCGGAGGGATTTACAGACAGTAATCATCCAGATAAAGTTTGCAGGCTGAAAAAAGCATTATATGGCTTAAAGCAAGCCAGTCGCGAATGGAACAGAAAAATTAACGATATTTTGCGAAGCATGGGGTTCAATAGAAGTTCGACAGACAATTGTGTGTATCATCGTAGTAAGAATGGCAAAATTTCAATTATCGCGTTATACGTCGACGATATGTTGATAGCTTGTTCTTCGGAAGCAGATATTAAGCAAATAGTTGTAGAACTCAATGAGCATGTGGAAGCGGTGGACCGGGGTCCAACTCAGTATTTTTTGGGTATGGAAGTGTCGACCAATTCTTCGAATGGAATAGTTCAGCTTCATCAAAATCGTTTTACACAAGATCTTTTAAAAGAATGGAGTATGCAAGATTGTAAACCTGCATCAACTCCTTTGCCGAGCGGAACAGTTCTGTCAAAATGTGAAAGTAAAAACTGCTCTGAAATTTTCGATACAAAAACGTACCAAAGCCTAATTGGTTCATTAACATATTTAGCCATGATATCGAGGCCAGACATTGCGTACACGGTTTCAAAATTGTCGCAGTTCAATTCTCATCCACATCATGAACATTTTGTGGCGGCAAAGCATGTACTGCGTTACTTACAAAACACAACGAAAGGTATCATAACTTATTCATTTAATACTAATGGTTTAGTTTGCTACACAGATGCCGACTGGGGATCCGATTGCACTGACAGAAAATCATATAGTGGGTTTGTAGTATTCTTTGCTGGAAGCCCAGTGGCGTGGGAGTCTAAAAAACAACCCGTAGTATCTTTGAGTTCGATGGAAGCCGAATATATCGGCATGTGCCAAGGGTCCAAAGAAATATCATTTTTACGAAGTCTTCTTAATGAAATGGGTTTTACCAAATACGTCAACTTAGCAACAACATTTTTTTCGGACAACCAAGGAGCACAATTTGCTGTAAAAAATCCCACTGTTCACAAAAGAAGCAAACATATAGATATTAAGTTTCATTATGTTAGGGATAAATACAACAACAATGAAATTGATATAAAGTACATATCTACCGATAAAAATGTTGCCGATATTTTTACAAAATCTCTTTCAAAAGAAAAACACAGAAATATTTGTAAAACATTAAATTTGAAATTTTCATGAACATATGTTATGTTAAAAATGTAATTAAATTTATTACAATTCATATTTGGTTTGAGCCGGAGTATGTTAGTTATACATAACCCTTTATTATAACGGGCAAACCAAATTGCCATTTAGTTCTTCTTATGATATTCATGTAACCTTGAACATTTGTATTTACTATTTTGTTAAATTATTTTACTTATTTGCTCTGTTTACACTAACAATAAAAATAGTAGTAGAAATTAGTAGAAATAACGCTAGTAATTAGTAGCTGCATTATTAAAATATTTTCAAAAATTAATTAATATTTAACATCAACTTCATATTTTAAAAATTGAATTCAATAATATAAGACCACTTCTTCTTTCTTCTTCAGGAACCGCTAGTATTGCTTGCTTTTCTAATTTTAACTAAAAAAAAATATGCGGAAATAAAATGGCTTTCAAACGTAATTCTTGTTACATAGGCTCATTGTGAAAATGTATAGCTAAGGACTAAGGTTGTCACGTCGACTAACAAAGCTTCTTATGAGTTCTGACATTTAAAACCAAACTGCTTGGCCATCAGTTACTTAACTTGTAAATAAAAAATTATTGCCTAAGAAATTTGTGGGCGATTTTGTTGCTTGTGAATGAATTGAAGATATCCAAATATAACAGAATTACTACAAACTAACTAAAAAAAACATCGCGAGACATAATGTTTTTCAAATCAAACTTCTTTGAGTTATCTGGTTTTTCGAAACACGTTCAACAATCTTGACTTGTGGAATGATTTTAAAAATGAAAATCCTACTATAATAAAATTAAACCGACCATAAAAAATGTAGTAGGGTCCATCGATTTAAAAGGATTTCGAATTTTCAAGAAGAATATTCTAAATTTTTCATGAGAGAGGACGAATACACTAAAATTAGAGAGAAACCAAATCGTTTCGTTCTCGAGTCGAGCGCATTCTTATGCAAATCTGTTATATATATATATATATATATACCAGTATGTATTAAACCCCGTTACATGACGGTATCCAACCTTTTTTTATCCACGTAAATAACGTATTGCAAGGATATTAAAACTGTTATCATTTTTTATGCATACTTTCAGGATGAAAGTAATGAATTTGACAGTTTGAGCGATAAGTGGGGAGGAGCAGAACACTTGTATTTTAGGGTATTGTCAAAATTTTCAATAAAATGTTTGAAATTTTAAATCAATAAAATATCGATTTCCAATTAATTTCTGACAGGGGTAGTGGTATTGCGATGTTGGTCGGAAGTATTTCTCAAAAACTGTTCTAAATTCTAGAAATTCTAATAAAAAGTGTGGTATTTTTACGAAACTGTTAGTTTTTCTCATTTTTTAAATTTTTTTTACATTTTGGATTTATGTGGTTTTTTTAAACAATGAGCTACATATAAAAGATATTAAAAAAAAGTAGTGGCATTTTTATTCAAAAAATATTAATTTCGATAGTAATATCGATAGTGAGAAGTGAAACTATCGATAATATCACACCTCTGGGATGCTCCTATATTTCTATCATCAATTTTACGGCCAAATCTTTTTCACTTTTTTGCTGTTTTATTTTTTTTCCATAGTGCACAACAAATTGCTGCATATTTGGTTTATGATTTTTCAATGTTGAATTTTAATTGGCAGTCAACCGCAAACGTGCAAAGAACAAATGTAAAGGCAAGAAAAGCACGAAAACCAAAAAAAAAACAGGACACAAAGTTACAAACATTTGCACATATATTTTATTTACGGTAGATACTTCTGTACATAAAAAGTTGCATATCTTTTTTTGTTATTTTTGTTTAACTTTCGCTCTCAATTTTACCTTCAAAATTTGTGCTAGCCTTTGGCGTATGGGGCCATATTACCAAAATATGAATAAAAGTAAATAATATTGCAACTAAAAGGCGTCAGCAACAAAGTCAGGTGTCGAAGTAAGAGCATACGTGCGGAAATTCAAAGCAAACGCCAAACATGACCCGCACCACAAACATTTTGTGAGAAAATTGCGCAAAGGACAGCGGAAGAGTTGCAAGGAGTAGTTGGCGAAAGAGGTCAGGGGTGAATGGCGTGAGTACGAATGCATGTAAAGAAAAGAAAAGAGAAGCTCAATTGCAGTGACAGTTTGTTTTTAATTTTTTGTTTGTTTTTTTTTTTTTTTACAGAATATTTGGACATACTTCAAAGGATGTCAAGTGGTGGCATTGAGTTTAGCTGGAAAGGAACTGCGCGCGTCAAAATAAACTACCAGCAACAAACTACTGAAATGTGAAGCACGAAATTTTAAAAGTGCATATAAAATTCATAAACTCCAATGCAATGCAAGTTGATGAGATATTCTGAGTGTAAGTGAAAAACACGAAAATGATGCTTGTTCGATAAAATTTGCTTATTTTCAAAATTTCCTTTTTGCTTAAAACTTACTTCTTTTATAATTCGTTATGCCAGTAGATACCTGCAATTCAACAAAGATTTTCGCATAGTGTTATATTTTGAAATATTTGCACTGCTTTTGTGCCAAAGTTTTTTTAAATCAAAGTTTCAAACTTTGTACAAAATTTAGAAACATTTTACAAATTTCCATTAAAATTTCCAATATCTGTTGGTAATCAAAAACGCTGTTTCTTACAATTTTCCACATTTTATACCTTACAATGTCAACGATAAGAAGAAAATATTAAATGTCAAGGACAATTTTTAGTCACTTCAAACTTTTAGATAGAACCTCAGTGCCATCAAAAATTATTTATCATCTCATGAATGGGAGGTTTGGTTTCACAAAAAAATTAACTGTACAACTATAAACTGCAAAAAGAAACAATACATATAAATAAATTATGAAAACTCAATTCCAGTGACATTTAGGGGATTCATTTTTCTCCGACGTATTTTCTTATCAGGCAGGTATTATAAATTTCGAATTCGATTGAAATCGGTTTATAAATACAACTTCCATAAATAACTTGACCACAGAGCCACCTAGCGAGTTTTCTACACAGGCACAAATATGGAAGAAAAAATGAGTGCGAACAACGAAACGCGCTAGAATTTTATATACATATATATTACTTGAAATCCGCGACTTCGTCTACTTTACGTACTACTTTTTTATATATTGGCTAGCTAAGCTATAAACATTGTCGTCAGCAAAACAAGTCATAAAACTTGTGCGTAATTTAATATTCAATCTTTTTTTTTTGCATTTTGTTTTCCAAAAACAAAATCGTCATCCGCTGATATCCAAAACGATCAGTAATATTGCGGCGATTGGAGTATGTAAATTTTTTGAATATAATTTTTGAATAACACAAGAATAGAACTACTTATTTAAAAACAAAAAATTTAAATTACTTTATTTCCGAACACAATGCACACTCAAAAACGGCAAGCTTTAAACGCTTGACCCAAAAACACTGCCTTCACCATGCGCCAAACAAAACCAAAACTCACCCCTCAACTCAACTTACCTCATTGCAAACGAAACAAAAAAAGCGTTGTTTTTTTTCTCTCCAATACTTTTAGTTCACCTATTACTTTGATATCAGAGTTGGGTGGCAATTTGAGACTCTCACCAATGCCACAGTGCCACCATTGACACCGCTCATTCAACTCAACTCATTCCGAAGGTCACATTCCCACTGAGTAGGAATTCGAATATTTTACTTTAACTTTTGTATAATTTTATAAATTCTAAATTTTCAAGAAGGTGGCAACCCTCATTTAGTTAGCTATACACATTTTCAAAAGTATTCGATGCGTCCACAAAAATGTTCCACACATTCTAAAAGTGCCCAACAAAGCGCTTTTTATAACTTCACAATCCAATTTATTTGTTTTACCAGAAAATTCAAAATTTGATTAACTGAAGAATTTGCTTAAATTTGTTAGTGGCTTTATATCTTTTTAAATACTCCAAAAGCAAGTTTTCAAATAAGGCACTGCATTAGGGCACATTAAACAGGTAGCAGCATTCGAGCAAATACAACCCTGACATCTCTTTTTGTTGGTGGCCTATGAAACATCAAAAGCGCTGTATACAAACCGAATGAAGAAAAAGATTATTTGATGTGCCATTGTTGTCTGACTGATCATGGGCCCTTTTCAAATGAAAAAAATATGTAAAAAAAAGTCAACTCTTTTCTGCTGATACCCTTTAAAAAAGAGTCCATTGTGATACCACTTACTATTTGAACACAGCAAGGGAAAACTTAACAGGTGAAACGCTGCGTACTCAAAATGAAGTTCCGCAAGCTGCTGGTTTCCATCCCTCTCTGAGGTGTCAAAGAAGTGAGAGCCTTGTACTTAAAACTCAGCCTCGCAGAATAAAAAAAAAAAAATGAAAATATAACTACACTTCGTGATCCTCCAAACGGCAGCGACAAAGAGGATTAGCCTAAATGTATGAATACATATCGGACAAAGCGCGGTCAGAATTCCTACGAGGATCGAGAGTTGTTGCTTTGTTAGCAACCGGATATCCATCGAACGCCCAACACTGACCAGGGAGCCTTTGCAATTCTGCATGTCGTGGGGTTTGACCAGCGCTCGTTGAACCCATCGACCTGTTCATTAAGGACTTGATTGCCGACTTGCTATCAGAATAGATGTTTGCCTATCTAAATGGCATTGCATTAGTGAGTAGCCAATCTAGATGCCTATATATCTTGCAGAAGGCACCCCTTCCAACCTTTCCGTTCAGCTGCGCCTCGCCCATAAAGACATTCACCGGCCACTTTCCACAAACGTCACCCATTCCCATTCCTCCCTTCGGGGGATGAGAGTGAAGAAGAACCCATTCGGAGCTAGAAGCGACAGGCAACGACCCGTTTATTCAGAGACAAAGTCGAAGCTGGCACGAATTTTGAGAGTGCGTTGAAGCTTTAGCCATTGCTTTTCACTCGGGCTATTTCCACAAACACAACGTTTATCGTAAAGTTGAGTGCTGGAGTAGAAGTGGTCCAAAGCACCCCACTCAGGGGCGGCGAAACGTCCTAAGCCCCGGTGGGTAGTTCTGCTGGTGGGAAGAGAATACCAGGTGAAGGAAATGGGTCGTCGTTATAATTACGAAGGTTCGGGAAAAGAGCCTATTGTTCTTCGCATAATAAGTTTATTGTTCATAAGCAATACATGGAAATAATTATTACATCGAACCTGACTACAAAGCTGACTTAGTTATAATGCCCTGATTGGTCGAAATATTTCAAATTCTAAATGAACTTTTTTTCTGCTCGAATTTTAAGGTGGGTAACAATCCACTATTGGAAATTTTAATACCTTTTGCGGTGAGTTCCACCAGACAATCACCCCATAAAGCCTGTAATTTACCTTGGGAGAGTGGCCCGATCTCTTCCAAATAGCACCCCGGCATATTTCATTTATTTTTCTATGTGAAAACTTAAATTACATTGAAAAGAACGGATACCTATTTCACATACCAAATTTGGATGCAGTTAAAAATTTTTTCAATACATTTTCTTGGCAAAACTTTTAATGAGTTTTAAATTTATATATAAAGATTTCATGTTTGTGGTCCAAATCCTCCGACACGGATCACCAGTAAATTATATTCTATATTTGAGAGAGGGTTGCTACCTGTTTGAATAGTCAAATTTAATTTAATTATACACAGGTTATATGAAACATGAAATTATGGGTGACAAACCAAGGAGAAGGCTTATAGCATACTATATTGGGTTGCCACCTGCTTGAAAAATCTAATTTAATAAGAAATTATACGCAATTTGTGTATATGAAATATAAATAAATGTGTGCCAAATGGTTCGTTTTGCTGAGCAGAAGGTTCACACGCATATTAAAAATAGGGTTGCCACCTGCTGGAAATGATGAACTTAATAAAAACTATACACAAGTTATATGAAATTGTAAAATTTGTTTCGCTTATTGAAAATTTATAGGTATAATTTGGAAAGGGTTGCCACCTTTTTGAAATATAAAATTAAATTCAATTATACACAAGGGCATGAAATATTCAAATAGGAATATCAAACTTTTCATCTCGGCGCGGGCAAAGTGCATAACTATATTTTGGAGGGTTGCCACCTGTTATGTGTTACACACGAAAAAAGGCAATGAAAATATTAAAAAAATATTAAATAAACGTTTGCCAGGATTTGCAGTTTTTTTTTTTTGATAAAATTTATATTCGAACTTTGTATAAATGTTGCCATGCTGTTTTCTAAAGTAAAGTAAATCTTTTAACCTAATAAATTTCAGTCGTGAAAGGCTGCTAAGTAAATAGAAAATATTTTTAATATAAGCAAACAATTTTTATTTTTAACAGCAGTTTTCAGATATATTTCTGTTTCGAATACGATTTCAAATATTTTGATATTGAGCCAAATACTGAGTTAGAAGTGCTAAAAAGGTAAGCTCTAAAAAAGGGGGGTGAGTTTTGATTAATTCTGATGGAAATACTGAATACTTTAAGTACATGGAGTAAATGAAAATTATATAAAAGATTTAAAAAAACTTACGATTTTTGCATTTTAGTTCAATTGCAGAATTTTTAATTAAAATATTTCTTTATTTTTGGTTTATATTTCATCCGCCAAATATTTACTTAAATTCACTAGAAGTGTTTGATGCTTGCTAAACTTTGTAGCCAATTTAGAAACAATTACTTTTGAAGTCAGCGAACTAGAAATAAAGGCAACTGTAAATAATATTTAAAAGTGACCGCGCCGCATCGCGCGCGTGCGTGTTCACCACCTTTATCTACTTACTGGCAGGCACTGCGTGTTTGTTGCACATTAATTATAAACTACCCCAGAAACGGCTGCAGGTCGCCTTGCATTGTATACTGCCTGCACTTCTGTGGCATATTGCGAATGCGCGATAAGGAAAAAACGTTTATCGGTGGCATTGCACAGGAGCTATAGGTTACGAGTGATATGTCCGTGGCCTCGAGTTGTATTTGCAGCATGGACTTTGGTGGTACGTGCGGCACGCAATTACTGCTACTGTCGGCTGTGGCAAATAATTTGTGTGGTAGCTGCAAAGGACAGGCATGCTGACAGAAGAAGAACAACAAAACACGCAGCAATTACCACCACTTAAGGCAATGCAGCAACACTTCAAAATAGGCGTTGGGCAACACTTCACTTCACTTCACTTCATTTCATTTCATTTCAACTCAATTCAATGAATTTTATGACAGCGCGAAAATTAATTTCCCACTCAAAACTTTATTGCTATACTGCATTTTGTTTTTTTTTTCTTTGTGTCCAGCATTCTTGTTATTTTTAATGCGTCCGAACGATAGTTAAATAAAAAGCAGCAGTAAACTTGTCGCCCGTAAATGTGTTTATTATAATGCTGCTCATTTTTTTCTCGAATCATTTTCCCTTGTACTTTGCCGTCGTTTATTTATTTTTTCGATACATTTTTGCCACTTCACTGTTTGCAATAAATTAATTTTATGGCCACATACAGCGGCGGCCTTTTTTGTGGCAATTTGTTGATCAGATGCATACACTACACTTTAGGGTGGTCCAAAAATAGTGGGACATAAACTTCTCTACAACTTGAATTACTTACCCAAAAAAGCTGCGATTTTGCAATTTTCTTGAATCGGTAATGTAATGATAGTGGTAATGATAAAGATAATGATAATGATAATGATAATGATAAAGGTAATGATAATGATAATGATAATGCTAATGATAATGATAATGATAATGATAATGATATGATAATGATAATGATAATGATAATGATAATGATAATGATGATAATGATAATGATAATGATAATGATAATGATAATGATAATAATAATGATAATGATAATGATAATGATAATGATAATGATAATGATAATGATGATAATGATAATGATAATGATAATGATAATGATAATGATAATGATAATGATAATGACAATGATAATGATAATGATAATGATAATGATAATGATAATGATAATGATACTGATATTGATAATAATAATGATAATGGTAATGATAATGATAATGATAATGATAATGATAATGATACTGATAATGATAATGATAATGATAATGATAATGATAATTATAATGATAATGATAATGATAATGATAATCATAATGATAAGGATAATGATAATGGTACTGATAATTATAATGATAATGATAAATATAATGATAATGATAATGATAATGAGAATGGTAATGATAATGATAATGAAAATGAAAATGAAAATGATAATGATAATGATAATGATAATGATAATGATACTGATAATGATAATGATAATGATAATGATAATGATAATGATAATTATAATGATAATGATAATAATAATGATAATGATAATGATAAGGATAATGATAATGGTACTGATAATTATAATGATAATGATAAATATAATGATAATGATAATGATAATGAGAATGGTAATGATAATGATAATGAAAATGAAAATGAAAATGAAAATGATAATGATAATGATAATGATAATGATAATGATAATGATAATGATAATGATAATGATAATGATAATGATAATGATAATGATAATGATAATGATAATGATAATGATAATGATAATGATAATGATAATGATAATGATTATGATGATAATGATAATGATACTGATAATGGTAATGATAATGATAAGAATAATGGCGCATATTCATAGTTGTATTTACTTCCACTTCGCGCATGGGCTTTAAAATTCATTCTCATATTGAGATTCCATTTATTTTGTACGAAAAATTTTAAAAGCAGTGTATCGCTTGTATTTTATTTATTATGAAACCAAAGTTTACATCTCATTTGTTCAATTGACGGACCGGTACCTCTGTGGATATTCTTGCAGGCTGGATTTTCGCAAAAGCAATATATATTAGCTCTATTTTGTTTTTGTACTTATTTATGCTATCTTTGTAAAAAAAAAACCTTTCCATTGTTCACATCCTGTTTGATTAACTGGTTCTACCTCTACTTTAGAACCATTTGCTGGTTGCGGATCAATAAGAGAAAGATATTGTTATCTAAGTTTTGAAAGTAATGACGAGAACGACTCTACGATATTATATGGGTAGCATTCTACCCATAGGTAGGAAAACATGTAATTCTTACAAATCGTCTTATTTATTATTTAACACTCGAAAGTAATCGATTTTCGTTACAAAGTCATTCAGTTTCAGCTTGACTTAAACTTTCTATGTTGCGTATATTTTAATTTCATTTTAATGATGCCCTATCTTGCATATCCAGCCCTAATTGCGAAAAAAAAACATAAGCGAAATTTTTTAAACATTTTTTTTTTTTTTTTGCCCAGAAATGCAACTGGATACACTAGGCGACGAACTGAAAAGAAAAACTAAATATGCTTTTTATTTTTTGATCTCAATACAGCCTTAGTAAAACAAATTTTTTCCATTCGGTCAATACCACCCTGGAAATACCCATATGTGCATAAATTCTTATATACATAGATGTGAAAATATGTCTGTGAAATTCATGACACGCAAGCAACATTTCATGCCGCAAGCAAATAAATTTGTCATGGCACTGTTGAAATGTCAGCGCCGCCCCTGTTACTGCTGTTTTGCAGTCATTGCTGTCAATTTTTTTGATGTTATGTGTAAAAAATAAAGAACTTTTGTTGTTTTTATAGCTTTACATACACACATTTGTCATTATTGTGGTTATTGGCTTTTGATGGTCAATTACCACATTCGTATTTGTAGTTTTTCCATTATTTTTTGTATTTTTTTTTTGTTGTTGATTGCTGCTCATCATTGTTTGTAGTGGACATATCGATAAATGTCGCGACATAAATTTGCAGCCATCTTTCGGTCGTAGTATAAAGCGATCGATGCACACGCATTTCGAAGAAAGATATGAAAACTGATAGCAAAAAAAAAACACTGTACCCAGTGGTATTTGCTAAGATATTGAAAAGGAAGTGGCGGCGAGTGGCGATTGATATTCTGTGAAGTTGAGAAGTGCACGAAACTTTTTTATATTCAGTAAAGAGTTCCTTATTTAGAAACGCACTCTTTGTGAAAATGTGTTGTTTGCAAAAAAGTTCAGAACAACCGGCCTAAAGCATGTAAATTGTGCGTTTTTCTTATATAACACAAATTTGTTAAAACGCATTTCAAATATTCCTCTTCTTCACACCGCTGGGTTGTCATACCACCTAAAAGCTAGCATAGCGCAACGCATAATTTAAGATGCAAAAAAAGGGGAATCAAACAGTGAAACTGCGGCCAATCAACCGTCACTGACCACTTGACCACTGACATGCCTCGCATATTTCCTTCCGCCCGCCGCCAAGCACATAAATGTCCGCATTGAAGTCTTGACGTTAAATAGCTGACTTAATGAAGCAATGCAGTCAGTCAACACGTAATGATTAATTAAAATATCATCGCAAGCGACCATACTTGTTGCAACAAGCATAACATAAAGCCCATGTTGCAAATTGCTTCGCACCATTTTAATAAGCGAGAAGCCACGCCGCCTCAAAGGACTTGCTGCTGCTGCTGCTGCTACTCATTAAAACTGAAAACTCTCGCTGAATTACCGGGGCCAATGCGATGGCACAAAGGCAAAGTGCAATGCATTTGCACACACACACAAATATATCTACTTGCAGTCTCATACACAACATATCTGTAGTCGCATAGCGTTGCAAATGTTTGCCCGCTGTTTAATTAATTTACAAGTAGCCACAGCCACCTAGGCCCTTGTGTGGATGCAAAACTCATTGTTCATGCTGATGTTGTTGTTGTTGTTGCAGTTGCTGTTAACATGACTCTGACCTAAATAAT
Source organism: Anomoia purmunda (assembly GCA_951828415.1). Classification (NCBI taxonomy): domain Eukaryota; kingdom Metazoa; phylum Arthropoda; class Insecta; order Diptera; family Tephritidae; genus Anomoia; species Anomoia purmunda. Next base: position 21,937,699 of record OX639993.1, read on the forward strand.
TACCTTTGAATTCCACACTTCATTATGATGGATTAACACATTCGCCAAGCTGGTCATAAATTTAAGAACAATCGAAACAAACCTACATTGTAGTCGCAAGCTCAGAGATGCGTGGAAAATGAAAGAGCTGGAGTTGTGAATCATTAACTGTGGGTGTGGGATGTAGATCGAGGTGGGTCCCTCCGCCACCCGCTACGGGTTATATGGAAGCCATGTATCGTCATTTGTAGCAAGAACAAATCGAATATTTATGACACAACTAGCATCGAATGGATTGTGAATTGGAAAGAGTAGAATTGCGATGACTGACCTGAATTAAAATTCAAAAACAAAGTAACGTAGTACTCGGTTGAGCGCAGTTTTCGTTTGATAGGCGGTTTTTATATTTAATTTGGCAAAAGTAGTGCAATGGATATTTTCCCCAAATAATGTTTTCAAATACAAGTTTCCTACCTTGCCAAGTGTTATCTTTTAAACCAAGTTTTGCGTTACTAAAGGTGGATGTAGTTCATTTGAAATTTGGGAAATTTCTATTTTAATATTTAATAAAAGGAAATGCATTATTTTTGCTATAAATTGAAGTTTTTATTTAGCATAGTTTGAGTGATCGAATTTGGGATCAACTATGCACCGTATTGTTCAAAAATTTGCTGCCATTTTGAATGTAATTTCATAATTCCACTCTCATAGAAACCCTTGTCCCTATTGGCAAAAAACTGGGTAGTCAATTTTCACAAGCTTCTTTTCAGGCAAATTTTTTACCAGCCAAATCATTTGCCACAGACAGCAACAGATAGCAATCACTTGGTGCGAGGTCCGGACTATAAGGTGAATGCAAAACAAAACCCTCACAACCCATCTCCAGAAGCATCTGGCGAGCCACTATCGATGCATGTGGGATCTGATATTGTACTGGCAGAATACAATTCCTCTCCTATTGGCCAAAGCTGGCCGTTTCGAGGCGATTACTTCCCTCAGACGGTCCAATTGTGTACAGTGCAGGCCCGAATGAAGAATGAGCCGTAGGCGAGAAGTTCAAAGTAGATAGATAGTAGATAATTGCAAAACCTTCCTGGCCGTCAATCCTGGCTTAGCCACCGTTTGCAGCGGCTCATCGCCACATTTGGCTTCACTCAAAACTCCAAGGCGGCCATAACAAGATTGTGGCTAAAAAATGGCGAATAAAGTCCAATGAAACTAAATCCATCCACGTGACGTTCATCCTCCATAGAGACACCTGCCCACCCGTAAAACGGAATGATATTATAATACCCCAAAGCAACGAGACCCAAATAACTTGGCATGCACCTCGGTTGGAGATTAACTTGGCTTTTGAACCGAAACTCTCAACTATCAGTTGACATTTAAATTACTCCTGTAGTCAACTGTGAACTGGACTTCCAGTTGTGGGCACTGCACCAAATTCTAACATTGCAATCTTGCAAAGATCCCAATCAAAAATTCTGATAATGATCGTAGAATCGCCTGACTATATCACAAATGATGAATTACATCGAGATCTTAAGAAATTGCAATACATGCTGCATCCCATAACTTAAGATCACAAACTCATCCCAATCTACTCATAACAGAGATAATATCGTATTCAAACATTTTTACCCATCTCAGGAGAAAGCCAACAAAACATATTCTTCCCTGATTATTCAAGCTGATCAAGCATCAGAAATGATTACTCCACAGGGCGTATCGTATTGTAGATAGATGGTAAAGTTTAAGAATAGCAGGTTAATACGTAGCGAACATTAGTAAAAAAGTAGTAGAAATTAGCAAAAACTGTAGTAGTAAATAGGGGTAGGATTAGTCAAAAAGTAGTAGAAATTAGTAAAAATAGTAGTAGCAATTAGTAGTAGCATAAGTAAAAAAGGAGTATAAATTAGCCAAAATAGTAGTAGTAATTAGTAGTAGCATTAGTCAAAAAGTAATAGAAATTAGTAAAAAATAGTAGTACTAATTTGTAGCAGCATAAGTAAAAAAGTAGTAGAAAATAGTAAAAATTATGGCCTAATTAGTATTACAAATTACAAATTAGTAAAAATAGTAGCAGTAAATAATAGTAGTATAAGTAAAATAGTAGTAGAAATAACTAAAAATATTTCCCGTAATTAGTGGTAGCATTTCTAAAAATAGTGGTAGTAATTAGTAAAAAAAAAAAAAATAGTGGTACCATTAGTAACCAAAAGTAGTAGAAATTAGTAAAAAAAAAAAAATAGCTGTAGTAATTAGTAGAAGCATTAGTAAAATAATAGTAGGAGTTTGTAAAAATGGTAGCAGTAATTAGCAGTAGCATTAATAACAATGGTAGTAGTAGTTGCCGCAATTTTAAACTAGTCCCTAACTACTGCAAAGTCCTGAAAAGATCCCGAAATATCTAGTCCGAAAATAGTACCGAAACGTACGCTTTTTTTCTATAAGCGGCATGTCGTTGACTTTGTTACGCATTATTAACACGACTTGCGATATGCGATGTAAAAATTCACTATCGTGCCGCTAAAGAAAAATAAAAAAATCGGAAACAACTATATGTACCCGACTTTACAGAGTTGTAGATGCCTTTAATAGAACTTATAAAAAAAAAAATTATATTAAAACAAAAAAAATTCATATCCATTTCTATTAGATGATGGTAGGGACACGAATTTCGAAACGATACGATACCAATCGATATTTCTGTCATACGATACCGATAGTTTTTACTCGATACTTTTAAACCGATATTTTTTTTTTTGAATCGGGTACTTGAGCCCCACCCCATGATGGAATCGAATTCGCGAAAAAAAAAATTTTTTACAAGACAATTTGTCCTAACTGCAAAAAACACGTAAGCGGCTTTTGTTTTTTTTTTTTTTCTTCAAAATAAATTTTTTAGTATAATGCACAACGTCTTACTGTCAAACAGATTGCGTTTTATAAAATATTGTGACTGAACTTCATTTTTAATTTAGTATCGATATTTAGGGGTACTCGATTTTTTTTAGTGCGATACTTTGTAACAGTACCATATCGATGCTTTGTTCCCGATATCGTGTCCCTACATTTTGGGCAAAAATTGCGTAGTATATATACGAAAGTTTTTTCACAAGAAATGCATTCTCCGATACGTACTTAATGAGCATAGTTTATGCTATATATAGGTAGGTATTTAATTCGCCCTATAGTCATGCCAATAAATTTACACATCTAAGTGTGCATAGAAATTCACTTTTTCATTAAAAAAAAAAGCAAAAAAAAAAAAAAAACGTGCACAGCACGCACATTTCATTTATCATAATGCTTACTGTCTTCAAACAAGTGGGTGCTTAAAATATTGAATATACTTTCTGCGAAAATCCATTTGAACTGTAATAACAGTTATGGCGGAAATCACTTAAATTAACATATTTTTTTTTTTTATACCACCTTAATTGTACGAATAATGCACACAACTTGCTAGAAGGAAGGCACTCAATAAATTTCGAATACGATAAAAGCCAACTAAATAATGGAAAGGGCGTGAAAATTCACACCGAAACACCTAAAAACAAAATGAAACAAAACGAATACATTAACACGCAATGCGAAGCGGAAAAGAAATGAGTTAGAAGTAAAAATATTTAGTAAATGTAAATAGAAAAAAAAAACAAATAAATTTTGGTAAGTGTTTGATAATAGTGTGTGGCATGTTTAGTTAGAACAATAACACTTTCACGCCACAATAAACCGGTTGGAAGGATTATAACCAGGAGGAAGGAGTGAAGGCAACGCCTTAGCGAGGGCAAAATTAAGAAGCACTCGAGGGTGGAAACGAATGGCGGCGTCTAATGATGTGGAAAAATGCGCCGAATGAAATGTAGAAAATTGTAAATATGTGTTTTCATATCTTCTATTAACATGTGTACGCACATTAGGGTGGGCTGAAAATGCGACTTTTTTTTAAAATTTTTTTTTATTAATATATCATTTGAAAAAATCTTTGTTAGAATTGAAAATTTTCGGTTAATATCTAAAACTCGCCTCAGAAAATCAGAGTTTAAAGTATTAAAAAAAAATTAAGTATTTTCAAAAAAAAAAAATCCTTATTCCAAATCAAATAGGACTAATAGTTTCGGAGATAATTTCGGTTTTAGTAAAAAAAAAAAGAAGAAATTTAGTTTTGGGCATTAATACAATGATTATATGGGGAAAACTATTGATATTTTTTTTTGTTTTCTTTTTCAGGAAATCTAATTTCCCGCAAAAAGGCACCTTTACAAAATATATTAGTTAGAAAAAAAGTCACCATTTGTGTCCATGAGCAAATTAACTACAGGTGAAAAACATTATTAATAAATTACTATTCATTCAATTCAGTTCTTCAAAAAAAAAAATTTTGTTTTTTAGCACTTTAAAATTAGGTTGATTTTGGCGCGCATAAGATATTAATCAAAAATTGTCTTCCTTCGAACAGATTTTTTTTTAACATAACTAGTTGATAACCGCTACTTTTTTTGGGTTGCTTACTACGTCTCCATATCCTTAGAAAATATTTTTTAAACCTAAAAATGCACCTTGGATGAATTTAAAAACAATGTCCATTAGACACAGCGAAGATCGAAGCCAAAAATGCCTATTATCATCAATATTGAGCCTACGGTACGTGTTTTCTGTTTTAGCGCCATCTAGCGGATGCATTAGTACTTCTCGCCGCACCCACATTATACGTTTCGAATTTCAACAAAATTGGATCAAAAACAGAATGTGTCAAAAAACACGCCTCTAGCGCCACCTAGCGCATGAATTTTCTTTATAAAATCATTCCTTATTGCAAAAGCACTAGACATTTCAAACATCATCTAAATCGATCGACATATGTACACGAATTGCCTGAATACCTCTGCTTAAGCGCCACCTAGCGTATGAATTTTTCATAAAAGTATTTTTCGTCGCACTCCCATTACACGTTTCTAATTTTATCAAAATGGGGTTATAAATACAAATTTTCTGAATGATACGCCTCTAGCGCCACCTAGCGCAATTATTTCTCATAAAAGTATTTCTTACAAGTATTGCACATGCACCATATCTTTCTAATATCTTCAATAACGGACCATAAATACAGAGTTCCTGAATATATTGACTCCTGCGCCACCTTACGGATTAAAATATAACCTATGCTGTAACCGTACAAAATTTTATTGCTGAGCTAAGTTGTAACAATGAAAACGGCTTAATATTTATGTATATTTACATATGTATATTGCTTAATAATGGGACCGTTTCTTTGTAACCTAGTTGCAAACGAACACTAGGTAGGATAACAAAATGCATGTAAAACAACAACACTAACTCGGGAAAATATGCGAGTTGAGCCAACGGGGTAAACTAATATCCGAACTGAAATGTAGTGTTGTGAAGTGAAAAAACTGCGCTATTGTAAATTAGCTCTAAGAAAATCCATGGGTAATTGAGATTTAAGACCCAATTTGTTTTTATTTGCATACTATTTGTAAATATATAACTACTTAAATCTAAAAATTGCCGGCACAACTATTTTCCGTTCCTAAATAGCACTAAACAAATCCCAACTTACATGCAAGATGCTAACAGGGTTGCTTTTGCATTTAAAGGAAATTGTATCCGAGTTGGAGTGTTTTTTTTTGCAATTCGGTTACATTAAAACGGGCCCAATATTTTTTCCATTAAAAATAAAAATTCTAAAAAAAAATATATTTTAGCCCAACCTAAGGCGCGTACAGTGAGCGTAAGTGAAAATTTTTTTTTTAATTTTTTAAATTTTTTTTTAATTTTTTTTTAATTTTTTAAAAAAATTGTTAAATCTTTTTTACATTTTTTTGTTAATTTTCTTTGCAAATTTTAAAAATAAAATATAGTTAGGATTGTAAGAAAAACCATATATAACAAAGATTTAAAATTTTTATAGGAATTACAAGAAAACCCCACGAAATTTTCAAAACCTTTAACTTTAACTTCTAACCAGAGTGTTCCGAAACTTTGTGGTTTTGTAATTTGTAGCGCCTTAAAATGCGTACAATCAGGCTGACACAGATTTTTTTAAGTTGTTTCTGTGAACAGTGCTGTACGTTTTCTTCCATTCACAAAAAAAAAAAAAATTCAAGCATGATTTGTACGGAAGAAAATTTGCAATATCTTACGGAAAACTTAAAAAATCTCAACGGTAATTTTTAGCTATTCCAAACTTGCTTTTTAATATACTGCAATTGAATGGGCTTCCAATCATGCCCACAAAGTTTCTAAAAATTGTGGTAAAAAAAGTTAAAAATTTTTATGAAAATATGTGTGAAAATTCTAACGCCTGTAGAAAGAAAATTAAAAAATTACCGAAAAAATAAACGATTTAAAAAAAAAAATTGGAAAAAAATGTTGTACGAATTTTACTGACATTCACTGTTTACTGCAAAATGTTAAAATAAAAATAAAAATCCAAGCCAAAATTCAGCTTGGTGCAAAATCAGAACAAGGCAACATTACAACAAACATATTTAATAAAAAAAAAAAATGCACTGGCAAATATTTTGTTGAAATAACTAATCAAAATGGTTATTGCCGACGCACAACAATGCGCAGCGGATTGACATAGTAATGCCCTGACTAAAGCTGCTAAAATGTAAAGCCAAAAGAAATCGCTGCACTTTAGGAAATTGAATACACAACAAATAACAGAGCATAGAGAAAAATGGGCGGCTAAAGTTCAGTAAGCAAAGAAATTGACGGGCGACAAGAAGCGACAGAGAGCAAAGACAACTGAAAGGTTGGTGGTTGGTGGATATGTAGGGATTCAAGGTGCAGATAAACGGGCAATAGTGCGACTAAGGCGAAAGAAATGTTTTTGGCGAGCAACAAAGCAACAATACAGCCGACAATAATAACAACAACAACAACAACAACAGCAATAGCACGATGATAGCAACATGTGAACACATTTAACATTTCAACTCGTCTACAATGGCAATAAATTGCAAGCAGGATAATGGAATGTGGCGATGGAACGAACATAGAAAACCAGCAGACGTTTAGGAATGCGACTAATAGATGAACCGAACAAGTAAAGAAGATGATTGCGTGGGTGTCTTGGATGGAGAGCAGCAGGACAGTGAAGTGCAGTGAAGTGAAGTGAGTTCAGAAGCCATTGAAAGATGAGAAAATGGGACGGAAGTATCAAGAAAAAGCAAAAAAAAAACTACAAAAAAAAACGAAACAGCAGAAGGAAGATATGAATGCGAGGAAATGATAGGACTAGAAGAGAGACTTAAAAGTTAAAGCAGATAAAAGGAAAAGCATGAAAGAAGTCATTTGTTGGAAAGGCATACAAAACAAAAAAGCAAAAAAAAACACAAAACAAAAAGGTAAAAAGTCAAATGCGTAGCGGCGCTTACAAGCAAAGGGTGGATTTTGGACATTTTTATTTTATATTTAAGTCCTAAAAAGTACAAAGTTACGCCATCAATGAAAAACTGTGCAACTCTACATATTGCGGCAAAAGCAAACAAATAAAAATGTGCAAAGCAAATATTTACAGAACAAGCATGTGGGGAAATCAAAGCATGTTAAAAATGAAAAATGAAAATTGCAAGAGCGGGAGCAAGTGGAATGTTTTTCCAATATATGTATATGTATATGTATATATGTATATATTGAACGGAAGAAAACGCATGTAAACATAGCTGCGAAAATAAGTGGCACTACATACATAAATGTTACGAGCCATAAAAATCAATAAAAGCACTTTAACAATAGAGCAGTGTGGAGTGGAGTGTAGTTGAAATTTTTTCAATCAATTTATAGAAAGAAGTCATTCTAGCGACAGGGGAAAATTGTTTAGATAACTACTGTACAAAATTTGGTGTGGCAACGAAAGCAGCTATATTCTACTGCGCTATAGGGTATTATTGATGTAAACCTTCTTGAGTGGCATGAGAGTGATATTTTACTATCACAACTACAACTTTAACTTCTATTAATACTACTAACTTCTAACTACTACTTATTACTACTCCTAGTTATTACTACTACTAAAACTATTAATTACTACAATTACTACTACTATCACTACCACTATTTTTTACTAATTTCTACTGCTATTTCTACTAATGCTACTACTAATTTCTACTACTATTTAAACTAATTTCTACTACTATTTTTTACTACTTTCTACTCCTATTTCTACAAATGCTACTACTAATTTATATTACTATTTTAACTAATTCAACTACTAATTTAACTAATGCTAGTACTAATTACTACAACCATTTTTACTAAACCTACTGTTAATTACTACTACTATTTTTAAAACTTTTTACTACCAACTTCTACTACTGTTTCCACTAATGCTAATCCTAATTACTAACACTGTTACATATTAATACTACCATTTCTACAACTTTTTACTAACAACTTCTGCTACTATTTTTACAACTTTTTACTTTTACTGCTATTTTTACTAATGCTAATACTAATTACTAACACTGCTAAATTTTACTACTATTTTAACTAACATCTAGCACTATTTTTCTCTAATTCTACTACTAATCACTACTGCTATTTTTACTAATTTTCACAAATGTTTTTTAATAATTTCCACTCTTATTTTTACTAATGCTACTACTAATTTCTGCTACTACTTTACTAATTTCTACTACTATTTTTTACTAATTTCTACACCTATTTCACTAATGCTACTACTAATTTCTACTACTATTTTTACTAATTTATGCTACTGTTTTTACTTAGGCGACTACTAATGCCTACTAGTATTTTTAATAATTCCTAGCACTATTTTCTACCAATTTCTGTCCCTATTTTTACTACGGCAGATAAATATGTTTATTTTGGAAAACATGCATTCAGAAATTGCATTTAAGTTTTGAAAATTTTGAAACTCTATTCATTAAAAACTTTTGAAACAATAAATATGTACCTAAATCAAAATTTTTGAAATTTTGAAAATACAAAAATCCAAAGAACAATATTCATAATTTTAAAATAAAAAGAATATAAAGTATATTTTTATGTTAAGCAAAATTTGAATGAAAAAGAGCAATTTTAAAAATAAATAGTTTTCCTTATTAATAAATTCAATAAGATCTTAGTAAAAATGAGAAAATGTCCTTATTAATTTCCTTTATATATTATTTTTAACATAGAAATGAGAAGATTTCTTCTACACCTGAATATTTCTGAACAAAATCGCAAAAAAATTAATCAATAAGAAGTTATTTATTAGAATTCAAAATAATATTAAAAATATTTTCTAGCGTAAATTTCTTCGGTTGTGTCGCCCTCTCGCTCTCCTTGGCCTTCAAGCCTTTTGACACGTCGATCTCTTTAATTATAGGTGAACTTTTTTTTAGTTCTGTGCAAAGTCATAGGGACTACTGAAAGTATTTGCAACACAATTCCTTCTTTGTTATTTTTTTTAATTTTTTCAAAGAACGTCATCCACCTTAATGTACGCAAATTTGACACAGATTATGCAAAAACCATAGGAGCGACAGAAATCAACGCCGCTATCAGCAAACATACGACAGTCTGGCCCCAAACTTGCAATATCCTTTTTTATTTTAATTGGAGGCTGCTGTTTTTTATTGTTTTTGCTTTTAGTTTATTTTATTTATTTTTTTTTTGTATGTATTCATTTTCAGCTTTTTATGCTGTATCTGCTTTTAACAAAAAAAAAAACTTTTTGGCAGTTTTATTATTGTTCCTTATGTCTGCTACTGTTGTTTATCTTGCCGTTGTCGTTGGCGGCATTATTCAAATTTATTGGCGCGCATTTGCAGTTTATTGAATTGTGCTGTGTGTGAGTATAAGCCGAAAGGATCACGTGAAGCTGGGTATGTAAAAGTGTGTGCGTATGTGTGTGTGTACGTTTTAATAAGCTGATTTACGTAACATGCTGTGGTAGGATTTTCTTGAGGCAAGTTTAGTCAAAATTCCTTTTTTGTTTATTTACGATAATGTTCTATACTACAAAATTTTATTTAAATTTCCTTGTCAGAGCTGTAAGGCGCATACAGGGAGCTGTTGCCATACATATATTTCCTCCGAGCAGGTAGAATATGAAATTTTGTATTACTTAAGGCCTGTTTTCGCTGTAGAATATTCAATGCAAAATGTTGCTAGTCAAGTGAGAAAAATGTTATTACCTGAGGCAAGGTGGCAATGTTATTAAATTTGAAATAGAAAAATTAAAATTTTTCACAAGTACACAATACTAGCAATTGGCTTGTAAAGTGAAAACGGAAAGGCCTTCAAATGAAGACGAAACTCTTAAATAAGCCGTAAAAATTCAGAGAGTTTGCATCAGTCGAAACCAGCCTTTATAGACAGATGCTATTGATTATAAACTGCGCCCAAACATAAAACAAAAACAAAAACAAAAACAACAAAAACACATCTATAATGAAACAACATTATTTTCACTTCACACCCTTTATTTTGTCAACCGCAATCACCAAATAAAATTGGTATAAATCAACCGTAAACCGAAGTACACAATTTTAGAAAGTAGTAGCTGTTGAATGGTGAAATAAAAATAATTGCTTTGCTTCTATGACTTCAGTTTGCGAGTACCTATCTCAAGAAGAAATAAATACACAGTCAAATAAACGCCAACCACCATTGCATACTTTGAGGCGTTTATGATCGCTTTTTATTGCCCACAACAGCGTCGTGGCGGCGGCAGCCGCTTTAAGTGGCTCACTGTTGCGAAGCACAAATCAAATTCAAGACATTGGCCAAAAATTGTATGTAGTATTTCAAATTTTTCTCCAGGCGTGGAGCCATTTGGCGCACAAGGAAATGAGTCAATTAGACGTGGTGGCGCGCAGAGGAAGCAAAATAAATTTAACTTTTATTTGTTGAAAATTTGTGGAAATGACAGAAGCAAAAGAGGCATAAAAAACAAAAAAAAAACAAAAAAAAAACAAAAAAAAAAAAAGAAACTATAAGAGAATAAAACTGATAAAAAAAAATGGCAAGTACATGGGAATGATGGCGAAAAAATCATTGGCATGATATTGGAACTCGGATAATTTTTTTTTACATATAATAGTAAGGCTCCCAACTGCAGTTCCAGTTAATTATTCAGTTCTTAATTGTTGCTTTTTTTTAAACTTACACAACTGGTTTTAGATCTTTTTAGTTTTAAATAAATGAAGAAGGGCCTAAGTTTTTGTTAAACCGAACTTTAAATACCCGCGTATATTTCTATTTATAATAAAAACAACTTTTTTATAAAATTAAATTATAAAAGTCTTTTCATAAATATTATCATTTATTTTTAAGTCTTCAAATATTTTTATTGTGTGACTTATACAAAAGTCTTCTGAGAAAAAAATCTTAAAGTTTTGAAGAACAGGGCGTTTGAGGAACATTTCGAGACTAGTTCGAAAACATTTCGAGATCCCTTCTAACCTAGTTTGGCATTATTTTAGGACCAGTTCAGAACTACTCACCAACTCTGGCTTCGCATTCATCCCTCTATAGTTTCAAGTATTTTCTAATACTTCGAATTTTAAATTTAGCGCAGTGACGCTTCTACGTCAAAAAAACAATAAAAAAAAACTAGGTTCAAGGACTCCTGAACTAGTCCAGAAGGGAGTCCCAACCGATTCCGAACTAGGCCCAAGCTATTCCCGAAGTTGTCCTGAAATAGTTTCGTATTTCCGCACTTAAAAAAAGTTTAAATACTCGACTCAAAGACTGCAAAGACTTTTATTGTATAAGTCTCAAAACAATAATTGTAAATTTTAGTAAATTTAAAAAATTGTTCGCACTCATAATTTTTACGAAATGACTTATAATTCTTATCAAAATTTAGACGCATTTTTTAAAATTCAACGGTCAAATAATTATTATTTCGTATTATAACTCGTTATATGCAATCAATCCAGAAGATTTAAACGATTTTCATTTATATAAAGAAAATTATTATTATGATTTTATCGTGCCACGCCCATCTTCCACAATTGTTGACTTTTAAATAATACGAGTGCATACATCTGTGCACTGCAAATTTGGACCGAGTGATTTTTTAGATATAAATACTTCATATGTATATATTTCAGCTACAGTGACAGCCAAACTGCATACGGAGTTTAGAATTGTATTGACTTCGGTGACACCTATTGGAATTATATTCTTCTAATAAATACGGGCGGTACGAACTCAATTGGTCACGCTTACCTACAGATAGACTTTCATTTATATAGCCATGTATTTGGCTGACTTTCGAAATACCACTTGAAAACTGTTGAAAAGTTACGAATCTACCCGAATAACGAAAGATCCTTAAATAAATTTATAAAGATCTTTATAGGTTAGGTTTTCGCGGCTGTCCTAATACCATGGCTTAGACTAAGGACACATCTAGTCCCTTTTGACCCATTGTGATATCAGTTGGGCAGGTAGTATGTGCCGACTGTTCCCCTCAAACAGAATCCAATTTCATTGTTTGATGAAACGCAGTAGATGGGTAACATCAGCTGATCCCAGATGAGGCAGACAGTCAAAGAAGTATTGGTGTAGGCACCTTCTTTTTAACCCCTCGCTAAAGTAGAGCAATAGCAGAAGTACTGTTCAATGCTTTCCACCTCCTCGTCACAACAACTGCGTCGGTAATCGCTTGCGGGAAAGAACATCCTACTGGAATCCATTCCCATATGGCAGTGACCAGTTATGATACCTGTCAAAAGGCATAGGAGGTGTCGCTTCATATTTATTAGACCGCTAGATCCATCTTTATCTACTTTGGGGCCAGAGCTTACGGGCTATCCTACGGGTGGGTTCTTTTACCCATCTTGCGTTTGTAAGCCCCATGTGCTGGTTTTCAAACAGTATCTACCCGAAGACAGGGGTATTCCCGCATCATGAGAGGTATTTATGCCTGTCAGAGATGTATCTGCTCTTTTCAGTTCGATCTTTATTAAAAAAGAAAATACAGTACTTCTTTTTTTTTTACATACCATCAAATACGATACGCTTTATCTAAACATCATCGAACTTATTACAAATATTCAATTGAAATCTTTGCAAACACGTCCTATAATTTTTGAGATCAATCAGCTCAGTCATATCGGAGTGTATAAACTACATACCAACATACACACAGATCCTTTTTATATATAAGAAGACACAGCAAACACCCGGTAGGAGTTTTCCTGCATATTTTTACTTATTAATTGTCCTTTGTAAATGTAACCAGAAATTACATTTCGGTATACAATAATTTAATTAAATTCGGCTTTTCAAGAGGCGGCAACCCTCTCAAGTACCAACATTGTACTCGCCGAGACGTACCGTTTGGGACTCATAGTAGTATTTTATAGACTTGTGTATTGTAAAAGTTAATTTATCTTTTTAAATAGGTGGCAATCCTCTGTAAAAATTTTTTATAAGCTTTTTTCTTAACGAAACGAACCGTTTGACACACAAATTTTAATATTTCATATGGCTTGTCTACAATTTAATTAAATCGGCTATCTCTAAATAGGTGGTAACCCTGTTCAAAATATAAATAATAAATTTTCTCCTAAGCGAAACTAACCATTTAGTACTCCATTTTAATATTTTATATCTAAATAATTTAATAAAAATTTTGTAGTTTCAAATAGGTGGCAACCCTCACAAAAAACAAATACAGCTAACCATAAACCTTTTCCTTAGCGACACGAACCGTTTGGGACTCATATTAATATTTTATATAACTTGTGTAAATTTTAATTTAATTCGGCTTTCAAACAGATGGTAACCCTCTCCAAAGTACACGTACGGATCTTCTCCTCGCCGGGACGAAACGTTTTGCAACCATATTTTATTATTTCATATAACTTGTGCATAATTTAAATAAAATAAACTTTTCGTACAGGTGGCAACTCTCCTCAAAATATAAGTATAGTTAGCCATTAACTTTATCCTCAGCGAAACGAACCGTTTGGCAGGCATATTTTACTATTTCATATAACTTGTGTGTATTTTAATTAAATTTGACTTTTCATAAAGGTGGCAACGCTCATAAAGTTAGCTATGAACCTTCTACTCTTTTTTATTACATTGACAAATGGGCTCATTCGCTTAATCGATTGAATTTAAGAGAAAACTACATAAGCTTAGCGAATTTAAAGGCGCACATGTGACGAAGATTGACAGCTGGTAAAAAATAAACTTAAAAGAATTGAAAAGCCAAAATGTCTAAATTGAGATTGTTCATATCAATATAGCAAAGTCTAACATCAATCAATTCAAATAAAATCTGCCCTTGCGTTGGGTGTGAAGCCAAAAAAGCTAACAAAACAAGGAGCGGCACTTACAGCAAATAACTTTGCCAAAATGACTTGTGTAAAAAATAAAAAAAAATTTCAAATATTTTGCATGCAAAAATAGCACCACTAAACATAAAGGTATGTGTACACAAATTTACTTTTATTTTTGTGTGCTTGTTTTTGCAAAAACAGTACTTTGTGGATATTCGACCGTAATTGGAAAACCAAAAGCAAAGCGTAGCGCTTTTTGTTGCCATACTTTCTGTCAATATCTCGTATCTCGTATCTGCCTGATGAGCTGGCTCTATCCGCCACATTTTTTTCACATTCTCTTTTTTCGTTTATTTCAAATGAAATTTATATTTGCATGTTACAAACTGAGTCTAAAAAATGTGAACATTTGCTTTTGGTTAACCCTGTCCAGGCGCGTTGAAGTGTTCCAAGCATTTGCGTGCACATACATACCTATCTGTAAATGCATTAGACTGAGTTGCGACAGCTCTCCGTTCCTTAGTCTTGAAAATTTAACGGTCCTTAAAATCAAAGGAATTTGCGGTAGTGGCATTCCTGGATATAGCAGGGGGCTTCAACAATGTCATCGCGTCCTTGGCGGAACTGCGGGTGGACAAAATTCTGGTCGAGCTCATCTACTAATTGCTCACCAGTAGGGCCGTGAGCTCGGAGCAAGGGGCGGACAACTCGGAGATCGGTCAGGAGGGGCACTCCTCAGGGAGGAGTTCTCTTTCCACTCCTATGGGTAGTTACAGTGGGCCAACTGTTGCAGCGTATGGAAGTGAATGGATACGATTTTGTTGCATTTGCCGATGATGTTGCAGCAATAAATATCCTAAAATCTTGTACGATCTCATGGAGTCTCCTCTTACCTGTTTGGTTGCGAGGACCAAAAAGTGCGGTATTGATGAAAACCCAGCCAAAACTGTATTAGTCCACTTTAGCAGAAGGTACAAAGTACCGACCTTTACACCTCCTAAACTCGATCTTGGAGTAATTCTCGATGGCAAACTTCTCTGCAAAAAAGGCGAATGGGAAGTCATGGTGATTTTCGCCCAAGATAGCCCACTGGATCTACACGACCATCGTTCGTACGATCCTGCTTTACGGAGCTCTAGTCTGGTGGCCAACACTTAGTAATAGGAATAGATGCTGCCATCAAAGTTTTTTCACTAGGGACTATAAAATTACGATGCCAACATGCCAAGACTGCAACACGAGGCCCCACTGCATACGTAATGCCATAAACATGTACACTGATGGCTCCAAACTCAACGGAAAGCTTGGAAGAGGAGCTTTCTCCCTAGAGCTGGAACTAGAAACATCCTTCCGGCTTCCGTACCACAGTAGTGTAGGAGCAGGCTGTACAAGCGACTACTCGGAACCTAGCCAAAAGACCCAAAGAAAAAAAAAGATGTATTCATCTTCTCTGACGGACCAGAAAATGTCCTACACTCATGCGTGGACAACACCAAGTCTACAAGTGAATACCGCAGATTAAACGCCCAGATCGCCCAGCATTATAGAATACGGTTCCTATAGGTGCCTGGATACCGATACATTTAGGGTAACTGCAAAGCCGATGGATTGGCAAGGATTGGTACGACCGACCCCATCCTTCCGGGGAAGAACAGGCTAGGAACAGCCCCATGCAAGCGGCAAGCGGCAAACGAACGCTGGAGAAACCTTCCCATATGTGAAACAACTAGGCATTTGGTCCTCTTATGACAATAGGCGCACGTCCGCAATTCTGAGGTTAAAACGGTACGAGGTTTCTATACTCACAAAAATTCTTACAGGTCACTGTCGAATTGGCGTCCATACTCTGAGACTGGGAGTGAGCGCGCCGGACTGCAGTCGCAGCTGCAAATGCGAAGATGAAGAGGAGAGTGTAAAGCACCTCATCTGTCACTGACCAGCACTTGGCAGGAGAAGAATGCAAACGCTCGGCAAACTATTTCTGCAAGATCTTGCAGAGCGGCGCAACAAGGGAGGGAGTGTGGTTTGCATATAGCAATACAATGGACCTATTATTGGCCTAAGTACAGCCATCCTAAACTAACCTAACCTACAATAGTATTGGGCATTTTCCTCCACACAATGCCTGAACAAAATTTTAGTATGGAACTATCAAAATTATCAAAACTTAACCAGCAATTTAAATTTTAAATCTATCACTCAAAAAGTTTCTTAAAAGTTCTGATTAAAAGTGTTCAACATTTTATGAAAATTTGTGTTAATTTGAGCAGCTCAAGGATGGTCGAAAAGGCACTATTTTGACGAGGTAATCCGCATTTATCAAATAATTGTGAATAGTTTAATTAAGTGAATCTCTGCCTTTGGGGCTGTTCAGCTTTATGTTAAATAGAATGAGATTGCTAGGTAAAGTTTAGGCTCAACGTGCTAGAAATGATGCATTACGATGGGTTTTCTTTTCATTTCTCTTCCACTTTCCAATTTTTGCTCTATCTCTAGTTCGACGCCGATTACCTGGATTTAAAACGGCGCTTCATAGTGATTGTTTTGGAAAACTACAAAAAATTAATAAACATCAAAGTAATCATACAGATAAAAGCTTTCCAATGATGTCTTATAAGTCTAAATCGATCAATCAGAGTTATTCAAGTTTTTCGTAAATCATTTTTGGACGTATTTTCTAAATATATTCTATATTTTCCATATTTTTGTACTTTTTTTCGTATGGAACCTGATCCCGTCTAACGCCCATGAAATTTACCAAATACACTACAAACGTACGCAACTAAATCTCTAAACATTTCCTCCACTACCTCAATCGCACAATATGCCAGTCATGCAGTTGGACAGTTGTTGGGTTTTTGGCAGTCGAATAGAAATGGTAGGCACCCACACACAAGCAACGGAATCGCATACATATAGATGGAATCGAGCTCATTCGAGCGCATTTAGATGCTAAGTGTAACTCGCCGAAACATTTTTTATACACGTCCAGATAGCAACACACACACACGCACAGATGTTTCCTTCGTTTTCGTCTCGCCACGCTTCCTTCCTTCATTCATTCATTCATTCATTCAATCACTTATCTCTCACTGCGGCAACATTCAATTTTCACTTCTACCATTCCACCATACCGCTGCGCCAGTACGCCGTAATAATTGAAGCACAATTTTCGTAAATGTTTAAACTATACGTAATACAAATATATATAGTGCGAGTATGTAGGTAATTGCCCCTTTTGGATACTTAGTTTTTGTATTTCATATCAACACCTAAAAATCTTCTATTTTTGTTTAATACTAAAAAGTTTAGTTTTCTTGGCGCTACTACCCCCCGACATTCGTAATTACATTTTTACGCAATTCACTACATCAATCAATAGCACTTTGGCTAAAAGGTCATAAAATTGCTTTTGTATTTATTTCTCAATGCATTCAATCGACTTTAGTACTCGTAGTCGTAAAATAAGTCCGCATTTACTACACAACAGGCCTGCCTATCACTGGAAGCTCTTTTGTTTGCCTAATGGGCAACTGGGGAATTGAATATTTGAAATTGAAATGTAAATAGTATGAAAATATATAAGCAGATCGTGTTTTTTTTTTGTAAATACGTGCGAAAGTTTTTAAGTAACTGTAAGGGAGGTTAACATTTTCAAAGGCGCTAACAAACAAAATTTTTTATATATTTTTTTTTTTTTTTTTGCTTACTGCTCTGTTAGTTTGCGATTATGCTAAAAAGGATTTTAAATTTGGATCTCAACTTATTTATTATATGTTATATGTATTATTTTTATAGAAACACCTAGCAAAAATTTTGTTTTCGGCAGAGCTGTTGCACATAGATTACGATTTGTAATCAAACCAATTTCTTGGTTTCAATAACACTGAGAGTGAGGAGTGAAAATAGTGGCTAAATTAGAAGACCCATATCGCGGCGTTTATTTATGTTAGTTAGAATTTTTTTTTAATCGACCTTCGAACTTTGCAGTCAAATGCCGATTTTCTGCATATTGTTTATGTGGTTTTTTTTTGGCTATAACTCGTCGACTAATTAATATTTTTTCAATCAGTTAAAGCCAATATAAAATACCAAAACCAGCTCTATAGGCTAAAAATTCTTTAGCGGGGTTTTTATAGGCGATTGGTTTCATCAATAACGGAGGACAGTGGAGTTAAACTGAACTGATTTTAATAATTTTTTTTTTTTTTTTTTAAATGAAACATTTGCAAAAGACAATTGAGTCGCAATCAATTTTTCTGAATATGTGCATTAGGGTGCACCACTTATCAACCAGCCAAAAAAAAAAAAAATTTTTAATTAGTACCTACATACAGTTATTTCATACGGATTATAAAATTCATTAAATTTTATGAAACTAACTAAGATATTTCGAACTGATATTAGGATTTATGTAAGTGTTCTAGACCGATTCGAAATTACTTGCATTTTTTGGGGGTTATTATCGGAAAAGAAAAACATTTTTTAAAAATTTATTTTATAAATTAAAAAAAAAAATCACCTAAGTTCTTAAAACCGGTTATGCATGAAATTGCTGCATAAAAATATTAAAAAATTTGTTCAGCAGAATAATATTAATGAAATTTTTGATATTGCTTTGAAAAACTCAGCCAAAACCTGTCCGAATCAGATTAATAAAACAGCAATGGAATTGTATTCTTCTCTCTTTTTTTCTTTGCAAATAATCTCATTTACGTCGCATTTATTTGACGCATCTTATTGTTATGATTCCCTTGGATTTTTTTCCCCCTTTGTAATAATCTCTAATGGGGTTTTTAAAAAAATCCTTTTATTTAGAAACGAAAGTAATTTATTGAGCTTGAGGCCAGGTTTTATTAGGGAATAATATGAGAAAACAGCGATTTTTCAAAGTGCTACAAGTGATAGCAGAAATTGCGGAGATCACCACATCTCCTCTTCAGACTTCTTTCTTTCTAGACTTTACCAGGACCCGGCATCGAGATCACTAAATTACAGTCGTTTCTAACATATTAGGCCAAAAAATAATAATATTTTTTTTATATATAAAAAAAAACCTTATTTATAATTTTTATTAATAAAAAAAAAAATTTTATAAAAATTTTCAAATCAATCCAGATAACCTAAGTCTTAGTGGTTTTTCGAAATATTTTTTATTTTAAATTGGTTTTTATTTTTTTTTAAATAAGGTTTATAATTTCGGTAGAACCACGGGAATTTTTTTTTTGCGAGCAGTTCTAATGTTCTAAATGAAGTTGGAATGGTATTATAACTTTGGTCTGCATGTTTGTAAGTGTAAGAAGAAGAAGAGATAGACCCATACAAAAGTATACGAAAATAATTAGGACCACGAACTGATGCGATTTAGCCATGTCCATCTGTCTGTTTGAAGAACATGAACTTTGGCACTCTTTTCACTTATAATTAAACCAAAGTATGCAATGAAAATCATCAGAATCGGGTTTCTATACTTTATATCTTTTAATTTTTCCAGAAAAATACAATTTATTTTATCATAGTTACTTTACTTTATTTTAGTTTATATCATTTTGTATGAGAAAAGTAAAGAGTGTTTTAAAATTAATTGGTTTAAATTAATTTTTATTAATAATATATTTGAATTATATTCTTTACACGTATTTTATTTTTAAATTGACCCCAAGTTTTTCTTAAATTAAATTGTTTCATTACATGAATACATAAAGTTTAGTGCGTCATGCTTTTTGAGGCGTCACAGAGTATTCAAATAAACAAAAAAAAAGATAGTCAAAACTTGTGGTCGCATTATAATTATGAAATGGGCTATATATGTACGTTATATCTACTATATAAGAATTGGCTTATAATAATACAATAATGCTTAGCTTTGTACCCAGTCTATTATTAAAAAATTTTCTCACCCAGCCGATAACTCTATAAATGTGCTGAGCATTGGAATATATTCCCAACAAACAACTAAACGCGGGTATGTGCTGCTATCATTTTAATAACTGTAATTCATCCTTCTAATTATCACCACAATCCATCAAAATAAAATCGAAAACGTCACAGTGCAGCAAAAATTCGACTAGCACCTTATTGCCGACATCAGTAATATTAGAGGTAAATAATAAGACAAGAATCTACCACATAGGTATATGTATGTAGATATGAACGTGCCATTCGAAATAAGTAACAACTGTTGCTATCACAACATCTGTGTGTATGGGTAAAGATTCGCGGAATAGCCAAGAGCAGCGCAACTGTCACTGAACAGGACATACCGTGTTTGACTAATAAAACGTTAACGAGACAAATTTTCAATTAAATAACGCCGAGGTGAAGGGGGAGCAGGAGGAACGCCGTATCGAATGTGATGGCAATTGGACAGCTGAAAAGAACGAACGCTGCACAAAAGCAGTGGGAGGTGGTATGGCCGGTTAGCCACTACGCTGCTAGCCAACAAATTGACCTCTAATTCAGCTGCTGTCCAGTTGCTGTCTGTCCTTCACTCTCACCGCAAGCCATTTCGGTTGACCATTCCCTCACCTCTCTCTACACGCATTCATTCATTCAATCGCTCGCCCATCTGTCGCTCATCTGTCGGTTATCTAAACGCTGTGGCTTCGAATTGAGTGAAAGGGGAAATATCAAATGAAAATGGTCAGGAAAGCGCTATGTCATCGTAGTGGAGTAATATTTGTTGAAGCTCAAAATTAAATGGACTGCAGGTTAGTAAATATCATACGTGCAAAATACCATACCACACACATATGCGCGCAAAGTCACACGTACACACAACATACATGCATACATTGAACTTATGCCGTTAGAAAGTCAGCTGGCTGATCAACGGAAAATTGAGCTACATATGTGATAGGTACACGAGTGCTTTGGTAATACTCTACATCTGTCTGAGTGTCGTGTCCATCTGCATACACACACACACACATACATATATCATAATCAAATTTCATTCATTGCAAACAAAATTCAGAGGAAATTAAATTCTTATCAAATTTTACATATGAATGTGATGAATGAATTTTCAAAAACCCATCACAACCAAGACAACGTACGGGTGGTAGTTACACGCAAGGAGGGGGCGTAACGCGATTGTCAATTCAATTCGAATAATCCTTAAAAGCAATCCATGCCATGCACTGCGACCCTTCTGCGATAGAACTTTCAACAAGCTGGTTTTAATTTGAAAAGTAATCAAATATTGGCCTTCGGGATATATTGTGCAAATGTCATTGCATAATTTTGGAAATAAATGGGGGTGTTCACTTACTTAGCTACATATATAGCTTTTACAAGGCGACTAACAAAAGGTCGTTTAGTTGAGAATACAAAATAAAAAAAAAACAAAAAGACGAGTGCATTTAAGTGCGCGAGCGAAATGTAAACTGTGCCAATGCTACAAAGCGATAGAGATTTAAATATGAGAGCAGTAGTGGTAATAGCCGTTAGTGGTAAGTAATAGTAGTAGTATTGGTTACTTAGTAGTAGCATTAGTAAAAATAGTAGTAGTAATTACCAGTGGCTTAAGTAAAAATGGTAGAAAATAGTAGTAACATTAGTAGTAATAATTAGTAGTAGGATTAATTAAAAATAGTAGTAGCCATAAGTAGTAGCCATAAGTAGTAGCGTTAGAAAAATAGTAATAATAATTAGTAAAAATAGTAGTAGTAGTAGTAAGTAGTAATTAGCAGTAACTTTAGTAAAAATAGTAGTAGAATTATTAAAAATAGTAGTAGTAATTATTAGTAGCATAAGTAAAAATGTTATCAAGAAACTAATTCTTGATAAACTAATTCTTGATATCATTTTTACTTATGCTACTAACAATTACTACTACTATTTTTAATAATTCTACTACCATTTTTAATAATTCTACTACTGTTTTTTCTAAAGTTCTACTAATAAAAATAGTAGTAGTAATTAATAGTAGCCTTAGTAAAAATATTAGTAGAAATTTGTAAAAATAGTAAAAGGAATTAGTAGAAATAGTAGTAGTAATTAGTAGTAGCTTTAGTAAAAAAAATAGTAGCAGTACTAGAAACAATAGTTGTAGTAATTAGTAGCAGCATTAGGGAAAGTAGTAGTAATTAGTGGTAGCTTTAGTAAAAATAATAGTAGCATTAGTAAAAATAGTAGTAGTATTAATAAAAATAGTAGTAGCATTAGTAAAAATAGTAGCAGTAATTAGTAGCAGCAGTTGTAGTGATGAACCAGCCCTGCCACTACCTTCCTTTCGCGATATCGACACGGCTTCAATAAAAAACAAATTTGTTCTTAATTTTTTATCTTCTCTGCATAATACAAATAACAACAATAATTCAAAATTTTGCTTTTTAAGCTTATCAAATTCAGTTAACTCACCATGGGTGCCAACCATCTTTCCACTATCATTTTCTTTTAATTTTTGGAAATAACCAGAAATCACAAGGTGCTAGATCCGGGGAATACATTGCTGGTCGTATTTCTTCGAGGTCAGAGATAGCAAGAAACGTACTCGTTATTTGAGCAGTTTGAGCTGGCGACGCGGCATGATGTAAAAAGTAGCGCCGCAAATGCTCTATCTTACGGTTTTCGAAGAAATTTTCCAAAACTTTTGGTATGCTCTCTTTTTTTTACCTTTTGGCTCTTTGCCAGGTGAAGTAACCAGACGTCATTAGCTTTTACGGGAGATTATCCTCCCGTTGATATCCATACTATGGGCTGCTGTTTGGTTTTCGGATCGTAGTTGTAGGGCCACCCATTTTCGAATTTATTTAGAAAAATTGCCTTCGCGCCTCTTTTAGGGTCTCATTTAAAATTTGTGGAACCCATCGACCCATCGAGCAGACTTCTTCGCCACTGCATTTAAGCTCAATTCTTGAGCAATCATCTCTTGTATAAATCGTGGATCTTCGTCAGCTTTCGATTTCATTAGATCCAAAGTGGCGTCATCAGTGAAAGATTTTATTCGACCATCTCGGAGCTCGTCCTCGGCAGGAAAATGTCTCTTCTGGAATATTCGGAACTGCTAGGAAATACTTAGTCTGTCGTTCCATATTAATTGAATACTTGTAGTGGCTTTAGTTGACGCCGAAACCCGAAGAGCCCCCCAAAGCGAACTAATATCTGCTTTCGTTCGGCGGAATTTCGTCTGTTTTATATTGTCAACTATTTCGCCCCTTCGCGGCTGCATTTTAACCGATTATTTTCAAATTTAGAAAAATGCCTGGCAAAACAATTGCCAAGATTTTGGTAAGTTTTGTTTTTCATTTAAGAATTTAAGTACCGAACTTTTGTTAGTCCCTTCGCATCTGTGGACGTTAGTCCACTTTGTCATTCACTACATCCACAAGTGGTAAGATTCAACTAAATTATATCAGCAATGCATAATAAGTACTAATGTATTGACGAGTTCCAACCGATGATGAATTTGTGCTCTATAAATGCAAGTTAAATCAATATTGGTGCATAAAGGTGAAGGCAAACAAAAGAAAGTCACAGCAGTGGCTTGAATATTTGAAATTAATACTGCAATTGCAGAATTTGACTATCGGAAGTGCATAGTGATTGTGAAGTAAACTAATAACTTTAAGAAGTGTACATTAGGGTGTGCCTTATATGAGAAAAAAATATATAATTTTTTGGGGCATACACAAATTCAGGTATATTGTTTAAAACTAAAGTTTTTATAGTAGGCCCTGGTAGCTAGTGTGTATTTTACTTAAGTTAGTTTAATATTTCATATTACTCTAATAAATAATAATAATAATAATAATAAAGTTTGTATAGCCTCATATCTCACGTTTCCATATTTTATGTAAACCGCGTTTCGTATACTACTTATTTGACACTTCGTAATTCAATTTTTGTTGTATGGAAACCAAATTAATAATTCACCATTTTACTTAAATGAAGATATTGAGACCAAGTCGGCATGTGTGCTCGTTTATGGAATGAGCTAAAACTTGAGTTGAGAGTAAAAAATATATGACGTAATAAAAATAATACTTTTTTTATAACTTTGAAAAATATGGGACACCCTATTGTACATATAGCGAAATGATATTCAAATAAATATAAAATAAAAATCACATTTAAAGTGCAAGCACCAGAAGCAAGGGCGAATCGAAACCGGAATAAACATAACAAGAGGAAATAAGTTGTACCGTCACAAGCTATCCAATCTCTGTATCATTTCCTTTTGAAGACTTTTCCACTGCACGTCCGCTTTTGTGGTCAAATTTATTGATATATATTAATTGCATGTGCAAAGCATGTACGTCCACAAATATGAAAACGACTTATCGTATATGTGAATTATAAGCGCACAGATATTGCAATTCGAAATATGTAATGAATGATATGAAAGAATTAAGAAGATACTGCATATTTTAGCAGCAGGATGACTACCGAATGAGCAGAAGTACAAGGAAAAGGCATTGCCATTTTTTTTTTGGTCTATTGACATTTTCACCAAACAGAAATTAAATCTTAAAATTTTCGCATGCCGCTCAGTAACTTTTTTCAAATGAAGTGCCCTTAGGACTTTTTAAGATAGACTTTTTTCAGCTACGTTCCTATATAAAAACAAATAAAAAAATTTAGATTTGGCAATACGTAAAATGCTTAATTTTTCAAGATTTTCACTATCTTAAATTGCTAATCAATGTTTGGGGAACTCTTTGCATGGAAGTAGAAAATTAATAGGGTTTTTTTTTTATCGAAATGCCCAAACAAGTTAAGCTTTGTTACAACAAAAGTGTTAGAATCTGGATTGAAAATGAGATAAGGAAATCTCAGGTGCTATCAGTCGATTTGAAGTAGAGAATTCCCACTATAATAAAACCAAAAGACGAATAAAACGCGTAATGATTGGACGAGAATATCGAAAACTCAACTACGAATGTTTCGATGATAGTAAAAAATTCTCTTTCTTTTTCCACGCCGCTGTCCTGTAGGAGGATAACCAAAGCAGGTGGCTTAAAAAAAATCAGAAAAGGCATTTGGAATGATCCTCTCCGGCACCAACATTTTACAGGAAAAAAATGGCCGCATACTCTGTGATCCAAAGAATCGAAATTCAAGTTCAGCTTAGATGATGTTTTTCTTTTTAAATATTTTTGGCGCCTTGAAAGAAATGGTAAACAATTGCACTTAGCTTTACTAAAATGTGGCAATAAAACTAAATATCGTAAATTTTTCTAGAATGTCTAATTAAAAATCTTGAGATTTAGGAACTATTTTGCGGTCATTTCAAAACTTTTTTCAGGATTAGTTCGGAACCATTTTGAAACTAGTTCTGGACCACTTTGGGAGAGTTTTGGGTTACGCTTTTCAGAAGCTTTTTAGGATCCATTTCAGGATAATTTCGAGACCATTTCAGGACAAGTTCCGGATCAACTCAGGACCACTTCGAAACAATTTTGCGGCCAGTTTTTTCGGTAGCATTTCAGGACTATTTCGGTTCCATTCAAAATTCATATCAGAGATCAGTTCCGGACTATTTCACGACTATTTCGGAATCAGTTCGAGACTATATTGGGGAGTATTTCGGGACTATTTCGCGACTTTTTCGGCATCGTTTCGGGACCATTCGGGACTATTTTGCGATAATTTCGGGCATAGTTTACGGCTGGTTCAGGATTGCTGTGGAGCTAGTTCGGGACTTGATCGCCACTGGTTTGAGACTTGTCCAGGATTGGTTTGCGACAATTTCGAGAACAGTTCGAAACTAGTTCAGGGCTGGTTTGGTAATAATATGGAACTAGTTTGAAGCTATTTCGGGTTTGGTTTTGAACTAATACAGGGGTAATTTTGCTACTCCTTCGGAAGTAGTTTAAATAGGTGTAGGACCAGTGCGCTCCCTAATAAGTTCTGAGTTTCAAGCTTTGTACAAAATTTACCGAAATTCAACAAGTTTTTCTCTAATCGGAATTTTAAGAAGACTTCCAGCTATGCAGTTTTGGGGCTTATTTTAGTATAATAATGCGGAAATAATTTTTGAAACATTTTTGAAATTTTGGTTTTGAAAACGTTTATTCATTATACTGTTTTCCTATGTATTAATAACAATAATACAGATTAAGAATTTTAAAATTCATTGATTATTCCTTATTTTAGACCTTGAACCTGTTCGGATTGACTTCGGCCTAAAGTGGTCGACCCGAAAAATCGATGTTCGGTCGTTCTCTACTTATATTATTCAGAACTTGGTATGCCCAGAGGCTTATTAATTTAAGATTTAAAAAAATGAAAAGTCCTACGCTGAACTACCGACCAATTTCTTAGCGTTCTTTTAAGTTAAACGGTAAAATAGTTAAATCTACTGCAAATTTATTTCGAACGTTAATTTTTTTTGAATGACTTTGAAATTTCTTACAGAAGTTAGTACTTTTTCTCACTTTCAACACATCCAGCGCCATCTGCCGCCCACCGCCCATCCCTGCTTCCTCTGAACCATTTAACACGCCATTTAAGCCAACACGTCGATGGCACGTAACGAGGCGCGCAACATTGCCACTTCCACACCCAATAAACAGGCCAAGCGCTACAATTCGACTGTTTTACACATACATACATTTTTTTCCGTAAGTATATTAAATTTTATTGCCACCTCTTGGTGAACAAATGACCGCAAAAATAAGCGTGCGAAAAGAGAACAGCAGGCAAAAGTGATAGAAGGAATGAGTAAAAGAATTCATGTGCCTTTTAAGCACTTAGTATGAGCGCGCCCAATGTACGTGTGTGTGTGTGTTCGTTCACATGTGAAGCGGCGTCGTTCGCACACACTACATTAAATGTTCGCAGTCAATTGACGGGCATGAATGTCAACAACAGGACAACAATAACAACATCAATAAATTTCGATAACTTTGCAGTAGGCAATGTTCGCAATTTATTGACAAATTTCTTTGATGGCTTACAAAAGAGATATTTGATGCGAACAGAGTTGGATCAAGAAGATGCAAGGGGGCCATGGCGGAAGCCATCAAATTACTTATAAAAATTAAAGACAGAAATAACTGAAGATGTATAAATTAAAAAAAAAAACAATAATGAGCAATGCACATAAATTCTTTAAAAACTGACAAAAAAGGATATTTTAAACAAAAAATGTTGTCTAACGGCCGCATGATCCGAATGAACCGGTTGCCTTGAAATGGAAAATCCTCACTAATCATTCAACCTATCCTACCCAACAACATAAAACACCGTGCTACAAAATTGAGCTTTTGTCGCAGGTAATAAAAGTAATTTTTAGTTATTAAAATCTTTTTGTCAAAAACATGTTACGTGAATTGTTACATCTATGCACTTTCACTAACCCAGATTTCATAACTTCAATTGAGAAAATCGATATAGGCGCGAAAGTAAATGTAAAATATAGCAAATCTAAAAATGTTATGATTTTTTGTAAAGAATCTTAAAGTTTCAATAAGCATAAGGGTTTCAAAACAAAAACTCATGAGGTATATATTAAATCTGCGTATCAACTGAAAGAATGATTTTTATTATTTTTTTTTTTTTTTTTTTGTTTCTTGTTAGTCCCTCTGTGGTTAAATACCCCAAATGTTCTTAGAAGTTTTGATCATTGAATGTCCTTGACATTTTTGATTCAAATTCACAGATTATCTTTTCTTTGGATTGTGTGAACTGCTCACTTTCATTTGACAACCATACCTTGTCTAACTATCAGGGATCGCGACGGTTAAAATTTATATTAAAAAAGTCATGCTAAAAACGTAGTTTTGTGATTTTTATTTCTTCGATCAAACGCAATCGTTATTTTTGGATTTCAAATGTGTCGATCTTAGCAAACGGAAAAAAGTTTGTCGGCGATGACAATAAAAGTAACAACATCAATCAATTATAGTCGAAAAAATAAAAATTACAAAATATTGATCAAATATCGGAAAAATTTACAATAAAAAATACCTATTATTTTTTCATCAAAAAACCAAAATATCAGAGAAAATGATGATGCTAGTTGGTCCACAAAAATAAGAGTTAAAAAATAACGATCAAACTTGATCGAAAAAAACTATTGAACATATAAAAATCACAACGATTTTCTTTTTCGATCGAAAAAATCATAAATGAAAATAATCAATAAAATATGATCGAAAAATAAAAAATCACAAAATATCGATTAAAAAAGGAAAAAATCTTCTAAATCAATAAAAGTGAAGTCAGATTTTCAATATATAACGGAGAAATTTACATTCAAGAATAGCGATTATTTTTGTGGATCGAAAAAATAAAAATCACAAAATATGATTTGGGAAAATTTAAACTAACGATTTTCTTTTTCGATCGAAAAAATCATAAATGAAAATAATCAATAAAATGTGATCGAAAAATTAAAAATCACAAAATATCGTTTAAAAAAGGAAAGAATCTTCTAAATCAATAAAAAATAAAGTCAGATTTTCAATATATATCGGAGAAATTTACATTCAAGAATAGCGATTATTTTTGTGGATCGAAAAAATAAAAATCAGAAAATAACAATTCAATATGATCGAGAAAAATAAAAGTTAAAAAATAACGATCAAATTTGAACGAAAAAAAATCACAAAATATCGCTAAAATGTGATCGAAGAAAAATGCAGCTATTTAAAACAAAAAATTGTCGTAATAAAATTAAGCTCAGCCTTGCATGACATATAGCAAAAGGATTAGAGCGATATATGCGAGTTTTGTTTTGAACGTATTCTTCCCAATGATTTTTGTTATCCGAAAAAATCGAAATAGCGATTATTTTCGGTCGCTGATAATTTCAAATTTATAATAGTTTTTTTTCATACCACTACACTTGTTGAATCTGTAATTTCTTTTAAAAGCTTAAATAATAGATTGCTTTTATTTCAAACGAGTGATTGAGGTTATAATTTGGTGTAATAATGTCAGACAGTTTAGCCTTTCTTCTAATATGGCTCTTCTAAACTGACTACTCACTCGCTTCAAGACAGAATAAGAATATATGATAGGAATAGTGAGAAAATCCTTCAAATGAATTCCAGATTACGAAACAATGATACCATACCTTTGGCAGTATTATATGTAAAGGGGTACTGTATGCATTTTTCCTGTTTTGTTCTTTTAAAAATTATAGAAATTGTGCCAACAAATCACGAACTATATTACTATAACAACTTCTGTTATCAGATTGTCATAAATTAATATAATAATAATAATACTAATTTAGCGCTAACAACCTACCTTGATTTATGGCCGAATTACTCCTACATATTTGGGGTGTGCGTCTTGTTGATTTTGTAACATAAATTGAGGGGCCAACAGTTTGACGCTGACTCCGAACGGCAATTAATTTTTGTGAGAAACTGTTTCATAGCAGAAATACTCTCGGAGCCTTGCCATTGCCTGCCGAGTGCTGACCGCTATTAGAAAAAACCTTTTCTATTATTTTTAATATCACTTGCTTCGCCCGGGATTCGAACTCGGGACCCACCGAATGCAGCGTGCACACCTACACACTCGGCTACGGCGGCCGTCAGAGCTAAATTTCATTGAATAAATTATCTCGCAATGTGAATAATTTGTCTTCATTACCTCTTTTCCAGTCTACCAAACTTCCCTTGCTCTTCAAAATGTTACGCGCCCCCTCACTCGCATTTCCTCAACCAATGTCGAGACCATAAAGAATCACACTCATGTGGTGAAGGATATTTTACGGTTTTTTATTTTTTCAACCTTCAAATCCGCGGCACCCTTAGAGTAAGGCGCCCCTGACAGTCCAAGGGCCGCCACCCGCGTGATCTGCCTCTGTATACTTATTGCATACACTCGGCTGCCAATTGAGTGGAAGAACGATAGAAGTGTTGTAAAATAATTAACGCAAGTGCTAGAGTGAGGAGTAGACCGCACGTGCGAATTTAAATACCCATACAAATCACAATGGAGTATGGAAGTGGTTACACTTCTTTCGAAGAACCACAAATGCTCTAATCTGTAATGAACTTATACTTTTCGAAGCACATTTCACTGTTTAAATACCTATGTTAGTATGTACAATTCCTACGGGGTGTGCAACAAGTGAACCAACGACATTGCATTAAATCACCCATACCAATGTGAGAGACAACTGTTGGTTGGTTGCAACAATCGCACCCCAATCAAATGCAACATGCGAGTACACTTGGATTGTCAAAGGGGGAAATCCATCCAACATAGTTTAGGGTGATGTAGCGCCATGCAACAGGCTAAACGCAACACGAACAACAACAATTACCGATTGTTGATGCGTTGGCCTTACTTTCACCCACCCGACCCCGCAAAACACCTAAAAGTCTAGTACACTTGCAACAGCAGGCAACTCGCTTGTATTCAAATTAGTTAAATTGGCTTAAAACGTGATGCAAATAAGGCAATAATAAAACACAACGCGAACACACCCCAAGTGAAAAGCAAATGAAAGCAAGTAATTATAGACATGAGATTGTACTCATACAAACACACATACATGCATACACACATATGTACATACATACATACATACTCTCTACTCTGGGATTGAGCAAAGCGGCACGGTTTTTGAATATATAACTAACTACCCGAAAATAACAAGCTTTGGTGTGAGTGTTAAAAATCATTTAGCTGAAAGTGAAATTATACGCGATTATAAATAACAAGTGGAATGTCACTCCCCTAGTCATGCGCTCAGTTCTCACCTAACCACCCCTCTCTCTAACTCCTTGGTCACAACTATGCATTAGATTAATTGAAGAAATCGAGCATGCAGATGCAATAACAGATTATTTGACTCTAGCTAAATTTTTATTTCAGTTGAAAATTTTCTAAAACAACATTCGAGAACATTTATTATATGAAATATTAAAGAAGGAAACTTTTATGAGTGTTGCCACCTGACGGAAAAGTCGAATTTAATTTAATTATACACAAGTTATATGAAACATTAAAATATGGATGTGAAACGATCCCTTTGGACAGAATCATACATACATTTCTGAGAGGGATGCCACCTATTTGAAACGTAAAATTTTATTAAACAATCTACAAATTATATGAAATATCAAAATATCGCTGCCAAACTGTTCGATCCCCTCAAGATAAAACTTATAGCATATAGAGGGTTGCCACCTGCTTGAAAAGTCGAATATAATAAAAAAATATGCACAAGTATATAAAACTTTAAAATATAAATATGAAAGAGTTCGTTACGATAAGGAGAAGGTTTATAGCAAGCTACATTTTGAAAAGGGTTGCCAGCTGTTTGCAAAGTCGAATTTAATTAAATTTCATACAAGCTATATGAAATAGTAAAATATGGATGTAAAGACGTTTGTTTCGCTGGGCGAAAGTTTACAGGTTTATTTGGAAGAGGGTTGCCACCTTTCTTAAAAGTGAAATTTAATTAAATTAAATTACACATAAAAGGATATCAAATATTAAAATATGAGTGTGCAAACTCTTCAGAAAAGGAGCATAACTTTATTTTTGACAGAGTTGCCACCTGTTATATGTACATATGTTACGAAACAGAAACGCAAACATTAGTTTCTAGAAATTAGTGAGTTCAATTAGGCAAACAGACAGACAAAAATTCTAAAAATGGTCGAAACATATTCTACAACATTCCCTGCATTAACTTCGGTAAAACTTGTAAAGATTTATTAAAGCATAGATGAAATTAGTGAGTGTTAAGCGAATATCAGTTTGGCCAAGTTTTTTAGGGTTTAAGTAAATTGGTAATAAAACAAGTAGAGTGTTAAGTTGTGGGCGAAACCGAATTTTATTTTATATAAGAGGGATAATATCACTGTGATCCAAAAAGAAATCCGTGTTTGATGAAATCAAAAATAAATAAGAGTTCACGTCTCCCATAGCAAAATTACGAAAGGTGTTTAGCCTACATATATATCTAGATTTCTTGCAAAAGCAACTTTTATTCTGCGGATTGAATCAAACCATTTTGTGTATCTAAAACTTCACTATTGGATATCTCAAAAAAAAAAAAAAATGATTTTTGAACACACGAAAGACAGCGCAGTAAAAGGGTCAAGGCACGCAACTTTAAGATGCTGGCTGTAATTTTACAAAAAAATTTAAAACAAATATAGGCGAAAACCACGATTTTCGATTTTTAATATATGGCAACCGTCTCCAATCGTTTTTTCTTCATAAAGGTTATGCGAGAAATAAATTTTGTACGACAAAGTTCCAAACTTTCTGGAACATGTGTAAAAATTCGAAAAATTAAAAATTAAAAACAAAATGTTCATTAAAATTTCTAGCTTTGCAATTAAAATTTTTAGAAAATTTTTGAGTATAAAATAATAATTTTTTTTCTTTGCTTACGGAGTTGCGCCGTTTTCCATATAACTCGTGAACCTAATTCTCTTTTGTATGCAAAAAAAATGCAAAAAAAGAAAAACCGAAAAACCATTTATTATATTAGTCTTGGCCTTATGTGTTAGAAATAAGTGTAATTTTATTGAGTTTGTGGCCATTATGAGGGAATAATATGAGAAAGCAACGATTTTTCTAAGTGGTAGATTTCAAAGCTAAATCGGACAATATTAAAAAGAATTAAAAATTTATTTCTGCACTCAGCATCGCTGAACTCTACTACTAAATTTTTTGCGCCTCTAACTTAATATAATTTTTTACCTATTTCCCTTAATTGTCGCAGTTGAATGGCTTGCGTCAAATTAAAGCCCAGCCATGTCACAAGGTCATTTCGATAGCGTATGCGCCTAATTGCAGGCTACAGAGAATTGCATTTAGTGACAACAGAGCACGAGAGCGTGCAAAAAGTGTGGTAGGGTAGAGTAATCAAAAAATTTGTATCGCACTCTACACGATTGCTGATTGATTGATTTTATTGAAAATTTCGCACTAAGAAAAAATTTTATTCAGTATTAAAACATTCGACGAGCAAATTTGCCTTTGAATTGTGCAAAAGTTAGAGTGTAGCGCAAGGAGGTGGTGAAAATATTAAACACGAAATAAAACGCGAAATAAAAGCAAAATACGAAATTAACTAGCTGCTGATCGGCAGGCAATAATTGCAGCAGAAACATTTATAGCTGGCAAAAATGGAGTAAAAGCAACAGCAGGCAGCCAATTCATAGTGAACGCATTTGCACTTTCGAGTTCCTCAATGCCAGCAGCAACACAACGCGCAACAAGAGTGAGCCAAAAAAAAGAAAAAAAAACAAGAAAAAAAACTACATTATTGCGCAACATCATTTCCAACAGCATCAGCATATAAACGAAAATCCAATACCATTTAGCAATCAGCAGCAGCAGCTATTGGCAACAATCGACAGCGTAGTTTTATGCAGCACCAGCATCGTTAGCAATACATATTGCTGTTTGTCGCATTGTAAGCTATGGCGTTGGAGAGCGAAAGAGAAAGGGGGAGGGGGGAAACACGAAAGAAAGACGGGCGCACACGGCAGAGCATTTAGCTTTGTTGGCGATGGGTTTGCGTTGCTATTGTTGGTATGGAATCCGATACCGCTGCTTGATTGAATTAATTCAATAACAAATTGAATGCAATTGAGTAACGCAAACGGAAACAGCAATAGCAACAACAACGTTAAGTAGCAGCAACTGAAATTTGCTTAACACTTAACAGAGCTCGGCAACAATAGCAGACATACAGACATATGTAGATTTACATAGTACATACATACAATACATAAGTACACCTATGATCACAAAAATAGTAACAAAATTTCAAAGTTTTAAGAACTGTATTTTGCCTTATTCAAGTTTAGTTATTTTTAATTAAAAATATTTAAAAAAAACGGGAAAAGAACGCGTATTTCGGTTGCCGTCATAAATAACAGGTGGTAAGCCTGTCAATAATATAGGTGTGTATATATTCAGCTTGCCCTAATATTCTTGATTATAATTTAATTAAATTTGTATTTTTGAAAAGGTGGCAATCCTCTTACAAATATAACTATAAACTTTCTTCTAACGAAACAATGCTGAGACGCCCTGTTTGACTATTTAATGCATAATTCGATTAAAGTCGACTTTTCAAGCAGGTGGCAACCCCCATAGAGTAAGCTATGAAACATCTTGAAGTGACGAACCGTATACTCACCGTATAGTCAATCACATATTAATATTTTGTATACTCGTGTGTAGCAACCCTCTTCAAAATGTACCTATAAACATCAGGCTTGCAAAACGAACCGTTTGATTCCTATATTTTACTATTTCATATTTCGCATAGCTTGTTTGTAATTACATTAAATTCGAATTTTCTAGCTGGTGGCAACCCTCTGTATAAGCCTTCTCCTGAGCGCATCGAACAGCTTAGTCTCACGTTTGCATATTTTATATACCTTGAGTATTATTTAATTAAGTTTCCCTTGTCAAACAGGTGGCAACCCTCATAATATAAGCTATGTATGAAACTTTTTATTGTGACGAACCGTTTGACATCCATATTTTAATATTTTATACAACTCGTGTACAAGTGAATTAAATTCGACTTTTCAGGCAAGTGGCAACCCTGTTCAAAGTATAGCTAGCTACAAACCCCCTTAGCGAAGCGAATCGTTTGAAATGCGTATTTTAATATTTTATATTCTTGTGTGAAATTTAATACAATTTTACTTTTCAAACAGGTGGCATCCCCCTCCAAAATATACATATGTATAAACCTGCTCCTAACTGAGACTAACCGTTTAACATCTATATTTTAATATTTCATATAATATGCGTGTATTTTAATTCAAATTGACTTCTCAAACAGATGGCAACCCTCTAAGTCGAGCTTTCTAAAAAAAATATATAACAAATTCTTAAACCTAAAAAAAACAAAAAAAAAACTTTGGAGTATGCAGTTTCAGTTTTTTTTTTGCGGGCTGTGATCAAAAATCCAAAAAGATATTTAGCTATTTCTTTTCGATTTTCTGTTTTTCCTACAGGGT
Source organism: Anomoia purmunda (assembly GCA_951828415.1). Lineage (NCBI taxonomy): Eukaryota > Metazoa > Arthropoda > Insecta > Diptera > Tephritidae > Anomoia > Anomoia purmunda. The sequence goes on from OX639993.1 coordinate 21,972,884, forward strand.
TAAAAGTTGTGCTTATGACACTGAAGATGGCACAACGCTGAGACCGGGTTGTTTCCAAGCCAAACCTGACAAGGATGACGGAAAATCGTTCCAATATATATCAATATTTAGGTACTTGAAATTTGAATTAGAATTTACTATGGGGCGTTGAAGACGGTTGCCACATATTTAAAATATTAAATTAACTAATAAGTGAAACGAAATATTACAGCATTGTATACGAAACGATAATCCTCTCTAGCTTCATTTCAAAAAAATTTATTTAAGAGGGTTGCCAACTGTTTAATAAGTTAAATGAAATATTACAATGTGGGTGTGAAACAAAAAGCGCTATAGAAAGCTTAATTTTAAAGATATTTTGATTATATTTAAAGATTTTCTTTTGCATTCGAACTTGCTCTCTAAAAGTGCCCAGAAAAAAATTATATAATTGGAATGAAAATTTGTTTTATTGGAGGTGTATGAACATTTTTATTTTTTTATTTTAAAAATAAATTTGTAATATCGCTGATTTATTTCGATCGAAATTCTACATATGTTTCTATGATAATTTTTGACACAATATCATAGACGTGGATAATTTCAATTGTGGTGGAAATAAAAAAATCAATATTATTATTAAATATATTCTTCACTGTTATAAATTGGACTAAGTTATGGTCAATTTCGTTTAAGACGGAAGACACGAAGTGACATACTGTTGGATTTATCGCGAAAATTAATGAATTATTAACTAGAAATAGTAATTTCGGGAACGTTTCTAAAACCTAAAAAGATTATACAAGTTCCGATAATTGATCCATCGTGCTCGTTATCAGACACTTCGAAATCTTCGTTATTGATCCTTGTTCCAATTTTCAAAGCTATTGGCCTACTCAAAGTGTGTTGTCGTAATCCCAAATTTTGAAAAACTTCATAAGCTCAGAAAAGTTAACTCAAAGGTTGAGTTTTCAGTGCGATACGTGAACGTTGGAATTCAGTGAACTTAATCGAGTCATTAACTTTTGTGCAGTATAATCGAAATGTAAGTAGTTTAATTCTAACGCCTTTGGTGGCAGAGGAAACGGTAGGCCTCCTCTACTCTGGAAATACCAGGTGGAGGACTTAACTTGGCTTGCTATTGAGCAATCAATCTTCATGCGCACTTCGATTATAAATTTTCTACCACTTTATTTTCGATTAGTTTGCATTTAGTTAGTAGTTACTGTTGTTGTCACGCGTTTCGCACCAGCTAGTTTTTCTCATCAATGCCAAGGCTCAGCCGATAACTGTCAGCGTTAAGAGGATTTTGTGTGAATGAAATTGTGACAAGCTATGGGAAATGTTGACTACAACAGCAACTAAGCAGCAGCAGCAGCAGCAGCAGCAGCAGCAGTAGCATCGATAGACAAAACCAACAATAATATTGGATATGCTATGTGAATTTCTGCAGCTGGGTATGCGCGATAAAGAAATCACTTGAAGCCACCGCAACATCGATGGCTGACGCTGCGCAGTTGTTGTTGTTGTTGTTGGTGTTGATGTTGCTCCAAGACTCAATTTCCAATTTTTATGCAGAATTTGAATTCAATCATTTTACAATGCGCGCAACTAAGCAAACAAGACGAATAATTTCACGCACTACTCGTTTGAAGGCAGAAAATTTACGCGTTTCAAAGCGTTAGATGGTGGCCCAATGTAAGCTTGCCTTTCGTGGCTTGCTTTAATTTGAAACTTATCAAAAAATATGTGGGAAGGTACTAAAATTTATGGAAGTTGGGCAAATGCCAGGCTTCTTAGGGCGCTGAGTAAAATCAAATATTACGATATGGCTAACAAACGAAAGAGGTTTAAAAAAACTGGATTTCCAAATTTCTTTGAAACAAGGTTGACGTCGGTGCAAAAATAAAATTAAATTTTACAATATGAACAACAAACTAAATGTTTAAAAAATGCCTGGTTTTTGAGATATTTTTTTCGGGAGAGTTGCCATATGTTTACAAAAGAAATTCAAATTACAATAAGTGAAATCAATTTTTAAACTATGGGTCTCAAGCGCAGGTTTAACTTGCTTAATTTTGTAAAAAAAAATTTTTGGAGATGGTTGCCACCTGCCAAAATAAATTTTAATGAAATGAAATTATTAAGTTAAAGGAACAACTACGTTATGGGATTCAAATGCGAATCTATCTAAAAGCGTTTAAGGAAATTTTATTCGAGAAGCTTTATTCTGATAGTCAGGTTGTAATTACGGCCATAGGGTCTGTAATGATCCGGTCAAAACTGGTCGGGAGTGCCTGACTTCTCTCGAAGCTGCCACTGAATACCATGACATTGGACTGATTTGAGTGACGGGCCACAGTGACACTGCAGGAAACTGCATGACTGATGAGCTCGATCGGTAGCGTAGCCTCGATATTGTTACTCCAAGCAAGGAGAGGGTGGGAGCTCTCCTCTGGCGACCTACGGACTCTATGTCGGTTCAGCGAACGCTGGGCAGTTACCACGACTCATTTTCTACTCAACTGCCCTGCCTGTGAGAGGCTGAGTTCTATCAACGGAGACCAGCACATCAATCCAACCTAAAGTAATTCAATTCAACTTACTTTTAGAGATAAACGAAGCTACTGGTTTGAACTGCAAGAGTTTTAGGAACATTTAGTCTTGCTCAAATTTAAGGTGCTACCAACTGTTTGAAAATTAAATAAAAATTTATAATTTTACAATTTAAAAACATTTTCAAGTATAATAGACAGTTTTATCAAAATGCATTTATTAATACACATTTTCAAAATAGAGTTGCCACCCGTACAAAACTTAAAAAAAAAATTAATATATCTTGCCACCTGTTTTAAAAGTAAAATTTTATTAAAATATGCACAAATTAAGTAAAATTTTAAAATAAGGGCCGCAATCGGTTTGTCTCGGAAAGATGACGTATAGCTAACTTTCATGACGGTTGCCACCTATTCTAAAGGTCGAATTTTATTAAATTATAAAAGTTATATGGAATATTCAAATATGGGTGTCATACGGTTCGCCTTGGAGAGGTGAAGGTTGATGCATATATTTTGAAGAGGGTTGCCACCTCTTTCAAAAGTCGAATTTAATTGATTTATACACAAATTACTTGAGACATACAAATTTCGATTCATTTCGCTGTGAAAAAGGTTTAAAGATAGCTATATTTTGAAAAGGGTTGCCATCTGTTTGCAACGTCAAATTTTATTAAATAATGCATAAGTTAAATAGTAAAACATGGATGTCAAACCATTAGTTTCGATGGGAGAAAATTTACAGTTAAATTTTGTTGAGGGTTGCCACCGTTTTAAAAAGTCAAATTTATTTAAATTATGCACAAGGATATAAAATATCAAAATGTGATTGCCAATCTATTCACCCCGACGTGGACAAGTTGCATATCTATAGTTTTGATAGGGTTGCCAAGTGTTATATTTGACAGAAACCGAAATGCGTTATCTGATTACATAGGCAAAGCGTCAAAGCGTAATAAATAACGAAATATAGGTAGGATCACGTTTGCCGATTTTTCTACTATTATTTAATTTATGGCAAATCGGTTTATCATGAAGTTTTCGTTAGCTGAAAATCCCCCAAACTAGCAAAAAACCCCTTCAATAACTCGATTTTTCTTTAAGTACACAATTGAGAAAAAATTTTCCCCCACCATAAAATTAATTTTGCTTTTTGTGAAAAATTATAAAAGTTTTTAATGAGGCATATTACTTTCTAGCTCGCATTCATACTTTGCCGTTTTCAAAACAAAAAACAGTTTGTCCCATACTTTTCAATTAGTTTGCAAGGGTTTTTATAGAACATTTGCGATCTCAGTACTTACTAAATAAAAAAAAAAAGTCACTTCGCAAATAAAACAAAAAAAAAAACTTTCAATAAATGATATGTACTAGGAATGAAGTTGCACACATGTGCATATGTATGTATGTGTGTATGGGTGTACGTGAATTTGTAAATTCATTCGGGTTTGTGAATGCTCATATTTGTAGAATTATGCGTCTGGTTTTTGTGTGTGAGTTGCAATTGAAATTGAAGTTTTCGTTTGGGAAAAACTACATATATCTACTACTCGTCGAGAATTCGTTAATTATACTTCCGCTGGCATATTGGCGCAAACTTATTTGAATAGGGAAAAACACACACACACTCACATACACACACATGCACCCACACATGTGCATGACTAAATATTGTGGTATACGTAGTGCATACGAGTGTGAGCATTCACAGCTTACATTTCATCAGCAGCGTTCGAAACAGATGTACACTGTCACTTGAAATGAAATTCCCATGCCAACTTGTATGCCAATGACTTGCCTCGCCCCCCCCCCCCCCCATTCTACTGCGCCCTGGTTGCATTAATTTCAAAAGTATTTGCCTTCATTTCAACCACTTTCATCAGAATTGCAGGCCATCAAAAGTGGTATCCAATTGCTTTTGAAATGGAGCCGAGTAGTGGATTTTGGTAGCACACATACATACATACATCCAATATATACTTAGTACATATATTTTATATACTACAATGGTACTTAGTAGTTTGTAACGCCGACGATTGTTGTGGGAATTTATGGCAAATTTCACGTTGCAAGTAGACTCTCGAAAATTGAAACAGAAAACGGCAAGTAACTCACTTCAATTTGGAATGTCGATATCATTTTAATTACTTAGTGTGAGCGAAAGTTCGAAATGCTAAATGTTTGTGACAGTTACGAAAATTTGATGAACAAAAAACTATGTTGCACAAATTATGTTGCGCAGGTTCTTCGCACAAGAGCGTCAAGCTCATTCATAAGAAAATGAAAAACATTATATATTGAATGTAACTAATTAACTTCCAATTACATAAAAAAAAATGTGCCTTCGATCAGCTAGCTAAACCTTTTGTATTATGAGTGAGGCTGTAATTTCAAATTTATATAAATTTAGAAAATTCCTTCAAAATTTTTAAATCTACGCCCAGCAGAGTTTATAAGGCTTAACTCACGCTTTACACTTTATAAAAAATATAAGAAGTTTAAAATTTCAATAGCTATTACCAACCATTTTTCAAAGACTTATATTATAAAAGTCTTTTCATAACAGTTATCAGCGTGATAAATAAGGTGTAAGTCTTCAAAGCCTTATGTTACAAAAGTCTTTCCATAATAATTGTCAGCGAGTGAAACTTTTTAAGTCTGCGAAGACTTTTATTTTAAGATTTATAATATAAAAGTCTTCTCATAATAATTATGAGTGAGAAAAAAAGAAGAAAGTGTTGACAGACGGCACTTTCTTACGACCATTGCGCGGTTAGCTGGGACCACTTTGAAATAATTTCGGGACCAGTTCGGGATCATTTCTGGATTAGGTCGGTACTATTTTAGGTCCTGAGATAGTAGCGTCTTTTGAGACTTAAAAAAAATAGTTGTCTTACTCTTAACTATTATGCAAAGACTTTTATAATAGAACTCACAAAATAAAAGCCTTTGAAAGACTTAAAAAAAATGTATCTCGCTGATAATCATTATGGAAAAAGTTTTAAATTTAATATGTCTCAAAAACAAAAATGGTTATTGTTGATTTAAAAAAATGTTTCTCACTCATAATCGTTATGAAAAGCTATTTACAATATAAGTTTCAAAATACTAAATATCAATAACTTAAAAACATTTTTCTGACTTATAATTATTATTAAAAGGCTTGTATACCTCTTATCTAAATTAAGGTGAATTTCTAAATCTCATTATTATTCTATATCTCTATCACTTTCAGTAGCAAATAGGATTGGCAATCCTGGAATCCCGGTCGCAGTATTTTTTAAGTATCGAAAATTGCGGGATTTTTAGCAAGTACTTTCAAATTGGTTCTTTCTTATCTGAAATTAAGACAGATAAATTCTATTTAGTAAAAAAAAACAACAATATTGAATAGCATGCCTTACATTGCAGGATAATAAGAAGCATTGGCGCATTCGAAGGGGGTTGGGGTTGGATTGAGTAAGAGATGGCTGACGAAGGCTTTTCGTTACACTATGACTCTCCAGTTGTATAGGCCTAGAGCACAAATATACCACCTATTTTTTTAGGTAGTCATTGGCGCAGTTCAAGGCGGTGAATTTAGGGGCTCAAACTCCCCCGTCCGTCCCCCCAAAATCTAAAAACTGTTATACTATCTTGAAATAAATTTATCTTTATTTTAGATTAAATTAGCGAAAAACTCTCACAACAAAAATGCTTCTCTGTGTGCGCCACTGATCCGAAAGTCGATAGCTCGGCGTTACTATAAAATACAATTGAATTTTAACATTGTTTTTTTTTTGTTTTCTTTTGGGAACTGCCTTGCCCATTTTTTGATGCAAAAACGTAGGTAAAACAAAGTTCGAAATTTTTACTTATGTTTATTTTATTTATTTAAAGTTCGAAATTTTAGAACTTATGATTTTTGTTGAACAAGGAAGCTTAGTTTTGTAAAAAAAAATGATTTAACCTATTTCAGAAACTTTTTGAAAATTATACCTACTTTATTTTTAATTTGACATAAATTAATGTATTTTTACTTTTTTAATTTTGTCTCGAATATTTTTCATCATACTTGTTTAATATTTCTATAAAGTTTATAACAGTCGAATTTTTAATGAAAGCGAAAACGTATAGTATATACTAATTTTATAAAAATTTAGTGGTTTGACTAAAATTTGAGACTGAGCTCCACGCAAAGGAAAAATAGAGGAATTTTTTAGTGCGCCACTGGTCACATTAAAAAAATTATTTAATACTTGCAAAAAGCTTAGAAATTCTTTGGTCTTTTTTTTTAAAGAATTTTCAAACTAATACTCCTGCGGAGGTAGTCAACGATTTAGCTTTTAAATTTGTCTATAACTGCAATAACATTATTAGCAATTCCCCTAGTTTTCGTTCCACATAACCTCAATTCTTCACTAATTTTAACTGAAGAATATTTTTGTGTTAATGAAAAAGTGTCTGTCCTCAGAAAATATCCAATTTTTGTAGCTATCCCCGTAAAAAAAAGCATATGCTTTGTTAAGAGCACGATTTCGTTATAGGCTATTCTACTGTATCCAACTTTGGCGTATTTACCGAGGATTATTCCACAGAATTTCAGCAGGCATCAAGTCGATGCTAAATATTTTGCATTCCATATAACTTTCTTTAATTGGATAAAATCTCAGCTTAGTATTAAACACGGTGCACTGTGGATCTTAGAGATCAAATATCCAATCTTTCTATCTATATCTATCTCGTAATAAACACTGTAAGATTACGCTTTCAAAACAAAAATCGAATGTATGTATGTACCCATTTAATCTTTATGCCACATGCTATGCAAATCTGACTTTATTTTTATTAAGAAAAGTTTTTGTTTTAAAACACAGCATAATCGTTAGTTTTTAATTTTTCCGATGAAGTTTTTTTTTTTGGAATTTTTTTTCCTTCAAATATGATCGATATTCTTGGATTTAAATTATACCGTATATTTGATCATTAAACATAAATCGTATTATTGTTGTTGTTGCTTTTATTGTTATCGGAGACAAATTCTTTTGCGTTTATTATGATCGAACAATTGTAAATCCAAGAATAACGATAAATTTTGATTGAAAAAATAAAAACCAAAAAATAGCAACCAAATATGATCGTAAAAATCTAAATCAAGGAAAAACGATTGAAAAATAAAAATAACGATCAAATCGTATTTCTTTGTATACATATTATATTCCTTATGGTCCCTGGCTTTGATGTGCAAAGAAAATTACACACGCTTAACATTTTAGATCTATACTCTGACTCATCGTCCTTCATCGCTCCTTCTCTAATTTTTTTATATGTTTTCCGAAAGAATTTTAAAGGGTTTATACTTAGCGTTGCTACATTTCGATCAATATGATAAAAAGATATTGTCGGAAGGAGAAATGGTTGCGATCAAAATGTAGCTATGAAATATTTAGTTGTTTTATAAGGGGCAACCCTCCCTTCGGAATCAAAACTGTAACGCTTAAATTTTTTGTTCTTGAGGTGCAGCTTGTGTTGAAAATTTACTCACCGAAAGCAATATTTGTTTTTCAAGGATATGCAGGCTTACCTGAAAAAATACTGTTGAAATGTTACTTTAAAAAGCAACTCTGCAATGCATATGTTCAGGTTCGAAATGTAGATACATACATGATTTTCTATTTCACTTACTTCTCAATAAACCGTTCAACTGTTAACATCCACAGCGCATTTTATTTAATCAAGATCCAACAGGTTATGGGCACAGTCCCGCAAGTATAACTGGGAAGTGCATATAAGAAACTATAATTTGAATAGTTATAGAAAAGTATCAATATGAGCGCAATGTATCAAATTGAAAAGCTCGACGAGAATAACTTCGATTCTTGGAGCGTTCAAATGCGAAGTGTATTGGTGCACGCAGAACTGTGGAAAATTGTATCGGGCGATTCACCGAAGCCAGAAGAAGTCGCAGAGGCTGTGGCCTGGACTGCACAAGACGAGAAGGCATTGGCGATGATAACGCTGAGTGTGAAACCTTCACAACTGAACTATATGAAGCATTGCACAACATCAGCAGAGGCGTGGAAGAGGCTCAAAAACGTTTACCAGCCCAGCGGTCCCGTTAGGAAAGTATCACTTTATAAAAAGTTACTTAACCTCAAATTATCCGAGGGTGAGAAAATGCCGGTGTATTTAAATGCATTTACTACGGTCATGGACAAGTTGGCCGAAGTGGGGATTTCGCTTAATGATGAGCTCGTTGCTATCATTCTACTTTCGAGTCTTCCAAAGGAGTTCGAAAATTTTGTTATCGCAATGGAGACAAGAGACAGCCTACCAACAGTTGAAGTTTTAAAAATGAAGCTTCTAGAAGAAAGTGAACGCAGAGTCAATAGTGACACACACACAAAGCTTGATGGTGATGCTCAGCAAGCGTTTGCAGCGAAGTCGGCGCAGGGCAGCGAAAAGAAGTTCAGAGGTAAGCAGTCAAAAAATGTGATTTGCTTTCGTTGCGGTCAGCGTGGACACATGAAAGCAGCTTGTACTGTAAAGCAAAGCGATGGGTCGAAACAACAAAAACAGTATTCCTTTACTGTGTTAGCAGCATCAAACGGCAACATGTTTGATAAAATGAGATGGTGTCTGGATAGCGGTGCAACAGCGCACATATGTTGCGATCGTAATATGTTTTCCAACTTTGTAGAACACACCGAGTGGATCGCATTGGCAGGTGAGAACAGAATCCAAGCAGAGGGGAAAGGTAGCGTGAACATATCCACAGGCAGGTGTACATTGACGTTGAAAGATGTGTTATACGTACCCGGTATGAGGGGAAATTTCATATCTGTCGGGCGTGCCGTCGAAACGGGCTGCACAGTCAGCTTTACCAAAGAACATGCAACGGTGAAGAAGCACAATGTTGACATTATACAGCTCGAGCAAACAAACAACTTGTTTATGTTCGAAGATAAACGCAACAGCGTTTTTAGTGTTATACAAAACAAAGCAATGATGTGGCATAATAGGTATGGACACCTGAATTATAACAGTTTGACAGAACTTAATAAAAAATCGTTAGTACATGGAATGGAAGAGGTAAATTTTTCGGAGAAGCCGGTATGTAAAACATGTATGGTGTGCAAAATCCACACGCAACCATTTCCAAAATCAGCTGAGAAAAGATCAAAGAATTTGCTAGATTTAATACATACAGATGTATGTGGGCCATTTGATACTCAATCGCTAGGAGGTTCAAAATATTTTCTTACGTTTATTGACGATAAGTCGAGAAGAATCTTCGTTTATTTCCTGAAATCAAAAGCTGAGGTTTTCAATAAATTTGTGACCTTTATTACCATGGTGGAGCGACAAACAGGTGAAAAAATTAAGGCGGTCAGAAGCGACAATGGCCGTGAGTTTGTTAACAGCGCATTTAATGAACTATTTGCAAATCGTGGCATTGTACGGCAGTTATCAGTTCCATACACCCCGCAGCAGAACGGTGTAGCGGAAAGGGCCAACCGTACATTAGTTGAGATGGCCAGAAGTCTGCTGGTACATTCAGGTATGAGTGAGGCGTTGTGGGCGGAAGCAGTAGCTACAGCAGCATATTTACGTAACCGTGCGCCAACCAAGGCGCTGAACAATATAACACCATACGAAGCTTGGTTTGGCAAGAAGCCATCTGTTCAACATTTACGAGTATTTGGATGTGTGGCGGTGGCACTGGATAAAACGCACCATAAGAAATTCCTACCAAAGGGCAAGCAGTATCGAATGGTAGGATATTCGCTAGTATCAAAAGCTTACAGATTGTACGATGCAGAGCAGCGGCAAGTAGTAGAAAAGCGTGATGTTCTATTCGACGAGGCAAGTTGCATTGAGGGAGAAAGCAATGATGAAATTACATTTGAATTTGGGCGTAAGCAGCAGGTTGATCTAGAAGCAGATACCAACAACAACAATTTTGATGATGTCAATGAAGGCGATTATACAAAAGACGGCAGCAGCGAAGGTAGCTCAAACGAGAGCGTCGATGATGCACGAGAAAGCAACAGTGAATGTGATGAGTTCCTAAGCGCTGATGAACAGCAGGTGAAGCATGGACCAGGGAGGCCGAAATTAATTCGGACGGGTAAACCAGGTCGTCCTAAAAAACAATTTAACGTTTTGAATGCCATGAACACAAACGAAGTAGAAGTTCCACAAACATATGAAGCGGCAATGGCAAGTGAGCAAGCAACTCTATGGAAACAAGCGATGGAAAGGGAGCACGAGGCTCTTACTGCAAATAAGACGTGGTCAGTGGTAGATGTGCCAAAGGGGCAATCAGTGATCGGCTGTAAATGGGTATATAGTCTGAAGAGAGATAAACACGGCAATATTGAGCGTTATAAGGCGCGTTTGGTGGCGAAGGGATGTGCACAGCAATATGGTGTGAACTATGCAGACACGTTCTCTCCGGTGTGTCGTTTCGAAACCATACGATTAGTGTTGGCGTTAGCGGTGAAGCTAAAAATGCATTTACACCAGATGGATGTATGCACAGCATATCTCAACAGCGATTTGAATGATATAGTTTATATGAAGCAGCCAAAAGGGTATTGCAGCGGTGGTAATAATCAGAAAGTGTTGAGACTAAAAAAGGCTATTTACGGACTGAAACAAAGCGGTAGAGAATGGAATTCTAAGTTAGATGCAGCGCTGCGTGAGTTGGGCTTCAGTCAGTGTGAAAGCGAGCGATGTCTATATAGGAAAGATATAGAAGGTAAACTTTTCCTAATCCTTGTATATGTTGACGATCTTCTTCTAGCGTGTCAGTCAAAGGAAATTATGGTAAAAGTCAAAGCGAAGATTTGCGAGAAATTCGAATGCGTTGACAAAGGTGTAGTGCAGATGTTTTTGGGCATGCAAATAGAGCGAGATGGCGAATTGGGTGAAATTTCAGTTGGGCAGTCACAGTATGTTCACGATTTATTGCACCAGCATCGTATTGGTGAGTGCAGACCGGCATCAACACCACTAGATACTGGGTTCCAGGTGGCGTGTGACAGCGAAATTTGTAAGAAGGTGGATCAAACATCCTATCAGTCTACAATTGGGGCGTTGATGTGGCTAGCGCTTTCAACGAGGCCAGACATATTTCACTCAGTAGCAAAATTAGCGCAGCGTAACAAAGACCCGCATAGTGAGCATATGGCGGGTATCACTCATGTGTTGCGATATTTAGCAACTACGGCAGACATGAAGCTGCATTATCGTGCATGCAACCAACCATTGATAGGATATGCAGACGCAGACTGGGGCGGTGATAGAATTGACCGTAGGTCCTATACTGGTTACGTATTCTTTTTGGCTGGAGGAGCGATCTCCTGGAAGTCTGAAAAACAAGACTGCGTAGCTTTAAGTAGTACCGAGGCGGAATATCTTTCTATGTCATCCGCAGCAAAAGAGGCATTGCATCTAAGACGAATTATAATCGAAATTGGTTGTGGCGATGCGAGCACAGCAACTGTGTTATACGGCGATAATCTTAGTGCTCAACACCTTGCAAAGAATCCTGTTCATCATGCAAGGACGAAGCACATAGACATACGGTACCACTTCGTGAGAGATGTTGTCGGTAGAGGCGACATTAAATTGGAATATGTGCCAACTAATGAAATGATAGCTGATGTATTAACGAAGAATCTACCAAAAAGGAAGCACAATGAATTTTTGAAATTGTTAAGCCTTAAATAAAAATTAATGTTTTTGTAATGACATCTGCATTGAGGAGGGCTGTTGAAATGTTACTTTAAAAAGCAACTCTGCAATGCATATGTTCAGGTTCGAAATGTAGATACATACATGATTTTCTATTTCACTTACTTCTCAATAAACCGTTCAACTGTTAACATCCACAGCGCATTTTATTTAATCAAGATCCAACAAATACAAAATAAGAATTAGAGTTTAAAAGATTTGATATTTATGCTTATATCGAATATTTTAAAATTGACAACTAAACAATTTTTTTAAAATATCAGAACAAACAAGAAATAGTTTCAGTTTAGTTTTGATCATAAGGCATCAATGATAATAATTTCCAAGTAGAAGGACATATTCGACTTTTTTTTTGATACGGTAGAAAATGAGCAAGACCAGTAAAGTTCCAAGAGCTGAGCAGAGGGTTGCCACCTGCTTGAAAAGTTAAATGTAATTAAAAGATAGACAAGTTATATAAAATATGTATTAAAATTTGGGTGTCAGACGGTTCGCCTCTGCGAGGAGAAGGTTCATACATTTATTTTCGTGAGTGTTGCCACCTGTTTGAAAAGTGAAGCTTAATTAATATAAGCACGAGCTATACGAAATATTAAAATACGGGTGTCAAACGAATCGTCTCGACAACAGTGTTCATAGCTAATTTTTATGAGGGTTGCCACCTGATTGAAAAATCGAATTTAATTAAATTACGCGGAAGTTATGTTAAATATGCAAAATATGCATGCCAAACTGTTCGATAGGCTGAGGGGAAGGCGTATAGTATATGCAGAGTTGCCACCTTCTTAAAGAGTCGAATTAAATTAAATTATCAACAAATTATATTATAATATTCAAATATGGCTATCAAACGGTTCGCTTTGCTGAGCAGAAGGTTAATAGCTCGCTAAATTTTAAACAAGGTTGCCACCTGTTTCAAAAGTTACATAACATTGGTAAAATAGGAATACCAAATCATTCGTTTAACTAAGAGCAAGCTTATAGGCATATTTGTAAGAGGGTGGCAACCTTTTTTAAATGCTAAATTTATTCAAATTATACACAAAGATCAAAAATAGTAAAATATCAGTGTTAAAATGTTCGCAGCGACAAGGACAAGAAAACGAAATGCATATTAGCAAGGCTTTTTATTGTTAATTTTATTCGTTAAGCCTTCGTACAAATATATTTTATAGAATGTAAATTAATGTTTCAAATTCTATAAAAAACATTAAAAAAAACTCAACAAGTTTTTGATCGAAATTTTAAAATTTTTTAGAAAAATAAACGGAAGTTTTTATAAAATACGTGCTTTTTATGAAAAAAGTTAGCAAGACCAAAAATTAAATAAATAACAAAAAAAGGTTTGCGGTAGTTTCAAGACACTTCCACCCTGTGCTTTTTTGTAGTTACTAGAATTAAATAAGCTATATAACTATAGATACGAAAACTTTCTAGACATTCTTTTAAAAAATTGTTAAATGGTGATGCAACTTTGTTGAGTTTTTATAAGTTTTGCATAACGTTTATGCCATTGATTCGCATATTTTTTTTATTAAAGCATGAACTACATTTGTAAATGAAATTAACAAAAAATGTGTCTTAAATACCTTGGCAATATTATAAAAGGGTCGCCATTCGCCTGATTTTGCTAGTCAATATAAAACTTGGTTATATTTTTTCCTTTTTTTTAATAATTTTTTTAAACTCATTTTCGATTTCAGCGAACCAAATTTACTTTAATAGCAAGCAACTTTCCATCGTAGTAATTTTCTCATCTTAACTAGTGTTATCTTTGTTCAAACAAAAACAAAAAACACAAAACCTGCGTTCTGCAAAAACAATACATGAACTACAACAACACGAACACAACCACTATCAACATGACATGAAGCGACAAGGCGATCCGGCGGCCATCACCACAAACGGTGTTACAACAATGACAAAAACGACAGGAATGACAAGAAGCCACACCACACCAACGGTAATGCAAGTAAAGCCAATGTCGGTCATGACGCCACCGATGATGAGCACGTTTTTCTTGAATGAGTTGCCTGTAATGACGCTGGCAATGTGAAATGAAAATATGCAGAAGAAGAAGAAGAATAGTCAAACGGAGGCCACGGTATTGTCACAAATCGCAAAGAGTGAACAAGCAATGATGCTGCGCATGGAGACCGCGATGCTCTGTTGGATTTCAATGCGGTCGGAGGGGGAGGGGGAGACAGCTATTGAGTGCGCCTTAGGGACAATTCCATTGTTGCAGCGCTCGCTGCTCGCTGTTCATTAACGAAAAACGCCGCTACGACGAAAGGAGGAGCGCGCGAATCGATGAGCCAACGGCAAATGATGGCGATGACTGTCCGATTGTCAATGCTGAGGCGCACGCAGAGCCCACCCACCAAGGACCCGGAAGAAAATGCGAAAATGCAACCCTACACACAAGCAATACTACCACAAGTCTCAACAACAATGTGCGCGCCTGTCTTGAAGAGTATAGCTTCAGCGAAGACAAGATTGCGGCCACAAATTAAAAGTGACAAATTAAAAGCGAAAGTAAATGAGCTAACGCAGGAGGTAAATTGGGTGAGGACGATCTGCCAAAAGCAATAACAGAAAATAATGCAATTTGTGAAAGTGCACGCAGCTGACACAATTTACCAGCGCACATTGGGCACTCACTCCTTCAACGACGGTACGTTTGTATGTAAAAATAGAATGTCAAAAATTGTAATTAAAATTAATAAGGTCAACTCGCTGACAGTGGGCAGCTAGCTGATAGGGCATAGCAGGAATTGAAAGTGCACTACACATAAAAAACTCTGCGGCGCGAATAAGCCCGATATGGGATTAATGGGATATTTACTCAAGTGCCGGCGGAGATGGGTGGAATTGGTGAATGCAATGAGTTCAGGGTCAATTCCGTATTATATAGCTAGAATACTTTTGCCTTTTCCTATGAGAGGAAGTAAGGAGAAACTGAAATAGAGTGGCAGCAATTAAATCAAAAAGTTCGAAATTTATGAGGAAAATAAAGTTCACTCCGCTAATATTATGAAGTGAAAGTTTGTGTGTGTGGATGTGTGAGTATCGGAAAATGTAATATTTATTTAATTTTATTATTTCGATTTTCTAAAGGAAGTTGCCAGCTGCTTAAAAGAATAAATTTATGAAATCAAATACTACAATATAGCTATCAAATGAAAGAGGCTTAATAAAGCTAAATTTTTGGAAATGTTTTGAAAACAGGTTGCCACCTGTTTAAATGCAGTTTAAATTAAATAAAATAAATAAGTGATATATTCCAATATGAGTGCCAAACTTAAAGTTTAAAAAAAGCTTAGACTCAAAAAATTGTTTGGAGAAGGTTGCCGCCTGTTTCAAAAAAATTAACTTAAATCATACGTCAAATCAAATATTAAGCTATGGCTATCAAACGAAGGAGACTTAAGAAAACTTTATGTATATTGAAAATAAACCTTAGAAGTGGACGTGTTTTGTAGCCACATACTAAAAGTAGTAAATTAAATGAAATCATTAATGTAAAGTAAGTATCAAAGTATTGGTACTGGGACTGGTACTGGTATTGATATTGGTATTAGTATTGGTATTGGTATTAGTATTGTTATTAGTATTGGTATTGGTATTGGTATTGATATTGGTATTGATATTGGTATTAGTATTGGTATTGGTATTGGTATTGGTATTGGTATTGATATTGGTATTAGTATTGGTATTGGTATTGGTATTGGTATTGGTAATGGTATTGGTATTGGTATTGGTATTGGTATTGGTATTGGTATTGGTATTGGTGTTGGTATTGGTATTGGTATTGGTATTAGTATTGGTATTAGTATTGGTATTGGTACTGATACTGGTACTGGTACTGGTACTGGTACTGGTACTGGTACAGGTATTGATATTGGTGTCGGTATTGGTATTGATATTGGTATTGATATTGATATACATATGTATGTCGGTACTAGTATTAGCGTTGGTATTGGTTTTGGCATTGGTAATGGTATTAATATTGGTACCTTTATTTGTATCGACATTGGTAATGGTATTGATACTGCTATTGATATTGGTATTGGTAATGGCACTTCAAGTGCTCAGTCTATGTATCTACGTAACTCTTTCCGAAGAATTTGAAATTCAACAAAAAATTAAGCGAGCAATGCTGGCTACGCTACGCACTTGTTCAAAGCAATGTAACTATGCTAATATTGGATGAGACACAACAATGGCAATGATGTTGGTTATAATTAATTTAAAAACATTCATTTCGTCGAATAAAAATGCAAAATGCACTTGCAGCCAATGAGGTTTCGATCTTCGTATCTGTTCCAACTTGCAATTTAGAAAGCCATTATTTTCTACTTCTTCCATACCAATTCCTCTAGTAAAGGAAAACATGCACCACAGATAATCTTCAAACGAAGTGATAATCCACTCTTTGGATTTACTGCCACTATTTTAATAGTTGGCTTGCCCGCATTCTCCGATACGAGCGCTAAATTCCAATGAGTTTTCGATCTTTGCGCATAATCAGCTGATTAAATTTTCTTGTCTTTTTTTAGGAAAAACAGAGCATTTCTACTCTTCATGAAAAACAGCACATCATTTGTATTTGCATTTTAAACTTGGAATTCTGCTAACAATTGCTTTGCAGGCGTTTAATTCATTTAAAAGCGCCAGATTTTTGGATTCCTTCACTACAAAACCAAATGATTGTCACAGTTTACATATACCACTGCACTTTTTAACGCCTCATTAGCAGTAGAAAATATTTCGTTTTCTGTTACTGTGCCTTACCACTAAATTGCTTTATAATAAATATTTCCAATCAAATGTTTACATCTTCTGTTTATATTTCCTTTTAACGCATCGCAAAGTAAATACATCTGAGTTCATCATACGCCCTGTTGTACCGATCAAGCGATGGTATTTTCTCTTGGTTTATATGCACACACAAACACATACGTAGTATGTAAGTACTTTTATTTAATTTGGTTTTCATACATTTTTTGCCCTCCTCCTTTTGATTGGAATCTAACGAAGCGCTTGAATTCTACTGCTGATATTTAGTTTAGACACCGTCATTACTTAAATTGAATGCGCGAGAAGCTGAGAATAAATAAAATAACAAATTCGTGGAGGGAATTTGTATTTGCGAGCTCAACCATCTAACAAGAAGTAAAAATAAATGAAAGTAGTCTAAATCATCATTTGCTCCATCAGTTCTATTTCGAGGTGCATATTTTTGGTTTACAAAATCTAGTAGCAGTTTATGATTCGTTAAGCAGAAAACAAGCTGCCAAAAAAATAAACAGACAATTTCAAGGCATATCCTCCAAAACAATAACTACAATCTTGCAACTAAAGCTCTAAATTTAATGAATCCAGAAGCATTTTTTTCACATTGAGACTTAATATTTCAATTGCTGATTTATCGCAGCATATTTCAGATCATATAAAACTAAGCACTTCTAGTGTTGCTGCTTTCTCTGCGAAATCAAATTAGCAGTAAAATTTCAATTAATGAAATGGAAAAAAAAGAAATTATGTTAAAAATTCAATATTTTGTTATAAAATTTTCCACTTTAAAATAACAGCAGCTGCTGATTTGCTCAACAAATTTGATTAGCGAACAGTCAAGGTGGGCCAACCATTATTACTAAGAAAGAAATATGTATGTAGGTGCCGTGGTTGGGCTGAAATAAAATTTCCACATATTTTTTTTTGAATAGCCCACGGCACTCCAGTTAATTAAAATGTATAGAGCTATATTTTTTTGTAGCTATTTTTTACAAACGAGCACATAAAATGTACGCATGCTGTATTTTTTAGTTAATTATTCATCAAAAACAGGTCGTTGTTGAAAATGAAATTTAGTACATTTTAATTAAAGTTGGTTGAGGTGAAAAATGAAATTCAACAGAAATGTTGCGGAATGAGAAATGAGAATTTAGTTAATTTAATTTATTGAATATTTGCTTTTTCCACGTATAATTTTGGTTTTTTTTTATTGCCATACAAATAGCCATTAGTAGGCAGAATGCCGTAAACAAATCGTCGCAAATAAGTTAATATAGAATAGAATAGAATGTAGGAACAAATTTTAGCAGACGCGGCCCAGCTATATCGAATTTTACCTATATAGAAAAATCTGCAAAGCTGGATATTAATATTTTTTTTTCACAAAAGAATTGTGTGGTCCCCCCCTTTTGTCTAAAATGTCTGCTGAGAAAAAAAATTATAAACCCATTCCACAGAAAATTTCACTTTGTCTTTTTAGCCAATTCTACCTAAAAAAATAAAATAACCAGCGGTTGCCTAAAAATATGCCACATTTGCCGTGGCTCAAATAATTAACCACACGTTGACTAATTTTATGACATCCGCAATGTTTTTTGTGATAATCGTTTTCTGTAAATTTTTTATGAAAACTTAGTCGTTATGTTAACAAAATTTATTAAAATAAAAAAATATCTTAATTAGAATTTCTGGAATGCAGTGTTAATTGAAAAGTTGGAAAGTTCTACGAAAATCTGTTGAATTTTTATGAATTCTGTATACAAAGTTTGGAATTTTTATTGATATATCCTATTTTTTATCTAAACGATTGAATCCTGCATATATTATAGAATATATCTGGATACGATTTGGCACATGTATAGTCCATTATATAAGTTATCATAAAATCGATTTGTATAGGTAGTTGCCACCTGATTAAATGGCTGAATTCTATTAAAGCAATGATCAAAATCAAATATTGCAATATGGGTATCAAATGAAAGCGGAATAATAAGTTTCACTTCCCAAACGTTTCAAAAGAAGGCTGCCACCTGTTTAAATCCACATTAAGTTAACTTAAAAAAATAAATGGCATTTTAAAATATGAGTGTCGAACTAAAAGTTTTAAGAGCACTTAATTTCAAACATGCTTTCGGAGAGGGTTGCCACCTGTTAAAAAAAAAACCAAAATTATAACAAGTTAAATCAAATTCTACTTGTATTATATGCGAGGCTTACTAAAGCTTAATTTTTTTTTGTAGGAAGTTTGCCACCTGTTTAAATGCAAATTAAGTTAAATTATTAAAATTATTGGCTGTTTAGAATATGAGTTCCAAACAAAAACAAGTTTTAAGAATGCGTAATTTCAAAAATAATGTTGGGGAAGGTTGCCACCTGTATATAAAATGTATCAAAATTATTATAAGTTGAATCACTTATGTGCAAAGCGCAAAAGGTTTCATTTCCCAAATAATTTTAAAAATTAACCTATAATAAGTTAAATCAAATATTGAAATGTGTCACGCTTTTATCCTAACAGGGGGGCGGCCTGCACTAGGGAGATGGGACTATCCGATCACGAAGTTCGACTTCAACCACAACTTCGGGGTTCACTTCCCCGACAAAAGTGACTGCGAATATGAGACAGCACTAAACTCCGATGAGATTTCGATCTTTACGGATGACTCGAAAATGGATTACGGAACAGAACCTGGGGGTTTCTTTCAGCAACACTCATTGAGAGAAGCGAACAGACTGCCACATTATTGTAGCGCATTCCAAGCCGAGAACTTAGCGTAGCGTCAAATTTGATAGGCATGATAGACCTTGGCACTTCAAAGCTTGCTTTTGTTGTATAAAGTCAAGCGGCGATCAAGGCGAAAAAGTCGACAACGACTAACTCGTTTCGCGTTCGGAACTATTACGGATCCCAATCTTGTCAAAATCAATTAAAGCGCTGCCAAATAAAGTTTTGATATATTCTAAACTTTGAAGCGCCTCAAGCGCTTGAAGGAAAATCAACTATCAAATATTTAGACAGAGAAATATCTATTCTGATAGTTAGGCTGCAATCAAAGCCTTCGAGTCTCTAATGGTAGGGACGAAACAGGTGGGGAGTGCCAGACTTCTATCTCAGCCGCTTCTCAATACTTTGATATCGGACTGATTTAGGTGCCGGATCATAGGAATATTACAGAAAACGGCATGATTGATGAGCTCACTCGGCTTAAATCACGACTATAAGCAGGGCGAGGGTGGGATCTCATCTGGCTACCTACGGACTTCTATTGGACAAATGGGATATATGTGGGTTCAGCAAGCGCTGGGTAGGTACCACGGCATGCAGAAAAGCAAGGAACCTCTGGTCGGTGGTGGACCGTAAACGTTAGAAGGAGCTCCGGTCGCTAAAAAAGCGACAACTCTCGATCCTCGCAGGAGTTCTGATCGCCGGACATGTTTTCATTTTCTACTCAGCTGCCCAGCCGATAATATCCCAGAGGAGCTTTCCGGGGTGGAAGTCTGCAGCTTGCAGAGCTTGAGGTAGATATTTATATGCTTAGGTTTCTGCCAAAAAAAAAACGTTTTTAGTTTTGATTTATTGTTCCACAAGAGGCACAATAAAAAAATGGCATGTCAAACGGGCGTTTAATTGGTAATTTTAGTCTAAACAAAACCAAGAATATTTCACATATAACATAATTATTGAAAATCAAAGCAAAAATATTAAATTTATTATCAAATACTAAACAACAGTATTTTCCATCGAAATAAACTTGCAATCATATTAATATGAAACATTTTCCAATTAAATGCAACAAAGGAGAAAATAGAAACAAAAGCTGTCAACGGCAAGCGCGTCAATGAAAACAAATAAATTTTAATTTATTTCCCAAAAACAAAAAAAAAAAACTAAATATAACACAACAAAACATAGTCAAAAACACAGACCGCCGCCCCCGCTTTCCTACAGCGAAATGCTGTTCACACTTAACGCCAATGCACACCACCAAATTGTTGCCAATAAACAATGTTCAAATGACGGCGTGATACAGCAATTAGAGCGTGAGACTTATAAAAAAAAATTAACATCCATCCCCGATGTAGACAACAATTGCGCTCTCATTCATTTCCACCAGTAAAAAGTCACACTGCTCTACGGCAAGAGCAAATGCATTATGCAAATAATAATTGCAATTTAAAATTAATGTGTAACGAAACAAAATACTAGCGTAGAAAATACAAAGCAAATACATAACAACTGGCTAGAGCGCCTAAAAAGCTGCTACCATTTAGTCGCCTTACCCAAACCCCAAATGCAATGCGATCAAATGAAGCGATGCATAGCGAAATATATTAGTGTGTGTGTTTTGTTGTTTTTGGCAGTTGGCTAGTTGCAGATGATTCATTAAATTTTAATTTTAACCGCTTTGTTTGGAAAATTGCCGTCAAGTGATTGCTGTAGCGCGGAAGAGAATGCTAACATAAATACTGCGAGTGTGCGTGTGTGTATGCTATGTGTGCGTGCGATAGAAATTTATAATTAAAACTATGCCAGCGCCTATCACTCACTTATGCCCCGCTCAGTGGCGCAATGGGGGGGCATGACGTCTGCTCATTAGCAACGCCTAATTGCTTGCTTTATTTAAAAAAAAAAAATTTATTTGTTTAATTATTGCTTTTGTTTGGCGAAAATTTGTTTATTTGTTATACGTTAATTTGTTGTTGGCAATTGAAATATTAAACAAGGAAACAAAACAGCTAAAGTTTGCAAAAATAATTCAAATATACTTATGTATACATTAATTTTCCGCTACGGAAACCATTTTCCGGTATTAGGGTTGTACGTACGCATGTGCGTCTCACTGTGTTTCCATATTTCTGGCATTATGCGCCGACTGAAATGCTTTGTTTAAAGCAACTCATTTTCATATTTTTTTGTTTCTTTTTTTTTTGTTTAAAATATTCAATAGTTTGAAATGATTTACCGCAAACCTTCTCTATGTATTTTGGCTTCCGATTATTTTTCCACGCCCAGTACGCAATATTTCAATTAAAATTTCAATAACCCGTTAAATTATTAACAAACACACTGTAAGCGGGCCAATAATAATTTATAAACACTTTTGTGGTTTTCTGCATTTTTCGTTAGTAAATAATCGCACTGAGACAGTATGGCGCATTTTTGCCATACTGGACTTTTGGGGTGCGGCACACCGCGTGTCAAAATCAGCACTGCAAACTACGAAAAGTGATGCGGTTCGGTTTAGGACTGCAAATCGAAGAGCTAAAACTTTCAACAGCCGGTTCATGAAAATACTTGAACCAACCGCACTTCAGTTCAAAAGGTGAAATTTTTTATACAAAAATATAAAAAAATAATATATACATATGTGTGTATATAAAAAACTTCTTTATTGGGAACAAATTCAAATATCCACATTAGGTGTGCATCAAAATATTGCTTTATTAAATTCTCCCATTATTATTGTAAGGACCGTCTTAAATGAACTAGTATCCACCGGAAGGTACGGCGGCTTACACAAGGATTCAAGACCGAGCCAATTTCCTGTAAGAATGTAAACGGCGACTTGATGACCGACTTCTTCACGCTGCTTAATGGTAGTGGCGCGCAAAACATTGAAGATGATGAACACAAACTTTCAATCAATGAAGACGGAATCGAAGTACCGTCACTCGACTTGGACGAAACTCGACGAACGGCAATTGCGCGGCTAAAAAAACAATAAGGCCGCTGGTGCTAACGGAGTGCCAGCAGAGCTATATAAATGCGGCGGCGAGGGATTGGGGGTAAAGTGCATGCACCAGCTCATTTGAAAAATATGATTAGACGAAGGCATGCCTGCTAATTGGAATTTAAGTGTACTCTGCCGCTGGATCAAGCTCCTTAACTTTTCATACACGCTCGATAGCGTATTGTGTGAACGACTGAAGCCCAACGTGGACGAACTGATTGGACATTATCAGTGTGGCTTTAGACCTGGCAAATCTGCCATCGACCAAATATTCACGATACGCCAAATCTTGGAAAATACCCGCGAAAAGACGAATAGACACACACCATTTTTTGGTCGACTTCAAATCCGCTTCGATAGCACAAGAAGAAGCTGCCTATTTGACGCAATGTCTGAATTTGGTATCCCAACAAAACGAATACGGCTATGTAAAATGACGCTGAGCAACACCATCAGCTCCGTCAGATTCGGGAAGATCTCTCCGAGCCGTTTGAAACCAAACGAGGTTTGAGACAAGGTGACTCTCTTCCGTGCGACTTCTTTAACCTTATGTTAGAAACGATAATTCGAGCTGCAGAGTTGAACCGTTCAGGCACTATATTTTATAAGAGCGTGCAACTTCTGGCATATGCTGATGATATCGATATCATCGGTCTCAACAACCGCGCCGTTACTTCTGCCTTTTCCAATAAATGGATAAAGAAGCGAAACGTATGGGTCTGAAAGTGAACGAGGGCCAAACTAAGTACCTGCTGTCATCAAATAAACAGTCAGCGCACAGCATTAACACCTACACAAGAACTTCAGCCAGAAAATCCAACGAAGAATCTCTCTTGCCAACAAGCGCTACATTGGACTGAGTAGGCAACCGCCCTCTCTCGACGAACCACAACCACACTCTATAGGTCACTCATCATGCCTGTGCTATTGTATGGCGCTGAAGCATGGGCACTATCCGCATCGGATGAGACGGCCCTTGGAGTGTTCGAGAGAAATATTCTCCGAAAAATTTATGGGCCTTTACGTCTTTGCGACGGCGAATTTCGCAGACGATGGAACGATGAGCTGTATGGGCTTTACCGCGACATAGGCCAGCGAATTACAGCAAATACAGCGACTACATTAGCGGGATCATGTCGTGCGAATGGACGAAACTGCTCCAGTCCTGAAACTATTCAACGCAGTACCAGCTGGTGGTAGTAGAGGAAGAGGACGGCATCCTCTGCGTTGAAAATACCGAGTGGAAAAGGAGTTGATGTCACTTGGTAATTCCAATAGGCGCCAGTTTGCAGGTAGTAGGAGTGACTGGAGCATTTTGCATTTTGTTAAACTCGGCCAAAATCGCTTACGAGGTTATAGCGCCAATTAAGTAAGTAAGTAAGTTACTTGAAGAAGTAGAGTCAGAACACACTTTCGTTTATTGGTAATAAATTAAAATGGTTTCGGAGATATACTCTTTGGCTCTAAAGTGAGCGGTGCCGCTCCCATTTCCATTTTTTTTTTAATTCAGTTTATTTGTTGGTTCACTGACTCAAAATACAATATGTGTGCCAAATTTGGTAGAATTTTGTCAAGTAGCTTCGGAGATATAATGTTTCTTTGTAAAAAGGGGGGTTCCGCGGCCATTTTCCGAAAAAACTTACACACCTATTCCTTTCTCAACCCAATCCTATGTATCAAGTTTAAGCATATTATCTTTACTCGTTACATATATATCGCATTCTTTTGATTTTCACAAAACAACGTTAATTTTTTAATTAACAAAATTATAATATTCTGGGTACCGCGCCTCTTAAAATTTCCGCTAGATTTCTTAGGCTGCATATTTGCACGGCAGCTCGGAGGTTTCGAATTTAAAACCCAGCATTTTTCCAAAATTTTGTGCTCAAAAATAATATAAATAATATAAATTTATTGTTAAGGTTTAGGCGCACAAAATCTTGGGTTAGCGTTTAGTTCTACATTTTTGATAGGTTGAAGTATAAGCTCGACCTTGAATTCATATTCATAAATAAAACTCACACGAATTTCAAATTAAATTAAACTGAATGGATTTATTCTGTATAATTTATAGAGCTTGAGGCCAGGTTTATATTAGGGAATAATATGAGAATCCACAATTTTTCAAAGTGGTAAAAGTGATAGCTGCTATTTCGAAAATCACCACATCTCCTCATCAGATTTCTTTCTTTCTAGACTTTACTTGGCTTTGAACCATGGTACACGGAGCTGCTAGGCGACCACGCAACCACTCAGCCACGCTAACCGTGTGAAAATTGCTTGTTTTTCTCATTATCCCTATTTCTCACATTATTCCGTAATACAAACCTGGCCTCAAGCTCTATAAATTATACAGACGCTTCATAAATATAAGGCCAAAAAATAATCATAATGGATTTCTGTTTACATTTTACTTTTTTAAGTCCGGGACCGTAACGGTTATATATTTTATTTTAAAAAAAAATACTTTCTAATCTTTAGTTCTTGAGTTTCATTTTTTGCTGATACGAATACTACCTGAAACTTTTTGAATGGAATTTATTCAGTTCACTCTTTTAGGTAAGTGGCAACCCCCTTCAAAGGTATTTTCAATTGAAAGCTTTCTTATACCTTCTACGTTTGAGTCCCATATGTATCTATATTTGATTTGACTTATAATTTTGATTAATTTTTCAAACAGGTGGCAACCCTCATGAAAATAGTTTTTAAATTAAACTTTCTTAAAACTTTTAAATTGGCACTCATGTTTTAAAATGGTCTTAATTTGTTTAAGTGAACTTCACCTTTTAAACAGGTGGCAACTCCCTTTACAAAATTGTTTCCTTAGTAACCCATATAACGGACTATATGTATATGTGTCAAATCTGACCCGGATTTGTCCAGTCACCAAATAGCAATATGTAATTTAAATTATTTATTTAAATGACTATAACTTATTAACAGGTGGCAACTCCCTTTAGGTTATAGCCTACATATGTATATGTAAATGTAGAGTATAGGCTCCTTTGTTGCTAAATTTTACGATTTTGGTCGAACTTCTCCTACAATTTGTGAGGTACCTACTATTTTATGCCGACTCCGAAAGCCAAATGATTTTTGTGAGAAGTTTTTTTCATGGTAGAAATACTCTCGGATGTTTGCCATTGCCTGCCGAGTGGCGGTGAGCGGTATCAGAAAAAAACTTATTTTATAGTTTTTGATGTTACTTGCCCCGGACAGGATTCGAACCCCCGACCTATCGAATGAAGCGCACACACGCTACATACTACACACTCAACTACGACGGCCGCCATTAGGATGTCTTGACAAAAATTTGCGGGTCTAATTTAATAAGTTTGAAGGCTTCTGCAAAAATATTATGGAAAAATATTCAGATTTAGGAACTCATGTGCAAAGTTTCACATTTATAATAAAGTAAGTACGGTTAAGACTCAAAAAAAAGTTTATTTTCTACTAAACGGCGCGCGATGACTGTCTTTCTTTACAGCTGGCCTCTCTAGCCTGCCACTCCACGAAACTTTCACGGTTATCCGCTAGCTGCCATATTACTTCACATGTCGAAAATAATATTCGTGTTGTTATTTAATTTTAATTTTTCCGTTACAAAAATTTTAAATGCTTCTTTTTTTTTGTTCAGTTGTACTACAGAATAAGCGCACACGGGATTAGTTGTGGACTCGCTACAGAATTACAACAATAAAATACCAGCACGTTGCTAAGAAAACTACAAGGGAGTAGAGTAGGGAGTGAATCCTAATTTATTCATACCACTTTTTATTTGGCTATTGGCCTGGATAGCAGGAAAGCATCAAATTAAATGCCAAGCCGTTACTTCTATTTGACTTTCAACTGTTGGCATTTGAGACAGCGTTCATTTCAAAGCTATGGTAAATATTCATTACAGCTTTTATGCTGGCGACCTAGAAATAAATTTTTAGTTTAAGTAGTTAGGAAAGAGGCACTCAAATTACTAATAAAATGTGGTTGGCAGTTATTATTATCAATCTTGATTAAGCAAACAACGTTATTTTTTTTTTCTATTCATTGAATTCAAATGGCAAAAAACAAAAAATGTGTCACAACAAATGTCAAATCTGTCAGGTATGAGTTTTCAATTATCTTTTGTGGGCAATTTTTTGAGTATATTAAAATACTAAAAACCGCATTACAAAATATGGAAAATAAAAAAACGCGCCACGCACTACTAACTAAAATCATCGATAGAATTGACTGCATCGAATTGCATTGGACAATCTACATACGGATTTATATATTACACTATTTTTTTTTTTCAACCAACCTAATCGTTTTTGTTTTTTAATCGAAATGCCAAAAGGCGATGATTGCAAAGGCCAAAACAAAAAGTTGCCAAACCGCAGTGCGATATACAAAAAACAACAAAGAACGATTGAACAAAATAATGTTGAGATCGAAAAGCCGAAAAGCACAACCAGTCAGTCAATCCAACCGATTACAACGAACCACAAAAATGGCTGAAAAGCCAACCAAAAATTAATGGCAAAAGCAGCTAAGCCAGCACAATAGGTGGCAACTACAACAACAACATATGCGGGAATATAAGTTAATGTTTGTTGCGGTGCGCTGGCGGATATGCCTGCGCGACCGATGGATGAATTGATGGCTAACCAACAAACAAAAAACTCAACAAAAAAGACACCCAAAAAAATAATACAAACATAAGGCAAATAGAACAAGTTGCTTGCCATATTGCTGCTGTGGCAAAGTTGGTAAGCCAATTGTGGACCAACAAAAATTCCCATGCAGCAGCTATCAATGAAAAAAAAAAATACGAGAAAGGTATTACGAAAAAAAAAAAGTAGATATGCAATAGAATGGCTGTCATAAATAAAAATGGAGCACCGCGAGGCATCAAAAACAGATGCTAGCCAAAGAGATTTGGCTCGAATCAGTGCTGATAATATTTTGTGAGTATTAGGCGCTGGGAGAGAGATTGTGGGGGAGTAAAGGGAAGCAGTGGCTGAAATGATGGCGGCATGTAGCATAGATTGAATGGACAAAGAGGGAAATGAGAAAGTGAGTGGTAAGCCTAGTTGGCCGCCAAAGCGGAGAGTCATTGTGGCAAGGCATCAGCAGCCAAGGAAACCTAAATAAAGCATCGCTAACTGCCAAAAAAAAATTTTGAATGTGGTGCATTGCAAATAAGCAGGAATAATAGACAAAACAGACGACAAGCTTAATTTGCATTAACTGTTGGATTATCCGCAGACTAATCTGCATTAACTGATAAACCGGAGAATCATTGTGGAAATTAAAAAAGAAAATGGCAATGCACATCAGCAGCCAAGGAAACCTAAATAAAGCATCGCTAACTGGCAAAAAAAAAAATGTTGAATGTGTTGCATTGCAAATAAGCAGGAATAATAGGCAAAACAGACGGCAAGCTTAATTTGCATTAACTCCTGAATTATCCGCAGACTAATCTGCATTAACTTGTCGCAAGTGCGGCAATTTTCATTGCATTTTGATCGGCACTTAGCCTTGCGAGACTAACAAGAATCGTTTCTTTTTTCACAAGCACACGTTCGGCAATTCAAACGCACGCTTGTTTGCTTCGTTGAATGCACATGGTTGACGTCTGTAATGGTAAAATATAAATGTGCATTTGTGCTTAACTCTGCCTATCTGCCTCATGAAATTCGTAAGTATAAAAGCGCAAGTTATTCCACTTTGTGTTGGCAATGTCGCTTGGCCGGAGACCCCATTTAGTGCTGCAACAAAAAAGACAATTCAAGAATCAAATTTACATAACACACCAAACTTTTGCCACCGTGCATAAATATTTACGAACACAGATACAGATATCTTATTCGTTTGTTTTTTCTCGCCATCTTTCTTCCTTCAATCCTTTCGCTTTACTTGCACTGAGTTACCGCATTTTGCCAATAGCGCAATTTTATTGATTCATGAGATCAACACACACACTCAACAAAAACACATACTGCAAATAAGTTATATATGTATGTATATATAAAAAGATGCAGACCCACAAACAATCTGAGTCGAGGCCAATAAAACTCTTAACCACCAACAAGCCACAACAAACAGCAACCAGAGAGCAGTGCACAGCTGCGGCCAAGTGCACCAACCACATCTGGAGCCGCTCAAATGAAGAAGAAGCAGCACATTCATTCACAAATATTGACCCGTTGAGCCGTGAACCGCAATGCTGGCATTATTGACCTCTGTACTTCTCTGTTGACAGACCGTTGCAAATATTTTTACATCGCGAATTGCCCATTGAGTAGCGAGTGAAATTGTAGACGTACAGTTGAGTTGTATTGAGTGGGGCGAAAATGAATTCGCTGCTTAAGTGAATGGGATGGGTAGCTGAGTCACAGCCGGTTGAAGGCGGCCGGTGGTGTAGTTTGATGCTTCGGGTCGCAATTAAATGTATTGTACGCTTTTTTCAGTCAAATTGATATCGCAGTAAGTGCCAAATGGTAGCTATGAGTGGGCAATATATATACCCCATTTCATAATTATAACGCCTCCACTTATTGACAAGCCTTCATTTATTTTTAAAATTTATTTTAAAAAATTTTTGCGCATTCTACAATAAACCCGTTTTTAATCCCGATTTCAAACCTTATGTAAATGTGAAAAATAAAATCCAACAGATTTTTATCATATTTAACTTTTAAATAAAATTTTCAGAACGCATGCTCCAAATTTGCAATTTATGAAAGAAAATGTGCAGCACCGTCAGCAAACAAATTTCAAAATTTTAATTATAGTTACTGCAAGCTGTCACTTTATTAGAGACGGAAAATTACAGTTATTTCTGAAAACTGTTATGGAAAATCTCACTATGAAAAAATTTTCCACTATTAAGTCTACGATACCAATCGATTTCATAGTTGACCGGGAATGAAATTTTAAAACAAATCTGTTTTTTTTTTTCAAATTGATACGCAAAATTTAAAAAATAGCAGTTATTTTTTTATTTGTCAAAGAAAAATCAAAAATAACTGTTATTATATTGTGTAAATGTTATGTATATGAAAGATTATTGAAGACTTTTAGTTTTTTAAAAATTTAAGTGAGGTTCATAAGTATGGCTTTAAAAATAGAAGTCCGTGACGGATTTATTTGACGGCTTTTATAAATAAAAGTCTTCAATAACTGTTATTTTTGATTTTTTAATTGGGTGGTTTGAAACTTGGACTGGAATGGTTTTTGTAGTGGAATAAACTACCTATACTTATTATATAAAATTAAATAACAGTTAATTTCTGAAAACTGTTATTGAAAAACTCACTATGACAGAAATGTTCTACAATCAAGTATAATATAGGACAATTGATGTCTTTTTTTACCGAGCGTGGAATTTTAAAATAACTCTTTTTTAAATTTGCATGCAAAATTGAAAAAGTATCAGTAATTTATGAATCAAAAATAACAGTTTTTAGAGACTTTTATTTACAAAAAAAAATGTGCATGGCTTTTATAAGTATGTTTAAAAAAATAAAAGTCAGTGACTTATTTAATTGATGGATTTTATAAATACAAGTCTTGAATAACAGTTATTTTTGATTTATTAAGTAGAAAATCATATTAATCACAAAATACCTGATAGGTACTTACATGTTTTAAAAAAAAAAAGTTTTAAAATGTTAATTTGGATCTATAAAATAAAAACTAAAAATAACTGTTATTTAAAGCGTAAATAAATAAAAGTTACAAACCAATCACTAAAGAACGATTTCTGTTAACTGTTACGATTCCTGCATAAAACACAAAAGGGTTCTGCAAATTCTAGTTGAAAAGTTCAACATGTCGGCACATTTTATTTTAAAATTTGTAGGTTTCAAACTTGGATTAAAACGGTTTTTGTAGAAGAATGAATTATCTACTTTATAAAGGGTGGTTAAATTTTAAGGGCCGATGTTGAATGTGAACCACACCTAAACGTCAAGTTTTTTTCTGCATTTCATTGGACATTTCTCAATTTCAGACTAACTCAATTTGAACATGGAAAGATACACTATCGAGCAACGTGTTAAAGTTATTCAGGCTTATTATGAAAATGAGCGTTCAAATCAATATGCATGTCGAAGAAAATCATCTTCAGTTATGAGACACATTTTCACCTCAGTGGATTCGTCAATTGTCGCATTTGGGCGAATGATAATCCAAGAGTGATTGTCGAAAAACCAATGCACCCACAAAGAGTGACTGTTTGGTGTGGTTTATGGCTGGCGGCATCATCGGGCCGTATTTTTCCAAATTGAGGCCGGTCAGGCAGTTAATGTGAATGGTGTTCGCTATTGTGAGATGATAACGAACTTTTTATGGCCCGAATTGGAACATATGGATGTGAACGATATGTGGTTCCAACAGGATGGTGCCACTTTCCACACAGCCAACGAAACAACGGCTCTTTTGCGCGACAAATTCAATGGCCGTGTTATCTCACGTGGTGGCGATGTCAATTGGCCACCAAGATCATGTGATTTGACACCGTTGGACTACTTTCTTTGGGGTTATTTGAAAGAAAAGGTGTACGTCGATAAGCTAGCAACAATTCAAGAGCTACAGGATCAGATAATTCGGCACATTAACGGCATAGAATCTCATCATCGAAAATTTGAACCATCGGATGGAGGTGTGCCGCCGAGGTCGTGGCGGACATTTGGCCGATATTTTATTCCATACATAATTGAACCACTCCATATTATCACAATAAAAAGAAATTACAATAATTTCCAAAATAATTTGTGTTTTATTCAACATCAACATCGGCCCTTAAAATTTAACCACCCACATGTTGTATAAAATACATTATATGGCGAATGTTTGTAAGGGTTTGGCCATCAAAGTACTGAACCGATTTTAATATTTTTTTATTTTTAATGGAACACTTGCGAAAAATAATAATGTTGCTTACTTATTTTTTTTTTTTTATTTACTCAATAATATGTGCATTAGGGTGCATCGCTCCCAATATAAAAAAATCTGTTTTTCCATGAGAATTATAAAATTTATTATGCTATAAAACAGCAATAAATACAGTTCGCAATAATATTAAAATTTAGGTTAGAGTTGACTACTTCTTTGGTTTTTTTTTATTAAAAAATACAACAAAAATTGTAGTTTTTGACAAAAATCGACTTAGTTCATAACACAGTTCAAACCTAAAATATCTGCATAAAATTTTAATTAAACTTGTATACTGTGTTCGATATTTTTTTAAAGATTAATTTAAGAAAAGCTTAAAAAACCTAGCCAACTCTTTACCGATTTAGACATAGTATATTATAATTAGAAAGGTGTTTCCCCGCCACTCACACCCCAATTTTTTGCTTGTACCGTTTTATCATATCAAGTGTATGTTTTTTTTAAATAAAAAAAATTATTAACAAAAAACTCAATTTTTGTGGAAATTTTCAAGCTGACGTAAACCTCAAAATTGTTCGAAATATTTTGGCCGAAGGCATAAAACATAATAAATTTTATAATACATATGTATCTACCATACTACAAGTTGAACTAAATTTTTTTGTTTTTTTTTTTTAGTACACAAATATATAGTATAACATTGACAATGTTGTATTTTTTGAGGCGCAAAAAACAAGCACGCTGGGTATTTGCTAGTCGCTAATAGAACTCCAAAAACGTCCATTTTCAGAAACTTTTATAATATGTATTGTGTTTTATTTTCTGATTTTGTCACTTTTTTACATAACGGATGAGATGACAATCTAATAATAATAATAGTAACAATAATAAGCCCAACGGTTACCCTCTTTACCGCCCAACCGACACGAGGGGCACAGTCCGCATGACGTGCAGATCTTTTTTTTTTGTTTTTTTATTTTTCGAATTTTTTTTTGTGCCGAGTTGTTAAAATGAAAAAGTTTGTTAAGCGTCGAGATCCAAAACTGCTCAGCTACAGAAAAAAAACTTCATCAGCTGAATCAAATATATATTATACCGCCGTTAATCATTTATTGAGAAAGGACAGTACAGCTCTTTTTATGGTGAAAAGTGATGCCGAAATATCAAAAGTGCTGAAAAGACAGTTGAAATCTTGGCATAAACATCGGAAAGGTTCATTTAATTCATAGTTGGTTTTACACTGTTTTAAATAAAGAGGTTTAAAGCGAACTTTTTTTTCTTTTCTATTTTTTAAAAGTCACGATTTTGTTCATGCATTTCGCGCACACAACCCAATCAATGAATGCGCATAGCTATACGGAACCATTTCTGAAACCTCGCACTTTTGCTTGACAGTTCAAAAATGGCGTGAAATTCAAAGTGAAATCACTAGCTAAGATACCGTTACTTTAAAGCCAGAAACCCATTTTTTATATGCCGACACTCTTCTATTAATTTTTAATTCTCTTTCGAACTCTTTTCTTCACTCGACTTTCTTTCAAGCCACAGCGCCATACAACTTACAAGAAAATCTATCAATTCTACTTTGTTCTTAGTCACTATGGTAATTTAGAATTTTTTTTTCATTTTCATTTCATGCTATAATTAAATTGAAACTAGCACTTTTCTTGCTTGCTTGCGCTACTCTCTTTAGCCAACCTACAAGTTTCCTTTAACAACTTTACTCATTTCCTTTTCGATTACTAGCTATATATTTTTTTTGTACTTGTTACCCTGCATTTGATATTCTCATTTGCGCTACCGCGTTTATAATTTTCAATTAAATCATAGCTACCGGAAGCGCGCTCGCAAAGCGGCAATCAGCTGAGCGCTGCAAAAAAAAAAATAAATAAATAAAGAAAAAAACGACCTTCGCGCTTGGCCTTTTCAATCAATACGGCGCGCGCACCGCTTAACCGCAGCGCCCGCAAAGCCCACGACAACAAGTGTAGTTATGAAATTTCAGTAAGGGATTTGGAATTTTATTTTTTTTTTATGCATGCAGCTAGCTACATAAGTAATTTGTATATACTAGCCGTGCCACTAACTACGCCACAACTTTCAGCTCGCCATTCAGCCTTTACGCGGTGGTCTTAGCTGCCAAGCAGGTGGTACATAATTTAATCAGCACCTCAGTTGCGCCTTACCGCTATGCAAGCGATTTACAATTTATTTTTCATGGTTTTGCTGTCCACAGTCAAGCCCAGGTATTCTACTCCCTTTTTTTCTACAAACTGCTGTCCGCCATTTTTTGTGCACGAGGTTAAGTTAATGTTCTTTCTACGCTACACACACACACACACTCTTTATATATCTCTCTCTCGATTTGCTTATAACAACTAATCACAACTTTAATACCAATAATCAGCGCAAATGCACCAACCCCCAGCTAGCCAACCAGCCAGTCAGCCAGTCAGCCAGCCAGCGTCGCGCTGCGCTGAATAACTGCGGTTGCCATAATTTAACATCAAGCTGTAATTTTTTTTTTTCATACTCTGGCGCTAAGGGGCGTAAAAAATAAAAATATTTGCCGGCCATATTGGTGTGTAGAGCTTGTGGTGCGTTGTTTGTTTGGCGTGGAGGAAGAGTGGAGCGATGACTGCGAAGGCTATGCGCACCAAAAAAAAACAGCATGGCTGTAATTTTCACGCTGTGACTTTATTATTTAGCAATATTTATGGTTTTACTATATCCGCGCTAGTCCTTTATTTCTTTTTTTTTTTTTTTTTTTGGCTAACACAGCTTCCTGTTTTTATGAAACATAGAATTTCAATTTTTTTTTTTTTTGCGTTTTGTTTTGTAATCTTTTAGTATTTATGCTCTGCTTTCGTTTAGTTTTGCGCGTTGTTTTTATCTAATGATGACATGCTCAGTTCATTTATCTTATTCGTGTGAGTTAGAGTCCACAAAGACAGGGTGTCAGTGGCAACAGTCAAGTAACAGCCGTTGCAGTTGTGTGCTTGTTTTCGTTGTTGCTGTTGTTGTTGTTGTTGGTGTGGTGCGCGAGCTTATCGCGTCGGTGGTCAATTCTAATGTTGTAGCTCCCTTGTTGTTGGCCTCCCGCGCTGGTAGGAAGTTTGATTTTTTTTTTTTATTTTTTTTTATGCTCGTTAGTTCATTGTTGTTTTTACTTACAGCCGCTCCACATATTTTCTGCCATACTTGTAGTTTTTGTTATGACTACCAAGAGCAAAGCATGTTTTTACGCTGCGCTATTTTTTTTGCATTTTATTTGGTTATATTTTTTTTTTTTTTTGTTTTTAGTTTTATTTATATTTCTTTTTTTTTTTTTTTTGTATTTTTATGAAAACTCACAAACTGCAGGTTTTCTCTACAACATCCTCCAACTGAGTGTTATTTGCTCCTGCTGTTGTTAACTCTCAGCTGTCCCTTCGACCGTCGCCTGTTGTGCTTCACATTTGTATGTTGTCCTGTGGATGCGGGTGCTCTTTTAAATAAATCATAACTTTATGTGCACATTTTTTTTGCCATCGCACTTCAGTGTACTGCTTATTGTGTATGTCACGTAGTTTCGTCCAAAGCAGCACATGCAAATGGCAGGGATGAAAAAAAAAAAAAAAAAAAAAAAATGTAAATCGGAAAAACATTTTTCGCTCGCACTGCAAGCAAATGAGAACGTAGTTAGTTGTATAATTTTGGAAAATATATTTATAAACAAAAACAAAAAAAAAAAACTTGACAACACTGATTTATGTGGCCAAGTAGATTTGACTGCAGATAATAGTCAACCAGGAGGTAGCGAGAATTGAAGAGTGCAGTTGACACTATGGACTACTTGGAATCAACGCTGCGTTCTGTCGGTCATTACAGCACAGCACTGAGCTCAATCCAAGTTTATTTGCACGAGTAGAGAGAAGCTAAGTATCATGAGTCAAGTTCCTGTCAAATTTTCTATATCTACTTCCTGTACTTTTGCGCGGCTACTACTACCAATTCTTTCTGCTACTTTCGTTTGAAATTACATCTCAAAAATACCACTGCTTTTATAAACAAACCAGTAAAAGCGCCTAGATGTATGCCTCGCTAAAAACTTAATATGACTTTTCGCTTCCTAACACCCATCAACGTTTGTGCTATGTTTTCGTTTTATTTTTAAATGCAATGAATCTGTTCTTTAAATAATAAAGTTAAAAGCTTTCATAAGCGAGCTCAAGATATTCAATGAATTTTAAATTCGTTTAATGCTAAGCGAAATCTACTAGGTTAATATGAGATACATACATAACTACATGGGTGCGAGCCAACTGATGAATATTTTTAAAAGCAGCATCGTCGTACGCTGTGCAAATAAATAAACGAAGTTAAAGAAAGCAGAAAATTAGCATGTATATTGTGGTAGAATAATTTCCAAGGAGATTAGAAATTTTCTGCGAAATAAGCATATACTTTTCTCAGTATGTAGGGGGGAATTAGATAGACAAAACACACTACTACTAATGAGGCCTCGATTGCAACATGTTGCCTGCGAGTATTAGCGAATTTGATATTTAAACGAAATTTATTTTAATTACAATTTGAATTGAATTGTTTAAGGCAGTTTCTGTTCCACACTTGAAAAAATATGTAAATTCTTAAGCATCTTTCCTGCTCGATAACAAAATACGTACTTTGTTAGAATAAGGCTGTAAATGTCTTCATTAGGTACTTAATTCGAAATTGAAAAAAATAATTATATCGAAAAAATTTAGCTCAATGAAACAAACATCAATACATCGACACACTCGCAGTTATTATCTTTATTAGCGGTTCTTATCGTTATCGTTATCGTTATAAATATCTTATAGTTATCGATAACTTATTGGCAATAATATCGTTGCAGTTATTTAGGCTCTTATCGTGCTTGATATCGGTTTTAAAGTATGCCTATCAAAATTTGTTGTTCTAGTTATAGTTATAATTATCGATAACGATTATTATACTACTGTTATACATCGATATTGTTATTGTTTCTAGTGCTACCTATCTATACACTTATCGATAGCCATAGTTGTTTCAATTTACTACTGATGTTTCTATTTACTGTTATCCATAGCTTGTGTTTTTGTTTTATAATCAAATTAATCATGCATCGTCGTCAAAGTCATCGTCGTCGTTATTGTTTTTCTTATTGTTCTCGATAACGGGTTTAATGCTTATAGCTTGCGGCATTTCTAGTGCTACTTATCGATAGCTATACTTATGGTTATCGATATCGATATTTATATTTGCTGCTATCCATCGATATTAGTTATAATCAAATTATTAATACATCGGCAGCGTTATTGTTAGCCTTATTTCGAATTTAATGCTAACACCTATCGGCATTTCTAGTGCTAGTTATCGATATATTTATCGATATACACAGTTATAGTTATTGATATCGATTTTTATATTTACTGCTATCTATCGATATTGTTATTATTTTACAATAAAATTAGTGATGACTCGTCGTCAATGTTATCATCGTCATTATTGTTATTATTGTCGTCGTCAATAACAGGTTTAACGCTTATATAGCTATTGGCATTGCTTGTGCTAGTTATCGATAGCTATAATTTTAACTATCGATATTGATATTTATATTTATTGCTATCCATCGTTATTATTACCACTCATAATCAAATTAATAATGTATCATCGTCAATATTATCGTCGTCTTTATTGTTATCCTTAATCCTTATCTTGTCGATTTCGGGTTTAATGCTACGCATTTCGAATATTAGTTGTCGAGCTACTTATCTGTGGGGTTATATTTATTATAGTTATCGATATCGATAGTTATATTCACTGATCTGCATCGCAATTGGCATTGTTCAATGAGGCATAGCCGTCAATGTTTTCGCCGTCGCTATTGTAATCCTTAGCGTTTTCGATATCTAGCTTAATGCTTACACCTATCGACATTTATAGTACTAGTTATCGATATATTTAGTCTAGCAATAGTTATAGTTATCGATATCGATATTTGCCTTTGCTGATATCTATCGATATTGTTGGCATAATAAATTCAAACTATTTCCTTATATCCTCCTCTCTACTACGGCATTTATTTAAAATCTTACTTCAAATGCCATTCCAGAAACCCAGTTTGTGAAATTATCTAGCAAGAAAATGCAACAGAACACAGCTTTTATATTTTGCATAACTGTTCGCATTGAATACATAAACTTTAAGCAGTTAAATTCAGTCACTCCAAAACGCCTTCAGTCGTGCTACATATTTCTCAAAATTATGTACTAAATATACAATAATGGCTTGCTACTTTATTGTTTTTGGTTAAATGAAAACATTAAAGCCTAATCTAGCAAGGCAAACATAATATCGTGTATTTACTTTTGTCATATATTAAATGAGTATATGTTAAAATTTAATTAGCATGACACTTGAGAAAATGTTGAAATGCCGCATTTGATATCCATACTAGATAAGTATATGCCCGTATTTGGAAATACACATAGTATGTGGAAATTTACATAGTATTGAACAAAATAGCACTAGGTCGAGATGTTAGTCGATTTGTCACAGGCACAGCCAATATCATCGAAAAGATGTTATGAAACATATTCGTACCGCCATGGAATCTATGAATCCTTAATGGCCCATATGAAATATATGTATTGGATGAGCTCAGATTTTTTTTTAAATTAAATTTAAGAGTATTTTTCACTTTCGCAAATCACAATATCTCTGGGTAATACACATGTGGTAAAGAGTTCAAATATCAGAGTTTATTGTTTAATTTTTGATCCATATAATTTAAAATAGTTTTTCTTGTATTTATTCTGATCTGAAGAAGACAAAATTTAAACAAAAATAGTTATGGAACATATGAAAAACATGATGTTTTCTCAATTCCTCAGCATGTTGACATTTCACGATCTTTTCTGTTTATTACCAGCAAATTTTACTACCGAAAATGGCAACCATTTTTAAAGACCGTAATTCTGGCGCAATGGGTAATGGTGACTTTGTAAAATTCCAAATATTGCATATTTTACGGCGCAATGTTGCCACTTTTATGCGCAATTTAAGCGAAATCAATTCAAAAACTCTACGTAAAAGCAAAATATGCTTCAAACATGCTATCAAATCCACTGATACTAAATGTGCAGTGCATACGAAATGGGTGTAAAAGCCATCAGAGTTTTTTTATTGTCGGTAACGAAAGTTATGTTTCCAGTGCAGAATCCAGCCGGTAAATTTCATATTTCGATGTCAAAAATTTTACTCAGTAACCAGACGTTACAAATGAATTCGGTTAGTGATATATAAAGTTTTTTTTTTTTTTTTTTTTTTTTTTTTTTTTTTTTTTTTTGAAAGATGCTTTTACAAAATTAATACACTTTTAGCATTTATTCGCCATATATATTTTTTCTAATCTTACAGCATTTAAATCAATTTTTTTCATCACTATATTAGATGCATTTAAAAAAAAAAATAATAATTCCTATCAATACTACAATCTAAAAATTTATGTCTCTATCACTTTTGTCATTTATCTTTTTTATACCACAAACAGGCGACTGTCGTACTCTTGAACTAGTTTTAAACAGAAACCATTGTAACCAAATTTTGAAAACATATTATCTACTATTTAAACTAAAATATGAGAGCAGAATGTAGCCAAAAAAAAAAAAAACATTTCGATTTCCATGCACGTGGAAAACAAGAAAACAAATTTTGTATTTCTACTTTTACATAAAAAATGAATTTTTTCACTGAATTATTTTTTTCACATTTTATATTGCAAAACAAGACCATTTTTAATTTCTTGGCATGGCAAATTTTTAGTGTAATGCTTGGTTTTCATTATGTCAAATTTTTGACAACAAATATGACACGAAATGTCAACAAATTTGACCTAATGAAAACCAAGCGTAAGAGGCTAATATTTATCTATTATTATTACTTTGAATATAAGATGACTTAAAAGATTTTCTTAAGTACAATTCAGTCTCTTTTTACACAGTTATATTTTTTACAAGAATTTCTTAGTCATATTTATATTTGCATTTTATTTTACACGGTTATTTTTATTATACACATTTTTTTCACATTGTTGCTTCGGTTTTTGATTTATTGATAATTACGATATGAGCTCTTCGCCGTCGTCTTAATCTTGGCGAATATTTTCGACGAAATAGGTGCAATATTTAAATGAACTGAGGCAGGTGATTTTTTGTTGCCTGATTTTATATATAAAAAGAGACGATTAGATGATTTTATAGTTGCATGAATTTTTGTAGCAGTTTTCTTTAAGCCCGTTTAAAGTTCCGGTATATCGTGTAAAAAGAGGAACAAGTGTACTCAAATTTAAAGTGTGAAGGTAAATTTAAAAGTAGAAACCATACATTGAGTTCAAAATAAATAATTTGTTATAGATTGTAATAATAAATTTAGTTTGATGTGATTTAATTTAACTTATAAAACTTTAAATGATTACCATCAAAAGCAGTTAAAATTTTCAGCAGCATAGTAAGTTTAATTAAACGTAGTATAATCTCTCCCACAACAACCACACACACACACACACAAAACGTTCAATGATGACATTAAAAAAGCAACTTTTGAATGCTTAAAATATACCAGAAATTTTATGTACTACAGTTTATTATTTTTTAAATTTTTTAAATATTTTGTATGCTTTCGCTGTTTCGCCTTTTTTTGTGTAATGTGAGTTGCTTCACATGACTGGCATAGATATTAAATTAAGTAAGGAAAGCAAACATCACAGCATGGAAATCAGCCTACGGCCAGCACCAGGAAATGCGAAACGGAGCGCACAGAGCTGTCAAGATGTTGTATTATTTTCCTTTCATTTCAATTTCTTTGTAACACAAAACATTCCCCTGACATTTCACATATAAATTCTTGTCCAACGCATAGGTGTCTTTAACACAATTTGGGTGGCACATTTTTTGTGGACGACATGTGGCGTTTGGTGGTAGTAAAAATAAATAATACACGAAAAAAAATGTCTTCAAAATTTGAAAGCAGACAAGTGACAAGAACTAAAAGAACAGAGAGGCAGGAGGTAGGTAAAAAGGTAAGCAAAAGTATTTTTGTGTTTTTTTCTCAACAGAGTACACACAGTGTTCGCGAAGTGAATTCCATCCACCCAGCAAGCAAAAAATTACAGTTTTAAAAAGAAGAGATTATTAGAACTACATTCAGTCGAAGAGCAAAACCCGCCGTGACGTCTACCAGATTGGAATTATGATAACTTAAACTGAGACAATCGTAAAATATTTCTTAGCCAGTTGACGTCGTTGCTCCTCTCGAGAATATCCACATTAGTTTGCCAGTGGGTAACTTACACCGCAAAGCAGACATCCCACTGGAACACAGCATACCTTTAGGCGAAGTAGCACTTGTGTCGCTATCTATGCAAAGTAAGTAGGTGGACGAAAGCATAAAAGCAGAAATTGAAAAGGAAAGCACTTTACTTTACTCTACTTGCTCGCTTAATATAAACAAATTCAATTTCACATAATTTCTTATATCCGCGCCTTTAAAGTCATAGCCTACCATTTTTTTTTTTTTTGTTTGTTTTTTTTTTGAGTTTTTTGCAAGCATAGCATAAAGGTATTAACTAAAACGTGGAGCTATGTATGTATGTGCAATTTTATGCCATTTAGAAAATTAATGCAACCATTTTTACAGTATTTTTATGTTATTAAAAATTTAGCGCATGACAAAATGATAAATGACAAAAAGGGGAAAAAAAAATAAATAAATAAATAAAACGTAGAGAATTCTGTTGAGTTCATGAGTATGAACAGAAAAATCCATTAAGGCGATTACATTGGCGCATTCTATAAATGTATGACTACTAAGCTCATACACAGGCACAAGCGCCTAATAGTAGGCAATATATAAAAATTTCGTGTCTCAGTGTTTGTAGTTGAACTCCCAAAACGGCTCGACCAATTTCTATGCAACTTCGTACGTATTTTTGGTAGGTATGAGAGTAGGGCATAAAGAATATTTTATGCTTGGAAAAGGGTTGCCACCTATTTCATAAATGCCAAATATAATTCAAATATATGTATGTGCATAAGTTACACGAAATATTAAAATACACATATGTGTCAATCATTAGATCATATTTTTTGATGACAAACTTTGACACGAAATGCCAAAACATTGAAATCTTATTATTTTGCATTATCGTCAAATGGAAATGTAAAAATTTTGCATTTTTCATTCAACTGACAGTTTTTGGCAGCAAATTTTACCTAATGAAATCACATAACTTAAAAAAAAGCCGCGCACAAGTAGACTATAAACTGCTCCGGTAAGCCAGTTAAAATTTGTATTGAGGGTAAAACAAATTTATGAAATTATTAGATGAACGCCTTGCAAACATTCAAAACAAATTCACTTCCACTTATGTAGAATATAGTATTCATAAATACATTTTTGTATTCATTTGCCAAGTAAAACTTCTTTAAAAAAGGCAGTGATTTTTTAAATCGCATAACGAAAGTCGCGTCGAAATCGCTATATTAATTTCTACCACTATTGTTACCAGAACTGCTACTAATTATTACTACTATTATTTTTAATTAACTTCTACTATTATTTTTACCAATTTCTACTACTATATTTACTAATTTCTACTACTTTTTCTACTAATGCTATTTCTAAATTTCGCTACGCTTTTTACTAATCTCCTACTATTTTTTACTAGTGCTCCTACTAATTACTACTACTATTTTTATTAATGCAACTACTGATACTATGTTTACTAATTCTACTATTATTCTTAATTATTTCTACTACTATTTTTACTACTGCTACTACTACTTACTACTCCTATTTTTACTATTTTCTACTACTATTGTTACTAACGCTCTTCTAAACTTTAAAAAAAAATTGTACTAATTGCCTACTATTATTTACTCCTACTATTTTTATTAATGCAACTACTGATTACTAATACAATTTTTACTAATTCTACTATTATTCTTAATTATTTCCACTACTATTTTTACTACTGCTACTACTACTTACTACTCCTATTTTTACTATTTTCTACTACTATTTTTACTAATGCTCTTCTAAAATTTAAAACAATTTTTACTAATTACCTACTATTTTTTACTCCTACGATTTTTACAAATTTTGCTACTGGTTACTAATACTATTTTTACTAATTCTACTATTAAGTACTGCTACTGTTTTTAATTATTTCTACTACTATTTTTACTACTGCTACTACTACTTACTATTCATATTTTTAATATTTTCTACAACTATTTTTACAAATTTCAACTACTATTTTTACTAATTTCAACTACTATTTTTACTAATTTCTACTACTATTTTTACATTTTCAGTACTAATTACTACTACTATTTTTATTAATTTCTGCTACTATTTTCACTAATATCTACTACTATTTTTATTAATTACTTTTTACTAATTTCTACAAATTTCATTAACGCCAAAAGTAAAAAAAAGGGATGTCTTATAAAACTCACTCCCATATTTAACTCTACTATATCTCGTTGTAGTAGAATCGGCACAGAAGTTTTACTTCTAACTCGGGGACTTAGGAGCACGCGTGTTTTTTGCAACCATTTCTCATTTTTTACTTGATTGACAAGCAGTCTGTCAAATTAAGATTCATGCACTTAAATATTTTACGCTTTTCTACGTTGTTTTACTTTTTCGTTTTTCTTGATTGCTTTGCGAAAATTTACATGACAAATGAAATGATATCAAATATTTACCATAACAATATCGTATTTCAAACAAAGGTGTCAAATAGTGTAGCATGTTTATTGTTTAGCACCACCTTAAGCGAACTACATAGTCCATGATTATTTGAAGAAAGTTGTTGCTTACCTACAAAGAAAAAAGAAATGGATTGCAACATTTAAAAATTGTTTTAAATTTTAAGTTTACAATACAAATTTATTAAGATTAAAAGGATAAACAAATTCACCTAAGCTCAGGGAATGTGGGTGCTGGAGGGATGCACAACAAGGGCACAGTAGTATCCCTAATCAACTACCTTCAGACACAGGTAGCATCCATTAGGACGCATTTCAGGTCTCGCAAACTGTAGTTTGAACACAGAATTAAAGCAGTGTTTCAAAGTCGAAATGCTTGGAAGAGATGTGAGGTCTTGGCCGATAGCGGCATAAAAATATTCCCCCACGGTTCCAAAAGGTTTCTGGCGGTAGGCAGGCGTCTATACCTGGAGCTATCCACAGCGCTCAGACTCCCCTCATACTCAACAAAGGTAGTCGGTGCGTGTAATTAACTGATTGTCTTCTTAGCCACCAATCTATCTGAAAGTCTCTGTCAACTGGGTTCCCGTGCATAAAGGAATCGAAGGTAACGAATATTTTAGCCGAGATTGTGGTGAAAAGCAATAGTAAAAATTAGCTGCCACTATTTTTACTATTTTCTACCACTATTTCTACGAATTTCTACAACTATTTTTATTAATGGAATTACTAATTTCTACCACCATTTTTACTCATTTTTACCTCTATTTCTACTAATTTCAATCACGATTTTACTATTTCTACCTCTATTTTTACTGTTTTCTACCACTATTTTTATTAATGCAACTACTAATTTCTACCACCTTTTTTACTAATTTCTTCCACTGTTTTTACTAATTTCTACCACTATTTTCACTACCTTCTACCACTATTTTTACTAAATTCTATCGATTTTTTTACTAGTTGCTTTATTAGTGCTATTCAATACTTTCCTCAAGTTCTTTATTTTGTGGTCTGCCAGCTGAAAAATTAGTGACTTTATTTTGAGACTAGCGACTTGAGACCGAATACCGAATAGTCTCAAAATCAATCTCACCACGAAAAAGTCTCAATTAGTGACCAGAGAGTGCTTACAGAATACCAGCGTTAAATTGTTTAATATTCATGAATGGATGAGGGGTTCGCCAGGGTCGAAGACAGTGCACTCTTTATTTGTTTTCCAGTTCGGTTGCTGTCTTCTTTCATGTATATGTATGTGTAGCGAACACTTTGGCGTACATCTGTATGTTAGCTTAATATATGTACCTACTTAAGAAACGCATTTACAGTGTCGGACAATTAAATAGGATCGTGACATTT
The DNA here is from genome assembly GCA_951828415.1 of Anomoia purmunda. Classification (NCBI taxonomy): domain Eukaryota; kingdom Metazoa; phylum Arthropoda; class Insecta; order Diptera; family Tephritidae; genus Anomoia; species Anomoia purmunda. The sequence continues at coordinate 22,017,707 of OX639993.1, forward strand.
TGAAGGTTTTGACTACTTTTCTTTTTTTTTTTTTTGGTTAATGTTAACTAACTTTTTTTTTATAAATGTATAGCTCATTATATTTGGAACTTTGTAAGAAAAATAAGAGAATTCAAAAATTTTTCATAAAATTTTTAAACTATTTTTATAAAAAATCTAAGTATGCAGCTAATTTTCTTCTATACTTAAGGGGTGAAAGCGTGAGACTAACAGTAACAAAAAATATCAAAAATAAACGGAAATGTTCAGCTAATTTAAACTTGTCCATATAAATTTAGTTGAGCTATAAAATTGCAAACCAGCATTATTTTTACAAATTCTGATTAAAAAGTATGAAATTTAAATAAAATGTTGCATAATTTTTCAAATTCTTGCACAAAATTTGAAATTTGGATCATTAATACATTAGTTTCTTTAAGGAAATGAGCTATAATTTTATAAAGAAAAAAAAAACCAAACTAATTAACATTAAAGAAATAGTCCACATTTTTTTAAACGTCGTGACCCTATTAAAGTGTCCGCCACTTTATCTACAAGTATGAGTGCAACTTATTTCCAAAGATAATTATAGTTATTTATTTAAACATAGCATTAGGCTTGTTCGATGAGAAACAAGTTTTGGTATCAAGTTTCCGTGTACTATTTTTGTATTTCCAAAACGAGCAGGGGCAGAAAATAATAATTTTTATTAAAAACAAAAAATTTTTTTTTATAATGTTGTCCCCAGAAAAATCTCAACACATATATATTACATGAAAAACCCGGCAGACTTTGTCCTGCTTACATTTATTTACTAATTACCCTTTGCATTTGTAGTCAGAAAACGCGTTTCGGTCTCTGTCACATATAACAGGTGGCAACCCTCTCAAAAATATAGTTATGTGACTTGTACTTGCCACGACGAATCGTTTGACATTCACATTTTAATATTCTATATCATTGTATATAATTTTATTAAATTTGACCATTCAAATAGACGACAACCCTCTCCCGACTATAAAATATATTTTACAAAGCCATTTCATATCTACCATAATACAAAATTTCAAAAAAATTGGTCGAGACGTTCCGGAGGAGTTCGACCAAAAACACAGTGACAGGAAATTTTTATATATAATATTTTTAATTCGAAGTTATTTGATCGCTCATTTTCGATTATATCTATTTGTTCGACCACATTTATCGTAAATTTATAAGTCTTCAAATTCTGAATTCCAAAACACACTTTTTTTTCGATCCTAACAATTTAAATCTACGATTGGGACAGAATAAAACTAGAGCACAAAATGTCATTAAATTCTGACTAGGCTAGGCTAAAAATATCGAAATATCGATATATCGAAATAACAAAATTTTTAAAGAAAATAATGATCATTAATATGCCGATATTTTTAATCTCGAAATATCGGTATTCTATATTTCCTTCCGACTAACACATTTCTACCAAATTCGATATTTTTTAAGGTATTTACGTGCTTTTGGAAGCGTAACAAAAAAGTACGACGGGTATTTAGTTGTAATAAATAAAAATAAAAATAAATATGCGCTATCAAATATTTTTCTACCATTGCAAGTAAATGCGCATTGAGCTACTGAGCCTATTACGATATAATACTGAAAATATAGATACGATATTTATCGATATACTTTTTGAATACCTACTTTCTAATATTTGAAGTTTACAAACGATTTTTTTTACATTAAATGTTATATAACAAAATTAAAATTGATGCACACGAATTTTCATCGGGCCTCACGGTATCGATATCGCGTTGAAAGTATCGACATAGTACTCGTTCAAAGTATCGCTCTAAAAGAATCAGGTACGCAATAAAATCGAATTAAAAATAGTTAATACAAAAAAATTTCGATGCCCAAAATATCGATACCCAAAATATCGATACACAAAATATCGATACCCAAAATATCGATACCAAAATAAAAATGAAGATCATTTACACTTTCCTATAAAACGCTATCTTTTTAGCCTTTTGATCCTTTCCGGAGCATCACTTTATTTATTTTATTTTTATACTAATTTTGGAACTTGTGTGTCCTAAATATAACATTTCAAACATGACAGGACACAACTCACCTAAACTTGGAAACGGATTAGCTTACAGCGGGGCCTTGTGTCCCCTCGGCAATTTTTATTCCGCCTGCTTTCCATATCCATATAATCTTTTGTAAATATTTTTCCCCCGCAAATTCGATGCGCTGCAGGGGTTAAAGTACTCGATTTCTAAAAATGTAATTTTAAAAGTATCGTTACCACATGTCGCTAGTGAAAAAATGAAATTTGTGACTCTACTTGCCGATATACAGAAACACAAGCGGATTATAAATTTGTATATTATTTTTCGCTAGGTGAACTACAAAATCGAGGTAATGTTGCAATCAGTCTTGCCAAATATGAAGATTAATATTCAAACACTACTTACAAATCTAGCTTTATTCAGGCTAAGCCAAAAACTAAACAAAGATCGAAAAAATCCACTTATGTTTTTTCAACAATATTTTTATTTGTAAAGAAAACAACGAAAGCGGCCACCGTAGCCGTAGCTCGTTTCTTCCGGTGGCACCTGGGTTCAAACTGTAGGCCCCTCAATTTTGTGTAACAAAATCAAGGCGCACACCACAAATTGCAGGAGAAGTTCGGTCAAACATCAAGCTATGGGGTAAGGGCCAAATTATTGTTATTATTGTTATTATTGTTAACAAATTTAATTAGAGAACAAGTAGAAATCTATCTCTACATAATTCCCGAAGGAAACTATTGCACGCGGTTCCAACATTTTCATTTTTTTTTTTTTTTTTGATAGTTATGGTGTGATGGGTTTCTCTGACACTTTGCAGAGATACTTCTTCTAAGTTATATCGAAATTTCATTAGAAAAAAAAATATACTGACCCTGCCTAATATGCATTTACATTTATATGCCTTTTCTCTCAAGTAATGCATGCTACTTATCTTCTCAATTAGGCCATACATTTCGTACCTACTTACAGCGCATCCTTGCCAAAATATCTGCACAATCAAATAAATGTAAAATTCATATACAAATATTTATGAATACGTGCATGGTGATATACACTCATAGTAGTTGTGTATGTGTGTTACATAATTAAGTGGTCAATTCGGTTGCCATCACCAGAGTGGCGCGTACAAAATGCCAGAAGCCAGAAGGCAAATGGAAATGTTGTAGATGCAGGTCACCATGATTGGGCCGCAATTTACTTAGTTATTAAATACAGAAGAGCAGCATCTTCCACACACATTGACTTATATAAATTTCATATGTTTACAAGCAAATGTGTATGTATGTGCATGTGCATGTATTCCAACAAATCAGAAAACCTACACTGCATGTGCATATCTAGGTACATAGGTAGGTCGGCTTCCGGCTCCAAGGTATCCTTGAACGTTGAGTTGAGCGCCTGCACTGCCGCAGAGGTTGCGAAATTAATTTTATTTAAGTAGGCATACTCATTCATAATTATATTCAAATTTACCCGGGCAGCAGTTGTATTTAATTTCAATATGAAAAGCTTGCTCTTGGACGCGCAAAGTTGTTTCATAATTTATGAGCTAGGTAGTGTTTACTTTAAATTCAAAGTTTTATTGAACTTTTTTATTAATATATGTATTAAGTATATTCATTAAATATATTATTTTGATTTTCGAATATGTATTTTGATTAACTGGTCTCTAATTTAGGCTACAAAGATTACACAGGCACAGGCACACAAAATACCAGTTCTATGCCTTAGGGTAGTTTCTCTGTGTGTTAAAAAAGAATTTTGCCCCAGCGCCCTCCTAAAGGGTCAATATTAGATTAGATTACTTAAAAAATAAACAGTAATATTGTCTCCTAAGTTTTTTGGTATGCTAAAAACGTACTTATGATCAAATTTAGCCTTTAACCTTAAATCTCGCCCCATCACCATCCAACACCCCCCTTAAGGGTCAAGTGTTAAGATTTTATGGAAATTCAAATTTAGAAACTTAGCCTACGTGGGTGGTTTGGTGCTCTCAACACGAACTTGAAGTTTAAATTTACCTGTGACCTTTCGGTTTAGACCCAACACTGCCTAGCCCCCAGAAAAATTCAAAATTAATATTATACTTCATTTTTTGATATGCTAAATACGAATATGAGACCAAAGTTTACCCTTATAAATAAAATAAGAAGGAATTATAGGAAAACTTTTAAACCCGAGGAAACCCTAAAGGTGATTGGTAAATTTAGGCCTCAGATTCGTTTTTAAGATACTTAAAAAACGTAGGATAAGATTATAAATTTGAATTTTCATACTATCTTAAAACTTTGCCTTTACGGGGGTGCTGGGGCAAAATTTTAAGGTAAATGTTAAATTTTTGAGTTTTGAGTTTTTATGTAATCTAGACATTTTACTCTTTGAGCGTGTTGGGGCAAAGTCCACGAGTGATGAGTAAATTTAGACTTATAATTCGTTTTGAGCATACCGAAGAACTTTCGCCTTACCTTACTTCACCTCTCAGAACTTTGTTTTTTGTGTGTCTGTGTTATCGACAGATATGTTGTAAAATAAATAATTGTCTTGCCACGCCCATTTTTCAACATTTTTAATTTTGCATATTTGCAGTTGGAGTCAATGGTAAGAAAATTTAACTCATTTTCTTCAGGAGTCATTAAATTTCACGTTTTCGAAATAAAAGATTTCTGAAATTTTAAATCTAATTTTTATAATTTTCGAAATCAAATTTAATGAATTTAAATGCATGGTCTGTATCTGGTAGAGTTTGGGAACATATTTTGTTTCGAAGACATATTCATTGACCCTAAAGCGGGTGGAGGGGACACTCCCATTTTTTAAAATTGAATTCCAAGTATTTCCATCCCTAATTACTTGGAGTATTCTTATTTTTAAACCTGCATCTAGTTATTGTAAATGCAGACGGACGGCAAATCGATCAAAATTTTGATCAGAAATTTTCTTTTGTCATATAACGATGTAAAAAAATATTAATATTTTTTGGTTTTTTAAATTATGCAAAATTCAAAATTTCACCAACTCAGGGATTTATTAACTTTCTCAAAAAAATATTGTTTTTTTTTTGTTATTTCAAAAATTTATATCTTTGAAAATAAAAAAAATACACTACTTGAAAATCTAGCCAAAAATTTTATACATCGCTGGTTTTTATGATGTTTGAAATTTCGAAACCGCATTTTTTTCATTTTTAAATATTTAATAAATTTAACATTTAACATGAAAATTTAACATTTCTCACAATGTTTAAGTTTTTTTTTTTAATTTCGAAAATTAATACATATTTTTAAAAATCAAAAAAAAAATAATAATAACACCCCTTAAACATTTAGAGAATAGCTCAAGGTATTATAGCAAAATATTTAACCGAACATTTAATATCAATTTGATTTTTTTCGAATTTTGAAATTTAAAAACCTCAATTTTTTCAAATTTTATTTTAACATTTTTTTATAATTTTTTCTTAGTCATCATTTATTTTGAAAGTCCCATATATCACTTTTAACTTACACTCATTTTGGTAACTATACAAGGTTTTGAATCTTAAGTTTGAAAAATTCGAAAAAGGGTACAATTTCGAAACTGTATTTTTTTAAATTTCAAATATCTAATGAATTTAACATTTAACATGAATCTTTCAAAATGTTTAACTTATTTTTTTTTTTTTTGTCTGAAAGTATTACAGAAAAATATTTAATCAAATATTTAATATTAGCCTGATTTCTTTGAGTTGCGAAATTTAAAAACATATTTTTTCTTTTAATATTTAAAATTTTTTTTTCAAAATTACTTTTTTTGGTAACTATACTAAGTTTTGAATCTTACGTTTAAAAAATTCGAAAAGTGGAAAACTTTTGAAACATGCAGAAGTTTCGAAAAACAATTTAAATTTGTTTACTTTGGTAGACATTTCTTTATTTAATAAAATAAGTGTTCTGGTCAATATTGAGCCAAATCAAAAATGATCGATACCAACCACTGGTATATTTGGCATGGATTGACCCAAATATAATGCTGTATATCTAAATATATGCCCCAATTTTTTTTTGGCTATAATGCCCTTGCCCACAGATGTTCTCATGGCCAAGAGAAGACAAGTCTTTCGTACATTTATCACACCAAAAATGAACGCTGAGAATCTCTCTATATTTAACTATTAGAGTCTAGTCCTACACTATAAGAGTCTACTCCTACACTATAAAAGTCTAGTCCCACAGTTTCGCACTTTATGGTCTATGCTATCCTTGTTTTTTTTTTGGTTTTTTTTTTTCAAAATGCTCTACAATTCTCCATGATTCAAACGTAATTTAATTTACTTTTCTTAAATTCTAGACTCCATTTTCATTCCTTTTTCAGCATATTTGTGTGTTTCTACTTCATTTTTTTGTGAATAAATCAATTCTCATGCTACTTTTAGTTCTTCACTTTTAACTGTCCGAATGCTCTTTCAAAATGCAAATAAATCGTGTACGTCTAACGTCAGTGCCTATATATTTTCGTACGTACATTACTCTGCTCCTGCATCTGCCAGCTTAGCAAGATGCAAACATCATACATCACTTTTTAAGCCTTTTATCACAAAGCACTGCATTTCGGTTTGAATTCAAAATATTTTCTTTTCTCTGTTGCCACTTGCAATTTAAGTGAAGTTATTTTTTTTATTCTTTTTTCGTTTTATATGTTCAAATTTTCATCTGAAGCTTACTTATTCTGCGGAGTGTTTTAAATTAAATAAAATTTACATTTGAAGTTTATTGATTTTGTGGTGTTTTGAAATTAAATAAAATGTTCATATACTGCGGGGTTTTACAAAAAATGTATTATCTATTCAAATGGAATTTTGTATTTTGTACGTTTTAAAGGACTTACGACTTTTTAAAAGCTTAAATTCAATATTGCACGGAAGCTGTATTTTCAAAACATTTTGAGAAAAGGTTGCCACCAATGTAAATATAAATTAAGTCATTTATTGAAATTGTACAATATAGGAGACAAAAAGAATTAAGCTTTAAGGAATATTGATTTCAAAAATTTATTTGTAGAGGGCTGCCACCTGTTTAAAAGGTGAAACTTTGTATAGTTATTAGTTTCTACCGCGGGAAAGTTTTTGATATGGTTGTCCGCAGTTCAAAAAGTCAAATTTAATTACATTATACACGTGTTATTTGATATATGTATAAAAAATATCTAAATTTTATGAGCGTTGCCACCTGTGTAAAAAATGGAGCTTGAAATATCCACAAGTTATATTAGTTTCAGTCAGTCATTTTGCCGATGCGAAGGTTCATAACCGTATTTTGAATATGGTTGCCACCTGATTGAAAAGCCAAATTAAATTATACACAAGTTATATTAAATAGAACAATATGTGTGTGAAATTGTTCGTTTCGCTTGAAAAAAGTGTGTAGGTTATTTTGAAAAGGGTTGCCACCTTTTTGGAAAGTCAATTAAAATTAAAAAAATTATTTAAAATATTAAAATATGAATTCCAAAGGGTGTTCGCCTCGGCTAGGTCAAGGTTCATGCCTGTAGTTAAGATAAGGTTTTCATCTCTATGAAAATTCAAATTTAATTAAATTTTTTTATTAGCGCTGGAGCCGAGATTTCTCGAAAACAAGTATTAAAAGATTTAGAAATTGGATTAATTGGTGCCGCTGTAGTCGCGATATTTCTAAAACACGTATTTATGGTCGGATTTTATTCAAATTCAAAACAAGTATTAGCTAAAAAAAAAAAAAAAAACAATTATAATATTTTATTTGAAAATTGCATCGATAGGTGGCATTGTAGCTGGATCGTAATCACATTTTCTCAATAAGAGGGATGTAGCGAAGCGCTCCGGGTCAGTTAGTTTTTACATTACTTTCAATTAGCTTAAAAAATTTGTTGTACCACAGTGCAACTTTAAAGTGCCTAATAATTTACACTAAATTTCTATACACTATTTTCCATAGCAGTATTGAGATTTTTCATACTCATAGAATGCCTTCGGTACAAAAAAAGAAATCATGCAAGGAAGTTCTTTGGTTTGCTAATCACAAAATTTGGCCTCCTTTACAAAACCAAGATTAGCACACGCAGGCAGACATGCCCGGGGTTGGCTCCAAATCAAATTTAACAAAGGATCGTGGAAATTCGTTTAAAAATTCATTAAAAAAAATTTTGAGCGTATGACTTTGCAAACACAGGGATCAAAAAGTTAAGTGTTACCTATCCAAAAACCAACAATATGTGAAAAAATTCAAAACAATTGGTTTTATATAATCTATATTGGAACTATTTTCCGACAACCCTTGTCAAGTTTGGTTTGGAGACAATCCGATTTTGGCATTGTGTAAACTTCAGTTTTCTTTTTCGTTTTTGGTTTTATTACCTACAGCTGAGCTGACTGATTTTAAATTACTTCCATTGAAAATTATTTTTAATTGTAAAAAAAAATTTGTTCTAACCTTTTTATTACGTGTCATATAAAACATTGTATTATTCACAATCTCTTGATTACTGTTTTAATAGCTAAAGTAATTATTTTGAAAAATTTTTTTTGGAAAATTATTTTATTTGTAAAAAAAAATCTAAATATTTTTAACCCCTTGATTAAATTTAAGTTTAAACTGTTTTAATATCTGAGGGATGTTTTTTTTTTTTTGAAGAATTTTTAGAAAATGATTTTCTTTGTAACTATAAAGGTTTTTCTATCCATAATCTCAATATTCTTAATCCCTTGATTAAATTTAAGCATAAGATATTTTAAAAGCTGAGGCTTTGAAATTTTTTGGAAAACTCTTTCATTTGTAGGAAAATAAATTTTTTCACCTTTTTATTATATTGCAAATAAACAAACACACAATTTTTTCGCACATCTCACCATTCCTAATCCCTTAATTAAATTTAAGCATAAGCTATTTTAATTTCAGATGTAACTTTTTTGAAATAATTTTTTTAAATTGTTTTATTTGTAAAAAACGTTGCCAATAAACCTATATAATTTTTGTTTTTTTTTTTGCAAATCTCAATATTTTTAATCACTTGCCTTAATTTAAGCTTAAACTTTTTTATTAGCTGAAGTAACTTTTTTGAAATTTTTGTATAGACAATTATTTTATTTGTGGAAAAAAATGGTTTAACCTTTTTATTACGTTAAAAATAAACCCATGCACTTTTTTCATACATCTCAATATTCCTATTCCCTTGATTAATTTTAAACTTAAACTGTGTTATTAGCTGAGATATTGGTTTTGAATTTTTTTCTTCGAAAATTATTTTTTCCCTTTTATTACGCAGCAAAATAAACCCATGCTACCACATTAAATTTTGAATAGCTGAGGTAATTTTTTTAATACTTGATGTAATTTTTTTTTAAATTATTTTATTAGTAGGAAAACAAATTGTTATAAAATTTTTATTTTCCAAACAACTTGATTAAATTACACCTTAATGTGTTTTAATATCTGAGGTATTTTTTTTGAAAATTATTTTTATTTGTAAAAAAAAACGTTGTCTCTAACTTTTTGATTACGTTGCAAATAAACCCGTTAAATTTTTTTAAAACTGTTTTAATAGCTGTGGTAATTTTTTTTTATAAACTCGCTTTATTTCTAGAAAAAAAAATGTTGCTAACCTTTTATTACGTTGAAAATAAAGCCAACAACTTTTGTCATACATCTCAATATTCCTAATCCCTTAATTAAATTGAAGCTTAAGCTATAATTTTTTCAAAACATTTTTTTAACAAAATAATTTTATTTGATGAAAAAAAAAATTTGCCTTACCTTTTTATTATATAGAAAAAAATTCATAAATTTTTTCACATACATCGCATCACCTCTAATCCCCTGATTAATTTTAAACTTAAACTGCGTTAATAGCTGAGATATTGTTTTTGAATTTGTTTTTTTCGAAAATTATTTTTTCCCTTTTATTACGCAGCAAAATAAACCCATGCTACATTTCCACATTAAATTTTGAATAGCTGAGGTAATTCTTTTGAAAAATGTTTTTGGAAAATTATTTTATTTGTAACAAAACAGTTTTTTCTTACCTTTTTTAGTGAGGTACGCTAATACATACATATCTATTTTAAATAACTTGTTTCAGTAGGAAGGTGCGCCAGGCATTTATGAAATAATTTATAAACGTATACAAAATTGTATGCATTCTTCGTTTTATTTATAATTTTAACTCCTAATATTTGATTTTGTTTTCTTTAGATTGTAGCTTGCTTTTATAATCTCGTAACTATAGTTATTCATCTATGCACACTTTTTCTAATCCAACACAAAACACTACTTATAGCTTAAAATAATTTTCTTCTCTCACTTTCATGTTCTATTTTTCTTTTCAAATAAACTTCTACAACAACAACATGCTTTTAATTTACTTTACATGTGTGGTACACGAGTATTTTAAAGCCACCAATAAATTGTAGAGTATTTTTCAATAAAACTATGTATGTACATATGTTTGTAATACCACTTCGACGGCTAACATTATTTCTAAAAATATTTATGTATGTATATGTACATATATATCGTTTTAAATTTATCAACTCCATTTGATTGTATGAATTGCTATGTAACGGAAGTTCAGTTTGTTTGAACAAAGTTTTGCTTTCGTCTGCTGGTTTCCAACATTTAATTTCCTTTTACTGCAGCTTCAACTTCAACGGCGACTTGGCCATCATCATGGACTTTTACTTTTAGTTGTTGACTAACTGCAGAAATTCTCCGTAAAGTTTCACTTCGACATTTACTTTTTTTTTTTTTTGGTAAGACTAACACTTTAATGTTTGAATGCGGAAAGTTTTACTTTTAACTCGCATGATACTTGCTGAGTTTACATGCAAACGAAATTACATATAACAAAATATATAAATGAAATATCAAAAAACTTAGAAGAATAGGCAGTGAGAAGTTTTGGTATTTTAGATAAACTGTTTTCTTTAGTTTCCCGAGACACGATAGGCATACGGTGCCTCAAAAAACTAGCCACATGGTGTTTTTTTTTTTTTTACTATTTTTACATCACTTTTAAAGCTAAGCAGTTTTTGTTTATATTTAATAAAACTTTTGTTGGTGCTATAAAAAGAAAACATAAAAATTAAAACTACAAACTTTTTACAAAATTTCAAACTTTTGTATCAGAATTTTTAGTGAAGTTTTGAGCATGCAGTTTTGAAGCCCATTTAATTTTAGCATAGTAATGTGCAAGTTTGAAGTTGTTGAAAATTTTTTTTTGACTTTTGACAGTTTTTTGAATTTTTGATCTTACGAACATTTTGCCATATAAAAGCAGGATTTTTTATAAACTGCCGTTACTTTGTATTATTTTTTTTTGTACTGGCGTTCTTGCATAACTTCTGCCATAAAACTAAATGCGTTATACGAAAAAAATTTTCCTAAACCAAAATTTCAAAATTTTTTCAAAACCCAACCGGCGTTTTATTATGGCAGCCAAAAAAAACTGCACACCTAAACATTTTTTTAAAAATTCTAATTAAAAAGTTTAAAAAATTTCATACAAATTTGTTGAATTTTTCTAAATTTTGTTAGATATTTTAATTTACACTTTTTTTTTTTATCGAATAAGCTAAAGTTTTCCTTTAGCGTTAATAACATTGAAAATATTTTGTAAAAAATTTTGTTGCAAAACTTTAAAAAAAAATTTTGGTAAGTTTATTGAATTTTTTTAAATTTGATACAAAGTTAGAAATTTTAATTTGTATGATTTTTGTTATCGAACTTTAGCGTTGAAAGGTTGTAAATATTGGGGGAAAAATGTGATCACTTTTTTGAGTCGCTGTGTTTCGAAACAACGTAAATTTAATAAGTTGCTACAGACATCCATATTTAAAAGTTAAAATCAACATTAGTTTTTTATTTCACTTAAAGCAATAAAACTTCCACTCTAATTTCCATTTAGTTACGTCAATCACTATTTACCAATATAAAGTTTTAATACCTTGGGTTAGGGTATTTTCTTAGCTTGAAACTTCATTTGAAATATTCGTGAAAAATCATAATTTATTCACTACATCGCACAGTGTTTGAGGCCGGTGGTTAAAATTGAAGAGTAAGCATAGTGTCTAAGCTGTCATTGGTTGTCAGTCAACTAAATATTGTCCGTACCGAATTACGAGTATTGCCTTAATTTCTTTATTTCTTTCTCCCTCTCGAAAATCAGCTTATCCCGTTTTCATTGTGAACCGTGAAAAAGTATTTTTTTTTTCGCACAGGCATGTACTCCAATTGAAAGCAATAAAATCGAATGTTTATTACAATGTTTTAATAATTCCCTTGATGTCACGCAATGTCTATGATTCTTAAATTAATTTTTGTTTATTTTCATTTCTTTCATTTCATTTATTCGAATGCACACAAATAAGACCAGTCGTGCGATTCACTAACTTTAAGGAAAGGAGGAAGAAAACTCAGAAATACCGTAGCAAACAGAAAGATGACACATGGAATTTGAAAAAAACAATAATCTATAAAATTCGAAATTGGGTTTATTAGAAAAGCTTCTGAAAAAATGTCTACATATAATACTAATCGAAAAGAGAAATTAAGAAAGGGAAAATTGAAGCAATATTAAAAGTTTTGGGCTGAAATTCATTTGATTTTTTTGCACTGCACATATGAAAGACGACCATGAAAAAAAAAACATTCAACAATTTGCTGAACTTTACAATTATCTCTTCTAGAATGAACATTTAACTGTTAACAGAAGGAAAACCCTAACGATTGAGTTACTTTGCCGATGGCATTTGCTATAAATGAAGCCCAAAATTATAAAAAATCATAATTCCCAAAAAAAAAAAAAAAAACCAATTTTGGACTAATAGAGGCCAATGCATTATTTGATTTATTACTTAAAAAAAAAAAAAATATTACAAAAAAAAGTTAAAAAAATTAAAAAAAAAATTTTTATCACGATTAAAAAAAAATCTTAAACTACGAGTACCATGTTTCATATTTTTTCCTTTAAGAGGGACCTTTTACATTAAACCGGAAACAAATATTTCGAAGTTCGTTTTCGAAGTTCTTTTCGCAAAGTTATCGTATTTTCAAAAAAATTGGCTTATAGAGGCTACTGCATAATTTTGTTTATATATATATACTATATATTACTGTTTAAGAAAAAATATGAAGGGCAAAAAACTGATGCCATCTAAAATTTTTGAAGTCAAAAATTTTAAAATTTTTTTTAATCACGATATAAAAAATATCCAAAAATACCATGTTTCATATTTTTTTCTCTTAGTGTGGTCCTTTACCTAAAAATTCCCAAGTTCGCTCATCCTTTCGCAAAGTTATTGGAATTTCCAAAGCTATTTAAATTTCATGCGCCAATGGAGCGAAATCGAATTTTTAGAAAAATTTTCAAAAATTCACCACGACGAAAGAACTCAAAATCAAGCAATAAGAAAATATACATACGTGCCTGATCAATTTCGATGTAGAAACTATAAAAAAAAAATCATGCAAAACAAAAAGACCTGACCATAACTGCCTGTGCGATTTGGGATGAAATGACCCATAACCTTTTATAGTACAAATAACAATTTTATTGGCATACCTTATCATTACAATGCAAATACAGCTATTTTAAAGTAAAAAAAAAAAAAATTAGTTGAATTCATTTAATAATTAATTATGACCGCACTGCTGTCCCCACCGTGCAGCCTGACAGAGGAGGTTAACTGAAATAATACAATTAATTGTTGCTTCGTCACAAAAGTGAATGGCTATACAATTTAGTTAACCACTAAATTTAAATAAAGTGACAAAAGCCTCTATTGTTAATTATGCAAATTTAATTAACCTATTTTTTTTGTTTTGACGGGAATGTGCCTACTATTTCGTATACAAATAGTCACCAACACCATTTATAATATCAATACCGACACACAACAAATGTTATATACATACATATGTATGTGCATCTAAATCTAAATTCTTCACAAAATAGCAAAAAGCATGTAAATATTTAAGGAATTTTGCAAATGATGTGGTTTATTTCCAATTAAATTCCTAAGATAGCTTCAAGCAAGCAATAGTCAAATTTACAAGCAAACACATACATGCATATGTACATACAAACACACCTACATATGTATATAGTATACAAAGTGAAACAGATTTGTTATGGTGGTGTGGCGTTAATGCCATTGTGCTATTAAATAGTCTATTGAATTCTGTGGCTATGGTGTTGGTGGGAGTATTTAAAATGTAATTTTATAGTCAGTTACGAATTTTAATTACTTTTTCAGCTCAAGCTATAATATAATAAGCTTTGCTTCTAGCCTAATTTTATGGCTTAAGCGCCTTAAAGTATGCTATTAAATTTGTCATCCACAAAGTTGGTGAGTGTAGCGGCAGTAGTCAGTCAATTGAATGACAATAATTAAGGTCGAGGTATATAGTAATTGAAAGTAGTTTAATCCTTTAAGTGTTAAATTTCGTTCTCGAAAAACTCTTACTGACTGTTTAATTATTTTTCAGCGAAGACGAGTATGTTCGCCGAAAACGAAATTAATATCTACAAGTTATAGCAATGAAATAAAATATAGCTTTCAGAAAATGTATAAACATACATATATGTACGTATATTTTTTTATTGATAACAAAAAAAATTAGTTTTTCAAACATCTGGCAACCCTGCTAAACTTTTTTTCTTGCTTCTCATTCTTACTTTTTACACCAGCACCGATTGAATTAATTTGTATTCAACTTTTTTAAACAGGTGGCAACCCTCAAAAAAAATTTTTTTTTTAAAAGTGGCAACCCTTAGAAAAATATTTTTTTAAAATTCAACTTCAGTAATTTTTTGGCAGGCTTTAAAAAAATTTCAAATATAGCTTTTTTACCACAATGACTTGAATATAGTAGTAATAGTTGAATTAAGTAACGTTAAGTCAACTAAGATACGGTAAATTAAAATTAAATTGAATAACAATAAACAAAATATTAAAACTAAATAAAACTTAACAAAAAAATAAAACAAAAGAAAATAAAGTGAACTGAAATAAAAGACACGACAAAAAAATGTGTACTTTTAGATTTAATTAAGGTAAGTGAAAAACATAAACGACCGAAAAGCTCCTAAAGCATCCCAACAAAAAATTATTTGAAACTTAATTCAATTAAATTTAATTTAAAAAAAAGTAAGATAAACAAGTTACACAAAATAAAAATTTAATTTAAAATTTTATTAAATCAAATTAAATAAAAAGTAAAATATAGTAGTATGAAAATAAAAAATAAACCAAAACTATTTAAATTCAAATTAAAATAAATTTAATTAAAATGCAATTGAACAAGAGTAAGAAAAGGGAAAATAAAATTGGATTAAAAAAAAGAAATAAAGTAAAGTGAAATAATATAGAAGACACGACAAAATTTTACTTTTAATTAAATTAAGTTACGTTAAGTTAAATAATTAAAATAAAATTATATACAATTTAGTTAAATTAATTTGAAAAAAAAGGAAAATAAAAAATTAAATTTAAATTAAATTAAGTTAAATTAAATTATTAAAATAAAATAATAGAACAATTAAATTGAATTGACAAAAGTGTAAGATAAACAAATTACACAAAATAAAATAAGCCACGAAAAAAAAATTTGTGAAAATTTAATTTAAAATTTTAATAAATCAAATTAAAAAATATGAAAATAAAAAATAAACCGAAACTATTCAAATTCGAATTAAAATAAATTTAATTAAAATGCAATTGAACAAGAGTAAAAAAAGGGAAAATAAAATTGGATTAAAAAAAAGAAATAAAGTAAAGTGAAATAATATAGAAGACACGACAAAATTTTACTTTTAATTAAATTAAGTTACGTTAAGTTAAATAATTAAAATAAAATTATATACAATTTAGTTAAATTAATTTGAAAAAAAAAGGAAAATAAAAAATTAAATTTAAATTAAATTAAGTTAAATTAAATTATTAAAATAAAATAATAGAACAATTAAATTGAATTGACAAAAGTGTATTAAGAAACAGATCAAACCAAAATGTAATTAAATGAAATCAAAATAATATAAAGATACCCGAAATTAAAGTCAGTAAAGGAACAAACAAAACAAACCAAAAATCAATTAGAATAAATTGAATTTAAAAAACTGAAGCAATGGAAAAAATGAAGTAAAATAAGGTATATAAAAATATTTTAAATATATTTAATAAAATAACACAAAATCATATAAAATTAGATAAAATAAATTTAATTCAAATAAAACAAATTGAATTAAATTTGATTAACTTAAATAAAGCTAAGTTAAGTTAAAAAGCATACGGTGCTGTAAGTTAAATTAAATAACATAAAATAGGAAAACTTAATTGAATTACAAAAAATTTAATAATAGAAAGAAAATAAAGTTAATAAAGTAAAATATTGATTAAATTAAGTTAAAAAAAGTTAAACAACTTAAATACAATAATATAAAATTTAAAAAAAAAAAATGAAATATAAAAATTTAAATTAAAAAAGGCAAGAAAAAAATGAAATTAAAATATTGATTAAATTAAGTAAATAAAAGTTAAACAACTTAAATACAATAATATAAAATTAAATAAAAAAAAAATTTAATAAAAAAATTTAAATTAAAAAAATAGAAACGAAAAAAAATTGAATTAAAGTTTTAATTAAATTACGCTAAGTTAAGTTAAGAAACTAAAACTAAAATAAAATAAAATTTAATTTAACTTAATTAAAATAATTAAAACAGAATAAAATAAAAAATTGAAACAAAATAAAAAGGGACACGAAAAGGAATTAAATTTAAACTTAGATTAAATAAAGTTAATTTAAGTGAAATAATTAAAGTAAACTGATATAAAATTTGATTAGTTTAAAAAAAAATAAAATAAAAAAAAAATTAAACAAAATAGAACAATAAATAAAAAATAAACCAAACTTATTTATTTTCAAATCAAATTAAATTAAACATATTAATATGAATTCGGATAAAATAAAATGTAGCTAAATATTACGTTAAGTGCATTAAAACCAAATAGAACAAAATAAAATTTAATTTAATTAAATCAAAGTAATATGAAAAGGCATGAAGGTAAGTAGAGAAAAAATCAGTAGTCATTTTCGACCAATAGCTATTAGCCTAGCGCATAATGAAACGTAATAACCAGCCCTTGCCAAACGTGTTCATTGAAAGGACCAAATAAATGAAATGGCCGAGCTATAACTGTATATAACTCCAAAGTGAATTACTGAACCCACCTACTAAACAAAAGGACGTGCGTGCATCCAACCAAAGTAGCTAATAGCAAATGAGCTCAAATATTAATATGAAGAAGTACGTACATGACTGCAGGTGATAACTCGACCGAAAAATTACACTAAAGAATATCACCTGCCATCAGAAAATAGAAAAATTTAAATTATAAAGTGCTTTCAAAATTATAACTACGTAAAAAAATGAAAGTTGCGAATATGTGTAAAATAAGTAGCCACCCAACGTTGGTTGTAGTTAGATGTAAATAAATATGTCGAACTCTTTGCTTAACAGGCGCGTTCTTTGGTCTTTTCTCTTGCTGTTTTGTTTTTTTTTGTTTGTAGCTTAGTTGTAGTCAGAACAACAATTGCGTACGAAAAGCAACTTTATTACACTGCTGTTAAAACTTTCAGACAAAGCAAAAACAAAAAAAAAACAATGTAGGGGTTGAATTTTGCTTCTACGGTACTACACTGCGTATGAGTGACGAGTTGACAATACGCGCTGCTACATACCCATACGCGGCGGATGAGTGTTGTGTGCGAGTGTAAAGTGCACATTTTCCCCCTCCGAAGATGCACAGCTGAGTTGCGACTGCGAATGAGGCAAAGTTGACTTGTTGCTAATTTTATTTTATTTTTTGTGTTTTTTTTTTGGAATTTCTTTAATTCAAGGCAAAGTTGTGCCCTAGTGAAGCCTCCCTTCCGCTTACTGCGCCCCTTCCCCCTACACGAGTATGCGTGTGGGTATGTGCTAATCTTATTTCGTCCTTCATACCATCACCTACTTTGCACCAAGCTCGTTTTCATCGCCCCCTCCTTAGGCTACGCACAATAATAATAATAGTAAACATTGCAGTTAATTAGTGTTGCCAGTGCAAACTTTTTAAAGCATGTGCTCGACGCTCCTGCATGTTTCTCCCCCTCCCCCACCAACAGCCAACTTAGCCAACAGGTTTTTCACTCTTGTTTTCGTTTTTTTTTAGTATTGTTGTCGCCGCTAGTTACTCTAACTATTTCTATTATTATTGTACGTAGCTACTCGTAAACAGGTAAGTTTTGCAAAAAATTTTAGCATTTTCTGCTTCTTTTTTATACGAAAAGTTTATTTTGTAACGTCACAGAGAAAATGGTAAGGCACTGGGAGTGCTGATTTAAGGGGAGTGAGCAACTTTTGTTTGTTTACTTGACGCGCTGTTTTCAACAATTTTGTTTTTTTTTTATTATTTTTGTTTATATGTAAAACATCTGCAGTGTGTTTTAATTGACGTTACATTTGCAGAGCGCACAGTGAAAGTTTGGAAAAAGGCTACTGAAGCGACAAAAAAAAAATTGCAAGTATAGCAAAAATTTTTAAGCTATTTTCCCTACTAATAGACAAGATGACGCTAACTAAAACATTAAGAACTCTTAGTCGGTTCTATGCATACAGACTTAAAGCTCGGACTAACTGCGTAGCCGCCAACATTTTGCCAGCAACATGTAGTTGAATTGCCGTGAAATGTTGCTAGCAACCAAAATTAGCGAAGCGCCTAAAAGATGCCACTTTAAAGTAAATGTAAGCAAATAATACAAAACAATTGAAGCAATTTAAACCCTTTCGCGGACGAAGCGGTAAACGCAGTCAAATTTGTGTATAAATTCAGACACATGACGGCATTCCTCGCCGTTAATTAGTGCAACAAATATGACAAATCGGCAACTCCTGCAGCCAATTCATATTAGTTTATGGTTTTCTAATTCTTATGTCCCTAGTAACTTTAATTATATCAAACCTGGCGAGCAAAAACTATATGAAAAAATGTAAAAAAAATTAAAAAGCAGAAATGAAGCCGCCTTAGCCGAACCGAGTCTTTAGCGTACGTGTGTGCGCCTAATTCGTTGGGTTCCGGGTTCAAATCCTGGCGCCAGGGCAAGTAACGTCAAAAATTAAAGAACAAATTTTGTCTAATAGCGGTCGTCTCTCGGCATGGCAAACCCCGAGTGCACTTCTGCCAACAAAAAACTTCTCACAAAATACATTCACCGTTCGGAGTCGGTGTAAGCCTGTGGTTCCTCAATTTGGGGCACAACATCTAGACGCACACCAAAGAGTTGTAAGCCAAGTTCGGCCAAACATCAAGCTAGTGGTGTAGGCGACAAATTATTATTAAAATAAAACTAACTATAGAACTAAAATGGACGGATATAACAAACAAAGAGATCGAATATTTAAATTTTCAAAAACTCAATTCAGACGATGAATCTGAAGTTGATTCTTATACCAATGGCGGTGATTATGGCCAAAGTTCAGACGAGGAATCCGACTCCATTGCAGAGCGATATTTATTCAGATATACTCGACGAACCAGTGGTTGCTTCTAAAAAAAAGTTCAGATAATGCCTCAGAATACGAGCCCGATATTTGTGTGGCCGCGTGTGAAGGCGAGTGGCGTGAAAACATCAAAGACATACCGCAATATAATTTCGATTCAAAGAATATAATTCATATGGGTTCAGCATTTGTGCGTCTAATCGTTCACAAACTCGAAATTCACGGTTTACTGCTTTCGAAACTACGTACAATGAGGAAATGTATAAGTTCCTGCGTATTTTCTTACTTCGGAGTTAAATAAAGGCTCCCAAAATGCCTGACCTATTTTCACGTGCTCCTTTATACTACCATCCTGTATTTGGGCACACAATAACAGGTAGCAGATTTGAACAGCCCGTACGTTGCTCGAGTTGTTCCGCGGAAATTGGCGATGAAATTACAATAAGAAAAATTAAGCCGTTAATTATGCGGGGATTTCCCTATCTGCCCTATTGATTTCAATCATTTTATTGCAATCCCGATCCGAAGATATAATATGGGGCACTTATCCGTAACGTCATGCCAAAAACTTTTCTCCGCGGAAGGGTTAACTGGAAGAGTCATTTTAAAAGCTGTGACGAAATGTTGCTAGCAACATGTTGCCAAGATGTTGTGAGACTTATCACAGCGTAAATAGAGTACGATTTTGTTGTCGAAAAGTTATGTAATTTCTCACATACTATTTCATGACAAACAATTGTGTGTGTCCACGTGAAAAGGGACCATTTTGTCGCATCTAATTTCCGAGATATATAGATTTTTCGATACATGGATCGAATTTCGTAATTTTTTATCATGGTTTATTATGAAACTATATACATTTACGCGTCGAGTGACACCAAATTTAGCTTCCTAGGTATAATAGAAGTAATTAATTTTATTTTGTCCCACAAGGGACAACTTTCAACTTCAAATTGATTTTTCTCAATTAGTCATTTTTCGGATATTCACCTTCAAAGTTCTATATTTCCCTCAATTATTCAGTTAGGATGGTCTAATTTGTCTCAAAATGTTCGAAAATCAACCAGGAAGACGCCTATATGCATAACTCCAATACCGCCGAAGAGGGCCCTTTTCACATGGACGCACACAATTTAATATGGATTGTGGCAGCTCATTTCACAGTGAAACGGAAACAGAATACTATGGTTTACGAAAGCAAATGCAAATAAATTTTGCCACTCAAAAACATTTGTAAGGATTAAAAAAAAACATTAAATATATAACAGCAAAAGTGACATTTAATTGGCACTAAAATAAATAGTACTTACCACTTTTGGGGAACACAAATTTTACTTTACGTAGACTTTTATTAATTTCGAATGAACCCTTGCGCAAAGGTAGAAAATAGCACAATTTGAAGAAAAAAATTACGATATTTTAAACAGTTCAAAATAAAACCCAACTTAGAATTGAGAACATTTAACAAAACTTTTCATGTTTATTATTCAATATATTAAATAAATTTCAATAAAATTTTCAGTTGTATTATTTTTTCATAGGTAACATTTGTTAGCGCTACGCATTGCACTCTTCTTATATCACACACACCCACTGCTCGCACTACCGCACTGTTCTCTTTAATTTCCCTTCAAAAAAATTACTTATGCCGACTTACGCACTTAAGCAAATAAATAGTGTAAATAGTGTAAGTTTCTAGTGAAGTGAAAAGTCAAAGTTGGTTATAAAGCGCTTAGCAAATAATTGCTATGTAATAAGTTTTGTGCTCTTTAGAGAAATTATTTTCATTGAAAGTAATATTACATTCTAAAGCTACATATGCAGCACTTAACGAAGCATAACAAAACTCCGACAACTCGCCTTAAATGTTCTGAACAATTTTTCTAATGCACTTACCCAAGCGCATACGATTTTAGAAGAAGTAGCGCATGTAGAAAGTGTGGTCGATATAAAAAATCCTCTGACCGGCATGAGTGAACCAGTGTTTCCCTTACAAGATGCCCAATTGAATTAATTTCTTTTCATCGTCAACCCAGCGACTCACCCCCCATTAGAGCCATAATACTCATATCATTTTTCGTTTTCCATAACTATTGGAATTATTTCCAATTAGGGTCAGAGAAAAAGTTCAATTACTCTTAACTTATTTTCTACCTATCATAGCGAAAATTGCATAGGAATTTATCTTGCCCAGACGAACCCACCCCAGCATAGCACAAAACAATTAAAGCGCCCATATAACGACACCCAGATAGGTGGGTTAAAATTTTAGTTAGTTTCTAAGTCAGTAAAACTAAAAAGTTTTCTGATCATCCTAACCGTATGATTTTTGCTAGTAGATATCATCCACTATGTTCACTATGAAGATTTGTATTGATTGCTCAATATTTGTTTTCTTAACTAAACTTACATTACAACTCTTAAGGCCTATCTATAATATTGTTATAAATAACTAGAGAACGATTGAACTTCGGGTTCGGCTTGGGTCGTATTCGTTCGTTGAAGTTCGATTTGAGATCGGCTTTTGCGAACACTTGTCAATTTTTTTAAATTTAAAAATGTTATAAATTTTTAGTTTTAATATTTTTCTCTTTCAAGCAGCCTTAATTAGCAGTAATAATACCTAGTTGAATAAATTATTGATTAAATAACGAATTCGACAATGTTTTTAATGAACATTTGCTGCTCAAGTCATTGTGACATTTTTGCATACTATTTTAAGAGAAAATACGGTATTCTAAAAAAATTTAAAAAAAAATTTCAGTCTGCCCCTCCATCGAGTGTGTCTAGTATTGGATGGGCGGTACTAACTTTATTTATGCTTCCTCAATAGCGAGCGCAAAAAATGGTAATTTTCTAAACGTAACTTCAGAATCTGAATATATGTATTAAGCATTTCTCCAAATCGACGACTGTTGAAACGTCAAAAAAAAACCCGTTCTTTACATAAGGATCGCCTTTAATGTTGTCGGCCTTCTACTGTTATTAATCTCTCATTTTGGATGCATGCCAACTCGAAAACTGATTACTTTAAAGCTAATTACACAACTTCATACAAATCACGTTTAAGGTAGCAATAGACCATTTTTTTTTTTTTTTTTTTTTTTTTTTTTTTTTTCTTGAAAGGCAGTTGTTTTGCCTTTTTATTTACATCAAACATATTTCCAATAGGTGCAAGGTCATTTATTATATTATATTTAAATAGCAGCTGCAACTTTTACCATTGCTTGTTTTTTCAATAACTACCAAATAAATAAACAGTTTTGAGCTTCTACAAATTATTGTAGATGTAAAGAAATACGATAAAATGATTAACCTTCTAAACAGAAGCGTACTTAGTGTAGGTCAACTGATTAGACTCAAGATATAAGCTGAAGTGAAGAAGCAACATTTTCTTAGGCAATCAACTGATTTGAAATAATTCTTGCTCTTTGCAAATGCCAATTAACTGCTGAACGAAAATTTCTTACCAATTTTCATTAGTTATTTATTAATATGAATTCTTAAAGAATTGTTGTTGGCTAAATGGTGTTTAATTTTGAAGTAATTGAAACCAATGTGGACAACTGTGAGTAGTGTTTTTAAAACCACAGTGCCCCAGTGTATTTAATTTTCTGGAAAATACCAAATTCAGAGTTCATTGTAGAGGTTTGTCAGTACAAAGTCAGAAGTATAGTAATTGCTCTCTCTTTTGACATTAAGCGGAGTGGGTAAAAGCGTAAGTGCTTGAAAAATTAGATCTGATTTTTTATTCAATTCTTACACTATGCAGGCGATGAGGCTTCACAAGCAAACAAGAAAAAAACAACGTTTGAGTACCTGAACTGGAGACATACTGGCTCCGTCTACCTAGAATACAATTCAAGGAAATGAAATGCCTATGCTTTCCAATAGAAAGTCTACTCGCGACGTAATTCCGATATAATTAGAAGAGATTTTTCGTAATTTCTACAAGTTTTCTAATTACTAAACTACTCGTAAACTAAAAAATGCACACAAGAAAACAGCAAATACTAACCGGTTTGTAAAAACGCCAAGTGAAAAAATTTAGCAAAGCTTTCTTCCATTCAAAGAGTCAACAATCAGTTAGGAAAAACTCTGGTAACTAATTGGCTATTGAAAAGATCTCGATTATAGTGTTGGAAAACTATCGATAGTCTGTAACATACGATGACTTTGATGTCGATAGCGTAACTATTCGATACTATCGATATAACTGACAGTTTGTTTTACATTTTATGAGTATTTTATACACTGTAAAAAAGAAATAACTATTCGTTTAGACATTTATAAATATATGAAACAAATTTTTTATTAATAAATATCACATATTTTTGATATAAGAAGTCTTGACTGTAATTATAAATAGGGCAGTTGCGTTCTTAAAAACCCCACGGGGAATTATTTCCAAAGCATAAAATAAAGTAAATTCGCTGCTTATGGTCTAAAACGTTCTATAAAAAAAATAACTTTGTGTTGTGTTTCTCTGGGAACAACGTAAAATAATTATAGAGCCGAAGGTGTTCTTACTAGTGCTCCTTTCTATGGTAAAGAAGTGAATTTTCACTACTTTTCCTTATAACAATAATAATAATTATAATTAATTTTAAAGTATATTTTCGCCAAGAATGATAGAATACAAGATTGCGCTGGTGCAGCTGCGTATGAGAAATGCGAAAATGGCAAACAAGCTACCAGTGGTCGGCCAATATAACGAGATATAAAATGTGTGCGGAAAATTAAGAAAAATTATCAGAATTTAATGATAAGGTGAGAAACCCATTACGGATTGCTGTTATAGAATGAAGTTGCATTTGAAAATTAAATCAGTGAATTAAATACGTCTTCTATATTCAATTCTTATTGTTGTGGTTGTGGTTGTGGTTGTTGTTGTTGTTGTTGTAACAACATAAAATACTACTAACAAGTTAATGCGACTTCTTATTTTCCCGGATCGTTTCGGTCGTTTATCATTTGGATTTGTAAATTTTTACGATTTTTGTTTTTGTTACTTTGAACAAATTCTACATACTATCCTTCCCAGTGTTCTTAACTCAGATACAAAATAATAAGTCTAATGGTTATCTTCATCGTCATAAATGTGATCTTTATAGAAATAACCAAACGAACATTTGTTATATAGAAAACATTTTTGTTTTAAACGATCGCTATTTACAGATAGCAAAGCGTTGAAATCCCCTTTCGTTATATAAGCATTCGGTATACTAGACGATTACTATACTTCATCAACAACTTCTCCAATCAGATGTCAACACACAGCTGGTATACTGTCAAATTAACTTATACGAGTACCAAGTACACACGACAAGTAAAACCAGTTGTTTGTGACTCATTCGTGACATTCTGTGAGAACAAGTTGAAAATACAAGTTTTGGCTCTGCAAAAACTACAAAAACCTACATTCCGAACCAATCATGATAATCCCGAAAACATTTAAATGTTCCTTGTGTTTTCATAGCAACTCTGTGTTCAATAATTTTTTGCCAAAAAAAAAATCGATGGTTTGCCATCACTACTTTAGAAAAAGAAATAAGAACAATAATAAGAAAAACTCGGTGTGGAGAAAAACTGGAATATTTATTTAAAAAAAAAATGGTATTACTTGGTGTGCATAGCGCGAGGGATTTATTTTGAAGCTCCTGGGGGGGCATTTTGGTTACCGGACTACGCCATAGTCAAAAGGTAAATAAATAGAGAAATGTCAACGGAAACCAGTTAGTAAAAAGTTATGCCGTTTGGACGGTCATGTTTAATATTGAAAACATTTTCATATTCATTACGGTGTGGACATGGTGTTAGAGTCAATAAGCGGTATGAGGTGGACAGAGGCCCCCTCTGCATTCTCCCAATCGTGAATTTTTGCTATAAAATAAAAGTTTGTTTACATTTTCTTGCTCGAGATTGGCTCTGCTATTGTAAATGAGGTACTCCGCTTTGAAATAAATACTTAAACATTCGATAGTGTTGAGATGGCAAAAAAAAAAACTATCGATACTATCGAGAATATAATCGACAGTTTTCTATCACTACTTAAAATCACGAGGTTTTTTGAAGTCTTCGATTGATGTCTCGCTCGAATTGCAATTCAGAACTAGACTCTCTTCTGTCAGGCTGTCTTTTTTTTTTATTAAGGATACTCCCGAACAGAGAATGCCACATAAAAATGGAGTTATTGGAAATACAGGGTTTTTCAATAGGAACGCTACAAAAGTTTTTTTTAAATAAAACAAAAACGGTTTGGGATTTGAATTAAATTCTTTATTCCTGTGAAAGTGCATTCTATGCCATTATCTATGGAACTCGATTTATTTTGCATGGGTACCACGGGCACGCTTGCAGAAGTCCAGACGCTGAACCCAATTTTCGACCAACTTCAAGCATGAATCGGCCGATACTGCTGCAATTTCGCGTTCGATATTCGTACGAAGTTCATCAATCGTCGCCTTGACGTAGCCCCACAGGAAATAGTCTAACGGCGTCAATTTGCACGACCGAGGCGGCCAATTGACTGGGCCATTTCGTGAGATGACACGTTCACCAAACTTGGTTTTCAATAAATCGATTGTGACATTCGCTGTGTGGCTTGTGGCGTCTTCCGTGTTGGAACCACATATTGTCCAAGTCCATAACATCCAATTCGGGCCAAAAATATTCGGTTATCATTGAGCGGTAGCGATTCCCATTCACAGTAACGTGCCGGTCTTGATCATCACGGAAGAAGTACGGGCCAATGACGCCGCCGGCCCATAAACCGCACCAAACCGTAATCCACCTGTCCAATAACGCATATTTTGCTTATTGACGAAGCCATTCAGCCAGAAATGACGACGACCATAAATTGGACGTAGCGCTCTTTAAGTGGAGGTCATTGACTCCGAATTTCGGTAGTAAATTTTAATAATTTCGACTCGTTGTTGGATCGTATGTTTATCTTTCCATGATGAAATGGCAAACCTTTCTGAAGAGAAATGTCAAAAGAGCGGGGAAAAATATGCCGTCCCTTGCTGTCACTATCGGTCTACTTTTGTAGCGTCCCTATTGCAAGACCCTTTACATTTACTCAAAGTTTCTAGCCACATTTCTAGCTTAGTTGACTCTGGCGGAAACTTAAAGCATTTTCTTGAGGAACTATAAATAAACTTTAAAAACCTCTCGGGTAAAAATTTGTGTGATTGTTTTATAATTTTGTTTGAATTTTAAGTAGATTAGGCCATATCAGCTAGTACTCGTATATTTCGCAATTAGTTTTAGTATTGTATATTAAAGCTAATAAATAATAACAATTATAATAATTTTTTATATATGTACATAGCAAAAGCTTTTGATGTATCACACTTTATCACTACTTTATCTCTACGAGTTCAGCTGCACTTAGCCCCATTAATAAAGCATTAATTTTACATCTAAAAAATTTCCTCAAGCCAACCCGAAATGATAAACAAAGTGAATTTTTAGCTTTCAACTTCGCACACATACTACCTCACGCATTTTAAGCTGCATCCTTTAGAAAATTTCATGCGAAAAACTTGAATGCTGCCGAATAGACAACCACATCCATCCATCCCATCCATTCATCCACCCCCCCTTGCAACGCCACATAAGTACACTTAAGTGCATGCCATACAAGGTAACGGTACATACTCGTACCAAAAAAAAAAAAACGAACGTGAAAATTGCACGTCAACTACGACGCTATTTTGCATTTCGCAACAACAAAACCTTTAAGTGTCCAATTTTTCACGACCCGAAACAATATATTTTACTACCAAACCAAACACGAACCATAAGAGGTTACAAAAAAAGTCGCATACTTTACGTCGCACTTACGCCAAAATTTTATGTGGGTGCAAAAAGCAAACAACAACAACAACAACAACATTAACACCAAAAACGATGCAACAATGTTCGTGCCACAACAGTACAGGTGCGTGAGCCGCTACGAAGGGATGAGGTTGGGGGGTGTGGAACTGCAGATGCCTTACTGAAGTTGAGACTAAGCGATGGTGAAAATGATTTCTAAAGCATACATTGGTAAAT
Source organism: Anomoia purmunda (assembly GCA_951828415.1). Classification (NCBI taxonomy): domain Eukaryota; kingdom Metazoa; phylum Arthropoda; class Insecta; order Diptera; family Tephritidae; genus Anomoia; species Anomoia purmunda. The sequence continues at coordinate 22,045,351 of OX639993.1, forward strand.
TGGAATTGTGAAGTGTTGTCAGGTGAGCTGGAAGAGTTGGATAAATACAGCAAGGTAGCATCAACGCACAGTAGCTCAAAACGAAAATGGTGCAGTCAATTTTTTTGTTTTTTTTTTTTAAATAATTATCCACTTTTTCTTGGAAATTTTTTCTCTTCACTTTTTATATATGTATAATAAAAGTCATGTAAGTCAAAATTTCAAACTTTCAACGAAACAAAACAAATTCAGCAAATTTCAAAAAAAAAAATAAAACTAAATTTTTAGAAAATTTTTTGGTATGCACTTTTGTAGCCAATTCAATTTTAGTATTATACAGTGCATGCTTCAAGTAATTAAAAAATTCCGGATGATTTGTGATAATTTTTTTTTTTTTTTGGCGGCAGTATCACCTCTTTTCTTACATATAAAAATTTTGTTTACGTTATATGGAAAAATTGGGGAACATTATCTACAAAAAGATTGTCAAAAACCAACGGCTTTTTGTAACTTTCTTGTAACTTGCAGTTTATTATACTAAAATTTAGTTAGATATACAATTATGTACATTTCCACAATTTTCAAATTTATATAAGAATTTTTTAACTCTGAAAATTTTTTTTTTTTTTTTTGAGTTTTTTACAAAGTTCGAAATTTTGACTTATATGACTTTTATTGAAATCTTCTTTGGTTAATTTGGTAGTTATGTCGTTCTAAATATAGTATGAACTATCTTATATATAAAACTCACGGTGTTTAATACCGCCTTTTATGAAATTATGTAGGTATATTTGGTATTGGTATATTTTTTATGATGGAGAGAGCGTTGCCACCTGTTCGAAACGTCAAATTTATTTAAATTATGAAACAGTAAAGTATGTGTGTAAAACGGCTCTGCTTGGCGAGGAGAAGGTTCATACATATATTTTGGCGAGGGTTGCCACCTGTTTGAAAAGTTGAATTTAATAAAAATTATTCACAAGTTATATAAAATAGAGAAATAAGGTTGGCAAACGGTTCGTCTTGTTAAGAAGCTATATTTTGGAGAGAGTTGCCACCTGAATCACACAATTTTTACTAAATTATGCACAAGTTTATAAAAAATTAAATGTGCGTTTCAAACGGTTCATTTCGCTGAAGAAAATGTTTATATATATATTAATAATAAATTTAAATTTTGAAGAAGGTTGCCACCTGCTTGAAAATTCGAATCTAATTTAATTATACACGAGTTTTTGTGCAACATCAAAATATGAGTGCATCGGTGAGGAGAGGGTTCATTCCAATATTTTTGATAAGGTTGCCACCTGTTTGAATCGGCGTATTTAATAAAATTATACACAAGCTTTATGAAATAGTAAAAGATGGGTGCCAAAACTCTGTTTTGCCGACAAGCTATATTTTCAGGAAGGTTGCCACCTGCTGGAAAATTTAATTCAATTATACACAAATTAAATTAAATAATGAAATGGAAGGGTTGCCACCCTTTTTAAAAGTCAAATTTAATTGAATTATGAACAAGGACATAAAATATTGAAATATGTACATATGTCAAACTGTTCGTCTCGGCGTGGTCAAGGTGCATACCTATATTTTTGAAAGGGTTGCCACCGATTATAAGTATGTGACAGAAACCGAAATGCGAAGAGCAATTAATAAGAATTCTAGTTTTTTTTTTTTTTTTTTTAAATTATTAAGCAAATTTTCAAGAGAACCATTGTAGGTACTAAAGTGGCATTGAGGAGGTTATAAATTACGTGTCGATAGAAAAGCGAGCGCAAAATAGTTTCATTTGGTGGCTGAGCTGTGGTAGCTTTTGTATGCAATTTGGATGAAGAAGAAAGTAGCAAAAGTTGCGAAAAATGCAGAAAATGTTGCACAAACATAAATGTGCAAACGTAAATACCGTTTTGCTGCTTATCCGCTGCTTGCGTGCACTTTTCTGTCGTTTTTCAGTGGCCATAAAAATTCGCTAAAACTGGTGGCGTTACGAATGGCAGTGAAAATTCGTAAACTAGTATTTATCAAAGGTACTGCAACAAAAACAAAGCAACTCTGTAAAAGGTTAGCACCGTCGGTTGTTGTTAACGGGTGTTAAGAAGCGACAAATTTGTAGTGCAAAGCGATTTATTTGCCAAAAACTGTATATTTATTGCACAATATTTCTTGTATTTATCGACAATTTATTTGACAGATATTGTTTCTTAATTTTAGCGTATTAAAATTTACGATATAGTTCCCACAATAATGGAAACTCACCATTTCCTTCAAATATATTCAAGTTTGCAAATAAAAAATCAAGTCAAGTCTTTTTGAATTCAAGTACTGACTTCCAAATTACAATAGTTCGTCAAATTTGTTGCACTTCATTCTTCACTAAAATAATCGTTTAGAAATTTGTTCATTTACTATTCTTACAGCCCTATGCTGATACACTGACGAAACTCAACAACCTGACAATTGTCATGTTAACTGCGCCTAAAAGTATGACGCAGAATGTAGACATAGTTTACGTAGTTGTCACATGCTCTGTAGGGCATACCAACTACAATGGTTGTGCTTATCATAAGAGGACTTAAACCCATTTTTACCGCATAGTTTTAGGCGCAGTAATCGTTACAATTGCCAGGTTGGTGAGTTTTGTCAGTGTATCACCATAGGACTGTTAATCAAAATTTCAACTAGATAATCTTTGTGCTAAAAAGCGACACGCCGTTATTGGAGCCCAAAACTATGTAAAAGAGTTCTATTTAGCATAACAAAACACATTTTTTCTCGATGGAAATAATTTTAATTTTAAAATTTGAACGGGAAACGTCAGTGTAGGTAAATGATAAGTACAATATATATTAAATAAATACTTGAAGATTTATTTGAAAACAACAATCTATCGTATTCAATTTAGAATCTGAATCCATACCTGATGGTAATGCACAATATAACAAATATTTTTTTTTTTTACTAAAAATTAAATCTTTAGAATGATTGCCAAAGTTATTGAGTTTTCTCAAAAATAAATTTATCGTCCCTAGTGCAGCTGTTAAATTGAGTTAAATCATCAACAAGTACTTACCTTTTGTGCGATTTTTCTGCCGCAGCTTTGTATTTTGGATGTTCACTACAGCAAGCCGTTAAGCTTGTTACGAGCTATAACTCAATGGAGTCTAGCGCATTTGAGTACAATTTAGCTTCTAAAACCCAAATGCGATTCAGCTCCATTCCTTTCGGTAAACTTCAAAACTCATTTAGCGCAACGCAGCCTACACTTAAAATAATTAAGTCTTAACTTCACAGAATTCAGCAACTATTCAGCGCGTGTCACTACAAAGAAATATATATAAAAAAAAGTATGATACGACTTTTGTATAGGCAGTTATTTCGTTTTAAGTATTTATAAATTCGTACTTTATTGTATTTACTCTGTGCTGTTACTGTATTAAATTCCCTCTCGTACGACTGCATCTAGCTATTATTTATCCACGTAAAAAATAACGGATTTACGTTTTTTCTATGCATACTTTCAGGCTAAAGACTTTGAAAAGTAGTGGCTTGATGCCGGGTAGACTCTATACACAAAACAAAACAAAAATGCAATTGCCCCTTCTAGTTCTATAAATTTATTTGAAGAGAATTTTAGAGTCATAGAAATATTTATGCTTTATGCTTGGTGACAATTTTGGATCGCAAATCGCCCAAACTTTCTATTTTCCCTACATACCTACACAAAACTGTTACGTGGATTACTGGAAAAGTTAAATGAAAACTTGCCCTTCAAAATACACCTTTTGAATTGGCAAAAGGATGATTTTGACCTTGAACTTTCAACAGAGTCAAATATTGGGAGGATTTCACCAGTTTGCCACACCTTCAGTGCATTGGTATTCTGGGCAAAAAACTTCACTCATTGCTCCTTGAATTATCATGGAATTTAGTTGTCGAAAATTATGAGGAGTAGTAGCCTTATTTACAAAAAAAAATTTCGGTAGATTTTTGAAATCTTTTTTCTTTTCTCTATTTTATTTTTTTCTTTGGTTTAATATGTTCACAAAAGTTAAGGCCTGAGACATTCGGAGCAATTTTGGCACAGAAGCCAACCAGATTAAAAATTTAAAACATATAAAGCTATCTCTGAACAATATTTTCAAAATAACATTAAAAAATAACAACAAAATAATATTTATTTTTTTAAGCAAAAACTAAAAATCCAAACTAACATGTTAAAAAAAAGTGTATGCTTAAAAAAAATGTCTTTCTTAGAGGAAAATAAAACAAAAAATTTACTTTTTCTTGCTAAGCAAAAAGTTAAACTCAAAAATCAACTTTAAAATCATATTTCAAGGAAAAATAGAACAAAAAATAACTTGTTTTTTAAACGAAAATAAAATTCAAATAATAATTCTTAAATTCTGAACAAAAAAACAAAAATCAAAAATTATTATTTTATTTGCCATGGAAAAAAATAAAACTCAAAAAATAACTTATCTTTTGAAGAGAAATAAAACAAAGAAATATCTTTTATCTTTAAGCGAAAATAAAACTCAGAATGTTACTCTTATTTTCTAAGCACAAAATAACTTATTTTGAAGCAAAAAATAAAACAATATAATCAATAATTTACTAAGTGAAAAGAAAAATTACAAAAATAACACAATCCATAAGAAGAAAATTGAACTATTGTAAAAAAAAATAACTTAGTTTTTTAAAGAAAAACAAAATTACTCATTTTATAAGTGAAAAATAATACCAAAAAAATTTTTATTTTTTTTTTTCAACCGAAAACAAAACACAAAAAGAGACTTTTAATTTCTGAACACAAAATTAAACTAATGAAAAAACTTTTTTTATTTACAAAATAACAAAACTACAAAATTAACTTAGTTTCTAAAGAAACTAAAACAACAAACTAACTTATTTTCTAAACGAAAAATACAACCGAAGAAATACTTTTTTTTATTTTTTAAGCGGAAAAAACTTAAAAGTAACTTTTAATTTCTGTGGAAAGGTGTAAATTAAATTTTTTTTTATTTGTTATTAAAAAAAAAAATACGAAAACTTTAAAAATAACAGTTATTTTTTAAACGAAACGAAAATAAAACTCAAAACGTACGTAATTTATGGGGGAAAAATAAAAACCGAAAATTAACTTTTATTTGCTAAGCAAAATAAGGTAAAAAATAACTCATTTTTTGAGGAGAAATAAAATAAAAAATTATCTGTTCTTCAAAAAAAAAGTAATTCTTAATTTCCGAGCAAAAATAAAAATCAAAAAATTAATTTTATTTGCAAAGCAAAAAAAATCACAAAAATGGCATATACATTGAAAACTTCTTTATTTTTTAAGCAAACAATAAAACTCATAAAATAACATACATATAGAACAAAGCTGTCAAACTCAAAAAATAACTTTCAAAAGTAATAGTTAATTTCTGAGCAAAAAATAAAAAAAATAGAGAAATTATAAAAAATTAACTTATTTTTTTTTATAAAAATAGTTTTAATATAAAACCAATTCAGTTTTTTTTTTTTTACAGGGTACCGAAAAAAACTTTCCATTTTTGAAATCCTCACAAGGTATGCACTTAGCTTTTTATGATACTGTCCAATGCACATACACACACATACATACATTTCACAAATGTTAACGGCACAGTCAGTCAGGTATTGCTATGCAGTCGGTATATTCCAAAGCCTAGTTTATATTCAGCGCTCATATGTAGAATTGATCGCGTGGCAAGCGAAACCTCATTCGTTTCGCAGTAAAATCCCTTGCATATTTATAGGCGCTCGAACGCGCCTACACCAACCATGCAACTTGCCCGATTGCTCTCAATTATTGGGGCATTAGTAGTTGGCCGCATGCAGAGATCAAATAAATAAGCTCATTACGAGCATAGTCTCATATGACAAGAGGTTGGCTGCTAATGCGCCTAAAAGTCGGCAACGTTTAATTAATGTTGATTAGGCTTAATGCTTGGCATAGTAATAGCAGTCGTCAGTCGTCGGGCAGCATACGAAATCGCCTACTCAAGCAAGCGCATTTGGGCAATGAATTCGAGCTCAGATAGTTGTCTGACTTGTCATCACCTTTGGACTTGAAATTAATGACGCTGAAAGTTTGACAAGTTGATTTTGTTTGTGTTTTGCTGCTGATTGTGGGAATAAAAATAGATGTTAGTGTTGTATTTGCTTTGTTTTTTTTTTTCTTGTCTTTTTTGGGCATATTGTGATAAGTATTTTCTTTGCTTACTTTTTTATAGGATAATTTGACTCTGTCAAGCTCATAGAAACGGGCAATAAACTAAGTACACAAAATGCTAAAAACAAAGTCGCTTGTGGCAACGTGCATGTAATAGAAGTGAATATTCTTAATAACTTAAGAATAAGACAGATTCAGTGTGTGGGGCAGATAGAGAGACCGAGAGCATCTCATAAGATATACCTAAAATAATACAAAAATTTGCATCAAAGTATTCGGTTTATTCACATTCATTGGTTACTATTTTAATTGATAAACTGTAGATCATATTTTTGGCAAAGAAAATTGGTTAACGGTAAAGAATCGTCGAATACTCTTTTCGAAAACCATCAACCGTTGCTAGGGTAAGGCCTTGTGCCTTATTAAGGAAAAATTGCCGTATCAGAGTGTGTAGAATGTGCGCCCTTTATTTTGCTGGTCCTGCGCTCAAATTGATAACATCAAAATTTATAGTAAAAGCTTTTTTCTAATACCTGTCACCATTCGGTAGGTAATGGCAAACTTCCGAGAGTATTTCTACTATGAACCAACTTCTTAAAAACTGGCCGTACGAAAATATTTCATTAGTTTTCTTCAACGATTTATCCTGTTTCCCATTCTCTCCAACGACGTTAGCGAGATGTAGCGACAAAATGCGTCATTTTAGTACTGCGCACAAAATTAGCCAGAAAAATGCCCAAATATTGACAAGGCAACAGTAAGGATAGGGAGAAAATAAAAATGTCTGAAGAGAGCTGAAAAGGGGGTCGTCAATTTCCGCTATCGCGGCATTTGTCTACCCGGTGGTTTTTTGTTTGTGCCATTTTTGTCCTACGTGAAAGTGTCCCACTTCGATCGAGAATTTATGAGCCGGCGCCATAATGATGGGCATCAACAACACCAGCTTTCGCACTAGATGCTCTACAACCCAGCGAGTAGCTTGCGGTATGACAGCAAGTGCGCGCCGAAGGAGATCCGTTCTACCAGTGGAAATGGGCACACCTTTTTTAAGCAGGCCACGTAGCAGAGGCGGAAGTTGCGGTCCTGAAAATGAAAGTCATCATCCCGTGGGGCACCCCGTGGTTGAATCAAGCCCCGTTGTCCTTGTCCCGTCCATTCAGTGCCCCGCACCATAAGTCCAGTCAATTGGCGGGTTAAAGTTAGCAGCTAGGAAGATATTGCGAGTGGGTTCGTAATTTTTTCGTTGGACCTCACCCAGGGTGCACCGCTAAAGAGTTTTTCTGGTTGCTTATGGCGTCGCGATATTTTTGTGTGGAATATAACAGCAACAAAAAAGCGAAAAGAAGAAGACTAATAAAATAAATATTTGTTCATTATCTGATACCTTGCCTACCGAAATGATCGCATCAATGCTTTATTTGTAAATAATTGATGAACTGTGTTCGAAAGTAAACGGAAATCTCTTCGACCTCGCCCATTTTTTCACAGGTAGAAACCTGGCGTTGTCCCCTACAAAGTCCTCGGCGACCCTTTTTACCACCTAGACGAAGGAGGTCAGGATAGATCTTAACATCCATATCGATGGCAACCCCATCCCAACGGTTAATCACCCGAGGATTCTGGTGGTTACATTTGACAGCCTGCTCTCATTCTCTGCGCATACTAACGCAATCGCCAATAAAGTACAGAGCCGCAACAATGTCCTCAAGTCGCTCGACAGCAGCACTTGGGGCAAATAAAAAGAAACGTTGTTGGCAACATATAAGGCGATTGGTCGGCCGGCAATAAACTACGCTGCGCCAGTGTGGTCGCCGAGAACCAGTAGGACACAGTTGATGAAGCTGCAGACCTGCCAGAATGCCGCACTTCGTACGGTGACGGGAGGCCTGCTGATGTCGCCTAAGGAACGTCTACACCAAGAGGTGAATGTGTTCCGCGCTAAGAAGCATAGCCTCATGCTCAGCGAGCAGTTCCTTGTTGGGTGTCACCGTTTGGGGCACCCAAATAGTCACTTGCTTGCAAACGAGCCACATCCGTACCGGTAGATCCTAAGCAACAGGAGCTCAACCGCAATCAATTGCAGAGGAAGAGAGTCAGCTGCCTCGTGAGTCCCGCGCTACTCTGGCCCAATTAAGATCTGGACATCAACTCCTACCTATCCATAATAAACCCTGCCATCCAAACGCATGTCCGGCATGTGGAGATTTTCCGCACGATACCAACCACCTATTCACATGCCTCCACAAACCAACTCATCTAACCGTCCTCTCCCTCTGGTCCGACCCCAACGAAACAGCATATTTCCTAGGCCTCCCCCAAGATGAGTTTGACGGCAACGACTATGGGAGAATCCGTTCTTCGCAGGGTGTGACTACCCGATACAACAACAACAAGAATAATATTTAAAAAAAAAAATAATTTGGCGCGTACATCATATATTTAACGCGCTGTTTGGCCTTTGCCGTCATTTGGGTGTTTTTTGTGTCAAGTTGACATCTTCCCACAGTAAATAAATTTGAAAGTTGCGACCAAATAAAGAAAATATTACATTTCGTTTACCCTTTATTCAAAGGATTCACAGCCAGTAACAACATACATATCATAATCAAAAAAGAATTATGATCTATTAACAAATTTAATTTCAAAAAATGGAATTCATAGTTTAGAATTTTGACACTCTTGTTATCGAACAAACGCCAACCGTTAGCCATTAAAAGCTTTGTGGAAATCAATTTTAAATACAAAGCGAGCCCGATCAGACTTTGGCATTTTCGGCTTCTTCAAGATTTCTCTCACAAATAATTTGTTTGCCTATTATTAAAGCAAACGATGAGTGAATTTTTTTTCCAAAAATAAATTTTTATAAAGCTATACAAAGCAAACGTTTGAATACTGAAACTTTTCGCATAGCCAGTAAAAAAGAATTTACGAAAATCACGCAGTCGTTATTGTCAGTTTGACAAAGCCAAAGCTATCAGAAACACAACATGAAGCTAATGACTTGAAGAAACTTATTATTTTTCCAAAAGCAAAATTTGTTTAGTAGGCCATTCAACGTTCCCCTCCAATTAGTGCAAAGTGACATTTTGATCTGCGCCAAAAATATGGAAAGCCTTATTAAGAAACACAACGCAAAAGGTATTTGAAGAAATAGCACATAATTATTTACTTGTCTCTCACAAAGCAATTAAAACTCATTGGCCTTGTTACACCCATAATTCACATACATAAATAACAGAAGAGGTGGCTCATTAGAAAAGTGAATTTTATACACCAAATTTTCCAAACAAATTTATGTGCTATATGTTTCCAAATATTACAGCGGCATATGGGTAGAGTAAGCGTGAAAGACGGGCCGAGAAGTTCACAAGTTTCCAAACTCGTTTACACGCTGTAAGTTTTGCTTAGGTGTTCGTCGATGTTATGCTTGTGTGAGTGTCATGGCGACGAAGAAGAAGTGTTCTGATGCAACGAACAGCGGAAGCAGGTCGTAGGCAGTGACTCTTCGAGCGAGTAACATCTCTGCGGCTAACATTCTCTAAACAAGTTAGAGACTGTTGTCTTTCTTTCTATTTGCACATTAACGCAGAATTCGATGGAGGCCAAGAGGGAAGGTTGCTCGGATACAAGAAAATAAAACTGCTCCCTTAGTGTGAGGAGGACTTTTTTAGAAGTATGATATTTGCCAAACCCTGTTTGTTGTTGTTTAGAAAGTGTCAAGTTTCTTAGCTGCTGTTTTTTTTTTGTTGCTAACTTTCGTGTTTTGGTGCGACAATGTAAAGTCATTTTTAACGCTTGCTTAACACGTCGCACACTCACACCGGCATCAAAAATGTGCAACTCAACGACGAGCGAGTCAAACGAAGGCGAAAAATACCCACCAAGGGTAAAAAGTTGAAGGAAAGTTAAGAACCAAAAATTAAGAAATATATGTAAAAGTGAAAAGAGGAATGAAATGAAATGAAAAACTTTCAACACAAAAGGCAGACGAATTTCTCTAATTTGATTAGAAAGCGTTAAGGCGGCTCGATTTTTGTGACATCATTTAAAAGTTTTGGGCGTAAACTCTTTCGGTATGCTTTATACAATGTGAATGAGGTTGTGTTTTATGAGATGAATAACCTTACACTAAAATGGAATGAAATAAAAATAAAAATAAAAATAAAAATAGAGTGCAAACGTAAAGTAGAAGCAAAGAACGTAGATAGAAAACAAAAAATTTGCAACCAACGGTTGTAACGGTTATAATTTGTACAATAAAAAAAAACAAAGCAGCATATATTCATTATATTTCGATTAAAATTTCATCGATCAAATTTAATCGATAATTTCGGCTATTATTTTTTTTACTGTATTTTAGAATTTTTATATTTTTCGATAAAATTTTATCGATATTTTTTTCGGTCACAAATAATCTTTATTCTTCGATAATTTTTCGCAAACGCAAAACGCAAACAAATTTTTCGATGATAGCGACTGTATCAACAACGCCAATAATACCATTTATGTTTAATGATGGACAAAAATAAAATCTAAAAATATCGATAAATTTTTTTCAGAAAATATTAAATGCAGGAATAGCTATTATTTTAGATCAAAAAAGTAAACACTACAAAATATCGGTCAACGTTGTTAAAAAAAAACCAAAAATCACAAATTAACGATTATGCAATGATTTAAAATAAAAAATACTTTATATAAAACTAAAATCAGATATACCTAGCATATGGCATAAGAACTAGATCGATATATTTGAATTCTTCACAATGATTTTTTTATACGAAATACTAAAAATACCTAATATTTTCGGCCGCTGGTTGCAGCATTCCCAGCGTTTTCTATTATAAAATTTTAGTTTACTTCGCAATACCAGAATGCATTTAATATTCGTTATTGATATTAGATAATAACTCGCTCCAATTGGTTATTGGTGTGGTGGAATATATTAGCTAAATATTTTTACCACAGGCACGAAACAACCTGGCGGAAGACGAAACGGAAGGAAAATATATTTAACTTAGTTCTAGCAAAGAACGTAGGTCACAACAAAATTGCATGGTATTTCTTTTCTTATGGCAAAAACTATTGTTTTATTTCACCATCAATCAGCAAAATTCAAATTAGTTCCCGTATGGCGAAATCAGACGAGACTTTTTCTTCGAGAAGCGGTGGGAGTATTGCAACTACTTTGCTTCTACGTTCTTTGGAGGAAATTTCATGCAAAGAACGTATATTACAAAGAATTAGAATTTCACCACACCAGAAACCAATCGGATCCAATCAGATTATAATATAAATCAGCAAATCAGCGAAAGTCAAATTTTTTCTGGTATGGTGAAATCGGACGTAACTTTCTGTTAGAGGTAGGGTTGGAGTTTTGCAACTTCTTTGTTTTCGATATTTGGATGTATTGTACTTATATCGAAGAACGTAGATTACAAAGAAGTTGCATCGTGTTTCGTTTCCTCTGGCAAATATTGACCTCCAATTTCACCACACAAACCAGTTCAATTAAGTCAAATTTGTTCTGCTATGGTGAAATCGGACGTAACTTTCTGTTAGAGGAACGGCTGGAGTATTGCAATTTCTTTGTTTTCTACGTTTTTTTGGTTGCATGAATACTGAAAGACATGCAACAGATGGAAATGTCATGAAATAGAAATGAGTAAAATAAATGAAATGGCACTTCATCCAAAAAGTAAAAATTGTATAAACAAATTGGAATTGAATCAAATAGTTGATTAAGATCGAACGGAGTGGAAATTAAATAAAGCAAGTGGAACGAAATAAAATAGAATGGATTGCAATGGTAAAAACTAGCTAAGTTTAGGTTAGTCTGGCCGGCAATATGACTGGCATGGAATAATCGGCTCCCAGCGACAGCAGATGGATATAACGCTTCATGTGGCACTATACTATTCGAGGAGCGCTTAAGGCTCCAATGGTGCCTGCCAAGTCTTCCCAGTTAGTGAATGGCAATGCCACTAACAGGTTTAGCTGCGTCTTTGATACCACAGGCCATAAGCAGAAAATGTGTTTCAAGTTCTCTTTTCTTTCGGCCATCCTGTATTTTCTACATCCATCGCTAGTTAAGATACCTATCATAATGCTGCAGTCACTTGATGAGAGCGCCAGGATGAAGCGAGGTCGCATTCCCTCCTTTAGTTTGCACATACATATGTATCTATTTCGGTCTGGCAGTTTCGTGACTGCACGCCTTTTTATAATCATATATGTAGATATCTTTATAAAGTCTTTTTGTCCGAGTGTTTCGTAATCTCATTCACTATTTAGTTTCCTGCGTTACTCTTGTGACTAGGTACCAAGTAGAGAGGTAGTCGCTTGTTTTGTAGCCATCCGATCGACTGCTTCCATGAATCCTGCGTGGATTCCCGTACTTTCAGCCCCGAACAGTATATCTCAGCTCTCATTCCGTCCTTCGTTTTTGATAGAATTTACGCCAGCCATTTTGTTCGACTCCATTGCGATCAGCCTCTATACAGATTAGGGTTATAATCCTTACAAAAATTTGTATATGTACGTTAGGGATGATCAGCATTTTCTAACAATAATAAAATACACTTGTCATAAGCAACTACAACAACCACACATTCATTGTTAAAGCGGTAGACTGCCGTACTTGAATTCTTTTGGGATATAGGAAAAAGAAAAATCGGCAACACATACCTGCTTTGGATCACTGGCGGCGTACTTGCCTGGCCAGTCCAAGGCTGTGAATTCAAACCCGTGTTATCTTCGAAATAACACCTATAATTTCTACCGCTTTAATTGTTATTGCCCTTTTCCAATATTTTCAAAACGAAGACTAGGGCGTTTGTGGTCGAATATCTCCGAAACGGCTCTACACCGATTTGTATGAAATTTTGTATGTATATCTGATAGGTAAATTAGTATTTATAATTGGAAGAGGGTTGCCACCTGTTTGAAATTTAATTAAAATTTGCAGCAGAAGCTTAATAAAGTATTAAAACATGAGTGTCAATTGGTTCGTCTCGGAAAGAAGGGACATAGCTAACTTTTGCGAGAGGTGCCACCTGTTCGAAATGTCAAATGTAAATAAATTATTCACAAAATATAAGAAATGCGAAACTTTGGTTGTCAAATGATTTAACTCGGCGAGGAGAAGGTTCATACACACTTTTTTTCGGAGGGTTGCCACCTGTTCGAAATGTCAAATTGTATTAAATTAAACACAAGAATATAAAATATATCAAACGGTGCGTTTCGCTGAAGAGACGGTTTAAAGCAAGCTAAATTGTAAAGAGTGTTGCCACCTGCTTGAGTTGTGGAATTTAATTTAATTATAAGCGAGCTATATGAAATGTTAAAATATCGATGTCAAACGGTGCATCTCGGCAAGAAGGTTCATAGCTAACTTTAAGAAGGTTGCCACCTATTTGGAAAGTCAAATTTAATTAAATTACTTTTATATACAAGTTACATGAAATATGAAAACATGGGTACTAAACATGAGTACAAAACTATTCACTGAGGAGAAGGCGTATAGCGTACAGAGAGTTGCCACCTGCTAGAAAAGTCGAATTTAATAATATTATAAAGAAGTTATATGAAATAGTAAAATATGGGATCTCAAACGATTCGTTTTGCTGAGGAGAAAGTGTATAGGTGAATTTGTAAACGCAAAATTTAATTAAACCATACGCAAAGATATAAAATATAAAAAAAAATTAGTGTCAAACTGATCGCCTCCTAATCCACATTCTCTTTTATTTTATCTTAGCCACTCACTTTCCCTATACAATATCTATGGTGGAATTTAGTATGGATTTTCAAAATGCATTGGCTTTTCATTTCAAAGATAAATTGCACTAACACTTCGAGTCAATGAGGATTTAGCGAAAAAGTTGAAAGAAAAATAAATATAACCAAAAATCAGGTTTGGCAAACCCGTTTCAAATCGCATAGCATTTTGCGAATTCAATCAAGATGAGAAACAACAACTGCTATATATTAGAGGTTAGGCTAAAAATCACAACTACAAAACTACATGGGTTGGATTTTTTAAAAAGTTTTAATAAAATAGCGAAAATATTGAAGCTGCTACTTGAAAGATTAATATCTCACTCCCATCACGAGCAGATAAACACACCACGCAATAGATGAAGACAACAGGAAAAAAATGCAAAAAAAAAAGTTAAGCCAAAAAAAAAGACATTTTCGAAGCTTGTAAGCGGCTTACACGAAATTGAAATTGGCATCTCCTCAGCTGTCGCCGCAAGGTGTTGCATTTTTTATGAACTCAAAATCAATCTTACTATAGCTTTTACTCTTTGCTTTTACCACCACACTTACACAAAAACGACTTTCTTGCATTCTTCAATTTTCGAAATACAAACACATACATAGATATATTCAACGTCGTGTATGAAAAAAATAAGACGCCAGGTCTTACTTTAATTGCCGTTATCCCAGAGCGGAGCACGTATGTTAAAGGTGAGACTGCCAAACGGGATTACAACGTAAGTAGCAGGAGATTGGGAATATCACAAATCGAATGCAAATCAAAGGGGGGGAAGAGGGATGGAAATAGGAAAAGATGAGATAAAAGCAAAGAAAACATGAAACAGAATTTATTGAAAAGCGAGGCGCTAGCTTACGATGGATGGATGCCCAAGGCAATATACCGAATAAGATACAATGGCAAAGATGTTGTTGGTGTTAGTGAAGTGTAGGATATTACAGGTATTAGAGATGTTAAAAAAGAATTTATACGCTGCGAAAGGCAAAGTGGAGAAATCGAGCAGACAAAGCGCAGCTGTCACCACACGAAACATTTTCAATAAATTTTAGCTAGAAAAATATGCGAACTTTTGCTATACATATATACAGTGTGCGACATAAGGATAGTACAATCACGTAACTACAATTTTTGGCTAATTTGAAACATGGGAATTATTTAACTATATTTTTATTAAAAAAATAATAATTTATATTTTTATAAAAAAAAAATTATTTAAATAATTTAAATTTAAATTTTTTTTTAATTTAATTTTTTGTTTTTCATTCATTCTACAAAAACACCGGTTAAATCCAAGTTTCAAACTTTTCTCATATGGGGAGGCAAATTCAACAAACTTTAGACAAAATTTTTACATTTTTAAATGGAATTTTGATAAAGAAATTTGGAACACATATAGCCCATTCCAATTTAGTACAAAAATTCAGCCATACAACTTTTCAAAATCAAAAAAAAAACACGTGCACCTAAGTGTGCGAGGCAGAAGTAAGACTTCTATGCTGATTCCAGAAAGTGTTAGAAAGTTAAATATGGGAGTAGTAGCGGCAGAAGTAGCTAGTAGTAGCATTAGTAAAAAGAATAGTCGTAATTAGTAGTGGTATTTGTAAAAATAGTAGAAATTAGTAAAAATAATAGTAGTAACATAACTAAAAAAAAGTAGTTAGTAGGAGCATTATTCAAAATAATAGTAGTAATTAATAGTAGCATAAACAAAAATAGTAGCAGAAGTAGTAGTTGTAATTACTAAAAATAGTAGCGATAATTAGTAGTAGCTGATAAAAAGTAGTGTTGGGTAAAATAAGAGAAATAAGTAAAAATAGTAGTAGTATTAGTAAAAAAAGTATTAGAAATTAGTAAAAAATAGTTGTAGTAAAAATAGTAGTAAAAGTTATTAAAAATAGCAGAAGTATCAATGGTATCATTAATAAAAATAGTAGTGGTAATTAGTAGTAGCATTGGTTAAAATAGTAGTAGAACAAGGTAAAAAATAGAAGTATTAGTAGTAAAATTAATAAAAAAAATAGTAGTAGAAATTAGTAAAAACAGAAATAGCTATTAGTAGGGGCATAAGTAAAAATAGTAGTAGTCTCGGTGATAGAAATAGAGTAAATATACTTGTAGAAGTTTTGTAATTAGTAGTACTAGTAATTAGTAATTGTAGCAGTAGTAGTTGTAGAAATTAGGGGGAAAATTCAACAAACTTTAGTCAGTAAACTTTTTAATTGGAATTTTTAGAATAAATTGAAACTCGACCTTTGTTACACGCGATCAACACTACCTACATACGACGCGACATCGATGCGACTTGCGTTAAGCGATGTAAATATCGGTCTCATGCCGCTAAGGAAGTTTTGCTTCAATAAACGGTAATTTGTAGCTAGTACATGAAATTTGAGATTTACTATACTAAAATTTAATGTGTTAGAAAGCTGCTGCATGCTCAAAGTTTTTCTAAAAATTCGAATCAAAATTTTCAAAATCCTATGCAAAGATTGCTCGCTTTTTCCATTCCATTTCATTTGGAAAAAGTGAAATCAAGTTAAAAAAAAAAACAAGTTTACATATCGCTCGTTTACTTAAAGGGTTACGTATTCCAAACATTTGAATTTCAGAAAATGTTTTCATTTTAGTGCTCTTA
The DNA here is from genome assembly GCA_951828415.1 of Anomoia purmunda. Classification (NCBI taxonomy): domain Eukaryota; kingdom Metazoa; phylum Arthropoda; class Insecta; order Diptera; family Tephritidae; genus Anomoia; species Anomoia purmunda. The sequence goes on from OX639993.1 coordinate 22,061,944, forward strand.
ATATACTTTTAGGATTTATTTACCCGTTGCTACTATAAAATTTGTAGCACAAATTTATGAGCGCGTGAGGCATAATTTCAGTAGCATACAAATATTAAAATTGTAAAATTTGCTAAACAAAATTTATGTAAACTCATATTTACTATATACCCAAGCGAAGTGCATACTCGTACATACAAACAAACATTCACAAATATTAATAACATTTTAATCTTCTAAGCAGACTTCTATTTCCAAGCTCTCGCTATCTTCTATAACCCGTTCACTTTAGTTACTCGTGACAATTTGCTTGAATTTCAATGTATAACCATCGTAAAATGCAAAATTTCGCTTTACTACCAACGAAACGATCGTAAAGCGTTTATGGGTTTTTATCATGGGAATTGTGCTCGTACGCATGGGTTTTATGAATATTATTATTAGTGTACGTAAATAAATATTATATTAGTTTGGAGCGCTAACATTTTACGAGTATGAGGTTGCAACGCAACACAATGGCGTTGACGGGTTAAAATACAAATTTTTACTCAGCAGCACAGCTTTTTAAAAATACTTAGAAGCCGCAAGCAATTTTTTTTATTAAAACTGTTTGCTTATTAGGGTTACGATATTTTTATGCTTTAACAAAATAGAGTTTTATATGAAAGACTACCGTTTGCCACGACGAATTCTTAAAAATAGAGGGAAAAAACCATACCCCTCTAATGCCAAAAATTTATATTTTATTAACCCATTCAGGGGCGTAAAACTAAAAGAAAACAAAAAAACTGTGTTCGTTCTACGTCGTTTCTGTATGAGATAAAACAAGTAAAACTTCTTTGTGGTGGTAGAAATTAATAAAAGTAGTCGTAGTAATTAGTAGTAGCATTAGTAAAAATTTGGTAGAAATTAGTAAAAAAAAAAAATAGTGGTAGAAATTTGTAAAAATAGTGGTAGAAATTTGTAAAAACGGTGGAAGAAATTCGTTAATAAAAATAGTGGTTGAAATTACTTAAACTTAGTAGTAGAAATTAGAGGCAGAAACTGGTAAAAGCACTAATAAGTCAAAAAAATTGGTATAAATTTGTAAATAATGGAAAAAAATTGTAAAAAATAGTGGTAGAAATAAGTAGTAGCATTAATAAAAAATAGTGGTAGAAATTACTAAAAATTAGTGGTAGAAATTAATAAAAGCATTAATAAAAATGGAAGGAGAAATAATCCAAAATAGTGGTAGAAATAAATCAAAATAGTGGTAGAAATTAGTAAAACGATACAGATGCGACTTCTTTATACGATTCTGATACGACTTTCGTTACGCGATGTAAAAACTAACTGCTTAGCGGCAGTTTTACATCAAAATTCTGAGGAATTTTTATAAAATTTGTACAAATAATAAAATTTTTGGTTTTATTGTTTACGCTAGTCAATTTACTTTTTCTTTATTAAGCGTCTTAAAAACTTGTAGGAAATTTAGACACCACATTTCGCAAGGATTCGAGAGCATTTCGAAAGTGTTTGCTAAAAATTCCCGCAACATGCCCCCTTAAAAAACTGGATATAACCTCAAGTGAGCAAAAAATGGGGGCAACAGACTTTGCTGCCAAAATATGGAGTCTGTCATCAAATGAAAGAAGTAGTGAAGGTTGAGTTCAAAGTGGCTGCTTCTTGGAGCTCTCTTAGATCCGAGATCCATTGTGATGCCGCAATACATACAACGGAATGGGAACTTCTTAATTGTCATCTGCAAAGTTCAGCGTGCATTTAATAAATCTACAAAACTGTCCGCCATAGAATGGATAAGGTGCGCTTCTATATAACTGAAACTTATATGTGAATTGAGTAGAAAGTGCTGAGATGATTCCCCGAAGCTGTTAACGCACAAAAGGTCAGTGCGGATATTGAGGTGCATCGCATGGATACCCATTCGGCACTGCCCTATAACTGATAGGCTGTAGTTCGGATATCCGTCGAAGCTCCCGTTATCTTCCCCGATCTCGCGGCCCTATAGGTTGTCGCACAGGTCCATCGTTTGCCAATCTGATCGCAGGCTCATTTGGTCAGAAGCAACCGACGGTGAGCAGAAGAACTCTGAATAGTCTTTTTCAAATGTTCCCTGCCTGGTCAGCTTATCCGCTTCATAACTATCTAGGATATCACTGTGTCCGGGTAACCAGATCTTAACGTAGAAGTACCGCGAAGCTCTCGAAAGAGAAGTCAGGCAATACATAACTACTTTCGGTCGCAATACTATTGAACCTCGAGCTCTAAGTCCCACCTGGCTATCGGAGTAGATATAGATATTGGCATCCCTTACCACAAGGAATGACGTTACCAAAGTGTTCTTTAGGAGCCATGGAAGGTAAGCAATGGTGCATTGTCTTCGAATTACCACTATCCGAGTTCAAATGATATCCAACATCCGGCAGGCAGACAGCGGCTAAAACTGCCATTCTTCTTCTCCGCGCAGTATCTATTGGAATTGTATTCAACATAATGTTCAGTGCTAGTAGTTTCGTGGTCTGAAGGGATCCGCTGATTCCAATATGAGCCTATCTTCGGGTCCATTCCAACTTATTGACTGCCGAAGTCCTGACCTTGTAATCCCACCAGACAAGAAGCTCATCAGAAGTATCGGTTCTACTACCTGCTCACATAACCATTAAATATGTAGGTCTAGGCGCTGTAGCATTTATTGATAGCCTTTCTCTTAACTACTACTCAATTCCTCCCGGTAAAGGTATAGGCTAAGAAATTTGCATGCAACACCGCCATAAGAACAAATTCAGTTAGGAAATGGGCACAACTGCCTATGTTGACTGATTACACGATTCCGACCGGCCCGACCGAAACCAAATTCATTACCCAACTGCCCGAAAGGGAAGAGAGGGGTATTTTCGGAACAGCTGGGTATAACTTTCAGCTTTCGTCTACTTGATTACTACAGGGGTTTTCAAGCGGAGCTTATGGCAATCTTGAATTCTGCATCACTGGTACAGTGTGATATAATTCCGGGCGATAAAAGCTTTATTTTCGCCGACAGCTAGGCGGCTATTAAATCCCTAAGGAAAACATCGCTAGCATCAAGGTTAGGTGCGGAACGCCGCTGATCTCTTAACGAGATGACTGAGACATTCTCTACACATATTGTGTGGGTTCACGGTCACTGCGACATACGAGGTAACTGCGAAGCCGATTAGCTTGCTCGTCAAGTCACGACTCTGGCGGATAGTGATATTAGGGATTCTACTGGCATTCCACTGCAGGCATGTAAGCGATTAAAAAATCAAAAATTTGTTAGAATCGCAAACGACAGGTGGAAGCCTGACCCCACTTGCCGAATTGTAGGGGCACTCCGGCCATCGATGAGTACCAACGAACGAAATCTCTCCTCAGTTTGCGGAAACGCGACATTAAGATGACGACTGCAGTACTAGCCGGGCATTGTTTATTAGGTACGCATGCAACAAGACTGAGGGCCCACTGGCGGGACTGCTGCAGGAGTTGTTGTGAAGTGGAAGAGGAGAAACCAATACATCACCGACTCTGTCGCTGCCTGGTACTAGCTAGAAGGAGAGCTGAAGCCGTAGGTAGTTATTTCCTTAATGAACTTGACGATCTTAGATCAACTGAACTTAGGGACTTAGTGAGGCTCCTTAGGAATACGAAGTGGGTTTGGGGGTACCGGCGTTATACATATAACAGCAAAAAAGTTTAGCTAGTGTGTATGGGACAAGGAAAATTAAAAACTGGGTCTATTAATGCGGAAGGAACAGTCGCTTAGTATAAATCAGAATACACGTTTTTATTTCGCCTAGAAGGAATATTTACAATGTTCGAGAACTGTTATGCATGGGAATATGTTTTTTCCATTGCTTATTTTTTATCCTATCTCATACGTTGTAAAATAAGGATATTGATGAAGATTAGCTTAGAATATAAAAATGATGAAAATGACAGCAGAGAAGAAGACAAAGATCAAGTTAAAGATAAATAAACAGGTAGATTACACGTAAAGATGAAATGCATAAAATTTGGGCAATAACTGTTTACAAGCAAATTTAAAAAAAAGAAGATAGTCTATAACTTTTAACGGTGAAATAACAGTTATTTTGGTTTCATGCTATAAATATCATTGCCACAAGCCGTTAAATGGTAGGCAATAAAAAAAAGTTTTTGGCCTCATAGTTTTTTGTTTCAATACTTAGCAGTGCTGCGTTACTTTTAAACAAATTTGCAGTTAGTATACACGGAGTTCCTCTCTCGCCTCTCACGCTCACTAAACGCCAGGTCAATTATTATTCATTAAGTTTTATTCAACATTACATTACGTTTTTTTTTTTTGTTACTCTGTGATCTGCCTTTTTTCGTTTGCTTTAGCTTTTTCATTTTTTCCCACCTCCATAGCGACTTTTTTGACTCCATGTCTTGGCGCTGTCAAGCGAACAGTTAGATAGGCGTTGGCAGCATATACGACAGCGATACCCGAAAGGGACGGCCGCATCTGACAGTCACTTGTCATGCTCTTTACAATGAATAGCCAAAGCGGAAGCTACATATTTGAATTGCAACAGAAATTTTGTGAGCGAAAAATGTCAGGTAGTAAAATGCAGACATTTCATTGCGATGTTTCGTTTAATTTAAATGTTGCTTTCTCAAGCGTTTTTGAATCTTTGTCTAATTCCACCCATCTGGTCTTAATTTCCTCATCCAACTCAAGTCTAATACCAACAAATTGAATTTAAAAAATTTACTAATTTTTATAGTTTAGTTATTGTAAATTCAATTTGTTTATTTTTTTTTTTCAACTTAGCCTATCTAGTCTAGTTTCTCATATAAGGCAGAAGCACTAATTGTAAAGAGTTTGGAAATTTTTTCGAAATGTCCTAACGGCATATGGGTTCATTCTAAATATGTGCATATGTTAGGTGCTCCTCAAGCGCACTTTTGTGTATGTGTATGTGTGCATCAAAACACCACAAACTTACTCAAAGGCAACGTACTGCGGTTTGATAGCAACGGGCAAAAAAAAAAATTTTATATAAAAAAAGTGTGTACGTAAAAGCCACAAAAATATAAAGCAGAAACAGAAAACGTAAGTAAATCGAGTGAGTGCAGTACGTCAAGTGGTGACGAGCCGCGCGTTCGCCCGCCCGCCCGCTCAACTACCACATGCGCTCTCTTCCCGCAGTCGAAAGCATAGAGCGCTGATTAAATGCCATTAAAGCCCGCGGCCGCCGCTGCAGCTGCAAGTATTTGACCTGTCGACACCTGCTGCCACTCTGCCACTCTGCCACTGCAGCCGCTCCACTTGCCGCCACACACACACACACGCACACTTTCATCACCTTTTCCGCTCTTCATTTCATTTTCACCTCCATTTAATTTCACCTCTTCTTTCATCTCTGACGTCCCAAGCTGTTAGCGTCTCCTCATCGGTACTTCTACAATTTTATGTTTTTTTTTTTCATTTCGTTTTCCGTTTTGCAAAGATTTCTGATTTCTTTTTGCTTTATTTGAATGCTCGTAGTTTTCTGCTGACTTCATGTAGGGAAAAAGCAACGAAAACAATAAAAATGCAAAGCAGCATTTTTTATTCGCACAATGAAATATTTGTTCGATTGTTGTGTTGTGGGTTTTCGTTATTCCACTACTTGTATTTTGTTTTTTGTTTTTGTTGTTTGCTTCTTTTTGTCTGTTGTGTTGTTTGCCGGCTGACTTCGTAGGTGCACAGCGCATTTATTTGAAAGTGTGTGTGTGTGTGTACACTGTAACTGTATGCTTATGGCAAAAGTAAAGCAGGTCATATGGAAATTTATTTTCCATTTTATTCAGCATTATTTTCCATGCCTTTAACATCTTAATATCTTTCTTTTCCATCAGCATTTACTTTATTTGTTTTTTTTTTTAATGCAATTTTTATTTTATCACTTTCCACCCCCAAGTAATGAAAATGCATGAATTCTTGCCACGTGCTTTTTGTTGCCCTACGCCCTACCAAAGAAAGGGTATAGAACAACAATTAGAATGAATTGTAGGCAAATAAATATCTCACTATACGCTTATGATCATTTAGAACCCGGTTTTAAGGCGCGTTCTCGACGAAAGATTCTAAAAAAAAAACAATTACATGCTGCTTTTATTTCTAGGATATTATGGGACTACTTTCAGATACAGCAGTCCTTGTTTTATTTTTAATTAAACTTCTTTTGCAAAGCCGTTAAAAAAGTAAAATTGTCACAGAAATTGTGACGCTTGTCATCTTTTGGTGGTGAAATGCGGGAGTACACCACGCAACGGTGACACTCTCGCTCTCTCGCTTAAAGAAGCAAGTGATTGGGCTTTAGACTGAGTGGAAGTTAATTGAACCGGAAAACTTATTTACTTATTTTCAAAATAATTAAGTATTTTTGGCAAAAATAACTGCTAGTTTAATTTAAAACAAAATTTTTAAATAAGTTTAATCAAACACTGACCACATAATGCTTTTTTTACAAGATTCACAATTTTTTTTCATAAATTTTTTCTGTAATTTTTTTTTATATATTGTATCAAAATTTTAAACTTGGTACAAAATTTATAATAATTCCGTAAATTTTCATTAAAATTTCAAAATTTGTAATCAGAATTTTTTGAAACTTTTGGGTAAGCAGTTTGTACCCAATTCAACTTTAAATAGGCTAGAATTCCTGTTGAAAATTTTTGGAAATTTTGGTTTTGAATTTGTATGATTTTTGTTGTAGAACGAAGCAAAGTGGCTCGCTTTACCACACCCGAATGTTCTGTATTTGAATCAAATTGATCGAGCGCCAGCTATCGGTTTTTTTTTTTAATAAAATATTTATATTTATGTGGGTAATACATGTTATGAATTTCTATTAAATCGGACTGTAAATAATGGGTTTAGAGATATCAGGGTTCCAACGCCACCTATCGGAAATTTTGTTTGCGCACAATGGATACCTTTTGAAAAACACATCTTATAAATTTGAGCTCAATGGGGTCAGTACTCCCGAGTCTATAAATTACATACCAACAGCTACACAGGGCTATTTTATTTATAAGATATAGGACAACTTGTCACACATTGACCTGACCCAGGTGGCAACACTCCCAAAAATATAGACATGAACCTTCTTCTCGACGTGACGAACGGTCTGACCCTCATATTTTAAAACTGCATATAACTTGTGTATGCTTTAGTTAAATTCAACTTTTAAAATAGGTGGCAACCCCTTACAATATATATTTATAATCTTTATTCTCGCCAGCACGAAGTATTTGACATTCTTATTTTAACTGTATATAACTCAAATTAATTATATAAGATTTACTAAAAAAAAATACTTAGCGTGCAAAAAAAATGGCTGCCTTAAGTTCAGGCAGGTGCCACGCCGATGAATCTACCGACTTACATTTCTTCTAACTGTCGCATTAAAACCTTCAAGAAGTATTACCAGGCGTTTTTTGTTTTACCAGTGAATGGCAATCACAAATTTTTCCAAAAGTATTTATCTAAATCTAATCATCAATAGGTATGCAGATTGGTTTCGAAGTTCGTTTCTATGAAAGAAAAGTCAAATGCATAAGCGAATTATCTCAAAACGAAATGAATTGGAATGCATTTTTTTTTTATAAATATTTGTATAGATATTTTTTTCAATATTTACCGAGCAATTTTAACCAGTTGAAAAGACATCCAATTGAAGTTTATTTTTAAAAATTAGTTAGATTATGTATGTACATAGGCTTACCTAAAATAGAACAAAAACAATTGATTAATTCGTGGTCAAACTAAAATATGTGAATTTTAATTAATAACTTTTTTCATATATTTAGACTAATAAACTATCCTAGTTATAATAATATAATAATATACTATCCAACAACAAAATTATTAATAAAATTATTTAATATGACATTTTTGTGGTACTTATTTCGATGAAAGTTCATTTGGTAGTAATGAAATTTATAAATGAAACTTTTATATAAAAAGTGATTCTAAGCCCACTCTGAGTAAGGTAATTTTAATAAGGTTTTAATAAACATAAAAAGACCATGATATGCAGCTCAGTGGAAAGCTTCACATATTTCATGCATACGCATTAGGGTGTCTCCTACAAAAAAGATGAGGGTGGGAAACCGGAATTACCAAATTTATTATGCTTTATGAGATCCGTCACAATATTTCTGAAGAATATTAAGATTTACGTCAGCTACACTAATTTGAAAATACCGCAAAATATGGAGTTTTTTATTAATATTTTTGCAAAAAAAAAAATAAAAAATCACCTGAGTTGATAAAAAAAAGTTTAAACTTAAATGATCTGCATAAAAATATTTAAACATTTTTTCAACGGAATCGTACCAAACAGATTTGAGAAAAAATTTGTGCATGAATGGATTTCTTTGCGAAGAAATAAAAAGATTGGGAGAATTATAAAGTCAGTCAAGTTTTGGGTGTGTAACACAAGTTGAACAAATTTTAAAATATTTTTATGCATACCTTTTAAGCTCCAACTGTTTTATCAACTCGGGAGTTTTTAGGAAAAAAATAAATTTCAAAACTTTTTTTTATTTATATTACTTATAAAAAAAAACATTTTAGGAGGTAATCACAAAGGTAAGTCTTCATATTGTATTTATACGAAATATTTTGATTGGTACCTTAGAAGATAATGAATTTTTTAATTTTGATGGAAAAGCAATACCAAAATTTTACAAAATTCACAAAAAATCATCAAATTTCAAAAAATTCTCTTACTGTTTCATTAGAATTTTTAAACATTTTTTTTTTTTGATAATTTTTTATGCATACGGTTTTTAGCATTTGCTTCCATACAAAAGTAAATTTCTCTTCATGCGTTATATGGTGGAAAATGGTCAATAGCATCAGCAAAAAAAAACAAAAAAAAATATTTAAAATCAACGCGAACTTTTAGTCGCTTGAAACTTGCTCTTTGTTATACTAAAATTGAATGGGCTACTAAATTACATACTTGAACTTTTTTTTTAACGGATTAAAACGTCGAAAATTTTAGGAACATTTTTTAAATGTATTAAATTTTCAGCGATATGCCTTATAAAATACCGATCTCGATAGGTTGCACACTAAACCTCGCCTGAATATTAAATAAATTCATAGATCACAATATTTCACGGCTTTAGCTGTATAAATGAAGAAGTTTGAATGCAAAACCTCGCCCTGTTCGGTGTGGGTAAACATTTGCAGGCTTTTGGGTGACTCATTAGAGAAATCGCTAGATATGGAAACAATCTAGCGCAGAATGTAATCTACACGCGAAGCAGACTAAAACCATTGGCATCTTCTCCACGAGAGAAAGCAAGTTTCCATTTCACAAATCGCTTAATGAGCCAACTCTTACGCTCTCGCAGAAAATGAAATACTCGAATATAATCTTGGATAGTAAACTTACTTAGCGCCGTAATGCGGAGGAATGAACCTATTGCTACCATACGCAAAAAAAAAATTAGCTTTCATGTTGGATACAGGAGCAGTACTCAACACCGATTAAAGCAGTCGGAATCTTAGTAATTCTTTTGGGTGTTCCATATAGGTCGGAAAACTTCAGGTTAGCTGTAATGCAATTAGGCTAAATTCGGTCATTAAATGGGGATCGAAATTTACCAAGAGATGACATTTTATAATCCAACGTCAGCGCCTTTCAAAACACAGGAGTCCCGAAATCCTCGTATAAACTCCGACTCAGCTCGTACTTTAACGAATAGGAAAATAAAGGATTGGCCGCCGAGCCTTGGGTGTGGGGCATCCCAGCAGATCTGTACTAGTATGCGACAATTCAAGATCTGGTAATTTCATCCACCTAGATTGCCCTCTCTGGGGTCTCTCGAGTCTTAAGATACTTTTAACTCCTTACTTAAAACAGTGAAACACGAACTTCGAATGGAATTAACCTTTCCGGTGACTGTGTCAAGATTTTAACTGCCTTTCCAGGACCCCGAATATTTCAGGTTCGTTGCTTTCATCAAGAGGCTTGGCTATCAAAGTTTGGGGAACATGGGTGAATCTCTTAGATATATCAAGGCAACTAAGTGGTTCCATTTTTAAAGAACCTTATGTACATATATGGGTAAATCAACTCAGTTAGTTGGCCTGATGCCGCACAATTAATACCTGCTAATCCGCCGGTCGAGATTTTGCAGCCAGTTTGAAATAAATTCATTTTTATAACAATTAAATAAGCAGTTTGAAATTCAGCGAGTACGAGATAAAAGCGCCCAATGCTTTCGATTTTATTTTGAGAATATTCTTTTCAATACGAGTATTGTTTCATTTATCATGGTTGTTTTTTGTTTCAATGTTTTTGTGCACCTTGATCTAATTAACGCCACAAAAGCCGATTGTAAATTCACACACACACACACACACACACAAATATATGTGCATTTATGAACCTGGCCATGTGGCACATCTCATATATACCCGGTAGTGAGACGACTAATTAATAAAAAAAAACGCACTAGTTTATGAACTGGTTTTTATTGGAGATAAACATAGCAGTTTGACAGTGACTGCGTCGCAGGGACATCTGCCAAAAAAGTTGAAGAAAAAATTTTTTTAAAAATCCTTCCCAGTAGTGCGATTGACTAACTTTAGACGATCGGCAATCCTATTTTTTGTCGTTTGCAGTAACGATTGTGCGTTTTACTAATTGATTCTTATATCTATCTATGGCTAACCTGGAGCGTCAAGCATTGCGTTTTCTATCCCTAATGAGTGGGAGCGCGCGCCTTACACAGATAACCGAGTCAAATTTTTAACGTTTTCTCATTCTCGCGAAGTTCATTGCTTGGTGTTTTATTTTATTTGCCATTTCCTCTTTCCATTTTTCATTTTTCATTGTTATTTCCTTTCCTTTTCACATGTGTTCCGCAACCAACTTAAGGAGACCCGATTTGTTCTACTATTACTACGACGCCCAATTACTACTGCTAATACTAACTACTACTACTACTATTTACTACTACTATTGCTACTACTTCCTGCAACTAATTTTAACAATGCTACTAATGTTTTACCAATTTCAACTACTATTTTTAATATGGCTACTGCTAACTACTACTACTATTTTCACCAATGCTGCTACTAATTACTACTACTGTCTTTTACTCATTTCTACTACTATTTTTAATAATTTTTACCACTAATTACTACTATCTTCACTCATTTCTAATACTATTTTTACTAACTTCTATTACTATTTTTACACATTTCTACTAACATTTTTACTAATGCTACTACTAATTACTACTACTTTTTTTACTGCTATTTTTACTAATGCTACTACTATTTTTTCGAATGCTATTACTTATTATTATTACTATTTTTACTACTACTAACATTTTTACTACTTTATACTACTATTTTTACCAATTCTATTACTAATTTTCACTACTATTTTTAATAACTGCTAATATTTTCACTTTTTATACTATTATTTTTACAAACTTCTATTACTACTTTTACTTATTTCTACTACTATTTTAACTAATGCTTCAACTATTACTACTGCCATTTTTACTATTTTTTTACTTATGCTACTACTAATTGCTACAACTATTTTGATTGCTATTTTTACTAATGCTACTACTAATTTCTTCTACAATTTTTCTACTTTTTTACTGGCATATTTACATAAGCTACCTGCATCCCGGAGCAAACGTCAATCAATTGTTGTATCCGCTCACTTCTTGACAAATGAATAAAACCTTTATCAAATATTCAAATGAAACACCGAACTTAAATTTTTTCTATCGCGATAAAATCACGAATTTATCCTTTGAGTTAACAGCTTCATATTTGTTATCGTTTAGTTTTCGATAAACGACTACCTAACGACAACAGCTGAGCCGGCGATAGCGAATATCGTTAAAAAAAAATGACTGCTGAGTGGCAAAATCGTTAAAAATTTCGTTAAATATCGTTAAAATTGTTTAGTAAATAATAGTACAGGAGTTCAGGAACTCGGCGGTTGCAACTGATCAACGAGTGGTGAGATTCTGATGCAGAGGCTAATTAGTTTGTTAGATGAAGTAATTACTTTGGTCAGCAAACTGGCTATAACCTAGTTTAGACCTCATACTAAGTTTCACTACATTGAATATCTTTACACTTACTCGCCCAAGTATTATTTATGGGGTCTTGCAATAGGGACGCACAAAAGTAGGCCGATAGTGACAGCAAAGGACGCCATATTTTTTCCCGCTCTTCTGACATTTTTCTTCAAGTAAGGTTTGCCATTTCATCATGGAAAGATATACGATCCAACAACGAGTCGAAATTATTAAAATTTACTACCGAAATTCGGAGTCAATGGCCTCAACTTTAAGAGCGCTACGTTCAATTTATGGTCGTCGTCATTTCTGGCTGAATGGCTTCGTCAATAAACAAAATATGCGTTATTGGACAGGCAGCAATCCACACGTACTCCATGAGTCAACATTGCATATGTGGTTCCAACACGGACGACGCCACAAGCCACACAGCGAATGTCACAATAGATTTATTGAAAACCAAGTTTAATGAACGTGTCATCTCGCGAAATGGCCCAGTCAATTCGTGCAATTTGACGCCGTTAGACTATTTTCTGTGGGGCTACATCAAGTCTATGGTCTATGCCAACAAGCCAGCGACGATTGATGAACTTCGTACGAATATCGAACGTGAAATTGCAGCAGTATCGGCCGATTTATGCTTGAAAACCGTCGAAAATTGGGTGCAGCGTCTGGACTTCTGCAAGCGTTCCCGTGGTACCCATGCAAAAGAAATCGAGTTCCATATATAATGGCATCGAATGTACTTTCACAGGAATAAAGAATTTAATTCATATCTCAAACTGCTTTTGTTTTATTTTAAAAAACTTTTGTTGCGTTCCTATTGAAAAACCCTCTATATGTATGAGCGTATACTTTGCAATTCGCATTGTTCAACAACGGCAACTTGGCTTTCGAGCCAAAACGCATTGCTGCAATGCTCCAGCAAAAATATTGCAGCAATTTACAAATATTTTTATTATTATTATTGCTATTGCTATTGCTATTGTATGCACTAATACAATCGAGAGAACAACGATACAAATAATAATAAATAGCAGATTAAAACTACATATTCCAATAAAAATAAAATAAAATAAAAACCAAAATGCTGGTGGAGGAGACAAGGTAAAGTGTTTACAAATTGCATATGCATGCAAAATATTAACAATAATAGCAGACAAAGCAACAACAATAAAAATATTTAAAAAAAATAAATCTACCAACAGCAGTAGTGCATTTAACGCATGACAATAAATGCACTTTTATGAAGAAATATTTGAATAGAGGAGAAAACATATTGAAATACAACGTGCCATACATACTATACTTATGCATAGGAGGGAAGCGGGGATGGTAAGAGCAAAAGCAAAGGGAAAATAGAGAAAGTAAGTTATGAAAGAATTTATAGAAGAAAAAAAAAATGCTGACAAAGCGGCAGTAGGTAAGTCTACTTTTTATACGCACATTTGCACATACAAAACACTCACAAACTTGAATGCATAGTTACATTTACACTCTGTTGCAAAATGGTAAGATCCACCCTGAATATTAGCAAATAATCTCTAACTCAATTTTCTTTCATTTAATTTCCGTTACTTTACAATCGAAATAAATTTCATTCTCTAACAAAAACCATACTTATACGAGCATAATCCCAAGTTTCGAATTTTGTTTAACACTAAAAAAAGAAATGCAATAAATTTTCATCAATTGTTTAAACTTTTTAAAAAGTACACAGATTTGTAGCCAATTATTTCAGTATAACAAAGTGCGCATTCCAAGCTATGCTAAAAAAATATCGATGCATCAAAATATGGATATTTTGTATGATTACAGTGGATATACATATATTGTATCGATATATTTCAATTTCGAAATATCGATATTCGATATTTATTACCGAGTATCAAATTATTTCTTCATTTACTTTAATAGGCACTCAATTTGTTTCGTTTTGAACGTGACTGTGCGCAATAAGTATGCATTTTTTTTTCAGGCACCAAAAATAATCGTTATTTTAATTTTTTCGGATAAAGAAATCGTCGGGAAGAATTCGTTCAAAACAAAACCCGAACATAACGATCGTTATGTTGTGATTTTTTTCCATCACATTTGATCGCTACCTGGCGATTTTTATTTTTTGCTTTTAATTTTTATTTCCTCGACAAAATTTGTTCGATATTTTGCGACTATTATTTTTTCGACAAACAAAAAAATAATCGCTGTTTCTGGATTTAATTTTTTCCCTTCATAAAACAAAAATCGTATTATTGTTATCATCGCCGAAAAAATTTTTGCAATTATTATGATCGAAAAAATTTTAAGTTCAAGAATAACGATTTTTTTGCTATTGAAAAAATAAAAATTATAAAATATTGAGAACAAATGTGATCGAAAGACTTAAAATCACAAAATAACGCGATAAAATCATGATTTTTTTTTTTTTTTAATTATAAACTTTACGGTGTCAGATTTCTTTCACTATCGAATATTTGGACAATAATTTAGGTAATTGTGCCATAAGGTAAAATGATCAGCATAGCGAAATATCGATATTTTGCTCCGCATATACGATATGTGTCGATATATTTTTTTTTTCATTTGCACATCCCTACTCCAAAATTATATGGATTGCATTGGAATTGGAAGCATAATAGTTATCAGAAGTAAGAAAAATGGGAATGATTTCGTTTAGAGAAAACACATTTAACTTTATACAGGTTTTTACTCAGTTTAAAGAAATCTTAACTCAATCATGTACAAAAAAAAAAACGATATTAAAGTGAGAAACATTTTTTTTATGTTATATTTTTCAGTGTAGAGATTACAGTTCATTTCTCAGAATTTTACCTGCCAAAGGTGTTTCGGTTTTCTTCCACAAAAAATATATTTTTTTTTAAATAATTTTTTAGTTACTTTTTGCGAATTTTACCTACCAAAGGTGTTTCGGTTTCCGTCCATAAAAAATATTTTAACATTTTTTTTTAATATTTTTTTTTTGTTTTTTTATGTGGAGCCAATGCATGTACGTTTTTTTTTGTTCTTTAACTTAGAAATTTTGATGAAAATTCGTTTAAATATTATGGAATTTTTATGAAGCATGAAACTTGGGTTTGTATGGGTTTTGTTAGAGAATGAACTGCATTTTAGTTGAAAGATAACGGAAATTAAATATAAGGAAAAATTTGAGAAAATTTGTCAATATGTGGTGTCCTTGCAATTTGAAACGGAGTGTATGCAGCTGCATATATGTACAGTGGAAAGCACAAATGAGTACACAATGCATTTTTCATTTTGTTTCATGATCAATTTTTTTTTGTTAATTTGCTTTTTCATATTGTTTATTCTCGAAACTCTGATAAAAAAAAGTTGAAATTTTGATAATTTTTTTCCTTTATTTAATACATTTGAACAAAGTGAGAAATGTGTATTTTTTTGCCTTTTGTTAGAGAGAAAAATAATTTTACAAAAATACAAGCAAAAATGTATTATGAAAAATATGGCGAATAATGTTAATTCATTTCTACTCCCCACTGTATATAGTATGTAAGTTTGTATACTTATGCACTTAAGCCCTTGTGCACTTACACTTGGCTGAGTACAACTGCAATTTACAATATTTTTCCACCAACCCCCCGCTTCTTTTTACAATTCGCCCCTCAGTCACACGCACTATACGTATGGCGAGATGTATATAGTTTTAATCCATTTTTGTTGATGTTGTTGTTGCTGTTGTTGATATGCATTGGAACACTTCAACTACATTTGCCATGGATTTTTCTCATCTTAAGTATTCGTGCATGCGTGTGAAAAATTCTTTGCTGCATATTTTCTCGCAATTGCTGCACTTGTAGCCGTGCAATGAATTGCATTTTATGCCACTGTCAGCCACACACACACACACACCCACATTCAAATTTAAACTTTTAGTTCACTACAAATGGTTGTAATGTGTAATCGCAATTTTTTCGCCATCCATTTATTCACTTATTCATCTCAATGGCAAGCGAGGAGAATGAATCTGCCGCATACGATTTGCCATTCAGTCATTGCTCTTCACCACTAACAGCTGATTTTAATGCATTATAGATCACATGGAACAGGGCAGCCAAGGGCGGTAGATGAAGACACGCACATTATATTTTTAAAACTATCCTGGACCATGGTATTCACCATAGTCAACTTCCACCACGCCATTATTTGGAGGTCTAATGCACAGTTAGGGTTTATAGTTTATAGTTTAGGTTAGGTTGAAGCAGTGTTGCTGTGTTGCCAGACTTTTTTTCACAAAAGGACATTCCCAAATAAAAAATGGCATTTGAAACAAAAAAAAACAGTGACTGAAAATAATGTTTAAATTGTAATTTTCGTTGTCGAATATCAAATGCTTACAAATAAATATCAGAGAATCGTTTTGAATACCTGTACACTCAAAAAAATATCGGGGTCTCAAAAGACAGCAGCACGTCAATGAAATGAAATGGGGCTTACGAAATACATATTTACTACTTTTTTAGAAAACATATTATATAGGATTTTATGCATTTTGTAGAAATCTTTACTAAATCGGGAGCAAATATCGCAATGGGAAGAAAAAATTACATCAAAATAAGGAACAGTGTTCTTAGGTTTTTTGTTTTTTTTTTTTTACAGCGAAACTTGTACAGTGATTTTTTTCACGTATTCAAAATAATTAATTATGTAAGATAAACCATCTAAATCAAGGTTTCAAACTTTATATAAAATTCACAAAAATTCAAAATTAATTTTTTTTAATGCCCATAAATTTGCAAAAAATTAGCCTTTTTAAAAAAATTTATTTTAAAATTCCTGGTTTTCGTAGCACTTTTACAAATATTATATTGAAATAAATTTTAAAGCCGTATTTCTATAAAATTTCAAATTTTGTTTATAAAAAATTTTGATTTTCAAAAACCTGTACAAATCGATTTTCTTGAAATTTTTATGTAAAACTCTATCATATGCTCCGCCCAATAATGGGATCTATTATTTTTTTTTTTTTTTTTTTTTTTTTTTTTGTTGAATTCTTTACGTGTGCAAAACACAAATTACTAATCTAATTTTATTTACTTTCCGAAGTAGGTGACAACCCTCTCCAAGGCTTTTTCAAAATAAAGCTTTCTTAAAACTCCTTCGTTTAAAACCCATATTTTACTATTCGATTTAACTTAGTACAATTTTAATTGATTTTTAAACCCTCGCCAAAAGGATTTTTGAAATTTAGTATTCACATTTTTTTTAGTTTGACACTCATATTTTAAAATATCTGTTAGTTTAAATAAATTGAGCTTGAAGCATTTTTATTTAACTTATTATAGTTTTAAGATTTTTTTTTAAACAGATGGCAACCCCTTCCAAAATTATTTTTGAAATCACACATTTTTTAAATTTGCAGTTTGGCGCTCATATTGTTAAATGTCATTTATTTTTTTAAATTAACGTAATTTGCATTTAAACAGGTGGCAACCTTCTTTAAAAGTATTTGGGAAATGAAGCTTTATTGAGTCTTGCATATAATATTAAATGAATTTGATTTAACTTATTATAATTTTGATTAATTTTTTGAATAGGTGGCAACCCTCCCCAATATAATTTTTGAAATTAAGTTTTCTTAAAACTTCTATTTGGGCATTTATATTGTAAAGTGTGATTTATATTTTAAAATTAACTCTATTTGCATTTAAACAGGTGGCAACCTTTTTGCAAGACATTTGGGAAATAAAGATTTATGAAGGATCTTTCGTTTTCTACCCATATTGCACTATTTTATTTCATTCATTGCTTTAATTGAATGTAAGCTTTCAAACAGGTGGCAACTCCCTATACATTGTAGTAACCTATATAACGGACTATATATGTACATACATATGTATATACATATGTGTCAAATCTAGGCCAGGTCTTTATATAGCAATATGTGACTGAACATACATATTTATTTAATTGGCTGTAATTCTTTTAACAGGTGGCAACTCTCAATATAATATTGTCAATCGATTAAAGTAAACTATGTACTTATTTTTGTACATTCATTTTGCTTGGCACCAAGAAGTCGCCTCAATATAACTTGCTTGTGCCGCATACAGCAATCGTTTTCTAAAGTTGCTTTGTTAATCCTTCAATTTCCAATGCAGCAAATTTTATTATCGTTGTCTATGTCTGTAGCTAAATATTTTCTAGGTCATGTATGTTCGCAGCAAATTGGATTAGCGGAGGGCGAAAAAGGCATGAACATGATTCCCACATTCCTTTGCTATTTCTTGGCACTCAATTGCTGTGTCGCATGGACCTTTTCTTCTAAAAAGCATTACAAACAAATCTCTTACATGCAGGGTGCATAAAGTATTTTAGGATACTAATATATTGAAAACCTTTGGTATCTTTCTGAAGAAAAAATTTTTGTATAGCATCACAACATCATTGGGCGGATAAAAAGTGTATGGCGACTGCTGCTGGTTTTGAAAGATGTGACCAATGAAGGACATGCCAACCCATTTATTTCCTCAAGCATTTCAGGTGAATACTGCTGCATATGTGGAAGTTTTATTTAGAAGCATCAGTGAAACCCAGAATTGACTGCATAACAATTTCGAATTCAAGTTTTAAAGTCCCCTATTTGAGTTTTCGAACATTATACGGCGAAAAGTCGACGTTACCTTTTAGCCATCGTAAGTGAATTTTCACTCTTCTAACCAATATGACGTTAGTGCCAAGCGTAGTTTAGCAAATCAAAAAATTTAGAATTCAGAACACAAAATTTAGAACTAAGAACTTTGATCTCGAACTTGGAGAATTTTTAATATAGAACTTCGAATTTATAACTTAAAATTTAAAAACTAGAGATTAGAATTTATAATTTAATATTTAGAATTTCAAAGTTCAATTCTATAACTTAAAATTTACGAATTAGAAATTAGGACTCCATATCTAGAATTTAAAATGTATAAATTAGAATTTGCAATTTAAAATTCAGCAATTAGTATTTAGAGGCCCAAGTTTAGAATTCTGAATTTAAAATTTAGAATTTAGAATTAAGAATTTAGAGTTCAAAATTTAGAATTTAAAAATTAGAATTGATAATGTAGAATTGAATTTTTTTGTTAGAATTTAAAATTACGAATTCAGAATTTCGAATTCGGGATATTGAATTGGGGCTGTAGAATTTTCAATATATTGAATGGCATAAAATTTAGCAATTAGAGGCTAGATCTAAAAATTTAAGAATTCGATTTTATAACTTAAAATTTAGGAATCAAAAATTACAATTCAAAATTTGGAGTTTAAAATTTATAAATTAGAATTTACAATTTAGAATTCAGTTATTAGTATTTAGAGCGCCAAGTTTTGAATTTTGATTTTAGAATTTGGGCCTTATAGTTTGGAATATATTGAATTTGGAATGTAAAATTTATAACTTAGGACTTTAAAATTAGAATGCGGTATTTAAAATTTTAATATTACAATTGAAAATTTATATATCAGAATTTGTAGTTTCAAATTCAGTAATAAGTATTTAGAGCGCCAAAGTTTAAATTTTGAATTTAGAATTGAAAATTTTGAATTTAGAATTGCAAATCCTCAATTAAGAACTTGTATTTAATAACTTGCAATATATTGAATTTCAAGTGCAGAAGTTGGAATTTATAACTTCGAGTTCGAAATCAGAAATTTAGATTTTTAAATTTACATTTTGGAACTTAGGATTTAAAATTTATAATTCACGTTATTTATGAGACAGAAATTAGAATTAAAAATTTAGAATTTATAATCTACATTAGAATTTAAAATTTAGAACTCAGTAATTAGCACTCAGAGCCCCAAATTTAGGATTTTGAATTCGGAGTTTAGAATTTGGGTTTAGAATTTAGAATATATTGAATTTAGATCATAAAATTTAGAACTTTTAACTAAGAACTTGAAATTTCAGATTTAGAATTCCAAACGTAGAATTTATAAATTAGAATTTACTATCATTAATTTGTATTTAGATCCCTAAGTCTAGAATTTAGAATTTAGAATTTAAAATTTCGAATTCAGAATTGAGAATTTATGCTTTAATATTTGGAATATAATTAAATTAGAATATAGAATTTATAACTAAGAATTTGAAATTTACAATTTAGAAGAGGGAATTTAGAATTTATGAATTAGAATTTACTATTGGGAATTCAGTATTTAAAATTTAGAGTCCAATGTTTAGAATTTTGAATATATTATTTTCAATACAGAACTTAAAATTTGGGTTTTAGCACCTGGAATATATTAAATTTTGAATATAGAATTTGGAATTTATAACTTAAAATACGAATTTTAAAATTTAGAATTTTGAACATAGAATTTTTAATTTATTATTGAGAATTCAGTATTTAGAATTCATAGTTCCGAGTTTACAATCTGTAGAGGAATATATTGAATTTACACACTTTTTTTTTTAATATTGGGGATATATTTAATGAATCTATTTAAATACAGCTGTGGAGGCACACGTTCTTCACCACCGCGTGTAATTAAAACAACTAATTTCTCAGGTAACGCAAAAAGCAATAAACTAAAACAAAAATATTTACGACCACTGCCAGAGTTAAAGGCTAAATGGGATTTTGAGTTTAAAAACAACAAGTAAATCTCTAATGTGAGTCCATTGAGAATCTGCACACACCCACCCACCCATGCTATTCAAGAAGCTCCGTCAAGCAGGCGTCCAAATCAAACAGCAAGAACGCGAATAGCTGAGCGCAAAATTAGCATGTGGAAATTAATATGAAACCAATAATCTGCAGAGCGCAGTCGGCAATGCAACAAAGAGCTTACCAACACAATAAGTCATTTCGCTTTTCCCTTCGACACTCCCATTTGTTGTTGTTTGTTGCTCTGTCTTTTTCAGAGCGCCTTGATTAATGACGCAACATGGCCACAGCAATAGGGACAAACGCATGCGAAATAAAGCGAACAACATATAGAGACACACACGCACACACCCACAACCACTGTAAAGGACACACTGATGAGATTGACATGAACAGTAAACAACAGCAACAACAACAACAACAACAATAATCAACAGAGCAGTTTTATGCCGTTGCATTAGGATATTACCATGCACATTATTGGCACGTTGTATTCCGCGCAAACTACTACAACTTCATGCCACACGGCGCATACCACATGCCACATACCATATGCTACATACATCCATACATGAAGCCCTCGCTTGGCTCGCTCGTAGCTTAAAATCGGTATGTTTGCCTGCAAAGGGTTAAAAGCCACAAAATCAACCAACTGTCCAATTAAGCTGCCATAAGAACAACAGTAGCCAGTTGCAGTGACGACCGCTGCTACAAAAACAAAAACACAAACAAAAACAAAAACCAAATCAGACGAAGCGAAAGCAGAAAAATGTGACCACCTCGACAAAACGTCGGCAACACAATTTCGCACATTACACTCACACAATTCGAAAGCAACTCATCGCGCCGTGAGCGCCCACCGTGAAACAAAGTTGTGTTAAGTGACATTGATGAAAGAAAATTAAAGATATTTGGGTAATTCACAAGGTAACATAAATCATAGGCATCAAATTTTAAATTTCAAAACCTATGTTGTTGGATTGATTAGGAAAAAATATAAGGTCAACGAAAAGGAAGTCTATTACTTTTCCAATAGACGGCTTTAGTAATCTGTATCTTGCGTTGTATAAGTGCGGCCGGGTTATGCTAGCTGGCTTTAGAAAACTATGATTTTGTACTAAAAAAAAATTCTCAGACATTTTTGTGATGGGCACGCATCAAAGATGGGCACCAGCAAGAGCAAATACGCCATTTTTACAGTTTTTCTTCGATAAAGACGAAAACGCAAGCCATGCGGCCGGTAATTTTGATATCAAAGATGCACCACGCTCTTTAAGTTCAATTGCCCGGGAGCTAAACATTGCACGAAAACCCGTTTGGCGCCATTTAAATGAGACTAGATACAAAAAGAAGCTCCATGTAGGGGTGCCACTAGAGCTAACGCAAAAAAAAACCTCATGGACCGAATTTCCATCTGGGAGTCGTTGCTATATCGCAACAAAATCGATCCATTTCTAAAGCGGATGGTTACTGGTGATAAAAAGTAGGTCACTTACGACAACGTCAAGCGAAACCGGTGGTGGTCGAATCGCGGTGATTCGACGCAAACGGTGGCCAAGCACGGTTTGACTGTTTTGCTATGTGTTCGGTGGAATTTGCAGGGGATCATCCGCTATGAGCTGCTCCCCTACGACCAAACTCTTAATTCGGTCTTGTACTGACAACAATTGGACAGTCTGAAAAAAAACCAATCAGCCAGAAGCGCTCAGCTTTGGTCAATACGAGAGAAATTGTGTTCCATCACGGCAACGCCAGATCACACACATCGACAGTGACTCGCCAGAAGCTCCACCTTATACTTTGGACCTGGCACCAAGTGATTACTCGCTGTTATTGTCTACCTGCAAGATAGCAACAAGTTATCAAACAAAACGGCGCATATTTGAGATAAATCCGATCTTTCGAACTTTGCTAAATAAAACCTTCAATTGAATGCTAACATAATGGATTTCCTTTCAATAATAATAATAATAATAATAATAGCCTAGCGCCTACACCATAGCCTGATGTTTGCCCGAACTTCTCCTACGCTTTGCGGTGTGCGTCTTGATAACGCCGTTTCCGACGAGTAAATGATTTTTGTGAGATCTACTTGCTCCAGCCAGGATTCGAGGCCAGTCCCACCGAATGAAGCGCATAAAACCATTATGAACTTAGCAATAATTTTAGAATATCCCTGACTTCCACACATCTAAGTCCTTCCAAGCTATTGTAGAATTGTCTACCTATGGTAGCGAATCTTCGTCTGGATAGAGCGAGGCACTGACACAAAAACTGCATCATCAATTCCTCCTAATCGATAGAAGTGTTTACCTATCAAACAATGTCCTACTAAGCCAGATACAAGCATGTTGACGCTGAGTTTGTTTAGCTTCAATAATGAGCATAGATGCCAGCCGAAATTGCCTGATAATTCTACAAGTGATCTCGTTCCACCATCTGTTGCCATCATTATATCCTCAGCCAGACATTTAGTGAGGCATCACGCAAGTTCATCGGCCTTAGAGTTCCCCTCTATGTCGCAATGTCCTGGAACCCAGACCACTTTTGGGTGAAATGACTCAGCCATCTCGTTGAAAGATGAACGGCATTTCATGGCTACCATGGAGGTTGCCGACTGTCGTTTGAGCGCATTTATTGCCGCTTGGATATCAGTGAAAATGTATGTATATATCAGATTTGGCTATCGTATTACACTTAATCAGTTTACTGGAACTGTTCCGCCTGAAAAACGCTACAGCGATCCAGTAGACGGGAGCTAATGGAGATTCCCAGGTTTCCAGAGTATACGGCGCCACCAGCCCTACCCTCGAGCCTTGAATCCTCTGTGTATAGGTGTATGGCCTCGCCCTTCTCTACAGTAATCCATTTCCATTCTTCCCTTGAGGGTGGGAGAGTCGTGAACGCTGTAGTGAGAGTAGGAGTCGGCAGTGTATAGTCCAACTGCCTAGGAAGCTCAGAGGGGGCCACAACTAACCCGCTATGGCCATAGTTAGTGTTTTACCAATCTGTTTAGAGTATTCAATCGAATTGCCCTACCGATTGTAATCTGTTCAGCATATCGGTCTACCAGGAATAAATTCAGTTGCGCGTACGGTGCCTGGGATGCTTTTGTTCTCATCGTACCCGTTATGAGTATGAACGTAAGCCTTTGGTCTTAAAGCATCTTTTTAAAATTTGCTCAAGGGCATTCCACTTAACCACTGTGCCGAAGTATAGAATTGACTTAACTACCGCGGTATAGATCCAGTATATTATTTCGGGTTCCATCCCCCATCATTCTACAAATGCTCTACCGCACTCTATCTACAATATTGGGCCTCTAACTTAGTTTCCTGTCCAATATGAGGCCTATATATTGGGCACCCCCCTTTACTACGAAGTGGTCCTGCGGTTTCCTCCTCTTCTTTGGCAGAAATAGTTAGTGCCCATTTTCGTATAGCACAGAAGAGTTCTGGACCTACAAAGAAAAAAGCTCATGCTCCCTTTAAATATGTACACTTCGTCTACAAAAAAATCATATAAATTGCAGACACAAACTTTTCACAGAATATTGAAAAATTCCAACAAAAAAAATTTGTTTCAAAATTTTTTATCGGAATTCCAATCAAGTAAAGACCAAACCGATCGTTAAATACCAGACGCATATTTTTATTTCAAAAAGTTAATATTTTGTATTTTTAATTAACACGTCTTTTATTTTTTTTGAAATATAAACGAAAAGAAATTATATGCCTTAAATGGCCCATCCCCCTTTTTAAAAAGTTTCGATTTTCACGCTTTCCTCGTACTAATTAAATGATTCGTACCAAATTTGAGCGAATACGTTCAATGATTTAATAATATATCGAATAATTTTTAACTTTTGAAAATTACCGTTATATGAGAGATTCGCGTGATTGTTCCCCCTAATTCTATAATTTTGGAAATTTTGTTTAATGAGGTAAACGCAAAGTTTGTACCAAATTTCATGGAGTTTGGTAAAGTAGTTTCGGAGATATATCGATTTGTTCTAAATTGAGTAGAGCCACGCCCCAATTTTCCAATTTTTTTTTTAGCTCACGTATCTCATTTTCCATCGCACTCGCGCATTTCATTTGAGTAAATTACCTCTATAGTTTCGCATTTTTTAATTTTCATAAATGAAAAGTGGGGCGTGGTTTTTGTCCCAGTGTTGACAATTTTCGAACTTATGCCTACTGAGTTAAAATGTAAAGTGTATACTAAATATAGCAGAGTTTGGTCGAAATAAAAAAAAAATAAGATTTTTCCACGATTTGAAACCGATGCAGTTTAAAAAATTTGAGAAAATTAGTTTTCATAGTCTGAGCTCACGCCAAAAAAAAAAAACAACAACAATCTAGCTCCCATTTTTAGTAGTACAAAAATTTATCTTTCTAATTTTCTGAAAATGTTCACAAAAATGTAGAGGGTACAGTTTGTGAATGACGGTGACCTTGCTGTTTTTTTTTTCAACTTTTTTGTCATGCAGTCACTGTGCCTCGTCTGCTGTTTATTTTCGCTGTTGAAAAATTACCCGAAAGTGAAATACTCGCCGCTACCAAAACCAACAGAAGCAACAAACACACTCACATCCGCCCTCACACTGCGTGGAGTTCGACATTGCGACAGAGCGTAATGTCATAATTAAATTGCAAATTGTAGCTTTCATGCCCTTTGCGGAGTTTCCATGCTGCCGCCATGCACCCGATCCCACCAACCCCGCTACTCAACGCTCGCACTCATTTAGTCAGTCAGTTGTTGAATTTCATGCTACTTCCTCACAATTTTTTTTGTTTTTTTTTGGGCTCACACTCAAGCACTCTACTTCCGCCAAATGCCGGATTGTTGCACACCCATAATGCCACTTGCCACATGCCACATGCATTCATCTGTTGTAATTAATGATTTTAGGCGCACTTCACATGCACCACTGGCATCGGATGGTTATACTGTCATTGCCACCAATGTAACCCGGCAAATGCAAATGTCAAATTGTTTGCGGCTAACTTCGGAGCGATATTCTAGTCGCCTATTTTTTTTTTGTTTTTTTTTTTTTTTTTTGCAAGCACATTCACTGGCGAAGCTTAGCAAGAAAGGCAAACACGACCAGCAGCACAACAATTAACAATTTTCACCTCAAACCAACAACCAGCAAGCGAGCAAGCGCAGCGCTTAACTTGAGTTTGAAACTTGGACATTTGGCTGAGTGGGTGTGTGAGGTGAGTTGCAAATGGGTGGTGGTATTGTGAAATGGCTAATATAAAGTGGTTTTTCGTACAAAGGCTGCATAATGGGCCTGAATTGGGAAGTTAATGACCTTATGGCAGTATTTGCCCAGAAGCGACCAGCGACCACGACAGGGAGTAATTGAGTGAAGCGCAAATGAGCTTAACATTTTTGGTAACATTGAACGGCAGGCGCGTGGAACTTTTCCGAGTGTTTTGACCTTTCCACCACACTACTTTCGATTTAACGCCTATGCTTGTAGGTGTGTACGGTGTGTAAGTGGATTTCTGTGGGGAAAACAAATTTGACACGCTGGCCACACCCACCCACACACACCTATACACCCATACACCTTTTCTCTCTCCACATGCAATGCCATGTACTCTTCTGTGCGGTTGGTGTGCGACAATTAAATGCGCTGTCAGTTTATTTGTCAATTTGTCAATGAACTCTGTAACGAAATGTGCACTCAATACGAACAACAATAACAACAACAACAACAACAAAATAACGCCACACACAACAAATATCGCAAATACATAGCTTAGGGGGGGTGAGCGTGGTGGGATGGAGTGGAGTGATGCAGGAAAACTACCGTCGCTGATGATGCTCATAAAATCAGAACGATGCGGTTTTTCTGAGTTTCTGTTTAGTGTACGTTTATTGTTATTGTTTTTCCACACATGTCCATATACATATATGTATGTATGTGTATGTATGTGTGTAGGTGTGTTTGGCATTTAAATAGACCAATGTCATTTGACAAATGCGATTGTGTATTTGAAATCCGAAATGCGAAGCGAAGCAGCGATAGAGGGGCAAAACTGCTGCGGTGGCAACATAAGAGGAAAATCCGTATTGCATGCATCTAATATGACGGCCAGTGTGGCATTATTCAAGCGTGTCTGCTTATCAGAAAATCTTTAATTAAACTGGCTAATTGCATAGTTTACTGGCATCGCATATTGAGTTGGCAAACGTTGTTTTCCAATTAGATACCGCGATTTGTCCGATGCTGGTTTAGAAGCGGAATGAATAGAAATTGTTGCTGCAACGAAAACCAGGGTACTTTTTTTTTTATATATGAAAATAATAAATTTTCCAATAACTATGTACAGCATAAGTCACATATGTAGCATAGTCATATTGGGGGAATGTTCTTTTGCAATTTTTTGTTTTTTAAATTTTCTCTACGGTTTTTTGTTTTTGACATACATATAGTGCCACTAAATGGAATATGCAAACTTTTTACCTGATTTGTAAAAAAGAATTTTGCATTTTTATTGTTTTACTTTATTAAGGTCAGGATATAAAATCCGATGGATATAATTATTTTTGATAAAGGATGTACACTTATAATATTAAACAAACAAATGGCATTGTCGAAGAAAAACGAAATACATTTTTTTCTTTTTCAGTGGCCGTCCCAAAAGTAATACATTTTTTTGTTTTAAATCACAACTTTGTATTTCGGATTTTTCTGACCACATTTCTTTGTAACTTTCATTATTTTGATTAAAAAAAAAGAACTTTTCCAACTTTTAATTTTTCAATCAAATTTGATCGATATTTTATGATGTTTTTTTCTCAAATATAATGCTTATTTTCTGGAATTCCCATTCTTCCGATCATATTTAGACATTTTTATTTTTTCGATCAATAATAATCGTTATTCTTGTACTTAAAATTTTTTTAGATCATATAAGACGCAAAAAAATGTCGGCGATAACAATAATTGCACAAACCAAAAAAAATATATATACTTTATGATCAAAAAAATCAAAAAATATTGATAAACCATAATCGAAAAAATGTAAATTTGGGAATAACGATTATATTTGACAAACTATTGATAAACTGTGATCGAAAAAATAAAAAATACAAAATATCGATACAAAATATTGAAATCTAAGAATAATGATTATTTTTCACCGATAAAACAAAAATTACACACTATCGATCGAAGTGATTGAAAAAATGAGAAAGTATCGATAAAATGTGATCGAATAAATAAAAATCATCGAACAAATAAAAAAATAGAAAATATTGAAATCTAAGAATAACAATTATTTTTCAACGAAAAAACCAAAATTACAAGTATCGATCGAAGTGATCGAAAAAAATGAGAAAATATCGATAAAATGTGATCGAATAAATACAAATCATCGAACAAATAAAAAAAATAGAAAATATTGAAATCTAAGAATAACAATTATTTTTCAACGAAAAAACCAAAATTACAAGTATCGATCGAAGTGATCGAAAAAAATGAGAAAATATCGATAAAATGTGATCGAATAAATACAAATCATCGAGCAAATAAAAAAAATAAAAAATATTGAAATCTAAGAAAAACGATTATTTTTCAACGAAAAAACAAAAAATTACACACTATCGATCAAAGTGATCGAAAAAAAAGAGAAAATATCGATGAAATGTGATCGAATAAATAAAAATCAGAAACTGTCACCCAAATGTCATCGAACAAATAAAAAAATTGAAAATATTGAAATCTAAGAATAACGATTATTTTTCACCGAAAAAAACAAAAATTACACACTATCGATCGAAGTGATCGAAAAAAATTAGAAAATATCGATCAAATGTGATCGAGTAAATAAAAATCAGAATTGTCGCTCAAATGTCATCGAACAAATAAAAAACACAAAACTATCGAAGGAAAGAATAAAAATCTAAGATTAACGATTATTTTTGATCGAAACCCCCAAAATCACAAACTGTCGATTGGATGTGATCGAAAAAAATCACAATATAACGATCACATGTGATCGAATGAATAAAAATCCGAAAATATCGATCAAATAACGATTATGCAATGATTTAAACAAAAAATCTTCTTAATAAAAATAAGGTCAGATTTGCAGAGTATTTGGCTTTCGGATAAGATCGATATATCGAGTTTTGTGTGGAACGCATTTCTCCAATAACGATTTTTTTTTTTGATTTTTTCTCGATATTTTGGTTTCCATGCAAGCTGTGCTCTTTCTATCAAAAACTGTACGTGTATTTTCATCCAGAGGACTTTGTCGTTGCATGGGGAGTTTTGCAACCATCTTGAGATTATGAGCGATAATGATCTGAGCCAACAGCTATTTTATAATTAAGTTTTCACTATATTCATATGTATTTATATTCGTAAAGATATACACATACATACATATATTTTCCAAGATATATTGAAAAAAGTGGCACTTAAAAAAACATCGAGCCCAATGTACTACACTCAAAAGTCAAACTCAATCCAAATTATCCTACACAGCTCGGGTGGGCTTCATAAAATTCGTTGGCAAAGAGCAGCGTCCTTGTACAAAACGCCAAAAGCGTTAACGCCAAAACAGAAGGCAAATAAACATATTCGCAAAATTCGACAAGACAACAAGCAATACGCAAACAAACAACAATGCAACTAACCAACCAATAAGCCAAGCGAAGTCGCAACAAGCCGCCAACCAAGTAAGCAAACATACAACCAAAATAGCAACCATGCGAATTTAAGGCGCTATCCAAACGCACAAAGCGCAGTAATGGCAATAAGAAGAAAACGAAAAACGAAATGCTGAAAAGCCGCTATTGTTGTTGTTTTATTCATAAAACGGCATATCAGCAAATTTGCCCATGAACTCGAATAAGCTGCTGCAGCAGTCAACTCAAGTCGAATCGAGCTGCCGCTGCACTCCTCTAAATCTACATAGACGCTACTTCAAAATGCAAGTAAGAGATGAGCGATGGGTGGGTGGTGAGGCTAGGCATCTGTAGTAGCATAGTACTAGCTGCGACAAGAATTTATGCCGATATTACATAATTTCGCTAGACCCGCTTTCAAAACGAGAAATGAATATCCAAAGTGGAGTGGTGGAGGTGGTGGCAAGGGAATGATTATGTTATACTCGTATGGTAAGCTTTGTAGGCTGGAGCTGAAATGGCGCCATAAATCGCTGGGGAATGCACCGCCGCCGGAATGAGGGCACATAATGGAAGAAAAGCGCGCATACCAAAGCAGTACTAGTCAGTTGTGGCGGTAGCGGCGGCGGCGACTGCAGTAAAGATAACACACAATGAGCTCATAACTTTGGCCGACGCGCCCAGCCCACTCAACTTAAAACAAACGCTGACGTACAGCAAAGGCAAAGTAGCTGTTGTCGCACTTCAAAATACCACAACTTGTATATATATGTACATACAGAAGTGTATGTGTGTATGTGTGGGTGTTCCCGTTTCTCTGATATTAAGCGCAAAATTTTATGTGCGTCGACAAACACCGCCTATCTCCTTGCCACACACGGCGTATACGTAATGCGCGAAATCAGCTGTGTGGCAGTGCAGTGAAAGCAGCAGGCGAAGTGTTGTGGCATGGCGGACGGCGGACCTGTGCGTAGAATTTGCCTATTGGGGAGGGGGTTTCATTTTTTTTATAAAATGGATGGAGTTCTTTAAAAAAAATTAAAAAGTTCTATGGATGGTAATGAAAATTTATAAATATCAACAACAAGCCTTTCGCGGAAATTTAATTTTCGTGAACCGAATATTAATAAAAGGAGTTGTTTGGTGCAGAGGGTTTTTTTAACTACTTTTCTGTCCTCTATTTGCATTAGCTCATAGGCTATGCGTCTTTCGGATGATGGCTAAAAACCATACCTAAAAAAAAACAAACACATTTGACTGTGGCTCAAACGGCCGTAACTTTTATTATGGTTACACGAAAACAGTAGCAGACTTATATATTATTCGTATAGATTAACTCAATGAAAGTTTAATGCGTCGTTTAAAAAAAATTACCATGAAACTGGTCAACGGGAGAGGCAAGAAGGATCAGGCAGAAAAAGATGCACACATCGGAGAACAAGACTTCAAAACCGTTTAAAAAAATGCTTCTAAAGGATATTTCGACCCCAACCGTTCGATACCGGTTAATCTCCATCCGGCCGTTGGGTCAATTTGACCCAAAATTTTAAATTTAATTGCTTATAATTCATTCAAACTTTGGCTATGGCTTTAGCTCAACCAACAAAACGTATATGAATTTTTAAAAATTTTTCGAAATCATCGCTGCATTAAAAAAGTACTTAAACCGTAGGTGAGGGTCATATTGACCCAGTGTATTTTTCTTTGCGGTTAATCCTTCCAAAGGGGTTCTACTGTTAGCATTCATGTAATTTTGGTTTCTTTTCCTGAGTAGAGGCTTATTTGTTGAAACATACAGTTTCTGTATTTTTTAAGGGCATTTTTGAGCAACCCGATTTTCTGTATCTTTTATGTGCATTTTTGATCAAACCATCTTTTGCTTAATAAACCACTTAAAAGCCAATCAAAAAAGTTTAATGTTTACTTACCTATTGCAACGATTTGCCACTTCAAACGAGACAAAAATTGCAAAAATAAGTTGAGTCAATTTGACCCATATGAAACGGATTCGTTCACGGAAATAAATCCGGATGAAGGTTAAACGAGATGGGTGTGTCGACTAGGAAGTCTGCAAAAAAGCCACTTTTAGCCGTAAAAATGAAAGGACAGCGTTGCAACTGGGTCAAAACTATAGTAAAATGGGCAGAATCTGAATGGGGGCGTGTCGCATTTTCTGATGAGTCCAAAATTCAACGCTGTAGATCAGCTACACGATTTCCGGAAAATTGCATACTTCCTATTGTAAAGCAAAATACAAACCGGAGTCAGTAATTATAATAGAAGACATAGTAAATGGTAAAAAGAACGAATCTATTATATTCAATGAGGTTGTACCCAGCTTGGAGTCCTTAACAGAAAAAGAACCATATCCAATTTTTCAGGACCATTCAGTGCCATGTCATCGACCACGAACTGTAAGTTTTATCATGAACTTTTGTACGCATTTAATCCTATACTGAAAAACTTGGAAAAATAAAGTCGTTTTAAGTTTTTTGTACAGTGTAAAGCGAATTAATTGCGGCAGATACTCTGAAACAACTCAAAAATGTACCATTTAGGTAAGTCCGCCGCGTTTTAGCAGAATGTGATGTGAAAACGATGCAATTTCTGCTTGTGAAACTGTCGCAGGATCAGCGTTCAACTGATCTTTAATCATCAAGAACCAAATAAATAGTAGCGGAGTGAAGATGATAAAGAAATAAGATGAAAGAATAAACCTCATAGAAAAAATTTAATAATGGGAACTTTAGAACGACTCTAAACTTTATACATAAAACTTAACACCGTAAACCTAATTTTTCACATAGTTTTTATTTTTTTATTTTTTTTTGTCAGATAAAAACGCTCAAAATTGAAGTCAAATGTCTACAATATTTGTTAATAGAGATAAATGCAAAGTAAACAAATTTCCTGAAAACTCAACAGTGAAACATATCCCCTATGCTGATTGCAGACAAAACTCATCAACCTGACAGATGTCAGAGGTACTGCGCCTAAAACTATGCGGCAAAACTGTTTTTCGCCCCTCTTATAATGACAACAGTCGATGTAGTTGTTATGTACATGACAACGACGTTATATTCTACGGCATAGTTGTAGGCGCAGTCAACCTGACAACTGTCAGCTGGATAAATCATGTAAGGTGGTCATCAGCATAGAACTGTTAATTTGGCATACGAACAGTGCCATCTAGCGGCCACTTTTTTTTAATGCATGAATTTCTCGATTTGACTTTACAAAAACTTTACAGTCTATGCGGTTTTTGAAAAAGGGCACAACGAGAACTGTATGCATGCTCTGTAGCAGACTGTAACTTCAGTTGCAATGTAAACTTTAATTTAAAATTTCTCTGGCGGGTTTGAACACCCAAAACACCCTCCGTTCGGACGGTCCTTGATGCGCTGTGTGGTTCCAATGGGTTTGTGTGCGTAATTATGCAATTATGCAGTTAAATGCGTAAGTAGATTGTTTTCTGTTCAGCATATTGTACTATTTGGCTTGCGACTTTACGATACGCGCCATGTGGCAGCGGTGCTGAGGTTCTATGGCGCGACGTAGTCGATGACAGTGAGAAAGTCTGGTTGCCATTCTGCGCCTTTGCCAGAGTGCTATCAGTCGTTCGCATTAAATGTGTAGCTATTATGCCGGCTGGTGTAGATATAAAAGGAAAAAGCAAAAACAAACACAATTTATTATCGCAAAACGGAAGAAAGGTGGAGGCAAAATTAATTGCTGAGAACTTCCACACAAGTTTTTGCACGTGCATTGTTACACTTCTTCTACAACGAGTAGTAGCATAATATCTGGACTGAATTGTGTTCAATACATATTTGAATAAATAATATGAATATAGCAATACGATGTAGGCGGTGAGACTTATGGATAGTTTAGTCGATAGTCGATATGAACCACCTGACAATTTGCGTGATACATCAAGTCTGATCCTTTGGAAAAGTAATAGCTGGCTCTAACTGCGATAATAAATTATATTTTATTAAAAAAAAAAAAACACAGCTTTTACGCGCGATTTTGGTCGCACGTCATCCGATTTAATTGAATGTTTTCAACTGTACCAGACATAGAGAATGAGAATTTTACCAAAAGTAAAAAAAACTTCTATTTCATTTTGGAAATGAAACTTCTTATTAGACTTCGGAGATAATTGCGTTAAACATTTAGGAACATAGTTCATTACCTTTTCACGCAGAAACGGCGGAAGGGATTTACCTAGAGTATTTTCAAAATTAGGAAAGTTTCATTTCGGAAACATATTTGTAGGGCTGCCATCTGGATGGCCACCAAAGCGGATTTAAGAAAGCTTAGTTTCGAAAACATATTGAGAGGGTTGCTACCCGTTTCGAATCTAAATATAATTAATAAATTAAGTAACTGAAGTATTAATATATTAGCGGGAAACAGAAGTTAGTTAGGAAAGCTTCATTTCGAAAATACATTTACAGGGCTGCCAACTGTTTGCAAATTAAATTAGTAGGCAAATAAAATATTGCAATGTAGGTGTCAACCAAAAAAAAAAAATAAAAATTAAAAAAGCTTAATTTCGAAAATATTTTTGGAGGGCTGCCACCTTTTTAAAAAGTGAAATATAATTAATCCACTGAAGTATTTCAGTATTGGAGCGAAACACATGTAGTGTATACGACATTATATTTAAGGGGGGGTTGCCACCTTTTTAAAGCGCTAATTCTATTTCATTAATAAAATCCATGTATTCGTTTGAAATGCCACTCTGTTGGTGTCATGCGAAGAAGGTTTAAGAAAAGTTAATTTCGAAAATATTTTTGAAGAGGGTTGCCACCTGTAGGAAAAACAAAAACCATAAATTCAATTAAATTAACAAGATAAAAGCAATAAAACATTATGGTTATCAAACGAAAAATGTTTATGAAAGCTTCATATTAAAAATATTTTGCGAGACGGTTGCCACACTTTTAAAGTGTAAGTTTTATCACATGGGTGTCAAATGAAAACTAGTTATGAAAGTTTTATTTGACAATAAATTTTTGAACACAGTTAGCTGTTAAAAAAAAATAATTGAAAAATGTAGAATCATAGTAATGATTCAGTTAAATGAAATATAGCAATACTGATGTGATTAAAAAAGAGAAAGAGAGTTGCCAGCTGTTTCAAATGCTTAATAAACAAATAATATAAAGTGCTTCTAAGAACCTTAAAAAAGTGTTTTGCCCAATGTGTGCACTCTTTCAGCTCCGTAAACGATGTTTTTGTCCACACTTGGTGTATCCTCATTACGAAATCAAACCCATGTGCCGGTATTCTCTAACTCATTCTCATTTGAAGTCACTAAATTTTAAACTTACAATTAGAGACATTTTTTTGTGACTTAAGTCGATTTTGGTATTCAGTAAGCAACAGTCTCAAAAAATTTCACCAAAGGCTGTGGTGAAAAGCAGCAGACACAGTCAGCTGATCGTAGGTGTTACTTTTTTTGTTTTTTTTTTAACAGACGTACGCTCAAAGTACAGATCGAGGGCTACTTCATTTTCACGTTTATTTAATTCCTCAATTTCTTTGTTTTCTAACCTTCTGACAAATTAGTGACTTCTTTTGAGACTACAGACTTGCGACGGCTTACTGAATACCGAATAGTCTCAAAATCAATTTCACCATCGAAAAGTCTCAATTAGTGGAACGCGCGATAAATCTACACACCGCGAAGAGCACAACTGTCGTCCATTGATCAGTGAACTTAACTCTCATGCTTGTTTTCAAAACTCGGTCATTGGTCACAATGGTGAAGCTCTGAGGGACGAAACTTTTCGCAGCTAGTCACTTTATGTATATAAAGATTTCGAAATTATTATTATAGGTGTTAACTCTTTTCAAAAATGCTGTTAACTAAACATATACAACTACTAAACCTATTTTGCTCTTCAATATAATATTGTTATGCCTTATTTAAACTAAACAGAAAAGATACTTCAATTTAAAAAATTGGAAACTATTTTAAAAACTGTTTTCAAAATAATTTGATGCAAATTTCCGATTACACTTAACTTGTTAATTAAATATTTTGTATTTATTTTTTTAAATAGGTGGCAACCCCTGCTAAAAAAACTTGAAACTAATACTTTAAACTAA
This sequence comes from Anomoia purmunda, assembly GCA_951828415.1. Taxonomy (NCBI): domain Eukaryota; kingdom Metazoa; phylum Arthropoda; class Insecta; order Diptera; family Tephritidae; genus Anomoia; species Anomoia purmunda. Next base: position 22,097,421 of record OX639993.1, read on the forward strand.
GCTCTGCTAAATCTCCTTCGTTTAACATCCACAGTGCAATATTTGATATAACTTATTACTTTAATTTAACACTAAACCTACCAGAGCGGTCAAATGAAAGTCTATGATGTTATCTGCATTGAAATCTCAAACTCAAAAACAAAAACAGTAGTTTTCCAAGAAAATGTCATCGGATTATGTGCCATGTGCTTACAATTTTTGTGTTATTCTTGGTACAGAGCGACTGCTGGTAACTCACGCGGTGAGGCAAAATATAGCGATCATACAAATTAGATTACTGGCTTTGTACGCGGCATTACAAATAAATAACACCAAACTTGGCGTGGATATGACGGATCAAATGGCGAGAAAGTCCAGCACAAAATCTAAATCTAATAGATGGCCTGTCCAGGTATTTTTCAACATTCTGGATTTAGCTGCTATAAATGCTTGGATTTTATATAAGCAAACAACTGGAGTAAGGATATTGCGACAAGGATTTTTATTTCGGTTGGCAGAGGAACTAGCCGTCGAATACCGCGATATTCATGAACAAGAAAAAATAGAAAGTATGGCGAAAATTTCAGCAGATTCCACTACAATATCTGAAAGACGAAAAACGTGTCAAATTGGATATTGCAAAAAAAAACCATCCACATTTGTTCTATATGTAAAAAAAAAAATATGTCTGGGAGAGACCAACCATCTGTAAAAAGTGCGACAACGAATTAATTTTATTTTAGTTTGAATAAGGATATGTACATATGTAAATTACTGAAGTAACATATGATTTTTAAATTTCGAGCCTTCTTTCAAAAACTGTACTCCTAAAGCCAGAAAAATAAATGTTTTTTTTTTTAAATTATTATATGATAATTATTTTGTGTTTATTGTTTATGTTAAATTTTGTATTAATTACAATGAACTGGAAAATACTATAATTGTTTATTTCATAAGCGGTCATTTGACCGCCATTACAGTAGAAATAGGTATATATAATATGTCGGTAGGTTTAGTGTTAATTTGACTTTTTGAACAGGTGACAACTTTATGTGCCCCTCACAACATAGATCGTATTGTACATTACCGAACAGCTTTTTATATTTGTTTAACACTACAAGTACCAATACAAAAATTAAAAATTAGCCTTAACCCTAAGCATACCGGAGTTTTACAGCGAGCAAATGCTCTTTATGAAATGCATATTTTTAAAAATAAATTCTCTATATATTGCGAAATTGAATAATCTGAAAACAGTGCACCAAATCTCTCGGCAGTTTCGATTGTCTATTTCCTTTTGTGAAACATTACGTAATATAACCTCAACACAAGTTTTGGCTAAAGAGGATTTTGAAACAAAATTTTCAAAAAAAAAACAATATTGTGTACTTACTCCAAAGTGGATTTTGCAAAATTTACTTTACTCTCAATGCCGCATATCCGCAAATAAATGTAAATTATAGCATCGATTCACTTGAACTCAATTTATTTGAAAATATTTCACAAGTTTGACCTTGAGCTTTATGAATTTAAAAAAAAAACCCCTACTCAAATGCTCGTGCGCGAATCAGCTTGTTATATTGAATAATTTTTTTTTTCTTTTTTTGAGCGAACAAAAACTAAACAAAACAATAGTGCAAAAAACAAAAAACCTCACACACACATTCATAGCGATTCGTGATTGGCAAAAAAAAAACACAGCAAATAAATTAAGTCACTGGAAATTTACGAGGCGTTACGGCGGAATAATTGAGGGTTAGAGTCTGACGCGGTAAACAAATTCTGTAATTAGTAATTTCAAATTATTTGAAGCGCATACAACAGATCATCGAAACGAACTAACTACAAGCTACACACACGGTGGAACGATGCGATTTAAGTTACGATCATAGCAAAATAAATGCAAATATGAAGCAGCAAGTGAAGAGGAAATAAATGTAAACTGTAAGCAGAGGATGGGGAGTGGAAAACGGCGGTATAGCACACGAGTGCAATACTGGGTTATCAAGCAAGTAAATCGCTAAATGTGAGAATTGTGTAAAAATAATAATAATAACTGATAAAACTGAATAGCAAGCGCACTAAGGAGCATTTTGCATTAGAAACCGGTGAAAAGTGGCATTTATGAAATATTACAAATGTCATGGTAATAAGCATTTTACTACGCTTGGGTAACAGTACTACTTTTTAGTCGGCAGTCGGGTTTTATATGCTGCTCTACCTTCCATTTACGCCTCGCTACAGCTACTAATCGGTATCCATTCTTCGCGCAGTACGTAACGTATGCCTACATTCCCGATACGCTCTATTATTTTTAAACTTGCCGTTTCTGGGCTCAAATGGATCCTTCTTCACTCACAGCCCGTTAATGAAGGAATGGGAAGGGTGCTATTTGGGGAGAGGGGGCGGTGAACTTCTTCACGGACGGAAAATGTTGGAGGGGATGTATTCAGCAAGGAGCTCTCTCTCTGCCAAAATGAAGGCTTCCGGCCATTTTAGTGTTTGGTTGGCGGAAGCAGCCGCTATCAAAGAGGCAGCCGATTGCCTACTCACCAATGTAATGTCCTTTAGATAGGCAAACATCTACTCTGAATGCAATCAAAGCCTCGAAACTGGTCGGTGAGGTCTTGACTTCTCTCTCTCAGCCACCTCTGAATACTGTCATATCGAATTTGCATTCTAGGGAACTGCGTGGCTGATGAGATCGCTCTTCGTATTTTGTTTACCTTCTCTTCATAATCGCCATTGATTTCAATGTAAATATTTCGTATGCCTATAGATCTTTTTCTAAGCCTTCATATTCTTGCTTTTTGAACTAACAAGTTTAGCATTAACCCCACCAACTACCTTCGCATTGATGTTAAATACCTTTTCCCCAAATTGCTTTTAATTTTTAGAAATAACCAGAAATCACAAGTAGTAGATTCGGGGAACTCTTTTCCAGGGGCAAAGCAGCTACCATTTTTGATCGGGTAAAGTAAACTAGCATCTGTTTTTTTTTTTTGTTTTTTTTTTTTTGATCTACTGTTTTTCGGACAGGGGAGAAGTTGATGTATATTGTAATAATTTTCCGTCATCCCTTATTAAGTTCGATTTGGACGCAAACCGGTTTCGGCGTTGTGCCATCGTCAGTGTCATTTTCACTATAAGGGGTGTTTGCTTAGACGTGCGGTTTTCAATGAGGCAAACAGATTACCCCGGAACAAAAAGTTTGCCAATCGCACAAATTGATTACCAAAATAATAGCATCGTGCGCTGCGTCCAATATCCGGTCGACATCATCGCCCAGCAGAGTCGGTAATTCGAGCAACCATGGATCGGTTTCGCACCACGCTTACTCTAGTGGATAATTAGCATTCTCAGAGACACCGTTCAGTGCGCATCGAAAACGCTATTGCTGCTGTGGAGCAGAGTATCGAAGAAGACCCGAATGAGTCCATCCGCCTTCGCGGCAATAATAGAAGCTGTGCGCATTCACTTTATGAAAGATTTTGCGGAAGGATCTTTGTTTACGGGCTTACAAAATTCAACTCGTGTAAAAATTGAAGCCGAACGACCATCAAGCGCGTCGCACGTTCGTTGAATGGGCCCAAAAAAGGAGAGGCCACCGATCCCAGTTTTCACAAGAAAATTTTGTCCAGTGATTAAGCTCACTTTTGGTTAAATGGATACGTTAATAAACAAAATTGTCGCATTTGGAATGTTGACAATCCACAAGCCATTGTTGAGACGCCGTTTGGTGCGCTCTATGGGCAGAGGGAATCACTGGACGATATTTCTTCAAACATCAAGCCGACCATGATGTCACAGTCAATGGGGAACGCTGTAAAGCCATGACTTAAGACTTTTTCGTACCTGAATTGGAGGATGTTGATGTGAACGGCCTTTAGTTTCAACAGGACAGGAGCTACATGCCATACAGCCAACGAATCAATAAATGTATTAAAGGAAACTTTTGGTGAGCGCATTATCCCGCGTTGTGGGCCTGTGGCGTGGCCTTCAAGATCGTGCGATTTGACATCGCTGGGCTGTTTTTCGTGAGGTTATGTGAAGTCGATTGTTTACGCCTTGGAAGATAATATTCGGCGCGTTATTGCTAATATACGGCCCAATGGCTGCAAAAAGTGGTCGAAAATTAAGCCTCTTTGCGCCAGTAACAATTTTACTGAAGTTGCTTCGAATTCATTTAGGAAAAGTTGATGAAAATAAACTCGAGCCTCTTTTTGAGCCTCATATAAATAACCAACGCGCCGATTTTGTCCTATAACCCAGATGATTACTTATGAGTAATATTCGCGATATAGCTATGGCATTCGAGCTCAATTCTTCCACAATCATCTCTTGTGTCAATCGTGGGTTTGTGCCAACTTTGCGCTTCACCAGGGCCACAATGACGTCATCAGTGAAAGATTTTGGTCGACCTTCTCGGCGTTCGTCCTCTGAAATCATGGAGTTAGTCTACAGATACGGTGTAATCGTTCCGCATACAATTTGGCATTCATTGAATATTTGTAGTGGCTTTAGTTCATTCACTCCTGTTTTGCTATTTTGCACTTTCTCGTCTTTATTTAAACCACTCCATTTTGAAAATAGAATTAGAGATATTGTAGAACAATTGCAAGAGGCTTGGTATAGCAGCTATCACTTCTACCACTTTGAAAAATTGTTGTTTTCTCATATTATTCTTAATACAAACCTGGCCACAAGCTCTATAAATTATACAGACGATTCATAAAAAATAAGGCCAAAAATAAAAAATTTTTGTTTTTGTTTTTAAAATTTTAGAGTTGCTAACTAATCGAAATTTTGTCAATCCTCTCGTATTTATTAACTTTTTTTTTATGAATGTGTTAATAAATATAATTTTCTTTATTTATCAGACTCATATCAAATGAATTGTAACAATAAAATATACACAAATAATTTTATCCGTGTTCTAATGCAAAATGCTCATCAGTGCAGCGCGGGGAAGTCAAGAAGGAATGTAGAAATAAATATAAAAAATTAACAAAGCAATACGTAAGGTAAAACGAACGAAACTTAAATTCAATATATGAACAACCATTCATATGTGTACAGCTAATTAGCTAAATTGATAACTCCTTTTGTTCGCAAGCCCTCTGTCTTTCGACAACTCTGTCTCAATGCGTCTAGTAAACCTCCAAAGGTGTATTGCGGAAATCTTGTTCAACATTGTAGCTGTGACTTCTTGTTTTTTGGTATGTAAAGTAAAAAAAAGCAACAGCAAACAGCAAACATGGCTTGCCATTGACTTTCAATATATCATCAATGCCAAATGCCGCGCAAAAATTACTCAATCCCAAAGCACACTAGAAGTTTGAAACAAGTGTTTTGTACTTGGAAAGCGGAGCTTGCCGGCGCCATGGTGCTCGTACATCACTGAGTTAATTTTATTGTTGCAAATTTTTTGCCAAAAAAAAAAATAAAATAAACGGAAACATAATCACAAAGTAGAAAGGTTGAAACTCATGTGAATAAATAAAATACATATCGCATACTCAAGGTCATTAGCATCACACAATAAACTTAACGGTTTAAAAGCTGTGCTCAACAAAATTCAATTCGACTAATTGGTTTTGAGTTTTCTGCTTTAAAACAAACCCACTTATTTTGTATTGCTGGCCTTGAGTGCCGCCTAAAGAATTATTTAGTGAATGCTTTTTTTTCTAATGTTATATTTATAGTAACTCAAACAATGGCAACGTAGTGCATTTTTTACAAAATTCGCAACCTTTTTTGTTAATTTTTTATAAAATTCTAGTTTAAAATATAATAAAAAGTGTATGAATTAAAACTTCAGACTTTGGACAAAGTTTATAGAAATTCTAAAATTTTCCTAAAATTTTCAAAATTTTTAATTCGCATTTTTAGACAACTTTTGGGCATGGAGTTTTGTAGGTCACATAATTTTAGATTAAAAATGTCAAAGTATAAAGTGGTTGATTTTTGAAATTTTTTCAAATTTCAGTCTTACGCACTTTTCTCCAGTTAACGGCTTGAATTTATAAAAATTTCTGTTGATTTTTAATATTTTTTATGCTGCCTATTAATTGTATGCGTTAAATAAAACAAATTAATTAAAAAATTTCAAAAAATTTAAAAAAATTAAAAAAAAACAACGTTAATTTTTAGCATTTTGAGACTTACATGTAAAATTGAATTGGTTACAAAATTATGTACTCAAAAATTTTCCAAATACTTTTTTATCAAAAATTTCAAAATTTTATAATTTTTTATAAATTTTGCACAAAATTCGAAAATCAGATTTATATGCATTTTAAAAATTTTTTTTATGAAAAACATTGCGAAATTTAAAAAAATCGACACTTGGTCATGTAAAATTGAATTAAGTACAAAACTACATACTCAAAAATTTTTTAAAAACGTTTTTATCAAAAATTTCAAAATTTTATAATTTTTAAGTTTCAAAAAATTTATTATGAAAAACATTACGAAGTTTTAAAAAATCAACATTTGGTCATGTAAAATTGAATTGGATACAAAACTACATACTCAAAAGTTTTCCAAACACTTTTTTATCAAAAATTTCAAAATTTTATAATTTTTTCTAAATTTTGCACTAAGTTTGAATATGCATTTTAAAAAATGTATCATGAAAAACATTGCGAAGTTTTAAAAAATCAACACTTGGTCAATTATTTGAGTAACTGTATCCTATCTCGTCAGAGACAACAATATTATTTATGCAGAAGAAAAAATCAAGAAAATTTCTAAAATTAACGAAATAAGTATAAAAGTGATTTTGGGGGTTTTTCTACTGAAATTGAAAGCTTTTAAATAATGATAGTGCGGTAAGAAAACATTAAAGATAATCTAATACATATTTAGTATATATTGACATCGTAACTCAATCTAATTATTTCGAAAACAATAATCTCACACTCGAGTAATTACCGGCAAATTAAGGTTATTGTATTGTAGCAAGCCATAAAGTTCGTTGAAAATTGAATTGCAAATCATCGGAATATCTAATTCAATTAGAGTTATTAGACGCGGCGCAAAATAACTTTGCATAAATTAAAAATTTCCACCAATGAAAAAAAAAATTAATTTGCGCTCTAACAATAATTTGAATGCCACTGTGAGTAATAATAATAGATAACAGTGTAATTAACCCACTACAGCAAAGCAATCGGAGAAGCTTCAGCAAACTGCCACAAACGGACGTCACCCATCACTCAATTTCTGTCCATCAGTTGGACAGTCAGGTGTCTGGCTAAACGTCGAGTCAAAGCAAGCGGAAGAAGACCACTAGAGACCGATGTGGGAAAATGAATTTCAAATTATATCTAGTTTTTATAAATGTGCATGATTGATGTCCAATGTACTTAAAAAGCTATTACTGTAAAATGTCCAAAGTATAAGAATATGAAGTTTTCGAAAATTTCAATTAAATGAAAATGTGAAGTCATTTCAATTTGATCACAGAGTATTAATACTTCGCAAAGTAGATATTCTATTTGATGAATAGATTGAATTAGGATAGGATAGGAAGAGCTTAGTGCCTTAAAATATTTTTGAAGTAAAACTTTTTTAGCGACAGTGATTTTTCACATCGCGGCACGAAGTCACGACAAGACGCTTTTATGAGAAAAAACAAAACAAGCATTTAAATTTATGTACTAATTACTACTACTATTTTTACTAATTTTTACTACTATTTTTGATAATGCTACTACAAATTACTTCCACTACTTTTTCTAATTTCCACGACTTTTTTACTAGTGCTACTCTTAATTACTACTACTATTTTTTCTAATTTCTACTACTATTTTTAATAATGCTACTACAAATTACTTCTACTATTTTTTCTAATTTCAGCTACTATTTTTAATAATGCTACTACAAATTACTTCTACTATTTTTTCTAATTACTGCTACTATTTTTGGTAATGCTACTACAAATTACTTCCACTACTTTTTCTAATTTCTACGACTTTTTTACTAGTGCTACTCTTAATTACTACTACTATTTTTTCTAATTTCTACTACTATTTTAAATAATGCTACTCCTAATTACTTCTACTATTTTTGATAATGCTACTACAAATTACTACTACGATTTTTTGTAATTTCTACTACTATTTTTAATAATGCTACTACAAATTACTTCTACTATTTTTTCTAATTTCTACTACTATTTTTAATAATGCTACTACAAATTACTACTACTATTTTTACTAATTTTTACTACTATTTTTGATAATGCTACTACAAATTACTTCCACTACTTTTTCTAATTTCCACGACTTTTTTACTAGTGCTACTCTTAATTACTACTACTATTTTTTCTAATTTCTACTACTATTTTTAATAATGCTACTACAAATTACTTCTACTATTTTTTCTAATTACTGCTACTATTTTTGGTAATGCTACTACAAATTACTTCCACTACTTTTTCTAATTTCTACGACTTTTTTACTAGTGCTACTCTTAATTACTACTACTATTTTTTCTAATTTCTACTACTATTTTAAATAATGCTACTCCTAATTACTTCTACTATTTTTTCTCATTTCTACTACTATTTTTGATAATGCTACTACAAATTACTACTACGATTTTTTGTAATTTCTACTACTATTTTTAATAATGCTACTACAAATTACTTCTACTATTTTTTCTAATTTCTATTACTATTTTTAATAATGCTACTACAAATTACTTCTACTATTTTTTCTAATTTCTACTACTATTTTTGATAATGCTACTACAAATTACTACTACGATTTTTTGTAATTTCTACTACTATTTTTAATAATGCTACTACAAATTACTTCTACTATTTTTTCTAATTTCAGCTACTATTTTTAATAATGCTACTACAAATTACTTCTACTATTTTTTCTAATTACTGCTACTATTTTTGGTAATGCTACTACAAATTACTTCCACTACTTTTTCTAATTTCTACGACTTTTTTACTAGTGCTACTCCTAATTACTTCTACTATTTTTTCTCATTTCAACTACTATTTTTGATAATGCTACTACAAATTACTACTACGATTTTTTCTAATTTCTACTACTATTTTTAATAATGCTACTACAAATTACTTCTACTATTTTTTCTAATTTCTACTACTATTTTTGATAATGCTACTACAAATTACTACTACGATTTTTTGTAATTTCTACTACTATTTTTAATAATGCTACTACAAATTACTTCTACTATTTTTTCTAATTTCTACTACTATTTTTAATAATGCTACTACAAATTACTTCTACTATTTTTTCTAATTTCTACTACTATTTTTGATAATGCTACTACAAATTACTACTACGATTTTTTGTAATTTCTACTACTATTTTTAATAATGCTACTACAAATTACTTCTACTATTTTTTCTATTTTCAGCTACTATTTTTAATAATGCTACTACAAATTACTTCTACTATTTTTTCTAATTACTGCTACTATTTTTGGTAATGCTACTACAAATTACTTCCACTACTTTTTCTAATTTCTACGACTTTTTTACTAGTGCTACTCCTAATTACTTCTACTATTTTTTCTCATTTCTACTACTATTTTTGATAATGCTACTACAAATTACTACTACGATTTTTTCTAATTTCTACTACTATTTTTAATAATGCTACTACAAATTACTTCTACAATTTTTTCTAATTTCTACTACTATTTTTGATAATGCTACTACAAATTACTACAACTATTTTTTCTAATTTCTACTACGTTTTTTACTAATACTACTACTAATTACTACTACTTGTTGCTACTTCTTTCTACTACTATTTTCACTAATTTATGCCACTCCTTTTAATAATGCTAATCCGAACTGCTACTTTTTTGGACCAATTTCTACTACAATTTGTACTAACCCTACTACTAATTACTACTACTTTTTTATTAACGCTACTACTAGTTTTACTAGTTTCTGCTAGTATTTTAACTCATGCTACTACAATTTACTACTACTCTAATTAGTAATTTCTACTATTTTTTTACTAATGCTACTACTAATTACACTTACTATTTTTAATAATTTCTACTACTACTTTTAAGTAATGCTACTTCTTGTTTCACTCATGCTGAAATGTAAAAAAAAAAAAAAGGATGTCGTATAGAACTCTCTCCCATATTTAACTCGAATATCTCGTTGTAGAATCGGTTAGACACACCGGCAGACACATACAGTGGACAGTACTATATGAGGCAAAGCGAAACGAGGATAACTATATCCGAAGTCTCAAACTCAAGTTTCTTTCTGTTGTATCCTAACTAAAACAAATAAATCGTGCTGCTCCGCGACTCCTAGGTTTCTTCTCGGCGTGTAGTAGAACTGCGATTGTTTGTTTTCTGTTTCGATGTAACTTCGAATTTTTGGAGAGAGCACGTATGACCGCTTATATGTCTGAGAATATTCCCAGATTGAATTTGCCATTTTTGGCGTTTTCCGTGAGTTAAATTTCGTTTTGGTTTAAGTTAGTTTTGATTATTTATTAATCATTTTAAAAGAGGGTGCTTGTGAACTGGCTCTGCACATGAATGGCCTTCAATTTAGAATTAATGGCAAAAATTGAGGCTTGACGTTATGCGTCCTTTTTCGAAATTTTTCAAAATTGACCCTCATATTCCGCTTGCCTATAAATATACACTGGCCAATAAGGAATATTTTAAATTAGATTAAACAGATGTTTTGGCCTCAAAATATTATATATAATGTGTTATACATAGTTTTCGAGCTCACGGTCAGGTTGAATAAAATCTTTGAAAAAGGCTAAATAGGAAAACAAAAAAAATCAATAATCCCAACATATTATTCGCATTATTATATTGGCTATATACGCCTCAAAACTAATTTATTTTTAAAATATGATGTAGTTTTTTTTATACGTAAAATTAATTCATATATTTTTATATATATTACATATTACATCTTTATCATCAGATAAATTTGAGTATTTTTCTTTTAAACGAGATCTTTTTCATTTGCGAAATCATGACAACAATTTCTTTCCATATCTAATACCTAAAATTGCATTTAACATTTTCAAAGTAGTTCTATTACTTTCGTTTGGTTTTTACTTTGTTCATAGCGCTAAAAATTTGTTCGTCTTCTGCATTGCTGAGGCGTAAAATTAAAAACTTAAAAACAAAACTGCAAAGAGTAGAAAAAGAATTTTCGCCAAGCGAGTTTTTATATTCACGAACCTCTGCAAAAACGTTACAATAGATTGTAGATTTTTCCACTGATACTTTACTCCTTTAAGAAAAGGCAAAAAAACAAGGCTAGAAGCTAAATTAAAAAACTAAATCTAGCGGGTAAAAAACTAAAATAGAAACACTGCTCTTGGCTGTGCTTGGCCGATAACTAAGAACTTAATAATCGAATTTTCGAGTTATTTTTGGCTATAACTTCTGAACCAAAAAAGCAGTTTTTTTCTTTGTTTCGCATTTCTGCAAGAAAAAGGAAATTTTGAAGAAAAAAATTTCGCTTTCGTTTTTTTCGCAGTGAGGGCTGGATACGTTTGCAGTCAACTAGAAAATTTCAATATATTTAAACAGTTCCTATTATTTTGGTAATGACATGCTGATATAACAACAACAAAAACTCTGACATAGTCGCTACCGTGAGTCATGCTAGAATTATATGAGAATAAATGTACTTGAATTTAAACAACTTTTTCGTTTTTGTGTCAACAGATTGTCTTGTTCGTAAATGTTTAAAGTGAATAACTACCGAATAAGAAAATAAAAATGTATAAACATACACAAACCGCTTCAAAACTATTATCACTTATTTAAAGGCTGGTACTAATTTCACCGCTGTGAAATTTCGCCAGCAACATGCATTTGGTTTGCTGTGAAATGTTGCTAACGAGTAACGAGTTGCCGCATAAAGGAAATTAAACTAATGTTGCTGGCGACATGTTGCCAAAAAAGTTGTGAGCGTTGCCACGCCGTGAACTGAGTACTACTTTGCCATGGAAATGTTGTGAAATTTCACGCATAATTCACGGCAAATCAATTTGTATGGATTTTGACACTTATTTTAGCAGCAGTCTAATCGCTAGCAATATTGTTTGTGTTGCCAGCAACATAATTTTGTTGCGACGATGCCTAGCTGTCAACCCTATTTTTTTTTTTTTGCGAAATTATCACCCAAAATAAACAAAGTAACAAGCAGCAGTGTTAACCTAACATTTTGTTGTTCTATTTTATGATACAAAAAACTAGAATGCTGCGATTTGTCGTGAATGAATTTGCTGCAAGCGGTTTTTTATTTTACTTACTATTTGCAATTTTTAACCTGCCGCTAATAAAGTTGGCCTAAATTTTTCTTCACTTCTTTCTTGAATGTATCGCACTTAGAAGTTGCTTCACTTTAACGGTATGCTGACGGTAAATGTGGACATAACTGAACACACATACATACATACATACATATGTACATATGTACATATATAGTATGTATTTTAATTACATAACTTGTGCTAAGTTTTTATTACCTGACCAAGAGGAAGGCGAAGTATTTCTAAGTGCTTTATCACGAATTATACATTTGCGTGGCTTTTATGTATGCCAAACAATTATCTTTTGTATGCAAACTGAGTGATAAAAATTTATGTACCGTAATATTTACAAAGCAATTGCAAAGCGCAAATTGTCTCGGGCACTGAACCTTTTAAAAGTTACGTAAATGTCAGAAAAGTGAAGAAATTATTCTGAATCACGAAGTATTAGATAACACAAACGCAAAATGATTTTCAGTTAAGATGAAGGTACCAGACCATATCGTAAAAACCTTGCAGATCGAACTAGTTTTATATAGTCAAATTTAAATTGAAATTAATTAGCACGAAGCGATAGCTTTTCCACCCGGGAGGGAGGCAATACTGGAATTTTAAAATGGATATTTGGGCCGCCAAAAAGACGTTTTGGGTTTAGTTAGGGATGGCCCCCTGTCAAAAAGCAAATCGATGAAGTGGCGCAGTCCAAGCTCACCGTCATAGACATAAGCAAAGCTGGCTTAATCTGAAAAAAACAGTATGGCCAAAATTTGTTGGGATTTCGAAAGAATTTTACTGGTGGGTTTTAAAGATCATGCGTAAGTAACACGACAGTAATGGACGATTACTACGATTCCATGCTTATCAATTGCGATATGAATTTAAAGATAAAAATTGTAGCGAGCAGAGTCGGTGCTTATCGACTTCTTGCAAAGGCGCCGAATCCCACACATCCGATGTTTCTAAGGCTGTCATTACAGAATGCGGATTCACTCGAACTCGATCCCTTCCCATATTGACCAAACTTGATACCAAATGGCTATTATTTACTCTCAACAGTGCACTGAACTCTTTTGGAACGTTTTGAGGGCACATAATTCAGACTTTTGTTTTAAGGGGGGTACTTAGTAAAATTTCAAACATCGATAGTTTTTAATATTTTTTCAAAAAGCTTGAGACAAAAATCGATTTCGAAGATCGTCAAGGGATCCAAGTATACCGGATAATTACTCACAGGAAAATTATACTTAGCATTTCTCCGAAAAAAATGCGAACATAATCGGGAAAACTCATAGCTAATAAAAAAAAAATCGATAAAAAAAACGCTTAATATACCATGTTTTCCCAAATGAAATATAAATAAAAATAAAATAATTTTTCTACGGATACACATAGCGTCTTGACAAGTAAAATTTAATGCGAAATAATCTCATAGAACATTTTAACCTCTTATCGTTCACCCCACTGTTGGATAGGTACATATATTTCTTGAAAATATTTTTGAAACGCGGTCCATTGTGGAGCTATCGGAAAGTGTAATTTTTCATTTTAATATTTAACCACATTTTTTTTTATTGCTAAACAACTTTCAAATTTTAAGCCACACCGTTAAAAAATTTTGTCACCGCAACTATTTTCAAAATTTTATCCGATATTGAGCGTAACTTTGCTAAGAAAGTTATCAGAGATCGCAAATAATAATATGCCAGACAACGTATTTCGGTTTCTCTCACACATATGTACATATGTACATATGTATGGACATAACTTAGGTATAATGAATTAAATTCGATTTCTCAAACGATTGGCAACTCCAAATACAGCTATAAACCTTCTCTCAGACGATATGAACTGTTTGGCACCAATATTTTTATATTGCCTATAGCCTGTGTGTAATCAAATTAATTTCGACTTTTCAAACAGGTGGCAACACTCTTTTAAATATAGTTACGATACTTCTTGTCCGCGAGCGAACAGTTTGGCGCCAACAGTTGAAAATTTCATATAGCTTGTGTATATTTCAACTAACATTGACTTTTTCGAACAGGTGGCAACTCGCTGCAAAATATAGACATGAACCTGCTGCTCATCGAGGCGAACCATTTGTGACCCATATTTTATTACTGCAACTTGTGTATAATTTAATATATTTGAACTTTTCAAACAGGTGGCAACCCTCTTTTAGATATAGCTGCGAATTTTCTCCACGACGATACGAATCGTTTGGCATCTACAGTTTAATATTTTATATAACATGCGTATAATTTGATTAACATAAACTTTTCAAACAAGTGGCAACCCTCTTAAAAATATAAACATGCACTTTCGCCTCACCAAAGCGAACCGGTTGAAACCCATATATGTATTAATATTGCATATAACCTGTATGTAATTTAATTAATTACGACTTTTAAAACAGGTGGCAACACTCTTTTAAATATAGTTACGAACCTTCTTCACGCCGGCACGACCCATTGTGCATGTTCCGTTTAAATTTCACATATTTTTTTTTATAATTTAATTAGCATCTACTTTTCAAACAGGTGGCAACCTTCTACAAAATATAAACATGAACCTTCTCCTCGCCGAGGTGAACAGTATTTGTAAACCTTCTCCTCGCCGAGAAATGACGAGCAGGTATATGTTTCCACAATGGGATGTGGGTCCCGATGTCTATAGAATTTTCACAAACCAATAACCAATTTTTATATATATAGAGGGTATATACATAGTATGTATGTAAGTATATATGTACATATATATAGATTACCGTTAAGTAACTTTTTTTTTATTTAGTATACTCAAATTTTATTATTGTCTGTATTTCGTCAGAAATTTGTACTAAACTTTAAATTGGCCTCGAGGTGGAAGAGAACGCACTATACAAACACAAGGGATTGAATTGATTGAGCTATTCGACTGAATTAAATACAATAACTCTAAATTTGGAGAACGCCAATAACAGGCTGGGGATTTTCAACGTTCGGCGACCTGACTTCTGAATACTGGCAATTAATATTTATCTAGACTGCACAAAGTATTAACAAAATAAACAGTAAGTGCACGCGGAACAAGCTACATTCAAAATAGTATCGTATTGTATCAAAATCAATTCATAACGCACCAGTTCATCGACCGCAACTGTTGTTTTGCGTAAATTTTGCACCTGTTCCATTTTATACTTATTTATTTAGCTCCATAGAATTTGCACAGTTTTATTGTTTTGCGCACATTGTGTTTTTCACGAATTTTTGAAATCGAAACAAAGGAAAATTTTCAAAGTGTCATAAATAAAAGCGTGGGGCGAAAACCCCCATTGAGTCAAAGCAGTGCAGCGCAGTGCACAGCAAGCAGAGTGTCATTATTTTAATACGACGATTTTATTTTTAATATTCTATACCGATGTATGTATGTATGTATGTATGTACAAAATTTGTATTGCTGTCTATTATTTGGCTTTTGTTTCAAGAAATATTAATATTAATTAATATTTCATTTCATTTGTGCACAGAATTTGCAGTTGAGCGCACATTGTTAAAAAAATTATCATATTTTATTTGTTTACCGGTGACACCGGATCGGTAGTCTTCACTCTCCTCGTCTTGTCGTAAAAATAAAATCGCAAACGATAGCCAGTAGCGGAGAGAAATCGGAGTTTCTAAGTATTTCAAATTTGTTTGCGCTAAGTAAATATGCCATTAAATTTTGTAAAGCTCCCAACCTCGCTGCTTCTTTGCGCTAAATTTAATTTAATTTATATTATTTATTGTTATTTATTTAGATTTTTTTAGATTTTTTTTTTGTTTTAAATAAAATAAAACATAACAAAAATTCTGATTAGCTTCAGAAGTACGCAGCGCCTCAATGAGTCACTCAACCCAATTAAAACACTCAAATCGCGAATTGATATTTGAACATCCAGCTTTGATGTCAATAAAATATCTACATATGTATGTAGGTACATGCTCTGTGGGTATTAAGTGATTTGGTAAACATTTACATTTCTAATTAATTGCAAAGTGCAACAGCAGTGTTGATAAGATAAAGAAAAACAAATAAAGCACTTGAAAATCAGTTTAGCTTTGGTATTATTGATTAGCATGGTACACAACGTGAGTTGTCGGTCGTTTGTTTTATTACTTTATAATAATTGTGATATTTATTCTGTGGATATTTTACCTCTTATAGCGTTACTTTCGTTTATTTAATTTTAATAGTGAAATAATTGAAAAATACGTGTCTTTAGTTGGCTAAGCACGTTCTGAAATTTATTTGAATCAAATACTCTTGAAAATTCTTTGAAAAACCACAAAATCAATATACAGTGCCGGTAAAAAGTATTGGCACAGTAAATTTTTTATTTTCTTTTTACCCATTATTTTAAAAAATTGTCGTGAGTTTTTTAACAAAATATATTTCATTCAATAATAGCGGAAAACCTTTTAAGTTTATATTTCAAACTTTTTACAAAATTTAGAAAAACTCCGCAAATTAAAACAAAAATTTCAACAAAGTTTCGAACTTATTAATTAGATTTTTTAGCAAAATTTTGTGTACGAAATTTGCGCGTTTTAAGCGTCTACAAATTTGCATTGATTTTTGAATTTTTTTGAATTTTTTTTTTTTCTGAAGTGTTGGGCACTTTTCGCCGAATAACGGATGCTCAAATTTTTTTTTTTTTTTTGTATGGGAAAAAATCAACGCGAATTTTGAGTCGCCTAAAACTTGCACCTTATGATACCAGAATTGAATGGGCTACAAAATTTTACACTACATTAGAAATTGGAAACATTTTTTTTTTTTAAGTTTGCAAATGTGAAATTGAAACTTATATGATTTTGCATACAAAACATTGCGAATAATATAAAAAATTTGAAAAACGCGTCAGACTTTGTGCTGCCTATATTTATTTATTAATTACCCTTTGCCAACAGTTTGACACTCATATTTTAATATTTCATATGTATAACTTGTGTATACCTTAATTTAATTATATTTTTCAAGCAGGTGGCAACTCTCTGTGAGCCTTCATCCCGAAACGACACCCATATTTTAGTTTTTATGTGAAAAACTTGTGTATACCTTAATTTAGTTCTACTTTTCAAACATGTGGCAACCCTCTATATGTTATCAGCCTTTTTCTTTAGCGAATCGAACAGTTTACAAACCCATTTTTTTAAATTTCATATAGCCTGTGCATAATTTATTTATACTCGATTTTTTAAACAGGTGGCAACCCTTTCAAAAGTTACTTATGAACTTTCTTGCCAAAACGAACCTTTTGACACTCATATTTTAATATTTCATATAACTTGTGTATAATTTAATTTAATTCTACTTTTCAAGCAGGTGGCAACCCTCATAAAAGTACGCTCCTAAATATACATAGAAAATTTCATAAAAATTACTCAGGCCATTTCGTAAGAGTTCGACTACAACACCTTGGCAAAAGATTTTTACATACAAAATTTACTGTGGCAATATTTTTTGCAGGCACTGTATATAAAGTATATAGTGATTGGAGGGAACTGGTAAATTCTAGTAAACTCTCAAAAAGCTTCGAGGAAAGGAAAAAGCCTTGCTTTCGGGAGAATATTTTCGGGTTCATTGAAATCAAGCCATTGTTATGAAAGCTACTTACAGAAAACATATATTTTATGTAAAAAAAAAAAGTGTAATTATTTTTCAAAATATTCGCTTTTGTATCTATACAATTTGACAGGCAAAGAAACCAGTTGCCGAAACACTTACTCCACTCTGGAGTGGGTACCTTAGGATCATTGATTCTAAACGCCTCTACGACCTATTTAATGGCATTAGCTACTTCGCTTTGCTACTCTAGAAATAGTAGCTTCTAAAAGACAGAACTAACGACAGATGGTGCCAGACTGGTTTATTTCTAGGGCTCGAATTATATTTTCCAACATAAGGTCAAATAAGTTTCACGATAGGAAGTCATTCTGTGTGAACACTCGTTTGATGTCTAACAGCACAGAGAAGTCGTTCCCAATTCTGACGCAGCTGGTGGTGGTGCAGGGTTGGCAAAGTCAGACGTCGGGAGTGGAGGAAATTTCTTCTCGTCCTATCAAAAACTGATTTTAAGTCGACAAAGGAATGGTGTGCGTCGTCGATCCTTCCCATTCCTTTTTAATATTTAGGAGGAGATAGTGGAGATGATCCGCTATTGCAACCCCAACTTTACAACGCATATTTGGAAGGTACTCTGGAGTGAGAAGTCCAAGGACCCCATCGGCAAGCAGTGCTGCTGCTGAACGCGGAGTCCCTTCGCCTTCTCGCAGAGGTGAAGTTAGTCATAACATATGGCTTGGAGAGAGTAGTCCTTAATGTCTTCCAAGCCGATGCTAGGGGAGATGGCCACTTGCCTCTAGTTAAGAAGGAGAAACAAAATGAGAAGCCTTCTATTGGTATGGAAGTAGACTCTGTAATATTATGCGGTACTGATGGGGCCTTCTTGAAAAGGTATCCGTCTTCTGTGTTGGACCTCAGTTTGAAGGGGCGGAGGAGAGCTTCCTAGCCTCTGACAGTGATGTCATCGCCCGAGTGCAGAGCAGGATATCTGAGGATGATTAGCCGACAGGTAAATCTTCAGCACTTTATTTGCGCGAAGTGGAGCTGTGTGGTCCTTACCCAGTAGCCATGGCTGAACGTTCATCGGGTATCTGGTATTGGGACGAAGAAGCATGAGCTGATGATGCAGGCGGACTCAGGTAACCCCAAATCCTGCATGTTCATTAGGAACGAACTGAAAGCTTTCTTTCTGTCTAATTTCAGTGATGGTGATGTAGTCACAGCAGGCCTAGAGTATGAAACTGTAAAACTCTGGCTCATTTCGGCGTACTTGGCCCATTAGGTGGAAGCACACCATAGTTAAAAAAAAATTCATCGCTGCTTGCAAAAACGCGCTGGATTACCCTTGTCTACTGAAAGCTTTTAGGGGTAAGGGAACTGTGGACTGTGGAACTTTTTGAGCTAAGGGCGTCTAGAAGAAGTCACTTTAGCAGGGCCAGGAGGAGTAGACACCCTCGGACTAAGATCTGTATAGAGCAGGTCTAAGTATTTACAAAGCTGAGATCAGAAATGCCAAGCAGCACTTATGGAGGTACTTTTACGAAAACTTGGAGGGATACCATGAAACCTCTAGATTTAGGCGAAATTTTTCCGGGAAACCCGTTCTCCTGGTATACTTGAGGGACGAAGTAGGAAACTAGAGCATGAGCAGCGAGGAGTCTCTAGAATTGCTTCTCGATGCTCTTTTTTCAAGAAACTCAGAGCCTATGGGACCTGGTTTTCGAGAACCATCCAGCCTTAGCCTTGTTCCTCCGTATCCGCTGTACTTAGTCGGAGGCATAAATTTTAGAAATTCGTTAGGCAAAGGCCACAAGCGTTCATCGGATATGCTCCAGTTATATTCGGAAATCAAGAGCGTAGTACTGGAATATACAAAATCTTTTATATTGGTGCATAATGTCTCAGTTTATAATAATCCAATCACTAGTTTTAGGCATTTCCCTCATAAATTTCCTACAATCACTTGAATAACTTTAAATTTAAAAAAAAAACTGCACACATTATTCAATTGAACCCATTTTCGCTATAAAAATATTGGCTAGATTAAGATATCTTTTACACACATAAAGTGAATTTGAATAGAGGGAATTTCTATGATTCATCGAATGAATCAACATAAACTCACCACCCAACAAACACACACGCCGCCACCTACAAACATATGTAGTAATATTACTTCAGACCAACCATATTACTCGACTAGTAAATTAGACCGCGTGCGAGTAAATGTGTCCGACTATAAATCTAGATTTTATAAGCAAGCTTAAGATATCTGCATATTGAAGGCGGTGTAGAGTAGTAGACCGTTTGTTGTAAATCGCTTGTCGGCCAATTGAAATCAAATTAAAATGCAAATGAGCGTCGCAACTCTTTGAAATATGTAGGTTTGTTTGTATGTCTAGATGTACAAAGTGCAAGCCATTTATCTGTTAGTTGAAATTTTGCGCCAATAGATGAAAAAAAAAATGCCTTTGAAATTTACACACTTTATTCTATTCCGCCGCTGTTAAGTATTTTTCGCGCGTCTGATTTTATTTATCGCTTTTTCGTATTTTCTTGGAATCGATTCGTTGTTTTTCTTTTCGCACAAAGGAAATGCTAAATTTTGTTAGTGTTTACGAGTAACGGACTTAGAAGTGAGGGTTTAAGAGGTGATGGAAATTGTATTGCATTAATCAGCTCCTAATCACGCGAATGAATGGACGGTATGACCCCAGACTGTGGGTCAGAAAAAATTGCCTTCATAATTAATTTGAATGAAATTTAAATAAGAATATACAAAATGTTAAAAACAGTGGCTAGAAAAATTTTAACAATACAAGGAAATGAGTAATAGTTTTTAATACATTATTTTTTTCAAATTCGAGCCCCGGCGAGTACTTTATTCTAGAGGAGATCAGTAAGCGCAAACACAATTCAATGGTGCTTGGTTTCAGTGATTATCAGAGAAATGAGAAATTTTAATGAAAATGTTCCGATTTCGTTCAAACAAGCTACTTAGTTAAATCTCCTACTACTTGGCATTATAAATTCACTGCGATCTCTATAACATGGTCGTCTGTTGAGTTTCACTATTTTCAATATATGTACATATACAATTTTATTTATAAACAAAACTTTCCGAATACAAATGCATCAAAAATGGTCATTGAAAAAATTAACTAGATTATTATCGACTCCAAATTTCATTATTTTGTTCATCATAAGCGGAATCGATCAAAGTTGCATTTATTAGGGTTGGCTCTATAAGCGATAACGTGGCAAGTAGGGTGATCAGAGACATCTCTACGCTTTTCGAGTAATCTGTAAACATTATTCGAAGTCTTTTCATAATAGTTATCGGCGCGATAAATACTTTTAAGTCTCCAAAGACTTGAAGTTTTGGACTTATATATATGGAAGTTATAAAATTTGTCTCATAATAGTTATAAACGAGATAAACTTTTTTAGGTCTTCAAAGACTTTTATTTTGAGCTTTATATTATAAAAGTTTTCTCATAGTAATTATGAGTCGGCAAAAAAATGTCGAAGTCTTGAAGGATAGAACTTTTTAAGAAGCATTTCAGGATTAGTTCGGCACCGAAATAATTCCGTCTTTCAAGACTTAAAACAAGTTATCTTACTCAAAATTATTATGCCAAGACTTTTATAATATAAGTCTCAAAATAATAGTTATTGTTAATTTAAAAAATTCTTCTCACTAAAAATTATTATGAAAAGCAATTTACAATATAATATAAGTCTCAAAATAATAAAAATCGATAACTTAAAAAAATTGTCTGATTCATATTATTATCAAAAGGTTTGTATAAGTCTCATCAAAATTAGGATAACTTTTTAAAAATACTAATTATAATTGTTACTCTGAAACTCTGATTGGGATACGATACGATATATGATAGCGATAATTTTGCCATTCGATACTGATATTTTCTTCTCGATAATTTCAATGCGATATTTTTAGTAATCCACTTGAAATTACAAACAGAGGAATATTAAAAATGGCAATATTTTATCAGGGTGAAGGCAAATAGCATGAAGTAACACAGGGCACGTACCATAGCCACGAGGTAATTTGACACGCAATTAATTCGCAACCACAAAAACTATACCATCTCATCTCTATTGTGATAAATATCTTTTTTCAGCATGATTTTACGCTAGTAATCATTACAGTAGAGATGTGATTAGTTTTTTGGTTGGGTAAGAATATATGGCCTCTTTCCAATTTTAGGTGCGGTGTATCCTGTATAGCCAATTTTCCAAAAGTATACCCCCTATATGAACTAACACTGAGAAAATTACTAAAATAAAATATAAAACCATAGGCCTTTCGGTAATTGCAATTCATCAACAATCTCTTTCGAACTTAGATTTCCTCCAGCAGCAGTACGTCTTATGGAGTCCTTCCTGCTCGCTTTCTACTTCCATAGCGATTACCCAATTTTATAAAATTGTCTACGACACATGCAGATCTTTTGATTCGCCTGGAAATTTCGCGATTGGACAGCCCCTCATCGTGGTATGCTTCGATTTTTCCCCTTTTCTTCACCAGTCAATTGCTTACCGCGCGGCATTATTTTTAAAAAATTACGAGTTTTTATTTAAAACTTACCGTGGCTATATTTTTTTCACTTCTTTGCACAGACACTTTCAGTTCTCAAATGAAATAATATTATTGCCTTTATAATTGTTTCGCTCGGACGTCAAAGAAAATAACGGGATTCATCCGTTATCTTGGATAAAAACCAACAAATGAACCCAAGCAATAAACAAATTAGCATAAAGAGTAAATTGCAAAACCATTTTTTATGGTAATATGTCTCCACATTTGCTTATAAAACAAAATATCGCTGCCTTTATAATTATTTCGCAGGGTGTATATAATATCTGTAGAAGTCAAGGAATCCAGGCTTTATAAAATGCTTCCTGCACATTAAGCAATACCCCTGAACAATCCTGTTTGTTTTCTTTGTTTGTTCTAGCGCTGACTTTATTTTGTTAAATAATCTAATCTGGAACTCCCGACCATGGATCTTGAGCGGGAATTATTTTTAAATTTCCCACCACTCCCCTCAGTTTTCGTAAAAGAACTCTTTCGAATACGTGTGAGAAAGGCACCAGTATAGTTATAGGACGCCATAATCAAATATCCAAAGTGCACCACCACATCTCTTTTGCCAGAAGCGTCAACAGAAAATTAAAAATGTGTTTTTACTTAATACAAGCGCACCTAACTTAGTTGCTCGGGATTCCCCATATCCAAATGAGCTAAGCCTCGTGTTTACTAAGATAGCACTTACCTTTAAAAAAAAATATCATAATTTTCCCTGTTCTAAATAAGAATAATTGGTGGTATTTCCCAGAATCAATAAATAATATTAAATACCGTCAGTTTTTGTGCTTACGTAATTTATATTCTGATAGTGAACACGCAACTGGGCGGATTATTTAAGTTCTCAGGAGTCCATTATAAATGAGTACATATTGTATTTAATGTATTTAGATATGTCAATAACTTTAATACTCATAAACCCAATTACGTTTGCGGAAAGACTTAAACTTTCTCATAAAAGCGGTGCCTACGTGGGATTTGTCCATAAGTCCCTGGAAACTATAACAAATGGGCAGTCAGAGAAAAAGTTGCCTTTTTGCTGGGATTTTGTGGGCGAAAAGGAAAGAGGGAAAACAAAACTAAAAAACAGGAAATAACAAATGTGAATATTTCACTTTATTTCCGCAACATAGACTTTTTAAAGTAATGAAAAATTTATGGAATATGAAATAATAAAAATAAAAATAAAACCAATTATCGGGTCAACCCGCAACAGTCAATGATATATATCCGGGGTCCTTTTGCAAAAAAACAAAAAAAAAACACTATATGAAAACCTTCTCCCGCTCGGAGAACCTGAGAGCAGTTGTCGGTTTCTCCATTTATGGAATACCAATGAGGGCACAACACCAAGAAAACAAAATGGGGGAGAAAAATGGAGGAAAAGGTTCGCCCAAAATCGTGCACCATTGTAGAACTCAAATAAATCGTAATTTTTCCAAAAAAAAAAAAAAAAAACTCATTCCTCAAACTAAGACACTCTTATTTTCTGATTGATTTGTTTAATAGTAGTGCTACTTGAAATCCATACAAATTTAAAACAATTGCACTTTGTTTACTATTAAATACAATTTTTTGGCAAAACCTATCAGCCAAGCTAGCAAAAAAAACATTCAAAGTTTTATAGAGACTCTTCACAACCAATTGAAAGCACCAACCAACGGTTTACTAAACATCACTGCGATCATAAAAGCAAGAATGAAGCAAATGTTCTGGGCGCATAATTCGCAGCACCACTTCATAAATAGTCACTAAAAATAAAAATTATCGAAGAAGTTTCTGATGTACTCGTAGAATTGTCTTATACGAGTATGCTGGACAGACGATGGAGTTAATGCATTTTAATTGCGCATTTAAATTTCAGCCTGACGGACGACAATAAAGCGCATTTAGATCAGCTGATTTGAATTTGCATTTTAATTAATTTACTTGGGTAGCAACTAGCTTGAAAAATGTACAGCAATAACAAAAGAGTAAAGAAATACAAAAATGAGTCCGCCTGGGTCTCACTCGCTCCGTTTCTTGTTCCTTTCATACGATAGAAATTTGTACTTTATGTGACGTTCTGCTTTAATTACTACGCTTCAAATTAATACCCAACGCCCGATGAAAAACGCACGAGAGGGAACGAGAGTCCGCTTCACTAAGGATAACCGTTTCTTAACACACACTTCGAATTCACCATCTTCGGGTGACGACGACTGCAGAAGCGGAATAGAGAAAGAGAGAGTAGAACACGTTCGTTGCGTCACATGCGTTAAAATTTTAATGTCGATTTAACATTTTTCAGTTGCACCGCAAAAGCGGGTTTCACTTCAATTCAATTCCTTATTAATTATATCTTTTTTCTCTTGCATACTTTGTACATATTTTTCCCCCTTTTAATACTAAATGCATACCTGGGTTTGTTTTTAAAAATATAACTAATTTTCTGATTTAATAAATTTAATACACACCTGAAAAGAGAGAAAAGAAAAGAAGCGTTAATTTAAAATGTCTTATAAATGTTAGAAATAATGTTAAACAAATTTCTGGATAATATCTGTAGAAATAAACCACCTGCCCTCACAGCAATATATCAATATTCCGCACTTTGTCAACCACTTCAGAACTTAAGTAGCCGCAAATTACGATCTAACATATCACACAAATTAGCCATAAATTGATGAGCTGGTTTACAAAAAAAAAAAATAAAAAAAAAACGAGCAAATATTCGCAAAGTCCTTTCCTGTGAATGTGGATGGGGATGGAGACAACAAATAAGTTAACAATTCACATGTCAGACGTACTCGTACAAACGAAACCAAAACAAACATTCAATTGTAGGGAGAGTGAAGACGGACAGTTAGTGCTCATCCCAATGGAATTGCAATAAACTTTGTATTAACCCTGCGCCCTTCGTCGTCCTACAACAAGTCGACAAACTTCGACGGGATAAATGAATGAGTCAATAACATGATTAGCGTGTGGCGGTGAGGTGGGGGTTGTGGGGGGCAAAAGGTATTTGCGAACTGCCTCGTCTGAGGTCAGTTGATTGCTGAATGGCTGAACGGTTATGGGTTGATTGGATAATTGGCGTGTTAGTTGTTGGAGATGGCAGCATTTTACGAACTGCTATCGAAAATTACGGTTTTGCAACATTAACCCAAAAAAAACGAACACACGGGCACCTATGTGGCAAGCCAGAAGTAAGTAGGAGCATAAGTAAAAATAGTAGTAGAAATTTGTCAAATAAGTAGCAACATTACTAAAAACAGTGGTAGAAATTAGTAAAAAATAGTAATAGTAACTGTTTGTAAAAATAGTATTATAAATTAGTAGAAAGAGTAGCAGAACTTAGAAAAAGTAGTAGTAGTAATTATTAGTAACATTAGTAAAAATAGTAGTAACATTAGAAAAGTAGTAGTAGAAATTAATAAAAATAGTAGTAGCACTAATAAAAATAGTAGTAGAAATTATTTGTAGAAACTAATATAAAAAAAATAGTAGTAGCATTAGTAAAAATAGTAGTTGAAATCAGTAATAGTATTAGCATTTAATAGTAGCATTTGTAAAAATAGTAGTAGAAACAGAGCAGTAGTAATTAGTACTGAATTCGTAAAAATTGTAGTAGAAATTAGTAAAAAATAGTAGCAGTAATTAGTAGTAGAATTAGTAAAAATAGAAGTAACACTAATAAAAAATAATAGTAGAAATTAGTAAACAGAGCAGTAGCAATTATTAGTAGAAGTTAATAAAAATAATATTAGTATTAGTAAAAATAGTAGTAGAAATTAATAAGCATTATAAAAATAGTAGTAGTAATTACTGGAAATAGTCGTAGTAATTAATAGAGCAGTAGTAAAAGTAGTGGAGGTAATAGTAGTAGTCGTAGTGATAGTAGTAGTATCAGTAGTAGTCGTAGTGATAGGAGTAGTTGTCGAAATAGTGGTAGTAATTAGTTGTAGTATTGCTGACCCAGTCTCGAACTACTGAAAGATCCGAAAACGTCATTGAAATAGTTAGATCGGCGCGACATGCGTGACACGATGCAAAAAGTTTAACCAATACACCATTTAATTGAACTTTACCAATCATAGTTATGTTATCGATAATTCTGATTAAAATCATTACGGTTGGGTGGGCACATCACTAATGGAATCTAAAACAAATTCCATATTGGTCGCAATCATAGTTGACAGAGCCGATCTGCCGGACAACGGTTAGAAGTTTGTTCAACCGTTTAAGCGTTTTGCCTGTAGTTAAAACTATTCATGAAATTAGACAAAGTTAATTAGACTGTGGATTGTTTGCGTATAGTAGTGGATTTTTCTTTGGAATTGCTAATCGTAACTACCCAATTGGAAATGGTCTTTCTTAACCGGGAAATTTGCGTACGGCTTTCTCTGTATAAGTCACCCATTAAGTTCGTACAAAACGTTCGTTTTATAAGTAAAAAAATGACTTTACAAATTAATCAAATAAAATAAAATAAATCATAAAGTCAGAAAATTTGAACTTTCAAAAGTTATGTTTTTGATGGCATATTTATATATTTTTGAAATTTCAGGGCTTTATGCCATATGGCAGCTTAGGTCACCTAGGTATGAATAACCTACTTATTTAAAAAAGAAGAAGAAGGTTCGTGCCAAACCAAATGGCAAGCTTTAGAGATATCACATTTTTTTGCAATTTATATCAGAAGTGAGTAGAATTACTGACCAAGTGAGTGAGGAATGGGCATTAACAGAAAACTGAATAATAGAATGACGGAAAAAAAGAATAGGTTTTCATCTTTTTTCAAGTAATTTTGAATGACGACTGGAAATGTTCTTCATCAGACAAACAATTTGAATAACGAATAGATTTCCATTCAACAATCGAATAATTTTTATTAGCGAATAGAATTTCATACGCCATTCAAGTAATAGGCGGGCGGCGAATACAAATTGATTTCTTGATTAAAATTTATTTGTACGTAGAGTCAAAATTAGAAATTTAGTGAATATATTTTTATTTTTTATTTGAACAATAATTAACTCAAAACATCCCTGGAAATGCCCTATTTTGTTGTGAGACTTTTAAGTGCCCTAGCAACTTCGCTTTGGTATGGATAACTTTCATTTTCAGAACCTACATATGTACTCTAAAGTGAAGGAAATATTATTGTAAACAAGTTTAATAGAAGGCGGTGGACTGGTCCTTTTTATTTCACCTTGCCTCCAATTACATTTGACGATTTTTTTGATACACTTTCTGGTACTTAAAGTTCGATATAAGAAGCAACCCAGGCTGAAAGCCAATATGTGGATTTAAAAAACAAAAATAAAATAATTATTTATATCTGCATTCCCGAAATTATTGTAAGAAAAAAATGTAAGAAAAGATCGTATTAAAAAATTTTTATTTCGCTTGTTCGAGGTGTTGAACCAAGCACCCTCTTATTGGCATGCCGCACCTCTGCGACGGCGAAAAGCAAAATAATGAGTTTATTTCGATTCAACATAAGTTCTTTTATCGAACTACTTAGTTCGGCGACTGGTATGAGGCTGGTGCATAGGATGGCAATTGCTATTTCGGTGGGTATCGTCATGCTAA
This sequence comes from Anomoia purmunda, assembly GCA_951828415.1. Lineage (NCBI taxonomy): Eukaryota > Metazoa > Arthropoda > Insecta > Diptera > Tephritidae > Anomoia > Anomoia purmunda. The sequence goes on from OX639993.1 coordinate 22,125,483, forward strand.
AAATACCAGGAAAAAATAGAGAATAAAGCAACTGAGTTGCTAAGCAAACTTTATGTGAACTAGTAGATAGCAACTTATTAAGTTCCGTTGTAAAACCACGGACGCACCATCGTAATTTATGGCACATAATTTATGAGGAAATTACAATGAAATCAAGTTATTTCGCCTCTTTAAAGCAGTCAATAAATTAATATGAGATAAGATATTTTAACATAAACCAAGAACCAAGTAAAAAAAAATCAGCGTTCGCTCTAAATTGTATCGATAATAATCGAAATAACTAAACTGGGCGATGCATTTCGAAATATTAGCAATTCACTCAACTGTTCCTTGATTTTTACTGCTTTCTTTCATGATCGTAAATTTAAAATAAAATATTATCACATTGCAACTTAAATATATGTAAAAAAAAAAAAAAAAAACAAATTACACAATCTCTCACATTTTTTCCTTTCATCAAAGAACTAAGCAACCCTGTGGCTAGAGAGCTGTCAACATAAGTATATTAGGAATGTCACGTGTGAACGCACTTGGTTTATTTAAGTAATTTACATTCTAATTTGAACATGGTTTAAGGTAGAAGTGCTCGCTTGAACTCCAAAAGCAATTTAATGAAATTTTCTGAGTGTGGTTGGGGTTTTACTATTTTCAAAGCGAAAATTTCCCGCTGGGAATATACAAAAAATTTGTGGGTGCATGAGTGTGTGACTAAATATTTGTTCATCGCGTTTAAAAACCGTTACTACTCAGTTTATTCGCCGGCAAGCAACAGCTATTGTTGCAACTAGTTGGTACTATATGTGCTATACATAAATATAAACTACAAGCAATCAGCCATAAACCAAACGCATACCAATAAACCAAATGCCACATCACCAGAAGCAAGCGCGGCGCATTTTTACGACTGCTACTGTGAAAGCAATAAAATTTCATATATGTACTTAGATGTTGCTACTTTTGACTCGCGCTCTACCCTACCCTACTATGTAGATATTTCAATTGCATAGCATGCCATAGTTACTAGTAGTAAGTATAACTCAACCGATTGCTACATACATGCTACTTAAGTTTTTAGTGGGTGTGTCCGACAACAACAACACCAACGCTGATCACAATTTTTTTGTTTCGTCCACTCAAGCGAAATTGCACACATTTTATATGATTAACATTATTATTGGAATTTATCATGATTTGAACACACATACACATTCATCATATATAGCGGTACATACATATACATATATACATATATACGTGAAAATAAAAATAAAAATTGTTTCATTGCCTTCGCACATAGCACAATTTAGAAAATTGTGCAACCGTCCATTGAGAACAAAAAACAGATTTAAAAAAATTGCTACAGTTTTTCAAATGGCTATTTCGACTGGGACCGTCATTAGCATATATGTACACAATTACATATGCATAGGTACATATTTACTTATATATGTATGTATAAGCAATGGTGTGTATAATATATATTTCACTTTGCTTCTTTGCAAATTATAAACGCACCACATAAGTATTAACAATTTTCTCTAATATTTTCCTTTTATACAATTTACTCCAATTTCCATTAAAAATACATTTCAATCTCTAAAAGAAACTTTTTACAAAATTTATTATTATTTTAAAGATTTTCATAAAAATTTCAAACTTAAAAAAAAAAACGTTTTAAAAAAATTTTCGACTATGCAGTGCAAGAGTTGCAAGAGCAAGTTTGTAGAAACTAGGAGTTGCCATTGATTTTTGATAATTTTTGTGGCAAAACTTCGTTAGGGGTGGGAGTTATTTCGGGACTTATTCTGGGTCATTTCAATATTTTAATGGGATCTGTTCGGCACCATTTCGGGAATAGTTCTGGGTCACCTCGAGACAATTTTGGTACTAGTCATTTGGGGATCATTTCAGCATCATTTCGGGACTATTTCGAGACCATTTTTAAAAACGATTTTGAGGACCAGTTCAGGCACAGTTAAGAACCTGTGCGGAATAATAGGAAGAACTTCGGAACCAGTTCGACACTAGTTCGCAATTGGTCTAGTAATAGTATGGGATTAGTTTGAAACTACTACTTCAGGATTGATTTTACCTAAATCAGAAGTGGTTTGTTACTCGTTCGAGAGCAGTTTGGAACTTTATAACATCGGTAAGAAGTTTTACTTTTCGCTCGTGTACCTAGGCGCATGTTTGTTTTTTTTATCGAATTTTTTTCCATATAACGATTACCCCAAAACACATTTTTATATGAAGATATTTGCGGTAAGAAAAACCCTCAAATATCGCTGATAATTCCCTGTTACAAAAATTTGCATTTAATATAGGGTGAACCAAAAAAAAAACTGGGATGCGCATTCACTTTTGCTTTGCCAGCCTATATCTTCCAAACTGAAGTGGTTGGTGCTATGAGATAAAATTCAAATAAAATATAAAACTCTTGAGTTTTTTCTTAAATTAAGTTATTTATTTAAGTTGTATTTATTTGTTGCAAAAACTAGAATGAACAAGGTAGCTCTAGTCTTTAGTCTATTTTGCATCAATTTAAATTCAATAGTTTGCGTGATGACCTTTTGCTTTTATTACAGCCTCTAATAGTCTATTCATGATCCCAACTAAATTCGCTGTCATTTCTACTGGTATAGAGTTCCAATTTTCTATAATCGCATCCTTTAGCTGATTTTTCCCAAGGGCTTCCTTTCCGTAGTTCCTTCTCCACATATGCCCATAAATGTGCTATGGGGTTCAAGTCTGGGCTTTGGGGAGGGTGTGGTAGCACAGATTTTGTGTTGTACAGCAACCATTTTTTGACCACCAAGGCGGTATGTTTCGGGTGGTTATCATGAACAAACAAACTACTAGTAGGCAAATTAAATTTTACCGTAGTTTGGGGGCAATCCATTTTGGTAATTTTCCCTTCAATAAAGTGCAATGACCTGGCACCATTTGCCGCCATCGCACCCCATACATACCATAACGTTGCCACCTCTGTGCTTCACGGTCCCAACGACATTGGGCGTATCCGGTGCTGAACCTTCTCTCCTTCAAACGAATCGACATCCATCGGATCCAAAAATATTAAACTTAGACTTGTACGTAAAAATTACGGTTTCCCAAATCTCTGGTAACCTCTTTATATAGCATTTAGCGTGTAGCGAGTTTTCTTCACATTTTTTGTAAATTTGCGAATAACCATGAACTCGTTATAGTATTCCACTATGAGACTCTTCAAATCTTAAGAGATATGCTTATCTACATTTTCGGGTTATAAACACCATGAAAATCACAAAAACCCTACACAATTTACAATTTCAAATCAATCGCCTGCGATTCATACGGAGTTCGCCTTATTCACTACATAGGAGGTATAGAGTGCCTGATGGCGATATCCGAGCTTCCTCAATCCGCGGCATTCCACTTTTGCTTGCTGGCTGTGGTAGGTGCTTTGGTCTAATTTTGAACAGAAAGCTCTCCTGTGAACCAAATATTGAGGAACGAGTGATGTGTACTGTTCCATTGGCAAGATATCGGACCTCTCTTCAAAAGTTAATCATAGGCTTTAAGAAACTTAATTAAGCCTATAATATTTGTATCCGATCCATGTCTGAAAGAACTCAACCACTCTAGCAATTGACACTCTGCTAAATGTGGTGACTGTGGCAGCTCAGTTTACGGGCACTCGAAAAAACTTCGACTTCGTCTTTTAATCGACAGATCGTTGCTAGCCGACTCTGGCTTCAAATGGATAATTTTCCACTCACATCCCACTGAGGGAAACATGGAAGAGGGGTAGTGTTTGGAGGAGAGCGCCGGTGAACCTCTAGACTACTGCAGAGTAATCCAAGCAAGGGTGCGCGCGGTAAAAGAGGTAGGCGATTGGCTACTCACCAATGTAGAGCCCTATGGCAAACAATTAAGTCCTTAGGGTTTAGGACGACACTGGTTGAGGAGTGTCTAATATTACTCTCGTCCGCACCTAAATATTCCCTTATCAGATTGATTTGGTGAGCAGGCTTTGGCTGCAGGTCAGGAAACTGTATGGCTGATGATCTGGCTCGGCAGGCCAACCTTGGCGTTATGACTCCATGCAGGGAGAGGGTGAGGGCCTGCGTACTTATATCACCACATACTGAATTGCAAGGACCCTTCTGGCGATTGTGGGGCCGTGTGCACTCTAAGGAACTGCAGGCGGTAGCAAAGCGACAACTTACGATCCACATAGCAGCTCTGATCGGGCATTGTCCGATTAGGCTTAATATAACTTCAGATCCTCCTTGTTTCAGCTCTTTGTAGGAAGGATGACGAGATGGAATCATCCTTTCATATTCTCCTCAGCTAACCTGCTTTTGGGGGGTGGCTGAGAATATTTAGGCTCTCACTGCTGTAATACCCCGGAAGCGCTATCTTCTTTCTGTCTGATTAAATGGGCTAAAATTTCATTATACAATAATGAAAAAATCGTCTCATTTTTTGTTAAACTACGTTGCAATATTTTAGGGGTTTAGATATTTGAAATAAACCAAATGATTTAATGAATTCGGCAATGTTTGGATCTTATTGGTTCGCAACTTTGATGGTATTTTGTGTTTAAATTTCAGTGGTTATATAACGGCAGCTGCGTTTTATGCACGCCATGCCATCAGTTCAGTTTTGCACCAACTTTTCCAGCATAGCTGATCTTATCCCGCCAATTTGATTTGCAATTGGTAATTGGAGTTAATTTAGCTAAATTATAAACTGACAACGTGTTGACATTTCATGTCAAATTTCGTAGTTAAAAATTTGACATAATGAAAATGAGGTATTGAGTGATTGATATGGGATTGTAAAATCATTAGCATGTAATGCTAATCATCGACGGTGGCTTTGGCTTCACTTTCAGTTTCAACATAGAACGCCATGATTCAATAATGAAAGGTTTGATACATAAACAGCTTTGCTCCTCACTCTTCACATGACGTCTCCCTTAGCTAAAACAGTGTTACTTCTTTGAGAATTTATGTACGTATAAATCTTATCAATATTTTTAAATGGTAGTAAAATTCAAAACAAGAAAAAAGTTTTAATTCGCTGATGTTTTTCGTAAAAAATGTGACAATTTGAGTAAGTATTTTATAAAAATGTAAATATTTTATATAATGCAAATATGTGGTTTTATTTGCAATTCATTAGGTAATTTGTGCATCTATATCGTGATTGGTATACTGAGTGACCGTTTTCCAGGTTCTTAGCCCGTGAAGTTCCGTGCACTAGTTAAGTTTTCTCTACACTCGTGTGCGAGCGCGAGTTAGCAAGACCTTTGCTGTTTCCTATCTTTTTTATAGGATTTCTTTTCAAAGCCCATTGCTCGTTGTGATCGTATCCCTACTCTTCTTCACCTCCACCCCAGTGCCATGGCTTCCTTGCCAAAGCGAGTGGGCATTCCGAATTTCGAGAATTTAAATTAATATTAAAAAAATGAAATATTCTAAATAAAAGTTAATATACATATATCTTTAATTAGGACCTTAGAGTGTATATGCCATTAGAATAGATGATAAGCATTTCTGCCCAAGTGAAATATTAGTGTAAATATTAATTGTTTCTTAGTAGGTTGCTAATAACTTGTGTTCCCGAACTTCACTGTCGCCGTTTTGGAATGGTTTTCTGCCCAGTTCAATGTAAATTGCTGAAAAGTAATCCTGTGATTACATACATAGTTATTTATGGTTATGTACTTTTTGTATCATACATTTTTCTGTACGTAATATAATAAAAAAGTATTTACTTTGTTTGAAACCATCAATAACCTTGTTTTTGTAATCATGTGGAAGGCTAAAAGCTCGATTTACGCCGTTTCGGCTTACGTCGCGATTTTTCGGAACCGACCAAAATGTAAATCAAACGTATAAGAGAAGTCTCAACAATTGGGGCGTGGGGAGTTTGTGAGTTTTGGTGAATGAATTAATATGGCTCACCTCACAATATTACATGGAGTTCAAAGGAATTTGTGTTGCTTGGTTGTTATAAGAACAAAGAACTATACGAGTATCACATGTTTTTTTAATTGTGAACTACAAAAGTTTTATTGTAACAACCATTTCATATATTTACCACTAAATGTAGAAAACTCACTTTTATTTAATTATAATAATGATATTTTTTAATTAAAATCAATGTTTGCATAACGAAAGAGTTTCAAATCGGAAGAATGCATCAAATATTTCGTAGACTACGAAATATATTTGGATTTTATGGAACTTAAATTCTACAACTAGTTACCTATTTTGCGTACTTTTTAAACATTTTTTTACAAAACGGGATTACATTCCTCCGCTTTTCTACTTCCTTCGCAAATGCAACCTTTTGTACGGGAGAGCTAGAAATTAGCTGTCATTATGTATCAAACCTTTAATAATTGAATCATGATAGAACGCGAATTTTGTAAATAAATTGTGAATAGTAAGAAAATAAATGTCAGCTGACTGCTGATTTGACGGCTATACTTTGAGGAAATTCTATACCTCTAAAAAAAATCACTTAATAAATGAGTTTCAAACAATTTCAGGAATTATTTTCTGTTTTTTTTTTCTTATACACCATTCATAGTCACATGGTCGATCGAGCCTTGAGCGCGGAAAAAATATAAGCGATTATTTTTTTTGAATATTTTTTTTTTTGTTTTAGATGCAGAAATATTTGTAGACCATATGGATGCATTACTGCATCAAAATGAAAATATTGAAAACAAAAATGTCGCTTACCTTCGCTTTTGCGATTAGGGCTCGATATACTGCAATCGTATTTCTCTCTATAATTCGGTTGAGCGCCTTATTATTTGAATATCAGTAATTAGTGCTATGAAATAAATTACTAATTCGCTTGCAACAAAATTTCGTCTCCGCTTCTCACCCCTTAATAAATTTGTCAAGCGCGACAAGCGGTGGCACAGCAATTGCACTCAATACCAGCAACAAAACAAAAAAAAAATAGATATGTAAATGAAAATGCGCGTAAATCAAATATGGAAACAAAAAAAACTACAAGACTGCAAGAGTCGCTAATACTCGGGATTAAAACGCATCGATAAATATGCAATTATTGCATTCGAAATGCATGCTGCATAGAAGCACAAACAAGAAAACCATTATGTATCAGTAAATTATTAATAAAACCTATATACAAAAAAAAACAAAATTACCTGTCGGCACAATTTGCAATAGAAATGCGATTATAATGAAATAGTTTTGATAAAACGCAAAAAAAAGTGTTAAAAAAAATAAAGAATTTCTATGTATATTTATAATACAAAATTTACATTTACACATAGTATTTACTAAACGATATATCGCATCGAACCAACATTTTTAAAACAAATATAGCAAGCATTAATTTCAGAATAACTTGGTTATATTTGCATTTCACGCACACCCACATGAATTTGTGTTGTGTGTGTGTGTGTTTTTTTTTTTTAAATTATATTTACATTATGCAGAATATTAAATATTTTAGAGAGCAAGCGCACATATTTTGCATTCATATATTCACTTCTATGTATTTCCTGGAAAAATATGAAATAATTTTTATTTTAATAACTTTGCTATCAATTTATGAGATTTTTATTGATACTAATAAAGAGTTAATTGATTGTGAAGTTATTTTGTTTTGCAATGCAAAAACTAAATCTAACTACTTTTGAGTACTTCGTGTTTGAAATTTATTAATATTTTTAAACAAAAACATATTTTGAATACCTTTATTACTATTCCTACTTTTATATAAATTAATTGAGGCCACCTCCACTCGAGCTCCATTAACTAGAACCTTTTTTTTATTTAAAAGAAATTCACTCATTCTTCTAAATCTATGGAAAACATAATTCATATTCGTACAGTGATAATCGCAAAAATAGTCTTACTACTAAGTATGTATATAAAAAAAGTTGTAACAATTTAATTTAAGTTCTATTTTTCATAAAAAGATTGCACGACGGTATACAGCCAGAGTTATCAAAACTATTTTCCATTTCCTATGCCTACTTTCAGGCTGAGGGCAATGGATTTAACAGTTTGAATGATTTGTTGTCAGGAACACTAAAAAAAAAAACACAAACAAAACAAAGAGAAACCGCTTTCAAAAGAAGGAGCAATGGCAATGAATTGGCGATTAAGAAATTGTTAAAAAAAATTTTTGTAAAAACCTTATATTCATTTTGAAGACGGCTTTACTCAATCGCGAGGAAATAACGCAATTTTTAAAATAACAAATATGGCATCAAAATAAAGAAAATTTTTCTTTGACCCTACTTTTTCTTTGAGTGTAGTTCATTGTATCGGCAATGTTCTGAAAACCGAACGATTTGGAATCGTCGGGTTATCCAAATATTTTTAATTAAATTTTTTGAAATTAGAGCATATTTTATATGAAAACTGTAAAATATGCAACTGTCATGTAATATAAAATCTTTAGTGTCAAACTTTACGTATTTTGAGTAAAAGTCTTGAAAAAGATTTTCGCAATCGAGTCGATGTCAAATTTTTTGAATTTCGGAACATGCCTGTATAACAGAAGACCAGTGGCGGTATTCACACCAGACTTGTTAATTTGTTAGTGGATATTTGGAAGCTTTTCATGTACGTGTATTTTGTTTTTATAAAACGAATTACCATATTACTAACGAGTAACAAACTGTCAGACTGGTTAGCTTGTTAATTTTAGTTATTTAGTAAATTTTTGTTATTTGGTCAATTTTTGTATTTGGGAAATTGTTTTGATTTGTACGTTCTTTTTTTGCTACGATGCAATTTGCGCATTTAGCGTATCATTAAATCTGACGTAAGTGTGCAACAATTTATCAGACTACTGAAACTAAATAAAAAAGTGTTTTTACAGCTAAATGTTTTACCGAAATACCAAGCAACAAACTATCGATGTAACAGGCCCATTATGAATACCACTAACGTAAATTAAAGTTTCGATTCGGCACAAATTTAAAAAAAAAAAATAATCAACACATTCCAACTAATTTTTACAAAGACTAAACAAAATTTTTAGAAAAAATTTGTAATTTAAGTGGTGAACGCGAAAAAAGTACCGTGCTGTCTCCAAAACTTTTTTAAATTTATTTTTCTTATAATTCTTCTTAAGCTTCTTCTTTTACAACTAATTTTTACAAAAAGAGTAAACAAAATGTTTCGAAAAAAAATTTAAGTACAGTGGTTAACACGAAAAAAGTATCGTGTAGTCTTCAAAATTTTTTTTAATTAATTTTTCTTATAATTCTTCTTAAGCTTCTTCTTTTACAACTTATTTTTACAAAAAGAGTAAACAAAATTGTTCGAAAAAAAATTTAAGTACAGTGGTGAACACGAAAAAAGTACCGTGTTGTCTCCAAAACTTTTTTTTATTAATTTTTCTTATAATTCTTCTTAAGCTTCTTCTTTTACAACTAATTTTTACAAAAAGAGTTAACAAAATTTTTTGAAAAAAAATTTAAGTACAGTGGTGAACACGAAAAAAGTACCGTGTTGTCTCCAAAATTTTTTTAAATTAATTTTTCTTATAATTCTTCTTAAGCTTCTTCTTTTACAACTAATTTTTACAAAAAGAGTAAACAAAATTTTTCGAAAAAAATTTAAGTACAGTGGTGAACACGAAAAAAGTACCGTGTATGCTTCAAAATTTTTTTTAATTCATTTTTCTTATAATTAATCTTAAGCTTCTTCTTTTACAGCTATTTTTTATAAAAAGAGTACAATAAAAAGTACAGTGGTGAACGCGAAAAAGGTATCGTGGTGTGATGTCTTCAAACATTTTTTAAAATTTATTTTTCTTATATTTAATTTTAAGTTATTTTTATAAAAAAAAACCAATGTTCAAACTTTCCACAAAATTTGCAAAAAATTCAACAAATCTCCACCAATTTTTCCAAAAACTTCACAAATTATAAACACATTTAAAAAAAAACTATACCTCACTAATTTGTTGTACAATATCGTGCAAAATTGAAGCGGCTCAAAATTCGCTTTTATTTTTATTATTTTTATGTCCCTGCTTCCATTTAATAATAAATTTGTGTTCTGAGTTCTTTAAAGGAAATGCGCAACATCTTCAGAAGAAAAAATATAAGAACTCAGCGAGAAATTTCAGCCAATTTAGATTTGCACTTTCTTATATTGAAATTAAATAGACCAAATACTTGAAAAATTAGAAAAAATCTATAAAAAACAAAAAAAATTTAGAAATTTTGAATTTATTTTTGTCAATTTTGCACAACGCTTGAAACTTTGACTTTGTCTGCGTGGCTTTGCGCGTTTCCATATAAGTAGGTACTTATTGAAGTTTTTTAGTCACAGTAAGGATAACGTCGACTCTAAAGTTAGTAGCAATCTTCTAATATAATTTTTAATGGCATATTTGCCAAATGTGGATTTTTTGGAAATCTCGACTACAAAGCCATCTAATATAAAATCTAGCGGGTTCATTTTTCGTACTACTCAGCACACCCCCCTGTCCGTTTCTAATTTCATCAAAATCGTAACAAAATCAGAGATTTGCTGAATAACTCGCCTCTGGCGCCATCTAGCGCATTTATATTTCATTATAGTATTTTGGATAGCCTCATGGCCACAACTTTCTGATTTCATCAATATCGAACTATAAATATGGATTTTCTGCATATGTCGACTCATGCGCCACCTAGCGGTTTAAAGTATGTATAGCCTATGTCCAAGGCACGTGTCTAAGAAATATACTGTCCAAATTTGATTGAAATCAGTTTCTTAGTTTTTAGGCCAAGTTGCAACAAATAAAAAAGAGGACGAAAATTGTTGAAACTTTTTATTTTGTCATGCTACTATTTTCATGATCGCAGGTGTATATTTATACAATAAAACAATACAAATGATGAGTTATGTCTTTCGTTTATAAAGTACTATCCCTTCTTCAGTAATCAAGAGGTTAACAAAACATTTACGCAGTTCATGCAAATATTATTACAAGTAACTTAGATTTAAGCCCTTATGTAAGTATGTATGTATATTTGTCTGTATGTATTTGCTACTTCACAATAATCTTGCAAAAATCAGTTTTATTGACGTTGCGTACAAATAACTACTGTTATTAAGCAGCTTGCTTTTTCTTAAAGCAAATATTTTAAGAGTTATGCGATAAGCCGTTCCAACTTTCCCAACTTTCATGCAAATATAGTGAAAGGCACAAATCCACATAATAAAAAACAGTAAATTAATAAAATTGGATTAAAATGAAATGCGAAACAGTGGAATGAAAAGATATTAAACGAAAAAATATTTCTAGTTCAAAACAAAACATTATATCACTCAAAATCAGAAGCTTTCAATCAGTTCAATTTATCTATGTATGTGGATTAGTCTTCTTGGCAACGCGCCTGTTAACTTTGTAAATTTTGAAATTGTACCATATAACTATAAAAAATCACCGTTCAAGACTTTGAGGAACAGAAAAAATTTGAATGAATAATAAATTCAAAATGAAAATTAAAATCAAATGTGACTTAAATTTAAAAAAGGTACCCAGACCACTGTAATTACAACTTTCGCGGCTTATTCGTTTCCTACATCATTCTACTTCGAGAGGTGATCTGATTGCTGCTTGGCTGTTAGAGTAAATAATGTTTGCCCCTCCGTTATAACTGTTAGTTCGGCAAACAGTAATCAGGAGCCCACAGGTTTACATTTACTGAGAGATCTTTGGAATGGATTCCACAGCTAACCCGGTTGTGTATCTTTGACTCATCCGTAAAAATAGCCGTGGACCCCGGATCGAAGTCCATGTGGTCCATCCATTCGCTTCTTACTGGAATTTTTGTTGAACAATCCCTTCCGAAGCCGAACATCGGGCTGGTGAAGTCCAGTTCCCGTAAAATTGCTGGAACGGAGTTTAGAAGGCATCTCCATGTAATGCGTGCTTTCAGTCTTACTGCATTGCAGCTGGCGGCGAGATATCGACCGTAAAGATCGGTAGGAAGAAGATATAGTAGAATTTCTTGGCCCCAGCAAGGCCCAGATGAGGGTAGATTTCCTGTGATTAACATGGAGGCAGCCCTCTGTACATTGCCCAGTTTGCCGTTATAGGTTGGTCTCTCTAGCCAATAGAAAATGATGGGCCGGACAACTACAATATACATCCATTGCACGGCTTCATTCCTCATCGCTTCCCTACCGCTGCTTTACTGGCAACAAGGGGCGGCTATGGTTTTCCTGGGTCCTTCCGTAAGGTACCGATTTCAATTCAGTTTCTTGTCGAGAATTATCCCCAAGTAATTAACTTCATTGGAGAGTAGAAGCTTTACGCAATGAAGAGAGGGAGGCTGAAAAGTCATTATCTTTTATTTATTTATTTATTTATTAAACGTGAAACAACAATACAATTGTCATTGCACTAAAAAAAAAGGAGCACTGGCTGCCAGGGCCTTCGGCTCGCTGGTTAAAAACGAAAAATTAATTGCATGTTTTCCTTTAAATTGTTAAAATATAAAAGAAATAAAGTTAAATTACATTTTGTTCATGATATGTGGGTATACATCTAAATTGATTGTCTTAGGTTTGCTAGTTTCAGGTATGTTGCAATTTTTCGGATATTTTCCAAAGAAGTAATTTTTAATACATCGTATATGTTTTCTTTTTTGAATATCTTATGTCTAATTGAAGCGAAATAAGGGCAATCTCTTAGCATGTGTGTAGTTGTTAAAGGTGACACTCCGCAGTGTTGGCAGGAGGGTGTGTTGAGCCCCGTTAGCCGGAACGAGTGTGTGGCGATGGAATGTCCTAATCGGAGTCGCGTGAATACTTTGATGTCGTTGCAGTTACCAGTAGATGGATAAGCGGGTTTTGTTCTGTGTGTGTTGACTTCAGTATAATGGTGTTTAATGGACTTCCATTCAATGTCCTTTCTTTCTTTTTGGAGTGAGGAGACGAAATTTGACCAATCTCTCTCAACCAGGTACTGAAACGTTAATAACGGCTCTTTTCCGGCGGACTTCGCTCGTTGATCTGCTAATTCGTTACCTCGTATGCCACAATGGCCGGGTACCCACATTATTTTTAGGCGGTTAGGATTTTCAATCAACTTGTTACGTATTGACGTTATAATATAACTTTTGTTATTTGTGTTTAATACTGATGATATCGTCGCCATACTGTCGGTGCAGATAATGGTTTTGGTGGTTTTATTTAGAGCGAATTTAATTGCTTCCCAGATCGCAACGGCCTCAGCTGTGTAGACGGACGAAAATGTTGGTAATAGGCCTGAAGTAACAATATCGCCGGAAGTTTGGACTGCAGCAAAGGCGGTATGATTTTCTGACTTTGATCCATCAGTAAAGATAAGGTTCCATTCAGGCAAAAAAGGTGATGTATGTTGGGTGAAGAGTTGTTGGTAGATACTTTGGCAAGTATTTTCTTTCTTATATTTTCCTAGGTCCAGAATAAAGCTTGATTTTTGAATTGACCAGGGTGGTAAGCTACTTTGTGGATGTAAGCGAGGTTTATTGATTCCAATACCTTTTGCAAATTCGATACAGTGCGAAATCGTAGATTTCCGCCGGAGAGGACGTTTGCGGTTGAAATCCGCGAGAACCATTTTATGGAGGAGGATGTTTTTACAGAGAAACAGCTTTGGAACTAGTTTTTTTGTATTTAACTCCAGTCTCTCTTCGATAGATGGTAACCCTGCTTCCGCAAGAATAAACTTAGTGGGCGATTTTGGAAATGCTCTAATGCTACGACAAACAGCGGTGTGGTATGGGGCGTAGAGTAATTTGATATTGCTTTCCGAACAGTTGCCGTAGATTGGTAGTCCATAATCAATTTTAGACAGGATAAATGATTTTGTAACATTTATGAGCGTAGAAATATTAATTAAACAATGTTTTGAGGTTAAGTACTTTATTACATTAAGTCTGGCAGCCAGTTGCTTTCTAATATACAGACAGTGTTCTTTAAAGTTCAATCTTCTATCAAAGATTATACCCAAAAACTTAAGACTATTCGAATTGACAATATTAATATTTTTATAGACTAAGTTTACATTGCTACAGTTTTGTTTACGGCAAATATGAAGTGTTTTACACTTCATTATATTTATATTGGCTCCGGAATATTCTGACCAATTGGATAAGTCTGCAAGTATATCTTGAAAATCCTATTTTACAATGTTGAGGTCATTAGTTTTGCTAAAGAGAAAGACATCGTCGGCATAGCATATGTGAGAAATATTTTTATTTTTAGTGATTATATCGTTTATACCGTTGAACGCAATGGTGAACAAAGTTACGGACAACGGTGAGCCTTGTGGAATTCCGTTGTAAAATTGGAAGGTGTCAGAAAAGGTGGAGTTTACTTTCGTTTTAAACTTGCGGTTTAAAAGAAAGTTTTTGACAAAGTTAGTTATCGTGGTGCTTGTATTCCATTTTTCGAGTTGATGGAGGACTACGTGGATGCCCACTCTGTCGAAAGCTTTTTCAAAGTCAAGGCTCAGCGTTGACACATGGTTTCTGCTCGAAAGAGCGGAAGATGCGTAGTTTCTTTTATTTCCACGTAAATAGTGTAATTTCAGTTGATCCTAAGTCCACTCCCCCTTGACCAGCTATTTACGAGACAGAGGGCACTATGTAAAAGTTCGCGTCGAGGTTCTGTGTCTATTAGATACACTGTGGGTGTTGTAGCCAGAACTCTCAGCCCTGAGGTGGTGGTGTTGGCATTTCCGCTGCCGTTCTCTACGATGAATTTCTCCTGCCAGATGGAGCGAGCCTTTTACAGGCTTTTGGAGTAGCAGAGACCTAGGTCATTTGCCTTTGCTGCTACCGAATGCTTTAGTGCAGCTAGCAGTCTTGGGGCCGTTTGGCTGTCCATGGAGAACTTTACCCCTTCCTCGTTAGCTTGCTTGGTGGTGTTTATCTGTGTCGCATATAGAGGGGCATACCATCTGCCTTTCGCCGATTTTGAGCTACCCTCAAGGGGTTTGATTTTCTCGACATCTTCGACGGGAGGCTTACCCACAAGTGTTTTAGCCTTGCCCTGTGACGGTGCATACGGCCGGGAGAGGTTGTATTTGGCCGTTTAGGCCATGCCGGCGCCGTCGATGCGATTGCCGGACGTTTGGATATATTTTGAATGTCATTTCCAGTGGTAGCACTTACGTATTTTTTTTTTAATTTTTCATCATCACCGGAAAAAGGAGGAAAATAACGATCGACTATGGCAAAGTCCCATGCCGCAGCAAACCCATCGTTACTCCCGGAGGTGGGCCGGTATTTGGGAGGATCCGTTAGAATTAGGGGAAGGGGTAAATTCGACAACCATCCGGTCTATATCCGTAGTGTCTATTTGAAACAGGGTCACCTCTTGGAGGATAGGATTCTTTATTGCGCTCTACTGTCTTGCTGTGGGAGTCGCTACGAGGCCGTGGGGCATCCACAGGCAATGTATTACATTTCACTCACACCCTACTTTCGTTCGACCGCTCGATTAATGTAGATGGGGTCATAATTATAAAGAATGAAATTATAGCTTCAGCAACTGAATAGCTTCTCTTCTCAACAAACCTAAGACCGGCCACAGGCTGAGAAAGTTAGCCAATGCACTATGGGCCTGCGCACCATTATTTTTGGCATAAAATCAGAGAAAAGTCCTAGATCGCTAAAACTTCGCTCAAATGCTTTTCATATACATATGTACATATTTCATAGACTTTTGTAAAAATGAGGGTAGTCGGAGTACTGCCACTCCTACCCCTCGTAGATATAAAATATTAAAAATTCTGTAATATGCAAACGTTTCAATAGTTTATAAAAATGAATTTATTTTATGCAAAAATGGAGAGTATAAAGTAAAAAAGTTTATGTTTTTAAATGTTTACGTTTATTAGTGAGTGCATTTCGGGCAAACACAACCGGATTTCCCGACAGCTACAAATTTGTCTAAGGAAGAACAATAATAACAGGCATGTGAGATAATTTGATAACAAAGGGTCAGAAGAATCCATAGCTCTATTAAACACATCGACAATATTGTTACTTCGTGAATTTTTCCTCGCATGAGCAATACGATCTTTTTTGTAAAACTTATTTCTTGCTTCTGATGCATTTTTGCCTAGGCAGCCAACTGGTACTAAAGACGCCTCCATTATTTGTGCCGAATGAACTAAAATCTTGTGGACTGTTGCCGACATTGGGTACCAATCGTACTTATTGAAATATAAATCGGCAGTATCTATACAGAAATCATTGAACTTTTTAAAATTAATGCGAAATTCGCACGAAATCGACACCAGTATTATATGAAAATGTCTCAATAGATCAATGTCAACATTAGTAATTGATGCAAATAGTTCTGAATTTCCTGTTTTCTTTGCTTAATGGTATTTTTGTCTTCCGGATTCCTTACTTGCCACTTTTTTATACCGATTCTATACGAAAGATGTAATACAAATTCCAGAAATCGTATCCAAGCATGCAATGGACTGACGCCGTACTTTAAAGTGCTTGGTTTTGGTTCAAAAACAGGAGATTTTAGATCTCTTATAGACATAAATTTTTTCGGACTTGCACCACAAATAGGACAAGATTGAGTAGAATTTGTTCCGGTTAATATGTTCAAAACCTTGCCATCTATCAATGTCATATTTAAATCATATCTAATGATAATTTCCGTACCATCCTCCAAATCCCATTTTAACGGCGCTAAACTAGATATTTGCAGATCTAATTTATTTTTTTCAGCTAAAATATGTTCTTTAGTTTCTTTAACGTACTCAATTTTAATTGGTCTGCAAAACCGTATGGATTGAGGGGTGCGGTTAAGCCAAATGATCTGATTCGAAAATGATATTAATTTAAGAGGTGTAATTGAGGTTACAAAGAGGGACTGATCAAAGGACTCAGGCGTGTTTTCGTTAAACATCTGTTTGAACATACTCTGTCCTGTTGAACCATCGAAACCGTAGCTAAATATCAATGTAGCTTCATTTATATCTGAGAGTTGTTCAATAACTTCTTTTTGTAGCAATAAAATTCTTTTGGCAGTGTGGTCAGTTTTTGTAAAGGAACTTCTGCGGAAGTTTCACAATTCGTTATCCCCTCTGGCCGGCAGTGAAGCTTGCATTCAATTAACTTATTGTACGCAGGGTATATGTCGCAATTACGAGCTTTGTTTAGTAATCGCATGTTTACGTACTGTTGCTTGCTCAAGTTATTCTCTAATAAAAACACTAAAGCTTCTTCTGCAGATAACGCAATTGGACTTTTCGTTGTAGAAACAATCATTTTCTTAATTTTCGATGGCCTTGTCGGAGATTTAAGCGACTCTTTCATCACAAATCTTAAATCAGGTTCATTTGCAGATCCTGCTGCATTAGAGACAGCGTGAACTAGTAGCATAGGGTCATTTTGTTGCTCCGAAGACACATCTGAGGCAAGCTTTCTCTTCAAACGATCACTCGCCTCACTATAACTAAGTTGTGGTCTTCCTCTTTTACATTTGCGGCCAATTATGAAATTTGTCTCACCCTCTAGCCATTCATTATTATATTGCTTAAAACGAGTTAATGACCTTTGGTTTTTGATCCATTTTCGATTTATGAATGAACAAAGATTCTCAATTTTCTTTTTAAACGCTTCCAATTCTTCTTCATTTATATTTTTATTTATTTCATGGATAATCCAATTCTCAACTACATACATCTTTATTTTTCTTATTTTGTAGCCATACATTAAAAATATCTTTATTTTTGAGGTTAATCGATTCTGAAAATATATATTATTTCCATCATTCGCAAATATTCGGAAAAATTTTAATTACCACATGAAAGTACACATTATCACCTTTAACCTGATATATTGTTTATACAAAAGGGACCAAAATGAAGTAACGCTCACATCCACAGAACACAAACACGATTGATAAATTTACACAACAAAACCGCATACTTACAAGTAATTAAAACTCGCTCACAACAATGATTAAACAAATGCTAGCTATTCCATTTTATATAAAATACCTTGATAACTATTTTCCATTTTTAGAAGGAAAAAAATGTTCACCCTTCACTATTAGAAACACTTGCGTTTTGAGTTATTATTCTTCATACGAATCACGAAAAACCATATGATTGAAATGTCATCTTTGAACGTACGGTAAATGAATAGGATTGCCATCTGTCCATACAAAATTTTTTTTTTTTTAAGATAAGTATAGTGGTATTAATTATATGTATTAATTTCCTTTTTTGAACGATGCAAAAAAAATGGTTTTTTGCCAAAAAAAAGCGGTCCGCTGGCCCATAGTGCAATGGTGCTAAAAATCGGAGAGTCCACTTGATTTTTTACTAAAAAGGCAACTCTACAGAATAATGAAACGATGGCGCCGCATTTATTAATTTAACTACTTTGTGTAGGAAGTGGCAGTCGATTTCTACAGAAGAAAAAGTTACGAGTATTAGAAACAAATGCAGCGAAAGATTCAAAGGATGCCGCTCGAGGCTGTATAAAGTATAATGAAAAAGGTACCTTTTTCCTTTATTAATTTTTTTTTACAGTTTTTGATTCTGGACCAGAATTTTTATTTGTACAATTAGATAAGTATTTAGTTGCAGTGCAGGTCAATGGCCGGCGTAACACATACATACTTTACATTTGTATCATAAATATCGTTATACAAACAACTCTAATTCGTTCCAGAAGATAACAAGCAGACCGACAAAAATTTCAACCAACCATCGAATTTTGTTAATTATGAGTTGAATCAACAAAGCGATTAGCGTAAAAATGTACTCCAACTGAAAATGTGTAAATTAGCTGGCACAACAAAAATGTCAAACTGAAAATCTGACAGTTAACATTTTATTACATAACTATGTATGTAGCGATATGTACAAATATTCACTTAGATACCAATGTACATACTTACATAGATACATACAATATACATTTGTGTGAATATGAATACTTTTTAGATCATAAATAGATTTGTAAAATACTTGCAGTAAAGCAAAGTACCATTAGCATTCAATGCTGTTGTCGCATAGCACAAAGTGTGAAATTGAACTCTAGTGATATGTAACGAGTTGATACCCTGCAGGAAAAACAAAAAGTAGGTCATAAAACAACAAGTTTCACATTGGTCTGCAAAAAAAACAAAAAAAAAAAACAATTTCTTTCCTCCTAATTTTTGATGTTCTAAACGTGATATTTAGCATGGACATAAATAAAGCACATAGCCTTTTGATGCTCATCTGATAAGGCATCTAGATTTTCAAAAAATAAAATCTAAAGTCTAAAATGTGAATACGTTATAAAAAAAGTTGCCAACAAAATTATGACACACTTCGAGTAAAGCCATTCCAGCTCTCTCATTAACTTCGAATTAAACCCTACATCCCTCATATGCGGAATTACAAAAATTTCGTCTTTCAATTTCACGACGCCGATTCGGGATAACTGAAAGCCTGCACCATCCGTGTTCATAACTTTCACAAAGTTTTTCATGAGTCTCAGCAGATAAAATTTTTATCTATTAACCCCAAGATGGCAGCTGTATACCATCTATGTTCTCTTCTTATTTCTTTGGGGTTAGTGACTTCTTCACGAGGAACTGGTCTTCTTGCAGATGCGATGTTCCGATTTATAATTTTATTTTAATTTTGTTTTTCGATAACCCTCATGTTGATGTGAGGCATTTCCCTCCATACACTCAGCGTCCGCGTGTTTGCCGTCAATCAAAATTTGGACCACCGACCTTTATTTAATATCTTCTTTTTTCATCTGTTTATCATCGCTCGTTTCGATTCCTCTCTGAAGTTGTTACATTTCATGACGTGACGTTTCCATAGTGATTCACTGATTTGAATTCAATTACAAAAATTTCGTTGCACTAATTTTGCAGTGTTTTCTGATCGCCCGAAGCGAGGTGCATCTACATTATACATTCAAATTTCCGCAGCAGAATCTATCGAGGCAAAGTTGAACTGTGTAGTTGGACGTTGAGCGCAAGTTTTAACTCTGTCCAAATCGCGAGGAGCCACTTCCAACAACCCTTCGATTTCGGTAGAGGTTTAGGACAAGGTAAGTAACTCTAGCGGAACTTCTTTAATCTGGTACTGAAAAGCGTAATACGTTTACGATTACTTTGCAAACACACGATGGTCCGTTATTGGTTTCAACATCAGGACCGTCAGGAGAGGTTTTTTTTTTTTTTGCATAGAGAAGCAGGCAAAGAAAGTTCCCAGCAAACACAGTCTCTAACGTTAGAGATTTTTTCAATACTCCATTAGATAACTACTGTAGTTCTCTAACCATTCTCTAGTCGAGCGCGACTGTGGAGAACTACATTAGAACTCGATTGGAGACTGGCTAGAGAAAGAGCCAACATTCAAACAACTTATCGATTATCGATAGATATCTATTATCTAGAACAGCTGTTGACACTCATCCTTTATTTCAAACATAAATCAAGCGAAGTGACTGCATAAATCGGGAAATAAAAAGTAAATATACATTAATAAAATGAATAGAAAAAGGTTTAGAAGTGAAAGTGAGCAAATTGTTAACTTGCTTTTTGCAAGCAATCGCGGAAATGAAAGCGAAGTGCCAGAGAAACTGTGTCCGGCCACTCAGGCACAATGTAGCCGGGAAAACATGGAATCGGATGAATCCAGTGATAATTCCACCAGCGAGGATGACTTTGACGACTGCACATTTACAAACAGAACTGATTTACGGACCAATCTGACAGAGTGGACAATTAAACACAATATAACGAACTCAGCTACGGGACGATTTGTTAAAGATTTTAGGGGAACACATTACAGGGCTTCCTACGTGTGCCCGCACTTTGAAAAATACTCCAAGGGTCACTCCAAAGGTGGCAATGGGTTCAGGGGAATATGTGCATTACGGAGTCGCGGACGCTTTGACTGCATTTTTGCATCATACGACCTTCACTGAGCATTGTTTGAATCTTAACGTTAATATCGACGGACTTCCATTAGCAAAAAGCTCGAATCTTCAGATATGGCCAATTCTAGTCAATGTGAATGAAACTGATGACATAAGGGTTGTAGGAGCATACTGTGGGAATAGCAAATCAACAAATGTTAATGAGTTTCTTAACCAGTTTGTTGATGAGCTAGTATTTTTAATGGAAAATGGACTAGTTTTTAAAGAAAACAAGTAAAAACAGCGCTGTCTTCGGCTATGCCGAAGGCTTCATACCTTTCATGAATGGAAGAATAGTAAAAAACGTGTTATTGTATTACAATTTCGTATTACCTATAGTTAAAAGCGAAAATTTCCTTCAAATCAATAAAAATAATTCTAGTAAAGGCATTGTTATAAATTATTTAATGCTTTTCCTTATGTAATTAAAAAGAACTATGTTTTAAGAAGGGAATGGTTTTTGAATATTTTTAATATCGTATCGTCGCTTGATATTCAACATTTAAAAAATACAAATAATTAAGTATTAATACGTAAGACCTACATATGTCGGTCTTTGAAAACAGTTATCAGATCCGTAAATAGTTCCCAAACGTTTAACGCTATGATTCATGTGATATTGCGCTGAGCTTATTACTTTTCGCAATAAATATTTGTCCTGAATTTATCTTGCCGATTTACACTGTGAACTCCGATCTTGATGAATACTAATATATAGCTAATAATGGTTGATGTTTGTGCAAAATTTCAAGCCTTTAGCTGTTTAAATGGAGGAGTTATGGTGCAAAATGCAATATCTGAACAATCGGTTGTATGGGAGCTATATGTTATATTTCTCCGATCTTCATGATTTTCAATACTGATACGTAGCTAATAATGGCTGATATTTCTGCAAAATTTCAAGCCTTTAGCTGTTTAAATGGAGGAGTTATGGTGCAAAATGCAATATCTGAACAATCGGTTGTATGGGAGCTATATGTTATATTTCTCCGATCTTCATGATTTTCAATACTGATACGTAGCTAATAATGGCTGATATTTCTGCAAAATTTCAAGCCTTTAGCTGTTTAAATGGAGGAGTTATGGTGCAAAATGCAATATCTGAACAATCGGTTGTATGGGAGCTATATGTTATATTTCTCCGATCTTCATGATTTTCAATACTGATACGTAGCTAATAATGGCTGATATTTCTGCAAAATTTCAAGCCTTTAGCTGCTTAAATGGAGGAGTTATGGCGCAAAATTCAATATCTGAATAATCGGTTGTATTATATGTTATAGTCACCCGATCTGGCCGATTCCGACAAATGTTTAATCATTTGTACAACGACACCTGCTCACCAAATTTCATCAAAATAGCTCTAAAATTGAGGGACTAGTTTGCGTTCAAACAGACGGACAGACGGACAGACGGACAGACGGACAGACGGACAGACGGACAGACGGACAGACAGACGGACATGGCTAAATCGACTCAGCTCATCGTCCTGATCATTTAGGTATACTTTTTGATGGGTCTATCTCTTCTCCTTCTGGCACTTACAAACATCGGACCAAACTTAATATACCATTTCATTCTCATGAAAGGTATAAACAGTATTCTGTTAATTGCCGGGCGTTCATATGCGATGCACCTGCTCGAGCATTTGTTCTTGGAATTAAAGGCCATTCCGGGTATTCGTGCTGCCCAAAGTGTACACAAAGAGGCAACTCAAAGTATCACAAAATAATTTTTTCAAAGGAAAATAATCCCTTTCGTACCGATGCAGAGTTTAGAGCACGCACAGATAAAAACCATCACACTATTTTAGAACCCATGGTCATCGAAAAGCTTCCGATCGACATTGTTAAGTCATTCGCTTTGGATTACATGCACGTAGTTTGCCTAGGAGTAACAAAAACTTTATTAACTGTTTGGATAAAAAAACGCAACAAAACTTATTCACTTCAACCAAACATAGTTCATTTATTAGATTCAGGACTCCAACACTTACATATATAATCAAATGCCAAGGGAATTTGCTAGACGTCCTAGATCTTTAAAATATATGGAACGTTTTAAAGCAACAGAATCTAGAAGTTTCTTGCTTTATACAGGTGTATTTTTACTTAAAGATATTTTAGATCCAGTGAGATACAATCATTTTTTGCTACTCAGCTTAAGTATTAGGATTCTTTTGAATAAAGACCATTACATTAAATACAATAGAAGTGCTAGTCAAATGTTAGACAAATTCGTAGAAAACTTGCCCGAATGCTACGATGACTCCTTTATTACTTTTAACATTCACTGTTTGACACACTTGGCCAGTGACACATTGAATTTTGGATGCCTTGAATCCTATAGCGCATTCAAATTTGAAAATTACTTGGCAAAACTAAAGAGAAAAATAAGAAAACACAATCATATTGCTGCACAAGTATACAATCGCTTGGTGGAAGATAGCATCTCAGAAAATATTGTTGCTTCATCAATCGCCTTAAAACAGAGGAAAGATTATACATCTATAAAAACCTCGAAGTTTTTTTTTTCAACTCGAGAGCCTGACAACTTTTATATGAAAAATAACTTAATATATAAACTGGTAGCTATAAATGAAAGTACTAATATAACGTTTTCAGGAAGAGAAGTTCTCAATTTGGAAGACTTTTTCGAGACTCCTTTGAATTCAGGAAATTTGAATATTACATGCTGCAGAAAGTTAGTGTTTTCTACTAATTGCTTTCCCCATTTATTAGAAGAGATATCCACAGCGCAGAATTTATGCTGGAAAGGCACAAACACCAAAACGGCAGCAAGAGCTTTGAGCGTTACGGCAGCTTTAAAAAGTAAATTGCGAGTATTTTAAAATATTAAGCAAATTCACTCTCTATTTTTATATTTAAGGTGCATTTTCTAACAAATTTCCTCAATCAACTGATGATGAATTCGCACGTACATCAATCTCCTTTTTCCAACATGCCAAAGGAAGGCTTAAAAAGCGCACAACATATACAAATAATAAAAATAGCAGTATCAATTCTTAAATAGTAGGTAAAATGATGGATTGGTGGCTTGAATTAAAATATTTTTGTTTCTAAATATTATTGAATGTATCAAATAATAGTTTATTCTTTAAGTCGGTTATTTGGAACATTTTTATGCTTTTTTTCTTTTGTGAAATTCAAACTAAATGACTGAAACAATCTCAATGCATTTACAATTATACAATTGCAATGTAAGAAGTAAATTTAATTTAAAACCCCAACTATGTACAAACATGAACATGTGATAGATTTTATTTTTATTAATGTGATAAACACAAGTATGAAAATATGCGTACAAGATTTAAGTTGAAGTAATATTAAAATAAATATAATACTCATGTAAAACTATAAAAAGCTTTGAAGTAATATTAAAACATTTATGTAAAAAATTTAGCAAGCGTTGTTTTTTTTAACTAAACAGCATTTAATAATTCACATTAGAATCTCATTCGAGAATCACATTAGAAATCGATTGGAGAACTATCTTTTTCGCGACTGGAGAATGATGTCCCATTTTGTTTGAGAACGCTATGTTTCTCCATTGTTTATCGAGTCGTTCTCTAACGTTAGAGATTGGAGAACGGGGGTAGTTATCGAATCGTCCTCTAATCGATATCTAACTTCAGTGTTTGCTGGGTTAGTCCAGAGGTGAATGAGAACAAAGCAAAGTACCTCTTGGGAACACGCAAAGAGTCTTCACTTATAACTCTGAGATAGTGTTGAGGTAGTTCAGTAAGTACTTGCAGAGCCCTCTCTCGACAAATCATAGTTTTCAAAATTTAGAAGAACGATGAAAAGACTCTGTTCGCGGGGCCGAGCGGTAACAGTACCAAATAAAATGAAGTTCTATCCCTTTGGCATATTCAACCCCATTAAAATTTTCAACGGCTGCGTTAAATTAGGCATGTCGCCCCAGGACTGATACTGCTCCGGTGAAAAGATTCTTTAAAGGGCACCCACGAAAGAAATACAACGCGATCAAGTGCAGAGGGGCACATCTTAAGGTTCGATTGAGATGCAAGTAAATGCTCGATAATTCTCTTTTGATAACAAATATTTTTTACGCTTAAAAAAATATCGAAAAAAGGGCTTGAGCTTCGTGTCGACTGATTAGTTAGACTCAACTACTTGACTCAAATATAAATATTTTCTACACCTATCACTTTACTGATTTTGGCCTACACCTATCACTTTACAATGGCAAACCTCCGACTGTATTTCTGATATGAAAAAACTCTTCACAGAAATCATTGGCCGTTCGGAGTCGGCGTAAAACTGTAGGCGCCCCAATTTTTATTACAAAATCCAGACGCACACCACAGATTGTAGTAGAAGTTCGGCCAAAATCGATTAAGCGGTTATAGAGCCAATTAATTAAGTAAGTAGGTACGTTCCGTTCAAAATGCAAATAATGTAAAATTCCACAGAAAATAAAAAATAAACAAATACTATAACTCTTAAAATGTCTACATTTATTTATACACTCCTTCATTAACATTAACATTGCAAGTTAACAGATCTGTAATTTAATTTTCATATGAGACTATTTGTAATATTCTTTCTTGTAGAATTCGGCTTAACTCGCACAAAAATTTTGTCTCAGAGTGGCCCTAGAGAAATTTCCAGAAAAATAATTGTCTAGAACGTTTTAACGCACTATCGACATTTTAAAATAGCTTTTTCAAAGGTTTCTGGAAGTAAGCGTCAAAAAGGCACTTTTTGGTGGGCACTAATGGGTAAATGTCAACTTAGGTCAAGCCATGAAAACCTTCGTAGGTCATACAAAAAAAAATTGTGTGCTAACTTTTGCAAATCCTTTATATACTTTTATTTCTACACTGATATGTATACTTTCAGAAAATATTAACAAAGTCCAGGCTGTTTTCGGTTAATGCACAGTGTAATAATTGCTCTGCCGAATTGTGAAAATTTTGATGATTCACAAAACGGAGTTGTTGTTAGCCAGATTTTGGCAACAAATATTCCATAGAGCGGCGTGAGGGATGACATTGCAAGCTTAAAGCACAGTGGAGAGCAAAATTGGACGAATGTTGACCTTTTTATAATATTAGCAAGATATTTCATGTTAAATATTTTTTTGTTTATTTTACATACAAATATTGTACATACTATAACTACTATAACAGAAACTATATAAATTAATGGTATACAAACTCGGGGAAATTTCCTCAAAATTTTACAATGTTTAAAAACTTTTCGGATATGCACTTTTATACTATGTAGTTTATTTAATTTTAGTAAAATGAAATGCACGTTTGAAGTGGCTAGAAACTGATTTTTTATAATTATTCTGAATTTTTATCTTGCGATTTTTTTTTTATTTTTTGCATTGTGGGCCTTGCGATTTTTTTTTTTTTGTTTTTCTTTTTTTTTTTTTTTTTTTTTTTGTTTTCTTTTTTTTGATACAAGAATGTTAAGAAATTTTTCGGGTATAGAGTTTTATAGAAACCATTTTAGAAACGATCGACAATTTTTAATATTTTTTTTTGTTTTTAGTTTTGGGCCTTGCGAATTTTTTTCATCGCTCATTTCAAAGTTAAGTAAAATAAAATGCACGCTTATTTTTTTATAATCATTTTGAATTTTTATTTTGTGAACTTTTTTCCAAACAAGAAATTTTTTAGGTATGCAGTTTTATGGCTACAAGTTTGAAGTGGGTAGAAACTACCGCTAATTTTTTATAATTTTTTTAATTTGTGGTCTTGCCAACTTTTTTTTTCATACAACGCATGCATTTCATAAAACCTTGCTTTGATTTGTAATAATTTTATAGGCCGAAAGTATGCTGCATTTTCTTCCATATCAAATATATGTATGTGCTGTATATGCGATACATGAAAAAAATTCAAGGTCAAAATTTCGAAACATTATAAAAAATCAACGGTAGTCTTTAGATACTTAAAACATGCGCTTTGTTATATTGTACTAAATATTAAAGATTCTATAAAAGTGCATACCGAAAAAATGTTTAAGAGCTTCCTAACAAAAAAAAATGTTTCCACAAAATTTTTAAAATTTTTTCTAAAAATTAAAAAAAAAAATTTAAAATTTTTTCAAAAAAATTAAAAAAAATTTTGTTTAAATATTTCTGAGTTTTTGTTTTCATTAATTTTGTATAAAGTTTGGAACATTCATTTACACGGCTTTGTTAGCTATATTTTTGTATAAAATTAAAGAAAAAATAAATCAGGAAAACCTATGCTAATATAAAAATACAATTCGACCAGTTTCGCTCGTCAATGTAGGTTGTCTGATTTTAATCATAAAATTGCATGTGTATATTTGCAGCTACTCTGGTATTTATAGTTATTTTATAAATATTTTCTAGGTTTGTGCTTTGCATTTCCCTACCACTTGCTGTCAAAAATTCTACTATTTACTACATTGCGTCACTTTATTAGCATCAAATTTATGTACATACATACATATGTAGGAGTCATCCAGTGTGTACATGTGTGTGGGTATGAGTGTGTGTGTATTTCATAATGGTATGCATTGTTGTATTTATGGTAGGCGATGTGGTAGGCAAGTAATTTACTGTAAAAAAAAAATTTGATCAAAGCAAATGAAACGTGATTTCAGTGTTAATAGCCAAGCAAACAGCGCAAAACATAAACATAAGCATAACATAATTTTAATGTGTAGGCATGTAAACAAAAATATGCACCTACATACATATGTACATCGTGACGCTGTTAAATTTGAATAAGCAACAACAATAGCATAGATTTGTATGTGAAACTATTTATGTCATATTATTGAATTTTATGTAGCCTGTCATGTCATCTCATATGGCAAAAGGTGCACACGACTGAGCTAAACAAACAACAAATAGGCACATGGCACACACACACACACACATTCGCATGTAGATATATTTTACCATGCAACGCCAGCCTAACAAAGCGCGTAATGAAATGAATGACAAGTGGCTTTGCCCCCGCACAGTGGATGCAACCCACATAAAGTGCAGTCAAAAATAGTAAGCGTGATAAAATTTTTATTTCATTAATTAAAAAAAAAGAAGATATATCAAAAATGGTAATATTAAATGTTATTCGAGTTTCAGTTTAGAATTTTTGTATTACGCCTAAATAAGCCAACATGAACAGTTGCATCTTCAAAATCATATAAAAATGCGCGCAATTAATGAAAAAAGATAGCTCGTCTATCAAAACTTATCAAATCACTTTGCAGCTCTTAAGAAACAAATGGTCGTGTATTTATTTCAAGGCGATGTGATGTTACTACAACAAAAACAAAATTTACATGTATTTTATTTCTTGGTTTTTTTTTCTTTTTGCTACCAATTGCCTAAGCCAATTTGCTAATTCTCAGAAAGTATAAAAATCAGTTAACCAGAATGTTAGCCAAATATTTGAATATGACAGTCCTTACGCTGATGTCAATACAAAAAAAAAAATTACTTGTTATAATAACTTTGCCTTATATGAATTCGCCGTGATTTATTTCTTAAAGAAAATTTACAGTACTTTTTCAAGCAACAGAAATAGAGAACGATGGAACTTCGAGTTCGGCTTCGGCAATATTCGGCCACCAAATATCGGTTCGTTTCGGCTTTGGCCAAAAAAAAAAACACGAACTTTGACGGGGAACTTGTCAGTATTTTTTTTGAATTGTATAAAGTTGTATCTTTAATATCTTTGGATAAAAGTCAATTAAACTTCAGATATAATTGGCAGTTATAATGCCGAAGGAAAATATTCATTACTAGAGAACGGCGGAACTTTTGGTTTCAGCATCGGCCATGTTCGGCCAACAAAATTCGGTTCAGTTCGGGATTTATTATTTTAGACCGTGAAAATCTTCGGTTCGTCTTTGACAGAAATTGGATGATATTGGGCTGACTTTAGTGCGGCCCTAAAAATCAGCGTTCGGTAGTTCTTTAAAAAGCAATAATACAAAAATGTGTCTCATAATTTCTCTTTATAGGTGTAGGCGAAGCTTTACATAGGAAAATTTAAACTCGAAATGTGGTTATGTTTTGCGCATAATCCTTGGGCTCAAATGAAGGGCATTGACTCACTTATAGTTGATTGATTGGTTTAAGTGGATTGTTGCCCTGGTGGCATAGAATTAGCAAGTTTGCCATTTCGATTCCACATTTCGTGGCGGCTTCAATGAATCTTAGTACGTCATACGAAGGGTGGGGACTACACTTTGAAATCTTCTGCAGAAATTGCAGGAGTGTCTTTAGTATCCTCCTAGTGAGAGCTGGACACTCGCACAGTAAGCGTTCGACTATCTCCCTTGAGTCCGAGACCTCGCAGTTGATTCAGCAGTCCCCTTGGCTCATTTGTAAAAGAGCGCTCCTATAAGATACTTTACGTTTCCACCTCTGTTCAATTTTTGAATAGTAAAATTAGGCAAATCTTCTCTCCAAGTGAGTCCAAGTGATTGTCCCCGCGTGGGACACACTCATTCATTGCATAGCCGCACCTCATTTCTATGAATATCTCTACGCCACGGTCACATATAATGTATATTAGGGTAATCTCGTATTGGTTATAAATCAAGGCCAGCCTTCTCCCACACTCATCCCCTAGTTGAGATCTTATCGAGGTAATATCTGAGAAGATATTCACCGGCGTTCACGTTATTCCATTTTTATTCCGTCTATAAAGGCATTTGTGCCCTCAAACAATTAGCACCTTTTCTGAGCCAAGTTCATTCGACCCTGTTTGTGCGGGGTTTGTGGTTAACCCAATTCTTCCAATAAAGACAGTGGGCACCACCACCTTCCTTCCTGAGCCTCAAAGCATGGAGTTAATAGCGCTGTTAGTAGCTGAGTATTCGATAGAAATATCTATCGGTAATAAATCGAGCAGAACTTAACGTTAAAAACATCCGTTGAATAGGACGGGCCAGGACCGGACGGCTAATGTCCTTTGGTTTCGCATAGTTTCTTAACAGCGTAATATCGGGTGTTTTTTTTAGGGGTATAGAACTTCGAATTGAAATAAAACACAAGAAAATCGTTTTAAGGTCCATCAATTTGGTTTTATTGGAAGGATAATTTTATGCCATTAATGTTTAAATATGATTTCGGTCATGTGGCCGCCGCGGCTGGCTCGAATAAAGCCAATTCTACAGGTCCAATTTTCAACCACTTTTTCGAGCATATGGGGCCGTATGTCGGCAATAACGCCACGAATGTTGGCTTCCAATTCCCCTAACGTTTCTGGTTTGTTGGCGTAGACGAGCGACTTCGCATATCCCCAAAGAAAATAATCCAATGGTGTCAAATCACACGATCTTGGTGGCCAATTTACAGGTCCATTCCGCGAAATTATGCGCTCATCGAATGTTTCCTTCAATAAATCGATTGTGACGTGCGCTGTGTGGCATGTAGCGCCGTCTTGTTGGAACCACAACTCATCCACATTCATGCCATCCAATTCGGGAACAAAATAGTCGGTTATCATGGCTCTATACCGGTCTCCATTAATGGTAACTGCCTCTCCAGAATTATTGCGGAAGAAGTATGGCCCAATGACTCCACCAGCCCATAGAGCACACCAAACAGTCAGTTTTTGTGGATGTAATGGCGTTTCAAGGGTCTCATGTGGATTCTCTTCACTCCAAATGCGGCAATTTTGCTTGTTGACGTAGCCATTCAACCAAAAATGAGCCTCATCACTGAACAAAATTTTGCGATGAAAATCAGCATCGAGATCAATCTCATTTTCAGCCCATACACCAAAATCACGACGCATTGCATGGTCTCGCGGCTTTAATTCTTGCACAAGCTGGATCTTGTAAGGTCGCAAGCCAAGATCTTTGCGCAAAATCTTCCATAAAGTTGATGGACAAAGCTCCAATTGCTGTGCACGGTGGCGAATCGATTCATTCGGGTCCTCTTCAACACTTTGCTCTACAGCGGCAATTGTTTCTTCGGTGCGCACTGTTCGACGTCTCTGCGGATGCGTATTATCACATAGAGTAAACGTAGTGCGAAAACGATCCATGGTTAACCGAATTAATTGCTCTGATGGACGATTATGTCGACCATAAAATTGACGGAGCTCGCGGTAAACTTCGCGAACTGAACCATTATTTTCGAAATAAATTTGCACGATTTGCAAGCGTTGTTCTTTTGTCAACCTGTTCATGATGAAATGGCAAACCAAACTGAACATAAATGACATTAGAGTTGCCAGATTTGACCACAAAATGCCAGTTTTATCTCTATTAGAAAAACAAACCTGTAAAAAAAACACCCGATACTTAATATAGGCTGGCCACCAGACCAGCGCCCTATAGGAGAGTTTAGATCGGACTACAGCTGTGTACATCCAATGTATAATTCTTAACTTAATCCCCATCTATTGCCTAACTTTATTTTCGCAGAATAGAGATCTATTTATAGCCCAGGAATCTGCCGTCTTTGGCGCCCTTTCCTTAATTGCACTTATTACCGAAGTAAACTAACCTAATAACAATATTGATACGTCGTCAGCATATGCCACTACCTTGATGATCTGAGAATCTAATTTAGATTGACCAGTCAATCTTTCAAGAAGAGCTAAAATAATGGTGATAGAATTCCTTTCTGTAGAGCGCCTCTCCTAATTAGGGATCCCAATTCGGCATGAATTACTTTGTTCCTTCGAAGACTCAGCACTCTGCGATTGTGCAAAAATTTGTTATTTACAGCTGATATGTGACTTCAATTATTTTTGCCCACCTTGGCACACTGTTCGTCCCGGCGTGCCGGTACCAGCGCACCAATTCCTCCACCACCCTTCGTTATTCACATTTCCTTCCTTCTACTATATACTTAGCATGATGTTGTGTATGCTAATTGCCGCACTTAGCTTACATAGTTCAGACCTACGAAATTTTTGTGTGCAAATTGTGTGAAGAGTGCGTCGCATGCCGCGGCAGCCCTCTCGGAAAGAGAACAATTAGCGACACATGTAAATCTTAGATGAGATTAACTGCATTGTATATTTTTCTCATCTCGAAAGGTGCGGGAACATTAAAAACATGCTCATAGGAAATGAGACTGGAAAGTGAAAATTTATAATATTTTTATAGTTGATAACGAAAGTTTCATAATGGGAAAATATTTGTATTCTATTATTTTGTTCCGTATTGAAAAATTCCCATTTACATTAGCAAGGCATTTTAGGAGAGCCGCAGAATATAGCGGAGTTATAAACCTTTTCATAAAACCCAAAAGGCGAGGTTTAATGACTTTCCTCATAGGAATATAATAAATTTTTCTTAAGTTACGATTACCATAGCAAGAAATAATTTGTTCGACGTCGCACTCGGTAAAGATAAGGACAGAGATAGATATAGAGACAGAGATAGAGATAGAGATAGAGATAGAGATAGAGATAGAGATAGAGATAGAGATAGATAGAGATAGAGATAGAGATAGAGATATAGATAGAGATAGAGATAGAGATAGAGATAGAGATAGAGATAGAGATAGAGATAGAGATAGAGATAGAGATAGAGATAGAGATAGAGATAGAGATAGAGGTAGAGATAGAGATAGAGGTAGAGATAGAGATAGAGATAGAGATAGAGATAGAGATAGAGATAGAGATAGAGATAGAGATAGAGATAGATAGAGATAGAGATAGAGATAGAGATAGAGATAGAGATAGAGATAGAGATAGAGATAGAGATAGAGATAGAGATAGAGATAGAGATAGAGATAGAGATAGAGATAGAGATAGAGATAGAGATAGAGATAGAGATAGAGATAGAGATAGAGATAGAGATAGAGATAGAGATAGAGATAGAGATAGAGATAGAGATAGAGATAGAGATAGAGATAGAGATAGAGAATGAGATAGAGATAGAGATAGAGATCGAGATCGAGATCAAGATATCGAGATGGAGATAGAGATAGAGATAGAGATAGAGATAGAGATAGAGATAGAGATGGAGATAGAGATAGAGATAGAGATAGAGATAGAGATAGAGATAGAGATAGAGATAGAGATAGAGATAGAGATAGAGATAGAGATAGAGATAGAGATAGAGATAGAGATAGAGATAGAGATAGAGATAGAGATAGAGATAGAGATAGAGATAGAGATAGAGATAGAGATAGAGATAGAGATAGAGATAGAGATAGAGATAGAGATAGAGATAGAAATAGAGATAGAGATAGAGATAGAGATAGAGATAGAGATAGAGATAGAGATAGAGATAGAGATAGAGATAGAGATAGAGATAGAGATAGAGATAGAGATAGAGATAGAGACAGAGATAGAGATAGAGATAGAGATAGAGATAGAGATAGAGATAGAGATAGAGATAGAGATAGAGATAAAGGAACAAATAGGCTTAAAAATAAATCAAAGTGTATGATATTTTCTCGTTAAGGAATGCTCACATGATGCATCCGACAACTTTTAGGTTCGATTTGAAACGACGGGGCAGATTAAAATACTGAGAATATTTAGTGCTTGCAACAAACAACCTCTACGGTGGAAGGTCGCAATGGCCAAATGTACCGTGACAACACTATTTTTGGAGGTCTTATTTTGCCTTCTTCCCGAGATACATCAGATCTTTCAGCGAGTTCACAAATCCATTTCAAATTGACAAGTAAGACTTTGTAATACAGTATTTAATTCACCTAATTCAATTTGAGATGCCTTGATGACTTTGGAAACTTTCAAGAGACGGCTTTAAAATATGTACGGACGGCATTTAGCTTTCCGTTTTCAAACACTCCATGGCGCTAAAATCGTATTGGAAGATTCCAGAGATTTATTTTTCATTGTTGCTTGCACTATACAATAGATACTCACTGAAAAAGCGATGCATTTCATATTGCAAATACAAATCCACCACTATTACGCGTATGCTCTTAATTTCCTACTGGCAACCTACACTCTAACCGCACAATCTATGCCTGCAATACCCGGCACATGATTATGTTGCGGCTGCTGCCGACAATACCGCCAACACTAACTAACGGCACTCTTACCGCCGATGCACTCCTTCCTGCCGGTGGCAATCATTGTGAGGTTAAATGAATTTAAAATGTCAACAAATTTTGTCAAAATATGAGCTTACGCGTAAAACAGCAAGTGGCGTGTCACAAAGCAAGGCTAGCGCAGTCAAGCGGGGTGGGTGGATTTTCTAATTAAAAATTTTGAGTGCTGCACGAAAACCAAAAAAAAAACATACAACAGAGCGTACAGTTGGTGGCTGGGGGTAAGGCGCCAGACGACCGCTAAAAAGCGCCTTATCAGGTATTTCAATTGAATTTTTAAAAAGGCAATTTGTTTTGAAGGCATGATGGTAGGGGTGGAGCAAGCAAGCGCATCCGCTGGCAAGAAAGTAAGCCATGGAGATGGAGAAGAGCAAACTGCGAGGTGTGAGTCAGTTTACACTTCGAGCGAATTAGTACAGTGTGTTTCACAAAACAGATTTGTCAAGCGTAGTAGGCAGAGTATGATAACTCAACTAGCAAAGTGATAAATTTTAATTTACATTTAAATTTTAATTACGTAGTGATGTGCTGCGTTTCGTAGTGGTTATTTATGAAAGGCAATGACCGCTATTTACAAGAAGTATTTTGAAGCTTTATTCCTCTTCAGCCATCTCAACGTCTCAAAAATGTCCACAACTGAGGCCGTTAAGTACCTCTATAAAAGTCCAAGTCACTTTTTAGGCAGGTTGAGACAAATGCTGAGCAGTAGTAATTAGTAGTAGCATTCGAAAAAACAGTAGTGAAAGTAGTAAAAATAAAAGTAGTAAGTAAAACCATAAATTACTAAAAACGGTACTAGCTGTTATAAAGTAACATTTGTAAAAATAGTAGTAGAAATTATTATAAATAGTAGTAGAAAATAGTAAAAATAGTAGTAATTAGTAGTAGCATTAGTAAAACTAGTAGCAGAAATTACTAAAACGGTACTAGCTATTACAATGTAACATTAGTAAAAATAGTAGTAGTAACTAGTAGTAGCATTAGAAAAAATAGTAGTAGAAATTAATAAAAAATTGTAGTGAAAATTGGTTTAAAAAATAGTAGTAAATAGTAGTAATATTAAAAAAATAGTAGTAGTAGTAAGTAGTAACATTAGTAAAAATAGTAGTAGCAATTAGTAGCAGTAGTAATAATTAGTAGTAATAGCTATGTCACAAAAATTAATTATTATAACATTCACACTTTTTTTTTAAAATATTACAGGCGCATCTGTTTTGTGAAACACAATATATATATAGATGTACATACATATGTGAGTGTGTGCGCAAGTGTGCGGCGGCCCTAAGTACTCTCAAATGCAGTCTCAAGGTGAAGGGTTAATTTCAAATGAGGCTAATAAAATTTGCACATTTCATATGTATGCAAAGAACAAACGTGACTCGAGGGGAAAAATTAAGCGAAAATGTTGAAAACAAATTTTGATTATTAAATTTCAAATGAGTGTTTGCGCAACTCAACAGGATGCTCACACTCTAGTCTTATGTAAAACGAAAGTGGATACCCGCAGGGGGCAAGGCTTTGCTTAGATGGCTGATACACTGAACAAATGAAGTAAATTTCATAACCAACCGCATACGCCCAGCGGGGTACCACACAAAGGGGAACAAATGTTGAAAGATGAAGTGAAAATGTAAACAAAACGCCCGCAACCACAACAATAATTATAAATTCTAAAATTTCTTGCTTATTTTCTTGTACTTCATGCCAAATTTATCAAAGAAACAAATTAAAACTTTGTAATTAAAAGCAATTGTAAATTTTCCAACCCATAAAAGTGTACAACGTACAATAAATTATTTAAATTTCGACCGCAATTGAAAATTTGTTAAAGCAACATCATTAATACATTTAAGACTCCTAGGTAAAATGAGTGCGAAAGAGATAGAGAGAGAGAGAGAGAGAGAGAGAGAGAGAGAGAGAGAGAGAGAGAGGAGAGTAACTTGACAACATTGTGACCGCCAAATCAATTAAATGCGACAGTGAGCCGCACAGAATGAGCAGCAAATAAAGGAAGTTGTGGAAAATTACAAAATTTATTATTTTCATTTTCAACAACGAACGTAATCAAAATTAAAATTCAATTGACATTAAAAATAGCGCGAATTGAAAACCGCAGCAGCAATCAGCCGCGAAGCAATAGAAAACCTAGCGGTGCATTGGTATACTGGCCCGATTTGAGCTGTAGCCACAAATAGTAAACTTAACTCTGTCGCTGAATTTCGCTGAAATTTAACTCTACCTCATTTAGATTGTCAGTGGGTTTGCGCTGTGTGGTGTGACGTTGTTATGCTACAGGGTTGCATTGTGGAAAACTTAAATTTATATTTAGTATTGGTTTTTTCCACTGGCAACAGTAAATTACACGTACGCAAAGTTGCATATTAAGGACCAAAAACGCTAAACATGCATAGAGTCCTAATAACACTGAAACTATGGTATTTTTCTAAATGAGGGTCATGAGTCATGAGGGTAAATGAGTCATTTTTGCCGAACAAACTTATGGACCAGCACGTCTGAGTTTTATTTTTTTTTTTTTTTGCACTTAAAGTTTGAAGCGGCCACAATGGATCTTTGTACCACAAGTATAAAAATTTGGCAGGTTACTGCCTTTATGCCTAAGAAAATGTTGTTCATTCAAAAAATTTAAGCATTTTATGTATACACTTTGACTCTCAACCATCTCACCTCCTGCCATTTTCGCGATATCCTCGTGCTTGTGATTTTTCGGCAAAAAGGAGTTTGCAAAAAATGGAAAATTATATATTTTAATTGTAGCAAGATCGGCTGGCGGCAAAACAGAATTTTCTACGACTTTTTACTATTTCAACCGACTAAATTTATCCGAAGAACGACTAAACTAGCAACGCTGCCATCGATCAGTAAAATCGACACACGTGGCAGCTGACTCGATCTATCTTATAAGAGTACTATATAAATGAAAACTCAACGACATTGACTTTTAGCGTAGCGTAAAATTTGACGCAGAAATCAACGCTGTTGTGATTTTTGTCGTAGAATCGTCTCAGCTGATTGATATCTCTCTCTCTCTCTCTCTCATCTCTCTCTCTCTCTATTTTTTCGGGTAGGGCGACAACTTGCAATTTTTGGATCTCTCTCTCTCTCAATCTAGGAAAGAAAATTAGCTAGCTACGAAGCTACGCTAAAAAGCAAATTGTCTTTGAGAGCTAGAACACTAAAATTATAAACTAAGATGAATCAAATTTGCAAGAAGTAGAATGTAAAAAAGAACTCTATCAGCTTCTCGTGAAAATTGAGGTCAGTGATGATAAATTTGCCACAATTGTGATTTTTTAATACAATTTGAAGCTGAAAAGTACTTTGACACCACATCGACTTTTTTGCTACAATTTCTACAGAATGAAATGTAGTTTATATTTAATTTTGCTTTTAACGACCATACATTGTCCACTTTAGACAAGCATATACTAAATTGGCTGAGAAGATCTTACTATTTGGTTTTACAACATTAAAACCTTACCAATTCTTATATGTGATTGAAAAAGAAAATCCAAAGGCAAGACGACAAAAAAGTTTGTCTACAAATTGATGAAAAGAAAATGCAGAATCCAATTAATAAAAACGAAAGAATGCCGATCTGTTGTTAAACAAAAAACTTCAGAGATTTGTCTCCTTTTCTCATTTGGACACAAATTGGCGGAAACCTTTTCCCTTGCCCTTCGTGTACATTCGAACTTCGAAATTGAAGAAAGTATGTATGTACATATGTAGGTAAAAGAGGATTAGTTGATGTGTTTTTGGAATATTGTAACAAATATTTGAAAGCGCATTGGGCAAGTTTTTAAAATCTCATAGTCCTTTGGGCTTATTTCTCTTACTACCTTCGAAAACTACGTTAAAGAAATTCTGTTCGAGTTATTTATTTGCACGTCCAGTTTAGATATTTGAAGGTGAGCAGGTTTTTATCTCTCCCTGTCAAATTACATTCCGCATGGAAAAAGCCTCTGTAGAAATAATAAAATCAAACCTTCTAAAATTCACAGTAGACTAACTATTTAGAATACGTGCTGAATCGAAGTTCGAAATTCCTCCAAAAATTTTCCAGAAATTCTTAGTTGGATCACCTTGTTCTCTTGGAAAATAAACTTATTTTTATTTTCACGTTTAATTCTTTTTTCTTTTTATATTTAGTTATAAGCCAATTTACAAATATATTCGAAATACTTTCAAATGAAAATTAAAAACAAAATTTTCACGTTTTTGATTAATTTGGTAGATTTTTTGTACGTTTTTGGCACATTTTCGAAAAGTTATTTTAGATATCTTTTTCTTTGAGAGAGAAAATAAAACACAATAAACATTTGTCAGTTAATTTATTGTTCGAACGGACAAATTTTGTGCAGAATGAGAGTTGGAGAACTTTCTCTCTCTCTCCCACTCTCTCCAACACCCCTCTCCCCCACTCTCTCACTCTATCTCTTTCTCTCTCTCTCCCTATTCCTCTCTTTCTCTCTATATCTCTCTCTCTCCCTATCTCCCTCTCTCTCTCTCTCTATCTCTCTCTCTCTCTCCCTCTTTCTCTCTCTCTCTCTCTCTCTCTCCCTCTTTCTCTCTCTCTCTCTCTGTCTCCCTCTTTCTCTCTCTCTCTCTCTGTCTCCCTCTTTCTCTCTCTCTCTCTTGGTGTTCAGAGCAACACAATTGCGTTATGTTGGTCAACCAAATTTCATCAAAGCTTCATCAGCTTCATGCTGACGAAATATGATATGGATTGGTTTACTGCCCCGACCACTCATCTCGTAAGCGAAGTTTTTTAAATCTACTATGTCATTTTTTTCGTGACAGTTCTACTAAACTTGCCTCGCAAATTATAGCTACATATTTAATGTAAATATTCACGAAAACAAAAACAATCCACCTGCAAAAAACTTTGATAAGTCAAATCGACTTATATAGTTAATGTATATTCTTGATATTTTATTATATTTGTTATGCCTTAGAACAAATATTATTTGTCAATCTTCATTAAAAGATTTATATATTTCATATTTATTTCAGTTTGCCGCTATCCGTAGCTTGTGCGAAAGTAGCTACAGCAGGGGCGGCTACGGTGGGTTAATCTTCAATCATTTTATTTATTTTTACAGCCGTCTGGAAAGTTGTGTTTGGTAAACAAACAATACCAAGCCGATAGCAGCAAATGAAACATTAGAAATAATTCGTGTTGCTGTCGAAAATCAATTTGCCAGAAAGTCGCAGTAAAGTTTGGTGAATTGAAATTGAAAATTTCATGGAACTATAGTTTATTGTGCCGTAAATTACCGCACTTTGCAGCAGAATTTACAAAAAGGCATAAAAGTGTATCAACTTCCTTTCTAACACTCAATTATTTCGAGGAGTTACAACTAATTGAATAGAATTACTGATTTATATGCATTTTCAACGTATTTTAGTAATATTCTTATGGCTGCTTCAACGGGTTAAACAATTTGGTCAAAGGTCTTAGGTTTAGAAAAAAATAGGAAATTAAACATTTGATCTAATAAATATCAGTCCCAATTTAATGTAATGTATTGCGCCACATGTCACACACGGTGGACTGAATACAAAGATGACGCCATCAGTAGTACCGCTATTTCGCGGTTTCGCTGGTATTGACAGTTCTCAAGTATAAGTAGACCAGGCTTTTCTTAGAGTCACTAGTTTTATTTTGTATTTGGTAGGTTTATTTATTAAATGTCTTGCTATAATTTATATTTTTCGCACTGAACAATTAAAAATTACTCGGTCTTCTTTTCTCCATA
Organism: Anomoia purmunda; assembly: GCA_951828415.1. NCBI lineage: Eukaryota > Metazoa > Arthropoda > Insecta > Diptera > Tephritidae > Anomoia > Anomoia purmunda. The sequence goes on from OX639993.1 coordinate 22,165,248, forward strand.
TTCCTTGTTTATTTTCTTTGGGACATGTCACTCGCCACAGAGACTACACAATCTTGTAGTCTATTTTTCTTGTATTACAACACAGAGTGTTTAACAACCGCCTTGCTGAGAAAAATGTTTTTTTTTAATGTATTCTTTCTCGAAATGACCCTGCTGATAGTTTGCCCAGAGCATGCGTTTTAACGACTAGAGATTATTTGCTTCGAGATTGCATTAAGTAATTGGCGTATGCAAAAACAAAAAAAATCGGAAATTTTAAGACATCTTGCAAGACCACATTGCGCGAAATATGGCTTAGGTTGCTTAAAAACTCTTCAAATGAAAAAAAAGGAATTCGTTCAAAACAAAACTCAAATATAACGATATAATCCTTATATCCCATGCTTTGCGAAACAGACCTCAATTAATTAATTAATTAATTAATCCTTACGTAATAATCATTACGTGATTTTTAATTTTTCTAACACATTTGATCGATATTTTCTTATTTTTTCGATCAAGCTTAATCGTTATTTTTAAATTTTCATTTTTTCGATCAAATCTGATCTATATTTTGCGATTTCTTTTTCGATAAAAAATAATCGTTATTTTTGCTTTTAAATCTTTCCGATAATTGATCGATATTTTGTGATTTTTATTTGTTCGATCATAAAACATAAATCGTATTTGTTCATTGTTGTTATATTATTGTCAATACGCTGACAATTTATTTTTGCATTTATTCTGGTCGAAAAATCTTAAATCCCAGAATAACGATTATTTTTTATCGAAATAAATAACAATCGCAAAATATCGATCACATTTGATAGAAAAAATAAATTTAAATCCTTTTTTTGGACGATTAAATCGCGATTTTTTATAAAAAAAAAATTGTAACCGTTACGGCCTCTTTGAAAAAGTAGTCGAAAGTAGGACCTCAGGATTATGACTGCTGCGGTGACCATACACTATCATTTGCTGAAAACTATCATTTGCGAATCTAGATTCACATTCCCTCGATCATTCCTGTGGATAACGTCGTGAATATTAATTGGGTTTGTTTCATAGTCAATTGGCAATCCCGTGATCTGATTTACGGAACCCATATCTACTATGATCGTCATGCATCATATGACCAGTTTTTTTTTTTTATTTCTGTCAAAAACAGTCTCTGTAAAAAACGAAATATTGTCGAATATTATTCTCCCCTGCTTTTGAGCTAATGACAACTGGCGTCATTAAGCGACATAAATGACGTCCATAATTACCTGGAGCGCCCGGTTCTAGTTTTGGTGGGCAGTTCACTTAGTTTATATACCAGAGTGGAAAATCCTGTGAAGAAGCTCTACATCATCTTGTAACAAAGATCGAAGTGGGACTGGAAGCCGGTGAGTAGACAATGGGAATTTTTGCTGATATTGGCGAGGCTTTTGACAACGTTACCTACTACAACTATAAAGTGGGCCCACTCCACGCTATCTAAAAGATTGCTGACTGTGAGGGAGAGAGATGGTCTTTGCACAATCGCAGAGGTTAGGAGAGGAAGCCCACAGGGCGGTTGTACTCTTATTTCTCTTGTGTTGTTTGGTAGTGGAATCGCTTTTAACGGAAATGCAAAACTTCGTTCACATCCAAGCTTACACGGACGATATTTATGCATTAGCGTCAGGAAGATCTCCCCGGGAGGTCTGCGGAAACGTACGAGGAAACGATAATTGAAAAGTCCCAGTCTTCCGGTGCCTAGGGGCGAAAACGTAAGACTTTCCGAGGAAGTGAAATAGCTAGGTGCAACTTTTGTTATAAAAATTAATTGGAAAGCTCATGTCGAACGGCATGTAAATCGATCATTGAAAGTTTTTGGACAGTGCCGCAGAACCTTTCGTAAAACTTGGGTATCTGAGACCAGTGGTGTGGGGTTTGGGTATGCATTGCACTTATCACACCAATCATCACATATTCTGCCGTAGTTTGGTGGTTAAATCCACGGTTTCTGCGTTAAACAACCTGTAGAGAGTCAAGAGCGGCTCTGAATGTTTTGTTGAACATAATCCCCTTGGATTTAACGATCCATGAAAACTATGTGTCGTCTACATTCTTTTGGATTGTAGCACCAGTATGAGAACTCCGGGTACAGAGAGTTATTTGGAAGGTTGTCAGATCAATACATCTTTTTTTTTTTGACCCCAAATGACAAACTGATACCGAGAGTATCTTTTGGTAGAAAGTATAGCGTCACCTTTCCTACAAGTAAACAGTGGAGAGATCCATGTACTCTCCTTCGAGGCTCAGTGGAAACTTTTCACACTGGCAGCGCCAAGACAGAAAATGGCACTGGAGCTGGTTGGCATCTGGATGGGGATTTCCGACAACGGGTTACCAATCGGAGATATATTGCGAATGGAAAACGTTCACTCTCTATCCCTCGGCAAGCTTCTGAGTTTCATAAGAGAGTCTGGAAAATTTGTCGAGGAGAAATAAAGTAATATTCCCACCTTTTTCGTATCCCTCATCACCGTCATCCTTCCAAGGCCTTAAGAGCAATGCACAACTAAGACTGAGTGGTTGGAAATCCAATTTCGAATTTCATTTCTATTCCATTCCTGTATCGTAATAAAATTTTAATTATATCTCTTATATGAAATTGTTTCCTTCGGCCTTCGTGGTTTTTACCACTTTACTCTGAATAATATGGGCCGATTTTGAGCTGAATAGAATCTCTACTTCTCTCGACTGATACCATTATTTTTACTCGTACCACTACAAATCGCTGTCCCCAGAAGTCTAGTCCATAGTCACTCATATCGTGCGTTAAACCCATTGCCGGATCGAAAAATTTCCTACTCAATCAATTATTCGTTTCATTTATGTATTTTTGATCAATGGAAAGAAGAAATAAGCTGTTTTAATTGCTTCAGCAGCTTACTTTTTATATTTTTATGGAAATTTTAAACTTTCCGATTCAAATCATACGATTTCCCCGAACTAGGCATTTAAAAAAAAAAAAGGATTATAATCGAGAACACTAAATTTTGTCAGCACACCTCTGTGTAAAGAAAACTTAAGTTCCTGCTATACATTTAAGAAATTAACAGTTTACGAGTGTGTTTGAAAATGAAAGCAAAATCACTGTTAAATAAAAAAAAAATTTAATTGCGTTTAGTCGAACGAAGCTAGAGGGCATGGAGCTCTCTGCTCAGAATCACTATTTAATTTCACTTAATATTTACTTTCTTCATCCCTTCGGCTTTGTGTGTACTGAGGTTAATTCAAGACAAATTCAAAAGAAGCAATCAATTCTGTTAAGGAATAAACGAAGAAGGGCAGCGTAAATCATTTACTGCATTGATAAAGTCGCGGGAATTCGTAAATTTTTGAGAATTCTCTTTCGTTACGCTTTTTGCATTTACATTGTAAATTCGTTGTTTTTCCAGCGCATTGAGCAGAAACCAACAAAACAAGCAGTCAAAGCAACTAAATAAAGCAACCAAAGCAACGTAGCCAGGGCACGCCTAGCAAGAAGCGTGTGGAGAAGTGACGGGGCCCAACAGCAGCACTTGGGACCGAAGGCAGCCAATAGCAAATTGTGTGCAATCATTATTGGGTGATGGTAATTAAAATAATTGATTGGCGACTACATAAAATTTTTGTGGTCGAGAATTGGCGATAACGAACGAACGAACGAACGAACGAACGAACGAACGACAAGCCAGGTCGGTGTGGTGGTCAATGGGGTGCTCGCTCAACGCGAAGCGAACAGCGATAAGGCTCGCTGATATTGCGGCTGTGCGGTGGTCGATGTGATTGTTGGGGGATTAGATTAAGGTTGACTTGATTGCAGCAACTGGCAGTTGAAGTCAAAGAAACTTGAAGATGCGGAGCATGAAAAAATACTCTTTCTGTCCTTGATCTAAAAAAATATCAGCAAATGGTGTTTCGTTGGAAAATTTCAATTAGTGGGAGGAAAAAATTAATTTATGTAGATTTTTAATCGGAAGCGGAACTAAACTAAAATTTTTTGCTAGAAAGATAATTGACATAATTTGAAGTTCCAATTATTCACCACTTCTTTACGCAAATAGGTTGGCAAGGTGTCCAAAGTTTCCGAGTCAATCAATAGCTACACAGTTACAAGATTCCACGTATTTGGTGAAACCAAAAGTTAATGCAAGTTTACAGCACCCAAAACAAAATCCCAAAATGATTTTGAGCCTATAGAGCTAGTTTGTTTTTTTTGCTACACGTATTTAAAAATGTAGATTGATAAAGAAGCAATTGAGTAAAATTGTATAGTAAAATTTTTTATGAAACTATTTTAGCATTGTAGTAGATTGCAGTTTTTCGGGTCATCAATTTCATTTTTAATACTTTAGCTAGGTGGCGCTGCTGTGCAATTTTTGCTGTGTTGTGTGAATTTTTATTAAAAAAATAATATTTTTGCTATCTCTGTTTCATTGTCAAACTAGCTGATTTTACAAAGATCACTTTATTAGTTTTGTTAGACCAAATAGCATTATACTGAAAAAAAACCCATATTAAATCCAGCACTAACCGCGAAAAAACCTAGGCGACTTTATATATTTTAATTTTATTATATATGAATTTCTGCATCACAGAAAAATTTAGAAATATGGCGCTTACGTTTTACTATGAGAAAAATAGCGTTTTCATAGGGAAAATATTTTTTTAATAAAGTGAAATTTATTTTTTTATTATAAAAAACGTTATTTATTAAAAAATAATTGCAGGTTTCTCAAGCTTAAAAATACTCCCGTTTACATCGTATATGGCAACATAAGGCCTAATTTTGTATCACAGTGTTATTATAGTATGCCACAAATTTTTGTAACTATCATTTTGGGGCTAATTTAAGTCCTGAACTACTTTCGCATTGGTCCCGAAATAGTGCAATCTTTGAAGGCTTACAAAATTTTGAGCACTCATAATTATTACAAATTAAAGTCTTTTATAATTCTTACGAAAAATTTAATAAAAAGTTTGAAATTAAATTCGTAAAAATACTGGTAGAAATTCGTAAGGGTAGTGAAAGAAATTAGTAAAAAAAAAAGTGGTGGAAATGAGTAAAACTAGTGGTAGAAATTAATAAAAAAATTGTGGTAGAATTAGTAGTAGCATTAATAAAAATAGTGGTAGAAATTCAAGAAAATAGTGGTAGAATTAGTAGAAGCATTACTAAAGATATTGGTAGAAATTAGTAAAAAATAGTGGTAGAGATTAATAAAAATAGTGGCAGAATTAGTAGCAGCATTAGTAAAAATAGTGGTAGAAAGTAGTAAAAATAGTGGTAGAAATTAGTAAAGGTAGTGAAGGAGATTAGTAAAAATAGTTGTAGAAAAGAGTAAAAATAGTAGTAGAATTAGTATTATCATTGGTAAAAATAGTTGTAGAAATTAAAGAAAATAGTGGTAGAATAAGTCGTAGCATTAGTAAAAATAGTAGTAGAATTAGTAGCAGCATTAGTAAAAATAGTGGTAGAGAATAATAAAAATAGTGGCAGATACTTAGTAGCAGCATTAGTAAAAATAGTGGTAGAAAGTAGTAAAAATAGTGGTAGAAATTAGTAAAGGTAGTGAAGGAGATTAGTAAAAATAGTTGTAGAAATGAGTAAAAATAGTAGTAGAATTAGTAGTATCATTGGTAAAAATAGTTGTAGAAATTAAAGAAAATAGTGGTAGAATAAGTCGTAGCATTAGTAAAAATAGTAGCAGCATTAGTAAAAATAGTGGTAGAAAGTAGTAAAAATAGTGGCAGAAATTAGTATTATTTTTCAGAAATATGTCTGGCAGTGAAAGAAAAGCATAAAGGAGTAACTGCACATCCGAGTTTTTTAATGTATTTTTATTTGTGAACTGCTTGAATTTTCTCATAGCCTCCCTTATCTCAACATAAACGAAATATACGAACTTAATTGTGTAAATATCATACACAAAATGGCGCCAAATAGTCAACTGTCGATGAGTAAACACCAATCAAGAAAGTCATGAATAAAGACGAGGAAAGATAATATTATACTATTGACATAGACGGCCCCAAAGACAACAAGCAGATAGTTGATGAAAGGATAAAGAATATGTGAGACAGATAAATGATTGCCAAATGGAAACGAAAATGACAATGATGGCAATTGATTGGCCAGGACAAGCAGATATATTACTTTTCTGTGTTGAGTGCTGAAATAGAAAAAGCGAAGCAAATTGGAAAATAGAAAATGGCAAAAAGGTACATGGCCGAAGACAAAGCAAGCCTACGATACAGAATAGAGCAATAGAAAATGTTTGAAAGTGAAAATCGAACAGATAAATTGGAGAATGTAACAAGGAGACAAGCGGCATGAGGAAAGAAGATGGAACGAAATGAGCTAAATAGTCAGATCATCGAAAAAAAAAAACATAAATTATAAAAAAAATTTTTAATAATTTTAATTTCAATATTTGTTTAAAGCAATCATGAGGCATAAAGTCTTGCAGAACTTTTCCATCAACCGCCGATAAGCGACAGCCGTTAGAGAAAAAAAGTTATGAACGAATGATTAATCGACAGTCTGGATTTATTACTACACCATATCTTCATTATCATTGTTAAGGAATTGTGCATTGCGACCTTGAGATATATTTATAGAATGGCCTTTAATCCAACATTCGAGACTAATTTTAGTAAAGAGCCTACATCTCTGGATTTCATATTGCTACCCAGTTTCCTTTTCGTTTGTACCGAAACACAGTTTCATTTTCTACTCTGCGGAATTTGCATCATTCATTTAAGTAGATTCCCAGTGTAGTCAGGTTATATTCAGCGTCCGCTTAAGGTTATGAGATCCTAAGAGCTTTTTGGAATTATCGAGGTCCAGTATATTTTCAAATTATACTTAGAGCACTGTGTGCTTTCTTCTCTGTCTGTCTCGTAGGCTTCTTGGCCTGTGGGGATAGTGCCAAACGGGCTTCGTGCCAATAAAGAAAGTTGAAGATACATTTTTTAAGAGCTTGTTCGAGATCTCGTTTTCCTGAATACCAGTATGACTCGGAACCCAGAGTACCTATACTCGATTGTTCCGACCAAGTTTGTTCATCTTATCAAGTCACTCCAAAGCCAGGTTGGAAGTTACTTGGCGAGATTCGTGAGCTTTGATAGCCGATTGGCTGGCAGTCGATGTGGCAATGTTCCGGTTCCGGTAGTTGTCGGTGGCATAGAAGAACCGACGGTACGTTCTTCAGTTCATAAATCATACTTTGGTTTATCTTATATGTTTTAGATATGCCCACCCACTTTTATTTGTTACTGACTTCTTATAAAGCTTAACCCGGGTTGCATAGTATCTTTTGGTATTGCAGATTTAGGACATTGCTTCTCCATCGTGCCCATCATCCCACGTCTCAGGTACCTTTTTGCCCCGATATTGATACTAGTCATCCTCCAGATGGCCCTTTTCGCTTGAGTCTGGATATGAATGTGAAAAGGTATTAGATCCAACAGAATTTCCATGCATGCTGTTGGATAGATTCTCATAGCTCTATATCTTTGTAACGTAAGTTATTACGACTTTGTATCTCTGACAAATCTAACAAGATTAGTAGACCAGTCACTGTTTAGCACATGAACGAGTGAAGACTTGTTACTAACGACGACACAATGGTTTTTTATCAGGATCCTCTGTTATAAAGAGAATCGATAGAATAGAATCTTTCAAGCACACCGGGACCAAGAAAAGCAAAGCTGATTCAAACCCAACCTCTACATAGTAGAGTAATTGATATGTTAGGAGACACTCCACGGAAGATTGTAATCTCCGTGGAGGACTTTAAAACCGAAACTGATGATGTGGATTTGTACTGTGCTGTTCCATCCAGAAGGAAAAGGGAAAGGGGCCAAACTGTTGATAAGAAAGCCATCTGCGGTGCAGGGAAGGAAGTCCAAGCGTGATGCCAATCAGTGCCCTGGAAAGACATGCCACCGTATTTGGTGAAGGCTGAAGTTCCGCGCACATGTCAGAAATGTAGAATACTAAATAATAGTGATATTAGGAGAAAAAAGAGACGTGATTTACTCAGATAGTCAGACGGTTGTTCTAGTTATATCTTATAGTGGAGCTAAGGTTAAGTTAGTCAAATAATTCAAAACGGAGCTACGCAAGGAAGAAGGGAAAGAAAGCGAGCTGACATATTGCACCTTTATAACAGCAGTAACAACAGCAGACAAATTAGCGAAGACAGGAGCTTGTTTCGATGAATTTATAGCTGTGATACTTTGATACCTCCACAGGCAGAAACAAACGGAAATCCACTGAAATTTCTGAAACTGACAATAAGGAGGTTGTCAGAGATCCAGCCGTGTAAGATAGCGAAAAACAGTGAGGAAAACGATGCTCTATTGGGTGTCTCCAACGCCGTCATTAAGAAATGTGGTTTTAAAGAGATCGATCATCCCCCCTATAGTGCCGACCTTGTGCCAAGTGACTGTTCTTTATTCTCTACATGGAAATCCGACTTGCAACGAAAAAATTTAACACTAGGCTCGAACTTGGAAAAAACTTCCCGATAGTGGCAAACATCTGTTGGCATCTTTCGTAAAACATGCAATTTATTTGAGAATTGAAAATAGTTGTGATATATAAATAAAAAAGGATTTGGTGTTAAATTAGAATTTATCATGTATTTCGTTAGGGCTCATTCACAATAACGCAACTTTTTAACTTCAAAATACTGCATTTCAGGGTGGATATCATTTTACATATAGTGTTATTTTGCCTGTTGGTTAGAAAGCAAAAACGATTCTGCTAATAATGCAGAAAAGTTGGCGGTTTTGAGCAATTTTGACGGCAAAAATTTTGACTATTTTTAGGTTAGGTAGAGGCTCACCAAGCCGTATAAAAGGAGTCCATTGAGATACCACTTATTGTTGGAAGGGTACCCAAAATGAGGAGTGTTAATGAAGTGAAGGCCTAGATAATTATACCGCAGCCTCGCATAGGCAGCTGATTAGAAAATCAAAAGATAAGATGATTCCACCTTGCCATCCTCCAGATAGCTGCGGCAAAGAGGATCAACCTAACCGCATGAATACCTATCGAACAATGTCCGGTCAGAACTCCTACGAGGATCGAGAGTTGTTGCTTTGATAGCGACTGGATATCCTTCGAACGTCCACGGCCTACTACTGGCCAGAGAGTTTCTGCAATTCTGCATGTCTTGGTATTTGACCAGCACTCGCTGAACCGACATATAGCCCATTTGTTAAATAGAACTCCATAGGCGGCCAGATGAGCTCCCACCCACTCCCTGTCCGGAGTTACATATAACTGCAAAGGTGCTCTGCCGTGCCAGCTCATCAGCCGTGCAGTTTCCTGGAATGTCGCTATGGCCCGCCACCCAAATCAGTCCGATATAAAAGTATCCCACCTCTGAGAGAGAGAAGTCACGCACTCCCCGACCAGTTGCGACTTGACCATTAAAGGCCACAAGGCCTTCATTGCCGCCTGGCTCTCAGAATAGATGTTTGCCCGTCAATGGGGTATTGCATTGGTGAATAGCCAATCAGTTGCCTCTTTGCGGCTACCCGCCTGAAACCAACTACAATAGTTCGGAAGCCAAATTTTAACGAGATGGAAATTTTTAAAGCGATGTTAAATTTGTAAAGGAGCGGAGATTTGAAATTTACATAGACTTCATTTTATGGAGCAGGCCAGAAACTTTTGCACCTGACAACATTTCTGAATTTGCGTTTAAAGTTAAAGTGAAATACAGTAATTTAAGTGTTCATATTCAGGCAACAGCTCGTATTTTCAGTACATTTCAGTAAGGCACTCTTTTCGTTTTCACTCCACATTATTACCATTTGTATCACCTGTGCCACGTGAAAGTCCCAAATAACGAAAAAAAAAAAAACACCTATGCTGCGAAATGACTTTGTCGAATTTATGCTTCGTTACATTCGTTTTTATTTGTAAACGACAACAAATATTTTATAGTAGAGATGAAAGAAAGTAAGCAAAATCGTGACAGTCATTTTCATGCCACACTTTACGACGACAGACAAAGCTGATGTTGCTGTTGCTGTTGCTGACTCAAATTAAATTGACTTGGCCAGTTGACTGTTGACTTTGCACCAAAGTTTTTTCGACGAACAACAACACTAATGACACTTTGATGTGCGCGCGCAAACGAAATGTCAACTTTCTAAGGCGAATTTGTGACCGCCCAGGAAAATTTTTTAGTATTTAGTTTGACGAAAAACAATGTGGTTGGTTGAGTAGGGAAAGTTAATGTATCTTCAAAGCCAGCTGAGCAACAAACAGCAGGCAGGCAGACAGGCGATATGAAGATATGAAGAAGAAGAAGAAGAAGAATAATAAGAAGAAGAAGCAGTAGCAGCCGCACTAATAACAGTATTTTGCAAAAGATCTCATCAGAATGCAAGCATAATTTTAAAACAAACAACAGTTGCTCTTGCCCCCCCAAAAATTTATACTGCATTCCAAATTGTCCGCATTGCAGGGAAGAGTTCAAGCCATGCTCCGGGCTCGCCGTCTCGCGCACTACTACTCAGAAGAAGTGCCTCCTCAATGACCAAATGAATGCGCAAAGTTTTGCAATTAAAAACTAAAAGCAATCGCCAGTCGTGCTGCAAATGTGCAGAATTTTGCCGGAGCCAAAGAGTTCTGAAAGTATCCAGCTATGTTTTTGGTAGCATAACAGGCGACAATAACGGCGCGATGTGGATGGTGATGGTTGTGCGCAACAGTGGCTGAAAGGAACGCAGCTGCTTGCAAGCAGAGATAGTGCACACTTGTCGCTGGTAATTTTACTCCAACAACGTTTGATGGCGTGTAAAAGTGTGGCAAATATTTTCTTAATTTATTTTAGTGTCGAACTTCATACTGCAGCAGATTGTTAATGTTGACAATCAAAATCGATTTTGAAGGAAAGTTGTAGAGAGTAATTGGTGAGTTAAATTGTGTGTTTTTGTGGCCTGGAATATTCTGAAAGTAAACTTGCGCTGTGTTTGATTTTTTTTTTTTTTTTTTTGACGAGCGAATCATTTTGCGAATTTACTGCTAATTACGAAGTGGTATTTAGTCAAAATATAATAGCATTAGTAAAAATAGTAGTAGAAATCAGTAAAAAAAGTAGCGCTTGATGCAAATCAGGTTCAACAGTTGTGCGATTCACTAACGACATGCGCATGGGGTTAACTCATCTTAACCAAAATGTTAACGCTGTTGCTATTCAGCAACCATTTTTTAACGATTTTTGCATTCGCCGCATCAGCTGCTTTTGTTAGCTAGTCGATTAGCGAAAACTAAACGACAACAAATTTGATGTTTCTAAATCAATCGGGAATAGAAAAATTCGCGATTTCAACTTAAATAAGAGAAAAAAATTTAAAATTTGGTGATTTGTTTTCTTCAAATTAAAAAAAGGAACATAAAATAATATCCTTTGAATATTTGGCTATAATTCATTTCGAGGTGGCGAAGAAGTAAGCGCTCCAACAGTGGATCGAAGTTTCCTTCGGGATGTGGGCAATCCCTTTCATTTGAATGCAACAGAAAGTGAGGTTTCCTATGACAATTATAGATCGCATCTGATACCCGATGACTGTTGGCTTACGGATGACTGACTGGCTAATGGATATTACCCATTGTTCACTTACGGATCGTTGATAGCAACCAGTTACGAAGAATCTTAAAGCCGCTAGATTTTATCAATATAAAAGATAAATGATTCTAATTAAAAAAAATTTAAATATAACGGGTTTTTCAATAGAGACGCTACAAAAGTAGACCGATAGTGACAGCAAACGACGCCATATTTTTCCCTGCTCTTTAGGCATTTCTCTTCAGTAAGGTTTGCCATTTCATCATGGAAAGATAGACGATCCAACAACGAGTCGAAATTATTAAAATTTACTACCGAAATTCGGAGTCAATGGCCTCAACTTTAAAAGCGCTATGTCCAATTTATGACCGTCGTCATTTCTGGCTGAATGGCTTCGTCAATAAGCAAAATATGCGTTATTGGGCAGGCAGCAATCCACATGTACCCCATGAGTCAACATTGCATCCCCAAAAAAATTACGGTTTGGTGCGGTTTATCGGCCGGCGGCGTCATTGGGCCGTACTTCTTCCGTGATGATCAAGACCGGCACGTTACTGTGAATGGGCATCGCTACCGCTCAATGATAACCGAATATTTTTGACCCGAATTGGGTGTTATGGACTTGAATAATATGTGGTTCCAACACGGACGACGCCACAAGCCACACAACGAATGTCACAATCGATTTATTGAAAATGGCCCAGTCAATTGGCCGCCTCGGTCGTGCAAATTGACGCCGTTAGACTATTTCCTGTGTGGCTACGTCAAGTCTATGGTCTATGCCAACAAGCCAGCGACGATTGATGAACTTCGTACGAGTATCGAACGTGAAATTGCTGCAGTATCGGCCGATTTATGCTTGAAAACCGTCGAAAATTGGGTTCAGCGTCTGGACTTCTGCAAGCGTGCCCGTGGTGCCCATGCAAAAGAAATCGAGTTCCAGACATAATGACATCGAATGTACTTTCACAGGAGTAAAGAATTTAATTCATATCCCAAACCGTTTTTGTTTTATTTAAAAAAAAAACTTTTATAGCGTTCCTTTTGAAAACCCCTGTATTGTCGTCAAAAATTGCGATTGTCGTACCGTTTAAAGTTAGTGAATCGCACTACAGATATAAAACGCTTCTTCAGTGGCATGCGGTGAACGGCCATGATAAGTATTCTTTTTACAGATGAGAAAATTTTCACTGTTGAAGAAATTTTGAATAAGCCAAATGACAAAATCTACGCAAATACTTCCAAAGACGGGAAAAAATTTTATTCCAAGGGTTCAACGTGGTCACCATCCAGTTGCTGTTATTGTTGTTGTTGTTGTAACATCATAAAACATTCCCCACAAAATTTTTGGGAATGCTGCTGAAGTGAAGTGCCGGGTCGTTCTGGTATTGTAGAACTGCCGAGGGAACGACATCCAGCTGCTGTAATGTTTTGGTGAGGAGTCTCCTGTAAAGGCGTTACACCTCTTCACTTCGCTGAAAAAGGGGGTTAAAACCGGGGCAAAAGTGTAACAGCAGGAGCATTGGATCTGCCAGCAATATTCTGCGCCAGCACACAAGACAAGAACCACTCAGCAGTGGCTTCAAAGTAATATTCCTGGTTTCACAGCTGCGGATGATTGGCCGTCTGTCCGTAGTCCAGACTTGAATCCATTACCACAATTTGTGGTCAGAGTTGAAGAACATGATCTGCCGAATACCAATCAGAACTTTGGAGTGTCTCAAAAATTGTTTGGTTCAATCAGCGTCGTGTCCATACCAGAAGAAACTGTGCGTGCTGCTATTGATCAATGGCCAAATCATTTGTGGGGTTGTGCGAAAGCAAAAGGAGACCATTTCGAATAAAATTTTGTACAACACTCATTTAATATACCTACATATGCATTATTAAATAAAACTAACTTTATTTGAAAATGTGTAATAGTTTCATTTTTATAACGGCCTGAACTTGTAACAGAACTTATGGCAGAAGTAAGTGTGTTCGTTTTTTCTTATATAGGCGTCACATCGTGACTTCGTGTAGCGATTTTCGTTATGCGATGTAAAAACTTACTCTCATAACGCCAAATATTTTTTACTTCAAAAACTTTTGAAATCGAGAGCAAGAATAGTAAGAATAGTTTTCATAGAGATCAAAACACTAATTCATTTTAGAGCTGCTCTGCCAAAAGCAAATCTGTATGTAAACAGATTACTGCTGTGAACCAATCGACAGAAGTAATTTCATCAGAACTCATTATGAGAAACTACCGGAATGACCCGGATTTCTCCCGGCTAAGGGTTGGTGTTTTGGCAACCGCTACAGCAACAACAACCATCAAAGTTCACTGTGCTGCTCGTAATTCTATCTCTTATACCATCTCGGTGCCCTGGCGACGTGAGTCAGCCCCTGCAACAACACCGTTTATAGATTGTCCAAGTCTTTGAAGAAGTAGGTTAGGTCAGATGGTTACCCCTGAATAGGATGTTACGAATGTGAAGAAAAGAGTATCGATCACTCACAGTGGATAGAGCGAAACGTATTGTGACCTCGTGTTCATAAAATTAAACGCAGAGAATACTTTTCCGTGCCCTTGAGCCTTCAATTTTTTTGTATCAGTTAGACTTTATAAGTGGCATTTCGAAATCGACAATACTGGATTTACGACCACTCTCTCAGCTACATCCGCAATATATTCACTTGTTGGTGTCTTGACAAAAGAGTCATACCTGTGTGAACTTTCACTATGTCAAAGCGTTGTGTCAGCTTGCCAAATGTCAGTTGCTGTTTGGAGAGTTGAAAAGGGGCACAGAATTTGAATTAAACCTCTAGTTGAAAGGCCCTTGATGAGCCGGTCCGAATGCAACAACCTGCAGTTCCAGCATTAAAATACCGACCTAGCATTTTCCCTAAACAGTTACTCGTCTACGTCCTTCCTCAACCAAAGTACTGCTGCCCCTCGAGAGTCAGTACAGATTAGCACAATGCTGTGTATAAAAGTCATGGCCACTTCTTATTGTTGCTGTTTCTGCTGTTGTAACAGAATAAGTGACTGGTGCATAGACCTGGCTGTCGTGGAAAAGTCGTTGTCATGTCGATTCTTAGACCTTGATCTGCGAAATAAGACAGTGACCTGCAAAGTTGCTGGAAGAAGCCGCCAGTGTCTGTCTCAATGTTCACTTTCAATGCTTGCCATTTTGTCATCATTTTGAACATTACCAAAATCTTAGACGATGGCACTATAGATCCTCTCGTTTTTTGCTTACCATCAATGGTTTTACAAAACTATCAAATATTTCCACCATGGAAAACTGGAAAAATGTACGCATATTTCATAGGGTAATGGTCGCAATTCTCATTAGACTAAGAAATAAAATAAGATGCAAATGGTGTGACTATCGAAAGACTATCGATCATTTGAAAAACAATATTCACAGAGTCAGGTATGCTCTAAAGCGCGACAGTCTTCAGCGATAGCAACAAAAACTCCTACCTGGAAAAAACTGGCAAATTGCGGCAGGTGGAAAGATCTCCTTCTCCCGAGTAGTTTGAAAACATCTTGCGTCATCTTGGAAACGTCTGTGTAATAATGATTTCTCTATGTATGCAATGATTTCTCTATCCCAGTACGCACTCAGTAGGGCTTAGACTCAGAAGGGTTTATGGAAATAACTTTCTTTTTTTATTTTTAATTTCATTCTATGTTTCCACAGTTCTCAGAGCCTTACAGCTGACACTGATGCCGAATACATTAAATTGATGTCAAGATTGGTAGAATACAAGATGGCGCCGATTGATTTGAAATTTGGAGAGTAACTAGGCTGTGACGTCACACCAGATTTACCGGTGGTGGAAACGACTGAGAGGAAACAGAGGAAGAGAAAAAAATAACAACCTTTAAAAAAAATCGAGATGGGCATTTGGTAGATATTCTTTTCTTTTAGCCACAATATTGCACTTTCTATTAATGTAAAAAATTACGCCCTTTCACACAATTTTTTTGACAGCCCTACTTCGAATAGAAACTGCTGGGGAATTTGTTTCCTTCTCCTATTTCTTTAACATGGTAAAGTGAAAAATAACTCCCCGGGAGTTTCCATTCAGAATAGGGAAGTTAATTTTTAGTTTAAATTGCTACTTAAAACTCTCAATACATAACCTCAAAGGCATCATATCGTAATCATCATTTTAAATAGTAAACTACCAACTTGTATAAAATAATTTATTCTCCCCACTATTCTTTCACAAACCAATAATTATCTTGAATATTTGAAATAACAAACGAAATATGATGAAATTTTCGAAACCTTGACCCACACACATTGGCTTACTCGCCACAGCCGCCACAGTAGCGTCGTCAAATCATTTCACGACATGCCAATTTGAATTTTCCCAGCAAGGGCGTCACATAATGAACAAAAATGCGATAAAACAATTCCATTATAAGCGTCGAAAAGTCAATGAGCATGAATACAAAAAGAAAAAACAAGCAACGACTGAAACGAACGAACAAATACAAACGAAAATATACGCAGCTGGAGGGGAGCAAAGGAAAAACAAAAAACAAAAAAAGTAAAAAGTGAATTGAAATATTTCAATTGTGCGCCTTTGACTGTCCCATGACCGGCATAATAACAAAATAAAAGTGCCACAAAAAGGCCTGGGCGTAGGCGTCGTGGGATGCTGTGGAAGAGAGAGAGAGAGAGAGAGAGAGAGAGACTGAACGATGACAGCGGTGCCAGTTACCGCAATAAAAACAACGCCGATAACAGTACTGTGCGTGGTGGCTTTATTAAGGCACTCTGCACCTAAGCAACAACAACATAAATACTTTAGCATATGAAATAAAATGACCTTCGGGAGAAATTTCTTCTTTTGTTTGCTATAGGGTAAAAAAAACAACAATATTTAAAAAAAAAAAAGTTACACAATAATAGCGGAAGAGCAGCCGTGGATTGCGTACATTTGGTGGCTGACATTGTGGCACATTTTCTTTGTCGAATATTACACATTTTTTTGTGAAGAAAGCAAAGCAAAATAGAAAGAGGGCAATGAAGAAAGAAGAAATAAAGAAAATCAAAGACAAATTATGCGCATAAAAAAATGCAATAAATAGAAATCTAACATAAAGGAAATTTCGGGCATCCACAAATTCTCACCAAATGTTTTTTAATCGCAGGAAAATTAAAATAAATGCATACAATGGTGTACTGAAACAATGTTGAATTCATTTCCGTGCTGCTTAAGTTATCTACTTACATTGTGATATTGAAAAATTCACTATGAAAAAAACGTTCTACAACCATATCTCAAGAATAAAATTTTAAAATAATTGTTTTTTTTTTGCAATTTTTAAGCAAAATATAATAAAATAACTGTTACTTTTAATTTTTATTTTATAAATCTGAAATATGATTTATGATTTAAATTTTATAAATCAAAAATAAAGGTTATTGAATACTTTAATTTTTACAAGTCATCCAAATAAATCAGTAATTGAGTTTTATTTCTTAAGTCAAACTTAAAAAAGTCATTTTAAATTTTCGCAGCAAAAAAGTTGTTGGGGAACCAAAAAATTATTTATTATTAATTTATATATTGATGACTTTTATAAAAACAAACCTCTTTAAAAACTGTTATTTACAATTTTAAAATAAAAATCAAAAATAAATATTATTTGCAATTCTAAAATAAAAGTTAAATAAAAATTTGTATTTTGGATTTATAAAATCAAAATAAAATAAAAACTGTTATTAAATAAGTAATTAAATAAAAGTCACAAAAAATATATAATAAAAATCGTAACTTTTACGGTCCCTGATTTTAATTAATAGTTTCTCCTTTATTTCTTCATCGATGGTCAAGCATTGGCACTCCGCATCCGACGGGTAATTGCAGTATATGTTTTAAATTATAAATGTGTTGTTTAATTGCCTATTGTTTTGATTTATGTTTTGAATTATGCAAAAATAAAAATTTCTCCTTTGAAGGTAAAGAAGATTTTGTAATTTGCACCTATGTACCTAGTCGCTAGTAGATTGCCCTGTGTTCAATATTTGCTCAATAAATTGTTCCACCTACTTACTAATAGATGGCGCTGTTTAAATTTGTCATCGTATCACTGTTATAATAACTATTGTGCCTAAATGGAGTTAAATGATCATGAATTTCTAAAATTAATTAAAATCATCCAATTTAATAAGGAAGGTTTAAGGGATGAAATAAAAATTTAAATTAATGTACAGTAAGTAAAGATTTGTAGAGCCGCAATAAATTTAAAAAAAAAAAGTCCCTATTCCATTTATATATTTATGTAGAAAAAGACAATAAATATAAAGTCAATTTCGTGACACATTTATAGCAATAAGAATATCGCACGTTGGGTTAATATCGATTGGAGAATATCGAAAATATTACAAAACAAAAAAAAAAAAAAAATGCTGTAAAGGAAGTTATAATTTTACAGCCGAAATAAACTGGACAACAGAGTTAAAAGAAAAGTTTACAATTAAGTGCTTGCTTAAATACCGCAATATTTATTCAAATTTTAAGTCATAGTTAGTAGAAGAAGACTTTTAGTGAAATTTTACCTAAAATAATTTTCCTGTACACACTAACTTCGCAAAATCTAAGGGGCATTTTAGTACCAAATTAACCCTTTAAAAAATTTTCAGTTTTGACTTTTTCTGACGTTCAAGTTGAGTTTGAAGCTTTAGTGTATGCAGATAATTTTATGGCAAATATTTTTTTGTTCACTTTGACCCATTAGATCATTGTTTTGTGTTTATTCTTCCTTAATTGATAAAAAAAAGGTTCGTCTTTTGAAAAGTTAAAAGGGTTAAAATGTTCCCCGCCATAGAACATTTGAAAACGTCACATATTTCAAATATAATTTTCACATGGATTCCTATGCCTATTTACCTTAAGATGGTGCAAGAGGAGGAAGCTTTGGCCTCTGCTAATATAGAACTTAGGATTCCTATAGTTTTTGGTATATTTTGCCAGAATCCGTTGTCGGAACCTTATTATTCTAGCGGGAGTTTGACCAATTTTGATCTTAATAATTTAAAAGACGAATACTTCTAGCCATTATGAAGAATTTTCGAGATTTCAAACGAAAACCGTGGTGCGCATTTAATACAGTTGCACATCATCTTAGTGGAAAATGAAAACTCAGCGCTGCCTAATTTTTAATATTTTAATTTAAATAAAAAATTGAATGCATTTATTATTAAACAATATAAAAAATTTCTAATTTGTCATCTTTACTTTGCGACTGAAATGGCATTTGCAAAATGCGGGTTACTGCAAATTAGCTCAAACCGATATGCTGGATGGGCAAAAGTAAGAAAAAAAATGGCCAAGGTAAAATGTAAAATGTGCGCTTATCAGTTGTAAAAAGGCGATTACGATTCGTTGAACACAAAACAAGCCGCCAGAGATACATACATACATACATATAAAAAGAGAGCGAATGCAAATTGCAAATTCACCAAACGACCGCAAAACAAATGCAGAGAAGGTCGACAAAAGGCAAAGGCATTCCAAAAGAAATTCAAACATTCAAGAGCAAATACCAGGAATGCCAATAAGTTTTATGGTGAAACCACAAATGAAAAAAGATTGGAAGCAGGCATACGAAAAAGAAAAACAAAAACAACAAAGCAAGATATCACTGCCACCACAACCGTAAAAATTCATTCCCATAACTACACTGGCGAGCAAAACCAACCGGTGGAGCTTTTTACAATTTTAGCAAGGTTTTTCATAAAATATTTTTTTTTTTTTTGTTAATTTTATGTACAAATATAGTTCATACTGCAACAAAAACAACTCTATGAAATGTATGACACCTTTTAAAAAATTCCATAAAAATTTACAAAAAAAAAATATTTATAATGTTTGAAATTTTTCGGTTGTGCAGTTTCATGGCTTATTTAATATTAGTTAAATAGAGTGCATGTTTGAAAGGGCTAAAAACTACTGCTGATTTTTTAGAATTTTTTTAAATTTTTTGTTTTTGCCAAATTTTTGTTCATAAAACGCATGCATCTCATAAAAATTCGCGTCGATTTGTCATAATTTTATATGCTGCATTTTCTACCACATTAAATACTCACTTTTGTATAAAAAAAAATTCCAAGTTAAAAAAAATTACAACAAAAAATTAAAGGCAGTTTCTAGACACTACAAACTTGCACTTTATTGTAGTAAAATTAAATAGGCTGTAAAATTGCATACCTAAAAATGGCTAAACATGTGTTTACAAAATTTTAAAATTTTGATGAAAATTTTTTCAGTTTTTTTTTTTTTATTAAATTTTGTATAAAGTTTGACACAATAGTTTACAGTATGCAATATAGTTTTATATAAAATTAACTAAAAAAAAAATTTAACATGAAAAACTTTGCTAATCTAAAGTAAAAAAAAAGACATTACACCGATTTTCCTCTCCAGTGTACATAAAAATTTCATTCATGTGCGAGTTTAGCTTGGACGAACATCACACGAACAAATTGCACCAACAACGTTGCCGAGATTACAAGAATTACACTCCACAACACAGCGGTTAAGTGGCTGTCAAAGGGTCGACACAACACAGAACACGTCATTTGCATATGGCACCCAAAAAAAAAAAACCAAAAACAACAAGCATCGAAATGAAAAGAAAACTACAAATTCGAATGTAAATGCCGCCTTCCAAACTACAGAAATTGTAGATAAAAACAAATTGTTAAAATACGAAAAATGTGTGGGTGAATGGGCGAGTGGGTAGCTAGCTATCAAAAATTACACGAAATGAAAAAACCTCCATAGGGAAAGCGACAAAGATTTTAAGGACGGATATACAAATCTATTTACTTATTTATATTGCATGGATTGCCTAATTTGCATACACATTTTGAAGTGAAAGTGGTTATAGAAAATACCAAAAAAAAAAAAAAAGGATTGGTAAAATGAGGATAAAATATATTAGAACCGTTTAAATTATATCTGACACAATGGCATCGGTCTGGCCTGGTACCACGACTGAGTTATGATTGGCTTTTTGGCAGTTTTTAAAGGATCTGAATAAAATAAAAAGATAACATTACAATTTTCCTTAATTGCATAGGTGAACTCGTCTACCCCCTAAATATAAATAGTAAGATTAAAATAAAAAACACTTCTGAGAAAGCTTCAAATGTGCTCCAATTTAAATTTGAAACTTATTAAAAAACAAAAAAACTATCGCACAAGTGTAGGAAAAAGCAACAAGACAGTTTTGAAAACACTAGTAAATTACTTCTCCTTTTTCTTAATTGGCGCTATAACGGCCTAGGCGATGTTTCCCAATTCCAACGTAGCACGCCAGGCGCTCCTTTGCTTTGTTAACTGGCGTCAGCTAGAGACCCCAAGTGGAGCCAAGTCTTTCTTCACCTGGCCTTTCTAAGGGCATTTCCCTTCCTCTGCCAACACCAGCGGCTACCGCGTCGAATTCTTTCGGGATTTTCAGTAAAGGAGCGAAACGTTTACTTCGCAATTCCAGAGTGTGTGTGTTCGACATCAGTCACCTGGTCGCCGTTCTTGTAATCCGCCGCAGCTTTTAGTAAAATTTCCGGGCGCGTTTCTTATCACTCACACATTTCAGCCCATCTTTTCTTTCTCCGAATATTCCTTTCTCAGCCACCGGTAGCGTTCCCATATAGCTTACGTTGTGCCCGATCGCAGCGTGGCCCTGGAGGCAACATGTTTTCTTTCAGCGTGGCATTACCCCTCGTTTTTTGTTTTTGGGTCGCTGGAAGCCAAGAACTTCTGCAGTGGCGGTACTTAGTCGTGAGAGAAATTTGCTCCCAATGCAGGCGAATTACAGTTGGCTGGAAAGTGCTCTTAGTGAGCAGATGTAAAAGTCGAATAGCGAAGATAATGAATGGAGTTGATGTTTGATTCTCGAAGTGTTCGTACGTCTAATACACTGAAAAAATCCCTGCAGTCTATCGCAATAGGAACGATTTTACTTCGCGTTTCTTGACCTGGACACAGACCCGTAGCACGGTGTATTTTTCTATGCCTAAACCAAATGTTACGGACTACCATGCAAAGTCGAACATAGGCGCAGGTTTCGAAGTGATCTTTGGTCACACTGTCGAAAATTTCAGTAATTCCAAGTAATTTACTTACTTACTAAATAAAAAAAGCACTAACATTACCATTATCATTATCATTATCATCATTATCATTATCATTATCATTATCATTATCATTATCATTATCATTATCATTATCATTATCATTATCATTATCATTACCATTATCATTATCATTATCATTATCATTATCATTATCATTATCATTATCATTATCATTATCATTATCATTATCATTATCATTATCATTATCATTATCATTATCATTATCATTATCATTATCATTATCATTATCATTATCATTATCATTATCATTATCATTATCATTATCATTATCATTATCATTATCATTATCATTATCATTATCATTATCATTATCATTATCATTATCATTATCATTATTATTATCATTATCATTATCATTATCATTATCATTATCGTTATCATTATCATTATCATTATCATTATCATTATCATTATCATTATCATTATCATTATCATTATCACTATCATTATCATTATCATTATCATTATCATTATCATTATCATTATCATTATCATTATCATTATCATTATCATTATCATTATCATTATCATTATCATTATCATTATCATTATCATTATCATTATCATTATCATTATCATTATCATTATCATTATCATTATCATTATCATTATCATTATCATTATCATTATCATTATCATTATCATTATCATTATCATTATCATTATCATTATCATTATCATTATCATTATCATTATCATTATCATTATCATTATCATTATCATTATCATTATCATTATCATTATCATTATCATTATCATTATCATTATCATTATCATTATCATTATCATTATCATTATCATTATCATTATCATTATCATTATCATTATCATTATCATTATCATTATCATTATCATTATCATTATCATTATCATTATCATTATCATTATCATTATCATTATCATTATCATTATCATTATCATTATCATTATCATTATCATTATCATTATCATTATCATTATCATTATCATTATCATTATCATTATCATTATCATTATCATTATCATTATCATTATCATTATCATTATCATTATCATTATCATTATCATTATCATTATCATTATCATTATCATTATCATTATCATTATCAGTATCATTAATTCTACATCTAAAAATCTAAAAAATAAGGGGTCATCGCAAATTTAGCAGTACAATAAGAATAGCAAACTAAAAAGCAAATTGAACAAAAAATAATTTTAAAAATGTGTTATATTTTGGTTGTTTATTTATTTATTTATTTTCTTTTTTTTTTTTGATTTGGTTGTGCCATCATCTAATGCTGAACTAAAAATCAATCAAATCTAATTGTAGTATTTGAAGTCTTGATCGAAATTTGTCGATTTTAAATTTTGAAAATTTGTTGTCCTTTCATTTTTATAAGATTGGCAGGGATAAATAGCAAATATTAAATTTGTATAACAAATTAAAAAAGTAACACAAATATTATCAATACCTAGTAACATAGAAAACGGTGTAATTGTTTTGCTGCACAATTTTAAGTGAAAGTTAATGTTTCTTTTCACATTTTGTTAAATTTTTCATGAGCTTTGTATAAAGATTTTAATTCATTTGATTTTAATTTTGTTTGCGTATTTGACATTTTCCCAAGCAATGTTTGTTATTGATATCAACTTTTAATAACTTAAAATATTTCCAATCGCGTTGAATCCATTTCGTTTTATTTTTGTTTTTGATTCCTTGCGACAACAACCAAAAAACAAAAAAAAAACAAACTGCACTAAACTCACTTAGCGTTGAAACGTTGTGATTTGGAGCGCATGCGAGTACTAAACTAACTACAGACGAAAATAAAACAAAAGGCAACAACAATAACAACAACAAAGTAATCCCTCTAACTTCTAACGCAGCCAGCCAAGCCAGCGCATCGCATCGCATCGGAAACAAATGAGTGGAAAATGTGCACACACAAAAAAAAACAAAAAAAAAACTTATGCTGAAACAGGAAAATGCAGTGCACTGGCTCGACGAGCTGTATTCATGCAGATCAACGTACACACACACACACACGCAATTGTGCACATTTGGTATGGATAGATAGCGACGAGCACATCGCTGCATGCCTAGAATTTCGTTTGCATTCGCCACATGTCACACGCGGAGGGGCGCCATAAATTCTAACGCCACACCAATCGACAGCAAAGCAGCAATACAACAAAAACTGAAGCAACAACAGCAGCAGCAGCTAAAATCCAAAAAAAATATAACAACAAAAAAGTAGTGAATAAAGTACTAAATATGGGTGTGCTGCTGTGATATTTTTGTCGTCTTGTGTGTGTGTGTGTGTGTTTTGTCTTTGGCGGCCATAAATGATGCCGGGAGGGATTCAATAAGCGATGGTTATAGTAACTGTGCTGCGCCCTCGGAATAACTCACTGCGCGCCGCCACTCCCCGCATTATTCAATTGCATGCGCCGCTATTCAATCTACTCAATCTATTTTTTGTTTTGGATATTTTTTTTTTTTTTTGCTTTACTTTTGCTTCACTTCGATCCGCCTCGTCGGCGGTGCATTCAATCGTGCGTATTAGATTTTTCTAAAGTGTCTTCCTTGTCTGCTGGCAGCAGACTTGACAGACTGACTCTACTCACTAAATGTCGGTGTATAGCGTAATTGTTTTTGTTGTAGTTGTCACATTTTTTCGCACCTCCGCGTCCGCGCATAAAATTTCCTAACATACATATTTTTATTTAGCTGCGCGTCCCTTGAGCCACCCCGCCCCCCCCTTTCACGTTTTGTTATTCTGTTATCTGGTTATGCAGCCATTCACTCGGTCGCTGACTCGCTGACTCGCTCACTCAGCGCAATCGCATTAGCAGCGTATGGCGCAGGCGCACCCACCCAAGCACAACAGCGGTGCGTATGAATGAATGAATTATCGAATTCTCTTAATCATGCGTGCAACATTTTGCTGCTAAAACTGGCGACTGCGACTGGGACTGCGACTGGCGACTGCGACTGCGGCTATGTATGGCGTTTGTTTCCTTTTTTTTTTTGCATTTACATTTTCGCTTTTCAGTTGTTTGTTGTTGTTGTTGTTGTTGCTTCTATTGATGTTGTCTGTTCCGATTGCTCTGCACATTGAAGCGCAGCCGAGTGTGGCATATGGGATACGCTTTGCCGGATACTGGTGAAATCTAATGGGAATTCTATGAGGTGTTGTGAATATAAGGAACGTGGCACGTGGCATGTGCGGGCGGTGGGTGAACAAAGGGATGCATCTGCGTACATAAAAGTGTACACGAGAGCAAAAGTTGTCAACTAGTGAAATTTTAATCTCTTTCAATTAAGAATTTTTTCACGATTTTCACTTTCCTCCCAACGGTGCGGTGCTGCTCTTTTGTGATTTTTTTTTTGTTTTTTTTTTTTGGTTCGAAAGTGAACAATTGATTGTTAAAAGTCCCCCACGTGTGCGATTTAAGTTTGTAAATGTTGATGTGGTGGGGTCATATCTACCACACACACACACACCCATACATCTGTACCTACAAAGGGGAATACTGCATTTTGAAACTGAACATTAGACAACTAACCTTCTATGTAGTACATGAGCTGTCATTTAAGGGAGCGTCGTCAACCTTCGAAATCTGAACGCTGTGAAGTCAAAATAACAACACAAATAGGCGTGCCATGCAATAATCCCAATACTTACTCTACTATCGATTCTTCCTAGTAGCGTTCCTTTCTGTTTTACTTTTCTTTAATAATACATTCGTTATAAGTTTTAATTATAGCATTCCTCAAAATCATGTTTTCAATTCACTCTAGTGATAAAGAAGTCATTCTTGTACGGCCATTTTGAAATGACCAAAAATTGTCACATGCATTCGTTGTGGGCTGCTGCATTGATATGCAATGCCTGGCGGTCAGGTCAATTATCGTTCTGTGAAACTGTGAAATGTTAACTAAGTATTCATTTTCATTTTCGCACCTATTTTTCACTTTATCATATTTTGCGATTCTTATATGTTTCATGATAACTACTTTTCACTATGAAAAATTTGTGAAAAAATTTCTTCCATTCTCATTTGTGCCAAGCAAATTGATCAACTTTGTTATTTTGAAATATTTGTGGAAAAGTTGAACGCACACAAAACAACAATCATGTCAATTTACATTTTTGCAATGTCGAGAGCACAAGCTGACGAACAAAGGTAAGTTCGAATAAGTTATAAAAACTTTTTGATTTTATTTGTTTTGTATTTTGTTTTAGAAATCATTTAAGATGTCTAAGGCGCACATTGCGCGATACTCAAAATCCTTTCAATATGTCAACCGAAAGCCATTTCATTGATTTATACAGATTTCCAAAATCTTTATGCATAGAATTAATAAATGAGTTACTGCCTAAAATGGAAACCACTAAAAGAGGTCATGCTATTCCTAAATTTATTATGATTTTGAGTTTTCTACGTTTTTTTTTGCGACTGGCAGCTTTCAGCGTTGCGTTGGACAAGACAATTTGGCTTCACTATCCCAAACATCTGTCAGGCGAAGTTTGTATGAAGTAGAAAAAGCCTTAAATAAAATTGCTCATAAATATGTATATTAAATTTTCTTCAAAAGAAGAGTTTCCTGAATTAAAAACTAAATCTATGCATATTTTATCCACTTTCCGCCGTCCTTTATTATTCCACCGAGTCCATTGAATTTTTACGCCAACTCCTCCCTACACTTGGCTTCTCTAAATTTCCCTCCGTCTAATCGTACAGTCACAAATCTTTTAAAATATGAAATTCACATACATATCTTTCAATTTAAAATATTCATACAGTAAAAATATTTACTTATCGTTCGTAGTCCAAGTTCTCTTCAAGCCAATTTATCAGATACTCCTTTTGGTTTTCGCTGGCGCGCTTTCCTCGGATCTCCTACTCCATGCTTGCGGTCGAGAATGATAGAATACAAGATTGTGTGGTTGGTTTGCGGCGGTAAATAGTAAGTGAAAACAAAATTTTCATATGAAAACATTTTGACAGTTGTTTACACTATTACACTGAACGAGAATCAGCGTTGTGGAAACTATGTACATATATTCCGTTTCGTTTCACCTTTTCACATGTCACCGTAACTTTTCATTTCTTTACCGAACGAGAATCGGAACGGTTGTTTACTTTTCACAGTTTCACAGAACGAGAATTGACCGCCTGGTTATTTTTTGTCAAATAGAGACTTTGATGTTGATGTCTCCTGTTCCCTTATAAAAACTCAATTTTAGTTCCTCTTTCGACATTTCATAAATATTTTTATTTTTAAGTGTAAGTGCCTGTGTCAATTGTGTTAGAAAAGTACTCTGGAAAGTACATGTACATTTTTGACAACTATGAGGTGAATAAAAATTACCGAGCCGGGTGGGCTAGTGAAAAATTTGACAGCAAGCATAACCAAGAGAACGAAAAGTTACACTGAAGAAGATGGCACAATCAATGCCTAAACCGGTTTGACCCCAAACCAAACATGACAAGGAAAATCCTTCCAATATATGTAGATCTACTTTTGACATTGTCGGCAAAACAGAAAATCAAAAAGTAGGTATTGTCGTGTTTTATGTTCTAATATTGCTACAATTTCTTTTAATGAATTTCCATTCCAAAAGAATTGAAATCAACAAAGGCAAATATTTGCATTGTATTACTAGCTGAACTCGCTCATCTTCGCGCGCATATCAAAGGAACTAGCAAAAATTTCCGCTAGTAAAAAGTTACGAATTGGCAAAGAGAAATGTACAATTTTCTAACCATAGCACAAGGTTTTTTCACCATTCTATCAATCGGAACAGGCCGTAGAATTGTTTCAAGTCTACAAATGCTGCCATTTGGGTGGGCAAGTCTTGTATCAAACTTCTTGAAACGAAATTTAGTACCACTTAATTTTAGCTTGATAATCACCTGCTCCTGCAAGTTGCCTAATCTGCTACGGTGAAGATTGGTTTTCAGGTTGCCAGTTTTTTTTTTTTTTTTTTTGTTATACCAAATGGCATTGTTGTGAAAAAAGTCAACCAGTGTCAAAGTAAAAGCACTTGACGAAAAATTGCAGTAGATGATAAAATTCACATCAAAGCTAAAAAAAAAAAAGCCAAGGACAGAAAATAACAGTTATTTTTATATAATAAAAATCCGGGGCAAAATATTGTGGTAGAAGAAAGTCATCAATGTTCCTTTGGTCCCAGAACCTCCTGGACCACAAACCTGGATTATTTTTATTTGTCCAACCTTTTGGGAAAAAGTCCGATTATAATTAAAAAATTGGGACTTTTTTTAAGTCTAGCAATAACAGTTAAACTTGGCCAAATATTTTTTCAGTTCGCAACAAAAGTCCCTTCCTAATAATAAACAAACCGCCTATTCAAATTAAACAAATTTGATATCAAATGAAAGAGGACTGAAATGTGTAAGTGAAGTATGTCGCCCATTGAAAAATATTTCAATTAAAAATTTTATTTCATTGACATGGAACAAAGATTGGGTGCGTGCGTATAAAAAGCAACAAAATTCAATATAATACAGTTGGCCACGTATGTTAATTAATAAATGTATGTTTTAATAATAACATAATTTTTTATAAATTCATAAAAATTCATACATTTTCAAAAAATTTACAATCAAAATTTCAAACTTTTTAATACAAAAATTTTCAAAACCTTTAGAGTATGCAGTTTTGTAACGCATTAAATTTTACAATAATAAATTGCAAATTTTAAGTGGCTGAAAATGCTGGTTCATTTTTGTAAATTTTTTCCATTTTCTCCATTAAATGCAACAAAATTAACTTTTAAGTGGAAATAAATGCTGAAGACCGTCTGTAAAACAAAATTATCAAAAACCAACCAAAAGTTTTAGTCACATGAAACTTGCACCTTATTATGGTAAAATTAAATACGCTACACAACTGCATAGGTACTCAAACAATTTGTGAAAATTCGATTTAAAAAGGGTTTAAAAATTTAATGGCACTTTTTAGAAATTCAATGAATTTTTTGAATTTCGAAAAAAATGTTGCATTTTTTTTGCAATCATTAAAAGCCCGTTTCACCAGGCAATTTATTTTTAAAATTTATTATTTTTATTTTCTTGCAATTCAAATTCAAATTTACTTATTTAAGCGCGGTACGCAGATCTAACGAACTGTCAAAACTCCATATAAAAAAGAAAACACTTAAGAGATACTCAAGAAAATCGTAAGAAATTTACTACGGTTTTCTAAAGTTTTTTATGAAAAAAGAGAGCAAGAAAATACCGCTTTGTAACAGTTATAGTTCTGTTCCGCTTCATAGATTGGTCTAAAGAAAAAGTGGCAACCATCAAATGTCAAAATTGCATTGGTACTACATTTTTGACATAAGTACTCCTTGGCAACTTTTTATTTACACTTTTCTTAAGAGGTCCGCACCACGTTTTAACATAAAAACCTCGTTTGAAATATTAAAAAGAAATAAGTACACAAACACCTTGATAGGAAATTTGATTCGTACTCCGTTCGATAGTATCGACGATATATCGATACTTTGAAGAAAAAAAAACTATCGAAACTCTCAGTGGTCAGACTTTCGATAGTTTCGCAGCTCTACTTGGTGGCTAGTTCAAACTAATTGAATTAAAAATTGTCTGTAATATTTAAATTGGAAAATTTTTTAAATTGAAAATTAACAATGGGCCCGTTTCTTTGTAACACAGTTGCAAAAGAACACTAGGTAGTATAGCAAAATCCATGTAAAGCAACAACACTAACTCGGAAAAAAATGCGAGTTGGGCCACCAACTCGGTAAACTAATATCCGCCCTTAGATGTAGTGTTGGCAAGTGAAAAAACTGCGCTATTGTGAATGAGCCGGAAGAAAAGACATGGGAAATTTTAGTTTGGGACCTCATTCGTGTTTGTTTTTGCATAGTATTTTTAAATATATGTTTAACTAAATCAACAAAAAAATTTGGCATCACAGCTATTTTCCGGTTTTAAATAGCACAAAATAAATCTTATGTTTTATGAAGAATGCTAACAGGGTTGCTTTTCGAAGTAAGGGAAATTTTATCCGAGTTGGAGCGTTCAGTTGCAAATCGATTACAATAAAACGCGCCCAATAATTCGGAAATGAACTATTTAAACAAAAAATATTATTTTGGCTTAGTCGAAGTTAGATTTTGTTGACTGGGTATTGCGACTGCGACATTCTCTCATCATTCTGTTTTGCTTAGATATAAACTAGATTTTCGAACTGACTGACCCGACTAGTTTGCCAACTAGCATGTTGCTGATGCATAGGCCGATAATTTATATTTCGCGAAACATCGGCATGTTAAATATACCACACAAAAATAGAACATGAAGTAATTTAGTTAATTTGTTTCTTATAAAAATTTATTTACAGCAAAGGAATGAGTTCTGTTCTTGCCTTCTTGTAGACGTGTGTATGTTGAGTAATTTTTTGTTGTTGTTGTTTTTTTGAGTATTGATCGATACTCAGCACCGATTTTCGTAGTATCCAATCCAATGCTTTCGATACTGGAAAGTTTGGATTTCTAGGAAAACTCAGTGTTTGGAAAAAATTAAAAGAGTAAGACGCAACTTTTTGTATAATCTTTATATATATGTATAATTCTACTGTACGTGTGTTGTGACTGAACTCCTTCTAAACGGCTGGACCGATTTGCATAAATTTTTTTGTATGCGTTTGGGTGGCGCCTCGGGTGGTTTAGATTTACAATTCGGTACAATTGGACAAACCACAAATTAAGAAACCAATATTTCTGCTCCTGATAACGGTATTTGCACAAAATTTGGTACGTCGGTTTGGTGTGCATTTTTTAAGTTCTGCTGCAAATATAGGCGGGATTTGATAAAGACGCGTGATACCTCCCATACAAATCTTCTTTATGTATATATAATTCCACTGTACGTGAGTATGTCACTGAATAAATTTATTTTGGTCATCGAGCTTATTTGTTTGCTTTTATTTTTTGCAATCTCACAAATTCGTTCTCACCCTGCTTTTCTTTTTTAATTCGTTGAGTCGCGCGTCATTTTATGAAACAAAAGTAAAGTTTAAATGAAGCAAAAGTGGTTTGTTTTATTTCGAATTGCAAGACAACGAGTGTGGTGTCATTGAAAACAACACAAACTTGAATCAAGCCACAACTACGGCCACACGTACTAGGTATTCTAATTTGAGTGTATTACATACATTAAGTGCGCTTCGTTTTTAAATTTCATATTTAAAATTTTTTGTACCGTGTTTTTGGATATTTTTGGTGTCGCATTTTCAGTGAATATCAAGTGTATTAGATTCACATATCAGTTACGTAACTAAAACAATGCCACGTCTTCGTGGACGGGGAGGAAATATTGGTCGACGGACTATCCATTCACAATTACAGCACAACCATCGGTTAAATACATCGGCACAAGATCAATTGACGGACAATGGAAATGTAATAAACCCAACTGCAATCACACGTGCTAATGAAAGTCAAGAGCACCGCAATGAACGCCTTCGAGCTAATGCATTGAGACAAAGACTGGCCCGTCAACGCATCACCGACACATTCAGAACACGCGAACAACAGCGTTTGCAAGTGTATCGCACATTGACACGTGCATCACTTCTTCGCCTTGCGTTTGAAAATGAGTCGGACATCGACTATTCGTCACATTCACAAATTTTAAACGGGTGCCATGAGCAAACAATGCCAACACTGTCATGCACTCAAATACAAAGGTGAATCGGTCGGTTGTTACACTTGCAGATGCAGCATTAAGTTCCTCCCTCATCAAATTCACCATATTATTGACGACATGTTTTCCATCTCAAGCTTCTGTCCTCTGGGATAAATATAAAGATGCCATGAGCGACGACATTCTACATCGCATTCGGATCGCTCATAAAGATCCCAATATCGATTTTTCACCGGAAATATATAACGAGGCGCTAACAAAGATTGAAGATATTTGCATTCAGATTTCGAATATGCCCCTCATTCATTTTGCTATGCCCTCATCTAACCGCCCAGCAACATATGTACATCATTAACAGCGAGATTCAGCGCGAACAACAGTTCGATACGGTCTCTTTAACTACTTTCGTTGAAAATAATGAACAACTACTCACTGATGAACAAAAGAATGTATACGATCGAATTAATTTGTCAATTGCAGCAGAACAAGGTGGATTTTTCTTTTTGGACGCACCAGGTGGCACTGGAAAAACATTTCTGATCAAACTAATACTTGCGGGCATTCGATCACAAAATCATATTAACTTCAAAATACAACAATCAATGCACGGCAATGAGATATTGTACAAATCGATCGACACTGTTACCGATCCTGATGAAACAGTCAACTATCCTGTTGAATATTTGAATTCGCTGGATTTACTAGGAATGCCACCGCATAACTTGCGATTAAAAATTGGCGCGCCCATCATTTTGCTTCGGAATTTAAATGCACCTAAGTTGTGCAACGGTACAAGATTAGTCATAAAAAAAATAATGGCCAATGTTATTGAAGCTACAATTTTGAACGGCAAATTTGAAGGTGAAGTTGTTCTTCTGCCACGAATACCAATGATCCCTTTAGACTCACCCATTCCATTCAGACGTCTGCAATTTCCCATTCGCTTGGCATTTGCCATGACTATTAATAAGTCACAAGGACAAACTATGTCGATTTGTGGGTTAGATCTAGAAAATCCGGTCTTTTCACATGGCCAATTATGTGTGGCGTGTTCTCGCGTGGGAAAACCAACAAGTTTATTCATTTATACTCCGCAGGAGTTAACTACAAATATTGTTCATAAAAACGCATTATGATAAAATTAGAAAAATTAATGTTATTTCAAAATAAAGAAAATGAAATTATTTTATTATTTGTCTTTCATTTCGTACTTTGGTTAATATCCTAATCGCTTGAAATATTATGCAGGACAACGTCTGCCAATGCCACACCCCTTTTCAAATATGGCACTGGGGCCTTTTTTATTATAACAGACCGATTGGGTTGGAACCTTTCCAATAAAAATAAAATTTGAAGGCAAAGCAACGTTTGCCGGGTCAGCTAGTGTATAATATAATGTTACAAAGAGCAGCCATATTATCGCGAAGGCTAATGTAAAGAATCGCGTTCGTGTACGGGAAAGAAAGAAAGTAGGGTTCACCGAAATTTTTGCGGTGTATTTGGTATCTTTCTTGCGTTTTTATCACCTGCATTGAGTAAAATCTAAGTTTGATTTAATAATATTCTTACCAAATGCCACAGTTTACGTGCTATCTTATTTTTAGCTTGTTAAAATTCGACTCGACTTACCTGAAAGAAAATGAAAATAGGAAATAAAAAAAAAATGTTAGAAGCAAAATTGTTTTTTGTTTTTTTTTTTTTTTTATTTAATACGTTTATTTACAATCTATTTTAAAATAATAAGCAAATTATATAATTAATTAACAAAATTACTTATATTATTGAACTCCATTGAGGCTATTAAGTTCTAAATGGAAGGTCTAATACATGATGTCTTTTAAGTCTAATAATTTCATTAGATTCATCAAGTAATGCAATTGCTAGCGGATTTTCATGATTACTTATTCTATGTAAATATTTTGTACTCATTTTTTTAATTTCATTTTTTATAAAAGGAACTTTTAGATCAGAATGAATGGCTTTATTAGTGATGAACCAGGGTGCACTCGTAATAAGTCTTAAAGTTTTTGACTGATATCTTTGTAAGATTTCTATGTTCGAATTGGAAGCAGTGCCCCACAGTTGCAGAATCTCTCTTACCAAAAATAGCACCAGCGCCCTTTCTCTACACAGAAGCGTAACGGATGAGAGCTGGCTGGATCTTGGAGTTTTCAAGAGAAAGATTCGACGAATAGTTTCTGAATTTTTGCAACGTCCTAAGTCAATTACGTAAAAGAGAAGTATGCACAGTTAGAAAACAAAACACAATGATCTTGCAAGTGGTAACCGAATGAATTTTACATCAAATGGGAGAAGCGATTAAAGTAAAATTCCGGGAAAACTGTCGCGAGCAATCCGCTCGGGTCCACACATCGGGTGTTTTCAAGGTTACCGTCAAGGTATCTGCCATATAGTCCCGACATACGACTTCAAGTGAGTCAAGTGAAGCAAAGTCGGATGTTTTGGAACAATTTGGCGATAAATAATTTTTTAATCCACACACATACATACGCTATACATATTTTAATCCGCAAGGTGGCGCATGAGTCTAAATATTTAGAAAATCGGTATTTATGGTCCGTTATTGATGATATTAGAATAGTATGCCGCTGGTGCAATAAAAATACTTTTATAAAAAATAAATGCTCTAGGTGGCGCTGGAGGCGAGTCATTCAAAAAATCTGTATTTATGGTCCGAATCTGATAAACTTAGAAACGTATAATGGGGGCACTATAGAAACTTTTCTCTAAGTAAGTATGGAACAATAGTAAGCAACGCATACGAAGTACTTAGGGGTATCAATTAGTCTTATATAACAAAAAAAAAACCGTGTGTTACGGTATTTGTGGTCGAACTTCTCCGAAGCAGCTCGACCGATATTTATGAAATTTTGTATGTATGTATGTATATTTAGTAGATGTGAGAATAGTTCATTAAGTATTTTTTTATGTTTGGGAGAGGGTTGCCATCTGTTTAAAAAGCCGAATTTAATTAAATACACAAGTTATTTAAAATATCCAAATATGGGGGTTACCCGTGTACACTCGACAAGGATACATGCATATACATATGCATATATATATATATTGGAAAGGGATGCCACCTGTTTGAAACTTCAAATTTTATCAAATTGTAGACAACAATATACAATATTAAAATACGTATATCGAACGGTCCTCTTCGCTGAGGTTAAGATTCAGATTTCCAAATAAAGCTAGATTTGGAGAGGGGTTGCCACCTTATCGAAAAGTCGAAATGAGATTATATACGAAAAATATTAAATACTAAAATATGGGTGTCAAACGGTTCATCTTGCCGAGAAGAAGATTTATACATACATATATTTTGGAATGCGTTGCCACCTGGTTGAAAAGTCGAATTTAAAATTATATAATAAATTATATACAAGTGATATAAAATAGAAAAAAATATGAGTGTAACCCCATTTATTTCGCTGGGAGAAAATTTATAAGTATATTTTGAGGAGTGTTGCCACCTTTGTTAAAAGTCAGATTTAATTTAAATTTACACAATGAACTAAAATATGAAAATATGAGTGTCAAATTGTCCGTCTCCGCGGAGACAAGTTCCATACCTACATATATTTTTAAGAAGGTTGCCACCTTTTATATGAAACCGAAATGCGTTTTCTGGTTACATATGCAAAGAGTAATTAATAAGTAAATAGAGGCAGGACAGCGTCTGTCGAAGTTTTCTAGTAATTAAATAATAATGCTTGTGCCTACTTTTTAAGAGTATAGAAAAGTTGGTAAGGTACTGTAAAGTCTTTTTAAATAATGCGCGATCATATGGGCAAATATTATCAATGTTTTGAAAGACTGTCTTCATTTTATAGTGCAGCCCAGAAACTTTTGTACCTTACGACCTACTTTATGTATCATTTCTGAGCTCCAAATGGAGTTAATTCAATCAACAATATAATCAACTTTTTCGAAAACTACAATAACTACATCTAAGCCCAGGTTAAAGTTGTGATGCGCCAAATCACTAATGACTGCATAGCCGCCAACCACCATCAACACGCCACACATGTTGCACATTTCGTTACAACATTGTGGGGCATGTGCCGGAAGCCAATCTTCCAGCCGTTTACTAACAGCTGAGGCGTCAAGCTCAAATTGCAATTGGCTTGGTTTCCACCAGTCAACTAGCAGCGCCAACAACAAATAGCGACACATTCGGAAGTTGACATTGGCAACAATGCTCAATAAACACACACATGGCGACACATACACACACACACACATACATACATATTGTAGATGTAGATGCACTTGAATTCTGCCACTCATTACTGCAATTTGGTTGATGCAGCGAATGGTGTTGCTGTTGTTGTTGTTGTTGTTGTCACTCAATCTCATGCTTGTTACTTGAGCTGGTATGATGCTGCTGCTGTTTTTTTTCCTCATCATTACTACTCCACTCCTCCATCATCTGGCCCTCTGTACGCCGCCTCTGGCATTGTTGACATTATGGGGTGGAGGAGTGCTGCTGCTGTCAGGCATTGTGTCGCCAACATCGGCAGAGCAGTCAGCGCAGTCTTTGTGCCAGTCTGTGTTTGGAGCAGCAGCTGTAAGCACAGCTGAATTGCTCCTCTTCTTCTTGCAGCTGCCATTGTGACATTAATAATTCCCGCAAATGCTCATGTTTGATGGGATGGGAATTGTGCAAACAACAACACCAATAAAATAAATCACTAGCTCTGACAAAGTTCCCCTCCACCCCCGCCCCACCTTCTCCAGCGCTGTGCGCAATTGTGGCATTTATGGGTTCGACGGTTTTGTGGGAAGGCGGGCGAAATGCAGTTCAATGAATTTTTGGAGCAAATGACCTGAGCAAATGACAACAACAACAACAACAACGTTTATTGACTTTTTGCTGTTTTCATAAATATGTAAAAAAATAGCAGACTTGGAACGATAAAAAAATATATATGTACATAGATACGAATATTTACAACACTACGAGTAAATCAATTATAAAGGATATGACAGGATTGACTGCCAAAAAAAAAAAATTATAATTTTCGCGAATTTTTCGAAGTGGTTTACGCTTTAGAAGGCTTAATGATGAACTTTTTAAATAGAGTTGCCACCTGTTTATCAGGATCAGTTCAAATCAATTCAGTTACTAAGTTAGCTGAGATTTTACGATATTAGCGGGCAATGAAAAATGTATACAAAAATATTTTTACAGGGTTGCCACCTGTTTGGAACGTTTAATAAAATTGTATTGACATACGAGAAAGTTTTAAGAATACTGAATTTTAGAAATATTTCTAAACAGGCTTGCCACCTGTTCAAAAAGGTTAATTAAATTAATTAGCTAAAAGAAATATTAAAACATATAGTAAACGAAAGGGCTTCAATACTGAAATATAACAACATTGATGTGAAAGGAAAGGGTTTATATGAAAAGATGTTTGCCAATGGTTGCCACCTTTTTAAAATCGTCGATTTAATTCGATTGTTGGGGGAACTGAAATTTTACTATACTAGTCTCAAACTGAGAGTTTTAAGAAACCTTAAATTCAAATGTATTTCGAAGAGGATTGCCACCTGTTACAAAACTTAAGTCTATTTAAATGTGTTAGATAAATGAAACAATGTAGTACAGGTGTAAATAGATAGCTTTAGGAAGGCTTATTATAAAAAAAAAATTATGGGGTTGCCAATTGTTTGAAAAATTAAATTAATTGTTTTTTCAACAACATATAAGTAGTAAGTGAAATCGGAATATCGGGTAAATATATATATATATATATTTACGCAAAATATTTTGAAAATAGTTTATAAAAGCGTTGCCGCCTAACCAAAATTAAAGAACTGGTTTCTGTTTAAATTATTAAACTATTATTTATAAATAATCGCACATACATTATATTATTTAAAACCAACGTACTCAATTTTCTCTAAAAATAAAAACTGAAAAATTTGTAGACTAATAAAAAAAAATGGCACGGAATTAGGTACCTCATGCCTTGACCTACATGCCAAACAGGTCACAAACGATGCGGCAATTCGACTGAACACTCTAAACACCACCAGGGAATAGTGAAGAGTGGAAACGGGATGCTAAGAAAGGGCGAGCCCATCCATGTTGACAGCGATGGCTCATAGTTCGAACGTAGGGTTGATGGGTAGAATCCATTAGCTTCCGTCTTCCGGACCACTGGGAAAGTATGACACAATACTAACATTTTCACTGATATCCAGGCGATAAAATCACTCAAAAGACAGTCGACAACCTCCATGGTAGCCATGAAACGCCGAGCATCTCTCTACGAGATGGCCCGAGTCATTTCACCCAATACGATATAGAGGGAAAATCTAAGGCCGATGAACTCGCGTTATGCGGCACTAAATTTCAGGCTGAGGATATAAATGATGAAATTGGTAAATATTTATAAGCTGCTTGCTTCCGACGGGCTTCTTAAGGTGGCCAATGACAGATGGTAGAAAGAGGAGATCACTTGGGGAGCTGCCAGGCAATTGTGGCCGATACTTAGTGCTTAACGCAGAGGCTCATTATTGAAGCGAATTAAGCTTAGCTGCAAAAAGATTGTATTTACCACAAAAATAATAGAGAGCATCTGATAGTGACGTTATAATAGTTATTATGTCATTGTTTGTGTAAAATGCTTTTATTTCGTCAGCGAATGGATGGGCGCTGTCTAGTCGACAAAGAGAGCACTAACGGTCTGCGGAATGCGCAATCTTGTATTCCATCATTCTTGTATTTGGCATAACAGGGCATTGTTCGATAGGTAAAGACGTCTATCGGCTAGGCGTACGATTGCATGATTTCTGTATAATTTCTGTCAAAACGAAGAAGAGAAGGAAACGATATTTCACCTTCTATGCCAGTGACGCGCTCTATCCAGATGAAGATTCTACCCTAGATAGACAATTCTTCGATAGTTTGGAAGAGCTTAGAAGTGCGAAAATCTGGAATCTTCTAAAAAATAAACTTGCAAAGTCCCGAATGGCTTTAGGGGAGAATCGGCAATTGCTGATCTTATTGCGGTATCGCAACGGGCCTCGAGTCTAAGTCTGTCTCTGAAGACAACCGCTATAACCTAACCTATGTAAGTAAATACTTCGTAGCGTGGATACGCATGTAACCTGATATAATAAAATATTTTTACAAAATTAATTTAAAAAACAATTTAGATCTAGAAATCTAGAATCTAGAATTAAATTTTATTTCATGTTGTTCTCAATCATCGCATTAATTGCAGTCTGTTGGCTTATTTCTATTATTGCTGCTGTTTTTTTTTTTTTTTTTTTTTTTTTTTTGTTACGCGGCACATAACGGAAACGAAAATTGTACACGGTTTTCGTGACGCACGAAAGTTTACTGCACAATTGTATACAAATTTCATAAATAAATAAAACGATAATGGGTAAAAAAAAAAAATAAAACTAACATTTTAATTGCTATTGCGTCATTTAAGCCTTTGTTGTTGTTGTTGTTGTTGTTGTTGTTGTTGTTCCTTTTTCACACGAAACGCATACAATGTTTGCAACTAAAAGCCACTCACTCAATTAACCTTCAAATGTTATTACAA
This sequence comes from Anomoia purmunda, assembly GCA_951828415.1. Lineage (NCBI taxonomy): Eukaryota > Metazoa > Arthropoda > Insecta > Diptera > Tephritidae > Anomoia > Anomoia purmunda. Next base: position 22,204,284 of record OX639993.1, read on the forward strand.
CCAATCAATTTTATGAGTATTACGATATTTTATACGCAAATACCGTTGCCGCTCACGACTTCGGTTACAGCTACATATGACAATCATATTGTTGTTGTTTGTTGCTTTTTTTTTTGTTCTTTTTTTTTTGGTTGAAGTGACAGCAGTCGCCAGACAACAAAACAGGGTCAATTAAAGTGTTGCCAATGCAAAGAAATCAACCGCTATCACCACAATTGCAACAACAACAGCAAGAACACAAGCAGAACAAATTGCAACAGCAATAACAATAACAACAATTGCAACTCAAAGAGCAGAGAGCAGAGAGCGACGCACAAATGTTGCGCCATAATAATATTAACAACAAAAACAAATGATGAGTCAAATGAACGAACCAAACAGCAACTGTATGAAATGAAATGGTAGGGGAAAAATGGAGTAAGAAAAATGAAAAAGAAAAATTATAAGAAAAGCAAATAAGATATGTACAGAAAAGGAACACAGAAAAAATGCTGGCAGCCACAGCCACAGCCACGGCACGAGCATGCAGTTTTTATTTTCATTGCTCTCATTCTTTTTTTTTTTTTTAATCATTTCCCTTTGCCTTAATTGAATATTTTCTTCCACCCCTTTATCCTCGCCTTTGCCTTGCACTGCACATTGTTATCGGAATGATATGTGGTCGCAAGTCTTATGAATAATTCAATTCAAATTAAATATGCACGGGAATGCCGACGAGTGTGCTTGTTGTTTTGTGCATGCAACATATTTATCAATGATCACAACAACAACAGCACCAACAACAATGAATACAACAACACCGCACGGAAAAATAACACGTAGACGAATTATGATAACAATGCCATGGATATCACTTGGTGTTAATGACAATGCAAAACAACCGCAATAAAAAATATGAAATTCATACAAAAATAAAACTACATATTACATACATACATATGTAGTATGCATGTACAATATAATACAATAACAAACAGAAGTAATCTGAGATGATCGATAGTCGCCGTCAGCATGAAAATGGGAACGCGGTGAGTGTCGGCATAGAAAGATAACAAAAATGTTGCGCGGGATACAATTATACATACATACACACAGTTGTGTTCGCAAAAATAGTAGCAAAATGTATTGACAAGTTTTGACTTTTTTGTCTCTCCTTAAATAATTTTAGTAACTTTTTCCAACAACAATAACACGTTGATACAAAGTGGAAGTGTACGTATTCGTATTTGATGAAACTTATACCTCCCATAACAAAATCCCGAAAGGATTTTTAGTGTATAGATCTTGTTTATGTATATTAAACATACTATGCACAATTTTGATTGATTTTTACGATATCCTCGAAAGAGAAAAAATTAAGTAAACATCCAAAGAAAAAAAATTTTTTTTTTTGAAAGATTTCAGAAAGGTTAGGTTAGGTTAAACCTTCTGGATCAACGAAAGGACTCACACAGACCAAGTAAGTTCTTTGGGTTAGCAGGAAAGCGCACGACCTGTCGGTCCGTCGGTAGCGATGTCGAAAAATATCGTCGTCCCCTAGGCAAACTGAAATAGGTTCTTTGGCCCTTTATCGGCAGCCAACTGTAGATCATGCAGTCGTGCTTCTCCCACTATCTTGGATCATCGTCTGCCCAATACTGGACATTATATTATGGTCTACCATGTCGTCCTGCAGCATTCAGTTCCTGCATCTTTATCCCTTTTCAGACCCAATTTAGATGCATACGCCGTCAAGAGGTAATCGCCTGGCGTCCTCTTCTTTCAGAGAAAGTGAAAAGCTCGTGAACTTAGTGTTGTATGGTTTGCACAAGATTTTTGCCACCCTGCAGGCCTGCGTTTGCTTCCACGCCCTGTCTGGTTGTTGTTATGTATACGGCTCGTCCAAACGTCTGATTGCTTCAAGCGAGATCGGCACTTCCTCACTGATTGAGTATTCTAGATAGACACCCGGTTTTACAAGATCGTCTGCTCTTTCATTTCTTACCAAACCCTTATCTCCCGGGGCCCAATTAAGGTGCACGATTTTGGGCACAGCCAACCTGCCCAAGGTTTCTTTACACTCTACCACTTGGGGCAGGTGCTATTGCTATGCGAAATCAGAGTTTCAACTCAGCCGCTTACTTTACGGCCAGGATTTCTGCTTGAAAAATAGTACAGTGATCCGGCAGCTTGTAAGATTTTCAGATCTCTGGTTCTAGACAGTAGACCGCAGCTTCAACTCTTCTTTAAATTCTTGACACGTCCTTTGCCACTCAACAAGCTCTATTGTCACCAAGAGACCTATCGCAGTTCAGGCCGGGATCTCGTGGTCGGTTCGTCCCGTCAGAGTGGGCCGTCCACCATACCACTACCATATATAACAATATCGGCCTAACAATTGCGGTGAAAATTCAATGCGAAAGTGCAGAAAATAGCCCACATGTGCAGCCCAACTTCTTTTTGCATGCATACATAGCCACAGAGGCCTCTTCTTCATCTCTTCTACATTGAGTTTCCACGACAGCTTGTTATCCAGCACGATCCCCAGATATCTAGTAATTTGCTTCAATTGTAGCTTTACCCTTCCAGTATAGGCTATGCAAAGCAGTATCCACTGATCTGCCCTTCGTGTATGCATGCTGAGGTTTCGAGATTAGCCTCTCATCCAAATTCTGCTTAACCTGAATCTCTATTAGGCATTCACGAGTCTTAAGCAGAAACGATGTTAGGTTAATAAACCTGTAACCTCCACATTTGCAGTCCTCCACGACACCGGGACATAATTCAGTTTAATTACACCTTCGTACATTTTGCCCAGAAGACCTTTAGTTCTCGCTTCCTGCAGCATGGCCGAAAGAATTCCGTCAATGTCTGGAGATTTGTTTTCTGAGAAGAAGTGTGTCGCCCATTCCAAGTTAGCATGGGACACCAGACCCTCGACATTGAGTGATGTGCCCCCTAAGCCTCCAGATCAGCAAGGTCTGGTTTCAGAACTTGCTCTGGCAAAGTATACAAAAAGTACTATAGCTTTCCTTTCTCACTATTGTTGTGGTCGAGGAATTAATTTTCGATATTTCTATTTTATCCAAAACTTACCTGAGGTGGCGGTACAATTTTTACTTTTTTAATAGTTTTTCATGACGAAATAATAAAATATTGCACATCTATCAACTGTTATGGAGCAATATTTTCGTTGAATTGCAGAATGCGGCCAGCATTTTAGATAGTATCTGCTTTTGATCTCCGCATGCATTTTGGCTACTATTTTTTTGAACGCAGGTGTACACGCACGCATCCCGTACATACCGTATATAAAACGAAATATTTACTTTCGTGTTTGTTTGTATGTCAATAAAAAATGTTCATTTGCATGTTACCAGGCTATGATGTGTGTGGGCCCCACTTGTTTCCTATCAATTGTATGTGTATATATGTATACCTACTAGGTAAACATTGCTCCAATTTAGAAGTCGAGACGAGTGTGCCAAAAGCAACAATAAAAACGAAAACAATGACAAACAAACAATTGTATTGTATTTGTGTACACATTTTTATAGGCGAGAATATATTTAGCATATCGAGCATATCGATAGACAACTAAAAGTACATAAAATTAATTGTACTGGGGGGCTTTATAAGTAGAATGTTACTCAACGGTATTTTAATTGAGAATGCAGTATCAGCTAAGGGGTGTAAATGGTCAAATTCAGCGATGATTTATTTAGCCAATGGAAGATAAAAATTAAAAGTATAAAGTAAAAATAAAATAGAAAATAAAGTGTAATAAAATAAAATTATATAAAATCGAATATATGTATATAAATTAAATAATAATAATAATAAAATAAAAATGTTATTAAATTATTTTAAATAAAATGAAAATTAAAGAAAAAAATTAAAATTAAATTAACTTACAATAAGCATATAATATGAAAAAATTAATTAAATTTAAATAAAATAAAATGAAATAACATCAAATAAAATAAATCAAAGTAAAGAAATCACAAAACGAATTTAATTTAAAAAAAAGTTTAATTCAGTAAAATAAAATTTAAAAAAATAGTAAAATAAAAAAAAATTAAATGAAATAAAATAAAACAAAAATCCATTAAAATAAAAAGTAAACTAAATAAAATTACTAAAAAATATTGATACACTGACAAAAAAAAATTTAAAAAATAAAATTAAAAGAAATGGCAAATTAACCCTAGAAGGTCATCGCTATTTTTATAACGTAGAGGTCATCCCTCGTCGATTCGACGACGGCATTACTCAAAGTCCTATATATTATCCTACCTATCAAAACCTACTGAAATCAATATATTCACATTACCTGGTTTATATGTCTTCTAAATAAAACAATATCAAACAGTTTTTCTTAAATCTTTTATTAAATAAATAAAATTTTCACAGCTCTGATTCATTCGGCTTTTGTACAAAATACAAACTAAGAAACTTAAAAAAACTAAACAATTTAATAACATATTTTCACTGAATGGTATTTTTTCATAAAGATAATACTATTAACTGAAAACATAAAATACTTTACGGAATGAAAGTTCTCATTTTGTACAAGAGGCACAAAGTTCTATTTTATGCTCCCCACAAAGACTTTTTTTACATTTTGCACAAAATGATTTCGTCATCCGTCTCTTAGCAGGCGGACAAATTGCGCAAATCTTTCTCTTTTTTGTTACATTTTATTGGCGGTTAGTATCTGTGGCATTTTCATCAAAAGAAACACAACTTTCAATATTTGATCGCAACGACGTAGACAATGCTGGTACTTCAAGTCTGTTTGTCAAATTACTTTGAATAAGGGCAGAATGCAATTTTTTCATAAAAGCAGAACGACTGAGAGGTTTTTTATTTGTTTGAAATACGTTGTGTGAATAAATAATGTAGCTGTTAATAAAAGCCATGTTCAATATACCAAAAAATTGACACATTGGCCATCGGTTGGTTTTGCGTGAACAGCTCATGACGCTACACATTTGGTCAAAGGTATCAACGCCTCCTTTCGTTTTGTTGTAAAATTCGATCATGTAGGGTTTATTTGATTTGGGGTTTACTGCTCATTCCTCATTACAGGATGATAATAAATATATTACCTTACTCGGCTTCGGCTTATATAATAGAAGCGTCAGCTCATTATCATAGCAAAACATTGACGTATTACACTTACGACCTTTTACATTTTTCATTTCACTCGGAATTTCTCGCTTATTAGAACGTAGAGTTCCAACCATTGTCAGCTTATATGGTTCGCATAACAGTGATTTAGCAAGAGGAATCGAACTAAACCAGTTGTCCATTGTAACGTTTCTATTTGAACCATGTACAGTTTTAGTCAACTCTTTTACGTAGTAGTACTCACCAAGTGGAAAGGTGGTTTTGTTTGATCCTTTTCCCAAATACGGCATAGCATCAACCATGTACTTTGTACCGCTATCACGTATCATGACCATTTTGAGTCCATATTTTGCTGGCTTGTTTGGAACGTACATCCGGAAGCTACATTTTCCCCTGAACGCCAGTAGTTGCTCGTCAATCGTAAGGTATTCTCCAGGCGTATAATTTTCCCGGCACTTTTGAATGAACATCTCCCAAATTTTTCTAATGGGGGCAAATTTGTCTTCAACTATTTGAAGGCGTGCAGATTTATCGTCGAATCGAAGACACGACATAAGAAATTTGAACCTTGCTTTTGTCATTATCGAAATATATGTTATTCCACCATAAGATCTGTCAAACAATTCATCTGCAGACAGGTGCTGATCTTTCTTGACTGCTGTTAGTACCAAGAGTCCAATTAAGGCAGAAATTTCATTTGAAGAAGTTACTTTTCTTTGAGCTTCATCTGTAGTTGCAAGTAAGATGGACTGCCGATTAGCAGTTTCAATGTTTGTCCATTGAACAATTTCCTCCACGATCTCTGGTGTAATGAACATTTGGAAGCATTTCAGTGGGTCTGTTATATTTTTGCAGTGGCGTGTTGGTCCTCGACCTTTATGTACTACATTTAGACCATAACGATAAGATTTTCCCTTTTTTGTTGACCACTTATGTTTATTTTTGCCCCGTAAAAAAGATTTATTAAAATTAATTATATTTGACAGTTGATTCTTCTGAAGAACTTGCATGCCCTAACTCATCGTCTAATCCATTCTCGTCGTCGCTCATTGCAAGAAATTTTTCAATTTCTTCGTCAGTATAAATTTTGCTGCCACTCATCTTGTATTACAACTGTACAAACCAAACAGATAAATAAACAAGAAAAATAACTTCGGAACGAAAAACTCACACAAAGTTCATCGTTCGTCTTTTCGACTACGCCTGTTTAAAAAATAGATACTTACACAGATCGTACGAAGCCAACCAACTGCAAGCATGAACAGCTCAAAAGCGACTAACGCTGTAAAAAAAGAGGCACTGTACAAACAATGGAACAGTGCGATAACGGTAAAATAAAAACTCGCGTCGTCGAAACGACGAGGCATGACTTTCCAGGGTTAATAAAACTAGAAAAAAATTAAATAAAGTTTAACCAAATAAATTAAAATTAAAATATTTTAATAAAACAAAACAAAATAAAATCATATAACAAAACCTATTCAATGTTATTAAAATATTTTAAATAAAATGAAAACTAAAGAAATAAATTAAAATTAAATTAACTCAAAATAAGCATATAATATGAAAAAATTAATTAAATTTAAATAAAATAAAATGAAATAAAATCAAATAAAATAAATCAAAGTAAAGAAATCAAAAAACGAATTTAATTTAAAAAAAGTTTAATTCAATAAAATAAAATTAAAAAAAAAGTTAAATAAAAAAAATTAAATGAAATAAAATAAAACAAAAATCCATTAAATTAAAAAGTAAACTAAATAAAATTACTAAAAAATATTGATAAACTGAAAAAAAAATTTTTTTAAATAAAATTAAAAGAAATGGCAAATAAATAAAACTAGAAAAAATTACAACTAAACGAAGTAAATATAAAATAATAAAAATTCACTAAAATTAAATAACATATTATTTTATATATGTATGTAAGGAGATATAAAACATGTAATAAAACAAAATTAAATAAAATAGAACAAAGTAAAGAAATTTCAAAATAAATTCAATTAAAAAAAAAACTTTTAATAAAGCACAACAAAATAAAATAAAAAAAATGCAAAGAAATTAAACGGAAAATAAAAATTCGTTAAATTAAAATTAAACAAAATAGAATAAAATAGTGTATAAAACAAATTAAAAAAAAATAATAATAATAAAATAAAAGTGTTATTTAATTAATTTAAATAAATCGAAAATGAAACAAAATATGATAAAAAAAATTCAAATTGAATTTAATTAAATATGTACAAAGAAAGCAATTAAATAAAATAAGATATACTAAGATAAAATATTACCAAATAAAATGAAGTAAAATAAAACAAAGTAAGGGAATTAAATAATAAATTTAATTGAAGAAAGTTAAACTAAGTAAAATTGGCAATAAAAAGACTGATGATAAACACGTGGAAAATAGATAAATCTAGAAAAAATAAAATAAAGTATAGCAAAATAAATTAAAATTAAAACATGTAGGTAAATAAAACAAAATAAAGGCAAAATTAAATAATACAACAAAAGCAAAGAAAATGAAGTGAAATAAAATAATACAAAATAAATTAATATGTAAAATGATAAAAAATTAACTTGATTTAAAAAAAAAAGATCTCTAATATAAAAGATTTAATAAAATAAATTGAAATAAGGCAAAATAAAGAAATTTGAAAACAAATTGAACTAAAAAAAAACATTATTTAAGTACAACAAAATAAAGTAAAATAAAATACAACGAAATTAAATAAAAAATCAAAGTTCGTTAAATAAAAATTAAACTAAATAGAATAAAATAAAATGATTTATAAAAAAATTTATTAATAACAAAATAAGTGTTATTTAATTATTTTAAATAAAACGAAAATTAAACAAAATAAGATAAAATAAATAAAAATAAAATAAAATATGTACAATGAAAAAATTAACTTAATTTAAAGAAAACAAGATCTACTAATATAAAATATAATAAAATAAAATAAAACAAAAAAAAATAATTTAATTGAAAAGAGTTAAACTAAGTAAAATTGATAAAGATAAAGATAAGATAAAAAAATAGAACAAAGTGCAGCCAATTAAATCAAAATTCAAACAAGTAAATTAAATTAAATCAAAACAAGATAAAATAAAATAATATAACAATAGCAATTAAAACGCAGTGAAATAAAATAAAGTTAAACAAAATATTATAAAATAAATAAAAAATAAATAAAATAAATAAAAAAAAAAAGAAATTTTAAATAAATTTAATTTAAAAAAATTTAATTAACAAAATAAGCAAAATAAAATAAAATGAAATTAAATTTAAAAAAATACAAATTTGTTAAATTAAAATTAAAAGAATTAGAATGAAATAAAACGAGCAAAAAAGAATATAAAATAAAATTAAAATAATTGGAAAATTAATAAAACTAGAGAAAATATTATTGCGTGAACCCAAATGAATTAAAATTAAAACATGTAACTTAAACAAAATAAAGATAAAATAAATAATAATAGTATAAAATAAAATAATATAGAAAAATCATTAAAATTAAATGAAACAACATAAAAAACGCAAATAAAATTAAGTAAAATAAATCAAATATATAAGTATTATGAAAGTATATAATATAAAATGAAATAAACTCAAAGAAAAAAAACCACAGCAAAAAAAAAATTCAAAAGTAAACAAATTAAATTAAAGTTCAAAAAAAAATAAAGTAGAACATGAACGTATAATGTTCGGAAAATCGTACAATTTGAAATCGTAAAATTTGGCAAATATTTTTAAATCATTTCTTCTGAAATGAGTGATTATTTTATTTGAAAATTATAAAATAAACATCAGTCACGTAATATAAATGGCTTCAGTGCCAAATTTTAAATATTTTGCCTAAAAATCTTGAAAAATATGTTCCAACTCATGTCGATTTCAAATTTTTAGAATAACGTAACATGCTTGATAATAAAATGTAATCTATTAAAAATACAATAAATTAAAAGGAAATACAAAAGTTCGGTAAATTATGTAAACATTGAATTAAATTAATATATTCTAATAAAATTTGAAAAAAGTAGATTAAAATAAATTGATAATAGAAAAACAAGTCAAAAAATAAATAAGTTATAGTGAAACCGATTTTAATTAAATACCCTCCGCAAGTTTACTTTCAAACAATAATAGAAATAAAATCAATTAATAGTTCATTTTGAAAACTCAAACGCCATAGAAGGCAAATACGGCATTAAAATCACGTATCGCTTTACACTTTTCCGAAATATTTTGATTAATTTCTTAACACGTTTTAATTTTATAGTTCCGATAAAAAAAATTGCGCCTTTTTTATATGAGAATGATGAGCCTAATATGCTACATATCTGAAACTGTAGTGCAATGAAAATGAAAACGAGAAAAGAAAAACATTTACAAGAAAAAGTCTGTAATATAGGGTCTTACAATAGGGACGCTACAAAAGTAGACCGATAGTGACAACAAACGACGCCATATTTTTCCCCGCTCTTTTGACATTTCTCTTCAGTAAGGTTTGCAATTTCATCATGGAAAGATAGACGATCCAACAACGAGTCGAAATTATTAAAATTTACTACCGAAATTCGGAGTCAATGGCCTCAACTTTAAGAGCGCTATGTCCAATTTATGGTCGTCGTCATTTCTGGCTGAATGGCTTCGTCAATAAGCAAAATATGCGTTATTGGACAGGCAGCAATCCACACGTACTCCATGAGTCAACATTGCATCCCGAAAAAATTACAGTTTGGTGCGGTTTATGGGCCGGCGGCGTCATTGGGCCGTACTTCTTCCGTGATGGTCAAGACCGGGACGTTACTGTGAATGGGAATCGCTACCGCTCAATGACAACCGAATATTTTTGGCCCGAATTGAATGATATGGACTTGGACAATATGTGGTTCCAACAGGACGGCGCCACAAGCCACACAGCGAATGTCACAATCGATTTATCGATTTATCTCACGAAATGGCCCAGTCAATTGGCCGCCTCGGTCGTGCAATTTGACGACGTCAGACTATTTCCTGCGGGGCTACGTCAGGTCTATGGTCTATGCCAACAAGCCAGCGACGATTGATGAACTTCGTACGAATATCGAACGTGAAATTGCAGCAGTATCGGCCGATTTATGCTTGAAAACCGTCGAAAATTGGGTTCAGTGTCTGGACTTCTGCAAGCGTGCCAGTGGTGCCCATGCAAAAGAAATCGAGTTCCAAACATAATGGCAGCGAATGTACTTTCACAGGAATAAAGAATTTAATTCATATCCCACACCGTTTTATTTGTTTTATTTAAAAAAAAAAAACTTTTTTAGCGTTCCTATTGAAAAACCCGTTCCAATTTAGCAGCTGATTAGAAATCAAGAAATGATTTATATTTGTGTAAAAATTTCGTATTATACTTTTTATAATTTTAGTTTTCATTATGTTACACTATCCGAACCTACGACAAAATATCCGAATATCGACATGTTGACATTTTATAATTTTGCCTTGGCGTCAAAACGAAATATGTAAAAATGCTAGCTGCGTTCATGTAATTAAGAGCATTTGATGAGAAATTTGACGCAGTGAGAACATAACCTAATTAGAACAAAGCATCAGTAGATTATAAACTCACGCGGTAAGCCAGTTAAAATTTTTATTGATGGTAAAACCGATTTGTGTCAATTTGTATCATTATTATTTTAAACTAAATTTATTTAATGTAATATTTACGATATCATCAAAAATTAGCCTATAGATAGTGATTGTACTTAAATTCAACGTAAAGCGGAATTCCTTTATTGTTAATTATGGAAGCGGTCTAAGTAAAAAATTTATAGAAATTATATAAACATAACTTGAAAATGACGCGTAGATTAATTTTTGAAAATAATTAATAAATGTTCATGAATTATTTAATTAAAGTTATTGTTAAAAAAAAACTCATAATGCTCTATTGCTTTAAGGCATTTATATAGGGCATGCAGTTAATTTTGAAAATGGTCTAAGTCCATTGAAGCTTTAAAAATAACCTTTTCGCATGAGCCTCAGAGAAAAATCCATATTCCTAAAAAAATTTTCATTAATCAAAATTAATATAATAACAAATTAAAATGCAATGCATTAAATATCTCGGCATAAGTAATATATGACTTAGATCACTTTCATAACTAAGGGCACATATTAATGATTAATTTTTTTTATTCATTTTTTCAACCATTTCGCATTACTCGCTACTTGATTGACAAGCATTCTGTCAAATTAACACACAAGCCTACCTAGTATGATCATGAAAATATGATACGCTTTCCTACGTTGTATTTCTTCGTTAATATTTTAAATTTTTGCAACCAATTTTTGAATTGAGGTTTTACTTTTACTTTTAATACAATACCTGCTATATACATATATATATTGTATATGTATGTACATTATTTCTGTGTGAGAATTTACATGACAAATAAAATGCTATCAAATATTTACCATAACAATATCGTATTGCAAACAAAGGCGCCAAATAGTGTAACATATTTAATTTTTATCATCACCTTAAGCGAGTTACATAATCCATGATTATTTGACAAAGAAACAGAAATAAAAGAAATGTAACATTTAAAAATCGTGTTAAATATTAAGTTTACAATACATAGGTATTAACATATTTAATGAGATTAAAAGGGAGAAAAATTCACCTAGGCTCAGGGAATTCGGTTGCTGGAGGGATGGATACAGGGAGGGACGCTAGGGAACAGTAGTATCCTTAATCAACTAACTTCAGACACAGTTAACATCTGAGACCACAAGTTAGGGTTGTGTTTCTAAGCAGTAATGCATGGAAGAGAGGTGAGGTCTTGATCAATAGCGGCACAAATATATTCACCGACGGTTCCAAGATGGACTCTGGAGTTGGAACATGGGTATTAACATATTCTCCAAATCCTTGGGACTATCCATGCCAGTCGGACACCTCACATACTGCGGTGTGTTCCTGACGGAAGTTTTCGCGATTTGGCAGGTCTGTAAATTGCCTGAAGACAAAAGGCAAAGGAGGCAGCAATTATTGGCTCAAGCGTAATCGATGCTTGTAAACAACTGATTGCCTCTTTAACCACAAATCGAGAAATCTCTGTCATCTGGATACCCGTGCATAAAGCCAATGAGGTAGCACGGCGCGGCTCAGCAGAAGATGAAGTATCAGCCAATATTGAGGCGGGTGGGTAGATACTACCCTAGCCATAGCGAAAAAAAATAAACGTAACTTCCATCTCCACAAAGCGTAACGAAAGTTGAAAGCACCACTACATCCAAGATATCAAGAACTACCTGACCAGGCTGCAATGTGAAGAGATCCAGAGATCTTCTTCGTAGTTTCAGCTCCGGTGCTTATAAAATTATTGCAGTGTACACGGGCCACTGGACTTCGGACCGCTGGACTTCGGGCACGAAAGAATGGGCATTTTGCATAATGAATAATACAGAAGCTTCAGAGACGTAGCCGCGAAGGAAACTGTTGAGCATTTCTTGTGCAAATGCCCAGAAAAAAGTTGTGCCAGCAATTAGGTCTTAAACGGAAATTTCCCGTGTATTTTCTTTCCGCTCATTCACAATAGTTATCGTTCGTTATCCTATCTAGTGTCCTTTTCCAACTCGGTTACAAATGAACGGGCCTATGATATTACTTTTGGTCTCATATTTTAAAAACCAGTGTAATTTTATTGAGCTTGAGCTAAGTTTTTATTAGGGAATATTATGGGAAAGCAACAATTTTTCAAATCGCTAGTTACGATAAGTGCATTTCATATATTGTGAACAGTGTTATTATTTCTATTAGTATATCAATCGTCTCATGAATCAAATTAAGGATCTCGATTAAAGGAAATTGTGTCTATTAATCGAAAGTCTCTTTGCTTGCATGCAAACTAGTCCCGCAGTTTTTAGATACATATGAGATTTTACGTTATAATAACCTCCACAGCTGAAAACAGCTGAGAGGAAAAAAAAAATGTGGGCATCTCTCAATTTATGCTGCTTTCCAGCGAAATATGACTGCACTGCAATTGAGGCATTCTGCACATTTCCAACCGTCCACACACAACACACATTTCAGAAAAAGTTGCTGCTACCACACCACCAACGTTGCTAAATAAAATTTGAGCCGAAGCAACCAAAGCAAAAAAAAAAAAAAATTGCTTTCAAAGCGAATTTGATCACCCAAGCGCTCGGTAGTGTAGCTGACGCTGCTGCACTTTCACAAATTGCCATTGTGCTCTTTCAGCGCTTTCGGCACAACAACAAATGGTGATTCATTGCAGTGTTGCCGCGTCAAAAAAAAAAAAAAATAAAGACTGTCTACCCAACTGCCTTCAAAGATTTTACCAAAAATGTACCATAATTTCTTAAGAATCAAAATATACTTTTCATTTGAACTTAACAAGAGCATTATCTCAATATATTTATTTATTAAAGATTTCAGTTATGGGACAGAGATACACGGAGAGCTCTATGGCTATGTCTATGAATTTATTTCACCGAAGTTGCCAATACTACCCTAAACTCATAAACATGCATTGATTTTCCATCCACGGTTGCCACATAATACAGAAAACATTAAATATGACTCGATCCGGTCGGCGAAGCTCCAAGCTATATTTAAATTCAAAGAAATTACTACGGAAGATATCAGCAAAATTGTTAAGAAATTTCAGAGAAAACTTGGTTGAAATAGCTTACCATTTGGGGGTGTCATTAAAGACTCGATTGACTATATGGGTTACGCGATATTAATAAAAAAAGTCTACAATCTGGAAATGTATCTAAAGATTGGAAAACTTCGACAATAGTTTCGGTGAAAAAAGTAAAAAAAAACAAAAAACAAACAAAAAATACCATAAATGCTGAGGAGTTAAGAGCGATTTATACCATTCCCTGGAGACGGTGGTAGAAAACCAATTGATAATTAATATTGAATCCAATCATAAACTTATAAAAGAACAATTAGGGCGCCTTACTTACTTACTTAATGGGCGCTATAACCGCTTAATCGATTTTGGCCGAACTTCTCCTACAATTTGTGGTGTGCGTCTTGATGTTGTAACACAAATTGAGGGGCCTACCGTTTTACGCCGAATCCGAACGGCGAATGTTTTTGTGAGAAGTTTTTTCATGGCAGAAATTCACTCGGAGGTTTGCCGTTGCCGGCCGAGGGGCGACCGCTATTAGAAAAAACTTTTTCCATAATTTTTGGATGTTACTTGCTCTGAGCTGGATGCGAGCCTGGGACCAACCGTATGAAGCGCAAACACGCTACACACTCGGCTACGGCGGCCGCCTACCCAAGAGAAATGTCTCAACTGTATTTATTGATCTTAAAATAGCCTTTGAGACTATTGGAGGACAAAAACGTTGAAACCCCTTAAAAATATTGATATGGAGAACACTGAACTAGACTGGTTTCGAAGCTATCTTTCAGATCGTAAACAACAAACAGTGATCGAGTCAACGATGTTAAAAAATCAACAGTCAATATTGGTTTACCTCAGGGATCTATTTTAGCACATATTGATAATTTGCAGACTATACAAAACATAGCAATGCGATGCACCCATACGAGATATGAATTGGCTGGCGGAAATAAGAAGTTTTGATAGCATTATTAATTTCAATAGATCAGTAGTTGATCACTGTATAACACTACCAATAAGATAGCAAGTATCGGCGTGGAAACTATCCCTTTCCATCTGACCATACGAGAGCACTCTGGATCTAGTCCTCCCAGATAGCCTGATAAACATCGCTAATTCTGACCGAACGGAAGCAACAATACAAGAAATGAAAGCGCGTCTTGGCAACTAGTTCTTTTCAACCGTCCTTCCATTATACCAAGCACACCTGCTCTTGATCTAGTCCGTTCTAACAGTCTAATGAACATCGGAAACGTAGACCCCACTGAACCAGCAATAAGAGAAGCGGAGGTGCGTCTTGAAAATCAATCCTTTCGAACCGCCCCAGCAGTGTGGATATGGAATATCACATTCTACAGATTTTTTTCTTTAAATGCCGACGAGCATGATCCATTCGGAAGTTCGAATTTTCGATGAAGCGTTCGAGTATTTCGAATATCCCTGTAATGGTATTCCCTCCCATTTTCCTAATCGTTGGCGGCTTATCCACGTAGACCCTAGGTTTTACGTTAGCCTCAAAGAGAAAGGTATAGAGGTGTAACATCACAGAACGTAGACGTCAAATTGACGAATCCGAATCGTGAAATTAATCTTTCACTGAATTGTTCCCTTAGCAAAACCATAGCAATGCTCGGCTTTTTTATTTCTTCGTATTGGCGTTGCCATTAGGAGAGAAAAAGCTTCATCGACGACCTAAATGTATGCCAAAAACAATACGAGTACAACTGTAAAATTTGTAGACGCTGTGCCGGGCTAAAATTTACTGTTGAAGAAACGGCAACTAATTTCAAGCAAAAGCACCATGACAATTTAGCAGACGTATGAGTGGGTCTATCATAAAACCTTTATTTAAAAAAAAGTACTTCTAAATGATTCACTGAATAAAACAGTGTTAAAATTAAATGTTTAATTTTTATTTTTTGGTAGAGAAATATTTGAATTACGAAAACGGATTAATAATTTTTTAACACATAAAAAACAAATTTGATTTTAACCATTTTTTCAGCAACTGCTGCAGACTCGTTCTAACACATGAGTTTCTTAAGTGCATTTACATTGCACACGATACCGAAAACAGTCCGTCGAACTCTAGCCTTGTTCACTCAACTCTCTCTGAATAAATTTTATGAATGACAAAAAAAATTGACAAACCTTTTGAAATATAAGCAATCCAAAATTCTACCAAAAATTAAAATTTAAAACAAATTCTACCATTTTTGTTAGAATTGCACCAAAACGGCAACACTGCTTAATTGGAACCACGTAGGTATGTACTTCTTTGCCGCTAGAAAACAGCGTTTTCAGCGCTTGCTGTTGTTGTTGTTGTTGTCGGCAGCATTGTAGTTGAATGCCAACAACCTGTGAACTGTGAAAAGTGCAATGCCACGCCGCGCCGTTACTCTGCCACTACACACAGCTATGCATCTTGCCATGATGATTTGCAGTTTCTACACTTTTACTGCGGCTTTGTCGCTTGTAATCCGAGGCAAGCGTAGCAACAGCAGTAACAACAACAACAACAACAGTAGTCACTTTAACACCAACCGCTTACCGTTAGGCACATTGTTATTGTTCTTGTGCTGGTTACTGGTTGCTGGGTTGCTGACATCTTTGGTTTGGGTTTCGGTTATTTCCTTTGTTTGTTGCGCTTTCGCCCCTTACCGCAATTTGTCACTACTGTGTGGATAAAGTTCCCAAGCAACCAACAACAAAACGGGCAATAGCAACAGTCGTTGCACCCGCTTATTGGTGCATGTAATGTGACCGGCAAATGATATTTTGCATTCAGTTGGCAACACTACAGGGACTTGGTATGCAATTGGATTTGGTGTGCAACTTCGTGCTCTGCAAACAGCAGCGGTCTGTCATCATTCCCCCGATTTCTTATATTAATGACGCTCTTTTTTTACAAAATTTACCATTTTTATTATTCATTTAGTTTCGACATTTTAAAATACTCAACTAAGGAACAATTTCAGGCTCATTGCGTACAACTCAACTCGAACTTAAAGACCTAGACCCATACAATAAAACCTTTATTGAAATTTTTATGACTGAGCGTTTTTAGAATAATCGGAAAATGACATATTGGAGCGAAAAATATGTTTTGAGTATAGATAGTAAAAATTCGCGAGGAATAATTTTGTAGAAAATTCGAATCCATTAGCTCTCTCTCTCTCACGGAAGGAAGGTTTCGACCCCTTTCTTTGTGTAAAAATTTCTCTTGCGATAACTACTAGTGAAATTTTCCGATGAATAATTCTCTAGAACCTTTTAACCCGCCGACGATGTCTCCAATTCATTTTAGTCAGCGTTTCATCAAGAAAAGAGTAGCAACGGTCATTTCGTGAGAGCGCTAAAAGTTCAAATGTTCTTCAAAGTTACATCTAATGAAATTTTAATATATGTATGTAAAAATCCTTAAGCCGAAGGTGTACTGTTTTACCGGATAATTAATTTTATTTGTATTTCAAACAGTTGGCAACCCTTCAAAATTGTTTGCAGATTAAATTTTACCAAAGCAGTTTGTAATGCATTACTTATCTTATAAATTAATTTGAAGTAAATTTTTTTAAACAGGTGGCAACCCTCCCCAAATACATATATTTTTTTCGAATATATAGTAGTTTTTTTAAATCTACAATAGAATTTTAGTTACTTTACTAATTAATTTAAATCAACGGTCTTTAAAAGGTGGCAGCCCTCTTTAAAAATTATTTTCGTATAAACGTCTTCGTTTCACAGCAATACTGTTATTATATTTCAGTTAGATTAGAAATTGAAATGAATTAATATTTCTAAACAGCTGGCAACGCTCTTTAAAACATTTTCGTGATGAAGTTTTCTTAACCCCACTTGCTTTGAATTCCCTGCCGTAACATTTTCTTTAACTAAATAATTTTATTTTATTTACTTTTTTACGCAAGTGCAAACTCTCTACAAAATTATTTTTGGAATTAGCGTTTGTCCAATATTTGATTTAAATTATAATTTTGATTAGGTTTTTTACACAGCTGACAACCCTCTCCAAACAAAATTTTCGAGTTCAGCTTTCTTAAAGCTTCTAGTTTGCTACTCATATTGTAAAGTTTTATTAAATTTATTAATTTAACATACTTTACCTATAAACATGTGGCAACCTCACTTAAAAATATTTTTGAAAATGCAACAATTTTTAAACCTATGTATATGGTATCAAACCCACATTGCAGTATTTAATTTTACCCACTGTTTTAACTGAACTGCCACTTTAAAAATGTGGCAACTCACTATAAAAAAAAAACTGCTGCTATGGTAATACATATTACATATTTGGCAAATCTCATCAAAACTTTGAACAGGCACTATATACGCTATATGTTAGTCCAGGGTATACACTAACTGTGTAGTAAATTTTGTACAAATCCGATGAGCCGTTTCGGTCTGAAAGGGTAACAAACATACTCACTCGCACACAAACTTTCACATTTACAGCTATGGTCAAGAAAAAATAGAAACATCTTAGATGATAGTACATATTGAAGTAAAATATAGATAGTAAATATACTTAAGATTTCATTCTCATGGTTGTAGAATACTAGATTAATTATATATTTATTCCACTTTAAATCATTAATCATATAATATATAACTAGGATTCATATATAAGTAAAAAAAAACAGACAGAAATAATCACCGAACTGGGAACTTTTTTTATTTGCTTTGTTTGTTGCATGAATTCCTTCAAACGGTTCACATATTTGCAACGTAATAAGCGATTCGATTTTTTAAGCAGGAAATGCATACATACATACATTAACCGAGAATTTGCATGTGCATTCACTGCTTATGGAGATTTTTCGTGACCTAATTTTGTGAACTTATAAAATGGAAAACCCACTAACCGAAGGAGCTTACATATATCCAGAAAGTGCAGTGCATGAGGCCATTCTCACTTCCCACAATTTTCGATTAGGCTCACATCTTCGAACGTTTTGTGCCTAGCACTTTCAATCAGAGCTCTTAATTTGCACTCTGCTTTTATTGATATTGGCATCCCACCACCACCACCTTCATTCAGTGATTCAGTGAGGTGAATATGCAGGTATCAAAGTATGCAGTCGTTGTTGCCGCATTATCCCTTATTCGCCTATAAATACGAATACACACATATGTATGTACATACATCTAGGCATAGAGATGTAAATAGAAAAGCTACATATTTACTACATGGGCTTTTAACACACTTTTCAACTTTTAATTAAACATGCAACATTAATGCTAGAAGAGTGGTAAATTGATTTCCTTGCGGTCAGATTGAGCACACAGCATACCCAGCGCCACTCACCACTCACCACTCAACACTCAACACATGGTACGAGTACTACTTGGCACTTGGCACTTGGCACTCAATACTCGAACAATCTACTTGGCAGCACTACGCTAGTAACTGTAGCGTTTCGCTTACGAAAGTGATGATGCACAAACCTATAACTGACAACCGACAACCCACAACCCACTAACCATAACCCAATCCAACAAAACCCACACTCTCTACGCTCAAGTACCGCAAGTACACACCATTCATCATCACCTGTTAGGCAGAGTTCCACATATCAATGTGAAAGTGACAAGGTGAGGAGGAGTTGCGTGCGGTATTAAGATTTGTATATAAATCTTCATGTCATCTACAGTGGCGCAAGCTGAAAACAAAACGTGGTTGGTGGGGGTTTCATTAATACAAAATTATCTAGAGATTTTTTTTCTAAAAAGCTCTGTTACCTTTGAACCTAATTGAATAACAATCGCATCTAGTTGCTTCGAATTTTTTTAAATTTCATGCTTTAATAATTGAAAAAATAAATGAAAAATATTTCAAAATACAAGATAAGCTCCAACTCTCATCAACTAAATTCCAAAAAAAAAAAATATTTCCATTACTACTCCATTATCGAACCACGCGCCAAAGTTGGGGAATGAATGAGTTTAAAAAAAAAAATTTTGAAGAAAAACGATAGGTTTTTTTCAAATCGATATGTTTTTTAGAAATCCACATTTTATATTAAAAATTTGAAATTCTATATTAGAAATTTTGAATTTTCTGTATACAAAATTTTGAAATTTTGTATTAAACAATTTTTTTTTTTTTTTTTTAATTAAGCATGGATCCACATCGGCAAATTTTTCAACTTTGCGCTTAAAACAAAGGAATTTTTTTTTTAATTGTTATCTCAAAAACGGCTTAGCAAAAGCAAAGTCCAAAAAGCATGCGAAGAACTAAATCACTCTTTAAGAATATCAAAAGACAATGGACGCTGGAGAAATGGAAAAAATTTAGTTTTAAAAATTCGAAAAAATAGATCCCATTACTCAAAAGTTGTGAAATGAATGATAGTTTTTTCGAAAACAATTTTAAGAAAATCGATAGGTGCGTGCTTTTTGGAAATCCAGCGTTCATTTAAAAAAAATTTAAAATTCTGTATACAAAATTTTGAAATTTTGCGTTTTGTAATCTAAACGTGGTTTGAAAAAGAAGAATGGATCCACATCGGCAAATTTTTCAAATTTGAGCTAAAAAATTATGTTTTTTTTTTCAAAATCGATATCTCGAAAACGACTTAACAAAAAAATAACAAAAACCCCAGGGAAGCCTCTCTTAATCGATAATACAACATAAAAACTTATGAAAAAAATCGGAGACGCAAAAGTCGAATGGTGTCCGATTTGCTGCGATTTGTGCCATATGTATGTAATAAATAAATAGAAATTTTAATGTACCCCAACTGGCACGTTATTTATATAAAATTAACATGGAATTCAAACATATGTAAAAAATCAAAACCAATTGAAAAAAATTAAATAAGAAAAAAGAGTAAATCCATCCCAAGAAAGTATTACCGTTTTAAGTTGCGGTTCAAAAATTGTCTAGCCCCCCGCCGCCCCCTCTTGGTTGCGCCAATGATGTGTACATAGTTATGTAAGATATTTCTGTAAATGGGTTAATGCATATTAATATTATGCAGTAAATTAGGTCGGTCGGTCGGCAGTTCGAGTAGGTATAGCAAAGTTCATATGTGTAGTCTACATGCGACTCACCGTTATGTTATAGCACTTGATATGTACAGTGTATTAGATCGTATCGATCCGCATACAAAAAAATTGTATATTCAATTTTAAATACTTATGTTAAGATTTATGTGAGATGAGCCGATTTGAAAGTACCACCAAAGCAAGATTTTTTTTGTTAGAAACAAAAATAGTTTTTAAAAATATTTTTTCCAAAAAATTACTTCAGATCATTAAACAGTTTATAAAAATTACTAACGTTATCATAATAATGAGATTATTGTTGCGATGTTTTAAATTTTTTTTGAAGATATGTAGGTTTATAATTGGAATTTTTTATTGCATTTTCTCAGTTTTTTATTTCTTTGGATTTCTATTCCCATGTCTATTTCTTTTTCGAAAATCTTATTATTATGATTCAGTTAAACAAATTTTTAACATCTCAGGTTGTTTTTTTGAAAATTGATTTTAATATAAACAAAACTTTTTTGGAAGTATCATTTTTATAAAAAAAAAAAAAAAAATACATTTTTGAGGTATCAAATCGGGTCAGCTCACATATGTTAATCTAAATATTTTTCCACAATATTTTGTTTGATGTCTTAAAATATAATGAATTTTCATTATAATTCGGCCCAGCTCACGTAAATATAATAGCTTTTTTGAAACATTTTCCTTGCTGTCTTAAGATATAATGAGTTTTAGAGGCACCCTAATCTACGTATATAGATTGGGCTAAAGCTAAAACAAAAGTTACCAATAAATTCTCTATTCAATTTTTTGTTTGTTGAAAATATATTTAGAGCTTTTTTTTTTTTGGGCAGTGACTGAAAGTGAAATTTAACCTTAAATATGCCGTATTGAAAAATGCATTAAATACGAAAATTACGAAATTAACCCTCAAATACACCGACCGTAGTAGAATTTTATGGAAAATATTTTCGCTTTATTGTTTGGTTATTTGTTGCATTTTTCCAAAAATGATGCAAGAAAAGCCCACCTATTTAGGCGTTTGAGGGTTAAAATGTTTTATAATATGCTCGGCACACTACTGTTGTTAGCGATTCGACGATTGCTACATTTTCTTCTAAGATTTTACTCAGCCGCAAAGTAATTTTTCACCTCCTCAGAGTTGTAGCTCAAAAACGGAATTGTTGTCTGCGTTAAAAACAAAAATTTAAATCCAAAAATATATTAAATTCGTATTATAAACGCCACCTTAGGAGATCATGTAACATTCGTCGAGCTCTTTACATAAGTAAAAAAAAAAATGGAGACTATAAAAAATGATAAAATGGATCAAACAATTGTGGGAAAAAATTATTTTTGACGGTGTCCAATTTATTTTTTTATTTCGATATATTCTCCACATAAACTATCAATGAAGTCATGCCTTTTTATCAACTGTTTTTTTTTTTGACCCGCTCTAGTCAAAATTAGCACTCAATAGCTACACTGCCATTCGAAAGCTTTAGCTAATTAATCCCTTAAATCTGTAAGTAAGTATTTTAGTTAAATTAGTTAAATAATTAATCATGCAAGATTTTGGCATTCAAGTTAGCGTATACTGCGCTAATTAAATGATTTGGCTTTTTATACAGGTGCCAATAACTATACAGCCTTTGCCAGACAAAGGTAAACACTTGAACATTTTAAGTGCGCCGATCTCATAACATAAACACATATTGAACGTTCCATAGACGAAATTGTCGTGTGGTTATGGGGCGCCGATACTTATTTGAAAATGTACTTGAAGATATTACCGGGTAACTAAATTTCCTGCTTGCAATCTGGATAAGATACTACAGAATAGGAAAAAAGCATCCAGATAGAAAAGTTTGGCAGAGAAGTTCTAGTTTGGCAAGCCATTTGGAAATGTGGGCATAAATCTATGTACGCCGTTCTTCACCAAGGAAACCATCAACACTGAAATTTACAAGAAGTAGAGTCTTCAAAACGTCTCCTTCCATTTCTTCGTTATCATAATAGTACAACTATATTTTGTCCGGATTTGGCTCCACCGCATGACGCTAATGTCACTCAAGAGTGGTACGAAGATAAAAATGTGTATTATGTACATATATAGGGAAAGACTTGAATCCTCTTATGTGACAGAGTTGCGGTCAATTGACCGATATTGGGCTCTGATGAAAGCCAGACTTTTGAAAGTTGGGAAACCAACCATAACAATTGCAGAAATAAAAAGAATGTGGCGGACAGCATCGCTAAAAGTGGACCTAAACTCGTTGTACAAAACTTGGTGACGGTTCTCTCAAGAAAAGTTTGCGTGTACGGAGGGCAAAGAATAAATTGAAAAAATTTGTTTTCCTCTATCATCACTACAACTATATAGTTTTCTATCAATAAAAACAAAAATAAAAACAAACCAATTATATGCACTTAATGAGCGTTTTTTTAATTTGCAGAACTTTCTGTACCGGTTCTTATTCCAAATCGGCTAAAAGGTACGCATTTCACAGCGTCACCGTAGATTTAATTATCCGAATAAAAATTTACATTTTTAAAAGAATATGTACACTGCAGTACTATGGAAGACTAAATTTGTGATTGAAGAAGAGTTTACATCAAAAAAGAGTTTACACCATTTGGCTTTCGCATCTCGAAAACCAAACAGGAAAAGCTATGACAGAAAATGATTCCAATATATCAACGTAAAGAAAAGTCTTCGACAAACTTCTGTTACTCAACAAAATTTATATAATTTATGAAAAGTTGCTCACACCTACTAAATCTCTGGAAGTAATTTTAAATCTTCTACAGGTGGATCTATATGGTAAATTTCTGGTCGGCTGTAGTGCCGCCATGTTTAACGTGATCCAGAAGTGGACAGATCTAAAGTGCGGGAAGCTCTTCCGAATACACTAAGGAAGATAGATTACACCACTCCTCTACTCAGCGTAGACAATAAATTCTCCATAAGAATGCCAGAGAGGAATTAATGGGAGGATGCCATATACTTAGACCCAGAGTCGGCAGTCCACTATTTACTCTGTCAGTCAAGCTGCTATTAAATCTCTTAATTCTCACAAAACAACGTCCAAGGTTGCCATAAAATGCAGAAATCCCCTCAATCTGCTCGCGTCTAAATGTTCCGTGAATGTGACATGGGTCCCTGGGCACAGTGACATTCGCGGCAATTGCGGCGCCAGAGGAGTTGGCATCGAAAGGAACGGAATGCGGTCATGCCTCTGGTATCCTGCAAACATGGGAAGTGAATATCAGGTGGGCCATGGACCTGGACCTGTCGGATTACCAGACAAGTTTGGCCAAAGGTTGACGTAAAGCGATCCGAAGCGCTGAACGACCTTCTTTCAGACTAATGGTTGGAATAATAATCGGAGACTGCCTTCTAGGCACACACACGGGAAGAGATTGAGATGCCTAACTAACGATTCTGTCGAAGTTGCAGGAGCGAAGAGGAAGTGCAGAACATCGAACACTATCTCTGTCACTGTCCCGCCCTGGCCAAGACTCGTACACAATTCCTAAATGGGTACTTTCTAGACTGTTTGGCAGACCTGAGCTCGGCAAGTATTCCCGATCTTGTGTGATATGTAAGGCGCACTCGGTGGTGCATCTTCTAAGGAAAGGAAGAAGAAAGCGAATGGCTCCTGCCAGCGGTATCACAACAGGCTTTGTCAGCCTATGTTTGCATCCGTGGACTTCTACGGTTGCAGCCGCTCTAACCTAAACTAACCTAACCTAGGTAAAGTTGACTTTATAGCACATCGTGTAGAAAAGCATTGGGCTGAAGAAATACTGCAGTTGTTGCTGAAAAAACCAAGTATTTCATCAAATTCAAATACAGCTTCTTGTTATTTAATAAAATAATGGTTTATGTTTAAATAAATTATCAATCATACTACTTTTTAGAATCGGAAAAAAACAAATGAGAAATTAACTTCACAAACAAAATCCAAAAAGTATGCGATTAATTAAATACCTCTTTAAGAATATTAAAAGATACTGACGCTGATTTACGGCCCCTTTTTCGCACGATTATGGGCATTTAGAAAAAATTGAATGCTTTTTCAAAAAATCAAAAACTCAAAAACGGCTCGACAAAAAAAAAAGCATTTGTTTTAATCACGCTCGCCTCTCTCAATTGATGCTATAACATTAAAAGCATATAAGATAGAGTCGGGTGCAACGGCACTTTAAATATCCCGCGCAAGTTTTTATTTAAAATAAACCTTACTTGTTACTTGATGTAGCAAATTACCTTGTATATTTAATAAATATCCGATTTTTGTTGATTTTTGTATTTTACTGTTATATGGGAGACGGCATAGTGCGATTTCAAAATTTTGCTTATTGGCTTGAAGTGCAATATGTGCAACAAATATGGTGGAGTTTGGGGACATAGTTTTTGAGATGAATCTATTTGCTTGAAAGTGGGCGGTGCCACGCCTGTATAATTAAATTTAAGCAAATTCTCTTTAATAGTTACTTAAATGTCGGGTTATTTTTTATATGTGAAAATTATCGTTATATGAGAGGTTAAGTAGTAGTTTCGGAGATATACTTATTTGCTCTAAAGTGGGCGGTGTCACGCCTATTTTCAAATTTTTTTGATTCGGTGTATTTGTTAGTGCAGCCCCATCCTTCATATTAAATTTGAGAGAATTGTTTTTACAGCTGACTTATAACATAACGTTTTTTTTTTTTTGATTTTTGTAAGTAACCGTTATATGAGAGGTGGGCGTGGTTTTTTACCGCAATTTTTCTTACTGACTTGAAATTCAATATGTGTACCGCGTATCGTTCTTTTTTCCAAAGAAAACAAAATTACACACGTAGTTCTTTCCACAACCCAATCCTATTTATCAAATTTGAATAAATTATCTTTACTGGCTGCTGAGATATCGCCGTGGTTATTGTCCAATTTCGCCCATTTAAAATACCAAAGCACCTTGGATCCAGGGCAATGGCTATACCAAGTTTCGAGAAATTTGCAACTCAATATTTACTCGATTTATCCGATCTACGGACGAACAGACGTGGCTTAATCAATTTCGCTATTAATTATGTAAACAAAGTTATAATAGGTTGGATTTTAAAAGTCAATTATGCGCATAATTTCCATTTTGATTCATCTAAAACTAAATTACTTGATTAATTGGGATTATGGCCTACTTAATTTTTCATTTTTATTAGTTGAATAAAAATTATGACTAACTAAAATTGTTAATAGTCAATTATTAAATTATACATAAAACGCATGGGCAAATTGTCTGATCTTAATTCATTTCTTTTATTTTTCAAGATTTACGCTTTTTTATAACTTAACTTTTTATAAACTTTACCTTCAAATGCACTTCACTTAGTTTCTCACTATAATTAAATTACAAGTGTTAGTTATAATAGTTTTTTATTCTAAATTATATTAAATGAGGAACGCATTCCATCTGATAAACATCAGTACAATATTTCATTTGAGTTTATGATGATGTTGAGCCAACTTTAATTGCTTGCAACCAAACAGAGCAGAGCCGACACTAACGCACTGACTGCACATCTGAACATCTGCACATCAGACGCACCACTCAGACATGTCAGCCGGCAAATAGACGACGCACCAAGCTACTCCAAACTGTCCGCCAGCACATCAAGTATCCACTCTACCACCACAAGCGCTACAACTTTCTCCCTGTTTGGCGGTGGGCGAAGGCGGAACTGCTGCAGTAAGTAAGGAAGTAGACCGACCGTCAGCTCTCAGTGAGCTTCAGCGCACATTTGGCGGAATCATTAAAATCATTTCATAAAAACTTTTACTATTGACATTTACTCTATGAACAGCAGAAGCAACGGCAGCAGCGCCATCAACAGCGAGTAGAGAGCTCAGCATCAGTTGAATCGTTAGCAACATAATCCACCAAAAGCATCAGCGTAGCCGACAAACAGAACGGAAAAAGGAAATGCACACACACGCACACACACACGAATGCAATGGGTGGGAGGGAGATATAGACGGAGAGCAGATGGCGACATCAACGCAACAATTATCAGTGGAGGAATCAATCAAGATCGCAGTGCAGCGTGAAGCAAAAACTGTGACAACAACATTAGATAGGTACACAAGTGCCAATGATAAATCATAGAACAACAACAACTTAATGTCGCCATGGCAGTAAACAAGAACATTGAAATAGTTGAAAATATTTTTTATGATTATCACAGTGTAATCAGTGCAAAAAGTTTAGATAGCGCGATGAGTTGAAATAAAATGTAGTGGCGACAAAGATAAAGAGAGTAAGAGATAAAGACATATATACATACATACATACATGCTTATGTGAGTATTATAAGGACCAAAAGGACTATTTAGAAGTGTCATTGCTGCTTGCTCGTGTTGAAAATCTTCAGTTCAATTCATTTTATGTATACTTATTTTATTTTTTATACTTTATCTACTTAACTTAAACTAAAATTTCTTTAATTTTTGAAAAGTGGCAAGTCTATTTTTTCTAAAAAAAAAAAAAATTGTGATGTAAACGTGATAAACATTGATTTTATTCACATTATTAATAAATTTGTATTTCATTTTTGAACAGTTGACAACCCCTCCAATTTTTTTGGACACTATATTCTCCTAAACCGCTATCAGTTGAAGCCAACAAATAAAGAAATTTAGTTGAATGAAATTTTTTTTAACAGGTGGCAACCCTCTCCAAATATATTTTATGAATATAGCTGCCACAAACCTTTTTCATTTGACACTAGCATAGTAGAATTCCAGTTAATTTCTTAAGTTAACTAAACCAATATTCTTTAAAAGATGGCAACCCTGTTTAGAAATCTAAACGCGTTTGTTTCAACCAATACTGTTATATTTCTGTAGGCTTAGATATTTAATTAAATTATTGTTTTTAAACAGTTGAAAACACTCTTTACGCATTTCTAAGGTATATTTGCTTCCAATCTTATGCCGTAAAATTTCCTTAAACTTAATTAATTAATTTACTTTTTAAGCAGGCGGCAACTCTCTCCAAAAGTGTTTTCCCAACAAAGCGTTTTTAACCCTACTTCGTTTGAGATCCACTTTTCAATATAATATTAACTAATTTTTTTAGCAGCTGGCAACCCTTTTCAAAAATATTGTTGCTTTCTCGTGTTGCAAATCTCAACCTCAATTAATTTATGTATGCTTATTTAATTTTTTTTTTTAGTTTTTTGAACTTCAACAAAAATTCATTTAATTTCTGAAAAGTGGCAACTTCTTTTTTAACACTTGTGTTTAATGTAAACATAAGCTTAATCATTTACTTTACTTGTTTAAGCAGCTGCCAACTCTCCTCAAAAGTGTTTTCAAAATAAAGCTGTCTTAAACCTCCTTCGTTTGAGATCCATTTTGCAATATCATTCTAATTCTTTTTTTTAGCAGCTGCCAACGCTTTTCAAAATATTTTCCAAATTAAGTTTTCTTAAAACTCGTAGTTTAACACTCAAAATGTAAAATTTAATTTAATTGCTAAATTTTACTTAATTTTATTTGAAACAGATGGCAGCCTGCTTTAAAAACATTTTATAAATAAAGCTTTATTAAACCTCTTTCGATTGCTACCCATATTGCAATATTTACTTTCACTCATTCTTTTAATTGAATTTAACCTTTTAAGCAGGTGGCAACCCCTTTTCAAAGATTGCTTCTTTTATAGCACCAGCTGACTTTATGTGTGTCAAATGTTATCCAAATCTGCTTAGTCATCTTATAGCCATATGTGATTTTACTTATTTATTTAATTGACTATAAGTTGTTTAACAGGTGGCAACACTCACTCACAAAAAAAAACTTTCACATTTATAATAAAAGTAGGCTTGAGTGACGTAAAAGGTGGGAAACAAAAATTTTCGCTCCAAGCCACAAAAAAATTGACAACGCAACTCACATTGAGTCCAAAAGCACTCTGGCAGGGGGACTCTACCAACTGCCTCTAATGGCTCAAGTCAGCGTTGCATTCGAGTGTCGGACTAACGCAGATAGCCAGCAGCAAAAACCATAATAAAAACAACAACAACAACAACAACATAAACTATTCCCGAGACATGAGAGTAAAATATTGTCACCAACCCAGCGAATATCTTCTGAAGTGCACTCATTGCCCGCCATTTTTGAGTGCAAGTATTGACATAGTGGCTGGCAATAATGTCACTTGCCCGTCATCACCAAAAACAACAACAACAACAACGATAACAATTTCGCTATGTTTATTATTATACTACTCGTTGTATCTCCAAGCATTTACTCTTGTCTCTTTATTTAGCGCGTGGTGAAAAAAGTATGCAATTTTTTTTTTATTGCTTTTGCAATAACAACAAACAAACGATATTCATTCGTAGCGCATTTTTGTGAATGACTCGTTGACACTTTGATAAGACCGCATAAAATCAAGTGAGTGGATGTAACGAAAAAAACAACAACAACAACAACAACTAGCAACAATCCAACATGAAAAGAAAAGGTAGCATGGAATTTGAGGGGTGTATTTGTTTAGGCGACCAGCACAGCACATTATGGTGTGGGTGGGGTCCGTTTGTATCGAGTTTGTCTGCAAGTCTACGACGGACGTGTGCCCAAGTGGTGAAAGATTAAAAATGCAAAACGTACGATTAGATGTAGGTACGTGATTTACAGTCTAATAAAATGCACTTGAATAGAACAACTGACTTGACTGACAAGCGTCAAGTGGACGGAACGGAAGGTGGGTGGGTGGTTGGTTTTGCGAGAAATCATTTCGCTACGAAGGGGTGTATGGATTAGGTAGGGAAAGACAAGTGACAAATCTGAAGGGAGTAACAAAGTGACAGTGGCAATGTTGGAGGAGTGGTGAGTTTGCATATTGTTTACATCGTTGTTGTTGTTGTTCACTGTTTGTCGAAAGTCTTAAAGGCCTCACAAGTGAAACAAGTAAAAGACTATATATTAGTTGAGATTTTGATAGTTGAAGAGAGAGAGAGGGCTTTATCGTATTGTTTGGTTAAGTTGTGGATGAAGATAGTAAGTAGTTAGGTATTTAGTGGTAGTTAATTTTAATGGCGTTGATCATATCGCTCAATGATTTGATTTTCTTGTGAGTGGTTATTGAACATAATAATGCAGATTATGATATAATACTAAGATTTATGGTTATAGCTGGAATTCACCAGATATGTCGTTTACTTTGGAGCTACACGGCTTACAAGAATTTCAAAATTCCTAGCGATTCGAGTGAGGTTATGATAAGACATCAATAACCCATAATAGCAAAGCATCTTCAGCGTGGCGAAGACAGCGCAGTTAAACAATGATTATTATTTATAATGACTATCGATACATATTAACTATTTTTAATTTTTTAATTGTTAATCAACATTATTTGGGTTTTTCATAATCAATGGAACAGTGGCAATATACAGAGGGCGTAAGGGTTACAATTTTTATTTAAAAAAAAAACAATCATGATTTAATTGTTATTTTATGATTTTTATTTTTTGGATTAAAAATAATCGTTGTTTTTATTTTTTCGATCAAGTTTGGTCGTTATTTTGTAATTTGTATTTTTCGATAAAAAATAATCGTTATTCTTAGATTTTAATTTCTTTCGATCAAGCTTGATCGTTATTTTTTAATATTTATTTTTTCTATCCAAAATAATTGTTATTTTGTAATCTTTATTTTTTCGAAGAAGTGTGATCTCTTATTTTTGGATTTTTATTTTTTTCGATTAAAAATAATCGTTATTCTTGGATTTTTATTTTTTCGATGAAGTGTGATCGTTATTTTGTAATTTTCATTTTTTCGATGAAGTTTCATCGTTCTTTTTGGATTTTTTTTTCGATTAAAAATAATCGTTATTCTTGGATTTTTATTTTTTCAATCAACTTTTATCGCTATTTTTTATTTTTATTTTTTTGATCACCAATACTCGTTATTCCCGTATTTTTGCACATACATATGTGCGATCAAATTTGATTGATTGTGAGTTTTATTTTTTCGATCACAAATAATCGTTATTTTTGGATTTTTATATTTTCGATCAGTTTGATCGTTATTTTTTTTATTTTTTTCATTTTCGATCAAGTTTGATAGTTATTTTGTAATTTTTATTATTTCGAATATTCATTACAATTTTTCGATCATAGTTACATATACATATGTTATATGATCGAAAAAAAAATATCACAAAATGTCGATCAAATGTGATCGGAAAAATTTTAATTCAAGAATAACGATCATTTTTTATCGAAAAATAAAGAAAATATCGATTAAATTTTATCGAAAAAAATTACAAAACATCGATCAAACTTTATCAAAAAAATAAAAGTTACAAAATATCGATCAACAGTGTTTGACAAATTCAAAACTTCAATATAAAAATTATGCAATGATTTAAAACAAAAAATCTTCTAAATAAAATAAAGGTCAGATTTGCATAGTACGTGATATAAGGATTAGATCGATATATTCGAGTGTTGTTTTGAACGAATTCTTCCCAATGATTTTGTTATCCGAAAAAATTATTTTCGGTCCCTGCATTCCACTGGTTCTTTCGAGTGGCTAATGTAAGAAATAGAGTAATTTTAAAATATGGTGTACAAGTTCCAAAGAAAAGGCAAAAAAATAAATACTGATTTAAAAAATCAACTCAACAAGCCTATACTGGGGAAGATAGTGTACGAGTATTTCGAAAGGCTATTGAGACAAAAATCTTCTTTTCAACATCAGAGAGACAACAAACAAATGAAAAGTTCTGTTCGTTTTGGCCGAACTCCGGTAATACAAGTTCGATGCGCATTTTGTTTTCAGAAGGTAAGAAAAGAAATTTCAAAATAGTTGCCAAAATAGAAATTTTTTTGTTTTTCGAAAGTCTGTGGGAATTTGAAAGACATTTGCTTGAATTGCCCTGTAAGTTTGGATGAAACTAAACTTTGAATACTCTCTCTCCCAAATTAAATTCTACATATCAAAATTAAGCGAATTCGCTTTTTCGACATAGATTTTGAACGATTTCTATAATTTTCGAAATTATGTTTATTAAATTGATATGATAAAGAGGCGTTGGCGATGCAAAATTAGGTGTAATTTTTTTTTTTTTTTTTGTGGATGTAGTTCAATATTCACAATATGACAATAAAGAAATACTAATTTTTAAGATATCACAATTGAACTTAAAAAGTTACAGTACTGATTTAAAAAGCAAATTGTTAATTAAAAAAAAGCTTGTCATCTAGTTACGCCTCTAGCGCACTCGGAAATTTGAAGGCAACTCTGGCACGCACAGGTCCGTAGTTTTCACAAGTGTAAAAGGCAAAAATGGGACTTTCATATAAATTCTCGTGTGAAGCGGCTTTCTACTAGACATTCCTAATAGAAACTATACTCGGTGGTAGGAAAATGAAAGCTTTCTGGTCAACCCAACTTCTAACGCCAGCCAGATGGGCCGCATGATGACCGAGGGAGCGAGAGTGAAGCTATATAAAAA
The DNA here is from genome assembly GCA_951828415.1 of Anomoia purmunda. Classification (NCBI taxonomy): domain Eukaryota; kingdom Metazoa; phylum Arthropoda; class Insecta; order Diptera; family Tephritidae; genus Anomoia; species Anomoia purmunda. The sequence goes on from OX639993.1 coordinate 22,236,584, forward strand.
TAAAATAAAAATACATAAAATTCTTGATTTCACGCCACTGATAGCTACTATAAATCAGTACTATAAATCGTACTATAAATCAGTTCTTACCTGGACCGTAACAGTTATAAGCAAGCCATCGAGCAGTCCATCGGAGATACGAAGCTAGTGTGTAGCGGCAAAGAGATATTTTTAAAAGCTCCATCGCGTGTTCCCCTTTTTAAAGAAAAATTTCCTAATGCAAATCTTCCGCCAGAACCCATTATTACTAGATGGGTTACATAGCTGGTCGCAGTTGGATATAATGTAAAGTATTTTGAAGAGTTTTCAGATCATGATGAACGAATTCATCAACAGAGAATCGCTTTCGATTAAGAAAGTTCAAGAAACCCTACAGTCAAACTCAATTAAATCTAAGGTAATTTTTATTTATTCACATTACGGATTTTAAAATGTTCAAAAAAAAAAACAAGAAATTGCGCCCATTTTTGATTTTTGGACTGGACCAAAATGGATACTTCCTTCTGCGGGTTTGTTGGTAATTGCGCCGTGAAAGTGTAGGGAAAAAGAAAAATCGAAAATTTTCAACAGGTGGCGGCGCTCTAGGCTTACATTTCGTTTTACAGTTCAATTCAATTACAGTTCATAATGCTAAATGAGGACTAGACAACTTTGGTTAAGATTTGCCACAAATGTATATAGTTACATATAGGGAGCTTTTTAATGGAGTTGCCACCTTTTTTAAAGGTTAAATTAATTAAAGTAACTACAGAAAGAAAATATTCCAATATGGTTATAAAAAGAAAGCTTCATTTGCAAAATATCTTGAAAGCAGGTTGCCATCTGTTTAAAAGTAAATTAAGTGTAACCAATAAGTTAAATGAAATTTTTGTTTGTATATGGTTCCCACCTGTTTCATAACTGAAACTTTGCATATTTACTCGTATCTGCTTCGGGAAGATTTTAGGCATGGCTTTGTTTAGTTGGGAGAGGGTTGCCACCTGTTTGAAAAGTTAAATTTAATTACATTCAACACGTGAGAGAAACCGAAATGCCTTTCCCAGATACATATGCAAACGGTAATTAATAAATAAATACAGGCAGTACAACGCCTGTGACGGTGAAGCCGGATATTTTTAAAACTCGTATTTACAGTTAAATTTGGTTCAAATATAAAATACGTATTCGCCACATAGGTATGTAATAAAAATTTAAGATATCTATGAGAACCGGTCCGATTATGGTCCGATTTGATTCACATTCCGATCAGGTGACGCTGTAGTCGCGATATTCTTAAAAGTTATATTTACAGCCAGAAATCATTCAAATTCAAAACACGTATTACATAGCTGCGCAAACATAAATATTTTATTTTAAAATTGAGTCGATAGGTGGCACGAGACCCGAGATATACTAAATGTTCATACATATATAAAATCTTTATCTCAATTTGAAGGGTACAGCGAAGCGCGCCGGGTCAGCTAGTTTACATAACTATAAAAACTTCAATAAACGTGTAAATTAAGTGAAGGCTTAACGGGCCGTTTACATAGAACTTTCCTCGCTTTGCTTGACAGTTCGAACTTTAACAACAAAGCGTGAGGCGTAGAAAGTCAGCTACATAGAACGCTTTGACAGTTTCTGCGTTAGTAGTTTGTTATGAGTTGCGATTTGTGTTTGTTCAGAGTGTTTTGTTTAAAGATAGAATAAAAAAATGAATTTTACTGATATGATGGAAGTAGTAGTAGTTATGCTACTAATGTTTGAAATTCGCGAGTGTCTGTAGTGTGTATACGCACGCCAAAATAAAAATAAAATGGAAATGATAACAGCTGATTGCCAAAGCGTACAAAAGTTGAGAGTTGCCCATAATTTTGCTTCGCTTTGCTCTTTGCTCTACTTTTCTCGCCTTGTATTTAGCAGGACTCATATAACATCAGGTATTGAACTTATCTGTCAAAGCGAAACTCTGAAGCAAAGCAAAGCAAAATTCCTATGTGAACGGCCCTTAAGGCACATATTTCTTATTTATTATTATTATTATTATTGATTGATAGCTTCCAATTAAAATGAAAAGCTAGCAGTATTAAGGAGAAATGGCTACTAAGGCCTTCAGCTCGCCGAAATTATAGCTTCACAAGTGTGAAAGATAACTACATTTATGTAGACTTAATTCTAAGTTCATTACAAATTATTTATGAATGAATTGTTTGAGATCGTGTGTTTAAGCAAAATCATACTTAAATTATTAAATTATCATTTAAATAACGTAATAAAGCCGAGTGGATTTTAAGAAAGATACAATTTTCGAAATATTTTCTGCGTTTGGGGTTGATAACATAGTTAAGGGATTGATATTGGGAAAGGCTTTGTTTACGTTGTGTTTGGAAAGATGGGCAGTCGCTTAGGAGGTGGGATATAGTTATAGGAACTCTAGTGTTGCAAAAGTGACAGTCTTTTGGTGGTTGGTTTTCTAAGTGGTAGCTATGTATAATATATGTGTAGCCTAGGCGGAGGCGCTCAAATTTTATTAAGTCTAGTCGGGGTATTTTGTCTATTTTTCGAAGGAATGTGTTGGCGTTGGTTTCGTTACTGTTTATGTATTGGTACCATGTTGATGTTTGAGGGAAGGAGTTTTTGTGGGATTGTCTGTAGAATGCTGAGATATATCTCTTTATGTCCTTCAGATTATAGTTTTGACTAAGGGTCAGTGGAGCTAGATGACCAGACTTGGCTGTTTGGTCGGCTAGTTCGTTGCCCTGAATGTTAGCGTGGCCGGGGAGCCAGACCAAAATGAATTTGGGGTAGTATTCTATCAATAGTCGTCTTATATTGTTTGCATAGTACTCATTGTTTTGTAGATTAGTTACGGAGTCTAAAGAAGAGAGTGAATCAGAGCATATAGCGTGTTTTCCTTCTATGTCTTTGTAATATTGTAGACTGTTAAAAATGGCTATTATCTCAGCAGCGAACGCAGAGGAGTATTCTGGTAGAAGTGAAATGCCGATAATTTCAGATTTTGTTGTAATACTATATGTGGTGGAGTGGCTAGCTTTAGATTTATTTCTTATTTTTAGTGCATGAAATTCTATGCCCTAGTTATAAGGCTTAACGCACAAAAGAAAAAAATCACATTTAATTCTTAGCTTGTATTTTACGTGAAATGCAATATAAAAAAGCAACGTAATTATCATCCTATTCATTGAACGTAAAATAAGATATGTAAATTAGAAGTTTATATCACAACCCTTTCTCATTTGTATTTTTTTTTTTTGTTCCCATGTTTTTGGTTTTCTAGCAGCATTGCAACGAATTCGTTAAACCGAAACCAATTGTGTGATGGGATATTCTACTTTTTACTGCACTCCACCCATAAAGCATCATACATATGTACATACACGCATAGGCTTATTGAAGTCATAAAAATGGCATGGAGAAAAATATGATACGCAACAAAATTTAATATATAGCTTGGGATTGCAAAAAAAAAAGCTACCGCGAGAACGATAAGATTAACGCGAAAGAGCGCAATGCCATCAATAATGAAGGTAATAAAAAATATTGTGGATTGTTGTCATCAGTGGCGGAGACGACAGCGGCAAACGCGCAACTACGGATACGGAAATGAGTCAAACCGCTCTTGTCGTTATTCAGCTGGCAAATTGCACACGTCCGCCATTACGCGCTGATCTTACATTATATAAAGTTATGAGGTTGAACTTAAAACAGCAAAAACTTAATGAGACGAATGATGAGCGGTGAAATCCAAAGCTAGAGGATGTGGTTGCGCAGCCATTTAGGGTGTAGGGGGGGTGTAAGTTAAGTAAGTGGATATTGAGGTTATGTTTGCTGTGTGTGTGTGTGTGAGAGAGAGAGAAGTGAAAAGCGAGTAGCATAAAAATTTTAAACGATGAAGCATAAAATGTTAATTAAATAGAAAAATGGCAACGCTTTGATTTGAAGACGTACGCAAAAGGAAGAGTGGGACAATTTGCGAAAATACTCGTACACAAAAATGTAGCCTGTGGAAAACTTGCTATATAATGAGATTACAGAAAAAAAAACACAGCGGAAGGAAAGGGAAAACGTAGAAAAGGAAAATTAATTAATATAGAAAAAGCAGAGGAAAATAACAAATGGCAGAAGCAGAAGGACTGAGTGCGCGGTGAATGACAAAGGAAATTATTAAAGTACATCAGTCTATACAACATAGATAGATAAATAATTTCGTAAAAAAGATTGGGTGATACTTAACATTTAAGGGTAGCCTTGTAGAAAAACGCCAATGTAGCACGCAAGTGATGCTTCGTGAAAAATGGAATGACAGGACTAAAACATCTTATAAATGCTTTCGCCATTAAGATGAATTTAATGGAATTGATGAAAGGAACTGATTAGATAAATAATTCGCCGAAATGCCAACCAATTCTACGTACATCTGCTTAGAATAATTTCTTGGAATTAATTTAACTTTTATTTATGCTTAGGACATTAGCGCACCCAGGGGAGGCAACCCCAACCTCGCTCCTACTTTTTTACAGCTGTAATATTTTCTTGAAATTAATTACATATTTTTTTTTTAATAAATTACCGTAAAACCCGCTACAAAATAATTTTCTCTGTGCGTCTCTGGCTTAGGTTGATATAAAATAAAAGGTATTTCAATAAGCGGTTTCATTTTAGATTTACCGCCAGTGCCATATCACTTGGCAAGTCCATTTTAAGAGGTTTTCCAGAAATGCAATAATATTCGCTTGTACACTGCCTTATAGGCATTCGCCGACTGATTGCTGGAAATGCTGGAACAAATTGTCAGTTTTGGAGAAACAAAAAGTCATTATCATTCTCAGGTCGTCATAATTCCGGCAGTACATAAATAACCCGAAAACGTTAGGAGTTGCTTTCGACAGCTTACACTCCCGCACAATGCAGCCAACTACAATGGTCATTGTGGTACAGAGCCAAAACAAAGTCCTCAACTCGGTCGCCTGCAGTGCTTGAGGCAAGAACAAACAAAATATGTGGTCGTCGTGGACTAATAGGCATCAGTGAACGAAACTTCAAACCTGTCAGACCGCCACGGGATGGCTCTTGCCAACACCTTCTAGAAGCCGAGCCGCCGCCTAGCTACGTCAGGAGTTGAACGACCTTACTTACTTACTTAACTAGCGTTATAATCTCTTAGCAAATTTTGGCCGAATTCAACAAGTTGTGCCTGTCACTCCTTCGTCCAGCTAACTGACGCCAATTGGAAATGCCAAGTGACGTGAAGTCCTTTTCCACCACCAGCTGGTAACGCCTTGAATACCTTCAGAGCTCATACAGCTCATCGTTCCATCGTCAGCAGAATTCGCCGTCCCAAATGGTCCACAAATCTTTCGTAGAATCTCTCGCTCGAACACTCCAAGAGCCGTCTTATCCGATGCTGATTCAGCGTCAATATAATAGCACGGGAATGATGAGGGACTTATAGGGTGTGGTTTTGGTTCGTCGAGAGAGGGCTTAATGCCCAATTGCCTACTCAGCCCAAAGTACGAGGGTTGCTTTCTATATTTTGCGCCTTCGCAACACTACATGTGATTAGCTATGATTTGATATTTATTATCGTAAAGTTTGGTATTTTTTGGCATAAACTTGCATATTACGTTTTCAGTTACGAGTTTTATTTGTGTTTATTTATAGTGAGTTTAAAAATTTATATTGCCTAAAAATGGAATTAACCCGTGAACATTCCCGTGCGATGATTTAGACAGGAGTGCATCAATCAACTTACTTCTATTTTTGGTGTTGAATCGCCACACTTAGCCACTGTGAAACGATGGTACAACGAGTTCCTACGTGGCCGCCAATCTTTGCAGGACGAATTTCGTGAAGGCCGTCCAAAAACGGTGGTTGTGCCAGAAACAGTCGATGCTGTGCGTCAATTGATAATACAAGAACGTAATGTGACATATCGCGAGATAGAGGCATCCATGGCCATTAGTGGGACCAGCATACATTCAATATTGCATGAACATTTGGTCGTAAAGAAGATTTGTTGGATACCGCATAATTTGACAACTGCCCAAAAAAGGACTCGTGTCGATTGGTGTAAAGAAATGTTAAAGAAATTTAGCCGTGGTGGATCAAAGCATGTCTATGACATCGTAACAGGTGACGAATCTTGGATCTATGCATATGAGCCGGAAACAAAGCAGCAATCGGCTGTATGGGTGTTCCAGGGCGAGCCTAATCCAACAAAAGTTGTTTGCACAAGAAGCACCTCAAAGCAAATGGTCGCCTGTTTTTCGGAAAATCTGGTCATGTCGCAACTGCTGCACTAGATAAACTTAAAACGGTCAATTGTGAGTGGTATACAGCCATTTGTTTGGCAAAAGTTTTTGGAGAATTAAGGAAAACCAACCGCCGAAGACAAATCATTCTTCACCAAGACAATGCGAGCTCTCACGTATCGATTCACACAAGAGCGTTTTCCAACGCCTGAAGGAGCTGTAGAAGCCTTCTAACAGCTCGTTTTAGAGGTATCCTCTTCTGAGTGGCAAAAGTGCTTTGAAAATTGGTTCAACCGAATGCAGAAGTGTATTGACTTGGATGGAGAATATTTTGAAAAACAATAAAACTATTTTCCTTAATATTTGACTGTGTTTTCATTATTAGGCGCAAAATATAAAAGGCAACCCTCGTAGCACTTGTTGGCACGAGAGATTCTTCGTAAGAGTTCCAGGCTGTCATTATTATGTAGGGGTTAATGCTGGTTCCCAAATAAACAAAGTCATCCACTTTTTCGGAATTGTAATTGTCAACAGTGATGCGGAAGCCAAGACGCGGGTGCGATGATGACTGTTCATTTGATGATAGGAGGTACTTGGTTTGCCCTCGTTCACCTCCAGACCCATACGTTTGGCTTCTTTATCCATTTTGGAAAAGCCAGAAGTAACGGCGCGTTTGTGGAAGCCAATGAGGCCAATATCATCAGCATACGCCAGAAGTTGCACGCTCTTATAAAATATAGTGCCTGAACGGTTCAACTCTGCAGCTCGAATTATCTTTTCTAACATAAAGTTAAAAGGTCGCACGAAAGAGAATCACCCTCTGTGAAAACTCGTTTGGTTTCAACTAGCTTGGAGAAGTCCTTCCCGATTCTGACGGAGCCGGTGGTATTGCTCAACGTCATTTTACATAGCCGTATTAGATTTGTTGGGAGACCAAATTCAGGCATTGCAGAATATAGGCAGCTTTTTCTCGTGCTATCGAAAGTCGACAAACATATGGTGTGTGTCTATTCTTCTTTATTGGGTCTTTTCCTAGATTTGGCGTATCGTGAATCTTGGTCGGTGATAGATTTGCCAGGTCTAAAGCCACACTAATACGCTCGACAGAACCTTATATGCTACACTAAGTAGACTGATCCCGCGGTGGTTGGAGCACATTGCAGGAAGATGGAGCCGTGTGTAGAAGTCCACGCAAGTGGGGAAAGTCTTTGAACGCCATTTACCTGGGAGTGGCCGATATGTTGAACGGTTCTTCTGCATGCGGTTCAAGCAGCTCACAACATCCGGGTGATTTCACCCTAGTGTGCTGCTCTGGGCACATAGCTCCCGTTGAACGACTAGGTTTAGCAGTATATACCTCAACCGCTGACCGGGCAGGACTGTCTATAGACATACTTTTAACGACATTCATCGGGGGGTCTATCAAAACCTTCATCCCCTCCATCGTTACCCAAGCATTGTTGACTATGAGCTGGAGTTGCCAGTGAGACCCTTCACGTCTACCTATTCAAAATATACCGCAGCATACTGAATAAATGTCCACGTCTCCAAACGTTCTCCAAACGTCTGCCTCAAAAAACGTGCTCATCTAATACCCCTCTACCTCTGATTCAATCTCTGGGCAATAGCACGTTTCCTGGACCTTCTGTTACATGACCTCGATGACAAAACTTAGTGGTACTAACCAATATTTCTAGGGCTTTATATATTTAGCTACTACAACAACAATAATGGTCCGAGGTTTGGAAGTATAAAATAAATAGTAAATAGATAAATACTAAAACGTAAAACTATTAGGATGCACTGAATCGACGTAGCCATGTTCGTCTCGCCGCATGTTTGAAAATCAACCACTTCCTCAGTTTTAGAGATATCTGACTGAAATTTAGTAGGCCGTTATTTTTTTATAATGTGTTAATCCTTTGTTGGAACTAAAAGATATAGCTCGGACCCAACTCCAAAATATTTGTATGAACCTTCACGTCGCCGAGACGAACCTTTGACACCAATATTTTAATATCTCGTATAACTTGGTATAATTTAATTAAATTTGACTTTTCAAACAGGTGGCAACCCTCCCACAATATAAATATACAAATATTTTTAAAAATCAGTTGAGCCGCTTCGGAGAAGTTCGGCAACAAACTCCGTGACACGAAGTTTTTACATGTATAAAAGAATTAAAAAAAAAAAAAATGAAAGCGAAAACACCCTTTTTAACTGCTATAAAAAATATTTTCAATATCCAAGCGCAATAAAAATAAATTGCACGCAACCGAGTAATATTGCACAGCCATACATGCATACATACATAAACTTAGTAAGAACATACCGGTTTAATCAGATATTTTCTACATTTCACAATACTTAGAATTTAATTTTCAATGAATACAAGTTTAATTTAATTGAAATAGCAATTAACATTTTGCCGCAATCGCTCTGCTCAATTAGATTGTGCGATTGTAGATTGAAGTTTGTGATTTTTTTCTTTAATTAAGTATTTTTATACATATTTACTTGAACCACCCCGTACAATTTTAGCCTCTGCCATCTCGTCGTTCAATTTCAAAACGGGTCCCACTCACTGATTGTAAACTAAGCTTTTAGTACGCTGTTTAACATTAACAATGTAAATAATATTTATTAACAGTGCATGGCGGTTTTCAAATGTGGTAGAATATTAAAAAGAAATGAGCAGGTAGGGAAAACTGAAAAACCACTCAAATAAATCAAAATGAAACACACTTGTATTTACACTCATTAGCATTAATGATGAGCTGAACGCGAAATGAATAAAACAAACCAACAACAATAGCACAAAAACACACACACACACTAACCCCAGGCCCAGCACAGTGTGTCGGTATTAGCAAGAACATGACAGATAAGAAATTCATATTTTTGCGCATTTTCTGGAATTTATACAGACGTACATACAGTGGCGGACAACTTAATAGGATCAAGACATTTTCACAACTTTGGACTACTGTTTGTTTAATGTTTCTTATTTGTTTTTTCATAAAAGTTATACAACAAACACAGTCTAAATCCACATTTCAAACTTTGTAGAAAAAATATGAAAATTCAATTTTTTTATAAAAGTTCTAGTAGCCCATTAAATTTTAATGCAATAAAGTGCAAGTTCCAATTAACTGAAAGTGTCTGTTCATATTTTAAATTCAACAAAATTTCATCAAATTTTCAAACTTTTTAATTAGATTTTTTTTTATTCTAAGCACGCAGTTTTTTAGCCCATTAAAATTTAGTACGATAAAGTTCGAATGCCCGTTGATTTTTCTAAATTCAACAAAATTTCATCAAATTTTCAAACTTTTTAAATTTAAATTTTTTTGATCTAATTTTTTTTTTAAATGTAACCATGCAATTTTATAGCCCATTAAATTTTATTACAATAAAGTGCAAGCTCCAAATAGCTGAAAAGTTCCGTTACTTGTAAAAAATCATAAAAATTTCATAATAAGGTGCAAGTTTCAATTAGCTGAAAATTTGTGTTAATTTTTTTAAATTCAACAAAGTTTCATAAAATTTTCAAATCTTTTAAATTAATTTTTTTTTTAATTCTATGAATCCATTTAGTACAATAAAGTGCAAATCGCAACTAATGAAAATTTCCGCTGAATTTTTTTTAAATTCAAGAAAATGTTCTCAAATTTTCAAACTCTCTAATTAGATTTTTTTTAAATTCTAAGATGCAGTTTTATAGCACATAAAATTTTAGTACAATAAAGTGCAAATTCCAATTAGATGAAAATTTCGTTAATTTTTTTTTAATTCATCAAGATTTTATAAAATTTTCAAATTTCTTAATAATATTTTATTTTAAAATCTAGGTACGCAGTTTTTGTAGCCCTTTAAATTTTAGTACAAGGTCCAATTAACTGATTTTTTAAATTCAACAAAATTTCATCAAATTTTCAAACCTTTTTAATTATAATTTTTTCTTTAATTTTAAGTACGCAGTTTTGTAGCCCATTTAATTTTAGTATAAAGTGAAAGTTCTAATTAGCTGAAAATTTCATCAAATTTCACACGTTAAGATTCGATTTTTTTTTCTTTAAATTCTAAGTACGCTGTTTTATAGTACATTAAGATTTAGTGCAAATTCTAATAAGTTGAAAATTTCCGTTGATGTTTTTTTTTTTTAATTCAACAAAGTTTCATAAAATTTCCAAACATTTTAATTCGATTTTTTTGTTTTTAATTTAGTACAATAAAGTGCCAGTTCCCATTAACTGAAAATTTCCGTTGATTTTTTTTTTAATTTGCTCACATTTTCTCCCTTATAAAAAAAAAACTTCTAAAAAAAAAAACAAAATATCGGAAATCAACATAAATTTTGGCTATAAAACTGCATACCAGAATTGGTCTAAAATTTCTGATTAAAAAAATTTCCAATTTAGATAAAACTTTGCAAATTTTTTGTTAATATTTGCACAATATTTGAAATCTAGATCTATATAGTATACATATTGCTGTTACGAAATGAGATACACTTTTACAAAAAAAAATAATAATTAACACTAAACAAACAGAAGGAAAATAGTCACAACTTGTCTAAATGTTGCGACCCTGTTAATATGTCCGACACTGTATGCAACATGACTACAAAGCGAGTGAAAAGCGTGAAACATGGCTGGTAAAACTAAAAAATAAAAACATAAATAAATAAAATTTGCTAAAAGCAGTTGTATTATTTATTCAGCGGTCTAAACTCAACCAACCACGCACTCGCCCTACCCCTTTGCTTATTGAGTATCCAGATCCAAATGAGGGTGGCGACAGTGTTGCATAAGCGCACGAATAGACCACCTTCGCATGTCACTGTTAACTAATTTAAAAAGAACCTTGACGGAATTTTAATTAATTTCGTTACTTAGTCGCTAGCGAAGTGAGATGAGCAACAACTATTAGAAAGAAAAAAAAACAAACCAAAAAAATATAAACAATGAGAACAACGAGAACAACAAAGGTAGAGTAAACATAAACAACAACAAACAGTAACTACTATGCACACAAGTAACGGTACCACTTTGCAACTATATATATAAATCTGAAAGCTGAAAGCTGAAAATGGCACAGCATTTTGGGTGACAGCAGACACAGCATACATAGTTTAAGCTGCGCTAAATGGGAAGGCACAGCGTAAGTGGAGGCAGCAAATTCAATTGAAATGTAAAATTTTGCCACCAGCAGCCAAACGCATAAATATCTCGATATCTCTTTGCATATGTATCTTCTATATGTAAGACTGGTATATATTTATGTATTACATATGTACATATGTATGTACATTGATACGCCGGCAAATAAATTCAGCGCCTGCAAACAATTTACTACTAATTTGTCAGCTAACAATTATCAACAACCAACGCCAGCTGCATTCAGTTCACTTTTGTCACCGTCAGTGCGCTCGCTGCTGTCAATGTCACTTTTATCAGCTGCTATCCATCAACGATGACACAACGGGTTACGTAAGTAACGTAAGTAAGGTGTAAAAGTTACAAGCCCGAACTTTAAAATGAAGGGTAAAAGCCCCGGAACGCACTATCTTAATTTATGAGCGCGAATTAAAAGACTTGTAAAATCTGTCAATAAATTAAGATGAAATTAAGTATTTCATCACAAATCAAGAGCAAATCACCCTGACCTTTCTAACTTTCGGTTATATTTGCGGGGAAATTTACTCAAACTATTTGCCAGTTACCAGTCGGTTAGTTTTATATGGACATCGGGTATCAAATGACCACTTCTCTTCTTCGCTTTTCTGCATTTATGTAAATGAGTTCATACAAATCTTTTTTTTTGTTTTTTTTGCAATATACACACTCACTGTCTGTTATGCTTCGACAGGTTTAGCAGTATATACCTCAACCGCTGACCGGGCAGGACTGTCTATAGACATACTTTTAACGACATTCATCGGGGGGTCTATCAAAACCTTCATCCCCTCCATCGTTACCCAAGCATTGTTGACTATGAGCTGGAGTTGCCAGTGAGACCCTTCACGTCTACCTATTCAAAATATACCGCAGCATACTGAATAAATGTCCACGTCTCCAAACGTTCTCCAAACGTCTGCCTCAAAAAACGTGCTCATCTAATACCCCTCTACCTCTGATTCAATCTCTGGGCAATAGCACGTTTCCTGGACCTTCTGTTACATGACCTCGATGACAAAACTTAGTGGTACTAACCAATATTTCTAGGGCTTTATATATTTAGCTACTACAACAACAATAATGGTCCGAGGTTTGGAAGTATAAAATAAATAGTAAATAGATAAATACTAAAACGTAAAACTATTAGGATGCACTGAATCGACGTAGCCATGTTCGTCTCGCCGCATGTTTGAAAATCAACCACTTCCTCAGTTTTAGAGATATCTGACTGAAATTTAGTAGGCCGTTATTTTTTTATAATGTGTTAATCCTTTGTTGGAACTAAAAGATATAGCTCGGACCCAACTCCAAAATATTTGTATGAACCTTCACGTCGCCGAGACGAACCTTTGACACCAATATTTTAATATCTCGTATAACTTGGTATAATTTAATTAAATTTGACTTTTCAAACAGGTGGCAACCCTCCCACAATATAAATATACAAATATTTTTAAAAATCAGTTGAGCCGCTTCGGAGAAGTTCGGCAACAAACTCCGTGACACGAAGTTTTTACATGTATAAAAGAATTAAAAAAAAAAAAAATGAAAGCGAAAACACCCTTTTTAACTGCTATAAAAAATATTTTCAATATCCAAGCGCAATAAAAATAAATTGCACGCAACCGAGTAATATTGCACAGCCATACATGCATACATACATAAACTTAGTAAGAACATACCGGTTTAATCAGATATTTTCTACATTTCACAATACTTAGAATTTAATTTTCAATGAATACAAGTTTAATTTAATTGAAATAGCAATTAACATTTTGCCGCAATCGCTCTGCTCAATTAGATTGTGCGATTGTAGATTGAAGTTTGTGATTTTTTTCTTTAATTAAGTATTTTTATACATATTTACTTGAACCACCCCGTACAATTTTAGCCTCTGCCATCTCGTCGTTCAATTTCAAAACGGGTCCCACTCACTGATTGTAAACTAAGCTTTTAGTACGCTGTTTAACATTAACAATGTAAATAATATTTATTAACAGTGCATGGCGGTTTTCAAATGTGGTAGAATATTAAAAAGAAATGAGCAGGTAGGGAAAACTGAAAAACCACTCAAATAAATCAAAATGAAACACACTTGTATTTACACTCATTAGCATTAATGATGAGCTGAACGCGAAATGAATAAAACAAACCAACAACAATAGCACAAAAACACACACACACACTAACCCCAGGCCCAGCACAGTGTGTCGGTATTAGCAAGAACATGACAGATAAGAAATTCATATTTTTGCGCATTTTCTGGAATTTATACAGACGTACATACAGTGGCGGACAACTTAATAGGATCAAGACATTTTCACAACTTTGGACTACTGTTTGTTTAATGTTTCTTATTTGTTTTTTCATAAAAGTTATACAACAAACACAGTCTAAATCCACATTTCAAACTTTGTAGAAAAAATATGAAAATTCAATTTTTTTATAAAAGTTCTAGTAGCCCATTAAATTTTAATGCAATAAAGTGCAAGTTCCAATTAACTGAAAGTGTCTGTTCATATTTTAAATTCAACAAAATTTCATCAAATTTTCAAACTTTTTAATTAGATTTTTTTTTATTCTAAGCACGCAGTTTTTTAGCCCATTAAAATTTAGTACGATAAAGTTCGAATGCCCGTTGATTTTTCTAAATTCAACAAAATTTCATCAAATTTTCAAACTTTTTAAATTTAAATTTTTTTGATCTAATTTTTTTTTTAAATGTAACCATGCAATTTTATAGCCCATTAAATTTTATTACAATAAAGTGCAAGCTCCAAATAGCTGAAAAGTTCCGTTACTTGTAAAAAATCATAAAAATTTCATAATAAGGTGCAAGTTTCAATTAGCTGAAAATTTGTGTTAATTTTTTTAAATTCAACAAAGTTTCATAAAATTTTCAAATCTTTTAAATTAATTTTTTTTTTAATTCTATGAATCCATTTAGTACAATAAAGTGCAAATCGCAACTAATGAAAATTTCCGCTGAATTTTTTTTAAATTCAAGAAAATGTTCTCAAATTTTCAAACTCTCTAATTAGATTTTTTTTAAATTCTAAGATGCAGTTTTATAGCACATAAAATTTTAGTACAATAAAGTGCAAATTCCAATTAGATGAAAATTTCGTTAATTTTTTTTTAATTCATCAAGATTTTATAAAATTTTCAAATTTCTTAATAATATTTTATTTTAAAATCTAGGTACGCAGTTTTTGTAGCCCTTTAAATTTTAGTACAAGGTCCAATTAACTGATTTTTTAAATTCAACAAAATTTCATCAAATTTTCAAACCTTTTTAATTATAATTTTTTCTTTAATTTTAAGTACGCAGTTTTGTAGCCCATTTAATTTTAGTATAAAGTGAAAGTTCTAATTAGCTGAAAATTTCATCAAATTTCACACGTTAAGATTCGATTTTTTTTTCTTTAAATTCTAAGTACGCTGTTTTATAGTACATTAAGATTTAGTGCAAATTCTAATAAGTTGAAAATTTCCGTTGATGTTTTTTTTTTTTAATTCAACAAAGTTTCATAAAATTTCCAAACATTTTAATTCGATTTTTTTGTTTTTAATTTAGTACAATAAAGTGCCAGTTCCCATTAACTGAAAATTTCCGTTGATTTTTTTTTTAATTTGCTCACATTTTCTCCCTTATAAAAAAAAAACTTCTAAAAAAAAAAACAAAATATCGGAAATCAACATAAATTTTGGCTATAAAACTGCATACCAGAATTGGTCTAAAATTTCTGATTAAAAAAATTTCCAATTTAGATAAAACTTTGCAAATTTTTTGTTAATATTTGCACAATATTTGAAATCTAGATCTATATAGTATACATATTGCTGTTACGAAATGAGATACACTTTTACAAAAAAAAATAATAATTAACACTAAACAAACAGAAGGAAAATAGTCACAACTTGTCTAAATGTTGCGACCCTGTTAATATGTCCGACACTGTATGCAACATGACTACAAAGCGAGTGAAAAGCGTGAAACATGGCTGGTAAAACTAAAAAATAAAAACATAAATAAATAAAATTTGCTAAAAGCAGTTGTATTATTTATTCAGCGGTCTAAACTCAACCAACCACGCACTCGCCCTACCCCTTTGCTTATTGAGTATCCAGATCCAAATGAGGGTGGCGACAGTGTTGCATAAGCGCACGAATAGACCACCTTCGCATGTCACTGTTAACTAATTTAAAAAGAACCTTGACGGAATTTTAATTAATTTCGTTACTTAGTCGCTAGCGAAGTGAGATGAGCAACAACTATTAGAAAGAAAAAAAAACAAACCAAAAAAATATAAACAATGAGAACAACGAGAACAACAAAGGTAGAGTAAACATAAACAACAACAAACAGTAACTACTATGCACACAAGTAACGGTACCACTTTGCAACTATATATATAAATCTGAAAGCTGAAAGCTGAAAATGGCACAGCATTTTGGGTGACAGCAGACACAGCATACATAGTTTAAGCTGCGCTAAATGGGAAGGCACAGCGTAAGTGGAGGCAGCAAATTCAATTGAAATGTAAAATTTTGCCACCAGCAGCCAAACGCATAAATATCTCGATATCTCTTTGCATATGTATCTTCTATATGTAAGACTGGTATATATTTATGTATTACATATGTACATATGTATGTACATTGATACGCCGGCAAATAAATTCAGCGCCTGCAAACAATTTACTACTAATTTGTCAGCTAACAATTATCAACAACCAACGCCAGCTGCATTCAGTTCACTTTTGTCACCGTCAGTGCGCTCGCTGCTGTCAATGTCACTTTTATCAGCTGCTATCCATCAACGATGACACAACGGGTTACGTAAGTAACGTAAGTAAGGTGTAAAAGTTACAAGCCCGAACTTTAAAATGAAGGGTAAAAGCCCCGGAACGCACTATCTTAATTTATGAGCGCGAATTAAAAGACTTGTAAAATCTGTCAATAAATTAAGATGAAATTAAGTATTTCATCACAAATCAAGAGCAAATCACCCTGACCTTTCTAACTTTCGGTTATATTTGCGGGGAAATTTACTCAAACTATTTGCCAGTTACCAGTCGGTTAGTTTTATATGGACATCGGGTATCAAATGACCACTTCTCTTCTTCGCTTTTCTGCATTTATGTAAATGAGTTCATACAAATCTTTTTTTTTGTTTTTTTTGCAATATACACACTCACTGTCTGTTATGCTTCACAGCTGACATAAAACTCAAATTTTCTTTGCTGAATATGCAAGTGCGGAAGCATACACAGTATGGATGGATTTTTCTCATCATTTGCACGAATGTGGGTATGTACAATGGATAAATTATTTTCTATAGGGTCAAGCATTTTTTGCACGACAGTATCGTTGCTAAACTTCACTCAACTCTACCTGGATTTCTCTGGATGTATTCTATTGTGAACGTAAATTAAAAACAAACAAAAATATCAAACTAAAATTGAAATATAGTAAAAATGTACACAATTTCTCTCATACATATTTATTTCTTTGATCAAAGAACTAAACGCCCGCACACACTACAATGGAAATTACTTAACTTCATCCAAAATTAGTTCGCATAAATCAAGTGAGTACACACTAGTCATTCCTAGCCTATCTTGACAGCTCAGTAGCTACAGGGTTGCTTAGTTCTTTAATCAAAGACAGCTCTGTAGCTACAGGGATGCTTAGTTCTTGGATCAAAGAGAAGCAATGTATCAGATGGGGTACATATTTAATATATTTAATGTTTTTTGCGATAATATCCTTTTATAAATTTACGTTCACGAAAGGCAGCTTCTAGAGGCAGTAAAAATCAAGGAACAGTTGAGTAAAATGCTAAAACAAACATCGTCCAGTTTGGTTATGCGATAACACATTTTTCGATTGTTATCGATCAAATTTAGAGTTGACACATGATTTGGTTTTTCATTTATGATAAAATAAGAATGAGCCATAAATTACGATAAGTGTACCCGAGCTTTGAGCAACCCTGTGGCTACAGAGCTGTCAGAATAAATTAAGAATTTCACATATGAACGATTTATGCGAAGTAATTTGAGTGAAAATAAGAAATTTACGTTGTAATGTGAACATGGCTTAAACCCCCAATATTTTTTTCCACATATTTCTATAAATGTAACGCACAGCATGGCTGATAAATGAACTTTTAGACATTGCGCCAAATGTTAGAACAAAATGTACCAAATCAAACAAAAAAATATCAAATTTTTTATTTAATTTTCAGCAGATAATATTTAAAATATATTTGTAAATTGGGATGTCAATAAATACCAAACAAAACTAATTCCAAATAGCAATAAAAATCGGATGATTATTTTTCCAGAGAAAATGTTGATCCAACTAAAAACTGCTGGGAAATTTTCGCGGAGGAATTTCAAAGTTTCCCTATTTAGAAGTTTGTTATTTTTTACACCAATTCGCTTTAAAATACTTGGATAAAACACTCCCAACACATCAACCCATTTTCCATTTGCCTAATATTCATGATATCTAAAATCATCATCTTCAAAGTTCGAGTGTGACAGACGCAAAGAGGCAAAGGTATTCTCAATTGTTGTATTCATGATTTGAGAAATGAAGAAAACGGCAGAAAATTCACTAGAAGTTTTTACTCAGAATTGGATTGCAATTCTTTGGTTTTTTATTCATCGTATTCTTTATTTCCCAATTTATCAAATTGAAAAGACACGACCAATACTTGTGTAATCATTTTTTGCCATCTCGCCTTTGAATTTTTTGCAATCACAAAGAAGAAATGGGAAGGTTGTAATGTTGTAAAACCAAATAGTAAGATCTTCTCAGCCAATTCTGTGTATGTTTGTCTAAAGTTGACAAAATATAAGTTTACTACATGTTCCGAAATTCGAAACATTTGAACCGTATAACTAAATGCAAAACTAAATTAAAACTGCGCTACATTCTATGCAAATTGTACCAACCAACGGTGGATGTGGTGTCAAAGTACTATTCGGCTTCAAATTTTACAAAAAAAAAAAAAAATCGCAATTGTGCCAACTTTATCGTCACTGTCGCAGAGGTTTACCAATCAATTTTCTTTGATTTCCAATTTTAAAAATTGCCCACACTAATGCCGTCAAAATGTCTCAAACCAGCTGATTTCTTTACACTGTCATTGTTGAATTTGTTCCCATGCAAGTCGTATTTCAATTAAGCTAATAAATAGTCGATTGGTCGTCAAATCGGAACTAGATTACGTATTTACATACATATGTACATATATAGAAGATAGTCGCGCTAAGTGATGGAAGCCTTGGAACGACCGTTGTGTGAACTCCTCGGAACAGTTTACCTCGGCTTGTTTCCGCAAAATCTGTCAGTGAAATTCTTTAGAAATCCGAAGAGATTGTAGCCAGTTTGAGTCACCTTTGCTTTTTTTTTTTTGCACAGTGGTCTGTGAGCAGCAAACCAACCACTTACGAGATGGCAAAAGAATGGAAGTTGACTATAATTTTGATGAGAGCTATAATTAGCTAGTATAGATTTTGAAAGTACTGTTTTCAATTCATTTTATAACCATGGGAAGAGCCTTGGAATAAACTGAATATTTTCACGGCAATAATTTTCCACTTTGTTAGAAATCAGCTGATAAGTTTTCGACATTTCATCGAGTTCTGCGGACATATTCTGGATGTGTTTTGTTGAAATGAGTTTCGAAATTGGTGGTTCTCAGGAGTTTCTGATTGTATGCAGAGATCGTAACGATTATAATTTTTGTAAACAAAAAAAAACCATGATTTGTAGCGATTTGTGATTTTTTTCAATCAAGTTTGACCGTTTCTTTTTAAATCTTTAGTTTTCCGACTAAATTTGATCGATATTTTGGGATTTTTATTTTTTTGATAAAAAAAAAATTATCGTTATTCTGGAATATAAATTTATCCCATCGTAGTTGATCGACAAAAAAATAAAATTAAATTGAAATATAAAAAAAAAAATCTTCTAAATAAAAATAGAATATATCAATATATACTAGTTTTGTTTTGAACGAATTCTTCCTAATGATTTTTTTAACCGAAAACTATCAAAATATCGATTACTCTCGGTCCCTGGTTATATGCACTAAAAAGAATTATCTGGATGGAGAAAACCAGCTTTCAAAAGAAAGAAATGATTTTATTCCAGAACGAAATTTTTTCGACCATTATTTTATACACAGAATCCATTATTATTAATATTATTATTATTATTGAATTTATTTCACAATGAGTATATTTGTAATTAAATTAATATTTATTATTCAAGTTAAGTAACGAAAAGTTCAACAATTTATAAATATTAAATTTTTTGTATCTCCGATAAATTGAATTTGAGTAGGCCAGAAACTTTTGCACCTTACTACGTCCATATTTACTGTCAACTCATTTTTCATTGTAACGATGATTTAATTAATAACCGCGCAATTTATGGCATTGAAGAGCGCTACTAAATTATCGGCTAATCTGCTCGCAACGGCGGTGTGCATTCAGTCAAGCGGCCACAGCCAGTGTTACCGCGAGATTTGAAAGCAATGCCTTGCCCGAGAAAATTCATAAAGATTCAAAAACATCCTGTTTGGTTTTTAAAATATGGTCATTGTACGAGTATTTCAATATAAATACTACAACGCAAAAACAAGTAAAAAACAATTACAGAAGCACTTCTCTAGAATGTAGAGGGCCTGAGCAAAGAACGTAGATTACAAAAAAGTTGCATGATGTTCATTTCCTATGGCAAGAACTCTCGCCCGATTTCATCACAACCAGGAAGCAATTGGATCTAATCAGATTCTAATGTCAATCAAAGCAAAAGTCAAATCAGTTCAGCTATGGTGAAATTGGACGAGACTTTCTGTTAGAAAAAAACTGCACTTGGAGGTTTTATTTTCGCTGCAGCTGCCGTAATATAAAGCTGGACATTGCACTTTTATTAATTTGTATTAAATTTACTGTGAAAATCAACAAAACTCAAAACCAAAATGTGTCCCTTTAATGACGTTAATCCTTGAAACTAGGCAAGTACGAAGCAACGGCAGTATCGGGTCTTGCAATAGGAACGCACAAAAGTTTTATTTAAATAAAACAAAAACGGTTTGGGATATGAATTAAATTCTTTATTCCTGTGAAAGTACATTCGATGCCATTATGTATGGAACTCGATTTCTTTTGCATGGGTAACACGGGCACGCTTGCAGAAGTCCAGACGCTGAACCCAATTTTCGACGGTTTTCAAGCATAAATCGGCCGATACTGCTGCAATTTCACGATCGAAATTCTTTCGAAGTTCATCAATCGTCGCTGGCTTGTTGGCCTAGACCATAGACTTGACGTAGCGCCACAGAAAATAGTCTAACGGCGTCAAATTGCACGACCGAGGCGACCGATTGACTGGGCCATTTTCAATAAATCGATTGTGACATTCGCTGTGTGGCTTGTGGCGTCTTCCGTGTTGGAACCACATAACATCCAATTCGGGCCAAAAATATTCGGTTATCATTGAGCGGTAGCGATTCCCATTCATAGCAATGTGCCGGTCTTGATCATCACGGAAGAAGTACGGCCCAATGACGCCGCCGGCCCAATGACGCCGCCGGCCCATAAACCGCACCAAACCGTAATTTTTTCAGGATGAAATGTTGACTCATGGAGTACGTGTAGATTGCTGCCTGTCCAATAGCGCATATTTTGCTTATTAACGAAGCCATTCAGCAAGAAATGACGACGACCATAAATTGGACGTAGCGCTCTTGAGGCCATTGACTCCGAATTTCGGTTGTAGATTTTAATAATTTCGACTCGTTGTTGGATCGTCTATCTTTCCATGATGAAATGGCAAACCTTACTGAAGAGAAATGTCAAAAGAGCGGGAAAGAATAAGGCGTCGTTTGCTGTCACTATCGGTCTACTTTTGTAGCGTCCCTATTGAAAACCCCCTTTACTTTTGTCGTTACCTCTATTCTCTGTATCGATGTATTTGTGTTCTTTTTGATTAAACTCAAATCCTATTATTTCAATCAAAAGAACGTAGATCACAAAGAAGGTGTATCACTCCCACCGTTCCTCCTCTAACAAAAAAAAAAGCTCGCTCGAGTTCACCATACTAAAACTATGTAATTTGACCTTTGCTGATTAGTATTAGAATCTGATTAGATCGAATTGCCTTCTGGTGTGGTGGAATTGGAAGAAATTCTTGGCACAGGAAACGAAACGCCACGCAATTTTTTTTTTAATCTACGTTCTTTATTTCACAACCATACAAACTTTTCACAAGAAATAGGCAAATATATTTAGTAAGTCGCACTTATATGATGTATTGTAAGATTTTCCGCACATTCCTGTATTAATCTTTTATGCGCTTCAAAAAATGTGTAAGATATCGACAATGTTTTTTATTTATTTTTATTGCATTTGAGTACATCTGTTAAAATGGTATGAATCGATTTTGAGTGACCGATTTAATTCTGAGCCATCTTTTTGATTTAAATTTGAAAGGATTCAGATATCACATTTTTTTTATTTCGCCCGGACATCGCTAGTTCGTAAACTTATTTAAGAGATACAAAAAATGTAATTTTCATATTTTCATATTGCAAATGATATAAACCAATTACGAAATAAGTAACATAATAAATTCCATTTATTCTAGTTATAAATATGTTATGAATATTGCATATACTCCGCTTATAAAAATAAAAATATTAAAACAAAAAACCTAACAAGAAGTATTCAGAAAACTTATGCCAAATCTTAAGCCAATGACAGATATATCGCTTGTTTCGCGTCAATTATATGTAATTTCCCTCATAACCACCGCCGATGCTAAAGCGAAAAGGAAAGTTCGACAACTCTTAATATTTTCGCTTGTTTTGACAATCAACTGATTTTCATATTTTTTTCATTTACTCGCATTCGCTTGAAAACAGATGGTACAATTTGCTACGAAAAACAAATAAACAAAAAAAAATTGTAAATTTAAAGATTAACTTAAATAAATGTGCAGCATTATAGATTTTTAACGTTTCACAATAAATAAATGAGTGTTGTCAAACGTTTACTGACGCATCTCTTTTTTGCATTTTTCGCTTTTCGTACAAAGTTTTAAATGTCACGCAAAGCCACAGCTTTTTATGTTTCATTTTCGAAGATGGGTAAATCCCTTCTTTTTCCGTGCATTGGCAACCCAGCTGATTTTATTTCTCTTTTATAGTTCTTTGATTTGCACGCTAGAAAATGACAAAATTTCATTCAAAAACATTTTGGTTGTATTTCCATTAAGAAAATTAAATATTGCCCAGTTCAGACTGGAAGTACTGCAAGAACTACTTCTATTGTGGCATATTTCGCGCACTCGATGCTTTGCTAGCAAAGTTCGAAATGTCACGCAAAGCGACAAAGTCTTGTCTGGCATGGCCTTTACGATTTTAGAGAGATACATCCAAAGAAAAAATTCGAAATTAAGTTTTCTAATTTTGCCCTGCACTACTATTTTCTCAAACATTTTCTCAAATATTTTATCAATTTTGAGCTACATATGTAGATCCAAATGGCAACACTAATTGCACCTGGTATAAATTAGCAGCTGCAGCGGGCTTCCCACCCACACAATAGCCACTAATTAACTTCAACACAGAAATACATAGTGAGGGGCAAATGCAAGGGAGCAGAGAGAAGTGAAAATAATGCACCAAATGTCAAAATAGAAACAATCAAAAATTAAAAAATAAAGGAAAGAATAAATAATAAATAAAAAATAGACTTAATTGCGAAATATGTACACAGAATAGATTATGTACATATGTATGTATGTCCATCAACCATGTTATATCAGTTGCAATGTTATCTATTATTTAGTTTTTTTTTTTCATTTTTTTTTTTGTAAGAATTTAAATGTTTGCGCCTAATTGCATTACATAAACCTTAACTGGAGAGTTAAGTAAACGCACAAAAGCAAAAAAGAATCATACAAAGTTGATAGCAATCGTTTATTAGGTATTATTATATTGTATTATTGTAATTAATTTATACCTCAATTTATTTCAGTGCCTGGCATAGAAGGCGTTATTTATTTGCCTATAAATCCACCGCAAGGTACTGTGGCCACTCCAAATTTGATTTAATGAAACATTTTATATGCTCTTGAGTTATTTTCGAACAATATTTCATAAAGCGAAAATATTTCCGATTACAAGCAAGAGAGTCATGAATTAAAAAGATTATTGAGTAAATCATAGTAAAAGGCTCCAAATGGCACCATATGTTCTTCAGAGACATAAAAAAAATCGTTAGAGACTAAATTTGAAAGTAATATTCACACAAAAATGTACTAGTTTTTATTTGATACTTTAGAAACTCAAATTCAGCTTTAAATATTAGAGACTTTCGCGTAAGGAAAATCAAATGAAAAGTGCAACAAACTATTCGGAAAATTTAATTTTCTTATTGCTTAATGCGATGTCAAATGTTTCCCAACTTTACTCAAGATTTATGTCATTAAAAATTAACTCGAACTCATTGTTTTCTTTTTCAGCTTTCTTTAAATTTTTTGGCGTGCTGAAAACAGAACGAATTCATATAGGGTAAAGTAAAAAAAAAATTCATTATTTTTGCATTAAATTGAAGATTTTATTTAGTATAGTTGGAATGATCGGAATTAGCACCATTCTGTTCGATAGCTTGTTGCCATTTTGCAGTTAATTTCATAATGCCACTCTCATAGAAACCCTCGTCCCTATTGGCAAACAACTGGCACAGTCGCTTTTCGCATGTTTTTCTTGGGGCGAATTGTTCACCAGCAAAATCGTTTACGATAGACAGGACCAGGTAGTAATCACTTTGTGTCAGGTCCGGTATATAAGGTGGATGCATAAGAACCTGCCAACCAAGCTTCCGGAGCTTCTGACGAGTCACTAACGAGGTTCGTGGCCTGACGCTGTCCTAATGGAGCACAATTCCTCTTCCTTCAGACGGTCAAATTGTCGACAGTACAGGCCCGAATTAAGAGTTTGGCCGTAAGGTAGCAGCTCATAGTGGATGATTTTTTGCCAATCGCACCAAACACATACATACATAGTTGGTGTCCATTTTTGGCGCGTGCTCAAACAAAACTGAGTCAAGCAATCACAAAACTGTCTAAGAAGTCTCTTATACAACACGAGACACAGATTATTTAAGCCATCTATTGGAAAAATAATGAATTTCTTTTTACTTACCCTGAAATGAGGTGGAGTTGAATGAACATCTGAGCAATTTCATCGCACGCCTAGAAGTATCAAATTGGATGTATTTTCTTTTTTGCTTTTACGGCTTTTAGTGCTGAAGCCGTAGAAGAAAAAACAAAACAAACGGCATGTGCATTTTGTTGTAGGGCATGCGACACCACCTGAGATATAGATTCACCTTGGGTGAAGAGAATGTGACGCAGCATGTGGTACGACTAACCCTCTCTTGAAAGTTTCGATAGTATCAGCTATTTTTTCTAAGTCACAACAGATTTGGTTTACAAAACCCGTGTGTATATTATATGTCTTATCTCAATCGTGTGTATTTTCAATGTACATATTTCATCTCAGTTCTTTCCACTGGCAAATCAGTTGTTAAGTCACAGTCAATTTACTCTTCCGTATCAGCGCAATCTTGAGTTCTATGATTCTTGGCACAAAGAACGAAGATTACATAGAAGTTGCATCCCATCCCACCGTTTCTCTAACAGAAAGCCTCGTGCGATTTCACCATACCAGAACTAATTTCACCTTTGCTGAGATGGTATTAGAATCTGATTAAATCCAATTGGTTGTTGGTTGTGGTGAAATCGGACGAAACGAAACGCAATGCAAGTTCTTTGTAATCTATGGTATTTGGTAGACATTTCGTCATATATGTCGAAAGAGAATCGATTAAAATTTATACTAACCAAAAAACAATGAACAGCGGGCTAGTTTCCCCACCATGAAGGAAAGTTACTAGTTCAAATATAGTATCTAATAATATACGACTTTGACTGGTTGTTTTATAATGCGCTGACAATCACTGGATATGACAAAAATACCAATTCCTACTGAGAGACCAACTGTAAAACTTTTCTCTCAACTGTCTCTGAACGACACGTTTCCTCCACGTCAGAGTAGACAGTTGGCGCCGTTGTTGGGAGATTGAGCGCCCTCTGGTGGTGTTAAAAGGCTACACATCTTGAACTAAATAATTTTGGGCTAGAGAAATTGGTTGGAGGGTAGTTTCAGTAGAGCAAATAAAACAATAAAAATTACCACACAACAAATCAAATTTCATCGCTTAAAAAAAAATCAAATTAGCTACGTGTTCAATGTGCCTTGATACTAACGGTATTTAGCTTACATTCAGAAAACAAATGCATTGCACTCTCTATTGGTTTGAATGACATATTTTTTATGATACATAAATATGTATGCAAATACTATATAAATAAACTCACTTTTTATTGCATCATTCCGCATACATTCAACTTACAAAAAAAATATTTTCCAATCAATAAACAATGTTTGTTTACTAACAAATGCCTCAGGCTTCGATTACGTACCTGAAAGTAGAAAAAAGAAAAACATTTTATATTTTGTTTAGCAAAGAAAAAAAACAGAAATCAATTAAAATTGTAAACTGTGTTTGCGTCCATTCATAAATTTACAGACACACACACACACACACACAAATATAAAGAAAATTGCAGTGTCTGTTCAGAATTTTTAGTTAGTATTAATTTTTGAATTTTTACACATTTTTAACACTTAGTTATACGATCAAACGATACCATGCAAGTATCGATAATTTTACGTTACAAGTACGAATGTTCGATATTTAAAAAATTATCGATACAATGAATCGATATAATTTACTGCATGTCGAATATCGGTTCTTCCCGGGCCCATATATGCCATTACTGATTTTGGAGAAATTGATATTGAAAAAATCGAAAAAAATAAAATATTTTTTTAATGAAATTTAAAAACTCGCTTAAATTAATAAACTCGAAATTTTTTCATGAATTCCAAGAATAAAACAATATATGCCGATACCGATAACAGTGATATTGATCGCTTAAATTTGTAAACTCGACAATGACAAATTCCTTTATGAATTCCAAGAGTAAAATATTTTTTTTACATTACTTTCTACATTCCATTGGACGGCATAGACCAAATTAGAAAAAAATGCAAATTAAATATCGATCTCAATTTCTTCGATAAATCGATTAACGGGCCGTGAAATATCGATATTCGAAATAATCGATATCGTATCGAACATTTATAGTTGGAAGTAGTATCAAAAGGAAGGGTAGGCTCATTTTTTTTTTTGTTATCGATTATTGGGCAGTGATTGATATCATATCGAATATTTCGAGTTGAAAACAGTACCGGAAGTGAGTATATTTATTTATTTTCATTTACTAAATATTGACCAAAAGTTAAAACTTAGGGTTAACATGTGCATTTAGCTTTGGCATCTTTGGCCTTAAGCTTGGGGTATTTGTTAGTTGTGTTTACATAACAATTTGGTTTTTTTGAGGTATTCTATGACTTTACGAAGGGAGTATAGATACCTGAAAAAATATCGTATCTTAAGTACCGATACCTACTGGCGTCGAATATGTTTTGACGAAGCTAGATACATATAGGGACACTTCGTCATCTTTCGTAAGTCTGTTTTTTTTTTACCAATGGCGAGCTATTCGTAGTATTACCGAAAGTCGAAAACATTCTTGGCTGTTTATTCAAACCATGTAGAATAATTTTTGTATTTCACATCTAAGGTGCACAAGTGGTGTTCGAAATTTCTGGGCTGGGATGTGTCGAATTTTTTTTTTTTTGTTATCGATATATCGATTCGATAAATATTGATTCCAAAAATCGATTATCGCACCACGAAACTTAATCGATATCATATCGAACATTTATACTTGGAAGCAGTTTTAAAAGAAAGTACACATACCTGAAAAATATCGAATCTTAAGTATCTATACCTACTGGTGGGGAATAGTTTTTAACGAAGTTATATAAATATAAGGACACTTCGTCATCGCTAGACGAAGAAGTGTTTGCAATTTCTGTACAGGGGTATGTTGAACAATTTTTTAGTTATATTTTGACTTTTTTAATAAATGAAAGTAATGGCGTAGCTGTGCCGTGAGAACCCCTGTCCAAAAAAAAATAGTCTGCATATGTGGATGGCAATCGTATTAAAAATAATTCATCGGTATCCGTGATCCGATGACTTATACCATGTATGTATGTATGTATGTATATGTGGTTTAATTCCTTTTAAAGGAAATTGAAATTTAAACGAATGTCCCTTTATAGCTCCTGTACGAAAGGTTAGAATGATAATTGATAATAATAATATCATAACTTCGCTTGCGATACCTTTCACCTGCAGCACAAAGTTCCCTAAAATGACTTCCAATGAGGGCAGCATCCTAAGCTGAGGGCCAAACACAGCATTAAATAAAGAAACTTTGTGGTTAAGAGTCAATAAAGAAGGTTATGCCAAAAGGGTCGCTTCCTTTAACAATTAAAACAACAAAACCCACCGTGAAGGGCAAGAAAGGGATGCGGTTCAATCAGCGTGCGTTTACATTGCTAATTAATCTCGGAACTTAATTAAAACGTGTTGACATTCTTGAAAACCCAAAAACTCAACAACACATTCGTAGCTGCTTTAAACACTCAGCCCGCCCCAGCTGGACTGGCAAGGAGGTGGAAGCGTATGAGTATGTGGTCGGTGTTTAGACCAGCAGGAAAAATAATACTACTAGTGAAAAAAATGCCACTTCGCGGGACGATTTGTTGTTGGTTAAATAAACCCCACCTAAGTTAGCGAATCCATGAATTGAAAACCAGGCTCAGGAGGAAATGTGATGTTTAGGCGCAGCCGGGCACAGGAACTAATGTGTTTCAAGACAGAGCTTGACGGGCGAACTAAGTAGATGGTTCTTGTCATAGCCTGAGCTGAAGCTCTACTTCTACGACGGGTGTAATCGAAATCCAATTACGGCATTCATTGCGTGAGAGAGTGAAGGAAGGATCAAAGGCTTGTTTAATATATGACTGGTTTTGTTTTCTGAAAGTGGCACGGATTTCAGGAAGTGCCGGCTTGTGTACTCCCTGAATGAATAACCAAGAAGAAACAGCTTGCTTACAGAAAGGATCGTGGTGTATACGGTACTCGGAGGGCACCAGAAGATATAGGCAAGCAGTTTGGGCTGCGGCGTTCTAACAAGTCTGTAACTTTATCTAATGTTTCCTGCTTGTTCCCGAAAACTATACCGGCAAAGCTTATAGTCTAATTGTGTTCAACGTCTCAATTTGTTGACATTGTGCTCTATATTTAAGTGACGATTGTGTTGCTTGATCGCGGAGGAGACCAAGCTGTGGATGATGTCCCTTCAAAAATTTCGGATGGTGACCGTGGAGATTGGAGTACCGGCTTGAATATCTAAATCCAACACATTTTGCTTAGACCGTTTTGTGAATGGAGTCGCAATGGACTTATTAGAGTTTAGGAGATCTGAAGGCAATTGACTCCGTATAATTCCCAAACTTCATATATGTCAACGAGAATTAATGCGACCTAATTAGTTATAGTTCTGGAAGCGAACCACTTCAGTGCTGTTTGAATTACCTACAGGGTACACACGCACACACATGTATGCCCAGGTGTGTGACGTCTACCAGAAGCCGCTATTTCTTTTATATCTCCTTCAGTTACTTCTTCATCTGCTAGTTTATAGACCCAACAACAGGATGGTTATGCCCAGCAATTTGCGAAATGACACTCAAGTTTACTCTCATTAAACAAATAACAATCCCAGACACAGCACAATCTCCCGATTCAAGAACAACAACAATCAAATTGTTGTGCGTATGTGACAGGCTGAAGGAAGAGCGGAAAGTGACTACACTTAAAGGACGGCGTTTTAGCTAGACAACCTTACGAATATAACCTCAGTGTAAACAAAACAAAAGGAAGAAAATATAACAAGTTAGCATTTTAAATAGGGGGAAAACAAAAACCCCCCAACATGTAAGTATCATTAATCAAATGATAAAAGGGCGCAGGCAACTTGAACAGCACGGGATTAGAATTGGAGGTACACACTTTGTTTGACAAGTAAAAATTGGAAAAAATAAGTACGTGCTCGACGGAAGGCGGAGTTCAACACGCTAAGCAAAATGCAGAATACATGCAATATCCGTAGACACGCGTAGGAGAGCAGGAGGCGATCTTGTTTACTTAAATGTCATCTCGCTCGCGGCGATGACAGCTGAAACTCCCCACAGCGGTAAAGATAGCAAGAACAGATAATGCTGCTTGGAAACATGAAAGAGTTCAAAATAGCATGTCACTCATTGTTGTTGCGTGAGGCTGGACAAGCTGAGGGAAACTAAGGAGAAATACCCCCCAAAGGAACTACAAGGAAAATTATATAAACAGCCAATGCAGCAATGGGGTGAATATGGAGAAAAACAATACATTTTACAATTAACAGTTCACAGAAGCTGAATAGCCGGCGGATAGGCTTTAATAAAGTGGAAAATATATTTTCATAAACGTTTTTCGCACATCAACCAGAAAGTATTGTATTTAACAGTACAAAATGGAAAAAAAAACCAAAAGTGTAGCAGTAGTCATGCGAGTAGCCGTAATAAATAAAATTTACACAGGCGTATACTGCCACCGCTGACAGTCTCCGAGTTAGAGGCCAAGAAAAAGGGCAAACCCAAATGACATAAACCAGCATACCTTTGATGGCTCTAGGCCTACGGTTGCGGTTTTAGATCCTATGATTGCCGCAGAAAAGAACACTTTGTCAAAAGTGCACAAAAAGCAAACACAGCCAGGCAAAGTACTCGCAAAAACATAAACACACGTCGGTGCATACAGTGGCGAGCAATAAAACTGCCATTTTTATGGTTTCACTTATTTTACAAAAACTTTATGGTACATTGGACCGAATATGTGCTCGGTGTTCGTTCACAGCACAAGTTTGGCTAATTATAAAATTTTTGATTTAAAAATGGGATTTTCGCATTGAATACATTTAAATAATCTAGCAATTTACCAAAAACAAAAAGTTCAAAATTACTTTTATTGAATTCTAAATTTCGAAAACATGCTTAAAAAAAAGTAAAAATTGGTTAGACAATTAGACAAGCACATCAAGAATTAGGCAGTAACTTTATTTTGCGGAATTTGGCATTTTAAACTCCCAAAGAGCAAATTATTCATAAAATTTCAAAAACGCAAAACTTCCCGAACTAACAGCTATAATCGAAGTCACCCGGTATTCAGTTGCGAATTACGCGTTGAGTTTCTGCGCCGCCAATCTAACCTAACTTACCTAACCGGAGGAAAGCGGCATACCTGGAAACTGCGCGGCAGAAGAGCTCGCAAGGTAAGGAACCGACTTGGGCGAAGTGAGGTTAGCGTCTCGTTGTCTTTTTGCAAGCGGCGCCTCAAATCATCCTTCATTCAATTGCTCAACGGAAGATGGACAACGGAAACCACGTGCTTAATTACCAAGTTATTCTAGTCATTAGAGAAAATGCAACCCTGGCGTGTAATTTATTGTTGCTGGTGTCCCATGAAACGCAAAAAATTCTGTATGAAGGTACATTTCAAAACTTCGAAGCATGGTTATTTATCTAAAATTCTAAGCAGTCTCTAGTCTATAATGGAGACTTTTCGGTGGTGTGAATGGGTTTGAGACTATTAGCGGTTCTGTAAGCCGGCTCTAGTATATTGTCTCAAAATAAAGTCACTAATTTGTCAGCTGGCTCTGAGCCGATATTCTGTAACTCAGTCTCAGCTCAAGTAACTAAATTTGAGACTTTCAATTAGAGACATTTTTTGTGACTTGAGACGATATCGGTATTCAGTAAGCAACAGTCTCAAAAAATTTCACCAATGACTGTGGTGAAAAGCCGTAGACGTAATCAGCTGATAGTTTGTTCAGTTAGAAATGCTCAATCAACTTCAATATACTTTTTTAATTCCTGGTCAACAGCATTATTGCTCTTTAAAAATTAAAACAATATGGGTAGCGTAAAATTAAAATTTAAATTAATCGTTCAAAATTCTTATAACTGCATTTTATGTGAATTGATTATTTAAAATATAGCGTGCGATCAAGGACCAGATCGAGTGCTATTTCATTTTCGCGTTTGTTCAATACTTTCCTCCATTTCTTTGTTTTGTAACCTGCTCAGAACCAACTGACAAATTAGTGACTATATTTTGAGACTAAAGAGTTGAGACACCTTACTGAATAGCGAATAGTCTCAAAACCAATCTCACCAGCGAAAATTCTCAATAAGTGACTAGAGTTTGCTTACAGAATACCGGCAGTAGTGACTTGAGATGAGACTGAATTACTAACTACCGCCATAAATGTTCGCCAATACTCGTAATCGCATCTATATTGTTGAGCTTTCATTGCTCACTACTGTGCCCAAATATCAGAAGCAAAAATACAAATTCCACCACTCCCGCCAGTACTGTCTGACGTTAGACATTTGACAGGTGCGGTTTTGCTACGTGCGTGCCTGTCATGCCTGGCGTGCGGATAGAAAAACTTGCAAATTGTCACACAAGCGGCAAAGCAGCCAGCTCAATGGTACAACAAGTACTACAAACATAACGCAAGTGGAATCTAACGGAATGAATTTTGTGCACTGTACAGAAACTGTTACCCTTTCCACATTGTGACAAGTTACATGAAATGGGCTATATGTATGTAGCTATCAGATGACCCAAGCCACGCTCCACGCATAAAAACACACCACTACTCCGCCGCACTAGATGTTTGTAAAGCTCGGTAGGTAGCACACACGCATACCTGAGCGTGCAAGGTAAGTAAATGCTCTGACCAGGAATATAACTTTGCTCCAATAAATTGAAATTTATATAAAGGAGGAAAAACGGTATATGCGAGTACGGAGGTAGCGGTAGTGCTTTTGTGTTGGGACATGTGTCAGACGGGCCGTCCAATTACGGAAACAATTAAGGTGTACATTGTTAGCAGGGATTCAGCGCGGTGTACTGTATTTACAATGGCAAATGAAAAGAAAAAAAAAGTAACAACAACTTGATTGCATCAACAAAATGAGTGAAGTGGAATAGAATTCAAAGGAGATGATGGAGAGTGCGAACATTCAAGGGAAAGAATTAAATATTTTCCTTACAGAGATTTGCACTCACTTTGCTTGAAACTTAATGGGTATTTGTATATTTACAGAGTGTTTCACACAATAAATTCGTTTGTAAAATTTTAAAGAAAAAGTGGGTGAAAGTTATGACACTTTATTTTTGTTACATATTCCCTATACCCAATGTGCGCTCTCGAAACCAATATTGCGCCTTCCACGCTGAGAGCAAGTGACAGTGACGTCATAAAAGCTAGAGAAGAAGAGTGAAAAAAAATTCTTTAAAAAAAGAAGAGGAAGAAGCGGACAAACGGCAGAATAATTGAAAAGTTTTTTTTAGCATTGTTTGTGTAAAATGATTATGTTTCGTCGGCGAATGTCAGGGTGGATGTTGTCTAATCGACAAAGAGAGAACTAGCGGTCTGCGAAAGCCGCAATCTTGTGTTCTATCTATCTTAATGCGCTCTGTAGTTAAGTTATTTAAGACAAGTTGTTGGCATTTTCCCCCACCCAAAATCTTCTCTTTCATTAGAACCAGTACTTTTTCAATTGAGTTTGCATCTGGACTTTGTGAAGGTCAATCGAGCTTTTGTATTCACGCAAACTTTAGCAAACATTTTTCGTACAGTTTGGTCATAAACTTTGCGTCGAGATTTTGTAAAAAATCAACTGAAGTATCAAATCCCTTTTCAGAAATGATCTAAATGGTCCAAATACTCCCCTGTCAATGCTAATCGTTTTTCAACATGCGCATCAATCGAAGGGGGTTTTGAAATATACTCCTATTTCTGCGCCAGATTCTGTCAATCCCCAGCTGCTGGTACAAATGGAAACGTCTATATTTATTGACGAAAGCTTTCGTTTCGCTTGCCTTATATACCAATTTCCACCCCAAAGTAGTAGGAGTCTAGGTACCTTAACCTTAGTCTCGCAGAGGCATGGGCAACTGAGTAGAAAATGAAAAGATGATTCAACCTCGTCATCCTCCATTCATTTGCTGCAAAAAAGGTCAAAGACTATATTCAACCCCTAACCGCATAAATACCCATCGGACAAGGTCCAGTCAGCACTCCTGCGAAGATCGAGAGTTGTAGCTTTGTTAGCTGCCTCAGCTCCTTCGAACGGCCACGATCGCTGCAATTCTGCATGTCGTAGTAGTTGCCCAGCGCGCGCTGAGCCGGCAGAGAGCCCATCTATCAAACAGAAGTCAGTAGGCGGCCAGAGGAGCTCCCTTCCTCTCCATGCATGGAGTATTAGCTCATCAACTATGAAGTTTCCTGCAATGTCGCTATGGCCCGGCACCCAAATCAGTCCGATGTCAAGATATTCAGAGGTGGCTATGAGAGAAGAGTCAGGCACTCCCCGACAAGTTTTGACTTGACAATTAAAGATCCTAAAGCCTTAATAACGACCTGACTATCAGAGTAAATGTTTCCCCACCTAAAGGGCATTGTATTGGTGAGTAGCCGCCAATCGGCTGCCTCCTTGATTGCAGTCACCTCCGCCTGAAACCCACTACAGTAGACACGCACAGTACACAGTACACTTTGGTAACAGTTTTTCAAATAGAGAGCACCGGCTGTCGCTCCGACTAGCCTTTAGCGAAGAAATGCTTAAATATCATCAGTATGGTATCTTTAATTTTTCAAAAACTTCAACAGCCAACGAAAATGGCCGAGCATTAGTTATCGCTACGAAATTAAATTGCTAAGGCTTAACACCACAATTACTTCCGCTTTCACGACAACGATAGGGTATCTTAAGTATTCTCATAGCAATATTGTGCCAAGTAATTTTGAAAGCTGCCTTTCTTTATACAAAAGCCGCTTTATAAATTGTATATTAAATAGCTCAGTGTATAGAAGCTTGCAGACAAGCTGGTGGCAAACTACAATGGTATAATAAGGGATTTCCCCATTGTCCAAAGCCAAATTTAGTGCATCTTTTGTTACATGTTCTCCATTAAACCAGTTTCACCAGCTCTTCAATTATACTCGGACAAAAAAAAACGGACAACAAATAAGTAGGAAAATTGCGAGCGCGCGCTGGTATAAAGCAAAGCTGAAAAGATTGCCAAAAACACAAAAAACGTTCGTTTATGCGGCTGCCATTTACAGCCGGTACCAGCGTCTGGGAGCGCCCACAATTCCCCCAAAAAAAAAACACCAAAACAATACACTCCTCACGCTCACAGGCAAGGTGCTCGTCGTTTGGAGAGAAAACAGGGACAATTAACAGCCAGACAGCGCCAAGCAGTAGACTGTGCTGCGCTAGCCAACGAGGAGCCAGCGCCGCCATTGTCCCTTTCCTTCTCTTCTCTTGTGCCGTGTCAGAAGTAATTTATGTTGAGCTGGTTTTATTTTATTTGGTTGCAACGTACGTAGATAGTTAATTTATTTTTTATGCAACTTCGTTGATAATAAAAATCTATGCTTTTTGGTGGAGCGTAACAAGAGGACACTCATGTGAGGAAGTGTGAAGAATAGCAGTAACAAATTTATACAACACACCCACAATACTCGTACAACGACACTTCGAGTTTCTCCTCCACCTTTGGACTTGCGGCAGCTCCTGAATGTTGACAGTTAAATTAATTGTCTACTTTTTTCAAAAGTTTTTAGTTTCTACTAAATTTTTTACACATACACTTGCATATACAGTGACTCAAACAATTGATCACAAGTTTTTTTTTTATAATATTCGCATTGTTTTTCATGCTAAATTTTTTTCGTTAATCTTGTACTTATTGAGCTCTCACCGCGAATAAAAAGTAATCGACATTTTTCAAAATTTTATTTTTGCCAAATCTGCACGCAATATTGCCCGGGTTGCCTAAAGCTCACAGTATATCACATGTCGCGCTTTCGTTTCCATTTCACGAACATTATAGAAATTTTTGAAGTAAACTCTCTTCGCTATCTGCTTATGGAATCGGCAAAAGACTTTTACTTCTGGCTCGCGCAATTTAGTGTAATCTTGAACGGAAGTGATGTGTATGCTTGCATCTGTTTGGGTTTAATTTGCTTCAAGCGCGTTGTCAAAAGGTGACCAGTTGACCGACGGTAGGCTTTCATGTGGAGATCATCTCGAATAAATCTTGACATCGATATTTCCATTCCCTTGACATAAGTTTCTATTCTCTAAGGGGATTTCTGCGAACGCATTCGCGTACAGTTTTTTTTTTTTGCTGAATTGTTTCGAATCACTCGCGGACGACCACTTCTCTTTATGTCAGCAACTGTCGACGCTTGTGCGATTAACAAATGTCGAAATATTAAGTTTTTTGAGAAGCGCATAAATTTCACTAGCGCTTTTTTGTGGAGGAGAGTCGCCGCCAGATTGAAAACTCGAATTTTATTAAAGTACACAGAAATTATATGAAATATTAACCTACTACTACTACTACTATTAACTCCTACGACTACTACTACAACTACTAAGTACTACTACTATTAACTACTACTACATCACTATGACTACTACTGCTACTACTAATTACTACCACTCTTTTTACTCATTTTTACTAATTGTAATACTAATTACTACCACTATTTGTACTAATTTCTACTACTACTTTTACTAATTACTACTACTATTTTTTCTAGTTTCTACCACTATTTGTACTAATTTCTACTACTACTTTTACTAATTACTACTATTATTTTTTCTAATTACTACCACTATTTGTACTAATTTCTACTACTGTTTTTACTTATTCTACTACTAATTTCTACTACTACTTTTACTAATTACTACTACTATTTTTTCTAATTACTACCACTATTTGCACTAATTTCAACTACTGTTTTTACTAATTACTACTACTATTTTTTCTAATTACTACCACTATTTGTACTAATTTCGACTACTGTTTTTTGTAATTACTACCACTATTTGTACTAATTTCTACTACTACTTTTACTAATTACTACTACTATTTTTTCTAATTAATACCACTATTTGTACTAATTTCTACTACTACTTTTACTAATTACTACTACTATTTTTTCTAATTACTACCTTTATTTGTACTAATTTCTACTACTGTTTTTACTAATTACTACTACTATTTTTTCTAATTTCTACCACTATTTGTACTAATTTCTACTACTGTTTTTACTTATTCTACCACTAATTTCTACTACTACTTTTACTAGTTACTACTAATTACTACTACTATTTTTTACTAATTTCTATTACTATTTTTACTAAATTATACTACTATTTGTAGTAGCGCTACTACTAAGTGTTACTAACTACTATTACTAATACTTCTACTACCCCACCCAATTTTAATTACTAGGTACTACTCCCTTATTTAACACTTTATCTCTTTATGAAGTCGCCAAGGAAGTTTTACTTTTGGCCCGCGCACTTAGGTAATTAAGTTATTGAAGGCCATTAACAACAACTCCTTATTAGAATTTTTTTTTAATTTTCCACACAGTTTGAAATTCTGATTCAGTATATGCCTCTTTTCTATATTAACGAAAATAAAATTTAACACGAAAAACATTGCAAATATTAAAAAAAAAAAAACCCCCAAAATGTGGTCAATTGTTTGAGTCACTGTATATATCTATACAAGTACATACACTTGTGAAGACATCAGAGGGCGAATTGTAACACAAACAGACGAGCGTAAGAGGATATGACACAGTCATATGCTTGTCGGCATGTGACAAAAGCGTCAGGATTTCCTCAACTTTCAATGTTGTTGTTGTTGCTTCCGCAAAAGTACATTGGCAACAAAGGACATGTAAGTGGCAAGAAAAGTGTAATTGAAATGAAGTAACAGAGCGTAAAAACAGTTTTAAATTAAATTGTACGCTACACACACATGCACACGCACACACTCACACACACACACGCGCGTCATATTTAGGCAGACCGGCAGGAGCGTAACTAAAGTAACTTTTTTGCACACCAAAACAAAAAAAAAACACAAAAATTAATCTGTAATACAGGCATCAAATGCAAACACTTTGTAACAAAATAAATGCAATGCAATCCCATACACTTTGACTTTCTAAGTAGCTTTCTCATTTAAGCGGAAAACCCAACATACACATCGTAAGCCAGTTTGAAAAATAACGAGACGTTGAAGCTGAGCCTCCCCCACCCAGTTGAAGACGCTAGTCAAATTAATGTGCAGAGTAATTATACGAGTAACACAAATGCTATGCCATTTATCATATGAAAGTTGTACATTTGATTTGAAATATTTGCCTTCTGGCATTTGCACTGGAATGTAAGTATGTACATTAAAATGACAGTCGACGAGTGCATCAAACTACCGTTACATAACAGTGGACTAATGCCAACATTATTTTCTACAAAAGTTTCCGCTCAACAATATTTAATTACATAAGTTTGAATATAACTTGGAGGAGTTAAGTAGAGAACATTTTCTAAATCACTCAAACTTAATGAACTCTGAAAAGAGCGAAATAGTAGCTTCCTTTCTATTAACAGGATGTGTAACCAGAAGCCCAGTAGTAGGCTAATATTTGTGCGAATTTAAGCGACATTTAAAGCGTATATTATAAAATGTATTTTAAAGTAATTCCGTTGGTTTGTTTTATGAAAAACCTTATTTAAAGCTAAAACTTTTTCAAAGACATTTTCAGTAGGAGTTTTTTGTGGAATAATCAAAACCAAATATTGTTGTACATTAAGAAACTTTTGCACGTGTTCCTCAACTTAATCTATCCAGAAATCAGAAGTTATCAAGAGCAGGGCTATAATGACCAAAAAGCAAAAATTTCGAACGTGTTCAAAATACAAGTACCTACATTTTTCTAAAGAGAAAAAGTTAAATTCAGCTACTTAGCACATAGGTGGAGAGCCACCTAGTTGGCAGCTAACAAAAAAAAAACGCCAGGACTTTTTGGTGTTTATCGTCACAAATGCAGACACAACGTACGTAATTCGTTTGTATATGATTGTGCGAATTTTATATTAGGCCAGTTCAAGTTTGTATGTTGAATTTACTGCATAATTGTATAATTGTTGTATCATTACTTTCGCTTTCTAAAAATATACCATTGGACTAAAAATCATATAATAGCTTTGATACCCAACTCGCCACTGTATTCGGTCCTCTGGCAAATGAGAGGACAAATGAGTATGGTTGGAGATCAAAAATGATAGAACACAAGATTGCGACTTCCGCGGACCGCTAGTCCTCTCATTGCCAATTAGACAGCATCCACCCATTCGCTGACGAAATAAAAGCATTTTACACAAACAATGCTAAGAAAACTTTTCAATCATTCTGGCTTTTGTCCGCTGCTTCCTCTTATTTTTTAGAATTTTTCCTTTGCTCTTCTTCGCTAGCTATTATTACGTCACTATCAATTGCTCTCAGCGTGGATGGCGCAATCTTGTTTACTATTATTCTTGATTGGAGATAGGGATAATGAGAAAGCAAAAAATGTTCCCACAGTTAGCGTGGCCTAGCAATCCCGTGTACCATGGTACGCGCATTGGCAAAGTCTAAAAAGAAAAAATCCTGATGAGAAAATTTGGGGATCTACGAAATAGCAGCCATCACTTCTACCACTTTGAAAAAGTATTGAAGAAGTATAATATTCCCTAATAAAAAAAGCTCGAGCTCAATAAAATTACATAAATTTCTAAATATAGGACCGAAATTAAAATAATGAATGAGAGAGATTTTTTTTCAGAAGTTGCAAATTCTGTTGGAAAAATCTGATAAAAAATTGTTGTATGTTAAAACAAAAGTTTGCGTTTGCTTTGTATTTTACAGATCTACCAGTTTTTATTCAAAAAATCGTTTAGTTACTTTTCGGTGTCACTCTCTTCCTCTGAGAACCTCCGCGGTACAAGCAAGAGTCGATTCAGTGGATAAAAAGAGGCTAAAGACCTCCAATGAAAATGACTGTCATATACTGGGCAGCGAGTGAATTTTTATTAAATGATTACAGCCAGCACTGTGCTAACTCACTGGATCAGAAGAGATGTGATAAGATGGCTCGCGGAGTGCTGATGACACGGCCGGTTGGTTCATCCGCCCGAGATGCAAAGGATGGCTTAAAAGTTACGGGATTCACAGAAATTGACCTTCAAGCTCACAGTAGCCTTTTTTTTTATTTAAAAAAGAAGTTACCTGGAAAAAATTCTTCGGACAGTGAGCTTAAGTGATCGAAGAGAAATATTTTAAAGATAAGTCTGAAGAATATTTTTCAGAGTAATAAAGTCAGTATTCTCGTATTCACTTTCTTAAGACTTTGTATTGATACATGGCTGTCGAGATATTATCCATTTTCAGGGTAAAATTTCTGGACACCCTGTTTGGCCTCGTGAAGGGAGATCTGCGGAGTGTGGGCGTGGTGTTAGTCATAGCAAGATGGAGGTCATATCGACATCCCTCAATCGGTTGCATCCCACTTGTGCTTACTGACCGTGTTAGGTATTTGTACTTTATTATGGCTACGAAGTTCTCCAGCGTCCGGCGTCAAATATTAAGGAACGTGTGCAAAATGCATCGGTTGCTTTAGACTGTTGCCGAAGTACCATTGTCAGGAGATGGGACCTCCTTTCTAAAGTCAATTATTCGCTTTATAAAACTATAATTAAGTCATTACTGTTGCGTGGTGTCCTTGTCTGGCAGAACTCAGTGGTAAATGTGTCGAAAGTTTATCAGCTGGTCCGCGCCCATTGGAATCAGTGAGACACTTCGGCACAATAATGTGGTGCCTATGGAAATTGCCATCAAAAAGCTACTGCCAGATTACGAAGCATTGGGATTTTGCTTCAGCTTGGTCTACGGGCACTCTAAAATTTTTGCATACTACGGCTTTGTCGGTATTGTTGTTTGCCGATTCTGACTCCGAACGGATTCTTTTTCAGTCACATCCCACCCAGGGGCGTGTGAGAGAATTTGGTGAAGTTATTTTCTGTAAGCAACGCTCAATCAATCAAAAAAAAATCAGCCCACAAAAGCCTACTCATCCAACACCCCTCTCCCGTTAGCCCGACCCTTTCGAAACAGCACCTTTCTTGGGCCTACCATTAGATCGCCTCGATGGCGACGCTTAGAGGATAATCCGATCTTTATAAATAGTTGACAGATCGTCGTCGATCGATGGTAAGGTCGAAATTAATCTGAGAGTAACTGACCTCGATCGATCGATCGCTTCTGAATATTTCTGGATGTCAAGTCACAGCGACATAACAGGAAACTGACTCGGCAGGGCACCTTTGAGGTTATGGTTCCAGGCAGTAAGAGTTCGGGGGTACTTCTAACATCTTAGTCGCAGCTTTTTGAAGAGTGACGAGGTGGAATCATTTTTACATATCCTCCTCAGCTACCCTGCTTTCACTAACGCCCCTCACAAGATCCTACTTTTTTTGCATGTCAAATGAAGTGCCTTGCGGGACTAACAAATCAACCTAACCTAACTTAAACTAAGAAGGTATTTTAAGAAATCGTGTTTGTTGACAAGCTTTGGAAAAATTCATGTAATTAACATAACGAGCATAAAAGAGTTTGGTTGGCTTTCCCGCAATTTGGTAATTTGGTTGAATATTTTTCTAATTTTGGTTCGGATTTTTTTTACATATGGCAACCCTGTACTTCAACATGACTGAGGAAAAACAACTCTCACTTTTATTCATTTTGAAGAATAATTGATAGTAGAATATACCCATACGCCTAAACCTTGGAGCAATATTTTCCCCAGATCGTATAGGGAGAAACTCCGATAACGTTTACTCAGTTTATTTTTTTCTGTGTACAATTAACACCGGTTAACTTTTTTTACCTCCGCATTGAGTGGTTATAATCATAAATAGATGATGTATATTGAAACGATTTTCGGTCATCCCTTGTCAATTTTAATTTGAAGACAACCCTGTTGCGGCATTGTGCCATCTGGCTGGTTATTTCCTTTTTGGAAACAGAAAGGAGTTGGGAAAGCATGTTTCAAACATATTTACCCTTTGCGTAGTTAAAAAAACAAAATTATAAAAAGTATTATTGTAATAAAACAAATTCAATCTGGCTTACAGCTAGTTTTGCATAAATTCGATGTAAAAGTGGCAACAGTGCTCCGTGAAATAGGCAGCGTTTGCATTTGCACCAGAATTGCGGTTAATAGCTAGAAGTGGCTACGCAAAATTGTAACACAAATTTGTCGCCAACATGCAGAATAGACCCGTAAATGGAAAAGTTTATGAAATTCGTCGCATTTGTATATCTTTGGACTGGTCTAATACATGTCTACTATGACAGTTGTAAGGCTGATGTGTGAAACAAGGCAACTATGTTAAAAAGTACACATCTTGCCGCAATAAAACTTCAGATAAATGATTTGAGTTGCGCCCCAAATTTTCGCAGACAGAGGCCAACGCCACCAAATGAAATATTTTGTGTTTGGATTAGGAAGAGATTTGAAAGAATTTTGATGATAAGTAAGTAAGTGCGCGGGTGGTCGCGTAATACCGTATAGCAAATGGCTATGATTTTATCACAACAATACGTAAGAATAACATTCGGTTACTTTTTATGTGCCTACATATGTAGCAATTTTCACCCACTCAAACCAACATTCCGTATTTCTCTTTTTATTACTTTTTCTTGCAAAATTTATTTTCTTTGTTTGCAAAACACAAGTTAGATTGTGTTTTTTTTTCATTTTCATTTTCGTAATCTCCTTCGATCAATGAGTTAGCGATAAGCGCCAAGCGTACAGTCACATTTTTTTTTTTTATTAATATCATTTTTCGCTGCAGATAAGGTTTAAATTATTTAGAAATTCTAGTCGTGTAGCAAATGTGTTTTTGATATTATTATTATATGCGGCTGTTGATTTCTTTCATTTTTTTTCATTTGTTTGTATGCTCTCAGTACGTTACGTATGATATGTATGATGATAAGGTGTGTAAACAACAACAACAACAACAACCTTGCCTGCCTGTGTAATCGTAATTCCCATGTGAATCGGTCTTAACTGCTTCCGCAACTGTTGTTATTACTTTTGTTAAGATTATATTTTTTTTTGTTGGTTTGGAAATTCCTTTTGCACTGCTTTTATTTGGGCGTCTACTTACTATCCGCAGTTCAGTAGGCGTACAATTTTTTTTGTTTTTTTTTTTTGGCTGCTGTCTAGGATGAAGAGCTCATTTTTTTTTAATGCGTAAAGTTTCGCATTAAGCTCCTTTTTTCGTTTTCTTTTTTTTTGCCTTTAATTTGTTTCATTTGTAGCAAATCCGCATAAATCACTCATGGTATTATTAAAGAATTGTACGTGGCTAAGGATTGTGGAGTTTTGTGTTCGCTATAAATTGAATTATTTCGGTTACTTTGCAATATACGTATGTTTAATATATTTAACGTTGCAGAAAACATAAATTTTACATTTGAGATGAAGTAATTTTTTTTTTTTTTGGGTAAAGCAATGATATCACAATCTCAATTTTTCAGTTATAATGCGAACCGGCTATGCTCAATGTTGCGCAAATATCCGTCGCATGTTCTTACATACCATG
This sequence comes from Anomoia purmunda, assembly GCA_951828415.1. Taxonomy (NCBI): domain Eukaryota; kingdom Metazoa; phylum Arthropoda; class Insecta; order Diptera; family Tephritidae; genus Anomoia; species Anomoia purmunda. The sequence continues at coordinate 22,279,726 of OX639993.1, forward strand.
TCGGAAAAATAGACAGTCTAAAAAAATGTATAAATTTAAAAAGTAGTTGGAAGTCAACTGCTTTAAACCAAATACATGTTAAATTAATAATATTATTGTATGAACCAATATATAATATAATAAATATATTTTTAATCTTATAAAAATCTCGTATCACGGTGTTTGTGGTCGAACTTCTCCGAAACTGCTCGACAGATTTTTATTTTTTTTATGTATATTTGGTAGGTATGAGAATATATCGTAAAGTATATTTTATGCTTGGGAAAGGGTTGCCACCTATTTGAAAAGTTAGATTTAAATAAACTATAAGTTATATGAAATATGCAAAGCGTACCAAGTACCAAGCGGTTCGTCTCGGAAAGAAGGTTCATATTCAACATTTATGAGGGTTGCCACCTGTTTTAAAAGTCGAACTTAATTTAATTATACACAAGTCATATGAGATATTGAACTGCGGGTTTCAAACGGTTCGTATCGGCGAGGTTAAGGTCTAGGCATATATTTCAAAAAAAGGTTGCCACATGCTTCAAAAGTTAAATTTAATTAAATTATACACAAGGATATAAAATATGAAAATATGAAAAACTAAAATTACTCTAAAAAAAAAGTGCATCGATCGAAGAAAGCAACTATCAAAAGATGGAAGTAGGCAAATTGCCAGTAAAGAAATGTGGCGCTGCTTGGATGAAAATAATAAAAAATCAGTTTTTTGGGTTCTTGTAAATTATGTAAATGTAAATCTTAATAAAAATGTAATTATGTATTTATTAATTATTATTTTGTAGATAAATACTAGCTCTATATATTTAGTTTTAAACATGCATGGTCGAAATGAAACTTTATTTTAATTAAAAATAATCGCAAAAATTCTGAAAAAAAAATTTCAAAAGCAAAATTTTAAAAAAGTTTAATTTTGATTAGCTATAACTCTGCATGTTTTTATATCGTCCAAAGCGCATTGATTGTCTTTTGAACAAGATACACAATGATCGCTCTTAACAGTAAAGCAATACAAAATTGTGAATGAAAAACAAACCGTACATGAAGTTAAAGAAAACTTATCCTATTCCTGAATTTTTTTAATTTTTTTTTTTGATTTTTTTGTTTACTGTAAAGCAATGTAATTGAAAAATAAATCGACATACACAGTACATTTGATATTTGGTCCTCGAAATAATGGTGTATTATTATTATTTTCAATACAATTATATTGAATTTGAATTGAAATGTATTACTGTTTAAACAAAAAAAAATATAATTTTTATAGTTACTTTAAAGTATGTACATATTTTTAAACTATAGAAATGGGGCATGTTTTAAAATAGTTGATAAATAAACTGATTTTAAAACAAACGAAATTTCAAAGTTTTCAACTCTCATCGTGTCACGCGCGTTGGGCGTCAGCTGATTTTCATATTTCTTTTGTTTTTTCCATTCGTTTAGCAAACGCTTTAATTTTCCACAAAAAAAAAAACAAAAAAAAACCAAGGTAAATTTAGAATTTAACTAAAATCAATAATAATAATAAAGTAGTTTTTTAACCTATATTACTGTCACATCCCTTCTATGGTTTTGGCTATTCTGGCAAGACTTTACAAATTTCACGCAAAGCAACATTTTTTTATATGGCATCCCCTTTAACGACTTCTGATTACATTCCCTTTAATGTTGTTCGAGGCACGACTTTACGTATGTAATAATCAGAAGTTGGATAGAAATTTCTATTAATTGAAAGAGCTGGGTAAGGTATTATATCTAACTGTTGTGGAATCTGTTTAAGAAAAAATTAATTCTATGTACAAATACTCACAAAAGTATTTCGCTTTGAGTTTTTTTTATTGCATTCAAAATGTTTTCAAATAAATTTTATAACGAAACCCATACAAATCAATGTTTCGCTTTTTGCACGAAATTTATAAAAATTCAAAAAAAAAATTATCAAAAATCAACAAGAAGTTTTATACAAGATTTGGAAACAAAACTGCGTACTCAAAAAATCTCTTAAAATTCTAGTTAAAAAGTTCGAAATTTGAATGAATTTTTGGTTATAAAATTAACTTTTATTTACTAAGCAAAAAACATAACTCAAAAAATAATTCAACAATATTAATTTTTGAGCTCAAATAATTATTAAAAGTTATTATCTATCCATACTATAATAAAACTGTAGAAAAGGTGTGTCTGTACATTGAAAAGCTTAAAAAAAAATGGCAAAAGCTGATGTAGAAATTGTAATAGAATACATTTGGATAATTTTTAGAATTTTGATCTAACTGCTTGCCTGTTTGAACCCACTGATCTCTGAAACTACTGAATGGATTTTCATGGGTCTTTAACTGATAATTAGACATCAACCTCGAGCATAACATAGGGTTTATCTTATCAAAATATTCGTTCTAGAAATCTACACTTCGCTCGCCCTGAATAAACCCTAACCATTCGTCGATTCGACGAACAGTTTTAGAATGTCTTAATTTCATGAATTAGTTTAACTTTTCGATTATTGGGCATGTATGTTTATCAGTTATTTATCTATAAAATAAATTTGTTAATTCTATTTTACAATAACTATTTAACAAGCAACGTTGTGAAGATAGGCGAGTTTACCGAAACTAGACGGCAATTTTCTCTCGGGTACTCGTCGATTCGACGAAAATTGGGTTTCTAGGGTTAAATCAGGAAACAAAGATTTTGATTAGAAATGTTTTAAAATTTTTTCTTTTGAATAATATTTTTTTTTTTTTCAAAACATCAGCATAGCCGTTGATAATTTTGTGTTGTTGATTTTTAAAGCGTAGCAGCGGGCGCTTCGTTTTAAATAAAACTAACTTATAATCGAAATGGTTCCTGTTTAAAAAAAGAAACGACAAACTTGCTTTGCATACACTTTAAATTGGGTCGAAATGAGATTATATTTAAGGAAACCAAAAAAATAAATAATGTATGAGTAAATAAATAAATAAATTATTCAAAAACAAACAATAGGTACATTAATTTTTATTATGCAATAAAAGAAAATTGAATACAATAAAACCACGTAAATGCACTGAAAAATATTAAATATAAATTATTCAAAGCATCTAAGTACTTATTGTATTTATTCAGTAGAAAATTTTCAAGTTCTGTACTTAAAATTAATTGATCAGCGTTCTCGACACAGCTGCTTATTTATTCTTTATATACCAATCAAACTATATACAATAAATGCAATGCATGTTTTTCTAATCAACATATTAATAAGAGAAAACAAGCCATTCGAAAAAGTACCCACAATTAATTTACAACAAAATAACTAAATTAAAATGATACGGGAAAATACTTAATCATTTTAAGTACTATGTTATTAGACAGTGGGCATTGAAGCGCAAATGAATAAATCAAAAATTAAACTAACTATCAACTCCGATTATATAAATGCAGTTTGAACAAAGTATGCACTTAAATGTACAGTATGTACAGTGGTTGTCATTTCATAAGCACCAAAAATCAATAAAAATAAATAAACAATTTGAACTATTTTTTTATAAAATTATATTTCATTCTACAACATAAACCATAGAAATAGAAATTGAAAACTTTTTAAAAAAAAATTTACAAAACATTCAAAATTTTTCAAAAAATTAAAAGATTTTCAAAAAATTCAAAATTTTTCCAAAAAAAAAAATGCATCAAATTTTTAAACTTTTTTCTAGATATTTTTAGAAACTTTTCGCACTTCAGTAGCCAACCAATTTTAGTACAATAAGTAAAATGCAAGTTCCATATCGTTAAAAATTGGCGTTAATTTTTGATAATTTTTCTTCGCTGATGATGCTGCGCTAATTTTTTCCATATAAAAATAAATTTAATTCATTCATTCCATACAAGAAAATGAGCAACACCATCGGTCAGCAAAAAAAATATCAAAAATCACTTGAAAGTTAACTAAAAATTTTTTATAAAAACTTTCCAAATTTTAAGAATTTTTTTTTAGCAAAACATGTTGAGTATTGTGTAAGTTTTTTATAAATAATTTTAAAAACCAGCAAATACGCCTCATAAAATATGACGTTTTAAATTTTATGTATTTGAGTACTGAAAAAAAAATTATTTTAAGAAAACTTGGGTTCAATTAAAAAAATACATATATGTAGTAACAACATACATGTGAACATTAGGGTGCCTCATTGGAATCATAAAACGTTTTATGTTTAAAGAGTTCAGAAAAATACAAATATTTACGTGAGCGGGTGCGATTTGAAAATCTCTACTAAAACGCAGTTTTAAAAACTAAAAATAATTTAAACAAAAAAAAAAAACACTGGAGGTAATAAAACAGTGAAAACTGAAAAGGTCTCCCTGAAAAATATTTTTTTTTGTAATTTGCAACGGAATCTTAAAAATTAAATTTGCAAAAAAAAAATTTGGAAATGTATCGGTTTAGATAAAAGATGTTTGGTAAAGTTTTCGCTGAGTAATTAAATTTTTTGGAAACCAATTTTCCAAAAAAAAAAGTAACAAAAATTTCGTTATTCTGAGTTCGCTAAAAACTTTTTGATGTAATTTTTCTGAGGTGATTTTTGAAGAAAAAAAAAAACAAATTTATAAAATATCAAAAAAAAATTATTTATAAAAATAAAATGCTAAAAATGGGCTTTATTTCAAACTAGTGCAGCTCACCGAAATCATAATATTATTACGTAATATTTTGGTTGGTGCCCTAAAATATAATGAATTTTATAATTTCAATGGAAAAGCAGCAGCAATTTTTTTGGTATTAATAATTAAAAAAATTGTTATGCCACTCTTTTGTTTTTCGCAAATGTTTCATTTAAAAAAATAATTATTATTAAAATCTGCTAGTGCTTTGAGATCCAAATCATTAAAAGCATTCCCCGTATAATCTGTTTTATATAATAAATATACTATACATAGATAAATTAATGAAAAAGGTTTTTTTTTTAATTTTGGTGCTCATTATATGACCACTAATGTACTTGACGCTTTACACGTGATTAGATTTTTTAATGTACAGCCGCATATAGCATTCGAAATTATCGTTCAGCGAGTTGTTAGTACCAGTTTTTTCCAATGCATTATATTTTAATAATTTAATGACGATTGACGTTACATTCTTTGCAATTGCAATAACAACTACAGTATTTATTAACGCTTGAATTAAATTTCAAAATTCTTTGCTAACTTTATTCAACAGTATCGACAGCAATTGTAAAGGTGCAATCAGACATGACAATGAAAATCTTTTTCCTCTCTCGTTTTATTGTCAAACAATATTGCCGTACTGTGCAAACAGCCCAAAGCGATTGCAGAAATTAATTTTCGGAATTTCGGCAATTAATTCCGTAAATACGTAGTTTGATTTCAATTACAAGTAGAAAAGTAAATCACTCGCAATCTTTGCTTTGGTTTTTTAAGTGCTGTGAAATTTTAATAAAATGCTTGATTAAACATTAAAAATAGAATTTTCCGCCGTTAAATATTCAATTATTGATATTTTACATATTTTCGTGTGGCGTCGTGTCGTGTGTGGGCTGTATAAATGTCAGCAATGTTGGATTTGTTGGATCTCACTTAAATATTTGCGTTGTGGTAACCATGAGTGATGGCCAGTTGTTAAAAAAAACACATACACAAAAAACAGCCTGGTTAGCTGACTACTTCAAAAATGTGTGGGAATTTTTTTTTTTGCATCGTATTGATTTCTGATTTTTTTGCTTAACGAGTTAACACGAGTTAACGAGTGTAAGTTTGGGGTTTTATGGAAGAGATATCAGAGATACATTTATGTACAACTTAATCCATTGATATTAATGAATTCGATATATTTTTCATTAAAATATAAAAATAAAATAAGTTACGGATGTGATAAATATTCAAAGATAACATCAAAAATGCTTTTAATCCAGGGACGGAATATTTTAAGATTATAAACTAAAACTCATAAAATAATTATTATTGTTAATGAAAAATTCACCAAAAACAAAAACATTATTTCAGAGCGAAAAAATAACACGCGTTTAATTTTTAATTTTTGTTCAGGATCAGTTTTGAGCCATTTCATGACTATTTCAGAGTTTTTTTAAAGCCCTTTTCGGAATCATTCTCTAAGCTTTCATTTACAATTTGAGCATAAAAGTATCCGGTATAGGTTATGGAATCTTTGATGACACCTTCGGATAGGAGTTTTTTACCACCAATTTTATTTTTAAAAACTCTAACTATATTAAGTATGTCCTCAGTAGAGATTTTTTGAAATTTAAAGGAAAATGTACTATTTCCAATTACCGCAATGTCCCTAGAAGGAGCTTTAATATTTGTGCTAATTTCCATAACACTCTCAATAAAATAGTTATTTAACGACTGCGCTATTTCCGTATCTTTTATGAATAATCGGTCGTTTATCATTACTTTATCAATGATATTATTTTCGTTAGACATAGATATACAATTTTTAAGGTGTTTCCACATAGCCTTGTTGTCCCCAATATTACAGGTAATTTTATGCTCCATGTATTTGGCTTTTTTAACCTTAATTAATCGTTTATATATACGCCTGGTAATGTTATATTCATTCCAATTCCCTGTGTGTAGAGCAATATTGTAGAGATTGAGTTTACGTTTGTTAAGATTTGATAGCTCAAAATCGTACCATTTATTCATCAACTTCACGCTAATTTCTTTCGGATATGTCAGAGTACTCATAGCATTAGATATGGCATTATACAAGAATGCAACTTTATTTTCGATAGAAAGGTTTTGAAAATCGCAAAAGTTAAATTGTCTTAATAAGTTAACGAGATTATCACTTGTGTAGTGTTCCCAAGAGGTTATAATTTTTCTTGCTCTCATTTGAAATATTTTTTTCAACTTAATTTTAAACAAAATAGTTTCATGATCCGAGATGCGATGGTCATGCAATCTTTCACAAGAAATGGCTTCACTGTTTGTAAATAAGAGATCAATCATTGTTTCTGTATTATCCCCTTTTCGTGTATAAAAATCAATTTTTTGATTCATTGCGAAAGATCGAAACACATCAACTAACTGCTTACTGTATGTCGTATTCCTATATAAATTTATATTGAAATCTCCAATGAAGACTACATTATCGTTGGTTATACAATTATTATTTAAAATTTCGTGTAAATATGAAATAAAATCGGCATCACTCGAACTAGGCGAATGATAGATTAGACCAATCTGGTATTGCGGAAATATGTTTTTCATTTTTAGTATTATACACCAGACATTTTTATTAGTGGCATAGTTATAGCTTGTTTTATATTCAATAGAGTCCTGTACATATATTAACACACCACCCGTGTGTCTACTGTGAGAATTGCATCGTATAAGTTTGTATGTGTTAATCTGTAACTCTTGATTTGTTATGTCTTCAGTCGAACAGCTCTCTGAGCAAAGAACCAAGTGTGGTTTCTTTATTTCTATTAGACGCTCTAGTTCACACTTGTTAGCGACGATACTATTTATGTTTAGGTAAATACAGTTTAGATCGTTTATTGTTCGTTGCTAGATTCGTATTTTACTTTTAGACTGAGCGTGCTTTTTATATGCCGGACAATCTATACTAAAAGCATAATGATTAATATCGACATCAATAACTTTTTTCCTAACAAGTTCGCTACAATTTACACACTTAACTATGTTTGAAGTACATTCTTTACTGTCGTGGTTTCCGGCACATTTGCTGCATGCTATCTTATTAGTGCAGTCGCTTGCTTTGTGCTTGTAACCCAGACATTTGAAGCATCGCAAAACATTTAAATGTTCGTAAACGACACAAGTGTCCCACTCAATACAAATCCTTTTTTGTTGCAACAAATTTTCATAAGTCACTGCATCAGTTTCTACTAATGCTATGTAACATTCCTCTCTACGATTAGCATTATCATATATCTTTAGTACTTTAAATTCTTTTCCAGCGCATACTTCGTTTTGCTTTGTTAAGCATTCTATCAAACGCTCATTATTAATTTTTTCAGTTATGCCAACTATTTTCAGTACCCTTTTTATCTCATTTTTTTCTTTTGTTTTATTGGCTTCGTATTCATTTCCAAAAGCCTCTCTTACTTTCTGTTGGACTTGCTCGCAAGCGTCTTTATTTTTGCATTCCACAATTATTCCCCCACTATTTATTTCTTTGACGTTTTTCACCAGACCTGCGGTAGGTTCAACTACTTTTTTTAGCGCTTCTTTAGTTTCTTTCGATTTTTTGCTTTTATTTTTTGGTTTAATTACAATTTTGTTTTCAGTTGTCTTGGCGGCTTGAGCATATGACATTTTGGTATTTACGTTCTCATTGGCTACGCGCAAGTTGCTTATCAACTCGTTATTTTTTTTAAACTCATTTGATAAATCTTTTATAATTTCGGTTTTCATTGCTTTTAATTTTACTTCAATATTATGCTCCAGAAGGGAGTTGAAGTCAGTTATTAAGCTGCTTTTTATTTGAGAGCATTTGCTGCTAAATATTTGATCAACTATTTCCTTTACATCTGATGCTTTCATTTTTGATTGAACCGCTTCGGGAAAATTCTGAAACTGGTTATTTCGAACCATTTTATTTCGGAACTAGTTCAGGTCCATTTCGGGACTCGTTCAGGGCTCTTCGGGACAATTTTGAAAGCGATTATTTCGATATCATTTCAGGATGATTTCAGTATTATAATATTTCGGGATTATTTCAGTACCACTCCGGGACATTTCAGTAATATTTCGTAACTTTTTTCAATACCATATCGCGACAAGTTCAGGACCACTTCGGGACAATTTTGTAACTGGTTATATCGGGACCATTTCAGGATAATTTCGAAACTCTACCGGAATTATTTCAAGACTAGTTCAGGATCACTTCGGGAGAATTTCATGACAATTTCAGACCTTTTTCAAGGCCATTTCGGAATCAGACTTGTCCAGGATCACTTCGGAGTAATTTTCAAACTGATTATTTCGAACCATTTCATGATCATTTCGAAAGAATATCGCGCCCATTTCAAAACTAGTTAAGGAGGACTTCGGGATTATTTCGGAAGCTTTTTCAAGACTACATCGGGATCAATTGGCGACTATTTCGGTACTAGTTCAGTACCACCCCGGAATTATTTCAGGACTATTTCGGAACCTTTTTCAAGACCATCTCGGGTCTAGTTCAGGACCACTTCGGGACAATTTTGAAACTGGATATTTCGGGCCCATTTCAGGATAATTTCGGAACTATATAGGAACAAATGCATGACCATTATACGACTATTTCGGACCTTTCTCAAGACTATTGCATTTCGGAACCGTTTTCAAGACCATTTCTGGATCTGTTCGAGCCCAGTTCCGGACCGCTACGGGACAATTTTGAAATTGGTTAATTCGGGACCCTTTCAGGATAATTTCGGAAGTATGTCAAGACTATTTATTTATTTATTTATTTATTTATTTATTTATTTATTTATTTATTTATTTATTTATTTATTTATTTATGTATTTGTTTATGAAGTCAATGAATACAAAATTCTTACAGACTACACATATTAGAAAGTATTACATATTCATTTTTTATTTATTTAGTCTACGGAAAGATATTTCCACAGACAACTTATTGATTAATTTGTAAATACATATATGTTTGGAGTTAAAATAGGTATAATATTAATAATGGCTGACATCGAATATGAGTGTGCAACCAGTGGAGACGCCAGTAGGGACGTCGGTGGTATACTTTTAGATAAGCAAGTATATACGCCAGAAGGGACGCCAATATGAACCCAAGTACGGACGTCAGTAGGGACGCCAGTTTGGGTGTATATTCTTTTACATTATTTATAAAATTCATTTAAAAGCATTTTAAAGTTATATTTAGAAGAACCAAAAACAATGGCCAGAGTATTTGAAAGCAAATTGAACTCTTTTAATGTACGAAGTAAAGGAGCGTGAGAGGCATAAATAGTTCGGACTCTTTCTAAGAAGAAAGGGTCATGATTTCGAAGACTTCTTTGCGGAATGTGAAAATAAATTCGTTCGAGAAGGAACGGAAAATCAATCTCACCACTTAAGATGTCAAACACGAAGGAGAGTGAGAGAATATTCCTCCTAATATGTAAGGATTTGAGGTTAATTAACAGACATCTAGCATTGTACGGAGGTATTGGTTCTACAAAGTTAAGAGATCGGAGAGCAAATTTTACAAAAATTTTCTGAATACGTTCAAGTCTTTTAATGTAACAGTCGTGATACGGTCTCCATATGAATACAGCATATTCCAGCTTGGAGCGAACAAGCGAAGTATATAACAACTTTAGAGTGTAAGGATCTGTGAAATCTGTACAAAATCGGCGAAGGAAGGCCAGCATTGAGTAAGCCTTAGCGATAGTGCAGTTTATGTGACTATGAAATAAGAATTTTGTATCAAAGACCACCCCAAGGTCGGAAATTTCTTCGAGAGTGGTGAGCCGAGAGTCATTAATGAAATATGTAGTAGGAATGAGGGAACGAGACTTAGAGAAAGAAAGATGAAAACATTTACCAATGTTTAATGGCAATTAATTTTTTCTACACCACGTTATTACATTATTTAGGTCTGATTGGCCTTTAAGGAGTCTGAGGGCCTCGAAATTGTAGTAAAAATTTTCAAGTCAGCATAAAGAAGAAAATTAGAGTTAACGAAGCAATCAGAAATATCATTTATAAACAATACAAAGAACAAAGGGCCCAAGATACTACCTTGCGGAACCCCAGAGGAGGCAATAAAAGGATAGGAGGGAACGTTATCAACAACAACTACACCATAACGAAAGGAAAAGGTAAGACTCCGCCCAATACAGGAACACAGAATGAAAGCCAAGACTAGCTAATTTGGAAATTAAAATTGAGTGGTTGACCTTGTCAAATGCTTTGGAAAAGTCAGTATATACCACATCAACCTGGAGACGATCATTAAAGGCGGACATACAACATTCTGTAAATACAGCTAGCTTTGTTACCGTCGACCTACCGACCACAAAGCCATGCTGGTTGTCAGATATTAAACGTTTAACTGAAAAATGCAACTTCTGCTTAACTATGTATTCAAATAGTTTAGAAACTGTCGACAGTTTGGAAATAGGCCGATAATTTGCAACGTTATTCTTATTACCATGTTTAAAAATAGGTATAATAGAGGTTATCTTCCAAGCTTCAATGAATTCTCCGCATAACAGGGACTTATTGAAGATTAACAACAGTGGATAAGCAAAAGCTTCACACTTTTTTAGAAGAATATTTCGAGATCAGTTCGAGACTATTTCGGATTCATTTCAGGTTCATTTTATGGCTATTTCGGACCTTTTTCAAGACTGTTTCATGACTATTTCGGAACATCTTTCAAGTAGATTTCAGGATCAGTTCGGGACTAGTTTAGGACCACTACGGTACAATCTTGGAACTTCTCGAGACGATTCCAAGCCTATTTCGGAACTAGTGCACGCGTCTTTTTTGCTCTTATGTTTTTCTCGAAACGATGTTTGGTTCTCTAATTACGAGTTTAATTAGCTAAGAAGGTTTATGAAAATGCTTCAATTTCTTGCCTTTATTATAAAAAAAAATTGCTTTTTCATTTTCACTACATAGCACCTAATAAATTGTTAACATTTTAATCGATATAAAAAAACAATGATCGAACACTTTGTATGGGAAAAATTAAAAAAAAAAAATTATCAAAAATCAACCGAAATTTTTAGCTACTTAAAACTTGCACTTTATTTTGCTAGAATTTAATATAAAACTGCGTACTCAGAAAAAGTTTGAAACCTGGATAGGGCGCTTATTGTATTATGAGCTAAAATATTATTTAAAAAAAATTATATAAACATAAAACAAACAATAAAAGAATAAAAGAATAGCAAAAACTAGTCAGAATGTTATGTGGCTATTTTTTTCTCTTAACTAATAAAATATAGTATATAATATAAAACATCAAATATATATTTTTTTCTTAGAAAATTCTAGTCAAGGGCATTCAATGTTCGATTCAAAATACTTTACGCTTTTCTATTGTCACTTTTTGCAACTGGTACGCAACATAATGCACTCGAGTATTTCTAAAAAAAAAAAATTTTTTTTTACAATTATTTACTTGCCCACTGAATGGAAAAATTCTCTTGTCGATATTTAAATCCCGCATAACTGGCGTAATTCAATGGAAAACTTTACAAGAAATTCGTCAATAACTTTTGCAGCGCATTTTCAACTTTCCCCCACTGCACTCTTCCAAGGTTTTCCCATTGGCCAATTTGACCAACCGAACAATTGAAACTTGCATTTCACCAATAATAATGGAATATCGATATTGATTAGTCAATTAGAAAATTTTGTTTTCAATCGAACTAACAAATGGAAAATCACAAGTGAAATGAAAAGGAGAAACTTTTAACTTTCAGCTTCTATGGACAAAAAGCAACAGCAGCAACAGCAGCTGCAGCAGCAGCAGAAGCAAACACTGACATTCATTAGGAAATTCAAGGAGAAAAAACTTTGCCTGTCAATTGCTAGTTGGCAGCATTCACTCATTCAGGCTTATTGCACAACCATAATCGCAGATACATACATAATATATATATATGTATATATAGTATATATATCTCTACATCAAAAAAAAATACATACACAGCCACAGAAGTAGCCTGCGAACCGAAAGCCATTGAAAGGAAATGAAGAAAACCTCGCCTCGTGGTGAATGTTATTGAATTTCTGAATTAATCAAATTATGCAACGAAAACTTTTAATTTTTAGCCAGTACGCTGTTATGTTGAGAGTTTTCAATACGTACATACATACCAGATGTATGTATGTATGTATGTGAGTGTACTATGTATGTATGTATGTGCAATATATCGCAAACATCGGCAATTCGCTTGTGGAGCTTAATTGTGAACGTCGTTAATTGGCAATGACAAATCAAAAAAAACAAACAAAAAAAATCGAAAGTACGAGTGGACAGCAGTTGAAGGAAGGAAATGCAGATGACCATCTTCGATAAGGAAAATTCAGGAACACAAAAAACAAATATTGACGAGATGCTTTGTTGTTGTTTTTTTTTTTGCTTTTTGGCTAGAAGTCGTCAAAAGTTGTGTTTTTATCGGCAATGCAAAATGAAAACAGCTCTGGTAAATGACAAATGAATTAAATATGCAATGAGAGAGTAAAAATTATACAAAGCTTAAGTATTGCCCATAAAATTTGTTTTAAACAAAGCGTACAATAAAGATATGATCGCGAGACTAAAGCCTCTTATTACAACAACACATAATAGTGGGATAGTGAGAATGTCTACTGTAGAGGTATGAGAAATAAAACTTTTGGAATTGTGCGAAATGTGAGAAAAAAATGTACTAAATCAAACAAAAACGTATAAATCTTTTTTTTTAATTTTCACAAAAAATTATTTCAAATATATTTGAAATTGTCTTATAAATAAATATTTGAAAAAAAAATAATAATAAAATGAAACCAATTTTTTTTTTTAATTTTCACAAAAACTTATTTGAAATATATTTGAAATTGTCTTATAAATAAATATAAAAAAATAATAATAATAATAAAATGAAACCAATTTTTTTTTTAATTTTCACAAAAAATTATTTCAAATATATTTGAAATTGTCTTATAAATAAATATTAAAAAAAAGTAATAATAACAAACTGAAACCAATTTTTTTTTTAATTTTCACAAAAAAAATTATTTGAAATATATTTGAAATTGTCTTATAAATAAATACAAAAAAAAAAATAATAATAATAATAAAATGAAACCATTTTTTTTTTAATTTTCACAAAAAATTATTTCAAATATATTTGAAATTGTCTTATAAATAAATATTAAAAAAAAGTGATAATAACAAAATGAAACCAATTTTTTTTTTTAATTTTCACAAAAAAAATTATTTGAAATATATTTGAAATTGTCTTATAAATAAATATTAAAAAAAGTAATAATAATAAAATGAAACCAATTTTTTTTTTAATTTTCACAAAAAATTATTTGAAATATATTTGAAATTGTCTTATAAATAAATATAAAAAAAAAAATAATAATAATAAAATGAAACCAATTTTTTTTTTAATTTTCACAAAAAATTATTTGAAATATATTTGAAATTGTCTTATAAATAAATATTTAAAAAAAAAGTAATAATAATAAAATGAAACCAAATTTTTTTTTTAATTTTCACAAAAAATTATTTGAAATATATTTGAAATTCTCTTAAAAAAAAAATAATAATAAAATGAAACTAAAAACAGGTAAGGAAGTGCTACCGTTCAGGAATATAGTAAATATATAAATTTAATTTAAACTACTGCATTATTGGCGTAAAAAAAATTAAATTTTAAAACACTATTTATTTTTCTCATACAAAATTAAATACACTAAAATAAAGTACCCCAGTAAAATAATTATATGTGCAAAGCTTCTTTTCTTTTTTAGTGTATACAGCTTTTTTAGGTCTTACTTTACACGCTTTAACCATACGTTTAGTTGTTGTTTGCCTATTACTTGTAGTACCATTACCATAATAAAGAGCAATGAGTAGCAAATCGCATAGAAAATAAATATATGTGCAGAATAGTTTATTTGCCTTTCGACTGCTGAAATCGGAACATCTAAGCATTAAACCCTGAAATTACGATTTGTAAGTAAGAAAAACGTAGGAAGAAGCTTAGGAAAGAGTGAATTTTTGCTTTAATTACTGTTTTTGGAATATCCTAGGTAAAAATGCCACGACGTACTGAGCTTTCCGATGAAGAGCGCGGTAAAATAACCGGAATGAGTATCGCTGGTATGAAGGTTGGGCAAATAGCTGCTAGTGTAAACAGGCATCGCAATACAACTGTTAATTTTTTAAAAAATTCAAAAAACGCATACGCAAATGTATATTAACCTGTTGGATAGTAGCTCATCGATTTAGCTAGCAATTTGTACGGAGATAATTGGACTTTCCAACAGGACAACGCCCCCATACATGTTGCGCGGGTGACAAAGCAGTTATTCGATGAAAGAAAAATCCCATTGCTAGAATGACCAGCTTTAAGCCCAGACCTGAATCCCATCGGGGATCTTTGGGGCATACTATGCATACTCAAAGCAGTACGATAGCCTTAAGCAGCTCAAGGGCGCCATAGTTGCCGAGTGGGATAAAATTCATGTGTCTGTACTAAGAAATTTAGTCGTTTCTATGCCTCGTAGAGTGCAACAAGTAAAGATAAATAATAAGGGAGATACAATCCAATATCAACAACATAAAATGAAGCAAAAAGAAAGAATTATAAGTGAAATATTTTCGATAATTACTCTTTTGCACATATAAATATTTTCTATTAAAATTGAAATGATTTTAATTTTTATTTTTTTTTAATATGTATTTGGAAATATTTTTTATTTTGTTTTTATAGTTTTAGTAAATAGCAATAAAAAAAAAATTATAAATAAAATCCAAGACTCTTGTTTTCAGTTCACAGTTAAACTTTAAGTGTTGCACATATAATTATTTTACAGGGGTAAAGTAACTATGAAAAAAAACAATAAATTGTATTTTTCTAGAAAAATTAAAAGATTAAGAAACCTATGGAAATGTTATGATATTAAGTTTTACGGTTTTTAAATAGAGTAGCTTTAAAATAAAACCTCATATCTGAATAATCAATTGTATGGGAGCTATAAGTTATAGTGGTCCGATCTTGATGATTTTCGTTGTGCACTTTCAGTTAATTATAAGTGAGAGAAGTGTCAAATTTCTAATTATTATCTACTTTAATTCAGGAGTTATAACGCCGAACTTCATATCTGAACAATCAGTTGTATGGGAGCTATAAGTTGTAGTGGAGCGATCTCAATGATTTTTGTTGTGTATTTTTAATTATTCATAAATTAAACGAGTGCCAAATTGCATGTTCTAAGCTGCTTTAGTGTAGGAGTTATAACGTGAAAGCTCATATCTGAATAATAAGTGAATCGAAATTATAAGTTATAGTACTCTGATCTCAAAAATTTTCATTACACACTTTTAATTAATAGTACGGGAAAAGATTGCCAAATTTTATGTTCTTAGCTGCTTTAGAGTAGAAGGTATAATGGAAAACCTCATATCTGAACAATCAGTTGTATAGTAACTATATAATGTTCGATCTGGTCGGTTCGCAAAAATGATTAATACATTATACTAGAAATACATCTGCATACCAAGTTTCATTTAGATATCTCTAAAACTGAGGGACTACTTTGCGTTCAAGCAGGCGGATGGGCAGACAGACGGACGAGCATGGCTAAATCGAATCAGCTCGTGGTTCTGATCATTTTAGTCTACTTTGGTATGGGTCTATCTCTTCTTATACTTACAAATATATGAACAAAGTTATATTACCATTGCATCTACATGAGAGGTGTAATTGAAAGTTTAGTTTAAAAAAAAAGGAGATCCGAATAAAAATTTCTGGAAAATATTTCCGAATGAATTTTGAAGTGCGATTCAGATATTAAATATTTAAAAATATATGTGAATTTTAGAACCGTTGCTTTTATTATTTCTAAACTTAACCGGCACCTATTCACTTACAAATATTTGGAACAAAAATACATCAGCCAATTCTCCTTTTTTCTAATATTAGTGATACCTAGTTTCTTCGCCATCGAAGTTTGACTGTGGCAAAGAAGCAAAATTGGAAAAGGCTCCGCCAATTTGTGTTCACAATATGAAAAATGGTAAAACGTAGAAAATTTGCTGGCAGCTTTTACTTAGAATCGGATTAAAATTCTTTTTATTTTTATTAATCAGATTATTGTTTTTTTCTTATGTGGTGAATGGGTTCGCCTTTGGATTATTTACTTACTTACTTAATTGGCGCTATAACCGCTTAAGCGATATTGGCTGAACTTCTCCTACAATTGGTGGTGTGCGTCTTGATGTTGTAACACTAATTGAGAGCGACCTACAGTTATACGCCGACTCCGAACGGCCAATGAATTTTATGAGAAGTTTTTTCATCACAGAAATACAGTCGGAGGTTTGCCATTGCTAGCCGAGGGGTGACCGATATTAGAAAAAAAACCTTTCTATTATTTTTGGATGTCAGGATTTGAACCCGGGCCCAACCGAATGAACCGCACAGACGTTACACACTCGGCTACGACAGCCGGGTTTTTTGCAATCACAACTAAGAAGTAGTAAGGTTGTGATGTGGTAAAAATAAATTGTAAGACCTCAATCAATTCAATTTTTTCTATTTTCAGTTACTTTTCGGCTTAAAATTATACCAAAAAATCACAATTGTGGCAACTTTATCATCACATCACTGCTACAGAATACGGTAATTAAGTAGAGTAGTACGTAAAATGTGCGAATCTCTGCCACAACTGCAAACACCCGGTAAAGTTTTCTTCAAATGCAGTCATTCATTTAATTGAAAATTCTTCAGTTTCCGAGGCGTGACAATAAATGGGAATTGAAAAAAATGCGCATGTGCATTAATAATAATTAATTATTCGGTTTAGCGTGCGCTAAGCATGAAAAGGGTATTATCGTATCGAAAGTGTGGCATTAGAGATTAAAAATCTACGTACGTATATTATGAGAAGTAGATTAAAAAGCAAATTTCGGCGTGGAAACGAAGGCAATAAAAAGAAAAATATGTGGAGCAGAGCTAATCTAAAATTTAATAAATATGTCAACGATATATTTCTGCATTAGAGTGCATCACGCCCCATACAATAAAAAAATATCGGCGTTGTTTTTCTATCGGTATTACAAAAATTAATTACATTTCAAAAACTGAACACAATTGTTACTTTGATTTGTGTGGATAAAAAAAGATCATTAGAAAGAATTCGTTCAAAACAAACCTCGAATATGCAATGCAAATCTGACTTAATTTTTCTCTAGAAGGTTTTTTTGTTTTTAATCATTGCATAATCAATTGAATATTAATTGATATTTTTTCGATCAATTTTGATTTATATTTTGTGATTTGCGTATTTTTTTTTAAATCGTATTATTGGTGTTGTTCCTATTATAGTCTCGGCAATGACAATTGCGTTTATTATGATCGCAAAATCTTGAAGTCGAGAATATCGATTATTTTTGATCGAAAAATTAAGTCACAAAATATCGGCCAAATATGATCGGAAAATAACGAGCGATTATTTTTGATCTAAAAAATTTTAAATTTCCAAATAGCAATCAAGTTTGATCGAAAAAATAAAAATAACAAAATATCGATAAAATGTGATCGAAAAAATAAATATCGAAAAATATCGATAAGATGTGATCGAAAAAATAACGATTAAATCATATTTTTTTATTATAACCGTTACAGTCCCCGTTATATTTTAAGAGATCTACCAAAATATTTCGGAAAAATATTAAGATTTTCCTTTGCGATTTGAAAATACTTCCACAAATTGAGTTTTTTTTATAAATAAACACACAGTGCGGGAAAAAATTATGCTAACACTTTTTCATAAATTTTTTAGAAAAATAAAATAGCTACTTTCCTAACAAATTAAGATTTCAAAATATCAGCAAATTTAAAAAAAAAATTCTTATCAAACTTTAAACCTTTTTAATCAGAATTTGTACATCAAGTTTATACAACAACAAACTTTTTTTTTAATGATGCAGTATTAAAGCCTATTAAATTATATATAATTAAGTACAAGTTTTAAGAAGCTCGAGATTAGCGTTGATTTTTGGCAATTTTTTTTCAGACAATGTCACTGATTTTTGTTTTTTTTTTGTGAGAGAAACTGCGTGACCGTTGAAACTATTTCAACAAATACTCAAATTGTCTTTGAACTCACTAAGCATTATTTTGAAAATTATAGAAGTCTGATTTCCGGCACACTTTGATGCGTAACTAATTTCGGAGAGTTTAATAATCTGCCGATTTTTCTAACAACTCTTACATTCTCGATATGGGATTTTCGTTTTATAATCTAACGAATTTTTACCAAATACTTATATAAATAATAGAAATGTATTTATAAGAAAAGTTTCGCACCAAAAATTTGCGATTGCTTAGTTTGCTGTTTTTTTTTTTCATGAAAAAGTAATATCTAGATAGTTAGTTAATTTTAACCAAAAAAAAAAAAAAAAACTATGCCATTAGTACATCTTACCGATTTCAATAATTAACCAATTAAAATGAAAAGATTTGCATAAATCAACAGCCTAATGAATGCAATGTGTGAAGGGCATACGAAAATACAAAGCAATGTCTAAATAAAAAAAATACACGAGAAATAATAAATCAAAAATTACAAAATATGAAAGATTTTGTCTCATTTCGCAGTCAACTTCAAAAGACTTCTGCTCATGTTCATGCTGTGCTGTCATAAACAACAACGAATTTTCTACGCGCGCCCATTAACAACAACAACAACACACATCTTAAACAATAAATTTATCGCCACTTTGAAAAGGGGTATTAAGTATTTTTGAATTATGACACTCGACTAATTTCCACACCCAAACGCATTAGAATAGCTTAATTTTTATTGTATATCGAAAAAAAAGCACACAGATTTAACTAATACCATGACGTTGTTTTTACTTTTGCCAATCCTGTATTAAATGAACGACAAACCGGAATTCGTCACATTAGCAGCAGCAGATTAGCAATTTTGTAAATTACTCACTCGGTACACCCAAACGCACTCAACATTCACCCAACGGTCAATCAATATTAGGGGTATTCACAATAAAGTGTTAAATTTAAAATGAAGAACTTCGTTTTTAATTAGCTGAATTTTCATAGCAGGCAAAAAACTTGTTTGAAATCAACGAAAATTTAGTTAAATTATATATAGACAAGTTATATGAAATATAAAAATTTCGGTGTCTTACAGTTCGTTTCGTTAGGGAGAAGGTTTATGGATAGCTGTATTTTGAAGAGAGTTGCCACCTTTTAGAAACGCCAAAATTTTTATTAAATTATACACAAGTTTATAAAATGTTAAAATACGAGTATCAAACGGTTCGTTCCACTGAGGAGGTTTATAGCCGCCATATTTTGAAGAGGGTTGCCACCTACTTGAAAAGTTGAATGTAATTAAATTATATACGAGTTGTATGGAATATCAAAATATGGGTGTCAAACGGTTCATTTTGCTGAAGAGGAACTATGTATATTTCAGAGGAGGTTGCCACCTGACTGAAAAGTCGAATTAAAATAAATTATGCATACATAAGTGCTATGAAATAGTAAAGCATGGGTGTCAAACCATTTGCTTCGCTAGAAGGAAATTTTTGGATATATTTTAAAGGGGGTTGCCACCTTTTTTTAAAGTAAAATTTTATTAAATATCAAATATTGAAATATGAGCGTCAAACTGTGCGACTCGACCAGGCCAAGGTGCATGCCTATATTTTTGAGAGGATTGCCACCTGTTATATGTGACAGAAATCGTAATCGAAGAAAAGTAATTTTATAAAAAATTAACCAAAAAGATTTAAAACGAAAAACGCTGGCAATATTGTGAAAAAAAACAAATTACTGAGCCACTATATATATGTACAATGTATTCGAAAACAAGGACTGATGAATAAAGATACGCTTCATATGTAATCAAATAAATTGTTTAAGATGGTTGCCACTTGTTTAAAAATTAAATTAAATTCAAATTATTCAATAAATTAAAGTAATAATTACATAGTGAGTATCAATCGCAATGTTTTTGAAAATGCTGTATTATTAAACTATACATACATATTTAGGAATTAGGTAATTGAAATGTATCGCAATATGACAGTCAGACGAAGGGTTCATTTCCAAAATGTTACTAAAGAAGGTTGCCACCTATTTACAGGTAAATTAAATAAACTTAATAAGTTAAATGAAAGTACCAAATATGGATGCCAATATAAGAGGTTTGAGAGCTTAATTTGAAAAAAATAATAATTCTGGAAAGCGTTGCCACCTCTGCCAAAAGTTAAATACAACTTCATTACGAAAAAAGTGTGGCAAAAGTTGCACGAAATAGTTTTGGAAGTGTTAAAAAGGTTAATTCTATTCACTTAAACGAAAGAGTTTATATAAAAATGTTGAAGACTTGCTTTCAACAATTTTTCAGAGATCACAAACTGTTTGAGAAATTAAATACAAATTAATTAATACTGTGTTTAAGTTTTCGAGTGTTTAAGTTTTCGAGCTTAAGGCAGTGTTGAATAAAAGAGCTATTATTTTAATTATTTTATTCGTCGATATTTCGATCTCAAGTTGAGAGGTCATCTTCAGGATCATATAAATCAACAATTCAAATTTGTTGGGAGAAAATTTCTACAACACTGACATAGCTTTAAACAAATTTTACAAAATTGCAGTCAGAGTTGCTCAATTTTTGGCTATAAAGGAAATTTAGCAATTGGCAAACCTGCCACTTTGTTGCTTGGCGCTTCCCCCGCTTGCATTGGATTTGCAAAAACAAAATATGTATAGGTACATACATGAAATTACCAAGTAACAAATTCACGAGCTTGGTATGAACTCCTCTATTGGCACTAACAAAATTAAAGAAGCGCAAATTTGACATTTTCCATACCTCTTATTTAGCTATTCACCACTCCAGGTCAACATCGCTCTTCGTGCAGTGTGGGGTGTGTTTCTTTGAGCTCGATTTTTTTGGATAATATTTTAAGATGCAACACAAAATTAATTGCTATAAATTATTTAAAGTTGTCAAAATGTGTTGCAAGTTTGCTTTCAACGAATCGATTTGTCATTTTTGCCAAACAAAAATACATACATACACACATACATACAAACACAAACTACGTAGATCCATTTATAAAATTTTGAAAATGTGCAGGAAGACACCTGCTGAGTTACAAATTTCGCTTTCGACAAAACACAGCTGGAGTTGATGGCAAATTTACAGCTGCAGAATTTCAACACCAATGTTATTTACCTAAATTTTTGAACGCTGAATTATTTGGTAATTTTTTGTAATATTATTTATTGCAACGGTAAATGTGCGAAAAAAGAACTGAGCGTGAAAATTGTAATATACAAATTTACTTGCTTCCCTACGCGGTGCTTTATTATTTTGTTTTTTTTTTAGTTCTCCATTTTTATTGACCAGTTTTTATCGTCTTCGAAATAAAGATAATTTATATGTTATGATCTAGTTATTAGCAAAAAAAAACTAACAACTTATTTTCAAATTAAAAATTTAGCACAAATAAAACTAAAAAAAATAGTATAATGTACATTTTTATAATCACTTTAAAAGATAAAAAAAAACGAATATTTCTCTTACGGAACTTATTATCTTAAAGATTTTATTTGTAATCACCGATCTACAGTGGCTCCAAGCGAAAATCGGACAGTTTTTTTTAAATATTCAAAATATTTTTTTAATGAATTTTTATTTGTAAATATTTTATAGAATTATAGTTCTTTATGTAACATAAACTATCTAAATCAAAGTTTCAAACTTTATACAAATTTTACAAAAATTCAAAAAATTAAAAAAAAATGTCATCGAATTTTCAAAAGTCTGAATCAGAATTTTTAGAAACTTTTGGATAGGCAGTTTCGTAACGAATTCAATTCTAATATATTAAAAATTACCGTCGATTTTTGATAATTTTCATTGCTGATTTTTTATTCTATACACAAATATTATTTTTTTATCCGACGCCGACTGCAAAAAAAATTACCTAAAATCAATGGTAATTTTTAGCCGCGTATGCGTCTCAACTTTATTATACTAAAATTAAATTGGCTAGCAAACTGCACACTGACAAGCTTTTTGGATATTCTGACTGAAAATTTTGAAAATTCTAGGCCATTTTTTAAAATTTGGCAAGTTTCTGTGAACTTTGTATAAAATTTGAAACCTTGATTTAGATGGTTTATATTACAAAATGAACTAAATTTATTCAAAAAATTAAAAAAAGTGTTCATTAAAAACATTGTGAATATTAAAAAAAGACTGTCCAAATTTCGCTTGAAGCGACTGTAGCTATTTTCTCAATTGAGCCGAAACTAAATTAGCTACAAAAGTGCATACTCGAAAAGCTTTTGAAAATTCTGACTGAAAATTTTGAAAATTCCATGACATTTTTCTTTTTATTTTTTTAATTTTCACACGTGTTTGTGAATTTTGAATAAAGTTTGAAACTGTGATTTAGATAGTTTGTATTGTATAACAAAATTAATTATAAAAATTAAAAAAACAAAAAAATTTCATTAAAACATTGGAAACATTAAAAAGCAAAATGCCCGAGTTTCGCTTGGAGCGACTGTAGCTATTTTTTGCAATTGAGCCGCCGTTGCTTGAAAACCAATCAAAATTCAAACCGCAAATAAACCGAGAAAGAGAGAGAAAGAGAGAGAGAGAGAAAGATAGAGATAACGAATTGGCCTTGAATAACCTGCTGCCCTCTCCAAAATACACTTAGTAAATCTCAAGTGATTTATTATTAAAATAAAAAACCAAAAAAATTTGATTACTGTATTCTTCTTTCGCTTCATGTGTTGAAACCAAAAACACAAGTGCAAATACTTAACTAAATATATACTCATAAAAATACTTCAACTCGTAAAAAAAAAAATCGATAAACAAATTTGCTTTCAAGCCGTTCGACCATGGTGGGCTATCGAGCATTCAAGCGAACAAAGCATCTAAGAATATAATATTGAAGTTGTAGGATTTATAAATTCGACAAGTTGAAGATTACAATAAAATGTGAAAGATGCCGATAGCAACGTTGACGCTATACAAAGCAAGTGGTCTTTTTTTTTTTTGTTTTTTTTTTATTTTTGTAAGCGACTTTAAGTGAATGGCAAATAAATAATTTGATTTGAAAGTCGAGCAAAGTTCAAACGTGCTCATTTTATAATACATACATACATACATCTCATCAAATACTACATAGAGCAGGCAATATTTATTTATTAATCTACAAAACAAGTATTTCAAAACAAACAAACAAAATTTATTTCAGTATTCGGTTGAATAAGTAAAATATAAATACCTTAGCATTTCGTGTGTGTGTGTTTGATTAAATAAATTCAGTTGTGTGGAGAATGTGCAGCTACAAAAAAAAGAATATTAAAAATAGGCATGAGTATAAAGTAATCATTTTTATAAAAAAAAATTTTTTTTAACAGCAAGTGACTATAGTCAATATTTAGATATGTAGTTATTCGTATGGTAGTGATCTTAGGATTGGATAGGCCCCACTTGAAACAATTGAAACGAATATTGTTGGCTAGAGGCCACACAAAATTGACAGAGATTCGATTGATACCTCGTTTTAAATAAATAGTGAAATAGTGAAATGAAATTTTCTTAAATTACTTTTAATAATAACTAACCACCAAAATGACGATTGCGAAAATGGTATTTTCGAAATTTACTCTTTAAACTTTTATTTAATAAAAAAAATCGACTTTTTGTTGTAATATTCAAAATTATTTTTTATTAATTTTTAATAAAAAGAGATATCCTTCTATTATATAACTTATTAGAAATACCCGACAGACGATGTCCTTCCAATATTTATTAGTTGCCCTTTGCCGTTTGGCACCGAAATTTTAATACTTCATACAACTTTTCTATAATCTAATTAAACAAACAGGTGGCAACCCAATTTTTCATAAATATTTCATACAAAATTAATAAAAATCGGCCAAGCAGTTTTGGAGGAGTTCGACCACAAACAATGTGACACGAAATTTTTTTTATGTAAGATATAAAAGAAAGTTTCCAAATTTACGAAAATTTAAGAAATTGACAAACTTCGTAATCAGATTTTTCGACACTTTTCGGGCATGCGTATTGAGGTAATTTAATTTCAGTATAATAAAGTTCAAGTTTCAAGTGAATATCTAAAAAAAATTTACCGTTTATAATATTTTTGTTTTTTAAACAAAATTTATTTTGGGTGGAAGCGAACTGCTTAGGATAAGTAATAGACAGGAATTAAAATGGCGTAAAATAGGCGTGACAATGCCTACTTTCTCTAAAATTACAAGTGTAATGTGGGTCTATTATGTAAACAATAGAGATCAAACAAAAGTTTCGATGAAACTTCATATATTCTCTTAAAAAGAAAGAAAGAAATATGAAATATAGCTCCCTCCCGTCCTCGTGGGCGGAAATATTAAAAGTTATCCGATTTGGATAAAATTTGTTTACAAATTTTGTTTTACTAGAAAGATTTGGATTCATTGCATTCATTGTTGTTGTGTTGGGATTGAGAGTTTACTTTCCGGCTTCTGCCTTCTGAGCGTTCTCAATTGCTAGCAGAACAAGCTTTTACAATTACAAAAAGCTGGAAAGTTTGTTTTAGAAGTTTCCAGTTTTAATTATTAAATCTCTGCATCTAAATCGATATATATTGTCCATATACGCCCAGAAACTTCAACACCCTGTTTCCCTCTAGGGAGCGGAACGATATCTTATTCGCAGAGCGCTTCGCAGTATCTGTTGGATAGGTCAAAAATAGTTCGATTATTTCAAAAATAATTAATAGAGTAGATGCAGGAATCTATTCAGTGGACTTTCAAATAGAGCCATCTCTGCGTCTTCCGGATTCTACAAGTGTTTTTCAGCCAAAGGTTTTTGCCATATAGGATGTTTCCCGAACTCTTCTGGCGTACGAGCGACTAGACCCACGTATCCCTACATTTTCAACTAGCCTGACAGCGATCCGAGCTCTCAGCCTCAGAATGGTGACATCTAGCCTCATGAAGCGAGGCAGGGAACACGTTGCGAACTTGAGTCAGCAGCACAGCGTCTCCCTTATATGGGTGCCGTGGCACCGAAACATTTACGGTAACGAAAAGGTTAACGAGATGGCTCAAAATGGTTCCGCCCTACCTCAAAGACCGTAGAGGTGAGCGTGACCCTGAGTGTCAGCAGCAGATGGATCTCCCACACTGGATGAACAAGGCTAACTGTAAGTGGAAGAACTTAGAATTGTGCAGAGTACCTGCGGTCCTCTTTAAATGCCAAAAGCTCTTCTACTCGCATCAAAACGAATCGGACGGCCGTTTCCAGGCTAACCGCTTGCCCTGGGTACACATGCTGCCCAAATTGGATAGAAACCGCGCTTACTGCCGCAGCTGCAACTCACCAAGTGCCTAAGAAACGTTGGAATATCCGCCCTGCAACGTTTCAGACCTTTTCAGAACTAGAATGAGATTTCTGGGAAAACTCAATTTTGGAAATCTAAACGAGTTGGTTGGCGTGGATTCAAAGGATTTGCTTAGGCTCCTAAGCTCTACGGGTTGCATCTAAGGCAATGCAAGGGGTTTATTCTCTGTTCTCTTCCCTTCTTCATTCTGTGTGCTATCTGATTTAACAGCGAGTACATGGTATTAAGGCGGCGCCACTACAAGCAACCAACCAACCAGAAATACATACATACTCTCGGTTTTTGATAATTTTTTTGCGGCTGGCCTGGATTTTTCATAAACTTTTTACAAGGTTTGAAACATTGATTTATAGAAATAGCTTATGTTTTAGAATGGTTTATGTTTTTGCCAAAATCGAAGAAAAATGATTTAGCTTAGAATGCCGTAACGTTTTAGTTGGGAGCCACTGTGTATTGTCATGCTTCAAGTACTTCTACACTCTCGCCAGATGTAGTACTCGTACAGTAGCACTTCAGTGACTTCTTCTACAGCAGCGCTGCTTCTATCAAATGCCTTACTTTTAGCTAACCCGCTTTTTTCTTATATTCACCTTTTTACATTTATTACTTTTACTATCTCATTGTGCCATTTATGACATTTTCAATAACCATCACACACAGTCCGCCACTTTAAATGCAACCCACATTTGAGGCGCCACTTCCATTCATGGCTATGTATGTTGGTACTTCATGAATGAATATGACGTGACCTAATGCAAGAAGAGAGCACCCACAAACACAGTTCAATCCTTTTTGTTTTTATTTGTACTTTATTGAGTTTGAAATAAGACGAAGATGCTCCATATTTCTTCTTGGGGCCAATATAAAAAAAAAAAAAACGAGGGCGAACAAAAAGAAAGGAAGCAAAAAAAAAAAAGAAAGAAGAACGTGGAGCTATTAAATTTCAATTACTAAAGTTTTATTGCAATAAAAATAGCGGGTGAAAGGAGGTCAAATGGGGGAACATATTTTTAGCAGACAATCGGACGCCGAGCTTGAGTTATGCAAACCTACATACTAAATCCATTAAACACCACTCATATGTAAATACAGTAGTTTGTCATACAAATAATTTGTCTTAAACACAAAACGAAAACGTGGCATAATATTCATAGGCGATTTAAAAAAAGGTAACAAAATTAACAAAAAAATTATAGTTTGGTATAATAAATAGTTTTTTTTATGTGACAAGTAATAGTTTCGGTTATTTATATTCAACGGCTAACGGAATTCTAGTCGATGCTTAGTAAAATGATTCCATGGTATCGACAATGACATCTGTATTACCGCTTACTTTTACGGTGTAACTACCAAGGTTTCAAAAAATTCGGATAACTTCCATTTGATTCCATTTTTAATACATCATATTTCAAAATTATAATGCCACTAGATATTGAAGAGTTTGCTAATTATTTTTCTTTATTTAATTTAAATTAAGTTTATTTTATTTTCTCGTCTATTTTTAAAGCGTGTTCACACGTTCTCCAAGTAATTCGTTACGTAATTTGCGAATCACCCTGTTTACATGGCGCGTTCTGTACTTCTCTTCGGCAGCTCTATGTACTTCTTGTTCAAGATCTTTGCTTTTATTTATTATTATTTGCAATTCCATTATGTAAAAAAATGTAAATTAAAATTAAACATTTCACTTAGAATATTATCTTGATTTATCTTCCATTTGCTTCCACTTTGTTTAAATGTTTTTTCTTTTTTTGTTCGGGTTTGCCTGTCAATTTTCGACAAGTTTCCGATAAAATTAGAGAGGGAATCGATTTATGCGCAATTAGCCGGATAACATAGAGATGAATTCTTATGGGACCGCAAATTACGAATTGCATCTCGTGAGAACATAGTATTAAGCCTTTGACCTATTGATTCTACTAAGGATTGTTACGGTAAAAAGATCTTGCTGGTCATATTTATCAAAGAGAAATGCAATAAATCAAAGAAAGAAAATAATAACAAAACCCCCGTGCATAGAACGCCTTGGAAGTGGTAAAAAAAATTACTATAACAAATATTGTTTGGAAGTAAATAACTCGACTATGGCAATCGTTTTCTAGAGTACTTTCGTGCGACTTTCTTTGTTAGCCGATTTCTTTGTTACAACTTGATTCAAAAACCAATAAATGGATTTCAACCAAATGTGGGCAATATATTCTTTGTTCCCATGATACGCGCATAGGCTATATTTTAACCAGTCGGGTGGCGCATGAGTCGATATATTCAGAAAATCCGTATTTATGGTACGATATTGATGTGGTATTGGTGCAATAAAAAATAAGTTGATGCAAAATAAATGCGATAGGTGGCGCTAGAGATGAGTTATCCAGAAAATCTGTTTTTATGATCCGATTTTCATGAAATTAAAAACCTATAACAAAGGCAATGATAAATACGTTCACTAGGTGGCGCTAGAATCGAGTTATTCGGAAAATCCGTATTTATGGTCACATGAATGATGAATAAGAAGAAAGGTACAATAAAAAATTATTTCATGAAATCTGGATTTGCTATTCGGCACTGTTGGCGACTTATTCGGCAAATTTATGCCGTACTTTTAAGAAAAATGGATTCGCTAGATGGTGCTAGAAGAGGAAATTAGTATTTGCAGATATTTTATTGAAAATTACATATGTATGTGGAAATTCAGTAAGCAACGCAGACGAAGTCGCGAGTATCAACTAGTATTTTATAAAAGTAGTAGTAGGTAAAATAAAATCGATCATTAATTAATATCATCGCAGTATAATTTAACGATGAGATTACATATCTCTATTTCGAACTATTCGGTTTTAATTAAAAATTTGACGTTTTGTTTCTTTTTCGAACTAACAAATTGTGCGTCATTTCTCTTAAATTAATCGCCCCCTTTCGTTAATAGATTGTTTATTAGTGACACATTTAGAATTTAGAGAACAAAGGTAAGTGAAAACAAATGCAAAGATAAAATTATCAAAAATACGTTAACTTCTTTATGGAGTGATTTTGCAGGAAATTTATAGAAAAGGTGATCTTATGGTAGAAAAAATGCATACATATTGTTAAAATATATTGAAATTATCCACACTACACCAATAAAGTTTACGTGCACAGATTTTTTTTTGCAATACTAACAACGTTTTCTTATTTAACTTTTTTTTTGCTGCCTTTATGTGTAAAATACTACAACGAAAATTTCAAAAATTTAAGTTCCAAACTTTATGCAATTTTTTGTTTAATTTTACATGCTGTTAAATATATCGAAATTAAAAGAAATATCAAAATTTTCATCTTCGCCGCAATTTTTTTTTAATATTCGTATCATTTTATTCACCCCTGTTGCGAATGTCGACTGGCAGTAGAATAGCCTTAGTCGATGGAGTCAATTTAATTTTTGTATTGTGAAATTGGATCGACAAAAATTTTAGTTTTAGA
Organism: Anomoia purmunda; assembly: GCA_951828415.1. Taxonomy (NCBI): domain Eukaryota; kingdom Metazoa; phylum Arthropoda; class Insecta; order Diptera; family Tephritidae; genus Anomoia; species Anomoia purmunda. Next base: position 22,309,319 of record OX639993.1, read on the forward strand.
ATGCTAATCGATAGTCAATCATTGATCGAGAAATCGACACTCACAATATCATTGATAATCGATAATCGACTAACGGTCTTTTATCGACTGCCAGTCGACATACACAATAGGCGCTTTTGTTAGCTGGGTAGGGATTTGTAACCGTTTGTATGGGTCACAGCAACTGACATTTAAAATTCGTTACATTTATTTGGGCTAGTTTTGTTTCCTTGTTTCCATAAAAGCACACACACACCTACATACATACATACAAACATTCATACAATTTATACACATAAATTGTCAGCCTTTTCAGCGCCATAGCGAGCCACAGTGTCTGCCATAAAATATCTACTCTTTGATTTGCTTTTCCGGCGCCAAACAGGTTTTTGGAAAAATTTATGGTGGTGGTATTGAATTAGTTATAAATAAACATTTGACTAGTTTTGGCAATTTTCTGTTGTTTTTTTTTTAATGGCTTTTGGCTGTCCAATAGCTATGGATTGTAGCCATTCATGGCTTGTTGGCGCGTGCGAATTTAATCAAGCAACTCATCAAACCGAATAACGGGCACAAAAACCGAACGTATTAGCCAAAGAATAACTAGTCGGGTAGCAATGTGTATATAAATGTATAGATGTGCATATATACATTAGGGTGCTCCTTAAATGTAGGAAGAAACCTTTTATCAAATTGCCTGAACCTCAATCCCTAACTCGATGCTTCTATCTATATTCGAAGATATCACAAATTTTGCTACCGATTGGAGGCGATTAAGGCATACGCTTAGGCGTCAAAGTTCAGATTTCTCTATGCATACTGGGTATGTCAAAAATTTCGGCATTACTCAGTTTGAATCCCGGAAACCAGCAGCAACTGTAAAAAAGTATGTAAATTTTTGTTTTTTTTTTTATAAACAATATAATTGTTGTCTTAATAAATATCTGAGTTACTAAATAATAATATTTCTTTCTTTATGTTCTGTTTCAAAATACCATAAAAGGTTGGTCAGCTTACTATATCGTTTCACTTATAACATATTTGAACAATCAATTTTAATTTCGAGACAGTTCCGGGACCCCGAAAAGTCTGAGTCTGCATTAGGGGTGGAAATTGTTTGTATTTCACTGATACCAAGATTACTTCATATAATCCCGAAAATGGGGGTTGAACAAAATTTTATAAATTGGCATCCCTAATGCAGACTCAAAAAGTTAAAACAAATGTCGAAGATTTTATATACTATGTATATCTATATGTATGTACATATAAATTTTTGGGAGACGGCTCAGGAATGCCGCTTAGCGGTCAAAATTAGGGTTTCCTTATGAAAACTCAATCGATTTTGAGTATTAGATGAAAACAAAATTTATTCCAATTTTTTGACTCTTCTTCCTAACGGGTCCATAATTTATATATACTCGTTCATTTGATTTTTAAGGACCACCCTAATGTACATAGATATATAACTATTTATCCAATCTACGGAATAGTCGCCAATAGTCGTTTGACCTCTTGGCGTTTCGCTGTTTCTCTCTCTTTCAAAAAAAATTTTTTTTTAGTATTTTTTTATTGTCGCGCAACATTTGCCATTTGGCAGGTGGTAGCACAAACAGAATGCACAAACAAACACACATGCCGAGGAGCTACATAGAAAAAACGTTTATTTTATTTATTATAACTAGCATTTTTTAATTCTCTTACGAATCGTTGTGTAACTTTAACTCGCGCTTCGATTCCAAATAAAATAAAATAAAATAAAATAAAATAAATGTGCAATTGCAAACTTTTAGTGTCGCGTAAGCATTGGCAATAAAGTTTCATATAGTCGCTTCCTCTGCTTACAAAAATTCCTACCTACCTACATATGTATGTAGTTACAAACGTTTGGACAAAAGCGCACAGAACTTAAATGAAAGCAGTTTATTTATTGTGTATGTAGGTTTATGTCGAATTTATTGCTTAGTAGTAATTTGTTTTCGATAAATTTATCTACAACAAGTTAAGTAATTTCGTCATGTGAGAATTAAGTAGTGGCGTGACACCGTTCTGCACGAAGTTGTCAGGTGAAGTTAGCATACAGCATTCCCATTTGGATAAATCCACAATAGTAAAAACCCAAAGCAATTGATTTTACGCAAAAACTTTTTATAAATCCCCTGGCCATTTGTACTGATGATGTGCTGTATCAACTTCTTAAGAAGCTTGTGGTCTCGATGGAGCGTACATACATACATATATATTCGAGAGGGTTGCCACCTCATTGAGAAGTCGAATTTAATTGAATTATACACAAATTATATTAAATATTACAATTTCGGTGTCAGAGGATTTGTTTTATTGAGGAGAAGGTTTATAGCTGGATATATATTTTGGAGATGGTTGCCACCGGTTTAAAACATCAAATTTTATTAAATTATACACAAGTATATAAAATATTAAAATATGAATATCAATCGGTGCATTTTGCTAAAGAGAAGGTGTATAGGTAGCTATATTTTTAAGAGGGTTGCCACCTAATTGAAAAATCGAATTTAATTTAATTATACAAAAATTATGTGAAATATTAAAATTTCGGCGTCAGACGATTTGTTTCGCTGAGGAGAAGGTTTATATGTAGCTGGATATATTTTGAAGAGGGTTGCCACCTGATTGAAAAACCGAATTTAGATGAATTATACAAAAATTATGTGAAATATTAAAATTTCGGTGTCAGACGGTTTGTTTCACTAAGGATAACGTTTATAGCTGGATATATTTTGAAGAGTGTTGCCACCTGATTGAAAACCCGAATTTAATTGAATTATACACTAAGTATATTAAATATTAAAATTTCGGTGTCAGACGGTTTGTTTCACTAAGGATAACGTTTATAGCTGGGTATATTTCGGAGAGAGTTGCCACCTACTTGAAAAGTCGTACTTAATGAAATTATACACAAGTTATATGATTTAGTGAAATATGAGTGTCAAACAATTTGTTTCGCTAGGCGAAAATTTATAAGTACGTATATTTTGAAGAGGGTTGCCACCTTTTTGAAAAGTAAAATTTAATTTTATTATACCCTGTACCTCACGGCGAGGACAAGGTTCATACCTATATTTTTGAGAGCGTTGCCAGCTGTTATATGTGGCAGAAACTGAAATGAGTTTTCTGTTTACCTATGCAAAGAGAAATTAATAAAAAAATATGGCCAGTGCAACGTGTGCCGTATTTTTTTCGTATTCAAAAATATTTTTATATTTCAATTAAGTCTTTTCATCGCTATAGCTATCCACAAACGGTAAGCAATGCAACAAACCAAGGTGAATGGATTTTATGCAACAACTCCAGTTAACCAAAAGCAGAGGGAATAAATATTACAAATTTTACAACCAACTTTGCCATAAATGTAGAAAAATCCAATTAAAAGGTTTATAGAATACGAAGAGTAGCAATTTCATACCGCCATACATACAATATGTATGTATGTATGTTATGTGTGTATATACCGTCATAAAATTATAAACCCATTAGAATATTAATAATACACTTTTTTTTTTAATGACCTGGAATATAAAGAGTAACGAAACGAGCAAATTGACATACAAAAATAACAATAACTACTACACCAAATATGCGAGTGCAATGAAATATTTCTATTATAAAATAAATAAGGCATTAGACGTTTTTTGTTGTTGTAGTAAATTGTTCACAGCCGAGTCACAAAAATCCATTTCAACATTTGCCTCGAAAGATGGATTGATTGTGAATGGATTGTTCACATAACAAAAGTTGGCCGGCATCCACTCGCAGCTCTAAGATGGCCAATTGGCATTGCCGAGACGGCTGGGCTGACGACACGATTACCGAATTTTGCGTGCAAATGATCGATTGTTGCATGGGCTGTGGCTTGGCGTGGCATCCTGCTCAAACCAAAGGTCGTCCAAGTCAATGTCTTCAATATCCGACCACAAAAAATCGTTCGCAACAGCACTGACTTTGAAAGGTTAAGTTAGTTTGGAATGGATGGTGTGGGAGACACCTCCTGCACGAAGGCCAGTACGTTCCCCTACGATGTTGAGCCAGTCACCCGAGATCGAATTATTTCGTTGACGTAATAAACTTTGAGACTGTTCTTATTTTTATTTCTTCTATATCCGCAAGGTTTTGCAGATATGATTTCCCCGAGTATATATGTACTTCAGCCTTCTGCTAAGTGTTGAACAATGACAAAAAAGGTGATCTACACTCTCCTCGTCGTCTTCGCATTTACAATTGCGACAGTAGTCCGATGCGCTTAACCCAACTCATATCATGTACGGCAATTAGACAGTGGCTTGTAAGAATTCTTGCGAGAATGAAAACCTCGTTCCAATTTAACCTCAGTAGTACGGATGAGCGCCTTTTATTATGAGCCACGTGAGGCTTGCAGTTTCATACATGGAAAGGTTTCTCCAAGGCGTTCTCTAAGAAAGATTGTTACCTTTTTTCAAGAGCAATATTCGAGTGAAAATCTTACTTTTCAGCTAGAAAATATACCGCACTCTTGGATTAGGGAATATGTACATACATACATACTGCACAAAAACTTCTCAGGCTTTTTCCGAAGTAAATTAATTTTTGTAAGTTGCGGCATTTTGGAAACGAATGAGTTAAGCTTCTACAGCGCATATTTTGATTAAAACTTCAAACTCGAGTATGTGGCGTGTTCGTGCAATAATGCGGTGCGGTCAAGGTTCAAACCCCAGACGGAGTATGTACATAACATCAAACAATTTTAGGAACAAGTTTTTTTTTAAACAGTCGCCACTCGGCAGGCAATGGCGAACATCCGACATTAAAAAAAAACTTCTCACAAAAAATCATCTGCCATTCCACTTGGAAGTAGTATCATAGGAAGGTATCGATACCTGAGAAATATCGAGGCTTAAGTATCGATACCTACTCGTACACTGGGCATTTTTGCGTATGACGATATGCCGTAGTACCTTAATTTTATTTTTGGACAGGAAAATAAATTGAAATAAGAATAAGGAGCCCAGTCAACAGCTTTTAATATTTGAGTAATTAAAATAATAAATTATGCGATCAGTTTTTTAACAAATATGGCTATGTCGTCTGATTCAAAGGTATCCAGCATATGACTCTCCCTGAACAATCAATTATGATTCGAATTTTTATTACCTACCATATCTTTATCAATTTTTCGTCAAAACGGAAGCACAGAAGGACTCAGGGAGATTAACAAAAAATTATTATTTTGCCATTAGAAATCCACATATTGGCCTATTCCTTCTGTTTAGCGATAATGTGCCTTTTACTCACTCAGTCAGATGACAGCAAAAATTTAATCATCCAAAGACTGGCTGGGACTATTAAAAAAATATGAGCGAATCTCAGATATGCCATATTTTTTACATCGTACATATTTTATAGAAATTCTCTTTATTAAGATTGAAAATTTTAAATCTAAATAAAATAAAATGAAAAGAAAATAAACTATCGGGTTTCTAACATACCAAATATAAAACCCAAAGATTCAAATTCGGTTATTTCATAAATAGGGGATATTACTTCACCTGATGCAATTTCACATATAGTTGGAAATGTAAAGAATACAGAAACAAAAGTTTTTTAATTTTTATTTCTTCTTTGTTTATTTTCTTCAATAACAGAGCTAGGATCCCTTACTTTTAGAATTGTCCGCTACGGTTGTTAGCGAAAATAGTATTGGAGTTCACCCCAGTGACTTCGTGATGAAATGCCTGTGCTGGAAAAATTATTCACTTCAACTTCCACTCGAACAGGTGGACCGTTGGAAAAAAATTCCGAAGACAAAATTTGCCTTACTATCGCGTATTTTTTATTCGACAACTACTCAGTACTTGGTTCAAAAGTATTGATACCAAAATTAATTGTTTTACTCGTATCGTTTCATAACTAGTCACCAACGAACTCTAGGAGGCGCAATTTATGGTAGGTCGCTCGCCGCAACTATCGCCGCAAATTATAGAACGTCGACCAAACATCGAGACAGAAAATATTAGTAAAAATCGTATGAGCTTATAATTTTGTCACGCAGTGTATAATCTTCAGTATGAGCTACATACTTATCTGAATAATCAAAACTTGATTGTAGCATAACTTCAAAAAAAAAAAAAAAAAAAAAAAGCAACTACATTCAAACTCAAGCGGTCAAAACGTCAGGCCATCGTTTAGCTGGTCGGCGATGTTGTTTGGTCAATCTTGAAATTGCCTAAATAGGAACGCAAAAGAATCACTAAATTTACAATGGCATAATGAAGATGATGCACAAACGGTAATAGTAAGATAAGATGTTGCTCAAAGGCGCAAAAACGTTTGGCAAAAACCCAGAGCTACGAAAATGGTAGCAAAATACATGTACAGCAAAAACCATGAACCAAAATTGGACTGACTGCTGTTTGGGTTAGTGGCATGTGAACGATGCGCCATTTTAATATTGCAACATTACGAATGAAGTCATCTTTGCGGGGAATGGGGGAATGGGGGAAAGGGGAGCGGGATCGTAAGCGAGAAGTACAACTAGTAGCAGAAGTTAAGATAGGCAGGAACCAAACAAGTTAGTGCAGCACGACGACGCACAGTGTATTGATGAGGAGCAAAATTAAGCAAAAAATTGTTTGTATAAAACTCAAAATACTTTAGGCTGTTCAGCTGAACAAGGTTATCGGGTTATTTGGTTATACGGTTTTGATTTTTCATTTTACATAATTTTTTGTCATTTTACAATAGCTATTTGAGCTGAAAAAACGACTCAAAGAAAGTTCTACTTTTTTTTTACTTTTTTGCAGTTCACTTTGTTATTGGAAACTAGAAACTGGAAACAGTTAAAATTTGTTTTTGTAGGCAGCAAAAATTAGGACTCGTAACACACAACGTAGAGATAACGAAAATTATGCTTTTATAAAAAAGTTGTTTTCATTCTCAAAAATCCTATCAAATGCGCTTAAATTTGATGCTGCTTGAGGTTTTGTCATTTGTTGGCAAATAAAAGTGGTTTTCTAAAAAGTTTAGAACAGCTGTACGGGTTAGCGCACCGAATTTCAGAAAATGTGTAATAGAGGCGCAAAGGTGGAACGTATTGGATAGTAAGTGTCTTCTTCATCGTGCCCGAAAACGTCCAGACTTTTCCGGACACAAATTGGCATGGTGTTAAATTGCATATCAGCTGATTTTTGTGTCCATCTGAACGCAGAATCGCCACAACAAAAATAAATCTAACAAATGATTTCTTGATTTCGGGCGCGAAAAGTTGTTTTTTGCATTGCCATACATCTGTGCAATTCCTTAGCTTCGTTTTCGCTCTACTTATCGAGCCCGGTCCGGACTGTATAGGAAAAAATCCCAATATTGCTTCAATTCCAACAATGATAGAATACAAGATTGTGAGTCAATTTCGCCGTCATTACCATAATAAATTGATCATCAAATTTCGTAAAATTTTTCGTCATTATATTTGCAAAATCTATGCTATTGGCGTAATCATCAGTTTCGAACTAATCTCTAAAATCATCGTCTTTGTCAGCCGCAGTTGATTTGCTTTCATTTTAGCAAATAACGCAAGGCGAATTCATGTAAGGCGCTGGCTTCCCATGAGCTGAATGCTTGTTCTATCTTCGGCTTGCACGGTGAAAATCAAGGTGTATCCATAGAAGGTGATAGCATCCTATGAGGTGAATGCTTGTTCTTCTCTCTGAATTTGCTAGGTTGTTTTGTTTACACAAACAAAATACAGAAGCAAACTGGGCGAATTCAGTTTTTGACATTTCACTCGCAAAATTACACAAACAAAGTACACAGCGGATTCGCCTTGTTTATCTGGCTATCACCTTCTATGGATACACCTTGGTGAAAATGTTAAAATCGTTTTTTGTTTTGTTTACATTTTCGCTCTCCATTCGCGCTCGAATCGGAAAATTCAAACTATTGTGAATGAATTCTCGCTTTCTTTCTTCTGTGTGACATTCCATTCGTTATTTTATGGTTGTCTTTCATAGTTTAGCTGACATTAACTCCACGCCAAAGCAAAAACAAAACACATGAAGTTCTTGTACTCGTATTGTAACCAAATTTTGTTATACATTTCGATTTGGCGCCAATGAAAAATTATAAAATTTCTAAATGTGAACATTCCATCGTAAAAAATTTTATAGGCGTTACTAATAGAGAAAAATGAAGGAATGGGGCTTTATATCTCACCTAATAATATTTCAGTCTCTTCAATGAATCTGAGAAGCTTCTTGTCAAGGGATAAATTGTAATGAAGATTTTCCATTCTTAATACATCTCACCCAAAATATGCTCCATTTCAACCAAACAAAAGCACAACAGGTACAGAGAAAGTGCTCTAAGCCAACCTCAATCTGCAGGCAAGATGTGCACTTCGAGTCATCTTTGGCGGCCATGTGTTGCCCCTATGGATTGTGTCCCGTCATCAATCCCACCAGGTCTCATACATTTTTCTTTCTATGTCATTCGCCACCACCCTCCTGGCCTTCCTTGTTCCTTTTTTTTAAAGTTATTTCAGAAAAAAGAACTTTGACGTAAAAAATTAGGGTTCTCAGTTCGTTTTTTCACAATTAAAAACGGTGCAGGTGCGTGGCGTGCGTGGCATTAGGTCAATCCTTATCATATTTAAATTTCGCGGCTAGCGGCTATGAAATTACATATTTCTTCTATCGCAAGTGAACGCAGGACACAACCAAAATTTCACCAAAATCGAAGCACGTTTACTAATTTTCTCCACAACTTGTATGGAGCCGTTACACTGTGCGACATCAACATTATGCGTCGTGGCTGCTGCTGCAGCTGCTGTTGCTCCATGCCACATTTAAAACAAAACATCAGCAACCACGAGAACAACCGGCAACATTCCAGTTCAAGCGAACCAACGCCGACATGAATCGCGCGGTTATCGGAGTCTTACCAAAACAAAAACAAAAAAACAACAAAGCAAAGAAAAATATCGAAACACAAAAAAATGCAAACACGCTGCAACAGCAAACCGCAGTTTAACCAACGAAAATCAGCTGTGGAGTATGCGGCTAGAGGGCGGAAGATAATAAGAAATACCTACAATTGCTAGTGGCAAGCCAACAACAACAACGCGAAGAGCAAAAACCCCAAAGAAAAAATATGCAACTGATTCGAACAACAAACTAAATATACACAAAAAATAGCAACTACTAGTGGAACAAGAATGGCGCAGAAGGCGCTTTGTAGACTCCAAGGAGGCTACACCGCGAAACTCCGCAACCGCCTGCTCTATGTTGCACTGGCCGGCCATTTCGACTAACCACCATAAGACAATGCAACTTGATTTCCATGCGGTCTTTCGGATGTTTTGGGTGCAGCAGCATTGCAGCAACAAAAACAACAACAACTAATGAACACTGGCTAAAGCGACAACAATCACACACACGCACACACACACACAGTACAGCATTAATGACAGCAATGAGCGTAACCACAACAAAAGCAACAACAACAACAACAACAACAGACAAACAATGTGTAAATAAATAAAGAAAACATTTGAAAACAAATAAAAGGACCCGGATTCCCGATCAGCGCCGTCTACCATGACCGCTTGGGGCGATGCAACGACGACGATGGCGTCTACATCGGATATGTATGCAAGTGTGTGTGGGTGTGTGTGTGTGTGTATAGATCTGTTTGTTTATTGAGAAGAAAAGGCATGAAGGTTGCACAAAAGTTCGTGGTAACTATGTGAATTTCGAGCATTGAAGTTGTGGGCGGATCGTGATCGTAATTTGAATGCGATATTTGTTTTAATTGAAGATCTTTATTGTCTCCCATTACTTTAGTATCTGCATAAAATATATACATATGTACAATCCATATGTAGGTTTATGAATGCGGGAATAGCAACCACTGTGGTTTCAATTGAAAAACTTAACTGGCCAGTCGTAATAATTTCTTTAGTTTCAGCTCCAGCCACGATTACAATGCCGATTAAAAATTCCTTATAAAATTAATGTTGCTGGAGGGTTTAACTGGTACATTTTTGGGTAAAGGTAGACGTCATTAAAAACAGTGTACAACATTTATAGGATATTTATTTATTTATTTATTTAAATAGGAATTAGTCAACAAAAACAAATTGTCTTACAAACTAATGTATGTAGATATTTTAGTAAAAATAATCTAAATGAATAATAATAATAATAAGTGTAATTTTATTGAGCTGGAGGCCAGTTTTTATTAGGGAAGAATAGGACAGTTTAATTGTAACCGACTTACAAAAGAACACTAAGTAGAATAACGAATTGCATGTAAAGCAATAACACTAACTCGGAAAAATATGCGAGTAGAGCCAACTCTTTAAACTGATATCCGACCTGAGCGGCAGTTTTGGGAAGTGAAAATACTGCGCTATTGTGAATGAGCCCTAAGAAACTACAAAGGAAATTTCAGTTTAAGGCCTAATACAAATCTCATGTTTCAAGAAAGATGGCCACAGGGTTGCTTTTGCAACTAAACGAAATTTTATCCGAGCTAGAACGTTCTTTTGCAAGTCGGTTACAATAAAACGGGCCAAATATGAGAAAACAACGATTTTTCAAAGCGGTGGAAGTAATAGCTGCTATTTCCATATAACGCACGGTTTTTTCTTTTTGTTAATTTTTTTTTTTTTGTGCCGAGACGTCAAACGGGAAGAGTTTGTTAAGCATCGAGATGTAAAACTACTCAGCTACAGAAAAAATCTTCATCAGCTGAATATAATTGGGTGACTCACAAGGTGTCATAATGTCAAAAGTTATGTTTCTGGATTGCATTGAAAGAAATAATGAAAACTAAACAATTTTTAACTTTTCAAAATTTTTTGACTTTATTGTTTCCTCTTCCATAAATTGAATAACTGCAGCAGTGTTCAAAACTCTTTTTCAAGAAAACCGCGATTATTCGAATCTCTTAGAGACGGATGTGGTGCCAAGGAGATTGTATAGATTAATCATAAGTTTTGAAGAACAATGCTGGAAAAAATACAATTCTAAAATTCCCCTATTTGTCTTGCCATAATTTGGAATATAATTTTACCGCCAAAATGTAACTATTTCTTTTTAGATAGTAGTCAAAAGCGATTTCTCGATATATTGCCTTTCAAGCATTTAGTCTGACGATTGCAAAGAATTAATTTCGTTTGATTTCAAGTATTCGATTTAAAAAACTCTTTTTACATTTATTGAATTTATTGAAACAAAACGAAACGATCAAGATTCATACAAGGTGATGTTAACCAAACAGCTTATTTGATTCGCTTGGTGGACGGAATGTCAAAATTATTCGTTTGAGTAAAATTTTACTGTAATTATGCGTATGATTTGTAAAGGAGTATAAAAATGTAAATTAGGTTAAAGACTTCTACGCAGTAGCAGATAAGCGTGACACGAACTATCAAATTTCATACAAAAATATTCACCATTTCCGTCACAGTTTCACTCACAACACAAAACATCAAAATATTGGTTTCATTGCAACGATATGCCATCGCATAGCATCGATATACAAATATTTCCCACCTATAGTAGAGATTTTTTTTTTTGGCACCCAAGACAATTTATTAAGCCAGCAAAACGAAAGCTTTCATTACTTTTCGGAGTCAATAATGGTAGATAACAAGTGATAAAAGTGAAGGAATGAGAAAACAAAGAAATTATGAATAAAAAGAGACAAAAGCGGATAGATTGAAATTTTTCTTCATTTAAAAAAATTCCAATATAAAATAAACATTATTTTATAACGGCAGCAAAAGAGTGAATGCTGTCAAATCGACAAAGAGAGGATTAGCGGTACGCGAAAGGCAAAAACGTGTATTCTATCATTGTGAATGAATACGAGGTGGCGGCTAATATTAAATGAAACAAATAGTCAATATTAATTGTCAAAGAAATTCGCTCAGTGAATGGCACAAGAATGCAGTGGGTTAATACATCAGATGGTCTCAGCTGTGCTGAACTTTGACGTCTATGTGCTAAGATTTTTCACTTGTATTTATTCACAATGTATTCCATCATTATTCGTTCGAAAGTCTGCTGCGGCAATGTCCGGTAGAAATTGAAATTTAAATCAGGCACAAGCCTTCACAGTTATTTGGAAAACAGTGAAATAAGTATGTAGATTATTTCACTTATTATCTTACCATTTTTTAGGTCAGTTTAGTTTAGTTAGTTCGTTTTCTTAGTCTCACGAGGCTAAGATTAAATCGATTTTAGAAGTTTTCCTTCCGAGTTGAGCATCAGCCACCCTATCATTTCTTTTAAGTTACCGCTCCACACATTTGATGGACTACTCAGAAAAATCTGACAGACTACAATCACATCTAACCAACCTTATTTGTGACTAAACATCTGTACTAAAAATGTATGCATTAAATACATACATACATATGTATGTTGGAAGCCACAGTCTGTTAACCAAACCATCAAATTTTTTTTTTATATTGCATAATCAGCTTCAACCTCCGAACTATTTACATTTAAAACTAACTAATCTCACTGAAAGATTAGCAGCTCGTAAATTAGGTTATACTACTAAAATTTAGCATTATCTTAATGGCTTAAACTTGAAATGTATGCAAAGTACAACCATCATAGGCTCCAATGTTTGCTCTCCTTAGGTTACTCGCATAGACGTCGACATCGCCACTGTGTCACGACGACTCAAGGCAACGGTCATTGGTGCCGGCCGACTGCGTAGGTGCCGATTTTGATTGCAATTCACGAGCAGTAAAGGAGAACATGAACCAGCCAAATGGTCATAGTCGTGCTAGTAGTCGTAAAGTTTGTTTAAACTCACAATGACCGGCAACTACTGACGTCCTTAGCCATCGCCATCGTCATCGCCGTCGCCGTCGCCGTCAGCAAACCATTTCGCACGTTTTGAGCTTTCAGCATCGCCGCTATGCCAACAAATAGCATAACATGCGCGTGCAAAAAAAAAAACAAAAAAGAAAAAGAAATAACTAAAGCGAAAAAGTAAATATAAAAATAAACAAATTTAAAATCCAGTAGAATAACAAACAGAAATTTAGTAAATCGCGCACTATAATCAACGTAATGGTAGAAAAGCAGAAGAAAAAAGCATTTAGCAAAATACGAGTGAAACGCGGCGGAAGCGTCAGAGCCTGAGAAGACCCAACAAAGCAGAAAACAAAAGTTGCTACCAATTCAAGGGAGGCCATTGATTTCTTGTTGTTGTTTCTTATGCTGAGTGCTGATGCTGCCCGATGATTGTAGTGATTACGCTGACAACACGCCTTGTGAATGTACACACATACAAATAAAAATATACAGTTACTCAAAAATTAACCATATGTTGATTTTTTTATAATACCATCAATGTTTTTCATAATCAATTTTTGTCGTTAATTTTCTGTAAAAAATATTGTTCGTTCTCTTACAAAAATTGTTTAAATGCAAATTTCAGAATTTGTGCAAAATTTATAAAAATTTAAGAAATTTTCAAACATTTTAACCAGAATTTCTAAAAAAAAATGTTGGTCCTAATTATGAACTGCATTCGCTGGTTGTCGAACATTTAAAATCGAATGTCAAATTCATATTATGAGCTGTGCAACCCTGCCGAGATTTTCGTTGCCCATCGAATTTTCAATCGAACAGAATTTTGCTTTCGGCGCTGTATCGTAGTGTGGAAAAATTGCAGAAAATGTAAATATTTTGCAATTGTTTTTTTGCTTTTTGGCCATCAAACACTATAATTAAACTATTTTTGTTGATTTTATGCAGGTCTAAAGTCGTAAGTACGAAACAACAACTGAAAAGACTGGTATAATTTAAATTTACTCAATTTGCTTGCCATTTGCAATTAATTTTAATGACAGCTGATAGAAATATACCATTGTGGATAGCCTAAACGAGTGAAATTCACAATAGCGCTATTCTTATCGAATGTGCGCCATAATAAACGCAAATTTTTCCAATCAGCCCTTTCGACCACACTCGAAGATCGAATGTTGTTCATAAGAAGGGCCTTTGAGTATGCAATTTTGTGTTGCCTATTCGCTTGAAAGAAAAAGCACTAAATTTACAAAAAAAAAAAAAAATCATAAAATAGTGTCTAAAGTATTCACTTAAGCTTTTTTGCTACCCACACTGAAATGATTTATAACCTTGTTTTTTTCGTTTTAATTATATAGAGGAGTTGCAACCCTTTCATTTGATATTCATTTTGGTATATTTTTCGTGCTTTTACTGCTCTGTTTTGCACAACAAAGATACTTTATTTATTCAAATTTATATCGTCGATGAAATAGAAAAGGCTTTAATTGTAATGGAAAATTTTTCAAAATGAACATATCTTATTCACTTTTTAAATTTTTATGTAGCTAAAGAACTCTTAATAACACCTTCCTTATAATATCCCTTTTGCTGTTTTACCTAAAAAAAAGTTATACTCAATTTAACTTCTTCAAATGGTGGCGACCCTGTTCAAGAATATATTATGACCGATGAATTCTCAATAACCTTAGGTTTGATAACCACTTTACTTCAAAAATATTCATTTATTTTAACTTTATTAATAGGTGGCAACTCTGCCCGTCTAAAGTATTCTCCATAAGCTTTGGTTTGGGCTCCATATTTCTATTTTTCACTTATCTTACACCGCTTATCTACTAAAATTTTGAATAGGTGGCAACACTGTAAGTGTTAAAAATCCAATTTTGAAGCCAATAAAATTCTCCACATCTACAGAAAAATACCTGCGTAAACCAAATTAAAACAAAAAAAAACAAAAATATTCAAAAATCAACCAGACTTTTTAGCTCCCTCAGATTTGCATATTGTATTTTTCCACTAAAATTAAATGGACTGCAAAACTGCATACCAAGTTTCTAAAAATTTAAATAAAAAAGTTTGATATTCTTTGAATTTTTTTAAATATTGTACAAAATTTGAAGTTTTAATTTATATGCTCTTTTTGAAATTAGAATCTAAAATTATATAAAAAAACTAAGAAAACAGACTTAGCGTGAAAAATATTAAAAAAAAAAAATCACCATGCCCGCTCAGTTGTTTGAGTCACCGTATATCCTATAACCATTCACAATTTCTTGGCTCGATCAGCGTGGAGTCTCTTACGAAACAGGTTCATGTCTACAAACAAAAACGAATTCTTTGGAATTTCGCAAATGGCAAATAAAGTGTGTATGTGTACTTTATATAGTTATGTAAGTAGCTACAAGTACAAATTGAAGAAGAAGAGTACTGAATGTTGATCACTTAATGACGGCTCTCTGGACGTGTATCATCAGTTAGTTAGTTAATTCGAGGATTGCTTGCTTGGATCGACCGATGAACGCACAAAAAAAAAATGTTAACTTCAATTTCCCTTTAAGCCGAACTCAATGAACCGGCTGGCGCTGCTGTTGCCCTTTAAATGTTATGGCCACGAAATGCCATGAAATTCGTGTTGTTATTGCTGGCGCAACATCAGCGTTATGTTGTGCTCGCTCGAAGAGGTATGCGGTGTACATTTGTACAGGGCCGGATTAGCCATGTCGTGGTCTCTAGGCAATACAATTTTCGCGGCCCTTTTGTTATTTTCTAACTTTCTAAACTAAATTTTTTCTATCATAATGCAAGCACTTACATATATTTTTAATAATGCTATTTTTACGCTATATCATTAATCGCCCTTAGACATACCTACAGCGGTCAATGAAAGTATTCGACATACACTGAAAAAACAAAAGAACCTAAGAAAAATTTTCCTTATGTTGATGTAATATTTTCTTCAAATTGCGATATTTTCTTTCGATTGAGTAAAGGTTTCTTCAAAATGATTAAAAACCTACATGGAATTAAGTCTTTTTTCTCCAAAAGTTCCTATTTTCTTTCTTTTGATAGCTATTTTTCTTCAATCCAGATAAGTTTTTATTTGAGTGTATACTGATTTATTTAAATCTGTTAATACAAGTCAGAGAATATTATATTTTTTGTCCCTGCTGTAGCTGTAGCTATAAAAAACAAAAATACCACAGTATACATAACACCCTTACAATATTCCAAAACAATTTAAGCAACAAAAAAAGTTCAAAAAAAAAATATTAAAGTACCGCTACGTATGATTGCAAATTTCGTTCATTTGAGCATTGCTTTTTTTTATTAACTACGATTGACTCAATTTTTTTTTTTTAACTGTGAGCAAAATAGTTCGAAAGCGGAAATACATATCTATGGAAATCAAAAATATTATAATTTTTCATTTTAAAAAGGGAATTTATGAAAATGCGTTATCAAATATGGTAAATAGGCCAAGAGCAAGCCCTTGTTATGTTATTAGAAATTAAAGAGCACCAAACTATTGATAACAAGCCAAGATATGGTATACCAAAAAAGGAGCGGCAGCAAACTATAAGAAATGTGCTTCTTGATTACGGATTTAAGCAAGAATGATAGAATACAAGATTGCGCTGATTGATCTGAAATTCGGATAGTAACTTGCCTGTGACGTCACACCAGATTTAACGGTAAAGAGGACTGAGAGGAAACACTATTGTTAAATGCGTTGGAAAGAATACACACAATTGCGAGTATACATACATGCGCGGTTTTTGTAAACAAAATCTGTTGTTACGTAGAAATTCTATCAAAATTTGCAAGAGAGGATTAGCGGTACAACAATCGGCGCCACTTTCTGTATTCTTTTAACCATGGGATTTAAAGCTAGAACAGTAGAACAGTAAGAGCTGGTCGAAGCAAAAGTAACAGGTTATCCTTTCTTATATCAATGTTCTTTGATATCACATATTTAAATATCCAATATCGGTCACGAACATGGTATAGTCTAAACCAAAAGTTAATCATAAAAAATTGAATCCACATCATTCACTACTGCTGTCCACACCGCGGCTAGAGGTTTACATATCGTATAAGGTGGTAGAACTCATGTTTTTTCTTTTTTTTGCTTTTGAATGGAGTGAATGATTGAGAAAGTCAAAAAAAAAGGAAAGCGTGAATTTCGAACGTATTATAAAGTGAAAATGTGTACACTGAACCAAAAATCGTACGCTATATTAATAAACATGATTTATTGATTGATTGTACATAGTCACAATTAACATTTTATTATCTGTATTAAATATTTATTAAATGTCTATAAATGCATTTATTATTTTTAATAAACGATTATTAAAAAAGTTTATTAAAAATTTTTGTGACGTATTCTCTAACAGTCTGTCGGTTGAAATACGTTTTAATAAACTATTTATTGTCAGAATTAAATATTTATTGAATACAATTAATATATTTATTGTTATCATAAATAGTGTAAGTATAAGTAAGTGTTCCAATAAAACTTTAATTGTGAATATAAATAGTTTAATTGTGACAATAAATAGTTTATTAAATGTAATTAATTTCTTTATTAAATCAAATTAACACGCGGTAATGACGAACAATAAGAATAATTCTTCAGTGAAAAGCGAACGAAGCAGCAGTAATCAAAAAAAGTGAAATTAATGTGAAAAATCAAATAAAAAAGTTTAAGGTGATATTAAAATTGAAGCCATAATTTTAATTATAATAATAAATAAAACAAATAATAATAAAAAAAAAGCATTTGTTTCCTAGAACGTTGTTGATAAAACGATTTGTTTCAAATGTGCAAAAAAATTTAGTTCAATATAATAAGCACGCAAATGTTAAGGCTAACTCAAAGCAGCTGTATATGACTACCAAAATTCCTGCAGAGAGTAGCAGCAACAACGATGCAGGTGTTTGAAAGTTGGCCGGAATACAAATTGCCATCCGGATATAGACTGGTAAGTGTTTTTATTATATTATTTCCTTGTCATTGAATGAATATTTTTCTAATAATTTATTTGATTTTATATTATAGATTGAGATAGACTTTACAGTCCTTTTTCCGGCAGCGTCTTCGATTTTAAATACTTGGCACCAACAAAAGTTGTATGCCGTATTGATGTCAGAGGGCCATTTAAATAACAAGACTATCAAAGATATGCTAAGCGACATCAAAAACTTGAACAAAAATAAAAAATGTGAAAAACAAAAAAATCTGCATCTTATTAATTTTTTTTTATTTCCTCTTTTATTTTCAGCTAGCCAAGAGGCCTGCCTACTCTGGGTAACAAGTAACGCGATTTACAATAAAAGATTCGCAAAATGCGTTTGTTATAGTACGTCCATCAATCGAGGCTATTGAAGAGTCCATGAAGAAAAAACCCCTATTCAGCCCTTCCTTATCATTATCGGCAAGGATATAAAGAATGTGAATGAGATATTTGTCTATTTCGATGGGATAAAATTTCCTTTTAAAAGTGTAGTAAGAGCTACTGACATATGTATGTTTTAAAATATTTCATGTTTTTAATTTGGAATACCCAAAATCATGCGAAACATTTTGGACCTTCATAGAAATGTGTTATTTTGAAATGCCTGTAAAGTAAAATTTTCCGAATGTAAACATTTTATGTAATGCAATTAAAATTAACAAATAATGTAATAATAATAAATACAAATACAAATAAGTACGTAGTCGAAAACCGAGTCTTTTTACTTATATTCTACAAAAAAATTAAATATAAATTTAGCTGCCATTAATTTAAATTTAATAAAAAATTTATTGAATTCAATAAAATATTAATAGGTGTAGCGAACTTTTTATTGAATCTGTGTGAAAAATTAATAAATTAATTTATTAAAATTAATAAATTGTACGTCCAGCCAATAAATACGTAATAGAATTCAAAAAATAAATTTAATAAATAGTTTTATTAAATTTAATCATCAATGTGTATTGTGACAATTAAATAATTTATTAGCTCATTTTTAATAAAATTTTAATTGTGACAATGTACTTTTTTATTGATATTACGTACCTTTTTGGTTCAGTGTACAAAGCAAATCATTTTGCCATTTTCAGTGCGCAAAGCGAAGGTACAACAAGCATTTAGCTCATGGAGCGCTACCACCTTATATGAATTCGTCTTGTGTTTCAATGCAGTTTGATAGTTCTTTTCACAAACAGATTGCGCAAATCAGGGTTGCACAGGTGATTAAATGTGGATTAAATCTTGATCTTTTCGGTGACGAGATAATTACGATAATTACAAGATTATGTTTTCATTTGGACAGTAGAATTTTAATACAATTGAAATATGTAATCTGAAAATGAATTTTTGAAGTTCATCAACAATCTCTACTTAAACAGCTTATCTGAAATTGCGCCTGAGAATGCAAATATTCACAATAAATTTTCTAATAAATGTTTTAACGCATTTTGAAATCTTTTATTTCTCTACGCTGGGCCCCATTTTTCAACACTGCCTAATGGATATAATGCGCCACTGTAAGTGTGTACCTATGTTTATCGGCAGTCTGGGGCAATCTGAGTTTTTAATTGTTTCTTCTTGTCCGTTTACTACTTATTCTCGTTTTTTTTTTTTTTTTTTTTAGAGCATCACTCGTACTATTCGCTTTCTGTTTTAACTGCATTTATCGCCACTCTTGCTTTGTTTTGTTTTTCAATTGGTTAGTTGTTGTGCCGTTGTGAACGTTTGATGGATGGTATGGCGACTAAATCGTTAAAACTCATTCGGGATCATTAAGCACACAGTTGGAAGACATGATCTCACAAGCACATATCTGCACACACACACACAGACACACATACATAATATACCCATACATTCGAAGAAGGGTTAATGCATCACGTTAACCGAACATGTAATACAAGAACATACCAATGATGCGTCGTCGTCTATAGTTTATTGTAGTGAGTGAAGATTTATGGTAACATGAAGTCGAAGATTGGTGGCGTACGTGGCCGTAGTATACTCGTACAACGTGATTCAGCTATGAAAGTTAGACATTGGCTAGTCGTTATCAACATCTTATTGTGACCCTTTGCGTAATTAGTCAGGTAGTATGTAGTAGTAGTAGTACCAAACAATTGATAAAAATAAAGATACAGTGAGCCCGTAATTCAAGTTTCAACTATACAGATGTGGAATTACATCTCGGTTAATAAAATAATAGAAGATTGAAAGATTTATAATAAGTACAAAGAAATATAGGCCCGTAGTCATAGTCAAATTAAAGTCGGATCTAAATACGTTAAAGCATACTTTAGCTTAAAGTATACTTTATATTAGTCATAGTCGATTTAAACCCGGCTTTTTCGGTTAAAGTCGAATTTAAAGTTAGAGTGCCGAAAAGCTGTTACTAAACCATTTAGTAAACTGTCAAAATAATTATAAATCTGCATCTTCGGGGCTAAAAGTTGTGTTTTTTTGGTGAAACTTAAATTAAAGGAAAAAAATGAGCCGTTTTGATAATATTGAACGGGATTTTAGCATCATTAGTGATGCTACTTTGATTAGACGTCCAAAAATGTATAAAACCAGAATCAACCCTTTTGAATTAGACGACAGTGATTTCTATTCTCGGTATCGGTTCGACAAAGCCACTACTTACACTTGCTTTGCCCTCAATCGTGTTTAATTTTTCATTTGCAAATAATAAACAAATACCAGCTGATATAGTATGCCTCTTGGAAATGGGTTTTTTTAATCGATAAACAGTAATATCGCATAAGAAGTACAATATTTCACATAAATTCTGGCTTTTATCTTTATATAAAAGCATACAAAGTCTTTTCAAACATATTTTAACTATTAATAGCAATAAAATCACCGTTTTATTGTGAAATTATCAAGTTAAAAAAATATCCTTCGATAAAATATATCCATTAGTTCATTTTCGACATTTTTCCCTCCAAAATGTCATCTCTATATTTGCAACATTGCCATTTCTGCAAATTTGCTGATTGACAAAGTTGTTATTAGTTAGTACCATGTACTAAACTGACTATGACAAGACTAAAAATAAAGTCGGCTTTATCTTTTTAGTATTTTACTATCTAAAGTCGGATTTTATGTTGGACTATGACTACGGGCCATAATCTTTTACACACTATTAATACTTTTGTTCGTAGCTATTCGGACGTAGCGTTGCCATTTTCGTAAAATCTTCGAAAATCGAACAAATATTGGCAATGCGACTCAAAATAATTGCATTTTAAAAGTTTATAATATTTATTATATGTAGAATTTTTAATTGTCACCACCCTTCACGATAATGGCCTACGAACCTTCCATCCACGCTTTGAGCTAACTTCTGTGCAAATTTTCAACTTACTTAATTATGTTGATCTAAATCCGCTGAATTTCCTTTAGCAACAGTTTTTTGCGTCTATATTTATTAGCCTCGTTGAAAATATACTACATATTTTTACTGGGTTGTCATCATGAAAATATTAAGATCAACCCAACATTAGAGCCGAATTTTGTTCTACACAGATTAGGTTTCGATGTTTGGAGCCGTTATCCTCGAAATTCTGATATTGACATTGATTTTTTATAAACCTGTTTCGAGAAATCATTCATTACGCCGCCTTAGCCATTTATTTAGGAACGTTTTCGACTTTTAAAAATATTCCGGAGCAAATAGGCCTGACGTTTTTGCCTAGTTGTATATGCCACACAGCTTCAATACACTGAAAATTTGCATGAGATTCACTAATTACACAAAAATTATATGTGCTTAGTAGGTTTTAGTATATTTTTTTTATAGAATAATAAATAAATACGTCGAAAATTGTATACTCAAAATAACAATAATCGATATTTACTTCCAAGTATCAAATTTGTATCAAATTCGATATTTTTTAAGGTATTTATGAGCTCAACTCACGGATATCTTTTTATATTTCGAAATATTTTGACGGATGAAAGTCTAAAATTTCTTTTTTATTAATTGTTACAGTAAAAAAAATACATCAAATTCAATTCGTTGCACTTTTGGAGCCGTAACAAAGTAGGCTGGCTATTTGCTAGCAATAAGTAAAAAAAATGACAAATATTTATTATTTTTTTCACTATGCAATATTTTTACAATATTTTGGATAATTGCAGCTTGAGAAATATCGATATTGTTTACTGTATACATATACATATAGTGATATTGTTTAAAAATATAGAGGCGATATATATCGCTATATTTTTTCAAATTATCCATCTCTATGCTTTATCTTTTAACGTTGCTGGTAAAAAAAAAAACTTTTTAACTGTGCGTGAATGATCGGTGTGCAGTAAAGTCGATGGCTAGAATTATAGCTCCCACAGTTGCTATTGCAAATTCAGAATGATAAAATCAGATTGCGAGGGACTGCGCCGAGTGACATAACTCAAAGAATATGAAGAAAATAACATCGAGTAAGTATCAACTTTTGATTGAGAAATTTTGTTAAAGTGTAAAAAATATAAATTATATAATTTATAGATTTAATAAACAAATTAACAAGTTTCTTTCATAGTGAATATTTTATTCTCATTTGTAACAAACCGGTTTGTTTACTTTTACTTGAGAATTGTTAAAATCCGCAAAACCAAAGTAACGGTACCACTGACGGTGTCACCTTCTGTATAATGTTCACCGGTATTCACATGACGATCTTTCAGCTCGCGTTTTTTTTCGCGTTTATAAGATGACTTTTTACTTGCGGCTTTTCCTGGGGTTTTAAGTGCCCAAATTTCTTTGGTCATTCATTTGCTAATTCCTTCGTCAACAAGCGGAGAAAAGCACGAGCACAAAGTGCACTTGAATAAAATCATGAAAACGTTGCGTATCTGCCTACTGCGCTGACTTCTCTCCTACAAGCTCATAACGCATGCCTAGTCTTTCCCCGAGGGTGAAATGCATCGTGTAAATGGCGTCTTACACACTTCAGAGAAGTCGTAAAGAAACTTAAGTGTGTTCTGTTCATTGAAAAATTCTCCGATAAATTGACAGCAGTAATTAGAAAATCTTAACGATTCATTTAAGACTTCTTTATTTTCTAGATAACTTTCAAACTATGGTTATCGAAAATATTTATAAAAAATTAGATACCCTCTAAGTTTGGTAAATTTTGTTAATTTTTGCTGATATTTTAAAAATTAATGCAATGCTGCATTAACACTGACGGTAATCACCAACTATCGCAAGCAAAGTTGAGTCGATTGATGCATTGCCAAAGGTTAGTTGGAAACAAGAGCAGGAATTTAGCAACTTTTTTCCATTCTTTTATCACATTATATTCGCGCATTTTTTCTTTCAGTTCTCCTTGGTGTCTGCAATTTTTAAGTTGTAATTTAATGTTTGTTTGTTTGCCTGCCAGATTGAATGGTTTCCTTTTTTTTCGTCTTGGATTTTTTTTACATTACCTGTTTTAAATACAATTCAATGTGCCGAGGACTTCAGCTCACGTTGGTACTTTGCACGTAGTAGTTGTATGTATGTGTGTAGATGTAGCGATGTAGTATCTAATTAAAGTTGATGAGGTTTCCGAGATGCTAAGATACAAAAGGTACTGTGCGAAAGAGAACCAATCGAAATGAAATGGGGACAAGAGCGTCGTCTTTTCATTGAAAATGAGCAGCTTTTGAAGCGGTTAAGGTTTACGTTTGTGCACCACACGACACCCTTGTTTGTACACGTACACTTTCTTTGCTTCTTATTGCTTTCGATTGAGTCGGCATGTGCATACAATACATATGTATATAAAACTTTCCATTTCAATGAGACGTTTGATGGATTCGAGGAGTACATGGTTTGGTTTATTTAGTATGCACAGCTTTTTGTGATTTATCCTTTGGACCCCATAGCTTATGCTCTTTCACTGTCCACATGTAATGTTTGTTTGCTAATTTACCGCAAGAAGACGCTTGCTTACTTTTGGTTAGTTAGTGGTGCTCGTACACCAAAGGCTTTACCTAGATGCTGCTTCGCTTCAATCGTTAGCTTTCTTAAACATTTTCCAGGCTAATAGCTTGGCTCCTTGCAATGGAAAGTTCAAATATATATGTATGTGCAGATTTACATTTACTTTGACGGCCCAGTTGTAGAGTACGAATGCCGCATAAATGTACGAGGTGTGTTCATGAATTCAGTGAAAAATTAAACAAAAAACGAATTCGAATTTCGAAGGCGATACACTTTTACCAGCGTGGTTCGAAATTGTTTATGCCTTTCGTATAATTCACTTTCCAAAACTCCAAGAATGATAGAATACAAGATTGCGCTTTCTTGCGGCGTAGTGACAGATCTCATCCCCAGTAAACAAGGAATATGAAACGTACTTCATTTTTGCTTAAGTGTAACAATTTATTTATAGACAGAGATTTAAGAAATAAATCTACAAAATAATTTTAAAAAAAAGTGACTCTTTGCGGCACATTTGTTAAAAAAGTTTGTTCCACTTGTAGTTGAGAATGGGCAAAACCAAAGTAGCGTTACCACCGCGGTGTCACCTTTTTAAAGCTCTACAAAACACGGTTGTGGCTATTTTTCTTATTTCGCTGTTCCTGTTGGCGGGCTCGCGTAAATTTACGTAGACTTTAAAAGAGAAATACCAAAAAAACGCAGGATAAAAAGTCTTCGTGTAAATACCATCTTATTCACCCCTATGCTGAAATCCGTTGTAACTACGAATTTGCTACGAATCGTAACATCGGTATGCTCAAATCCGAATTGCGGAATCGTAATTTCGAAATTCGTAAGCCATTTTCGAAATTCGTAATGTTGGTATGCCTGAATCCGACGTAGCTGTCATTTCATTGCATTTTTCGGAGATTTTGTACGAATAGCAACTGGTGTCGGAACTTAGCAAATTCAAAACAATAATAATAATAAAATAAATAGTGTACACGGAAAACAACGAACAAATATGTAAGTTAAATTGTGCATAGAAAAAAGTGGTGTATTAATAAATATTTTGCAAAATATTCATGACATGAAGAGGGAGTCTCTGCGCGAGAAGAAACGGCACAATAATGAAATGGAGGCCATGAAAAGAAAGGAGCTTGCGTTGCAGGAGAGGCTACTGCTATTGCAAGAAAAAAACCTTCAGCAGTGAGGCCAGTGCGAATATATTTATTAAAGTACTGAATTCAACTGTTTATTTAGTTTTAAGAAATTGATTTATGATACATTGTTTTTTTTAATAAATTTGCATCGTCTCGTAATAATCTCCTCTGCATATTCATGCAACTGTTGCTTATAGCATATTCTTCCTCCTGGGACAAAAGTGCAGCGGCTACAGAATCCATTTTATTTTAATTTAATTAAAAAACTTGCTTACAAATAACTAATAATCGCTGGTCTCAAAATTCACTCTTCACTTTGTTTATTTCACTTTATTTTAAGAACTTCGAATTTAATAATTTTAGTTGGCAACGCGGCCGTGAGTTACGAACGGATTTCAGCATACCATTTTCGAATTGTTCGGAACGGAGCTACGAATTCGTAGGCTACGAAAATTCGGATTTCAGCATAGGGGTGATTGTGTTTTCCCCCCAAAAATAGTACTTTATTACTTTAAACATTTGTCAAAAATAAACTAATAAACAACTGTTAGTATATTTTTGTGAAACGTCTTTTTAAAGTTGTCAGATTATACAAAAAATATCAGTATCAATACCATATCTTAACCCACAACAACATCTGTCATAAATTAAAGGAGCTGTGTTAAAACAGAAATGTCAAATGGATACCGCAAATTTCCACTGTTCCAACATACATATCTGTCTTAAAAAAAAAGCTTAGTCTACTTGTAATTGAGAACAATCAAAATCGGCAAAACCAAAGAAGCGGCCCCACGGAACAAAGTTATGGAATAAAATTGACAGATATTAAAACACATACATATGTATACTGGCCTATTCTAACGATTTGGTTACAATAATTTGTCACCTTAAATTGTGTTACAATTTTATAACCAATATAATAAGGAGGTACAAGCATTCTGGCAATTTTGTAATAAGGTAATGTTCACCTTGTAGGGAAATTAAAATTATGCCCAACACGGTTGACAGCTGATTATTGAAATAATACTTTTGACAAAGAAAAGTACGTTTATTTTTGTCTTATTTATTTACTAAATTTATTAAAAATATTTTTCGGCAGGAAATTTGGACAAAAACTGAGTTGGACATGGGGAATGGCTCACAGCTCAAATGACACTAAAAGTGCTTTTTATATTCTATATTTGTAAATTTAAGAATTGTATGCGCGACAAAAACAACAACAACAACTACAAGCACACTATATTAATCATATACATAACTTAAATTCCACTTTGATTTGTAGCCTTTCAAAATATTTATTGAGGTAACAATTTTTGTAAATTTTGTCTCGGTATTGAAAATTAAGAACGCCGACTTTTTAAATTTGTTACCAAAGTGATCAATTGTAACCGTGGTGACTATTGTAACGACATCACAATAGCCCCCCGGATAAGGGCAGGTGTAGATATTGCGTTAGATTTGTCACTGACTTATTGAACACCCCTCCTACATGCAGCAGCATTCACAAGCCAGAGAATTACCAACCGATACACAAATGCCTTCTTTTATTTTTTTAATTTTTTTTAAATGAAAACGCTTTACATACGAACACATTTTATTTACATACAAATATATTTACGCACCCGTAGTAAGGGTCTGTTATTAAGTCGAGTGTTGGTTGGCAGTTTATACATATGTATGTATGTAGCGGTTGGGCAGAGATGTTTTCAAATTGTCTTCATTCAAGTATGTAAATACATCTTTATGTATACATATTTATAATGCATTCTTAAGTTATTCAATTGAAAGAAAAAAAAAACGTACATTTGGCTTTACATTTACTACATGAGTTAGTAGTTAGTGGCTTTGATGGCAAACCAAAGAAGCTGCTGTAGTAGCAGGCACATAGAGATTACTTTGGTTGCTGAGGTAGCTATGGGCATTATCTTCAAGACAATTTTACTGAATTATAACTTTCTTTAAACTGCCAAAAGCGTCACATTTTTACTATTTCTTTTTTTTTCTATTTTCGATTTGTTTAAGTGCAAAAGCTATAAAAATATGTTGTTACAGAAAAAATGCGAGAAACTAGAATAGCAAAAATAAACATAAAGTGACGGGTTGACACCCTGGCAGTTAATAGCAAACAGGTTAACCCGCATAGCTCCGTTTTTATTGTTGTTGGTAAAATACTTGTAAATAAAAGCGCCAACGGCAATGACTTGGTATTTGTTTGATTTCAGTATTATTTTTTGCTGTCACTTGCTCTTTTGCTTTGCGCTCGAACTCAGAACGATTTCTCAGACAAAAGATTATTTTTTTTTTTTTAATTATTGTTACCATTATGCTTTCATCGTAAATTTATGTATTCATTTGTATATTGAAAACGCTTTTATGTCGTGTATGTACTTTTGTATGTATGTATGTGTGTAAATATAATTACATTGATGACGAAGGGTTTTGTTGCATACCACCGGAAAAAGTTGTGTCTCCCGTTGAATGACGTCGACAAAATTTTCATCAGCACATCGGAGGTGAAGCGGAAATCACTTTAAAAGCTGCGGTTGGCCACCCAACGCGTCCATATGCGAAGTGGATACAAATATTTATTTAGGGTAAGCGCACCAGTCAGTTAACGGATAGCCGCTAGTAGTCGGACAATATTCCGTTTATACATAGTTGAAAAATAATCCGTCAATAGTAGATTGGTTTTCGCAATATATTTTGAAAAATAATTGAGTGCCTAATTCAATTAATTTTAACAAAAGTGTTTTCCGCAAACAAAATCAAACGATTGTAAGTCAAATGAATACTATACATATGTAGCTGGCAGAAGCTTCTAAAGAGGATGACTAATAACTGGCCAAAAGGATATTCATATAAGGTGTGTTCGTTACAAAAGCCCAGTAAAATAATTCAGGGAATAAGGCGTCTTACTCTCTCAAAGACAGAAGCTTACTGAGTTTTTCGCGAACAGGTTTTAGTAATCATTTGTAAGGAATCCCGCACAGTTGCATTTGGATTTATGCTTTTGAATAATTTTTCTTACACATTTGGCATTTTTGTTCGTTAATGAATCGTTTCTCATTTCTTTAATAAATAATTTATATTTGTGCTTTTGTAAATGTATAATTTGACATATCGAATTGTTTTGTTGACTGAAAAGCAACCATATGCTACAATCAGCTGTTTTTCTTGCTGGGAAAATTTGTCCAAACTTCCCCTTCAAGTGGAATGTCAAAAATGTGCTCTCACCCTTGCAAGAAAATTAGAACCATATTTTTAATAAGAGTGATTAGAACCATATTTTTAATAAGAGTGCACATTTTGCCAAAAACAAAAAATTGTGCCACTAAAAATGTACCCAAACAAATCTTCCATAATGTAGTCCGAAATGTAGGCGTCTACATTTTGTGACATTTTCTAACCGTAATATCTGTCAAGAATTATAGAATACCAGATTATGACAACGTTGACAGCGTAAACGTCACAGTTGTTACTGTCACAAGAATAATGAGATGAAAAGGAGGATGATAACTTCACATTTATTAATCTTATTCTTAATGTAAAAATCACTCAAAATTTAGAAAATACAACGTTTTAAGTGCAAATAATGTGGAATCGTTGGTACGTAAAAATGAGAATGGCGAGAATGTCACCGTCAATGGCGATTACTGTAGAAACAATTGATTTGATTAATAGAACTCGTTATTTCTCAAAACGAGTCAGTTGGGCACTGAGATGTCTGCGATTTAAAGCAAGTAGATTGCTTTCTGTGTCATGTTGAGTAATCCCAAAATTCGGCACCCATTGCTCGCAAAAGTGATAGATAATTCGACTTCCATATTAGGGAATATACGCACCCGGGCATATGAACGAAATTATATTCAAATATTTACTTCTAAAAGTCAACTCTCAATTTGAAATTGTGTAAACTTACTGTTTTCTTGCAGTTAAAAAAAAAAAAACATTTTAATGATGAATTCACAACTAATCTAAGTGTTTGATGATTGTTACCACAAATCTATTAACAAAATAACAGAGAATCGACCATTTCTTTGCAGAAGCATTTTCGGGCAATCGTATTTGCAATCGCTTGTAAGACTTCTGCAAGCCGCAAGCTATTACAACTGGCTACTTTCTTGCTAACAGAAAAAGCAATTCGCTCCGATTGAAACTAATATGATGAGTAATGGCAGATTCAAATCAAAAATATTAGCTTAATGTTTGCAAGTGAAAAAGCGGACAAAGAAAATTTCGGAAAAAATGTTTGCCAGGACTTACATATATACGTCCAACCATTGGGAATGATGCTTTTATAATTTGTATTATTGTTTCAAATTGTTACTTCTACAAAGTTCCACGTCGGACAGTGCGGACGTGTAAAATCATTTGCCCTGAAGACGGTTGCCGTAGTGTAACCGAAATATATTGAAAGGAAAAATAAATAAATCAATTGTTTTTTACTCATATCAACACCTCCTTGACCTCGAGCCGGCAAAACACAAAATTGTTACTTCGTTTAAGTACTTGAAAAGTACTTGAAATAATGCAATTCGTTCCATTAGAGTTACTGTTTTAACAACCTTTATTTGTCAAACCTTGACGTTAGAAGCTACTGAACGGCGTGAGAAGAAAAGGGCACCGAATTAAATACCCACGAAATTGGTGGCATGGTATTTCAATTACAAATGATACACTAAACGCAATGAAAATTCGCAGTCTGTTATGCGAAGGGATACCGAAGAAGAATAATACTAAACTACTGAAACATTGACATTCACTATGACTGCGAAGGTAACAAGTCATGTTTGCAGCGCATCAGTGATTGCTGTACAGCAATTAATGTATTGTACATTTGAAAAGCATTTGCTGGTACCAAGTGCTGTGGAATTTTCAAAATCACTCGAACATGTCATAATCATGTATGCTTTTAATTTAAATACTTGCTTCATATGCCAGCCAAAAATGGTGAAACAGAACCAACTTTCGGAGTACGATTTTCAATGTAATAGTTTAGGTTGTGTTCCATCGGATTAGTCAGTTTTTCATTTTGATAGCATTCTATGAAATGGGGATTGATAACTGAAATTAAATATCTTCTGCTCTTCACTTTGGATGTCTATTGAAGGTAAGTATGTACATAAATTTAAATTTATTTTGCTGACTCGATGAATCACATCTTATCTAAATAATTTTTTGTTTAGTATAAACAACGCTCTTGCTAAAATAAATTTCCATATCCTATGTTTGTTCTTGGCGTAGAAAAAATATTAAAATTCGGTTTTTTAAGCACACATAGACAGGCATACTACTAATGTAGGTATACACCTAAGTAAGCGCAAACGTTGTTTAGATATCCATTTGGATTCAACCAAAAATGCTTCGTATCGAGTTTTCTTTCTTCTTTTTGAGGTGGAAGAGGTGCAGTTGAAGCTGCAGCAAAAAAAAAAAAAAAACAATTGTTGGAAAGTAGCCAAATAATGTAAATGAAAGCATTTTGTTCAGAGTATATTTGGGTTTTCAGCACACTTTCAAGAATATTAATAACTCAGCAAGTAATTAGTGATTGAGTAATATGCATTATTTCTCACATTTTTGATGGAAATTTCGTAAAATATTTCGGTGGAATGAACGTCGCTAGAATTGTGTACGTAGAAAATGCTTTTTTAGCATGTAAATATGTGCATGTTATTTGAAGATCTTATTATGATTAAGTATATTGCACTTTTATTCCAATAGCAAGAGACATATGTATGAATCTAATTAACATTCCGATTCTATATTTAGTAGTTCAAAGTAAACTAGTTACCAAGTTTCCTAATTACAATCTTTAAATGTTGAGTAAACGACGTCCAATTGAGTTTCAGTGGATTCCCTTTAACGTTTACCAATACACAGCCTACTAATCAGAATATTTGTATTATGTTGTTGTTGTAACAGCATAAAACATTCCCCATAAAATTTTAGCGAATGCTGCTGAAGTGACAGTCCTTGGCCGGAAATAAATCCGGGTCGTTCCGGTATCGTATAACCGACTGTCGTGTAAACGATTCGCGTATTCTAATAAAGAATGCTGAACATTCTCCCATATAGTCTAGTGACAAAGATATCCTTCTTATATTTTTATAACAAAAATACACAATAATGCGAATTGTCTGCTTTGTGTTCTATAAAGTTCTAGGTGTTTGTCTTAACTTAACTAGAAGACGCTTTACTTAATAATCTACATAATCCCAGATAGTTTAGTGGCAAGAATGGCACTTGCTGTGTTATCACAACAAATTTTTTCATTTTCTTTTGCCTTCTTTGTAACATCACTGAACCTATAAATCACCTTAGGTAATGGGCATTTAATGCTGGTCTTAGGCTTATCTGGCGCCTAAATAATTTGGCTACATATGTATGTTAGAAAATAACGATAAGTTAAAAAAACTTTTAATGATTTGCACGCAAAATCAGCGTTTATTAATTTGTAAATTTTATCAAATTTAATAGTCTTGGAAATAAAAATAAATTATTATTTGTGAATCGTCGTGCGTGATTTCTCCAAATAAACAATAGCTTCCTAATTTTCCAACACTCTCTCTGTTTAAACAACATTTTTTGACAACTAACGAACATGGGGCATAGAGAGAGCGAGAGATAGAGAGAGAGCGAAACATTTTAGCATGAGCACTTAACGAAATACCAGAAGTAGGAAAATGAAAACCAATCGACAATGCCCGCACCCTTGCGACCAGCCATCACCTTCGCTAACAGACTTCACGTAGTCTGTTGTAACATCGAATGTCGCGTTTTCTGCCGCTACCTATTTTGTTGACCAGAAGGGACGAAACGTGCCGGACAGTAGCTCTAGCCGCCGTTACTAGAAATGTGATGAGCGAATAAGCACTCAATTGCTATGAATAGGAGAATAGGAAGATTGCGGCCATGGCTACTTTAATGTTGACTGCGGCGAAGACGACAACTACATCTATCGCAAAACGGCATTTTGCTTCTTTTGCTTAATCTTTTTGTCAATAACTTTTTCGTCAGCCGTTTAAAATTGATATTATTCTCTATTTTCTCTGTGTCATATTTTCAATTAGATATCATATGTACATCTACATATGCGGATGTTTTTAGTCAATTTTTTGCTATAACTTACATAAATTGGTAATTGCTTGAAGCACATAAATATAAAAGTGTATTTACCTTATGATTGATTTTAAGAATCGTAGTTTTCTTTAAATATCAGTACCCTTTATTTCATTTATTTACTACTGCGAATTGGCTAATTCTCGGCTAACAGGCTCGTTGTTATTTTTTATGCTCTCCTTCGCTCTCCTTTAGCGACATCCACTCACTAAACACTTCACTAAATCACTGTTTGCAATTATTTAAGAATTTATTTTTTTCAGGGAATATTAGCAATTGTGCCAATCGAAGACCTTTTAAATTTACTTTCAATAACACGATTATGTTAATACACTCTCGTACTTATAAATATACATATGTATATAATATATATATATTTTTATATAGATTTATCATTAATCGAATTTTCGGATTTAATTAGCAACAACCTTCAATGGGAATTCACTTTGAATGCACTTCTCGTTAAATATTGTTTGGCGTAATTTTAATCACAATTTCACTCACGGTTGATTTAATTATTCGCAAGAGCTCACACTCGCTCAATGTTTGCAATCAATTAACAAAATCAAACTCAAATTGAACGTGTTTGAAAAGCGAGAAAAACACAGCAACTCGTTGGAATTCGTTTAACTGTTAAACTTGCGCTTCCTTGTCCGAACACGATGACGTTTTCAGAGCGACTGACTGTAATTTTGACATACATTTCTCCATTGAAAACTTGTTTTACATCACTTGTTTCGCGCTGGTACTCCCTCTACCTCAGCCTCTGGTTCTGGCTCTGCTGTTATTGCTATATTTCCACTGTTTCGTCTTGTTGCGTGTGTTGGTGCTTCGCTGCTAATGGCAGCATATGGATGTTCGTTTGCGTGTGTACAACTGACAGTTCGTGTTTTCCGCCATGTGTTGGTTGTCGTTGGCGTATTTATGAGGAGGCGCGGCAGGGAATATAAAATATTTTTGCACATAATCAGAGTACATGTTCGAATTCGCCGCAACACATGTCAATTGAAATTTTAACATAAACAAATGCGCAGTGTTGATTTTTAAGGGCAACTTTTATCTGTGTAGTACTTGCTATTTTCGAGATCAAAAGCAATTGCTATTATAAATTTACATTTTTGTTGATTAATTTCATCAAATTTCACAGCCAGTGGCTCTTCTTTAGCAGATTAGCAGAAGGTTTATCTCATTACGTTCCTCACAACAGAACTTCATAGACAATATCACCACACCAAAGGCTGATTAGATAGAATTACATTCCAAAGGCGCGGCGTCTGACTGATTCTATTGCCGTTTTATTCGGTTGCTGTTTTTCTGGTTTTTGCAACAAGAAACATAAACATTTATTTATATAGCTGTATATTTTAGTTCGTTTCGCAGGTTATTCTCATAATATTAATAGAAAATTATCCACCAGAACTGGTAGCACCATACAATCCTATAAAATATTGGTTTAGTGAAGATTTAGTCAAATATCAGACATTTCTCCTATCGCTAGCGACAGAAACAAGTCCAAAGTACGTATTTCTGTTTCTGTTGTTAGCAGTTGCTTGAATTCTGTTCCTGTTTCCTTTTTTGTCCTTTGCGGAATCGCGGCTTAAGGCCCTGTGCCAATTGATAGAATAGTTATTTCAATTCTTCTAGATCAGATCCATACATTTATTAGATGTTTTAGGAATACGAGGTGCCGAACAAAAGTCCGCTAAGTTGACCACAAAAAAAAACCATTCGTACTTATTCTTAGTATTCGTATTTTTTATCTTCTCTGCTATAAAAAGTAACGCCGCAAATTCTTCTCCTTCCAGTTTCCCAAAAAACAATTTCGAGTTACGTACCTTTTGATCCTTTTAAAGCATGTACTATCTTTGATCGGGTGAAATAAATTAGCATCATAACTTTTGTTGCTTAGCTACAACGGGTAGGTTTGCTCGTGTTTGGGAAAAATAGAGCAGAATGTAGTCGAGGCTCTTTTTTTTGGCTTAATTTAAAGTTCCTGGAACCCATCGAGCAGATTTCATCGTGTATCCAGTGAGGTCTATAGTGAGATTTTTTTTTACTTTCTGTTCCGTCTGGATTCTTCGGAAAAACTTGGTTTGTAGAAACGATGCAATCGTTTCATTTGCGATTTGGCCTTCATTGAATATTTGGAGTGGCTTAAATATGCGCCGAAGCCCGAAGAGATTCACAAAGCGAATTTCTGTTTACGTTGATGATGGAATGTCGTCTGATCTACGCTCAGCTATTTTGCGTTTTCTCGCCTCCATTTTAACCAAAACTATTGCAAAGGATTTGGCATATATATATTTTTTTTTAAGATTTAACAGTCACCAACTATACGAACTTTTGTTAGTACCGTAATATTAATACGAAAAATGTGACAATACCCCTTTCTTCTCGGTTATGCTTGCTGTCAAAAATCTGCTTTACAGGGTACTTTTCTATCAGTTAGCATTTGCTGGGTGTGGTCATTTTGCCTACTATAGTTTGAGTTTCCAATCCACGTCCCTTGACTATCTAAATACGACGATAATCCATTAAACTATGTCGATCCATAACCGCAAAATAAACGTAATACATTTTTTTTTTCAAAATTTTCTTTTTGATACAGAAATGCATCCAGATGGAAGTTTGCTACCTCAAAACTAAAATTTCGAAAAAAAAATGTCGTTTACATTTGGAAGTATTGTCTTGGGAATAATAATAGTCTCTTCGGTTTCAAGAGGCCATATAAAATTAGAATAGCCCTTGTCGATTTTCGAAAACTCCAGTATGTGATGTATGAAAACGGATTATTGTTTAGGAGGAAAAGTGCAAGTGAAAAGTACAGATTTTTAAGCAAATATATCAGTGCCATTGATTATGCGAAGGCTAACGTCATTTGCCTTACGTCATTACATTGCAAACTACAAAATTGCTACTACGCTTTTCTATTCACAACACTGATTACATTTGCAATGCAACCCTCGTTCAGATACCGCTCTCTCGCAATGTTTTTCTTTCTCCTGCATTGGCGAAACAGCTGTTTTTGACAACTGCACTCACATCTGCAAAGCAACACGTTTGCATTGTTTTCATTTTAGCTGAATATTGAGTCATAAGTTGGAAAACTCTTTCTGGTATGGCCAAATAATTTAACAACAAATACAATGGAGTTTTCCTTGGATAAGAAATTGCAGGGCTTCCAACTCATCGCACAAGAAAAGCTACAGGCTATCATATGCTCGATTCCAGGCAAAAAAGACTTGATTATCGAGCAGGCACTCATTAAGCCTTTGGAACATATCTGCGCTGCATCCTGGCTTAAGCTAAAGGGTATACAGCGAATCTTCAAATATGATAAAGATCTTATCATACCGCGCATAGCTGAACACCAAGTACATATATACATGATATATAGCCGATTGGAAATATTTCAACATGTACTGCGGCACATACACGAATTAGAGCGCCAAGAGCCCACCGATCTCGATGCAGCTGTGAAAAGTTTTCATATAATTTGTGTACCCAGTTGTTTTAGCTATTTCCACCTATTGCTGGAAGAGGAAGGGCTGTACGGTTTGGTGCAGCTACATCGTTACAACTGGGATTTCATTTGCCTCGACCAAGGTGTGCTCAGTATGGAATTACCAAATGTAAGTTCTATTTACTTTTGGTATCAGTATTGTCGTCTACATATATCACAATGAACTCGATCCATGTACTAGGTTTTCTCGACGGTCTTTTTACGCAAGGACACATCTTTGCTACCGGCAATAGCCCAATCGCTACGCGTGTTGCAAGCTGCATGCGGTCGACCTGAATTAGTGCTAACTTTTGGTGAACAATCAGCAAATTTGGTGAAAATGTTGCACAAACTTGGAAAACTTGGCAATGACAGCAACAAAGAATCGCCGCCGGATTTCGCTGCCATGCTTATCATCGACCGCGACAAAGACTATGCTTCCAGTCTACTAACGCCGGCTATCTATGCTGGACTGCTACTCGAAGTTTTTAATCGCCGCGCCGCTGAAATCGAACTACAAGTGAATTCAAATAAAATTTCACGACAGAAATTGTCCATTTTCCAATTACCACATCGTATTGATCAACAAAAACCGACTGTAAAACATCAAATTGACAAACCAAAATCCAACAAACTACCTAGCATACGCATGAACGCACTGAGCGATGAAATATATGGCGAAAACCGTTACAAGCATTTTGCACAAGCGAGCAGTCAGATACGCGCCCAAGCGAAAGCTATAGGATTGGAGGTGCAAAAGCTTAACGACATGAAGCTCGATGAAATGCACGACTATGTAGCACGCAAGTTGCCCAAAATTACCGAATTAAAAACCAAGGTTATGCGCCACCTAAACGCCAGCGAACAAGTAATTGAAATGTTAGGTGCCAACTTTAGACGGGTACAATCACTCGAGGAAGACATTCTGAATAATGTCGCGCGCAAACGTATATTCAGTGAAATTGACGAACTGCTCACGTCCGACGGTCAACAATATAATACTCTGCGTTTACTTTGTCTACTCCACCTTTGTGCTGGCATAGGCAGCGAAGAGATGTTACAATTTGCACGCAACTATTGCAACTACTTTGGACAGCAACACCTGATGGTTTTCCAGCAATTGTCAATGGCTGGACTGTTGCCGGCGGCATGGGAAGAGGAAAAGGCAAACACACCAGCCAAGCTGCTCTCCAATCTTCCAATACCTAAGTTTCAACAAACCGAATTTCAAGCGAATGCTAACCGCCTAAGATTAATGGTATCATCCACTGATGCTGAACCATCGTCCGCGAGTTCTGGAACAACAATTGGTAGCAACGCTGGTGGACCAGCAAGCGCCACAACCGGCTGCCCTAGTTATGTGTTCAACAATCTGTATATTCCCATTGCAGCACAACTCTGTTCCTATCTACTGAAGGCACAATCCGCAGAAGAGTTCGCCGGCAAAGTGGGTATGGTAGATAAGTTAAAAATTCACTTAGCTGCTGATAGTACACCACCACTCAGCGCCAAATCCTACGCCAACTCGGTGAAATTGAATGAGTTAAAGGAAATCTTACCTCTGCGTAAACGCAATATCTTTGTCTATGTACTTGGAGGCGTAACATACGCAGAGATTGGCGCTTGTGAATTGATTTCACGCATTACTGGTGCCCAAATTATCATGGGCTCCGACGCGATTGTTACCGGTGGCGATCTTATAGCTGGTGCTTTCTGACACAACTCGAATAAATGCACGATACTCACACAAATATTTAAATTGATATTACAAATTTGTAGCACTATTTTTTAATAAACTATACACTTATACACAAAATTTAATTTATCCTAAATTCGATACTGAGAAACAAACGCGTCGTACTGAAAACACTATAACGGTAAATTAGGCGGGCAATTACTATTGCGGTAGGTAATTTTCATTTCAGCGGCGACAAATTTTAACTTTGCCGTTTGCAATGACGTTTTAATGGAAATGCGACGGCGCAACAAATAGTTGAGAATCAGCTGTTGATCATATGGCTGTTGCGAAGATATTTTTAGTTGGTGTTTTATTAGAGATTATTTAATTAATAAAGGAACACTAAGTTATTGTTTATTGAAAAGGTACCTATACTTGTGAAAATGCTGCCCATGTCCCAAATTCGCCAACTGCACATGACCATATCACGTCTAGCGCGTGGTGTCGGCAGGCGCTCTAATCCCGGCGTGGGGCATCAAGTTTCTAGCATGGAAAGTGTTGATGAACGGCTCTTAGAGGATCCCGAGGGATTTGGCGACTTGGAATCTGATTTTATGTCAGCCAATCAGGCGCATCGTGAATATGAACGGGAAATGTCTCAACAGCGGGAACGCATTCGCCACATCATGGTAAAGAACAAATATTTCCGCGAGCCCAAATTACCGAATTTGCTCACCTATGCGGAGAAAGAGCAAATACGTACGCTACATTCGCGCGATCCAGAAGAATGGACGGCAGAACGCTTGGCAGAAAGCTTTCCCGCTACTATCGCAACTATACAGAAAATAATAGCAGCCAAATGGCAGGCGCGCAGCACAGAGCGTATTCGTAAGCACGACGAGTCTGTTATACAAAATTGGGAAAATTTTCGACTAGATCCCGAACGCTTGCAATTACCAAAAGATTTAAAGGCGCATTTGCAAAAGTTTGCCACACGGCGTCCAGAGGACTTGCGTGCGCTAGCAAATGAGTTGCCACCTAGACCAACATTTCCGCGCCCAAAGAAACAAGAATTTTTATCTATTATCACAAGTTGTCATAAATATGCAGAGAATGAGGGAGCAAAGCTGCTGGGGCAAGGGAAATCAACAAAAAAAATTGAAACAGCACCAACAGCAGTAGCTGAGGATGAAACATATTTGCTGGAAAAAGTGCACGATAGAAGAAGGATGCGCATACAAGAACTGAAAAAATATAAACTATCGAGTGCCGAACTAGCAGCGTCCACCACCATTTCAGCTGATAACGATGCACAAATAGCAGGAGCGAATAGCATAGAACAGGAGGTAACTGCGCAACTAAAAAATCCCAATGGCACTGGTATAATTTCAACGTCCATGCCCAATAATGATGCTATGGCTCTAACAAATCCGTTTGAGAAGTACGAGAGCAGCGAAATTGTTATTAGCGTTGAGGATCAGAAAAGATTTGAAATAACGCGGGTTAAAGACCACATACATATTCCTCGTAAAATGTGGCGCAAGGGAGCAACCTATCGTGTAGAGGATGCGTACTACGATGACGATGGGGAATTGCTCTACCGAGTGCCGGGAATGACGGGTTAAATGAGATAAAAACAATATACATGTTGTAAATTTATAACATAGATTAAACTATTAGAAACTTTGGCGCAAAACCAATTTGAGAAAATAAAAAAAATAAAAAACGAACTATTACCAAAAACAAAACTCTTTTGTTCTATTTTTTCCAAAGGTCCTCCAAAGACCAGAAAGTTTATTGTTAAATAATGTAAAGCAACCAGCAAAGGTAGAGCTTGAGTTCAGATACAATTTACTATTAGCAGGCATTTAGGCAGATAGTCTCTTTTGCTTGAATTTTAAAATATGTACTTACCCATAAGAAAATATAAACAAGACGACATTTTTATCATGGTATATTTTTTTAATTATCATTTTGAATAGATTTTATTGTTAAAAATTACTACAAACCTTAAACTTTCCTTTTTTTCAATTTCAACGTCAACGAATTTGCATAGACAAAACTCTCGGTGCGAAAAATTTAATGGAATTGTTACTGCAATTCATTCACACATAAAAAAAAGAGAACTGCTTCGTTTTCACGGAGTAACAGTTACAGTTGTTAAATTAAATATGCTTTTTAAATTGTTCTAGGGAACAAAAAACTAAAAATTAAAAAATATAGTATATGTAAGTATATATTTTAATAACACAAAATTGGAAGAATAAAAACAAGCAACTAAATATCACAATCGAAAAGATTAAAAAACAAATTTTATTGAATTTTAAAATATAAAGGTGGAAAGAAGTCATAACCAAAAAAAAAAAAACAAAAAGCTAACTGACGATGAAGGCGCAACGCCGACGACGACTTGCCAGTTTCTTTGGAAAAAAAACTCAATTGGCCAGACAAATAAAAATCAGTTTATGAGGTCCTCCAGAGCAAAACACTTTTGCCGAGCCAAATAAGTTTTGACTATTTATGTTTCTTTATTTCATGAAAATATACTTTGGAGTTGATTCTATAAGCAAGCGCCAGGTAAATCTAAGTTAAAAATTGTTTCAAATGGGGAAAATTTCAACAAACTTTGCATAATATTTTAATGCACTTCTATTTATATCCCATTAATTTTAATATAATAAAATGCGAATTGCAAGTGGCTACAAATTACCGTTGATTTTTTACAATTTGTTTTTAATGATAATCTGCATACCAAACAATTTTTTTTTTAATATTGTGTAAATTTTGTTGAATTTTTTTTTCGCTGTTTTAACAAAGTTTGAAACTTGAACTTGACCAGAGAGAAGAGGAAAATAAGTGGCGTCGCGCTAAGTTTGCCGCTGGCTCGAGTCGGCCTTAAGTAAATAAAATATAAGTTATTTCATAATGTTTCAAGTAAACCGTCTGTAAATTTTTCAACTCACAATAATTAAAAATAAAAACTAATCCGCCTTGTTATGCAGTGTTCCTCAAAAGTAGCAGGCGTCGTGTCCCCTTCAATATACTCGCAATTATAAGCTGATCTTTTTAAATTACTTAATAAAACGCCTAATGTGTACATATTAACTTCAATTTAGTTTATTTACGATTGGAGGAACAAAAACTGCCACAAATTTTATTTCTAGGTCAACAAAAAACTGTGTTGATGCAAACAACACCCTAATGCGAATATCGATGACATTGTTAGTGTCGATTTCACGTTCAATCAGCGACAGTTGATTAGCATTCGGCAACTGTTTGTTACAGCCCGAAGACACTATCGTTATTTATGGCTCATTTTTAAGTTAGGAGGAAACTACGATGCAACTAAGTAAATTCGCCTCGTAAAATCTGTCAATAAATTAGAATGAAATTAGGTATTTTAACATAAATCAACACACAATACCTCACATTTTTTTCTTTTGGTCAAAGAACTAAGCAACGCTGTGGCTGTTTTAAGTTGACTATAACAAAGCTAAAATGTTGTTTATTTTGAAATACAGTTTTAGTAGTTAAAACCTGTTTTTAATTTAAAACTTATAAAATCAAATCAAAAATGAGAAAAGCTAAACAA
Organism: Anomoia purmunda; assembly: GCA_951828415.1. NCBI lineage: Eukaryota > Metazoa > Arthropoda > Insecta > Diptera > Tephritidae > Anomoia > Anomoia purmunda. The sequence continues at coordinate 22,350,126 of OX639993.1, forward strand.
AAAATAGTTTAAAAAAAATTGTTTATTTTTTTGTCTGGCGATATTCGAACCCAAAACTTTCTGGCTTCCGTGCCCTATTGCGAAGGCAACGGCGGTGTCATCAAAGGCATGGCTTTGTTTCGTTTAGATTTAGAATTTCGAATTTCGAACTGCTTTACGGATAGGGCATGACCATATTAAAAATAAGAGTTCCTAATACGCCATTGCTTTCAGCAAACTAGTTTGGAACTAGTAAATTTGTAAATACGTGCTACATACGTGCGAAGGGTAAGCTTTTTTTTGTGATATTGATTTTTTTTTGTTTCACAACGATAAGCAAAATATTAGTTAGACAATTTTTAAAATATTTAAATAGCTATTTACTCTTTTCAAAATATCAGCATTCGCGAGAAAATAAGTGAAGTCCAAAAAATTTTGAAAAAAAAAGGTGATAGCTACAACTTCTGAAAAACTTCGAATTTCGAAAAATCGTGAAACCAATATTTGTATCGTTGTGAACCAGAAAAAATTAATTTCGCGAAAAAATCTCCACAATCCCAAAGAAAATGCGCGCTTTAAGGTCAGTATTAACTTCAAAATTTTCGAGGCGCCTAAAAGATGCCGCATAAAAGAAAGAAACCAGTTTTTTAAAGCTGACACTTTTTACGCAATTTTAAATGGCAAATGCATTTTAAAAGCTGTGACAAAATGTCGCTGGCATCCTGTTGCCGAGATGCTGCGAGCCCTCTCACGGCTTGAACTGAGTGCGACTTGTGTGAAATTCAATTGTTTCAAATAAAATTTAAATAAAATCAGTATATCTGTGAATATTTATATACTATATATATATATATATATGTATGTATGTATGTATTTTTTTTGCATATTTGCTTACATAGTCATTAAAGCGTTATTGATCAAAGCAGATGGATGCTTACATCGCAACTAAACTTAGTTTTAAATTACTGAAAGAAAAAGGCTGCAACATCAACAAAACATACAGCAACATACACACATTTCGATATGAAATAAAGTACATACAATTAGGCGAATGAAATTATTTAAAATAGTTTTTCAACATTATTTCTTACAGAAACTTTTAAAATTAATTTTGGAAAATACATGCATCTTTGCAGTTATGTCTACACATTTATGAGAATATCATAAATTTGAAATTGACGTATTTTAATACGATTTGCATAAACCTGTGTATGCCTGTGTATCATATATGTATGTATATATTTTTTATTTTTCTTTGATTTATTTTTATATCATTTAAAAAATAAACATAAAATCAACACTTAGTGTTCTACAGTAATTTATATATGTATGTATGTATGTGTGTATATTGTATTAGCATATACAAGTACAAATGTACATATGTATGTATGTATATATAAAAATTTGCATACTCACACACACTCTGCAATAGTAGTAGTAATGTTTACAATAATGATACGAGTTTTAACAATACAATACGTAAAAATACAATATTCTCACGCTACAAACTCATATTTTTTGTTGTAATATTTAATAGAATACAAAAACTTGTTCACAATTCAAGAATCTGGCTCGTTTTTTTTTTTAAATTTACAAAAACTTGGTTAAAGAATTTAGTGGAGCTAATAGAGAGAGCGATATTTTCTTTTGGCGACAACTCAAAAAGTCTGTTCGGTCGTTTGGTCTGAAACAAATGAGTGTGACTTTGGGCAGTAAAGTGTACATACTTCTCACTTGTATGAAAACGCCCAGAATTTTTTATTGGGTGCGATTCTAAAAACTATCAAATCCACTAATAAAAAAAAACAAACGATGGAGTTGCAAAAGTTAGCTCGAATTTTTTTATGTTCTACTAAAGTCTCCATGTACTGGCCTAAAGGCTAGTACTGAGTTCACTGCCGTGAAATTTCGCCAGCAACATGCGTTTTACATTGAGTTGAAATGTCACAAGCAATCAAAATTATCGAAGATGCCGCATAAAAGTAAATTAAATAAATAATCCAAAAACTATTCCTTTAATCCATGCAGTGGCAAATTGTCACTTTTTATGCAATTTTAAATGGCAAAAGCATTATAAAAACTATCAAAAAAATGTTGCTAGCATATTGTTTTGCCAAGATGTTGTGCCTTTTCACAGCGTGAACAGAATACAACTTTGTTGTAGAAATGTTTAGGAATTTCAAGAAAAAAAAATATTTTTTAAAGGTTATGTCATATACAGTCAAATTTCACGGATAATATTTTTTTTTTTACAATTTAACCCATTAGATCCCAGCTAAAAATTTGTTTTGAATTGTATTTCAAGAAAGCTCGAAATTCGAAATGTCGTTAGAGGGTTAAAATGTTTTAGACAACTATTCGCCGGAAAATTACACTACTGGATCTTCTCACACGAAATTTGTGGGCGATTAAAACCGAATTCTACATTGAATAAAAATTACAAACAGTTGCTATAAAAAATAGATAACAACTCTGTTAACTTGCAAAGTTAATGTTAAAGAAGAAGAGCATAAAGTTGGCATGTTTGTTTTTTTTATTTTCTGTACATTTTACGTTCTTGGTATACAGATTTTGTCTGAAAACACCCCTCGTAAAATTTTCTGAAGAATAATTTTCTAGATGATTAAACTCTAGCAACTTTTTTTAGGTGGCTTCTGAAGAAAGGATCTAAACGATGCTCTACGAAAATATTTGACGAAAAATTTTACTGTATATATTATTTCGTTGAGATATACATATATAGTATATTTGAAACATTATTAAACATATTTTAACTTTGAAAACAGCTTAGGCCGGTACATGAAAATTTTAGTAGACCATAAAAAAATATTAACAACTAGTTTAGGGCTAGTTTAGGTTGTTGCCAAGTGTAGTTTGTACAAGTCATCAGAGTAACGTTGCAAATTCGCGCTATATAAATTTTTACCAGCAAGAATTTGCACCCCAGGAAAACAGTTGTTTAGTGTTTGCAAAATGTAACTGAATGAAAGAATCTATCAAAAGCTCTTTACCTACAAATTTCTGCTAGGTTTTCGTTCCTTTACTTTTTATTCATTCCACGCTTTGTGAGTCAACTGCACAGACTTTTAGTCGCATTTATCTAGCATTTTTTGCTATTGTCGAAACAAATTGTTCGCTCTCCATTTAGCTCCACTGTGTTCTTTGCCCTAGGCGTAGCCATACAACAACAAAAAAAAAAAAAAGGATTATGATACAAAGAAAAATTGAAAGAATGTAGAGTTCAAATTAAATTCAGCTATTCCATCAAAGGTAACTGCAGTTCCACCGTTCGTTCAGCCGCTCAGCATTCAATTATCGTAAAGTACAAATCAAGCAAAACAACAAATTCAACTACATATTACAAAATTTTAGTTTCTGTGACAGTATTACTGGGTGCAGTTCTTCTTAATTTTTTTGTTTGTTTTTTGTTTTTGTCTCAGATAAATTTTTACTAATTCACGAGCCTATTTTTCTACATGTATGTAATATAATAAATGTTTAGCACGTTTGCATAATTTTTTTGTTTCCTTTGTTGTGTAGCGGTGTATGTGTAGTATTGTAGGTATGTGTTGACTCTTCCAAAAATGTCATCGCTATTCTGGCGCTAAATAGTTGCATATTTAAATTTAATAAATTTTTATTGCTGGCTGGTTGGAATCCATGTGGTAGTGATGTGTACAGATAGAAAAAATCGTGTGACATCTTTGTTTCCTCTGTTGCTAGCTCATAATAATTTGTTATTTTATATTTCTTATAAATTTTTGTATAGTTGTGAACTAATTCGATTTTGCTGAAAATGGACTAGACGACCCCACTGATGGTGGTGTTGGAGTGGCGCCACTACGCACGCCATCTCCCTCGCACACATATTTGCCTGAAAATGAAAAAATTAAACGTTAACATGGAATTAGGTTGTATAGTGAACTTAACTAAAGGGGGAAAACTGTGTGGATTTTTCGTTAACTTATGGCGGTATTCCGCTTCTCATTACAGACTCTAGCTAGTCACTAATTTTTAACACTGCCGATCAATGACGTACATACATAGCTTGTGACTGGCAACTATTTTTCAAAGAAATTGAATGTCAGACGGTTTTCAGCCAAATAAAAATAACGCCAGAATATACCTGAATTACTTTCCATTATAAAATCTGGGAAACCTCGAAATCGAAGACCTTCAATTTTGTAACCTTATTATTAGAGAACATAGGATTTTCGAACCCAACTTAAGCGAACCGAAAATTTTCGCAATCTAAAATAATAACCACTGAATTTTCGAAAATTCTAGATTTTTATTATTGTCATTGAAAAAGTTGCATTAGTTTAAATCACATCCATTTCAGCATTTTTACAAACTCTATATCATTTTTTTTAACGAGGTTCAATCAATGCAGCAACAAGCAAGTTTGTATTAGTTTTTATTGAATATTTAAACTAAAATTTTGTAAAATTTGCAAATTAATAAAACCTTACAAATGTTCGGGTAAGTTCGGTTTTTTTTTTAGTCCGAAGCCAAACCGAACCGATCTTTGGGGGTCGAACATGACCGAAGCCGAAGACTGGTTGTGCTCTACTTATTCTTCATTAAAGTTCAAAGTCTCCGGCAAACTTTGGGAATCGTACAAAAATAATAAAAAAATTTGGAAGTTATAAAATACCATAAAACAAAGTTGCATCACATTTATCCAAATAAATTTCATAATGTTTATTACACAAATTTTTGTTATGGCTCTTATTATTCGAGTACTCATACGATCGATTGGCAATCATATGTTCAATTTTCATTCGAATGTTTATATTCAAATAGGTGCAGCGCTTCGATATAAAAAGGCATCAAATAAGAATTTTTAAAAATGTAGTAAAACTGGAAAAAATTTCAAAATCTCAAACTTTTGATTTATAACTTTTGAAAAACTGGTGGGTTTAAGGTTTAATTAAATTTTAGTACAATGCAAGTCTACAGTGACTAAAAATTCCGCCTGATTTTTTTAATTTCTTATATTTTGGTCTGACGCACTTTTTCCACAAAACGAATGGATTTTATATAAATTTCCGTTAATTTTTGTTAATTTATTATGCCGACAGTCTTGCACATTGTCTGTCACATAAGCGGCAGGCGTTAAATGAAACAAATTTCCAAGACCCTAAATTCAAACAAATTTCCAAAATCAATTGTAATTTTTACCTACAAAAAGTTTTCCATACCCTTAAGTTTAAGTTTTCCAAAATCTATACTATATTGAAAACAAAAATCGTGTCTGCATATTGAATATCTCTTTAAAATAATCACCGTAGGTAATGCAGGGAATATAAAAGAATAGACAGTGGCGAAAAATAACTACAAACCATTTTCAAAGTTCAATTGTGCCAATCGCAGCAAGTGTAGTATTAAAGTTATGTTTGCTTTGTTTTTCTTTCATGTTAGTTAAAAAAAAAAATCGTTCAGTGTAAACAGATTTACTAGGATGATTACTGATAAAACTTCATTAGAAGGATGCAAGTGAAATTGTGAAGTCCTTGAAAAACTTGAAGTAAGCAAAAAGTTAGTGCATCGTACAGTTGCGCGATTCAAGAAAACTGGAAAATTGAAAATGACACAAAAATCGGTCGACAACCTACCGTTAGAGCTTCAGAAATGGTGGAGACTTTCTTCGACATATATTGTGCTATTTCGGCAAAAAAGAAGTTTGTGTTGTACCACAGAACTATACAAAGCGTCATTGAAAAAATGTGGAGGTGAGTGCTTTGAAAAAAATGCGAATGTATGGCCTTACAGAGCAACAAACGAAAATGAGATCAAAAAGAAGTGATCAGCTACTTCGTCGGCACTTAAACTGTGGTGTTTTTTCTGACGAAAAACTATTGTATTTTTATTACAGGACAGTCACGAAATGATCGCGTGTGTGCAGAAGGTATGTCTAATATCCCCACTCGCAAAAAGGCAGGTTAACGGTACCAAAATGTACCCATTCGTCATTCTCTTTTACTGCGAAAGGCGTCAAAATTAACACAAATTATTACTTGGGAGAGTTTTTCGAGAAGCAAATGCTCCCATAGGCCATAACTTTATTTGGCTAAGCGCAATTTTATTTCCAGCAAGATTTTGCTCCAGCTCACTAGACAAGAATTGTTCAGAGCTGGCACAGAAGCGATATAACGTATTTTATTTAGAAGATATGGGATAAAAAGTCTGTGCTGCTGGTTTTCCGAAACATTTGGCGCTGACAAAAAAGTGCAAGGGCGAAAGATCCGAAATTAATGATTGAGAATAAGGTGAAATAAATGACAAAATTTTGTGTTTTGCCGGCTCGAGATCAAGGGGGGTGGAGCTTTGTCCACGTCGGACGGTGCGTACGTGTAAAATCATTTGTCCTGAAGACGGTTACCGTAGTGTAACCGAAATATATTGGAAGAAAAATAAGTAAATCATTTGTTTTACTCTACCAACACCCCCTTGACCTCGAGACGGCAAAACACAAAATTAAAATTGGAAAGGTCGCGAAAAAAAATCATTATTAAATGACAAAATAATAACATATATTTTCTTTTCAAAATCCCAAGCTGTCTTTGCCTTTCTAGCAAAAAATTGTGTATGAGTTATTCGTCGTCACGCTGTACATTTGGACCATTTTTAGAATTTTCGCTTGTCTGGTTGTCTGTTTGAAGGCACGAATCTCTGAAAGTACTGGATGGTTTTTCATTGGAATTTAACTGGTGGCTATACGGTAACGTCAAACTTAACATAGGGTATATTTTATCAAAATATTAAATGAGGAAAGACATTTAGCAAATGCATACGAAATTTTCATAACGGCTTACTTTATGTACTATAGTACGTTCACCGGAATTTTGATTGAAATTATACACTTAACTATTTAATTTTTTGAATGTGGTTTCCCTTATTATCCTTCCTTCCTTATTATCCTTCTTATATTTTCTTGAGAATTTTTTTCGACCTAACCTAACTTATTTTAGATAGCCAGCAGCGCTTAAAGTTATCCTTTAAAATTTGTTCAGTACGTCTCCCACTATTCACATCAATTTTCTACTAGCCTAACAACATTAAGGTTGATCCATTCGGAAAGGGTTTACTTACTGTGATTTGATAAATATGAGTAATTTCTATACAATTCGCACATCTAAATGCCATGACTAGTCACAGTTGATAAATATCTATAGCTCAATAATTCGAAATTGAATTTTCACCTAACAATTTCTTTTGCCTCTTATATAATATTTTTTTTTTTCATTGTTTTCGCAAATCTTTCCTTACTTACCGGACACAAAGCGTCGCTTCACCAACGACAGTCGGTAACCGCTACCCTGTAGATCAAACTCAATACCCGATAACGTAGTACCCTCACAATTGAATTGTGTGGTCAATAGAGCCGGTATGGATGGACCTTCGTTCAGTTCGAGACGTGCACGCAAAGTGCCAACGCCTCCATCTTGTGAATTTTGCGAAATATCGGTAAAATTCCAAACCAAGCGATTTGACTCACCAAGCCTAAAAGAAAAGAAAGAAAAACATTTTGTATTTCCATAAATAAATTCGGACACAGGGTGTCAAAGCACATTTGAACTCACCAAGCGGAATGCGGTTTTGATTGCACGTTGCGCACCGAACCGTTTACGGGCACCGACAACGTAACATTCAGTAGTGGCGAAGCGCTCGCCATTGCATGGTTATTGTACTTGTAATCGATTTTGAGTGCCGTAAATGTGGACTCACACTTCCAATACGACACCAATTGAAAGGGACACGAAGAAGCGCCTGGCTTGGAGCGCACTTGATACTTGAGTATGTCCACATTGAAATACGACGCATTGGGATTATGTTCCGCTTGGCGTCGCAACAAGGCGGTCAAAGCGGGCATATTGAATTCCAGCATTGTACTGAAGGTATTCGACTGATTGCGATCGCTGGCAGAGAGAGATAAGAAATTTTTTTAAATTAGTTTAAAATATAAACTCAAGCTTTTAAGTTAAATAGATGTACTAACATTTGCACTAATTTCAAATTCGGTATCAAATTCTCTAAATTTTGCACATTCTTTATGCGTAAACCAAGTTTTGCTGGATTCGGATTATTCGCCAGGAGGCCAACAATGCCAGCAGGGAATGATAACATCATATCGCCGGAGATTTTCACCTGACAGCGCGACTCATCGCTACCCCTACAGAATATAAAGCAAAAAAAAAAAAGTAAATTACTCCGAATGTTCTATAGAATTTTTGAATTGCTTTGTCGCACCTAAAATAGGCGTGTATGATCTCGTGGAATGCTACCGCTATTGGAATCGTATCCGAAATGCCAATGGTAAGAGGCGAAGGACCGCGCGAAGACCCAATACCGCCAATAGCAGTACGGAATTCCAAACTGCCAATACTATCTGCGCGATTCATAGCCGGCGATGGACTAATACGCCCGCGTGCCGCCGCCACTGTAGGTGCCATCACCATTTCAGAGCGTCGCGAAGGTGGGCGTGGTATTGCAATACTGCTAGCTGATGTAGGTGTAGGTATTTGGCGACTGTTCGATTTGGATAACGTGGCGGAAGCGGGCGCCGAGGCACTTACATCGCCCAACTCGGAGAAAATATCACCTAAGTCGGCGTATCTATAGGAAAATAATTGCTTTTCGTTAAATACCACCAAATACAAAAAAATAACAAATCAAATGATGTGTCACCTTGAATTATTTGACATGGAGAGTGTGGGACTCTGTAACGGCGCATACGGATGCACCGTGGCCGTTGGTGTGGATGCATTAGAAATTTCAGGAGATTGCTGGCGTGAAGCAATGCGCGATTGCTGCAGCTGTTGATTGCTGTGCTGTTGGTTAAAGGTCTAAATTGAGGTACAAAACAAAATGCGGCCCATTGAAAATACAATACTATATAAATAACAATTTATTTCGATTTACCGAAAAGACGCTGGTAGGCGATAGTGATATATTCTCTACCGTAGCGCGCAGTTCATCCACACTAGCAGACATTGGCGCTTGGCCATTGTTGAGTGGCTTGATTTTCACATGTATGCGTCTTTCTGGCTTGTCGTTATCTGAGTCTGAATCGGAGTCAGAGTAGAAACTGCCAGCTAAGGAAAAAGGGAAAGTAGAATTTAGCGAAATGGCAACACTTTTCATATTTGCTTTCAACACACTTTTATCGTGGTTCTCCTCCCAGGCAATTTCCTTCGGTGGCTGCATGCTGTACCCATCTTCGTCCACCTCGTTGGTGCCATATGCTTTGCCGCCTGCTGCACCACTTGCCGCACCATTTCCAGTTGCGATACTGCTGGCATTTCCATTGCCCGATGCACTCGCGGCGTTGCCCGCTAAACCTCCGCTATTGTTTCCGGTAATGTTAATGCCCAGCGGGCCAGTACCGCCGCCGGATGAATCGACACTACCTGGCGCTGAAGCAGAGGATATGCCCAGACCACCGGCACTGCTGCCGCTAGAATTCTGTGCCTTCATTTTATTGTTTTCGTCAATGTTATAGGAATTGTGAGCGCGATCGACACTAGATGTGTTAAGAACAAAAACAAAACAAAAAAAAAAGATCAGAATACGATACTTGGTATAAGCATATCAAAAAAAAAAAAAAAAACACAAAAAAAAACAAATAATATTACCTTCCGAGACGCTCTTCTTGTATATTGTCTGCAGTTTCGCCATCTTTCTTCTTTTTGGACTTTTTAGTTTTCGCTTTGTCACGACGACTACGTAAAATGCCAGACACTGTGCATGGAAAGAGATGAATCAATCGAAGTTTTCTTTAATTTTGAATACGAAAGCATCATTTGAGAACAATTTTTGGGGTATACACGAAAAATATGTCGTTATATTTTGTATGTCTAAAAAAATTCTGAAATAATTACAAATTTACAATACAAAAAATGATACAACAGAATTGATCAGTTCTAACGCAAATTCCTTGGGAGCAAATATTTCCCCAAATTTACAAGCGAAATAAAAACAACTTTTTCCATTTTGTTTTCTGTTTTGCTTGTAAATTTATTGGAATAATTTGTGCCCATGAAGTTTACGATATACCGAATATTCTTGTTAATATTTCTCTAAACGATTTTTTAGCTTTACTCATTTTTCATTTTGTAAAACTTTTTGAAAAATTAAATTTTAAATATTCGACCGCAAGAAAAATCACTTCATACTTTTTTATAACAAAAAATGATGCTGCAGGCAGGAATTGCAACAAAGATGAACAAAAATTTGTTTGCAATATTTTCTTTTGAAATATTCGTAACTGACTTTGTGTATACCCCATTTTGTGGTTAACATATCACTAGATCTGGGTTAGTATTCGCAGAAGATGTTAGTAAAAAAAAATTAAAGATAGTTTTTGTATATACATATATGTATATATATGTTATAGTGATATAAGCGTCATCGAATCGAAGATTTTAGACATATTTTTCAAAGTCGCATGCGTTTAAATAAATAAAGATATACATATGTGAAGGAGAGAAAGAGAACGACAGCAAAGGCATCATGCAGAAATATTCAATGAGCGAGCGATTAAAATATAATATGTACATTTGATGAAATTTTATAAATAATAATTGAAAACAACACAAATTTTTTTTCAAAAATAAATATACCATAAAACTAAAGAAATTCAAACCTTGACCGCAAACGAGATGCATATAAGTATATACATATATAATGCTCATAATAGACAGAGAAATCGTTAGAGTCATCTTTGTCTTTTCGTCCGTCCGTCCGCCCGTCCGCCCATCCGTGCATACGATAACCCGAATAAATATCAACCAAAAAATATGTTGCCCTTGATCCAAAATACGTTGGAATTGAAAATAGTAAAAATCCGATAATAACCACACCCAGCTTCCATATAAAAGTATTTTCAAAATTAAAACAAAAAGCCGATTGCTCATTAACTACAAAAGCTTATTTACTTAAACTATTGCAAACATTATTTCGATACAAAGGTAAATTTCCTTCATGTATCATATGGAAAGAAAATTAATAAATATTTTTGACCCACTTAAAATTTGGACTTTATACTTATAATGAATACGTAAGTACTTATAATGAATACGTAATTGTTTTCTAGCTGAATTGAAATTAGGACTCGAGTACAAGTACTTGTAATTGTAAAATATTTGGAAATACCATCAAGTACTGAAAGTACTCCAAAGTACTCGAAAATACTCGCTAAAAGAATTGCAATCCTTTGCCGAGTACTTCAAAGTAATTGAAAGTAATTGAAAGTACTTGGAAAAGTGTTGCAATTCTTTAAGCGAGTATTTTCGAGTACTTTCGAGTACTTGATGGTATTTCCAAATATTTTCCAATTATAAGTACTTGTACTCGAGTAGTAATTGTTACAAATGTAATGTACTTGAAAAGTATTGAGTACTTCTCTGGCAAGCCAAAGTCCTTAAATTGCTACTTAGTACGAGTAGTACTCATGACTTAACAGGTATGGTTACAAGACTATTAGAAAGTTTTCCAAAAATTTGGATTGAAAAGTTAGAAATTCTGATACAATTTTTTTTTTTAATTTGTTGAATTTTTATAAATTTTCCAGAAAGATTGATCATTTAACTTAAATAGTTTTTATTATAAAATAAAACTAATTTAAATTAAATAAGAAAAGACAAAATGTTCAAAGTATGTAAATATATATATTTTCTGTTATTTTTATAAACACGCCTAGAAAATAATAAAGTTAAAAGCCATACCAAGTGGCCTTCCTAAGAGTTGAGAGGTCTTTCTTTCAAAATTCCATTTTCCTTTGCTTTCGGTTTGGAATGGTACAAACTAAAGGCCTTCTGCTTTTGCTACCCATTCTTATTTTGGTACCTCAGGAAGAGCTTCTTCTAAAACTGCGCTTTTATAAAAATTCATACATACATATGTGAATGATAAATAGAAAAGCTTTCTCAACACTTCTTGTTGTTGTGCCTTCTAGAAAGACTTCACTTAAGAAGGCCTCCCTAAATTATCTTCTGGGCAGGAATATATCTTCGAAACCACCTTTTTTCCATTTCTACCAAACACCCACCAACACACATTTGACTTGAAGTTGGTAAATATTATTTTAAAAAAAAAACGTGTTACTTTTATGGCTAGTAAAGCAAATTAGCTAAAATTTATTACGGATGATACCATTAAATATTCTCAGTTCTCCGAAATTTGCAGACTTAAAAAAAAAAAAAAACAAGAAAAACTTCAGGCATGTCCAGCATACTATTTTAAATATTGTTCTTATTGAGAAAGAGAGAATAATAAAAAAAAGCCACGAAGTTTAACTGCTAAGGAAAGATTTAGCATACTAAGGAACAGTCGACATATCATCGATATAACCTTACCATAAGCGCTAAATGAAAACTCAAATTTGTTTTGCAGGGAAGTAAAAAATTCTGAAATTTGCATATGCAATGCTTTAAGCGCTTTCCCAAAACAAAAAGAAAAGCTAATTAAAAAGGTATCGCTTTTAATTTTAATTTTATTTTAAGCTTTGTTGTGGGGTTGTATCTCACACCAAACTAATTGAATATTTTAAAAACAATATTAACGGCGCTATGTACAGTTACTCAAACAATCGATTTTTTTTTATAATATTCGCAATGTTTTTCATGACTTTTGGATTTTTTTCGTTAATTTTTTACTGTATATAATGCGTTAATTAATCAAAAGGAAAGTATTGCCATTTTAAGATTTTAGGCGGATTGTACCACAAACCTAATGGTTCGTTCTTTAATAAACGGCATATATGTACATAGGTATATAAATCAAAATTTCAAACTTTATACAAAATTTATAACAGCTCAAAAAATGTTCACCAAATTTGTACACTTTTTAAACAGAATTTTTGGAAAATTTTTAAATATTCAGTTTTGTAGCACATTCAAGCGTAACTTTCAAGAGGCTAAAACTTTTCGTTGATTTTTAATCATTTTTTGAAATTTCGGTCTTCCAAAAATAAATAATATACTAAGAGCTAATTTAGTTTAAGTTTGATATAACAAAATGTGCAATGCGAGTTTGATTAAATTTTTAAACCAATTGAAATTTATGATAGATAATCTGCGACTGAAAACTGTTATACAATCGTACGTGTAGGCCTGATTTTTTTTTTAGTATTTTACCCATCAATAAATTAATAAATATTATATTACTAAAAAATAATAAATAGTTAGATATCTGCGCCAATTGCATTTAAATACAAATTATTTAAAATAACACCAATGAAACCAAAAGTCAAATGCCAGTGAAAACCCATACTGCGTCCATTTAAAGCCACTTAGAAACCAAACATTAGCCGACTATGTATTAACTACATATATATTATACATATGTTCCAGTGTTGAAAAGCAGTTGTGAAGGAAGTTAAATACAATATGTAAATCAGTGCCACCAACAAATATGTATAAGAATTTGTGCATATATGTATATAGAAAATTTCAATTATAACACAAAATACTAGTAGCAAAAAAACCCAAGTGAAAAACAAAATATGTCTATATAGTATAGTAGATTCGTAGATACATATCTGCATTCCAGCATAAAATTGCAGAAGTGCTCGTAATTTACAAAAAAAAACAACAAAAAATACATATGTAGAACACTTAAATTGTGTATTTTGTATTATTTCTTTTGTTTGCCATTCCTTCTCACCCTGAGAATTTGATGTGAATATATTCAAAAGTGAAGTAGTGCGGCGTGAATTTCCCGCAGTTACACCCGTACTGGATGCTGACACAACCGAAGCGCCGCCGCCGCCGCCGCCGCCACTCGCAGATGTTTGATGAGGATGATGATGCAGATGATTTGAACGTTCGTTAAGTGATGTAGAAATTGGTTCAGTGTATTTGCGGCTTGTTGCAGCATTCGAGGCGGTTGGTGCTGGTGATGACGTGCGCTGTCGCAGGTGTTGCTGCTGCTGCTGCTCGACTGAAGCTTGATCTAGACATGTGCACGTGTTTTGTTTTTGTTTTTTTTTTCGTTCGTTCGTTTGGTTGTTGTTGATTTGATAGAAAGTTAATTGGTTGTTGGTTAATGACATAAAAAAATATACATAGCAATTAAGTTACAGCAAATTTGCTCAAAATAATTTTTATAGTATAAATGTACTATATGTATACACAACCGCATCGATAAGCCATAACAACAAATTCAAGTTCAGAAAATAGAAATTTTAACAAGAAAAAGCCAAGATTTTTAGTTATATTACTACTAAATTTTTCATATTGGTATTATAAATTTTATAATAAGGTGAGTCCATAACTATAGTCAAATTTTTTTTTTTACACAAAAATGTTCCTTTACATGAAATATTTATAATATGAAATTTTAAAATTTAAATAAGTCAAATTTGCTGTTATGACTTGTTGACGAAGTTATGTACAGATTTAGCTATATTAAGGTGTCTCGCGAAACGGTCGAAAACGGTCGCTATACTTCTTAAAGTAGAAATTTTGTTTATTTTATGACTTACGTCAAAATATTTAGACTCAAAGTGAGCTGGCTAACTGGTTTTCAAAATAAATTTATGAAACCTGTTTTTTTTCATAAAATAACTTTACTCGTAGAAATATTTAAATCTTTAAAATAACTGCTTTAAAGCGTAAACAAAAACTATGCCGTTATGTTTTAAATAATGGCTTGTATGTAAGTTTGAAACTTTTCAGCGCAGCACTTATACAGATTAAAAAAATCAAGCATATTCTATATATAATATTGATCCAAACTTTTTTGCACGTGCACGTAAAATTTAAAGAAACATTTGGAAAAAATATAAAATTTTTTGTTGAGACACCTTAATTTGCATATAATATTGCTGTTACAGAGCTTCACAGTACAGAGCAAGACAAAGTAAATAGATTATATCAGAATATATCGTTTAGTGTTAGGTTTATTTTGCATTGTGCTTATAATATTAAGAAAATAACCATGCATCGTGGTCGGTAAGATGCGTATTTGCTTGTTTCTGAATTGTGTTTGTATTTATTTTCAATCAGAGATGGAGATAGTGCACTAACTTCTTATCTCGTGAAACACAAAACCCACCATTATTCTAGTGATAGTTAAACAAACTTTCAACTACCAGCTTTGTGATAGTGAAGTTTAAAAAAAAAGATCGCCCAATGAATTTTAGTGTTTTAAAAACTATATGGACTTAATATAGTGAAGAGTCGAAACATATTTCTGAACTCAATTATCTGCGGTAATAGAAAACTGTTCTGTATTTAGATATTCGTTAAAAAAAAAACTCATATAAATCACATTTATAATTTTTCTACTGCTTTTTGATTTTGTCCCCATATTTCCATTGTTACTGCTTAAAGCTGAATGAAAAATATTTTCATTGTTACTATACATTTTTTAGTTAAACCTCGTTACACTCGTTACTTCACTACTGAAAATAGAGGAGCAATTTTACATAACACCACAACACCACAGCATTACAAAGTTATCAAAACTGTTATCTTTTTGCTACGCATACTTTCAGGCTGAATACAATCAAATTAATAGTTTGAGCGATATGTGGTGACTAGATAATGGCGAGCAATTCTAGCAAAGAATGTACATATATTACACGTTCTTTGAGTCTAGTCAACTACGCACCAGTGTAATGGAATACTCGAAAGAAAGATTCACTACTTCAAAAATTAGTCGAGCTTCAAAACTAGTGCACTACTCCAATCTCTGTTTTCAATTCATTATGTAATGTTTAATAAATAGAAACCCTTACGAAATAAACTAAAACTATTAACTGTTTGAAACTGTTTTTTTCTGAATATATAAATAGGTCTATTAGCCTATTTTCTCCGAGAACTTTACTGTAACGAAAAGCTATGTTAAGTTACATACATAGTCGTTTCTACCGCATTTTCGAAGAAATTAATGAGTATTGTAATTTTCTACTACTTTGATATGTATGGTAAGTAAGAATCTGAATGTGCCTGAAAGTATTAAGTGAAAAAAATTAATATTTTTTGTTAGAGCAACAAAATTTTATCATTTCCCCTTTGATATATTTTATACAAATGCAGTTTTATAGGAATTTGGTGGTTCAAGTGCGACTGTAGTTAAAGTCTAGCGAAAATATGCGAAAATAACGGTGGCCAATCAGCAGATGAATGCCGATAAATATCGAAAGTAAAAATGGGCTAAGTTGTATGTCATTAAATGGTAAATACTTGCCTATAATTTTTTACAAATACATTTAAAAAAAAGTGTTCTGAAAATTTTGGCGCAACGGCATGAAAAATTAATGTTTCTAAAGGTTACCGTTTTTGCTTTCTTTTTTGTTACTTTACAAATTCCAAAGTTTAATAGTCATTAATTAAAAAGAATCTTAATTTAAAAACATACAGAACTAAGCATCAATTTGAACATTTGCAATGCGGATGGATAATCAATTAATTATTTAAATTGTATTTTGAAGGGCTGTCTCGCTAGTATTGAAAAAAAAAGACTAAATACAGCAAAAACTGAAAAATAATATTGGTAAGAAAGTTAATTGGCAACAAAATATAACTTAAAATTAACTTAATGCCATTTCAGGTTTCGATCTGAAAATGTCACTTAATATAATAGACTTTTGTGAGATAAATTATTGCACTAACACAGGGCAATTGCCTAGACGTTTTTTACCAAATGGAGACTAACTAAAATGCTTCGAAAATTTACATAAACTAATGCTATTATTTACAAGAAAAAAACAAGGCCACTTTTCAAGTAACGAGCCACTAATCTGCTTTCATCACAGTACATACACAAATGAAATATGAAATACAAGAGCAAATAATAAAAAAAGAATTAAAAAATAATATAATATAATAAAATAAAATAAAATCTTAAATAAATAAAACATAATAAAATTGGAAAGTAATAGAATAATGACAAAAAACTGAAAATGGAAAAACAAAATGAAATAAAAATGAAAGAAACACAAAACCTACTTGTTATAGAGGAGGATGTGGATGGTGGTGTAGTGGCATTGTTGGTAGTTGTATTATTAGCTTTGGTAGAGAAGGTAGGAGAACTAGCAGTAGAAGAGATAGTAGTGGTAGTAGTGGTAGTGGTAGTAGTAGTAGTAGTAGTGGCACTTTGTTCTGATAGTAATCGTGTTAAAGCAGACGACATAAATGAACCTTGATTATTATTGTCCTGCAGTGATTGAAGCTCTGAGTTAAGGGAATTTTTGATGTTGGCTGTGCCGGTGTGGGTAGAACCATTGCTATCCGTACCGAAATTCCCGCCACCACTATTAGCGGCTGTTGTTGATGTTGTTGTTGCTGATGACGATGCAGCACTTGCAGCATTGGCACTTGCTGAGGCGTTGGCTTGCTGCTTGTTACTACTTGGAATGCTTGATGAAAACCAGTTGAGAAAGTTGCTGCGAACTGTCGAAGTGGTCGCCGGAGTGCTTGACGATGTTACTCCTCCTGTGGGTGCAGTGTTGATGCTGGCGGTAGTTGTGACGACGGAGAGATTTCCTGTTGTAGCATTCACTAATATCGGTGATGTTGCACGTGGCGATGCCGGTATGCCAAGTATTGTGTCATCGGCATTCAATAGACTATTGCTGTCACTGCCACTGCGGGCAGTTGTGCTGATACCACCACCGCCGCCAGCGCCACTACCCAGAGATCCAGCTTCGACAACAACACTGCCATGTTGATCCATTGATACACTGCCGCTGGTAATACGCGATATGGCACCTTGTATGCTTGTGGCTGAATTGGAATTGGAAGCGGCCGCAGCAGAGCCGCCGGGCTGATTCAATCGAGTGGCCGATATGGACTGCTGCTGTTGCTGTTGTATAGAGAGTGGAATGATTTCGAGTTCGGGTACTTCTGCAAGAACAAGAAGAATGAGTTTTGATAAAATATTAGTTAGTTTAATTACCACATACCTGGTTTCTCTAAGCCAGTGTATTTATTGAGTACGAATTGCTCTAGAAGTTTGTCCACCGTCATATCGTTGAATTGACGTTTAAAATCTGAATGCACCTATTGGAAAAATAGTTTCGAAATTCGTTAAAAATACCAAAACTTTACTAATTGCTCGAACACCAACCTGTCCAACCATGTCATGGTTATTTTGTAACATCTCTAGGAATGTGGACAAGAACTCCTTCATTTGACGTAAGTGTACTTCTTCGATCTCTTGAAAACGCTGCAAAGAAAATATAAATGTATGTGAAAATACTTGCACGCTTGGTATACATCCCCCACTCCTCCCCATAAGCGCAATTCTTTTTTTTTTTGCACCATACACACACCTTACAAGATTGCGTCATGCGTCGTTCGAAATCATTTTTGATCGGATTATGCTTGTCAAGCAACGTTTTATATTCCTCATGTAATTTACGCAACTTCGTTTCGATCTTTTCGATATCCTTTTGTGATGCATTATCTTTGCGTAGCTTCTCTAACTCCAACACTTTACTCGTATAGAGATCGCGTAATTTTTGTACAGCCGCCGTTGACGCTTGCATCGATTGTACACATTCTAGGGTCTGTGATTCCTCCTCCTTAACAGTTTTGTGTTTTTTATGCAATTCATCAGCATATTTGGCTACGTCCTTTACCAGCTCGGTGAGCTTTTGTACCATTTGCAGATGCAGCGTGGAAAGTTTTTCGGCCGAAGTGCGCAGTATGGTCCAGACGGGGGCAAAGGTGCTATTCAATGTACCAGTACTGGCTTTGTGCGCCAATTTGGCCATTAATTTGGAGTTTTGCTCCTCGATATTTGACTTTTCGCGAAAGAACTCGGAAAGTTCCTTGCTCGCTACCCAGCCAAATTTCATATTGTGGTAGAGTACATCGAACCCGTTGTTCTTCTCCCCCTTGACGACACAGAAGAAGATTTACAAAAAAAAAAAAAAAAAAAACAAATAACGTAACTGTGAGAAAGTCGAAATATGTAAAAGTTAACAATTAATATTTACCCAAAAATAATCGTTGAAATCGACCGTCATCTTTGTATCGTTTATTTATATCGTTTTTTCGTTAATGTATCAAAACTTAGTTCTTTAAACTTTATTAGATTTAATTAATTGACCTCGTGCAGGTTTTAACATTTTAAGCACCAAATTTGTTCATTCATCCTCTTATGATTTTTTTTTTTAATCTCTTTGTCGTCACAAAGATCGTTGGATTCTATTTTGTGGTATGCGGGTATGTTAGCTTCTCTGGACGTTTGCGGTAATTTTTCTGTAAAATTAAATAAGATAGTAATTAATAAATTGAATAAAAAAAAAAACAAATTGTTGATCTAAAATTAGTCAAGCAATAATTCTAGCCTTTAAGGGGCAGCTGAGCGATAAATCAATCTGTCTAAAGGGCCGTACAGCCTTTGCATCAAAACCGTGCCGTCATATTACATATAATGATGAAGACTTCAAAATCAAACATTTTATATTTAATTTTTCGGCCTCCGGATGTGTAACAACAAATCTGAGCTCAAACCACGTCGAACAAGCACATTGAGCTTGAAATATCGACAGCATGTCATAATCCGGAATTAATTATGTTAATGAAGATCCCGAACCCCACCCGACCCCGATGAAGTTCGAATAACAACAACGCGGCTACGGAACATCAACGCCGCTGGAGCTGATGGGTTACCAGCTTAAGCCAACCATCAACGAACTGATTGGACCTTATCAGTGTGGCTTTAGACCTGGTAAATCTACAATCGAACAGCTACTCACGATACGCCAAATATTGGAAAAACCCGTGAGAAGAGGATCGGCACACAACAGCTATTTGTCGATTTTAAGACAGCTTTCGGCAGCAGGAGAGATTGCCTATATGCTATGATGTCTAAATTTAATATTCCTGCAAAATTAATACGGCTATGTAAAATGACGCTGAGCAACACCACCAGCTCAGTCAGAATTGGGAACGACCTCTACGAGCAGTTTGATAACAATCGAGGGTGACTCCCTACCGTGTGAATTCTTTAACCTTATGTTAGAAAAGATAATTCGAACTGCAGAATTGAACCGGTTAGGCATGGATTGATTCTGGAAAAATAGGAGTAATGCCTGCTAAAATATCCAGAACATAGTTGGGTCGGAGTGGCACGAGACTCACGAGGCAGCTGTAACTCCTCCTCTGCTGTTGGAGGTGATTTGTTGTTGTGTTGGTTGTTTGTTGTAATATCATAACACATTGCTCATAAAATAGAGGTGACAGCTAACGAGGAACTGCTTACTGAGCAGAGTGCTGCGCTTCTTAACAAAATTGGGGCAGCATAGTTTAAAACCGTCTAATCAATCGCCTTGTATGTTGCCAGCAACGTCACTTTTCCACATTCCCTGCGGGCGAGCAGTTGGGAACTTTGTTGCGTCTATGTACTTTGTTTACGACTGTGGTATTGTGTGCTGAGGAGACGAGGGGCCTCGGATGATTAACCGTCGATATTGTAGAAAGGGTCGGTAGGTGAGAGAGTTATGTTTCTTTTAATGAAGAAGTGAGCACGATGGGTGTGATAACCGTTTATTTTCGAGAACAGGCGATATAGTAATTAAACAATTAATGGGAGAGGACGCCACGCTGTGGCACCCTTTGTTTAACTCTCATTAGCTTTGATTTTGCGTCTTTGGAGTACATCGACGATTGCCGACCACACAGGTAATTAACAGATAACAGGTCTACCGCTTCAGCCGCTCCGTGAGTTGCTTTCTTCACGAAGATAGAAGCTCCTTCCGTCGGGTCCGAAGTTTTCAGTATCGACATGCATTGACCTTAGAGCCTTTCGCCAACACAATATGGTTATCTTCATCACATCGCAAGTGAATATAGGGGGAGCTCTGTTTTTTGACAATTTCTTCAGTCTCATGTCCACTCTACGTTTGCCCCTATCTAATGAGGTATGGAAAGTGAGTTGCCGGCTGAAGTGGTTCGCGCATCTTTTCGGTTGTTCCGGTTCCAATGAAGAGCAGTACTCGAATGAAACCCGCACTTGGTCGTGGCGATACACCAGGTTAGATAAGGACCTAATGACCGATCAAAGTTTATGCATACTCCAAATGCTCCACCCATCTTATTATTCTAAAATGGGCAGTGCCATACTCAATTATCAACATTTTGACATTTGTCTATTTCTATAAATTACTGTTACATGAGAGTTATTTGTCTGATTTCTACAGTTTTTGAAATTATACATACAGAGTGCAAAGCGTGTACCAAAGATTTTGATAAAATAATTTCGGAGATATACCTATTTGTTATCAAAAGGACGTTGCTAATTTTTTTTTACCGACGTACTGCTTTCTCTAACTCAATCCTGTATATAAAATTTGAACAAATTACCTTTTATAGCTACTAGAATATCGAATTTGTTTAATTTTTGTAAATTACCTTTATATGAGAGGTGGACGTGGTTTTTGTCCGATTACTACAATTTTCGAAATTAAGTTAAGTTAAAATCTTAGGTGTGTAGCAAATTGTGTAGAGTTTGGTCAGGTAGTGTCTGAAATATAGCTATTCGCTCTAAAGTGGGTTCGACAATTTGCCAAAAAATATTAACCCATGTATTCGTTTTTCCTTTTCCAAGTTCCGCTGAGATATCTCAATATTTCCTGAAGTTATCTAATGAACGGATGGATCGACGGTACTCTTTTCATTTGGAACATTTTGATCTATATCTTCATCGATTGGCTTAGGCTGTTACAAAACAGCCGTTATGTAAAGAAGGTTTTATAGCCTGGGCACTCTAGTGAGCTCAGGTGTAAAAACGGTGACAGAAACAGAGTTTCTGATTCGGGTTATATTTTTTGAGACACCGCCCCTTTATGATCATCACAAGTGATAGACAATTAATATTCGAACATATCCCACCCGGTAAAGAAGAATGCCACAATAATTACAGTTATACATTTGTATGTATGTCTACTTTTATTTTATTTATTTTGCTGCAGAACTGCAGTGATGTCATTATGAATTCTATGAAAAATGTTGACTGAAATGAAATGTTTATTCAAAAATAATTATTACGAGGCGCATTTTAACATCATAAAATCATCATTCACTCTATTTGCCATTCGCTGCGTCTTCGCCAACAAGTTTAGCTGCAAGTTCTGTAGCTTCAATGAGACTCATTTCCGCCTTTGCATTCTGCTCTTCGACTTTAGCTACCTCTTCATCAAGCCGCTGATGCAACGCTCGCACTAATATATGACAACAATCCTTAATAGAATGATAAATAATATTTTTAATCTGCAATTTGTCTTCGTGATTGGTGTGCGAATGGGACAAACGTCGGAATTCATGCGTCAAATGATAACAATGGGTTATATTCTCCGGTGAAACGAAGTCCTCGGCCACTTTGATACAGTTATGCAAATTTTGTACCTGATGGGGTGCACCGGCCGGAATGAAAATCGCATCGCCAAGACACTGTACAATTGGATAACCTTCAACGCCGTATTCCTTAAAGAGTCGTGCACGTAATTTATCATCTAAATACCAATTCTGATCATGTATGGGATCATGATCGGGTTCCAAGCGAAAGCCCTTTTCTATGGTTACACGATTTAGTAGATCGCGGATTTTATCAGCGTCGCGTGCGGGAAAAATGTGCCACAAAGCGCCCGGGAGAATGTCAGGAGATTGACAACGCGCACGTGTTAGATAATCACACCCGCCCAAAGCAATGGCTCTTTGTGTAGCTACCAATTGTGGTTTGCTATCGGCATCCTGTGGCACGCCCACATAGACCATAATGTTTACAGCATCGGATATATCTAAATGCAAATTCGTAGTACCCTTGTCAGGATGTAGCGCCGAACCGTAGGCATTGTACATTTTCGGTCCCAAGTCCGGTGGCACAAACATCTTCGGCAAACAGCTAGCAATGTTCAGATTCCCAGTACGCAATGTGTATTCTGGCATCGGCAAGCCAGCCATAAGATCTGCAAAACGTGTTGGCAAAATTTCGGCAAAATCATCGCCGGGCGGCCAATCTTTAAGTTTCAACAACATCGGTTTGCCATTTACGTCAAGTAGACGCTTTTTAATGCACTGGAATCCTTCCCAAAAGTAACGCATCGGTTGATTCGGTACCAAATTACCATTTAAGCAATTTATCAAATCGTTCGGCTTATCACCGAAATCATTGCAAAAGGCTTCTGGACGCCACAAATTAAGATTCAATGAACGTGCTACCTCCGAGATCATCACTGGTTGTCCGCATTTCCATACCTCTTGGTAAAGTATGCGATTATCAGGATGCATGGCATTTGTTAAACGCAACAACTTGCCATCGCATAGCCATTCGTGTGGTACGCCAGGGGCCAGCATCGTTGAATAGGTTAGCGTCATTGCACGCGGAGGCAGGAAGCGTCGCAAACCTGCCAAACCTTTGCGTAGGAAATTTATGTGTTTGAAATTGTCAAAAGCTGTGGTAATGGGATCTTTGCCCAACGTCTGTTTGGTCCACACTCGCCCGGGCACATAATCAATACCTCTGGCACGCGCGAATTCCAATTTTTTAGCGTGCAACTCCTCCATGCGTGCCTGTTTGCGTAGTGTCTCTTCTGTGGCCAGCGAAGAAGCGCTAGTCTGTTGCTTCAACTGTGACTCTTTGATCATATCCTGTATTAAAACACCTAACTGCGTGTCCGGTGGAAGGTCCTGCTTACTCAACAAACAGCCGCACATCTGTGGCACTTGCCACATGGCGCGTATATCATGCAACAAACGACCTAAAACGTTGAGCGCATCGCCAGCTATAATCTGCGTGAGCATCAATTCACGCAGCTCGTGTTTTTGATGAGTCGGCGCGGTTGCAGTACACAACATCCAGTGGTAGTCGTCATGGCCACGTTGCGTCTTATCACCAGTGCGTCGCTTTCGACAGCTACGCTGCTCTTTGCGGTCCTTAAAGCAGTCAAGGCAAACACCAAATCCACACTTGTCGCACGTCCAGTGAAAGTTGAACAGTGTCGTGTCGCAAACGTCACAAATCTCACGTAACCCTTGGACTACTTTCTTCCATGCAATAACACTATTAGGATTTTCATGCAAACGCAAAGCTTCGGCCTCTTGCTGCCACAAATAGCAGAATTGATCGCCGGCATGTAGCAATATATAGCGTGCAACTTGAATATCCATCCAGCCTGCAGTTGGTACGCTATGCTCATCCGGTTGCCAAATACGCAAGTCATCGGATGTCGGATCGGTATAGGGATTGGGAAAACCAGCAACCAACAATTCACCAGCGTCGTTATACTCCAAACGACGAAATTCATAAAAACGACAGTACACGTCGGAGCCTCCTTGCGTATTGCGTCGTCGACACTCGCGGCACCTGGTTATGGTCCGGCCTTTTGTAGCATTCTCGCTAGAATCTACCTCGCTGGCGTTGTTGCTCTCGGTGGAATTGGTAGAGTTGCGTAGCAATTTGAAGCAGGGTAAGTGCTGGAGAAAAGTCGCACGTGATTTGCGCAACTCGCGATCGCGTTCTTCCTCTTCCGCGGTGAGTTCTTCCGGTGGCGAATTGTGTTCGTGCTCATGCTCGCCGATTGTGATGGAATGATTGCTACTTTCGTCGACCTGGGCTAACGTAGTTTTTGCGGCTGGGGTTGATGTTACTGCTGTTGATGTTTCTGTTGTTACCTCTGTTAATGTTGTTTTTGTGAGTGGCGCTGAAGGCGAGTCGGTGGCAGGTGTCATTTCAGCAGCTTTGCCTTCCTTCGCTTCAAGGCCGGCTTCTGGGTTAGTTGACTCTTCATGGGCAACATTGTCGGTTAGGAGTGCAATGTCCGTGTTTGAATTCGAAGCCTCTTGCTGGCCAACACTGTCAGTATTCTGTGTAATATTTTTTAGAGGCTGGGCGTCTGTGTTTGAATATGTTGGTTGTGCTTGGGTTACATTTTCAGAGATGGGTGCAATTTCCATGGCATTATCTGCATTCATTTCGACATCGGTGCTTGCATTCGACTGCTTCTCGTCATTCGCACATTCAGTCGATGCTGGAACTTCAGCGCAAGCTGTAGCCAATATCATTTCTACGTCGCTTTTGTTTTTCGTTTCAATGTCAGTGACTTTATGTTCAGATACCTCCTGCTCATCTGCAATACTATTATTCTTTATAATATTTTCCTCGCTTCCACCGGTCGCCTTAAGCATTTCCCGCTTGTGTTCTATATTTTTCTGCAATTGTTTGTTTATAGTTTCGATTCTAAGCAGCTTATCCTCCTGACACTTTAATCTATGTAGTTCGATAATTGTTTGCTCCTTAAGTTTACGTATGCGCTCCAATTCCGCGAGCGCTTCTTCATCATCCACCACCTTATTAGCGATGTGAATTTCAATAATTGACTTTCGTTCATTAGGAATTTCCAATTTCGCCTGCTTAGCACTTGGACCGTCCTGTGTATCTTTATTTTCATCATCTGAACTTTCGATTTCACGTTTGCGTATTGCAGAATCTTTTTCAATAGAACTATTTTCGGTCTGTTTAGTTGATGCTTCATCATTCTGCACATCTTCCTTCACCTCCACTTTTACCATTTCATACGCACTCTCTGTTACGCTGATCTGCGCGGCATCAACCACCTGCTCAGCTGTCACTTCCATTTCTACCGCGCCATCTAATTTACATATTTCTGGAGATACTCTTGGTGATGATTTTTTGAAAGGTTGCTTGATATCTGCTAGCTCTCCACTTTCGTCTTCAACACTTAGTTTATGAGAAATTTCAATGTGCTCCTCCTCGTCAGCCTTTTCATCCGCCTTCGTCAATTCACAATCGGCATTCTCTTTAATAGTGGAAGCTTCCATATCGCTATCTACTTTATTTTCATCAGTATCTTCATTATTTTTCGACAACGCTTCTTTAAGCTCCTGCTCTATCTCATCTTTCATATCGGGCATTTCGCGTAGCAGCTCTTCCGCCAAATTAAGGCAAGTATCCTCTGCGTCCAGCTCTTTAACATTTTCTTCAGACATTTTACAATTCTATGTGCATGGGGTTGCGCATCGGCCAGTAGGAGGAAGCGAAAAAGACAAAGAGAAATGAAGAGAAAATAGCCATGTTAATTGCCGCTGCTCAAAGGTACACGTGTCAAATGCGGTCCTATGCGGGTAATGCTTGGGCGGAAGTGAGTACTCAGTGATCGGTGCCTTCATAAATAGTTTTCACAACCTTCGTTTCTTATTCTTCTGCTAACTAAGGTGTAAATTAATATATTTTGAAACTATTGTAGATAAGTTCTGTATGATGCCAATTAAAATATGAAACGCTTCAAAGGTAATGTGGGTGGCAGTTAAATATCTAAAAAACAAAAAAGATGTTATTGTCACTATAATATTTCGTTAGAATTCAGCTGTCAACCGTATTTGTTAAGCGGGATTGTGCAAAAATTGAGAAAAGTATGGGTGAATATTCGGATATTTGTCTTTGGCAAACAAAGTTCAAAGATTGTTGGAAAGTGGATGTTGGAAATAAACGATGGCAAAAAGAAGACCATTTTAGTCAACAAGATGCGTTAGCCGAAAATTAGGCGTCCCCTTATGAATATAATCGTACTTCCTCTACTCACTACCACCACATTACCTGCACATACCGTAAATATATATTATATAATAATTTAATTTAAAATCAATTACTGTCTAAATTGTTTATTAAAATAATTACGTATTTAGAATATATTTATGTAAGCATCGCTCAATTCATACATACTTTATCGTAAATTTAATTTTTAAAAGTGATGTAATTTTTTTTTAATGAATTTATTTATAGTAAAGCTAAAAAATTCCGTAGACGTTGTTCTGCCTATATTTGTTTATTAATTGCCCTTTGCATATGTAACCAGAAAACGCATTTCGCAATATAATCGGTGGCAACTCTCTCAAAGAGGCGAACAGTTTGACAGTCATAAATTTGACTTTTAAAAAAAGGTGGCAACCCTCTTCGAAAATATACCTATAAACTTTCTCCTAGCTAAATGGTTTTACACCAATATTTTACTATTTCAGACTTATAACTTGTGTATAATTTAATTTAATTCGACTTTTCAAACAGTTAGAAAAACTCTTTTAAATATAACCTTCTCCTAAGCAAAACAAATCGTTTGACTCCAATATTTTGCTAATTCATAAAACTGGTATATAATTTAGTTTAATTCGACTTTTCAAACAGGTGGCAACCATCATAAAGTTAGATTTTACCCCTTTCACCGAGGCGAACCGTGTGACACCCATATTTTAATATTTCTATAACTTGTGTATAATTTAATTTAATTCGACTTTCTAAACAGGTGGCAACCCTTTTCAAACTATAGCTCGCTATAAACCTCCTCACCAAAAAAACCGTTTGATACCTATATTTCAATATTTTATATGCTTGAGTATAATTGAATAAAACTTTGTCCTTTAAAACAGCTGGCAACCCTCGCCTTTTAAATATAGGTAGACCTCCTCAACAACACGAACCGCTTGACACCCATATTTTAATATTGCATACAATTCGTGTTTGATTTATTAAATTCGACTTTTCAAACAGGTGGCAACGTTCTCTCAAATATATAATATATACTTCACGACCTTGTCTTTATTAAATATGTGCATATACATATATCTTTTTTATAAAAGTACAGCTCATTATACAACCAGAACTGTACAAATCCACATTTCTAATTTTGTAGAAAAATTAAGAAAATTCAACAAAATTTCTTGAAATTTTCAAACTTTTTAATTAGAATTTTTTATAAAAATTCTAGGTATTCAATTTTATTGCCCAATAAATTTTAGTATAATAATAATACAAGTTCCAATTAGTTGAAAATTTCCGTTAATTTTTGACAATATTTTTTCTGACGTTGTCAGTCATTTTCTCCAATATAAAATATATTGTGTACCACATCATCGACCAGTCTTACTCTGAAAAATGTTGGTATCGGAGAGCTCATTCCAACATCTTTTTACAATCATTTTCTGAGAGCCACCACGGCTTCTTTCGGGCCTTTTCGAACTTTTAAACTAGCTTGCCCTAGGCTTCTTCTAGCTCTTCGAGCACTCACATTTTTTCCGATGTCTGCCGACAGAGCAGCTGCGGACCCTTGAGGCACTAGCGGATAAGTTTTCGGCTTATTATGGTGGGATATTCTCTCCGTAAAACTATGACTTCTCTTACTCGATTTGAATTCTGGATTCTCACTCTTCTATCGTCACCAAGTTCTTCTTCTTTAGGCATTTCGATATAAAAAATTTTTTATTCTAACTGAACAACTTAAAACAAATGATTATTTAGACATTGACTAGCAAATCAAAACTGCCAAAATTATTTAAAATGTTTAAGAAAAACTGAACTTTTTAGATTTAACGCATCAAGTATGTCATGATTTTTCCCAGAATGCAATTCGTTGTTGCAATTATAAATTTAACACACAATCAACACATTTGCGGGAAGCAATGGCCACATACATAGTTTCCTCTATTTGAAATAACTTATATTTTTATGGGATGGCTTATATTTTTGCCAAGGCTGTAGATTCGAGTTTTCTTATTTCAAAATAAATTTAATAGAATACGACAAAATGAATTTGAAACAAAATAAAGGATCTTTTAAAGAAACTTATTTCATCATTTTAATAACTATTCTGTGCGAGCAATGCAAATCAAACTCAGGACCAAGCGCCAGTTTGCCATGCAGTTTTTCTCTATGTGATCATCGAAAAACAGAGCGTTTTCGGAAATATTGCATGGTAACTCTAATACAAACATACTACAAATACTAAATCTGTATGTGGCTGCATAAAAAGTTTCAGTCAACATTAGTGGGGCGTTAATGAATATGAAGATAAAAATTCATGATTTCTATGGCAACGAACAATACCAGATAGAGCTTATCTTAATTCTACCCCATTGCGTAAACAATAATTTTATACAAACAGATGAAGATATTTTTCAAGGCTAGGAAAGTATTCTCGAAAAATTGTGTGCATTACTTAGGCAGCAATAGAAACGTTTTTTTTTTGTAAATAAATTTTATATTTCAAAAAGAAAGTTTTATCAGCTTATCTGCAGCAATGCTAATGAGAAGGCCATATTCGATTTAAAATGGTATAAGAATAAAAATATAATAGGAATATTTTGATTGCAGTTACAGTGTTTCGATTGCATATTTCCTTTTACGATAATTTTATAAAGAATATCAGCCGTGCTCCCAATTTCAATAAAAAGGGGGGGGGGGGAATACATTTCTAATAATATATTAGAACTCTGAATTGTTCAAATTTTGGCTGAGTTATTCAAGTATTTTTTAAATCAATCTCCCAAAAAAGGCAGCATCAAAAATTTCATTATTATGATTCCGTTGGACATCTTTTTTTTATCTTTCAAGTCCAAACTCTTTTATGATGAAAGTTATTTCAAAATCTAATTAGCTTCCCCAAATATTAATATTATTGCGAAAGATTTTGTTTAAGTCTGAAAATATAATGAATTTTATATTTCTGAAGGAAAACCAGTTCGCAAATGTTTTATTTAAAAAATAATAATTATTAAAATCGGTATAGTACTTTGAGATCCAAAGCGTTACACACTTACATACATTCTCCATATAACAAAGTTGCATATTTTTATTGTATTTCTCATGAATGTGCGAATATTTTGCAAGAGTTAATTAGTACTGTATTTAAGTCGGCGTTCAGAGGTGTCAAGTACTTGAAAGCAATTCTTGCTCATTCCCTTTCGTGATTTCTATTATCTTTTGTGTTTTCTACGCTGAGGTATCTGCACCCTTCCCTCTTTTCTTTTCACCTTTTTCTCCTACGAACGAGCAGCCTTGAAACCTAGACTTCATGCGTCTGAAACACTAATTTCATGCTTTTGGGGTTAAAATTTTTGTTTCTTTTGCATTTAATGCGACAAAAAAATTAATAAAAAATTCATACGATTTGTCCCGTGCAAACCATGGAATCTCCCAAATAATATCAAGCACTAACGCGAAAAAAGGAAGTTTAATTTTTTAAACGTTCTTTATGATGCAGGATCCATTTCTTCATCAAAAAGAAAATTTTGAAAAAAAAAATTCTTTACGTTTTTTTTCGCTAAAAGGGCTCGATATTTGTAAAGCAATAATTTATAAGTAAACTTATTTTAAGTACATACATCTTAATAATAAAGCGGCTATATTAAAATAATCTAAAGTGAAAACGATGTGGTCTAAACATTTGAAAACAGTGGCAACAATTAAGTAAATAAAATTATTTTGTAAGCAAATATCTTCTTGAATTTTGCTTCCCGTTCTTCATTTAGAACAAACAAATTGTAAAAATAAATTGCATTTTACAATATTTTTAAGTTTTCAATAAAATCCTCTCAGGTGCTTTTCAGCTGTTGAGAATAACGAACGGAACGATGGGACATTATCGAGAACAAAATTTTTGAAATTGGGAGTACAGTAATTCACTTTCACAGGAAATTTCTTTCGTTCGAAAGTTGTTATTCCTCCAAACATCATCAAACATAGACATAAGGAAAACAGGTTAAAAAAAGGTAAAGCTACAGAGACCATCGTAGTCGAGTGTATAGCGCGTGCGCGCTTCATTTCATGTGTCCCGGTTTCGAATTCTGATCGGGGCAAGTAACATCGAAATTTATATAAAAGTTTTTTGTAATAGGGGTCGCTCCTCCGCAGGCAATGGCAAAGCGACGAGTGCACTTCTGCCATGAAAAAAGTTAAAAAACTTCTCACAAAAATCATTTAAAACTGTAGGTCCCTCTCAATTTGTATGACAACATCAAGATGCACACCACCAATTGTAGAAGTTCGGCCAAATATCAAGCTATGCTTTAAACGCCAAATTATTACTATTATTATTATTATTATTATTATTATTATTATTATTAAAAACTTTTCGTAATAAACTTTATGATGGGACAAAAACGATAGAATACAAGATCGCGTTGTACCGCGGCAAATCCAGCAAACAAAGAATACGAGAGGAAGAGGAATGCATAACTCTTGAATTTTTATATGAGAAACATTTTTTATTTCACTCAAAAGTAAAAATATGATTTATAGGCAGAGATTTAATGAATGAGTCTACAAAATACTAAAAAAAAAATGACTTTACGCTTTTTTTTTTGACAAAAGCTTGGACTAATTGTACTTGAGAACTGTCAAAATCGGCAAAACCAAAGTAGCGGTAACACTGACAGCGTCACCTTCTGCATTCAGTAATGGTGTAAGTATGTGCTTACATATTTTACGTCGGCCATATGAAACAACCCAAACCCAACTAGCGACTTACAAAATTGCATTCCATTTAAGATAGATATTGTACCTACAATATATGCAACACTATTCAATTTAAAAAATCTCGTCATAAAATATGGTTGTGCTGTGCAAAAATTCAATCGAGACCTAGTCAGGCAGTGATGGCGATTAAATGGTTGTTTCCTATTTTCATTACAATTATTACTTTCGACAGAAAACGTTACGTAAATGTAAGTAAGTATTCTAACTATATATGTACATATGTACATAATACACACAGTCACTGAAAAAATTGTATAGACAGGGATACATTTTTACAATATTCGCAATGTTTTTTGTACCAAGTTTTTGTTTTTGTTAATTTAAATTTAAAAAAAAATGATGCATACTATCATAAAAACTAAATAAATCCAAGATTTGAACTTTGTGCAAAATTTATTAAAAATCTAAAATTTCCATCAAAATCTCAGTTTTTGAATAGAAATTTTTGGAAATTTTTAGAGTAGAAAAAATTATGCTAAAATTAAATGCTCTACATAACAGCGTACTTAAGAGTTTTCCAAAAATTGCGTTGAAAAATTTTGAAATTTTGATGGAAATTTACAGAATTTTTATAAATTTTGTGCAGCGTTTAAAGCTTGGATTCGTATAGTTTTTGTTATAATGCAAACTATGTTTTTTCTTTTTGAAATTAACAAAAAAAAATTTTCCACAAAGAACATTACTAATATTATAAAATATATCACTGTGCCAAAACTTTGTTAATTGACTGTACTTACGAATGTACATACATACATACATACATACCAAGCGAAAATCTACGCTTCCCATTTTCCAACAGCGATCAACATTTACACCGACCTACTAATAATTGAGTTTTAAGTACACCCCTTGACAAATTGATACAAATTGAAAAAGTTCAAATGCCAAATGACCTTATTGTATGTTAAATATATTAGTCTGATTGAGCTAAGTGTAAAGTCAAAGTGTTGAGCCACAGAAAAGCATTGGGATGTGTGGTCGGGTCGGTCGGTAGCAAAAGATACGAGAACGATTATTTGTTGCCATCTACGAGTATCTTAGAAACCAGAATTCATTGTATTTTTGCAGTAAATAACTGAACAGTCAATAATAACAGTTGTATGGAGGGAAAATGACAATTAGCAAACTATTAATAGAGAGTGCTGATGTTGCTACTATTTGACGCTAGCTATTTTGCTTTTTGACGATTTACGCTTCCCGCTTGGGTGGGTTAGCACCGAATACTATTACGAATACACTTGTGTGAATGTGAGTGTATGTTTGTATGTACATATGTTTATAACTACATATGTACATATAAATGTGATAATCGGTATAATCAGTATACCGTAGTGAAAGTAAAATTGAAAATAAGAAACTGATGGCGAATTTTATTGCGTTTACAATTTTATTAGATCGTTGTAAACAATGAAATAAAATTTATATAATAATATTAATTAGAGTAGATGATCTTTTTGAGTAGTTTTTTCATGACGGCCGACCGCTATTAGAAAAAAATTTTCTATAATTTTTGTTTTATGTTGTTTACCCGTGCCAAGTTTTGAGCCCCGGGCACTCCTGGTGAAGCAGGCATACGATATATATAAACTCCGTTTTTTTTGTTTGTTTCGTAAGTATCGCGTCATCCAAGTAAAAAATTCGAGAAAAACAAAACCTAGAAAACAGGGCGCCTAATAACCCAGCAGGATAAAAAAAAATAACTTTATTCCTCGCGAAGTGTAGCACATTTAAACTTCAATGTCTGCAAGAAAATTTCAAACATAATCAATTGTTCAGCCTAATTTTCACTACAGAATATGAAAATTCCACTGACGCTGTGTGGTTATTCAGAGGCTATACCAAATTTATTCGAGAAGATGTATTATAATATTTTGAGTAAACATTTATTAATTTTTAGTTATAGCAACTTTGAAGAACAAACGCTTTAGGTGCACATGGATTTACATTAGACTGGGTTGCGAAAAAAATTTTCAATTACCTTCTCTAGTTTCAAAGTTAACTTTGCGGGGATTTTAGAAGCATACAAATTGCATGAACCTAAAATCGTCTCCATGGTATGAATTCAAACTAAGAGGGAATAACTTCAAATTTTTTTTCGTATCATATAAAAATTTAAGTGTGCTTTGGACATCACCCACCAGGTCGCCGTTCTTGTTCTTACAGCAATTTGCCCCGATCTTCAAACCCTCCGTACGCCGTTATTGTTGTTGTTGTAACATCATAAAACATTCTTCATACAATTTTGGAGAATGATGCTGAGTCCTTCGTCAGATATAAATCCGGATCGTTCCGGTATCGTAGCACTGACTATCGTGGGAACGTTCCGTGAGCCGGTCGGCTAGCGTCTTCCGCCCTCTGTAATCGTTCTTCAAATAATACGTCTATCCTCCTTCCTCAGAGGCAGCATCTTCGCTAGGCAGCTGAAAGTCACGGACTTATTATCCAGCGGAACGTAGTGAGAAAGAAATGTGATCGCAATGCTCACGAATTACGGTTTGCTGTGAAATAATCTTAGTGAGCAGTGTGAGAGTCGAGTGAAGAATTTAGTAGCTGTATGTAGTTGGTGAATTTTTCTAAGCATGGAACCTGGTGCTACAGACTACAATTTTTCGAGATCCGGCAAAATCGATCAGTCTGACACCGAATTTAATTTTCTGACAGAGTGATAGTCCATACCCACGAGGACATTAACTACCCGGGCAACGGTACCTTCTCCATAAAAGGTTCGAGCATTCCAGGTGCCTACTCTCAAAGCAAATCATCATATGAAAAGAGAGATCTCATCTGAGACATATTAGAATTTTTCATTGGTGAAATTTCTTGCATAACGGGTCCCAAGTCCAGCGCTAATATTTTTCGGTGTGTTTATGATTTGATACAAATTGAATTGTGCATACGGTTTTTTTATATATCTTGACTCTAGCGCAACCTATCGGTCCAATTGGTCGAATTCAAATCAGATATTTTTATATACATATGTGGCTAATGCTTATTTTGAATTTCAATGAAATCGGACAGTAAATACGAACTTTTTGAAATACCTCAACTTCATCGCCATGAAGAGGAATTTTTGTTTGTTGCCCTATGCAGTGGTTTTCGAGTCTATAAACTATATACCAACAGACACACATGACCTTAAGAAGATATAAAAAATGTAACTTATTTAAGTTTGTCAGCAGTAGTGTACATATGTATGTACATACTAGGAACGCTGTAGTAATGAACACGGTCTCTACAATACATATTGTACAAAACTCATCCAGGTTGGTGAAATCATTGGAAATTTTGGAGAACAAGCAAAATGAAGAAGACCAAAATGAGTACTTACTATACATACGAAAACCAATCGAATGTGCAATAATCTGCTGCCACCGGCAAAAAATTAAAAAGCTATACTACCTGGGAATATATATTTATTTTGTTTATAATTAGTTAGAAATTTTCAATTCAAATTAAATACAACACAAAGTCAAAAGGTAACGGTTTGAACATCTTACCAGCAACTTGGCAGTTCCAGCAAGTTGGGTGAAGTAAATTCAAAGTAAAAAGGTCTATTAAATGTTTTGGTTTTTTAATTTTAAAAGAATTGAAATTAGTAAAGGTAAGTATTATTTGCATATTTGCTGTATTTTTCTTTTTCGAATGTGTTTTCCTCTTCTCTACGACTACAGAGCTGTATAAATTTTCCTGCAATAAAAAGTTACCGATAGGCAAAGCAGAGAAGGAAAGTTTCCTCACCATAATAAAAAGATATCATACCATATAACTTTTCTACCGTTTGGCACTTGCCCATTGTAAAAGAAATCACTGAACAAATTTGTTACTTAGCCCACATGTGATAAGTAAGAATGTATGTACATATGTACATATGTATGTACATATGTAATATACATATGTATTAATGCTCAGATACGTGTTTGTATGAAAGATACCTCAAAAAATTATAAACACTTATAAGACTAATGTGAACGCCCTCAAATTATAATCTTACCATACAGTGTCGGTCAAAGCAAATGCAACTAGAACGTTATTATTTTTTAGGGATTTTTTTATTGAAATGATTATAATAGGTATTCATTATAACGTTGGGAATTTAGTTGGTTTTATTTGTATAGATAAAAATATTTTTTTAATGTTTTTCTTGTAGTTGCGGTTACGCAGCGGCTACTTTTAGTTGCAAATGTTGTATCGGGCACTGTATAAAACAAACATATTTTCAAACAGCCGATTTTAGCTTATTGAATGCATTATTCGGTTAAATGCAATTTTTTATTATAAAACTGATAAACTTTCTTATTGCTTAGACATGTGTGCATGGCGAGTTTTGTTGGTTCAAATTGGTGTATTCTTATGGATTGACTGGCCGAAACAAGGTTTTATCGCCGAAATAACAGTGATTGGCCGGTTGAAAGCGAGGTCATTCCGGTGCGTTAAAACGGCTAGATGGTTGGATTTGAACGAGAAGTTTCACAGGGTAGCACCGTCTCCCTTTTATTTTTTAACTACACATCTCAAAGCTTCCACAGCCGCCATGGTCGTATCTACCATATCGTACCGACTGGTCATAAATTATTTTAGCTTATAGGGCTAGTAGGGCACAGAAACCCATTTGCGCCAGGATTTCTGTATACTTCCAATAAGAGGGCGTAACATTCGACTTATCAAAATTATAGATCCGGCTATAAGTACGGAAGATATGAAGAATTATGAAAAAGGGTAATCCGTGGTTTGGCCAGAAAAAAAATTTGTTTCCGGCATTAACTTTTACTGAAACTTTAGATAAGGGGATGCAAAACTAGTTTTTTTCGATGCGATCTAGATTACATTTGGATGTACATACATACATATGTACATATATGTACATGCTGATAGTTAGATATTGCAATGTTCCAACAAGTGGTTCCATTATGTTATGGGTTTCCCTGTACAGAACTTAGTGTTGTTTAGACCGATCCAAACGCCCAATAATTATTTTATCCAAAAGTAAGATTTTATTCTGCCAATAAAATATGTGTATATTTGTAGCGTGTTTATAGGCAGATAAATACATATATACTTATGTATGTATATATGTATATATATATATATATATGTATGTATGTATATATGTATGTATTTGTACAAGTACACAACTATACTTATTTATTGAACCGTAGTCATAGTCAAAATTAAGTCGAATTTAAGGTTAGTTTCAGCTCAATTTGACTGATTGCATTTACTACAAAGCTGATTTTATTTATACTATGCCTCCATCTCTATATACATACATATATTTTAATACCACCATACATACATACATATGTACATACTATGTACTTAAATACCTTTTTATAAATTAGTTTACCTAGCAGCATCAAATCCAAATATGTACATAGATACATGCGTAGGCATGAAGATAACAAAAAAATATAGTAGTACGTATGAAATAATCTTCAGTGGCTGACCTAATGTAATTTCTGTAATGGTCTGTATTTCCTTTTTATATAAAAAAAATAATAAAATTATCCAAGCTCTTCACAGCTTTATCCCCTTATGTACAAACTAAAGGCGTGCAGGGCATGCATACACATTCCTACAAACATATGTATGTATATATGTATGTACATAAAACTCACTGGCGCTTTTAAACGTTGGATTTGCTGACCTTTTTATGTAATTCTGCGGTTTCGACTTTGCATGGCTTTGGTACAGATGTTGCTAATATACAAATTATGTTCAGCCACCTTTTTCCCTTAACACACTTAGGCGAAAGTAAGCACTATTTTGAAAACGACTAAAAACCAATGTATACGTATATCAAGAATGAATGGTGTATTCAGTACACCGTGTACGTATATGTTACATATGCATGTAATTCACCTTGGATAACATTAAACGAACGAATCTCCAAAACCATCACTTGTACGGAATCCGTAAGCTTTGAATTTAATTTAATTCTTCTTCATTTATTTCCTTATTTTTATCACAACTTTGTGGCACAAACACGTACTATGAATTTCGACAGCAAACTGCATCACCGAACCTACACTACATATTTGATTTTGTGTTCTAGTGTGAATAAAAAGTTGTTTGCACGATAACAACAGAATAGCCGACGAAAGAACGATACGTCAGGAATAAATGTAATAAAAGTGGTCAAAGGCCGAAATAAAGATTATATATTTTGCGACCATAGTGATCGGTATGGAAAATATAATTTGTAGCCGAGTTTATTGAATAATTTACTGTTAGTGCTCAAAAAGCTGACCGCAGATTATCTATCAAATATGCCCACCATTAAGTTCATTCGCTCCGAAAAAAACGTAGCGAAAAAGATTATTAGACCACAATGCAACCCTATTTGAAGGCTTCTTTTCATGTTTTTCACTTTTCACACATTCTTTTACTAATTATTCTTCAGCAATACTTTAGTTTTTAATCAATACAAATATGGTTAAATTACACTTTCCTAAAACAAATAGTTGACCAAATCGTTTGGCTAAGCCAAAGATAATGCTGAGCATTTACCACAATCTCAGCAACGTCAAGAACGGGGGAAGTGTCAACGGATGAGGTTGACCAATCTGAATGATGAAGCTTTATACCGAATGTTTTTTACTTACATTTGACTATCTTCGAACAATACATAAATATCCTCAGCGTTTGATGCACTTTATATTAGTTTAAAAATGATTATTCCACATTTAAAATGCATTAATTTTATGCGGTGGTATTTTTTCCGCTTATCGCTTTTTATCCTTTTCATTCTTTACCATTTTATATATAAAAATTGTGCTGCCAGCATTAATCTTTTTGTGTACAATATTGTAGTTGCCAGATTTTTAGTTTTCACGCCAAACTGGTACTTTTAAGGCGAATGCTACACGCGCGATATTTAGAGTTATATGTGGGCGACGGGTCCCGAGTTCAAATCCTAGCCGTGGCATTAATTATTAAGGCAATCTACTCTTACGCAACCACCGTAATTGTCGTTTCGTGTGAATTAATTAATTGAGTATTGAAATCAAAAATGCGGAAGTAGAAGCGAAAGTATTTATTCAGCATATTTTCCAGTATTTAATTCATTTAAACCGATAAATATATTTAAATTGTTTGAGTGACAAAAAGTAGGGTTAAAATTGATTGTTATTTTCGTTTTCACCAGTTTAATTCCTAAACAAAATAATTTTGCGTCATGATGTAGTATGTCAAGCGTAATAGTGGCATCATAAAAATCCATCGTTATGGTTTTCGGATCGCAACGGACGTTATATTGGGAGTCAGGCTTGTTGTCCATATATACAGCCTGCTACCTCTTTTATAATATGCCTTGAAGCATTATTACTATGTAATGTAGAAAATGCATGCATATTAAGATGTACATACATATCCCTAGCAATGGGACTAATTAATATTTGACACTCAATAATTACCGCATAACTGCAGTCTTTTAATTTTCAGCAACTCTGTTGCAGATATTGAACCCAAATTAAATAAAAAAAAACAAATTTCGCTTGCCTTACAATCAATAAATAATATATAAATATTCTTGTGGCCGAGTCATAACGTTACGCGCGCAAAAAGTATCAAATTATCATTAAACGTTATTTTTTTGAAATATTATGCAAAAATGCCACAGTTTGTGACGATGTGCGGTTATTTCCATAGAAAAATAAACCCCGTTATACGGACGAATTTACAGAACAGGGGAAACTCGAAGGCACTCGAAGGTTGTAATTATACTAAAATTGAATGGCCATAAATGTGTATGTAACTTCTTCTAAAAATTCGTATTAAAAACTTTAAAATTCTATGTATAGTGTTTTGAATTGTTTCCCCTATTTGAACAAAGTTAGAAACTGTTAGCTGTGGAATGACTATATTTTTTATTAAAAAAAAAATAATTCACATTAAACTTAGAAAAATAAATAATGAAATTTTATGTGGTGTAGGCTATAGTTTAAACCGTTAGCTGCCAAAATATTTAGAAAAGCTGTATTTCTTATTCGATGTTAATAAAATTGAGGACATACATACATATCTATAATGGAGATATGACGGGAAATGCTTTTACGCAAAATGAAACCGCCAGGGTACACTAGAGTCGAGTTATTAAAAAAAAATCCGCATTTATAGTTCGATTTTAATGTTATTATAGAAAGTTATGCTGCTGATGCAGTAAGAAATAATTTTATGAAAATTAGTGTGCTATATATGTATAGTGTGTTAGAACCGAGTTTATTTGGAAAATATTTTTTTATAATCTGATTTTGATGATATTGGAAATGTATAATAGGGTTGCGATATGTATATAGGGGATATGGCGATAAAGTTGACTTATTGTGAAAATCCATATTTATAGTCCGATATTGTTGACATTTAAAAATATGTTGCATATGCGATTAGGACTGCTTTAGTCCATGTAGAAAACTAAATTTTTTGTCACTTTTTCTGCAGACAATTTTTTATTCGTTGCAAAGTGAAAAATCTCCAAAAATTGAGGTAATACAGAAATATGACTTGGCTCTAGCTGGCAGAATTTACTAGAACATTGATCAAAAAATTTCATGTCCAAAACCAGAACTGTATAATGTTAGTAACGATATTTAAATATCTACATATACATACATATATCTTACCTTGTAATATGAAAATCATCAATATTGTACGGTACATATTATTTTATTTATTATTAAGTATACATACTTTAGTTAAACAGTTCTTGTTATCATATTACGTCGATTTTTTTTAAGTTTTTTGAAATACATTTTTATTTAGCAAATCAGCAGTTTCATTTTATTTAATTATATACTGATTTTCATCAATATTACTAAAAAAACAAAAAAAAACATTAAATAATATCGGTTATAAAAGCTGTGGGGTACAACCAATACTTGAAAAATGAATAGCAATCCTGAAACTTGCTGACAGAAAAATCAACTTTCATTCGGCGCATATTTTCACGTTATGTGTAATTATAATTTATATATTTAAAAGTAATATTAAAAAAATCCTTTCACTCAAAGACACAATTCAAGTAGGCAGTTCTAACACAAGCAATAAAATGTGTTTGTTTCTTAATCAAGACGTTATAAAATTGTTTGATGTCCCGATATAAAATTTTTGTTTTTAAAATTTATAAATGTGTATATGAGAAATATATTGTATTAAAACGGAATTAAATCATACTAAGCCACGTGCGTGAGTATCTAGATTCTGAAAAAAAAAAATATACAATATATAATAAGACATACTGAACAAGAGATACTGCTTCTTAGTCGAAACAAATCGGTTATGATAATACCATTTTTTAATTGAACATTCTATTAAAAATATGCGCCAACAAATTTGAAAATAGTACCCATTGAATGCGAAAATCGATATACATTAACTCGATACATTTATACTTATACTTTCACTCAAGAGTTCTGGAATTTGTAAAACAATAATTTGCGATCATATCTGTGTATGTACTTATCTAGGTAAATAAAAATTGGCGTCAATTTGTCAATTATTGATACTTGACTTGTAAAATTTTGCAAAAACATATGTACATATGTACATGTTAAAAAATCATTGGATTAAATTTTAATTTCATATCTTCCGTACTAATATGTAGAACAAAATCTATCGTTGCATTTTTATTAGGGATTTTTCTGGCTGTATGTATGCGTAAAAAATAAACATTTACGTACATACATATAGTAAATTAGCATGAAAACTGTAAACTTTTAAAGGGTTTAGAACACACATCGAGTGGATAATTGTTAAATGGCAACTCTACACTCTTTTTGCCATAATTAATTTTTCCCAGATATAAAAAAAAAAAAATCAGGTTTGCACAAAAACTTGATTAAAAGTAAATATGAATTATTTTCTATGCTTATAAAAATATGCACACTAATTTGCAGTTCAGCACCAAAAACAGAAAACTGCTTTTAAAATTTAATTTCAATTACAAATTCTGCCTTTTGTGCGTTCTAGCTGGTCCTTATATTCAAGATATTTTTATTTCATTATATAGTTTCTTACAGTGGGGCAAGTTATATGTTCATGTGAAAAATTTATCGAGCTTTTAGATATAATTTAAAAAGTAATAATTGAGTTTCCATAGCTATTATTTGTGGACTTTATTGGGTTGCTTTTTTTTTTGACAAATGTCGTTTCAGTGAAGAGATTTCCATTTTGCGAATTTAATTATCCGATTACTCAATACATTAAGCGGAACGAATATATAGCACGTAACTTTGTATAATTATAGGCGATATCACCCTTTCTTAAATTCTATAGTAATTAAATGACATATTGAAAGCACACGAGCACAACAAAAACAGCTTATAGAATAGAGAATGCAAAAATGTTCGGGTGACGTTAAATAAGGAAAAAAAAAATTTTTAACACAAAAAACAAAATGCGCATTAACAACGTGAGGACATAGCACATTTTGCATTTTCAAAATTTTAAATATAAGATATTTTCAACTGTGCTCTAGGTTAAATACTTTTTTTTTATCAAACTTAGTATATCTTTCCTCTCTTCTGTATTTGCGCTGCGTTTTAGCTGCTTTCTGTAATTCATATTACTTTTTTGACTTTAGCATTAAGTTTACATTTAATTTTATGGAAAGTTTCCTTGATTTATGTTTGTTTGTTTCATGTGTGCGTAGTGTCGCTTCAGCGTTTATGTGTGTGTGTGTGTGTGTGTATAGTGTAAAATTTGCGCTTTTTATGCGTGTTTCACATGTACTAATTTGTAGATGAAAAAATATGTACTTGTGTTGTTTAATTTCCGGTTCTTGTTGTAGTCACTTTTATTTGTTGGTTGTTCAATTACTGCCTCCTCATCATGAGCCGTCTCTATGATCGAATGTCTGTATGGTTTTTTCTTTTCGTTGTGTCGTTTTGGTTATAATGTAGTCCGGTTAACCGAATGCGTAGGTTACTCAATCTCAGATTTATTTTTTTATTATGAGAATTTATAGCAGTTCGCATTTGAATTTATGATGGGGTAACTTGTGATGTTTGCGGCCCTTTTTCCCTCTATGTTCCTTGTCCTTACGAATCTCACGGACCAGTGTGTAAAATGCGTCATCTACACCCATTCGGGTCTTGGCAGATGTCTCAACAAATGGAATGCCGTACTGTTTAGCCACCTAAAAAGCATCATAGTGTTTTTTTAAGTAAATATATTTAGTTGCTACGTACTTGGTTTTTGAAATTCTAATTTAAAAATTGTACGCATTCTTACCTCTCTGGCTTGGCTCATGTTCACCGCCCAGGCTTGCAGATCACACTTATTGCCCACCAGCACCATGGGTACCTCTTCGGCGTCTTTTACACGCTTTATTTGCTCCCGATATGTGCCTGCATGAAGTGTTACAACAATTATACTAAAAACCTATATATAATTTACAAAAACATTGAGAACTTACCAATGTCTTCAAAGGATTTCGCACTGTTCACGGCAAATACGAGAAGGAAGCCCTCGCCAGTACGCATATATTGGTCTCGCATAGCCGAGTATTCTTCTTGGCCAGCGGTATCCAAAATATCTAATAGGCACGTTTCGCCATCTACAAATTTCATAAAGAATGGTGAACAATTTTTAAAATGACCCTGCATGTTCTGTTATAAGAAATTCTACAACTTTGTAGTTTAAAAAAGTTTTTGTAAAATAAGTAATGTACTAAACGATTAAAAAAGTGCTATACTATGCTTACCGATGACCACTTGCTTCCTGTAGGAGTCTTCGATCGTAGGATCATATTCGTCCACGAAATGATTTTGTATTAATTGGATGGTGAGCGCAGATTTGCCAACACCTCCGGCACCAACAACTACCA
The DNA here is from genome assembly GCA_951828415.1 of Anomoia purmunda. Lineage (NCBI taxonomy): Eukaryota > Metazoa > Arthropoda > Insecta > Diptera > Tephritidae > Anomoia > Anomoia purmunda. Next base: position 22,393,207 of record OX639993.1, read on the forward strand.
ATTTGTACTCCGTCATATTCTGTGCAGTTGTTTTGTTTCTATTAAACCTGTGATCTCACTGATTATATTTGTTGTCGGTTTTCTACCCAGCCAAATGTTTTTTTGTTCAAGTGTCGATTTGGATGTATGAAAAAATGCCTTGCGGCTTCCTGCAATTAGCTGGATATAAATTCGTAACACTATTTTTTCCTCAGAGGCCAGCAAGTGTAATGTAAATGTTTCTTCCGATATCCAGCAGTCGCCTTTTATAATTCTAGCAGCAAAAGCTGTAAACAATTATTTTAAATAAAGTGAAAATCATGTATAAATGTGGCATAAGCAGAATATTTGCAATCAGACATAAATTTTAAATAACAATGAAGATTGTTGCCATAGGAGTTGTAGGATGCCCATTAAAATTAATTAAAATAAGGGGCAACCAGACTAATGTTGCGATATGGTTTTTTGTTCGTTGCTGTTTTCTTAGTGAAGAGCTGCGAGTGAGTGAGTCATATTGAGTCAATTATGTCCCAAATTTATATTAAAAAAAAACAACACATCATAATACGTTGTATTGCACTTCACATATCGCCTGCACTTACGCCCAGAAGATATGCGATTGCAGCGAAAAGTAAATGTATGTGCAGGAATATTCTCTGCGTTATGAAGAAGGTATGTATGTATGTATGTGTGCTTGTGGTCGAAAACGCACCCGTTCTCCCACTCAAGTGTTTCTCATCTTAGATGCACGCACCGCTATCGGAAGGGGGTTTTTGCAAAAGCGTACACGTTAGTTTCGTTTTTCCTTAACCGAAAAACTACCAGGAGGCCACTCAAAAAACTGCCTTATGTCGTCCAATCATCATGATCTTTTGTTCCACTGGCATAAGCCGCAGTTTCCGATTTTTTTTTATAGATCGCGAAAATTCAAGTTACTATTGTTCATTTTCCCTATCCATTCTTGTTCTTTACTTGATTTTTTAGTTCTCAAACTTTTCCATATATTTGCTATTATTTCGTATAAGATTCGAAAATCACTATTGTACCTTTGCTGCACCAGCTGCATCTAATTATAAAAGCTAATTTGTTTATGTTTTTCCACAATTTCACAGAAAAATATTCGCTTTTCGTCAAAAGATCAACAAGACACTCCGCCCCGTTTTCTCGCTTTGCCTTTTAACACAGCTTCGTCGCCATTTTGCCTGGACAGGGCTGCATTGGTTGTGTACTAATGTCAGTTGAATCAGAAACAGAGGAATTCGAGAAGACTTTTATACTATAACTATGAAACTTCAAAAACACTTTGTGAAAAGTGACAATTTTATGTGCCTTTGTGGTTGACAGAACATGGGGTCATTTCGAACGAAAAAAAACCCTGTTGCAGACTTAGAATTTTTCTGAAAATTATTTTTATAAAACAATAATAAACATAAAGCATACAAAAGAGAATTGGCCAAAACTGGTCTAAATGTTGTGTTCAAAGTGGGTGTTATCGCTACGGAAAAACGAAATAGACTTGCAATGAAACATTTCAAACTGGTATTCTTAAGCTTTGTTTCGAATAATTGATTTTTGCATACCCTATAATCCGTGAACTTATGTATGCATGTGTATATTATTATTTTGCTTTTCGCAATATATATCGCAACAAAAATGAAAAAATTAAAGAGAAAATATTACATATATTTTCAAAATTTTGGTTTTAAATTGGTGTAAAAGCATAAGGTTTTCAATTTGTCGCTTAAGCTGTCATTATTCAACAAGGAACAAATAAATAATTGGATTTCCATCGGTTAATTTCTTACAATTAATCGCAATTAATAACCGATTGCTTTCGATTTGCCAGTACTAACAACGGGAGTGGTACGGAAATTATCGATAATAATTAAATAATATCGATGGTAAAAATAAATAACTATCGATATTATCAATAGTTAGGCATACCGCGATGCAGATAATTAATTTGACATTTGCGTAACGTGAGCATTTATCATAAGGTTAATTATCTGTTCAAATGAATGTGATCACTCTAACTAATAAAACTAAATTCCTTTAAAAAGGCACCTGCTTTTAGCATTTCGGCTACATACGTATGCATATATACCAATTTGTTGATTATACTGTTCACATAATACACAATTTTTTAATATTCTTAGTTTTTAGTCATCGGCATGTTCGATATGTTTAAACGATCGATATAATTGTCATCGTTCGCAATTTGTTTCCAGAGATTGTGAGCGAAAACATCGAAATCCATCGAGATGTTTGATCAATCAAGACAATCGATTAAATTATCGCCGACTAGCTCATTACTATTTATTTTTAAATGTGCGATATGCTTAGTGGTTTAGCAGGCTGAAACACTTTGGAAAACAAGTAAAATGGTCAATAAATTGGAGTTTAATAACATGGCAAGTTATATGGTAATTCACTAAAATTATGCAACTAACAATTTGAAGCATCTTATGTAGGTAATCACCAATAAGAAGAAAATACAAAAGGTAAAAACTCAGACCATACAGAATTTGGTGCAAAAGATCAAGAAACTTAAATATATATTGGAGAAAAAACCGGATAATGAAAAAAATAGGGAACGGTTTCGCAAAGCAACATTAAGCTTAGAGGAGTTGAAGGTAGGTTAAAGTGGGTGCTATGTAACCTTTTAAATACTTATATTAAACAATTTTCTTTAGAAATTGAAGTGCGTTGAATTGATGAAACGTGTTTTGGTATTAGAAAAGAGTCCTGCTTCAATTATAACGAATGGATTATGCCCACCAGAGGAGGTGGTCGTTGCGATGGTTGCGGCTAATAAAATGATGACCGAGCTTGTGAATACTTTTAGAGAGAAATTAGGAATTACTGACGAGAACCAAGTGTGGAAAACAGAGTTAATGCAAACTAGTAAGAGACGCATTAAAATTCTACGTACGGAACAGAAACGTAAAAATCGGCAAGATTTAAAAGAACAAAAGGAAAAGGCACGTAAACGCATAGAGTGGTTACATAGTCAAAATGGAACACAAGGCGTAGAAAGTCCTATTGATAAAGATGAGGCGAAAGAATTTGAAGTTGATGAGGGTGCTAATGTTTCTACTTTGGGATATTGGAAAATTGAACCCATCGCTGACGAGAGGCTTAACAATTTTAAAAAGAACAATACAATTAACAAAAACATCTTACCTAAGAAGAAAAATTCAGTAAAGAAAAGTAGTGACATTCCAAATAATAGAAACATTTTAAAAAGTGAAGCACAGGATCCGCATCCAACAACGACAATTAAATTAAGTCACTCTGATGATCAAGATTTGGCAACAAATAGTATTGACAAACCAAAAATATTGCCTTCTTATATCGATGCTAATTTGGAAACTCTAAATTCACTGGAGGCACCAAAGGAAATCATAACTCATGTCGAAGATCCGTTCTTTATCACAGCTAGCGGTGAAAGCTATCGTTCCTCAGCGGTTGTTGTTCGAAATGGGAAAGTTTTGAATTCCCAGACGAATGAAACTCCGGCTAATGAGCCGAATAGGCCTGTAGGCAAATATGCAAAACATGAGCATTTTCAGGATTTTAGAGTAGATAACAAAAGAGTTGTTAATAAAAATCTACCCAGAACTGTAAAAGAAAACAGCACAGTGGCTTTACATCCCTCATGGGCTGCGAAACAGAAATATAAACCTGTAATAGGAAGTTTTCAAGGCAAGAAAATAAAATTCGAAAATGATGCCAACAATGACGGTGAAGTAGTAATGCCCCAAAGTAAAAATATACTAATTAACAAAGGGAATGGCCGTAAAAATAGCTTAGGAACAAGTAACGGGATAAAAGTGAAAACTGAAGATCTACATCCGTCTTGGGTGGCGAAGCAAAAACTAAAACCAACTATTGCAGTTTTTGCAGGAAAGAAAATAATTTTTGAAGATGTGGATAACGAAACATCAAAGCCCATAGAAATTGTAAATGTAACTGGATCAACGGGAAAGCATGTGAAGTCAAAAGCAACAGATGCACTTCATCCTTCTTGGGTAGCTAAACAGAAGCTAAAACCTACAATAACAACTTTTCAAGGTAAAAAAATTACTTTTGATGATGATTAAATGTCATTCAAGTTTTAGTGTTATGGAAAACGCACTTAAATTATATATAATGCTGATTTATTCAGAGTTTAAAACTATTCAAACGCCAATTTTTGGTACAAAGTGGCCACGTGTTTTATCATCCCTCAATAACTTGTCTATGTTGACATCTGGATATTTGCGCCGCAACATTTGTATGTCAAGGTTTGGATTACGTCGCAACATCATCATTACTTCGTTACGGGAACGGCTAATAACCAAGGAATTTTTTTTTAAACAAGAAATGTTAATAAAAATAAACAAGTTTTATAAAAGAAACATACTTCTTGGCCTTCCGTTTGACATTGTAAAGCTTCTCTCTATAAAGTAGCAAGAATTTTCGTACTGCTCGTCCACCGAATCCAATATTTCGCGATTTTAACCATTTGACGTTCATATATGGTGGCAGAACATGCTCGCAGGATCTAAATTTTCAACATATTACTATTTTTTTTCTAAAAGAATATTTACAACTTAACATACCTATATAAGTATCTAATACCAAGCGCATTTGAGACCACACGACTTGGTCGCTCGCCAGTTTCACCGGTTTCTAGTTGATGGTATGCCTTATTTCTTTCGCGAACAACTGTTTCTAAGTTTTCCATCGATATCTTGACCTAGCCGAAAAAAATTAAAACCATTGTGATTGAAATCGTACCATTTCTCACCTTGTCTAAACGCTCTGGACTAGGAAATAATTCCATTTTGTCATTGCATTCATGCTCCATTGTGAGCAGCATGTTTCGTTCTTTCAGCAAGACATACCACAATTGATGTAACTCTTTATTCGATTTAATTCGCAACTCTTCCAGTTTCCACGCACGCCCGACTTTTACTTCATTCTCTGACCAATTTTTAGGGTCATCGAAAAATTCCATCAAATCTCGGCATTGACTGGTTGAATGGAATGACCGAGGCGCCAATGCACCCACAATGGCATTCTGAACATTTTGATGCTGTGCGCCTTGTATTCTGTATGTAATAGATTTAGGTTATGTAAAACTAAAGTTTAACGAAAATTGTTTATAACTCCTTACTATACCTGGTTAATAATGAGTTAGAAATGGATTTGCTTGTGACGCTATTAAAAAGTGTTCTTATATTTTTTGCGACATTTAATATCTTCAAAACCGAAGACATTTTTCACGGTTATTAAAAATGAGGGGAAACCAAAACAGCAAATCAGCTGTGATCTCAGTTTAGTCACATTTAGTTCACAATAAGTTTTTGAAAGTGCTCGGAACGCATTAGGATTGTTCGCCGGGCAGATAATCTGCACAAGTTTGCACCAACTTGCACCAAATCACGTTCGTAACTGTAAAAAACTTGAAAGGAGAAAGAGCTATTTTGACATTTTGTTTGGTGGTGAAGCAAAACAGCTGAGTGTGACATATGGTTTTATTTGAGTCAACGAAACAGTTCGATATTTCAAATTTTAATTTTTCAAAAGCATAAATAAGTTATTTAATAACCAAAAAACATACGAAAAGGTGTCTTATGCTCTGAATTATTATACTGATTAATTTTTACTGGGGTTTTTGGGCGAATATTTGTATTGAAAACTCCAGAAACAAAAACATAAGAACACAAGAAACCTCTTAGTTTCTATCAATCCGATTTTATGCAGGTGGTATCGGTACAACAAAAACAAAATTGAATGTAGTAAATATAACGGGCTACCTTCACCGGCTTCAAATTCTCGCTTGCTTTCTGCTTTAGGTTTTCTCAAGCGAGGGAAAGTTTTGTTAACATATTTTTTAATTTGAAGCATGTCGCCAAGTATGAATGTTCGTGCCCTGCGCTCTACTTTGTGCAACATTTAGTTGATTTGTTCTAGTAAGCGGCTTATTCAAGTAAGCGAGTATTTCAAGCAGGTGATGATTGGCATGTTTATTTGAACGCTTGCAAGTTAGTTGATAGTGTTCGTGATGTATTAGTTTTATTGTCAAATTTCATCAATCCCAAAAATCAGACAATGGCTTGAAGCAAACGGAAATGTCGCTCGAATTAATTTTATTTGACAATCAATGCGTAACGCATTCAACGCAGAACGCATATGTTGTAATTTCAGCTTTATAACAACATCAGCGTTTGCCGGTAGAGACCCGGCCTAATGATAATCAGCAATACATAAACAATTCACGGTGTATTTGGACGATTGTCAACACTTGGCTTCTTCGGGTGGCATTCAACAGACCGCCATTTTTATAATTTCTCTATCTGTCGGCAGTGCGTTTGGAAAGGATTTCGCTAAGTAGATTTGCGCTTGTGAAAAATATAATTTTTTTGGCTATTAAATAAAATAGAAGTAATAAAAAACAGCTATTTAGTGCTCATAATACGACATCTCAAATTTCGGTAAGTAAAATGAGTTGTTTTCAGATAATTTTTACATAAATATCTATGGAAGTGCAAAAATCAATATGTCTGCAACCTAGAGCACATTTTATTTGAGTAATTTAAAAGCAAATATTTTTACCAATATAGCACAAGATGAAGTCAGAGGGTAATGAAAACTCGAATGATAGCCGAGAGAAGGAGCGCGATCGTCGTGGTCGTGGAGCACGTGCATCAAGATTCTCAGACGCTGACGCTAGCGGTGCCGGCAGTGTTGGCGCTGGGGGCAGCAGTAATTCTGGTGGCAACGCTAACCGCGATCGTAGTCGTGAGCGTCGCAATTGCCGCGTTTACATCTCCAACATCCCTTACGACTATCGTTGGCAAGATCTGAAAGATTTGTTTAGACGCATTGTTGGATCGGTGGAATATGTGGAATTATTTCACGATGAAAATGGAAAAGCTCGCGGATGCGGTATTGTTGAGTTTAAAGATCCTGATAACGTTGAGAAAGCATTGGAAAAGATGAATCGCTACGAGATTAATGGGCGTGAATTGGTAGTTAAGGAGGATCATGGAGAGCAGCGCGATCAGTATGGTCGTATTGTCCGCGAAGGAGGTGGTGGTGGAGGTGGACCAGCACGTGGTGGTGGTGGTGGTGGTGGTGGTGGCGGCGGTGGAATGGGCGGAATGGGCGGCATGGGCGACATGGGTGATCGAGATAGAGGATTCTCTCGCCGAGATGATGACAGGTATATAATTATAACTTTCAAAATACATATTCAGATGATCTACATATGTTTTTGAAACACTTTACTGTTGAGAAAGAGAGTTCGAAATTTCGTTCTTAGTGGATTTGGTAATGTTTTGCAGGGTAGAATGTTTTAACTGTAGATCAGGGTATTTAATTGTAGAGCAGGATATTTAACTGTTGTTCGAATGCTTAAAACAAACGATGAATAATACGTATTTGACATTGTATTGTTTAGTTCAATGAATTTACCTAGAGCTTAAAGCAATCTCTGGAATGAAAAGGTTGCTCCGATTTGCTTGGTGTCAAACAGCATCTCAACATAATCCACTCCGTTATGAATCGTAATTGAATGGTTTTTTTCTGCGTAGATAACTTTATGGATATTAGTTATCAGTTCCGTTTTAAAGATTTGATGGAAGTGTTGGTCTGAAGTTTACGAGTGCATATATTAAATATGTTTCATATTTCGAGCTTTACATACATAGATATTCGTTCGTAATATATTTCATTATAATTGCTATATTGCGTAAATTGTAATTGTGACAAACAATACACTAAAAAAAAGTGAAGGAATGGAATACGTAGGGTTTTGATTTTTTGAGATATCCATCGATTGGGTTCCGCAATAATAATTGTGCTAGTTTTTCAACTTGAAAATATTTTCGAATATGGGGATTTACGATTGTTTTTGTGTTAATACCAAAAACAAATTTTGTCTACTCTTTTGCATTTGATGCATCTCTGAAGTCGTAGGTAAATTGTTTAAAAAAAAATATCTGGTTTCATTATGTCGATTTTCAAGACAAATCATGGCGTGGTATTGAAAAGAGTTGGCATTTTGTGCATCATTTCCATTTAAATCAAAATAGCAATATATCGACGTTCCTATGACGACGATTGAGTTATCTTACTGGAACATCAAGGGCTGTTATTTTTTTTTTAAGCATTCAACAAAAATGGTTGATGCTGTTAAAACAACAACAAACAATATGCCAGCTTTACTAATTTCTTGTCATATTTTATCATCAAAGATGTCTTGTATTGAAAATTTGTAGAAACGATTGATTGCTGGTGTAGGAAAGATTTCTATTCATTTACATATGTACATACATAATTAATTGTTTTTTCCAGTAAGTTAAATTTATCATCGAAATCGTTTTAATTGTACTGATGAGAGTTATGAAAGTGTTGAAAGTAGATTTTCTTTGAGCGCAAATGAAATTTTTATAGGGTGGACATTACGCAAAGCATCTGTGGTATATTTAAGAAAAAAAATAAAGATAACAAAATTTTAATCCTAATGATAAATTACCAACAAACATCACTTCGAGACCGTTGTTTCAGTCAATTATCAGTCGAACTTCGCCTTTGTTTCACTGGATGATGTGCTGCTTACCGTTGACTTTTTCTGCTAACGTTGTCTTTTTTTAGATCTGGGCGTAATAATTTTAACATGATGTCAAATGATTTTAATAATTCATCGAATTACAATTTGTATGGTCTTTCTGCTTCGTTTTTGGAGAGTCTGGGCATAAGTGGACCTTTACATAATAAAGTTTTTGTTGCTAATGTGAGTATACAATTTTTAAGTATCAAAGAAATAACAAAAAAAAAAAAAAAACAAACAAAGTATTTTGGTATAGTGAGTTTTCAACGCCAGGTTTCGTAAAAAGTTCAGTAGACGTGCTGTAGTCCCAGGAATGGTTGTCTTCTTTAATATCATGCTATGATTAAGATATTAGGTAAAAGTATTACAATTTGGAAAACAAAAATTCAAAAATTAAAACAAACAAAGAAATGGAAAGGCTATGCTTATGGTGTTTAAAAATCATAAAATGGACGACGAGTGCAACTAAAATTATCTTTGTAAATTTTGGTTTGATATGGCGGCAATGCATAATAAAATGTGTAACGTTTTCTACTCGAAATAACAAATTTAAAATTGCAAACAATTTGCCAACCAGATGATTAGTTTACTTGTGCAACTGGTTATTTGAAGCTTCTAAGCAGAACCCCTTTTATACTTTGTTAATCCGTTGCTCTCATTTCTAATTTGTCGGATCATGTTGCTTGACTCGTTTACCTTTGGTTTTGAACTTACAGCAGTGTCGTTAAATTTTTATATAGCAAATGGTGTTTTCTAATCAACGGCTGTCGGTTGCATTTCTTGAAAATAAACGTCGCTTAGTAATAAAAAAAATAAAATGTATCAAGGATTTAACCCTAAATTTATAACCAAAACTTTATTCTAATACATAATTAGAATATGTACCAAGATCGTCTGACGATTACGTACGTGGTGTTTCTATTTAAAAAAAAAAAAAAAAAAAAAAACGAAAAGAAATGATTTTCAAATCTACCTTGCCGAAATAATCGAAATAATTTCTTAATGAAATTATTCAATATGATGTCCGAGAAAATTTGTTTGCTTGTTTGAAATGTTGGCACTCAGCTCATCTCGCTCAATCCATCCACGCATGCGTCTTACTGGCTTTTCACTACTTCGTTAAATCAACAAATGGTTTTTTTTTATATTTTAAATTAATGCAACTTTTAATATATTATTATTAAATTAAATTCAATCCCTTTCTGCGTGCAGCTGGACTATAAAGTCGATTCGAAAAAACTTAAGCAAGTTTTCAAACTTGCTGGTAAAGTACAGAGTGTGGATCTATCTGTTGATAAAGAGGGTAACAGTCGTGGATTTGCTGTTGTGGAATACGACCATCCGGTAGAAGCTGTACAGGCCATTTCTATGCTGGATCGTCAAATGCTTTTTGATCGTCGCATGACTGTACGTTTAGATCGAATTCCAGATAAGGGCGAAGGTCTAAAATTGCCCGAAGGTTTGGGTGGCGTTGGCATTGGACTTGGTCCAAATGGTGAACCATTGAGAGACGTCGCTCGCAATTTACCAAACATTATACAACAACAGAATCAACCAACTCAGTCGTCAATGTCTTCTCAGGGCGGTGTCGGTGGTGGTGGAGGTATTGGCGGTATTGGCGGTGGGCCAAATATTTTGGGAAATATGGTGGCCAATATGACTGGAGTTGGTTCCGGCGGTGGTGGCAGTAGCGGCATGTTCAACAATCAATCTGTTCAACCATCACCTGTTGCGCCAGTTGTCCAAGCAGCTGCCAAATCGCTGGCCAGCAATGCAGGTGGACTCAATTTAGGCAATCTCTCAACAACCAATTTAGCTGCACTATCTAACGTAGTTGGCGGACTTGGCGCTGCACTTTCCAATCCATTGCTCTCATCGTCGCTGAGCAATCTCGGTTTGAATTTGGGTCAATCGTCCGTTGGCAATGATGATACCATGTCGTCGGCGAATGCAGCATTATCCAATAACTACAGCACTGGCGGCAATAACTACAGTTCCGGCTATGGTGGATCTACCGGTTTTAATTCGGGTAGTGGTGGTAATGCTGGCGGTGGCGGTGGTGGTGGTGGTGGCAACGTAGGATTTAACGCATACAATACTGGAAGTAGTAACAGTGGTGGTGGCGGTGGTGCCATGGATAGCAACGACTACACCGGTGGTGGTAATTTGGACATATATAGTGGAGGTGGCGCTAGCGGTGGTAATGCAGGCAATGCTGGCAACAATCCACGCAAGTCAGACACCATAATAATTAAGAATGTAAGTTTTTATATTCTTATTTATATATTGAGATAGTATCCTTGATCAACAACTCGTAATTTTAGATTCCATTAAGCTGCACTTGGCAAACATTGCGCGATAAGTTCCGCGATGTCGGTGAGGTAAAATTTGCAGAGATTCGTGGAAACGATTTGGGTGTTGTACGATTCTTTAAAGAACGTGATGCTGAGTTGGCTATTGGTAAGTAAAAGTGAATGCAAAATTTTACATATGACAAATTAAATGTGATCTTAAATTTTCCCGTTTCAGCTTTGATGGATGGTTCGCGTATGGATGGTAGAACCATTAAAGTTACATATTTCTAAGTGCATGCACGACCAAAGTTTATTTACTTTAAAGAACTCTAAACAAACAAAAAACACCTATGATAGAATCTAGCCCGTAGATTTCATTAATTTACATTTTATTATGTATTATTTATATATATTTTTTTTATAACCTAAGATAACCTTTGACATTATTGACAAAGTGGCGAAAGATCTGGAAATATTGTTGAAATAACAAGCCGTAGTGCGAGAGGTTCAGCCATTATATTTACTCCTGTACGGTGTGCTTACTTCCATTGTCGTTTAAGCTGATAAAACTTATTTGAAAACTGTATGCTTTATTACTATGAATAATAAATGTCAAAAATAAATGTAATTATTTTTTGAAAGAAAGAAAAAAAATGGTTGGAGACGGAGGTAGACTGCGCATGTTTATTAAATCAATTGAATTATTTTGAATGCATGCGGGCATATCATATTTGCTTTTACATTTTAGGCGACAGTTGATCGAAAATAGGGGGTTTACAGTAAAATAGTTCCTAAGCATTAATTACAGCCTTAAATCGAAAATGCGCAACGCCCGCCCCTATTGCGAAGGTCGACCCCAGTCGATTGAGTCGATTAAATTTTTGTATTGAGAATCTTGTTTGATAAAAATTTGCGTCCAACAAGCAAGCTAATCGGCAGTCGCGTTCCCTAAACAGTCGGTTCTACGGTACTGGAACGACCTGGATTTATTTCCGGCCAAGGACTGTCACTTCAGCAGCATTCCCCAAAATGTTATGGGGAATGTTTTATGCTGTTACAACAACAACAACAATAGTCTCTCATTGATGCGGGTGCATTGCATTAATGCATTTCCGAATACGCACTGTATTTTTATGGAAATTGTTTTTTTTTTTTAATTTTCTCGTATTCACAATTTTATCATAAGCATGACAAACACCGAGTCTTAACCACAAAAGAGAAACGTGCGCGACGGTATTTTAAAAATTTCCTTTTTTATTGCGGTAATGCATCCAAATGCGGTAGAATTATTTTTGGATCAAAAAATACCGCTTAAATTTTTTGCGCAAATAAGGCTCAATGTTCAGTCGTGTGGAAAAATTAGGGACACATTATTTCTTTGTGTATTTTGTTTTTTGATTTTAGATTTGTATTACTGGAGCTTTAAAGCTTTCAAAATGTCAAGTTATCCCTTCTGTTGTTGTAATTTTGCCAGTTTTAACCTTTTCATTTTATATGCATCATTTTTTGGTCTAGATTATTATAACTTCATTTCTGTGGCTTTATATTTTTAATTTTCCATTTTGTTAGTTAATTTATTTGTATTAACATTTTTATTTTAATATTATAGTTTGTAGGCTTAAAATTTCTTTTAATTTATTACACAAAGGTGTAAACTAAAATTTAGGCACTAAATAAATTTAGTTTTATTTCATAAAGCGTTACTTTATTTTTTTTCATTCCACGGAACTATCATTCTTACGAATCTTCTTTTTTATATTATTCAATAGAAATTCATTATTGTTACAACTTTTTTTCAACACTATTTACTCGACTGGCTTCTAGAACCTCTCCATCGAGGGGCTATTTAGCGCAATTTAAATTCGCTTCGATAGGAAAGAGTAATAAATTTAGTTTCGGGAAACGGCCTTTTCTTCACCCTCCTAAGCTAAGGGAGCGACAAAACGAGCTGTCATTATGCACTATATCACCCCCTTTATTGCATAATGAACGGGGTTAGATCGCCGAAACAACAGTCCCTGGCTGGGTGAAAGACAGTACAAAGAACCGGCTGCTGTGGAGAATCCCGGCAAACAAATTCACTTTGGGGCAACCCCTTTGAAGCAGCGGCTCCGTTCTTAAACGCAGTATTTTTGAGCAAAGTTGTTTGTTACAGCAAAAAAAAAACAAATCTCAATACAATTTTGGGAAATGTTGCTGAGTTGGCAGTCCTTGGTCGAATACAAATCCGGGTTGTTTCGGTAACGTAACCCCGATTTTTGTGGGAACGTGATTTCATTTTGGTTTCAATTTCTCGCAATTGTAAAATATTTACTGGAATACTTTTGTTACATACGAACCCACGGGTGCCCAAAACCGTCCAGAAATTGGAACATATTGGATAATAATTATCTTCTTCGTACCCAAAATATCCCGAAATGCACAGAGTGTTAACTGCTTTTTGTGTACATCCGAACACAGAATACATAAAACATACAAATGGAAAATATCAGAAAACTAAATTTGGTTTTTTGCGTTCCCCAGGTTCTGGGGATTCTTGGCCTTTTTTCGAGACTTTGTGAGAGAGTAACCCAGCATGTTTCTTAGGCCGCCCCTTAGATGATATTGATGACATTGACAAGCGCAAAACTGTAGTACGCATTGAATGTTAAAAAAATCACGTTATAATTAATATTTCAAGGAGTTGTTAATCTGTAGTATATCGTGTAATTGTCGAATTATTTAATACTTTGAGGTTTGCTTTTTGTTTCTGTTTGCTTATTAAAACAAACGGACTTTGGTTTGAATCGTGATATCGGTTTGATTTACCTAGACAAGGGTGCGACAAGATAAAACAGTACAAAAATATATCGATAAGTTGCTGAAAATTTTTGGAATATTACATAAATTCAGTTGGCTACCGATATTAAACAACCAGATTCACGTTTATTATTGTTTTTTTAATGATTAATAAGAAAGATAATTTCTTAAAACGATACACTTGTATTTCAAACAAAATTTGTATATTCCACTGAATATAGGGTTTAATCTTTGATGTGCCGATTACAATTAACTGTATGGATACAAATTTAACTTCCCAGTGAGTAAGAGTCTCAAAGTAGATAATGTTCGAGTTATTAGTACTTTTTAGGTGATGGTACATATTATTTTATTTTAAATGACTGGACCTAATTGCTAGCAACCGTAGTTGGTGGAGGTGATGGTGGGACTATTTGTGCTGTTTCTTTCTTAGCCTCAGTGTTTTCCTCGTTAATGCTGCTCGCCGTCGTATCCGTTTTTTTATCGGTTGCCGTTGTTTTTGGAGTATTTTTAAAACGTTCTAAACGAGCGCGTGCCTTTTCTGCCCATACGTCATTTGTGTTTGTCGTCCCAACTGCGACCACTTGCGCAGCTGTAGCGCCCGCTCCGAATCGTTCTTTTCGTTTTTGCAGCTTCTCCGCAGCATCAATCTGAGCCATTTTTGACGATACAACACAACCAAATCGCTCTGCTCGTTTTTTGAGCATTTCAATTTGTTGGGTATCATTGACAACAACAGATCCTCCAGTACTGCTAGCTATTTTTGAATTGTTCGGCGATTTATCTGATGTGCTAGAGTTTTTACCCAGTCCGAATTTTTTGGCACGAAGTTCCAATCGTTCCATTTGACTTAACTGTACTACTTTTTTACCGCCAGCTGCCTCATTGGTGTTTGTACCATTATTTGCCGATGTTGGATTTGAGGGTTCCTTAGTTTTGAGATCACTTACTGTAATTGGGTTGCGTTCACTCATTTTTACGATTTTTTCCTTCGGCGGTTCTGTGTTCTCCTTCGCTGTAGTCGATGCAATGGCGCTATCAGTAGAACTAGTGCCAGTGGTCTTCTCACCGTCACTGGTCTTACGTTTTAATATAATTTTTTTAGGGTTAATTGGCTTGACTGTGGTATCAGAGATTGGCTTGTTTTCGTTTAGAGGTGATGGCAGCTCGGAAGCTGTGGGTGTACTAGTCGGACTTTTAAGCAACTCGTTTTCATCTGCGGCAATCGGCAACTCCTCTTCATCGGTCAGTACGGCATCTTCATCCAGCAGAGCATCTTCATTGGTAATAGCTGAATCTTCTAATGAAATGTCACCATCAAGTAATGCTGCTTGCAGGCGGTCTTGCAATTCCGTTTTATTGCCAGTAACAGCAAGGCCACGCAGCTTTAGCTCACGCTTCAAATCTGCCACCTGGAGGAAATAAACAAGTTATTAAAAATCTATTGTTCAATTAGATAGTACACAACAAACCTTCATTTTAGTAACATCCGATTCAGGCATCGCTTAGTATATTCTTTCACTAGTTTTCACAAATTAAATTTCGAGACTGCAGCCCTTTTCTGTTTTCTCGTCAATTACACAAACATATGTAGATTAAATGGCGATTTGACGTTTCTCCTCGTGGTACGTTCAGTGACAGACGCAGTACGAAAATAACACTGTGTAACATTTCAGATATAATATATTTCCATTCACAATGATAACATTGCCTTAAGTCGCAGCGTCGCAACGAACTTGAGATTCTGTTGCCGTTGTTTTTCCTTTGCTGATTTTCGAGTTGGTGCAACAAAGAACAGAAAGAGAAATGGAAACTTCATTCATATTTTCTTGTTTTCGTTCGTTTCCAGCAAAATATTTGTTTGATGAAGATCCAGTCAAATATTTGACATTTCTCCCGTCACCAGAAACATAAACGATTCCAAAGTACTTCTTTTTTATTTTCTGTACTGAATCATTGTGAATAAATAAATAAATTCACAATGAACTGAAATCTTTTTCTGTTGTTGGCAGTACCGGAATCGCAGAGTTCTGCACGGTTTTGGAGGCATTGTGAATGAATACAACATAGAAGCCTTCTAAATTAAAGATGGCGGCGGCTGATATTATATGTTACATCGAACGATACAAGCATTGTGAATGAATACTATAATGGTACACTAGAATAGTATAATAGTATTTATTCACAATGGACACAAGAATGGTGAGGGTGTTACATCAGATAATCTCAGCTGTGCCGAATTTCGACGTCTATGGGCTAAGATTTTTCACTTGTATTTATTCGGTTCCCACAAATGGACGACAAAGAGTAATTTTTTTAAAAAATATTTTTTAGATTTAAGCAAAATTAAAATACGTTTCTCGCTGAAATATTGGAAGTTATTAAGTCTTCTGACACTTTGTATCTTGTACTCGGGCCCGTTTCTTTGTAACCTAGTTGCAAAATAACACTAGGTAGGATAAGAAATAGCATGTAAAGCAAAAACACTAACTCGGACAAATATGCGAGTTGATCCAACTCGGTAAAATGTTATCCGACCTGAGATGTAGTGTTGGGAAGTGAAAAATCTGCGCTATTGTGATTGAGCCAGAAGAAAAAACATGTGAAATTTTGATTTAAAACGTAATTCGGCACAACTATTTTTCGTTCCTAAATAGCACCAAACAAATCGCAACATACATGAAAGAGGCTAACAGGGTTGCTTTTGCATTTAAAGGAAATTTTATCCGAGTCGGTTACATTAAAACGGGCCCAATATCCTATTAGCGGACGCGAAGATCATTTAGTACTTACGGTGTTTTAAACGATCCAAATATCGAAGTTGCTTTGAAACAACCATGGAGTAGAAAGGGTTAAAGAAATAATTGATTTTATATTTTTGATAGTTAACTAGCCGATATACATACTTACATATGTCATAGATACAAAATAGTCTAAACATAATTTTGTCCACCTAGCCCTGTACTTGACGAAATACTGTGCGCCCCCTAAAATGTGCCGTTTAGTTTAAAAATTATGACTCTATGTAGGAAAATTATGGTTTCCTAGTAATAATACTTTTCGGTATTTAAATTAATTTAATTACACAGTACAACAAATTTGGATTTTATTTGGGAACAGTGTAACAATGTTATTTTTCGGAGAGCCAACGTCATACTTTAAGTTCGCTTTTTGTATAGAATGCTAATTGTCTTCTAACCTAAGTTTAAATCTATATTAAATAAAAAATTACTATTAAACAGCAAAAGAAGACTCTAAGTGTTCGGTGAAATCGAATTTTAATTACCTGGCGTATATTTTACTTCAAATAAACAGTACTATCAATAAAATGAGTAAATATAATATTCATCATTTTGAAAAAACTTAAACGACTTTTATTTATTAAAAAAAAAAAATATATATGTTAGTATGATTCCCATTTTCCAAAATTGTTCCGTATTTTCCTACCTAACCTAAATCTTCGTACAAAATTTTAACGAATTTGCTACATGATTTAGTAAAATATCAAATATTTTTATTTTTTGTAAATTATATTTACTGAGCTGTAATTTGGTAGAGTTTGATAAGTAGTATCAAAGATATAATAATTATTTTTGAAATATTTTTATTCCACGTATTTCCTTCCTCCAACGCAATTCTGTATATAAGTATGTATGTATGTATGTAAAGTACATATGTAAAATTTGAGAAAATAGTCTTGTATGATAAGTACGTAATGACTTCAAATGCAATTTAGTAGTTTTAAAGTTGATAGTGTCACGCCCATATTTAAAAAAATATATCTGTATACCCAGGTATTGTTTTTGATCTTCATAAAATATTGTTATGTGGGGGTGGTTATTGTCCGACTTAATATTTGTTTTAATCTAAAAGCCAAAATAAATTTGTTTTTTTTATTTAACTTTTTAGAGATAACACACGATTTGAGAAGTTAATTAAAACCAAGTAAAAAAAGTAATGTCTTTCATACTTGTCATGAATATAAAAAATTTAACTATGATTTACTTATTATAAAAATTTTGATCTATCTTATTTAAAATGCAATAAAAAAACGTAAATAGTTTTAAAGTAAAATATCATAAGTAATAACTGAATGTGTTTTATTATTAAAACACCCTGACTTCGAGCCGATATTAAATATAATTGTTTGAATAAAATCAAAACGGTCGCTGAAAAAAAAACTAAAATCTCATATCTCAAAAAAAAGAGGTACAGGAGCTATACCTTATAGAAAACCTTATTGGTGGTTTTTAAGTAGACCTTCTTTGATTGATAAGTAAAAGGCTCACAAAATTTAACGGTTTAAGCTGTCTAAATAAAGAAGTAGCATAAATGTAAATTATAGTGACCCGATATCGACTATTTTCTTTGTACACCGTCTTAATCGACCAATCTTGATGATATTCTTTCCTATTCAAGATAAGTAAGGGGAGCGCCAAATTTCATGGTCTTATCTGCTTTAATGTCGGTATTATAACGCAAATATTCATTTCTGAACACTCAATTGTATTGTAGCTAAATGTGTTCCAATATTGGTGGTGTAGACAAAAGCATTATAAAAATACTCTGTATAGAAAATTTCTGTGAGATATCTCTAGAACTGAAGGGCAAGTTTTGGTTCAAACAAACATACGGACGGACATGGCTAAATGAAGTCGGCTCGTGTCCTGATCATTTTGTAACGCTGATGACCCACACTATCCCTTCTTCTTCGTGTACTTACCAAAATTACAATCCATTTCATCTTTAATCCATCCGAATTTTTGAACGAGGAAAATACAAGTGTAATTTAATAATAATTATAATTTTAAAATAATAATTTTTTTAAATTTAAAGTTCCATTCACACGGTTATATAAATATAAAAATCGTAGAAATATTGAATATATTATTTATGACGGTATTTGGAGTTGGGCCATATACATATGTACATAAGTCCCAATAGAGTTTTATAGTGGGATATATTTGACAAATCAGAGTTTTCCTGCAAACCTAGAAAATTTTGGTAGCTAATTTGAATTATATTTTGTGTTGTTTTTATTCAATTAATTTAGAATAAAAGCATACTAAAAAAGTAAAACAGTGACAAATAACAGAATCTGTAAATAGTTGCAGTAATTTTCTAAATTCTCTCTTACCGAGACACATCGACGTGTTGTAAGTACTCGGATCGGCAATGGATCGCAGACATTTTTCTTTTGTCTGAGATCGTTGCTTTCTCTGCCATAGAAACCTTTCTTCTTTACCCTTGGCCAATGAGGGATTCAATAAGTGGGAGTAGAAAGTCCGAAAAAATCGATTTTTTAACATTAAAAAATTATTCCTAGAATGTTTCACAACACGCTACTGGAACGTAAATATCCCACCATTCAACCCACTGAAAAGACATATGTACATATGCGTCCCAAATTAAAAAAATATCCAAAATATTTTGAAACAAATATGTAAATTGAAATGTATTTTGTAATTTACCAAAATTAAGGATATGTTTTAATTTTAGAATTGTTAAAATAACAGAACAATTAATTTATTATTTTGGGCTCGAAAATTCACATCTAATTGAATAAGATTACAAAAAATAAAACGCACGCGCAAATTTGGTAGGGATTGTAGATGACGCAACAAACTACGGCTTGGAACTTTTGGTATGTTATTTTTAATTAGATTTAAGATATTCAGTGGTTTACGAACATGTTGTGGGACAATAGCGTCTCAGGTGAAATGGGAGGGTTAAGAAGGATACAAACAGTAGATTTTTGTAGCAATATGAACGGACTTGATCGAAAATCTATATATATGTATGTATATATCTAATTTTGAAAATGAAGGATGAATACAATACTTCCGAGTATCAACTTCGATATTTATTTAAGGTGTTTATAAGCCCAGCTCACGTAAACCTCCATATTTTTCGAAATATTTTGATGGGAGTCCTAAAATATATATACATTTTAGGAATTCGGTGAAAAACACGCAATTTCTTTTTGTACGGTACTCTAATGTAGATAAGTATATTTTTCTATATTGAACCCAATTTTTTTCTTTGTGACAAGTTGGTTAAAAAAAATGATGAACGAAATTCAGGCAAATTTGGACTGCATATTCCCACGTGGTACGGGCATAGGGTGTACTTTAATTCGCTAGGTGGCGCGTAAGTCGACATATTCAGGAAAAAAGTATTTTGATCAAATTCGGAATGTATGCCTCTGGTTCGACAAAAAATACTTTTGCGGAAAAGGGATCCGCTGGGTGGAACTAGAGTCCAATTGTTTAAAAAATGATTCTTCAACCAAACCTGAACAGTTTTCACTTTAGATCTGTGCCACGGATATAGGTTATATTTAAATCCGCTAGGTGGCACATGAGTCAAGATGCAATAAAAAACTACTTTTATGGAAAATAGATGCGCTAGGTGGCGCTAAGAGGACAATGGCTACATAAATAAGTGTACGGTATACGCATACTATAGCTGCAAAAAAAAAATAATATATATATATGTATCAAAACCTCCATTCCGTAGTTGAGATTTCCAGAAACTCCATATTTATGATTCGACTTATTTCAAATCTAATAAGCTTTGTGCAATTAAAAGCAATGCCCCTTATTAGTCATAGTCGAGATAAAGTTGACCCTTAAGTTGGTTGCAGCTATTTTTGGCAGATATCCCATTGAAAATTATGTCAAAAACCTGCTACTAACTTTAGAGGCGACTTCATCTTTACTGTGACTAAGGGAATTTAGCTATAAAAAATTTTCTACAAGTATATGGAAACACACGATGCAGAGAAAAGAAGGTGACGACAAAAGCACTTCCGCTACTTCGTACTTGCCTCGTTTGAAGGATTGACATCACAAATGGTTCTTAATAAGTTGATTTTTCTGAGTTTTGAGTAATTAAAAAAAAAAAGTTTAACACAGAATAATAAATGTGAATTGCCGCGTTTTGTATTGTAGCAGTTGCAGCGAAAATAAACCCCCCAAGTGCAGTTATCACCTTCCTATTCTTCTAGCTATTCCTTTGGTATGAGCATCTGTGACACGTACGCTGCCGGATTTGTCGTTATATGGTTTCCTATCATACTTGATGGGAACATGGTAGGCAACGGAGACGAAGTCGCGGGTATCAACTAGTACTGTATAAATATAACCCGATGACAAACGGATCTACATAACAGAACGGCGCGGATTTATAAACGGCCAACGAATGTCACTTCAGAAACATTCCACAAAAGTGTATGCTGCTACAACAACAACAATAGTGTATAAATACATTTTAAATGAACCATTTTAAACTTACATTTTATTTATATAACATCAAAAAAAAATTGGACTTAGCAAATTTTCACTCTAAGCCTGCGATATGCACAACATCACACTCGTATGCACGAGTACTACATACATATGCGAAGTTGTTGGTACTTTTAAAAGGCCATCGTTTAAAAATGAAGAAACAACACTGGACTCTAGCTCTAAGCCAAGTTTGGTGAGAAAAAAACAGACTGCTTCGTGGCCAAATACCAAGACGGCTGCTAAGGAAATTGGCCGAGCGCAGTCGCAACCAATCTTCGAGTGTAATCGCATGCACATAGTTCGAACGGCAAACAAGATTTGAAAGCGCCCGCAAGCGCAACTGGAAAAGTGGATACAAACATTCACATTCATACATACACAGTAGAAAATATGTTATTACATACAAGCATATGGAAAAATTTTGCTTAGTACAATCTTAGGAAAAATGCGACATGAAAATATGAAGTGAAGTGATAAGTGTTGTTTCTAGATACGAGTGAGCTGAGACTTTCACTGTGAAAAAGTGTGTGCGTGTGTGTGGTAAAAAAAAACTTAAATTAACTTCAGAAAAACGCCATACTCAATGTGTAGAAAGAAAAATAAAGAAATCAACAAGATGAAGAAAACTACATATTAATGAAACTTCAAAAAAATTAAAAAAAAAATGTGAGAACGGAACAAAATTGATTTCTAGACAGAGTGCAACAGTAGCCAGCAACAACAACTTGCAGAATACGAAGTTAGCGTTAAAGAGCCGCAATGTTGACACGAAAGTCAGCAGAAAAGTCATGAACAAAATGGACTTTTACAGCATATTTTTATATTTATGTATTTGAAGAACAAAAAATGAAACCTTAACTTTGATCAAAAATCACAATTTCTCATAGGTTGCACGTTGGAATAGATATCCATTTATTTAGCGGTGAAAATACCGAAAAGTTATCGGAAAGGAAATGAAGAATTTAATTTAGGGAAATGGCTAGAAAGGCGAATCCGGCAAAAACAAAGAACAAAATGTTAAATATCGCATTTGCGATTTATATACACCACGCATACATACATATGCACTGTGTCTGTATCTAAATATGTACATACATATGTATCTACAACTTTGCCGTTGATGAAGAGCCGTTGCTCATTGGTGCTGATTAAAAAACTGTGGTAAACAACAGTTAGCATTGTATATTCCAAATCGCGTCTAATGTTAATATATTTACAAACATACATACAACCTAATAAATGCCAACATACAGTGGGGAGCATAAATGAGTACACAGTCGAAATGTTTTTCATGAAATATTTTTTTGTTAACTTTTTTTTTTAATTTTGTTAATTTTCTAATAAAAGGCAATTTATAAAAATTTAACGATTTCCTATCAAATTTCCACATTTTTATCAGAATTTTTAAGAAACTTTTGGGTATGCAGACTAATTACACAACTCATTTTAGTTGCAAAAAACTCCCCTGGATTTTTGAAATTTCTTTTTAAACTTGCAGTTTATATGGCACAAAAAAATTAAAAATCAATGCGAATTCATATAAAATGCTTCAACTATATGAAAAGAGTGCTCCAAACCGAAATTTAAAAGAATCGCGAGAAATCAACGAAAATTTTGAGATATTTTCATCAGAAGGATAAACACGATACTTCCGAGTATTAAATTTGTATCAAATTCGATATTTTTAAAGGTTTTTATAAGCCCAGCTCACGTAAATCTCATATTTTTCAAGAATTTGGTGGACAACACGCAACTGCTTTATGTCCGGTACCCTAACATATATTTTTCTATATTGAACCCAACTTTTTTTTTTTAAATAAATACGCCGGGTATTTACTAGTATTTAATAAATTAAAATAATAAAACTGTATGTATTACCTTTTCACGATTGAATATATTTACGAAATATAGATTTTAATGTACCGATATTGTTTAGAAATATCGATTCGACATTTATCTATATTTTTTTTTATTTTCCCATCCCTAAATATGCTAAAATTAGAGAAACAACCGAATTATATACCCAATAATTTTCTAAAAAGTCTGACTTTGAAAACGTACATCAGTAAATTTACGATATATTTTAATTGCTATAAAAAAAAACTAACGATTTTGAAGTTGAAATTTTCGTAAAAACGTGTTGAGCTTTAATAAATTTTGTTCAAAGTTTAAAATTTGGCTCTTAATGCCTTTTGTTAGAGAATGACCGACATTTTTACAAAAAAATAGCAAAAAAAAAATTATCAGAAAAAATATAGCGAATATTGTAAAAGAATCTCTGTGTACTCACTTGTGCTCGCCACTGTACTTACATACTTACATATGTATGTACGCTCACATTAATTAGAATTAACTTTATATTGTTGAGGCATTTTTTCATAATTGATTTATACCAGAGAAATGTGGTTAGGGGAGTTGACAAGACAGCGATGCAGGCAGGACAAACAATTACTAATAATACCAGCTCAGATTACAAGTATGTCGGTATCTAGTTGGTTTTAAGGATGACTGCAATCGACTGTAGCAATCCACTGTAATCAAATATTCCATGCAATAGCCGGCCATAATCTGCCATCCATCCACAATAGCCTTTGGAATGGAAAGAGATTAAAATGCTTTACTGAACCAGGCTATGGCGATCGTCATCACCAACAGTGTAGCGTCATCGCGGTGCGATTAAGAACAGGTGCAAGCTGGCCTAAGCCACACCATGGCAGTCGTTATGAGTAGGTATCTACTACCTGTTCGGTTGGTTTGGTTAGCGGTTGGCGGTGGCTTGGCATGTGGGGGCATTACTAGCAGTCTTCGCATGCGCTAATGAAATCGCACCAGAAATAGCCAATTTATGTATCTATGTATATAAAATAAAAACTATAACAACAACACGTGTAATGTTGGCAAATATTTTTCTTGAGATCTACGAATTTTAACCGCAATGGTGAAATGGCCAAAGCAGAATAGCTGTTGTTGAATGAGTAAGAGCCAAGTTGAGCTTTGGAGCAACAACTCATTGAGTATCGCTTGCCGTTGGGTGAATAAAGCGAGCAGAATAGAATGAAGAATCGGAAATATAAAAAAGTAAATTTAAAAGCGCTGTTGCAAAGTAGTTCTTTTCGTTGCGGTAGGTGTTAGGTGAAGTCGAAACATCTAGAAGATGTAGGAATGTCGTTAACTTTGCCTGCGGTAATTATCACTTAGTAAAAATTTTGAAAGAAAAAGTAGAATATCGCTAAAAAAAAATAATCGGGAACATCATGAATTTACAAATTTACGATATTCATGGAAACATTAACTCTAGCATTATATAGCCCGTAAAGTACTAAATTCTATTATTACTTACTTGATTGGCGTAATCAATTAAGGGATTTTGGCCGAGTTCAACATATCCGCCAGTTGTTCTATCTTTCTGTCAACTGGCGCCAATTGGAAATGCCAATTGCTGTCAAGTCCATTTTTACTTTGCCCCCTCCAAAGCAATGTAGGCTTTCCTCTTTCCCTACTGCCGCCAGCTGATAATGCGTTGAATACTTTCAAGGCTCGAGCGTTTTCATCCATTTGTACGACATGTCCCAGCCAACGTAGCCGCTGCATTTTAATTAGCTTGACTATGTAGCGGTAAATCTCATACAGCTCATCGTTCACTCATCTGCGGTATTCGCCGCCGCAAATACGTAGAGGACCAAAAATCTTTCGGAAAATCTTTCTCTCGAATACTCCAAGAGCTATCTCATCCGATGCTGACAGCGTCCATACTTCTGCGCCATGCAATAGCACGGGAATGATGAGGGACTTAGGCTTTACTGCGCAATTGCCTACTCAGCCCAAAGCAGTACTTGTCAGCAAGAGAGATTCTATATTGGATTTCCATGCTGACGTTATTGTAGGTGTTAATGATGGTTCCCAGATAAAAAAAAAAGTCCCCCACTTTGTCGAAATTTTAATTGTCAGCAGTGATGTGGGAGCCAAGACGAGAGTGCGCTGACTGTTTATTTAATGATAGTAGGTACTTTTTGCCCTCGTTCACCATTCCAGACCCATTCCAATTCTGAAGGAGCTGCCGGAGTTGTTCAATGTCATTTTACATAGCCGTATTAGTTTTGCTGGACATTATCTCATAAAGGCAACTTATTCTTGCTCTGTCGAAAACGGATTTAAAGTCGATAAAGTTATGGTGAGCTTCGACCCGTTTCTCTCGGGTCTTTAAAATATCTTGATTATTCGCTCGATGGTTTTTATTAATTTTGAAAAAACCTTTAATCAATCGGGTGAAAATGACGCAATTTGAAGAAAACATTATAGCAAAGAATGGAACATATTTCTTAGGTTAGTTTTTTTTCAGTGCACAGAATTTAAAGAATTATAACTATACCAATGTATTTTTCAACTTTCAAAGATGTTTGTGACTAGTATTTGATTAAAGGTGAGGGCAAAACAATTCCTTTGTGGGGCAATGAAAAATTCCTACATTTCGTAATTATGATTAAATCATTCTGATGCGTTTTCATTTAAAATTATTTTTTGATATTTTCATTAAAAATTATACTGATAACCTTCATAGATATATTCAAAAATATTTAAAATTGCGGCTGGTTGCACAAAATCTATTCAGTTTTGTTATTATTTTGAACCTTAATAATGTAGTTCTTTATAAATTTTGGCTTGTAGCATTAAACAAAAAATAATAACTTCAAAAAAAAAAAAAAATGCAAATTAAAGGAACTAACATTTTGGAAATAGGCGTGACAGCACCAAATTTAGCGCAAATAGGCATTTCGCCGAAACTACTTTATAAAACTCTAAAAAACATTTTACATTAAGTGAATTTCGAAAATTTTAGAACTCGCGCACCTCTCATAACACGATAATTAACAAAAGAATCAAAATACTCGTTTTTTTAATCATGTAGCAAATTCGCTGAAATTTAGTATAAATCACTTGATTAGATAGATAAATACGTAAAAAAAAACTGGCTTATTTTCGTTACATTTCTTAAGATGAATATTGCAAATAAAAATCGACTGCTTTTAATTTAAAGTATTAAAAAAAAAAAGTCGGACGATAGATCCCTTTTAACTTTCCAAGGCTAGATGAGCGTTGTCTTCTTCGATCAACATAAAATTAAAAAAAAAAACCAATGCTCGACTCCCAACGCCAGCAACAACGTTAACACAAGAAGCAGGTCAATCTGCTTAGCCCATTTTAAGGCACACGTATGCTGCGGAGACCCGCAAAACCCAACAAGAGTGACAATAAAAAGAAGAATTATAAAAACCACTGCAAAATGGCTACACGAAATAGGTGAAAATATAAAAATCACTATCGCAAAGAAGCGGTGGCAAAAACAATAACAATAAAACAGCCAATAAAATATAATCGGACAGGTGTGAAGTGCTGCAGCAGCAAAGACGAAGTAAAGGGTGAGGGTGAAAAGAAGTTAGGTACCCATATAGCAATAGTTAACAATAAAATAATAAAAGATTAACTATAAAAGAGAAATGGGAAGCAAAGAATATCCATTCAATAGGAATATAAATACCAGCAACTAACAGAAGCCCAGTGTGGTTACACGAGGCAGTCAACGAGTTTGTTTGGTGAATTTCAATAACAACAATAATACAACAACAATATGTACATATGTATGTACGTGTATGACTGGTGGCAATAAAACCTGCTCACACAAAGTAGATTATTCAATAATAAAATACGGGAACTAGCTAAAACAAAACTTGTCTGCATGAATATGCGCCCTTAAATAAGAAGGTATACAGTGACTCAAATAACTGACGTGGTGATTTTTTTTTTTTTGTTACAATATTTACAGTGTGTTTTGCGCTGTCTTTTTTGTTAATCTATACCAGAGTACTTATGAGATGTGAGAGTTCTCTGTCTATACTATTTATTATATTAAATTGATTACAATGGAGAATGTTTGTAACGATTTGGCTCTCAAAGTACCGAACCGATTTCAATAATTATTATTTTTTTAATGAAACATTTGCGAAAAACAATATTTAATTTTAAAAATTTTCAACCGGTATCATAAAAACTAATCAAATTTTTTATGCAACCTTAGAAAGATTGGTTAAACAAAAACTTCACTAACTCAGCAAACACTTGACCGACTTAGACTTTTAAGATATTATTGGAAAGGTATTTTTCACCCTTTTTGTTTCTTTGCAAATTTTTTTTTTACAAATCTCGTGACTAAATATGATTGCCTTGAAATATTTTTGAAATATTTTTAAGCATACCCTTTAAACGTCCACTGATTTATCATTACAAGTGTTTTTTTTATATTAAAAAAAAATATTTTTATTTATAAAAAGCTCCATTTTTAGTGAAATTTTCAAATCGATCCAGCTCACATAAGTTTTTGTATAGTTCCGCATTTGCATATTTTTTTTTAAAATAAATTTTGTTAGTACAGAAATATATAAAATTTAATACTTTGTACTTTTTGAGGAGTAACAAAGAACTGAGTTCGTTCGTTCTATGATAAAAATCATATAAATCTAAATTTTAAACTTTGTACAAGTTTTCAAAAATTTTAAATCAGAATTTTTAGAAAACTTGTGTAGCTCATTTCTCTTTTATTTTAGCACAATAATGTGCAAGTCCGATGCGGCTGAAAATCTCGCTTTAATTTTGGACATTTTTGTAATTAACGGATGGATTTTATAAAAATTTACGTTGGTTTCTAATATTTTTTGTGCTAGCATTCTGGCAAATCTGCTGCCATATAACCTGCATGAGTTAAATGCAGGGTGAAAGTTTCCAACACCAAAACTGCATAACCAAAAGTTGTCTAAAAATTCGGATTAATAAGTTTGAAATTTTTTTTTTGAATTTTTATACATTTTGTACGAAGTTGGAAATTTTGTTTTATGTATATGCTTTCTGTGAAAAACTAACGATATTTTCTAAAAAATTAACGAAAAAATTTATCATAAAAAACATAGCGAATATTATGAAAAAAATCACCATGCGTTTAGTTGTTTGACTAATTTTATATTGTCCCCTGAATGCAAAAGGGCATAACTAACAAAAAATCCCAAATTTTCTTATTCATTAATATGATATATAAAATATATACTGTTTTGTCCATTATAAAAGCTACAGAAAAATCAATTTAATGGATATAATAATGGGGTTCCCGCTAATTCCTTTTAATTAATTAAATACAGCATGTATACAAAGCAGGTGGATAAATTCTACGGATGGTATTGTCTTTTTTTTCTATTGCTTGAGGCTGTATCCTTAATTAAAATCAAATCAATCAAATAAGCTGAATTTAGCAGTGGACCGATTTATTTTGCTTGCCATTTATAATATAAAGAAAATTAAATGTACTAGTATAAAAAAGATCTGTTGCGTTGAAATGGCGTTGAATGGAAAAGGAAAACTGGTTCCAAAAATATTTGCGTGGATGCGCCCATGTGTTGTTTGTACGAGTATGCCGTTTGTACTCGTGCGAAGTGGCGCGTGTCAAACACCAAGGTAGCATTAAGACCGTTAATAACTCCAGCGATGCGAACATTAATTAAGCTTAAGTCTTAGTTTAAGCATAGAAAAAGTAAAATAACGAATAAGGAATCATGTGTTGTTAAAACTCACTCATTTGTTTGGATATTAGGGCGACACATCAATGTGACGAGCAAATCCTTTCTTTAAAACTTTTCAGTTTTTTATATACTCATATTTTATAGTAAGTAGGCTAACGATGTGGCACATTTTTAGTTGCTGAACCGCTGCAAATCGCTTTTTATAGCCTATATTACAAAGTATTAAAATTTCATAGACCACAACAAACATTGAAATAATAAAATAAAATAGAGCAATTAAATATCTTTAATGATATGTGATTTAAAATTTTAATTATTTGCGTTGGTGGATTAGAGAATTGAATATAATCCTGGGCAGGCTGACAGCGGCAGGGAACATCAATATAATAATAATATAATATAATACTCCGGGCGCCTCTTCTCCGTTAAAACAAAAAAAGATAATTCAGCATATTAAGGGTTATGCTCAGTGTTGCCATTTTAGCCTTTTTCCGGCCAGATTTTGCCTCTTTTATTTTCTTTTAGCTGTACAATTTTAATTCTGTTTCTACCCTTGTTTTTCGCCTTTTCTAAAAAATGTAAATTCGACACTAATTAATTAAATGCCATTGAAATGCAATGGGAAAAATTACACTTATATCAGTGGTGACATCTACAATCAACCGTAGAATTTTGGAGAGGTTCGTGAATATAAAAACACGCTTGGCGAAAATCCTTTTGCTACCCTTTGCAGTTTTGTTTTTCATTTTTGAATCTTACCCCTAAGCAATGCAGAAGTCGAAGGCATTTTTAGCGCTATGAACATTGTCAAAACAAAACAAAGAAATAGAATTAATGTTAAAATGTTAAAACCAATTTTGAGTATTACTTATAGTCATCGCCTTGAGAAGGAAGAAAGGTGTTGTCTTTTTCGTTCAAATTATGAACACTTCCAATACGAGTATATACTCAAATTTATGGGATGATGAAGATGTAATGTATGATACGCAATTGCTTGAATTCATTTTTCTTATGAACAAGTAATAATAATGTTTAACTGTTGATTTTTTATGCTGTTAATTATTTTTTTAGTAAAATATAGTTGTTTATTAAAAAAATAAGAATATTTTCTATTAAAGTGTGTTTAAAGAAAATGTTTTAAAACGAAACATATAGATATGTATACCAATATATATTATTGGAACCTACGTTTTAAAAAGCCATTGGAAACTTTTCGAAACATAAGCTTTTTAAATTTACCTTTCACCCTAGCACTTATAATATGAGTTTTCACCAAAGAAAATGAATACCATTAAAATAGGGGCAAATAGGAGGGCTACAATCGCTTTTTAACTTTTTTTTTGAACTCATCTGTCGCTTTACTACACTTTTTCCATATTGTGTAATAATTTGTAACGTTATATCCACAATTTTTATGCGACAACTCATATCAAAAATATTTCTGGGCATTTATTTCATAGCCACACTGCAATAATTACTTTGCCTACTTAAGGTTTGTTTTACTGCTCTATGCTGATGACACGACAAAAGTTATAGACCTGACAATTGTCACGCTTATTGCGCCAAAAAATATGTCCGCAGAATATACCGTTGTTGTCACGTACTCGATAGGACATAATAACTAAAACGACTGTTGTAATCATCAGTAGAGAGTTGAAAAAAATGTTTGCCGTATAGATTTTTGCGCACTAAACCTGACAACTGTCAGGTTGATAAGTTTTGGCAGGCCATCTGCATAGGGGACATAATTTCAAAACTCATCCTTCGTCACATGTTTGACGGTGATGCCAGACGAGTAGCAATGTTTTGTTACAATTGATTTTCCAATAATAAAAGGCATGCTAAATATTTTTACAAATCGGGTTATTCACAAAATCGTTGCAATACTTCATTGGTGCGGCCAGACCTTTTTTCTTTTCATGTTATAATATAAAAGTTCTTTGCAAATTACTAATATTTGTTTGATTTCTTCACCTTGGTCTGTTTGCTTTCATCAGCAATTAAGCTCAAATAAAATGCAAAAACGCAAAATATCCCATGCATAAAATTAAAAAAGAAATCTGATTGAGTGAGTGTGCATTTTGTCGTCTACATTTTGGAAAATATTTTCCAACGAACTGTGAACGTCATTGACATCTTTCAAGATATAAAGAGTGTATGTTTGACAGATAACTTGCACAAAGTTATACCAACTTGAGCATTCTTCCTTGCAAATATTTACTAAATCCTGTTCGCGAAAAATTTTGAGAGAGTTAGACGCCTTATTCTCTGAATTGTTTTACTGCCCAATTTTGACTGGGTGTTCGTAATGAATAGTTCTATAATAAAATGCGAATGTAAACAAAAATCAGCGCTTTAGGTAGAAATCGGCGCTAACTTCTGCCAAATCGATGATTCTTTTTTTAGACGCTCACTTTTCATTGCAAAATGCTGCTAAGTGGACTGAAAGCCACAGATACATATATGAAATCGCTTTTCAAAATACATTACTTACATTAATACTTCTGTATTTAATTTACACATATTATTTGACTTGCATTTTCAAAACATTCCAACTTTTAAGCTAGATGTTAAAGCAAAATGTCTGCAATGTTTTTCATTTGATAACCATATGTTGATCGCTCTCCCTATTTTCGGGTTATAATGTTAATCACTTTATAAACAAGTGTATCACGCCGATATTTTAAAGAATTTCAAAAACGCGAGGTCTTCATAATTAATGTAGTTAGTCAAGAAGAGCTTTGTACCTTTGGTTGTACATAATATGCTATATGTATGTAGATAAAAGCCCACACACATTAAAATCCGCAGATGTGCTGACCTACATAAATTAATGCCTCCAGACATACATATATACACATATATGTATATATATTTATGCATGTATGTAGATTCATACAATTTGTACTTTCGAGTATTTATCAGCACTTTTGTGTGAACTCGCTTCTGTATGCAGTTAATTCCCAAGCACATACTGTGTGGCTTAATTAATTGTGTAGCATCTTAATTAAGTTTTCCAGGGCAACAATGCATCGCTTTTAATGTCTTAACATATCACCTACACATCAACAGCAACATAGGTGACATGTGTAATAAGGAAATGAATGTGGCAAATACGCCTGCGCAACTTATCCAAGTATTCACTTTGCAGTGAGATTTACATACATAAATGAAATATTCGCAGAAATATACATATATATTGCACATATATGTATGTACGCTCTTAACAAAAAATCTAGAATCGCTTTTGTAAATGGTTAAGAGCTAATTGCAATTAACGTGTTGATCAAATTAATGAATCGTAAATGATGATTAATATTAATTAATTCTAAAATAAAATTAAGAATCGCAGTTTGGATAACTAAAAAGGACATTGACGATATACAATTGGAAATTCTGCACCTTATGTAAGGATAGCACCTCCCCATGATAACCAGCATGCAATGAGTTGTGGCACAAATTAAATCTAAAGTGGATGCCACATAAAAAGCTTTTGCTTTACGTGACATTTGTGACTTTTTTCAAAACGCGAAAAATGCGTTGACGACATTCAGTTGGTTATTGTGAAAGATTAAAAAACTACATATATAACTCAGTATTTATTTTGGTTAAATTTTAAATTCACCTTGTTTTTTTTTTCTGTAGAAAATTTTAGCTCAGCTCAAAAAAGGTAGATCGCAAAGAAGTTGCATGACGTTCCATTTCTTGTGGCAAAAACTTTCGTCCGATTCACCAATTGGATCTAATCAGATTCTAATATCAATTAGCAAAAGTCAAATTAGTTTTGGTATTGTGAAATCGGGCGAGACCCACTGTTAGAGGAGCGATGGGAGTGATGCAACTTGTTTGTAATACACTTTGTTTGGTTTAGCTTCTAAGTGAATATGAGTCAAGATGTGAGTTGCTTCAACTTAGTTGTCAAAGCGAACCTGTCACAGCGAACCTGTGAAGCGAAGTGAATGTTTTATGTGGCATACACTTAAATTTCTTGATTGGGAAAAGACTTCAGTGTAACTGTTGGACCCGCAATTTGGACCTTTAGAGAGTCACTTTTTCACTTTAAAAAGTTGATTTTAATTTTATTCTAAAAGATATTAACGTTGTCATATAGCAGTGTAATCAAAACTTTTTTCTTCGGAAAAAAAACTGGCAAATAATTAGATTATTATTTAAAAAATTTATTCATATGTACATAGTATGAGGGAACCTTTTTATTTGTGATCTTTTTTCTGCGAATTTTTTTTAATTTT
Source organism: Anomoia purmunda (assembly GCA_951828415.1). NCBI lineage: Eukaryota > Metazoa > Arthropoda > Insecta > Diptera > Tephritidae > Anomoia > Anomoia purmunda. The sequence goes on from OX639993.1 coordinate 22,425,982, forward strand.
CAGCGGCAATGCACATTTATTTTTTAGTGGAATTAGAAGAAATTAGCTTTATTTTCAACTAGCTTGCGGTACTACGTTAAAAAAAATCGAAAATAAACGCCAGCATACGTTGATACCATTAATTAACTTGCATTCAAAAGAAAATGATTTTAAGCCTTTTCTAAGAAATATAGTTTTAGCCCATTTAATATATTGATAAAAAATACTCTATGTCATGCCTGAGATTACTATCTAGGCACCAGTCAAAGCCACATGAAAATCCATTCAGTAGTTTCGGAGATTAGCGAGTTCAAACGGACAGAAAACAAATTCTAAAAATGGTCCAGATGTATTCTAGTATGTAAATTCCCTGCATCACCTTCTTTCGTTTTTTTTAAAGAAATTTTCAATGTATAGACACGACTGCTACAGTTTTATTATAGCATAAATATACTAACCTTTTCTTAAAAGAAATGTTCAGTTTAATTATATTATAAATATTAGTAGCGCAACGGGTATTCAAATTTTGAAACTAACCTCCCCTTGTAAATAATTTCCAGATCCATCAACACCCATCCGCATTATTGCATTTGGTATCATTTAGTCGATTTTCTTGATGCAACGTTTATCTTGTAAACTCCTACCACCAACCGGTTCCCTGCGTGAAGTGGCCAAGTCGTAATCGAAAATGTTTTGTAGTCCGCGCCACCATCTGCACATAAGATGCTGGTTATTGATCATTAATGGTTGTGCTTATGTGCATTTGGATTTTGAAACTTTTAAGCAAACGAAATTGATAAGTTGTCTTTTCAGCTTGCCGTTGTGATGGTGGAAAATTTTGCTACTGCCACAGATGATTTACAACTTTAGTGGCATTGCATGCAACCAGTTAGTTATTTAGTTTATTGGTTAATTATTATTTTTTTTTACTTTGTTTTTTACACACATGCAATTTATTTGAAGTTGTTGTTGTTGCTGCGTGAAGTTGAAAGTGCAGAGAAATCATTTAATAGAAAGTGAATGAAAAATAGTAGCCCGCAAGCTACGTATGTAAATACATAAATATTCATAGTTCGTTGAATTTAAGGAAACGAATGCCAATAATATAAATTATTTACTACACAAAGATTGATGAAACAAAAGACGCTATCAATAAACTAAAGGTGTTAACAAAAATGATAATTAAAAAGAATGTGAAAATTTAATAGTTAGCGTGTATTCAAAACCATAGGTACAACCACCGTTTTTTGAGAAACAATCTCGTCGTTTCAACCTAAATGATAACCGTTACCTATTGTTGATAATTACAAAAGGCAAGTCTCGCCCATTCACTTGCAAACTTAATTACTCGGTCAGTCGGACTAGCAACGGCCTGACGGGCTCAACATCTATTTCACTTTGCTGCAGCGCAAAGTCTGCCTGTTTTTCATATTCACTTCGTTGGCGTACCAAAAAAAAATCAACAACGGCTCCCTCAAACGCCTATGACATAATGCGCGAGGACGACATCGAAATCGCCATTAAAGTCGTGATTGTTGGCAATGGCGGTGTTGGGAAATCTTCGATGATTCAACGATATTGCAAAGGCATCTTCACCAAGGACTATAAGAAGACGATTGGTGTGGATTTTCTGGAGCGACAAATCGAAATTGATGGCGAGGATGTGCGCATAATGTTGTGGGATACGGCCGGCCAGGAGGAGTTCGACGCCATAACCAAAGCCTATTATCGCGGTGCGCAAGCGTGTGTACTTACCTTTAGCACAACAGATCGCGCCTCATTCGAGGCGATCAGAGACTGGAAGCGCAAAGTCGAAAACGAATGCAATGAGATACCAACCGTTATTGTACAGAATAAGATTGACCTCATCGAACAGTCGGTTGTGACCGCAGATGAAGTGGAAACTTTGGCGCGCCAATTGAATTGTCGCCTCATACGTACTTCCGTCAAAGAAGATGTAAATGTGGCATCTGTTTTCCGGTATTTAGCCACAAAATGTCATCAGCTGATGCTAAGCGATAGCGCCGACCAGTCAAATACACATACAGGCGGAAGTAGTGGTGGTGGTGGAGGCGGTGGCATAAATGGCAGTTCCAGCGGTCATCAGCCCACAATCAGTGCCTTCAGTCCGACATTCACGAAAAACAATAGTGGCACCATTGTGCTACGCGCCGCCAAAAAGAGTTCAACGGCGGCGCGAAAACGTAAAATTGTGTTAAAGAAATGCGGTATTTTGTGATCTGCGTGACAACGGCCGGCGGACGGCATATGACGGGGCGATGGACGAGTGGAGGTGCTGCGGTAGCTACAAAATCGGTACGAACAAGATGAGTAATGGAATTGTTGATGTGTGAAGGGAAATTGAACTAGCAGTTTGGCCGTTTGTTGGGTGTGTTAGCCGAGAGGTGGTGCAGAGCATAGACTCGCGATAGCATAGCAACGTGAGCTGAGCACACAGCCGATGACGTTGATCCAACATTGTGTTTGGTTTTTTTCTTATTTTTTTTTAATAATAATATATGTATGCATTGAGTAATTGGAGCAAATTTAACTGTAAAACATATTAGACTAATTAAAAATGAAGTACGTATGAAGAGCGCTTGCTTGCGAGTAGCCAACATTAATGGAAAGAATTAAAGAAGAAAAATATATAGCAAATGTAAAAATAAAAAATCAACAATGTGCAGCTCAGTGTGTCCGCATCACATGAATGCAATGATGATGTGTATGTTTGGAGAATCGTGTAAAGTTAACTTAAAAAAATAAATAATTAATAAAAACTAAAAACAAAAAACAAAAACTGAACGAAATGATGGTCCGCGTGCTCAGCTCCTTTTACAAAATAATTGACACGAAAAAATTGCATAAACTATTTTTGGCTGCAATCAGCCTTGCTAGTCTTCTTTAGAATACATTATCCATACCTACACTTAACATGAAAAACCAACGAGCGGAAATTGATGGCAAATCTACTGCTCGTCATGCGGCATGCTGGTGGGTCATATCTTTGGAAATTTACGTGCGGTAGGCAAATAAGTTTTCATGCTAATTTTGCATAACTATGAGATACTTTGAAATTTGTATAAAGTATAATTATTATTAGAGAAGAAAAAAATATACAAATTTAATTGTTATTTGCGCAAAAATCATTTGTTGTTCAACGACTTGCATGCACTTACATCAATTTCTTCATTTCTCTTTTCAGGTGAAGTCTCCCACGGCTGCGCGCCGGTAATTGAACTCAACCAGCTCCAGTCATATGCTAAATAATTTTTGATTACTAGACTGATATGTACTATGTATGTATGTATATGTAGTACTTGTATAATAGACGATAAAATTACATGGTGTTCCAAAATTGAGCACTTTATTTTCTAAGATGGTAAGAGAGTTAAGTTCGGAGTCAAATTATTGAACTTTGAATTTAACCAACCATCCCCTATGTATGTGAACACCCTGTATACTATGTGAATATTTACTACATAAAGTGCATACATACACACACACACTTGGCAGATAATTAACTATATTTTTGTATGGCAATTTGCATTGCAATGTTTTAATTCATTTAAAAAATGCAAAGTACGTACATATATACATACTATATTTATATGTATACGAGTAGTATATAAATAAGCAGTTAATAATTAATAGTTACTTATTATGTTTATTGCTACATACATACAAACATATTATGAATATACATTTCGTCACCTAAAATGCAAAATAACGTAACCTCACTTTTCATAAGATTACAGAAGAACGAAAAAAAATGTTATAAAATGGAAACTACTTGAGATATTGAAACAAAATTCTCAAATCGGCATTAGCATTAGACTAGAAATATATTTTATATAAAAAAATCTGTTTTTTAAAGTACACTTTAATGCTATCTGTCTTACGTTATTTTGAATTATGGTTCTCTGAAACAAAATAACGTATTATCAATCTAAATCTGTATTAAAAAATTAAAATTTAATAAAATTTAAATTTAATAAAATTTTTATTTTAAATAAAAACAGTTATTGTTTTTTTAATATTTGTGGTTTTTTATTTTTTTTTAAATATATAATGACTACTTATTTAAACTATAAAAGTTTTTGTTGGTAGAACAAATTTCAATTTATAAAAAAAAATTGGATACTACCAAATATAAAACTATTCGTTAATTAATAAAATTCTATCATAAAAGTAATGACAGCTGTCGTCATTCCTTCTTGGAAATTTTAGGTTAGGCTGCCGAATTTCAAAATTTCTAGCAGTTCTTTGTGGAAGAAGCTGATAATCGGCCTTAATAAGAATTTGTAATAATGTAAACTAGTTTGGCAGCCCGTTTTGTATTTGGTTTTTTTTTGTTTTTCAACTTGCGAGATTTTTTTTTTTATATTGCGTTCCCAACTTCTTACCATAGTTTCCGTAATGTCGATGGTTGACAAAAAACATTTTACTGCATACTTTTTTATGACAAGAATGATAAGCAAGAATACGGGAGAGAGAAAATTTATTAACTTAAAACGTGTTTTAATTGTTCTAAGGTGTAAGAATATGGATTTAAGGGCAGAGATTTAATATGTAAATAAATCTGTCAAATACTAAAAAGCGTGGCTCTTTTTCCAAATTTGTGAAACAAGCTTTGTCTAGTTGAAGTTGAGAATTGTCAAACTCGGCAAAACCAAAGTAGCGGTACCTCTGAAGGCGTCACCTTTTGCATTCAGTGCACCATGGTTTTATGATACAACAAATATGATTTTCAAATTTATAGCCGAGAATTTTCTACGTAAATCCGCTTTTTAATGTAAACTTCAATACTGCCGGTTTCATAAAATTTCTTTTGGTCTCATGACATCTGCCAAAAACTTGCAAATATGTATTTGCTTTCGCGAATTTTCGGAAAAAAGTGAGCAATACCGAGTTGTACTTTTTTCACAATACTTTGCCGTGCACTTAGCTTTCATTTCTCTTGGCTTTCTGTCGCAAATACTCCCTTTTGATAAGCCTTCATATTTTTTACCATTCATTCGATTTTTATTTTTTCCCTTTATTATTGTTTTTTTAGAACCTTACATGTTTATATTATAAGTAAGTACTAGGATTTTCGATAATAGAACACATAACTATTATAAACTATTTTTACAACACTTTTTTGTTTTTCTTTTCACTTCTGAATTAACCAAAGCGAATTCATATAAGGTGGTGTTACTAGAACAGCTGATTGGATTGTGTTTTCCATCTTACGGTTTAAAATATTAAATTTATATTTTTATTTATATTCTGATTGTTCACATTGGCTTTCGATATAAATTTTTAAAATAGTTTCACAATCGAAGCCACAAAAGCAAAAACAAAATACATTAACTTTTTTTGTTTTTGTACTACTGCTACTACCTTATACGAATTTGCCTGGTATTAACTTTCAGTTTGACCACAAATTCAAAAATGAATATTAGCTTTAAAAAAAGTCATATGTTCTGCTTTTAATTTTCTTTAGCATGAGTGATCATACATACGTAATTTTGTTTAAGAAAATCATGCAATTGATGATACGTTATTTTGAATTGAAATTTAGAAAATCGTAATCAATAAAAAAATTAATTTCTTTTAGGCGACGATTGTATGTATGCAGTATATAAAATAAAGAAGGGACAGTTTTCGAATATGTATGCGATCAGAGATTGTTTAATTTTTCCAAACGATTACATCTTAGCTATAAAAACATTTTATACGATATGTACAGTCATGTGTAAAATATTAAGACCACAAGTGAAATTATTTCCATGCTCACTTTGATCAATCCTGATATCAAAAATGCTTTCAAAAATTATATTCAAAAAGCTGTTGGTTGTGTTTGATTTGTTTCTGCGATAATGAATGCTTTAAAAATGCACGCTTCGATTTAGGGTTTCGTACAAATTCTGATTGCTTTCAATTCCAAGCTTTTAGAGCTATGCTTTTAAGTCAGAAATGATTTCGGCACGCATTTTGCTGCCATATTTGCTAACAACTTTCTTACGTTTTTAATAATTTTTAAATTTTGACTACAAGCTGACCATCAAACGTTTTTTTCATTGTAATCGATTATCAAAAGTTGTTTAAAAAAATAGTCGATTTCACATAATCGACTAACCCTTTCCTTTCGGCTTTTTCGACTAACCGTTCAGTTTCGATTTTTCGACTAGTTGTTTTCTTCCAACAAATATTTGTTTTTTTATACATATGTGTCTTAATGTTTGTACTTATTGAGAAAATTTAGTTTCCACTATAATGAAGTTCTTATGAATTTATTGTGAGTAGATGTCACTACTCGAATAATTTCCGTTAGTCGATTTGCACACTACGCGGTGGTGAGCGATTAGTCGAAAGTGAACGGTTAGTTCAATACTTGCTAGCTTGCTTGATTATCATGAAAAAAGTTGCCAGTAGATTAGTCGAATAGATGGACAATTGATTTTAAACAAGAAATCACTAGTTACTCCTTCGGGTTATGGGACGAGAATTGTTCTGTCAAGATGCGTCCCTGAAGGACATCGATATACACGCTCTGGTCAATATTTCCCGAAAGAATTTCTAAACTTGCCTTGTCATACCGGAATATTCCTCTCCACGCTATAACCTTATATTCTTCATCATCTTTTTTTTTTGTGTCTGGGCGAGCCCGGATATCTGGGAACACAATACTCTCCGTATATGAGAAAAGAAAACTGAATTACTTGATTGGGTCAGCAGTTGGTGGACTAGCTCAGCTCAGCACTACTTCAAGCCCAATTTTTTTTTTTGCAAATTGGACATCGTGCCACTCAATTGTCTGCTATATGCAAATTTTGCGCGTCATCTTTTCTGCTATCGCTCGTTCATTTAATCCACTATAATGAGGAGCAATAACTTAAAAACAGAAAATGAATGCGCATTATATGCTCTTTTGTAGAATCAATGGTCTAATCATTTCATTTTTTAATTAGTTTTGGGCCTACCGGAATATCAAATAGTATTATTGATTGTAAGGCACAACATAAAATACGCTTGAAGTTCTTAGTATACAAACCCAAAAATACCAACACTTTTCCTCGTGCCCTTAATATTTTACACATGGCTGTATTTTAAATATTGTTTTTACTTTTATAGGAATACATACATACATTCATACGTATGTACTTATACATAAATAAAATTTTTTGAATATAGTACTTTGCAATTGATATTAAATATTGTATTAATAATATGTAAAATAAAAATAAATTATATTCATACATATATCCTGAAAATTAACTTAATTTGTTGGCGTAATAAACAAAAATAATTTGTGTAATTCTTCTTATTTAATCAAAGGCAAAATTAGAACTGGTAAGTAAATACAATTTGTTTTCAATGAAAATAAATCTTTTTGACAATATCGATCGAACCGCAATAACGAGTGATGGTTAAACAGAGAGACAAAAAAGTAGTGTACAATTCAATATGTGGATTTTTATTTTTATTTTTGTTTTTATATTTTTATTTATTTTGATGTTGTTACTTTTTTCAATGTAATTAAAAATACTCCCTGATGAAGGCGCGGAAGACGCTGAAACGCGTAGGAGAAAAAAAGAAACTTTTTGTTTGCTTTTAATATATTACCGACCGAAAAGCTCCTAAAGCATCCCAATTGGAAATTAAACTTTGGTCCTAAGAAAAATACAATATCGATTTTAACTACCACAAAGTTTCAAGCTAAATGAAAGTTTAAGTTACTGGAAGGAGAAATTTTCGGCGTAAGTTTGAAAGTTTTATATTGGAATCGTCTGTATATTTCATTAAAATGTTTTTAATTACAGCGGTTTCCTAATTTGTAAAAAACAAAAAATTTGAAATATTTTCCATACAGGATATATAGTAACTTATGCTTTACACTCACGCTTTACCGCCAAACATTTATTACAAAAGCGGTGTAACGCTTTGAGTTCTTCGATATACCAAAAACAATTAAACTGAAAATTAATTTTTATTTGTGGTAGATAAAATAACACTCAAGAACTGAGTTTTGCGTACTTTCGATCAAAAAAATATCTCTCAAAAAATAATGATTACTACTTTTGATGAAAAAAAATAATTTTGAATCAAAAAATACAAAAAAATCATTATTTTTTCTTTCATTTATTTCAAAACGAAAAAATAACACTTTATGTTTGTTCAAAAAATTATGTATCGAGTTATAATTTTAACTTTTGAACAAAAATATAAAACTCTAAAAATTTATTATCGTTATTGATTGCAAAGTTGTAAATCTGTAATGATTGTGGTTCTTCCTTTAAACATAGACCAACCAAAAATGTTCCTAAAGTAATTTCTGTTCTTAAAGAGCGCCAAAAAAAAAACGGCGTATTTTATTAAAAAATCTAACAGGGATGTTTTTACAACGAGAGGCTAATTTTATCTGACTTGGGACATTCTTTTGCTAATTGATCTGTAAAATAATAAAATGTATCGCTTGTGATCTATGAGAATGAAACCTACCATTAATAAGCTCATAGCTGGAAATTTAAGAGAAATTTGATATTAACTAGCAAAAACAAGCAGGGCAATCGCTGAATCCAACGAATTTTCGTGAAGTATCGTATGCGAAAAAAACTCTCACTGAATCCAACGTAGTACGAAGGTAGCATATACTTTGAATGTTCGTAGCTATTCGGACGCAGCGACGCTATTTTCGTAGAATCGAAAAATCAGAGGTAGACAACTCAATTTCGACAGCTCTTTTTTTTAAGGTGATGCCAGTAACTTAACCTCACTTTTCCAGCAGTTCTATTGCGGTCGTGTATTTAAAGGTATTAAAAACAAGTACATTTGGGCGATGTTTAGTACTCTTCTAGTTTGTAACGAATCCTATTAAGAAATAAAATCCTAGGCACACTTTCACATAACCTAACATTTTTACTGACATTTTTTATTTTAATATAAGGAAAAGGATTCGAGTAGGTAACACTATGAAATAAGATTGCCGTATATTGTCAAAATTACAACAAAAACGCCGCTACTGTTGTCTGATTCCCCCATGGCTTGCTCCCAAGCCAAAAACAAAACAGAAAGTTACGAAACACCAATATTTCTGTTTGCGTTGATAGTATACAAATGTATGTAAATAATCGAAATTATATGAATATGTGTACATATATTAACAATAGGGAAATACAAAATACAGGCAAGTGTAGATATTTAAAATAAGATTTCTAATTGAAACTACATATTTTTATTGGAAGAGGCGGCGTTGGTTGCCAAAATGTTAACGTGTATAATCCAAGGTGAATTTATAGAAGGTGATGGCATAAGAGCAGCTGATTTGATTTTTTCTTAATCACCTGCATGTATTTTGTTTTTGCTTTTGCGTATGAGTTTTCAAAAGCCGTAAAAGCAAGAAAAAAAGTTTTTAAATTTTGACAACTCTTACGCAGAAACAAAAACAAAATACATAGGAATTTTGTAGTTGTATTTATAACACCACCTTGTATGGATTCGCCTTGGTATAATCTTTCCAAAAATTTTTTTCTCCCTCACGTCAAATACTTGGTTGTCAGGTCCATTCCTGAATCGATACATCAAGCGATGGCGAACGCGGCGCTAGAGCAAATGGAATTTTAATTTATGACAGCGCGTTACGTCCTGAACTTGTGAGACAGAAGTGAAAAAGAAAGAAGATAAAAATGAGAAGAAAAAAATGTAAATATGTAGGATAAAAACCAAGCACCGAACTTCGAGGGAATGAAAAAAAGTCAAACGTTTGACGCGGTTATTCGAGTATAGTGTGCGCTGCCGCTTGTTGGTGTTATAAAACGCCACACTTGACGCGCCAAAACAAGTTACTCTCTCAAGTTTTGATTTCATGATCCAATGAAATTCGTTTCAAAATTGCGTATCTGGCCTAGACAGTTAAAAGGGGCCTACCTTATGTTGGGTCTCTTAAAAAAAGATGTGAACTTTTCAATGGAATAAACCGCGCATCTCTAGCTTTACTAATTGTTTTTTTTTTAATAAAAATTAATCGCATTGACTTGAAACTCATTACTGTAATGTTTTTGGGGTGGCCAAATACGAATCTGGCATTAGATTAAAAAAATCGCAATGGTATTTCAATTTAAAAAATAATCATGGTAATTTTGAATTGTAATAAAAATAAATCTTTTTATTAATAAAACAAACCAAAATCAAATTAAAATTTGGATTAAATAGAAAATTTAGAAAATAAACTTCAGCATACGTTGATCCCGTTTAAAAAATAAAATTGTATTAAAAAAGAAATAATTCTAAGCTATTTATAAGAAAAATTACCTTTTCGCCATTTAATATTTTGATTAAAGAAAATTTCAATTTACAGACCCGACTTTTCAACAGTTTTATTAGAGTACAGATTTTATACTGAAATATTTAAAGAATCCAATAAACCAAAGTAGAAAGCGTGTATAAAAAAAATGTCCACTAAAATAAAAGAAAGATTTTGAATTTTGCCAGATTCCCAATCAACCTTACCAGTAGGCAAAGACATTAAAATCGACTTGTTAAATTTATAATCTGGATTTCAGACGTAAAAATGACCTTACTATCCAGATTACATGCATTGGTACTCTAAATCCAAGCTATTTAGCCAAAAAAATATGGCATGATTTGCATTATTTTTTTTCACTTCAGTAGTTAAATTTGAAGAAGCTCAATTAATGGAAGGTAAGAATCGACGTCCAATTTAACGCAGAATTTTTTTCACATTTTCGCACTTCTCTTCAAGTTCCGCCAAATCGCAGGCTCTACATCATTATGTTAATGGTATCGATTTGAATAAACTACCATAAATAAAAATGCCACATAACTATGCTTTGTCTCACGTTTTATTACTTTAAAATTACGCTGTTATTTTTAGATTAAAACTATTATTTTTTTCGTGTAATTTGCTGATAAAAATCAACACAACACAATTATTCGGGCGCTGCTTACTTACCGCCTATCCATTTGTTAATTTCAAAATTAATGTATAACCATTTTTTCTTTAAGCCATGTTTGTCATATTGTTTTTCTTACAATTTGTGTTTCGTTTTGTTTTTTTTTCTTTTTGTTGCTCCACATTTTCAAATAGATATTTTTGTTTAAGAAAAAATAGTAAAGCTATTTTTAGGGTGCACACTTTAAGCTTTGTTTGTTTGTTTGTTTAGTGTTTTTTTTTTGTTTGTTTGTTTGTTTGCAGTAAGTTAAGGAATAAAAAATATACATATATGTGTGTGACGCTCTTCGTTGTCACGCTGAGTGTTAATCACACACCAAACGGATAGCTTTGTCACTTCGCAACAGCTGCGTCGCTTAGGTATTATACATAATATTGTGTGTTTTAAACCGACAGTTCTTATTCAATTCGTTCGTATGTTTGTGTTTGTGTTTGTGTTTATATTTATGTAAGTGGAAATTTTTTGTATTGTTAAATACCATTACAACTAATTCATACGCTCTTACAAACTACTTTAAAGTGCAATTTAAACATTCTCATTCGTTACCTCATTCAATTTTGTTTAATAGATTTGTTTTCATTTCTTTTTCTTCTTCTTCTTCTTCTTGTTCCCTTCTACTTCCAGGCTCCTATATCATCCCTATTATTACTATTTTGTATTATTATTATTATTATTATTATTTCTATTGCATATAACGGCTTTATTTTAATTATTACGGTTAATATTTGAAAAGTTGTATCGTTTTGTTTTTGTTGCATGGTTTTAGTCAACGCGTTATTGTACAACACGTCACAAACGGCATATAGAATAATGCATCACTATTCAGAAATGGCGGCGCAGTCCGTCTCATCCTTTGGCTCCAAAGAGCGATACTCATCCGAATCTTCGCTGCAGGCGGTGCCAAATGATGTGTTGTTCTTTGTATCCGCTGAACAGCCGCTTAGGTCTCCAGCTTCGGTATCGGGACCCGTTATAATGGGTATGGCATGCTGCTTGCCCGATGCGGTCGGCTGCTCTGTTATCACAGTCTGTAGCAGTAGTTGTTGAGTAGGCTTGGGTATTATAGTTCTTGGCGTGCTGGTTAAAGTTGGAAAATGTTCAGACTCCTCCTCCTCCTCTATACTAACGCTAGCGTAGCGACAGCGTTCACTCAACGATGTCATAGCTGGATTATCATTATCCTCATTATCTATCGTGTGCATTGAGGTGGCCGTTGCCGCCGCTGCTGCTGGTGCTGCTGCGGCTGCGGCTGCGGCTGAAGTGCTTGCCACATCGGCATCGGTGTGTGGTGTAGTGAAATCGACTACATCGCTTGATGTTGTAGTTGTCGTCGTGGTTATAATGCTCTCTTCGATGGTGCTAACATTCGGCGAGAACTGAGCGTGCCGCTGTGTTGGTGAGGCTGGATGGCAGCCGCTAACGGCAACGACTGCTTTACATCCAGTGGGCAGCAATGCATTCGTTTCGTTGTCAATGCACGTATCGTACTGCGATATCGATGTGGACGTAGACGCACAGAATGATGCTGCAAAATGAAACAAATGAATATCATATAATAAATGCATCGGGTTTTCAAAACCAAAATTTTTTTATTTAAACCTACACTCAATTTTTTCACGACGTGAGATCCAATGCTGCATGCTGGACAATGGCGCTAATTTTATGCGATAGAATCTTGTGCCCTTAGAGACGCGATAGCGATTTTCATCCTAATTATAAGTGGAGTGAAAAAGATGTTGTATAAAATGTATAGAATTGCGAGCCACCATTAGACTGGGTCATAAAAAAAAGTTAGCAATTACAACCGCTAGTTTAATAGCTTAATTTGAGACTTGGCGTACCCTAAAAACAGCGAATGTGTTAAAAAGATAACTTTGAGTGCTTTACTGTTACGTTTTCAAAGAAAGAAATACCTCCCTTACTAAAATTTTTAATTTTATGAATAGTAAAATTTTTTTTAGGCAGGGTAGAAATTAAGTTATTTGAGCTTAATAGGCTAAAGAAGCATTCCAGAGCAAAACGAGCCTAGAAGTATTTATAGTACTCAAAATTATCTTTTCAATGATATATAATACTTTTGAAAAAAGCCTGCACTTCAGTGCACGAGGCAGAAGTAAAACTTATTTGCCGATTCCATAAAGAGATAGAGAGGGGAATGTGCGTAAGGCTATAACCATTTTTGGCTTTGAAATTGTCTTTTATCCTCATTTAGAACTAGTTAGGAACGCACTAGTGCCAACCCAGTGCCAAACTACTCTCGAACGAGTAACAAAAGAGCACTGAACTAGTTCCATCTCCATCCTCAATTAATAGTTTCAAACTAGTCTCGTACTATTACGAACCCAATCCGGACCTAGTTTTGAACTGATCCCGAAGTTGTCCCAAGCCAATTCCGAGCATGTCCCGAACTAGAACCAAAGCAGTCCTGAACTAGCCCTCAACTATGTCCGAATCCATCCCAAATTAGCCCTGAGCTGATCCCGAACAAGTTCCGAGCTAGTTCTGAAATGGTGTTGAAAAACGTCCCAAAATAACTAGTCCCAAAAATATGCCAAATTATACCAGATATAGTTCCCAAACGGTTCTGAACCTAGAACTGAAATCATCCCAAGCATTTACCCAGAAAATTTTGCATAATTTGACAATTGCCAAATAAGGAAAACCAACTGCATATTTTGAATTTTTGTTTAAAATGAAAATGTGGGACTTTTTTTATTGTAGTTGTCGTGTTTGTTATTATTGCTGTTGTTGTGGTCGTGATAATTGCAAACATTTTTCTTTTATATGGGGACCGACCCGGTCTAGTGACCATATATTACAAATGCTCGATAAAACAGTTAAGTTAAATGTTTCCGAAATAATAATACTACTCACCTTTTTGGCCTGACAATACTCCCTATCGACTACACGCCCAATAGCATAGTAAGGCACCGGTAGGAGCATATTTTCCATAATTGTACTTTCGCTCGGTGCAGGAGTGGGCGGCATGCGCAGATTCATTGTCGACAGACTATCTCCATGGACAAAATATAAAACTGGCGAGTCCTGCACTACCATGTATTGATTATGACGAACACTCCAAACGACAAAAACGATATCACCCTTATTGCATGAGTCCAACAGCATGTACTTATGACTAGAACTTGGACTGAAGGATCGAAAAAAAAAGAAACAAAAAAGAAAAATTTAAAATGAATTTTCATACCCGCACAAGTCGCATGTGCGCATAATACTACATTCAAACTTACGCCCTTAATGCCGGATAAGAAGTCTCCATTTCCAGACGTTTTGAGCGCTCTTTCTCCACGATGAGCTCTTCCTCCAGTCGATTTTTGTCCCGATTCAAATAATCTATTTTCTCTTTGAGCCAACTATTGCCCTCTTCATTGGTGAGCGCATCGATACGCGTTTTCAACTGATAGATCTCTTTAGTGAGCAAAAGATTCTGCTTACGCACCAGATCCAGCTGTCGATCTTTCTCCTCGAGCATCTCTTTCAATATATTCACATTACCCATCACAGATTCTGAGTTCAAATTGAGTTTGGTTTGCCAAATAGTTCGTTCTATCTCCACTGCTGCGGCGATGGCTCTCTCCTTTTCACTCTCAAAAGTGCCACGCAATTGGGTTATAATAGCTTCATGTTCACTGCGATCCAGCATATTCTGATCGATGTTGGATGACGGGCGCTCCAACTTTTCGAGACTCGTTTCGGACGGCGAGAGCTCCATGGAGGTCATAAGTTTGTAGCGGCAACGCAATGATTCGATTTCCGATTTGTGTTCGTGCAGCAACTCTTCGCGTGCTGTCGCCACCGCACGTTGCTGTTCTAATTGTGCTGCATTTAATTGCTGTTTTAGCTCATCCAATTGTGAGTTCAATGCTTCTGTGTCGCTAAGCTGTTGACGCAAAATGGCAAGCTCACTGCCATGCTGCTGAACTGTGTCATTTAGCATGGCTTTCGTTTGGAGCAATTGCTGTTCGCGTTGCTCACTTTGCATGCGTATTAAATTCGACTGATCGTGGAGCATTTGTAGTTCGGATTGCAAATCTTCCCGGTATGTCGTGGTATCAGTGCGGCAGTGCTCCAAATCAGCACGTGCTAAACGTATACATTCCGACGAAAGCTTATACATAGCGTTTAAAATGTTCCGTAAACGGGATACCTCAGCGCGTGCTGATGATTCGGTTTCGTCAGTGAGCGTCTCAGCACTCTGCATTAATAATATGGAAGTGGCTGTGCTGCGTGCAACTGTTTCTATGGTTGTAGTGGATGTGGCTGCCGTTGCCAACGATGGCGTCGCTGCTTGTGCTACTTCATCTGCCGTCACTGCCAGCTTTTCAAATTCGGCCTCCGTGTCCGTTTCAGATCCTTCACAGCCTATACCGAGCTTCTGCAGTTCCCCCAGCCTAGGGTGCTGCAACGGTTTATCACCTATACTCATTGCACTTGTTGCCGCTTCCGCTGAGATTGAAGTGCCGAGTGCGGCAACAATTTGTTGGCGCAACAGCTCTTCCAAGCGGTCCTTCTGATGTGGGCCCGAACGTGAGACGAAAAAGTTTATCACAGGTCCCATGTCGGGTAACTGGATCTCTGGTGCCAAATCTGGTAGGTGGGACGACAGCACATCAATGTCGGACTTAGTGATATTCGGCAAACGCGCATCGAAAAGAAGTGGCGTCTCATTGGCAAAGGCAGGCGGCATATCGTTCATGCCAGGGAATAAAATATTTAGGAAGTGTCCGTCGAAATTGGCATTAAATTGTTGCCTTCGTTTGATCTCTTCGCTGTGAATGCTATCAAAGTCTTCGGCGAGTTTAGAGCCCCACAAGCGGAACTCACCGGAGAAGATTTTGCGGCGTACCACCTAAAAATTAAATACAAAAACAAAAAAAGTTTATTTCAGCCAAATGCAGATTTATTTCTCGCCAGCTTACCTCTGTTACGGCAGCCACATAAATACATGGCGCTTGGTGTATCTGTTCGATAATCTGTATATGCCGCTCGGCACGACGTAGACAACGCAGATAGAACAGCAATCGATTATCGAACTCGCTCATGCTGTTCTCCACGTGTACAATGCGATTCAAACGCATATGTAGATTTACGCCCAACTCATCTTTGGCTCTGGCAATGATGCGTCGATGCTCGCGGATTTTTTGATGATTACCAACCATTACTGCCAATTGTGATTGATGCGAGGCGCAAAGGTCCGGCAGTATGGAGGGATCACGCAAATTGTTTGCCCGACTTTGATTCTGTTGGAAAGCTGTGGAAAGCTCCTTTTGATCTTGTACCATACGTTTGACTTTATATCTGAACTCCTCCAATTTGCACAGCCGATCGCTCAAACCCTTGATCTCCTTAACATCGGGTTGTTCGGCTTGTTTAAGAATATGTTGCACTTCGCTCTTGAGTTGAGCGTAAACATCCTTGTCGAAGGTGCCTAGTCCCTGTATGCATTCCTCGCACATGATGATTAATCGATTTTGATTTTCCTTAGATGTAATCCATTGTAAGAGATTCAGTTTGGGTCGCGTGCTGCTGCTGGATGAACTCGCCTGATTACCGACTGCCATCGAAGTACTCGTTGTAGTTGTCGTTGTCGTCGTCGTCGTCGTCGACGTCGGATCATCAGCCGAGTCAGTGCCCATTTTCGGTTTCTTGTTTGGCGAAGTCGAACTTTTATCATCAGCGGTGGCATTATCCTCGCCATCTGCATCAGCCGTTTCAGTCTGTCCACCGCTTAACGGTTGGTGTGCAGGCACACCACCTGCCACTAGCACCGATTCTTGTGTTGAATGCGAACGCGAGAATACATCATCTGGCTCCAGAAACTCATCGAATCCATGGAAATCTGCTTCAGCCAGAGGCATCAAGCCAGGCAAAATGGGAATGCGCGACAACATAGTCAGGTCATCGTTAAAATTATGCAATAACTCCAAATAGTTATCGCGATTTTCCAGATGATGATCGAATGCCGAACAGAAGTTCTTAAAGCGTTGCCGAAATTCATCGATCAGATCCTCCATATTAGCCACAACAGCCGACCAACCCTGCTGCTGTAGGTGCTGTTCGTGCACCAGCCGCTCAGAAAGACGCTCCTCATCGCGCGCATACTCGTGCATCTTTAGCGCCAATTGAGCGCGTTTCTCCACCGAAGAATAGATGGGCTGCAATTGCTTGCAGCGCTCAACTTGTTCGCTTAAATCTCGATCTGGTTCGTTTGGCTGTAATGGTGGCGGCATACGTGGCTCACCGGTCAAAAACATATAGATGGGATTCGTGTCGGTGCCAGCCGAATAGTAAGAGACCTGTGTTGTCGGAGCCAACATCTCACCGCCACTCACTAATAGCACAATATTCGCAGCCGGTATGCCGTGTAGGCGCTCGATGGTATCCTTGAGATTTTCGACAGAAGACAAAGCCACTGTCATATCAAAGGACATCATACGTCCAACGTCGACATGGAACACGTACAACATCATGAGGTTGTGGCTAATTACCGGTGGTGGGCGCGAAGTGTATGTGACGACCCTCGCTATTGGCAGTGAAACAGTATGTGTTTTTCAAAATATATTTAGTTATGTAGGTATGTCTATATATATATTTTTCCTTATAGCACTGAAGTGCGGCTGAAATATCGCGGGAGCTATAGAGAGCGCGTATACAAAGTAGGAGAGTACAGCGGCTAAAAGAGTGGTAGCTGTGCGTTTTGCTGGTGGTTGTGACGGAAGCAGTGGCGATCGGCGTAGGAATCGAGTTATTGCACACAAACATAAAAATGCTGTTGATAGTCAATCGATTTTTCTGTGGGGAGGAAGTTTTAATAAAAATAAAAAAAAGTTAAATAAAATACAATTTTTTTTGTAGATACATATATAAAAATGTAAATTCCTTTTATGCGCAATTGCTTAATATAAGAAGAAACAACAGACATTATTGAAAGCCACATGGAAACCTTAAATAAATACAGAAATATGTAAATCGTCATTTCCTTATGTTTGAAGGAAGCAATTTAAATGGGAGTGAAAACCATATGTATTGACTTTTCGAGTTTTATTACAAAATAAAAAGCAGAATGTAGCGGTTGAACGAACGACTGTTCTTACGTATGAATCTGTTTATTACTGCAGCTAAGGTAAAGGCGAATGGAGTTCTGCAAAACCTAGATAATTTAGAAATTACTTTTCTAACATTAAGGAACTGTGAACAGAAATTAGAAGAAAAAAATATATGATTACCATTTAAAATTCTGCTAGGTGCTCGTAAGAAAAAAATAATAGCACTACGTTTTAATCAAATTTTTTGTTAAAACATTGAAATACCGTTTAAGCCCTTAACAGCTGTTAAGTTACAGTATTATATAAGTAGAAAGCAAAAGGCACACGGCGACGTTTTTTACGCACGACCAGGAATGCAAATTCGAAGACAAAGACATTGATTGTATTCGTCACAAAGAAACGATATAGATAACAACAAAAACGTCGATACTGATATCAATAATTGTGATAATAACGATGTCTAAAACTAGATATATCGATTACGATGACGAAATGTTTCTTTTTTTTAACGCAGTAGCAAAATAACGCTCCAACTCGGTTACCATTTGTTTTCGTTGCAAGAGCAACCGTGTTAGCAGTAATCCATGAAACATGCGATTTGTTTGGTCCTATTTAACCCTAGATACCTAACGTGGAACCGACAAGTACGCGAGAAAAAATTTGTGATCTCTTTTCGGTAAGCGCGTCGATCATCACAACGCTGCTTATCAATTAATTGTTGTAAAATAAAATGAAATGATTTATTTTATAGATAAATAACTGATGCACATACATGATTACTAAATATGTATGTATATCGAAAATTTAAACTAATTCATAAAATTAAAACATCCTAAAAGTGTTCGCAGAATCGACGAATGGTTAGGGTTTATAGGGGGTGAGCGAAGGCTAGGTTTCTAGGGTTAAGAGCGTAAAATAGTTGTACCTACGGACAAACTTTTGTTGGTTTGGTTATATGCTGAAAAATTACTACCCCGTTTCCGTTAGAAATTTTCAGAAAATCTCAAAAAGGGGTGTTCAAATTTGTTTTGTTTTAGAGATAAACCATTGCCGTCGGTGGGACAATTGCAAACACAATTTTATCAGTGTTAAATAATTTGAATAATAACAAGATTAAAACAATTATTAAATTTTCATTTCATTTTCATTTAATTTTAAAAGTATTATTGGCGTTTCAATCGTTTTGAGATCGATTTTACGAATTTCCAAAAATCGTCAAACTTATATTTTTTTTATCGTTGTGGACCAAAAAAAAATACATTTCACAAAAATTTCTGAAACTTTGCACAAATTGCTCAAAATAAAGTTTCGTAAAACGAAATTTTAAATATCTATGACAAAATATTAAAAAAATTTTCATTTTGATAGGCAGCGGCGCCTCAGAGGCAAATGCAGAGCCTTTCCTACTTTAGTTTTAATTGAGGATCTAATGGGGAAGTGAAGTGAACCTATATCCTCTGCTTCTCAAGACAACTTCACTTAGTGGCAATCCCTTTTCTGCAAACGAGGTTCTGTCGATGGAGATATCAGAAAGACGAGAAAAAGTCGAGTATATTATGGTGATAGGGTGCCGCCGTATTGGCCGCCGCAATGTCGTTAGAGGTGACAAATGGAGTGATTTATGACGACGGTGGCCTTGGACGTAACCTCTGTCCGGGGATTGTTAGAGCGCTGTTTGGGAGCTATGTCGAGGATGCTACCGAATTTAAAGAGGGTTAAAAAAGGAGGATATGAAATGTTAGAAAGAGGAGAGTAAAAGATGTTCTAAAAAGGAGAAAAAGATATGTCAGAAAACGATGAATATGAGATGTCAGAAAATGTGGAATTGAAGAATCATGCATAAAGCATAAAACGATGAGAAAGATGCACGAAAGCGAATATAAAGAGAATGAATAAAAGTTGAAGTACGAGTAAGTTTGAAAACGATAGAGTCCAGAACGGTGTCGGAGAAGTTGTATCGAATTGAGTATACTGCCAGTCATAGAAGATCAATATGGGCGTACGTGCAAGGCCATCTTTCGGAACGACTCTGCAAATGTTTGCAGACCTCGAAATACCCATCCATCATACCATGAAAACGAAAGTGGTCTAATATAAACCGCACTCTAAGACATAGCTAAAAAAAATTCTAGAAATGTGTGAGGAGGAGAAAATTCCAAACGAAATTTGTAAAAACCTTTTCTTGCAGTTATTGCCGCCAAGTATGGATCAACTTGTTATTAGAATATATTTGTCGACTTTTTCTATTGCCGAAAAAAAAACAAAAAATTATTTAGATACTGAAGAAAATACTTGTCCTACGAAACTTTACAAATTTTCTATTCGTACGAAAATAAAAATATGCCCTAATCTATGTATCTATCTATACTATAATAAAACTGTAGAAAAGTCGCGTCTGTCGAAAATTTATTTTAGAAAAAATGACCGAAAGTGATGCAGGAAATGTAATAGAATTGCACCATTTGTAGAATTTTTATCTGTTTGTTTGTTTGAATGCAGTAATCTCCGAAATTACTGAACAGATTTTCAAGGGACTTTAACTGATGGCATATGGCATAACAGGCATAACATAGGGTACATTTTATCAAAATATTATAATGTATATATATTTTATCAAAATATAAAATAAAAATAAAAACAAAACTATTGAACAGAAATGGCTTAGTCATTTGCTTTTGAATGACTTTTTATTTCAACGATATCAACGCAGCCGTTGATTATTTTTTGTTGTTGATTTTTTTTTAATTTTTAATTTTTAATTTTTAACGTTCAATGAAAATGATTCTCGGTTGCATTGATAAGAACGGAGGATAATGCCAAGCATAATTTTATACAAAAAAATTAAAGCGTAGCGCCGCACGCTAGGTATAAATGGTACACATGTGCATATATAATAAAAAAAGTGTTTTAATCATTTTACAGAAAAATTATACTATAAGTTTCCTTATATCGAAAAAATATTAGAGTATTTCTTAATAAAAAAACTGCTTCCATATGAACCGTTTTTCTCCATTTGATACATTTACACTGTTTTAGAAAGACCCCATCAGCTAAGCCGCGATAATTGGAAAGCAATAGAAAAAAGTAAGCTGCTAAGGTTTAATTGGCCACGCGTTTATCTATACGAGTATGTGAGAAATATAATGCAAGCTCAACAAGTATTCTAATTCATAAACTAGTATTTAATAGGAAGTCATACTATTTTGGCAGTAATTAGAATTGTATCTGTCGCAAAATGAAGAAATGTAGAAATTTCAACATTTAACCACGTAATCACCGTCAACTCGCATGCCACTCAGAATTATACGCCAATGCTTTGCTTAATCGGCTATTGGTACAATATTATCTCGTTTACATACTTAATTTGGAATTTAGAACTGGTTTCTTAAGACGGCGTTCAGACAGGGAAACTTTTGTCGCGGCAACTCGTTACTTGTAGGAGAGAGAGGGACGGGGAAAGGGGAAGTGCACCGAGTTGCTCGTGCTCGGGCGACACGCTTTGTGTTCTTATTCATCTCAGTCGGCAGCTAAGAAATTTGACATTCCTTTTCATTTATAAATTCTTTCAGTGGTTGCAGTTTTGTTGAGTTTTAAGTGAATACATGCGGTAAGTTGGGAAATGAAATTTTGTTCTTATTGTTTTGCGATTAAATATACACATGTGTATGCATATACTATACATATTAACGTAAATTATGTTAAAACTTCATTTTTCAACTCACTTGTAATCACAAAATTTATCAGAATGTGTAAATGCCGCATGCCGCTTAAGCGAAGCGTACATAAATTTGCGAAAATGATATAAAATGAAATGCCAGAAAATTGCCTGAACAGAGTTGCGACGAGCAACACCAAAAGGGAAATCGCCGATAATAAGCAACAAAAGTTTCTCTGTCTGAACGCTGTCTAACTGAATCGGATGCAATATGTGTATTGTAGTTGTTTACCGTGTTTTGTTTATACAGCAGCTCAACTATCATCAGCTGTTTTATCAGTACTAATAAATATTGCATCAATAAACAAATAAAAACAAAATTACTACTCGTAACACAAAGAAAACATGTGTATTTTTTTTAATAAACCGCAATAACCTTACTTAATACTTACAGTAGCGGAAAAACCTATTGGCACAGTAAGTTCTTTTATTATATTCACAAAGCTTTTTATGCTAAAATTTGTTCGTTATTTTTTTATCCAAATATAGCTCATTCTGTAGCAATAGTCCAATAAGAACTAGCTATATAAGCACAAATTTCAAAATATGAACAAATTTCAGCAAATTGAAAAAAACAAAATCCATCAAAATATAAAACTTTTTAATTAGAAGTTTTAACAAAAATCAGTTTTGTACAAAAAAAATTATCAAACATCATCGAAAATGTTTAGCCACTTAGAACTTGCACTTGGAAAGCTCATGTAGAACGGAAGGTAAATCCGGTATTGAAAGTTGTTGGACCCCGTGTCGGAGAAACTTTAGTAAGACTTGGAAACTTTAGTAATCAGACCAATCATCACGTATTATGTTGTAGTTCCGTGGCCTAGAACCATGATTAAATCCACAGCTACTTCACAGCATGAACAGCGCATAAGGGTCGACACTGAATGCTTTATTGGAATTGCTACCGTTGGTCTTAGCGATACAAGGACGCAATACAAATTATGTGTCGACTACATTCTTTTGGATTATGACACGACGATGAGAGCTCCGAGCATGGAAATCTGTTTGGAAGGCTGTCAGAGCAATAGCTTTTGTTTTGGATCTAAATGAAAAACTGATGCCGAGAGTATCTTTTGGTAGAAAGTATAGCGCAAATTATGCTACAACAGAACAATGGAGAGATGCATGTACTCTTTTGGGAGGCACGGTGAAAACTTTGGACACTGACGGCTCTAAGGCAGAGAATAGAACTGGTTTTCGATGATTTTCGGCAATGACAACTGTTTTCCAATCGTAGATAAGCTGCACTAAAAGCCTTAGAGATTGCACGCACCTGTTTAAAAATTGTCCAAGAAACTAAGTTGAGGTTGAACGCTGTTGGCAAATGAAATAACCTTGAACTCATGTGGCATATTTGGGTCAGATATCTTTAGAAGGGAAAACATTCATTCTATATCGCTCGACAAGCTTCTCTGGTTCATCGACGTGTCTGAAAGTTTTGTCGAAGAGAAATGGAGTCTCATCCTCAATTTTCCCCTTATCGCTTATTCCCTTTATCGTTCCAAGGCCTCAAGTGAAATGAGTAACTATGGCTCAGTGCTTGGAAAGCTAATTTTGGATTTTCGGCCTACCTCAATTCTATTCCATTCCATACTAAAATTGAATGGACTACAAGACCGCGAATTTTTTTTTTTTTTAATTCTGATTAATTCCGTTTTCTTTTCTCGCACAAAATTTAACCTTCTTATATTATAGCATTTCCATTAAGGTTATCCATCGTCCTGAAAAATAGCTAAATTAGAAGAAAAGGTTGCACTTTTACTGCATCAGAGTGCAATATTTTAAGAAATGAGCGCGCAGCCCGGTGAGAAAAACAAAGGGGGCAAAATTTTTTGGAGAAAAGAAAACGTCATAAAACGTTTGAAATCTTGAATTAAAAAAAAGTTCCATAAAAGTCTTAGCATGAGAAACATTGTGATTAATGTGAAAAAAATTACTGCGCCAATATTTTTTTCCAGCACTGTATGTATTTAACTACAATTTTATTGCGAAATGCGATACCTTTGTATTTACGTGTGTTTTGAGGATCGTCATCGAGTATATAATTTTTTTTTTAGTACATTATTCGCAGTATGCAATATAGAGAAAAGCAAACAAATAGATAATACAATTAAACCAATAACAATGATAGAACAACACAATAATTCCAGTAAAATATGTGTGAATGACTGTTCACATAAAAACACGACACAAAAAAAATGCGATAAGTCGTCTGTGAATTGTTCAGATATCGAAAACAAATCAACAGCAAAACACGCGGAATAATATAAAGCTTCAAAACAAATCAAAACGAAAACAAAAAAAAAAAACAAAATTGAGACAAACAAAATTGAGACAAACAAAATAAGACACAGAATGATAAGGCGAATAAATAGTCAACGAACCATATGCTGGGTACATATGTACCTACAGAATGCAGAACACATTTTAATATTGCATATTTTTTTACCACAACAATTTTGCTATGTTTTGAAAACAAAAAATCAAGTTTGCGCGCGGGCTAAGTGAATTTCGTATAAAGGAATTTGTATATTATAGGAAGTAGATAGTAGATATGTTTGGTAGAAAAAAATAAATTTGCCGCGAGAAGCCAAAAACAATTATTTTTATATGTATAAACCATAAAAATAAATCAACTACAAACTTGAATGGAATAACATATAACAAGTGAAAATAATGAAATCAAATTGAACTAACAAATGAGTATGAAAAAATTATATTTAGGGGAACTAGGCGAGCAAAAATTTCCTCACCATTACAATTTAGAAGTACACATGCACACATACACATCCATATATGTACATGCAGTAGTTGAATAGCAATTTACATATGTAGTATGTCAGAATGTACATACTATGTAGTATGTACGCAAATCATAGCGAAATCGTTGAAATGAATGAGTTTATTTATCGCTGCTGCGCCGCGCAATAAAACTTTGGCAGCCTTTAAGGCGCTTTGCTTACACGTGTCCGACGCAATAACCAGACAACAACAACTAATAGCATATGTAGGTATTGCACATACATTCACACATGCATAAATAAATAAATAAATAAATGAATAAAAGTAAAAGGCAAAAATTTATAAAAATATAATTCTATGTAACACGAAATTAGCGTGTGCTCAGCGTATGAAAGCGGACTTTTTTCTATACACATACATACATACATATCTACTGTATATATTTATACACCAATGAACAAAATAATAGAATAGAATAATGACATTTAAAAAATTTGTATTTTATTATTTTATTTTGAACATGTTTTATAAAGAAAATATTACCTACTCTATTTATAACAAAACAAAAAAATATTTTCATGCATAAATCAAAGTTTCAAACTTCTCATGATGCAATAATATGTAAAAAGGTGCTGTACTTAGTGACAGCTCGTTTTGCAGCTGCCTTCACCCAACGTCGCATTTTGGATGTGGGGGGAAAATGGGAAGAAATTAATGCTGTTTTAGGAAGTTCTAAGGCCCACTTGCGAGAAATCCAGAGTTAAATTTATAATTAAAGAGATAAGTAACTCAGAGTTAATTAAGCTTGTACTTTCATAGCCCAGACATTGTCTAGCATCAAATAAATACAGTGAATCAGGCTAAATACTTTTCTTTTATGACACTTTCTTTTAATTTGATGAATTTATTGAGATTGGAAATCAAAACTATTTTTGCAGGTTCTATTACAACGACGAAATGCTTGGTAATCTGGAATTGGAGCCAACGTATTCGATGGCATTCTCATTATTGTCGAAAAAAGTGATTCGATTTGAACCCAAACATTACCTAATATACCGACCTGTTCTGCGATTTGGTTTCAAAAATGAAATCGATGCAATTTCGACTAATTTTGGTGGTGTTGGTGTTCTCGATTCCGACTGAGTTCAAATAGTTTTCGAATCATTTTCATTCCGAGTCGATAATCAATTGGAACAGCTGTTGTTTGTGTTGAGACAAGAAAGCATGTTATTAGTTTGCGTTCAAAACAACACAAATCATTACTTTAGATTACGAAGAACTCCCGTCAAGTTTGCCTTATAAAGAAATTTACTTTATAAAACCTTCTTAATTTTTTTGGTTTTGCATCGATTAATGAAGTTTGTTTACAAATACATACAGCTGGTATCAATGGTACTATCGTAGGGGTTGCCACCAGTCCACCAGCAGATCCTGTGCAAAAACTACGATTCAAATAGAATATTTCCGCAAACCCCATTTAACATCCACCAATGAATTTTTATAATATTTTTCAAACAAATACTAAGCCTCGAATGAATATAAAAGTAATAATAAATGCTACTAACGTAACAGTTTAAGTTCGAATATGATTTGTGAAGCATGGCAATATGGAACTTTTCGATGGTATTGCGGTTCGTTCCTCTCTTTATATAAGTATTTGTTAAATATAAATATTCTGATGCTCATTTACCAAAGTAATTGAATACAGATTAGAACAATAAAAATTTATAAATCGTCCCAATAATTTGTACTCATAAATACAGAAGGTTTGGCTCACAAACATCAGATATATTTGGGCTTAATTTGCCAAATCAAGACACCAATACATTTCGATTCCGAAAAATTTGATCCGGCAAGGGAATCAAGGGAAGCTTTTTCATGGCAGAAACACAATCGGCGGTTTCCATTCGTGCTGTATCTATAATTTTTGATGTAATTTGCTCCAGTCGCTTCGAACCCGGTGCGAAAAGAAAAACTCACAATCGGGCGATGCTGACCTTGGACGGGAAGACAACACAAACGAATTAGATAAACAAATGCCAGCGAATAAAAGCCTACTGTAATTCGTTATTTTTTTAATGTTCTACTGTTCAAAAAAATCCCCCTCAAAATTAGAAAAGAGATCACATGGTTTTTCACATGGAATATTTTTCATAGCATCCCCATCAGCTAATAGCGTTTTCTTTTCTCGAAATAATGTTGCGTTTATTCTGCCTGTTGCCAGGATTGTTTGTTCTTTTCTAAAAAAAAAATATTGCACTCTCGCCCAATAAAAGCGCAACATTTTCTACCCGCTACCAAATGTGACGGTGAGCTCTGTGCAGCTGATTTTAATTGTATATCTCAATTTTGACACTAACTGCAAGTTATTTGTCTAATTTTTATGCGTTCGATGCAAGTGAAATTGATAGGGTGGCATTTTTTTGTTCTTTTCTCATATGAAAAAATGCAACATTTTCGTAATGTTGTCCTAGAATGAGGTGACATTTATTTCTAGAAAAGAAAACGCTTTAAGTGTATTTTGGAGATTGTTGCCACCTGTTTGTAATGGCAAAATTTGTACAAAATTATACACAAGTATTTGAAATTTTAAAACATGAGTGTCAAACGGTTCGTTTCGGTAGGAAGAAGGTTCATACGTGTATTTTAAAGATCGTTGCTACCTGTTTGAAAAGTCGAAATATTAAAATATGGGTGTCAAACGGTTAGTTTTGTTGATTATATGAAATAGTAAAATATGTATGTCAAATCATACGTTTCGCTATGAGAAATTTTAAGACATATTTTGAAGAGGGTTCCCACCTTCTTGAAAAGTCAAACTAATAAATAAATATAAAAAATTAATACACACTTCTGCTCACATTTACGGTTTTTACAATATCTACAAAGTCTTTCATATTAAATTTGTATATAAAAATAAAGTTTATTCTATAACATAAGCCATATAAATCAAAATTTCACACTTCATACAAAAAAAAAAATCAACATAATTTAATAACTTGTTATCAAATTTTCAAACTTTTTAATCACAAAACAAAAAAAAAACAAATAAAACATTTTTATTGTTTAAGCTAAAAACAAATTTTTTTAACATAAATACAATAAGTCCAAAAAAATTCATATGTTTATTAAAAATTAAAAAAAGTTAAGTAAAGAATAAAAAATTGTAAATTATTTTGACCACAAGCGTACACACATACATTTTCACATGTGCATAAACACTCGTGGACACATTAAGTATAACGCACTGCATTTTTAAATGAACTTATCATATAATTAAATCTGAATAGTAGAAGTTTTATAAGCTTATTTAGACCAAAAAACTGAATAAATTTATTTCTTTTTTTTTTACTACTATTCCCTTGTTTGGCAACGCTGGTTAGTATTTATACAATTAATCTCACAGCTCCCTCATGTGTGCATCTTAGCTTCTTTGTTGTCATGCATTTTTATGTTCCTTACAGATTTTCTATCGGATTTAAATGGCAAACCCCGTGTTGACCTGTTGTTCGATATGCCGCCTACTTCCTCATTTCACGACCAGAGTTGTGTACATTCGGCTATTATTGGATTGAAATCTGCTAGGCAGTGGAAAATAGTTAGTATAATTTTGTACAAGATTACTCTCCAAAATGTATAGATAACGGACTCTCCCTCCTTTCAGCACGCAAAGCAACCTCATAATCCATTACTGACGACACATCAATATTATCAGTATTTTTTGGTGCAATTCAGATCTCAAAAACGCTTTCTTGCTGATCGGAAATGTTTGCCTACCAACATTATCACACACTTAAAATTTCGATTTATCGCTCCAAACCAACAATTTCCAGAATTTGTGATAACGTCTTGATTTATTACTCAACAACAATTTTGATTGACTTCACAGCTTTGGTTTCCGTGTTTTACGTTTCGCTTACAGGCATTTTATTTTCGACCCACCATCTTTTCACTCTTCTTCTTGATATTTTGATTTTGTGATGCAACTCCAGCCTGACGAATATTTGCGTGAATACCGGAAAACCTACTACTTTACCTAATCATATACATATCTTTTTCCTTAAGCCAATTTTAACCATTACTTCAGAAATGTGTTTTTTGTCGTTTTGAAATAACCAAAATTGGTAAAATATAATTTTTATTAAGCAAAAATAGCTTTTAAAATTACGAATTTCCCAAATTTTGTATAATTTTGACTTAACTATTAATACAATAACACTACATAGTATAAAATGAACCCCATATTTTTTTAAAGTGGTAATGTTGAAAGCTACTGAATGAATTTAAACGGACATTTTTTTAATATAATCTATAGTAATTCCAATTAATAGTTTCTAAGCCGTGCCTAAAATATTTAGATGTACAGTTTTTTCAGGTGAAATTTTGTACATAAAGTTACTCAAACAATTTTCATGATTTTGTTTTTTTTTTTTTTGTAAATATATTCGCATTTTTTTTTCATGACACATTTTTTCGTTAACTTTTTTTAAGCGTATATTTCGCTCTATAACAAAAAGCATCAAATCTAAAATTTCGAACATTTTATAAAAATTCAAAAAATGCATCAAATTGTAAAAAATTTTAGCAGATTTTTTTTTTTTTTTTTTTTTTTTTAGAAAATATGCAAGTATTAACGGCTTAAAAATTTCCGCTGAGTTTTGAGATTTTTTTTTTAATTGCAGGCATTAAAGTTTATATGGAATTTTTTTTAAATGTGGGAATATATCCATCGGTTTCCAAAATTTATCCAAATTAAAAGAAAATTGTAAAAATTGCATACCCGAAAGTTTTCTAAAAATTATTATTAAAAAAATTTGAAAATTTGCAATTTTTTTTGCTATAAACAAAAATGTATGTAAACATTTTTCGAAAAATCGTAGGATTTACCAAAAATGGAGTTTTTTATGAATAAAAATATTTTAATATTAAAGGAATCACCACTTAAGATGATAACACATAAAAATCTATTGTTTTGCGCAAATGTTTCATTTAAATAAAATTATTATTCAAAGCGGTTCAGTACTTTATTAAGAGCCAAATCGTTACAAACATTCTCCATATAACCAATTTTATACAATAAGTATATAAGTTTTTTGTGTTTGTCATTTTATATTACCAGATAATAAATTAGAGATATTTCAAATGAAGCGAAACGTAAAGAACAGTTTCTAGAATACCTAAAAAGAAACGGTGTCCAACTAACTCAATTACTTGTCCACGACTGTATACAAGTACAAATGTTACACATCAACTTAGAAATATACTCATTTATGTTTGCTTATATGTCATTACCATATTTTTGTTTTGTCTTGAATAAGAGATTACATTTGACGCAAAATTTTGTTCTTTGTTAGCAGTGGCGATCGCACAGAGGGCTGACTATTTTTATTTTTTAACTATGTACGTGGTTGGTATTACCACAAAGGAGTACTGGGCGTGGGGAAAAGAAAATGCGTATTAACTTTTAAGCTTTTTTCTATTTAGCTACATTTCTTGGCCCATAAATCAGTCACAAACAATTTTTTGTTTTTTTTTTTCACTTTTTTAAATATAAAATTTCATGTTATTGAAAGTATCAGAAATCGCGTGGGGCTATTGCGTCGCTGTCGAGACGTCTGCTAGCATTGAATTTTGAAGCACATACGAATGTACGTACATACATATGTACATACATAGTATGTTTGTCATTCGAATGAAGTATGCCTCAAGTACCGACTTGTTTAGAGAAGTTTACTAGAAACAAACTTGGGTACTTAAGGACAATATTCATTATCACTGAATAACAAATATAAATTAAATAAATTTAAAGACATCCATACATACATACATCCATATGTAGGTACAGTGGTCGTCATATCTTTAGTACCAAAATTCAATACAATTTTTAATATTTTTTTATAAAAGTATGATTCGTTATATAACAATTATCAAAATTAACACAAAAAAAACAACATCAATCAAAATTTTTAGTAGCTTTGATTTTTGATAATTCTTTTTGCTGATGGTGTTTGGCATTTTCTTCCATATAAAAATTTCTTTATAATAAAAAAAATTTTGTTCATGTTAATGGGAGAAAATGCCCAAAACCGTGAGCAAAAACAACTTATCAAAAATCAACACGAAAAGTTTCTGAAAATTCTGAGTGAAAAGTTTGAACATTTTATGAATATTTTTTTGAGAAATGTTGAATTTTTTTTAATTTTTTACCAAGCTGTGGTTTATGTTTATAAGAAAAAAATAATAAAAAAGTGAGTGAGCCAGAAGTAAAACTTCTTTGTGGTAGTAGAAATTAATAAAAGTAGTAGTAGTAATAAGTAGCAGCTTTAGTAAAAATGGTTTTAGAAATTAGTATTAGCATTCATAAAAATAGTGGTAGAAATAAGTAAAAACAGTGGTAGTAATTAGTAGCAGCATCAGCAAAAATTTGTGGAAATAGTGGTAGTAATTAGTAGTAGAACTAATAAAAATAGTGGTACAAATTAGTGGAAATAGTGATAGTAATTAGTAGTAGCATTAGTAAAAATATTTGTAGATATTAGTAGTAGAACCAATAAAAATAGTGGTAAAAATTAGTAGAAATACTGGTAATTAGTAGTAGCATTAGAGAAAATAGTGGTGGAAATTAGTGGAAATAGTGATAGTAATTAGTAGTAGCATTAGTAAAAATAGTTGTAGATATTAGTAGTAGAACCAATAAAAATAGTGGTAAAAATTAGTAGAAATACTTGTAATTAGTAGTAGAATTAGTGAAAATAGTGGCGGAAATGAGTAAAAAAAATAGTGGTAGAAATTAGTAAAAGTAGTGGTAAAAATTAGTAACAATATTGGTTAAAATTTGTAAATATAGTGGTACAAATTAGTAAAGCAATTCAGACGCGACTTTCGTTACGCGATGTAAAATATCACTGCCGCTAAAGAAGTTTTACTTCAATAAATTAGTAACATACGTATGTAGGTGGCAAACAATATTATATTGAATTTCGGTGTTAAAAATATGACGACCACTGTACATATGTATATTGTATAAAACCCTATAAACATTTGCAAGCGCATGCAATGAAAAGTCATCCAATCGTTATTTTTGTGTCGCTGTGTTGTCTCTATTTGAATGGCGGTGCAATTATTGTTGTAAATCATGTCTGACGTTCATCAGATTACTAATGAAGCGGTATCTTTATTGACAACTAGACGCAAAAAATACCTACATACATGCATCCTTACTTGATTACGTCGATTTATACCCGGCAGAAAACGTTGTCTAGTTTCTTTATAGGTGCAAGAATCTTATAGCTTCTTATAGTCTTTCAATAAACTGTCATATTACATCAATGCATACTAATCGTTGAAATTTGTAACGCAAAATAAATTTGCTGTCATAATATTATGTAACTCATAATCGTCTCGTTCGCAAATAATTTGTACACTTTTTGTTCTATACAAAAAAAAAAATTGTGGAACAAACTTTATGTGACACAAAATGCGTGAAATCTTCAGCAAAACAAAATTATCAAAAATAAACTGAAATTTTTTTGAACGTTATGTATTTATGTAAAATCAAAATACTTTTTGCAGTTTCTAGAACAACAACGAAATGCTTGATCCCTAATCTCGTGGAAGTGATCTCTTCGCTTTGCCAAAGCTCCGTGGAAGGAGTTGGAGCCAATGTATTCGATGGCTTCCTCAACATTGTCGAAAAAAGCGATTTGTTTCGAATTTTTTCGTTTATCACAAAAAAAAAATTTTGACAAATTTATTTTTTCTTTATTTATCACAGAATGTCACAAACTTAACATTCGGCTGGGCAAGCAAATTTATCAATTTAACCGGTAAACTCTGAGCTAAATAGATAACCTGCTTTCTCGCAAGTGGGCCTTAAATTTTGATAAATCAAAAAAAAAAATATGTCAAAAAAGAAGTATAGCCAAAACTAATAAAAATGTCATGTCCCTAGTTTTTTACATGACTGTATATAAATATAAATGAATTCCATAAGTAAATATTTATTGGTTTTCGTGGAGTGCCAGTCACTTTCGAATTTTTTTTCTAGGTTTTTAACGGCCCTTCCTTTCAAAATCAATTTTTTTGTCATGTCGAATAACTCAAAATCCCAGAGTTCGTACCAAAAAAAATCTCCTAATTTGGAAATAAAAATCAGCTATAATTATTTATTCTCTCAGTAAAACACTTCAAAAAGAATAAGAAGCGCATATTTACGCGCACCTTCAAACAAAAAATACAAATTTTTTAAATATAAAAATATGAAGACTCATCATTCAACATAATCATTCGTCGAACGCGACGGCAACGATTTCCAACCTTTGTACCTATAATTTCGCTTACTTTAACACAATTGAAGCGGCAGCGAACGAAATACTCAAAAAAAAAAAAAAACAGCTGATTGTCCCGCTTCTATCCGCAACGAACGTTAGAGTAATCCAAATGACAGATATGCAAAATAATATCAAATAGATAAGCCAATAAAAAAAAAAAAAAACCGTCCCAAAAAATGGTTTGACTTTAAACCAGACTTTACATATAATGTAATTATTCTTTTTAAACAACAATTAAATTGATTGCATTTTATTTTATTCTGTAACATTGAAATAATAAAGCAATGCAGTCACCATGATTTGATTTCGCCATAGCCACTGGCGTCGGCGATAGAAATGAAAAAGGTGGATCCTTAGAAGGTGATAGCAAGATACTCGTATCAAAAGCAAATCCGTGGTTATTTTGTTTGTGCAATTCTGAATTCGCCCAATTTTGAAAGTACAAATGTTGGCCTATAAAATAGTAGAAGACGTACATATCGTAATTAGAAATGGCCGCGGGACTAAATATTCAGTCCCAATCCCGCCTATCCATCCTGACATTCAACTTTTAGTCCTGAACGCGCCCATCCCACCGCGGCTCTCGTGGCTCCCAATATCTAACACTGAATAAATCTCACAGCACTGAGTAAAAAGTTGTGTACTTAGTGAACACAAAAACGCGGTCTTCTGCCAAGCAGTGAAGCTACGAGTTGAGGCAATCCGGTTCGTTTGTTCAGTACGCACGGAACAATCGTTGCGCGGAAAAGGATGCAGAATAACAAAATATTTGAATAATGTAGGAGAATGTTGAGACAGAACAAATTTCAGGGGGCAACAAATCTAGACACTAAACATCAACATGCCTTGGTTGCTTCCACAGTTGCCTTGTATTTATTTACAATACGATTGGTCTAATACTTTTAATTTAGTTTTATTTTATTTTCCTTGAAAATGACGCTCATGCTGAGTTAAGACCTTTTCATATTGAACTAAAATACATAAATATGTATGTACATATGTATATGTACACAATGATAATGATTGCGATGATTTTAGTCATCACTGAAATAGGAAATTAGTTCTTTGTTTAAAATTCAGCAAAGAAAGCAATCGATTTGATAAGAAATTATAAATAAAGCAAGTTATTTAGCATTGACCCAAAAACTCAATTTGTTCAATGTTTATATGCATATTAGGGTGGTCCATAAAACCAAGTAGATGACTTTTTTCAATCTCACCTCCTCAATCGGTAATACCACGGTCGAAGATATCGCATATAAATTTTGGTATATGGTACTTATAGTATGGAGGACGAACGGGTTTAGGAGGCTTAGGAAACGCGATGTAAAAATTGTATTCTTTCATTTAAGGGCCGCCCTAATGTACATGTATAATTTGGATGAATGTGGTCACTCCAAAAGAATCGTCCGAATATAATTAGCTTATGATTTGGTTTTAAGTTTATTTAAGTTTATTTAAAAATAGAATGCAAACATTCGAAAAATGGGCAATTCGAGATCGATGAAATTAATCATGAGATTAAGTGGAAATGATTAATGTAGTTACAAATAGTATCAGATGAAACTTTTCAATATATTTCAGCTGGTAAATATGTTAAAATTTAAACGCTCGTAAATGTATACTAAATATATTAGAAATTTTAATAAACAATTGATAGAATTGTTATTTAAGTAAAACTACAACGTAATCTCAATTCCGAAGTGGCA
The DNA here is from genome assembly GCA_951828415.1 of Anomoia purmunda. Taxonomy (NCBI): domain Eukaryota; kingdom Metazoa; phylum Arthropoda; class Insecta; order Diptera; family Tephritidae; genus Anomoia; species Anomoia purmunda. The sequence goes on from OX639993.1 coordinate 22,460,482, forward strand.
ATTCGGTATTCGACATGTTTCTGTACATTTTTAAGCTTTCATAAAAGTTTATAAATACAGCTAATTTTTAGGCAATGGTGAACACGCCGATTGAGTTCTATTAACATTAAATTTCAAATATTTTTGTTTTAAATTAGTGAAAAAATCTATCAAGTTTACGATATACATTCTTATATAACGAAAGCGTATCCACGAGAAAGCTACATCCAGAACAGCCTTACAAAGTTTCAGTTAAATCCCCCATCACCCAACCATGGGCCAACAGCCCACCAAAAGTGGCGAAAATATGAAGGTCTTGATCGATTCTAATGAGACATCGTACTCGTACAAGGGTGTTTTTGGGCTCGCTGATTATGAAGTCAGATTTGGAATATTCGAAATGGCGGATCCAATATGGCGGTATATTTATAAATAAATGATAGCATTTTTATGTTACTGTCTATGCGGATTTTTTTGGGTAGCTAATTACGAATCTGAAAATGAATGTGGAACTTATAGACATAGAGGAAGAAATATGAAGTACTTAAAAAATATACAAACAAAAAATCAAAAAAATTAAAAATTTTAGAAATTCAAAAAAAAAATTAAAAGTTTCCAAATACATATATGCATATAGCCCTGCAATCTCCATAGGCAGGCGTTACAGTCAAAACTCGTATTCGTTATAAGCCACTTAAAAAATTACCTTACGAATGTACACACATATGTATTAGACAAAATATTATATTTTTATAATACCTGATTATAAAAATATAACATTTTGTTTAACATCTACATTCGTTCGCCATATTGGATTTATTATTTTGTATTTTGAGAAACTAATACGCATGTATGTATGTATGTATATGCGAAATATTTGACGTAAATCTTAAAAGTTGCATAAATTCTTTATAGGCTAAAAGAAATAAAATAATTCAAAAGTCGGTCAGGGCCATGTAATTTCAATAATTTGGTTATATACTTAAAAGTACAATATAAATAAAATTTGGTCTTAAATTGAAACTTCCCATGTATTTTCTTCCGGCTCATTCACAATAACGCATTTTTTTTAAATTAACAGCACCACATCTCAGGTCGGATATCATTTGACTCGGTTGGCTCAACTAGTATATTTTTCCGATTTTGTGTTGTTGCTTTACCTACAATTCTTTATCCTACCAAATGTTCTCTTGCTAATCGGTTACAAAAAAACGGGCCTAATGTTGGATGATATATTTAATATTTTCAGGTTGTGTTGCAAGATGCTGTTGATGTTCGCACCTCTGGCAACACTAATCGAATTACGTCAAACATGTCAGCTGTATTTGGTGGGATCGGAAGGCAAATGTCCATTATGAACCGCTCCAACGTGGCCAAACAGTCAATACGGTCCTCTACTGACCGTTTGAACAAAGCAATAAAAAAAAGCGACCAGAATTGGCCGGGTCACACAAGCTCGTAACAAATGGACGGAACTTGGTTGTCTGACTACCATTTGTTTCGGTATGTGCGCAAAACTCACTCTATGTTACAGTATTGGCCGTCTGAGAAGCCGCTGAAGATCACTTGGGTTTTCGCCGATAAACCACATAAGTATGTATGTAAGTTTTACACCGATGAAATTATGGAGGTATCCGAAAAATGGCAAAAGGTCATAGATAATAATAGACAATAGAACTTGATTAAAATTGACATCTGTATTCACGTTTAGGATCTATTTAAACTTCATTGAAAAATATGATCCGACCAAGGATCTTCTAACAGCTAGTATCAGCAGAGTAGCTAATTAAATTTTTGTCATATCAAGAAATCGCTGAATTGTCAAACTTTGTTTATCATTGTAATAGATTTTAATCTGGAGTGATTTGATTGGTTGTGCGCGGCTTTTTGGTGACATTTCTGCCTCGACAGACAATAGCAATATCACGATGCCGCGAATACAAGGTGGCGACAAAAGCACTTCCGTTACTTCGTACTTGCTTCGTTTGACAGAATGACGTAGTAGCAGGAGGTTCTGAGTGTTTGTTTACGAATACAGACTGAGAAACACAGCTTGTGCCACTTGTTGTTTATGATGAACGTTAATTTTCAAATATTTGTGTAAAACTATCTTAAAAACAAATAAAATTAAGTGTCGCGTTTTGAATTGTACATGCAACAGCAAAAACAAAGATAAAAAGTGCAGTTTTTTCAAATTTCCCGCTGATGATGCTGTGACTGTGCGTGCGTGTGTGTGCGTGCAATTCTTTGTTATTGTCAAATTATCACCCTCCTTTTTTCATTATTCTTGGCAGAGAATTTCTGTGACGTGTACGCTGCCGACGTGGTCGTAATCTGGTCTTCTATCATTCTTGTAGCAATATCCGTTTAAGGGTTGCATTTTTCTTCCACTATTATCTGTTTAATGCTCCTTGAATCTGGCCTAATGTTTAGTCCATATAACACACCAGAGACTATAGAGGTTTTTACACCGATTACCGTAAAAAATTTATTACATATATGCAGAACTAATGGGTTCAATTTATGAAAAAAATTTCCTCTCAACAAAAAACGAATAGGTCCGGGTAAAATAAATGTACAAGGTGGCGCAAAAGTAAACTTCCGATGTTTTTTGGCTGTAATTTAAAAAAAAAATGAAAAACTTTGATTCTTCTTGTGGATTATTTTTATTTGGTCTTTTAATTTTTTTTACATCAAGTCGAGAATATGATGTCATGTAAATGGCCGCCGGCACAGTTGATTGTCATTTGAGCCCTTTTTATGGCATTTTCCATCACTTTGGCCAAAACTTTCAGCGATAGGTCCTCACAAAGAACTCGTTGATCATTGCTCTGTAGCGCTCACCATTCACAGTAACCGTTTGGCCCGCGACGTCTTCGAAGAAAAAAGGTCCGATGACTCCTCCAGCGAAAACAGCACACCATACAGTGACTTTGAGCGGGTGTAATGGCTCTTCGTGGGTTACACGCGGATTTTCAGTGCCCCAGAAGCGTAAATTTTGCTTATTTACGTACCCGCTAAGATGGAAATGGGCCTCATCACTCATGATTATTTTTGATGAAAAATCATCTTCCTCTTGGTGGTGATTAAGGATGGCTTGAGCGTATGTTAGACGCGATTGGCGGTCAGCAGCTAACAGCTGATGTACCGTCTGGACTTTGTACGGAAACATCTTCAAATCTTGTACCAAAATTCGCTGTAAAGACCGTCGACTGATACCCATTTGCGTGGCACGTCGTCTGGTCGATGTCGACGGCGCTTCCATGACATCCTCGGCTACAGCAACAATATTCTCTGCAGAACGGCTACTCCGGGGTCTGCCACGCCTGGCAGCATCTCGTGTTGTGCCAGTCTCTTCGAGGCGAGCGGCTAAACGTCGCAGTGTTTCACCAGTAGGCGTTGGACGGCCAGGAAATCTGCGACGAAATTCACGTTGTGCCAAAGTCACCGACCGATTATTGGTCAAATAAATAGTCAGCAATATTCCGCGTTCTGGAGCAGTGTAGCGTAACATTGTTTATTAACGTGTATTTTGCATGTGTTTACTACACAAATGTCAAAACAGAACTGTTATTAGGGGCCAATCGCAAAATTTATAGCATTTTCTGATAGGAGGATTACTTTTGCGCCACCTTGTGCATACTTACATTTTATATGAGTATTAAGAAAAAAGTGACAATTTGTAACAAAAGTGACTATATTTTCTTTGAGTGTACTTTTATTACATATCCTCATGCAGCTAGACGTCATTTCGCTTCAAAATGAAAGAGCCAAATGCATTTGTGTTTCTCATTATGCACTTTTTTTAAACATGTAATTTTATTGTAAATACTTGTCATTAGTCATATGGTGAAAATATCAGGTACGCTCATGAAATATACGAAGTACATACATACTATATACATACATATACATATACACACATACATATATACATATACATATGTATGTACATATTTCTTTTGTGTTTTACCGCTTCACTACCACCTTTCGTTATTTGTCTCCATTTTCCTCAGCGGAGGGTGAAACCGAACGAGGTTGTTGAAGTAACGAGCAGTGTGTGCGGCGAGTAGTAAAATGTGAAAACAGTGTGGCAAAAAAAATAAGGTTTCAATGTTAGGCAGAATTTAATATGAACAGATTGAGTTACTGGGTAAAACGTTTTTATTTTTAAGAAAGGTGAAAGTTTCAAATAAAATTAATATATAAAAAAGTAACTCTAACTTCATGCTGTACTTTGATACCAGCATTTAAATGGTGATTTACTGTACAACTTTGGTTTTTTCTTTATCTTTTCTCTAACCAAAATAAAGGGCGCAGGTTTTTGACAACCCCTATTCACATGTACAGCGGTGTTCACAAAAATAGTAGCAAAATGTATTAGGAAGTTTTGAAACCTTTGTCTTTCTTTATTTAACTTTAAATATTGTTAATAAAAATGGTTACTTTAAATCAAAAGCAAGGAAAGTCGAAGCTTCAAACTTTCTAGAGAATTTATAAAAATTGGAAAAATTAAAAAAAAAATGTTTTTAAAAATGTTTCACTTTGTAATAAGTTTTTAGAAAATTTTCTACTATGTATTATTGAAAATCAACAAAAATTCTTAGATATTTGGAATTTGCACTTTATTATAGGTAAATTTTCATACTCGAAAAATTTCTAAAAATTCGAATGAAAAAGTACAAATGTTTGAAGTTTTTTATTAATTCGTCGTTTTTTAAACATTTTCTAAAAGGTTTCAGACTTCGATTATTTTGTTTTAATTTGCATCGCTTTGTTATAGAATAAACTATGTTTTTTATAAAAAATAATTAAAATTAAATAACGAAAGACAAAATCAATGTATTTTGCTACTATTTTCATGTATTTTATTTCGATAAAGTTGAACTTCACTACTACTCTCCAAGATTATGGAAGTAATTTTTTTCAAAAAAGAAGATACAGATCATTACTGCTTTGATAAACAAGGCGAAGAGCATGAGTATAGTTTCGAAATTGGTTAACAAAGTACGGGGTTGCCACCTGTTAACAATTTTAATAGATTTAATAGGTGTAAGGTTAGAAAAATATAGTGATAGAATGGAGTTCAAACCAAAGCTTATAGAGAATACTTTAGTCGGGCAGAGTTGCTATCTATTAATGAATAAAACACAGCAATATGGGTGTCAAACGAAATGTTATTGAGAATCTATTAGCCACGATATATTCTCGAACAGGTATGTTACCTTTTAAAAAAGTTAAAATGGATATAATTTGTATTTAAAGCAATATGGATATCAAACGAAAGGTGCTATTGAGAATTCATCTATGAAAATGTTAAAAAGAAAAAGATGTACATTCATTTGGAAAAATTTAACATTAAAATTAAGGCTTATTGAAAGTTCTTTATTTACAAAAAAATTTTTTTAAAGAGAACCTTGGTTATGTAAAAGAAAGCAGTATGCGCACGAAACGAAGCTTTTAGAAGATATTTTTGCTCTGATGTATTTTTGAACAGGCATGCCATAAACAAGTTAAGTAAATAAATTATTTAAATTGTGCCAAATTTGGCAAAATGAATTGCAAATGAAAGAGTTTCAAGCCGTCTTAAAAATTAAAAAAGAAAAAATGCAAGGTTAGAAACTATTACAAAGCGGGTGTCAAAAATGGTTTTGAGAATATTTTAGTAGCTTTTTATATTTTATAAGCCGTGATTTGTAGTTTCAAAGTTGGTTGAAAATTTGGTATGCTAATAGTGATTTAAGTTGGGCTTTGTTTGTCTACGTACTTTCTCTTTTTATTTCCAAATTAGGGTAATTTTCATTAAGAACTTTTGAATATTGTAAGTTATTCTACAAGTAATTTATAGTATCCACCAGAAACGAGTATTTTTGATATACAAATCGCGGTTTTACAGAGTGAAGATAGAAACTGATAAAGTGAAAGTTTCTGTATGCTTTTGCTTTCGTAAACTCCTTATATAAAAAACTTTGTTTCCTATTTTCCAAATCTCTCCCTAATTCTTTCCTGTCAAAAACAACTACAAATATTTGAGGTTAAGTAAAAGTCCGCATTCGAAACTATAACGTTTAACAAATATCAAACTCTCAACGCGAATACTGATCCGAATAGCTGACTGACAGTTCTGATCAGATAATTTTTTTTAATGAATATTAAAGTACTCGAGTACCAAAAAAAAAGCCGACTTGGCACATCTCTATCGATGAGCAAAATTTAAAAAAATATTAAGACCCCTTAAAAAGCTAGAAAAATTGTAGAATTTCGATACCAATAAAGTAATAAGTTTGGTATTCCGTTTCACTAATATCCTCATTTGACACCCTACCATTCTTTTTGGTAATTCAAATACATAAAGCCCATATTAATTATTTTCAAAGTCATTTTATCAACACTTAACCACTGTATGTACATCACATTATTCCAAGTTTTCATATTTCACCAAATTGTTTACACAAAATTGGGTCAACGTATAGGATTTTAGAGTCATATATTTATGTTGATGAGAAGCTTTTGTTAAAGAGCAATAACAAAAAATAGCAACATTAATACATATTAAGTATATATTTTTCGAGCAAGGTGGATAAAAGTTGTTTATTTTTTCTACGCTTTCGCAGGGTAATTTCTTATCTCTTTGTGTTTACCACTAATCTCTGTACATAGCAAAAAAAAAAACAAAACTATTACTAATACTAATTTGGCACGATGAGCTACATATGTATGTATGTACATAGGTTGCTATATCAGCAAATAAGTGGCTATAACTTTCCCGTAAATAGTTGATATATATGTACTACATAGCTGTTTATTATTTGGTTGCTCGAAAAGTAGAGCGATGCTGTTCAGGTGACTAGATTAGCCTATCGGCTAACGGTGACTGCTCTAGAATTTAGTCGATGCAGGAAACATAGAAAAAAAGTCATGGGAATACGACGCAATGCGTTGACTGTGTCCTCACACATTCGCCCGCTTTCTCAAGTCAAGCTTCATTTTTTCTGTAACATTACTTAAAGGGTATACATTTTTCACATGCAACACCATATGGATACAACATAAGCTCAATCATGTAGTGTAAACACATCATAATAATTTCATCTATACAATTCATGTGTAAAGTACAAACCAAAGCATTAGGAATGGTTCTATTTCTGTTTATGCGCAATCAGCTGTTTTTGTTGCCATAGAGAAAAACACGTTAAAAACGACGGAAGTAAGGTGTTTTTAAAATTAAACAAAATATATTTTACAACAGTCAGCTGTATTAACACACACAAGCTCACAAGCTTTTACATCTCGGAACAAACAGCACGAACTATCAAGTTTGACAGCCATAATGGATTACACATGCTACGAAAAAAAAAATCTTTTATTCAATGTCATTCAAATATCCACCTCAGAAGCGTTGAATCCAATTGTCAATATCTCTTTCGTATGCTTCACTTTCAATAGTGTATTTACAGATTGTGGTTGGTAGACGGCATATACCCAAGATAATCTTCACTTTGGTAAAAAAAAATATCGATATTTCAAAAAAAATAATAATGGATATATATTTCCGAGTATCAAATTTGAATCAAAATCGATATTTTTTATGTCCTTGAGCTCCTGGCCGTGGTAAATGAAATCAAAATTATAGAAACGACATTTCTTATAGCGATCGGCCCTCAGCAGGTAATGACAAACGTCCGTGTGTATTTCTGCCATGAAAAACTTCTCAGAGAAATCATTTGCCTTTCGGAGTCGGCATAAAACTGTAGGTCCCTTCAATTTGTGTTACAACTTCAAAACGCACACCTCAAATTGTAGGAGAAGTTCGGCCAATCATCAAGCTATCGTGTAAGCGCCAAATTATTACTATTATTATATTAGCTCAATTTATTTCGTGTTGAACGTAACTGTTCTCAATATCCCTTCGTAATATGTAGTATTTTTTTGGCGATGAAATATTTTGACAACACTTTAGGTAAGTAATTTCGCCTTGAGTTAAAAATATCGATATGTCGAAATATCGATACGATGTATATCGATATTTTTTCATTTGCACAATGTTCAATATGTAGTTGACTAGAAATTACCGTTGGCTTTTGATATTGAAATTTTGTGCGCTAATTTTGTTGCGCATTTTCTTCAATATAAGGAAATTTACTTTAATTTGGAACAAATCTGTGGCATCTTTACTTTTGCCGCTAAGTTCCGTGCCTTAGGTGTTTGAATTTCACCCGCTGGTCTCAACAAGGCTCAAACTCCGTTTGGCCCGAGAAAAAGAAATTAAACTAATAAATTTGCTGAAATGTTACAATATTGATGTCAAACGAAATAGCTTAACTTCGCAAATAATTGAAATGTGGGATGCCATCTGTTTGAAAAATAAAATTCAATTAACAAATGATTAAGGGTTAATTCAATTTAATAAGTAAGTTACCTGGAACGCTATGTATGTATATATGTATATTTCTGTCAAACTAAAGAGATTTCAGAAAGTCTAATTTTGAAATTATTTTTGAGCAACTATTTAATTTAAAGTAAAAAAGAGAAAAAATAATTTATTTTGCTTATAAACAAATAGCTTTTCATTTTAAACGTCTCACTTGGACTCCTTTGTAGCCAAACGGCAACGCCGTTCGCAACATGTCATGCATGAATCTTTGCTCTTATTGTCACAAATTAATTGGAATGTACATTGAAGTGCTGAAAAACTTATACCATCAATTTAATGTTGAAGTTAATTTTAAAACAATAATGGCAAATGTAAATATAACAAATCATCCATGAGTCAGTTAAACTGCAGACAGTGCAGTTATAGTTCTATCTTTAGTTAATAAACCATTTTATATTCATTGCTGTTTTTTATTTCGTTTAAAGTGCATATGCTAATATTGGCGTGTAAGTGTGTGTGTGTGTGTAAAAATGGTTTGTTCATATGTATTTGCTGCAATTAATTAGGTTTTTTTGCTTCATGCAATTCTTTTTATTATTAGGAAAAAATTTGAATAACGTAGATTGCATTAATTTAGATGCAATTTAATAGCAGGACTTATGCTAATACATATACTTATGTGTGTATGTATATATTGAGATTTCAATTCGATTTCACTTTAGGTAAAGAACTAATATACACATGCCTGAAATTACCAAATATGTATTATGTATTATTTTTGCTTATTATTCTGCTATGTTAATTCGATTTTTGTTAGCTTCGAGACTCTTTTATTATTCCACCTACGACAAAGAGTTGAAAAAACTTTGTACGAAATCTTTCGGAAGAACCGGTAGAAACAGGTTTCAAAAGACATAAATCTATTACGTTAATACGAGTATCTGTATATAAACATACTACATTTTAAGTATGTTTGCGGATATGTACACCGGCGAACATTGAAAGAGTAGCGCAACAAATTTTGATAAAATATTTATCTTCATTTAATTTTTACTAAAAAATATACAGTCGCTCCAAGCGAGATTTGCATAAAGATTTTTTCTTTAAATATTCGGATGTTTTTTATGAAAATTTGTTTTCTTTATTTTTTTAGAGAAATATAATTCATTATGTAACATAAACCATATAAATCAAAGTTTCAAAATTGTATACTCGAAAAGTTTCTAAAAATTCGGATTAAAACTTTTGACATTTTGTTTAATTTCTTAAACTTTTATGAACTTTGTATAGAGTTTTAAACTGTGATTTACATATATGGTTTATGTTACATAATATGCTATATATGTATGTATCTATAAAAAAGTTAAGAAAAAAAATTGCATGAAAAACAGTGAATATTTAAAAAATGCAATGTCCGAGTTTCGCTTGGAGCCACTGTAGATTATAAATACTACAACAACAACTACAAAAAACATATAAATCAAAGTTTCAAGGTTTTGCCGAAAATTAGCAAAACGTTATCAAATTTTCACATGAAGTTCAAACCTTTTTTCATTCATTCATTCATTCTAATTTCCCAAGAATTTATAGATATTAGTTTAGTATGCAGTTTTGTAGCACATTAAATTTTAGTATAATAAAATATGTGCCTCAAAAAAATTTCAAGCATTCGTTATATGGAGGAAACTGCGCAACAACGTCGACAAAAAAAAAGTATCAAATATCAACGCGAGTTTTAAGTGAACTTGAGACAATAATTTCTAAAAAACAATGATAGAAAGTTTGAAATTTTGGTGAAAATTTGTGGAATTTTTCAAAAAAAAAAACATTTTCAGAACATTTTAAACTGTGATTTATATTATGTTTTTTGTAGTATAAGAGCATTAATTTAATAGAAATACTTGGTCAATATATTGCGCTACTATTTCGGTGCTCGCAGCTGTATTGATGTGTTTGCATATGATTACTTTAATATAAAAATTATACGAGAAAAACAAGAAATCCCAACTCATTATCCACTAGTCAAAAATATAAAAGATTTATATGTACATATGTATGTGTTTGGCCAAAACTAAAATATAATTTCATATAACCAAAAGCATGAGGAAAAATTAGAACTTATAAAATATTTTGTTTTATAATATTTCGCGAATTTAAAAGAATAATATTTGTCATTTTGCAACTTTATTTTTTCTCTTCTAAAAACTACATTGATTTAGAGTTAGGTTCTTTTCATTTTAAGACACATACAATATGTATGTATGAATCTACATACATATATGTATTTCTATTCCGGTATATTGCTAACACGTTGCTTTAGAAGAACCATAAACAGAATACACAAAAAGAAAGAACAAATTTGAATATTGAAATTTTCATTTTATTCAAATGCACCCCTTTGGTTAATGGTAAAAACACGTTTTGCCAACAAAATTATTATTTCCTTATTTAAGTTTAAATATATAGTTTTCATTCTAAGTAGTTACCAAAAACCAACAAATTTGCATCAAAATTTCAAACTTTTGAATCTAACTTAAATATACAAATTTCTGTTATGCTGTTTTCAATCTCATTCAATTGTAGTAGCACACAATTCACGTTGATTTTTCAAGAATGATAGAATACCAGATTACGACAACGCCGGTAGCGTACACGTCACAGCGGTCCCTGCCACAGAAATAAAGAGAAGAAAAGGAAGTCGATAACTGCACTTGGTAGGTTAATTTTCGCTGCAGCTGCCATAATACAAATCTAGGCACTACACATTTATTATATTGTGTTTAACTTAATGTAAAAAACACTCAAAACATACAAAAATCAACTTTTGAAGAGACTTTGACGACGTCAATACTTCAAAGGAGGCAAGTACGAAGTAATGGAAGTGCTTTTGACGACGTCACCTTCCTTTCTATGCATTTGTGCGTTTTGTTTTTTGCTGTCGATGTTGCGCATGGTGAACTGAATACGGAAGGTAACGCCGTCAGTGGTGCCGCTACTTTGGTTTTGCCGAATTTGACAGTTCTCAAGTCCAAGTAGATCAAGTTTTTTTCTCAAATAAGCGGCAAGGGGACACTTTTTTTAGTATTTTGTAGATTTCTCTACCTATAAATCATATTTTTACACTTTAGCAAAATTAAAACACGTTTCCAACTGAAACATTGGAAGTCGCTCGATCTTCTTTTTCTGTATTCTTTGTTTCATGATTTTGGGATCTGTCACTTCGCTGCGGGAAAGAACAATCTTGTATTCTAATATTCCTGAGAAAAAGAGCATGCGGTCTATATATTATAATTATATTTGTACATACAATACATATTAAACTTGGGTTTGTCAGTTTTTTTTTCTAGTTTCAAAAAAAAATTAATAAAAAAAATTTGAAAAAATAATATGATAAAACGTGTCAAAACGTCATATACATTTATATTTTTTTAGTCGTAAATATGTAAAATGTAATTTCACTTTAAGTGCTATGTACATACATAGTTCTGTATGTTTGTATAATTTCCATAGCTGGGGGAGCGATTGAAGGGCTATAATGATTTGTAAGTCGCCCAAAACCCTAACACGGAGTGAAGTTACAAATATGTACATACATATAGACATGTGCGCGTATCTATGTAGATATCTATGCACGTGTATTCATACCTGCAGTTGTACAAACATATAAAGATACACACATTAAAGTGTCTCCTACGAATAATCAAACAGTTCTTAGTCGTTTAAAAACTATTAACCAATTCATTGTACTTGATGACCGATAAAAAAGTTCTAATTAAAATTAAAAAAAAACGTAATCAAACATAAAATAAAAATATGAAAAAATTAAATTTGTTTTTGCATGAAATCATGAAACACAAGAGAAAGGGGAAGAAAACAGGCTGTTTTCCGAAATATCACTAACAACAAGTACTCTTTTTCGTATCAAATTTTTAAATAAAAATTTGTGAAAAACTAAAGTTTCTGAATATCCATTATAGCCATTTTATACTAATTTAACGAATTTAAAAAAATCGAATTTGTGTAGCTATGCGAAGGTTTTAAAATTTACGTAATAAGTGCGAAGAAATTTCATGATAAAAAAATTAGTTTCGCTCCTTTTAAGTAATGGATTTTCTTTTATTTTCTTTTTACATTTACGACTTACTGTACCCTAAATAAAACAATTAATTTACATTCAAATTTGATACTGGCAAAAAAAAAAGTATTAAAAAGTTGCGCAAAGTTCCGCTCTTATTTGTTAGTGAAGTTATGTAGATTACCCTCTGAAATCTTCAGCTGCAATTTCATAATTTATTGAAGTTTTCTCGGTGTCACCTTTAGTAAAAATTACTGAATGTTTTTGTTTTTGTCGAGAATTTTTAGCATTATCTTCCACATCCAGCATGCATGAAGAAAATCTGCTATATTTCAGGTTTATATTACTAACTAATTTTGATCGCAGTTTATATGGGAGCAACGTTTTAAGGGGAAAAACAAATTTCGAGCGATATTTCCTTTTGTTTTTCTCAATTGATACTACTTGTTCATAGTGTATTGGGTCTTACTTCACTTTGAGCTGAACAATACCCAAAACTATCTACATATGTATAATTCTATGCTGCTAAAGCTAGCCTTTATTCTTTGGAGTCACTGTATAAAATATGTAGCTCCAACGTATGTACATATTACTTTTGTATAAACAAAGATACATATGAGCATACATCTATACATATGTACATACATACATACATATGTACATATACAGGTATGTAAATAGTTGCAGTTGCAGTCTGACATTTACAAATGCGCGAGCGAGATAGTAACAAAAACAATGACACAAAGTGCATGTAAGCATGAAAAAAAAAGGAGCGTGATTCAATAGAAAAGTAGACAAGAAGAGATCACATATTCTTTAGAGAGCAAATAACCTGGTCAAAAAGGAAAAGAGAGAAAACAGAAATGGAAAATGTAATGGGAAAACAAAATGAAAGTAACTACTTACCCAGCAATTTAGTTGATGATTGATTAATATGAACTTTGCTAGTATGGCAAAATCGGAAATTCAACAGCAAAATTTCATGGAAAAACTAATTTCGTTTATTACAGTCAGTATTTCTTTACTCATAAAATAGACAATGTTCATAATCACTATTAATTGTTGTAAACTTCCGCCGCTCGCAGAAGTATCCTATTTCCATCCAACCGCCATATATTTTTTTTAATATATTTATTGCTTTATGATCTTCTAAAAGCAGCTGTAAGTTTGTTAATGAAATTTTCGATTTCTAAAAGCGAACAGCAATTTTTTTTAGATGCCTTTTGTGTACATATTTTTTGCGTTGTTTTCTTGCATTCACTTCTTGCACAGATCTTTCATCAATTTTTTTTTTCGTCGACTTGCCTTGCTTGTTGTTGTATGTAATGCCTTGCGTCGCCCGTTCACGAGTACTGCGTACGTTTGTTTGATTTTTATATTTGGACCTTTATGTGCGTGTGTATGTTCTTTATTTATACCTGCTTTTCATCTGTTTCGCTTCTTATATACTTTTTTGTTCTTTACACTTGCTCTATTTCATTATTATTTTTTTCTATTAGTAACTTCGTTTCTTCTTTTTAGCTAATACTTGACTCAATCGCGTGAATAATTAAAAATGTCACCGTTGAATCGAATTTTTAGACGTAAATAGATATTTGTGGACTAAAAAAACCAATTTTAATTATATTATTCCATATTTTCAACCTATTTTTCCTTTCGTTTATTGCTCTTGTATTTTCTTTGAGTTCACTAAAATGCTTTGTTCGAATCATACGATTATAATTCTGCTCGCTTATGTATTCATTACATTTTCACTTGTGCTGGCCTCAATGGGCTTTTCGGCTACTATTTTGGAAATTTATTTGTACCTAACTAATTCACACTTGAATAACTATTCACTTCATCACTTTTATTTTGATTTCACGAGCATTTTAGTGTTTTCTAATAAATATAAATTAAAGCGTATAAAAATTTTCTACACAACAACGCACTTTTCGACTTCAATGTGTAATGGGGGAAGAAAAACTGTGCTGACTGCATTGAAAGGGCAAAAGATTTTCAGTTGCAGAGTTGCATTCGATGTGAACTAATTACAGGGTTTGCGTTTTGCAATAAATCAGAGCAATAAATCGACAGCAGTAGAAAAATGTTTGGCTATATGCTAGAAATAGAGACCCAAGATGGTGCCGTCAGTGGTGCCGCAACTTTTGAATAGCCGATTTTGTAAAGGAACCTTTTTTAGAATTAAACGTCAAAGAACGTTCCTATACATCTTTTCCTATAACTTCTTATATTATTTATTTATTTAACCCCTGACGGTTATACTTCTTATGCTCTTATACATGTGGTAAAGCTTTCAGATGTAAAAAATGTATCTATTTATTAATAAATCCTTTAAAAAATAAATAAAAGTTTATTTCGAGGCCTAAAAGGCAATCGGTCTTTAATCACGAAGAAATAGTGAATACAGAAAAAGTTACAAATATCGAATGTCACCAATTTTTTGGTGCTACTTTTTTTGCTATAAGAATGAAAGTTTTTTTCTCAGCCGGTTTCTTAAGAGGTCTGTATCACGCTTAACATGAGTTAATATGTTTTGGGGGGTTTTTGTTGATGTTGTTGTAGCGGCTAGTTACGCCCTGTTAGATATGCTTACCCATAGTCGTTATTTTCAAATTCATCTAAGATCGAGCTGTTTCAAAGGTGTCTGACCATAAGGGAATGGGTGTAAAGTGAGTAGGGTGAGTAAGGTGGCAGGGGCATGTGTCTTGAGCAAACTCCCAGTTAGTTATTCAGATATTCCCCTCGGTTTTTGTCACGTTGGACTGAATACAGAAGGGGCTAATATAAATCTGGATTTTTCCGGTGCGTAGGCTCGACTGTCTACGATTTTGACAGTTCTCAATCCTCAGTAGACCAAACTTTTTCCTCAAATGAACGACAAAGAATATCATTTTTCAATATATTTTAGATTTATTTTCAAAATCTTATCCTATAAACTATATTTTTTTTATTCTAGCAAAATTAAAACACGTTTCCCACTGAAAATATGGAAATTTTTCATTCCATCATTTAAGTACCATAATTTATTTTTTAGCCCCAGAACGCATCACGCTTTAAGAAGAAGAGGGAAAGTGTAGAACAAATAATCGCAGCTAACTTCATTCAAAGTTAGACGTAAAAGATTTTTCACGCGATTTCTTCTCCCTTCGTCCGTATAAAAGATTTGCAAAGTTTTATTTAATTTTCAAATGATTAAAATGGCGTAAAATATAGTTTTAGATACATATAACGTTGCATATAGAAAGTTATTCGTTTTTTTTAAAAATAATTCTGTAATAAAAGCCGTAAGTGTAAATATCAGCCAGCGTGTTTCGCTCAAGCGGAAAGTAGAAGCGTGAGTATCACTGCCGCCAGACAAAAGTCTACTTGTGCTTGCTACCACTTCACATTGCCAAAATGAATTTTAATACAAAGCAATTACAGATACAATATCGATGCAAATATTATAAAAAAAAATTGTTTTTGGCATCAACAGATTCATTGTTCGTGGAATTTGGCATTATAAATTATATTAGACATGGAATTCCAGCAACCACTATCACTACCACACACTGATATCTCTCAACCACCACCACAATTAGCCGCACCGTCGGCGTTAGCCACAAATGCAACACTACTACCATCACAATTAGGCGGCGGTTCATATGGCTCACATCACCGCAACCATTATCATCCACATCATGGTGGTTCCGGTAAGCCGGGCCATCCATATTTTAAACCATTCAATCCTGGAGGCTTCCAGCGGCCATTTGGAATGACACAAGATGATTTTGATGGCAAGCGTTTGCGTAAAAGTGTTATGCGAAAAACAGTTGACTACAATGCATCCATTGTAAAAGCATTAGAGGTAAATCAATATCATTTATTAATTTAACTAATTTAGTAGTTTGTATGTTTACTGATTATGCGTGTTTTTCATTTTATTCCTCTAGACACGTCTATGGACTCGCGATCATCGAGATCGGCATGCGGTACAACCCGAAAGTATCTATGTGCCCGATTTGCTACCACCATCCAGCTATTTGGACAATCCGTCAAACGCAGTGACTACCCGCTTTGTAAAAACCGCCACAAATAAAATGCGTTGTCCAATTTTTACACTCGCCTGGACACCAGAAGGTAGACGTCTTGTTACCGGTGCCAGTTCAGGTGAATTTACACTCTGGAATGGCTTGACCTTCAATTTTGAAACCATATTGCAGGTGAGTGAAAAAAAACGCGATAAAATGGTAAAATATTGAATTCGTATACAAAAGTTAATAACGTTCCCAATAGGTAATATCACTGGGTAAAAGCTTTTCCAAAAGGTCTTTCTACATTCGCTTTTTATTTTCTTTTATGTAGAGTATGACAAACTGAAAATCTTATGCTTTCGCAAATGAATTCCTTATCCTGAAAGGTCTTATCATTTCTCTACTTTTTGTAGGATGTATTTTAGAAAGCCTTACGAAATAGTTCCTTTAAATCTGCTTATTTTTTCATAAAAAATCACACATGTGAATCATAAACAGAAAAGCTCCCCTAGAAGTCGTGCAGGCAATCGTTTTTCAACACTACTTGGTCTATGCCTTCTAAACCGGCTTTCTTTAAAAGGGTCTCCCTAAATTATGTCGTTGTACCAATTTAAAGAAAAATCCCCATCAGCTTTTGGGGAATGTTGCATAAGTGACAGTTCTTGGCTGGATATATGTAGATCCGGTTAGTTTGTGGGAACGCTACCTAAATTATCTACTGGGTTGTTTGATTTTGTTATGAATTTTTTTTTATTTTTTTCAATTTTATTCGAAATAATTCCATCAGAGTAAAATACCAATATAATCAATTAAAAATACATATAAATATTTTTATTGACAAACAATTTTTTCTTTATTCACCTTTTAATTTTGCTACCTGTCTGCTGAAAAAAATACATCGTTTCGCATCTGCTCGTTACTCGCAACCGAATGCAACTCTATGCTGCGGTGATTTGGATGGATTTACGCAACAGGCTCACGATGTCCCCGTCCGCACAATGGTATGGTCTCACAATGACAGTTGGATGGTAACTGGCGATCATTCGGGCTACGTCAAATATTGGCAATCGAATATGAATAACGTGAAAATGTTTCAGGCACACAAGGAGGCGATTAGGGGAATAAGGTATAGCTTACTAATTACAATACTTTTATTTTTTTATTATTCGTATATTAAATTATACTATTACTACCACCATTACCACAGTCGTACAGCTACTGCAGTGCCCTCTCTTATTAGTTTATTATTTTTTTAATTTTCTAGAACTTTATCCTTCTCAACACTTTAGTCTCTCCTTTAACACATTTGAAACATAGCTATTTTTTCTCTTCCGAGTATAACCTAACAATAAACAAATATTTAGTAGAAATTTCAATAAGATACCATGTATCGAGTTTGACAAAAAGTGTGCGAGTAAATAAATAAAAAAAAAAATGCAAGAATTTCGACTGTGAGTGCGTGTGTGACGGAGCGAGCGCAATGTTGTATATTTTGGAGAGGCACTGTTGGTAAAAAGCTTTATGCATTGACTGTTGGTAAACGTAGTTGCTAAAACTTATTTCGAAATCATTGATATCAAATATTTTAACAATATAATTACAATTATTGCTGTTTGTTTGTTGTTGATAATAAAAAACAAAAAATAAAGAAATGTGCGAGTGTAAAAATAAGTGTGGATGTAAATATGTGCTGTGTAAGTGCGAAAATTGATGGATGCAAATATGGGCAGATAGATAAAGGTTCTAGGATTTGCATAAAAAAAAGATCCCAGTTGAAAATGAGAGATTTATAGATGAAGATTATCGTAAAGAGTTAAAAACACTTTGTGTTTTTGTTTTTGCAAATATATGTAGGTATCTTTTTGAATATGTATTGAAGGAAGGAAAATCATTTCGTCAATCAGAAAAGTTTCAAAGATCAAGTTGCCACAAAGAGGCTCCTTTACGGCACCTTGCATAACTGAATTGTGTCATTAAGAAGAATTTCGTTTTTTTATTTCACTGCCTAATTGCATTTTGGGTGTCGAATTTTCGTGAAAAAAAATATTTATGTTTCGAATTGTGGTATAGAAGCGGGTCGGCGCAGGTGGTAAAAAAGTCGAAATTGCTAGAGAAAAAAACTTTTTTGAAGGCTCAAAATATATATTAAACGATTAAAAAATTGATTTTTTAAAAAAAGACGAAGAACAAGAATTAGAAGATATTATATTTGAAACAAAAAAAATTATAAAAAAAATTCTATGAACCTGAAAAAAAGCAAACGTTTTTTGTTTTGCAATACAAGTTGTTGGGGGTGCTTGCCTTAAGGATTACGAATATGCGGTGGTAAACTTGGGTTCGATCCCCACAAAAGAGATGTGGGGATCTCCGAAACAGCAGCTATAACTTCTACCAATTTTGTTTTTTTCCCAATAATTTCCTAATAAATAATTGACCTTGAGCTCAAAAAAATATTGTTGATTCCACGAAAAATAGAAAAAAAAAAGATTCGTATTAATGATTACTCGCTTAAAATGAAGAAATTAAAACTAAATGAAACGAGAGTCGATACAATTTTAGTCTAGAATTTCGTGTGGCAAAATAAAAGCAATTGAAAGCCTTACAATATATTTACAGTTGAAACCGCCTTATAAAGATGACATTCGAATTGATTAAAACAGTAAGATAGCGAAACATTAAGAGAAATATGATATATTGTGCATAAAAAAATATAACAACAGAAGAAGGCTCTGCTTCGAACAGAGCAAAATTTGGCAAAAATTACAATCATTCCCAATACAGCCGGTTTTACGCATCGGATTGACCCGAAGTTTACCCGGCTAAGGGCTACTGTTTCGGCGATCTAACCGCTACAACCACAACAGCAACAACAACAAAAATTTAATAACACGAGGGATAGATAACCTGAGGTTTTGAAAGCTTTAAAACTTCAGGCATACAAACCTAACGCCCAAAAAAAAAAATATTTCGAGCTGGATTCGAATTCAGTCAATGGGTTATATTAGTAGAATTGAGTTAGACGAAATTTTAAGTTTCAGAAGCTTTATAAAAATTATGTCGGGTTTTAGATTTTTGGCTTTGGTAGGCTATTGTTTAGACCTAGGTAGCCTTCCACTTATAATGTAGGTACATATACATACATATGTATGTTGAAAAAAACGGAAGATATCAGATGATAGTAAAAGTTAAATTATACATAGAAACTGCTGTACAAAGTTGGAGAAGTGCAAAAATTGTATCTTCGATAGAGATTTTATACCTTAACTTTTAATGGAAACTTAATCTTTGGCTAAATATTGACGATTCTGCAAACAAAAAGCACACTTTTCACCGTGTCTGAAAAACAGAAGAGCCAAAAGAAACGCAAATATATTGTAGCTTATATTAAGTTATAGTTTTAGTTGTACAAATATTGAGATTAGTTGTTTAGTATAGATTTGAAAAATACATATGTAAAAATTATAGTATTCACAACAAAAAAAATTATATTGCTAGTTGTCTAATCAGAACAGCAAAATTAAAAATAGGATTTGTTGAGTTAGTCCATTATTTGCCTATACATGAGTGTGTATGTGTGATACTGACCGGATACACGTGTGTGGTGTGTGTGTGAGTTGCATAAATTTAAGACTATATTACTACCTATTTATTATTGATAGGGATAAGGCGAATTTTGTTGAAGATAAATAAATAAATAAACGACAACGCGCCTTACTAAGTATTTTTTTTTTTATCTTCTTAATTTCATACAAATAATTTTGTTAACGTATTTAACCAATTACAAGAAAAATGTACACGCAAATTACTATTGTTACCAAAAAAAAAAAATAATAATGATTTGAAATAAAGCGCTAAAGACTGATTTTTTCCTACGATTCCTGAAAGTACAAATAAAGCAAAGCAAATTGAGAAAAATAATTAAAAGTTGATTTTTAATTCAATACTAAAAATTTGGAAAATTTCGACTTTTTTGCTGCGTTTTTTCCCCCCTTACCGTTTACATTTCCGCCTGCCAGTTTGGTTTGTTGAGCAGCAAAAAAATGCAATCCACCACTGTCCGCCCGCCTAGTATTGGACGATGCCATGCCCACACATTTGTTCACGAGAAGGCACTTTGTACCCCCAGTTGCTAAAAAAAAAAACGAACATGGATAGAAAGAATAATATATTTTTGTAACAAATGTACAGATTAGATAAATTTTTGATTCGCTGCAGTTAAACTTTTTCCACAGAATTCCTTTGCAATGGGCTGAGCATTGGGATTTATTTTAGACCCTATGCAGAAGTCCGAAATTGCTTAGAAAATAAATAAAATTTCAACAAGATTTTGTCTTTTTATTCCATATATGGGGTGGGAGCATTGTTTTTTTTTTTGTTTAATTAAAACTTAATAAAATATATTTGCTAAAAAATTCATCCGGACTTTTTATTACAATTGATAGAGAGAAATTTTAGTTATATTTAAATAGATTTAATTAAAAAAAAAGTGCATTGCAATAATGTGACAAATTAAAGCGATAGCTGCATGTCTACGATTTTTTTTATGTTTTATAACAAAGAATTTATGTTTGAATAAAATTTAATTTGTATTTTAAAATGGTTTTGGTTATGCAAAGTAAATTGAGTGTTCCCTATTTTTACACTAACATTTGAGGCAATTCTTCGTCGTGGTAAACTGCACTTTTTGAAATACCAAGGAAATAAATTTAAACACCGTTATTTATTTATCGATTTTATTTGACCAAATAAGATAATTTTTATTTAGAGTAACAAAAATGTATAAATAACATATAGGTCTGATGAATTATTGTTATGAAATAAACTAACCAATATTCACATCCGTTATACTGCATTTCTTTCGGCGGCTACACAGTGATCGGTAAACTAAACGGCCTGCTCTTATCTCAGCTTCGTAATTTGCTGTACTGTTATTGTAATTGTTAGTGTATAGAGACTTTTGTGGTAACTACTTATATATTGTTGTTATGTAAAAAATGTTGTCATACAGAAAAATTTACATACATTTTGAAATTAACATATTAGCCCTAACCATAGTTATGTATGTACGTACATAGTATGTATGTACATATGTATATGTAAATTCTTTTTTTTTAGAACACTAATTTTGAAAATTCTTATTCTTCTCTTCCGACTGCATAATTTTGTTTTGGTGCATGTTCTGATTTTGCAATTGGAACAAATACAAAAAATTTCCATGCAATAAATGTGCACGAAAATATACCTTCGTGAAATTAAAATTAAAACAAAAATAAATAAATAAATAAAACAAAATACAAAATTGCGTCGCATCTTTCGCCTGCCTTCGACATTATCGTTTGACATCTTCTTTTTTCCTACGACTTCCAGTTTCAGTCCAACGGATAGTAAATTTGTGAGCTGCAGCGACGATGGCACACTCCGGATATGGGATTTTTTGCGATGCCAGGAAGAGCGCGTCTTAAGAGGTAACTTTGAAAAATTAAAATTTTTAAACTCTCACCCAGCCAAAAGAGCCCCAGAATTTTTTAGTTATTATTAGCAATACAAGAATTGTTCAGGAAGGCGTAGTAGCCTAAATTATTTCTCGTAGATTATTGCTAGAGGAACCAGTCAAAATCGACCACGAATTGACTGAATTTTATTTAAATGTTCGCATCAGTAGGAGCTGAAATTGTATTCTCTCTCTCTCTCTCTCTCGGTGATATTTTACAAAAAATCTTCGAAACCAAAACAGAGCCGACTCCGAAAAAGTTGGTTTTATTTAAAAATAAAACTTTAAAATAGTACTGCTATTTTTGATCGAAAATAATTAATAAATATTTTTTTCCTTATTTAATATTTTAATAAAATATACCCTAGAGAATCCATTCAGTAGTTTTGTAGATTAGTGAATTCAAAAAGAGAAAAAATTATAAAAATGGTTCAGTCTATTACATTCCCTGCATCACCTTCGGTCCTTTTTTTTTAAAGACATTTTCAATTTTACAGTATTATTACGTTGTTATTGTAACAGCATAAAATATTCCCCATCAAATTTTGGGGAATGCTGCTGAAGTGACACTCCTTGGCCGGATATAAATCCGGGTCGTTCCGGTGCTGTAGAACCGACTGTCGTAGATTACTGTATTATTTCCAGTTTTCTGAATTTTTTTTAAGTCAACAACTCTAGAATATTTAATTATGTATGTCTATAAGTCGAAATTATTCTTTCGAGACAATAATAATCTTTTTACCTGAAATAATCCTGAAAACATTGAAAGTTGAATTTTTATTAACTAATTAAAAATGAAAAAACAGTTTAAGAAAGATTTCACGTACATTTCCGCCCACACAATTATCCATTTAAATTTTTGTACAACGCTGGGGACAGCAAAAGAAAAAAATAAAAATAAAAAAAATACTCTTCGAGAAATTAAATTTTGAAAAAAGTACATTTTTTCATTTCCCCACAAAAAAATTTTTTCTATAACAAAAACCATGTAAGTCAAAGTACCAAAATTTCTAGTAAACTTATAGAAGTTCGAGAAATTTAAAAATATGGAAATTACAATTTTCAACATTTTAATCTGGATACTTCGAAAATTTTTGAGTATGCAGTTTTGTAGCCCATTAAATTTCTAATATACTGAAATTGAATTGCAATTTTCAAATTTGCAAGCTTTAAGTGGCTGAAAATTGTTGCTGATTTTTCATAATCTTGTTTTTTTTTGCTGACGTTGTTGCGCCTATTCTTCTATAGGAGTACAAAATGAATAAAATTTAGTTTTGTATGGAAACAAATTTTGAAGAGCGTCAGCAAATAACAAAAAAATATAAAAAAAAAATTGGAATTTCTAGCCATTTCAAACTTCTTGTACTTTATTTTACTGAAACTGAATGGGATACAAAACTACATGCTCTAAAATTAAAAAAAAAAAAAAAACTATTGAAAAGTTTGAACGATTTTTTTTTTTAAATTTGTCTTATTTTTATATATTTAAGTTTAAGAAAATATGCGCGTTGATAAAATTTGCCTGAAAAGAATAACAAAACCCCGTTTTGAAGAAAATACCCGTTAGGGGCCTTTCTACTTTTCATTGACGTTATGTAAATTCAAAACTTTAAAGCCTTTTTTTTTAATTTTTTGATGTTTTGAGTTACAATTTTTTTTTTATAAACGCGCGATATGTACATATGTAGTTGCTTCTTTAGTAGAATGCGGTACTATAGTTTATAGGACTAAATTTGTTCGTAGTCAATTTAGGCGGTTATAACTTTTGCCCCCAGATATCATTATCGCTGCTTTAGATTTAAATTAGCCTTGCAGTATTTCAAAATCCTTTACTCGCGCGTAGTTTAGAGAACTGAGAGCTCCAGCTGAGCAACTCTTTTTACCGTTTCTCCTACTTGCAGGTCATGGCGCTGATGTCAAATGTGTACATTGGCATCCACAAAAAGGTCTAATTGTATCGGGTAGCAAAGACAACCAGCAACCCATAAAGCTGTGGGATCCGAAGAGTGGTAGTGCGTTGGCCACACTGTAAGTTAAACGCGGTCCATTTACGCTTTTTTAAGTTTTTTGTTTTTTTTTAACTACATTGCTATTTCTCATTTAGGCATGCGCACAAATCGACTGTGATGGATTTGAAATGGAACGATAATGGTAATTGGCTACTTACCGCGTCACGTGACCACTTGCTCAAATTATTCGATTTGCGCAATTTACGCGAAGAGATGCAAGTATTCCGTGGCCACAAAAAGGAGGCCAGCTCTGTGTCGTGGCATCCAATACATGAGGGTCTTTTCTGTTCGGGCGGCTCGGATGGCGCGATACTCTTCTGGAATGTCGGGTAAGTTGTTGTGTAAAATTTTCGTCTTCTTTTTATTTAATGTTTGCCATTTTAACCATACAGCACCGATAAGGAAATCGGTTGCATAGAAACCGCACACGACAGCATTGTCTGGACACTGGCTTGGCATCCGCTAGGCCATATACTTTGTTCGGGTTCAAATGATCATACTATTAAATTTTGGACACGTAATCGGCCAGGTGATTTGATGCGTGATAAGTACAATTTGAATACGCTGCCTGCGAGTTTGGCGGCATTGGATGATTGTGAATATGGTGAGTGCAAAAAAATTCTTGTAATTTTGGCGCAGCACAGCGATTTAACTTTCAATTATTCTTTCAGATGACGCTATCATTCCAGGCATGGGTCCTGAGGATAAAGTCGAATTCACTGAAAGTCTCACTGCCGATAAGGGTTTCATTCCTGGCCTGGATTTGGATCCTTCGCGAATGGGTGACAAGGATCGTGAAAAGAAAGTGCCCTACAGTAAACCCATACCGCGTAACTTCCAAGCCCAATGGGCCGGTTCACGTCGACCTGATGAAAGTAACTTTCACGACGAGTTGGCATTGCGAGAGCCCAAAGACACCGCTGGATTGTCGCACCAACAGATCAGTGAGAGTACAATCGAGGGTATGTTGGCTAGTGGTGTGCTCACAACAATGGATCCACAGGCGATTGTTGGGCTTTTGGTTTACAATCGTTTCATACGCGTACATCCGGACTCGCGTGTAATGGTTGCTATACGTCAGGGTCCCGATTACTTAAACAAATATATTGATGCGGGTAAATTGGATGAGTTGCGTGATGTGGTGCCGATTCATGATCGTTCACGTTCACTGTCGCCCACATTGGAGGGTCGTGAGAGCTCACCACCATTGAAACGCTCACGCTTTGATGCGCGACAACATAGCGCCCAATTAGTTTGCGTACGCGAGCTGCTGGGTCTTAAGAAACCGTTTTTGCCTTGCTTACTGCAAATGAAAACACAGCAGATGCCGCCAAAGTCAGAGTACGAGGATGATGCGAGGGATTCTCCTCAATTGCAGCAGCCACCACAAAACTTTCAGCAACAGCAATCTCCGATGCAACAACAACAGACTCGACCTAGTCCATGGGCAGTGGGTCCGCCCTTCCAACAACAGCAACAGCAAAATCAGTCGCCGAATCCATGGAGCACATCGCCGATGCCCGGTGGCGGCCCGAATAGCGGTCCAAGCATGGTGCCACCACCTAATCAAAATGGCTTTAATGGCAACAGCGGTTCCTTTAATGGCCCCGGCTACATTGACAATATGAATTATGCGGAGAATGGTACGTTTTCTAAAGGTGGTGGTGGTGGTGGTGGATCTTTCTCTGACGACAGCAATAGTGGTATGCATATGAATAATATGAACATGAACAACAACAATAGCAACAACAACTATGGAAATAATCATCGTCGCGGAAACCGACGAGGCGGCGGTGGCGGTGGCGGTGGTAGTGGTGGAGGTGGGCGTTCCCGCGGCGGGCGGAGCAATAACCGACGTTTTTAGATTTACAGTAACATTGATAAAATACAATATTAATACGAAAGGAATAAATCTACACAACTGTGCCGGCAAGCAGCGAGAATTTTAGAACAAGAAATAGGTGAACTAAATTTTTAATTAATAACAAAATAATCAACTGTAAAAATAATAACTTCATCTCAAATCTAACAAGTCAAATCAAGTCATTTGTGCTTGGAAGTTGCCTATAATGAGTTTAGCTGTTCTGCCTTATTGCCACAGATATTCATTTTAAGATATTTCGCGGAAAGGCATAATGTTTATAGTAGATACATAAAAGTTGCACTACAAAATCTTACATGCAGTGTTCGGCGTTTTTTTTTTTTTATAATTTTGAATCCAGCTTTTGTCATAGTCTAACGAATGATACGCCCACCTAGAAGTTACGTTGGATGAATGGCACTCGTTGCTAAATGTCCGAAAAAATATCAAAAATTCATATTTAGTAAAAATCTTGGTATTTAGTTGGTACATGCCAAAGGAACGTGCACGTACGCTTTCTGTCTGGATATGGAAATGAAAGCTACACGATTGTTACAAAATATAAGGTGAAGACTTCACTGAATTATATTTAAGATTTTCATTAGATTGTAAAAATATAAGCAAACAAAAAAAAAAACTTAAACGATTTTATGGCGGCGTCTGCATTCAAAAGTTGAAAAAAATGCATGCATTCTAAGAGAAAATACGCCTATTTAGGGACGACATAGTATATAATAAATATATTAACTTTGTATGTATGAAAAGAAATGAAAAAAGAAATAAGCAATTATTGTTGTAAATTAATTTTTAGCATACTTCAGTTGATGTCCTTTGAAACATTCAAATTTTTTTTTTTCTATTTATCTTCATTTTGACAACAATTCCCTAATTAAGAAATCATTGCAAAAAAGAAACAAAAAATACTAAATGTATAAATATAGATGATATGAATATTTGAAAAAAGGAAGAAGTGCAAAGTCTTTATATTTTACAGAATTACTGCGGCGAAAGTCAATTTTTATAATAGTTATGTTCGATGAACAAAAATTATGAATAATTATTACAAATTATCACAAATAGGCGTTCGATGACGACAAAAAATTATCCATCAACCAAAAAATGAGAGAGCAAACTGACAGTTCGTTGCAAGAGAGCCGCTGATTTTGTGTTGGAGAAATTTGGCCAGCCAAAATTATCCATCACGAAAACATATGATTGCAATTGTAAACAAAGAAATTTACATTTTGTGAAATCCGGTGTTTTGTAAAATATATTCTTCATCTACAAAAAAGAGTTTTAAACCAAATTGCTATTTTACATAGCTTGTTCCAGTACTCCAGGAACTGTTTGAATACTTACCAATTGCGACTTTCTGGAATGTTCCTGGTGAACATTTGAGGTCCAACTTCCTTTTTCCTTCCATTGCAGTATTTTTAACTATTTTTAAACTATGTGAACCGCGCACAAATTTGTAAATAAACTCAGCTGATTTGTCTTCTTCTATCGGTTTTTGATGGTGATGGCAAATTTTCTGTTCGATGAAATTTTTTGTTTTTCATCTCTGTGAGAGGATTTCCACTTACGCTCTTTATTTGGTTTGCTGGCTGGTGATGGATAATTTTTTCATCGAACAGAACTAATTATGTTCGATGAACAAAAATTATGAATAATTATTACAAATTATCACAAATAGGCGTTCGATGACGACAAAAAATTATCCATCAACCAAAAAATGAGAGAGCAAACTGACAGATCGTTGCAAGAGAGCCGCTGATTTTGTGTTGGAGAAATTTGGCCAGCCAAAATTATCCATCACGAAAACATATGTTCGAAAACATATGATTGCAATTGTAAACAAAGAAATTTACATTTTGTGAAATCCGGTATTTTGTAAAATATATTCTTCATCTACAAAAAAGAGTTTTAAACCAAATTGCTATTTTACATAGCTTGTTCCAGTACTCCAGGAACTGTTTGAATACTTACCAATTGCGACTTTCTGGAATGTTCCTGGTGAACATTTGAGGTCCAACTTCCTTTTTCCTTCCATTGCAGTATTTTTAACTATTTTTAAACTATGTGAACCGCGCACAAATTTGTAAATAAACTCAGCTGATTTGTCTTCTTCTATCGGTTTTTGATGGTGATGGCAAATTTTCTGTTCGATGAAATTTTTTGTTTTTCATCTCTTTGTGAGAGGATTTCCACTTACGCTCTTTATTTGGTTTGCTGGCTGGTGATGGATAATTTTTTCATCGAACAGAACTAATCTCTTGGGAGCGGAAATTGTTCAAATATTTATTTGCACAACTGGCACTAAAAAAAATGTATATGGTGCCTAAAACGCATGACTACATTCGTGACATTCTACATATTAACGTTTTTTTTTTTTTTTGTTGTACGCTTACTGTCCTGCCTCTCATGAGCCACCTACTTATAGGGGTTAACATTTTAGGTAATTTATTTTGTGTGTATTTAATTCTTAGTTGCTTGTGCTGTCCGTGCTTCCCCAAGTTTAAGTGAATTTCGATGAAGTGTCAAATCACAAGTATCGCATTTGAAAGACTATACGCGTTGCATCGAATAAAATATTAGCTGCTTTCAAATATTCATCAAAGTTTTAATCGCTTTAATAATCAGCGTTTTTAGAAATTGTTGAATTATATGGAGGAAAATCGTTCAGCAAGGAAATTGTCAAAATTCATAGGAACTTTTACGTTACTTAAAAAAAAAACACTATTATTACTAAAAAAAATTTGGAGTTCTAATGAAATTTTTCCAAGTTTTGCGAACAGTTGATCTCTTTTGTTGCCGCACAAAAAAAGATAAAACAATTGTTACAAACTATCTGCTACTACTTTTGGCGGTGCTCACGACAATGGAGTTATATACGGTTTTAAATTTTACGATTTAAAATAACATATTGAACCGATGAAACGACTAAAAGAGTTTTTACTCCTTTTCAGTTCATTTTGTTGTTGGAAACTGAAAAAAAAAATTTGTTTTGTGTAAATAGAAAAAAATCGGCCTTATTCTGCATTGGATTGAATTGAAAGAAAAAGAGTAGGGGGTATTATAGTACATTAAATTTGAGTTGAAAGTTATTAGAGCAGTGACTTCAAATCGCGTTGATTTTTTATAATTTTCTTTTTGCTGGCGGAGTTGCTAATTTTCCCGCTTCTTTTCCTGAAAGTTTCTGATTTCGAAAATGAAATCGTTACACAAATTTTCAGGAAAATATTTTTGACTTTTATACAATATAGGTTTTGAGTTTCAGCGAAATGGAACCATAAATGAAGCTTTTACAAAGATCCTGCGCCAAATAGGGGGTAAATTGTTTGTCCATCTATTCTATTTAATATAGATAATATATGATTTGGATTGCAATAAAGATTTTACGAATATCTCGACTCTTGCGCCACCTAGTGACAAAAAATTTACACTACATTGCATTGCCATCGAGGTCTGATCTATACCATACAAACAACTACAAAAGCAAATTAAATAGACCGCTTTAAAATAAAAATAAAATATTCTTGAAGGGAAACTATGTACATATGTATATCTCTGCACGGACTTTTATAATAGCTAAAACTTGTTTGCATTGAACGTGATACTTTGAAACTCGAACAAGCTAATACTAAGCAGAGAACGTTTACGTTCACTGTACTAAGAAACAAAATAAGAAATATAACTTCATTATTATTTTCTTTAATATTCCGCGCATTTCAGAGAGTAGGACTCCGTCTTGATCGATACCGATCGACCGTAGCTCATTGAAAGAGAAATCGACAATCGATAATCGACTAATAGTCAATTTGAAGGCCTCACTTTGTGTATTCAGTCCACCGTGGGATTTCATCTGTCTTCCGAAAGATAAATAAAATATATCCAGCGCTAATCGCGAAAAAAATGAGGGGCATTTTAAATTTTTTTTCCAAATTTTCTTTTTGATGAAGAAATGCATATTGAGTTCTAGGCTCATAATTTTTTCCCGCTAAAGTCTTAATATATGCCATTAAAGCGTGATTTTTAGTTAGAAAAGTCGTACAAAACTTAATTAGATCCCCGAAGGTAGGTCTTTGGAAAAACTCGGTCCGTTCGTAAACCCAGTATTTTTGCAGACTGATTCTACTGCACAACAAGTTGCAGTCACTGCTTTTCCATACGGAGCGCCAGATATAATCAAGACACTAAGAGCAAGAATATTTTATTAAATTACAGTGAAGAGAACAAAAGTATTCGTTCCCACGACAATCGGTTTTACGATACTGGAACGACCCGGATTTACATATATACATATATCTGGCTAAGGAACATTCTTCATAAGTTTCTTGGGAATGTTTTATGGTGTTACAACAACAACAAGTTGATTTGTCGAAATTTGCCAAAGTTCTGAAAACTAATTGCATTAAAAGGCTTATGACAAACAGCAGTACTACTGCCCTTTTTTTTGACGAACGGTTTGCTGTTGTCAATCATTCAGTGCAACTTGTATAATACTGCGTTGCATTACGTAACTTATGACAAAAGCAGTACAGCAACAAGTTGTTTTTGACGAACGCGTTGCAGTGCCACTGTAATATTGCGTTTACGAACGAGCCAGGGCTTCCGCGTGTCAAATGTTTGCTGGGCAGGATAAATGTTTGTATAGGTAGTGATCATGGTGCAATGATAATTCATGTTTGTTGTAATTTTAACAAGATCGGCATGCTTATTTCAGAGTGTTGCCATCTCTACTCCTTTTCCAATGATTCAACCCAGAAAGCTACACTCTCCAATAGTTCGTTTTTTGTTTTTTGTTTTTTAATAAGGTTAGTTAAAGTTTACAAATACACATTAATTATTAGACTAGTACTAAAAATAAGTACCAAAAAGATTAATAAAATCTTTACCTTTTTCAGTATGGAACTTATCTCATACTATTGGCATTTTATTTTCTTGAAACAGAAGGCCCTTATTATGAATTGTATTATCGAACATCGAGAATCGAATGTCAAATTCGTATTATGAGCTGTGTAACCCAAGTCGAAATTTTCTGTCGAACAGAAATTGAAAATTCGTAAAAGTTGTAGTAACGTTCAACTTTTGCTAGATCAAAGGCACGGTTTACTGAATGCAGATGATGCTAGTTTAGTTATGCCGATTTTGACAGTTCTCAACTGCAACTAAACAAAGCTTCTTTTACAAATGGGGGTAAAGGGCCACTGGCTTTTAAGATTTTGCAGATTTATATATTAAATCTTTGACTTTAAATCATCTCTCTACATTTTTACACAATTAAAACACGTTTCTCACTGAAACGGAAGTTATTCATTCTTCTTTCTCCTGTATATTTGTTTACAAAGTGCGAGATCTGTCTTTTCGCTGCGGTTAGGCGCAATCTTGTATTATATAATTCTTGGGTCAGAGGACATTATTTTGAGAAATGAACACGCAACCCTTGTGAATGAGCCCAGATAAACAAAAGGCAACATTATTTCGAGAACAGGAAAGGCCATGAAATTAATTGTTATGCATATACTTACGTTTTAGGATATCCAGATGTCACTTCATCAAAAGCAGCATATCATTTCACACTATGAACACTAATGAAAATGAATGAAATAACCGAATCGGAACGCGTTTCCCACGGAAGGTGACTGATAATTCCACCGATTTAAGATTAGTGCATTTTGCTATTGTAATTTTTTGGTTTCACTTAACCTTCAAAAGTGAATATGTAAAGCTAAACTTTTATTTTAAATACATATAGCTAATATGGTTGGAAATAATTTACTTTTGATCTAAGTATATTACTTAGCAGTTTTGAAATATACTTATGCATACTGTATACATATATTATTTTAAATTTGAGTTTGTTTAACTTCTTTTAAACATTTTCAATTAAAACTAACTTTTCCTCAATATTTTCTGCGCATCTTTTCTGCGTTCGTAGTTTGTCAAAATGCATCTGCCTCGCGTTGAAATGAATTGCGCCTCGAATGAGATGAGCGATGAGATAGTTTGCGTACACGTTCTATACTGCGACTCCGATCCACACGCTCCTTGCGATGATCATCTGCTTTACTAGCTGAAGGCGAATTGGTTGGATTTTCGGCATTGCTGTTACTTTCACTTTCCTTCGTATCTTTCGCGCCCCTCATATCGTTTTCAGAGCTTGTCACAA
The DNA here is from genome assembly GCA_951828415.1 of Anomoia purmunda. Classification (NCBI taxonomy): domain Eukaryota; kingdom Metazoa; phylum Arthropoda; class Insecta; order Diptera; family Tephritidae; genus Anomoia; species Anomoia purmunda. The sequence goes on from OX639993.1 coordinate 22,492,456, forward strand.
TAGCATTCGCTGCCTCTGTGCTGACAGCGTTGGTTAGGCTGCGGGCAGGATTGTGTTTGATGTGCCGGAAATTCTCTTTTATCTCTCGTTCTTCTTGTCGCATGCGATCCTGGGTGACCTTTTCGATTGTACGTTGCATCTCTTCAGCTGAACGAACTAGTTTATCGGTTTCTAGTACGATATGACTTTTCGCCGATGAACGTTCGCCACGTCTTGTCCAAGAGCGTTTCGAACGCGTGCGCGAACGTGACTTGGAACGCGAACGAGATGAATCGGATGATGAGTAGGAACGACGTGTGGATACTAGTTTTTTATTGGCACGTTGTTGTGCTGGACTTTTCGATCGTGTACGTGAGCGTGATTTACGCGATTTAGAATCTTCACGACCGCGCGAATTGCGTCTGGTTTTCGATTTGGATTGGGAGCGTGAGCGTGAGCGAGAGCGCGTGTATGAACGTGAACGTGAACGACGATCGGAACGTGATCGACTACGTGAACGACGCTGTCTGGAGCGAGAATGGGAAGGCGTACGACTACGGCTACGCGTACGGGAACGTGAACGACTGCGTTTAGAATAGTGACGCTTACGTGAACGGGAGCGCGAGTAGGATCTGCTTCGTGATCGATTTCTGCAAATGGATTAGTATTGATTGTATTAAAATATATAAATTGCATTTGCATTTTAGCTAAAATTACCTGGAGCGCGAATACGATTCCTTGCGATAATCCCCTTCGCCATAATGTTCGTCATCATAATTATTTTTGTAGTTATTGTAATACGATGACTCGTAGCCACCTCTGCCGCGACCTCTACCGCCACGACCACGGCCGCGTATGCGCGGTGCATAGCCACGATAATTGACGGAGACGGGAAAGGCAGTAGGCGTTCGATAAAGCGCAGGCATGCCGCTAAAGACAGGTGGGACATACGGAAACATAGAAAACGATTTCATCCATTCGCTGGCAGCTTCGGGCGGATAACCGGGTGGTAAAGTTGCGCCACCAGCGCCACCAGCTGCGGCTAATGCGGCCACAGCTTTGAAGGGATTTAACGGATTCATACCGACAGCAGGCACGCTGCTTGCGTCCGTAACGGTGGGAGGAGCGGCAGCTTTCAGCTTCGCCTTCGCTTCATCAGCATCAGAGCTCGCAGAGCGACGAGTTCTGCCGCTCTTCAGTAGGCCCATTAGCGGTGTTTTCGTTTTTATTTCTTCTACTTTCTTTTTCTGATCACTGAGTAATTTTTCGGTTGCCAACTTATACTTTTCGACCAGTCGGTCACGGAGATCCAATTTTGGTTTTTCTTTTCTACCATATTTACTGTGTTTTCCTTCATGTTTCATCTGCTCAAAAAAAAAAGATAAAAGCAAAATATTACAGTTAGTTTTTATATAGCTAAATTACATACTTAAGTATTTGATAATCTCTTATCCTATGAGTTAAAATTTGTAAAGTGGGTTAACATTTTTTCGCAGGTCCAAGATGTTTTTGAAATGTTTTTTCGAAATATTTCGGAAGTTATAGCTCTTAGAAATTGTTTGGATTTTATTTATTTTTTTCTCCAGGTGGTAATTTAGATTCAGTTTTTTTTTAATTACTTAAAAATAATGTTTTTTTTTTTTGAAATTTTAAATTTATATCTGATATATAAAAACTCTTGTGGTAGAACTTCTCCGAAACGGCCCGAACGATTTTTATGAAATTTTGTATGTATATTTGGTAGATATGAGAATACGTCGTGAAGTATATTTCATGCTTGAGAGAGAGTTGCCACATGTTTGAAAAGTCGTATTTAACTAAAATACGCGAGTATAAGAAAAATTAAAATATGGGCGTTAAACGGTTTGGTTCGGCGAGGAGAAGGTTCATACCTACCATATTTTGAAAAGGGTTGCCATCTGTTTAAACTGTTTAAAAAGTCGAATTTAATAAAACTATACACAAGTTATATCGATTTGCTGGATTTTATACCCAGCTATATTTTAAAGGTTACCACCTGCTTGAAAAGTCGAAATTATTAAAATAATACACAAGTATATGAAATAATAAAATAGAGGTGACAACCCATTTCTTTCGCTAGCAGAAAGTTTATAGGTATATTTTGAAGAGGGTTTCCATTCTTTTTAAAAATCAAATTTAATTAAATTTTACAATTAAAAAAAAAAATAAATACAGGCTGGATCACATGTGCAGAGGTTTTCTAGTTTTTTTTTCTAAAATTTATTTTGTGAAACTTATTCACATATGTGTGAAATATATTGCACGTCAAGAGAAAAACGTGAATAACTTTCGTGGCAAAATTATTTTTTTCAAATGATTTTTGAGATGCATCCCTTTTTTATGCGAATGAATTTTAATAGAATCTACAACAATTTTCGTCAAAAGAAATCTTAAAGCGATAGAGAAATATGTAAGTAATATTTTCAAAATTGCTGATGAAATTTACAAAAAAAAAAAAAAAAAAAATTTATTGTATAATGGCGAGACTTGAACTGCTTGAAAAAATGCACAATCGGTATTACCTACCAATCGTGAAAAAATAATAATAAATAATTTCGAAAAAATTTAATAGCAATAACTTCCAAAATATTTCAAATTACGTAAAATCGTAAAACTTATAAAATTTGTATCGTTGTTAATCAGAAAAAATCAATTCCAAAAAATAAACTCGACCTTCTAAAAAATCTTGATCTACTTCACAAATTTAGACTTCTATACTAATCTAGAATTTCGCAATTAATTTTTTTAATTTTATTGATCTACAAAAATTATTATTTTCTAAATATCTTTTGATTGAATTTTATTTTTTAAAGGCAGCTGAAAAATTATTTATTTATTGTAGCCTGTAGCTTGTAGGCGACCAAAATCATTGAGTAAAACTACCTTAAATTTTTTTTCATCATGATGCAGAGCATAAAAGTGATGCAAATTATTCGAACAATCAAACCCAATACATGATAGGTCGAAATTTCGTGAAATCTACGGAAGAAACGACCGGGGAATTCATCGTACATTCAGTGATTTCATTTTCACAGATTTCACGATAATTTGCACTACGATGTATACAATGATAGCTACGATTAATTAGGGATCTGTTATTTCTCTATCCCTTCTTTGCTTGCGGGTTCTACTAGTTTATTAATAAATACGTATATATTGTACATATGTGTTATATGAATTCGTTTTCTTTACCTTTATCCGATCAAATAGCTGCTCTAATATTCGAATACTTTCCAGCTTTCGTTGGGCTATCATCAATTTACGTTCCTCGACGCGTATCCTCTGTGATATTTCAATCTGACCCTTCTCTTGTATCTTTTTCAGGTGTTTCTCTTTGCGTTTTTCTTCACGTTCGCGTTGCTTCTCTAACTCGTCTATTTTTAATTGTTCTTCTTTATGCCTGCAAGTTTTTTTATTCGCTACTCTTCATTCTTTTGAGTTTACTGCGTATTTTGTTTTTTTTTTTTGTGTGCAGTTTTACTGACATTTTACTAGGAGGCTTCCCGAAATTCTTAATCTTAATTTGACCATAGACGTTATTTATGGAACATAAAATCTCAGAAATAAGAGTGTAAATTGTTGGTTGAAGATGACATCAAATGAGAACGTTTTCTCAATTGATGAGAACGTTATTCTCAATTGATGCACTTCAATTACACTTAAAAGTCAAAAACTTATTAAACACATACGTATAAAATAAAAATAAAAACAAAACTACCGAACAAATGCAAACCTTTCTTGCTCCACTTTATCAAGTTCCTCCTTCTTTTTCTTTTCCCGCTCCTCTTCCTCACTCTGCGCCTTCTGTATTAAACGTTTGCGTACTCGTTCACGCCGTTGAATCTGTGCATCGCTAAGGTGTTTGGTTTTGTCAAAATTTACATTAATATTGATTGCTTGCATTTTGTCCACGAATTTGCGCACCAATTTCATGCCACGAAAATCATCCATTGCACGCACAAATCCCATATATTCGTCAAATTGTACATAGCTTCAAATTTATATTATACACATACATACATATATAGTATCTTCGTATTATGTGAAAATAGCCAATAACTTACGCTTCGAAGAGCACGCCATGTTCGTAGCTAAATGTCTTCATTCCATTGATATCTGCATTCATTTTGTTGCGATATGGATCGCAAATTGGTATATCGACATATCGTACACTGCCGAACTTTTCGAAAATGCGTTTGAAGATGCTTTCACTTGGCTTGACACTGTCGTCATTCTCCATATGCCTTGGACAGAACCATCGTATTGGTAAATGCGTTATATGTATGGTATCGGGACGTTCGCCAGCTTTCATCTCATCCATATTGCTGGCATCGCGGAAGAACGAGTCCCAATCGTGTCGCGTTGGAAACTCATCTTTGGGTTCGGTTGCACGAACACGAAACGATTCACTAAAACCAGATAAACGCAGTGAAACTCCATCAAGTCGTGAAATGGCACTGCGCAGCCTTGTGCGATCTTCCAATTCGGCTTCGAAGCGAATGAAATCTAAGGTGCTTTTTGATGCCTGAGGGAGTGTTGTTTTAAGAAAACAAAAATAAAGTCTATATCAAATGGCAAGTTTTACTTACTTTCAGCACAAAGAATTTATCCGGCTTCAAAGCGGTGCTTAATTTTTCCATAATATCCAAATGGGAAATTGATTTGCCCGTTTTATTAACGGGCAGTGACACTGATATTGTCATCTTTGCAAGCGGCTTAAGATACAAGCTATGTGGCAGGTAAAGCGGCACACAGTCCGTAACATTTTTTATATTCTGAATGTCAGTCATTTGCAAACAGTTTTTGGTTAATAAATTAAAATTGTTGTATTTTTATTTATTGGACGACGTTAAACGATTTTTTAATCGTATATATTAAATGAAGACATTGGCTCGAAGGAAGAAAGAAATATTAGTATGAACAAATATCTAAAAATTGCTGAAAAAGCATTTGGCTAAAAGAAAAATCCTAGCAGAAACATTCAAGCAAAGATTTAAAAAAAAATGTATCAATTTTTTTTATGAAAATTATGAAATTCAGCAGACTGCTTGTCACACAAGCGATGAGGATACTAATTAAGCTAAAGAGAAAGAATCTAAAGTGCTAAATATGAATATTCTATGGAACACAACGACTTTATATGCGCTTAGCGTTTATTTCCCTGTAAAATTTAACTATATGTCGGAAAATACGCGTAATCACGACTTTTGCTGTAAAATGTTGTAGGGCGAAAAAATGCTGAAGTGAAAATAACAAAGTGGCGAAAATTTTCACATTTGAAACAAATGGAATTATAAGAACGATGCACAGAGAGCAAAAGGGGAAAACTTTTAAACAACAGGATGTTATAGGAAATTTAAATTTGGAAAAAGTACATTTTGGCCAAGGCGAATTCATAACAGGTGATGTTAAGCAGAGAACTTAGAAGTATGAGAAGCTGCAAATTTGTGGACTGTAAAAAATGTTGTCTGAAACGTTTCCAAACTGGGTTTCCCCACAGCTATTTAACATTTCCACATAACATTCTAACAGAGAGGTCAGTAAGAAAATGTCGAGAACATATATTTATTATGTTAAGATGTGAAAATTAACAGCGTGCCTACCAATATTATTATTATAATTTTGCTTTTTTTAACTGATGTTGTAAAATTTTTGAAATTTCATTTCGGAAATTTTTTCCTTACTTAGTTTTAGAGTTTTTATCAGAGAACGTATATTAAATGAGAAGCTTCATGACCGAATTTCAGTGTGAATTGTCAAAAGTCGAAAAATTTTCAATAGACCCACTCATGAAAATACACCACGTTGAGAGCGGCAAGTTAACAGAGCTGAGCAGAGACAATATTTCTTTTAACAGAGAATAAATTCAAATAAAAGTTGATTGTTCTTGTTCTAATTTTAGATTTCGCAATGATATAAATGAAAAAAAAAATGAAAAATTGAAATAGTTATATTTTCATATTTAACGAGACATTTGGTTTATTTAAATATGTAAATGATAGCATTGAGTCAATTTTGATTGTAAGCAAGCACGCATATGCCAAAACAACTTGGCTCATTTGCAGTTTTACCGACGGCATTTCACATTTGCACATTGTGTAGTTTTATGGCTTGTTTGAAAACATATGTATATAAAATTTAATATAATAGGAAAAAGCTTAAGAAATTCTTAAAATAAATTACTTAAAATAAAAGAAAAAAATTTGGCTTAAATTAAAATTATTTGTTGAATTTATTAAAAAATGAAAAAATATGAAATATTAAAATATCCAAGCATATTCACCCTTTAAAATGATTTTTTATAATAAAATAAATATTAATAAGAGTTTGCTTCCAATTTAATATTTCATTTGCTTTCCTATGTTGATTTCCTTTTTCTGTAGATGCGAAATAATATATTACAAATTTGTTCATTTGCATCAAAAATTTGTCTTGGCAAAAAATATTCACGCGAAACTGAATCAAGTAGCGATTAAGTTCAAGCAAACCAATTGTATTCTGTGGTGCAGTTGCTTCAAGAGGCGCCGCAATATTCTTTATGCTTTCGTTTTGCGCGAGTTCGGAACCGGGCCACGCGATTTTGACTTAAAATTTATTTAAATTTTTACTTTTTTGTAAATTCTTGCACTAGCATATGTATGTATGTATACTTCCCGAGAATACTACATGCATAACTAGTACATTTGAATGTAAAGTCGCAAATAACTAAAATGTCATCAAGTATACAATCATATATGCACACATCCATAAATATTAATATCTATGTACATACATGTTTATGTACATACATATATATGTAAATACATAAGTTCATATGCATCCATGTACATATGTATGTACATACACACATAAGTATGTATGTACTTGCGTACATGTGCATAAATTCAACCTTGACCTACGCTAAATCAAAGTCAAATCACAGCGCAATCACAACCGCAGCTGCACTTGTGCCTGCGCTGGCGCCAAATATTCTAAAATATCTGAAACTACATACAACAACAAAAAATTCATTCATAAACGCAGGCGCGTATTCCTAAAAACAAATGCCGTTCATTCATAAGCGCAAGCATTTCATCTCCCTGCGCACGCAAATGTTCCCCTCAACGATCTTTTTCTCGACGAACACAAAAATGCTAAAATCTTCAATTTTACAAACCATCGACGGTCATTGAAAATTTCAACACCGCAATAGTATCAGACAATAATGCAATTTGCCAACGTAGTCTGACAAATTGCTGGCATTCTAGAATGTTCTAGAACATTCCAGAACATTCTAGAGCTTTTGTCCAAATGCGCATCAATTCATTTGCGTACACGTGCACGCGCAATTGGCGAATCGACACAAAAATTGCCGAAAAACAGAAAAGAATATTCTTTTGTTTACCGTTCCCTTTCCCTTTCAACCCTTCTCTTATCCACAATTGTTGCATAACTCCTCTTCCGTCTCAACTTGCCCCGCTGGCAAGCAAAAACAGTTTTTTTCTCGGGTTACTACTTTTTCTTCTTTGTTTCATTTTTAGTTGGATTCGTAAATTGATCTTCTTTTTTGCGCACACATTGCTATGATTTGAATAAATAGCCGTATAAGCGAAAACCACCAAGTGTCTGCTGTGGCTTAGTGCGTTTAGTCGCCGGCTGCATTATCTATTGCATGTTTTAGCTTTTGACTCATAGTTCGAATCTCAGCTTTTTTTTCGTGCCATGTCTAATTTTTCTGGATTTTTTTTTTTAATTAAATACAATACATTTATTAACTTTCATAAATTTTTGGAAATCATTTCGTTACGAATGAATATACATACAAAAATATTGAAAAGTTTTCATTTACATATTTAAATAATTTAAGATGTGCAATATAAAGAAATTGCATTATATTATTTTTTTAAACTATTATGTTTATTATTATTTAATATTAGAAAAAAGTTTAAAAAAAATTATCTTAATTAAAATTAAGTTTGAATTTTTTCACATTATCAGTTACTAGACACGGAAATTTTGACATACATTTTAATAAAAAGATCCATTATATTAAATTCGTTTATATTACATTATACATAAAAAGGAAATTTCAAGAAAATATTTATTTATTTGCATGATAATAGACAATTTTTATATTATTTAAACCAAATTAATCACCTGCAACACCAGTGATAAGTTACATTATTTTTCTCTCTAACTACAAATTCACGCTCTAGCACTGTTAATATGGGTCTCTACTGTTAAATTAAGTGGGTCTGCTGTGTATTAGCGGTGAAAAAAAATGAGTGTGGTGTGTACAGCAGACCCCCCTGGCGCGGAACGAATCACGGAATGGACTGGGATGAGGCTTCTCTATAATATACGTTCTCTGATTTAAACCAAATTAATCACCTGCAACACCAGTGATAAGTTACATTATTTTTCTCTCTAACTACAAATTCACGCTCTAGCACTGTTAATATGGGTCTCTACTGTTAAATTAAGTGGGTCTGCTGTGTATTAGCGGTGAAAAAAAATGAGTGTGGTGTGTACAGCAGACCCCCCTGGCGCGGAACGAATCACGGAATGGACTGGGATGAGGCTTCTCTATAATATACGTTCTCTGGTTTTTATAGTATCATATTCATTTGAACCTAAATAGAAACAGATCAGAACTTTTGTGAAGTGATGCAACTGTTTTCAGGGATCGGAGTAAGTACAAAAATGCACGGATAGTTAATATTTTATTTTATATCCTATTTAATAAATAAAATATGTAATATGTTTGCATTTCGCTTTTCAAACTATTCCAAAAAATACTTCTAAGTTCTCTGCCCGGACGCGCTTCGATGCACCTTTTTTTTTTTGGAGATGTTTTGACTCCAGCGCCATATCGCATAAAAGACAACATTGCAAGCATACCCTATGAATTTGAGCTCAAACGTTTCAATACTCTTCGAGTCGATAAACTACATAAAGAACAAAAATAGGCATGGAAATACTGAAAATGTATTGGCGACATGAAAAGACTTCAGGCCACTATTCTCCATTTCTCATGAGTCTTAATATAATTTGTCTACGGTTTCTCCTTTTCGATCTGATTCCGCTCTTTAAGCAGGGGCGGATCCAGCAGGGGCTTATGAGCGACATTTCCCCCCAAGAGCTCGAAGTTTGATAGTTTACTTGTATACCGTAAAAATATTGCATTTGAGATAAATCGAATTCAGAAATTCGCTTTGGAATCATTCAGGAATAAGCCATATACAAATGTCACTAAAATGCAAATTGTAATTTTAGTTGCATTTTTTAGTGTCATTGTTTTGTAAGAAATTCAAGTCCTTTTATCAATTAGGTATCAATTTTTCTGCTAATCGATTGAGCTTCACACCGACTATAATTCCGAATAACACTTACTCCATATTTAAAATATACAACTATTTTGCGCCCCTAAGAATCGTTTCTGAATCCGCCCCTGCTTTAAGTACATATTACTCCTGGATCCCCCGTAAAATGAGCTTGTCGCTGAAAACACCGGACCAAATCAACAAATAAGCCATGCAAACTTTTAAGTAATTGCAAATAAAATAATTTTCTGTTCTTTAGGGAATTGTAAATAATTATTCTTCAAAATAATAATACGCAGAAAGTGACACATTTATAAATCTTTGCTTGTGTCCCATCAAAATGGACGTGTTGTGGGAATGTTAAGTCGTTCACTTTTCTTACACTTCGATTTGTTTGTGTGTTGTGGAAAATGAATAATCATTTTCGGGTTTATGTAACGAAATATATTGATTTCAATGTCAATACAAATTTCACAAGCTGTCGCTCAGCACAACGCATTAAATTAATCTTAAATTAAGTGTGCCCGTCTGGAGTGCGCTCGATAGGGAAAACAAGATTTCTGATTTACATGCATCTGCTTTTTTTTTGCATAAACTTTAAAGGTTGTTTCGAATTTTAATTTACTGAAAAGTTTAATGGTGCATTTTTAAGAAGGCGTTGACTTCAAAGTGTACAAAAAGAACTGCTCCAGATGTAACGCAGATATGTATATACTTACATACAAATTAAAACCTTTTAGATTTTTGTTTTTTTTAGATGAGGATTTAAGTTATTATATTGACGTTTATTCATCACTTACACTTACATACATACACATATATAGTATGTACATATGCATGTATGTATACATTTTTTTTGTTAAGAAGTTTTCCTTACTTCCACTTGTTATGAGTAAGAGTGTTTTTTAACAGTCTGGATCTTTTCCCAAACGGGTTCTTGTTTTTATATTTCAACGCAACGCTTAGGCTGTTTTTGCAACTTTGAAAAAATTTGAATCAATTTAAACTTTATGCCATAATTTCTTGAACTGAGACGCTACAGTTCTTCAACCCATTGTTAGATGACCGTTTTATTTGAAATTTCATGAACCGCCTTGCCAAATGGTATCTCTAAGCAGTGATCGTTTGAATAAAATTTATTCTACTTATATATGTAAAGTACGTCCGTTTGCTTATTTACATAAAAAATATATTCACATTTGTTGATGATGAAAATAATATCACTAAAGTTTCGACTGAACTGACTTAGACTCCTACATATATCACAATATGATTCTAGTCTTTCAAACTATAATGTATAAACTGAATAATTTTCATTCCTTTTCATTGAATTCTAATAATTTGCCAAACATTTGGCCACTAATTTAAATAAAACATTTCAATGTAATTGTTATTCTGCTTATGTTGATTAAAATTGTAACAAAAAAAAAAAATGGTACTCCGATATAACCTAACATTCGTTATACTGGTCGCCGCTATTCGTCTTCACCATTGTGTCATTTCTCACTTTCAGCCGCACCAATATTACGTCACAGAAAAGTTACTGTTGAAAATCGACTCGGATGGGGAGCAATCTTGTATTTAATAATTCTTGATGTTCTAATGATACCTGTAAATTTACCAAGTATTTTTGACAAGGATATTCTGATTTTTGTGCTTTGAAAAGTTAATGGCCGGGCTATATGGTGCATATATGATTTTTCGTCATCCCTTGTCAAAAATTTCAAAAATGATACGGTTTGTTCAAAACGAAATTTAATAAGGGATAACGAAAAATAAGTCTAATATATTTATATCGACTTTTCGCCCTAACGGAAAAAGAAACAAGAAATACCATATAAACCAGACAATCGGGTAAGATTAACGATTTTTTTAAATTAAAATGTTAAAATCTTCCTACGCAATTTGATAATTTGGATCTGTGCCAAACGGTAGCAAAGTTCCTTGGAATGGCAATCAAAATCACATTCGTGCAAAATGCAACTGGTTATCTTACTTCTAAAAGTCAAAGCGTGGTCGCATAAATCTGAAGTTAATTTATCCTAATTGTTTGATTATTTTTATCCTTCAAATGATATAGACTATTGAATAGGTAGCACTTCGACTGGCCACCCCTGTAATTGTTTTGAAAATGCCATTAACGCCAGTATTCAGTAAGTAGTATCTCGTCACTAATACAGACTTTTCATGGTGAAAGCCGATTTTGTGACTAATTGGTATTCAGTGAGCTGTCTCATGTATCTAGTCTCAAAATAAAGTCGTTAATTTCGTAGCTGGTGCTGGCCGGGTCTTAAAACAAAGAAATTGAGAAAATAACTAATTTGACTTTTGCTGATTGATATTAGAATCTGATAAGATCCAATTAGTTTCTGGTGTGCTGGAATTCACGAAAACTCTTGCCACAGGTAGGGAGACGGATTTCGGTACGATACGATTTTTAACTCGATACTTTCAAAATGATATTTTTTGGAATCGAGCGCTTGACCCCGAGTATCGTATCGAATTAGCAAAGTAAAATTTTGACACCAGATTATTTGGATATGACAATCAGGCGGTATGAAAATATCAAATTTATATGTCAACTTTGTTCAGGTGTGAAGTACCACATTCGGAACACAAAATTGCTAAAACAATAAAAAAAACGGTGTTCTGAAAAGACCAGCATTTTTACTTGTGAAAACACTTTATAAAGGGAAAACCGATTACATTTAATACGAAATTGTAAATGATCCTGCTTTTTAGTTTATTATCGATATTTTAGGTATCGAGTCTTTTAAATTCAATATTAGTTGGTACGCGATTCTTTTAGAGCGATCCTTTGAACAAGTACAATATTAGGCCCGTTTCTTTGTGATCTAGTTGCAAAAGAACACTAGGTAGGATAACAAAATGCATGTTAAGCAACAACACTAACTCGGAAAAAGTATGCGAGTTGAGCCAGTTGGGTAAAATGATATCCAATCTGAGATGTAGTGTTGGCAAGTGAAAAAACTGCGCTATTGTGAATGAGCCCGAGAAAAATTAATGGGAAATTTCAGTTTAAGACCTAATTCTTGTTTATTTGCATATTATTTGTAAATATATAACTAAATAAACCTAAAAATTGCCGGCCCAACTATTTTCCGTTCTTAAACAGCACTAAACACATCGCAACATACATGAAAGTAGCTGACAGGGTTGCTTTTGCAACTAAAGGAAATTTTATCAGAGTTCGAGCGTTCTTTTGCAACTCGGGTGCATAGAAACGGGCCTATTTAAACTTTCGGTCCGATATCGTGTCCCTAACCACAGGAAACGAAACGCAATGCAACTTCCTTTTAATATACATTCTTTGGTCTGTTTTTAAACGAATGTGAGAAATATAAGAGATGCTCAACGCGCGGAAAAAGATGTGAGTTGGTAAAATTTCACCTTCGAAGAATTTAAATTTTCAACTTAGTTTTCAAAGCGAAGCTGTCACGTAAAGCGTGGCAAGTTTTTTATCAAGGAGAGTCTTTGTAAATAGTTCTATGTTCTTTGCATTTGTACAAAATTGGAGACGCTGACAGCTTATGTGAACAGCCCTTAAAGTTTCAGCGGAATTTCAGTAGCTGGAACGGTATTTTCTGTTTCTGAAAAGTGATTTGAAGTGAAACGCGGCAACAGAGTGCCACAAATAACAACGAAATATTAAAATTTAAAATTTTATTTCACAGACTAATTGTGCAAACTTCAGAGGTTTGCACAAACTGAAAATAGGTGGAAATTAAAATAAAAACAAATTTTAATAAGCCAAAATGAAGTAAAGTATATACGCTGAGGATAAAACAATAATTGTAGACCACAGTTATACTCGAAAATATCATCAGTGTATGTATGTATGTATGTATGTATGTGTGTGTATGTAAATGTGTGTGTTAATTTAGCAAGCAGCTAGTACGCTCTCACCGCCGCTCATCATTATCTATAATGCTACATGCGCCTACTCGTAGTTGGCTATCCATTATCAGCTAATATCGCTAGTGTTGCTCCACTGGACAATCGAGCCACATCAACTGGCTAACGCTAACGCGTACAAGTGTTAGTGCACACACACGCACACACAAGCGCGCGCATGAACACACGTATGTATGTATGTGTGTGGATATGTAACGTTTGTGTTGCCGTGGAGCCGATGCCTTCTCCGGCGGCGTTGGATGAGCCGTTGACGGTAATTTTTGTTGTTGTTGTTGTTGTTCTTGTTCTTGTTATTGCTGTTGCTGCTCAAAGCACTACTTGCTGTTGCTGGTGCTACGGCTGCAATATTTTGCTATTGTTGTTGCTGTTATTGTATTTAGTATTCGTATGTGAAATTCGCATATAAAACCCTTGCTGATTGTCGCACCAACTTCAGTTGATCGCTGCCAGTGTTGTCGAACAGTTGTAGTTTACCGTCAATATCTAGGTAAAAATTTTCTACAAATTCGGCGATATCGCTTCGTTTTTTTTTTTGTTTTTTTTTTTGTTTTTTTTTGTTTTAGATCGTTGGTTGATTGCCGCGCCAAGAAGCGCGTGCCGTTTCGTTTTTCAAGTACAAACATACATACATACATAGTACGTGTGTAGGTGTATGCAGATGCGCGCGCTGCGGAAAAGTTGTCAACAAATTTGGTTAAACAAAAGATATATGTAAAAGCAAAAAAGAAAAGCAAAAAAGAAAATAAACGGAAGATAAAAAACTGTGACTATTGTTATAGTGGCAAGCAATTTGCGTGCTGTGCGTGCGGAAGCGATTTTTAATAGTGCAAAGTTAAATTACAAAAACAAACAAAAAAAAAAGCGAACAGCAAAAACTAAAAATTACTTTAAGCTGTGGCATGCTATGCCATCTTACCTTATAATAAATCTAATTAGTTAGTGTGAGTCCGAATAAAAAATTTACATATATTTTTTTACAGTTTCGCGCTAAAAAATTTCTACAAATTAATTTAAAAAATTTTTTGGTGCATTGCATTTTGAAGACAGCAAGCAGCGCAGCGTTCAACCACAATTCCGAGGCGAGCAAACATGCAGACCGTAATTAAGTAAGTCTAAAATTTCAACTCAAGCTGTTTTAAAACGATTTTCTTTTTTTTATTTGTTTTGGTTTTTTGATTGTGTGTGCCTTTAATATTAATTGCGAGCGTGTTGATAAAACCTCATCGCGGTTTCGATTTCCTTTTCATGCCTTTTTTTCTGGTTGTTGCAAAAAAATCAGAAATAAAAAAGAACAAAATAAGTTCAAGGTTTGAAAGTGAAAACAAAAATATCTCTTGTTAAAAAACCAAATGCTCGTACAAATACAAATACAAATATAAATAAAAAATAAAAATAAATTAATTAAATTGCCAAATGCCAACAATGCACGCGAGGGAAATCACTAACAATAGCAGACGACGGCTTGTCTGAAATTTGTAGATTTTGCTAGTCCAAGCAATTAATTATTGTTAACAAAAACAAAAAAAAAAGAAAAACATAAAATATCGACACTTGTGGACCAAAAAAAATGCAGTTGTGCAAATAAAGCCATCGAATTCGAGGAATTTCTCACCCAAAAGGGTTAACATAACCCGCACACTTTTCGTACGATTTTCTCTCCCACATTTTGTAATACAAACAGTAATTTTGTAAAATTCTCGAACGTTAAGTGCTGACTGCGCTAAAAAAAAAATATGTATATTTAAATAAAAAAAAATTAAAATTTTCTTACATGAAAAAAGAAATGAGTAAAACAAAAAAGACACCAAATAACCAACAACGAATGTAATACATCAGAAAATGTGGAAAATGCGTTTTTTGCCACAGTCGGTCGAAAGCGGTTCAAAAACTATAGCACAATTAAATTTTGTCTGGGTCATAATTTGCTTCTACTTATGTAGGTAGAAAAACTCCACACACATTCTTTAAAATGGCACTAAGTTAAAATAACAAATTTTTAGGAGATGCGAAAATTAAACTGAAATTTATTTTAAATGAAATTGAGCATAGATTTAATTCTTACTGCTCAGCAGCAATTAACAGCAAAATGTTACTTTAGCAGGAAGTTAGATATGTATGTAGATATGAGAACTTTGAATACTTAAAATTTTTGAGTTAGTATACTTTTGTAGAGCGTGTGAAATATGTATATTTTTCCATTAGATTCGCAATAAACTTTTTGTTGTAATTTAATTTTTTTTCTAAATTTTTTATCAAAAAATTAACAGCCTTTTTTTTATTTGAAAACATCACATTTTTATTTTTATTTAATTACTCCTAAGATAATACTTTTTTCGTGTTTTGTTTCATCATTCTTATGGCAACAGTTATTTAATTCATATATTTATAAAAATCGTAGTGAAAGATAGTCTTGGGTTTAGAAAAGTCAGAAAGAAATTAAAACTAATATGTGACTTTTATTTTTAAAGTTGCAGTTTTAATGTAGCACTTGCTAAAAATCGACTAAACGGCTAATCGACTAGTCGATCAGTAACTCGTTTCATGTTTGATAGTCGAATAGCAAGCTTTAGATTAACCGTTCGACTATCCGCACACCATCGAATAGTTAGGGATGAAACGACACAAAAAAATACAAGTACATACTCGATACTTTTTCCTTGAATCCACGTAATTTTTGTATCGATACTTTTGAACTAAGTACTGGGTAGGCGTCGATAAAAAATACTTGTTCCTATCGTCGATACTAATATGACGGACACACTACAACGTTAATTACGTATTTTCGTCCAAATTAGTTCGCATATACCAAGTGCGTTAACACTCACCATTCCTGTAGCCACAGGGTTGCTTAAATAAACTATTCGAATAGTGACAGTTACTCACGATAGCTTCATTAAAAACATCATTATAGTCGAAAGTGTGTTTTGTCACTAAGCATTCAAAAGCATATTAAAAATAAAAATATTTATTGAAGGGAAACTACTAGTCGTTAAATCAAAACTTTTTTAAACAACGAATTGATTGATTAATGAGACGATTAACAACAGCTCTAAGTACAAATATTCATTTTCATTATACCCACTAAAATACCGATTGCAGACTATGAGAGATTCCTATTAATGGAAGGCACTTTTATACTACAACTCAAAAATAAAAGTCGCGGTAATTTTTCTATTGCAGCTAAGCGATTAATTAATTAGTCGATTAACAAGAGCTCTACGTGTTAATAGCAATTTTCATTAAACGCCCTAAACGGCCGATTGGAGGCTATGAGAGATTGCGAAACTTAAGAAATAAAAGTCCCTAAAATAATTTTATTGAAGGCTTTCAAAAAAAAGCCTTTGGCAGCTTTCAGAAAAATAAAAATAAAATAAATATCAGAAATAACTTCAATCATCATTTGTGGAGTAATTGAATACAAGTCGTGTATCATGCCATTTAAATATATATTCAATAAAAGCCGTAGAGATAATAAAACTGCAAATGCTACTTTCTCTAAATTATAAAATTAGTGGTAATAAATTTCGAAAAAAATTATCAGAAAATTTCTATCCTTGCAAATGTTGATTTACGTTGACAAATCTAGTATAGAATTTATATTAAACCAAACAATTTTAGTAACCATTTTTATAAAATTCAGCATTTAAAACAATAATAATATGCAATAATAATAATTCAATATTTAAATTAAGAATATTCACAATGTGTGCGATTGTTTGAGAAAGTTTCATCAAATGCAAACTATCATTCATTTGGGAAAATTTGTATTTTTTTATTAAGAAAAAACAACTGTAGCAAGAAAGTAATAATAATAATACAGTAATCAACACTTTTTAATAAAATATAAAATAAAATCAAAATCAATTAAACTTCTTATTTTGCATTTTAATTTTTAATCAATGACAATTTTTCATGATTTACTTGTACAAAGCAGAAACAAAACATAAATTTATTAAATTTATAAAAATTGGTTCTTTGGCTATGCTATGGCTTATTAAGTTATTATCAAAAATATAAAAATAACTACTATCTTACTCTTCAAGTTTTACTCATTTTTAATAAAACTCAGCATTTTATTTGAATCGGTTTAGGTTTCTCGAGCCCTAAGAATACCTAATTTAAAGTGAAAAAATAGTAAAGCCCTCAAACAAGATTGCACCTAAATGTCGAAGATTTGGCTTTCAGAAGAAATCGATGTGCATTACTGACATTCGTGCGGCTCTAAGTCGAAGTTCGCAGCTCTTTTCATTCTACACCCATTTTAGTTTGAAGTTTCAAGTTCCAGTCTATTTGTTTTTGTCGTTCGTGCAGTAGAAGTTCAGCAATGCTTTTAGTTACTTTTACCTTTGCGTTGCCATCCAAACTCTCGAAGTGAGAGTCCTTAGTATTCTCAATTTCCTCCATACAAAACTTTCGTCTTCTTGAGTTGTCTCAGTGCATCTAGATCTGTTCCTATTTTCTGTACTTGCGGTCGACTGGTAGACGAAGTTAATTCATGATTCAGTAAACGTTCTTGTTTCATTCGCAAAGATTCTTCTATCGATATTAAAAGTAGATTACCAGCCACTTTTGAGAGCATGTGGTTATCGAAGTTGTGGCTAAATTTGGTTACTATATTCTGATAGTAAAAATATTTGCGACCTCAATTTCTTGTTCAAAATAGAAGCAAATGTTATTCGCTTTTTGCAATTTTCCTTAGCCCTCATCTTAAGGTCAAACGCTAGTTCTGGAGTGCATCGATTATTTGGGTTGATAGCGTGTTCAAATTAAAAGGCACACTTTTAATGCGGGATTTCGAAATGCCAGATTTTCAACTTTATCTCACGATATAATTAATCCACTAGCAAAATAAATTGATTTGAAAGTCATGTGGATAATTAGAAGTTTACAAAGATTAGAGTTATGGCCACTTTTTATTATGCAATATTTCTTAACAAATCGTGTCATTTCGTCTCATATTTTATAACTTAGAATTTATCATAATAAAAAAACCAGCATTATAAATATTGTCTATCTTTCTCAAGTCGCACACAAGCTGAAAGCAAACGAAATCAATTAAGTTCCACAACTCTCGCATTTAATAGAAATAAAGTTGTTCGCGACTTCAACTCTTCAACGCCCACCCTTAAAACAAAAGCAATATTATCGTGAACATCAACAGCAAAAAAAAAAAAAAAAATTCGTAGTCGTGCAATCTATCAAAACAATTTTATTCAATTTATTCATTTGAAGTATTTAAATAATTTGTTATGTTTGTATGTATTGTATACTTAAAGTAACACGACTAAATTTTATGATAATTAATTTTTTTTTGCAAGCAACATAACAAAAAATAATGCTATTAATTCAAAGAATTTTAAACAGCTAATAGATTACAGTTTTTTTTGTAACGTGGTTAACTAATTCTTTGCAAATCAACGAATATCGTATTCAGGCATTCAGTTGTTGTAGTTCAAAAGGTCAATGTAAGTCGCAGACACACAAAAATATTGTTAAAATTTTCACCACAAAACAATAAAATTAAATAAGTTAGGTAAGGGTGCTTCTGGCTTTGGTTACATAAATTTTAAATATATGTACGTATATTTTGAATATAAAAAACTTTATATCACATAATTGGTAAATGAAGCCCTCACCTGTCATGGCTGTCCGTCGAGTTGTAGTTTCAAAGTAAGGATTTGTTCCATAAAACTTTTTCCATATTTTAACTTCTACATGCATAGATTATGACAGATCCATACGGATCGATAGAAAGAAGGTAAGACTTGACTCAAGCGTGTTGTCTATTTAACAAACACCTACTCGGATCTCCCGTAGTAAAAATCAAAGCATAGGTACCAATCTGGATAAGGGGAGTTCAAAATCCAGCATCAAACTGGTCTTTGAAGAGGCCCAGGAAACAACCTGTTTCAACGGGTTCGAACCGTAGCGAAAGGGATGTTATATGAGTGGGTTTGAGTGGGCTTGTGAATAGATGATTGGTGTCGGGCGGCGAATGTCGCCGGAATTCCGGAAAAAACACTCATTCACTTCGGATAGATCTGGTCAATCAGTGTCGAAGACTTGGCAGTAGGGTTCAAAGTCGCTGGAACTTAATATAAAGCTTCTAGATGTAAACATTACGTCAGTTTCAACCCTCTCCATCTCGAACGATGAACTCTTCGCCAAACCAAGGCTTGCCTCTCGCTTTTGGGCCCTGTACCCGCTGAGTTTCTCTCTGTCGGGGCAATCTCAAAGTTATCTTCAAAATAATCGGACCAGCTTGCTTGTCTTACGCCGTAAAAAAAGAAGTTAGAGGCAGTAGACTGCACTGATTGAAGTGAAATTTGTTAGAATAAAAATAGATGTTAGGGCGCGTGATAAGTGCAAAAGCAAATAGAGTTTGGTCTGATGTGGAGAGGTCATAGAACCCTGGTCGATTTGCAATTATAAGCGGCATCTTCGGTACTCTCAAGAAAACCAGAGATTCAACCACCTTTAGTAAATATTAAAAAACCCACTAACTTAGGGTTCCTGAACTTCTTTGGCGATGTGGCAAGATAAACGATAGTTTGTGTTTCTTACGCTATATCTAATAGCGGCGCTCATGGCTTTAATGGCGAACTTAACAAAAAAAAACTGAATAGTGATATCGTTGCGCTGATGGTAGGTCAAATCAGTTAAACAAAGCGGCTATAGAAAGAGTAGGAGAATTTGAAATAACTTCAAGTTTCAGGTACGGCATACTCATAAAAATGTTGAAAAATAAATACAGTAGTATCTACAACAAAACCAGTTTCTATTAGTGAAAACAATACATCTTCACAATGTCATACATATATTAACCAATTCCCATTACGTGGCTGATCATCGCCGATCGTCGTCGTAGTGCGATCGATAAAATTGTCTTTTTAAGACGAGCAGGCGACGTCGCAACTAGCGATCGTGTAAACTAGCCGGTTTTAGAGCAACTAAAATTGTAGCCAAGCTAAAGAGTTCAATGCACAAGTTTTCTATTGTCTTTTGTTTGTTACTTTTTTTTTTTAGTTTTTGCTACGCATCTAAGGCTGGTTTGTTTCCAGCTAGGTAGCTACGAAATATTCGTATAACTTATCTTTAAGTGTAGATGCAAGCAGACAGACAGACAGACATATGAGTATAATGTTAAAAGCATCGTGCTCATCAAAATTATTTACATAATCAATTTTCGGCTTGCCACAGCAAATTTCCAATTTTGAATATCTATGTAAATTGAAGTACATACATAAAGAAAGCAAACTGAAGATTATTTCATGCGTTTGTCGGTTGGTGTGAACCCAATGATATCTTTGGGTTTACTGCGCTGAGCAAAGTTTTTTTTTTTTAATTTATTAAGTGTGGTTTATTTTTGGGTTCAAACAATTTTATTTATTCATTTCCTAGTGCCACTGCCATGGCCATTTAAACGCTCTCACCCAAACCACTTTCTAACAAGTTGACGATCATTGGCGATCACTAAATCTTCAATATCAAAATTTTTTTTCCCACTTAAATTTTTGTCTTTTGGCATTTTCCATATTTTGATAAGTTATGAGTATTTTATATTTGTTTTTTTTTTCTGCTTACTTTGCTTGCCTTTGATATCTAAAAAAAGTGCGCAAATGCAACGTCGCTCGGAGTGCTAATGGAGTGCCGAAGTGGGCTGGCATCGATCGCGACGCGTTCGCAGTCTAACCGGTATGCGTAGTGGCAACGCTGCCTGTTAATGAATAGGTGAAAGAAACTGCTTTAATTCTGTGATTTTTTCGTCGCTTTTTTTTTGGTTTCATTCATTAATAATTTATGTCTATGTTTCTGCATACTAACTGGACTACGGAATGTTTTGCTGGTTTTTAAAAATTCGATTTTCTAAAAAAATTTGGGTGTATTTTGAATATTTATGAGGTTTCTGGTTTGAATTTTTATTATATTTAATGAAGAAAAAAAAGCGAGGGAAAGGTTGGAGGGTAAATTGAAGAAATTATTCAAACGAATTTGAAGGTAGCTTGAATTTGTAAGTTTTAGGCTTTCTTTTCTACTTGAAAACCTACAGTGTGTATGCACATCGATGTACGCATTTTTTGTGACAGTATACAGTGTATATGTAAATATATATGTACCTATAGAAAATAAACAAATAAATATCGGTCAAGTGGCCAAGTGTGTTTTCGTTTTTTGACGCGCCGCAGTTCGAGGTGATGTCTCAATGACTTTGTAGGGGACAAGAGTTAAAGCAAATCTATGGCAACATCAAAACAATAGACAAGAGACAACAAAAAGTAAGAGAAGTCAAAAAGTAAAAATGTTTCGCTATAGAGGTAGTAAAATATTTGAATAAAATTAACAATCCAAGTTTTGTAAATAATACCCAGTAGAAATCTGGTATTGAAAGGAAATGAGGTCTCCATCGTCGAGTGTGTAGCGAGCGAGTGCCGCATCTGGAGAATACCGAGTTCAAATCTCACCTAGGATTAGTGCTGTTCCGATACCAGTACTTGCATTATATAACCGCGTAATTCCACCGAAGTACCGAATATTTTTTGTACTTTGATTCGCGTCCACAAGTACTCGGTTTGTATCGAGTACATAGTGAATCGCAAAACTGATGAAACTGCATTTAAAATCTATAGGTAGTATTTCTAGTGTTTGCAAATTTTTAACAAAAAATTAGACCAACATATAATTGTTGCATTTCTCAACTTTTGGCAGTAAAAATACGTCGCACGTCAAGAGCAAAACCTGAATAACTTTTGTCAAATTTTTTGTTGTTTGCAAATTATTTTTAATATAATGTACTATATTATTAATCAAAAAAGCGATCTTAAAGCGATTGAGATGGCAATAATACTTAAATAAAAATTTTGGTAAATTTTAGAAAAAAAAATTTATAAAAAATATAAAATATTAGTATAATAGTAATATAAAATATTGAATTAGCAGTCGCGAAAAAACACAAATAAAATTCAAAAACTTAATAGCTATAACTTTCGGAATATTTCAAATTTCGAAAAATGGTCAAACTTATATTTTTTATCGTTGTTAACCAAAAAAAAAAATAATAAATTTAAAAAAGAAGCTTGATCTTCGAAAAAATGGTGGCCCTTTTTTTATTTTTACAGAATTAGTTGTCCCCTAAAATAAATGAATGAAATCCAAAAAACTTAGAAAAAGTTTAATAGCTATATTTATATACATATTATATATAAATCGTGTAACTTTTTTTTTATCGTTGTCAACCAGAAAAAAATCCATTTCACAAAATAACTTGACCTTCGAAAAAAATGGTGGCCCACTTCATAAATTTTCTCTCAATTACTTGCTCAACGACCAGTAAAGTTATAACATACAGAAATTTAGACTATTTTATTGTAAAATATCATTTTCATAAAATTTTCATCTATTTACTTTTGAGTACAAGTATAATCGAGTACTCCCCAGCGATACTTTTAGTAGCATCGATTATTTTTGTCGATACTTTTTATGAGTACAGGCATAGAGTATAAAATAGTAACGGAACATCATTACCCGGGGTAAATAACATAAAGCAAAAACTTATAGAAAAAAATTGTTCTAATAGGGGCCGCCGTTGTAGGAGAAGTTCGACCAAACATCGAACTATTAATGTAAGGACTAAATTAATATTATTACTAGAAAGGAAAAGATTTGCGCCATTAAAAAGTGCCATATGAAAACAAAATTATTTGCTTTAAAATAGTAAAAAAAAAACTGTATTGAAATGAGCGAAAAAACTTCAAAGAACCAAAAAAAACATCAGCCAATATTTGCCGGTAAATTTTTGTTTTTTTTGAGTACAAGTGTCTCGAAGCACTCGATTGCTAGAAAGTCGGAGAAAACACTCAGACTCATTGATTTCATCTTGTTTTTGTTTTTTACACGCTTTTATTTCAAAGCGAAGTGTGTGTAAAGCAAATACTCAGAGTTGAGTGCTTTTTGAGTACACTTAAGGGCAAAGTGCTTGAACACCGGTAACAAATGTGTACGTACATATCGACATAATAACTCTGATCAATTTACGTGTACTACATATTGGTTTGATTAAATTTTCTTTGTTTTTGTACTATCTCTACGATACGGTATGTATCTAAATGAAAATGCTAAAAGTTTAAAAGAGCAGCATAAATTTCAAGAGAATTTAAAATTGTTTAATTAACTAACGAACTTTGTGACTAGGAGCGACAATAGAAACTTTAACTTAAAGCCCGGACACACTACTTATCGTAAATTAAGATGAAATGAGATAATTTGTCATAAATCAAGAACCAAATCAAAAACAAATCAATGGTTATCGATAATAATCGAAAAAATATTGTCCCATAATCAAACTGATCCAACCATTTTGAAATATTAGAATTTCATTCAACTGTTCCTTGATTTTTATGGCTTCCAGAAGCTTGTTTTCGAGATCGTAATTTACAAAAATTTCTCCTTTGATCAAAGAACTAAGCAACCCTGTGGCTACAGAGCTGTCAAGATAAATTAAAAATGGCGGTTATGTGGCCGCACTTGGTTATGTGAAGTAATTCGAGCGAAAATAAGTAATTTGCGTCGTGGTGTGTCCAGGCTGTTATGTTCTTTTTATAAAAATATGAATCATATAGCATCCCTGTGAAAAATTTTGATACTAATCTCCAAAAAAAAGTTGATCCAGATTAGTCTCTTTCGTCTACAATTGGTCCATAATTAGTCTCCAACAAATTCCTTCGGGTAGAATTGGAGATTAGTTAGTCTTAGTTTTTAGAGCAGATTCAAAAATACGATCTTTCTTTAATAGTTATTTTGTGATTTTTATTTAATTGGTCACATTTGATCGATCTTTTGTGATTTTTAATTTTTTTGATAAAGTTTGATCATTACTTAAAATTTTTTTCGACAAAACTTGATCGATATTTTGTGATTTTTTTCTAACAAGCTTGATCGTTATTTTTTGATTTTGATTTTATCGATAAAAAATAATCGTTATTCTCGGATTTAAAATTTTTCGTTCATAACAAACGTAAACAAATTTGTAGACGATGATAATAACAGCAACAACAACAATAATACTATTTATGTTTTATGATCGAAAACATTAAAATCTCAAAATATCGATCAAATATGATCCGAAAAGTTTTAATCCAGAATAACGATTATTTTTTACCGAAAAAGTAATAATTATAAAATAAAGAACTCAAGTTGGGTCGAACAAATAAAATTAAAAAAAAAAGAAAACAATCAATCCTAATCGAAATATGATTATCCAAAAACAACTATCATTTTTGATCGAAGAAATAAAAATCACAAAATAACGATTATGCAATGATCTTAAACAAGAAATTTTCTAAACAGATTTGTTTAGCTTTTGGCAAAGGAATTCGATCGATATATTCGAGTTTTGTTTTGAACGAATTCTTCGCAATAAATTTTGATTAAAAAAAAATTCAACATAATGCTTATTTTCGGCTCCTGTCTTGAAGAGTTCATTAAAGCAATTTGGGCGACATACATACCTATTTGTACTAAAGTGGGCGGTGCCAAATCGGTTTTCCAAAATTTGTAGTTTGGCGTATTTATTAATATTATCATTAGTAAAAAGTTTTAGCAATTTCTCTTCATAATTCACTAAAATAGAGTGTTTTTCGAATTTTTAATGATTCCTATGATTTCAAAAATAAGGCTTATTAATTCTGATTACAAATTTGGAAATTTTTATGAAAATCCTTTCAAATTTCTTTTTGAATTCTCTACATAGTTTGTAGTATTGGATCCATAAGGTTTTTGTTATACAATGACCCATATTTTGACAAAAAAATTAACGATAAAGTTATAGAATTAAAAACATCGAATAATATTAAAAAAAAAAAACTAAGACGTTTATACTACTTTCCGGCAAGTACGGTAAGACCAATAATATATTTTTTCATTTTCTAAATATATTTTTGTTAACTGCAATCTGTACAATTACTCGAAGAGCCGCTTAATTAAAAGTTACGCGTATGCTATAAATAAATTCACTTGACATTAAATTATTTAAATAATAATCAGAAGCTAGATTTTTTTTACTTTGAATTAAAAATAATGTGTAATAATGTCGAGCATTAAATTTTTATGAACGTAAGTAAATTGCATATCGAATTCAGGATTTAAAACAAAAAAAATTTAATTCATAACTGGTTTTCTTATTCATTGTTATTCATTTTCAATTTACTGCATTTACATACAAACAGTCATATAGCACCGAAAATTGTGAATTAAGTTGCAGAAAATCTTAAACTGCGATTTAGACGAAAGTTGTTATTTTTCTTTTTGAATTCCCATTTGCATAAACAAAATTAGAAAGTTAATTGGTTTTTTTCAGTTTTTCTAATTGGAAATATTTTATTACACATTTTGCATGGACATTTTTCCCCCCCAATCTGTGAAGGTCGAATTTTGACTCATGTACATTACAAATAAATTAACACAGTGTGTGCGTCAGATAAAACACGTATTTTTTATGTTCGAAAACTTATCATAGCGACTGTAATGTAGCTCAGCAATTTACATTTCGTTATTCCCAATTCACGCCAAATGCATTACATCAAGTTTATTACTTGTTTTTCTCTAAATTTTTAGTTCCTAATGCAAGGCAAAACCAAAGTAAAACAAACACCAAAATTTTGAATGCTTTCGATTGCAAAGAGAAAACTTTCACACTTTACATCTTGCATGTTTTCTCTCACCTTCGCTCCGCTTCGTCTATGTACTCGTAGAATTTCCGAATTGCATTATTTTGAAGTTCAAGTGCATTTTAATTTTTTGTTTGTTTTTCTTATTTTAGTTTCGATTTTCTCTTACGGCTTTTTGCTTCTTATTATTTTATCCGTCTCTTTTCCGTAGTCTGAGATTTTTTGAATACGGTGAACAACGTTTTTCATACAAATGTTTGCATTTATTTGAAGGTAAAATGTATAAAAGAAAATGAGAAGAACCAACAGAAAAAAGGTCACACGTTTCATTTGCGCTAAAAAATTAAATATAATTAACACGTTTTTTTTTAAATTCGTTTGAGTTTAACCAGTGTTTACATAAAAAATATGAAATAATAAAAACATGGGCTTGGCAATAATGGCATTTTTTATACACATCATATAATTGGCAATAGAAAAAAGTCTATTTGATGTTTAAATATTTTTGTTCATCCATTTTTACTATGCGAACAATTAAAAAAACTACTCAGGAATTTCGCGATCTTCGGACGACTGAAAAAATAAAAGAAAGCTACCTATTAAATAATTAAATATTTGTGGTAAAAAAAGTGCCACTGTAGTTTAAACTAAATAGCGGGGTTAATTGTCAATGTGTGAGAGTTTCCAATAATAGCCGAATTCAACTAACATTGACGTTTTTAGGTTAATTTTTTTTAAACAAATATATTTCAAAACAGGTGTGGAAAGTGGATAAGTCAGTAAAACCCCTGAATTACCATGACTTAGGTACTTAAATGACTACAGTTTGTTAAAAGATTCCAAGTGTTTTATGAAATGAAAACAAAAAAAAAAATATTTATTTTATTATGTAAAAACAATTTTTTTAAATTTAAATTTATTTCATTTTATCAATTAGGTAGTTTTTACACATATAGATTACTAGCGTAAATAATTTAATAAGCACAAACATAATCGTATATTACAAGGATATCAAAACTGTTATCATTTTTGAATGCGTACTTTTAGGCTGAATGCAATGTGGAATTAACAGTTTGAGCGATATGTGGTGAGTAGCAGGACGCTTGGCATATCTTGAACTGTTAGAGAAATTGCATGTCCATACTAGACACCGTAACTGGGATCGATTAAATATATATGTATGTATATGTATGTATAGAAATCAACTGCCGTGCAATTTAACAAAAAAGTGGTTTTATAACAGTTATTGATGAGAGATATTTTGCCTTTCGCGAATAAGATATAGCCAATAACTGTTATGCAGGAGAAATATTTTATAGAAGACATATTTTATTCGTGGATAATAAGAATTATTTCCAAACGTTTTTTTCTTACCTTACTTTTTAACTTGTCTGATAAGAGTTATTTAATATTCATATTCACTGTAACTTTGGCTTTTACTTTATCTAATTTTTAGTTTCATCTTCATCTTCGTCTTCACTTTCATTTTCATCATCTTTGTTTGCTTTTCCATCTCCATCTCCATCTACAGCGTTTTACAGGCTAATTAAAAAATGAACATTAGAATATAACCCTTATTGGCGATATAAAAAATATTTCTTATGTAGCGCATTAAGTAAACAGCACTGAGATAACAAAACGTTGTAAGTACATTTAGCATTAAAAATGTCAAAGTTTGCGAATACAATGTCATATTTAACATATTCTTCATATATGTTAAGGTATGGCAACCCTAGCATAATTAATAATAATCATTGCCCTTCAATAAAATACTTCTGCCCTGTGGAGTTTTGACAGTTCTTGAAAAGAGAACGTTTCACATGGCAGTTTTCATAGCGGCAAATATAGTAACTTGTAGTTGTCTAAACATTTGAAATACTAGCAATTTAGCATATGAGATATACAACCTTGTAAAATTTTCTTACGCAGTTCAAAGTTCTTAAGAGATTTGCAACACTTGCTACTGGTATTTAGTTTCAAGTTTTTTTCGAATACAGATCACGTGGCTGCCCAGATTTCAAACAGTACCTAGGAATCGACAATAAATTTGTTCGAATTCGAACGACCGGT
This sequence comes from Anomoia purmunda, assembly GCA_951828415.1. Lineage (NCBI taxonomy): Eukaryota > Metazoa > Arthropoda > Insecta > Diptera > Tephritidae > Anomoia > Anomoia purmunda. The sequence continues at coordinate 22,520,426 of OX639993.1, forward strand.
ATACTTGAAGCAAAGCAAGCCGAAAATTAAGGAGTTGAAAGGCATTTAATTTTCTGATGCACGAGATTTTAGCTATTTTTTCTAATTTGTTTTGCTTTGACGAACTTAGCTTTAATTTCTATTAGAGGGATGATTTTCGGTGCACCAAACGTGAACAAAACAAGCAAAGCCCAATTGCTAAAACTCCAATAAAGAAAAGTTTCTATCATACACATTTTGCCATTAGGTTGACCTTAAGCTTTGTAAAGCTTCTGAAAACAGAGACAATTTGTACACTCCCTTTCACTTCGACGCGTAGCATATTTGTGTTGTTGTGGTAAAAAAATTGTTATAAATACATTTTTATTCCTAAGAAGATGTTCTTTCGCATATTTATAAAGTAAGTTATGAGGCAACCAAAATCAAACATATGTTTTATAAAAAAAATAACTAAACACACTGTTTTTTTTTTCTAATGCGACACAAATGCGTGTTTGAAGAGGTGCACACCACACCGTAAAATTGTGAAAATTTAGTGAACAAAGAAAAGCTGCTAAAAGCTCGTATTCTTTTTTTGTTTTTATTTGGTTTATGGTAATTTGAACACTCCTTTAACAGGGTGAAATTATATTTTCTCTATCTACGTGCGCCTTTTTCGCGCTTGTTTCGGAATACAAAAATATTGTGCGAAGGATTTGAAGTAAAGTGAAAAAGAAAAAACCACCACAATTACAAATGAGCTGCAATAGTTGATTAGTGCTTCTTCTTCTTCTTATTTGTTTTAATCATTTCATACAGGAGACCGAAAATAATGAATATATTTTAAAATTTCAATGAAAAAAATCAAAAATTTTCAACTATCGGAGAACAGTTTTGAGTATCTATGCTGTTACTACCTAAAAAATTTTGACCGATATCTCTAAAAATTATAATTACCTAATAACCACTTTTAGATTTTTGTTAATGGCCCAGAAAAAATTAGCATATGTCGAACTTTTTTTTTTAATCACAAATAAAACTCATTTTTTGAGTGTGATTTTTTTTATCTGTTATAATGATTATTTTTTGTCAAATAATCATCTTCAACTCATAAAGAGTTCACTTAATAAAAAAGTGGTATAGCGTTTTGTGTTTTTCGTTCTTCAAAAAAAAAAAAAAAAAAAAAAATCAAAAGTTAATTTTTATTTCGGAAAGATAATATAATGCACAAGAATCGAGTTTAATTTATGAGCATAAAAATATAACTCAAAACGAAATGATTATTTTTGATGAAAAAAATAAAACTCAAAAAAAAAAAACTCATAAAATTATGAGTATTCTTGATAAAAAAAAATTGGAATACAAAAAATAATCTTGTAACGGAGCGAAAATATAATACTCAAAAAATGAGTTTTATTTGCGATCAAAAAAACAAAACTCGACATGTGATTATTTTTTCTGAACATATAAAAAAAACTCAGAATTTTTTGATTAATACTGAAGAAAAACTAAAAACTTCGAATAACATGACTAAATATACACTTTTTTGAGAAAAATCATAATGCTTTCTCAAACTGATAATGTGTTCGTAGAAGCAAACGCGTTTGATACAAGATAGATCCGATAGGTGGCACATGAGGCGAGATATTAAAAAAAAAATCCGATTTATAAATCGATTTTGGGTCATTTCGATACAATACGATACCATATCGATACTTCTGTCAGTCGATATCTATATTTTTTACTCGATACTTTTAAAGCCGATATTTTTTGGAATCAAGTACTTGAACCCCAGTGCCCTAACAAATTCACAAAGCAAATTATTTACAAGACATTGCGAGCACTAGCCGCGAAAAAGACGAATGTGACATTTTTCCAAAATTTTGTTTTTTCTTCAGAAATGCTCTAGGAAAATTTTTAAAAATATGTCGCCAAAGGGGTTTCACGGTTAGGGCACGAATATGTAAATATGTCTATCAACCGAAATGAAAAAAGTATTGAAAAATACGAGGCCCGCGTCAAAGTGACGATGTGAACTATCCCCTTTCTAATTTTAGGTACGATGCGTCCTGTGCTCTCCACTTTGCTCAAGTTCCAAGTGCTATATTGGTAAAATAAAAACACTTTGAAAAATCGTTGTTTTCTCATATTAATCCTTTATAAAACCTGGCTCAATAAATTACGATAAACTGGAAATAGTACCGGTATTTAAAAGCTGGTGTCTTCAAATTCGGTTGCAATTCGATACTTATGGGTACCCGATTCTTTTCGAGCGAATCTTTGAATGAGTACCATAGTGATACTTTGTGCCCGATATCGTGTTTCTAGTCTTGTCACATTCTCATATCTAAAAAAAATGAAAGTAAAATTTTGACATTTATTTTTTTTGGCTTTGTTATGCCTATTGCTTGACAAGCACAAGTGCAAGCGTAGACCCGCTTTACGTATTCATTTACTGCGCATACCAAGCCGTCTCTTAAGTGCATTTATATTTTTAAATCGGACGCTTTGTTGTTGTTCTGCTGCCAGCTCATTGCTATTGCAGCTTATTATAATTTTTTTATCCATAAATATTTAACGCGCCCATAAATAATGGTCGGACTGTCATTTTGACAAGATAAACGTTAGACGACGAACAAAAACCCTCGCCTTTACGAGGCTGATCTATTTACCATGGAACATCGATCAAGGCGTTCAAAATTGATTGAGCTGACAAACGTACAATAAAAAAGCCACTGTACATACATAGAACTAACGGACGGTGCCAGTATAAAAACTCAAGTTCAAAAAAGTCTAAAGCGGGCTTGGTTTGGTTTCGACAGCTGGTCTGCCGAGCGTGTGTTACCTTCAAAAAGCGATTACATGAATTCAATTGTTGTGAGCCGCTTTAGTGGTTTTAGCCATTTGATTGGTTAATTCGTCTCTTTTTTTTAATCAGCTTTTGGTCACAAACCGCGAAATTACAGACAAGTTGCGGCCTAATCGAATATGGCTGGTGACACACATAACCCACCACAGCGGCTAACCGGAGTTTTTTCTGCACTTTTTTTTTACAATGTTTTTAATGCTTTCCTTTTTTTTTAATGCGCCTTTGCTCAAGCCCTACGTCACGTCACGCTGGCACTCGACACCTTGTCGTGGTGGTCGCAGGCAGCAACAGTTGTTGCTTCAAGGTGCCTGCATATTCATACAAATAAAGTTGACACGCAAATTGTAAAGTAAAATTAGTAAAGCAATGGAAATATGTGTAGAAAATAAGAACGAAACGATCGATTTCAGACACGTACAGTTACGGCTAATGAAATATAATCAAGTCGGTTGCTGCGAAACAATCAGCGGTTTTTCCACTTTGCTATTATATTTTCGATAACTTTTGTCTGTAATCGAATCTGTACACAATTTGTCGTTTAAAATGTCATAATGGAAAAAACGTTTGCGCTTAAAGGTGGGCTTTTACTATAGGGACAATATAATTGAATCAAAGAAGGAAAAGAGCAATAAAAGTGATTTTTTGTGGGTCAATTTTATTGTAAGTGTACATTAGGCCCGTTTCTTTCCACCCGAGTTGCAAAAATCGCTCCAACTGCTATTTAAGAACGGAAAATAGTTATGCCAGCAAGTTTCAGGGCTGATTCACAATAGCTCAGTTTTTTCACTTCCCAACACTTCATCTCAGGTCGAATATCATTTTACCGAAAAAATTATTAACAGATCACAAGAATTTGTGTTTACTGCTAAATCAAAGAATAAGGAAGAACTTTCTTCAAGAATCCAGGAAACTTGGCATTCCATTCCAAAGTCGGTCTGTGAGACCCAAGTGGAATCTATGCAAATAAAGGTTTTGCTACAAAGTCCTTTGAATTTCATGACTGTTTATTTTAAAAGAGCTTTTTTTTTCTTTAATGAAATAACTATTCACGTGTTTTTGAGTTACTAATATCGTAAATTAATATACGGAACTAAATACATGTTTTGATTTGGTTAAGAAATATTTCTAATAACTGTTTCTGGCAAATATATATGGGGGGAATACTTGATTCTATTATATTGTCAGTAACTGTATATAAAATACAAACATATCTATTGGACGTACTTCAGTTATGCTAATTCGTAAAAGCGCACGCGTGCCTTGACCCTCCTCCAGCCGTTAAAGGCATGCGTCGCCAGAATTGCATTTTTGCTATCAATCAATTTTCGGTTATCTAATCCACACTCCGTTTGTTGTTTTTTTTTTTACTCCGAATCAAGTGGACTAGTGTGTTGCATGATTGGATGGATAATTTGGTTTAGTTAAGACTAAGCGTTTGTGGCCATTTAAGTCTCTGCGCCCGCAATGGGCCGCCGCCGCAGTTACATATTTTTGGTGGCGTGACATTGGCATAAAAAAATGGCTGCAGCTGACTGGCAGCTGATTGGTTGTTGTTGTTTCTATGATTTATGGTGTGAGCTAGTTTTGATAAAAAAAAACGCGTTTTAATTGCAAAAGTAAATTAGTGTAAGAAAGGCATTTATTTGTATTTATTCGCGCTTTGTTTTGTTATTTAAAAAGAAACGGCAAAGTGGCGGCAAAGTGATAAGGAAAAAATCAGGTAAAGGTCGTTTGTAATTAAGAAAACATACAAAAACAAGTAAAGACTTAAATTCGGACGGAAGCGAACTTCATATACCCAGCGCGCGTGTTTCTTAAACATAAAATGCTCAACAGCAAAGATTGTATTAAGTTTAGTAGAGTTATTCATTGCTTTTGAATATAAATATACAGTGCCGGAAAAAAGTATTGGCACAACATTTTTTTTACGCTAAAACTTGTTTGCTAATTTTTTATCAAAATATGGCTTATGTTATAACAAAAACCGTGTAAGTACAAATTTACGATTTGCACAAAATTTAGGATTTAGGAAATTTCAAATTCAAAAAAAAATATCATCAAAACTTCAAAATTGCATTTTTTTATACTACAATTCAATAGAGTAAACATTTTTGAGAATTTTGTACAAATCTGAAAATTTGGACTTTTATTGTTTTTGATATAGAATGAGATATATTTTGATAAAAAACGAATGAATTTTAATTTGGCGCATTCTATAACGAAAAATTCATCAAAATTTGAAAAATTTTAATTCGAAGCAAACAAAATTGTCGTATGCAATTTTATAGCTTCTAATTCTAGTATAATATAATGCCATTTTCCAATTCCCAAAAATTTCATTAATTTTTCACGATTTTCCGCTGCTGGTGTTGGGCAGTTTTATCAAATAACGCCTGAACAAATTTTATTTTTATATTGAAGAAAATATGCAAACCATCAGCAAAAGAAAAGTGATAAAAAATCAATGAAAATTTTTAGGAACTCATAGTTTGCACTTTCTAGTATAATAGATTTGATTGGGTTATTTGAAAATTTTTTGAAAATGCCGATTAAAAAACTTCAAAAATAGATGAATTGGTTTTAAATTTGCTAAAATTTTTTTAATTTTTAGAAAGTTTAATATTTGGACTTATATGGTTTTTGATATAGAATGAGAATTTTTTCCCAAAAAAAAAATTAAGGAAAAATTTTTTGCTTGAAAAACGTGACGAATAATATAAAACAAAAATTACTGTGTTAATACTTTTTTCCGGCAATGTACTCAAGCGTCACGCTTTCATACTAAAATGCGTTACGAATCAAGCAAATTTGCTGCCGTAATTACTGAAATAGCGCATTTCGTAAAAAAAAAAACACTAACAAATTATCGCTTACAATCAAAATTTCACAGATTTTGCTAAAAATCATCTATCCGGCTATTTGACTAGTCGATTAGTATGTAACTTTTTGGATGGCTGATAGTCGAATAACAGGTACTCGATTCGCTTTCGATTAACCGCTCACCAATGAGTAGTCTGATTTCTTTTAAAAAAGCATAATCATTCAAAGAAATATACAAAATAAGGATTTGTTGAAAGTTTTTTTTCTTTCCTTTGTTTTACCACTTCAATAATTGGTTTTTTAAAATTCGCAAGTTTGCGCGAGTAGAATTCACACAAATTGAAATTCTGGATATTTGGATTTAAAATCTTATTTATTGCAATACGTCGTTCCCCAATAGTTTACAAACATAGCGCTCTTAAATCTCTCTGGTTTCCCATCAATATTGTAATATTATAGTAATGTTAATAGTACCAATTTAATTTTTCAAAAATGTGGCAACACTTTTTATAAATATTTTCAAAGATTTGTTAATCCTCTTTTATTTTACGCTAATATTGCTATATTTCAGTTAACTTATTAATTTAATTGAATTAATCTTTTGAAACAGGTGGCAACACCATTAAAAAATATTTTCTTAATAAATTAATCTTAAACCTCTTTCGCTTAACACCAATAATGTAATATTAAATTTAACGTGCTAATTTAATTGAATATAACCTTTTAAACAGGTGGCAGCCCTATTCAAAATATTTTCGAATTTAAACTTTGGTAAACCTCGTTGGCTTCATGCCTTCACGCCTACGTTGTTATGTTTTATTTAACTTGTTAATTTAAATTTAAACAGGTGACAACCAACTGTGAAAAAAAATTTGAAATGAGATTGCAATCTTTGACTTATCTTAATTTCATTTTAATTTCATTTTTACTTTTTAAACAGTTGACAACTCTTTACAAGCTTTTTATGTGGTTAACGTTAAACGTTTAACGTAACCGTCTCCGAAGTCATACAAGAAGTTTCAGTTCAAAAATATGTACCGTATTATAAAAAGAAGTTGAAAATTTGCCACTCGGGTTTGAGCTAATATCTTTTAAGGATTTCAAAAATGGAAATTTTTTTTCGGCATCCTGTAAAAACAAATAAATTGGGGTTTTCCTATAAGTTCTCTATTTCATCTTCGATTTTTATGAATGACAAGCTATACCACTATGCTTTAATTTTTTTGCTTTTTTTTTAGTTGTCAAAATCATGTTTTGCGTTATCTTTCAACCTCCATAAATGGTATAAAAGTATCCATGCAACCGACATTAATTTTCATTTAAAGTTGAAAATTTAAAAAAATAAATCAACTACAAAAATACTCACAGGATACGTTGATGTCGTTAAAAAATTTGTATTCAAAAGAAAATAATTCTAAAACATTTCTATTCGATTGTTGTGATAAAATATATCCTACAATATATCGATACCTGATGTTACTGACTAGCCATCAGTTAAAGTCATTTGAAAATATGTTCAGTAGTTTCGGAGATTACTGCGTTCAAACAGGCCAACATACAGACAAAAATTCTAAAAATGGTCCATAGGTATTCTTCTTCATTCCCTGTATCACTTTCGCCATTTTATTAAAGAAATTTTCAAATGTACAAACACAACTTTTCTACATTTTATTATAGTAGGCGCGTTCTTTGTAATTTGTGGTAAACACAACTTTTCTACATTTTTATTACAGTAGGCGCGTTCTTTGTAATTTAGTTGCAAAAGAACACTAGGTAAATGCGAGTTGAGCCAACTCGGTAAAATGATAACCGACCTGTGATGATGTAATGTTGGGAAGTGAAAAAACTGCGCTATTGTGAATGAGCTAGAAAAAAATACGTGGGAAATTTCATTTTAGCACCTAATCCGTTTTTATTTGTATAGTATTTTTATATATATATATAACTTAATTAACAACAAATTTGCCATCGGCAACTATCGGGTCTTGCAATAGGAACGCTGCAAAAGTTTTTTTAAATAAAACAAAAACGGTTTAGGATATGAATTAAATTCTTTATTCCTGAGAAAGTACATTCGATGCCATTATGTATGCAACTCGATTTCTTTTGCATGGGCACCACGGGCACGCTTGCAGAAGTCCAAACGCTGAACCCAATTTTCGACGGGTTTCAAGCATAAATCGGCCGATACTGCTGCAATTTCCTTTATTTTTCGTTCTTAAATAGCACTACTCAAATCGAATTTTTATGAGAGGTGCTAACAGGGTTGCTTTTGCAACTAAAGGAAATTTTATCCGAGTTGGAGCGTTCTTTTGCAAGTCGGGTACAAAAAAACGGGCTCAGTGTAGATAGAAGAAGATTTATAAATAAATAGATAGGTAGATATATATTTGTAAAGGTATTAACCAAGGGCACATTTCGGCTATAGAAACCATTAACCTAGCATGTCAAACTCAGTTGAAAGATGTTTTTTTGAAGATATATTGAATACCGACTTTTTCAAATAAGTTCTACGAGCTCACATTTATATTCAGTGCTGTTTTATGTATGTACATAATTTTGAAGTAGTTACTGTAGATGATTCACCTGTCATTTAAAAGCAATTAGGCGTGTGCGCTTTGAGTATTTGGAGTACTTACTTATACTCGCAATGCCTTAGTAGCGAATTTATCAAAATTAATTCCATTAAGAGTGTTTAAATCTGTTCTAGTTTTAATTACATTTTAAGTGTTTTTGTTTTTTGTTTTTTGTTTTTTGTAATTTTGTTTTGCCAATGTGGTAATGAGTTCGGGGACTAATTGCAACCATGTAACTATTAGATAACGGTTATATGCATGAATGTGCATAGAAATGCATTCATTGCCCATAGATATTCAAATTAGAGAGTAGATATTCAAATAAGGTACATACTTTCTCATTCGTTTTCCAAAAATAAGTGCTATGTACATAAATAAAACCAAATAAAAAAACGAGATATTTTACGACTTGTAGCCGATAAGTAGTAATAGGTAAAAGTGTGCAATTGTAGCAATGCCGTTAAAGGATTATAAGTATGTAGGTACGAGTATTTACACATAGACAATATGTATGTATTGTGTTGATAGACAAAACAAAAAAAAAACAAAAAACTTACCCTCAAGCGAAATGAAAGCGTCAAGTCGCGTGTTGAGCGTTGATTGAATAATAATTAACGCCAACAAGCCGCCAGACAGACAATCTGGCCAGCCATTAGGCAGGCAGGCGGGCAAGTGAACGGGCAGTCGAGCAGTAAGCCAGCGTGCGTGAGTAATCTGCGGAAATCGTTGATATGCAATGAATTTGCAATTGAAAGAAAATGATTTGCAAAATCAGTTTTGAAATGCCCGCTGAAAATAGATTCACTCAAAATGCATACACGCGCGCTTGCATAGCTGCCGAGCGACAGAAGGCGGTGTAGTAGATTGGTTGAGAAAGCAGCTGGGTAGGCGCTAGCAAGATACTCAACACACTCACACATACTACGTACTTGTCGTAAATACTTGACAGCTGTCAACTTTTCGTATGCATTCATGTCTTCCTTGTTAACCTAATGACAATTGGCGATTTTTGCTCGTTTTAAATTTCATGGCTTTGTGCTCCTGATTTGTAATGCATAATAATTTTTAACATTTCACTGTTTGAAATGCTTCCGAAAAAATCGTTACAATTTCAGTTGTAAAAGTGATTTGCGAGCTGGTAATGAAAAAAGCTGAAATGATCGTCAAAAAAAAAAAAGAAGAAAACATAACATTGCTGTTGGTGGAGGAGGCGCGTGCAGCGTGGCCTTTTTTGTTGAAGAATTTGTTGTTTTGAGTGATCGTTGAACTTTTTGAATTCGTTTTTATCATTTTATTTAAATTTTTTTAAGCTTATTACCTGTTGCATATTGGTTAGTGTTGCTTTTTTGTTTTTGTTGCATAATTGGGCATTGTTTGCCTTACGTACATATGTAGCTGAAATTGTTAACAATTGAGATTCAGCACACACTCTCGTGAAAAAAACTCCCATAAATGGCCTTTCGACAACAATGATCATGACAACAATTGTTTGTCTGAGTTATCTCGACAATCGTAAATATTTCAAAACGAACGGCAACAGTTGTGGTAAACAAAGGCAACAATGATTTTGATTTTCTTTTTTGCCCAAAAGTCGATCTTATTGCGTACCTACGTACATATGTATACCATTTTCAATTTTGTGCAGATTGCTTAGGTAGACTCAGCAGGTGGAGTTTGCATGGATCGAAAATAAAAATATCAGAAATCGAACGAAATGGAAAATATTATGAAAAACTTGGACTATAATACGAAAACTTGGCAATATCTGGTATACATCCCCACCACCGTCGGTTTTAAGTTCGCGGAACGATTCGGATTTTTATTGGACTAATGGCTGTTACTTCTGCGAAATACCCCAGAATGGAAAGAAAAACGTTTAGGTTTCATATTTTCTTGCAAGCGCTATAGGCCACCAAACGTACGCAGAATTCACGAAAGACGGCAAGGTGGTTACACTAAAGTTTTAGTTTTGACCATAAGATGCACAGATAAGCGAATTCAACCTCGTGTGTTCTCATGGAGTTGTTCATGCAAACCCTGGAAGGTTTCCCATAAACTGAGTTAGGTGGGTCATTTTATCCGAGGAACTAATGAAAATGAGATGAAATCATGGAGTGCCAAGAAGAATTGGCAAAGAAAAAGACGGAAAGATTTACCGAAGTGGAGGCATCTGCTTGCCGACGAGCCACCTCCCAGGCACATCAGAAAGCAGCTCTTTGAAATAAAGGACGAGATCCAGCCCCACGTGACCCAACCGCTGGATCCGATAGCGTACCGGCAGGTCCTAAGCAACATCCACAAAGAGACAGTCACTAAAACCATCGACTCTAGCCTTCCCAAGGTCGTATTAGGAGGCCAAAAACTACCAATTGCAGATGAAGGGTCCCTGCTGCCTCGCGAGTCCCCCCTAACGCTGGCCCAATTAAGATCTGGATATTGGAGTAGACTTAACTCCTACCTATACAGAATCAACCCCGACATACAAAACACCTCTTCACATACCCTCTCAAACCAACTCATCTAACCCCCCTTTCCCTGTGGTCCGATATAAACTGATTTAAAAGCTTGCTATATGTAAGATGATATTTTATTTAATATTAGAAGAAATTGGTAACATTTCCTAGAATGCTGCCGCCCAAAGTGGATCTATAGAAGGTGATAGCAAAATAACCAAGGCGAGTCCATTGTGTATTTTGTTTGTGTAATTTTGCGAGTAAAATATCAAAATCTGAATTCGGCCAGTATTGCTCATGTATTTTGTTTGTGTAAACAAAACAACCCAGCGAATTGGGAATGAAGGACAAGCATTCAGTTCATGGGATGCTATCATCTTAAGTGAATTCGCCTTGCTGTTGTCGCTTCCATTCCAATCAAGTACTCGACGATGTGATAAGTTAACGTAAATAAATCGCTATATTTGTACGTTCGGCTGCCAGTCGCCAAAGTATTAGCGCTTGAATAAAATTTTGAAGATTTGGCTACCGCAACTGGCGCATGGCATAATCTGGAGGTACAATTTTCGACTTGGTCACGAAATTGGGGGCCATATCTTGACAATGGTTCGCGCTCTATTGTCTATTGTCTTAATTAAAGAGAAAATAATCTAATGCCGTTAAGTCAAACGATCTGGTTGGTCAATCGACTGGCTCATTTCGAGAAATAACGCGTACAACAAATGTTTCATACAATAAGTTGATTATTTGAAGGCCGTTTTAATTTTTAAAGAAGGAAGGTACTAACCGATCCTTAAAGTAAACCCAATAGTGGGTTTTTTTTTGGATGTAACGGTCCCAGGTGAATCTTTCAAATGCCACATATTCATTGAGTCAAAAATGAGTCTCTTCACTGAAGATATTCAGCGCACGGTAACCCTATAGAACTGAATCATAATTTTCGAAATAAATTTATAAAATTTCCCAGCGCTGTTCTGACGTTAGTCTGTTATTAAACTTCTAACCTTTTACAAAAAGCGTTATAAACTAAACTTAAATTATTTGCTTTTCCACAAGCGTTCACTCAAAAAAAAAAAAAAAAAAAAATGTGACTGGTTTGAAGAAATTCGGCTATCGAAAGAAAGAAAATAGGAATGAAATGGCGCTTAAGAAATCTTTTCTTCTTGGAGAGCAAATATTTCATTTTATTTTAAGGAAACCTTTACTCAACCGGGAGAAAATATCGTAATGTGAGGAAAAAATTGGATTGAAATATGAGCCATTTTTTGTACGTTCTTTTGTTTTCAACGTTCGGACGCAAAGTATATTTAAAATTTAAGGAACAAAATTTTAACGTTTGCGTCATCTGTCTGACTCACTTCCTCTTGTACATATATAAAGGAATATAAATACATATGTAAAATCTCACAGGAGCCAGACAAATAGTATGAATAAAAATTAACATTTTATTTATTGCCAAAAAAGAAAAAAATTGTAATGCGTGGCAGGAATTTTAGAAAAGCATTTCCTCATAAATTCTTTCTTAAGCCAATAGAGCTTTGTATTTGACAGGGTTTTTTAATAAAATGTGTATTCAAAAATTTACAAGTGCCAAATAAATTAACATAGTGCTATTTATTGAAATTTTTTAATAGTTATCAACATCTGTAATGCATAGAAATACTGTGTTCTAATATTTTTCTTTTACTCGCACACCATTTGCTTTTGCGTAAGTAAAACAAATATCTAGAATTGTGCGAAAAAATTTAAATCAAAAACTCATAATAAATATAACACTAATCTTCCATAAATCCACAAAAAGTCAAAAGTGCGTGAATTAGTAGCATACATTTTTTTTTTTTTTGGTTTTAGTAATATATGTACATACATATGTAGTGTGTGAATTAATTGTATACATATTTGTTAGTGTATGTGATCTACTAATTGCCTTAAGTTGTGAAGCACCGGCCGGCAACATAGAAATAGCACTACATTTGCTAGGAGTATATAAAAATAATATTACAAAACAAAAAAAGAAAAACAATTTTTGGAAACCTAATAACAGCACAAATAATAATAATAAATTTCACGTTGCTGGCCACTCAGACAATTTGCCAATTTGGCAATTCGGTAATATAAATAATTCATTTCATATATAGCACTCACATTTGTAGCAGTGATGGACCTTTTCTTTTGAGATATCGAACAACAAAAAGACTTGACAACGGTGTTTCAAAAAACACTGGCTTAGCTCCTTCCGCAAGCAGAGGTGACTCATACGCCTGCCTAAGGGTGCTCTGAAAACTTTTTTTTTTGCGGTTAAGGTTCATATAGACGAAAATATCTTTACGAAGTTTTTGTTTTATAGCAACGAGCAAGAAACTCACTTTAACTGTACAATTTTCGTGTAGTGTCATCGGCGTTTAGGTGGGCGCTAAATCTCTGGATATAAAAACTTACAAACATATTTACAATATGTACGTGAATGATGAGCTTATTTATATATATATATATATGTGTGTGTGCGTGTAGATGTTCATGTAAACACCTGTTATTACCTATTGCATGTACGAGTATAATAATTTTTAAATTTTTGCTTATAAAACTAAACAAACGGCATATTAAGGAAAACAATTAACAACGGTAATCTGTTGTAGTTAATTATTGTCATGCATATTTTTTTTTTGTATGTATGTGTACATATGTACGTACGTAGAGGCGCGTGTATATTATCATGTTAAAAAATATATTTGTAGTTCTGAGATTATTTTTTACATTCGACGTAGGTGTTTTAATTTGTACCTGCGGTAGATGCAGGTAGCAGGTACCGTCATATTTTAAGATTTTAAACATTGCAATCAGTTATAATAATTATTTTTGTGAGTTTTATTTTTTTCCTTTAGAAATTTGAAACATAAATTATTTATCGAAATATAGTTTTTTGAACCAAAATAAAACTTGTTTTTAGAGTGTTATTCTTTAGCTCTGAAATAAAATGATAAGAATTTTTATGAGGTTTATTCTTTGTTCAGAAATAATTTTTGTTTATCAGACTATACTTTTTTGGACAAATATAAAACTCGTTTTTTCCAGTGTTATTTTTTCACCCTAAAAAAATGATTAGTTTGTGAACTTTTATTTTTTGGTTGCAAAAAAAAATTTTTTTTATGAGTTTTATATTTTTGATCAAAAATTATTAGAGTTTTTATGAGTTTTATTTTCCTGATTTTTATGTTTTCGTTCAAAAATAAACACTTAGATAAAAAAACGTAAAATCCTTTTTTCGAGTTTTATATTTTCACCCTAAAATAATGATTATTTTGTGAACTGTTATTTTTTTTTTATAAAAAATAATAATCTTTTATGAGTTTTATTTTTTGTTTTTTGATCACATATGATCAGAATTTTTATGAGTTTCAGGTTTTTGTTCAGAAACAATTTTTTTTATCAGTTTATACTTTGGACAAGTATAAAACTCGTTTTTTGTTAATTTTTATTGTTTGATTGAAAATAATAATTTTGTATGAGAAAATGATCAGAATTTTAGTGAGTTTTATTTTTTTGTTCAGAAATAAAACATTTTTATCGAGCTATACTTTTTTGCATTGTTATTTTTAGATTAAAACTAATAATTTTAACACATAAAGTTTTGTTTTTTTGATAAAAAATCATTAGAATTTTTATGGGTTTTATTTTTTTGTTTAGAAATATAATTTTTTGTCGCGCTGAGTTTTTTTGAAAAAACATAAAACTCGTTTCTCGAGTGTTATCTTTTCGCTCTAAAATAATGATTAGTTTGTGAATTTTTATTTTTTGATTAAAAGCAATCATTTTTATGAGTTTTATTTTTTTGATCGAAAATGATCAGAATTTTAATGAGTTTTATTTTTCTCTTCCGAAATAAAATTTTTTATAGAACTATACTTTTTTGGACAAACATAAACTAGATCTTCAAGAGTTTTTTTGTGAACTTTTATTTTTCAATAAAAATTATCATTTTTTATTTTTTTTTTATCAAAAATTATCAGAATTTTTATGAGTTTTATTTTTTTGTTCAGAACTAATGTTTTTTTTTATCGCGCAGCATTTTTTTCAAAACCATAAAACATGTCTTTCGATTGTTATTTTTCGGCTCGCTCTGAAAGTCAAAGGAAGTAGGCTTAAGAAAATTTATACATAAAACAGAAACATCTAAATGTCACCATCGTTTGACCAAAGAATGTAGATAAAATAGAAGTTGCAACACTCCCACCTTTCCTCTAACAGAAAATCGAATCTAATTAAATCCGATTAATTTCTGCTGTGGTGAAATAAGATAATCTTTCTTGTCCAAATAACTTCAATTACAAAGAAGTTGCATGTCGTTTCATTTCCTGTGGCAAGAAATGCCGTCTTATTTCACCACACCAGACACCAATTGGATGTAATAAGATTCTAATAGCAATCACTTAAAGTGAAATTAGTTCTGGTATGGTAGAACCTGACGAAATTTTCTGTTAGAGGAACGGTGGGATGGGATGCAACTTCTTTGTAATCTACGTTCTTTTGTGTTCTGTATTAACAAAACGGCCGCCGTAGCCGCGTGTGTAGCGTGTGCGCGCTTCATTCGGTGGGTCCCAAGTTCGAATCCAGCTCGGGGCAAGTAACATCCAAAAATTATAGAAAAAGTTTTTTCTAATAGCGGTCACCCCTCGGCAGGCAACGGCAAATCTCCGAGTGAATTTCTGCCATGACAAAACTTCTCACAAAAACACCACAAATTGTAGGAGAAGTTCGGCCAAAATCGCTTAAGCGGTTATATTGCCAATTAAGTAAGTAAGTAAGATAACAAAAATAGTAACAACATGTATTGACAAATTTTTTCATAAAAAAATAGTTAATTCCATATAAGTCAAAGCAACAAACTTTTCAGAAAATTTATGAAAATTCGGATCAAAAAGTAAGATATTTTGAAATTTCATAAATTTTCAAGCAAGTTTGGGACTTCAACTTACATGGTTTTTGTTATAGAATTAACTATATTTTTAATAAAAAAAAATTAATTAAAAAAAGAAAAGAAATTTTCTATAAAAAATTTGTCAATACGTTTTGCTGCTATTTTTGTGTACATAACTGCTCATCCATACCTTTGTTTTGTATACTGGCAACAAGTGAAAACGCCGCTTAGAAAAGAGCTGAGTTTTACGGCTTTATACCAATTTTTGATCCCAACTGGTCTTATTATGCCAGTAAAATATCTGGCTACCCTAGAGCAAGCGCAAAAATTTCTTAAAGTGAACTCATGAACTATTAAGTTATAACTTTTCTTATTTTTTGTTTTGTCTACATGTTTATGTATTACATTAAACATAAAAGTATAAATCTTTTACGCAACTAAGAACACAAAAACGTGCACTGAGTCATAATAAATAAATAGCGAGACAGCATTGAGATGCCATTTATGTATGTATTTTGCAAATACTTAACTCAATTCACGAGTACTGGTTTAAGGGAAACTAAATGTTTTCCGTTTAATGATTTGGCACACAACCTTCATGCCATCCAACACAATAAAAAAAACACACACACACACACATGTTTGGCTATCGTGGGAGCTACATACAATCAATTGGCTGCATTAAAAGCACAAGGCTTTGGTAAACAATATGCGTTACATTTAAATGGTCGCGTAAAAATGTCAGCAACATACCAGCAGCAACATGTTCAATATTGCAAGCGAGTGCATTTAAATATTATGGCCAGGGCATTTCTTTTTGGTTTTCGTTTTTCGTTTTTTTTTTTTCGTTTTATTATTGGTGTTGCTAAATAAAGCGACATCAGTCAAGCGTGTAAGCAGCGGCAACAACAACAGCACCAACACCAACAATCAATAGTCGTATCGAAAGTCGGCAATAAAAAATCATTCCATTACAATAAACACAATTTAGTCATAAAACAGCAAACGCCGTTGTACTCTATTGCCTGGCAAAGCGAGCGTGTGGGGAAAATGACCAAGAAGTAGGGTGAGTGTAAGGGTGTGTGGTCGATGTTTGTAAAAATTAAATTTTTCCCACATGCGCTTGGGCCCGCCTACTCCTTATGACCTCCGTAGCGAGGCTGCGCCGAATTCTTTTAAGTGGCAACATCCTGCAAAACAGGTAAAGTTAAAACAAAAAAAAAAAAATTATATATATAACAAATAGGCGCAGTAGCTACTCGGTTGGCAATGAGTGATATTTTTTTTTTTGAATTTTTTTTATTAGTTTTTCACTCAATTCTTGGCTTTATTTCCGTTTTGTCAGCCTTCGGTTTGTGGCTGCAGCAAAAGGTGAATTAAATAAACGTCAAAGCTGCAAAGGCGACCCACTGCCGTCGGGAGTTAAAATGCTGAGGCGCCAACAACTTCCTTCCTGTTTAAATGGCAATAGTAATTTTTTCAAATTTCATTTAATTTTTTTTCTCTCTAGCACGGCGCGATAGAGAGATGCATTGCGGGCATCACTCTGTCAGTGTGTTTTTTATTTTCACCTTTTTTGTGAATATTTTGCAGCGTTTTTGATTAACTGTTTCAAGTGACATCCTGTCGAATGAGAGAGAGACAAAGTGTGGCACGGAATTGGGAAATTAAAATATCTAAATGCAAAATAAAAACAGTACAATTTTTCAAGTTTTTTTTTTTTTTTAATTTGATTTATTTGTTTGGATGACTAAGAATAATATGATAGAGGGGCCTCACCGAAATTTAGTGAGGTGACATTAATTCTTTTAGATGAGCAGATGAACTGAGCTGCTGAACGACCATCATTTAAATTTCTGCGGGCGCTTTTGCTGCTCTCTGCACAATTATAGTATTTTATATTTCTACATATTTAGTTAGCTGTTCAGTTTTCAAGGAATTAGGAATAAATATTTTTTTAAATTTCATTTATAAAAGTTTGGTTGGTGGTTCTGTTTTTTGTTTTTGTTTTTTTTTGTTATAAAGTCAAACATTGTGTTGTGAGATCAGTATTTTATGTTTGAGTAACATAAGCGTCAATTGCACTTAAAAGGATTTCTGTTAAGTACTTAATTTTTTTTCTATGCACACATTTTTAAAAATGTTTAATATAACTTCCCACAATGGTTTAATAAAATGGTAATTCCAATATCTCTTTAGGATTTCTCTTTTTAATGAAAAAATTTTTTTCCTATTATCAGTTTCCAGCTCTCAAAAAAAAAACTCAGTTGAAATATTTTACATTATGTCTATTAAATACTTTACTCATGCTGACAATTTCCGTGAAGAAATAAATGTACGAGCATTTATTTCTTGAGAGTCAAGAACAGTTAGAATAATTGAAAGAACGCACCATCTCGCGGCGAAGTGACATATCTCATATTAAATAAACCAAGAATACGGAGAAAGGAGAATTAATAACTTTAAATATTTCAGTGAGAAACGTACATATTTTAATTTTGCTCAAGTTTAAAAATCTGATTTACAAATTGCTAAAAAAGTGACTCTTTGCCGCTCATCAAAAAAAGCTTGATTCACTTGTAGTTGAGAACTGTCAAAATCGGCCAAATCAAAGTAGCGGTACTACTGACGGCGTCATCTCTGTATTTAGTTTAGCGTGATTGAGAGATGCGAACTGCTTACAGAAATTTTGATAGAATTTCTTTTTCATTCCTTTGACATATTTTTAGTGCAGTATTTTTTGTTTTTTCTTGAGGATCGGATACTTTGTTTAAAATTGTTAAAATTCCTCTGGCCCCACATATACGAAATTCTTCAATTGTCTTTCTTTAAAGGCATTTTCAAGTAGCCTACTTTAATTTTCAAAATTCCCTGTGAAGAAAGAACCACAATTTTTTCAAGAATCTGAAAACACTTATGCAAATTTCCAATGCAATTTGGAAAGAAAAAATTAATTCGCTAGGTTTCGCGGTGATCGTGACTTTGAATCTGTTATGTCCCAATAATTTCTTGAAACAGTTCAAAATATACTATCAACTATCATCTATAAAGCGGGGGAAATTAAGGAAACCCAAAGCCGGACCGCATATTTTCAAGGTAAAAAATAATGAATTATCAATGGATTTTTAAAAACTGCGGTACTGAATAATTGTCCATTAAATAACGAGGAGTATTTTAGAACAAGTTTTTCAACAGAATAAATCGGCTTCAAAAAATATTCAAAAATGTTAAAAATATTCAAAAAAATATTTGTTATGGAATGAAGAATTATTATCAGTATTATTATTGCAAATCATATCGGTATCATATAAATCTGTAAAGCCAATTTCACTTTTCTCCCAAACGGAACATATTAAAAGCAAAATTTTATAAAACTTGTATGTTAATAAAAAATTAGAAATATTTGGCTTTTTTTTTTTGGCCGAAACTGAATTTAAATTTATTGGGAGAATATGGAAGTGGCCGAAACGAAGTTCGATCATTCTCTGGTTTTTATGTAACTTTTTTTCGTAAATATTTTATAAAAATATAACTCATTTTAGAACAAAAGCTAAATATAAAATTTTGAGTAACTTTTGAATTTGTACACTTCTTTTTAATTTTCGGTTGTTTATTCTTTTATTTTAGTTTAATACAATAAAGTCCAAATTTTGTGTAAATTTTGAATTTTTAGATTTTTTTTACTTTTCCGTTACGTTTTTTTTACTTTAGTTTAGTACGAATAAAGTGCAAATTTTGCGTAAATTTGGAATTTGTAAGTTTGTGGGTTATGTATACAATAAAGTTACGAAGTTATGTTTAGTACAATAAACTGCAAATTTTGTGTAAATTTGGAGTTTTTAATTTTTTTTTAATTTTTCGGTTTTGTAGTTTTTATTTTAGTTTAGTATAATAAAGTGCACATTTTGTGTAAATTTGGTATTTGTAACTTTTTTAACTCTTCGGTTATGTTAATTTTATTTTAGTTTAGTAAAATTTTGTGTAAATTTTGAATTCGTATTTTTTTTTGATTTTTCGGTTGTGTGGGGTTTATTTAGTTAGTACAATAACATGAAAATTTTATGCAAATTTTGAATTTGTAATTTTGTTTTTAATTTTCGGTATTGCAAATTCTGTATAAATTTTGAATTTGTAAATTTTTTTTTAATTTTAGGTGATGCAGTTTTTATTTTAATTTAGGACAATAACCTGCAAATTTTGTGTAAATTTTGAATTTGAATTCGTATAGTTTTTATTTTAGCTTAGTACAATAAAGTCTAAATTTTCTGCAAATTTCGAATTCATAATTTTTTTTAACTTTTCGGTTATGCAGTTTTTTTTAGGTTAGTAACATACATTGTAAATTTGAAAACTTGCCTCAATTTTTGATAAGTTTTTGTTTTTTTTTTGCTTACGGTTTTGCGTATTTTCTTTCTTATAACAAATATATAGGCATGCGCTATATGAAAAAAGAAAAATGTGTAACACAAGTAGTTTGATTTTTAATTAAAAATAAATTACGGTATTCGAAATTTACATATGTAATTTATTACATTTTTCTAATTTCCGTAAATATTACCATTTGAAAGAGGGCATTACTCTGACACGTGTTTTTTATAGATATTAGGTACAAACAAAAAATCCCTTTAAATATCCCAACCACAAAATAATAAAATAGAAAACAATTTGATTTTTGTAATTTCAAGCGCGTGTAGTTTAATTACCTAGCGGTCCTGCCGTTGTGCATAATTAATTATAATAAATTTGGAACTAAAAAGCGTACATAACATATTTATCGAATGCCAAGTGTGGCAATGTGGTGGGAATATGTAAAGTGTTAAATGCCAGTTAATCACCTCAAATTTTTATTGCATATATCCCCAGTTTGTGGAGCAATTCGTCAGGCACAGTCCTCCAAGCCGCATGTCACTCTCCAGTCTATCGTTCGGTCAGTCAGTACGTCTGCAAGTCAGTGGGGAGGGGGTCAACTGTCACTTAAATTATTGTACTTTGCAAATGCTTTCCAGGCCTCTTTTATAATTTTTATTATTTTCATTTTTGTTTTAATCTTGTGCAACAGAGTAATTAAAACCAGCTTTCGTTTTGTTATCATTTTCTATGTAAAAATAAACAAAAGTGCCACAGCTACTCTTGTTGTTGCTGCTGCCTAATAAAACAGTTGATTAATTTTGTTGTCTGTTGGCTTAATGACCGGTCGCCGCATTGTTGTCGCGTGCAACAACTTGAACAACCACATAGCTTGAATAATCACAGAAATGGCGCTACCTAAATTTTCTAAACTTGACAGGTGCCGACACAACCCACGCATGCGTAGGCATTTCATTGTGTCAACGACTAAGTTAAGTTAAGTGAAGCGGCGTACGAGTATGTAGCATCATCATAGAGCATATACCCGACGCTGATATCATTTATTTATTTGTCACTGAAATGTCGCCGAATGCAACCCTACCGCCGACTGTTTTTACAGAGGCACGTTAAAATCTACAAAATACTTGTATAACCGCTAAACGGAACTTCATACGGATATAGACATGAATTGAAACGAAGCTTAGCATTTTGTTATTAAGTAGTTAGCTCGTAATTTTGTTTTATTTTCTTCTATTTTGCCTACCTAATTATAAAGTCGTGACTGTTGAATAAAATTTTTGTAGTTGTTAAATTGCAAATATTAAATAACTAAATAATATGCATGCCGGCATAAAGGCGAAATCTTCAATGGTTTTACAAAAAAAAAAAAATAAAAAAATGTATATCTACTTTGTGTCGTAAACTTTCGTTTGACTTTTGTGTTGACGTGCAAATTATGAATTGAAATGTGAATTGAAATTGCTCCCAACAATTTGTCAGTATGCCAAAATAAATAGTGTAAATCAATCAATCAGATAATAAATAAGTCATTATTTTTTTATTTTTAATTTTTTTAATTTTTAAAATACACTTTTATTTATTTATCTATGTACAGCTTATTGCACTTTTATGGTCGCCTCGTTAATCGGTATTACCGTTTATTATCAACAAATTCACAACTTTTCACAATAATTCCCTTGGTGCGCATTACGAGGAAAAAATGCCAAAATACGTTTCAATATCTCTCCGTTGTGGGTTGAATGTCGGGCGTTCACAGGCGCGTCTCGAAAAACGTGCGTGAAATACTCAAAACAGCGCGTTTACATTGAATTCTTTAATTTAATTCTAGTAATGCTCGTACATTTTATGTTTTGTGTTTAATTATAAGTTAAATAGAGCTGTATGAAATCATATTTTATATAAACGGCCATGAAATTGAAAATACAATACATTGAGAAGGAATAAAATTGCGCATGACAAAAATAATGAAATCCCAATGTTTTTATTTTTTTAATTTAGCTAGTTTGTGTTTTTGTTTTGCGTCAAAATTAATCCTCGCCTAAACTACCTGCTGTTTGAGAAACGTGATGGTCCGATCGCTGTAGGTCACTTACCTTGTTAAAATAAAAAATTAAAAAGGCTTGTACACTTCTTTTATGATTCGTTATTAGAAGTGGAACATCCAGATTTTATTATCCATAGCTCTATAACCACTTAAGTGCTTTTGGCCGAACTCAATATATTACGAAAGTCGTTCTTCCCTCCTGCTAATTGAAGCCAGTTGGGAACATCAAGTTATGCTCCGTCCTCTCCATTTGAGTTTTCGAACTTGATCTTTCCAACTTCAAGGTGGCCTTAATCTTTCCCCGGAACTTGAATAGATCAGCTGGTAGGCCTTTTTGCTCTTTAGCCGCCCTATTGCCATTCGAGTTTCGTCTATGGCTGATAACAGCACTTCTGCCATGCCTTCATTCATTGGTGGTTCGGGCTCATCATTTACGGCTTCTTTTTTCGCGAGATACTCCTCGCTTCCGTCTTCAATTCCTGATATCTCTCCCGCACAGCTCACGTTTCGTTTCGTTACCATGACGGGGCCGAAATTCTTATCGTACCAGCCGTTCTTTCGGGCTCGCTGAAAACCTATGATTTCTTCAGCGGCGGTGCGTACAGAGCGAGTGGTGAAATTTCCCGCAGCCATCATGAATGTTGCTGTCAGAATGCAGGAAGGAAAGTCAAGTCACGAAGTGGTTGGCTATCTGTTGTGATTTCAGCTGTTCGAAGTCAGATTTTTCAAGCTTCAATAAACGCGCGTTTTCGATGTACATAGCTCCTCGAATAGTGCGCACGTCCAAGACACTGAGAGCACGCCTTCCGTCAATCACAGCATGCCCAATTTCGTTTCGCGTTTTTCTATCAAGAGAGAGCTATGTAGCTTGAGGTATCTTTTTATGTTGGATCCTGGTACTGCATACTACCATATTTCGGATCACGGCTTAATTTAACGACTGTGGGACCAAATATCCCTTACTGTCCTACCTTGGGATTCAACTTACTCAGCACGATTTGGGCGCTAATACGAGTAGAAGCGATTTTTAGTCCCATCGCCCTTCTCTTCCGTAGAGGCTTTGATGCAAAATGTTTAAAAACCTCGCTTTAATCCAGATTGCGGCGAGATTCTAGTTCACAGTCACCACAAACCCGACCCAGGTTTTGTGCTCCTTTACATGACAGCTGAAGCAGACGTCGCAAAGTATGATGGTCTTCATTCCTTGCCCTTCCAACGCATCTATTGGATGACGGTGACCTTAACCTTTGCTTTTACGAGCACATCAACCCGCAGGCAGAGTCACTTTCCCAATTAAGGGTTCGTAGATTTTAGGTGCATGTCCTCAATTCATAGACCTTAAAACCATTTTTTCGTTATTAAAAATTTCTTTAATAATGAATGAAAATATATTCTACATGAAAAAATATAAAAAATTTTATATTGACTCAATAACAACAATCCCAATTGCTTGCGATGCTGATCTTAACTCCGGCCCAGTTTTCGGTGGAAATTCTACATTTCGTTACATGAATTTTCAAAATCATTGGTCGACTTTAAGATTCACAGCTATATTGAATACAGTTGTAACCAAAATAAAGTTCTTTTGTAAAAAAAAAGAAGTTATTTGATAACCTTTGGTTTTGCTCAATTCGTTGATGTCAAAAATAAGCTAGCTACAAGGTTACGTCAATATTTTTACAACCTGAAGATTTATTACATTTGCCTTGTAGAGAGCTCCCTCTTTTTACTTACAATTTTACCTTCAGTTTTAAAACAAATTGTCAGCGTCACCTTAGTAGTCGCCAGGTCGAAAGTATTGCCAACTGCGCGTGATGTATGTAAAGTTGTTGCATGTAGTAGAGCTTAGCTAATTTTGCATAATAGTTCAAAGCGCGTTGATCTCGTTACATATATTTTAATCGTATTCTGCTTTCGTATGCACACACACACACCAGCCTTTCACACTACTTATATTGTAATTCCATTCAACGCTGCTATAATGTAATTTGCAACATTTCACTAATGCCAACATGTTGCTGCAACATTTCAGCAGTCAACAGGTAAAGAGGTTCAATGACTGTTAATCGGCTTTACCTGAGGCTGATCATGTCAACAACCAATTAAAAATTATAAAAATGTAAAAAAATCAAGAAATATTAATTGGTTAGTTAAAATGTTTGATCGTAAATCATTTAAACAAAAACAGAACAAACAAAAAAATGTAACAAGTTTTACTCATCATTTACACATCGATTTTATTGTGAACGGGAAATCAATATGTAAAAGTAATTATTGTTGCTTCCGGTCGCAGTTTTAATGAGAACGCTGCTTGTAATAATGCTTTCAAATCTCAACACCAAATACGTAGTTAATTGAACCGATAAATCCGGCGTATCACAAAAAAAAAAAAAAAAAAAAAAATACAAAAAACAAACAGCAGCCACAACTGGGTGACATTTAAGATATTTACATTGGCATTCAAGCTGCTGTTATCTTGATTTTTGCATTTTTTTCTTAATGTTATTGTAACATGTTGTCGTTTGTGTTGTTGTTGCTGGTTTTTTGTTTGCGTATTAGGTGGATAAGTTCGTGAACCCAGTTAACCTCAGGTGGGTTGTTAGGGGGTGCTTCGACCTCATTACTTGCCACAACGCATTGAATTCATGCAATTAGAATATGAACTTCCGTCTGCTAAAAAGGGTTACTGCTCTTCCAGTGGGCAGACAACAATTTTTTTTCTGTGTGAAAAATGTAAATCAATTTAATTCAAGTAAAGAAATCTACTACCTGCCGAATTCACTTGACCCAAAAATCGATTAAAAGCGCACTGTTGTAAAAAGCCGGACGGACATTTCTGTAGTGTAGAAAATGTCGGCTAACTGGCTATATACAATACAAGTAGATATGTACTATGTATGTACAAAAATCTATACGTATACAAAACTGAAACTAAGCAAAAATCCCAGTAGAGAGAGAGAGCTTAGAGAAGCATGCATTGAAAAAAAATGTTGTATGGAATATTTGTTGAGCTAAGAATTTGTTTAGGACTTCAATCAAGGTCATCCGGGGCAATTACATATACACTTACGTGTAGAAAACGAACGAACACCGACTTTTAGGGCCGAAACGAGGTGCGCGGAACTTCGGCCAATTTCGGCCGAAGCCGAACCGAACGCTATCAAGGTCTAAAATAATGTATGACCAATGAATTTTTAAAAATTCGGGGGTTTCATTATTGTTATTTTTTTATTGGCCGCAGATATTCATTGAGAAAAGTGAGCAATTCGTTATGTAATGAATAATTTTCTTCAGTATTAGGTACTGTAAATAATCTACATATGTACATATCTATCTACATCTGAAAATCCTATTCGACTTTCTTCCACAGAGGAAGTAAAATTTTATAAAATATTTTATTCATACTAATTTTTAAATGCTCGGATAAAGTTCGGTTTTTTTTTCTGCCGAAAGCGAGCCAAAACCGAACCTAATTTTATTGCACGAGCATTGACGAAGCCGAAGTTCGATCGTTCTCTACTTACAAGTATAGATACGGGGACCAGATTTCTGTGCATTGCTTAGGTATCGAATCCGCACAAAAAAAAAAACTGTCTTCAGAATAAAATGACGTAAAATCGTTTGAAACAGTTTTATAAAAAAAAAGAACTTGACAATAAAAACAGAATGTTGTAGTAATAAGAAGGTTAATGTTTTTCATTTTCAAGAATTTGTTTATAATTTCACAAAATTTAAATTAGTATAAATTCGACTATATTAAACAAATAATTATAAAAACGACAGTCAAGAGCGGTAGAAATTATAAGTTATATGGAGATCTCCGAAATAGCTATAATTTCTACCGCCCCTGACTTTTCCACCTACATACTTTCCTTATACTGGCCTTCAGCTCAAAAATTAATATTGTTGATTTAAATAAATTCGGCCAAAAAATAATGAATGTCTTACCATTTTTCAGTCATTTCACTAAGGTTAGCGCATGTTTTATCGAAGTTATTCTTTGCAATTCACAATGATTTTTGAGCTTTAACTTTGAGCTGACTTTTTTTTTTTGTTGTTCAAAAACTATTTATTGGTGAAAAAGAAAGAATAGTAGTTGGATGCGCGTAAATATTTGTGAACAAAATTCTTTCTAAGCATATTGCACACTGGATAATCTCACTTCTTCATTTGCGCCGTAATCCCAAAGCCACATTTCACTCTAGCTCGAACAAAGTGCCCCAACTCGTTCACTTTTTTAATATTTTCTTTAGAATTTCTAACATAGCTAAATTAACTCATTAATTTTTACGTTTTTTACCTAAAAAAATGTCTACTAAGTTTACGTCTTCATTTGATGTATCATGTACCATTTTTGATCTGGGTATTTACGACCGCATCTACTCCTATATACTTAAAGTCGGCAATCGAACAGCAAATATCGTAATACAAAAAAGAAGGTAGTTCCATTTCTACTTTTTGAGAATAAAAATCAGATGACTGACACTTGGGGTCAACTTTTGGCATAGCGTTACCCCCATCGGATATTTGTGTGAGGGGCTAATTTTCAATCTTTTATTTGGGAATTATTTACCAAATAGTGGGTTTCACTTATGCTGATTAATTAAAAAAAAAATTAATATTTAAATATTTTTCCTTAAACCCTTAAAGGGTTAACCGAAGAAGTTCAAAGGGGGAAAGAAGGAAATTTAAGAAATAAAATATTTTGCTTGCTTTTCTAAGTGTGATTTAAGTTTAACATAAACCTAATACTTTTTTCATTTAATAATAATAAAAATAAATTAGCGCTTACCTGATGTTGGAACACAAATTGAGGGACCTACAGTTTAACGCGGACTTCGAACGGCAAATGATATTTATGAGAAGTTTTTCATCGCAGAAATGCACTCGGAGGTTTGCCATTGCTTGCCGAGGGGCGACCGTTATTAGAAAAAACATTTTTCTATCATTTGTGTTGTCACTTGGCCCGGCCAGGATTTCAACGAGGGACTCATCGAATGAAGCGCGCACACGCTACACACTCTGCTATGGCAGCCGCCATAAAACCTGTTATGCTGTGTTTTTTTTAATACTTCTGCTGACTTTTGCAATTTTCTTTTGTTTTATTCTATTATTAAAATACCTAATTCGAAAAAAGCCCTACCCAAAAAAAAAACAGTTTCGAGTTTTTTACATCTACATTAAGTTTTATGTTTAATAATATATTTTGTGTGTAGTTTTGATTGGTGGTTAGTATATCACCATGACAAAAGTTTTGGCTTGCTCCAAATAACTTAGAACTAAAAATTTACACTCTAAGTACTTCCAGCAGATGTTCTGCTTACAAATTGATTTAATCCAATTTTTAAAATAATGTACCCTCTGAAGTTTTCCACTCTATCGAACTCAATATCATTCAGCACAGTTAAGCGATTTGAAAAGTCGGTATCTTATTTCTGTGTATTGTTTTTTTAAAGTTACGAAACATAAACTTATATTTTCAATATAATTCAAGCAAGTAGTAAATTATGTACCTCGATACCTGATGTCTACCATACAATGATTCATACAAAGGGTTATCTCTATCTGGTACCGTTGGTGACATTAGCCGGCCAGACTAAAGTAACCTATCGAACGAATATCAGTAAACAAATAAAATATCATATCAAATCAATTTATTAATGATTAAACAAATTATGAACCACAATCAGCTTTTAAATACACAACGGCACAAATGTATAACTTTTTTTGCAACAGAGTAACTATGGTATTTTTCTGAAAAGGGTCATCTTTCAAATAATTTTTGCTAAACAAATTTATAAACTAACTCGTCTGAAATTCGAATATATCGATCCAATTCTTATGCCATATGCTATGCAAATCTGACCCTATTTTTATTTAGAAGATTTTTTTATTTTAAATCATTGTATAATCGTTATTTTGAGACTTCTACTTTTTCGATGAAATAAAAGTAAAAAAATATCGATACAATTTTATCGAAAAATAAAAATCATAAAATATCGAAAAAATTAAAATAACAAAATATCGAACAAATAAAATCTAAAAATTTGAAATCCAAAAACAACGATTATTTTTGAAATATAAAAATCAAATATGATCGAAAAAATTTAATACCCAAAAGCAAAAAAAAATTTTTTAACTAAAAAAATTACAAAATATTGATCAAATTTAAGCGAAAAAAATTAAAAAAGAACGACTCAACTTGATCGAACAAATAAAAATCACAAAATATCGATAAAGTTTTATCGAAAAAATAAAAATAATAAATTATCAATCAAATCTGATCGAAAAAATAAAACTTAAAAAATAAGGTTCCCACGTGTACAAAAACTTGAAGAAAGAAAAAAATTTTTTTAACGAAAAAATCACAAAATATTGATCAAATTTAATCGAAAAAAATGAAAAAAGAACGACTCAACTTGATCGAACAAATAAAAATCACAAAATATCGATACAATTTTATCGAAAAAATAAACACAATAAATTATCAAAAAAATCTGATCGAAAAAATAAAACTTAAAAAATAAGGTTCCCACTAATACAAAAACTTGAAGAGTTACGGCTTTATTGCCTAAGAAAATTTTGTTCCTTTTAAACGGTTTAACATATCATAATTACACTTTGACCCGACTCCATTCCTCCTTCTACAATTTTTTCATATTTTTTCTTAAAATCTAAAAAACGTCCTTTCAAAGCGAAACTCTGCTTAAGTTTTCTCAGTTCGGATATGGAGGTTTACAGATATGTAGACGTTGTGACCAAATAACATAAATACTAATTCGATTACTGTTGAACTCTCTGCACTACCTTTACATAGTTATAATCATTATTTATTTTTACAATTTACATACCTATTACATAATTTTTAGCTTAAATAAAAAAAAAGGTTTCAATGACATAAATTCGATTGCCAAGATTCTTATCTCTGCTACTTTGTTTTATTGCTTTTACTATTTTACTATGATTTTTAATTGGCCTCTGATGCATTGCGCTCCTAAGTGGTTGCCCCCGCTCAGTCGGTCAGCCACTCAGTTATTTGACCGCAGATTCGTTGACTGCAATCTAGTACTTAGCTATTCAATTATCTTTCAACTATTTGCTTTGTTTTCTATTATGTTAGTGGAATATTGTACATACATACACACACACGCACACCAACCAATACAAACATTGTTTTTATTTATCTAATTGCAATTAATGCCATATGACGCTGAATCCTTAATCAAACAATAAAAAAATTAATTTGTACAAAGCTTGCTTGCCGCTACCAACAAAATTATACAGATATATAAACTTTTTAGATATTTTGTTATCTAAATATGAGAAAACCCTAACTCGTTATCAACATACTAGCTGGCACGAAAAACAGGAAAGGCACGTAATAAAATGCAATTTTCACTTAACTATTAAAAGTCAAACTCAGTATGGTAAACATTTTATAAAAGTTATAAATAGTAGGTAGTAGAAGTATTTGAAAGTACTTCATCTGAATAAGTAGAAACTGGATTTTAAAAAATTTAGTTCGGGTGCCTTCGTATTAAGATAATTATGTACCATATACTGGCTTGATTCTGAAAGCAATTAATTGTTGGGATGGTTGCAACGACAATGGCAGAATTTTTGGTATTAGTAAAAATATTTATTATTATTATTTTTGGCCATATTTTTTATGATTTATAGAGGTTTGTATTAGAAATAATATGAGAAAACAACAATATTCAAAGTGGTAGAAGTGATAGCTGCTATTTCGCAGATCACCACATCTCCTCATCTCTCTTTCTAGACTTTACCTGGCTTTGAACCATGGTACACGGAGTTGCCACTCAGCCACGCTAACCGTGTGAAGATTGTAAAAATATTTGCTCCGAAAAGTTCCGTTGGAAATAATATTTTTTCGAATTTGATTATTACAAAAGATATATGCTATAAATGAAAATAAACCTTAGCCAGTAGAATTCTCTAGAATTCAACTTAAATTCATTTTACGTAATGAATTAAATCCGTTGATTTTAAGTCCAAAAAGAACTTTCGAACGCTCAACTTTTTCTGGTTACTTTCCTTTCAATATTACACAGCACGCCATAGCGTTGTATTTGTAGGATTACAATTTTTTGGATAATGATTAGTCCAAAACTGCTTGCTGAATTTAATTGAGTTTACGCATATCATAAAAAATGTACAAACCCAGTTGAACTTGAAGTGTAATCTATCCAAGCGATTAACAGATGAGTACTTTTTTTGACATGATTTTGGAGCATCAGAAGAGATTTCTAAGTTTTGCACTCCAATATTGCTCATTGCCAAATAAAAGTGGAGATCTCTATTTGACTGATCCTTGTGATCAGATTTTGGATTCCTACGCCATTTTTTTCCAATTCAGCAATACAAAAATTTCGTTCATTGTCAAAAAGAATAGTGTCGCATTTGTGTATGTTGGTTCTTGAATTAAACCAGAAAACCGTTCGGGTCTTAAATTAGAACTCCACACCAATCTTTTCAGGCTTTGTGGTTTTCGAAGTTGTTTAAGTTTTACAGGCGTTTCAGGCTTTAGAATTTGGCAACTCAATACGGTAATTTTCATGACATTTCTACGCAATGTTTACATTTTATAAAAGGTCTGTTGGATGCGCGGGAATATACATGAAAAAATAAAAAAAAGAAAGTGAATTAAAACAAGTATGGAATTTTCTGCAAAGAATGGAAGATTTTATTAATTTTAAAAATATTTCTGTAGATAACTTGCACCGTTCTTTAGCGCTCTTGCATTAAACTGCTTTGAGCTTTGTCAGATGTTGTTCTACACTGCACTACACTTTCAGTGCATTCATCGAACAGACCTAAAAGCGTACACAAAAGAGTAGAGCAGAATTCTCAGTAAAATAATTTATCGATTAAAAAATGTGAATGCGATAAATTTTCTTATTACAAATATTTTTAATTATTTTTTGTAGTATAGACCTACTTCAAGCGCACATCAACGTATAATATGTTCTTGTTCCTTTTATTGTCTAAATTGTGTGCAAAATTATCATAAACGATGGAAGAAATATCGATAACTTGATTATCGTAATCACGCATACCAGAACTAAATTCGAACTGAGTTCGAAACAGCTAATTGCCACTAGAGTCTGGAATGCCTGGGAGAAGTTAAACATTTTACAACTTTTAGGTGTTGTGATCTTTCCGAATTTTATTTTTGGAGGTGTTTTCATTCCATTGCACAAATTTAACTTTTCAGGCATACGCCAGAAAAAATTGATGTGGAGTTCTAGCTTTATATTTTTCAAATAGATCATATGCGGTTTTTATGTTTATGCGGCTTGAGGGAGGAGTCTTCTAAACTCCCTCATTGCTCGCTTTTAAAAACCAACACCATTTTAAACTAGCACTTTATTATGTATATTAGATATAATATAATTACATTTAATGGGCTATAAAATTGCATATGTACATAAAATTTTTCAAAAAATTCTGAACAAAACGGTTGTTGTCGTTGTAAAACTTTTGTGAATTTTTTTTTCGCTCAAATCAGAGCTATTTTTAAGTACAATGTACACTGCAACAATGATACCCGTTAGAAATCAATATTAGCATCTCCATTAATGAAATTAAAATAATTTTCTAAACATAAAATTTTGCACCAAAGTACTGATGTTCCTTTTTAATTTAAAGCTTCATTCGAAATTTCCTGTTTTTGATTTGGTGTGAATGAATCCATCTTGATGATGTGAACCCATTTCAACATAATTGTTTACTTTTATTGGAATTTTGCTTCCTTTGTCATAACTAGAACCCTCACTCTCCAATTACAGTGTACACATTTTTGAAGAACCTGTGAAGATTATATTACAAGTCCGCCTCTTTTTTTGAAAATCACTACTGGGAACTACATACATTCCAATTTTGTTTTTGTCTGCATATGATGGCCAACTTACAGATAGTATCAGTAGAATAGCTGATTAAATTTTTCATTTTTAGAAGCCGCAGAACTGTCAAACTTTATTGACATTTTTCAGTTTTTATTTATTAGTGCGATTTGACTGGTTGTGTTCAAAGTTTTTTTTGACGCTTCAAAAAAAATTTACATGTTTGTTTTTGCTTTTGCAGCTGTTGTTGTTGTTGTAGCGGCTAGTCGCGCGAAGTAAAGAGCGGATTCACCCATGGTCGTTGTCGTCGAACTCATCTAGGGGGAGGCCCAGGAAACGTGCAGTTTCGACAGGGTTGGACCAGAGGGAGGGGGGGGGGGGGGGGGGTTAGATGAGTGGGTTTGAGAGGGCATGTGAATAGGTGGTTGGTGTCGTGCGGAGAATCTCCACATGCCGGACAGCTTTTGCAGCTCGGGCTGTCCAGTTATTTCACAAATTTTTATCGCAAGTCAATGAGAACTCTATCAGAATATAAATAAAAACTTAAATTTGACATTTTAAGCCATAAGTGGGGGAAATCAATCCAATCAGCTGTTTTAGTGACACCACCTTATATGAATTCACCTTGGTAAAATACTTGCACGAGTTGAATTTGGTTATAGAGCTACTACCTGTTTAATGTATGTAGCTGTTGTTGAATAAAAAATATACATATATTTTTCTTCTCTACATTTATATTAATGAAAAAAAACGAGCTACGTGCTATCAATGAAAATTCTGCAATGATTATTATTGGAAAACATTTTTTTTAAACTAATTCAGTAGTTTTGGTGACAAGCACGTTCAAGCAAATAAACAAAAAAAGTAAATTCTAAAAGTGGAACCGCTGTATTCCATTATGTATACCCGCAAAAATACAAAAGGTCAATTTTGTTTCGAGAAATATTTAAAGTACAGGCATGACGGCGCTACAGCTTTATTGTTTTTTTATATTTATTTTAGGTATGTAGATACTTCTAGAGTAAAGTCATAGCTGCTAGTCAAAAATTCCAAAAATTGCGTACTTTTTTATTTAAATATTGAAAATTTGTTTCTGTTTTTGCGTGTAACGTAAATGATTGCTAAAATATTCCGACCGCCATTCATTCAGTCACATTAATTCAAATGAGTATAATCTATTGGAGGTTAGTGAAGCAGTAAAGCAATTCGGTGAAATTTGTGTATTACTACAGGGTAAATGTACAGTGGCGAGCAAAACCGGTCGACCTTTTGCCAATATTAGCAAGGGTTTATTGTAAAAAAAATAACCATTCGTTTTTGCTCGCCAGTGTACACACATATAATACATATAGCAAATAGAGAATTTGGATACCGAATAGCACCCAAAAAAAAAAGGCTAATAGTATAAAAATTACGTTTTATTTTTCATTTTAATGACTGAATGCCAATAATTGAGTTGCTGATGCGCAACCCTGAACTGAAAGGTATTTGTACCCATTTTTAATGCTCAATTGTTCTGCTTAAATTTTTTTACCTTCCCATCGTACATAGTAAGTAGTAGTAGTACAAAGTCCGGTTTGTTGTTTAAGCTGGCCACCTTAATGCGTTGTTACCTATGTACACGGAGCTTCGTGTGAAATACTAAGATTAGCAATTAATCGCTTAGAGTCATCACTAAATTGTCGCGTCAACCGGCAACTAAATGTAAAAATTGCTATCTACATCCTACAAAAATGCGACGCTGGCGGAGCTGAGCAAATGGAATTTTCAATTTTGACAGCGCGTTACGTCGTGAAGTTGGATGCTAAAGACCGAAGTGAGAAAGATAGGAGACAAAAATGAAGAAAACGAAAACGAAAGAAGCGTCAACAGCTTGTTTGGTTATAGCCTAGGCGAATTCATTTACGGTGATGTTAGTAAAACAGCTGATATCTTCTTCTTCCCTTTCCTAATGCCAATCTGAACACGCAAGAGAAGTGGCTATCCAGTTTATCAACGGCATACAACGAATCTAACGAGTTGCCCACTTTTATATTTCTATGTTCTTTACTCGTAGTATAGCGCGCACTACCACTCGTTTGCGTCAAACGACTTATGGGATTGGCTGACCTAAACAGGGCTAGGTCGCCGAGGTGGGGAGGGTTATACTTCTGCTGAAACCAGGGAAACCGACAGATAAGGCTGACTCCTATCGGCCGATTTTCCTTCTTTCTCCAGTGGTAAAAACGCTGGAGGCTTTGCTGCTATCGTATTTTACACACCACACACAGCATGGTTTCCGGAATGTGCATAGGCCAACAACAGCACTTAACGCCATAAACGCGGAGGTGAACTACGGCCTAAACCGTAACCGTCCCTGTCGGCCGTTTGTAATTTAAAGTAGAACATAGTGGACAAAGGTACAAACCTCTCAAAACACCGCACTCTGGACTGTAATGGGATATCTTCTGCATGTCGCCTGAGGCACACTTCCATCAGGAGACATGTATGCTCTTAGTTAAGGAACATAACATCCTGCTCAGCAAGCAGCTTCAGCAGATTAGATGCCATCGCACGGGACACCAAAACAGGAACTTGTAAATAACCGAGCAGCCTCCCAGACCCGTCAGCGGACATCTTCGTGAACTCAAGGACGAGATCCAGTCGTTCACCAGTCAACAACTGGACTCGATGGCGTATAGACAGGCTCTGAACAGCATTCACCAAGAGTATATTACTACCTCCATGAACTCTCGATCTGTGAATGCTGTCATTGCAGTCAAACCACCACCCAAAGCAGACGAAGAGCTACATCTGCCTCGAAGCCTCGAGAGTCCCACGTCAGTCTGGCTCAATTTTGATCTGGGTATTGTAGTTGGCTCAACTTCTGTTCATCCAGACTTGAGACCGACATCGTCAATGAACGCCCGGCATGTGAAGAATGCCCGCACAATACCAACCACCTATTCACATGGCCCAACAAACCCACTCATCTATCCCCTCTCCCTGTGAGTTTGAAGATAACGACCATGGTTAAGCTAATCTAGCAGAGTGTAGCCTACAACAATAAGAACAACAACAATAACTCGTTGACCTTAAAAAACTCAACGCTTGACGCGTCAATTTAGGGACCACAGTAGGAGTGATGTGTCGAATAAAGATTCTCTTCTATGAGTCGTTGAACGTTCACCACTCAACATTCAATTGCATGAAACATATGTACAAATATTTATACACATGTTCTATACAAGCTTTCACGCTAATCTGCGTTTTTTGTTTTTGTTTGCATACTAAAACACATTTTAGCTCAATCAATATTGTATGCACCTTAAACCGGTCTTTGTGCATTTCAAGTTAACGTTGAGATTTTATTAAATATAGAATTTGTAGTAAAACGCCATACCACACTCTGTTTGATTAATTAGTAATAATGTTTGCGATGATCGTTCAAATTGAAAATAAACCAATTTTTTGTTTGTAACTCGCTATTCGAGTATTCGGTTGTAGCTACTCAGAAGTAAGTAAATCGACTAACTAACTTATTTCATTTTACTAAATATTTGTATGCAAACATTTTAAGATTAAACTGTTTTATGATTTGAGGTGATTTAAAAACAAAATTCGCAAACTTTTCTATTTGTAAAAAAATTTATATTTTGGAGGTATTTCTAAAGTGACCCAACATAAAACACCCAACATTAAATCTAATCTTACAGTTCTTCCGAAATATTTTGGTTGATGTTTTAAAATAAGTAAGTACATATATGAATTATAACATTTCTCTGGAAGGACAGAACCGAATTTCTTTTGCATGGGGAGTGATGCACTCTAATACATGCGGCTTCAAGGACAAAATAATAGTTATATAATTCTGAGAATTTTTCATTTGTTTATTTAATTTTTTTAAATAAATTTTATTAATAAAAATACAGTTCATTCAATAACAAAAGTCATATCAATCCAATTTTCAAACTTTTTGCAAAATTTTGAAAAATCAATTAAAATCAAATTTCAAACTTTGTATAAAATGAAAAAAAAAATTGGAAAGAGTTTTAAGAAATTGCCAATCAAAATTTAAAATATTTTTAATTAGAATTATTAGAAAAATTTTGAGAATGCAGTTTTATTAAAAAATGTAGAATGCGCTATTATACTGCATATTAAATATTTTTTTTTGAAAATTCTGATTGAAAAGTTTAAAATTTTGAATTCTTCTAAATGTTGTAAGAGGTTTGAAATTTTGGCTTATACGATTTTTGTTGTAGAATGAACTATATTTTTGTAAAAATGTGTGTAAATTAAATAAAAAAATTAAAATAGCAAAAACTGGTAAACAGATCGTATACTTATTTCTAAAAATTTTTATACAAATTTTGATAAAGTGCTAGTTTAAATTGAATTAGTGGGAAATATAAAATAAAAAAAACTGCTTCCTCAAAAAATTTTCTGAAAATTTGTATTAAAAAATTAAAAATTTTGATGAAAAATTTTTGAATTTCACTAAATGTTGTAAAAATTGTGATATTTGGGTTTATATAATGTACATATGTAAGTTAAATAAACGAAAGAACATTTCTATAAAGTGCTAGTTTAAATTTAATTAATGACATACAAAATTTCATCGTTTGTTTTTATGCATAATCAAAATTTTTCTAAAAATTCAAATTAAAAGAGTTTGGAAAATAGTGCTAGTTTAAATTTAACTGATTACAAATACAGACTGAAATGACTTATAGAAATGCAAGCTCAAAATTTTTCTCAAAATTTGTATTAAAAAGTTTGGAATTTGAAAAAAAAGATTGTTAAATTTAGATTTATTTAATTTCTGTTGTAGAATGAAATATGCATATAAAAAAATTTTAAAATAAAAAAAATAATTAAATTTAAATAAAAAGAAGAAAGATTTTAAAAATTTTCCCAAAAATTTATATAAAGTGCTAGTTTAAATTTAATTAATGATAAATACAAAATTGTATTTATTATTTTTATGCATTCTCAAAACTTTTATAAAAATTCAAATTAAAAAAAAAAATAAGAAAAGTGATAGTTTAAATTTAATTGAATATAAATACAAAATGGAATGGCTTTGCATACTAAAAAATTCTCTGAAAATTTTGATTAAAAAATTTGAAAATTTGAAAAAAAATTTGTTGAATTTTCAGTTATTTAAATTCTGTTGTAGAATGAAGTATTAAACGGAAATAAAATATAAATAAAGATAAATTCAATAAATTTAAATAACGAAAAGAAAAATTGTCCAAACTGGCCAACAAATTGTATACCTACTATGTTGAGGGAGTTACAGAAAGTCGGCCCTAATCCTAACTAAAAAACTAAATAAAAAAATGATGAATTGAAAAAAATATACAAAAAAAAAAAAATATTGGACTTAGAAGAACGCCACTTTTTTATTGCGTTTTGCTTCACAAGCCCTTTCATTTCATACCCTTATCACAGGGCTTGATGTGGAAATAATAAATCGCCATTTTGTAACGATCGCTATTGGATTACAAATGGCGTGTGCCCAATTTTAGCCAGATAATTTCAATCGGAGTGGGTGAAATATTGACTGCAAAATTTCACGCCAAGTTAAATAAAAGAAAAAAAATGAAATTCCAGCACAGTTTTCCCCATAACCTCGGTTTACGGTACATTTTCGGTATAGTAAACATTTAAATAAACAGTTTTAAAATAATATTATAGCTGCAATCGTAATTACTCGTATTTGTTCTATTAACATTTTGGTTTTCGATATATCTAAATATGTTATGAGTTCTGGAAAAAGGGTGTAAATTTAAAATATAACGGATTTAATATATTTTCGGTAGATATGGGGTGTCTAATTAGGTTAATTTTCTTCCATGTCCGGAGCAGAGTGAATGCTATTGCTTTGAGCAAAGAAAAAAAATAAACAGCATAAAAAGTCCATTTCAGCTATAGCCATAAAGTCAAGTGCATGGTGAAAAGAAAACCGAAGGTGGCGAAGATTGTGGTACCGCTAACCCTCTCGTGAAAATTACTACGTCACAAGAGATTTTGTTTACAAAAACCGTGTACTCATCATGTTTATTCTTTCCAACGTGTTTAATAATTTTAGTGCGTATTCTTTCTAACCTGTTTCCTTTCATTTATCTCCATCGATAAATCTGGTGTGACGTCACAGCCAAGTTACTCTCCAAATTTCGGATCAATCAGCGCAATCTTGTATTCTAACATTATTGCCTATCTATCATATATGTATGTATGTAATACAACTGTGTGCACTTATATTCCACAACAGTTAGCAATAATATTCCACAAATGTGTGCACTTATATTCCACAACTGTCAGCGATAATCTCAACAACCGCAACATGTTTCAATACCTGTTCAGAGCCTTCACATTTTCCAGGAATTCTATGTGGTACCAATTCACTCGTTCTTTGTACATATGTATTTACTTACACACATATACATACGTACATATTTAGTACATATATTTGAAATGAGAAAAATCACCACAGAGCAAGCCCAGCGAAAATGTACAAGTATTTAAATACTAAGTACATATGTATTTATGAATGTTCGGTTAGGCGTTTTATATAGAATCTTTGTGATTACGCTTTTAAAAAATCACTCGTGTTTATTTTCTGGCGCGGTTCAGACGTTTAATTGCAGTGATCGTTATCAGCACCAATAGTAAACACAGAACATCAAATAGCTCTAAAGCTAAAAACAAACAAAAAATAAGTTCCGTTGACCAAGCAAACAAAAAAAAAAACAAAAACAAATACATAAATAAAAAAAAACCTTCAAAACATGAGTTGAGATGCGATATCATCTGTTGTGTTGTAGGTAATGCAAAACTAATGCTAAAATAATAATAATTTCTTTTTAACGGTTGCGGTAATGCAAAAGCGTGAAAAATTAAAAAAAAACACATTTTATTTTTAATATTGTCGCACCGAAAAATTTAAATTATTATAAACATGTGCCGCATCAAACACTTTACCGCTTTTCAAAAACAGAATATCTGCAAGAAGTGAAACAAGTTTGAATTTAAAAATGTTTATTATCGGTGTTTCTTTTCTTAGTTTCATTCACTTTTTAACTTTTTTGAACATTGCATGCTATTGCTATATATTTTTATAAACTTGCGCATCTTTTACGCTCTCACCAACTTGCATTTGAGCGAATCAGTTGCGTATGTCGTTACCTTCCTTTAGTGCACCTTTCTCTTTTTGACACGACCGTCGTAGCGGAGTGTGTGGCGTAGGCGAGCTTCGTACGGCATGGCTCGGGTTCAAATCTCGGCCGGGGAAGGTAACATAAAAAAAATCAGAGAAAATTTTTTCTCGAATAGCTGTCGGCCCTCGGCGAAAAATGGCAAACCGCCGAGTATACTTTTGTCATAAAAAACTTCTCACAAAAATCAATTACCATTTGGAGTCCGCGCAAAACTCAGTTTGAGGTAGAACATCCAGGCTCAGACCACATATTGTAGGAGAAGTTCGGCCTAACAACGAGCTGTATGATGTAAGCGCCAAATTATTATTTTTAGAAGCTTGTCTGGGATATTTTCGAATAGCTCTTAAGTTCAAATGCAGGTGAGAATGTTTGGCTACCATAGCAACTGAAATCAAGTCCGGTGTTAATAAAAATTTGTGTGCAAAGTGGTATCTCTTCGAATACAAATTTGAAATAAAAAAGTAGCATTTTTCAGTATTTCACAAATCTTTATTGTTCATCTCGTTATTATAAAATGTTTAGCGCTTTTACTACTGCCAGCATTTAGTAAATAGTTTTCCCTTTTAATATTTGCCACATTTTCAAAAAATCGTTCATCATCGGCATGCTTGAAAAGAGACTACATACATATTCTAATCTTAATCGAATATGACGCTGGTTTTTCCTGATCTCAACGAGGAAACCACCTCAGCTATCTTAATCCCAGTAAACACTTGTTTTTTTGTTATAAAAACAGATCTGGTTTTCATAAATTTATGAAGTGGTTTGAACCGATTGCTGCGCGCTAAACAACTGTGGGACCAGATTAGGCTTTTCGAGGCTAGATTTAACATTTATTGTTTTTCCCTAGCTAAAATGGCATCCAAATATTCATTTCATAAAACGAATTCAATTATTCATATGATTTCGATTTTAACTTCGAAATTTATTTTGCATTTAATTCTAATGTATAAATCGACGTAAATAAATAAAATTTAAAAATGTAATTTTTAGCAAAATTTCTAACATATATTTATTAAGCTTATTTTTTCATAGAATTTAATATTTTCCAAACATTTTTTAAGTAAATGCAGAGAACTTAGCATTTGCAGCATCTCATACTTCTAATGTAGCTTTGTTTTTTTTTTTTATCATCTGGTCACACTGCTAAACAGCGAGAAATATGGGCTCTGGCTTTACGGTATAATTTTTTTTTTGCTAAGTTGCTAGAGAGAGCAGAGTAAAGTCGAATAGAAAACATCAATTGCCTATATTCCGAAGGGATTTGGCAATACTGTCGACAAAAGTTGCTGCAAAATTTACATCATCTTTTAGAATATTCGACTTTTTTAATAGAAAATCTAAGTATTATTCTGGATACTCGTTGTGGGAAATCTGATAGGCCTTTGGAGTTGACAAGCTTGCTAATTTTACTTTAACGGTTAGAGCGATAAGTGGTGAGAAGGAGGACGCTTGTCTTTTATAAATTGACCATTAAAAACAACAAGTGTGACCTCCATAGCTCCATTGCTCGAATGGGGGGTTTGATAAATTCATCCATCTGTCTGCCAAGGAATTTTTCACCTGTCCAAAAATTGGTGCACATTTGGAAAAAGTGTGCCTGAGGCAAATCTCTTGAAAATTGTAACAATTTTGTAGATTATTTTAACCCGTTAACGACATCATTATTTCTCAGAAATTTTCACAAGCCATCTTCTCAGACAAAATCTCAGAATACTTTAGCAAATGACAAGACAACTAGTTTCCTAAAAAAGTAATATAACTCCTCTGTTGACGCGCATTGTTAATGCTAATGATGGAGATCATAAATAAATGTTGTATATGCTTAGTTAATTTTAAATTTTTTATTATCTCATCATATTTGTATAACTTTAAGGTGTTAAAATATTCGACAAAAATAGTCCTCATAAACGTTTGACATAAGAATACAAAAAGCTTTATATTTGTGAATCAGTTTGAATTGCGTTATTTACCGGACTATAATTATATACATAGATAAGCTTTACTTACGAGTATTACATATAATTAGAAAATTTTAAATACTTTACATAGCAAAACAATAATGACAAAAAAATTGCCTCCTTGAATTCTGTTTGTAAATAGGAAGATGGAAAAGCAACAACAGTTTACACGGCTTAGCTTAGTACAGGTGGTACAGGTGCTTGTTTTACGTGCCGATAAATCGTGGGTTCGAGTGTTGCGAAAATCTATAAAGAATAAGTCTGATGAGGAGATGTGGTGATCTCCGAAATAACAGCTGTAAAGCTAAAACTCCAAACTAACTGAAATCAGAAATGTCCAGAACGCCTAAAAGTAGCCAAATTTTTAACTTTTCCCAGCGTTCCAGACTCTGGTGACAAACAGCTGTTCGGATAGAGCTCAAAGCGATTTACGGCAAGAGCCCTACCGAACGAAAAATGGTGCAATTTATATATGTATACATCTTCCAAAAATTAATAAAATCTTCTATTCGTTGAAGAAAATTCCATTCCATCCCATTTTTTAATTCACTTACTTTTGTTCAGTTTTTCATGTGTATTCCCGCCCATCCAAGTGATGCATTCATCGAACAGACCCTTGCGGAAAATGTAAACATTGGGGGAAAATATCACACCTGAAAAGTATTGTATGTAGTTGCCAAATTCTAACGCCTGAAACGCCAGCAAAAAAGCTGGTGTGGAATTCTAGCATAACCTCTACCGCGTTTACTGTTGTTGCTTTTTCCAGACACTTCCAAATAAAAAACTGGCCATAACCTAAAAAAATTTTGTTGATATAAATAAAATTAAGGTAAAAAATTATTTTGTTTAGGTATTACATTTATTTTCATTATTTTGTTTTTGGTAGGCAACAATTCGAAGGTTAATTTTCGGTTTCCTTGCTCGCGTTCAGTCAATCAAAATGCCTCTTTGGTATTGTCAAACAAAAAATTTTAGTATAATACGGTTTTTTTTTTTGAAAAACTTGATGGAAGTTATACAAAAATTTAAAAA
Organism: Anomoia purmunda; assembly: GCA_951828415.1. Classification (NCBI taxonomy): domain Eukaryota; kingdom Metazoa; phylum Arthropoda; class Insecta; order Diptera; family Tephritidae; genus Anomoia; species Anomoia purmunda. Next base: position 22,562,493 of record OX639993.1, read on the forward strand.
ATTGCATGATTTGGAACAATCGTAATGTTTTTTTTTTTTTGGAGATCCACCTTAATGTCTAAAAACACTTAAGTCAACAAAAACAATTACACTGTACTTACAAATCATCTATGCCATGCACTTTTCCATTTTTTGTTTTCTTTTTTTTTTTTTGTTTGTCTCTGAACACTGCGGGAAGAATTGTGAACTGAGTTGAACTGTTGTTGTTGTCTGTATTGCGTGTTAACTGATGCGCCGCTGGCTTTGCGAAAAAGCCAAGTTGATAAATCTGAATGTGACACGTAAGGAGGCTTGCCTATGTACTAAGTAATTATTCAAATAGAGAGCGATATGACAGCTGAAATGGGAAGAGAGAAAATAAAATTGACAAAAATATAAAAAAACAGTTATTAGAAATATTTTATAACTATTGGTGTTATGGGAATAAAATAATTATGAGGAAATAAAATCAAAGTGACAAATTGCTATATTTCATTGTTCAGTTGGTTATGAAACGTGTAGATAGTTTTTAGCACTCTATATATAATTTTATATTTTTTAATGGCAGATAACTTAAAAAACAAACCGCTGAAAATAAACTGCAGTAAAATAAATTAAAATGTGGTTGTTTTTTTTTTCAAAACTCTTTTTAAGAAGGAAGCTACAAATTATAAATATTGCCAAACAAGTTTCTAATAATAGGCAGTTACATTTCTGTGGCAAAGTCGCGGGCTTCGCAAAGGAGACAAAAACACACGTACAGTGGCGAGCAAAACCGATCGAATACTTTTCACTATATTAGCAAGGGGTTTCATGATACATTTATTTTTATTTTTATTTGACTTATCTACAAACAACAAAAAACATGTACTGAAATTAATGTTCCAGACTTTATAGAAAGTTTATAAAACTCAAGAAATTTTCATGAAAGTTATAAAGTTTTTAGAAGAATGTTTGGACAATTTTTAAGCATAAAATTTAATAGCCTATTTAATTTTAGTAAAATAAAGTGCAAGTTTGAATTGACTAGAAATTACCGCTGATTTTTTAAAACTTTTTGAACCTTTTTTTTATAAACTGTAGGCATTTTATAAAAAACAAATCCCATAGATTTGTAATAATTTGATATGCCAAGAGTATTTGGCATTTTGTATCACATAAAATTCGTAAATACTTATATAGGCGATATATGAAAAAAGTGTCTAGGAAAAAAAATTCAAAAAAATAATTAAAAAAAAAAATTAAACTAAAATTAAATAGGCTATGAAACTGCTAACGTCAAAAGTGTCTAAATATTCTTCTAAAAAATTTTAAAATTTTTATAAAAATCTTTTTTGAGTTTTTAAAAAATTCCTTATAAAGTTTGAAGCGTTATCTTACATAATTTTATTATAGTATAAACTATATTTTTTATATGAAATTAACGAAAAATATTTATCATGAAAACCTTGCTAATATTGTAAAAAAAAACACCACCACCTTTGCTCGCCAGTGTAGGTTAAGAAAAAACCTAACTGTTGCAAGCAAGAAATTGCCAACAATTGCTGTTGGCCATTCGAAACAAGATTGCAGGCCACTTTCAGTGGCAGTTTTACTGCTTGAATTGTTTAGTTTTTTTTCGAAATTAAATTTTTTACAATTAAACAGAGTTAACGAAGTGTTTTTTCTCCTCTCCGCCAGTTGCAACAGATTTCTATTTTTAAACCACAGCCGGCAGTGGTAATTCGAGGCAGCGAAATGAACGATTGTTGCCACTGCTGTTGCTGTCGCCATTTGGTTGTTTGCAACGCCCAAATATAAGTATGTATGTATGTGTGTGTGTGTGTTGGACGACGAGTGTGGATGAATGTCTGAAGTGAGTTGCAAGTACAATTTCCAGGCCGCAGATCAGATTTCGCGTAACTAATGTCGCATATATTTGAAAGGCAAAAAAAAAAACAACCAAAAAATATTAGTAAGCAAGAAAAGCAAAAAAAAAAAGAAAAATAAAATAAAACAAAAATTAATTCCGCTAGATGTGCGCCTTTTACTTTGGTAGCGCATCTTTACGGCTACTCGCTAATCGCCACTAATTAAGATATATTTTTAGCGTGGCATGATTAATGAAAAGAGAATTTGAAATCTTTAAGACAATCACAAATAGCGAAACTCTTAATTTTTGCCTGAAATTATGCCTTACAGGAGGGAGTTCCAAAATTTTATAGTTCTCTAACCACTGTTCATTTAATGGTTGGTTAAAAAGGAGAATAATTATTGAGGTAAAACTTCCTTCGTTGCGTGAGAGTGACTTTTTTGAAGCCGCGCCACAACAGATTTTCAGCAAAAGTATATAGTGAAACTTTAGAAAACTTACGTGTTTTTAAAATCGGCTCTGATGTGGCCAGAGTGAAGAGACTGCTTAGAAAAGCTGAAACAAATTTATAAGGATAAGATAGATGATGGAGAATGACGGAGCGATTGTTACTCTTTTTGAAGGCAGAGAATAATACAGATTATTACATTAGTAGATTAGTACTGCCGCAGAAGAGTATCAGACTGTCGAAGATACGGCCAATGTTTAATGTGGTAAATTTATGAGGGATTTTCTACTACTATTCCAATTAATAAGGAACATAGTACTTTTTTGTATTGAAGCGAGTGAAAAATTACTGGAGAACTACACTGGAACTACTGAAGAAGAACATTGCAGAAAACACACTAAATAGTCTGACATTTTTAAATGCCGAGAATAATAATAATTTAATGATAATAACACTTTAAAGCTAATTGAGAATTTTGCCGGGGAGAAATTGAGGCAAACTCCATTTAGTTTTTCTTTAAAACGGGATACCCAGTGTTTCTTAAATCCATTATAATAGTGATTTTTATAGATACTACTACTTTAATAAAAAGAGGAACCAAATCTGACGGACATGTGCCCCGTTAGTATTCGAGTGATAAGCTTAATGTTCCCATTATCCCGACTGTGTTCAGATGGGTTCAACTGCTGTTAATAGTTGTTGTGGTGTTTTGCTCAACTTACGAGATCAGGCATCTCAAGGGAGACTGTGTGCTCGAAGTGGGTTCGTCCAGACTTGCCTCAGCGCCTATTCTTGCATACTTGCCCCACCATTGTGGCACGGGACCCACTATATGTTCAGAATCTTTTGCCGAAGGGATTGCAGAGATCTTCGGCATTTCCGAACACGCATCATATTAGTCGTTTTTGCCTTTATAGCCTTTTAAGCTTCCTTTAATAAAAGTTGTTGGTAGAAAACTCCAGATCCTATCCGAATGCTCATTTTTGATCCATTCGCAAAAATCCGAATCTCGTCGGTAAATAATATCATTTCAGATTCCCAGTTTTGTCAGCGAAATGAACTTTGAAATTGTGGCTTAAGTCGATCTCAGTATATAATAGTCAAATATTTTGGGTTCTACGATGACTCGATTTAAAATAGAGGCATGCCCTTTATCCACCATCCGCAGGATGGTTTATCGCCTTAGACCACTCTTGGCTGCGGCTCAAAATGTTAATAATAAAATGTGTAGTAGAGTAGAAATATGTTTTTTGCACTACTCAGAATATTTCTTCTTCCTTTCTTAATTTGCGCTATGATCGCCTGGCCGATTCCAATATACATAGCTTGCGAGTCTTACCTTTGCCTTGCTAGCTGTCGCACACTAGGAACACCAAGTCCTAATCTACCTGGTCTTTCCAACGGAAGGGAGGCCTGCCTCTTTTTCTGCCCCACCAGCGGGTTACGCACTGAATACTTTCACGGCTGGAGCTTCCTAATTTCCAACAGCACTTAAAGAGCTGAACTATTCCTATGTTGCTATAAAGCTCATACAGCTAATCATTTCATCGTCCGCAGTATATGTCGTTGAAAAGACGCAAAGATTCACAAGTCTTTCGGAAAATTTTGCCCTCGAACACTAACAGTTGGAATTATCTTACCAATTCTGACTAAGATGGTGGTGCTGTCCAGCGTAATTTTACTTAGCCCTATCAGTTTTACAGCGATACCAAATTCAGAACTCGCCGCGTATAGATAACTTTTTCTCGTGGTGTCGAAAGCTAATTTAAAATCGACAAAGAGATAGTGTGTGCCGATTCCCTTCTCGCGGCTATTTTTCAAGATTTGGCGTATCGTGAATATCTGGCCAATGGTAGACTAGCCTGGTGTAAAGCCACATTGATAAGATTCAATCAGATCGCTGACGGTTGGGGTCAGCCTTTCGAACAATTAGCTCGACTTATTTGAAATGTTTAGAAGCCTGTCTCCATGGCAGTTGGCGCATACTGCGGGATCATCACACTTCTTGTGGATTGGGCAGAGCACTCCTAAATTCCAATCGGGCGGAATGTATTCGTTCGACTATATTCGGCAAATGAGCCACCATTCTACCGAACCGATTTCGAAACCAAGAACACTGTATTAGTAGATTACAGGGTTGCCATCTATTAATAATTTTAGTAGAAAAGCACCGTAAGATTGGTAAGATATGGCATATGATATCCAAATCAAAACTTATAGAGTATGCTTTAATCGGACAGGGTTGCCCCCTATAAATAAAGTTAAAATAAATTTAAATTTTTTAAATAAAGCACAGCTATATTTGGTATCAAATGAAAGGAGAGCGAGAATACTTTAGCCAGGATAAATTTTTGAACAGGGTTGCCACCTCTTAAAAAAGTTAAAATACATATAATTTTTATTGAGTAAAACAGAATATGCGTATATCAAACGAAAGGTATTACTTAGAATTATGTAGGCACGATATACTTTTGAATAGGGTTACCTCCTATGAATGTTCGGATATAAATTTTTGCGTTATAACTCCTACGCCAAAGAAGATAAGAACATGAAATTTGGCACTCCTTTCACTTATCATGAATAGAAAGCTCCAAGACAACAGATTTTTCAGATATGTAAATTTTTAAAAATTCCTTCACAGTTAAAACCGTAAAACTGTTTGAGCTCTCTCTTATGAATCATATTAGGCCCATTAGGAAATGCAATCATGCATTAATTTCGCTACTTTAAAGATATAGTTCTGATTGTTCAGATATGAAGTTTTACTTTGAAAAATATTTATTTTATTGTATTTTTTTTTACTCGGGAATTGAGTATTTTTACAGAAACATAGTAATAAAAGAAATTAAATTTTTTTATATTTACGAAAGGCATGAACTTCAAAGGCGGAATTTGCTTTACTTCTTTAGATCAAATTTATTAATAAATAAATTTCTATAAAATCTACAACGTACATTATTATTCCATACTATTTTAAGATACCAAAATGCAACTATAAATTCACTACTCACAAATTGCAATTATAAATTGAATACTCGTAACATTACTGGTTAGAGAACCTTTTATAATTCAAATCATGCAATTATCTAATATGTCGGACACACGAAAACGTAAATTACGTACTTTCATCCAAATTAGTTCGCATAAACCAACTGCGTCCACACTTGCCATTCTTACTTTGTATAGACAGCTTTGTAGCCACAGGGTTGCTAAGGGCTTTGATCAAAGGAAAAAATGTGAGAGATTGTGTACATTTTTATTGTATGTAAATTTTATATTGAGTGAAATGCTAATATGTATTTCAAAATGCGTCGTCAAGTTTGGTTATGTGAGAACACATTTTTCGATTTTTAAAATTTGAAGCCGAAACTATTTGTTCGTAATTTCGTTCTTGATTTATGATAAAGTACATCGTTCATCTTAGTTTATTGATCGAATTTACAAGGCGAAATTACTTCGTTTTATCGTAATTTGCTCATAAACTAAGAATGTGCCATTAACTACGATAGTGTGTCCGGGCTTTTGTATTTTATATGACGTGATTTGTGGTTTCAAGGTTAGTTTGAAAATTACATTTGTGTAAAGTGGTTGTTGTTTTGAGCTTTCAAATTAAGCTGTTTCTTGTTGTGGTATGCTAATAGAGTGCATTGCTCTTGCATTTTTTCTTCTCATTTTGTTGTTTTTTTGTTTTTTAAATTTTTGCTTAATGGTTAAAACGTTTAATTTGATTGATTTTGATATACTCGTTGTAATAATTACGTTGAATTTTGTTTGACTTCGTATTTTTGGTGTTTTTTTTTTGTAGATGTGTATAAACATGTGCTTATTATTCATTTCGGAGGCTGAGGCCAAGTTTGTTTATGAACCATAAATAATTATAGCTCTTTTTTATTTCCAAATTAGCAGATTTTTCGAAAAGAACTTTAGTAAATTGTACGTTGTTTGACATGCTCAGTTAAAAAAAAAAATCAGAGGCATTAAGAAGCAAGGGGCACGAAAATTTCCCCGGATCTATATCTGGCCAAGGACTGTCACTTCAGCAGCATTCCCCAAAATTTTATGGGGAATGTTTTATGCTGTTACAACAAAAACAACATGGAATTTTAACAGGGACTGACACTCCTCGTTAGGCTTCGTGTGCACTGCAACCGATAAACCGATATGATCGTCCGAACTGTGTTAAAATAAAAAACCGATTTTTGCCCGAACGCACAGACCGAAATTCTTTCTGTACTTATTAAAATTGTGATTAACAATTTATTTATTAATTTTTCACAGCCCATTGTAACAACAACTAAAAGCATTGGCCTACAAATTAAAACAAGCACTAATTTATCGGCAATGTCGGACGGCAATGACCGATAGTAATTCGGTTATCGATTCATATGTACCACGATGCAGAGAAAAGAAGGTGACGACAAAATCACTTCCGTTACTTCGTACTTGTCTCATTTGAAGGATTGACGTCACAAATTGCTCTTAAAATGCTGATTTTTCAGAGTTTTGAGTGATTTTTACAAAAAGTTAAACACACACGCAGTTGCAGTGCAAATAAAACGCCCAAGTGCAGTTAGCACCTTCCTTTTCTTCTCGCTATTCCTGTGTCAGGAAACGCTGTGACGTGTACACTGCCCGCGTTGTCATACCATTTTTGTATGCAGGCTTATTTGATAACAAACGTGTTTGTTCGTCTCAGCCAATTGCGGCCGACGTCGTCCGGGTAAAATCGATTGCAGTGTACGCTTAGAGTTAGAAAACGACCGATAACCGATTTTCAGGGCAGAACCGAACCGAACAATTTCAAGGTCTAAAATAATAAATAAACAATGAATTTTGAAAATATTTCATAATTATATATTTTGTAAAAATAACAATAAAAACCTATATTTTTAATGCTCGAAATTTAATAATTTTATCGGTGTAAAATTGATATACTCGATCGAGGAGCAGAAAGATATTTGAAAGCAATTTCTTCAAAAGAAAATATGGGCTTCAAAAGGTATTAAAAAAATGTCACAATTTCTTGGCAGCAGGTGTGCAATGAGAAAAGTGCCCAAATCGTTATGGAATGAATCATTAAATTCAGTATTATTACTGCAAGCCATAAATCCGAAAAGCTATTTTGACTTTTTTTCCAAAGAGAAATATTAAAAGTACAATTTTTATACAGTTTTTGTAGGAATAAAAATTTAGAAATATTCGGCTTTTTGCTGGCCGCAGCCGAACCGAAACTGAACAGAACTTTATTGGCCGAACATGACCGAAGCCGAAGTTCGGTTGCGCTCTACTCCTAGTGGTTTCTTAAAAGCTCTATTCTATAGCAGATTGAATTGCAAGTTTTTCTGTACGCAGTTGGCGTCATTTTGTCCGCACGTGATTTGGCCGAACTTTGTGTATGCTCATTCTCTACATTCATACATATCGTAAACAGACATAGATCTTGTTCCTGAGCACCACTACCTACATATTGCATTCGATTTGTTTAAGGCATTTGAATTGGTTGGTTGGAAGTTGAACTTGAATTATTGATGGCGGAAAAACAGGCAGTGCTGGCAATTTTCTTCGTTATTTATTATTTTTTCTTTAAATCTTCTTTTTCTGTTGCAAAGCAATGGTGGATATTCCTCTAATTGAAACCTGTCTTCGCTGTTAGGAGTTGATGTTAATAACCTCATGGCATTCAGTGAGGTTGCAGTTCAGCAGCTGAATAAACAGGAAAAATGCAATGCCATTAAACTGGCATATAAATATAAGGCATTTCTGTATATACGAGTCCCATTTACTTCGCGCACTTAATAAACCTATGAACACATTTTTACTGAACAAATTTTTTTTTTGTTTCGCTGAAAAATACCATATTAAATAAAATTTATTTATTTTTGTTTCAGAAATCCCAACTGGTGGCGCAGACGCACTACACTTGAACGATGCCTTGTACTGATCAGTATTATTGCGTTGATCGCAGTGATTGGTCTAGTCATTGGATTAGTTTCCGTAATACTCTCAAATCGTTTGGCCGAAGGTGAGTCGAGAAATGAAGAAGATGACACAAATTTAGCGCCAACTAATCACTAACTAAAAAGCAAATACGTTCAGCACTGAAACAACACAACATCTTTTTATTTCCTACTTTATTTTGAACATTAGAACTCAAAACATCCACGAGCCCACCAGAAGCGCTGCAAGGCTCCGGTCAGCCCACGGACAATGAAGTCATTATATTGCCAGAAAAGTCACCGAAAGAAGATGTCTGCCTGTCAGTTGAGTGCATACACACCGCTTCGGAGGTATTGAGTAAAATGAAACCGGAAATTGAACCCTGCGACGATTTCTATCAATTCGCTTGCGGCACTTACATTGATGAAGAGCTGATACCCGACGATAAGGATTCGTTGAATACATTCTCGCGTATTTCGGACAAATTGCATGAACAACTGAAAGAGCTTGTAATCCAGGAGCGACCGGCCACAGAGCCCAAACACTTCCAGCTGCCGAATGCGCTGTATAAGGCCTGCATGAATAAATGTAAGTGGCGGGCAATAGCACGCTATGATTTTGTCTATATCTACCAACTATTTGCACTTTTCAAACTTCCACAGCGCTAATTGAAGAATTGGATGCCACGCCTATTACCAAAATTGCCAAATCACTTGGCGGCTGGCCAGTGATTGAGGGTGCTGCTTGGAATGCGGATAACAGCTGGAACTGGCAGGAGACTGTAAAGAAGTTCCGTAAATTGGGCTTTAGCATGGACTATATAATTGATTTCTCGATCAGCGTGGACCTTAAGAACAGCACAACGCGCATTATTGATGTGAGTGTAGTTGGTTTGTTTTTCTCTGTCTTGTGGGGTCTGTGAAAATACTTGAGTGAACTTTTACGATTTTTAACCACAGGTTGATCAATCGGCTATTGGCTTGAGTCGCGAATATCTTGTCAAGGGTTTCAATGAGACGCTAGTAAGCTCCTACTATGACTACATGGTCGATATGGCTGTGCTGTTTGGTGCTGATAAGGAAATTGCGAAGCGTGAATTACGCGAGTCACTAGAATTCGAGATCGCGTTGGCTAATGTAAGTTTTTAAATTATTTATACTCCTTTGAAGTCTAATAGACTTTGATTTCTATGAACAACAGATCTCCTGGCCCGCCGAGAAACGCCGCAACACTAACGATCTCTACAATATCCGCACATTGAAGCAACTACAAGAAACCTATCCGTATGTGCAATGGGTGGATTACACGAACGCTTTGCTGCCGGAGAAAATCAATGTGAACGAAGATGAGCCGGTGAATCTGTCGGTGCCCAGCTTCTTTGATGAGTTGGGACCACTGTTGGAGCGTACACCGAATCGCGTTATTGCCAATTATATGATGTGGCGTATTCATGCTTTCTCTGTGGTATTCCTTTCGGAACGTTTCCGTAAGCGACAATTGCAATATGCGACCGCATTGTCGGGACGACAGGAGCAGGAGGCGCGCTGGAAGGAATGTGTCGATATCACTAGTGGCAGGTAGGTGTTTTTTTGTTGTTTTTTTTTTTAGCAAGATGCTTTTTAGATAATGTAAACGGCTGAAGTTGAAAAACTAACTACGTACTATGAAGTAGATGTCAGTAAATGTTTATATAAATGTTGTCATACATTTGTTAGATAAAAGAATTCGGCTTAGTTTAATTCCTAGAGCATGTCAAATACTATCAATTTGTTTAAATATTTTTGTTATTGACAAAATATTCCACTGAATGAAAGAAAGCGCGATTCTTATTGGTGATTAATATTTGCTTTGGGTGTTTCATTTATATAAAAAAATAATACTAGAAATTTTATTCCTATGTACATATTTTGTGCATTTTTTTTATTCTGCTTCAATCTGATCGTATGACAGACAGTGTTTAGAGATATTTACTCATATATAGTATATAGATATATGTTTTGTCTCTATTTTTATTTTGCAGCGATGATATGGATGATGAAGAAGAGGAGTATAAACTTTAAAAGAATTAATCTGTTTTAACTTTAGTTTGATTTGGTTAATTTTGTTTTATGTTTTGGTTTTGTTTTTTTTTTGTTACCTGTTTGTGTTGATTTTGTTGGGTTTCTTTAGTTATTGTTTTAGCATAGCATAGTTGCACTCACTTTAGACTTTAGTTACGGTAGAGTGGAAATCGGCTAACCAATTTTGTTTATGATATAACTAATTTAGTTGAAAATTGCAATGAGGTCTATTCGTAATATTAGCATACCATATTTATACTATGTTTCTATTGCGAAATTTAGCATCTCGTCTGTATTTCTATCAATATATATTTTTATTTTTTTTTTAAATATAATATTTGAATATTTAATTCCATATTTTGAATTTTTCAAGTATCCCATTCTAAGCAAATTTATATGAGGTGGTGTTACTACAACAGCTGATTTGATTGTTTTTTCTCATCTTATGAATGAATTTGCCTTGACCCTATTCATGATTTATTATATGAACATTAGGGTGGCTCACCAAGATTTTTTTCAACAGAAATTTTAAAATTTTTGTATGTTTTAAGACTACCGCTAAAATATTTCAGAAAAATATCAAGATTTACGTGAGCTAAATCGATTTGAAAATTCCTTCAAATTTTTTTTTTATTTGTAATAAAATCAGTTTTTAAAAATATTTTCCAATAAAACCACCAGAGCATAAAAGAGAACAAAAGTTCTGTACAATAATTAAAAAATTAAAATTTCAACGGAATCAAAATAATGCGATTTGCGAATGAAAATTGCAATGTGAACGGGCTTATTGGCAAAGATATTTATAAAAAGGGCCAGAAAACAGCTTTCGAATTATATCTGAGTATTCAAGTTTTTTTTTTTAAACAATCTTCAAAAAGTAAAAACATCAAAAATCTCATTATCATGATTGCGTAGAAAAATTGGTTAAATACGTTTTAAGCTTAAAGTGTTTTATTATTTGAGGTGATTTTTTTGAAAAAATATTTTAAAAGATAATTTTTATTTAAAAAAAAACTAAATTTGCTTTCCTTTTTTTTAATTTCGGTATAATATTTTAAGACTTCCGCCAAAGTATTTAAAAAAATATTATATACACGAGCTGCACCGATTTGAAAATACCTCTAAAAATGGAGTACGAGGTAATTTTTTTTAAATATTTGATTATAATTAATTAATTGTTTGGAGGTATTTTAAAATCGGTTCGGCTTTTGGTTGATATTTTAGATATACCTAATAAATTTTGGGAGTTCAATGAAAAAATTGTAAATTTTTTTTTTGTATGGGAAGTGACACACCCTAATGTCGGTTTTGATATGGCATGTCAATTGAGGGTTCCCATACCGAACCTCCTTTTTATTTATTGTTAAAAATTATTGAAGATTAATGCAGATTTGAATTAAATTTACTATTTTTCGAAATTTAATTTTGTATAGTTAATATTGAAAAATTTAAGGTTAACTTTTGGTAAAGGCCTTAATCTCAATTAAATCTCGCAATGGGGACATAGTATTAGACTGCTGTATTATCTGCTTATTTTCGTATTTTTTTGGAGTTTTTTTTTTTGTAATTGAACACACAAATTAATTTCTTAAAAATTATGGTGAAACATTTTCTATAAAGTCCTTAGCAGAGGATATCGAAAGCCTCAATAAATCAGATTCAACTAGTTAGTGTAAATCTAGTATAGCAAAAATTTCAAGGACTTTTTTGCAACCAAAGAAGAAAAAACAGAAAAAAAAAATTTAAATTTATTTATAATTCTTGTTTTGTGATGTTAGTGCTCAAGTTTTCTTTATTTTTTAATAGCAAAATGATAGGCGCACTTTGGTAATCTTTGCATGTAATTTTGCATTCGCTTGTGCTGTTTGTTTTTATTCGCCACAACTTATTAGCAAAACTAATAGAAATATATAAGTATACATATATTCTTTTGTCTCTATTTCTTTGTTTTACAGCGGAGTAACTGATATCGAATATGATGTAGATGGGTACTTCGTTTTATTTAATTTGAATTTTGCTATTTTCATTTATTGCATTGCTTTTTTATATTATCACTTTAAAGCTACAATAGTTTTAATATAGCTTTTGCTTTGCATAGGATGTCATATAAAATACGTAGTCGGCTTAAGTTATAAAATCCTAAAATTTTTTGCTTAATCAACGAACGTTACAAATTCCATTAATCAGTGGAAGGTATTGCTTCGCGGCAAGTAAAGGTTCATATATATTTAGGATGTCATATTTACGCTCATGTAGGGCATTAGAGGTTCCTAGTTCGTGATATTTACATAGTGCAAATGTTTCATATGGTGCCACTAAATAATTATAAAACTGTAGTAAAGAGATTCTGATACCATCACAGATGTATTTTGCGTCTCTGTTTTTGATATAACTGTACTACATACTGTAACTGGACGACTGCTACATTTCCACAGGCCTTCTATTATAACGTTTTCTTTTCTCGATAAAAAAAAGTCATCTCATTCTTTAGCAACTCTGCCATAAAACAATTTTGTCGAATTTGTCTATTAAAATCAGCTGGACGACGTCCACCTTACGTTTTGTAGGGGTTACACTTAAAAACAGAACCGAACACGAGTTTTCTTTTTGCTCATGCCGTAATTTTTTCTTCCAATCATTATATTTTCTCCCGATTGAGCAAATGTTTTTGTAAAATGAATTAAAACCTATACAAAATAAATCTGTTTCCTCCAAGAGCAGCAAATATTTCTTTAGCAAATTCATTTCTCATGTTTTTTTTTGCTAGCTGTTTTTCTTCAATCTAGACAATTTTTTTTGAGTACAGAAAATATTGCACTTTTGTCGGATTATAGTGCAACATTTTCTGAAAATAATACGAAAATTTAACAGCCATGGTACAGTGTTGAATATAGAAAGCGAGAGTAAATAATTTTGTATGTGGAATCTGAATGTGGATTTAAAAATTTTCTATTGCTTAGCTATAGAGGAAAATGTACGGTTGTAAGATTTAAAACAACGCATTTTGAATTTCTTTAAAGGAATATTGGATGGAAAAAACGTATTATATTTTTGACAAAAAACCACATTTTAGAAAAAATATTTAAAAATGCATTTCATAAATGGATCATAACCTTCAAAAATTCTTAATCTATAACAAAGTGAATTTTAAAAGTAGCAAACAATTTTCACCACTTATATAGGCTGTTTTTTTTTTTTTGTGGTGTAGAGCTTTAAATTTTTCATAAAATAGCGAGAGTACATAAATTCAAACTGAAAATTGACTTTTCCCGAAAGTTAATTTTATCTCATTAGTGTTGAATGTGAAGCCGGGCTTGTGAGTACCACTGATGGTGCCTAGGTCATCATTCGGAGAAAAAATTTTCGACTACTTTTTACGCTAATTTAATTTAAGTAAATTAATTTCAAGATACTACAACAGTTTTAAGATTTTGGTGGGGGTTTCAACACCGAAACCCCCCTTGGTTACACTAATGGTGCCAAGTCTATCTTTTGTGGATTCTCTTCACTCCAAATGCGATAATTTTGCTTATTTAATTATCCATTGAGCCAAAACGAACGGAACCACGATATTCTTAATAAATATCAGTATCGAAAAATGGAATCCCTAAAAACACACATGAAATTTCAAAACGCTTCTCTGATAATAGCAAACCTAATGAACAACTCATAAAACGTTGGGGATGTTTTTAATTTCACCAAAATCAGATCAGAAATAAAGGTTTTCTGAATAACTCGCTTATAGCGCCACCTAGCGCATATATCTTTCTAATATAATTAATATGGGACCTGAAAAAAAAGGTTTTCCAAATGTCTCGAATCATGCACCACCTAACAAATTCAAATATAGTCTATGCCCGTGCCACGTGTCTAAAAAATTTACTGCCCAAATTTGGTTAAAACAAGTTTATCTGTTTTTGAACCAAGTTTAAACAAAATGAACGGCTACGTTTTTATACTCTATATAGATTGGTATGTGGGTCATTCTTTTATAAATCATACACCGCTTTTGACTTTACAATCTTGATTTTGCTAAAACAATTTTTTATAAGTTATATGGACCGAGATATAAATATTTTTTGCTTGGATTGTTTGCCATACTTTGTCACATTCAAAATTCATTATCTTTGGTTCCGCTAATGGTATAGTATAAATGTTTGTCTTATTTTAAATATAAAAAAATTATAACCAATTAAATTTTAAAAATAATTATTGCATATTCGCCCACACAGCGGATTCAATCGAAAAAAATATATAATATCCGCTATGCTTTTATCTAAAAAATCACCAAGGTAGAGGCAGTTTGATGAATCTTCTAAAAGAAAGTTATTGTAGGCGTCACCAAGTGTGTAATTGTGTGTAGAAGTCCTATTTCAATTTAGAATAAAATCAAAGAAAAGAGAGCTTCTCGTAGCAGTCGTACCTTGATAGACGATGGTAAACCTTCGAATGTACTGCTGCAATGAAAATCTTAATATATGTAGCATGTATTTACCGCCTGGAGTCGGCGTAGAACTGTAGGCACCCCCCACCCCCATATGTGGTAGAATATCAAGACAGAGAAGTTAGACCAAATCGAGCGCTAAATGTACATATGATTATTATTACTAATTTATCGATTAATTATAATTTTATGCATTAAAAGTTTAATGTTTAATGTTGACAATTCCAATTTTGTTATGTTTATCTTATCTGATCTGAAAAATCCTACACAAAAAACAATTTTAGAATTTTCTCATCTAAATTAAAGTTTGTGTATAATAAAAATGTTTGCATAAATATATAATCGGCGATTAAAAGGTCCCAATTAATTTTGGCAAACGTTTTATTACCTCACCTTACCAAAAAATTTAAAAACTCAACTCAAATTTTGGTTTCCGAAAGTTAATTAGCGCCGAAAAATTTGGACTATTTCCCGCAGAAGTTCTGCATACAAAGCATAGTTTATCTCTTAAAAATATTATGGTCATTTTGACACTGCGATTCTTAGTTTGACGTACTTTGGACAAGTCGCACTCCTTAGCGCCTCATGCCATCACCGACGTTTCCCGACTATGCGAAACAATTGGGATTTGATAGAATTGATAGGAATTGCATAGATGCTTTATAATTAGGCACAGATGAAACAAGCAGCTCATTTTTTATTTTCTCTTTTTAGTTTTTAATTTTAATTAAAAAAAAAAAAACCTAATTTTTTTCAACTACGGATGACAGCACGAAATGTCATAATCTCTTTAATTGTCAAGTAGCTAATATGGTGTCCAAAAAGTGGCAATGGAATTATCTTCTTTATTGTATCATGATTTGATTGTTTTAATTTTACTAGGACGCTGAACTGTCAAACTTTGTTTTTGCATTTTCTATTTCATCGTAATACATTCTAATGATAAGATTTTATTAGTATCTGACACTTTCTATTTAAATTGCAGTGCCCTAAGGCGATTGTTGTATTTTCGCTACTGCTACTTCCTGTTCAATATGCCTCGGTTTACAGCTTTAACGTTTGAGATAGGTGTTCTCTCTTTAGATAATAAACAGGCGTTTTAAAAATTTATATTTAAGAAAAAGAACTATTTTAAGATTTCAATACTTACATTGAAAATAATTGTAGAGACGTAAAAGTTTTTGTATTTACATATTTTCGATAATTAGTTTCGAACTCTGTATTTTATTTATTTGGGATTTTTTATTTTTTTATTTTGTGCTTCCACATATAACGCATAACTATTTACATATATTTTTTAAGCCCACTTTTACTAGCTACTTTCGCGCTTTTCAAAGCACTGTTTTAACTCGCCTATAACCCTGTTGAATTTTATGCATCGTTTCCCACACTTTTGTTTTGAGCGACTTTGCAGAAAGTTAATAGTTTGCTTTAATTTTTCAATTATCTGCATACATTCTAAAGCACATGCTCGAATTACTAATTTTAAATTATTCGTTTTTGAATACTTTTCGTTATTATTTTTAATTTATGTAATTAAAATTTACTCAATCAAAATTTTATTATTCTTTTTTTTTTATGTACAATTCATAATACATTTGAACAACGTACTTACGCGATCACATCGTTCGTCATCGCTTGTTCTTCATCGTGCTACATCGTATATAATCGTCTACCATCGTCTTCCATCGTCTTCCATCGTCTTCCATCGTTCCACAACGTATTTCATCATAATCGTACATTATAATCGTATGCTACCGTTCAACATCGCCCTTTTCGGTTCGTTTGTCATCGGTTTCCGCACATTTCTTGTGCTCATACTTGTTTTTGTAATTCGCATACCCGACCGTTTCACGTTAATCCTCATGCGTCCATGTCTTCTACCATTAATTTATGCCAATATTTTGCAAACATTATCCTCACATCCTTCACTCGTTCGTTCGTTCGTTCGTTCGTATTTGGCATATAGCTTGGCCATATCCGTTGGTTCATTGTACGTGCGAAAATACTTCAAACAGGACTCCAAGGCCATTGCTCTCGATATGGTCAGTCAAATTCGTGGCGTTTTCGATGATATACTCAGCGAGGTCGTTTGGATGGATGAGGCTACCAAAAAGGAGGCCAAAAAGAAGTTGCATTCGATGACTACACACATTGGCTATCCAGATGAGTTGTTGGAAAACTCAAAATTGGAGGAATACTATCGCAACTTGAATATCGAACCTAGCAAGTATTTTGAGTCCTTCTTGAAGTTGAATGTCTTCGGTACGGATTATTCGTTCAACATGTTGCGTTTGCCGGTGAACAAAACTGATTGGGTGCGTCATGCCCGGCCGGCGGTTGTGAATGCCTACTACTCGTCAATTGAGAATAGTATACGTAAGTTTTGAAGTTGTATATAGAAACAAGTACTAATAAAATAGTGTAACGAAATTCTACGTATTTGATGAGATCAAAATTTAAGGCAACAAAATCCCGAAATAAGTTATCGTTATACATAGTTGAAGTTGGCGATTTTTGGGATAGCCCGTAAAGTATAGGAAAAATGAAAAAAGGTCGATAAAATATTTTTTTTTACAATTACCGGAGACGCACATTTGGTTTTTAATGTTTACTTTTACCAAAACTGACGCTAGATGGCGCTGTCGTACAGTTTTATCTGTTCACCTAGCGTAAACAGTAAGATACCATACATTTCCTGAATAATTCTAGAAAAAACATTATCAGATAGAATTTTACAGAATTTTTTCGGTATATAAAGCATCCTAAAACTCACCGACTTCAAATACATAAAAAAAACAGTGATGTAGGCTAACAACCCTTTCGGGATTTTGTTATGGGAGGAGTGAACCTTCATTTACTTTTGGTTTCCTTAAATACGAAAACAAATTAACCGACATTTTTGTCAATGTGTAATTAATTTAAATCGGGGATCGAATATAATCTTTTTTTTAATTTTTTCGAATAAGAAAAGAAAACACGAATATACATATCTAATCCATATGACAGTTTCTTTGCAAATCTGATCTTATTTTTATTTAGAAGATTTTTGGTTTCAAACCATTGCACTATATTTACTTTGTGGTTTTTATTTTTTTTGATCAAATCTTATCGATATTTTGATCGCTATTTTGTGGTTTTGAATGTTTTCGAATAAAAATAATCGTTATACCTGAATTGAATTTTTTTTGTGATATTGATTTTCATATCAATCAAAATACATCGTATTGTTGATGTTGTTGCTATAACTGCCATCGGCGACAAATTTTCGATAAAATGTAAATCGCACTAAAACTATCAAATTTGATCGAAACATTTTAACTGCAAGAGTAACGATTATTTTTAATCGAAAAAATAAAAACCGCAAATTATCGATCAAATTTTATCGAAAAAATAATAATATAAAAATAGCAAACAAAGTTGATCAAAAAAATTTTAATCCAAGAATAACGATTATTTTCTATCAAACAAATATTGGTCTCAAAATATATGTATATAAAATATGATCACAAAGACAAAAATGTAAAACAACAATTAAATTTGCCCGAAAATTTTTAAACTCACAAAATATCTATTAAAAAAAATGGACGAAAGAATAACAATCAAACTCGGTCGATAATATTTAATCGAAAAATTGTAAATTAAGAAATATCGATTATTTTTTATCGAAAAAAAAATCACAAAATATCGATCAAAGTTGATAGAAAAAATTACAATCAAACTTGAAAGAAAATTTTGAAATCTAAGAATGATGGTAATTTTTGATCGAAAAATTAAAAATCACAAAATGCCTGGATCTAAATCTTGCTCGACAAATTTTAAGCCCAAGAAAGACGATTATTTTGAAAAAAAATTAATAGTAACATTCAAATTCGATCGAAAATTTCAAACCCAAAAGAGACGACTATTTTTGTTAAAAAAATATAAAATTTGCAAGTATATCAAATATAACGATTATTTTTGATAAAAAAATCACAAAATATCGATAAAATATAATCGAAAAAATAACAATCAAAGTCGAGCCAACATTTTTAAATCCGAGAATGATGATTGTTTTTGATTGAAAAAATAAAAATCACAGAATTGCGATAAAATTTATCGAAGAAATTTTAATTCTATTATAACTCTTAAAGTATGATTTTTTATTTTTATAAAAAATATAAGCGCTAATACTCCCGATTTAAATGACGTTTAAAGTGCTCCTTAGGAATTTGGCACTTTAGTGATCTAAACAGATAATAACTGAATTGTTTTTTGGTTTTTCGATTTTTGCATCTATGTAGAATTCCCAGCTGGCATTCTGCAGGGACACTTCTTCCATGCTGCGCGTCCTAAGTACATGAATTATGGTGCTATCGGCTTTGTTATTGGCCATGAGATTACGCACGGCTTCGATGATCAGGGCCGTCGTTTTGACTTGCAGGGCAATTTGCTAGATTGGTGGGCGGAGAATACACAGAAATCCTATTTGGAAAAAGCGAAATGCATTATTGAACAATATGGCAATTTCACGGACGAACAGACCCAAATGCATGTGAGTAATTTTTTTTTTTCACCATTGTATGTAAATCTGAGAAGTAGAGATTCATTTGTATTCATTTTCATTATTTCTTTACTTGCTTTTTTAAATTTTCTAATATTCTCTCCTCTCGCTTCCTAGTTAAATGGCATAAATACTCAAGGCGAAAATATTGCCGATAATGGTGGTGCGAAGGAGTCGTACAGAGCTTACCGCCAGTGGGTGGCAAAGAATGGCGTCGAACCGAAATTGCCCGGCTTAAACTACACGCCTGAGCAGATGTTCTGGATATCGGCGGGTCAAACTTGGTGTGCAAAATATCGCACAGGTGCGTTGGTTCAATTGAATTCAGTTTAATTTTGAAATAATTCGAAAATTATATCTAAATCAATTCTATTTACAGAAACACTCAAAATGCGTATCACCACCGGCGTTCACTCGCCCTCGCAATTCCGCGTTATGGGCACATTCAGCAATATGAAAGATTTCGCGCGTGATTTCAATTGTCCCGAAGGCTCACGAATGAATCCGGTGCAGAAGTGTGAAGTCTGGTAGACAGTAAAATCAGTAAAGTAAAATTAGCAGAAGGAGCATCAGCAATAATTCATCAATACATATGCAAACATGTTGACACGCTCACACACACACACACACACACAAACAAACACACACACAGATGACTATCATATTGGCAGCGATGGACAGCGAAAATTTTGTATTCGCTGCTTGAATTTCTTGTTTTTATAAAAAAAAAAAATATATATATATACTATATGTATATATATATATATAGTAAACCCATTATTTATGTATGTAAGTATGTCTTTAGACGATAGTTGCAATTTGCTTTATTTTTGAAGCTTAATCTATGTAACTAGTTAGTATCGTGCAATTGTAACAAATATATTGTAGTAAATATTTGTTTTTTTCTTTCTTTTTTTTGTAATCACTAAAAAATTCTCTTCTTTGCAATCCTCGTTTTAAGTTTAAATGTATTACGTTGTGCTAAAAAAAAATAATTTAACTAATATATATCTATTTACTATACATATGTAGTATTTTTCTGTATTTTTTGTACGACAAAAAGATCTGTGTATTTAGAGAAAAGCAAAGCGCCATACGAAGTGTTTCTGGAGCGCAGTAATGCACAGTAGGTGTAAAACTTACATATTTGTTTATTTTTTAAGGCACAATCAAGAAAAAAAAAATTATAAAAAATAAATATTAATTCAAAAATGATATGTGTTAAAAATTCTTTTATTAGCATTAAGCTGAATGGCCTTCTTAGTAACAATAGTCTCGACTACAATTCTTTTGGACGTTGCACAGTGGTCCAAAGTGGTCAATACAGCTGGGCAAAACTCATAACTTCTTTTGGCGAAGATCAGCCGAGATGAAACTCTGCACACTGAGATGAAGGTTCAAACCGAAAAGTACGGAATCGGCCTAACGGGCGTGTCGTTTTTATTTATTTTTATACCCAAGAACACTGGTGGTTGTTTGTGACAGCATAACAAAACCGACACAGATATAGACATATATATACCAAAATTCTTAGAATGAATAGCGAATTTGATTAAGCGATGCCTGTCTGTCCGTCTGTCCGCCCGTCAGTCGGATAACTCGTGTAAAATATCGAGCTATACCCATGTTAACGAAACTTGATAGATATTTCCCTTGACCCAAGGTACTTTGCTAATGCAAATGGGCCAAGCCGGACAATAACCACGCCCACATAACAGTGTTTTGTGAAAATCAAGAGACTGCGATATTTTAGTGACTATTGCTCAAATTTGATACATTGGGTTGGGGTTGGAAAAGAAATACGTGTGTAATTTGTCTTTTTGGAAAATGGGCGTGACACGTCCACTTTATAAGAAAAACTTATATCTCCGAAAGTGCTTGACCAAACGCTACTAAATTTACTACACATATTGCATTTCAAGTCAGTAAGCCAAATTTCGAAAATTGTTAAAATCGGACAAAAACTAAGCTCACCCCGCATATAACGGTAATTTTCAAAAATCAAAAAAAAAAAAAACGATATTTAAGTAACTGTTAAAAAGAATAAGTTTGCACAAGCAAATACACGAAATAAAAAAAAAACTGCTAATAGGGGTGGCACCACCCACTTTCGAACAACTAGGTATTTCTCAAAAATTATGCCACCAAACTTCGCCAAATTTGGCGTACACATTACATTTCAAGTCAATAAGTCCAATTTCGAAAATTATTAAGAAAACCCACTCATATAACGGTAAAAAACAACAATCCAAAAAATCCGATATTTATTAACTATACGAGGTAATTTGCTTAAATTTGGGTTGGATAGAGTTTGGGTTTGAGAATGAAAAGCATTGAATCATAAATCTTAAATTCGAAACATCTTTGTCAAATTTTACCACATTAGAAAGCACAATTTCGAAAGTTATAGAAATCAGACGAAGCATCTGCGATTGTTGAGAATATTTTCGCATTAATTTTTGCCAATAAAAAATTGTGGGTGACATTAATTATTTCGCCTCACGAATTCAAAAAACAAAAATTCAGAAACTAATGAATCTCTTTTGGAAAACCAAAATTTATAGGTCAATATTTACAGGTCAAAATTCATAAGTCAAAATCCATAAGTCAAAATTGGGAAACGAATATTTTATTTAAAACCAATGTCAGAAATTAGCTATCATTTTGTATCAAATCTTTTATAATTGAATCATGCTGAAAAGAGTTTTGTGATTAAATTTTTCCGAATTCTTTTCATCTGAATTCATGGGGAGCACCAATTACTTCACCTTCTTCACAGATTTGGGTAGGAATTATTGCAGCTATGTCAGCTTTAATCGCATTTATTTCTTTTTCAGCTAGCGACTTTGTCTTCTTTATTTCACAAATAAGTTTGATGTGGCTATAAAATCTTGCAGAAGATCGGTGTTACTGTTGCGAAATAAAAGTACAACCGTGTTCGTCTGTTTTATCTTCGCAATTGCCATCGAAAGTCTGCTTATATCTAGGGACACGATATCAGGTTGAAAGTATCGATATGGTACTCATTCAAACCCATAAATATCGAAATAAAAATACATGATACTCAAAATATCGATACTAAATTGAAAATATAGTTAATTCACAATTTTTACAAGCAATTAGGTCGTTAGCTTACCACAGCTAAGCTTTTAAAAAATTTTACCCTTTCCAGCCCATTGTTTGATTTTATATTTGACTAATTGTGCCGCCGATTTTGTGTCCCCAATATGGCACATCAAATCCGAGTAAAGTTGACACATCTCACATAATTTGTAAAAGGGATCAACTTACAGCGTGCTCTTAATGTTATACTCGATTCCAAAAACTATCGCTTTAAAAGTATCGAGTAAAAAATATCGATATCGCATGGCAAAGGTATCGATATGATATGGTACAGTACCGTAATTTGTGTCCCTACTTATAACGAAGTTTATGAATAGTATGAGGGGTAGAAGTTTGGCAACAGGGTATAAGTGTTTTTCGTATCGCACCATCAGTATATATATATATTTTATTCTTGACTTCTCTGGCGAGAAATATTTATAGTTTTGCCAATGTTCGCAGAACCTCTTGCTCGAGATTTATCGTAGCTTGCTCCAGCAGCAAAGGTTTATTCTTCTGGCGACTACTTCTCCAATAACGCGCCACTTTTATTCGATTTGCCTTTCCGCCTTAATTTGAAAATTTCTTTGAAAGTCTCCCATGATTAGCTGTTGACGGTCTCTCGAATGACTTCTTTTCAAGTGATATTGAAGAAGATGTAGTTGGAATAAAAAATTAACCATCTAACGAACTTTGAGGGAAACTCTCGAACACTAGCGATTGACGTTTTCTTTTTGCAAAATACATATAAAAATATATGAAGAAATTTTTAGGTATCCTTACGAAACGTATATTATTCTTAATTTTGAAAGCCAATATTAGCCGAAAAGTACTCTCAAATAGCATTTGTTTTTCAATTTTGCTGTTTTTCGAGATTTTCCATTGTAAACAAAAGTCTAGTACTTTAGACAAAAACTGGCAGTTGATTTTACAAAAGGGCGAAAACTACAATATTAGTCGGATTAAACCCTCTATTTTGTTCATTTTATGAATACTCAATCTATCTTATTTAGAAAGATTTTCTATTTATCAAGGTTTCGGTATTCTGTGTCAAAAATAAAAAGCTATTTTATTTATAAATTAACAACATTCCAAATGCTCTTAACAAATAAAATTTATATCTATTTTACTGTTTGTTCAAAATTTAAAAAAGCTCTGCGCACTGAAACTTTGACTTTTATCAAGATTTGTACATATTAACCAAAAGTTTTATGCTTGATAAAAATTATGATAAATTATAAATAATTTGTTAGCTTAGCTCCCCATTAAAACCTTAATGGAAATTTTTTCCAGCTAGGTTCACTATTGTGCGATAAGAACTCCGAGCACAGAGCGTTTTTTGGATGGTTAACGAAGATCCAAATGACACACCGACATCGAGAGTCCTTTTTGGTAGAATATATAGAGTAACTTTTCTTACAACAGACCAATGGAGAGATCCATGTGATCTATTGAGAAACTCGTAGAAAACTTTTTACACAGACGGCTCCAAGGCAGAAGGTGTTAATGGAGCTGGTTGGCTACTGAACGCCGGTTTATGTTGCATTTCTGACAACGGTTTTCCAAACGGAGGCGTTTGCTGTACTTAATTGGCAAAAGGACTTGGACTTGGAGACTGCTCGCGTCAATTCAAAATTTGTCCAAGGAAATTAAAGTTCAGGGTGAACTCTATTACAAAATGGCATAGCTTGGTAATGAATTGACTGGCGAATTGGGTAACTGCGTGTCTTCGGTAGATTCCATTGAACCGCAGCACATTATAGGGTCAATCATAATAAGACGCAAGATAACCGTTGGTATACTACACAAAGCTGCAAAACAACGATGTGCGTTCAGAAAAGACCCGAAATGGGTGGTGGCGAAATTCCTTCTTAGCCAGAGAAGGAAAGAGTTACTATCCCTGGTTGGGTGGATTACAGGATAGAATCCATGAAAGCAGTACATGGCATGAGGATAGCACAGAGCATTTCCTCTGTATCTGCTCTGCCATTGCCAGGATAAGATGGAGCATATTTGGCTCAGATAGAAATATTGAGAATGGAAAATATAATTTCTCTGCATTCCTTTGAAAAGCTTGTCAGATTCATCAAAGAGTGTGGAAGATTTGTGGAGTGAAAATGAAGCTCCATTCCCACCATTTTCCTTATTCTTTATTCCTATCCCTTATTACCTTGCAGCTACCAAGAGCTTAAGTTCAATGGGCAACTATTTCGAATTTTCGGCCCCTCTCAATTCCATTTGATTCCATTCCAACAACAATAGCGAGACTCTACGACATCTACCCCGGGTATATTTTCTACGTTCACCATTGGAATTTGATCTGCCGACTTCTTTCTCTTCGGGAGAGAGGTTCGTTAGATAAAGAAGTTATAACAGCTTGGGTTCCACCATTGAGGAGGCTATGGGTAGTAGAGTCCTTTGAACTTTCCAAAGCTGCAGGTGGCGATGTAATGTTCCTAGCACTAATCCAGAGATGCATCGATATTATCATCGACCCTCCGTGGAATTTGTGGGACTGTCGGGATTGTGT
The DNA here is from genome assembly GCA_951828415.1 of Anomoia purmunda. Taxonomy (NCBI): domain Eukaryota; kingdom Metazoa; phylum Arthropoda; class Insecta; order Diptera; family Tephritidae; genus Anomoia; species Anomoia purmunda. The sequence goes on from OX639993.1 coordinate 22,587,388, forward strand.
TCGAACCGTCATAGAGCAAAGAGTACGATGTTTTGTAAGTCGAAAAGAATGTGTTGCGAACTTTACCAACCTCCACTTTTTGTTTGATATTAGAAAAAGGCAAAACAGTTCGAAAAACCTTTGGAAGTTAACACATTTTATACATTTTATCCAAAGTATTTGCTGCTAAACAAAATTTTCTGCGAAAGCGACAGCTGCCAGTTGTTTATCTCATTGAAAATAGCTGGAGGCCAGTGCGCATGCCCAATTTTTTTGACATTTCGTGTATTAGTGGAAATATAAATCACAAATTTTAGCAACTACTAATAACAGCAGAGTAAATAAAATATCATCAAGAAAAATAGCAAAATCGCAGAAGCAGCAAATATCGATAATACAAGTGAAATTGAAAATTAAGAACGCAAGTCGAAATCGAAGCGCGAACAGAAGCAAAAAAAAAGAGCAACAGGAAATGTGGTCAGTGAAAAATTTGTGCGCTAAATTGAAAAACAAATGCAGCTAATTAAATCGGGCTATCGGAGTGAAATTCGGCGCAAGAAATATCCGTAGCAATAGCTACAACAACAACAATCGCAATAATTACAATAACGAGCGCAGCATAATTTCCAGACGACATAGAAATTTGTTGTGGGAAATGAGCGGCAGTGGTGGAGACAGCAATGGTGGCGGCGGTTGCGGGGGTGGTGGCGGTAGCGGACGTCTGGCGGCAACGCAATCGCTACAAAATGAGCACGCCGAAGCGCTACTTGTGCAACTTAATGAGTTCCGCAAAAGTGAGCAGGTAAAGTGTGCCAAAGATTTTAGGTACAGGGTAGGCAGTGGCGCTATCAGACGCTAAGAAAAGGGGGGGGAGGGCGGAGGGGTGCGGAGTCTAATTAGCAATGCAGTTAATTGGCTAATGCCACGCCCAGATTTTCGCATAAAATAATGTAAATATTTTTCGCAATTTTTTTTTTACAGTACACCGATGTTTCTTTAATATGCGGCGATGTGCGGATTATGGCGCATCGAAATATACTCGCCGCGGCGAGTCCCTACTTTAAGGCGATGTTTGGCGGTAAGCGAGTTTTATACATATAATTCGATATGCAGATATGTCACACAATCTCTATGTTTTTTCGGGCAGGCAACTTTCCGGAGAGCTCTCAGCGCGAGGTGCATATTTATGAAATGGATCCGCATTGTTTGGAGCTGGCTGTGGATTTCATCTATACTGGACATCTCGATAATTATGTGGACTGTGTGCAGCAGCTACTTGAGACGGCTGCATTTTTGCAGCTGGAACATTTGCTCGACTTGTGCACCGATTATATGTGCGCCCAACTGGATGCAGACAATTGTTTGGGCTTTAAGCATTTCGCGGGTGAGCACACAACTACGCTGCTATTTTTCTTTCGAATAATAATAAGCACCTAGCTACTTTTTTTGTTTTTTGATTTCAGAAAAACAAAATAATTTCACGCTGCTTGACTCGGCCTGTCAATACATCATAACACATTTCAAAGAGGTGGTGCAGAGTGAGGAATTTTTGGAGATGTCTTACTTAGAGGTTAGAGTGGCGAGTTGACAAAAGTTATTTTTAAATAAGTTTTACGCATCAGTCTCCATAGCATGTTCTCACGATTTCATATTTGGAGTTTATAAATAGCTTAAAAAACGTCGTTTAAGCGGAACTAGGGCCTTGATAGTTTGTGGTACTTATGCAAAATGTTGCCATAAGAAATTGTTTACTTATAAATATCGAATAAAAAGATCCGATATCCAAAAGTTGTGTACTAAGTTCAAAAAAAAGTTCTGCTACAATTTCTCATAAATAATTATAGGCAGTGCAGAGGACTTTCTTAATTTGCATTGACCTCTCTAATTAGAACTAACTCAGTATCCCCATATGATATGCCCATATTTGGCTATATTTCCAAGTAGTTTTCGCAAATTTGAAACATTGATGGCTTCCAAGCCCTCGACTCCAAAAAATATCACTCCTTCTTCTTCTTAGTTGACTTTGTAAGTACCCAGCCGATTTTGATTGATTCTAGCATCGCACGCCAGTTGTTTCCTTCCCTTGCTAACTGGAACCAGCTAGAGACACCAAGTGAAGCCAAATCCTCCTCTAGCTGTTCTCTCCAACAGTGAACCAGTTAAATTCTGCAGCTCTTATTATTTTTTCCAACATATGGGTAAAGATGTAGATAGTCGCCGCCCTGTTTGGAACCTCGTTTGGTATCAGAGATGTCCTTTCCAGTTCTGATAGAGATGGTGGCGTTGCTCAGCGTCATTGTACATAGCCGTATAAATTTTGTAGGGATAGCAAATTCAAGCGTAGACCATTTTTTCCCGTGCTGTCGAAAAAGGATTTAAAATCGACAAAATGATGGTGAGTGTCGCTTCTCTGATAATGGGTCTTCCAAGAATTGTCGTAACATTAATTCTAGTCGATGGCAGACTTGCCAATATCATCGATTTATTTTCCAGTTTTTCAATCTGGGGAAAGCCACTAAGTATGGGTAAATATTTCCATCCCGGAATCCGGTGCTACCAAGTTTCGGATCCGGTTGAGTCTATGAGTCTCACTACGTTAGCGGAAGTTTCGTCGTGGATACTTATTTTTTTATGGCCAGTGTGACCATAGACCTATTCCTTACCCAACCTGGCATTGAAGACGTCAAACCCGATTTTGATATCGTGACGGTGACCGCCTTATGGCGAGACGCTCGTCCAATGGAGTGAATGAAGTATTTGACGGCGAAGTCTTCTTCCGCAATAATTCCAACACCGAGCTTTCGATCCTTTGCACGGCAGTTGTAGTAGACGACGGAAGGATCTATGGTTTTCCTACTTTGCCACGCCAATTCCATTTCCTAGATGGCGGTATTGCTGTCAGCCTCTACTCTTACGACCGCACTATTGCCTGGGCTGAGCCACTTTGCCTATAAAGGGCGCAGATACTCCAGGTGCATACCCTTAATACGTTGCCTGTCCCCGTAATTAAGAAAGGGAGATTTCAGGCTTGTTGAAATTTTTCATTGTTTATATTTTTTTACAAGACGGGTCCAAAGCTCAGCGTACAATTAGTTGCTGAGGCTTTTTTCGTACGAAATTTTTTGTATTGCGAGCCACTTGCCCCAAGTCCCAGTCACACCATAGGGAGCTCTTAAGCCGAAAACGTTGTAGTAAACGTAGCAAAACGTAGTGGATTTGGTACCTGAAAAAAGGGCATATAGATGAGCTTGTCGTGCAACTCCGCATCATTTAAAGGGCTTTGCTACGCTATAGAATCTGATATTTCTGTCTTTAAGCCTATCCACTTGGATATATGGGAAAAATATTGCTTTCAGTAACTAAGATCAAATTACGTCAAACTATGCTAAACGTTTTTAGTGTAGCAAAGTTTCACAGGCTTTTAGCTTCACAGGGCTGGGCTCGAATGAAGATCAGATCAAATGTTCTCATCTGCTGTGACGCGAAGTTTAGAGACCGTTGAACGAACATTTCAAAACACTTACCTCCTTTCTGAAGAACGACTACCATTCTACAAGTCCATAAGGAAGGATCGGAACTGAGTGAGTGGGAGAGTCTTTTCAACTTTTTTGTCCTGACTCGGCAACAATTTTATTTAGAAGAGTGTATGGCATGTCAATGTAATATTTAGCTTGTTAGACTCGTGGTTGCGTGCTGTTGAGGACTGCTATTTCAAAGCAGCATGAAACAAAATATTTACAACTTTTTTCATTACCATATTTCCAGCTCAGCAACATTTTGGCCAACGACGCTCTCTACGTACACTCGGACGACGCTGTACTTTGCGGTCTGACCCGTTGGACCGAACATCGATCTGCCGAACGCACAGCCCATTTAGCGTCGCTGTTACGTTACATACATCCCGCCTGCGTAACGTCTGAGATGGCGCGCTCACTGCCGATTCTCAAACAGAGCGCTGACAGTCAAAATTGGCTACGTGACGTGCTGCACAGCGCCGATAGCATGGAATGGCAAATATTTGTGCTGGACAAAATGGGACGCGCACCAGATCTGCAACGTTTCGATTTGACATTCGAAGAGGCCACCCAGCTACAGCCGCTGCCACGACCAGCATTTGCAGTGAGCCTGACGGCACACAAGAATATTTTGTACGCCCAGGGCGGTAGCGTGGGTCGCAGTACGCGCGAATGTTTCTATTACAATATCTATCGGGATCAATGGCATGAGTTGCATTCGTTGCTGATGGAACGTTCGCATCATCGTTCGGTCGTATTGAATGGATGTTTGTATGCGCTCGGCGGGAATACATTGCAAGGAGCTACCTGCTCGGTGGAATGCTTGAATTTGGTGACGAACAAGGCGACTTTCCGTGAGAATATGCTGGCCAAGCGAAACGCAATGGGAGCGGTGGTGTGTGGTGAGTTTTGCGATGATATATAAAAACCAGTCTCTAAAATAATTTCTCTACTTTCCAGATAACACGCTCTATGTGATGGGCGGTGAGACAGATCATCGTTCACTTTACTCAGTGGAACGTTACGATCCGCGTGTAGGCCAGTGGCATGATATGCCCGCCATGCGTGAAGTGAACAGCTATTGCTCGAGCGCCGCCATCGGTACGCATATCTATTGTTGCGAGGGACTCGGCAGTTGTATGGAACGTTTTGATTTGCGTGCCAATCGTTGGGATGTCATTAATTTTTGGGAGGAACGTGAATTCTATGAAATATTCGCTGTGGACAATAAGTTGTATAGCGTTTCGGGTGAGGCCATTTCACGCTATGATGAAACGGAGAATAAGTGGCAGTGTGAATTTAAATTTAAAGAATCACGCGAATGGGATACGGCAATTGGTTTGCAAATGGTGAGCTATATGCGACTTTAAAATTTGTGGAGCATATGAAGCAGAACGTCGAAGAAGAGAGTGAGAATAGTTTGAATACGCTGCATCCATTTTGGTTAGATGATTTGCAAAGTGGATCGGTAGCGTTTAAATTTTCGTTGTGTTGTGCAAAAAAAAAAAACAGTGATTGCACTTTAAAGTCTAACTTAAAAAGTTATTTACTAATAATAAACACTCTATTTAATTTGTAGGTATGTATGTATGTATGTATATGTACATACATACATATTTACTAGGTATGCAAGCATACATATCTACATATGTAAAAGTTGCGTAGCGGACATGGCGTCTGTGTGATTTTAATCAAATTATTATGTGAAGTAGTTTACAATAAAAAAAAAATTGAAAATAAAATATATTGTTGATATACACGTAGAAAATTGTATTGCTAAGTGAGTTAAGGTTTTGAATTTTATGAAAAATAAATTTTAACGTTACGTATCTCCCATCAATTGTCCGAAATATTTCTTTCATTGCGCGACAGGGCGTATGAGTAATAAAATTTGTTTGCTTGCCTACAAATTGGGGGAAATATAGAATTGGAGAAGTTCTCACTGCGTAATGAAATGGAACCACAATGCGTCGTCAAATAAAAGTAAATCTCGCTGATATTGTTTTCTATTTGCTTCCATAATTTGCGGTCAGATTCGTTGTAATCTAAACTTTGTTTTAAAGTTCAGGTTTGATGTTTATTTTGGATGTATCGTGAATCGGAGGAAAACTGGGAAAAGTGACAAGTGAAAAGAAAGCGAGAGAGAGAGAGAGTGACCCAGTTAGTGTACAGCAACGAAGCGCTTGGACATTAATGTATAAATAAAATAAAAGGAACAAATAAAATAAGAAATACATATAAAATTAAATAAATAACAATTAGGCAAAAAAAACAGAATGAAATAAAAAAAATATTAAAGGAGAATACAGTAGAGGGAAATAAAATAAAGCAAATAGAATATAAAACAATTAAAATCAAAAAATTTACTAAAGTTAAAAAAACACAAAAAAATATGGGGAATTACACAAATAATAGAGGATAGATAAAATGAGATTAAATTAAGTGCAATAACGTAAAAAAGTAAAATAAGGAAAGCCGAAAAAAAAAATTAACTAAAAGAAAATAAAATGAAATAAAATAAAACAAATAAAATAAAATTTAAAAACAAAATAAGGTAGATAAAATAAATTGCAATAGTATAAAGTAAAATGGAACAAAATAAAAGTTTGCAAAAAATGAAAAAAATAACAAATTAAATAAAATTTAATAAAGCAAAAAAATGCATAAAAAACTAAAGTAAAGAAAAACAACTAAAATAGCATAGTTTAAATGAAGTAGAGTGAAACAAACTACAACAAATAGCGCAAATTGAAGAAAACAAAAAAGGCAAAATAAATTTAAAGAAAGTAAAGTAAAATTAAATCAAATAAAATAAAGCAGGAAAAGTTAAAAAGAATACACAAAAAATAAGGTGTTATTAAACAAATATGTACAATAAGATAGATGCAATAAAATAAAATACAATAAAGTAAAAAAAAGATTTAACAAGAAAAAAATTAAGCAAAATAAACTAAAATCACTAAAAAAAAGGAAATTGATTAAAATAAAATAAAATAAAGTAAGAAAAATGTAAAAAAAATTTAAAAATACATGAAAGATAAAGTAAAATAAAATAAAAAAATAAGATAGATCAAACTTAATACAAGTAAATACAATAAAGTAAAAAATGAGTAAAATAAGGAAAAGAAAATAAGAAAAAAGAAATTAAACTAAAAGAAGATAAGGTAGAATGAAATGAAAAATTAAATAACATAAAATAAATTAAAAAAAAAAATTGAATTAAAATAAAAAAAAACAAAATAAAGCTAAATAAATTAAAAGAAAATAATATCAAATGTAACAAAATAAAATAATGTAAATAAAATTTACAAAAACTTAAAAAAATACATAAAACAAATAAAATAAGTTAATTAAAATACTTACTTACTTACTTAATTTGCGCTATAACCGCTTCAGCGATTTGGCCGAATTTATGGTGTGCGTTAATTAAAATACAATAAACAAAAAATAGAGAAAAATGAGACAATCAAAATAAACCAAAAAATAAAGTGAAATAAAACAAAAAAGAAAAAGTTTAAAAAGGTAAACAAATCAAAAATACATAAAAATGTAGTAAATTAAATCAGATGGATAAAATTAAATAAAATGAAATGCTATAGAATAAGGTAAAGAAAAGAGTAAAATATAGAAAACAGAAAATAAAGAAGAATGAAAGAAAAGAAAATGAAAGTAAAGCGCAGTGAAATAAAACAAAACATATCCAACAAAACATAGCAAAAAACATAAAAAATACAAAAAATTTAATTGATTTAAAAAAAATAAAGTAAAATGAAATAAGATATGATAAAACTAAAATGCAAAGGAACTTCGCAAAAAATTCAAGGCAGTGAGAGCGTTGGATAAGCTTTTATATGAAAATAACTATATTAAATTAAAAAAAATAAAGTTAAATAGCAAACGCAACACCAGAAGTGAATAAATGCTAAATTTATTTATCGTTTCAATCATAATCAAAGTTAATGCATACCACATTTGCAATAAGTTTACTTACCGTGCACATTTGTTTGAAGTATGCGCCTAAATGTAGACTACATGCCGTTCAAGCCAACGTCAATTCATGCGCGTCTTTTACAGCAGTGAACATATAATTAGAATACTTGTACGACATAAAATATGTTTCAATATATAATATATAATAAGTATACTTCTTTCTATTTTTTTTTAACATTGCAACGGTTAATTTGGATCGAGGGGAAAATATTTCGCTAATATGGCCGACATGTTCAAGCTATGTTTTTTCGATATCGTCGATAAATTTCACGCGCCATATTAGAGGACGTGCTTGATGAGAGATTTGTAGTGCGAGACGTGCCACGAGTCGCCATTCTTTATTTGATCTCCAGACTGACAGTATTGGTGGTGTTTTTACTCGATCATAATTATATAAAGTTATTTACTACTGAAAAGTTAAAATTGCCTCAAGCAATTTATTTTATTCCTTTTATATGTATTTTACTCTTGTTCGCCACTTGACAAGATTCTAGGCAGCTTCTCTTCATATTATAAAAAAAAACGGCAGGAAAGTCGACGAAAAGTTTGGATGTGTAGTGGAGAGCATCGCCGATAGGATCTTAGTTACAATGTTAAGAAAGCTTCTCGCGCGTCAATCCACAGGATCAAACCTCTAGTAAATTGAAATGCTATAGAATAAGGTAAAGCCAAATTGAGATTATAATCCTCGGGTTGCATTCCTTAGAGAAAATTGCGCTAACAGCTGGAACATATGCCCTACAATTTCTTCGCCGCAAGCTTTGAAGGGTAGATTCCGAAGCCAAATGATGCTGTTCACGCCTGACCTTGAACGAGTTCTCCCAAAACATGTCTCCAGTGTTGCCAAGTTTCACAAACGTTAGGAAGTGTTCTCACCAAGACTAAAGTGTACTTTGGCTCTGCAGTAATTTACATTGCTCCTGAAATCCTTTGCATTTCTATTGCTACAAGAATTTTAATCATAAATTATGCATGGACTATCCACTTGTGAGATAGGGGTAGTAAATCGAACAAAATTACCGTATAATTTACTTTTTCTAACTGAAAAAGAAGGGCGCGGCGTATACTTAACCTCTGTAATTTGCCAATGAAATAAAATCACACAACTACATATTTTTAAAATTAAATCGCTTAAGCTTCGATTGTGTGTATACATATATATTTTAAATACATATATTATTTATATAATTTTTTGTAATAAAATGTTATCGATTCATATTTCGTATAAGTAATTCGTTTACAAACTAAGCATAGCAAAGACAAAAAAGTAATTATCTTTATACAGAAAAATTATTTAAAACAAAAATTAATCAGAAAAGAAAGAAAGAAAAATTCTACATAATTGCATAAAATATTTTTAATTAACAGTTAAAGTTGCATATAGAAATGCGCATAAATATGTAGTTAGGAGAGTGAGCTGTGGATGTGTGTGTGTGTGTAAGTAAATTTATGTATGTACAAAATGTTTAAACAAAATAAGTTCATGTGCAGCAGTTTATAGCGTAGCAAGAGAAGATGGATGAGTGAAAATGAATATTTCAGAGCAGTAACAGCGTATGGTTTTTTCATAGATGTATTTGTGCCAAATAGTGTAGAAAATGGTGGTTTTTTTTTGCCAAAGTTGCGAAGAAAAAAATCAAGTAAATTTACAAACTATACATAGTTACACTTTATATAGATATTTAATAGTTTTAAAACGCTATTTTTTGTTTTTTTTGTTGCTTTTTCATGACTTCACTTCGTTTTTAAATTTTATTTAAAAATTATTAGACATTACGAAAATTATGAATTTATTAAAGATTATTTATTTAATATTACACTCATTTATGTTGGTAAATATGTCGATTTTGTTTTTGTATATCTGCTAAGGTTTCTTAATGCAGTTACAATGTGTAGGGATATTTGTGTGGAAGGTGTGTTTTTAAATATTAAGGTACATTTAACTCCGTTTATTAATTCAATTTTTTTTCAATGTCTTCACCCAAATAACAGTGGGGTTTTGAAAATTTGTTGCAGAATAAAAAGAATTAATTTTTTTGCACATATTTGCGGTGTCATGCAGCTGTACGAAATTTCTATTTAATTTTCGACCAAAATACCATTTAGATTTTTGAGAGTTTTGTTAATAAAAACTATGCAAAACTGAGCTATCATTCTGTTGGAAATTCAGGCTGAATTTTAAGGGATGTCAACGCGATATCCAAGTCAGTTAGAGTCAAGATAAAATTAAACCTCAAATATATCAAAAAATAAGTTATCATATTAAGACACGATAGCACAAAAATGTTAATGAATTGTTTTAATATTAAAATATGTAGCTCAGAATAAATTTAAAAGAAATTTTTAACCGAAATTTTATACTAATTATAACTTTTATGAATAAATTTACATATTTTCCACAATCAGAGGTGCACAATGTAAAATTATTAATATTTACAGCCCTATTTTTACCCAATCACACAGATCATCATCTCATCACTATTGTGATTATTACCATGCCTAAAACTATGCTAAGAAAACTGGATGATATATTACGCGCAGTAGCAAAAAGCAAAACACTTTGTGATTTATTTCTAAATACTCACAATTTTTTTTTAAATTTGTTTTACATAAAAAAGTAGTTTATTCTATAATGCGAAATTTCAAATTTTGTCAAAGTTTTTTTTCTAAACTAATTTTGTATACAGAAATATTTTCTATCCGAATTAAAAAAAAATACGGCAAAATTAAAAAAATTTTAGAGAAATTTCGGATATTGAGAAAGCGCAAATTCCAAGAGACTCAAAACGATCGTTGCTTTCTGACAATTTTTAGTTGATGTTGTTCCGCATTTTTGTTTCATATAACGCGTGAACAAATTTTATTTTTGAATGGAAGCAAAGAAAAAAAATTATCAAAAATTATGGGAAATTTTTAGCCATTGCACGTTGTAGTACCAAAATTGAATGAGCAAACAAAAATAGCATCCCCAAAAAATTTTTAAAATTTAATTAAATTTTATTGGCAATTTATTATGTTTGTAGAATTTTTGTGTATTTCGTACAAAGTTTGCAATTTTGAATTACGTAATAAACGAATTTTGTGTACAAAATTAATTTCTAAAAAATTTTAAGAAACAAAATTTGTATCAAAAAAAAAAAAACAATCACTGTACGAGCTTCCCTTTGAGTCACGGTCTATATATGTAAATCTACAAACGCACACTTTTCTTTTTGTAGTTTTCTACCGCTTGAAATCAAGTCTTTGGCAGCATGGTTTTAGGCTCAGTAATTAAGATACGACAATTTCGGGTGATTGCTTGAGAATGGGGCTATGAAACCAATTACAAATGTTTTTTTTTTAATTACTAGTTTATTTTTTAAACTTCTTGCTCTATTTTCCTACATTTTTTCTGTTTTGAATTATTAATTTTTTCTTCTACACACAAAATATTCTTTTTTTAAACTTTTTTTATTATAAACAACTGCCAATTACGAAAAAAGAGTAAACATACTTTTATTATTATTATTTTTTTTTTCAAACATTTTTATTAGTTGCACATAGAATCTATAAATAAATATATTTAGCGAAAATTATTTACAAAAAAACTTATTAAACCTAATGTAATAGAAGTGTAAGTATGTAAATAAAATGTGTCTCTATGCATTTATTTATTTATTTTTGTATGTATGTATGTATTATGTATACATATGTGTAATTATAGCATGTATGTTTGTTTTTGTTTTTAACTACATAGTGTTAAATAAAATGATTAAAATGTAGACAATATTATAATTTTTTTTATATGTAAATTTTCTTATACGAATAATGCATTAAAAATTCAGCGTTTCTCGGTGTATATTACAATTTAGAAAAAAATAGATCAAAATATTAAAAATTTTGTATGACATTTTTTTTTCTTCAAATTTTTTTTATTGTTACATAGATTTTCATAGTCAATTGACTTGCTTAGCTCAGTTTTTTTTTAAGAAGTTCGCATTATTTGATAAAGCAAAAATTATTAAGTTTTTTCTCATATTTTTCGTTCAACATTTAACAACAATCAAATTTTCAAATTCAACATTCATTTAGAGCATATTTTTTTGTTTGTTTATTTTTGCACGGCATTCGCATTTAAACTATTTATATGTATGTATGTATGCATGGATATATTGTGGGATATGCTGCGTGTATGTTTTTTCTATAATTCTTATATAATTGCATTTGATTTTCCTTTTTGTGTTTCGCGTAAATCCTTAAACCATTTGAAATTTCATTTCAAACTAGCAGTGTTCGTTTGCCTGCAACATTTAATATTCATGAAATACTATTGAATATTGTTAGTTGTAATTGCAAGTCGTTAATATGAAACATTTTTTTCGCAAATGTAAAAAACAAAAAAAAAATATTTATTAGCATAATATTTTTAACAATTCGTCTTTTCGCCAATACATACATACTTAGTGGCGCATAAATGTATGTAGAACAATTGAAATATTTGCAATATTTTGATATTTGTTGATTTCATAAGCATTTAGCGCATTTGTTAAATTTCCACCTAAATATTTTGTAAAATTCATTTAATATAAAATTTGAAACATTTTTTTTTTATGTTTTACTTTTAAAAAGTGTAAATATAAACATGAAAATTATTAACAGTCACTAATTGTTGTTCAATGTATATACTTATATTCAGCTTGAACCCAATTATATTTGAGCCGTCAGATTCAACAGCATTTCAGCGCCTAAAGCAACACTTTGCCAACATAAGAAAAAAATAAAAGTTGCCCTTTCACAAATTCCCACCCCCTTTTGATATTGGTTTTTCCTTTCACTTGTCTCAAATTCCATCGGCGTTGCGTTTTGTTTTCGTTTCATTGCCAGCCATTTTAGGTTTATTTTCACATATAGGTTTCATTTTCAATTTCATTTTCATTTATCGTTGATTTTTTAGTTCCATTCACTCCTCGCTCACACACAGCTGAATTTAATGCCGTCATCGCTGGAGTAACAATTTTGGCAGTGTAATTTGTGATTGCGCACCCGCACATCCGTCCCATTTAGTCCATCGCCGAGCTGTACATGACAGACGCAACATTTGAAGCAATTGATGTGATAGAAGAGTAGCAGCGATTCGATGATCATGGCGGCGCCGCGTCCTATATGAAGTGAAAAAATTGTAAAATAAAATGTTAGTTTAATTAATTTAACAAAAAAAAAAAAATCCATTTTAAATGCAAAACCTATGTTGCTTGTGAGTTTATGCTGTGCAGATATATCAAAAATGCCGCAATCTTATTATTAAAATCTTTCAAAAAAATTTTATAAATAATTGCATTAGTATTAATTTGTCGTAGGTTGAATATAATCCATATCGAGGTTGGTTTTTAATGGCAACAGCTACTGCAGTCAAACTTGGCAGGCGACCATTTTTAAACTGCATAAAATCTATATAAAAAATAATTGATGCACCCTTTATGAAATTGATGATAGTAAAAGAGGGAATAATAGTGAAATTCATAACAGGACTATAATTTCGGTATATTTTGTTTCTGAAAGCACTTTTTTGTTTCTGTTTTTAAGTTTCGATAGTCTAGTAAATTGCTTTACAGCTAATTCAGTTTTATTGAAAGCCCGGTTCTTACCCGTATAGCTCACTTTGTGTTCGTAGTCGTACAAATCTAAACAATCTCGAACAGCTGATCGCTGCGTTAAAAGTAGCATAAAACTATCGAGCTTGCCAGACTGGCAGTTTGTTATTCGTTGGTATTGTAGTTCGTTAATTTTATAAAAAATAAAATACACGTAAGCAACTACTGGCTATCCACTAACGAATTAAGAAGCCTGGTTTGAATACTACAAATATAAATCCAATAAACTAATCTTTATGTTAGCATGGATCTCAGAATACTACAACCCTGGAGATGATGTTAACTCACTATTTGTAGGGAATTCGAGATTCGTTCCTTTGCTCTTAATAAAAATGTCAAGACACAATTCGCCAAAGAGATTCATATAAGATATTTAGGTGATTTTATGTTCAAGAACAGATCTATATTGCGTTATAAGTGGCTTGCGTGGAATATCAAGTGGCTAAGGGCTCAGCCACGCACTGAGCGACGAGCGGCTGAGCGATGTTCTAATTTTCAGTTGACTGCTGAGCGACGAACAGAAAGAATGGAAAAATTAAACATTGAAATTCTTATTTTTGAGGTGCAAATCCACCCGGTTTTGTGGCAGTATAGCCAGAAAGACTTCAAACTTACCGCAATGTCAAAACGAGCCGCTGCTCTGCACGAATCGCTTTCCTGTGTTTTGTTAATTTAGGACGAACTTTTTCAAGCAATATATCAAAAGATTGTATAGACATACGTAGATATTGAAAGAATGTAGATTTTGATATAAATGATTAAATTCACCGAACTTCCATCTTGTTTGGTTTATAGGATGAACACCATACTTTCTTTTTTTTTATACGTAGCAAGATTCTATAAACATTATATCGATTTTCAAGCAATAATATACGCTGAACAGCCCAGCCCTTGACAACGGCATTTCAACCGCTAATCGCTCAAGAACAGTCGCTCAGTAAAAAGCCATACGTCGCTCAAAATCGTCGCTCAGTCGCTCATCGCTCAGTCGCTTACTGCGTGGCCGCGGCCTAAGTCTGTACGAATATAAATAGATTCTATCTTTGTTGTTTACATAAATTTAATAGTAATACTCCAAAGCAATTGAGATTCTAAATATTTGGCATCACCGATATGATCAGCACAGCTAAAATTCCCCCGCAAGCTAACTACCAACTCGACGAGGCGGAAAACATTTCCGAATTGCAAATGAAAATATTGATATATATAAAAAAATTATGTAAAATAAATATGCGTTTGTGTACTGAAACAACGTTGTCTGAAAAAACCAGACAGCTTCATTAAAAACATATACATATATTTAAAACCTAAATTTTTTAAACTATTTTTAAACTAATTTAATACAAATGGAGCGTAGCAGGTAATGTTATCTCATTTGTCGTGCTAATTTTAAATTAATATATTTTTAGGCTATTGAATTTAAATTACAAGTAAAGGCATTGAAAACGAAAGCAATATAGGGAAATTTAGCGCTTCCTATGACATCGCCATGTTCGTAGTAAGGAATGGCAATTAATTGTCATTGAAAATAAGTAATTTGTAAATTACCTTAAAATTATTTATTTATTTATTTATATGGAATATATATAGTTATTAATAACTGTATTACAAAATTAATTCACTAGTTTCTGAGGCTAATGACCTATTTTAAATTAATTTCATATTCCACAAGGAATTTACAATAGAAAAGAAAATTTTGGTTCAATGTAAAGAAATAAACATACATATGTATAAACATTAGGGTGCCTCGCCAAAAAAAAGTGGTTGGTTTTCCATTCAAACCTTAAAACTTCCGAAAAAAAACATTTTAGAAACAGATTTAGAAAATGGCGTAATTCATAAATAAAAATGTTTGTTTAAATTGTTCAAAACAACCACTTAAGATGATAAAACATTTTCAGCTTAAAAGATCTGCATAAAAATGTTAAAAATATTTATTAAAAAAAAACTATGTTTTTATAAAACATTCCATTTACTCTAAGTAGGATAATAAATTGCAAGTAAAGCAACAATACTAACTAGGAAAAATATGCGAGTTGGGCAAACTCGGTAAAATGATTTCCGACCTGGAATGTAGTGAAAAAACTGCGCTATTGTGAATTAGATCTAAGAAAATACATGGGGTATTTTAGTTTAAGATCTAACTCGTTTTTATTTGTATAGTACATTTAAATATAAAACTTGTCTACCTATAATTTGTTCGCACTACTATTTTACGTTCGTAAATGGCAACAAAAAAATCGCATTTTTCATGGAAAATGCCAACAGGGTTGCTTTTGGAACTAAAGGGCCTACATATTATTGCGAAATATTTTGGTTGATATCTTAAAGAGTATTGAATTTTATAGTTTCGTAGAAAAACAGCATCGCTTTATTTTTATGGAGAGTCATGCACCCTAATGTACATATTCTTCAAAAAAAAAAAATGAAAACATAAGTATGCCACTCAAATATTTTCCGCAAATGTTTC
The DNA here is from genome assembly GCA_951828415.1 of Anomoia purmunda. NCBI lineage: Eukaryota > Metazoa > Arthropoda > Insecta > Diptera > Tephritidae > Anomoia > Anomoia purmunda. The sequence goes on from OX639993.1 coordinate 22,602,972, forward strand.
ATTTAAGGCACATAATTATAGAGAAGAGCAAATAGAATTATTTCTAGAAGGCGTTTTATACTTTTTAATGTGTAAAAAAAAAACAACACAGACTTTAAAAAGTTGGAGTTGAAAATTATGTTTGAAGTTTCAGTAGCAGTTTAAATTGAACGAAGTGGCCGTCATAACACTGCACACCACTCGGCTGGGACTTCAAAGTACGAAATTGGACCTATGGTAAAAAATAATTTTTTTTAATTTTTGCATGTATGTAAGTAAGCAAAATAGTAATAATATTTAAATGGTACTCTATATAACTTGTTTTGTTCAAACTTTAATTATAGCCACTATAAGGGGTCAAAGGAAAACATCTTTATAGAATAAAATTTTTTTTAAATATATTTTTTTTTTAAATTTTTCGAAATTCCGACATTTGACTCTGTAAAATAAGTTTACACAAAAAAATTTATATACCATTTTATTTTTTTTAGTTGTTTACATGTAATAATTAAAAATAATTATTTAACAAAGGTCCAATTTCGAACTTCGAACCAGATTTCAAAAGTTAACTTCGAAAAAACGGAGAAATGACTTACGGCTCAATATCTTTAAAAATAATTGATTTGATTTAATTCGCAGAAAAAAGTTGATTTTGATTCGGACACCCGCAGAATATCTTTAGAATGACCACAAAAACTAACATTATTCCTAAAAGCAAATTCTTCTTATGTGAAGTCCGTCAAAATACTTCATTTGGATTGCATTGGCTGTCAATTTAATAAGCGTAGGCTGAAATAGTTAAATATCATCTTTCCTCTATGATAAATTTCATTTTTTAGATCAATACACATAAACAAATAGCAATCCATCTAAATGTATATGGATAGTACAATATGAGTAATAATTAAACATACATTGCTATTTTTCAATATCACTATTACACCCAGACTATATACTTGAGTGCTCTGTGCACGTGACGGCAAGTTGTTTCCGTGCAGCCATTCGTGTCTGCGCATTGTGGTAAGGCATGTAAAGTAGAAATTTCGGCATTAATTAAAATATTGAGGATTGAACATAAAATTCAAAATAGCAATAAATCAATTTACTATAAGTACACAATGAAGGCGGAGTAAGATACATAAAATAATTTTTGTAAACTATTTTCAAAATTAAAGGGAAATTTTTATACAGTTACATATAATACTGATTCAATTAAAAATACGCTAAGCAGCGATAATGATTTCAAAATCGTTTGAACTTATGTTATGACCCATTGAATGATTTCTATTGTTCGCTAAATATTCACACGTCTAGAATGGAGAAAGAGTGCTGGCCTGCCGAACGAACGATGAATGTCAACTATTTAAATATGCAAATATGTATGTATGTATATGTAGAATTTTTAATTCAACTCCAACTAACTGTTTACTTTTTAAGAGGAATTTTAAATTTAAACACTCACAACCAACGTAGTAGCAAATTTTACCTAATTCGTCACCACAATGTGAACACTTCTTTTTGCCGCTGACGCTCAATACTTTGTCTTGCTGTTGCAGCTGTTGTTGTTGTTGCTGCGGTTGCTGTAGCTGTTGCTGTTGTTGTTGTTGCTGTTGTGTTTGTGGTTGCTGATGAACCGGTGAAGCGTTCACATTGTTCTGTGGTGGCATTGCAACAATCGCCGAGCCCACTACGCTAACGCCACCAACAACACCAGCACTACCATTTGAACGACGCTGATGTGACGGCGTTAGCGGCTGCGACAGCTGATGTTGATGCTGGTAGTAAGTGGAAGCGGCATGTAGTGGACTTTTATCCAATGCAGCATTCTGTGTGCTGTAGTTTTCGAATCTGGAAGGTTATTGCAAATATATAAAATTAAATTCGTTAAATTTTCAATTTCATTGCTTCTAACTGCTCACCTCTTTCGTTCGCCAATTCCCTTGCTCTGCACCCGTTCTGTCAACGTTTGTATAATGGAATCGGGCAGCGGTTTGCCATTGCTATTGCCATTATTCATGGCGTTCTTTATGCCACCTCCAGTCGCAGCGTTGCCATTCTGATGTTGATGTACGGGCGTGGTGCCCGTCGAGTTACCGCGTCGCTGCTCAGTGATGCGCCGCTGTTCGGCTTCCTGCACCAGCCAGTGATTGTTGTAGGCGTGGTAAGCGTCAGGTAAGGATTTGCGTTTCTGCTGATACGCAGACAACCAAGCCGGATCGTTGGCTAAATTTGTATCGTACGATTTTCGTTGTTGCACTTGCACCCAGCCATCGGTGTACTTAGGCTTTGGCGTGGCACTGAGCGCATGCAGCGTATTGCGGGACATATTTCCAGGCAATGCTGGATGTCCATTGGCGATGGGTGGTGGTGGCGGCAGTGCAGCGCTTACACCGCTTACGCCGCTAATGCTGTTACTGCTACCGCTGCTGCTGCTCAAATTCTGTGTTGACTGATGATGGTATTGATGATTGGAATAAATTGAATGACCACGCGGCGCCGCAGTGGGTGCGGCTATTTTCACCAATGAGCCGCTGTAGCCCTGCGCGTTCATAGCGTGACGTTGAGCTATGAATTCTTCGGGTACGTTGGCTGCTAGCGTGTTGGCTGAGGTGGCTACGTGCATGGCGCGCATCGGTTTAGTTGGTGGCGTTGGCGGCAGAATGTGCCGCTTGGAGAATTCTTGCAGATCGGACATGGATTTGCGGTAGTCAATGTCTACCCGATAATATTGTTGTTGTAGATTTGGTACATTTGCATAGATTTGCTGCGTTGACGGCTGTGCAGCTAGCAGCTGTTGTGCGCCAAATTGTTGTTGTGTTGGTGGCTGTTGTACGCCATGATGCGCGGCAAGTGCATATTGTGGCACAGCTGTTTGGTAAGCTAAATTCGCGCCACCATTTGGCAGCGGCAAACCGGCGGCCAGCGACATGCCCACCCCATTGAGGTCTTGCAATGAGCGGCGATTAGCGGACATTAACATTTTGGCGCCATGCTGTAGTTCGCGACGTGCCATATTCTCGCGCAACATCAAATTTTCCCGCTGGCGTTTCAATTCTTCCTGCTCCAGTTGCAACAGCTCGCGTTCGACGCGCAACACTTCCTCCTGTTCGCGAATTTTCTCTTCGATGGACAGCATTTTCGCATTGGCTGTGGCGGTGGCCTCGGTGAGCGACTTGGTGGCGGCAGCGGCGACAGTGGCCGACTCGGTCCACGATTCGGCGGAGTTGCCCTTGACTGTTTGCAATAATGGCGTTTGCGCAGCAGTCAGCAGCGCTTCATTCTGGTAGATCAGTTCATTCGATTTGAGGCTGTGAGGCGGTGAGTCGATTTGCCGATCGTTTTCCTCCGAAGAGTTCGTGTAGTGTTCACTGCTCTGACGCGAATGATTTTCGGAAACACCAGAATCACGGCTCTCACCTGAAATTTAATGAAAAGTAAAACGATTCTCAAAAACTATAGTACAAATTTCAGTACTCACCTGTATCTGAGCTATCGCACAGTCCCGCCTTCAGGTACAATTGCTTCTCCAAACGTCGCTCCTCCTGCAACAGTTGCGCCATATCCGGCGGCGGCGCTACCGTTAACTCCAAGTAGCTCTCCTCATCATCCAAATTCGTCGTATCGATACCCAAAAAACTCGAACGCTTATTACGTAACTCTTTCTTGATGCGCTTCGTCGAGTTCATGCGCTTAATCGGCGGCGAAGGATGATCACCAGCCAGACCATTTACATGCGGCAAGCGCGATGAAATCGTCTCGTAAGTATTATCTGAGGACCAAGTGTCTGTGTTATTGTCAATACTGTCGACATCATCGAATGGCGGTGGGGACTCTGCAGGTGGCGGTGGTGGCTTCTCTTTCGGCGGTTCCAATTTGAAGCTGCCATTGAGTGCGGCGCCAGTGCCACCAGCCAGTGTAGAGTTCTCCAAACCGCTATAGAAAATTTCAATATTCTCATAGAGTGGCACGGGGCGCAAATGTTTGGGCGCATCGTAGTAGGGTTCGCTGGACTTCGGTACTTGATAGTAAGGTTCGTACTCTATCAATTCGCTTGCGTTATTGTTGGCGTGCGGTACGGTCGCTGAGAGATTGTTGAGAGTAGTGGGATTTGAAGTGGCTAAAGGTGTTGAATGATTACCTGCTGGTAGCTTTGTTGGGGAAGTTTTAGTAATTGGCGTTGTTGTTGTTTTTGTTGCTTCAGCGTGTGCCTTCTCGTTGTAAATGTGCGAAGCAGTGGCTGCGGCTGTGGTTAGTGTTGCTGTTGCTGTTGCTGTTGCTGTTGCTGTTACTGCTGCAGCTGTTGGTGGTGGTGGTGCTGCTGTACCAGTGGCTGTTGTTATTGTTGTAGCATTAGCGAAAGCATTTGTTAATTCAATAAAAGTTCTGTCATCATTACTGCTACTATTGTTGCTATTGTTGCTATTGTTGTTGCTGTTGTTTTTATTGCTGTTGTTAATGCTAGCGCTATAGCTATTATTGCTGTTAGTCAAATTACTTAGCGATTTATTGGCATTATTAGCAATCGAATGATCAAGATTAATACTATTAATATTATTATTGTTGTTGTTATTGTTGCTACTGCAATTATTGTTTATTTGATTGATTTGATTAACATTGATTTGATTATTGACATCATTGCTGACTTGTTGTTGTTGTTGTTGCTGTTGTGGTTTTTGTATGTTCTTCGTGTCACTCAAAACGCTCACCGGACCAATTCGTTGTGTTGCCTCACCATCTACTTGGCGCGTAGATGCTGTCGAGATATTCTCGTAAATTGGTTCCTTCGAGATGAGCGCCGCTCGAGCCGCATCCTGCGCATTATCAACAATTTCGTCGGCGGCATTTTTATTGCCATTATTACTGAGCGTATTACTCAAAGTTAATTTTCTGTTGTTGCTGTTGTTGTTCTTATTGTTATTATAATTGCTCGGTGTTGCTGTAGATTTTTTGATGGATTTCAGTTCCTTCTCTTCGTCGGTTTTGTTTGCGGTATCCTTTGGACTCGAGCAATCATTAAATTGCATATTATTGTTTATTATTGTTGTTGTTGTTGTTGTCATTGCGGTTGTGGTATTTGATGTTGTTTTTGTTGTTTTTAATGAGTCTGTGCTTTGCGGTTTGCTTAGAGAAGTGTTCAATGATTTGGTTGTTGTTTTTGTTGTTTTTGTTGTTGCTTTTATTGTGGTATCATTCAAATTCATGGTGAATTCTGTCTCTTTGTCAATTGCTTCCAGCGCCAATTCAAGAGCTTCGTTGATCTGCAGCGCCAAAAACATTTTTGGGGATTTTGTTTTTTTTTGTTTTATTATATTTTTTATTTATTTCATTTTGTCGATGTTACGTTTATTAAGTATTGCATAATAATTATTTTTTTATTTTGTTTGTTTTTATTATTTTATTTTAATTCATTTACAACAACATTAATGTAAAATTCATATTCATAGCCACAGTACATTTTCGATTTTGTTATCAATTTCAATTTAAATTTTTCAATTTCAATCGCATTTCAATCGAATGAGCCAAATTAGCCAGTCAACAAGCACATGATTATATGAAAAAGACGAAATAATGAAATTAATATAAGTTAGTTAAATACACAATTTGCCATTGAAATTATTAAACAACTTAAAATTAAATCAAATAAATGAAATTATAATGACATGCATTTAAACATGCAATATTATTAGTTCAAATAGCTAAACAAGCTAAACATTTATACAAATATTTTTTTTTTGAACATTTATTAATAAACTAAAATAAATAAAAGCCAGTGCATGCAAAACTTATAAATAAATAATTGTTTAATAAAATGAAGCAGTGTGAAAAAAGCTGTAAGGGGAAACAAGAAAATAAAAAAATAAAAAAAAAGAATAAAAAGGGCCTTGTTTACCGCATACAGCAATGAAGTTTAATTAAAAAATATTACGCCAATGTATGCAAATCAATACGAAAATTTGCACATGCATTTAATTTGTGTTCACTGTGAGTTGTAGTTGGACACAGACGGTTTGTACAATTAGCTATGGAATAAATGAACAAAAACTAAAATAAAATGGTAGCAATCACATACACACACACACATGCATACATACAAACATACAAACATACACATATAAAACACACAGCGACAAAATGGCCAATGTAAATATAGTAACGTTAGTGAGACCTTTCAAATCGTTAATTAAAGCAAAGAAACGAAGAATGAAACCAAAAAAAAAAAAAAAATTATAACAGAAAAACGCTAGAAGGTACGAGAAACATGCACACTGGTTTATATTCATTTTTCTTTCATGGTATCAATCACCACTAAGAGTTTTATAGATACACTGTTTTTGTACAAAAATACCCTTGACGACTTTTTGCACAAATAAAACAAAACGATAACACTTTAATATGCAAAGACATAACAATTTTATGCCGGTATTCTATAACTCAGTTTCATCTCAAGTCACTAAATTTGTGACTTTCAATTAGCGACATTTTTGTGACTTGAGTGTCAAAAAAACTTCACCAAAGTCTGCAGTGAAAAAACAGTAGAGTCAATCAGCTGATAGTGCATTCCAGCTAGAGATGCAGAGTCAAACTCAATGAAAATCTGTTCATCGATAGCACACAATATACTTTTTCAATTCTTTGTGAACAGCATTATGCTCTTTAAAAATTAAAACAATATGGTTATCGTAAAATTAACATTAAATTTGCTGTTAAAAATTTTTATTACTGCATTTTATGAGAAACGATTATTAAAAATATGTGTAAAAATTAGAACTATCGACAATCGATAAATGCAGTTACTCTTCTATATTTACATTTGATCGAAATGGCAGAACAAGATAAAAAGTGTTTTTTTTTGTTTACAGATTTAAGCAAAATATAGCGAAAAACCAAGGCACATATCGAGTGCTATTTCATTTTCGCGTTTTTTTTTCAATACTTTGCTCAATTTCTTTGTTTTGTACAGGGACCGTAACTGTTATGACTTTTTTTCAAAAGAGTCAATAAATAATTGTTATTTTTCCACCGATATATTTTCAGTCAAAAATAAAAGTTAAAATTTGACTTTTATTTTTTCAGTCAAAAATAAAAGTTAAAATTTGACTTTTATTTTTTTTCAGTCAAATATAAAAGTTAATATTTGACTTTAATTTTTTCAGTCAAAGAAAAAAGTTAAAATCTGACTTTTATTTTTTCGATCGAAAATAAAAGTTAAAATTTTATTGCTAATGTATTTGAATGTAACTGTTTAAGATAAAAACATTTTGTTGTTACGCATAAACAAGACATTTGTCATTTGTTGTATAACTTAAACCTTGAATTAAAGAAATTAAATTATTGTCTAGGAAATATATTTACAGAAGACGGAAAATTGCAATTAAAAGGAAGTGAGTTTTTTACTTTGATTTTTTTTTTATTAAAACATATTGTATTGTAATATGTAAACTGATATTTTTGGCTGAAAAATTAAAACTAAAATTTTAACTGTTATTTTTCACCGAAAAAATAAAAGTCAAATTTTAACTTTTATATTTGACCGAAAAAGTAAAAGTCAAATTTTAACTTTTATTTTTGACTAAAATAATATCAGTAAAAATAACGGTTAATTGCTGACTTTTTTGTAAGAAGTCAAAAAAATATAAATCGTATAGGATTAGCATTCCTTGGCTAACAAGCATCACATTGGTATATACAAATGTTAAAAAAACAAATTCTTTCCAGCTAACTTTTTGAATTGAAATTTCGAAAATAACTATTATTTTCGATCCCTGGTTTTGTAACCTCCTTAGAATCAGCTGACAAAGTAATAACTTTATTTTGAGACTAGTGACTTGAGACGGCTTACTGAGTGGCGAATAGTCTCAAAATCGAACTCACTTCCGCAAAGTCTCAATTAGTGACTAGAAGCTGCTTACAGAATACCAGCATAAATCTACAATAACCACACTCGTTGCATTTAAAATCGACATTTGTTTTCCGACCTTATGGGTAGATTTCTATCTGCATTGAGATTTCATATATTTTGTATGAAAATATTTGAATTCAGTAAATTGTTTGTATTTTATTTATTAGGAAACCAAATTTTTTTATTGCGTTCATGCATTTGGCACACACTGTACGTGTATGGATACTTCAGCTCTGCTTGCGCAGCCACGTTTACATCGTCCACATCCTTTTTGATTATCTGGCACTTCCACTTTATTATAATGTTTAGCAGGTTGCGGATCAATCGGAGTAAGATATTGGTATCTTTGTTGTAAAAGTAATGAGGAGAACGTAGATGAGTTTGGATTTGGTAGAATTCTATGCATGAAGTGGGGGAACAAATAATTCTGCTTAAAAATTGCCTTATTTTTTACATAGCACTCAAAAGTAATCGATTTTATTCAAAAACAGTTTCGTGACAAAGCCGTTGAGTTTTAGCTCGATTGAAACTTTTTTTATAGTTTATATTTTATTTTAATGTACAATTTTGAGTAGAATTCTACGCAAACATCAACGAACGTTTAGGCGATTCTAGTATAGCTTAGTACGAATGTACTTAACTTCTTTAATGCAAATATTCCCAAATTCCAACCTCCTAACAGCGATCGCCTCTCCTACTTTAGATAGCAATCGAAAAGTCATAGAGTAGCTTAAAAAAGAAACTTGGATCAATATATCTAGACTACAACAAAAATCACACAAAATGTACTAACAAATAATGTAAAATTAATGTAAGTCAAGTCTAAGGCCCAATATGCTAAAACTAAATGCACATGTTAACCCTAAGTTTTAACTTTTGGTCAACATTTAGTAAATAAATAACTTCTACAACACACATAATTTGTTCCAAAAAGTTAAAGCTCTCAAATTCAATTATTTTTTCAAACTTTTTCATCTATTTACTTGCATTAATGTGCATTACGGGATTATTTAAATATATTTAGATTTTTGATCACTGAACTTTTTTTTTTTTGGTTCTATTGCATGGCGAATTCATATAAGGTGATAGCATCTCATGAGCTAAATGCTAAATGCTCGCAAAATCTATGGATCCATTTTGGTTCCATCGTATCAAAAGAAAACAGAATTTGAGTTAGATGAGTTCGACCTGTAAACATTTTGAATATCAAATTACTTTTTGAATCGGGGAACGTAACGGTGATAATTTTTTATAAAAAAAATCATGATTTAATCGTTAATTTGTAATCTTTATTTTTCGATAAAAAAAATTATCGTTATTCTTGGATTTTTATTTTTCCAATCAGATTTTATCGATATATTTTGCTTTTTATTTTTTCGTTATTCTGGGATGTAAAACTTTTCGATCATAACATACACAAAATCTTTTTCGGCGATGACAATAATACAACAACAACTATAATACGATTTATTTTTTATGAACGAAAAAATAAAAATCATAAAATAAAGATCAAATAACGCCCAAATAAGCCAAATTAACATCCAAGAATAACGATCGAATTTTGATCAATTTTAAAATAACGGTTATGAACGGTTAGGGACTAGATCGATATATTCGACTTATGTTTTGAACGAATTCCCAATGATTTTTTGATCCGATAACGATAACGATTAATTTTGGTCTCTGGTATAAACAGCTAAATATTATTTAATTCAGATTCTAATTAATTATAGTAAATTAATTTTTATTTTTATTTGGAAAATTTATAACTGCATATATCCTAAACCAAATAACTTTAGTTTCTACTCATTTCATAGGGTACACATCTGTCGTCTTGTCCTCGTCTCATCATTTGAAAAATTGAAGAGCTGGCGACGAGCACCTAAGATATGTACCTACATATACCTCGTTTTCGTCTCTTCACTCGCTCGTCAAAACGCAGCTCGTCCTTTTCAACTCGTCGTTTATTTATATTTTTTTAATGATACATTGAATTAAATTGTGTAAATTTCAATCATTTAAAGATAAATTGTGCACAACAAACGATTTTGTGCTTTGGTTTTAAATATTTGAAATCTTCAATGACTGGAACTTGTAATCATAAACTTGAAAGAACCGGTGCGGCAGTGCATAGGGGTATTTGGAATAGACCAATTCACTGGCGCGCAAACTAGAATGATATCGTAATTTAAAATTTGATTTATTTTGTGTGAAAATTGCGAGAAGAGTAAATAACGATGGCGAACGACGTACATACGTGTAGAGGGACTTACTCGAAGTAATTAGAAGCAATAGGAGCAAAACAACACACTTGAATCGAAATTGGGACCACTTTGAAAATCTGCGGAATCTTATATAGAACACACCGTAGGACTAGTACACTATCGCCAACTTTCAGCATAGCGCCATCTGTCTTTGAGTTAGCAAGTGAGTGTCAAATCCAAAAATAGAATATGCAAAAAAATCTCCCTCGCTCTTAATGTCTGTTGCGCAATGTGTTGACTACGTTTCATGGTTAGGTGGGAGAGATGCCCGTTCGTGTTGGTTGAGAGGTTACGCAATTCAACGTTCACCAGTTGCTTGGTTGGGAAAGAGGGCACGAAGCGTATCAGTTCGGTGCCTACAGGGCAACTGACTAGACAACTTTGGCTTGGTGGATTTAATTAGCGAATGGCTGAAATTGAAATCCCGTTTAATACCTACCGGCGCTAGCAATATAATACCTTAATTATTGCGAAAATAGTAAGTACATACAAGACTACAGATATTTATGTGAGCGACATTAGGGTTTCGATACATATGCAAAACATTTAAATTTTCAAAAGTTCACATAAGTACTGTAATAAAAAAAAATTGAATGCTTTGCAAAGGAAGTTATAAAAAAAATATAAAAGAAAATTACGAAAATCTAATTTGTATTTTGTATTATAGCTGGTGTATTAATTTTGCAACTTAGTTGTTTTAAGGCAATATCAACTGAAAGTGAAAATGACTTACGTATTACACTAGTTTACATGAAAAATTACTTAATAAAAAAAATGCTTTTTTATACTAGTTTTTGGGTCACTGAACACGAAAACGAGTTTTATTTATTTTTCCAAAGAAGGGTTTTCGAGATAAAGGCAAAATTTCTCTTTTCGAGGACCTTTTGCAGTTCTGAGTTACAGCCGTTTAAATGCAAAAAATAAGGCAATTTTCAAGCTTTTTCGGAAATTGTTAATTTTTTTTCATTTCTTTAAAAAAAAAAAATTCAAATATTTTGTTGAAAGATGATTTCATTACAAAAATGTGAAGTTTAAGAGCGGACGGAAAACAGAAAAGTTATTAGAAATGAAATAAAGGAGGTCAATTTAAATTTTTGCTACATTCACTTTTTCAGTTGACCAGCCAAAATGTTCATTTGGTGTACAATAATATAACATTTTACATATACATATGAATTTGGGTCTGCTGATTCTGAAAATGGCACCCAAATTTTTTTATCACATCTAAATTTTGGGATACAGTTCGCTGAAACTTTTTCATGAGTTTAACCCAACATATGTTGATTGTTTCGTCACTTTTTTGAACACTATATTATGAATTGAAATTCTAAAAACTAATCTGAATTTTGCATAATATTATACAATACAAATTTTGATATCGAAAAACATTTATATTCCTGTAGATTTTCCTACAGCTAGTTCTGTTTCATGCCACAAAAAACTTAAACAATTCATAAAGTTTCATACTTTTTCGAGTTATTTTTTGCCGTAACTTTTGAGGCAAAAAAACTAGAAAAAGTCTAGGAAACACTTTTTTAGCGAGGAACCACATATTTATCAAATATTTGTAAACTAGTGTTATTTGTTCAGTCAAATGATACCAATAAAACTGAACCAAAATTATTATTTTTGGCATAAATAAAACGTTTTGCTCGAGCAACTAAAAAACGCGTCATAAAAAGAGTAACTTAGTAAAAACGCAAAAACCTGTACCTCAAGAAGTTTAAAACTACTAATAACTGAACTTTTTTTTTTGCAAAATTCCAGCATTGTCAGCAGAATTTCAAGTCTTTAGATAACCTACTCTACAAAAATTACATACGCAGGACTGAGCGAAACATTAAAGCTAACCCGAAGTCGTTTTGGAATTTCATAAAATCAAAAAAGTCACATGTTCGAGCATACCTGCTTCAATAACAATGGATGGGAAATCTGCGAATACACCCGCCGAAGCAGCCAACTTATTTGCCGAATTTTTCTTGTCAAATTACATTTCTGATCTGATGATGAGGAGTCTCCGGACTTTTCTTCTGAGATATCCTCATTTATAAATTTTGGTATGTTGCATATTTCATCTGATGATATCATAAAAGGTTTGTTTTCCCCTCAAACCTTCGTTGCACACAGACATTGACGGGCTATCAGCTATCTTATTCAAAAAATGTCCGGCGTTGGCAATTCCTCTGCAAATTATATTTAATAAATCTCTATCTTCAGGTGTTTTCCTGAATGAATGGAAAGTTACAACTATCACTACTTTTTTTAAAAGTGAAAGAAAAAATGATGTTCGTAACTATAGGCCGATTTCTAAGCTTTCAAGCATCTCGAAACTTTTTGAATGCATTGTAAAGGACAAGATTTACTTTGCAGTTAAGTCGTTAATCAGTCCAAATCAATATGGCTTTGTCACTGGTCGCTCTACAGCCGCTAATCTCGCCGTTTTTAGTGAATTTTGTATGTCATCGTTTTCAACAGGACTCCAAGTTGTTTTCATTTATACAGACTTCTCTAAGGCATTTGATAGAGTGTCACACAATATACTATTGAACAAGTTAGCATGTTTGGGCTTCCCCAAGGAAGCATATTAGGGCCTCTGCTTTTTGTACTTTTCATCAACGACATTGGCAAATGTTTCACTTTCTCAAATTTGTTGCTGTATGCCGATGATATGAAACTTTTTGCGTCTATTAAGGACGCAGGGGACGCCCTGAACCTTCAGTACGATTTGGAAAGTCTCCAACGCTGGTGTGTAAAGTCACGCCTTCCCGTGAATATTAAAAAATGTTTTCATACATATAACATTTTCGCGGCGTCAAAATATTGTTAATATGTCTTACACCATTGCTAGTTATGCTTTACAAAGTGTAACAGAATTCAAGGATCTTGGAATTATATTTGACACTAAATTATCTTTCAGTAGTCATATTAATTTCGTTCTTACAAAATCGTATTCAGTTTTGGGCTTTATTCGTCGCAATACACCTGAATTTTCTGATCCGTACACGCTATATACGTCCTTAGTCCGTTCTCATTTGGAGTATGCAGTTATCATCTGGAGACCATATGACCAACTGTCGATCAGTAGAATTGAGCGTGTTCAAAAATTATTTCTGAAGCATGCACTGCGTTCAATTCGGTTTGCAGATCATGTACCATCCTACAATTCTCGCCGTATGCTATGTAATTAGTCTGGACTCCTTGGAAAATAGAAGGACAGTCCTCTCACTTACGTTCATTTTTAATGTTATTAATGGGTTTATTGATTGCCCATTTTTTGCTGAATCGGATAAGCTTTAATGTGCCGCAAAGGAGTCTTCGCAATTTGTACCTGTCCTTTTTATGGGGAAAACTTTAAGACTATATTTGCAAGTAATGCACCTATTGCTCGTGCACTGCGGGAATTTAATGCGTTATCTAGTTCGAATATGCTTGAATTCGCTTTATCTAGTTCGAATATGCTTTATAAAAATTTTAAATTTAATTGCTTGATATGGATTTTATATTAATTACTATAATTTTAACAACCTAATTGGTTTTGATTATTATATTTCTTTCTAGTATGTAAGTTACTATGTACTGTAGATTGATAAACAAATAAATAAATAAATAAATAAATAAATAAATACAGTCGAACTCCTCTATAACGAAGTCGTCGGGACCGGTGAAAAAGTTCGTTATAGAGAGGGCTTCGTTATAGAGAGGTCATACGAAATTTCATGTCTTTATGTTCAAGGCCTATTTAATGAAACATTGATTCATTTTATTTGTTTTATTTGTTTTTATTTCTTACATTTTAAAAAGAAGACCTTAATAAAAAGTCAAAAAGATTATAAGGATTATAAGGATTATTCAGGTATGAAAAAATTGTCGACTGTAGGTTGTTTAGCTTTGAGCCTTTTCCTTATCAATAAATACTTCTAAGGAATTAATTTTATTAAATAGAATGTCGGGTACATCGCTCCGTGATTCAAAAAATGTTAATAGAGTTTGAAATGCTGCACGCGTTTCGGAGAATGATGGAACTGTAATATATTTTTGTGTATTATAACAACTACTTTTTAGCTCTTCGCTAAATTCGTTATAAAGGAGTTATTTGCTATGGAAAATTCCATTTATGTATAACAAAAGAATTCGTTACAGAGAGGAATTCGCTATAGAGAAGTTCGTTATAGAGAGGTCTAAATATATGAATAAATTGTGAAAATCGTAGTGTTTCAAAAAAAATTCGTTAGAGAGAGGTTTTCGTTATAGAGGAATTCGTTATAGAGGAGTTCGACTGTAAATAAAAAGTCGCGAGTAATTATTATAACAACATTTGAACTGATCTGCGATTGGCGCTATGCTAACTTAATAAGTGTTTCTTTTTTCTTAAAGAGTAGATTAAAATATTTTTGGATTACAGCTGGGTAGCTGAGTTAGTTTAACTGATATTATTTGATTAAAAACATAAATAATAAAATAAATATTATCATAAAAATGTGAAAAAAATATTTTTGAATAAATTTGTATTGTACAAGAACTAATTGCTTTCCTTTTTTTGGTTTAAAGTTCAAAGCCGGTTGCCGATAGATACGATAACAAACATATGCATTTATTTTTTTTAAATTTTTTTTATTTGATATACGCGATAGACATTTAATGAATGATAAGAGCAATGACTAGATATATTTTAAAAGTTGTTAATGAGTGACAAATAAATCCCCTTGCATAGTTAAATTGCTCATATTATCAACGAAATGAGATCGGAATTCTTCTACCGGCTGATAAAAATTTCTTGTTTGATTATAATTAGTTTATTTGCGGAGTAAAGAAAATACGTCAGTAATTTAATGGGCTGACAGCTTCTCCCATTTGAGCAAATTTAGTAAAGCAAATACACAAATTGAAATGAGGAAAGTAGAAAGGATCCAATAAAAATCATATGACATATATACGTAGGTTTATATAATATATAATATATGACAAAATATATCATCATTCTGATAATAAAAATGAAGGTAATGGGGAGGAAAAAATTCATTTAAGGAATATTTTTCACTAAGAGAACAACTGCTAACCACAAATTTAAAAGAAATTAATAAAACTACATGAGGTAAGAAAATAGCGAGCTTACGAAATTTTGCGATTCGTAATCAAATTTAATATAAATATTTCACAAAATTGTAAGCAATTACAAATCTCAATGACAAAATGAAGAAAAGAAATGCATACAAACTTATGAAGAGTAATTATTCGATTAAGAGTACGAAAAAAAGTATAACGAATATAAAAAACGGTTTATCCTACACTTAAGTAAATAAAATATTGTAAATTTTATCTCAGGCGAAATTTGCCTGCGTATAAAGCCATGGACTGTAACAGTTAGAATTTTCGTTAAAAAAATCGAACATTAACGATTATTTTGTAACTGTTATTCAATTACTCGTTAAATAAGAGTTATTTTTGATTTTTTTTTTCAAAAATCTTAAGTAACAGTTATTTTGGATTTTTACATTATAAATCAAAAAGGAACAGTTATTGAATACTTTTATTTTTTAGGTCATACTTATAAAAGCCAACCTAATTTTTCGCAGAAAATTTTATGAATAATAAATCAGTTTTTGGTTCCCCAATAACTTATTTTCTACGAAAAACTAGAATGACTTTTATAAGTATGACTTAAAAAATTAAAGCCATATAATAACTTATATTGATGGCTGGTTTTTTAAATTAAAGTTTTCTATAACTGTTATTTATAAAATGAAAATCAAAAAATAAGTGTTATTTTTGTTTTATAAAATAAAAATTAATAATGTTGTGTAGTTTTTAAAACAACAATCAAAAAATAGTTGTTTTTTTTGTTTTATAAAGTAAAAATCAGGAATAACTGTTATATTTTTTTATTTTGCATAAAAATGGCAATAAATTTTTTTTTAAGATTCATATTATCAGTCTGTACTAAATTTGAACCATGCGGCCGCCGTATCCGAGTCCCGGGTTCGAATCCTGGCCGGGGCAAGTAACATCAAAAAAAAAATTATAGAAAAGTTTTGTCTTAGCGGTCGCCCATCGGCAGGCAAACCGTTTTTTTTCAAGCTTCAAAGCTAACGGTGTTTATTTTGAAAAAAAAAATGTTGGTTCAGTTCAAAATGAAAACCAACTAAGGAATTTTTCAAGTTTTTTAATACAAATTTGCGTAAAACTGTAAACTTTATGGCGAAACTGCCAACCAATCAAAAAAAAAAAAAAAAATCGAAACTGAGGTGATTCAAGATTTTGAGTGTCAATTCATATTATGAGTATGCAGTTTTTGCCTACTCTACTAGATTTATGACACATCTAAATCATAATCAATTTTAATCAAATTTTTATTTATGTCGTCTTATTGTGTATTTGAAAAGAGAGGTAATATTTTTTTTTAATTTATTACCAATCACTTAAATAACAGCGCCTTCTGTTTGAAATTCTGAATTCAATTTATAAATCTGCTCTTAATAGTAACTATAGTTGGCCCGTTTCTTTGTAACCTAGTTGCAAAAGAACACTAGGTAGGATAACGAATTGCATGTAAAGCAACAACACTAACTCGAAAAAATATGCGAGGTGAGCCAACTCGGGTAAATTATATCCGACATGAGATGTAGTGATGGGAAGCGAAAAAACTGCACTATTGTGAATTAGCCCTAAGAAAATACATGGGAAATTTAGATTAAAGACCTAATTCATTTTTATTTGCATAGTATTTGTATTGCCAGCAACTATTTTTCGTTCCTAAAAAGCATTAAGCAAATCGCAACGTACATGAAAGAGGCTAACAGGGTGGCTCTTGCATCTTAATGAAATTTTATCCGAGTTGGAGCGTTATTTTGCAACTCGGTTACATTAAAAGGGGGCCAGTGTAAATATATTTAATTTTGAAAAAGAATTTAAACTTTATTATAAGAAAATTTCTAAAACAACAAAAAAAAAAACAAAAAGAAAGGTTGTTTAAATAATTATAATCAACGAAAAAGGATATAATTTTATAGATATGTATATCTTAGATTAAATAATTTTAAAAAATATCGAGAAGAAATTTTCTTCTATCAAAATTACTTAAAAATTTCTTTCTTAACTTTGCAGCTCACAAGAAATAAATGCTCGTACATTTATTTCTGCAAGAAAATGCGGAGCAAAATACTTTCTAAAGCAACAGAAATAATCAAGGCGAATTCATATCTGGTGGTGTTATGCGTGTACAAAAACAAAAATTTACACTAACAAATTATATGCACAATGACAGTGTCGTTGACAACAAACACATCATTTTCACTTAACGCTCACCAAGCGAATTCAATCGGCTGCTTGATCAACTTCACCTTACATGAATTCGCCTTGGAATTAATGAGAAATATTTCTGCTGATATTTATTGAGAGTTGGATACTTAGCTTTACCGAGAAACAAAAATTAATTTTCAATTGTAATTCGAAGTTCTAAATAACTAAGCGCCTTGGAAAAATCGTGAACAACTGAATAATCGGTCATAAGGTATCTAAATGATAATGTATGTAAACGAGTAAATCCATTTTTATTTAAAAGAAAATATTCAACATCTTTCTATATTTATGAGTGACGCATTGAGTTAGAAGAGATTTCTATGATACTTTAATCTATAGAAATCGAAGCTTTTGCAGCTCACGTCAAATTATTTCACAAAAAAAATATGTGTGCACAATTTCACTACAGCTAAGAATGATAGAATGTGTCGTTATAAAAATTAAAGTAATACAATAAATACGCCTAATTAGATTAAGCTGCATTTCGATGACAAATTCTTAGCGCTTACATTTTCACTGGCTAAAAGAAAGCGTCTACACAAAAAAAAAACTTTATCAGCTTACCATCGGTTTGCGATCCATCCAATCTAAAGAAGAGACGCGCTGCTGTAAACTTTTGCACAAAATGGTTTTACGTAATTTGGTTAACGTTTGAAAACCTAAAAAGTCACAGTTTAATAAAAACCGTGAATTAATTAGCGTAGATTGCACTCAGGTTGCACTTTAGTTTAAATTTTTTGCACACTAGCATAGAAACTAAGAAGAAATTTCTTTTAATTGGATTTTGTTTTTTGGCAGATTAATAAAGTGCCGCACTTTTTTTTAAAATAAATATATAATAATTATTTGAATGATTTAGCAAAAGAATTTTGCACTACATCAACGACAGTACGCTGGCGACTGACTGGGTGAGTGAATGAATGAATGAATAGAACTAAACTATTTCAGTAGGGCATTAAATGGGCATTTAGATAAAGCAAATTGCTGTTGACATTTGACGAACAAATACAAAAAAGCAGCAAGTTGATACATACAAACATACACAATATTTGTTTTTTTTTTGTTCAGTTGCGACAATGAGTAAAGAAATTAACAGTTGTGAAAAGTTAGCAAAAACAATAACAACAACAGCAGCAGCAGCAGCAGGGAGAAATAGAAAACAACGTACAACTATCTATCTATTGGAAAAATAGAAATGCAAATACCAAATGTACGCGCGCGGAGGCGTTGAAAGCAAATGCGCTTTTGGGGTTACTGAAAGGTTATACTCACACATACATAGGTACCTGTAGGCGCTTTGTGTTTTATTCAAAAAAAAAAAACGAAAAACCGCCCAGCTGTACGAATAGCTTAGCAAAGGCATTGAACGGGCTATGCGCCTGTCGGTATGCAATGAATTGGAAAGGAAAAACTAATTTTTACATTTTGTGCGTTGATTTTTCTCAATTTCGATTTTTTTAAATTTCTTTAATTTGTGAGGCATCTTTTTTTTAAACTTATTTTAGCTGCTTGCTTTGGGCTGCGACTTTTTGTCGCACACGTCTAGCAGTGGTATTAAACGGTCGTCGTGGTTCACTAAACGCAGCCACTAAGCGGGTTTCTCATATTACAAACATGACATTTGACGTTCGGAAAACATAGGTGAAAGAAACTACAATTCTATTATACAGTGGCGGTAAAAAAATAGCACCAAAGGGAGATAAACTTTCCCTTCACTTAAAATAAAAAGCCAGCGTGCTTCTCTCTGGGAGTACTAGCATTTATTTGAAATCATAACAATGCTCTTTAAATCCAGTCACTAGGTGTGCGTGACACGAGTTCAACCCGTAAATATAATATATTTCCCTTACATTTTTAATCAGCGTGCGTCGGTACGCTTTAGAAAAAATAAAAAACGAAAAATAACCACCGGCATAAGTTGATGCTGTGGAGAAAAAAATTGTATTCAAAACAAAATGATTCCAAACCATTGCCAATAAAGATTGTCGTTTGTTTGCCCATTTAATATATTTATAAATATAGCTATGTTATGTCCGGGGTGACTATACAGTCATTAGTTAAAACCCGATACAAATTTATGCAGTAGTTTCGGAGATTAATGCGCAGTTGGAGATTTTTGCGAAAACTTTACCAGACACATATAATATAAAACTAAACTAAATTTCCTAGCAAATGACATCTAACTTTTCTATCCATAAATCCATAATAGGGCTTTGAGAAATTTGGATTTTAAAAAATCTCTAATTTTAACTTTTCCTCAATGATTTCTATCGATCACTTTTTATTTTTATTCAATTTGGAAATTGTAGATATTCCGCATTTGTTCCACGAGCTCAATTAGATGTGTATGGAAAATCGATATTTTTTACTCTGCATATATCTATATTGTATAAAAATATCGATACGATATATATTGATAAAATTTTTCATTTACCCATCATATCCCTGCATCCCATTCGGTCGTTATTTTTAAAAGAAATTTTCTATGTATTGACGCGACTTTTCTACAGTGCGTAGAAAATAGATAGAGAGGAGAAGGTTTTTGTGAGGAAAAGTTTATATAAATTTATTTTAAAAAGTTTTCGGTTGCAAAAGATAACATACATTTTCCGAGCATTCATTGAGAAAGAGATATATTTTTTGGACATATGAAAAAAAAATCGTTGTATATGGGGACGAAGGAAGTCGATCTCAAGGTAGGAATCCACCAAATACTGGTTTTAATCTCTCATTTACAACAAAACTCAGATGTTGCTTTTCCCACAATCGTGTTGGCCCTATAGATTGGATTACGGGAGTCATGGATCAAGACGTAGATGTTAAAAAAGCTACAGAAAATAATGTTGCAGAAGAGGGAGAGGCTCTCAAGCTGAGGCGTTGTCTGACCGTTATGTCTAATAAAGGACATGAAACAAAATATGAAATTTTTTTTATTAAAAGTTTATGTAACTTTCTTTTAATAATAATAATAATTTGGCGCTTACACCATAGCATGATGATGTTGGGCCGAACTTCTCCTACAATTTGTGGTGTGCGTTTTGTTGTTGTAACATGAATTGAGGTACCTATAGTTTTACGCCGACTCCGAACGCCGAAAATTTGTGAGAAGTATTTTCATGGCAGAAATTATCTTCGAAGTTTGCCATCGCCTGCCGAGGGGCGATCGCTATTAGAAACAACTTTTTCTATAATTTTTGATGTTACTTACCTCGGCCAAGATTTGAAACCAGGACCTAACGAATGAAGCGCTCCTAGCGCCGCCTTATTTTATTTTAGCATAATAGAACCTTAGAGCTTTTATTTGACTGCTATGTTATGGAAGCTTAAACTGAATTACATACATACAAAATTTTCGTTATTTTTTAACTACTGCTTTTTATCTCTTAGGCAAAATGAAAAATTTCAATTTGGAAGTAATGTAGGAATAGTTTTCTTCATTGCTTGTGATTCACTTCTAAAGAAAAACTTGACGAAGTTTACTGAAGAACTTTTTTTTTACAAACTTGCTCGGGTACTATAAAGTCAAATAAAATGTTAAACTTTTAAATTACTTACTTATATAATATTTTTTTTTCTTTTCGAATACCGCTGAGACACTTTATTTATCCTTCGTCGGATGCAGTCATGCTAATTTAGAGAAGGGGTCTACGATGGGCAATTCAACACCACTTAAGGTATGATTTTTAAACCAGATCTGGGGTTTCGCATGGATCCATATAATGTGAGGAGGAAAGTACCCCAGTATGACATCGCAGGTTTTTAACAAAATTAACTATCCAACGAATGGGAATGCTTTCATGCTTCTTTTGAAACTGCACAGCATGTATCGATGTATGCTTTTCTAGAGAGATGTATTATAAATTAGTGTGTATAAAAAAACCCATCGCACGAGGATCCAACCATTTTAGACTCACACCTTACAAAGCTATCAAAACTAGTACCATTTGTAATGCATACTTTCAGGCTGAGGACAATGGAATTCACAGCTTGAGTGATATGTGGTGAGGAGGAGGATGTTTGGCTTTTATTTATTATACGTGAAAGTTTGTATTATTTACTTGATGGATTTTTGTGAAATTTTTAGACAGTTAGAGCACGACTTGAATTAAAAGATTATAGACTCTAATTATAGGTATTACTAGATATTCTTAAAACTCGTTTTTATGAACCAAAGTGGCACACATTTTAGCTAGGCAGAAATAAACGAGTTTAACACAAACTAGATCTGATAGGTGGCGCTTGAGTCGAGATATTTATAAAAATCATATTTATGAATCGATTTAGGTTATATTCAGAACATGGGAGAAATCGTTTCGATCCAAAATAAACCCGCTAGGTTGCGTTTAACATCCATTAAATCGAATGCCGTAGGTGTAGCGCAGCGAGTAATAAAATATGTTAAAGAAATACAATCTTAATAAAAGCCAAAAATTTTTAAACTTTTTTTGCGTACAGTGCACAACTTATCGCAGTGTTATTCTTTTTTTTTCACCGGCACTGTATTTGAACTAGCAATAAAAGCATTTTGAAATTTGCGAGCTAGCTAAACATTTCAAAGGCATGCAATAAGGCGC
Source organism: Anomoia purmunda (assembly GCA_951828415.1). Classification (NCBI taxonomy): domain Eukaryota; kingdom Metazoa; phylum Arthropoda; class Insecta; order Diptera; family Tephritidae; genus Anomoia; species Anomoia purmunda. Next base: position 22,624,985 of record OX639993.1, read on the forward strand.
AAAAGAAGATATAAACGATAATTTACAATACAAATACAGAAAAGATATAATTAGAAGACAAAGACGTTTGAGCGCAAAAAACGAAAAAGAAAAACAAATAACAGAAACAAGTAGAATAGCAGAAAGATAGCAGTGAGAAGACATAAACAAATTTGATGGCAACAGACAACAGCAATACACAAGAATACAAGACAATCCACACAAGAAAAAAAAACAAAAAACAAAACAAAAAAACATAAACTGCTGAAAGTTTTGCTTTCAATAAAAATCATCTTACCTTTGGCATTGCACAAAAGCTTTTGCAAATTTAACTACTTTATTATAAAAGTAGTGCATAGTTCAGGCGAGCGCAAACGAAAATAGTTCAATAGTTAGAATTTTTTAATTTTTTTTTGTTTTTGGTTTTGAGTTGCCATTAATCCAACAAATGCGGCAAACATTTAAATGTTGTTTTTTTTTTGGTTTGTTTCATATTTTTCATTACATATTTTAAGCAGTAGAATGCAGCGCAGCAGTACAGAGCAGAGCATAGAGCGAGTAGAAACAGTGCGACAGCAGAGCGCGAGTACAGTTTATTTTTTGTTTTAATTTATTTATTTTTCACATTCAACCATTATAACCATTATAAAGCGTAGCAGTGAAGAAAAGATATTGGTTTGTTTTTGTTTTGTTTTTTTTTTTTAATTTTTTTGTAGCATACATTTTGGCGTTTAACGAACGAACGAACGAATACGAGCGAACGAGCACATTATGCGCAGGCATGTAAAGAGAGATACAAGAAATACACTTGTTTGTTTTTTGTTTTTTGATTTTGATTTTATGTATAGAGCAATATTTATGTATGTAGGTACTATGTATGAACTTAGTAAACTACGCTACGTTACATTTCAATATTAAATTCTCTGTAAATAATAAATAAATAATGACTACACACATTTTAATTACATACAATGTGCAAATTGATAAGATTATATTTGTGCAAATGAGATATATTATCTAGTAAAGGTTTCAGATTTGGCCAATATGCTTTTGCAATCGCATGCTATTTTTAGAGTACTCGTATTCAGTAATTGTTAAAAAATTATGAGTGCTTTCTTTGATTTTTATCAATTCAACTTGATAGAAAGACTCAGCTACTTGTAAGTGTAAATAAATTTTTAACAGTGGCAGTAATCAATTTGCAGTTTCATTAGTGGATCTCAGTTAAGATAAAGATGTGGAGAATACTTTAAAAAGTTGTTATTGGTCAATTCCAAATTTGATTAGCAAATTTGAAGTGGCGTTTTTCACTCATTCTACCCTCGAATATAAAGCGTTCAGTTTTAGAGCACTTCGTACAAATATCTAACATATTCTACAAAAAAAAAAAAAAACAAAATTGAGTATTAAACAGGCACCGAAAATAATGATTACTTATTTTAATTTTCAATGAAAAAAATCAAAAGCTTCCTAAAATCTGAGAAGAGTTTTGAGTATATCGACCATAACCGCGAAAAAAAAGTAAGCGACATTTTTTCTAAAATTTTATTTTTGAATGTTGTATTAATGAAAATTATTATTATAATTATTAATTAAAATTTTTACAGATATCTTGCATGCACCCTTTATGATAATAATAATAATAAACCCAACGGTTACTCTCTTTCCCGCCCAACCGACACGAGGGGCATAGTCCGCATGACGTACGGATCTTTTTCTTTTATGATTTTTATAATTTTTTTTTGTGCCGAGTTGTTAAAAGGAAAAAGTTTGTTAAGCGACGAGATCCAAAACTACTCAGCTACAGAAAAAAACTTCATCAGCTGAATCAAGTACATACATATATATTATACCGCCGTTAATCATTTATTGAGTAAGGGCAGTACAGCTCTTTTTATGGTGAAAAGTGAGTCCGAAATATCAAAAGTGCTGGAAAGACAGTTGAAATCTTGACGTAAACATCGGAAAGGTTCATTTAATTCATAATTGGTTTTACACTGTTTTAAATACACTGGTTTTACACTGTCTTGAAATCCGAGAAGGAACATTAAGTTTAACTTCGGCAATAAGAAATGTGCTTGCGATAGACCCTGTGAGTAGTTTAGTAATGAATATTATGCCTAGCATTTCTCTACGGCTGGAAAGAGTGGCAAGATTTATTAGCTTCAAACGATCAGTATAATGAGGAAGATTAAGCCGAGAATCCCATCTAAAGTCTCTTAGGGCAAAAAGTAAGAACTGTTTTGGAATTGATTCCAGCCGATCAATGTGAACTTGATCACGTGGGTTCCAAACTATTGAACCGTATTCTAGCATAGGTGTTACTAAAGTTGTAAAAAGAGCCTTTGTTACATATGGGTCCTTGAATTCTTTTGACCAGGGCCCGCGACCTAAAAAAAAAAGAAAAAAAAAAGGTCATCAACAATTTTTCACGAATGATGTTCGCCAGTGCACTTGCAACTATTTTCCTTCGTCAGTATTATTAATAAGCCCTGTTGGTTTATTGTGCACGTAAACAACACGAATCGGCTGCGCGTTATCAGGAACGAAAAAAGGAAATGTGACAGAGAAGTATCCGACGTATTAAACAATATAGAATTGAAGCAAAGGCAAGGAAGTACGGCTGATGAAATCGATAATACAGCGTCGGATTGACGGAATGCGTGGTACTACATTTATAGACGCGTCTGGGTCTTGTTCTTTTTGATTTCGGAGATGACCTGTTTTTTTTTATTTTTTTTTGCTCTTCAAATTACAGGGGCCCCCAAGGTTCGCCCCGAAGCCCCCGCCGTCCTCGCGACAGGCCTGCTTTTGACCATCGTTTTATAAAGGCAAATATCCCTCTAGCCTTATTAGCTATAGCATTAACATGACAATTAAAATTAAGTTTGGAATCCATTGTAACTCCTAAGTCAACAAAGTCAAACACTTGATGCAGAGTATAGTTGTATAGTTATTTATTGTGTAAGAAGCTGGCCGAATAGTTCTTCGTGAAAAACTCATAAATTTACATTTTTTAAGGTTAAGTGGCATATAATTTCATTTCAAAGTATTTAATAGCAATGATTTCAAAGTATTTAAGCGATATCTGTAAAAATTATAATTAATAATTATTTTTAGATTTGTATTAATCGCACAGAAAACATAATTATGTATATATAGAGTTGCACTTAAAAAAAAATAAAAGACGTTTTTTCTCCATAGAAATAATGTTTTTTTAAGTGAATTGTTTTTTTTTTTTTTTTTGAATTAAAAAACTGCTTAATGAGTTTTATTTTTTGATAAAAAATAACCATAATGTCTTAATTCTTTTTTCGTGAAAAGTGATAATTTTTTTAAGCTGTATTTTTTTGGATCGAAAGTAACGAGGACATGTAAAAAAAATACAGTTACTAAAAAACGGTTTGGCATTTTGAGTTTTTCGATCTAACAGCAAAAAAAAAAAAAAATAAATAAAAAATTTATTTTTAATTGCTGAACAGTAAAAGAAGGATAAATAACTAGGTTTTACTTTCGGCCAAAAAAATATAACTTAAAAAACAAAATGATCAATACTTTTGAGGAAAAACATAAACCTTAAAAAATGCAGATAATTTTTGTTAAAAAAATAAAATCATAAAGTGTTATTTTTATTAAAAATAACAATTCACAAAATAATTATTATTTCATAATATGAATATTATATCAAACAAGTAAAACTCGTTTCGTAATTTTCATTTCTGAACAAAAAAATAAAATAAAGTTCGCAAATTTATTATTATTACTGACTGCAAAGTTTAAAATCTTAGAATATTTACTAAATAGAACAAATCATTTCGATAGAACTCCTAAAAATACGGACCCTAATATTAAATAAATATATCTCATTCTTTTGAAAACGCGAAAAAAATATCTATCGAATTTTTATCATATAGTGAAGACAAACTTAATTCGTACTTTTACACCAAAATAGTTCATATGAGAACTATTAATATTTTTAAGCACATATTCTTAAAAATTAAAATTTTCGGATTTATACTCTTTTGTAGAATGTGCGCGATAAGTCACGGGCCATATTTCTCCTCCACACTAAATGTGAAGTGTTCAAAAAATGGGCAGCCAATTTTTTTATTTAAAATTATTCCAAAAATATACGACGCATTCCTTTTCTTACGCTATCACAAAAATTACACTGTCCGACAAAAAAAAAAAAAATGAATATACTTTTGAAGCGATCTAGTAGAGATTATTCAGCTGGTCAAATAGTACACGAAACCACGTTCAAAAGATTTCTAACACCCCCAAAATATTTTTTTAAAGTCAAAAAACCGTTTTTTTTTGTTTTTTCGTCTTAAAAAATTCATAAAAAAAAATTTTTCTATCGAATTGAAAATACTTAACGGTTTTGGATAGGTGAATGTTTACACTTTCGAAATATATGTATATAGTGTTTTGTTAATTTCAAAAAGAGTATGACGTGTTTTTTACGCTCGAAGTTGAATTTTCCGCCCAATTTGCCTACTTTTTTTTTTGATTTTGACGTAATTTTTTCGGCACTAGTGGGAAATGAATGACCATTTTTGGTTATATATCATCGACAGGCTATCACTACTTAAAGATACCAATTGATTTCTTTCAAAAAGGATTTCAAGTTTTCAAGTTATGCAGCATAAGCCAAAATCTAACATTTTGGTCTCAAGCGCCCTCCAGGGGTACGGGGTGTAAATGAAGAAATAGGCTGATTGTATGGACATTATTTGATTTTCTAATAACAAATAGTCGTTTCTGTCGGTGGTTTGATCAATGATATCTGTTTTATCTTTAAATTTTACAAACTAAAAAAACGGTTTTTTGACTTTAAAAAAAGATTTTGGGGGTGTTAGAAACCTTTTGAATGTGGTTTCGTGTACTATTCGACCAGATAAACAATTTCTACTAGGTCGCTTCAAAAATATAAAATCACTGTCGGACAGTGTTATTTTGTAAATATTGTGATAATTACTGTGCCCAAAAATATGCTGAAAGAAAAATGCTAAATTAAATTTGTTTGCATTTCTAAAGCGCTTAAAATCAAATTTTAGCGACATAGTTTTAGGTATTTATCACAATGGTGATGCTAAGACTTTTGTGATTGCGTCAGAATATGGAGCTTAGACTATTTTCACAAATTTTTTTTCTACGGGTTTAAAAGGGAAACTAAATTATAGCGGCAGATAGTTTGAAAATTGGATCAAAAATTTCTAAACGAGAATAATAAATGAAAAAAGTATGAAAAAAACAACTTTATTGCTATAAGAAATATAATGCATTTTGACAAAACTAATATTTTAAACTAAAACAGGATCATCTAATTAAAAAGAAGCAAACAAACTTCATGAATAACGTTAAGTGCAAGTCCAAGTGGTGTATGCGGCCATCGGATACACTGATACTTCCGGTATGAGACTTGCAGTATTCCAAGTATAACAACTGCCCCTCTGCAAAAAAAAACTACATATTTGGAATAGAGCCTTGAGAAATTGAGTTTTGCGCCCAACTGGATGAGAAAAGTTGATTATATTTTTGACTGAACTTAGGTGGATACAGAATGCGGCAAAATAGTTTTGATATGCATTACACATTGCAGCATTGGAGATATCGTTCTTAGATCGATTAAATCAAGCATAGATTAATCGAAGGCTTCAGCAGCAGCTGTTTTACTCCTATTTTTTTTCCAAATTGCTTAAAGGAAACGAGGACTTTCGATTTCTGCTCGCACATTCTCAAGTAATTCGAAACTCAAGAAATTTAGTTCTCGATAGAATATCGGGTATTGTCACTCACGCGAGAATTCTCGATAGAATTATCGAGTCGAGTTGTTTCATTGGTTCATTGCTTGAAGTAAAAATAAGGTGACAAAAATTCAAATTTATTCATTAATTTTCATCACTTCTATAAGTGCATTAAAATTTAAATGGCAGAGTTAAAGTAAAAACCACAAAAGAAAAGTAATTTTTGTTATAATTCTGTAAAACACTACTCTACTGTAGATACGAGAAACGTGACGATATCCTTTTTTGGCGCATTGACTTAGTGATATCGTTAAGAGATGTAGCGCATTTTTAAAAACACAATGTAGGTGGTCGACTGTTTAGTTAGTGATTTTATTGCCACCTCACTATCAGTAAAAATATAAATAGCTATGAAACTCAGGTGTTGTATCGCACTTTACCTGTTTTGTGACCCTGCCCATTACCATCAGTTCCGCTTGAAAAACGCTAGAGTCGTACGAAAGACGGATTACCGGTTGTTCAACTAACACTGCCTTCGATACATAGACGGACTCGCCCTCTCCTATTATATATATACATATATTTATTTGCGTTCTGCGTTCGTAAAAAAAGTCGCTCTCAAGTGCGATATTTAAAATATTATATTTCTTTTTTGGGAAATAAAAAACAAACTACAAGATCAAGAGTGAAATACGAAAAAATAAGGCCACTACTACTGTAGTCTCTTTCTCCCGTAGCTTATTAAAAAAGTATTCATTGAGATAGGGAAATCTAGTCCAACTGAACATGGCCAGTGTTGCCAGAAAAAAAAATTAAATCGTCCAAAAAAATTTCCCAAATCAACATATTGATAGCCAAATCGTCATTTCAATGATGTATGAATGGTAAAAAATAAATTAATTAAAACTTTAAAATACTTTAAAAAATACAGTGCTGTCAAAATAATAGAAGCACGTCATTTTTATAAGTTTTAACAACTTTGCATTCGTTTATTTGAATTTAAAAAACTTAAAAAAAAATTTACGCTGATTGCATAAAAACAGCAAATAAAATAACAATTCAAACTTTGTTGGTAGAAAAATTGGAAAAAATTAAAAAAGAAACTCATAAGAATCACAATTTTTTTATTAATAATTTTGAGAACGATTCTAAGTATTTAGTTTCATAGCCCATTAGCATAGCAAAATATTAAAAATCAACGCAAATTCTTAGGCGCATGAAACTTGCACTTTACCCCACTAAAATTTAGTCCTTTATGAAAATCAAAAATATTAAAAATCAAAAAAAAAAAAAATAAAAAAATATTAAAAAGCAAAATATTAAAAATCAACGCAAATTCTTAGGCGCATGAAACTTGCACTTTATCCCACTAAAATTTAGTCCTTTATGAAAAGTGTATTTTTTTTTGTTATGGGAATTTGGGAATTCTTCTAATTTTTGTACAAGGTTTAAAATGTTGATTTACATTTTGTTTCTATGTCATAAGCTAGACTTTTAGAAAAAATAATTAAAAATTAATTAAACAAAATAACTTATACATTTTTCCACCACTGCATATGCAATAATTATACTTCTTTTTTAGTAAGCCCGACCGTGCCTCAAAACTAAAGGGGAAGTAAAATGATTAAATTATACGTCATCTTATAGCAATAAAATTCCATGGAGGTTGTCAATTTTGTTCAAATAAATTTTTAAAAAATTCCTTCAACATTTGGTACTTTCCAAAAATGCTTCTGCTTTGGAATTTTATTTTCCTTCAAACAAATTATGGAAAAAAAATGTGAATGTGAAGGTAATTCAAAGAAAAATTGTCTGAAAACTTGACCTCGTATACTATTAGTAAATTATTGATGTGAAATTTTTCTTAGAACGATTTTTCAAATTGCCAATATAAAATCATCTGGAGTTGAAAATCGTCGAAATTACAACGGCGTCGTTTATCTGGCAACACTGAACATGAGAAGCTGAACCAGTGAAGCTTATTCTCTTCCAGTCTTTATTGAAATAGCAGAACATTTTAATTTCCCTAGCTTATACTTTATAAAAATTACATTGTTCTAATATTTCAAAATTAAGAAACGTTACCAGAATTCAAAAAAAAAAAACAACAAATGGGTGAAAACTTGTATGTGGTGAGTATAAAGTTTAACCATATTGTACCTACCGAAATTGCATAGTCAAAGTTTTTAATTATTTTAAGTGCAACCACTTTTTGAATAATACAATCCATTATTTGATTCCACTTAAATCTTTGAAGAATGAAAACACTGCGGCAAGAAAAGTTTAAGTTTAAAAATCCAACACACCCAGAAGCTTACGGAAAATGCTTTGAAAGCGGCACAGTGAAAAAAATGCGACAAATGGAAGTGAAATTGTACATATATGGAAGGAAGCAAAAGTGGATGAAAATATTTATGAAAATGTGTTTTTTAATGAAATCTAAGGATGACTATGAATGGTGAAAAGTGTTGGAGTGAAGAATAGAAAAACGTTTTCGGTTTGTTTTTTTTTTTTTTTTAGAAAAATAATTACAAAGAAAAACGTTTATTTTGTTGCATTTCAGTTTGATGGTACATATCAATTTTTTTTTGTGATAAAACTAAGTATTATATGTATATCAAAACAAAAAGTACCAAATAATAGGTAGACATTTAAGAAAACATACAATTAAAAAAGTAGTAACTAAAATGCCTTAATTGGAAAGAAAAAAGGTAGCGAGTATTTAAATATTTCTCTTTCGTTCTTTTTTTCTATTCATTGTTTGCATTTTAAATATTCATTTTAGCAAAAAAGCTTAACAATTTTTGTTTTGAAAATGCATTTGCGTGGCGTATAATAAAAGTAAATATAAAAAAGGAAATTTTTCACAAAACACATACAGAAAATAAGTAGTATACAAAAGAGTAGCAGTAGTGAATTTAACCTAATCGAACGAACGAGCGTGTGGTTGCACGACTGAGTGAGTGTGTGAGTGAGTAAACGACTGGGCGAGCGAGTAGCTGATGGAAGAGATTAGCGAGTCGTTTGTTGCTTTTTTTTTTGCTCAATTGTCAAATTATTGAGCCGTAGAAGAAAGAAGAGACTTTGAGAAACACACATTTTGTGTGTGTGGTACTTTGCGAAAAGCTTTTACCATAAAGCTCCATTAGCGAAAGTCGTGTGGAAAATTTGAAAATTCCAATACTAAGGGTTATTCCATATATGTACAGTTGGGAAACGGTCGGCAAACATCAACTAATTAAGAAAATCAGATTTAAAGTACTATTTGAAATTAAGTCACATTTTCTATTCTTTTTGAGACCTTAAAGAACAAATGCAAGACGCAAGAGATATACATATATTTATCATACAAAGTAGAATGGAGCTCATAAAAACTTATACGAAGATTATTTTAATCTTTGCATACCTCTAACAGAATTATTATTATTACCATTACTTCGTAAAAAAGTAGCACATTCGAATTTTAAGTAACCTCACGGCCGTGTAGAAAATTGCAACTCTCACTACTACATCTCTATTTGCCTGCACCTACATTCGCACCACTGTTCACGCTCGAGCCACTCTCCATCGTCGTCAACTTATTTAGCTCATCGTCCAACATCTCGTTGATCTCCTGCACCAAAGCTTGCTCGCTAGTGCCCTCCTCTACGATCTCATCGGTAGTGAAGGTCTTTGTTATTTCGATATTTACCGGCGCCAGTGTTTTTGGCAGAGGCGGCGGTGTCATATCATCTGAGGGTATATAGAACTTTGAGTTGTCCACCGTGAATATTTCATCCACTTTCACTATGTCCTGCTCAGCCGTCGGTGCTACCGCCACTGGCGTCACTTTCACTTCTGCATCCGTAGCACTCGCAGTTGCTTGCGTGCTATCTTCGCCTAATCCGAAGTTTTTACGCAAGAAATCAAAAATATTTTTTGTTTTCTTTGTATTTTGATTTGTTGTTGCCTTGGCGGCATTAGACTTGGGTGTAACGATTGGTGAGGCTGGTGGTGTGGTGGTGGTGACTTTAATTTGTGTTTCCACCACATGCAAACGACCGATTATCATATTTTCATCAACCGATTCAGGTGTGGGTGGGCCGCTGTTCTGTTTGAGCACCGGTTTTGCCGGCTGATCGGCTTGATTCATTGAATCGGGACCGCCAATGCAGCAGGGTATTGGTTTGGGTATTTTGGATTTGCGTTGCAAAATGGGTGTGCCGCTACCCTTGGCAGCGTTTGTGGGCAGCGCTGATTTTATATGACTACTGTGCAGACGCTCTTCGGCAATGATACGCTCACAGGTATCAATGAGGGCGCGAGAGTGTGCGGCACGCGCGGCCATAATAGGAGAATTCGGTTTGGAATTGGGGCGTGAGTTTCCTGATTTCGTAGCAAATGTAGGGATATTACTAATTGGCGTAGTAGGTATACTTTTAACAGTGGTTGGCGTGTCCGGAGTGCTGGGTGTGCTTGGCGGACTGACACTATTTGGTGGCTTCGCATTTAAACCATCACAAAAGCGCACTTGCTCTGCGGTGACTTCGTCGTAGCCAGTCAATGGCACCTGATCGAAAGGTGGTAGATCATTAACGTCAATTTTTTGACAGATCTTCTCCTCCACAGTATGCTGGCGCTGCGCTTGTGGGGCTGTGGACTTGAGCGAAACATCAACTGCTCTACCCGATTCATCACATTCTTTCACTTTATTGGGGCTGATATCTGAATAGAAGGTACAAGGTGGTCGTTTATTAGGTGGTAAATCGTTTACGTCTAGCTTATCGCATGGAGACTCATCAACGGTCTTCTGTTTAACAGGCAAGAAAGAATTTGTGGGTTCGAAGGAATTTAGAAAATTGCTACAAAGTTTTACATCGGTAGGCGAGAGTGGTGAGTGAGGTGATGCCGGTGGCGTGGTGAGTTTGAATAAGGTCGACTCATTTGGCTTACAAGCCACAAGTGTGGGCATCTCAGAGGGCACTGTTATAACGGGTGTAAGCGAGTCATTGGGTTTGAGCGGATCACCGGTGGGACGCACTGGCACCGGCGGTTTATTTGCATTGTACTGAATGTTACGTGCAAGCGGCAATGGTTTGAGTGCCTTGCGATTCAGTTCCTTCCTTTGCTCAGCCACCACTGGTGGTGTGTGGATCTGTGCGGTGGTTTCAAAGGGCTCTGTGTAGTCGGTCGAGTCACTTGATATCGTCGAAGTTTCCGAGATGATGGAAAGTTTCTTTAGCTCATCATCTGCATTGACTGCCAAATAGGAGGTCACATCAACTGCAGCTGCTAATGGCTTGGTTTGTGGTTGTTCGTTATTATTTACGGTTTTAATTAACTCTTTTACCGTTACAGTTGTGGCTGTCGGCGAGTTGGGGAAATTTCTCTTTACCGGCGTAGGCGATTGAGGTGGCGTTTGTGGTATGCGGCTGCGTGGCAAAGGCTTCGGCCCCGGTACTGGTGGTGTCGCCTTACCGAATTGTTGATTAGATGCCACATCTTGTGAGAAACAACTGGAAAGCGCTTTGACGGTATTGGGTTTCGGCAGCTCATCCGGATTTAAAATTGTTACCGGCGGTGCGCACATAACAACTTCAGTCTGATGTTGTTGCTGTTGTTGCTGTTGTTGTAGCGTATGCGGCATAATTGTCACATTGGGTAATCTGGTCTCATGTGAAGGTTCATTGACTACTTGCGCGCTTGGCATTGATTTCACCGTATTTGTAGCAGCTGTTGTTTGCGGCATTTGATTAGAAACTGGCAACATCTCTGCGGTCCCTATTGCCGGGGATTGTGGCTGTTGCTGTTGCTGCTGCTGTTGCTTAGGAAACCCGACACCACCACCACTGTTGTATGTGACATTTACGGGTGATGGCGAACGACTTAGCAATGGTGATGTTGGTGTTGTTGCACCCAAATGTGACACATATGATTTCTTTGTATTCAACGTTGGCGTTGGCGGTTTACCGCTCAGATTTGTGTTCATATTCTTTGAATTGAAAATCTCCACACGCCCGTTGATGCTGAACGGACTGTTGTCGGGTGATTTACGCGCGGGCGGTGGACTGTTAACGGGACTCTTGATGGTATAACGTGTCGACTTGGGTGACATGGGTGGTTTGCCAATTGGATTAACGGCACGCGGAATCATCGAAAACCCGTTAGACATAAGCACACTCGGCGATGAGCGTGGCGGAGGAGTGGGGACACGTGTAGCGGAAGGCGTTTGTGGTATTGTAATAGGAGAATTGGCATGAGTGAAAGGTAAAGGAGATGATGGGGTTGAAGCTAAAGGGGATATGGTGGAAGATTGAAATATTTGTGTGCTTATTGGAGCATCGGTTTCTGTGGTAAATGGTTGCGATATTTGTGAGCGTACGGTTTCATCAGTGATTGACACCGATTTTGGAGAAAGTTGAGATTCACCGACATTCGGTGTTGCTCTCACTTTGAGTATGGCACCACAGTTTGCGGGTTTAGCTATTGGCTTCACCTCTTGCTCCTGTGCCTCGTCTAGCTCAATATCACTCTTAAATGTCTCTTTAAACATGCGCAGCAAATTTCGTGCGTGCACCATCTCGTTCGAGGGTTTTCTTTGTAAATTCGAAGGTGAAGCAACAGTTAAATTATTTCCCAACACCTCTTGCTCAGCTTTAGCGATAACTGTATCATTTAATTTCTTTTGTTCTTTTTCAATATTAGCTACTTGTTCATCAAAACTACGTTTACTACTATCATCACTAGTATTTTCGAAACTACTTTTTACACTACTTAGATTGGGTTCAAACAAGGATTGAGGATTGTTAGTAGAACTTACACTAAATTCCATTTCGCATGGCTGCTCGTTAGTTGTTCTTGTTGACACTGTCGTTAGGCTGCTGGCGATGGCATTCACTGCGTTGGTGGAGAGTTCGTCGAACTCTGCTTCTATTTGGTTCACTGCATTGGCTGCTTCGTTTAGCTGTTGCTCCTCCAGTGCCAACGCTGCAATGGCTGCATTCAGTTGTAGCTCCTGCTCGGAAATTCCACTGGCGGTTGATTCGATTTCGCCGTCGGCAGTATGAATTCCGCTATCATCGCGATCGACCTCCTCTTCATCAGGTGCATCGATTTTAACAACCACCACCTCCCGTGGCATCTTCGTTTCGGTTACGGGCGGCGCAGTCACTTGCTCCGTCTTTGCGCTTCTTTGCTCCTTCACTACTTTCTTTTCACTTTCGATTTGTTTCATGCGACGTTCGTCTTCGCTCTTCATTATCTCTAGCTGGCGTGCATCGACGAGCGCAACTGGCGCCTTCTTCACCTCCTCTTTGGTTACGGCATTTTGTAAACTAGACAAACGATCCTTCAATGGTGGCACTGGTATATCGACTAATTTCGCGCTCGTCGCTTTGCCGACATTGCTGCCATTTGTTGAATTGACTAAATTCTGTTGTTGTTCGAGACTTTGCATACGCGAACGGACGCTTGTGATGTCGCCCGACAAACGTTTCACTTCTCGTTTTAACGTGGAATCTTGTACCTCGCCATTGGCGGACGCACTCTCGTCCAACTTGAAGCGATCGCGTAGTGTTACGCGCGGCACTGCGACGCTACCGCCGCCTCCACCACTATTGCACAGTGGTTTTGATTCTGAATTGGCATTTTGGTTTTCGAAAATCTCTTTGCGTTTCGAAATATCAATTTTTGGAACGTCAACTTTCTTTTCCAAACCTTCCTGGCTATCACTGGGTGAGGTAACTTCGAAACCAATCAGACGATCTTCGATTTTGCTGCCGCGGCGTGTAGGGTATGTATCGCTGACAGCTGTGTTGCCACATCCGGGTGATGTTTCTTTTGTGGCGGTGGTTTTCGAAATCAACGCTGCATTTGTATTGGCGCTATTGAGTTTGAAATTAGTTAGAGCATTGCCGCCGCCAGTGGCGCGAGAGACGCGCTGCTTATAGTCTTGGATGGCACCCTCGTAGGTGTATTCACATGGATCGGGTGAGCTGCCGGGCGCTGTGCTAGAAGAGGTATCGTAGCCGGGCGATGAAATGTACTCGCGTGCAGGAAGACTGCTGGGTTTTTGGTTATTTTCGAAAATGGCCTTGTCCAGTTCAGCGTTGTCGCTCTGCGGGTGGCAAGAGAAAAATAAAAGAAAAACTTTTTGTTAGCTAAAAAACATAGTATGAGGAATTGAATAGATTTTATAAAAATGTAAGGTATAAAATTATGGCCGCAATCTATACTTTTATAATTAATATATAAATTGCTTATGGAGAATGTGTAAATATAAAATTATAACGACTTGCCCTGAACCGATATTAATAATTTTTTTTTTAATGAAACATTTGCGAAATAGAGTGGCATACTTATTTTTAATATTTTGAACAAAATGTACATTAGGGTACTTCACCCCCATTCCAAAAAAATAAAAACATGGGTAATATTTTTCCGCCGGAATTATAAAATTCTTTATTTCGTAAAAATATCAAGATTCAGGTGGCCAAGACCAATATGAAATTAACATTATCATTATTATGATTCCAATGAATAAATTTTTAAAATATTTTTATTTTTCTGCTTAACCCTTAAATGCATGATTTTTTCTTTCGGTTTGAAAAAAATCTATATGGATGCTAAAAGTACACAATTTAAGATTTTAAAAAAATGTTCTGTTGCATATCTGCAAAACCATGCAATTAAGTAAATATCAAATCCACATAGAAAAAAGTAATTAACTTGCCGTTGGATTATCGATCCATATGTGTTAAATGAAAATATTTCTATACAGTTTTTATTTAATTAAAAAATTACACTTGACACAAAACGGCAATAAATGCCCACACTGACAACCCGCAAAAGATTAAAGTAAAAGTGGGATATTTCAATCAAAGTCGGTAAATAAACCAAAAAAGGCTGCAAAATATTAAAGAAAGCTCTGAAGTTTTTGATTTATCTACAACATCATGAATTGGTACAATATTCTTATTATGACATTCAATTTAATGGTATGTTACAGTTCTGCAACAGTATGCATGGAAGGGTTAAAAAAAAATGAAAAATAGTTGTATTGATTTAAAAAAAGAAAAATTGGTTGTTTTCTTAAATCGCTCCAACTCACGTAAATCTTAATATTTTTCCAAAATATTTTGGTTGATGTCCCAAAATAAAATGAATTTTAAAAAATTTAATTCCATAAAAAAAATAAAAATATTGTCAATATTTAATTTTTTTGTCAATGTTTTTAAAATATTGTCGCAATATATGTAACAAAATGTAGGTAAGGATTTTATCGAAAAATTAACTTGCCCCACAGTATTCAGTGATTTTGAAAACATATTATAAGAGCTTCAAAATTTTAGACTTCTTAAGGAATTTCGCGTGCGTACGGATTGAAGCACGAGCAATTTTAAATACTTGAGGTGGAGGCATAAAAAGTCCACGCGAGACCTCGAAATGTTAATATTATTACACCAAATTCTCAGGAGATTGCTTTTAGCTATAATGGAAGCTATAAAGTCCTGGGCCTCGTCTCATTTTTTATATTTATTTTTTTGCTAGTCTAATATACATATGTACAACCATCCATATATTGGTCGGCATACTTTTAAATTTAATTTCAATTCAATTTGGATAGCGCCCAAAAGTGAATGTGGAACATCTGAACATTGGGCTTATTAGATTTAGCTGAAACTTTGCTTTCAAAGATTCTAACACATATATCTACATATACATACATATGTATGTAAATATTGTCTGAAAACATTCTAAAGCGATAACCAAACTTGTAGCAATTTGTGTGAATTAGCGAACAGATTGGGGGACACCCATCTGACATCCAAAGACCGTTCATTGCTTAAAAGGCGCGTGAATTCACCAAATTATTTTGAATTTGCAATAAATAGCTTACGATATGATATATCACCAATTACATTGAAGCTTTCAAGCATCTGAGCATCTACTGCCCCAAGTGACAAATTTACATAAATGAATTGAAAAAGAAAGTGGAAACAAGAACGTAGTTTAGATGAAGTGAGAACGGCCAACTGGCGTTGACCTGGATTGCGTTCACGTCTTCCCCTGGCTATGAATAATAAAAGCATTGACAACTTGATCGTTAAAAACTTTTGCCTTCGAAATCTTTAATTGGCATTATTGTTGTTGTAGCAGCACCACTGCTATTGTCAGGCATTGTAGTGTCGAACGTGCGGGTAGTAAATAGGAGAAAAGGTCGCTAAGCTGATCGACACGCGCGCTCAGCTGTTGCGAACAACAAAAGATCAATCAGAACAAATGTTCGACATTCGCATTACAATGTATTTTTTTGTGTTTTGGTATTCAGAAAATAATTGAAACAAGAAAAAAAGCAAAAACAAAATTGAATACAGCGAGCATATGGCGTGCGTAAACGATGTGTTTGACATGACTTTGACGCAATAAATCGAGTTTCAAACCCAAAATGTATGTAAAAAAAAAATATGTACATTGAAATGTAATTGAAAATTTAGACAACTAAAAAAACAATAATCAAAAAAGTGTAAGAGAAAAGTTGGGGCTATCAAAATGTTCTAAAATGATGTGGCATTGTAATTGATTTTAGGCCATCGATTCGAATTTGATTTATTTGTTTTGCGGTCGGATGGTTAGATTCGAGTTTTTTGTATGGATACCCTATAGTATATATACATATATTTACATATATGTATGCATATGTATGTATATGTATATGTAGATTAGGATGGGTCAAATCGTATGGCGCTGATTCTGGTACTATGGATACATAACAAATATTTTTGCCCAAGGACACAAACCTCTAAAATGAGTTTTGAGTCGATGGAATTTTTTTGGCAGTTATTTTCGATTTATTTAGCGCATTTCCATTACAAAAATAAATAATTGAAAATATTTTAATTATTGAAATTGACAAATCAAACAATTGACCACAAGTTGATTTTTTTTTATAATATTCGCAATGTTTTTCATCAAAATTTTATTTCTATATTGTTTTAGAAATCCTTAGTAATATAAGAAAAATTATATATAAACTCGAATTTCAAACTTTGTTAAAAATTTATAAAAAATCCACAAATTTTCATTAAAATTTACAATTTTTAATTCGAGTTTTTTTAAACTTTTGGGTATGCAGTTTGAAGCTCGTTCATTTTCAGAATATAAAGAGTGTTTTTTTTTTTAGACGTGTGGTTTTCAATGAGGCAATACTTTTTTCGGAGTTTTTTTTTATACAGCTGTTACTTGATTTATACTCTGTTTGGTTTGCCATTTCATAATGAACAGACTTATTTCGGAACAACGTTTGCAGCTAATATTCGGTCGACATAATCGCCCAGCAGAGTCGGTAATTCGAGCAACCATGGATCGATTTCGCATCTTCAAAGACGCCGTACAAGGCGCACCGAAGACGCTATTGACGTTGTTGTGGAGCAGAGTATCGAAGAAGAGCCGAATGAGTTCCACCGCCTTCGCGACAACAATTGGAGCTGTGCGCATCCACTTTATGGAAGATTTTGCGGTAGGTTCTTGATTTGCGGTCTTACAAAATCCAACTCGTGCAAGAATTGAAGCCGAACGACCATCATGCGCATCGCACGTTCGGTGAATGGACTCAAAACGATCCCGATTTTCACAAGAAAATTTTTTTCAGCAATGAAGCTCACTTTTGTTTGAATGGGTACGTTAATAAACAAAATTAATTGTCGCATTTGGAGACGCCGTTACATCCACAAAAAGTCACTGTTCGGCGTGTTCTATGGGCAGAGGGAATCATTGGTCCATATTTCTACTGTTACAGTCAAGGGCGGACGCTATAGCATTCTCTGGCGTTGTGGGCCTATGGTGTGGACTTTTTTTTGTGGCATTATTTGAAGTCAGTTGTCTACGCAGATAAGCCCGAGACGATTGACACCTTGGAAGAGAATATTCTGCGCGTTATTGCTGGCATACGACCCCAATTGCTGCAAAAAGTGGCCACTTGGCTGGAATTTATTCGAGCCTGCCGCGGCGAGCCAAGCCATTTTTAAGACATAAACGGCAAACCGTTATCTTTATAATGAAACTACATTTTTGGCAATAACATTAAATTATATGCGTTTTATTTCTTTTTGAAAATCACATGCCGAAAAAAACACCCTTTATAAAAAGCTGATTAAAGGTCAGCTGTACAATTTCGTAAGTGATTAAATGACGCTAGAAGAAGTTTGGAAAACCCATGAACTATTGAAAGAAGTTGTAACTTTAATCAATACTCCGTTAACATCGACGGATTCTGTCGAAAGGCTTTTTCCTTTTAGTGTGTTAAATATGCCCGCACCTTAATCGACTTTCTTTCATAATTTTGGTATTGTTAAAAGCGAAAGCCAACTTTTAACTTTTAAAACTATTTAATAAGATTATTTAATTTTTGTATTTAATATTTAATATTTGCAAGTTTATTTTGCGTTCATTGTGTACATATGTTATTTGTTATAATTTTTTGCAGTTTTTGTAAATTGCAATAAAATACCAAGGCGAATTCATACCGCGTGGTGTTGAGGGTACAACAACAAAAATGTATACTAACAAATTACACGAACAATGGCAATGAGAATCGGTGAGAATTACATCAAACACAGAGGTTTGACATTCAGTCCAGCAAGCGAATTCACTCAGCTGCTAGCTGCACACTACCTTCTATGAATTTGCCTTGTAAAAAACAGAGGACTGTTTATTTTCGTTTAAAAACTAAAAAAAATAATTTAAAAAAATTTAGTTTCTTGGAAAAGCAATCTGCTAGTTTTATTTGATTTTTATTTTGTGATTATTTTTGAAATTTCTCTTCCATTGGTTTATTATTTTTAAATTATTCTTATTAGTAACCGCTCATTGAATATGAAAAAGTACACATAATTGTAATTAATCATTAAGTGGATTCATAAAAAATAATTAATACTATCGGTAATCAATACAATTGTTGTTGTTGTTGTTGTTGCTGTTGTATCGGCTAGTCACGCCCTGTAAAGGGCGGATTCACACATGGCCGTTGTCTCATCTAGGGGGAGGCGCAGGAAACGTGTTGTTTCGACATGGTTGAACCAGAGGC
The DNA here is from genome assembly GCA_951828415.1 of Anomoia purmunda. Taxonomy (NCBI): domain Eukaryota; kingdom Metazoa; phylum Arthropoda; class Insecta; order Diptera; family Tephritidae; genus Anomoia; species Anomoia purmunda. The sequence continues at coordinate 22,643,777 of OX639993.1, forward strand.
AGATGGGGCTTAGATGAGTGGGTTTGAGAGGGTATGTGAATAGGTGATTGGTATCGTGCGGAGAATCTCCACATGCCGGTCATGTGTTGTGTATGTTAGGGCTGATTCTGGATACGTAGGAGTTGAGCCTACTACAATATCCAGATCGCAATTGTGCCAGAGTGATGGGGGACTCGCGGGGCAGCAGGGACTCCTTATCTGCTGTTGGTGGTGGTTGGGCTCCTACTACGGCATTTGCCTGGCGAGAGTCGGTGGTGGTGGTGACTGTCTCTCTGTGGATGTTGCTTAGGACCCGCCGGTACGCCTCCGGATCCAGCGGTTGCGTTATATATGGCTGGATCTCGTCCTTCAGTTCTAGGAGATGCCTTCTGATGTGCCTCGGGGGTAGCTCCACTGCAAGCAGATGCCTGTTTGGGTGCTCCGAGCGGTGACACCCAGCAAGGAACTGCTTGCTGAGCATGAGGTTGTGCTCCTTAACGCGGAGCACATTGACCTCTTGGTGGAGATGTTCCTCAGGCGACATCAGCAGGCATCCCGTCACCGTGCGGAGTGCGGCGTTCTGGCAGCTCTGCAGCTTCATCCACTGCGTCCTGCTGGTCCCGGCGACCACACTGGCGCAGCATAGTTTATTATCAATACAATTAATAATCATTACTTCACAGCTCAGATTTTTGAGCTTGTATCTTCTGTGCAAGTTCTTGAATTCGTAAGATAATATTTTTACTCAAAGCTAAACGCATACCATCTCTTAAGGACTTAATGTAATTGATATTAAAGCAGAAAAGAAAATCTTTGTTAACATAGAAAAGAATTTTTGTGCATGAAATAGCCATTTCCCACCAAAATTACTTCATATAATGAGTTTCAAATCCGTCCATACAGTTTTTATTAATTTTTAATTCTACAAGTTCTTTTTGGATTTAATCTGCAACTTCTCTAGCTTTAGTGCCAAAAGTGTTGCGTATCAGTTTTTGATACACTTTAATTTCGGTATTGTTGTTTTCTGGGAAATATTTGCATATTTTTCCCTAAATGTTATACTTTTTATACATTAAGGTAGTGGCTTTATCGTTACGAGCGCACTCTCTTTTTTCGCGGACCATTTGTTGGAAAATATTGGTCTAGAGATATAAGTACATACGATATTTGTGATTTTTAAGTTTGAAAAGTAGTTAACAGTAAAATGCAAAAATGCAAAAAAAAAAACAGCCATTCGCTAATGACTCTGCAACTAGCGCATTTAGGCAAACAAATTGCTGCTAATTTGACTTTGAGTAGAACTTCCGTTTTTCCTCCGTTTCTAAATATTATCGGCCATAACGAGTAGTTGTGTATGTGTGAAATAATAGCTAATACTTTTTCCAGCGCGCTGACCCAAATCAGTGACTAATGCTGAGACAATGAAAACGTGCTGGCAAAAAAAAAACAACAAAAAAACAAAAAATTAAACGGAAACGGCGACTTTCAATTTAACGAAAAATGCGGTCATTTGGTGAAGTAGAATTCAATAGCTAAAAATTTTAGGAATTTATTATGTGCATATGTCTATATACTAACATAAAAAAAAAATCCATCGAAATTTTCTAGAGGTGTTGGCTAAGCGCAAAATTTTAAGAAATTTTGTCTAATTCATTTGCGCGGTTGATTAACTTTAACTTTAAGAAGAAGAGTTTCCAACTTTTGTCATTGCGCTCAAGGCCATTTGTGTTCACCTATGGTAGAAGACACAGAAGTACCATATAGCCTTTGAAATAATTAGCATCGAAGTATTTACTCAACTACCTTTTGGTCATCACATTGTAATTTACTTTTGTAATGTATGTATGTACATATGTTTGTTGTATGTATGGCAATAACTAAATGCAAATCTTTGAAATTGCTATACTCAATTAAATTTACTGCTTTGCCATCGTTCACTTACCAGCACACTGTTGTTGTCGTAATCCTCCGATTGGCTGCTCTTGCCGCTGGCACTGCTAGTGCCAATGCCAAGATCGCTCAAATCATTCGATTCATCTTCATTGTAAACAGCTAAAGAGGCCAATTTGACGCGTCCGCGAACACCACGTTCACCCCTGCAACGGAAATTGTTTTAGTTCATTATTTATTAGTGGGTAGTTTGTTGAAGTAAATAAGTTAATGAAATGGAAAAGAGACACTTAATGATGACTAGATGAGTTAAATTTAAAAAATAGGTAAGTCCATTCTTTTCTGCTTTTAAAGGAGCACTGGAGTGAGTTCAGCTAGTAATAATAATACTAATTTGGCGCCTACATCATATAGCTTGATGTTTGGCCGAACTTCTTCTACAATTTGTGGCGTACGTCTTGTTGTTTTAATACAAATGTATGGGCCTACAGCCGACTTTTGCCGACTCCGAACGGCAAATCACTTTTCCATGGCAGAAATAAGCGGTAATTTTTTAAGAGCTATGTGAAATTAAAAAAAAAAAATACATGGGATTCGGAAAAATGTATGAAACCTTTATTTGAATGTACGATGGTATGGCCGATATAATTTAATGTTTGACTATTATTTCATGCAAATGTGCCTCAAATGCTCCATCTGCCTAGTCCAATTTTGGCAACATCTTTTTCCAACATTTCGGTCGAATAAATGCTTTAATGTTGGCTTCCGAGGCAGGCTTGTCGCTATAGACATGAACCTTAATATAGACCCACAAGAAATAGTCTAGCGGCGTTAAATCGCACGATCACGTGAAATAAACTATTCACGAAACTCGCGCTTCTCACTAAGTCCATTGTTTCGCGTGTTGTATGGCATGTGCCACTGTCTTGTTGAAACCGCATGTCATGCACGTCAAGTTCTTCCATTTTAGGCTAAAAAAAATTCGGTATCATCGCACGGTAGCTCTCACCATTCACAGTAACCTTGCTATTCGCAACATCTTTGAAGAAATACAGCCCAATGATGCCGCCAGCCCATAATCCACACCAAATCCCCTCTTCATTCCAAAAATGGCAGTTCTGGTTGTTCGATAATTCACGGTCACCACTAACACTGGCTGATACAGCTGTGATATTTTCCTCAGTTCGCACACTACGTAAGCGTGTTGGTAGTTTAGTGTCTAACAATGCAAATTTTGTGCGAAATTTAGTTACAATGCCCCGAATAGCCGCCTAAGTAGGTCGATTAAACTGACCATAAAAAGGAAGATGCGCGCAGAGCACGGACTTTTGATTATAAAGTTCAATAATTTGCAAGCGTTGTTCGTTTGTAAGACGATTCACATGGTTAAATTACAGACCAAACTCAAGATGTTCGATAGTGTTGCCAAAAAGATAATAGTTAAAAATCACCCTTTATATTTCGGAGGCTCGCCATTGTCTGCCGAGGGGCGACCGCTGTTAGAAAAAACTAGTCGATGATTTTTATTATTATTTGCCCCGGTCAAAATTTGAACCCGGTACCACCGAATGAGGCACGCACACGCTACTCACTCGGCTATGGCGGCCGTGAGTTCAGACACTTTGAGTAAAATATTTCAACGTCTATAGCTTCTCCAATTTACTAAAATTATTTAAGATAAAATGGAGTTGGAAAACTTAGGCATGTGATAGATTTGTAAAAAAGAAAAAAGGGAAACAAAAAAATTTAAGGCTAAAATGTGGCAGCTGAGAGGTATCTGTCGGAGGTATTTTCACTAAAAAAAATATGAATGGGACGATCAAAACTCAGCTGTGAATACACACACAGAATTTGTCCCTCTCCCACACAGAATTTGTCTTCTCTAACTCAAATAAACTTTAACCTCGGAATGGTGAACTTGGCTTTTCTCAATAAAAGTTGATTAAAAAATTCACGGGTCAAACGTTGCTATGAGAATTAGAAAACCTCTAACACAACTTTAATTTTTGTAGTAAATATTGAATCTAGATACTTCGGACCGCAGCTCACATATAGCCGTTTTCTCAGTCCGATTATAAAAAAATGCACGCCTACCTTTCTTCGATCATTTCGGAAAACGTTTTCGATTTTCTTCGTGTCCGGTCGTGTTCTTCCAATTCGAGTTTCTTCACTTCTACAACTCGATCGATGATATGTTCGACACGTTTTCTGCGCGACGATTTCCAGTTGTCCAAGTTCTGCAAAGATTTTAAAGAAAATTCAAAGTTTTAGTGAGACGAAATAGATTCGATGTAAATGTTCAGATTCAGATATGTACTAAATATTTGAGCGACTATTTTTATTATAAGTGAAGTGAAATTTTCTAAATTTCAGCTTAACATTTGCAACATTTTTTTAGCTTATCGTAAATTTTTAGCAGATTTTTGTGCTTTCGAAGTCACACATATTTTTTTGTTTACCATTTGGTTACTTTTGTAAATTGTAAGTCAAATAATCTTTATGCTTAACATACTTCGAAAATGTACTAAAAATAAATTGAAAATAATATATATTTTCAAACTTTCTCTGCCAAACTGTAAACGTGTAACAATGCGTTAATGATAATAATAAACAAAGGGAAGAAAAATTATAAACCTACAAAAGCTAAATACTGTAAAACAATAACTATTACTATGAAGAAATGAAAACAAAACAGTTAACTTATGTAATGACAAATAAACGTTGATTTAAGTGCACACATACAGACACAGTTTATTCAGCGATAACGACTTCCTTTCCCACCAGCTGGCCAAATAAAAAAAAAAAATAAAAAAATCTACAATATTTGAGTCAGTCAGATGTATGAATGTGTACAGTGGCGGACCAATTAATAGGATCGCGAAATTTTGAAACATTTTGACTATTTTTTTTGCATTTTCTTTAATGTTCATTTTTTAACAGACACTATATAGATCCAAATTTCACACAGTGGGCAAAAATTAGAAAAATTCGTCAACGTTTTTTTTCAAACTAATTAAAACTAGAATTTCTAGAAACAGCTCCGGTATGAAGTTTTATATCCCTTAAATTTTGGTATAATAAAATGCAAGAGAGAAGTTGTCGAAAAACCACTGATTTTTTACAGTTATTTGTAGTGATGGTGTGACAAAGAATTTTCAAAATTTTTTTGTATGGGAGAAAAAAAATATTTAAACAATATAAATACCAACAATAACTTTCATATTGCATTTGAAAAACACTAAAATTGAATGGCTCTAAAATTACGTACTTGAAACATTTATAAAAATTTTATGAAACAAAAAATTGTAGAAAAAAGCAACAAAATTATCAAAAATCGACTGCTTTTTCATCGAATTTGAACTTGCATTTTAAAAATACTAAAATTTTAATGGGCTGTAAAACTGCGGACTTATAATTTTCAAAAAAATTTTGCATTAAAAAGTTTGAAAACTTGATGAAGTTTTACTAAATTTTCCTATTTTTCTACAAAGTGTAAAATTCTGATCTATATAGTTGCTGTTAGAAAATGAGTTATACTTTCATACAAAATTAAACAAACAGAAGAAACACATTCTAAAGTTGTGAAAATATTTCGGACCTATTAATTTGTCCGGCACTGTATATGTAGATATGTATATATGTATGTATATGAATATCTACATACATACATGCATTACGTCTAAATTTGTTGAGTAAGCCAAGTTTGCTAAGTCAGCATACCAATTCAGTCAAATCAATGGGGCAATAGACCAATCGAACAGACAATGGTAGGCGCATAGTAATTGATTTTCACACGCATACCTAATACCTAAACAGTAGCTGAAAATCGTGGGGTTACAAGCAGAAAATTGGTAAGAAAAAAAAAGATTTAAAATAAAATTATGATCTGAAGAGGATGACTTTCCATCTGGGTGATGGATCGCTGGAGAATATTGAAAGGAAAATGAAATAATTTACATAAATCGGCTAAGTGTTGTTAGAGAGGGAAAAGCGGTACGACGAGGGCACAAAAAAAACAAAAACAGATGTAGTGAGGATAATTGAAGAGGGAACAAGGAATGTCATTGTGAAAGCATGATCAGAATTAGGATGGAGGTAGGCAAATGTGTTTATCAAAAAAAATTACCCAGCAATAAATTTGGAATGCGTTGCAGAATATACTCATTTAAAATATCTCACTTCGTTTATCCTTCTTTAGGATTTGCTGATAGTGGCAACCTCTATAAGTTATAATCATTCTCCTCAGTGAACCAAAAGGTTTGGTTCCCATGGTTTCATATTTCATATAACTTGTGTAATATTTCTTTAAATTCGACTTTTCAAGCAGGTGACAGCCCCCATAAAAACACCGCTAGCTATAAACAGTCTCCTCAGTGAAACGAACCGTTTGCTACTCATATCTGAAAATTTTATGTGCATGTGCAAAACTTAATAAAATTTGAAATTTCAAAAAGGTGACATCCCTCTCTAAAAAATATGTGTGGAACGTTCTCCGTGCCGAGAGAAATCGTTTGACAACCATATTTTGATATTTCATATAACTTTTTTATAATTTAATTAAATTTCACTTTTCAAAGAGGTGGCAACCCTCATAAAGTTAGCTATGAGCCTTCTGACCGAGACGAGCCGTTTGACACCCTCATTTTAATACTTCATATAGCTCGTGTATAATTTTATTAAATTCGACTTTCAAAGCAGTTGGCAACCCCCTTATTAATAAAGTTAGCTTTAAAAATTTTCCTCATTGAAACGAACTTTTTGATACTCATATCTTAATATTTTATGCACTTGTGAATAACTTAATACAATTAGAAATTTCAAAAAGGTGGCATCCCACTTTAAAATATATGTGTGAAACATTCTCCCCGCCAATACAAATCTTTTGGACACACATATTTTGATATTTCAAATAACTTGTGTATAACTTAACAGAATTTGAGATTTCGAAAAGGTGGCAACCCTCTATATGCTATAAGCCTTCTACCCAGCCAATTAAACAGTTTGGTATCCATGTTTCCATATTTCATATAATTTATGTAATTCGACTTTTCAAATTGGTGGCAATCCTCATAAGATTAGCTATAAACCTATTTATTAAAGTTAACTGTGCATCTTCTTTCCGAGACAAATCGTTTGCCACCCGTATCCTGATATTTCATACAACTAGCAGATAATTTAATTAAATTTGACATTTCAAACAGGTCGCAACCTCCTCCCAAGCTTAAAATATGTATACTTTACGACCTATTCTCATATGTACCAAATATCTATAAAAAATTTCATAAAAATCGATCGAGCCGTTTCGGAAGATTTCGACCACAAATACCGTGGCACGAGATTTTTTATGCAAGACATAAAAACGGTAAGAAAATATCATTATTTTTAAATGGTAAAAAAATTAGCAGAATTGGTATTACCAGTAGCGAAAAAATAAATAGAAACAATCCAAAAAAATTCGACAAAAGTCCATAGCTATAACTTCCGCAATAATTCGACTTTCGAAAAACGTGAAACTTATATTTTTTTTTATCGTTGCCAACCAGCAAAATCAATTTCACAAAAAAAAGCTTGAGCTTCGCAAAAATTGTGGCCCAATTCACAAGTTCTACTCAATTACTTGCTACTTGCTCCTTTAATGATGACTAAATATTTATTCGTTTTATTTGAATAATTTTAGCAGGAATAATTTTAGGAAGTTGAGTATTGTTTTTTCGAGCGATAATTTTAATACAATTTTGATCTACATAAGTATTGTACTTTTGAGTTCAAGTAGAAGTAGAATCGAGTACTCCTCAGCGATACTTTGTGTAGCATCGAGTATTTTTGCCGATACTTTTTAGGAGTACAGGGCTCGAGTACATAGTGGTATCGGAACAACTATACGTGAATGGAGAAATGTGCCCCGTTCCAAGAGGCTAGACACATACATACATAATTGCATATATACATATACAAACAAACACTTATACATACGGCTAATGAGGATATCATCATTGTTATCGAAACGGCAAATTCGCTGCAATTACTTACGTAAATATTTTACACTACCATGTTGATGTTTTGGATGACTGACCTATAAGCGTTTTGCTTGTAAACTACACACGTTCAATGTTTAAAAAGTAAGGAGTAACCAACCATATTAGCTAACCGTTTGTGGTGTCAAATTCATACAATTACACAATATGATTGCCTAACAAAGAAAGTAACTAATGAACATAGAGTATTTACGAGTACAAAATTTATTACTACTCCGTTTCCCCATGCCTACGTTATAGTAATGTTAATGCACAAACATATTGTATGTACGTATGTAGCTATTTTCGTAAAATTTGCACTCATCATGCCTGCTACGGATATTGGGCAGAAAATTTACGTAACCGCCACAAATACGAGTACCGCAAACAAATGAAAGAAATATACCATAGACTTTTTGCAACTATAGGAAATTTACCATTTTTGTATGCAAATGTTTGTGTCTGTATGTCGACCACGCCCCATTTAAATATCTACTTTTGGGTGGAAAATTGTAACATATCTACATACATACATAATATAAATACTCCATAGTAAATACAGATACTAAGTAAACAAGTCCGCTTTTTTTCAAGCTACAAAGTAACAAATTACGTGTACGTTGAGTGGCGTTTGATACCTGAGCGGAATTTTTTTATGCCACCACACAAGTACGGGTATAGTGTTCGGTTTGTGCCACAATTTTTTTTCAAATTTGAATTTCTACCTCTTCTCGCAGCTACATAAGTCTAGTATCTTTTGACGAAAAACTTCTTTAGCGTTCAAGTCGTGTCGATATCGCGCAACGAAGATTATCCATCAGTCCATATATAGTACATATGAGGACAAGTTCTGGACCGTTTCGGCACTGTTTTTCCACTAGGTAATTTGGGACTGTTTCAGATCCTATCAGTACTTTTTTTACTAATGCTGCTACTAATTTCTACTACTATTTTTACTAATACTACTTTTAATTACTAGCACTATTTTTTTACTAATAGCTACTACTATTTTTTACCAATGCTTCTACTAATTACTACTACTATTTTGACTAATTTCTACTACATTTTTTTTTCAAATTTCTACTACCAGTTTTACGTATGCTACTACCAATTACTATTACTATTTTGACTAATTTCTACTACTAGTTTTACTTATTCCTACTACTATATTTACTAATGCCATTAATTACTACCACTATTTTGACTAATTTCTACTACTATCTTTAGTAAATTCTACTACTATTTTTACTAAATTCTACTACTATTTTTACTAATGCTACTACTAATTACTACACTTGTTACTTATTGATTTCTACTGTTATTTTCACTAATTCCTACTATTTTTTATTTATGCTACTACCAGTTGCTACTATAATTTTGACTTATTCCTACTACTATTTTTACAAATGCTACTACTAAGTCTACTACTACTACTTTTACTACTTGTACTAACGACTACAACCACTACTACTCCCATATTTAGCTCTCTAGTTGTTTGTATAATCGGCACAGAATTTGTACTTAGGTTCACTCGTGTTTTTTTTTGTGAAATAAACACACAACTTTGAGGCACGGAGGCTAAAATTAGCACGTAAAAAAGAAAACCTGGAGACACGGCTTAAAATGCAGTTTAGATTTGTTACACTCTCATACATGGAACGTAACATATGGCTGCAAGGTATTTCTAGCAAATATATAGTCCGACAAAAGATCGGCTCTTATTGGCCTTCGGGGCACGCCAGCACTACCGCTGAAAGTTTTGTTGAATATTTAAGTAATCCCAATAGGTACTGCGGAGAGAAGTGTGGCATCCCATATCCCAACATTGAGGGAGAGTGAACTACCATAGACTCTGCCTGAGACAAAAATATAGGCCACCGGATCACAGCATCGTATTTTAAGCAGAGGTAGGCGACATTAAGGAAGCATCCAAGTGGGTGCTTAGTAGTGTGACCTCTGTAAGGGAAGTGAATATTTATTCTGATAGCCAGGCATTAATTAGAACTTTTGGTTCGATAACAGTGGCATCGAAAGTGGTTACGGATTGCCTGATGTCTCTTTCGAAAGCTGCTGAGTACTTTTTTGCCAATAAAATCTGGGTACTCGGCCACATTCATATCCCAAATAATTTTGAAGACTTCTTAAGCTAATGGCTTTTTGGAGTTCCATTGGACACCTGTCGGCTGCTTCTGAACAAATGAGCCTGCGATTAGCTCGGTAAGCTCACAGCGGACTGCCCAAAGGTAATTCTGCGATGGACCTCAATATCAGCACTGACCCTCTCTCCGGCAGTTGCTTAGAGTTGGAATCATCTCAGTACTTACTCTTATGTTCTCCTGCCTTCGAGTGATTAAGATTCAAGTATCTGGGATCGCAAATTATTCATTATCCGACGGATGGCGACCATTTCGGGAGTGGAAATTAGCCAGCTTCTTTGCATGCACGCGAAACGAGGTATTTTATGTACGCCAGACATTAAGAGCTTATTGAAGATTCATTGCATTCATAAGGGAAGATGATAGCTCACTATGCTCGCTTGCAAACGACTGTTGGAATTTTTTGACAGATACACACCATTGTATTGTAAAGGACTAGAGGTATTTCTATTATATCAATATCAGAAATTAATAATCAGAAAGTGCGTCCTCGGATAAAATAAAAGTTGGAAATTCCCTCCTGGCAATGAGCCGGAGCTTATTCCTCTCAATTTGGAGAAGAAACGTAAACAAACTGATGCCAAATTCAGTAAACAAATAATATGGGAGAAAGAAAAATTAATAACTTACGGTGACTCTGCTGCCATTTGTGAAAAAGCTTAGTTTATTAGTAGTTGAGAACTGTCAAAACCGACAAAGCCAAAGTAGCTATACCTTTGACGGCGTACCCAACTGTATTGAGTCCACCCTGATAAATATTAGCATTTAATGAAATGTGATGCCATTTAGTTCTATGGTGTGTTTTGTGTAAGGCGAAAGTTTACAATAAAATACCCACAATACGACATTTGCTGAAGCTTCTCAAGAAACTGCGGAAGGAATCCCTAAAATGTAAAATCAAAGTGGGTGTGACGGTTTTGAAAACTGCAATGATATTTCATATTTAGGGACCGCTTTTTACTACCGCTCAGACTAAGTCAATACTCATTTGGCTATCGCACAATTTATTTTCATCACATAATATTTTATTATCTAGCGTATCTTTTACAATTGTACTGCAATAAATTATTAAATTATTAGCGCCTTAAATTTTCATTATTAAGCAAATTTAGGTACGAATTGTCTTCCCTTTTCAAAGGACTAGATGCGATTAATCCTTAAAAATTATTACTACTGTCATGCGATTAGAATGAGTTTTATTAATAATGCAAAACGTATTATATCTTTTTTTAACTATTGGAAAGTAAGAATTTTTGTGCAATACAGTTTATTTACTTCATGCTTGCTAACTTCGAAACTTCAAAATTTGACATTTGATCTTGACCACGTTTTATTCTTTCCGTTTCATCCATAACATCTTCATATTCGCAAAGGACGTATTCGTTATATGTAGAGAATAACCGAACTTTGGGTTAGATCACTCGGCCACGAAACTTCGGCCCACAAAACGCCAAACTTTGGCCGAACATTTCCCAATTACTTTAAATTTCGTTTAGGAAAACAAATGTAAACTTTTCCGAGATTTTGTTTTCAATACACAAAATTTTTTTTTTTTATTTATTTATTTATTTGCGAGAGTAACAACTAATTAATAATTATTACACTTTTATATATTAAAGCACTAGCTTAAACAAAAAATTTATATCAACCAAAATTTACCACTTTATTTGAAATGCGGCGGTGGATTGTTGTAGGTATTTAATAAAACTTTTCAACCCGAACACTGTCCACAGCAACGACACTCTTACGATTCAAAGCATCTAGCGCGAAGGCAAAAGCGGCAATTGTTGAATAATTTTTGCCGTCCGAATGAATTGACCAAATTTCGATGGCGATAACTCAGTTGCTTAAATGACACTAAATACTAACTGTACGAGTGTGCATTTGAAGTCTTTTACTTTTTAGATACCAGTTTAATAGTTAATGCGATAAAGTAAACAAATAGTGAAAATGCGCTCAACATACAAATTGCCACCTTTTACGAGTATAGCCATTTTTGTGCGTATTTGTCTGCTATTTTCGAAAATTTGTCACGACTTGCGTTTATGATTTCACTGTTTGTGTTGCTGAGTTCGCGGCTGATGGCTACCTTTCAATTTTTATTCACTTTGTTTATCTGCACATTGTCGTAGAAACAAGCAACAAAATTGGGGAACAAACAAAATGGGGGTAAAGTCTAACGAATGCATTGCTGCGCGTAATTACACAATTTCAATAGATTTCAACAAAACATTTGAAAACGTTCATCGACTAATGCGATTTTCGTTGGCAAATTTTAAATTCTACACACCCAAAAATTATTTCGATTACAAACATCCGTAATTCGTGTGCATTCAAAATTAGTTTGTGGCGACACAGTCGATTTTGTTTAAATATTTAAGTATTCATTGTAATGGATTTTGATTTGAACTAAAAATGGTTTAAATCGACATATATGGTAGTATTTGAACCAGGGGTGAGCGTGTTTGATTGAATTAATATTCGAATAAAAAATGAAATTAACAAATTTTCTATTTTTAAATGGAGAATAAATTTTCGAATACATTTTCATTCATTATTCAAATAATTGTGAACAAAGGATAGATTTTCATTCATCACTCAAATAATTCTAAACAACAAATAGATTCTCATTCGTCATTCAAATAATTTTGAAAAACGAATAGATTTTCATTCATTACACTACTCGACAAAAAAAATCTCCAAGAATAAAATAGGCCTTTCCTAAAGTGAAATTTTCTCCTGATTCCGAATATGACTTTCATTTTCTTGTGGCAGATCTAGTTTCCGAGATATCGGCGAAAATATGAAAATTCCCATTTTTGCAGAACACTACTTCATATAGGTACGGCAAAAATTTGTATTTTTCATTTTTTCGTTTTAAACTGTTGAATTATGCATTATACTAATTCCCATAAAAATGTCTTGCCTTCACCTCCCTCAAGTATCTTCAGTAGTTTGGCCACTATGCCAAAAAACGTTCAAAAAATGTTGAAAAAAAAACGAAATTTTTTACACAATTTCAGATTTAACCACTTTAAAATCGGAAAAATTCTATTGACGAAAAAAAGTTAGCCCTCCTATGTTGTAGGTAATTTAACTACGAAAATTTTAAGCATACCAGCACAACAATCGGACGTGCCATTGAAACTATAGCCCCGTTAACTTGCAAGCGTCTATCCTACAATTTTTTTATAGAGAAAATTTTTATTCAAACTAGGTTTTTATTTTTTTATAACGTTTTATTATAGACATATGTTTGCACGTTAAACTGTATTCAATTGAGTAATATGAGTATAAATCAGCAATTCAGTAAAAAACAACAACGACAACAACATTAAATACATACATATCTACATCTAAAAAAGTCAAATTGAGCGATTTTACCGTGGTGGTCAATAGTGAGGGACGTGGGTACTTCTAACTACCCGTTTATAATTTTCTGGGTTTGTCTCCCGTATTATTGTCCAGCAATAATCTCCCATCATTTCTTCATTCCAAAAACCTTGGTAACGCTTTTCAAAAATCATGAGGTCTTGGTGAAACCTTTCACCCTGTTCATCACTTTCAGCACCTAGGTTTGCGGGAAAATTATCCAAATGTGAATGCAAAAAATGCATTTTGAGGGACTTTTAGTAAAAAAAGAAGAGAAAGTCTTGTGTCTATTTCGAAATTTGGAAGTACTTGTCGAAGGGCCCAGGCTGCCCCATTGCTGCAAACGAGATCCTAGAACTTCGCTATCAAATTTCGATAATTTCAAATCTCTGACCAAGTCATTAAATTCGGCTTGTGAGACTCGATGTGGGATCTCTCCTTCTTGTCCACTTTCTGAATTATCTGCTTCGGAGTCACTTTCGCTTGAGGCTTCAAAACTTATAGGCGGTCTAGGTATGGGTAAGGTATGGTCATGTAGTTTTGGTTTTTTAGCTGATGCCACATTTGGATAACTTATCAATTTCCTCTTTTTTCTCGTTTTACCTTTAAGGTCTATCACGCAAAAATAGCACTGGTCGTGGTTAAAGGGTTCAGTCCACATCATTGGAACACCAAACTTCATGTTATGACCTTTACCCGATACCCATCTCATTAAAGTTAATCTACAGGAGGCGCAAATAAAATTAGGTGTCCAAGATTTATCGAGATTTTTTACACGGAAACCGAAATAATGAAAGTATGCATCTCTGACAGAATTAGTTATTTTCCGAGCTGAGTTTCCGAAAATATAATGTCCGCAAATAAAGCAAAAATCATCCGGATTATTTTTACATTTAAAATCTCTTTTGCAACAAGCCATTTCGTAAACACATCTACCGATATACAACAAACAGTAGTGACAATTAAATACTTGATGTCTTTTTAAATTTATTAGACCCTAAGGTAGAGTAACCAAATGAAATGTCTCGGCAATTTTATCAGAGTAATACTAAAATTGTAGGATAGACGCTTGCAAGTTAACGGGGCTATAGTTTCAATGGCACGTCCGAATTTTCGTAGTTAAATTACCTACAACATAGGAGGGCTAACTTTTTTTCGTCAATAGAATTTTTCCGATTTTAAAGTGGTTAAATCTGAAATTGTGTAAAAAATTTCGTTTTTTTTTCAACATTTTTTGAACGTTTTTTGGCATAGTGGCCAAACTACTGAAGATACTTGAGGGCGAAGAAGGCAAGAAATTTTTATGGGAATTAGTATAATGCATAATTCAACAGTTAAAAACGAAAAAATGAAAAATGCAAATTTTTGCCGTACCTATATGAAGTAGTGTTCTGCAAAAATGGGAATTTTCATATTTTCGCCGATATCTCGGAAACTAGATCTGCCACAAGAAAATGGAAGTCATATTCGGAATCAGGAGAAAATTTCACTTTAGGAAAGGACTATTTTATTCTTGGAGACTAAAGTTGATCAAAATTTGTCGAGTAGTGTTATTAAAAAAAATTCGAATAGATTTTCATTCATAATTCGAATAATTCTGAGCAACGAATATATTTTCATTCATCACTCAAATTATTTTCTTATACTGCCTATCCTTGATTTGAACCAAAGTTCTAGAAGTATTTTACGCATTAAAGTATTTTATACAAGTTTTACAAGCCTTTTGTGCAAATCTTAATCCATCTATACTACTTACATTCTGCCATTCCTCGGGATCCTCTTTCTTGATCTCCTTGATCTTTTTCACTTCTTCAGCCTTCTTCAACTGCTCCTGTGCGGTCTGGTAGAGATTACATGGTTTGATCTGTACAAATTGCATCGGATTGTAGGACGGTGGCGGCGGTGTGGGACGTGTGATGCGCGCCTTGGTCACATAAGGGGTGGGATCCGGCGATATTATGGACTGTAAATATAATGTAGAAAAAAAAAATTCAATAAAATGTGAATGAATAAAATTAGAATGTATGCAATACAAAAGTCAATAAGCAATACAATATACTAATTTGCAAAATTCTCAAAGAAAATTAACAACATTTGCATTAAATCTTTCTTGGTTGTCGTCTAGCTACGAGTGGCTCCAGCCAGCTGGACTGGACAGCCCGTTGCTATCCTACGCGGTTCAGTGCTTCAACTCGTACAGTTGTGTTCACAAAAATTGCCGCAACATAGATTGACAAGCTATGGCAATTTTTTATTTTCTGGTAAACTTAAATAATTTTTTAATTTAATTTAAATGTAATTTTTTTTCTAAAAATATGGATAATTCTATAATGAAACCCCTGCAAATCGAAGTTTCAAACTTTTTAGTAAATTTATAATACTTCAACAAATTTAAAAAAAATTATTTTCAAAATTTCCAACTTTTTTTTAAGTGGCTACCATTTTTTGTTGATTTTTGATTATTTTCTTTTGACGACGGCGTTGCGTCTGTTCTTTCACATAACGAATGAAAAAAATTTAGTTTTGTATGGAAGAAAATGCTGAATACCACCAGCAAAAAAATTATCTAAAATCAACAAGAATTTTTAGTCTCTTGAAGCTTTAACTTTTGGTTTTTAAACTGAATGTACTACAAAGCTGCATAGTTGAACCGTTTCTGTACACTCTGATTAAAATTGTTACCTAGAAATAGTGATAACACTTTTTATTTTTAATTTGTTGATTTTTATCAAGAAAATTTAAAACTTCAACTTACATGGGTTTTTAATAAAATCATCTGTATTTCTACGAAGAAACTATCTTATAACCATAAGCATCCACCTATATTTCTATGCAAATATCGAAATAAATTTTAATTTGTGTGGCAGCCAAGCCGATCCATTTTCCACCTATTTTCCATTGCTCTCTATTAGTACGGTATTGATAATATAAATCTGCATTAAAATTCCTACCTACCTACATACCTCATATACTTTCAGAGATATGCTGTATGAAACTCCAATTTATTTAGGAAGAGTCGTGCTTCCGTTTGCAATAACTCTGACCTTGCTTCAGTTAACTCAAAAAAAAAAAAATAACAAACAATTATCTGGATTGTAGAAAAACAGCTATCAAAAGACAGAAAAAATGGGAATGAAATGGCGCTAATGAAATATTTAGCACCGTTGGATAAAACAGATTTAATTTTAATTATTCCGAAGAAAAATTTACCCCAATCAGGAGAAAATATCGATATCGCTATTTGAAGAAAAAAATTACATCAAAATAAGGAAACTATTTCTCAGGTTTTTTTAGGGGTTTCAGTATGTGGGATCAATTTCATTTGTCTTCACACAAAATTGCAATACTCCACCCTCGTTGCCAATTGCCCATTTTTCATCGTGAGTATGAAATTTATTCCCATATCTTCCAATCAAGTTCCAGTACTCTATCGCAAATACTTCTACAGATACTCGTACAGAGTATCAAAAATTTAGTTTACACTTTTTTTTAAAGTATACATCGCATTTTAAGTCGGCAGTAGGTGTGCCAAATTTGGTTGTGAACGTCTACAGTCGATGACAGAAAGAGAAGAGGTCGTCCTCGCGTGGTTCGAACCAATTCAGCTATAACGCATTCGCAGAAATCTCCTTAGAAAACCGAAAATCATGTCAAGGAAAATAACGGAGACTTATTCGAGACGATCCCCATATAAAAACATACCGTCAGTCAACTGGTCATCTTTTGACAACGCGCTTGAATCAAATTAGGCTCAACAGATGCAAGCGCCTTCTGGCACGTGGTATCATTTTTACAGATGAGAACATTTTCATTGTTAAAGAAATTTTTAATAAGAAAAACGACAAAATCTCCGTAAAAACATCGAAAGACACAAGAAATGTTAGTCCAAGGCTTGGCCGCGTTACCCTCCAGCTGCTGTAATGGTTTTGTGGGGACTCTCCTGTAAAGACCTTACACCACCCCTCCACTTCAGTGAAAAAGGGATTAAAACTGGGGCAAAAGTGTACCAGCAGGATGTTTTAGTAGGCGTGGTAAAACGGTTAATCAATTCTTGCTTCGATGAAGAGCATTGGATCTTCCGGGAAGATTCTGCTCCAGCACACAAGGCAAAAACCAGCCAGCAGTGACTTAAAAGCAATAAGTTCCTGGTTGCATAGCTGCAGATGATTGGCGGTCTGGAAGTCCAGATTTGTATCGACTGGACTACGGTTTTTAGTCAGAGTTTGAGAACATGGCATGTGGAATACCTCACAAAAATTTGCAGAGTCTCAAGAAATTGTTGCATCGAGCAGCGTCGTCAGTACCAATAGAAACTGTGCGTGATGCTATTGATTAATGGTCGCACCGTTTGAGGGCTTGTGTGAAAGCAGTAGTTGAACGTTTGGAATACAATTTTGTACATCGCTCATTTAATATATGCATTATTAAATAAAGTTAACTTTATTAAAAAATGTATTATAGTTTCATTTTTATAACGGCTAGAACTTGTAATATAACTTGTGACAGTACTAACTAGATTCGCTAATAGCCGCTTGCTCTGCTGGGTGACATGACATATGCATACCGTGTGCAATTTACATTAATATAAACAACTATTTTATTCATATTTTCATACTAGATGATACTAAACATACATTTCATTCATATAGAACTTCCCCGCTCCTTTGTATATACGCATTTTCCTATATTTTCTTACAATAACAAGTAGAGCAAATGCTCGATTCGTGTGTAGAATTTGACCTGCGAAAACTTTACATCTAAATATTTTAGGAACGATGTAGGATAAATTAATTTGAAGTCTCAGTTTTGTTAATCTCGTTCAAATTCGTTCAGTAGTTTTCAAGCTTAGTTCGCTCTAAAAAAAATGCACTTAATTTAAAACCAAGTACTGCTAATTAAAATTAAATAAAAAACGTAGAAGTTGTCGAAACCTATCAATACATTTTGCTACAATTTTTGTTTACACAACTGTTAACAGTACTCGTATGAATTTTGCGTAGGTGCTACGGAATTTTCTCCGCTATGATTTGCATTTTTTATTAGCAGAACGTGTTGTAGTGTTCGGTATGACAGCTCGTCTACTTATTGCATTATTATCATTACATTTGCTTATATTTTGTTCACCATAGCATGGAACGTGAATATCTTTTTATTTCTAACCTTACTGCTTTACATTCACCACCTTCCACTTCAGTGCAAACGCTTGCCCTATTGTCACCCTTCAAGTGCACTTCGACAGTCACTCAGGCACTCGAGTACTCAGTCGGTGCACTCTCCATTGCATCGCTAAGACAGTTATTCATTCATTCATTCATTCAGTCGATATACTCGTATCGTTCGCAACACACAGCACTGCAACATAACAGCGTTATGTGGTCTTTAATGTCTCATTGGCGCGCGGGTTTATCGCTTGGATGGCCGTTTGGCGTATGTGCGCGTTAACCCTTTGATAGCCACTTAAGTGTTCAGCAACCCAATAAAAAACATTTTGCATTACCCTCCTTGCTCTTTGGCAACCTTTTGAGAAATTTGCATGTATACTTTCTCTCTCTCAATACATATGTATTTACAATAGATATTTGCCACCTTCGTTGGTTCTTTGCATTTCGCTTGCTTATGCAGCTTTTCCAATTTTGCAAGACGTAACTGCAATCGGTAACTGTTGTTGTGTGGTTGGTTTGTTGCAACATCGTTTAATACATATATATACATATGTACGTACCTACAATGAGCCTAACCGACTTTTGAGACTTGTAGATAGACACGATTGCTCCCTCTCCGCATTTTAGGCGTGCACGTATTATTGACGGAAGTAATTGGGAGGGCTCGGCTAAAAAGCTGTTAAAATATACATACAGATGTACGTAATCCAGATCAATATTTGCAATTTTCTTACCAGAAACTGCATTCCGTTTGCAGAGTATTATTATTTTATTTGAAGTATGTACTTATATTTATCTTTTGACGTTCAGTAGGAAACCTCTAAACTTTAGTCAGCAGTGAACTTCTGCAAGCAAATGAGATAGAACAAAGGGAAATGCGGATCAAACGCCTCAATTGGAATTATTGTACTCGTAGGCTAATGAGGATTGAGTGATTCTAATGAAATGTAACAACATTGAAATTTGGTTGGTTGTTAGTTGCCAAGGCGAATTCATATAAGATGGCAACACTATTAGAAGATGAATATCGACATGTATTTGGTTTTTGCTTTTACGGCTTGGACAGTCCAAATATTTCCCAAATGTATATTCAGTAGTTCGAAGCCGTAGGTCAAATAAAATAGACAAATCAGTCCTTCTAGTAAGATCACTTTACTTTGTTACGTCATCCCGTTGGAACCACATATAAATTAACTGCTGTCACGATTCTCAATCTCGATCTTGAAACCATTTGGATTTCTGAATGAATCTACGCTAAAAAACAGACCACCTACTGAATTAAGAAGAATTTTCTTTATTTTGAACTGGTTAAAATGCCTTTCCCATTTGCGTAAAGGTTTCTTCAAAATGAATAAAAACCAGAGCTTTCGATTTTTGCTAGCACATTCTCAAGTATTTCGATATTTGAGAAATCGAGAGCATCGCCGTTCCCGCAAGATATGTCGAGTATTTAAGGAGACAATCGAGTATCCAGAAGCTCCCGAGCCTTACTAGATTCTCTATCGCGACAAATTGATTCTTGCGCAAAATTAGTGCCACCAATACTTAGTTAGTATAGTCAAATAATAGTTTCCTTATCGCATTGCATATTGAGAGGATCGCGAGTCTTACGAGCTTTATGATATACGTGAAGCTCGCGAGAAAGGGATACTCGCGAGAAATTGCATCTAGAGCAATCTCAAGAAATCGAAGACTGTAATAAAAATCTACAAAAAATAAAATATGTTTTCATTATTATTTTTGGCCTTATATTTATGAATTGTCTGTATAATTTATAGAGCTTTGTGTTAGGGAATAATATGAAAAACTAACACAAACCTGGCCTCAAGCTCTATAAATTATACAAAATATGTTATCCACGAAAGTACTTTTCCACTTTTCCTTCTTTCGATAGTTGTTTTTCTTCGAACCAGACGACTTTTTATTTGAGTGTACAGATGGCATTCACTGTACAGTGGCAGGTTTATTTCAGGGGTTTCGACAAGAATAATCACCCTGATAATGAACACTCACAGAGAACTCTTTTCCTACTATCCTCGTGTTTTCAGCTCCAACAGCTCAGACAGCGAACCGTTTCTACCTCAGAGGCGGCCAGATACCGTATACGTTCCTTTGAGTGGGAACTTAGATGATCGAGCTGCCTATTGACTCAGCCACCAAGCCAAGCTTAATGCCCACCTAGAATCTTTGATCATCTTGGAACTGGAAAGAACTCGGAACGAGAGAGAGACATCCAGCTTTTCTAGAAGAAAGCCTCCGGTCTTTGCTGTAAATAAGCGAAGGGAGTATATAATCTGATTGTTTTCCCGTTTCTAAGGGCGCCCCATTGGCTCTTCTTGAATACGGATTGATTTCTTCACATTCCATGGCTAGCCCACTGCTGGCCACCATATCACTACTATTACTCTGTGGCTTAATGTGGGCCTTAAAACAGCAAAACAGTTGGCGTTGTGGAAGGCCGGCGGAACCACGTTGGTTCCATTTCTTTAGTTTTTTATGTAACTGAGGCTGTGCTTTGTCAAGTGCTCTAATTAAGAACGAATGCAATTCGATGCATTTTTTGGCCCATCCTTTTGGACATACAGATTTCAGAATCCGATTCTGAACTTCATATTCTCTTTATTTCTTCTTCTGTCTTATAGACCCTCAAAATACTGTACCAACTGAGCTCCGATTTATAGGATGTATGTATTTGCAATGGTGTCTATAGTGTAAAAATTGCGTTAGGTGGCGTTGGAGTCGCGATAAACAGAAAGACGACAGATAATTGGTATTTCAGATGATAGCAGCACTACTCGTATTGAAAGTATAGTATTGGACAAAAGTTTCACGCGAAACTCTCCTTCCACTAAAAATTTACTCTAGATCTGTAGATCTATTTGCGACAACAGTTTTGTTGTAGGGTTCCCACATTTTTTTCCTCGGGAATAATCAGTACTTTTTAATTTATCAACATCAATTCCTTTCAGTACATTTTTATTTATATAAAGATATCACAAAAGAATATACACCTGTGATCGAAAATAGTAACAAATTTATTAACAAGCCTTGACAATTTTGTCTTTTCTTATTTCATTTTAATAATTTTGTATGAATTTGTGTAATTTTGTTGATCTCGAGGTAAGTTTGTATTAGGGAACATGTATTATGAAAAATCAAAAATTTTTCAAAATGGTAGAAGTGAAAGAGAAATAAAGAATTTTCTTCCGTTTAGCGTGGCACAGCCATTTAATGCTCTCCTATCAATCCCGTGTACCAGGGTTCGAGCCCTGGTTAAGGTTAGAAAGAAAGCTCCTTTCACTTCTACCACTTTGAAAATTTTTTTAATTCTCATAATACGTATTCCCTAATAAAAACCGGCTTCTTTTTAATTCAGATTTTTAGAAAAATAATTTTGTTTATGCGTAATATGAAAGAAAACGCGCCAAGCCGTCAGCGAACAAAAATTATTAAAAATCAACAAGAATTTTTAAGCACTTGAAATAGTATGGGCTACAAAACTGCATATTCTTCTAAATTTTTTAAGTAACAGGGCTATTTTTATAAAAAATAAACAAAGATTTTCAATTCTTGAGCTCTTTTCTCCCTTTACCGATCAAAGCTAAAAAAAAGGTTCAAGCTAATTAAAAATCATTGCTGTTCCACGTAAGCCCTGTTCTGGGAAATCTTCCATTTTTTATTTTTTCTTTTGGATGCTGCCACTTTGCAGAGGAGAGTGCTGGACGTTAAATAATCTATCGATTAGAGCTCTGCGGATGTGCTTCATGTTGATGCATTCATGCACTTTTCTTGAATACTTATAATAGGGGTATTCACGCTTTTTTCGTTACTTAAGCGGTTCGTTAGTAGGCAGTTCGGCAAAAGTGTTCTCTTGTAAACGATCTTGCTCCGCTCATTTATGATAGAACCTCAGACTACTAACAAAACTCAAGTGATAATCAGTTGATTGCCATTTTGCCTGTTGCCGAGTTTGTTGTGAAGGCCCCTAATGAATTTTTTCCGCCATAAATAATACAAGTTTGCATATTTAGGAATCAAAATAGGTACATATTTGAATGCCATTATTTTATGATAAGCAAATATATTGTACATATATATTTAATTTTTCGTAATTATACCCCTCTTTCTTCTCAATAAAAATTGTACCAAAACAGGACAATAATTGCTCTTATTTGTTCGTAAATTTTCTAAAGTCGAGTTCGTAGAAGTTAATCGGCTTTTGTGCTAATCAAGAGTCGCGTTAATTTAGAGGTTACAGTAAATATTGCTTGGGTGTCATAAAAGGCATATTAAAGTTGGCAATTAATTGTAAATAGGCTGAACAAAATCGCATGCCATATTTGATGAGGCTATTGACAATAATGGTTTTACGTTTATTTAGTTTATTAACACGCAGAAATATTTGTACTTGTTTGTAAATACTAGAAATCTACCCTGCAGGGAGAAAATAATTATTTACAGCAAATTCTTCCAATTTTTCTAGTTCGCCAGTCCGGCAGCATTTGATGGTCGGGGTTTGCAATCTTCTCTAAAATGTCAAGCATAAATCCATGTGAAATTCCGAAGTCCAAGCCAATGCAGAGAAAGACAACTTGGACAAGCCCACGGTGGATTGAATACAAAAGGTGACGCCGCCAGTGGTACCACTACTTTGGCTTTGTCGATTTTGGTAGTTTTCAAGTACAAGTAGATTAAACTCTTTTTTTACAAATGAGCGGCAAATAGTCGATTATTTTTGTGGTATTTTACAGATTTATTTATTAAATCGTTGCATACAAATCACTTACAATGTAAATTATTTATTTTCGTCCAAATTACTTCGCATAAACCAAGTGCGTCCACACCTGTCATTCCTAATTTATCTTGACAGCCCTGTAGCCACAGGGTTGCTTGGTTCTTTTATTAAAGGAACAATTGTGAAAGATTGTGTGCATTTTTAAAATATTTATATTCCATTGTGATAATATATTTTTTTTAAATTTACGATCATCAAATAAGGCTTCTAGAGGCAGTAAAAATCAAGTTGAGTTTAGTTTGGTTATTGGAGAACACATTTTTCGATTAATATCGATACAATTTAGAGCCGCCACTGATTTGTTCGTGATTTGGTTCTTGATTTATGATAAAAGACCTCCTTCCATCTTGATTTATTGACAAATTTGACAAAGCGAATTTACTTATTTGCATCGTAATTTACTCTTTAATTAAGAATGCGCCATAAATAACGATAGTGTGCCCGGGCTTTTAAGCAAAATTAAAACACGTTTCTCTTTTTTTCAGGGATAGAATTGTCAATTTACAAAAAATACATGCGAATTTGTTGTTGATCATTCGACATCACCTGAGATAAATTCTTTTGCCTTGGTTGGAAGTTATTCTTTCTCCTTTCTTCCATATAACTTTTTTTTTTACTTCATTTGGAATTTGTCACTTCGTCGCGTAATGGCGCGATCTTGCATTCTTTTATTTCTGGAATAAGCCATGTGTGCTGCTTTTTTTTCTTGGCTACATCTAATTTTTCCAGCAGGGCACTAATTCACAAAAAGTATGCACATCCAAACATTCCCGTAGCTCGGTTAATGGCTGCAGTTAAAGTGTCAGTTGGTCGGTTGGTCGGTCGGTCGGTTGTTGCAGCGGAGGCGTCTCAATGCACCGTTTTAATGTGGTTTATTGACTTTTCGAGTGCTTTTTCCTGCTTAGCGAGAGCGCTGTGCTCCGACACTGCTGTCTTTTTTTTTTCTTTTTGCCCAGACTGTCTGCGGATGTCGGTGCTTAAGAAAAAATGCAGCCGCAGCCGCAGCCGCAACCGAAGACGTTTTGTCGAGTGGAGTACCCACCTATCCGCATTCAGGCTAGTAGTACTCGTAATACACAACGAAATTGGTTTAAACAAGCAAATATTGCGATGTAAAACAGTTCATTAATTTTAACAATATTAGTTTTTCATTACCTGTTTTTTTTAACGTTACGCCAAAGGGCAGAATATGAAGAGATTGACAGCTAAATACTTATTAATCGTACTAGCGGTTTTTTCGCTTGACTAATTTGAATAATTACTAATGACAGCTGTCAATTAAAGCTGACGGCCAAAGCCATTCGTAAATCGAAAATAAAAAGCGAAATTTGAATATCGATGCAGCAGTTAAGCGGTTGATTTTTTTAAAACCAATTTTCCAAAAAAACCAAAAAAAAAACAATTAAAAACCAAAAGATGACCAGGGCTAATCGCATGAAATTTATATTAATTTTTTACATTAAGCGGCTTGCTGAGCAGAGAAAGTCGCAAAATGATCTGTCATTAATATTAACAACTTACTGTACACCCACCGCAACAAAAAAAAAAAACCGCAACAAGTCTTTTGCGGACATTTGATTTTAGTGAACTGGGGATTTCCCGAATACTAATAAAATTAGTTCAGGGGTGCTGCGGGGGTTTTTTCTAAACCATTTTTCTGTCCCCTTTTAGCGTTGCAAAGCTCAGTTCGCAAAATTAGCTCATTGAATACGCGAGTTTCGGATAGCCGCGAAAAACTATGGCAAAAGTAAACTGGGCCAAAAGTAAAGTAAAATGAACTGAATCTGAATAGGGACGTGTCATATTTTCTGATGAGTCCAAATTCAATTTGATAGGCCCTGATGGCTATTGCACCGTTCGCCGTAGACCAGGTAAACGATTTGCGGAATATTTCATAGTACCTACAGTAAAATATTCTCCCTATATAATTGTATGGTGGGTGATGCATATCAAAATAAAAACCGGAGTCGCTAATTATAATAAAGCTACTATAAATGCCAAAATATACGAATCTCTTGTACTCAATGGGGTTGTACCCAACTTGGCGGCTTTAACAGAAAAGGATCCATATCCCATTTTTCAAGGCGATTGAGCGCCATATCATCGGACGCGTACTGTAAGTTTTATCATTAACTTTTTTTTTTATCAATTCAACCACTCATTACTATTTTTCGGTCTATTATTTAATGTTAGCTAACACAACTGAAGAAAGATTTAGGCTTACTTAGTGTCACTAGATTGGCCAGGGAATAGTCCGTGCCTCAATCTTAATAGAAAATGTTTGGGCTATTATGGACGCTAAAATTTGCAAAATCAAGCCTAAATCAATGGTGGAACTACGAAAAATCATTGAAAAAGTATGGTATGAGAAAATGACGTTTGAATATCTAAAAGATTTGTATGATTCCATGCCCAAGAGAGTGTTGAGTGTAAAAGACGCACAGGGTGGCACCAGAAAGTATTAAAAAAAAAACAAAAAAAAAACAAAAAAAAAAAACAAATCAGTCAAAATTTAGTCATATTTTATAAGTGTAAGTATTAACAAAAACCAAAAAAAAAATTTTTTTTTGCATTTGTCAAGTTTTTCAATAATTTGTTTAAGTGGTCAAAAGCTGCAAAATAACAAAATATGGATGCTGTCTTTTTCAAACTAATCAAAAAAATAACTACAACACATTTAACACGTATTTTGGTGACCATTTATATAAATTGAATTAGCCAACAAATTTTCATAAAAAATTTGCACAAATATGTTAAGCATTTTGTGACAGCAGCCAACGCAACAAAAGGATAGAATCTGCCGCGGCAGTGAAGCCTCAATCTCTTTGTACATCCGAAATTTAAGTAATTTTTTTACTACCGGAAATGAAGTAAATAAATCGCAGCAAGGAATTTCAGTAATATGACGAAATGGTATGGGAAATAAAAAAAAATGCAGTCTAAAGGAAAGTTCTGCTATATTCTTAAGGCTGGTTCTCATTATGGAATATGCAATGGCAAATATTGTCAGTAAAGTGTAAAAATGTTGGCATATGAGGTATTTAGTAAATGTATTAAGCTTGAAACAAATCAAACTTTGGCCATATGAAATGAAATCGAGAAGTCAGCAAATTTAAAATAAATACTTTTATAGAAGGTGTCCCTGTAGACGACGTTAAGGCGGAAATGAGTGCTGACCTATCAGTGTCAATAGCTATCAGAAAAAAATAAAAAAATCTATGCCTTGTATTTTTAAAATTATAGGCGTTCAAATAAAAGGGGAAAGATACACTCTATGATGGGTTTTTAACTCTCTGTCTGCCTCACACTTCGGAAAATGGCTCTCTCCGTTTCAGCCAAACTAGAATTAAATAAGTTATGGATTCAAGGAAGGTCAGTGGCGAACATAGAAGAATAGTTTGGAGGGGGTTTACATCAATTCAGTTAAAAAAAAAATAAATTAATTTCTTACTACTTTTACAATTTTGGCATGGGTGGTTTGGCCAGGTTTTAAAGTTTTCATGGAAGAAATTAATGGCGGAAAGTTTTACTACCGCAGTGACTAATTTTTATTGCAGTAAAAAGTCAAAAAATCGCCAATGACACAAAATTTCGTAGTGGTTTTACTAGCTGCACTCATGTAGGCTAGGGCTGCAATAGTTATGCCGTAAAAGTGAGATTTTTTTGTGAAAAAAACAAAGTTTTTCCATAATAGAAAATGTACATAGTAAATGTTGAAAATTAAGCTGAATTTGGTTAATATATTTCCACACTTTACATGCAAACCCAAAAAAGAAAAAATGATCGCAGAAAAGTCGCTTATTGGATAGTCCCAGTGTCGTTACCCACTACAGGTTTTTATAGTCGACTCTCAAGAATTATAGAAAACAAGATTGCATCCTCCGCGCTGTGGGCTATTAAAAGTGACGTAATAAAAGCTAGACAATGAGAGAGCAAGGAAAATTCTTGAAAAGAAGAGGAAGACGCGCAGAAGAAGAGGAGGACAGTATAATTGAAAGTTTTGTTAACATTGTTTGTGTAAAATAAGAGCAAATTGCTTTTATTTCGTCAGCGAATGGGTGGATGCTATCAAATCGGCAAATGGAGAACTAGCGGTTCACGGAAGGCGCAATCTTGTTATCTATCATTCTTGGTCGATTCTTAGGTAATAAAAAAAGAAGCCTCGACGAACGCTTAATATATTATAGCAGCGGCTGTAGGTTTCTTGAGGGAACGGGGAAGTTTTTTTTGCAGTATTTTCTTCGAAGAGGCTAACCTCTTATCTTTTTTTGCAATAAGAAACTGAGAACAACCATAGCCATAACTCAACTAAGTAAATAAACTCACCGTTTTCTTTCCAACACCATTTGTGTTGTTGCTGCCATTGTGACCATTTGTCGTGGACGTTGTTGATGGCTGTGAGGTTGACATTTTGTCGCCATTCAACTCTTTGCCCTCCATGTCGTCATAAAACTCAAACTGATCTGCTTCCGCTGCTGCTGCTGCTGCTGCTGCAGCTTCTTCTTCTTCTGCTTGCAAGTGATCCGCTTGCAGTTGTTCTTGTGCTTGTTGTTGCTGCTGCTGCTGCTGATGTTGTTGTTGTTGTTGCTGCTGCTGCTGCGTCAATTGCACGTTCTGGCTCGTGTTGGCGATCGTGCGCTCACATTCTGTAGGCATTTCAAGTGCAGCTGAAAATAGCTTTCAGCGATTTTTGTGTGTGTGTGTGTTTTGTTTTATTTTTATATTTTTTTTCGTAATTTTTAAATGACTTTGCTTTCAGGAATTTCGCTTGGTATTTTTATTCCCCCTTTACGCTTTTCTTTTAGCTACTCGTATATTGTTTATTTGCGTACTTGTGCAACATCATAAAAATCACGTCGCGTGCCACAAACAAAACAAAAAACACAAACAAACAAGTTACTCGATTTGTTATCGGATTTGTTTGTGCAACCAAACTGAATTTTATCGCTTTTTCGCTGTAATTTGAAGTTTTTTCTTATTGATTTTTGAATCTATTTCGCTCTTCCTCTTTGGCAGCACGTGCTTTTTAATAAATCCAAAACAACTGTAGCAGATGTTCAATGGCCTTTCCGTTCCGTAGTGTAAAATTTGTGTTGTTTATTTCCAGTGTTGCCTACGCTCGATTGCGTCTCCAATTACTGGCCGCGTTTCGAACTGTTTTCGTTTCGTGCACGTTTCGTTATTTACTCAGCTGCGTTTCGGTTTGCTGTTATTGTTGTTGATTTTGCATTTAGCTTCGAATTTCAATATCTGAAAAAAAATGATAAGACGTTATGATGAATTAAAAAAGAGTGTAACGTGGAATTTAAATACAAGCAATGAGAATATTATGGGGGTAAAAAATATTACATAATTAATATGACTTTGTTACACTTTATCAGCTTTATTAGCAAACGTACGCGATTACAATTTATTTGAACGCGTAAATTACATAAAAAAAAAGAAAAAATAATAATAACAAAAAGTAACGTGGGTGAGCGTAGGCGCACTTTATAAACAGCACCATCAGATAGGGCTTGAAAATAAATGAAAAAATAAATAAAAATGATTTTCCACCGAAAGTTGTGAGTGTCAAATTTCGAATAAAATACCTTTTCAAAACACACTCGCACTAAATATGTGCGCCTCAACCTAAACTTAGTACGTAGGCAGTTGGGGCAGGTGAGGCAGTTGAGCATTAACACATAAAACCTTTTTAACCGACTTATCACAAAAAAAATTTAAAAAAAAAAAACTATTCAAAGCTATATTTAAGTATTTGGGCACTTTAATGACTTAATTGCCACTAGCGAGGCGTTCATATGAGACTGAATATACAAACGTGCGCTAAATGATATTCATCAGATTTGTTGCCTAGGCCGAATGGCTGTAAATGTTGCCCGGCTTCGTGATTGCTAAATAATAGTGGTGATCGTTTTAAAATCACGAGTATTCCGGAAATTTGATGACAGTTTATGCCTGGAGAGTGAGTGGTTTTAGTTTATGAGCAGCAAAATACATATTTTTTACAGGGCAGAGTATTTCAAACAATGATTAATTTGTCGTCGAATGTAAATACATTTATTTATATGTATTATTAAATTTTGACTGCTGTTAATATGCTAATTTGTTTCATGTGTTTGTGTAATCAATTGGTTTGAAATATAAAATTTTAAATTTTTCGGTCTTGGAAAATATGTAAATCAGTTTGAAGAATTTTATTTCTCTTCATTACAGTGTAAATAGGTCCATATGGGCACATTTAGAATGAGAGAATACAAGATTGCGCCTTAGGTGCTGAGAGCAACTGAAAGTGACGTATTAAAAGCTAGACAAGTAGAGAGCAAAGAGAACATTCTAAAAAAAGAAGCAGACAAACAACAGAACGATTGTAAGTTTTATTACCATTGTTTGTGTAAAATAAAATCAAATGTATGGATGCTGCCAAATCGACAAAGAGAGGACTAGAGCAAGAGTAAGAGAGTACAAGATTACGCCTACTGCGGACCGTTACTCCTCTCTTTATCGATTTGATAACCTTCAACATTTCGCTGACGAAATGAAAGCCTGCTTTTATTTTACACAAACAATGCTAACAAAACTTTCGAATGTTTGTCCGCTTCTTTATCTCCTTTTTTAAAACTTTTTCTTTGCTCTCTCATTCTCTAGCTATTCATACGTCGCTTTCAGTTGCTCTCAGAGCTGGAAGGCGCCCTTTTTCTAAAAACAGTCAGATAAATAAATTTTAACTTTAATATGGCCATAAAAATAAATTTGACTGGAAAATGCAAAAATAACAGAGGTTTTATTATATGAACCTAGGCCTTTCATATCGAGTTGCTATTCTTAAAAATTCTGGAAACATTCTTTGATTTAAATAATAAATCGATTATAATCCTCACAAAATATCAAATCAAATCGCGATTTTTTCCTCGATTGAGAAAAGGTTGCTTCAAACTGTATAAAAATTTAATTAATAAAAAATTAGGCTTCTTCAGGAATAGAAGGTGAATATTTCATTAGGACAAATTCATTCTCACTTTTCGGCGCTTACAATAGTTACACATTTAAAAGATTATATCTCAATAGCACTTATTGTTTTCTCTAACTCTGTAGTTTTACATTTGCACCAGATATGGATGCACAAATCTTTGGACCTGATTTTTTTTTTAGAACAGGATCAAATCATCTTAAAAATTTGGGTAAATGCCCCAAAAAGGAATGAATTAAAATAGTAAGTTTATGGGATATATGGAATTAATCCAGATTCGCCTTTGACCCTTCCAGTGATAATGGACATTTGAAAGTTTTTATAATTAGTGTGTACAGATTTGATTCAAAGAGCGTTATAGGGTTAAAATTATTATACGAAAAATTTAACTTGGCATTCTCTTCATATAATAATCACAGATTTCCATAGAAAATAAGAAAATTATAAGATGAATATCTCGATAGCGCAATATAACGGGATTCAAATTTGGGTACGGAATTTTATTCTCTAATCCCGAACTGCACTTCAATTTCCGTTTTATTTTCATGTCACTCATTTGAATTAATTAACCCGATCTCACTCATCAATTGCAATAATTGGCGGCGAATTTCAAACAGTAAGATTCTTCGTCGTAGTACCAAATGTCAACGTCGTAAGTCTGGATAAATGGACATTCTTGTATGAAAGTGCTAAGAAAGATAACCACCACAAGTGTAATGGAACAAAGTACAGTAGCGAGTAAAACTCTTTACAAAATTACCGTGGTTTTTCATGATACATTTTTTTTTTGTTAACTTTACATACAAATATAGTTCATACTGTAATAAAACCCATTTAAATTAATGTTACAAACTTTATAAAAAATTTATGAAAATTCAACAATTTTTCATCAAAGTTTTAGAATTTTTTAAAAGAATGTTTAGAAATTTTTCGGGTATTCAATTTAATAGCTTATTTAAGTTTAGTTTAGTTAGCTAAAAGCTGATTTTTTAATAATTTTTGGAATGTTTGGGCTTGGGAACTTTTTTTTCATAAACCGTATGCATTTTATAAAAATTCCCTTTGATTTGTAATAATTTTATATGCCGATAGTATGCCGCACCACATAAAGTAAGTAAATACTTATGTATATAGGCGATATATGAAAAAAGTTTCCCCTGGGAAAATTACAACAAAATTTTTTTTTTTTTAATTAACAGCAGTTTTTAGCAACTACAAACTCAAAGTTTATTATACTAAAATTAAGTAGGCTCTAAAACTATATACCCAAAATAAATTTCCAAACATTAAAAAAAAACTGAAATATTTTGATGAAAATTTGTTGAATTTTTTTAAATTTTATATAAAGTTTGAAACATTAGTTTAAAGTTTTTTTTGTTATAGTATGAACTTCGGTTTTATATAAAATTAATGAAAACAATTTTCGAAAAACTTTGCTAATATTATAGAAAAATCGCCAATCGATCCGTTTTGCACGCCAGTGTTTGTTCGTATGTATTTATTTTATACATATACAATGTACTTATGTGTTACTGAACTCAAGGCTGCTAGTGTGAAATGGTAACACTTGGTAAGGTCAAATTCTTAAATCTATATTTTATCCAAATTAATTTGTGTGCTTCACAATTTCAACTGTATTTTAGTAATACTTAGCCAATGCAATGTAGCTTATTTAAAAATTTTCTCACAAAATTCATGCAGCCAATTATGTACAGGAGTATACATGGTTTCTTTATGTAGTTTTCTCTAAGCATTTCGTATTTGCAAAAATTAAATCCATTACACTCTTTCTCTCGCTGGACATGCATTACTATATATGGCTGTATTTGTGTTCCAAGAAAACAACAACAAGCATTTAAATACATAAGTGTACTATGAAAGAGGCAATTAATAATTAATTAAGATGAAATAACATAAATTCATTTTTAACAAGCGACCAATGCCAAAAACAAGCAGCTTGTAACAGCAGGGGACGGGCTAAATATTTTGAAGTCAACAAACTATGGGGTGTGACAAAGTGAAGGTGCGAAGCGTTGTCGATTACCGCCCAGCAGGAAATTCAGAGCAATTCATTTTCACACATTTCTTCTTTTCCATATAGCTGGTTTTTCGTTAGTTAAGAAATAGGAGTAACATTTTCTCTTTCGATATACTCTCCATATATTTTGGATCTATCCAAGGATTAAATGTTTTTAGTTTCATTTTGATAACAGTGACTTCGTTTTACATAGAAGTTGGAAACAGAGTTCCTGAGTAATAATTATTTGAGCATTGAGTTTCAAAAGTCATCCTAGTTTTAATATGAGTTATACAAGTTTTTTGATAATAATTATGAGTCAGACAATGTTTTTTGTTATCGATATTTATTATTTTAAAATTTATATTATTAATGGCTTTTCATAATAATTATGATTGAGAACAATTTATTAAGTCAACAATAACTATTATTTTGATACTTATATTATATTATAAAAATCTTTCCGTAATAATAATCAGCGAGACAAATTTTTTTAAGGTTTTCAATACATTTATTTTGAGACTTTTATTATAAGAGTTTTTGCATAGTAATTATGAGTGTGAGAACTTTTTTTTTACGTCTTGAAAGACTGCACTATTTCGGGATCCAAAATAGAACCGAACTAAACAAGAAGTGATGCCGAACTTGTCTCGTAATTATTTCGAAATAGTCCCGTATCAGTCGCGATCTAATCCCGAAATGGTACTAAAAAAGTCCCATCCTTCAGGAGTTAAAAAATTTTTTCTCACTGATAATCGTTATAGGAAGACTTTTATAAAATAAATTTCAAGAGAAAAGTCTTTGAAGACTTAAAAAAGTTTATGTCGCTGATAAGTATTATGTAAGAACTATTATAATTTAAGGCTTCGAATGATTGCTTAGATTATTTGAAAAATTTGTATCTTATTATATCAATTATTGATTAACTTATAACCTGTTTCTGGGTTTTTGGAAGTAATTATCCGAAATCGAGAGATGAGCCTTCGAAATTTGAAATTCAACCTTCGCTAAAATATGTTTTTAAATTATTACTTACATATGTATATATGAAAACAACTAAAAAGTAAAAATATTTGCCTCACCCGCCTTTTGCTCTCAGTTAAATGGTATATATGTAACTTTTTTTGTTCTCACTTATAATACAATGTTTAATTTCTGATTTTCGAGGAAATAAAGACCTTATATTTCTACAAATTTTAATTCCCTAAAGAGCTCTTCCTTGGACCTCTTCTATCGACTATAATATAAGTTTGAACAAAACAAGTCATATATCATTTAGATAAGAGCAGAAGGCGGACCACGCCTATATTTTAGTCTTTTCAGTTGTTTACATATAGTAATTAAAAATTGTTTTGTAGCGAAGATCGAATTTCGAACTTCGAATGCCCATATCTTGAGTTTTGAGACTAACTTCGAAAAACGGAGATATTATGTTTTTAGACTACATCTATTAATTCGTTATTCGTTATTTTGAAAATTATAGCCATCTGAAAAACCCACGCTCACCTCTATATATGGGCAATTTACAAAAACTCAAAATATTCAACTTCTTTTTGTAAAATTATGGTGTAAATTGGTTCAAATGTGATACATTTGGAATTTTAGAGAGAAATAAATGAGCGACCATAAAAATCAAAATTTTGGTAAACGGGTGTGGCCCTGCATACTTTAAAGCAAGCATTTTAATTCTGTTTACGAAGTTTTAAAGAAATTAGAAAAAAGTGTCATATAACGATAGCATATAAATCATGTACTAAAATCGTTAAAATTCGATAGG
Organism: Anomoia purmunda; assembly: GCA_951828415.1. Taxonomy (NCBI): domain Eukaryota; kingdom Metazoa; phylum Arthropoda; class Insecta; order Diptera; family Tephritidae; genus Anomoia; species Anomoia purmunda. The sequence continues at coordinate 22,677,909 of OX639993.1, forward strand.
AAGAATTTAATTAAAAAAGGGATATAAGTAAAAGCCAAAATTTGGGAAAGCGATCGTGGTGTGTTAAACTCGTACTATTTTATTTTTTATTTTTATTTAAATAAACAAAAGCCGGTTTTCAAAATGAAGAATCTTATATTAAATATTAATAAAACATTTAACTAGATTTTTGAAAAATTTCAATGTATGTATGTTTTTTTTTTGACTTCGATGACACCATTAAGTATTTCACAAATTCCATTTGCTTCTACTCCTGACTCTTTTTTCATATGGCAACAGAAATTTGCTATAATTTTTCCTACAGGGCAACACATATGTACATACCATATGTAGATATATATTTAGTTATATCAACTGCTCGCAGCGTATTGTAAAAGATAGCTGTGCGAAATTAAGTAGCTGCAGGCAGATACTTTTCGCAAGATGGTATCTTAGGAGTGTAACCGGTGAAATGAGTGATGATGGGAAGCCGACAGAGTCTTTCAATAATTTTTTATCACTACATTTTCTCTAAACTTACTATGGACTCTCGCTGACTGCTGTTGGTGTTGTAGCTGTTGTTGGCGTTAATTGTGTTTTTATTGTGCTTGATGGGGTGGTAATGGTGGAAGAACTGAACACATCACTCCCTCAAACAATGGCAGTCTATTTTCTTAATAAATTTGACCTGCATACCCCAACTGAAGTCGGGTGGTGGTAGGTGGCGGAGGAGGCGCTATAATATTTGCGTAAAAGTCACATATTTGATACATTTAAAAACTCCGGCCAGCTACTGTAACAACTTCTTCAGGCGCACAGAAGCAACAACAACAAAACATTAGCTTATTATACCAAGTCCACACGACAAAGAAAACCAGCTGTTTATGGCTCATTCGCCCTGCAAAAAGTGTCTAACTTTATTACAAAAAAAAAAATCATTGATAATATCGAAAACACCTACATAAATTTTTTGTGGTGTTTTAATAAGCAACTCTGTCTTCGATAACTTTTTGCCAAAAACTATCGATGATTTGCGCTCACTAGTTTAGGAAAAGAAATAAGAACAATAATAATAAAAAAAATTGGGTGAAGAAAAACTGAAATATTTATAAAAAATGGCATTGCTTGATGTGCTCAGAGCTAAGCTTTTATTTTTGGAGGCTATTTTGGTTACCCGATTTCCTTAGGGTAAAAAAGGTAAATAAATAGAGAAATGCCATGCTAGGAACGGTAACTGGATAGTCATGTTTAATACTGAAAACATCTCATAAAAATAACTTGTTTTGATTGCCGTGTGGACATGGTATAATATTGACCACACATGCTTCTAATGCATTCATTGATGCATTGCATCGCTTTGAAGTTTTATTGAATGCAACAAGCATTGTACTCGAAAGGGATGCTACGAACATAACTACATATTGAATAATAAAATGTGTTAAGTGCGCAGTTAAAGTGCGGAATGATATTTAACTTGGTAAATGGATACTCGATGCTATGCTTTTGTTTGCTTTTATAGCTACGAAAAAATGCTTTATGAGTTGTATTAGGGTGAGAAGTAGTATTGAGTTAAATAAACTTTTTGCACTATGCTAATTTTAGCGTAGTACCCTCGGCGCAAAGGTTGGCTCCTTTCGCAAAGTTTTCGTTCTTATTGGTTGAGCTCCAGCACTTTTGCTTTGGAACATAGTAATAGGGGTATATTTTTACGAAAGAAGTCATCATCTAGATCAGTGGTTCTTAACCTTTTTGCCTTTTTACAGCAAAATAATTAGTGACTACACTGGTGTTGTATTTTTGAGCAAAGATCATGCATACGCGGAGTTATGTTTATAGAAAGTGCACACCGCATGTCATGCTGAGGATCCAACCTACTCCTGTACTTATTCTTCATAACAGCAAGGCATAAAAATCCTGCTTCACATAAATAAGTAGTTGGGAAAGGTAGCAGGGCTTTTTCAGCTTCATTGCTCAGAACAGGCTTCCCAGATAATTGTGCCCAAAATTTTGTGAGACTCGTTCTGGCAAATCTCTCTTTTAAAACTACATCACCTTGCATTTCGAGCAATTCTTCTTGTAATCCAGCTGAATCGTTTTCAACGCCCATTACATCTACTTCAAATGGATTTCTTACCCAATTGTATTTCACGATATGGACATTTTGTGGAATATATCTTTCCATTTCGTTTTCAAGTTTTGTCAAATATTCTAAAAAAAAATAGGCATGGCCACCACGAAAATGCGGTTGCCATTAAGATTAAGATCTTCCAAAAACAAGTTTAATGTTGGAAACGCTGCCAATTGACATTGGCAATTTTATTTTTCCAAAGTATTATTTTTTTTTTTTAAATCAGTAATTTTTTCATAAATGTCTACTACAGTGCGATTTTGACCTTGCATTTCTGTGTTCAACTGATTCAAGTGGTGGAAAATATCACCTAAATATGCCAATTTAGCCATCCATTTGTTGTCACTGAAGCGATCAGCATATTCGTGTCTTTTATCTGTCAAAAATATCTCTATTTCTGTTTTAAGAGAAAGAACTCTAGCTAGAATCTTTCCGCGGGAAAGCCAGCGGATATCCGAATGGTATAATAAATTCTGGTGATCTGAACTTATTTCTTCGCACATCAGCCGAAATATCCGAGAGTTCATAGCGCGTGCCTTTATGAAATTTATAATTTGTATTACGTCCTTTAACACCTGATGTAGATCTGGCTGCATATCACGTGTAGCCAAGTTTCCTCGATGTAAAAAGCAGTGTATTAAAACAACGTCTGTATTTCGTTCCTTGACTTTGGCACAAAACCCGATGCGACTCCCTATCATTGCCGGCGCTCCATCTGTACAGACTGCGAGTCAATTGTCCCACAGTAATTGGTGTTCCATAAAGAACTTGGCTATTAAAAGAAATATATCAGCCCCAGAGAGCTTTTCACAAAACAGGAACTCTTCATTGAAATTTTGAGGAGTTCTGTATCTTCAATATCAACTGATTCGTCGATTTGAATTGAAAATTTGATAGCTTTTTTGAGATCCGTTATTAATTGTTCTAAAATATCTAATGACATTAAACCTATTCTCTTTTTCACAGTATCGTTTGAAATTGGCACCATTTCGCGATTTCATCTCCACAGACAGTTCTTGCCATGGCTATTGCAGTTGGGTTAATCAACTGCTGGGCAATACTATGGGGTTTTTTACATTGAGCTACTTTTAAAGCTACTTCGAAAGAAGCGTAGGTAGTTTTTTCTAACGAAACGGTTGTTGAACTTGATGGTGCATCACGTGCTTGTGTTTCTTTTTCTTTCCAAAACAAAATAAAAATATTCGCAATTTAAAACGTGAAGTTTTACCACTTCTTTAAAGTCGTTTGGGGGATTTCCGCGACCCAATCCAATACCTCTCGCGACCCGAGGTTAAGAATCGCTGGTCTAGATAAACAATGTTATATTTCAGCACTGGGTCTGAAGAAATCTTAGCCCACCTGATAGTAACCAAACTAAACCAAACCAAGGCGAATTCGTAGCAGAATGCTTGTTCTATTTTCGCCTTGCGCGGTGGCAATGTCAGAAATGTTTGTTTCGTTTACAGTTTCACTTTCTATTTACTTTCGAATTGGAAAATTCACGCTTTCTTTCTTTTTTGACTTTCCATCGCTTCTCTTATTGATCTCTTTCTTAGTTGCTCTGTCAATCACTTCTCTCAAAAGCAGGAAAAAAAACACATGAAGTTCATATATTTGTAACAGCGCTACCACCTTATAAGAATTGGAACTCTCAAACCGCGGTGTGGTTAGCTATAGGTAATGGTGTGGATTAATTTTGATTTGAGATTTGGTTGGGACATAGTATAACAAGTGAAGATGTTATATCTAAGTTTTGCTTGTATGCGGCGGATAGAGTTGTCAACGCTTGATAATAATAAAAGAACGAAAAACGGTGACTCCAACAACTGACTATACCGTCATTTTTTACAATGTTTTTCCTGCTAAGTCTTTTTTTATTAATTTTTATAAAATTTAAGTTTATAATATAACAAAAAAAACCGTCTAAATTAAAATTATGCTATCGCAAACTAAAATTTACAAACTTTATACAGAATTTATAAAAATTCGGCAAATACTCAACAAAATAAATAATAATACAGTGCAAGTCTAAAGTGGCTAAACATTTTTGTTGATTTTTGACAATGTTTGAAAATTTTAGTTTTAAACACATTTTCCCGTATAACGAATGGATTTTATATAAATTCCCGAAAAATGTTAATTATTGTGGGGTCGATCTTTCGCATCTACTGACATGTAAACTGCACGTAAAATGAAAAAGAATTCCAAGACCGAAATTCCAAAAAAATCAACTTTAAATTCACAAAGACACTTTAAATTCTAAAAAATTCTTATTAAAACTTTGTTGAATATTTATAAATTTTGTAGCAAGTTTGAGATTTTAATTTATAAGTTTTTTGTTATAAACGTGGCTATTATCGGATTTCGCTCAATACCTCCCTATCGTGGGTCAAGGGCCGGTTTCGTTGAGATATCTCAATATTTAATCGAGTTATCCGCCGCACAGACGGACGGGCGAGGGGCAGCGCCTGCGTCTGGCCTGCTCAGATAAATATTTCCCCTGATAGGCGACATCTATGTGTCAATATTTAGCCAACCGATGGAGCTTGTCATTCCCATAGTTAGTGACTTCGCTTTATTTGCTCAACGCCAGCTCTTATTCGATAATCAAAATAAAATAGTGCAATTTTTTATAACACCAACATATGGCACATAATCTGGGGAATTAATGTAAGGCATCTTGTGATAATACTGTTAGACTTTTTTTTACAAATTCTTTGGCGACTTGTGTAACAAAAGATCGAAGGCAACAAAAAAGTACATTTTTTGACAGTAAAACTCTGCTGAGCACTAATTTGGTTTCTACAAATTATAATGTAAATTAGTGCTCTAAGTATACAGCACACACGTTTTTTGTTTAGTGTTTTGAACATTTTGTAGAATGTCAGTATGCAAATAAATTGACCACTTAACTCGTTGGCTAATTTGAATTTGAATATAACTGGTAATTTATTTGTGTGACCGGGGAAAAAAGTATAAATATCTTTAAGGATTACTATAACTTAAAAATGTAGTTTATTTACTAGTGGAATAATACAACGAGGGCACAATAGAAACCAAAATAACGGAAAATCTGTAAAAACTTCCCTTATTGCTTGAAAATATATGACATTAGTGACGAGCATCAGCTGAATGTAATCTGTTCAAAAGATAAACATCGATAATTATGGTGGCACAAGAGATCTCAACTATAATTATGAAATTGTTCAAAAGAATGGAAAATACTGGCAAAGTGAAAATCAACTGTTAAGCTGAATACAATTTTTTTTTTAAATACAATAAATAACAAACATAAGAAATACTAAAAATACAAACAAACGAAAATACATAGTATCTACATATGTAAAATAAAAAAGTGGCTGATCAAAATTATTTGGTTAGGCAAAAGAAATGACTTGAAGAAAGTTGGAAAGACCTTCACGGCATGCCATAACTGTTTCAGGTGATTAAGTCAAAACATTGCGGCAAAATTAACAGTGTCCGCCAAACACAAGCTAAGAAATTGAAGAAAGCAAAATGAAGAAGAAACAAAAAGTTGAATGTTTTACATTCAAATAAGAACATAATTAAATCAACATAACGGTTACACTTTTGACCTGCACATAAAGCCAATTTAAAAATGTACATACATAGTTACAACTTGCTTGAACTGTCAAATCAACGACAGCTTAATGATCATTCAAACTGACAATACGCCGGCCAATTTGAATGCCAGTGTCATTAATTTGATTTCAAAAAAAAAAAAAAAGAATCCAAGAGAAATAAAAACTTATGCCACACGATTCTAATGCAAATTTTGTTTACAATTTTCGACTTGCTTTGTCTGCTTCAACCACCTTTTCTTTTTTTTTTTTTTGTTTTTTTTTTGTGGTTGTTGCTGTCTTTGGGGTCGTTGTCACTCGAAAAGCTTCAGCTGTGCCATCAAAACTGTTGACAATGCACAGATGACAGGCAATAAAAGTGACACAAATAATACAAGAATACCTAGAGTACATAAATAACTTTTCATTAACTTAGTTCTTTTATATTTAAATTATTTTTATTTTTTTTTTCGTCTTTTCGATGGCATGCATTGTATTGAGTTTTATAGAAAGTGAGTTTATAAATAAAAAATAAAAAAGTAAGTGAGAAGGGAAATGACAAGTGGCTGTACTCGCATTAAATGTAGTGGTAACGAAAAGAAGCGCATTATTAGTGTAATGAATTTCGAAAGCCGTTAGAAATGAGCGCTAGATTTTCCGACAATTAAATTTTAAGTTCACGTTCGCTGTGTGTTTGTACAACAAAATACGCACAGTAGGCCTTGAATTTAAAAGCCGTACAAAAAACTCGCCGCCATAAAAGTTCAGAGTCAGTTAAGCTTAAAACACCGAAAAGTGAAGAAAGTGCTAGTCTCGTCAATAATTTTTGTGTGTGTGCATGTTTTTTAATTTGACAGAAATGTTAGGAGAAGATAGAGATTTTAGTTTTATGAATGGAAAAGAAAATAAACTAGAAAAAAATATTCAAATATTCAAAATAGCATTTTATAATTCTTGTTGGCATTGAAGGTTCCGAAACCGATGTAATTTTCGGAAAATTATCAGGGAACGTAACGGTATAACCGGTATTATTATTATTATTATTATTAAGCATAGTTTGCAAAGTATGATATTATAAGTTTTATATAAAAATAAAATTTTTAAAGTTATTTTTTGAGTGTTTTTTGTTTTTTATGGAATGTAATGGATCTAATTTTGAGAAAATTATCAGGGATCGTAACGGTTATAAGTTTTATATAAAAACAAAATTTTTGAAGTTATTTTTTGAGAGTTTTTTGTTTTTTATGGAATATTATGTATCTAATTTCGGGAAAATTATCAGGGGTCGTAACGGTTATAAGTTTTATATAAAAATAAAATTTTTAAAGTTATTTTATGAGTGTTTTTTTGTTTTTTTAGAGAATAAAGGTTTTATTTTTAGTTTTAGTTTTCCTTAGAAAATACCGATTTTTTTTCTTTACGAAAGAAAAGCTTTTTTTAGTTACATATATTTTTTGCTTAGAAAATCAATTTTTTTTTTAATTTTATTTATTGCTTGGATAATGCGTAGCTATTTTTTAGTTTCATATTGTTTTTGTTGTTTTGCAAATAAAAGAGCTTTTTTGAGTTTTATTTTTTTGCTAACAAAATTTATTTTTTATTTTATTTTTTTTTAATTTAATTTTTTTGATTAATATAACAATTTTTTAAATTTTATTTTTACGTTTCTTTAGGTTTATTTTTTGCTTGAAAACAAATGCTTTTTTGATTTTTGTTGTTTACAAAAGTAATTTTTGGAGTTTTATTTATTGCTTGGAAAATAATATTAATTTTGTGAGTTTTATTTTTACTTAGAAAATAAAAATTTTTTTTTTAGTTTTATTTGCTGCTTGAAAAACAATACTTAATTTTCGAGGTTAGTTTATTTTTATGCTTGAAGTAATTATTTTGTTTAGCTTTTTTTTACGTTTTTCTTAGGATTAGGTGTTGCTTAGAAAATAAATGCTTTTTTAAGTTTAATTGTTTACAAAAATTATTTCCGGAGCAATAAATAAAAATTGCTTCGAAAATAAAAGTAATTTTTTGAGCTTTATTTTTTATTTTACTTTATTAATATATACAAAGTTTTTTTAGCATTATTTGCCGCTTAGAAAATAAAAGTTAATTTTTTGGATTAATTTTTGTACGAAAAATAAAATTTATTTTTTTTAGCGAAATTAATAATTATAAACCGGAGCCAAGAAATGTAAACCACATTTCGTGGTTTTCTATATCAATAGTGCATAAGTTTTTGATTCCACAACAACTTATTTTCTGCGAAAATGTAAAATGGATTTTATAAGTATGCATTACAAAAAAAAAAAAAAAAAACAGTAACTGATTTTTAATAATGACTTTTATAAATAAAGCCTTCAATAACTGATCATAATCTACAAACAAAAGCTAGGTATTAAAGATGTTAGTCGTCATATTTTGACATCTCTTAAAATAAAACACACATAGCTTTTATATGTTCGGATAATAAAGTCGCTAAACTGTGAAGCGCCGAGCTGCTCGTAAAAGTGCCGTCACAAATACACATTTGTTGTTGGCAATTAAAAAAAATACTATAAAATCGACACATCCAGTTGCACAGTAAATAATAATTATAATGATGATACGAAAATAATAAGACAAATGTGTGAATGCAGTTACATACGTACGTAGATATTCAGCTAGGCAATGGAAAGCATAAATTTCAACAACCTGTCACAAATGACTTTAATTAAAATATATATGGAAAATTATAGTAACAAAACATTGTATCATAAAATTAAATGAAATTAAATTAAATTGAAATGCTAACTTATATAAAAAGAAAAGAACAGTGTCTGATTATGCGCCTGAGCGGCATTTAAAATACGTTGAAAGGTTTGGGCTTGCGCGACTAAGTAACTGGCAGGCCCCAAAAGAAATGCCGTTAGGAGAGGAGGTAGTACATATTTAGAACTAGGATTAGAGAAAGTCGTGCCCAGCGCAGTAAAAAGCAAAAAATATCACAGCCGGTCATTTACATCGATATTGTTCTTCAGTAATTGAATAACTATAGATTAAATTTTGGCCTATTTTCCAAAAGTAACCATCGCATGTATTTAGGGTACATTCCACTTTTTATCAGTTCCGGGTAATCAGAACAACGTAATATAATTTTTGTAGAATCTACGAAATTGCCGCCAATGGCAGCGGTGATAAAGTTGACACATTTGTGCTTTTTTGGTACAGTTTTCAGAATCAAAATACCATAGAATGCAGCGCTGCTTATATTCAGTTTTCTTTTTGATTAGAAAATTTCTATTTTAGAACCAGTGACAAAAAAGATGACGCAACACAAAATGACTCCACAAATGTTCAGCTAATCTTTTCAATTCTGTATTTGATAAAAAATTAATGAAGAATGTGATTAAAAGTAAAAACCGTTGCTTTATTAATAAAAGCAAACGAGTGCCTGAGAGATTGTGAGTGGAAACTTTTTGGGAATTTCCTGTGTTTCCCCTTTTCTCATATCATAAATAAAAATTTCAGAAAATGGGATAATCGCTTGATTTGTTTTAGAGTAGAAGTATTTAAAATGGAGTTGTTGCAAAAAAGTAACTAAGTTCTAAAGGGACAAGTCTTAAATCATAATATTTTGTTGTGGTTTTTAGATTTAAAGATCTTTATATAGCTGAAATCGTCAAAAGAATTTACAAAAATCAAATATGTTTACATATGTTTACATATTTTTCCCGAAAATGGGTTGGTGGGTAGGCGCCTGCAGCGGCTCACATAGGTCATAGATAGAATGTTCATTTTGTAGCCACAAAATTTACACCATCTAAAGATTATCCCTTGCTGAACCGTTTCGTTTCGCTGATGAATCTCATTAGGCAGTAGATGTGAGACCGTTTTCTTCTCGTTGTTCTTAACGCATCTACAGTATCTTCGGAAAAGCACGCTCAACCTCTGAGCATTTTCTTATATTCGACAGTTGAGCTCCAACAACTTTAGAAATATTCTCTCTGTTTAGAAACCAACGCTTAGTGATCGTTTTCGGGTCCATTTAGACCATGTCTGCCGTGAGGTTCGACAAGTCATACTCTAAGTCCATCATTAATTAGCTTATTTATAAATACATTCTCTGAGTAGCAGTTTGCAAGTCACATACAGCATACCAATACGTTCCTTTTAGGGGAGCGAAGTAAGGTACTGTGTGTTCTGCTTGGCCATCTCCTGTACCGATAGGCGCTAGTCCAGCGCGATGTTTGAGTTAAACGTGAAGGAACTCAGAGCTTTGATGGCAGCCTGGCTATCACTAAAAATGAAGATGTCTTTTCGTAGAATTTCGGTTCCAAACTTCTCTACAGCTGTCATAATAGTTGAGACCTCAGCCTGGAATATGCTGTAGTAGTCTGGTAACCTAAAGGAAATCCACAGGGGAGGGTTTTGTGAGAAAACGTCTCCTTCCACCTTACCGTCTGGTTTCGGGCCATCTGTATGGATGTTAGTGCTATCAGGTGGAGTGTTAATGTCTAGTTTCTACTCCTCCTTACTTGGAATTCTCGTAATAAAATTGATCAGAGAAACCGATGGCGAAGCACATCGATCTGCACTACTCGGAATAAAGCAAAACTTGTTTGATATACAAGAGTCTCCCTGGGTTTCAGAATGCCACTGAGATGTCTCTCTTAATCGCAGAGCGTTCAAAACATCATTTGCCGTAGTTCTGAGCATGAAGCTTATGCAGATGGTACTAGATCTTTGCACCTCGGTGAGTAACCTGAGGTTAGCATATTTTTTTAACGCAGTCCCAAATACGATGGCTCCATATAGGAGAATTGGTCGGATTAAGTTTGCAATGCTTGTCTACGACTCTTTTCCAGGTATGGAGGGTTACAGAAGGCTTTTTAATAACGTTGAATTATAGTCTTTTTCAAGCTCAATTTCTTATCTAAAATAAAGCGTAGAAATTTGGCAAAGGTAGCAAAACTTAACAGGACACCGTAGAGGTCCCAACAATAGTTTGCAAATAAATTTTTGAATGAACTCCATATTTTAGAACATTGTCGATTCATATCATCTGTATGCGAAAGAACAATATTAGCTTAAAATAAATACATATTCAAGATTTTACCCAATATGCTACAAAGTGATGTTACTGTTTAGAGAAAGTTATAAATAAAACTCTTTGTATCGAAATTAGACATTTACGCCGCCGAGCTACGCCGCCGCCGCCGCCGATTTTTACCAGTTCAAACGCGCCGCCTCCGAGTAAACAGGAAAATGGCGCGGCGGCGTGGTTCGGCGTACCATAACGTTTGGTACAATCTAAAATTATTTCCATGATAAAAAGCAAATTATGAAGACTTAACGTAATTTTTTTGAATATTTGGCTATTAATTCTATAATAACATGATCTCATCGATATATTACTATGAATTGAACTGTGAAGTTTTGTTTTGTTTTACTTTATTAAATAGGCATTTACGCCAATTGTACTACGACTTTTTTTTATAACTATGTTTGAAACATCTTTTTTCAATATAAAACTTTTCTCCAATTTCATGTAGTATTTATTTTGTTTGTAATTCTAACTATTGTATTTAGGAAAATTTCATAAATTTGTTGCATAGAAAGCCAGTTCGCCGCCGCCGCCGGTTCTATTAGTGCTTTACGCCGCCGCCGGAGCGAAAGCATTCGGCGTAAGCCTCTAATCGAAATCACTCGCTAGATTTCAAGAAAGTGAGTATAAAAAATGAAAACATGTAGTACATGATAAAAAATTTAATACATAGATAATTAAACAATAGAGGTCATTGTTCAATTGCATAGTAAAATGAGTACTAAAACGCCAGCAGACAAACAAGCGCATGTAAATTTCATATCTACGCTTTTACTACTCGTATTTGCATTGCCTGTAACGCCGCCGCCACTCTATGGGTAGGGTACACGCATCGGTGCGTTTCCATTATATGCGCAGTCAGCTATTTAACTGCGAAGATAATTTGATAAAAACACAGGTAGTCTAAGTATCAGTAGATAATTTGAATGCACAGTGGGATTTGTACAAAACACAACAGAGTAGAGGCAGAGCGAGCGAGAGAGAGTATTACGAGAGTCGATACGTCGACGTGGCAATGCACTTTACCGAGCCGCTGCACTTGCGCTATGCAACGTTTTTGTGATGCTCAGATAAGCGGCAAAGTTTCGCCACCAAGCTATGCCAAGATACGCGCTGTCATTGACGGTACGAGTACTAAGTAGCAGCACTCTGACCGTCGATTAAAATTATATGTAGTTTATATCTATAATGGCATTAGCAGTTAGCGGTGGAAAAAAACATTCACAAAAACATTGTGCATTTAAACAATTATGATAGCGCGACAACAACAACCATAACTATATGCTGCTGCAAAGATAGCAACTGCAATTATGATAACCACGTTAATAAAGCGCGCAGCCACTAACTAACTACAAGTAACAAGCGGCCATTTGTGGCAAGCACCTTTAGTAGTTGCGGCAGGTTGTAAGCAACAAAAATATATATTTAGTAAATAAATTAGAAAAAAGCGGCTTGTGGATTTGTGAGTGTGCGCCTGCGCTTAGGCCTAACACACATTTGTCGCCAATCTGGCATCATTGTTAGCGTTTTTGTTGGCTGTGCATGCGCCGCGCGCACTATCATCATTAACTGTGAACGTCATTGTCATCGCTTCGCGTTTTATTGTAGTTGTCGCATTGTCGTGTTCAGCGGAAGGAACAATGCTTTTATTGTTATTATTGCATGCGTTTTTCTTTCTCTCGTTCATAATTGTCGCGGTTGATCTAAGTGCTCCCACTTGTACTGAACTAACTGATTGTTAAATTCTGCTCCTATTTTTGTTATTGTTGTATATGACTACCCATCAAAGAATTGGTTTTGAGATTTTAATGAAACTTTTACCAAATTGGAAATGATTTGTTGTCGAATCCGTCATAAAATAGTTGACTCCTTTTCGTATGAATTTACTTTTATAATTTCCAAAAGAATCTACATATCTGTTTACTTGCTGTTAATTTTTAACGATTTCGTTACTATTCGTCGCTCCTGCTAGGGCAGGTACCTTGACGTGGTGCAGGGGCTTAATCGAAGCATAAATCGTATTCTACAATCGAAATGAGGCATTAAGGTAACTCAATTTCAGGGAAGATTTGAAATTGAGCTGGGGAGCAAAGGTTCATGGAGTACGACCGCGCTGGAAGGTCATCTCCGACCTAGTAATCTGCATTGGTACACGGACGTATCAAAACCTCCGGAGGGTATAGGGGTTGTGGTCTTCGGTCTCAGTACACACACGTCTGTGCCAAAGGGTAAGATGCTTGGCATATTTCCAGCGGATGTGTATGTCATCCTCCCATGTCCAGAAGGTAACCTAAATAGGAACTATCGCAATGAGCGGATAGTCATTTCAAGCGACAGCCAAGCAGCACTCAAGCCCCTATCATCCTTTGAGATCCCATCCTCATTGGCGTTTAGAGTATAAAAAAACTCAACTCTCTAGCAACCCATATTCGTGCCCAGCTCATTTGGGTTTCGGACCACAAAGGCATTGAAGGTAACGAGGAGGCGGATGGATTAGTTAGAGATGTGGTGGTAAAAACAGCCATAGGATTCGAGCCATTCCTGTCGATAGGGCCGCATACTATAAGGGAGGTGCTTAGGAAATAGGCAAATACTTTGAAGGAAAGGCACGGCACCAGATGAAGCGGGTTACAGCAGGCGAAATGTTTACTGGGAGGGTATAATAGTAAACGATCTAAATAGTTTATCGACCTCTCTAAAAACAACTTGAGGATACTTGGAGGTTTTTCTACAGGTCACTGCAGGCTGCTAAGTTATCTACACAGGCTCGGAATATGGACGAATGAGTTGTATCGCTTCTGTGACTCGGCCACGGAAACCCAGATGCACTTGCTTTTCTATCTATCTATTTACTATTCAGATCTAGAAATCTGATTAAGAGATGTGGTGGTCTCCGAAATCGTAGCTATAGTTTCTACCGCTCTGACTGTTGTTGCCTTTTTCTAAAACCTTGCAGCATCACAGCGACATTAACAACATTTAAAGCTATCATTTCGCCAAAGAAGCTTTCAATCTAAATCAAAACAAAACGAAACAAACAAGGCGAGAGAAGGAGCCTACGATGACTCTATTAACCACCTGAAATAGTCTGGCCAGTCCTGAAGAGCCATATTAATGTCAACGGTAAATCACATGAGTATTTTGAGTACCAGTTTCGATAGCTTGCTATTCTTTTTAGCAATCGTAACCGCAATCGTCATTAAAGTACAAAGCCTTAAAAGAGTCCTCAAATCGCTTTCCGAACGGCAGCATTTGAGGCGAAGACAAATAAACTTTGTTGGAAACATGCAAGGCAGTTGGTTTGGTAGGTCGCTACTAAGCTTCGTAGCACCGATGTGATCGCCAAGAACTAGTAGTTAGTACACAGTGGACGAAGTTATATACCGACTAGAATGCAGCACTCCGGACGATGAAGGGAAGTCTTTTAATGTCACCTGCACATCAACCTAATTGGCACCTGTTTGCTGAAAATCCTTCTCCGAGGCACACCAGAAGGCACTTCGGGAAGATGGCACATAGACTAACCATAAACCTCTAGTAGAGGAAGAGCTCCAGCTGCCTTGAGAGTTACGCGTTGCTCTCTCATAACTGCGATCTGAGCTCCTACTTATCCATAATTAATCCAGACGTCTCCTACATATGCCTGCCATGTGCAGATTCTCCGCACGAGACCAATCGTCCAATCATATACTCCCTTAAACCAACTCATCTAACACCTCTTTTTCTCCCAACCCGTGGAAGCAGCGAATTTCTCGGCCTTGCTTCTAGATGAGTTTGCTGGCCATGGCTAAAACAACCTTGCAGGGCGTCGACAATAAAAAATCAAGCCAACATTGGGCCAGCACTTTAGAGTCCGACAAATTTAAAGACATGCGAAATTATTTATAAATACGAAAACTTTGCTTTACTGGGTAATTGCTCGTGGAGCAGCAACCACACGCACACCCATAGAGAGCGTTGGCGGCGTTCCCCACAGCAGCAACAATAATTATAGCAAAAATTTAATTTTCTATGCGTTTTTCTTTCCACACTTCTCATTAATTTTTCAGAAAGAATAAGAATAATAGATGAGAAGATTGTGACATTATTGCGTGATAAAGAAGTGATGACGGGGAAGAAGCGGGGAGTGAAACAAAACCCAAACATGCATATTTTCGTGGCAGCATTTGTTAGTTTTTTTTTTTATAGCCAAGCGCACTTTTACAAAGGGTAATGTACCTTGTTAACCTAACTGTTGTTTATAACCGAACTGTAGTTTAGAGAAAAAATAAATTACTCTCCCACAAAGTGTCAAAAAAGTGTCAAGAATGTTCAGAGCGTGAGGAACGCAAAAAATATGTGATCAGCCCGAGAACGCAAAATCACGTAATTATCTTTTTTCGTTGTCGTGATTTGTGAAAAATCGGAAAACAATAACTTTTTGTATATTTCTCTTATATAGTTAATACAACTGTAAAATACCTACATTTTCCAGTGTGTCATTTTATAAATTTTCCTTTCAGATATAAATAAAAAGCAACAGCTACTTAATTTGACCCTTTGCCCAATTGAGCCTAGGCGGTTTTCTAGGCTGTTTTGACCACGAACGGGATACTGCGGGCTCGTGTGGAACAAACCCAATACAAGATTTTACATACCCAGATGTGTAACGTAAGTTTAGTAACAAATAAAGGAGAAAAAGAACAAAATAAATTGAAGATCTCAAGGCAAAAATTCTATCTCTTTTTAACTTTATGGATACCTGAGTATACAAAACAGAATAGCCGAGAGTTTTATTTCTGTACTGACGTCACAGAACAGCTGATTCTGTCAAATTCACCAAGTGCAAAGTGGACAAAGTGCACACGACTACTCGAATGAAAATTCCATTAAACCAACGATGCTCGTTACATATCGATGGGTCCGAGAACTATGTAGTTTATTTTAACTGGTCGAGAGCCATCAATTCATCTTCTCTGGAATATCGCACGATGAGCTTGTTGCTAGCTCACTCTAGGAGGAGCCTCAATTTGCCAAGAACTCCAAGAGGTTTGTAACTCCCACTTGAACAACTTCTGGAACTCAATAGGAAGTATATTTAAAAACCACATGCCTTCTTGATGAAACACAGGCGGCAGGCTGGCAGAATAAAAAGCTCACATTCTACACATAGCTATTTACACTGCGGTCCTCTCAAACAAAAACTCCATTTAAAGATTATACATGTTAAGGGTTAACCTAACGAACACTAGCCAATTGATCAAAACTCTGAACGTATTTTTTCAAAAGTTCTAAGCGTTACTTATATTTATCACAAACACCTGTGTCATAAAATTAGTTTGTCGTTCAGAATAAATAATAGTTTTTAATATCAATTAGCAAAGCATATGAGTGGGCCGATCGCGCCAAGTAGGCGTCCATTAGACCAGCCACCGTTTATGCTAATGCAAATCACCTGCAGAATACTAATAAAATTTTGTGGTTAATTCCACGATAACCGATGTGAAAATAAAAATGATAAAACTAATAATGAATTAGGGTGTAATAGTTTTAGTTAGTAAATTATATAAAATATATCCAACTTACATGATTTTGGAAACTTTTTCACGTTATTTAACTCTTTAGCAAAGCAAGCAATTCTTTAACAATGAATTGGTAATTTTTTTGGCAGTTAACAATGTACATCAAAAAGTTACTTTTAAGGGGAAAACTTAGCTTACAAAATAAATTGTGTTATGTGTTAATGTACTTTGATTTTGAAAAAAAAAAATTTAAGATTGTTTTATGCCGGTATTCTGTAAGCAGTTTCTAGTCACTAATTGAGACTTTTCGTTGGTGAGATTGTTTTTGAGACCATTCGGTATTCAGTATGCCGTCTCAAGTCTCTAGACTCAAAATAAAGTCACTATTTTACCAGATGGTTCGGAGCAGGTAAAGTATTGTACGAACGCGAAAATGGAGTAGCGCTCGAGCTTCCCATTGGTCGTTCGCTAGATTTCGCTTAAATCTGTTAAAAGTAATACTTAATTTTCAATTACATATATATCTTGTTCCGCCATTTTGATCGAATGTGTATATGGATGCGTATCTATATTTATCGATTTTTGATAGTTCTCATTTTTGCACATATTTTAAATAATCGGTTCACATAAAATGCAGGTTCATTTCAATGTTAATTTTACGATAACCACATTGCTTTAATTTTTAAAAGGCAATAATGCTGTTGACAAAGAATTGAAAAAGTATATTGTGTGCAATCGATGAACAGATTTTCATTGAGGTTGATTGTTCATCTTTAGCTGAATATACCATCAGCTGATTGCCTCTACTACTTTTCACCACAATCTTTGGTGAAATTTTGTAAGGCTGTTGCTTCATGAATACCGAAATCCTCTCAAGTCACAAAAAATTTTTCTGATTGAAAGTCTCAAATTTAGTGACTTGAGATGAGACTAAGTTACAGTTAAAGTTGTCTTCTTTCGTTCCATAAAACGTATAGCAAAGAACGTAGATTACAAAAAAGTTTCATCATTCCCAGCGTTCCTCTAACAGAAAATCTCGTTCAATTTTACCATACCAGAACTAATTTGACTTTTGCTGATAGATATTATAAGAATCTAATTAGATCCAATTGGTTTCTGTGTGTGGTGAATCGGACGAAACAGGAACAAAATTCATGGCCTCCTTGCAATATACAACATTCTTTGCGTATAGTATTGAAAGATTGAGACAATGAGGAATAGGAACATTCTGAGAACACAAGGAGAGTGAAGAACTGAAAATAGACCAAGGTATTATTTAAACTTGTCGAAAAGTGCATGTTTGAACTTCCATATAACCTACGACAACTCTGATTTTGAAAAGTGGCAGGCAACTTTAATGAGCTCACTAACTTGACGCTCAAACAGATATGTACCTATTCTTATTACAATAGCAAACACTTTAAAGTAATTGCAATTTTCACACCCATCACCGTGGAATGAGCCTGAAGCACTGAACAACAGCAACGAGAAAAGAATAAATTAAAATATCTTAAGCAAATGCTATGCCCATAATTAATTTACAAGATATTATCGAATAAAATTTACTTAGTAGCAGCGAAATATGTAAAAATTATCTACCTTAATCTCGTCGCAAGCAAAATGCGACGCTGTGCCGCCTGCTTTATCGTCAAAATGTTGTGGCAAAAGGAAAAGTGTCGTACAATTTTGTAATGAGGTGTTCCCATACTGTTACAATTCATGTTTTCGTGTATGCACTAAAGCCCTACGTACACGGCTAGAATCTTCATCATCGTGTCGGTCGATTGTCATCATGTAGAGAAAAAGATGATCCAACCAAAAATGGTTGGGATATTTGCCGGAGGAATTTCGAAGTTCTATTCAGCCCATGCCCCCAATGGTTAATATATGTACTTATATTTTAGAAGGTTTGCATTTTTCTATTTCCATAAAACTTCCATTAGGATATTGTAATTAGACATGAAGAGATGAAAAATGTCCACCTCTAATTATGTGAACTTAATCTACAAATAGAGAACTCGAAGATAATTTATTTAGCTTAGTTCTCGCAGGCATTAAGAAAAATAAGTCCAAATGAATATTCAAATTTAAATACTTGTCCAATTCCTTTTGAAATATTTGTTTAAACTACTCGCAACCAATTCTCACTTAGCCTAATATTGCTGATAATTACTATATATTAATTTTCGAAGTTCGAATGTGAAAAAAGAACCAACAACAAGGTATCCTCCAATTTGTATTCATGGTATGAGAAATGGCAAAACGGAGAAAATTCCCTGGAAGTTTTTATTCGGAATCGGATTGATACTCTTTTGTTAATGAAAACGAATTCTTCATTTATTTGTTTTAACAATTCGTCGGCGCTGTTTTGTCACTTCGCTTTTGAATTTCCTGTTATCAAAAAAGAAGTGGAGAGTTTTTATTGTTGTAAAATCATATTGTAAGACCTTCTCATCCAATTCAGTTTATGTTTGTCTAAAGTTGACAAAATATAAGCTTATCAGATGTGTTCCGAAATTCGAAAGATTTGAAAACGACTCGATTTCGGAAATATCTTTTTTTCGATTCTCAAAACATGACCGCAAAATGATGAGCAAAACTAAATATAAACACCGCTACATTTGATGCAAATTGTACCACAAAGGTAGATGTGGTGCCAAAGTATTTTTCAGTTTTAAAAGCACAATCATTGTGAATGAATACAAGAGAGAAGGATGGCGGCGGCTGATATTAAATGCCACAAATAGTCATTATTAACTGTCAGACATAGAAATTCGCTCTGGGAATGACATACGAATGGTGAGGGTTGCATCACCATGTGATCTCAGCTGCGACGAATTTTGGCGTCTATGGTGTAAGATTTTTCACTTGTATTTAGTGAGCACAGTTGTGGCAACTTTATCATCACTCATAACAACCTGTTTCCTCTCAGTTCTCTCCAACTGTCAAGTAGGTATCACTCAAGAATGATTGAGAACAAAATTGCTCCAGTGACATAATAATAGCTAGAGAAGAGAGAACAAAGAAAAAATTCTAAAAAGGGAGGGGAAGCAACACAGAAGAAGTGGACAAACAGCAGAATGATGGA
Organism: Anomoia purmunda; assembly: GCA_951828415.1. Lineage (NCBI taxonomy): Eukaryota > Metazoa > Arthropoda > Insecta > Diptera > Tephritidae > Anomoia > Anomoia purmunda. The sequence continues at coordinate 22,697,263 of OX639993.1, forward strand.
AAAGTTTTGTTAGCATTGTTTGTCTTAATACTTTTATTTCGTCATCGAAAGGGTGGAGTCTGTCAATTCGACAAAGAGAGGACTAGCGACCCATGGAATGTGTGCTGCGGCGAGTACGAAGAGCGTGCGTGGTTCTATATTTCAACACAGTCGTGCGGCAACAAAGCGTATGATTTACGTACAACACGACGTATACGCTACGATGGCGATACGAGCCGTTTACGGATGGCCTAAGAGAATTGTCCTGTTACTTACGCCTTTAAGTTTATACTTCAAACCTTCCATGTTTACTTCGCTTTCAGCATATAAATAATTTTTATTAAATATTTATTTTTAATTCCACTGCAATAAGAGATTGTCCATTATATATTGACATACAGATGTAAGTGTGTATGTATGCATTTACCTAATCCGTTATGAGCTAGTAATAAATGCATGCAAATGAGAAAAAGGTGTTGAAGACAACTGAACAGGTAAATGTTTGATTACCACATTACGTGCATACATATATAGTTACGTTTGTATGTAAATGCTAATGTAGAACTTCCTTCATTTGTCTAATTAAATTTTTGTTTTACAATCAGTCAGGATGATAAAGCATTTGCATTTGAAATATTTATAAAAAGTGAAGGGAGTTTACGAGAGAATGATAGAAAAACAAAAACAAACAAACATAAATACAGTTGATTTAAGTTTTTAGTAATAACCATATCATTCGTACATAGCTACGTACATATGTATGTATATCCACCATTGTACATACATTATACATGTGTTTAGATAAAACGTTAATACTGTTATTAATATGCATGCATTTACATAAATATGTATGTATGAAAGCTAGGGTTGCCCAAAAACAATAAATTCGGAATTTTATGGCACTCAGCCCCGGGATTGTTCTACGTTGAAATATATAATACTCCTATTTGATTTGTTTAAGTAAAACTTCTTTAATCAAATGAGAGTGATTTTTCAACGTCGCGTCACAAGGTAGCGTCACGATGCTTTTATGAAATAAAAACAGACGCACATTTGTATTTACTCGAACTCGTTAATTCCTATGACAACAACACTTACTACGAGGACAACAACAACGAAGATAACAACAACAACAACAACAACAAAAATTCTAGGTTTGCAGTTGTTTTATTCTAATTATTATTTGGCAATTTTTAATTTATGCAAAATCCAACAGAACAAATTTCCTATGTAAATGCAGAGCAGTTTGCCGCTTTAGTTTTTTTCGGGCTATCCTTTTTTCTAACTTTTTCTTAAAATCATTTAGGGGTTTTAGCCTTCCTTTTTATGCTGTAAACCAAAATATTTTTGATTACTTAATTCATCAAAAATGTGATTTCGATACTAATGAAATAAATGTCATCGAAAAGCAATGGAAAAAATTACACTTATTTTAGTGCAAAAATCTACAATCTACTGTATTTATATTTTGGACCGAGGTTCATTTATATAAAAACGCGCTTAGCGAAAATCCTTTTACCACCGTTTGCAATTTTTTTTTTTCAAATTTTTTAATCTTACCCCTCAGTAATGCAGAAGTCTAACGAATTTTTAACGCTATGAAGTTTGACAAAACTTAGCAAAGAAATTAGTGCTAAAATGTTAAATGCAATTTTAAGTATTAGATATGGCTTGAAGAAGGAAGAAAAGTATGATCATGATTTCATAATTGAGAAAGATCGCGTTCAAATGTTGAACACTTCCAATACATACTTAAATTTATCGGATGATGAAAATGTAATGTGTGATATAGAAATATATGAATTAATTTTAAGTATGAACAAACTACCTTTCACCTTCAAAATAAATTGTTTTTGAAGTTTCTATAGACAATATCCATAAGCGAAAACCACGTAAAATATGTTATGAAATCGTAATACGAAAAAAATTGATGGATTGTTGATTTAAATGTTTAGTTTTAAACAAATTTTGATTTGATTTTTTTCTCCGTCTTTTTAGTTTGCCTATTTAGATTTTTTTCAGCACTTAATCAGAACTATTGAGTACCTTTTTCAAGATCATTTTTGGACTAGTTCGCGACAGTGCGGTATTAGTTCAGATTCAGTTTCAAAGAAAAAAAGGGTATAGTCTTTCTCACATTCTCTTCCTTATCTCTTTATGGAATCGGCAAAAAATTTTTAATTCTTACTCGCGCTCTTTGGTGCAAATAAAAAATATTTAGAGCTAAAGCAATTAACTCAAATTTTCCTGTGTATTTTATATGGGTGGAAACTATTTTTCATATTAATGCTATATAAACCTTAAAATTCAATATTTTCAAACAAAAACTCCGTTTCTCTTCAGGAGACTTCTCAATAACAATACCCAGTTTTTTATATAGCCATTTTTTTAATATCAACCACTTTTGATGGGTCCTCCAAAATAAAGAAACAACCATAAAAAGTTCATATTAAAAAATTATTAAATAAAGACTTGAATATTCCTATTTAAAGTCTTCTGAAGAGAAGGAGGCTTTGCCGATGGAAAAATATTTATTCTATACTATTTCTACGAAAAATGTTGATTTGCCTATATAAAAAACATAGGAAACTTTAAACGACAAATCGGTTAATCGATTAGCAAAAGTTGTTTGAAAATATAGTCGACTTTAACTAATTGATTAAACGTTGCCTATCGACTTTTTCGACTAACTGCCCATAAACCACTAGTCGACCAACCGTTCGGTTTTGATTTTTTTTTTAAATATTTATTCTTTATACCATGTTCACACGGTAATGAAAACAAGTTAATTTCAGTATATGTTTTCAATATCAAGCAAGACCATCCAGATAGCATTCATTTTTATTAACTGGTTTTCGATGGCATTTCTCAATTAATTTACCTTTTTTCACTCGAAGGCGATCCGATAACCGAAATGCCCATCAACTTCAAAATAAAAGCTTCGCTCTGTGCACGCCAAACAGTGCCGCTTTTTATAAAGATTTCAGTTTTTTTCCACTCCAATTTTTTATTATTATTGTCCTTATTACTTCTTCAGGTGAGGGCGAACCACAAAAAAGTATCTAACACAGAGTTGCTTATGAAAATACAACGAAATTTAGATGCTTTCGAGATTGGTTCTTAATAAAGTCAGACAGTTTTTACAGGGAGAAAACATGCACTTTCAACTTGTTTTCAGAGAATATCTCGAATGAGTCAGAAGTAACTAGATATTTGGTGTCGTCTGGTGTTGGGATGCTTTGACAAAACTCGTATTCTTCCCAAAATACATTTCTTGTGAATAAATGTGGCTGTTGGAAAAATTTTAGTTAGTCGATTTTCAGACTACTCGCTAGTAAACGGTTAGTCGAAAGTATTCAGTTAATCGAATACTTGCTATTTGATTATAAATTATCAAAACCAACAGACATTATCAGTCGACTAATCGACTAGTCGGATAGTCTACTTTAAGCAATAGCTTTACTTGAGTGTGAAAGCACTCAAATTCTGTCTTTATTTTTCCCGCATACACTTTTGTACCACCCTAATGCATATATGCAGTGCTGTCTTTGAATACCAGTGCTGCTAGTTTTTTCCATTTACCTTTTTTGCATACCACATTCATTTCAATCTCGTCTGCAATAATTGCCAAGTGTTACCAACAAGCAATTATGATTTAATTGCAAGGAAGGCCAAACAAGCTAAAAATGCAGTGCAGTATGTGAGTAGCGTAATACATACAGATACATATACATACAACTATAGGTATGTATGAATAAATATAAAAAGTGAGAGTCGAGTAGTCACAAAAATTTTGTATAACTACATATATTTATCTAGTTTAATTAAACAGGTTGTTAGTATACTATATAGCTATGCGAATGTCATTTTTTTCTTTTTTTGTTTAATTTGTTTGCAATATATTTTGCGATTAAATACAAAAAAAATCAGCCATTCTATAATACAATTATTAATTTGAAAATAGATTATTTTTAAATACAAGCAATTTGTTAAAATTGCGTTAGTTATCATATCGAAAAATTGCATATTTCATATGCAAATTACATGTAATACTAATAATGGGGAAACATTCGCATTCATATGCATACATTAATTTTAAATTGTTGTTGTGTTTTGTTTTTTCTACATAAACTTTATGCGAATTTCAGCAGCAACAACAGCACCTCAAACGCGCATTTTCCGCCTTTAATACAAATGGCATTTGCTTGAACAGGTGCAGGCCATCTTCGTAGCAGAGTTGTTGTGAAAACTACAGCCATAGGTATATTATGATTTTGCAAAAAGAAAAAAATGCCAAATAGAAAATGTACAATAAGATGAAGCAAAAAAAAAAGAGAAAGACAAAAACGCGCTGCGCTGACAGTCTACATACATACAGCTTTTGACCAAAAAGAAACTTTGCAAATAATAAACAACTGCGAGCGCTAAAACAATGTTGCTACTGTATTGCAGCAGAAAAATGTAGTAGCTGGTATTATTCGTAATAGTATCTAGTATAGTAGTTATAGTTTTTATTATTTTCCCAGCTGCAGCAAATGTGTGCCACAAAGTGCGAGTTCAGAGACTTTGCAGCTCGTTTTAGCTTCCACAGTGACTTAAATAAAAAGTTGCACTGTGTTTTAAAAATGTTGAAATAAAATGTGAATGTAAAATAGTTTACGTTAATTTTTACACAAAAATATAATTTACACCATACTATCTAGTTTGTAGTTTTTCAAGCTTAACAATTTTTTTTCCATAAACAAATTTTAGAATTTTTTTAGATATAAATTTTATAGCTCGTTGAATTCTAATTCGTTTAGGAAAGTTTAATGAATTTTGAAGCTCGAGTAGTTGTGTGGCATGCGCAACACGTTCAACAATAACAAAAACTCTTTTGTTTTTCGAAAGTGTGAAAAGTTCATGTTTGTTGGTAAGTTTTAGCTCTTTCAAACCTGCACTTTATTATACTAAAATTAATGCGTATTGAAAAAAAATTAAAGCAAAAATCTGCAATTTTGTTAAAAAAAAATTTTAAAATTTCTACAATATTTCCGCAAAATTTTAAACTTCAGCCAAAATTCATCAATGTCAGTGCTGTGCTGCGAATTGCAATATGGTAGTAGCATATTAATTTGTTTTGCAAATATTGTAAAATAAAAAAATATAAATTTTAGTTTAACAAAAAATTTGCGAAAAAAATTTGGTCTGAATAAACCGTGTAACTATGTACACAAAAAAAAAACAGTGCGACTTTATATTTGCATCACAGTACATATGCGTATGAAAATTTGCGCGTCTAAGATAGGGTTACCAGATGCCATAAATTGCATGCAATATTTGCAGTTATGATTTTTATCGATTAATAGCTGAATTCATAATAAATTTTTGCTTGAATATTGCTCATTGCTAGGTAAGGTATTTTTATTAATTTAAAAAATGGGATATAAATGTTAAATAAGCTTCGTATTAATACAGTTTTTAGTTTCGCCGAAATTTTTTAGACTTTGACTTTGTGTATTTAGAGACTAAAAAAAATATATATAATTTTATAACTACAATTGGGTGTCATAATGTGTCATAAATCATAAAGTCATAAAATTTTAGATTACAAAAGTTATGTTTTTAGATTGCATTGAAACAAATAATTAAAACTAAGCAATTTTGTATATTTGAAATTTTATGACTTATGACAAATAAGGACACCTTGTGAATCGCCCAAATGAAATTTGTAATTTACGGTTTGACAAGGTTATATATATACAATGCCTGACAGTGAAAATGGTCTGGTGTTATTTTTTTGCAATATTGACAAAATTTTCCATCATAATTTTTTTCATAACTTTAAAAAAAAAATAAAGTGCATTCAGTTTGTCATAAATTTGGTCAAAAGTTCACAAAAATTTCAAAAATTAAAAAAAATCGACATAAAAAATTTTAAATTTTTTTCTTAAAACTTTTAGAAAAATTTTCTTGTATAAAATAGCATAACCGAAAAATGTCTGAAAATTGTTGGAAACATCTTACAATTTTTTCAAGTATGTTAAAGTTTTTAAAAATAAATTTATAATTTTTTGAAACTTCCACATACAATGGACCTGAAAATTCTTGCCTAATTTAATTGAAAGAAATTTTTATGCATTTTCTTGCAAATTAAACTAGACGGTAATCAAATGTTCATATTTGGCACCCAAAAATTTTAACAAACCCGGTGAAATGAGAATTTTAAGAATTACAGTGTTGATCGTAAAACAGAAAACTATTGTACATCTATCATCTGTAAACAGTTTGTTTGTTTGAGAATTTTTTTATTGCAATATATTTAAGTTGGGCTTCACTTAAGGTGAGCCATAAAAAAGATTTAACAACGATAAACAACTTCGAATCCTTGGAACGGTTCATAAGATGAACGTTCTTTATTGAACTCCTGACAGAAGAGCTCACACTTTTGGCTTTTCAAGTTTTGCAACTCTTTCATGGAATGTAAACTCAAATGAAAGAAAACATTCAGTTAAATGATCAATGACAGTGAATCCACATAACTTATTCTGAGTTGTATCAAAAAAAAACAAAAAATAAAAACCGGTCAGTAAAAATATAAAAATCGGAGTTTCTGGTAACCCTTCTAGTTTACCAATTACCTGGTTATGTTTTTAGATGGCTACATGTGTCCACACAAAAATATAAATAGATACATATGTATTTGCAACCAGCTGTTCACATAAATATGTCTGTTTGTAACTGCAACCGCGTGTGGCGTTAATTAATGGCAGAGGAAAGATTTCACCGCTGCCAAATAAAATGGCCATGAATTGAATCGGCTTGTAACGCTTGAACGACTGATAAGGTATCCCCTTATGTTTATGTGTACAATAACGTTTGAATGTGCATTTCATAATATATGTACATACTACAAACAGTGTTGAACATATTATATTGGATCAAATTCAATATAATAGAGTTTGACTACCATGTTTCGAGTCCCGGCAAAGTCGATCAGTCTCAGTCTGTTAGCGGAGGTTTCAGCATGAAGACTGAATTACCCACCATGGCATTAAAGTCGCCAAGCACGATTTTGATGTCATGACGGGGGCAGTGCTGGTAGATACTTTCTGGGTGCTCATAGAAGTGATCCCTGATCAGATCGTATTTTTCTTCTGTCGGTGCGCCGGTACAAATCAGCGAGATGTTGGCGAATCTCGCTTGATGCGAATCGTGTCGATGAAGTCTCTCTCCCACCATAAATTCAACACAGAAAGTGCGCTCCTTTACATGGGCAGCTGTAGTAGATGCCGCAAGGTCCAATGGCTTTCCTACCTTGTCCCGTCCATTCCATTTCTTGGATGGTGGTGATGTCAGCCCTTGCCCTTAAGGAGTACATCAACCAGCCGGGCAGCAGCACCTTCCCCATTACGGGGTCGGGCATTCCAGTTGCAGTCCCAAATACACTGCGTGTGGTCGTCATCAAAAAGTAGAGATCTCGTCCGAGGCTTCTTGAAATCTCTGATTGGTTTTAGTTTTTTACGTAGCGGCTCCTAAATTCAGGGCACAACCAACACTGGTGGTTTGTTGTTTCTTTTTTTTTGTTTCAGACTTACCAATTGGTGAACATACGCTGCTGACTTTAGTGGGCCCTTAAACCGTGTATGGCGGAGAGGTCCCACTAAAGCTTCCTATATTTCTGCCGTGAGCCAAGGCTCCACACGGATTGGTTACCATATCTTGCACATTGGTTGCTCACGTGATGCTCGGGATTGAGTATAGTAGCTCAACTGTAACTGCATACCCAGAAGGTCGACCATACCCCATTGCGGTCCTTTGCTTATATTTTATAATAAAACCGTAGAGAAATTTCATACGATATATGTATGTGAAAAATTATTCACTGCTAAGCAGACTTGGCTATTCCGATCTCTAGATAGGGATCAAGAAGACACAATTTATCATTTCGACATGCAGTTGTAGATAATATGAGGAATACGTTCCCACGAAAATCGGTTCTACGATACTGGAACGACCCGAATTTATATCGAGCCAATACTGTTACAACAACAACCACATGAGAAAACGCGTTGAATTCTTTGAACTTTTAGCTATTAAGATAAGAAATCAAGATAGAATCAGAACTCACAGCGTTGTTATTATTTTCGAGTTGAGAACTATGACCAGACAGCTTACAAGATGATGAACTACATCTACGACGTGCTAAGTAAATGTATCCCAAATAAGACCCCAATTGCCCAGCCCAACAACTGTTAACCATTCAAATTCGCAAGGACAAAGTGAAATAAGAGAAGTGAATATAAAAATGTAGCTAAATGGTTTATATTTTATTCATGCAAGAGATAAAAATCAGCTATTGTGGTGAGAATATTTCTACAAGAAGAAGTACCACAACAAAGGACTAGTAAGGAATTGCTAGAATGTAAATGAAAAGCCACTGCCGTCTATAATGCACTTTGAGAATAAATTGCATTGAAAGCAAACATTTTAAAAAATTACACATGAAAAGTGAATTAATGGTTTACGTAAACAGCAAAAGGAAAGCAAATGAAAAGAAATAAATAATTAAATAAAAATTGATTGTAATTCAATTATGTGAATGCATGAATGCAAATGCAATTTTCCGAGTTGCAGGCAAGGCAAATAAATTGCAAATAGCAGACAACACCAAACAACAAACCGAATCAGGCAACAACAGGCGGCAAGCAGCAGATGGTTCATGGTTACAAAGCAATCCGGCGAGTACCTACTGCAAGTTTATGGTTAGTGTCAATGGCAGACAAACGGAAGAGTAAAGAGAGCAGATGGAAGAGTTTGAAAAGGAATATGAGTGAATGGAGCTAAGCTAGTGGTGGTAAATTAGGAGATGAGGTGGTGAATTCGGGGGGTCAAGGGGAATATCAGCTGTCAGACATATTGACAGTCAATCAACCGGCATGTTGTGAATCAAATTAATTGCGGGTGAGAAAGAATAAAGAATGACAGCAAAGAAACAACTACAATGATATATGACAGTAGTATAGATTGAATTTAAGATGGTTGTTTATTTTAGAAGGTAGCATTTCCGTTTCGAAATTGATGTTGGAGCAGGGAGAGTGGCTAATGTAAGAATGATTGAAAAAAATTTATACAAAAATAATGCTACTCACGAAACAAACATTGTACATATATAGACTTCATCCTGCTATAGTTAAGTTAACATTTTTAAAATCGCGCCGCCAAAATATAACACAATAATTGTTACTACTACCCACTAAGAACACTAGCTATTCAAAATGACGCTCCATGTGGTGTATGAAATCTCAACATTCTTAGTATCGCACCTTGGTTAAAACCAAACTGTTGAGCTCTGCTATGCTTCATCGTAGAATTGTAGAATTAGAAACCAAAGACGGGTTGGTTAATTGGTAGTAGCGTTTGGTTAGTCTACAGCCCACGATCCAATTTCCGAAAAATTTGTTATACTGCCACGATACTTAAATCCACTTGGATTTGTGGACGGTTTGAGATTTTCTTTAGGTCTTTCAACAAAGCGAAACCTAGTGTCTGCTGTCTGGTGCATGCCAGAGCTGGACACTCACAGAGATAGTGAAGAACTTTCCCTCTGCTATTCTCAAGTCTATCTATCTTAATTTGAAGCGATACGATACTGTGACGATCTAGAACATTCAGAAATTCATTTCGAAGTACCACGTGTTTCGCTTAATTGATTTTGATACCAGACGAAGAGATGTTTCGACATTTAAGATAGAACGGTTTAAGATAGACACGAAAGAGTTAGTCACCTGCGGAATATTGCTTTGGTTGACTTTAGGGCGACGTTGCTATGGAGCACTCTTAAATATTCTAAACTAATTAGAAGCAAAATCTTTCATTCGTTTCAATCCTGTTTGACTTTATTTTTTGCTTAGCATTTATTTTCTTTGATAGCCTATTTCCACCGAGGGTTCAACCACTGTGAAGGGCATATTGCAAATGTCAACTAATGTTGGAAGATACTTTTCGGCGCAGACAGAACCGGTACTACATAAATGAAAGTGTGAAAGTAATTACCTGATTTGCGGTAGAATTTTCGGTTAAAAAAAATTGCTCTTACTTTTATTCTAAACATACAGTTAATAAGTAAATACTGAAAAATCAAACTACAAAGCTTGACATTTGCGGATGACGCTCTTTACATAAAATAAAACACACCGCTCGGATCTTAGAGTTAACTCTATGCGGTGGAAACGCTTAAATATTTCACTTAACTGCAGTTAATGCTGGCAATTCTGTAATCTGTCTCTAGTCACTAACTAAAACTTTTCGATGGTGGGATTGATTTTGAGACTATTCCGTACTCAGTAACCCGCTTCAAGGCTCTACTCTCAAAATAAAGTCACTAATTTGCCAACCGCTTCAGAGCACGTCATAAAACGAAGAAATAGAGGAAACTATTAAAAAAAAAAGCGAAAAGGAAGTAGCAGTCGATCTGTCAAATCTGTAAAAAATATCACTTTTAATTTTCAATCTTGCTCTGCCAGTTTGATTGAATGTGAATACTGATGAGTAGCTTCATTTATCGGTTGTCGATAATTCTAATTTTTATACGCCTTTTAAGTAATCGTTTCACATAAAATACAGTAATAAGAATTTTGAACGATTGATTCGAATGTTAATTTTACGATAACCATATTATTTTAATTTTTAAAAGGCAATAATGCTGTTGACAAAGAATTGAAAAAGTATATTGTGTGCTATCGATGAATAGATTTTTATTGAGTTTGATTTTCCATTTCTAGCTGGAACACACCATCAGCTTGTTGGCTCTACTGACTTCCACCACAGTATTTGGTAAACATTTTTGATGCCTCTAATTGAAAGTCTCAGAATTTAGTGACTTGTGATGAGACTGAATCACAAAATACCGGCATATGTTTTAGGTGGAAATGGGATATTAAAGAATTTCAAGATTTTTAAAACGTTGTTGTCTTTCTTTTCGTTCTGTTTGCTTCCACAAGGGTTATTAGCTGAATCTTAGTATTTTCTACACTTGTTGTAAATAACTGTTATACAAGTTATTACCGGAAGAAATCGAAATGCAAAATAAAAAACAACAACAACAAAATTTGTCAAATTGTCATTTGGAGAGTACAGAAAGACGCTTGCTATAAAAAAGGCTTGTTGTTGCTGTTCTCCACAATGCGACAAACCGCGGCCGAAACTATTGCCGAATTCAGCGCAATTGCATTCGACACCCGATGCAACTCTACACGCAATCATAACGAAGTCAATTTCGTCAGCTATGTCTACTGTCACTGATGCCACCGACAGTTTGCCGATTTTACCGACTGTCGGTCGCGGCATGTTCGTCGCTGTTAATGTTGCAGCTGCAATTACTACATCCGTTAGCACTTACGACAAATGTTATTGCACATTCCGACACACATAACGAATATTTTTGCTGCATATATTTATAATACGTTTTCCGTTTGATTTGCATTCAAAGCGTCATCGATTTCGAATTCACTTTGAATTCCATTTGTGTTGGAGCAACCTGTCGTTGCGAGTATTGTTGATGTTGTTGTTGTTGCAGTTTTAACTACGGTAATATTTTCTATAGTTGGCTACTTACGAGCATTGCTATGCATTTTGTTATTGCCTTGTCGACATTTTCACTTTGTTGCTTGTTTTTTTTCTGTTTATATTTCCTTGTCACCAACTTCTCATACACTTCTTTTTATTGTCTTTCAATTTTCGATTACCACCATATGTGGCGCGTTGTTGCAAGCCGCTTCGTGTTAATATTTCGTTGCATAATTTTGACAGCGACCCCAACAACAACAACAACAATAAAGAGTATGCAAAGAATAAAAGCAAAAATGGTTCACGAAAGCCAACAAACAAATGGAGACTAAAGATAACAAAATAATTCAAAGGAAATTACACAGCTGGTGATTTGAACCAGTAGGCGAGTGAAGAAGAAAAAAACAAAAACAATTCAAATTTTTACAAAGCTTAGCGAGTTCTGAAATTTTCACAACAATTACAACTATAAAAAGTATACGTGATTAAAAATCGGTGTAAAACTTGTGGAAAATTGAAAGCAAGTCAAAAAAGGAGCAGTAAGAGAGAATAGAGTGGAAGAAAACATAACCTAAAAGTGCATATTTTCGTGATGCAACTTTACAGCAGATACGCAGAATAATAATTAATTGAAAAACCAAAAAATAACAAAACACCGAAACCGGGTTTTCACCAAACCAAACTTGAAAGGTAAAACGGAAAAAAGTTATTGAAATTTTTGTAAGAATTATAATTTTAAGTCATTTGATAATTATTATAGCATGATAAAAGTTCTTTAAGTCATCGATAAATGTTATTTTGAGACTGAAATTATAAAAGTCTTTATGAGTGAGAAAAATATTTAAGGTCCATCGGTAACCACTGTCTTGTGATAATTATTATATTATTTTTTTTTGTAATATTAACATTTTTTTAAGTAACGAGACTTTATTTATTTTATTTAATTTTAAGTGAGATAAAAGTATTTATAAATATCTTTCTATAATAATTATGAATGAGACAAATTTTTTTAAGTTTGAAAATTTGCAACTCTTTTGGAACTATTTGGAAATTATTTCGGTACTTGTTCCGGTCTGGTTCCCAAGTTATCCTACCGAAAAAGCGCCAAAATTATGCCGAAACGACCCCGAAACTCCCGAAATAATTGTATATTTCAAGATTAAAAAAATATAACATATATCTGTAGTGTTGAGTTTTAAAGCTCCGGCATACCAGCTTAACTTATGAGCAAATTGTGGTGAAATAAGGTCATTTCGCCTTGTCAATAAATTAAGATGAATTGAGGTATCTTCTTTTAAATCAAGAACCAAATAAAGTACAAGCTAGTGTCGGCTCTAAATTTATCGCTTATATCGAAAAATGTGCTTCCCCATAATTAAATTAGACGATGCATTTTAAAATATTAGATTTCACTCAACTTTTCCTTGATTTTTTATGCCTCTGGAAGCTTTCTTTCGTGATCGTAAATTTAAAAGAAGATATTATCACAATAAAAATAAAATATACATATATTAAAATCGTACACAATATCTCAAATGTTTTTATTTGATCAAATAACTAAGCAACCCTGTGTCTACAGAGTTGTCAAAATAAATCAGGAATGACTTCGCACTTGGTTTATGCGAAGTAATTTGGACGAAAATAAGTCATTTACATTGTAGTGTATCTGGGCCTTTATGATCAGACCAGGGCGACGTCAAGTGGGAGGGAGTCTTAGAATCAGTCTAAAGTATGTCATATAACTCATTATTATAATGACCTTTATGTAAGCCTTATTGTAAGCGCTCACTAAGTCTTACCATAAGGACACAATATTAGTATAGTACCTTATGTAAACATGATTTTATTTGCAGCTTGTAAAAAGGCAATTACGCTATCTGTAACCTTATTTTATATGACTTATAAGGTCTATAATAATCACAATTAATGGGTTTGCTATATGTATAGCCCATTTAAATATCCGAGCTTGATTTATTTCAAAATTGTATTGGTTTGTTTATCCTCAAGTATGTAGATATTTTATTTTGCAATTCTGTTTCCGTTTCGACATTTTACTACCTTAGTGCTGCCATATTAGATAAAATAATATTCAGCGGTTATATTATATTATAGAGATTCGATAATTACGACAAGATTGTGTCATAAAAGAGAGAGAAGTTAGAAAGAAAATTATACAAAAGTACACATTTTCGTGATAATATTTTTGTGAATTTGAAGTGAAACTCCTTATGAGATTTGGGAGAGGGTGAAGTTAAATGTTTAACACCAGGCTTTACTAACTTTAGATAAAGTTTTACAAATAAATGGCTCATAACCTGAAATAATATAGAAGATTTTTTTTAGAAAGAGTTGCCACCTATTTGAAAAATTTAATTCAATTACATTAGCATTAATGAAATTGTTGTTTTATTTGAAAAATGCATTGGATATGGTTGCCACCTTTTTAATGAAATTTAAACAATAACCCGAAATGATTTCTGTATTGGTGTTAAATTAATGAGGTTTAAGGAAGTCGAATTTGGAAAAAGAAATTTCTAAGAGGATTACCACCTGTGCAATGAAATTCATTAACTAATAATAATTATTAAATATTACAATATGGCTGTCGTATAAAGGGTTAGAGAAGCTTTATATGAAAAATATTTTTGGTGAGTGTTGCCATTTAAATGCAAGAGTTTTAGGAAAGCTTAATTTCGAATATATTTTTAAAAGGGGTTGCCAACTGTACAGATGAACACTTTAATAAGAAATATATTATAAACTTTTCCATTTCTGAAGTTATACCAGTGTAGTTTTAGTTTTACTGCGCATTGGAGTAGAATTCCTTATAAAACGAAGAATCAAATATTTGGGAATATATTCCAATCAAATTTTAATCATGTGCCCTAAAAATTTCTAAGTTCTTCTGCTACGTTTGCATGTCTTTGTAATACCCAAAGCAAAGACGATGATACCAAGCAATGAAAACCTAAAAAATAATAAACCCACAAAAAATTAAGCCAAATTTTTTAAATCCACCCAAAGAAACGATTTAACTGTTCCTCAAAGTCCTCTGAGTTTGGCTGTAAGTTTGTATAATGAAATTTTAAAAATTAAAAAACCAAAAAAAAACTTACTTAATTTTTTTTTCGACCCCACAACTGAATAAGAAATTCCTTTTCCATTAAAACTTATATCAAATTTAAAAAAGAAGCAATCCGCTAGATGGCGCTATAATGAATGAAATAAGTCAGTGAGAAAACAACAAAATCCAAGAGGTAATAACTCTTTAAACTTCGGAACATTTTGTCATTCATGCGTTAATATTCACTATATTAAAAGCTTGTCTTACTTTTCGCATTGTAGCTTAGAAATATTTATTTAAGCAAAGTCATTCACATACCAAGAGCTGTTATGGTTGGCGGAAATGGAGGTCAGATTCAGGAATTAAAATTACTTGCGCTTCAAACTACTCAGAATGCAGTACACGGCCTTTTTTTGACAGCCGAAATATCTGTGCGCTGAGTTTGAATTTGCATGAAATGTATGCATTTTATATAAACAAAGAAATAAATATTTCGGGTTGAAATTTAAATAAATGCATGTATTTACTCTTATGCAATTGAATGACCACGATGTTTGAGGTTTTATAGATGTCCTCGCGGGATGCCCCGCAAAATAACGCTACACTATAGCCGCCGTGGCTGAAAGTAAATGGCAACAGGGCAAACAAAAATTATGCATTATTTTATTTTGCAATTTTTCCAAATTATCGCTGCAAATGCAATGTACGCTTTTTACATTGAAAAGAAAGTATGCGATTACGAGATAGTATCGGTACAAACGATTCGGATAGATATTTATTTCAATTGATAATACAGCTAGGTAGCTGGCTACATTCACGTACATAGGTACATACATTGCTGGCGCTCTGCGGGAAATTGCGAATAGAAATGGCACTTATGTTGTTATTGACTAAAAGTTCGACGCCAATCTACTCAATTGCGTCCAGTTACGATTGTGTACGGCTTGTAGTTATGCAGCACATAGTACATATGTAGATACTTGAGGCAAACTATATATATATGTATATATGTAGTATGTATATATAACTAAGTAGATAATTGTATGGAAAACCACATTTTGCTGGTTACTGTCAATATCCAATTGTGTGTTGTTGTCACGCCGACACGCTGATAAGTTAATTGCATTCCTTGCAGTTTATTAACATTTGCATTTCAATATCAATTTGAAACAAGAGCCATGCATATAGATACCTATGTAAGTATGTACATAGATAATTGCGTATATTTTTTATACTACTATTTAAATTTTTTTCTTCACATACTCTATACTATATAGATGCATATTTGTATTAGCTTTTACAAAAATATTAAGTATTGCAAAAATAGTTTAGCAAATTTTCAGAAAAGCGTTGAATTTAAAAAAAGAACGGAGTGGTCTCAAAAAATAGTTACAATACTTTCCATATGTTCATGCGCCAATCCAAAATGCACAGGTTTTTCAATCGAATGCTATTTAGTTACCGTTAAGTGATAAGAATCGTAAATCGTGTTGATAGTAAATTGAAAGTAAATAAAGAACTATTTATACTGCTGATGGCATCAAAGGAAATGAGGAGGCAAATAAACTAGCTAGGGACGTGGCCACAAGGACAAGGCCAATAGCACTCGAGCCCTTCATGGCGATAGGACAACATTCTATTAAGGAGGAGCTTAGAAAAGCTTAGAAAATACACAAAGAGATAGATGCTGACACTTCATGGTAGGGCTACGCCAACCAAAGTGTCTATTAAGAAGGTACAATAAAGATCGCTTTAAATAGCATATGAAACTCTCAAAGTACAAAATGAGGATGATAACAGGTTTCCTCACAGTTCACTGCAGATTGCAGAGCTATCTGCACAAGCTCGAAATTTCGTCGACTTAGCTGTGTCGCTACTGTGACCTGGCTCCTTATACCCCGATTCACTTGGTATTCGACTGTGAGGCCATATCGAGAACACAAAAAAGATACCTAGGCTCATACAGCCTTGGGAAGGAACTCTACCACCAGCCACCATCTTAGAGTTTCTAGGATCGAGCGCTGAGGTTGGTACTGAGGTAATGTAAGAAGCGGAGGGCACAATGAATTTTTTATGTCGAAGTGCAAACGTCTATCTATCTATACTGATGATTTACGTACATAAATTATAACAAAGCTTGGAAAAATTTATATATCTCCAAAATAATTGTGAAAAACAATAGTGTCTGTGTAAAAAGAGATATTGTTTGAACTCCGAAGAAACATGAAACATGTGAGAGTCAATTTGTACCATGCGCTGTAAATATAAGCGGATATAATTATTTTGCTTAACTGCCAAGAATTTATTAAACTTCGTTAATCTATGCAGCGCTACTTCGAAAATCTTGAAGGCCGGCCGTTAAAGTAAAGTAAAAACCAGATTGCTACTGTTCTAAGGTAATTAAATTTTCAACTTTCCAGTTGCATTGTAATTTTTTATTTGCATAAGCTGTAATATTATAGATTAAATTTTACATTAACCTTTGTGTTTATATTGTGTTATTGCTTGACCCAGTCTCAAATGGAGGAATTTATACTTGAAACTTCCCGCCGAGGCAGAGTTCACTTGCCGTAGAGTCAGAAATTCTACATATTCCAATCTTTGTATTCTTTCCAGGAGCAATGAGCGAGACTTGTTATGAAGGAAAGTTTCTTCAGTAATACGGAGTTAGAGCTCTCTTGAGGCCGCTGATAGTCCAAGCTTTGCATTTTGCTTAAACTTGGTATAGTAATTTTCTTCTTGAGTGTTTTTTCTACACCCCTTTCACCGAAGCATAGGTTACAATCGTCCGAATGATCTTACAGCCGAGCCACGCTAAAAACTTTTAATTCAACCGCCATGAGCGCCCAAAGAGTCTTCTACAACCCTACAAGGGCAACAAGGGGCGTTCGTCTAGTACGAGCAACCACAGCATTGGGGATAAGATACCTCCATATGAAGGGGTTTTGCACGGTACTAATTTACACGGAAGCATTGCCCAAGAAAAAAGTAATATCGCATGTTAATCTAGCTAAGAGTAGATCAGTGTTCTAGTGCTAAATCCATAGTAGGGATTATAAAAAAACACAAAACAATCTCTGTTAACAGGTAGCCGTTTTACCAATTCAGTGCAGTAGAGCTGAATCTCTTTGATCTATGCAAACTGAGTGCGGTGTGCAAAACGAATGGGGAAACTCAATTTGTTCCTGATGTGTAGATCACCAAAAAGTCTTTCGACTGCTTTCGCAAAACAAAAGGTAGTAAAACTTATGAGCCTGATACTTTTAACTTGTTGATGATTTTCAGATGTTACATACCTTGACGAAATTCGAACCAGCTTAATCCGCGTTATAAATTGAACGGACACGTTGCACACCCCGCTATAGCGCTGGATTTGTTTTTCTTATAAAATGTTATTTTTTTCAGTTCTTCACTCAGGCAGAATATACTTGCGGTCGTAAATATTTGTGTTATTTTGCTTTATTTGTAGTTGTACAGTTGATTTATTTTGTTTTAATCCCTTTAATGAATTTTAATACTTCTGTCGCATTTACAGTGAACATTGAAATTAAAATTTGTTTACCTTAAAAAAAATCAAAAAACATCACATCAAAAACAAATGAATGCCTGATATTTGTCATTGAATGTGCGATTATTATTTAATGCTCAAATTGGCCATCAATTGTTTTTTTTTTGCCATTTCAATGTCCATTGGAAATCTGATATTATGTATAGTCGCACATTTTATAACAAAAATAATTATTTAAAATTTTCCAATTTTTTTAATTTTATTATGAAACTAAATGTCTTGGTAGGTAGAGTTTTTGCAGTGGCATAGAAAAATAAATTCGACAAAAGCCACTTATGATATTTTGTAATTTAGATTTATACTCCTATATTTGTCGAAGGTAGTGTTTTATTAGCTCCACTCAAAAACCGAAAATAACTGGTCCACATTAAATTCAATGTTTTGTTTATCTATCATTTACTATCTCTATTATTGCGCCTTTGTGACATATCACTGAGAGAATAATTTATGTTAATGATTTTAAGTTTAACGACTGTGAGAAATAAAAAAAAAAGTTATGTACGAAAATATTTTTGATGAAAAGGTCAGCTCGAAATTCGTATTATGGAACAGAAACATTTCACTTGGCATTATTCTCATACCTACCGGGCTACCGTTACATTTTAAACAAAAAATTTATTTAAAAGTCAGCTAGAAACGTAACAGGAAAAGCAAATCAACTAAAGGTCGAACCGAAGCAGATAAGCATAGAACTTTGTATACCAGTTATGAGAAGTGATTAATTTTTTTATAGCACAAAATACATCGCAATTAGTGACATTTTGATAAATGACCTGGTTATTTTCGGTCTCTGGTTCTACTCAAAGTAGAGACTTCCATTTAAAAATTAAAATTAACTGGAGAAAAATTAATATTTTAATTATGATAAAATTTTTTTTGTGTTTTTCTTTATTTTCCAACAATAAGTAAAGCAAATTTTTTAGGCATAAAACTAGAGACTTCGATTTAAAAATTTAAATTTACATGATAAAAATCAAAATTTTAATTATAATGAAATTTAAAAAAAATATTATTATTTATTTTTTTACAATAAGTGAAACAATTTTTTTTTTTTGGCATGAAACTGGAGATAAACTCTAACATTTAGTGCGTATTTCTAAGGTATGTATGTTTTATTGCCTGGCAATTTTTTTTGAACATAAAATGAATTAGGTCTGAAAACAAAGCCAAATTCAAAGCTAGATTTTTTTAAATAATAAATCTGCATATATCAATCCGCTAGCTCACACTTCACATTGTCACATTTTAGTTCGGCTTGAACTGAACAGTGCGATCAAATTTTTATTGCGTTTTCCCCCAAAATCCAAATTTGTTTACTTCTCACTTATTATCATTCAAAATGCGACATAAGTAACTGAATTTTTTTGAAGTTCATTTTTACAAATGTATTATTTCATGCAACTTATTTTTAGAAAAAAATTTCACAATTTCATTCAACTTTCTTTTAATAAAAAAATTTCACAATTTCATTCAACTTTTTTTAATAAAAAATATTTCACAAATTTTTTTTTGTTTACCACTCTCGTCTACACAACAAATGAAATAGGTAACACCACAGTTTGCTAATCAATATCGATATTTTTTTATTATTTTTTTTTCGAATCATTTTTCAATTGTTGTCATTAGCAGTTTTTACTGAATGAAAATCGCTTTTCCAAGTAAGAAGTAATTGCTTTTTTCACGTTGTTTTGTTTTTTTTTTGTCGTTTTGTAATTCACCAAAATTGCTTCATATGTAATTCAGCTGAATTCGTAGTATGCATATTTTTTTTTTTTTGCTTTCATTTTGTACACTTTTGTTGTTGTTATAGTTGTTATTACATTTTCTGATTTGGCAATATATGCACATAGATATATGTAGCTTGGTGGTTCATTTGGTTGGCGTTTGGTGATGTCGTGTCGTATTCACTCAATCAAAGTGCCAGTCAAATGGGGGTCTATAACAGACAATCAGCAGGCAGACATATAGACAGACAGACAGACAGACAGACAGAAGTGATTTGCACATATGCAGCAAAAAATTCACTTTCTAGCATTTACATACAAACATACATACATACATACATATGCACATAGTATGTGTGTATGTGTGCGCTGGAGTGCAGTTCACTTTTTTTGCATGCATAATCACATTGCACAGCTGGAGCGCAATATGCCGCGCGATATCACTAAATAATCACTTTTGCTATTTCACTCCGAAATTTGTTACATTTATTTTTTTTTGATTTTTTAAATATTTTTTTTATCTGCGAACTGCACTCACTTTAGTCGCGTTAATTTCAATTTCCTTTCATTTTCACTACTTATCACGTTTCATTTAAATTTTATCTGATTGCAAAAAAATATATTTTTTTTTATTAATTTTTTTTTTTTTTGGATTTTTCACTTCTTCTCACTCACCACTTGGGCGTTTAGCGGCAGCAACCATCGATTACGTTGCCAAGAGCCAACAGCCAACAGCTAGCAGCTAACAGCTCATTACACTAACGCGTCAACTAGTAGACTGAACGTTTGACTGATCTTACCAGCTCAGCGTCGGCCACCACCACCACCACCAATCATTTGCTTAGTCAACTTTTCTTTTGGCATCGCAGCCGCTGCTCGTCGTTCGCTACTCGCTGCCCCTTTGCTTTTGTGCTTATCGTAATGATCACTTCGGCTGAAGGCACGTATAGTACGCGATACATTTTATTATTAGCATTTGCACGTCAGTATGTTCCACATTAGATTGGATCATAAAGAAAAAGTTGAAAATGTGGCGCTCGGGTGTGAACACTTAACTTGTGTGAGAATTTCAAAAGTGGGAACATTTTTTTTTTGGTCTCCCATAAAAACAGCGAAATTGTGTTTTTTCCTATAATTTCTCTTTTCCTTCGAATCGATTTTTATGAAAGATATATGTATAGTTGTAAAGGTATTAATTAAGGTCATATTGCGGCTATAGAAACCTTTAACCTCTCAGTTTCTAAGAAAGCTTTAAGCTCTAAAAACAATTCCCTGTACTCAAGGCCCGTTATTACAAAAACAAGCTCCATGAAAAATTATATTATATTTTCAATAACGACGAAAACGCAGGATAGGTAGCTGAAAATGTAAAAAGAGTTTATGGTCCTGATTCCATTCCGGTAATTTTGATATCAACGATGCACCACGCTCTGGAAGGTCAACTGTCGAAAATATCGATAAAATAATGGAAATCATAGAGTCCAATCGACACTAAACATTGCACAAAAACTCGTTTGAAACTATTTCAATAAGGCTGGATACAAAAAGAACTCGATAAAAGAAGTACCCCACGAGTTAACGCAAAAAACCTCATGGATCGAATTTCCATCTACGAATCGCTGCTGAATCGCAACAAAATCGATCCATTTCTGCAGCGGATAGTTGCTGATGATGAAAAGTGGGTCGACACAAACGGCCAGGAAGGTTTTGCTATGCGTTTGGTAATATGTGCAGGGAATCATTGACTTTGAGTTACTCTCCCACGGGCAAACTCTCAACAGTTGAACCATCTGAAGGAAACAATCACCCAGAAGCTCCAAGAGCTTGGTTGGTAGGTTCCCTTGCATCCACCTTATAGTCTGTACCTGGCGCCAAGTGATTGCTACCTGTTCCTGTCTATGACGAATGATTTTGCAGGTGAAAAATGTGGCTCAAGGAAGCTTGTGAAAATCGGCTGTCCCATTTTTTTTTTGCCAATATATACGAGGGTTTCTATGAGAGTGGCATGAAACTGCGTTCTGATTGACAACATGTTATTGAACCAGACGGTGCATATTTTACCTAAGTCGAAACATTCTAACTACGCTAAATAAATGCAAAAATAATGGATCGTGTCATGGTGTCATATTAAAATATGAGTGTCAAACTGTTCGGAAATAAGGTGGATGCCTTTATTTTTGAGAGAGTTCCCACATGTCAGGAATTTTTCTAGTTTATATTATATAAGTACATAAGTACTTGCAGTTTAGGTTAAGCTAGGTTTGGCTCAAGTCCCATTGTGATACCGTATGGGTATTAACAATTCCCAATTATGCCTAAAGCCGTTTTGAGATTTGCAAGAATTTTAGAATATCCCTTATTTCGATACATATAAGGTCTTCCAAGCTATCGAAGAGTTGTCTACCTAAAATGGAAATTCTTCATTTGGATAAAGCGAGGCACTGGCACAGAACGTGCATAATCACAGGCGTGTTTACTTACGAAACAGTGCCAGTGTTATTACGGATATAATCATGTTGACACTATGCTTGTTTAGCTTCAATATTCAGCCGTTTAGCCGGTCCCAATCTACAGTTCTACAAGTAACCTTCTTCTGCCATCTGCCATTGGCTTGTCGGAAGCAAATAGTAAGGGTATACTACTTTTATCAATTATATTCTCTACAATAAGTTTAGTTTCGAATTCATCTACTTTACAATTCCCCTTTATGTCGTAATGGTCTGGAACCCGTACCACTTTTGAGTGAAATCACTCAGCCATCTCGTTGAGAGATGTGCGGCGGTATTTCATGGCTACCATGGCGGTTGTCGACTGTTTTTAAGTGATTCTATTGCCGCCTGGCTATCGGCGGAAATGCAAGTATCGACCTTGAATATCGTATCACACTTTACCAGTTTCGTGCCCCGACAATCAGTTCTGCCAGAAAAACTCTACAGTGGTCTGGTAGAAGAAACCTAATGGAGATTCCCAGGTGTTCAGAGTAAGTGTGCACCTCCACCAACCATACCCTCGAGTTTTGATCTATTTGTGTATAGAGCATCCCGTTTCCACTCTTCTCTTGAGGGCAGAGAGTAAGAGTCGGCAGTGCATAGCCTAGGCTGGCTCAGAGAGCTTCGTAAACACTCTGCTATGACCATAATTAGTGTTTGAACATTTTTTTGAGAGTATTCAGTCAAATTGCCGCACCGATTGCGAACTGTTTGGCATGTAGGTCTACCGAAAGCAGTTAAGTTCAGGAGGGTGTACATAGCCTTGGATGCTGTTGTTCTCATCGCACCCGCTACGAGTATGGACGCAATCCTTTTGAATTTATACATCTTTTTTGGCATTCCACCCTACCACTATGCCGTAGTAGAGATTTTGGTCTGACTAGTGCAGTGTAGAGCTAGTTTACTATTTTGGGTTCCATCCCCCACCATTTTCCAATTGACCTGTTACAGGAGTATAATGCTACGCGATCTATCTATTATATACCTATATATATATGAGGCTTAGATATTTGACCCCTGGGGCGTACCTCTAACCGGGAATCTTTTTATGATGGATTCACCAATTTAACTGAATTTACTGGGTGCAAAAAAGTCCCATTTTTAAAATCCTCATAAAGTAAGTGTTTACACCCGAGAGGCACGTTTTAAATGTCTTTTAACTCCATGCCTCGTGATACAGCCTAATGTACATATCTATCTATATACCTATATATGTACATACATATGTGCATATAAGTATTTTTAAATCAATTTAGCAATATATGTAAATCCATGTAAATATGTGTACCATATACAATTACATATGTATGTATATGTGTGAGTCAATATAAGACTATTAATATTAATTTTTTATTTACCTACTTAACGCCAATTCGATAAGAGGTGTGCTGATGTGTGTGGTCTATCCATATTTTATCATTATTTACTTAAGCTTTGGTAGGTATTCATTGACATTATGATTTGTTTAACAAATCGTTTTTATGTACATACAGACAATATCTACATATTCTACGATTTCACGCCTTCAAAAAACCCAACTAACTATTTATTTACGCAAATAAAGTCCAAAAGGTACTCAAAATAAAGCATAAAATCAAATTAGTAAATATTATAAATTGTTTTTTGCATTTTTTTCTTCCCATTTTTTTCATTTCTGATACTGGTTTATATTTTATTTCGAATATTAGGTATTTGCGATTACCGGCCGGCATTTAAAGCCATAATATTGATTGATTGAGCAACTCTACTTTGGACCACATTCTTTTGCCTAACAAATAGATTTTTTTTTTAATCTATAAAATTATTTTTCGATTGTTTTAAGTTTTTTAATTTAAACAGCGGTAAATATTGTGGCAAAAAAAAAACAAAACAAAAAATTCCATTCACTATTTTCAAGCAACGGCATAACGCCTGGCTTGTATTAATCCCAGAAAAAATACTAAACAAAAATGTTAGAGAACATTATATTTTGTGTGGCTTGGTTTATTTGCACTAGTGTTAAATGTATTAAAAACTTTGTACAAGTCAATGACCAGGCATAATAATAATAATAATAATTTGGCGCTCCCATCATAGCTTGATATTTTGCTAAACTTCTACAATTTGTGGTGTGCGTCTTGAGGTTGTAACGCAAATTGAGGGACCTACAGTTTAACGCCAACTCTGAACGCCGAATGTTTTTTTTTTGAAAAGTTTTTTCATGGCAGAAATTCACTCGGAGGTTTGCCATTGCCTGCCGAGGGACGATCGCTATTAGAAAAAACTTTTCTATAACTGTCGATGTTACTTGCCCCGGCCAGAATGTCCAGACATATCGATATCTTAATCGGACCACAGAGAGCTAAATTATTTGAAAATTCAAAGAGCTCCTTGGTTTCAGAGTAGCTTAGGCTCACGAATATCCGGCTAGTGATATGGATGGGGTAGCTAATAAGTAGAAATATAATATAAACGATGTTCATCGAATGAAAATGTTTATGATAAAACAAGTAAAGAAAAATGCTCGGCGCATATTTTGATTTCTTATAAACAGTAATTGTTTATTCATTTATTAGGGAGTTGGAATGCAAAGTGTGTAGCAAATTGGATTTCGGTGATATTTCTATTTGCTCTAAATTGGGCACACCCATTTTCCTGATAACTCAATGCTTCCTACCAAATTTGAGCGAATTCGATAGAAGATTTAGTAAAATATTGAATATATGAATTTTTTGTAAATTACTGTTATACGGGAGAAGAGTTTGGTTTTTGTCCGATTTTTATAATTTTCAAAACTAAATTAAAATCTAAAGTGTGCACAAAATTTAGTAGAGTTTGCTCCGATGGAAGTGCCATGGCCATTTAGTCACTTCTTCCTTTCTCAAACCCAATGCTGTATTTGAAATTTAAGCAAATTATTATTTAATAATTACTGAAATATCGTATTATTTCGATTTTCACAAAACACTGCTACCGCTACCTGGGCGTGGTTATTATCCGATATAGCAAATTTGCAATACCTTGAAAAAAAAAATTGATCAAAAGTTTTGTTGAGATAGCTCAATATTTACTAGGAGTTCTGATCCGGCAGATATGATTTAACAAATTTCTCTTTTCATTCTAAACTTTTGGGTATACACATACATATGTATGTATGTATAGTAGGTTTATATCTATATCTTATATGAACATTAAAACACAAGTTACGCCATTAAAAATAATTCTAGATACGAAACTTAATTTACTACAAGTGATTTATTCTAAGGAACACTTTTATTGTTCAAATGATTTGAATGACTGAATATTGATGTATAGAACTTTGTTTGTTATTTAAAATTATAAATGAAAATCTATTCGTTATTCAAAATTATTTTTATCTTGAAGGAGAATTTATACTTCATTTAGAAATAGAAAATTTGTGAATACAATTTTACTTTTTAATTGAATAATAATTCACTCAAATACGCCTATTAAACACTCTCATTTAAAATTCACGTACTTGGGTCACACCTTTGCAAACTGTTTTTTCTAATTTAATAAACGAGTTTTTTTTATTAAAGTATATACAGGCATTTTTTCAGCGATCAGATAAAAATAGTTAAAATGATGCTAGGGTACTTAAAATGTACATTTTCTCAAAGCGTAATAAATGTAGGATAAAAAATTAAGTGATTAGAGGTTGAACAAGTTTAAAGCACATGTAATTTGTGGATAGGATTACCATCTATGTAATAAGTATTTGAGAAAACTTAATACGGAAGTTAGCAAAAAATACTACTACATACATATAAGGACATACAACTTAACTGTAGTACCTGAATAAACGCGTAAAATTTTTGACGTTTTCTCATTCTCTTGACATTCGTTGCTTGGTGTTATATTCGGGAGAGGTACTAAATTCTGCTGTTCAAAGTTCCTTTGGATGAAAATTCTGTAAAAATCAAAAAAAAAATTCTGTCCAGCCTAAATTCATTTGGTTCAATATTCTGTATTTAAAATTCTGTATGATCAAAATGATCGAGAACTGAAATTCTGTATATTAAAATTCTGGAATCAAAATTATTTTCGATCAAAATGCTGTAAAAATATAACCAAATAAGCAGATAACCTGATAAGCACGCTTACCTGAATAGCACATTTATTTTATGAATAATGGAATTCCGATTTTATAGAATCAATGGTATATATACATACGTCAATTAAAGAAAAATTCAAAAATTCATTCAAAACAAAAGTTATTACATTATAATGACGAAACAATTATTATATTATTAAATTTTTAGCAATTCGCTTTAGAAAAGAAACATGCCTTAATATATGTAAGCCTTTTTTTTGTTATTCTTTTAATTCTGTTGTTTGCTTTTACAGCCTTCTTCGTTTGACTAATT
Source organism: Anomoia purmunda (assembly GCA_951828415.1). NCBI lineage: Eukaryota > Metazoa > Arthropoda > Insecta > Diptera > Tephritidae > Anomoia > Anomoia purmunda. The sequence goes on from OX639993.1 coordinate 22,724,001, forward strand.
TTGTGACCATTTTGAAATTTCTGAAGCTATAAAAACATACAAACATATGTACATTTGCTTTATGTAAATCTGTTTTGATAATATAGGAAACCATATGGGTCAAGACAAGTCATGTATTGGCAGTATTTTGTTTTGCAAAACTCTGTATTGAAAAACCGGAAGAGCATATGGTGCGCACTTTTTTTATTTATCCATATGCTCTTCCGGTTTTTCAATACAGAGTTTTGCAAAACAAAATACTGCCAATACATAATTTTGATTTACAGAATTTAAAATTACCGTGTTCCGCAATACAGAATTTTAACAGTACAGAATTTTGAATTACAGATTTTTGAATACAGAATATTGAATACAGAATTTTAAATACAGAATTTTGAACCAAAATCATATTGTACCCAACCCGTTATATTCTATTTGGCTTTCCCTTTTCCTCTTTCTCATTTTCATTTTCTTGGTTTTCACTTCTGTTTTGCGCACCAAACTTTAGAACGTAACACACTGTCAAATTCGGCGCTAGCGCGTCGTTATTGCTGGAATTTTGACAGTTCGTTAACGCTTGACGCGCCAATTGAGGTATGCCTCTAAGGTACTTATGAAACTTATTTAAAAAAAAATTATATATGAGCGGTATCTCAACCTAAATTAATTTAATTAGCACGAAATTCAACGCCCTTGAGGTTTTGACTAGTATTTGTAAAAATGTGAATGGTATGTTCATATTTTGAATACATACCAATAAGTTCTCAATTTTATTTTGTATAGAAGTTCTCCAGTACTTTTTAAAAGTTCGTAAACTTTCAAGAAAATCTTTCGAAATCTTAAGGTTTCCTTACCTGCAAGAAAAAGATAAAGAAAAATTAGTTAGTAAAATTAATGTTGTAATTTCTAATTTTCTAATATTTTAGTTTTTACTTTCTATTAGGATTACAACAAATTAAAGCAAACTCTTTGGCGCGCAAAGAAAAGTTTATACAAAAATAACAGTAAATCCTAATAAATATACAAGAAATCTGCAAACCAAAAAGGCACTGGAAACATTTTTGTGTTGTTGCCTAGCATTTTGAATATTGAGATTTACAATTATGTAAATGTCACTGTTATGAAAGCTGAATTTTTATTAATATGCGTAGAGTCCAAAAGGGTTTGTTTTTTTAGCTGTGATCACAAAAAAGCCACAAAATGTATTGACAAATTTTCACAATTTTTTTAAATTTAACTTAAAAACTCTTTTTTTTGAAATATAAATAGTTCTATAAGCAACACCTTGTAAGTTGAAGTACCAAACGCTATAGAAAATTTAAAATATTCGACAAATCAAAAAAAATCTGAGATTTTAAAAAACTACATTTTCTTTAAGTACAATAATATGCAAGTTTCAACAAGCTAAAAATTTGTTCAGATTAAAAAGTTAGAAATTTAAAAAAAAATTAAAAAAAAAATTTTTAATGTTGCAGAAATTTGTTTTTAAATTTTAAAAATTTTCTAGAGAGTTTGAAAGTTTCGCTTACATTGTTTTTATTATAGAATTAATTATATTTTTGTAAAAAATAATTTTTGCAAATATTTTTTGGAAAAAATAATTAAAATTATATTAACAACCACTTTTGAGATCCAAATCAGTTTTTATTAGGAAAGTATTGGAAAAACGACAACAACAGTCCGAACTGCTGTTGATTTTTCCCCTTTTCTCGTACGTCCTAAATTAGGCCAAAAAATTAATAAATGTATAATTAAAATCATATAAGGAAAATTAAAAATGTTAAAACTTGTCAATAAATTTTGCTACTATTTTCTAGCACACATCTGTACACTTGATTTAGCAATGAGAAACATAACTAATTTACATAAAGCTAATCCAAGATTTAAAGAGGAAGTTGTGCTTAATGAATTCGCTTCGAAAAATCTAAAATCAATGCTTGGTTCAAATCAACCAGTTCTGTAAACGTAGCTGATGTGAAAAAATTGGAGTTAAATTATGCTATCACGATTTAGAGCGGATTTTTGAATAAAAAGGTAACGGGTTTGGGAAATGCATTCATTCGTTTTTTTTCTTGGTACTAACTACTCCATAGAATAGAGGAAATCTCCCTCCTCCACTCAGGCTACAAGCATAATAGATTTGTTGTTGCAATTATGAATCGCCAGAATACCGAACCTATTATTAAATGACGGCATAACAGCGAATTGTTGGCGATTTCACTAAGCTTCGATTTGCCTAATTCCGTATTGATTACGCACGGCTACAACGCATATTCAAATTAAATTCAAATTATGCCATTGAGTTTTCCATTGTCTAAATCCGGTGGCAGTCGTAAATTGAGGTGAGCATAGTTCCAAATTTGTTCGCTTCTTTCAATGCACTTCAAATGTTGCCCAAATGTTCCCACATTTAAATGATTTACTAATTACATATTCAGCTCAAGCCATTGAAGGCGAAAATATGCCTGAAGATTTCTTTTTTGAAAAAAAAACAAAAAAAACAAAAAACACATGGGTGTTAAAAAAATATATATTGAAACCACTTGCACACATTAACCCATTTCAAGGCGCTTAATAAATATGAGAAGAAAAAAATAAATTCTTTAAGCCATGCCATTAACATAAATGACTTGTCGCCAGCGCATTATTGGCATTCACAAAAACAAAAAACGAAGAGCAAAACAAATCAGTATGCGCTCACTTGCTAGTTCGGTACTAGTTACATGTGAGAACAAACATACGTACATACCTAAGTAGACATGTAATTATGTATTTTGTATCCATACGCATGCGCTTGGCATATTTCCACTCCTACTGGGTGACGCCTCGAAATTTGGTGAAAAAAAAAGTAGGCATCGGAAAAGAGTTAAGACAATATACTCGTAAAATGTGTGACGCGGTCATGCAGGAATTCGAAAGACAGCAATAAAGTAATGAAAGCGATAACGCATAATTTGGTATTTATTATTGACAAATGCGACTATCAATAAATACATTTTGTTTTTTTTTTTGGCAAGAAACAATTTGCAAAAGAAGTGAATCGAGAACTATGCAAAGGAATTTTTATTAAAGAAATTTTTAAGTCATTAATTTCTATACTACATACATACACTAGCTGACCCGGCGAACTTCGTCCCGCCCAATTTTTAGTTGAAATAGTTAAAACGCTTTTTGAAATTATAGATGAAAATTTTCGTAGAGTTGATAATAAACACAAATTTTCATAAAATAGTTCATTTTTGATTTTATATTCAAGTTTTTAACAAATAAGTTAATTACAAAATTGTTAGTTGATAACATGTAACATTTAATTTTATAATCTTAGGATAGATAATTCTTAATTTTTAATAGTAGTATTTATTTTTTTGAATTATAAACATTTTAATTTAACTTAGCACTAATCGGTGCACAATATTTTTGGTTAACCTGTCTCGAGCTAAGACAAATAGATTTGATGGTTTTCCCACACGTGAGCATGCAACATATAATTGCCCATGGGAAAAACATGGATTATCCAAATCTAACCCACAAATGGACATTGTTTGGCCTTGAGACTTATTTATGGACATGGCAAAAGCTAAACGAATAGGAAACTGTAGTCTTCTGAATGGTATCGTAGATTCTGACGGTATCATTGGAATACGGGGCAACAGGACCACTTCTCCTTTAAACTTTCCAGTCAAAATGGTTGCTTCAAGAATATTCCCTGTTAACTTTTTGATGACCAAACGTGTACCGTTGCATAACCGAGGTGGATTCAAATTACGCAGATGAATAATAATTGAACCAATCTTCAACCGAAGAATATGTGGTGGCATTCCAGGTATATCTAGAGAGTTTAAAAATTCAGTTGGAAAATTTACACTTTCATTTTCATCAACAACAGTATCGATTGATTTAAAAGACATCAGATCGCCTGGCAACAACTGTTGTATCTGGAAGTTAATTTCGTCAACATCAACATTTTTGGCTGCCAAAATAGCCCGCCCACTGAGCCAGTTATGATCTAAATAATTATTTTGTATATCCGGGAAAATACTTTCAATTAATTCAATTTTTGTGTGAACAACAGTGCAGAAATTGTCTGGCAGTTTAATGCATTGCGTGTTTGGTTGCCGTTCTATTGTACCGTTCCCAATATCTAGCAATTGTTCCGAAAATATATGTGCTAATGGATCATTTAGTAAATGTACGCGCATGTTTATAGTCAATCGAAGTGTTTTAACATTTCTCCATAAAAATGATTGTTTTAAACATGCGTTAATCTCATCGGCGAAAGTAGAGCGAGGTATGACCGGCAACGTCTGTCGGAAATCACCAGATAGCAATATGACAGCACCATTGTGCACTCATCCCAAATAATGATTGAACTTCTTTGCAACACTGCAGCTATTGCGCTATTTTTTGTATGTTACATATTGCGTTTGGGTTGCTATGAATTTGTAATGGCAACTTGAATGCTGAATGTGCCGTTCGCCCACCATCTAGCATAGTAGCTGTAGTATTATTATTCTGCGTAATTTGAATCCACCTCGGTTATGCAACGGTACACGTTTGGTCATCAAAAAGTTAACAGGGAATATTCTTGAAGCAACCATTTTGACTGGAAAGTTTAAAGGAGAAGTGGTCCTGTTGCCCCGTATTCCAATGATACCGTCAGAATCTACGATACCATTCAGAAGACTACAGTTTCCTATTCGTTTAGCTTTTGCCATGTCCATAAATAAGTCTCAAGGCCAAACAATGTCCATTTGTGGGTTAGATTTGGATAATCCATGTTTCCCCATGGGCAATTATATGTTGCATGCTCACGTGTGGGAAAACCATCAAATCTATTTGTCTTAGCTCGAGACAGGTTAACGAAAAATATTGTGCACCGATTAGTGCTAAGTTAAATTAAAATGTTTATAATTCAAAAAAATAAATACTACTATTAAAAATTAAGAATTATCTATCCTAAGATTATAAAATTAAATGTTACATGTTATCAACTAACAATTTTGTAATTAACTTATTTGTTAAAAACTTGAATATAAAATCAAAAATGAACTATTTTATGAAAATGTGTGTTTATTATCAACTCTACGAAAGTTTTTATCTATAATTTCAAAAATTTTGACCTCAAGTTCAAATCTCAATCCCGTGGATTTTTATACCAGATATATAAGGTTTCCGTCTTTATTCATAAAAAATAATTTCACTGTAGTGAATAGTTTACTACAACACAGCAAATCTAAAAGTGAGGAAATGTTCATTCTGAGAATTCGAATGATTCAAACCGATTTATCGTTTAAGTTCAAAATTTTACAGTTTCATATGTACATACATATGTAGGTATGTATGTGGCATGTTAGCGTGTTGGAGAGCCATCTTCTTTATTTGTTTACACGCTACACAACAAAACAAAGAACGAACTTCGCCAAAAATATTTAAGTTCAAAAAGCGTTTTAACTATTTCAAATAAAAATTGGGCGGGACGAAGTTCGCCGGGTCAGCTAGTATAGCTCTAAATTTAACTCCAAATGTACATTTAGCCATACAAAATTTTATACCTAAATGCAACTAAATGAAATTTTTTTTTGAATTTAGGAAATACATGCAGAAATCAACTCTGCAATTTCCTAAATTCCTCTGAAATCTCCCAAATTCGAGGAAGATTTACTGGAAAAGAGAGGCAGCATTGCTTATTTGTCTGATCATACATACATAACTTTATTTATTTCACGGATTGTATGTGATTTTTTCTTAAATTTGGAATATTGGAAGTCATAGACTCGTATAACTTTACCACAAATAATATAAACTTCAAACAACGCATTTTCATTTAATGTTTTTAGCAAGTGGCAGCTTTTGTTATGACAGCCTAAATCCATGAACATTTACTGTTGAAATTGATAAAACACCGCCAGCTGCTAGAATCATAATAAATGTAGCGCCATCTACTGTAACATACCGCACTTACTCAATACCGCCAGCTGGTGGAATCACAATAACTGTAGCGCCATTTACTGTAGCGCACTTACTCATACCGCTGTTAGCGCCACCAACTGGTGGATAGCTCTTTGCTAATAATAAACAAATAATTTGCAATAAATAAATAATGCGACTATAAGGAGAGTTATAAACTATCCTATCTTTCAAGTTGGACCAAACTGCACACAGTGTTAAAAATTTCATTAAAATCGGTTCAGTAGTTTAGGAGTCCATCGAAATCAAACAACGTGACACGTGATTTTTATATATTAAGATATATGTATAGTATAAAAAGAAAATATTTTTCAGTTACAAAAGAAACATACATAGTATATACATATATACAAATTTTGTTGTAAATTTAACCAAAAGCATTAAAGAAAACGCTATATTCGGTTTTACTAAATCCTTAATTCACATCTTTCATCTCCTATATAAGGGTCTTTGTGGTAGAACTATTCCGGAAAACGAAATAATTTATGAAATTTTGTATGTATATTTGGCATGTATGAGAATAGGCCGTAAAGTATAGTCTATGCTTGGTAGAGGGCTGCCACCTGTTTGAAAACCTAAATTTAATAAAATTCTACACAAGTTATAAGAAATATTAAAATATAAGTGCCAAGCGGCTCGTCTCCAAAACACTAATAATATGCAGGCTTTCTGAGAGTTGCCACCTGTTTAAAAAGTCGAATTAAATTAAATTATAAACATGTTAAATATATGAAATATTGAAATATGGGGTGTCAAACGGTTCGTTTTGGCGAGGAGATCGTTCATACATATATTTTTTTAAAGAGAGATGCCACCTATTTGAAAAGTCAAATTCAATTACATTACACACAATATAAAATATTAAAATATGAAAATCGAACGGTTCGTTTCGCTGAGGAGCAGGTTTAAAGCCAGCTACATTTTTAAGAGGGTTGCCACATGACTGAAAAGTCGAGTTTAATTAAATTATTGGAAATATTCAAATATGGATGTCAAATGGTTAGTCTCGGCAAGAAGGTTTATGCCTATATTTTGAACAGAGATGCCACCTGTTTGATCCTGAAAATTTCATTAAATTATGCACAAGTGTTCGCTGAGGAAGAGGTCTTTGAAGAGCGTTGCCACCTGTCTGAAAGGTCGAGATCAATTTAATTATACTCGAGTTATATGAAATATGCAAATATGGGTGTCGAACGGTTCGTATCGCCAAGGAGGTTCATATCTAACTGCCAATAATTTGTCTCACTAAAAATAAGTTTATACACATTTTGAAGAGGGTTTTCAGCTTATTTGAAATTCAAATTTAATTAAATGATACACAGGGATATAAATTATTAATATAGTTGACACACTTACTGTACTCATATTGTGCAAAATATTATCATTATAAACAAAATTTAAATTTATTATATAAAAAAAAATGTATGCGTTTATAAAAAAAATTTTTAACTCTTCTTAACGACACTACAGGAAAAAAACAGTTCTAAGGAAAACCGCTATTTCGGCTAACTCGAAATTGATTTTCGACCCATGGCTTTTTCGGCAAAATATCTTACAACTTCATCTAGAATACTCTGGCAAGAACTCTCATACAAATTTACCCACCCAAATGTGGACTGCTAGTCCACCCAATCAACATTTGAAAGATAGCTGGAAGAGGGGTTTTCGATGCGTTGAATCTGCGGCACTTTTGGAAGGGCGTCTGATATTGAGGTATAACCAAATCTAGTAACAAAATAATTGAAATTAAAAGAACTATTTTGTGTAATTTTTTTTCTGAATCCATTAGTCTCTTGGCAGAGCTTTAGCGGATTTTGATATTTCTTTATTTTTAAAATTTCCCGAAGTTTTGTCGCCAGGTGAATATGTTCGCACAATTAACAACTCTACTGCGATCAGAAAAAGCGTTCGAAATGCACTGTGTTCGAAATAATTATAATAGGGAGTGACGTCTGATTCTTATATGATCGAAAATGCTGACTGGCCAAATACAAAAACACTCGTTGTGAATGTACATACAGTTGCTCAAAAAAGTATTTTACTTTGAATTTTTTTACGTTATTCAAAAAAAAAAATCAATCTACGTTTTTTCGTAATTTTTTTTTTTAAATATAGTTAATATTATAACCAAATTAATTCATTCATGTACAAAATTTATAATAATTCTACAAATTTTCACCTAAACTTCAAACTTTTTATTCAGAATTTTTAGAAATTTTTTAAGTATACAGTTTTGAGGTCTATGCAATTTTAGTGTATTAAACATGTCTTAAGTAACTTAAAATACCAGCTGATTTTTGAAATTTGGTTTTTTGCGGACGGTGTTTCTCCATAAGGAATGTTTGAATTTATATAGAAGAAATCGGCCAAATTGGCAACAAAAAAAATTATAAAAAATCAACGAGACTTGTTAGCCACGAACAACTTTCCAGAAATCAATGAGCTACAAAATTGCATACGCAAAAGTTTTCTAAAAATTCCCATTACAAATTTTAGATGAAAATTTGTTGAATTTGTGTAAATTTTGTGCAAAATGTGAAACATTGAATTGCATAGTTTTCGTTAAAAACTGAAGTTTTTTTATAAAAAATTAATGCAACCACTTACCATGAAAATTATTTTGAATTTTGTGAAAAAAATGCAAGCATAATACTTTTGTGAGTAACTGTACATAGATAGATATGTATTAATTTTTATACAAAAGAAGAATGCGGCCGGCTGACCAGCCACGTTTCTTCATTTTTATTGTTTGTTTTAGGTCGCCTGAATGGCTGAACTAACTGCCCGAAATCGTATGGCGGACATTGTAACTGCTGTGGGCGAAAATTAAAGAATTAATGCAGCAGCAGAGAAGTAACAACAACAAAAAAAACCGGTACAAATAAGCAATGCAATAATACAATAAATACCGACAAGCTTGCCTACAAAAAAAAAGCACGCCTGATGCAAGGGTATAAAAAAATAAAATAAAAATAAAAGTCGAAAACACATACATACATAGTATATTTGTATGTGCATACGTAGATATAAATGCGCTTACAAATTTACAAACATTTGCCATCCAGGTAACTGGACACCAGCGGCAAACACGCTTTAAAAAGCTAACAGAATAATCGTTGAGGCGTAACGCGGTGTCCACCTTGATGGCTGTGAGCGTAACACAACAACAATGAGGCAACAAGAATTAAAAATAAAAACGCAACATTGTAAAACAGACAAATACAAAAGAAAAAAGGAAATGAAATGAATGAGTTCATTCGGCATTTGCGGCAACAATCGCTCTGACTGGCTTGATTATCAGTGTTGTTCTTATTGTTGCGGTGCTTTTCGGTTGCAATGCGGTCTGCTTGCTTGCTTACCTCTCTGCCCACTTTCGAGGCATGACGAATGCGGCCGCACAGGTTAATATCCGCGCACAATATAATTACCCGCTCAACACAACATAAATACTCGTAGCGGCGGTGCGTATACGCCCCGATGAACCGGGACTACACAAGCTGAGGTGGAAAGCGTCACGCCGCTCTGAGGTGAACTGAGTTGAGTTGAGCAGCGCAGAGCGAACGCACGCATAGCTGGTGTGGGAGGAGAGGGAATGGGGAGTGGGGGAATGTGCGCGACAGAATGAAATTAACTTGATATTTATGCGAACGACTTTTTTTATTACATATTTTACCTACACTTTTGTAGGTAACTTGACCCATTAAGGGTTACACAACGAGGGTGACACGTAAAAAGAAAATAACATTTTATAAGAACAAATAAACATCGCAAAATGCTTTGCAACTTTGATTTTCAATAAAAATATTTTAAAATTCTAGCTAGAATCATCCGATCAACTTAAATTCTGTTATTCTTTTATTCTATTCTACTCAGTATTCCTTTCTGCACAAATGGGCTCTCCACTCCTTTTTTATTGAATAAAACATATCACTTTGCCATGTACAAAACACATTCGATTGCTTATCTTCAATAGATTTTTTTCACAACTCTACTATTTTTTGAGTCGTATTTTTGAAGCAAAACTTTTTAAGTAAAAAATTTCTTTAGTGGCAAGAGAATGGTTTTTTTTACATCGCGTGCCGAAGGTCGTGTCAGAATGGCGACACGAAGTGACGTCAGAAAGTTACGCATGACGTTTATATGAGATAAAATAAACTTACATACTATATACTAGTACTAAAACTTCTGCTACTAATAGATACTAATAATACTACTACTGATTACTTCCACTACTACTACTACTACTGTAGAATTAGTTAGTAATTGCTACTACTAATTTTACTATTGCTACTGCTAACTAGTACTACTACTATTTTTACTAATGCTTTTACTTATAACTATTCCTATTTTTACTAAAGCTGCTACTAATTAATAGGTACTATTATTTTGCCTACTACTACGATTTTTACTAATGGTACTGCTAACTACTACTACTATTTTTATAAATTACTGCCACTATTGTTACTAATGCTACTACTCATTACAACTACAATTTTTATTTATGTTTTTAATTATAACTACAACTATTTTTATTAATACTACTACTAATTACTACTACTATTTTTACTAATGGTACTTCAAAATACTTCTACTATTTTTACTACTAATAACTACTACTATTTTTTCTTAAGCTTTTACTTATAACTATTACTATTTTTACAGTAGCGGCTTTACTACTAATTAATAGGTACTATTATTTTGCCCCCTACTACGGTTTTTAAGTTTAATCTACATATGTATGTATATCTGCATGTATTTATAGAAATAAATGATGTGTATAAATATGTTCGCAATAGTGATGAGTGACATTTTGCTATCGGTGATTTTTTTTCACTGTGAATCAACAATAACCGTGAATTGCGATTTTTACTTCTGTGAATTTTTTGCAGCACATTTTTTTCTGATCGCGAATTTTAGCCACTATGGTTTGTGTTTTTGGTTTGCGATTTTGTTGGCGTTTATTCTATTGGATTGCTTAGATGACGAATCATGCAAAATTATTTAAAACAAAAAATATATTTTTGAATCTAAGTGTGTAAAAATTCCTCTAAAAGTATTTTTACGAGAATGCAGTAAGGTGGTACAAAAAATTTTGTTTGGGGGCTCATAAAAACTGGTTAGTAATGGCTAAATAAACAATTGGCTATTATTTTTTGAAGTCTCTTGAAGAGATTCAAACATTTCGATTTTTAAGTATTATATATCATTTCAACGTAAAATAGTTTTTTGCTATTTAAATACATGGGAAACTAAAGTTTCTGACCGATCATAACCATCACTACAATCTTAGTGCTGATCTTCTTAGGAAGATCGAAATAAAAAAATCAAGGAGGTACCTCGCATACATAACTGATTATTTCATACTACATATCTGGAAGTATTTGTTGTAGAGTATCAGAAATTGATATGGAGTTACATGAAACCCCTACGCTAAGAGAAAGATCGGCGTTTTTGGAAAAGTTACAAGTGTAGTTTTAATGAAAATATTTGAGGTAAAGTATTACAACTTTGTGTGTTGGTTTATATTAATAGTACCGTGCTGATAGAGAAAATTGCGGGAGCTTCCGGGAAAGGGGTCGCAGTTTCAGTTACTTAAATTAAAATTCTCTTTAAATATTTTTATAAAAACCTGGTCGCAAGTATTTTAACCTACAGTGGCGAGCAAAACCAGGCGAATGGTGACATTTTTACAATATTTTTCAGGATACATTTTTTGTTAATTTTTTCTACAAATTTTTGGTCGTGCGAACTTTTTTCATAAATAAATTAATAATTTTATATCCCGACATTCTGCACTTTCGACCACATAAAATATGCATGGACTTATATAGGCGATGCATGAAAAACAGGGTTCAAACGAAAAATTAAAAAAAATATGTAAAAAATTAACGGTAGTTTCTAGCTACTAGGAACATGCACTTTATTCAACTAAAATTAAGTAGGCTATAAAACTGTTTACCCAAAAATTGTGAGTACGTACTTCTAAAAAACTCAAAACTTTTTATGAAAATTTGTTAAGTTTTTTATAAATTTTGAATAAAGTTTGAAGCATACTATGAATTTTATTTGTTTTAAAATAATATTGTAGAAAAATCACTGTCCCGCGATAGTCGCACCCGCACCATTTTCCACTTTAGTACATATTTAGTACATAAAGCCTGAGCATTTCGCAAACCTCAATATTGTCCGCCCAGCGCGTGCTCGAAATTTTTCAAATAAAATTTATAACTTTAGAGTGTAATTAATGTTATATTTAATTACTATGCACTCAAATGTACTCATACTAACTACCTTTAGGTTGGTTGGTGCCGTTAGAGCGGTATTCCATGCCACTCACACACACACACAGACACACACAAACATTTCAATTACTCTTCGAGCGCCAATACTCGTATCCCCTGTGTTGGCGGCCAGTGACCAGAAAGCAAGTCGTTGGCAGTTATTTGAATAATTTTTGGTTAATATGGACAGAATATATTGTTTGTCTTTTTTTGATTTGTTTTTTTTTTTTTTGTTTTTTTTTTGTATGCATGACACATAGTATGTATGTAGTTGGTGCAGGAACAAATGAAAATGGAACTGTAGTAATGAAAATATGACAAAAAATTCAGTTCAGCGGTGCGGTACTGTTGGTTAAAATGTGGTGGACACAAATTAAGTAGATTGTTTAACCATAGCGACAGGTGTTTTTGTTTTTTACACAACAACATTTAGTTAGTGTTGGTGTTTGTTAGCTCTTTGTCAATTTAATGACGCTGTTGGAAAAGGAAGTGGTGTTTTTAGAGTAAATTTATTTGTGCGCACCCTGTCGAAAAAAGCAGGCAGTTGCAAAAATTAACCAATTTAAAAAGTAATTGAAAATGAAGTGTTTTGTGATAAAAAAGCAGCATGCGAATGTGCAGTACTTCAATTATTTGGCTGCTATAGAATTCAGTGCATTAAAAAATATGACTTTAAAAAATTCTAGTGAATCGCGTATTGTTTACTAAAAATATCGGCGAATGCAATAAATGCAAAAAATTTAATTTATAAACAAAATTGCTAAGACTTTTTCTCTGTTATTCTACTGCAGTTGGTTATCCGCTTTTGAAAGGCTGAATTTCTTAAATGCGTAATATATTCCGGTTTTTATTATGAGTTGTATTCGATCTTCGTTGATTTTCGATCATCGAAAATCGAATATCACTTTCATATTATGAGCACACTTTGGCTTTCGCCGCCGTATCAAACACGATTTTTAAACTATTTTGGCTAATTTTATGAAGTAGTAAAAAACGATTGCAAAAGCTGGTTTCACTGATGAAATAGAATTCTATTTAGTTGTAATATCAGTTCGTAGGAATACAGGCGCGAAGTTCGAGTATAAAAATAAAGTCAACATTAAAGTCAAATTTAGCTGAAACTCACTCCAAAATTGACTTTATTTTGACTATGAAATTTTCTTCACCAACTTCACGTCAAGGGTATGAAGAAATAGTTTAAATAAAAAAAAAACAAGATTTTAGGTAGAGTTTCTTTAACCCCCTCAATGCGAATGTTGATTACCACAACAGCAAGGCGGATGACGGTCTAAATATTTCAAATATACTGAATTTAATAAAGTCAGTTGCTTACAAGAAAAGAGAAAGAATTTCAATCACTTGTAATCGATAGAAAAGTACTTTTCAAATCATTGTAAAAGTGGCACAATTTCCGACAGGGTATCTACATATGTACATGCATTTCTGTTTATTGGTAGGCAAATTATTGTTTGGAATTTGTACAGACGTAATGGGGTCTGATGATTGGAAACGGAAATGCGATTGCCATTAGTCGCTTAGTTTATTGGAGTGTAGCTAAATAAACAAATAATCAGATTAGTTGACAAACTCAAAAAAGTATTAAAAAAAAATATTTATCAATTGTATTACATTGAACTAACTGCCTCACAAAAAAAGTATAAAATGTACCAACATCTATATAAAAGTAAATGACAAAAAGGGCATTTGAAATGCAAACAAGGGATGTTGCACTCCAACTGTGCATGTTTAGTGGTATATTTTGAAAAAAAAAAAAAAAAAAATTATTAAAAATCTGACGTAAGTACATAGGTAATTTGAGCCCCAACAAAAAGAAAAAATCTGTTTTAAGTTTTAAATTCTTAAGTCTCAAACTTTATGTTTAACTGCAAGTGATCGAAAAATTATTTCAATTGTCCAGTAATTTGGAAACAAATTTTTTAAGCAAAATAAGTGGTCTAAGTTCATATAGGTAAAAAAATTCAAAATAATTAAGTTGGCCACTTATATTTATTAATTATTCTTTTAATAATTTTTTACAAAAGTATAGCTCTTTCTGTCGCATCAAACGCACTATAAATAGCGATTTCAAATTTTTTAAGCCTAATTTTTACAAAATTTTGGGTAAGTAGTTTTGTAGCTAATTAAATTTAAATATAATAAACTGCATGTTTTAAGTGACTAAAAACTCACACGAACAAAATTTACTTTTGTACAGAAGCAAATGCACAGCGACAGCAAAAAAAGAAGTTATCAAAAATTACCACGAACTGCAGCATACCATAATTTTTTTTAGCCAGAATATAAATTGAACATTTTGGTGATCATTTTTTTTTATTTGTCAAATTTTTTTTATATATTTTCTAAAATGTATGAAACTTTTATTTATATGGTTTAAGTTATGGAATCAGCTATACTGCGGCGGCTATAATATTTAAAATTTTGCAAATTAAAAATTGTGCACACCAATTCGATTCGATTATGGTTCGATTATGCAAGACTTAAACTTCAGTTATATTTGCATTGCATTGCAAATTGCGTTTCACGTTTGCGGGTTTGCGTGCATCTGTCTATTAAATTTTGAATTCTAAGCTATGTGACCGCTGTTCTCTTTTCTCTCATTGCTTCTGTTCTCTCACAAACACAAATAGAATGAATTGGTAAACGGCCTAACGCGAGAATCTCTATGTGATGTGTGAAATATAATCAACCTTGATTTTCAATGCCATTTTTATATCTGCAACGCGACGCAATGTAAGTATAACAGAACCTTGGACTTGGCTGGACTTGAAAATGTTATTTTTGGCAAATGAGAAGCGTGCGCATATAGTTACCCAAAGAAAAACAGCTTCGCTTAGAAACTTCGCTTAAGAGAGCTACTGAATGAAGCGAGAAGCTTATCGAGAAAAAACAACGAACATATTCCATTCTCACTATATCTGTTCCAAATATACTCAACACATTAGGAAAAACGTGTCACCCCATTTCTCTATCTTTATTTCTTAATCTACCTCTATCTCTATCTCTATCTCTATCTCTATCTCTATCTCTATCTCTATCTCTATCTCTATCTCTATCTCTATCTCTATCTCTATCTCTATCTCTATCTCTATCTCTATCTCTATCTCTATCTCTATCTCTATCTCTATCTCTATCCCTATCTCTATCTCTATCTCTATCTCTATCTCTATCTCTATCTCTATCTCTATCTCTATCTCTATCTCTATCCCTATCTCTATCTCTATCTCTATCTCTATCTCTATCTCTATCTCTATCTCTATCTCTATCTCTATCTCTACCTCTATCTCTATCTCTATCTCTATCTCTATCTCTATCTCTATCTCTATCTCTATCTCTATCTCTATCTCTATCTCTATCTCTATCTCTATCTCTATCTCTATCTCTATCTCTATCTCTATCTCTATCTCTATCTCTATCTCTATCTCTATCTCTATCTCTATCTCTATCTCTATCTCTATCTCTATCTCTATCTCTATCTCTATCTCTATCTCTATCTCTATATCTATCTCTATCTCTATCTCTATCTCTATCTCTATCTCTATCTCTATCTCTATCTCTATCTCTATCTCTATCTCTATCTCTATCCCTATCTCTATCTCTATCTCTATCTCTATCTCTATCTCTATCTCTATCTCTATCTCTATCTCTATCTCTATCTCTATCTCTATCTCTATCTCTATCTCTATCTCTATCTCTATCTCTATCTCTATCTCTATGTCTATATCTATATCTATATCTATATCTATATCTATATCTATATCTATCTCTATCTCTATTTCCACCTCGATAACTACACATATCTTTATCTCTGTCTCTAAGTTTATCTCAAGCTCAATATCAATATTTCTATCTTTATATTTATCTCCAATTCTATTGCAGTTCTAAGATAAAATAACATAAAAATCTAAGTATCAGGGAAAAAGTTGAGAAGAAGTGGCCTCAAATAATTATTAAAAATCACATAAGCTTGTTCCCTTGAAGTTGAGCTTTTTTGGAATATTGTTATCATAATTTAGTCAAATTCAATGTGTTTTTAATGCATGCAAAAGTTTAGCTTATTTTTCTCATTGTGACCAATTTATGAGGCTTAATAAAATTTGATTTCACCAACTAAGATTATGATTACTTAAAATATTTATAACAGGCAGAAGTAATGTGAAGTAAACTATCAAAATTTTGCTACTGAAATGCAAATATTGTATTATATCCGAATTTGCAAATAAAGTTGCACTTGCGCTTAACGGCAAGCCAGTCTCAATGGAAGACAAACAAAACAAAAAACAAAAATCAAACAAGAAAATTCGGCAACACAACATCTACAAAGTCAACAGATCATCAAAAGAATAACAAGTTGAATGAAGGTTGCTGCACGTCGCCAATATCTGAACTTCGGCCAAACTTTCAAACCAACAGAGCGAGGCGATACAAAATTGAATGGAGCTCCAAAGATATGCAAATTTTTTTAAATGCATTAATGTCATTCCCGCACCCGCACCCGCGCTCTCCTCAAATTTCCATTCATACAAAATAAGATAAGATAATTAATATGGAAAATAGTAAACCAAAAAAAAAAGCTGGTTAGACAATTTTTGTTTGTTTATTGGTCGTTCACACTTGAATTTGAATAAACGTATGCGTAGATTTGAACGCCACAATGACCTTTGCAAATATTTACTTATATTTCAGTTTGTTTAGGTTTTTTATTGTAGTTTCTAGTTTTTGTTTTTTTAATGAGCCTCAAGTTCGCTTGCATGGGAGAATCTGGGTTAAATAGATTTTATGTTTTTTGTTTTTAAATTATAGTTTTCATTATACATTCAAATGTATGTGGCTAAGTAGTTTAATAATACTGCGTGATGAAATTAAAACAAAACTAGTCACATAACTTGTAATGCGACATTGTGCATTTTATGGGATGTCGTCAAGTAATAAAATATTTTTGGTTCACAACTCCAAATACCCCCTAAAAATTAACGGTTTTTTAAAGCCTGCGATGATTTTGTTCATAAAACTTTTATAGGCTACCCAAAGGCGGATTAATTGGGAATTTGAGCTTGTCATGTTTCATTAAAAAGTGGCAGTGCTTCAATTTCGCACACTAAAAACTTGTGGCCTTATTCATAGAAAATAAAATAGATTTAAAGAGTTTCATGTAGTGAGATTTATAAAGCCCACACTGGCTATTGCCTACTATCAAATACTTTTGCTAGGAACTATAAAATAACAATACCAACATGTCAGGATTATAACACGAGGCTTTGAAAACAAACCGAAAGTATCACTCCCTATTTTCACAAAAAATATGAATATCAGGTGAGTACATGCCAAGAGAAAGAATTGTTTGCTCTCTACTCTATTTACTTAGTTTCGTTAGTTCTAAAAATACTCATCATGAGCACAACCCAAAACAAAACACGATACACAAAACAACGGAACATTCCCAAACCTAATATTCACAAACGACGAGAATTATCAGTCAAAAATTTCAAAACTTCTTTATATTTTGATTACAAAACGTATAGTTTTGTTTTATGTTCTGAGCACTAACTTTTTGTTGCGTTTGTTTCCCTATTTGTCTGTATTCAATTGTTTTGTTTGCGTTAGCTATCATGAGCGGTATCAGAATGAAGTTACTGTTCACCAAATGTTTCCGAGTGATGTGAATCGGTTGTGCTTCGTTACCTTACATTAGCGAAACTAAACGATAGGGAAACGTTAGCTATGGTTTGTTTGCATTCTCTGCACTAGGCCTCACCGCATACTTAACGCCATTAACATGTACACTGATTGCTTCAAGCTCGATGGGCATGCGAGCGGAGGAGTAGAAACATCGTTCCAGCTTCCTGACCATAGTTGTGTAGCTATTTAGGATATCAATCGGCACCAGTTAAAAGACACACGGAGAAAACTGAGGTGTACATCTTCTCTGACAGTAAATTGGCCCTAAAAGTCCAAAACTCTTGCGTAGACTAACTAAAGCCGCCGATCTTTTAACGGGATGGCTCAGCATTATAGGAAACGACTCATATGGGTATCTGAACATCGAAACATTGTGGGTAACTGTAAAGCCCACGAGCTGGCGAGAAATGCTACGACGGCACCCATTCTTCCGGGGAAACACAAAGTAGGTACACCAATGGCAACGCTGGAGAAACCTTCCCTAGTGTGAAACTGCTGGGCTCACGTGGCTCTGTTATGATAAAAATGCGTACGCCCCCAATTCTGAGGTTAAATCGGAACGAGGTTTCTTTCCATTCTCTTACGTCGCTGACTAATTGGCGTACAAGCTGTGAGACTGAGAGTGAGTACGCCATAATACTGTCGCAACTGTAAATGCCAAGAAGAAAATGAGCCCTTAGCAGAAACCGAATGCATACGCTCCGTAAGCCATTTCTACAAAATCTTGCTAAGATAGCGGGAATCAAAATAAGAGCAGTTTCAAAGAGCATTACGCTAACGAAATTGTTTGATATCGGATGAGCGAAGCAACATTGTAGGGGAAGGCAGTTTTCAAATGGCATCACAATGGGCCTACTCTTGGCGGATATGTCTCAATCTTCAGCCATTCCAATCTAACCTAACTTAAGGCAATTAAAAACTTATTTATTGTTTATGAAATCGGGCGTTAGAACCAATAAAAATATTTGCTTTGTCCACAAATGTTAACAAATTTCATAGAACACAACACTTTTAACTGAACTTAGACTCTTCTTTATATGTTATAATGTGAAATTATATTTCGGTTTTGTTCAAATAGAAGATCTTCCATTTTTTACTAAAGTATTTTCCTTTTCTCTTATAACTTCTCTATTTTCATTATCCGATTCTTTTGAGATTTTATTGGCAGATGTATTGTGCAGTGATATATTCAATATTTAAACTTGAAGTAAATAGAAATTCCTTAGTTACAAGACACATATGTAAATTAGGTGGCAGCAACGGGATCGACATTTTAATATTTTTCATTTCAACTATTAAATCTTAACTGCCAAACTCGTTTCAATTATATCACATTGTATTGTTGACACTTTATTAAATCCTCTTTATTTCCTTGCTAAACAAATCAGCTGTTTTTGAAATCAGGTTAGCAAAGCAATAACCAAAGAGATGTTTAAAAAAGCAAAAAAAATAAATAAATTTAATAAAAATTGTAAATGTTATAAAAACACGATGTGATGAAAGATTAGAAAAAAAATTAGTTTGCATTTAAGCCAAACTTTTTTGTGAACACTTTTGAATGCAAACGAGTATTAAAATGACGAAAGAGCGGTGTAAATTGATTGATAGCCGAAGTGAAGGCGTTCGAGTTGCATTGTTTTATTGCTATATTTATTGCCACAGCTTTTATTAAAATACAATTTAATTCTCTAGCAATATGACTTATAAACAATACCTACACAAAAATTAAAATACAAAAAAAAAAATAAAACAAAAAAAGTGCAAGTGAAAAATACTGACGCTGATGCTGCCGATGATTGTGGGCGCTGCACAGATTATAGAAAAAAAACCACAGATGTTTTATTAAAAAACGCTTGATAAGCCACACCATAGACGTTAAGTAGGCAGGTAGGCGACTTGAAGACGGTACTCGCGTATCGATATATACCATACATATTAACAAATACTATGTACATACAGTGGTGGCCATAAAAAATGCTCCTGTTTTTAATAATGTTTTTTTTTAGTTTAAGAAATTTAAAAATACTGAAAAAGTTATTCAAATTAAAAATAAAAATAGAACAAAAACCTCATTCACTTTTCATATTTTAATGTAAAAATAAGTATAAATATCGTTATAAATACTTCAGTTGCAAGCCCTCTTCTATAAAGTGGCAAAATTAATATATATATGACAAGTAGATGTAAATTAATTATAATAATCATTATCAGAATTCCTTTAAAAAACATACGCCATTATTTTTAACCAAGATGTTGCAATGGGTAACATTTCACAATCGATACGCCGATCAGTGTGCGCAGATTATCAATTTAGAGGCTATATTTAGTATTTGTTTTTATGCTCTACCTTCGATTTAATTTCATTTCATTTGGGTTAAAGCTTCGTGGCTTTTTTCAGCCTTTTTTGCAAGAACTATTTTTTTATAGTCACGTAAAATCTAAACTTTCCAAAAATATGTTCAGTTAATCCTTCGCTGTCAACTAAAAATTCAAAATAAAATGAAGGTAGTATTAATGATGAAACAGATAAAATAATGTGTAAAAATTGGCATTGCCTTTTTAATCCAGTTGCTAATCCAATTACGATAAGACCTACTTTATAATATGACAAAGATAAATCTTTTTTCATGGAAAGTTACAAGCCAAATAAATTTTACCCCACTGAAAATTATTTATTCTCCGATCCTCCAGCATTAATCGAACAATAGTAGTGAAAACTTATAACAATATAGTGGAAAATTTGACTTCTATCAAATAATTTTGGGTGGAATTCCGAGAATTTTGAGTTTACCAATATACACATTTCTCATAAATTGTATACGCCGTTTCAACTCAAGGAACATTAAACAGCAGCATTGCATAAAATGCAACTCTGGTGTGTATTTGTTTGTTGTTGTTGGTAGCCCATGAAATGTCAAAAACTGTGTGTGAAAAGTGAATGAAGAATAAGACAACTTTATATGCCTTTGTCGGTTGGCACATCATGGTACGCTTCGAATGAATAATAATAAAAAATCAACCCTGCATCTGCTATCGATTCAGATTCATCCATTGAATATGACAATATACAATAAAGTTATACATATGTTAATAAATAAAAATTTACAACAGGAAATTTGTAAAAAAAAAAGTTCCTGGCTTTTATATTTAACTACTTTTTCATAGCATCTAATATCTTCAAACCTTTTTTAAAAGCAATTTAGTTTGAGTTTTTTTTGATCATCTGGTCACACTGATACTCGTTTTGTGAAGCCGATTATCCTACAGTACTACGTCGCAGGCCAATGGTATCACAATTGGGTTTCCATCTAGGATTGCCCATCTTAATAGGTTTTTTCGAAATTAGCATTTTCTTTGCTGAAATTCGGGCATGTCTTTCGTAAAACTCTGGCAAAAAATAACAAAGATTTTTTACAGTTCGAAGCGAATTGTTTCAATACATTTTGTGTCATTAGTCTGGCAGTTTCCTTCCTTTTCGATGATCAACGCACACTTTTTCGGTGGATTTTTACTTTGGAATATTATGCGATCTGGATTTTCATATTAGTTCTAATTTTGCAACATCCTTATGTGAGTTATAATTTATTTACGAATATAAAATCTAAAAGTGTCTCGTGCCATATTGATTTTTTTTTCAACAATATTTTTTTATATTTATTTCTCATACATCAATCTAGTTCCATTTGCTTGACCACCACTGTATACTCCGCTAGCAACGTCACCGTCATTACCAGCAACACACGCGGCAACACACCCACCTACCAGACCAGCTTGAGAATTAGCCGGGCTTGCTACTCAAATTGGTTTGCTGCTGAAGGTGGCGCTGGCGTTGCGAGCAGATTGAATGTCAAAGGTGCTACGAAAATTTCGTAAATCGCATAGCGCAACTAGAAAAACATGTTGTTTTTTTTTAATTTTATTTAAGAGTAAAAGATAGCGAAAAATACGTGGTAGGTATTATATATATTTTGATGTGACTGTAAATCAAATAACAGCTAGAACCGTCAACTCTCAGTGACTAAAAGCCATACAACTATGCGCCATTAATCTTCTGTGGTTACTAGGTGGACAATTATAGGTGGACATACATTTGAATAGACACATACATACATAGATATTATGAGTTTTTACATATGCAATCGCATGAACTATTAGAAAGGTTAAAGTTCATCTGATAAGAAAGGTTTGCGTTGAGGTATGTATGGCGTCAGCGTAGTAATAAAATATTTAGAATTAAAAATAAAAAACACAAAGCAATTTTTTCGACTTCTCAGTTCTCAGTGGCTTCAGATTGGAGGCAAATTCAAGCGATTTATTTACGATTTGACAGTTTTTAGGTAAAATGTTTAGTATTTTCTTGAGAAATTGTCAAAAGCATTTATCAAATCAAACCAATTTCACTGTTAAAATTCAGATTGTGCTAACTAAAGCAACACTATTAAAAAAAGGTGGTTTGATTGAAATTTTATTAAATCTTAACTACTTGCCACAAATGTTGCAATATCTCAATAATATTATAAATTTAACTCAGCTTTATAAACAGTTGACAACGCTCTTAATTTGCCACTAATATATTAGTACTTTTAAACAATATTTGCGAAATAAAACATTCTTAACCCGCTTTAATTTGACATTAATATATTATGATTTGAATTAATTTATTATGTTAAAATTCCACTTTTTAAATAGCAGGCAACTCTCTTCAAAAATACTTCTTTTAAACCGAAAATTCCTAAACCTTTCTCAGTTCACGCCAGTATTTTAATATTTCGTTTAACCGACTCTTTAAATTATAGTTAATTTTTTAAACAGGTGGCAACACTGTTAAAGAAATTTAAAGAAACTTTATTAAACATATACTCTTTGTCACCACTGTTATAAAATTTCAATAATAATTTAATTTATGTTTATAAACAGCTGGCAACCCTATTAAAAGATAATTGTGAAATTTAGCATTCTTAAATTCCTCTAACTTTCCACAAATATATTTGTATTTCAATTCATTTATTAATTGACAACTAAAGTTTATAAACAGCTGGCAATCCTATTCGAAATTATTTTCGAACGAATATTTCTAAACCATTTTCGTTCACATAAGTACTTTTATATTTCATCTAACCAAATCCTAAATTATATTTTACTTTTAAAACAGGTGGCAAAGCTATTAAAAAAAAATTTGAATGAAAGTTTCTCAATCCTTTACTGTTTTCCGGCAATTATGAATTTAATTTAGTTTTTTAAACAGGTGGCAACCCCATTATAAATATTTGCGAAATTAAAGATTCTTAAACCATTTCAATTTGTCTTTAATATATTAGTATTTCAATTAATGTATTACTTGAAAATTAAACGTTATAAACAGCTGGCAACCCTCTTTAATTACATTTTCGAAATAACCTTTGACACCAATGATATTGTAGATTTAATTTAGTTCTGTAAACGTTGGCAACCCTTTTCGAAAATATTTTCGAAACCGAACACTTCTAAACCCTTTTCATTTCACACCAGCTATTGAATATTTCATTTCACCAAATACTTAAATTATAATTCACTTTTTAAACAGGCGGCAATACTCTCCAAAATGAAATTTTTTAATGAAACTTTACTAAACCCTTAGTGCTTGATGCCAATGTTATAATATTTCAATATTATAATTTATTAATTTAATTTAATTTAGTCTTTCAAGCAGGTGGCAACCCTCACACAAAATATTATCGGAACTAAGCAGTTTTAAACCGCTTCAATTTAACATTATTATTTCAATTAATTTATTAATTGGCAATTAAATTTTTTAAACAGCTGGCAACCCTCTTCAAAAGTATTTTTGAACTTAAGCTCTTTCGCTTGAAACTAATATGGTAATATTTCATATTAACTTTTTAATTTTATTTAATTTACCTTTGTAAACAGGCGGCAACGCTCTTCAAAACTATGTTCAACATGACACTTTCGTTTGAAACACAAACATTTGATTTAACTTGAATATCATTTTTGAAATATGTGAGAACTGCCTTTAATAAATACCCTAAATGCTATCGAGGTTGTATATTATTTATATGCTAAATTTTATTAAAATCCGTTCAGCTGTTTCGGGGGGAAACATACATACATACATACTTAGTATATCTCAACAATTTTTTCTTATATTTTTCGATGAAAAAAATCATTTATTATGTTAATGTTGCCTTTATTTAAAAAAAATCCCCTCAATGAGTACCTTTTTCAAATAAATGCTGGGTAGCGTGATTTTTACCTCACATTTTACACTTTATTCGGCATATTCGCTTGCAATAGTTACAAAAAGAAATCTATAATAAAGGAATTAAAAAAAAATTGCAAAACAATTCATTATCGAATAATCAAAATTGCACGGATGACGATCGTAAATAGTAGATTAAAAAAAATAAACAAAACAAAAACAAACAACTGCAGGCATTCAAAGAAATTGAAAATACACTCGCGAATTCCGATTAGATTACTTGAAAAAATGAAATTACACGCCTCATGACACTAAACATAGCAACGCCATAACAATTATGAAGAGCCATTACGAATAAATAGAGGAAACTGGTTAGATGGAAATAAACCAGCTAGAAAAAGGTAAACACCGCAATTCTGTACACACATCAAGCGACAAGCTTGACCGCAGCTAACCGGACAAGTAGCGCTGTCGATAAGCGTGTAAGTCGGTCAGTTGGTTGAATTTACGATTCTTATTGCCATAAACTAACTGGAATCGAAAGCTGCTTAGAATTCTTAGCTGAAATGTCGAAGAGTTGCAATTAAGAGTGAGGAATGTAAAGTATAGAGAGATAGAGAGAGAGAGAGAAAGAGAGGGGTGCTGGCTGTAGAATGGAAAATTATATGGGTGAAGTGAAAGATAAATATTGGCAATAGAAAGAAATGATTACGATGATCTTCACTGGTAGAATTTCAGTAGCCAAATAATTGATCTTAAAACTTACATACTTGAAAAGTGAGTACAATCAGATGGATATTACTCGTCTTTAGCTTTTTCTTTTGTAGGTCTTTTTAATAAAACTTGTCCTAGAAAATCAGAAGAACTGTCGTGTTGCACATAGTAACCTGAAACGTTTGACCTATTCCAATGTTATTATGTTATTGATAGCCAATGTAATGGAATTAAGAGTGTAACTTTCAAAGCAATATGGCACAAAAAAACGACTATATTTTTTCGAGTTAATATGGCAAATATACTAGTATTTCGAATATCAACTAAATCGATCCATAAACGAGGTTTTTCGAAATACCATAATATCAGCGCCACCTAGCGGGTTAATTCATATTCACCTGTTTTTTCTTTCTAGAGAATTATTCGCCGAGAAGTCTCTTTAGGGATCTTCTCTTTTTTTAACGTTAAAAATTCCATGAATCTGTTTTGTTATAATATCTTGCGGAACTTAATGAGAGCTTTATACAACTTGTTGCTTAGCCGACCAGTCGCCTATATATCCACAGAAGTTATTTGTATTCTACGTTCGCCAACAAATCTTTATATATAATTATGAATCTATTATGCTTTTTATAAAACATTAAAATTTTCTCTAAAAGAAAAAACATTTTAATTTAATTAAAGAAGGGGAGGGGCCCTTAAATAGTCAAATGAATCGAAAAAATAACAAAAAAAAATGAGTCCAAAAAACATTCCGAAGTTCACTAAGAAAGAGTCGCAGGATTCACTTCTTGAATTCCTTACAGTGTGGTCGTGCAGTAGGAAAATTTGCTCTTTTGGAGCTACAAAAAGATATAATTTATGAAGCAGAAGCTCCGACAGGTTAGCTTTTATAGCTCAGAATAGGTTTTAGGTTGTTTTGATTAGCCGGGCAGCGGAGCAATCATTTCCTGTGTGTGATTAGCAGGGCCGGATTTACGTAAATGCTAAAATGCCGCTCTTTTCAATCTCAAAAATCTGTCGACCTTTTTCTGGCACATTTGCGCTTTCTTACTCCCGTCAATGTCTATAAAATATTTGATACTAAATTTTGCTCCACTCTCTCCAGACCACAATGTAAAATTCTTCGAAATTCTTCTGCTTCAAATGATTTGACTTGCACTGTACAAAAAACTTGAAAAAACTTGAATGCGCAACTAAAAGTGACAAATAATGACTGTAAAAATAATGCTTTGTAATAATGAAGAGTCGTGCAAGATGGGTGTCCTTACACGCAAGAAACGCGCAAGAAAGCAAGAAAAAAGAAAAAAAAATTAGTTTTAAACTTGGTTTGAAATTTGGCATCCCTTAAAATTTGCCGCCCTGGGCAGCTGTCTCCGTGGCCTTATGGTAAATCCAGCCCTGGTGATCAGTTGGCATAATCAGGATCCTTTCTTAACTCTCTTTTGAGTCAAGTCAAAATGTCTGAGTGCGATATCATATCTGTTACGAGTGAATTGCGATGACGTTGTAGTATTTTGATTAACCTAAAGGCTATGGAAGCAAGAAGATCAGACTGCTCTCTTTCTTTTGATTTTAATATCATCTGTGGTGACGTTGACTGCTCTGTTTTTTTTTTTTGTTTAAGAGTTAATTTTAACATCTTCGTAGACTGTTACCTTTCTATGGGGATACAAATTTGTAAAACAGAATTTTCGCGTAATTCTCACTTAGCTCGGACCCTATTGGAATTTAATTTAATCTCGAGTTCTAGTCAACTTAATTTTGCATCCGAAAAAAAAATCTAATTGTTTCATTGTTTAAAGTAAAAAATAAGACAGAACGAACAAGTGCAAAGTAACAAAATGCGTACAATGAAATTGAGTATCGGGAAGCTCGCGAGCCTTACGAGATTGACAATACACGAGAAATTCGCGAGAAAACGGTACTCGCGAGAAATTGCTTCACGAGCAGTATTAAGAAATCTAAGAGTCTAAAATTGATTGATTTGGTTGCTTGGCTCACTGTATATATTGGGGATTAGGATAACAATACAGTTATCTTATTGAATTGAATATTGAGAGGCTCACAAGCCATACCAGCTTTCCCATACACGGGAAGCAATCTCGAGTAACCGAAGGATATATAAGTAAATAAATAAAGGCGATAGGGCAGCGTTCATTGGCGACTGAGGACGTTTTTTTTTTCAACATACGATATACTATTTTTATTTAACTGGATTTTTAGATCGAAACATTTTGTAAAATTTGGCATAACTTTAGCACACATCTAAAATAAAAGAAGCCTAAAAGTTCAATTACTTAACAGTACTTTGTTTATAGTTTTCACACTTCCGCCTTAACACTTGGCTTCGAACAAAAGATAAGCAGCCTTTTTCATGCGAAAACCAACCTTTCTTTTACTGCAAATCGGTACGCATCTAACCTATCTAATCTACTAATGATACGCGCAATAGAATGAAAGAAATTCCAAGAACTTTGACCAACACTCAAACATTTACTTAAGTACTCAATTAAATTGCTTAAGCACGTCCACCAAAGTTATGCTTAAGTGTTGCAAATGTCAATGCATTGACTTAAGCCGTGCTTAGCCGAAGCGCTCAATTTTATTTTTATCTAGAGCGCAAAGAGCGCGAAAAGCGAGGAAAATCAAAAAAAAAAAAAAAGGTGCATGTGTATTTGTGTGAAAAAAAAATAGTAAATAGAAATAAAAAAACTGTAGTTACTTGTAAGTAAACAACAAACAAAACCAAAGTTGCTGACCTCGAGTTGATTTCGCTTTGGCTGCTAGTACGAGTACAACAACAACAACATCAACAAGTTGACGCTGTAGCACACGAAACAAAGAAGGCTTGAGACGTTACAATAAATTTTCAATAGATTTACGACGACAGATGTCTTACCTGCAAAGAAAAGAGAAGAAGGAGGAAAGCAAAAACATTATTACATGAAAAAAAGGTGTATTTGTTATGTTACGAAATATTTATTTAATTTAAGCAAAACAAAATATACAATTATTACCATAAAAAAAAATTTGCTAGTTGGTTGGATTATAGATTGGTAGCAAACATATTTCAAATAAGTAGATTTCAAAGAACCCCGCCAGCATTTAAATGATAACACTGTGCGTTATTTTTTAACTTTTGAAAGCTTTCCAAAATATTTGTAGATATTTATATAAGACGCAGAAACAAATTTGGAGGGGGTTTTACGCTAATTTAATAAAGAAAGGAAATTATTACAGATTTAAGATTTGGTTTGAGTCCCAAAACTAACACCCCAAAACCTTATTCAGGAAAATGCGAGCATAAGTACTACAGCCTTCGATTTCTTGAGAAGCAACTTCTCGCGAGGAACGCTTTCAAACGAGCTTATCGCGGATCAGAAAGCTTGTAAGGCTCCTCTCAATATTCAATTCGATAAGATAACCGCATTGCTTGCACTAATTTCGCACTACTTATCCTATCCTACAATATTTACAGTGAACGAAGCATCAATCAATCAATTTTAGAGCCTTAGATTTCTCGATACTTTTTGAGAAGCAATTTCTCACAAGCACGGTTTTCTCGCGACCTTCTCGTGCATCGTCAATCTCTTAAGACTCGCGAGCTTCTCGATACTCAATTTCATTTTGTTACTTTGCACGTGTGGCTCTGGCTTATTTTAAACAATGAAATAAAATCATCACGATAAATACTCGGCATTTCTCGCGAGAACGGCGATGCCCGAGTTAGTATCGAGCACTCGATTTCTCGATTATCGAAATACTCGGAGAAGTCGAAAATGAAAGAGCTGCTACCGGTCCAAATACTGGTTCTTTATATATTCCGAAGTAGCAACAACGAAAACCAACTTTTTATTTGGAAAGTATTGGTAGACGGAAACAACGGTCAAAGCGGTAGAAATTAGGTGGAAAGCAAATACAGTTCACATTTCGACTTGGCAAACCGTTTGCGTGTTTGCCTGGCGGAGACAAGGGGATATGGCGATCTTTCAAAATATAATAATATATAAAATTTGATCGCTTCGACTGCTGTTGCTTTTTCCCAATACTTTCCAATTAAAAAACAAACTAGCTTTGAGCTAAAAACCTAATGCTGATTTTTTAAATTGATGTTCCAGATATCGATACCGTTTAGCGGCGTATCGATTTCACATGCAATGAATTGTATCGATCAATTTATTAAACAAAATTTGTGAACAAGCCTTTTTCGGTAATCAAATTGAAATCACGACTATTCTGGTGGAGTTTTATATGAACTTTGCTTTCTTGGATCTTCTATAAGATTTGTCTGTAAAATTATTGTCGTAATTAGAAAAAATATTTCGTGAGATAGATATCTAACCATGGCAGGAAGCAACGCAGGAGAATCGTCTATTACTCCCTACTGTGTTTATTTCAATAGGTCGGGAATATTTCCTTATCGCAGAAGAATCGCCAATCACAAGGAATGAGTATTCCATAATGTTGCTAAAACTATCGATAAAGATTCGTATCGATTACTTCTAGAGCACTCGCAAACTAAAAATCGTCTAAAGTGTTGTAGATTCACCAATGATGATTGAAAAGAAGTGAATAGAATAAAATAAAATATAATTCAATTATATTATTTGAAGATTCAAGCAAATATTGTCAATTGCCCTTCAAAATATTCGCGGATTCATCACGCTTCCCATTACGAGTTTCTTTTAAATGCTGACTAGGCATTAAGATGAGAAATACATTTAGAAATTAAAAAAAATCGATTTCTTTTATTGTTTCAATCGATAGGTACCAATATCGCCTTAGAATATCGTGCCAAAGTTTCAATAGCTAATTCTCGAAATTGTGGAAGAGATGCTTCTCGGAAGTAGCTGGCGCCGAGCCCGTCGAGCTCTTGACCGCAAACTTTAAACGGAGTCTTCTCGAAACAATATGTTTTGAAATTTTGTAAGTGATAATAAAAAAAAACAAGTGAACCGACTTTCACTATCTAATTTAAATTCATTTTAATGGGCATACAAAACTTTTCAACGAAATTTTTTTTCAGAATTGTAACCTTTTTTTTGGGGATCATCTTTTAAAAGGTTAATTTTCGAATACCGCAAATATTGTAGTCCATCTACGATAAATGAAGAAAATTTTCGGTTTGTTAATTTCAGACGTAAATTGCGGCCAGCATCGCTTACGCAATTTACGACGTCAGCGGCGACATGACTTACAAGATCCTTGGAACATGTGTTAATTTTCAATTTTCACTTTTGTAAAAAATGTTTCTTTTTTCAACCTCATACATCACTCTAAATAAATACTATACTAATTTGAAAAGCACTGTCTTCATTTCCATACAGACTCCTCCAGAAGTGTCGTCTCCCATCATCTTCCCTAATGCTAACTGGGTTATTACGAAAATCATATGATATTATAAAATCCCACATCTTAACAATTACAACAACAGCAGCACAACAACCTCTGCGGTGACACAACAAACACTGCACTGCGCTCACCTCTAGATAATTTTGTTGGTTTTTTGTTTCTTTTTTTTTTTGTTTTTTTTTTTTTGTTCAACAACTGCTCGTGCAACAAAAGCAAAGCGGCTATAAAAATGATGAATGCACTGTGGCGAATAAAATGTTGCTTAGCGCAGGTGGAATGGGTGGCAACTGGTGGTTTTCGGTTTTTTAGTGGGACGACGCGAACGACGACATTCGAATCTGATTAAGGCTGAGCTGTGCTTTGCACGAACCAAAGCCAAATCGGACGTGGAGTATGATTAGTTGGTGGTTTTCGGTTTTTAGTTTTTTACATCTTTGGTTTTTAGTTTTAGGTGGCGTATGGAATGCAAGCTTCTTATGGAGATCTCATTCATTTCAATGCTAATTTTGTTGTTGTTGTTATTCTTGTTGTTCTTATTATTGCTTTTTGCTGCTTAGTTCTATGGCTTTGGGCGACTGATTGGCCGCATTTGTGAGCTATAGCGCAATTACTAGTTGTTCGCTATTGTTGGTTGTTGTTGTTATTGGTTTCCTATTTAAGTAGATATTTGACATTCTTGTTGGTGTTGCTGTTGGTAGTTGCTGTTGCTGTTGCTGTTGCTGTTTGGTGCGAGCCCGGTTATTGACAAATCACTGAATTGTTGAATTATTGCAGCAATATTGGCGAACTGCAACAGCTAGGTAGCTACTATCTTGTACTTGGTATGCGAACACCAGCCTGGGACATTGGCACCATTGCAAAAAACACAGACATCATTTACATGCAAAGCCACACATATTTTTTACTTGGAGAGCGGCAACTAAATCAAAACAAAAAAAAACACACAAAAACGCGCACAAAAGTTACGCCATCGATTTGGTTATTTAATAATAAATACCAGCTAGCGACCGCGACAAGCGACAAGCGACAATTGGCCAATTCGTAATATTGTAATTTGCCTTTGTCAGCTATCGCAACATACAACCAACCACGCACAGATAGTTAGCAGCGAGATAAATACAATGCCCAGAATGAAAAATATCCACATTTAAAATTGCGTTCGCGCCTGCGTCAATGCCGTTTTCGAATACTAATAGTTTTGCTACGCGTAAATTTATTAGCTGTTAGCGATTGATTTGTAACGATTTTATTTCACTATTTTTTCACATATTTTTTTTTTTAATTATTTGTGTTTTTTTTTTTTTTTGAAAAGTGCCACATAAAATTGAGTTTTTAATTTGAATTTCAAATACAAAATTCTTGCTTGCCAGTTCTCGGTAGTTCTTTGCGTAGGCGTTTTGAGGGATTGCCGCAGACTTTGGAATTATTAATTGATTTGGGAGTTGCCAATCAAAGCAAATACGATTAGTCACAGTGCAATAAATGCAAAAAAAAAACAACAAAAAGTAATGTATGTACATAATTTCAAGAGTTCGCCCAATAGTTACAGTTATCTTTAACGGTAGGTATGTGGTTTTTAAGGCTAATACCAAAATATTCAATGCCAGAGATATGGCAACAAACACGAGAGTTCTATAAAATTATTGCGAGGTTTGTAGCTTTAGAAGTAGTTGGGAAGAAGGGAAAGTACTTTAAGACATTGAAAAAAATCGATTTCTTTTATGGTTTAGATCGATAGGTAAATCGACTTAGAATATCGTGCCAAAGTTTCAACAGCTAATTCTCGAAATTGTGGAAGAGATGCTTCTCGAAAATAGAATTCACGCTCTGTCCGCCGAGCTCTTGACCGCAAATTTTTAACGGGATTTTTTCGAAACCTTGCTTTTCAAAATTGTGTAAGTGATAATAAAAAAAACTAATGAAAAGATTTCCATCATCCAACATTCAAACCAAGCTATTTTTAGACCCATTTTGACTGCAAGCACAACAATTTTTTTTCCAAGATCGTAATTTTTTTTTGGGAGCCTATTTTAAAGGGATTATTAATTTTCGAATATCGCACCTCTTGAATAAGAAAAAGTTTGGTTTGTTGACTTCAAGTGAAAATTCCGGCCACCATCGCTTACTTAATTTACGACGTCAGCGGCGACATCAAATTTCAGTTCACACTTTTGTAAAAATGTTTGAAAGGAACTCTCTTAATTTCTTTACAAATCAACTGCAAAAAATACCATTTTCTTCGACTTCTAAATTCACTTCCCCCCTTGGGAAGACATAGATGGCTTGGATAATGTTAACATATGAAGTTCGATCCCTTACGGGCTAAAGCAGGTTAATTAAGGTCATGCTAGACAAAGCGCTTGCTTCGCTTTGCGTGACAGGTTCGCTTTGGCAGCTAAGTTGAATACATACAGTTATACGAAGTTTCTCACATTAGCAACACGCTACGCTTCAATTTTCAAAAAAAAAACAAAGACAAGGTAAATTTAAATTATAACTACTATAAATTTTCATTATTAAAGTTGTTTACAATAAACAAATGTCAAAGGGTTTATAATGGCATCTCTGTTACGTTTTCGCTATTCTCACACAAGTTACAAATATCACACAAAGCCAAAGTGCTTTATCTGGCATCCACTTTAGAATGTCCACGGTTTTTACGAAGTCCAGCAACACCATTAGCTTTAACTTTTTATACAACAATAGCAAGGCGAATTCGCCTTAAACAATAGATTGTAAATTTTTCCACTGGTATAAATGTAATTTTTTCCATTACATTTTATGGCATTTATTTCATTAATGTCGAATTTACATATTTAAGAAAAGGCTAAAAAAGGCGAGGCTAAATTAATATTTAAATGGTACATCTAAAAGAAAATCAAAAAATACAGATCTAGCTGGAAAAAGGCTAAAATAACAGTACTCCTCACAATCACTTCATTCGTTTTTTGTTTACTGAGTTTGAGTACTGAAAGTGAACCATCGTGAATTGACTGCTTAAGAAAATTATAATAATTATAGAAACTAATCATATTTCGCGCATAAAATTTACCTTATTTCAAAAATAATATTAAATATTTAGGAGCAGTATAAATTCAATCAATTAAAAAGTCTGTGCGCTACGAATATTTGTATAGTCTGAGTTATAAACAAATTATACTGAATTTTAGAATGAGTCCGCGTGATATAATTAGTATAGAGTACTTCTCTTCGCTACTTTTGTGGCACCGATACCCGTTTTAGGCACTCGGGGGATCCTGTTCCCAGTGGAACCAGAATAAAGTCTTCGGTTGGACTTCGTGACCGAGACCACTTCCAGTTGAGCTACTTTTCCCCATCCGAACTGATAGGTATTAGTCCAGGGTAGTGTGGGAGCCCGGCCGGCAGCGATCCTAACCACAAAGCCCAACCTTAAGATATTTCAGATTTGCATTTTATATACTTTGCACTTCTTATAGTTAAGAGTTAACTATACAATTTTTTTAAATTCTAATTCAAAATTAAAAAAATTTTTTTTTCAAATTTTGCACATAGTTGGATTTAAACTGGGGTTTTTTTAGAATGAGTTAAATGAATCTCAAAATTCAAAATTAAATTGTTTTTACGTTTTTTTAGCTTGGATATACGCTTTTTTTTTGCAGAAACTATTGTACATTAAAAAAAAATTTGAATTCTCATTAAAAATTAAAAAAAAAAATTACATTCGTTTAAATTTCGCCCATAACTTTAAACATGGATATAAAAAGAGTTTTTGCAGAACGAACCATATTTTATATATTTTTTTTAAATTTCGTTCACAATTTTAAACAAATATATTTTTTTAAATTATGCTAATTTTGCAGAATAATCTATAGTTCTTAAAGAGTTTTTTAAGCCTCAGATAAAATTTAAATTTTTTTTTTTAATTTCGCGCATATCTTCAAACTGGGATTTAAAATTCTTTTTTGTTTCAAAATGAACAAAATTTTTTTTTTAATTCTCAAAGATTTTGAAATTTTCTGCTCATGGTGTTGCGCAGTGTGTTTCCATTTAAAAATATTTAGAGTGTTTAAAAGCGTATCGGGAATTTTTAGACTTTAGATTTGCAGTTCTTATGCTAGAATTAAGATCGCTATAAAACCGCATGCTCTATTTTTTAATGCTCATTAAAAACCTTTTTTTTTGGTACATAGTCTGATAGTTGGATTTAAACGGTTTTTTTGCAGAATGAACTACATTTTTTTTATCTCTCATCCAAAATTTTAAATTTTTTTTAAATTTCGCACATACATACATAGCTTCAAACATGGACTTTAACGGTTTTTTTATATTTTTTTAAATTCTTATTCACAACTTTTTTACATTTTATAAATTTTGCACATAGCTTGAATTTAAAGTTTTTTTATTTTGCAGAAGGAACGTAATTTTTTATATGAAGGTTTTTTTAATTCTCATTCAAAATTTTTAAATTTTGTTCACATTTTTTTTTTAATTTCGCACAAATGTAAATAGCTTGCAACTTGGATTTAATCGTTTTATTTTGCAGATTGAATTATATTTTTTATAATTTTTTCTTTTAATTCTCATTCAACATTTTAAATTTTTGTTAACCTACATTTTTTTTTATTTCGCACATATGTATGTACATATATAGTTTTAAACTTGGATTTAAACGGTCTTGTGTTTTTTGTAGAATGGACTCCGTTTTTTCTAAAGTTTTTTTTTTAATTCTCATTCATAATTTTTTTGAATACTTTTTTTTAATTTCGCACATAGTCGCAAACTTGCTTTTAAATAGGGGTTTTGCAAAACGAACAATATTTTTTATAAATTTACATTTTCAAATTTTTTTCAATTTTCGTTCATAATTTTAAACAAACTTTTTGTAAATCACGCAAATTTTTTTTTTTTTTGCTTTTTTGCAGAACACACTATATTTTTCATACAAAAATAATTAAATAATTAAAGTCAGAACTTGTCACTATGTAGTAGCGTTTCAAATATAAAATGAGCTACATAGATTTGTTAAAATAATTTCTTTTATTGTTAATGAACATTACCTTGTTTCAATTTAAAGTTAAAGCAAATTAATTACATTTTTAAGTAACGCTTAAAATTTGCCAACATTAGAACTTCCCATAGATGTAATTCATTTAAATATTTATTGTGCATATGTTTGTATTTGTTGTATGTAGTTAGCTATGTACATATGTGACTATCAAATGGCTTGCTGGTTGCCCACAAGAATGCAAATTTTCCATCAACAACCAACTGGCAATAATAGTCAATCAACAACTTCATTGTAAGCAGAATGAAGACGATAAATGTCTGCAAGAATGTAAAGAGTACGTCGAATCGAAGGAATGCGTGTGCGCGTGTGTGTGTTTATGTGTGATAAACAGCCAACTGGGCAACAACAACAAGACAACCAAATATCAGACAACCAAGCCCAGCTAGGCGGGATGTGGCAAGCGATCGCACTTTGCGCGAACTGATGACTGGCCTTTTATGTTAATTAAATGAACCACACGCGGCTGATGAGTCTTGCGGTTGAGACGCTGCCCAGCTTGGGAATATTCGCTTGCGATTACTAACATAACTACATATGTATATTGTATTGTACTTTACATATCGTACATGAACAGATAGATAGATAGATACATATATGGAAAAAGTATTTTGCTGCTTCCTCGTTTGCCATTTCAAAGACTACGCAAAGTACATAGATAGATTCTCTGTCGCAAAACGACTTTGTTTGCCGCCCAATTATTATTTTTATTTATTTTTATTTTTTTTTTTTGCTTTATTCTTGTGTAGCGTTTTGTGCGGTAGCTAAATACAATATTCAAATTGATAAATTTACGTTATGTGAATTTTTGATTGAGCAGCCACTTAACGTTAGGCAAATAAAGTTATGCGAAAATAAAGAAATACGGAGATACAAAAAAAAAATAATAATAATAATTGCTAAAAGAGTGGCATATTTCAAAAAATGATTAACTCAAGAAAAAGGGTTTTAAAGTTTGAAATTTATTAAGTAAGAATGCAGATATGTATATACTCTGCAAATTTTACAAATCATGAAGCAAGAGGTGGTGGTAATTTCTGAATATACTTATTGTGTTTTTGCGTTTTTTTTTTTTTATTGAAATAAACCACTCTTCTAGTCAACGTGCGCTATGTGCGAACAAAACAAAACTTGCTTGCTTGCTGTTTTTACTTTCAGAAATTCATGCCAGTCAGCATTTTTTGCTCTTGGGACACCACATAATTTACTGCCATCTGCAGCACTGCAATGTGACACTAGTCAAGATTTGCAAAGAATTTTTTGAATATGAATAGAATTCCAGTGCTTGTATTCAAGCTGCGTCTGCGTTACAACGCCCGTTCATTTCCATGTAGTTCGAGGGGCGAAATGGTGAAATAGGCAAAACTCAAATGAGCGTAAAATGCGTGCCCGCAGCCCACCGAAGAGTAGTGAGTCATCCGATAGATGGTCATGAGTCATGATGGTTCAGTTAAGCGTGGAAGCTTTACTGGCGTTGTGCTCTTTAAGCTGATCTTGTCCGTTTGATAGCTGAATGTGGCAGGTTCTTAGTGGTTGCGTGAGATTTTGTTTCAAGTGTGTATGTATTTACATAGTATTCTCACATTAATGCATGTAAAAATTTACAAAAGTCAGTGGTGTGTGTTTTGCCCATGCGTGCCTTGGGTCTTAATAACTTTCAGTGCGGACATTCCAGTAAATCAGTTCAAGATGTACTGTACAAAATAACTGTTATATTTGTCATCGAAATAATTTTGTGCCTACACGTATTTTAAGTTTCCAAAAATACTCTGGAAAAAAATTCTTCTGATTTAAATTAATATCGTTTAGAATTATCCCATGGTGCATTCCGTCGAGCCAAGCCTTCTATCGGAGTTATATTTTACAAAAATTTTTAAATTCAGTAATTTTTGCCTAGATAGATTT
This sequence comes from Anomoia purmunda, assembly GCA_951828415.1. Classification (NCBI taxonomy): domain Eukaryota; kingdom Metazoa; phylum Arthropoda; class Insecta; order Diptera; family Tephritidae; genus Anomoia; species Anomoia purmunda. Next base: position 22,761,145 of record OX639993.1, read on the forward strand.
TTTATCTTCTAAAACTTGGAAAAATCGTTCGCTCGATGTGTTTAAAAAATTGCCTACCACAAATGTCCAAACGTTTTTGGTCGCTCCATTGAAGAAATATTTGAACCAAAATCTGAAACCAGAAACAAATTTGATATGAGATGGAGTGGATAGATGTCAATCGTTATTGCCTCTTCCACATCTTCATGTCCAATTTTCTTCGCTGAATTCAGAATCGTCGCTCGGCCTTACTTTTCGAAAGGCATCAACGGTTATTTCCTCCAACTTTTCGTAATTAAGTTCAGCCCGTTTTGTAAAATAGACCGCCGATAAAAGTCTTCATCATTTGAAATTTGCATTCAAATTTCCAAGCAATCTTTTTGAGACTGTGTAACAAATTTGTCGGACTTTTCAAATTTAAAAGTCAGTACCTGAATTTAAAAAGTACGTAAACCAATTGAGGTTACAAAGTACTCATTGCCAGCGCAGTGCATAAATCGAAAGATTTTTAAGACTCGTTAAAATCTGTTGAGTATCTTTGACATTTCGGGGTGGGTCCGGACCCATAAACCATAGCTCCTATCATTGGGATATTTTCTTTGACTCTCTCTTGGTGGAATTTCGGGTAAGGGGGTTACGAACGATAGTGCATTCTGTTGTATTGTACCTTGCGACTGACACTGCAGTTATTTGCAAGTGTTCTTCACTTCGCTTTGAGTACTTAGGCGACTGGTACAAAGTGTAGAGTTAATGCTTTTAAAACGGATATGATGCCGTTCAGAATGGAATGAAAAATGCAGATTTTTATGGATACACTCGATATATATCTATCTGCATTGTCATGCCATATGCTCTAATGTACCTTGAAGTGCTGCTCAAGATGCACCTGACCGCATGCCACAAGGAAGATTATCGTGATTTTGATACTCAACTTGCAAAACTTCGGAGGTATTCTCGGTGTGTCACCCCTTACTGAAGAGACGCTTTGGATGTTGCCAAAGTTTGCTTAGAAAGCTCTCTAATATACTTCAGCTCCGTGAGTCGCTCACAGCTATGTGAGTCAGGTCGCATTGAACTCTTGTTCTCCCTTTGAAGTAACACTCCTCTCTTTTAAGTAGACGAACTCGTCATACCTTTGGTTGGCGCGGAGCCAAAGGAAAGGTAGGAAACGAAAGATGTAGTACTCATCTGCACGGAGAGCTTGGCTTCTATCATTGATTGCTCGACTGTGTGGGTAATTTCGAAGCTTGGCTGGAGCAAAATCTTTACACTTAGGGATGCAGCTCAGTCAGTTGGTCAGCCATTGTTGTCGCAAAAACACTAACACAAACCGACAACCCAAAATATTTTTTCATATTCGTCGCATTGCTGTGGCAGGACTTAACTTATTGATGCAAGAAAATCGGATTTATGTGAAGGAGAAGATGACGGTACGAAGTATCATTACTCAAGTGAATGCCTAGTCTCCGGTCTGATGAGATGCATGCGATTCGACAGAACGGCGCTCGCGAATGCCGAACTCAGTTTAATGAATATTCTTCGTTCTACAAATGCCTCGTCTCCGTCTGCGTCTGGTTGAACTACAGAGAGTTTAGAAACTGCATAAGGAAAGTTTTGTTAGCAATGATAAATCACGGGCCAGTCTTGTTTGCTTTCGTGATAATGTAAAGGCACTTAGTCGAAATAGCTGCAGCTACAAGTCGCTCCCAATTACTAAAATAATAAGAGCGGCCCATCATGCACGACAGTCAGTCTTGCTGTCGTATCAATCGCGTAGATCTCGACTGGGGAAACATTGAAGTGATGCTGTAGTCTTTAGGCTTTCACAAATAAGAATTCCTGGCAGAAATTCCAAACCACTATCCTGATACATTTATTAAAAGCCCGAAGGCTTTTTTGCGTGGTATGTGAACATCACAGATGAACCAAAACTCGATCTTTATAACCTAAAAGTTACAGGTTCTGTATCCCGCGCTATATATGTTCAAAAAATTGTTTACGATGCTTTCAGTATCGCTAGACTATTTTGGCTTTCGATAAATATTTGTTTTTCACATTTCTTCCTTTACGCTTGTTAAGCATTTGGAGAAGTAGCCGCCATATTGGGGATGTAATTTGATTGTACTTCCTCTTGAAAAGTCGTTTTTCTCACCACACTATTTACATCTGATTAATTAGCAGAATCTTTTTAAAACTTTATTTCAACAGATGCTGCAAGTAGGTCAACTGAATGCTACTTGAAGGTTTGAACCAGAGAAGGTGTACAAACCAACGCTAGATACCGGACAGAAGGAGAAAGGACAGTGGTCACACTGAGGGAAAAATCATTTTACTTTTTCTCTCTGGTCTGGTTCTTCATCCGTCGCTCCACCGAGGTGTCGCACAGTCATCGAAGACCTAGCAAGTCTACTTTCGCCGAACTTTAGCCAAACTTCCCCTTCTAACTTTGGGGTTTGCATTGGCAGCACTGTCACAGCCACGTTTGCGAAGCTTCTGGGTATACCGTAATTCGCCTATCCGCTTAGGAAGGGTCTCGATTGAAGATAAATAAATTCGTAGCCGCCCAGAAAGGACGATAACTCCAAATCACAATTAGTATTTAGGAGCTGAAAAAGAATTCTCCCTTCAATAATTAGAAACATGAACTATTTTTTATGAATCATTCCCAAGTGCTCTTATTCCAATAAATTTCATCTTTATTTAAAAGCATAACAAATTTTGAGGAATTCGGTGACTCCGAACATGTCACCAAAGTATAAAAATAATTTTGCCATTTCCGGTCATTATTCGCTGGAAATAATTACAAAATATGCCTCGCTTAATTATAAACATCAACGAGCGGAAAAAACAGACAATTCAAATTTCAACGATCGAAATGTTTAAGCAAAAGAAATAAAATTTATAAATAAAGACAGAGAAATCGAAAAATGCTATGATCCGCAGATGGACCAAACATAAAATTATAATAACAAAATTTAAGCAATATAGTTAAGCCACAGTCGCCCACAAGCAAAAGAAAAATATCGAAGAAAAATACTGAATGAACGGCCACAAAGGCGGGTAACTGAAATAAACAAACGAAGAAGTGCTCTGGTGGTGGGGATCAAGTTGTTGTTGATTGCTGAATTCGCAAAAAAAAACGTATCTTCTTTTTAGATAAAATAAACATTTATTTTTGCGTTTCTGATTTTTTTGTTTGTTTTTTTTTGCTTTGTTTTTCTGACTGAGTTGGCAGGCAAGTCAACAGATGCGAGGGTGTAACATTCAAAATGTGGCGTAACACAAGGCAAACAAGACTGCTTATGAGTTGAGTATTGAAAAGAGCAAAAACCAAAAAAAAAAAACAAATATAAATAATTATTCCAAAGAAATTACGAAAAATGAGCAAAATGCTTTGTAAACTGAAAATTACTGGCAGCAGAAATGAGCAAGCAAACTAAATTGAAAAAATAATAACAATAAAAATAAATCCCATATTCGCGCTACAACTTTCTATAAAAATAAATGTATCTACGCTCTATGGCAATCATACATTGTTGCAGATTTTACAAATACAAAGGCCGACACAGATTCTGTTAGCAAGATATGTATGTAGTTCTATCGTACATTGCACATTAGGGTGCCTAGCCAAAAGAAAAAAAAAATTACGGTTTATCCAACGGAACTCTAAAAGGTAATATATTTTAAAAGTTCTATTCTATTCAATATTGTGAAAAAATATTAAGTTTTAAGTGAGCTAAAAATACCGCTACAAATTGAGTTTTTTTATAAATAAAAATAGTTCTTTTTTTAATAAAAAACAAAAAATTATAATTTTAGCTTAAAAGCAGAGACCGTAGCAGTTACAATTTTTATTATAAAAACCGCTCTTTAACCATTTATTTTGTAGAAAGCTTTTATTTTTTAAGCCATACTTATAACAGTCATTTTAGAAAAACTCGGTCCTATCGCTTTACAGGAACAAATATTTCTCATAAATTTACAAGCAAAAAATAAAAACAATGGGGAAAATTGTTTTTATTCCGCTTGGAAATTTTTTGGGAATATTTGTTCCCACGGATTTTAAATATCAATAATAAATCCTTTTTTGATTCTTCAACTACTTTTTTTCTGCGGCAAATTAAAATGACTTATAAGTATGACTTAAAACATAACAATCTAAAATAAAAAATAATTGTTATAAAGGGTGGTTAAATTTTAAGGGCCGATATTGAATGTGAACCACACCTAAACGTCAAGTTTTTTTTTCATTTCATTTGACATTTCTCAATTTCAGACTAACTCAATTTGAACATTGAAAGATACACAAGTCATTCAGGCTTATTATGAAAATGGGCGTTCAAATCAAAATGCATATCGTGCATTTTCGAAGAAAATCATCTTCAGTGGATTCGTCAATAAGCAGAATTGCCGCATTTGGGCGAATGATAATACAAGAGTGATTGTCGAAAAACCAATGCACCCACAAAGAGTGACTGTTTGTTGCGGTTTATGGGCTGGCGGCATCATCGGGCCGTATTTTTTTCCAAAATGAGGCCGGTCAGGCAGTTACTGTGAATGGTGTTCGCTATCGTGAGATGATAACGAACTTTTTATGGCCCGAATTGGAACATATGGATCTGGACGATATGTGGTTCCAACAGGATGGTGCCACTTGCCACACAGCCAACGAAACAATGGCTCTTTTGCGCGACAAATTCAATGGCCGTGTTATCTCACGTGGTGGCGATGTGTACGTCGATAAGCCAGCAACAATTCAAGAGCTAAAGGATTAGATAATTCGGCACATTAACGGCATAGAACCTCAATTATGCCTCAGCGTCATCGAAAATTTGGACCATCGGATGGAGGTGTGCCGTTCCATACATAATTGAACCACACCATATTATCATAATAAAAAGAAATTACAATAATTTCCAAAATAATTTGTGTTTTATTCAAAATCAACATCGGCCCTTAAAATTTAACCACCCTTTATATGATTTTTAAAATAGAAATCAAAAATAAATGTTATTTTAGATTTATAAAAAATTAACTCTTATTTTTTTTTAAATTTTGCACAATAATTGCAAAAAAAAAATTATTTTGAAATTTGATTCTCGGTGAAATAAGAAACAGATTGTTATATAACATTTGGTTGTAGAACATTTCTTTCACTTTGAATTTGGAAAAGACAGTTTTCATAAATAACTGTTATTTTCCGTCCCTGCTTAAAAGATATCATTAAACTATTAAAAAAAAAACAATTTCATCGTAATTGTTAAGTGATTTGCCATGAGTTATTCAAATTGTTCTTAAACCAACCTTCTTTAGTGATTTTTCATCGTCGCGACACGAAGTAGCGACACGACGCTTTTGTGACATAAAACAAGCACACATGCCTTTTCATATATGTAGGTACTCATTGGCACACCCAAGTACTAGTTATTTCTGGTTAATTTCAAAATCATTTCGGTACTAGTTCGGGACCAGCTCGGGACTACTTTGGGATGAGTTCGGGGACAGTTAATGACTAATTTAGGAGTGCCTTGAATCTAGTTCGTGACTGATTTGACCAGTTCGAAACTAGTTCGAAAGTACTTCGACACAGGCTTCGTAATAGTATGGGGCTTGCTTAAATCTGATTCGGAATTGGTTTAGACCTTGTAAAGGGCTGATTTTTTATTCGTTTGCTAGTAGTTGGAAACTGGTTTCCGACTAGTGCGGTTCTGAACTATTTTTGAATGAGCAGAAACGAAAAATCGGTATAGTTTTTCTCACAGTTTTACTTCTGGCTCGAGCAATTAGGTGCATGATGTGGTACACGAAGGTAATTTCATTGTAATTTTTTGGACACTATTTTGACTACCTGACAATTAAACAGATTATGACATTTCGAAACTATTTTTATATTTGTTTCTTTGGCTTGAAATAGAAAATGTAAAAAACTAGCTGATTGTTTCATCAGTGCCTAAATACAAAGCATCTGTTCAAAGCATCTGTTCAAAGCATCTTTTAATTTCCAGTTATTCTGCATATTCGCGAGAAGTCGGTGCTGGCATGAGGTATTAAAGAAATCAACTTCCCCAAAGTATGTCTGCTGTTTTTCAGATATAAACAGTGGTTTGTATGTAGAACATCTGCTGGAAGTAGTCCAAATTTTACGTCGCTAATTTACCTTCGGAAAGTCGCAAACGCAGCTACGCATTCTTTGTGAAAACTCTGAAGTGTGTAGTTCAGTGTTACAAAAACTAAACTAAAAGATAAGTTGAAAATGAAACCGCATTATACTAAGACATTTAATTATGCGCGTATTTATTTTAGATCTTCAATCGATTACCCAAATAAAACGATATTCGGACCAACAATTTTCCTAACTGGTATAGGGCTAGCAATTTTTACTCCACTTTTACCATACTACTTTTAGTTTCGTTGTAGGAATGAATTGGGTCTGTTACTTATCGTGTGAGTGAAAAAAATTGACAAAATCTACAAAACCTTATTTATAAAATCAAGCACATAAGAAAATTCGTTTGTTGCATACCTAAATGTCAAATATGAAAATGTTCAGTACCGACCAAGGTATGATGTTTTCATACGAAGTTAGCCTAACCCAAGGCGAATTTATAGAAGGTGATGGCATAAGAGCAGCTGATTTGATGTTTTTTTTATTCACCTACATGTATTTTGTTTTTGATTTTGCGTATGAGCTTTCAAAAGCCGTAAAAGCAAGAAAAAAAGTTTTTAAATTTTGACAACTCTTACGCAGAAACAAAAACAAAATACATAGGAATTTTGTAGTTGTATTTATAACACCACCTTGTATGAATTCGCCTTGGCCTAACCTTTGTTTACATTTCTTCGTTTCACAATAAACTATAAACTGAGCGTTTTGGTAGTTAAAGTTTAATTTAGGAAAACAAGAAAATTTTGATTTGAAGTTTGTGCAAAAGAATCGGAAATGGGAAAAAGAAGAGCAGGGGGAAAGGGGTGGGAATTTTTATAAAAGTCCGCCTTATCCAAGGAGTAAGCACAATTGGGAGAGTTCTTGTGATGCGGAACTTCTTGCGTACGGTTGGGTTTGCTCAGATCGTTTTCCAGAATCTGACTTTTATGTAGGAGCACAGTGAACTGCAAGTACATAAAAACAACCCTTTTAAGGGCTGAAAACTATGAACAATAAGATCAAATTCGCTGGAAATGCAAGTACATATCAATGTATGTAAACTTTATTTGAGCTAAATAACTCAATCTGTGTATCCAACTCAAAGCAGAGCACAAAATATAATTAATTGAAATTTTTAATTTGTTTTGTCATGACTTTTGTATAAATTTCGAATTGTCAAACTCAACAAATTTGACACTTCTATTTTGACGAGGCATGGTCGCTCTGAAAAAACGAAATACAGGGTTGCATTTTATCTAATGCACTAACCCAATCAAAAGAACGAGATTGAGCAATAGAGCTACTATATGCTTGACGTTAATGTTGATGTGCTAGAGTGAAATGTAACAAATGTAAATGTACACATTTGTTGGCATCAGTTTTTGCATAGTGACTCTAAAAAACTGATATAAAATTTGATCTAATATTAATAATAATTTAGCGCTTACACCATAGTTTGATATTTGGCAGAACTTCTCCTACAATTTGTGGTGTGCGTCTTGATGTTGTAACACAAATTGAGGGACTTCCAGTTTTTTGTCGACTCCGAAAGGCGAATGTTTTTTGAGAGAAGTTTTTTCCAGAAGAAGTTGTTTGCCATTGCCTGCCGAGGGGTGACAGCTATTAGAAAATAGCTTTTCTATAATTTTTAATGTTGCTTGCCTCGGCCGGGACCTACCGAGGGAAGCGCGCAAGTTAACGACGTTAGTACAAACATACATATGTATGCATATAAATGTATACACTACATACATATATACATAATTATTGTTCACAGACAAAAATGTAGATAAACTACCATATGCCCTTTGGCCTTGTACTCGTATGATAATAATATACACAACATCAAAACAACATAACTTGTCCCAACATGATTACCACGGACTGCAACGGACAAACATTATAACAATAGAAATGTAGTATCACCAAAACAAACAATAATAGCCCAAATCACTACCTACTAGTAAACAGATAACGACCGACGCATCTCAATACTATAAGTAGCACTAAGATTCATGTAAACGAGTTAGTTTAAGAATAGTAATAAAGAGCACGCATTTTGGCACAGCAAAATATTATAATTTTTGAATTCATATCGAGTATCGATATTAACTGGGGGCTCAAGCCGGTCTAACTCTTGACTGCAGCCAAATTCCCTTGAAATACAGGGTAATAAAATAAAAATTCCACAGCTTTGAAGAAAAGCATAAAAACAATCTCTGAAAAAGCGAGATATAACAAATTTAACCAGTCGCGTAAAAGCAAACCTTGAAATAGCAGGCAGCCTAAACCGATCAAAAAAGTGAAAAGTGAAAAACGAAAACTGAAGATTCCTGACTTTAAACAGAATCGCTCACCCTGGACTCACGCACTAAACGCCAACGAAGTTTCAATTATCTGCGCCTAATACCACAGGACGATACAATGGCTCAGGACATCGCAACTCTACGAGCACAGGTAGAACTACTAACTCAAGCTCTACAAAATACACAACTAAAAGTGAATACACTGGAAGCACAACAACCTTCCCAGACAGTCACTACAGCAGACCAACACGTAGAATTTACACCGAACATTACAAATGGAAACCTCATAAATTTAAAAACCTTTGAAGCCATACCATGCTTCAGCGGAGACAAGAACCAGTACAGATCCTGGAGGAAAAGGGCATGGACATTCATGGAAAACATTAAAGAATTTTCCAACCACCCGAACTACTATACAGCGTTTACAATAATACACTCAAAAATTGTTGGGGAGGCAGCAAACATCTTAATCAATCACAACACCAAGCTGAATTTCTATTCAATAATCAACAGACTTGACTATACATACGCTGATCAACGACCGCTGTATGTACTACTCGAAGAAATGAAAAAGATCACACAAGGGAGAAGCACACTATCGGAGTTTCACAGCGAAATCAGCAAAGCACTGAATCTCGCACTCTCAAAGATAGAGATGTCAGGAGAACAAGGACCTGCATCCATGCTAGAATATGCAAATCAAGAAGCAGTCCGTACTTTCATCACAGGACTCAACAGCAGGTATACAAGCGGCACATTATACAGTCATCACCCAAAAGACTTGGAAACCGCATATGCAATCGCAAGCACGATTTACCACGACAGTTCAAACATGCAGTTCGACGCACAAATTACGCCACAAGGATACAACCAAAGACAGAATCCTCCACAACAGAGATATGATGATAGAAGGAGATATAATCCAAATGTGCAAGTACAATATAACCATCAACCACGCCAAGAACCGATGGAAGTGGACGACTCTCGTCAACACGTACGACCAACACAACACAACAATCAACTCCAGCTAAGGAACAACCTTCAGCAACCTCAACGGTACTATAACCCGTTCAGAGAAGACCAACAAGCAGCAAAACGCGGAAGAATTCCTTCTTCACGAAACCTCAACACCAACAAGGTACAAAGAATAAACCAGACGAGAGACGAAGAGCTACAATCACTCGCCGCACATACTGACGACATCTATGAGACAGGAAGTGTTTTTTTAGGAGAATAAACGGATTACCGTGTCTCCAAAGGCGTTGTCAAACGACAGGTACATCCGTTAATATTTTAATTGATACAGGTGCTACAAATAATTATATTAGTTCTAAGTGCAAATTAGGAAAATCTATACCCATAAAACCGGTTAAAGTTAAAACGCTTCATGGATACTCTTTGACCAAAGCTAAGAAAGTTATTACACTACTCAATCATAACTTAGTATTTTTTGAAACCGAAGCTTTAGAGGAGTTTGATATGCTTCTAGGTGAACACGGTCTTAGGGTATTGAAAGCAGAAATTAACATCTTTGAGTATAAACTCTTATACAAATATAAAAAGAAAGTAGTAAGCGAACAAAAAGTTAATTTCACAATTAATAACGACAAATATAAAACTGAAATTGAAAATATCATGAGAATAAACGACGAAACTAATGAAATCCTTCCGTTTACGACTACAATACAAGCCACAATTAGGACAGAATCAGAAGATCCTATTTGGGTGAAACAGTATCCGTATCCGATAGCAGACAATGAATTCATAAACAAAGAAATAGATAAATTATTAGACAACCAAATTATTCAGCCTAGTAAAAGTCCTTACAATTCTCCAATCTGGACCGTCGCAAAAAAAGGTACCGATAACGAAGGGAAACCTAAAAGACGAATGGTAGTAGATTTTCAGAAGCTTAACGCTCAGACTATCACTGATAGATACCCTATCCCAGACGTTGCAATGACAATTCAAAATTTAGGTAAAGCAAAGGTTTTCACAACGATAGACTTAGAGTCAGGTTTTCATCAGATCTTGATAAAAAAATCAGACAGAGAAAAAACTGCATTCAGTGTGAATGGCGCAAAGTATGAATTCCTTAGGATGCCGTTCGGTTTAAAGAACGCACCTTCCATATTTCAGCGATGCGTAGACGATATCCTACGTCCATATATTGGCAAGTTCGCATATGTTTATATTGACGATGTACTCATATATTCGTCCTCACCCGAGGAACACATGGAACATATTCGTACAATAGTAAATGCCCTCCACAATGCCAATATGAAGATTTCAAACGAGAAATCGCATTTTTTCCAGGATTCAGTTGAATACCTTGGACACATAATAAAATATAATAAAATAACTGTGGATCCAAATAAAATTCAAACTATAAAGAATTATCCAACTCCAAAAAATTTAAAAGAATTACGATCATTTCTTGGCCTAGCGAGTTACTACAGGAAATTTATTCAGAACTTCGCTACAATAACGAAACCCCTGACAACATTTCTACGCGGAGACAATGGTGGTATAAGTAAAAATCAGAGCGCAAAGGTCTCAATTAATCTAGACGAACCAGCACTCGAGGCTTTAACAAAAATAAAAGACGCACTACAAGCACAAGTCGAATTATTCCAACCAGACTTCAACAAACCTTTTGAACTAACGACAGACGCAAGTAACTTTGCAATAGGAGCTGTACTCTCTCAGAACAGGAAACCTATTTCCTTTATATCTAGAACTCTTAGTCAGACTGAACAGAATTACAGCACGAATGAAAAGGAATTACTCGCTATCGTTTGGTCACTTCAAAAATTAAGAAATCACCTATACGGTATAGCAGATCTAACGATTTATACAGACCACCAGTCACTCATCTTTTCAATTTCGGATAAAAATCCAAACACAAAACTAAAACGATGGAAAAATTTCATCGAAGAATACGGCGCAAAACTCGTTTACAAACCCGGACATCAGAACGTTGTCGCTGATGCACTTTCTCGCCAGCAAATAAACAACACGGTAAACTCTGATGACTCCCAACATTCAGCACAAAGCTCCCCAACACAAAAAGTCAAACGAGTAAAGCAACCACTAAACGCATTTAGAAATCAAATTATTGTAAGACAATCAGATCAGAATCCCATCGAAATATCCTCACAAAATATATTTTCTAACAGCCGACATACGATTTTTTTTAACACCAAAACTGAATTGCTAGACAGACTAAAAAATATAATTAGACCTAACGTAACTAATGCCCTGCAAATAGGCGAAGAAATATTATTTTACGTCGAGAATGACCTTATCGACACATTCCCAACCGTATCGATTGTACTAGCGCAGAAATTGGTTGACGACATCACCGAGACCGAACAACAAAAACAAATCATACAAGACACACACAGACGTGCTCACAGAAACTACAAAAATAACGCACAGGAAATTTCGCTCAAATATTACTGGCCGAACATACGTAACGCTTGTAAAAAGGAAGTACAGGACTGCGAAATTTGCCTCACAAACAAATATGAACGCCGACCAAATAAACAACCAATTGGTTCAGCACCAGTACCGAACAAAGTAGGCGAATACATACACTTAGACTTATTTTTCATAAGCAATAATATGTACATTAGTTCAACCGACAAGTACTCAAAATTTTGCTATTTGAGACAAATACCATCAAAGAAAGACACATACAAATACATCGACGAGATACTATCACAAATATACCCTAACGCAAAGTTTGTAATGACTGATAACGAGTCAACATTTACTGGCATATGTGCACAACAAATATACAAGCGACTACAAATAACGCATACCAAAACTCCAGCCTATCATTCAACAACAAACGGTCAAGTTGAACGAACGCATAGCACCATAATTGAACTCGCAAAAGTTTTGGCACACCAACACAGTTCGGCACCCGATGAACAGATATTTGAAGCAGTCCGACAGTACAACAAAACTATCCATTCGGTAACCAACGAGAAACCCGAGGACGTGTTTTTCAATCAAAGGGGGTATCCTGACATCAAAGAGCGTCTTCAACAAAACCAAGAGAGAGTTTTGCGATACCACAACCGCAATCGCAAACAACTGAACTACAAAGAAGGAGACGTAATATATTCAAAGACGCATAGACGGAACAAAAACGTAAAAAAATACGCCAGACATATAGTCAAAAAAGACAACGGCGAAACAGTAACGACAAATAAAAGAGTTATTATCCATAAGGACAATATTAGAGTAAAGGCATGTACGGAATAGTGTTTACCTTACTTTTCTCTATTGCACTTTGTGACAATATAATAGATTTAACTAATAGGAAATATGTCTTAGTGGAAACCGACCCTGTTTACATTTATCAGGATACAGCTTTTCTCTATCACATATCTAACCTTTCAAAAATACTAGCGCCATACGAAAGCATAATGAAATCATTATACAATCTAGAAAACCAACCTGAAACTCAAATTTTAGTGAACAAAATCGAAACTCTGAAAAATCAACTCATTCCCAATATTTATAGACCCAAAAGATCAATCAACCTTCTTGGCTCCGTGTTAAAGTTCATCACTGGTACACCAGACCACGATGACCTAGTAGAAATCAAAACTTCACTTAATATGCTAATAGAAAATAACAACAAGCAAAGGAAAATTAACTCACAGTTCGAAAGAATACTCGAAACCCTTGATCCCAAAACAATAACCGAAAACATTGTTATATCAGAAGTTTACAATGAACTTCAATCAATAACAAATACTATAAATTTTGCGAAAACTAATAATTTTTATTCTGGCACATTAAATTTGAAAGATGTGTACGATTTAATAAAGCACGAAAAACTAGATCTTCCAATAATTAATATATTAGAATATGCCGACATTCATATATGTTACCTACAAGAAGCAATTATAACAATATACAAATATCCTATCCTCGAAACTAAATGTAGCCTATTCAATGTTTATCCTTTAGCACATAAGCATGGTAAAATTAATTTAGACCCTAAGATCGCAAAATGTAACAAATATCAAAGAATATCCAAATGTAGAAAGTATATGAGTAACTTTATATGTAAGTCCGAACCCTCTGACAATTGTACTATAAAAATACTAGAGGACAAATCGGCCCAATGCGAAGCAACCCATGAAAATAATGCTCCACTCCGCATCCTAGAGAATGGATACATTTTCACAGATTACCAGCACACCTGGAACAACATGCATATATCAGGCCCTAAATTAATACACTTTAATGAATCTACAGCCATCGATGGTATCACATACTACAATCATCAACGACAACTCAGAAAAATCATACACAATCAACATAGCGAACAACTTGAAGTACTCCGCATCCTTTCCTCAAACTCAATCTACAAATTCAGCAATATCCAAAAACTCTCAGCATTTTTGATACCTATTGAAGAAAACCCAGTACAATTTACGTTCTTTATCATAATGGGATTCCTTACCTTAGCAGTCATCACTTATGGCATGGTACATCTCTGCCGATGCTATGAAAAAAGAAGAATACTTCAGAGAAAAAGACAAATTGAAGACCTATACGAAATCGAACTGAACCGTCTTCAGCAGCAACTCATAGCAGCACCATAGCGGGGACGCTCCGTTTTAAGAGGGAGGAGAGTTAACGACGTTAGTACAAACATACATATGTATGCATATAAATGTATACACTACATACATATATACATAATTATTGTTCACAGACAAAAATGTAGATAAACTACCATATGCCCTTTGGCCTTGTACTCGTATGATAATAATATACACAACATCAAAACAACATAACTTGTCCCAACATGATTACCACGGACTGCAACGGACAAACATTATAACAATAGAAATGTAGTATCACCAAAACAAACAATAATAGCCCAAATCACTACCTACTAGTAAACAGATAACGACCGACGCATCTCAATACTATAAGTAGCACTAAGATTCATGTAAACGAGTTAGTTTAAGAATAGTAATAAAGAGCACGCATTTTGGCACAGCAAAATATTATAATTTTTGAATTCATATCGAGTATCGATATTAACTCGCACACGCTACACTCTGAATTTGAAGGAATTTGTACTCGCAATTGACTGACATTGTTCTTGCTGGGCTGTTTTAGCAACTGAAATGATATTTTTTAATATTTAAAAAAATAATTATTTATTAAAAACGCTATTTTTGTAGACATTATCAAATCTCTACAGCGCACATAAATCTAAATATTTTTCCGCTTTATTGTGGTGGATGTCTTATAACATACAGAATTTAATAATACCAATTTTTTTCTTTCAATGCGAAGTAATTCACCCTAATCCACATACATACATACATTTAGTTGCACTTACATATATCTCAAAATACATACATAAATATGCACGCTTTTAATTTTGTTTTGTAATCCCCACCACAACGCTGCACAATTTGTGTCTCATACAATTTGAGGCACACAATTTTTACAATATTGAAACGGCATTATAATTGTCATCATAAAATGTCGAGTATACGACATGGACGCCGCTCGTCATATGCACCTTTGTACATATTTACTTACATAGCATGATTGGATCTGTTGCACTAAGCGTGCTTGCCATGAAACACAAAATGAACGTTGCCACAAGAGATCATAGCGCTTGACTAGGGAACTAAATACAAACTATATGATTAGTGATCGCTAAACTGCATTGTGCATATGTGTATGAGTGTGTGTGTGTGTGTATGTGGCGTACATTTCATTTGCCAATTGTTGATCTGCTCCACTGCGTGACTGGCTGAGTGAGCTGAGTAAGCGACTGATTGACTAAGTGGAATATAATGAGGCGAGTCATGTACCTACTAAGTATGTACTATATGTATTTGTGTGTGTATATGTTGTGTAAAGATCGTTCACAGCAACAACAATGTATTTGAAAAAAAAAAATGACAATTACAACATCGCACATTGCCAGCATTAACATGAACTTTGTTTTTTTTGTATGGCGAATCAGCGCTGTTGTTTGTAATATTTTATTATTTTTACTTATTACAAATTCTAGTGTTAAATATTTGTGGGAATTTGCTAATTTGTTCGGCCACTATATTTGCTCCATTCCATGTTACATGCGCGCTTTCTCTGCCCAAAGTGCTAATATCGGCTTACCACCCAAGGTGTAATTCGTTTGTTTTTTGCTATTTTTATGCAAGGCAATTTAGTTTCAGTTTATATGGTTGCTCTGCTAAGGCTTTACTCATTTTAAATGGGCATTCAACAAAAGATTTAAACAAATTTGTAGTGTAATAGAAAAACCATTTGCACTTCTCTACATACATACATACATATATTGTATGTGTGTATGTTTACCTTTATAATATGTATTATTGTTTTACGACCTGTAATATGCTCTTTGATATCTAAATAATTAAAAATAGTTTTGTTGCACCTCTATCTTTGTCCAAACGCCTGTTAAATAAATTTTTATAGACAGCTACTCAGAAGATAATTTCAGTAGCGAAAAGCCATTTCGAAAGGCCTTCCTGAGAGTGGAAAGGCCTTCATTTCTACATTCCCTTTTCCTTCCTTTTTTATGGCGTGCCACAAACTGAAAGCCTTCTGCTTTCACAACCCATAGAAAGGTCTCCAGAAGGACGCTTGTAGGCGGTACTTTAGAAGGACTTTTCAAGCAGAGTTTCTAAAACTATTTCTTTATTTCAAAAAAAAAAAAAAAAAAAAAAAAAATCATTCACATGTGAATTATAAATGGAAAACACTTTTTTGCAGCTCTGTTTAGCTAAGCATTCTAGAATAGCTTCCATTAAGAAGAAATCTCTAAATTAACTTCTGGGTAGCAGGCACAGCGCGCTTCGCTATACTCACCCCATAAATAAATAAAAATTTCATATAAATACATACAAAATTATATTCTAATGAAATTTCATGAGAAAATACGTGACTAATACACATAAGTGTGCGTGCTCAGTATTTTAATCAAATTTAATTTTGATTACGGCCTTTTCGACATAACTCGTCTCCAGTGTCACCTATCGGTTCAATTTTTAAATAAAATATTTATATTTATGTGACCAATGCATGCATTGAATTTCGTTCAAATTGGACTGTAAATACGAGTTTTAGGAATATATCGACTCCAGCGCCACCTACCGGATTTTTTATATAGAGTTCTATTGAGTGACTATTGCGTCCCTAAGTGAATAACCATAGGATTACCTGAAGAAGCGTATGAATGTTTTTTTTATTTTCATAATCGTTTTCGTGTTATTGAGATCGCCGTAATTCTAAGCATTACAGTCTGTCGACATTTTTTTGGGTAGCTACTAATATCGTTATCGCTACTTCTGGCATGAAAAAACTTCTCAAAGAAAACATTTCGCCGTTCGGAGACGACGTACTCGTAAAACAGTAGGCCCCTCAATTTGTGTTACAATACCTAGACGCACACGACAAATTGTAGGAGATGTTCGGCCAAAATCGCTTAAGTGGTTATAGCGCCAAATAAATAAATAAATAGAATAAAGATTGTATTTATACACTCTGGAAATATGGGTTTTTGAAAGTTGTATACTGGGTATATTCGATCTTCGCACTTAATTTTTGAGGGTACAAAGTGAATGAAATTTGCAGACGAAAGTTTGAGCAATCACAACTTTGCCATCCGATGTCAACTGATTAGTTAATTTCAAATTTGAGAGGGGGATTGGCATAGCTACTTAAGATGATAAATTAAGAGAAAAAATTTTGAATCTATTGTATTTAAAACAGTTTACTCGTAAATACGCTCTGTATGAGATGGATTTAAATAAATAACCGTGTTCAAAGCATTTAAAAAAAAAATATATATAAAATAGATAGAAGAAGAAGAAGAAGATAAATTGGCGAAATGGCAAGCCTTATGTTCACACCCCTCAAAAACATACTTGATGTAAGTTTTTTGGCACAAAGTGAAGTTCTCAGAGAAATAAAGTAAGTTCTGAATGCAATCGATTTCAGTTGAAAAATTGGGTTCTCTGTGATGTACACAAACTACTCAGTCGAATGGCGTACCTACTGTACTAGAATTAAATTGGACATGCGACTGCATACTCAAAAAGCTTTTAAAAGTCAAGGCGAATTCATACAAGGTGGAGTGAAGAAACAGCTGAGTTTTACTTTTTTTTCAATTCGGCGAAGCTGGTGTAATGTCAAACTATTTTTGTTTGTTTACATTCTAATTTGTGTGTTTACATTCTATATCAGATTTTGACATAACTCCCGCTCAAGGCGCAACAACAAAATACATACGTTTTTTCTTGCTACCACCTTGTATGAATTCGCCTTGTTAAAAGTTCTGAGAAAAATATTGAAAATTTGCTTTTTTCAAATTTGTCAAATTTTCGTAAAATTTTTACAAAGTTTAAAATTTTGATTTGCATAATTTATATTTTTGAATGAATTATAATTTTTATTCATTTTATTTCATTTAACTAAATAAATTCAAATTATTTCAAAATTAGTATAAGTTCTCAGATATTCTTCCGTTTCTAAATTCCGCCGTTTTTTCGATCAAAAGACATCGTTTTTCGTGGAATTTAAAATTTTTCAATAATAAAAAATGCAAAAAAAAAAATTTACGGCGATGACAATAATGGAAAACAACAAAAATAATACGATTTACATTTTATGAGCGATAAAATAAAAATCACAAAATGCTGATAGAATATTATCAGAAAAATTTAAATCCATGAATAACGATAACTTTTTATCGATAAAATAAAAGTTAAAAAATAACAGGCAAAATTAAAAATCACAAAATAACGATTTTGCAATGATTCAAAACAAAAAAATCTTCTAAATAAAATTATATCGATATATTCGAGTTTCGGCTTTGAGTGAATTCTTATCAATGATTTTTTAATCCATATATATGCCATATTTTACAAATTTCTTTATGATTTTTATATTTCCCATTCGGTTTTAATCAATTTAATCGTAATTAGATTTTCTTGCATATTTTTGTATAACATCTTTGTTTTTTTTTCTTAAGAAGAAAAAGCCATATTTCTGTTTGAGAAAAGCTTAATCCTTAAACAGCTGTAAACTTACAATATTTGATAAAGCGAAAGCATAAGTGTAAATAAAACGACAATCAATACCGATGCCGATAACAACAGCGTAACGGAGGAATATTGATAATATTAACGATAACGATTACGACAACGATAACAATATTGTCGTTATCAATATCGTATATAAGTAATAATCTCTATACTAGAAAAAGTTGCAAATAATTCTATTATATAGCTTTGGTCCCTCCGAATCACAAATGATATATTTTACAAAACTGTTTCTTATGAAAAAAAATTCAACGTAGTTTTGAACTTTTTGACATTCCCGTTTTATATGCATTAGAGAAAGTTTAACGAAGCCACTATGTGATAGGAATCATAAAACCGGACTTTTTAAATATAAATTATTGCTAAATTGTGCTAAATGCTGAAAGCAAATCCACCTTTTAAAAACATTTTTATAAGATTGATTAAAAGCTGGACCTAGTTATGATTTTAAGGGATCATAAGATATGCTTTGCAGCTCGCCAACATTTCAATTTCACTTAGATAAACCATGCAATTTTTTATTTGTGTTTGTTTGCCTTAATTTTTATGTGTATTTTATTTTTAAATTTTTTTTCAATTAGCAAATGTCAAAAGCTAATTAAATCATCTTTGGTTTCAACTCGCATTGCCGACAGTGCCACATGTCGCTCCACCAATAGCTCGCCGCTACAAATCCCTTTCAACAATCACACTCCTACTCTAACCAATGTAACTCTCGCTTTTCCTGCTAACTGCAGCTAGCAAAGAGCTGAGTCGTCGGCGTCGTCAGCTAATTGCAAATTGTGAATTCGCAAATGTTGCATATTTGCTTAGCTTAGTTTATTTGCTTTAAAATTTTACAAACAGGCGGCATGACGGACAAACTGTCTGTCTGTCTGTCTATCTACCCGTCTATCCACTACTTTGCTGCTTTGTCTTCCTCCATGCATTTGCATTCGATTTTGCTTTTCTGCCTGCCCTGCCACCCGCCCACCTTGCTATCCAGTCTACGACCGCTTTGCCGTCACTCTTGTCCAGCCAGTCGAGCGCATTCGCAACAAACTACTTCTGAGGCACTGCATTTGCACATTTCCAATTTTAACAACTATACACACTTATATACAATACGTATGTATATATATATTTGTTGATTTTGTCCCTCCCGCCCCATCATGTGGCCGAATACACGCCTTGACTGTCATCGTTGGATAGCCAAATGGCCTTCAGGCGTGTCATGGTTTCTTTTCGGAACGTTTGGAGTATGTCTTTTTCATTATTGTTTACAAAGAGGATACAGATAGTATTTGTTTATTCCGTACATTTGTTTATTCCGCTTTTAGCTGAGAATGCACTCTGAAGCTTCCCAAGGCCTAATGAATGTTCACTTGAACGAAGATTTTATATTTGTAATAGTTTTTTGAAGTCAGAAATAAAGAATGATTTTTATATTCGAATTTAGCTTATATTAGACTTTTACCCAGCGCTGCTATGGGAGCTTTCCCATTCGTCGAGGTCATTCAAAACCAAATCCACACGACAACGAAAACCAGCTGTTTATGACTCATTCGTGATTTGCTGTGAAAAAAGTTGAAAATAAATCATTTCGCCCTGCAAAAACTGTTAGACTTTATTACGAACCAATCATGATAACATAGAAAAAATCTCAATTTTCGTTGTGTTTTAATAAGCAAATCTGTGTTCGACAAATTTTTTCCAAAAAACATCGATGATAAAAAACCAGATTACGACAACGCCGGCAGCGTACACGTCACAGCGGTTCTTGCTACAGCAATAGCGAGAAAAAGGAAGGTGCTAACTGCACTTGGGCGTTTTGTTTGCACTGCAACTGCTAAAATACGAAGCTCGGCACTTCACATTAATTAATTAATGTGTTTAACTTTTTGTAAAAATCACTCAAAACTCCGAAAAATCAACTTTTTAAGAGCAACTTGTGACGTCAATCCTTCAAACGAGGCAAGTACGAAGTCGTCAGCTTCTTTTCTCTAAGGGTGGAGAAAAGCTGGTATATTTATAACAAGCGGTAATGCCTCGTGGGCGATCTGTGCCCTTTTTTGAAGATCTGTTGTCATGTTCGTTACCAAATTTCCTTAGAGCTAAAAAGCTAAATAAATAGAGAAACGCCATCGAAAACCAGTTAGTACATAGGAATGCTGTCTAGACGGTGATGTTTAATGTTGAAAATATCTCCTGAAAACAACTGGTTTTCATTGCCGTGTGGACATGGTATAAGGGTAGATTCAATCGGGTCTACCGAAAAAGGACAGAGCATTCGATGAGTTAAGTTAACGGCTGGTTGTACTTAACAGAATGGCCTGGGCTATGGAGGACCAAGAGATATATTTTTGTGCTTGGTGAACCCCATTTGGTAAGTTTGATCAAAAATTTAACTGGGTTATGGTTATTAAATTCCGTTCAAAGGTCTTCGTTTGGATAGTATAAATAA
The DNA here is from genome assembly GCA_951828415.1 of Anomoia purmunda. Lineage (NCBI taxonomy): Eukaryota > Metazoa > Arthropoda > Insecta > Diptera > Tephritidae > Anomoia > Anomoia purmunda. The sequence goes on from OX639993.1 coordinate 22,782,139, forward strand.
AATCGTGAAACGAGATTGCGAGGAGTTTTCAGTATTACAATTTTTGCTTTTAACCCTAGGCGTTTCTATTTACTCGAGCTAAGGTATGGTAACCATAATTGCGGTCGCGTCGACAATTTGACAGACCACAAACGACTTTGGGGAAGTCTAACGATTTTTTGAATAACTTTTACAAAATTTCAAGGGGAAATATATGCCACCTGAAATGAATTTTTGAACCATTTTTGCGTTGAACGATTAATGCCGCGGTTTATTATCATCTTACCCCGAAACGACATGGGCGGGTTCTAACCAAATTTCACACATATAATCTTATAACCTGGATTAAAGTGTAGCGTATTTTGAGAGAGCCTTGCCATCTGTTTAATAAGATAAATTCAATTTAATTAATAAGTAAACTCAAATGTTGCATATGGATGTCGAACAAAAGGCATTAAGCAAGATTTTTGAAAAGTTAAGCAATTATTTAATGAAATCAATGGAATTTTACGATACTGCTATGAAAGGAAAGATTTTTATGTGAAAATATTTTTAAAGAGCGTTGCCATCTGTTTAAATATGTATATAAATTAAATTAATATGCCAAACCAAATATATTAATAATATCGGTGTAAAAAAGGATATTAAGCAAGATTAATTTTGAAAATATTTTTGAAAAGCGTTGCCACCTGTTCAAAAAGTTGTGTATAAATTATTTAATAAAATTAAAAAAATATTCAAATACTGCTGTAAAAGGAAAGATGTGTATGCCCAAATAGTTAAAAAAAAAAACTATGTAAATCAATTTAAACAGCACGTTAACTAAAATGCTACTATCATGGTGTAAAACAAAAAAAGGAAAAATGAAAAGCTTTGTTTGAAAAATATTTACGATAGCGTTGCCAACTATTTAAAAAGGTTAATTCAATTCAGTTAGTAAGTTAACTCAGATACTATGATATTAGTGTGAGGCGAACAAGTTTTACAAGACAATTCTTCTCAAGAGGGTTGCCACCTGCTTAAAAGTGTTAAGTCAATTTCACTAATACGTCAACTGTAGTGCTACTCTATTGGTATCAAACGAAAGTAGCCCCAAAAAGCTTACTTTCTGAAATATTTTTGGAAAGGGTTCCACCTGTTTGAAAAATTAATTACAAATATTTAAAGAAATATTGCGATTATCAAATGTTGTACCAGAAAAAATTTTAGAAGCCCTAAGTCCAACTACTTTACTTTTGAAAAGCTTAAATGATGTAAACTTATATACATAGATTTTGTGAGGTAATTTTAAAATAAACTTAATTATTGTTATCGACACAAAAAATTCCAAAAAGCCAAGCACATATTCTTATGCTTGGTTTTCACTATGTCAAATTTGACGTCAAATGTTAGCAGTTAAAATAAAACAATCAAAATTTTGACATATTTCGGTATGATGCCAATACAAAATTATAAAATGGTAACTTCTTGACATTTCATGTCATATTTTGCTGACAAATATTTGACGTAATGAAAACGAAGCGTTAGGTGGCTCAGAAAAATATAATGGTGAGCAAAATTCGTGACGGTTTTGAATATATTGATATTTATGAAAGGAAAATTTTTTATTAGGTTTTCCAACCAAAATAACCCATTGTACTACGCCCAAAAAATATTTTTAATGCATTATATAGTAGACCCAGCAATCGTTTTGCTTTTTTTTTTAATTTTTAACGACTTCGAAACTTTTCTAAACATTTTGCTGCAGTCGCAGCCCTTTTTCCTTAAAAATGCAATCAACACTTTTGTATGAAACGATTTCGTATAGATATAACTTTGCGATTTAATTCAGAACCGAACAAAAAATGTGTTTCGATTTTTAAAAGAATTCGTTACGTTAGATGAAATTATTTCGACTTCATTAGAAGGTGTCAAAAATTAAAGACTTCGGGAAATTCGAATACGAAAAGTTATGAATTTGTTAAACCAGGTCAATACATTTTCAACTTTGAATAGAAAAAGGTGACTTCCGACAAATTCGCAAGCTTTTGTGTGGTGGGTATAAATGTGCACTATTACGTTTTTTTTCCAACATCAGGCGCTGGCAGGTTTTATTTTCCGCTAATTTTGCTACACTCAAATTATGGCATTGTTTGATGGAAAAAAACCCCGACGTATTTTTGAACGATTTCTGTTGCGAGTATTTGCTTTTGTCTATTTCGTGCAATTTTTTCTTCGCCATTACTTTTCAGTTTACATTCTTTTGTCATTACTATTTGCAACAGCTTCTTCGACGGGTAGAATTTTGTTTTCTGTATTTATTTATTTTTTTTTTTTGTTTTTTACTGCTATTGCTTAGCTATTGCAACAAATTAAATCGACGATTGCTAGAGCGTTGTGTTATTATCTTTTTCTGCTCGAAATTGCATTGTCGTGCTGTTTGCCTCTTCTATCCTCTAGCTGCTCTGCCTCACTTTGCTGCGCTTTTTTTTCTACTTTTCATATTACCGAACGTCTCGTTGCCATATTACGTAGATTCTATAATTATTTCAATTGAAAACTTTGAGAAAGAGGAGCGAGGCGATGGATTAAGTCCTTTGTGCGCTCATTTCGAGTTGCGCGCTCGATTGAAGGCCAAAACGAAAAAAAAAGAAAAATAAAAAACAAAAAATAATACTTAATATTTGCTAAAGCAATAGAACATATATGGAATTTGCTTGCTACCTTTAAATCGCTGAACGAGTAGTCGACAATGAGTATATGAATTTATTTTTCAAAATAAGTGGACTCTTATGCGATCTGTATATATGTATTTATGTATGTATGTATGTAGGTATGTAGTGTTTGTAGTCAGCACATAAATTTATTTATTATTATGAATAATGAATGAATTGTTGAACTGATTCACTGAATATATTGCGATTGAAGGCTTGACAAAATACATTCAACATATTCGCTCATACATTTTCCATATACAGTATGTAAAATATTTACGAACGTACGTATGTATGTAAAGTAGATTTATTTATCAATTTTGTATACTCGCGAAATTAATTTCAATTCTTTTCTTTTAAAATTTCACAAAATGAGTACAATAAAATACTCGATTACCAAAGATTTATAAATAATCTGACAATTGTTTTGATGAATTCTTTGTCAAGTGGGTGAAAATTTTGCCAAAAATATACGGATGAAGTAATTTTTATTTTCAATTTCACGTGAACTTGTGGGGTACAATTTGTACGGCATTTTTATATATTACATATATACATATATATAGAATGATTTTCATAGCCAAAATAGACTTCTGCCTAATTCGCGGTATTTCCTCATGAAATGTATGCCACCTGTAAAAAGTTTGGAAAAACTAAGCCAAAAAACGCGGGTTACAAAGAAATTGCATGGCGTTTCGTTTCCTGTGGCAAGAAATATTGTCTTATTTCACCACACCAAAAACCATTGGCTCAAATCAGATTCTAATATCAATCAGCATAAGTCAATTTAGTTCTAGTATGGTAAAATTGGACGGGATTTTCTGTTAGAAGAACGGTGGGATGGGATGCAACTTCTTTGTAATTTACGTTCTAGGGGTGGTCCGTAAAAATTAAATAAAAAAATTTACTCAGCCTCAACTCACAATCAGTAATACCGCGTTCAAAGGTACCACATATAAATTTTAGATGATGACTAAAAAAATTGAAATTAATCTAATTCACAAAATCGATATTACAGTAGTAGGAGATATCACAAAGCATTTAATTACGCGTGAGTCTTTGAACAATGTGCGACTCGGCTTAGGCCTTGGAGAGGGGCCAAATTCTCTATGTGAATTATTCGGCTATAGTAGTATGGATTGTGGGTTTTAAATGAAAACAATTTTAGTTATAATTTATCCTCGACTATAATAGTAGTATCAACGAAGCCGTTGGATGTACAGAAAATCTGTTGCATAATTTTCTTCCTTCATTTAAGTATACAACTACGGTGTAAGTATTCACAGAAGTTCGGCGAAGTATCTAACTATAATATCTATTTTAAACAGTTACCGTTAAAGTTATAATTTGTATAAAAAATAATAATTAACGCCTTATATTCAGTTTTTTTTTATTTTTTCGAACAAACATAATCGTTACTATTGGATTTTTATTATTCCGCTGCTTTGTGATCGGTATTTTGTAATTCTTATTTTTTCGATAAAAAATTGGCCTTATTCTTGGAGTTAAATTTTTTTTAATCATACATATTTGATCGATATTTTGTGATATTTTTTCGTTCGTAAGATATATTATTGTCATCGCTGACAAATTTCTAAATAAAAAATCAGATTTGTATGGCATAAAGCTTAAATCGATACATTCGAGTTTTGTTTTGAACGAAATCTTGCCAATGATTTTAGGTTCCGAAAAACCAAAATAGATTATTTTGGGTCCATGGTTTTAAAAGAGCAGTGCTGTTAGCTGTAATAGAGGATACCAATGAAAATGGGAGACTATTGAAAAGAGTTCAGCGGGCATTGGTGTACCAAGAATGGGTAAAATCGCTTTCGCTTTCGCATTGCTTTCCTTACCTCTTTATGAAATCGGCTAATAAGTTTTACTTCTGGTTCGCGAACTTACAGGTGCACCACGTGTATTTCAGGCTTTGTACGGATAAATAAAACTGGATCCTATTTTATAATAAAATATACGAACGCTGCTGTACTTAATTCTTTTACTTCGAAGAAAAAGTTTATACGAATATTTTATTAAACAAAAATTTCGATTTATGCTAGATTGCAATAAAAAAGGAGATATACGAACGCTTTTTTCTCGCTCTAATCGCCATCTATCTTGAGCTCCCTAAGGAAATTCAGTTTGCCACTACGCCGAAGTGCTTTTTATATTAAAACGTTTTCAAGGAAAAGTACAAAAAATTTTACACTAACAAATAAAATGATTTTGTTCAGTAAAGAATGAATTGCAGTTTAAAAAGGTTAATGTGTATTATTTCCATAATATTTATATCAAAATCCCATATATAAAAAAAATTATATACATTTTTGGTTTAAGCTTAGTTAATTATTTATTGTGAATGTATCCCGCTTATATTATTATGAAATTTTCATTACGAAAATGTTGCCATGGCCCCTGCGAATATGTTGCTGTTTTCATGAGAGAAAATAACAAAAAAATTTACACCTTGCCAATTTCACTTACATGTATCGAAAAATTTAATTCTGGGAACGCAATTAGACATCTAACTTGCATTTAGTATCAAAATTGGGTCTTTCGAACAAAACTATTTATTTGGGGAATAACAAACTACACATTTAAAATTAATTTCACTACTCTAACCCTAGCGTTTGGTAGACGGCTAGAAAATATTGCACTTTCCTCGGGCCAGAGTGCAACATTTTGAGAAAAGAAAAAAAGAACAAATAATCAAGAAAAATGATGAGAAAAGAGCATAAAACTTTGACGGGCAGAATAAGTGCAACATTATTTCGAGAAAATAAAACGCTGTCACTAGGTATATCGCCGGTTTTTATTACATCAAAATTTAATGAAATAAAACAACAAAAATTTGATGAAGATGAAGATAATTTTTTCAAAATGTATTTATTTATTTTCTACAAACATTACAAGGGCGATAATATATGAAATTTTTTACAATGGCTATGATGGTATTTTTTTAGTTCTAGCCAGGGATCGAAAATAATAGTTATTTTCGAAATTTCAATTTAAAAAGTTAGCTGGAAAGAATTTGTTTTTTAAACATTTGTATATACCAATGGGATGCTTGTTAGCCAAGGAATGCTAATCCTATATGATTTATATTTTTTTGACTTCTTACAAAAAAGTCAGCAATTAACCGTTATTTTTTTAACTGATATTATTTTAGTCAAAAATAAAAGTTAAAATTTGACTTTTATTTGTTCGGTCAAATATAAAAGTTAAAATTTGACTTTTATTTGTTCGGTCAAATATAAAAGTTAAAATTTGACTTTTATTTTTTCGGTGAAAAATATCAGTTAACATATTACAATACAATATGTTTTAATAAAAAAAAAATCAAAGTAAAAAACTCACTTCCTTTTAATTGCAATTTTCCGTCTTCTGTAAATAAATTTCCTAGACAATAATTTAATTTCTTTAATTTAAGGTTTAAGTTATACAACAAATGACAAATGTCTTGTTTATACGTAGCAACAAAATGTTTTTATCTTAACTTATTTTCGATCGAAAAAATAAAAGTCAGATTTTAATTTTTTTCTTTGACTGAAAAAATTAAAGTCAAATATTAACTTTTTTATTTGACTGGAAAAATAAAAGTAAAACTTTAACTTTTATATTTGACCGAAAAAATAAAATTCAAATTTTAACTTTTATATTTGACCGAAAAAATAAAAGTCAAATTTTAACTTTTATATTTGACCGAAAAAATAAAAGTCAAATTTTGACTTTTATTTTTGACTGAAAATATATCGGTGGAAAAATAACAATTATTTATTGACTCTTTTGAAAAAAAAAGTCAGAACAGTTACGGTCCCTGGTTCTAGCGCTTAATATCCATTACATTTCTTTATACATATATATTTGTATTTTAAATTTTTATAGAAATAATTTCTATAGAAATATAGCCTATTTTTCATACTTTAATTTATTTAATGGTATTTTATTTTATATGAGAAAATAAATAATATTTTAAAATTTAATATATTTGCGGTAGGAATGCTGCAATTTAAATATTTTTTTTTTAATATTCATGATAGGTATGAAGTCTTCGGCAAAGTATTTTACAACTTTGTGATATGTATATTCTTAGTTGTACGACTTACTGATCACTAAATATATTAGTGAATCATTTTAATGTTTTATATTCACACAATTAAAGTAAATATATGAAAATTATTCACAACCTGACAACAAATGGATTTTATAATTGCACTGTTTAGAATGCTACGAACACAATAAAAAAAAACAAAACAAAACAAATAAGTAAAGTATGACACAAATCCCCGATGTAAGTCAAGAAGACCTTGTGCAATTTAAACAACTTTTAATTGAGTCACACTGGAAAAGTTGATTTATATTTATAATAATTTACTCAGAAAATTAAAAAATAAAGAAACTAAATGCACTATCAGAAAGATTACAATATATATAGATACCTTTGACATTCGTACTATACGTATACTACATATATACCAATCATTTAAATTACGTTTCTAATCAAGAAATATGAAATTCAATTTACTTATTCCCGTGACTAGTGATGGGCTGATTTGTTCGTACCCAATAAAAAATACCCAATACCTAAAAGCCTACGTGATGAGTGGGGGCACTTTGAAGGATTCCGACATTACGGCCATGCCTTGATTTTTTTTTGAAAAAAAAAGATTTTAATGGGAATCAAAACAATAATCGGCAGTCTTATGCTCCACATTTTTCCAGAATTTAATCCCATAGATTATAACGTGCAGAGTATTGTTGAGAACGGGAGACCAATAAACATCCCCATAATACTCTAAACTTTAAACTGGCAGGTATGAAGCCGTTTGTCCAAGTTCGGGCAGATTCTAGAATTAAATCTGTTGAGCAAATGTACGGTGATCACCGAAATATCAGTGGCCTTGAGCCCAAAAATTATTGTTGATATCAGTAAAATCAGGCCAACAAAAGAATATTTGTATTATTAAAAGGTTTTAAAACGAACTAAAAAAGAAAAACATAATTTTCTGTGACACACTTAGTAGATCAAGCCATGCAATTTTTCTGAAAACTTGTTATTTTTTTTTTATGAAATAGCTAAACAAATTTATGTAAAGTTTAAATAGGAAAATAAAAGTTAAAGATATATTCAATATTTTTAGTTAATATTTAGTCATTTCAAAAGGTGACAAATGGCAACTTCGCTAGCATGTGGGAAGAGAGAGGGAGAGAGAGAGAGGGAGAGAGAGAGAGAGGGGGGGAGAGAGAAAGAGGGAGAAAGAGGGAGAGAGAGAGAGAGAGAGAGGGAGAGTGAGCAGTCAGCTGACACCAAAGAACTTGGAACATAAAAGAGTTGCATTTCATTGCCTGTCACAAGAATTTGCATCCAATTTCACCACATAAGAAACCAATTGAATCAATCAGAGTCTAATATTAATCAGCAAAAGTCAAATTAGGTCTGGTATGTAAAACTGGATGAGATTTTCTGTTAGAGTGACGGTGGGAGTGATGTAACTTTTTTGCAATCGACGTTGTTTGCTGACAATTGCAGTAAAATTCTTCGTTGGCGAGTTTTCATTTGCATGGCGCCTCGTTAAGACAGTTCTCTTCGTTTTTACGTCGGTGAGTATTCGCATTATAATTTTTAGAAATTTAAAATTCTAAGCAATTGCCAGTTTTTCATTTAACCTTGTAAAAAGTTTCCGATCGGCACAGCAAAAAAGGAAAACTTCCTCACCATAGCAAAAAGATATCTCACCATAGAACTTTGTTACCGCTTGACACAGGCCCATCGCAATGAGGGTAAAGTCGACACAATTGTGATATTTCGTACAATTTGAGGATTAAAAGTACTTTGAAACCACGTTGACCTTTTTAGTACAATTTACATAGAATCTAATGTAGTTTATATTTAGTTTTGCTTTTAGTTAAACGGTCATGTTCTGAAAATCGGAAAGCTTTAGACAAACATGGGTTGAATTGGATGCTAAGGTCTTACAATTTGGTTTTACAACACTACAACCCTCCCACTTCGTTTTGTGTTTGCAAAAAATGCAAATGCCCATTGGCGAAATGAGTCCACAAATCGATAAAATAGAAAATAAGCAATCCGATTAATAAAAACAAAAGAATGTCAATCTTATTCTGAATAAAAACTTCCAGAGAATTTTTTCCGTTCTCTCATTTCTCATATCATGAATACCAATTTGCGGAGCTTCGGAGCTAAAGAAAGTACATATCACGAATATCAGGAAAAGGAACGAATTCGTTGATGTATTTGAGAAGTTTAGATATTTGGAGGTGAACAGCTTTTTATCTTCCATGTCTAATTACACTTGACGAACGAAAGAAGTATCTGTGGATATAATAAATGCAAACATTCTAAAATTCACAAATGTATGTACATATATACATATGTAGAAATCTTTATGAGTATATTTACTATTTAGGTCATCGACTAAATCGAATTTCGAAATTCATGCGGAAGATTTCCAAGAAATCATATTTCATATTTTTCATATCATATTTTTCTCTGGAAAAATAAACTTCGAATTATGTATGAGTTGCAGTCTCCATTACCATTATTCAAAAATATTTGAAATATTTTCTTTTTCGAAAATTCTATACGCTTTTGCCTAATGTATAATTTTTTCAGGTATTTGGCACAATCTCGAAAAGTTAATTTATAATTCCTGTCCCATCGTATCAACTCGGTTATCATTTTCTCGACAAAATTTGCGTGTTTGTATTGCTGCTCGGTTATAAAAAAATGTCACTGCTAAAATCGTTATAAGGTGGGTTGAATTAAGTTATTTAAGTTTAAAGTCTTTGGGATATCAGTACTTCAAATGAAAGCCCCAGATCGTCTTATAACCCCACCACCAGTGTACATGTGTGTGTTTGTGTGTGTATATAAAAATCCAGTTGAGTTAAAGTGAATGTGAAATTGTTTTTCGTTTGCACTTGAAATGGAAAATTCACAGTTTTGTGTTAAAATGGAAACTCACTGAATATTGGAGTGCGGAAATTCGTGTGTACAATAGCGAGCAAACAAAACCAAAAACAAAAGGCAAAAAACAATCTCACAAAAGCGTTGCTAAATGAAATTGGCTAGACAGAAAGCCGAACGAATGGTTAATGGCAGTACACTAAAGTGTTGAAGGGATGGTTGGATTGTTTATTAAACGCCTTGGTATGAGCTGATTAATTGTCTCAGCTGAAAGGCTGTCGGCCTCAGAGCACCAGTGAATGGGTGTCGAAATGAATGAATAGGCTCTTTCATGACTGAACTTGTTACATACGGACATTTTATTTAAATAATAACGGCATAGCTGGTTAATTTTAATTTTTTTACATGCACACACACACATACATACCTACATACATATAAATATTTTATAACCGTTTCTTCAATTCCAACTACTGTTGTATCTGCGATGTTAACCAACCAGCTGCGTACTTGTACTTTCCAAAAGTTACTCGTTTAAATAGTGGACACTTTCATAAACTAAATACTTAATGTACTCTAGTATATAAAAAGCAGTCCAAGAATGTTTAAAATTAAAAAAAAAATAAAGTTTGAGTTCACCAAAGTATTCTACGAGACAATCGATAAGTATAGAATTTTAAGAAATAATTTTAATATATAATATTTATGAACATTAGGGTGGCCCACCAAAAAAATACTAGTTTTCCCACCAGAACAAAAATTCGAAGATTTCTGCAAAATATTGAGATTTGAATTAGTATGACCGATTTTAATATATCTCCACAATGGGTTATATTTAATGCAGGCATCTTCCGAAATTCGAAAATTTTGAAATCGACTCGATTTATTTAGAAAATATGTTTCAAGATTGTGAACCAAAATTCTTAAAGTTTGGCATTAAAATTAGTTATATTTCATGGCAGATACCTATTTAATAGTTTTCATAAATAATATTTCGCAAATCGTACAATTTCCAATTACTCGATTTTCAAAACAAACATTTTTTTTTAATTTTTTCAAAAAAAAACCTACCTCAGTTTGAACTTAAAAGTTCTGCATAAAAATATTTAAACAATTTTTCTGTGGAATCATATCAATCAGATTTTTAACGTGGTTTTGAAATCGGTTCAGCTCTCATAAATCAAGGCGAATTTATAGAAGGTGATGGCATAAGAGCAGCTCATTTGATTTTTTTTTATTCACCTGCATGTATTTTGTTTTTGCTTTTGCGTATGAGCTTTCAAAAACCGTAAAAGCAAAAACAAAATGTATGTACATTTTGACAACTCTTACGCAGAAGCAAAAACAAAATACATAGGAATTATATGGATTCGCCTTGTCATAAATCTTAGTATTTTTCCGAAGACTTCTTAAATTATAATAAATTCTTCAAAGTGCTAAGTATATACTGCCGTTCCAATTTGAAATGTGGGTATTTACATTCGAATTCAGAACGAGATATCAAGCGCTTTTTCTTGGTATTTCCGCTGCAAATGAAAATAATTGTTTTAGATTAATTTGGGTGGGTTTTTCTATTGCACCCCTTTTATGAATTAAATAACTACCTTTAATCCAGTAACCGAGATAAATTTTAGTATTGAGCCTAAATTTCTAGAGTTCATACCACCATCCGTTATTGGATATTTACCCAAGGGTTCTGAGCCAATAAAGCGAGTTGACGCTTTCTTTTTGCGAGTTTATCCGCGATCTCGTTTACTAACCCGGAACCCAGACTCGAACCCTTAGTCGATTTTTCAGACCAAGTGTGTTCAGCTTTTCAAGGCACGCTATCACCAGTTTAGAAGTTTATGAGATTTGAGCCACTTGGCTGCCAGTCAATATGGCAATGTTCCGGTTCTGGCTCCGCTAGATGCGGGGGGAGGTATTGAAGAACGCCCAACTTTCTATATAAAGAGAGTCATCCGATAACCCATTGCTTCTGAGTATCTTAGCCCCGGACCATACACATTTGCGACGGTACAGTCTTCACTTAATGAGCCATCCGTGTACCAGTTTATCATACTCCGGATTATCTTATATATTTCAGATATGCTCACCTACTCCGTTTTGCCACTGAGTTCAGTTTGAAATTTTTTACAAAGATGATTTTTCAGTATCATATTTCTTAACTTACAACTATTTTTCGAGGAATAAAATCGTATTTTCGAGACGAATTTCATCCCACACTAACAACTTATTTTCGAAGAAAAATGTAGAAACCGATACTTAAAGATTAAAAAAAACAATCGTGAGAAACTCAAAAATATGCAAACATTTTCGAAAAAAGCTAATAGTTATTATGTACCGCTCTAGACTTTCGGAGCATTCATCGAACAGACCTAAAAGTGTACATAATAGTGTAGATAATAATTTTCAATCAAGTAATTTAACGATTAAAAACATGTAAATCCTATTCTCATAGGGAGTCTTCTTATTTCACAAATTTTTAATTAGTTTATTGTATTGTAGATCAACTTCAAGGGCACATCAATATATTATCAAAAGTTTCTGTTCATTTCATTTTCTAAATTGTATGCGAAATTTGCATAAAACTTTGGAAGAGTTATCGATTGCTTCGTGGCCGTATTCACGCGCACCAGAGCTAACTTCGAACTATGTTCGAAACAGCTGTTTGCCACTAGAGTCTGGAACGCATGGGAAAAGTAAAAAATTTTGCTACTTTTAGACATTTCTGGGCTTTTCAGACTTAAGTTATGGCGCTGTTTTCATACAATTGCACTAATTTAACTTTTGAGCCATAAGCGTCGTACGCCGCAACGTTTGAAAAGACTGTTGTGGAGTTCTAGGCTAACTTGCGTAATATTTGGAAGTTCGAAAAGTGTTCGAACATAAATTTTTTTGTCGTTGTAAGCTAAAAAAATTATTTTCACAAAATAAATTTGACCTTCCTTAGACAATAATAAAATTGTAGAAAAGTCATGTCTGTCATTGGAAATTCCCTTAAAAGAATTACCGACCATTTTTTTAAATTTTAATAACTACTGAATGGATTTTCATGAGGTTTCAACTGGTGACTAGGTAGTAATCAGGGGCATAAGATAGAGTATATTTTATCAAAATATTAAATGAGGCAAAAACAATTTTGCTTAGAAATGGCTGCGAATCTATTTTCTTTTGAGGTTACATATTTTTAGTAGCAGCACGCGTTTTGGCTAGCAAGTACATACAATGTATTTCTTTTAATATTTCTTTTGTGCTAATTGCTCACACATTTTATATTCACATATATTTTCTAATTTTTCCATAGTTGGATTTAACAAGTTTCTTATTTTTCTATGCAGCTTTTATACATCTATTTATATGTATGTATGTATGTATGTATGTACTAAAGTGCACATGGATGTAAGCATTTACATACATACAACACAAACAACAAAAATAAAACATGCCGCACAAAGCGCACCTGAAGAGTGAAGACCCAAACATGTGTTCGAGGTGTGGAAGAAAAGTCATTTGGAGTATATTAACCGTACTGCACATACATACATACATACTACATAGTAAATGGCACAGCAAACAACATGAACAACAAAAAAAACAGCAACAATGCAACACACACACACACACACACATCATAAAAGGCAACTGTCCGTCCGCAGTTACAGTAGCAAAAGCCTGCAGCTATGAAACACTGCAATTTAAGCTGCCACAATGAATATAACTATAATGTTGCTTTGTGTATGCAGATACCCTGTCGGAAATGGAACTGCTTTGTAAAGTGTACCCTTTTCTCGACACGAGGTGGTTAAAATTCTTTCTTTTTGCTTGTAAGCAGCTAACTTTTTAACAAGGCGTTGCTCAATGACTCTTCAGTTGATTATTTGATTTCAACTATGTACTTTGGAGGAATATCAAAATTAGTTTAAACTTTTATTGAAAAACTTACTTTTTAATCGTTATTTGCTGACTTATATTTTTTGCTCAGAAAATAATCAAATAATCACTATTCCCTGAGTTTTGTTTATTGCTCAGAAAATACTTGTTATTTCTTGAGTTTACAAAATAAAATTCTTCATTTTCTTATATTAGTGCAAAAAAAAATTGGCATCAGGCTCACTAAAATTACACTTTTTTCTAAAACATAATGCCAAAAATAATATAATAAAAATCAATGTGGCGGAATATTTCTTTTTCCGCATGATTTTTTGTGTTGAAATTTTCACAATAACCGTTAGATGCGGGCCCTGGTTTATTTCCAACTATTCGAAATTACGTCTGTTTCAAACAACATATTTTAAAGTCAGTCTGATCATACTAGTCTACTTCCAATTTTTTTTTATAAATATGAACAAATGTCACATTTGCTGAACAGAACCTAAGATAAATGTTACTGATTTTGTGTAATTTTTTCCCGAAACTGCAATATTTTCACATCATAAAATCTACATAAAATGAATAATGTTTTCTCCAAAAGTAGTAATAAATTAATTAGGACAAATCAATTCCCACTTTTCCATCATTTGATAGCTGCTTTTCTTCAACCCAAACAATACAACATATTTAAAAATTTTCGAAAATAAAGGATATACCAGGTTATTTTAAGATTTTTCAAAATGTAGAAACTCAGAAATGGAGAAATATTAATCTTAGCACCTTGATTTTTGTTTAGGGTGCATCGAAAAACCGAAAAAGTATCCAGACTTAAGGGCAGTTCCCTGTATATTTGGATTGAAACGGTAAGTTTATGGGAATTATGGAACCAATACTGATTCGCCTTTGGCCCCTTCATTAATAATGGACATTTTAAAAGTTTTTTTAATTAGTCTGTACAAATTTCAGTCACAGGCCGTTAAAAAGTTAAACTTGTTATACGAAAAATTTCACTAGGCACCCTCTGAATATAATAATTACAGATTTCCATAGAAAATAAGAAAATAAAAAGTTGATTACCTCGATAGCGAGATTGAGATTTGGGTACGGAATTGGGTTCTCTAAACCCCAACTGCAATTCAGTTTTCATTTTATTTGCAAGAAATTCAGGTAAAGGAGAGAGTTGGTATATAACTCCTGAGCTCAAGCCACGTTTGTTTTAAATTTTTTGTAATGGCAGGTTTTTGAGATAATGGCAATTTTGTGGTTTTTTGATCAATCCCACATTCACAATTTTTTAGTTAGAGTTAGTTTAGTTTAGTTTTTTTTATAAGTTGTAAAAATTACAAATGTTAAATGTTTTTTAATCATTATTGTATTCGCCGATATATTTTATTTTTTTAGCAAAAAAATTATTATTTTTTCTATAACTTTTCCTCCCTTGGTCAAAATTAAGCAAAAAGTTTTGGCTAACCGCCGATTGATCAAAATATATTTTAAAGTGCCTTCTTTCTGTTGTGGAAAAATAAAAACAAAAACACTTTTAGAGAAAAAAAAATTTAAAAAAAAATAGTACCTTGTTTTAATTTTTCCGAAAAAAATTTTGGACAGGAGTTGGCATTTTTTCCTAAGCATTTAATGTTTACTGTTTTGGAGTTGGCATTTTTTCCTTAGCATTTAATGTTTAGTGTTTGGAAAAATAAAAACAAATTTTCGAAAAAATAAATTTAAAAAAAATAGTACCTTGTTTTAATTTTTATGAAAAAATTTGGGGCAGGAGTTGGAAATTTTTTCCTTGGCATTTAATGTTTAGTGTTGGGAAAAATAAAAACAAATTTTCGAAAAAAATAAATTTAAAAAAAATAGCACCATGTTTTAATTTTTCCAAAAAAAAATTGCTGGACAGGAGTTGGAATTTTTTTCCTTAGGATTTTAATGTTTAACTAATTATGAACATTTTGCAAGTTGAATTATCAAAATTATTCAGTTTTAAGAGAAGTTATATGCATTTAAAAAAACCAAAAATTTTAAAGAGGAAAAATTCGATTTTCACAGCAAAATTAAAATCGCCGAAAAATATCGGGAACAATTTTTTTTCGGTCAAAAGAAAATATACCTGTCTAATCACTTTAACCCAAAAAACAACATATTAGAGTTTCATAGAAAAAGAAGCACATGACCCTAATGATTGCAGATCAGAACTTTCGCACACTGCATTTATTTCAAAGCAGTTGATTTCCAACTACTTTTTAAATCGGATAATTTCTGAGACTATCTGGCTTTTTTCCGACAGGGTATGTCTAAGTGAATGAGCTATCAACAGCCACGAACAAATTAGAGTGTGCAGGTGCAGCTGGCGCAAAAGAATAACACGAAAATACATAAGTAAAAAAATAATAGTGAAAATAAAAGGAAAAACATGAAAAAAAAACCATGGCGAGTGACTACACGAAAAATGGCAACAGTCGCGGCGCGGCGCATCGTTTCGGTCGCGTAATCAGGGTGTAACAATTACGCGTTATGAATACCCGTACGATAGATATGTATGGAGATATGCTGATGCACACACATATACATACATATGTACATGGGCACTTAACGGTGTGTGAGTTTGTGTGTATGCCCTCCAATGCGCGCGCTGCACTTGGCGTCCAAGCGGGACATGCTGCACGCTGAATCCGAAAAGCATAAAAATAGAAGTGGAAAATAGTTGGATGTGTAGAGGTATATACTATATGTGTGTGTGTGTGTGCGGGTGTGTGGCAAATGCAAGCAAGCGGATATTCAAGCTTTGATGTCTGACTTTGTTGATGCAGCACAGTAACCTGACGAGATCTATGCGCTACACGTTGTTGTTGTTGGGATTTGCTGTTTTTATTGCTAGCAGGCAGGCGTCATGCGCAGGCGTAGCGTAAAAATTGCTTGAGCAACTCATTTTGCGCGCTTTGTTGCTACTGTTAGTTTGTTTGTATTGTTGTTGTTGTTGCTGCTTTTTGTACGAATATTGCCACCAATTTAACATAGACCTTAAATGTTGCTGCTGCTGCTGCTGCCACTGCGGCGGCTATTTTCATATTTTCGCTACACTTGGTTGCCGCTCTACTATGCTGTGCGCTGTTGTTTCGCTTGTTGTTGTTGCAATTTGCTGCCACCGCAAATTTTATTTATGATTTTATTTCTAATTTTAGTGTAGATGCTAGCGCGTGAATTTTGATTGGGTAATTTTTTTTTTGTTTGCGAATTGTAACTCTGTATGCATTTGGGCTTTTGACAGGATTGGTGTTGAATTTTTGTACTGCAACGAAAATGTCTAGTGCTGAAGTGGTTACAAAATGTAGAATTAAGGTAGAGTTTAGAGTAGTCTCACTGGCATTAAGAAAACGGCGGCAGATGCATCAAAATAGCCCTACAAGGGAATGGCGTCTTAATAGATAAAAACCAAGTGTCCTACTTCTCGCCGCATGTCTCTCAGACTATTAATTCCATTCTTTTAAGCCTGAAAGTATGCATTAAAAAATTATAACAATTTTTATATATGTTAAATAAATTATTTACGTGGATAAAAAATTGTTGGATCCTTACTAAATTTTTTCTAATGGAAGTTAAACAAATTTAATATAAAAAAGTAAATTGATTTCAAGATAGTCCTACATTTTTAAGATTTTTGTAGGGCTTGAACTCAAATCCACCTCCCTTGGTAGCGCCAACGATGTACAACGATACCCGTAAAAGTTGCTGATACTAGGGAGGGCGGAAACCATAAAGCGTATGTATACCGTGCGAAAACCCGGCACTGTGAAGAGGGACACGAACATTCTTGGCCTCAAAAATTGTCCGCGATTTGAGTGTCACAGCTATTTTCAAAATATGGCAATCGGTCAAATGGGCAAACTCCGCAAATTTGCTTGACATTTTTCGTTCAGAAGACTGAATAAGATGCTATCCCTGAAACTTGAGTCTTAGTCACGCGAAAACAAGGCAATTTAGTAAAATGTGTTGAGATGATTACATTTCCTTATTTTCTAAGATGTTTTCATTTGACAGTACTCTATCGGTACCTCTACTATTGACGATAGTGGTGACTTGGACAACCGTAGAAGCTCGCGTAACCTCCTCTGGCCTACTTTTGACCAAGAAGGCTTCGCGACCCTACACCTTCTAGTAGCTGCGCTTCGTGAGCAGCCGATAGGTGGCCAGAGGAACTCCGAAAATTGTCTTTCAAGTATAGCGCGCCTATCTGCTTCACATTTCTTTGGGATATCGCTCTGTGTGCCGGTAATCAGAATATTTTCCCAATGCTCTAATTGCCGCATGAATATCAGAATATAAGGTAATTTCCCTTGTAGAGGTCGCGCTTGTAAGTAGCCAATTGACATTTTGTTGAAGGTGGCTACCTCCGCCAGAAACACACTACACTGATCTGATGGCCTAAATTTTCGTTTCAGATCAAGTTTTTGGCACTACACTCCGCCCAAACTTCTCGAGAGAGCGCGGCGCTGCCGAAGTGTACCTTACGACCCGTTATAGGTGCCCAACACTCCGTTATAAGCCGGAATAGAATCGAAATATTGCAAAAGCATCCAATGACCACAATCCAAGTTAAATGCATGTGTATCCAAATCCAACATATGCCATGATTGGAACAGCATTAAGCAGCCAACCGACGTATTTAGTTCAAGAGCGACCCGAAGTAACTTGTGAAAAGGTACAAATTAACTTGTTTTCTTCCATGGCTCTTTTGCGAGCATTTTGGCCAGACTACCGCAGAGAAACACATTCACAATAATTGCCGAAAGATCCATCGCATGGTACGAACTAATCTGGGGTACAGTCAAATATGCGTAGTGGTTACATCTCATTGGCTCATCCAAATCCAGGAGGTACCACTTTGATTTGGCTCGAGAATGAGCTTTCGCGTTCGAAATACACGTCTGAGCTATTACCCAGTAAAATATGTATGGATTTACAACAAAATCGAGCAATAAAAGAGTGCCCGTTAGGAACTCAAAAGGAGTGCAGGTCCGTGGGGACATGCAATGTTAACGAGGAGTATAAAATGTATGAGCCTCGGAGATTTGTGGATTCATGTGTCGCAAAATAGCGATCTAAAATTAATCCAATTTAGATGATTCCAGTTTTTACTGGGCGGGAATTTGACCATCCTTTAACTACAGCACTTCAGATGTTATTTCATTTTCGTCGGCGATTTTCAGTCAACAAAGCTTTACAGTCACAAAGGTTATTGTTAATTTTATATTTAGCAAGTGATCACTCCCAATAATATTGCTGAAAGCGTGCGATGTTGCTATAGAAGTTCTATGGTTACAGTTGAAACATTTATTGAAAAATCTTACCTTTTCCTGGTGTTTCCAGTTAGCAACAGTTAATCTAAGTGAGGTTGAGTTTTATTGAAATTGGATTTGATCAAAATATTTAAGCTTGATTTGTGTAATTGCAGAGAAACGTGGGAACACTTAACAGCCGACACACATTCGAAATTTGTTCGTTATGGTTTTGGAAAATTGATTTTCCATTTTTCATACTTCCTGCTTAAAATCGATTTTCATTAATTTTATATTGCACGCTACCAATGTAAATATGTTTGTATAATAAGCGTAAGGCTTCTCTCTAAATTTGCTCGAATCCAATTGCAATAAAAAGCCGCCGACCGACAATGCATTTAGACATTTGAAATGCAGCCGCTTCACGCACAAATGGATGGATGTATAACTGTGTAAGTTTTTACATATGTATGTATATGTATATTCATACTTACGTACATATGTATTTATATAAAAGTATGTAATTGTAGCATAGAAATATAAGAGGCGTAAAGCAGCAACAAATCCATTCAACGACGCATTCAGGCCAATTGTGTAACTGCGAAAAGTCGATCGATTGAGTGAATGCGTGCCAGTCAGTTTCTATGCATGTGTATGTGTGTGTGTGTGTGTGTGTGTAGAAAGGTACATATGTAAGTAGAAAACTCATTACTCGTGATGTGAAGCATAAACATAAAAACTGATATATGTATGAGTATTAGGGTGTGCACTGCATTTGTGAAACACAAAGAATACACTTAAAAATTTCAGATATGACTATAGATCTCTCTACACCACTAAGAAAAACTTACACTTACATTCTAAATTGATAGGAATTTATGTAACCAGAAATCGCATTTTGGTTTCTGTCATATAATATAACAGGTGGCAACCCTATCGAAAATGGAAATATGCACCTTGTCCTCGCCGAGAGGAACAGTTTAACACTCATGCATACATATGTACATATATTAATGTTGTGTATCCTTCTTTATAATTAAATTAAATTTTACTTAAAAAATAAACTGGCAAAATATGCTTATAAACTTTTTCCTAGCGAAACGAACGGTTTGACAATTACATGTATCTAAATATTTTATATGTTTAATTTAAATGACTTCGACTTTTCAAACAGGTGGCATCCCTCTGCACATTATAAGTATTAAACTTCTTCTCGCCGTGACGAACCGTTTGACACTCATATTCTTGCTCATGTATAATTTAATTTCATTTCAAGCAGGTGGCAATTATATGTTTAATTTAAATGACTTCGACTTTTCAAACAGGTGGCAGCCCTCTGCACATTATAAGTATTAAACTTCTTCTCGCCGTGACGAACCGTTTGACACTCATATTCTTGCTCATGTATAATTTAACTTCATTTCAACCAGGTGGCAACCCTCTTCAAAATAGAGCTAGCTATAAACCTTCTCCTCAGCGAATCGATCCGATTGTTACCAAAATTTTAATATTTCATGTACCCCGTGCATAGTTCAATAAAATGCGACTTTTTAAACAGATGGCAACGCTCTACAAAATATACGTATGAGACTTCTTCTTACCGAGGCGAACCGTTTGACACTCTTATTTTAATATTTCATATAAATTATGAATAATATAATTAAATTTGACTTTTCAAACAGGTGGTAACCCGCTCCTAAACATAAAATGTACTTAACAACCTATTCTCATATCTACCAACTATACACATAAAATTCCATAAAAATCGGTCGAGCGAGTGCGGACACTAACACTGCGACATGAGATTTATATATACATACATATATGTATAAGATTTGAGTTATTTTCATCAAATATTTCAATACTTTCTTTAATTAGTCATTAGCCCTTTTGCGGGTCAACAAATGACTTGTAGCTCGCACAAATTTTCAAACTATATCTCTTACAAAATTTTTTTATTTTTTCAAAATTAACTTTAGATTGGAATTCTGCAAATTTTTTAATGTAATTATTTTCAGTTAAGAAACATGGCCAATTTTCATTTGTCACGAAATGAGCTTAATGTAACAGTTAATTCATTTTAATCCGAAATCAATACAACTAAAAAATGTATTAATTTTTTGAAAATTAAGGCTCATTAGAACCAAACGTCGTTAGGATTCTTCAAGGTTTTCGTATGCCCCCAGATTGAAACGATGCCGGCCTAAGTATTTTTGTCATTGGAAATGTCAAAAAATACTGACAGTTTGACAGGCACATGGGTGTTCTGTCATAAAATCTCGTCAGAAACAAAATGTCTCTAAATGGATTAAAAAACATTTTTTTTTCACTTCATTTGAAAGTTATATGTACATTTTCGCACTTTTAAGATCCATTGAAAAGAAAAAAATATAACGAGCAGACCTAATGTGCATTTGTCATTTCTAAACGTACATACAAGTCAATCACTTCCAAATCAAAATAAAAAATAAAAATTAAGTGAGCAATAGCAATCACTTGATGTAACTAGCACACGTTTACCATAACTGATGCAACGCTTTTAATTTTCGATTTTATTTTCAATTTTTCGCATTTTTATTTTTAGCATCGCTTACTTACGAATCGAACCGGTAAGTATGTTACATACCTGAAAAGAAAAGGAAAAAAACGAGGTTATTAAACGAAATTAAGCCATAATGAAGAAATTATGATTTATTTTAATATCTACATTTGTATATATGTATGTATTTATGTTTTTTTTGGTTATGTTGTATTTAGCTCACTTATTTATTCATAATAATATTAATCTAGTTGAATAAAAGTTATAGCTCTTGCGAAAGCATCCCCGAATAATTCAGTTACCAATTTTTAATAGTATCAAAGTTTGGATGTCTATGATTTTGAATAAGTTTCTCAAAATTCTAAATGAGTTCTTCTAAAAGCTGAAATGGAGTAATCATTTTTACAACTCTTAATGATAATTAACCCTTATCGATCTTGTTATCGTTATTAATATTGCTAATGTTATCGCTTTGGTAATGATTGTCTATCAATCGCCTAATAGCGCTTACTTTGTAAAAGGAAACAAAGCACTGCGATTTGGCCAACACAGATATTACACACATTTATTGTAGGAAATTTTAAAACGTACATTTTTCATAACGGTTTCAATATCCGTATTTATCCGTAAGTTATCGTTGGCAAGTAATTCGTAAATACTTTTGAAAAAAAAAAAAAAAATGTGAGGAAAGGTTTTGTCTATAGCATTTTCAATTTAAATTCAACCTTTTTAAAACTAAATGAAACTATTTTCAAACTAAACGAACCCTTTTTCAAATTAAACGAAACTATTTGCAAAATAAGTAAAACTCTTTTCAAAATAAATGAAACTTTATTCCAAAGAAATGAAACTTTATTCAACTTAAATTAAACCATTTCCAAATTAAATTAAACAATTTCTAAGTATATTCATTTAATTAAACAAACAATATGTTATAAAATATGAAATTAATGAAGGGCTTGTCCACTCCCCGCTTTCGGGATTTGGATGATCATGTCCATAACGTAATTCGAACAATCATTTTGATTAATTTGTGCGATACTTTCTTCCATTACGCTGACTATGTTATGTTCAGTAGTTAAATCACTTAGTAATGATCGGGGCATAGGATTTTAACTTAGAGTTACAAATGGTTCAAAGAAAAAGCATAACCAAATGATATTCTGATATTTTGCTGTTGTTGCTTCCGACAGATGGCACAACGCCGAAACCGGTTTGTCTTAAAACCAAATTTGACAAGGGATGGCGAAAATTCGTTCCAAAATACGTCATAACCAAATGGGTCATTAAATATATAACAATGGTTTGATTTAATTTGGAAATGGTTTAATTTTATTAGAATAAAATTTCATTTATTTTGAAAAAAAATTCGGTTATTCTGAAAATAGTTTTATTTATTTTGCAAATAGTTTCGTTTAATTTGAAAATAGTTTTATTTATTTTGAAAATAGTTTCGTTTAGTTTGAAAAAGGTTTAATTTAAAATGAAAATGCTATATATTAAGACAACGATATGAGCGTTCAATAGAAACTTCATGTGTTCTAACTCTACTTGAGAAAATGTTTAAATTTGTTCGAAATTATCTTCTTTTTTCATCACAAAAAAAAAACGAATTTATGTTTTACTTCAAAATTAATGTAAAAAATTGTTAGAGTTATTTTTTGTAGTAGATTTGTACGTGAAGACAGTTCTTTCAAAATATACATAATATTTATTAAGAGTGATGTCTGGCTATAATAAAAAACATTCTTTCCCAAAGTGAAATTTGAAAATTAACAAATATTTCAAAGATCTTGTAAGCGATGTTGGCCGCAATTTTCCTTTTAAATCAATAAACCAAACATTTTCTTACTAAGGAGGATTTTTTATTTTAAACAGAGTAAACTATTTGCGATATTAGAAAGTTAACGCTTTAAAACAGGCTACCAAAAGTTATATGATTTTGAAAAAAAAAAACACGCGTTCAGGAGCAAAACTTCTGTGGTGATTCTACAGTTCGTTGCAGTCAAAAAGGGAGAATTAGCTGTTAAAACTTTGGCACAATATTCTAAGGCGATATACCTACTGATTACAAGAATCAAATAAATCGATTTTTTTTGTTTAATTTTTAAAGGTACTTCCCTCATAAATGACAGCTTGATGTAGAAAGTGACGAATACCTTCCAGTTCTCTGGTCTCTGCTGTTGGACAGATGGGAGGCATAGTTTTTTTGTACCAGTTTCAAATTTATATTTCTGTACTAAGATTCTATAGATTTTCTGGGGCTTATGGGTAAATCCAGGAAAAATGGTCAACCAGAAGTATGAAAAAAATTTTAGTATAGTATCTTCCATTCAAATGAAGTTGATAACATCTAAACAAAAATTGCTGTTCCTGTTCAACTTTTTTTATTAACAAATAATGCCAAATTCCAAACGACATTGTAGTTTATAGAATGGCAAGAAATATTTGTAACTTTCGAATAGGAAAGATTGTGCTACGCGATATTAATAGTTTGTATTTCAATAGGTATAAAAATTTCCATTATTTTTCCATTTTTTTTTTCTTTTCAACTTTTCTCCTAAAATTGCCAAAAACTGTTTTGAATCTAAAATCCACTTCCCTTTCGCATAACGTCGTTACTGGGTCTAAAAAAAATATTTTTCTGTGAAGATATTTTTAAAAACTCGATGTTTTTTTTTATATGTATGCAAAATAAATTAATATCTTCTAATTAGTACTGTAATTATTGAATATGTGTTTTTAAATTGAAATAAATGGCCTGAAGAAACGTCCGAATGCCTAATGCAACAATCGAGGGAAAATCGAATGTTGATTTTTGATTTTTTTTTAGATCGATTCACATATCGAATGGGAACTAAGGAATTACCAAAAAAAAAATCGATTTTCGGTTTAAAAACTTCATCTCTAATTAATACCATACAACAATTTCGCTCTCGAAATAGAGTTATTTAATTTCTTTGTACGTGGAAAAACTAATCCATTTTCTACTTACGACTTTTGTAAAATAAACAAAAACAAAAAAGAATAGTAGAAGAAAATTATGAGAGTAAATTGTGTACTACTGTAGGTCATCAGTGTGTGCATGGGAGAAAATAAAGGAGAATCAAGAAGCACTGAAAAGTTAGGTTAGTTTGAGTGAAGAATGAATATCGTCAATTTTTGCGAAGGAAAAATGACGGAACACAACTCAACATCGCGGACTTCCTTTTTGTTAACTTTTATTACTTGGAATCACTCAAAACGCATTCCAATAAAGTAATAGAACACACAGAGCCATTTGCAATTTATTCTGTGAAATTTACTGAAGCGATTAACGGTCCCCGGAAGACGCAGCCTCTTTTTTCTATCTTCTCTCAGCCGTGTTGGAAAAATTTATAATGATAGCAAAAATAATTCGTTCGTTTTTTCGAATGTCAAACTGTGTGCGGTAAAAATATCATTTGATCAACCATAAAATTAATTTTAAGTAGAAATAAGAAAGCCCTATCGAAATCCAAAACAAAAAACGGAAACAAAATATTCATTGCTGCATAAACAAAGATTTTCAATGAAATTAATTAAGATAACTCTACACTTTCGCAAGAATATGAAAAAATCAAATAAACACTAGTGGCAAAATTAAAATCGAAAAAAGCACATAAAAAAAAAACACAATAAACCAAACAATTGTGGCTAGCCCACTGGTTATGTACCATTTGGCAAATTCGCTTGGCTTTTGCTCTGTGCGGCTAAATATAACAAACTTTTCGCGTAAAATTCCTTGCTCCACAAACGAACGAACGAACTAGGAAAATAAAAATAAAAGGAAGAAATAAAATTTAAAATAATATGTAGAAAAAAATTAAAAACACAATTTATAATTTCCGATTTACGACTAGCCACCCATTTTGTTTACGAGTGAAAATGGAAGTGTGTAAATTGAATCACCACCAACATTTGGCATTGACCACCGCGGTTGTTGGCGAACACAGCCAACGGGTTCGACGGAAAATGTGCGTCCAGCTGTCGCACCAGAGAAGTGCGATATTTTCACATTTTACATTGCACTTTTTTTTAATGACTGCATTGTTCGTTTGTTTTTTATTTTTCACTGCAAATAGTTTGAGGTAGGTACTAAAAATGGAATTGCTTTATTTAATTGAAAACCACACACACACTGCGTACTCGTACAAGTCAAGTATCTAAGTATTTTTTTAGCAAATATGAAGTGCAAAAGTGAAATCAGCGCAGCTGTTGAGCGAAAGCGATGAATTTTGTTTTTTGTTTTCTTTTTGTTACAAAAATTAAAACAAAAAATTTCGAAACTGCAAAAATTGAAAATGTATATATGTACATATGTATGTGTTTGAATTTAATTTTTTACGCATTTAAGTTAAATTTTTTAAGTCCAATTCGCTGTAAATGTAAATAAAGCGCGTAACTCATTGTTTAAATTATTAAGATACCTAAAAGTAAGTAGAACAATGGAAATATTTAGGATTTTAAAAAATGTCAAACAATTGCTGAACGATTTAGGTTTATTATTCTACAATGCAAATTTAATTAAATCCATCGCTAAAGTGATCATAAGCTACTACTACTCCTATCAAACTTCACTCACAGAGTAGCAAAAAAAGTAGTAAAACATCTTAGATACACAATTTTAGAATTGACACAAAAAAAATCCATAAAAAAGGCGTTGCTTTCGCTTTACAAACATTTGTACATATTTTTAAGTTTCAAAAGCCTAATGCTTGGTTTTCACTAGGTCAAATTTGAAGTCAAATGTTGTCAGTCGAATGAAAACAGCCAACATTTTGACCTATTTCGATTTGTTGAGAATGCAAAGTTATAAAGTTACAATATGTTGCTATTTCATGTCATATTTTGTCGTCAAATATATGACCTAATGAAAACCAAGCATAGAGCTTGATATAAAAGCCATTTCCAGTTTTTGACGTATAAAAATTTCGAATCTACTATAATCATAAATAGTGATGGTACGGTTAATCGACAACCTAGATATAATCGGTTATTTGGTTGTGGTTAACGATTAAAATTATTTCCTTTCGATTAATTAAACCGTTAACCGATTAACTTTTCAAAATAATCGAAAATCCGCCCTCAAAAATTGGCGAATTTACTCATGCAATAAATAGCGTATAAATCAAAATTATGTAACCAAAAATTTAGCTGGATTATTGAATGTCAGAGAATATTTAAAGTCAGTTGTATATTTCTGATGGCGTAAAAGCTAAATACCAAGATTCTGTACCACATAGCATTGAGAGTGGAAATGAGACAACACCTCTTAGTTATAATACTTTTGACAAAGACGTTTCCTGTGGCAAGAACTTTCAGAAAAAATTTAACCGCACCAGAAAACAATTGGATCAAATCAGATTCTAATATCGATCAGCAAAAGTCAAATTAGTTCTGGTATGGTGAAATGGGACGAGATTTTCTGCTAAAAAGAACTTCTTCTATACGATTTTGGCCCACAAACGAAGAAAAAATGGCAATTACTGCTTGCATCCTCCAGACGAGTTAAGCTTTCCTCTCCATGTTCCGGTTTTAGAATTGAAATTCCTGATAGAAATCAAATCCGATTATTATTGGAATGCCCCTATCCTCAGAATGTGTTTTATCCAAAGCGGATGATATCGCTACGGAGAAGCGAACTAGGTATGCGCAGATACACCTTGAGCATCGATAACTTTACTCAGCAGTCTTTTTTTTCAAGAATCGATACCAAACCGATACTAACCACAATGTATCGAGTATAAGTATACCTTTATTTACTTAAATGCTTCCGCAATAAAATACTACGATTTTTAGTAATTGCTTTTTCCTGCTTTAGAAAAATTTGTCGGACGGAACGGAAGATGTGCATAAGCAGATATAATCGCGCCTTATTCCCCGATAGCAACCACTTATTTTTTACTGGTATTCGAAAATCCCCAAATGGAACTAGAATTACAACGAAACTCCTGCCAAAACTGTTATTCTTAGATTCTGTTCTTGAGAATTGGCTTTTAATATTAATCAAAATATCCGTAGACTTATACATATCACTATTTTCCTTTTTGCAATAAATATTCTATTAAAAATTAGAGTTTAAACTGGGCTAAAAATTTTAAGGAACTGAATTCATAACATAAGTTATCGAAATCTAACAAGGAAAAATAAAAAAGTTTCTTTTAACTTTTTAATGGTTTTGATTTTGTCGATTTCTAGCGAAATGAGCAGTTAATCGATTAATTTCTTGTGGTTAATTGCAAGTAGTGATCGAGTGCTTTCGATTAATCGATTATTAAATTTTTCCTGCGGTCACTCCTCATGAAGTTCGCGAGTTCGAAAGTATTTTCGAAGATTTAAAAATCATTCGGTTTTAGAACTTATTATATGAATAATTAATAACTACCGTTACTGTTATGGTTTCCATATAAAACGCTCAATATTTTCATCAAAAAAATTCACAAATAGTAAGTCAATAATACCGATATCAAATCGATGATCATCACGAGATTTTGCAGATAAAAAAAAAAATCGATTAAATTATTTTTTCGTGTAAAAGTACATTCGATGCCATTATGTATGGAACTCGATTTCTTTTGCATGGGCACCACGGGCACGCTTGCAGAAGTCCAGACGCTGAACCCAATTTTCGACGGTTTTTAAGCATAAATCGGTCGATACTGCTGCAATTTCAGGTTCGATAGCCCCACAGGAAATAGTCTAACGGCGTCAAATCGCACGACCGAGGCGGCCAATTGACTGAGCCATTTCGTGAGGCAACTCGTTCACAAAACTTGGTTTTCAGTTAATCGATTGTGACATACGCTGTGTGGCTTGTGGCGCCGTCCTGTTGGAACCACATATTGTCCAAGTACATATTATCCAATTCGGGCCAAAAATATTCGGTTATCATTGAGCGGTAGCGATTCCCATTCACAGTAACGTGCCGGTCTTGATCATCACGGCCCAAGTACGGCCCAATGACACCGCCGGCCCATAAACCGCACCAAACCGTAATTTTTTCGGGATGCAATGTTGACTCATGGATTACGTGTGGATTGCTGACTGTCCAATAACGCATATTTTGCTTATTGACGAAGCCATTCAGCCAGAAATGACGACAACTATAAATTGGACGTAGCGCTCTTAAAGTTGAGGCCATTGATTCCGAATTTCGGTAGTAAATTTTAATAATTTCGACTCGTTGTTGGATCGTTAATCTTTCCATGATGAAATGGCAAACCTTACTGAAGAGAAATGTCAAAAGAGCGGGAAAAAATATGGCGTCGTTTGCTGTCACTATCGGTCTACTTTTGTAGCGTCCCTAGGTGCCTTTCAAAAAAAAAAATTAATAAATAAATAAATTTCCGTCGGAGTATATTGGAATAATTTTCAGTCATACCTTCTCAAGGTTGGTAAGGACACAATTGAAAAATTACACTTAAGATGGTGCAGCGCCGAAAACGATTTGTCGCTAAACCAAATTTGAGAAAGGATGACGGAAAATCGTTCAATATATGTACATCAACTCTTCACCCTTTCGTAAAAACAGAAGAACAAAAACAAACTGTTATGATTTACGTGAGCTACTTTGCTGTTCTATCATCTGAGGTGATATTAAAAAAAAAAAATATTTTAAAACAAAAAAATATTTTTAAAAAACTGTAAAAATTTCAATTTTTAAATCTTAATATTTTTTCGAAATATTTTAGCAGAAGTCTAAAAATACAATGAATTTTATAATTCCGACGGAAAACAACCAATACTTTTTTTATGAAGAGCGACGCACCCTAATGTACATACATACATATTAAACATTATACTATTAGAAAATCGAAATTATTTAAAGAAATTTCAAACTAAACCCTGACATTCCGGCACTTTCCGTTACCATTTCGCATTTCACGTATGTATGTATGTAAATTCGCTAAACTATGCACTTTTTACGCATTTAATTTTTCACTCATTATGACACGCCTCGTTTCATTTCCGTTCTAGCGAAGCGGCGAAAACAATGCGTACACTTTCCTTCGCATTCTCGTTTACAAAAAAAAAATAAGTCAAGGACGAAGATGACAGCATACATACAAAAAAAAAACAGAAATGGCAGGGCATCAAGAGAAACAAAAAAAACAAATAATGACAAAAAATAACACACAATTTTTAAAATTTGGAAACAGTTCTTTCTTTGTACGCGCAGTATTTCAGTAAATGTTATGTCAACATTAAGCAACTTATTTACATACATAATTTGCATTCAACTTCGTAATAAAAATAGCAGAAGAAAATGAAAACAACTGCAGAGCATTTGGAGGTAGTTCGTAGAATGACAAAAAAAAAACACATTGCGAAATAAAAAAAAATACAATAAAATTTATTTTTGAAATGCAAACACGAGGAGATGAAATAATAAATTTTTATTGTTGCTGTCGATTTCTTTTTGACTACTCAAGACTAAAATAAATATTTGCAGGCATGTGACATTGAAATGGTTTTTTTTTTTGCTTTTTGAAAATCTACAAATTATCTGGTGGCCAGATGTACATGCTAGCATTTTATTGTGAACACAAGTGTTGAATTTAAAAAACCATCAAAAATACATTTGCAAGGTGATAAAAAAAATGTTCGTTTTAATTTTATGCAGCATTGTCACACATAAAAAATTCAGTTGTCAATTTTATGAATATATCTATTTATAACCCTTTGAAGTGCGAACGCAATCTATGGGCCATCAAAATATTTACTATACATACATCTCATTAATTATTGAGATTACTTTATTTGGACCGAAGTGTCTGCATAATTCAAACTCTGAAACTTTGAGTTTCAAGTTTGCCTATGAGGATTAGAGATACCAAAATTCGAAAAAATTCCTATCTCTGTATTTCGGAATTAGTTTAACCAGAGAACGTTCCCTGAATCAACTAAAAGGGTTTTTCATAACTTGCAATTAATAGAGTTAAAGAAAAATTTATATTTATTAGTTTTAAGATTGTCTACACTGTCTGGATTAAAGGAAAATAGCAATCAAAAGAAAGGAAAATCCGAATGAATTGGCACTAAAGAAATACTCAATACTATTGTAGAAACCTGATTTATTGCTATGTATTTTTGTAGGTGTTTATTGATTTTGAATAACGCCACTGCAATTTGAAGAAAAAATTATATCAAAAGAAAGTCAATTTTTCTTTGGCGCCGTTTTCGAGGGTAGATTAGTTTAGGTAGCAGTTCTTAGACTCACGGCCCTAAAACCACTTCGTATTTCGAAGAAACTTCTTCACGTCTCTAATATCGATTTACCGAAAATCGTACACTCATTTTCAGACAGCTGGGTTGTGATTGGTTTGATTTCTGACGAGCTAGTCGAAAGACCGTGGTCTTTTATTTTGTGCGATATCTTTTTTTTTAATTTTATTTATTTCATTTTAAATATAGGGAGAAAAGCGATAACGCCGATCAATTTTATATGCATGAAAAAATTCAATTAAATAATTTTTTCACACAAAAAATGTATGGCCGAAATGTAAAGAGTCATATTAATCAATCTAAAAAAAATCTTTAAACGGATATATATTATTATTTGAAAGCGAAATTAGATCGATACCCCAATTCATAATTATAATGCCAACACATACTGACAAGTATTGAATTTCTTATTTTCTTCATGCAATTTTAATTATTTTTTATAAATAAATATATAATAAATTTCGTTTAAATACAAGTTTCAAAATTTATCCAAATAATAAAAAAAATCTAGCAAATTTTCTTAAAAATGTTGAACCTTTTAACCACAATTTTACACTCTTTAGAAGCAAATGTACAAAAGTTTTTTATATAAGAGAAAATGTTCAAAACCGAGAGCACAAAAAAATTTGTAAAAAATTACCACAATTTGCAGTTCCTTCAAAAAGTGCACTTTATTATACTCTACCAAAACGTTCTGGTTAAAAAGTTTGATATTTTGATAAAAACTTTTTGGATATTTCCCCAAATTTGCACAAATTGGAAAGTTGAATTTTCAAGTTTTTTATTGTAGAATTAAAAATATTTGTACAAAATATAATTAAAATCAAATAGGGGGAAAAATATACAGTCAAAACTTGCTAATATGCGGTGGTGCTATAATTATGAAATGGGCTATACACTGAGGATCAAAACCGGTCGTATGGTGTTCTTTTTTTTTACAATATTAGCACAGTTTTTTATGAACTTTTTTTGTTTATTTTACATAAAGTATAGTCCGTACCTTAACAAAAACGTTGTAAATTAATGTGCTGAAATTTACAACAATTCTACAATTTTTCATAAAATTTTTTAAATTTTTTATAAAGTTTTTCTAATTTATTTTCCTTGAAAAACATAGTTTATACCACAACAAAAGTATTGTAAATTAATTTCTACAACGTTGTAAAAATTCTACAATTTTTCATAATTTTTTTTTTAATTTTTTATAAAAAATTTTTAATTTCTTATCAAAGTTTTTAAACTTCGATTGGTTATTTTTACAATATCAACAAAATATAGCTAACAAAACGTTGCAAACTAATGTGTATAACGTTATAATAATTCTACAATTTTTCATTAAATTTTTTATAAAAATTTTTTAATTTCAAATGGTGATTTTTACAATATTAGCAAAGTTTTTTATGACGAACTTGTTTCGTTTTTTTTTACATAAAAATCTAGTTAACTAATGTATACAAATTTATAAAAATTATAAAATTTTTTTAATTTCTTACTCAAATTTTTAAACTTTGAATGGTGATTTTTACAATACTAGCAAAGCTTTTTACGACAAATTTTTTTCTCGTATTTTACATAAAAATATACATACATACATATGTAGTTCATACCATAACAAACACATTGGAAATTAATTTGTACAACGTATAAAAATTTTAGCAAATTTTCATAGAATTTTTGAAATTTTTAATCAAAAGTTGTAAATTTGTATCAAAATTTTTAAATTTTTTTGGTTAGCAGTTTTATAGCCAATTTAAATTTATTATGATAGAGTGAAGGTTTTCATAATTTTTTAAAGTTTTGGAATTTTGTTTTCATATATCCCCTCCTACCCAAAGAGATTTTTTATATGGTTGAAAATGAATTCCCTTTAAAATAAAAGGTATTTAGACGAAAATTAAAATAAAAATAAATAAATAAAAATAAATAGGCTATAAAACTGAATACCCAAAAAATTTCTAAACATTCTGTTAAATCATTAGAAAATTTTCACGATTTTTTTTATGAAGTTTGAAACATTAGCTGACATGCTTTTTGTTACAGTATGTACTATATTTTTATTCAAAATTAACGAAACAAAAATGATTTTGAAAAACCTT
This sequence comes from Anomoia purmunda, assembly GCA_951828415.1. Taxonomy (NCBI): domain Eukaryota; kingdom Metazoa; phylum Arthropoda; class Insecta; order Diptera; family Tephritidae; genus Anomoia; species Anomoia purmunda. The sequence goes on from OX639993.1 coordinate 22,814,769, forward strand.
GCTAATATTGCTAAAAATATTGCAATTCGGCTGGTTTTGCACGCCAGCGTATTTCTCATATCGCTGTGAAAAAAAATTTTCCCAAAAGAATAGAGTTTAAACAAATACCAAAGAAACGATGGAGATTGATTTGGAAAAATTTTGGTTGATTTAAAAGAAAAAATGGAAGTTGACTTTTCAAATAAAAAAGTGCAAGCGAATTCTTATGTTTTTTCGTTCACCTTTAATTTTTTTACTACCGATAACTGCAATTTTACTTGTAAACGCCTTGGTTACGCAGAAAGTGAAATTTGATTTGAATTTTTTTTTAGGTATTTCGTTACTTATCACATTTGCAAAGCTGAACTTCAATTTCCACTAATATTCGTACTATAATACAATTAAAACTCTGAGAGAATTTTATAGTCGGATATGAGCCAACGGTGGCAGCAAAGAAAAGGTGAGAGGTAGGAAAAGGTGAGAAAAAATGTTGATATCACATGGCAGTTTTAACTACCATTAATTAACTTGAGATGGTAAACAACTAATAGCGAACATTTTTGAAAACGGCAAAATCATTTAGGCCGCTAAAAATCCACATAATTAGGAGAAGCTTGAGCTTAGTATAGCCCGGCCAGACAGGTTCTTTTAAGATTTCAAGATAAATAAATATATACATACATAGATATTAGATATTTGACAACAGTGGTATATCTATAAAAGCACAATTTTTACATTCTTTAACTTCATGAAATATTCACGAAACATCTAACTGGTTTGCTGAAGGCCTATAGTCTCAATTCCTAAAACTAAATTTGGGTAAATGCATTTATGACAACAATAAAGAGACATGAACGAGCAGATACTAAGAACTCGTTTCATTCAAGTTTTTTTTTTTAATATTTTTTTGTGTGTGCCAATGAAAAATATTTATGCACGCAATAAATATTTTTCAATGATACAAATACAACGTGCTAGGGTTCATGATGTTGACCATTTATTAAGATACTATCTAAATTGTGGCATAAAATAAATTTACTAATGAATTATGCAAAATAAGTAGATGATGATAATTTATGCAAGAAAATAAAACAAATGGATGGCAGCAGGGCTTTATAAATTTTTTTGAACAGTTATTTTATACAACGCTTATTAATATTTTTTTTTTTTATCATGCAATGTCTTTTAAAAAACTCATTCAAAAACAAAAAGATCTAATTAATGCTGGCGTTGATATAAAAATTACCAAATCGTTTGCTGAATTAAAAAAAATAAATTTATTACACAACTTGGCAGCAAATGATAAACTTAGGTGCTTTGCTATATTTGAATATATTCTAAAAGTGTTGGAAGACTTTGCTGCTATTAAAAGAATTTTAAATTTTTTGTTTGAAATTCGAGCAGCACTTAGAAGATAGCTAAAATTTCTGTCCTCCACATTCAGTTTATAGGAATGCAAAATGTTTTGTTTTTTTTTTTTCTTGTGCGAATTTATTGTGCCGTTCTGTTCGAAAATTATAAAAAATTTTAATTGAAATAAAGCATTTTATTGTGGCTGCATGGTAAAGTTGTTGGCGGTAAGTAAACCGAAAAAGAAATGCAACAAGCGCTGCCGTTTCGTATCATGAAATGAGTTTACGCCAAGCTATCAAAGTATTAAAGGCGAGCATTTCTTTAATTTATATAGTACGAGGCGTTGTCGGCATTTTTATTTGGCGCAATCAACTCGACACACCCAGAAATTTTCACAAGCAAGACAAAAGAAGGAAAAAGGCGTAATTTTATAATATTTTACTAAACATTTGTTGAAATATAATGGGGACTTAATAAGGCCAATGAATGAAACTTGGCAACTATGTAAGTAAATAATTTTTCGCCACCTCTTTAAACGAAATATTTTAAAACGAAGAGAATAGAAATTCTAAAACAAATTTCACATTGTTTTTTTTTTTGTTTTTGTTTTTGTTGTTCTTAATTGCTACCAGTGACTTTGTTTGCATAATTTCATGGCAATGTTGGCAATTTTTACCGCATTAAAATAACTAAGAAGCAGTCAAGCGTTGATTGTCATTTAACAAAAATTGTGCCAATAAATTTGCATATTACCAATAATATATGCATACATATGTACATACATAGTTGAAATATTTCCTTGTTGAGAAATTTTATGTTATAGAGACATTAAATAGCAAATGATATATAAAATAAGTACACTAGTGTGCATCACTCCCCGTATCACAAAAAAAAAAAAAAACAATCGCTACAGTTTTTCATCAGAATTATAAAATTTATTGGTTTTTGTATCAAAATATTTCCGATATACATATATCATCTAAATGAGCTGGACCGATTTGAAAATAACTTCAAACATGTATATATCTTTTGCAAATTTGTAATTTAATTTAATTTTGAAAAGGCTTACAAATACGACCACATTTCTCAAATAAATATTTAAAAAAATCACCTCAAACGATAGAGCATTTAGAGCTTGAAAAGTCAGCATAAAAATATCTAAAAAAAAAATGTCTCAACGGTATCATAATAATGAGATTTTTGGTAGTACATATTTTCAAATCGGATCAGCTCACGTAAATCTCAACATTTTTCTAAAATATTTTGGTGGAAGTCTTCAAAACATGTCAAATTTTATAATTTCGATGGAAAAAGTGCAACTTTTTTTTTAGAGAGTACTTAAAGCAGATAGTAGAATTTTCAATAAAAAAACTCAAGTTTATGTGGAAGCTAATTTTGTGGAAGATACAAAAAAAAATTTGTATTTGTTATCTTATACCATGTCCACACGGCAATGAAAACAAGTTGTTTTCAGGAGATTTTTTCAATATTAAAAATGGCCGTCAAGTCCAGCCAGTATTCCTTTCAGCTAACTGGTTTTCGATGAAATTTCTCTATTTATTTACCTTTTTACTCTAAGGAAACCTGGTAACCAAAATCATCGATTACTTTGAGGAAAAAGTTATCGAACACAGAGTTACTTATAAAAACACAACGAAAGTTTAGATGTTTTCGCTATTATCATGATTGGTTCGCAATAAAGTAAGACAGTTTTCGCAGGGCGAAAAGATTTACTTTCAACTTTTTTCACAGAATATCACGAATGAGTTATAAACAACTGGTTTTTGTTGTCGTGTGGACTTGGTATTACTTTGTGAACGCAACGAAACCGGATGACGCGTGGAGGGAGCTTATTAGTCAGTACTCTGGCTCTTGTTAGGAACATGATCACCTATTCAACGTTAATAAGGAAATACTAAATTCCCAATTCATTTTGCTACTGTTTTTGTGATCGCACGTTTTAAAAAAATGTTTGCTCGGTTCAGCTAAAGTTCAAATTTTTTGTTATGAAGCGCATACCTTATTTATAAATTTACACATAGAACATATGAATGTAAATGTTTAGATATTTATCTGCATACGCTTACTACCCAATATTTGATATGTTAACTACTTTCATTGTTAAAAGTTGCTTGAACTTTGGATACCTGTGCCGAGGACTCACAAAAAAAAAATATAATAAGTGAGAAAATCACAAATGGGCATTTCTCGCATCGATCAACGATTGTCTATAATAATAAAATTTCATGTAATTTTTCAAAATACGTTCATTGTTAGCAGATGCTACTGGCCACCGGCTACCTAATTTGTTAGCTGATCACTTTGACTGATAAATGCACGGACAGACAGTAGCTGAAAGCACACAACAACAGCTACAAAAATTTAGAATGCGTTAAACGCAAAGATAGTCATCGAAATTCAAATTGGTTGGTAAGTTAAAGAACAAAACGAAAGAAGTGAACACAAATGATTAGAACCGAAAATTTTAAAAAGTCTGTAGGTAGTAGACACTGGAGAAAAAAAACACAAAAACAAACAAAATAAGAAAAGTAAATGAAAAAGCTTGAGCCCATCATAATTGCAATGAAAAAGAATTAGAATTCCTCACAAAAAAATGTAAATAGAAAATACATACATACATAAATATTTACATATTTACTTATTTACATACTAACAAAGAGACCGCAAAACTAGCAAATGATAAGCGGCAGCCGCTAATTAGAAAGTAAATATTTAGTTACACGCCGTCCCTATTTAAATAAATACAACACAAGTTAGTTTGCTTTTCGATTCTGTTTTCTAAGTATGTTTTTTTTATTGTGAATGTATGTGTAGCTGCAGCATATCATAAGCAACAAAATTCAATTGGGTGATTCACAAGGTGTCATAATGTGTCATAAATCATAAAGTCATAAAGTTTAGATTTCAAAAATTATGTTTTTTGATTGTGTTGAAACAAATAACTAAAACTAAGCCTTTTTTTTAATGTTATGACTTTATGACTTATGACACATTATGACACCTTGTGAATCACCCAAATATATTACAGTTTGCTACCAAGGCGAACAAAAACAAAATATATATACGAATAAAAAAAATTAAATGCATTGTTATAGTAACACCACGTTATATGAATTCGCATTGGTTTCCCTCTTTTGTTTATTAACTTATTTTTTATAATTTTTTATAAAAGTGCTAGTTTCATACGCTTGGAGAAGATTTTTTAAATCTAAAAATGCAGCTTCGATGAATTGAAAAAATCAATATTCCATAGTCACAGTAAAGATTAAGTCGATTCTAAAGTTAGTAGCAGTTTTCGATATCATTTTCAATGGAATATTTAATAGAAATTTTGACTAAGTCGAATCATAAATAAGAAAAGTAAAAAGGAGCTTATTTCACACCAACTACATATTCTCCTAATATCATCAATCCTAGACCATAGATACGGATTTTCTGAATAAAACTATTCTAGCGCCTCCTAGCGGATCCAGTTTTCAAGAAAGTATTTCTCGTCGTACTCTCATTACAGATATCTAATTTTATCAAAATTGGATTTGAAATACAGATTTTCTGAATGCCTCGTATCTAGCGCCACCTAGCGCATTTATTTCCGATAAAAATTTTGTAGCGCTACCTAGCGAATTTAAATATACCCAATGCCCGTGACGCGGATCTAAAGTATAAACTATTCAAGTTTGGTTGAAATCCGTTCATCGGTTTTCGAGCCAAGTTTTGACAAAGAAAACGGCTACATTTTTATATATACTTATATATTGAAAACGAATTTTTTATAACTCGATTCTAGCGCCACCTAGCGGACCCAAAAGTGCTCCCCGTCGCACCAGAGGCATGCATTCCGAATTTCAACAAGATCAGGTTAAAAATATTGTTTTCCTGAATATCTCGACTTATGCGCCACCTAGCGGTTTAGAGTATACCCTATGTCTGTGCCATGTGCCTAGGGAATATACGGTCTAAATTTGGTTGAAATCAGTTCGTTAGTTTTGTAACAAAGAAAACGGCTGCATTTTTATAGATAGCTCGTTCTGTAACATAAACTACTTATATAAATAAAAGTTTTACAATTTTTTACAAAATTCACAAAATTTCAAAAAAATTCTGATAGAATTTTCAAACATTATATAATGTTTAAACAAATGTCCGGATTAAAAAGTTCAAAATATATACAAAGCTCTATAGAAAATATTCAATGCGATAGCTTCACAAAAACTACAAGTCCAAGTTTTAGGTTTCGCAAAAAATCTTCAAACGAATTATATTCATTGTGCAAATCATTAAAGGATAAATCTGATAAAGATTAGCCCAAAAATGATATTAGAAATGTGAGATATATTAAATTAAACAATATTGCATATAATTAATACACCATTAGCCGAAGGTGAAAGACTCACGTGCAGAAAAAATTGAAAAAAAATTGATAAATTCAGACCAATAAATTAATTAAAAAACCATAGAAAAATCACTTAAAAATGAAGTCAAATAGCATCTTGAATATATGGAACACCACAAACAGTTTTCGAAATTAAAAACCGCGAAATGGAAAAACGCTGGGGAAAAAATTAAAATCATGGCCCTATTTCGACTCATAGTCGAATTTAATTAAAACACAATATGAAATAGTAAAATGTCGATGTGAACCCATCTTTTTTCCAACTCAAATTCAATTAAATGGTACACAAGGGTATGAAATATGAAAAGATGACCGCCAAACTGCTCGTTTCGTCGAGGGTAAGGTGTGTACCTAAAATTTTGAGAGGGTTGTCACCCGCTGAAACTTCAATTTTGTTAAATTATACCCAACTTATATGGAATATTTAAAAATGGGTGCCAAACTTTTCGATTGGACATGGATGTCAAACTATTTGTTTCACTAAAAGAAAATTAATAGGTACGTATATGTATTTTTAAGAGCGTTGCCACCTGTTTGAAAAGTAAATTTTAATGAAATTATATATAAGTTATATGAAATATTAAAATATGAGTGTCAAATGGTTCGTCTCGGCGAGGACAAGGTGCATAGCTACATTTTTGAGAGGGTTGCCATCTGTTATATATGCCAGACTCCGAAATGCATCTTCTGGTTGCACATGCAAAGGGTATTTAATAAACGGGGTTTTAGCATTTTTATTAAATCGTTTCAAAATGCGTTATCAAAGAATGTTTTTTTCAAGAGTAGTTAAGTTCTGTAAATGTCTAAGATGATAATGTAAATTCGATTTTTGATTTGCATGAAAACTATGCGCCTTTATTAATTTTATAAATCAAAAATAAGAGGCAGACCTTAGGCAATTTAATCTGGAAAGTTGCGCTCAAGCGAGAGGCGAGTATATGTGGTATAATATTAAATAAAATTTTCGCAATTCTAAACTGAGTCAAACATACATATTTATTTTCTGCGCACACAAATAGTTTTATAATTTTTTTTTCTTTTACTTTCCTTGCACCAACTCTCAACGTCTCATTTCACTGCTATGCTTGGCTTCGCTTCACTCGCCAAATGGCTTTTAGAGGCGCCAACTAGTTTAGCGCATTTTTGGTGCAACTTTTTTATTGTTGTTTTGCCATTAGAAGTGTTTGTGTAAAAATAAATCTAAATAGACATCCCTCTAATTGTGAAAATGACGAAATCATTGGCGGATCTGTCGCAGTTTTTTTTTTTTTAAATTTTATTACGATTTGTTATGGTAGTTTATATTTAAAATTTTCCTAATTTTTGCAAACAGGAAAATATTGTTTCGAAGCTAATGGCTTATTTTCATTCAGTAGGTCAAATATTTTAGGGCAAACTTTGTATCGTATTCTGGCACACATGTAACTTTTTTCAGCAGCTTGAAACACACCACAAAGGGTGGTGAGCTTATTTCGTTTTTTCTTTAAGTGAAATTTCTTATGGAACTTGGGAGATAGTAGAGTTAATTAATAAATATATATATTTTTTAGAATAAAGAATAGCAATATGAGTATTAAACGAAAGGTTACTGCGAGTTCTCTAATCATGATATCATTGAACAGGGTTGCCATCTTTCAAAAAATTAAAATTGGTACAATTTTTTTTAAGTAGCGCCGGACAATATGAATACTAAATGAAAGGTGTTATTGATAATTATTTAGGCATGATATACTTTAAACTAGGGTTGCCACCTATGAAAAATGTAACATGTACATAAAGTACGTTCATTTGTAAAAATTAAAATTAACACTACAGATTTTAGAAAGCACTTTATCACGATTTATTTTTGAATAATTAAATTGAGTACCTTCGTAAAGTATTTTGAACACGAAACGAAAACTTTTAGGAGATATTTGTTCTCTTATGCATTCCTGAACAGGCATGCCGTCTATTAAACAGGTTAAATTGATAAAATATTTTAGCTGTGCCAAATATAGCAAAACGAATTTCAAATGAAAGTATTGCTACATTTGCATTTTATTCATTTCAAAATTTGCTTCAATTTAGTTAGGTGAGGGTTTTCGATGAGCGAATAAATAAAAATTTCCAAATCAGATAATTTTTCGATAAGAACTTTTGGATATTGTAAGTTATTCCAGGCACCGATAATAATTGTTATTTTGTTTTTTTTTCGGATCAGAAAACCGTTGGGAGGAGTTCGTTCAAAACGAAATTCGAATATATCGATCTAATAAGGATAAGATTATTAGCCATATGCTATACAAATTTGACCTTATTTTTAGTAATAAGATGTTTTGCTTTAAATCATTCCATCATCGTTATTTTGTGATTTTTATTTTTTCGGTAAAAAATAATCCTTATTCTTGGATCTACAAATATACTGTTTCGATAAAGTTTGACCATTATTTTTAAATTGATATTTTTTCCGTCAAATTTTATCGTTATTTTTTGATTTTTATTTTTTCGATTAAAAATCATCGCTGATCTTGGATTTAAATTTTTTCGACCATATTTAATCGATATTTTGTGGTTTTATATTTTTCGATCATTAAACATACATCGTTTTATTGCTGTAGTTGTGGTAATTATTATTGTTGTAGTAGTTGTCGAAAAATTTCAAATCTAAGAATAACAATTTTTTATGTGCAAAATAATTTGAATCTAAAAATATCGATGAAATAAGATCGAAAAAATAAAAATAACAAGATACGTTTTTTTTTATAACAATTTTAACCGTTGCGGTGGCTTGTTCGACAAAGCTAAATTTCAAATCTTTCTGCAATTCCTTGCTGCTAATTGACCACAAATTGTACATAACTCTAAAATATATTTTATAAATTTTAGAAAACAATTCGTTTTTTTTTTATTTTTTAAATTTTAGATTTTCATAATAATCAACTTTTCGAAATTGCATATTCAATTTTATTCTAACATTTGCTTCATTCCAACCTCAACTCAAGCACTTAAATGTTGGGCAACATATGCATGTATGTATGTATGTGTGAATGTCAAACAAAGTCTATAAAAATCTCTAATATACAGAAATTAATTCAAAACAGATTATGTTTTAAAACCTGCATGGCATTCAATGACATTACTCAACTAGTCTAGGTTTTCGTTTAGTGATCGGTGATAAGGAGATTGCACAACTAACAACCAACAGCCAACAAACAGCAACAGCAATTAGCTCAGATGATCGTCGGTTGGTTCCTTGCTTTCGCAACATGTTGCTGACATTTTAATGACACGGACGACGACGACGACGATAACTTCGATGAGCAATAATAATAAATATAATCGCGGAATTGCGACATAAACAAAAATGTTTATTAATTAATCAAATGTGCATACTCGTACCAGTATTACGAAATCTGCCACACATCCGTATGCGGCCAAGTTAAACTGGTCGACTGAGTTGGTTTGGTGCAATATGCTATGCCACTGCTGCTGCTGCTGATGTTGAGAATGTTGAGGATGTTGCAACAACGGCATTTGAACTTGCTGGTTTTGTTATAAACAAAAATTCATTTGGATGGCAGCTAGCAACCCTGGGCTGGGTACTGTGGTGGTGTTATTTTAATTTCTTGTTGCTGATTGTGATTTACAATTTTCCGGCTAATTACGCTCTGCAGAGCATAGCCAAGATGTTAGAGAACATGCACATAGATCATGCATTTTTGTTTATAATAAATTGTTTTTAATTTGACTTTGAATGCTGTCGGCAAACGATGCGTTTCCAATTTACCATCTCGGCTTTATCGTCGTGGGCCGTGGTGTGTTGGTTGTAATAGCTTCATGTGTGACGTTTACTCGTTTGGGTAATTAAATTCTATTTTTAGTGAAATTTTCAAAGAATTTTTTCTCCTTTTTAGTAAACTATTGTGAAATAATGCTCTGAGTTTGAACTTGAAACCAACATCTAGTAAAAGTTATTTTCGAATATTCGAAATCAAATGTGATACCGTAAAACACACATTCGTACTGTAATGTCAAAAGACAACACACGTGCAGTGCAATTACAGCTAACTGCATCTCCGAAATCAACAACTGCAAAAACAACAAAAATGTTTTAAGGTTCAGTGCTCCCAAAAACTCGACAGTGTCGGTTGATTAGCTGCGTCACGTTCACCTGAGCTATAGCGGCGCTTATGAATCACTTTTTATTTTGTTTTTAGTATATTGGAATAGTTGCTATTTTCTCATTGCACTAGAAAAGTTTAAGACATCTTTGATATCGCTGTGATTGTGCTGAAACCAAACAATTACACTGTGTAAAAACCGAAACCAGCCTGGACTCTGTTAATATTTTCTGAAAGTATATCTATCTACTATTGAAACACTCGATGCATTTACAACAGTTAGAAAAAACGGTTAAAGTATATAATTGAGCAAAATTAATATAATAAAATTGGCGCATTAAATTTTAACCCATTAGCTCCCATCCGAAAATATTGCTTTAACCCTTAATTCCAGAAATCCCTCAAAAAATGAATTTGGAAAGTCAAATTTTGTAGAAAATTATTCTTGGCAAAATTTTACTAGGGTCCTTCTCCGGCAAACTCTTTGTGCAGAGAACGTAAAACTATAAAACTATAAAACTATAAAATATGAAAAGCAAATATGTCCCCTTAAAATATGCAACATTTATTTATGCTCTCGCTTTTAAAATTAATATTGCAAATTAGCAGTAACAGTTCTAAATTTTATTGATACTTTCGGATAAAAACATCATTGGAAAAAATTCGTGCAAAACAATACTATAAATAAATATATCGGCCTAAATCTTTTATCATATTGTATACAAATCTGAGCTTGTATTTATTTCGAAGATTTCTTAAATTTTTAATCATTGCAGAACCTTTATGTTTCGAATTTTATTTTTTGGATTAAAATTAATCGTTATTTTTCGATTTTTATTTTTTTATTTTTTTCATCAAGTTTGATCGTCATTTTTGTATTTTTTATTTTTTCGATAACAAATAATCGCTACTCTTGGATTTACATTTTTCCGATAATATTTGATCTTTATTTTGTAATTTTGATTTTTTTCGATCATAAATTGCTATTATTTTAAACCCAAGAAAAGCGATTTTTTGTATCGAAAAAATAAAAATCACAAAATGGCGATGAAATGTGATCGGAAAAATGTAAATCCAAGAGTAGCGATTATTTGTTATTTTAATAAACACAAAATAGCGATTAAATCATGAGTATTTGTATAACCGTTACGGTCCCTGGATCAAAGCATTACTCGCACACTTTTTTTTTGAATGTTCCGAAGAACAAATTTCTGAAAAATTTTAATCCTCTAACGACCTTCCAAATTTGTTTTTTAAGTGTTTCTTCTTAATTGAAAAAATTCTATCCCAAAGTTTTGAAGCTTTTTAAACCCAATAGTGTTTTACCAGCAAACAAGGACTCTTAAGCTCCGGTAAGCACTCACTCCTTTTTCTCATACATAAAACAGCCGCATTTTTGTTGTTTTTTCTTATATGCGAAATTTGTATTTGTATTTGTAATGACACTAGAATATTGTGAATGGCTACATCGGGTAATCTCAGCTGAGCCGAGTTTCGACGTCTATGGGCTAAGATTTTTCACTTGTATTTATTCACAATGACCATTTCCTCCTCCTCGTAGTTATTACCGTAGATAACTAGATACGAACCTTTCTTAATTGCTCACAAAATAAGGGGACTCAACTCGTGTTTGATGTTGGCAATATTGCCACTTCAATACCCCTATTATCAGCTGACTGGTAAAAAAAAGGCGGGCAGCGCGTTTTCTAGTTATATAAAGAAAGGGAGTGAATGCTGTTTTTCTAAAAAATCGTAATATTTCTATTGAAGTATTAGACAGGAAGTGCATTTGATTTTTGATGGATTAAATAAATAATATAGTGCTTAATTTGTCTACAATAGCTGTTTATAATAAAAAAAAAACATCCATTAAAAATGGCGATTGCATTGCTTTTTTTTAAAGAACTGGATATTTATGTATTTTTGACAGCTTCTACAATAAATGTAGAAACACATTAATATATGCTGTATTATAAATACATAAATACATAAGCTTTTATATTGAAATTAGAAGTTCTTGGAAACTGGTAAATTTCTTTCATATTTTAATGTCATCATGTTGATTTCATTTCCAAAAACCTACTCAGTTTTATTTTTTATTACATTCTGCAGCATCTTCGGAAAGGTACCCTCCACCTTTCAGCATATTTTTCTATTAGACAGTGCCCGGTTAAAGCCAGTGTTAAATCTGAAAAAAATTCAGAGCTTTTTCTAATGCAGACCCCCATACGACTGTTGTAAATATCTACCGACAGTTATGGGGATTAAGGTCCCATCTCTTGCCTACGGCTCTTCTGCAGGTATAGAGGACTACAGAAGCCTTTTCATAACCTTATCATAATGTTGAACTATATTCTCTGGCCCAGAGACAAAAACAACAAATTAATAAAAATAAATAAATCGTGAACTTTGGCACTTGGGCCTTGTATTGTCCCAGTAGACCAGAAAGGAGTTGCTTTCTGGTGGGCTCAGCTATAGACTCCGTAGAGAGGTTTGTTACATTTTTTTCAATCAGCAAATAAATAATAGTAATAGTCTCGTTGTTCTAAATGTTGTGAGACTGCTTGCTAATTATCTGCAGTCTCCTGAGGAGAAAATTGAATTGTCTTCCGCTCGCAATCCCAAAACTTGGCGCCTTATCGGCTGCATTTGTGCCAGCACTGCAGCGTTGGGACTTTTGCAAATATTTTGCACATACATACATACATACGTAGACAGATATTTTCCCTCAGCGTTTGTAATTGTTTCCTTGTCATTGTCCCCCTAAGTGGCGGCCACAGAAGCCAACACCCGCATATAGCAAAACAAAAATATTATAATAACAATTTACACGAAAATAAATAAACAAAACCCGCTTTCAATTTAAATATCTGGCTGCTGTTTTTTTTTTTTTTTGCACAATTTCATTTCAACTTTTGCTTATATGTAGCTCAATGTAGCTCAAAAGAAGTGTTGCTATCTGTCGCAGGCGGCATGTTGCTTGGGGATTTTCGAAGTCACTTTGATGTTGCTCGCTGCCAGTTGGTTGTCAGTTGCTATGTTGCATTGAAATGCAACTTGAATGGGGAAACAAACAAATTGTACACACACACACACATACTAATAGGTTTTGATCAGAGCATGTGTGTGTGTTTGCGAAAATTTCCATCAACGGCATTTGTAGTACGATCATCTCCCAGCATTGTTTTATGAGTGGTGGTTGTTTTTAGTTTCATTTTTTTTTTAACTACATTGTTGTTTTTGTTTTGGCGCTTTATTGCTATGCATTGTCGCAACTTCCTTTCTCCCGCGTCAATCAAATTGTAATCATAATTTAATTATATTTTCCTGCCTTTTTTTTGCCATTTACGCTATTGTTGGTTGTTGGCTGAAGTCTCTTTGGTTTTTTTCTTGTTACTAAATTTAATTATTTTATTGTATTACAGCTGCGCAGTTTTTTTTCTTGCATTTTAACGCATTTATTGCATAATTAAGTTTTTTTTTGCATGCACTTTTTATTTAAGGCCAGCACAAACATAAATACTTATGTTTTTTTTCTCTCTCTCATGCCATTCAATTAAATTATGCAATGGGTGGATGCGTCTGTGCGCCTGCGCGAATTAACCGAATTAACGAAATGCACACACATTCGGTGTTGTTTGCTTTTTCACACAAAAATACATACTATACATATGTGTAGTAAAAAATAAAACAAATCTCGAACACGCAATCCGAAGCATTAACCAGTTAATTGCCCACTTTGGCGCATATTTTATGTAGCTGTTTTGCAATTTTTTGCTTCAAATTAATTAATTTTTTTTGTTAAATTATTTTTAAATCTTTTCTATTTATATTTTTTTCGAATCGATTTATCGGTGCCAGGGGCAGAACTTGCTTGAGAATTTCGCTTTTGTATTCGCGGCGTAGCTTACTAAATATTTTTCTCAATAATTTAACACAATATATTATTTAAAAATATTTAAATTGGGCTTTACACTGGAAACCTTGTTTGGCAGCTCGTACTGTTTAATTATTTGAGAATTTGCATAGAATTGAAAGGATTCATGTAATCGGTTATTGCAAATGAAAATAATGAAAATAAAGAAGTGAATTGAAATGAAACGAAATAAAATAAGATAAATTGAAAAAAAATTATACAAGTTAATATAAAATAAAATCAAATAGAGCCAAGCAAAAAAAAACCCCAAAATAAAATAAAATAAAAATATACATTCCAAAATTAAAATAAAACACAGCGGAACAAAATAAAATAAACCAATGTAAAATAATAATGTAAAATAAAATAAAATAACAAATAAAACAAAATTCAATAAAATAAAGCCACATAAAGTAAAACAGAATAAAATAGAGCAAAGTGCGTAGATTACAAGGAAGTATCTAGTGAAAATTCGTTGCCAATCAACAAAAGTCAAATTAGTTCTGGCATGGTGAAATGGGACGAGACTTTTTGTTAGAGGATGATGGAACATGAAATAAAATGAAATATAACGAAGCGAAACGAATCAAAATTAATGAAACTTATACGAATTATGGAAACAAATTGAAAGAAAATGTGCACCAAAATGAAACAAAATGGAAAACGGAACGTAGTGGAATGATATGAGTAAAATGAAAACAAATGAAGTTATTAAACAAAGAAAAAGTTATGGGAATATACAGGGGGTTTCAATAGGAACGCTACAAAAGTTTTTTTTTAAATAAAAAAGAAACGGTTTGGGATATGAATTAAATTCTTTATTCCTGTGAAAGTACATTCGATGCCATTATGTATGGAACTCGATTTCTTTTGCATGGGCACCACGGGCACGCTTGCAGAAGTCCATACGCTGATCCCAAGTTTCGACGGGTTTCAAACATTAATCGGCCGATACTGCTGCAATTTCACGTTCGATATTCGTACGAAGTTCATCAATCGTCGCTGGCTTGTTGGCATAGACCATAGACTTGACGTAGCCCCACAGGAAATAGTCGAACGCCGCCGGCCCGTAAACCGCACCAAACCGTAATTTTTTCAGGATGCAATGTTGACTCATGGAGTACGTGTGGATTGTTGCCTGTCCAATAACGCATATTTTGCTTGTTAGCGAAGCCATTCAGCCAGAAACGACGACGACCATAATTTGGACGTAGCGCTCTTAAAGTTGAGGCCATTGACTCCGAATTTCGGTAGTAAATTTTAATAATTTCGACTCGTTGTTGGATCGTATATCTTTCCATGATGAAATGGCAAACCTTACTGAAGAGAAATGTCAAAAGAGCGGGGAAAAATATGGCGTCGCTTGCTGTCACTATCGGTCTACTTTTGTGCGTCCCTATTGTAAGGCCCGTTATATAAAAAAAAACTATGTAGATTATAGTGAAATGAAATTAAAAATATTTTATTGACGTGGATCTAAATGGAATGAAAGAGAGTGGAACGAAATGAAAGGAAGGGGAAAAAATGAGATGAAAAGAAACGGGAATACATGGCAAAAAATATTATCAAAAATATATTTAAAATAATTCAAAGCTTATTACAATTCAAATTGATAACAATAAACCAAGACAAATTCATATAATTTTGTCTTACAGCTGCTTTGAATGTTTTTTTTTTATCTTACGGTTAAAAATGGCAAATTTAAATTTTTGTTTTTATTCTGATTGTTCTCATTGGATTTTGAAATAATTTGATAGTCGAAGCGGCAAAAGCAAAAACAAAATATTTGTACATTTTTGCCTCGCAAGAAAGGAAACATTCAGAAATGAATGAATTTAACATCAGCGCGCAAGGGAAATTATTTAATTAAGTCCTATTCTATCATCCTTTATAAAATTTAAGGATTATAAATTTTCACCCTAAAAGTGTGGAGATTGCAGATCTCTGTAAATGTAAAACAGTTCGTAGAAACTGCTTCAAGGATTTTCTTGATCACAAAGTCAATTCCGTTTTGCTGAAAATTTAGATGGTGTACTTTTTAGAGGCAAGATCATATAATTGGTCTTCTTGTTGATACACAGCACGTGATGCCAGTTTAATTAGTGGCGCTTGCAATATACCAAAATTTGTATTTTGAAAGCCAGTTCGATTTGCATGGCAGATTGATTGCAATGAAACACTGGATGAGGGCCATGAATTTGTTTAAATATGCCATGTGCTATTTTGTGCACCAAATGGGGAAATCTAAAATTTCCGTCTAGAGTGTTAATCTCCGCCCAATGCTTCGGAACCGAACGAATTGGTCATTTTACGCCTGAAACAAATAGAAAACTAACCGCGAAACTGCGCAATAGTTTGAGTAAATTTCCCTTTAATTTAACTGATAATTAAATTAAATAAGGTTAGGCATATCGTAGGGTATATTTCCAATTCGATGCCGATATTTTACTCGATGGTCTTAAAATCATTTCTTTCGGAATCCATTACTGTAGCCTCAGTATTGTATCGAATTTGCGTTGATAAATTGTATACATAGAAAAATATATTTGGATGAGATAATATTTTATACATTTTAGGTGCCAAGTTTTCAAAATTTTAACCCGAAAATTCTGTGGGGTGAACCAACTATCTGAACTTTACTTTTTAAAGAACAAACAGATGCAAGACTAAACTTTGCTATCGATATTTTTGGTATCGAGTATTTTTAATTCGATATTTATGAATGTGCGATTATTTTAGAGCAATACTTTAAATGAGCACAATTCCAATACTTTCGCTCCATCAACATGTCTCTGGTTAGGCTTACCATAGAACTGAATGCGATGGCAAAGGTGACCTTATTTTTGTTTTAAATCCATGGATAATCGATATTTTGGCATTTTAATTTTTCGGTCAAGCTTGATCTTTATTTTTTAAATTTTAATTTTTCCCGATCGATATTCAAATTTTTTTTTAAGCATAAAACATAGTTTGTATTATTGTTGTTTTTGCTATTATTATCATCGCCGACAAATTTAAGGAAAAGAATAACGATTAATATTTATCGAAAAAATATAAATTAAAAAAATATCGATCAAACTTAATCGAAAAAATTAAAATCCAAAAATAATGAAAAAAATTTGTTCAAATTAATAAAAATTAATAACAACATAACGATTAAATTTTTAAGAATTATAACCATTTTTTCGGCCCTAAAAATCGGTTTCCTCGTTATTATATTTTTTTTAGCTGTCAAAATTTACGCTTCTATTGAATTTATTTTTTCGCAAGAAAGCCAGAGAAAATTTACGGCGGGTTTCCAATTAAGTGCACGACCACTTTATTCACTTTAGCAGGAAAATCTTAATTTTTTCGGAGTTTAAACCAAAAATTGTAAATATGTATGTTTTTGATAGTTTTTTTTTCTTGTTGGCCTACTTCAATGTAGCGGAAACTGATTTAAAAATTCGTTTAACCCATTAGTAGTACTAAAGACAAATTCATAAAATTCGCAGAGGTATGTCACTACTAATTGCGGCGCACATCTATCTGTATCAATGAAATTGTCTCGCAATTTAGGCTTCGCATATTTACTTATTCAACTATTTAGCTTTACGCTCGCATTATTATTACACATTATTTGTCTTTAAGTTTAATGGTATGCCACATTTCATGTTTAATGGATTTTCAAATTCCTAAGCGCTAAAGACGTCCCATTACACATAAATTTCAGTCACATAGAATTTATTGCGCAACATCATCTATGGCCATCAAGACAAAAAAAAAACTAGACAGAGCCAACATCTTGACCCAGGCGGGAGTACATGGTATACATACATCTGTATGCGTGTGTGTGTGTGTTTGTGAGCGAATACGCTTGGCTGGCAGCTGCAGCAGTTTTTTATCCATCAAATTGACACCTACACAAATAACAACGCGAATTTTAACAACTTTCTAAAAAACTTTCGAAAGCCACATAGAGAACACAGAGCAGCAATGCAGCGCGCGAAACCAAAAAAAAAAATCTAATCTAAAACAGTTTCCGACAGTTGATTAAGAGAAAATATAATTTATTGCATATTTGTGGCAATGAAGCGGACAGAATGTCGAACGAGAGCATGCCACATATCTACCTACCTACCTACCTACCTATACATACATACATATGCACATCCATTTATGCCTCTGTGGATCAAATGGTAAATAGGTGGGGGGTGGTGGAGTGGGGCAATCGAGAGCTGGCGGCAGTCGCCAAAGTCACTAGCGAATATTCATTAGTGGCATGGCAGCGATAGCAGGCGATCGGTGTGATGTGAGTATGTGTGTGTGTGTGTGTGTGCGTGCGTGCGTGAATTTGTGCAACATTTCATTTGATACTCGTATCATGCCACAGGCGCCCAGCCCAACCCATATTGCGCGCGCGACACATTTCTGTCGCTATCAATAATGCCGCCAAGTGGAGGAGAGTGGAGTGTAGAGAATGGAGAATGGAGAGTGGTGCTCAGCCGCAAGGAACTAATATCATTTTCTAATGTGGCACATTTGTTTGCTGCTATTGTTGTTGTATTAAAAAGAATTTCACCCGACCTTTTCACCATTTCTGCTCCAGAAAATCTCCCATCTTTTGTGGAGGCTGTCAATTGTTGGCGGCTCGTGTACGCGCAGCTGCACAGCAAAAAGTCAGTCAGTCAGTTGCGATTTGTAGCAGCGCGTTGAGTTGGCGGTGGCGGTGGCGGTGGCGGTGGCGGTGCCTGTCCCGGTGGGTGTATCGGTGACGATGAGCACAAAATTTTGTAAATACCGTATAAGAGAATTTTTGAAAATTTTCAGGTGGATGAACAATTTGTTTTTTTGTGTTGTCTTTTTGTAGATCTTGTCACCTCATCTATGCATTCTACAACTCTGTTACCAGTTGTCTCATAAGCAGCCTTATCCTGAATTTCACTTTCGCCCGAAATGTTTCGCTCTTCGCATTTCACTTATCATAAATTTCGGTCGGACATTTCTCGCTTTTGAACTTGGTACTTTTTGATTATCGACATTTCGGGCGAAAAAATTAGTATTTTTTACTCGAATTTTCCACTTAAATTTGAGAGTCAAACAAACAGATTCAAAATGTGCGCGTTTTGTTTACTTATTGAATGGTCAAACACGCCAAATTTGGCATTTCTATGTTGGCGTTTGATGTGCCACTTGCAACCACAAAATACATGGCAGGGTTGTATTTTTTCTAATGCTGTTACCTGGTTAATGTACCATGAATGTAACATAGTTTTGGAAGCAACTGGCATTGGAGCTAAATGGCGCGAGACCAACTTCAAAGTCTTTACCAACAACATTTTGATAGCCACCCTCTGGAAAAAAAATGCAAAAAAGCGATTGGAACTGTCTCTTAAGTGTATCCCATTTACCCGTTGATATGCATTGCATCTTTCCTCACACAAAAGTCGCAATGCAATAGAGTTCTTGTTGCCTAAATTTGTCTTTTTTTAATTTGATTTAAGCGACAGGGTCCCAATTGTTTAAATAATCGTTTTTGCCGGTTTTAATTTACACTTTGTAAACAAAACACAGAGTTGTAATTTACATGTTCGAAATTTACCAGCTGTTTCGAAGTGGAATTTATTTCCAGCGAAACTCATAATAGGTGTCTGCCGAGCGGCGAGCACTATGTGCTGTGATTTTTTTTAATCTTACCCCATTTTAAGAAGAGGAAAAGCTCTAATGGAATATGGAATGCCAATAATAGACCATATTATTAATTCTCCCACCAACAGAGGCATCAAACAAACTCCTTCACTCAAACAGACGCTCACTTCACAGGGTCCCTTTATCAACTCAGTATATTGAAATGTTCAGTCCCTAAATAGTCTCTGCCATTTTTGCGAGCTGGACGAAGACACGTCAGAGCATATTGCCTGTTAATTGTTAGCGCTCGCTAGATGCAGACTTACACACCTAGGTAGTGCAACTCTTTGACCATTTCTAATATGGAATAAATAAACCCCACGTCAGTGCCACAATTCAACAAAATCCTTCACATATTTAATGAAGAGCTAAGCACCATAGACCACATCAATATTACTAATAAAATAATAGTCATGGTGGCATAATGGATGACATTTTTCTTTCCAACATATAAATACTAGTAAATGTAAATAAAACCAGCTGATTGGTTACAGAGTTGAACGAGTATTGATGTTATTAAAACTTTGCGTACAAGTAATCAATTTTCAATTTTCTTCAGGTAGATGGCTTCTCCGACGGGACTATGACCAAACTGTCTACGTTTCAGAATCTCACATTATCCGAAGCGCAAAAAGTTCAATCTAGATATTCCTACAGCGCAACGATAAAACCCCACGACCGCCACATCAACAAGTCCAACCTGACGGAGGAAAAGGCATAAAAGTTGGCTTGGTCTAAAGACAAGTTGGAGATCGAGCGAGACTATTAGGCGGCGAGAACACAGCTCACCACCGCGGATCCGTCGCCAACCGTACCGAGGAGGTAGTGCAGATAGGGGGCCTTAGAGTGCGAGATAGCGGCGCTGGAAAAGAAACGAAAGCGCGGCGGCGAAGTTGTGAAGTCAAACTTCAAACGCAGTGCGAGAAGCCTAAAGACATCAAGGGGTCACCGATCTATGTTTATATTTTTATTTTAAATCAAACGTTCTAATGTAATGCGCTCTACGGCCAGTTCAGATTGTGTCATGGTAAAGTTAAGTTAACGGGATGTCTTTGTATACGTACTTAGGTTCAAGTCCCGTTGTAATGGTGCACTTTGAACTGCAAGCATTTTAGAAGATCCCTGATTTTCACACATCTAATGACCTCCAAATTATCCAAGAATTGTCTGCCTAGAGTGGAGAATCTTGATCTATAAAGAACCACACTTTGGCACATATAAAAATAAAACTTCTACAGACGTCTTCAAATCGTACTACGCCTAATTTATAGGTAATATTATGATGGGTTATGATTATGGCAAAGGCATTGCAAATGTCGATGCCAACTTCGTAGGATCATGGTTTTAGATTTCTTTATTAAAGTGACATTTAAGCGGTTGGTCTGGACCAAATGGAAATATTTCGATTTACTCGGTATTTCCCTCATCAAATGTCATGGCGCAGAATGTGATGAATTGTCAATTTTGTTAATTTTTCAGTTAGGCCGTTTTGGGCTATCACCAACGATATGTGTGTGTACGACGAGTATGTGTAATAAAAAGTTGCCGTACAACGGTGATGGCGACGGCAGCAAGTGACAGCAGAATTTTCATTTATGATAGCAAATAGTTGAGATATTTGACACATTTATCATAAATTCTACAAATAGTATATCGATGTGATTTGACGCTCGGC
The DNA here is from genome assembly GCA_951828415.1 of Anomoia purmunda. Lineage (NCBI taxonomy): Eukaryota > Metazoa > Arthropoda > Insecta > Diptera > Tephritidae > Anomoia > Anomoia purmunda. Next base: position 22,835,873 of record OX639993.1, read on the forward strand.
TGTGAAGTAGAACCCGCACCAACAACTATGTACATCTAATTGCAACAATAAAACAACTTGACAAAAACAAAAATGCCAAGCAACACAAAGTAGCTGCAGCGATCGACATACATATTTCACGGAGATGTTGCGCGCAAACAATGTACGAGTATCAGCAACTTGAAATGCGGCTTTGTTGTTATTTTTTTTATTGTTTTTTTAATGTTGCACCTAAGCCATTTGTTGCATCGTAACTTTGCCATACTTTGTGGCATTGCGCTTGAATTTTTGTCCAATCGTGCCGTAACTTTCGCGCGCGCCGTGGCTCCCTTTCTTCGCCAAGTCGCCAAATCGCCAATTCTGTTTACACAAAGCCGAAATTGTACATTGTTGTCGGCATATTTGGCCAAAATCTAATAAAATATACAACCAAATATGTTTCTCGCGAAAACTAAGTACTTTTTTTTCGTATACTCTCTTTAATTTTTTTATTAGTTCCTTTTGCGAATTGTAGGCGTTAGTGGGCTCGTTAGCCGTTGCCGATTAAATCGCGCTTCTAGTTGTTGTGGTTTAAAGTGTTAGCCGTTTCTTTTTTTTTTTTTTTGCATGTACCTTGACTGCTTCGCTCGTCATCGCTGCCGGCCGTCACACTTCAGGGCCTCCACAGCGACTACAATAATGCAGTGAAATCGCGGTTGCCACACGCTTAGCAGTTGCTCAACCCAATTTTATTTTTTTTTAACAGAATTTTTAGAAATTTTTCTTTTATTTTTTTTACTTGTACAATAAAGTGCATGTTTGAACGAGACCTGTGGATTATGGGTTCATCTGAAAACTAGCTAATGCCCGCGAATTCCTCAGCTTAATACTGTTGCATAAACCTGAAGGAGATTATCGAAGTTAAAAAGACGGGTTTGCTGAATTTATACAGGTCTTCTCATGTTGTTATAATATTTACATACACGGAATTTTCATTTTAAATTCAGGATTTTCACTTCAAATTCAAATTCTTCTTCAGTATTTCCATTTTAGATTTTAAAAAATTGCAATTCAAATTCAAAAAGTTACCATTCATTTTCAGAATTTCCATTTCAAATTTAGAAATTTTCATTCTAACTAAATCCTAATTTTTTATTTCCTATTCAGAAAGTTGAAATTCTAATTCAGTATTTCCATTGTAAATTTAAAAAATTAAAAAATTTTAAATTTAAAATAATTGCAATTCAAATTCAGAAAGTTACCATTCAAACTCAGAATTTCCATTTTAAATTCAGAAATTTTTATTTCATATTTAGAAATTTATAATTTAAGTTCAGAAAATTTCAACAATATTTACATAGATTTGAACTAAAACGAACCATAAATATGAATTTTCCGGAAATCTTAACAACAGAGTCATCTAATGAATTTTTATATCTACATATTATATTGTAATTATATTTATCCAGCATACTCCTAGGAGCTCACATAGACCCTTTGGGATCCAGGACAAACGCAACTTTTTAGTCTTAATTTGCAAAGCGCTGCGTACTTGCTATGAAGCTCTTGTTCCTATATGCCCGCCGGAGAGTGAATAAGGCGCGATCCCAAATACTTCAGTCTTAGTATCGCGAAACCAGACTAGCTGAGTAAAAAATGCTGAGATAATTCTACCTCCTCATCCTCCAAACAGCTGCCGCGGTAGAGATTAGTTCTGTTATTGAGGCGCACCGTATTATAAATGAGAGTTTTGGCTTGGATAACCTCAGAAGCTCCCGTCGCCTCTTCCGGTCTACTTTTGGCCAAAAGAACTCGCGACGCTATATTTCTCGGTGCTTTCGAAGCTGATCGCAAGCCCAATACTTCAGAAATAGCACGCAGGTGGCGAGAGAAACCCCGAAAACTCCGAAAAGTTCCTTGCTTAAGAAGTTCTTCTCAAGTGTGCCTTGCCTGGCTAACTCATCTGTTTCACAATTCCCTAACGATATTTCTGTGCCCAAGTACTCAGATTTATTTGACGAAGAAATAGTGCGAAGCTCTCGAAGGAGAAGTCAGGCAATCCTTAACCGCTTTCGATTGCATTGATATTGAGTTCATAGCTCTGATTGCCGCTTGGCCGCACTGGTAAACAACCGTTCGGCTGGGAAGGCCTACAGTATTCCGGTAGCCTAAATTTTGTTCTAAGACAGAGTTCTCGTTAGTATACTCTACCTCCAATCCCGCAATCAAGCGGTTCATTTGTACCATTCATCATTTGCGTTGAAAATTTTTCTTTCAAACGTTTTACCAGTTCATCAGGTACTGGAAGCGAGAAGGCAATATTGAAAACTCCTGCGAGAATTGCCGGTTATTCACAATATTCTACGGGTTCTCCAACAACATCCCTCTTTAAAAATATTTTCGAAATTATGATTTATTAAACCTCATTAGTTTCTCGCTAATATAGTTAGTATTATTTCAAGTAACATATTAATTAAGCTGAATTAATCCCTTTTAAATAAGTGGCAACCCTCTTCAAAAATATTTTCTCATAAACGTTTTCGTTTCACACTAATATTGAAAAATTTCAGTTAACTTATTAATTAAAATTTTTTAACATTTTTAGACAGATGGCAACCCTATTCAAAAATATTTTGCAAGCAAATAATTTGTTCACCTTATCCGCTTAACAGCCATTTTGTATATTTCATTATTACTATCAATTTAGTTTAATTTACTTTAAATGTCCAACAGCTGGCAACTCTCATCAAACAAGTTTTCAAAAAAAGCTTTCTTAAACCGCTTTGACAACAATATAGAAGCATTTTAAGTTAATTTAAGTTAACATATCGCCTTGAAACAGTTGGCAACCCTCTTCAAAAAATATTTTTACACAAACTTTATAGGTTTTATACCAGTTGTAGTACTTCAGTTATTTCATTAATAAATTTATATTAATTTTTTTTTAACAGGTGGCAATTCTTATGTTAACTTGGTTTATAAACTATTTACGTTTAAAGTATTATGGAAATCTATAAAGCCGTTGAAGCGTGAAAAGGTAGCAAACATAACCCACCGTGGCGTAACGCAAAAAAAAAAAATCGTTCTTAAATTACGCTTCAAATCCTTTTTAATAGCATTCTTCCTGCGAGCATATTCTCGAAAATTAATACATCTCATAATTCAATTATTCAAATATTGTAAAATCACGAGCCACACACATACATATCTACATCTTTATAATAACTACATTTACGAAAATTATAATGTAGTAAATGCCAGTACCAAATAGCAAACCAAAACATAACCGCCAATTCATTACCTGCGTAATTGTGTAGGAAATAAAATTATGAAATTATCACCAAACTGTCACATTAAAAGCTAAGCTTATTTCTGATTGTCAAAAACAAATACAGCTATGCTATACACTGAAATACAAAAGCACCCTGTAGGAAAAGTCATTCTAGTTAACAAGCATTGCAAGTAGTTCATTAAATGGTATTTAGTTTAGAGGCAGTAATGGGAATTAGACAGTGACTGCGTCTCAGCATCATCTGCCTTCAAATAGTGCAAATGTAGTGAGTTGTCAATTCTTATATTTCTGTTTTTAGCCCAGTGAATTATAGCTACCAGGGATGAAAAATTAGCTTTTCAAAATTGTGCCAAATGTCAGAAAACAATGTACGAAATCGAACAAAAAACGTACTAGATTTTGTTTTAAGTTTCATTAAAAAATATTTCAAATATATGTTCAAGTTGACTTATAAATAAATATTAAAAAAAAAAGAATTAAAAATTAAAATCAAAAATTAAAATTAAAGGCAAAATTTCCAAGTTGTTGTTGTTGTAGCGGCTAGTCACGTCCTGTGAAGAACGAATTCACCCATGGTCTTTGTCGTCAAACTTATCTAGGGGGAGGCCCAGGAAACGCACTATTTCCTCGGGGTCGTACCAGAGGGAGAGGGGGGTTAGATGAGTTGGTTTCACAGAGGTTGTGAATAGATGTTTGGTATCGTGCGGAGAATCTTCACATGCCGGACATGTGCTTGGTATGTCAGGGTTGATTCTGGACAGGTAGGGGTTAAGTCTACTACAATATCCAGATCTTAATTGGGCCAGAGTAGCGCTAACTTGCGAGGCAGCAGGAACTCGTCATCTGCAATTGGTGGTGGTTGGGCCTCTATTACGGCATTGACAAGGCGAGAGTCGATCGTGGTAGTGTCTGTCTCTTTGTGGATGTTGCTTAGGACCCACCGGCACGCCTTCGGAAGCAATAAATTTCTTGCTGAACATGTGACCCCCAAAATCCTTGGGTGATTAACCGTTGGAATGGGGACTGCCATCGGTATGGATGTTAAGATCCAGCCTCCTTCGTCCAGGTGGTAAAGAGGGGCGCCGAGGACTTTGCGGGGGACAACACTGCCTGTGAAGAAACGGACCATGTCGGAGAAATATCCGTTCACTTTCGAACACAGGCCATCAAATACATTGCCGGTGGCCATTATGGAGCAATAATCGGCATATGAGACTATAGTGACTCTCTCTGGCCGTTGAGGGGCTTGGAGATGTAGTGATTAAACCAGAGTGGAGACAGGACGCCACCCTGCAGTACGCCTTGTTTAATTCTCCTTAGTTTCGATGTTGAACCTCTAAATAATACCAATGGCTGACGGCCACACAGATAATTCGTGGTCCACCGTTTCAGCACCTGCGGCGGAGTTGATGCCTCCACGTCGGCTAGTAGAATTTCGAAGTTCGATTTATTCGGTATCCCAAATTGTTAATATCATGAAATATTTACCTACATATGTTTTAACTATTTCCACAGAGACTTTTTTCATTCGGAATTTAAAATTAAAAGTTGACCTCTAAATATCTAAACCTAACTTGCAAATAAAGAACTCGAACAGAACTTGCTTGTGGTCTGACTATAGGCGTTGTAGTTTTCGACCTCTCAACAACAAATGAGCATTCTAATTTACAGAAAATCACTTACAGATATTTTGAGAAACTACTCCAGAACACATCGACCAATTTTCTCTTTTTCTGATATTCGTGGTACAACTTTCTTCACCTTCGAAATTCGAATGTGAAAGATAGAAATAGAAAAAGGTATCCGCTAATTTTGTACTCATGAAATGAGTTATGAGAAAATGAAGGAAGTTCACTGGAACTATTTACTGAGAATCGGATTGTCATTCTTTGGTTCTAAATCGGATTCTTTACTTTGTAGTCTATCAAATTGTGCACGGAAAAGATACGCTCAACATTTGTGAACTCTTTTTTTGTAATTTCGCCTTTGGAATTTTTGCTTATCACAGATAAAAAGTGAAAAGGTTGTAATGTTGTAAAACCAAATTGTAAGATCTTCTCATCCAATTCAGTTTATGTTTGTCTAAAGTTGACAAAATATGAGTTTGCCAGATATGTTCCGAAATTCGAATGAATCGACTTGAATTCGAAAGTATTTTTCGCCGGTTTCTAGAACTAAAAGTAAAACTAATTTAAAACAGTCGCACAGTTCACACCACGAAGTTAAAAAAAATACCGAATGGCAAACGTGTCGATATTTTATCGTTTCGACATCCATCTCCCTGCCTGCCGTTCCGTTCTTATTAGCCGTCGAGTATTGTTGTGCTTAGATTTAAGTTCGATTTTCGAACTGGTTCAACGATTGGTATGATGAAAAACGATAGAAGCAGAAGTAGTTTAGTTTCTAAGCCTGCTGGTAGTTTCATTTCAGGCTAAGTCAGTTCGTAAGTATAAATGCATCACTTCAAAAAAAAGAAGCAAAAATAGGCGAATTTGCCATAAAGTTACCAAAGCCAATTACTCCGTTGGAGTTTTAGCGAAAGATAAACCTGCATATAGTACTATATAAAAAGTAATATCTGTAAATAAAAATTTATGCTATGCGAATTTGTGTGTACATAAAATTTGACAGAACTAAACACAAACCATAAAATTAAGAAAAATCATTGCTAGTAAAAGTACAGTTAAAAGAAGTGAGATAAAAAGAGGGAAAAGGTTTTTAAAATGCAGGCCAGACAAACTTCTTTAGTTTGCCGTGACTCAACATGTACGCTGTGTGCTGTTGCAAATTAAAAATTTAAAAAACAACAACAACAACAACGACAACACCAAACCAATAAATGTTTATAAGTTTTTGTCATAAATTTCAATGCGCTGCCAATAGCGTCAAAACCAAAGGCAGAGCCAAAGCCAAAGCCAGAAGCCAGAAGCTAGGCTGTTATTGCTTGTTCTACTCTTTTTTTTTTTTACAACCAACAAAAGTTGCTATTAAATTTCTTACTGTATGCGTATTGCAATTGTCGTTGTTGCTGCTGCTACGGCAAATTTACGACAAGTTTCAATGAAACGTATTCAGCGAAAATTTAGTAGGCATTTAATTAAAAGGGTACAGAAGCAGTTTCTGGCGAAAATAAAAGACAAAAACGCTAAAATGTTAAATGCGCAAAGGAAAAAAAGGAAAAAAAGTACTAAAGATAAATAAATTAAGCTACTAGAGAGCAACAACAACTATGTACTGGCATGTATTAAGGTGACCTACCGTACTCCTTTTGGAAGGACAGTCTGTATAGCGTCTTCCTTCCTGATATTTCTCCCCCTGATATTTCTATTTGAAGTTATATGAATTATCGTGTGTTATTACAAACAAATTTTAGGATATTCAAAAGTAAGATTACTGGCCCTAAAAAAATTGTGGCATTTGGGCAAATCAAATACAGGATTTTTACTACTATATTGAACAACGATGTGAAAAAAACGTCTCGGTAAATAAATCTCTTTATTGGTGTTTTTTTCCTTTGTCGCAAGCAAAGTACTTGGAAAAAATTGGAATATATCGATCGAATCCTTATGCAAATCTAACATTAAGTTTACTTAGCAGATTTTTTGTTTTAAATCAACGAATAATCATTATTTCATGATTTTTATTTTTTGGATCAAGTTTGATCATTGGATTTTCTTAATTTTAATGCTCTCGATCAAATTTTTTCCATATTTGTGACTTTTATTTTTTCAATCAAAAAAAATAATCGTTATTCTTGGATTTAAATTTTTCCTATTATTTTTTTTTTTTTTTTGATATTTTGTGTTTTTTCGATAATAAAACATAAATCGATTTTTTGCATTTTTGCTATTATTATCACGCCGATAATTTTTTTTTTTTAGTTTATTATGACTGAAAAATTTTATTTGATAAAAAAAATAAAAATCGCAAAAATATCGATAGAATGTGATAGAAAAAAACTACAAAATAACGATTAAAAAATAATTTTTTTAATAAAAATTATAACCTTTACTGTCCCTGATTTAAATTAAAACAAAATTTAAAAAAAAACTTTAAAAACTGTTTTAATATAAATTCTAATACTAAATGAAACCGGCAATGAAGTTAATATATAAAAAAATTATTAAATTTTTTGAGACTTTGACAAATTTTAGTTTTTTTAAGATCTTGTAATTAACTCTGAGCATATTTTACCGATATCAATTTTTTTTTATGTGAAGCTAATAAAATTTTCCTTATTGACAATTTGACCCAATTTTTTACTAAAATTTCATAAAAAAATTTACTTTCGATTTCAATATCAACGTAAGTCATTTAAAAATGCAGGACGCTACTTTTCAATTTAGTATTTAAAGAATTACTAATATGAACTTTATTTTATGAAAATCCAATTTCGAAAATTTCATTTTTAAAATATAATAATTTCATTTAACATACATATGTATGTATATAAAAATTTTTTTTCGGTTTACAAAAACTTGCATTTATATTATTATGCTTTTTATTTTACATTTATTCCATTGCTTCCAAATAATGAAACAATTTTAAACGATATTTTATTGTGTTCTCCATTTCATTCTAGTTTAATAAGTTGGCCACCTTAATATGAGTACAACAAAAACAAAACACCACAAAATATTGTTCCTAGAATTCATTACTCGCTACTTTCGTGATTTGCTGTTATTGACATTTGAGCGAACCCTTTTCGCTTTCAGCATATCACCAAAACATAAAATTATCAAAGTTGTTGCGTTGCACAGTTGCACAGTTGATGTTGCCAGTTTGGCAGAAACATGTAGACGTCAAAAAAAAACCACGACCATAAAAATCGAGCTGTCCAAAGTGTGAAGTTACCGAACAAAAGAAAAAAATCAAATTTGTTGTCATTAATATTGTCAACCGGAAGTTTGCATATGCGGGACGATACAACGTATACTACGTACAGAGCGAATGCAACATTGTTGCTGACAAAATGTGATTGGCAATTGATGTGCCATCGAACGTCAGCGGCAGTGGCAGTAGAAGTACCAGTACCAGTATTGGCCAGCATGACAGGCCGCTCATTGTGGCAAAACGTCTCGATTGCTGAGGCGTACAGTGAATGCAACAAAGCATGCGTACACACACACACAGCACATGGCTATTTAGTTGTTGCAAAGTTGCCATAAATTTCATTTGTGCATTCAGGCATAACCATATGGTACGTATATTTATGAGTTTATGAAACGCAAAACACACGGAGCTGTTGTCAAAGTGATGATCATCAGCAGCAGCAGCAGCAGCATTGACGTGCAATGTTGCCGTTGAAAATCGAAACCGAAAGTGGCAAAAAAGGTGACACTGACGAAAAAAGAGTCGCTATTAAAAGAAGAAGGCCATAATTATGAGCTGCATTCGATCTTCGATCTTCGCTGGTTATCGAACATCGAAAATCGAATGCCGAATTCATATTAGAAACTGTGCAACCCTGTCGAAATTTTCGTTGTGCATTGAATTTTCTATTGAAGAGAATTTTGTTTTCGACGCTGTAAGTAGTGTGGAAAAATTGCAGAAAATGTAAATATTTTGCAATTGCGTTTTTTGTTTTTTGGCGACCAAACTCTATTGATAGACTATAGTTGATAATTTTAAGTAGGCCTAAGGTCATTCTGAAAACGCTGGTTTCATTCATGGAAGAATATCTTTAATTTGCATAAGGGATTTTCCCAAAAGTTCAAGCAGCACAAAAATGGGAGCATTCTCTTTGGAGCTAAGTATATTGTTTGAGACCACCTGTTCCAAAGTGGATAAAGGCTAACCAAACTTGCTTATTATTCCTTAAGAAATATACTAAGGGTTTGGTATTTGCATCCCTGAGCACAAAATCGTAGCGCTGTTGCTAATTTTTAAATGTTTGTTAATTTGACTCGTGTGCATTGCTGCGCCGACTTTTCTATAGTAGACAGCAAATCTACCAATGCCTCCTTGGATAGTCGAAAGTTTCTTATAAATCCAGAAATAATATTCATAAATTTTATCAATACATATAAAACCTTCTTTGAAATATTACAATTACGCAGTGCAATTTATTTCTAAAGGGTTTAAAGCATCCCTTAATAATTTTCTATTTCTTGCCAATTCCAGTAAACTCTGACGAATCGTCGAACTATAACTCTGCGGTGGTCATATATTTATTTTATTTTTATTTACTTAACGTGGTTGCAACTAGTAGTTAATCCCGATACCAGCTGATCAAATATATTGTACTATTGTGAACGATCTAAAATCAGAAGAAAATTCACAATAGCGCTATTCTTCATTGAATGTGTACCACAATACCAAATGCAAACTTTTTCGATCAGCTCTTTCGACCACAGTCGAAGATCGAATGTAGCTCATAATAAGGGCCAAAATCTGAGGTTTTAAATACTTATTTATCTTTAACCAAAAGATCGTTGGTGGGCATGTCTTTAGCATCAAAATTCAATATAATTTATTTTTAATAATTTTTTTAACCAAAGTTTAAAACTTCGCACAAAATTTACAAAAATTGAACAATGCAGTTTTATAGAGCATTTAATTTTTCTCTCCTAAAATTCAAGTTTAAGCTGACTGAAAATTCGCGTTGATTATTGATAATTTTTTTGCTTTTTGATAGTATGCGCCTTTTCTTCCATATAAAAATCAAATTGACTACAGAGATCATAGAATTAGAATTATGAACTTTTAGCCGATGTTTTTTTTTGTAAGAGATAGCTTTGAAAATCTCTTTCAGCGGAAGCAGTACTGTATGGTAAGCTCAAAAGTTTGGCAAACAGAGGATGATTTTTTTCCTATTTACAGAAATGAATGAGTAGAATGGTTCTATTAACATTCCCGGTTGAAATAGAATTGGGTCAGAAAATTATAAATTTACCCTTTTAGGCGCACAACGGCAACACTGCTGGCTGGCACTCAAAGAAGTTTCGTGTAGAAAAATTGCAAAAAAAAAGTTCTTGATTTCAATAAAGGAGCCCACAAAAGCGGAAATGTCTGTATGTAGTAAGTCTGACACCGGTAGGCTATAAATGTGCATAGGATCTGAGTACATGTTGCAGCATTTACAGGGGGACGAGGGGGTGCAAAGTTACGCGACTAGAGCAAGAGTTTTATCAGTTAATGGTTTTCGCAACAAACTCTAAAAAAATATGATTCGTATAGTAGCTTGAATCTTATTGCCGCAAATAGATTAACGTCATGGACACAGAGCTCGCTTTTAACCTTCAATAAGTACCGCGGTACGGCTATCTATAGCAACACACTTGACACAAGCCTTTAATGACATTCTTCGAGCGGCAATCCTCTGCTTCATCGACTCACTCCGCATGAATCCAGACATTGGCGTCAAGCCTCAACCTAAAACAAACGTTCTGGGCCAGCTACGACTTAACTCACACTGATCCGAAATCAGCAACGACATTAGATTTCCCACACATTACCAATCACTTATTCACATATCCCCTCAAGCCTATTTATTTAGTAACTCTCTTTCACTGAATCGATGCCACCGAAACAGCTCGTTTTCTGGGCCTCCCCTTACACGAGTTTTTGATGAGAATAATAGCCGCTACAACAACAAACTCAACCACTAAAATGTAGATACATATACTTTCTCAAGTCTAGAAGAAATCAATGCTGATAAAAGTATCGCAAAACAGGTTTTTTTATTTGGTTACAATTTGTAGCCGAAAAGTTTTTCAACCCAATTTAAACTTCTCGGTAGAATTTCCATAAAACGCAATAGAACTTTTAGTGAATTTTCTCCGTTTCTCCAAACCATATATTATGAATACAAATTTCCGGTAATCTTTCTATGGTAAGCGAAATTCGAAAAGGGAGAATGTTGGTATTAGGAATTTTAAGAAAAACGAGAATTTGGAAAAGAATTTCCCGTCTAATCAAGCTGAGAGCGTTCTAAAATTAAGATCCAAAAGGAATCTCCACTTTGCAATTCTTTAGAATGTTATTTTGTAAACTACAAAAAAATTTGTTTATTCTAATTTTGAAGGTATAATCCAAAAACGGTTTATTTAGGTTCTTTTGGTTTTCCAATGTATCATTTCTGCCCTATTATATGGCTCAGAAACGTGGACGATGTCGCACAAAGCTGACTATTCTATCATCTATAGGCCTGTCCACAACGGCGATAAGTAAGTACCGAAGAATATGGAATGACGAACTGTACAATGGCAAAAAGGGAGACGTATTTTGTAGATGAATCTCCATTTCTCTGGTAAAATAAATTTTTTCTTTTGTTGAAAATTCAAGATTTAATCGTTATCTTGTGATTCCTCTTTTTTCGAACACTGATAGATAATTTGTACTTTTTAATTTTTTCGATCAGGTTTGATAGTTATTTTTTTAGTTTTTATTCGATCTAATTTGATTATGTGAAATATTTTTTTTTTTTTAAATAAACGTTATTTTTGGATTTACATTTCTCCGATTATATTGGATCGATATTTGGTGATTTTTATTTTTTAGATTAAAAAATAATCATTATTCTTGCATTTATAAATTTTTGATAATGACAGAAGCAAAAAAATTTCCTCCATTGAAAATAACATGTGTTAGAATCGAAAACGAAAATCACAATACATCGATCAAATATTATTGGAAAAATATCGATTATTTTTTCATGTCAGACTTTCATTCCACATGGGATAAGGATTAGATCGATTACAAAATATCGATCAAATATTATCAGAAAAATATCGATTATTTTTTCTGGTCAGAGTTTCATTCCGCATGGGATAAGGATTAGATCGATCACAAAATATCAATCAAATATTATCGGAAAATATCGATTATTTTTTCTGGTCAGAGTTTCATTCCACATGGAATAAGGATTAGATCGATCAAATATTATCGGAAAAATATTGATTATTTTTTCAGGTCAGAGTTTCATTCTACATGGGATAAAGAATAGATCGATGTATTCGAATTTTGTTTTAAACTAATTCTTCGCAAAGGTTTTTTATCCAAAAAAATCAAAATAACGATTATTTTCGCTCCCTGGTGGAAAGTTTAAAAAAATTGTTGGTATATTTTTTTACATACTTCCGAAGAATTTGCAGTTCGTAATTTTCGACTCGATTTAGTTATATTTGGCACGTTGATGGTGAATTCAAAGTATTACCATGATTTTCGCCACTTTTCAACAATTTCGGTAGAAAATAAGTGGCAAACTTAATTGGAAAAGTTGTAGAGGATGTCATTCGCTAAAAAATTTTTTGTGCAATGCCTAGGTTTTGACGAGGCAATGTAAGCGTCTTGAAACTCTGCCTCAGTGCTAGTGTGAGAAAATGAGTTTAGATTTTGCAACACTTCGTTTTTCACAATTCCTTTTCCGCTCTTCTTTCCATCTGTTTTATTTTTTTTTTGTATCTTTACCTAAAAAGTCTCTTTGTATTTCATGCGTCAAACAACACAACATTAAAGGTCAGCAGCAATAAGACTAGGCATGAAGATAACATTTAGAATGAACATCGACACGATCAGCAATAATATTAACCTTTGACTGCCCACTCTCTTGAGTTGCATTTAGAAATGGTGGATGAGACCCACTAGTTATGCTTAAAATTAAAAAAAAAAACAACACGAAACAGAATCACCACAATAGCGAAATAAATCAGTTTTTGTGATTCTCCAATTAGATATTCGTATTTTTAGTTTTTTGATTATATGAATTTATTTCCTACCCATTCCACGCCAATTCCTCATTTTTTAACATATATTATTGTACATATGTATATACCTCGGCATACCTTAAAATGATCATCAACGCCAAACTCGTCTTCGCCTTCGCCTTCGTTTTCGCCGTAGCCGCAGGAAATTTATGTTTTGCATTAATTTAAAGTGATTCAGCCTTCGACTGGTTTGAAATGCTGGAAACTGTGACAAGCAGACGACGAGACGAGCAGACAATAAACCAAACAGACAGACAGACACAAAGACAGATGCCATCAGATATTTGAGCAGACAGTTTGGCAATGATTTGGCGAACGACCTTGCGCGCATGCGTAAATATTTCATAAAGATTTAATCGCATTAAGAGCACGCACAAATTTTGCACAATGCAGGCGAATATAAGAAGAATAAAAAAAGAAATATTATAATTGTTGGAGTGAGTGCGCCTGTGGGCAAAATTAATCCTTTTTTGTTGCGCTCGAATTTTAAATGAGGCGCAAAAACGAAATCATAACTTACACTTACGAGTTCAATTTACTATTTATTTTATTTAAGTACAATAATTTACAAAGCATTCAAGGCGACAAGTTTCCCATTCCGAGATTTGAGTGGGTTTAATTGCCATAAGCTAACGTAGGTGAGGCAACGCCTTCTTAAGATCCCAAATGATTTCCACGCGCGAAAATCGAATGCCGCTTGCCATCGTGGTAGTTAATTTTGCTGGCGAGATCGGCAAGCTTTTATTTTATCGATGGCTGCTAAACGTCGCCCTTTTTGTTTAAGTAAAATTAGCTTTATGTCTTTAATATTATTCTTCAAATTGTTTTTCTGATATCCAGGACGCAAAGCGCTCATCATTTGCAAAAACTAATTAGAAGATTTCATCATTCGAGGAATGAATACCCGTATTAAAATCAACCAAATGTAGTTGTAAGCATTCTATTGTGCGGGCTCTTCTGAGACAAGAAGCGACTTACAGTTGCAAGCAATAAAAATGCAACGTTACGCGAAAATTGACAAACAATTAAGTTTTCAATACAAGAACAACAAAACACACATTTAATACAGCTATACTCTGTAAGAAGGTTTTTATTTTTTTAAGAACACTGTGACATACATCTTACGTTACGCTTACTGCACGTGAAGCAAGTAAGCAATTTATTTTTAAATGCAACATTCTGAAGAAAAAGTTTTAAATTTAAAAATAGATGAATATTTGAAGGTGATCAGTTTTGCTGCCGCACTAGTTACGTGGAATATTGGTTAGTTGCATGGTAAATTTTGGAACTAGAGTGCTCCAAGAACTAAGCAAATACCAATTTAATTATCGGTTTAAGTTTTAGTTTAGAAAAATGTGTGCCAAAGAGGCCAATAATTCGTAAGAAAATAATTCACTCTTTATTTTTTACGAAAATACTCAAAACCCGCTCTAATGAGCTGCTTTTGTTTTTTTCAAAAACTGAAGTCATTTCATTTCGTTTTACTTTGGTTGATATCTTCGAAGTATTGATTAAAATATAGGTACGGGTATAATTGATTTTTCAGCAAACATTTTGAAAAAATACATACTTACTTAAATTTCATTTCATTTGTATGAATATCTATAGTTGTCATCTTTTGTAAGCGACCTGAAAAAGAACACTAGGTAGCTTATCGAATTACATGGTAAACAACAACACAAAATAAGCGGGTTGAGCTGAATAAGCGGTTTGAGCTGAACTGTCTTAAAAAATACCCGACCTGATTCACAGTGTTGCAAAGTAAAAAAATGGTACTATTGTGAATGAGTTGCTGGAAAGTGCTACGGAAAATTTCCAATAAACGTCAAACTGTTGGAAAATTTTCGCTAAACATCAAAACAAACAAATAAACAAAATGGAGCAGGCGTAAGTAAAATCGCTCCACATAAGATTTTAATTAAAAAACATATAAAATACCATTTATTTTTCAGAAACCAAGAAAAAAAACGAAGAAGATGGACTCGCGAAGAAACGCGTGGGTTTTTGAGGTGCTACATTGCACGGAAGGAGGAGTTCCAGCACCCGAAAAAGAAGAGGCTGGCGTTTACCAACGTATTGGAAGACATGTTGTCTTTCGGCATTACGGTGCGTATAATAAGTAAAAAATTCTGAATGAAAATAATTACCAATGCTTTCAGGATTCGGAGAGAACACCACTCTGCTTGGAGTCGAAGATGCGGACGCTGCTTCAGGCGTACAAAGCGGCGCGCGACAACAACCGCAGTACGGGGGCCAGCCCATGTTTTGCTCCATTTATGGAGCAAATGGACGAAATCTTTGGAAGGAGTCCAATCATTAGCAATAACCACACGATACACCTGAGCTCCAGGGCAAAAACGACTCTGCTGCCAACGACACTACCACCACTGACACCATCACCATCGACACCATCACCACTGACACCATCACCATCGACACCATCACCATCGACACCATCACCACTGACACCATCGCCACCATTACCATCACCACCGACACCATCACCACCGACAGCATCACCACTGACACCATCACCACCATCACCATCGACACCATCACCACTGACACCATCACCATCGACACCATCACCATCGACACCATCACCACTGACACCATCACCACCGACACCATCACCACTGACACCATCGCCACCATTACCATCACCACCGACACCATCACCACCGACAGCATCACCACTGACACCATCACCACCATCACCATCGACACCATCACCACTGACACCATCACCATCGACACCATCACCATCGACACCATCACCACTGACACCATCACCACCGACACCATCACCACTGACACCATCGCCACCATTACCATCGCCACCATTACCATCACCGCCGACACCTTCGCCACTACCAACTCCGGCTGCATCGGTGCGAAAAAGACGGTCTGCTCGGGAAGTATATTACAGTAAAAAATTGGAAATTAGGAAGTGGCAGGCACAGGAAAACTGCGATTGAAGGCTGAATCCCTCCAGCAATTCAACACTTTGTTGAAGGCAAAGTTCGAGAGAGATGCCGAGATGGAAAAAAAAAGATTGGACTTGCTAGAAAAAATAGCTAATAAGTAACGAATGTTTTGAAACAAATTTGAATTTAATTTTTTATTTTTCTGAATTTCACCCTTATTTTTTTAAGTACCTTAGTATGAAGTTCTTGTTTTCTTTTTGGATTTAACCTATTTGAATTTTATTTACTTTGATACTTTTTTATATTAGCTTTTAAACATACTTGTGATATTTCTGTATATGTCAATGAATTTAAAAAATATTTATTTATTTTATTAGTTCTTAGGAACTATATGAAATACTTGTGATATTTCTGTGTATACGAATGAATTCAAAAAATTTTTATTTTAATAGCTCTTAGAAAATATATGACACACTTGTGATATTTCTGTATATGCGAATGAACCTTGAAAATTTGTTTAAAAAATTTTTATTAGCTCTTAGGAAATATATGAGATTATTTTTGTGAGAAATGAAACAATGTTGATATAGATTCGTTTTAATTTTTAGGTAGTTTTGAAATTTTTTTATTTAAGAATAAAAAAGGAGATACAAATAAATCTAAGTTCTACATATTTTAAATTAGATTTTGTTGTCTTAAATAATTAAAGAGGTTTTGCCTCCTATCAAGGTTGGCATCTACATTTGACTCCTCGATATCATCTTCCAATAGAAATGGACTCGTTTCGTTGGTGTCATCTTCTTCATTGACTTCGCACAAATCGTCAAAAGTTATGCAAATATTATGCACCACACATGCACTGACTACGATGCTGGTTATCATTTTTATATCCGTTTGCTCTGTAAATTTCATGAGTCTTCGAAAACGGCCTTTTAACAGTCCAAACGCATTTTCAACCACCATTCTTGTTGAAGAGTGTATTTCGTTGAATTTTCGCTGGCTTTGGGTTAAATTGCCGTAGTCTTTATATGGCGGCACCAGCCACTTCGTCAATGGATATGCCGAATCTCCGACAATAAAGTAGGAACTTGAGAACACTTCCTCATAATTACTTTCAGCATCGTGAAAGAGTTGAGATCTTCTCAAAACTCTGAAATCATGGAGCGACCCAGGTTCACCACAAGTTATGTCAGTGAACTTTTTATCGGCATCCACTACAGCTTGAAGCACTATGCTGTACGCTTTTTTCCGATTAAAATACATCTCTTTTTGTTCTTTCGGACCTTTTATAACAATATGTGTGCAATCTATAGCTCCTATTACGCCAGGAATACGTTTTTTCAAGTAAAACTTTTCTGCTGTATTCTGCAAAGAAGCACCTTCCGGCCATTTAATGTATTCATGGCCAATAGCTACCAAGAATAAGGTAACTCGTTGCACTGTTGTCCATGCGGCGGATGAGGCCACCCCAAACAAATTCGCCAGTTGCCTAAATGTCACGGTGTTGCTTATGTACCAAATATACATATAAACAGCCTTCTTTGGTGTAATACGTGACCTACCACCACCACATTGGTCAGGACAAAATGTAGATGACGAGTATTTTGCTAAAATTGGGGAAATAAATACTTTCAAGTTGCTGAATGTTAAATGCTTGCCTTTGCATATTACTTGTTAGATACTCCACTGTTTCACGTTTCAGCCTCATGTTAATTTTGAAGTCCATCTCACTCATTGCATCGATAGTACCTTCAAAGTTGGAACACTTCTCATGATGCTCAACTTCGCTTTCTGAGTCTTCAGAGGATGAACTGGAACTCGCAAAAATGGTGTCCAATATTTCATTGACTGTTTCCCTTGCCCCAGCCTGGCCTAATTCACTCTGCTCAGCACACATTGACACAATCTAAGCAATAAATACACGATAATGTATTATTTATTATTATTTTTGATTAAATTAATATATTTACCAACGATTCTTCTGAATTACTCATTTTGTTTTGTTTTTTGTTCACAAATTTCACAAACATACAATTTATTTTGACAGATAACAATAGTGTTGTAAAGTGAATGTTAAATATAACCTACTTGAAAATAAGCGAGTCGGGCGTTCTTTTGCAGCTCTCTTACAAAAGATGACAACTTATGTATCAAATAAAAAGTGGCAAAAAGTCATACATAAACTCCCAGATTATTCGATTTCTACTATTGAATGACAGATGGCGCCGTTCAAATACTACTTCACCGAAGACACGGGTCATGGGAATATTTTATTAACTGGTGACAACTGGGATTCTAGTTAATGTGTCTCCGTTTTTATATTGCTAGCTATTTTGATTTTTAATAGTTTTTGCTACTAGAACGGTCCTTTATCCAAAAAGCTAGAAAGCGAGACTAAAGCGAAAAGCGTAGGATAGAAAGGGAGCTACTAGTTTCATTTAGTAAAATTTCATCTATGTAGCTGTAATTAGCTGTTGCCAACGAATGAAAAAATTGTTTCTGTTTAAATTCTCTAAGTTTACCGGCTGTGACTCCCAGGCTAAGACAAATGCGCTGAACTGATATTTTTTTAAAGTTTTTCACACACATAAATTCAAGGCAAATGCTTTTCATATTAAATAACTTCTTTAGAGCGAATTAATCACAGCCCACAAAAAACACAAAATCTAGTTTCACGCCTGGCGAAGTCCTATAAGGTGTTAGCATCTTATGACCTGGATGCTTACTCTTCTTCTCCAATTTGCTGGGTAGTTTTGTTTATACAACAAATAAACATAAACTATACTGGGCGAATCCAGATTTTGACAGTTCACTCGCAAAATTACACAAACAAAATACACAACGGATTCGCATATTGTTTTCACTTTCCATGGATTCACATTGGTTTTACGATTCTTAGCCAAATTGAGAAAGATAAGGGTATTGATGTGTGAATGTCGTAGAGTTTAAAGAAGTATAAAGAAAAAATAATATTTTATACACTTCCCTATAACGAAGCATCTTGTTGGTATCAACTAATTCATTATAGAGGGCTCCCACTGTTTGTTCCCTAATGAAACACCGATACTAGTTTCATTATTTTCTAGTGTGGTTTAGGCTTTTGGTTCGTAGAAATGAGCTCTGACCTTTTGAGAATCCCTGCAAATATTTAGGTTTAAAACATGTTTGGGAATTAGTTGAAATCAAAGTGCACTTTTTTCCGTCAATATTATATCTTAATATTATATGCCCTGAACGATTAGTTAAGCAAAGGTGGTCGCCATCTTAGTTAAAGAATTTATGAAGTCAAATTCTTTGTGGATTTAGTTAAATATTTAAAAATACTATATAATACAATAGCACAGTTTTTTCACTTCCCAACACTACATCTCAGGTCAGATATCATTTTTTTTTGCAAGTCGGTTACAAAGAATCGGGCCTCATATAAAATATCTATTGAGAGTTGATAAAACAACTTATTTGACCTTAGATTTTTTATTTTCAGACCACAAAGCAAACTTGTTTTGGAAACCAACACTCATGGCATATGCTCTGAAGTAGTTGTAAAATTAGTTCAAAATTTTTGGATATAATACATATACAAAAGTGTTGAATTTTTATTGCTCGCAACTGTGCATTCAATAAAAATCACAAGCTGAGTCAGCATAGGGTTGGAATCTGGCATACATAAGTCCACTATGTATTGGCTAAAAACGCAGAACCTGCCATAAACCAGAGCAGCCTTAAGCGACGATCATCACATTTTATATAAGCGCTTGATAAATTTAGCTCGCAAATAATTTAATTACAATACATAAATTAATAAAAGCTACAGTTTAGAGAAAAAACTTTGAATTATACTATTACCGTTGAACTTATCGACGTGCACCCGGTACAGTTTCAAAAATATTTTCAGCTCCAAAAAAAAATGCATATTTTCTCTGACGGATCAGGGTCAAAACTAGGTAGAAATAAAGCCAACTTTTAGTCAGCGAAGTGAACATCAAGGATACACCTACATATGTCAAAATAATAATTGTTCATGTGATTTTCGCTATTCTCTGAAGTTGTATTTCAACAGAAGATGGTGCTGCAGAAACTTTTGTTAAATTTTATGATGAACTGCAATTACAGTGTCGGACAATTTAATAGAGTCGCGACATTTATACAAGTTTTGACTATTTTTATTTTTCCGCTGTTTGTTTAATTTTTATTGATTTTATAAAAAAAAGTAAAGCTCATTTTCTAACAGAAACTATATAAACCCAAATTCAAACTTCGTGCAAAAATTCAAAAAATAATGCAAAGTTTTATTTAAATTGCAATCTTCTTAATTGGAAACTGTAAAAAGAATTATGGTACGCAGTTTTATAGCCCATTAATTTTAAATATAGTGGGGTGTAAGTTTCAATTTTCTGAAAATTTCCGTTTATATTTGACAATTTTTTTTTGTATTAGAGAAAATGATTGGCACCGTCATCAAAAAAATTATCAAAAATCAACGGAAATTTTCAGCTAAATGAAACTTGCACACTATTGTACTAAAATTTAATTAGCTATAAAACTGCATACTTCGATTTTTTTTTTGTTTTTATAAAAATTCTAATTAAGAGGTTTGAAAATTTGCATTTTTCTACAAAGTTTGAATTTTAAATTTATACGATGTTTTTTTTTTAATATAATAAGCTATACTTTTATAACAAAAGAAAAATAATAATAGACATTAAGTAAACAAAAGAAAAATAATTAGCACTTGTCAAAATGTCGCGACCCTATTAAAATGTTCGACACGACACAAACTAACTTTCTTTTGGGCAATTAATCAATTAAAGCACCGGCACATTGTATTCTGCAGGTGATTTGAATATACTTAGGTACATATGTGCATATATTATAAAACGAAATTAATCACTTGCAATTTGCTACTAAACGAGTAATCAATAATGTGAAAATAAAAAAAAAAATATCCATACATTTTTGTGAAATCAAAAAACCTTCATAAATTAAAGGCAAGTAATGAAAATAAATTAATGTTTGAATAAGAGCCGACACATATGCATTGTAGATATAAAACAAACAAAAAAAAAAACACAAATTACTGATTACAAAATTTATTTTAAAAAGATCTTTAGCAAAAAATTATGCCAGCCAACGACGAAACTGGTTTTGAAAAAAAAATAAATAAATAAATCGATGCAGCCTTAAATGACATAACACAATTTTGCTCTGCCATTTAAGCGACATTTTGCGATTGGTTTTGCAGATTCAGCACAAAAAAAAAAATGACCGCAACTTAAAAAGGGTCCAACTTTGCGGTATTACTTCACATCATCTTCAGGTGTTACGTGCGCCAAAAAAAAAAAATACTAAATATGTATGTACCTTCATTTGTACGGAAGTATACGGCCCACCACTAAGTGCAGAAAATTGAGTAGCATCCGAGGATGTGCAAACGAATTGACAACCACAGTGACACCTTTCTGATATGGTTATAGTATTTGTGGCAAAAACACATTGCAAGCGTCCCAAACTGTTTTAAGTGGAGCTTTTAACCCACAGTTTTTATAGTAGCTTCATTCATTGTAAAAGTTTTTTTTTTGCATTGGCTTTTTGTCATTTAAATTTACTCTGTTGTGGTTTTGTAAATACAAAGCGAAAATATTCGGAACGTGCTTTTAAAAGATGGCATTCTTTCCTGCTGAATTTTCAATAACAAAACCAGACATAAAATCAGTAGGAAAATAGAGCAAAAGATTTTAAACAGATTACAAGACTTGGTGGCCAGCCTCATCTAAGGATTACGTTGGTAAGAAACTATGCGACATTCAATGGGCACTAGCCGTTGGCCTAACGGGTGCAATGAGATTCTGTCTAACAGATGTTTTGATCGTCCATTTATTAACTAGGGATATCTTCATCGAAAATTCAGCTGCTAACGGTGCTATCAGACAGCGTGCCTGGGGCTCTGAGGGCACAACGCCATCCTCAAAGCACTACCGCCTGAGATTAAAGCGCTGTCCACTGACTATACCCTGAGAAAGACTTGGGTTAACCACAAACCTCATACGAATTTCCCAAGCTGCACGAACTGATCTCAGGGAAAGAGGCAATCATTAGAGTGCTTAATTGTCTTTACAAATGGATCAAAGACGGAACCCAGGGTTGATGCAGGAATTTTCATTGAGAAATATAATCTCAAGTTATCCTCTTGCCTGCCGGACTATGCAAGAGGAATTTCAGGCCGTGACGTTTGCAATAAATGAGGCAATGAAATGTATAAAGCGGAATGCACCCCCGAAAATGCAGGTGAATAACTTCCCCGATAGCCAAGCGGCTATTCAGGTACAGTGTTCTAGGCGGGTCAGACCTCATTTAGTAGAGGAGTGTAGGAGAGAGGTGGACTCGATTTCTGACCAATACGAGATTACACTAATTTGGATCCTGTGGCCCATTAGGACATTTACGAAAATTATACAGCGAGTGAACTAGCGAGGTGCGACTCTGCAATAAGCCCGCCTACGCGACGGGCATGGGCTATCCCGCTTAGTGAGATCAAAAGCAGAATTGCCAACTTTTAGTATTCAAAAGCTAAACAGAGATGAAACCATACAGCATCGTATAGGATTACCTGGCAGTCTTGAGTGCCGTACAACCAACCTAAAACCAGAGCTCTTTTGGGAATGAGCAAAGAAAATTCTTTTAAACTCACGACAGTCTGCTCAGGACGCTGGCCATTAGAAGTGCATGCCGAAGGCTTACTCTTCAACAGGTTCTGTCGCAGGTCCAAGAACCTGGGCTCAAGGGTGGCATTCATAACACTTCCTGTGCGAGAGTCCAGCTCTCTCAAGGGTGAGGCTAAAGACAGTCGGTAAACCATCACTGCAGAACATCTAAAAGTGCAGCCGCCTCTCTCTGTGTATGACATACTAAAATCCATTAAAGTAGCCGGATAACTTTAGGTTGCACGAGTTGTGGAATCAAAATGGTAAATTTGCTAATTGCTTGTCACCGGGCTGACAATCCACTTGAACCAACCAAGCCGCCTAACCAGTAGACGCTAAAAATATGGCTTTCCTGATTTGTAGTTGTCATGCTAATAAAACAAGCCAAGTGGGGCCCGAACGTTTTCTGAATATGAAATTAAAAGAAAAACTGCAGGAAACCTACCTATAGAGATGTCTCTCCTGATATTTTTGGTCATATTTTGGAACCACTTTTGAGAGTTAAATTGATGTGGAAAACAGATACGATTTCGTGTAGCAAGTGCCACTGGGTTGTTTTTACATTGCGACAGAAAAAATCCAAAACCTACACAAATATAAGCCAGCTTCGAAGGGAGTTACAATGCATACGAAATAAGGTCATGACTAACCAAGAAACCGGCAAAACAGCAATCAAGAAAAACCAAAATAAATGCTATAAAGACAAAATTAACAATAAAAGATCAGCGTTTGTTGTCGAACGTAGTGATAGACCCCAATCAGCAGTTGAACCCTTCAGAGAGTGCACTCTTGCAATGAATTTAAAAATATTTTCAATATAAGAGTACATACTATATTTATAATACATCTGTTGCCTGCGATTATACCGCAAAATTGTCAAGCCGAACATTAGCGTTTTATTACAGACACAATCAGAAGATCATTACGAAAATAAAGTATACGATATAGAAGCAAAAAAGGCCACTATAAGTAGAACCACAAATGGTAGGTCTAAAAGTCTTTTTGAGCGAAGCAAAAAAAAAACACACACACAAAGAAATCAAATCAACTCAAAACTGTATAGAATATTTTCAGAGAAGAAGAATATTCACAAACAGTGCTGCCGTTTTTGATATCATTCTATTTACTAGTAGAACAGGTATATTTCCTTACATTTTTTTAAGAAGTGGTAGAATGGTAGAATCAGATATTTCTTTATTGTTTCACTTTCAAAACGTGAAATTTAAATGGCGAATTTTATAAGTATGTTATATTATACTTGAAATAGTTTAAAAAATTATTAATCCTTTTACTGTTTTATTTACTTTCGAAAAAAACTTTTTCAATTTCTGCTCAATTATTTTTCAGCATAGACGAGTCTACTCGCCGAAAATAGAGTGCAAATTTTTTGCTTATGAAATTAAAAAATTATGAGAAAAGTTTAAGACTCGTTGTTTTTTTTTTTAGAAACTATATGGTATGTGCCGAAAATCGTACGATTTGAAGTTTATTTTCCGAAGATTTAGATTTAAAATACTCCTTGTTTGATATTTAAATGATTTACAATCCATTATTTATCCATCTTTTACCATTTTTTGGTAAAATGTTTCGAGAAAAGAGTTGACCAATAATTCATAAACTAAATTACAAATCTTTCGATCAATCTAAAACTTTTATTCAAATACATATAATATAAAAGACTTTTCATAATCAGCGAAATAAATATCTTTTAGTCTTCATAGGCTTTTATATTGAGACTTATATTATAAAAGTCTACTCATAATAATTATCAACTACAAATTTTTGTAAGTCTTCAAATATTTTATTTTTGAGTCTTGTGTTATAAAAGTTTTCTCATACTAATTATAAGTGAGAAAACATTTTTGAAGTCGTGAAGGGCGCGACTTTTTTTGGACAACTTCGGTATTAGTTCGGGCCTAATTCGAGAATAGTTTGAAATAACAGCTTCTGGACTAGTTCGGATTCACTTCTGGATTAGTTTGGTACTTTTTCGGGTCCTGAAATAGTTCAGACTTTCATGAATTAACAAAAGCAAAAAGAAACAGTTTTCATAATCATATTTATTATGTAAAGCCTTTTGTAATATAAGTCTCCAAATAAAAGTCTTTGAAATACATAAAAAATATATCTCGCTGATAATTTTTATGGAAAGACTTTTATAATATAACTCTCAAAATAATAGTTATTGTTGATTTCAAAAATTGTGCTCACTTACAATTATTGACTTTTCTAAGTCTCAAAATAAAAGTTGTCAATAACTTAAAAAATTTGTAAATATTTTTGTAGAACCCATTTAACCTATTAGTGCCCACCTAAAAGTGTCGTTGGAGGAGTAAAATTTTCTCGAAAGATATGCTTTCAAAAATGTCACTAAGGTCTTCTCAGACAAAATCTTTATATAAATAACGTAAAACCCTCTTTGAGATATCCAACATTTAATTACGCTCTCCTTCATTGTCCTAACATTGCAAGTTAACAGAGCTGTTATATAAATTTTATAAGAAAATATTTTATTAAAATAATTATTTTATTCTATTTAGAATTCATTAACGCCATATTTTGTTTGAGAAAACCTCGAATGAAATTTAACGTCGTAATTCTCTAGAGCATTTTGGCCCTCTAGCGACTTTCCAATTTTGTTTTTTGAACGCTTTCTTGAAGGAAGGCTTAAAATAAGACTTTTAGGTGGCAGATAATGGATTTAACTGTTCTACCAAAGTAAAATTTCATTGTAGATGTATTAACCTTTCATTTCGCTCAGACATATGTATCTTTCAACTATTTTTCCACTTTTTTGAAAACAACTTAGACTGGGGCATGCGAACTTTAGTAGGTCATAAAAAATAAAATCGATAAAGTATTAACAAACTCCGGGTTGGTTTCGGTTGTTGCACAGTGTAGTTTTTTTTATGTTAAACTAAATTAAATTAAATTGTGAGCGGTTTTCCATTTTTTTGTGCTTTATTGTACAATTTATATGAAGCAACGAACACAACCTATTTGGGTAATGCGCTGCCAAATAGAATTTTGTGCTATTCGAAACTTTGAAGTGCCTCAAGGGCATTAAGTTAAGCTGATATTTTAATAACTTTCATAAATTTGAGTACTTCTTGGTTTTATGTTGCTTTTATTTACGCCATCAGAGTAAGTTTTGAAATGTTTGTAAAAGAATTTCCGTCATCCCTTGTCAAATTTGGGTTTGGTATCTTTCCAATCACTTTTGACAGTTGCAAAACCAACCTTTAGCTTTACATAATTTTGGAAATGTTAAACTTGTTGAATATACTACATATGTACGTATGTATGTATATACATATATTCTTGGCTCACTTTTTATCTGCACCGAAAAACCAAAATTATTCGCATAATGACAGCGACAATTTTTAATTTCTTATAAACTTCAGCTTTCGCTGCTATGTCAGCGCGTTCAGAATTGAGGTGCAGATTTTTATGTTGGCTATATGTATAATTTTTGTTTTCAGCACTTTTGTTGTATTTTTTTACTTTATATTTTTTAACAAATTTATTATTTCTGTTTGGCTTTATAAGCAGTTCTTTCGTAACTTTATTTTTATTTTTATTTTCATCTTTTATTTATTTTTATTCTACACAGAAAACGCCCACGCCCTAGCACGCCGCGCGTTACTCATGGCTTACGTGTAAACTTGTTTTTGTTTTCTGCCTGCTGCGTCAGTGTTTCTTACTTTTTCATTTTTTTCTTATTTTTTATTTTTTATTATTTTTATTTTATTTTTTTATATTTTTTTGTTTTCGTTTCTGCATACTGCCGTTAGGTCACTGCGGCCTGCTTCGTCTGGCTCATTTTGTTATTTTAGGTTGTTTTTCATTGTATTTGCATATTTCATGTTTTTGTATTTCTATTTTTTTTTTTGTATTTCTTATGTTTGCTGCTTGCTGGCCTTTCTTTGACATTGACAGTAGGTTTTCGCGTAAAAGATTTTTACCTCTGTCTTTTTTTTTATTTGCTCTTTATTTCAGTTGTTCTTTTTTTTACGTTTACCATTGTTGGTGCAGTGGTTCGGTTTTTTGGCGTGTGCCTTATTTTTTGCACAGATTATTTGCAATTTTTACACGCTCACTTTAAATGCTTACTGTTTTAACGATTTCAGTTTGATTTATTTTTGAACTGTTCTGCAGTGCCGTTTGTATTTTCATTAATATTTGTGTTTTTTTTTTTGGCTTGCTTGGCTTCTTACTTCGTTTCTTTCCTTTTTGGCTTCACATTCATCTTAGCCAAATCGCCGCATTAATTTGTTTAACAAATTTCGCATCCGTACCAAAAGACAATTCGTACACACTTTGTATATATGTATGTATATTTTTGTATTTTTATTTTTTTTTTTGGTTGCCTCTTCTTTTCTGCTTATTGATCGCAGCGCCTTTGTTTGGATGACTCACTTCTTTGGTTCTTTAAAAAACAAACATTTTTGAGATAAAAAAAAGCATCTCGTTTTTATTTTTAGTTTATAACGCTGCATGCAATTTTTTTTTCTTGTTTGTTGTGTCATCTAAGGATTTCTATTTTTGTTGTATTTTTTGTTTTTGGTTGACTGCCAGCTAATTGAGATTTAAACGGGGAATCATCTGCGAAATCTCCGAGTGGTTTGGTTTTAAAATTATATTAACTGTGTGGATTTGTTTTGTGGTTAAGAAATTGTGACATTTGCCAAACGGAAAATTCAAGGCAATTCTTGCAAAATTTTGAATGTGATTTTAGAATATAATCTAGTTTTATATAGCATATTGCTATAATATTTTCCACCCGATGAGAGTTTAAGGCTACGGTTTATTACTAATTCTCGTTGAAGCGGCTGGGCCGCTGGACGCCTGCACGGATGTGAATAAAACTTTGCATATAAATGTCGTATAAGTTGAATTAACATATGTATTTATTTATAGACATTTTTTTAAATAGAGTTGCCAGCTGTTTAAAAATATAAACCTGATTAAATTAATTACCTAAACCTAATATGACAATACCCGAATATACATATGTGCCCAACGAAAGAGATTAAGAAATATTAATTTCGAAAATATGTTTGAATAGGGTTGCCATCGACCGTGCTTCATTCGACATGTCCCAGGTTCGAATCTCGAAAGTTAAATATAAATTAATTAACGAAGCAAATTAAATATTACACACTCATGTAAAACGAAAGAGGTTTGTAAGGAAATATTTTTGAAGAGGGTTGCCACCTGTTTTAGAGGGTTAACTCAATTTAGTTGATAATTAAATTGATATTCTACCATATTATAGTCAAACGAAAGAGGTTTGAAAGCTTAATTTTAAAAATATTTTTGAAAATGGTTGCCACCTGTTTGAAACTTAAACTAAATTAAATTTATAACTTGTATGAAACATTCTAGTATAGGTAGCAAACGAAAAGGCTTTAAGAAATGTTTCTTTTAAACACATGTTTGACCAGAGTTGCCACATGTTTGAAAGGGATGATTTTATTAAATTAATAAATTAACTAAAATATGGCAATATTGATGTGAAACGAAAGACGTTTATAGGAAAAAGTTTCTGAAGAGGGTTGCCACCTGTTTAAACCGGCGAATTCAATTTAACTAAGAGTTACCTAAATTGCTATTATAATTTTGTTAAGGGGAGAGCTCCTTGCAGAAAACACCCCCTCCGACCTTGCCGTTCAGCTTCGACTCGTCCATGAAGGAACTCACCAGCCCCTCGCTTCAAAGGCCGCCCCATCCCAATCCGCCCTTAATGGGATGTATGTGAAGAGGGATCCATTTGAGCAGCGATCCGTTTCTTGAGGGACAAAGTCGAAGCTCGCAAGAATTTTAGAATGGTAGTGTGAAATGAAAGAATTTTTGAAAAGCTTAACTAATCAGTTGACTAAAATGCTACCTCTTTTATTGTAGGCAAATTAAGGCTGCTTATAATTTCCTTTAATTTGTTGAATGTCTAGATTTTACACATTCACTAGGCTAGTCGTAAGTATAGAACTAACTTGTGTATCAAACGCGCGCCATAAATTCCTATTCAATGGACTACAGAGCCAGGCTGTTTTCTATATTTGTTTTACTCAAATCTTTCGGAAAATCCGAGCAAACAAAATTATTTGTTACACGTTTTCTAAACTGTGCAATGTGAACTTCTTTGAAAATTTTACATAGTTTATGTGCAAAACTAACTCACATTTACGAGTAAAAATCTTTCGGAAACTCATTTAACATTTACAAAAATAAATTTTAATAAAACATACATGGCTTTCTCACTGACTTAGTGTTAACATGTGAATAGCGAATTCACAAGATAATGTAACATATGGGGAAATCATAAAATTATAAAATTTCAAAGTTGTCTTAAATTCATTTTTGTTATTATTGTTGGATTGTAGAGAAATTGCAATGAGAATAGCATAACTGTGTATTTTTTGTGAAATTTATAATTTTATGAAATTACGATACGTTACGACATCTTGTGAATCACCTAAATATAACTATTTTGAATTATGTCAAAAGGCTTACCTAAAAGTAGGGCAAATCTCAGTGAACTCCATTTACATTGAATTGCACACAAAATCTTATCAGTCAGATTTCATCAGCTTGTTTTTTTTTGTAAGTAATCTCAAACCAAACAGCAATATATGGAAACTACCGAATAATGCTAATAGCGCACAGAGCTCAGCAATGAATAGAACACTAAATTAAACTGAGAAAAATTAATTAGCGCACTAACACAGACTCGAAAGCGACGTAGGCAGGCGGGAGGGGCACACGTACTTTTTTCTCACTTGCTTATCTCTAACCACTTTACCTCCTTATTGAATTCTCACGAAACAAGGTCAGATTGTATTTTCATTGTTTTTTTTCATCATTTCACATTACGGTAGCCGCTTTTATAACACCACAAACACACCAATCGACATTGACACCGCTCCGCCGGGCGAACACAAACTAACGCACTGCTAAAATGGCCAGTGAGCGAGGCAACCAACCAGTCGAGCAGCTACTAGGCGCCAGAAAAATGACTAGAACACGAAAAGATGAGTGAGATAGTGGGCAATGGCCTGGAATGAAGTGGGCGACGGACTGCAGCATAGTGTTGAACTATTTACTACTTTCTGATGCAACACTTATAAACACACACACACACACACCTACATACAAATGCGGTGAAATTGTTAAATAAAAAAGGAGATGCAGCCAGCCACTTCACACAACATTTTTGAGAAAATATGGTAAGCTAGGAGCGGCGGGGGGCTACGCACTTCATTTTCTGCTTAAACCAAGCAAGCAAGCAGGCGCAGTTCCACATCCTCCTGCCACATTTGCTCACTTTGCGTTCCCTCTCCCTCCACTTTTCACCACTCTGAAACAGAAATGCATGGCTGTATATGTTCGTTTTTTGTTGTTTGTAAAAAAAAGAGTACTATTACTTCTAACATTTTCCACTTATTATGTTAACACGCAATTAGAGTTGGTGGACCGGCGGCAAAAGTGAGTAGCAAATAGTTAGGAATCAAGATGCACTGAAATGAGTAGTGAAAATGCGTCAAAGATGACATCCGTAGATGGGCCGACAAATGAGAGGGGGATAGTTGCTTAGGTAATGTGCTGACAAACGACTGTGGCTATGGCTTGAGGGCGCAAAGTGGATGGGATGCAAGTGGTGAGTAGAGAAGAAATGCGAGGAACTGTGGGAAGGAGCGCTCGGAAGAAAAAGGCCAACACAGCGCGCGCTGGAGTGGCGGCAAGTGGAGTGCTGCGATGATGTAGTGGAGTAAAGTGGAGTGGAGTGGCTTGGCATGGCATAGTGCGGCATAGCGCGGCGTGGCGTGGATTGGAGTGGCTGCTAAATGCAGTAGCGCAAAGAATTTCTGCGAAAAAACGCGCAACAAACACTTGAGTGTCGGTTCTATGAAGAGCCATGTCTAACTACTTATATAGGTAGGTAGACGGTTAAGAAGAAAAACAAATCGAACCAACAAAAAACTAAATAGAATATTGAAAAACAAACACAACAATCGAAGCAAAACAACGCTAAGTGTTGAAGCGACTACTGGGCTTCAAGGAAGTGGGAGCAAATGAAAGGGGTAAACAGCTAGATGCAGATGAAGAAGCAAATCGTACAGTGCCGCTCAATGGTATAGACGCAACATCACATACATTGAAAATAACTCACTAGAAACAAGAGTGATAGAGAACAAAGTTACGACAACTTTGAAATCATATGGTTCATGACGATGTTGGTTCAGATCCAGTAGGTTGCCAAATTCTTCTTAATAAGTTTATATTATATGCCTTAAAATTAACGTGCATTTTGGGCCTAGCAATCCATAACCAAGTAAAATATGTACTTCTAAAACATTAAACACAGCTTGTATCAAAAATGTTTCCAACCTGTTTTAAACTGCACAAATATAGAAAAATTTAAATTTTTATTTTTATTTCAATGAAAAATTTCTACACTCGGCAACTCTAATACTGGACGACATTTTAGAATAACAGCAGATGTAAACAAATCAAAAAAAAAATATAATTTCAATTTATTCAAAGCTAAAAAGCGTAACCGGTTGTCGTAATTTTGTATTCTATAACCTTTCTCTAGTAGTAGTAGTATATTAAGGAAGTATTTGTTCCAAAAAATAAAAAAGGGAAACTTTTTTTTTTTTTGAGTATCTTAAATAAATAAATTATAGCTTTACTTAGCATGTTTACTGACAATCAGTCATTTGCATTGCCATATCGTACCGTCTTCCTCCTACGTAAAGTTTTCGGGACACCCAGGCCGGCCCTCCATTTATTCCATAAGTCGATATATAGAACGGCGAAAGTGCGAATAGGGTCGTCTAGCAAATACAAACTTAAGCCCCACTTGCACGAAAGGAGTTGATCTATTAGGATGAGAGTTTATCGGAAGCGTTAAAAATATTAATATTTAGCCTAGCAATTATTCAGAGTTAAATTTGTTAAGTTTATGCCATTTTTTTCCGACGCTGATGGGGAAATCATGGAATATGTTGCCTCCAGGTGTTTCATCGGATCTATGGAAGAGCGAAGCGATCACTGCAACGATCCCAGAGACCAAGTAAAGGCGAATCGACACAAAGCGGTCTTAATTTATGGTGCTTGTTTCAAACTTCTTGTTTGTTTTTTGTTACGAACTTCTTGTTTTTTCCAAGTCTATTTGTGTAACACATTATCCACATTTTTTTAATTTTTCTTTTAGATACAATCAATGTTAATACATACGATATTCCTGATAATTTTTTATAAATTCAAATACTTACGCTGAAAATTTCAAGCTATGCTTGTGAAAAAAAAATTGGTACCAGTTTCAATATATTCACTACGAGGATTTTTTTGTATAGGTTTTGATTTGATTTTTTCGTGTTAAAATTTTTCTGATTATTTATGAATGCAAGAACATCTTCATTTTGTAGATAAATCTTCATTTTGGGCAACACTGCAGAGTAGTCAAATACCTTGGGGTTGTCCTAGACAGGAAGCTCAACTGGAAGCGAAACTTCGAGGACTGCTCCAGGAAAGCTATCCCTGCCTTGTACTCTTGTATGAAAGGCAAAAAGGTGGAGTAAAATGGCACATAGTAAGATGTACACAGCCATTATCTTCTACGGGGTTACCGCCTGGTGGCCAGCGCTATGCAAGATTTCTACTACCCTCTACAACTACCAAATATTTGGAATGAAGATTTAATCTTCTGGAAAGAGCTAAGCCTCGAGCACCCAAAGGTTCTGGAATCTCTTCCGAATACTCTATGAAAGCTAGATTACACTACGACAACAGGTTTTCCATAAGCACCGCAGAGAGGAATGAAAAAGTACCATAGGCCGAGACCCAGAGTCGACGACGGCTTTATATACAGATTCTTCCTAACTAAACGAAAGAGTAGGCAGTGAAAGTCTTGTCAAACCACTGTAGCGTTTTTCAGGCAGAGATAAATGCCATAATGGAGTCTGATCGGTAGCTGATAGCGTCCGCTCCTTCCGACAGACCAGCCAATATATACTCTGACAGCCAAGCGCGCATTACATTTCTAAAACCTCACAAAATTACGTCCATAGTTTCCATAGAATGCAGAAGTTCCC
The DNA here is from genome assembly GCA_951828415.1 of Anomoia purmunda. Taxonomy (NCBI): domain Eukaryota; kingdom Metazoa; phylum Arthropoda; class Insecta; order Diptera; family Tephritidae; genus Anomoia; species Anomoia purmunda. The sequence continues at coordinate 22,868,555 of OX639993.1, forward strand.
TCAATCTGTTCGCGTCGAAATGTTCCGTGACTGTTGCATGGACCCCTGGGCACAGTGACATTCCCGGCAACTGCGCGCTAAAGGAGTTGGAAAGGAATGGGACGGAATTATCTATAGTATTATCTGCTCCCACAGTTAAAGGCGAAATTCATCAAGGAGTAATAACTAGACATTGCCTTATGGACATACATGGAAAAAGATTGGAAGAAGGAAGTGTAGAGCATTGAGCACTGCCTCTGCCACTGTCCCGCACTGGCCAAGACCCGAACCAATTCTTCACTAAGTATTTTCTAGACTGTTTGGTCGTTCCTGAGCACGGCGAGCATTGCTGATTTTCTATACTACATAAGGCGCACTCGGTGGTGGTACTGCTCCCGCCAGCACTCATAAAAACAGTATGTATGTAAATATTAATAAAACAACAAATGTATCATTATTTATTGTTCAAAAAAAAAACAACCTCACATTTTCACTTACGACAATTGCAGCTGCATTAGCAATGAAAATGTTATTATTATTTTTATTTCAGTGTTGAAGGCAGGAGAGTCATGATTGAAATTTGCGTGGGAATTTCATGATTTTTCAATGCCTGACTACCCACTTACACACAGAACGTTCGGTCGGTGCAGTAACCGCAAAATACGAAGAGTAAATGGTATTGAAAATTATAACAACAAATAAATAAATGAGGTTGACCAGTGTTGCAGAATGCGATGGAGAATTGAAAATAACTTTAAGCAAAATTTCAGTATACATATGACTAGCAATAAAAATCAAATAACCAACAGAAAAATATTATATGCTTCTTCTTTACTCCGCGCGGTGTAGAAATGCTCCGATTTTTGCAAAATTTTAAAGTGCAATCCGTTATTTAAAATCTAATTCGATTTTTTTTTTGCAATCATTTAAAAAAAATGCATTTGTAGTAAAAATGTTGTATATGTGGGCAGGCTGTTGGGCACACGGCATAACAAGAGTTGCCAGAAAGAAATTTTTAACGTTCCACCGATATCTAGTTTTCCTCATTTATCTAATAGCCTAGTTAGTCTAGACTTATGGTTCTCAACTTAACTTAACTTAATATTTTCGCCAAGATGTAAAATGGACATATGTTTTTTGCGATAAGTCAAGATACGAAATGTAAATCCTTAACTTTGAGAGCTTGCCATATTTTCTGTTACCTGTTTGTTTTCCTGTTTTTCCTAAAAATAGATTTAGTTACAAATTTTTTTTTAAACGAATTTATTAGATGAGCATGCAAGAAAACGGAAAAGAAAACGAAGTTCATGAAGTTACGAGTTTTTTATAAATCAAACTAATTTTGCAAAATATATTTTTTTCAAAAAAATCACCCCATACTCGTATCAGTAAAAAGTGTAAGCTTAAAAAAGCATACACAAAAATATTTTCAAAAAACTTTCAAATTTATCAAAATACTGATAGTTTTGAAGCAGTTTTTGACCTTTTGTGGAAAATTGGTTTAGGAAATATTTGAATAGCTCAGCTAAAACTGGACCAAATTAGACTTTTAAGGTATCACTGGGAAGTATTTGCTATAATATAATAAGCCAATAATACAAAGCCATTTCACGACTCAATGTTTTGTTTCAATGTAAACTGTTTTATAATCTCATGAGGTTTTTTGGAAAAACAGCAAATAAAAAAAAACCTATTTTAAATAGACCAATAAAATTTTAAATTGAACCCTAAATCCTATATTTATTTGTCAAACCAAATTTAATAATTTTTTTTTTTTTTTATATAGATAATTATTTTAGAAAAACCATGTAAGTCGAAGTTTCATACTTCCTAACAAATTGTATAAAAAACGGGCACAAATTTAAAAGAAATGGTCATCAAAATTTCTATATTTTCCATCCGAATTTTTAGGAAAACTTCCAGAATGCAGTGCGTTGTTCAACACCCATGACAGTCCGGTCTACGCACTGGAACGCCCCGGATTTCTATATATCCGGCCAAGCACTGCCGCTCCAGCAATATTCTCCAAAAGTTTATTATGAATATGTAATCCTAATACAACAACAACAGCAAAATCAGCAAGAATTTCTTACCACTTGAAATTTGCACTTAGTAAAATTTAATGGGCTACAAAACCGCATACTCGAAAGTTTTTTTCAAAAACTCGCATTAAAAAGTTTTGATGGGGTTTTTTGGTTTAAAATTGTTGAATATGTAAAAACTTTCTATAAAATTTGAAACTTCGACTTAAGTTTATGGTTTTTGAGTTATCTGCATTTTTATAAAAATAAATTAAAATTAGGCAAAAATAATCTTTACTCTTGAATTTTTATTTTTCCGATGTTATATGATCGATATTATGTGATTTTTATTTTTTCGATCAAAAATGGTCTCTTTTCCTATTTTTGTAAAAACTCATGATTTTATGGTTTTTCTTGGATTTTTATTTTTTGATCAGGTTTGATCGTTTTTTTCTTAATATATCTTTTTCGATCGATTTCGATTTTTTTTATCGTTGATTTTTTAGTTTTCCGATCATATTTGATCAAATTTTTATTTTATTTTTATTTTTTCGTTTTTGTTTACTTTTAATACATTACCGACCGAAAAGCTCCTAAAGCATCCCAATTGGAAATTCAACTTTGGCCCCAAGAAAAATACAAAAAAATTGTTATTCTTGGAATTAAAATTCTATCATATGCATACTCAATCGAACTCGATCATATCAAACGCAAATAAATTTATCGGCGACGACAGTAACAGCAACAACAACAATATACGATTTATCTTTTATGATCGAAAAAATAAAAACCACAAAATATCGATCAAATATGATGGGAAAAATTTAAATCAATTAATCTTCTAAATAAAAATAAAGTCAGATTTGTATAGTAATAGCATAAAGATTAGATAGTTATATTCGATTTTTGTTTCGGACAAATTCTTCCGAAAGATTTTTTGATCCAAAAAAATCGAGATAACGTTTACTTTCGGTCCCTAAAAAATTGTCACCAAAAATTTATTTAAAAAAAAATCCAACCCCCAATATTTAGCGAAAACGAAATTCCAGCGGGATTCAAATACATACGCACTGCCAAAATACACATGGCAACTCTGCCGCTACTAGCCAACGACGAAGTCACAAATCATTGGTACTTTCATACTTCCTCCTCCTCCGCACTTCATAACAATAAATAAAACTACTCAAACATTACACTAAATACACACCTACATATGTATGTACCTATGTATGTAGTTATGCAAATACTAACACAAATGTATTTAAATGAAAATATATTTGTAATCGTGTAGTTTGATTTTTTTTTCATATTCGCGCCCTTCTTCTTTCAACTTTCAAGTCATCCGCGTCCGGAGTTCAATTTACATGCGTTCGCCAACGTCATGGAGCTTCTTCAAAAAGCCCACAATAATAACACCAACAACAACAAAACACAGATAATTATGCTCCATACGCTGATTGTCGCTGTTTACCTTTTCTTCCTCTACGTCTTCCACTGTGTCTTCCAAAGAACTCCATCGTCTTACAAAGTAAATTAAGTAAATTTGCGGTTTCAGTCTCAATGACTTCCACAAAAACAACCACATGCCTACATACTACAAATATAGAGTGACTCTTTGCAGTTCAAGAATAGCCAATCCCTCGGGCAATGGCATCGAGTGCAAAGCCCAAGAGTATTGTAATTGTAAATACTTGTAAAAATCAGCCCATGACCCGCGCGAACGAAGCCCCCGCCACCACATACATACATAGCATAAATGTAAGTGTAGGAAGAATCACTTAACTACACTGGCTTCTGTATTAACTATTTACGATGAGCCGAACCTTTTCGCTTTGCTATGCAATTTTTCAATTTATTTTGCACAGTTTTTGAGTTAATAGTTTTAGAATTCATAAGCTATACTCTTGTGGGGTTGGTGTTGTGGAGTTGAGAGAGGGAGTAGCGCAGCCAAACAACAAAGCGGTTAAACAATCATTTATGTATGTCTGCAGAATTTTTGGAGAAGAAAAATAAACGAAATGTTAAAAAAAGAGTAGCAGCTACAGTTTTCCCTCGCTTAATTGCACTTCAAAAATTGCACAATTTTAGGTTCAATTAACAGTGAATCAATAATCAGGGGTACATTAAAGGTATATTTTTTTTTTGATAACTCATATTTTTTAACCAATTACACGGGGAAACCAATTAACCGGGGGTCAAATAAATGGGTAATACTGTATATGATCGGTTTAACGTTTACTAAGATAACAAAAAAATCAAGCATTAGGTGTTAGAGCTTTGTATTTTTTTTATATAAATATTTGTATACATACTTTGATATTTTATCCCAAAATACTAGTTTGCCCAAGACCTTCTAGCATTTTGCTCACACTACAATGCCAAAATAACAATGTGTTTCTTTTTTAGCGAATTAATCAAAGAAAAGTATTCGAATTTAAAGAAAAAAGTAAAAATAAATGCATTACGCTTTGGCCTTATAGTTGGAAGTAGTACTTGAAATTCATATCAGTAAAATAAATAGTCTTGTTATTTAGTGGAGGGCAAACAACCCTGCAACAGTCTGCGGATAGCCAAAATTTCGATGATGAATTGCTCCTTTTTTACGTTGGTTTTGACAGCCCACTATCCTACCAAATGTTCCCTTAACTCAAGTGATATTTACCGATAGCATTGCATTAAAAAAAAAAACTTTTGTTGTTTATACCGTTTGTTGTAAATGTATGTATGTAATTATTCGGTTTACTGCGCGATCACTGTACTTCATCAACAATTGAACGAATGTGACACACAGCTGATGCTGTCAAATTCACTGAGAGCCGAATAGTGGTACGAGAAAATAATAATAGAAAACCAAAAATGATAGAATACAAGATTGCGCCTTCCCGCGGCGAAGTGACAGATCTCGTCATTAGCAAACAAGAATGCGGGAGAGAGGAAAATTAATAACTTTCAATATTTCAGTGGCAGAAATTTAATAAATAAATCTGTAAAATTCTACAAAAAAGTTAAAAAAAAAACCTTTGTCTAGTTGCAGTTGAGATTTGTCAAATTCGACAAAATCAAAGTAGCGGCACCTCTAAAGGTGTCACCTTCTCTATTCCGTACACCGGGATAGAAAACAAGATTGCGCTTTCCGTGCTGAGAGCAACTGAAAGTGTCATATCAAAAGATAGAGCATAAGAGAGCAAAGAAATAGCTCTAAGAAAAGAGGAGAGAGAAAAGCAGAAGAAGCGCTCATGTTTATTTCATGAAACTATAAATATGATTTGCCTAATATGGAGTTCATTAAATGGTTCAGAAATTTATTTATTAATCTAGCAACATCAGAATTGCTGTAATCACAATACATATTATTTGTTTGTTCGCAACGCGTACTATTTTTATCTGAGAAAATCGCCCATGGAATTTTCGATTGAATATATTTGTTAAACATTTTAACCCTCCATCGACCCTAAATATAAATATTTTAAAGTTTTTCAAAATAAGGTTCAAAATCATCCATACGGGTGGGAAATATTTGTTTAATTTTTTCCTTAATAAGAATATGCGTCATTAAAGATTACTATAAACACCTAAAGTTAAGATTAATGATAAATCTTATTTTATTTGAGTTTTCTTCAAACCAAATTAGACCAAATTAGAAAAACTTCAGTACACTGTAAAAAAAATTTGGAATAAAAAAGAGAGGGTGGTTAAATCTAAATCTCTAAATCTCCTACATTTTCGTATTTGTTATGCCGTATTCTTTGGATTTTTTAAATGCCTGATTTTGTTGCACTGTGTCCAAAAAAATGTGACCTTTGACATCTGATCATCATTTCATGTGAAAAATTTTCTGTTGTATCAGAATATGTATGAATATAAAAAAAAGTATAACAGTTTTTGAGATATGGCTAAAGGGCAGCGATTTTCACCATCGATATAACGAAATTTCGATTTTTTAACATATAAAACAAAGGTATGTCACTTAATTCACATTAACCCTGAACGTATTTAGTTGATCGATTTCGAATAATAAAAATTCCTATAATTTGTTTGAAATACGTTTTCTAATCGGATTATTGATTTTGAAGCTATTCAGGGTCTTATCGAAAATTTGGAATAAAATTAATTAACATTTTAAAAAAAAATTTACTTTCGATGTTTTCTCATTTGGACATCAAAACTATATTTTTCGAAATTGAGGCATCAATGTAGGAGTCACAAATAGTTTTTCCGAGCTTAAATTTTTATATGTTTTTACTGAGCAGATTTTACAAAATGAAGGACGAAAATTCCAAGAGTCACCTTAACAATATTAGTCTTGGTCGCTGGTTGAGTTTTTCTAAAAGCAAAAAATTAACTTAATCAAAAACATTTTTTATGAAAAAAGAACTTTGTATAATTAAAAAAGAAGTGTTGCGAAGTTCAGTCCTACATATAACCAAATTATATCTGTTTAGTTTGAAAATTGCATCGAAACCGTGTCTTACCTTATTTATTGCATACAACTCAAATCAGCCAGGGTTGCTTCCACAACTGTAAATAAATAGATTTAAAAAAAAGTACAAATTAGTTTTCATGATACTATTTATTTGTTTACAATTTACTTAACTTAGACATGTTAATACCACAGCAAACATCTAAATTCTTATCATATCCGTTAGCTATTTCTCACGCAAAGAAAAAAAATAGCCACACACCCAACGCCACACAGCAACACCCAACGCCACACAGCAACACCCAACCGACCGTGAACTACTACCGTCAACTTAACTAAATTTGTAGATATTTACTCTCTAAACTGTACGATACCAGAAAGAACCAAGTACGAGGTGACTGGTGGTCTTCCTTTGAAAATACCTGTGTAATAATTAGCTTTCTTTCCGGTATGTCACACATGAAATTTGACGCGCAGCAAAAAAGAAAAGGTTCGAAACGCACGTACATAGTAAATGTAGAAACGCGTAGTTTTACGAGACCTTTGTTTTCATTCACAGAAATTGTTGGTTACCAATTTGTTTGTTTTTGTTGTAAAAGATTTGTGAAAAACAACAACTAGCGACGAGTTGATGTTGTAAGAGATTCCAGGAAACACACTTGAACGAACGGCGAAGTTAACGAAAAGAACAAACGTGTCGCGAATGTGTGACAAAGTGGTGTGACAAAAATTTGTGTAGAATTCAGTGTTGCCAGATGTGGCGATTTCACACTCTTTTGGAGATTAATTTGGGGATATAAAATTTCATTTAATGATGTAGGGATTTTTAGAAGATTTATAATATTTTATATATCAATCATTTTGGCCAATGAGTAGCATTTTTTTTTTGCTGTAATTTCATTTTCACCAAAAACTAGGACTTGAATTTGTTGTTTCGAACGCATGACAATTTACTGAATCAAGAAGGCAACTATGTATTACAAACAATTGCAAAATCATCTACTCTATTATATTTTTCATTTGGTTTTATGAATTAAGTATTTTGAAAATAAAAATTGCATATGAATTATTTACCGAAAATTCGATATGAAAAAGGTTGTTATTTTAAAATCACTTTCCGAAAAGTTCAAAGTTCAAAATCCAGGTGTATTGTAGTAATGCGGTAGAGCATTCTGGCAGAGTGTATTATAAATTAATTTTAATCCGTTAGGTGGCGCATGAGTTGATATATTCAGAAACCTCGTATTTCTGGTCCGATATTTAGGATATCTATTAGAAAGGATTTATGATGGTGTAATAAAAATCATTTTAAGAAAAATAATTGCGCTGGGAGGCGAGTATAATTAGAAACGTTTAATGGGGATCCAACGAGAAATACTTCTATGAAAAATGTGCCCACGAGGTGTCGCATCAATCGAAATATTCTCCGTATTGGCCGATGTCGATAATATTAGAAACTGATAATATGTATCTCATACTTACATATGGTGCAATAAAAAATAAATACAAAAAAAATGTATACGCAAAGTGAGGCTAGCGGCGAATTATTCCGAAAATCATCCTTCCTCCGGTGTTGATGAAATTAGAAACGTACGTGGAGTACTTTTACGAAAAATGGGCTCGCTAGGTGGCGCTAGAATCTAGTTATTCAGAAAATACGTATTTATGGTCCGATATTGATGATATTAGAAAGGTGTTAGTGCAATGAAAAGAAATGTTCACGCTAGGTGGCGCTAGAGATGAGTTATTCAGAAAATCTTTAGATGGCGCTAGAATAAAAAATCCGTAGTTGTGGTTCAATATTAATGATATTAGAGTCGACCTCATCTTCACTGCGACTATGGGATAATGTTTCTAAATTCATAGTACATATAAGTTCCACCTATAACTTCAAAAAATCTTATATAATCTTATATGGAAACGTTGTAAGACAGAGAGATGGGTCGTGGGTCTCACTGGTAGTACTACAATAATCGAATAGGCCATGAAATTGCAAACCCAAATTTTTCTAAAAATTTTGATTACAAATTTTCACATTTTAAATAAATATTCTTTAATTTTTGCAAAATTTGCACAAAATTTGAAACGCGGATTTTTTTAAAGAATGAACTATATCTTTATAACAAATTATTAAAATTATATAAAGCAAAAAAAAAAAATAGTGAAACTGTGTCAAAATGTGGTGGCCTTTTAGTTATAAGTTAAAATTTGTGAACTGTGTCAACATTTTTTCGAAGGTGGAGCTTTTTTTATGGAATTGATTTGTTCTGCATCAAAATGAATGATATACATAAGTTTGACGGATTTTCGAGACTCCAAATTTTTTAACTTTTTCGAAATTTCATTTGTGGAACAGCAATTTTCATTTTTAATTTTTTCATAATTTTTTGTTTAAACGTTATTAAAAATTTTTTAAATATCATTGTCTTCACAAAGTCTTTACCTTTTTGGTTCTTATGAAATGTATATGTATATTAAATTTTTCATTTTGAATCACTCAGTGTAAAACGAGGACAGATGGAAAAATTCCCGATAATGCCAAATGCTTCTCGCTTGTGTTTTAAATTTTCAAATATATAAATTTCATTTATAAATTAGAGCCAGTTTTACTAAAGTAAAAAACTAAAAGGTGTGAACATATAGCACATACATACCATTTTTCACAAAGCCTAAATATTCCAGCAATCTACAATATTTTTCTTGTTCACACAACACTTTCAACTTTTTGTATTGAATTCTATTCAATTCTCATCATTAATTTTATTATTGTTAAATATGCATTTTTATTAACATAATTTTCTAATGAACAATAAAAAAATATTTCATTGTGAAGTTTTTTTGTTTCGTTGTTAATAGAATTGCGCGCGGCATTGTAAATAATATTTTTATTCTTGTAAATTTTTTTTACAATTGCCTCATTTGTTTGCAATTCCATTGCGCATGCTGGCTCTTTTGTTTTCTCAGTCACGTGTCACTCACTTCGTTTGTCTAGTAATTTGTCACTAACTTAATTTTTTTTATTGTTAATTTTTTTCTATTCATTCTTTTAAAGCTATTCCTTTTTACCCAGGTGCTTATAGCTTTAATCATATTTTTTTCATTTTTTACACTAACTGCAATTTATACATTAAGGTGAACCACTCCACATACGAAGAAACTCGATGCTATTTTCTCATGGGATTTATGAAACTCAATATATTTTAAGCCATCAGCCAAAATATTACGCAAAAAAATTAAGATGTATGTGAGTTGGACCGATTTATAAGTCAATAATATTAAAAAAGTCAATAATTTTTCCAAAAAAAAACATGTATGAAAAAATAAAAAATAAATCTGCCAAAGAACATCAGTATTTGTAATTGAATTGTAATTGAACAATTTCGAAAAAAGTTAAAATATTTCGAATTTCGAAAAACTGTCCATCCTGTATTTTTTTTACCGTTGTGAACCAGAAAATCGAGTCAACAAAAACAACGCTTTTACAAAAAAACAAAACAAGTATGAAAAATTTGAAAAAATTTAAATGGCAAAAAATCATCAGGATTCGTAATATAAAAAAATTGCAGAATCGGTATTATCATAATCCAAAAATAAGAAAACTCCAATTTTGAAAAAGTTAAAATGTTTCGAGTTTCGAAAAATCGTCAAACTCGTTTTTTTATCTTGTGAACCAGAAAAATCAAGTCAACCAAAAAAACTTTAACACAAAAAAAAACAAGTATGAAAAAATATAAAAATTAAAGTGGCGAGAAAACATCAGCATTTGCAATTGTTTAAAAAATGTGCAGAATCAGTATTCTCATACGTGAGAAAATAAATAAAATTTGAACGATTTCGAAAAAAGTTAAAATATTTCGAATTTGGAAAAATCGTCCATTTATTTTTTTACCGTTGCTAACCAGAAACCCCAAATCAACAAAAACAAGCTTTTACAAAAAAACAAAAACAACAAGTACGAAAAAATAAAAAATTCAAATGGCAAAAAAACATCAGCATTCGTAATCGTATTTTTTCACAACTTTTTTGGAGATGCACCCTATCGTACATACATACATACTTTGCATACATAGTACGCAAAATAAAAAATGAAAACGGCGAGAAAACATCAGCATTCGTAATAAAAAAAGATTAGCAGAATCGGTATTATCATACACGAAAAACCAAGAAAACTCCAATTTCGAAAAAAGTTGAAATATTTCGAATTTCGAATTTCGAAAAATTGTCAAACTTGTATTTTTTACCGTTGTACACCAGAATAATCAAGTCAACAAAAAACTCGATCTTCGAAAAATGTTGGCATAGTTCACAACTTTTTTGGAGAGACACCATAATGTACATCCATACATACATATTTACATATACATATATTTTCGTGCATAAATATCAACAATATCTACCGGCTCACAGACTTTCGCAGCTAATTAATTTGCTGCCTATCTTTCAAGAAATCTTGAGTTGAGATCTCACAACGGCCGGCTCTTCAATCACTCTATCCATTTATTATATGACGTGCGTATGTGTGTTTGTGTGTACATTAGAATTCACCGAAACTTTTTAAGTTAAAAATACTTTTTGCTATTTCTTATTTTTACTTCATCTTCGTATATATTCATTTTACATACATTTTACTTCTGAGCTAATAAATAATTTCTTTATTTCTTCATTAATTATTTATTGTTTTTATTGTAGTGGCTACGTGTTTATTTTTTTTTCATTTCAGCCGTTCCAATCCAAACGGCTTCACTTCTTTTTATTTTGCAGTAAATAAATAAATACAGAGCATATATATTTAATAAACATACATACATACATATTTATTTACATATAGCTGACGCCAGTCAATTGATTAATTTTGAAATCACTAATTTTGAATTCATGTTACGGAAGTCATCAAAAATATAAACTCGCGATAAGCACACAATACATATGTGAGGGAAAATTTTGATTACTGAAATACCAGTATTATTATTTTATTTGAATAAACTGGTAATTAGAATTAAAAACGCGTCGTAAATTATCAGTTCGTAAATGGAATCGCATTCGAGTTTGACACTGATTAATTGAATTAAGAATTCATTATCGCCCGAGTTATAAAACAAATTTTTATATGTGTTACCAGACTTTTTGCTTAAACTCTTTCTAATCGATCAAAAAAAAATATTTCTTTTTTTAGTTACTCGATTTTCTTTCTCTCCCATTTCCAAATACCGAGGCTTATGGATGAATAACTGTTATTTCTAGTGTTGCCAGAACTTTCTGAAAGGCTAAATATGCAAAATAAAATGACTGAAAAAGGCTACATTAAAATTTGTTTAAGGCTTAGCATATAAATTAACAATTGAAACATTTATTCGCATCACGATTTCATTACAAATTTTATACATATTATATCTTTATCATCCGAGAAATTTTAGTATATCTTAGAAGCTTTCATCATTTGAACGAGATCTTTTTCAATATGAAATCAAGACAACACTTTTTTCCTTCTTCAAGCCATATCTAATACTTAGATCTGCATTTAACATTTTAACACGAATTCTATTCCATTGCGTTAGACTTCTGGATTGTTGAGGGGTAAAATTAAAAACAGAACTACAAAGGGTAGCAAAAAGGATTTTTGCTAAGCGCATTTTTATATTCACAAAACTCTGCCCGAAATTCTACAGTAGATTGTAGATATAATGCTAACGGTAGGTTCGCAATTTTCACTGACAACTACTCTGTCGTACAGGGCCTGAAAAATATTTATAACAATCAAATAATATCGCAAATACGTGACTTTTTAATAAAAAAAAGACGGTAAAATAAAAATAATATGGATCCCAGGGCACAAGGGTATCACTGGAAATGAGTATGCCGACTCCACAGCCAAAAGCTTGCACCTCTCCCCGGTAGTCACGTTTGACCCTTACATAAAAAAGGATATCCGCAAGCTCTATACGTCTCCCTATACCAACACAACTCATGGTCACACTTTAACTACCCCTACACTAACTTTAACCCAGAATGCAAAAAATCAGTTTTCCCTTCTGAACTATCTAAAAGGAAAACCAGTATTTTCACCCGTTTAAGAATTGACCATTCAAAACTAACACACTTACATATCCTTGCATCCACTCCTCCTCCCGCTTGTCCATTTTGTGTAAATAGCCTAAACCTACTACACATTCTTGATAACTGTCCATCTTTAAACATCAAAAAACGATCACACTTTAACTCCACGCAGCCCTCTAAACTCCTTAAAAATATCACCGTAAATAATGTACTTCAAAAATTTAACTACATAAAAAATATTGGATTAATCAATAGAATATAACCAAATGTTGGCCAAAAAAAATACATTATAATAATATTACATTATATATATAGTATTTGTACCTGCTTATAAATAGTACTATGTTATAACAAAAGTACCATAGGCCTAAGTAGCTAGTGTGCTCCTTTAATTAGTGTTATATTGCTCTAATAAATAATAATATCTAATAATAGATAATAATAATAAATGAAATTTTTTTTCGATTGAATTTCGATGGAATTTATTTCATTAATTTCGAATTTAAACTTAAAAAAAGTTTTAAAAAAAATACAGAAGCTAAAGTAAAATCTTCCGGCTAAAAAAAATAAAAGCGCTAGATCTAGCCTGAAATTTCGCCGGCAACATCCCTTTATTTCACGTGGAAACATGACAGCTGTGAAAATTATCGAAGCGCCTAAAATATGCCGCATAAAAACCAAGGAAATGAATTAATACAAAAACAATCCTTTAAAAGAAGTGACGAACTGTCACCTTTCACACAATTTTAAGCATAGCACTAAATTCGAGTTTCACGTGAAATTCCCGTCAAAATCCATATAAATTACATTGCCGTGAAAAAAGCGCGAAGTTCCACGACAAAGTAATAAGTACTCAGTTTACGCCGTATAAAGGCTCTCAACATCTTCTCAACATGCTGCCAGCAACATTTTTTTTCACAACTTTTAAAATACATTTTTTATTTAAAATTGCGTTAAAGTAGGCAGTCCGCTACCTCATTTAAGGAATTGTTTTTGTAATATTTGTAATATTTGCTTTAATGCGGCATCTTCTTTTTTTTTTGAGGCGCTTCGAAAATTTTAGTTACCAGCAACATTTTATGACAATCCAATTGCATGTTGCTGGCGATGTTTCACGGCTGTGAAGTTAGTAACAGTGTTGGCATTTTAGTCTTTTTCCGGCTGGATTTAGCTTTTTTTATTTTCTTTTAGCCGGAAAATTTTAACTGCGCCTCTAGCCTTTTTTGGGCTTTTCTTAAAATGGCTTGAGGAAGGAAAAAAGTGTTGCCATGATTTCGCAATTGAAAAAGATCTCGTTTAAATGATGAACACTTCTAAATTATACTCAAATTTATCGAATGATGAATTTATAATCTTACATACAAAAATCTCGTGTCACGGATCGACTGATTTTTATGAATTTCTCTATGTATATTTGGTAGGTATGAGAATTGGTCGTAAAGTATATTTTATACTTGAAAGAGCGTTGCCACCTATTTGAAAAATCAAATTTAATTTAAATATACTATAACTTGTGTTATTTCAGTGTCAAACGGATTTACTTGCTGAAGAAAAAGTGTATAGCCGACAATATTGTGGACAGGGTTTCCACCTGTTTAAAATTTCATTAATTTGTTAAATTCCACATAAGTATATAAAATATTAAAATTTGAGTATCAAACGTTACGTTTCGCTGAGGAGTGGATTTATTGCTAGCAATATTCGAAAAAGGGTTGCCACCTGTTTGAAAAGTTTAATTCACAACAATTATACACAAAGATGTAAAACATTAAGATATAAGTTTTAAACTGTTCCTTTCGGCGAGGACAAGCTGCATGCCTATAATTTTGAGAGGGTTGCCACCTGTTGAAAAATTAAAATTAATAAAAATAAATATAGGCAGGGGAAAGTCTGCCGTATAATTTTTTTTAATAAAATTATAATAAGAAGAAAATGTTTCAATTGTTGAGTTATATGTTAAGGGTTAACCAAAATTTTGATTCAGCCTTTTTATTTTGCCTATTTAAACCCTCTTTAAGTTCTGGTAACACTGGAAACAAATAGTACACAAGAAATTCCATAATTGAAGTGGCAAATTGTCACTTTTCAAGCATCTTTAAATGTCAAATACATTTTAAGAATATGAAGAAATGTTGAGATCCTTTTTACAGCGCGAACTGAGTGCCCCTACTTTGCCGTGAAAATGTTGAGAAATTCTTTAGCAACATTTTAGTAACCCCGTTTTGATATTAAAATTCCTGTTAATTTCAGCCGATAATCTCATTTAATTACTCATCAGTATTTGTGAGGGGAAAAATAAATACAAATTTCATTGAATACCAATCTAATGATCAGCGCTAAAACTTGACGTGACGGAATTCGTACAATTCTACTACAACAATAAATGAAAATACAAATTAAATAGAAACTACATATAACAAGTAAATTAATATTTATAAATGCGCACGAAATTATTAACGCGCGCAATTAAAAAACTGACTTAATAAATAAATAAATTGAAAATATTAGCAGAAAACATTGCTGGGCACCAAATATCACAGAAGAATTTAACATTTTGTACAAATGTAAATATGTATTACAACCGTAGATGTACCCTATCGGAAATAGTATTACTTTAAAAGCAAGTGAAATTCTTTCGTTTTTTTTTGTAAGCAACTAACTTTAGCCAATTATATGACTTTGCATTTTGAAATATCTTTGACAGAAAGAACATCAAAATTAGTTTTTTCCATCTACAATAAAATGTTTTTATTTCCAACTAGTTGAAATTCCGTTTTTATCAAACTATTTTAAAACTAGTCTCATTGTCAGCTACTTTCAAATCTGTCCATTTCCAAATATTTAAAAATATATATAGTCTACTTTATAATAACCACAAAATTTTTATTTTTCATTTAAACAAAAATACATTCCAATTTTAATTCAGTATACAAATTAAAAATAATTACACTACTATTTCGAACACCAATTCTCGAAAGTATTGCGAGTGTCGATTTCTTGTTCACTTACACTGCTTTACAAAATCAGGTGTAGGGGAGGTTAGTATGTACCATCTGAGGTCAAATAAAGAGTTTTTTAATTTTTCGTATGGGAAAGGTTTTGAGATAATGGTAATTTTTGTTTTTTTTTTTTTGTATCATTCGATTAACAATTTTGTATTGCGCTTTTAACGACATGAAACTTGTAGGCATTGGTTAAAGATATTTTGAGTTATAGTTGGTCAAAATAAAGCATTCTAAATTTTGGGTTTTTTATAAATACTTTGCGATTTTTTGAAGAAAAACTTCTTAAGTGGCAGTGATTTTCTACATCGCGTAAGGAATGTAGCGTCAGAATCGTTTTACTAATCTCAACCACTATTTTTAGTAGTTTCTACCACTATTTGTACTAATTTCTATCACTATTTTTATTAATGTTACTACTAATTTCTACCACTACTTTTTATAATTTCTACTACTATTTTTACTAATTTCTAACACTATTTGTACTAATTTCTACCACTATTTTTATTAATGTTACTACTAATTTCTACCACTACTTTTAGTAGTTTCTACCACTATTTTTATTAATTTCTACCACTACTTTTTCTAATTTCTACTACTATTTTTACTAATTTCTAACACTATTTGTACTAATTTCTACCACTATTTTTATTAATTCCCACCACTATTTTCAAAAATTTCTTTGACTACTTTTACTAATTTCTACAACTATTTTTCCAACTTTCTACTACTATTTTTACTAATTTCTACCACTACTTTTATTAATGCTACTACTAATTTCTACCACTATTTTTAGTAATTTCCATTGCTATTTTTATAAATTTCTCTAACTACTTTTACAAATTTCTAATACTATTTTTTAATAATTTCTACTACTATTTTTCCAAATTTCTAACACTATTTATACTAATTTCTACCACTATTTTTATTAATTTCTACCACTATTTTTACTAATACTACTACTTATTACTACGACTACTTTTAATAATTTCTACTACTACAAAGAAGTATTACTTCTGGCTAGCGCACTTGTGTTTTTTTAAATTCCTTAATTTTATGTTAAAAACATAATTTAAACAAAAAACTTGGAAAAAATGGCAAACCTTCTTAAATCACTTTTAAAATCAAAATTAAAAAAACAGTTTATTTTCCACCAACTATAACTCTGCATGTTTTAGATCAATTATATATAGCTGGTATTTATTTACAAAATAATAATTAATAGAACTAATCACAGTTTTATAAAGGTATAACTATAATTTATTCCAAATATATTTTACCACAGAAAAGTTATATAATACACATAGCCACAAACATTTATACTTTATGCAAGTTCGATCAAAGCAATTAAATTCCAGTTACTTATGAATAAAATTTTCTAGACTAAATTTTTTTTAGTTATCTCACTTTTTCCGACAGGGTATTTACATATGAAAAGGCAACATTTTGGTGAAGTCGAGTGGCAGGTAGCAAGCGGGACGCATTGCATGTTGAACGCCATGCTTTTCAAGAAATATCTACATAAATTTGAATTTGATTCCTTTTTTTTTTGCAATAAATAATACATTTGTATGCATATATGTACATATATACATACATTTATTTTGAACAAAAAAGAACAACAAATTAATCGCAAATATTTCTGTGCTAATAAATTCATTAAGCGTGATAAACACATAAAAATTGTTTAAAAATTAAAAACAATAAAATTCATATAAACTATTCAATTCGTTAAAATAGCTCTTGCAATATATAAATGTAGAGAAGTCCCATCATTCTTCAATTTAGCACAGCTAAATTTCAAATGGCATGCAATTAATAATTGAAATGCGTGAAAATAGCTAACGAATGGCAATGCGAATTAATTTGCAAAACCAAAGGCGCCGCAAACAATTTTTTGAAAATCTCAACAACAAAATAAAACAAAAGAAAACAAAATAAATGAAACTTCAAGCGAACATCAAGTGGCGCCTCAAGTTTTTAAATTTCACATTTTTTACACTCAATTTCAGAGACACACACTTTAAGCGGCATTATGCCGCTAAAAAGCTACAACAGCCGCTGTACCAAAAACAACAACAAATACAACAATGTCGGAGTGAGTAATTAATGCGCTGCTAGGCAACTATTTGACGATTAAATCATTTTCTATGTGGGTACAACGACCGGCAAGCAGCATAAATAAAGTGTAAAAAAATGCAAGAAAAAAATGCAAAAAAAAAAAAAATTGAAAATAGTTAGAAGACATTGCCTGCGCCTTGTGCTTGTTGCCTTTGTCACGCTGATGACATCAACAAACAAATTGTCCAAGAGGAGCGATTAATTATAGTGGTTTTTGTTGTTTTTTTTTTTTGAATTTTCTTCTTCTTTATTTGTTGTCTTTTCTGCGTGGCCTGTCAATATGTTATGTTGGTGACAATTAAAATTGATTATGTTTCATAGATTAGACAGCTGTCAGCTATAAAAACTATAAACAAAATACATACATTGTAAATTAATATTTAAGATGACAAAAAATGCCATATAAATTTTAAAAATACATTTGTATGTTTATTTTAATTCAATACAATCATATTTGTTGAGTTATGTCGTTTGCGGATTATGTTTTAAGCTCCACTTTTATTCTATTTACATATTGGAAAACATAGTTTTGTCTCGTTTTATTCATTCCCACACAGCTTATAATGTAGCTCATTTGATCATTAGTTATTCATTTATTTACATATAATATAGTATTTTTGAAAATCATGTAGAGAATTGGCCGAGCAACTTTTTAATGACCAACTTAAAACAGTGACGGATCCAGTTAGGCGCCAAAAGAGATATTCACCGCCCTAAAAGCTTTGCTACTTATGTAAAAAGTGGGTGGTTTCGCGTACATTTAAAATAAGAAATGGTCTAGAAAATCCATCCCTGGATCCATACGTAATATTATGTCTCTCCATTTTCAGTAAGAATAATTTCATGGAAGGTAATAAAATATCTCGCCACGGCATCATAAGGAATGGCTCGTTTATCCTGTTGCAAATATTGTCCGCAGTTTATGTATCGAAACAAAGGAGACTATCATGTGAAAGTTTCTCTCGGAGTACTCGTTTCTCTGTTATTTGAAAATTTTAAGAATGACCGCCTTAGACCTACCTACTAAAAGTATCTACCATAAGAATGCGTTGGCTGCGGCGAAAGATTTACTGAGACATTATAACAAACCTCATCATGACGTACTCCATCTTCTTGATAAAAATTATGATTTGCAATAAAAAAAGAGAATGAAGATAAAAATGATAACTTTTGTAAGCAAGCAGAATATTGCACTCCGTGGTCACAGAGACGATCTTCGAGAGCAACTTACACCGGTAAATATTCCCAAAACCAGCTACTTGAGTGCTGCAGGAGATGTTGGACATTATTAAAAAAAGGTGTCGTTTTTTATTAAACTCCAGATCCTTCAGAAAAACCTCACTCAACTTATGACTCAGCGATTTTCACAGAGTTAGCGTGGCTCAGCGGTTGAATGCTGACCTAGCAACTCTTTCTACCATAATTTAAACTTTGATAGAGTTTAGAAAGAACGCAGTCTGATGAGCAGATGTGGTGGTCTTCAAAATAGTAGCTATTACTTCTACCACTTTGAAAAGTCGTTATTTTCTCATAATATTACCTAATAAATCAAATTAAAATAAAATTTCTAAATACAAGACCGAAAATAGTATATGGAATTATGGAAAAACTTTTTACTAATATCGGCAGTGACACGCATTTCGATACGTTACGAGATCATATCGATATTTTTGTCTTTCGAGTACTTTGGAATCGAATTTGCGAAGAAAAAGTGTATACAGAAAATATTTAAATATGACAATATTTGCTCAGGCCGAAGGGGAAAACAAAACGTATCAAAATTACAGAAATTAAACAAATAAAATGATGTTATGTAAAAATAATTAGATTTTTTTTTTTAAATTGGATCCTTAAAATTCTTCAAATGCACTATTGTGGAGTCAAAAAATTGCGCTATTGTAAATGATCCCTAAGAAAGTACATGAGAAATTTCAGTTTAACACTAAGTATGCTTTCATTGATATAGTTGTTCAGACATTTTAAACTTTTTTAAATTGAGAGAATTTTTCTATGCTCACTTCGTCCCCAAATATCTACTATATTAACTTAAATCCACTGATTTTTAAAAATTAAAAATTAAATTTTCAGAAATCTTAAACTATAATTGTTTTAACCGCATTTTTTAAACTTCTTTGGGCATGCACTTTTATTACCCATTCAATTTTTGTAGTTGGTTGAAAATATTTTTTTCTTTAAAGTCGGTTAAATTTTTCGTTTTGTAATAAAATCACAAAAAATTTTAGTTTAGTTTCCTGTTAGTAATTTCGCAAATTCTATAAATTCGTACTCTGTAATTTAAGAAAAATTTCGTAAACAAAAGCCGTGGCTCTCAGTGAAAATGATTCAAACTTATTTTTTGCAATATTAACAACTTTTTCAATAATTAAACTTTTTTTAGAAACCCATGCACCAAATGGGATTTTATATTGAAGAAACTATGCAATGCTGTCAGCAAAAAAATTATCAAAAATTGGTGCCACTTTTTGGGAACATTCAACTTGAATTTAAGAATTTAATGCAGAAAAAAATGCTACGAAAAAATTTAAAATTTTAACGATGAATTTTTGAACTTATAAAATTTTCATAATAAATTTACAAAGCGAATGAGCTAGTGTTAAAAAAGCTTAGTTTACAAAATTTAATATACATCGATAAAAAGTTTATCGTTACATTGGTTATATCGGGTCTTGCAATAGGAACGCTGCAAAAGTTTTTTTCAATAAAACAAAAACGGTTTGGGATATGAATTAAATTCTTTATTCCTGTGAAAGTACATTCGATGCCATTATGTATGGAACTCGATTTCTTTTGCATGGGCACCACGGGCACGCTTGCAGAAGTCCAGACGCTGAACCCACTTTTCGACGGTTTTTTAGCATAAATCGGCCGATACTGCTGCAATTTCACGTTCGATATTCGTACGAAAGTTCATCAATCGTCGCTGGCTTGTTGGCATAAAACATAGACTTGACGTCGCACGACCGAGGCGGCCAATTGACTGGGCCATTTCGTGAGATGACACGTTCACCAAATTTGGTTTTACCAATAAATCGATTGTGACATACGCTGTGTGGCTTGTGGCGCCGTCCTGTTGGAACCACATATTGTCCAAGTCCATATCATCCGATTCGGGTCAAAAATATTCGGTTATCATTGAGCGGTAGTGTTTTCCATTCACAGTAACGTGCCGGTCTTGATCATCACGGAAGAATTACGGCCCAATGACACCGCCGGCCCATAAACCGCACCAAACCGCAATTTTTTCGGGATGCAATGTTGACTCATGGAGTACGTGTGGATTGCTGTCTGTCCAATAACGCATATTTTGCTTATTGACGAAGCCATTCAGCCAGAAATGACGACGACCATAAATTGGACGTAGCGCCCTTAAAGTTGAGGCCATTGATTCCGAATTTCGGTAGTAAATTTTAATAATTTCGACTCGTTGTTGGATCGTATATCTTTCCATGATGAAATGGCAAACCTTACTTAAGAGAAATGTCAAAAGAGCGTGAAAAATATGGCGTCGTTTGCTGTCACTATCGGTCTACTTTTGTAGCGACCCTTTATAATAAAGTTACTTTTTGCAGAATCAGAAATCTTCTCTCCATACGTATCTACTTTAATCTGCACCAATTTTAAAGTATTTGCCTGAAAACGAAACGAATTCATTTCGTGTAATCTTTTTTATGTCCCCATAAAATATTTGAGTAAGCGCATTGAGTAATTTCTGATTTCATGCCGCCCCAAATGCTACATACTAGTCGCATGTAAAAAAAAAATAATTTGGAATTACCATAAGACAATTTGATAATCTCAAATGGTAAAAAATGTAATATATCTAACTCTACACTGATTACAGCATCTGTGGCACACACACACACATTTTTTTTTTGTTTTTCATTTTCTACAAATGAATATTCGAATTTTTTACGGTATTTTTCTAACGCCACTCTTGTTGGCTGACTGACTGCCTGCCTGCCTGCCTGCCTGGCTGATGAACGAAAATAGCAACGAATGCAGCTATTTTTACGGCAGGCACCTCTTCTCAGTCGCACCGCCTTGCAGACCCACACACTCGCCACGCACACACACACACACACACACATATTCCATGTAGCGTCAACGTCTGGCGATGGCAAAATCTATTGGTGGCATGCAGCATGCTTGTGGATCTATTATTTCTATGCGTGTGTGTGTGTGTGTGTGTATGCAGAGTAGCCTGCAGCCCATCAGCGCCTTACCCGCTGCGACTCGCTAAGGAATTTCCTTAGTCTGCGCGGAATTTCACTGAATTATAGCTAGCCAGCCAGCCAGCCAGCCAGCCAGCCAGCCAGCCAGCCAGCCAGCCAGCCAGCCAGCCAGCCAGCCAGCCAGCCAGCCAGCCAGCCAGCCAGCCAGCCAGCCAGCCAGCCAGCCAGCCAGCCAGCCAGCCAGCCAGCCAGCCAGCCAGCCAGCCAGCCAGCCAGCCAGCCAGCCAGCCAGCCAGCCAGCCACAGTCACGTCACTCGAAATAAAATGTTTAATGCATTGCCGAAAAGTAGAAGAATTATTGTATGCTTTCGATTGCAGCGCGCTTGCAGCTTCTCCTATGCAGTTGCTACATATGTATGTCTATGAAATAAAATGATTTCAAAGCGTCTCACTTGTCAGCCCAATCCCTCCACACTCCACTGCGTCCTAGAACAGGACGGATTCCATCGTTGCTTCAGTTTTGTCGCCACCACAGTTGCAAGTTGCAACAGCAACAACGTTTTTAGTAGTTTTAGTTTTTTTTCTCTCAACGAGAGTATTTCATGTTGCAATAAAATTTAATTGCTGACAAATAAAATACGCTTCTAAATCTAGTTATTACACAAATTTTCAGTTAACTTCATGTTTTGCGCGTTTATTGCTTAATAAAAATACCTGTGGTATGGTACCTGTATTTATTGCCGGTGGAAACAATTTCTTTCATTTCGAAATTTGAATTATGTTCGCGGCTTAATTGACTTGGAAATATGCAATTATGGCGCCTTAATGTAAATAAATGTTTAACAAGATGCAAAAAAGAAACAACTAAAACAAAACAGAATCTCTAGAAAGTGTGCAAAAAAAATACTTCAATTAATAGGTAAATTTTCAAATTTTTAGTTGGGGGGTCGAAACATATATTTTTTTTAATTCTTAAACTTGGCTGTTCTTCTAGTTTTTTTTCCTAATTGTTAGATCTTAGCGTGGTTTTAACTAGAAACCACGCAAGAGAGCTGCCTAGGCAACGCAATAAGAAAGAATTGTTGCCCAATCTCTACTAAACAAATCACCGGAGCTACTACATATATGCAGATTTCGTTAGATGTGAAGTCTTTGTGATCTTCAGTACTTTAGCCGCTTCAGTGACCTAACTGAAATCTTTCAAAAGAATTCGTCTGTTTACGTAAGAAATTTTGGAATACGCTTAAAAAATCGGAGAAACTTCTGGTCTGTACTTTTTCTGTAAAATCCTCTAAATTAAATGACAAATATAAAAATTTCTCTCCAGAGTGAGAGTTTAAATAGAGCCTAGTGGCCAAAAAGTATGGAAACAAAGCAACAACAGTTTTTGTGTAAAAAACTTCAAACAATTTTCTTTCAAACTAGAAATAAATTCATTTTCATTCAAAACAAAACAACAACTAATCGTTTGGCGCTTTACAAGATTTTACCCGAAGAAAAATTAAGGGTAAATCTCCCACTTCATTCTCTACAGAACTCTCCAAAAATCGCTCTCATTTACAGTATTTTGAAGTTCGGGAACATTTTCACTGTAACTTCCTGTCAGTTCGAGTAAATCCGATGAGTTCATGAAGTACAGGAACAGAACTACTATTTATAGTTCTTTAGGTCGAATAACGAGATATTTTATCTACCGCGACCTTAGTAATGCTTCTTATGTCGTTACCCTTAAGATCTCTAGCCTGCGAATACTTCTCAATGATAGGACCAGACATTCGTAGTGGAAATATTGGATATTAACTCACTAAAAGGTTCTATTCATGGTCGAGAAAAAACAGAAGGTGGTACCGCCAAACCTCGTTTGAAAATTTTGACAGCAACAATTGTTTTTTCTACGTCACAATTGATTTTGTTCCCATGCAAAATTTCACATCAATCAACGCCATTCTGTATTTTATCGTTCATTGGTTCTATTGTAATGTAGAAATTATATTCTAATCTGCATTATTAGCGGTAGTTGATGCAACTCTAAAAAGTGCCGAGACATTCATCTAGCATGCTAAAACTCGACGGATATTTAATATATTTTTTGGGTTTTTGTAAATCCTTTCCCAGTTTCAAAATGAGCATTTATATTGCTTTTTGAATAAGTCCGTAATCACTAGGAGCTCAGTACTCCTGCTGTCAGAAAAAGATTGAAACTTGAGACCAATTGCCAAAGCTGCAGCTAACATGGCCAATCGAAACCAAACTTTCTGTAGCAGCAGAACTAAAATGGGATTTGTGACCAAGTACCTAATTTAAAAGCTTAAAACTTACTTAAAAAACTTACCTTAAATTTAAACTAAAAGGGCTGAATTGAAATTGATGAAGTAGGATGTTTTAAACTCGCACATTGTTCGTAAAAGTTCTCCTCACTATGCTAATAACTGTCACAGAATCCAACCAAACCCGGGATTATATTATTTTTGGTCTCGTATGTTAGAAACAAGTGTAATTTTTTTGAGCTCGAGGCCAGTTATCATTAGACCAAGATATATTCATCTTTTCGTTGTGCTGGTTACAAGGAACTTAGATTATGAAGTTGCATGATACTTTAGGTAAGGTAAGGTTACTGTGGTTGCCTCCATCCTTGTCTAGGAAGAAGTCTCACTTAGTTGTGATACCGTTCTCGACACAGCCTTTCCGCTTTTTTGAAAACGGAACCATATATGTAGTTAGCTGGCGATATCTAAGAAACTCCCGACAGAAAGTATTTGCCTACAGACCCATTCTACGGGCATGTATCGCCATTAAGCAGTGGCCAGTTATAATCCCAACCTAAGGAGAGCGCGCTCCTTACCTTGTCGTATTTAGACCAGGTTTACCGGGATCTCTCACACCTTTTATTTGCCTGTTCGATAAAGCGCGACCCGATCCAGAGTTTGCGGAGGGATATCGAGACTTCTACGTTTTGAGAGAAGCTGACTTCAGAAAAAGAGGTAGCTCCTTTGCCAGCTCATCTGCTACACAGTTGCCCAACGTATCACTATGACCAGTCACCCACACTATAAATTTGGTGCATTTGTTGGCCAAATCCATTAAAAACTCTCTGAAATCGATTGCTGTTCTTGCAAAAAAGTTTTGCAGACATCGAGTGTTTTAATAGTTGCCTAGCTATCCGATTTGATATCCACGGACTGCAGCTAACAGTTCCAGAGAGTGAATTCCACTGTCCAATATTGTGTCTATTTTGGAGCCATCAGCATAGAGGACAGTCGATCTGGAACTCAGGTCCAAGACTAGTCCTTCTCCCAATCGATCTTTGAAGGAATACTCAGTCACTGCACAGCCACAGCTTCACCTATACTTGTTAACCGGAAGATCAATCTCTTTTGCATTTTTTTTATTTTGCAAAATATTCGCGCTTGAAAATTTTAAATGAAATGCCTTTTTTAAAGAATTTTTATTTCGAAATATATTAATTTTTATTATTATGTGAAAATCTCGTGTCAAGTTGTGTTGATGAAACTCCACCAAAATAGCTCGACCAATTTTGTACGCCGTTTGATAGGTATGAGAATACAATGTATGAGAAGGTTGCCACCTGTTTGAAAAGTCGAATTAGTTCTACACACGATATATGAAATTTTAAAATATGGGTATCAAGCGGTTCGTCTCGGCAAGAGGATTCGTAGCTAACCACGTTAGGGTTGCCACTTGTTTGAAAAGTCGAATTTAAAGAAATTTTACACACGTTATATGAAATATCAAAATATGGGTTTAAACGGGTCATATCGCCGCCGAGCAAGTTGAAAAGTATATTTTGGAGAGGGATGCCACCTGTTTGAGACGTCCAATCTTATTAAAATATGAACACGTATGTATACAAAATATTAAAATATGAGAATCAAACAGTTCGTTTCGTTGGTAAGAATGTTCGCTATATTTTGAATAGGGTTGCCACCTTCTATAAAAATCAAAATTAATTATATTATACACAATATGAAATAGTAAAACATGGTATTCAAACCATGTGTTTCGCCAGATGAAAATTTATAGGTATATTTGAAGGGTATATTTTATGAAAATATAAGTTGCAAAATTTTATGAAGATATAAATTGCAAAATCTGCGTATCGGCGAGGACAAGGTGCATGCCTATATTTTTGAGAGTGTTGCCACCTAGTATATATGGTAAATATAAGCAGGACAACGGCTGCCGGGTGTTTATGTTATTTTTAAAAAATTTAAACTTTCCTTAAGATATAATGAAATTTGGAAAGAGGTGTTGTTTTTGCAATTTCTAAAATAAAAAAAGTTTAAAATTTTAGAAAACGCTGTGATCCACCTCTTTCCTATGGAACTCCTCAATACTAAAATTGTTTTGTATAACAAAAAAAATGTCTAAAAACTTTACTTAAAAAGTTTGAAAATTTTAATAAAAAATTTAGAAAAACAAATTAACCATGAAAAACATTGGCAATATTATTAAAAAAAATACCACGTCGTCCATTGTTTGAGCAACTACCTAAGTACATATTGTTCATTCAAATGATGACCTAATATTTTTTCACAGCTTACAAATCAACTTGTTTGCACAATGCTAAAGTTTTTGCATGTCATTAAAATTTTACACCTTTGTTTTGTATTTGTTTAACATTTTTTCATATTTCTATCGCCGCCTTTCAATTATATTTATTGCAATTTCATGTTCATACTAAGGTATTTGTATATTGTAAATATGTATGTACTGGCATGTGAACGAGTAAATAATAAGGTAGCAGCTAGCAAAGGAATTTTATCAGATGCAATTGGAACATTTCTGAATTGTTTGTTTTCAATATTAGCACTCCGGTTATCGAAGTAATCGGCAAAACTACAAGTACAGGCATACCGCATACGCCGGTAGATAAGGTACTCAAAGTTATATATGTGCATATGTATGTGTGTATGTATGTATCCAAACTAAAGTGATAAGTGCAAACATATGGTAAAAACTATGAGTCATTTGGCTTTTAACTACAAATAAAAGTTAGTTAGTTCATATCTTAAAATAATAATTTGTAGATTTCTTTTTTTTTTGCACTCCAAACATTTTGGAAACTTTTTTTAAGGAAGCAAAAACTACCCCAAACCTACTTGAAATAAATTTGTATTTATATGGAAACTAAAATTGTATTTTGCGTGGTTGAAATTTAGAAAATAAACTTTACTTTGATCGAAAGCGTTACCTTAGTATTCAAAAATACTCGCCAAATTATATATCAAACTTTGAAATCAGATAATAAATAGTAAAGCAATGCAGAATAGAATAGAATTTTTACTCTAATCACACTCGAAAATCTGTATGACGCTAAAATTCTCTCGAAGTTGGCATTCAAACTAGGAGGGTTCCATAGAAGTAATCTGGAAATATCCATATGGTGAATTCCAAATAAAATTGTGTTCTTTTGATAAATTA
Source organism: Anomoia purmunda (assembly GCA_951828415.1). Classification (NCBI taxonomy): domain Eukaryota; kingdom Metazoa; phylum Arthropoda; class Insecta; order Diptera; family Tephritidae; genus Anomoia; species Anomoia purmunda. Next base: position 22,895,788 of record OX639993.1, read on the forward strand.
CTATTCAAGTTCGCACCTCCTTTAGCAAAATCCCAAAAGGATATTTAGTTTATAGATCTGTTTTTTTCCTAAACATATTTAAGCTTGGTAATTTTTATAAAAGAGCAATAGAAAAATTTGTATTAAATAATGTTTTTTTTGCGGAATTATTTTGGAAAGTTTTGGCATCTTACCGTTTTTGGGGTCCAAGGATTTAGTTTCTGATGTTTATTTTTATCTAATACTTACGCTAGGTGGCGCTGTCGTGCAAAAATTACTGATTTTTATTTTATTTTTACTAGTTTTAAGGCTGAACATTTGATTTTTCTCAAGCTTATGCCGAACGATGTGGCAAAGAATGTAGAATTTAAGTTAAAAAGTACATTTTCGGAATTTTTTGAGCCTGTAAATTTGCATTGGCAATGCTAAAATCGTCGCTCGCAGCGCAAATTTCCATATATGGAGGACCATAGGATAAGTTTATCATTGAAATAGACATAAAAAATGGATATAAAAATTAAAAACATTAAAAAAAAACAATTTTTCAATGAAACCCCATAAAAATATAGCTAACATTTTATGACAGCGCCACCTAGCGTAAGTTTCAGGTATCGTTTAACATAAAATACTATAATTTTCCAGGGAAAAACATGATTTGATCGAATTTTTCTAGGGTTTTTCTGTATCCAAAAAATAACAAACAAAAATACAAAATCTACGAGCTAAAAATCCTTTTCTGATTTTGTTATGAGAAATATCTATAAATTCTCATTTACTTTTGATTTTAGCAAATACGGTAACATAATCCTCTTTATATCATAATGTAATAGGCAAAATATTTTTGTATAAAATTTATGGAGTAGGAGAAGGCAAAATATTTGAATTTTTCGTTGATCGATTTATCGATCTTAAATGGAATGATAGAAAATAATTTCGGGGCAAGATTATTATGCATTGAGTTAGTGGGCGAGCATATTATTGATAGAATGTTGCTTTCATATCAAATTGGGGGTTCAACCACCAATAGATGCTAATTGTGGGAAATTTTATTTCTCTACCTAGAAAATCAAATCGCTAATTTTGAAATTAACGCTTTCTATTAGTAAAATTTACTCAAACTATTGGTAAGTTTAATGGTTAGTTTTGTAAAGGCATCGGGTGTCAAATGAATTCACAGAATTTTTTATTTTCATGTAATACAAACACTCTTTGTCCGTTGTGCATCACAGTTAACATTTAACTCAAATTTCCTTTGTTGTTAACGTACGTGAATAAAGAATAAACAGTATACCTTGCCTTTTTCTCTCCATTTGCAGGAATGTTTGTTTTGTACAATCGATAACTTACTTTCCATATAGTCAGGCATTGTCTGCAGGGTGCTATCGAATGATTTCAACCATCGAAAGTCAGTTACTGAATGATAAATTTTTGAATAAATTTTTTCACTTATTTTTTTATTCATCAACATTTACTAACTAGAATTATTCGAATATTTTATCAAGCATTTAGTAACTAGAATTATTCGAATATTTTATCAAATTTTGTTTTTCTATTTCCGTGAAAACTATAGAGCAACATTTCCGAACATATTTCGGAACGAACTAAGAACACCCCAACTGATTATCACCTTGGCCATGTAACAAATCAACATCGCGTACTAAATTTTTTCGCTCTCCGCATTTTTAAATTGCTGGATATAACGTGGAAAATAAGATCTATATAAAAATCTGTTCATCATCTGTAGTGGAAAAAAGGCATGCAGGTTTTGTACAATTTTACTTTACCACTAAAAGTCTCTTTACAAGTTGCTTTGCTTTGTAAATATTCTCGTTTAGCTTTAATATACCAGAAGAGTAAGAAAAAAACGTAGTGGCATTGAATGACAAGCGCCATCTGCTGGTTAAATATTGACTCATAGATGTCGCTCCCCATGGGAACTATTTATCAGTTAATATCACGTATTTATTATACGTTTAAGTTTAGCGGATGTGGATCCGAATGATCTTTTTTGGTCCTCAGTCAGCCTAAGAAATCTATAGGAAGATCTGCACAATAACAGCAGTTTTTCCTAAATTCTTAAATACATACATATGTAAAAAATTTTCATATAAACAAATGTATCTGGAAAAAAGTCATTTGACCAAATTAATAGTAAAAGAAAACAAAATAAAATAAAAATTGTATTCATCTTGCGAATCTAAAATAAAACCTCCAACGGGCATACATTTATGCGACGTTCAAAAGTAGCCGATGAAGCATTAACAACACAAAAAAATTTTGAAACGCGCGATTAGATAAAATTAGAAAACGATCTCAATTCAATGAAAATAAAAAAATCAAACATCCCAGTGCCGAATATTGAATGCCCATTTTCGAGCGCCAAGCGACTGCACCATTTCCCTATTTTCCGAGCATCAAATGCTTTTAGCAGCAGCCAAACATCCGCACGGCAGACATTTTACTCAAAGCATACGAAACAAAAAATAAAACACAAAACACGCACATTTTCAGCATTGAAATTTTTATGGGGAGAAAAAGAGAATTAAAAAAAAAAAAAAAACAGAAATGCGCGACGAGTTCCTAGCATTCCCGGTGATGCTCATCCAATGCATTTTAATTTAACGTTTTGAGAAAATTCGAACGCATACGTTCACATTTGTTTTTATCGTAGGCAGATATTTACATACATATCTGCTGTTCTAGGTTTTTTCAGGTTTTCCTCAGCCTTTTCTATAAACAGTTTCTGCGCTCATTTTTTTTTTTTTGTTTTTGCTTTTCCCTCGCTTATTAGTTTTCTTCTGCTCAGCATACCATTTGCTGACTTTTTGCTCTCTTAATTCTTAGCGCCTAATTTCCCAAACTTTCTAGCCGCTCTCACGCATTTTTTGAACAAACAGTTTTTTTTTCCAATTTGGCTCACTGGCAACAGTGTTGCCCTTTTAATACAAATGCATCGATATTTATACAATTTTGCCTTACAATCCAAATTTGGTTCTGTTTTCGGCTTTTCAATGGACTTCAAAGATTTGCTCATCTTTTGCGAAAGCAGATAAATTTATTTAATAAAACAACCTCAGAGCTACAAGCTATTTTCTTAGTTTACTTTTGATTTAAAAATCCCTCTATAGTTTATAGAATATTATCTGAAGAGCTGTAAGCGAAACTTTCCTTTTTTGTGCTTCGACTTAAGGTTGGATTAGGTTAGGTCCTAGGAGCTCACATAGACTCCCCGGGATCCATTGTGATACCGCTTTACTACTGCCAATGTCACCAGCCAGAGTTTCATAGCTTAAAATACCTTGCGAAAACTCGAAAACGAATGACAATAATAAAGAAAATTTGTAAGTGCACCCCAAAAGTGCACAAAACTTTATAATGTATTTGAAATGTAGGCAAAGTATTGAGGAAATATTTAAACGAAATTAAGCACTTTGTTTTTCTAAGATGTACACTTTTCTCAAGCCTTGTCCGGATACTTTACGACGGCAAAACAAAATGGCAATATGTATTATAACGGCAATTGGCATGCGTGCGATGTTGCAACTTTTCTCTATGCGCTTATTATTCGTATGTATGCTGTTCGAATTTGCAAAACATAAATACCTACTCAAATATTTTTTTCTTATTTTACATAATTTATGTTTGTAACTACATACAAATATATTTCATGTAGAAATACTAAAATAAGCAATTAATTATAAGCGAAATTCCTCAACGCTTGCATTTGTAGCGCTTGTTTTTTTGCTGCTTTCTATACCACCGTTACCTTTGTTGTTGTTGTTTCTCATTCTTCTTCTTTGGCCGTGTGTGTGTGTGTGTGTGTGTGTGTGGGTGGCGGTATTGTTGTATATAAAGTAGTATTCGTTTCGAATTGTTGGCTTGTCGGTAATGATAATGCACCGTGTGATGATTCGTTATGCCTGCTTCAGTTATTTATTTTTAAATTTGATTTGAATTTTTATTTTGCTGCAACATCAATTTAGCTGTGAATATGATATACGCTCACGGCATAAATATTCTATTGCTGTCGTTCTATTGCCACATTTATACCAACTCATGTGCATTCTCGTCGAATTAAATCGTTGTTTGAATATTTTAATGCAACATGTTATATTCTTTTTTTATTTTTGTGTTGACATTTTAAGAAATTGAATGATACATTTTAAAAATATATCATGAGTTTTTGTATTTCTCTGTGCGAGAAAATGTGTTTATTTGGTGAGCAAGTGATTTAAATATAGCAAATTTTAAAAGCACTTTGTTAATTGTTGTGCATTTAAATAATTTTTTCAAATAAGATTCGAAAGATAAGTTTCTAAGATTTTTTGCTCAAATGTACGGATTTAGCCAGGTGCATACATATGTCGTATTTGAAAAAAAAATAAAGGCTAAGTATATTTGCATAATAATTTTTTTTCTAATAATAGTAAAATAAATAACATAATTTTAAATTATATCCAGCATGTCAGTGGATTTCAAAAGAACGCTTTCAGTATATACAACACTCTTGAAATAGAATGGAATAGAATAGAAAGAAACACCTGAACGTTCGTTGTACGAGTATTGTCTCAATCCTTGAAAAAAAATATACAAAAGCATATTTACCAATTTGTTAGCCTAAGCTCTCAAAGCTGTTTTTTTTTTCTTGCTTATTTAATTCATTTGAGTTTAAAATATAATAATTTTTAGAAAGTCATATCGAAATTCGCTTTTCAAAACGATGAATTACAAAATCTATTATATTTGAAGTAATACTACAGGCAATCGTGTGGGCATTTAGAGCACTCGTCTACCATTTTTCACTAGCAATCAGTTCGACTATTTGGACCTTTCGTAGCTTACGCGGTACTGATTTCGAATGATCCCCGCAAAAAGTTAATAAATTGGCAAATTTATAAAGCGTATTTCATATTTCAATTTTTTAACTATCAATTCCTCAACCTAAATTTAGCCAAAAAGTGATGTCATACTCAGTTCTCTGACAAATTGTAGAATAAATGAGGTGCTCTCTTAGTCAGAAAATGCTAGATTTTATTCGAAAAATTATTATTATATTACGGTATATACGATCTTATGGAGGCTGCTACTACGATACGAACTCTTGGTTGATTGAGCCAAAAAATGTGGTCTTGATGTAAGCCCAACCAAAACTGAACTAGTTCTCTTTACCAGACAGTACAAAGTATCGGCTCTTACACCCCCTGAACTGGATGGTGTAAATCTGCAGTTTAAACGCTCTGCCAAGTATCTTGGATTAATCCTAGACGGTAAACTTCTATAGAAGGACAACGCAACGCGTATTAAGAAAACCACCTGTGGATTTCGCCCAAGATAGTCCCCGGGAACTACAAGGTCATCGTCCGCTAAATTCTAATTTACGGGGTCAACCTTTAGTAAATCGACAAATTTTAATCAGTTCCATAGGATGCAAAAGAGCGCAGAGTTATGCAAGTGGTGTATTATGATCTTCACTTTCTGTGGATCTGAATGCGATTCTGCGGCTCCCTTTTGAGAAATCGCGTCTTTGTCAAGGGAAGGGAGAGGGTATATCCGCTCACTCGAAAATTTTCGAAACAACGACTATTGCATACCCTCAAATAGTTTAACAATACCAACATGCAAAGACTCGTACGTAATGTCATAAACATGTACGTATATTGATGGCTCCAAACTCGATGGTAAGGTCAAAGGTCAAAGGTCAAAGCTAAAACGAAAGAAATCGTTCCGGCTTCCTGACCACGGTAGTGTAGATCAGACGTAGAGGCTGGCTATCCAGGTGACCACTCTGCACCTGGCCAAAAGTCCCAAGGTGAAAACAGAGATATTCATCTTCTCTGTCAGTCAAGCGGCGCTAAAAACCCTAAACTCTTGCGTAGACAATACTAATTCTCTAACTGAATGTCGCAGACCCTTAAACGAGAAGGCCAAACATTTAAGCAGAATACGACTCAGGAGTGTCTAAACACCAAGCCATTGGGGGTAACTTCAAGACCGACGAGCGGGCGAGGAGTGGTACGATCGTCTCCTCTGTTCTTTAAAGGACAGAGCAGGTATGCCAATGGCCAATTTTAACCTGCGTGCCGGACTACTGTCGCAGCTATGAATGCGAAGAAGAATACGAGTCCTTAGCAGAAGATGAATGCATACCCTGGGAAAACCATTTCTACAAAACCTTGAAGAGATATCGGAAACCAAAGGGGGCGTAGTTTGCATATGACATCACAATGGGCCTACTCTTGGTCTTAGTACAGGAGGTGTCTCAATCTTCAGCCATTCCAATCTAATGTAATGATATGAGTAACAAATAAAAACGCTTGATAAGCGAAAATCAATGAGTAAAGTGATGTAATTCTAAATCAAATACGGCGAATGAAAAGTTTTTAAAAATATTTTTTTAATTCTTATTTATGTAATAATTGGCAACTGTTGTTGAAATAGGTTGTATTATTTAAAGATTTTTCAAAATTGTTACTAGGAAACTAAATTTTATCAAATATCTTCGAATTTGTAAGCCGCGGTCAGATTTATGTAATACCTTTCCTCAGGGCTTTCCCGAGTACGTGTTTTTATCAATTTGAATAAATCGAAATATATAAGTATATGAATCTAAATCAACTGTACCATACTTTAATTACTAATTGCGTTTAAAAATAAATAAACCTAGCTATAGAAGTGCATGCGTTCTTACTTTCCTTCTAAGATATTTGTCCTTGCATCTATTCGTCCGACTGTCACCAAGCTTAAGTGCACTTGACATTCTTCAACGGCATAGAAAAGTACCATACTCTGTCTCAAGTAAACACCAACACAGCCATACGAGTAAACGCACTACATATAAAGTAATATATTCGAATATGTACATAAGTACCCTACAAGAAAAACTACGTCAATGCAGTCATTGGTGATTCTCATATTCAGCTTTCACAGTCACAACCGAACACATAGTAGGGATGAACCGATACGAGTTCAACTACATACTCTATAACTTTTTTTCGATACCAAGTAATTTTGGTATCGATATTTTTAAAGCAAATACTGAGCAGGTATCGAAAAAATTGCTCGCATCGAGAACCGATACTCCGCTGTTTTGCTAATATGAATCGACTTGAACGTGTAACCTCCATATTAATTTCCTGTGAAAATGTGAGATGGTGCCAATGTGTAACTCTTTTATTTATGAAAAGAAGCATAGAAGAAAGAGAGTAGAGAGTATAAAGTTTATTACAAAAAACCTGTTTTAGAAAAAACTAAAATAATCACATCAATTTAAACGCCATCTTCCCATCTTTTCTGGAGATAAAAAGATGTCAAATAGAAAAATTACTTTAGTTTGCGCCATCTAACTGAATTACTTTTGTTTTGTAAATTTTTATTTAGTCAAATTTCATCCATATCCATTGGTTTATTTGCACTTCATGAATATTTCGTTTTGAAATTTTTTTATAAGACATGCGACAGCAGATAAAAATTCGAAATCGCAGGTATCGATACTTTAGAGCCGATATTTTACAGGTATCAATACCTGTATGGCATCATTTCATCCCTACTTGTAACTATCTCGCCATACATCCGTTTTGAACTACTTACATTCACATTCAAAAAAATCTCGTCCAATTTCACCATACCAGAACTAATTTTGACTTTTAGTGATTGGTATTAGAGTCTGATTAAATCCAATTTGTTTCATGGTGAAATTGGAGGAGAGTTCTTGCCACAGGAAACGCAACGCCATACAACTGCTTTATAATCTACTACGTTCTTTGCTAAAAGGGAGATACATATCTCCCGTATGACATTTTTGACAACATTACATTGTTGCAAGTTTGACGCTTTCAACGTCATTTCAAGATTGGAGGTTTTTCGATTCTAATATGAGACTCTTACAATAGGCACCCACTTTTTGGATTATTTTGTTGTAGTGACCAAAACTCTTTCCCCAGAGTAATTTCATTAGATTTGGAATGAAGAAATAAATACGGCGGGCTTAAACCGAAGAATAAAGGGTATAATAAGTTTGCATAATTTCACCACTTCACCTTCGTTGCCCACAGTGTTTTCATGCCCAACACAATGACATTCCTTTTTTCGGTACAAAACCAATTTTTTCAGACTAAGTAAGAGGTTTTTCATATCGTGTACCATCAGGTTCGCCAGTGTGGTGAAATAATCCAACCTACTACGTTTCTGTAACTCGTCTCGATCAATGTTCTTCATTGAAATGGTCAATTTGATGTCGTAATGACGTCACGTTTACTTGGTATGCTTCTACAAGTAATGCGTCGAACTGTCGATTATTATTCTTACTGGCTTTTGAGGTGATTGATGACAATTGTATTTGGGAAAGAATTTTGTAGTGTTCTTACATAAAAATTCCCCTAAGGGTTTATTTAAACTTTTATGCGAAAAAATTCAACTTACAATGATAGAAAATTTTTTTTAATTTGCAGAATTTTTTGTACTCAATGCATACAGTTTAAAAATGTTTATGGAAATAAAATTTGTGTCTACAATTTAGTGAACATACTTCGGACAAATAATGGAGAATGGTCTAGGACGCAATAAAATTTCCTACCGGGTGGCAACTTATTATTTGTTTTAATAATTTCTTTTGATATTTATTTGCTAACAAAGCTTTCAGCTCGGTTATTTTTAGTAACAAGCAGTTGTTAATTTCTTTGCTCGTATATTTACACTATATATGCACATACAGTGCCTCTGAAAATATATTTTGCGTGCAAAAATTGTTTCATAAATTTATATATACATAAAGTTCATTTCAATATCATAAAGCATAGAAAACAAATTTTTAATTTAACAAATTTAAAAAAAAATTCTTTAAAACTTTTAATTTTCGTCTCCGAAATCTCAGAACCTTTTCGAGTATGCAGTTTCGTAGACTACTTAATTTTAGTACTATTAATAAAAAGTGCAATTTTTATTTGCGAATTTCCATTGATTTTTGATAATTCTTTTTACTGACGGTCATTTCGTGCATGCGTTGTAAGGAAGAAAATGTGCAAACCCGTTTACGGAAAAATTTATCAAAAATCAATGGGGAGTTTTAGAAAATTAAAATTGCAAATTTAAAATTTTTTGTACAATTTTTTGTATTGTACAAAAATTTAATGGTCTACAAAACTGCGTACTCGAAAGGATTCTAAAAATTGTGAGGAAAATTGAAAATTGTAAAGAATTTTTTCTTTCAATTTTATTAAATTATTGTTAAATATTTACAACAAAAAAATTGTAATTTTTATGCTTTATGATTTGCGAAAAAAAATTAACATGAGAAATATTGTTACTCTTGGAAAAAAAATTTCAGTTGCAAGTCACTGTGCATAATTTTGTGCAAGTACATTGTGACACTTCGCTCTTTGCCTTCATTTACTCTGTTAACTTTTGCCAAACCTTGCGTTTGTTTTTCATTAGGGCCTTCTTCATGTTTGCATACAATGTTTAATTTTAAATTCTTCCCTTTCTTATTAATTGGCTAGTCATAAAAATCATTTTGTTTTTACTACAATTATATTCATTCGATTTGTAAATGACAACATTTTTAATTTGCAAATTGTAATTGTTTCGCTGTATCGGTTAATTAATTGCCCATCCTTTTACGAGTACATCGAGCATTTATCATTGTCACCGGTTTATTTAGTCAGTAATCACAATTTGCAATGCCAATAATAGCAGCAGTTAAATTGTTTAATGGGGAATTATCTCTAAGTAGCGAGCTGTGGCTCAATGCTAATGCAAAAATACTTTGCTGAAGAATTCCAACTGAATGAATTTTATTACAATAGCAAGTGCCGTCATTACATAATATCGACATATTTTCTAACTATCTGGATGTATAGAGATCTTTGGTCTAATAATATTATTTGGGCTTCTCACGAATGCATATCGAATGATATAATGTTTTAAAAATTAAGAAAATGAAACGGAATATTTCAAATTGAATACAGAAATATTACAGAAAAATTATAATTGCAATAATCCCGACAAGAGCTGTACAACACTGCGACCCAGAAGCTCTTTAGTATCCCTCTATCGCTCTCCTAGCGTTTCAAGCGCAACAGGAGACTAGGAGACTCCCTTGGTATCCGCGCACATAGCAATTGAAAGAACATAACTCTTACTCCAGTCCATGCCAGCCACCACTCACATAGGATGTGTTGAGTCGTCTTGTCCTCCTCCAGATATATGATAGATGGATAGATTACTACTAGGGTAAAAGAGAAACAAAGCTACACTGCGATGATAAAAATATTTTGTAACCCTGTAGCACGCTAGAAAGTTCTTAGTGGGCGGATTTTTCACACCTTGGGGGTCAACCATGCTCGAGTTAAAGTACCTCAATCACTATCTGAGTCTACCCACCCAGTGATTAATCCATTGGAACCCTTTTCTTAGCTGGTCGTTTAGTTATGAGCGCGACGTTCATAGCCTGTTTGAGCTTCAACTGGCGCGTGCTGAAATTGCCCCCACTTCGGCCGGAAAACTAAAGGCTAGCTATTTACGCACCACTAAGCCAACCTCTCCCCTCATTCATCTTCGACCCGTCAGCGTATCAATGTATACATTGATCTGGAGTCAAGATGTGGGAACCCGTTTGGCCATATAACTCGATCAGGAATTCTTACGTGAAACTTTCTGCCGAAGCAGTGCTCCCTAGTCATGGAGTCAGAAATTCTATATATTTTCTGCACTTATAACTGGATCCTGGATACTTGAACGAGACTTGTTATCAAGGAAAATCCCTTCAGGTATACGGCGTTGCATCTCTTTTGAATTCGCTGTAGCCTATATAAAAATAAGGAGAGGAGTCCAGCGCAGAAGAGAATCCAAAGTCACGGTTAGACAATATCTTATGATTTATAAGATGACCGATAGGAAGGCCAATCTTTGCAGTTTGCTTAATCGTAGTGTGGTGGTTTTTGCTGAGTTTTTTGGCACCAGATCATGGAAGGCCACGTTACATTCGGCCAAACGATCGTACAGTAGAACAACGCTATAAACTTTGATTTCATACCCCATATCCCTCTTCCACAGCCCTACTTGGCTCTTGGATATTTACTTAGACTTTTATTAAAATCCAAGGAATTCCAACTAAGTAAGCCTTCTATCGAGCGTGATGTCCAGGCACTTAGCTTCGCCAATCATCGTCTTTTCAAGAGTAAACGAACCAAATTGTACCTTCTTGTAAATGGTACGAGAACGCCATTTTGGGAGCTCACCCTCTTTGGCACATCACATGGTTGACTACAACAATGGAGACAGGACACCTCCAGAAAGGCGCACAAAGCAATCTCCCTAGACTCATAGGCGTTTTCGTTTTTACCAACCAACTGGTGTAGGGCTGAATCTGTAAATGTTTCTTTGATATATGCAAATTGACTGCGGTGCTAGGGAATGGGAGAACTCAATTTATTCATGATGTGTAGATCAAGAAGTCTTTCGAGTTATGAGCCTGTATAATTTAGGTAAGTTCAGGCGCTATTGCCCAGTTTGGGAATAAAAATAGTGGATAGCTTACTCAAAGTATTTGGTAAATATTCCCAGCTAAAACTAAAAAGGCAGATAATAAAAATACTGATCGGAGGGTCGACGATAATATCGATACATATCTGCATTAATGCTGGAAATATTCCAGACCCACTTGCCGCTCTGCAGACATAGTCGACGTTCTGTCTCTGGAGATCGGTGAGGTAACCTGGAACCAGCCTTCAATCAGCTCTGCTCAATCTACACACTCAAAAATGATATCACCTCAGATATACACCGAAAAGATCAGGTTTTAGTCCACAATAAATTCCATTGTGCAACCCAGATTTGCGCAATCTGTTTCTGAAACCAACTGTCGCCTGCAACGAAAACCAAACAAACCATGGGAATTCAAATTCGCATTTTATTTATTTATTTTTTTGACTTCCCACCCGATTGTGGATGGATGTCTTCCTTAGCTTCTCTGCCCTTCAGTCCTCTCAAAACCAAAAAAAAAAATACTTGAAGTGAATTCTAAACCTCAAACCGTTATAATGATGTGGATTAACTCCGATTTGAGATGAATAACTTATAGTTTTGACATGTGATTAGACTACTAAAACTATAAAATTAATTTTAGTAATAGTTTTGTGCAAATTGCCAAGAAGAAAATCGGTGCATAGTCGCGCACAAAACAATGCAAAGTTATAATACTGAATATTTTGCGCTAACAATTTACATCTGAAGTTTTATTATTTTCTATAAACAAACTTTCGTTGCACAATTTTCAGTTGTTCGGTGTTCCCTTATTAAATGCGCATTGTAAGTTATAAAAATAATTGTAATTTATAGAAATAATTAAAGAAAAAGTGAAAAAAAAATTAACAATCACATCGTAATTACAACAATCAGTCGAATTAGCAGCTCACTTTGTTAATTGAGATTGAGCGCAGTATTTCGTAGAATAGAACAAATTTATTACATTTATGTTGTTGCTTTTTTCTTCTTCAATAATTGCACTCATTTTCTAAACGTTCAACTTTTTTGTTATTGTTATTGTAACTTGTCGAATCTCGCATTTGTAATTTGAGCATTTAATTAACGCCCATCTGCGCGCTTCTGGCCATCCTAAATACAGCGAATGGCAATTATTAAAAAATAGCAACAACAACAACAACAACAACAATTATTATATTGTAGAAAGTAATTGCGGGTAACAAGAACAATTAAAGACAACACTTACCTTACAACAACAACTTTACCATCGCACTCTGGTAGCAACAAATTGGCAAGCATTCCGTCGGTAGGCGTTGCCACATGAAGAATAGAAAATGAGAATAACTCCGCCAAATAGCACAACAAAACAACAACACCAAAATGCCAGATGAAAGTAAGCAAATAATTGCGAAAAATAAAATATAAATGAAAAATTCTTTGGGCGGGCAAGCTATGTAGAAAATAAAATACTGACACACTTTTTCGCGCAGTAAAATTGGAAAAAAAAACAAAAATTAGATAGAACAAAACACAGGCGGGCAATGATAAACAGAAAAAGGTAGTAATAAATATGTAGGTGATTGTATGAAGATGCATTGGCTATTATAAATTGAAGTAATAGTACATAATAAGTGTCGAGCAAACGGACAGACAAGACAGCGAACAAAAAACAAAACCTGAAACAAAGCACGCAATTCGGAATATTGGAGTAGAGGAGGCAGTGTGGAAGAAAGTTATGGTTATTTCTTCTCATTTTTAAAAATATTTGCTGATCACGCCAAAGATATACTTTATTAAAATAGAAGAATAAATGTTAACGATTAATAAAGAGCTGTCCCAAAAAGTGACCCACAAATTTTATTTCAACAGCTAAATGTGGTAACATCGAACAATTTCTACAGAATTCGTTTCATTCAAAAGGCTTTCGACTTCGTTCGGTAAAGTCTCAGGTTCAATATGATCGAATACAAATTAATTGTACTAACTTTGCAGCAAACTTGTTACTGCATGCTTAAAATTAAGTATTTAATAGATTGCTCCACTTTCTGGTGATAGCCGTTCCGGCCTCTTCCTCTACTTGAGAGAGTAGGAATCTCAAAGGGGGTTGTATGCTCGAGCCGGGTTCCACCAGTTTTACCTCGGCTGATCTCCTAGCACACTCGCAGGGACGCCACTGTGCACGGGCCAAGTATGAATTGCGAGTGTGTTGCGGAGAGATTGCAGAGATCCTCGCACGGCTCCGAACGCAGATGATCGTGTTAGTCGTGGTCGATTTTACAACCTTGATCGCCGCCTGATTGTCTACAGCAAAGGCAAGCTTTGAAGAATCAAAGTCCATTATGCCTACTAATTTTACCGTTATGTCAATTGTAAAAGCACAGCTTGGAATACAGTACAGCAATCTGAAAGCCTGTGCGCTTCCCTCTATAAAAATTGTTGGGGGAAAACTCTTGATCTTATTCATTTATCAATTTTAGAGCTATCCGTGAAGTTTGCATCTTCGCATCTCTCATCAGAGTTCAGTGCCGTGTCAGATTCCCAATCACTTCTGTTGGCGAAATGAACCTTGAAAATGTGGCTAAAGTCGAGTTCTGCGATCTAATAGTCACATCTTTCAATAAGTTAAAAAAAACCAATAAAACTCTGAATAAGGTTTGATTCATACTGCATTTTTCTTTAGAAATTGGTATAAAATAACTTCTTTCAGATTAGCATCAGCAACAGAAAAAGAAGGAAAACATCGACTTACTAAATGAATTTCAATTCAGGTTTGATTGGAAATTGCACCAAAAAGATAAAAATATCATTTCAATTAAGTTGTCAATCTTAACTTATCATAACTTGAATGCCTAACTTCATTAAGGGCTTACAAAAAAAAGCAAAAGTTTCTAAAATTCAAAATACAAAAATTTATATGTGTGGAAGGAAAAGCACTACCTTCCTGAAAATTTTGGAATATGTAAAGAAATTTAATATATGTATGTACTTTGATTTTCAATTGCAGAAATTTCAAAATTTTGTTTTCAAACTATATATTTTACCTTTACATTTTTTGTAACTATAACAGTAACAGGAAAACTATCTGGAGGTTCTTTGACAGAAATTTTTACGTAGGGACTTCCCCGGAAATTGCGCCGCAGAAGAGTTGGCTAGAAAGTAGACGGAATTATCTTTGGTAAACGCGGCCCAGAAGGCGGGCTAACATCTGTCTTTTAGCAAGTGCCAACTAAGGCCATTCAAAATGCTAACGCACGCGTTGGATTATGTAAGCCCGAAAACGAAGATCCTTCCGCAAAGTCCTCCATAAAGTGGATGGGCACAGTTCCAATTGTTGCGCACGATGCGGGATGGGCTAATTCTGGTCTTCTTCGATACTTTGCTCCACAGCAGCAATAGCGTATTCGGTACGCACTATAGGGCGTCTCTGCGGATCCGCATTATCGACTAGAGTAAACTTGGTGGGAACCCGATCCAAGGCTGCTCGAATAATCGACTCTGCTGGGCGATTATATCGACGGAATATTTGTTGTAGCGCGCGATACGTCGTGCGAACCGAACCATTATTTTGGTAATAAATTTGCATGATTTGCAAACATTGTTCCGGAGTAAGTTTGTTCATTGTGAAATGGCAAACCAAGCTGAGTGTAAATCACGTAACAGTTGTCAAAACGGCCAACTCCGAAAAAATATAGCCTCATTAAAAACCACACGTCTAAAAAAAAAACATGGATATTTCACTTCCTATGCCACCATTATTTACCTAAAACAACACGACAAGCAGTATAGCACGAAATCAGAAATCAATCAACCAATGCAATGTACTTTTGGTAGCTCTTACCATGCTCCTAATAAATTTCAATCCAGCACAAATTTCCAACCCGCCTCAACAAGCGGCCGAGATCAAATGACCCTACATGGCTAACGGTAGTTTCGGAAGCCCACCTACAAGTTAGCAAACCAAAAGAAGCCAGTAACCGAAGAACACAAAGAAGGATGAACAAAACAAAAAACGCAAAGCTTAGTTAGTATGAGGATGAGGAGGTACGAAAAGAATGTGCTTTGATGTGAATATGTGTGCATTTTTAAGGGCATACCAAAATACAGCTGGGAACTGAAATCGAACCGCAAGCGATAATGTTGTGATCGTCATGATCATCATGATCGTCAACAACAACAATGAGGAGCAACGTTAAGGTATAAATATTTAGTTATGCGGCAACTAATGCTTCGATGATCATACGCGTCCGATCGAGCTCGAGTAGTCAAGCGATCAAGCGATCGAGTGATCAAGCAACCAATACACCAAGAAATGGATCAACTGATCAATTGATCAACTAATGAACTGATCATGTGATCATAATGATGTTATGCCGCGAAATATCAATGTAATGATGCCGTAGTTGATCTTCGCCAATGAAGCATGGCATTTGTGCAGCGATTTTGTTATTGATGCCCCACAACAACAAAGCAAAAACGAAAGAAAAAAACACAAAATTTGAAAGCAAACAGAAAAATAAATGTTTTTCGTATATCTTGCCACAGCGCATAATGACGATCGTGCAATGAACTTCACGTCAACGATAACCGCGGCCTTACGCACCTCTGTTGCACTCTACACCTCTTACCACTTCCGCTCACCCCACCGCTCGCAACATCCCCACACCATCGTTTTTTTTTCACTGTTATTGTTCGCCCACTCGTTGCGCAGACTCATCGCGCCCTCCTACCTCCTCTTGGATCGGCGGGATCGGCGGCAAAAACAATTTTGCATTATTGTTTACTTTGCTGTAATGTATACGGAACAACAACAACAAAGAAGCTAAACAAGAACAACAAACAAATTGTTTTGAGTGCAGGAAAATTGCAAGCAACCGATCATGCGCATCTCCTGCGACACAGCCAACAGCAATGCCAGCAGCAACAACAGATCGAGCTGAGGCCACCACCATAGCCTCTCTTGTCACCGTCAGTACGCTTGCCATCAACTCGTTCGTTCGCTTGCTCGCCGGCTGTCAGTATTGAGACGAATGTGAACGCCAGTGAACTGCAGCATCAAATTGCAAAATTCCAACGAAGTTTGCAACAACTGCTGCCGCAATCGACGAAAGAGGCAGTCAGAACAATAATAACAACAGTGGCTTTGTTATTAACAACAGCAACATCTGTTGCAATGCCTGGCGGCGGATCAGCGAATAGAGCACGCCAATTGATTGCAGTGGAATGAGCTGCTGGAAAACGGCGGCAGAGTGAGGCATTTGGGTTTGCAGAGTGCAGTGTGCAGAGTGCGCAGAGTGAAGAGTGGTGAGTGGAGAAAGAAATCACATATGGCCAGATTGGTGCGACGTGTTTTGTTGTTCTTGTTGCGCGCCTTGTAGTTGCTGTTATTGCTGCATTGCGTCGGCATTGGTGCGTCACACTCCGCCGCCAGAAGCGGGCTAACCATAAACAGATAGGGGCATAGATACATAAAAGGGAATGTACAATAGATATGTACATATGTATGTATGTATGTATGTATGTATATATAGCCAACAATGCAGTCTTTGTTAATGTCAGTGCTTTGCTGTAGATTTCTGCCACATATCTGCAATATAATGACTGACATGTTGTTGTTTTTTGTTTCTTTTTTTTTTGTTTGTTACGTTTGAATGCGCTTTGAGAGTAGAGCAAACTTTACCAACGCATATGCACACACACACATTTACATATGCATGTGTGTGTGTGTGTGTGTGCCAACTTGGAGCGCAGCGTTTTCTTGCAGCATCTTTGCGCAGTGCTTGCATTGTTGTTGCAAAACATACACGATATCGAATTACAACAGCAGCCATAGCAATAACTGCACTATGCGAGAATATCAACAAAAACAAAAAAAAAGCAAGAAACAAAACAGTAGCAGCTATTCAACATCAGTTACACAAACAAATGAGCACACCGTTTTACAAAAACAACATGTAATTTAGTATGTAGCTTAGGCAATGAATTCATAACCGGCGAACAGCAGTTTCCACAGCGAGTTAACGCAGAAACGCACGTACATATAGGGTTTTCACGCGATTCCCAGTCGACTTTTTTACAACTACTTAGTACCTTGAAACTCCCAGTCGAACTTCTCATTTCAGTCGCTGTCATCATCACGAACAACATCAGTAGTAAGGAGTTTCTACGCCAAAGCTACATAGATAGATTGCTCTGATGTTCGCATTGTCACAGTCCGAGAATGGTGGAATTCAAGCTTGCGCCTTCCGCGGACCGGGAATTCTCTCTTTGCCAAATTGACACCAGCCATTCATTAGCTGACGTCATAAAAGTATGCTCGCTGCTCACATTCGGCCAACCATTCCCGCAGTTTGAAATGTAGATACAAGAACCAAACAAAGCTTAGCTTCCGTCAATCTGGTCATGCAACATGAATCAAAATTTTTGTAGATTTATGGAGCTTGGTGCTCTACAGGCCAGTCGGAACGTTGCATTCGCAGCGAACCCCATTTGCAAACAGTAACATCTTGGTTATTGTGGCGGAAAATAGTTCAGCAAACACTTGCCGAGATTCGAATTCCATCCTAGACTCTAGGCGCACTAGAAGTTGTTGAAGTTTTAACATAACCCATTTTTTGTGAAATTACTTTTCTACGCAAAGTTGCAGTCCTTGGGCGAATGCAAATCCGAATCGGTACCTTATTTTGGCCCCGACTATCGTGGCGCCTTTGAAATCATCTTTCGAACTGTGTCCAGTGTCATCATAAAATGAACTAACACCTTTACTGTCCCATAAATCCCATTACCGGCGGCCGAACAATCATCCATTGCGGTTAAACTTCCTAATCGTCACCTTATCTTAAGCGCCACCTTTTAGCCTCTATGTATGTATGCCTATTTAAAACAACCATCCACAATTCCACATTCTTTTTGCTTCCTCGTCACATCGCAACGTTTCCTGTTTCTGACCACACGGTTTGTCACATCAATTACCTTCGTTTACTCACTCATTCTCTTCTAACAGAAAATCGGTCGTTTATCGACCGTTCTATTTCTCCGATCTCATATAAAGTTGTTTCTTCGGCTTCATATTTAAATAATCCGGTGGGCTAATTTCCAAGCAGGGAGTATCTCGGTAGAATGTTATCTTCCGTTCGCATAAACAAATAACTTTAACTTTACGCAACTCAATAAAAAATGGGCGTCAAAACCAACGATTTCGTTGGCCAGTCGATTGAACCATTTCGAGACATAACGAGTTCATCAAATGTTTACTTCCGATGGATTCAGTTAATTGCTTGACACGTGGTATGGGTATGGATTGAGGTACGTAATCTGCAATGGTGGCTCTATAGCGCTGGCTGTGACGCTGGTAACGTTCTAACACTTGAAGCATTAAAACTGATTATTAAATGTTGATTTACCGCCATGAAGCCGACTACGAATGTTTTTTTGTGAGAAATCTCAGCATGGTAAAAATATACACGGAGTTTTCCCATTGCCTACCGAAAGCCGAATGCTATTAGAAATAAATGTTTCTATATTTTCTTTCTGTTTTTTAAAGCGTTACTACATAGGCCAATCGAGTTTGGGCACTCTGGATTACGGTACATACTGGTATTCAAGGAAACGACATTGCGATATTTCCGATATCTGCGGTATAAGAAAGGGGCGCTATTCTTTTTGGTCAAAGAAGAAGCGGAATCTCACAGGAAACTATACTAGACCAATCTATCTATCGTGGGCATATCAAAGAACATCCTAAGAATCACCTGACTCGATTGGAGACAGCAAATTTTGTATAATATTCTTATTCATATACAAATGACAGTATGAAATCCAAAAATTTAAGTACATCACCAAAATATATCTCTATAAACGGGGGCACAATGAATGTCAAGGTCACAGTGATCAATTCTCAACAATTTTAATAATAATAACTGCATAGTCAGAGCTCATATTGGCGCAGAAATTTCAGTATCAGTGTCAGTTTGCCCTTTACACATCTCGCCAAAGCATTGTTGTACAATATGCAACATTTAGGATAGAGAATTGATTCAAAGAAGTGTTAAAGTTGATTGCAGTCGATTGGCTAGTCTCAGATTTAAATGATAACTGAAAGGCATACAAGGTCAAAAGTTCTTGATTTGTGGACCAGGGCGCGCTCGATGTGGTTTCTACCAATAGAAAGAGAATGGTGCTTGCTTTGACCACCAGCGGACTGCTCCTGCGCAAATGAATTTGGGGTCAGCGATTGCCGAGGAAAACCCGCGACGTGCAAATTCACGGAGTCTATTTAGTCAGTGATTAACAGTAGGCGCTTTAACAAAGCTTCTTGGGCTAAAGGAGCGGTAAACCCTAATATTGCTAACTGTCTGGACTGAACAGTGTCCGAGAGAAACTATCAGCCATTTACACGATGATTAAGTGGAATCATCTTACCGCATTCATTTTATCAGCCCAGATTTAGCGAAGCTAAGATTACGACAACTTGAGCTTTACAGGATGGGTATCGCATAAGTAAAAATTAGAGGCCTATAATTTTGATTTAATTGTGTTGCTAATGAAGAGAGAATTCGTTGTGCTGAGGGCGATGATACCGAGTGGTCGAAGGGCTCTTCAAAAACTTCAGAAACCGGCTTTAAGCTCAAATGCACTGTTGGTATAAATAAGTCAGGCCAAAAAATTAAATATGTGGTTTTGTTTTTATGTTTAGTTTTTATGATATCATAAAAAAGAGAAATATAGTTTTAGGTTATGAAAACAAACAACATTCAAAATAATCAACAAAGGGCGCGTTCACAAGTCAGTGCAATATGTTGGATATTAAAACTGTCGATTGGATTGGGAGGCCCAGCAGAATTGCGTTGACCTTTTCGCCTTAGATTTTAAAAGTTCCGCGAATAATAAAAGTAATTTAAGCTAAGCTATAAGTTGAGGCAGTGACAGCGACAATTGAGGTGAAGGGAAAGAAGCGCAACTGCCAATATTTTATTCATAAGTGCATTTAAAATAAAATTTTATTTCATGTAATGATTGACGCAACAGATTATTGCCTGTATTCTCAAGTTCGAGGACATGCAAACATTATATAAGTACAATAAATACTTGCAACACTTTTTTGCCTCGAGCAAACCTTCTGCCAACGAAACACCAAAAGCGTACAAACATGCAGACGCAATCGTGCCTAGGTACTCGCGAGTGCAACGAGTATACTACGAGTACCCATAGGTATAATCGCAAATGCAAAAATTTCACACATCGACAGATGCGTTTTACGATTTGTATTTTTTTTTAATTTTTTTTTTTACATTTTACTTGTCAAGCGGCTTAAGGCGTAACGAAATTGCAAAAATGCGCATTTTATAACTAAATAGCTAACCACATTCCACGCTATCCAAGCGCTGCACACAAACAACAACTAAATGCTTTCGTTGCGCCGCACCTACCGTCATGCCATGATTTTCCACTTACGTGAGATGAGCGCGCGAAAAAGTGAAAAACGAAAAAAAAATTATAAATAAATAAAAAAAATAAAAATAACGCCGGCTTGTCGCAGCACACTAACAGCGTTTGCAGTTATTATGCATTGCGAACGTTGTTGTTGGTTTTTTGTTTTAATGTGTGGTTGCAACCTTTCTTCATACAGCTGGCCATGTCGAGCTTTACGGTCGCCTTGCGGCGTTTGCTTCGGCGCGACGTAAATGCACCAAGAAAGTTGCACAAACAAAAAACAAAACACACCCAACACTAGCAACAAACATAACTGAGTGCAAAGCGCGACTCTCAACGGCCATCACCAGCGGCATTGCAAGATATTTGCGGCAACATTATATTTGCTTTTTGTTTTTTTTTTTTTTGTCAGCATTACTTGGCTTTTTCTTTTTGCATGTCTGCAGCATTTCTGCTTTTTTTTCTTCTTTTTCCTTCACTTAGATAGACCCTTTCTTTGGCGTCACAGCCATTTTGCGTCACCCAAAGCAACAACAGCAACAACAAACCACGAACGACAGTTAACATTACAAGAAAACAGCAAATATTGGCAGCATGGCATCAAGCACACATGGCAACACTTTTCGCAAACTGCGATAAGTTTCTGCATAACTTGGCGCAAAGCCAAGCTAGTGAAGAGAATGAAAGGGGGAGAACGAGAGAGAGCGAGGCAGAGAGGAGAAGTAAAGTTATAACAAATAGGTGGCAGCAAACCAACTCCAACTCGAATCGTTTACATTTTCCGACCAGCAGCAATTCAGCATTTTTTTATGTTGCAACAACTTGGACCCAAACAGCAGCCACAAAAACAAAAAAAAAACACAAATAACCTGAGCAACTGCTATTATTTCGCGCGCGCGTGCGTTGCAATGTTGTGAAATGAGCGAGCGAGCCGGGGGAAATAGTGGTGTGGTGTTGAAGGGGATTGAGGGGGGCAACATTGTTGTTGTTGTATACCTACAACACGATTTTCCGGCCCCTCCGATAAGCGCCAGCAACCAAACACCAAAGCGCCATCTATTGCACCGAAATATCCCACCCGTTGGTGACTTGTTCGCCACGCGCAAGTTTTCCCTGCTAAAAGCGCGGCCGTTTTTAAACTTTTTTTATTGCCACTTAACGCGTTTATTGCAAGTCATCATAATCGTACGCATCTGCTTGATCACCTGCCCGTCCCTCGAAATCGCCCACCTGCACCACCACCACCACCACCCCTCCCCCAACTATGTACATACATGCGGCAAGTTGTCTTGCTCTTCACGTGCAATTTTCGTCGTATGGAATTTTTTAGTAAAAAGTGAAATTTTCTTTTTAATGGCTTCAAGGCGCGTGGAAAATTATGCATTTTTCCTCTGGCTTAGCGGTCTGCATGCAGAAAATGTTGTCTAAACGAGACGCCGCGACACGCCGCTTTCAATTCAATTGCATCAAGGGAAATTTTGTGTTACCTGCTGCTGGTTGCTTGTTAATTCGATTTTTTGTTTTCAATTTTACAAATTTTTTAGTGAATTGCAATAAAAACGGATTTTACAGCCAGCCAGCTGCTACATACATCTCGCAACGCCAGCTAAACGATTTTTTTTTTTCAAATCGCAACACTGCTCCCACAAAGATAAACGTGTTTTTCAAGAGATGTTTTTTTATATTCACCTCACTTTATTTTTTATACCGTTTATGAAGATAAAATAATATTAAAACTTTGGTCCGATATTTCTATGTATAAGAAGATATTGACCCATACCCAAATATACCAGAATGATCAGGAGGGCGACGATTAAAACTCCTTCATTTAGACACCTAAATTTATGCGGTAAGACTTAATATAACTTCTGACCCTCTTTGTCTCCGATTTGTTGAATGATGAAGAGGTGGAACCATCCTTTTAGATTCTTCTCAGCGGCCCTACATTTGTGAGACTGAGATTCAAGAGCTCTCAGGTGTGGAGGTCAGCCGCATGCGGAAATTCGTTATGGGCACGCAACATTGTAAGAGGATCATAGTATAACAGCCCAATGTGCCACAGATCGAAGACGATCTCGATACGTGGTCGGTCTGGTCCATTCGAATCGTTTCCCATACAAATCGCAACATCACTCTGACTTTACTCAACAAATCGAGTTCGATACGACGTCGGGCTAGTGAACTCGATCGGGTGCACTCGAATCGAACCAAAAATTAACTAATTTCTCTTCTTTCTTCGAGTTTCGAGCGCACCGCTTAGTCTCTGGTACACTAAGTTTGTTCATACACCAAATCACCTCCAGAGAGAACTGACCAACTAGACCAAAATTGGCACAACTCTTCGCTCTATGGTGTGGCTTGGGCAAGTCTCCCACCCATATTCATGGATATGGAAATGTAAATAAAAGTCATATTAATATATTGTCTGATTTACTTAAGTAAACATGTTTTGTAAACTTCATCGTGCCGAATTAGTGACTATGTACATTAAGAATAGTCGTTCAATTGTGTTAACTCAACGTGCATATCGTGCAAAATATCGTGGCTAAAATAGCGCTCAACGGCAAAACAATTCGATTGCTGGCTCAGTGAAGTTATTGACGGCATGAGAGAGAGTCTGGCTGAGCATCCAGGTGTCTCGTATCGCATCCGAGCTCAGCAGTTGAACTTCAGTGGAACCACTTTGGAGTGCATTTTGAAGAACGATATCCATTTGTTTCCATTTAGTGTGCTCGAAAATGCGTTACAAAGGTCTGACTGTCATCGGGTTTCAACAAGCCGGCACGTCACACCTCACTGGAACCCAAACAAGGTTCCTTTTGACGTGTGATGTAAAAATGACGCGATATTGACTGGCCACCAAGATCTCCGATTTAACCCCGGACTTCTTTTTGTGGGATTATTTAAAGAATAAAGTTTACACCAGTAATTCGAAGACTATTGCCAAGCTCAAGAATAATATACGTTCCGAAGAAGTTATGGATAATGCCCGCAGCTGAATTCTGTCTGCGGTGGTCAATAGAAGTGGTAATTTAATCGATGATGTTTTTAAAAAGTTGTCCACATAAATCGTGAAAGATTTAACCAAATAAAAAACACCATTATTTGCATCTATTCTTTCTTTAAAAATTTATTCAACATTCTCTTACCAGAGAAACTGATAGCGTACCTTGTATGTAAAAGGATGAAAATAAATGCATAAAATTAAAGGATTGTTTTGTTGGGAGTGAAAAACAATAACGAAGTGAAGCGATGAAAAAAACCTTAGCTACGAAGACCTGGTTTTTACGACAATCGGGCGAAGTAAACGCTTTTAATCTGCTGGCGATTTCACCAGGCGGGTCACCGGTCGAACGTTCACCAGAACGAGTCGGATCGTCGATTAGCCTAAACTCGTGAAATTATGTGCGCTATTTACTTATCAATCATATAAAATAAGGTCACATATCAGTGATTGTTCGGATATGGGGTTTTACTTTAAAACTATTTATAATATTATTGTACTTTATATTGTATGAGAAAATGAAACAGTGTTTTAAAATTTAGTATGATTACACTAAAAGTGAAGTAATAAATAAAAGTTAAAATCAAAAATTTATGATTTGGCAAAAACTATTTGTTTAAAATCATTATAAAAATATTTCCATTAGCATGTTTAAATAATTTTCATTTATATTTGAGAATATTTATAGAATAGAGTTTGATATTAATTTTCTAGTGTATTTCTTATTAAAAAATTTGTTTCGATTAAAAATTTCTCAAATACCTTTCATCTGACACCAAAATTTGTTCATTTAACACATTTTTTTTAAATTTTTCTTGAATAAATATTGCACCTTTTGTTTGTAACACAAATTGCCATATTTAACACATCATTATTAATTTGTAATGTAAGTTGGCAACCCTTTCACATTTTGTAATATAGTTCTTGGAAAATTTCACTATTGGGGTTTCTCTCACAAAAACAGCATGCGATTAATTAATTAAAAAAAAAAAAACAAAGAATGGGGTATAGAAATCCTCATCCTACGCCATCATCTCACAAATTTCTCCTCCCCCACGCCATAACGATCATTTTACCGCACAGTGTAATTAATTTGTAAAATATAGAAATATTGTATGTAACTTACTTTTATACTTCAAAAGATTTTAAAAGTTGTTTCAAAAGCGCCATATTAATACGAAATTTTGCACAAACCTGTAAAAAAGAATATAGAAATTAATAAAGTATTAAAACTATGTATTAAAGTTTTAAATTTTGTAACAGGAACCGAAAATAATAGTTATAAAAAAATCATTGCGAATAATTCATTCAAAACAAAATTTGTGTACATCGAACGATCGATTATGTCATATGCTATGCAAATCTAACCTTATTTTTATTTACAAGTTTTTTATCTTAAATCGTTTCAAAATCGTTATTTTGTGATTTTTGTTCTTCCGATTCTATTTGATCGATAATTTGTGATATTAATTTTCGATCATAAAAGATATTATGGTCAACGCCAACAAATTTATTCGTGTTTATTATGATCGAAAAAGTTAAATCCAAGAATAACGATTGCTTTTTATCGATAAAATTAAATCACAAAGTATCGATAAATTGTGATCGGAAAAGTTTAAATACAAAAATAACATTAGTGTTGATCGAAAAAAATAAAGTCAGAAAATATCGATAAATTGTGATCGGAAAAACGTAAATCCAAGAAAAACGATTATTTTTGATCGAAAAAAATAAAAACCTTAGAATATCGATCAACTTCGATCGGAAAAATTTAAAGCCAAAAATAACGATTATTTTTTATCGAAAAAAATAAAGTTAGAAAATATCGATAAATTGTGATCGGAAAATTTTAAATCCAAGAATGACGATTATTTTGGATCGAAAAAAATAAAATCACCAAATATCGATCAAATATAATTGGACAAATTTCAATCCAAGAATAACGTTTATTTTTGAATTGAAAAAATAAAAATACAAAAAACGATCAACTTTATCGAAAAAATAAAAATAAAAAAGCGATCAAACTTTATCGAAAAAATTTAAATCACAAAATATCGATCAAATGTGATCGAAAAAATATAAATCACAAAAAACGATATTTTTAATAAAAATTGTGACCGTTACTGTCAGTGCTTTGTGCTATCTTCCATTTTTATTTCAACTGAATAAATAACAGCAAAATAGTTGAAGTTTAATTCTCCTAAAATAGCAGGCAGTAAAATGCACTTTCTAAAATGCTTCAATAATATTATTAGTTATAAATAAATGATACTAATTTAAACACAAATTAAGTGTAAACATTTTTTTTGTAAACGTTTGTGAAAAGTTTCTGTTGCATTCAGTGGGTGCCACCCATAAACCATGTACATATGTATGTAAAGTAAATGTATAACAGTAAATTCATGCTATTCATGTGAATGAAGGAAACGAAAAATAAAAAAAAAATCGTTACCAAAAAATTCTTTGCTGCTACTGCTGCTGCTGCCAAAAAAAAAAACAAAATCGTTCAACGTATTGAGGGCACATTTGACAAATTATCGACCGCACAGCAGCTAACTGCGATTAATTGTGGTTATCAATAAAAATTAATTGCACCATGTTGCTGCCACAGCGGCCACAAAGCATTCGGCTTGCAACAAGCTGCTACATTGCAGTTTGATTTATGTATTGTTTGTTAATTTCTACACGAATTTTGTGCAAAAAAAAAAAAAACAAAAAACAGAACAAAGTTTTGAAAAACTATAGTTAATTCTTAAGGTGGCGTGGGCCA
This sequence comes from Anomoia purmunda, assembly GCA_951828415.1. Lineage (NCBI taxonomy): Eukaryota > Metazoa > Arthropoda > Insecta > Diptera > Tephritidae > Anomoia > Anomoia purmunda. The sequence continues at coordinate 22,922,448 of OX639993.1, forward strand.
AGAAGCAGTAGATATGTACGCCCTGCTAAAAGGGGCATACTGTCGCTGTAAATACCTAACTGTACTTTACATGCACTTACTACTAACATTTGTGCAATGCGCGACCCAGGGTAAAATAAAATGTAATTAATTGCACGAAATAAATTCTGAAGAGAAATTTTTTTATTTTGTTCTCAATTTGAAAAGTTCAATTTTGAATGCGTTTAGTGTCAGTTGATGTTTCAAAGTTTAAATATTTTGCAGATAAAGCACTAAAACAAAAACTATGTATACCAACCGAGGGAGTAGCAAGATTGCAATTTTTTTTAAAATATTAAAATGTCGGCCACTATTCATTGTTATATTGATGAGTCGACCTTTGTTTGGAAAGTAAATATTTTGCAAGTAATATTTTGCAAAGCAACACTTTTCGAGATAGTGAATTAAGGTACATGAGTAGTCGACTGAACCCACAAAATGTGATTTTCAGGAAATTAAAAAAAAATAGTTCCTTGAATTTTTTCTAATATAAAAAATTTATTTATCCACCTGAATTATAAAATTTATTGTGTTTTAAGACTTCTTCCAAAATATTTCTAAAAAATATTGAGATTTACGTAAGAACTGAAAATACCTACAAAAATTAAGTTTTTTTTAAATTTTTTTTTATGTTAAAAAAAAAACTATTTCAGTTAACAAAGCAGTTTAGACTTAAAGGGTCTGGCCACAATTTTTTTTTTAATTCCAACAGAATCATAATGCTTTTTTTTTTTGCTATTTTCAAATTGGACAATCAATCTCACGTAAATCTTAATTGGTTTACGAAATATTTTGAAATATAATACATTTTATAATTCCGATGGAAAAACAATAAATTGAGATGCCAAATCGAAAATTACAAACTTGATTTTTTATCGACTTAAATTGAAATAATACACAAAAATTTATATATTTCTCACAATTTATAAAATTTTTCTATTTCTATATATTCACCATTAAAAAATAATATGATGAAATAACTTTTTTAGTTGAGATTAATTGGCTCTGAGTTCATTATCAATCTTTGAGAGAAATTGATAAAATTATAAATCGTAAAAAAATCGATTTTGAATAACTCTATTAACCGATGTTTGATTTTATAGACGGCGGCATATCCTACAAATTCAAAAAAAATTGTGCTGTGATTGGTACTAGGGAAATTTTAGTCGGCAGGCCGTCCATTTGCCATTTTCCAACGCATAAATGAGCAGGCTCAGCTAGCAAGCTTCTTCTATGGTGAGTCCCACTACAGCATACCAGGGGAGCTTTGGTACCTCACTTTTACAAATTGTACTGATTTGTGACGTTTGTAAAGTAAACAAAATAAAAAAATATATATGAAAAAGCCATGGAGTGCTATACCCCTGGAGTATGCGGACGTTCCAATGTTTAGCTACTCGACTTAAAGCGACCAGACCAACATTTATATCAGGAAGACCTCGAATTGCTCGTTCTGCTTAGAATGTCGTCATAGCTCAAGATATAATGGAACAACCAATAACATCAATCAGAAGGTGTGCGGCACAAATGGCTTTTCCTAAATCGTCTCTCCAGCGCATTTTGAAGAAAGATCATATGTATCTTTGAAGTAAGGCCACATCAGGGCTTGTGGAACGAAAGGGCTGACAGTCTCGCAAAACTTGGGGCCCAACGACATCTACTTGGTTCAGAGCCTTGCTGTGGAATATCCAACGGTTACTCTGCAGAACTAATAACAAAGGAAGGAGTCTCGGTTTGCAACTCACTGGCGTAATACAAAGAGTAAAAGCCAATCCAAACGATTCATATCTCCCTTTCCGAAGATCTCTGAACCTCAGCCGGTAGAGTTAAAGAGCTCTTACTGGTTACCTCACAGGTCACTGTAAGCTAAGATACCATCTTTATAAGGTGGGGCTAACTGAAGACGCGGACTTTTGGTTTTGTGGGCGACTGTCATGTACATCTATCTCTTTAGATCGCAACGCATATTTAATAATAATAATAAATTTTAATTTCTAGGGTACTGGGAATCCCCGTTTCATTCATGAAACGCCATTATCTCCACTCAAAGTCACAGTATGGCGAATAGTTTACTCTGCTCATTGTTCATACGTCATGTTTGAGCAAAGAGCAGGTAATTCGTTCAAAAGTTGTAACCAAAGAACATCCCAGTTGAGTCAGAGATCATCGTTTGAGTAATCCGAGAGTGCTCACTTGCGAGTACGGCATTACTTCAAATAGTTCTGTATATTTTGTATATTCGTTTTTTACATTGCTTGCCCTCTTTTCACCTCCGAAATGAACAGTAACTGAGATTTTGTTAACCCAACCGAGAAACGGGGAAGTTTTGGAGAATCTGCCGGCAAGCCTCTCAAATAAATAATGATGGAGTTTTTGTTAAAAATCTCACTTTTCTCCTAATCGAGCAATTAGAGAGTTTTGGAGAATCATCCTTCAAGCCTCCTAAATAAGCAATTAAAGAGTTATCATAAAAACCTCATAAAGGAAACAATAAGAGGCTACTTTAGTAAAGCAACGAAATAATATATTTGAAAAATAGAAACAAAATGATTTGCTGGTTTAATTCACGAAGCATGATTTAAAAAAAAACTAACAGAGAATCTCTTCTATTGCTGCAAAATCAGGTCAAAGGGAATACTCCTCTATTCATTGCTTACGGAGATCTCCCCGTTACAGAATGGAGAATTATTGTCTATTGCTCCAAAAGAATGTAACTTCAAGTGCAGGCGAATTCGTTTGTGACAACATCCTATTAGGTGAATGCTTGTTCTTCTTCCCCAATTCGCTGGGTTGTTTTGTTTACAAAAAAAAATACATGAGCAATACTGGGCGATCCAGACTTTGACATTTCACTCGCAAAATTACACTATGGATCCTTTCTGCAAGTACAAAAGGGAAGGGCCAGCTGAGCGATTTTGCCTCACGGCTGGAAATGTCAAAATATACGTGTTTTGTTTTTGCTTTCATAGCTTCAGCTCTCAAACTTTGGCAGCTGTAGCCATAGAATAGAGGTTCTCAAAGTGTGTTCCGTGGAACTCAGGGGATAATATGTTTACCAATTTAATTTTCTATAAAAAATAATTGTCCCTATAATAGATGGATGGTTAAAATATGGGTCGAAAAAGAAAACTGAAGTGGCCTGACGCCAAATCTTCATATACAAACATTCTGAACCCCCGCAACGCCATCAACTTCCAGTACCGTGCAGCTACAGCCTCATTTTCCAACTCCGCCATCTTCAAATTTAGGGTCCGGTGGTATCAACGAAAATACGTAATTATGATACTAGTTAGCTGTGGTTTGAATTTACTATTACTGGCGACGAGCAGGCTCCAGATGCCGTTTCTTTGCATTGCAAGAAAATATTGGCAACTACTGAGGCGTTTGGAAACAAAAATGATCCAACGGATAAAGGCAAAGGTGCATGCTTCACATCAAAATTTTTTTTCATTTATTTTGCTTGTATTTTTTGTTAATCATTTCTATGATAAATTGCTTTGGGGTTTGTTTAATTCAATAAAATATGAAACAGCAAAATAATACTTGTTTCATTTAATATAAGTTATAAAATTGTTAAATGTCCTTGTTTAAAAAATATTCAGGGTTCCGCGATCATTGGCAACAAATTTGTGGGTTCCATGAAAAAAAATAGTTTGGCAACCACTGTACACTGTAGAAGGAAAAACAAAATTCATTTGAATTTTTGTTATTTGACCAATCGACACCACGTTATATGAATTCCTCTTAGGCAACCTTTTAGGAGTATATCGATTTTATTACATAGCAAAAACTAAATTTCAATATTGCACGGTTGCATTTCCACGCGCTCTCCTCCCAACACCTTTAAATGCTCATGACTACTAAAAAGTTCATAAACAAAAGTGTTAATTGTTGATATCAACGTAGGGCCATAACCAGGTCACACTCGCACACACACACACAATGATAAATAGTTAAACGACTACGAGATACAATGCCTTGGCATTTATAATATTTATTTGTTGCCAGACACAAAGTCAATTTGTGACTTAACGCTTTCCAACAATGCAGCTTAGCGAGTACAGTCAACTTTATGTTGACAACCAAAGATCAAATTGTCTTAAAGTGGTGCAGCTTTGCGCTTTCGCTCCCCCTGCATTTGCAGCTAAAGTGCAGTGGAACGCAAAAGTGCAAGTGTACTTATGTTTGTAGTAGATATTAAGTTGGCTGTGCATTTGTTAGCACCTACACTATCGAGCAAAATAAAGTGAAACATATGGGCACTAATATTTGACGCTTGCGACAAAGGTTTTAAAATTTCGAAATTGTTCGAAAGTATAAAAAATACTGAAATTTTTAGCTATAACCACTAACACTGAATAAAATGGATATCCTTACAGATATCTTATTTGTTGTTATTGTTGTAACAGTAAAAGGCAATCACCATCAAATTTTATGAAGTGCTGTTGAATTGGCACGTTATGATCGGTTTTAAATTCGGGTCGTTTCGGTACATAGGACCAACCGACTGTAGTATTAGAGATTTCGAGTTACGTTTGTTACACTCTTTCCCAGAAAGAGATCAGGTCGGAGTCTATCTTGTGCTTGGAATCATTGTCATTGTCCTGATAGAGGATATATCACACAATCGCTTTTCTTCAGAACTTTTCGAAAAATGTTCTTTTCAAATGTTAAATTGAGCTCACCAGACATCATGCAGTTATTTTGGCAAATTATCACAGTCCTCTTCATTAAAAAAAAAGCTACATTAGATCATGAGAGAACCGCCTAAGTGCTTCAATTTATGCAAAATGTTTATTGGTTGAAATCATTTTGAAAACTAACTAAAATCAACTCGTTTTTTCTTTCATTCATCTCATCAAATAAACCGGATCGAGCCAAATTTTGGAGAGTAGAATCTTTTAAAATGGCTTTAATTTCTAACACAACCAACTTTGATGTATATTGAATAAAATTTTCCGTAACCACTTGCCAAATTTGTTTTGCAGATAATTCGGTTTTGGCTCTGTGTAATTCTTCGTTCCCGACGGAGCACCGAAACCGGTTGATATCCATAACAATTTGGAGATCACGGAAAATCGTTCCAAATAAACATAAACTATTCACTCTGTTAGAAAAGTAGAAGTACAAAAAGTAGCTACTAATCTTCTTTGCACTGTATATTGCATTTTAATTGCAGGTTTTTTTTATTTATCGAGCTAAATTTAGTTGATGTATTTTAGCCTCCATTGCAATTTTCCGGTCATCCGGAAAAAAGGTTTTTTTCTTTTTCTTACATAATTTCTTAGATATCTCTGATGTCGCCAACGATTTAAGTTTTTTCACAACTTCCCTTATACCTAGAAATATTTTTCACCTTTTGTAAGCGGTTTTATTGCTAAACTCTACAGGACGAAACATCTAATTTTTATTTTAATATCTGTCGTGAATAGTGGGTTGCACTTTAATTTATCGCAAATCAATCGAGAGGCTTGTTGGAATGAAATATGCTCGATTTTAAACATGATCAATCCCCCACCAATCAAAATATCGAATTAACGATCTCATTCTACAGGTTATCGGTGATTTTATTACCAGCTAGTTTTATTATCGAAAATTGTAGCCGTAATTCTGGTGCAAATAGTAACCCAGTATATACTAGTTGAATAAATTTACCAAACATTGCATATTTCATGGCGTTATGTTGCCACTTTCCTAACGCTCTTTTATTTGCACAAACAAAAAATTAATTTTGGGCCTGTTACCTCCCAATACGATGGTAACAAAATTCACTGTCCACGAATTGCGAATTGGGTGTAAAACTTGGCGGAGTGTTTTGCTATCGATGCAAAAAATAGAGCTGTAAGTGTGCGCTTTATTTTCCTCAATACTGTATATATATAAAAGTAAACCATTTTTTTTTTGTTACATTTATGAACAACAACAACTTATTTGTTGTATGTGACTCGTTGGGCTTACCTTTTTTATTTGTTCATTTTATTTTTTATAATATTGTGCAGTGTCAAAGTTTTACATGAAGGCTAAATGGATTAAGCCAACACATACACAAATAATAGCAAAAACAACAACACACTCAACTGTTTACGATATAGATACATATAGCAAAGTCATAAAATTAACAGGGGGCTTTCACTAGCCTTCATACATAGGAAAGTGCGTACATATCTACATACATACTTTATTTATCTTTATAATTGCTCTGTTTATCTCCAGTCAACTTTTATTTGCAGAATGCAGATATAAAATATTTATAAAGCAAAGTTTTATTACGAGCAGTGTTTTTTGTTTCGAGCTAGGCATTGCTACTTACATACTTGCTCATCCTTTCAGTGTTCATAAAATTTTTTTTTTTTGCGTTTTCTTCAGCTCTCTATCTCATCAGTTAAGAGTTCAGATATGTATAGAGAATGAACTAACCGAACCGAACATTTTCAAGGTGTAAAGTAGTGAATAATCAATGCGATTTTTACAGGAGGTCAGACTGGAACTCAACATTAATGTTGATGGCACTCCCATTCCAACGGTTGCCCACCCGAGAATCCTGGGAGTCACCTTCGACAGTCTGCTCTCATTTTCAATGCACACAACTGCCATCGTCAATAAAGTACAAAGCTGCAACCAGGTCCTCAAGTTGCTCGCCGGCAACAGTTGGGGCAAAGACAAGGAAACGTTCTTGGCAACTTACAAGGCGATTGGTCGGCCGGTTGTAAACTATGCTGCCCCAATGTGGTCGCCGAGGACCAGTAGTACACAGTGGGCAAAGCTACAGACCTGTCAAAACGCCGCACGTCAGAGGGTATCCCCGTGAATTCAAGGTCGAGATTCAGTCGTTCAACAGTTAACCACTGCATCCGATTGCATATAGATAGGTTCCGAACAGCATTCACCAAGAGTCAATTACCACCTACATGAACTCTCACGCTGTGAATGCTGCATTGGAGGCAAACGAAGAGCTTCAGACGAAGAGCTTCAGCTGCCTCGAGAGTCCCGCGTCACTATGGCTCAATTAAGATCTGGATATTGTAGTAAGCTCAACTCCTACTTATCCAGACTCGACCCCAACATCGTAAATGAATACCCGGCAAGTGAGAATCTCCGCACGATACCAACCACCTATTCACATGCCCCAAAAAACCCACTCTTCTAACCCCGCTCTCCCAATGGTCCAACCCTATCGAAACAGCTCGTTTCCTTGGCCATGGATAAAATGACAGAGCAGCTAGCAGCAACGGGAGGAGAGATCGAGTTATAAAAATACGAAACTTACAGTGGCTATAAAGAAGAAAGGAAAGGGACAGCTTCGAGCGTATACGTTTTATGTGCTTTAGCAGAGCGACCCCCATGAATGCAGAGCTCACCCTGAAGGAGCTTCTTCGTTTTGAATGGTCCGGCTGGTTGAGCATCAGATATTGTTGATCCGCAATATAGAAGCGAGGCAATACTAACTGGGCGTTGGACAATTGCCAGCGTAGCTGTCAAATTTCAAGCCACGCATACCGATTTCTACAGGATTCGTACATGCCCCCTGATTTGCTAATTTCTAAGCAACCATACTTCGACAACCTGGCTGAACTCGAAATATCAAAATATCGACATGCTTTAGAGATGTACGTGAAAACAATTGGGACACCTTCCCCGGAGCAATACACTTTAAACTCTTTAGGAATACTTCACTTAACCTAACCAAATCGAAGCTAATTTAAGCGAATATTGTTTCCTGTGTAAATAAGTCGCATACTTCACGATACGATTATATCTATATGTAGGTATGTGACTTGTACAAGTAATTGCATATTTTTTAAAGAAAAAAGTTTGTTTTAAACTACATTTCATTTTTGAAGTTTGCCAAGAAATTTAGGCCAGCGCTCAGTCATTTTATACTCCTATATATGGTAAATATGTATCACTTTGTGCTTCGAAACTGGAGTGTTGAATACATATCCGAATACATAGACGTATAATATACATATGTTCATAGCTATTTACTATTCGCGAAGTTGCAAAATATAAATCCCTATGTAGGCGTTCACACTCGTTATATCCATGCACTACTAAGTACATACTCAGAATTTAGCGAACTTTAAACTAGGTCAATCAGCTTTCGGCTGCTGGACGCACGAACTCCCACTCCGCAATGCCTCGACGCTTTCGATGCTCTACCCGCTACGGCTCGCCCAGATATTACGCTCTCAACTGAAGTGCTGTTGCCCCACTTCGGATGTATCCTTTGAGCTTTCGTTGAAGAGCAGCCGACAACAGGATAGCAACATGTTATATATTTTCTTTCAAATGAATACATACACACTCGGTATATATAATGTGCATGTCGAAGGTAAATAATGTCAATAGATTTGTTATACTTTCCACGGCGCGACACATTTGTACATACTAAGTAAATATCTACCTACAAATCGCTCGCGCGTTTGAAAGTGAAAATCCCACTCCTCCAACAACAATCAACAAAACCGCACCCACCCACATGAGTCAGCTGTTTCACACAGAATTTTATATATAGCTGGCAATGCCCTCCCACAAACGCACAACAAATGCAGCGCTGCGCAGAGAAATTTTACTTCGGCACCTACATAACTGTTAATGCAGTCATTTTATCATTGCTGTCGGCACTTCAAATGCTAACACACACACACGCGCACCCACACATATGTAGCTACTCGTACTTAGAGTGTCGCTCAAATGTCTAACGGCACAAAGGTGAAATTCCTAACTGCAAAATTTTGATAACTACAATTGGACCCACTCCGTCGTCGCCGACGCTTGGAAGGAAGGTACACACATACATACATACATATAAATATGTATTTATATAGCGGGATCTTTCATTGCCGCCGTAAGCTAATTTTCCAGGTGATTTATGGCTCATAATTTCCCTTTGATAAGCCAAAATGCAGAAAATGAAAACTAAAACGCAAATCATAAATTGTTAGTGGAAAATGTGACGAGCTTTGATTGCAATTGACTCCTCGGCAATTATATTTAGATATAGAGACTTATGTATGTATGTAGGTACATTGAAACTAAAAAAAAATTTTTATCCCACTAAAAATGTTGGTTCGGTATGAATTTTTACAACAAGAAATACGGTATTTCTCGATTATACCATTCTACGCTACTATTATAATTTAATTTACCTATTTAAAATGTTCCCAAAATTTACGATATAAAGGTTACGAAAAAATTAAGCACGGCCTCGCTTTTAATTTCCAAAAATGTAAGTATTTACATTAGGGTGTGTCAAAACAAAAAAAGCTTCGTTTGAGTCAGTTTTATTTGATCACAAACAAGTTAGTTTTTTATAATGTTTGCATGGTTTTTCATGATAAATTTGTTTTGTTAATTTCTTAAAAATATACATAGTTGGTAATATAATAAAAATCACATAAATCAGAATTTTGAACTTTGTGAAAATTTAACGAATTCTCGTCAAAATTTCTAACTTTATTTATTTCAATTTTTGGAAAACTTTTTGGCTGTGCAAATTTTTTATGTTTTGTATTATAATAAGCAGTTTCAAATTCAATTTTTAAGAGTCTAAATTACAACTTTTTGAAGTTTGGAACTTGGAAACTTTTCTACATTTAACGCCTGATCCGTGCCAATTCTACGAAAAATAGATTTTATGCCATTTAAAATACATGATAAACGTTGAGCAACTTATAAATATTTTTTGATAAAAAAAAGAAAAGAAAAAAAAGGAATTTTTTTGTTCGATGTAGAACAATCCTAAAGAATGCGAGCATTTAAATTAAGGCTTTAATTTTTTTCCACCACCCCAATGTACACCTTCACAACAACAGTGCGTATTGTATATTGATTTTATTTCGCATTGATAATATTTTTCCAGTTAAATCCTATTCGCTATTTTTTTTTATAAAATTTTTGTTCATTATGTATAAAGTTAAAAAAAAAACTGAGCAAATTTTTAAAATATTGATATCGAATTTTTTTCAAATTTTTTATTCAAATTTTATTTGAACTTTTTCAAAATTTATTGGGTATAGTAGTTAAAAAAAATCAACAAATTTTTAAAATATCGATATCAAATTTTCAATATTTTTATTCAGCATTTTTTCAAAATTTTTCTGGTATGCAGTCATGGAGCTAATTCGATTTCAGTATAACAAAGTGCAAGTTTTAATTTGCTATACTTTTCCATTGATTTTTGGTATTTTATTTTTTGCTAACGGTTATAACGCTCGAACGAAATTTGTTTTTTATTGACGGCTTGAGAAGTTTTCAAAAAACAGTTTTTTGTTTAATATCTTTCAACCGTTTAAACAAATATACACATTTTACCGCTAGAATAGCTGTAATTAATGTAATTTTCCTCTGCTACATTAAATGCCCCAAACAAAAGCTAAAATCGTGGTTCTATTTTAGTTCAGTTTTTTCTAAGAAACCAATAACTTTGATATGAATAATAGAAAATACGCAGTTCAAACAATTAAAAAAGCTATATATTAAGCTTTGTAGTGGCTCTCTGCCATCACATAAACTTTTTCACACTACTGCACTACATCATCCATGTAATCAAAACCGCTAACGCTTTGTTGCACTATTTCACTTAAATGGCATATCTAAAAACAGGCTATGGACTATTTTTCCACAAATGTAGTAACATAGCAATAAATTAGAAAAGTAATAACATTAGTAAAGTAAGTAAGTATAAAAAAAAATTAGACCAGCTAAATGTGGAGCCGTAGAGGTATCGAATTTTCAAGTACTACATCTTTTAACCTTTTATTATTTGTTCTATTCTTCTTCTTCAACAACAACAACAACAACAACTTCGCAGCAGGTTTTCCTTTAGAAGCTCTATGTACCTTTGTAGATACACAGCTTTTATAAAATATACTTTTTTATTACAACTTATAGTGAAATATGAAACCATAAAAGATTAAAATTTCCACTTGAAAATTTACATGCTCGCATTGTGCATACAAAAGTTTTTTACTTATATATCTAAACATAAGGTACATCCCTACAGACGCCAAAGCGGAGTTCCAAAAATTTCGGTATTACTCAGGTTGAGTCCCGCAATTTGTCAGTGTCAATTTTTTACATCAGATGTAACTGGTAAAATCAGTGAAGCCAGTAGTTTTGATTTTAGAGAAATTAATACTTTCCCCAAAGGGTGGCTATAGAGGCCTTTACCAGCAGAAAGTATTTCAATATCTATCCACAATCCATCCCAAAGTGTTGGGGAGAACGGTGCTTCTCATCTGCTGGATTTGTAAGCTAAAAAATTTTGGCTACGTTTTGGGGATAACACTCAATGCATAAATTTTTTCACGGCCATATTTTAATCAATACAAACAGTAACAAAAAAAAGTTTGCTATTGTATTTAAAGGCAAATAAATACTTCGTTTTCTTCCGGCAACGAACGTTGATTTGAAGGTCAGACTTTTAATTGAAAAATCAGTTTTCTACACATAAATTGTTTCAATTCTTTTTATTAACATAACGATCCCAAACTGTAATCTAAAATAAAATTCGTATCCTGGGCTGGGCAAATAACATCAAAAATTATATAATTGTTGTTTTAATAAATAAATATAAATATCTGAATTACGAAAAATAATATTTCTTTCTTAATGTTCTGCTTTAAAATCCCATGTTAGGTTTGCTCAGCCTATTACATTAATAGTTCCACTTGTTACATTTTTAACAATCAATTTTTATTTTAAAACTGTCTTGGGATCCCGCAATTACATAATATAATCCCGAAAGCGCCGGGATTAGCAAAATCGCCAATATTGCCATCTCTAACTCATTCCATCTAAAGCTGATACTGTTCATCTTTAATGTGTAAATGTCGTAATAAATCTAATGATTTTCATCCAGTACATATTTACCGCAGCGAGCGGAAGTTATTCGTGTTTAGTGTTTTTTATTAAATTGATCTTTTCATTCGATAAAAATTAACGGAAATAATGAAAGCGGACATATTCTAATGTAACGTTACACCGCTCAATAGAGGAATAGGTCGCTTAAGCAAACAATAGCCGAAATGACTCGAAATGGCACTTGAAATGAGTCTCGCTTATTCTACGGGTTGCTACAGTATTTATTTGGTTTGTTTTGAAATATTGGGGTGAAATACTTAGTTAAATTGGCATGTGTATGTAGAAAACAATCTAACCAGAATAGAATGAAAATTTAACTCTCAATATAATATTATATCGAAATCAAAACTTCATCTTGTAATCATCTCGTCAGCCCACTTGATTTGGCGAGACTTTGCCATACAAAAATGTGACTTGAAAATCTCGTCCCCAAAAAGATCGGTATGTAATGCACATTTAATTTATCTGTGCAACCCTGAATAGCGCCCTCGGTTTGTGAAAACAACTGTCAAACTGCAGATGTGAAACCCAAGATAGCTAGATAAATTTATTATAGAGGTTTGCACTTCGACCTAAAATATCCATTGCGTCGTTCACTCCTTACAGTACCTCGTCTAACCCCAGTGGTTCCTAGGGTTGTATGAGCCTAGGTATCTCTCTCGTCTTATCGATATGGCGACACAATCGAATACCAAATGCATAAAGCGCCAATGTTTTTCTTTTTGTATGTGCTCGGGTGCTCGGGTCCTGTGAGCATTCTTGTTGCCGATTCCTTAGCATTTCCTTCGATGCCTTTCTGGGGCGAAATCCAGCGACATGATTCCACAATGCTAGAGAGTTGAACATTTAGTGTATAGAGAAATGAGGAACTAAGGTCGTATCATGATGAAGCCTTGAGTGCAGCTTGACTGTAATTTAAAATTACTATATGCTCATATTGATAATTCCTTCTTAAGTTAACGTCTGCACACAGGAGAATGGAATATATGTCCGCCTGGAAGATCTTTGGTATGTTTCCAATTGATCAAGCATGTTCTGGGGCCAAAGATACCGTCCCCTATACCCTCCGTGGCCTTTGTGCTCGTTTGGTCACCCTTCGCCAGGAGAAATGCTCTTATACATTCTAGCGCTATGCGCCATCGCTGAGCTGATTGTTTAAGGTGATGGAAGTAAATTCTCCGTGGCGATCTACATATGTTCTTTTATCCCTACCTTCCACAGGCGCAATTCTCGGAGCCTTATAGCTGTCACTGATGTGGAATGCATTTGATGGGTTAAAATTGAATAGTTAGATTTACTCTAAGCTTAAAAGAAAATCCTCGGAGAGCAACTAATTTTTTTAAGCGACAATACATGCAAAGCATCAATAATGTCTGCATTCCTTAATGAATGATAGAGCACCGATTTGAGTAGCATAAAGTTTCATAGGGTAAAGGGTATCATCATTATGGACTCATGAAAAATAACGAGACTAGAAGACAAAAATCTTCTAATTTAATACTTTTTTCATTCGGGTAACGCTCGAACTTGGAACTAGAGAAAATATGTTAGGAACGATCATATTCAGCACTCATTATTCGATGCCTTAGCTACCTTCACTGACAGTCTGTAAATTTTATTTTTTAATACCGATAGTTCTCCTGATTCAAGGAAAATAAAAGCCTACATAAAAAATATGTTTTCCCCAGAAGTAGTTCAATATTTATTTAGCGCCAATACATTCCAACCTTTCCTGCTTTTGACAGGCAACTTGTTTTTGAGTTCAGTGTGGGCAAAGTAGCCTCGCATCATTTGAAATTTTATTCTCTCTTAAGAAACGATTTCTTTCAAATGCTCATTTGCTCGAAACTTGTCAGAAAGTTAAAAAAAAAAAACAGATCTTTTATCTAGAGCCCTAATTGGTTATTGTATGAATGTCCAATTGCTAATGAAAAATACAAGAGAATATTTGGTATTTGTTGAATAGAAAAATCTCATCAATTCGAATTGCAAATAACGAGAAGAACAAGAGTCAACGCTGAGTACCAAGGGCAATGCAATTTTTGCTTGCAAATCAGATATGGCAACTCTACGTAATAAGTACAGTATTCAAAGTAGTCGCCTATTATCCTCTCAAATTCGCTAAATTACAATTTATCTAAAATACATGCCGAATGACGCCAATATTATAGACAATTATCATATACATATAATTTCAACAAAACAACTCAACATTTTTAGAGAACAACCAGTCAAACAATCAGCCTCACCTGCTAACGATTTTATCAACACCTTGACATTTAAAAATCCATAATGATTGTATGTGTCTCTATATGTCCGTATATTAGTGTTGTGAGAAAAAAAAACATAAAAAAAAACAGCAACAAAGTACCTGACTTTGATCGGACCGCCACTGATGTCTATAATCCAGCCAAGTGCAATAACTACACAAATCCTAAATACTTTGACTAAATCGCGCACACAACAGCGAGGTAGGGCTAAAAATAACCAAAGTGTGGAAAAAGAAAAGAACACTGAAGAAAAATAGGTGTGAAGAAAAACAAAGAATAAATCAGTACACGTACAATACAACAACAAAAAACAAAAAACGTTTTAAAATAAGAAACAAAAACAAAAAACAAAACTTTAGAGGTAAACGCATTGGGAAAAGGGCAGACAGCGTGAAGTATGAACGTGCAAAGTGAAGGGTGCAAGAGGCACTGCTAATGACAGTTTTCCTGACATCTAGGCCATGTTAACTGTCTTACGGTAGATATATGTACACGTGCAAACCATACACACACACATATACAAACGACTCAAAGGCCTAAAAAACACACGAGAGTGGCATTTGGCTACTGCCCAGTTGGTTTGGTTTGGTTTGGAGGCGAGTATTATGTCGGTAAGACTACGCTTATTATTGTTCTTTGGCGAGTAGTGGTATTACAAAAAACAAAAAAAAATCATTCCTAAAAGCCAATAACATTTGCGCTTAACAAATGCATACACTCACAAAATATTTATGCATTTGCTGTTACCATGTGGTAAACGGAACTGTCTCAAAACTAAGGCAGAATTGTAGGAGTAGGACTTTCAGGGTCAAGAGGAAGACAGCTCGTAGTTAATTGAAATTGCTGTATGCAATAATTTAGGTATTTAAATGCAAACAGAAAGAAGTTATCCTATTTTTAAGGTATGCTTTTTACAATTTTTTTCCAAAAATCTGAAATCTGAAGTGTGTGCCGAATTTGGTAGAGTTTGGTGGAGTAGTTTCGCAGATGTAACTATTTGCTTTATTTGGGAAGTGCCACGCCCATTTTCCAAAATTTATTGAGTCCAATTGCATATAAAATTTTTTCCAAATTATATTTTTTAGTTACTGAAATATACATTTTTTATTTGTCTCAATTTCCGTTCCATGCGAAGTGGGCGGGGTTATCTCCCGATGCCTATATTTTTCGAAATTTTGCTTACTAAGTTGGAAGGCAAAGTGTGCACTAAATTTGGTAGAATTTGGTAGAATTTGGTCAGGTTGTTTTGGCTGTAAAAAGGGCGGTGTCACGCCTATTTCCAATTCGCTCATTTTTTATGGCAATTTGCCTTGGATCGAGGGTAATGCTTATACCACGTTTCGTTAAGATATCTCAATATTTACTCGAGTTATTCGATGCACGGATGTGCGAACGGACACACAGACAGACAAAAATACATGACTTAACTCTTTTCATTCTTCAATATTCGGTTGCTTGAGACTGTTACAAAAATCGTTATATAAACAATGTTATAATACCATGGCCACTAATTGATTTCACTAAAAATTTCCGATAAAATTAGAGAAGGCATCGATTCATTGGCAATTAATGCTATAATTCAGAGCGGATCTCAAAAAGTTTAGATGATTCGCTCTAAAAATTTTGTATAGGAATTAGCGTAATTAGGCACTTAGTTATTGGAGAGTAAATGGGAGAACAAATTGTGTCTCGTAGGAACATAGCATTAGAAGTAATCACATTAACTACCTTCATTTGTTAATTATATTTCCTTCTTTTTATAATTCAGGTATTAGTAATGGATACAAATTCGAAATATTCAAAATATATTCAAGACTATTTGCCATAAAAAAATTTATAAAAAAGATCGAGAATTAATAACACAGGCGCACAAATAAAAATTGTGAACTATAGTGTATACCTCACTATTTCCAGATTTTTGGTGTCGCTGCAAATGAATATGGTCATAAAAAATAATTTCAATTTCAAATTCTCCCGCTACCATCCATTAGCAACCATACCTGCTTACTGAAATTACGCTTTTTATTTAAAGTTGAGATGGATGAGTATTCCTTGGGCCACTGTAACCGAAAGTAACTGCAAAAAAATTAATTACACCATTCCCTCACTCGCTACAACCACCTTACTATATCCTGAATAGGGTTGAGGTTTTAATTTTCATATAAAAATAGTAGCAAAATTTATGGACAACGTGTTGACAAGTTTTCCTTTCCGTATTTAATTTCAACTCGTTTTATACCAACAATAATTATATTTTTTATATAAATATAGTTAATTATATAAATAAAAATCGTTTAATTCAAAGTTTCTAACTTCCAAAGTTCGACTATTTTAAAAAATTTTAAAAAAAAAATCTAATTTTTTTGTACGAATTTTAAAAAAAATCCTGGTAAATTTACGAAAATTCGACAAATCAAACAAAAAAAAACAAAAATTTAAAAAAAAATATTTATTAAAAATTCAAATTTTTTAGTCCGAATACCAAAAAAAAACAAAATTCGGGTATGCAGTTTTGTAGCACAGTCAATAAAGTGTAGGTAAGTTTCAAGTTGCTAAATTTTTTTTTTTGATTTCTCATCAATTTTTTTCTGAGGGTGTTCAGCATTTTCTTTCATGCAAATGTAAAATTTGTTCATGTGTTATATGCGATAGCTGAGATAGGTTGAGACATCAAGTTTCGATTTTACAAAAATTATTTCATTGAACATTATTTTTTTTATTTTTTTTTTTTTATTCATAAAAGGTATGAAGGGCTCGGTGAAACAAATTGCAGCACTTTCTTTGCTTGTTTTCATTTTTTTCTAGTCTCCGAATTTTGTATCAAGCTTCAATCATTTTCTTCAGCCTTTTTCTGATTAGCAAATTCTAAAAATATATTTCACCTCTTTCAGTCCTTCTTTTTTGCCTTTTCAGACGCTTCTCTAAAAACAGAGTCCTGATAGTACCAAAACCCCAATCAACAGCAGATCCGAAACGTTCTCACGTTTTCGAAAAAAAATCTATCTATCGTCCTGCAAAATGGCTAATATTAGTAGATAATGTTCCGCTTTTGCTTGGTCAGAGGGCGATATTTTGAGAAATTGACATGCAACCCTGTGAATGAGCTAAGAAGCACATGAAGGTCAACATTATTTCGAAAAAGAAAACGCCATAATAAATTCGAATACCAATTGTAATTAGTCAAAAAATGTGGAACAAAGAACTACTCCTATCTTCGAGAATATCTCAATTATTCTAGTAGGATACACACAAGAGTGTGTTTGATGGCTAAAAAGACACGTTAATCTTGTTGAGCATAAAAAAAACAACCCTGCGGCATTTCCGTTTTGTTAATTCACAATTCGACAGCAACGTGAAAGGGCGCATGCTGGCTATGAAAAAGTGACAACAAAAGAGGGGCGAAAAACATGAATGAAAAACATGTGGCTCAAACAAAAAAAAAACATAAACAAAAAGGTCAGGTAATAAGTGGTAGGCTTGTTTTTAAAGACCAAACATTTTCTGTTTTTCTGTATTTGTGTTATTTTTTTTCTCTCCATCTCTCTATCTCTTTTGTAATTGAAGTACATCTGTGTTTGGTGGCTGAGAAACATAGCAAAATTTTCTCACCAAAGCAATGGAAAGGGATAGAAAAGCGTTGGCCTTCCTAGAAATTTGTAATTCACTTCAATTATATTGCATGAGCATTATAATGCATTTGGCCAAATATTTTCCAAATTTCCACCTTGAACTACCAAATGACCGTAGATTCGAGTTGTTCATTAAATGCTTAGTGACCTTCATCATCTCATTTTCATTTTCCAACAGTCATTAATTCGTTGCGCCACTTGTGCTGCACTGCAAAGGTACACTACACTACATTCGAGCACATTAATTTCTGAAATAATAGTAGAATGGAAAAGGCGTACGTACTTATGTAGCTTGCTTAGAACTGCCCGCAGCTACGGTATTTTGAATGAGCTCACAAATGAGAGCGAAATTAACTACTTGGAAGGTGGATAAAAGACAAAAAATGCCCGAAAAAAAAAAGCGTGTGAATTTTTTCCGGCTCTACCAAAATAGTCACTTTAAATGCCATTGTAGCCGTCATAGAAACTCGCATTATTTTTTTCGTATCTAAAAATGTTCGGCAAGAAAGCCAAAAGTAAATGCTATAAAAACATTCCAACTACAATTCAGACAAATACAGCTGTTGCCACTTTTTTTGTTTCAAAAAAAAAAAAAAAACTCAGCGATGATAAAAATTGTCAAGCGTATTTTTTAAATTGCAATTGTATGTGCCACACATATTTATTTACATACTTAGTTTTATTGCGCGTGCGACTGACTTTAATGTTTTCCGTTTTCACTACTGTTCGTGCAACCCTGCAGCAACTTACATACATACCCTCATATTTATGCACTCATGCGAGGCCTGGAAAACTTGCCAGATTTGTTGGTAGCGCTGCTAGTGGTGTGCTAGCCGCCAAATGCGGCATAAACTTGTACATATAACGAGTGATATGCGGTGATACCTCCATCGCCGCCAATGCCGTCGCTGTCGCCGTCCGCCACCGCCACCGCTACCACCACCTCTGGCCAGTCAGTCAAGACCAGTTTCAAAGTTAGTGCACAGCCATTAGTTGTTAATCGTTTTTGTTTTTTTTTCCTACTCCTGCTCACATTACTGCATTTACGTTTTCCAATATATATTCAGTTTTCTATGTACATTTACGCTTTTCCATTGCCTCAGCCATTTTTCGTTTTCGCGCCATCGCCAGTAAAAATGTTCATTTGCGTTGTGTTGCGATCAAAAACAATGCGTGTTGAAGTTATGTTTTCGCATAAGCAATAATTTTGATTTAATCATATAAAATAAAGTTTTCTTCGGCTTTTGGTGAACGCGAGGAAGACATTTTTTTTATTATTTATTTACATTTAAGTTCATATGTATTCGGTTTTATTGTTCGTTATTGTCTTTGAACATTGCATTTGATTACTTCCGAAATTTCACCACAGTTGCGGAAAACCATGAAAGATTAAGTTTTATTGTCAGTACAAGTATGGCGAACAATTATGAAGTTAAATTTGGTTTTAATTGCAACAAGGTGAATACCTGATGTTGGGGTTTTCAGCAAGTCAATACGGTTCTTTATTTGACAGTTTATGCTCATTTTCAAATATAGCAAAACAACTTTGTCTGATTACCTTCCGTCATCTCTATGTTAGTTGGCTTCGAGAGTTGGCGTAAAACTGTAGGTCCCTCCATTTTGGTACATCATCAAGACTCACATCACAAACGTCAATACAAATTGGGGCAAACTTCCAGCTATGTTATATAAGCGTCCAAATATTAATATCACTAATATAAATCCGTGTCGTTTCGTTACCACAGGGCCGATCCCTTAGCCTCACTGTCAGGTACAATAGTTTACGATCTCTAAAACGGCGATACTTCAAAAACTTTAACTCTCCAAAATTATACAATATTTTGCCTAAAAATCGACAAGAACACAAAAACAAAAACTCTGTACAGGATTTAAAAATTCACGATGCCGAGAAAGGAAGGTCACGACAAAAGCATTTCCGTTACTTCGTACTTGCCTCGTTTGAAGGATTGACGTCACAGATGGCTCTTAAAAATTTGATTTTTCAGAGTTTTGAGTGATTTTTACAGAAAATTAAACACAGAGTAATAAATGTGAAGTGCCGAGCTTTGTATTTTAACAGTTACAGTTCAAATAAAACGCCCAAGTGCAGCTATAACCTTCCTTTTCTTCTCGCTATTCCTGTGGCAGGAACCGCTGTGACGTGTACGCTGCCGGCGTTGTCGTAATCTGGTTAAAATCGTCTTGTTAAAAATCGTAGCTCCTATCTGTTAAATACTTCCTAACGCTTATTGGGCATTTTTAGCTGAGTTCCAGTGTTGAAAATGTAAGTAAACATATTGGTATTTATATCCGCACTACGAGTATTATAACTAAAATCTGCTTTCTGTTAGCTCTCTTCAATTTAGATTGGCATACCTCGCGAACACAAAATCTACCATTTCTGCTTTCTTTCTTTCAAATAAATTGTCGCTCAAACGAAACAAAGGTAATTGAGGAAATATGATGATTGCGTCCAAGCTGCAAAAACTTTGAGTCTACTAATTTATTAGTGGGTAAACTTATAATATTTTTTTAAATAGCCCTTCACTAGAGCGCTCCATTTAAATCGATCCACCAAGCCAGCGAGCCGGTTTTAAAGCTAGAACTATACACCAGTCCATTCAAGAGTTGTGATTTCCGAACTTGTTGGGGTTTTACAGGCGGTTCAGGTATTAGTTGGGAACTCCATACAGTACACAAAATCCACAAAAGTGTAGAGAAGAATTTACTACTTTTGGAGAAACCAGTAGTACGATTCACTATTTTTGAACGATCCGACAGTCGCTTTTTTTATCGACAATATTTGTCGTTTGCCTTAACGATTATGCGAATATGCACTTGATAAAAGTTTGTAAAGGCATTTGCATTTTAATTGAACGGTAGATTTGGGGGTTGACATAAGATTCCTCATGATTCTTTTGCGCCAAAAATGACAAACGAGTACAATCGACGGTCCCAATAGCACCTCCCACAAAAGCGAAAATTTCTGTAACAGTTTGATGCTCCACATGGGTCATAGGAAACCTGCTGTCAAGCTGTGAAATAAGGTATTCAACCAAGTCTGGAGTTAACGGATGCAGCTTAAGAAATTCTGTTTGATTCAAATGAAATGGCCCCGAAGTAAAAGTCGATCCCTTGTTGGAGCTTTTACTTCTTCGTCACCTCGCGATAAATCATATTCCAAATATTCAAATGGCATTATTTAATGTTCATCTTTTCATTTCGAAAAAAAAACAAATTACGGAATTTTAAATTTATTTTTTATTTAAGTTGAAATCACGACTTTTATTCTCGATTGAGTTAGCAACATCAAATTTGTTGTCGCTTAGTTTTCTATAATCGACTAGCTAACGACAACAGCTGATTCGGCGATAGCAAAATTCGTTAAAAAATAAATCAGGCCCAAGTAAATGACTCGGTCAGAAAGCACAAGTGGGGCACTGCCGATTGAGGGACGTCGGGCAGCCGGCACTCTATTACTTACTTACTTAATTGGCGCTATAACCGCTTAAGCGATTTTGGCCGAACTTCTCCTACAATTAGTGGTATGCGTCTTGATGCTGTAACACAAATTGTTTTACGCCGACTCCGAATGGCGAATGTTTTGTGCGAAGTTTTGTCATGGCAGAAATTCACTCGGAGGCTTGCCGTTGCCTGCTGAGGGGCGGCCGCTATTAGAAAAAACGTTTTCTATAATTTTTGGATATTATTTGCTCCAAGCTGGGTTCGAACCTGGGACCCACCGAATGAAGCGCGCACACGCTATGCACTCGACTACGGCGGCCGCACTCTATACCTTCTGGTAAACAAGACGAGCTCCGTCTTGCTAGCTTTAATATGCGAGACCACATCCTGTAGACCATATTTATGATGTCCAAACGGGAGCCCAAAAACTTTCCCCTGACAATGAGTGCCACTTCGTCGGCATAGGCAATAACCGAGCAGCCTCTCCTTTACAACTCCTTTATGGATGCCGTTGATAACAACGACCCAAAAGAGTGGTGAAAGAACCTCCCCTGGCGGAGTGCCCTTACTCACCCTTCGTTGAATGGACACGCTGTCCCACTCTGACAGGACAGTTCTCTCACATAGCAAGTGCTTGACGAGGCTTATAAGACCCGGTTCGACCCCAAGCTCCAACAGGAATCTGACTATTGTTTCGAAGAAGAAAATGTAAAAGTCCACACCAGGTATTTCGCTCGGCTATGCGATTTAAACGTTTTCCTATCTTTTTCGAAAAAAATGCAGGTGTATAATTTAAAACTTAATTTGAAATAATCCAAATTCTTTGCAGAGTCTACAGAGTAAATACTTTCTCATCCAGAACTGGCACCATCTTGATGACTTTGAAAGTGTTGCACAATGTCTATGTAGATCAGTCTGCTTGGTTTCTACCCAAAGCTAAAGCAAAAGATTTGTTAACTTTCATAAGAAATATGTATGTTTTGCTGACGAGCTTTTTTCATGCAAATCGGGATTTTTTTCGCCAACTTTCAAATGCTACAACAACTGCAAAATAATATCCATTCATAATGCAGTTAGACAGTAGTAGCAACAGAGTTTATCTAATTAAAAACCGCTGCGAGACTTTTACGTTCCAGTCAAGTGAAGAAACTGTGCTAAAAATTACCAAAACCATAATGGTGAATTGTAGCACGTACATTTACGTGTGTGTGTGTGTGTGTGTGTGTGCGTGTTATTTAAGTGGCTAACGTTTTTTGTTTTTTTTTTTTGTTTCGCTCAAATCAATTTTAAATGAAATGGTGCTAATATTTCTTGAAGAAAAATTTACAATTTCCAGTCAAGTGACTGACTTGGCTGCTTTGCTTTATTGCTTGAATGAGTAAGCCTTTGAAATTGCCAGTTACTTTTGCGTCTTTTCTTGTTTTTTTTTTTTGTTTTTTTTTCTATTTTTAACTTGTATTATTTTTCTCTTTCTTCAATCGCTAAATTGGCGCACTACAACAAACACCATTTTTTTTGTTTTGTTTTGTGGCTGCCACAGTTTGCAACAATTTTTCTTACATTTTCTTTTCGCTTAGTATTTTTCAGTGCATGTATATAAATGTGTGTGTGTGTGTGCGTGTGTGTGTTTGTATTGCATGTTGGTCTATTTCTTTTTCCATTTCTATTTCCATTTTCAATTCCATTTTCATTTCCATTTCTCTTGTTAAATGTGGCCAACTAAAAATTATTGCCTCGTTTAAGCGAAATGTTACACAAATGTTGTTGTTGCAGCTGCTCTGTTATTGCTTCTGCGCAAACGGCGAAAACACATTCGCTCGTGAGCAACAACATCAACAATCAGTAGCAATAGCGACAAAACAATAATTACCAACAACAACACTTCAGCATAGCAATATTGCCAACTAACAGCAGTAGACCATCTCCATCCATTGCCTTTCTTCTCTGCGGACGCTACTCATTTTTAAAAAATAAATCTTAGTCGCGTGTAAAGTCTTCAAAAAAATAAAATTATATGAACACAAACTCTAACTTAATAAATTTGTATACAACACTTCCCTATTTTTTCTCCTAACTACGTATGTAAATATTTTTCAGTTCCAACCATATTTGCATCCATTAGATATATTCGGCTCTGTAGCGCATTGCTTTGTTTAACAGAAATCTCCCAGCATTGGGAAAATTAAGCAGACCGCTGGGGAATGTTGCCTTCCTACAGGTATAAAATGTTGGCGCAAGGGAAAAATGCAAGTTATGCTTCAATAGCAGTGTTTTTGTTTTTTTTGTATTAACTAAACGTAAGTGCAAAGGTAGAGTAGCAAAAATGACAAGTGTAGCAAAATATGTGAAGTGAAAAATAATAGTTGCAAAATAATACAAATATTTTTAATTTTTCACATCGTCGTTAGCTGCTGGTTTTTTTTCTTCTTGAAACAGAAAATAAAATAGCATTAATTCATTTTAATTTATTACAATTGTCAGAAAGTAGCAAATATGTAGGTACAAAAATATCTTCCGCTATAGCCGGGTTGGAGTTTTCAAAGGAAATTAATCGCAAAAGAAAAAAACAGTGTAACAAATAATATTAATTAAATGAGGTTATAATTTATGCGAGCACTTTACCGGAAAATTAAACGATTTGAAATTTTTTAAACCTTCTGACAAAAACACAAAATATTTTTTATGAAAACTACAATATGATAAACGCATCAGTCATTTTAAGCCACACCAAGGCGAATACACAAGGCGAATTTATAAAAGGTGGTGTTATAAGTACAACTACAAAGCTGCCATGTATTTTGTTTTGGCGTAAGGCGAATTCATACATCAAAAGTCTTAAAAACAAAAACAAAATTTATGTAAATTTTGACAACTCTTACGCAAAAGCAAAAACAAAATACATTGGAATGTTGTAGTTGTACTTAGAACTCCGCCTTATATGAATCGAGAGCATTTACAAAAAGAAGGTTTTACAAGTTTTCAATGTTTTTACGCTAAGTGTTTTACGTCATTTTTTTCTAAAATTCTAGTTGATACTTCATCATAAACATTTAAATTAGAGTTTCAAAATTTTTTAAAAAATTGATAAAAAAATTTAAAAATTTTCAATAAAATTTTAAACTTTTAAATCAAAATTTTTAGATAATCTTACGTTAACCAGTTTTAGTTTTACTATAATAAGTTGCAAATTTGTGGCAGCTAAAAATTTACAAACATTTAAATTAGAGTTTCAAAATTTTTTAAAAAGTTTTTTTAAAAAATTTAACAATTTTCAATACAATTTTAAACTTTTAAACCAAAATTTTTAGATAATCTTACGTTAACCAGTTTTAGTTTTGCAATAATAAGATGCAAATTTGTAGCAGCTAAAAATTTACTTTAGCTTTTTAAATTTTTTTTTTTTTTGTGGGGGTGACCATAAACATTTAAATTAAAGTTTCAAAATTCTTTCAAAAATTTATTAAAAAAATTAACAAATTTTTATCAAAATTTTAAATCTAAATTTTTGGAAAATTTTACGGTAACCGGTTTTAATTTCACTATAATAAGTTACAAATTCGGAGAAGCTAAATATTTACTTCAGTTTTTTAGATATTTTTTTAAATGGCGAAGTTGGGCATTTTTCATATAGCGCAAGAATTTTATAATAAAAAAAAGTTATAAAAATCGGGAATTTTTAGATACCTAAAACATGTAACTTAATAAACTTAATTTAAAGAAAATTTTAAAATTTCGATTACAATTTTTTAAATTTCTAAATAACTTAGTACAAATTTATAAATTTTAATTTTAATTGTGTTGATTGAACTTGTAATTTTTGAGGAGCGGTGTTGGTCGTAAATACGACTCTGCTGTCGCTCTAAATTTGCATGGATTCCGATGTATCACTGTGACTGCTACTTGTCATTACGACAGTCGCAGCTCGTGAACCGTAACTTTTGTAAATATTCAAAATTGCCATCAAAGTTTCACTCGTTCCAAGAATATACGACGGCAAGGCGAATGCATAACGCACAAACACGCATTTTTCAATTTTAGGATGTCACGATAAAAGATAATAGAAGAATATATGATTTCGTTTTAGGATGTCAAAAGCTAAAGGAAAAATACAAATATAGTGGAAGAAGAAGGAATCAGCTGTTCTTATAACTTCGCCTTACATAAATTCGCCTTGACTCGTTCTACAAAACAAATCGATTTTTTCTGAGGAGCAGTAAGAAAGTAACATCTACACAATATATGTCACATTTAATTTTAATGGGTTTTGAGTATAATATAAAGTTTTTAATAAAAAAAAATGTACGCCAAAAATATTACACGAAGACTTTTGTGAATTTAAAAAAAAAATCCACCGGTGGGGACTTGTTTGAGCCATGTTAGGCATCAATAACGAAAAATTAACACTGCGACCTCCACAGACTGTTGGTCCTCTCTTTGCCGAGTTGGCAGCATCCACCTATTCGCTTACGTAGTAAAATACTTTTTCTTTTAAGCTGACATTTTATAAAAACAATGCTAACGAAACTTTCAATCAATCTGTCATCTGTTCGCTTCTTCCTGTTCTTCGTTTTAATAATTTTTTCTTTGCTCTCTCATTCACTTTCAGTAGCTCTGGGCATGGCAGGCGAAATCTTGTATTCTATCTATTCCCTCGACAGTGGGCTCCTATGTTACGGGGACCGCGGAGTTATATTCGACTTAGAGATATGACCCCAACAACAAATTGTCTAGATTCTCATCACCAACTACATATTTTATACTCGATGTAAATGCATAAAATGTAGACATGGCATATATTTAAAAAATAAAGTAAAAACAATCGATCCGAATCGACAAAAAAGATAATTGCGAAAATAAACATCTCACAAAATCGATTTGAATATTAAAAAGTTGTAAAAATAAATGAATTTCAAACTTAAAACTTTAAGACAAAAATAATTAACTGTAATTTATTTTAACAACTTAATCGCAAATCGATCCCATCTCTTGTTCTGAAATTAACAACTTTTTTAGCCTCCAAATTTTACAACGCATATGTATTTTCAATACTCAGATCTCAACATACAAGTTCCCACTATACTTTAGAATGCGGTGAGGTTAATTGTGAGACAGATTATTTGGTTTATTCTACATATTTTCAAAAGGCATAATTGTAGTTAAATTAAAGTATACTATTAAAGAATTTTATGTGACGAAGATTTCTTCAGAATTCGTAAACAGTGAAATGGTTGAAAAAGAAATTAGACAAAACAAAAAGTTAATTTTGCTGATCCCTTTTTATTTTTTCACATTATTTACTTTGTAGTCAAGCGTCACACACAATTGACAGCTGTCAAATATGTTAGAAATGAAAAACACTGACATGAAGTAGGCGTGTCAAATGCAAGAATTATTCTGAATTTTTCAATCAAAACTCTTATGTATGAAGTAGTTTATACTTTTAACCAATCAATTTGATTGATCGGGCGATTGGTTATTTAAGAATTTATTATTTTGCTATTATTTGCATTTTAAATAGAGTACATTGGAGTTGGTATTGGGTTTGTATGGCATATTACACAATGATGTTTATTTGTAAATCATAAACAACAAAGGGGAATTCAAACTAAACGGTTTTTACTCCCAACTGGTTTAATTCCTTTTATTTCTTTACTTTTACTGACTTTTTTATTTTTTTATTTTGTTTATTTGTGTTTTTTTTTTTGGGTTCAATTTTTTGACAACCAATTAAGTAACAAAGAGTTGATCTATGTATTTTCAAGAAAATTGTGTTAATCTAGAACGGTTTTGATTTTTTCTATTAGTTTTTAAAAAACAATTTTTTTTTTTTTAGTTTGAGTTAATCAGAAATTCAGGAAAGACTTTTGAAACTGTTTTTTTTTTTAATTTTAGTAGAGAGGGGTGAGTTTTTGATGCTACTTTGCAAAATATCAAAGTACCGGACAATCAATATATCAGCTGTTCAATTATTGGAATTAAGTACTATAATTGAAGTAATGAATTGTAGAACAATATTTTTATGATTGAAAATTTGAAAATGAGAAAGAAAATCTGGCTCTAATATCTTTTAAATGTTTGTTTTAATTTGGTAATGAACCACTAAGAATATCTTGGAATCAAACACTTTTTTTTGTATATGAAAAGTCCCACACCAATCTACTGTCAATTAATATATCGTCGTGAAAGTTTTGCTTCGGGAAAGAAACATTCGGCAAACTGAAAGGGAACTTAATGAAGGTAAAAAAGATAGGTCGCTATTAAAGTTATACATTTATCTTTACAATAACAAATTTATTTAATAATAAAATAATTAATAAAATTTCAGGAAAAAAGAAACTTTCGACTTTGGCATTACTAATTACGTGAAATGTATAATAGTCAATTTAATAAATTTGTCTTATCGTAAAAATAAACGCCATTGTCAGAAAATCGCTTAATCAGCTATATTTTTATTACGATCATTGTTAATTTGATTCATTCACTTTTTTGATTTAAAACATTAAAATATTTAAACAATTTCCGATTTATCTTTTATACTAATTTATCGCCTTAAAATTTTAAATATATAGTTTACAATGTTCACTATCAGTCATAATCAAACTACTAAAAAATAAAGAAAGATCAAATCAGCTGTTTATAAAAATCACCTCAATAATGTTACATTGCGTCTTCCGCGCTGAGAGCAACTGATGTGACGTAGTAATAGTTAGAGAAGAAGAGTCCAAAGAAAAAAGTCTAAAAGGAGAAAGAAGCGAACAAACGGCAGAACGATTAAAAAATTTTGTTAGCATTGTTTGTTAAAAATACTTTTATTCCGTCAGCGAATGGGTGGATGCAGTCAAATCGAGGACTAGCAGTCCGTGAAAGGCGGAATCTCTTTGGACAGTTTTGTAAAATGGGACGTAGAGCGACGCAAAAGTTTAATTTTCTTTTTATAATTTTGATTTTTTGACAGCTCTTTAGCAGCACCAAGGCGAGTTCTTCGAAGGTGGTACAATACCCATCAGCTGATTGCTCTTTTAATCTTCGACTTGCGCGGAGAAAATGTCAAAATTATCAAATATTTGTTTCTACTTACTTTCTATTTATATTCGAATTGGAAAATTCACGCCGTGGAGAATGAATTCGCATTGATTTACGCTTTGCCAAATGTTTCTCTGTTACTAGTTTATAAATTGTTGACTCAAATTGGAATATCTGATTAAATAAAAACAGTTATCAAAAGTAAGAAAAATGGGCATGAAATGGAGCTTAAGTAATACTTACCATTTTTTTCGAAAGCAGATTTTATTTAATGTAGGTTGTAATTACTTTTGAAGAAAACTTTACTCAATCGGTAGCAAAAAAACAAAAACTATATCAAGATATGGAAAATTTGTGTTAGGTTAGGTTGATGTTGAAGTCTCAAAGACCGCCGAGCTTTTCGTTTAAAAATTAATTCCGTTTTTTGTAAATTGATATGTATAATGACAGTTACATAAAAATATAAATTGAAAGGAAAAATATTACACAAAAATATCTAGAGCAAGTTGAATATTTGTGAACGGAAATATTTTTCCTTCCTGAAATATTTTTTGGAATGAAATTGAATAATAATTTAATGACTTGGTTTAATTTCTCAGCATTTCTTCGAAATGTAATTTTATGAACATTAAAATCGAGAAAATGTAGAAAATCATATTTTTGAAAAAATCATAAAAATTAGTGAAAATCTGATTTTCAATACAATCAACTGAACAATTAATCATTTTCTGTTATCGAAGTTCCAAAAAATTAAGAAAACAAAAATTTTAATTTTTTTCATTTATTTTTTTAATTTACAAAAAATCAGACGATGCGGCCAGATATCTATTCAAAGGCACTTACAAAATAATTTTGCATTTTCTCTTTGAATAGAGAAAATCACGGATTTCGGGAAGGGCAGACCAAATTCACCGAAAAAGCGCTGTTTAAAATCTGATGTTGTTAAAAATATATTTCACACAATTTTATTATAAATTCTCTAATATGAACAAACACATTCATTTTCAAGTTTGCTCAGAGAAATTTCACAAATAAAAATAATGCAAAAGTGCCATACAAAAAAATTTAGCAACAACAATTAAAAAATACAAGCAACAACCGCGACAAGTGATTAAAATTTTACTTTTAGTTTGAAATGAAAAATAATGAAGACCATAAAAATGAAATAAAATAAACAATGCCTTACAAGATGTTTGAATTGGCGGCTAATTTGCAATCACGTCGCTGCAACAGTCAATAACACCAAAAAAATCGCAACCAACAACAAAATGCCAAACAGTTGATAGTCGGGTATGTGAATTGCGAAATAAGAAAAAAAATGAAAATTAAAAAACGCCAAACAACCGCGCACGATCAGCCGACACAACAATAATAAAAAATAAAGAAATAAATGGACAAAAAAAAAATTAAGTTGAAATACTAGAAAAATAATGTGGCAGCGTAATGGGGCAGCCACAGAGTCGTTCAACAGCGGCGGTGGCGCGCCCTGCTGCGCAACAACGGCTAGAGTCGAGCCGGCACGGTTGGCGAGAGCGAGCAGTAGCGGTGCAACTGCAACAACAATAACTATGCAACAAATCGCGCCAATGTTGAAAAACGAAAGTTCAAATTTGGCCAAAATGGCAAAATAAAAGTGACAGCTACGGCAGTCAGAGTAGCTGGATGTTGTTGTTGCTATTGCTTTTATGCCTAATGCCGCTGATGTTGCTGGCAATTGACTGCAAAACGTTTTGCTGTGTCACTGACACTGTTTTAGTTGCTGCTGCTGCTGCTGCTGCTGGTTGCTGCTCCGGTGGTAGCGACGGTGTCGGCGGGGATCGGGTTCACAAAATATCGCATGCGATATTTTTTTAATGCAGCTGAAATTGTTGTTGCTCTTTTGTTTTTTTTTTGCCAGTATGCCGCAACCACAGCAACTTTCCATTGATGGATTTGTCCGCCTTTTGGGTTGTTGGCAGTTTTTAGTTATTTTCTTATATTAAATAACCAGTTTATTTATTTGAGTGCTTACTGTTTATTGATGTAGCAAACTAAATGAAAATTCAAAATCAGCTGCTGCAACAGCTTTAACAGGATAATCGTCTGTACGCAGTTTCGTTCATACATTATCGGAAAAAATAAAACGCTAGCCTTCACGCACTTAGTTCATTATTTTGTTTTTAGTTAAAGGTAAGAATATAAACTACATTATTTTCAGTATTAAAATGGGGATTCTCCCACTTTGATATAGCATGATCACTTTCGAAATATCCCGTTAGAATTAGCCGCTAACCTATCATCCAGTAATTAAAATAAAGCGCGGGAAATATCAGGGTTTCCTAGTGCCCTTTTTAATAAAACCGGTATTTAAAATTAAAGAAAATATTAAAGAAAAATAAAAGTAAATTTCAACAAAAAATATTGTCAAATTTTTCGTCAAGAAGTGTCTGATAATTTATTTATGAGTACAGTTTGGAATTCATGGTTTGAATTTTATAGATTTGCCAAAAAATCTGGATTTCGGTCTCTGAAACTTGAGCAGTAAATTAAAAAAAAAAAAATTGGTAAAGAAAACGAAAACACTTTTTTCCCAATGACCGAAAAATTGCATTAAGGATGCTTAAAAATTTCGTTAGATAGATACACGAAAACTTCAATTAAAATCCCTTCATTACGCGCGGTGCAAAGGCGACTTATAGTTTATTTTATGTATATTTAATTTTATTGTATTTTATTTTATCTTATTTATTTTACTATTATTTATTATTTTGATGCATTCTATTTTTTATTTCATCTTATTTTGTTTTATTTTATCGCATTTTATTTTCAGTTTGCTTACTTAATTTATTCTAAACTTTACTTTATTTAATTTAACTCATTTCACTTTATTTTATTTCAATTGAATTTATTTTATTTTATATTTTTATATAAAAATTAAAATTTTTTTTTTAGATAAAAATTAAAATATATTTTGTATAATTTTAGTTTATTTAGCTTTATCTGTAATTGATTTTACTTCTTTTTCTACGTTGATTCACTTTACTTTATTCAATTTTATTTTATATTCATTATTTTACTTTATTTATCAATACTTTAGCTCTTTGTAGATTATTTTATTTTATTTTACTTTAATTTTTGTACGTATATAGTTTTTTTAACTTTATTTTAATTTGTTCTATTTAATTCAATTTAATTTTTTATTCTATTTTATATTAGTTTAGTTCATTTCATTCCAGTCCATTTTATGTATTTAATTATTATCCATTTTATTTTATTCTTTTATTTCAATTCAATTTCATCTCCTTTCATTTCATTTTATTCTATTTTATATTACAAGGTTTTATTTTATTTCACACAATTTTTTTTTCTTTAATATTTTAATTGAACTTAACTTTATTCTTCTTTATTTTACTTTATTTTGTTTTATTTTATTCTATTTAATTTTTTTTAAATTTAAATTGTATATTACATTATTTTATTTTATTTTTGTTTATATATTGTTTTTTTCAATTTATTTTATGTTTGTAATTTTTTTTATTTTATTTTGTACTGCGTTATTTAATTTTGATTTTGTTTATTTAATTTCAGTTAATTTTACTATATTTTATGCTATTTGATCTATTTTATTTTACTTCACTTTATTCTTCTTTATTTTAATTTATTTTATTTGATTTTTTTATTATTTTATTTTATATTGTTTTATTTGATTTTTTTATTATTTTATTTTATATTGTTTTATTTGATTTTGTCTTATTTTTATTTTTTCATTGTTAATGCCTACAGCCTATAAATAATTTATTTTACTTTATTTAAAATTATTTTACTTTGATCTATTTTATTTCATTTTTTTTATTTAGCTTCACTTTATTCTTGTTTTTGATTTGATTTTTTTAATTTACTTTATTTTACATGATTTTATATTATTTTAGATTATATTGCTTTATTGGATTTGATTTTACTTTGATCTATTTTATTTCATTTTTTTTATTTAGCTTCACTTTATTCTTGTTTTTGATTTGATTTTTTTAATTTACTTTATTTTACATGATTTTATATTATTTTAGATTATGTTGCCTTATTGGATTTGATTTTATTTTGTCTTACTTTATTTTATTTTATATTTTATCATTTTTTTTTTTAGTTTTTATGATTCTACTTTGATCTATTTTATTTAATTTTTTTATTAAGTTCATTATTCATCTTTTTTACTTTATTTTATTTTAGTTTATTTTGTTTTAGTTTATTTCATTCCAGCTCATTTTATTTTCTTTTTTATAATTTTACATTATGTTGTTTTATTTTATTTTGTTTTATTTTATATTACATCATTTTATTTTACGCTATTTTATTTTGATCTATTTCATTTTACTTTATTTTAGTTTATATTGCTTTATTTTGTTTTTGCAATTTTTTATTTTTGATTACATCATTTTATTTTATTTTATATTATTTTTTATATATTTTTGTTTAATTGAATTTTATTTTACTTCCCTTTCTCTTTATTTTGCTTTATTTAATTTTTTCCTTTTTTTATATTATATTAGTTTATTTTATTTTATATTTTTTTATTTCATTTTACTTTATTTGACTTTATTTTATATTTATTTAGTTGCTTAATTTTACTGTATGCAATTTTATTTTGATTTGTGTTTGTTTTACTAATATTGTAATTGGTAAATGAAACTAAATTTCTTTATCTAAAGTTTCGCAACTGCTAGAAATAGCCTCAAATTCCTATGTATACACTTTTTATAGCTACTATTTTGAAGTACATAAATATTTTAGCCAACAATATTATATTATTATATATTAATTAATATATTTGTTCTATACAATTACAACTTTCCCACAGTGACACAAATGAAGCTTAAAGGCAAATCCGAAAAGTTGAAGGTTTTTAGAGACAATTTTTCATAGCAGAAATGTACTTTTAGTTTCCATTTTTCATGCTTGAATTTGCCGGTCGATATTTAAACCGGAGTTCTCCGGGCAATAGCACACACACTCTACGCCCTTGGTTACAGCGGTCGGCTTAAATGGGAAACACTGGAAACAGCATCTCAAGCAAATTTAAAAAAAAGTCTAAAAAAATAATTTCCCATTTTTATATCTAACACCATGGATATATACATACATACATATGTACATACATAAACATTATATGTATATGTAAGTATGTATCATATCAAAGTCTCACTAAATTTTTATTCGTATTTGCCAAGCCACCTGGTATTGTTAGATACCACTATTCATTTTTATTTAACCAACTTCATTCTCGTATATGTAAGTACATAGTAGTGCGTAGAAACGGTCTTTAGGTTTAATTTTAATTTTTAGTTTTATACCCGCATTCTTCTTCTTTGCAAACACTGCTTGTTCCAACTTACGGCTTTCATCTACCTGTTCGAAATAGTCGACACTCATTTTCACATTTTCTATTCCACTCATTCTCTGATCTTTTCACTATTTTTAATTCATGCTTCCAGCATTATCATAGATACATACATACATGCATACATACAAACGTACATGCATACAAGCATAGCACATTAGAGTAAGTTTTGGTGCCACATGTAGTCTGTCGTGCATCAAAGCATCACAACAGCCCAACATCACAGCATCCATCCATCCATCAACACTCAACATAAATAAGTAAATAGTTTCTCTCTCACTCGCACACCTTCGACAAAAGCACACATTAAATATCTATTATTTCGTGTCGACTTTTGCATCATTTTCTTTGAAGAGGATTAATTTTTATACTATAAATATATTTACTTCATCATTGCGTGTGTATCGTGCGATAAAGGCCACACTCATATACTGCTACACTTCATCATCATGATTGGTTCTCATTACTAATGTAATTATGATGATGATGGTTAGCATTAAACAGCGCTAGTCGGTTGGTATTATAGCTAGCCGTTCAAAAAAAAAAACAGAAAAAGCAATAAGAAATGTCTATAAAAATCACACATGTTCCTTAGTTTCTTCATTTTCTTTAGCTCTAAAATTCTCATCTTTTTTATTACTTTGGTAGGAGAAGATATGATTTTTGGCAGGGTTCGAGCCTAAGTAATTCGATAACGGAGTAAATCATAGTAAAAACGGAGTAAATTTCGTAGTAAATTTATAATTTCATGAAAACTTTCATTACTTGAACGTACAAAGAACGTAGATTACAACGAAGTTGCATCACTCCCACCGTTCCTCTAACAGAAAGTCTTGTCCAATTTCACCATACCAGAACTAATTTGACTTTTGCTGATTGATACTAGAATCTGATTAGATTCAATTGGCGTCTGGTGTGGTGAAATTGAACGAAAAATCTTGCCACAGGAAACGAAACGTCATGCAACCTCTTTGTAATCTACGTTCTTTGCTGGAACAACAAATTATGAATTTACCAAAAACATACCAAAATCCCTGTGGTAAAAAGAAGGAGTAAAAACTTATTACAGAAGCCCTTTTCTAGAATGTAGGGGGCATTGTGAATGAATACAAGTTCTAAATCAAAGATGGCGGCGGCTGATATTAAATGTCACAAATAGCCATTATTAATTGTCAGACGTAGAAATTCGCTCAGTGAATGACATAAGAATGGTGAGGGTGTTGCTACATCAGGTGATCTCAGCTGTGCTGAATTTTGACGTCTATGAGCTAAAATTTTTCACTAGTATTTATTCACAATGGTGAAGGGCCTTACTTAGCATTTGCATACTTTCCGTAATTATTTTTTATATGAAGCGGACCTAATTTCAAGGCATTGTAATCCCTTTTTGCAGATCACCGCTAATAGAAAGAGTTAGTTATATTATAAGCGATTTGCTTAAACCATTAAAGACTGTCCAAAGATCTTTTGGTGTGATTTTATTAAAAAAGTATTTTTGTAAGTCACAAAATTGTATTCCAAAATTCAGGCTTATAATTTTAATCATAATACAGAATTTCAGGGGGTATTTAAATAGCCATCCCGCAAATTTGAGTTCTGGTCACACTTTGGCGAATGCAAATAGCTAGCATGAGTTGTGTGAAGAAAGTATTATCATACCGGTATTCTGTAAGCTCAAGTCTCTAGTCTCACATAAAATTAAGTAATGAGAATTTTGAATAACTTGAGATGAGACTGCATTACTGAATATCAGCCACATTAGCTTCAAAAGTCAATTTGGATGTGCACGAGTTTTTTCTTTTACAACCACAATGCAGTCGAACCCGTTGCGAAAAATATAAAATGGCCTCACTAATAAATAGATTATGGTAAATAACATATTTTATATTACTTACTCAGTTTCATTTAATAAAAAACAGAAGGGCTTTCCTCTTATTCTTACAAAAAAAAAAGTGTTTATATTCTCTCCGCCGGATGGGTATTTAAAGCGGGGGCACTAAGGCATAGACCCAAGTTTTCCAATGCGTTTACTTGGTGGAGTTTAAGTTCAAAGTTATCCTGCAGTTTTGCTAGTTTTTAAATTTTTTACGAATCGACAAATAGAGTTAAAAAATTTGTTGTTTTTTAATTCACCTCATTTGATTGGAAATAAAACGGCAAAAGGCGTTCGACACTTCGCAACATTTTATATAAATAGTAAATTACGTTACCACAGTTTCTTAACGCTTCAAAAAAAATCAACGAGATAGCTATGATAGTTTCTGATATATGACGATTTAAATGAACTTTGTTTTGGGAGGTAATTAAATACCCCATCGTCGTTAATGGGTTAACAATTCTACAGCTGATTAGACAAAAATGTTCACGTATAATATTGGCAAATTTAATAAAGTAATATTTGCTTTGCATTATCGACCTGGGACTCGACTGTGTTAAAAAAAATCGTAGCCGATTTTAAGTTTTATTGTTTGCTTTTATAATTTTATTCTGGACTTCTAATTTTTCGCCCTTAAGACGCATCCATTATAAGTGAAGCGGAGTGACGTAGTCGATTTTGGAGACACTCGAAAAATGGAGTCCGTACCCTGGTTTCCTCTGCTATTTTATCTTGCCGTTACCTGCTGAACTGATTCTTTTTTTAATTCCATTAACTCGTTTTCTTATTACCTTGACTTTTGACTAAATGATGTTTGCGTATTTTCAAAGTTTCTAGCTTCACGCTCTTATTTGAATATGGTGAGTGTATTTTTCTGTTTATAGCCGGCTTCCTTCAGTATATATTATACACAAATGTATGTCCGTCCGTTCGTATGTGCTTAGAGGCAAACTTAACTAGTGTTTGGTGTTAATCAGTTTAGCAGGTAACTAACTCCATATATTTATGGCGGTTGCTTATTCGGTGGTTATTTTTTTCAATTAGCTTGAGTTCAACGTGCCTTGTTTATGAAGTATTTTGTAAATAAATAAATTACTTTCAAATTATATACACTCATACATATAAATGCATATTCACTAGTGTTTATTTAACTTAAAGTGTTTACTAATTTTTTTTTTATGACGGAAGCAAATATTTGTCTTGCAAACATAGCATAGCATTACAAAGCAAAAAAAAAAGTAAAAATAAAAATATATTTAACGGGGTGCAGAGGTGTGTTGATATTGATGTGCTAATTGGTCATTCGCCTAATAAATAGTTGGTCTTAGTTACAATAATTAGTTGAGAATTAAAGCAAATGTTTTTTTTTTACATAATTTTTATATCAGCACTGACAATTTTTAGCCCAACAAAGCGGCATTCTCTATATTCTTCTTCTTCTATACTATAATAAAAGTGTACCTTGATAAAGTGTACCTCTCTGTACCTTGAACATTTCTTTAAAAGAAAGACTGAAGGTAATGCTGGAAATGTTATAGAGTACATTTGCCTAATTTTGAGGTCACTAATCTCCGCAACTATTGAATTGATTTTCATGGTGCTACCCAGAAACCTCGGACATAACATAGGACATATTTCATCACAACATTGAATGGGGAAAAAAATATTTTTTAGAAACCGCTACGGTCCAGTTATAATTTTTGATACAAAAAAAATCATGATTTAATAGTTGTCCTTGGATTTTTTTCGAACAAGTTTTATCTATATTTTGTGATTTTTATGTTTGCAATAAAAAATAATCGTTACTCTTGGATTTTTATATTTTCAATCAAGTTTGATCGTTATTTTGTGATATTTGTTTTCGATCATAAAACGATTATTTTTGATTGATAAATAGAAATCAAAAAACAACGATCAAACTTCAGAAAAAAAATCCAAGAATAACGATTATTTTTGATCGAAGATATAAAAATAACGACTATTCAATGATTTAAAACAAAAAAATCTTGAAATAAAAATATGGTCAGATTTGTATAGAATATCGCTGTAAGGATTAAATTGATGTATTCGAGTTTTGTTTGGAACGAATTCTTGCCTATGATACTTTGATAGGAAAAAATCAAAATAACGGTTATTTTTTTCAGTGTTTCGAATTATTGCCTTTTGAATAAGCTTTTCTTTTTTCAATGGCAACAACGTGTGCCAGTATTTGTTTTTTTGTTGATTTTTTTAAAGAAATTTTTAAACGGGAAAATTTTCACCAGTTCATAATTTACAAAAATTAAAAAATTGTCATATTCGAACATACTTTTCGCTTATCGGCAACACTAATTTCGAAAGAAAAGAGTAGCCATTTTCTTTGGGGGTTTTTCACCTAAATTTGAGAGGTATACAAACAGATTCAAAATGAAAGTAATGGTTTTGTTTCTAAAATTACAATAGAAAAAACGTTATTTATTTTTATTCTGGGAGTAAAACGATAATTAAGAATCCATTTGAGTAAAATGCAGGAACCCGGACAGTGCCAGGGGTGAGGGCGAATGAAGAGAAAGTGGCAGGCTTTTCAAAGCAACTCACATTGAGCTAAATAGCGCGAGACCAACTTTAAATCTTCACCAATGCCATTTTCGGCAAAAAATCCCTATGTTTAACGATTGGCGTAATACCAAATTTCTGTCTTCAGTTTGGTAATATATTGATAAAATAAATATGTAAACGCTTCGTTGTATAGTCTATAATATCATATAGACCTGCAAGTTGTCAGTTGTTTACGAAAATGCATTCATTACACTTACAAAGCTGACAAAGGATTGGAACTGTTTCTCGAGTGTCTCCTAGTTACCCGTTGATCGGCATTGTCGCTTTCCTCACACAAAAGTCGTATTGCAAGTGGGTTCATGTTACCTAAATGTGTCTTTTTTTATATTTAAAGGATCTAGATGTTTAAATTGTTTTTTTTTTTTTTAATTTCCACTACTTTAAGAAAGCTCAGTGTTGTAATTTCCACGTTCGAATTTTGCCAGCTGTTTCGAAGTAGAATTTATTTCTGATGAAACTTATATGTATTAATTTCAGGCGGATGAAAAAATTACGGGCGAATTTTTTTCAGACGGAACTCAGAATAAGGCTGATTTATTTACTCATTTCAGTCTAGAGGAAAATATCTTGCAGACTAATTACAGTTAATTATATAATCGGACACATCGTATCACGAAATATGCTACTGTTTCTTAGACACCGAGAGGGGATATGAGTTTGAAATAGCTTAGTCAGCTCATTACCATTAATGTTTTCATTGATAACATTATAAACGAAAACGAGAACTAGATTCTACTATCATGCAGGCCTAGCAAAATTTACGTCTACCTATATAGTGGAAAAGACCGTTAGTTAGGCCAATGCATTTTGTACAAGCAAATCTGGTAAAGACTTTATATACCATTTCAATGTTTATGGAATGGGCCTAATATTAAGGGGTCCAAATCAACGAACAGTATTCAAAGCGACTTCTTGCTAAGTCAACATAAAGGGTCTTAAATGGGGCGAGTTTTTAATTTCGTCAGTTTTCCCTCTTATGAAACCAATCATTGTAAATAATTTGGAAACAATAATGGCAATGTGTTTAGAAAAAGACAACTTGGGGTTGAAAAATATTAGGTTGATCTTTAATTTTATTTCGGCGATTAATGAAACAGCTAGTTAGTTTATAGTTAAAGCATCGATATAGTTGATTTCCAGCAAAAATTATAAAATACAAGATTGCGCTGATTCATCCGAAATTCGGAGAGTAACTCGACTGTGACGTCACACCAGATTTACCGGCGGAGAGAAAAGAAAGGAAACAACTTGGTATATATGTTAGAAAGAATACACACTATAATTTTTAAACACGTTGGAAAGGATACACATGATTGCGAGTGGTTTTTGTAAACAAAATCTGTTGTGACGTAGAAATTCTATCAAAATTTCCAAGAGAGCGTTAGCGGTACCTGCGCCTCCTTCTGTATAATTTTCACCATGAATTTTCAGGTGAATGTTACCACCTAGCATTTCTTAACATTTAGTGTCATAATGGGTCACAGTTAGTTCCTTGTGGAATGCTCGCCCAGGCCTCGATTTAAGGCCTTGATTACACCGCGTTACACGCATTCTGTCCTATGAACGAAATATACTTTTTCGGAAAGGGGAGAAAAAATAAAAATACACGTCAGAATTTTTTTTTTTATGTATAAAGTATAAAGCTTGTAGCGTCCGTCTGTCCGCCTGTGTGAAAGACTTTGGATCGATTTTTAACCCTTTTTCCGTGATCCAATCGAGCTGAATTTTTGCAGGCAGACTCTTGGAAAAGTCTGTATAACGTCAAATTTTTTCAAAAATAGATTTTTATCAATTCTCGACTCGAAATAACTTTTGTTACGTTTGCGGCTTATTCGCACCAAGTAAAAATTTTAAAAATATTACGAAAACAGTGGTTAATTCGTTTCAGAAAATATTCAAGTTAAAAAACTGGATCGTGAGGGCGAGGCGATTGCAAGTTTGCGCAAAATTTTTCCGAAATTGAGCGGCGCAAAGATTCATGCCGGTATTTTTTTAAGAAGGCATTCAGTAACTTTATTCCGCAGATAAAAAAAATATTAGCAAGTTATGAATTTTCATCAAAATTGAATGCTATCGAACAACGTGCAGTTTCTGGGCAACAAACGAGTTGCCAATTATAAAAATATTGTTGCAGAAATGATTTCGGCATATGGCGAAATGGGCATATTAATGTCGCTAAAGATCCATTTCCTTCACAATCATTTACATTTTTTCCCTGATGATTTAGGAGCTTGTAGCGATGAGCATGGCGAAAGGTTCCATCAGGACATTGCGGCTATTGAAAAGCGCTTTAAAGGACAAGTCATTACCCATATGCTTGGCGAATACTGTTGGTCTATTTGTCGCGATACTGACACAAATGCTTACAAACGCAGAAATAAAAGGCCTAAGTTTCTTTAAAAGCATTGAAATTTTTAATGTAACAATTTTCAATTTTAATTTAATAAAATTAATAAAAAAAATTCGGTTTTTTAATGAGCTGAAACCGTTATAAAAAAACCGATAACCATTTTTTCAAAAAAAAAAAAATTCAGGAAAATCTGAGAATTGATAAAAATCAATTTTTTAAAAAATTTGACGAGATACAGACATTTCCACGAGTCTGCCTGCAAAAATTCAGCTCGATTGGATCACGGAAAAAGGGTTAAAAATCGATCCAAAAGTCTTTCACACACACGCGGACAGACGGACACTACGAGCTTTATACTTTATACATAAAAAAAAAAAATTCTGACGTACATATACATGAAAATCGCCGATACACGTGTATTTTTATTTTTTCTCCACTTTCCGAAAAAGTATATTTGGTTAATAGGACAGAACTAAAGCTCGTTTTTGTAACGCAGTTTTATGACCGCATTATGTGACTTTATTATTATTTTTCTCTTCAAAGATTTACTGTTTTTTGGCAATGTCATCTTTGCACAAATAACATCGAAATTTTTTGTAGTGGCGTTATGACCAAAAACCGAGTTTTAAATGTCAAAAATATATAAATCGATTAATATTTCACAAACATTGCTCAAATACCGAAAACTTGAAATACATACATACATATGTAACTGATGTTTTAGTCGGTAACAGATTAAAACTGCAACTGAAAAACTTTTGGGTTAATTATTACTAGTCTACTTTATCTACAATAGATTTTGAGAAGAAAACATTTACGAACAGTTTGCTTCAAACACTATAAATATAGTAAAAAATATGCTACATACAAACATACAAACATAAATGCAATACATAGAGACTGTAATTCATCACTCCAAATACTCGTATTCAATATTATTCGAGCAAATGTTAATTTAATATGTTTCTATGATGCGCCATAAAAATGGAAATGAGTTAATTTTTTTTTTGTTTTCAAATTCAAAAAACTAAATCCAATAGATAGTGGCTGCTAGCGAGAAGCAAAATACAAATAAAATATTTTGTAGGTATTAGAAACCATATTTTGAACTCCAGAATAAAGCACACGCATACATACATACATATGTACATACATATCTAAATATTTATATGTAGTGTGTGTGTGTGTGTTTGTTTTTATCTATCTATATGTATATGCACTTAATGTACGTGTGTATATACGATGAATATGGTATATTTTTGTACACGTTCTTGCCCAGTTCGTCGTTGCCTGTTTGGCTTATAGTGTATCTCTAACGCTCGCCTCTTCTTCGCCTGTCTGGCTTGCCTGCCTAGTTACTTGGGTTGTTTGGCCAAAATCAACGCAGCATAGAAGTGGCGCACTGGCTGTTTGGGTGAGTGCCTGAAAAATTGAGCGACTGCATGAGTGACTAGTTTCCTGCTTGACTGACTGACTGACTGACTGACTGTCTGACTGGCTGGCTAACCGTTTGCTTTGTCTGTTCATAATTTTTGAAATAATTTTCTAAAAACTGCTGCTGAGCAAATACGAATGTATATACATACATACGTACATGCTTTATGTTTCGGCTTACATAAAAGTATGTGAATAGAGTTGAAAAAAATATGCAGGTGAAAGAGTTCTCAGGATCTGAAAATGCGTGTATTGTTCTAAAATGGAGATACATATATAAATTTTCATACTGTTCCTATTACTTTTAGTGGTGACAGACAACGTGAACTGAAAATCCTAATGATCTGTTACTAAAATTATAGGTAAATTTTTATTAACACGTTTCAATATTAGAATATGTTGAAAAGAAACCATATAATCTATTTTATTTATGGTCTTCCTCTACATATTGCAATAAATTCTGAAATTTACGCTTATTAGTCGTAAAATTTGTACATCGCGTTTCGTCACAATAACTACATTTAGTTAAATCATAATTTTGAAAATATGAAATGTGAACTCTTTCTGAAGGAACCTTGATCAAAAACGCTGTTGAAATTTCGTAGGAACCAATAAATATAGCACCACAAGATGAGATAAAGCGAGACAATTGCCCTATGATGAACTTTGCTGTGCGTTTTTATTCGTCTGTCAAACTCGTCTACGTTGTGACAAAGAATCTACGTTCTTTGGTTTTAATCACTCAATTCGACACTATGTTTCTTTACTGAACATCATCCCTATAGAACACAAGTTCAATTAAATAACCATATTGGAAAATTGAATAACTTTTGCAAATGAAGTCGAATGTCAGTTTATTTGTGACACTTGTAAAGTAAACTTAATTAGAATTTGTATGAAGAAACCATGGATCGATATACTTATCTATTCAATAAGGACGTTCCCAGGCCGGCAAGAGCGCACGATCTAAGCATCATAGGCTTCATTTTGTGAGGATTTTTATAGTCAAAGTCAAGGGAGCTCTTAAAGAGAACATCCACCATTAAATCCAGAACAT
This sequence comes from Anomoia purmunda, assembly GCA_951828415.1. Taxonomy (NCBI): domain Eukaryota; kingdom Metazoa; phylum Arthropoda; class Insecta; order Diptera; family Tephritidae; genus Anomoia; species Anomoia purmunda. The sequence continues at coordinate 22,965,404 of OX639993.1, forward strand.
ATCGAATGTTGCAGAAACTACTATGATCAAATTATATACAACGGGCGCAAATAGTAAGTAAATGGTAGCGATGACTTAACTGGCATCCTCTTCAAAAAATATTGTAATAAATTTAAAATAAATATTTAAATAAAAAACCACACCATTTTCTTTTCATTCATTCAAGAGATATAGCCATTTATTTTGGGTCATCTAAAAATACCGAGTGAAACCAAGCCCTTTTCACTTTGCCTTTTCAAGGAAGAGGAAGCTTTAATTGTCCACTTCCTTCACCAACGAATGTGATATTTTTGGGGACGTTGGATTTTAATTTACTGCACTATGTCTGTGTTTATATAAAGCTCAAACCGATAATCGTAAAAGGTCATGTATTTTTCAAAGTTTCTTTCACTCGAATACTCCAAGAGCAGGCTCACCACTAGAAGTTTTTATCGTTCTTCTGCTCGAATTATTGACTTATATTTGGAGATACTTACTACTTCTGACGGAGTTGATAGTGTTGCATTTTAAAAAGTCATATTAGTATATTATTTTCGGCCTTATATTTAGTTAATTATTTATTGATTGATAGTAATTTATTTATTGAGTTCGAGGCCAGCTTTTTTTTAGAGATTATTATGAAATGCAACAATTTTTCAAAGTGGTAGAAGTGAAAGCTGCTATTTCGGAGATCACCACTTCTCCTCATCAGACTTATTTCTTTGTAGACTAGGATTCGAACCCTTGTGAATGGTCGCTGGTGGCCTTTACACTCCAAAAGCCACGTAGAAAAGGTTATCACGTTCGTGGAACTTGAACTCGTAAATAATACAGATAGATGCCGGGCGGCCTTAGATAACTGAGGAAGATGGAGAAATAGAGGTTGTTTTTGTTTCTGTTTTATTTTCTATTTTTCCGACAATATGAAAAGTTGATGAATGTTGGAACGATTTTCTGTCCTCCCTTGTCAAGTTTGGTTTAGAGAAAAACCGAATTCGGCTTTGTGTGATCTTCAGTGTAATTTGTTTGGTGTTTCATTTGTTATTCAAAAGATGTGTTTACGCCAGAATGGATGACCAGTATACTTTTTCCTTTCGTTCAGATGATCGTTTTTTATTTTTACTTTGGAATAATGAGCTTAGAAGTTGCATGATAAGGGATTGGATGGTAAGAGAACAACGATGTCATATTCCGAATTGCATGAGGATCACTGGGTAAAGTGGTAGGTCTGACTGACACTCGGTGTACTGAATGCAGAAGGTGACGCCTTCCTTCCGGGCTTGACAATTCTCACCGTCAACTAGACAAATCTTTTATTACAATTTAGGAAAAAGAGCCACTTTTTTAGTATTTTGCAGATTTATTTATCAAATCTCTACCTATAAATCCTTATTTTTTACACTATAGAACAAATAAAACATTGGTAATATTGGAAGCTATTCAATTTCTCTCTCCCGTATTCCTGTTTACTAAAGGTGAGATTTGTCACTTCACCGCGGGAAGGCGCGAGCTTGTATTATATTATTCTTGGGTCTGACATAGTTTTTACTATATTGTACAATCATGTGAAGAAAATTGGGGCGTAACACTTTCAAGAGTTTTGCCTATTTTTCTTTTATTTGTTTTATTTTCGTATAAAATTCTAGCTCATTATTTTACAAAGACTATATATGTACATATGTAATTCTGCATTTCAAACTTTGTAGAAAAATTCTGAAAATTCAACAAATTTTACAACAATAACAAGCTTTTAGTTGTTGTATATCCTATTCAGTTCCAGTATAATACAGTGCAAGTTTCGTAGCTTAAAATTACTAATATAATAATTTTGATAATTTTTTTTCGCTTCGAACTTTTCAATAAAATTCTGAATAAAAAGTATGTTGAATGTTCCTATTTTTCTAAAAATTTTGAAATATGTATTTATGTGGTGTTAGTTATATAATGAATTAGACTTTACAAATAAAAAAAATAAAAAACAATCCTAACCACACCGACCTTTCTCGTCCCATTGCCTTCGATTTAGCTTTATGATGACATTCACATACGAAAGCAAAGCAGAAAGTTATGCAATTTTCGTATTTTTGTCTGCGTTGACAGATGTCAAATGTAAACAAATGAATTTATTTATGAAATTATATAAAATTTTGCAATTTTGTTTCGAATCAATGGGGAATTGCACATTGATAACTTTTAGCTATTTATTTTTCGTTATTTAATTTTAATTATTTTTATAGAGATATAATTCATTCCATAACAAAAATTTGAAACTTTGCGCGTAATTTAAAAGAAGAAATTATGAAATCTAATAAATTTTCAAAACATTTGCAAAGAGTAGAAGGTAAGCAACTTTATAGCGCATTCAGTTATAGTTAATAGCTAGAAATTGTCGACTCTTGAAAATTTTTTGTCATTTGTATTGTTTTGTGTTGCTCTTTTTTCATGCAAAATAAAAATTCGAGCAAGCGTTTTATAAAAAAGCGGAATATTATATGTATGTATGCAAGGCGAATCTATAGAAGGTGTTTTCTTCCGATCAGCTGATTGCTTCTTCTTTTTTCGCCTTGAATGGTGAAAGTGTCAACTGGTTTGTTTTTTGTTTACATCTTAATTTTCTGTTTACATTTTCATTTAAAAATATTTTTAAATTCAAATTGATTTGAATTCATATATTCAAATATTCAAATATTCAAATTATGTTATGTTTATGTTTTGTAATAGAAATCAAATTGCCCTAAAAAAAACTAGCTTCTTATACTAAAGATAAATAAATTTGAAGTTAGATATTAAAAAACAAATGGTTTTTCTTTGGTATAAAGATTACCACAGCTAAAGCTAAAGAACAATACACTGCCTAACAAAAAATCAAAAAACACGATAAACTTAATGCCGCATCCATATGGGCTGAAGGAATTTTTCGTTTTCAGAAAGCTTTTTTCGTTCAATTTGTTCTTTTCTACACCATCCTCCAAATCAGAATCAGATAACACTTTGATAATTCACTAAGGCAATGCAATCGATGTTTTTTTATACAAAACCATTTATCAAATCCATAAGCAGTGTTTTAGCAAAATAACTTTGAGCCAATCAACTACATTTGCTTTTGCTGCATTAATTGTGGCAGTTCATTTACTCGCATATTGCACTGGTACTTTATGAAGAGTAAGGTTTCAATTGCGGTCGCTATCGTAAATTTTAATTTAAATATATTTACAAATATAGTTTTGACCAACTGAATCAAAAATAAACCGTTTTGTTGTCAAATTCGTTCCTATTTTGGCATTCTCTCTGTTCAAAATTATTGTTCTATATTTCATTTATCTGACATTCTCACCATTCAGAAGCAAAAACAAAACATGTGGAGTTTGTGTGTATGTGCTCTTGCGACCACCTTGTACTGAATTCGCCTTGTATGTATGTATGTACGAGCTCAACAAATTATTTTCTGTTTTAATTAAACAACATTTAAAGGGGTTCATTTTAAATTTCAAGCTATTTGCCAAGGCGAATTCATATACATAAGGTGGTGTTATAAATACAACTACAAAATTCCTATGTATTTTGTTTTTGCTTCTGCGTAAGGGTTGTCAAAATGTACATACATTTTGTTTTTACTTTTACGGCTTTTGAAAGCTCATACGCAAAAGCAAAAACAAAATACATGTAGTTGAATAAAAAAAAATCAAATCAGCTGCTCTTATGCCATCACCTTCTATGAATTCGCCTTGCTATTTGTGAACTTTCAGTAGTTTTAAAAAATCTATCGGTTGCCGATTTGCTAATTGGGTGCTGGAAAGGAATGAACAAAATTGTAATATTTTCGAGAATGAAAAATATTATCAAAATTGTATTTTTTTTTTAGAAATAAAAATATTGTCAGCGCTGAGACGCACTTTTAACTCTCTGGATATGTACCAAAAACCAAAAGAAATAGTTGAACAATCCCTTCCTCTAAAAAGAGTTGCAGTTTGTTATTCCCGAAAAATAAGCGAAATTATGGGAAAACGTGATGAAAAATTCCAATAAAAGAATAACAGCTGGAAGAATCGCGGAGGTGAGAATTTTTCAGATATCATTTTTTATTATTAAACTCAAAACTTTTACTTTGTATTAAAGTAAACAATCACCAATTTTAAAATGAACCATTTTCTTAAAAAGCCCAAAGTGCTTAAAAGAGCTGGAACGCTCTGTTTGCATTTCTATTATAAGAAAAAAGTAAAACAAAAACAACTGCACACATGCTGTTCACAAACCCCATATAACTGTTAGGCAATTAATTTTTGGAAAAGAAAACAAAACGCAGCACACAAATTAGAAAAGCTCCCGCCTCAAGTGAAAGGTAAATACTATTTTGTTATTATTAAATAATAATTTTTTCGCATATTCCCTGCCTAGTGTCAATATCTATTTGCTCGAGCAAAAATAAAGAAAAATATTTAACAATAGCAACACTAACACTACTTGCTTTCCAAATGGATTTTCTCTGCTTTAAGCGTTCGTTTTGTTTTTCTTTGTTAATTTATTATTTTTCCTTTATTTTCTATTATTATTACAATATTTTTTAACTATGTATGTACATACCTTTAAAGCGACGACTTCCTCTACGTTTGGCTCTAGCTGTTGAAGCTGGCTTGACAAGTTGCACTCCAAAGGCGGCACAGCGAACCAAGAATACCGTATGGCGTAGTTGTTGGCGAGAAGAAAATAATAAGTAAGCAAGCAAAGAATTTCAAACAGGAAATTCAACACTAACACTTTGCACTTTTATTTTTTCACAAAATACAGATTTTTCAAATGATTTGTTTTACATGAGTAGATATTTTCATATGCGATATATTTATATTTTTTTTTTTCAAACAATTTTTCTAAGCTGAATGTAGTACGTATTTTACGATTTGCAATACACAATTTCCAAGCGGCTAAAATTTTTTGTTTAATTTGTTTCTTTTTTTCTCAATATTTTGAATCACGTCTCACTACTTTGGCATCAAAGGAAAAATAAAAACTATAAACTTTACACACATTCTCTTGCTTCGTAGGTAAATATGTACATATATATATTTGCAAATTTTCCTTTGCTTAGCACTTTTTGGAAAACTTTACTGTTATGAGAAGTCGTTTTGCTTAGAGTGTTAGAAATAAATTTTAAAGATTTACCGTAAAAAGTTACACACGAATTGACACCGAAAGGTGAAATAACTTATTACCAAAAAAAAAACAATATCCGCATACACGCACACACACATACACACACTTTACGCTGTGCATGCCTATCCAAGTGCGATTCGTTTTTTCGTCGTTACGCCCACAAAACAACAAATTTTCTATTTCCGATTGTTACTCCGTACACACACGTCCGACGACGGCAGCAGATCTCGTAAAACTAAACTCAATCCTGCAAGAGATTTACCAAAGTCAATGATTTTACTCGCGCACATGTAAAATGCATACATACATCCGTATAGGTATTTCTTAAATTCTCTGGTGCTACCTGCCGCTTTTCAACAATTCCAACTGAGTATCTGCTCCAAAAGTATCTTTGGCGATACAGCTGTCTGATGTCGAGAGCGCCAATCGCTAGGCGGCAGTGTATTTATGAGGTTGCTATGAGTACATACATACGAATGTATGTATGTATGTGTTTGTGTTATACAGGGTTTGGGCTTTACTCCAATCGGAGTCTTTCAAATGTTTATCAACTTCTCCGTTAAGCATAAAATCCACTCCATTACGATATGTGAAAAAGTGAAATTCGAATAAGTTTGTGCTACTGAAACAGCTGATTTATTTGTGTTTTTTATTCGTCTTGTGCGTCGCGTGTTGAACAGGTAGTAGCCAAGAATTATAGAATACCAGATTACGACAACACCGACGGCGATCTCTACCGCAGGAATAATGAGAGAAAAAGGAAGGTGATAACTGCACTTGGGGAGTTAAAATAAACTGTACACAATACAGAGCTCGGCACTTCACATTTATTATTCTCTGTTTAACTTTTTGTAAAAATCACTCATCAAAACTCAGGAAAATCAACTTTTCAAGAGCCATTTGTGACGTCAATCCTTCAAACGAGGCAAGTACGAACTAACGGAAGTGCTTTTGTCGTGTAGCTATTTTGATTTAATTTTTACTTTGTGAATTTATTTTGAATTTTTTAATATTACCCTCAGAAATGCAGAAGTCGAGCGAATTTTTTGTTTGTTTTTAAGTTTTTAATTTTACCACTTAGCACACTTCTAATCTATACTCAAATTTATGTGATGATGAAGATGTAATATGAATTAATTTTTCGTATGAACCATTGTACCACGCCCTTAAAAGTAAATAATTTTTGAAGCATATAAAATCAATATAAATATGCGAAACCCATATAAAATTTGTTGAAACATCTTAATACGAATAAAATATTTGAATTATTGATTTATATATTAAGCATTAAACAAATTTAAATTTATCCATTTTCAGCCTTTTTAATCTGCCTATTTAGACTATTTTTGAAAAGTTTTGACAACACTGCTTAGAATGCAAAATTGAAACATTTGTTTATATTCTTATATTGCTACCAACTTATACATAAGTATATATCTATATAAACAAATTTAAAGATTTATATATTTTCTCCGAAGGTGGTGTTTTTTGTGAAAGAATTTCCGTCGGCCATTCCCAAATTTGGTTTGCAAAATTTAGTATTAATAATGTGCCACAAAGGTGAACTTTTACGATTTACTGAATATACTAACCACATTTACTCCTTCGCTTTCCTCAAAATATATTAACATAAAATCTGTAATATATTTTCTGCTCAATTTATTTTTTGCTATAAATATAAGATTCGTAAATTCAAATTTTTCTTACAGCGATTTTTTTTTGGCGTTTAGTACGTAATAGAATTTCAGAGTGTCAAACACTGGTATTTTGTTTTAGCTTGGTAAAAAAATATCTGTTGTTGTTGTGTAGGAAAATTTATTCTCCGCATTAGAGAGTATCTATAGTAGTATTTGAGGAGACACTTTTCCATACAAATATAAACAAACTTTACCAGGGTGGCGTGGCACTGGCGCAAATGCGTTTGTTGCAAAGCAACCCGAAAGTAGTAACGTTACATTTGTATGCTACCGAACAGAAATGCTTGCAACAGTTAGCTAAGGCAATTGTCAAATGTATGTATGTACAGATATACATACATATGAAAGTATATTAAGCTGGAACGATAATTTTTCTCACCGAAAATTTTAACGGCACCACAAATTTTCAAATAGATATTTTAATCGGGAGAGGTACTAAATTCTGCTTTTCAAAATTCTTTTGGATGAAAATTCTGTAAAAATCAAAAAAAAAATTCTGTCCAGCCTAAATTCTTTTGGTTCAATATTCTGTATTTAAAATTCTGTATGTTCAAAATGATGGAGAACTGAAATTCTGTATATTAAAATTCTGGAATCAAAATTATTTTCGATCAAAATGCTGTAAAAATATAACCAAATAAGCAGATAACCTGATAAGCACGCTTACCTGAATAGCACATTTATTTTATGAATAATGGAATTCCGATTTTATAGAATCAATGGTATATATACATACGTCAATTAAAGAAAAATTCAAAAATTCATTCAAAACAAAAGTTATTACATTATAATGGCGAAACAATTATTATATTATTAAATTTTTAGCAATTCGCTTTAGAAAAGAAACATGCCTTAATATAAGCCTTTTTTTTTTGTTATTCTTTTAATTCTGTTGTTTGCTTTTACATCCTTCTTCGTTTGACTAATTTTGTGACCATTTTGAAATTTCTGAAGCTATAAATACATACAAACATATGTACATTTGCTTTATGTAAATCTGTTTTGATAATATAGGAAACCATATGGGTCAAGACAAGTCATGTATTGGCAGTATTTTGTTTTGCAAAACTCTGTATTGAAAAACAAAATACTGCCAATACATAATTTTGATTTACAGAATTTAAAATTACAGTGTTCCGCAATACAGAATTTTAACAGTACAGAATTTTGAATTACAGATTTTTGAATACAGAATATTGAATACAGAATTTTAAATACAGAATTTTGAACCAAAATCATATTGTACCCAACCCATTTTAATCCACATTGATTCCGAGTTATAATGATATTGCGAAAATTGCTGATATTTTGAAATTTTTTTGGTAAAATTGTTTTAATTTAATTTTAGAATAAGTGGGCCTACTGACTATTTTAGTTATTTCTCACATTCCATCAACTGTACCTGATATAATCACAAAGCTTCGTGATGCCCCTCAGTTGTTGACCGACTACCATCACTCTTTTGTTTAAGTAACTTTTTTTATACAAAAGGCACTAGACCTAGGATATCATAATTTTGTTCCCACTCAAGTTAGAGCAAATACATAGGTTTATCTCCGAAACTACTGTTCCAAACTCTATCAAAAATTTCGTACACAATTTAAAATTTAACTCAATACGCACAATTTCTCCTCTCTCGTTTTGCTAAAAAATCAAAATATTTGATATTTTATTAAATCGTGTCAAAAATTTGCTCAAATTTGATACGAAGATTAAAATTCAAGAAGGAAATGCGTAGAAATCAAAATTTTGGAAAATGGCCAAGATTCGTTAAAAGCATAATACATAATTCCTTATTTGCGCACGTTTTCTCATATAACGGATGAATTTTGTATAAATTCGACCAGTTTAAAAAAAAAAATTTCAAAAAACAACTGGCATTTCTAGCAGCTTTAAACTTTTACGTTATTATGCTAAAATTTAATAGACTCAAAAACTGCTTAAAAAACTGATTAAATAATTTATAAATTTTATGTATGTTAAGTTTTTATAAATTTTGTACAAAATTTTAAATTTACTTTTTTTTTTAAGAATGAACTATATTTTTCTAAAAAAAAAATTAACATGAAAAACATTGCGAATATTATTGTTTTTAAAATTGCACTATATGGACAATTGTTTGAGTAACTGTACATGCATACATACATACATACATTAGCGCACCGAAGAGGGGTCGGGGGGTTTTTGCGGTTCAACCTCCTACCAAAATCTTAAAAAACTGTATTACAATCTGGAAATTAATTTACTTTTTTTTTAATTAAATTAACGTAAGCCACAGTGGGTTCGCCGCGGCGATGAACGATGCGGCCCATTCAATTTAAACTTTAATTCTATATAAAATTAAATTTTATTGATATCAATATTTGTTACTTTTTGTTATTTATATCACAAAATGGTTGTTTGTATAAATAATAAAGAATCAGAACAAAATAATAAAAATTTTGTTTAAAAAAAAACAATTTCTTTTAACATTTTGTTGCAAATTTATTTTTATGTACTTCGTATAAAATTTTTTTTGGTTATACCTAAAGTTTTCAGCTTAAAGCCTAATCAACGTAAGGTTTCAGTTACTTTTGTATTTTACTGACAAAGTAAGATGTCAAAGCTAAGTAATACCATTGGTGACCACACAAGGTGATGGCAATGGTACAACATAAGGTGGGTATAAAAAAAACAGCAGAAACAGAACAGCTTTAAACTACTAGCATACTAAGATATCCAATCGTCGACGGCATCTTCATCTGAAAATAAAGTAATCACCGCTGGTGAAGCTTTGCTACAAGACTCCAGCACGTCCGCACGCACCACATCTTGCTGATCTGGTTCCACCACTTCCTGCAGTACACAGGTAGTCATGGCACGCACACTCAGCTGTGACAGTTCGTGACGCTTACAATCAGATGATTTTGTTGGTGTAACACAATTCGTGGTACGTTTTGTATACGTTTGTTGCGTCGGCGGTAATCGTCTTTGTACTTTCATGAAACTAGTAATCGACGGTTGAAAATTGCGTTGTCTACTTTTTAAAGAGTCATATTTGTACCACTTTTCTGGTATCTTTGGTGTAATGCACGGATTACCTTGCATTACAGGCACCGTACTGATCACTTGACGTGGTTTCAGATATGTTACAAAACGCTCCAACTCTGCATGACTAGAATGTTCCGAATATTCGATGCCAACAATATTGATTTGGCCACGCAACGATGGTTTGCTATTTTTCTCCCAACCGGACGGACGAAATGCAAGCACAGCATCAAATTGCTGCTGAAATGGACGGAAGTATTCGACCAGAGACTGCAAGAATATGATGTATTAATATTTTCATTACCAATGTATAAACAAATTTGGTTACATACTTTATAGCTAACTTTACCAATCGATATGACATGCATTTGCGCTACGTAGGGATCATTGCAGAGCAATCCACGTACCTCTTCCAAGTCCATTGCATGCAAAGCCGTCAATCGATTCTTCTCAGTCCAAACTTTTAAGCCATACTCTTTGGCCAAAGTCGTCCAAAAGCGTTCTTTACCAATCACGTAAGAGCCGCAAATGTATAAAATGCGCGTTGTGGGTCGCTCTTGTTGAAATTTTTCAATAATGCTTTTTGCACGGTCGATGCTTTCGTATTGTGAGCAAAAATTATTTTTATGTGCTATATATGTGGTATCCAAATAAATTGTGTCAATCCAATTATTCCAAAATATCGGCTCCGATTCCATATCGGGTGAGGCGCGAAAGTCACCAGTATGTAAAATACAACGCCCGGTAGACAATTTAAATACAAACAGAACAGCACCTGGGCAACTAAAATAGAAATGTTAAAAAATTACTATACTTTATTTTAAGCTGCATTTATTTTTGTTTACTGATTTGCATCGATCGCCGTCACTTCCACGCCGTGAATAACCAACGATGTGTTGACTTCAATTTCATGCAAATACTGCTCTTCTATTGGTATGAAAGCACGCACCAAACGGGCTAAAAATACGAAGTAAAATATATGAAGAGAATATATATAATTTGAAGTCATTTCAGTGGAATTGACAATTGCTAAACTGACCTGTCAGTGGACTTACATAGAGCGGCATTGAAAATTTGCGCGTCAAGCCCTGGTAGTGATCGGCATGGAAATGTGTAAGAAAATAGTCCGTAACGCCTTCAATTTGTCCGAATTGGAATGCATCAACAGCAAATGTAGTTCCAGCTACAATTTTATATGGCGGACAAACGCGAGTTTTTTTTGTTCTTCCACCTATCGATGTGGAAGTAGGCGCTGCAATTGGCGTAGGCTCTTTATGTTGTTCCAGGTCAATAACAGTCGTACGGCAAACATCCAAATTTGATACACAGTTGCTACTGAACGTATCTGTAGTGGTCTGTGGTGGACTGGGTGGTGTTGCACATAGTAACTCTGCATCGGTCTTAACTTTTATGGACTTTTTTCGTGTGCTTCTCTTTTTTAAGGCGCTCGTCGTGCATGGCAGGTCACTCGGGTCATGATGTATACTATTTTTCTTTATCACTTGTACATTAGCTATATTATAATTAATATTTCCATCTTTTGTGGATACTGGAGAAGTTTCTGTTAGTATTCTATTTTTGGTTAAGGAATTTACTTCTGTTCTATCCGAAGACTCTGATTTGGCAATTTTCTTACATTTTAAACTCTTTATAGATTTCTCAGAATATTTGTACTGCGCCGGTATAGAAACCATCGCAGGTGTTTGTATATTACATTTTTCGTTAATATTTTGTATATAATTTGTCCTTTCAGTAAAGTTTTTCTCTACCTTTGTTATGAAAGGTTCAGGTTTTTCTTCATTTTCATCTTCGGATATTAGATCAATTAGAATATCTAATATATCTTTAGATTTTTCTTTTGCCTTTTTTATGGAACCTCGAGCGGCACTCGAGGATCCAGATCGTTTGCGAGTATTTCGCGGTGGAGTTGGTGTCATATTTGTAAAGCCACTTACCGTTGACACTGTTGTTGTGCATTCGTCTTCCTCTTTAAACAAACGTTTTCGACCTTTATTTTTCTTGGTCGTAATAGAGCCACGTTTTCTAATGGTTTTCGATTTTTTATTCGTAGAGGCTATTGAAGAAAGTAGCTCGTCTTTCGCTGTCCGCGAATCAATTTTATATGACTTCGTACAGCTCTTGAAAAATTTATCAATTCGTAGTTGACTTGGAGGTGGTTCTTTCGATTTAGAATTCTTCTTTGCTGTAGTTTTTATATCTACCGCTGTCACTATTTTGCGTATGGAGCTTTCTGCTTTGTCAGCTACTTTCTGATCCTGCAATGATTTTTTACGTGTTGTTGTTGCTGCTCTTTTTGTCGTTTTACCTTTTATTCGTTTCTGTGGTGTGCTTTCCGGTGTTATCGGCTCAACTTTGTTTATAAATTTAACATTTTTCTTTTCACTAAGCACTATCTCTGTCTTAACGTTTACCGAATCCTCCGCATTAGTCTGTTCAGCTATATCCATTGCATAATCCAATATCAAGTCTTACGTACATACGGATTATATTAACCCTTTTCAAAAAGTATTTTAATAATACTTGTGAAATCGCGTATCAATTGTCCGAGAATCTTGCAGATATATTAATTAGAGGTGAGTATATCGAATCGATATATACCGATATTTTTTAATATGTCGATATTTTTAATCTCGAAAAATCGCTTTGCGCTATGATTTTCCGGTTATCAGACTTGTAACAAATTCCATATATTCATATGTACATTATTTTTGGAATTTTTCCATGTATTTTTGGGTGTCTGTAAGTTCAATTTTATTCGTTTTCGTATTTGGTCACTAAGGAATATTTTGGCAATACCTTCGGCAATATGAGCAAGTACAAAGTATCTTAAAACATCGATAAGCTAGATATCGATACATTTTTTCATTTCATCATATCTAGTTGCAAACAATATAGAACTGTCAAGTTGGAAACCGCCAAAATATCTGAACAGTGTTGCTAACCTCTGATTAAATTTCCCCTCGCTGAAAAACATTTCGGCAACAGTTCTAAATCGATTATAATCAATGAAAAAATTTATTTAATAAACCACAGCAAAAAGTTATCTGTGATATTTACCCTGTTTTTGATATAAGTTGAATTCAGATTTTTTTAAAGACTTTTGTGTCAGATGGATATAATCAAGCCAAATCTGAATAGAAGCTCTCGTGGAATTTTTCTCACTTTCCCATAATAAAGTAATGGGAGAACGGAACAAGTTCTCCAAGCGCATATTCGGCTAGCAGCTTTAGCTTTCTTTCCAGATGGTGTATTGACCGTTAAACCCATCCCCAAATTAAGAGTAAATATAAATAAGTAAATAAATACTGCCGATCGTTAAATACAGTCCCTTAGAATTGAGGAATTCTAGTTAAATTGTTATTTACGTCACCCATAAGCCAAAGAATTTATGTGAATTGCGTATAATGTATTTGGTGTTAGAAGTTTAAAAAAAATCAAATACAGTAAGTAAAAAAAAGTTTCATCTCAGTGACGAAATTTTCAGTCACATCTTTGTTTGGCGAAATCTTTCTAAATAAGGTAGATTTGGGAGATAGTTTTTATAATTTCTTTTATGATGAACACATTTGTTTTAAGTAAAAAAATCGGGAGCTAGCCTATCAGACATATTTGGAAATGAAATATAGTTTCCAGCTATAGTTCAAATTATTGGCTTATCTTCCTTTTACTTCAAACAAGGCAATTGAGAATACTTATTAGTTGCAAAAGAATTACAATGACAATGCTCGTTTAATTTACCGCCGTGGGTGTCGTAACATATGACAATTTTGGCGAGCAATTTCTTGATCGTGTAACTGCATAGTAATAATTCATGGAAAGTTGAAAAATGCAGCCCTGCCTGTGAATACCTCCGATTCGTAAACAGTCGCACAAATGGAAAGAAGCAGCAATATTTAATTCAGTTTTTCCGAGTTTTCCAAGGCGGTTGGTTGTAGGTTTTGCGATGACACTTTTCTTATTCGATTTCCACGGTTATTCTGACTAGAAATGTGTTTTCCAATATTTCCCACAATAGAATTAACATATTTAAAATAAAATATAAATATGATAGTGCGTGTGCAATAATAATGAAAAATTAGAGGCAATATTGCTTATAAATAAAGAAAAATTATCGCTTATAATTGAAACATGTATTCAAAGTGATAAATGGCTAAACCTAAGCAGTAAGAATGGAAATGGAAAAATCTATATCACGAAATGGAAATGAAAATGAAGTGTGAATGAAAATTGTGCACAAGTGGCGTGTCGTGTGTGCGTCTGGTGGAGTTGTGTCGCAGTGGAACGAAGAAATTTGTTGAGCGGTGCCCAGAGCAAAGTGCAAGGAAACCAAAGTGTTTGTTGTGCAGTGTAGCGGAGAAACAACAAAAGAAATACATATGTACATACAAGCATAAAGGCTCCAATGTATTCAGGGGAAGATTTATTTAAAAATAGTGTAAAGAAATATATAGTGCATGTAGAAATGAATAAAGCAAAGATTTAATAAAAGAAGTGCAGGAGAAATTTGATTCCCTATTGTTGTTGCTTGGGTGCGTATTTGCATGCCTTTGTGACTTTGCGGAGTATCTTCTATAACAAGATATAAATAAAATAAATAAATATATGTACATACATATGTATATAATGGAAGATTAATAAACGCGCTTGCATGGTTGATGTGGAACGCACAACAGCTTCAATACAAAAGGAAAACGACAGGCATAGCAATAACGACAAACAAAAAAGTTGTCAGAACAATCAAAATTCAAAGGACCAGCATAGGGGGAGTGCAGAGTGGTGGCATTCAGACTCGCAAGCAAATCGACCGACCGACCGAGAGGGTTGCACGTACATAGATTTGTGGGTTGACCGGTCGAACCAAACCATACAGACAAATAACCATAGGCTTGGTGACTGCCAGGCGGTCTAAGAGCGAAGGTGGGGTCTGTCGACAACGACGACAAATTGAGCATCAGAGGTGATAGCGACGCAGGCGGTGATAGTAATTTTGTCATTCTCAAGTCGCTGGTGTACACGGCCAAGACGCACATGTATGGATGGATGTTTGTATGTAAGTTTGAAAATACTAGCTAGTCTGTACAGAGTACATATGTATGTATGTATGTGCATATGTACTATATATGTACGCAGACACATTCCATGTAGAGATAAATTAATTAATTGCGCTGCTGCAAATTCCTGTCTGTCATTTATTCATTTATGCGTGCAAAGAGATTTTCGCTTGTTTGTATACACTATGTACTATGTATAAATATATGTACATACATGCATATATGTACATGTAGTTAAGTCTTGTTTACCTCTGCCTCCTCCGTTGCAAAGTGGAGTGTTTAGTTGCCTTAACTAAATGGGAGCATATCTGGATATTAAACTGGTTCAAGTGCACTGGCACAGCGTTCGTACTTATAAAGACATTAATATAAAGTAATTTAACAACATCAAAAGTAATTTAACAACATCATAAAAACTACTACGAGTAAAGAAAAAAATAATATATGGGCATATGTATTAAAACCAACGTCAATCAGAAAATTTGTTTTTGGTTTTATTGAAGCTCTTACCTTTATTGCTTTTGTAGACGCTTGTGCTATCAGCAATAAATATAGGTGGTAGATACCAATATAATCACATAACATTTCGGACTAGAGACTTGGCTAAATATTTATTTATTATTGCTGCAATTGTGTTCAAAAATAATGTATGCAGTACTAGAACTTCAAATGCAGCCCTAGGACATGCGTTTAATTTTGATGTACTATGGTAACGTAAAATGCTGATCGGAGACATACTAGCCGTGGAAGATGATTAGAGCAGTGGTGTTCAAAACATTTGCAACTGATAGCATGATATTACAAGTAGTTCGACTTTTAATTGAAACTACCACAACATCTTAATTTTGTTGCCTTTTTTATTCAAAGTAATATTTGTATATTGTCTCATAAGAACTGAAATATTAATTCATTCACTAACTGAAATAAAAAAGTACATAAATTATCTAACTCAAAGTTAAAATTCAGGTGATCAAAACATTTGCAACTATTAAAAAAGTTAATAAAAAAATTGTGTTAAACTCAATATTTTGTTGCATAGGCATTGAGGACATGAGTTTGTTAATATAACTAATCGGGATTCCCTTCCACTGTTGTTGTTGTTGTTGTAGCGGCGGCATTGCCTTCCACTCCTTCTCCAATGCTGCGAAGAGTTCATCACCGTTTCGAAACGTTGTATTGCCTAGTTTGCGCTTAATCATCATCCACATATTATCCATCGGGTTGAGATCGGGAGACTGCGCTGGCAACGCCATCACGTTAATTTGGTTTTCTACCAACCACTGTTTTACAAGCCTAGATGTGTGTTTGGGGTCGTTGTCGTGCTGGAACCTCCAAGTAAGGGGCATTTCCCATTCAGCAAAGGGAATCATAACTGTGTCTAAGATGTCCCTATATCCTACAGCCGTCATCGTATCAGTAATACGATAAATTGGACCAACAGCATTACCAGAGAACCACCCCCCATACCATCACGTTGCCATCTTCGTGCTTGACTGTGGCGGTTGTGGATTGTATTTTTCGCCTTGCGGACGCCGTACGTAAGCTCTATTGTCTGATCCTCGAATGTTGAATTTGGATTCATCTGACCACAAAAGTGTTTTCCATTGCTGTTGAGTCCAATTTAAATGCGAACGAGCAAAGTTTAAACGCGCTTTTCGATTTTTGTCAGGCACAAATGGTTTTTTTGTACACCTGTAACTAAGTAAACCGAACTCCAAGGTTCTCCTTTTTATAGTGGAGCAACTAACATCCAGCTGGAGTTCAGTTTTAGCTTCTCTTGGCACTGCTTTAGGATACTTTGTATAAAAATTCCTAATTTGCCGGTCTTCTCTTCTACTTGTTACCCGAGGTCTTCCACCTGAATGAAGTGTGTGAATCTTACCGGAATTAACAATACGACAAACCGTTGATTTATGAATGAAGTATTTTGTGGATAACTCTTTTTGCGAAAATCCAGTTTCGAAATCGTCTATAATTTTCTGTTTTAAACTGGAATTGTATTTATTTCCTCCCATTTTCATTAACAATTATTGCACAGGTCACTGCTGGTAAAAATTTGTATAAACACACTGAACGCAAAAACCGAAGTGAATTGTTTGATTAAATGCAAACGTATGAAGCCCAAAACAAATAGAATTACCGTAATTTCCTGGCTAAACAAAAGCAAAAAGCGTCGTTAAGAGTAAAACAGTTACAGTTGCATATGAGAAAAAGTAATTTGCTGTTGTTGTGGGTTAACGGAATAAATTTGTTTGCACATGCTGAGCAAGAACAACAACTAAAGCTGGCAATAGATGGAAAATTTGGTACAAAATGGTTATTTTGGTCAAATAAATTTATAAGAAGTACATATCCATCTAAAGTTGCAAATGTTTTGAATACCACTGTATGTACATACATACATACATATGTATGTATTTACGTATGCATTTAGAAATTAATATTTTTAACAAAAAGTACATATGTACATGTATTGCGGCAATTGGTGGTTATAATATTGAGCAACATACATATGTATTTCCTTTAATGTAACTGATATAGAATATATTCAGAATATGAATCAAATCAGGTGGTAACTACGATTTAAAAAAAAAACTTATCGGTTCCCATGCCTACTATCCTAATATTTCGTCTTGCAAACAAGCTGACTTTACAGTCAAACATAAATTAAGAATCAGAGACTAATTGGTCCCTTGGATTCTGTTTTTTTATGACATATTTTTACATTTTTATTTTCATATGGAAGAGCAACACCGTCAAATAAAAAAATCATCAATAATTTTTTCAAAAAAGGTCAGAAAACTCATTACATTTTGACTAAGTCGAAACATAAATGTGAATTTTGTGGAAAGCTTGCTTGCAGCGCCATCTAAGGGATTTTTATATATGTATATATTTTTTTTATTGCAAATATATGTACGTATGCGTTATACATACATCTGCTTTCAATTTAATCCAAATCGGACTATAGCAGCATTTCTAATTGGGCCTACAAAATTCTTCTCTAATATCATTCTAGCGGCACCTGGCGGATCCATTTTTCGTAAAAAAATGTCTCACCCCACCCCATTTTAAGTTTTTAATTTCAACAAAATAGAATGAAAAACAGCGATTGAAATATGTCGCCTCTTGCGTCTCCAATACCATACTTTTCTAATACAATCAATATAGGACAATAAATACAGATTTTCGA
Organism: Anomoia purmunda; assembly: GCA_951828415.1. NCBI lineage: Eukaryota > Metazoa > Arthropoda > Insecta > Diptera > Tephritidae > Anomoia > Anomoia purmunda. The sequence goes on from OX639993.1 coordinate 22,983,520, forward strand.
AATAACTCGATTCTAGCGGCACCTAGCGAATCCGTATATATAACTACATTTATACATTTAGAGATTAATGAAAAAGTTTACTATGAAAAATACTTTGGATATCGTTAAAAAGATGTATGTATTTTGTGAGTGCAAGTTAAAAATTTTAAAATAAACATTAAAAAAAAAATCTGTCTTAATTCACTTAACTACCTGCACTGTTAAATATTATTTCTAACACTTATATATATACATTGTACTTGTATATTTTACATTCATGTATCTTGGAGCTCTCTAGCGCTTCTCCGTTGTGATGACTACTAGCGTTGTGAGTAGTGACGCCATCCTCTACTACGTTCTACGAGCTATGTATGCACATATATAGAAGAGTGTACATATGTTTGTACATAAGTATTTACTTGTAAATATATAGTATATGTAACTAAACAATAAAAGTTGTGGAGCTTGCTGGTTTTTTTTGTATGCCAACTTTCCAACGGTAGTGTCGTTTTAATTTAACTTCTTAGTGAATTCAAGTCGCAAATTAAGTTTATTCCTATTCCAATGTTGACAATCACTTCGTCGAAATATTTAATAAAATTGTAATTTGATGTTTATATTTTATGATTAAGTAACTACAGTGGTGTTCAAATAAAGGCTAATTTTGTCAAAGCATCAAAACAATACTACCAGCTGATCGCTGAAAGTTTACACCAAGCTCTATGTACATACATTCTGGGTGAATTTGATATAACGCTTTTAGTGAATTGATTTTCATTAACAGAAAGTTAAAAATAAATTAATATCCCTTAAGGGTTAATTGCGTTAGATGATATTTTTCCTTTGACTGATGACTCCATTTCCCAGTATGGCTGAACAGCGAATATTGTAACTTAAATTTAGAGTGTATCTCTTTTAAAGAATTCGTATAGGAAATTCCAAAAAAATCACACTTAGAGGGATGTTTGTTTAATCGATTATTACTTCAAAACTGGTTCGAATTTTTGATAGCATATTTTTGAATTTTGATCGCTTTCAACGATTACGATTTATGAACTAAAATATAAAATTTTTTGAAACCTCTACATCTATCTCTCCCCTTAAAATACATTTAAAAAGCTGAACCAAATATGAGTTCCAAAACATGAACTAGAATTGAAACAGCTGGTTTGAGATAATTGGCTTACCTTTTTAAACTCAATTCCGGCTAGGAATGCAGCTGTTCTAAAGTGGTGCTTAAAAAATTTAAATTGTTACCCTATAATTTACCCCATTATTTTCAATATTTCTATACTTCTGTCAAAAAGGGCTACGGAGTACAGATGTTTTCTTTTCCTTTCTTTTTCGAAATTTTTTCTTCCCAACTCGGCTTTCTATTTTTGCGAAATATATTTATAGTTTTTACCAACTCACGTTTATAATTGTGAATGGTTTTATTTTTATAAATCTATGCATTTATATTCAATTTTTAGAAACATTTTTTTTTAAGGAAAAAATTTACAGAATTTGAAAAAAAATTATCAAACATTTGTGGGTTTTTTCAGAATCTTCACACATGAAATTTATTATTCTAAAATTTAATGGGGTATAAAACTGCGAAACGAAATCCTTTTTACAAATTCTGATTACAAAGAATGTAAATTGAATAAAACTCTGCCAAATTTTTCTAATATTTGCACAATGTTTTGTATATATAGTTTCGGTCTGCAAATGAGCTATATTTTTATAAAAGATTAATAAATAACAAATAAACAGGGGAAAAATAGTAAAAACTTGCCGACATGTCGCGACACTATTAATTTTACCGACACTGTACCGCATGCACTTAATTCATAACAAGAGACAGAATGTGACAAGTGAAATAAAGTGATTATTTAATCACCTCTAAAAAATATTCGTTAGAATTTCTCATTTTCTGGCATCTAAAGTTATTGCGCTTCTTAAGCTAAATTAATTTGCTAAATAGGTTAATCAAAAATAGTTTTTTATTCTCAACTTTTCATACATGTGCTTATTTAACGCGACATACAGATGCACAGTGAGCCCTAAAATTGAGTTTACGTTCACTATTTATAATATTCACAATGTGGCACCTCACAAGGTATCTTATTTGATGTTATTTGTTGTGCCTACAGTTGCGAGCAAAATAATAGAAGCACCCTGTGGAACATACTGGCTACCACCGCAGTTTTGATATTTATAAGTTTTTAAATTTTTTTTATTTTTGCCAAAGTGTTTGCCAACACTAATATTCAGAGAAAAATTATTCTATATGGTTGAAAAGGCTCAAGGGAATATGTTAGGCGTCCACCTAACATGGAATATGATCCGAGGTATACATACAAAAAAAACACTTAAGCATGGCGGGTCCTCTCTTATGGTGTGGGCATGCTTTTCCTATCAAGGAGTTGGTCCGATACTATTAGCCGTATGGCTAATAACCCGAAAGGTTATGGATCAATATCTGTATGAATATTTTGCAAACCAACATGCTGCCTTATGCCGAAACCACGAAATGCCACTGAAATGGATCATGCAACAAGACAACGATCCAAAACATACTAGTAAAGTGGCAAAAGGATTGGTTTCCAGAAAATGGTATTGAAGTCATAGAGTGACCAGCGCAATCACCAGACCTCAAAAATATCGAGAACTAGTGGACTGATCTTTAAAAGGCCATTTAAGAAGAAAAACCAACAAATAATAAACATTTGTGGAGAGTAGTACAAAAAGCGTGGTACAACATTTTGCAATGGAAAGATGTTGCCGCCTTGTCGACTCCATGAGGCACAAATGTGTTGCAGTCATAAAAAATAAAGAAAATGTGACTAAATATTAATGCAGTTAATAAAATTAAATGCGAATTAACTTTAATTTTTGTTGTAATTATCTCTAAATTGGAATAAACTGAAATACTGCTCCACCATTTTATGTACCTTGTTAAGAGAAAAGTTTTCAACAATAAAATATCAATTTAACCAGATTAATTTGTGTACAGAAATTTCGCTTTAGGATGTGTTAAAAAACGTATGAATATATATAGGTTTTGATTTTGTAAAAAGAAACATGTGTATCAACAACTAACGAAATATAGAGAGCGCATTGCTATTAAAAAGGTCGCAGCTGTATGTGGTATAGCACTGTTATTTCACATAAATACAACTCTGAGTGTCGTACTACGTCAGCTGGTTTTGTTTACATTTTATTGCCTTCGTCTCCTTCCTTTTCCAACAGAAACTTAGAAACATTTGTTGCGAAAATTACAATTCAAATTCAGAAAATTACAATTCAAATTCAGCAAATTGCATTTCTAATTCAAAATTTCCATTTTAAATTTCGAAAACTGCAATTCAAATTTTTTGGCCGATTCCAGTACGAGAGTTGTCTTTTATATTTTGCGCCTAATAATGGAAACACAGCCAAATATTAAGGAAAATAGTTTTATTGTTTTTCAAAATATTCTCCATCCAAGTCAATATACTTCTGCATTCGCTTGAACCAATTTTCAAAGCACTTTTGCCACTCAGAAGAGGATACCTCTAAAACGAGCTGTTTGAAGGCTTCTACAGCTCCTTCAGGCGTTGAAAAAGTTAACCTCGGATTTTTTTTTTTTTTTGATGTTTGGGAATAAAAAGAAATCATTAGGTGCCAAATCAAGGCTGTAAGGTGGATGACCCATCAATTCGACCTTTTGACTCCTCAAAAACTCTCTTGTGTGAATCGATACGTGAGAGCTCGCACTGTCTTGGTGAATAATGATTAGTCTTTGGCGGTTGGTTTTCCTTAATTCTCCAAAAACTTTTGGCAAACAAATGCAATTTTATACCACTCAGAATTGACCGTTTTAAGTTTATCTAGTGAAACAGTTGCGACATGACCAGGCTTTCCGAAAAAACATGCGACCATTTGCTTTGAGGTGCTTCTTGTGCGAACAACTTTTGTTGGATTAGGCTCGTCTTGGAACACCCATACAGTCGATTGCTGCTTTGTTTCCGGCTCATATGCATAGATCCAAGAGTCGTCACCTGTTACGATGTCATAGACGTGCTTTGATCCACCGCGGCTAAATTTCTTCAACAATCGACACGAGTCCTTTTTTGGGCAATTGTCAAATTATGCGGTATCCAACGAGAACGAATCTTCTTTACGACCAAATGTTCATGCAATATTGAATGTATGCTGGTCCCACTAATGGCCAATGATGCCTCTATCTCGCGATATGTCACATGACGATCTTGTATTATCAATTGACGCACAGCATCGACTGTTTCTGGCACAACCACCGTTTTTGGACGACCTTCACGAAATTCGTCCTGCAAAGATTGGCGGCCACGTGGGAACTCGTTGTACCATCGTTTCACAGTGGCTAAGTGTGGTGATTCAACAGCAAAAGTAGAATAAAGTTGATTGATGCACTCCTTTCTCCATAATCCACGTCGAAAATCGTAGTAAATCATCGCACGAAAATGTTCACGGGTTAATTCCATTTAAGTGAAAACGTTATATGCAAGTTTATGGCAGAAAATACCAAACTTTACGATAAAAATATCTAATTACAGCTAATCACATGTAGTGTTGCGTAGGCGCAAAATATAAAAGGCAACCTATCACACCAATCGTTCTTTTGCTTTGCTAACTGGCACCAACTGAAGTCAAGCCCTCCAATTAGTCTTTCTAACGAAGAGGAGGTAACAGGTAATAGCAGGAGAACAAATATAGTAATCACTTGTATTTTGTTGTTACCTACCAACATGAAATGTCAAAATATTGTAAAATGTTTGTGTCTATTTGGAATTTTGAAACCAAGGCAAATTCATACAAGGTGGTGTTATAAATACAACTACAAAATTCCTATATATTTTGTTTTTGTTTCTGCGTAAGAGTTGTCAAAATTTAAATACATTTTGTTTTTGCTTTACGGCTTTTGAAAGCTCATACGCAAACGCAAAAACAAAATACAAGTAGGTGAATAAAAAAAATCAAATCAGCTGCTCTTATGCCATCACCTTCTACAAATTTGCCTTGTTTGAAACTATGTATATACATATGTACATATGTACATATGTACATATTAGAATTTGGCAGTTTTCCTAATATTTAATGTAAATGACTTTATCTTGCATAATTTTCGAGATACAAAAACTTCGCTTTATATTACTAAAAGGAAAATTTTTTTATAGCATAACAGCATTCATATATTTTCTTATAGCTTGAGCTATTTTTTGTTTGTTTTTGGTAATAAATTAATATGAAAACAATTACGACGAATATTGTAAAAATTCACCGAGTGCACAATTCTGCGATGCACTGTTTTTGTATAATCTATGAAAATATACAATGGAGATGGGGCGACATCATCAGCAAGCAGGTCGACTATTTTAGATCTGAGGCAAAAACAAAAAAAAAAATCGAAAATTGTTTTGCTATATTTACTTATGCTGCTTACGCGGCATATTTGTATGTATGTTTGTATGTATTAATATTCCAAAAGCTGCTGCTGAAAACTTGTTTATTGCTTCCAAAATAAAATGTGTAAATGCTCAACATTTTGGAATTTTAAATATTGTAGCCTCCAAACGCACGTTGTTGTTGTTGTTCATTTTGAATTTCTGTTTCTGGGGTGCACATGTAGTAGTAATTTTTACATATTTACATCATCAGTATGTATTTTGTTGTTGTCGCTGCTTCCATACATAAATCGTAATAAATTTAAAAAAATTTCTGTACGATGTTGTAATACCGAGATGTGGTTACTTTTGACTTTTGTTGTTGTTGTTTTTATAATCTCTTAACAATTATGTATGTATGTATACTCAATACACTCAATTTTTTAAGCGCCTTTGAGGAAAAATGCATTAAAATAACTTGGCTCTCTGATCCCGCCCGTTTTGCGCACCACAATTTTCCAATACACAGACACTTGTTATTTATTAATTTTTTGTGTGTTATTGTTGCTGTTTAATCGATTGACCACTGTTGTTGTCGTTGTAAATGTAATGTCCACCATTACGTCATGAAACACTCCTCCTCGGTTTCGCTTGGAGGAGATTCAGCTGTCACTTGTGCGTTCGACTGGAAAATTATTTATTTCAACTCTGTCAACATTGGTAGATAGGCGCACATCTCCCAACAGCTTCGCTTAGCATTTTATGTTATATGTCGAATATATATATATGACGATATATATGTATATATGTATATATGTATATGAGTATATGCGCTCGAGCTCACGACGCAATAATACAAAATGATGTACATACATAAGTTGTGACATCTCCATATGGTGCTACCTTAGCTCAGTTTTGCATTTTGGAAGTATGACAAAAACTAAGTAAAATTTGCCATTTTCAAAAACATGTACTAAAGGAATTACTCTTTTCGTACTAGCTACAACTTTTGGCGAAAACATAGAAGGTAGCTGAAACCGAGCAAGTGCAGACTTTTGTTTCGCTAGGAAAAATTTTTCAAGAAGTTACTAGCCAATTAAAGCATATCTGTTTTAAACCATCCGACATACATATTTGTGCCACAAATTGAGGCGCTTACTACAGTTTTACGCCGACTCCGAACGGCAAATGATTTTTGTGAGAAGTTTTTTCTTGAACGAAAATACACTCGGAAGGCTTGTCATTGCCTGTCGAAGGGCGACCATCATTTTTGATGGTACTTTCTCCGCCCAGAATCCGAACTCGGCTACGGCGGCCGCCATTGCTACTTACATATTTAACAGACAGAAATCGCTATGGAATTGCCGCACTCAAAATCGTTTAACGATTATTCAAATCATCCCTTAGGCCCACTTGCGGGGAATGCAGAGTTAAATTTATAAATAAAGGAATAAGTAACTCAGAGTTATATTTTTAATTTCGTAACCCAGATATTGTCTTGCATCAAATAAATTCAGTAACCCGGGCTATGCACATTTCTTTTTTGATATTTTCTTTGAATTTTATGAATGTATTAAAATTTAAAATCAAACAAATTTTTGGAGGCTCTAGTACCTACAACAACGAAATTCTTGGTCTTCTTAGTATCTAATCTCGTGAAGGTGATCGCTTCGCGTTGCAAAAGCCTGTTAAGGGAGTTGGAGTCAACGTGTACGATGGCATCCTCATTATTGTCGAAAAAAGCTAGAGGTTTCAAATTTTTTCGTTTATTTCAAAAAAAAATTTGCGTGACAAATGTCTTTTTCGTTTATTTATGACAGAATGTCACAAACTTATGTAATATAATGTAACCCTGAATAACTGTCATTTTATGTCCTTAACTCTGAGTTGAAGCCTAACATTCTGCTGTGCAAGCTTATTTATCAATTTAACCGGTAAACTCTGAGTTAAATGGATAATTTGCTTTCTCGCAAGTGTGCCTTATTGGAGATTTGTTGTTTGTTTTTGTTTTTTTTTTTTTTTGGTGAATCTACATTTCATATTTTGTAGAAGAAACCCACTTTTTATTTAGAATTTTCAGAAAATACCTAAGTATACAGTTTTATAGTCAATTAAATTCTAGACCAAACAAATTCGGTTTATTTTTGATACTTTTTTTGCTCTTCTATATACTAAAAAAATGTTACGAATTGTCCTATTTTAAACTTATATAAAAACCAAGAATAATATTTAGAAAACAAGATTACGACAACGCCGACAGCGACACGTCACAGCGTTTGCTGCTACAGGAATGGCGAAACGAAAAATAAAGTGATAACTGCACTTGGGCGTTTTATTTGCACTGCAACTGCTAAAATACAAAGCTCGGCACTTCACATTTAATATTCTGTGTTTAATTTTTGTAAAAATAACTCAAAACTCTGAAAAATCAACTTTTTAAGAGCCATCTGTGACGTCAATCTGTCAAACGAGGCAAATACGAAGTAACGAAAGTGCTTTTGTCGTCACCTTATTTTCTCTGCATCGTGTATAAAAACATAGAAAAGCCCGGCAGAGGTTTCCTGCCTACATATGTAACCCAAAAAAAATGGGTTTTGGTTTCTGTCTCCTATAACATGGGGCCACCCTCTCGCCGAGAGGAACAGTTTGACACTCATATTTCAATATTTTATATCCTTGGGTATAATTTGATTAAATTTGGTTTTAAAAAAAGGTGGCAACTCTCTTGAAAATATACCTATAAACGTTCTCCCAGCAAAACAAATAGATTGGCACCGTAATTTTAGTATTTCATATAACTTGCGTATAATTTAATTAAATTCGACTTTTCCAGCAGAAGACAACCTTACTGGCGCTATAATCTCTTCAGAGATTTTGGCCGAAGCAGAAGATAATCAACCTTCTCTTAAATCTAGCTATCCGTAAAACTTCTCCTCAGCAAAACGAACTGTTTGACACGCATATTTTACTATTTCATTAACTCCTGTAGAATTCAATTCAAATTCGACTTTTGAAACAAGTGGCAAATCTCATAAAAGTTAGCTATGATCCTTCTTTCCGAGATGGACCGCTTGACACCCATAGTTTAATATTTCATATAACTTGTGTATATTTGAATTAAATTTGACTTTTCAAACAGGTAGCAACCCTCTCCCAAGAACAAAATATACTTTTCGACCTACTATTCGCATTAGGCTAATGATGTCGATGTCATCGGCATACGGGAGCAGTTGCACAGTCTTATAAAAAATTGGGCCTTAACGGTTTAATTCTGCAGCTCGAATTTTCTTTTTTCAATATACAGTATCTACTCATTGAATTATGACCGGTGAGTAAATTTTATAAATGCTACTTTGACTAACCATAGAACAAAAACTAATGAATAGAGAATAATAAATGAGGTATCAATTTATTAATTAGGATATTTGGCACAATATTTTATAAACAAACCGTTAATCACATTTAGTACTTTGTCCACCTTAAGATTTCAAAATTGTCTCTATTCGTTGAGGCATACTGGAAATGCAATTGGTTATACAAATATCTAGTACATTTTCCTTCAAAACTACTACCGTGGTGTTTCCGTGCTTATATATTTTGTGTTTTAGGTATGCCCAGCAGTTCTCTATAGGATTCAGATACGGAGAATTGCCGGGCCACGCAAACACTTATAAATTCAAAGTATTTAGCGCATCCATGCTGGCTCGTGATGTGTGCCAAGGAACACCATCTTGCATACATAGAGAGAGCGAGCGCATTGTTCCTTAAACACAAAATATATAGGACCGGGACCTTCAGATAAAAAGCAGCTCCAAATCTATAAAGATGGTGAATGTTTGATCCAAGGAATAACTCAATCATCTGAATATCTTTCTCCTACGAACGAATTTCTTTGCCTCCGTCACCGCTGCAAAACGGCATTCATCGCTAACAAATTAAATGAAAGAGAAAAAGAGTTTTATAGCAAATATGGATAAATGTTAAAGAAAAAAAGAAAAAGTAAGAGTATCACTTTGCTTCAATAGTTATAACTGAGTTCTTTATGCAACTGTGCCCAATCAAATCGCTTTTGTCGCATTTTTAAAGTCAACTTTGGGTTTTTTGCTGGGCGTCTGCATATCAGTCCATTTTTTTTTATAAACGATGGCACAGCGTGCCCAATGACAGCGAGATACCAGAATCATTTAGTTCTTCTAAAATGACTGTGATGGTGTATTTCGACTCTCTATAGCTTTCCGCATGATTCTACGGTCGGTGGTCGGTTCTGTGTGCGAACTCCGCTAGAGGTTTTTTCCTATAAGTTTGGAAAACTAAAGGTAACGACTCGTCGTCTCTACTCTTATTTGCCACATTTACCACGGAAGCCTTTGAGACATCAAGTTTTTCAGCTATTTGAGAATAACTGCATATTCCCTCCTATACCAAAGGTACAATTTGCATTTTTTTCTCTTTAATAAATATAACGCGATTTTTTGTAGACAAACACAAGTTTTAAATCTTTCACCCACCTGTTTATCTTTTTAGTAATTTTTTCTATTGCAATTTGACTTCAAATGCTATGATGTGCTCACACAGAAAACGGAAAAATATCGCTACTCCTTTGGTTGCCACCTTTTCAACAACATTGGCGAAGTTGCTATACATTATATATATCAGACTTAGAAGAAAAATTGTCGCGTAACATATTTTCAAGTTTTGGCTTCAAAAAAGTCCCTCATATTAAAGAAATATTACTATGATCTGTGAAATTTGGAAAAATCGTCATCGGTCATAATTCACTGAGTAAGCGCCGTAATGTTAACGAAGTCGAAGCACGAGAAGGAGTTACCCTGTCTAAAACCCCTTTTAGTATCAAAGGGCTCGGAGAGGTCCTTCGCAATTCTGACTGTGCTAGTGGTGTTGCTCAGCGGCATTTTATAAAGAACCTTATATGAAATGTTAAGCAGGCTGATCCCGTCGTAATTGGCCGATCGCTTTTCTTGTAGATCGGGCAGAGCACACTTAAATTCCAGACGGCAGAAATGTATTCGTCCAACCATATTCTATACCTCCAATAGGTGGATATTTTTTTTTTTGCTTTAGAACTGAGCTAAGGTCTTCGAACTTATTGTTAGTCTCTTACAGCGCAGATTCATTAAAGAAATAAAGTTATAAAAAAATTGTATTTTTGACAGAACGTACCTTTAGTTTAACACTGTTACCAGAAAATCATACCGATCACTCAAAATAAAATAAACTTATTCGCCATTTAAAGCATTAGAAGTTTTTAGAGAGTCCATGAAAAGGTATTTTTAGTGTTAAAATTTAATATGGGTCATTAATTTGTTTCCTGCAATCTACAATAAAATTTATTTTCGTTGGCTTTTTTTTTTACAATTAATAACGATTCAATATACACATATCTCGTACATATGTATCTGTGCACATAGTCGTACATATAGTATGTATATTTTCTTTTCTTTGTAAGTATTTCACTTTCAATTTGCTTCTTGCGTTATTGTTGGTGTTTTATTAATTTTTTATTTTTTTTTTTGGCATTTTTCTGATTCTGGCGTGAATTCCGTTTAAATTGGTTTTGATGTCTTTAATTTGGATTTATTCCAAATGCCGCGATTCCAGGCACTTGTGCTCGTACACTTAGATGTTTTTGCTTTCTTTTGGAATTACTTAGCAAAAATCAAGTGGGTTATATCAAAGAGTATCACTTCAGAAATATAACCACATAAAATGTGTGTACTATATGCATATTTGTATAAATTTATATATAAAATAGTTTTAAATTTACTTTGAATAACCATAAATGATAGCTGTGAGATTTGCAATAATATCCAAAAAACAACAAATGATTGAAATATTTGGTACATACATAATTCCAAGTGTTAAACTTCCATATGTACATTGTAAATCGTAATCCTTTAATGGCTTAACGTCTTTAAAAATTGATATCCAAATTCAAATGCAATTTTTCCAACTTTTTCCAAATCTGAACGAGTGTTCTGTTTTGTACACTTAGTGAAAAACAATCAATTTTGATCAGCAATTTTAACTTTGAATTGTTTTTGATAAACTGGCCGCAAGCGCCCTCGTTTTCATGGCAGTGATAGAAATTCCTTTCAACTCTAAACACAGTTATGTTTACGAAAATACATATGTAGTACCAAACTGTATTGACAATTTTGCATTTCATTATTTAATTTCATTTATTATGTATAAAAAATGTATGTCATAAAACTCTTGTTACTTGAAGCTTCAATCTTTCTAACAGATTTATAAAAATTCGAAAATTAAAAAAAAAATTCATAAAATTTTAAACTTTTTAGCCAGATTTAAAAAAAAAAATGGAGTATACAATTTTGCAGCCAATTACATTTTAATACAATAAAGTACAAGTTTTACATGTCTAAAAATTCTCTCTGATATGTGATAATTATTTTTAGGTGACGGTGTTCCGCCTTTTCTTCCATATAACGCACGACAAAATTTAGTTTTGTATGAAAGAAAATGGGGAACACCATCAGCAAAAATTCGGTTTAAAAAGTTATAAATTTCAATGATAGTTTTTTTTTTTTTTTTGATCAACTTTTAATAAATTTTCTAGAAGGTTTGCGCTATTTTATTGACATCCGTTAACGGTTTCTCTTTGGGCACGTGGCCGGCGGGCGCGTAAATTTCGTAATCTGAACGTACTATAGACGAGACAGTGACATTGACGTTTCCAACTTGAGAATTTACGACTTTGTTTAAAGTTTTTCGTGTTCCAGGAATGTTGTTATGTTATGATAGGTGCTTCGAGAATGAAATTGATCCGCCAGAGGCCAGAGCAATTTTGTGAACTTAGAGTTGGAAGGCTGTCCTTAAGGTGAGCTGAAATATTTAATACACAAACAAGTTTGCATCGGTTTCGGAAAATATTCGTTACTCACAAGGGCCCGTAGAAAAGGGTCCGTATAAGCAGTTGGAAATACGAGCTCTTTGCTAGTTGGTTGATAAATAAATAATGAAAATGTGTTTCAAATGATATGATGAGAGCAAAACACTTCGTATTGGGCTTATTCTTTAAAAAACATTGAAGTTGTAAGTAGCAAGATAGTTGATGAAATTGATGAATTATTCGAAACTTTTATGTAGATAGGGGGTCCCACCTTTTTACCCCTGAACCCGGATTTCCTCTCGGCGGCCCTGGTTGTCCCGCAAAGCGTCCAAGGTCTCCGAGTTGTTCCCTAAAGAAAATATCGTCATCGATGACGAATAGGCTGACCCATTTCGAGAAATAACGCCTACACCCATGGTGAAAAGAATAAAGAAGATGGCGTGGATTGTATTACCTCGAAAATTTCGACAGAATGTGCTGTTCTACGTTACGAAAATCGCGTACGTGTAGTGCGTGTTCTTTCCAATGTATTGTCTCCACAAGTAAAACAAATATAACGCATCACAGCCAAGTTATGCTCACGAATTTTACATCAAACAGCGCAATCTTGTATTCTATCCTTCTTGGCGTTCATCAAATGAAAATGTCTTCCTCAATAAGTCGGTTGCTTGGTGTGATGGTGTCACGTGAATCTGACGTTGATTATCTCCACACCTTTCGGCTACCTACCGGTTTTAACGAATTTGACAGAATCAGTTCGGTTTCTACGTCATCATAGAATTGTTTACATTGTTTTATTTACAAAAGCACTTTATTTTAATTGTTTTGAAGCGGCGTTTTAAGTGACTTTAATTAATAAAAGCTGATGAAAAATAAAGTAATAAATAAATAATAATATAAGAAAGTAAAAAGGTTACAAGATTTAATTGTGTCCCGCCGCAATTATTATTTCGTGACTCAACCTAACTGATACGATTACCATTAATGAAAGCGCAATAGCGATCACTATATCGATAAATATGTATAGCAATACACACAACAACAGCGGTATTAATATACATATAAGTAATAGTAGTTATAATGAAATCGATAACGATTAATGTAGCAGCACTGACAATTGACAATGCACGTTATAATTAGTAGGATCAGGGACTGAAAATAATGACAGTTTTAAAACTTTCAATGAAAAAGCCAAAACCTTCCAAATATCGGAAAACAGTTCTGAGTATTTTTCATGTCCTGTATTTATTTGTTACAATTTAAAAGTTGTTGAGCGAAATCTCTAAAAATTAAAATTAATAATTACTTTTAGATTTTTATTAATCGCTCAGAAATAATAATGCCGATATATGGGTTATATATTTTTAATCAAAAAATTTGTCAAGTGTTAGTTTTTAAGTCTGAAATAGTAATTTGTTTATGATTTTTTAGTTTTTTATTAAAAATAATAATTATTTTATAGTGTTCATAAAATTTTAAGATTTATTTTTTTGCCATCAAAAGTAATTATAATTTTTTGATGTATACATATTTTTTCTTTTTATCGAAAGTAAAACTTATTTGGTTCTTGAGCGTTGTTTGTTTGTCTCTCAGAAATAAAAATTAAATATTGAGTAATTTTGTTTTGACAGATCAAGCCATATGTCGGTGAGGGCATATCAAAACAAAAATTTAGTATTAAACAGTTATTAGAAAGGCATTTTCAAAAATAAAACTTAAAAATTAATAATTAATTTTTATTTTTGAAGGATGAAATAACACTCAGGAAATATATTTTACTTTCGATCAAAAAAATATGACTGAAAAATATTATTTTTAAAGAAAATAATAAAAAAAATACTCATTATTTTATAGCGAAAAAATAACACACAAAAAAACAAGTTTTATTTGTGTTCAGAAAAGCTCAATACATAATTTTTATTTCTGAACAAAATTTATTGTTTATTACTATTAATTTATTATTATTTGTGATTGCATGAAAATACTGAGCAAGATAAGGATTCATATTCCTAGTACGAAAGGATAGCATCGACGAGAACGCTTATAATACCAATGATCAGTCTCTGAAAATAGAATTACGTATTTTAAATTTTCTTAATTTCTAAACACAAATCAATCTCTATTCTGTTTATGTACTTTTTACATATTTAGATTTTGCAGTTTGTTAATTTATTAAACGCAGGTTAATTATAAACTTGCGCTGTAATATTTTATAAGGGGGAAAAATATAATTTTTAATTAAGTCTTCATCATCTGTTGAATTCCTCAGGGTTAATTGAAATTTTTGTTATGATTTATTTCAGACCTAGCAAATTTCCTTCTTCACAAACGCTACGCAACAAATCAACATGATGAATCATCCAAAAACTTTCGATGATGCAATGCAGTAATTAAAATGAATTATTTCCAATATTAAACATCTAAGTATAATCAACAAAGTCGACGACCTCTAATAGGAAAAGCAAAAAACAAAAAAAAAACAAAAAACAAAGAAATAATACGAAACAAATAGACACAATCGCGTAGAAGCGAATACAACAACTCAAAAGATTTGTGGATAAAATGTCAATGCTGCCATTAACAGGCAGTGCCTCTGGTACACATCTACGTCCGCAATCATTGGCTGGCCCAGAGCGTGAACCTGTGCAATTTACGGTTAATTTGGTTGGCGCACCACCCGAAGTCGAACAGCTGGTCGAACAAATCAAACACGTGGCCGAACAATTTCTCTACCACTGGAAAACCTTCCCAATAGGTGAGTTTTGACCTATGTCACACATATGTACATACATACATACATGGATATCCATGGACATACATACATACATACATACATGCATATATAAGTAGTCAATATATATATATATAAATTACAAATACAACAAGCAAAAATGACGATGATGAGTCTGATTAACTTTGCTTTATTGCATTGCATTGCCTTCACTCTTGCTGCGCCTGATATGGAATGCTGTTGTTATTGTTGCTGCTGTTGCCACAGTACTCCCGCAACCGCTAGCCGCTACGACACTCGCGCTGACCGCCAACAATGCGACGAACAGCGTCAGTAACCGCAACAAAACGCGCCCGATTAATTTGCGCGACCTATTTATAGCACCGCCCTTTGATGAGTTGGATGCCGTTGCATCGGATGGTAGCGGTGAACCGCGACGCCTCACCAATTCACAGCTGAAGTCATTGCGCGAGTCTGGGTGAGCTATTCATTCTATCGATTTTATAATCGTTTACAAGATAATTTTTTTTTTCGTTTGTACACATTTTTATTGTATCTTGTGTTTTTTTTTCGTTTTTTATTTTTGTGGCTATTGTTGCATTCTGTTGTTAAGAGATATATTTTGTTTTTGTCGGTTGTATTTTTTTTTTCTTGTTTTTGGTTTTTGGTTGTATGCTCTCGTCTGTTATTGCTAACTATGCGGGTCAATTTGTTTATTTATTTTTGCGTCTATCTGCTTATGCTTGAATGCCAAAGCAGAATCAATCAATCAAATTGAATTTTTTCATAGGTTACTTCACTTCTTCAGAATACTCGTACATTGAAGTAGATTGTAGATTTTCTAAATTATTGATTTATTTTAATTTTAGTATTTTCATCATCGCATCAAGTACATGCCTAGCATTTCGCTCATTTCATTGCTCACGCTTGGCTTGCGGGGATTTAAAACAGACAAACAATTCTAGCTAATTTGCTCTGCTTCCAATTTCAAAAATAATTACTTAACACTTTTCGCAAATACAAAGCTATGCAGCTAAGCGACATTCAAATTTGAACGCCTTATTTTGTTTTAAGAAGTTCTCGTTTTTTATAAGGCACTTGATTTCATTTGATAATTTTTTTGTTCGCTTAACGCTTGGTTTCTACAAGTTTTTACATAAATTCACTTTACTATTTTCTATTTAACTTACTATTTTTTTTTTACTCAATATCGTATGTATACTTTATTTTTTTAATTCAAATTGAAAACTATATTTATACAAAAAAAAAAAAAAAAAACAAAAAAAAACCATTTGCAAATGTTGTAAAAATATTTCTGTAAAGCTTGCAAAAGGATAAATACGGCAAACCGAAGAAATTGACTTTGGAACAATTGGAAACAATACGTAAAAATGGGTAAATACCGAATCAAATAAAAAATTCAAAATATACGTGCCTCAGCGCGCATTTCAGATGTTTCTTTACATACAGAATAATTTTTTTTTTCATTTTCAAATTTTTGTTTAGTGTTCTATGTTTAAATAAATGTACGCATTATATCCATTGGTAAAGTACAAATAGTATCTACGTATGTGCATTAGGGGTGCCCTTAGTTGTATGGAGAATTTTAAAATCGTTTCTTTTTTTTCTTGCTTGGATGGGGCTCGATTTTTGCAACTATACCTTAAATCCCGTCATACGAAATTCAACGTCTATCGGATAATGAAAAAGTAAAAAGGGGAAATGGGGCTAAAATATATTGACCCTACTACGAATTTTGTACAATGTTTGAAATTTCAACTTTTATGGCTTTTATTATATAAGTAGTATTATCTATATTTTAACAAAAATTTACAAACAAGTTTTGGCAGAAACAAATTGTAAATATTCTAAACACAAAAAACAAACTGTGCCAATACTTTTTTCCGACACTGTAGATATGTATGCGTGTACTTAGGAGCTATATAAAAATGAATTACTGTTCCTTAGTGATCCCATCACTTACGAACGGTTTAACAAAGTTTTTTCATTTTTGCTTTATTTTGTTTCTTTTTCTCTGTAAAAGATTTGCAAAAAACCTGGTACAATAGAGTTGCCAGATATATAAAATACTTTAAAAAATTGTAATATCTAACAGTAATTCACTGAGAATGGAACTATACCTTAAAGTCCATCATACGAAATTCAAAGACATTCGAATAACGGAAAAGTGAAAGGGTTCCCCCCTTCGGGCTAAAAATATTGACAAAAAATTAAAAAACAAGTTCTAGCATGAATAAATTGTGAATATTATAAAAAAAAACAAACTCACTGTGCCAATACTTTTTTCCGGCACTGTATATATGTATGTAGTACCTACATATATGTATGAAAAGGAATTGCTGTTCCTTAGTGATCCCATAACTCACGAACGGCTTAATAGAGTTTTTCATTTTTGTTTATTTTTCTCCACAAAAGGTTTGCAAAAAAATGGTAAAATGGTGTTGCCAGATATGTAAAATACTTAAAAAAAGGGGAATCTAATTAAACAGAAAAAAGTTTTTTTATTGTTGCCAGCTTTCGAAAAAAATTGCAAAAGAATTACAAATTAAATGTCCGGATATTGAACGAAAAGAGTATAAAGAAAAGTATACATCATATTTTATGTTAGGGTTGCCCCCTTTAAAAAAAAAACAACTGGAAAAATAGTGCTGCCAGATATCTATGATAGCAAATTAAATAAATTGAAATTAGGCGCAATAAGTGAATTTCACTGAGAATGTATGAACAAATTTTGAATAAAAATATTTGGATAGGGCTGCCACCTTTCGGAAAAATTCTAGGATATTTAAATAAAACATCAACGTGTAATGGACTTTTCTAGTATAAAATCTCTAGTATAAATCGATTTGTAAAGTGACATATTACATTTTGTGTATATGAAGCGTTTTCGACAGATCGCATGTGATTCAAAATTGTTGGTAATTTTTATCCGAGTTCATTATAAAATTTAAGCAATATCCGGGTATCGAAAGTACAAATAACTTGACATGTTTGGGCGCCCCTAATGTATGTATGTACGTATGCGCATTTTATGAAATAGTAAAAATATTTTTACTTGTCCATTCTCATCGCCTATGTGTTTATACTCAAATGGATTTTTATTATTTCCATGTATAAAATATTAATGCTTTAAATATTTATGGATATCCTCAAGATGTTTTAGAATGATGAATGTTTCCAAGTGTTGTATTTCGAAATTTTTTACGTATTTTCTTTTTTTTTATTTAAATCATTTGTAAATATGCATGACTTTAAGAATGCTTTATGAAACCCTCACAAATACATATATACATCTTTTTTAGTTTTAGTTCAGAAGTTCAGAAACTTGCAATTCATATTCAGAATTTCCATTTCAAATTCAGAAAATTGCAATTGAAGTTCAAAAAATTGCAATTTAAGTTCAGAATTTCCACTTTAAATTCAGAAAGTTACAATTCGAATTCAGAAGTTCCATTCCAAATTCAGAAAGTTGCAATTCTAATTCAGAATTCCTAATTTAAATTCAGAATTTTCACTTCAAATCCAGACAATTACAATTCAAATTCAGAATTTCTCAGAATTTCTATTTCAAATTCAGAAAGTTACCATTCAAATTCAGAATTTCCATTTTAAATTCAAAAATTTACAGATTACAAAATTTTGTAATTTTCTTAAATTTAAATTTAAATTTTTTTTAAATTTGTAAATTTCTGAATTTAAAATAGAAATTCTGAATTTGAATGGTAAATAACTTTCTGAATTTGAATTGTAATTTTCTGAATTTAATTTAGAAATTCTGAATTAGAACTCCAACTTTCTGGATTTAAAATGGAATTTCTGAATTTCAATTGGAATTTTATGAATTTGAAGTGAAAGTTCTGAATTTGAAATGGAAATTCTAAACTTGAATTGTATCTTTTTGAATTTGAATTGCAACTTTCTGAACTAAAATGAATAAGGTGTAGTTTAGAGAGTAATTCCGGAAAGAAATTTTCATCAGAATTATAAAGCCCATTCAATTTTAATACAATAACGTGTAAGTTTGAAATTTATAGCAACTTTGCCGTTGATTTAAAAAAAATCTTTTCTTGAAGGATTTGTGCGGATATTCTATGAAAGAAAAATTTTGAGCGAATCTTCTAGTTTTGGGTAAAATTTCTTGATTTTCTTTTTAATTGAGATTTGAATTTTGAAAAATTCCCATTAGAAATTAAAATTTTTCTTTGCTGAAGTGGCAAAAATGTTCCTTCTTTTTAATAGTTTTTTTTTTACGGTCTCTGGCTCATTTTCTCGCAAATAAAAAGTTTGTCGTGCATGTATGTATGTATGTACATTAGGGTGCATCACATGCAAAAAAAAGTGTATGCTCTTTTTTTCATCGGAATTATATAATGAATTCTATTTAAGACATCAACCAAAATATTTCGGAAAAATTTTAAGATTTTGATTTGAAAATACTGTCACCGACAGAGTCAGTCGAGAAGGTGATCTCCGACCGCTGAGACGAGCGCACGCATTCTTCGAAGTCTATACTATATCTTTTGCTGTACTAATCATCTATTTCCAAATAAAATCATCATTTACAATACCTTCGAAAATAAAATTTTTTTAAATATTTTTTTTGTCACCTCAGAATAAATCTGTTGAACAAGCTTAAAAGATCTGCATGAAAGTATTTATAAAATTTTTCAACGTCGTCGTAATGAGATTTTTGATCGTGTTTTTAATCTGTTTGGGAAGATTGATTGAAAAAAAAACTCGAAGAACTTAACCGATTTAGATTAAAACTATGTAGGATTAAAAGGTGCCGAGGTAATTCTAATTTTATTTGAGTAAAATTAAGATTTTTTAGAGCATAATGATTCCAATAAAAATCCTAAACTCCACCCTAATGTACATATTATATGGGAGAAAATTCGTAAGATCGTAAAAAAATGATATCAAAAATCAACGAAAATTTTTAACCACCTGAAATTTTCACTTTATTACACTATAATTAAATTGGCTATAAAACTGCGTACTGGAAAATTTCTGATACTAAATCTAAAATTTTAATAGCATTTTGCATGAAGTTTTGTTTTAGATATTTATGCAGGTGGTATAAATTTGTATAAATATTTATACAAAATTAAAAAACAAAGCATTGCGAATATTATACCAACACTTTTTTAATACACCACTCTATGTAAGTTTTACAGATTTGCCAAGTGTGCTATATTTCCCTTCCGAAATTCCACCCCATAATTTGCCTGAAAAAGTTGCTAACTTTCTCCTACTCCTTGGCTTTTTTAGAACAATAAACATATTTCCGAAACATAAAAACCCCGCTCCAACTGGCTCATCATCCACACACACACGCTTGCTAAGCTCCGTTTAGTCTTCTATTGTTCTTTTGGAATTTTTTTCGTATTCACGGCACGCATTTCAGTTAAAATTAATACTCGTATGTATATATGTAGATACATCCGTACAGAATAAAACAAAATAAACGAAACGATAATGAGAAAAATCAAATTAATTTCCTTCTTACGTTCCGCGCAGATACAAAGAAATTATTTGACATTTGTATGCATTTGCTTCGTAGCCATTTGGTGCATGCTCCCGCAATCCATTGTATAGCGCGCTGCTACCGCCATGTGTAACGTTCATAAAATATCCACACCTCCCCCCAAAACTGATTTCTTTTATTGACTCGTACACGCTGCTTTCCCCCTTACTTCCGTCCGTCATTTGTTTATAATTTTCTTTACATTTCGTTTTTTTTTTTTTTTGTGCAGTGAATTCGATGTGCCCAGCTTGCACTTCCCCGGTCAGGTGCACAAGTGGCGACTGTCGCAACTGCTGCAGAAAGGGACGTTGCGCGCGCATGACTCTTTCCTCAGCGATTTGGCGCTGGCTGCGCGTTTTATTGTTGTAACGGCGCGTGCGCGGATTTTCGGCCACTTCTTTTCCGTAGTACATGCTGCGCAAGCGCTAATGGACGGCGTCATCAAGCTCATCGACATGTTTATCGGTGCGTGGCACATTTGACCAACAATTTAACTGAAAAAAAAGTAAATATCATTTATTTTATAACTTTTCCGCTTTTTTGCAGGCGTGCCGGCTTTACTCGCCCATAACTTGGATTATAAAATCAAAGAGGAACGTTGTCGTTTTCTAATCGCCGAGCTGGTGTGTCGCGTAAGTGCACCAAAATCTCCAATACTTAATGCTACTGCTAGATATATGAAAACTGTTTTTTTATTTTTAATTTCAGCCCGAATTCGAAGATTGTTTGGATGGCCTGTGTTCGTACGTGCGCAAAATGTTGCGTCGCGCCACAATGGAAAAATTCGATTTCAATAGCTGTGAGGTGACACAACCAGTGCCATATCTTTTTCTCACTCCAAAGGGGCAGGAGATTGATTTGCGTCTGTTCTGTCGCGACATTATGCGGAAAGCGTTGCCCGTACTCATCGGCATATTGGAGCGTGAGACGCGTGGCTGGTTTTTGCATTTCCGTGAGCGCCTAATTGCAGAGCTGCGCGCCAAAAAGCTCAGCGACAAGGAAATCGAGGAGGTATGTAAATGGGGAAGGAGTAAAATTTGTGAGATATGTAAACCAAACGAACATATGTAAGCACTCGAATGCGTAAGTCCCTACAACAACAGCTATAACATCCAATTTTATAGAATCTCGAAAAAGTTAACTGAAATGTCCCAAGAAGTGTAATTATTAAAATTTTTGAATCATTAACTTCTCTAAGTGGGTTTCAAAATTAACAAAAAGTACGAAACATGCTAGATTTGTTTAAATTTTTCATCATCATTTATTTATTAAGTTGATTTTAATGCATATCAATTGGTATAAAATTCTCTTGATAATTTTTATGTGCAGAAATTGAATGGAAAGTTATAGTCAAAATAAAGTCGCTTTTAAAGTTAGTAGCAGCTTTGTGACATAATTTTTAATGTGTTATCTGTCGTATTAAGCTGAAACTAACTTTAAAGTCGAATTTATTTTTTAACAATGATCGGACCCACATTCACAGTCGGGACTTCCTCTTTTGTATAACAGCCCTTCACAATTTTCGTGAGCATATTGTCAAGGTCTGCCACCTGATTGTCATCGTTTTGCCTTTACCATGGTAATGATACATTCGACTGCTTCCGAGAAACTCACTTTCGGTTGTGGAATATTTTGCTCCGTAATTGATTCGCCGTTATCATTGTCGGGCACTTCGTTATCTTCCGTAATCTTTGGTATTTGTTCTACCTTCGAGATCAACAACTGAACTTCGGGTATCGTCGTTGTCAAAAAAAAAATTTAAATCGCAATTGTTTTTGTTGTAAATATATAAATATATGTATATGGATAGTGTAAAAATATTATAAGCTCAGAAAAGTTAACTCAAAAGTACGCGAGGGCTCGGTTGACTTAGGCGAGCAATTGACTTTTGCGCGAGTTAAATGTTCCTTGATTCTACTGTAGAAAAACAAGTCTAACGACGACAACAACAAAAAAAAACAACAACAACAACAACAAAAGCAACGACGACGGCGACAACAAACTACCAGTCGCAAACGACTCTACCTACCACTGGATTCGACAGCGAGCAGGCAGGAGTTGTACAATATACACAGAGAGGCAAACAGCACCCACATCGACTGTCGCCCTGTAAATGCCGTTATAGGAGTCCAACCACCACCTATTGCCTACTTATCCAAAATCAATCCTAACATACGAAATATATGTCTGGCATGTGGAGATTCTCTGCACAATATCAAACACCTATTAACATGCTCTCTCAAACCTACTCATCTAACACCCCTCTCTATGGTCCGACCCTCTCGAAACCGGTAATTTCTTGGGCTTCCCCCTAGATGAGTTCGACGACAACGACCATTCGATCTTTACAGGGCGTGGTTAACCGCTACAACAACTACAACAATGGCAACAACAGTAAAAACAAGCCCGCATTTTCATTGGGAACACAAATTTTAGGTATCAGATGTTTTTCCTTATTTGACAATTGTCAAATTATGCGAAATTCACTTTCTCTATGTAAATGGATAGATATAAACCTTGGGACCATTTCGGTACTAGTTTAGGACCATTTAGGGATTAGTTCTGGACCAATTCGATACAATTTCGAAACTAGTTATTTTGGAACATTTTCAGGACTATTTCGGGTCCATTTCAGGATAATTTCGGAACTATTTTGGGACCTTTTTCGTTACCATTTCGAGACCAGCTCCGAACTGTTTTCGGATGACATCGGACATAACTCAGCACCTCTATGTATTCAGTTCGGGACTTGTATGGTAAAGATTCGGTATTAGTTTCGGAGAACTTCGAGACTACACCATTTCCAATTGTAAATCCGACAGCGTCATTTAAAAATTAAAATAAATGAGAAAGCCCCGAATTTAAATAGGAAAGTGTCAATTGAAAATGAGAATAGTCATTGGGAAATAAGAATAGTCAATTGCAAATCAGAAAGCGTCAAATGAAAATGAGAATGGCGATTGCTTCGGCACGGAACGATGATTGCAATGCTCTTGTCCATTCTCCTCCTGTAATAGTGGCCTTTATTTTATCCACGAGGTTTTCTAAATACTAAGTAAGAAATGGTGTAGTTCAGAACTGGTTTCGTAAAAGTATGGGAATAGTTTGAAATGTCTATAGTCTTTCTCACATTCCCCTCGTTATACAAAAGTTTTACTTTTGCTTCGCGCACCTATGTAGATGCATCCGTGTTTTTTTTGTTTTTTTTTAATTTCATTATCTTACACTAATTTCCCTAAACTTTGCAGGAAGTAAATGAGGCTGTAATGAAGGAGTATCTCCAACGTGTCTACTCCTCCATACTATCGAACACCAAATTGGCTGAGTTAGGCAATGGCATTCCCGAGCTACTAGTTCAGCAAGCTCAATCAGTTGTGATTATGTACAAGGCGGTGGATAAAGTGCAAAAGGATATCAAGCGAACACGCGAAGATCATCAGAAATGTCTTGCCAACGATCACTCAGTGTTATCGCGTGTTGCGCCTTGGCTACGCTCGAAATTGCGTACTGCCGAGGAGAGCAAGTTGAGTAAGTCGGCTTGGTCGGCGCACGAGGAGGCGCTAAAAATGTGCACCAAACATAATTTACATCAAACTGCGTACTTTCTTAGCCGCGATTTGGCATTCATGAAGGAACGCGAACCGGTTTTGCTGAAAGAGCTGAAAAATGCGAAAACGCCGACGCGTAGTTTTCAGTGGGCTTGTCGCATTTGGTCGCCTAGCGCATGGATAATACGCCGCAACTTTCAGGGTCAATCAGATGTGATACCAACGGTAATCAGTCAGCAGGCCACTTCGATTGTAACGCCACGCTCTGATCCCAGTCAACCGGTGTTTTTGGTGGAGAAAGAGATCATACGCACAACCAGCACACGCTGGCCATTGTGGCGTTTATTGAATTTACTGCAACGCACCTGGTGTTGGACATGGAACATGATGTTTCTGCTTGGCATATTGGTACCTTGGTGCAGTCCATTGGGCTTGCGGGCGTTGTTCTGTGTGAAGCCGTTCATGCCGGACTTGGAGCTGTCACAAATCAATGGCACGCTCTTTCCGCGCAAGACCAGCATCACGCAGACAATGGCCTCACGTTTGATTGAACTCTGGCGACACATATCAAAATCACGTACACACTTCGAAACGGAACCGGACACTGGTGAGCGAACGCAACGGGCGACAATTCAATCGAACTGATTTTTATATATTTTTGTTTTTATTTTCACAGGTTTCATCGGCAAAGGACTAACGCGGAATTTAAATCGTATTTGGAATTATTTTATTAAGGGCTTTCTCGGCACGCTTATCATACTATTTGCATTCCCGTTGATTTGCTTGGCCACCAGTTTTCTCAGTATTGCATTGGCGCTAACGGCGCCACTTTGGATTCCTATATTTACAGTACTTTTACATCTCTACATGATACTTATCTACGATCTGGATTGTCCGGATAATACGCGCAATCGTTATTGTATTCTCTTGGAGGCTGTCATTTGGAATATTATAGTACAAGGTCTTATACAACCGGTGACTGCCGTTTTAGTCGCCACATGTCTCTGTCCCTTGACTTCGGGCATAGTTTTAGTTGGTAAGTTTATCAAAGAGTTGTATTGATGTGTCTTTGATTTTAAAAATCACTTACTTTCTTTGTTCCACCAAAAACTAGTTGGTGTTGTACGGTATTCACTGCGCCTACTCTGGGATTCTTTGACATTTCATTTGTTCATTAAGAAATGCGGACGTGTACCCGCTTCCGATAGTCTTGCCGTCAAGCGTATTGCTGGTCCTGGTCTAGCGCTTGATTACTATTTTATAATAAAACCGGAACAAGCATTGGCAGCATTTGAAGCGAAAATGGAATTGGATGAACTACAGGCATATCAGCACGCCATGGAGCGGATTATATTGCAACCGCAAAAGGATTTCAGTCAATTTGTGGAAGCTTGCTTTGGTCCATTCTCAGCGCAACTGGCTAAGGCGGGGCCGTACATGGCATTGGATCGGGAGGCACACGATCTGATGAGTACATTGCACGAAAAATTAGAGAAGCGTAGACGTGAATTGCAAACCTCGCTGACGACACAGGTTAAGACACGCATCAAATTGAATACCAAGGAACTAAAGGTGAGGCGCTAACGACAAAGCTAATTGGATTTTTTTTTTTTTTTTTTTGAAATATTACTGCTGCGATGTAAAATTGTTTGCTTCCATTACAGATCGCCATACAATTGGCCGCCCATATTTTAGAGAAATGTTATCCGTCTCACGTTATTGCAAGGCTCTCCATTAGCGAGGAGGACTTTTGGGATAATAAAGTACGTACATGATACAATTTAACAAACTCCACTTAGAACTTACATTAAATGTTATTCGTTTTGAATTTTCTATATGCAGGGTCTCACTGTAAACGACTGGCCCGGACTTGCCGGTCTTATGTATACCGAAATATTTAGCTTAGATTTTCTAACGCCATTGACTGAAAACGATACACATTTTAAACTAGAACCGCATCCCTCGCTTGACTTAACACGTTACACAGAAATGGTACAAAACGCTACCGATGTGATAGGTTCCAAAGGACTAGATTTACTGGGTAACGTGTATGCGCCGCGTGGCAATGTCCAAGTGCATTTGCCATTCCTTGAGGTGACCGCTTTCAATCCACGTTCAAGGATAACGCTGACTTTTCGAAAGCCAGAAAAGAGGTAAGCCCGAGTGTAGTGTACAAAATGGTGGGTATTTTTGAATTTCATATTTTTGCAACAGGGACATGTCTGTTGGCTTAACGACGCCGCGTGTACGCGCCCACCGCTCGCAACACACGAAAATGCCCGAACCGCTTAAACCTTGGCGTCCGTGGAAAAAGAAAATGGATGAGAAGAGCGTCACGGAGAAACTGCTTATACCTTTGCCTGTGCCGCATCCCGTACATATTGCAATTGCCATACACAATCGCGACTCCGAAAATCCCATACCACTTGACTCAGAGCTCGTGTGGGAAATACTTAAGTCGATTGAAGATTGTCAAGGCGGTGATGTGATGGTGAGTTTGGAAAGTATACAAATTTTTAAAGTGGACCAACCAAACTTTTTTTGGTAGAACAATTTCTTTTTTTTTTTTAATTTTTTTTTGAAATTGATTCTTTCTGTTTCACAACGATACAAAAATATAAGTTTGACGATTTTTCGAAATTCGAAATTTTTCGGAAGGTATAGCTAATAACCCTTTTTGAAATAGTTTGATTTTTTTTTCTCGGGATTGGTAATAGCGATTCTAATAATTTTTTAAATACTTAAAATTGATGATGTTTTTTTGCCATTTTGATTTTTTATGTTTTTATAAAATTTGTATGTTTTCGTGTCGTTTGTTTAATTTTTTTTTTTGTAAAATTTGTTAATATTTTTAAAATATATTGTTGACTTTTCAATCCCTTTTTTCCAAAATTGCACTAAGTTCTATTAAAAATTATTTGGGGAAAAAATTGGCGCAATACAATGAAACGAAAGTTATTTACGTTTTTCTCTTGACCCGCAATGAATTTTGAAAATAAATTAGACTGCAGTACAAGATTGGATACAAGCAATCTTAAAGCGATCTACAGGAAAAATGTATAAGAAAATAAATAATAAAAATGTCAAGAAAATATCATAATTTTTAAGTGTTTAAAAACTGAGCAGAATCGGTACTACCAAACGCGAACAAATAAATGAAAACCAAATAATTTCGAAAATTTTCGGGATATTTCGAACTTCGAAAAATCGTCAAACTTATATTTTTAAGTGTGTAAACTAAAAGCGAAAAAAAAGTAAAAAACAATTTCGAAAATTTACGAGATATTTCGAATTTCGAAAAATCGTCAAACATATTTTTTTATTGTTGGGAAAAATCTACTTCACAAAAAAGGTTGATATTAGAAAAATTTTGTTACATTTCAAATTACTCTAAATTTTATGCGGTTTTACTACTTTTACTCATCTGATTTATATGTTGTTTTTTTTCGCTTCGTTTTTTCGTTTTTCTGCAGGCTGTGCAATCAGTTGCGCGCTATCATGGCGCTGTTACTGAATCTAGTAATGACTCGCTAGCCACTAGCAGTAGCATTGGCAGCACACGTGATTCCGGTTCTGGTTCGGGCATAGTTGGCAACGGCACAGAAACGTTGCCTTGCGTCAACCGCGAGGTAATTTCAACACGCACACGATATTAGTTCTATTTCCATGTACATAGTTTGATTTTCTCCTAGGTTTGCACGCAGGTAAAGGTGGCCGAGGAACCAGTTCAAACGTCCGGCTTCCATTGGACCCTTAGCAATTGGGGTGCAGCGCAAACGGCGCGTCGACGTACCAACTCAAATGTGCGCGTCGATTTGGCGAGTCCCGAAGATATTTCGCTGGACACAGATAGTTCGCGCGCCGTTTTCAATACATACGGCACAACTGTTTAGGCGCCTGTGTGTGAAACAGTTAAAATAATATTTATTTATTTTTTTCAAATTTGCATACAAATTGATAAGTATTTTATATGAAGCATTCATAAATGCGCAATTTTTTTTGTTCAAAAGTGAACGAAATGTAAATTGCTGTGTCACGTAACTAACAGAAGCGTGCAAGCGTTATTGAAACAATATGCGGTAGCAGAAGAGTACGAAGACGGACGGCATGGCATGCGTATGGCGTATTCTAAAAGCATCAGCATTCATCATACATATATCTAAGCGTATGCAATTCATATGCATACAATCATACATACATACATAGATACATGCATGCATACATATTGTAGTTACGAAAGTGAATTTACTTACATATATGGTAGTTATATACAAATATACAGGCAAATATACAAATATGGGTATATATACAAACATATATTTGTATGACTGCTTTAAACATTTATTCAAAATATGCACTAATGCACACACACAAACATATGTACACATACGTACAGTAGATGTACTGTACTCTACAGCCCCATATGTACTATGCTTGCATAAAAGGCATCTAGTCGTGCGAACAAAAGAAAAAAAATTAAGGAAACCAACACCATATGTACATATATTTAAAACTTTTCATTGTCACTGTTATCATTTTTTTTTTCTTTTTTGACTTTGGTCAGTGGTGGCAAAAATTTTAAATTTATCTACATTTTTACATAATATATTTAAATATTAAATTTTTTTTTACAATTTATTGCAGGAATTAGACAGATGTTGCATGCAATTGGATACTGATTTTTTATCGAACAAATCTATATTTGTAATTATACTGTGTTTATAAAGTTTTGTTAATAATTTAGAATTTACTTATTTTTTAATTGATTTAAACTCGAATATCCCACTTAATTTTACGCACGTGTTTTTGCGTTTTTTTTATGAATTTATTATTATAATCTAACATTTATACGAATATAACTCGTGTTGAAATTTGATTTTTTTCTTTGCAGCCGTATGAACAATATGCTTATGCCGTTAGAACTCTATTAATCTAATATACTATATTTAATTATTTACCTCATAAGCGATGCAATTCTTTTACATTTATTGTTCTTTTTTTGCTACTGAAAATCTTAAATTTTGTATAGAAGACTTTCGCAATATTTCCTTAAATTATATTTGGCATTTTTTTCTTCTTTTATAGCATGTATGTATGTATGTAAATAATTGCTGTATTTTTTTTTTTTTTTTGTATAGCAATTGAAATCTTTTAAATATAATGTTTGTTTTTTAAATAAAATTCGCAATGTTAATATTTTTTGTTAACATTATGGTTCGTTCCATGAAAAAAATATTATAAAGTAAAACCGTTAGTTTGAGTATTTTTGCTAACAAAATACAAAATTTTCAAACTCACTTTCTTAGACATACAATTTAATTTATCGTTCGAAAAAAAAAGCAATTTTGAATATTTTTAATTGTTTTTTTTATCTTACTTTTATTTGGCGTTTGTCTCGCAAAATTAATACTCTATAATAATAATACTTTACCTTGTAATATTTATATCATGGTTCGTTCAATAACAACAAACATATATGTATGTAAGTCAGGATTTCAAAGCTTGTACAAAATTTAGAGTGTGCAGTTTTATAGTAAGTCTGAAGTAGCAATTTTTTGAATATTTTGGCGTTAACGGATGGATTTTACATATATAAATTCCATTTTTTTTAATATTTTTTTGTGCCTGATGCATAAAATAAAAAAGTTTCAAAAACATAATTTTCAAAAAACCAACTGAAATATTTGACTTGCACATTATTATTGTAAAAGTGAATGAACTATAAAACTGCATATCCTAAAATTTTCAAAAAATTCAAACTCAAAATTTTGAATTTATTTTGCATTTTTATATATTTTATACAAAATTTAAAATTCACCATTTCTTATACATATAATGAACTAAAGTCTTTTAAAAAGTTAACGAAAAAAATTGCGAATGTTATTAAAAAAAATCAACACGTGGTTATTAAATGTTTGGCGCCTTGTTTGTTCAAAAACCTCTCGATTTTTTTTCTTCGTATAATTTCTGGGCAGCTCTCATAAAAATTTTTGACATTGCAAAACTTACACTGAACAAAAATGTTCGCTTTCCCTCAGTCATTTCCCCCTAAATTCTTGGCCTTCATTCAAACCATAACCAGTCATTTCAATTAATCTCAAATGCTGTAGGCAAAACAAAAGTTCTAATTCTTGCAATTTAACTAGACACGTGTATTATTGCTTTTAAAAAATAAACTAAACTAAACATAAATCTATTATCTAGCCGTAGTGAAAACGCCCTTATATGAACGCAACCAAAAATTGAAATGAGATTTACATTTTAAGTAGTAACAAAACTAACAAATTAATGTTAATTCTATTAAAAAATTATCGATACGAATTCTATGTAGTACATACGATTATAATTACAATACAGAAAATATACGCAAATGAAATGAAATGCAGTTGATGATAGAAATTAAATAAGTAATACGACATTTACAATTTATATACAAGCGGAATATAGTTATACAAAATATTATACATAAAAAATATTAATAGATATTTATATATATACATATATATATATATATATATAACTATAACTCCCAAATAAAAACCATACCCCGTCCGCTCCCAAATATTACCCAGCTATGCTCCCCCTTAAGCGCTCTGCTAGCCTTCCACCTGAAATACAATACTACTCCTTTATAAGTCTGTAGCTTCTTACATACACAAATGTGAAAAATTATGGTAAAGCCGCAAATTAAATTTAAAATGAATTTTAATTAACTGCAGCTAAATACATACATACCTATGTGAAATAAAATTTATGTGAAAATTTTGCAATTGAAATAATTAAAATAAAAAATATGCTAATTAAATTTATGTTAGCCTGTTAGCTAGCAGAAGAAAACAGTTGCAGTTTGATATGTGCGCATAGATATTTAACCGTTGGAAAAGTATTACGAATGAATTATATAAATATGGAAATCATAAACACACATACTACATACACACTGCACATTCACTCAAATTCATACTATATTGTTTTTTAAGTTTTTCAAATAACATTTTTTTTTTATTTATTTCAAAAACCACATAAATGGCAATAACGCGCAATTCTACTTGTTATTGGCTAGAAACCAAATGTATTATAAAGTAATCACTCACAAAAACCCACACATAAACAGTGCTGGGAAAAAGTATTGGTACAGTAATTTTTATTTTTTATTTTAGGTGCATTCGATTCGCCACTTCTCTGCTCGCGTTCAAAAAAATTTGTGTTTACAAACAACAACAACGCTGGCTAGCTCGAGTCGGTAATCGCGAGTACGGTGATACCTCATAAACTGGTCGAACTCGTTACATTCAATGTTGCAAATATTAGACTAGTTTTAAGCTGCTCATAAGCGGCGATCATGTGCGCGGACGTGCTTGCACTTTTGGTACATTTCCGTCTTTTGTGATCCGCGAACATTAAATAGTAAACAAAAACAAAAACTGTGTGAATGCTAATTTATACCAGTTGCTTCATCGATTGGCCACTCGCTAATGGATGGCGAATCGAATACGGCTATTATTTACAATGTTTTTATGGTAATTTTTTTAAAATCAAAATGTGGCTCATTCTGTAACCAAAACCATATAAGTCCTAATTTCAAACTTTGTACAAAATTCAGCAAATTAAAAAAAAAAATTTATTTAAAATTGTAAACTTTTTCGAATTAAAAAAAAGTGGGGTATGCGGTTTTGTAGAGCTTTCAAATTTAGTATAAAGAAAGTTTTAAGTAGCTGAAAATATCCGTTTATTTTTATGCTGGCGCTGTTTCGGTGAAACAATAATTAAAACCGTCGTGAATTTGAAGCCATTTAAAATTTGCACCATATTAGACCAGCATTAAATCGCCTACAAAACGTCATAACCAAACGTTTTACTAAGACTTATAAGGTTTTTGTTATAGATATATGTACATATGTATATTTTGAAGAGAAAAAAACAAATAATAATGAAAACTGTTTAGCATGAAACCCATGGAGAATAATACAAAAAAACGTTACTGTGCCAATAATTTCTTCCGCCACTGTATTTTTTATTTTTTTTCTTAAACCAGAAACAATTTCCAACTGCAAGTTGTAAACTAGCTCTAGAGCTCTGTTAAAATATTTATTAGTATTTTATTGATATAAACTTAACAATTTGCCATACTTGACAAATAAGTTTTGTGTAAAAATTATCGCTAAGCTCATCTCTCCATTCGTTTCGCTTTGGCTTCACAAGTATTACCTGAGTACAAGACAAACTGTTTTCAAACACACACACACATCCTCTACATTTGTATATGACTGCGTTTAATTTACTAAATGCACATTCATGCATTCTAGTTTAATTTTGAATTCCAAAAATGTTTATAAAAACTGCACCAGTGTTTTTTCTACTTACCAAATTTTTTTGTTGTATAAAAAAAAACATTTTGTATATAGTTTTGTAATTAACTCCTTCAAATAACTGTTATTATTTGATTTATATTTACATAATACACAAACACACTTATACATAATATACATACATACAGATTAAGCATATTCAATAAATTTAAAAAATGAAAAAGCATAAATTTATAATTAAGTACCGAATGGCGAATAAAAAGTGGAAACAAAGAGTTGAATACAAATTTAATTACAATAGCGATTTGCATTGATAATGAAACTACAGCAGCTGATTTAATTGTGAAATTAAAATGATTTCTAATAAATTGTAGTGTTACGAGTATAATGTTGCAAGAAAATTAGATTGAGTAAAGTTGTTTTATTTTCTTCGAACACAAACTGAATCTGTATTAAATTTTAGTGCAATAAACTGCAAGTTTGAAGACGTTAAAAAATTGCGCAGATTTTTAAAAATGTGTGTTTGTTCATTTTCGTCATTTAACGAATGCGCGAATTTTTTTTATATGCTAGAAAATTGCCAATTTTTAGCGAAACTTGCCTGCTATTGCACAAAAATTGAATGGGGGTTATTACCTAAACTTCAACCCAAAACTTTTCTGAAAATTGAAAAGTCTGAAAATTTGTTGAATTTTATTGAAATGTGCACATAGTTTGAAGTTTCAATTTATACGAGTTTTCTTGTAGAACGAACTGTGTTTTTTTTTTTGAAAAAATTTGTAAGTAAACTAAAAAGTGTCGAAACTTGTTAAAAAATCACCCAAGTACGAGTGTTGGTAGACTCTTCAGACCAAAGACCACTAAATTAAAATAATTTTTCTTGACCACTACTTAGCGGTACTCAGTTTTTAATGTCCAGTTCTAAAACGATCGAACTTCATTTTCCCACCTGCGTATTGCATATTGACAATTTTCGTAATGGAAGTGATCAAAGGTAAATTTTCTCTTTTAAGCTTGGAGAAAAATTACCGCTAATAATTTAATTATAGCTGAGCCAAATTTTCCATATAAAAGGCTATATACAAAATAAAAAAAATAAACTTTGTACAAGTTAGAAAAAAAATTGCATGTGCGTCGGCCGGGAATCGAACCCGGATCAACTGCTTGGAAGGCAACTATGCTAACCATTACACCACCAACGCACGTGACACTTTGGTGGTTGATTGTTTATTTAACAACAAACGTACCGAACAGAAAAATTGTACAGAGTGTGTCATGTAACTAAATATTTATAATTGGAACTAATGCCCCAAATGCCTTTTAGTTTTCATAATTTATCTAAATGTTTTAAATTTCATATAACCGAACTATTCGCGTTTAGCGCTAGTAGGGGTTTGTGCTGCAGCTTAGAATTTATTTGCTAAATGAAGTAATTATTAATTCAACTTCGGACTATCCTGTAGTTGAGCGAATCATTAAAATTTATTTTCTATTGAGTTACCCTGTATGATAGAAATATTTTCACATGTGAAGTATGTTCCCTAGGAAATTATAATTTACGTGCGTTGGTGGTGTAATGGTTAGCATAGTTGCCTTCCAAGCAGTTGATCCGGGTTCGATTCCCGGCCGACGCACATTTAATTTTTTTTTTAGTTGTTTTCTAAGATCGTTTATAACTGTATACAGTTGTGTGCAACTAATTAGAAACGACACGACACGCTTCTGTGAATTATACAAAGCCCAACAGTATTTGAGGTGAAAGGGGCTGCAAATTCAGCACGAACAATTTGATGAAACCCAGTTCAGCAAACAATCAGGCAGGTTCTGGAATTTGAGTGAAAGTGAATATGAAAATGAAAATGAGTCTAAAACCGAGTGAAGTTAGTTTAGGTATTCTGAAATCCGAATTTTTTGTTCATTTATTGAATCACCCTAGAAGTGAACTAAACAGCTGATAGTTGTCAATTTATCTAAAATAAGTAATAATTTTTTTTTTGGAAACAATAGAAAAATGAGTGCGTTAACATTTTTTGCGGCTATTGTTATAGAAAATGTTAGACTCTCAAAAGAAGGTGGATCATTCAGGACCATTCCGACGCTTTAGATCTGCCTGAGTTAGTGTAAGTATTTAGATAGATGTGTATTTAGCTACCGGGTGTTATTGGACGTTGTGGTTCTCAATTTGAAAAAAAACATCCGGCCCTACTAGATACAACCGGCTTTTTGGTGCAAGGTGATTTTCTAACAGCCATAAGGAAGGATGGCTGCATTGCAATGGGTCCGTAGTACTGTTGGAAAATTTATTAAACGTTTGCTAATTATGACAGAAGACGAGATTAAATCAGAAAGGCATTTTCAAGAAAAATTTGGTAATTTTCTTTTTGCTGCTGGTGTTGAGGATTTTTCTCCATAAATTGAAGGGGGATTACTTTCTGCGTTGTATTCTTGTGTTTCCCTTTCAAAAGTGGTAAAAACTACAATACAAATGTCGGATTGAAAGTGAATTTACTTGATATTCACTCGGATGTGAATTACAGAACCTGCCTGAATGTCTGAATAATTTACCGAAGAAAGCAGGGAGTGAAACTTTCAGGGCTACTGATATCTTTACTTAACGAGTACTGAAGATTTTAGGGCAATTGAACTTATCGCCAAACACACCCTGAAGTTTTAATTGCTTATAGAAATTAATTGTGGTGACGTCATATTTTGTGTTAATCGGCATGTAAATAAACGAAATCTCGCCTATAAAATTGAATTGAATTATTTTGTTAATTAAATAATAAGTGCTAAATTGCATTGTGTAATAAAAATCTAAAAGAAAATTTGAAATTTGCACTGCGCTTGAGATCGTTTTTCCTTTCGAAACTCTGCTTGAATTGTAAGTATTTTTTTCTTGTGGATATGCTCGCTTCTCGTTCTCCAGTTTTTCCCTATGAAATTGCTCACTGCGTGTTCAGGACTATTTTCAGTCAAAAATATTCCCTTCTCGATCGTCAGTGTTTAGATCTTTTTTTTAGCGCCATATCTACATATATAAACACGAATAAGAATATTCAGATTTTTAACTACATCCCTACTAAATATTGAGTAGGAAAGCTGTAACAGGATTTAATAATTTTTATAATGGAAAAACGTTTTATAAAACTCAAACTCAATGGCGGTTACCAGGTTTTTCCACTTAGCGATGTATTTAAAAAAGCTAATACTGCTTTAATTTAATTTTTTTTTAATTTAATTTTTTTTTTAATTTTATAGCAAGGGGTGAAATTTAATTATTTGAGCTGTATTTATTTATTTTAATTCTTTTTTTTATCAAATAAAAGGTAAGAAATAAAAATATTACTCTAAGATGGGGTTTTCAATTAAATTAAACAGTGATTGCTTATCGCACTAAACTTGATACAAATTTGAGGAACGCTTTTAAAAAGTTTCTGATTTAAAGCAAGCACAGTTGAAACTCTGATGAATACAAAACTAAAATTGATATTAGCAGCACTTGCACTTACTACGATTTCCGAATTACCTTCCCATTTCTTTCTATTTATTAGACTCTTATTTATCATATCTTTCGAGCTTTCAAAATTTACCTTACGTTGTTTGCCATTATTATGTTTTTGTATTATGCTTATTAGTTCCAAATTGGCCACGATCCAAGTATGATAGAATAACATGATTCAATAATAAAAGGTTTGATACATAAACAGCTTTGCTCCTCACTCTTCACATGACGTCTCCCTTAGCTAAAACAGTGTTACATCTTTGAAAATTTATGTATGAATCTTATCAAATATTTTTAAATAATAGTAAAATTCCAATTCGCTGATATTTTCCCTGAAAACTGTGACAATTTGAATAAGTATTTTATCAAAATGTAAATATTTTATATAATGCAAATATGTGGTTTTATTTGAAATTCATTAGGTAATTTGTGCATCTAAATCGTGATTGGTATACTGAGTGATCGTCTCCCTGTATCTTAGCTCGTTAAGCTCCATGTCCTAATTCATTTTTATATCCACCCTTGTGCGAGCGTGAGTTAGCAAGACCTTTGCTGTTCCCTATCTTTTTTATAGGATTTATTTCCAAAACCCATTGCTCGTTGTGATCGTATCCCTACTCTTTTTCCCCCTCCACCCCTGTGCGATGGCTTCCTTGCCAAAGTGAATGGGTATCCCGAATTTCGAGAATTTAAATTAGTATTGAAAAAAAAAAGAAAAAAATTTGATTGTACCAACCATTTCATATATTTACCACTAAATGTAGAAAACTCACTTTTACTTACTTATAATAATGATATTTGTTAATAAAAGTCAATGTTTGCATAACGAAAGAGTTTCGAATCGGAAGAATGTATCAAATATTTCGTAGACTACGAAACATATTTGGATTTTATGCAACTTAAATGATAGAATAGAATATTACGCTTGCCGGTGACCGCTAGCCCTCTGTTTGTCGATTTGACAGCATCCACCCATTCGCTGACGAAATAAAAGCAATTTTAAGAAAAATTGATTTTAATATTTTATGACATCTTTTATATCGATATGGCGGCCGCCGTAGTCGAGTGTGTAGCGTGTGCGCGCTTCGTTCAGTGGGTACCAGGTTCGAATCCAGCTCGGGGCGAGTAACATCCAAATATTATAGAAAATTTTTTTTCTAATAGCGGTCGCCCCTCGGCAGGCAACGGCAAACCTCCGAGTGAATTTCTGCCATGGCAAAAAACTTCTCACAAAAACATTCGCCGTTCGGATTCAGCGTAAAACTGTAGGTCCCCCAGTTTGTGTTACAACATCAAGACGCACACCAAAAATTGTTGGAGAAGTTCAGCCAAAATCGCTTAAGCGGTTATAGCGCCAATTAAGTAAGTAAGTTTTATACCGATACAATTAAAACTTGTATGCAAAACTGGACAATTAGGAATGCACGCACAATGTTCTGGTCTTCTTGCGAAAAATTTAATTTCAAGTAGTTCCTCAAATTTTCTTTGAATTTATAACTTATAATTAATGTACAAATTTTAGTTAAAAAATAAATCGATAAAGGTATGCATTTGGAGCGGAGTTATAGTCCTGTTGCATTATGATGGGAATACATCAAAAGCTGTCTAACATTTTGCAATGTAATTCATTGTTACAACACAAAAGTCTAACGAAGGGAAGGCGCACGGAAAATGCCTGCATGCAAAGAAGAGCTTATTGTGGGTTTACGCAAGGATTCGCAGTATACAAGAGATGAGCCCCAACTGAAGATACCGAAAAAATCGCTTTCGCATAGGTTGAACTATTTGGAAGAGTTTGCAGGAAGAAGTCATTGCTCTTTGAATGTTAGCAATCTTTTTGAACTGTGATCTGACAAGCACAAGAACTTACGTTTTCAATACGAACACAGGTCTTCAAGGCTTAAGGATACATTTTCCAGTATATTCTTCCATACAGTCTTAGACGGTATTTACCCGATTTTGCTAGTTCTCTTTTACGAAGGTAAATCCTTACACGACGACTTTTTGTTTACACCTTTTTTGGGGGTTTCTGACTTTCAAGTGTAAAGTTTCTTTGATCATTCATTGGCTATATCTGAATAAAACCAAGAAAATGTGAAAACGAAATGCCGAAAAACCCTCAAAATCGTCAACTGTACGTGCCTGCCTACCCCGCTGAGTTCTTAATAATTCTCTCCTCCAAGCTCGCAACGCATGCCTGCCAATCCTGGTTGGAAAGTCAACGTCTAAATACCGTCTTACTTCGCTTATTGCTGCACTTTCATTTACTCCCGAAAACGGCACTCATATTTCAACCACTTTGCAGAAAATTTTAATTTTCCTAGGAATTAAGGACTTTAACTGTAAGGGTGCTGCTTAACGAAGAAAACTGAAGGAAATATACCTTTCGCTACATTGCGGATGAGTTCCAATACCAAAAATTTGTAGAAGCAATTTGTTGCTTTATTGCATTAGTCAATATACATACATATGTAGTAAAAATGGAAATGAAAAAATATGAATACGAATTGCACAAAACTTTTAAGCTAGAAAAATATTTCATATGCTAGGATTTTCACTTATAGCCAACCAGCGACTGCAGCGCCACCGCCTGCAGATCCCTTGCCATTACCCGCCCATGGGCCCTCCACATTCGGTACATGATTGGTGCCAGCAGTAATCGGACTGAATGCCACATCCTTGGTCAAGGTGAGATGATGTGCTGCACCGGCATTACCGTTACGTGTGTACTGACCCAATTTAGACGCTTCATATTCGGTTTTTTGTATCTCAGCAGCAGCAGCGTGCGCCGAACGCTGCAAGGCCGTCGCTGCCTCAGCCTCACGTGAGGCGGCAATGCGTTGTTGATGTGCCACCGCTGACTTTGAAGCGGCCAGACGTTGTTGTGCCAGCAGTACGGCTTGTGCGGCAGCTGCTGCTTCGGAACGTTGAATTGCTGCAGCGGCCTCTGATTTTTGTGTAAGTATAGCGGCAGCAGTTTCCTTTTCCATTGCAATGCGCTGCTGATTGAGGACATTCTCTTTAGCTGCTTGCATTTGTTGTTGGGCGATTAGAACGTTGGCGGAAGCTTGTTTTGCAGAGGCGATAGCATTAGCTACTTCGCTGGGTGAGGGTGCCGAGGAGTGGCGGTTGGTGCTAAAAGAGAAATAGAATTTAAATTGTAAACTTAAACTATCCACATTGTGATTCGCCTCACAAGCTGCTCCATGGGTTCCAGCCGCTGACAGCTAGCGCATTGAAACCGCTACTAAAGTGTCCTCCACTGCCAACGCCTGCCCATGGATTAGCGCTGATAGCTACGGTGTGTCCGGAGTCGGCGCCAAATCCCGTTAAACTGCGTTTGCTTAAGGATTTCTCTGGAGCTAAAACTTTTTGCTCCACGCTCGTCTCGTCAGCGCTAGTGGACGAAATAGCGGCTGCGAGCAGAAGGAAAACGAAGCTTAACTGCAAAGCAAACAATTTTCAAACAAAATTTTTATTGGAATATAAAATTTTGCGACACAGCCACAGCCACATACTCACCATGAATTTAGTGCACATTTTAAAGTTGAAAATTATTTACGACTTGTCTAGTACTTGTGATAAGGATATATGAAAAGGACGAGTTAGTTATATTTTTAAGCTTGTCTATTGTAACAAATGCTAGACACAAACTGAGTAGTTGTGGAAACATAAAAGTCTTTTATACAAAACTTTGCTTGCATCAAACAGTTAGGAGTAAGCAACATATTGAACAAAAAAAAAAAAAACGTTACGAGCAAAGCAAAAATTTCGAAGCTTTCAGTAGCGTTAAAGCCATCCCACAGCAGTCACCAAACAGCCAAAGTGATTGTGTCTGACGTAAAGGGATGCGGGCAAATAGTCACGTAGAACAGTTTATTTTGCGTACCTTTCGCTTCCCGATGAGCGCAAAACTAGCAGCTCCCTAACTAAGCCAGCGGCTTACGCGCTGCTTTAGTACTTTAGTTAAAACTTTCGAATAGCAATGTAATAAATTAAATTAAATGATCGCATTAGCAGGAAATAAAAATTTACTATGAATGGTCAGCTATCACAAAACTGGTTCTTCACAAAGTTTTTAGGAGGAGCACTGGGTGGCCTAATTTTCTTGCTTATTGGCCTATTTTACCGGACTTACATTGAGTGTGAAGTGATCGCAGTCAAAGGTGCGAGTAGGCACGTTTTCGAGGGCATGTCGGCCAATAGCGAAATTACAACAAAAAAATCTGTACTAAGTTATTACATAGTTGGCCCACTCTCTTTTATAATAAATATACGCGGCTTCCGCATTGCATAATATGGAGAGGTAAACTGATCAAATGATTGGAAGGAGAAATATATAGGTACAATATTGGCAGCATAGCTGGAGTTTTGAATGATCTAATAATATGAGAATAATAGGAGTTACTATAACTTTCGTCATGTTTTGTACGGTCGCAGATTTTAAAAAAGGAATTACCCGAGATCAAGGTTTTTTACTATTTACTATCTATTTATTTATATTATTCAGTCGATGAGTACAAAGATTCTAACACCTAAAATATAAGTTCAATTTTTGATAAATTAATTAAAGTAGTTTGAGGTTATGGTTTTAGAACTACTCCATTTGATTGATCTGATTAATTTTTTTGGGGGTAGTCCGCACCCCCGCACATAAAATAACTCAAAATGGTGTTCATTTCTTAGAGAAATATTGAGCGACATTTTTCGCAAAAATTTCGGGGCAATCAACCAAATTGGAAAGACCATTGAAAATAAAAGAGCGGGAGATAAATTTCCTCCTATCCACAAGCAATTCTAAACTTAGAAGTAAGCTACGTAGCTTACATATAAGAAGGCGGGGGTTCCGTAAAGTTAAGATATCTTAGTTCAGAGTTACATATAAAAGTTTTCTGCAAACGCTCAATTCTCTTCATATCTGTTTGTAGGTAGTATAAAAAGGTCGCAAAATAATTGACGCATATCCAGAGCAATATAAAGTAAAGTGTAAAGGCCAGAAAAATGAAAACTATTACTAAAAACAGATGTGAACATTGAGTAGAAGTTCGAAATAATGAAATTAATTTGGTCAACAAATGTGAGGCTAGAATCAAATACACTTCTAGATCTTTAACCTGATCAACCAAAATCAGTTTTGTACCAGCAACCGTATTTATAATATTAGTTTGCTTCCTAGAATAAATCATATAAAAATATGTTTCGATATTTAGGAAAAGGTGATTTTTTTCACACCAAGAGTACTCTCTATCTAAATCAGATTGAAAAGACGCAGAATCTTTGTGGTTCTTTTCAATCAAATAAACTTCGAGGAGCTGATGTCGTTGATGAAAATATTAAATAAACTTGTATGTTTTCGAGTTGTACCGTACAGTACCTTCCCGTTGGATAGGATTTTATCAATTCTAGTAATATGGAGGGAAAAGCCATTAATTCTAATTTTATAACTAAGAATTTGTGGGACACCCTATCAAAGGCTTTGGAAAAATCAATATATGTTGTTGTAATTTGATACCCATCCTCAAAATCTTTAATGCAATCATCTGTAAAAATAGCATGTCATCACCAACAACACCAATAATAATGCCAGCCGCGAAACTCCACGGAGAATTTTTCTTTCCAACCAGAGCTATTTTGGGCTGAGTAGGCAACTGTGTAGTAAGGCCCTCTCTCGACGAACCAAAACCACACTCCATATAAGTATCTTACTCGTAGTATATCCGTGCTATTATACAGCGCGGAAGCATGGACACTGTCAACATCAGATAAGTTGGCACTTGGAGTTTTCGAGAGAGAAATTCTCCGAAAGATTTTTAGACCATTAAATCTTTGCGCAGGCGAATACCGCAGTCGATACAACGTAGAGTTGTTTGAGCTTTACAACGACAGTGACATAGTACAGCGAAATAAGATTCAGTGGCTACGTAGGCTAGGCCGTGTTGTACGTATGGAAGAAAATGCTCCAACTCTGAAAGTATTCTACGCGATGAAAAGAAAGGCCTCATCTACATAGGAAAAACTAGCTGGAGAAGGACTTAGCTTCCCTTGGGGTATCTAGCTGGCGTCAGTTAGCAAAACAAAGGAACGACTGTTCACAATCACAAATTGCAGGAGAGGTTTTTCAAATATTGAGCTATATGATGTTAGCGCTAAATATAATATACTTATATGCTCTAATTCGAAGAGCTTATTAGGTATGCATTTAACCGAAGCCACATGAATCTCTAACTACTAAATTGCTTGTTGCTCGTGCAAGTTTTTCGTTGTCTACAGTGAAATTAAATAGTTCACCCGACATTTGACATTTGAACACATACGGAATGTACATACGTAGATATTAATAAGGGGTTCAATGATATTTCAGCGTAAATTTCACCTACACCATTCTTCTTTCAAATAAAATAAAAATAAAAA
Organism: Anomoia purmunda; assembly: GCA_951828415.1. NCBI lineage: Eukaryota > Metazoa > Arthropoda > Insecta > Diptera > Tephritidae > Anomoia > Anomoia purmunda. The sequence continues at coordinate 23,025,806 of OX639993.1, forward strand.
TATATTGAATAGAAAGCTATTTAAAACAGTTCAGGCGATTTTATCTGAGCTCAGCATAGCGCATCATTCGTTTCCTTCTCTTATTTACTATCTGGCGGCAATTGGGTCACAAAGTCCTTTCTTACTTTGTTTTTCTACTGCATAGGAGGAATTTATCTTCCTCTGCCAGCACCAACAGATCCCGCTTTCAATACTTTCAGAACGAGAATATTTGATTAGGATCTGCCAATGGCGTTATAATGGGCATAGAGCGCATCATTCGAACATCTGAAGCATTCGACGACTCATTAAACCAGGGGTCGGCTCGTTAGCTTACTCTTTCGCTCTTCCAATTTTGCCGAGCGCTGCATTAAATATACTAATTATTACCTGAAGTTTACTTCCAAGCATTGTATCTGACGCACTGCGTAGAACGTCAAAGATAACTAGTCTATGGACGGCAAGGACATACGGGCGTGGTGGTTCGATTTTGAACAATAAACAAGTAGTAGATACCACAACTGGATACGATTCCATTCTAGACGAGGAAAGTCTATGTTGACATTTGCACAGATCAAAATTCACTTGAATATAAGCCGATATCGGATTTTTATGTATGTGAAAAATAATAATATTTACAATCATAACTATAAGCCAATTTATATATTTTCCTTATATAATAATGATGGTACATATTTTAATTATTATTATTATTATTGTTTATTGTAAAGGATAATACAATTATGCCTTAACAATATGGGATAAGCATGAGCAACTAAGGCCATCAGCTTCTTATATACAACATTAATAAATTTAGTTCATTAACTACTGGATATTTGTGTAATAAGATATATAAATACTTATGGATAACTATCACACTTCGAAATATATGTTTAATTTGTATATGTATTTTATAAAATCTTCAATATTTGAATGTGTTACATTTCTAAGCATTTCTGATAGACTACGGCAACTGTTGTTTTGGCGTGCTTGTTCCAATTTCGGACATCCTACAATTATGTGTGTGACTGTAAGGCAGTTGCTATTGCAGAATGGACAAATAGGTGGAAGTGTTTTTTCAAGGTAGTGTTTATGTGTTATTCTGGTGTGTCCTAGGCGAAAACGTGTGTAAATAATGCAGTGTTTTCTCGGTAGAGTAGACGGAATAGTCGGCGATTGACGTGAAGGGTTTATTGTTTTGTAAAAATGACTATAGTTTGACCATTGATAACTTGCGGATTTTCAACAGTATTCCAATGTTACCTTTTTTATGTCTTTTTTGTTTGTTGTGGTGATCAGTTTCAGTGGAGATTTTGTTGCCAGTTTAGCTGCAGAATCAGCTAGTGTATTTCCTTGAATACCAATGTGACTGGGTACCCAAAGGAGCTTTATTTTTCCATGGCTGGATATCAGAATATCTCTGATCTGACAAATTGTTGGGTCCATGCAGTTTATGTTCTTCACAGCTAACAAAGAGGATAACGAGTCGCTGCAGATTAAGTATTTGTGTCTGCTTTTTCTTGCTATTTGGTAAGCGCTCATTATAGCTGTTGCTTCGGCAGTAAAAACAGATTCGTACGAAGGAAGTATGGCAGCCATAAGAGTGGAATTATTGTCTACTACACTAAAGGCGACAGTGCTTTCGTGTTTTGAAGCGTCTGTGCACCATGTTTGCCAACCGTTATATGCGTTGCAAATACTTAAAAATTCTTGTATGTAGATTGTGGGCGAAGTATCTTCCTTTTTATACTTGGACAAAGTAAGTAAGATGGCGCTTTTTTGAAGTCCCCACGGAGTTGCAGCTTACGTATTTTAAGGTTTATTTTGTCATACAGATCCAGTGTTATTTTTCCACAGATTTGCGATCTTCGGTAATTTTGGCTACTTTTTTCTACATAAAAAGCAAGGCCTAGCGAAATTTCGTCGACGGCCTCACACACAATTAGCGGGTTTGACACCGCTATTGCAAATGTCGGCTGTCAGTAGAATAACTTCGGTTATTTGAGTCGATTATATTTTTGTATTGTGAACTTGGTCGACAAAGATTTGCGTCTAAAATCCCGGACACACTATTGTAATTTAAGGTTAATTTTTAATTTATGAGCAAATTACGATAAAACTAAGGAATTTCACCTTGTAAAATTTGTTAACAAATTAAGATGATACGATCGCTATTGTAATAGATTAATGGAACCGACAAGATCTATAACTGTTTGTTCAGATACTTTAAATTAAATTCAATTCAATTCAATTCAATTTATTAGTCTATGATTATAATAACCTGACAGACTAGACTCACAAAGTAATACTTATAAATAAATTATTACGACACTTAAAAAATATATACATATATTCTAAGGATACAATGATTCGATTCCGAATTTAAATACCGACCTTGGCAATGAAAAGTCAGTAAACAGTTTTTTCGATATTTTATTGAATTCTGAAAGTCCCCTATAGGTTGGAGCTATGGTAAAATAATTAGCTCTGACAACATTGAGATAAAATGGATATTGAGAACGCAATACTTTGTTGGGTACGTTAAAGCCTATCTGCTCAAGGAGTTCAGGACAGTTAATGAAACCACAAATCACATCGTATACAAACATTAATGATTGAATAATTCTTCTACTTTCTAGAGATTTCAAATGTATAAGCATACAACGAGCACTATACGTTGGGAAGGGGTCCGCAAAGTTTAATGGTTGAAGTGCAAACCGAGTGAATTTTTTTTGCACTCTTTCAATTCTATTAGCATGACAGTTATAAATTGGGCTCCATATTATGGAAGCATATTCCAATTTTGAGCGAACAAGCGAATTAAATAGAAAACTCCTTGTATAGGGATCTTTAAAGTCCTTCGCATATCGGCGTAAAAAGGCTAAATTACTGTATGCCTTTGGCAGAATGTAACATATATGATTTACAAAAGTAAAGCAACTGTCAAACAGTACCCCCAGATCGACGAAATCTTTCACTGCAGTGAGCTGATGATTTAATATACTATAGGATGAAATTAAGGTATTTGCTGACTTAGAGATAGTCATGTAAAAACATTTATCGATATTCAAAGAAAGCTTATTTCTAAGACCCCAAGAAACAATACTGTCCAGATCATATTGCAAGAGATATACGTCAGACGGGCGTGTTATTTTACGGAAAAGTTTCAAATCATCGGCATAAAGTAAAAACCTTGAATATTTAAAGCAAGATCCAATATCATTAATAAAAAGTATAAACAAGATAGGACCAAGGATACTACCTTGTGGAACACCAGAAGTAGCTACAAACGAATACGATTTGCATGTCTCAATTTCGACAAACAACGATCTATTAGTAAGATATGATTTTACCCAAGATAAAAAAATTGAGTGAAACCCCAAGTTTTTTAGCTTTTGGAGTAAAATGGTATGCGAAACTTTGTCGAAAGCTTTAGAAAAATCAGTATAAATAGTATCTACTTGAAACCCACACTTAAACGCTGAAACACAAAATTCTGAAAAAACCGCTAGGTTGGTTACGGTGGACAGCCCGCGGACAAACCCATGTTGGTGAGGTTCAATAATTGATTTAATGGCAAAAGAAAGCTTCTCTTTAACCACTTTCTCGAAGAGTTTAGAGCAAACACTTAACTTAGAGATAGGTCTATAGTTTGCCACATCATTTCTGCTGGCTGATTTAAAAATCGGGGTGATAGATGCAATCTTCCAATGATCGATAAAAACGCCTGTAGAAAGAGACATATTAAAAATTATACGTAAAGGCTTGCAAATAGATGAGTTGCATTGCTTAAAAAAGTTCGAGCAAAAACCAGGGGTTTACACCGGAATGATAAAATTTGAAAAATGTTCCAAAAACGTAGTTTTTTTATTAATAAAAATAATAGTTTTTTTTACATATTGTATTTTAAAAAAATATCACTTCAGATGTGTAACCTAAGGTCTCCTCACAAATATCTAAGCATTTATTTAAAGGGATCGTAAGATTAGTGAAAAATTTTGGGACGTGACTGTCTTTACTTGCAAAGGTGTGAAAAGAGTGAGAAAAAATACCTTGCTATTGATATATGTATGTATGCATGCATATAAATAGTCATACGAAAAGTTTTTCTTAAACCAATCTTCCGACAAAGGAAAAAAGAATGTATCTAAAATTTCATTATTATAATGCCGTTCAAAAAATTTGCTGAAGTAATTTTTTTTAATATTTAAAAAAAAAAAAAAAAAAAAAAGATGGATGTAATTTAAATCGGTCTGGCCCAGCTAAATTTTAATATTATTGCGAAATATTTTGGTTGCTGCCTTAAAATATAATGCACTAGAAAAACGACGTTGTCCTGCCCTGCCCATGTTTGTGTCTATTAATTGTAACCAGACAACGCATTTCGGCTTGTGCCACATATAACAGGTGGTATCCCTCTCAAAAATATAAGTATACACTTACAGTTCGAGACTCATATTTGAATATTTTCTACCACAGTGTAAAATAAATTGAACTAGACATTTGAAAAATATGGCAAAACACACCTATAAACTATCCCCTTGCATAACAAATGGTTTGACATCCACATTTCACTATTTCATATCTGTAACTTGTTTATAATTCGATTAAATTCGTTTTTTCGATCAGCTGGCAACTCTCTCCGAAATACAGTCAGCTAATAAACCTTCTCCTTGTCGAAAGAAACAGTTTGATATTGTAATATTTTATATCCTTTTGTATGATGTGACAGGTGGCAACCCTCGCCAAAACATAACTAGCTGTAAACCTCCCTTTTAGCGAATCGAACCGTTTGACACGCTTTTTTAATATTTCATTTAACTTGAGTATTATTCGATTAAATGTGACTTTTCAAACAGGTGGCAACCTTCTCCGAAGCTTAAAATATACTTGCGACCTATTCTGATGCCTACCCAATATAGTATGTGTACCAGAGAGCTGCAACGGATACATAAATTTCGTGTATACTCGAGATGCTCGAAAATCCGTTTTGCATCAATCTCTTTAAACGAGCAGAAGTATTTTTCGTTAGCGACTGAGCTCAAGGCGAACATGTTGGTCACAACACTCGAGTGCTTTTCATACATATTTGATTGGGTTCGGGTGCTTTTGTTAGATCTATATAGTCGAGTGTTCGAGTTTCAACTTGAGTGTGCATATAATTTGCTTGTATGGCTTTGCGTAGTGTGATCGGCAGTGCAGTGCACATATGGTAAAAAATCCTTTCAATATTATCTATTGTTTATGTGTATACAGCACTTACACTTTGCCATTTCTTATATTTTTGCTTACACAAAATGCGACATCACGACGCCTACATTCCGTCTGTAGATTTAACTCGAGGACGTTCGAGTATCCGTTTCATTAGTTGCGCTAATTATGGGTTAGCTGCGGGTGTCGAGTGTGGCATTCGCTTGTGCTCGATTTTTGGCGAGGGTGATTAAACAGACTGGACCATACTCAAAACTGCCGAGTGTGGCATTCGCTTGTGCTCAATTTTTAGCGAGGGTGATCAATCAGGCTCGAGCACATTCAAAGCACATCAGAATGTGTACATACAAAATTTCATAAAAATCGTTCAAGCCATTTCGAAGGAGTCCAACCACAAACACCGTTGCACGAGACTTTTTTTGTATAACATTTTAAAATCTCCATGGGAAACATTTTTTTAAATCGGTTCAGTACTTTGAGTGCCAAATCGTTACAAACATTCTCCATATAATCAATTGTATATACGCAAGTAGAGATGTGTAGATACGTAGAAAAAATATGGGCTATTTTAAAATTGTTTATTTTCTACGCTAAAAATCCAGTAATAAATTAATAAAAATTTTCTTTTTTTTATCACCATTTTCAAATGCATCTTTATTTTATGTACATCAAATTTTCTGATCACTAAATAATTAAAACATTCAATTGCATTTCGTGTGATTGACTGCAATTTTATTAAAATTTCTATAGACTGCCATAACGGCATAATTCAATATACTACATATTGTAAGATTCATATAATATTATTAATATTTTCAATATTTATATTGCATGTATGTATGTATGTATTTAATAATTAATATTTAATAATTAATAATTAATAATATTATATCATTAATTGAGCTAAAAAATTAGTCTCCATAAGTTTACATTTTTAAAATTTTACTTTTGGTTTTAGTTTTTAATTGCAATTAAAGTACTTCGAAAATTGTCAAAACTACAAAATACGTATGTAGTATATATAAGTAGAAGTGTAAAATAATTTTTGTAGAAACCACAGCATTTGGTAGAGCTAATTAGAAACTGGGAAGGGCACATAGTGTGATTCGAAATTTTTAATAAAAAAAAAAAGGCTAAAAACATCACATTTTAGGTATGTATGAGGGTGTTTTGCACTTACCATAGCAGTTAGACGTTCAAAATTGATAAGATAGTTACAATAGTATACTTAGTATGTATGTATGTATGTAAATATGTTTGGCATGCATAGATATTTTTGTAGATACATGAAAATAGTAAGTATATGTATTATTTAAATGTGGTAATGTGCTAATTAGAAAATTTCGAACTGAGAAAAAAGTAAAGCGCATTGGAGTTACAGATTTAAAAAAAATAAAAAATTCACTAAAATGAGAAAGTTTTTGTTATTTTCGAGACGTAAACGTGCGAAGAAGCGTAGAGCAAACTCGAAACATTAAAATACCTAATTTACAGCTAAGTAATGCATTGCAAAGTATATGCCATAAAAATTTGAAACTTTGTTTTAAATCTTAATGTATAGTATTGCAAATGCAGGATAAAACGTGCTCTCGTTCTACGTTCGTTACACATACCAATACAGCGTGTACCGGAAGAGCTCTGCTTAAAATTCCAATTACTGTAAAGGATTAAGAGTCCAAAAAAAAAAAGATTAAAATATGTATGCGGTTAAAACAACTACAGTGAGACAGTGCTATAATTTCGCACTATATAGTTACACATACACCACATAGAATTGCCTACTTTTTGTTTTTGATTTTTCAAATACATCTTTGTTAGTTTTCGAGTGAGCAAGTTGATTTGTTTTTGTTTGTGGTTTTTTGTTTTCGAATATTGTAATTAAAATAAATACATAGTTACTTTTTGTAATAAATGCCTCACACATTTTATCCTGCTTAATTGATTGCTTTTGTTGTGCCTAATGCTTATTCGATACTTACAAAAAAAAAATAAAATAAAAAAAAAATTTTAATAAAGAAATGATAAGAAACCATGTCAAATGCTACAATTTCTTAGATGCGTCTTATTGACGCTTTGCGTGCCTGCATTAGTTCATGACATACTATTCGCATCGCGCAGCTGATAGCAGGCCAATAGATTGCTAGGCGCTGTATTGAGCAAACCCAAGCGTTGTTTCTGCTTACGCTGCTCCGTCATGTGATCCTTCAGTTCGTGCAGCTGTTGCGATAAGTTGGTGATGAGCAATTGCGTTTCCAATAGTTGTGCCTGCATGCTGCGCAATTCGATTTGTTCGCCATCCGCATCTACAGCGGCCAGCGACATGGCGCGCAGACGTGGAAACCAATCTAAAATGCCTGCTTTCACCATGGCGTATACGTAACTTTCGGGTCCGGTGAACTCTGTCGGGTCCTTGACCTTTACCAACACTATGAAGTACAGATAGTGCCACATATTATGCTCACTCTTGATATGCTCCTCAAAACTGACCGTTTTATTATCGAATGCCGAACGATTTAGACCGCAAACGAAACAGGTATTCTTGAGAATTAGTTCTTTTTGTTGCTTTTCACTTCTCAAATCGGCGAAGGTGTCAATGATTACACCGAAAATCAAATTCAACACAATAATGATGACAATGAAGAAGAAGAGCAGATCGTAAATGACACGTGCGGCGAAGAGGCTCTCCTGGTGGCGTTGAATGTAAACCCAAAAAAAAAAAAAGAGAAAGATAAAGAGAAGTAAAAAATAGTACATTATTTGTGGCAGCTAATTTTTGTTTGTTAAATTTAATGTTAATCCTTGGCTTCTTCTAGACCTATTACTATCTTTATGTTATGCCAGCTTTTACCCATTGCTTCGCTGGCACAGCATTCAGTTTAATGTTATAATTTGAATGTGACAGAAAATAAAAATTATACCACCGAAGGTAATGATTCTTTATCCCACGACAGTCGGTTCTACGATACCGGAACGACCCGGATTTATATCCGGCCAAGGACTGTCACTTCAGCAGCATTGCCCAAAATTTTATGGGGAATGTTTTGATGCTGTTACAACAAAAACAACAACAACATCTTTTATCCATTTCTATTTGGTATTATCTAAAACAAAATCTATCGCTACTTCCTAATTGCCGATTACATTTGGTTGCCGAAACTTTTTTGTCATTTGAGTTTAATTAGCGCAACGCAATTTATTGCTAGAAATGCACTTCGATTAGTCTCATTATCGCCTTCTAGTGCTGAAAAACTGAACCTCAATTTGATATCTGAACAAAATGCTACAGGCATTCGCTTATCATACCAGGTGGTTAAATAAAGCAAGCTAGTCTATCCGTTTTAAGGAAGTCTCATGCTGGTCTGTTTCTACGCACGTACATACACAAATAGATTTAAAAAAAAAAATCATGGTTGGTAATTATGTATATTCAAAAATGTGTCTTGATTAATGTATTTACGAAAATTGTAATTTTATTATACTTTATTTAAGACATACAAAAATTTCTTTGATTTCGGAAAAGCGGCAACTCTTTTAGTAGCTGCATTCAAAAAACTTATCTGAAATTTGAAAATTGGCACAATTTCCAGTTCAAAATTTTTTCGAGCCTAAGTTTTCCTAAGCCTTTATCAATTCAAACCAGTATTGTAATGCTCCATTTGTTTTAGAAATTTAGTTGAACATACATTTTTAAACAGGTGGCAACCCTCAGGCAACACACTTTAAAAAGATTTTTAAGATTTAGTTTTTTAAGCCTGCTTCCCTTTGAATTCCATGTCGTATTATTTTCTTTAACTTAATAATTTAATTTACTCTTTTTAACCAGGTGGCAGCCCTCTCCAAAAATACTTGCAAAATAAAGCTTTCGTAAGCTGCCTCCGCTAGAGGCCCATACTTCAATATTTGATTTAAATTTTTTAATTATAATTTTAACTAGTTTTGTTTTTACAAGTTGGCAAAATCGTCTTCAAAATTATTTTTGAAATTAAGTTTTCTTAAATTTTTAAGTTTTATACTAACCTTGTAAAACTTAGTTATGTTTATTAATTTAACTTAATTTACCTTGAAACAGGTGACCCTTTTTCAAATCATTTTAGACATTTTGCTTTCTTTCTTTTAGTTGATACCCATTTTGCAATGTTTGTTTTCACTCAGTAAATTAATTGAATTTACCTATTTAAGCAGGTGGCAACTCCTTTTAAAAAATAGCTTATGACTATATATGTGAGAAATTTTTTCCAAATCTATTCAGCCGTCTTATAGCAATATGTGATTTAAATTCATTATTTAATTGACTGTAACTTTTTTAAAAGGTGGCACATCTTTTTTAAGATATACCATAAGTAGTAATCCAAGATATGAGCTATTTATGTGACAAATTTTATACAAAGCCGTCTAGCCGTTTGCACAGACTCACTCACACACAAACTTTCACATTCGGGAATGTTCTGCATTTCACTTCCTGGGTGAATTTAAAATTTCCGAGTGCAAGTGAATTGCAGTACATGCCCGACTTATAGCATTAGTAGAATGCAATGTATTCTCTCTAATCTTACCCTGCTCGATGGCGCGCGTAATATATCACCAATACCGCCACCGTTTCGTAAGCCTTGATTCAGTGTCGTTACGATGCACATCACCAATGAATCACACGAACGCTCCTTTGATTCTCCACCACAACCGCCAGCGCCATCGCCGACATCATTGCCACCACCACCACCAGCAGTGGTGCTAGCAGAACCACCAATAGTTGCATCCTTCCTACCGCCGGACCCACTGTCAGAAAAGGCGCTCTTACTAAATGCGTCCGGCGCGCTGCAAGTTTCGCCAGCTCCATTCGTAGGCATCGATATTGTAATATCTGCTAGCGGAGATGTTGCCGTCGTTAGAGTATCATCGGTATCTACCTCGACCAGAAAGTCATCCTTGAAGAACATATAACCAATGATGGAGAAGAGATAAACCAAAATCAAAGCCAAAACGGCTGTCAAAACAATCGAACGGCCATTGCGTGTAACGGAACGTATGACATTGACCAGTGTCTCCTCGCGATAGACGACATCAAAGAGCTGTAGAGAAATTAAAAAAAAAAAATACGCTGCATAACTGCAAGCACTACAATAAAATTAAAGTTTTTCCATTACACACCAACAGCGAGTAGAAGAAAGGATGACAAATTAGGCCACAGAAACAGAAGAACATGTAGATGCAGTGGTAGAGGAGTTGCATGTCTGTGATGATTTTGAAGAAATTCTTCTCCAGTGTGCCATTATTACCCATAATGCTCACTATATGTACGCTTTTCAAAGTCACCTATTGTATAGTGTGGTTGGGCGAAAAAAAAATATTAATTTTTTACAGTACAGTTTTATTTAGATTTAAGCTTACAGTCACAACACCAAGCAAACAAAGCGTCGATTCCGGCCCAATTAGAAATATAGAACGTAGTATAACCGAGCCAATTAAAGTACGTATGCCTGATTCTCGAGGTAGTGTCACAACGATAGCAAGAGAGAATAGTAGAATGGCCCAGAAGAGTAATGAAATATGGGAGCTGAGCTCTGTGGGAGAAATGGAGAATTAATATGAGCTCAAAAAAACAAATCAAAATAAAAATTTATATTTTGCATACCCGGTACAGTGTTGTCGAAAGGATAAAAGAACGCAACGATTAGGTTAATAACAACAACACAATTGAAAAGTATATTACTCCACAGCGACATATAACTACTGACCCAGAATAAGAAAGGTTGACCTGTAAGAGAAATATCGATAATTAGTAAATACGCGGTGCGCTAGTTATGCCTCAAAAAGTACAAAGTATTATATTTTATGCATTTGTGTAGTGAAAACATTTATTTAAAACAAAAACTTGGGTTAAACTTAAAAAACATACACAAATGTACACATTAGGAACTATAAAATTTATATGTTTTACGACTTCCGCCAAAATATTTAAGAGTTTTTTATAAATAAAAATATTTTTTTTTTAAATATGTATTAAAATAAGAAACACTTAAGATGATAAAACAGTGTAAGCTTAAAAAGATTTGCTTAAAAATATTTGAAAATTTGCACGCTAAAATATTTCAGATTTACGTGGGCTGGATTGTTTGGAAAAGTTCTACAAAAATTGGATTTTTTATAATAAAAAACCACTTGAGATGATAAAACAGTGTAAACTTAGAAGGTTTGTTTAAAAATATTTAAATTTTTTTATAACCGAGTCATAAAAATGAGACTTGTGAATAAAAAAATAAACCGGTCAAGTATTAGCTGAGTAATTTAAGTTTTCCTTAAATCAATCCTCCAAAAAAGTCGAAGGCATCTCAACTATTTCATTATTAAAACAATTTTTTCAACATTTTTATGCAAAACTTTTAAGCTTAAACTGTTTTATGATCTGCGATGATTTTTTGGAAAAATAATAAAAAAAAACAACTGTTTTTATTTATAAAAAAAAAAAATCACAAAATGGTGGCAATTTCAAATCAGTCTAGCTCACCTAAATCTTGACGTTATTGTGAAATATTTTGGTTGATGTCTTGAAATATAATGAATTTTACAATTCTAATGAAAAACACTACTGATTTATTATTGTAGAGGGAGCGATGCAAAAAAAAAAAAAATGAGTATGCCTCTCCATTGCTTTTCGCTTTTAAAAAAATTATTAAAATCGTTTCTGTGCTTTGAGAGCCAAATCGTTGTAACCATTCTCCATATAAGCAATTTTATAAAATAAGTATAAATAGAAGAAGTCACATAATATTTCAATTACACTCACCTCTCAATTTCTTCTGCCACTTCATTTCATTGAACATCTCCTCGGCTTTGTCGAAGAAATCCGCCACCTTTGAACCCTGATCGTCGCGTTCTGCAGTATTTAAAATCTTGACTTTCGTATCTGTCGTTAGATATTCGCATATTTCGGGTATGGGAAAAACGATCTGCTCCAAAGTGCGATCATTACGTACGATCTTAAAATATATATATAAAAAAATAATAATTTTTAAATACAATTAACAATCACCCAGAATTCACTCATTCCCCAACTCACTTCAATTTGTGCTGTATGCGTCGCATAGTACATTAGCGCTTGACTCATTTTGGCATCGAAATTAGCTGCCTGCGGATCTTCACAAGCCTTCAGCAGCGCCGCTAACTCCTTATTATGCTGCGCCAGCTGATGGCAAAGTATATAGATGTTGTGGCCAACCTCACGCGGACTCACCGACACATCATCATCCGTATCCGCATCGCCATCATCGTGTTCATCATGCTCGTCGATCATCTCTTCCTGATGGTATGCCTTGCAGGCCACCTCCACCAATTGTTTCGGGTTCATATTGTACAAAATACGTTCGGCATTCTCACTATCGCCGCGGCTCTCCATAATGGCCAAAAGCAATTTGGAGGCATTGTTTTTCAGTTCCAATACGAGATCCATGCGATTTTCACCCAGCGGATTGATGTTGTTTAGTATTAGCGCTGTTATAATATCCAGTCCATTTGATTCGTGCGTCGCTATGCAATTTTGATTCTCATGACATGGTCCTTGACAGTACTCGGTAAGTGTTTCTAAAGTTTGATTTATGAGCGCCACATTGTTTTCATTGATGTAGAGACCAAGTAAACCGAGCCCACCGGTGGTCGAACCACAGATACAATCTAGAAACATGAGCGTTTCGGAGACGAGATTATAGTTGGTTTTGTTATTTTGATTGCGTAGTAAATTCTGCAAATCGGGATTGTGATTCTCGCAAAGTAATTGCAGAAAACGCAAAACCGGTTGCATCACCAACACTTTATTCGAAATTTTATGCCGATCCTCCTTGCTGTCCTTATGCTTCTCCAATTTCTCGGCGAGTATGTCTTCTAGTGGACTATTTATGCTTATAGCGGAATTATCATCACTCGGATGAATGCTGCGTGCATTACCGTAAGCGCGTGCTGTTGCAAGACCCGCGTTATGTAATTCCTTTTTCAGTTCGTCGGTGATGATGACGCCATTGCTCTTTACACCATGCTTGCGTGCTATTTTATCTAACTCCAGATTGGCATCCTGCTTACTTTCGTGTGCCTTGGCGGCGATATCTGTGGTATTTACAGTTACCGTGGACTTTATTTCTTGCTGTGAGTCTTTCATTTTCTCGAAGAATACCTTGTAGAAAGCTTGATTGAAGTCGCCACTTAGAAATTTTTGATACATTCCCTTTTGTATGATGGGATTGCCGCCTTCAAGTAGCGCAATGCCCAACTCAACAGCCTCGACGAAGATGGATGGCGAATGCACAGATTTGATGACAAGTTCAATAACCAAATCGGATGCACCCTCGCGATCTAAATGATTTTGAACCTCATGCAGGGTTTTACCAGCACGTTGAAGATACTTGGCACCGGGGCCATGGGTTACCATATGAGCGCGCTTTAATTGATCCAGTGCGTTGGGCTCGTTTGTATCAGGTTTGGCTGGATTAGTAGTCAAGCAAATTAAAACAAATACATACAGTTGTGTTCACACAAATAGAATAACATGTTTTATCAAGTTTTGATAATTTTGTGATTCCTTATTTAATATTAATTATTTTTTATAATTCCACAACAAAATCCATTTAAGTCAAATTTTCAAAATTTTTATACAAAATTTATAAAAGTCGAAAATTTACAAAAGAAAAACTCATCAAAGTTATCAATTTTTGAATCTAAATTGTCAAGAAATTTTCGAGTATGCAGTGAAGGCCTGAAAAAAATTTGTTTTGCATGGAAGAAAAAATACCGTCGGTAAAAAAAAAAAATTAACAAAAACTTGCACTTTAGTACAGTAAAATTAGATTGGCTGCAAAAATTGCATGCATCAAAAGCTGGAAATTTTGCTAAAAAAAAGGGGTATACAAAATTGTTGTATTATTTCAGACAACCTTTCAATTGTTAAATTTTTATCAATTTTATAGAAACTTGGAAACTTCAACTTACGTGGCTTTTGTTATAGAATTGACTATATCTTTATAAAAAATAATTAAAATGAAATAAGGAAAGACAAACCTATCAAAACCTGTCAATAAACTTTTGCTACTATTTTTGTGAGCACAAGTGTAAATACAAAAATAAAATAAAAATCATGAATAATTGATTCTACGAACCTTCGACTGCTTTTTGTCCCACCCCATCGATGATGCCAACGCCGCGGTCGCCTACAATTCCCTTAACACCAATACCAACTCCGCCAATACCGCTTATAATTCCACCACTTCCGCCACCCCCCTTCCGATCAAAGTACCTCATCAGTAAAGTGTTACGGAGTGCATCTCCCTTCTCGCCATAATTCACATCGATCGCCATCATTTCGCGCAGTGTACGCAACACCTTAACACACAGCTTCTCCTCCTTCTCCTCCAGCAGCTTCTCAGTATGTTTGATTAGCTTTCTAATGAAGCCGCCGCTTTCGCAACGTTTACGAGCCTCGGTACCGGGCGGAAAGAGTAACTCCGATCTATACAGAATGTCGACCAATAACGACAACTCCGCCTCCACCACCGGCTTCAGTTGATCTTCCAACAGCGAGACAATATCTTGCAAACCCTCTATAATCGATCGGTCCAAACGCATTAAGTTTGCCGAGAGCTGTGTTTCATATTTTGGCTGTTTCGAGGCCAGTAGCCATTTGGTGGTCTGACGTGTTAGCAATGCCGTTTTGCTAGACATCGACACCACCTGCTGCTCCAAATCGAGCGGTATCGCAATGCTGCGCGTTTTCGCCGATTCAGCCAACGTACGAACGCAGTTCTCGACATTAAAGCGATCGGCCAGTGACAGCCATTTGCACTGCGACAGGCGATAGGTGGCTTGCAGTATCTGAACGAAAATCATCTGACGCGTTTGCACGATGGTGCTCTGATCGGAGAAGGGGCTGGAGAAGAAGGTATTCAATACATTCGTTACACCGCTCAATACATAATTGATCAGCGTCTTATCGGCATTGGCGCCGATGGCAATGAGTTGATTGACATCGACAATAAATGATTTTTCAAATAAGTTCCACATATGACTTGAAGAATAAATCTCTTTCACCTCCACCTCAGTGTCAATGTAACAATGATTGAGAAAATCAACATAGGCTTCCTTCACCTCCGGTATGCAGGCGGGATTGCAAATAATGGTGACTATATCGTCTAGGGAAAGCAAATTATTGCATTTAATTTCAGTGTAGACATTTTTGCCCATAGTACAGCAAGCGAGCAGCTTAACCAACTCCACATGATAGCGTAGTGGACTTGTATCACTCAGAGGCGAACTTTCACTTTGCATCATAGCGACAAATTGATTGAAGGAAGTCTTGTCGTTGTAGAAGACGAGCACATCTTCACCGGCATTGATCAGTTCCTGCATTACCATATCCTGACATTTGCGTATAAATTGATTCTCGGCTTTGACGATTGTTTGTAGAAATTGCAAATAGACAACATGACGGCCGTGAATCTCAATGCAATGCACGAAATGTTGTACGACCTTGTCGTTGACTTCATTGCACAGGGCGAGATTGTCTTTGAAGATAGCGCAGACGGTTTTGGCTTCCAGGATCTGGCAGAGATGGGTAATGTAAAAAAGTGTTATGTGCTGAATTATGCAGAATTTTAAACTAATTTGAGTAGATGTAAAATGAAATCAATTGTCTTAAATTCGATACGATTAATTCGAACTAAATGAAATATGTCTAACTGAATCTAAATAAAAAATTATACCTTACTGCACCAAACTCAACTAAGCCAAGTCGAACTAAGTTCCACTAAATTGAACTGAACTAAACTAAATTGAAGTAAAGTAAACTGATTAAAGAAATAAAAAAAAATTAAGCCAAACATTTACTAGAATTAAAAATATGAACATATTGAAAAAACCATGAATCAGGTTCAGTTGTAGGCATATAAATAATTGGCAATTTAACACTGTACAACACTGAAAAAAATAGTAAGGTTTCGAGCGATTTGAAAATTTACGTCTGAGTTTTATTTAAGTG
The DNA here is from genome assembly GCA_951828415.1 of Anomoia purmunda. Lineage (NCBI taxonomy): Eukaryota > Metazoa > Arthropoda > Insecta > Diptera > Tephritidae > Anomoia > Anomoia purmunda. The sequence continues at coordinate 23,042,007 of OX639993.1, forward strand.
TCATTCAAGTTGAATTTTGAGCTTTGATGTATTCAGAGACTTGTAGAATTCTTAGTTAAATATTTTTGTGCCACATTTTAGCCCGCTATATCCCTGCTTTATTTATTTGCCCTTTTCCTCAAGAAAGAATAAAATATTCCACAAAAATGTTTCCATATAAACCTTCAAATCGCTAATTCACATATCTTTTTATTTGACCCCCTCTACCAAAATTCATAGCCGAAATTCTGTTGATAATGATAATGCATTAAATAATTAAACGAATTACTTACGCCTGGGTTTAGAAACAAATCCAATTGATTATGCAATAAAACTTGATTTTGTTGATTTCCTAGACAGAAGTTTTGCAGAAATTCATGCGCCAAACACATCAGCTCTTTCATCAGCACATCGTCCTTTTCATCATAGGGATTCTGGAGCAAATCAAGGATAACAGTGTGAACGCCGACATTGCGCAGTAGGCGTTGCTCATGCTTGCGCGGCTTCACAACGGGACCTTGTGTGGGGGGTGAGAGAGACATATTTAATAGACTTGGAATTAATGTTGAACTTTAAATTAAATTCTGTCAAAAAAGTACCGAGAATTGGTCAATAAAAATCAAAATAATTTTGTTTTTTCAAATTCGAATTCGATTATGTCAACGACTAATCTAAACATGAAAATATATTTTAGGCCAGGTACCTCAAAAATTCTACTTATTATTCTTTTTCATTACTCCAAAAAAAAATAATTTTTTTTTAGTTTTTTTTTTTTGCTTAGAAAATGAAGTCATTTTATTTATTTTAGTAAATAATTATTTTTGAGCTTTATTTTTTGCGTAGAAAATAAAAGTTATAATTTGAGTTTTATTTTTCCTTGGAAAATATATAAGTTATTATATTATTATTATAGGAAATAAAGTTATTTTCATTTTTTTTTTCATTTCATTTTTGAGTTTTATTTTTTTTTATTGAAAATAAGTCATTTTTTGAGTTTTATTTTTTGTTTAAAACAAGTAATTTTTAATTTAATTTAACAAATAAGATTTTCTCCAAGATCAAGAGATAAATTCGACTTTTATGCGAGTGAATTTTTGAAGAAAATTAAAATAAAAATCATAAAACCGATAAGCTCAGCGCCAGTATGAAGTCATATTAGCTACAAAATGGCTTGCCAACATTTGAATAGAATTTCGAAATAATAAATTCCCATAATTTTTTTGACAGAATCTAGAAATAGGAAATAGAAATCTAATAAACAACACGGCTCCTTATGAAAGTTTTCCAAATTTTGCGAGGAAGGGCGAAAATTAATTCACAAAAATTTGCATTAAAAATTTTGTGCAGGAAAAAAGGAACGCATATTATTCGCGATCAACTTACCCGAGGTAACACAGAATTTATTCATGCGCATAAGTATCTCTTTAACCTTCTTATACTCATTTAGTTGCTCATTCGAGAGAGAAGCACGATATTCATTACTCAAATTGGAGACATCGATGGCTGGGTCGGAGGAGCGGTCAGCGGCTGGTGAGCAAAAAAAAAATAATAGTTTACAATCAATAATCGTCATAAAAGCTTGAGACCAGTTTTTATAATAACAGTCAAAGCGCTGATATAATATATTCAAATGAAAATTCAAAAATATAATTTATGAAAACGGAGAAAAATGTCTGATACGTACTGGCATTGAACTCGTCTGTTGTTTTTGGCTTGTAGACCCACAGCTCGGACTTTTCAACACTTTGACGTAAAATATCCAAATCGGATTTGATTTGCTTATACGACTCTACGTCGCTGTCGGACACAAGCAATTGAACCTATGAGAAGATCGAAATTTTAGTTATACAATTCTAAAATATATGTTTTAAAATTACATAATTTTTTTTAAATAATAAATTTAAGCAAACTATTGTTAGTACTAACGATATGATTCCATTTTGGCTAGCACACGGATGGATTAGGTTTGTGGAGGGGTTACGGGTGTAATGAGCAGGTAGTAAATTAAAAGGCGTAGTATAAATTCAAAAGAAAAATTGTGGTTAGTTAAAATTTTATGCAAATATGTATACACTCATATTTATAAACAAAAACAAAACGAAATCAAACCACACGCAAATTTAAATACCTTCTCCTGCCCCACCATTTACCTGTCTGAAGGCCTGCAATACTTCCTGCCGCTGACTGAAGTGCCTGAAGAGCAGATGCAGCGCGCCTGATACCAGCGGTGGATAGTCGTGCATGATGAGATGCAGCAACACGCGCAAAAATGTACGTCCACCTTGCCCATCTAAATCCAAATTCGCCGCATCGCCACTATCGCAATCGAAAATATCCTCAGCCTGCACTCCAATTGACTCCAAATCGATATTCTTCTGACGTGCAGTTAGCGCAGCAGCAGCTGTGGCCGCAGCTTCCATTAGCGCCGCATCTTTACTACTCGTCTCACCGCCGCTAATGCTGCCATCAGGAGTTACTCCTCCCTCGGACGTAGCGTTCGAAGCTGCTGCTGCTGCGACTGCTGCTGCAGCAGCGCTAAGTTCGGTCTCATCAAATTCCCGCTTGAATATCGATAGGAGGCAACTGATTCTATAATCCAAACGTACATCCAGTATGAATTGTAGAATTTCGATTATCTTCAATTTGGTATCCATGACTAGTGGATATTCCTTCAGCATCTGGGAGACGGATTTGCGATGTTGCAGCGCTAGCGATGCAGGTGAGGCGATCGCTTGACCGACAGAGCCGAGTGCCAGCGAAGTCATAACGGTACTAATATCACCAATCGAGCGAAGAACACCACCTTCGGCTGTGTGCGTATGGCAAGCGGTTAGTTAATGGAAAAATTCAACAAAATCAAGTAAATCCATATAAAGTGAAAGAAGCAATTTTGGAATGTAATATTGGTAGCGACTAACATTATTAACAAAAGTGCCAGAAACTCACCCGTTTCTTCTTCTTTTTGTTCCGCTTTTAATTTCAATTAGCATTATTTTTAAATTGTTACAAAAAAGCAAAGCCGAAAGCGAAATTTATCAAAATAATGTCAACATTTGAAACAAGCAAACTAACAAATCAATAAATACTTCGAAAAGAAAGCAATATATGTATGTAGGTAATTTTTCGAATATCAAATTCAAGCAGCAATCATTTAAAATTTTTTTTTTTGTTTTTTGAAAAATCGAACACCTTTTTTCGCTCGACTTACAGTCAATGTCCGTGCTTCCAAAACGTCCCACTGCTGCACCCTCCATCCCGGTTTCCGATACGCAATCCAAAATGCAGAGTAGAGTTTTTGTCAAACGTAGTAAATCGCTAAAGCTGTAAAAGCCAAAGTAAATCAGATCACGTGCCAATTTCACCACCTGCCAAAATGTCAAAACAAAAGTTAGCATCAAACCAAAATCGAGGTACTATGTACATACTCGTATACTATTTTCACTAAGTCACTAAGTCATACCTCAAAAGTTAATTTGTTTTGCTCCTGATCGGTGAAAAGCCACACTTTAGTGGCCACATTGCAGAGATAATTTTCCACAAAAGCGATTGTTGTATTGAATTTGGCACGTACTGCTTCCTTGTTATGATCGGGCTGCTGATTTTTGCCATCGTAGCTACAGGGTAGTAGGAGAAATTTTGTGAAATTGGATTGATGGAGTAAATATAACAATTATAGCCAAGTGGTGATAATTTGCGCAATTATTCAAAATGGAATCCCTAAAACAGTGAATACAGTGAGGGGGAAAAGTATTGGCATTGAATTTTTTTTTTTAAATATTCACAAAGTTTTCCATGCTATAACTTATTTGTTTATTTTTAACAAAATATAGCGAATTTTATAAAAAAAAACCATATAATTGTAAATTTCAAACTTTAGTAAAAATTAAAAAAAAAATTCGAATTAAAAAATTTTTTTAGCAACATACCGTAAACATATACATAAATGAAAATTTCAAACTATTTACGAGATTCACAAACATTCAACGAATTTCTACAAATCGTCATAAAACTTTCAAACTTTTTAATCAAAATTTTTAAATATTTTAATATGTTTCCAGTTTTTTAAAAGTGGGAAAATCTTTTAAAAATCTACCAATTCAATTTTTCAAAATAAATTGCAAAGATTAGTGAACAATTTGCGTTAGTTTTTGACAATTTTTTTTCCGCCGGCATCTCTTCCCACCAAAAAAGTTTTAAGCATTCGTTAAATGGAGTAATAAAAATAATGAAAAATCAAATATCAAATCAAACTAGCATACCAGATGATTTTTTATCTTCTTATTTGGCTATACAGCCGTTTGTTGGTTCCGGCCGAGTTTTTGTTTTTTATAGATAAACAATATTTTTATAAAAAAATTATAAAAATTAAGTAAAGAAAATATAAATTTTCAAATAAATTATTTTTCACTACATTTGCTATAAAACAGAATAAAATCTAATAAAAAAAATAAGAGGGAGGGGGTTTGAGTTAGGATGGCCGAAGCCGGACGGCTATTCACTGGGATTTAACTGATGACTAAATAGTAACATCGAGCATACTTTATTAAAATATTAAATAAAAAAACAAAAAACTATTTTTCGCAGAAATTACTTAGAATTATTTTTCTTTTGGATCAACGGCATGCACGCATATCTTATCTTATATGGCAGCGCTGTGAACTTCAAACTTGAATAACTCGAAGATGAAATTTCAACTTCAAACTTAACACTCCTTCTGCCCTTAAAAACAAAGTGTGAAGTTTTATGCACTCAGTATAGTATATCCAGAACTGACCGCGAAAAATTTAAAATTTTATTTTTGATGCAGAATTGTTCTTGGAGCTGAGCTGGATGCATTTCTGCATCAGAAATAAAATTTTGAAAAAAAAACAAAAAAAATGTTCCTTACTTTTTGTTCGCAATTATGATTCGTTATATTCTGTGTATGGGTCATTCCATATCAGATTTACACTCGATGTCGCAGATTTCATCGAAATAATTTTATTTTTAGTTTTTTATCAAAAATAAACCGACATGTGTTTCCTCCTTTGGCCTGAAAAATTTTTTTTTTGCATCTGTGTGATTTTTCGAAATTTGAATTTAGTGCCATTTAACTTTAAGTACCGTTAATTCGGAACCATGTGTCTGAATATAAAATTCAGTGTTTCTACTCCACTTTCCAAAGCCAATATGCAAAATTTTAATTAAGTTTTTTTTTTTAATATTTTAAATAAATATTCGCTTTTGCAATAATATTTTAATACGTTTCCAGTTTTTTAAAAGTGGGAAAATCGTTTAAAAAACGTACAAATTCATACCCAGTATCTTTTCTAGCACTGCTAATAATTTGACCGTTTTCCGCAGAAAAACTCCGACAAGTGAGAAACACAAATTACCCTAACAGTGTTTACATTTGCCGGGAATCAACACAATATGTAAACGCTTGGCCCACCGAAAAAACAGATTTAAAGAAAAATATTTTTTAATTTAATTTCGCTATATTTCCACTTACTCTACTATCGACATTTTCGATGGTATTTCGCTCCAAAGACGTGCATATTTAACTGGCGTCACTGGTTCCTGTGGATCGCGATCGACATGCAAATGCAACATTAGGCGACAGAAAGAGGCGCGCAGCTCATATGGCATTGTCTCATCGGACATACATCTGAAAAAAAAATTGAAAAACATTGAATTGAAGAATAAAGTCATAAATCTTACAAGCAATGCAATGCAAAAAGCTGCCATGCGTGCAGACATACTTCAAAATCAAATCTATATCCAAATGTGGCGATAAAATATTCAATGCCAAATATTGACGATTCAAACACATGTTCGAAAATAAATTCAATTCATGACGATAGTAGTTGAGTATGGCAGCCTCCTCCTCTTTGCCTTGAGCAGCGCAATCAGCCAGATCGCCCATTGAACGAGAATTCTATAAATTTATAGCAAAGAATAAAGCAGTGAACGTATTAATCATGCTACAATTTAATGTTTAAAACTTTCGAACTGCACTCACTGGCTGGCCACGCCATCGCAAATGTATTTCATATTTTTCCTCAATTTCAGGCGCATCATTTAAACTTGTCGTATCCCAGCTGGTCGTTGTGGTGGAATTTGAGATCAAATCGGATTTTTCATCATCGTCCATTACCTCGGTTAGTGTGCCCAACGAATATGCATCATCAGCCGCGCAACGAAAACCATCACCTACAGGCGTTTTCATATGCTTGATTTGGGTTTCGATTAATATATCCGAATTCTTTGAGCTGAGCACACTTTTGCAAATTAGCTCCTGTGTCACGGCAATCGCCTTCCGATTCGAAACACACAGATCCGAGAGATAGTCGAGAAAGCGCGAATCCCAATTGTGCATATTTTTTCGCACCAACCCCACAAATGTCTCAATCTCTGCGGCTGTTATGTGCTTCTCGAGCAGCTTGCGATTGTTATGCAACAGTGCGGTAATGGTGTCCTCGGCGAGAATATCGTAGCCGATTTGTTTTTGCATGAGACCAAAATGCTTGGCGATGTACTCCTATAAAAAAAAAAAATTTGAGCAATTTAAAAAAAAAATGTTTATCTTCAATTATATTCACCTGATTCTTCCGATAATCCTGCTGCGACAAACGCAATATGCGATAACACAAGCGGAATATATTCTTATAGGGACTATTTTTCGGATCACTCAGCTCGTCGAGCCGCAGAAAGGGCGCTTCGCCATTGGGATTCTCCTGGAATGGTCCTTGTAGTATTTTGAACAACTGCTTGAGAATATATTGCTCGCGCAGCAGCTTCTGACGATCCCGTATGGGATTTTTGATTGTCAATTCCAAGGCCTTTGCCTTATTCTGTTCATTCTCCATGCCAGCAATGAAAAAGACGATATCCTGTAGCAGCGCTATCAACGCACGCCGCTCATTTATGGAAATGCTGCCATTCACCAATTTGCTCGTTACGGTATCTAACACCTTGCAGGCGTCATTTGCGAAATCCAAATCACGCACCTCTACGGGCGACACAGGTATGAGCGCAAAGGCTTCTTTATCCTCTTTGATGGGCGAGCAGCAAACCTGCGAAAATTGCAATAAATTAAATTCAATATCTTACGCCAAATTGAATTTTCAATTGAATTTTTTATGCCACACTCAGCGAATCAGCGAACTTGTGTGTGTGTGCGTACCTTTGACATCACCGGTTTGTCATCATCTATGTCGATGGGTATCGAGGTGGCATGCACCCACGTATTCGAGCACAAATGACGCAAACGGACATAACTCGATTGTGGTACAAGACTGTCGGCCCGCGCCATCGTTGTGGGATCCAATTCGAATACCGACGCAATTTCCGTAGAATAAGGCACCGGCACCAAGCGATAGCGTTCACATTTGCTCTTCTCTATGTCGGTTGAAAACAAATAATAATAATTTTTGTAAATTTAATTTATAACGCTTTCTCTTCCCACTGTTACACACCTGCTTCCTTTAGCGCTGCATCCAGTCCACTGCCATCCAAGGAGTGTGCCAACGATGCGCTGCCCACCGATTCCAATTCGGCAGCTAAGTAATAACCGGTAGCCAAATGTTTAAAACGATACAACGAATTCCAGTGACCAGCACCGCCACGACATGAGTCATGCTGCACAACTTCTACCTCCCACAATGCTTTACTACTCGTGGCCGCTGTTGCGCTTGTACGTCCAGTTGTACGCAAAAAAACATGCTGTTGCTTTTTATACTCATCCATAGTGAGAAATTTCTCCTGTTCCGCATGGAAGAGTCGCACAACATCGCCACCCTTTAGAATATGTTCGTGGTTTTCTTTATGTTCCATAAAAAGCGTAATTTTCCATGAAGTCGAGGAGTTCAAAACATTCACCTCCTTGCTGCCGGGATTGTCGGGTAGTTCATAGTTGACGGCCACATGCAGGTTTTGTTGTTCAGCATTTACGGGATTCAATATGACCTTATCTCCCACGACAACATTATCGCCCGCTGAACGCAGCTTATAGAATGGCATTATGTAGAACCAGGAACCCTCATTGCCATTGGCATCCAAGTAGACGCGCATTGCATTTTTCTCCAACAGCGAAGGCAGTCGCTTATTCATAGTCAGATATTTGTTGGATTTGAGATGAAGCAGTTGCACAACACTGCCATATTGAACAACGGTGCCGAGTAGTTTTTTATTTTCAGTATCATTTTGCTTTTTTTCGATTTCAGCTGCATGCTGTATGAAGAGGGGATGGAATGAGGAGATGATGCGATATAGGAGAGAGAAATTAAATTTGTTATCAACTTTGCTAGAGCCTAATTTAATTTGCTTGAGTCTGCATATTTTTACATTTTTACAGCCTGGGTAAGCGGAAAAACGATTTGGAATCTTTCTAAAATTTAACCGCAGTATAATTACTTCCGCAAAATAGATTACAACAACTGTTAAAGAATTGTGAATTCCCTTTCGCATGTACTTAAAAATTAGACTTTTAAATACTTAGTGGTATTCCAAGTATATCCTTGTTTTAAATTCCAGAAGCCCATAAGCAGAGATTACCCTCCTCGATTGCATAATTTGAACATTCCCAAGCGAGCGGGTAACGTAGGCTTTTCCAATCACTTTTATATCAACTATTTTTTTGGAGCATTACCGTTTTGGGCGATCCTTATCTAGAGCTGCTCATGAGCAGGCAGAAAGTAAGGTGCTTAAACCAATTTTTGTGTTTTGCTTTTGTATTTTAAGCGTGGTAAGGACTTACTAAGAAAACGGTCAAGAAAAAAATTGACGATATTCCATTTGCCAAAAAAAGTAGTACCCTAAAAATTTTAATCGCTTTTTCTTCAAGAAATAAAAAAAGCCGGCATCAAGGCACATCTAACATAACAGGTGGTATCAGCAGAGTAGCTAATTAATTTTTTTTTCCATACCAAGAGTTTTTAAATTGTCAAACTTTATTTACATTTTACATTTCATTGTAATAGATTTTCGTCTGAGGAAATTTGCTTGATTGTTTGCGTCTTTTTATTGGCATATATTTCTTTGCATTCGGTGAATGCTATTTAAGGGCTGTCTTTACGCTGTCGGATTTAGTGGTTGTCTCATGTAAGTTCGGATCTCGTCCGCAAGTTCGAGGAGATGCCTTCGGACGTGCCTAGATGGCGACTCGGCGTCGTGCAAGTGTATATTCGGGTGCCACTTATCGAGGATCTGCATGCTGAGCTCCTTTATAGAGAGTATGCAAACCTCTTAGCCTAAGTGAGATTCAGGCGATATCAGAAGGCATTCTGTCACAATTCGGAATGCAGCATTAGAATTTTGTCAGGTCTGTAGCTTCGCTTCCTAAGTTCTGCTGGTCTCCGATGCACAAAATGATGCAGCATGGTTTACAACCGGCCGACTAATCGCCTTGTAGTTTGCCAACAAAGTTTATTTATCTTTGCCACAGGTGCTACCGGTGAACGATTTGAGAACTTTGCTGCGGCTCTGTACCTTGATGCTGATTGCGGCTGTGTGCGCAGAGAAGAGGAGCAGGCTGTCGAAGGTAACCCCCAGAATCATCGAGTGATCAACCGATGGAATATGTAGGTGTTCGGTATGGATGTTGAGTGGCAGCCCGACCTCCTTTGTCTATGCTGAGAATAGGCACGCCGAGGACTCAGTAGGGGCGAAATTCATGATTCTGTCAGTGAAGCTCGGAGACCTTCTGACTATTTTTTTTTTCGAGCACAAGTCATCAACTACAATTCCGGTGGCCATTATCGACCAGTCAACGGCATGCGCGATGACCCGGGTATTACCCGGCCAAGGTATGTTGTTTCGGATATCTTTTTTAGGTCGGCCAATCCAAAGAGAGTTTACTATCTCATCCTGATTCCGCATATTGGACAATAGCATCTACTTTGCTTTCGAAATAAAAGAGCACCCCCGTTGCTTTGCATTTCTATAATTAGAATTTACAATAAATGGATGCAGATGGAACAATGTTAATTTTATTTTGTGGAGAATTTAAACATTCTTTTTATTCATACAGTTACTCAAACCACGTGGTTATTTTATTTTATAATATTTGAAATATTTTGACCGTCACATTTTTTCGTAAATTTTTTTTTAAATAAAAATACAGTCTGTCCTAAAATAAAGAGCACACATATAAATCAATATTTTAAACATTGAAAAAAAATTGGAAAAATTCAATAAATTTTCAAACTTTTCAATTAGATTTTTTAGAAAACTTTTGGGTATGCAGTTTTGTAGCTAATTCATTAGACTATAAATTTCCGTCGATGTTTAATTTTTTTTAAATTTGGCCTTGGAAACGTTTTTTAATTTATCGCTTAAAATTTATATGGCAAAAGCGACGACACTGGAAAAAATATTAAAAATCAACTCTTATATATATATGTATATATATATAAACCATTCGTTATATGACAAAAAGTCCGTAAGACCAAAATTTGAAAAAAATTTTCAACATTATTATCCTCATATTAAATGAGCTACAATACAGCATGCCCAATAGTTTTTTAAAAACTCAAATTAAAAAGTTTGAAATTTTGATAAAAGTTTGTTGATTTTTTATAAATTCGGTATAAAGTTTGAAACTTATATGATTTTTGTTATTAGAACCCAAATATTTATAAAAAAACTTTACTAAAAAAAGTTCTCATGAAATATATGGAAAATTTTGTAAAAATTCATTATGTAATCAATTGTTAGAGTTACCGTATTTTTTTACTTAATCTTGGCTAAGCCATTTGCAGATCTCTAGTAGTGCTATAAAAAAATAATTTATTTTTTTGGGCAAAAATTTCGGAAATTACTGAGGAGTACGTACCGTACACTTTCAAGAATTTTTCAATCCCAATCAAATATTTACATTTACCTAGGTACTATCTATGTAAATTTGCTACTCACATGCAAACGTTTCAGCAGATTCGTGTCTGTATTGGAGCTAGCAGACTGTTTGGCGGCTTTCCAGAATTGTTTTTGTGCAGAGTAACGATTCATGGGGCAAACTTTGATGAGACAATCTGTAAGTGTGACAAAAAATAATATGCACTTAATAAACGGGTGCATATACTAAAACGCAAACAAATTGCAGACATAACCGAATGCGCGATAGGCAAGCCAAGGAAGTGATTTTGATTTTAAAACTAAATTAACTTAACAACAAACACTCACCTCTAAACTTCTTCGGCGGGTAATTTAAATCACCCGCCTCCGGGCACACCACAGTACGATCATCCACAAGACTGGCGTTGATAATTGGCGGCAATGAATTGGAGGTCATTAGGTTTATTGGAACAAGCAACGAGCAAACGAGAGAATGGACGTTTCGAACATCAGCACACAGACAGGGGTCGCATGAGGGCACAGTGGTGGGTAGAGTAAGCAATTCGATTGGGTTGGCGGGCGGCATAACGTGGTAGGATTGTATAAAATAAAAAATAGAAAAACAATTGTATACATTAATGCGCAATCTAGAATATTAGTAGCGAATAATCACATAACATGGCGGGCGTATAGCAATAATAATTAGATAATGCAATAAAAATTCCAACACACATACCACAACGTGTAGGCAAGAGAAGAATCAACAGGCTATTATCTACATATATCCATATGTAGTATGGGAGCATAGATTTTTTGAAGAACATATATTCCTTTGTGGGCCACACGCGAGCCTATTAAGCTAATACTTAGCCTTATTACGAGTAGTATGGCGCAATTACAATACAAGCAAATTAGTCAGCAAATAAAAGTGAAACTAGCAGTGTACAACAGGGTGGTCCAAAAATACAGCGGAGAATTAAAGTTTTGTAACTGTTATGTTGCCAAAAATTATACAAAATGAAAAACAAGTTACACGAATTTTTTTAAGTAAAACTTCTTTAGCGACAGTGATTTTTTACATCGCGTCAGAATCGTGTCACGAAGTCATCTTTGTATAAAAATATGTAGCTTGGGACCATTGCGCCACTAGTTCAGGACCATTTGACGACGAGTTCTGGACCTTTTCGGGACTATTTTGGGCTAGATGTTTCGGGACTGGTTCACCACTACGCTACTACTACTACTACTACTACTACTATTACTACAACTACTACTACTACTACTACTACTACTACTACTACTACTACTACTACTACTACTACTACTACTACTACTACTACTACTACTACTACTACTGCTACTATTACTACTACTACTACTACTACTACTACTACTACTACTACTACTACTACTACTGCTACTATTACTACTACTACTACTACTACTACTACTACTACTACTACTACTACTACTACTATTACTACTACTACTACTACTACTACTACTACTACTAGTTACTACCACTACAAGTCCTAATTACTAGTACTATTCCTACTCTTACAAGTTCTACTACTACTAACTGTCACTACTAATGATTACTACTACTACTACAACTTCTAATTACTAACATTTACTACTAATTACTACTACTATGACTACAACTACCACTGCTACTATTTTTTACTAATTCTACTTTTGATTACTACTTATCTTTTTAAAAATTTTTACTACTATTTTTGTACTAATGGTACTACTAATTACTACTACTAACTGTTCGAATTTTACTACTATTTTTACTCATTTCGACTATTTATACCAATTACTGCTACAATTTTTACTTATTTCAACTACTGTTTTTACTAAAGTCATCACAAATGTTTAACCTCTGGCTCAATAACTTAGGTGCACACGTATTTTTTTATTTTGGAATTCGTTAATATCACTGTCCAACAGCAATTTTGCAACAGAGTAACTACTTAGATAATTTATGCTGAACAAGCCTATAATCCAGCACGTCTGACTTCTTTTTTCTTATTTGAAATTAAAGCTTAAGGAGGTCTCTATGGCTATTTGTAACCGCAAGCACAAAAATTTGAAGATTTAGTGCTTTGATGTCTAATAATATTTTCCCTTATAAAAAGCCGAACATTTTATATATACAATTTGACACGCCTACATCTCTCCTTTTGCCATTTTTTGCCATAACTTTAGTCGAAATTCCCCAAAAAGTAGCAACGCTACGGGAAATATTAGTACTAACTTTAGATTCAGATTCTAATATCAATCAGCTAAAGTCAAATAAGTTCTGGTATGACGAAATTGGACGAGATTTTCGGTTAGAGAAACGGTGGGAGTGATGCAACTTCTTTGTACCGTATCTTGTCTCTTAGACTCTCTCTACCTTCAAAGGAATATTGATAATGTTGCCACTAGGTGTAACAAGAATAAACTAAAATTAAACATCAAAAAGTGTCATCATATGTATTACCTTTTCAAAATCACGCTCCCTATCGTAACATCCTATCATATTGAGGGTTCTCAGTTGGGCCACCTAATTGCACGATAGCTAAATAACACTCTATGTTGGCTTTTATCAGACGTTTCAGTTCAGATTTTTCTGATCCGTACACACAAAAGTTGCTCTACGCCTCCCTCGTGCGCTCCAAGTTAGACTATGCTACTGTAATTTGGAGACCTTATTATGCAGATCAAATCAATAGAGTTCAACGAATTAAAAAACAATTTATTAATTAAGGTTCTTGTTCTCTGAATTTCGTTCACCCTTTTCCCTTCTATTGAAGTAGAGGTCTGCTTATTAATCTAAAATCATTGGATTGTAGATTGACTTTTCTTTCCTTTACCTTTGTTTACAACTTAGTACGTGGTGTGATAGACTGCCCATATTTGCTTGGGAGCATCGATTTCGCAGTGCCACACAGATGCTTGAGAAATAATGCCTTTTTCTCTTTGAAGCTGGTTACAACTAATTATGCATCTAATGCTTCTATATACAGGGCTCTAAAGGAGTTTAACTTATTCTCAAGTTCTTCGGTTCTAGACTTCTCGTATCCGAAAATTCGTTTCAAATCTTTACTCAATTAGTTTGTGCTTTTTATTTGTTTATAACTCTTTTATATCTTTACTCAATTCATTAATTGCTTAATTTGTAGTATTTATATATAAGTTTTTGTAATCTGTATGAAATGTAATTACTATCTGGTTTATTAATACTAAATAAATAAATAAATAAAAAATCTACGTCCTTTCTGCGCTGGCTATGCGCAATGTAAAACTTTGTAAATCTTTCAAGGCAAATATCACATACGTGGTTATCCTAAATCTAAAAAGCAAGGCGAATTCATATCAGGTGGTGTTTTAAGTACAAAAACAAAAATTCACACTAACAAATTATAACAGTATGATTTACAACAAACGCATAATTTTGACTTAACGTTCACCAAGCGAATTCAATCAGCTGCTTTTATTAACTTCACCTTATATGAATTCGCCTTGCTAAAAAGCTTGTGAAAAACTTCACACAATGCACTTTAATTTGCGGTAGTAGTTTTTCATGGAATAGATAGGTACTTAAAAAAAAGATTTATCGTGTGAGGTTATATATTTTATCTCAACTATGCAACGTAATCAGCTGTCAAAATTTTATTCCCCACTTGCGATTCGCCGCCTAAGGAGTTTCATTCCAAAATAATTAATATCATTTTAAAAACTAATATTCAATAGAGTTTCATTCATTAAGGATTTCTGAAGGGAAACATTTTTATTATTTCCAAAAATATAATTAGTTGTTGTTAATGGCCTTCAATAGTTTAATTAAATATTAATTTATTGAGTCCAAGGCCTTGTTAAAATATTTATTTTAACCATGCTATAGAAATTTAAAAAAAAAATTATATTTTCTTCATGTAAACTACATATTTCTAAAACTCTGAGCGGGGTAGCTGAACAATTTTTCTTGGATCACCCTAATGCACAGCCTTATATATCCGTACAATATAACGCTTACAATATGTACGAGTATTAGTGAATCAAGCAGGTGGAATCTACTACATAAATATTATATATTTCTATGCATAAATTAATTATTTAATAACTTACCCGAGTGTGCTGAGAAAGCCGCAAACGCTACCCTCAGCATAGAGCGACACAATATCGCCCAAATGCAAGAAACTCGCTGAGCCGATAATATTGTCACCCATTGTGTTGAAAGTGGGCGCTGGCGCTGGCGCTTTAGGTACAGGAAGGTGAGAGTCGTGACGATATTAAGTGATTATTTTATGAAGAGTGTGTCTCGCAAGTAAATGCTTAGTTCTTTGTCTTCTAATATTTTTCTGCTTCTTCTTCTTCTTCTTGTTATTATTATTCTTGCTTAATATCACATATGAATGTAGTATAAGTTTACTGCTGCTCGTTAGGCGTTAGGCTGAAGTGAGGAAAATGAGGCTGAAACAACAGTTGGCGTAGAAGCAAAATCAGTGCACAGCAGCAGAGCGAGGAGGCGAGGCTAGTAGTACTAATTAAAAAGAAGAAGTATTTGCTTTATTTAAATGCGTTTGTTTGAGGATGCAGGTAGTAGCCTTCGTAGTAGTTCCTAAAATTTGTTGCTCCTCAGTCGAACGTAGTACTTAGGTGCTGCACACTTCCTGTGCAAATGTTTTTAGTGCTTCTTCTAATTAGCTGCAAGAAGGGACGTAATATTTGAAAAATTAAATTTTAATACTTGTAAGATTGACAAACAAGCATAACTATAGAAATTTTATGGTTATTAAATATATGGAATTAATAATCAAGTGAAAATTGATAAATAGCCGATGTACCCTGGTTCACAGTGTTAGGGAAAAAACATAGAGGAAAGTACAGTATAGCATCGAGTATAATTTTATTCAACACTTTTTATTTGTAGAATAAATTTTTAAACGTGGAAAATTATATTTGACATTATTGTTTTTTTTTTATAACAAATATATTTTGCTATTGGTGTTCACTTTACGATGTATATATAGACAAGTCAATGCCTTGGAAAAATTTTACCGGAATCGCTTAATGTGATTTTCTTCTCTCTCTCTTTGGAAAGCTACCAGCAAGCTTAAGATGCCGACTCTATCCCAATCAGCCATATGAACCAAGAACAACAATCGGGCAAAAGGTGATTCAGAAAAGGCAGCAATATTTGCCAACTATCTAAAAACACCCCACATAATGTAGAATACCCAATACATCAGAAGAAGTAAAACTTACTTTGAGTTATCCCAACCAAAAGGACACACCCATGCGGAAGTTATCAAAATCGGAAGTGAAAGTAGCGATTTAAAAGCTAAAACCAAAAAAAAAGACCTCTGGCTATGACCTAATTACAAGCCAACTACTTAAACAACTACCTCAGGCGGGCATCACATTTTTAATTTATCTGTTTAATGCAGTTTTGGCAACTAGCTCATAACTCCGCAGTGGAAAGTTTCACAAGTAAAAATGATAATTAAACCTGGAAAAAGTACTCATAAAGTCGAATCTTATCGACCTATTGGCCTACTCCCCATTCTCTCCAAGATCATGGAAGTACTTAAATAAATAAAAAAAACAAGATTGCTTGCAATTATAAAAGACCGAAAGCTACTACGCAACATCAGCACAATCGAACAAGTTCACAGACTTGTTGAGAAAACATATTCTACATTTACGCAAAAAATTACCGTACAGCTGCCTTTCTCGATATACATATCAGAGAAATTTGTCTACCGATCGACTTCAACATATTTATCAAATCCTATCTAAAGAGGCGCTATTTTTTGTTAAACAAGACAAAGCGCAGACTGAACTCCATGAGAGTTTAGCTGGTGTACCACAAGTTAGTGTTATGGGCCTCATACTAACCTACTCTACACATACGATCTGCCTATAATACAAGGACTCACTATTGGCACTTTTGCTGATGATACTGCTGCTTTAGCAGAGGATACCTCCCCGCATCTGGCTTCGCTAAAACTTCAAGGTGGTCTTAACAAGATCGTTGACTGACTAAAAAATGGCGAATAAAGTCCAATGATACTAAATCCGTTCAGGTGACTTTCATCCTCAATCGAAACACCTGACCACCAGTATAACTGAATGATAATAATATACCCCAAAGCAACGAGACCAAATACCTTGGTATGCACCTCGACAGGAGAGTAACTTGGAGAACTCACATATTCAGCAAACGCAAGGCTCCCGGCCTGAAACTCAGATACCTATATTGACAATAAATTACTCCTGTGCCCAACTATCGTAATACCAATCGGGACTTACGGTCGAACTTGGCATGTTCTTATCATAATAGTTTTTCTGCTAAGTTGAGCTAAAAGAAAGTTGTAAATCGTGGATATAATCGGCAAAAATTTGATAAATCACTGTGATCACATGAGATTGCTAATTCAATTTGTTTTAAATAATAAATGTCATAAATTAAATGAAAGAAGCAAAAACATTTCCAAATTTTAAACAGAAGAATAGAAGAAATCAGCCATCAAATTTTTATTATATGTAACTATACACTCCGTTGCAAATTATGAGGTCACCGAATATTGACGAATTCTCTAATTTATTTTTTCCTTATTTAATTTCGGTTACTTTTCAATTAGAATACGTTTCATTCTCTAACAAAACCCATAAAAACTTTGTATAAAACTAAAAAAAAAACGAATAAAACTCCATCAGTTTTGTAGCTTATTAAATTTATATAATAAAAATATAATAAAATGCAAGTTTTAAGGAACTAGGAATTACGGTTGACTTTTGAGAACTTTTCTTGCCGAAACTCAAGGCGAATGTATGTATATCAGGTGATGTTATCCGCATAGTGACCGTATGATTCACAACAAACACATCATTTTGACATCACGTTCACCAAGCGAGTTCAATCAGCTGCTTGATCAACTTCACCTTATATGAATTCGCTTTGCCGAAGATATTTCGGCTTTCATCCAAATAAAAAAAATTTTCGCTATTCGTTATATGGAAACAAATGTGATAAGAAAATTGTCAAAAATCCAATATATTTAAGATCAAACTCGGATTCAAAGTGAAAACCCCTACAAGAATCGGTTATAATATTTTAGTAAACAATATTTTGTTTTGAAGTGTAATTTATTAAAGCATCTGACAAGATTTGAGGAAGCCTGTAAGTTTATTACAATTTAGCACCCACCCTCACTGAACCTTGTTTTTTGATGCTAAAGCAAACTTTTTCTAAAACAGATCTTAATAATTCGTCACCGTTCATCCTTTTTGAAGTATTTATGTAAGTATATTTGACTAACGATAAAAGCAGCGACGAAAATTTGCATAAATGTATCGTTTTGCTTTTTTATTTGCTGCTACTTTGTTTCCACTCCTTTTATTGCACTCCTGAGTACGCGCAGCGCAGTTAACCTGTGACATACGTACGCGGTTCTTTTCACTTTTATCGTTAGCTTGCTCACCGCCCCACTTCGTTTCCTGCCTTACCGTAAGTGAGGTGGAGCAAGGTGTTGGGACGGGGCGACTTCAGACTCCTCAATTTGTCAGTGTTTTTCTCTTTGCCATCGCTGAAAGCTGTCGCGCTTTTGAGCGGGCTGCCATTTTGGTTCTGACATCTTTCACAAGCGAACCGAAGCTGGTTAGGCAATGCAGGACTCTATTGAATGAAGCCTGCAATCAGCTCTCAAGTAGATTTAATTTGGGTTCTTGGGCATCGCAACATCGCTGGAAACGAGGCTGTCGAAAAGCTAGCCAGAAAGAGCTTAGTGACGTACTTCAATTAAGGTAACGATTCCAGTTCCAATAGGACTATTTAACAGCAATATTTACTTCCACCACGTTCAGCAATCTGCTCAACTATGGCCATGAACCCATACCCGAAAACTTGCCAGTACGAAGAAGTTGCAGGAAAGAAAATGATCAAGAGATAGTTGAGACAGTCAGCTCTAATGAGAAAACGTAATGTCATTCTGAGTAAAATTTTTTAATTTGGTAATCGATATGCCTTCGGAGTTCATTGGTTAGAGTGCTGCTCAAGTGCCTACTATTCTCAAGCAATCGAGCGAGGTCCCTATTGATTAATTTTTGAGGAAGTTCTTAATTTAAATATCCTTCGAAAAATATAATAGAATTGATCAACATAGGCTGCATTCGAGATGTCAATCACAACTGCATTGTTGCCAATTTTCTAAAGTATCACGCTCTGTGGGAATTTCTGAAAATACTTGCGACGCGCCGATCGTTCGAGCGGCCATTTTGTGCAAAATAAGTGTCAAGAAATCTAATACTGCAAGTTGTGCGCAATGGCATCGGCAGAAAAATGGTAAACGAAATTCATATTTATTTAAAATTATACGCATGTAACATATTCCATAGGTATGCTTATAATTTCATGTGATTTGTATTTTTGTTTTTATAAATTTCTTCAGCGAAAAACGGAGTAGAATAATCGTATCACGTTTTGTGGATTAATAATTTACAGTATTACAGAGTTACAAACAGGCAACAACGCTGCAATTTAGCGGCAATTATTATGCAACTCGAACGCCCCCATACTTACCATTTTGGGTAGGAAAAGTAATGCCGAAAACACTGCAATACGAGGGTTGGTCGATAAGTAACTAAACAAACTGAATTTTCAGTCAAATGTTACGGTTGTCGTAGGCACTTTAAAAATTGAAAGAAGTAAATTTCGCCTTTACATTAAACATTCAATTTTGCGTGAAAACCCCTCCCCCACAAAACCCTTACAAAAACTTGAAAGTGCTGTATAAAAAAGGTATCTGCAGTATGTGTACCGCCTTTCATCACAATTGACAAAAAACGCAATAGGTTTACTACTCCAAAGCACTGCCTTTAGATCTTCAACCACAGCCCGAACAAGATTTGGTGCGAATGAAGCAATAACCCATCAAAAAACACTAGAAATTACCATCACAAGAAATGTCAGTCGAGATAGACAGAAAGAAGAGATTAACGATTTCCTTATTTAGGGCAACCGCAGACCCACAACTTCCAAAGCTTATACTAAAATTGCTTTCTTATCCCGCTTCAGCGAAAATAACAAAAATGATAATATCGCATTATTTGGAAGTCAATTTTGGGTGAATTATACGAATATGTTTTTCGCTTATATTTTCTGGAACTTATCCCCATATCCGCGTGCATATGAGTGGAATGAATTCATAAATTTATAATTGTATGTATAATGTACCTACTATAAATTGGAAACTGTCAGCTGCATGTCGATTATAAAGACACCCTGCATATGTTGATGTACAGATGTGTGTATGTATTTATCTAGGGGCATTGAGCGGCGAGCTTCTAATGTTGAATTATCCCTGTAGGGCATACCTGGTCAAGTGAAACAATTTCCTTGTTCAGGACTGGTGTGATTTAGCCAATTTCGAAACACTTTATCGCTACATTTACGGCTAGCAATTTTTAAAACAATTGTGAAAAAATATAAAGAAAATTGTGGTACTATCTGAACTTTCGAACATATTCGAATATTATGTACTACTGCTACAGTTTATTTTTTTTCATTTACATTTATTTTTGTTCTCTAGCTTCGGAATTTTAGTTATATGTAGATTCATGGACTTTTCACTTCAATTATTACTTAGTGCTACCATAAGTTCTGTCACAAGTTCAGACCGTTATAAAAATTAAACTATAATAAATTTTTTAATAAATTTAGTTATATTTAATAATGCATAAATTAAATGAGCTATGTACCAAAATTTTATTCGAAATGGTCACCTATTGCTTTCACACAAGCCCTCAAACGATTCGGGCATTTGTCAATTGCGGCTCACACAGTTTCTGTTGGTATTGACGACACTGGTAGAACCAAATATTTTTTGAGACTCCAAATTTCTGTGGGTTATTCGACAGGGCATGTTCTCCAACTCTGAGCATAAACTGTAGTCCAATGGATTCAAATCTGGACTTCCAGACGGACAATCATCTGCAGCTATGAAATCAGAAATATTGCTTTGAAGCCACTGCTGGGTAGTTTTTGCCTTGTGTGCTGGAGCAGAATTTTGCTGGATGATCCAATGCTCACCATCGAGGAGAGTATTATTTAACTGCGTTACAGCGGCTGGATGAATCCTTGGAATAAATTTTTTAGCGTCTTCGGGAGTTTTTGCGTAGATTTTGTCGTTTTTCTATTAATAGCTTCTTCGACAGTAAAAATTTTTCCATGAGCCTAATTACCTTCAAGTGCATTGCCAGTTGACCGACGGTAGGCTTTCATGTGGAGATCATCTCCATCATCTATTTCTCTTGACATAATTTTCTGATTTCTAAGGGGATTTCTGCGCATGCATTCGCGAATAGTTTTTATGGCTGAATTGGTTCGAACCACGCAAGGACGGACACTTCTTTTTCAGTCATCAACTGTAGACGTTTGGGAAAAACGATAAATAGTGCGATATACGAATAATCTCGAAATATTACAATAAGTTTTTGGAGAAGCTAAATTTCACATGCGATTTTTTCACACTTACATATGTATATAAAGCAATCACCGCTTTCTTTAGCTCCCTACTCCATTGTTAATATATAAGTAGACACTGCAAACAAATTATAATATAAAAAAAATGCCACTTTTTCCGGCGAATTTGTTCTTGCTTTGTAAAATCTGGATTGTAAACTTTGTAACTAAAAGCTCTGACCTGATTCATTGCTTTATTTTTATTACAGTCTTCTTCTTCTTCGTCTTAATTGACGCCAGTGGATAGTTTTTATGGCTCAACCAGCTTATCGTTGCATCGCCTGAGACTCTTATTGTAATCAAGTTATGCATATTATGAGAAATTCAACTTTTTCCCTTTTTCAACCCAAATATTAGCGACTAAATATAAAAGGTAATTCCTAAACTTTGCCAACGATTTTTAATCGAGTTGCAAAATTTATTCTCTTCATTTGATTTTCAACTCGATTAGAACTATGAATTCTCTACAGTAGATTATTTACTTCGTTGACAATTTGTTTAAACTTTTTTAAAAGTGAGATATATTTCATTTGGATAGTCTTATTATTCTCCAAGCACCTTAACTTATAACAATACAGTGAAAAAATATGAACTCTTTGGTAGAGAGTTTTGGATGAAAGTCAGAGAATCTTAAAAATTCACTAACCAAAATCCCTTATTGTCAGCTTGTCGAATTTGTATTTAATTTGCTTGGTATAACCAATCATGAATGCTACGGTGGAGAGATTTCTTAGCGTCATACAAATTTTATAAACTGAGCAAAAGAACAGATTTAAAATAAATTAGATGTTGAATAAAATGCTTATTCAAATATTAGTGGAATTTTGAACTTAACAAGGATCTCATCTCTATGGTAAATTCACATATTTTATACATTTTTTCAAGCGTCTCTGATTGAACAGATGAAGATGACTTTATATCATTAAGTTATACATACGTATGTAGTTTTTCACCTATTTTATATATGGGTCAAAATCATGGGCGTGGAAAATTTCAGTTGGAAAGCATTTTCTGACTACAACTCGCTTTCTGTTTATTATAATTGATAGTCAACAGCATATGTAATAATTTTAGATAAATATATTCTTATATTAATTTTATTCCATTCCAAATAGCGGAAAAATCATTTCGGGAACGCATCCATGATACATTAAGGGGAATCTAATTGGCCAAAAAATACGTTAAAGTGAATTGAATTTGAGTAACTAAACGCTTAGCAATATTTACATATACTGGCCTTTTAAAATAAATGCATTATACTGAATTAATCGAAGACTTCGTTATTTGAGTTTAATTAAAAAGTTGTCCGCAGAAATTCCGCTATTTTGTGAAAGCAACCATAAATCGTTCAAAAGTTTTTCACTAAACAGGACAGGTGGTAATGCTGGCTGTATTTTCAAAGTTAATTAAATAAAAGCGTTAAGTCAGTATTAATGGCAAATTTGTATAGCGTACATCAACTTCGGTTTAATTTCGAGAACGCTGTTTGTAAAGATGTATAGGCAAAAATGGTACATATATTATTTTTAAAATGAAAATAAATAGTCGTGATAACTGTGGTATAATCTCAAAGTCCTACAGGTTTTAGCTGTATAAATTGAATTAAACTATATTTCGAATATATCTTATATTATTTTTGAAAGTTTTAGTAACGTTCCCGAAATGACTTTGTCTACAAAGCTCACAGTTTATTAATTTCAACGACAAATGACGGCCGCCGTAGCCAATCGGTGGTCCCCGAGTTCAAATTCTGGCCGGGCAAGTAACATAAAAAATTATAGAAAAGTTTTTTCCAGTTGCGGTCGTCCTCTCGGCAGGCAATGGCAAACCTATGTACGAGTGTATTTCTGCCATGAAAAAAAACTTCTCACAAGAAAACATTCGCAGTTTGTGTTACAACATTAAGACGCACACCACAAATTGTAGGAGAAGTTCGGCCAACATCGCTTAATCTGTTATAGCGCGAATTAAGTAAGTAAGTAGATACATAATTTAAAAAATATGCCTTTTCGTGCTCTGCCCGATCTTAGACGAAATTTATGACGTTTACATCCAATTTATGATTGTGAAACATCAATTTAAAAATAAAGCCTATTTTTTATTTCTACCGCAACTTATATCTCCACCTCCATGATTTTTAGACATATATGTTAACAATGTTTTTGTCCTAACCAAAAAAATTCACGTGTAATGTAATAAATTATTTACAAATCGAGGTAAATAAAACAAAAGTTACAAAATGTAATTCGTGTAAAAATTGGTGACTTTCATTTAGCTTATTTTATTTTATGTTATAGAATCTAACATTTCTAACATTTTTTAAGCCAATTTATTTTCACTTTTTTGATAATCTGGTAACACTGATGTCGATAGAGATATGTAGAGAGAAATCCAACAGCCTAATTTTGACTGCTTTGGAACTATAGAAATACAGAATTAACGAGAGTTAGTCATAATTCTAATTTCGTTACAAGCGAATATGTTCAATACCAGTTGATTTCCTACAGGGTATCTACATATACATATCTACATAGAAATGGCAATGGAGAAAAGTTCATTTTGTGTGTGTGTGTGTGTGTGTGAATCAAATTAATGTTGCAAAAGGAAGAGGAAATAACATCATTTAGTAGTAAGCACATTAAGATAACTTTGTGAAAGGCGACAAAGAAAGAGGATTGGGGAAAATTATTAAATTTCAATGTTGCAAAAACTAACCAAATTGAGAATTTAAATAGATAATAGCAGAAATATGATAAAATTTTAGGGTAAATGTGAAAACGTAGAACATCACTGTTCTCTGCCCTCGGGAGATAGGAGCATAAACATACAAATTTTGTGAAAAAAATTATTAAAAAATCACACAATTAGTACTCGTAAAATGCAACCGGATTTTTTAGGTCAACGTTTATGTATTGACAATATGTTTAAAAAACTACAACGAAAGTGATGAAAGCGCGGCGAAAGTAAAATCCTAGTTGCTGACTGGCAGGAAACAAATAAAAAGGGGAGTGAACTACGTAGGGAATGAGCACCGCTGCAACATGGAGAGGATAATGACGTCGTAAAGGATGAGTGTAGCGCGTAAAAAACAACATTCGGAACATTCCATTGTGACTGGTGGAATATTGGACTCTAGAATTTTACCAACTGTGAAAAAAAGTATGTTAAGGGAACTTATACGAGAATGAAATATATTTTTAACATAGATAAACAACTAATGTATAATATTCGATTAACAAAAAAATTAAAGCAATACTATGTAAGTTCTTTGCAATCGTTTCTTTTTTTCCTCTCATTTTCTGACAGGGTGAAAAGTTGATGTATATAGGAAGGATTTTTGGTTATCATTTATCAGGCCTCTTATCGCATATCCAAATCAAATTTCACAAGGGATGACAGAATCTCGTTTTTTGTGAATATCATTTGGTTTGTTCCTCAATTTTACCTGTGTGTACTCTAAAATTTAGCCAAAGTAGATACTTAATTTCCAAGCTATGATCTAGGGAGAGTGAACTTTGTGTCAACCTTTCTAAGACCGAATATGAAATATAAAGTACCTTACTTTAAACCACCGTGAGGTAGTGATTACGCTCTTAACTAAGGTCAAGTACCTAGGGATCATTTTGGACAGAAAGCTTGACTGGAACCGTAACAATAAACGTCGGTCCAGGAGGGTTATGACTGTTCTAGTCCATTTTTTTCTTTCGAGTTACCGTAGATATACACAACGATTAGCCTGCATACTTATCACGAGGGTTTTGCTTTTCACTTCTACAAAGGCCCTAGAACACCTACTCAACTTTCTTCTAGTAGATATACACGGGAATCTCCAGGGGAGCTATCATATAACTAGACTGGATATAATTTGACTGTAGATCCGGAGAAACAGCAACTGCTGGACTGACCACAACATATCTCTAATCTCTTTTGACAAGAAGTATTCCACCTGTATCACAGAAAGCAGTGAATGGGGGAAGGCCGGAAACCTAAGCCTAGGATCCACTTCCATTTTTACAGATTGTTCCCAGCTGGATGGCAAGGTATCTTGTGGGTGGGTTTTATCGATTGAACTCTCATTAACTCTGAGCCTGTAGCTGCTCGCAGCTGCATGTACGTAGAAGAGAGTATAGAAAATATCTCTGTCACTGTCCCGTTCTTGAAAAAACGCAACACCAAGTCTTTGGCAAATACTTCTTTGAATGCTTGGCATATTTTAAATCTGCAAGTGTCTTCAGTTTTCCGCCTTAATGCAGGCCTGCTTTGACCGCCTCACTGGCTCTGTTTTGCTTTGCTTTACCTTGAGAGTAGCGATGGCCAAATTACAGATGTAAATGCTGTCAATGCAACCAACTGGTTTTCCTTTTTTTGCCATATATTTGCAATATTTTTGCTATAGGCAAAAATGGCATTACAAAATTTGTTTATTTTATAAGATTCCTTTGAAGGGAGGGATCACACCCCATCTTGTCAAAGCCAATAAAGAGCTGAAAAATAGAGTTTCCCGCTTGAACGAAGGTTGTCATTTGCCAACTTACATATATTTTAGTTCTCAAAGTAAAGAAAGCAAATCAAGCGCGTTTTGGGTCAGCATCTTTATACTAGGGTCACAAATGGTGGCAGGAGCGGCAGCTACCTCAATAAATCCAGAATTTTTCCAATAGATGGCTTTAGTAATTTGTATTTCGCGTTGTATAAGTGCGATCGGGTTACGTAATACGTCGTTAGATAGAAAAGATTTCGTACTAAAAAAAATTCTCAGACTGTTTTGTGTTGCTTGACTCTGTATTGCTTGAGCACGCGTCAAAGATGGACACCAGCCAAGTGAAAATACGCCATATTTTACAGTTTTCGATAAAGGCGAAAATGCAAAGCAGTCGGCTGAAAATTTGAATAGTGTTTATGGTACTGATACTGTAACAGCCAATCATGCGAAGTTTTGGTTTCGTCGATTCCGTTCCTCTAATTTTGATATCAAAGATGCACTACGCTCTGGAAGGCCAATTGTGTAAAATATCAATAATATAATGGAAACATCTAAGGACTGTTTTCGATTATCCAGGAGCTAAACATTGCACAACAAACTATTTAGAGCAATTTAAATAAGCTTGAATACAAAAAGAAGCTCGATGTATGGGTGCCACGGGGGATAACGCAAAAAAATTTCATGGACCAAATTTCCATCTGCAAATCGCTGCTGAATTGCAACAAAATCGATCCCTTTCAGAAGCGGATGGCTAATGGTGATGAAAATTGGGTTACTTACGACAACGGCAAGCGAAATCGGTCGTGGTCGAATAGCGGTGAGTCAACACAAACGGTGGCCAAGCCAAGATTCACGGTCAGGAAGGTTTTGCTATTGACCTAAATCGGATCATTCTAACTATGATAAATAAAACCTCCAATTTAATGCAAAAATAAATATAATAATAATGCTAGACCTAATCTAGCAAAATATTTAAAATTGTGACTGGTGGAAAAAGTAGAAAATATGGGAAAATTTATGTTTTTTGTTATTGTCTTGCTCAGCTTTTTTAATATTTTTCAACAGCTTAATGAAATGCAGCCGTTTAGCTATAGGCTACTATTGAAAGGAATATTTATTGGAATTTTAGAATCTATGTCGTTTTCACTCTCTTTTCTAAGGAATGCCCCATACGTAGCTACAACTGTGAGGTCATCGATTGGATATTAAGAGACTAACTAGCAGTTTGTTTAGAAAACTGTGAGCCTAGGAGATGAGTAGACTTTGTCTGAGGCTGCCACGAAAAAGATGCTCACAATTGACCTATAGAAATTATTGTGTGAAACAATAATGTCATTATAATAAAACAAATTGTATAATAGACAATAAAAAAAAAAACATACTACATCATTAACGACACACACCAACAACAAACGGCTTGTAAAACAACGAGCAAATAGAGTGCCGAGTAACTAAAATCGAAGTAGAAATCGAATTATTACCAGGCAACTTTTACATACCAACATATGTACATACATAAATACAATACTTACTACATATATGCACATTGTGAACAAGTGTAGAAATCACACATTGCACGAATTTGAGCATGACATAAATATTTGCATTAGTAAGTAATAAAATTAATTTATTGTAAATTCAATTAAATTTGATTAACCATCAATTGGCATAGCAAGGTTTATAACTTCAACATAAATTTACAATCATACATATGTATGTGCATACATACTATATAGATATCTAAGTACATATGTATATATGTACATATATGTATGTATATGTATGTATGTATATATGTACATTAAACAACAAAGATGTTAGTGTATAAAGATGCATAGTTTTTAATGGTCCACGGCCTTTATTCTCCACATATTTCACCTTTGAACGTGAACGTGAAATTTGTGGGCAATTTGTTATATAGAAAATTGATTGCCACTGATTGATTTATAACACTTGGCGCTTGGAAATGCCATTTTCAACGGAATTTGATGAAATTCGTAGTTTTTTTGTCGCTTATGGAAATTCGTATATTTAGATCGCATAAAAATCCACTGTGCACGAGTAAAAGTTTTGCGTCGAATTATTTAAAATATTAAATAAATACAAATATGTAGGCATACATTTTTTATGAAGCGTTTTTCAGATTTCTACCAGCGGCGCTACTCGCACTTCTCACATTTTTCTTTTCAACAAATAAATAGTATTTCGTAGTAATTTTTTTTTTGGAATTTAATTTTTCCTTCCAACCTAAAATCAAAGCTTCGCACTCATATACATATGCACCGCCAAAAAAACAATTACCAGGTGTATTAAATGATGTGCCACTCCATACACTTCGCCGACACGAATTTTCATTTCGATTTGTGAGCGTTGAAATAAACAAATATTCAACATTCAAAAATTACGCTAACACAGTAGCCACAAAAACTGACGCACTCATCAAAAAGTAAGCAGCAAGCGATGCGAAAAATAATTTTTAATTGTTTTGTTTAATAGCAAAAAAAAACAATCACTTTGATTTGTCTAAACGCCAAACATTGAACTGACCCACTCGCGCGCGCACCCACTTTAGGTGTGTGTGTGTGCCTGTGTGTCTGTGTGTGTGTGTGTGCTCCTCGTTAACAGGCAACGCGCGTCCGCTTCCGACTCGAAATGAAATGAAAATGAGGCCACTTAACAGGAAAAGAATTCGTATGAAAGCCATAGAGCTATAGCTGCTGGAAGAAAAGCTGTGAAAGCTGCGTTAAACGAGCAGATATTGAGCGCAAAAGATGCTGTACTACACTCAAAAGTGAGAAAAAGCACAGGGCACAGGGCACAGAGTACAGAGCACAGGAGTAGAAGCAGTTGAGATGGATGTCGCATTGACTTCCTGGTTGGTGATTGTCTTCACAGCACACTCCATAGCCCGCAATTTGCGGCATTGTATTTACATTAAATATATTGTCCCATAAAGTTTTGTAAATGAGTGGCTGCCGACGCTGAGCGGCGTGTTTGAGCGCGAGAGTGAAAGCTTTGGCATTGCACTCCATTGTTGACTTCGTTAATCACTCTCACTCTCATTTTCACTTTTACGCAAACGTTTTATTTCTCTGACGACGGTTTTCGAGCTCCAAAACTCGGGCCACACACACACCCTTCCTTGCTCAGCCAATTATTTGCGGTCGATTCTGTTGTTACTTTTTTTTTGTAATTGTTGTCTGATTTTATGTTTTCCTTGCGTTCTTATGGAATTTTAATAGCTTTTGTTTATTTACGAAAATGGTCGGAAGAGTGGTTGTTGTTTGTTTTTGTATTGACCTTTATAGCATAGCAAATTCATCGCACTTTCGCAAGCACTGGCAGCTTAGCTTAGCATCTAAACGCAAAGTAAGCGGTAGCTAAACAATTAGGTTAATTATGAATTGTCTTTGTGCTCTTGAAACTAAGTAACTATTCCTAGCAGCCAGTATTTGAGGCAAAATTGGTTTGACATTTTTGCTTTCTAATATTTTTTGATTCCAAAAATCTATTAAAGCAGTAGATTGGAATTCGATTGGAAGTTGATCACAAAAATAAAATAAAGCGTTGTACGTGAACCGGTTGATAAGCTCGCGGCCGAAGTTAGCAATAACTCACGATATATTTACTGAAAACACTAATTTCGGAACCCATCCAACTTATATTTCACATTTGACAGTTTTTGAGTGAGTATGTTTGTTACGCTTTCACGCTCAAACGACTCAATGTTGAAAAATTTATATTCAATGAAATAAATAAGTTCAATTACTTATTTCACTATAGCGACCGGGCAGATATCGATAAGATTTGGCACATATGAAATGTATGATTCATAATAAATGTTGCCGTATAAGCTATGTTTTACGCGGAGTTGCCACCTGTTTAACAAGTTGAATTCAATTAATAAGAAAAATCAAATATTTCAATATAGATGTCAAACGAAAGAGGTTTAATAAAACTTTATTTCGAAAATATTTTGTATGAAAATTGATACCTGTTTAAAGATAAAATAAGTTAAATGGAATTTTACAACATGGGTGTCAAACAAAAAAGGTGTAAGGTAGCTTAATATCAAAAGAACTATTTCTGTTTAAAAAGTTAAATATAATAATAATAATAATAAACGATAATATTAATTTGTGAGCTCAAGGCCAGTGTATAAGGAAAAGTATATTGGAAAAAAGACAACAACAGTCAGGAGTGGTAGAAATTATAGCTATTTCGGAGATCACCACATCTCCTCATCAGATTTCTTTCCTGACTCCACCGGTATTCGAACCAACAACCTACGACTTGCTGGGCAAGTGCGTAGCCAATGGACGGCTTTGGTCACAAATTAATATTATCGTTTAATAAAAACAGGCCGGAAAATCATAGACATATGAATAATAATAATAAGTTAAATCAAATATTGCAATATACAAACATATAACGGGTTTTTCAATAGGAACGCTACAAAAGTTTTTTTTTTTTAAATAAAACAAAAACGGTTTGGGATATGAATTAAATTCTTTATTCCTGTGAAAGTACATTCGATGGCATTCTCGATTTCTTTTGCATGGGCACCACGGGCACGCTTGCAGAAGTCCAGACGCTGAACCCAATTTTCGACGTTTTCAAGCATAAATCGACCGATACTGCTGCAATTTCACGTTCGATATTCGTACGAAGTGCATCAATCGTCGCTGGCTTGTTGGCATAGACCATAGACTTGACGTAGCCCCACAGGAAATAGTCTAACGGCGTCAAATCGCACGACCGAGGTGGCCAATTGTCTGGGCCATTTCGCGAGATAACACGTTCACCAAATTTGGTTTTACCAATAAATAGATTGCGACATTCGCTGTGTGGCTTGTGGCGCCGTCCTGTTGGAACCACATACTGTCCAAGTCCTTTTCATCCAATTCGGGCCATAAAAATTCGGTTATCATTGAGCGGTAGCGATTCACATTCACAGTAACGTGCCGGTCTTGATCATCACGGAAGAAGTACGGCCCAATGACGCCACCGGCGCATAAACCGCACCAAACCGTAATTTTTTCGGGATGCAATGTTGACTCATGGGGTACGCGTGGATTGCTGCCTGTCCAATAACGCATATTTTGTTTATTGACGAAGCCATTCAGCCAGAAATGACGACGACCATAAATTGGACGTAGCGCTCTTAAAGTTGAGGCTATTGACTCCGAATTTCTTTAGTTAATTTTAATAATTTCGACTCGTTGTTGGAACGTATATCTTTCCATAATGAAAGGGCAAGCCTTACTGAAGAGAAATGTCAAAAGAGCGGGGGAAAATATGGCGTCCTTTGCTGTCACTATCGGTCTACTTCTGTAGCGTCCCTATTGAAAAACCCGTTATATGTATGTACTAGGTGTCAAACAAAAAAAGTTGTGAAAATATTTTGGGATAGGGTAAACATCTGTCTTAAAAAGGGAAGTGAATTCAATTGAATGAATAAGGTAAATAAATTTAAGGATGGTTGCCACCTGAATAAAATTATAAATATAATCAAATTTAAAAGTTATGTAACTAAAATGCAACTAAAGTTTTATACAAAAATGGCGCTGAAGAGGATTCCCGCCTGTTTAAAAATATCAATTTAATTAAATTTATAAGCTAACTCAAATATAACAGTATTGGTGTGAAGCGAAAGGTTTTATATGAAAACGGGTTTCAAGAGGTTTGCCACCTTTTTATAAACTTTTATTGTATTCAATTATTGATAAGGTAACTGCAATTGTATATAATATACTGATGTCAAACGATAAAAGGTTAAGAAAATTTAATTTCAAACATATTTTAGAGAGAGTTGCCATCTATTTAAAATTTTAAATTCAATAAAATTTATAAGATAAATGAAATATTGCAATAGAGTATAACGGCGAAGTAGCTTAACCCCCAATAAGCAACTAAATTCGACGATATATTTATTGTGTTACTAAAAGCAATCAAAGCATCATTCAATACCTACATACATCTATTTAGATAATTGCTGCAAAAGAGAAAAATACATGCTGCTAAGGAATAAACACTAAATTATAAATAATATTTGGTTAATGTATACAAAATTGTTTTTTCTTTTTTTCAGTAGATACGAAAAAAAGACACGTGATGGGTAAACGCTACTACTAAGCTGGAGAGTGTTGCTGCTGGCTATTTTTCCATGGCGGAAATCAGCCATATGTATAAAAAATGACGCGGAATCCAGTGAAGACCGCTGTTATCTTCGTATTAATCTCCATATTTAGAGGCACTCCTTTAAAACTTCTGAATAAAATTTGTTAATATTTTTTTATTTTATTTTAGGGAACGCCCCTCAGTAATTGTAGTTTATGAGGGAAACCGACGGTCATAATTGGATGTAGGTATCGTAAAGGTTACATTTTCATTTGAAAAAATCACGATTTAATTGTAATTCGGTTATTTTTATTTTTTTGATTCAATTTGATCGATATGTTGATACAATAAAAAATAATCGTTATTCTTGCAATTAAAATTGCTCAATCATAATAAAAGCAAAAAAATTTGTCGGCGATGACAATTTGTTTTATGATCGAAAAAAGTTTCACAAATCGATGCGGATTTGATTTTTTAATAGGGATTAAGAGACGAATGCGAAATTTCTCTGTTGTCCATTGTGATTGAACTTTTGGCCGTCGAACTTTCGTCGCGCTGCCTGACGCTTATCGTACGCGTCTCTGCACATAGACATATGCGGACCTTAGCTGCGACAATCAATTTGGCTACTTGTTTTCTGATCAGATGATACCAAGTGGCTTTGTGGATGTTTCTATGCTGCGACAGTACCAGCCAACGCCGGGAAGTTGAAGAATACATCGACAGTCCATGCCCAATGGATAAACCTCTAACAAACGTAAGACTTTCAGAAGTTCAGTCTGAAATTTCGCGGATAAAAAATTCAAAGTCTCCACGTCACGACAATATCGACGCATGGACAATCAAAAATCTTCCTAAGAAATGCCCTTTATTTTTAGTGTTGGTTTTTAACTGTAGCTTCAGGCTGAGTCATTTTCCTACGCAGTGGAAATGTGCTGAAATAATTATGATACCAAAGCCAAACAAGCCGGAATATGAGTTATCTTCATATAGGCCAATAAGTCTACTGACAATATTCTCGAAAATACTCGAAAGAATATTTCTTCGAAGATTACTGTCAGAGCTGGAAAGGCAATCGATCATTCCAGATCATCAATTTGGTTTCAGA
Organism: Anomoia purmunda; assembly: GCA_951828415.1. Lineage (NCBI taxonomy): Eukaryota > Metazoa > Arthropoda > Insecta > Diptera > Tephritidae > Anomoia > Anomoia purmunda. Next base: position 23,075,022 of record OX639993.1, read on the forward strand.
CAAATGCACGGTACACCGGAATAATGTCATCGCATTGTGAAAGCTATACTATGTAGCCTGGAAGAGAAGAAGTATTGTTGTGCGATTTTCCTAGACATTCAGCAGGCATTTGACAGAGGCTGGCACTCAGGCCTACTGTATAAAATTAAAAAAATACTAAATCTCGGACATACACGAGTCACCTTCACATTGAGAAAAGAAGAGTGCCCCAGTGTAAATCTTAATGGAGTCATAATTCCTAAATCCAATAGTGTAAGATACCTCGGATTACATTTTGATAAAAGACTTACTTGGCGTGAACATATCAGAGCCAAGAGAACACAGCTCAAAATTAAAACAAGAAAAAGATACCAGTCAAAAACTCTTAGACAGATTGCTAACGCTCCGTGGTATATACAAAATATCCATCTTCACAAGGATCTGAAAACATCTACGGTGATTGACGAAATAAAAAGATACAGTTCTAAGTACATCACAAGACTAAATTTCCATCCCAACACACACGCCATAAACTTATTAGACAACAGTGAAGACTCACGACGACTGCAAAGACTGCATCCTCTGGGCCTGCCGTTTAGATTGTAAGAATTAATTAAGTATTTAATGCAAATAATAATCATACGATACATTTACTGATCACCCTTACTTAAAGGCCAAATTGCACTTAATGCATCAATGTAAATTACATTAGTCAATTTCATTTACTTATTGTTTTACGACAGATTGTAAATAAAGATATGTAATATAAAAAAAAAGAAGTTTTCAATGAAATTAAAATGAAATAAAAAATAAAAATATTTACTCGATAGTGACGCTCTCTTTTCCTTTCAATGTCTTTTTTGTGCATTAATATTAAAAATGCCAGTTTTACAATAAAGATCTGAACATGTATTAAATTTCAAGAAATGGCACGTGCCGTACTACGAATAGTTTGGTCACCCCAATTATTATATTATATGTACTTATGTAAAACCTGTAATAATAATATATGAATAGTTAAGCTTATCATAATTATAAGTAAAGCTTGTAGAATTAAATAATAAACAATTTATAAAAACGGTGTGATATTTATTTTCAGAATATAATCTACGTAAAAAAATGTGGGTGCCAATAATTTTAAATTGATAAGATTATCGGCTTTTTATAATTAAGAGTATTCTAATGAAAATATTGAAATTGAAATATTGAAGAGGTTCTCATTTTAATTTTGCAGGTTATCTAATAGATTTTATTAAAAAGTTTTCATCTTAGTTTTACAAATTATCTTCTTGATTTTATTCAAAAGATATATCCAGTTCTTATTGGAAAAAAAACCATAGAGAAATCCGCGAAATTTCGTTTTGATGCATAGGGCATTTTAGGTGGTATTTTTACTCTGTGCGTTAGTGGAATCATTTTGACGGCCAAGCTATTTTACTGAATTTAAAACTTAAAACAAAAGTTGGTGTTTGCTGGTGGCGAATATGCAATCAGTAATTGCCGGTACCCATTTTACAAGAAGCTCTTCTAAGGAAACATTTCCTTAAAATGGCCCCAAAGATATGGTTGGCTTAAAATGAGTAAACAAGTTGACAAAGTTTGAAGACAACACATTTCCCTAATTTACAGTAGTATTTACTTTCTTTTAGGAAAAAATTAAGTTGTTAGAATGTTTTTTTTTTATTAATGTTGAGGACAGTTTTGTTTAACTTGTCTTTCCTTAGTTTGAAGAAATCCTAAATAAAGGGGTGTTTTCCAATGAAATGAAACATTTGAAAAAGAAATGAAACATTTGAATTTTTATTTTATCTTTATTTTTGCCGTTTTATATTTAATTTTTATTGTTTTAAAATAGTATGCATATGCTTAAATAAAAATGCTTAGATTTAACTGTTTACAATGTGCGTATGAACAGGAGGATATCTTATATATTTTATGTTAGAAAGTTCCCATTCTAAATTATTATTAATATTAAGTAAATTTACAGCCTCAAAAAACAGTAACTCTAAAATAAGGAAATTGATTTCTTGCTTAAGGAAATACTTTTTTCTGCGTGTAGTACGGAATTACCTCACCAATTTCCTCACGATTTCATTTTATGAGCAAAAGACTTATGAAATAGTTTTTTATAAGAATTTAATCAGAATAAAAAAAATGTAAAGTGTTAAGAAGCCTTATTTCCGTGTTAGCTACCGAATTACATACATATGTACTTTGAAAATGAATTACATATTACGTGAATCAGAAAAATCTATTTTAAAGTAATAAAATACATTCAGTTGAATTCGGCAGTTGCACAAACAATTAACAAATGTTTATTGACTACTAATAAGTAGTGCGAAAAAGGCTTACGATTCAATTTACAGTCTTAATACTAGAGTGGTAAAAACTTCACTCAAGACATCTTACATTAATCTCATTCTCCGAGCAAGTACCACTTATAGGCGGCCTGATAATAAGTATATAAATATAGTACAGTAGTAGGAGCAATCAGGATAGATATTGGGCCCGTTTCTTTGTAACCGAGTTACAAAAGAACACTAGGCAGGATAATGAATTGCATGTAAAGCAACAACATTAACTCGGAAAACTATGCGAGTTGATCCAACTCGGTAAAATGATATCCGACCTGAACTGTATGGTTGCGAAAAGTGAAAAAACTGCGCTATTGTGAATAAGCCGGAGGAAAAGACATGGGAAATTTTAATTTAAGACCTAATTCATTTTTATTTGCATAGTATATTTAAATGTAAAGGGGTCTTCAATAGGGACGCAACAAAAGTAGACCGATAGTGACAGCCAACGACGCCATATTTTCCCCGCTCTTTTGACATTTCTCTTCAGTAAGGTTTGCCCTTTCATTATGGAAAGATATACGATCCAACAACGAGTCGAAATTATTAAAATTTACTACCGAAATTCGGAGTCAATAGCCTCAACTTTAAGAGCGCTACGTCCAATTTATGGTCGTCGTCATTTCCGGTTGAATGGTTTCGTCAATAAGCAAAATAGGCGTTATTGGACAGGCAGCAATCCATATGTACCCCATGAGTCAACATTGCATCCCGAAAAAATTACGGTTTTGTGCAGTTTATTGGCCGGCGGCGTCATTGGGCCATACTTCTTCCGTGATGATCAAGACCGGCACGTTACTGTGAATGTGAATCGCTATCGCTCAATGATAACCGAATATTATTGGACCGAATTGGATGAAAAGGACTTGGACAATATGTGGTTTCAACAGGACGGCGCCACAAGCCACACAGCGAATGCCACAATCGATTTATTGAAAACCAAATTTCGTCAACGTGCTATCTCACGAAATGGCCGAGACAATTGGCCGCCTCGGTCGTACGATTTGACGCCGTTAGACTATTTCCTGTGGGGCTACTTCAAGTCTATGGCCTATGCCAATAAGCCAGCGACGATTGATGAACTTCGTACGAATATCGAACGTGAAATTGCAGCAGTATCGGCCGTGGTGCCCATGCAAAAGAAATCGAGAATGTCATCGAATTTACTTTCACAGGAATAAAGAATTTAATTCATATCCCAAACCGTTTTTGCTTTATTTAAAAAAACTTTTGTAGTGTTCCTATTGAAAAACCCGATATAACTAGATCAACAAATAAATCTCATGCTTTATGAAAGATCCTAACAGGGTTGCTTTTGCAACTAAATGAAATTTTATCCGAGCTGTGGCGTTCTTTTGCAAGTTGGTTACATTAAAACGGGCCCATTATTAGTTTTTAAACATTAATGTAAATGATCGTAATTTTTTGCTGGATTAAACTTTTACCAATTCCTTTCTAGCAAGAGCGGCTTAACACATTCACCAATACATAAACAAATCTAGCACTTTACATAAATTCCATCCCAGAGGCTCAATTTTCGGCCACTTTTTGCAGCAATTGGGGTCGTATGTATGTCAGCAATAATGCGCCGAATATTCTCTTCCAAGACGTAAATCGTCTCGGGCTTATCTGAGTAGACAAGCAACTTTACATAACCCCACAAAAAATAGTCCAGCGATGTTAAATCGCACGATGTTGGTCGTCACGCCGCAGGTTCACGACGCGAGGTGATGCGCTCAACAAAAGTTTCCTTCAATAAATTTATTGTTTCGTTGACTGTAGCGCCGTCTTGGTGGAACCAAAGGTCGTCCACGTCAACATCCTCCATTTCAGGCACGAAAAAGTCATTAATCATGGATTTATAGCGTTCCCCATTAACTGCAACATTATGGTCGGCTTGATTTTTGAAGAAATATGGGCCAATGATACCATCTGTCCATAGATCACACCAAACATTGACTTTTTTAGGATGTAACGGCGTCTCAAATATGGCATGTGGATTATCAACACTCTACTCCATGCGACAATTTTTATTCAACCAAAAGTGAGCTTCATCCAACCCGACCGAATATTGGACGCAGGGCGTGATACCAATACATCTCGCGAGATCGCGAGAACCGAATCATTATTTTGGCTATAAATTTGCACGATTTGCAAACGTTGTTCCAGAATAAGTCTGTTTATTATGAAATGTCAAACCAAACTGAGTATAAAGCAAACTAACAGCGGTCAAAAAGACCAACTTCAAAAAAAGTATGGCCTCATTGAAAAAGGCACGTTTAAAAAACACCCTTTAGATTACAGATATTATTCTTATTGTGTTGTTTAAATGAAAGTATCGAAATTCACCTTAGTACATAAATGCATAACTGTGCGAGAAAATAAATACGTGCGCATTTAAATAAATGCATCAACAAATACTTGGCTACCATACACGACATACATACAAGTTTATATCGCTTATCTATGTACAAAAATAGACGCCAAAAAGCGGCAGTGCTACCGGTAAAATGTAGACAAAACGCAAAACATAAACATAAACAACTATGGTATCTATCTATTTATAGATAGATACGAATACTTTTATCGGCAGCCAAAGCAGGAGCACATGTCGGTCAACCAAAGAACCAAACAACCAAACAACCAACCACTCGAAAACGAACAATCAGCTGATCATCGGCGGGCGAAAGATAAGTGATAAGAGGATGGTGAACAGCTGATGAAGCCAAACAAACAATAATATTGAAAGCGAAAGTAGAACTAAAAAAAAAAACAAAATGCGTTGCAAACAGAGAAGAAACTGAATGGAGCAGGTAAAGAAAAAAAAATGCACTTAGCAGAAAGCACTAAAGCTACAAAGATTTCGAAAAAAAACTACCTTACGCCAAAGCTATGAAGCACACGAACGAGCTTTTACAGGATGTTAAGGATTAAGGATGCCTTTCGATTATTTTAATACAGGATTTTACTTCAGTGACTGAGCAAAGTTGGTGGCGTACGCGTGAACGGATGGATGATGCGTGAGTGTTTCGAAAAAGTTATTGAGGAGCTGGTGTGTGTGTTTTAAATTCTTTATCTTGGCAATTGCAATTGGTGGTGGTTGGTGGTGGTGGGCGTGTATGCTGTATGCGATGATAGAATTTAGAAGAAGTGAAAAATTTTCTGAATTATGTGATGAAGATACTAATGCGAAATGCTAAGTGCAATAAACCCTATTGGATTGATTTCCAAATGAAAAGTGAAAATGCTAAATTGATTAGAAAAAATGTTATGAGTATAATGGCTAACACTCACATAAAGTGGAATGTTTAATGCATACGCCCATACATACATACGTTGGGCATAAGTTAAGTATGCATTAACGAAAAATTGTGTCAACGCTGCCTGCGACAAAGCATAAATTATGCTAGAGGTTTTACTACAATTTGCAGAAATTTCTTACATGACAGAAAAAACGGAATACAGGCATTTTTTTTTACTTTCTTATTAGAAAACCATCTACTTTAAAAATGCCTTATTTTATTATATAGCGATTTCTAGTATCAATGTATTTTGCGTAGATGACAACCAAATTGAAATCGCTTTTGAAGTGAAAAATTTGTATCTAACGTAAAGTAACACACCCAAAAAAAAATGTCTTATACCGAGCAACAGCGATTTGCAATCGTCGTCAACTGCCCACATTCGCTTATTAACGTGCACACATGCAAGTACATACACACCCACACAAACACACGAACACATATTTAGTAAATACAAAAAAATCGCGTTAGTTGGAAAATGTTTGGATGCTGGGGAAAAGTTGTTGGCACTTTTTTATAAGAGGCATACAACCATACACCAAATACACACACACATATATATTTAGCCACCTGTAATTGGGAGTGCGTTGGACTGTTTTGAAAATAAAAAAAAACAAGAAAAAAAACCCCGTCGAAAATTTGGTAGCGTAGATCGAAAATATATTCAAGAGTATAGGAAAATTTGAAACCAATGTGCCCATAATTTCGAAAGTGGTATAAGTGACTTTTTTTTCTCGTTTAGCTATAATTAAAGATAACTGCAAACCTTAAAATTAAATTAGAAAATATGTTTTAATTGCCTTTTATGTGGAAAACGAACAAATTTTGTTGTTGTTGTTGTTGTAACAGCATAAAACATTGCCCATAAAATTTCGGAGAATGCTGCTGAAGTGACAGTCCTTGGCCGTATATAAATCCGGGTCGTTCCGGTATCGTAGAACCGACTGTCGTGCGAACGGAACGAATTTTGTCTTCAACTTCCGTTTCCGCGACCAAAGTTCGGTTCGGTTTTCCGTTCGGTATCGGCCGAAAAACCGAGCTTTGGCCGAACATTTGTAATTTTTTTTTTAAATTAAAAAGTTGTGAAAAGTCTTAGTTTTAGATATTATGTTTGTTTGTCTTTGAAAAAAAGTCAAATAAAACTTTCAGCCGTTTCTTTGTAACCGAGTTGCAAAAGAACACTAGGTTGGTGACGAATTGCATGTAAACCAACAACACTAACTCGGACAAATATGCGAGTTGAACCAACTCGGTAAAATGATATTCGACCTGAGATGTAGTGTTGGGCAGTGAAAAAACTGCGCTATTGTGAATGAGCCGGAAGAAAATACATGGGAAATTTTAATTTAAGACCTAATTCTTATTTGCATAGTATTTTTAAATATATAAATACGTCAACCTAAAATTTGTTTGCAAAATTTCCGATCTTAAATAGCACTAAAGAAAGCGCAGCTTTCATGAACGAACCGAACAGGGTTGCTTTTGCAACTAAAAGAAGTTTTATCCGAGTTGGAGCGTTCTTTTGCGATTCGGGTACAAAGAAACGGACCCAATACTGAAAGAAATTAATCATTACTTAACGAATTTAAGACTTTTCGCAATGAACATCTTCTCTCAAGAAATTGTGACATTTCTGAATAAATTTTTAAAATCCATATTTTCAGTTGAAAAAAATTGATTGGAAATATCAGCCCATCTAGTAATAGGTCTTGCATTAGGAACGCTACAAAAGTTTTTTTAAATAAAACAAGAAAGGTTTGGGATATGAATTAAATTCTTTATTCCTGTGAAAGTACATTCGATGCCATTATGTATGGAACTCGATTTCTTTTGCATGGGCACCACGGCCGATACTGCTGCAATTTCGCGTTCGATATTCGTACGAAGTTCATCAATCGTCGCTGGCTTGTTGGCATAGACCATAGACTTGACGTAGCCCCACAGGAAATAGTCTAACGGCGTCAAATCGCACGACCGAGACGGCCAATTGACAGGGCCATTTCGTGAGATAACACGTTCACCAAATTGGGTTTTACCAATAAATCGATTGTGACGTTCGCTGTGTGGCTTGTGGCGCCGTCCTGTTGGAACCACATACTGTCCAAGTCCTTTTCATCCAATTCGGGCCATAAAAATTCGGTTATCATTGAGCGGTAGCGATTCACATTCACAGTAACGTGCCGGTCTTGATCATCACGGAAGAAGTACGGCCGAATGACGCCGCCGGCCCATAAACCGCACCAAACCGTAATTTTTTCGGGATGCAATGTTGACTCATGGAGTACGCGTGGATTGCTGACTGTCCAATAACGCATATTTTGGTTATTGACGATGCCATTCAGCCAGAAATGACGACGACCATAAATTGGACGTAGCGCTCTTAAAGTTGAGGTCATTGACTCCGAATTTCTTTGGTTAATTTTAATAATTTCGACTCGTTGTTGGATCGTATATCTTTCCATAATGAAATGGCAAACCTTACTGAAGAGAAATGTCAAAAGAGCGGGAAAAATATGGCGTCGTTTGCTGTCACTATCGGTCTACTTTTGTAGCGTCCCTATTGCAAGACCCTATATATAATTACATATTCAGTGCTGCAGATCAGCTTTACACCAATATACATAATCAGTTGCGAGATAGAAATGTCGATAGACTACTGTTTTTATTTTACAATAAAAATTTATGAAATTTCGAGCATTTTTGATCGTTATTTTTCAAACATCAATATGTATATGGAATATCTATGCGTGAATTAAATGGGTATCTTTTGTTTTTAATAACAATAATGAAAATGTAAAATTTTTTAAAATATATGAATTTATTATTTTAGACCTTGAATATCTTCTGTTCGGCTTTGGATTAAATTGGCTGGTTCGGCCCTAAAAATCGGTGTTCGTTCGTTCGTTCTCTATTTATATGATATTTTCAGGTTTTATCTAATTTTGAAGTGTAAACATTTATTAAGGATTCAGATTTTTGTTTATATACCAAATACGCAATATTTCTGTAAATCATCATAGACCACTACCAAAATAAACTGATTGAGATATCGATAAATCAGCTATGACAATAAAATACGAATTTTTTTTCAAATTTAAATCAGTTAATAATTTTATGGAGCAACCCAATTTTACTTTCATTGACTTTTTAGTTCTCGAAAATGTTCCTCAAAGAACGTATGAAAGGAAGGTATTAAAATATTTTCTATTTCCCATAGTAAGGTCAAAAAGTTTTTGGCCTAAACTATAAAATGAAGGGTTAATCTCAAACATAACTCCATATCACAATGACCGCCGTAGTCGAGTGTGTTACGTGAGGTTGCAGTCAACTGGTGTACCCGATGTTCCAATCTCGGCCGGAGTACTTAACATAAAATTTATTTAGAGAACGGTTTGGTCCGATATTTGTAATTATAAGACGAAGAAGATATGTACCCATACCCAAGTATACTAAAATGACCAGAACCACGAGCTGATTCGATATAGCCGTGTCCGTCTGTCTCTCTGTCTGCCTGCTTGAACGCAAACTAGTCTCTCAGTTTTAGAGATATCTAAATGAAACTTGGTAGGCAGATGTATTTTTGTAATGTATTAATCATTTGTCGGAACCGACCAGATCGGACATTATATATTGTAACTACTATACAACTGATTGTTCAGATATGACGTTTTCCATTATAATTCCTATACCAAAGCCGTTGAGAACATGAAATTTGACAACCCTGTCCTTGAAAAGTGTGTGAGTATTAAGATCGGATAACTATAACTTATAGTTTCGATCAACTGATTATACAGATATGAGGTTTTGCGTTATAACTCCTAAACTAAAGTAGCTAAGAACATGAAGTTCGGCAATCCATTCACTTATCATTAATTAAAAATACTCAACAAAAATCATCGAGATCGGACCAATACAACTTATAGCTCTCATACAACTGATTGTTCAGATAGGAGGTTCGGCGTTATAACCCCTAAATTAAAATAGATAATAATTTGAAATTTGGCTCTTCTCTCACTTATAATTAATTGAAAGTGCACAACAAAAATTATCAAGATCGGATCACTATAGCTAATAGCTCTCACAAAACTGATTATTCAGATATGAGGTTTTGCGTTATAACTCCTACACTAAGGCAGCTAAGGGCATGAAATTTGGAACTCCTTTCACTTATAATTAAAACAAAGTGTACAATGAAAATGAGCAGGATCGGATTTCTATAACTTATGGCTCCCATACAACTGATTGTTCAGATATGAGGTTTTGCTTTAAAGCTTCTATATTTAGGCAGTTAATACCGTGAAATTGTGTTGGCCATTCACTTATCAAATCTTACCAGGTCTACAGGGAAAATCATTAAGAATAGGTTTCGGTTGGAAACTTTAACATTTAAGCATTCCTTGGAATGCGATTGAGCCAACTTGGACTGCATGTATTGCTAGAAAATTTTCCTACTATCTATAAAATAGCAAACTGTGATTGATTTGTTATTGACCAGTTTTTCTGCGGGCAGTTTCTACAAGAGCGATAACATATGAAACCTCCTACTGTGACCATTACGGGATATTTGTTAGCTCTAACGCTTACATTACCTTACATTTCTATATGTATCTTTAAATGTAAATTTATTTCTAGAAAAATACAATTTATTTTATCAGAATTAATTTACTTTTTTTGATTGTATTTTATTTTTTATGAGAAAAATAAATAACATTTTAAAATTTAATTTTTTTCACGCTAATAATGCAGTAGTTTAAATTAAATTTTTATGTATTCATGAATGGTATGAAGGCTTCGGCAGGTCCGAAGACAACATTTCTTTACTTGTTTCTAATAGCGACGGCGACCGTTCAGAATCGGCGTAAAACTGCAGGCCACTCAATTTGGAGAAGTTCGGCCAAATATCAAGCTATGGTGTAAGCGTCAAATTATTATTATTATTATGATCACTTTCAAATTAAAGGCACAAGTATTTAGCAACATAGTACCAACTGGGTTCAATTGCCAATTTGTTTTTTTTTATCTAAGAACCCAGTTTAAAAAACAACCAAGTTTTAAAGCTGTTTAAAGTGGTATCTTCTATTTTTGAGTTGTGAAAAGGTAACTTACATCAGCAGTTGGATATAATCTAACCGTTTAAAACTTACGCCCCTTCGGCCGCATATATTTATATAAGTAAATAGTATAACAAAATATTTCTCAGCATCCATTTCGCATTTTCCCGAACAGTAAGGGGAGACAATTCGGAGTTGAAGTGTTTTTTGTCGCCACCTAATCGGCGAGAGTGGCAAAACGGCAGAGCGGGCAGTAGAGAAAAGCGGTGCGAGCGCATTGGACAAAACAAAGCTAACAAAAATGAGAATGGTGTGGGCCAGTGTCAGTTTAAATAGTTAACAAAGGCTTGCCCTAACCAGAGAGGAGGATTGTGGTGTAGCGACGAAGGTTTGAAATGGATACTGGTTGGGTTGGGGCGAGACAAGGAGTGGTGCTTGAGATGGCGCTTTGTTTTTTATAATTGAGTATGAAAACTTTGGGGGCTTCTTTGTGAATACTTCCAAGCGGCGGTGTTTAGTTGAGGTGGAATATTATGCACACAGAAATTTTTTTTCCCTATAGTTGTCTTCGCGTCAGTTAATATTTCATGTTCAACTTGATGTGGGTAAATGAATAGTAGGGGTTGTGGATAATCGTCATTAATAATTTGTGATAAATATTTAATTTAAGTGCAGCGTTTTGTAGACCTGCAAAGTAAAAAAAAAAAAACTACATCAAACACTTAATGGTTTTCGAAAAGTTTTTCCTCGCTGAGTTGAACATTAAAAATAAAAGAAAACTTTTAGAAAAATTTGAGAAAATCACTCAATTGAAGTCTTGTAACATTTTAGGCAGGAGAAAGGAAGGAAGTAATGTATTGGATTTTGTACACCTGCGGGCATTGAAATAGTAGCGCAACGTATTGCCAAATTTTCACACAGTATTTGTCTTTATTTAAGGTTTTACTAAAAATATAGCTTACACTCCAACAAGGAACATATGAATCTAAATTTCAAAATTTGCAGAATATGTAGAAAAATTTTGCAAATTTTCACTTAAATTTCAATCATTTAACTCACCATTTTTAGAAATATTTTTAGTATGAAATTTTCTAGTCCATTCAATTTTTGTATAACAAAGTGCATGTCTTAAATGACTCGAAATTCCCGTTGATTTTTGGAAAAAAATTTTTTTTTGCTGGCGAGGCTGGGTATTTTGCTCCACTTAACGAATTCTCGAAATTTTATTGTATGGAGAAAATAAAAATTGACAGGAATGTTTGTGGATATTTTTTTAATTTATCAATTTATCGGAAGGGGCATTCATACTAAATTCCTTTTAAAGCTTTCACGGGATCCGCGGAAATAACACACTCATAGAAATTAAAACTGTTCTCGACTGGGAATTAAATCTTCTTATTATAAAGCCAGATGTAGTTGAGCTCCTTAAGCGGAAAAAACCACAGCAGGTTAACAGCATCGGTGATTCTGGTTTTGCCGAGCATACAAAGAAAGATCTGCAGAAAATACTAGGCAGACTAGAATGATTGTTTCGTCCAGTTGACCGCTGTACACAAAAATTGAGACCAAATCCAGACGAAAATAAAGACAGAAACGGAACATCCTTTTCACAGAAAGATCTACTAATACCACGTTAACATTTGCGGTGAAGTCGACAGATACACAGAGCGAAAAGACCACATAAAATGCCCTATAAATCAGAACAAACTTTAGCGAATTTCTCTATGATTTTTTTTTCCAATAAAAAGCCCTTTTTATTAAGACTGGGTATGGCTTTTCATTCAAATCAAGAAGATAATCTGTTAAACTAAGATGTGAAGTTTTCAATGTAATTAAGAAGGTGACGCGTTGAGTTAAGATGAATTAAAATTAAGAACGAATCTTGGTTTTCCAGCCGATTTCATTTTCAATAAATTTGAAAGGAAATTCACACAAATATGTATTAAGAAGATTTTCTAGTGAAAATTTCTTCGATTTTATCCCCTCTCGCACTACTTGGCCATCAAACTTTTCTAGACGTCGATCTCTTTAATTATAGGTGAACTTTTTAGCTGTGTGTAGATTCAGGCACTACTTTCGGAAGACATTATTCGTGCTTCAAAATTTTCATACAATTCTCCCATATGGATTGTCATGATAGACAATGTCCTAAAAGAATTTATGGGTCACTTGCTTGCAATAGGCAAAGTTTTATTGCGCTAGACGCAAATCGGAAACGATTGTAGCGCCAAATAAGAATAATAATTCGGTTTACACATTACACGTTTTTTTTTGTGGTGAAAAAAGTCGAGCTGGTAAAAATGTTTGAAAAGTTTATTAATTTTAAATTAGTTATGATATTACCAAATGCAGTAAAAACAGATTTTTTCTTGTCAAATGCAAAAAAACTTAAAGCAATTAATTAAAAATAACAAAAACCTTCATTTCAGTATCCATTTTTAATTGGAAATTATTTCAACTAAATATAGACATAGAATCCCGTCGATCATTAACCAAATACAAATTGATTCACGCAAATTGCACAAAGATATGTATATGCGACAACACGACATCAACAATAATAACAACAAAATTGCCGCAGCCGCAGCCGCAGCAACAGAAACAATTAAATAATTCATGCAAATTTGCGAGTGTATTTGCTCGGCGCTCGTTGCATCTGCTCCTGCACTTGCAAAGCTGATGATGGATACTCGTATCATGAATATTTTGCTTTAATTAGAATCAATTGCAACAGCACGCGCTGAGCGTACGAATCCTCAAACGACGTGATGTGCGCGGCAACAACAATGCCCACAACAACAACGGGAAAGGAATTTGGTGAATAGCAGCGATGGCATAGAAAGCAACAATCGGCGAAACGATTTTAGCGCCAACGTCAACGTTGACAAAGGAGGGCTGGTTTCTCCCACTGCGGTGCACTGCATATCTATTTACATATTTATGTATGTATGTACAGTGTTGCGAAGAAAAGAAGCAACATATACCCATACACTTTTAGAAAAGGTAAAAGTAGGCACACTTACAAAGCATAAGAAGTTTGCGTAATGCAATTTTTGGAATAAAGCAGACAGAATAAAAAATTAACCGATATAAAAAGTAGTTGGAAATACACTGGTGTGAAACAAATGTAGTATGCGAAAGTTCAGTTCTTCATCTATTTCATAGTGGACTGCCATAGAACTCACCGTACTAAAATAGAATTTTAACAAAATCTAGTGAAGAAAAATTATAAAAAATTAATTAACTTTTTGTTTCTAAAAAAACATTCCCGATTTTTATAATTTAGAAAAAAAAAACTTTTAATATCAAAATTAAAAAAAAACGCATAAATTCTACAAAAGTTAAACTTTGATTAGCTGTAACTCAGCGAGTTTTAGACCCATAAGAAACTGCTTCCAATGATCGCACTTAACAGTTTAGCAATAAAAAATGCTGTTAAAAATATACTCAATTGGAATGTATTTTTGTTTAAACGAAAAAATTATAATTTTTTAGTTACTATAAAATAAAAAACTCTGCATATTTTGAAAATTTTTTAAACATAAAGTATGGAAGTATTGAAAAATATTTCAAATCAAATGCAGAATCGGATAATTGCTTGTTTCTAGGACACCGCTATGCTAATAAAGTTATTTACTTACACGAAAAAAGAGAGAATTTCAACAACTTTTGGTTGGTAAAAAGTTTATTTAATACGATGGGCCACTTATGATTTTTAATATATTTTTATATAAGCTTAATAATAATAATATGTAGTTTTTAATTTTTTGGAAATTGTATAAAAATTAGAGAAATTTAAAAAAGTTGTCAGCATAATTTTCAGCATTTTATAATACATTTTTTTTTTAATTTTAAGAATACAGTTTTGTAGCCCAGTCAATTTTAGTATAAAAAAGATGAAGTTTCAAGTGCCTAAAACTGCGCGTTTTGATAATTTTTTTGCTGACCGTGTTGGGTATTTTCCTCCACATAACGCATGAATAAAATTTACTTTTATATTGAAGAAAATTTCCGACATCGTCAGCAAAAAAAAAAAACAAAATATCACAGATCAATGCAAAATTGTAGGCACGTGAAACTCGATATTTGTTCCATTAAAATTTAATGGGCTACAAAACTGCATATTTTCAATTTTTTGTTTTAAATACGGAGTAGCTGGAAATTGTATGATCTTTTTTTTTTAAATCTGTCGAGTTTGTATAAATTTGTCGAGTTTGTATAAATATTCTGAAAAGTTTTAAACTTTTATTTATATAGTGTATGTTATGAAATCAGCTATATTTTTATAAAAAATTATTAAAAATAATTTAATAAACATAAGTGGCCAACTGTATGATATTTAACTTTTTTGTTTATGATATGCACAACACCGTATGTTGTATATGGACTCCGAAGTCACTGAACCATTTTTTTTTTTTGTTAAAAGTTGCAGGATAATTTTATGAAGGGTGTTCCTGTGAACTTAGGGTATTATTTTTAAAGAGTTATCACCTATATGGAAAATAAAACTTTATTTAAATATGTAAGTATAGTATTGCGGTATAAATATTAAATTGAAGATATTTGCGACAAATATTTAAGAACATTTTCATCGAAAAAATATTATAACAAGAGTTACCACCTCTTCAAAAATTGAATATTAACAAATAATGTAATTCACATCAAATATTACAATATTGGTATTAAACAGAATTAATGTGAGAAAACTTTGTGCCAAAAATGTTTTGGAATAGAGTTGTCACCTTTTTTGAAAAATGTATAATTATGGAAACAAGCACACACACTTGTACATTTCGGCGAGGAGAAAGTTTATAGATATATATTGGACGGGATTACCACCAGTTTGAAATCCCGAATTGAATTAAATTTGAAATATTTATTTTGAAGAGGATTGAAAGCTGTTTAAAAAGTCGAATTTAATTAAACTATACACAAGTTATAGGTGAGGGAAACCGTAATACATACTTTTAACGGTTCGCTGTTATTTGCGAGAGTGTAAGATTTACTTAGTTGTTGTTGTTATTGTAACAGCATAAAATATTCCCGATAAACTTTTTGTGGAATTTCGCTGAGGTGACAGGCCGGATATTTATCCGGATCGTTCCGGTGCGTAGACCTGACTGTCACGGCAACGTATAGATTTACGTATTTTGCTTTTTTTTGTTTCATTGATTAAAAAAAATTAAATAAATAAAGAAATACGTATGCAGACAATAAATGAATAAATATAGTTAGGACAACGTCGGCCGGGGGTTTTTTTTTTTTAGCTTTTTATAGAAATATAGTCCATTTTTTAAATAACCACATAAATCAAAGTTTCAAGCTTTGTACAAAATTTAGCACATTTGATCATTTAAATCAGAATTTTTTGAAACTTTTCGTATAACTATGGAGCTATGTAGCCAATTCATAGGACACATGTCAAGTGGCTCAGAAGCTCCGTTGATTTTCGATAATTTTTTTTGCTAACAGTTTTACGCATTTTTTAACATACCCAAAAAATTTCGAATATTCGTTATATAAATGAAAGTGCGAAACATCAGCAAAAAAAATTATCAAAAATCGATGCACATTTTGATTCACTTCAGACATGCACAAATTCTGTTAATAAATTGAAATTTAGGTGGCATTTTATGGAATGTTTCTACTTTTCTGGAAAATTTTAAACTTTGGTAAAAAAGTTTTTTTTTGGTGGTATGAATTAAATAAAAGCAAATAAGTTGCGCTACTATTGCAATGCTCGCAGCTGTATTGTATTTATTTGCAAAATGTCAAGCTTCCTTGAGCATTCGGTTGCTTTTGTTCTGCACAATACTGCATGTATGTATGTATGTATGTATGTGTGTGCGATAGTGATGACTTGCTGCCGATATTTTAATTTATTGCTTAACAATGCCAACAAGCCGTGCAACCAATATATACAAATGTACTATGTATGTATATACAATATAAGAATGTATGTAAAGGGTGTTTCTTCAGAGGTGGAGAAATTTAACAATTCTGTCTTCCAAGGCATTCAAAGTTTTCGGATTGTTCGCATAAGCCAATGACTTCACATTACTACTGAGAAAATAATCTGCAGGCGTTAAATTGCATCGTTTCGGCGGCTAATCGAGGAATAACGCTTTCACCATATGCCTCTTTTAATAAGTCGACTGTTTTACGCGCTGTTTGATATGTAGCGAAAACCAGTGGCAACAAGAGAAGCAATGCTCCAAGGATAAAGGGTGTTTTATTTGGGCGTGTGGGTTTCAATGAGGCAACACTTTTTTTTTGAAACTGTCCTTTTTGACAACTGTTATATGATTTATACTCAGTTTGGTTTGCCATTTGTAAGAACTGAAGCCGAACGACCATCCAACGCGTCGCACGTTCGGTGAATCGGCCCAAGACCAGATGGCCACCGATCCCGATTTTCACAAGAAAATTTTGTTCAACGAAACAATAAATTTATTGAAGGAAACGTTTAGTGAGCGCATTATCTCGTGTCGTGGGTCTGTGCGTGCCCTCCAAAATCGTTCGATTTAACACCGCTGGACTATTTTTTATGGGATTATGTGAAGTCGCTTGTCTACGCAAATAAGCCCGAGACGATTGATGCCTTGGTAGAGAAAATATTCGGCGCGTTATTGCTGACATACGACCCCAATTTTTGCAAAAAGTGGTAGAAAATTGGGCTTCTCGGCTGGAATTTATTGAGCCAGCCGCAGCGGTCGCTTGCCCGAAATCATTCTCAAAACATAATGGCAAACCCATGTCTTTATAATAAAATTACATCATATGCGTTTATTTCATCTTGAAAACAACTTTAGGCATGTTGCACTCATAAGATATCGAGCACGTCTACTTCGCACATAGCAGCATTTTATTTATTTTTTTTCAAAAATACAAAAAATATTTAATTAGAAAAGAAAAATGGACCTAATTCGATTTTCGGATTGACTCCCAAGGTTCCTATGGACCTGCGCCATAGCTTCGAGGAAGCACACAGTGGTATGGTTTCACATATTTAGAAATTTTAGGAACTTGGTGAGTTTAGGGTAGTCAATAAAAATTCCAAAAATTATTGAAAGCAGCTAGCCGTAAAATAAGTAAGTATTTTGTTACTTTAGTAAAGATGTCTAAATATTCCTGTTCACAATTAAATAAGAATTTACCAAAATATTGAAAGATTTTATTCAATACCTATAATTTCTTTAACAACATCACTAAGTTCAAAAACCTATTTACAATGTTTATGTGTTACATGAAGAATCAGATGATATAAGCGAGTGTTTCAAAATATCAGTATTTTTGAGATTATATTAGATATTCTTGAAAATCTTTATCTATATTTAAAGAAAAATTGTCAGCCTAGAAAGCTAGGCGATAGAAGTGAAACTTAATGGATCTTGATGGGCATTTGAAATGAAAATACTCACCCTAGCCAGCAAGTTGTATGAGATAGAAATATTTCCCCGATAACAGAAGCCACTATTCATTATTTTGGAATTTTTAAGGGTGTTAGGTTGATGAAAGAAGATAGTTGATGTTTTCGCCTCCATTTATAAAAAATCTATTCATTCACTGCCATACTTTTATGTTCAAGAAAAGATACAATTGGTTTGTGGTATGAAAAATATGAAATGCAAACTCGTGAGAAAATTGCATCTATTGTCGTGCCTAATCTGGTTGTTGAGTCTTTGGGATTATTATTATTCATTTTTAAATTAAATCTACTTACTAAAAATTGTACAAGTGGTTGAGCTTCTTCCAAGGCAAAATTGACATTAAAATCACGGCTTAAAACCATTGGCATAGTGTGCAAATCTTCTCCTAATTCTGCTGCACCAGAGGGAGTATATGCCAATAATGCTCTATGTGTGGATTTTATTATATCGTTAATTCTCTGGTTCGCTCTTGCGAATCGAAGAAAAGTTAATGCTAAATGGTATACAACGATTTTCTTGTGGACGATTTTAACCCTTGTAAAATTTTGTTTCGAAAAATGACAATGAAGATGACCGAGCCCCAAAACGGGTTTGTGTCTAAAACAAAGTTGACAAGGTATGACGGAAAATCATTTCTAAGCTCATCATCGTATATGCTGTCGAAATAAATTACCAAAAACCAAAGAATAATTTTATTGTCCGAAGTCATCGACAAAATCAGAAAAACTAGCAGGAAAAGTCGGGTCATTCTTCACCAATGTTATCTCTTATACACCACACGCAATAGATTATTTAAAGGAGGTTCACATTTACCTGATTTATCACCAAAGAATAATAGAATACAAGATTGTGCTGATTGATCTGAAGTTCGGAGTGTAACTTTGCTGTGACGTCACAATAGATTTACCAGTGGAAAGAACTGACAAACACCTTGTTATACATGTTGGAAATAATACACACTAATACTCGTATAGTTCAGCACGTTGGAGAAAATACACTCGATTGCGAGTATACATACACACACGGTTTTTGAAAAACAAAATCTGTTATTACATAGAAATTCCGCCAAAATTTTCAAGACAGGTTTGATACCGCTAATCTGCGCTACCTTCAGTATTCTTTTCACCATGATTTATCACCTTACTTTCCGTAAGAAACAGGCCCAAAATGCGTGGTGAGCGTTTTTCAACAACTGTCGTTGAGACATTCAGAAACTACTTATGTCACTTTAGTGTGTAATAAATGCATCGATAACTGGCTTCTTTGAATAGTAAAGTGTATAAATCTTAGAAGCGAATATTTTGAAAAAAAGCAATAACGAATTTCTTTAAGAAAATCCGCTTTGCCAAATCTGATTAACTTGTGACATTTTAATCTTTATACAAATACGGGACCTCTAAAACAAACACCCTTTAGTAAATGTGTGTGCATTAAGATAGTGGGAGAAACATATGGTCGTAAATTTTTTAAGATTACAAATTCGATGCAACTGACTGCAATCTATTGGCGCATGTGTATTTGTGCAAACGATATCTGATGCACGTTGCAAGTCATGCAAAGACATTTAGAATAACGCTGAGTATAATGTACACACATACATATGTATATGCATGTGCATGTGTGTGTGTGTGTGGTATATTTGTAAATTACAAAGCAGCAGGCGCATTTAGCTTTATAACTTTGCATGTCTTTTAATAAAGAAAAATCAGACGGCATTAGCATTATTGTTTGTTGCTTAATTAAAATCAATGCTATGCATGTACCTGTTTCTCTTGCCTTAGCGGCTTAAAGCAAAATCAACAAAGGCGAAATTATTGATTGGAATGACTAAGTTTGCTTGCGTTTTGATAAAAAATCGCAAGCCAGTTAATAACAGTTGATACGCTTACCGTTGATTGTATTTTAATTAAGGCAGGGAAAAACTATGCAAAATAATTGTACAATAATTAACGCAAGCAGGTAGGTTTTAGCATATAGAAATATTGTTTTAAACTATTTTGGTATTTCGTAAAATATTTTTGAACGATTGCGTTCTTTTACAATGCCAACAAAAATGTTGATTAATAGCTTAAACACTTTGAAAACGATGGACCACCGCTTTTTCCTCTTTTCCCCTTTTTTTTCGTGTGCAATATTATATGTATAATATATGGCAGGTGCTATGAGGGGTCAAAGGTCAGAATTTCAAAAAATTTAAATCCATATATTTCAAAAAAGCCGAACCAATTTTGTAATATCGTTTTAAAAAAATATATTTCGTGTATAAAAATTTGAAGAAAAAGTACTTAAGAGGAAAAACTAGCTATTGTTTCAATCAGGTACCGAAAATAATGATTATTTTTAAATTTTCAAGAAAAAAATCGACGATTATTAAAATTATAATTATATTTAATTAAAAATTATTCGTTCAGAAAAAATTACTTTCTTTTTAGAATTTTTATTTATTTTTTTTTTAATAATTATTTTATGAGTTTTAATTTTTGCTCAGAAACAATTGTTATTTCTTGATTTTTACTTATCGCACAGAAAAAAAAATTAACATTCAAAATATGGTTTCTTGCCTTATCAGAAGGAAAAACACCCACAAACTCAGCTTTATTTTCTGAGCAAAATAGTATGAAACTGAAGAAAAATGATTATCTTTGAAACAATAAATGAAACTCCAAAAATAACAAGTATTTCCTGAGCAAAAAAATTAAACTGAACAAATAACAATTAAGAAGCTTTTTTTTTTATCTAACAGTAATGTATTTTAATTTTTTGGCCTATTTATTTATATCAGACAATAAATTTTATGAGCTCAAGGCCAATAAATTTTATGACCTCAAGGTAGAAGTTTTACCATTGCTGTTTTTCTATAATTTTTCCTGTTATTCGGAGATTCTCACATCTCCTCATCAGACTTCTTCCGGCTGTTTTTTCTATAAATTTTCTTAATTTAAAAATGGCCTTGAGCTCATAAAAAATATTATTTGAAAGAAAAATGGCGTACAACCTTTACAGTCTCTGTTTTTAAAGTTATATTTTTTGTATCAAATGAAATAAAACTCAAAACCAAAATTTTATTTCTGAAATATAAAATAACGCTCAGGAGCTGAGTTTTATTTTCGACCAAAAACTTTTACTCAAAAAATAATGAAAGAAATAACACTCAGAATTTTTTGATAAAAAAAAAATAAAATTAAAAAAAACAATTTTATTTTTAATCAAGCAATAATATGTCACAAAGCGAAAAAGTATTATTTATTTCTGAAAAATATAACTCGATACATAATTTTTATTTTTGGAGAAAAAAACTAAAACGCAAAAATTTATTATACTTATTAATTGCAAAGTTTAATCTCTTATAATACGAGTATTAATTGAATGTCAATTTTTTTGATAGAACTCAAAATGATTGCGGCCCTTAGTTTAAATATCATGATCGCCATACATGTCATTTTAGAAGTGAGTAAAAGAGAATTAAAACATTTTATTAATGTCATAAAACGCTGGGCTTCATCTGCATCAAAGCAACGTCAAAAATTTCCAGTAAATTTCGAATTGGCATAACAGAAATGTAAAATTTTCTCACCATAGTAAAAAGAGAATAGAGGAATGGAAGCTATTTGTTTTCGTGCTCAGAATGCACACCAGTTTAAATTTAATGGAAGAAGAAGATATCAACTTATATGAATTCGCCTTGACACAGGGTAGGTGTATTATTTGGGCATTGGAAAATCTATGAAAAAATCTTGAGAAGCCTTTGATATTCGAATTTATGTAAATGAACCAAAAATAATTAAAGCGTTGAAAATTACAATACAATCGGCGCTTATTCCAAAATCCCATTAAACGCTTTTCTAAAAGAATCGGCATCAATTATCAACCATACGCATATTACACACATTGCATAATCTTCGTATTAAAAATATTTGTCCAGATTAAATTAGAAGATACCAATTTGGAAGAGCTTGCACATTAGGGTAGGTATCTTCTCATGTAAAAAAAAAAATGGTTAAAGCCTATTTCAAAATTTTTTTTTTTTGTCGCAACCTTGATAAATACTTGACAATTCCTATATTTTCCTAAGATGCTATTCGTCTTCGCAGTTAAATTTTGCTAGTGATAACGGTAGAAAAAATAAAACCTTTACATGTATTTTGTTGTGGGCTGATGTCAATGAATAGGCGTGGTTTTTGGCAGGTTAGGTTTACTGACTTGAAATGCAAAGTGTGTACGAGATTTGTTACCATCTGGTACATGGTTACGTGGGCGTGGTTATTATCTGATTTCGCCCATTTTTCAAACCAACCTTTCTTAAGGTTCAATTATAGGTGCCATACCATAACGCCATACCAATAACCAAAATTCAATTGATAGGTATGGTTATGGTTATGACCATAGCGTTATGGTAAGGCACCACTAATTGGAAACAGTGCTGCCCATAAAGTTGGTTCGATCAGCTGTTTTATATGGTTATGGTTATGGCACCTATAATTGAACCTTTAAGGGCCAGTTTTTCAGTGCTACTTTGAACTGAGTTTAAACTAAGTTTACTTAAACTCCGTTTAAGGTTAAACTAAGTTTAAACTGCAGTGCTGTTTTTCAGTGAGCGTTTAAGGCCGCCCTAGAATTTGACAGTGTGGTAGGGCAGCACTGTTTTTTTCTTTATCTACACAACAAAGCAGCTGACGTTTGTTTACATTTTTTGTACACAAAAACCTTCGTGAATTATTTGTGAAAATTGAAGTTACTAATACGGTGAAAAAATGTATAAGCGGAGCGGTAATTTTTCGACGAGAGAAGTGAACTTCGTTTACTTCAGCATCGCTATAGTCACTTTCACTTGAAAAATCCATATTTTAATATATTTTACGGACAAAAAACGTAATTTTGTTGATTTCAATTTCTGTGAACTCATGAAATGACAGCTGAACAGTTGAACAGCTGATTGCTTAAACTCAGTTTAAACTTAGCATATCGGGCGTTTAAACTTAGTTTAAACTAAGTTTAAATTCGACTGAAAAACAGCACATCGAGTTTAAACTTAGTTTAAACTGCAAATCAAGTTGAACTAGCACTGAAAAACTGGCCCTAAGTCAAACGCCATAGGTGTATCGAGTTTATCTTAATATTTAATCGGGCATGGAAAACTGGACAAGGCTTAATAGCTTTCTCTTTTTATGATAAACATTTTGGTATATGTACATACATATTTATGTATGTACATATATACATATGTACATGCATATAGCGGTTGCTTCAGGCTTTTAAAAAGCAACCGTTACTTGAACTAAGTTATACAGTTTTTTCGCCTTTTTTCAACCCACTCTAATATTAATACTGCTTCGTAGTAAGTAAATGCGCTTTATTAGTTTTTCATAAATCTGTGGTTTTTCCTTATGTACATACATATGTATGTATGTATGTGTGGTGTGTGTTTGTATTTGTGGATGAACGTACTATTTATTTTTGGTACTAGTCACATTTGTTAAGAACATCGCAAAAATATTTAGTAACACGCTATGTGAACAATTCCCGATATTTTGTGCCAGCTGCACGCACACACAAACATTCATATGAACACATTAAATACACACCCTGCAGGAAAATGAGCAAGTAAAACTCAGATGTTATGAGATTTACAGCGCTTCCGTTGTGTTTCCTAAAAATAGGTGGGGAAAACTTCCAGTTGGGAATAAAATGGAAACATTTGTTATTCTTAATGGCACTGCTAAGAATCTTTTTTTTTTTTTGAAAAATGTCGCGCAAATATCCCAAACTCGATCCAGTGTATCATTTGGTTTAGTTTTAATTAACATTTTGAAGGACTAATGGTAAAAATAATATATAATATTCAACTCCGCGGCTACCGTATCTTATAATTTAAAACAAGGGAGAATTTGATACGCCTTGAATATGAAAATAGTAAAATCTATTGCAAATATTACGGCCAGAAACGGAAGGTTATCAATATGTTGAAAAATAGTTGGTTAAATGGAGTCCAAGTAAAAATTATCAAAAACTATTCAATTAAAAATATTTGGTGATTTCTGTTTTCATACTGCGGAATTTCTGAAGTTTTGCGAAAATAATTGTACATGATCTGAAATACATTTAACCCAATCCAAATTCCAATGAAAAGAAAATAAATTCTATCGACGCTTTTTAAGACAACCCAGTAAAAGTGCTAATAACTTTTTTTGGATTAACTGCCATTTAAATTAAAAAAAAAAGAAAAAAAAATTTTTTAATGGAAATAAACAACTAAATTTAAATCTTTCAAAAAGAATATGAAAGTGATTTTATTTAGATAAGAAATAGTTTTTAATATACATACTTTATCACAAGTCAGCGTACAGTTATTTAAAATTTGGAAAGTGTAATGCCAATTTTTTTAAATTTGCAGAATTTTTTTTAATTTGTAGATTTTTTTTAATTTGTACAAGGTTTGATACCTTGATTTTTATAGGTTATGTTATGTTATATAATGAACTATATTTTGATAAACAAAAGAAATGAAATTTCGTTTTCTTTATCAAGGAAACCCTGTTAGTATCTTTCATGAATCATGCAGTTTGTTTAAGAGTGTTAAAGAGAAGAAAATAATTGTCCTGGCTAATTTTTAGTTGATGTAGTTATATATTTCAAAATTTTTTACAATAATGCCGTTTTCCAAAAAAAGGCTATTGTAAAAGATTTATGTACCTGACTGAAAAATTTCCTGGTCTACAGCGCTAGTAATAACTTTGAAACCCTAAAAACTCAACCACTGATGTGGGCTTATATGTACGTGTCGAAATATAATATATGTATGTTCCGTAAATATGTATTTACATATATAGTTTGAAACTTCAACACTGCATAGTGTGCACAATGTTGTTGTAACAGCATAAAACATTTCTCATAACTTTTATAAAAACCGGGTCGTTCCGGTATCGTACAACCTTGGTAAATATTTCCTAAGGGGTACCTACAACAATAATTTATTTAATTATAGCAAAGCAATGATAGATAAGCAATGGAAAATAGTATAATTAAGAATAACATAACATGCAAATTAATTTGTCACAAGTGAAGGAGACGCGTACGGAGAAGCAATAATTAAAAAAGAATTGTGTTGATGAAATAGAAAACACAGGAAACTCACCCGCAGGCAGCTGCTGGAATGTAAATCAACTAGTTGTATTTAGTTCCGCAAATTTAGAGCCAAATTTGAATGGAATGTTCCCCGAATGCTCGTGTTTCGACAATTATTAACACTTTTATAATTTTTATCAACAATTTATTAATTATATGTAGGCACACGTTTTATTTTAACAAAACACACATATTAACTTTATTTGGTGTACTAGGGAAGCAATTAGTAAGTTTTCCACAAATTCATATGCAAGTGTTCACAATTTTCGCATTCGCTTTTAACCAAAAACCAGTGTGCCTCTGCCACAACGGCAAATAGTGCATTTGATCAATTGTTTAAGAAAAGCACAATTTGTGTGCAATTGTATAGGGGGTGGGGGAAAACAGCAATGTTTGCAGATAAGATAGAAAAACAAAAGAGACGCGGCAATTGACGAACGTGTGGCACGTAAACAAAACAAAACAAATCTAAAAATAAATCTAACTAAGTAACTAAATGCCTCTGCCTCCGTTGTACTAAGTTTTGGACGAACACCAAGACCTGGTTATGTTCCAGTTGGTTGGCCGCTAACACACCACGTCGTCGCGCTCGCCAAAAAAAATCTGGTTTTCATAAACCGCAACACTCGCTTTTCACTAGAGGATTGTTTATTTCGTTCATTTAAGTACTAAGCTTTTTATTATGTAGCTATATTCGGTGCGATCGTTCTTTTTCTTCCGGCCGTGTTGGCTCAAATACTTTTTTTTACTTGTGTATACAATTTTCTAGCGCAACCATCTTTTCTTTTTCACTAGCACTTGCACACACACCCGCACGTAAGAGATGATATGAAAGCCACGAATTTCATAATTTTCCAACCGCTATACACATAAAATTCCACACAATTAGTTGGGCTGAGTAATTGTACAACAAATAGGTTTATTTTTATTACGAAAACACGGAAAATTTACGCGAAATAATTGGATGAAAATCAAATCGCGATGGTACTGCGAGATTCAACAAGTGGTTCAGTGACGACGGTAAAGCAAATTGTCTAATCAGAAAGTCAGTCGAATGGGAAATGTCAAAAACATATGATCGCAATTGAGTGAAGTGTGAGTGGAATTGTGAGCAGATCAAGCAAATAGATTCCAGCGCTGTTAAAGTGTAAATTGATCGCCGTTACGGCACAGTGGAGGTGCTGGTGTTGGGACGAACTTAAAATGAATTGGAATAAAATATTTAAAATAAAATAACAAAATTAAATGTAGTAGAGTAATAAAACGAAATAAAGTAAAGAAAAATAACATAAAATAATATAAAATATTGTAAATTTTAAATATAATAAATTAATATACAATGGAATCAATGAAATGGGATAAAACGAAATTAAAAAAAATAAATCAAATTAAGTAACGTTAAATGAAATTAGATAAAAGACATTAAAATAAAATGACATAAAATAAAACGAATTAGAATTATAATAAAATAACAAATAAACAAAGTAAAATAAATAGAAAAAACTAAATTGAATAAAAAAATTAATAAACAGTAAAATAAACTAAAATAAATAAAAGAAAACGCAAAAAATTAAATATAAAATAAAATAATAAAGAATTAAAATAAAGCCAAGCAATATAAAATAAATAAAGTAAAATAATAAATTTTAATAAATTAAAAAAATCATATAAAATAAAATAAAAGTAAAGTAAAATAAAATAATATAAAATAAATAATAAAAAATCAAATAATATGAAGTAAAATAATTCGCAATAAAGTAATATTAAATTAAGTAATATTAAAGAAAAATAATATGAAATAAATAATAAAAAATTTAAAATAAACAGACTGTAAAGTAAAGTTAAATAAAATAATGTAAAAAATTAAAAAAAGATGAAATAATATTAAATAAAATTAGACAGCAAACCGCAAAAAAAAATTTAAAACAATTGAATAATCTAAATAAAATTAAATGAAATATATTAAAGTAAAACAAGACAAAATTAAAAAGGAATAATATAAAATAAAATGAAATAAGATAAAATAAAATTAAAAACAAAATAAAATCCATTTAAAGTAAACAAAGTAAAGTAAAATAAAATGAAATAGCATGAAATTAAATTAAATTAAATTAAAATAAATAAAAAATGTAACTAAAATAAAATAATATAAAATAAAATATAAAAGAAAAAAATTAATGAAAATAAAAAAGAATGTGTTATAAAAGAATGTAATGTAAATAAAATAAGTTAAATTAAAATACATAAAATATTAGAAATATTATACATACATATGTGCATACATAAAGTAATAGTTTAAACTAAAATTAAAAAAAAAAGTATGGCAATAACCTAAAGTTTGCTTAAATTTTGATTGCTTTTAGGTTTTCATTGAAATGATTCGCATCTAGAATTATCGCACCGCGCACCTTCGCATTTGCAGCAAACATGGAAATTTTAAATGATATCCGGATTGTGTGGCTACTTTTTTGTAGCATGCTTTTAGGGGTTATAGCACAAAAACACATACAACATTCAGATAATCCATCTACTTATAATATTGGCGGAGTTCTCACGGACCCAGACAGCGAAGCACATTTTCGGACAACAATAGCGGTAAGTGATGGCAACTTCAAGTTAACTTTATTGATAAAAGAAAAAAAGTAAACATAATTTAAAATCTATTGGAAAACAAGACAATTATGCACGCAATATACAGGGTGACCCAATATAAATGACACAATGTTCTTTTGCTAAGTAATGACGTCAATATTATTACGCCAAAGAGGCAACGTCAAAATTTGTATACATTGCCTTAAGCCATTAATGCACAATAAGGAGAGAAATACAATTAGAATAAAGCAAAGGTATTTTTTTTTAAATATTTTTGTATACAAAAATTTGAAGAAGACTCGAAATATTCAAACTTGGCACAAGGAAACAATAAATTAACAGAATTTTTTAGGTAACAACCTAAGGAGTTTTTTATTTTTTCACAAATTTTTCTTCAAGCGTTTGGTATACATTTGCTTTGACCTGAAGATATTCATAAAGTTTTTTTTTTGTTGAAATTATTTTCATTCACTAATATAAAAATGGTTTATATTTATTTAAGTTTAAATAAAAGCTTGGAATGCGATTTATTTTCGAAAAAATAACACCCGCAAAATTAGTTTTAGATTTAATCAAATAATTATATTGTAATTTTTATAGATATCGCAAATTTTTTTTTTGGTATACATATACTCAAAACTGTTCTCCGATATTTGGAAGCTTTTGATTTATGTCCTTGACTAAATTCTCTGCTGATATGGTGTCTCTCTCTGGTTCTAGGAATAGCCAAGTCGTGATATCTTTTTCGACATTTAAGGTATTATCAAGAAGTTCTGTATTCATTGCTGAAAACTTTAAATTTTTTCTTCCGTTTATTTGTGAAATTTTATTTTTAAGCTGTGTATGTTTTCTACTACCTCTAACATTTTTATGCATTTGCTTTGGATTTACTCAGATACTTAAACGAAAAATCCGGATACCTAAATATTAGCATAGCTTCCGGATATTCCGATAACAGTATTTAGATATCTGGAAATCAGAAATTAATGAAATGCAACCTATAGTATAGGCGATTGCAATAATACGGCAAGAAAATATTCAACCAAAAAGAATTCTACAAGTCACTATCCGAAACACCATTCAATAGCTACCTTCTTCCATTCAATCACTAACTGTATGTGCGCTTACTGATAGTCGAGGCATATCGTAAACTGTGGAGATCGAAACTTATTAGAAAAATTATTTACAAAATGTTTTTGTTGACTGTTTTTATTGTTGATCAATTAGTTGATTTTGTTTTGGATATCCGAAAATATGATTATTAACTGGATCTTCCTAAATCTCGACATTAGGATAATCGTTTGCTTTCGAATTTTTCGACTAACCGACCATAAACGACTAGTCGACTAACTAACCGTACACTTTCAATTTTTCAAGTAGTTGTTTTCTTTCAATAAATATTTGTTTTCATATGTGTTTGTGGTTATTGACAAAACTCATTTCCACTATAATGAAATAATCTTTCGGAGAATATTTCTCTCGAACACTCTAATGGCCGTCTCATCCGATGCTGACAGTGCCCATGGTTTAGCGCCATACAATAGCACGGGCATTATGAGAGACTTATAAGAGTGTGGCTTTGGTTCGTCGAGAGAGGGCTTTACTGCGCAGTTGCCTATTCAGACCAAAGTAGCACTACCAAGGCGAATCCATACAAGGTGGTGTTATAAATACAACTACAAAATTCCTATGTATTTTGTTTTTGTATCTGCGTAAGAGTTGTCAAAATTTAAATACGTTTTGTTTTTGCTTTTACGGATTTTGAAAGCTTATACGCAAAAGCAAAAACAAAATACATGTACTTAGGTGAATAAAACAAAATCAAATCAGCTGCTCTTATACCATCACCTTCTATAAATTCGCCTTGAGCACTACGTTGGATTTCCAGGCTTCCATTATAATTATTATTTTTTTGGAATTGTCAACAGTGATGCGGGTGTCAAGACGTAAGAGCGCTGACTGTTTATTTGACGACAAGAGGTATTTAGTTTTTGACCTCGTTTACCACCAGACCGAAACGTTTCGCTTCTATATTCAGTTTGGAAAAGGCAGAAGTAACGGCGCGGTTGTTGAGGCCGATGATATCGATGTCATTGGCATACGTCAGAAGTTGCCCGCTCTTATAAAATATGGTGCCTGAGCGGTTCAACTCTGCAGCTCGAATTATCTTTTCTAACATAACGTTAAAAAAGTCGCACGAAAGTCACCCAGCCTGATTCCAAAGGAGCTGGTGGTGTTTCTCAACGTTATTTTCTATAGCCGTATTAGTTTTGTTGGGATACCAAATTCAGACATTGCAGCAAATAGGCAGCTTCTTTTCATGCTATCGAAAGCGGATTTGAAGTCGATTTGGCGTATCGTGAATATTTGGTCGATGGTAGATTTGCTAGGTCCAAAGCCACACTGACAAGGTCCAATCAGTTCGTTCACGGTGGGCTTCAGTCGCTCACACAATTCGCTCGACAGAACCTTATATGCTATGCTGCGGAGATCAGTCTCGCGGTAGTTGGCGCTTATTTGTAGGATCAACATTTTGATGGATTGGACAGAGTACACTTAAATTCCAATCAGTTGGCGTGCGTTCGTCCGACCATATTTTACAAATGAGCTGTTGTCCGTCAGCACCAGCGGCCTTTTTGTTTTTTAGTCGCGCTAGTGCCCTTCAAGTTTCGTCCAGGTCGGGTAACGGTGCTTCGACTCCGTCTTCATTGATTGGAGGTTCGGAGGTGCTCCTTCTACAGTTTGAGTGTAATCTGGATGTCGGTCATTAGGTCGCCGATTTCATTATTACAGGAAAACTGTATAAGTAACTGTCACTATTCGAATAATTCCGGTTAACCGATTTTCAGACTACTCGATGGTGTGCGATTAGTCGAAAGTGAACGGTTAGTCGAATATTTGCTATTCGATTAAAAAGCATCAAAAAAGTTGCTAATCGACTAGTCGACTAGACATCTCTTTTTATTCAATTATTTACGCATTAGATCGAAAGAGTAGACGCTACCCTGTTGATCAACGAGAAAAGCAAAAGTGACGTATTGTCCCTTCTTATAGTTAGTAATATGTTCTTTGGCGTTGTCACCACAAACAACTGTCAAATTACTGTAAGAAGATTGAAGAATCAAAAATCAACTGATTCTTAAGTTCCCACCGAGCAATATAACTACTCGCATTAATTTGACATATAATAAATTATTAGTTGACAGTTCATTCCAGCGAGTAAATCGGGGGATCTTGAGGGCCATTGAATATCTCCAAGTTATTCCAAATTTACATACAGCGTCATTTATATTGGACCAATCTGAGCCACTTTTCGATTAAAAAAATTTATTACTACTAACATTTATTCTATTATTAAAATTTTAAGATAAACTTGTTATTAATTGTTTTATTTAATCAACTTCAGTATTTATTAAAAATTCTTAAAAAAAAAAAATTCCAAATCTTTATAGCACCTCAATTTTGATCAACAATATGTGCCACGTAAAGTCACCTACTACGACAAGACGATACGCATGGACAAGAATCCAATAAAAACGGTCTTTAACGTTTGCGATAAGCTTATTGAGAAGCGCGTAAGTAAAATCCACTAATTTTTGTTAACATGCAATTCTATATTTTAAATATATAATAAATTGAAACACTGGTCAAAGTTCCGATTCGATGCGTTGGTCCATTCTATGATCAGTGCCATATGGATGTACGATATCCAATTCTCCTAGAATATTGTAGAAGAAAAATATCAAATACATTACAATAACATAGACACCAAAACTGGGGCGAAAGAAGAAATCTGTCGTGAGCGCGCCCAATAAAATAATAAATAAGCTAACGATGAGAAAGATCGTGCAATTTTCGCCCAATATACCGGCACCGAATTCCTGCAAAGCACAAAAAATTCAAAAGAATTTTTAGTTACATACATACATATGTATATAAAATATCTTAATGTTTTGAACTCTTAATTCAAGACTTTTGTAATCAAATCGCACACATTCTGCAAAAGAGCATTAAGTCAAAATATTTAATTCTTAGGAAAATTTGTTTTGATGGCAGAATTAATTCTTATTTTTAGCAGCAAATAAAAAAAAAAAAAAGTTGCTGCAGCTTTAGCTGAAAGGTAGATATAAGAACTGTGAAGATTTTTTAGCACACAATTTTAAAAATTCCACTTTTTGAGTTAATACTCTTTTGTAAAATGTGTGGAATAGCTTTACCTCAATTATGAAGTTATCCTCTGTCAAAGTTTTGTAAAGTAATGTTGATCCAACCGCAAGTAATGAGTCTAAAAAGAGATTAAATAGGACTCCATAATTTTAAACTCCACTCTAATGCCACCCTCAATAAGCGCCCGATTCTAACTCACTAAACAGGGGTCCACCGAAGCATGCGGCTAGCGCCATATTTTGATAGCCTTGACGTGCCAAATATTGATTGGCCACCAAATCGCCAAGGCTGTTGGCCCACGTCAAAAGGGTGGCGCCAAAGAACGAAGTACTAAAACCAGTAAAGATGGTAAGCACAGCGAGGGCATTGAAAACTTCGGCACAGCAAACGCGAACAACGAAAAAGGAACCGGCGACGCTCAAGATTGAGATATACTAGAAAAGTAAACATTTAAAAAAGAAAAACTATTTAGAGTATTTAATTGTGTAAATATGAGAACCAGAGTAGCCATGCAAATTTGTTTTTTTGTTTTGATTGCGAGATATTTACTATTTATACCTGGGGCATTCCACTCTAGATCGAACACCATTTGGCTTTTGTATCTCCGATTTTTACATTATTTGTACCAATAAGAGAGACCTTCCAAATTTCTTTCAATTTGTTTTTTTTTTGTTTTGTTGAGCTGTATTCGAAATATCGGTTTTTGAAAATAAGTTACTTTTTTGAAATTTCCGTAACTTTAGGAAAAATGTCCAGACGTAGACATTTTTTTCAGATTTTTTTTTCAAAAGCTTGAAATACAAAATTGAAAAAAAATTTTTTGGAAAAAGAAAAATTTTCAAAACTGCATTTCAATAATAATTCAAACCCCGAACAAAAGTGTTTTGAAAAAAAAAATAAGGACAAATTAGCAGTTTAATACCGATTACTGAAATTTTTTTAATCTTTCACTTCTTTTTCTCCTTTTTATTTGAGTGGAACTCTTTGAGATTACATAGCTCCACAAAAACAAACAAACAAAATTGCTTCTTTTGAGCAGACCATGTTTATATGTTTTTGGGTACGCTGAATCAAAATCTGAGGTCAGTTTGGCGCCGGACGACTCGGATTTATATCCGGCCAAGGACTGTCACGTCAGCAGCATTCCCCAAAATTTTATGGGGAATGTTTTATGCTGCAACAACAATAACATTAGTTTTTTTTCTAACTATCGATATTGATGATACTCCTTCAGCAATATCGATAGTGGCGCTAGTGATGTACTATCGATAGTTTGGCAGGCGCGATTAACACTCAGTTTCCTCTCAAGTCACTAAATTTAAGACTTTCAATTAGAGACATTATTTGTGACTAGAGACGATTTCAGTATTCAGCAAGCAACAGTCTCAAAAAATGTCGGAAGGACAGGATATATTTTTTTAAAGCAAAATATAGCGTACGATTAAGAGGCAGATCGAGTGCAACAAATTAGTGACCCTATTTTGAGACTAGAGACTTAAGACAGTTTACTGAATACCGAATAGTCTCAAAAGCCATCTCACCACCGAAAAGTCTCACTTAGTGACTAGAGACTGCTTACAGAATACCGACATAAAGGACAGTTTAAAAATATTTAAAATATTTTGGATTACCAGTTTTAGGTCCACTAGCGAAAAAGCAGGTTATCTATTTAACTCTGAGTTACTGCAAGTGGGCCTTAGTATATTAAGAATAATACCTAGCATCATAAACAGAGCCTACTCTGGCTGTCAGTAGCTCATATATCGTATATATCAATGATCGGAAATTTACCTGATGGAAGAACGGTATACGATTTGTGGTAGATCCTATGAACATCAGTAGAGCCACGGGAAATGTCGCGAGTCCAACCCATATGAAAACTGGTATGCCAAATAGTGAATACTTGCTCACTAGACGATATATATAGATACATATGTACAGACATAGACATTAAAATAAGTTGTTATCACTAATCAAGGCGAATTTATAGAAGGTGTGGTGTTAAAAGAACACCTGATTTGATTTTTTCCATTTAACTTTCCCAAGGCGAATTCATATCAGGTGATGTTATACGTACAAAAACAAAAATTAACACTAACAAAATAAACGCATAATGACAGTATGATTAACAACAAACACATCATTTTGACTGAACGTTCACCAAGCGAATTCAATCAGCTGCTTGATCAACTTCACCTTATATGAATTCGCCTTGATGTAAGCCAAGGCGAATTCATACAACGTGATAGCATCCCATGAGCTGAATGCTTGTTCTTCTCTCCGAATTCGCTAGGTTGTTTTGTATACGCACACAAAATACATAAGCAAACTGCGTGAATTCAGTTTTTGGCATTTCACTCGCAAAATTACACTTACAAAATACATGAGCAAACTGAGCGAATTCAGAT
The DNA here is from genome assembly GCA_951828415.1 of Anomoia purmunda. Taxonomy (NCBI): domain Eukaryota; kingdom Metazoa; phylum Arthropoda; class Insecta; order Diptera; family Tephritidae; genus Anomoia; species Anomoia purmunda. The sequence goes on from OX639993.1 coordinate 23,109,427, forward strand.
TTTGACATTTCACACGCAAAATTACACAAACAAAATACACAGCGGATTCGCTTTGTTTATCACCTTCTATGAATTCGCCTTGATGTAAGCTGAATAAAAAAATCAAATCGGCTGCTATAGTAACCCCAGTTTATATGAATTCGCCTTGCAATAAAATATTCGTTTCGTTAATTTTATAAAAACTATAGTTCATACTATAACAAAATCCATGTAAATTAATGTTTCAAACCTTATACGAAATTTATTAAAACTCGACAAATTTTCATAAAAAATTTTAAATTTTTTAGAAGGATATTTAGCCATTTTTTGAGTGTTTAAAGCGACTAGAAACTATAGTTAAATTTTTATAATTTTTTTAAATTTTTGCTTTGGAACCTTTTTATACTAAAATTAGATAAGCTATAAAACTGAATACTTTGACAATTTTCACGCCAAAATCCAAAAACAAAATAAATGTAAATTGTTCGTAACTTACTTTGTAGAAGTATAAAATAATTATAGCGTGACGAATAATAATTACTAAAAGTTTGATAAAAATAATTTAAAAAAACGCTGTTATTGATTTTGAGGAGAAAATATATTATTACAACACAAATTTCAGCTTAGTTCGAATCTTTGATCGTTATTATTTTGTGCCAGTCCAGCACTACTTCTGGTGTGGTTTTGATTTCATTCCATATATTCTGTAAACATTACTTGAATTGTTTCATCTTCAGTTCTTCAAATGTATAAAAAGCATAGCAGTAATTCGTCGAAATAAAGCGCATTTTTATACGAGCCAGATTTGTTTTCCAGCAATACGGGGCAAGCCCAAAAGTTTTAGGCGCAGTAAGCCTGACAACTGTCATATTGGTAAATTTTGTCAGGTCATCAACATATGCATGGCGGTAAATATTTAAAACCAGATAAAGAATTTGTTCTGATTCACAGCCGTCTCAATTTGGCTGGATTAAAATTACACGAAGCCGGGAATACAGAAGGTGGCGCCACAGAACACCAATCAAACAATTGTTACAAGTTCTCTGGTGGCGCCGTCATTGGTGTAGTAATAATAAACATACATACCTAGTATATTGTTAACAATTCATTCGGTGAATCGCTGTTTTTAGTATTTTGTGAAAATATCAAAATTGTTTTTTTGTTTGTTTACATTTTCACATTATATTAACATTCGAACGATTTGCCGTCATCGCTTGTCAAATTTGGTTTGGAGAGATAAACCTGGTTCGGCGTTTGTCTCTAAACTAAATTTGACGGAAACTCGTCTCAAAATATTATTACAACTTTTCGCCCTGTTGGAAAAGCAAAAGAATAATATGAAGTTATTTAATATTTTTTTTTAACAAAACTTTAGTAACTTTTATTCGTCGCACGCTGAATGCTATTAATACCCTGCGTATCGGCAGTTAATTTCGAGTCTTGCATCTAAAGTTTAGATTCTTAACTCATTTCCACTAAAGTCTTCTGTTTACATGGAGGTTCGTCCAGTTGAATCTACTACGGTTTGGTTAAGATTTTGTCGTGATTATGTTTTGTTTTTCAAATTTTTGTTTCGAAACTTTTCTAATTTTATAGCTGCTCTCTCGTAACCAATTCTTCACATCCTTAAGGCCAAAGGACCATTAATTCTCCGTGTGTTTTATGTAAATAAAACTGCTTTTAATATTTTCGACTCGATAAAGTTAATCATTGCCGCTTCAAGATAAATCCGCGGGTGAGTTTAACTTGGGGCTTCCTAATTAAATTTTATTTTGATATCAGTAGGTATATTTTTAGATTTAAGCTGTAGGTTTTTACCAGTAAATGGTTACTGACTGAAAGAAGCTGCTGCTACAGAAATTGTAAAAAGAGCAAAAACAAATTGTCTATTGATTTCTGCTATATTTAATTTTATCAACTTTCCTAGTATTCTTTCATCTGAAAGCTGTCTGTTCAAAAAATGACAAAAAACGAACTAAGTATGTGAAAAATCTACGAAGCTCTTAATAACTGAAAACAAAACCAAAAATATGCTCATGACTGAAATTTTACCGAGCGCCAACAAATAATTTACTTTATTGCGTTCGTGAGCGAACTTACTGATTAAGTGCAAAAGCTCCATAGGCTATACTTACATGTTGCATAAGAAATGATCGTTGGCAAAAGTATACATTGTAAACAATTCAAAATGCGCGACCAGCCATGATCATCTACCTCTTGATTGGTAATTGGAATTAGAATTGAGAGCACAAACAATATCGGCATCCGCAATACGATGAATCCTCTCATTAACCAATTCCCATTTTCCCATTCGGTTTTATCAAATGGATTAAGGCTAACTATAAATTGTCGTAAAAGCGATACATTTGCTGCTCTGAACGAAGTTGAATAAATATCGCTACGCTCGCGATGATCTTGAAATGATATGCGTGCTCTTTTAATTGCACCTTGTGTCCGCAAATCGTTTAGCCGAATTAGTTCTGTGTGTAAAATGAGATGCCGGATATATCTTTTTCATATTTGTATGTATGTACATATATCTACAGTGCCGGAAAAAAGTATTTGCACAGTATTTTTTTCATATTATTCACAATTGTTGCATGCTAAACTTTAAAAAAAAAAAAATTGTCAATTTAAAAATTAAAAATTGTCATCAAAATTTCAAACTTTTCAATTAGGATTTTTTACAAATTTCGAATTCGTAGTCTTGTACTTGTAGTTCATTAAATTTTAGTATAATAGGGTGCGTTGATATTTTTAGATTAAAATATAGCTGGAAGTTTTAAATGACTAAAAATTTCTGATGATTGTTCATAATTTTTTTCGCCAGCGTTGTTATCCGCGGTCTTACATATAAAAACAAATTTTGTTCATACGTTATATGGAAAAAATGCACAACACCGTCAGCAAAACGAAAAAATGTTAAAAATCAGCGGGTATTTCCAGCCACTTAAAACTTTCAGTTTATTATATAAAATTTAATGGTTTACAAAACTCCATTTTCTAAAAATTCTAATTCAAATATTTGATGACCCTTTTTTTTGCTTAATTTGTTGATTATTTTAAATCTGGACTTATATGGGGTTTGTCATAAAATTAGCTATATTTTGTTAGAAAACTATTTTGGTTTTCAATATTTCAAAGTAATCCGCAGAGATACTAATTTGAAAATTATTGGAAAGGAGAATTTAACGTAGCTAATCATAAAGCATCACTTAAAATAAATTTTGAGTAATTTCTTTAGTATACTTTTTAAATGCGATACATTTTTAAAACCCTAAAATATACAAGTACTTTTTCATAATTACCAATATTGGAAAGTTTCATTAGAGTTTGATGCCTAACCTGTAAAACTGAGCAGAAAATATATTAGTGTTTGCAATTATTTTTTATTTACGTATAAACAGCTGTAATTTATTAAGCTCGAGGCTAGGTTTTATTAGGGAATTTCACAAAGGTTTGTACCATGGTACACGGAGTTGCTAGGCGAGCACGCTACTACTGAAATTGACAAATCGTTGTTTTCTCATATTATTCGCTAATAAAACCTGGCCTCGAGCTCAATAAATTACAGTTGATATTAATGTTTGATTAAATGTTAATACACTCGGTTGCAAAACTTAAGACCAATTAACTACTGGCTCGCAATGTTGACTGGTAATTATTATAGATCAAAAGTGAGTATTGGCAACTCTGGTATTGCTAATACAGTTTTAATAATATAACAGTAAAGCTTAAAAAAAAGGAAATTATAATTAGTAATAAAGTCATAAAATATTACAAATACAAAATTGCAAATACAATGCAATCCCAAAACATGACTTTTGAAATCTAAAATTTTATGACTTCATGTTTTATGATACTTTGTGAATAACCCAAATATGTTAAACTATAAAGCATTTGAAGTAAAGCTTCCGGATGTTATTAGTTTTCATTAAAATTAATTGCAAAAGTGCACCCCCTTTTTTTGGTATTGCATCTAATTATTACTTTTTCGAAGTAGTAAGGTCATACAGAAAATATTTACAATTTAGGGTAATGTGTCTTAAAGTCAAAATATAACCTCACCAAACTACCAGAAAATTTTGTTGCTATTGGCGACAAACACCCTGTATACACATAAGTATATTTTTTGTTGTCGAAAATAAACACAGAACAAAGCGTGCAGAGAAAACAGCATTCAAAGTACATACCGACCATTGTATAGTTTTCATTCCACTTTTTAATCCGTTTTAAATCCTTGAAAAGGTACCCGTTTAAGCCTTGCAATGAAGCACCGTTCACAAATTTTGTTTCGCCAAATTATCAACGGTATTCACGCTAATTTTATTACGCTGGCGGCTTCTTAGTTGGCAGTCTGAGAAAATAATTCTACTGTGAATGACTAACAAAACTCTCTTTAACTCTTTCCGTCACGCTCTTTACTGCGAAATAAAAAATTTATTTTTTGTTGTTAATTGGTGAATATGGAATACAAGTAACACACGAATGCAAAAAAAAAAAATGATTTACCGATAGGTTTTTGAGAAACAAGGTGGTCACCACCAGTAACCACCATGACTGAAGGGTACAAAAATGTATTAAAACTAATGCACTCAATTACTTCACTATTTTATTTATTTTTAGAAAAAAGACAATACAAAATTTGGTACTAAATTTACAAATAATTATTTCTTGTGAAAATCTGAAAAACATGTCTTTCCTTTTCGGAGGCAAAGTGGGACGTGGCATGTTCTGCATTGCCATACTGTGCGGACAGGGACGCTTTTGGTACTCCAAAAGGCGCATCTTCTAGGTGTGCCTCTAAGCGGTTGGTGTCGATTTCATCCAAACCATGTAAGCCCGCTTGATAGGTTTTGTCGGCATGTACCTCTTCAGAGAACTGCGACCTTTGAATTTTATCATGCTTTCATCGATCGCGACACATTCGGAAGGTTTATAATTATTTCTGAAGTTGCGGAGAAGAATTTCAAGCATAGGACGGACTTTATATAACTTATCATAGTCTGGATGCGTTCTAGCAGGCATGAGATTATTGTCATTCAGATGCAAGCATCCAAGAAGCCAGCTGAAGCGATTTAGGGGCATACAAGAGGAAATATAGGAGTCACGTAAATCAGGAGCAGAAGACCAGTAATCTTTGTAATTCGGCAGCTTTTATATACCCATCCCCTTATTTATGGCCAAGAAAGTTTGTATTTCAGAAGGACTGGTAGGAGAAAAAGGTTTACCTTCTTGTGTTGCATATAGGTTAGTTTGAAAGCTTATGACCTCAACCAAGTCCTCTGTCCAAAACATGCGAAACAATCGGAGTGGTGTTACATCTTCCAAGCTGATTATATGATCAGCTAAGCCCACACTCTCAACAAACTCGCCAGGTATATCCATAGAGAAGGTCCTTTTCCATTTAGGAGGCTGCAAGGTCCCAGAGCTAACAATATTTTTCTGACTTACAAAGTTTGATAATGGTATGTCATCCTCGTCATCGAATAGCTCTTCATGGATATTCTGTACATCTGCCCCACACACATCCAATATCGATTCTGACACTGGCACCTCAGGCGTGTCTAGATTTGCATCCTCATCGGAACTCGCTTCACTTTCAGGTCCTGAAGGTAAATCTTCATACAAACATTCTTCAATTTCCCTTTGCGTCAGTGATCGTTGCATTATTGAAATAATTGCCTAAAATATTGTAAATACCAAAGAAAGTCCCACTCATAGTGACCGTATAAAAAAGCAAATTCTAGGAATACTTACGTCACGGTGGTTATTGTTGCTAACCACCACTGATTATAAAAAATATTCGTAAAATAATCGAAATTTACGCGAGAAAGCAAACACTGTGTATCAAACACACCACAAGAATTAAATTTGCACAAAAATCAAACCATAAATTGCGTTATTGAATTTATTATGAATTTTTAATTCTAGCTTACAAAAAAACGGGCGGCGACGGATTTTTAATTTAAATTTTCTCAACACGTGGTGGGTGTATATCTAGCTATTAGCGCCCTCTTCACTTAAAAGGAAGCAATAATAAATATTCGTGCAAAATTAAAAACATAGATATCGCCAACCGTCGTAAAAAAAATAAAAAATAGGTGGTTAGCAACGCTAACCACCGAGACGGAAAGAGTTAAGAGAGGAATGGCAAATGGGATGGCATGTATGACAATCACAGTTAGATATTTTCGCCAATGAGATCATAAGTAGTCAGTAAAAACAAATGTTTGTTGGCAGGCCCCCGACGGGTCCCAGTCATTGCTGAATGAAATATTCACCCAATTTATGGCAATGATGAGCGAAGTGGGAGCACCGCTAATTTTGCGGTCCAAGGAATACATGGCCAAAGTCTTCTCCATCTAAATTGTCAGATGTCTCATTAGCGTAGTTTTATGGGGACTTGCATTGCCGAACCTCTTTGGGGTAGAAACCCATTAACTTGAGTGCCAGAATGGCTACAGGTTTAATATCAAGGTCTTAGGTACATGATGAAAGAAAACAGCATCTTAGAATTTGTATGTGAATTGCATGAGAAACTTTGAAGCTTTAGCGAAACCAATTCGTATTTCAAAATAAGAAAATAGTTATCTTTTTGTCCCCTTTACTACAATTCTAGAGGAGGCTGGGATTTTTTTTTTGCACCATTCTATAAGTTCTGTTTCCGTACTCCATAAAATTACACGTTTTACACGAACTCACAGGAATTAATAGCAAAAATGTAGAGTGAAAAATTTTGTAGAGTAGTGTAGATAATGAAGTTGCAAAATTTTACACGAATTTTTTCCTCTGGTAAAATCATGAAAAGTGTCAAATGATCAGCTATTGTACAAAAGTAAAAAAAAGAGAACTGTGTGACATGTTGACAGGAAAAAGGTTTTTTCGTATGCCCATACTTTTTGGTTGTTACTCTCTTTTTACTCTCACTGCAGGGTATAAATTTTCTGTTTGACAATTTTTATAGGATTTAACAGGAAAATTACTGGATCAGAGCTAATATATATTTGTGGGTATCATTATTAATTCGTTAGTCGGTAGTTGATTTCCACATGTATTTTGCTTTTATAACTTAACGAACTAGCGTTGGTAGGTTTAATAATTTTCTGTTACTTAGTGGAGATCAGCTGTTCAAAATTGGTTTGATTCTTAAGTTACTAGTTGCTACGATGTTAAGTACGCTATTCAAAACAAACTTCCAATTAAACTGAATTGAAAGAATTTAACAACAGAAGCTTAATGCAAAGTGCTTTCTTGTAACCGAGTTGCAGAAGAACACTAGGTAGGATAACGAGTTGAGCCAACTCGGTTAAATGATATCCGACCTGAGATGTAGTGTTGGGAAGTGAAAAAACTGCGCTATTGTGAATGAGCCCTAAGAAAATATACGGGGAATTTAGATTTAAGACCTAATTCGTTTTTATTTGCTTAGTATTTGTAAATATATAACTATATAAACCTAAAAATTGCCGGCACAACTATTTTCCGTTCCTAAATAGCTCTAAACAAATCGCAACTTTCATGAAAGAGGCTAACAGGGTTGCTTTTGTAAATAAAGGAAATTTTATCTGAGTTCGGCCGTTCGTTTGGAGCTAGGTTACATTAGAACGGACCCATAGTTACATTTTTTTGACCGAAATACCAAATAATGAACTCACGAAGTAACAGGCCGGATGTGAATACCATCAATGATTTAAAAATGTTAACACCTACTACTTCATACTTTACATTGTAAAGTAGCATGGCTTAGAGAGGCCCCTTTAGGTCTTGGTTGTTAAACAAAAATGTGAAGGATAGCAAAGAAGTCAGGTATATAGTATAAGTACGGTAAGCGAGTAGTTTCTGGAAGCTCACATATAGTACGTCAAGAGAAACTGCAAATGTGTGATTTTTTGTATGCATCCTTTATTGGTTTACGAGTATATGCGTTGATACGTTACTGCCAGAGTTTCCAGTTACGAGTAGATAAGAAATTAAAATTTAGAAATTAATTAAAACACTAGATGATATCGAGCTTGAGCAACAGGAATATCAAGTATGCTACACAGATGTTAAATTGTTAATTTAATATGCCAGATAAGCAAAAATCCTGCATCAATGAGGAATGGAACAGATTGCCCCCTAATGCTAAAAAAATACCCAAATTGTATAAAAGGCGTATTTGGGAATTAACTAACAGTAACTTATTTAACGTACATAGGTATTTACTGGGAGATGATCTAAAAATGAACGAAATTCAAACAAGAACTTAAACAGCGTTTTAATTACTCATCTCAAGTTGAGCCTGCTGATGGGAGGTATTGAAAATTGTTGACCAATAATGCAGTTACCATTACTCAATTTCCATAGAAATGTTGCCCTTGGCACCTAATATTAGCGGCCACTATTTTAACGACCTTATAGCTTTGCAACAGAGTGTAATATTTAAATGCATTTGCTTACTTCTGGTAGCACGTCTAACTAAATACTGATCAAACAAAACCACAAATAGATAACAAAAATAAATGCATAATGTAACTGAAACAAAAGAAACAAACATTTTTTATAAAGCAGAGTAAAATTATCAAATTACAAACTCACTTCCACTATCAATCACCGATATTGCATTATCCCTTTTAATTAGATAGTCAATGACGCATATATCCAATAGAAGGAAGAGCGCATCGCGTAACAGTAAATATGGTTGAGCTGCAAATGGATATGAGCAAAATATAATACCGGCCACCATGAGTACCACAAAAAGTGTCGATGCAAAAATATCGGCATATAAGCGACGTGTATCGGTGTTGAGATAAGACAAGCTACTGAATATATCCGGTGCGCCATTGCCAAAAGCGACCAATGTGACGCCAGCAACATTCTCACTCATTCCCAACATGCGCGCCAGTACAGCTAAAGCGGGACAAAAGCTGTGTAAATGTAAAAATCAGAGATCGTAACTGCGATAAGCGATATCGAAAAAATGATTATTTAATTCTTAAGTTTGGATTTTTAACTTTTTCATCAAATATAAGAATTACATACATATCTCATAATTTCTATAATAGTAATTTGTTGAGTTTTGTTTTTCTTTCAATAAATAACACTTAAGAAATGAATTTTATTTTTCGCACAAGAACTAAAACTTACGCGGTGAGTTTTACTTTTCACTGGCGCCCCCCTACATACAACGAAAATAGTAGCAACATATATTCACAATTTTGCCTTTCCTTCTTTAATTTTAATTCTTTTTCATGGTAATATATAGTAAGTTCCATAATAAAAAGAAGTTTCAAAAGTTTTCCCTGGATTGATATATGTTTTTTTATATTATATTTTTATTAGTTTTAGCTTAATCAAATTTTACAATATGGGCGTCAAACGAAAGAAAGTTTCATTTCGAAATATTTGCAAAGAGAGTAGCCGCCTATATAAAGAGGCAAATTAATTTCAATTATGTATTACCGCATGGGTGTCAAGCGAAAGGTTTCGTTAGACAGCGTTCAGACAGGGAAACTTTTGTCGCAGCAACTCGTTACTTGTAGGAGAGAGAGGGACGGGGAAAGGGGAAGGGCAACGCTTTGTGTTCTTATTCGTCTCAGTCGGCAGCTAAGAGATTTGACATTCCTTTTCATTTATAAATTCTTTCAGTGGCTGCAGTTTTGTTGAGTTTTAAGTGAATACATACGGTAAGTTGGGAAATGAAATTTTGTTCTTATTTTTTTGCGATTAAATATACACATGTATGCATATACTATACATATAACCAAAAATTATGTTAAAACTTCATTTTTCAACTCACCTATTACTTATAATCACAAAATTTATCAGAATGGTAAATGCCGCTTAAGCGAAGCGTACAGAATATTGCGAAAATGATATAAAATGAAATGCCAGAAAATTGCCTGAACAGAGTTGCTCTGTGTGAACGCGACGAGCAACACCAAAAGGGAAATCGCCGATAATAAGCAACAAAAGTTTCCCTGTCTGAACGCTGTCTTATGAAAATAGGTTTAAAAAGGATTGCCACCTGTTTGAAAAGTAAAATACAATTGATTAATAAGATGCAGTGTAGGTGTGGAACGAAAGAGGTTTCAGCGCTTAGTTTCATTCAAACATAATTCTTATTTTTATTAAACACTCCGACCACTCCTTCATGTTGATATTTTCAACTAAATTTTCACCCAGTATGTAACACTTAGAAGTAAAAAGAGTCATTAACCGGCAGAACTAGCGATCATCGTTGTAGTAATCTGAGAGTAGTCCCCTGCGAGCATGGTAAAAACTCCCTTTCATTTCCTAACCGAAGTGTGAGTGAATTTTTGTTATTAATGTCAGATTCCACCCAACCGAGCAATGAAGGCTCTCCGAAAAGTGTAATTATGGAGTTTAAGTTAAAAATCTCACTTAATGGAGCAGTGAGAGAGTTTTGGAGAATCATCCCTCAAGATTCCTTAACAAGCTATTGAAGAATTCTCATAAAAACCGCAGAAACGAGCAATAAGTAAGAGACTACATTAGTAAAGCAGCGAAATAATCTATTTGAAATAGATAAAACTAGAACGCTTCTCTAGTTTAATTCGCAAACCAACATATATAATATGGCAATATTATCTTTTGCGATAGACGAATTTCTTTTTATTGTTGAATTAAAAAAAAAAAGAACGGAGAAATCTCTTATACTGCTCCAAAATTAGTTCAGAGGGAGTACTCTTTTATTAATCGCTTGCGAAGCTCTCACTTCAAATTCCACTGGGTAAGCTAAGCAAAGTTTGTCCTTGGCTCTTATTTTCAATGACTACTATAACTACAGGAATTCGTGAAATCAATGAGGATGGTGGCTTGAAAAATTTTACTTTTTAGCTAGTACCCAATCCATTGCATTATCTCAGTGCAGTCAATTTACACAGCGGTAAGACCGACAGCACCACCACCCTTTTTAGTTCCAACTTTTGTAATGGCAGCCCTAACCACCCTAAGGAGTTAAGAACATCTTTAATTAATTTGTATTTAATTTTCCAAACATCTGGTAAACCTCTTCAAAAGTATTTTCGTGACTACCGTTTGCTAAACTTTTCGTTTTATATTGCTATTTTAGAAACAAGTGTAATTTTATTGAGCTCGAGGCCAGTTTTTATAAGGGAATAATATGGGAATTGTTGTTTCTAAAATATAAGGGCAGAAATAATATTACTATTATTTTATTTCATTTAACTTCTTAATTAATTTGTATTTAATTTTTTACTCTTCGTCATCCCTTGTCAAATTTTTGTTTGATATTTTTGTTTGACAACATTATGGAAATGTTTTTTAATAATGATAATTTAATTTTAAATTAATTTAATTTTTAAATGACAATTCCTCTTCATAAATATTTTCGAAACTAAACCTCTTTCATTGCACACCAACATTGCATCTTATGAATTCAATTGCATTTTACTTTTCAAAGAGGCGGCAACCCTCTTTCAAAAACATTTTCATAATCACGCCGTCGTTTGACGCTCATGCGGTGTTATTGAATTTAAACTAATTAACCCCTTTATATAGGCGATAATCCTCTTTAAAAATATTTTCGAAATGAAGCTTTCTTAAACGTCTTTCGTATGACACCCATTTTGCAATATTTGATTTATTTGGCTTATTAAATTAAAAACTTAAAATAAGTTCTATATGTCAATCCATTTATGTATAAAATTGTATCCAATGATGTAATAAGGAAGTGTAGTCAATAATCCAACCTCACTTTTTTCGTATGCCTATTCTGGCAACGCATGGTAGTAGAAAATGGGGGCATTTTTTGATAATTCATACTCCGTTTTGTGTACTATTTCGATAGATTATGGGAACAATTTGTAGATTTTGTATTCATAGAAATAGGGAATAAGAAAAGGAATGATTCTAGTACTATTTTCTTTAAAATTTATGATACAAATGTGAAGATCGACATAATTGGAAATAAGCAACACGATTTTGTCAAAATTACAACAAATATTATGATTCCACCATGATATATGCATACACCTCTGATCACGAAAATAGTAGTAGCAAAATATATTGACAATTTTGCCTTTCCTTTTTTTCAATTTTCAAACTTCCTAGAAGATTAAAAAAGAAAAGAAATTGTCAACAACATTTTTGCTTCAAATTTGAATGGGTTTTAAAACTACGTACTCCAAAACGAGCCGGATTTAAAAGTTGGAAATTTTGTTGACATTTTTTGTTTAATTTTATCGAATGTTTACAAATTTGCTAGAAAGTTTAAAACAGCTTTTTTTATCAAAGAATTAATTATACTTCAATAAAAAAGAATTAAAAATAAAGGGGAGACAAAATTGTCAATACATTTTGCTACGATTATCGTTGTATGCAGAGGGACACCAGTGCGTATACGCAACGGCTAGTAATCTTTATTTATAAGTATAAATATATTGTGCATAAAATCATTAACTTCTTTTACTAATAATTGGATCAAATGGATTTTTAGTTTATTCCTTACTTGGGCTAACATTTCATTTATTACAAAGCACCTAATTACTATCTGATTTCCTTCAAATTCTGTATGCCTATTACCCAAAGATAGGAATGACTTCAGCAAAAGATGGATCCGCTACCTTAGTATTGCAGTCAACATAATAGGACAGCCGTTATGGTTATAATTTGTATAAAAAAAAGTCATGATTTCATCGTTATTTTGTGATTTTTATTTTTTCGATTACATCTGATCAATATTTATACTTAGATCAAGTTTTATACATATTTTTAAATTTTTCTTTCTTCGATTAAATTGGAGCGATATTTAATGATTTTTATTCTTTCATTTAAAAATAGTGGTTATTCTTGGATTAAAAGTTTTTCGATCACAATAAACGCAAAAAAAATTAACACTAATAGCAACAACAACTATACTACGATTTATGAGTTATGGTCGAAAAAATTAAAATTCAATAGTAACTATTATTTTTGATCGAAAAAAATAAAAATTACTAAATAACGAATACGAATATGCCATGATTTAAAACAAAAAATCTTCCAAATAGAAATAAGGTCAGCATTGCTTAAGGCATAATGTATATTCCATTTTTTTGAAAAAATACTTCCCAATGATTTTTTCATCCGAAAATATCCAAATAACGATTATTTTCGATCCCTGTTTTTAACTTTTTTTTTGCCTAAGCGCCTCTGCCAGATAAATTTCGAAATGAGTGAAATCATTTTGTCGTGACTTCACTGATAGGTAAAAGAATTTTGTAGCCATGGCAACTATGTTACTTTCAATCTGGACAATATTATCTGCCAAACGGTAATGGGGTAAACTACAGGGTGTCCCCAAACAAATGACCCTAACTATGGGAAGTTGGAAAACTTTGGATAATGGCATCGAATGTCCGTTCACTTACGACACATGGAAAGTAAACATAATTAGAATTTATGTGAAGAAACCATGGAACCATTCTAAGTAGGTCCCGCTAGGACTGAGATATTTTTAAATAATACAACTCTAAATGAAAAATATATTTTTCAATATTAGGAAATCTTTATTTACATAATACAAATATCTCAGGGGAAAGTTTCCGCAGACATAATGCGAGCTGATGCAACGAGCGCTTCGGGAGGTATCCAAGTGGTCCACCCACTGCGGGCTCAGGGTCAGCTCAAGTAAAGTGGAACTCGTACTCTTCACGAGAAGGTATAAAGTGCCTTCGGTGACTCCACTGGTACTAAACGGTACCCGGTTAAGTCTTTCTACAAGTGCCAAATTTCTAGGCGTTGTTTTAGATAGGAAGTTGAACTGGAAAGAGAACCTGGTTCAACGTCATGAAAAGGCTTCCATAGCCCTCTACACATGTAAGAGAGCCATAGGCAGGAAATGGGGTCTTAATCCCTGGATCTGTCGGTGGATTTTCACAGCGGTCGTCAGACCAATTCTCCTATATGGGGTGATTGTATGGTGGCCTGCATTAGATAAAGAGGTTAACCTCCGGCTACTCACCAAGGTGCAAAGATCTAGTATGATCAGCATAAGTGGGGCGCTCAGAACCACGTCAAATGAGGCTTTGAACGCCATTTTAGACCTCTTTCCTTTAGATTTGGTCGGACAACAGACGGCAGCGATGACTGCTTTGCGACTAAGAGAGACATGCCAGTGGCACCCTGAATGCCACGGGCAATCTAGTATTTTGAACAAGTTCTGCTCTATTCCGAGCGGCACGGACCGGTGTGCTTGGACATCGGTATATGAAAGTAACTTGATTACACGAATTCCAAGCAGGGAGGAGTGGAAACCTGAGTTTCATACTCCACCTGATAGCATTATCTATACAGTTGGCTCGAAACTCGATAATCAGGTAGTAGGGGGCGTTTTCTCACGAAACCCTCTCCTGCAAATTTCCTTTAGGTTACCAGATCACTGCAGCGTCTTCCAGGCTGAGGTCTCAGCTATCATGGAAGCGGTGAAGAAGATAGGGACCGGGATTATAGAAAGAGACATCTTCATTTTTAGTGACAATCAGGCTACAATCAGAGCTCTGAGCTCTTTCACGTTTAACTCGAATATCGCGCTGGACTGCCGCCGATCTCTACAGGAGATGGCTAAGCAGAACAGACTCTACCTCATTTGGGTCCCTGGTCACCGGGGCATAGAGGGAAACTGCATGGCAGATCAAGGCAGACGTGGCCTAAATGGGATCGGAAACGGTCGCGCAGCGTTCTCTCTCTAAGAAGGGAAAACATTTCGAATGTAATCGGGGCTCTAACAGGGCACTGTCTGATAGGTGTATATGCTGATAGGTTGGGAGTGCCCTTATACTGTAGCAGCTGCAAGAATGACGAGGAGGAGGAAACGATCTTGCATTTACTGTGTAGGTGTCCTGCACTGTGTAAAAGCAGAATGCGATATCTGGGATCACCGTTTCTGGATGACCTTAGTAAGGTTTCAAGCACCGAGGTAAATTGCCTGTCGAAGTTCATCAATGAGGCAAACTGGTTTGATAAGGGGTAATTTCTTTTGGATGGTACAAAACTTTTCTTTGTGGTAACACAATGGGCCTAATGCTGGCCTAAGTGAGCCGCTGAAGGCGGCTGCCACTCCAACCTAACCTAATACAGATATATTTCTCCTTATTAATAGTTGGCCTACTTAAAACACAAAACCAGTGCACAATCAAAAACTTAAATAAGAAGCGCTCAAAATTATTAAACAAAAATATTTTTAAATTTATTTTTTAACATCATAAACATTTTTCAGTTTTCCTAATTGACCTGTTTTTGTAGGATTACGAGTTTTAGAGATACAAATTTGTTTTCAAGATAAAAATCTGTGATCCACCATTTCCTTTGCCTATGAAGCTGCTCATCTACTTTTTTTTTACTATATTCGACATAAATTTGGGTAAAACAATGAAGGTATGTGATACTTTCTTTACTGGAGCCTTGAAATACAGGGGCAAATAAATCTTTGTTGAAGTCAAGTTTCCGTTTCCGGCAGGAGTAAATTCGGTTTACGTGCATGGTTGTCAAGGGGTTTACCAAGCACATATGAAGATCTAAGCATTGCAAAACTCCAAAAATGTATCGACATAATCAGCGAAAAATGCGAAATAATGTAATGGAGTAATTAATGATTTCATTTCCGAATCGATATTTTCCTTCTGATAATATGTAGTATAATAAGGAATTTGAAGCCTACAAACCACAAGCTGAGACTTCTTTCCAATCACCAAAGAACGTTTCCCCTAAATCCCTATGGCTATTACCCAGTTATTTATTAAGCTATAAAAATATCTAAGTAACTGCACGCTTTTCAAATCCTACTATTACCTCTGCTGCAAATTACAACTTACAACATATCTGTTGTTACTCCCAAAATGGTGAAACAAAGTCCAATTAGTATCAACACAACGAGTGATGAAAAAACTGCGCCCATTGTTGTGGTTACTTCCAATTTGCAAAAGATAATGTGAACGTAGTTTATGAAGTAAACATTCGATTTACACGATTCGGAGTTTTCAATATAAGCACACCGCTGATCCTGCGGCAATGTAATGAGCGTAGCGCAAAAAGGCTGTTTTGAAAAGAAACAAACCAAATGCATCACTAGAGAATGTACGAATTTATTTAAAGTAATCGCATACCTTGGCAACATCCATAGCGAAGTGTTCGTGCCGCTCAAAATGTGGCGAGGTTTGATGGGATGTATTGAAATTCTCGTATAAAACCATTACATATGTAGATGTGTTCCGTATTTGTTTACTTCCTAATATAGATTATATTTTTTGACAATTGTTGACAGATTGATAGATATGGCAACTATGTTTGTTCATCAAATTAGATAGTAAAGGCGCGGTGTCGCAGGAAACAATCAGATTCTGGACTGATTCTGAACTGCTGTTTTTCGGGTTGGTACAACAGAGAACAGAAACAGAAATCGAAGCGTCATTCATATTATTTTGTGTTTTCGCATGTTTTTTCTTCACAATATTAATGGAGAATTATTCAACAAAATGTTTAGTATGCTGCCAAATATTGGTTTTGTAAAGATTTAGTCAAATATTTGACATTTCTCCTGTCCCCAGCAACAGAAACAAGTCCAAAGTACTTCTTTTTGTTTCTGTTGCTGATGTACTGAATTCTGTTCCTGTTTCTAAAGAACAGATCTTTGCGACACCGCGTTTTATCCCATGAATGAATAACACAAGCAGATCACGAATGAACAATCGAATGAAAAGATCAAATTTTTTTATCTACCAAACGAACGAAAAGTAAAAAAAAAAACTCAAATAAAAGCAAGTTGATTTTCAGTTGGTTAATTTATAAAGTTAGTGTAAAATGCTGGCGAAAATGTTGCGAAATGAGTTGTTAACTCTAATTAGGGTTAAATCTGGATATAGCAGAGCACAATGTATTTATCCAACATTTATTATCTTATAGATATGTGTGTACAAATTTCATGATACGGGTTTTGTGGCTGAACTTCTCCGAAACGTTTCTTAGACTTGAAAACTAGAACCGATTGTTTTCAAATTTTTTAATGTGTTTAGGTGTCTACGAGTATTGCGTTAACAAGAATCTTAATATTTTAATTCAAAATCTTTATTTACTCCCCAATTTTATCCTAATACATAACATATATTCACCACATAAATATAAATGTTTTATTTAAAAAATTAACCTATAGGTTAGCTGCCGGGTCAGCTAGTGCATGTAAAAAAGTTAACTGTTTTGTTTGTTGTAACTTGGTTTAAAAACCAAAGAACGGATTTGCATCAAATTTGGACAGTATATTCCGCAAACCGTCGCACAGACATAAGCTATATTTTGATCCGTTAGGTGCCGCATGAATCGCGATATTCAGAAAACTCCTATTTATGTTCCGATATTGATGATATTGGAAAGGAATGGTGCTGATGCAATAAAAAATACTTTTATGAATTCCAGAAAACCCATATTTATGGTTCCCCTTAGTTCAAACCTGATAAGATTTGTGCAGTTAGGGGCAATGCCCTTTAGTCATAGTCGCTATGAAGTTAATCCTTAAGTTAGTTGCAGTCATTAGTAATTAAAAAAAAATAATTGCTACTAACTTTAGTCGACCTCATCTTTACTGTGATCACGGAATATTGTTTCTAAACTCATGGAAGCCTAATTTTTGACTTTAAAAAATGTTCTGTAAGTATAAGTAACGCAGACGAAGTCGCGGTTATCAACAAGCAGCATATAAAGGGTACATAACAAATGAGATACGATAAATGCGATTCCCATCAAAGCTGCTGCTGCCGGATCTGCTATCCGTGTTTTGGGTGAAAGCCAAAGTTACTCCGATGCCGGCCATCAGAAAATAATCGGTAAAAATTTAAGAGAGTTAAAACTACAGTAAGGTAAAAATACAAAGAAATTACATTTAAAAAATAAACGTTTTTTAACCTGTACACAAAAAATAAACTACATACTACATAAATAAAACGGCGTTGACATTAGCTTATAAAGATTTTCTGAAAGCGATCTTAAAAAGAACAATATCTGTGTCACTAAACCAAATACAACTTGATACTTTTTTTTAATTTCGAGTGTTTAATCTAAGATGTCAAGTTTGTTTAGTTTCGGTTAGGTTGAAGAGGCTGCCAGAGTGTTTATCAGCGCACTTAGATCCATAAATGGGTCAGTTGTAATACCGCTTTGATCCCTTGCTATAGGAGGGAACTATTTGTAACATCGCGTAGAGTCTGCGAATCTGATCCCATAAATTTTGTTTTCCTTCTCCACAGCATGGGCCACTCGCACAGTAGATGATTTAGAGTTTTCAGCTCACTCTCGTCTCTTTAACATCCACAGAGTTAGTGGGGAATCACCAGACTAGCTGCATTATTACCGATAGCCTATAAGTAGCCCTCGTAGCTCGAAGAGTTCTTGTGATGGCTTCTTGCCCCATTCGGGTCATATGAGATTTGTGTTGCCGCAGGTGTTTTAGGCTTGTACACAGAGCTAAATAGCTTATTAGAATCAAGAGGAGATTCTAATGATAATTCCGTAATTTCATCTTTATTCAACGGGTCACCTTCTTAATTACATTGACAAGTTTTTATTTTAGTTTTACAGATTATCTTCATGACTTTATTGAAAAAACATACCCAGTAGTAATGAGTACGGCTTCTTATTGGAAAAAAATCATAGACATCCGCTAAATTTTGTTCTGATTTATAGGCCATTTTAGGTGGTATTTTCGCTCTGTGTGCCCGGTTCTTTAGGACAAGTTTCCCTTGTAATGAGCCTGCAGGATAGCGAGAGTGGAGCCGTAGTGCCTTCATTACATGCTCGTCTACTTCTCATTGCCTGATTTACTACTATATCCATCATATATATCAGGTGCAAAGAAAACTGTTCAGCTATCTCGTTTAGAGATCAGCGGCAGTCAGCTACAGTCTTGGATATGCTTGTGACAGAGTAAATCCCTTTCAGAGTGTTTTTTTGTCAGAGTATCTTCTTTCGATCGTAGGTGACAGTCAATAGCCTGATCTTTTTTTTTTTATTTATTTACATGCTTATCAAAGTAAGCATGAATTTACCAAAATTTAGGTTGACAAAACAGCAACAAAAGATAGTCGGTTGTTGTATTTTTCACCCTGCTGCTTGCAGCTTGTCTTGTTCTGGGACAGGGCACATTCAACAGGTAATATCAGTAGCAAAGCAGGTTTAATTTTTCTTCAATTCAAATTGTCTCTGAATTGTCAAACTTTGTTTACAATCATAGTGTTGTCGCAAATAAATTGGGGCACTTTTTTTTTAAATAACTGTGCATTGGAAAGATAATTAGGTTTGTCCGCTAATAATAAATCGCATAAAATGTCTTTAAAGATAAGCGGCTATCAAATGTTATCTTGTTTAACTTTAGCGTTGCTCATTCGAGTCACAAATAATTTCAAGCCAAGAAGCAACAAGTTGTCAGCCTATCCATCCATATTAAATACTCTAGCGTATAAAAGTTATGTTTTAATATAAATTTAACGCGCAACATGGTATAGCTATAAATATAATATAAACTTTTTGTTATCTATTTTTGTATTTTTGCATTTTTGCTTTGCAGGTTTACGCTGTTGTTGTATCACACGAACAAACCTCTGGTGATTTGTCACCAGCTGCTGTCAGCTACACAAGTGGCTTCTACCAGATACCCGTTATTGGTATATCCTCACGGGATGCTGCCTTTTCCGATAAGAATATTCACGTTTCCTTTTTGCGCACCGTACCACCATATTACCATCAGGCGGACGTTTGGTTGGAAATTATGTTTCACTTCGGTTACACCAAGGTGAGTGAAATGAAAAAAAGCACAACTCAGTATGGAACGCAAATATTTACACGCATTACTTATGCAAGCATTTTCTTCTTTTCATTGTTTTTGGCTTACTTTTTTCGTTTCACTTTTTGTTTGGCCGTCAGGTGATTATAATACACAGTTCCGATACGGATGGACGCGCGATACTGGGTCGCTTCCAGACGACATCGCAGACCAATTACGATGATATCGATGTGCGCGCCACTGTTGAAATGATTGTAGAATTCGAGCCGAAACTGGACAGTTTCACAGAGCATTTGATTGACATGAAAACAGCACAATCGCGTGTCTATCTGCTGTATGCGAGGTAGGAGAAATTGCGCTGAAGACATGATTTTTTTCTTTTTTCATATCTATGTTAATATTTGCCCATTCACTTTATTTTCATTAGCACCGAGGATGCACAGGTTATCTTCCGCGACGCTGCACTTTACAATATGACGGAGGCCGGTCATGCTTGGATTGTGACCGAACAGGCGCTGCATGCGAATAATACGCCTGTGGGTGTCTTAGGGCTTGTATTGGAGCATGCGAACAGTGACAAAGGACACATAAGGGTGAGCATAAATAAACATAATTAAAAATTGCTGCACTCACTTGGCGAAAGGCATACACATACACCCAGAAAGATATTTACACAAATGGGCACGTATGATAGTTCACTGAGACCACCAACTCATCGCTGCCTTCACTTTGTTGACACACCCATTGAAACTCTCACACTACCATACTCTTGCATGTATGTACATTCACTCATATGTGTGCGAGTGTGAGTCTTCCAAAGCGTCTTCATCACATTATTAAAATTGCACGGCACACGTGTTGATCCTGCACTCATAATGCTACTACCCTACAGGAAATCAAGCGCATTTAAGATTAGTACTGGGCCGAGCAGGTTTGGAACAGTTAGGGTTTAAGATCGATTGAACGGATTTTTCTTTAACGCAGCTGACATGATTGGTTGACTCAGCATTTACCTCGTTAACTCTAGAGTACTAATGCTTATTGTAAATACTAATTAAAACTCGAATAGTGTTTACGCCGCAGCGTAAATATTTTCTAACCGCCCTAATACGCGTGTATGTACGCATACACATGCAACTGCGAATTACTCCGTATTTCCCGCCGGATAATTCCTTTTGCTAATCTTTCCATTAATTCCTTTCCACTAAAACGGCGGTTGACGGCAACCGTACGTTTTTTCATACTTTCACTCGTTCACAGGATTTCTAGAGCGACACACGCTACCACCAGGATTCACACCACAGGTAAAGCCAAATTAATGTATATCTACATATATGCAATAGAATAAATCTGCCTTTTACATTTAAAACTAAACCACAAAATTTCTTTTAATTTTCTATTTCCAAATATCCAACCGTGCGTCTGGATATTTGTACATGGTCCTTCGAGCCAGTACATGGTCCATGTACAAATATCCAGACGCACGGTTGGATATTTGGAAATAGAAAATTAAAAGAAATTTTGTGGTTTAGTTTTAAATGTAAAAGGCAGATTTATTCTATTGCATATATGTAGATATACATTAATTTGGCTTTACCTGTGGTGTGAATCCTGGTGGTAGCGTGTGTCGCTCTAGAAATCCTGTGAACGAGTGAAAGTATGAAAAAACGTACGGTTGCCGTCAACCGCCGTTTTAGTGGAAAGGAATTAATGGAAAGATTAGCAAAAGGAATTATCCGGCGGGAAATACGGAGTAATTCGCAGTTGCATGTGTATGCGTACATACACGCGTATTAGGGCGGTTAGAAAATATTTACGCTGCGGCGTAAACATGCCGGCCCCCTTGCGGTAAGCAAAAATCCTGAGCGTTGACAACAGTCTACTACTGGTTCACACCACATCACATATTTGCTTAAAAAATATTATTTTGTTTGTTTGTTTGTTGAGCCGCTCCGTGTTCCTCCGTCATCGTCTCCTGTTCTCTACTAGGAAGGACGGTAATAAAAAAAATATTAAGCGAACATACGTGTGTTGTCGCGCTAGTTGGGGTAATTATATGGGGCGTTTCGTCGTAGTGATCGGGAAGGACGTGTTCCCGAGTCAACTCGCCGCCAATTCTTTTGGATATCAGATGGTCGGGAAGAACGTGTTCCCGAGCCATCCGTTCGCTGATGCTGAGCTGGTCGGGAAGGACGAGTTCCCACGCCAGTCCTTCGTCGTTTCTTTTTGCTGGGCAGACGGTCTGAAAGGACGGGATCCAAAGCCGCGCTGCCTGGGCCGTCGGAAAGGACTGGTTTCCGAGCCGCGCCTTCGCCGTTCATGCTGCAGTGACGGTCGGAAAGTACAGGTTTCCGAGCCGCCACCCGTTGAAAGTGGTCGTAATGTTGGGTGGCAAGTGATATGGAACAAAATAACCAAAGAAAAAAAAATGATTTTATTTTTATGAAATTATAGCATGACAAAAATTGTATGCATATATATATATGTATTTTAGTGTTAATTTTATGTATATATGTATTTATGTATTTATTTTGTATTTGGTGCATTTATGCGCCAAGTGTCCAAAAACTTTCATCACCCACTGTAAAAATGGTATTTGGGTGTGATCGCATCGGTACACTTGCGCCCCCCATCGGTACATGGTGCCTAACTCCAGTTGCTCTTGAGGGTGGTGGACTTGGCTATGTCCACAGTTGCGAACGTAATATGGCATTACGATATATTTTTCATATATCGTAAAAACACCTGATTGCATATAATTATTTAATATTAAAAAAGAAATAAAAATTGATTTGAACTACCTATTCCTGAATTTCGGTAGTCGCGGAAAGTGCCCCCCACCATGAAATGGCTCAACATTCTGTTGTTTGTATGGTTTATGTACATATGTACATTAGATATTTGATTGTGGTGAGGTAGGTCAGCAATCTGGCATCCAGCAATCTGGCCTACCACCCACAAACAGTTTGTATGCCACTGTGCTTAATTTGCTGACCACAGTGGCTGTTCCAAAGAAAATTATTTAAACGTGAATTTTGACGCGAGTGGTAGTGAAAATTTTGTTAATTGAATAAAAAGTGTGTTACTATAAATATTAGTGAGAAAAGTCTTTGTCGTGCCGGGTCTTAACGTTGCTCTGCCCAAAACACAAAAGTTTAGGTGCGCGAAAAAAATGTATTACAAGATGTATATCAAAAAGTGTTACAAGATTTTGCCAGCATTTCCATTTTGCGTGCGAATAAAGATTAGGAAATGGCAAATGGCTGGAGGCAAAGCAGGCCAGGATTCTGGCGAAACAAAGGAGCAGGCAGCATCTCGTTCAGCACGAGCGGGGCTTCAGTTCCCAGTTGTGGTAATTTTGAGGTTGGCGTACATGTCGCCATGTGCAGCTGGCCAACAGTGCCTGCCGTACATATGCGTACATCGCATTCATGGCGATGGTGGACGCATGCATGTGTACGGCGGCGATGATCAGGTAAGTGGTAATTTATATATTTATACTAATAATAATCATAATAATTTTTGTACATAAATTTTTGAGTTTTTTACGTACATAAGTAGGTACATGTGCATGTATGTACATATGTATATCGATATATACATATCTACATGCACATGGTGGCGTGATGCGTTCGATTGCGAGGGCACAGTCGGAGGGAGGAGGGGTATGCCATGCGAAGATGGCGGATGATCGGAAGCAATGAAAGGAGTTTGTAAAGTATTAATGTGGATCGAAATTTTTTTTTTTTTTTTTTTGTGTTTAATCAATTTTGTACACTGAACTAATTTGTTTTATTTCCCCACAGGTGAACAATTCGAATGAGATTTTTCCGGTGAGAGGAGCGGGACACCAGTGGAGCTGTTCATAACCAACAAGTAACTGTTTTGTTTTTATACGTATATGTATATATTTATTTAAAATTTTTTATGTGTATAGGGTAAATACTAGTACTTAGATGTTTCTAAAAAAAAATTTTTATTTTTTTTTTATTTATTTTTTTGTTTTTAACGGATAAATTGGAAAGATCTAAGTACTAGCAAGAATTTGCAAGTTGGATAAAAAATTATTGGAAATTATTGAGTTGATCCAAAAAATATAAAGTTATGATAAAAGTTATTAAAATTTGAAAAAAATGATAAAATATTTAAATATACAAAATGTTTAAATACTATATCAAAATATTTAAAATATATACATAAAAAAAAACTTGCAACTTCTCATTAGTTTTACGTTCTCTCCGCTTCTTGCGTCTTTACGTTTTCTCCGCTTCTTGCGTCTTTACGTTTTCCAAATTTTCTTTACGCTCTGAAATTTAGTTAGTGGATAGGGTTTTAGGGTTTAACCGGGCTGATTTTTGACAATCGGTCATAAATTCCGGAAAATTAACTCGAGCTATTGGTTAGTTGTCGGTTAATTTCGAAATAATTTCGGATATTTATTTTGATATGACCACTTTTCAAAGTTAACTGAAACTATTGGTTAGTTTGTGGGTTAGTTTTGAAATAATTTCGGGTATTTAATGACCACTTTTCAAAATTAATTCAAAACTATTGTTTAGTTTGTCAGTTAATTTTGTACGGGTATCGGGTACCGAATAACTACTTGATGTATGTAAAAAACATGATTTCGTAGATTTATTTATTTCTGTACGCCATCGTCGTAGGTAATCCATCGGAACATTTTCAAGTTAAGTACTTATGTGATTAGAAAAAATGGCAGTGCAGATTTCTTTATTTTCTTGTACTTCATGTACTGTTTATGAGTTTTTTTATTAAGTACTTATCCTTGGGTAGGGGAAGTAGCGGTACTTTCGATGAAGGGCAGCAAAACCAATTTCGTTATTGGTCTGCTGGTTTGTCCCTTCGTTGTATAGATGTCGACGACGCGTACCCGGTTATCCGAGCCTGGGTGTAAGTTGATGACTCGTCCCAGTCTCCACAT
Organism: Anomoia purmunda; assembly: GCA_951828415.1. NCBI lineage: Eukaryota > Metazoa > Arthropoda > Insecta > Diptera > Tephritidae > Anomoia > Anomoia purmunda. The sequence continues at coordinate 23,134,119 of OX639993.1, forward strand.
GTTAGGCGGTAGATTATCCTCTTTTATCACCACCAGATCTCCTGTTTTGATGTTAGTTTGTGGATGTTTCCACTTTGTGCGTTTCTGCATTTCCAGCAGATATTCAGCCTTCCATCTTTTACAAAATGTTTGATGGAGGGCTTTAAGTTTCTGCCATCGGTTTACGATCGAGGCAGGGCTTTCGTTGATTTCTAGTTCAGGTGGAGCTAATAGGTGTCCACCTACTAGGAAGTGACCGGGGGTAAGAGGCTCCAAGTCGGAAGGCTCATTCGAAGAGGGGCTTAACGGACGGGAGTTAAGGCATGACTCGATTCGGCATAGAAGAGTTGTGAACTCTTCGAATGTATAACTGAAGCCGGAAGCGATCTTCTTAAAATGGGTTTTAAAACTTTTTACCCCTGCTTCCCACAATCCGCCCATATGAGGCGCTGCAGTGGGTAAGAAATGCCATGTGATTATCTGATGGCTATATTTAATCATTATGTTATTTCGCGCTTCAGTTATAAATGCTTTGAATTCTGATCGTAGAGATCGCGAAGCTCCGACAAAGTTGGTGCCATTGTCGGAGTAAACATTTTTTGGGCATCCTCTCCTGGCTATGAACCTAGCAAAAGCTGCCAAAAAAGATGCAGTGCTAAGGTCATTGGTGGCTTCCAGGTGTATAGCCTTAGTGGCGAAACACACAAACAGGCAGACGTAACCTTTTGAGATGCGACAACCTCTGCCGCGGAAGTTTTTTATATCGAAAGGTCCTGCGAAATCTACACCCGTGTTTGTAAATGCACGCGAATAGGAGGTGCGTTCCTGAGGAAGCACTCCCATAAGCTGCGTTTGGGTTTGTTTTCTGTGGATTGTGCAGACCTTACAATTATGGATGACAGCCTTTACCATATTTTTGACTCGGGGAATCCAGTATTGAGTTCGAATGAGACGCAGCATTAATTGGTTCTCGCCATGCAGGGAGATTTTATGGATAAATTGGACTACAAGACGGGCTAATCGGCATTTATAAGGAAGGATTATTGGGTGACGCTCGTTGTACGCTAAATCTAGCGATGCGCCAAGACGACCTCCAGTCCTCATAATCCCATTTTTATCTAAGAAAGGGTTAAGGGGTAGCACTTCGCTTTTTTTATCGATGGGTTTCTTTGACTCTAGGTTCGAATATTCATCACGGTAGTATTGCTTCTGATAAAGGATTATTAAGCGTTGTGTCGTTGCCTTAATTTCATCGGATGAAATTAAACAAGACTCTGCTCGAAAGGAAGCTTTTTTGTTCGGATGAGTGCTTTGGTAGAATCTCATGATATATGACAAGATTCTCAAAGCCCTCGGTAAATCTGAAAACCTATCGAGAATGTCCTCAAAATTTTGTATTGTTATTGTTGCGCATAAATGCGCCCTTTTTTCTTCGATGTTGGTGCTATAGTTTGTCTCTTGTCTTGGCCAATTTTCCTTGTCTTCTTGCAACCAAGAAGGGCCGTGCCACCACAGAGTGTTATCGACTAATTCGTAGGCGAGAACTCCTCTGCTTGCCATATCTGCTGGATTTGATGCTGACTCCACATGAAGCCAGTCAGTATTTCCGACTTTGTCGAGTATTTTGGTTATACGATGTGCTACGAACGTTGACCACGAACATGGAGGTTTACGTATCCATGCGAGCACAATTGTGGAATCTGTCCATAAGTGTACTTGTACCTGTCCTAGTGGTAGGCTTCCAAGTACCGACTCAATACTTTCGGCGAGCAATACCGCGCCGCAGAGTTCTAATCGGGGCAGGGAAATAGTTTTAACTGGAGCAACTTTTGTTTTTGCTACCAGCAGATTCACTAGAACTTCACTACCCTGCTTAACCCGTAAGTATACCGTAGCTGCATACGCTTTTTCTGAAGCATCGCAGAAGCCATGTACTTCGACGTCATGGGCGGGAGAAAAATAGACCCAACGCGGTATCTTAATCCTCTCTATCTCGCGGTAGTGTTTGGTGAAATTTTGCCATTTTTCCAAAGTAGTTAAAGACACAGGTTCATCCCACTCTGTGCCTTCCAGCCAAATGTTTTGCATCAATATTTTGGCTACTATTACAATGGGCGCAAGCCATCCTAGCGGATCGAACAGCTTGGCGATCGAAGACAATATAGACCTTTTTGTGATTGTGTCACTATGCTCCATTGGTCTTGTTAGGAAGTAAAAATAATCCGAATGGGCGTTCCACCTTATTCCAAGAGCCTTAACTGTGCTGGTGTCTTCGAATTCCAAAAAATCTTCGCTTAGTAGATCCTTTTTTGGAATGTCTGCAATTATATCCTCGCAGTTGGCCGTCCATTTTCGTAAGGGAAAACCTGCTGACCGCAGTACCGTAGAAATTTCGTCCCTTGCCTTGATGGTAGATTCGATGCTATGTCCTCCTGCAAGTACGTCATCTACGTACATGCATTTTCGCAGAATATTAGCTGCTATTGGATGCGAGCTTTCTACGTCATCGGCCAACTGCAACAGTGTTCTTATCGCCAGGTAAGGAGCACAGTTTATTCCAAACGTAACCGTCTTTAATTCATATAGGCTCGTTGATTCGTTCGGGTTTGCCCGAAAGACGATGCGCTGATATTTCGACTGGTTATCGTTTATCCAGATTTGTCGGTACATTTTCTCAATGTCACTGTTGAAAACATATCGGTATAATCTCCAGCGTAGAATCAGTATCGGAAGATCTGATTGCAGTACTGGACCTGGTAGGAGGACGTCATTTAAGCTTTTTCCATTAGCGGTTGCACTTGAGGCATTGAAAACCACGCGAACTTTAGTTGAGGTACTCTCTGCCTTTGTAACGGCGTGATGAGGCAGGAAGTAATTTTCACAAGAGTCCGCTGAAATGTTACTATTTATTCTCGTCATGTGTCCTAGTGTCTCATACTCTGCTAACACCCTATTATACTCTTTTTGTAGGACGGGATCCTTAGCTATCCGTGTCTCATTCCGGAAGAATTGAGAGCAGGCTTTTTTAAGAGACGGGCCTAGTTGTATGGTTACTGGAAATTCCTGTCGGAATGGTAACGAGACTATGTATTTTCCCTCATTAGTTCTGATGGTGGTCTTTTTATAAAGCTCTTCGCAATATTTATCATCTTCATTGAGGCTTTTGGTTTTTGGTAAATCTTCTAACTCCCAGAATGCCGTCAGTTGCTTGTCCAGCGAAACTTCGCTGAAGCACGAAACTATATTTCTGTTTGTATTTGTAGTATCCGTACTACCAGTTATAATCCAGCCGAATACGGTTTCTTGGGCTAGAAGTGTTTTCAAGACGTTTTTCTTTATCCCACTTAATATGATTTGTGGATAAATGTCTCCACCAAGAATAAGGTCTATTTGTTCATTTACAAAAAACCTTTTATCCGCTAATATCAGGTCCGGAAATTCTTGCCTCGTTGTCGCGCTTATATTTGTTGTAGGCAGATTTCCGGTTAGTTGTGGTAATACCAGGACAGTTGCAGTCAAGCTAAACAATGGGTCGACGGGGGACCGCAATTGTATGTTGCATGCTTCTTTAACCTGGGCATTTACCGAGTTTGTGATGCCCGAAACTTGGGCATGCATCTTTTTTGCAGATAGATTGATTCTGCGTTTGAGCCTCTCTGTTATAAAGGAACACTCAGAACCAGAATCAATCAGTGCTCGTGCAGCAAAATCTGTGCCATTGAGACGTATGTTTACGCGAGCTGTTCCTAATAGCACACCTGTACTTGAATTCGCAAAGCAGGACTTAAAATTTCTGTTTGCGTTTTCTGTTGCTTTATCGGAATCACGTTGTGCTTGCGCCTGCCTAGATGTCGATGGAGAATCATCGGCAGGCCTTGAAGACGTCCAACGCGTCATTGCCTTTGGCTGAATTGCATTTAGATGCAGGAGCGTGTGATGTCGCGAGTGACACGTATTGCAATTGTATGAACTTGTGCATCTTGACACAGTATGTCCGGAACTAAGGCAATTCAGGCAACAATTATTTTCTTTTAAAAAATTCACTCTATTTGTAGGTGTTAGCTGTAGGAATCGGGAACAGCTGCGCAATTTGTGCTCGTTTGTATGGCACATTTTACAAGTAAAATTGGTCACGCTTACTTGGAAGGTGCCAACTCTTTTTGTTGGGGTTTCGAAAGGATGACGTGTGATTTGTGGCGGCTTTGGCACTCTCACAGCTCTACCATCCTTCAACCCTGACAATGTCTCAAGAGTCTGAAAACGATTGGACAGGAACTTGTCCATATCGTCCCACTTGGGTATGTCGTTTTTATGGTCTATGGTTTGTTCCCATAGAGCCAGTGTACTGTCAGGCAGCTTCGTCGAGCAGAGATAAACGACAATTGCGTCCCAGTTCGATATGTCAATTTGATGACTCTGCAGGGCTGATAAGCAATTGTTTATCTCACGCTGCAAACTTTTTATTGAGCTACCACACTCAAATTCTATTGCCTTTAAGCTGAACAATAGTTTTAGTTGCGTGTTGACTAGGATACGCTTATTTTCGTAGCGTTCGCACAGGTTTTTCCACGCTGTAGTAAAGCCTTCATTCGTTAGGGGGCACTTTCTAACTATTTCTTTGGCCTCCCCTTGTGTCTTATGGTTGAGATGAAAAAGTTTCTCAACCGGGGTGAGGCGCTTATTGAGGATGTAGATGGCCGTGAACATATCACGGAATGTTGGCCATGAAAGATAGTCGCCCTTGAACACGTCTGTATCGCACGGTGGGAGGTGGATATTGTGTTCGCGGACGGACTGCTCCGCTACATCCTTTTGTGAGTTAGTTAATGCTTCTGCTTGTGTAGCCATAGCAGACATGCATTTCACATATGCCGAAAAACATATTTTATATTTCTTTTTTATCGCCCTAACATCTTCCTTACTTAAACCTTCTGAGCTCGTTAGCGTATCGTACGCTGCCTTCGTCTTCTCCCATAACACTTTTAATTCGTCTTGCTGGATAGCAAGACCGTGCTTATTTTGTTCGGAGGCGGGAGTGCTGTTGAAGTCAGCATCGAACTCTGCGACAGATTCTGCTAAACGGATGTATGAATCCATAGTGAAAGCTAAGAAGGATTTACTGAAGTAACCTAAATCTGATATTTTTTAAAAAGTCCCACAAAATGACAATCACCAGTAAATTTTTATTTGTCTGTATCTTTATTTAATGATTTTCTTTTAATTTCAGTCAAATTGTAAAATTTTTTTTTTTTTTAATGTGTGTGCCACCCTAATGTGTGAAAATGGCACTTGATGCAAAAGAAAAAAACACTTGCCACCCAAAATGTGTCGACGTATATATATAACTGTGTTTTAACAAGTAAAGTGGGTACTTAATTATGTACCAGTGTTATTGGTGTTTACTTGTTAGTTATGTATATATACAAAATTACAACAAAGGCTCAAAAGTGATAATGTGAAAACGCAATAGTGCAATAGAAATAGTGTTGCTCGAATCAGTGAAAATAGTGACTTGCAAATAAACAATTGTGCTAAGCCAATGAACAGTATTGAACCAAGAAAATTATGCCGATTTACTTTAAAGTAAATAAAAGTGAAAAAGTCCAAAATAAAACTTTAAATTAAAATTTGATGGATTGCAATACCGTACCACTGTTCACTGGTGTGCGTGTGTGTGTACGACCGTTAGTGTTTGTTGTTGTCGCTCGCGTACAAACGGAATTAGCACTGTATAATTTTTTTTTTCCAATTGTAACACTATTTCGTTTTCACAAAAAAATCACTTGCCTTGTAAGGCGTTGTTTCACCAAAAAATTGATTAACGTGTTATAAAATATTGGAAAATATAACACGTACCTTAATGTTTGTGATTTGTGGTGATGGCAATTGATTGCGTTTGCTGTTGTTGTGAATGCAGCTTGTGTATATGCGCGCTTGCCTTGTGTATTTGCTTGCCTTGTTTGGGTGGTTGATTGTGTGGCTTTGTTTGAAATTTTTGTTTTTCTCCGGGCTCTGTGGTAATTAATTTTAGTGGACTGTATCTGTGTTCTCGGCGCCGAAGGACCATGTACTTAGATGTTTCTAAAAAAAAAAAAAGGACCACTCGGAAACCTGTACTTTCCGACCGTCACTGCAGCATGAACGGCGAAGGCGCGGCTCGGAAACCAGTCCTTTCCGACGGCCCAGGCAGCGCGGCTTTGGATCCCGTCCTTTCAGACCGTCTGCCCAGCAAAAAGAAACGACGAAGGACTGGCGTGGGAACTCGTCCTTCCCGACCAGCTCAGCATCAGCGAACGGATGGCTCGGGAACACGTTCTTCCCGACCATCTGATATCCAAAAGAATTGGCGGCGAGTTGACTCGGGAACACGTCCTTCCCGATCACTACGACGAAACGCCCCATATAATTACCCCAACTAGCGCGACAACACACGTATGTTCGCTTAATATTTTTTTTATTACCGTCCTTCCTAGTAGAGAACAGGAGACGATGACGGAGGAACACGGAGCGGCTCAACAAACAAACAAACAAAATAATATTTTTTAAGCAAATATGTGATGTGGTGTGAACCAGTAGTAGACTGTTGTCAACGCTCAGGATTTTTGCTTACCGCAAGGGGGCCGGCATGTTTACGCCGCAGCGTAAATATTTTCTAACCGCCCTAATACGCGTGTATGTACGCATACACATGCAACTGCGAATTACTCCGTATTTCCCGCCGGATAATTCCTTTTGCTAATCTTTCCATTAATTCCTTTCCACTAAAACGGCGGTTGACGGCAACCGTACGTTTTTTCATACTTTCACTCGTTCACAGGATTTCTAGAGCGACACACGCTACCACCAGGATTCACACCACAGGTAAAGCCAAATTAATGTATATCTACATATATGCAATAGAATAAATCTGCCTTTTACATTTAAAACTAAACCACAAAATTTCTTTTAATTTTCTATTTCCAAATATCCAACCGTGCGTCTGGATATTTGTACAAATAGACTAACATGTTTTCAACACTAAATTTTACGGTTTTAAGGCATCAATTGTCAAGAAAAGTTTTATATGTTGTTATTTGAATATTTGCTAAATAAATAATAAAAAGTTTTTGCCATTTTATTATAATTTTAGTTTTAAAAATACATTTAAAAAATTTTTTTTAAGCGGACATTTTTTTGAGGTTGGGCATGAACACATAAATAAAAAAATAACTGCGAAATAACACAATGCATTCGACCAAAAGAAAATAAGCTAAAAAAAACATATATGTAATGCGAAAAATTAAAGACTTGATCGTTTTAAGATCAATTGTTGTAAACTTCAATTCTGTGCTCTCCACATATCCTTTTGTCGCACTTGGTGACTTCGTCATTCAGAGATTTTCTAAGAATATTCAATAAAATTATCAGTCAGTCAATTGAAACTCATTATTCTGTTCTGAAATAACAAAGCATAAAGAAGACACACAATTTAACTCCAAACTCGAAAACGGCACTCTTCTTAAAAAAAAAGCTGAAACCTACTATTATGCTAATTGTTACTTGTATCGACGACTATCATGGACTTCACGGCAAAGTAGGAAATGAACTGTGCTACAAAATATATAAAATGTTAGTAAAATCGACTGGCATTAGTACTCTAGAGTTAAAAAACATTTTTTGAAAGCTGAAAAAGAAAATAAGTGCTATGTATGTTGGCATTCAGTAGGTGATCTCCAGTTACCAAGATATCAATGTGTCAAAATACATACCTGTGAAAATCTGGCAAAATAACTTATCTCGAGTTAACACTGTTTTAATGTAACACCTAAAACAACAATATTCTAATGAAATAAGGACCGGTATAGAAAGTTCTGCACATTTTAAACTCGCAACAAAATTTTTAGCAACAACATTGTGGGCTTTGAAAATACAATTTTTAAATTGGCGTTTAGTTACAGTTTTTGAGACTTAATTAGTTTCTGCAGTCCAGGCATCAACAACGTAAAAAAATTAATATGATGGAATAGCTCCGTCAACAGATTCTGTACCTTTCGACGAATAACCCCAATATTGGTTAAAAAACAGTTTGCGAAACTCGGGCTTGCGCTTTGAAGAAGGTGGGTCGGTAAAGGACGTCCAGTTGAAGAAAAAAGTAGTAGCCATTATTAGAAAGAGCGGTTTAAGAGATGTCGCCTAGAAAACTAAAACCACACAAGTCACTCGAATTAAGAAGAGACATGGCATTTCCCTTGCGCGAGTAAAATTTTTTGTGGGGTTATGGTTATTTGAAAATGGACTTGAAGACAATGCTGGGTAAACAATTTTACTGCCTGCAGTCTGGAGTAGACATTTCTGAATCGGAATAAACCATCCAGATAAAAAAGTTTGACTGTGAAAGTTCTAATTTGGCAAGCCATTTGTGAATGTGGGCATAAATCCACGCCGTTGTTGAAATTTACGTTAAGGAGTGTCTTCAAAAACGTCTTCTGTCCTTGCTACGTCATTGCAATGGTTTAACTATATTTTGGCCACATTTGGCTACAGGACAGTACGTCAATGCATGCCACCCAAAAGTGATTCGAAGATAACAATGTGCATGACGTAAGGAAACATTTGAATCCTGCTAAAGTGCCAGAGTTGCGACCAATTTAGCGACAATGGGCTGTGACGAAAGCTAGACTTTTGAAAGTTGGGAAACCAACCAAGACATTTATAGAAACAAAAATACTGTGACGGACAGCATCGCTGGACAAAACCGCTGTACAAAACCGCTGTACAAAACTTGATGACGGCGCTCTAAAGAAAAGTTTGTGCCTCCGGACATTGAAATAATTTCTTCTTCTATCATCACTACAAATATGTATTTTTATATAAATAATAATAGAAATAAAAACAAACCAATTGTATGCATTTAATGAGAATTTTTTAATTTGCAGAACTTTCTTTACCCGCCCTTTTTTCAGTTAAACAAACTGTAGTTTATATTATATTATAATAATTCATTTAACACGTACGAACCCTCGCCAAATATATTTTTCAAATAGAGCTTTGGAAACCCTTCGTTATTTAATAGCGATATTACAATACATATTTCTCCTTTAAAAATAGTTTCGATTTTTTCTCAAACCAATATAGCAGCATTTCAGCTAACTTATTAGTAATTTGAATTAACTCGTTTGCACAGTTGGCAATCCTCTTCAAAAAGATTTTCATATCAATCATTTATTTCTTTTTTTTTACTTATTTGATTTATTTATTGCAGCTAGTTTCCAAAAAAATATTTATTTAAATTTGAATTGAATAGAATTAAACTTTTCAAATAGGTGGCAACCCCATTGTTATGTTTAATTAATATTAATTTAAAATCTGATTCACATTCTCCATATCATAAATAAAAACTTTCTGAGACCTTTTTTTCTGTCCTCCTACGACATACGAACTTCGAAGTTGAAGAAAGTTGAAATCGTGAATATCAAGAAAACTGAGAATCGCTTGGATGTATTTTACTCTAATATTTGAAGGTGAATTGATGTAAACAAAAATAAATAGGAAATTAGAATATTTGTTCGCTGTTAATGCTTACCAACATTGAGAAATAAGTTGAAAACAGTTACTGTTCTTTGAATTCTTTAACTTAAGAGTTAAGCTAAGGTATTCAGATTTCAATTTATTTATCCATTCATTATCTATTTCCCGAGAAAAAGTAGCTTTCTGAGTTATAATCCCACTTGAACTGAAATATTCGCATACTTTTTATGTTATGCTTTTAACTTTTATTTTTTATAATATTTATCTTCTATATAAAAATCTCGTGTCACGGTATTTGTGGTTGAACTCCTTCGAAACGGCTCGACCATTTTTATAAAATTTTATTTGTTTATTTCGTAGGTATGAGAATAAGTCGTAAATTATATTTTTTTCTTAGTAAACGGTTGCCATCTGTTTGAAATTTTATTAAATTCTACACAAATGTATAAAATATGCGTATCAAACGGTTCGTTTCACTGAGGAGAAGGTTTATGAAAAATTTAATTTTATTAAATTATTATTCAAAAAAAGTATAACAAGTTATAGGAAGTATGAAAGCATGGGTGTCAAACAGTTCGTTTTGCTCACGAGAAAGTTTATAGGTACATATATATTGAAGAAGGTGGTACTTTTTAAAATTCAAATTTATTTTAATCATATATAAGTATATCAAATATTAAAATGTGAGTGTCAATTTGTTCGGACAATATATTTGAGAGAGTTGCCATCTGTTATACATATGTGACAGAAACCGAAAAGCATCGTCTGTTTATATAGACAAAGGGTAATTAACAAATAAATATAGACAGGACAACGTCTGTCGGGGTTTTCTATTAATAAACGAGTTTACAAATATTTTTAAAAATATTTATGAATAAAATTTTCTTTTCAATAAATATTGTGGGTTTTTTTAATATCCTCTCTGCTACATGACCATTTCCGACTGGGTACCTGGTCCATACACACACACACACACACACACATACATACATACATCCACATACATTATTATGACAAACACGAGTTGTATGTTTACACAAAACATTTCAACCGCCTGCTGGCACGGGCTGTGTGTGCGAACTTTCATTAACTGTTTACTCTCTTTCTCGTTTCCCCCCTTTTTTCGGTCTATTTAGGATAGTGTTTATGTACTCGCGTCGGCAATTAAGGAGATGATGTCCAATGAAACGATTACAGAGGCGCCAAAGGATTGCGGTGATTCGGGCGTTAATTGGGAGTCCGGTGAGACAGACTGCTATGTTTAATTAAAATGAATTATTAACTCTCATAAATGGCACAAATACACCCACACACACACACACGCACACACACACACGCACACACATAAACTGTGCACGGTTCATACCATTAATTAATTTTGTAATTTCCTCGCATCCTTTCCACAACGGTGCGCGCGATATGTAGGCAAAAGGCTGTTTCAATATCTGAAGACGCGTAATATTACGGGCGAAACGGGTCAAGTGGCATTCGATGACAATGGTGATCGCATTTTTGCTGGCTATGATGTAATTAATATACGCGAGAAGCAGAAGAAGCATATTGTGGGAAAATTCTATTATGACACTGTAAGTGCAATGGGCTGTATGCGTAGTCAAAATTAAGTTCAAACTTAAAATTAGTTGTAGCTTTTTGACATAATTTTCAACGGATTATCTGTACTATAACCATAGCCAACTTAATTTTGTTTTTGTAATAGAAAGATACACTTGTTACTTGTTTAAATAATTTTTGTTAAGTATCTTTTATTAATCAAAAATGTATTAATTTTAGGAAAAAGCTAAAATGCGTTTGCGCATCAACGATAGCGAAATTTTGTGGCCTGGCAAACAGAAGAAGAAACCCGAGGGCATAATGATACCTACGCATTTAAAAATTTTAACCATCGAAGAGAAACCATTCGTGTATACTCGCCGCCTTACAGAGGATGAGGTCAATTGCGATGAAGATGAAATACCATGCCCTCTATTTAATGCCACGGATGGCAGCGGTTAGTACAAATTTTTTAGCGTAATATTTTTTTCTTATTTACATTTTCATTTCTCTAAATCATTTTGGGGTTAAGGTGAACGCTCAAGAAACGCTACAATTAGGATCAGCGTACTTTGTTATAACGCAATTGATGCTAATTTTTATTTAACCACAAATCTACGGTTTTGAATAGGTATTGCGAATGAGTTGTTGATTTCTGAAGCAATGGCACGGAAAGCAGGCAACGTACGTTCGAAATATCTCAGTCCTCGCGTTAAGAGAGTGACGTTATTTATCAGCCACTTTTGAAGACTGCGATGATTTTGGAGAGATTGTATAGGCTGCCAATTAAAAAATTAGATATCGATAGAAATTGTATTACACTGTAACAGTGCCGTGTCCCTCCATTCCACCTCTCAGCCATCCGTGTATATGTAAATGAAGTGAGCGTCCACCTTTGCAGTAACTTATGTTTTACAGCCGCCCTTCCTGGTTTGATTGATTTTTCGGAATTTATTCATTTACAATAAGTTGAAGCTGAAAAAATTCGATTATGATTAGATGCCATTACTTGCACTCAGTATATATTTCCTGAAAACGTTGAAATTCCCCAAACAAAACAAAATTTTTGTTTATCTAGAATTGCCAACATTTTTAAATCAGCTTAAAATATCGATATTTTCTCAGACCTGTTAAATTTCAGGTACAATTAGTACTTAATACAAATACTTTTTAAAGTACTTATAATGAATACGTAATTGTTTTCTAGCTGAATTGAAATTAGGACTCGAGTACAAGTACTTGTAATTGGAAAATATTTGGAAATACCATCAAGTACTGAAAGTACTGATAGTAATTGAAAGTACTTGGAAAAGGATTGCAATTCTTTTAGCGAGTATTTTCGAGTACTTTCGAGTACTTTCAGTACTTGATGGTATTTCCAAATATTTCTCAGTTACAAGTACTTATACTCGAGTAGTAATTGATACAAATGTAATGTACTTGAAAAGTAGTGAAAGCCAAAGTCCTTAAATTGCTACTTAGTACGAGTAGTACTCATGACTTAACAGGTATGTATTTTCTCCAGACTAAGAAATTTTTTTTTAACCTGCTTAAAATATCGATATTTTCCCTAGGCAAAGAATTTTTTTTCAATACATATAAAAAACTTACATAAAACAAATATTTTACCCAAAAGCAGTGATGCATACCCGAAAAACTTCTGAAAGTTCTGAGAAAAAATCGAAAATTTTAAGGTCGACAATTATTTGTTTATAAAAAAAAAAGTTAATACCCGCGACTTCAACTGCGTTGCTTACTACTTTTTCATTATTTATTTGTCATTTTCAATGAGATATCTGTCAAAATTAGCTGTAACTAACTGAAGAACATTCCATTGTATTTTTTGAATAACTCGACTCTAGCGGCATCTAGCGGATTCAGGTTTAGTAAAAATATTTCTGCTTGCACGCTCAATATATGTACGTATCTAGTTTCATCATAATCGAATCATAAATACAGATCTTCTGAATATCTTAACCCATGCGCCACCTAACGGATATAATTATAAAGTCTAAGTCCGTGTCACGGATCTAAGGAATGAACTGGCCAAATTTGGTTGAAATCTGTTGATCAGTTTTTGAGCCAAGTTATAACAAAGAAAGTGGCTAACTTTATATAAATACATACATATATATAAATGCACAGCATATAGATTAACATGAACAAAATTTGGCATCGGAAATATTTTAAAAATTGTAAATAATATTTCAGCTGTTAGCCGTGGAACATTCAATTTATTTTTATTCATTAACCACCTTGATAACTTAATGGAGAATTTCGAAATCGCACTAAAATTCTTCAGTTTTTTTGTCAAATAACAAAATTATTATATAAAACAGATTTAAGGTCTAGAAAGCTTAAATTAAATTAAAGCGATTCATTTGGTTTTTGCTGTATCGCGGTACTTTGATTTGTATACCTATGTATGTAGTTGCATTCTTCAAATTCCTGTAAAACGTCGTCTGCTAATCTCGTTGCTGCTACAAGATCTCCATCAGGTGATTGGTTGGTCGAATCCTGGCGCAGCAAACGCTGTCAAAAGTTGGAAAACAGTAGTTGGAGTCTCCGGATGTTTCCAATCAACATTTTTTTGGCGTTCTGTAATTACAAACGACTGCATGGTTTTCAGCCCATCTTGTTGGGCACACACATTTCCGTCTCTGCTTGCGCCCACCTCGTGTACTGTTAGATACTTTCATACCAACTTTGAACTCGTAACTTTACTTTGTGGGTACTGCAGGTTTAATCTATAATAGTTCATTACTTTTTTTGTAGCTAGTCTTTAATTGAATTTAATTTATTTGCTCTACTATGATAAACAAAATTTATATCTCTTCCAGAGAACGAGAACTGTTGTCGCGGCTACTGTATCGATCTACTCAATGCTCTTTCACATCGCATTAATTTCACCTTCGATTTGGCGCTCTCACCAGACGGTCAATTCGGTCATTATACCTTGAAGAATGTCAGTTCGTCGACTTCGGGTGCGATAACATCGCGTAAAGAATGGAGTGGTCTAATTGGGGAATTGGTGAATGAACGTGCCGACATGGCGATGCCACTCACCATTAATCCAGAGCGTGCCGAATTTATTGAATTTTCAAAACCATTCAAATACCAAGGCATCACAATACTCGAAAAGAAACCATCTCGTTCAAGTACTTTGGTCTCATTTCTCCAACCATTTAGCAATACGCTTTGGATATTGGTAATGGTATCCGTACATGTAGTCGCGCTGGTCCTATATCTACTTGATAGGTAAGTAGGGCTGTGCAATCCCGATCCTATACAAGATCAGTTCTCAAACAAGAAAACCACATCTAACATATTCATCACTGAGAATTGATCGCTCGACCATTGCACCCTTTCCCCAAACACCAACAAAATTCAATGAAAACGCTAACAAAATGTTATTAAAAACACAAAAACCCTTATAACGATCGCCGCCCATCGATGATATATCAAAGTATTATTTGCATTTCACCCACGCACCACCCCTCCCCAATACCCAACCTCGTAAATTTCACTAAAGGTCCCCTATACAACTCTCAAACAGGTAAATACCAAACACTCTAGCCATGCTTTTGCTGGCGATTTTTCGCTCTGTCTTTCTCCTCAGATTCTCACCATTCGGACGTTTTAAGCTATCGCATACGGATAGCCATGAAGAGAAGGCGTTGAATTTGAGTTCGGCTATCTGGTTCGCTTGGGGTGTACTTTTGAATAGCGGCATTGGTGAGGGAACGCCAAGAAGTTTTTCAGCGCGTGTACTCGGTATGTTTTGGGCAGGCTTTGCGATGATCATTGTCGCTTCGTACACTGCCAATTTAGCTGCGTTCCTTGTGTTGGAACGTCCGAAGACCAAATTAAGTGGCATCAATGATGCGCGCCTAAGGAATACAATGGAGAATTTGACTTGCGCAACGGTTAAAGGTTCATCGGTGGATATGTACTTTCGACGCCAGGTGGAATTGTCTAATATGTACCGGACAATGGAGGCCAACAATTATGATACGGCCGAACAGGCAATAATGGATGTGAAGAAAGGGTGAGAATGAGAAGATGATGAATAAGACGGGGAATTTGAGTATAACACGAAATTTTTCTTTTTTGAATAGAAAACTAATGGCTTTCATTTGGGACTCGTCACGCTTGGAGTATGAAGCGTCAAAAGATTGTGAACTGGTAACCGCTGGGGAATTGTTTGGCCGTAGCGGATATGGTATTGGTTTGCAGAAGGGATCGCCTTGGACAGATGCGGTTACGCTGGCAATTTTGGAGTTCCATGAGAGTAAGTTGTAATTCAGCGATGAAACAAAAAGTGAGCAATGGAATCTATAAAGGGTATTTCAACAAGAGACTGCATTTTAAATTTCGCGCCGTTCCATGGGGACGTTTCGCAAACATCGTACTGCCATTTGATCACCGAGTAGTTTCACGACCTGATTTAGTAAATTTAATCAATAAATTTGAATGTTTCGGAGACGTTAATGACGTGAAGACACCAATTCGAGTTCATCCAGCCAGGTCATGTGAAAGTATTGGTGCATTTTGCTCAGAGATATTGGCTTATAAAGCTTACAAATCCCAGCTGGCGCAAGAATTGAAGCCTCAAAGCCACATCTTGTAGAAGGACAATTTACAGTTATTTATGTGCATTAAGGTTGCACAACAACAAAAAAATTGCGAATTTTCCAAATATTGATATTCACTTCTGAAAAATATTAAGTATAACGTGAACTGGACTAATTTCAAAACTAGATTTTTTTATAAAAAAAAAAACAAAAAAATTTAGAAAACGCATTTGAGTTTCTTTAATATATAACATTGGGCAACCCTCTCAAAAATATAGGTACGCACCTTCTCCTCGCTTAGACAAACAATTTGACACTCATATTTTTTTCATATTTAATATTTAATATTCTTTTGTATAATTTAATTAATAAAAAAAGGTGGCAATCCTCAAAATATACCCATCAACTTTATCCTAGCGAAGCAAATAGATGCCCATATTTTACTATTCAATATAACTTACGTATAGTTTAATTAAATTTTCAAGCGTTTGGCAACCCTCATAAAACTTAGACGAACCTTTTCTACGAGACGAAACGCTTGGCCACCATAACCTAATATTTAATATAACTTGTGTATATTTGAATTAAATTTGACTTTTAAAACAGATGAGATTTTAAAAAAATATTTTTTAAACATATGTTTTTTCAAAAAAATCACCTGATATGGGAAATCAATTTAAGCTTAAATTTTCTGCATAATCTATATATTAATAAAAGGTTATTAGGAATTTTTTTGGTCGCGATATATTCTGGAGCAGGGTTGCCACCTATTAAAAAAAGTAAATAAATATATTACCAGTTTTAAATTAAATATTGCAATGTGAGTATCAAACGAAAGGTCATTGAAAATTTTTTAGCCGCAAAATATTATTTTAAAGAGAGTTGCCACCTATTAAAAAAGTTACAAAAAATATAATTTTTTTAAGTAAAATGCCGCGATGTGGACAGTAAACGCTATGTTATTAAAAATTCTTTAGCCTCGATATATTCTTGAACAGGATTGCCATCTGTTAAAATTGTTGAATATAAATCTTACACCTTTTTAAGTAAAATACAGCCAAGTGAGTATCAACCAAAAAGTACGATTTTCCGGCATTCCTTGTAATCGTGCTATCTGCAAAACAGAAGATCAAAATAAAATTACTCATAATTCTTTAGCCACGATATATCCTTGAACAGGGTTGCCAGCTATTAACAAGTTAAAATAAATATATTTTTTTAGTAAAACAGACGAATATGGATATCAAATGAAAGGTTATAACTTAGCCTCAATATATTACGATTATATAGGGTTGCCCCTATTACAAAAGTTAAAATAAATATAATTTGTTCCTGAAATGATATGAAACGAAAGTTTATTGACAATTCTTTAGCCACGATATCCTCGTGAATAGGTAATTGGTGTGGAAAAAACAGGGTGCGAAAATTTCTTTCCAAAGATTATACGTCTAAATTCATCAAGCTTTTCTTGAGCAAATCTTTCAAAACCCTTCCAAAACATTATTACAAATCTCATTAATATGATACTTAAAAAACCTATTTTTATTTTATTTATAAGGTGGCTTCATGGAAGCACTCGATAAGCATTGGATCTTTCACGGCAACGCCCAACAATGCGAACTCTTCGAAAAGACACCGAATACGTTGGGACTGCAGAATATGGCTGGCGTTTTCATTTTGGTCGCAGCTGGCGTCGCCGGCGGTGTTGGACTTATCATAGTCGAGGTGATCTATAAGAAGCATCAAGTGAAGAAACAAAAACGGCTGGATATCGCACGTCATGCAGCAGACAAATGGCGTGGCACCATTGAGGTAGACAATAGTTGACAACGACATTTCCAATTCAATTAATAAACTCTAAATTCTCACTCAATTTGTCTACCCGCAGAAACGAAAAACTCTACGAGCTTCACTCGCCATGCAGCGGCAATATAATGTTGGTCTAAATTCTAATCCGGGCACTATTAGTTTTGCAGTGGACAAACGACGCTACCCTCGTTTAGGTCCACGTGGTCCCGAACAAGCCTGGAAGAGCGATGCGGATATTTTACGAAGTCGACGATACTTAGATGAGGCCACCAAAGGCGGTCATTCGCCAACCATACATGTTCCAATGTTGGCTAAAATGCGTTCACCGGGCAACATGTTGCCACCACGGAACATGTTGCCACCGCGCTACTCACCCGGCTACACCAGTAACGTCTCACATTTGGTAGTCTAAATACTGTTGTTGCAAATACATATGTATTTATAGGGTGTTCCAATCAAAGTGGACGCATTAATTTAAAAATAATACGCTTATAGATTGAGCGATATTTTTATTACATAGTAGACATATTCCGTTTAAATATTGAATGAAATTGCAAATGGCAAACGACCACTGCGGCTCTGTCACAATCGCTTGTTTTTCACAGTGGTGCGCTATATTGGGACGCCCTATAGTTTATTAAAATAAGCAATTCAAAATAACAGTGAGACATTTGGTTTGCTCCACAAGTGGTCAGCGGCCAAGAATGATAGATTACAAGATTACGCCATCCGCGGACCGCTAGTGTTCTCTTTGTCGATTAGACAGCATCCACCTATTCGCTGACGAAATACAAGCATTTTACACAAACAGTGCTAAGAAAACTGTTCAATCATTCTGGCGTTTGTCCGCTTCTTTTGCACGTCTTCCTCTTTTTTTTAGAATTTTTTCTTTGCTCTCTCTTTCTCTAGCTATTATTACGTCACTATCAGTTGCTCTCTGCGTGGAAGGCGCAATCTTGTTTTCTATCACTCTTGGTTAGCGGGATACCAGAGGAACAGCCCAGAAAGCGTTCCTCATGAAAGTAAACTGAATAGAGAACGAAAAGTGAAGCTTGTTGCATCTTAATTATTTTCCTTTCTTCGTATCCGAAACAACCCGGACAGTTTTTCCCGTACACAAATTGACAAAGTGTCAAATTTTATATCAGCTGATTTTTGTTTACATTGATATCGGACATGTTTCTGCGAATGTCAATTGTATTAACTATAAAAGAAAAATTAATATAAAGTTACTGTTTCTCCATTTTTTATATAAGAAGCATACAAACTACTAACACTCTCTCAAGTAGCAGCAACAAAAACAAATGTAAGAGCTGATTTCTTGATACTGGGTGTGAACTGTGGATTTTTGCATTCCTCATTTCTTTTTTTTTTTTGACGCTTTTTGAGAGACTACGTTGCTTTGTTCTCTAACTATCGGATCCCGCCCGGATCGTGTGGAACAAACCTATTAAATAGACAAATAATCTGAGAATTTATGAAATAACAATTAATGTACGTTTTAAAAGTTAACATTGAAAAATACGATTTAACCACGATTGGTTAGTTTGGTATTCAAATGAAATGAAGAATGGAGGAGTTTTGTGCTTGCGTTATACGAAGGTTTTCAAATAACCAAAAAACATTATAATGCGTAGTTTTTTATTAAATAAAAAAACCATCGTATAGTTTCAGCAGGATAATTTTCAATCGTGTATTGGGCATTATTTTCAAATAGAGCGAAAACTTATCAATGAAAAAGCTTTGTTTTAAAAATTAATTCAAATAATTTTCATAAAACTTTTAAAAGCGTAGCCGAAGATGTTCCAAGAGAAAAGTTGAAAAATTTTTTGCTGACTTTTCTGAGTTTGTTTTTATATTTTAAGATTAGTTTCGAAATTTTGGTAATTATAATGAAATATTTTTTATATACAATATTTAATATACAACATAGACATTAACAGAATCTTTGAGAAAATAATAGTAAAAACAGAAGTTACTTTCATTCCATCTGTTATGCTAGGTTAGGTTAGGTTAATGTGGTAGTTCCCGCAATAGGAACTCACTTAGGCATAGAAGAGGAGTCCATTGTGATACCACCTGTTAAATGAACGGTAACTAAAATCGGAAAACCAAAAATGATTAACCGGAGAAACGTTGCGTACCCCGAATGAAGTCACACAAATCACCTATCTCCACCCCAGAAAACTCTTCTAGAGTACTAAAGAAGTACGAGCCTAGGCACTTGAACCTAAGTCTCCCAAATGCAGGGCATCTGAGCAGAAAATGAAAAGATGAATCTACCTCATCATCCTCCATACAGCTGCGGCAGAAAAGGCCAGAGGCAATGTTCCGCCTAACCGCATGGATACCCATCGTACAATGACCAGTCAGAACACCTACGAGGGTCGAGAGCTGCCGCTTAGTAAGCGACCTCAGTTCCTTTGAGCGCCCACGATCCACTCTCGGCCAGAGAGTCCTTGCAATTTTGCATGTCGTGACATTTTCTCAGCGCTCGCCGAGACGACAGGGAGCCCATCTGTCCAAGAGAAGTCCGTAGGCAGCTGGT
Source organism: Anomoia purmunda (assembly GCA_951828415.1). Lineage (NCBI taxonomy): Eukaryota > Metazoa > Arthropoda > Insecta > Diptera > Tephritidae > Anomoia > Anomoia purmunda. Next base: position 23,154,087 of record OX639993.1, read on the forward strand.
TCCAAAAAAACATAAAAACTCAGTCAGTCCCCCATCCGAAAGTAAATTAGCGGCGTAAAATGTAGACTATTTCCTGTAGACGATCTGCATTCAAAACACAGTATATCTTTTAAAATGATTGTGGTCATGTCAGTAGCGGCTTCTGGCAAATATGCGAAATAACTGGGAATTGAAAGAAGCTTTGTATTTAGGTGCTGACAAAACAAGCAGCTATCTTTTGTTTTATTTTATTTTTTAATTTCAAATCAAACCAAAGCGAAAAAAATTATTTTCAAGTACGGATGGTAGCACGAAATCTTATAATCTGCTTAATTGTCAGGTAGTTAATATGACCTCCACAACGTGACAATGGAATTACCTTCTTAATTGTATTATGGTTTAATCTATAACAAAACCCATAAAAGTACAAATTTTAAAATTTGTAGAGAATTCACAAAAATTTTCATCAAAATTTGATATTTTTGAATAAGAATTAAAATTAAAATTTTGGGTATGCATTTTTGTAGTCCATGATTTTTGATATTTTTTTTCTGCCTGGTATTTTCAGTGCAAATCAACGGCCCATTCTTTTGTACCCGAGTTGAAAATTTCCTTTAGTTGCAAAAGCAACCTTGTTTGCATTTTTCATGAAAAATGCGATTTGCTAAGTGCTATTTCAGAACGGAAAATAGTTGTGCCGGCAATTTTTAGGTTTATGCAGTTATGTATTTAAAAATAATATACAAATAAAAACGAATTAGTTAGGTCTTAAACTGAAATTTCCCATATGTTTTCTTCCGGCTCATTCACAATAGCGCAGTTTTTTCACCTTCCCATCTCTGATCGGATATCTTTTTTTAATTTTTCCGAGTTAGTTTTGTGGCTTTACATGGAATTTGCTATCCTTATAAAGAAATGGCCTATTGTTTAGCCACTTGCATTTTCTTAAAATTTTTATGAAATTTTTTGAAAGTTTTAGCATTCATAACATTCGAAAAATAGTTTTATGATTCATAACACATTATGGCACCATATGAATCATCTAAGTGAATAATACAAAAAAAAAATTACAATGTCATAACTATTTTCCTAAAACTTAACCGAGTGCTCATTATCACCCACCAAAACTGAAACGATTTTTAATATAACTACTATAAGTTTGAAACTTTCAATAGACTATATTTATTGTTGTTGAAATCTAGAGTGTTATTTGCATCCATTATATATAGTACGTCTTTCGTCATAAACTTTCGTTACTTCAATAGTTTTCGAATAAAAAAACTGGCAGCGGAATAAAATTGTCTTAAATGTGAACCGGTTTCGAATACCACATACGAATAAATAATTTTTGATATATACCAAAAAACTTAAAAAAATTTACATTCACGAATTTGTTGTGTAAAAAGTGCTCTTGTTTTAGTTAAATAATTATGCTCCACTTTTACTGAGTCTCAGTGCTTACCGATTTTCTGGTCAACCTTTTCAGTATTAAAGCATTTAGTATGTATTTTTATATATATAGTCTTAATGGAAAACTGACTTAGCTCAATTAGTATATTAGTTAACACCTGTTGATTTGCTAAAGTCAACTACTTTATATTTTTTTTTTTTACTTTATAATGAAATATGTAGCTTCGTTTTGTTAATCTTAGCTCATTACTTAAGTCTATAAAAATAAATTTAAAATATTAGTTTAAGCCTCAAATGTTAAGGTTATCAAATTTAAAACAGATGCATGCATATATAGTATAAATATATTTCGTAGGCAAAAGTCGACGAATTAAGCAGAAACTGTTAGAATTTAATAAATGTGCTTTGAGTGTCATACAGTTGTCCAAATAATTTGAGTATCATTTAAAAAACAAACAAAAATAGCGAATACGTAAGCATACCAGAATATACAGAATAGAAAATGTTCTTCGTCTTCTTCTTCGTCGTTGAGAATTGACGGCAAAACTAATGGGTGGTTAAATTTTAAGGGCCGATGTTGAATGTGAACCACACCTAAACGTCAAGCTTTTTTCTGCATTTCATTTGACATTTCTGAATTTCAGACTAACTCAATTTGAGCATGGCAAGATACACAATCGAGCAACGTGTTAAAGTTACTCAAGAAGTGGCAACAGTGGATGATAAATTTCCGAAGAAAATCATCTCCAGTGATGAGGCACATTTTCATCTCAGTGGATTCGTCAATAAGTCAATAAGCAGAATTGCCGCATTTGGGCGAATGATAACCCAAGAGTGATTGTCGAAAAAGCAATGCACCCACAAATAGTGACTGTTTGGTGCGGTTTATGGGCTGGCGGCAACATCGGTCCGTATTTTTTCCAAAATGAGGCCGGTCAGGCAGTTACTGTGAACGATGTTCGCTATCGTGAGATGATAACGAACTTTTTATGGCCCGAATTGGAACATATGGATGTGGACGATATGTGGTTCCAATAGGATTGTGCCACTTGCCACACGTGGTGGCGATGTCAATTGGCCACCAAGATCATGTGATTTGACACCGTTGGACTACTTTCTTTGGGGGTATTTGAATCAAAAGGTGTACGTCGATAAGCCAGCAACAATTCAAGAGCTAAAGGATGAGATAATTCGGCACATTAACGGCATAGAACCTCAATTATGCCTCAGCGTCATCGATATTTTGTTCCATACATAATTGAACCACACCATATTATCATAATATAAAGATATTACAATAATTTCCGAAATAATTTGTGCTTTATTCAAAATCAACATCGGCCCTTAAAATTTAACCACCCTTTACATATTATGACGGAGATCACGAAAAGGTAGTATTTTAAAAAAGTGACAAAGTTGAGTATGAAAGTATTGATACTTGCTCGTTTCGACACATTTGGCTATGACGATATTCCGTTGATTTAAGTTAAATTTTATTTACTAAGCCATAAGATAATCATTGTCAGGAATAATACAATTTTATGAAGTGGGAACCGAAAATTTAGAAACCATTGTTCCATAGAAAAATTATATGTTTAATGATGAAAATGAAAATACTTTGCCTTTTTTAGCTTTTATTTCAAAAACTGAATTCGCCCAGTTTGCTTATATATTTTGTTTGTGTATACAAAACAACCTAGCGAATTCGGAGAGAAGAAGAAACATTCAGCTCATGGGATGCTATCACCTTGTATGAATTCGCCTTGATTTTCAATAATAATGTATTTATTGATAATTTTTTATGCCATTTCAATGATATTTTTCAGTACAAATACTTTGTTAGCCAGAATAGTTCTATCAATTTGACGGTCATTGTCCGGCGATAATCGAAAATTGAATCATCCAAATACTGAGTACTGGGATTATAAAGACTACGAAAGCATCTAAGTATGTCGCAATTTTTTTCATCGTACATATCAAGATGGATCCATAGAAGGTGATAGCAAGATAACCAAGGCGAATCCGGTTGTGTGTTTTGTTTGCCGAGTTTTGAAAGTGAAATGCCAAAATCTGTATTTTGTTTGTGTAAACAAAACAACCGAGCGAATTGGTAAAGAAGAACAAGCATTCAGCTCGTGTGTTGCTATCTCCTTATATGAATTCGCCTTGGTACATATTTCATAGAAATTATTTTTATTAAGATTGAAAATTTTTAATTTAAATAAAATAAAACGAAAAGAAAATAAACAGAAATAATTATTTTTTCTCAATGGATTCACCTTGTATAACTTAACAAGCAATTGGAATTGTGGAAAATTTGACTAAAAACATGCATTTCAATATGAAAGATTTTCTAGTAGCTAAATATAAGATATTTTTCTATTCGGCATTTACTTTTCTCGAGAAGAGACGATGGCATTTAAATTTTAAGGACTAGAAATTTTAGTTTTTTCTAAGAATTTTTTTTTTTGTAATCAAATCTTTGTACTCTATTATTTACCTTCTTTGCAAGGCGAATCCATACAAGGTGGTTTTATAAATACAACTACAAAATTCCTATGTATTTTGTTTTTGTATCTGCGTAAGAGTTGTCAAAATTTAAATACATTTTGTTTTTGCATTTACGGATTTTGAAAGCTTATACGCAAAAGCAAAAACAAAATACATGTAGGTGAATAAAGAAAAAATCAAATCAGCTGCTCTTATGCCATCACCTTCTATAAATTCGCCTTGGTTCTTTGTTGGATTTGGATTATTCTTCTTTGCGGCATCTGCAACATAAGTTAATCGCTTGCAGTCACATACTACAGTATTATCCCAGCCACTTGCCCAAGTAGAGGGCGCTCCAGGTTGTCTTATAATATTTAGGCCAAGTCTGCCTAAATGTCCCAGATATAGCCCCAGCGGCCCAACTTTTTACTTGCCATATTATATAAAGCTCGTTTTGAGCCACAGTTTGCAGAATGGTATAAGGGTGCCTGCGTTATGAGAGACTATCATCTATCAGGTACGAGGGTCCTTGCCAACTCATCTGCTGCGCAGCTACCCACATCTATTACTCATAGACCCAATCTGGCTGCGCTTGATCGATGTTGTCGAAGAGGTTTCGCAGCAGACGAGTGATATAATAGCTGCCTGACTATTCGAGTAGACACCTTGTAGGTATAAAAACGAGTTAATCAGTGGTACAGAGATAGTGTTTCCCGTATTGGCGTGAGCTCGGTCTGGTTAACGTTGCATTGATCTGGCAGTTGGAAAGATACTGCCTAGTTTTAAACAGCCTGCTGGTATACACGTCGAAAAGTATACCTTCTTCCCAATCAGTCCTGGAAGGGATCCGAGTGGAGTAGCTGTTTTCGAGGATGAAAGCGAGGGTTATGTAGTCCAGTTGGCCTAAAGTTTCCCATGGAATCCACATTCAAGGGATGAGTAAGATTTCTCAAAGATTTTGCCAGCGATGTGGGCAATGCGTTGTGGTTCTTTGAGAAGTAAATAAACTGTTTAAAGCGATGTTTTCTCCCAATCGACGCTTCGCCTGGCATAGCCCTACCAATATCTTTCCATTGACTTATTTTCTTCTTATGAAAGCTCCTCCTTAATAGCGCGATGACCTATCGCTAGGAAGGGCTGCAGCTTATCTATTAGCTTCCTCATTACTTTCTACGTCTTTGTGGGCTGGAATCTAGAGAAGCAGAATGTAATTCCGTGTTGCTTTGTTAGAGAGTTGGCATTTGTGCCTTTCGGAGTCTTTGAACAGTCCATGTTTCTTTGTTCCCCAGTTCGATATTAAATCTCCTTTCGAAATTAATAACCTTGATGATATTATCTCTAGGAAGTTGAGTTAGTGGGAGGCATGTTTGTAGTGCTTCAATATACCTGAACGATATGGCATTCCCTTTCCAATGACCCTCCTTATGTTGCTATGTTGGTACAAACGTACTGATTCCAAAATTACTTGGTATCGGAAGAAAAGTGTGGAGTATGTACAGTGAAATTCCACATAACCAGGCACCCACCGTCGTAATGTTTTTGTCCGGCTATGGAAGATGTCCGCTAATGAGGCGGTGGAGTTTAAAAGGGAATTGCCAATTTCGTTTTTATCAAAACTACTACAAAGCTTTATTTTGGAATTTTGTCCAAAATGGTTTTGATCAAAATGGTTTGTCCACGGCCGGTTATTAGAGTGCCCAATTATTAGGATAATATTTGTATGTAAAAACTAATGAAAAATCTGTGTGCACGAAATTTGTCCAGGTATTGAAGCTGTCCGGTTATAAAGACTGTCCTTTATAAAAAATTTTACTGTAGGTACATTTACTCGTCTCATTTCATTCCTAGTTGTTTAGTGGAAATTGTGTAGCTTTGGCGGGGCCATATTCTTTACACCAGTTGGTTGGTTAAAATATCTAGAGCGGTCTGGAGCAAATCGCTCAGACTTTGGGTTGTTTACCCACAGCGACCAGGACAAAGTCATAGGCTTAGGCGATATAGTCTGGTCCCCCGGTGTCCTGATGCCGCCGAAGTAGGGTGTTTAGCGTACAATTAAATGCACTTTCATTTTCTAAATAACAAATTTTTATGTACAAAAAAAACTGAGTTTTAACTGGCATTGTAGTATATGCAAATTTATGTGAAATTGATTCGCTTAATTTGTATTCAAATGAATTTTACTTTTCTGCGTTCTTTTCAATTGTTTGTTTACACAACATTTGCTTACGCGTTGGAATTAAGAAATTAAGCACAGCTGTTCATTAAAACAAGATCAAAACAAGAACAATCGCGGCAAAGCAAAGTTGAGAAAACAAATTCAAACTGCAAAAATGCAAATTATGCTGCCTCAGTGCAGCTTACTACTCTACATACAAGTAAGCGCCCATACACCCGCATGAAGAGGAACAAACACACAGACACATAGTACACAAATACTCGATACTTAAGAATATCAACCCACTACCGCGAGTAGGTACCCACTCCAAGTTGTAGTAAAGTGTAAGACTCATTTTAATTACCCGCACAGCGACTTCAACGAGTTTTATGTTATACCTTTTTTTCAATACTTTTATACTAAATATTAAAAATTGTACCCCCTTTCAATTCGTTTTAGTGGTCATTGTGCCACAAAGCCGTAGGAGTATTGGCTAAATAAATGCAGTCATTGGCAGACAATTTCCTGCTAAGAGCGCGCGGCGAGCAGAAGTAGAGCAGAGCAGAGCAGAGCAGCGTTTGCTGCCCATCCGAGTCAGCAGGAATAACCGCCATTGGCCGCTGGATGCCGGTTACAACCACAATGAATGCTGGAGTAGTATTTGCAGCACTTACGACACAATACTCGTACAAATTATGCTTGACACTCAATTCGATTTCAATTAATAGAATCGAGTTGCGCCGCGCCGCGCCGCTTTGCCGGCATTCGACTGCGGTGACACCCGCACTCCTTTCTTTCTTTCTTATGGGTTGCCGCGGCGCTAGTCGATCTTTTGTGGCAAGATATCGGGAATGTGTGGCGCGTATGAGAGGAAAGAAAAAAAAGAGCAATATAGAAAATAATAACTGAAATAACAAAACCAATCGATGTAGCAAAGTTTACATTAAAGAAAGGCACTTTGTACGATTGCGATATTTCAATATGTCAGCATGATGTATTGTATTACTAATTTTTTAAATTGCTCTAATGGGTGATTCATTTAGAGAGATTACGCTTGCATCGTCTAACTGGCACGGTATTTGTGTGCAATATCGATTGACATTTTGGCTTGGCGAGACTTAGCACGCACTGTTTCAGCCTTTGGCCGCACGAAAGGCGTGAAGATACCCATTGTTTTCGGCCAACATTTTGCTCAGAGCTGAGGCTCAGTTCTCGGTTAAAGACTACGTCAAAAACGTTATTTGGGTTGAGTGACAACCCGAGGAAGCTCTAGAGCTGTGATTACATCCAGATAGTTCGTGTGATTTATAAGATGGGTGGGAAGCATCGGTCCATATAAAGGGTGTTTTTTTTTTAAACGTGTGGTTTTCAATGAGTCAATCCTTTTTTGGAGTTAGTCTGTTTTACAGCTGTTAGTTTGATTTATACTCAGTTTGGTTTGCCATTTTATAATAAACAGACTTATTCGTCAACATAATCGCCCAGCAGAGTCGGTAATTCGTTTACTCTAGTGCATAACGCGCATCCTCAGAGACCCCGTACAGTGCGCACCGAAGATGCTATCGCTGCTGTGAAACAGAGTATCGAAAAAAGCCCGAATGAGTCCATCCGCCAGCCCGTGCAACGATTGGAGCTGTGCCCATCCACTTTATGGAAGATTTTCCAGAAGGATGTTGGTAATAAAACCAAATCCAACTCGTGCAAGAATTGAAGCCGAATGACAGTCAAGCACTTCGCACGTTCGGTGAGTGGGCCCAAAACTAGATGGCCACCGATGCCGATTTTCACAAGCCAATTTTGTTCAGCGATGAAGCTCACTTTTGGTTGCATGGGTACGTATGGAATAAACAAATTTGTCGCATTTAGAGTGTTGATAAACCACAAGCCATTGTTGAGATGCCGTTACATCCACAAAAAGCCACTGTTTGGTGTACTCTATGGGTAGAGGGAATCATTGGACCATTTTTTTTAGAAATCAAGCCGGCCAAATTGTTACAGTCAACGTTATGTTTATTAATGACTTTTTCATGGCTGAATTGGAGGATGTTGACTTGGACGACCTTTGGTCTCGTGTCGTGGGCCTGTGACGTGGCCTTCAGGTTTTTCCAAACATTTGAAAGCGAATTGGACAAGTCTTTAAAGTTAATTATTTAATTGGGTTTATTCTTCTTAGTACCTTCGAAAACTAAGTAAAACACTTATTTCCAGGTCTAGTTTAGATATTTGGAGGTGAGCAATTTTTTATCTCTCCGAAGTCTACCAAGTGGATTTTCAGAAGTTGTCAAAAATAAGGTGTTTGCAAGGTTAGTAGTAATAAGTAAATTTTATTAAGTAAAATGTAAAAAATTCGATTTTTGAAATGATTTGATAGAAATGTGCTGAGCACGCATTCAAGCTTTTAAAAGATCTTTTTTTAATGTTCCTCAAATAGGAAAATGGTCCACGCTCGGTTGCCACTTATTTTTTTTTTTGTCGCCCAAAAAGCGTACCAAAAGCAATCAAATGTACAAAAAATATTTTCAATAATAAATTTACAAAGTGAGGGGGAAAAAGTTCTGGAATTCAGAAAACATCTGTGCTTAATATTAGTACTTATCAGATTAGTCTGTAGGTGATTGTCTGGCTATTTCTTTCTGAAGAAAGTAGAACGATTTTAAATTTAAGCCAAACCAATATAACCAGTACTTTATTTTTATTTTTCTAAAATTCTAATTATTTCATAACATCAAGTTCATTCATTTGATTCATTTTTTCAGGTCTATTTTGGGTGCATTTTAGGATCATTTCAAGACTATGTATTTCGGGCTCTTTTCAAAGATCATCTCGGGATCAGTACGAGACTATTTCGGGACTAGTTCAGGTTCACCACGCGACTAGTTTGGGATGACTTCCGGTACAGTTGAGGATTAGCTCAGGACTGATTTGGATCTACGTAGTTCCAATTGGAAACAAGTGACGTAATAGTATCGAACTAGTTTGAAATTAGTTCGGAATTGGTTTAGTACTATTATATATATATATATATATATATATATAAACTGTAGGTATATAAATATGTGCTATATTTGTTAATCAGCAGTGCTGCCAGTTTTAAGGGCAAAAATCGCATCAAAGCGAGAAATCGACAAAAAAGTTTTACTTCTGGCTGGGGCGCTTGGCTTGCTTTTTATTTTTATTGAAAATGGACAGTCAACTGCGGAACACAAGTAAATTAGCTCATTACTGTGTAAAGGAAAAATAAGAAAAAGCAAGAAAAAATTTTGAAAAAAGAATTTAATTTTTCGAAAAGTGTTTTTTCACATCAGAATGAATGCTGTTAACCAAAACTTACACTTTTTTCTTTAAAATAGTGTTTTCCTGATGATGGGAGGAATGCTGATTTTTTCCCCTCGCCTTTTAATGTTCAACTAATTATGGAAATTTCGCATCAAAATCAGTCAGTTTTTAGAAGAGTTATGTGCATTCAAAAAAAAAATAATTACAAAAAACAAAAAAATTGGATTTTCACAGTGAAATTAACATGGCCAAAAAATATCGAAAAAAATTTTCGATCAAATGAAAACATGCGTCATATTGACCAAGAAACAACATATTCGAGTTTGATGAATCAAAATATAATTCTTCTCTGTTTTTTTTTTCATTAAAGTTTCATGTTGTGACTTCGTGACGCGATTCTGACGTGACTTCCGTAACGCGATGTAAAAAATCACTGCCGCTAAAGAAGTTTTACGTAAAAAAAAATCTTTGACGAATATAAATTCTCGCCCTTTTCAAAATCGATCAAAAAAGTGATGTACAACAGTAGCCAAAAAATTCATGTAAATTAACTAGACGGCTACTTCTTATTTTGGGAGCTATGTACGTAAATATCGAAAATTTACTTGCGGAAAATGAACGTGGAGGGGTACGATAATATTGTTGTGTGTTTTTTGTAAAGCCAACGCTGTTGTTATGTTGCGATATTGCCGGTGGCTGTGACTGTGTAGACTGTGCGCCAATGACAAAGCATTTTTTTTTTGTTTTTACACGAGACACAATACATTTTTAAAATATATTTACTTTTATTTTGCTTTGACCAACGTTTAACCAACGTTCTTTAGCGGCGCCAACTCACCAACTGAGAACGATGAATGTTTGTTTATCTTTCTATGGATGTACAATATGTCTGTAATTTGTATTATGTGTGTCCTAACTTGCCGCGTTCAACAGTAATTCGAAAAACTTGCACTTCACTGAATTGATGATTTAATTGGTTGGTAAGGGATAGGCGCCGTAGTGGCCACATTCGTATCATCCTACCTACTGTGACGCAATGTGGATTCTGTGATAGTTGGTGTTGGTGTTTGTTATGAAATGTAGCGACGAAAGCTTGTGATGGTTGTTGTCAAGACCTACCAATATCCGTCTGTTATCGCAAAGTGTATTTTAAGGAACGTAAATAATGCGAAAATACCGGCTCTTTTCATTACAATGGCACGATTTTCTTCAAAAACATATTACACATTTCGCCAAATACATAGAAAAATTAATTCAATTTTTTTCAAGTACTTTATTGCAGGTGACTCAAAGCAAAAATATTCGCAACCCCAAGTGAGCGAAGGTTAGTTTTAAAAATTATTTTAACCAAGTCCACACGACAACGAAGATCAGTTTTTTATGAGTCATTCATGATATTCTGTGAAAACAAGTTGAAAGTACAAGTTTTCACCCAGCAAAAACTGCCTAACTTTATTACGCACCAATCATGATAATCTCGAAAACTCAACGCAACTCTGTGAGCGATAACTTTTTCTCAAAAAAATCGATGATTTGCTGTTACTCGTTTAAAAACTGGAATAAGAACAATAATAAGAAAAAATTGCGGATGAGAAAAACTGGAATATTTATAAAAAAAGCGGCATTGCTTGATCTGCGCAGAGCGAAACTTTAATTTCGAAGATCTGGGGCCACTTCGTCGATTACCGGATTTCTTTAGAGTAAAAAAGGTAAATAAATAAAGAAATGTCACAAAAACCAGTTAATAAAAAGAAATACTGTCTGGACGGTCATATGTAATATTGAAAACATCTCCTAAGAACTACTTGTTTTCATTGTCGTGTGAACATGGTATTTGGTCAAAATATATGACATAAAGCCTTGTCATCCCCATAATATTTTGTTTCACTCGACAGAGATATTCCAAATATTTTCAGCAACAATATAAATATATTTATATATTTATAAGGGTGGGGTGCAATAACATCACTGGTAATAACGTCACTGTGACTTTATTTCCAATTGGAATGGAAATAAAATCACGGGACATTATTTCCAATTGAAATGGAAATAAGAACACATAAAAATTGACTGTAAATGAGAAATAAAGACACATTCCACATATTACAAATGGGAAATAAAGTCACTTTATAATTTCGAACTATATAAAAATTCCGTAAAAGGGAAATTTTCCTTTTACAAAAAGATTATCATGTACAATTTACTATATACATATGTTATAAAATTTCCCTTTTACAAAAAGATAAATAAATACATTTCGTAAAAGGGAAATTTCCCTTTTACAAAAAGATTATTATATTCATTTCGTAGCACCCCACCGTCAAATGCATGTGTGTTATCATGTACATATGTTTTGCTTTATTTTTCAATTGTAAAATATAAAACTTTGTGTTATTTCTCAATCAACTATGAAATAAGGCAAACGGCAATAAGGCAAATTTGTATTATTATTATGTTTGTTATTTTCTCAATTTCATTTTTGTGTACTTGATTGAAATAAAATTTTTGTTAAAAGGAAATAAGGTCACATTTTAAATTGTTGAAAATTTACCTAAAGGGAAATAAAGTCACTGTGACTTTATTTCAATTACTAATGGAAATAACGACACGTGCCTTTATTTCACTTTCAAATGGAAATAAAGACACTGTGTCGTTATTTCATGTGACGTTATTGCACCCCACCATTTATAAGCGACTATATAGAATGATTTCAGCAACTCTGCTGCACTGAAGTTAAAAGTATTCGTCTTTTAATTAAGGCGATCTGTGTCTAAAGATGAATTCGTTAAACCGGATCAATTCTCTTCCATGGTTTTTCATTGTTTATCGACTTTCAAACTAAAATTCGCTTACTCGTAATATTGTAGATAGAAAATCTATTGGGTGTTATTAAAATTTTTAAAGTATGTTTCTGATCTACAATAAGTGATCGGTCGTAAAAGTTTGTTTTCTCGACTAAAAAAACTGAATTTAGTATATAGCTTTTTTACAGTTTAAGGTTATAAAAATACAATGCGATTAGTGCTGAGTGATTTTTTTCATTTCTTTTAAATATTTCATAAAATATTTATTGGCACTGTTGCTTAACTCAATTAAAAAGTTATGAATTTAAAAGAAAGAAAAGTTATAATGATTTCTCTTTCACACGGTTAGAGTGGCCCAGCCGTTGAATACTGGTCTAGAAATCCGTGGGCCTTGGTGCAAACCTTGGTAAAGTGTAGAAAGAATGAAGTTTGATGAAGGGATGTGGTGATATAATCTCCGAAATAGCAGCTACCACTTCTACCACTTTGAAAATTTGTTGATTTTTCATAATATTCCCTAATAAAAAAGAAAACTGGCCTCGAGCTCGATAAAATTCAAATTTCCAAATATAAAACCGAAACTAATATTGAAAGGTTTTTCATTCTACCGAATAAATTCTTACCAAACACTCGGAGTCGACGTGCAGCTATAACCGTCATCGATCACTTGACTATGTAGAGTAAAAATTGTGTATCGTGTGCGCGCTTCATTCGGTGTGTCTCGGGTTCGAAAATTATAGCAAAGCATTTTCCTAACAGCGATCGCCCCTCGGCACGCAATGGCAAACCTGCGAGTGTATTTCTATCATGAAAAAACTTCTCACAAAAACATTTGCCATTTGGAGTCGGCGTAAAACTGAAGACCCCTGAAATTGTGGTACAACATCATGACGCATACCATAATTTGCTTTACTAATTTCAACCAATAATGTTACTAATACTACTACTAATTTCTATTATACTTTCTACCACTATTTTGACTAATTTTAACCAATAATGTTACTAATACTACTACTAATTTCCCTCACTGTTTTTACTGATTTTTTCTACAACTTTTACTACTTTCTACTACTATTTTTCTAGCACTTTTTTACTAATGCTGCTACTAATTACTACCACTACTTTTAATAATTTCCACCACATTTTTACTAATGGTACTAATAATTTCTACCACTATTTTTACTAATGCTACTACTTATTGCTACCATTACTTTTATTAATATCTATGTAATACTACAATGAGGTTTTACTTCTGGCTCACGCACTTAGGTGCACGCGTGTTTTTTTAATTTTTGGAGCACCTGCCTAAATTTTACGGAAATGGGAGCAATAGTTTTTTTATCCACAAAAGGTTTTTATTTTTAGCATTGATAGCATTGTTCTTTTCACACAATTTTTCAGATTGAAAATTCAAAATCAATATTTCATTTAAGGGTTAACAATTCGAAAAAAAAATCGCCTAACATGACTGCCGAATGTCATTCGCTGTCTCTATTTAACACACTTTCTTCATACCCTTTGCACAACACAATTTGTAACATAAAAAGTCAGCTGATTCTGTCAAATCAAATAAGAGCGTCTTAATGGTACAACTTCTGTATTCTCTCAACCATAAATATAAACTGGACTTGCTTGACAAACAGTAAGAACATAATCTGTACGTGACTTAGGTTTTTTGCGCTTAGCAAACATTTTCCTTATTGACAGCAGATGCTTCGAATTCTCGGCAAAATTTATAAGGAAACGATCGAAAATTGTTAGTCTCCTTACATACCCTGTCACACCCTGTACCTACTTAGTTACATAACTAAGTACAAAACATAAACAACCAGCAAATGAGACATTACCTTTCAACCACTATTCCACCCTCCCCTCTCCCCCACCGCTACCATTCGCAATTGAAGTCAACAACTGTGTGAGTAATTATTATTATGGCGCTCATGCAATTCCTACTCATATTAGCCGATAAGCTGGATACCTAAGCAGTCTTCTGCCGATGCACAACAAACAGCTAGACTTACCAATCATTATTCCTCCACCACTCCAATACTCGTACGTACCGACATATTTACGTTCGCATCCCCATAAGACATTGCTGAAAAGTTTCGGCGGAATTTCTAACACACTTTAAATTTTGGTTTATTAGCCTGTAATACAAGCGCATTTCCAAAATAATTTTGTTCTTGTAATTTATTAATGATGACAACAATGAGTAGTGTGAGCAGCCGCCGTAGCTGAGTGTGCAGCTTGTACGCGCTTCATTTGGTGGGTCACGGGTTCGGATTCTGGCCGGGCCAAGTAACATCAAAAATTATAGAAAAGTTTTTTCTTCCCGAGTATATTTCTGTCATGAAAAAATTTCTCACAAAAAAACATTCCACAATCGGAGTCGGCGTAAAAAGTAGGTCCCTCATTTTCTGTTACAACAACAAGACGCACATCACAAATTGTAGGAGAAGTTCGGCCAAGATCGCTTAAGTGATTATAGCGCCATAGTGTTGGAAAGTGAAAAAACTGTGCAATTGTGAATTAGCCCTAAGAAAATACATGGGAAATTTAGATTTAAGACTTAATTCGATTTTATTTGCATAAAATTTCTTAATATATAATTACATAAACCTAAAAATTACCGGGACAACTATTTTCAGTTCCTAAATAGAACTAAACAAATCGCAACTTACATGAAAGAGGCGCTTCTCTTCCACTTTTGTATATCCACTTATATTTTTCACTCTTTCAAATGCCCCAAAAATGAGGTTACTTAAAAATATAAATCACTGCCAATGTGTCTTTGCCTAAGAGAATTTTTGTTATTGTTAATAAATAGCACCCGACACAGAAAACAAAAAGAGATCGTACAGAGAGATTTAGCACCGTAAGAAACAGATTTTGCTTGAGAATTTTTTCGTTTGTGTCATTGAGAAATGGAATGAAAATAAGTCGAGAGGGTTATTTTCGATATATGTTTGTTATGTGGAGCAAATATGAAATTGCCGTTGGTAGAAAAGAGATACAATAATACACACACAAGGGCAATATAAATACTCATTTTCTGCCCATGGCCTGAAGAAAAATGACTACTTTGCTCATCACGTTTGCAATTAGTCATAATGTTAATATGAGCACTTATATAATGTTCAGCTGTCTTGCAGGGATATAACAAGAAAACACTAACACAAAGGCACAATATTCGATATTACATGCAAACAATACACACACACAGGATTCATTCGGGGGACAATTTATTTGAAGTATGTGTGCGCGCAACAAGTGGAGCGCTTAGGATACAAAGAATGGCGTGCAAAAAAAAAGAATTAAAAAAAAAAAAAACAAATAAAAACACATATATGTACTTGCGGCTATGTACTTTACAAAGGTAAATGCATATATATCTACTTTATATAACATATGTACATATGTATGTATGTATGTGTGAGTGACACAATGGGAAATTTATTGTAATTTGAGTTGAATTGCGTTGAGTTGACAGGGTGCACACTGCAAGACACACGTTTTCTAATCATGATGTGACAATTGATGTCCCACAACGAACACGAGCTGGGTGATGCAACACCTCCCCCCCTTCCCCCCTTCCGCTACAACGGTCGGTCAGCGGTAAGCATATTATTTACTGAGTAACATCGTTGCCAACAATTGTCCATGGGGAACACATTTACATGCATACCAGCTCATATAGATATTATGTTTTGGTTTTGGTTGAATCCTTTTGTTATTGCGAATTTAGTCTTGGCATAGAGCTGTAGGCGAGCGCGCGCATATCCTGTCGCCATTGTTACGTATACGTCCTGTTGAAATTCGGCCGCTAACAAGGTGAAGTAAACAAACATAAAGCGGTCAAAGTGCGTGAACTCATCAATTCAATGCTGCTAACAAAATGAAAAATGACTACTTACTGTGCGTACTAATTAATTCTGGTTAAAAATATTGCTTTCAAATTAAATGAAATTAAATGACGCGAAGTGAATTGCAGCTGCTTGTTATGGGTGTTGCTGGTTTTGTGGTTTTGGTGCTTGCAAACAAAAATGATCAGTTCATTTAATTTAAATAATAGAATAGAAAGTATGATTATGCAACTATCAAAAGAAAGTTTGGGATAGAAAGTCCCATTTGTGGTTTCGGTATTGGTTGACGCGCCTTAATTGCAACTGTGGGCTAGAGAACAGCATGGCTTTATTTATTTCTATCTGATAATGAACTAAACATTTCGTGGTGTACCTATGAGAATTTGAGCAAAAAAAAACAAAACAAATCATACGAGTAATATTCTAGGTATTATTTTTAAAACTTCAAAAAGAAGATATTTAATTAAATATCATTAAATTAATAAACAGCCGATTTTAAGAGTTATTTTATTTGCGATGTCTTAAATGTAGCTAAAATGTGAAATATTAATTAAGTCCGATATGAAAAAGAAAATATAACACACATATATTTTTATATAGAATTTTAGCGAATAATTTTATTTTATTGAGAACAATTCATACTACTCACTAAAATAACTGAGAACTTAATCTTTTTATTCCCAAAAATGGGGTTTAAAGAAGCTTTTAAAATTTCGGTAACATCGCGCTGTGTTTGAGGTTAATATATCTAATTTTTTGTTTTAATTTTTTGCAACCTAGCATTTTTCCGCGGGCAAACTCTGATTATAACAAAAAAAAAATTTATAATTAACTAAAAAGAAACCGCAGACGTTGCTCTGCCTATATTTATTTAGTAGTTGCCCTTTGCTTAAGTAATCAGAAAAAAATTAGAACTAGAACTAAAAACTATACCGTTATGGTTATTGTACGAGGTTTCATATGTTATCGCCAATGTTATGTTTACAGAAAAATTTATCAATTACTGATCAATCACAGTTTGTTGTTTTGAAGTAGGAAAATTTTCTAGCAAGGAATTTAATCTAAGTTTGATCATCAATCGCATTCCAAGGAATGCTTCAAATGTTAAAGTTTAACCAAAGCTTATTCTAGGCCTTTTATGATTTATAGGTAAATAGCTCGCACAATTTCTATTTGTAATAATAACAATTTGGCGCTTGATATTTGAGGTACCTAAAGTTTTACGCCGACTCTGAAAGACAAATCATTTTTGTGAGAAGTTTTTTCATGGCAGAAATATACTCGGAGGTTTGCCTGTCGAGGATCGACTACTATTAGAAAAAACTTTTTCTATCATTTTTTATGTTTGGTACTTGCCCGACCAGAATTTCAACCTGGGACCCATCGAACTCAGCGCGTACAAGCTGCACACTCGGCTATGGCGGCCGCGGTTTTAACTGTCTAAATATAGAAGCTTTAAAGGAAAACCTCATATCGAAACCATCAAGTGTATGGGAGTTATAGTAACCCGACCTTCGACGATTTTGGGGGGGGGGGGGGGGGGGGGGCACTTTTTATTTATATTAAGTAAAAGATCTACAAAGTTTCATTTAACGTTAAACCTCATATCTGAATAATCAGTTGCATAGCAGCTCTATAATATACGACACGGTCGGTTCCGACGAATGATTAAAATATTACAGAACTACCTACCTCTGCCTACCAAATTTCAGTCATAAACCTCAAAAACTAAGGGACTAATTTGCGACGGGCAAACGGACATGGCTAAATCGAAACAGCTCATGGTCCTGATCATTTTAGTATAGTTGGGTCTATCTCTTCTTCTTCTTATTATCACAAACATCGAACCAAAGTTGTAATCCATCTAAATGAAGGTTAAATAAGTAAAGAAGAGTCGAAGTTTTTTTTGAAGACCATTTAAATTTTTAAGTCTTTCTATCCCTAGGCGTTGCCACGCCCATTTAAAAAAAAAATTAATCCTCGTTTTGATTTCTTCAACCCAATTCTCCATATAAAATTTTAGTAAATAACGCTAAAATGTTTCAATTTTTTTAACAACATTTAGATAAGAAATGGGCGTGGTTTTTGTTTGATTTCTTTCATTTTTAGAATCATGCGGTTTCGAGGATATACCATATTGCTCTAGAGTAGGTAATGAAATGCCAATTTTCTACAGCAAAATTCACCTACGTCTTTCTTTCTCTAACCCAGTTTTGTTTATAAAATTTTAGTAAATTAACTTTTATATGTAGTTACTGAAATATCGCGTTTTGTAAATTACCGTTTTTTGAGCGGTTGGCATGGCTTTTTATCCGATTTCTATGAGTTGAAACTATGCCTGCTGAGTTAAAAATGTGAAGCGTGTACCACGCTGTGTAAAAAAATTTATGAAAACCCAACAAATTATTATAAAAATTTTAAAATTTTTTAGAAGAGTTTTTGGAATTGCAGTTTAATGGCTTATTTACTTTTAGTATACAAAGTTTTTAAGCACAAAATTAAAAAAAAAAAACAGACAAATCGACATTTTCTAGCCCCTTCAAACTTACACTTTATTATACTAAAATTAAATAGACTAAAAAACTGCATACCCAAAAAAAGTCTAAACATCCTTCTAAGGACTATGAATTATGCGTAAAGTTTGAAATAGCCATTTACATGGTTTTTGTCATAGTATCTATAGTTCATACTTACATACTTAAATCGAAATAAATAATATAAATTTAACGAAAAAAATGTATTATGAAAAATTTTGCTAATATTGTAAAAAAGTCGACTGGTTTCGCTCGCCGAAAGTTTTATTGTAACCATGGTGTAATGAAATAAGGTGAAGTCACCTAAGGGGTGGTTGTTGTAATTTCGAAAATTCCGGCATGCCACCCTGAAAGTGATTCCGATTCTACTTATTTCTGGGCAAAATAGAAAGAAAAATGGAGCAGGCATACTAGATTTGTCAAAAAGTATGTGTTTCCTTGCTTTTGCTTTACTTTCACTTTTTGTAGCAAATATATTGAAAATCATAGTCCTGACAGTTTTATATTTTACCGCGAATTTTCGTTCACAAAATTTATCCACAAATTGAAAAATTTCCGTCAAAGTCTAGCGAATAAATTAGTTACAAGCAGATCGCAATTATGTTGCACGCCGTATGGGTTCAACATCCAGCGATGACTCCGGAATAGATTTCAACAATCTCGGTCGTAGGAGGACAAAAATATGACGAAGACGTGTTGGAAACTCGTATAAGTCATACTAGGAGCAGTCAATGAATATGACGGTGACGCTAACAATAAGACTTTTTGGTTTCCCCTTTACAACCAAAGAAGCGTGAGCGCACACACTTTCATCGGTGAGGAGGGTGATGAGGAGACGAGGGAATAGGTTGTCCCATTTGTATCGACAACTAGGAAATGCTCGGAGAATGCGTATTAAATATTTGAATAACTCTACATTGCCACTGAACTGAAATCTGAGATTTCATGCAAGCTTTCGAAATCCATTTAGATTTCCGATATATTTTCAAGACATCTTTTAGTTGGATTTCAATCAGGTTTCAACGAATAATCTTTTCGATTTTAAAATCAGTAAACAATAAAAAAGTAACAACAGTATTAGAAAAGGAGAACTCGAGCACTAGAGGTGGAATACAATATTGGCGACCTTCGTGGATCCAGGAGAATTGAAATGAAAAATGTCAACAAAATCTATAGAAGGTGCAGTAGTAACATTTGAACAAATTTTCAATGAAGCCTAAACCTTCAAAAATCTGCAAATAGTACACAAAAAGTTATAAAAATGGTACTAATTCTGCCCCCTTTTTCTACTACCTTCAAGTGCATTGTCGCAGTCGGCATGCAGAAAAAGTGATGTTATGTAAGGAATTTACCTTATTTCATTACACTATGATGACAACCAAATATTCATTTTGGCAATCCCGACACAAAGGCAAGGGAAATTTCAATGAAAAAAATTAAATCATCCGCCTTGGATAGACTTTTATAATAAGGAAATTTTGTCAGATCAACATTTGAAATGTTATTATTATATAATGAAATTATGACAAAACTGAAGACAATATTTTGTAGTTTATTCGCGAGATTCACGAGCAAATTTAGCGTATTTTTTTAAATGATCTGGTCCAATCAGTTCATGACGGTTGGCTTCAGTTTGTCGCCCAATACGCTCGGTAGAATCTTATGCGAAATGTTAAGCAGGATCACCATTCTTGTGAAATGGGCAGATCACACTAAAATTACAATTGGCGGGCATGGATGCTTCTTACCAGCTCTTGGATAGATTGTAACCCATCAGCGCCAGCGGCTTTGTTGTTCCGTAGCTATGTTATTGCTATTCGAACTACACCGAGGTCGAGTGGCGGAATGTTAATGCCGTCATCGGCGATTTGTTGTGCGGTATCATTGTAAATAAATACAAGTGAAAAATCTTAGCCGATAGACGTCAAAATTCGGCACAGCTGAGATCACCAGTAGCGACCCTCACCACTTGTGTCATTCACTGAGTGATTTTCTATGTTTGACAATTAATAATGGCTATTTGTGACATTTAATATCAGTCGCCGCCATTTTTAATTTAGAAGACTTCACACTTGTATTCATTCACAATTCACCGGGTCGCCGTTATTGTTCTTACAGGAATTTGTATCGTTTCTTAGAGCATGGTCTTTAGAACTAAAATTCAACAGCGAAAATGTTCAATCCACCACTTTGCATTTGTTGTTAACAGTTCTACGAAAGAACTCCCACCGTACCCCTAACAGAAAACCTTGTTTTATTTCACCATACCAGAACAAATGAAACTTCTGCTTATTGATATTAGAATCTGATTTAATCCGATTGATTTTAGGAAATGAAACGGCATGCAACTTCTTTGTAATCTACATTCTTTGGCTTTACTTATGTTTATTTGTCTGAAGGGCAAAATTTTGGAAATAAACGCGATGATATTGATTTAAAAATTTTCTTACTGTGGCTAATACTTTTTCCTTACAATTTTGCAAGAGTCACAATTATTTGTTTCAAACGTGTTTCTTTCTCTCGGTGTATTATAATGGTTTCAGAGGCGTACAGAGAAAAGTATTTTGGAGGGGGTTTTACGGAAATTTAATTTAAAAGAAAAAGTTATTTAATTTCAAGAAAGTGTCACAGTTTTAAGATTTTTGGAGGGATTTTAACCTTAAAAACTACCGCCCAGTCTTCGGTTCTAAATATAAAAAAACTGAAATTATTAATTTAATTTATTATTTTTTTATAAAAATATAGTTCATTCTACAACGAACACCGATTAAATCCAACATTTGGGATTTGTTCCAAAGGGAGAAAAATGCCAGCAAACTTTACATAAGATTGTACATTTTTTAATAAGAGTTTTTACCGAAAATTACCAATTTTATAGCCCTTTCATGTTTAGTATCATAAAATGCAAGTTTAAAGTGATTAAAAATATCCATTGATTTTTTTACTTAAGATGTTTAGCCGACTTTCTCATTTAAAAAAATGCGGGCATGCGTTATATGGAAGAATTTACGGAAGGGCGTCTTATGAAAAATTTGTGGAACCTTTCCCCATATTTAAGAAAAATTTAAAACTTGAATTTAACCGCTGTTTATTGTAGACTGAATTATAGTTTTATGAAAAACAAAAACAATTAAAGTTAAAGAAACTTAAATAGTCAAAACTTGTGATTATGCAATTGTGCTATCGTTTACCGTTCACTGCAAATACTGGAGTAGTAAAGCAAAGCGCAATCAGAATCAAGGGTATAAATACTCTAATTAAATTGAGTTAACAAACTCTACAAGTCACACGCTAAAATTAAAAACAAAACAAAAATGAAATACTACAATAACAAAAAAAAAATGTGTATGTATGTAAATAATAACAAAACAAAAGGTGCCTAATTATTTTAGTTATTATTAGCAGTGCCAATATTAGCACTATAGTGAGAATCCCACTGGAACAACACACGAAATAGCAAAAACAACCAACAGCCTAGCAACCACTTTTCCCCCATCATCAACACAAGCACCATCTATTCAACTTTATTTTACGAGTAACACCACTTGAACGGGTATGAACCGCTTGTAAGCGGTGATGACTTGTTAGAAAATCTGATCAGCAAACAAAAAAAATATTATTACGGCCTAAAACACAAGCACACATGCAATCAAATATTTTTTTTTTTTTAACACAGGTATTATTTGTTTGTGTGTATGTATGTATGTAAAAGTTAACGGACAAATCAGGTTCTCTTTTTTTGTTTTTTCCAAAAAAAAAACAATTACGTAAATTAAAAGAACATGCAACGCAAATTTGCGTTTTGCTCCACAATTATTGGGAGCCAAGCATTTGTCACTGTTAACCGTACGGCATGTTTGCTACTTTAGTTATTTTCTTTTATTAGTGTTGTATTTGTTAATTATAGTTAAATTTTTTTTTTTGTATGTTGAATAACTATTTCAGAAAAGATAATTGCGCACTCAAAGTGCTCAGTTGACACTTAATAACTATTTTTAATATTTGAGTTGAGTGTTTAGTAAATTTGTTTAATGGGCGTTCCTGCTTTGGAAAAAGAAAAATTACTGTTTGCTATTTGGTTGTTCAAAAATAACGGTTGGTGAAACATAAATTTTTGATACTCTGTTTTTACCTGCCCCGCACTGGTGACCAGAGTATTATAACTTTAATCACGCGATAACTCCAGTAAATATTGAGAAATCTTTATGAACTTAGTCAACATATTGGCTTTGACCTAAGGTAGATTGGTATTGAAAATAGGCGACATCGGATAAAAACCACGCCCATATATCACATAATTTCGAAAAGTATAGAAATCGAAATAAAACACGCCTACCTCTCATATAAGTAGGCCCTTATTATAAGTTGCATTCGAAGTTCGATCTTCGTTAATTATGGCACATCGAAAATCGAATATCAAATTCATATTATGGGCAGTGTAACTCTGTCGAAATTTCCGCATTTTCTGTCGAACACAAAAAATTTAAGAAATGAAAGCTCGCCTCAAATAACGTTGTAAGCGACAATTTTTTTATACCACTCCTTTTAGGCAAACTCGCGTTTAAGAGAGTATTTGAAATTGAAAGATAGTCGAAACAAAGTCGAACAAAATTTTCGCTTACAACGTGGTGATCCTTAAAATGTGCTTTTTGGAATTCAAACAGTATCTTTAAACTATTTTTGTTAATTTAATGCAGGCTTAAGATGGTGAGTACTAAAAAACAATTGCAAAGACTGGTTTCACTGATGGAACAAAATTTTATTTAGTTTTAATAAAAACTGGTAGAATTACAGGCGGCACCTATCCTATTTAAAATGAAATCGGCTTTTAAGTCAAACTAAACTTCAAGTAAGCTTAATATGGACTTTGTTTTCACTATGAAATTCACAATAGATCGAATGCAAATCATAATAACGGCCACATTATGGGTAATTTACAAAAATCAAATAATTTCGATTTTTCCGCAACTATAAAAGATAATTTACTCAAATTTGATATGCAGGGCTCGGTTGGATAAAGGAATCGCTTCTTTGCAGCTCCATCCACTTTACAGCAAAGAGATATATCTCTGAAAATAATTTATCTTTATATTCATCTTATATACCTTACTAAATTCGGCACACACTTAAAATACTGAGGTCAAGAAAAATTGTTTCTCCAATAAAATAAGTTATCACCTATTTAGAAGTTTAAATTTATTTAAACAAATGAGTGAAGTCAAATATTTTGCAAGGAGTTTAATAAAAGAAGTTCCCCATCTGATTAAAGGTATATTAAGCGAGATCATATTTTACTAAAAAGGAGAGGGATGCCACCTGTTTAGAAAATGCATTAAAATTAAAAGAACTTAAATCAAATATTAAAATATACATATATGTATCATACGAAGGAGTTTTAAGTAAGCGGAAAAGAGGTTAAAAAGTAAATAAAATTACTAAAAATATTTATTATAAAAGAAATATAACGGCATTGGATTTAAAGGAAGTGAAAATAAAACTTCTTAATGTCACCATCGTCGTTTGATTACGTTGTGAATTTCTAATAATAAATTTGGTTGCACTAATCTCGATTGGCATACTGCGCTGTTGCCAATGGCAAAAAAGTTTCAGCAACCAACCGTAATCGGAAATTATGAAGGGAAGTAGGGGTAGATTTTTTTTTTTTTGATACTAAAAAATAAAAAAACCAAAACTAAAAATGAATTAAAACTAATTAACTTTGATGAAACTATTTATTTACATTTTTTCCTACATTGGAATTCATAAGGTTAAACCGAATGCCATGATAGAAAAGCCGTGAGTGGAAGGTGGTATGTATTTAAATAAATAATACAAATAATGACATGTGGCAAGTACGCACGCCTTGCGCGCTAATTTTAATTTTTAATTAAGTTATTATATTCAATTATTTTAGATTTAGATATGGTATTTTGAAAATACTAAAAAACGAAATTTAGCTAATATTCTTGTTGGCACAGATATTTTTTTGAAGCTCGTTATACATCGCATGAAAATCATTAGATAATATTTACTTGGGTACATATGTAGGTATAAAAATATTCGTCAACGGCCTTAATTACAGTTAATGAATAATTACATGTTTCGTAAGTAACATTTTTAATTAACAACTTTTAACGCAAGTTAAACACTTTGCCGTATACGCCTCGAGCGCCTGGCGACATTTGCAACATTAACTACATACCTTCGACGAAATACTAAAGTAATAAAACAGTACCAGCCTTTTGTGGGATAATAAAGAATTTTATTGAGGAATTTATTAGCAGCAAGTTTAGCGAGTAACTAAATACATATACATACAAGCAAGCTCATTCATATAAATGTAGGTGTGTGTAGTGCCGTCGCAGTCGGTTACCGCCATTTTTACCGCCAATTCGCCTTTCGCGTAAGGATCAATTTGCACAAGCGTGGTAAATGATTTCTAAGTGAAGGCACAATGCAAATATATACAAATTTGTAAATATATATACTTTGTTATAGTATTGTATATATGTATAAAACTACACACATACATACTTGAATATTAAACTTGAAAAAGATTTTTTATGTAGATAAATAGATGATAATAAGGTTGGCATTGTCTTATATTAATAACTTTTTTTTTTATTTATTAACATTGAGTTCTGAATTAAGTTACTTTTGTTTGTTTAATATTTTGGAAGATTATTATTTGTGTTTCAATTCCATACAATTCGTATATTGCTTTATGTACATTTGTAGTAAAAATTTTTATTTGTTTATTTTCATGCTGTTCGCGCGTGTAAACGTGAGTCTCGAAACTAATTAACATTATTTAGCAAATAAATATTATTACATTTAACACATTTTTGTTTCATATCTGTTTTTATTACAACCGTCACTTGAGTAGCAGCAATAAACTAAACTAAACTAAAGTATTTGTAGTTCAGTGGAATCTCTAGAGTAAAATGTTTTTGCTTTTTAGCGGAATTTCTTGTCACCATTGAAATCTGGCATAGCATTGTATCTAGAGATGACAATTTAAATAATAATAGGCACGTTTCTTTGTAACCTAGTGGCAAAAGGACACTTAGTAGGAAGGCAAATTGTATGTAAAGTAACAAGACTAACTCGGAAAAATATGCGAGTTGAGCCAACTCGGTGAAATGCTATCCAACCAGAAGAAAATACATGGGAAATTTCGTTTTAACATCTAATTCGTTTTTATTTGCATTTTATTTTGAAATATATAACTACATAAACCTAAAAACTGCCGCTGCAACTAATATCCCTCCTTAAATAGCACGAAATAAATCTCATGTTTCATAAAAGATGGCAACAGGGTTGCTTTTGCAACTAAAGGAAATTTTATCAGAGATGGAGCGTTCGGTTACAATAAAACGGCACAAAATAGAAATTGTATTTTAAGCGTAGTCAGTAAGAAACTTTGTATTCATTGATTGAAATAAATAAATAAATAAATATATAATATAACAAACAGGGGCCGTATACATTATGAGTTCTATAAAAAACAAACGTGATAATTAATCAATATTTTAAGACTTCAAACTTTGTAATCTATGCTATAATAAAACCGTAAAAAAGCCGCGTCTTCACTTTGAAAATGTCTTTGAAACAATAAATAAAATTAATTTTCATAGAATTTTAACTGATGACTAGAGAGTAATCTTGGCCATAACATAAAGTATAATTTTCTTTTAAATATGTACATTTTCATTTATTCAAAGTTGTTTTTTGTTGTTGTTAATTTTGGTTATTAAAAAATGTTCAACTGAAATAAAAATTAATGTCAGTTGGCCGGTGAATTCGCTTATGCCATTTATGTTGGTTTAAGGAGAACGCCAAAAATGATTTAGATAAACAAAAAAATTAAAATACTATAATAAAATTGTAAGTCGTGTGTTTGTACATTGAAAATATCTTTCAACAAATTACCTGCATCCCCGGAAAGGTAAGAGAATAGATTTTGACCATTTGTAGAATTTTTGTCTGTCAGTTTGTCTGTTTACCTGTTTGAATGCAATAACCTCCGAAACTACTCAACGGAACTGAATTTTGATAAACAATACAAAAAATTAATACACGCAGGGAAAAGCTAGTCAACAAAATAATAAATTTCTGAGTTCTATTTTTTTTTGTTCAGAAAAAAAAACTTATTTCACGAGGTATACTTTTTTGAACATAAATACAACTCGTTTTTTGAGTGATATTTTTTCGTTCTGAAATAATAATTTTTTTCTGTGAATCGGTGATTTTGTATATCATAAGAATTTTCCTATAAACAGTTATAAACAAGGCGTTTTGAGTTTTTCGATCTGCCAAAAAAAAATAAAACTCAAAAATTTATTTTTATATATGCGAAATAAAATAACGGTCAAAAACAGAATTTCAACCCAAAAAATTTAACTCAAAAAATAATTATTAGTTTTGTTGAAAAAATAAAGCTAAAAAAAATTATGAACAAAAAAATAAAACTCATAAAAAATGGAATGTTATATAAGGACTAAATAGATATGTATAAAAGGAGTATGGGTAACAAATAAATGAGATTTAAGAAAGCTTCGTTTCCTAAATAGCTTGAAAGAAGGTTGCCAGCTGTTTAAATGCAAATTAAGGCAAATAAAAAAATAAGTGACATTTTACAAAATGAGTGCCAAACTAAAAGCATTGAAAAAGCTTAATTTGAAAAATATTTTTGAAGGGTTGTCATCTGTTTAAAAAATTATTTTATATTATGAATCAGTAATGTTTTGCCACTTACTTAAAAGAGTAAATAAAATAAAATTAGTAAGTTAAATGTATTTAGTACCACGGCGTGAGATTCAAAACTTAATCGTAGGGATTTGCTTAATGAGTGTTGCCACGTGTTCAAAAATTTTAATTTTGAGCAATTTCTAATCTTACTAAAATATAACTGTATTGCTTTGAAACGAACGTGCTTATACGAAAACAGGTTTGAAGAGGCATGCCACCTTTTAAAACCCATTGATTCAGTATAATTAGTATGGTACTGGAAATTTTACTATACTGGTGTCGAATGAAATAGGTCTTTGAAAGCTTATTCAAGAAATATATTTGGAGCGGGATGCCACCTGTTTATAAAAATTTTTATTCAACTAAGTTTTAAAGATAAATGAAGCGTTACAATACTGATTTAGAATGATAGAGGTTTAGTAAAAGTGACCTTCGAAAAAATTTTGGAGGCGCTGCCAACTTTTTGAAAATAAATACCCATTTTTGTTAAAAACTTAAGTTAAATAACGATATCTCACATATAAACGCATATGTATATAATAAGTTTACACAAAATGTAAACCCTCAAAGGGTTTTAACACAAAGTAAAAATATAGCGCATGTATTGTGTCAACAAAACTTATTGAAATCAAATGTTCCATACATTTTCGAAACAGCCTAATAAATATGTACCTATTGAGTATATGTACATATATTACTTATAAGTATGGTTATTAGCGAAATAGTGTGACTATTAGAACTGAATGTGTAATTTCAGTTCTATATACATAAGTAAATAAATAAATAATAAAAATCAATGTGTTCGTAAATACGGTTTAAATTTAAAACTGAGAAGTTTACTTAAATCCACAATAGTTTGACGTTAACCACACCGTACCGAAATAATTAGCTATTTAAAAAACAACCGCGAGCATTTTACAACAAAGTATCATTCATACATACTAAGCATTTACATGCATATGTACATATGTAAGCACTTATATAGTCGGAGTATCTAATTGCCAGTATGCAAATATTTCGCACAATATCTATTTGTATTTACAAAAATATAGAACATACATACATATATCAGACGAAAAAATCTCTTGGTACGAAAAGAAAAGCGGTCCGACAAAGACAATTTTGCTTTCCGTTATAAAATTCAAAATGGATATTCCTTATATAATATTTTAAGGCCTTGGCTCAAGCCGTACAGTTTTCTTTTGTTTTGTGGTACTCCAACAAGTTTTGTATAATAATTTGCTTCTGGAAAGTCCCTAAAACAAGAACTGCTAGGACGCTTTTGAAAAACATGCGTCAAAATGGTCTCTAAATAAGAAATATATTAAGTCACAACATTAGTATTATTAATTTAGTCAAATGAACATTAATTTCTTGCTGATTACAAAACATAAAACCCTTAAAAATTAGTTAAAGTAATTTTATACACATTAGGTTGCGAGTTTGGTCATAAGACATAAAGGGGTCGAAATTGGGAATACTGTTTAAATTCGATAGTGCTCGTATAAGGGGAGCATACTTTGCAAGTTAAATTTTTTGCGGTGCTAATGTTAAAAGTGGAGAACCTTCGAAGATTTCGAATGGGGACGTTACATTTTACCCTTTTCACCAGAGGAAGGCAATCAACTGATCCACTTAGGAGGTTAATAATGAAGTTACCGCCGAGAAAATCAAATCTACTTTCCAAAGATCTTAAATTTATAAGCTGACAACGATGCTCATATGAGGGTATCGGTTCATTAAAATTTATCGTACGAAGAGCAGTCTGTATGGGTCCCCGAAAGGGTCTCTAAATGAAATAGGCATAATCAATTCTAAACCGGACTAGAGATATGTAAAGCAATTTCAGGGTATATGGGTCAGAAAAGCACGAACTGTTACGACGGATAAAAGCTAACCACGAATATGATTTAGAAACTGGGTGTAAGGCTTTCTCAAGTGAGCCTCGAATTTTCCAAAGGTTCGAATAATCAATCAATTATGTGCCGAATGAGCGTCTTATAAGAGAATAGTACATCCTGTGAATTTCGTCCCAAAATTCTTCATGGTTAACTTTTTATTAACAATTGAATTTTTCCGCATCAAATCGGAAGAAAATTTTTTTCTCAGAAACTACATACATGATCGATTTAATTAATTTTCATTTTACACGTTTATAAAACAATGCACTACAATGTGGAATTTTTTTTTGATACACAAATCAACAATTTGTTGTTGAAAAGCAATAATTGTTATAAACAAATTATGATATAACTAACTTCTGACTAACTTCTGCGCCTCTGAAAAAAATTGAACAACATAAAATTATCTGGTATGTAATAATGTTTTTATTTCAGGAAAAAACAGTGGGTAGATCGCAGTAGTTTATTTATAATAACGATAGATGTGCGAGTGCGCCCGCCGCTTCTCAAACTACACGTCGCATGTTCTGAACAGTTTTTACACCCTAATACTATATATCACGTTAATTTTGTCAGTAGCTGAAATATGAAGGTTGTTAACGAATTTTTTTCTGTTAATTATACATACATGATAGCGCAACAATAATGTAATAAATATAGTCAATATTATATATTATACGTTAAAAAAATGAAATTTTTTCTGGACAGTATCTCAACCGTTAGCACGCATAAACCAATTATAGTATTTACGACTTTTTCCCAGCTTCCGTGAGCCGAGAATATTTTACAAAATTTGCAGCTAATTTTGATAGGATATTATACAATTTGTTTACAGATGCACATTGGAAAAAAAAGAAGAACAAACAGAGATTTTTCTGAAGAATCTACCATCTGAATTTGCTGATGTTCTGAAACTCGATTTTCTTGCGAATACTCAAGCTCAGTATTTGACTGATCTTAAAGACAAATTGGGTGACAATGAATATGTCGTATGCTTGGATTTTTCTGAAAATTACTCCTGTCGTGTACAAAATTCCATTCAGTCCGAGTACTGGAACACAACTCAAGCTACTACCCATCCTTATGTTTTTTACTATAAAGAAAACAGCGATATACAGCATAAAAGTTTCGTAATAATTTCGGACGTTGTAGATCACGACAGCACTGCGGTGATTTTATTCAATTCCAAACTGATTTCGTTCATGATAAAACTTTTCGGAAAACAGAATGTAAAAAAAAAATGTGTACTTTTCGGACAGATTAGGTTCACAGTACAAGAACAAGTACAACTTCATCAACTTGCTTAATCACAAAAAACATTTTGGAGTTGACGCTGAGTGACATTTTTTTGCTACAGCGCACGGGAAGGGCGCTTGTGACGGGATCGGCGGCGTTGTTAAAAGATGTGCATATCGCTCAAGTCTCCAGAACAACAATGAAAACAAAATCACTGGACCAATAACTCTATTTGATTGGGCAAAATCTTATTTCAAGTCAATCGATTTTGAATATTGTACTAAGATAGAACATGAAATTCATGCCGTTAAACTGAAAACGCGAAAACTTTGAAAAACTCCCGTCAATTTCACTGCTTTGTCCCTAGGAATAGAAATGAAATCGAATGTCAAATATTCTCGGCTCACGAAAAATCTGTAATTTTAAGCATGAAGTTGAATTATATTAACTTAAACTATAATTGGTTTATGCGTGTTAACGGTTGAGATACTGCCCAGAAAAAATTTCATTTTTTTAACGTATAATACATAATATTGACTATATTTATTATATTATTGTTGTGCTATCATGTATAATTAACAACAAAAATTCGTTAACAACCTTCACATTTCAGCTACTGACAAAATTAACGTGATATATAGTATCAGGATGTAAAAACTGTTCAGAACATGCGACGTGTAGTTTGAGAAGCGGCGGGCGCACTCGCACATCTATCGTTGTTTTAAATAAACTACTGCGATCTACCCACTGTTTTTTCCTGAAATAAAAACATTATTACATACCAAATAATTTTATGTTGTTCAATTTTTTTTTCAGAGGCGCAGAAGTTAGTCAGAAGTTAGTTATATCATAATTCGTTTATAACAATTATTGTTTTTCAACAACAAATTGTTGATTTGTGTATCAAAAAAATTCCACATTGTAGTGCGTTGTTTTATAAACGTGTAAAATGAAAATTAATAAAATCGATCATGTATGTAGGTTCTGAGAAAAAAATTGTCTTCCGATTTGATGCGGAAAAATTCAATTGTTAATAAAAAGTTAACCATGAAGAATTTTGGGACGAAATTCACAGGATGTACTATTCTCTTATAAGACGCTCATTCGGCACAGAATTGATTGATTATTCGAACCTTTGGAAAATTCGAGGCTCACTTGAGAAAGCCTTACCCAACTATGAGTTAATATGAGTGGAAAAACTAAGTTTCGTGTCGAAGTACCCAGATCCATCGATTCGATGCCCGTTTTTAGAAGGATCCCAGAGAAATAATAACGCGTTCCCCTTTTTAATAAACGTGACGTGTGAACATGAAGAGCAATGGAGTCGTTTTAATTTTGAATTGCAGAGTATATCTTGAGATCATCGGCATACAGTCGAAATTTAAATGAAGGGAAGCAGGACCTAATATCATTGATGAATAAAATAAAAAGGAAAGGCCTTAGTATGCTATCTTGAGGGACGTCAGATGATGCGACAAAAGGCTTAGATACGTTATCAAATGCCACGGCACATGCTCCGGTACATAATTATGATTTGATCCACTCAAAAAACAAAACTTGACAGTTTAGAAACTAAGACCTTATGAGAACCTCTATAGAATGCTTTCGAGAAATCCGTATAAAACCTATCTATTTGGCAGCCTGCGTGAAAGGCAACAATGTTAATTGATATACTTATGTTATATATTAGGCAAAGGGAAATCACATGTCACACTTCGTCACAAATCGCAAACCCCTAGCGCGTTAACTAATATGTGCACGATCCCTAAGTGCGGTCTTCACTCACGTTGTTTTTCGAAGACCGCTCGTCGATGGCTGTGTTTCCATTTTTCTGCTTTCTTCTGTTTTTTTTTGCTGTTTCTGTTGACTAGGCTTTACTGAATCTTATTTTTCCCCCTTCCTTGTTTTTGTTGATTTTTCTCTTCTTATTGCTTTTTTTGCATTTCGTATTTTTTCTTGTTCGGCAATTTGTTCTATTTCACCTCGAACTCATCTCTTTCCAACACTGCGTGGGGGAGTCTTTGGTAATGTTGATCGGGTAATTGCGGATTCACGCGCAGCTGCGCGAAACGACAGTCCCAATTTCATTGTTTCAACTGTTCGACGCAGAGTCCCGGATCCCGTATCGTGGTTTTACGCTCAAATGTCCGTGCTATTTCTAAATAAACATGTGCGAAATAAACATGATAAAATTTTATCATTTCGGTTGGTTTCGGACCACCACGACCTTTGTTAATTCACTTCTCACCATCACATACATATATTGTCTAATGACGCAATGAGCGATTAAATTCTAATAGCGTGCATTTAAGCTTGGACCATGAACAACCAGAATAACTTACCGTAAGATTGCTATGTGCGAGGAGAAAAACACTTTTAGCTCAAGTTTCGAAAAGCTTGAAAATGAATGTCACAGGTTTGAAACAAAATGGCGTTGTCATAACAGCTCTCCACCATTTCGGCTAGCAACGCCATCTCTGTGAAGAAACAAATGGGGGATCGGAATGGTACCACCGGTCGGTATGGGGCCACTCTCCCCTATTAACGAATTATTGAAGCTCGCTTGGCAAATTTAAAGTATTTTTTGAATAAATACACTTTTCGCATTTTCCAACCCTTTTTATTATTATTTCCGCAACTTCATACAAGCCACACCACGATTTCGTTGGACACGATTTTTATTCGAAAAATCCACTCAGTGGAGTGAGTACATTTTTTGCAAGCGAGTATTTTATTCTTTTGTGCTGGGTTTTCATTAGGTCAAATATTTGACGACAAAATATGATACGAAATGCCAACATGTTGTCATTTTATAATTTTGCATTTACATCAAAACGAAATATATCATAATTTTGGCTGTTTTCATTCATGTATGCACATTAGAGTGACACAAAAATAGTAAAGTCGGATTTTTAACTCACTCAACCTCCTATGATGGGCCTATATCGCAAAATACAAACCTATGATTTTTTTGAATCAAAAAATATTTAGAAGCCCCTCAAAGTTATGGGGGAAAACATTTTTTTTTTTTGTAGAAAAGGTATAGAATACTTGAACATCAATATTTTTCATCGGCAAACTATGTTTTTGTCTTCAAAAGATTTCAATATAATAATACCCCAATGTTAATTAAGCATTTTTTTAATATTATCCTTTTTATGGGACCATTTTTGAATTTTTAGGGGTTTTTGAATAACGAGTATAAAAAAAACAATTTAATAAGCGATTGGGTATTATCATTCAATACAATTTCAATCATTCTATTCAATTTCTACGAAAATTTTTAAAATTGATATGATATACATGGAAAATTTTGAGCATCTTAAGAGACCTTTAAAATTTGTTTATTTCAAAATCAAACAAAGGAAGATATTTTGTTTTTTCAGTATAGAACAATCCTAGGGGATGGCGAGTATTAAAATTCCGACTTTAGTTTTTCCCATATATTACTGAACTACCCTAATGTGCATACATATACGGAATATGAGCGAAATTCGACCTTAAATTCAATTTAAAAAAAAAATCTTGACCCCTGCCCCATATATTGAATCCGAGTATAGGTATAAACTGTCGCTGTCACAAAAACCTTACAGCAATTGGATGAGCGATTTAGTATAAAGAATAAACTTTCAAACAAACATGCGAATATTCCGTCTCACCGGCATAATGGTGAGAGTACTTTTTGCAATATGTCAATTAGAGAACCATTTGCTTTTGTTTGATTCAACTTTAACCTCCAGTAGTAGAACTTTAAAGTGCCAATATGTTTGAAGAGAATCTAGATTGATGGCACTACTCTCACATTTTTTCAACGCTTAAATATTCCCTTTGGAAACAACTAACATTTTTTAATGGTATTGATTTACGATGGAGAAAATGTAATTATTAAGCCATTAAAAAGTGTATTTGTTGTGTATATATTTATGTGCATTATGTCTACCTAGTATATAAGTACTCCAACTTGTAAAAGGACTGCAAAGTGCAACAAACATATAATATTTATTGTAATAGACCTTTGTGAATGGATGGTCAAGACCTGCAGTGTAAAGCCAGCAAAGGTATTAGTTCATAAATACTACATTTAATGAAAGTTGGCGTACGAGTACCAGTGCGAAAGGCACAACCGTTCAGCGCCATCGCTCCTTGAAATTTAGAAGTTGCGAAGCTAAAATGAAAATTCATATAAGCGCAACGTTTGAGAAACGTGCGTAGCGCACACACTGCAATTTCACGTAAAAAGTAGAAATCCAAGTAACTTTCTTGTGTTTGTCGTACGTGCTATGTAGGAGCCCATGATTCGATCATACAAGGTTTAAAAAATGGCAGCTGAATTCTGATGCTACTCCATCTAGAGTTGCATTTTAGGAGTAGGGAATTTATACTTGCATTTTAGAACTTTACCTTGGTCTCTTAAAATAGTATGAACATTTTACGTACTTATTATTAATTAATAATACATTTGATATAAAAAAGTCAAGAAAATGCCGCCTTCGAAGCGCACAGCTTTCATGAATATAAAAAATTTTAATTTAATTTATTACTGTTGTTGCGTAAAAATATTTGGCATTTCTTAGTGGAGTTTGTGTGATAGAAAAGTAAATAGCCTACAAAATTACACGGTTTTAACTGTGAAGGAGTTTAAAAAAAAATAAAAGATCTGAAAAAATATATTTCTGCGAGCTATAAGTTAAGTGGTCAGTCCATCGATGATTTCTTATTGGACACTTTCAATTCATGAAATTTATTGTTCTTAATTTCCATTTCTTTTTCCTTTTTGGTTATAAGATTAGCTCGTGGTGCTCTCTATTTGTTTTGCTTAGAGAACTTACATTTCTGCTACCATTTATACAGCCATGTTTAACAAGATTCGTACAAAAAATTTTCGAATAAGGCAACCCAATTTTTAGATTAGGGAGCCAATTTGCGGGGTGGGAGCGAGAAAGCTGCTTATTCACAAAACCTGTTATTATTGAACCATGGTGGGAGCTTAGATGAAATTTTATAAAAATGTCCCGTCATACCTAGAACCGCCTGATTGGGGCGCTAAATATGATATGTGAACGTTAAAAGCAATGCTTGGCAGTAAAAAATATGACATATTTAAGTGAATTCCATCGTAATTTCCCAGAAAATAACAACACTAAAATTATAGTTGAAATTGATTGAAAGTAAGTGATGATATGCGTGCAGCTTTGCAAAGAGCTTGTGATGTCAACAGAGAGAGATGTCAACTCAAAAATCGTATTGATACAAACTGTTTTGTTTACTAGAAATTACACTAAATAACAAAATTAAAAACAAAAGTGTCGTAACTTGAGTTGAATAATAAGTAACCGTATACTCCGAATCCCAAGTACGCTCTCAAAAACTCTGGAACTAGTGTCAGAACCGCCTTTTTTGAAGTTCTATGCGGCTTTTGCCCACAACTCTAACATTTCTGAATCGATCTTAAATTTTATTGCAGAAGTCTACTTTGACAATTAATTAAAGCTTATATACTCCGTTTTATGTAAATCAAACGCAAACGATACACGGAATATTTTAACTCTACAATTGAAATTATCACAACAGTTTCAATGTTCAACAAACATTTCTGTATTAAGGCTATGTGCAGCTAGATCCTCACTTTGGCCTGTGGATGACTGCGGGCATAGTAAGTTCATATCAAATAATATCGATCGGCTAGCAAAAAAATATCAATTGTATTTTGCTTTGGTTTTTTCTGAATGATTGCCAAAGTTCAGCTATTCGTCCCTGAAGGCGGAAAAGTATAACAAAATACAAATACTCGCATTTTTCCCTCACTCACTATTACGGAAGAAAAAAGTTTGACAATCTATCACCTATCAGATGATTAATCAGCACCACCTTATTAGAATTTGTCTTGACTACACTAAGATAACATCGTAGTGGGTTATAAGCAACGAAAGGGCTGACAGTTTCGGAAAACTTGGACCTCAACAATGTATAAATGGTCCAAGGCCTCTCTGTATAAGCTCCAAGAGTTACTTTGCAAAACTCATAAGAAGATAGGAGAAGTTTTAATGTGCAACGCAAAAGTAAAGGGTAAAAAGCAATAGAAGATATTCATATCTCCCTCCCGCAGTATCTCTGACTGACTTCTGAATAGCAACCTGGAGAGTCTAGGAACTCTTACTGTTTACCCGATAGGACACTGCAAGTTAAGATACCATCTTAGTAATATGAGACTAGCTGAAGAAACGGACGACAGGTTTTGTGTACGTAGATCGATTTTTGGCAGAACTACTTCTACAATTATTAGTGTGCGTCTAGATTTTGTAACACCAATTGAGGAACCGGCAGTTTTATGCCGATTCCGAACGGCAAATGATTTTTGTGAGAACTTACACTCCGAGTGAACCGGGCACAATGCTACGACGGCCGGGATTGTTAACTTTCTAATAATAATAACAATGACAAATTCCAGTAAGAAAACAGCAGGCAGCATTTTGCCTCGTTTTGTAGTACAAAGTTTTACATAATAAACGATAATGGTTGCCGGTTATTTTAAATTAAGATTGAAGTATTAAGTCTGTTTATAAATAACAGTGTCGGAAATTTTTTTAAATGCGACACAATTCAATGTAGTGTACAAATTCAACTGAATCATTCCAGTTTGAAAGCAATCGACTAGTCTTGCTGGAAATACAGTCGAACTCCTCTATAACGAACTCCTCTATAATGAAAACCTCTCTATAACGAATTTTTTTTTTAAACACTACGATTTTCACAATTTATTCATATATTTAGACCTCTCTATAACGAACTTCTCTATAGCGAATTCCTCTCTGTAACGAATTCTTTTGTTATACATAAATGGAATTTTCCATAGCAAATAATTCGTCTATAACGAATTTAGCGAAGAGCTAAAAAGTAGTTGTTATAATACACAAAAATATACTAGCGTTCCATCATTCTCCGAAACATTTGTTGTATCACGGAGCGATGTACCCGACATTATATTTAATAAAATTAATTCCTTAGAAGCATTTATTGATAAGGAAAAGGCTCAAACAGCTAAACAAACTACAGTCGACAATTTTTTCATACCTGAATAGTCCTTATAATCTGTTTGACTTTTTATTAAGGTCTTCTTTTTAAAATGTAAGAAATAAAAACAAATAAAGCAAATAAAATGAATCAATGTTTTATTAAATACTGTAGTTTTATTTATCACTTTATTTCTCAGTTATTAGTAAGTATTTACTTGGTTATATAGAAATTATGTTGTTAGAATGTATTATTGTATTTACATATGTATGAAGGTATGGACATATGTATATAGGACAGTAGGGGAAACAAAAGGTACAATACTTAATTCAATAACTTAGTAACTGGACGCGTGTGTATTTAGCAGAAAGATGGTAAATAATACAAATAGCAACAACAGCAAACCCATGTTCAAATGAATATGGAATACTTGAAAACAATTTAGCAAAAAATACTGCAATCGTCGACTAGCAACGTAACTTCCATTGTCATTTGCCTCCACGGGCAGTTACTCTACCAGTAAAAAAAAAAAATGTAACACACCCACTTACTTGAGGCATACACACGCAGCTACACACATACATACATACACACATTTATATATTGTTAGTATGAAAGTGCTGTAAATGTATGTTTGATGAAACTAAAATGAGTATCCTTTGTTATTCGCTTGAACTTGGCCTTCTGGTTAAATATTTGCTTCAATCAATAAGTTCTTACGGTAAACATACTAAACACATGCGAGTAGAATACGTTAGCACATATTTACATATGATTTAGTATTTTAAGAATGTACTAATTTTTAAAGTACTCAATCGATTTAAATTTATCGTACGAAAATTCATGTAAACCAATTAATACAGCTTAGCAAATTTCGGCATTACATTTCTAATTTATTTCATTACTTCCGCTTTGATATATGGGATGAATCTGTTGGAGGTAACAGAATGAAAATATACTATAGAATATTATTGACCTAGATCAATTTACAGACAATAGTTGTTGAATTGCTCAAAAACTTTTCTTTTTTTTTCAAGCAACACTTCTAGACTATTGGCATTCGAGAGAGAGTGGTTAAACTACGAATAATAATTTTGAAGTGAAACTTCTTTGCGCTCGTTGGGCTGTAATTCCAATATCGAATGAAACGAAAAAGCGCGCTTGGTGGGGCAGTCGGACGGAAGGAGACATGGGAGAGAAACGAAAACGCGACAGATTCGGAGTAGGAAAAAACGAGAGAGGGGTAGCTAGCGTGGAGGGGCGGACAGAGTGTGGCAATGATTGTTCTCTACATCACTCCGAACCATAGAATTAACGATATAATAAAATCCATACATGGAGCATTATTGGCATATACTCCCTCTGGTGCAGCAGAATTTGGAGAAGATTTGCACACTATGCCAATGATTTTAAGCGATGATTTTAATGTCAATTTTGCCTTGGAAGAAGCTCAACTACTTGTACAATTTTTAGAAAGTAGATTTAATTTAAAAATGAATAATAATCCCAAAGATTCAACAACCACATCAGGCACGACAATAGATGCAATCTGCTCAAGATATTTAAATATTTTACAATCACGAGTTTTCATTTCATATTTTTCATACCACAAACCAATTGTGTCTTTTCTTGAACATCATGAAAGTATGGAAGTGAATGAATAGATTTTTTATAAATGGCGGCGAAAACATCAACTATCTTTTTTCATTAACCTAACACCCTTAAAAATTCCAGAATAATGAATAGTGGCTTCTGTTATCGGGGAAATATTTCTATCTCATAAAACTTGCTGGCTATGGTGAGTATTTTCATTTCAAGTGCCCATCGAGCTCCATGAAGTTTCACTTCTATCGCCCAGCTTTCTAGGCTGACAATTTTTTTCTTTTGAAAAAAAAAAATGTTAGAAAGCCCTTTTGCTATTTTATTAATAAAAATCCATCATAAATAATAGAAGAAACATTATTTTATTCACGTAAACGTGGGTTTCAGAATTTCAGCCCTAACAAAAGTTTGGCATTCAATGCCACTCAATGTTTGACTGTTATTGTTCAGCAAGAATAGTTCCAGTCCAGTTACCAGTGATATAACCTGTACGCATGCTTTTAAAACTGTCACCAAACGATGTTTTTTGCTAACACATTATTAATAGATTTGAGGGAAAAATAGTGATTTTATTTTAATATATCTGATTTTGAATCCCCTTCTTACATACACAGCTTCTTAATGGACGGCTCACTCATTCGTCCTAGGTAGCAGAAGGAAAAAAAAGTAATCAAAATGGTACCTATTTTTTAATGAGGGAGGTTATGTTAGTGACTTCAAAACTGATGTAATTGTATTGGAGACTTCCAAATATCCGGCGTACTTTGTTACGTCCCAAGAAGTACAACTCATTAAATTTTATGCATTTATGCGCTAAAGCAATTTATTTAAAAAAAACAAAACTTGGGTTCAACTTAAAAAAATAT
Source organism: Anomoia purmunda (assembly GCA_951828415.1). Lineage (NCBI taxonomy): Eukaryota > Metazoa > Arthropoda > Insecta > Diptera > Tephritidae > Anomoia > Anomoia purmunda. Next base: position 23,193,965 of record OX639993.1, read on the forward strand.
GTATATGTGTATAGTATGTACATTGAGTTGTCTCACCAAAAAAGTTGCGGATTTTTCCAGCGAAATTAGAAAATTAATTGTGCTTAAAGACTTCTGCCAAATTTTTCAGATAAATATTAGGATTTACGTGAGATGGACCGATTTAAAAATACCTCCAAAAATGGGGGGAAAAATCGTTTAAAATACTTTTATTTTTACAAAAAAAAAACAAAAAATACGTCAGATGATAGCGCTTTTTGAAAGTAAAATGTCTGCATAAAAAATCAAAAACATGTTCAACGGAATCATGATAACGAGATTTGCAAAGAAATGGGGCGGGAAAGGGTTTATTAAAAAATAAATAAAATGGGTGGATACCTTTCTAATGACATATTATAAGTCCGAAAAGTCGAAGACAGCATCGAAAAGCGAATTATATTGCTAACTGTTTTTTTATCTGAAAATATTTTATTGAAAACACTAAAAAAAAAAACACCCAAAAATGGATGTAAATTCAAATCGGTCCAGCTCACCTGGAACGTAATATTATTGCGAAATATGAATGAATTTTAAAATTCCGATGCTAAAACCGTACCGATTTTATATTTTTATTGCGAGTGATGCACCTTAATGTACATTTTCATGTTTCATTCAAAAAATAAAATTATTAAAATCGGTTCAATACTCTGAGCGCTAAATCTTTACAAACATTCTCCATATACACCTGATTCTCTTATAACACGTCCTTTTTGTCACTTTTTTTTGCGCGGACTTTGCTTATAATTTTTTCTTATACAGCATTTTGATCTCATTTTTAAGCATATTATTAATTACGAATTGCTGCTTTACTAAATAGAAATATGCAATTTTGGACGGCTATGTATGTACTTATATTTTTGTTTTGAGATGGGCATACGTATTGAGTTCGTACGAGGTAGAAGTTTCCTATAAGCAAATAAGGATTAGGGGATTCGAACCCATTAGGGAAGTCCAAAAAATAATGTCGGACTTGTAACCTAGAATTGTTCCATATTGAAAAGACGTTGTTTTTAATAAAAAATAGGCGCTTCCAGCACTCTAAGTGTATTATATGAAGACAAACAATTTCTCATGGAAATAATATAAAATCCTTAAAAATCAATATTTTTCAATCGGCAAACTCTGCTTCGCTCTTATAACAAATAGTTTAAAATTGTAAATTGTGATTTTACTTTTTCCTGTGTATTTTTGGCCCACCCTAATATACTTATTCACACAGTTTTTTTTTTTTTTTTTTTTTTGTATGGCACGAAATTTATTGAGAATGAACTATTGGAAATCACACGACTAAAAACTAAAGAATTAGTACTTACGACTGGGCTTTGGGTATGAATAAGGTCAGGTCACGGGTTTTCGCTCTTATAAAAACACGGTTGTTATCGCTTTGTGCATATCGGCTTTCAAGAAGTTTTGCATTCATATATTTTCGACAATGAAACTATGGTTATTTATGATGATCATCTGTCAATCTAAAAGGCAGCCGATGAAGGGACGTCGTGCGAGCTCACTGCGATCAAAAACCAAAGATGATTTAATTTCAAGAAAAAAAAAGTGATGCAATTATAGAAATGTCTAAGAAAGTTAAATGGAAGCATTCAAATCAAGAACTCGTGATCTCTCTTTACATCATGTAATTGATTGTGCAAAAGTGAAATGGAAAAGAGTAGGTACTGCGGTCACAATAATGGCTGATTCGGTAAAATTATTGGCCAAAGACAAAGTAATAATGGTTCATTTGTTTATATCTAATGTATTTTCGTAATATCTGGCATAAAAAAATGTTGAGCGGTGTAAACTTTCCGAAGAATGTCATACTTCAACACACTTTCCGATTTCTTTACATTTCATTTATCTTATGTTATCAAATTGGTGTAGAGCTAGTTCGTTCCGGTTTAATCTTTGCCACTTCAGACTTACATCAACTTGTAAGTTATGTAAATAAATGAAAAACTGATCATTTTTATTTCATATTTATTTTCCTAAAGTTGAATTAGCTTTTCTGATAGAAGCATTATAATAAGAAAATTAATTAAAAGATAAAGAGGTGGTAATCATAATGTATGTATTTCCTGTACATGACGGAGGCCATATGTGCTTGTTCTTGTTGTTGTTATAACAGCATAAAATATTCCCCAAACAATTTTAGGGAATGCTGCTGAAGTTACAGTCCTTGGCCGGAAATAAATCCGGGTCGTTCCGATATCGTAGAACCGACTGTCGTGGGAACGCCAGTCTGCCCTATGTGGTCGCCCACACTAATTAAAAATCAAATATGTTTAAATGTTTTTAAATGATAGATTAAATAGTAAAAATATTGGATACGGTGGAGTATACACCGTACTTTCAAACCGCGTATCTAAAAGAAATTTTCATATTTTTATGCTACAAAATATCGTAAGGTATGTATTTGATTCTATCAATGGTTTGGATAATTTTATATTACTTACTTATAAAAAAAACGCATGATAGAGTTATAAAATAAGATATGTCAAAATCATCTTGGTGATACAAAACGTTTTTTTTTTTTTGCGTCATTGTACTGAAGTATTTACAAAACTCTGATAGGTGGATTTCCGTAGAGGAATTAAAAATACATAATACTGAAATTGGCAAACCTTAACACCTAAATATAGGCTAATCCATCTAGATCTTCTCTTTTTTTCTTTTCAAAGATAACTCGTGACTAGTGTCATACTGTCGTCTTATTTTGATTCAGTATTGTTTTTCAATCCACCATGGAGAGATTCAAACTGTTTTTAATACCGTCAAGAAATTTGAGTCTCAGCGTACGGTTTTCGATGATACGCAATCGAATAGACTTTATGTGAAGTCAAAAGTTTTCGTCGATAAGCAAGTTTTGATCCAAAACTTGCAGACGCGAGAAACCGTTGGCAATGCAAAAAATTGGCACTTCCGAATAGACCACCTACATATAGCGTAGTCGCAACCAACATTTGAATTAAATTATTTTTAAACTTTAAAAACTAAGTGTCCAAGTGCTAAGTGCTCTTTCGGGTAATAATAAATCTTCCAACATCCAGTGCTTTACTAAGTGTTTTATTTAAAATTTAAAAAAAAGATATCCCCCGCTATTTTAGAAATCGCTACTTCAAATCATTATTTGAGAGGTCGTTAGAATTACATACACACGTATGAACTAGAAGCAATAATGATTGTCCAATTAAGCATCTCAATTGAATTGCAAATAGCCCATAACTCTCTCTCCATAAACAACCAAATAACTAAAATGCATATTTACAGCTTTCACACCCTCATTGAAGTTACACTGAGAAAATCAATCGTTTTATTGAATGATTTTAATTGGCTACCTATCGAATAATTATTAATAAAAGGCTTATTCAATTAATTGAAGTGGCTCATAGGTTTCGAAGCCATGAATAATTACTCGTTTGGCTCATATGGGCAAACCTTTGTGAAAGTTTAAAATATAAAGATTTTGTATTCTCCTTTTTTTTAATTTTTTTTTTCAGTAATGTCAATTTAATAATTTTTTTTAAATGGAACCCAAATTAGTCTAGAAAATATATTTTTAACGAATTACTTTTTTCATGCTAACTAGTGTTATCTACTTTCTGAAAGTAAAAAAAAAAATAACAATTTCGGTAAACCATTACCAATGACGTAAGGGGTCGTGCACATATTACGTAACGCGATTTTTGATCAAACAATCCTTTCCGGGTTTTCCACTTTTCTCAATGAATTATATTTTCTGTTGAAAAAATAAACTCGTCTGCTGCTCCATCGAGTGTTTTAGTGAAGAATTACACAGTGTGACACTCAAAAATACCTGGGAAGTGATGTTATTTTTCTTGTAGGTCTTATCGAGTAGAACGAGAATCTAATTTGGGAATTTGTCAAACACTCCCAAAATCTCGACTTAACCTTAAAAATGCATATAAGCCAAGTTCACTGTAGACTCTATAAGTAGACAATTTTTCTACTGATTGCTTTATTTACCTTATACTATAAATAATAAACACACACAAATTGAACAAAATTTATGGTTTCTAATACATAGTATGTACATGCATGAAAAATTTTGATATTTATTGTATGTACATGATTAACTGGCCTCGCAATGGGTTTCATCTCATTTAGCCACTAAATTCTTTATTTAGTAATTAAAGGTGCTATACATATATATCTACATATGTGAATTGAGGCTTTTTGCGTCTTATCTCATACGTACTATGTAAGCACATATGTACAAATATATTACATTTACATTACATTCATACATACCTATTTACGTATATTTGTGTATTATCACACCACCACATACACAAAATTTATTTATCTATCATCTAACTTTAAGGTACATTAGTTTGCCATAAAGTTTCATTTACTACTCGGTTTCCCAATTACCAAGTTCTGCCTGCACGTTCGGTTCAGCAAAGGGCTGCTACTACGCACCGTTACTTTTATGGGTCTCTATATGTCTGTATGTATGTATATTACATTGTGGTGGAACATTTTGTTGCTACTGCATTTCATATCTAATGTGCGATTTGAATCTATTTATCCATATACATATGTACATATGTATTATATACATACACTCGTTATCAAAATAAAAGAGGCAAGACGATTTTTTTTTTTGCTTTAATTTAAGTTTTTTTTTTATGAGAAATTTGTTTAGATTTAACCAATATAAAAAATATAATAAACGCAAATAAATACAGTCTGTCTAGTAGAAGCGTGATCGGCAAAATTTGCACATAGAGTGCCGTTATCAAAATAATTTGAATGCACCTTGGTAGCGAGTACGAGAAGCGATTTGAAGCTGTATTTCTTTGTCTACACCCTAGAGGGCCGAAAATGTCACGTTTAGCTGCAGCAAAATATGTATATGAAAAAGTCGAAGTCATTCGTAACGAACTGGACGAATCGGTATTTAGAAGTAAAAAATGTCGACGATTTGCCTGGGCGGGGCCCTGAAAAAAGACCTCACCAAAGCAGGACAAGAAGATCCTTGATTTGTTTGCGACGAAGCCGGGCTTATCGTTGCGTAAAGCTAAAGAAGTTGTAGAGAAAAGTGTTGTTCAAATATCGGTAGAGACGATTCGAAAACGTTTAGGCGCTAACGACGTCAAATACCGCAGCTCTCTTAAAGAACCGTTGCTCTCATCATCACACGTTGAAAAAAGACTCGCCTGGGCCTGCGCCAATTCAGAAGGGAATTGGAATAATGTAATATTCACGGATGAATCTTCATTTTGGGCAAATAGTAACATAAATCGATCTTGGTGTACCGCTAACAATCGATTGCTCCAACGAACTGTTAAACACCCAGTGAAGGTCCATGTTTGGGGATGTTTCGCAGAAAAAGGATTTGGACGCCTTTTCGTGTTTACCAGCAGCTTGAATGCGGTTTTGATGAACAAAATTTATCAAACAGCTTTATTACCATCAGCTGCGAAGATGTTCGGGAGAAGAGGACACTCATGGATTTTGCAAGAAGACAATGACCCCAAACATCGCAGTCGAATGTGTGCAGAGTGGAAACAGCAAAATGGTGTTGAGGTGTTAGATTGGCCTTCACAGTCGCCTGATGCCAATCCGATAGAAAATGTGTGGGCAATAGTAAAGCAGAAACTCAGAGGAAAAACGATATGGACAGCAAAACAGTTGTCAAGACAAATTCGGCTGATTTGGAAACGATTGCCTCGGCAACTTGCTCAGAACTTAGTGCAAAGTATGAGTCGGAGGTGTGAGGCCATAATAGCGAATGGCGGTGACTATACATGTTATTAAAAGTATTGCGTACAATAAATATTATAAACGTGTAAAATGTTGTTTATTTGAAACGAATCGGACAAATAGTTTCCAAGTTATGGCGATCTACTAGACAGACTGTAAATTCAAGTTCAAGAAAAAAATATTTCCAAATTCATCAAAATTTTAAATTTTTTAATCTACATTTTTTTAAAAATATTTATTTACCTTTTCGTTCTTAAAAATAAATTGCATTAAAACTGAATACCTTCTAAATTGAAAAAGTTTTTTTTTTGTTTTTAAATAAACTGAATATTTAGAATTACTCCAACAAAACTTTCGATTATCTGGCGAAATATTTTATAAAAAAGTGAAATAAGTTAAAATAAGGATATTTTGCCACGAATTTATTGAAAAAGAGTCAAAGCTTATCAATAATGTCGAACATCTATATTTTTGCTCGTGAGTGTATCTACTATATATATATATCTTCAATATCAGGGATGGGCGTTTTTGAGTGAATAAAAAATTTAATGGTAATTACAAATTATATATTTTTAAATGAAGAATAAATTTTCATTGATTACACAGTGCTACAAAAAAGAATGAAGTCGAAATACTTGGGAAGTGATGTTATTTTCCTTTTAGGTCTTATCGAGTACAACGAGAATCCAATTTTGGAATTTGTCAAACACCCCCAAAATCTCGGCATAACCTTAAAAACCCGATTTTTCGTGCTTTTGCGCACTTCTTAGCCCATATCTTAGCTAATTAACAACCGATTTTCATTCTAAGAACGGGTTAAGAAAGAAGAAACTCAGACCTTTTGAAAGATATATAGACGTTTTAATAAAGCTGAAGAAATTTACTTGTTTTTGCGCAACAAACTTAAATTTTGCTACCCTTTTTCTTCTTTTTTTGACTTTGGCGATATTTTCACACACTATTTTATAGAAACACAAAATGAGTTTTGATTATATTCAAAGAGTACGTTTAATACCGAGTTCAACGAATGTTTTTTTAAAAAATCGAACGTAATTTTCTAATAAATATTATTAAATGAAAATATACATATAGATCAAAAGTGCTTTTTTGACCGTTTTTTCCTTAGGCCAGCATCGTCAGTTTCGCGATGTACTGACCAGCAATATTCTGCCATCATATTTATTTTGTTTTTTCCTTCGAAACGTTTTCCGATCGTAGCCATTTCTTGGTGGAAGTGTTCGCCTTGTTCATCACTGAACTGGCCCAGATTATGTGGGAAGAAGTCCAAATGCGAATGCAAGAAATGAATTTTTATCGACATGTTGCAACCCATTTCACCATATGCACTTAAAAATTCGTTTACAACCGTGATGTAGTCGTCGCTTCTGTTGTTCCCAAGGAAATTATGCGGTTAATGTCATATTATTTTCTTTGAGAACAGACCTGCGGCTTCTTAAATCTGATATATGGAAATCTCCTGTCAAGACGATTGTGGTCGAACTCCTCCGAAACATCGTTACCTAATTTTATAAATCTTTTTATGTATGCGTTGTATGTATTTTTTTCCTGGGGGAAGGTTACCACCTAATGTAAAAGTTGAATTTAATTAAGTTATGTATATAGAAATTATATAAAACATGGGTATCAAACAATTCGCCTCGGCCAGGAGAAGGTTCATACTTATATTTTGGAGTGAGTTGCCACCTGTTTGAAAAGTCGAATTTAATAGAACTATACACGAGTATACACACATACGGTCCGTTTCGCTGAAGAGAACTTTTTTATAACTGGCAACATTTTGGAGAAGGTTGCCACCTGATTGAAACGTCAAATTTTATTAAATTACTCACAAGTATATAAAATATTAAAATACGAGTATCAAACGGTTCGTTTCGTCGGGGAGATGGTTTATCACAAGTTATATTTTGAAGAGGATTACCACTTGCTTGAAAGGTCGAATTTAATGTAATTGTTCACGAAGAAGAAGGTTTATAGTTAACTTTATGAAGGTTGCCAACTGTTTGAAAAGATGAATTTAATTAAATTATACACAAGCTATATGAAATGGTTATCAAACTATAAGATTCGCTGGGGAGAAGGCTTATAGCATCATACCAGAAAAAAAAATTCGCTGTAGACCCCCAATCTAAAGTAAATTTCCAACGGATTTAAAAAAAAACTTATTTCGTTATATCTTCTACATTTACATTCGGATCTTTTTTTTTGCTCTAAATGTCTTTGCCCACAAGTACACAAAATTCTAGTACTTACCCACCAGCTCTCAATTCTTATCACTCTAGTACCACCCCAATATACATAAGTGAGATTTCCAATTTTTATCCAGTTTTTTCGAGATTGCATACTCACACAAATTTTTGATTATTTAATCTAGATTGGATAAGATAAAGGAGCATACGTTTATGTGAGCATATTTTAACTTGTTATTATTAAGTGATAGCGCTCGCTTGCTTAAACCAAATAAAACCAAATTTTTCCAATACAAAAATTAAATACCCTGCAGAAAAACTGGCTAGCACCGAACTTATGTGCCCTTGATGTTAGCAAAATGAAAATATTGGAAATATGTATATAGCGGGGTGTCGCTCGTGAATATCGCTGAAAGTAAAATGTATGATTTTTCTCGCAAACCGGTCGGTAAGCGAACTCTCGCTTGGCTTCCTTTTAATTTTTTCATTTCGTAGCATCATACTTGAAAGAGTTTTCAAATTCCCTTAAACATTGAATAGCATGACGAACCTTATTATTTGAAAAAGTATGCTTTCCTAATGCCTAGTGAACAAAACTTTAGCTCGCTCGCGAGAATAAAATGCAGAAAATAAGCGAGAATTTGAGGCAGGGGAAGGCCGTACGTTAAAAATAAAAACATCTTAACCAGATAAATGAAAATGAAGGGCTGTAAACTTCGAAAATCGCTTAAAGCTACATAAAACGTAACCAATTCTTCTGTGTACGACTCGGATAATATCATCAATCATTCGCCCCCTCTGCACTTCATTTTTACTACAACATATAGTTACTATGTACAATACATAGGAGACAAATATGAACACGTGACCCTCGCAATTAATTGCTCAATATTGTTTTTAATCGCTTTATTCTGTTGAATTTTTCCGTTCTTAGACTTTTTGTGTATTTATTTAGCAATACATACTTTCTTTTAGATATATTTATATATATATATATATATTTGTTTGTTTGTATACTCCCTTTCAACTGAATAGGGTCAAAGTGTTTTCTTTATACAAAACTATCTAAAGCTTCTAGAGCACTCTATACACAAGTAGATGGGCGTCTTTGAAAATTAATTTATAAAATTAAAGCTATTTTTTATATGATTATTTGATGCAACACCAAAATATGTTAACGTTAAAATTTAGCTTTCAATGTAGGAAAAATTAAAAGTAACAGCAGTTTTACATAGTTGACCTTTGCACTCACGATCTGCGAGGGACAAAGGAAAAAGAGGGTAGAGCGAAAAGGGTAGAGGAAAAGTTGCGATTGGAGCTTTAGTTCTCCTCCAAAAATCTTTTAAGCTCTTTGACGAATCTGAGAGCTGGTCGAAAGATAATGAATGTTTCCCATACTAAATGTGTAAATACGCTCCATCTTAGCCTAGGAAAAGGAAAACATATACAGAGGAAAAGTTCCGTGCTCTTCTAATCCGCCAGATATGCTGTGCACATCGAGTATAAATGTGTTGTCCCCATGGATTGTGTCCTATAATCAACCACACCGGTGCTCGTAACTCTTTCTTTCTTTATTTAAAAATGAGTAGGTTGTGTATTCTAAAAACACGCAGTTAGTCAGTTTGTCACTGAGTTCATTTCCTTGAGTACCGCAGTGTTCCAGCATCCACAGTCTAGGCAGATTTTATGAAACTTCCCAGTAGTATACATGGATCTCTCCACTGTTCTCTTGTGGAAAGTCTTACGATATGCTTTCTACCAAAAGACACTTTCGTTCAGTTCAGTTTGTCGTTTGGGTCCAAATAAAATAAGGATATTACTCAGTCAGCTTTCCAAACAACCTTTCGAAGCTCTTATCTTCGTGCTATAAGCTAAAAGAAATTAGTACGCACATCGTTTTCATTGTCTCCTCTTGGATCGTTAAGTACAAAGGGTCGAAAGCGTAATAAAGCATTCAGAGCTGCGCCTGATTTCATACTCGTGGCGTCCGTAATGCCTACCCACACCCACCTCAACAGCCCTTATAACGCAGAAACCTTAGTCTGACTACAGCCTCAGATCCTCAGGGCCTCCTGTGAGCTTTCCTAGTCAGTTTCCTATCTAGGGCTACACCGAGATATTTAATTTAACTGGAAGCACTTAAATTTACGTTTCGAAGCACCGGAAGGTTGGGGAATTCCAATTTTCTTTGTGTCGTAAACAATATAAGGATTGTCTTGCCGAGCTTGACAGCGAAGCCTTGAGTAATGAACGAAGCATCAATCTTATCAAGAATTCTCAATATTTTTGCGTGAGGAATTTTTTTGACGCTTTGAAGATATTCATTTGACAGCGAGTGTATGTAAATATATATTGTATTTACACAGAGCGAATTCTAACGCAAGCATGGCAACTTATGTTGTTTTTTTTTTTTAATTCACCTACCATCTTTATGCGTGGTTGTCAAAGTTTAAATAGTTTTTTATGTGAATTGTATTGGATGACAAATACGCGTGGTATTCGATCGCTACGCGAATATGTGGGAGCAACAAAAGCACTTGTACTTGGAAATATTATTGACTTTGGCAAACGCTTAGACAGACAAATAAACATCACATGCATATGTGTGTATGGATGGATGTATGTATGTATGTTTTATGTATATAGTACGACAAAAGGATAAGAAGACACGCGACAGGCTGACAGACAGCGACATAGACATTAGAAATGCTAAATCAACAATTTTCACAAGGCAAACAATTTTTCTAATTTCTATAGAGATTTTCTGAATTAATTGTCTTCGCTATGATCAAGGCGAATCCATACAAGGTGGTGTTATAAATACAACTACAAAATTCCTATGTATTTTGTTTTTGTTTCTGCGTAAGAGTTGTCAAAATTTAAATACATTTTGTTTTTGCTTTTACGGCTTTTGAAAGCTCATACGCAAAAGCAAAAACAAAATACATGTAAGTGAATAAAAAAAATCAAATCAGCTGCTCTTATGCCATCACCTTCTATAAATTCGCCTTGGCTATGATGTTGAGATTGATAGTTCCAATTTCAAGGTTACGATTCCTTTAAGTGCGCATATTTTCTATATAATCAAATTATAAAATAACTAAAGAATAAATTGCACAACTAATCGAAGATTGAAATCTCCCAATGTCCCATCCACAAGAAGGTGTGAACGTGCGTACTCTAAGAATTCTTAATATTGCATATACTTATAGGATTCTATTACCGGTGCTGTGTAAAAGATAACCTAAAAAATTTATGCAGTTCGGTTCAGTGTAGTGATGTGCCGAGTCGAACCTACCCGAAAACTAACTCGAGTACTTCAGAAGTACTCACATACTCGAGTAAGCAAAATTTAGTATTCGAACACACTCCAATACTTATACTTAGTATCGAATTATCAAATCGAGTATTTTTGATATACAAATCGCGGTTTTTGTGCTGTATAAGTAAAGTTAGAAACAAACTGATATAACAAATCTCTACAAGTAGGTGTTATGTGTACATCGTCAACAGTCACTAGAGCCAATCGGGGGAAAAATATCGGGATCTGATGAAAAAATAACGAAAATTAAGAAACAATTTCCTTGTTCCGCAGATGAGCTTTTAGTGTAAATTCATTCCGATCTGTAGTGGGAATTTATTATTTGTTTTTATTACCCTATTGCTATATATATATATATATCTTTTTATTTGCCAAAGAGCGGGATAGCTATTAAAAGTATCTACATATGTATATCCAGCTTCCAACCCGCTTCCCGATCTTTTCCTGTCAAAACTACAACTACGAAGCTGTGTTAATTTCAATTTACTATTAATTTGTACAAATATTTGAGTTTGTGTTAAAATCGGTATTCGAATTTATAACGTATTCGTATTCGAATATCGAACTCTGAACTCGAATACCCGATCCGAGTATCTGACTCAAGTTTTGACTCTATTCATTTTTTAATGAGTACTAAAGTACTCGAGTATCAAAAATAACCGACGTGGCGCATCACTAGTCCAGTGATTTGAACCAAGAGCGGGTTTATGAGTATTTTTTTATACTAATTGATACAAATATCTTAAAAATATGACAAATGCTTATTGTTTTGGTTTATTATTGACATCAAATTGAAATACCCTGTATGTAGTAAAAAAAAACACTCGGCAGACGTTTTGCTGCCTATGTTTATTTATTAATTTCCTCTTGTATATGTAACCAAAAAACCGCACTTGGGGTTCTGTCACATATACAACAACAAAAAAAAACAATATATTTTAATTTTAAATTTTTTTTAATTTTTTTATTGAATTTAAATTTTAAAAAAGGTGGCAACCCTCTTCAAAATATACCATAAACCTCGACCTTGAAAAGTCGAATTTAATTAAATTATAGACAGTGTTGTAGGAAATAGTAAAATATCGATGTCAAACGGTACGCTTTGCTGAGGAGAAGGTTGCCACCAGGTACATATGTACCTATTTTTTTAAGAGAGTTGCCACCAGTTATACTATATGACAGAAATGCGAAATGCGTTTTTTGCAAACGGCAATCAATAAATAAATATAAGATTTTTTAGTAAATAGAAATAAGAAATATATTTTGTGCACGTCAGTTTTTTAAACAAATTGTGGCATGAAATTTTTCTACTTCTTGGAAATTTTCTGTCATCTGTTAACTTTTTTTAAATAAAATTTTCAATTTCGGTTAAAGTTGTAATGCATTTTTCTTTTTCAAATAGTATATGTAGCTAATAATTCAAAATCATTCAAATATTTTTGCCGCCAAAATACCACTATGAATCGTCCTGAACATTTTGGTATGATTGGGCATGTACGGTCATCTCTTATTCTTCTTATACTAAAAAACATCAGACTTAAGTTATAGCATGATTTCATCTTCATGACTGGCCAGGTTTTTTAAAAGGAGCAAACTTGATTGCCATTACAAGAATCAACAATCTATGTACATATGTCGTACATTTGCACTACGTCCAGTGCATATGATATTTATTTGCAATTACAATATACCCCCTCTTTCAATTGGCGCAATGCAATCGGATTGGACGGCTACGCTGATTTAATCCAAAACCAATTCAAACCAGTTAAAAGCAGCCATCCCATTTGAGTACAAATCTTCGTCTGCAGAGTTTTTACTCTTTCGATTAATTCGCAAAAAAAAAAAACAAACAACCAACAACCAACCACTCGGTAAATAGAATCGCGCAAAGTCTACCAAGGCTAAGAAAGAGTAAACGCAAATGAAGATAGCGCAGAATGCTTTCTACCAACAATATATGTACATATGTTCATATGTAGCGTCTGGCCGGGCTGATCTCTTGAGCGTGTTGAAAAGCTTCATTCATTGCGGCGATCTTGGCGGTAAACTAGCCAACCAGACGGCTAACGACTGCTTAGTGCCAACCAGCCAGCCAGCCAGCTAGTCGGCAACAGTAGCAGTTGTTGCTGCAAAGGCAATAACAACAACAACGTCATCGCATGCCGCGAGTATAAACAGCCAGCCAGTCAGTTAGTCAGCCAACAAGCCAACAAGCCAACAAGCCAACAACACAACAGCCAAGAAGCCGGACAGCAAACAACAGAGAGGCAATGAGGCAAAGCGGGCCAGCGCTGAGGCAAACTAGTGAGCCAACCTCTTAACAACAACAACAATGACAACAGCAGCAGCAGCAGGAATAGCAATAATGCGATGAGTGACGAAAAAATTTCCGCGACTCAAACCAGATTAAACCGAATTTATTTCGTTTGATGCGACTTAGTGGCTGATGGATATGCAGGCGTAATAATACTCGTAAAAAATAAAATATAAAAAAAAAAAAGTACAACACCAATACAAGAGCGATTTCGTTCGAGTGTGTGTGTGTGTGTGTGTGTGCGGGACGCTGAGCGAATACCAGCACAAACAATAAGAATAACAACAAATACACTACGGCAGCAGCCAAACAATCGCATACAAATTTAAAGTAATTAAGGCGCCGAAGGGAGAATAGGCTAAAAATAAAATAATATTTGTTTAAGAGCATGGTTTGTTTTTTTTTTTTGTTTTTTTTTTCAAATATACAAAAAAAATATTTCTATAAACCAATACACTTTTTAAACTCATTCGCTAACACGATTATGAATATAAGATAATTCTAAATACGCGTTGATTAAAATGAGAAAGTTGTTAGTCGTTTAGGTGAGCGACATAGCGCAACGGAGTCGCAGCCGCTCCCAACGCTTCGCAGTCGTACAGCTGTAATTTTTCTTAAACTATTTCTTTTGTTTTCACAAATAAATAAATATAGTTGATATTTTTTCAATATTTTTTTTTGGAAAAATATGAGGTGCGCTAACTTGACTGGCTTAAGTGGAGTAGGAAAACAAAATACTGAAGAAAATACTAAAACTCCAGGCTGATAAAAAAAAAGGCAAACACACGCAAGCACAACAAAAAGAAAACAACTCAGCAAGCGCAAGAATGTACAATGCAAAAACAAAAACACATACCTCGCTTGTAAAGGTACTCGTAGTAGGAAGCGTTAGAGCGTCACATGAACCAACAACCGTGTGAAGCTCAAGTTCAGTGTCGCGCCAGCAATCAAACTGCAAAGTTGAAACAATTTTATTAAATCGAGCAAAAAAAAAGACAAGAGAAAAGTCTGCCGAAATCCTTAACGACCGCGTCGATGCGTCCTGTGCAATTTTTGGGGCCAAACAATTTCTTTAAAGTGTGTGGGTTTGTGTGTGTGTGTATGACGAAAACAACGGCATCTATTGTGCTCAGCGCGTAGTGTAACAAAAACCTAAATAAACAAAAGTCAATGGAATTTATTTTGTTTTGTTTTTGCTTTGTTTTTTTTTTTGAACGCACAATATACTATTTGCTCCAAGCCGAGGTGTTAACTGGCCGCAGACAATCTGAGCGACACCTTCGCGCAATCAACTACGCAACCAATCATCATTCATCCATGCCGGTGTTTTTTTTTTCTTGCTTTTTAGTAAATTATCGCCCGTCCGTCAATATTCTAAACAATTGTACGCCTAAATGATTAACACCAATTGCTTGTACAATTGGTCACATATTTACATAGATACAGTACATACATACATACATATAGTACATATAATACATATGGAGCTAAAGCTACGCAGACGTTCGGGCACATAATCGATTGCTTTTTTTGCGGTCGTTTGGTGTTTTTTGTTTGGACGAATAAGAACAATAAATACTACATTCAAATTAACCTTTCAATTGGCTGACTCGTATTCACCAAAAAAAAAAAAAAGTTACGGGTTTTCCACTGAAATTATAAAATTGATAATCGGACCCTGCATGATGCTTATAATTTTTATAAATAAAAAAATCATGATTTAAATGTTATTTTCAGTTATTATTTTTTCAAATCAAGTTTGATCGTTACGTTCTAGTTTTTGTTTTTTTTTTCAATAAATATTGATCGATACTTTGAAATTTTTATTTTTTCGTTCGAAAATAAAGGTTATTCTTGAATTTAAAAGTTTACGATCATTTTTTATCGATATTTTTTGAAGAACGAATAACGTTTATTTTGAATTTTAAAAATGAAAATCACAAAATATCGACCAAATTTTATCGAAAAAAATTAAAAATTAACGATTATGCAATGATTTCAAAACAATCTACAAAATATAAATAAATATAAAGCAATTCAAAAAAAGTTATTATTTTTAAAGGAAAAAAATCAAAAGCTTCCAAAGATCGAAGAATATAGTAGATGGCGATATCTGTAAAATTTTTAATTATTTCGTTCAAAAAAAATATTCTTATATCGAATTATATTTTTTGATCAAAACCAAAACTCGTTTTTCGAGTATCATTTTTCTGCTAACAGTATTTTTTATAATATTTAAACAAAATATTTTTATTTTTTTATTTATAAATAATTTTAAAATTTTCAAGGAAAAAATCAAAAGTTTCGAAATATCGGAGAATATGAGTGGCGATATCTCTAAAATTTTAAATTATTTCGCTAAAAAAAAGTAATCTTATATTGAGTTGCATATATTATATTTTTTTATCAAAACCAAAACTCGTTTTCGAGTGTTATTTTTTCGCTACAAAAGCCGATTTTTTTCAACTTTTTAAACATAAAATTTGAAAGGGACTAGTTTGGTGCAGATCTGGCATCGCTTCACTTTTTTATTGTATTCCTTCTGTGCAATATTGCCATATCCAAATTTTCTGTTTGTAATTTTTCTACAGAAAATCGATACGATTATGGGCTTCTAGTACTCGGTTCCAAAAAATATCGTTTTAAAACTGTCGAGTAAAACATGTCGATATCGAATGACAAAACTATCGCTATGGTCTCCCTACACCTCGATCGTTAAGCGCAAGCAGTGCACTTGTTTACATTTTAATGTAGGTTTTTAAACTTCTAAATTCCGAAGACAGATTGCGCTGTGAGGCAGTCATTATCGTACATTCAACGTTCGTTAATGAGCTAGAATTTTTGTTGACTAGTTTGCTTGTTCATTCCAGGATAAAAACATTGCTAGTTTTACTTGCAATTTTAGTTGATTCGTTTGTTTTTTATATACATACATACATATGTATGTACTTATCTTTGTACTGTTTTTCTTTTTATAGCCCATTATTAATTGTATTACCGCGAATTTAATTGTTTATTTACATTTGTTGTTATTATTTATGGCAGCGTTAATTTAGTGTGTGGAAAGAATAGTAACAACAAAACATCTAAGCAAAGCAGCAGGGATGTAGTTTATCCACTTTGCGCCGCATGTTTAAAACAGGTGTTTTCATAGACCACCAAAAATATTATATCTGAAACTTAAATTATGCGGAATTTTTATTTTATTTTGTTTTTTCTTCTTAAAACCGAAAAGTGGTCCTTAACTTACGAAACTTTCGATGGCGTTTCTCTCCCAAAGAAAAAAAAAAGAGATGATCAAGCATAAGTTAGGGCTGTTAAATTAAATTTGGATAATGGTTAGTAATCATGATGATTAGCTTCTTTTATTAATCCTGATGCTTAACTACACTGTTTAATAGCAAAAATGCGCACCGGATGTCAATATCCAATTCCTATGTAGCAATTAACTCTTGACTGGGTCTGGTCAACTCTTTTGGATGACTTCATATTGAGACCGAAATATCGACAAATAAAAATAACAACAACCAAACAGTTGTTTTATTTTTTAAACCTTATGCCATGCCTATGCAAATCCATACAGTTGTGTTCACAAAAATAGTAGCAAAATATATTGCGAAATGTTTTGACAATTCTGACATTCCCTATTTAATTGCAAATTGCTTTTTTTTAAATATAATTATTGCTATAACAAAAACTACGTAAGTCGAAGTTTCAGACTGTCTAGAAAAAGTAAACAAAAAATTGTCTCATTTCAAAAAAATTTGATCAAAATATCTAAGATTTTAATCCACTTTCAACTATGCATTTTTGTTGCCCCTTTTAATTTTTGAAATGCAAGTTTCAAGTCGCTAAAATTTTTTGTTGATTTTTGATATTTTATATTTACTGCCGTTAGCAAAAAAAATTATAAAAAAAAACAAGAAAAGTTTACTTTATTAAAAAAAATTGTACGGTTGCAAAACTGCGTACTCGAAATTGGATTAAATATTTTGATAAAAAAAAAATATTTTAAAATTTGTTGAATTTTTGTACATTTTCTAGAAGTTTGGAACTTCGTCTTGTATTTTTTGTGGTATAATTGACTATGGTTTTATAAAAATAATTAAAAGTAAATAAAGAAAAACGAAATTGTCAAAACTTGTCAATGGATTTTGCTACTATTTTTGCGAGTTCCACGAAATGAAAATGGCGTTATTTTTTGCAAGACAAACAGCATGGTAAATTTTTTCATTAACTTATAAAAAATATTGTTCGTTATAAAAAAAACCATAAAAATCTAAAATTAAATTTTGTTAAAATTTTACAAAAATTTTAAATTTTACAAAATTGACGTTAAGATTATCATTTTTTTCTCAGCACTTTTAAAAGTTTTTCTGGTATACATTTTTATAGCTCACTCTGGTATAAAAAAGTGTCACTTTCAACTTCCTACTAATTTTCACAAGTTTTTAATATTTTTTTGCTGACGGTCTCGCGCATTTTCTTCATATAGCGCATGCGCTTTACTCGACACGCAAGTAAATTTTGTTTCTTCAAGCAAAAAAAAAGGTCGAAAATCAACAAGAATTTTTTTACTAGTAAAGTCTACAAAACTGTAGACTCGAAATTTAAAAAAAAAAATCTGTTTAAAAAAGTAAACAATTTGAATGGCAACATTTTTGAATTTGTCGATTTTTTTAATTTTCGAGGGAGTTTTATACCTTGACTACCATTGTTTTTTGTTATAGAACTAACTATATTTTTATAAAAAAATTTTTAAACTTAAATAATGTTTACTATTTTTTATATAAAAGTATAGTTAATTTTCTAACAGAAACTATATAGAAAAATCTGCAAAGTTTTGTTCAAATATTAAACTTTTTAATCAGAATTTGCAGAAACAATTCCGCTATGCAGTTTTGTAGCCCATCAAATTTTAGTATTAGCTGAATTTTTTTTTACTGACGGTCTCACGCATTTTCTTCCATACAAAGTACGTTCGACAAGTTTTTTTTTTTGTATGGGAGAAAATGGCCGACACCGTCAGCAAAAAAATTATCAAAAATTAACGGAAATTTTCAGCTAATTGGAAAAATTGAAAAATCAAAAATTTGATGGGCAATAAAACTGCACACTTAGAAGTTTTATAAAAATTCTAATTAAAAAGTTTGAAAATTTTGTGAAAATTTTTTGAATATGCCTATTTCTTCTCTAATGTATGAAATGTGGATGCTGCGCTGTTATATAATGAGCTGTTTTTTTATAAAACAAAAAATTAAAGCACATTAAACAAACAAAACAAAAATAGGCAAAACTTTTAAAAATGTTGTGACCCTATTAAATTGTCCAACACTGTATGTAAATATGCGTATGTCTGTGTTGGTACATTTGCATGAATACCCACTGTATATGTGTGATTTGTTTTCAATTGCAATGTTGTAAATTTTAGCGCGCGCCTGCGTGCATTTTAAATGAAAAAAATAATAATGTTCAAATAACACACACACGCACATTCGCTAACTTATAAATGAATGGATTCCCCCATATGTGTTTCAATAACCGATATCCCTGAACGATCACTCTCACACACACGTACAACAAAAGTCGCGACTAATCAGGTGACAACATTGGGAAACACACACTTACATACATACTACATCCCAAATGTAAACTGAGATGAGCCAACTCTACATATCTCTCTCTCTCTCTCTATCTCTCTCTATCTCTCTGTGTATGTAACTGCCCTTTCTGAACAAATAACTCTTGACTCCAGCTGGCAGCAGGCGCTTCGTGCTTGTTTGCAATACTTTATTTTATTTTATTTTATTTTATTTTGTTTTGGTTATTGTTATTATTATTATTGTTATTGTTGTTCGCATTCTGCCGCCTCTACCCCAATGGGTGTTGTTGGAAACGATTGGGCATAATATTCCTCGTCGTCGTGCTATTCAACTCGCTCGCGATTCTCAGTTATTACACTTCGATTCACATCGATTGAGATAAAAGAAACTGTAATTATTAATTTTCAGTTATTTGCCGTTCATATACCGAAAAGTTCGCAACGAAATATCGCAACAGCAGTCGCTGTTACGAGTAAAGTATCGGACAGCAATTGAGTCTATTTCGAGGCGTTGCATCAAGTATTTAGTGTGGTAAAGTGAAAGCGTAACGTAGACGAAGTGAAGCCGGAAGCGGAAACCCAACCAAACCACAAAATTCGAGTGTCCCAAAAAAATCAAGAAGCTAAAACCAAAAACGATTTATAAAACTTCTGAAGAAAAATACAGTTATACTATATTTGTGATCACCGTTAAAGGTGAAAGGATATTTCCAAAGCAATTGTGCTGAAAGTATTTTATTTATTATTACTATAATATATTTAGTGCAAACCCAACCCAAAACAAAAACAAATCGCCACTTTTAATGCAACACAAATGTGTTTGAAGTGTTTCTAGCCAAAGTGAATTTGTGTTTTGAATATTGAAAATAAGTGGATTTAGTGCACAAAATAAAAATGGCTGATCACACACCAAATGGCAATGTCGACGGTCAGGGTGGCCTCACCATACCGACCATTTCGGAGAATATATCGAACACGCCTCATACGCAACAGTACAATGGACATCCGCCAAATTCCAATAGCTATGCGCCCACCGCGCCGGGTGATAGTCATCACCTGGGCAGCGACAGCGGCAGTGCCGTTGTACGCAAAAACTCCCGCCTATCGCTTCGTGGCTTTGGGAATTTTTTACGCAAGAATTCGCGGCAGGAAGATGATCGTAAATACAGTTTGGCGCAGCTAACGACGTAAGTGATATAAATTAGATTTCTATGATATTTAATTTGGTATGAAATTTTTGTTTTTTTTTTCGAGAAAAAAAAAACGAGCGCAATATGTACTTGTGGTATATGAGTTGTTTAATTTTTTTGTGAACTAATTAAAGTCTGTTAAAAAGTTGTTTTAAGTTAAATAATTTTCGTTAAAGAGTATGAAGCGTATTCATAGTCGAAATAAAGTCGGCTTTTAAGTTACTAGCAGCATTATGGTTTTATTTTCTTTACCAGCTTTCTGTGAAATTAATTTGCAACTAACTTAAAAGTGCATTTTAGTTTGTCTATGACTACGCGCCAAAGTGTTGTGAGCTGAGTGAAAGAAGCTATGCTATTTTGCATAAATTGCATTGTTAAAATTTCCATCCATAAATCCAATTCACACTTTTCAATTATGTTTTTTGATTGACTACATGAATAAAAAAAACCCCAACTTGTTTAATTTAAAAAATATTTTTAAGCTAACCATAAACTACAAAAAAAAAATTAATTTCTCCGCGAACCAAATAAAATTTTTACCCCATCGAGAATGTGCTAAAAATTTTTGATTGTAAATTTTTAATATTTATATAGTATATAAAAATTCTTACGAGATTAATGAGTTTTTAATCGGAAAATGTGGGCGCACACAAATTCTCATGATGTGTGAAAAAGATATTATTATTCAAAGTTATACTTGGCATCATCCATGACAAGTGCACAACGATTGCTATTGTTAATTGCCTCTTAGGTATATGCGCCCAAATTATGTTTTAGGTTTTCCTTCTTTTAAAATAAACAAAAATAGTAGTAGATAGAACTAAAAAGTAGAAATGCAATATTTTTTTCACTTTACATGCGTAATGCTGCGTTTAAATATTATATGAAAATTTTAATATCCTTCCACGCAAACGAATAGATTAAATTTGAATTTGATAATTTTAAGCGAATGTATTGATCTTTACATTTTTTGTCAACGGAATCATAAAAATGGTGTATTTGCAAAGGAATAAAAAGTATAATCAAGTGCCTTCCCAACTATACCTTTAAGTCTAAATCGGTCAAAGTTTGGTTAAGTTATTCAAGATTCTCTTACTCCAGTCTTCCAAAAAATGCCAAAAAAACAGAATCAAAAATTTTAAATCGTCTGTGGAGATTTTCTTTGAATAATAGTTTAAAAAAATTACTTTTATCACTCCATTTCTACACCTTTTTCAGTTTTAGTTGAGAAAGCTGCAATTCATATTCAGAATCTCTATTTCAAAAGTAGAAAATTGCAATTGAATTTCAGAAAATTATAATTTAAGTTCAGAATTTTCACTTGAAATTCAGAAAATTACAATTCAAATTCAGAAAGTTATCATTCAAATTCAGAATTTCCATTTCAAATTCAGAAATGAACAGTTTCCAGAACTACATGATTTT
Organism: Anomoia purmunda; assembly: GCA_951828415.1. Taxonomy (NCBI): domain Eukaryota; kingdom Metazoa; phylum Arthropoda; class Insecta; order Diptera; family Tephritidae; genus Anomoia; species Anomoia purmunda. The sequence continues at coordinate 23,215,764 of OX639993.1, forward strand.
GAAATTTTCTGAATTTAAATTATAAATTTCTAAATTTTTATTGTATTTTTCTGAATTTGAAATGAAAAAATCTGAATATGAAATAGAAATTCTAAATTTGAATAGTAACTATTTGAACTTAAATTGTAATTTTCTGAATTTAAATTGGAAATTCTAAGAGCTGCAACTTTCTGAATTGGAAATGAAAATTCTGAATTTGAATTGGAATTTTCTGAATTTAAAATGAAAATTCTGAACTTGAATTGGAATTTTCTTTCTGAATTTGAATTGTAACTTTCTGTACTAAAACTGAAAAAGTTATAGAGATATTTTCTTGCTAGATTTTTCTGTGTTGTAAAATAAAGCCTATATTTTTTCAATTTCATTAAAAACTAGATTGACACAGCCTTTGGAGCTGGTTGTGCTGACCGATGCAAGAAATCCACACAAAGAAGTTTCTCGCTATGGAAAACTATGTTAATGAAATTGTTTTAATGAATATTTTACAAAAAATTTCGATTGCAGATATTCTATTAAACGCAGCTAGCGCAGGCAAAAGTTACATTTTAATTGTCACTTTATAGCTCAAGAACCACCGAACCGATTTCGATAAAAATTGTACAGTATATTTGGGCATACACGTAGATGGTTTTAGAATACTTATTTTTCCCGGAAAGTGGACTTTGGTCGATCTATTCGAAAAAATCATATTTATAATTAGATTGGCTTGAAATTTGGTACGTGCGTAGCTTTTTGCCTAGATTAACAGGCAGAATACTTTCTGTTCCAGGAAATTGACCAGGGACCGATCTATTTATGGTTCGATTTTTTTTTTTAAATTGGGTACATAGGTATTGTTCAAAATATCAGGAATCACGATTGGTTGAGAGAAAGCGCAATATTGGCAACGGAGAACTTTCATGTCAATAAAATCAACTATGAAATTTAAAAAAAAGTTACCAGGTGCATTTACATCATACAAATCCGTTGAAAGCGCAGTGACTCAAGATAAGACAATGAATTATCTAATTGAATTTTTGAATTCATTGGAACTGCCTGGTCTGTCACCTCATTGTTTAAATTTGAAGGTCGGCTCATCAATTACTTTATATTACTGCGAAATTTAAATGCGGCCAAAATTTGGAAACAGCTAGCATAAAAAAAATTGATGCCAAATTTAATTGAAGCTGCAATTTTTTTTTAATGGCCTTGTTTTTTTTTTATGAAATATGCATTTTGAATCTCCTACAAGCGAGTTTTCGAAATATGATAAGCCTAGCATCATCTGTCGGGTAAATTTTTGCGATTTTTGAAATAATTCGACACTTACGCCACCTAACGTTATTTCATGTTTCATATTTTCATCGAGACGTAAGCTCCGCTTAAAATTTGAACTAATTTGTAGCTCAATGGGAAATCAGTTTAAAAGCGGGTTGCACAATTCCAACCAATCGAATAAAAATGAGAGCGAGAAAAAAAAACATTTGGAAAAAGGTGCCACCTTATATTCAGAGGACCGATTTCTTTAAAATTTGATTGACATACTGAGAGCATTTATAGTGTCTGTGTAGAAAACTGTGGAAAATTCCAAATATTGGGATTGTGCCTTGCATAAAAAAAGAAAACTAATTAGACTGAGAAGTTTGCATTTTAAACATTTATGGAATCATTTAATTTTAAAAATATTTCGACTCAGATTCTGTTACTAAAAATCTACTTATATTTTAGTTTGGCAACTTTCCCTGTTCACTAATTTACTGGAAAGTAAATTCTTTACAACTATGAGATAAATAAAATTGGCCAAGCCGGTAAGCCTAGTGAAAAATTTTAGAGCATGCAAAAAATTTAAGTTTTCCATATAAAATTCTGGTGTCACCGTGTTAGTGGTCGACCTCCTCGGAGAAGGCTCGACCGGTTTTTGTGAAATTTTGTATTGTATACTTGGTAGGTAGGAGAATAGGTGGTAAAGTATATTTTATGCTTGGGATACGGTTGCCACCTGTTTGAAAAGTCAAATTTAATTAAAATATATATAATTTATATGAAATATTAAAATATAGATATAAAGCGGTTCGTCTCGGAAATAAGGTTCATAGCTTACTTTTATGAGGGTTGCCACCTGTTTGAAAAATCGAATTTGAATTGTACACAAGTTATATGAAATATCTAAATATACAATATATGCCAAACGCTTCGTCTCAGCGAATAGAAGTTTCACACATATTCTTTGGAGAAGGATGCCACCTGTTTGAAATGTCAAATTTTATGAAATTTTATACCAGTATATGAAATATAAAAATATGGGTATCAAATAGTGCGTCTCGACAGAGAAGGTTCCTAGCTAACTTTATGAGTGTTGCCACCTGTTTGAAAAGTCAAATTAAATTACACACAAGTTATATAAAATATGAAAATATGATTGTCAAATTGTTCGATTCGTTGTGGTGAAAGCTTATGTCATATAGCAGGTTGCCACCTGCTTGACAAGTTGAAAACAGAAATGCACAATTTTCTTACCACAGTAAAATGTTGTTTCAATATAGAACTTTTCCATCAATTGACACAAACCCTAAGGATAAATTCGTTCATAATTTCGAAAGTACCCGTGTGTCGATTAAAGATGTCGTCTTTTCATTCACTGCACATAATAAAAAGCCAAAAACTCCCCCGATATTTTTTTACATCCAAATGCTAATTGTTATGGTATATCAACTTTGCTAAATTACATAGACTATTTACTAATTTTGCTAAATGATTTGTGTATTTGTCTACATATTTGTAGCAACAATGAACGCAATTTATTTGCAAGAAATTTTTTTGGTAAGCAGAAAAAAGTACCTACACATAAGTTTTACTCAATATCATACCGTGTAAACATAGCAACATGTATTGTATACATATGCACCTACATATCTACATATGTACATGCATGCACTTTAGCAAAACAAAATTTTGTTTTGAGATTTGCCAAAAATAGCCTGAATTCGCAATCATTTAATATTTATTTCCACCCGTCAAAAGCTGAAAGAGTTTTCGACGTGAAAAAAAAACTGTTAAACATTTCGATCAATTTGCTCAAATGCACCCAGTTGGTATTTTTAAAGGTGTCTTTAAGTACTAATTTTCAAGTAGTGATTTTTTAATAAAGTCTTCCCTTTGATAACTCCATATTATCTTTCAAGATCTTCGTTTAGCCCAAAGTGTAATTAACCAAGTGTGCTAAATGTAGCTCCGAAATTATTTACCTTTATTTTGTCAAAAGTTTTCAAATTCATTAACCCCAAAGTGAATACCGAAAAAATGTTGTAGGTTATATAGAATATTTACATCACTTAAAAATAAAATTTCCCAAATAAAAAGAAAAAAATTTAAGACTTTCAGCAAGAAATACAGAACTTCTTGATAATACTTTAAATGTCGACTTGGCTATTCCTAGAACCAGATAGAGATGCCAATCAACCGATAATTCATTAGAGTAGGTAAGGAACGAAAATAATAAATATATTTAAATTTTCAATGGAAAAAATCAAAAGCTTCCAAATATCAGAGAACAGTTTGTCATGCCCTATGTGAATCTGTAGTGGTCTGAAAAACTTTGAACGATATCTGTAGAATTTTTAAACTATTTCGCTAAAAATATTTTTTTGATAAAAACTAAAACACGTTTTTCGAGTGTTAATTTTTCGCTAAACCCCCGAATTCATAGTTTTAACTTACACTTAAATATTTAGAAAGATTTTTATATGAGTGAGTAGTAATTTAAATTTTTTTTAGTACAAACTAAAATTTGAATGAATATGTTCAGATCAAAAACAAAAATACACCATACGCTCGAAAAAAGATTGTGGCAAGATACAAAAGCCCTTAAAGTTAAAAGCTTCTGTTAAGTTATTGTTTCCTTAATCCAAGTTTGAATATTTCACTTATCCCTCAAATGTTTGTATACAAAAACATAAAACAAAAGTGTTGCTTTATTCGATTTGATTTTTTCGCTTTATTTTACATTTATAGGTTAAGGCAATGTATACAAATTTTGGTGTCAACTTTCTATTTTGAATTTGCCGATTTTGACAATTCTCAACTTCAAGTTAACCAAGTTTTCCTCACAATTGGGCGGGAAAAAGTCATTTTTTTCGTATTTTTTAGATTTATTTATTATTCATATTTTTACACTTTCGCAAAATTAAAACACGTTTCTTTCTGAAATATTGCTTATAAGTTATTAAATTTGTCTAACAGACCATTTATACCTTCATATGCCTACTGGGCAATAGAATATGCACACATCTACATATAGTATGTAAATAAAATGTATGTAGTCATTTGATTTTCCAAAAGGCAACACAAGTCGATGAAAAATGGGTTATTCCCATTCAGCTATGGCTGAGTACCTAAAAGCAGAATAACAAAAATACAAGAAAGAAATCAAAAATGCCACGAAGGAAGAACAATTTTTGTTTAGCATTTCGAGAAGCAATTATATACATAATATGTATATACATAGGTACATACACACATATGTACATACATGGATACAAAGGAAAATATTAGCAAAAATTTAAAATCAGTATTTACGTCATTATTTTTTTTCGTATCGTAATGATTTGCGAAAAGCTTTTAGTTCTTCTTTTTGGTCAGATTCCATATGTCCTACTATAAATTGTATTTTCGAAAAATTTGGCGCTGATGTGTGAATACCTACGTTATTTAAAATTTTTAACTTTGTTTCATGGTTAGTACATTTGTTGCGAAGTTATTCAGAAGTTCCGATTTTTCCCATTAAGCGGATATACAAAAAATATGTCAGTTGCTTGGAATAAGTGTGTTATTACCCTGGTGACCAGCAATTAGTAAATTTGCCATTTTGATTCCACAACTCATGCAACCTAAAGCCATCTGGCGGTTTAATAAATTTCAGTATGTTATTCAAAGAGAGGCGGGTTCACTCTGAAATGTTCTGCAGGAATGTGTCCTAGTGTATTTAGCCTCATCCTTGATGGCGCTGGGCACTCGCACAGTAAGTATTCGACAATCTCCTTTGAATCCTGGTTTTCGTAACTGCGACAGAAACTTTTCAAAAGTAAGCCGATCCTTTCGACAAGCACTTTTAATGGCTAATGGTCTCTCCAAACTGTGGTGAGCTCATCCCAAAATGAGTCCAGGTTTTAGGTGGGTCATAGGACGGCTTTACTTTCTGAGAAGATATTCATCTCCATTCTCGCCTGTGCATTCTGCTTTATCTATCTTACTGGCTCCTTTATTGCAAAAGTTTCGGCTTGTATGGTCCGGTGACCCTCAATTCCATCTTTGACCCGTCTTTAAAGACAGCTAAGCCCTCCAATGCCCTCTTTCGTTTCACACGTGCATTGTAATACTCTATTTAACTTATAAATTAATTTGTATTCAACTTTTCAAACAGATGGCAGCCCTCGCATAAATTTATATTGAAATAAGGCTTTCCTAACCCCACATTATATGAACATTTTAATGTAATATTTCATAAATATAAGTAAAACTAATTAAATTTATTTGTTTACACACATGTGACAGCCTTCTCCCAAATATTTTTTTTTTTAAATCTCTTTAGTTTGATTCCAAAATAGTAGCTTTTCAGATAACTTATTAGTCAAATTGAATTAAGCCAGAAGGGCTGAACAAAGAAAATAGGTTGTAACCCTATTCAAAAATGGTTTCCTATAAGCCATTTTCCTTTCGGTATTGCAATTTTAAATTCATTTAATTAATTAATCAATTTAGATTTAATTTTTCAAAGCGCTGCCAAGCCACTTCAAAAACTCTAAAAATATTTTTCAGATTAAGTTTTATTTTACCTAGTTAGTTTGACAGCAATGTAGTTAAATTTAAATTAATTTTGAAAATATGTTTGTATAGAACACTTCGGTTCGCACTAATGTAGCAGCTTTTCATTTGTTAATTAAATTAAAGTAAGATTTTTAAACAAGTGGTAACCCTCTTAAAAAAATGTTTCCTATAAACCTCTTCTGTTTAACACTAGTTTTGTAATATTTCATTTAGTCATTAATTCATTTATTTGAATTTATTACACAGGTGACAACCCTCTTCAATAATATAATAATTGCTTTTTAACATTCATCAAAAAATTTCTGAAAATCGCATCAGAGATCTTATTATTTTAACCCATAAAAAGGTCGTTTTGACCCTTATACCAAGAAACTCATAAAAAAATTTGCCTACCAAATATACGTACACAATTTCATAAAAATCGCTGTACGACCACAAACAACGTGACATGAGATTTTTATATATGAGATTTGTTATTTCATTTTAAATAGAATTCGGCTATACTTGCACACTGATTTTGCGAAAAGACGCATAGTAAATATTTCCAAAGAATAATTTTAATATTTTAACGCCTTTCAAAACTTCGTTATGAGGGGTTTCTTTAATTAAGTGACAGTTAAACGACCATTTTAGTTGGAAGCTAATAGGTTTACAGGTCCTACGAAAATATTTGCAGTGAAATTAAAAAAAATATCCATTAAAAAATATTCGAGCCAACTTCGAGTGTTTTATTACTGGACAGACATGTACTATATGTACTTTCGGAAAATATTAACCAATACCGTGCTGATTGCGGTTGTTTAATGTGGTGTATTAAGCAAATTAAAGGCGGAAAAGAAGTAAGCTGAACAGAAAAATTGAAAGAAGAAAGAGCATACTAATTTATTACTCGTACTCCCCAAATATTACTCATTACTGGTGATATGTTTTCTCCGAGGAAAAAATGTATAGAGTTGTTGAAAATCCAATCATATCTTAAAATGAGATGGACTTGAATTGAATTGATTCAACATTTGGATACAAGAAATATGAAACAAGTATGTAGCTATTGATTAGTATCAGTAAGTGCTATCTAAATCAAACATAATTTGTTTGCACTCGACTGATACTTCGCAAAAAATACCCCCTATGTACTTTTTATGTTTGAGCGAATTAACAATCAATTTACATACATAAATACATACATATGTTGTCATCTTTCATTGCTTTATCAATTTATGATATTTTATTGGTGTACTGAACTCCTGAACTCCTGAATTATTTAAATAATGGTTAACAATATTTTTATCTAGACAAATAAACGTCGCATTTTCTTCAAATATCGTCGTAGATAAGTTATTATTATTATTATATATTTGCTAGAAATACCAACACTTTTATTTCGCTTCCGCCCGACGAGTGGCCATAACTTAAAAAAAAGTTTTTCTTTATTAATTTCTACATTTTAAAAATTTCATTCGTTTTAAGCTTTTTGAATTAACGATTTTATTTTGATGAGTACAATGCCAGGCGTCTTGTTGATACGCGTAAAATACAAAAATTATAAGAAAACTACCGTTTTTTGTATTGCTCTTCCTTTTCAATATTAATGTGCGTATAAAAGCAGCCTGTTTTCAATCGACCCAAATTCAAATAAGGGAAATATTATTTCATTCATGCAAAAAACATACATATAACTACAAAAAAATGCCCCGAAAATAAACATACCCATTAGGAAATGCGACTATTTCATTGTGAATGGCGTGAGCATTTCCGGAAGTACTGAATATGGAAGGTGGCGCTGTCAGTGGTGCCGCTACTTTAGTTTGGCCGATTTTGACAAATCTTAAGTAAAAGTAAACAAACATTTTTTTTTAGTATTTAAATTTTTTCTATGATTCATATTTTTAGACTTTAATAAAATTAAAACACGTTTCTCACTAGCGACGGCAGAAAAAACCCAGTAACCGATTAATCGATTAGTAATTGACTGAAAGCATTATGTTATCAATTGCGTTTAATCGTAAGAAATTAACTGTTTAACCGTTCGTTTCGATTGACATCGAAAAAATGGAAACCCATTTAAAAAGTTTACAAAAAATTTACTGGTTTATTTGTTAATTGTTAAATTATGAAAACTTATGCTACGAATTCAGAGCATTAAGTTCGGAAATCAATTTAAATTCAAACTTTAAAAATATATTATATTCTTATTTGAATTATTTAATTTTTTATATTTATCACAGGAAGCAAAAGTCTACGAATTATTTTATCAACTCTTTATAAGATTTGCAATTACCAATTCTTAAAAACCATATTTAATAACAAGCAGTTTTGGAAGGTGTTTCGTTGTCAATCTATTTCGTTTTCCTGTAACAGTTCTATAGACCATTAGATTCCAGTGTAAGTTTTAGTTGCTAAAAATTTTCATCGATTTTTTGAAGAAAAAAATTTTGTTGACGCACTTGCGCCGCTTCTTCCAAATAGTGAATGCAAAAAATTATGTAGTTGGTGGTTTTTAATATTATTGGGCGGTTAGATTGGCAATTTTTAAATGCATTATTTTTTTATTCACCCTCTATTGGGTGAGTAAAATGGTCAATTTTTGATGGTGTGTTTTCGATTATTTCGATAAATTTTCGATTAACCGTTCGATTAATCGAAAGAAAGTAACCGGTTTATTTTAATCTTTAACAGATTTTTCATCACTGTCAATAAATTTAGATGAAATGAGGTATTTTATTATAAATGAGGAACAAATTATTGTCGTCTCTAAATTTTATTGGTAGTAATCGAAAAAGGTGTTCTCCCATAACCAAAACCAAACACGAGGCATTTTGAAATATTAGCATTTCACTCAACTTCTCCCTGATGTTTACTGCCTCTAGAAGCTTTCTTTCGTGATCGTAAATTAAAAAAAAATGATACTAATATGCACACAGTCTCTCACATTTTGTCTTTTGATCAAAGAACTAAGCAACCCTGTTGCTACAGAGCTGTCAAAATAAATTAGGAATGATGCGTGTGAACGCACTTGATTTATGCGAAGTAATTTGGATGAAAATATGTAAATAGTTTACTTAGTAACTTGAACATAATCCAAAGAAATATTTCACGCAGCTACCCATATGGATGAATGCGGAATTCAATCGATACGAATAAGAAAAATTTTCAACTTGTTTCCCAAGGAGAAATAAACCGTGTAAATTTCAAAGCATCTCTTGAAATTCGACGAGAAACATTAAGCAATGTTACCACTTTAATTCCAAATGGAAGCTTGAAACGCATTCTTGAAGAACCCGTTTCAATTTCATAATTATTTGAGTTTCTCCGAGAAGCGCTAAGAAATATTTCCAACTGGTAGTATTCCCCCTTTTTTTCCTATAAGGTATGTATATTTAAGTGCATGTATATCTCTGTGTGTGTGTGCAAACATTCAGATGTATGCGCGCAATCCGTCATTCACTTGAACTAATTAACAAAACAAACAATACAATTATTATAATTTTTTTTTTTAATAAATTTTCAAATGAAACACATTATAGCCTGCGCTCCCAAAAAGCAAATTCTTCGGCCTGCATATTTTATTTCAGAACAATCTGCCCAATTTTTGTATTTTCGCTCATATATTCTACATGAATTAATTATGAGTGTTCGAACGAGCACACATACATACATACATACATGTGTACTTACATATGTATTTATGGAAATATTTAGACCATCATTCGATTTGAATTCATAAATTTATTCTAAAATATGTAGTTCAACGGGATCGCTAGTATTTCAATTTGAAACAAATCAAAATTGGAAAAAGAATATGCCATTGTGCGTTTGGGAATTCTGAGATGCTAAAAAAGTACAAAACTTTTGGGTTTTTTTGACACAAAACCAGTTTCGATGTATTTTTGTGATTTCTTTTTGCATTATCCAAGTAGCATATTTTAAAGTTAAACTAACTAGCAGTTATGCTTCGTTTACAAATCTTTCTATATGCTCCCATATAGAAACATATACATACATACATACACATGTACTTATACATAGACAGTGCTAGCCAACTGAAAACACTCAAAGTTTTTCGTTTGCAGTCTTTCATTCCCCTTTAAATTCTATATATGAAAAAAAAGCATTTGAATGCTTGCTCTATTTAATTTTTGCTATTCCAATTCCTTCCCATAACTCTAGCTGGCTGCTAATCAACTTAGAAACGCTAAAAACTCATAGTGGGAGAACTAATATATCGTTCACGTTCATCATTGATTTTATACGGGGTACAATTGATTCCTCTTTTTTACTCCAGCCGTTTTTTTTCACATTCCTATGAAACCCCTTCGAAATTTTCTTTCTGGGATGTGTGAGAACAATTTATGCGTCAAACTCTGTCTTCTTCTTTGATAGAATTCAAATTCTTGTTTTAAGTATTATTTTTCTTTACCTTTAAATTAGTATTGAAAGAAATTTATGTAGATTTGATATAAAAAAGACGTAAACAAATACACAAGATGCTTAGGAAACAATGTTCCGACGTCGTACTGTCAAAATTATGGAATTACCCAAGAATGATAGAAAACCAGAGTACGACAACACCGGCTGCGAACACGTCATAGCGGTTGCTGCCACAAGAATAACGAGAAGAAAAGGAAGGTGATAAGTGAATTTGGACATTTCATTTGCACTCCAACTGCTAAAATACAGAGCTCTACACTTCACATTTATTATTCTGTTTTTAGATTTTTGTAAAATTCATTCAAAACTCTGAAAAATCAACTTTTTAAGAGCACGTTGTGACGTCAATCCTTCTAACGAGGCGAGTACGAAGTAACGGAAGTGCTTTTGTCGTCACCTTCTTTTCTCTGCATCTTGGGAATTACCGGTATTTTTAGCAGTGGTGCAGGACAATGAAAATATCGTCTGAAAAGTGTCTCGCTTCAGTAAAAGTCCACCACATCTGAAAAAATTATTTTTAACCCTAGAAACCTAACCTTCGTCGAATTGACGAGTACGCGACAGAAAATTTGCAGTCTCTTTCCGGCAAGATAGAATGAAATAATTTATTTTATAGATAAATAACTGAATGTTTTATAACTATATCGGAAAATTAACTAATTACACTCATGAAATCAAAACATCCTAAAAGTGTTTGTTCGGGTTTATAGGGGACAAGCGAAGATTAGGTTTCTAGGGTTAATGTACTATTTACAATCGAAATTTAAAATATATTTGAATTACTATGTTCCAATTGCACTTTTTTCGTACATTTTTGTATAAAAAGCGTTTATCATTTTGCCATAATTTCATACACTCTCAAACTGCTCTTCATATTTACTTACTTACTTACTTAATTGACGCTATAGCCGCTTAAGCGATTTTGGCCGAACTTCTCCTACAATTTGTGGTGTGCGTCTTGATGTTGTGACACAAATTGAGGGACCTACAGTTTTACGCCTAATCCGAACGGCGAATGTTTTTGTGAGAAGTTTTTTCATGGCAGAAATTCACTCGGAGGTTCGCCGTTGCCTGCCGAGGGGCGACCGCTATTAGAAAAAACTGTTTCTATAATTTTTGGATGTTACTTGCCCCGAGCTGGATTCGAACCTGGGACCCACCGAATGAAGCGCGCACACGCTACACACTCGGCTACGGCGGCCGCCGTTCATATTTAGGTATAAGGTAAAACTTTAAATTTTAATAATCGCTAAAGTTTTTTGAATTCAGAGCAGTGCTCTGCGTTGTTTAATTATTGAAACAAATACAAATACACAGACAAAAACAACATAAACAACGAAAATTTACAACGGTATACTTTCAAAAAAAAAATCAATGGAAATCAAATGGCAGTATTACGCATATTCAAAATATATAATTGAAACAAAAATTTTGAAGTTTGGCAACTCTAATTATTGCTCCATATATGGCATTAAGGGTCGGTGTCAATTGATAGATATGTACGTTCTATAGTTAAAAAACTTATTACTATGGTGAGAAAACTTTACATTTCTGCTGTGCCAATTCGTAACTTTTAAAAAAGTTGCTTTAATACAGATGAAAACCAGCAATTACTATATACAGAAAATATTTGCCTTTGCTGATTTCAATTCTTCTACAAATGAATTTCATGCATTTATTAGACGTTTTTGCAACATAAGAATAAAAATCGAGGACGTTATTAGTCTTCTTCTTGGTTATGCTTCCAGTCAAATTTTTCATTAGGCCAGCCGGCTCCAAGAATGATAGAATATAAGATTGCGCTACTTCACGCGGCGGAGTGACAGATCTCATCTTCAGTAAGCTTCCAATAATTCAGTAAGAAACATGTTTTAATTTTGCTATGGTATACAAATATGATTTATAGGCAGATATTTAATAAATAATTCTACAAAATACTAAAAAAAATTACACTTTGCCGATTATTTGAAAATAACAAAAGGCTTTGTATGCTTGTAGTTGAGAATTGTCAAAATCGACAAAACCAAATTAGCGGTACCACTAATGGCATCACCTTTTATATTTAGTACACCGTGTGCCGGCTCGACAATTTTTATTCACCTCATACTCGTAGTTGTTAAAAAATTTACTTTCCAGAGTACTCGTCTAGCAGTTGATATATGTAGGTACTGAGTTGGTGTAAGTTATCGAAAAACACAATAACAACGAACGCAGATTTTTGAATCTATTCAATTGACCGGCCCTGTACAAATATGTTAAAAAAATTTGTCATTGTCTTTAAATATATAAATTTCTGACCGTTTCGACAATCAATTCAGTTATTAAAACAACAACAGTATTAAACAACAAAGATTGAGACTTGCTGCTTCTATCAGACGTATTAATAATTAATTGTAATGATTAATTAATAGAATATTTTTTTTTTATGAATTCGGTTAATTTATTATTTATGCAGTAACCACATGATTAGTAATCATTATAATTAGAAATAATCAAAATTTTAAAATGAATATTTTCTATTGAAATGTAAAAAATAGAAAAAATAATTAGAAAACTAATTAGAGTAACGATTGCTTTTAATAATATGGGCGTCAAGTATTTATTATTTCTACCGCAGTGTCACGTTTGATTTCAATTGTGTTGCCTGATGGTTTCAAATATTTTATTTAAATTTCATTCATTTCAACTTGTTTAGCGCCTTAATAAGTTGTTAAGTAAAGTTTTTCAGATACGATTATGACATATGCATAAATTTGAAAAACTGAATATGTCAAAAAACTCTTGGGGATTTTTAGATAGTATTTAGCAAAAAAAAAATTAAGTAAACAATAATCAACAATTGTCGTTAACTTGAAAGCCAGTTACATTCGAAACCAATTGATCAGTACAGAAATTGTACCGAAAATAAAGCCAATTTGTTAATTTCAAGATTAATTCAATTTGGTTTTCAATATATACTAAGTATGTATGTACTTGGGTTGGCAATCCCGGGTTACTGCGATCCCGGTGTTTTTCATGCATCGAAAATCCCATGACTCCTAGCAATTACTTAATCCCTTGATTTTCGGAACACACTGATTTCTTAAAATTTGCATATTAAAGTGTAGCAATGATTTAAAAATTAATAATAAAGAACAATTTTTAAACAAACAATAGAGAAATAATGAAAACTTGTTAAAATGTGGCACTTCATTTATTTTTACCATGGATGTATACATGAGGGCTTAGTAAAGGGTGACTTTTTAGCTATTTTCTTTTTGGCAACCCTGGTTTTGACATCACACGCACGTTTCATGTTGAAAAGTTGGCCGAAGATCCACCTTTTTTTTATCAAAAACTTGTGTTCAGCGAAGAAGCTCATTTCTGGATACATCCAACAAAAGTCTCTGTTTGGTGTGGATTATGGGCTGACGACATCATTGGGCCGCATTTCTTCAAAGATGATGCGAATCGCAATGTTGCTGTAAATGGTAAGCGCTACCGTGCGCAGATAACAAACTTTTCTTTTGTGTTCAAAATGGAGCGTTCGAAGGAACTGAGCTCACTAACAAAACAGCAACTCTCGATTCTCGTAGGACATCTGACTGGACATTATCCGATTGGTATTCATACGTTTAGGCTGAATATAGTCTCTGACCCTTTTTGCCGCGGCATTATGTAGGATGATGAGGTGCAATCATCTTTTCATTGTCTACTCAGCTTGACCTGCCTTTGCCGGACTGAGGTTCAGGTACTTAGGCTCCTACTTCTTTAACACCCCGGAAGAGCTCTCTGTGGTGGAAATTAGTAATAATCATTCTGGGTACGCAGCGTTTCTCCAGTTAATCATTATTAGTTGCGATGTACGGTACCGTTCTAATCGACTTCTTTTTTACTATGGCTAAGTGAGGTCCCTCTGCGGGGACTACAAAGTTATATTAAACTACATATTCTTGTTGCCCCAAAGAACGTAATTGGAAAGCAATTTTTGTATTTCTGTATTTGTGCTAAGGAATGTTTGTAGTTTGTTTCTGAGATTATTGAGCGCAACGGCTCTGATGTTTGGACCAAGGCTGAAAATTCAACTTTCCCGCTTCAGTTTTGAATTTTATTGCTTTACAATGCGAGCACACAATGCTGAGTACTGTAATCGACTGTAGCGTAGTAACGAAAGGCAGCTCAGTGAATATTTTATGCAGAATTTGCTTGTCTTCTTACACGTCTCTTCAGATTATCTGTCACACGATAGCGTGATACTTTCCGATGAAGTCTTATTCGACCCATAGCATGGATCGTTTGAAATATCCCTTTGGTCTTGTGTGAGTGCTGAACATGTTTGAGATATTTCGATTTGATTTCGATTTCATTGACTTGCATTAGTTCGAGATCTGCGCGCTATATATCTCCTTCTTATCGGTGGCATTCAATATGAATGCAAAATTCAGTGTGAATCGAAAAGACAAACAATTTGTGCCGAGGTGCAAACGGCGATTGATTACCTTTTGGTGATTAAATCTCTAAGATTACTATATAAATATACATCACTTCAAAATCGTCGTAGCTCGAAGGAGAAATCGTGATAATCACTCTTTTCGCACGCCAACCAAAGTACTGCAAAATTCATTGTTAGCATTTCGATGGAAAAATACTTTTTACCTGCGCCACCATAGACATTATACTTATATCAATGCGTTTAATGTATAATTATTAATTTCACCAAAATTACCGTATCTTGAAGTGCAAGCACATGACGAGAAACTTAAAAATTCATTGTTATAAATATCTCAGTTTTTCGATAAAATCTAAAAAAAAATTTCATCGAATATCGAACATATAACACGCGGGAAGGTAAAGATTTTAATCAGCAACACAGTGACATTATTTAGAATAAAAGGAAAGAAAATTAAATAGATTCGTTTACGAACCAAGTAGGCCATCAAATAATATTTTTGTAAACAACTCGACTTCAGCGGCATCTCTTGTGTTAAAATGACAATGAAAAATGAAGATACTGCCAATTTATTAATTAATCTGTTTTTTAAATATGAACCAAATCAGGTTTTTAAACAGATATTAACATATAGCCCCACCTACCGCGAGTTTACTTTTTCCCAAAATTTTTTCTTCTTTTCTGCTAATCTACATATTGGATATAAAAGTGATTTTTCAGACCACAGCGCCACTTAGCGGGTATATTTTTTGCATAAACGCTTCTCTTTGCAAAAACATCTTACCAATTCGCTCCACTAATATGATTTTTCGGTACATCCCTATCCCAGCGCCACCTATTGGGTCACTTTTCTGTTTGCATACCCAATTTACGTACTGAATATGAACCAAATCAACCCATAAATGCGACGTTTAGAAATATCCCGACTCTCATAGCGCCATCTACCGGCATTTGTTTTATACCAACACTATTCGGGCCACAGTGAATGCGATGTCCAACGAACACCATTTCATTGTTTATATATAAGAAGAAGATAAACGATTAGCTTCGGCAAAACACAGCTTGGCATTTGTATTGTTACTGTTTTTTTAAATCATTTTGAAATATACTTATATATTTTTTTAATGCATGATAGTAGGCAAAAGCATAGTATTGAAAATTAGTAAAAAATTTACCAAAAGATCACGACAAAGGCCCCGGTCATTTGGTCGGCTCTACGTAACAGTCTTTGGACATGAAGATGGAAAAAAGTAAAGAAAAAGCGACGTGACCAAGTATCATTACCGGCTACAAACATCGTCCTCTACATAAAAAAATTGAACCGAACCGCGGTGCAGAGATATTGAGAGATATATGTACTTCCTATGCCGATACAAGTTCTTGCTAAATGGTTCAGACCAATGCTTCATTAAAACAAACAAAACCCTTTAGCTTAATGACACTGCTGGCTTATTGATGAAGTGGCTGCTGCTCTTGGATTTTTCGAATCCAAAATATGGCAATTTTGTTTTTATTTACCGAGAGGAGAAAATAGTCACATCGCAGATAGTAACTTTCCTTTGTAAATCACGTTTTTTCGTATACTTCTTCGATAAGCGAATGTGAAACCGCCTAGTTTTTATTTGCCAAATGATATGACACTGGTAGTTGTTTTTAAATGGTGTGAAATCTAAAATTAAACTTCTTATTAAATAACCTTTCTATACATATTTGTCTCTATTCCATAAGGCTAATATAAAAAAAACAATTACAATATTTTGTTAACAAAATTGCAATCGTGCTATGAAATGCACTAGAATTGTCAATAAATAATAATCTCAGCCACTTGCATATAACTTTTATTATGACACTATATACATACATATATTGTAATAAAATAAATAAAAATAATTTATTTCAAATTGCTTGATATTCACACTAATCGCATTAATCTTATTTTACAGGGAAGCGCTGCCGAGATTAGATAATTACAGAATATCAAAACGTAATATGAAGCGGCCATCGATTGGCGAGTTGCATGGCGAGCTGCAAGAGCAGGTAAACAAAAAAAAAGTGCATGCGAAAAATAAAACACAGAATGACGAATTGTTAGCGCATAAAATTTGGTGTGATATTAACTAACAAATATCAAGATGTAGACGCCGTCGGGGCTACCGCTACTTTAGTTTTGCCGTTTTTGACATTTCTCAAGTAAAAGTAAAGGCGCTGTGTCGCAAAGAACAGAAACAGAATTCAGTACATTTTTGACAGCAACAGAAACGTCAACAGAATTGTGCGATTCGGGTGCTGCTAGCAACAGAAACCGAAAGAGGTACTTTTGGCTTGTTCCTGTTGTTAGTGACAAGAGAAATGTCAAATATTTGACTAAATCTTCGCGAACGCAATATTTTTCAGCATTGTATTCTGATATCCGTTTTGTTTAATAATTTTCCATTAATATTGTGAAAAATAACCTGCGCAACGAAATACAAACACAAAACACTATGAATGACGTTTCCATATCCGTTTCTGTACTTAGTTGCACCAACCCGAAAAACAGCAACGGAAAAAACCGGCAACAAAATCAATTAGATTATCTTCCTATTTCTCTTTATGTTCCTTGCGGCACCGCGAGGGGCATTGTTTTTAGCACTTTCTAAATTTATTTATTAAATCTCTTTCTATAATTCTTCATATTTGTACACTTAAGAAAAATTAAAAGACGCTTCTCACCGAAAAGTGAAAAGTTTACAACTTTAACTCATTATACTTTTCTTCATACCTTTTGTTTACTTTTACTTGAGATATGTCACTCACCAAAGGCGGCACAATCTTGTATTCTGTCATTTTTGATTGTAAATGATGGATGATAAAGGTTAGATTACCTGTTCGTGAATCATTTAGGCAATTCACAAGGTCATGCTAAGTTATTTGTTCTAACTAAGGAAGTTGTATGAAAATATTAGCCTTGTGGGCACTCCACATAAGCTCACAATTGTATTTTTTAACACTTCACTTGCTGATATTGAAAGTGTTGATTATGTTTATTTATTTAGTGATTATCATTAATAATTGTTGCTAATAAAGCGTTCCGTTACCCTAGAAGAGAATGGTACCAGCGGAAACTAAGGTTTGGCAAAGTATAGAGGTATTCACACCAAGTTCGTTACTTGATTATGTACTTGGCAAATTTACATAGTTGGACTGACAACTAACGAACTGTCAGAGTAACGAAAAAAGCGTGAATACCCCTATTGGAAAAACTGCCAAAGCATGTGTTTATTGGTTTCCTTAAGCTAATACTACATACTTGTTGTATTACATAAAAAAGTACTAAGTTTTAACGACACAATGGGTAATATTGTGACATCATTATAATTGTTATACTTAAAATTACTACAACAAAAACACACAAAACTTTTCTGATAATAAAAATAAATATGGGTTGCAGCGTTAATTAATTTGAAATATATATATATATATATAAATAAAAATTTCGCTAAAAATTTCCAAGCTAGTACAATTCTAATTAATACTATTTGAAATACTAGTTCGGAATTCCTCTGCTGGGTACAGAAACACTTCAAAACGATAAGACAAAAGCCAGACGAAGGTACATAGTTGCCATCCATAATCATACTTTGAAGAAACCACTCTGTACATATTTTAAAATAAATAATCACTTACGTTTGTAAGGCCCTGTAGGAAATTACACGGTATACAAATACGCTTTAAGTACACCATTCCTCTGTCAATTTTACTAAAACTCTATCTATGATGAAATTCAGGCAATTTAAATGAGGCTCGGAGTAAAACTCGAAACAGCTGATTGCCAGAGATCACATATATAAAGGGCCTTGCAATAGGGACGCTACAAAAGTAGAACGATAGTGACAGCAAACGACGCCATATTTTTCTCCGCTCTTTTGGCATTTCTCTTCAGTAAGGTTTGCCATTTCATCATGGAAAGATATACGATCCAACTACGAGTCGAAATTATTACAATTTACTATCGAAATTCGGAGTCAATGGCCTCAACTTTAAGAGCGCTACGTCCAATTTATGGTCATCGTCATTTCATTTCGTCAATAAGCAAAATATGCGTTATTGGACAGGCAGCAATCCACACGTACTCCACGAGTCAATATTACATCCCGAAAAAATTACGGTTTGGTGCGGGTTATGAGCCGGCGGCGTCATTGGGCCGCTCGATGATAACTAAATATTTTTGGCCCGAATTCGATGATATGGACTTGGACAATATGTGGTTCCAACAGGACGGCACCACAAGCTACACAGCGAATGTCGCAATCGATTTATTGAAACCCAAGTTTGGTGAAAGTGTTATCTCACGAAATGGCCCAGTCAATTGGCCGCCTCGGTCGTGCGATTTGACGCCGTTAGACTATTTCCTGTGGGGCTACGTCAAGTCTATGGTCTATGCCAACAAGCCAGCGACGATTGATGAACTTCGTATCGGCCGATTTATGGTTGAAAACCGTCGAAAATTGGGTTCAGCGTCTGGACTTCTGCAAGCGTGCCCGTGGTGTACATGCAAATGAAATCGAGTTCCATACATAATGGCATCGAATGTAGTTTCACAGGAATAAAGAATTTAATTCATATCCCAAACCGTTTTTGTTTTATTTAAAAAAACTTTTGTAGCGTTGCTATTGCAAGACCTATTCCAATTTGAATAGAATATTCGTGCCAAAATTAGTTTTTTTGTTATTATTTCTGCTTGATGTATTAAATCAACACAATTTTAAAAGTAATGAACAAGTTTCGCAACGGCTTCTAAGAGATCACCCCAATTCTTTGGATATTACAAAGTCTGTGTAAGTGAATATGCAAAGCTGTCTAATAAACTTCAACGTACGACAAATTCTTGCGGCTTTGTTTCTTACTACAGGATAAAAAAGAAGCCTTTCAGAATGTTATCAATAGTATTAAAGCTTTAATAAAGCCGTCATCTATACCTAATGCGCTAAAATTAGCAGCACATCGTTGAAGTTTCTTGCGGAGGAAGGATTAATGCCGTTATTCTGTAACACAGTCTCATCTCAAGTCACTAAATTTGAGACTTCCAATTAGAAACATTTTTTGTGACTTGAGATGATTTTGGTTTTCTGTAAGCAACAGTCTCAAAAGATTTCACCAAAGAGTGTGGTGAAAAGCAGTAGAGACAATGAGCTCCTCGCTAGAGATGCAATGAGGTTGATCAATGAAAAAGTGTTAATCAATAGCACGCCATATACTTTTTCAATTCTTTATCAACGGCATTATTTCTCTTTAAAAATTAAAACAATATGGTTATCGTAAAATTGAACGTTACTACTGCATTTTATGTGAGCTGGTTATTTACAATATGTGTAAAAGTTAGAACTGTCAACAATCGATAGATGCAGTTTCTCATCCATACACGCACAGAGCAAGATACATCAGCAAATGTAAAAAAACATAGTTTTTTTTACTATGCCTTATGAAAATTAAGTGTTATCTTTTACAGGTTTAAGCAAAATATAGCGTACGAGCAAGGGGCAGATCGAGTGCTACTTCATTTTCGCGTTTGTTCAATGCTTTCCTCAATTTCCTTGTTTTGTGACCTTCTCAGGATCAGCTGACAAATTAATGATTTTATTTTGAGGCTAGAGACTTGAGACGGCTTTCTGTATACCGAATAATCTCAAAATCCATCACACCACCGTAAAAGTCCCAATTAGTGACTATAGACTGATTACAGAATACCGGCATAAAACGATACATCTGAAAGCATTCACATGCTACATATGATAATAGGACAGTGTAGAAAATTTTCAAAGAAATGTTGAACATTTTAGAACGGACACAATTTTAAAAGTGGAGAAAGTTAAAAAGAACTGTATCGAAAAAATTTCGATTTCGATTTCTGGCTCACGTCAGATCATTGCATTTTGATGTTCGAAATTTTTCAAATAATTCGCAAGCATCTTTAAAAATATTTTCGAAACTATGTTTTCTTAAACAGCATTCTGATCACACCAGTGTTGTAATATTTTATTTAAGCTATTAGAAATTTGTGTATTAAAAATTTGTATAAAAATTTGTACATATGTATATAAATTTTTAAAAAGGTGACAACACTCACCAAAAGTACTTTTCAAATAAAGCTTTCATAAACGTTTAGCCCTTGACGCCCATATTTTTATATTTCATTAATATAATTAAATTAATTGAATTGAATTGAACCTCATTTTAAATAGCCGATTCATAATTATTTTAATTATCTGCACATTTTGTTTTTATTCAATATAAAAATCGAATGAAAAACATCTTTAATGATTGAACTTACTCGAAGGGTATACAAGTGTTTTTTATGTTGTAAAAAAATATATATTTTTGCATGACATTGAAACCAACTAAAAGTTTTTTTTGAGACAAAATGAGCTGGAAGTTAACTATTTTAGTAAACGACTAGGAAATTCTCTCCAGGGGTATCTACGCACGTACGTATGTGTATTTGTAAATGTGTTTGTGCGGAAAACACTCGAACTTCTTGAGCTGTTTATACTAGTAAAGACCGGTAATCCTACAAACATTGGCCAGGCTCTGTCCACTTATACAATATGATTGCCAATTGCACTTCAATTCATTTCGATTAATTAATAATTTTACATTTTCTAAATGTAGCGACCAGTGTGTGCTAGAAATTGAAAAGAAATATTAATAACGCACTTTAATTGGGCCGAGAATAGAGAGCACATGTGTATTAGGGTGGTCTGAAAACTCAATTTTTTTTAGAATTGTAATTTTTAGATAATAGCAAAAATATGATTAACTACTCTGCTCTAAAAGGAGGAAAGATGAAAATGCTCGGTCAATATTTTAGGCTGACCAAGTCCATCACAGTTCAATAAATCGAGTTTTCAGCTCACCCTAACGTGTATGTGCATATGTATGTGTAGAAAAATCAATAGTTTTAAATAGATGGGGCGGGCGTATGAGCGATCAAAGGTTACTGAACTCAGTTCATAATAAAAAACAAATTTTTCGTTTCAAACAGATGGATGCAATGACCGTGTAGTGAATCTACATATGATTCGTACTTGTACACTCAATAAATAGTAAATAATAGTCACTGTTATCCCTAATCATTTACTTATTTCTGCGTTTTGTTTTTCAATACTATTTATTTTTCTCACCTCAAATAAAATACAAATAAAATGTAGGATGCTTGAAAAATCAGTTCTATTAGAGCTATTAATTGTTTATAGTGAATCCATCTTGGTGATTTTCATAGCACAATTTATATTCTTTATACTACATAAATGTAAATAATCACAAATTTTTTTAAAACGCTTATTATGGTATCTAATTTGGCGCATCAAGCGGTGCGTTTTCTAGCGCCAAAGAGTGACATCGCATTTTCTCGTTCTCTCGAAGTTCGTTCGGTTTCTTATTTCTCTTTTTCACTTATGCCTTGCGTCAGTCTGTCTGCCATCAAGAGTGCTTAAAGTTGTTAGTGGGAAGTTGCATGACAATTTAAGGGATAAATAATACTCGCTTGGATCAAATCGGGACGATGTGGGGGATGGCCGCTGTTCTCAATTAAATTCTTGGAAATACCCGATGTGGGGACCGAAGAGTTGTCAGGAAGCGACATTTTTATTTAACCCTTCTGCACCACTAAGAGACTCCTCCACATATTACATAAATGTGACGAAATGATAAGAAATGTGCAGAGATTGGGTTATTAAACAAATTAAAACATTTTTAGTGAAATAAAAAGATATTTCAGTTATTTTTTAATTAACGTCAAATTCTTCATGATGTTGCTAAATTATTTCATGTGATTTTTTAATTTAGAAAATAAAAATTTGAAGTCTAAAAGGTCACGAAATCCTACTAATATTATAAATCTGAAAGTTTTTGTGTGAGCATGTTGTTACCTTTTCAAGCCCAAACAGCCAAACGGATTATCATAAGAACTGGGCGTACCAATGGTTTATACCCTGGATTAACATATAGGCTATATTTAAAGAGAGTTGTCGCCTATTAAAAAAGTTTTAGTTAGTGAAATAAATAAATTAAAGCAAATATTGCTATATGACGACCGGACAGATCTGGTTACGATTCGGCAAATATATAGTTCGTTATATGGGCTACTATGGAATAAACTTTTTAAAAGATTTAATTCAAAAGAGGTTTGATAAAGCTTCATTTCTTAAATGTTAAATTGCGTTAAATTAAAAATAAATGAAATTTTACCATATAAGTTTTAGGAAAGCTTAATATCAAATATGTTTTTGGCAAGGGCTGCCAACTTTTTTAAAAATTAATTAAATTCGCAAGTCAAATGAAATATTGCAATATGTTTAAAGAGTGTTAACACGTTTGTAAAAATATTCATTTAAAGCAATTTCTAAGCTGACTGAAATATAACAGTACTTTCTAAAACGAAAGTGTGGTGTCACTTTTTAAAGACAATTTATTCAAACCAATTCGTAAGGTAACGGAAATTCTACTACACTGGTGTCAAACGAAAAAGTTGCCAACAGAGCGTTGCCACCTGTTTAAAAAAATAAAATTTAACTAAATTCATACGATAGATGAAGCATTATAATACTGGCTGGAAATGGTAGTGGTTTAAGAAAACTTGAACTCGAAAAAAGTGAGGGTTGCCAGCAGTTTGAAATTTATAAGTGACGTAAGTGGAATCAGGAAACATATATATATATTTACAGAACATTTTTTGAAAGCAGTTCATAAAAGTGTCGCCACTTTTCCAAAGTTCAAACAAAAAAAAATAATCCTTTTTAATTAAATTAAAGTATAATAAAATTAAATTGTTATGAGAAACAGTTGATGTAAGTGTATTTATCAAAGCACATTTTTGAAAAGAATTTCTACCCATAAAATTTAAAAAAATCTATGTATGTATAAACGCAAAATTGCTTTTCCTTCCGAAAAAAATTCTACCCATAAGCTTTTTCTAAAACTAAGTTCTTTTGCAAAGATTAAAAAAAATCACGACGTTTTTCAACAATAAAATTTAATTATAACAATACCGTAATATTAAAACTAAGAATGTACGTACAAATTTTAAACAGAAAAAAAAATTGATTAAAATTGTCAACTTTCGAAAAAAAAAATATTTACGAAAGAATGTATTTAAATAAAATATTTACTTATAAATATAAGAGTGTAGATATTAAACGAAAATAGTTTGAAAGAGCTCTATATAACATTTCCACGATTCAATAATGAAAGGTTTGATACATAAACAGCTTTGCTCCTCACTCTGCACATGACGTCTCCCTCAGCTAAAACAGTGTTACTTCTTTCAAAATTTATGTATGAATCTTATCAAATATTTTTAAATAATACTAAAATTCAAAAAAAAAAAACAAAGTTTTAATTCACTGATATTTTTCCTGAAAACTGTGGCAATTTGAGTAAGTATTTTATAAAAATGTAAATATTTTATATAATGCAAATATGTGGTTTTATTTGAAATTCATTAGGTAATTTGTGAAATTCATTAGGTATTGTGATCGTTTCTCTGCATCTTAGCTCGTTAAGCTCCGTGTCCTAGTTCATTTTTATCTCCACCCGTGTGCGAGCGTGAGTTTGCAAGACCTTTGCTATTCGCTATCTTTTTCTATAGGATTTCTTTCCAAAGCCCATTGCTCGTTATGATCGTATCCCTACTCTTTTTCACCTCCACCCCTGCGCCATTGCTTCCTTAAATTAGTATTTAGAAAATAATCAAATATTCTAAATAAAAGTTAATATATATATTTAATTAGGACCTTAGAGTGCGTATGCCATTAGAATAGATGATAAGCATTTCTGCTCAAGTGAAATATTAGTGTAAATATTAGTTGTTTCTTAGTAGGTTGCTAATAACTTGTGTTCCCGAACTTCACTGTCGCCGTTTTGGAATGGTTTTCTGCCCAATTCTATCTATTCTATGTAAATTGTTGAAAAGTAATCCTGTGATAAGATAGTTATTTATGTTTATATCCTTTTTGTATCATACATACATTTTTCTGTACGTAATATATTAAAAAAAATCAAACGTATAAGAGAAGTCTCAAAAATTGGGGCGTGGGGAGTTTGTGCGAGTTTTGGTGAATGAATTAATATGGCTCACCTCACAATATTACATGGAGTTCAAAAGAATTTATGTTGATTGGTTTTTATAAGAACAAAGAACTATATCACATGTTTTTTAATTGTGAACAACAAAAATTTGATTGTACCAACCATTTCATATACTTACCACTAAGTGTAGAAAACTCACTTTTATTTACTTATAATAATGATATTTGTTAATTAAAATCAATGTTGGCATTACGAAAGAGTTGCCAATCGGAAGAATGCATCAAATATTTCGTAGACTACGAAACATATTTGGATTTTATACAACTTAAATTCTACAAGTAGTTACATATTTTGCGTAATTGTTAAACATTTTTTTACAAAAAGGGATTACACTCTTCCCCTTTTCTACTCCCTTCGCAAATGCAACCTTTTGCACGGGAGAGCTAAAAATTTGCTGTCATTATGTATCAAACCTTTAATAATTGAAACATGCCACCTTTCAAGTCAAGGGCGACATCTATCTAAAAAAAAATTCGTAGTATCATATTTCTATCTAATTAATTTAAATGAAGCGCCATAATGGCATTACCCTCCTTCGGCGTAAGGGTTCTTAGCTGCTTTCGAATGAAGGCTGCCACTTGTTTTAAAAGTCGCGTTAAATTAAATTGTATGTGAGAGAAACCTAAATGCAGAAAATTAAATTAATAAATAACTTATTTATAAATAACTTATTTATTAATTTCGATTAGATTTGAAAAGAAAATTGATAAATATCTACAACGTCTGCTAGGGTTTTCTAGTTCTAAATAGAATTTGCATTATTCAGACATATTTTCGTCTTGCCGGGTATTACATCTGAGGATCAAATCTGTATTTCTTTACAGCAGACTGATTTTCTACAATAAGTAACGGAGTTATAAGTACTTTAAAAAAAACTCTTAATTACATTGACGCCAACTTATTCATTTGTAAAATTGTGAAACCTTTTTGTATATACCTTTAACTTTTCTGATAGCCAGAAAATACTAGATTCTACCAAACAAACAAATTCGACTTAGTACATACATACATATTAACTTTTTTTCGAACTGATAGAGACGCTAAGTAAATTTTAATTGTTGCATCATGAATTATAACATGTTAATAAATATTTTTATATTTGCTGGAGTCTAACGTCAATAAACTTTATAAAAACAACGTTAATTTAAATAAAAAAAGCAACGTCGTAAATAACAATTTGTTCATTCGTTACGTTGTCTGAGGATAACCACAATGCAATAATAGACTCGTAAAAAACAAAACAAACTGTTGCTATTCGTACCATAGCCACCCAACCCGCGTCTAACTGTTTTATTTGTTCACCCAGATTCTCATTCCTATTTGAAATTGCACGAGTAGCATATAAACAAATTTACATAGAACTCCACATTGGTCGATAACTTCAAAGCAAACCAGTAGTACATATGTACAACGATTAGTGTTTAAAAAAAAAACCACAACAACAACAAAATAATAACAACGCCATCAGTGACAGCTGCACTAATATCGGACATGTCATCAATACTACGTTAAATGACTGACAGAACCAGATATAACCGGAAAGATAGTGTGAATATGTGGACACTTGAAGAAATTTAGAAATTTTTTAAACCAAAACACGACGTCATTGAAACTCACTCCAATGTGACAATCAAAATTTGAATATGAACAATTAGTTTTGATATGCGGAAAGAAGTCCAATGTGACAAAAAAATTAACAGACAAATAAATGTCAACAAAACCCTTAGAAAAAAAATTCTTATAAGCAAGATACAATTAAAATTCTATTTCAAACCACTTTCGTTTTTGAGTGTACAAAATTTGTGAAATACTTTGCAATGAATTCGCAAAATGTGAAGAATCTATAGAATGTTGTTAGCATGGGAGAAAGTACTCGTAATATCGCAAATATTGATTTCTCGTGCATATGCCTTAAAAACAAAGCATTCTTGGTTCGTTAGCCTAATGCCAAGTTTTCATTAGGTAATTTTTCGTGACAAATCATGCAATTCAAATGAAAACTACCAAAATGTTGATATACATATTTCAATTTGACGACTATGCAAAATTAAAAAATGTCAACATGTCGCCATTTCGTATTTCATATTTCCTTGTCAAAAATTTGACTTAATGAAAATGGCGCAAAACTGAAATTGTCTTCTACATTTTCTTTCCATAATTAGGAAAGTCTGCACAAAAAAATTGTCTTCTTCTTTCATTGACATAGTTCATTTACTTTTCACGCAGCGTTTTTGACATTTCATTGGTCAGCAGCAACAACAAAATGATTTGTATTTTCTGTCCCGTGAACTTTAGACAGTGGGTTGTCATCAACTAAAGTTTTTGTTAGATGCAAAGAGCAGATATGCTAAATAACAGTGTACAGTGTACAGTTGCACAAAATTAATTTAGTTAAATTTAATTTAGGAAATTTGGTTTTATCCATATAAATTTATCCATTAAAATTAAATCAACAATATGTTTTTATTTTTATTTAAGTTCATTTTTTATTTGGGAATTATTGGAAAAATGATGGGAAGATGAAAGGGCAACTACAACGGCTTAGCTTGGTACAGGTCGTCGATAAAGGCGTGGGTTTTAGTTCTGCGAAAGTCTGGAAAAAAGAAGTCTGATGAGAAGACCCGGTGATATTCGAAATAGCCAACTATAAAGTCAACCTTTTTTACAGTTATTGTAAACTTTCAACTTAAAATTAAATATATATATTGTAATATAATCAATTCAATGAAATTTTAACGATAAAAAAGTAATATTTCGTAGATAACTCATACTAACCGGTAGGCATTGTCGTAATGGTGTTGTCAACTCGATTACAAATCGTGTACTATTTTTACGAGTTACTTTTTCTGTTTCGTCAATACACTAACTTCGATTTACTACATTGAATTAATATATTAATTGAAATTATACAAAAAATTAGGAGAAACAAAAAAGATTGGTTGGGGGACGACAAAGGTTCGGATTAATTGCAATAAAAATTACTTTAAAGTTACAGTTTTTCGAATAATGATATTCTAATTAAAAAAGACTAGAAATTCGTAGCTTTTTTCTAGAACTATAGTCTCGTCACATCTGAATCAAACCAAAGCAGAAGAAGTAGAAGAAGAAGGCAACAAAAATAATAATAATGCGAGTGAATTCGCTAGCTGGACTGAATGTCAAAATTATATGTTTTTTGTAATTTGTTAGCGTACATTTTTGTTGTTATACACTCAACACCATCTGCTATGAATTCGCCTTGAATAATAACATGAATTCGAAATCTCTCTCTACATTAAGCAATTTAACGAACAAAAGTGAAAAGATTATAGCTGGAATTTTATTTTCTGCTGTGACGTCACCAAAAGACTGATTGCGCCAAATTCGCCAAGTACTGGCCTAATATTTTGCAAAAATTAGATAAAAAGGGCGTCGACAGCTATCAAACTTTCCAAGTTCCCAAATAAAATTCGTATGTAAATAGGTCATTGAAACCCCCTATTGATTTCCAATCATTCGCTCATTCATTAAAAGAAGCGATTTCGATTTTAATCGTACATGAAACACTTTCCGCAATAACTGGTATGAGTTTGATTAAGAACGGTTAGCTTTGTAAGTACACACACTTGAAATAAATTTCGTAACAGCAGATAAGGACAAGCATACCTAGGGAAATGTCTGCCATACTCTTAGCATTAATTAAGTAAATTATCTCTTTAACGTACAAAAGGTAATTGTTGTTAGTTATCGGTAAATTTTATCACATTCTTACAA
Organism: Anomoia purmunda; assembly: GCA_951828415.1. NCBI lineage: Eukaryota > Metazoa > Arthropoda > Insecta > Diptera > Tephritidae > Anomoia > Anomoia purmunda. The sequence continues at coordinate 23,244,301 of OX639993.1, forward strand.
TTTAGACGTGCAATGTATGCATGTGTATAAGTCCACACACACATATATATGTATGTATGTATACACGAATATGCGAAAGTATGCGTTCCCCACGATGCGGAGAATAGAAGGTGACGTATTTGCCTCCTTTGAAGGATTGACGTCACAAAGAGCTTTTAAAAAGTTGATTTTTCTGAGTTTTGAGTGATTTTTACGAAAAGTTAAGCACAGAATAATAAACGTGAATCACCGAGCTTTGTATTGTAGCAGTTGTAGCCCAAATGCAGTTATTCCTGTGGTATCAAAATATGTGACATGTACGTTGCCGGCGTTGCCGTAATCTGGTTTTCTATAATTCTTGCGTGTACCCAGTACAAATAGGAAGTAATTGTGTGACTCTGAATAGAGAACACCCACTTCATTTCTTAACTACATACATACCGCTATATATTAGTGCTTGAAATTTTGTAATTGTGCTAAGTTTATTTAATTTACAATACTACCTACAATGTTCAGTGAAAATAATCATTGGTATAATATTTCAAAACGAATAAAAATCTTTGATTTAAAAAGTTAGCGTGGTACTTTCCACTAGATAGAAAAATCGCAAATACTTAGTCCTGTTTCACAAATATCCCTTTTTCAATTGGTAATATAGTTATGAAATGGAGTATACTATGAGTGCTCCCGCTTATGTCCACAGCGATCAACAAAAAATGATTCTTTTTAAATTGTAAGTAGCATTGCATATTCAAAATGATGGTGAAAAAAGAGCAACTGAATAATGCAAAAAAAACATGTAATAAATGCTATTTATGGAAGAATATATTGGTTGTCGGTTTAAAGTAGAGAAGCGAAAAATAAATATTTATTAATGCTCTTTTGTTGATCACCAGATAATTTGTAAAAATCGCTGCATTTGTATTCAACAAGAGACCTCTAAAGATATTTTATACTGGGTTTGCACTTGTCTTCTTATAATGCATATGTATTTAAATTTGTCCGCGATAAGGCCGGTGGTCCTGAGCAAATGGATACTAAATTTAATTGCCAAAATATGCAGTTAACTTTTTCTATTAATCGTAATAATTATTTCATAGTACAAAAGGGTTTACCATAAAAAACTGTGAAATAAGTTGTGGGTTACAGGCAAGGAGCACTTTGTATTCCTTAAATCATTTAAATTAAATGGCTTTATTTAACTTCCTCGTACCTGCGATTTTGCCTGTTCAGGCAGGAGAATTTTCTTAAAATACTTCGCGGAAACTAAATGGAAAATCTTCATCTAAAAAGATTCCTACACAGATCTAAAACTTGCATCTATAATTAAACAGATCGACGTCTAAACCAGCTTGGAGTCTAAGGAGAGCAAGAAAAGAAAAGAAAAAAATCTTCTTAAATTTATTTTACTTTGAAATTCTTCTAAAATTTATTGAAAAGGAAAACGGCTGAAAACAAGGAGATAACTTCTCACTTATTAATTTTCATGCAATTTTGTCCAAAAATATTGTAATTGTAAAACGAAATCTCCTTGTTTTTATGTTAAAAGTCATATAAAGTAAATTAATAAGAAAATTTTACTAAAATCGTATTGAATTTATTAATAAGGAAAACTTTTTATATTTAAAAGATCCCTGTTTAATTTAAATTTTAGCGTCTAAACATACATATGTACTTTGGGAATAATCTACTTTATTTTGTTTTTAGTTGAATATTATGTATATTGTTCTTTGGATTTTTGTATTTTCAAAATTAAAATTTTTTATTTACATATTAATTGATACAGAAGTTTTCAATGATTTAAGTTTCAAAAATTTCAAAAATAAAATATAAATAAACTTCATATATGTAATACTTCTATATTGCTGGAAAGCACAGAGTACATTCCCCAATATCAGAGTGCAGAAATATAAAAAATCCGATAATCGAATGTACCTAAAATGACAACTTCACTTTAAAAAATACTACTACAAGCTCAAAAATTTATGTAGTCTGTCTCGTTTTAGTTTCGTTATGAAAACACATTACGAGCTTAAACTTGTATTAATGATCAAGAAATCAAGAATGATAGAATACAAGATTGCGCCTTCCCGTGACACTGGCATATTCCGTAGTATGTAAACAATGAAAGAATAAACGCAGAAAGAAGAATGAGAAAAAATGACAGTTCTCAGTTCAAATGAATGAAATGAGCCAAAAAAGCTGCACTTTGCACTTTTACCATCACCACTGCTACAATTATACACCCGACACTTCATGTTAATAGTTTTTGTTTTATTTTTAATCAAAAAAATCAAATTATCAGAAAATATTAGCAAAAACGATATTTCAGCGCGATATTCAAATTGAAATTTGAATTTTCTATGTCGCTTATTTGTAAACAAACCTTCATAACGAAAATACGAGAACTGTCAAATTCGGCAAAACCAAAGTAGCGGTACTTCTAAAGGCGTCACCTTCAGTATTCAGTACACCGTGTCAAGAAATGTCATGCTCCAAACTACGCATAATTTGGCAAAACTAGTTGCTATACTTATTTTAATTGTTCGTCTGTCTAATGAACAAATATGTAAAGCATTTTCTAATAATATATAAGTACTTATGTATGTGCATATGTACATAAGTATCTCAAATTATTAAATTATTATAATTATCTATAATCTATTGAAAAAACTTTAGGTGGCAATAATTTGATAAGATCATCCATCGGCTTATTAAAATTAAGAGGAGATTATATTTTAAACCAAGATTTCCTTCTTAATTTTAATGAAGAGGTTTTCATTTCAGTTTTACAGGTTATCTACTAAATTTAATTGAAAAGGTTTTCATCCTAATTCTACGGGACACCTTCTTAATTACATTTAAGAGTTTTCATCTTAGTTTATGGATTTTATTGAAAAGAAATATCCAGTTGTGATTAGAAGGGATTCTTATTAGAAATTTTTTTGAGAGAAATCCGCTAAATTTTCACGTTAAATATTCACTTAATCGCTTATAGGTGAACTGGAATTTTGATTAGGAATTGTGGTAGCGTATTTTTAAATAAATTTGTTTTTGATCTTCCCTTTTTCCGAAAGGGTGAAAAGTTGATGTATTGGAACGATTTTCCGTCATCCCTTGTCTAGTTTGGTTCGGAACGTAAAATGGCACTGAAGATGGCACAACGCTGAAATCGGTTTGTCTCCAAGCGGAATTTGACAAAGGGTCATGGAAAATCGTTACAATATACTCCTATTTTTAAATAGTTTTATAAGCAATTTAAGGAATTTAAGGAAATTTTAATTCAGAATCAAATAACATTTCCAAACTTGTCAATATGTTCCAATCATATTGTAATGCCAAGCATTAACTACAAATGTATACATACATTCTATTTTTTTTTTCTACAACAAAGATTTTGGGTAGCTGATCTCTAACAAACAAAATTTTACAAAAGTGTGTAGTTATTGATCGATGAGTTCGTCCGGCCATATATCGACAAAAGTTTACTCTATATCAGAAGCAAGTTAAGCAAAGCCCTTACCTTATCTTAAGGTATTACAGAACAGCTGCTAATCAAGTGCAATAGATATTTTCTGGTGCTCCTTCTCGAGCAGTAAGTAGGGAATGTGCTAAGCAAATAATGCCAGTTATATATAAAAAATAATTCCTGCTTTGAGCTGTTCTCTCTATAACGGGAATGCAAAGCTTTATTTTTTAGACCCGTGTCATATAAAAATTAATTAAAGGAATTAGGCAGCTGGTACGGCCCTCTATATTCTGGAGAAGGGCTTCTGTAATTGATTTTTCTTCCCCCTTCTTTCCACTGAGATACGATTATTTTAGAAGGTTTTTCCACAGACACAATAACAAATATTTCCTATTTATTAGGGCTGGGAATTCCATCCGGATTTTTCAACTATCCGGATAATCCGAATATTCGAATATCCAAATGATAATAATAATAATAACAATTTAGCGCTTACCGCAAAGCTTGATGTTTGGTCGAACTTCTCCTACATTTTGTGGTGTGCGTCTCGATTTTGTAACACAAATTGTGAGACGCCGACTCCGAACGGCAAATGATCTTTGTGAGAAGGTTTTTCATAGCAGAAATACACTGGGAGGTTTGCCAATGCCTGACGAAGGGCGACCGTTAAAGGAAGCGGGCACACTCTATACGCTCGGCTACGGCGGCCGCTAGACATTTCAACGAAAAATCCGGATATCCGGATTATAACATAGCTTCCGAATATTTAAAATGATTTACAAAAGATGTACATATGTTGATTATTATTATTGATTTTTTTTTTGATAACCGGATCATTGCAACAATGAATAATAATCCATACTATCTGGGTAAATTATTAAATTCCCAAAAAAAATTATTTAAAATAAAAATGCTTTCACCGTCGGATGACTTTAGCATAGGACTTTCTAATCGATACTCGCACACCAATGCCCTACCTATCGGTATTTGCAGATTTATCGTATGAAAAGAAGCTGATACAAAGGCTGACCATTGTAATGTTAAAAATTTCAATTGCTATCATGGAAAAAGTATAGTACTCTTACAAACTAGTTGACCGGCAAAACAAAGTTAATTCAAATACTTCCACAATGCAATATTTAATATCTAATATAAAAAATACCGCCATGTTGGCCTTTGCATAAATCCAAATATCATTGAGAAAATTGATTGACGAAAGCAGAGCAATCAATTTCAAATAGTGTGGATTTACCGTTACAAGTTCATGTATCAACATAATTTATTTTCAAGCTAATCTACCAGCAAATTTGATAATAGTCAACTGCGTGCTAAATAACTCAATAATCAAAAGTTTACACACTTGCATCCGTTACCTATTTCTTTACATAGATATTCTCAGACAATTTAAAAGCTTTTTAGGCTCCCACAATTATTATTATTTTTTTCTTAATTGCGATCGTTTAAAGCGTGCAAGCAATTTAGTACACAAAATATAAAAAGAACAAATAGAAATTATATGCAACTTCAAATATATGTACATACAAACACTCCTGCATCTGTACAATATGTGCTTATAAATAAATATACATACATACTCGTACATACATCGCATACATACATACATCGCATACATATAAAGACGTTCAACAATTGCCATTCCATTGCCTCATTGCTTTTTTCATTATAGCTAAATATTAGCACCACGTTGCGAATTAGTACATATTGTATATATGTATGTTTAGCAGATATACTTAGTTATGATCATTATCACCAAAGCGAACACAAAACAAAAACCAAAAAAATAAATATGCATGTTTTTTAGGTAACATGAGAACATTTGCTAAATAACTAGACGACTGAGTATTCTAGTGATCTGGTCATGCCGGCTGATCTAATGATGCTAATCAAAATTCATTAACATTGCGTTAATTAATTTAAATTTGCTTCAATTCCATTGTGACGAACCGGTAATGAGTAATTGAAGATTTTTGCGTTGAAAAATGTTTATTGCATATGCGTCAAATTTAGAATGCTATATAAATAACAACATACACAGAAATTTCATGTCATGTTATCGTATAACAAATAGCGAGTAGAAGAAATCTAAGCATAGTAATAAACACAAAATATCCGATGCATAGCAGCGTGCAGATTTACAAATCTCTCTTTGTTGTCGTACATGACGTATGAGTAACATTTTGATTTGTAATTCAAAATTCTATGGCAATAAGATGTGGCGAAATTTCACTTATGAATACAATATTCATGGAATAAAATGTTGGAGTTGAAGAATAAATTTAATATTACTACATTCAATTGGGATTATTTAGTAGCAGGCAATTTTATTAAAACTCTACTTTTCAACAAAATTAAGCTCAGCACTTTCCTTTTTCTGATTTCAAATATTTAAATACTCACTTTGCATTCCTTGATTTTATTGCCAGCGCTTATAATTCACTTTTGTTATAGTTTGGAATACAATTTTTGAATTTCAATCAAATAGCAATACATACGAATTGGCCAAAATTAAATATACATAGATATTCAGATGTTGACATCTAATTAGAAACGCGCTTGTTGAGCATAATGCTGAAATTTACCGTTATTTCGGGTCGGCTTTCCAATAATGAAGCATTGCCTGTTTTAGCCAAACTACACTGACCGATATTTATAAAATTTTATTCACATATATTAATGGTTTAAAAATAATATAATTCAATATAAACACTGCACTCTATTTTTCCTAATGCATGACCTTTCATTCGTATACAACTTAATTCACATATATTTAATTTCTGACAAAATGTGTAAGAATTTATTCTTTTAACTCTTTTTTCTAAATCTACCTCTATTCTCCAATAATGGTAAACACACAATTGCTGAAAGATGGCCGCTATACGTCATTACTGGTGATGCCAGATTCTTCAGAATTTAAACGCACTTTTTACTCTAAAACATGTTGGTAGGCATACAAAAATCGTACTCTGCAATTTCCGAACATTCATTTCTTAGAAATTATGATTGGAATATGTACGTTTTTGTTGTAAAAATTCAGAAGGGTGTTCTGCGCAAAAATATTGTGGTTGACGTACCCGGAGTTGGACCGACCATGGTTACTTTTTTTAAGCGCGGCCGAAGACTGCCAATGCAGAAGGCTTTATTTATTATTGTTTTCATAAATTTGTTTTCGATTTTTTTCGTACTGTGTGGAAGCACTGAGTTTCAGTTCAATTCAACAACAAAGTAAAAAGTAAGGTTAAATTCGACAATTTATGCAACTTTAACAACGAATAACTTAAATGCTATCAGCCTCCGGAGACAAGGACTTCCAGTTTCACAATCAGGGGGGCCCACTCTACCATCCCTTATATGTCTATTTTTGCAAAGCTTGCTTCCTTATTAGAAATTTTTGCCGTTATTTTTCTCTTAAAAGACAGACTTTCGTTACTACTCCAGTTTAGTAGTTGTGCAATTGAAGTATCGTCAGTATTTTCCAACAGAGTGCATCCGTCACTTAGTGCAAGGTAAAAAAAAGTGAGACAGTTAATTCGAAACATTTGTTCCATAATAAAATATTCCACATATTGTTCTGTGTTAATTACAACATTGCCGATTTTTGGTAAGTATCCATATATTTTATAAGTGTTGTTTAAAATCAATTAAAATATTTTTCTTCAAGAATTGTAATGGGAAAAAGGAGCAGCTGTACATCTGCCCTGCGAGGCTCTATTTCTGATTTTCGTACGGCTGGAAAGTCGTACAGTGAATGTGCGAGGCAAGTCAAATGCTGAAAAAATCGTTTTTAATGCCATAATGCAAAGCTTAAAACAGTTGGCAATGATGCACGTGAAAAAAGGCCCCATAAAAGGTCAGCAGGAATAGACCGCAGGGTATCAATCATCTCTCGAAGAGACAGGACAGAAAAAAGAGTTCCACTGACATACAACGCGGAATTCTGGATGAATAGAATGTCCAAATATCCAAAAGGACAATTACTTGGCGTTTGTACTGCATGGCAGAGCAGCGTGCAAGAAGCCCCTACTGACTAAGATTAAAAAAAAAACGACGAGTAGATCGAGATTTGCAAGATCTCATAAGTCATGGACTCCAAATCAATGGAAGTATCTGTTTAGGGTGATGAAATGAAGATGAATCACATCGGTTCTGCTGGTCAAAGGTATGTTCGACGGCTCATCAATCGAGAATTCAATCCTCTGTTATGTTTCACACGCGTAGTGAAATTTTTATCAATTGGGTCCTTTTCTTTGTAACCTAGTTGCAAAAAAACACTAGATAGCATGTAAAGCTACAACACTAACTCGGAAAAATATGCGAGTTGAGCCAACTCGGTTAAATAATATCCGACCAGAAATGTAGTGTTGGAAAGTGAAAAAACTGCGCTATTGTGAATGAGCCTTAAGGAAATACATGGGAAATTTAATTTTAACACTTAATCCGTTTCTATTTCCATAGTATTTTTAAATATATAAATACATCAAATTAAAATTTCCTAGCACAACTATTTTCCGTTCCTATATATCACTAAACAAATCGCATCTTTCATGAAATAACAGGAACAGGGTTGCTTTTGCGACTAAAGGAAATTTTAACCGAGTTAGAGCGTTCTTTTGCAAGTCGTGTACAATAAAACGGGGCCAATGTTTGGGAATGGCCATCATCCAGTCCAGATTTGATTCCAATAGAACATCTCTGATGTGACGTTAAAAGAGCCATCATTATCAAAAATTTCCCAAATATTTATCTCCTTTTTGATGAAATAAAAACGGCGTGGCAACCAATACCACTACCGTACGGTCAGAGTCTTATTACATCAATGCGGAATCGATGTGAGACGGTGTTGATGCAAAAGGATTATGAAACTAAATACTAACTAAAAGTAAACGTAATATCTTAATATCATTATGTTTGTCTGATAATATATTTTCGGTTCTTCGCACCAAAATCGTGAATTTCACATGTTTTTGGAAAAAAAAGTTGAACAAAAATTATTTTGCATACATTTATTTCTATTTGTCTTTAAGTTTTTCGTATGTTTAAATAAAATGAGCGAACAAATTATGAAAATATCTGTTTTAGTGGAAAAAGATAATTTTTTTTTAAAAATAAGTGTCATATCTAATTAAATGCCAACAGCTGTATGTATATATATAATATAATTTTATATAATGTTTGTATTATTTTAACTTTAGAAAGGGACCGAATATGCAAAAACACATTGCGTTTCAAAAGCAAATTATATGTTTCTATTTTAAAAATTTGCAATTTTAAGAAAACAATTGAAATGCGATCTGAAAATGAGTGAGCAGCTGTTTACACAGTTCACCCCAATTTCAATTTCGAAAACAATCGTTTGTTTACAAATTGAAAGCGTTGGAGAAAAAGAAAATAAATAATAATATATGTACATATGTACATACATATACAAACTTTAAAAATTAAAGGTCAGTAACCAGTAGTCTCACCCCCGCTTGACAAAATCGGTTCCGTTAGCAAGGCATTGTGTTGCTAAATCCTTAAACTGCCATGCAAATTGGAGCAAAGTAAAATTTTTAGAAGAAAAACTTCTATGTTATCTTTGAATAAAAGATTAAAATTGAATATTGGATGATGTTCATTAGAGTTTTTTGCTTATTTACATGAAAACAAGGCAATGTCAAAACACGAAAATCTTTATTTACCAAACCTTAAATAATTGAATCAAAATAGAAACTTTGTTTGCACAACATAAAAAAAAACAATAATTTATATATCTAAATATTTGAAGGCTTTTTAGTTGGAAAAGAGTTTTGTTTTAATTTGCTGTCTCGTAATTTTGTTGCATAGTATTTTCCGTATCTGATGGTATTATACTATATCCAAACTAAAAGTTAATCATATCAAATTGAAGTCCATCCACAGCACTAACTGTTGCTGTCCACCACAACGCGGTTTGAGGATTACAAGTTTACAATTCATATAAGATAATATCGTCAACTCAAATACAAAAACACTATGCTTTGTTTTTACTTTTGAGCAGAGTGAACTTTACAGAAACATTCAGTTCATGGAACGCTACGACCTTAAATATATGAATTCGCCTTAGTTTGTTTGGTTTGACAGCTATTTTCCCATCAGAGGGCGCTAATCGTGGTTGCACAGAGAAAAAAAATGTTGTTTAATTTCTGATCTTCTCAGTTATGAAATTTGCAAGGCACAGTCAGTTGTACAGCGCAATCTAGCCAAATCACATTTAATACGATAGTTGCGATAAAAAATTTTAAATATGTATCAACAAAAATATGTATATTGCATCACATAAATTGTATTCATTTCAAATTGTGTTACCGTTAGCTATTAAACCCGGAACTCCATAGCATGCCTTAAGCACGCTGCCTGCCTGGTTGATATCTTTGCGAGAGTAAGAAAGTTCTAACATCCACCAAGGCAGTTTAGATTTGGCCGTGGTCTTTCTCGGTGGAAGCGAGATCTCAATCGTTTTATTACCAGCTAGGGGAATTTCTCCACTAAGTTATCAATCGAGATTCCCGCAAAGGGCAGATTCACTTAAAGTTCTTCCGGGAAAAGTTCCTGCAGTTTGCTGCAGTAAAGGTCCTAATTTCTATTCCTCAGGCTTCTGTAGGGAAGATTTGAGGACGGGGTTTGTCCAGAGGGAATTGAATATACTGTAGTCCTAAAAGGAGGGAACATAATGAGCCCTCCAGAGATTTAGGATATCAGTCCTGAAGAGGTCAGGTGAGATCTAAGCCCTCTTCTCAGGCCGCAGTTACAAACATAATGTCGTTACCTTGCTGCACATATCACCAAGTTCTCGCTTATAATAAAATCAAAAAGAGACTCACCTCTTTTGTTGGTATCCGAGCTTTCCCAACAAGAGTGTCTCGAATTAGCATCGCTTCCGATAAAGACGTCGGCCTTCCTTCGCCTCGATTTAGCTAGAACATCCAGAAATCACAGAAATCAAATTATTTTGTATGCATCTATATATTTAAGGCTTTTATGTGGGTTTCCAGTGATATGGTATTTAATTATTGAGATATTTTAGCAAATTAACGCGGAAATTCCAATAAATTTGCCCATTCAATTATCAACACTAAGATTTTTATGTGCTTACAAAAATAAATATGCATGAATACTCGTACATTGATATTCAAATTTGAACAATCCTACACATTTACATTTAAGCCTTTTTTTGTTTATATCTACATACATATGTATGTACTTACGTAGAATATATTTCGATATAAACAAGTCGCACGGCAATAAACGATTAGTAAACAAAATATTTATACAACGGCAGCGGCAAGTGATTGAAACCACGAAAAAGTTGATTTCATCCATAAAAGCATATAATTCGGCTCATTTGTAGTTTATTGAATGATTTAAGGCCTATTAGCACTAAATTTTGAGCTGCTAAATATTTACTTTGATTTATACGTACGAGTAAGACTTGGCGTTCATTTGCCCTACGAATTAGAGATAGCGCTGTCAGAAAGCAACAGCTGTTCGATGATGGTACGAATGCGTCTGAACCGACTGGAGAAATTTAAACTTAAACTTGTGAATGTGAGGTGTTGGAAGTCACGTCTAGCGCGTATGACGTCCGTCGATGGCTGAATAGCGCAACGTTAATGCGCTATCTTTGCTTGACAGGTTTTTTGTTATACATTTGTAGTATTGATTGTTTAAATATGGCTTAGAGCCATCAAATTTGTAGTGAATTGAATTTTTTTATAACACTTTTCGGCCTTGTGACATCCGCTAGGCATGGCTTGTTTTTAGCGCTTTGTTTTTGGTTTATTATTCGTAATTATTAAATTGTGTAAGTTTTTTGTAAAGTTATATATTTTTAAGAACAATTTTATAAAAAATACGACGGTTGCGAATACGCTGTAATTGTGTGTCATATAAAAATACCCATTTGCTTTCGCCCAAATATGTTCCTAGCTAATTACATTTGACTAAATTTTGACTTTTCCCTGAACATATTTTTGTTTAAAAATTCAGATTTATTCAACAATTAAATATAAACTAAGATGAAAAAATTAGACAAGAACATCTGAACAGATACTACACTGAATAAGCATAGCGGAGTTTTTGTTTTGTCATTGCTTTATTTTTTTCACGAAACATTATCAATAATTTCTCCACATTTATGAACTGTTATAATTAGGCGATAAATATTACAAATAAGGCGTTAGGATGAATAGCCTAGCATAGGGGAAGGTTGCCACATCTTTAAACGGTTACATTTAATTCAATTAGTGAGTCAAAACAAATATTGTACAAAGGGTGGCAAACAAAACAAAGGTTGACATCTATTTAGAAGTAAATAAATTAAGTTAAATTAATAGGTTAAATAAAATTGTGTCATACAGATGTCAAACGATAAGGTTTAAGTAGACTTCCATTGAAACATTTTTTAGATAGGAATGTCGCCTGTATAAAAAGTTAAATACTATTTAAATTATAAATTAAATCAAATTTTGTGTTATTGGAAGATGTAAGCTTCATTTTGAAAATATTTTTGGAGAGCGTTGCCATCTATTTATGAATATTAATCTAATTCAATTTATAAGCTAACTGAAATGTTTATAACACTATTGGTGCGAAAAGAAGGGGTTTCTATGAAAACATTTTTGAAGAGAGTTCCCACCTTTTAAAAATAATTGATTCAATTTAATTGGTAATTTAACTAAAATATTACTATATTGTAGTCAAATAAAAAAGGTATTAAAAAAGCTGGAGTTGGTTGTCACCTGCATAAAAATTCGAATTAAATTAAATTAATACAATAAATGAAACGTTACACTACAGAAAATAGATTTATGAAGGCCTAGTTACGAAAATATTTTTAAGGGATTAACAAATTAATTTCAAATTAATAAATAAATCGGAATCGGATTATCCCCCATATATTATTTTATATATCTTTTTTATTTTTTTATTTTTTTTCATAAAAAAAACAGTTTTCTAAAAGCGGTTGCACCTCGGCAGGCAATACCGAACCTGCGCTAAAGCGAAAGTCATTGGCCAGCTCGTCATTGTACTAAGAACAAAAATTGTTTTACTCAGAGTGTGTAGTTAAAGAAAACAGCCTAAAGGTGAATATTTTTACATTTTATCAATCAATCTTTCTTGGATCCGGAGAAACACGGTGCGATTTCGTGTGATTGATATATTTTGAGTCACAAAATTTCCGTTTTGATCTTTTTTTATTCGACTCCAATCGAACCAAAAATGTACTTATTTATTTTCAAATCGATTTGTCGGCTTTCAGCCTCAGAAAGTCTTCTCTAAATTGTTGAGCACTCTAATTTTTGTTTGCTTTTTTTTTGGATAAAAAGACACTCAAATATGACGCATACTTACGCCCTCTAACACACAGCAGAATTCTCTACTCTTGACTATTTGATTTGCGTGCAAGCATTTGATAATAATATAATAGAGGTTTGCGCCAAAGCGAATTCATAAAAGGTGATGGCATAACGCACACTCACGCATTTTTTCAACATTAGGATATCACGATAAAAGAGAATGGACGCCATTTCTAATTGAATAATAAATCGTTTTTAGGATGTCATGGGTAAAGGAAAAATATAAATATAGTGGAAAAACTTCACCTTATATTCACCTTCCTGGTTTGCGCCTTCCGCGGACCGCTAGCCCTCCCTTTGTCGATTGTCGACAGCATCCACCCGTTTGCTGACGAATTGCTTTTATTTTACACAAACAATGCTAACAAAAGTTTCTTTCATCGCCCGCTTTTCTCTTGCGCTTTTTCCTCTTCTTTTTTAGAATTTTATCTTTGCCCTCTCATAGTGTAGCTTTTATTACGTCACTATCAATTGCGAAACTGTTTTCTATCATTTTGGTCAAGTCAAACAATATACTCAATTTCCAAATTCAAATTTTTCAGTATTCTTTTTAACTTCCAACAATATAGTAATCGCATTTGTTTGTTTATTCTTTTCCCACACACACACAGAGTATCCAAATGCCCGATCCGCCACCCGAAAGCAACAGTCATATGATCAAACTAGGCTGGATCAATGGCGTCGTCATACCATGCCTACTTAACATTTGGGGTGTGATGCTCTTCCTGCGTCTCAGCTGGGTAGTCGCCGAGTCTGGTATATTACAAACACTGATTATAATCGGCATTTCGGCAGTAGTTTGCGTGATCACCACACTTTCATTATCTGCGATCAGCACGAATGGTGAGGTGAAGGGAGGTGGCGTTTATTTCATAATATCACGCTCGCTAGGTCCAGAATTTGGCGCTTCTGTTGGTGTGGTCTTTGCATTTGCGAATGCAGTAGCTGCATCCATGAATACTATTGGCTTTTGCGATTCACTAAACGAATTGTTGCGTAAGTAAAAAGATGGCATATTCCAATGGAGTAATACAATAATTCCTTTCGTTTTAATATTTCACAGACAGCTATGACTTGAGGATCATCGATAATGGTATTAACGATGTACGCATTGTTGGTGTATGCACCCTACTGGTGTTAATTCTCATTTGTTGTGTGGGCATGGAATGGGAATCGAAAGCGCAAAATTTTCTTATAGTCACTATTGTTTTGGCTATTTTTAATTTCATAATTGGTGCAGCGATTGGACCGGGCAGCGATGAGGAAGCTATCGCAAAAGGATTTGTCGGTTTCTCATGTAAGTGGTTAATTGTTTTGTTTATGGTTGCTGTCGCATCAAAAGTAAATAACTATTAATTTTTTTTATATTTTATAGGGAGCAACTTTATGGAAAATTTTGGCAGTGACTATCGTTATTCGGAAAAGGTTAATCAAGACTTCTTTAGCGTATTTTCAATTTACTTTCCCAGTGTAACGGGCATACAAGCTGGAGCAAATATATGTGGCGATCTGAAGGATCCAGGTGCGGCTATACCCAAAGGAACATTTTGGGCACTCATGATTTCTATGGCTTCGTATGCTATCTTCGTTTTGTTTGCGGGGGGTGCTGCAGCACGTGATGCTTCCGGTAATGTTGCCGACTTGATTAACGGCACATTAGTCAGTTCGGAACTTCCTTGTAAGATGAACATGGTAAGTGCCTAAAAGTATGTGACATGCGGAGACCGAAAATAACTGGTCCACATTAAATTTAATTTTTTTTTCTATCATTTACCGTCTATTATTGGCCTTTTGTGATATATCACTGAGAGAATGATTTGAGTTAGAGATTTTAAGGTTAAAGACTGCAAGAAATATAAAAGATAAGAAAGTAAATATCAACCGAAGATATTTATGAAAATATTTTTGTTGAAAATATCAGTTTGCTAATTTTTATTATTCACATACATAACACAAAATAAATCGCAATTTGCAACACTTTGATAAATGGACCGGTTATTTTCGATCTCTGCAATATCCCCTCTAATTGAGTTCACTGCAATGCGGAAAGGAAGACTTTTTTTAAGGAAGACTTTTTCGATCAAGAAGATTTTTTATCAAAGTTATAGAGCTTTACCTAAAAAATTAACAATCTTAAACACTATAAAAAAAAAATTACTATTACAATTATTACCAATTCTATGCATTAAGATTTAAGTGTTTTTTTTTTTGTTCTATACAAAAAATTAACTGTTCGTAGGATCTTTGTACATTTCAGTAACGAAATCAAATCATTTTATTTACATTTCACATTTCATTGAAATAGATTGATTTTAATCTGTAGCCATTTGATCACAGTTTTTTTTTAAATTATTTTTTATAAAAGTATAGTTCGTTTTGCAACAAATAAAAGTTTCAAACATTTTAGAAAATCTATAAAATCAACAAAAAGGTCTGCCTACTTGAAATTCGCACATTATTATAGTGAAATTTATTGGAATCTAAAAGCTACCTACCCTAAAAAAATTTTCTAAAAACTTCGATTTAAAAAAATAGACGTTGCCTTCAAACTTATTTTTAAGAATTTTAAATTTTGACATATTTTACATAATTTCTAAAATGTCTGTAAAGTCGACTTACATGATTTTAATTATAGAATTAACGATATTTTTATACAAGTTTATAAAAACTAAATAAAACAAAATTGTCAAAACTTGTTTCTGTTTTTAGCTAATATTTTTGTGAACACAACAACGCATATAAAAAACATATGTACATACACATCCATAGACATAATCTATACAAACACCTACATACCTACAAAAATTAAATGCACATTATTTACAGACCTGTCAATATGGCCTACACAATTCCTACTCCGTCATGCAACTGATGTCTATTTGGGGTCCCCTAATCTATGCCGGCTGCTTTGCTGCTACACTCAGTACAGCACTCACTAATATACTGTCAGTGCCGCGTCTAGTGCAAGCTTTGGGCATCGATCGCATTTACCCCGGTTTGATTTTCTTCTCAAAACCCTATGGAAAACATGGTGAACCCTATCGTGGCTATGTGCTGACTTTCATCATATCGGCTGGATTTTTGCTGATCGGTGAACTGAATGTAATAGCGCCACTAATTTCCACTTTCTATTTGGCATCTTATGCCCTAATCAACTTCTGTACATTCCACGCTTCGTTCGTTAAACCGCTCGGTTGGCGTCCAACCTTTAAGGTTAGTCGAACAATATTTGTACTTTTCGGCTGGTACATAGTATGTAGTAGTTGTATATCATCACGTTGTTTTCTCTTACTATTTTCCAGTATTACAATACATGGCTAAGTTTATTCGGTTTTATACTTTGCATCGCCATTATGTTCTTAATCGATTGGATATCGTCACTCATCACTTTGGTAATAATATTTGCTCTCTATCTAATCGTTATGTATCGGAAACCAGAAGCCAATTGGGGTTCGTCGACCCAAGAGCAACAGTATAAGGCCACACTTACTGCAGTGCATCGTTTGCAAAATGTTTCTGATCATGTCAAAAACTATCATCCACAAGTATTGGTGCTCTGCGGTGATCCTAGCAGTCGTCCGCCGCTAATCGATTTTGGTAATATGCTAACCCGACACAATTCTCTGATGTTCATTGGTAATGTTGTACCGGTAAGTTTATTGGAATTGAATTTCCAGCACAAACGAGAATCGCTTGTAAATTTTAGTTTTGTTGCTGTTTTAGATGAGCATGGGCTATAAAAATCGGCTGAGTGTTATAAAGGATGGACAAAAATATTTGGATGCACGCAAAATTAAGGCATTCTACAATGTCATCGATGGTCTGCCCATGGAGGAGGGTGTCAATGCGTTAATTAAATCGACTGGATTTGGCAAATTGACACCAAACATTGTGCTGATGGGCTACAAAACCGATTGGACACAGTGCCGTCGACAATGTGTTGAGAGCTACTTCAATATTTTGTAGTAAGTATTCCTTAATTATACAGGCGTGTGTTAAAAATTAGGAGCATGCGCTTTTAACGCGTGTGAAAAAAACACCACTTGGAGAAACTTAACATAGCGGGACTGTTCTACTACTCTCACCACTAGTCTCACCAAAAAATGTTGAGATTTTTCAACGGAATTCTAAAATTTATTATGTTTTAAGTCCTTCGGCAAAATGTTTCGAAAAATATGAGGACTTATGTAGGTGAACTGGATTGATAGAAATCTAATCCAAAAATGCAGTTTTTATAAATAAAAATTATTATATTTAATTAATAAAAACCCCGATTGAGAGCATAACAGAATGCAAGCCTGGGATTTGAGATTTGTGCAAAAAGTGTGACGTCTAATGTGACGAGCTAATTGCAAAGATTACACTGCGGAACAAAATTTTGCGGTCGGAGATTTTTAAGTCGATTTAGGGTAATTTGCGGGCGCTGATTACGAAAATAATCAGCTCAGTTTTGTCGAATTGGCTCTAGTTTTTCAGATAAAGACTTTTAAATATTTCATGAAAAAACCTAATTAAAAATACCAATATGGATTTGAATTATATTTTTATTGCGCACCTGTATAAAAATAATACAAAAATAAAAAAAATGTATTCTTTTCATAAATTAATTTTAAAAAAATTACAAAAAACTTTTTCTGTTGGACCTCCTATGATGTCGTTGCTCAGGACAATCCCGTATTAAGTTCCAGCAGTAGTCTGCCATCATGTGGTCGTCCCATCGACCTTGGTATCTTTCTTCCATTATTTTTATGTCCTGGTGGAACCGTTCACCTTGTTCCTCACTGTAATCGTCTAAGTTGTCCGGGAATTTGTCCAAATGACTATGTAAATAATGTAATTTAATGCTCATTTTAGCTCCTAGTTTGCGAAAATTGAGAAACATATCAGCAACTAGTTTTGTATAGTCTGGTGATTTATGATTTCCCAAAAATTTACAATTTTTACATTTTCGTATTCTTCTTTTAGTTTGGTACTATGACCGATTGGAACCGAAGCAAGTTTATTTCCATTGTGTAGCAACACACATTTCAGACTTCTTTTTGAGCTATGTATCTATAAAAAGCCTCCAATGTTCGGGATTATATTCGGGAATGGCCATTGCACTCAAGAGTCCAGAAATATTGTTACAATATACAAGACTGTCTGCTTTGGTGAAGTAAGGCAGAAGGTGTTGCTCTCTGTTCCTAAAGGATGTAATAGCAACACCAGGTTGTAGAGAAGGAGGTTGTATTAACTCACCCGACTTAACCGGCTGCCCTTGCTCTCTTGCAAGGGAAATAAAATATTTAAACCAACGAACTACTTGTTTTAATAATTTATATAAAAAAACTTATTGGAGAATAATTAAATTAATACAACTGGAACTGGGTCACATAATTTTTGTTCATTAATTTCTTAAGTTTCGTTTATCTCAAGAACTAGAGCCAATCCAAAAAAAGTAAAAAGACAGTTCGTAAGCCTGCTACTAATGTTAATAAAAACTATTAACAAAATCATGATCGCAGTTTTTTTTTAATTTTTGTTAACCAGTGTTATTAGTCTAAATCAGTCAAAAAAAAATATGTTTAAACAAACTTCGAAAAAGGTTAAAGGCAGTAACAAAAATTTCATTATTATGATTAACAAATATTTGTCTGCAGAACTTTTAAATTGAAACTGTTTTATGATCTGAGGCGATTTATTTATTTTAAAAAATATTTTTATTACAAAAATGGATGTAATTTCAAACCGGTCCAGCTCATTAATATTATTGCGAACTATTTTGGTTGATGTAAATTATAAAGAATTTTAAAATTCCTATGTAAAAATAGTAGCGATTTTTTCCCACATGATAAAAACATTTAAAAAAAGGGATGTCAAAAAAATTATTAAAATCAGTTCAGTCTGTGCTCTGGGCATTGAAGATACCACAACGCCGAACCCGTTTTTTCTCCCAGCCAAACATGACAAGTGATGACGGAAAATCGTTCCAATATATATCAACTTTTCACCCTGTCGGAAAAACAGAAGAGCAAAAAAAGCCAATAATGTTTTCTATCATTCTAGGAAAACAACAATATTTAATTCTGCGTGGTAAAATGTTAAGAGATGAATAACCAAACGTCCAGCCATTTATTTTTAATGATTTAAAAATATTTCTTCATTTCATAGAATCAGATATGTGTCAATGGAAATATGATTTCAAATTTGTACAAGAAATATTTTTAAATCATTAATCTTAATATTTTACACTACACCATTATACGAATATGTTATATAAGCATTTTTATTCAAAACGTAATTATATCCTTCCAGCAACGCCTTTTCACAACGCATGGGTGTGGTTATGCTCCGTCTCCCGAATGGATTAGAATTTTCCGAACTTAATCCAGAAATTCCGAACAATGGCCGCCATGTACATAACACTAACGAATTGGGTTACACGAACGCTCTGGTACCAAGCGCGAATGCAGCATCGGAGTTGCTTCATGTGGACTCAAATTTAAATCTGGCTGGCATTGACAGCACTAACTCATCGTTTATAGTATCACAAACACCATCGATGCCAAATATGACAAGTTCCCGCAAGTATACCGTTAGCCAGGGAGATGGTATAAAATACCTTACAAAAGGTGGATCCGAAGTGCCAAAGGATGTGCTCGACGCAGTAACAGTATTTCTACGCAAACAACCCAAAGGCACAATTGACGTTTTCTGGCTTTACGATGATGGTGGTAAGTAGAAAACATCTCTGCATAACTTATTATGTTGCTAAGGTAATTTTTTTTTTCTTTTTATTTCTCTTCTTCTGTATTCAAGGTCTGACAATGTTGTTGCCATATATTCTTTCGCTCCGTTTAAATT
Source organism: Anomoia purmunda (assembly GCA_951828415.1). Lineage (NCBI taxonomy): Eukaryota > Metazoa > Arthropoda > Insecta > Diptera > Tephritidae > Anomoia > Anomoia purmunda. The sequence goes on from OX639993.1 coordinate 23,263,987, forward strand.
ACCAAAATTGTAAGCTCCGCGTATTCGCGTTGAGCCATGGCAAGGATGAGGAGATGGAGGAGAGAAAGTAAGTAAATGCTGAGTAGGAAAAGACAATAAAGTATTCTACAAAATATGTACATACATACATACATACATATGTACCTATGTATTTACCACCCATACAATTATTCCCCGATGTTTTTTCTATAGTATGGCAAATTTACTGAAGAAATTCCGTATTAAATTTTCCGAGCTTATAATGCTAAAGGGCCTGTCCACAAAGCCACGCGAGGATACTTTGCTAAAGCATAGGCAACTCATACAGAGCTATTGCCACAGTTCCGCCAATGAGTTGCGTCATCTCGAACAGGAGTTACATTCGTTGGAAGAGAAGACACACCGCCAGCTGCGCATACACGAGCTAGTTGTGGAACACTCAACTCAGGCAACCCTCATTGTTATGTCTATGCCAATGCCGCGAAGGGTATGTACTATAATTAGAAACTGCATTTATACCATTTTCAATTAATTTCTTTTGCTTTTGTTTGAAACAATTTTATTCACAGGAAGCGATATCAGCGGCGTTGTATATGTCGTGGTTGGAAATGCTAACCACCGATATTAATTGTCCGGTGGTGCTGGCGCGTGGCAATCAAACACCAGTTTTAACATTCTACTCGTAGTAGTAGTAGTAGACTACCATGACCATCCACAATACAACAACAACAATGCACTTATTACTATATACATACTACAATACATATACATTTTATGAATATGAAAGTGTATTTTAATTTCTTGCTTGTAGTATTATTAGTTTGTAATTTGTTAAACTCAACCAATTGAAACGATTTAAGTATAGAAAATATTCAAATGTTAGAATACCAAAAAAAAAAACATATTTTGATTACTCTTTTTATTTTATGAATTCACTTGTTTGAAGATTGAGTTGATTGTATAACACTTTGAGGATTTAAACTCAACTTATTTCTGAATGATAGAATGGTATATAGGGTTATACGTAGTGGATTACTTGACACTAATAACTACAACATATACATTAATATTTTGGAGCATTTAATGGCAAAGAATTTCTTATTCTTCTCCACGATCGATTTTGTTTGACAAAATTTTGTTTATCTCTAGACGATTCCTGAGTTTAGTAATATGCACGACGTGGATTGTTCTGTGTGAAGAATTTATAAAATAATGAAGATTAAAAACTGTACCCAATGCAAAATCGAATTATTATTACCAAAGGATTTGGTCGGAAGCGATAGGCAAGCATCATCCGTTTACGGTAAGCATCGTATTCATTGTCACATTCCTCAGGCGTAGCAGCACTTGCCACGCCCAAACCCTGGTTACCATCCCGTTGTGGAGCTCTATAAAAAAAAATGGAAGGAGAAAAAAGTGCCGTTATTTTTATACATTCATATATGATCGTATTCGGTGATTGCTTTACATAAGTGTGGAAAAAGGGTAAAGAAAATTATGAGCTTCCCAAAAAACTTAATACTTCGAGAATGTTTATTTACCGCACTATTGATCGTTTTTCCCCAACATCTACAGTTGATGACAGAAAAAGAAGTAGTCGTCCTCGCGTGGTTCGAACCAATTCAGCCATAAAAAATATTCACGAATGCATGCGCAGAAATCCTCTTAGAAAACGGAAAATTATATCAAGGTAAATGGATATATCGACCATATTAATGTCAAGACTTATTCAAGATAATCTTCACATCAAAGCCTATCGTCGGTAAACTGGTTATCTTCTGACAACACGCTTGAAGCGAATTAGGCCCAACAGAAGCAAGCGCCTTCTTCAGGGGCACGCGGTCAACAGCCATGAAAGTATCCTTTTTACAGATAAGAAAATGTTCACTGTTGAAGAAGTTTTTAATAAGCAAAACGAAAAAATCTATGCAAAAACTTCCAAAGACGCAAAAAATTATATTCCAAGGGTTAAACGTGGTCACCATCTAGCTGCTGTAATGATTTGGTGGGGAATGTCCTCTAAAGGCGTTACACCTCTTCACTTCCGTTCAAAAGTTATTAAGACTTAGTGTACCAACAGGCTGTTTTAGAAGACGTGGTAAAGCAGTTAAGTAATACTCTCTTCGAGAAAGAACAAGATTGTTCTCCAGCACACAAGCACACAAAAACCACCCAGCAGTGGTTTAAGAGCAATATTCCTGGTTTCATAGCTGCAGATGAGTGGCCGTCTAGAAGTCCAGATTTGAATTCATTGGACTACAGTTTGTGGTCTGAGTTGGAGAACATGGCCTGTCGAATACACCACAGAAATTTGGAGAGTCTAAGAAAATCTTTGGTTCGAGCAGCGTACATCGCTCATTTATTATATGCATTATTAAACAAAATTAACTTTATTTAAATTTATGTATTAAAGTCGTCCGAACACACTATCTTAATTTATTTATGGTAAAACAAGAACAAATCTGTACAAATCTGAATAACGTGTTATTCCATGACCAAACTGGACGATGCCTTCCCACGACAGCTGGGTCTACGCAAAGGGACGACCTGGACTTATATCCGGCTAAGAACTGGCATGTGAATGTTTTACGCTGATACAACAACAACAACAAGCATTTTGAAATAGTAGCTTTTCACTCAACTATGAGTACTTCTTGGTTTTTACTTCCTCTAAAAGATTTTAATTGGCATTTAGTATCTGAACACAATTTCAGGCATATGACCAACACCAACCGACCAACCGACCAACTGCGTCTTACGAAGATCATTCTGTCAATCCAATTTCGCACCACTTTTACCACTGTCCCAAATATTGGTTTTCAACTGTTATAGAATTAACTGCATATGTTTGCAATTATTTTTATGAACACAAATCATGAATGAACTGTAAGAGGTTAGACATTGCTATGAATAGTCATATTGTAAAGAGAAAAATTGAGTGTGTATGACGTCAGGCCATTTACTTGGGTTTTTGGTTACATTTCATTTACAAATTTTTTTTCAAATAAAGTGTTGCGATATTGAATTATCGAAAGCGAATTAATATAAGGTAGTAGCAGTAGTATAAAAAAATGTACATGTCCTTTGTTTTTGCTGTTGCGGTTTCGACTGTCAAACTATTTCAACAAATTATAGCGCAAACCAACGAGAACAATCAGAATATAAATAAAAAATTAAATTTGACATTTTCAGCCATAATAAGGGAAAAACAAACAAATCAGCTGTTCTAGTAGCACCACTTTATATGAATTTAACTTAGATTTATTCGAATTCACATAAAACAATAATAAATGAAAAATTTCCTTTCCTTATTCCAATGGAAGAACGAATTTTAAATATCATGGCAACAAAACACAAGTGACGTCACTACAAAAATCTACTTTTATCACACAGAGCTGAAAGCCAAACTTTTACTATTTCGTGCATGAACACAGGTCAATACATATGTACATATGTATTAGACCAAGAATGATAGAATACAAGATTGCGCCTTCCCGCGGTGAAATGACAGATCTCGCCTTTAGTAAACAAGAATACGGGAGAGAGAAAATTGAACAACTTCCAATATTTCATTGAAAAACGTGTTCTAATTGTTCTAAAGTGTAAAATATGAATTTATAGGCAGACATTTAATAAATAAATTCGCAAAATACTAAAAAAAGTGTCTCTTTTTCTTAATTTGTGAAAAAAGCTTTTCTAGTTGAAGTTGAGAATTGTCAAACCCGGCAAAACCAAAATAAGCGGTACTTCTAAAGGCGTCACCTTCAGTATTCAGTACACCGTGGTATTAGACCGGCTCGGTCTCCATATGAGACAAAAAAAAAGTTAACAATTAAGAATTAAATTTTTATACTCAACTGTTTTTCATAATTTTTAAATAAATATTACGTTTGATTCGAAGGACTTGAAGAATTTCATAAAATCAACAGTCTTCTTTAATGGAAAATCAGCGCGGTAATTTCTTTGATGGTTGTTTTTTTTATGCGTGCTTTTTTTTAATCTGAACTTTTTTTCGCAACTTCTGACGCCCCACAAGGGAGCATTCTGCGCGCATTGCTTTTTATATTGTATTTATAAATAGCAGCCGTTCTTGCTTTTTGTTTGCAATTTTTTTTTTGGTATATTCAGCTGTTAAAAACACCGAATGAATTTTGGCATTATATTTGATATTAAATTTCTCTTAGCACTCATATTAATTTTGTTTGTGTGTGCTTTGCTGCGGCGAAATAGTACTGATTTTTTTTACATTATCCAACATGTAATGAAAGCTTTTGGAAAGGAAAAGTTTTGTTATTTCGCAGCGCTATAATTGTGCTGATAGTGTTAGAACGAATTATGCCCGCAATGCGCTCATTGGTGTGAATTTCTGTCGACCTTGGTTTTTCTCCGTATAAACCAATTTTTTATAAAATATTATTAATTTGATGCCCTAGTTTAAGTTTATTTGCTAAATTGCGTATAAGGAATTACTGTTTCATAGATTTGATAAATAAATATGTACATAAATAAGGCAACGACTCTCAGTCAAAAAAAAAAACTTTCTAAATTTGGGCTGTGGTAACAAAATCAAACGGACAAAATATTATTAATTGACTTGTATGGAATTTATAATTTTTAGTTTAGCACTTCCTCCTTTCAAGATATTACCTCTCTCTATACTAAGTATTATTGCCACAATTTTTCTCATTTTTTTTACTCACTTATTTACTGGCACCACAATACCAGCTCCATCTGTGCCCAAACCTTGACCCTCTTTCCAGCCCAACTTTTGCAGCATTTGAAAACCGATATTGTCCTCCTTCAACTTGTATTCCTTATAGTCACTTAAATCGGGTTGACGATTATTCTTTTTTGCTTCATATTGTTCCATGAATTTCTTTAGCTCCTCGGGTGGCAAGAAGTCACCAATATGATGTTTACCCTCACTCTGTTTTGTCAATGCTGTTGCCCATAATTGGGTTGCTTCCATTTCAGCACAACGCAATTTATGCTCCCACGTACCACCGTCGACATCTTCATCCGAATCGTATTCGTATTTAAATTTACCACTGCGAGCTAGCCGATCAATCTCTTGACGCTTACGCATCATATCCTGGTATAGCAAATTCACCTTATAGTGCTCTTCACATTTCTTCCAATCCTCCTCGCTTAAATTGGTTGAACCATAATTGAGACGCGCATACTGCAGCAAGGCGGGATCAGTGCGCGTTATAGCCGTTAGCAACGGTTTGTTTTGATTACCAAATGAGGTTGGCACCGCTGCATGAAATGGAAGTAAAAATTACATTAATATATGTATATATTTAGTTGTAGAGCTAGCTATAAATAAGCAACGTTATTTTTCATTAAACTGCACTTACTCGACGACGAATTTGTAGCAGCCCCTGCGCTAGTGCTGGCGGCCTCTATCTTCTCACCCCAGCGGCTTTTGCGTTGCTTTTTGCGCTCTTGGCGACGTTGCTCCTCCAATTCTGCTTCGGCCTCACGCTCCTGACGCTCTTCCTCGCTCAACTCATTGCGACACTCGATGCGCCGCTTCAGATTATCACGATTGCGATCCAACATACCGCGCATATATTCATCATCCGAGTCAACATCGGCGCTAATAGCCGACTCGGGATCATATTTGTCAGCAATATCATGTGGACTAACGTCTAGTGGGGATGATTGCTCGCGTTGCTCTTGTTGCTGTTGTTGCTGTTGCTGTTGCTGTTGCTGTTGCTGTTGCTGTTGCTGTTGCTGCTGCCGTTGCTGTTGATGATAAAGATAACGCGCTTCATGTTGGTGTTCATGTGGTCCACTACTTTCACTAGAATCCTCATCCATTTCCAGCGAATCGTTATTCTCGGAGCGTTCCAATGGCTGTTGTGTCCTTTGCTGATGTGGTGGTGGTGGTGGTGGCGGTGGTGGTTTTGACTCTGGCTGACTTTGTTGCTGCTCGTGGAGCAATTGGCGGCGATGTTCATTCAATTGTTGGCGGTAATTGTAGTATTGCTCGCAATTTTTTTCAAACAGAAACCTAAATTAAAATTTTAATAAAATCGGTAATAAAAACAAGTGTATAGCAGCAAATTATAAATTCTATTTTTTTTTTATTTATATTAACGATAGCGCTGGCCGTAAGCCGGTAATAGTATACTGATTCAACCGGCGATCTTTGATATTTTTTTTCGTATGCAAAACACTGTACATATATGTTTGCTCCTTGGCGTAGAGAACTTTACTTCCAACGCTTTACTTCCAAAATTGGCATTTTCGCATGCAACCAGTTAAATTCAGGACCGACACCGACCTTTTGCTGATTTCCGCTGGATTCTCCTCGCCAGTTGCTGCTGTTTTTTGTTTTGCTCCATTCAGAGTACGCAGAGTGTGATAAATTCGTTTTGCATTTTGAAATAATATTCTCAAACTCACTGATATTTCTATTTTAAACTGTCAAAAATTCAACTAGCTAACTTTCTTCAAAAAAAAAAATATTGTATTGTATGCTTAAAAATTTTAAATTAATTGGCTCTCAATGCACAGTTTGCCTTCTAATCGCTCGTATATTTTTTGCTTGTTTACTATTTGACTGTTACTAACATTACGCCTGCTGTCTGTCAGCTTATTGCTATAGTGATGGGGGTATTGGGATATACTTATTTTAAGCTTTTATTTAACTTTAATCCAATCGTATTGAAATGAAATAAAACTAACGTTAAAATAGTATTATTTTTAAGTCTTTGACGTTTCTTTTTATAAATTGAAAAATAAATTGACAAATTATATACTAGGTAAGCTATACATATATTATTAAATCAGTCGATTCGAGAAATCGTTATCGATTTATTGCTCTAGTCTAGTGCACACCACCAACAGAACTTGCAGCTCGATTTTTAGTCAAAGCAACTAAGCACTTTTTTCTCAATTACGATGCACCTATTGTAGGTCATTGCTGCACATCTATGTATGTTAGTTTGTCTTCGGTTACGTGCATACATATTTATGTATGTATGTTTGTATATATGTACATTAAGCTGTGTCGCAAAAAAAAAAGAACAAAAGTTTGTAATAACACAACCAGCCCTTCGTGTGAAAACTGATTTCGGGAAGATTTTACCGCTAAGTCTTTAATGCAGCCAAAAATTGTTTTCCTTTGAAATTACTAAATTTTCACAAAATTCTAAACCTTTTAATTTAATTTTAGTTTTCACAAAATTTAACATTTTAGTAAGTGACGTTTTTCCTCGTATGACTTTAAGGGATAAATAGTCCTAAAAAATTCATTTTCATAAATATAAAATTTACTGGCCTATAACCGGCGATTACATTCTAACCGGATAAGTGTTTGTTTGTTACATATTATAAACTTTAATATCTCTTCTACATGGGGGAATCCTATTCAAAAATTTAGCTTGACAAAATCCTTATCAAATACAATATCAATATTATTTTAGTAATTTAAATACCTTGTGTGCGTTTGATAGCATATTGTTTGACTTCATATTTATTTAATTTTAATTTTTTAAATTGCTGGCAACTCTATCCAAAATAATTGCTAATTCAATTTTTCCCAATTAGCTTTCCTTTGACCCCAATATTTAAAATATTTATTTTAACTTATACATACATAGAACTAATTTAATTTTTTTTATATAGAAGACAATTCTTTTAACAAATATTCAGGGGCCGAAATGAATTATTTTTGTTATAATGAATGATTTTTGTTTAAAAATAATATTTGAATCCTTTTTTGTTTTTACGATAAATTTAATCCACAAAATATGATCGGAAAAAAAAATCACATAACAATTAAAAATTATCGAAATAATGTAAGCCACAAAATAACGATTATAAAAAAAAAAACAAAAAAGTTAATTTAAAAAATAAATAAAAAATAAAATCATAACAGTTACGGTGTCGGAAAATATTAAAATCAGTCAAATTGAAGTATAAATAAACTGCTGTCAACACTAAGTCTCAATTTAATATGTGCCAATTAGCATTCGTTTGAAACCAATATCTAATTCTGTCCGAAAAAATCTTAGTTAAATATATCTCAAAAACCTTTCCTTTCAAAAGAGTATTTGGGAAATAATTAGTTATTTGTACAAAGGTTTAGGGGTATTTGCATAGAGGAGAGGTGGCGTTGCATCCGAACCCCGTCCCATTAGAAAGAGCACAGTTACAGGTTTTAGAAAAGGTACCCCTCTAACCCCTCCACAGATGCCTGGGGACCCATTTGGGGTTTTGGATTGAAATGAATCAAAAATAATCAAAAAGAATCGCTGAAAAGAATCAATTATTTATTTGATTATATTTGATTCTTTTTGATTCTTTTCAGTAATCTAGAGTAATCCTGATTATTTTTTGATTATTTGTAATCGTAATCATTACGTAATCTAGTTGGGACCAAGATAATCGTAATGTAATCAATTATTTCACTCTCAAATACAATGTAATCAGATTACTAATGATTACGATTAGTAATCAAAACTTAACAGGTTTGATTTCAACTCGGTTTTTGTTTAGTCTCTTTTGTCTTTCATCCTTCGTTCATATTTCAGAGGGGAGAGGTACTAAATTCTGCTTTTCAAAATTCTTTTGGATGAAAATTCTGTAAAAATCAAAAAAAAAATTCTGTCCAGCCTAAATTCTTTTGGTTCAAAATTCTGTATTTAAAATTCTGTATGATCAAAATGATGGAGAACTGAAATTCTGTATATTAAAATTCTGGAATAAAAATTATTTTCGATCAAAATGCTGTAAAAATATAACCAAATAAGCAGATAACCTGATAAGCACGCTTACCTGAATAGCACATTTATTTTATGAATAATGAAATTCCGATTTTATAGAATCAATGGTATATATACATACGTCAATTAAAGAAAAATTCAAAAATTCATTCAAAACAAAAGTTATTACATTATAATGGCGAAACAATTATTATATTATTAAATTTCTAGCAATTCGCTTTAGAAAAGAAACATGCCTTAATATAAGCCTTTTTTTTGTTATTCTTTTAATTCTGTTGTTTGCTTTTACAACCTTCTTCGTTTGACTAATTTTGTGAGCATTTTGAAATTTCTGAAGCTATAATACATACAAACATATGTGCATTTGCTTTATGTAAATCTGTTTTGATAATATAGGAAACCATATGGGTCAAGACAAGTCATGTATTGGCAGTATTTTGTTTAGCAAAACTCTGTATTGAAAAACCGGAAGAGCATATGGATAAATAAATAAAGTGCGCACTTTTTTTATTTATCCATATGCTCTTCCGGTTTTTCAATACAGAGTTTTGCTAAACAAAATACTGCCAATACATAATTTTGATTTACAGAATTTAAAATTACAGTGTTCCGCAATACAGAATTTTAACAGTACAGAATTTTGAATTACAGATTTTTGAATACAGAATATTGAATACAGAATTTTAAATACAGAATTTTGAACCAAAATCATATTGTACCCAACCCATTTCAGAGTTTGACAGCTGAATTTCGTAATTTAATATGCATGCTTTATTAAAAGGAGTAAAAGTAATTTGCAGATGATTTTTATTTACTGAATTGCTAATTATTAGTTTAAAGTGAAGCAATAAAAGTACTAAATACTAATTGTGGAAAGTGTTACGAGTATGTGAAACAAAAAATTTATAGATTTGACGACTTAGTTAAGACATAATAAGAGTAATTATTCAACCTTTATTTTTGAAATATCAGAAATATCAGAAATTGCGACGATTTGTTTTAAATAATTGCTGGATCCATTGACTACAGGTGTGTGAAAAAAATTTTAATATCGGGTCACGCATTTGGGCTCTATAACCCGAAACCTTTGTACAAAAAACTAAACCCTGCCCAAGATAATATTTAGTTCTTTAGTATATTTAGTACTAATTAAATTTAATTTTTATATGTATAAAAATATTTCTATATTATAGTTTTGTCATACTCAAACCGTTTTCTCCTTTTGATAAGCTACAATATGCCTTACGTTTGATATCATTAATAATCATATTTAATTAATTTCAGTTTTTTATTCTTTCAAAACTATGTCTTCATTTAATCTTAATTTTAATTTTAATCTTAGGACTTATCATAATTATTTTAACTTTTGTAAATAATTCAATTTAATTTATAAAATGTATGTCGTCTCTATAAATACTTCGTTTGACACCAATAGCTTTTTGAAGCAAAATTTCATTTTCATATTGGTATCAATACTATATATTTTTTGACTATTTTTTACCTAGTATAAGTATTTATATAAAAGTATACTTCTTCTCTCTACCTGGACCAAATTTCTATCTGCATACATATGTATATCTCCGATAGCCGTTATCTAATATTTTGTGTAAACTAGAAAAGAATCGGCCCACTATTTTTGGAGTGTATAGTATGTGCTAAAACGCTGGGTCGTTCACCTACTTTCTAAAAAATGTTTTTTTTTTTTGTTGCATACTTGCAATCTGGCAGTGCACGAAATTTCATGAAAAATTGGACAAACTTTTATGAGGGTTATTTAGTGCAAACTTTTTTTATTTTGACCCGGCTTAATGTACAAATGTACATAAATATGTAGTACGTAGATATGTGTATGTGTTTGTGTATGTATGTATGTCTAGGCCTCCTACTGAACTTGCTACAAGCTCTAAGCCAAGGCGAATCCATACAAGGTGGTGTTATAAATACAACTACAAAATTTCTATGTATATTGTTTTTGTTTCTGCGTAAGAGTTGTCAAAATTTAAATACATTTTGTTTTTGCTTTTACGGCTTTTGAAAGCTCTTACGCAAAAGCAAAAACAAAATACATGTACATAGGTGAATAAAAAAAAATCAAATCAGCTGCTCTTATGCCATCACCTTCTATAAATTCGCCTTGCTCTAAGCTATTATTGACATTTCAATCATCGCATACCCCTTTCGTTCCTCCACTAACTATACCTGCTTCTTGTGATACTCTCTTTTTTTTGTTCTTTTTTGTTTTTGTTGGGTTTGTACCTCAAGCAGATATAAGACAGAATAAATATGTACATAGTTTGTATGTGTATGCAAAACAACAAAATTTACCACATTGCCGGGTGTAATTCATTTTTATGCGCACGTATTTTATCTTCATAACCATCACCATTTTCGGCAACCAAATCGATTAAGTGTTCAACAGTTGTTGGTAATTGTACGCGTGAGCAACTGTGGTCATTGTTGTCTGAAAAAACTACATAAAATCCTTTAAAATCAAGCTCAGCGTAGAAGGTACCAAAAAATTTATGTATGTTTGTTTGTATGTACAGGACGGCAGGGGCATGTTTGTATAAAAAACATTTGCAAAGTTTAATTTTATAAAAAAAAAAAATTTAAGAAAAATGCCGAAAGCGCGTATTGAAATAGCTCCGTACAAAATTCATTTGATAAATGCAAAACAATATCGTTACAAAATTGGCTCTTCACAAAATTTGAATTGCCGTAAAATATATTTGAACGCTTTCGGGAGGGGGAGGGGGGCACTTTCATACATAAACTAATTGGCGCGCTTTTTGCCCAACTTTATTTGATTGTTGCGCATTTATACACACCTGACGTTTCTTGAGGGCTGCCTAGATTCTCAACTTGTTGCTGTTGATGTTGCTGTTGCTGGTTTTGTTGCTGTTGCTGTTGCTGTTGCTGTTGCGGCGGTGGAGGTGGAGGCGGCGATTGATGTTGCTGTGGTAGCTGTTGTTGTTGTTGTTGTTGCTGTTGTTGATTATTGGTTGCAACTTGCTGCTGCACAGTATGCAATTGTGTTGGCAATTGGCTCTGCAGTTGTTGTTGCAACTGTTGGGGCAGCTGTGGTGGCGGTGGTGGTGGAGCTATTGGCTCACCCAGTGGCTTTTGTAATTGTGGCAGTTGTTGGTGTGATTGAATCTGGAGCATTTGATCGGATTGTTGTGGTTGTTGTTGTTGTTGTTGTTGTTGTTGCTGCTGTTGTTGTTGTTGTTGTGCATGTTGAGCTGTTTGCAATGCTTGCTGATGTGACTGTTGTACACCATGAGGCATTTGAATTGCTTCCACATTCATTTGCGGATTGGGTATGGCATTCAAATCGAATTCCTTAGGGGCCGGTATTGTATTCAGTTGTAGTGGTTCTGGAGCCGGTATCATGTATAATGGGCCTAAAGTCAATGTCATTGGTAATTGGGGTGGTGGAGGTGGTGGTGGTGCAGCAGCAAAAAATGCTGCCGCCATATGATGTTGCGGTGGTGGCACTGGTGGCGGTTGTTGTGGATGACTAAATATGAATTGTGGTTGTGTTTGTGGCGGTTGCAATAGGGTTGTCGGTGGTGGTGGTTGTTGCAATGTTGGTGGTTGTGCCTGTTGTTGCATATTGGGAAATGTTTGTTGCGATGGATGCACCGAACGTACGTGCTGTTGTGGTGGCGGTGGCACCGGTTGTAGGTGTTGATGTTGGTGCTGAAGTTGATGCTGATGTTGATGTTGTAATGGTGGCTGCGACATCGGCGGCATAATAGGTTGTGGCGTTGATTGTGGCATAACTGGTTGTGGAATACCTTGATGCTGTTCAATAGGATGTTGCCCTTGAGAAGTTGGTACAGATGTTTCCATTAGCATATTTGCATCTGACGCAACGGTTTCAGTTTGAGCTGGAGTTACAGCCACTTGATCGGCTGAAGTAGAGTCAGCTGTGATTTCGGAGCTATAATTAAAAAATATGAATAATTTTTAACAAACCCGTTGCTGCAAGCAATAAAATTTATTTATGTTACTCACGTGACTATAACTTGTGGAGGTTTAGGCTCGTGTTTTTCTAAAATCTTTTTGAAATTCTCCAAAAATGAGCCATCATTACAAAATGAGTTAACCACTTTTGGTGGTGGCTGCTCCGAAACCGGCACTTGTGTGGGCAAGCGTTTGATACCAAACGATATTTTTCCAGTTTTTCCTGTGAAACTATTTAATGTTTTCGCAGTGATTGATTCTGCTGCATCATCTTTTTTGGTTTTTACCAAGGAATCACTGAATTTGAAAATTAAAAAATACTGATTACTAAGTAAAAATTAATTTTGAACTACAATGGTATATACCTTTTTTCAGTAGTAGTTATTGGCGTTTCCTTTGGTGTAGTTTCATTTGATGGTACGTCTGTCGTTGAAGGTGTTGGCGGCACATCTTCTGTATTGTCTTTACTTGCCTCAGTTATTGTTTCCGCTGTAGATCCGGCTTCATTGCCGGCTTTCAATTTCGCTGCTAAACTCTGTGCTGCTGCTACAGCTTTAGCTAACTGAGTTGTTCTTTGTTTTTCCAAAATCTCTTGACGCTTTTTAGCTATTATCTCCTCTTGCTTAGACATCTGCGCAAAGCGATCGATGCGTGCATTGTTGCGTTGCGCCATATTAAAAGCAACTTTTTGTTTTCAACCTACCAGAAATCTCCAAACTTTTATAATTTCAATATTTATTTGAACGATTTTCCAAATGGTCAGACTATGCGTTACGTGTAAATGTGCACATGTATGTATGTACAAATAAGGAAGCGATTTGCATACGCAACCTTGCAGGCTTATATAAAATTTCCACCGCAATATTTTGCACTCTAGTATTATACGCTTTTGAGCACTAAGCAATATTATCCTAACGAGATGGTTGAAAATTTATTAGATAAAATAATTTTCCCAATAATATGTGGAAAAATTCATTTAGATTTTCACAACTCCCAACGAAAATGCACTTTTTACTTTCTTTTTGACGACTGAATTATAAAAAAAGGATAGAATGAAGGAAAGGGCGACATGATGGTTCGCACAAAATCAGTGATGTTAACCCAAAGCAATATGTTAACTCCCCAAAATTTTATAAGTGTTTCGGTATTTTCCACAGCGAATTCGTACCAGGTGGTGTTGAACGTACAGCAACAGAAATGTACACTACAAAATTATTCGCACAACGACAATGAGAATCGGAGGGAATTACAACAAACACATAGTTTAGACATCCAGCCCAGCAAGCGAATTCAATCAGCTGCTTTCTCTTATATGAACTTGTCTTGGTATTTTCTTTAAATATATGCCATGGGTGGAAAACATTGGAAATAAATAAAAAAATAGTGTACGCATAATTTGCTTTATTATTTACATAACAAATAAGGGGTATTGAAAAAGTGTTATTATCTGTATTTACTATCTAAAGATATTATCTTAGAAATATTATCTATAGGGAAATTGCACAAAAGAGTCATACTTTTTACTATCCCACTACGCTTTAACCTATGTATATTTCCAACGTGCTTTTTGTTGCATTCCTTCAATCCATACATTGGTTTACTTATAAAGTTTGGTAATTCATAAAAATGCAAGAATTATTCCAAGTCGAATTTCATATATGTCAGTGAAGTTATTAAAGCAGCTGGTTTCTTCTTCTTCCACTATATTTGTATTTTTCATCATTTTCCATCACTTTATATGAATTCACCTTGAATTATAGAATACAAGATTGCGCCTTCCCGCGGCGAAGTGATAGATCTCGCTTTAGTAAACAAGAATACGGGAGAGAAAATTGGTACTACTTCCAATATTTCTGTGGAAAACATGTTCTAAAGTTGTTCTAAAGTTTAAAAATGAATTTATATTTTATTAATAACTCTACAATATACTAAAAGAAAGTGGCTTGTTTTCCTAATTTGTAAAAAAAAACGTTGCCTAGTTGAGGTTGAGAATTGTCTAACTCGGCAAAACCAAAGTAATGGTACCTCTAAAGGCGCCACCTTCTGCATTCAGTGCACCGTGTTAAAAATGTACATGACGGGATACTCCCATTTCGCAAAGGAAAACTTTGGACAAATGAAAATGGACACATGATGCCCAGTTTTCATAATGAAATATTTTTGTTGGCGAAATTTGACACGACAAGTTTTCGCACTGGCGCGTAATCAAAATAATTATTTGATTTAAGATAAAATGTTTTACAACTAAAATCGCCATCCTGAAATTAAAACTCATTTTTGATTTTTTATTCGTTATTTCTTGTATAGTTTAACATTTCTTGATGATTATATAGGGTAATAGGCGTATACATTTAATAAATATATTATATTACGAATTCTCTTATATCTTTTAGGAGATAAATGGCAAAAGTATTTTTAAAAAGTCACACTTATTAATTAGAATAACAGCAAAAATGTTTGGTTGTTTTAAATCCGATTTCAGTAATTGTATAATTTGTAACTGAGAATAACTTAAAAATTGGTTAATATTTGTTTCTATTCTAAATACAAGTTCTCTTTCTTACTCAATAATATCTGCTTTTTGGAAAGCGATGATATTATTATTATCTAATTATAATATGTGGTAATTTACCAAATAACAGAAAATATGGTTAATTAAAAAAATCCATGATAAAAATTCTAATATTACTATAACATTATAATAAAGGAAGTTGCTTTGTATGTTTCTCAACGATTTTTTTCTTAAGGTTAGGTTATAAATTTATATGGGGTTTAAATGTCATGACCAAATTCAGAGATACGTTTTAATGTTTTGTCTATTACACGACATTTTGAACACATCTAGCTTGCCACGATATATGCTGCTTGTTTATCATATTCTTTTAGTTGTATACATATTGCGAACTATCAAAACTTACACTGGGGATTAAGTAGATTTTAAATGCACTTGTAATACAGTTATTTAAATAAGTATTTCATGGAGCACGAATATTACGCACTTAGCTAAATAGCTTTTTTCAATATTTAATTAAATTTAGGTACTATCAATCCTTTCAACATATCGAAGCTATTACCATCCGGTTGAACAGTTTGTATTGTACCGTCAACGGACCTAACTCTTAGATATCCGACATCATCAATACCAATGACGGTCGCATCCTCTTGCTTTCCAGACTTCTCGCATATTTTGATTTTCTGTAAGCTAGATTTAAAAGAAAGTCTCGTTAGATATTGACAAATAAATATATGCATATGTATATTTGTACAAAGACAAACTTACTGATGCATCCATCGTGAATAATAGAGTTCATAAAAATATTCAAAATCGCCTAATTTCACCTTCTCTAGAAGTCTTTCAATCTCATTAAAAATCATCGCAACGAATTTCTCATATTTTAGCAATGGCAAATTTGTACGATTTGTATTATTATAATCCCGAATCATATTATTAATACAGGTTGTCGGTTTTTCGTTATCCAAATTAAATCCGCATCCAACGTTTACAATACATTTACGACCGAATATTGTTGTAGTTACAATAAGTCCGCCAATCTTTTGCACTCCATTTGCATAAATGTCATTAGGCCATTTCAAGCGGATATCAAGATTCTAAAATATATAGAACATAAAAATTTTAACTGTTTTAAGTTTAAAACATCTTATCGGATATATTTGATAATATGTGATAATTAAATTGACTGCAAACACAAAATAATTTTTATTTTAAGTCGATTTCATCAGATTGCTTTTATTTCATCTTCAACTACAATCTAGATTCGAATTTCGAACATTTTTTATCTACCTGAAAAATCCCTAAAACATCGATATTTCTTATGCCTGCATAAAAAATTACCACAATACAAAGCTCGATATCTCAGATTGATCATTCTGTGTTTGACTTAATGCAAAGATCACTCAACGTCAACGTTTTAAGAGACTTTAATGACGTCAATACTTCAAACGAGGCAAAATTACACAACCAAAATACATGAGCAAGACTGGACGAATTCAGATTTTGACATTTCACTAGCGAAATTGCACAAACAAATACACAACGGATTCGCCTTAGTTATCTTGATATCACCTTCTATGGATTCACTTTAATTGTGACCCTACGTTTACATTAGACAAGATAATTGAGAATACGTATTATATGAAAAAAGGGAATAATTGTTTGCACTTGATTGACATCAATTATACACTTAATTCGAATAAAAACAAGTTTATATTTTGTGTTGCGATTATGTTTTACTTTTTTTATTGTTATTATCTTCTCAAAACTGTCTGGTGTCAACGTTAACAATTTTTGTATGCCATTTCCAATTCTTACAGCATTGCATACCATTTTAAGCAACCAACTAGTCTGGCAGCCCATTTTTCACTTTATGTTTTTGCAGCTTTTCTTCACTCGCTGTTGTTTCAAACTCGCCAGTTTAGTTGTCTTTAATACCAAAAAATTTTCGGCACCGTATTCTCGCAGGAAAGTTATGAATGTTTTTTCTTTTTTTTCTTGACAAAGATAAAAACTCAAATTAGATTTTGTGTACAGAAGAAGTAAGTGAAAACCGCTAATTATAATAATGCAGAGTAGTGTAGTGAATTCAAGCACTGTGCTAATTTTTCTAAAAACCCTTTGTGTTCAGACTGGTTCAGCCCAGCCGCAGTTGTATGTAGCATAAACTGGCCGCGACGCAGCAAAGTTTGTAATCGCAGTCGTAACACATCTATTTAATACCACAGTAAAATGAACGTATCTATTTGTTCAGTGTATCTTAACCAAATATTCGCTATAGGGCGCTGAAACCGTTTTCGTGAGTAATACATTTCATTGGTAGTGGCTTTTGATTACGAAGAGAGGTGTGGTGTCAGGACAGTCACCTAATTTGCATTCTGTATAAGAGACGTTTGGGCTATGCGAATTTAAAATGCATATAAATGAAAAATCGATTATGTCGGGTTGTATTTTTTTTCTTTTTGTTCGCTGTTTTCGTTACCACCTAAAAGGATACGTGAGACAAGCAGTCAAGTCGAGATGGTGGCAGTAACGAGCAATATTGTATGCGGCAAAAAGCCGACAGAGACCGAGATTACAGCAACTAAAACAGCAGGCAGTAGTTTTAATAAAGTGCTATATGAACAATGCGTTTCCATACATACATACATATGTACTATATAGAATAGTAGTTAGAAAATTTTGTGTGAATTAATTTAAAATCATATTAAAATTTGTTTTTTTTTTTATCAGGAACTAAATAAGGGCTCATTCTACCCCGCCATCGTCATCATCAGTACCCACCAAAAATGACGTCGGCCCCTGCAGTGGCAGCGCCGTTACCGGTTAACGATCTCGATGTCATACAAGACATGATAGACATATCGGCTGATCGTTTGGAGGGTTTGCGTACGCAATGTGCCACAAGCGCTATTCTAACGCAACAAGAGATTCGCAGCCTTGAGACGAAATTAGTACGCATGTTTTCCAAATTGTTGTTAACTAAAGCGCGTTTAAATGAGAGAATACCAGCTAGTGGCTTGCCACACACCACCGGTACTGAATTGAAACAATGGCTACGTGTTGTTGGCCTAAGTCAAGAATCCTCTAATTTATGTCTCACCCGCTTGTCAACATTGGAACAGCTACTCGAACAGAGTGATGAAGAACTAAAGCATTTGTTAGCAAATAATACCAGTTATCGTACAGAAGAAGATGTACGACGTTTGACGACTGCTATGCAAAATCTGCGTAGATGTAAGGAAAGCTTGGGTATACTTGATGGTGGAACGGGAAACAATAGCATTGTTGGTAGTGAGGGCAAAGAACCACTGACAGAGCAATTATTTTGGGACTCGTGGGATCGCCATCACACTCATCATCATCATCATCATCACCATCACCGTGGCAGTATGGGAAATATTGGTATAACATCCTCACCCCGCACTCATCGCATGATCGCAAAGCAGGGGAAACAACATCATCATCAATCGGCGGGTAGCAGCCGTCAGTCACCGTCACATGACCACCATAGCTGTAAATCAACATCAACAGCTGCTATTAATAACACAACCGACGATTTGTCCAGTATGCAGGGCTCTACTTTAACACTCACGTTGACACCTTCACCGCCTAATTCACCATTCACGCCCACCAGCATAATTAGCAGTTTCAGTACTATTTGCAGTGGTGGCAGCAGTGTCAATGGTACACCACAACGGGGCAAACCAGCTGGTACGCCACCCCCCATGAAGAAACATCAGACGTTATTGTCCAATGTACAACAACACACACCAACACATGCGGCAAATGCTGCTTCTGCGACTGCTGCTTCTATAATGACAGCTACCCAGCATGATTCAGTAATGTTTCCTTTGGCAAAATCTAAGTCCAATGAGTCCCAGTTTCGTGACACCCCGCTATCCAGTACCGGCTCGCCACAATCACATTCACTGGCAACAGCGTCATCGGCTATGGGTGGAACGGCAATAGCGGGTAGCAACCATTCGACATTACCACGCTCACGCCTACATACAGATCCCAGTCCCGATAGTTTCTCTTCGGCTAGTTCGGATGTATTCGCAGAAAATAATAATAATCCAAATAATCTGCAGGTGCCAAGATCTCCTGGCACTTTGACTTTA
The DNA here is from genome assembly GCA_951828415.1 of Anomoia purmunda. Taxonomy (NCBI): domain Eukaryota; kingdom Metazoa; phylum Arthropoda; class Insecta; order Diptera; family Tephritidae; genus Anomoia; species Anomoia purmunda. The sequence continues at coordinate 23,283,309 of OX639993.1, forward strand.
GGCATGGGGCACACCATATCACATCGTTTTGCCAAAGTCTTCCAGGTTATGTCAACATGTGATCTTTGTCAAAAGCAAATGTTTTTCGGTCTCAAATGCAAAGAATGCAAATACCGTTGCCATAAGGACTGCGAACCGAATGTGCCACCATCTTGCGGGCTGCCACCCGAATTTGTGGATGAGTTTAAGAAAACATTGAAGGATCAAGTAGGATTTCCCACTTTACCGCATAATCAACCACCTGCGAATACATCACCGAATCTGAACACGTTCGGTAGGAATAGAGCACAGCGTCGCAATAAGCCAGGATCGACGGTGAGTAGTAGCCATCAGCACGATAGCAGTTCACCCGGTTCCAGTTGCAACAGCTCTAGTCCCTCCAGCCCAGCATTATTTAATCTACAACAACACGCGGCAGCACATGTTGCTACCGTTTTCGTAACGAGCGGTGGTAATAATATGATGAGCTCTTCAGGCGGTGGCAGTTCAAGTACGAGCTCCAACATGCTGTCCACGCCATCCTCATTCCAAAAGAACGCAAGCCAATTCAATTTTCCAGACGTAACCATCACCTCGAATTGCAATCAATCCGCTGGCGGGACTACACAAACACTTTATTCATCGCAAAACAGTGGCACAGAATCAGTAAGCGGTGAGTTTATTAGCTCGCAACAATCGGACTTTCATGATGGCAACAGTTCGCTTATATCTTCGATTACTAAATCTAGTTGCGGTAGCGAATATATATCTAGTGGCAGTGTAGTTACTTGCATAGGTCCATATTCTAGTGGTACGAATGTCTCAACAGTCACCGCTTCGCCAAACAACACAGTTCACTCCATTACCTCGAGTATAGCCAGCAGTGGAACAGGTTCGTTCTATCCACGTAAACTGAGTTCAGCCGGTGTTGATAAGCGTGCTCCCTTCACAGAACTATCCGATACACACAAATCGAATGACAGTGATAAAACCGTTTCGCTATCGGGCAGCACTTCGGCCAGTACTGACTCTGATCGTACACCAATACGTTTGGACTCTACCGAAGATGGCGATTCGGGAAATTGGCCACGCCAAAATTCATTGTCACTCAAAGAATGGGATATTCCTTATGGTGATTTACATTTGCTTGAATCGATTGGCAAAGGACGATTTGGTACAGTGCATCGGGCTTTATGGCATGGTGATGTTGCAGTCAAATTACTTAAAGAAGACTACCTTGACGATGATCAAATGTTGGAGGCATTCAAATTGGAGGTGGCCAACTTTAAAAAGACACGTCATGAGAATCTGGTACTATTTATGGGTGCTTGCATGAATCCGCCACACTTAGCTATTGTGACGTCATTATGTAAAGGCAATACGCTTTACACCTACATACATGCCCGACGCGACAAATTCACCATCAATCGCACTACACTTGTGGCGCAACAAATCTCACAAGGCATGGGATATTTGCATGCTCGTGGTATACATCACAAAGATTTGCGTACAAAAAATATATTCCTAGAGAATGGTAAAGTTATCATAACTGATTTTGGTCTATTCAGTTCCACCAAGTTGCTTTACTGTGAAATGGGTTTAGGTGTACCGAATGGCTGGTTGTGCTATTTGGCACCCGAACTGATGCGCGCACTAATGCCACGCAAGCCAACCGAAGAGATTTTACCATTTTCTAAGGCCTCGGACGTATATTCCTTTGGTACTGTGTGGTATGAGCTGCTTTGTGGTGAGTTCCCGTTCAAATCGCAACCGCCAGAGTCTGTCATTTGGCAAGTGGGACGTGGCATGAAGCAAACATTGGCCAATTTGCAAACATCGCGTGACGTTAAAGACATACTGATGCTCTGTTGGTCATTCCAAGCAGATGATAGGCCAGACTTTGCCAAACTGCTGTCACTATTGGAACGTTTGCCTAAGAAACGTTTGGCGCGCAGCCCTTCACATCCCGTACAATTATCACGTTCGGCAGAGTCAGTATTTTAAATCAAGTGAAAATTAAATACATATATAGTAAATCAGCAACAATATATGCGGTACCTCATCAATGGGGTACTCGAAGGAACTGAGACACATACATACAGACATATGTAAATCCACATACAAATTTAAACAGTATAAGCAAGCAGGGGTCGACAGACAATGAGGATTTAAAGATTTTCAAATTGTTATACATATGTATACATATATACGGAACGAAAAATTGAACTATCAAATATTGTTATTGTAAATTAGATTTAAGTGTAAAATTCATAGACACATACATAGAGATGTGCATGCATGAGAAAAATTTGCAAAAATTAAATATTGTTAATAACTAACGGGATTATTGTAAATAATTAGTTCTTTGACGAAATGAGAATACAGGAAAAATGTAAACCAATGTAAGATTAAATCAAATTATGTTTACGTAAATTTAACGGTAGTAATATCATTCCTCATACATACATACATACATAAATATGTACGCAGTACAAAAAGTGTCGATTTTCATTTTCATTTTTCAACTATCTCTACGATCAGTCGGTTAGGCAATGAGCTTCCGGACTGGCAATTTAAACACTGCGCTAACGAATATTATTTCAGAAGAGTGCATTTGTAAATAGAGTAATAATTTTAAAGATTATCAAGACTAATTAATGCAGACTTTGTAAATAACTAAAAGACAGTAAAACCAATTTGAACTATTAATAAAAACGAAATATACAAACTTCATGGAAGAATGGTAATAAAATTATGTAAATAAATTAAAAGTATGAAACATTAAAATGGCATACTTAAAATATTAATATTAAATAATTACAGAGGATTTTAGAATATGCATTGGAAAAAAATACTTACTTAACAAAAAGAAAGTGTTAAATGAAGAGATTTGCTAAATAAAAAGCCTATTGTTATCGGAATCGAAATTCAAACTAATGTATTACACGATGGAGATTTGGTTGGATGCAGAAAAGCTAAATAAAACAAACAAAAGAAAAGTTAAAAAATATCGCAATAACATTGTTTGAATTATGGCGGAGGGCTACACTCAATCAGGGAATGGTGACCGCGATCCAAAGCTTTTCCAGTTAAAGAGGTAGAATTAACGTTGCAAATGCAGGTACAGACCACCTTATCAAACTATAGATGCCGTTTTCAGATCGCTAAAGTGGAGACTTGAGAATGCTTTGTATCTGTTTTTTTTTTTATCTGCAATTCGATTCGCGAATATATTCAAACAAATGTGAGACAAAAAAAATTCAACTCCATTTTATAAAAATTTAATTAGGTAATAGTTTCAGGCACCGTGACTGTTATGATTGTTTTCAAGTCAATAAATAATTTAAATTTTTCGGTAAAATATAAAAGTTAAACGTTAAAATATAACTTTTGTTTTTTTTTTAAATTTAAAGTTTAACTTTTGTTTTTTAAATTTAAAATTGAACTGAAAAATTAAAACTAGATTTTTATTTCTTCAGTCAAAGGCAAAAGTTAAAATATGACCTTTATTTGTTCGGTCAAAAATATAAATTAAAATTTGGCTTTTTAAGTCAAATATAAAAATTATAATATGTCTTTTATTTTTTCTAACTTACTACAAGAAAAATATTTAAATAAAAGTTTCATATTTTACAGCAAATAAAAAGAAATATATATGTATATAACAATTTCAAAGGACGCACAATTCTTATTGATTTTTGACCTTTTTTTTCTGCCAGTGTTTGGCACTTTCCTTCATATAACGAATAAGTTTTTTGTTTTGCATTGAAGAAAAGGCATCTGCAAAAAAGTTATCAAAAATCGAAGTGAACTTTGAGCCACTTGCAGTTTATCATACTAAAATTGAGTGTGCAAAAATTGAACACTAGAAAAATGTCTAAAAAGTCTGATCAAAAAGTTTGAGATCTAGGAAAAAATTTGTGAAATTTTTTAATTTTTTAGCAAAATTTTAAACTTTGGTTTATATTATTATTATTATTATTATTATATTATACTTTGGTTTATATGTTTTTCGTTATTTGTCAAAACGTTGCACTGCTATCTCAATGTTCGCAACTGTAAAACTGGTAAACATTTTTCATATTCAAAGTGGGTTTTTAAACTTCATATTAAAAGTATTTATTTATTGACACGCTTTTGACGGCATAATTTATAAAATCCGTTCAGATATAGAGTATACATGCATGCATATAGCTCAAATGCTGTAATCAATTTTCAGATTCTGATTTTCAAAAGTTCTTCTAACAAGGCACCAACATCGGCTTGACTCTATAAAATACAGATGATACTAAGGATGTGAAGGAAAATTAAAGATTCCAATATGAAAAAGTCGCCTTTTGGCATTTTCGGCACATGTGACATTATAGATCATGATTTTTTTTTAGTAGATCTTGTACGATTGATAAGGATAACTGTCTAAATGAAGGAGCGTTAAAGCAAAACCTAGTAACCGAGCTATCAGTTGTATGGGAACTATAAGTCATAGCAGCCCTACATGAAAGGTATTCATTTAAAAAAAAAAAAAGCTCATGAGAGAGCACGGAGGTCAGCTGAAATTTGCTGATGAGTTGGCTATGACCCACCTGTTCCTCTCAAACAAACTCATCTAACACCCCTCCGCATTTGGTCCAACCTCCAGTGAATTTTAAGTAAAACTTACAAAACAGCTATTATTTTTGAACGATCAATAAAACCTACTTGGTGAGTTTGTAAAATGAATAGATATCTAAAAGCGGACCATTTTCATATAGTACATCATATATTTCCGAACACTCCTTCATGTTGATTTTTTCAAACAAATTTTCAGCCATAACAGTTATTTGCGGTGCTTGGGTTTTCTCGGTAATTACTAGAGTCCAAAATGCAAAATCCAAATGTAAACAACCTGATGTGCGAACCAGTAAATTTGATACATACTAGTGATGTGGGTTCCAAGTAGTTAGAGAACCGGTTCTGGAAAATACTGTTCGAAAGAGAAAGGGAACGGCTATTTGGACTGATTCCGGTTCTCTTTCAAGTGGTAACGGAAATAGGCAGTAATGCTTCCCTTTAAAGATATAATATTTTCTATATTGCCGCTGCAAATAGCTGCGAGCTAGCGGTTCTTTAACGCACGACATTTCTGAATAAAGCGGAAGTTTTTAAATTTTTCGTATGTTTTTTGAAACTGCTTTTGATGCTTTCAGAACCGATTTTCGATTCTATAGGAATCGTTTTCAGTTCTTTGTGAACGAGGTTTTAGTTCTTTGAACTTATTTTTCGGATCTATTGGACTTCTCCTTCCATTCTTCTGAGACCATTCATTGAAGTACCCGATTCCACCTTTTTATGCATCACTAATATATTCTAGTAAATTTGTTGCGTAATTTTGATTACTTATCAATCAAAAAATAGTTTTCCAAGGCTTTTGCAAATTCCTTTAGGGTCAAAAACCTTGTAAATTTCTAAGTAGTAACACAAATTTTCATTCAGCTTGCTTTCATTTTAATACACGACTTTTTAAATGACGTCCAGTGTCTGCGTGCTATTCAATGCTCAAAAAAACGAGATTTTTCTAAGGAAGAGGAAAAAAATAAATTGCATTTAAGCCAATGCCATAAACTATGCTGCTTCAATAGATAATGCTACGAAATCGGAAAATGGCAATGTTATTTTGAAAATTTTAAATGTTTGATCGTTAAGGGTTAACGGGTAATATTCGTCTATTCGACGAACAATGCTGCTCTATTTTAATTTGGCTTTCCCATGAACTGAAGAGAAAATTATTAATAAAAAAAAAATCTTAAAAAAATCGTATCACTAATTTCCGTTTTTAATTAAGTTTTATTTATTTTTAAAGTTACAACGGCAGGTATTCATCAATTCGAAAAGTATTACCATTAAGGTATATAAAATATAAGGGTTAATTATGAAACACCTATTCTATTTCATTTACAGCCAGTTTCGCGAAAGCAATTTAAATTAAAAATTATTTTGATTCTTTGAATTTTTGTTTGAAAACTGACAGAAAAAATAATAAATTTATATTTAAATTTTTGGTGAAGCCAGCTCATTTGAAATTACTAATCATTCGATCAAGATTGAATTATTCCATTATTTGTATACCATAAAACTTACCACTTTAAAATTTTTTATTCTGTTTGATACTCAATTTAAAATACTTATTAATGTTGTTGTTGTTATTGTAACAGCAGCATACGGACTCGAAATCACTTTTTTTTGAGATTTTTAAAAATAACACATACATACGTGCCGACTAGGAATGTTCGATATGTTATCGATTATTCTGAATATCGATATTTCATGATCCGATCATAGATTTTTTAATGGATATATCCCAGGTCGATATATCGAAGAGTTCGATATTTTACCCTAAATATTGATATTTAATTTGAAGTTTTTTCGGTATTAGAAAAAACTTTTCTATAATTTTTGATGTTACTTGAATGAAGCGCAGATACGCTACACTCTTGACTACGGCAATCGGAAGTTAAGAGAACAAATGATAACTGCTGATATTGTGGCAAATCGAATGGGCAAAAGTTATTGGAACTAAAACTAAAACTGAATTAAAGTGTTAAAATAATCTTCCAGCTGTTTACTTACAAGTTTCTACTTATTTTGCGTTCAATAACTTTTCTTGGTTATTTTCTCTTTATCTCAATCTTAATCTCTATTTTGCTTTTACGCTCCCCGCCAAAAAGTCCACCAAGCGATATTTTAATTAAAGAAAAGTAGTACGCATAATCACTTGTTCTCCTGCATATTTTCCTATTATTAACATTCGACAATTTTTAGTGTGCGATGCGAAATTTGTCTGAAAAACATTTGCCTACATATACAAGAGTGTGTGTCAGTGTGTGTTTCGTAGGTGGTTGAGATATGAAGGTGAGGAAAGCCTAGGGATATAGCTTTCGAGCAAAAAAAAAATGTATTGCAATACCTCACACACACTGCGCATACGAATTTTTTGAAAGTAACGTTGCGTATACGTATCAGAGGAAGGAAATGGGTTAAAAGAAGTAAGTCTACGATATGGAAAGTATTTAAAAAAAACAACTCCTATATAGAATATAACTTACTACATAAATAAAATCTCCACATATTGCAATAAAATTGGAGTTCATAATCGCAGAGTTCATGATTCAATTTGCCACCGAATAGTTTATAAATAAATATAAAGAATTTGTTAAATTTAATTTGATTTTGATAACGAATATTTCAAAATCGATTTTTACGATATCGATATTATACAGCGTGATAAATCGACATATCGATTTCATATGCATTGGATTATGTCGTTTAATGATATCGATATTTTCTTAAATATCAAACATTCCAAGTTTCGACAAGGAATAACAACTAAATTCGAGTTAAGATTAAAAAATTTTACTCAAGAAAAATAAAAATTGTGAACTAGGTACATATTTCTTCACATTGAAAACTAGCAAACTGCAATTAAATATTAATTAAATATTTATATTTTATAATTATAATTAAACAAAGTTCCATTTAAAATTCTTTTTTCGAATATGGGTATAGTAAAAAAAAAATTCAGCTGTTATTCCTTACTGTATATCCATACTTATACTATCATTTCAACAGTGGCTTTACTTTAAATATAATAAATAAAGAATTTTTTTTTCACTTACTTTATAAATTTCATTTTCCTTCAATGTATTCACCATTGCCAAACCTATAAGGTGTTGCAACAACGGCAGACGTCCACCTAGTGGTGAGTCCAACGAAATATGCAATTGTATGGAAAACATGGCACATCCCAATGGACTTAGCCACTGCAAAGGGAAGAAAAGTAATTGAAAATTAATAATCGAACGAATTTGTAAAATTGAACTGCAGTCATTCGCACCTGATTGTTGCTACGCCCCACGCCCTCAGTTTGTTGACGCACCAAAACAGCTATGCCTTCCGTTAACTCCAATTCGCTAATAACATTCATGCTGGTACTGACAGTTGGCGCGTATATGACAAGACGTCCAATGTAGTTCGTTTTTAAATTCTAAATAAATGAAAAAAATAAATATGTATACAAAATACACATATACTGAGTCAGAAAAGTTTTCGTACATTGATTTTTTTTTTTACTAAATTGTCCCTATTTATTATGGCAAATCTTTTTAAGTTCATAAAACGATACAAAAGTTTCAAACTTTGTAGAAAATTCAGAAAAATTAAAAAAAAAAATCTTAAAAATAAAAATTCGTTTGTACCTACAGAATTTTTATAAACTTTTTTTTTTTTGATATAGCTCATTTAATTTTAGTGTAATGAATTGTAAGTTTCTCTGCAATTTTTAATATTTTTCCAAACCCTTGTTTTTTTTTTAATTGGCTCAAGCCAAAAACATTCGTTTTTAAATATTCAGAGAGCAGAAAATTAATATTTTATATTTTGAAAGGTTCATGGTCATCATATTTCCGACTATTTGGGTATTAAAATTAAATGAATTGCATAAAGAATTTTTTTTTTCGAGGAAACAGGGCGAATTCATATAAAGAGGTGACGATTAGCCAACAACAAAACTCGGCCAACAACTACGGCTTCTGGCTTTTATGACTCAACTCTCAAAACCTTAAAAGCAACAACAAAATATACATATGTAATTTCACGGTGGACTGAATACAAAAGGTGACGACGCTAATTTGGTTTTGTAGATTTTGACAGTTCTCTAGTAGGCCAAGCTTTTTTTTTGTAGATTTATAAATCATATTTTTAACTTTTTTCCTACTGAAAAATTGAAATTTATTCACTCTTCTTTTTCCAATGTTCTTTGTTTGTTTGAGTTGGGATATGCCCCTTCACCGAGGGACGACGCGATCTCATATTCTATAGTTCTTGATGTAATTTTACATTGCTATTTAGAAAGTTTGAAATTATTTCTCGAACGAAAATCACAACGGATTTATAAAGAAAAGTTTTTTTTTTTAATTTTTATTTGTGAACTCAAAATAAGACGTACAGAACTTTGTATGACTTTTTTATTTTTATTTTAACGACCAATAATATTTTATAAAATAATAAGAAAGCTTGAAAATTGCAGAAAGCATAAATGGTTTTTCTATTTCACCAGCTAGCTTTTTTACTTACCTCAAAGTATTCCACCGTTGAAAAATCCTCCGGACAGGAATGTATAAGTATTGGTAGAACATTGGTTTTGGCGCTTATCGGTTTATCGCCTTTGTCGCAGAACTGCATGGTTAGCTTGGATGTGGTGATAATATTACTAGTAGCGGCCGATTTGTTTAGTTTCTCCAGTAATTCAAATTTTAACTGTAAACAACATATACATATGTATAGATTCATTTGTACAACAATACTTTTATTGATATTTTTTTTTGTGTAATATCAACCAACGTCTTTTTAAGCATTTAAGGCGCATAACAGCTAAAGCGCATCTCCAGTGATATAACAAATTTCAACTTTCATTATTTCCTTTTTCGAAGTATTGAATACAAAAAAGATAGCTCTTAAAATACTTTTCCGTTTTTTATTTTGTCTCTAAGCATCTAACATTTTTACTCATACAATCGATCTCATTCGATCCAGCTCTCAAGGAAAACCAAAAAACGCATTTAAAAGGGAGCTCAATGTAATTAAAAAATTTCTTTTTATCAAAAGTACTTTTCCAAACTAAAGAGAAAATTAAAAATATTTGTTGTTATTTTGCTTGAGAGCTGGATACATAGCATTAAATGTTGATTGCTTTCATAAATTCGATTAAACTTCTAGATACGCGATAAAGTGGAATTAAGCTTAAAATGCTTTGAAAAAAAACCATTACATATAATTTACAAAATCTAGTTATATACTCGACTTCGTTATATCACGGGATTAATATTCAAAATTCAAAGTTCTGAATAAAAAAAAAACAAACGTTTAAAATCATACAAATAAGCCATTCAAATAAATTGCAACTTTTGCAACATCTGACGCGCGAACTCAAAAGTAAATGGGAAATATTACCGCTTTAAAAACATAATACTAAATAGAAAGAATGAAGACTAGTTTTTAATAGCCAATACAGTTGTTAGACTTGTTAATGGTTTCGAAATTAATTACAGTTAAACGCGCACTAAATAGAGTACTGGCTCTAATCAATCACGTTAAACAGCCTTTAAAGTAAAGTGGAAAGGAATTTTTTACAACCGTCACTTACTTTTAGTACAATAGGGCTATTCATAGTGTCTACCTCTTTATATAGTTTTCTAATATGACAACATGATATCTGTACTGTGTATCGCCATTTTGAGCCGTTACTTTCATATAAACGCTTGATACCACATCCGATGGGTAAATGATATTAAGAAAGTCACGAATTTGAATTTTAAAATTGTATTACTAAGAAAGGTTTTTTGATGCAAATAATATGTGGAAGATATTGGGTTATTCATTTAGAGGAACTTTTTTTGGTAGGGATTTTATGACAGATCAGGCGTATATCTGTCAAAATGTCATGGAATTTTTGGTCAGTATTATTTGACATTTTAGCATGGAAAGACTTAGCCCGATAACGTTTCTATCTATGGGTTCAAGAATGCCCACTGTTTTCGAACGAAATTGTCTTCAGCGATGGAGCACCCGAAGAAGTTCAAAAGCTGTCAAGATATTCCGTCAAAACGTAACTGTGAATGGCGCCCGTTATCGTTTCATAATAACGGATGGATGTTATTTTGCCGACATTTGATTTCAACAAGACGACGCTACTTTGTCACGCAGCATGTGGAATGTTTGCATTATTGCGAGAGCAATTAGGTGAACAATTAATTTTAAGCTTCGGGACAGTGAATTGACCGCCTATATCCGGTGATATTGCACATCTAAACTTTTTCCTTCAGGGCTATGGAAAGATCAATGTCTACAACGATTGAGGAATGGACAGGGCCCTCTTCGTTTCGCCCCTGACCTTATATGCTTACATAAACAAGAAAATATCTTTGATCTCACTTAGCAAACATTTTGTTAAATTTATAAATATCTAATGAGATAAATGTTAAATGTAGAATTAGTATGCATTTTTTTAAATTTAAATTAAGGTACTCACAGTTTATGCCAATTTTAATATTAATTTTAGCTCATCCTTATCTCAGGGTTTTCTTATGTAAAACCAAATTAAAAAAATAACTCACAAGTAAACTAAAAAGTAAAAAATTAATTTTTGAAACGTACAACTGTCAAATTTGTTAAATATATGTAACGTCTACCTATGTATATTTGAAATCGCGCGTTGGGGCAAAAAACCCACCCCTCCCTTCAACTGTCGAGTAGACAATTCCTTGCTAAAAAATTTAGAAAATAATGATGTGATTTTTAATTCACTTGTGCGTTATTTTTTAAGTTTTTTAAACACTATTTTTTTATATTTTTAGTGATCGTGTTGAGTAATTAAACAACGTACCTAGATAGTTATCATTACCATTATCACCATCATTATCATCTCTAACATTATAATTATTGTTCTTACCATCATTATCGTTAACATTATCATTATCTTTCATATGATTATCATTGTCCTTGGCATTATCATTATCGTAATTATCAATATGATCATTATCATTACCATTATCACCATCATTATCATCTCTAACATTATAATTATTGTTCTTACCATCATTATCGTTAACATTATCATTATCTTTCATATGATTATCATTGTCCTTGGCATTATCATTATCGTAATTATCAATATGATCATTATCATTACCATTATCATTATTATTACTATTATCATTATCATTATCATTATCATTATCATCATCATTATCACCATCATTATCGTTATGATTATCATTGTCATTAGCACTACTATTATGATTATCATTATCAATATGATAATTATTATCATTTTTATAGTTTCTGTATGGACATGAGTAGATTTTTGTTTCCAAAATTAAATTTTTTATCCTTAAACTACTGAGCCGATTTTATTGAAGTTTTAATGGGAGGTGTCCTAAACCCAACGCAAAAAGAATCATCGAATTCGGTTTACAAACAAAGTAATGCCCATATATGTATGTATATAAAAAATATACAGACGAATGGAGAAGCTCCTTTTTTGAAATCCCTTGAATCGACGGCCATCATTTTAGCATTAAATATAGAATGTAATGCTCACAATTTGATTTATGCAATATGCCAATTAAACAATGAAACTGTAATGCCCTTAATAATAAAAATTTGCGCAAAGCGAGATAACAATTCGCATGCCATTGACAAAGGCAGTTGTATTCTAGTATGTTTGTATGGATGTATGTATGTACACTGCTCTAAAAATGAAATAGATTTTGTATAATTACGTTCGTTATTTCGTTCTCCAAATAATGTTTGTGTATGTTTTGATTTTATGAGCTTAAAGCAGGGATTGTAATCAAAAAACAAGAACAATAGTTTCGAGATTTTTTCAATTTAATACACGTCGAAATTTCAACGAATAAAAAACTGAAATAATCGCAAAAATGTTGTGTTTTTATTACAATAACTACTTTTATTTGCTTAAAAGGAGTTCATAACATTTTCCTGGTCAATCTAAAAATTACGAATTTTCGTATTCAAAAGCATTATATGTATGTATGTATTCAGTTTAGTATGTATGTACAATGGAACTCACTTCATGTCGGCCAAGAAAATATGCCTCTTTATAGGTACATTTGGCATCACTTGTGCCCTTCGCTTGTTGTACACTCACATCCAAATGCTTGCTCAAAAGATCAGCTAAAATTTCTAGACGAACCTTTTCGTTTTGCTTCAAAATTTTATACTTCGACTCATCCATTTCGAATTGCGACGGATTGGTTTCCAAATGCACCTAAAGAAATTTTAAATAAAATATGTATCAAAATATTTGCACGTTATTACTTTTTACATTATAAAAAGATAAAAAGACCAAAATAAAAAAAATTTTTTTTTTGAACAAATACTTATTTTTTTACAAATCTTACATTAAAAGAAAAAATTATAAACAGTGGCGGAAAAAAGTATTGGGTAGCAACTTTTTTATATTATCCACAATCTTTTTTATTCTATAACTTTTTCGTCAATTTTTTTTATCAAAATATGGATCATTCTATAACTAAAACCATATACATAAGTCTCATTTAACACTTTGCACAAAATTCACGAAAATTCAGGATGTATAAAAAACATGTCATCAAAATTTTAAACATTAATAGGAGTGCAAGTTTCAAGACACGTTGATTTTAGATCACTTTTTTTGCTGACGGTGTTGTACATTTTTCCACATAAAAAAATAGTTGGAGCATTCATTATTTGAAGGAAAATACTAAGCACAGTCAGCAAAAAAAAAAAATAATCAAAAATCGAATTTTAGTCTCTTGAAACTTGCACTGTATTATATAGAATTTTTTCTAAAAAATCTGTTTAATAAATTTGAAATTTGACATTTTTGTTATTTTTTTTTGGGAGTTTTTTATATAGTTTGAAATTTTGACTTATGTATATGGTTTTTTTAAAGAAAAAAAACCAGATTCTGAAAAATTTTTTGAATGAAAACCATTGAGAATAATATAAAAAAGCCGGAAATCTGAAATCGGGTTTCCAAACACTCAGGCATAGTTGCCCATTTTACTTACGGCCTAGGAAGGATGAAGGGAATAAGGAATAGGGGAAAGGAAAAACGGGAAGAAAAGTTACTGTCCCAGTATCTTTTTTCCAGCACTGTAGCTACGAATCTCAACAATATCTCATTTTATTAGCTCGATAGTTCAGTTCTGAGCAGATATTGACGAAAAGTAATTAAATAGCAACTTTCTTAAACGGAATAAACATAATAATTTTTTCATTTAAAATTTCGCCTAATAACACTTTGTGCATTTTAAAATCAACTATTGATTACCTGCGAGAAAACTGCGCGACCTCCACTCTTCACACTGTTCGCCAATAACAAACTCGGGGTATTCCAGGTCTCCTCCGTACCAAGCACCTTCACATCCAGATTGTGCACTTCCCCGTGCAGATCTTGCAATTCGACAGACCTTGGACACACTAAAGCTCTAAGGGCCAAATTTTACGGTACGATTTTTGGACCACATATATGTATGTATGTGTGTAAATGCACGACGAAATTTTCACAACACATAGGAACAAGCAAAACAAGAAATGGAAGGTCAGGAAGCCAAAAAAAAAAAACACAATCAAAAAAAAAAACATTGACAAAATAAGATCATATGGAAAAAGCGGAGACCAAACCGAATTTAAACGTTTTATTTACTCGAAAGAAATTCGGGGTAATTAATGAACGAGGGCGAGAATGAGTGACAACATAAATGGAAATGGAAATGGAAATGGAAAGAGGAAATTAGTTGAATTCACATTGGCAAGGCAACAGGCATTAAACAAACGTTTAGAACACATATTGAATAAGTTTTTTTTTTTGAATGTGCATTCAAAACATTTAAAAAAAGAGGCAAAATGGAGACAGAAAAATTAATTAGTAAAATATTTATATAATACTTGTATATTAGAAATCAGATATCACACATCGAGAAAACAGGCATGAACAAATTTTAGTAATAAAATAATAAAATCACACACCAGTTAATATTGTGAATATTCTACCTTTGCACGACTATTACGAAAGTCAATATACGATTGTCCTTTTCTCGATTTTTTTTAAGCTAAACTTTTTCGTAATTTGGCGTAAAATTTTGAGATAGGTATAATTTTGAAATTGATATAACGAGATATGGCATTGCTTCTGGATATGAAATCACAGTAAACAGTGAGCAGATTTAAAGAACAACTAAAAGATAACAAACAGATATTTTGGTTGTTTTTGTTTCTAATTTTTAAGAAGCTACTCGTGATAAATTTTTTTGTTAATGTTTTATACAAATACAATTCGTTACATAACAAAACGGATATAACTTTTTGTTAATGTTTTATAAAAAATATAGTGGAGTATATAACAAAAAGGATATATTTAAAATGTCTAACTTTTTAATTTGAAATTTTTGAAAACTGCGGGGTATGCAGTTTTGTAGCTCATTCAAGTCTCAAGGAACTAAATATTACAGTTAGTTTTAGGTCTTGGAAACTTTTTCATTTTCCAAAATTTAAATAAAGTTTGAAATTTTGATGAAAACTTATTGATTTTTTTAAAGTTTTTTGAAATTTGTTGATTTACTTTTTGTTATATAACGCATTATATATTTATAGAACATTGACGAAGAGATTTAGCACGAAAAATCTGGCAAATATTATAAAAAAATCAACCTTTGGTCAATTTTTCAATCACTGTATTATAGGCAAGATGGATCCATAGAAGATGACAGAAAAATTACCAAAATATCAAAATCTGAATTCGCCCAGTATTGTTAATGTATTTTGTTTGTATAAACAAACAGCCCAGGTGAATTGGGGAAAAAGAACGAGCATTCACCTCATGGGATGCTATCACCAAGGCGAATTTATAGAAGCCACCTTCAATCAAAAGAACAGCTGATTTAATTTATTCATTTACATTCGCCTTGCCTTTGTGTAGGGATTGTCAAAATGAATATTTGTAAACAAAAAAAAAACTTTCGATGTTTTAATATCTTAAACTTCCGAGCAAAACCGATCGAATGGTGACGTTTTTACAATATTAGTAATGTTTTTCATCATACTCGTAAGTTGTTTTCGTTAATTTTGTATAACTATAGGTTCGGGAATTTTTATAAAATGCATGCGTTTTTTTGAAAAAAAGTTTACAAGACCAAATATTCCAAAAATTAAAAAAAAGACCAGCGGCACATTAAATAAGCTATAAAATTGCGTAATCGAAAGATTTCTAAAAGCTCTTAAAAAATTTTAAAATTTTGATGCAAATTTTTTGAGTTTCATATATTTTTTATTAAGCTTGAAACAATAATTTTCTGAGATTTTGTTATAAAATGAAATGTACTAACTTTGCTTCGACGGATTTTTCTCGCCACTGTAGGTTTATCTGATTTTTATTTTCCCAACTCCCCCACACCAAAAACCAAAAACAAAATTCATGTAAGTTTTGTGAATGAATTCGCTGTTGCTATTGCCCCCACCTTATATGAATTCGCCTTCACTATCACCTTATATAATTTCACCTTGATTTTAGCTGTATGAACTATCCTAGGGCCTAGCATCAACTCAAATAACCATTTTGTTTTTCGGAATAAAATCAAAAATAAAATATAAGGAGAATGCGAAAAAATAATTATGATAAGAATGGTTGTATGTCTTCTATAGCCTTTTCGAAATTACTAAGGGTTCGCAGTATTCCATATTATATTTTTTTTTATACATTAATAATGTAAACATCAGTAATTAAGATGTGAATTGTGTTATTGTTGGTGTTACCCAGTAGAACTAGGGATCATCGTTTGAGTAACCCGATAGTACTCCCTTCCGAATACGGCATTTTTGACAATGAACGAATTTTGTTTCTATTGTTGAAATTTCTTTATTGAAGTTTCAATATTTTGATTAAATTTGCAATTGATATTTTCGAAATATTGTATGCAAATCTTTGAGAATATTTTGCAAAATTATGACTTAACTTAAAAGGAATTTTTGATTTTAATTTAAAATAAGTTTGCTAAAAGTTATAAAAAATTTCCTTTGGGGCATGATTGTTCTAAATTAATAACAGTAAAATAAAAAAACATAAAAATATGTAAAGGCATAATATAAAATTTGCCAATTTTCGAAGTCTAGATATTTGTAGAGTTTTGTAGTCTGCTTGCTTTCCTTTCTAAACTGGGTTTCGATTAAGGCCAATCTCTTTTATTTAAAACAATCACCACCAATCATAACACGACTTTCGCATAGGCTTATCAATTTAAGTGCAATAAAGCAGAAAACAACTGCATGTACAGTTAAGAATGAACTACGAGTATTACACCAATAAATTATTTAGTATATTTAACCACAATTGATTGATTGATTGATTGAATCAGTGTCATATACGTATAAATGTGTTTATGTATGTATATATGTGAACGTACTGAGAATGTAAATATGTATGTACATTTGTAAATAAATTCAATTTGTAAACTTACGGTTTTTTAGCATTCGACTGTGTCGCATCGTCGCTATCCGTCGAAAAGTTTTTCTTAACTGGCGATGGTTGATAACAGAAAATGTGATGCATCATTTTAATTTTTTGCCATTTATCGTAGGAAAATTGCACCAACTCGTTTTCACGTACCTAAAAAAAAACAAACGAAATAAAATGGATACAAATAAGAGGTACGAAATAAGAGCCTAAATCAACGCGCAATATTTGCGATAACACTTTGTTGATATGTTGTTATTACCTCAGCTGTACGATAGTTAGGTAGTACAAAATTTAAAATATCCGAACATAGCGAAAGTACTTTGCCGCCACACAAGAAATAGTCAACTAATATTTCACCAATATTTGTAGGCACAGTACCACAAACTACCAAAAGTGCAGTGTTTTCCATCCAAAATTTTTGTATCAGCTGTTGTGGAGACATCGGATAAATTGTGTACCTTTGAAAAATTAAAAGAAGAAATTCAAACCAGTTAATTGTGGTGATTGAAAATAATAGTTATTTTTAAAACTTCAGTTCAAGAACTCAGTCGGAAAAAATTTGCCTTTTTAACATTTGTATGTAATAATGTGATGCTTTTTAGCCAAGAAATACTAAAACTATATGATTTAAAAGTTTTTTACTTTTTTCCAAAAAATTCAGCAATTAAACGTGGTTTTTTGGCTGATATTTTTCAAAATAACAGTTAAATTTTAAATTTTATATTTGATGTTTTTTCGGGTAAAAATAAAAGTTATAATTTTAGTTTATTACAAAATGTGTACCAAGTAGATAAACAGGAGGTATAACGGTGTTGTAGCTATTACAGCAACAAAACAACCTATTCGGGAAAAAGGGGAATGTTTAGTTACTTGTACATAGGTTTTGGGGGAGTGGCAGCAGGTGAAGGGGGTGTGGCAGCTAAAATTCCCTGCATTACATGGAGAACACTCAAAGGTTTCAGTTAAAATTTTACTTATATTTTTTCGGTAAAAAAAGCAGTGCAAATTTTTACATTATAATTAGTTTCAATTTTAAAAAAATATCAAAGTAAAAAATGCACTTTCTTTTCATTATTCACTGTTTTACAACAATGATTCGAAATTCTATTTATAGGTAGTAATAAAATGTTTTTATAATTTTAACTTAAATTTTTTAAAGAAAAAATAAAGGTTATATTTTAACTTTTTTGTACTGAAAAAATCTTTTATTTTGGACCGAAAAAATAAGCCATATTTTAACTTTCATGTTTGACTAAAAAATAAAAGTAATATCTTTTTTTATTATTGATCTATTGACCGAAAAAATAAAGGTTATATTTTTTAACTTGTTTCTTTGGCTAAAAAGATTTAAGTCAAATTTTAACTTTTATTTTTGACTGAAAAAATATCGGTGAAAAAATTACAAATAACTTACTTATCCCGTTCCAAAATATCTTTGAGCGTAGTTAGAGTACCTTCACGTGAACTAGCACTTTCCGAATACACAAATATATTGGTTGGTTTACTTGGGCGATAATCAGTTTTATATCTCTTTAAGCTTGGACGTTTTGTTGAGCCATTAGCAGATAACGCTGCTGAACTTGTAGAAGCAGGTTCAGAAGATCTACTATCGATAGTCTTCGTAACTTTCGGTGAGACTTGTGTTACCTTTGATGTTGGAGATTTTTCTTTTTCTGTAAGTGTGGAAAACGTGGCTGAGGCTAACTTTTCCAATTCACTGGATTCGGTTTCGATACTGCTGGAAGGCATTTTAGCACGTGCGGTGGTTGTTGTAATAACGGCAGCAGCCGCAGAAATAGTAATTGGTACGTCCATGAGGTGTGGAAGTTTTGGTGTTGTTCCTGAAATATCTGCCGCTGGTGTTGGCTTAGACGAATTGTTGAGCGGTTCAGAAACCTAAAGAAAACATCAAAGTACAATTTAATGGAAAACGTATGTTTTTAACTGAAACGACATGGAAACACAACTGATTTCGAAACAAAATCGAAAATCATATTAATTTACTATTTGGTTACGCTGGAATTTAGATTCTAAACCATGGTTATAAAATTTATAATTTTAATCGCAAAACCGTTCCTCCATAATAGTTAATAGATGAGAAATACTTTTTATTTTGCCGATAAGTTATATCCTAACGTTTATTATGTTGGCTGATAACAGTTACGCAGGAGAATTATTTAATACGTTTCCAATAAGAGTAATTTTCAAACGTTTATTTTTTCTGTTGTCTCATAAACGTTTTAAGATACGAATAATTGATGAATACGGAGATGAAGAGGAACATGAAGATGATGAAAATGAAGGCAAAAATACAGAAAAGCATACAGTAAAAAATTATAAAACAGATGAGAACAAACAGTTATCGGAAAACGTAAAAATAAACTTTGGGCAATAACAGTTATCCGACAACGTAAAAAATATACGTTGGAAAATAGCTCTTATCGGCAACGGACATAATATTTACCCTGCATAACAGTTATCAGGCAACGTAATAAACGTTAGGATATAACTTATCGGGCAACTTCAAAAATAAACGCTGGTATATTCTCGGCGATATAAACAATATTTCTCACCTAATAACTATTGTGAAACAACTTTTTCGATTAATTTCAGAATACGTAAATTACTATTAACTAACAACATTGAGCATGCTATAATTAATTTATGTACTTTAGTTTGGCTATTGCTCCTTTTCGTCATAGAACTGCATATTTACATTAAGATGCAACACTTCACATACAAAATAAAAATGGGTGCTATTTTTCCATCATAATTATAAAATCCATTCTATTTTAAAACTGACACCTTAAATGTTTCGGAAAAATAGTATCAAAATTTACGTGAGCTATGTATATCGATTTGAAAAAGGCATCAAAAATCTCATAATGATTTTTTAAAGTTTTTTTTTATTATATTAATTTATCATCTGGGGTGATTTAAAAGACAGAGATATTTAAAAAAAAAACCATTTTTATTTACAAAAAATCACACTTTTAGTGCTCTTTTCAGTTCAACTGATTTAAATCTTAATATTTTGTTGAAATCTCGGAAGTCCTAAAACATAATACATTTTATATTTCCGCTGTAAAAACCGCAACTTTTATTAGTGAGGCACCCTAATGTTAATAGTTACATATCTATTCGATCTACACTGACCTTTGTAGTTTTAAAGCGACTCTCATTTCCAGCGCTATTATTTACTGCAGTTGGCTTCTTAATTTCAGTCGGTTTAGCGCGCATTTTACCCAAGGGGGAGGTGATCTTGGCCGGCGCATCTGTTTCAGTAGGCACTTTTGTAATCACCATAGATTTAGTAGGTGTGACTGTTGAGGCAGTTTTAGCGCTCGGCGATGCAGTTGAAGATTTGCCGGCAATAGCGGTAACTGTACTTTCAACATCACGTTTAATACTAGCCTTTGTTTCTCTCTCAAGTTCAGCCATCTGCTGTTCATAAGGTATTAGATCCGGCTTTACTGCAACAGCACTGGCGACTTTCCCCTCAACACGATCCTTCTGTATCTCAAACTCGGTGGCTTGATGCGCCAATACACTTAACGCACGTAAATCCTCCAAATGGCGCTGCCACTCTTCTTCACTTAGTCGCTGCTCGCTATGGCGCACAGGTTTGCGTAAATGGCTGGCCAACATGTTCAAAGGTTGCGGTTTGCCTTCATAGTTAATTGCTGACGATAACAAAAAAAAACAAATTGGCTAAGTACATCTAAGTAAGTAAATTGTAGCTCGAATAAAAATATGTATGTATGTAAACATCTACCTTTAGACTTTCGACAAAACAACATATCTTGATTTGGCAGTTTTTCTGCATATTCTTTTACTGAAATATTTAAACCAAGGCGAATTCATATAAGGTGATGTTATAAGTACAGCTACGAAATTCCCATGCATTTTGTTTTTGCTTTTGCGTAAGAGTTGTCAAAATCTGCAAACATTTTGTTTTTACTTTTACGGCTTTTAAAAGCTCATACGAAAAAGCAAAAACAAAATACAAGTAGTCGAATAAAAAAAAATCAAATCGGCTGCTATAGTAACTACACGTTGTATGAATTCGCCTTAATTAAAACTAATCGTTTAAATCAAAGCGAATTCATAACAGGTGGTTTTATAAGTACAAAACCAAAAATTTACACTAACAAAATATGCGCACAATGACAAAATGTTTTACAAAAAATACAGCATTTTGACTTAACGTTAACCAAGCGAATTCAATCATCTGCTTGATCAACTTCACCTTATATGAATTCGCCTTGGTTTTAATTATAACTATAAATTCAGAGCCCATTTGATTAAAAGTTCTATTAAATTATGTTTTTCGTATTGACTTAAATAAACAAATGTCAAGTAAAAAATGTGTTTTGCCAAAATTCTAAGCTAATCGAATATGCCTTACAAAATGTTGTTATTTTTTTTTTTTTTGCCAAATAACAAAATCGAAAGGTGTAAAATATAATATAAAAAGTGTACAATTTATCTACTTCTTACACTCAATCCTCAACAATTGCAGCTGATCGTTAATTAGAAAATTATTTTGTAAATATGTGGACAACAACAATTTGGTGAAATGCTCTACATCAGTCTCAACGAGCACAGCAAGATTTGAATCAACCTTCCACGCTATAAGCTTACCAAAATCTTCAATCTGCAAAAATTTTAAAAGAAAAATACAATATTGAAAAAAAAGAAACTGTAATGAAAATTGCCATTATTAAATCGTGTAGAAAGAGTGTTTGAAAGAAGGAGGATTTTTTGATAATAGGTTTTATAACTAAATGTAATGTAATATGTATTATATTTTTGGTGAATCACATCCGAAATTAAATTACACTGAAGCACTTAATTAAAGCTTTGGGTGGCTGAACATGAAAATTAGTTTCATTTATTTTTCCAAAGAAGTGTTTTCGAGGTATAGGCAAAAACCATTTTAAAGATACATTCAGCTTCTTTTGAGTTGATATATCTTATGTATAAAAGTGTACTGCACTATTTGAGTTACAGATATTTAAATTAAAAATATGAACATTTTTGGGTTTTTTTTCGAAATTGTTTCGTTTTTATAATAATGATTTTTTCGCGACCTTTTCAATTTTAATTTTGTGTTTTGCCGGCTCGTGGTCAAGGGGGTGTCGGTAGAGTAAAACAAATGATTTACTTTTTTTCTCTTCCAATATATTTCGGTTACACTACGGTAACCTTCTTCAGGGCAAATGATTTTACACGTCCGCACCGTCCGACGTGGAGCTTTATACTTTCGTTTTTATTCATTCCTTTTTAGTTGCTAAACTTTGTAAAAAAAATTATTTAATAATATTTTACCGAAAGCCACTGATTCTGAAAATGGCACACACATCATTTTCCATCACATCTAGACTTTGAGATACAGGATGCTAAAGATTTTTCTAGAGTTTGTCACAAAATAAGTTCACTTTTTCTAAATTTATTCCAACACTGTTTTACGAATCACAATTCTAAAAACTAATCGGAATTTTGCAAAAATTTCGATATCCAAAATGTTTACATTTGTATAATTCAGATTATTTTTGCATTTAATGTTTTGCAATTTTGGCAAATTATTTTTCTTTAGGAATGTCACACACATCTTTATCGAAAAGACGGCTGAGATTAAAGAGTCTGAGATCTGAGTATAAGATTTCTATCCCAAATTTTAAAACTGCTAGATTAGGACAATATAACGTCAAAAAAACACGCGTGAACTGAAGTGCGCGAACCAGAAATAAAACTTCTGCGCCGAATCTACAAAGAGATAGAAAGTTAAATATGAGAGTAGTAGGGGTAGTAGTCATTAGTAGAAATAGTTGTGGTAGTAGTAGTAGTAGTAATAGTGGTTAGTACTACTTAGTAGCATTAGTAAAAAATAATAGTAGAGATTAGTATAAAAAATAGTAGTAATTAGTAGTAGTGTTCGCAGCGATAGTAGTATTAATTAGTATTAGTAGCACTAATTACTAATCGTACTGATAGTAGTAGTAGTAGGAGGTAGTACTAGTACTAGTAGTAGTAGTTGCAGTAGTTGTAGTGTTGAATCGGTCCCGAGCGACTGAGATCTCCTGAATTGGTTGCGTAATATTTAGTCCGAAAATAGTGCCGAAACGGTCAAGAACTTGTCCTCAAATGGTCCGAAAGAGGCCGAATTTGCCCCAAGTTACATTGATACGTCGGTACTCTCATGCCCCTGAAGAAGATTTATTTCAAAAAATTTCAGGGCGAATACGTTCACTTTTACATATATTTTAACTCTGGTACCAACTAGCGTTTATAAAATAATTATTTTGAATATAAGATTTGAATAAGATTTCTATAAATATGTTCAATCCCGGACCATCTGCAAATAAACATATAAACCAGTCCTGATATACGCGCATCCCTTAAATAGGTTAGGAATCCGTTCAGGACAAACAAACATTTATTTAGGTTTATTCATATATAAATATATTGTATATATATATGTACATACGTACATATATAGATTGGTACTAAAATATTTGCATCCAACCATATTTTTTATTTTTTTTACATATATATACATCGGTTATATATATATATATATATATGTATGTATACATACATATGCTAAGTTTATGTACACACAAAATACACAGAGGATTCTTTCCCACACCCTTAATATATATTGCTTTCATACTCAGCCGCATTGCAAAGGGTGGTGATGTAATAACATTTAGAAAAAAAAGGGGACCATTGGCAAAAATGCTGTTGTTTTGTCAATATATATTACGTAGTAATGCATGGTGCTAAAAATACTAATTGAGAGCAGACATGAAAAGTCAATAACGAGCTTTGCGTGAGCTCAACAGTGACATAACCGAGATTTGCTAATTTACCAGTAGCTAATTATCCTTTTCAACCTAGAAACCTCACTTACCCGAACAAAGTCCATATCATTTCCATTTTCATAACATGGTTGTGTCCCAGTTTCCAATAGGAGATGTAAAATGTTATCACCACTTAAACGTTCCATCGCTTTTGGAGAAGATGAATACGCAAATGGTAACAGCATATTCTCTGCTGACATCGTACTTTCTCCAAACGAGATCCACGGCATTAGTTGTATTAGTTGCAAAGGTGATAGACAACAGCCGCGATGCGCGCCACTTAACCATAGTATTTCGGTAACACGCGCTGCATTACGATTATAGCATAAATCTGACGCTGCCAATGCAGGATCTTCAAACAAATTTGAAAAAGTTATATACAAAATTATTGCTTACATTCAATGGTAGTTATGGTTTTCATTTACTTACCGTAACCGTCTTCGGTCCCTACAGGCAACGTGTAAAAAGTGATGCTAGTTTTTTGTGCTAATTGCTGGCAAATCTTGGTACAAACGTTCTTGATGCGCCATGACTGCAAAAAAGTCGCACTGGCATAATATAAAGTCAACATTTTTGTACCGACGACACTGGAAGCTTTGAGAGCGTTGTATATTTAATGGACTTATTTACTGGGATAGCACTTTTCGCGTAATGAAGAATTATATCTTATAGTAGTTTGTTGCAAATATTTTTAGGGCATTTTATTGCAATCTAACAAGCCGTTGATTAAATTCCAAAGGACTTCGGTGCCACTATTGGCTGGAGGATAAAGGTTTGGGAAAAGATTAGATGTCGTAATTGCTGCTACTTTCATTCCCACCGCAATGTAGACTATTGGATGTGTCGCTTCCTTTTATTCGTTCTTCTGTCCCGTTGCACGTTGCATATAGTGACTGCGTTTCCGAAGAAGCCTCGCTCACACTTTTTTTTTTTTGCCAATTTAGTTGTCATATACTTTTCTCATTTCTACATCGCACGTCGAATTTGACAATTTCGCTGGGTTTACCTATTTTCCTCATTGACATTTATTTTTTTTTCGCTTGTTTGTTATCACCACAAATGTTTTAACACTTTCTCCACCATTTACATCAAGTTTGTTGTTTCTCTGATTTGTTATCAAAATGATTTTTTTTTTAATAAAGTTGGGATAACAACAAAACTGATAAAAAAGGAATAGCAAAACTAGATAGGAAATCTGATTGGAAATACTGAAAAGTGTGTACAAAATAAGAAAAGAAACAGTGCACATGAATACTAACCAAGAACAGTGAATAACACGGAGGTGTCAAAAATGTTTTCAAATGTCACTATTAATTTACATACATACATACATTTTAGAGCTGCTCACTATAAAATACATCGATGTTTGTACCGTTGAAATGTATAGCGAACTCACATTGATATTTTGATAGGCACCAATTAAAAATTTCGATGTTTTCGATGCATCGCATTGATTTTGCGAAAAATGTGTAATTGAAAATAAATGACTTTCTTTAGTAAGACCATGTGGTGTCCATTTATTTATTTATTTGATCACAGCGTAATATTTGGATTCGATTTCGCTAATTAAGTAATAAAAAAGTAATCAATACCCTCGTTAGCACTGATTTTAACCGACATTTTCTAGGATTTCTCTTTAATTACAAATTCGTAAGGTTTTAATCGTTTCTTTGATGACGACCTCTTGAATATGCAGTTACCCAATAGTTACACGATTAAGTTTTCATCCAAGTTGCCTTTCGCGTCGTCTTTATGACAATTTTTCCCACGTAAATAGAGGTGACGTCGAAAGCACTTCCGTTGGAGGATTGCCGTTTTTTTTTGTTCTCAAATTTGATGTAAAATTGTTTATTTTCTGAGTTTTGTATGATTTTTACAATAAATTTAAATAATGCCGCTTTATTCAATACATCGAATTTTATAATATGCATCGCATGCGAAACATCGATTTTCGGGATGTATCGGTAAACATTGAGCATCCCTAATACATTTCAATGTACGGCTGCAATATCAATATACGAAAACGGCAAATATTTAAATAAATTAGTCGGAAGTCTTCATATTTATATTAAAGGCGCTTTTAGATATCTATTACACAATATAAGAAGCCAATAATGCCGGTAAATACAAAATATTAATTTGTGTTTTTACGCTTTCTTGTTACAAGCATCTGACTCAACATAATTGTGGGGGCGGGGTCATCGCAATGAATTGAATTGAAAATCTGTACTTCATACTCATTTACTAACAATACATTTTCCAGGCATACCATTCTCAAATTAAGGAGTTTCCTCAAATGGTGGGAAATATGGCGATTTTACCATTACGCACTCAGGCGCGCGGTCCTGCTCCTTCCGCCAATATTGAAAACGATATCATTGATGAGTCACTTTATTACTTCAAAGCGAATGTTTTCTTTCGGACCTATGAGATTAAGGTAATGTGAACTTACGTGCGTACTTAAATTTCAAAGTAGTTTATTTTTATATTTATATTGGTTTCTTTAGTCGGAAGTGGATCGCGTGCTTATTTACATTACACTCTATATAACAGAATGTTTAAAGCGCTTACAACGCTGCAGTAATAAAAATCAAGGTGCACAAGAAATGTACAGCTTAGCAATATCTAAGTTTGATATACCTGGGGATGCTGGTTTTCCATTGAATGCTGTTTACGCTAGGCCACAAAATCCACAAGAATCTGGTAAACGATTTACTACATATCACTTGCGTGCATTCACCACTATGAACATTTATGCTACTTATAGATTTGATGCGCCAATATTTTCTTCAACTGCGACATGAAATTGGAAATCGTGTCTGCGAAAAAGTATTTAACTCTGAAGATGGCAAGCCTAATAAATGGTGGATTTGCTTTGCTAAAAAGAAGTTCATGGAGAAATCTTTATCTGGTCCCGGACAATAAGTACAATTACAACTGCTTTCCGAAGTATACTTCAAGCTGCTTATTTTTTTAATCTTTGTGATTCCATTTTTTTTATAATCGCAAAATGTAGACAAACTATGTATAATTAATAGGTGTTTATACACGAAAAAAACATTAAGATTTCCAACTTTAACTAACGCATTTATTGGAAAAATATTCAATATATTAACTTTAAAGATAACGGGCTTTTGCCAACAAATTTATTCAACGATATAAATGGTCGGCTTGCAAATTAGACGCAATCTCTGATTCCCACTTGTCGCCGTTGCATAGCAACTTCTCTTTGTTGTACAACAATTCCTCGTGAGTTTCAGTAGAGAATTCGAAATTAGGACCCTCTACTATAGCATCGACTGGGCAAGCTTCCTACAAACGCATTTTCCAGGTAAATAAATATCGTTATGAATTAATTTCTTTAGTAAGTACCTGACAAAAACCACAATAGATGCACTTTGTCATGTCGATGTCGTAACGTGTTGTACGTCTGCTGCCATCCGACCGTGTTTTTGCTTCAATAGTGATAGCTTGCGCTGGGCAAATCGCTTCGCACAATTTGCATGCAATGCAACGTTCTTCTCCACTTGGATAGCGTCGCAGTGCGTGCTCACCGCGGAAGCGAGGGCTTAGCGGACCCTTCTCAAAGGGATAATTAATTGTTGCTGGTTCTTTGAATATATGCGCCAAAGTAACAGCAAAACCACGAAACAGTTCTCCTAAAAACAAGGTAGTTGCGGCCCGGTCAGTAATATCATTTATTTCCATACTCAATTCCTTATTGTTGACATAAACATAACCTTTGGGTACAGACACTATATCCTTTCCAGATGAACACACACGGAGAGTAGTTCCAAACATACGCTGACCTGTGTCGACATTAAAATGTAAAATTAAAAATTTGTATCGATTTTACAGAATATGACATAACTTCCATAACCTCAACCAATTTTACGTCTGATAAAAATGCAACTTTCAATTACAAATCCACCAACGAAAATCTTACCATTTCGTGAAAGTGTGAAAATTTTAGCAGGGAAAGACATCTTGGCTGCGAAACAAGTTCCAACCTACAAATTTATTATTTTGCTGACGATTTCGTGTATAGTGCTCCAAACAATGGCCGAAAACAATTATTGCTACCCTTGTTTTATTTTGACTTTCTTCGGCGTAAATCACAATTAGACAAATGTCAACGAAGTTTGTTGTGCTCAGCTATCCTCTTTATCTTTCGAGAACTGTGCTGCCAAATTTTAATAATGCCAATTAGAATAAAATTATTGGTATTTTGGATTAATTTTGCTAAAAATTCAACCATGAGAGCATATAAACATCGTTTAGAATAATAAATTTAAATAATATTGACCAATAAAAACATATTTGATTTCGTTTTTGCCGAGAAAAACATAGGAAAAATACTGAAAATTGTTTCTCCCAAGGACCACAATAAGAATTGATTGAATTAAATTGTCCGGTATAAGCAAAAGCGTCAATCAAAAAAATAAACATGAATAATTTATTTAATAAAACAATTAAGTTTAACAACCTTGGACGGACATTAATTCCATTAATAAATATAAAAAAATGTGACATTATCCTTATTCGTCAGTTCTCAAAGCAGGAATCAAAGCTAGCAAAGTAAGTTTTTTATTGTATTGAAAATCGCGTAGCACGTTATGAAATAAATCGAGTGTTTTCCTTTGCAATCGCAATAAATGCGCACTTTCTGCATTAAGCAGTGAAAGGAGCGGAGGGTCTAAAAGGAAAAAGTGCAATTTGATTACATAACAAAATACAATCATGCGGTATAGCAATGGCATATTAATTCCTTCCACTTTCTGATAGATTAGCTGAAGTGGGACGTTTGGAGACGGCCAAACTAGATGGAAAGTATGAAACTGGTCAATTGTTTTTACATCGTATATTCGGTTATCGCGGCGTGGTCCTTTTTCCATGGTCTGCACGCGTATACGATAGGGATCAACATAATCCGAGTAAGCAGAAGCAAAGAATAAATGCGGATAGCTCCTCCGCAGCAGCAATCGGAAACGAGAAAGGTAAACGGGGTACAACCGAAAACTCAACTACTGAACAGGGAAGTGCAGACGTGCAATCAACTGCCGGAGATGTAAATACGGGCTCAACTTCCACTGCCGGTAGTGCAGACACTTCCGCGAAAGAGGTGAAGGGCAAAGTACACACATTCTATCAGGTGTTGATCGACTCACGAGATTGTCCGTACATAGTAAGTAGATTTTTTGATTGCATTTTGTGAATATATTAAAAAAAAAAGCTTAACTTTCTTCTAGCGGGCCCAAACTGAAGCAGTAACTTTTTTAGGAAATCAAGACTCGAACCGCAGTCTATACGCTATACCAGGTCTAGATTATGTAGGACATGATGACATAATGCCCTATTCGACGGGAGAGAAGCATCCGCTTCAACACGAACTCTTCGATAAGTTTTTAACGCATGTTCCAGATAAAGATCCACCTTTTGAGGGACAAGATACCTTGAAAGCGTGGCAAGAGAAAAATCACCCTTGGTTGGAACTGAGCGATGTACATAAGGAGACAACGGAAAATATACGTGTAACTGTGATACCGTTTTATATGGGCTGCCGCGAAACACCTGCCTCTTCTGTTTACTGGGTAAGCACATATTTTTTTTTTCTTTGTATTTTTGCTTTTTACATTTCCTATTGTAACGTACCTCTTTAAAGTGGCGCTATTGCATTCGGCTGGAAAATTTAGGTGTGCTCAGCGTGCAGCTACGTGAAAGACATTGGCGTATCTTTTCGCTCTCGGGCACTTTAGAGACCGTGCGTGGACGTGGTGTGGTTGGACAGGAACCCATTCTCAGCCCAAGACTGCCGGCGTTTCAATACAGCAGCCATGTTAGCCTGCAAGCGCCTAGTGGACACATGTGGGGAACATTTCGGTTGGAACGTGAAGACGGTCACACGTTCGATTGCAAAATACCTCCATTTTCACTAGAAAGTAAACCTGAAGAACCAGGCACTGGACTCTCTTCTAATACGGGTACAAACAGTGGTGGCAATAAACCGGATACTGTCGAATAATTCGTTAAAACCCCCATATATGTATTTATGCAATCGGTAAGGTAAGGCTTAACGAAAACAATATAACTTAGGAAATGGGATTGATGTATAGTGCATACAAACGGACGTATCCCAATTTGGGATGACAAATAATTATTAATAAGTTTAAGTAGTTTGCGTCTATTTATGAAGTACATAAAATATTTCTCAATTACTAAATGCTTGTGTATAGATAATTCTAATATAAAAACAATAAGCAAATTTAAGACAATTTTGAGAATAAATTACGAATATGTTTGGTTTGTTTAAACAAAACGGTTGTAATCTATTTGTTTACGCTACTAAGGTAATAACAACAAAACAAAATTGTATATGTGGATATTAAATTTAATTCTCGACAGCTTTTATATTTGATGGCTTCAATTGAGCTTGAAAATTGAGTGGGCGCATGTTATCGCGTATACCGAATAATTCTTGAAGTGCATCGAGGGAAGCTGTTTTTATCGCGGTGGCAATGTCCTCGCCAAAACCTGGAAGTAGGAAGAAAATAAATATTTATTTATTTAATTTTCCAATTTACATGGTTATAAAATAAAATCTTTTTTTATTGGGAGAATATAGAATTCCATAGGTCCAATTTTTTAGTGTGAGTTAAACCAAAATATATTTAATCAAATAGAAATGATTTCGAGAATGTGCACTTTTAAACTCCAAATGAAATGTCAATTCTTTAATTCCTTTTCTTTCCAATTTTTAACTGTGATTTGGGCAACTGAACTCAAATATTAATATAAAAAGGAAGAACGAGCAGTAAGCTGTGTGTGGCAGGAGCCAAGACAATTCAAACAGAATTCCTTGTGGAATTTTATTTATTGTGAAAATACAATAACTACTAAAATTGTTCTGATTTTAAGAAAATTTTCATCAGGGATCATAGCAGTCACAATTTTTATTATAAAAATCGATCTTTAACAATTATTATTTTTTACTTTTAATTTTTTTTTATTTTAAGTAAATAATATATCACAGTTATTTTTGATTTTAATATTATATGTCTCTTATTTTTAAAAGTCAACAATAAAAATTATTTCAGTCATACATATATGTACAAGAAGTTGTTTTCTATGATAAATTATGATTTTCTTTTTTTTTTTTACTTAAAAACATAAAAGTCACTAACTAATTTTTATTGACGAATATTATTTATAAATGTAACTGACTAATTTTTTATTGAGGACTATTATAATTAAAAGGCTTCAGTAGGTGTTATCCTAAGGCATATAATGTAGAAATAAAAAATAACTAGCCACAAATGCACCCCTCATCCTCACTCACAATTGGAACACTACAGACATTAAAAATATATTTCATACCGCTCCAGATCGAAACACATAGATTCCATTTACCACACTTCAACCTGGTACCAGTCCATCAACACCAATGAAAGCAATATCCACACATTTTTAAATCTCACTGCCGACTGTACTACAAGATTAGACACTATAAAATTTGAACGTCTGCGACTAGGCTATACCAATATAACGCATAAACATATTATTGAATCTACACCCCAACCACCGTGTGAGTTCTGTAACTCACCGAATTTAACTATCCCACATTTGCTAATTGAATGCCGCAACTTTCAAACTTTCAAATCCTAACATTTCTCAAATGCACTAATCTATACTATAAGATTTAAACAATCAAATTCAAATATCCAGGCTAGTTTAATGAATATCTCGGAGAGCTGAAGGTCTGAGTTATCATTGCCCCCTTACTAATTAGCTTATAATTTCAATTATAAGGTAATCCTTCTAATAATAATAATAATAATAAAATAACTAATACTGCAAATATAATAATTAACATAAAAATCCTAAAAAGTTCTTAAAAAAAAGAAATAAGGAATTCTTATTTATTCGAATTTTGTATAAAAATTAAACAAAAAATTATTGAAAATTTTGATATTTCTTTTAGTAGTATAACATTTCCTTCACAGCGGATTTTTCAATGACAGTTTTCATGAATTTCATATTTACAGACAGTTTGTTTGAAATTATAATGAGCTTTAGCAAATATGGTGCATGCATCACAAAGGGTTAATTAGTTTGTTTACACTTTGTTGACATAACAAGTCAAGCATGAGAATTCGACTGGGTTGTCACTACTATCTTATTGAATAAGCCTTGGGTTTAATTATGGTGAATTTTTTAAACTATGTTCAACTCTTCTAGACGTAAATTTAACGAGGAAATGGACTGTAATAGGAAATTTTTAGTAAGCTTGATTAAGAATAAATTATGTGGATTGTTTCGAGACTTCAGAACTTTGGGAATTCGAAATCAAAGTACATATATATACAAAAAAGAACCTTAGTTATTTAAGTTTGTTAACGGATGAGTTATTGTGGTTATTAGAAAGCATAATTGAACTTTAGGTGACAACTTATAAATTCTTATAGTACATATGTTAATGTGTGTACATATGTACATATATACTCTACCTACTACTTAATAATATTTAGTAATACTTCAAAAAGCTTACCACGTCCAATAAATTTCTTATTTGCATATATTCCCACGTGATATGCTGCCAATATAGTATTTTTACCGCACTCCCCAATTAAGCGTGGCTCCAGTTCACCCAATCTCCGTTCGTCGCAAATTTGCTTCAGCATTTTTTCCGGATCCTCAATGTTCCATATTCCAAGTAAATCTCGTTGATTCATTTGAGTGCAAATGAAATCTCTAATGAAAAGGAAAGCACGTTCTTGTCCGTTGGACTGTTCGATTGCACCGATCACGGCAAATAAGGAACGGACAAAGGATTCCTTTGGAGGGGGATAATGTGCATCAAGCAGTAATTCTTTCATTCCCAGATGCGCACCAATATAGGATAACATTTCGGTACTGAGCAAATACTGTGTAAAAGCATTTATACCCTCCAAAGGCACATTCGGAAATAAATGCTTAAGATAAGCTCGTACACATTCATTGGCTAAATAAGCGCCACGTTCAGATAGTTGGTTGTTATCTTCAATCTTTATATCGGATTCTTCAATGTCAAGATCGATTTGGCGTTGTTGTTCTTTTTCCACATATGAAGGTTGTGTGAATGCGGTCTGTAGCATAGACGTTTCGAAATCTTCGTGCAGCCGCTTACCAAACGCAAATAGTTCAGCTCGGTAGTTCCAATCGATAAAACCGGAACGAGGTTGTGGCGTTTGTGGTCCTATTTTTTTCTGCCGCCTGCGAAGTTCACGTAATGTCGGCGCCACCCAACGCTTAAAACAGCGTGTTTGATCTAAAATTTAATTAGCATGTAGAGGCAGTATCACTTCTGTAAAAGAAAATTTTCATTATTTACCTAGTACTGGGGACTTGTTAATTCCATTTGTCTGAGTTAATATACGTAAAGTAGTGCGAAGGATCGACATTTCTCCAATCTCTGCCCGTCTAACTATCCTAAAATAATTACTCCAATATCGTCAATTTGAATAAACAGCTGATATACAGGAATGAACAATAGCTATCGATAGTATCAGGAAATCATAGCATTGATCCCGTACTGTCGAAAAATGAACAGTGAGTGAGTGACCAACAACTACAAATCTCGTAATAAACGTATTTGTAATCGCATGTGAGTAAAAAGTTGATGGCGGAGGGCTTTTGAAACGTTTTTTAATACGAACCCCATATCCCATATATCCTTTTTGTTAATTTTCAATCAATTTTACTAAATAAATCTTGGAACACGTTTTTAGGGTTCTCTTTATTACATTTCCCTTCAATTCTCAGTAAACAAACATGGGGTCTAAAAGCGCGAAATCACTGCCCGGTATATTTGGTTCATGAGTGAGATAGTAACTCTAAATAGTACGCGATCGCTTCTTTAATTATTGAAGTTGCTATAATGTTTATGCTTTAAAAAAAATTGAGTTTTGTTTTAATATATTGTATATTTCGATATGGCATCTCTCATAAAAAGAATGTGTCTAAAAACGTGAAATTGGCAGCACTAGCTGTATTTATTTTAACACAGCGTCGCCATTGATATAGTGCCGCAAAATATTTTCATTTCTGGCGTTATTAGTGGAAAATATTGTGTATTGTGCAAAAAGTGTAGAAACTAATATTCATACGAATTAAACTGTGTCGTCGCGAATAGCTACACAATTTTTATAAATGGCTTTACAAACTTATGGAGACAAGCCTGTGGCTTTTCAGTTGGAGGAGGGTGGGGAATATTACTATGTTGGCTCCGAAGTAGGCAACTATATGCGCTTATTCCGTGGTATTCTATATAAAAAATATCCTGGTATGACCCGATTAGTACTCTCAAATGAGGAACGTAAGAGGCTAGCCGATTCTGGATTGAGTTCGCACATATTGGCCAGTTCAGTGTCTCTATTGCGTGCCGTTGAAGTTGACGACATTATTGCCGGTAATGATGAAAAGTAAGTTGCTTTTTGTATATGTGGTGATGATATATATATTCATATCCACCCTTTTAATTGATTTTAGATATCGCGCTATATCGGTCAACACATCGGAAACCCCACTACCCCGCGAGAGTAAGTCAAAAAAACAACCTCAATACGTTCCCACCATGCCGAACTCCAGTCACTTAGATGCAGTACCACAAGCTACACCAATAAATCGCAACCGCGTCCATACGAAAAAAGTTCGTACTTTCCCTATGTGCTTTGATGATACCGATCCAACCGCTAATATTGAAAATGCAGCACAAAAAGAATGTTTAGTACCCATACGTCTGGACATGGAGTTAGAGGGGCAGAAATTACGTGACACATTCACTTGGAACAAAAACGGTGAGCTTTTTCTAAATTGCAGTATAATTAAAAAAAAGATAATTATATATCCTTGTTTTTAGAGAGCATGATAACACCGGAGCAATTTGCCGAAGTGCTCTGTGATGATTTGGATTTAAATCCCATTCCTTTTGTACCCGCTATTGCACAAGCAATTCGGCAACAAATTGAAGCCTTTCCGAATGAACCACCAATATTAGAAGAAGGTTGTGATCAGCGTGTTATTGTTAAGCTTAACATCCACGTCGGCAACACCTCCCTTGTTGATCAAGTTGAGTGGGATATGTCTGAGAAGAATAACAACCCCGAGGAATTCGCAATAAAATTATGCGCTGAGCTTGGTTTGGGAGGAGAATTTGTTACGGCTATTGCCTACAGTATAAGAGGTCAATTATCCTGGCATTGCCGTACTTACGCCTTTAGCGAGGCACCGTTGTCGACTATCGATGTTCCATTTCGAAATCCCAGCGACGCTGATGCATGGGCTCCATTCCTTGAAACACTAACAGATGCTGAAATGGAAAAGAAAATACGGGATCAAGATCGTAATACACGCCGTATGCGTCGTTTGGCCAACACAACTACCGGATGGTAGATTTTTAGCATTTGATTTCAACAAATTTTATTCGAGGATCAATAGCTGTCGCAATATTGCACATTATAACAAAATGCAGGAAAAATGCTGTAACTTTACCAAGTCTGCCGTTTAGATATTTGGCATTAGAATATTGCTAGACTGTGATTTTACGATAAACTAATTTGGCATTTAATTAATTAATAATTAAAATATTGCGGCAATTATTGAGTGTTTCGACCAACCCCATGCCGACGTATATACATACAACGTATTTATATTGCTTGTATCCGAGTATATTGATATTAAATATTGTAAACGTAGTTTGTATGTTTGCTAATTTCCAATATAAATTAATGTAAAAAAGAACGAACTCTTTT
The DNA here is from genome assembly GCA_951828415.1 of Anomoia purmunda. NCBI lineage: Eukaryota > Metazoa > Arthropoda > Insecta > Diptera > Tephritidae > Anomoia > Anomoia purmunda. The sequence goes on from OX639993.1 coordinate 23,318,990, forward strand.
TAAAAGACTTTTATTTTAAGACTTTGAGATCGAACTTGTTTAGGACAATTTCGGGATTTGGTCCGCGATCACTTCTGCTTCAGTTTTAACTTATTTCCAACCTAAAAAAAAACAAACGTTAAAATGGTTAATTTCTAATTTTTAATAATTTTTAAGTAAAAACTTGTTCTCAAAATTTTTTTGTTTCAATCAGAAATAACAGTTCAATTTTATTTTTCCGGTTGAAATACAGTTAAAACTTATTTTCTTTCTTTTCGTCCAGCAGGAAAATTAATATCTGGCTTATTTTTTAGATAAAAAAAAACAGTTAAAATGTTTCTTATTTTTCGGACAAAATTAAAAGTTTACATATTCACAATACAATATGTTTTAATTTAAAAAAAATTGATAGTAAAAACTAAATTCTTTTTAATTGTAGTTTACCATTTTCTGTAAATATATTTTGTAATTTAATTTCTTCAATTTAAGCCTCAAGTTGTTCACATTTTACAGCAATGATTCGAGATTCAATTTATACATAGGAACGAAATATTTTTGTCTTAAACGATTACAGTCAAGCTCTTGCTTAAAATCAACTTTCCGGCTTTTCGACTATCCAATACCTTTGCACTGGATATGATAAAGTTAGAATTTTGGTTAAGATGGGTCTGTAAAGATCATTATTCAAGCTTATGGTCGCGTATTTCTTTAAAAAGCCTAACTCGGAACAGCTCACATCGCAAGGCTCAACTCGGTTGGGATATTAATTTCACTAAATGGAATGACGAGTTTGAACGGGGTAGGCCGATCTAAACAGGGTTAGATCGCCGAAACAACAGTCCTTGGCCGGGTGAAACCCGGGTCATTCCGGTACGTACAACCGACTGTCGTGGGAATGCCCCTCTCCCTCTGGTCCAACCCTGTCGAAACTGCACGTTTCCTGGGCCTCCCCCTAGATGAGTTCGACGACAACGACCATGGGTGAATCCGCTCTTTACGGGGCGCGACTAGCCGCTACAACAACAACAACGAGTTTGAACGTTCAAAATCAATTTTTAATTGTAGCGTATAGTCCATTACCAAGACCTCTACAAATATAATAGTAATACAATTGTAACTTTTATTTTTTTATAAAAAAAAGAATGCCCTTTATTTTTACTTTTATATTTGAATGAAAATATAGTCAATTTTTAACTTTTATATTTGACCAAATCACATCGGTGTAAAATTAAATTGATAGATTTTTTTTGAAAAAAAATCATAAGAATTACGGTCACTAGTTTTTGCTTAAAACCCTTTTTTCGGAATGGATTCCAGTACTTTGTATATGGTACATCGAAGTGGCTCATATTCCCCTTATATATACTACATAATATTTCGTCTTGAACCAAAACATCCAGTACTTATTCTAATTTCACTTGTCAGTGCTTATAAAAAACTAATATTTTTTAAATACAAAATTATAATTAACAAGCAAAGCATCTTAGTAAAACTCTTCGCTATATAAACTTCAACTTTCAGTCGTATCGCCTTTGTCCTGATCCGTATCACCACTGTAGAATTCATTTTTTGGCTCGACCATTTTATCATCGTCTGCCTGCGTTATCCGCACATCTGGATCCGATTCCTCTTTTACTCGCACTTCCTCCATATCTATTGCATCTGGTGGCATTTGTACCATTTGTACGCTTGGTGAATGCTGACACATCTTCAGATTCTCGTAAACATGTTTTACTATCAACTCCAAATATTGTTTAGAATTTGCGTTTTCCTGACGCGAGTTCACATCCGGATGTAGCGTAAAATCAGGTGCGAAAAATTCCAAATATTCTGACATCGGCAAGTCATTCGGGATGTTTTCGTCAACCAGTAAGGATGTTTCATGTGTCCAACAACGAGCCACGTTTCGTAAGGTATAACCCCCGCCACCCACTACCAACGTTGGCACGTTTAATCCCCTAACGAATTTCACACATTCGCCATGGCCACGTGTGCTGAGTGAAAAACAGCCCAAGCGATCACCTGCCAATGAATCCGCTCCACATTGCAAGACAATCGCTGTAGGTCGATAAAAATCCATTACAGCCGAAATTATTGGTTTAAATACTTGGAAATAGCTATGGTCGTCAATGCCTTCTTTCAATGGAACATTTACGCAGTAATAGCGTCCAGATTCAGCACCTATTTCATACATATCGCCGGTGCCTGGGAAGAAATAGTTTCCATATTTATGAAAGGATACAGTCATTACACGATCAGTGAGATAAAATGCTTCTTGCACTCCATCGCCATGATGAACATCGATATCAATGTACAAAACTCTTGGATTATATTTAAGTAGTTCAAGTATGCCTATGACTATGTCGTTGACATAACAAAAGCCTAAAACAATATGACCAGAAGTTAGAGAAAAAATTATTATTTTGCAATAGCTTGGGTACTCACCTGAAGCTTCAAATTTTTTCGCATGATGTAGGCCGCCTGACCAATTAATACATATATCACTGTGATTTTGATTTAACTTTTGTGCACCTTCGAGCGAAGCACCTGTATACATTGCGCAAAACTCGAATAATCCATCAAAAACCGGGCAGTCTTCACCTACGCTGAAGTGTGACAAATATTTTGTATATCCAACCGCTGGAAACAACAAAAAATGGTACCATTAAATCAGAACTCAAAATGTAATAAAATTGCCTTGTAATACTTACTATTGCACTGAATGTTTTGCGGAGTGACTTTTTGCAGAAAGTCAATGTACTCTTCACTGTGAAATCGAAGCATGTCCTGTGCACTTGCCCTTTGAAAATATCAAAAGAAAAAATATGTTTTTATTTGTGTCTGCAAGAAATTACATTATGTGTATACTTGTAAGGTCGATAGATCTTCATCTTTTTGTGGAGACCATAGTTCATTACTAGACTATGGGTTACCGACAAACGTTGGGGCTTCATTGGATGTCCTGGGCCATAATGAAAGTTCCCCACATCTGGATTGTAAAAGTATGAAACACGTCGATTGGTGTCGGTTGTCATTGTTCGTAGGAGCTCACCAAAGTTTTAAATTTATAAGTTACGGTAAATTATTAATCAAACTGTTCTTATATTTTCGTCACTAAATATGAACCGTTTTACAAATAATATGACTAGCAGTACAAATACTATCAACACCAGTTGACGCGTTGTACTAAAGTCCAATTCTCCTAGGTTCATAACGTGCTCAGAATTGAATTAATTTGAATTACGTTTTTCAACAATGGATCACAAATAAATTATTCACAAATCACTTTATACTGTATGCAAAAATCTAATCAAATAATTTAATTCCGTAAAATTTCCGGCTATTGTTTATCCTCACATATAGAACAGTGATGGGCGCCAAAGAGAATATGGGCACTATCGAATAAAAAATTAGGAAATCAGTCGATAACCTAAAAATTTGTATTCATTCGATAGTTGTCAAGAAGACATTTGATGAGTGTATTTCTTTAGTAATGAGGAAATCATTGCACGAAATAAATTAAAATTAAATTTTAATAAAAATAAATTTTAAATATTACTAATAACTGTTTGCCCTGCTGTGTGACATGTTTTTGCACGGTATGTATCTGCAAGTGTAGATATGACTTTTTACATTAATATGCATAAATGTTTACTTTTTCATCAGACAAAATTAGTTGTTTTTTTGTTTTCTTTTATGTTTCAAAAAGCCCGAAGGACATGTAATTAAAAACAAAAATACGGCTAATTCGACCGACAGCTCCTATTACATATATATTGGAGAATTGGCATTTAAACATGGAAATACATATCGTGTAAACTTACTTTTGAATGGAAATATTAAAAGTTCTTTTCGTTTCTGTCGAAAAAACAAACTGCATGCGTGGGGCTGTGAGTTTGAAATTTATTTTATATTGTTAGCAAACTTTGAAAGTATTCAGACTGGGCCTCAGCGGGTTTACCGGTTTTTAAAGTTGGCATATCTGAACGCAGTCATATGGTTTGAATCGATAAACAAATAAATAAATATCGATAGTTTTTCACTACTACTATCGAGTATGAATATCGGGATGCCGGTACTGAAATAAACAAATTTTTGAAGGCCTCGATTTAAAATTTTCTCTGCGAAAAGAATAATTTATTTTTTTACAAATTGTACCGATCAGCAAATTTTATGTTGAAAATGCTGCATACTAATTGCAACAACAACACACTAGAGGCACAAGTTAACATAGTAAAGCGATTGGAGAATTTAAACAAATGGCAGGAAGAACAAAAGCGTCAGCTGGATGAACGCCAGAATATGCAACGAAAAATGCTTGGTTTGGAGCACCAAAACATGTATGAGAAAATGGGGCTTCTTGTTAGCGACGTAATTGCAAATAACGGAGATGGCGGCGGTGACTCATCAATGGATTTAATGAAAAAATATGAAAAAAAGGAAAATTTAGAGGTTGACAGAGAAATCGCAGACATGGAAAATAGATTATTTGAAGGTAGCAATAACGCTCTTGCGAACATTTCAAATCAAATAAACTACAATGCTTATTGCAATAATGAGGAGCTTGTATACAAAGATACAAAACCAAAACGACCATATCTAAAACGCGGAGAAGGTATAAAGCAGCGTTTCAAAATCTCTCCCGAATCCTTGCGACTCAATAACTTGCCTCGTTATAAGTTCGCTACAACGCACCCAAAAATTAAAAATTTACAACGACGCAGACTAGCTCCTAAGGTGAAACCTCCGATGGAGAATATAAGCGGAAAAGTAAAAACAGTCGAATCTGTAGACGAACCAAACCAACAAGATGTTAATGAAAAACAATTTGAAAGAATGCTGACCAAATCAAGGCCTGGCTATTGCTCCACACCTGATCCAAATATTTCAAAAACTGTCATGTCGTCGATATCTATTACTTTACCCAAAGTGCGATTGGCTCAGAGCGCAACTATAGAATCCAATACGTGTGAGAGATATGAAGAAAATGAACAGGAGCATAATGTTGAGCCATATGTAGGGATTACGTGGTCAAAAGTACTCGACTCACAACAGGTAAAGGCAATACCTATAAATGAAATACGGGCTGCTGCCGTTAAATCTGAAAATAAAGCAAATACTTGTAAAAATAAAAATATTGAGGATGATGAAAATTTAACAATTTTCGAACTACTTGAACGACAAGCAAATCAAGGAACAATCGATATGAATTCTTCTTGTGTGAAAATGTTTCTGAATCATAAAAATAATTCCGAACAAAATCAGGAAAATGACTTTGATATTCCTGTAGATCAACGCTATGCAGATAGCAATTTGCGACCGACCGTTGAAGAGGTTTTACGAGACGATTCAGATGATGACGGCAATAGTTCTGAGGGTATTGAGGAAAGAAGCATACGCTGTCAAATGCCTACAGTATCAACATACCTTAGTGAAGAATCGAAAAATGATTCATCCTTGAACGGCGATAAGGTTAATTTACATGTTCGCTTCTCAGAAGAAAATACAACTTGCGAATATGAGAAGCCCGATGATATAACATCGGATAACTCTTACACATTGGACGATGATACAACATCCAATAAGAGTTCTCATTTATTTCATCAGTTCAAAGACGCACTGTTTAACGCATTGCTAAATCAGAGTGATGGTGAAGGCAACAATACAGAACCGAATCTGATAGTGCAATCACCACCATCTGCGCTTACGCAAGAGCTACAAGAGAAAAGTAATATAATTAAGTTACGACTAGAAGAGCTGGAAAAAGAGATAGCTGCCTTCAAAAGCAACAATATGGATTTGATGCGCGCCAAGCAGGAATATGAAATGGAGCGAGCACATTTCAGTCAGGAGCGCAATGAAGCACTGGATCGTTTGAAAGATGAGAAGATTCAATTGGAAATGTATTTACATGACGAACGTATGAAAATTGAAGAAGACAGACGAAAATTTGAACAACAATTTCGTGTACATAAACAAACCTTGATAAATAAGGAGCGGAAAGAAATTACAAGCCTCCGAGCCGAAGTGGAGTCATTGCAAATGCAGCTAAAACAAAAGGATCAATTACATGCATCTGCGCAGGCGCGTTTGCGTGTGCAAATTCGAAATTTGGAACGTGATCAAAAACAACTATATGAAGATATCGAGCGTCTAACAAAGGAAAACAAACGTTTACAAAATGAAAAGCAAAAGCTTGAACGAGAGGGTAATAACAAAATGCTTATGGAAATAAATAGAAATATTGCAAAATTGGCACCCAAATTGGTGAGTATTGTGATTTTTGATTGTCGTATTCCATTTATAGATATTGAATTATTTTGAAACGAATTTCCGTTATTTACATATATTCCAGACCGCTGCCAACTCTTGCAATTCAAGCCCAGACTATTCCGAATCAATTAATCGCTCTTATAGCAAAAGTCCAAAATCAACGGCATTTCCGCAACCAAATCAAAAGCTCAATTTTAAGGCTCAACGTGTAATAAAGGCCCCACCGAATACACGAAACACGAGCAAAACCGATATAACGAAAGATGTGGAAAATTTGTGTTCTTCACGAAAGTCTGAAACGCCCATTAGGCACGATGAATCCGATGCTGCTGATCTTGCAGATGACGATGACGACGATGATGATATTATTTCGGAATTGCATACAACTCATAATAACAAAAGTCTAAAATCCCTGCAAAGCTCAAATCGTTCAAACACAAATGAAATGATCACAGATGAGAATGAGGTTGAGAAGCCTGACAGATTGGACTCTGTAACGGGTAGTATTGGCTCAAAAGGAAAAGGAAATGGCCGATACAGCAATGAAACAGGTGAGAATTATCGACGCGAAATTATCAATCCAGATGGTAGCAGAGATATTTGGTACCCGAATGGTAATTTAAAGAAGATCTCATCAGATGGAATGAACATACGAATGTTGTACTTCAACAAAGACATAAAAGAAACTAATGTCAATGAGGGGACTGTCAAATACTACTTTGCTGAAACGAATACTTGGCATACCACATATTTGGATGGATTAGAAATAACTGAATTTCCAAATGGCCAAATCGAACACCGTTACAAAAATGGGGTGGTCGAAATTCACCTCCCAGACCACTCCATAAAAATTATAAATCCAGCGGAACAAGATAAATTGGAGGAGTGGCGATTTGCTGATGGCACCAATCTAATACAAATGCGAAATGGTGATAGAGTTTTAATTTTACCAAATGGTCAAAAGGAGATACATACCAAACTTAGTAAACGACGTGAATATCCCGATGGCACAGTTAAGCTCGTCTACCCTGACGGAAGTCAAGAGACCCGATACTCCAATGGACGAGTTCGATTGAAAGATAAAGACGGCAATCTTGTAATGGATACAGAGAGGACGTGATAATTAATTTATTGGGTGATGTAACTTCACCAATGCTCTGTGTTAACTTTAAATTCAATTGTAAAATAAAATATAAAAAAATTGCGAGTATTATTCAAAAACCAAAAATCGGATTAATTTGTTTATAACGTTTATTTAGAAAATATGTAAACATATACTAATGGTACTGACTATACATAAGTTGTACATGCGTACATTAAATTAATTTGGTTCAGAAACTGTATCATCTTCCTCCTCAGGTGGATCAAAATCTCGTATTTTCACATCGGCGTCTTCTCCGTATTGTACAACATTGTCTATTTGAAGTAGCAAATCTTGAATACTTTCCTCATCGTCAATGTTCAACGGAACGAATCGGACTAGACTGAAAATTATTTGAAAGGCAAACAAAAATAAATATTTATAAAACAATACAGTATACATATTTGTAGCATTATATTATAGTTTTATATTCTTATTATGTAAATAAAATTGATTATAGGAAGAAAGTTTGTGACGATTTGTCTCTCAAAGTACTGCACCATTTTTAATAATTATTATTTTAAAATTAATGAACTGTTGTGGAATGCAACAGTGGCAAACTTATACAAAAAAATCAGAATTACATATAAAACTCATATTTGAACATCGAACAAAATACATATTTAACAATGCATAAGAAAATACGCTGGGTATTTCCTAGTTATTGTATAAACTTTAAAAATAAAATTTTGAAAACTAGAAAAAAAATTGTCAAAGTTTCAACCAAACCGAAAATCAGAAAACGTGTCCTTTTCTATTTGATCTTTTTCGTTCAATTCCATCACAAATTCCATTTAATCAGATTCTAATTTCAATAAGCTAAAGTTAAATAAGTTCTGGTACGGTGAAATTAGAAAGATTTTCGGTTAGAGGAACGGTGGGAGTGAAGCAACTTCTTGGTAATCGACGTTCTTTGGTAATAGATAGTTTTTTGTTTTTAATAGTCTGGCCACACTAACGTTGCTGCCAACATAAAACGAAAGAATTGGTGCAGCCATTTTTAACAGCGTAATTTTTCGGTATTTCTCACACGGAGTTCCACAATCCAGAACGCACTAAAAAGCTGAAATCACTCTATTTTTGTGGGATTTTTTTTTATAGTAAATTAGAGTATAGAAAATATCAACAAACAGTGGTTTCAGAGATATTTCAAAACTTGAAATTTAATTGCATACTTCGAAAATATCACAAATGGACATTTCGCAGGTGCAAATGGTGCGCTCTGCGAAAGATGTCGATATGTTATGTGTCGACAATTACCTATATCATTTTGTTGATCGTGGCAAGAAGAGATGTCGATGGGTATGCAATAAACTGAAAAATAAATACCAGCAATGCCGGTCACGCATAGCCACTGTTATAGTGAATGGAGACGAGTCCCGGCACCGAATAGTGCGAGTAACAAATGAACATACGCACGAACGTTGCTCTGAAAAGGAAATATCTAAGGTAGTTGAACGAAAGCTTCAAGCCGACTTGGCCGGCAAACCGTGCACGTTGAAGGACAAGCAGCGCCATACCGTCAGGGTAGAAGGGGCCAATTCTAGTGTACAAAATGATGACGATATGGAATCCGATGAGTGGCCTGCAGAGGATGAGGATGATATGTTTCCTAAGCAAACTAAAGTGAAAACGCTGGCTAGGGAAGCTATTGCTTACGAAGATACCGCCTCTGGAGGAGAATTTTTCAATTTTGATGTACGTATCTATATACATATGTATCTAAAAGTATACTTATGTTTAAACATTTGTTATACATATGGGGAATGTGTAGTTATTTGTACAACGGTTTTGGTTTGGAGGAAGAAGCGTGGCACCTAAAAACCGCCCTAATAATAACCCAAGTCGCCATCCACAAAGAACTGGCTTCTACTTATTTACAAAAAAGTGAATACTTCAAACGGAATTTATTAATAAATTTTGTTTCAAAATTTTGTTTTAAATTAAATCTAAAAAAATTTTAATCGGATCACTCATTTGGACACAACCTGAAAGTATTGTACAAATAACCAAACCATACCCAAATGCTTTTAAACTAGTTTTAATTAGAAAGATTTTGATATTGATCTATAGCAACAAAAGTTATATATGCTGAAAACTTCACTTGGACGTCAAATGATTTGCGTGGAAGGGTTCCTTTATCGCCTTGAATCAAAGTCTATAACATCTAGCACTCATCGTTGGGAGTGTATTAAACAAGATCCTCCCTGTAGGGCTCGTATTCTCACCGAATATCTATCGAATGGCACACATCGCTTAAAGGAGGGCCAATTGATTGGGCATAGTCACGACGGATATACTCCATTGAAATTAACCAAACTCCTTATCAAGAACAATATAACTGTATTAACAGATAATGGAGAGGAGGATAAGGAATTCCAAACAATCGATATGCTGGAATGGCCAGTAAATGAAGTTTGTGCTACAACATCAAATAAACCTCCCAAAAAACGCATAATGGAAAGTCTCAACGCTAAAACTCTAAATTCGTCCAGCAAAACTGATACTTATGACCAAGAGAAACCCAGGCGATTTCGGACAAAAGCAAAGCCTGTGACATACACTTATTCATCAGATCCACTAGCTGCAATTTCCACCAACACAAAAACTGACTCGAATAGAACGAAATTCACATTTCTTCCATCAGCAAAGGGAAATAAAGTCCTCTGTCTGGATAACTACATTTTTCATTTGGATACGCGAAGTCCCCGCAACGGGCGTGCATATTGGACATGTCTTTTACGTCGCGACAAATTTTACAAGTGCAATGCGCGTGTGACCACGGAAATGACTCATATGGGTCCGATAATTGTAAAAGTATCTGGTCAGCATTTGCATTCTGATCATTCAGACGATATTAAGCGACGCTTATGTAGAACTTTTGTGGTACAAAATTGTGAAAAAGCTGGTATTAAAAAGGAGAATCTACTTAACGAGTCGGGAACTGAACTAAATAAAGAATTTAAAGAGATCGTCGAAAAGTCAAAAGAAACCATAGAACGCGGAATTGCAAAGTGTAATGAGATAAAAGAAGGGATGGATGTGCAGCAAATGACTTCAAAGCGGTAGGTAATTTCCATAAGACAATATAATTTGTTTTTTAATTGAAAAAATACATTTTTTCAGTATTACAGACTTGGGTTTAAATGAAGATACTATGTCAAGTCTATCCAGTGCTTTAGACTCCGATGATGACCATCTACCCCTAAAGCTGGAAGAGATGCGTAAAGAAACCAATGTGGAAAGCCCTAACGACATCGAAGTAATCGAAAATTCTACATACGAGGAGTTAGTAGAGGAAATGACGGCGGTAGAGGAGATGACGGCAGGTGATGAAATGGAAGTAGAATATTTAGATGTTAATGCTTGTGCGAATGAAGAAGATGATCATTTGGATATTAGCGCATGCACGAATGATGATTTTTTAAATTTGTCAACAAAACACCAAAAAACCCTATTGGAGTCAACATTAGTTATCGATACCGAAATGAATGTGAACAATGTGTCTACTTTGCGATCAGCCAAAGGTGGTGAATTATTATGTGTTGATGGTTTCATTTATTATTTAAGGAGTTCGCAAAATAATCGTAACTATTGGTCGTGCATAAAATGCAAGGATTCACTATACAATTGTAAGAGTCGGGTATCAACAATCAACGTTAATAATGAGATCCGTGTCTTTCGAACCACCAACCATCATACGCATCCAGTGATTGAAGCTGATATCAAGCGACGTTTATATAATGAATTCAAAAATGAAAAAAACGAATCGGATCAAATATCAGCTGGATCAATCAATGCCATAAATGTGAAGTATACAAAAATCTTAGGCAAAGAGTCAAACATAAAAAAGGGATTAGACAATTTTGATGCAGAAATCGATGATGCAATAAGGTAAGTATTTATAATACAAAAAAAAAAAAAAATAGAGAAAAAGAACTCAGTAATTTTTAAAATCAATTTTCGATATTCAATAATATTAATAAGACTCATCAATATGGCTTAAAAATTTGCAATAGGGGCTATTTTTACTTAGATCATCTTTAAGCAACTTTATAGTGATTTCTTGGGTGCGGTCTTGAGCGTTTTTTAAATAGATATTTTAATTTCCGTATACAGTACAATTTTTTAGTATATATTTTACGCTGATCAGATATGTATATATGTATATATTTTTTTTTTTTAACGACTATTCCGCAACTTACCGCCAATTTTGTTGCCAATAAATTTTATACCCAGTAATTGTAAAACTTCTAGTCAACGAAATTCTGCCGCAAATACTAACGCTACCCCTTTTTGTCGTATAATTTACCCGAAAGAAATTATGAGCTGTTTTTATATTGTACAATTAATACTTTGTATCGACTTTCATTCACGAAAAGGCTAAATAGATTTTGAACAAAGGTCCCTACATGCCACCTAATACGATGGCGTAACTAGGGATGGAAAAGCCACACGAAAAATCGATTATTAACTTCTGAGCACATACACTTTTTATAACAAGAGATTAAGCTATACTTTTCGTCATTATTAATTTTAATGCTGTGAACTCATATAAAACTAGAAGCGTTATAAAATTGTATAAGGTTCTATGCCGAGTGCCGTTTATTTGAATACTGTGTTGCCATGTTTTGAATATTACATAGTTTAAGTGGTAGTGTTGCCAAAATTCTCTATGAAAACCAGGGACCGTGTCGGCTATAACTTTTATTAAAAAATTACTATTTAATCGTCATTTGTTGAATTTTTTTTTCTTGGAAAATAATCGTTCTTTCTTGAGTTTTGTATTTTGCTCAGAAAATACAACTTAAATTGTGTGAAAACCCCCTAAGTTTTACTTTCTGAGCGTGAGTTTACCTTTAAGGGAGTGGCGGATATCCCATCGAAAATTATGTCAAAAATGGTACTAACTTTCACAACATTAGCCACATTATCCAAGCAATTATATTAAAACGAATTTGAAGTGGCAAATAAAATCCAACAGATAACAATCAGAAACAAATTTACTCTCATGAATCTGCATTTATTATATTTACCTACACAAAAGAAAAAGCTATTAACCTTGGGAGACATAAGACGTTTGGCTTTATTTTTGCATATACTACCGCACACAGTGGTGGATTGTTAGTTAACACACCAGGCTACGCAAATTTTATGACGAAATTCAAATAACAAACTCGGGTGTATCCCGGACTCAATTCGTCGATTTCTATACGTTAAAAGATAAAAGGTTACAGCACATAAAATACTGGCGAGGGGTTGCTAATTGCATTGGCAGCGGTGTATAGTACATGTACATATGTATGTAATTACCGGTTCCCACTCTAAACAACATTATTCCGACTATCGCACACCGTGATCAAAATTTTTTTAAAGACCGGTCGAATAAAGCTTTTGAATCAATTATTGAAATGTATTGTAAGTTTTAAAGTGGCAGGTGCATTATTCATACAAGTACATATGTACATATGTATATATTGATGGTAATCAAATTCAAATTTGTCCGACACATATGTACAGTCGATGCTAAAAGTTTGCGTGCAGTTACTTTTTTTTTGTTATAACTACAATGTTTTTTATGTTAGGTAACTTTTTATAAAAGTATAGTTCACGCTGTAATAAAAACCACATACTATATTGAAAGTTTCAGACTACAAGGTTTATAAAAATTACAAAATTTTGTAAAATAAACTACAACTTTGAAGTGGGTAAAAATTTTGGTTATTTTAGTCTTTATACTATTTTTGTCTGACGATAAAAAAATGCATAAGTTCAGCCAAAAATTTATTAAAATTCAACGGGTATTTTTAGATGTAAAATTTTGACCGAAAATTTTCTAAAAGTTCGTGTTAAAAAGTTTTTAGGTGTATTGAACCTCAGCGAACTTTTTCCAAATATTTATTTGGAAATCTTGACATTTTAATTGAGCTACGTATATTTTAAATGAGGAAGTAACAAAAATGATTTGACATTGAAAAAAAATTTCCAATAATTCAAAAAATCACGGTCCACAGGCTTTTTTCAGCGACTGAATAACTGTATAAGTAAATATCTTGTGTTGAGTAAAATTTGTTGACGTATTTGAACATTCTTTTCATTTTAAAATCCGGTTTTCCTACCGTATCTCCAAGTATGCTTGTGATTAGCATTTTAGGTAGTTACCAAACGACCGTGTTTCCGATCTCCACTTCGATCATTATATACCTCAACTATTAAAAGGGTTTTCTTAAAAACAATTTGTTGTTCAAAACAGCAGGAAATTTAATTTGTTTAAAAATTTTAAGTCATCGGTTCAACAACAAAAATGTTGATATCTTCACCATAGCAATCATAGCAAACACTGAAAACTAGAGCGAAAGCATGGCCCAAACTGGTTTTACTTGCATGCGCTGCCCGTTAATATTATTTATTAGATGCAATAGTGTTGAAAGCTCCCTAAAGCTGTTTGTTTTTGTTTTTTTTTTTTTCAAACATATAGGAATAACCAAATGGTGCAAGTGGCAAATAGCATCGTATTAAATCATAAGCAGCTGGTGTTGTTAGTTGGCTATTGGCGTTGCTTAAAACAAGTTATAACATAGTGTTGCTAGTTGGAGAGATTTAATACATAGTTGGAAACTTTTGCTTGAAAGGTACGGAAAACGATCGTTCTATTAAGAGATTTGAGCTTCCAAAAAAATATGATTATTCTTTTAATTGTTTTTTTTTTTAATACTTTTTCTGGGCTGATACAAAAATACACCCATACATATGTACATAGGTACTATATAATATTGAATGTATGTTGTATGTGTGCATACAAATTTGCTTTTAAAAGTTGCTCTGTATTTTTTTTTACATACGAGTATATTACAGTTATAAAAAAATAGTTGAAAAATCAACTTATTTGGCTTTCAATGTTTTCCCCCTCTCCCATTGTAGTATGACGATGAAGCTGTATGCAGTATCCGATGGACCACCATCACTAGCCGTTCGCATGGTTTTCCAAGCTCTCAATATACCCTACGAATTGGTTAGCATTGACTTTGTTGCAGGTGAACATATGACCAATGAATATGCCAAGGTAAATGTATATATTTTCTTATTACATGCTTCGAATATTTAATATAATATATTTATATTTTTTGTTTGTTTTTATAGATGAATCCACAAAAAGAGATTCCAGTACTAGATGACGATGGTTTCTATCTACCGGAGAGCATAGCAATTATGCAATATCTTTGCGATAAATATGCACCACATAGCCAATTATATCCGCGGGATGCAACTAAACGGGCTTTAGTAAATCACAGGATGTATTTTAATATGAGTTTCTATTATTCCGCCATATCAGCTCATAGCATGGCACCAATATTTTTCGATTATCAACGTACCGATATGAGTTTGAAGAAAGTCGTGAATGCCTTAAATGTTTTTGAAACATATTTGCGCGATGGTGGCACAAAGTATGCTGCCGCAGAATTTTTAACTATTGCCGATTTTGCTTTAGTTTCAGCCACCATGTGCTTGGAAGCAATAGGTTTTGATATATCACCGTATCCATTAGTGCAGAGATGGTATGAAATATTTAAACAGGAAAATTCCGAATTGTGGGAAATCGCAAAAAGTGGAATGTTGGAAATAGCTGAATTCGAAAAGAATCCACCTGATCTTTCACATATGAACCATCCATTCCATCCGACGCGAAAATCGAAAGCACAAGTTTGAAGAAATTTAACAGCAATACATACATACATACGTACATACATATGTACGTGCTACATGTTTTTACATAAAGTTTTGAACTAATTAATAATATGTATTGATTATTATATAGTAATATACATATATGTAGACAATATATGCCTACTCTCATATATGTACATACATATGTACATATGTACATATGTACATATTACATACATGCGTTTACAGTAGTAGTCAACTGATATGGTTAAATATGCTTCTATTTGTTTAGACGCTGTGTTATTATTTGCCCTTAGGTAACGGAAATACTTTTTCTCTTATAGAAACAGCAAATCCTGCGTATGATATAGTGTTGGGCCCTGTGAGGGATAGCACGTTTCATTATTAGCGTAGAAGAGTAGCACATTTCAGTTTAAATAAATACCGCTAATCCGAAGATCAACTGGCAGTAGATAAACGACTATTAATCGATTATCGATGATTGCTCTTTCGATGAGTCACTTCACTTGTCAATCAACATTCTACAACTGTTCGTTAGACGGAAACTTTGTCGTACAAATTTCACGATACAAAAAAAAAAAAAAATTAATCGAGCCGTTTCCTTATAATTAAAGAAATAGAGATTACAACAATAAAAACCTGACATTGGTGCCCATATCGTAAGGTAAGACGTATTCTACGCCAAAAATAATGGCAAAACTACTCTTCCATGAGAGAATCTAAAATTTGATACTTTTCGACGCGAACAATGGGACTTGCTGTTGTTGTTGTTGTAACAGCATAAAACATTGCCCATCAAATTTTGGGGAATGCTGCTGAAGTGACAGTCCTTGGCCGGATACAAATATGGGTCGTTCCGGTATCGTAGAACCGACTGTCGTGAGAACGTGCTGCACTAAAGTAGGGAGCGACGGTATTAGATAAGTATTGTATTTGGAAATTGTAAGTATTGTATTTAAAAACGTTCTATGTACTTTGGTGTTAATTTAGGGAAATCCTGGTACTAAATTTAAATGGTGAACTAGTCATTTGGTTTATATTTCTTAAAATAATCCAAAATGGTAACAAACTTAACTTTAGAGTAATCAAATTTTTTAAATCAGGTTTTACTTTTTTTCTGTTATTATGGGTTTATATATTTTTTGGATAAAATTAAAAGTAGTAGATGTACGGCTTCAATTTTTTTTTTAGAATCATTTTGAATATAGTAAGTTAATAAAAGAAATCCAAAGTAGGCTTGGTCGTTGTTAAAAATATCATAAAAATTTTTCCAATTAACATATGATCGAGAAATTTTGTTTATATATTCTGAGTAAAATTAGAAGATAGCATACAAAAAATGGACAAAGCCGATATCTTTTTGTTTTTGACATTTTTGTAACATCTCATAAAACAAGTTAAAACAAAAATAATAGTTATCGACTCCACAAAATTGTAATTCTCTAAAGAAATTCCTCTAATATGCATTTGAGACTGATGTTTTGGATTACTGACTAAAACGCTTTCATTAAATAAAATATGTATTATTTAAATTTAAACAAAGTTTATGTATAATATTAGACTACTATACCAACTACAAATAAAAAATACCACTTTTCTTGCTAATTTAGAAAAAATCTATACAAACAAAATATTTTCCGGTAAAGAGGAAGTGAAAATGAATGTTTTAAATGAAATTTGCATTAAAAAAAAACAAGTAAGTTTACGAGGTAAAACGTTTATACGAGGCATTTAAGCGCTTACATAAAATTTTTAATCAATTTACCTGAAATCTTCAATTAAATTGCCAATTGCCTCAGATAGCTTCCTATGTGTCCGTCCCCATGCAGAGTCTTGGGTTACGTCGCTCAATAATGCTTTTGGATCTGGATCTAAATAATTATCCAGTTGTTTCCGTGCTGTCTTACTAAGTAAATCCATTTTACTCAATACATTTACGTGCGGCATCTCCATATTAGCCATGACACTCAGAGCAGCCATTGTGCCCGATAGAAACTTAGCGCCATCAACCATGAACTGTGAGTCAACGAGGAAAACCGTACATATACGGAAGTTCCAGGACTCCAACAATTGTACTAATTGCTTTCCCATCGATAAATGCGTGAAAAGTTCTATTTGTCCAGGCATATCAAAAAGTATGTAATCATCATCAGGTTCCCCGCCAATTTCGTTGTCCGAGTCCTCATCACCACATAATTGTGCCTTTAACCAATCGTGATGTTCTATTAAGTATTCCAAGCAAAATATCAGACCTCCATTCGGCCCATAATGAAGTTCTTCATCTTCCATTGCATCGTCAAGCTGAATCAGATCGCGTATATCCACCAACGGTTGGTAGTCAAAATGTTCTGCCGCGGGATCCAAGTTGACCACATCAATGACACGTTTAGAATCTTGTGCATGGCGCTGCATATATGTACAATATGTCGACTGGGGTTTTAAGAGAAAATAATTATAATACTTTTATAAAAAATTCACTTATTTTTTGTCAGTTCACTTACTTTGCCACTGCCAGCAGGACCGATCACAACTTGAGCATACCGCATTTTGTTTTCAACTGTAGTGGTGCTGCCAACTTTTAAAAACAAAGACGAACTCGCAATGTCAAAAAATGTTAATAAGTTATAACATTACGCTGATTATAATAGAATTAACAAAAGGAAAGAGTGGCGCAACGACAACGCCATTTGCGAGAACTGTAAAAATTTAATTTTTTTCCGAATTTCAAATAAAAAATTGGTAAAAAGATAAAGTAAATAGTTATATATATTGTCGCGTATATTTTATGTTAGTTTATAGCATATGCTTCCATGGCCACAATAAACAACTGTCAAATTGCCGTCAGAGGTGGTGTTAATCGTACAGAAACAAAAACGTTCACTGTCTATACGCACAATGACAGTATGAATCACAACAAACACATCATTTTTACATAACGTTCATAAAGCAAATTCAATCAGTTGCTCAACATCAACTTAATTAGAGAATTTAAGTGGAGTAGTAGACTATTAAGTGACTGAATACAGAAGGTAACGCCGTTAGTGGTACCGCTACTTTGATTTTGACGATTTTGACTGATAATTTTTGCTTATTCCGTATTTATTGACCTGTTGTGGAACAGATCTTTTATTTGACATTCTTTTGTCCAAAAACAAACCTACACGAACTGTCAAATGCCCAATTAAGGGGAAAAGAATAATTCATAGCCAAAAGCATTGGAGGAGATTTTTACAAAATTTAAACGAAATAGATTACATTTGGAAAGGATTCATGCAAAGCGAAGAACAGCAACTTTTTCCCAATAAAATGCTGTAAGTAGTTGTAAAGATTTATGTATACTTTTTAT
This sequence comes from Anomoia purmunda, assembly GCA_951828415.1. NCBI lineage: Eukaryota > Metazoa > Arthropoda > Insecta > Diptera > Tephritidae > Anomoia > Anomoia purmunda. The sequence goes on from OX639993.1 coordinate 23,337,415, forward strand.
ATGTACAATACCTACATTTATGCCATAAATAGTGGCGGTGACACAGTTCCGACAGCAGCTGCGGCTCGACAACAAACTAATTCCAACCCACCTTATCAGCATTCAATGCAAACTATGCCGCATTTAATGCCTACTCCATCACCAACACCGTGGAGTCTCAATACAATGCCATGGAAGCTAGCTAGCACGACGTTGGCCCACGATGGCGTAATGAAGTTCAGCGCAAACGTCAATGCTGATCAAAGTCGTTCAGGCCTTCATCAGAAACGCAAATCAAATGCGGAATTTCCATTGTAATTTAAAACGATAATTTATAAAATTTTCGCTAGATTTGTTAATGTATTCGTTCTTAATACAGACCACCAAAGCAATTTATCTCGGAAGAAAAAATTACTGCTCATTTTAACGGTTTGCACATATCGAGTGATTACATTGAAAATAATGCACATGAAAGTAACAACTCCATATCCGGGGATGAAACACCGAGTACCAGTACTGGTAAATGCTTTACAAATCTCACTTACGAGGACTATCAGGTAACTGCCAAGGAGTTAGAACAAAAATTGCGTAATGCGAGGCGATTCACTGTGTGCGGCCAGTTGAAAAGACTTCAGGAGCAAGAACTTAAATCTACATTTTTACCAGAAGCGCTTTTAAATCGTATCGAAAAGCCTTGCACTGCATTAGTGCTTTGGCAGCCACCTCCGGTGCTGGAGTTATTACATCGCAAGAAAGAGAACGAATTGACTCCAACCAGCAGCGATAGTACTAGTGCAGATAGTTTTGGTACTGCTGATATAGCTGATGCTGACACTATAGGTGATGATGATGAATTCTCTGATCCTGATGCCGAGCTGGAAGAAATCGACGACTTTACCGACAATAATAACACATGTCGATTGGATTTTAACAATATAAAAGCCGATCATATGGATGAGGATTTGTAGCTCTATAATTATTAAAATATTGCTTAAGATAGTAATTAATAATCAATCGCAAATGAAATGGCTTCGAATAAGTTTCTAAAACGTGGTAAGAAGCAAAACCATTGTCACTTCTGAACTGAACTGTAGTTATGTAAATGAAATATAATTTTTATAATCGAGCATGTTATGGTATGAATGGGGAACATGTATGCGAAGGAGCTTAGTAACCAATGTTTTTGTAAAATACAATAATTATAAGACAGGAACATTGTTCATAATGCGATTGGCATCAAATATTGTAAACGACGTATTCTGTAAACGCTCAGTACATCTTAATGTCTAATACAGTGGAAGTTATATTTTTAAGAGTATGATGAGTGTAGAATAAAAATTTAAAGTATGTATGTTCAGAGAAATATTCAAGGGCGTTTTGAATTTAAAACTTGGAAAGTTTGCAGTGCAGAGATAGCTGCAAGCATTTACATTGACCGAAACAATTGACCACATGGTGATATTTTTATAATATTCACAATTTTTTTCGTACATTTTTTTTTTTCAAATTATAGTTTGGTATATAACAAAAAATATAAAAATTTCAAACTGTACAAAATGTATAAAACCCGAAGAAATTATCATCAAGATTACAAAGTTTTTGGTATGATATTTTAGAAAACTTTTGAGTAGGCAGTTCATCTAATCTGTGCAAGTCTCATGTGGCTAAAAATTCCGGTTGATTCCGATTGGACCTTTTCAGTGTGGACTTAGACCTGGAAAATCTATCATCGACCAGAAAGATAATTCGGGTAAGAATTATAGAATACAAGTTTGTTATATTCACCTCATAACTGTTAAAAATTTCCTTTCCAAGGAAATTTTCTACGCTTACAATCGGCCCTTTTTGCGTACAACTATTCGAAGGGAAATCCCATAGCGTCTACATTATTGTTATTAAATGCAACACTGTACGAAAGTGAAAAAGCGGAAAATAAATAAAGGGGGGATGAAAATTATGTGCAAGTGTTGACGGTGGAGCAAAATGGAGACAGAGAACGTCTTTTGTGGAGACAGGTTCCGTTTTCATTAGTTTCGGTGCCAGCGTAAGGTGTGGACGTGTGAAGCTAAAGCATAGCGCTGTACGAGAGTTCGTTATCCAGTAGCAAAAGAATAATTTGTCAGCTCGCGCGATTTACCACAATATAAAAAGTGGTTCTAGTGATATACGGATTAAAAGAACATTTTTTCAAGTATGTTTTGTGAAATGTAAATATATACATATGTAGCTCCTTATTTAAATTCATAATTACAAACTTATAGCTAATATAATGTGGATAATAATAATCTGGAAAAGTGGAAAATGTGATTTGTGTAAGCCTCAGAGATTAATGTAACAAACAGCCTACCTATGTATATACATATATGTATGTATATATGTACATATATGTATACGTGTGTATATGCTTACGTATTTACATATATAAACGATGTACATGCATATGTACATATGTACATGGATATGTTGCATTTTTGTAATCATATATACATAAATATTAATGTATATGGATATATGTATTACATATGTACATATTTACACACATGAACCCAGTACATATGTACGTATTTAAATATATGTATATACATAAATACGAGTTGCACGTTCCCATAAGAGAATCCAAAATGTGTAAAAGAATAGGCAGATTTTTTACGAGCTGTAATGAGAATTCTTTGTAAACACATGCATACAATCATAAATATGTACAAGCATATATGTACATATGTATATCTAAAAGAATATGTGCATTACATCTACGATGCAAAAAAAACCTAAATGAAATTCACAAGTTGGAGTGAACTATTGCAAATAGAATGAACTAAAACAGAGGTGGACGGACGGACATGTGTTTTTAGTAAGCAAGTTCAGGGAAAAATTGAGAACAATTGCAAACACAATCAGAGGTACGTAGTAGGTATGTACATACATACATACATATGTGAGATATGTTTGAAAACTAGGAGAAATATAAAAGAACCAAGTGGCTAATGGAGCACATTGAGTGACAAAGAAGTGGTGTTTCTGTTATCATGATAAATTCAACGTCAAATATTGGATGAAGATCCGATATCTTTGAAAATCATTATTTCAGTAATACTAATATAACGGACATTTTAATCACAATTAGATGTATGCATGTAGATATGTATGTATGTACATATGTATGTATGTATATCGATCAGCTAAAATGGTTATTCAAACGCTTACGGGCGTGCGTTCGCCATATGAAATTTTCGTCATAAAATGATAAGAGTTTTATACACACGTATGTATGCACATACATATGTATGTACATACATACATATGTATACTGAGTGCTTGCTAGTACGCTCAATGATAGAAAACATCCGCCGCCTCAGCAAGCTGGAGCGCAACTAAACTGGTTGTCCGATGTTTTCTGGTAGAACATATTGTGGAATTAAGTGGTGTCAAAAAATAGGAAAAAAAAATCACCATTTATTCTAACAGCAATTACTGCCACCCGACGATGACGGATACAATAGTTTTGTATATATGTATGTATGTATGTATTGCTGATGGTGGCGTTGATGATTGTTTTTATTGACCTGTGTAATAATACCAAAGGAATGCCCAGATGCTAGCAACTGCTATCCCTAAATTGGAGCGTCAAGCGTCAACAAACTGTCAAAATGTCTCATGCCCATACAATTTGCATGGATCATCCCACAATAACGCGGCACTAGCGCCGAGCAACTAGAAATTTCAATTTTGACAGCGCGTTAGGTGAAAAGTGAGGAATAAAATAACAAAAATAAGAGAGATGAAAAGGCAAAAAAAGTAAAACACCAACAACGAAGTTAGAGAGCATAAGAGAACGTCGCGACTATTTGGGTACAACGCGGCTATTTGGGGAAACGCAGCGCTTGACGCCGCAATTTAGGTATTACAGTAAAAAGTATGATCCCTGATGTACATTAATGGGGTCCTTAAATGCAGGAAAACAATGTTTACATCATAAAATCGTCACTACCATAGACGCAGATATTAACTACCCTGCAGAAATTCGATAACTGAATCTCTAACACACATATGTATGCAAAGTTGTTCAATGCTTGTGAAAATATTCGGAACAAACAATCATACACAAAGGGACATACGAAAAAAACGGTCAAAAAATTACCAGTACATGTCTTGTAGAGAAATCACTGAACGATATGACTGAACTGTCTCCAATCAGAATCAAAATTTATCTGTGATATCTTGACTATATGGTAGATATTTTGGGTATTAGATGAAAGGAAAATTAATTTTAATATTGGATCATTCATAGGCTAATCTGAACTTTAACCCTTGTGCGATCCGTTTTCAAGGTGTCCAACCGGAGGCAAAATTTATGGGGGATAACTTTAATCGAGGTATTGCCGACTGAGGGGGTGAGACTATAAAAAATTGTTTATTTGATTTTGTTGAGGACCACCCTGATACAAGTATGTACATACATATGTATGAATCTTATTTCCCTGATACGGTCAAAAATGGTCTCCTAATTTCTTTTTTAATTATGTTTTGTTTTTTTTTAATTTTCCAGTTGCCGCATATAACAAAACACTCAAGATGGTTTGGACAAAAGTAATAGGGTCAAATATAACCCTATCATGAAAGCAGGGTTAAATAAAAAACATGTGAGCACCTAAGACCGTGACCCAAAAGTAAAACTTCTTTGCATATTTCATAAATAAATTGCCGTTTCTGCTTATTTAAAACTAGTTTATTTTCCAACGAGTAACAAACCAGTCGTCAACTACTAGTTCCAAACCAATCCCAAGCAACTAGTTCCAAACTAGTCACATATTATTACGTAATTTGAAATAGGCTACAAATATGTAGTCTTACAATGGCCCCGAAATAACTAGTACCGAAGTCGTCCAGAACTAGGGCCCCAAATGCTTTCATGCTTTATATGTACATTCACATTTACATATCGACAGCGATATGTAGATGCATACATACTTATGTATGTTCGTCGTGTCGTGAAGCAAAAGTGTGACCCGACCTCCAAAAATCAGTCACGGTAGAGAAGTTTTAATTGAAAAATGTTAATAATGTTAATGAAATTATAAACAAACAATAATGCATGCAAATTTCGCCTTAAAGATAATTGCGATAAGGTAACCCAAAAATGAGTTTGCTTATATACTTTAGCGTAAATTGGACATGCTCATGCTTGTTTATGTCAGGAATGCTCAGCTTGGGTTTGCGCGTCAGCAGCTAACTTTGTCACCACAGACACTTCAGACATTGAGAAATCGCATGGTAAAGGTACTACATCTGGGAACAAACGCGTCGGTCTGAAATTACTCGGCTGCGATGGGGAACAAATGAAGTCACACACGCCTCCATGTGGCCAGATGCCACACTCTTCATACCCCTAGTACTCATAATTTCTTTTCATTTTGATATTTAAAATTAATCGCACAACTCACAATTGAAATGAAAAACTAAAATTACAAGTTGTAAAGGGTTAAAAATTGCAATCATTTTTACTTTATTAAGCAGATTTTGGAACACCCTGATATTTTGTTTTAAATTTTGCGGATGTCCATGCGTAAGACTCAATCTAGAATTTGCCATTTTATTTCGTGTTTTCCTTTGCATGAAAACTGCATTACCGGCGAGTTATGGCCTTTTCATATTAAGGTAACGATATGTAGAAACGATAAAGCAGGTAAAAGTGGGGAACCTATAGGCAAATATAGTGCTTTAATACCCTTTTTGTCACGGTCAAAATGATGAAAATGAGTGTAGAGTAGCTAAAGGGGAACTGCAGTGGAGTCTCGCTAAAATAAAGCGGCAAAACGTGGGAAAAATTAACAATTTGCTATCAACTATTAAATCAAAACTTGCATTATGTACAGCGTTGGAAAATATTGACGCAGTATTTTTTTTAAACATTATTCACAATGTTTTTCATGCTAAAATTTTTTCGTAATTATTTTTTAACAAAATATAGCCCATACTATAACAAAAACCATAACCAAAAACCAAGTCTAAATTCCAAAATTTGTATCAAATTCACAAAAATTCAGTAAGTTGTCATCAAAACTGCAAACTTTCTAACACGAATTGTAGCCCATTAAATTTTATAATAATAAAGAGCAAGTTTTAAGTGCCTAAAAATTCGCGATGATTTTGACAAGGGTAAGCAAATAGTGGAGCGGCAAACAAAGCGTCGAGAATAATAGAGCCGAAGCCTCAAGCAAAGAGTCAAACGTGTATATACATATGTATGTACATATGTACATATGTATATGTACATATATTTGTTGCAACATTTTGGGTTTGCTGTTTTAAAGTATTTAATGTGTTTAGATAAATATCTATTGAAAACAGCACTAAATAATTTATCAGTATAATTCTTTTTTTAAATTTTTATTATTTTATCCGTCAAACTATGAAATTTTAAACAAAAAAACAAAAGAGATTGAACATCGAGAGGCTAACAAAAAATATTTTAAACTCGATGTTCACTAGTTAATATATAAAATAAAAATATAAAAAGTATTTATTTTTATCGTCGTGCCCCTGTTTTCTGCGAATTTTTTGGAAATTTTCAGCGGTAGCACTATTCGCTAGCCTCTTGTATTCTCTCCAAGATGACCGATTTTCATAAGAGCATTTTTCATGACAAATCGTAACATTACAATGAAAACAACCACAACGTTGCCTTATTTCGATTTGACTCCAATGCAAAATTGTAAAATGTCAAAATGTTATAAGCATTGCCCGTTCATAGGCATTGAAAATTATCTGATTTTCTGTCTGAAAATATGCCATAAGAAAATTGGTTTTCCGCTTTTTTTTAGTTTTCAATTAAGCAAATGTTCCTACATAACTGCAAAACTACAAATATTTTGACTTTCATAGATTTTTTAACCTTTGTATCAAATGATTTATCATTCAAAAGTAGATAAACTACATAAATTTTACATTACATTATATTAATTCAAAAACATGTGGTCAATTCAATTTGGAAAGAGACATGTATGCACATACATATATACTTTCTTATAAAAATAATTCAACCTTTTTGCTAATAAATAGAAAATACAGTAATCAAAACACACGACGTCAATTCAGACAATTAAGACTTCGTTTTTGTTTAAAAAAAAAATCGGTAATGTTCGCACATGTCGATGTTATTGAATGCATGCGCATTGTTTTCTTTCATAATTAAATTGTAAAACAAAAAAAAACTAATAACAAGTTAGTTATGGTCCTGAAATTTCGGACTCTCTTACAAAGCCTGTGCCCGTTTGGATTCACCCATTTCCGGTCCTTTCGACGGGTAACATACAGCTGAGGCTTTCAATATATGAATGTACTGTTGATATTTGACAACTTTGTTGTATTTTTTTTTGTTGCTGACGATCTCGCGTATTCCCTTCCACATGAAAAATTCGTAAAACCATCAAATTTTTATTATCTAAAATCAACGGAAATTTTTAGCCACTTCAGACTTGAATTTTATAGAATTCAATCGGCCATAAAATTGCATACACCAAATTTTTCAGAAAATTCTTATTAAAAATGTGAAATTTTGATAATTATAAATTGTGTATAGAGTTTAGAGAACTATCGAACACCGATTTTTAGAGCCGAAGTCGAATCGAAGCCGAACTGAACATGTTTAAGGTCTAAAATAACGAATACTCAATGAATTTTTAAAATCTATAGATTTTTTCATTGATATTAAAAATATAAGTTTTTTTTTATCAATAATTTGTATGTAAATTTATGTGATGAACTGAAATGGATGTGATTTTAACTACAAGCATACATGAATTAAACTTACACATAAATTGTTGCTAAAACAAAACTTATACATATTTTTTAAATAAATTAAATATTTTTATATTGTAACTAAAAAAGAAGTCGACAGACATTGTCCTGCCTGTATTTATTTTTTATTTGCCCTTTGCATATGTAACCAGAAAACGCATTTCGGTTTCTCTCAGTTACATTTAACAGATGGCAACCCTCTAAAAAATATAGGTATGCACCTTGTCATCGCCGAGACGAACAGTTTGACACTCATATTTTAATACTTTATATCCTGGTGTATAATTTTTGGAAACGCCTTTCCAAATATACCTATCATTTTTCTGCTAGCGAAACAGATAGTTTGACTCCCATATTTTAATATTTCATATAACTTGTGTATAATTTAATTAAATTCGACTTTACTAACTGGTGGCAATAATCATAAAAATAAGCTACGAACTTGCTTTCCGATACGAATCGCTTGATACCCATATTTTAATATTTCATATAACCTATATAAATGTGACTTGTCAAACAGTTGGCAACCCTCTCGAAGGATCCGAGATTTTTATATGCATATAAGACATAAAAATAATAGTCATTGATCGTGCAACCGATTTTTTATATCGGCATAACGTTGACCTGCACCACTAAATAATTGTCCACTAGATGCACTTGATGGATGAGCAGACAGGTATTTTAAAGCAATATTTTTCAACAGAAAATATGGGCTTCAAAAAGTATTCAAAAATTTAACAATTTTTTGGCTGCACAAATGTTCATTGAGAAAAGTGCTCAATTCGGAATGAATAATTTCTTTCAGTATTATTACTGCAAATCATATCGCTATCATATAAATTCGAACGACTTATTTAACTTTTTTTGAAGAGAAACATATTAAAAGTAAAAGTTGATACAATTTTATTTGTATATAAATACAATTTTTCGGCCAAATTTCGGTTTTTTTTGGCCGAAGTCGAGCCGAGACCGGAACGAACTTTATTGGTCGAAGCCGACGTCGAAGTTCGGTCTAATAATAAAGTTTGAAAGTTTGATTAACATAGTTTTTCTTATAGATGAACTATGTTTTTATAATATATTTAGGAAAAATAGTTATTTTAAAAGAATCGCCTGTATTCAGATAAGAGAATTTTAAAGTCGAAAGCAAACTGGAAATAGTCCCCTCCTCGCTCATGACGCCCTTATTTTCTATGCTAAACACATATAATAAAACTGTAGAAAATTTTTGTCTGTACATTAAAAATTTCTTTAACAGAATAACGAAGGTGATGCAGGGAATGCAATATAATAATAAATTTTACCCATTTGTAGAATTTTTGTCTGACATTTTGCCTGTTTGAACAGATCTATTCTGCACCGGTAACAAAAGGCTCTGACAACTCTTTTTATATTCTGTGCACGCTTATAACCGGCGAATTTCGTTACCATTCTATTGGGTGGTAACAACGTGCTAATAGCGACAAACTGGTATATTCTGCATATTGATATTTGACATTTTTATACGACCAACTGTTGCGTTACGATTTGCGGTAGAATTGAGGTTACTAGAAGTGGTTACAACTTGCGGTAATAAAATTTGCCGGCAACAAGATGATCGCTAACATGCAGAATAGACCCGTTAATAATTAACCGAAATCCAACCGAACTTTGGTGGCCGAACATGGCCGATGCCAAATCCGAAGTTCGGCCGTTCTCTATTTACAAGCATTTTTTTATAAAATTAAAATTTTAACAATTTTAACTGAAACAGTTGAGTGGATATAAACGGTGAATCCACCAAAAATGGTGTTGACAAAAAAAAAAAAAATTAAAGCGTAGCGGCGCACAGGTGGCTGAAATCAGCAATATATGTACTAGTAGTATAATCCATAATTGCAAATGCTATATGGACAGATAAACTTCTGAATTCTACAATTCCTTAATGAAACTTTAGCGATCGTAGATAAAAATTTACTTTAACCTTTTCCGAATAGTTGTTGAGAATTGTGTTATTTTATGTCAATTGTTATTTACCCAACATCGAGAGTAAAAAAAATTTTCAAAAAACAACGGTAATTCAAAGGTTCTTATTTTCGTTCGATATTTTTCTAAAATATCTTTCGAATGAAAAATAATAAAATTTTGATGTACATTGAACAACTTTCTGTCATCTCTTGTCAAGTTTGGTGTGGAGACAATCCGATTTTGGCGTAGTGCCATCTTCCGTGTAAATTTTTGGTAATTTTTGCGATAACTTGGAAACTTGGATTTATATAGCTGGAAGATTGAATTTTAGTTTCTTAAACAATAATCAAATATTTTTAGGTTTCAAACCATACGTAGATACCCAGGTTGAAAAAAATATATCAAATTTGCAGTACCGGTGGAGTTACCAGTGTATTTCAAATTTAAATTACAAAAAACCCCGAACTATTTAGAAAAAAAACTAGTAAAGTATATAGGAAACTAGCATTCTAATTAACAAAGTCAAATTCATACGATTTAAGAAATACATACATATATTAATCTACGAACTAGTTTCTGCTTTAAAGCTGGAACTCCATGGCAAGTAGTATGTATTATTGATGCCAATTTTTGGATTTTACTGATCTCGGGATACCAGGGATCGTATTTTGTAATACCAGGACTGTTCAAAAATTAAGATGTTTTTGATTTTGTTAAAATTGATTGTTCAAAAAGATTCTATGCCTATTAAAGTATTTTGAATTAAATTAAATTATAACAAAGAAATATGATTTTTAGCAGCTCATATATTTATTAAGATAATATTTAATAATAATAAAAATTTGGCGTTTAAATCATAGCTTGATGTTTGGCCGAACTTTTTCTACAATTTGTGGTGTGCGTCTTGATGATGTAACACAAATTGAGGGACCTACAGGACACTCCGAATAAAGCGCGCACACGCTACACCGCCTATCGTATTTATAAACAAGAAAAACCAACTTAAGCCCTCAGTATTTTACAATACAGTTTTTGTACCACAAGTATAAATATATTTGGTACTGCCTATATTTAGCAAACATTTGGAATCATAAATGAGTCGTTAATGAGACCGTTTTCGGAGTCTTTACGCTCATAATGAGCTCATTTAAGAGTCCAAAATGAAGGGAGAAACCCTTTCCTCATGCAAAGGTCGACCTATATGAGCTTAAATTCATACATCAAATTAGCCCCAATATGAGTCGTCATATGTGACTCCTATTGTCAACATATACGACTCATTTCGGATTAATTTTAGACTGCCATTATATACATATAGTACGTGTGAACATCTGTATATTAATTAAATTAATAAATTGTCTTATAACAACTCACTCCCGCTGCACAGTAGAATTAATTTAAAATGCAATTGCCTTTCACGGCAATGTACATACATACATATGTGCATATGTGCATATATATGTATGTCGAGAAAAAATGTATTTAAAAAATTGTCAATACAAATTGCTAAGTTACAATGGTTTGTTATTTCCACAAACTGCCGGCTCAGAACTTATCTCATACATACATACATATGTGCCCTATATATTACCTTAAAAAATATATTAATACTCATATTTAATATGACACTTTTCGGACTCATAAATTCTGAGTACTCCGAATATGTTTACTGGGTATAAAGTTATTTCAAATCAATGTTTGAGATCGATATTGAATATATCGAATTTCGAAAGTTACACGTATAATTTCTAGTAAAAAGAATTGAATTTGTTTATGCTTGTAAAAACTTAAATTGCAACCGAATTATTTAAATATAAATATATTCACACAGTTCATCAAGAGTTTGACACTTAACGTTCGCTGCCCGAAATTAAATTCAGTATAAATTTTTTTTAATTTAAAATAATTACTTTTTTGGAAAACGATTTTTATTTATTTTGATTAAAGTGGGATCTTAAAACAATTAAAGCGTGAAGAGTGTTATCATCCAAACATACACATCCACTGTTCTAATTCAGAGCGAATAAAGAGCAAAATCATCGAGTAAAGAGTCAAACGAGTATATTTGATTCAATATTTTGTGTTTGTTTTTGTTTTGTTTTGTTTTAATGATGGATTTGCTTGTACTTATTTAAATAAATTTCGAACGGAAACCGCACCAAGAATAAATACCGGTATTCATTTTTTATAACCAAGTGCACTGGTGGCCAGGGTATTATAACTTTGTTCTCCTAACGGTTGTTTGTAACAGCATAAAGCAACAGAGTTAATACGCGTTGACGCAATTATCCGGATTTACGAAGATACATTTAATACTCGTATATTCGGGTATTCTAAAAAATCAAGGAATTTATGAGCAACAAACATTTTTGTGAATGATTTTTCGATTTGTGCTTTCCTACGACTACCAATAAGCGCACATACCGTTAGTGAACGAATGAAATAAGGCAACTCGCGAAGGATGTTTGTGATAGCAGAATAGAATATTTTCATGCCGTATTATTACATTCATACTCATAAAGATACTAATCTTGTCAAGAAATGGTACCGCGGTTTATTTTCGTGACCTGTAACATATAGTTACATATTTGCCCAATGTTGCATTTCATTAATTTTCAAAAATTCGGATAGTTGAAAAATCGGGATAGAATTACCAGCCCTACTTACAGTATATATTATGTGCATACTCATAAAAATATACTTGTACTTTTAGTTACATATTGAAGTCAAATAATTATTCTCTTTCTTCTGAGGCAGCATCATTATTATTATTACAGTCTTGTGGCAGCATTTGCTACCCAGCAGTAAGTTTAACATAGCTAAATTTATTTTATTACTTTGCTTATTTTTAATTAAATTCATCAACGAAAATTTTCTTTAAATCTCTGTGTTGCTCAGAGATTGTACAAGCAATGAAAAAAATTATTTTGAGTGTTCATTATATGGATTTTCAATTGAATGCGGTTTTATTTTCCCACGGATATATGTAAATAGAATTTATTTACTGTATTTCTAAACATGATATTTAATCGAGACTTAAGTTTGGTATTTTATCTTTGAAATTACCCCTCAAATATCGGGCTTTTTTTTTAGCCTTTAAAGAACTTTCAACAGTCTAGGTAAACGTTGGCGTAAATTCTAAACTAATTTTATGATAAATTTAAAGTGGGTAAAAAAGAGATTTGGCAACAAAATGGCAACACTGGCAACGGCTGACTCATCCATCTCAAACGGGAAGAATTTGTGCGGATGGAGCAGTGTTGCCCTTTTGGTAATTTTTAACCGAAATTGTCTATTTTTTTTGCCCTATGCATTTCCGGTTATTTGGTAATTCCTTTCCTAGTTTTTCCCCACGCAATTTGAATTTTAGAAAATCAGTTAAGAAAGGCGAATTTAATTATATAGTGAAATAATTTGACTATCTTATGTAAATTCGCCTTGAGTTAACACTTTCAAAATAAGGCGATTTTCGATGCAAGTTAAGAAAAGAATATTAATGTAATTTTCGCAAAAAATGTCCGCGTTCTTACTTAGACGCGAACAAATTCCTAAACATTTTTGTACAGAATTAAAAAACAAAAATTACATTTTTTCAAATTCAAATTCCTGAACCGATTTTTATAATTGTTCTATTCTTAAATGAAACATCTGCCATATATAATAGAGTGTCATACTTTTTTTTTTGAGGAGACTCACTCTTTTCCTTCGGATATTTAAAATTTATTATATTTTAGGACATAACCAAAATATTTCACAATAATGTTAAAATTTAGGTGAGCTGGACAGATTTGAAACCCTCAAATTTTTAATTTTTTATAAATAATTTTTTTTAATATTCTCTCAAAAATATCATCAGTTGAAGCTTAAAAGTTCTGCATACAAATTTTTAAATATTTATTCAACGGAATCATAGTAATGCAAATTTTCATGCTATCATTGACCTGTTTTGCAAGAATGGTTTAAGTCAAAACTTGACCGGTTAAAATTATAAGACACCATTGGAATGGACATCATTGGAAAGGTATTTTCTCAGTTTTTTGCGAATAATTCAGTGATTCAATATTTTTCACTAATCTCATTATTATGAATCCGTTGTTTAAATTTTTAAATATTTTTAAGTAGAGATTGCAACTGTTTTTTTTTTGTTTAAATTGTACATTTAGAAAATAATTTTTTTTCAGGGACCGCAAATAAGCTACATTTATAAAGATTAAAGCAACTTACTCATTTTAAAAGGGACTACCTTACGCGACATTGCTTTTTACTTTTTGAGCTTTATTTAAAAAAAAATCTAATTATAACTTAAAAAGTACTTTTTAATCGTTATTTGTTGAGTTTTATTTTTTGCTCAGAAATTAATAGTTATTTTGTTAGTTTTACTTATTGCTTAAGAAATAATTGTTATTTCCTAAATTTTACTTTGTTTAGAAAATAATTGTTTTTTCTTCAGCTTTATTTATCGCTCAGAAAATAAAACTTAATTTCTTAAGTTTTATTTTCTGAGCACAAAGTAAAAATCAACAAATAAGAATTAAAAACTATTTTTTAAATAAAAGTTATAACAGAAACGGCCCCTGATGTTTTGTTTATAAAAAGTTCCATTTTTGGAGTTATTTTTAAATCAGTAAAGCTAATATTTTCGCAAAAGTCGTAAAGCGCAATTCATGTTATAATTCCGGTGGAAACCTGCATTTTTTTTTAGTGAGGGCACCCTAATGAACATATGTATGTATGTGCTTATATTTTTTAAGTTGAACCCAAGTTTTTTTTTAACAAATTGTTTCTGTACACAAATACATTGCAATGGTACATTTTTGGTAGCTTTCTTTATAATTTGTTATGTGGCAACACTGTGCCGGAGAGAAATAGAAAAGAACGAAGAAGCGATTTTCCTTCGTTTAGATACCTACCAAACTTGCACGTTTAGTACGGTCCGGTTCGCTTCCCTTGTATGTTCGTCTGCATTTTGGTGTCGGAGGCAAAAGTTGGGTTGCATTAATTTTTGTACGAAATGACCAAGCGAATATTACACGACAGATACGTTTAAAATTAATTTTGCTTTACATAAAACTCGTGGCTGCGTGGTACATAAAAAAATTATATTTTCATTTATAAAATTAGTTTTGTATGAAATAATTAGATACAGATAAATTTAAAGTGTGTGGTGCTTAATGAATTTCTTAAAAATTATTTGCAGATTAAAAACACTTGGGTGAAAAGTGAATTGTGTGTGTAATACTGAATCGAGCTGAAAAATTCGGTGGCGATGTCCGAAACAGGGTCGCCAGGCAAGACGCAGAAAAGTGCACAGCAGCAGCGTCGCCAATTGGTAAGTACTGAAATGATTTAAAAATAAAAATATAGTGTTTTAAAAGACAAAGTTGACAAAAAAAAGTGCTAAAGAAAATTGAGGAAGAGTAAATATGTATTTATTTAATATTCGTTGGAGTGTTTTAACATCATCAAAATCATGGTGAAATATTTTTTGTTTAATCAAATTGAGTGTCGCGGATGTTTTAGTCAACGTGTCTAGCAAAAACGTAGCCTGAATTAGCGGGCTGCATTGCCTGGCCAAAAAGTCGTGTGATAGTGGCGCATATGCTTGCTAAAAAGACGAAAATACAAATACATACACACATACATACTTACATATGTATCTACCTTAGAAGGCAACTGGAAAATATATATACATACATACACATGTAGATATGTGAGTGAAGTGTGGTGCTAATGACTCGACTCTGAATTGGTGTTGCCAGAAAGAACATCTCAATTCGACCAAAACAATTTCAAAAATTATAATTTTGATACCCAAATCGTAATTTCAACGAAATATGATATTATTTTGTATAAATATATTTTCATATTTCAAAACGAGATATGTACATACATACGTCGGGTAGAATGATTGAATTTGTTTACATACTACATTCGTTCTATGAAAAGTGGATTACAATTCAAATAACACTAATTAAATAAAAAATTGGTCGGTACGCTTTAAGATGAAATAAAATAAATTAAAGGTCCATAACATTCAGTGAATAAAACTTCAAAAATACTTGAAAATATATAAATTCTTACATACAGCGGTGGAAGAAATAATAGAAACGCAACATTTTGACAAGTTTTTGCAAGTTTTCGTATGTTTATTTCATGTTAATAACTTGTTATAAAAGTATATCTGTTTACACAAAAAAAGTAAATAAATCAACATTTCAAACTATGTTCATACAAATATTAGGAAAATATAACAATTTTTTTCGGAATTTTGAAAAAAGTTCGAAGATTGCATAATTAAAGACCATTAAATTTGGTGCTTTTTATAAACATAAAATTTGATTTACCGGGCGGAATCAACCACGTGAAATTTGCACTTTATTAGGCTAAACTTTAATAGGCTATAAAACTGCATACTTACAATTTTTGGGAAAGTGATTAAAATAAAAAATTGTGTTTGTTATGACAATTTGATAAATTTTTAGAATTTTTGTACAAAGTTTGAAATGTTGATTTATGTACATACATACATACGTCATGAGGCAGACTTTTATTAAAAATCATTCGGCCCTATCGCCAACTTCAGGGGAACAAATCATTCCCATAAATTTACAAGCAAAACAAAAACAAAATGGGGAAATTTGTTTTTTTTTCACTTGTAAATTTGTGGGAATATTTGTTCCCAAGGACTTTGCGATAGGGCTGATTAAAAATTAATTAAATAAAAGAACTGTTGGCAAAACTTGTCAAAATTATAAGTTCAGATATTTTACCGCCACTGCAAACAGTACGATATTTTTACATAAACACTTTAGGCTCAGGAAAATATTCAAAATTTATAATAGATTCTTATTTACACATACATATGTATAAACATATTATAATTTTTAATTAAAATTTTTTTTTTCAAAGTTCGAAATCTTGACCGTGTAAACTCTAAGGTTTACCTGCAGAACATTCAGAGTTTAATTTATAAATAATAATATGTAAACTTCTATTTTTTTTTTGGCATTTTCTTTGAATATTAGGCATTTTTTAAGTTTCAAATCAAAAACATTTCTGCTGCTTCCTGTAAAATATCTTAATGCTTCGAATTAGTGGTATCTCTGATAGTTGAAGTGGAGCCAGCTTATTCTATGATTTCCTCAACATCATCTTTCGAGTTTTTGTTTATCATGTTGCTAAATGTCAAACATTTAACAATTTAACCCTCAAATATTTATTTTTTACCTTTGAGTAAATGCATATCTTACTACGGTGCTAGCAAATTTATAAATTTAACCGATAAACTCTGAGTTAAAAGGATAACCTGATTTCCTGCAAGTGGAGCTGAAAATCGTCGCCTATCTGGCAACACTGCCCTGAATCCGGCCCTCCAACCCCTCTTTCATACGTACGTACACACATGCATACATACTTACATGTATTTTATTATGTAGATTGGGTGGAGGTGAACTCATCCAGGCAATACAGTTATGCCGTCATAATATCTGCGTTTAGTTTTATTATTGCGATTAGTTTATCGTCAACGTAATTTTCATATACATACATATGCATGTAGATATGTATGCACATATGTAAGTATAGTGTATTCTTAAAAAAGCATTTGAGTTAAAATCAAAGTGCAGACCAATTAAGGAAAAAGCGGTGTAAGCCGGTTATGGCAATGGTTCTGATTCTTTTTTGCTTCTTTGCAATAACAAAAAATGCTAGTAGCAAATCAAAGGCACCTCAATCTGTGTTTAGCGAAAATTTAGCGATTTTCGATGATTAACGAAGAAAATTGTGTGAAAATGTGAGGCGTGCTAATACACAACGTGTATATACAGCCATACATATATATGTACATATGTATGTATGTATTTATACCAACATGAAGTTAGTTACAAAATGCATACATACGCCTACATATCTACATACATACATACATGTGTACGAATAAAATTGTTTCCTAGTGTTCGTGGACTTGATCGAGCGCGATTAAAGTGTTATTGTACACACATGAGCGCACGCATTAAGTGAAAAAAAGGGCCCCACCCCCTCTCTGCCGCCCGAGCGACTTAGCTTGCAGCGAGGTTTGGCTGTACAACTCGCTCTAACCACAAATTCAAGCGGTCACTTATTTGTACCAACGCGGAGCCAACAACATATGCAATACGACTGACGCTATTCAATGAATTTCATACGTTTTAAAAGTAGTATGTACTTGGGCATCGTGCTAATGTATGTACGTGTGTGTGTGTGTGTGTGAGTGATGCCGCTCACACAGATACGTATGTTCTAAAACCAAATAAAAATCACTCAAAATCACAGATACGAAATGCTATTACTCTTATTTGCATGTGTGTGTGTGTGAATTATTTCATTCGATGAGCGTAGATACCAACCTAACTCAGGAACTGTGTATTCGTTGCTGGCGGAAGTGCGCGAGTTTTATGTTTTCGAGTTAAACTTATTAATGCGATGCTGCCAGATTTGTACGAGTTGAATTTTAAACGAATTTTCATTTCCTGGAGCCCTCACATTTACTCGTTCCAAAAATGATAGAATACAAGATTGCGTCTTCCCGCGGCGAAATGACAGATCTGAAGAACTTCCAATATTTCAGTGAAAAACGTGTTTTAATTGTTCTAAAGTGTAAAAATGTGGATTTATAGACAGAGATTTAATAAATAAATCTGCAAAATACTAAAAAAAACTAATGTGAAAAAGCTTTGCCTAGTTGAAGTTGAGAATTGTCAAACTCGGCAAATCCAAAGTAGAAGTTTGACAGTTGTTTGTTGTTACAATGGAAGCATGTAAACTCAAAATGTATAAACTAACATAAAAAATATTGAAATATCTTCGATACACATTTCTGTGTATAGAAATTTAGATTAACGCTAATACTATATTATTTTACTCTTCTTTATATTTGAAAAAGTTTTTGGTTCTCAATTCATAAAAAAAATAAAATTTGTACAGCTGTTGCAAACGTCATTATCGTAGCGGCCATATGTACGATTAAAACAGGCATTATATTTGTTCCGTGTCGTTAATTCTATTATAACCATGGTATTCGCAATGTTAAATTTTATTTCTACATAGAAGTTGGATTCCAGCCGTACAGATTTTACAGGCTTGTGTGATTTTTTATCTTTCTTGCTCAATGCCGCATTTAAACCTGTACCTACTGTGGGAACGCATCGAAAACGTGAATCCCTATAGTGAATCCCATTCCAAG
Source organism: Anomoia purmunda (assembly GCA_951828415.1). Lineage (NCBI taxonomy): Eukaryota > Metazoa > Arthropoda > Insecta > Diptera > Tephritidae > Anomoia > Anomoia purmunda. Next base: position 23,356,358 of record OX639993.1, read on the forward strand.
TATAACAATGTTCTTTGTAATTTGCAATTATTTTACATTGTAAGAAGTAAATTAAAATCCGGCTTTAACGAATAAAACTGTAAACTTAAAATAAACACTCTGATTATGCTTAGCATTTTAATTTCACCTACAATTTATGGTGCCTGTCTTGATGTAACACAAATTGACTCTCTCACACTCTAATATGAGCAACTTAAAATACGTATTTTTATGTTAAAAATGAGGTGAAAGTGATATTAAAATTTTAAAAGCAAGCTTTAAACCATAAATGCGTGATTTTTTTCGGTTTGAAAAAAATTAAGAAAATGCAAACGAAAACAAAAAACTTTTAAAATATATTATTATAAAAAAATGTTCAGTTTTATATCCACACACTATGGATTTCAAACTATGGAGACTCCAAAGCTCTAACAGGATGTTTGTGCGTATCACGCACATCCGGGCGGCAATTTGCATCTTCTTTAAAAAATAAGCAAATTTTACATGAAACCAAATACCAATCTATGTGAAATGTAAAGATCATAGAACTATAAGAAAGGACAACACGTTAGTTTTGGTTTTCTCGTTGATCAACACTTTCGACCAAATGCTATGTATGGCGCAGAATATAATGTCGTTCTTACGTACTCAGTAGGACATAACAACAACAACGACTGTTGTCATCATTAGAATGCTGAAAACCATTTTTCCAGCATAATTTTAGTCACATGACAACTGTGTCATGACTTTGTGAGGTCAACAGCATAGAGCGGTTAATCACATGTTTCAGTTTGCAGCAATATCCATTTAAGGGTTAAGTTGTTAATTATATTTTTATTTCTTGATATTTTAAGGTACTCCATTTTATATATACACAGAGAGAACTCATTGAAATGCTGATATTTCTCCTGATACGATTGGCTGAAATTTAAAATTATAAGCTAAAGTTTGATTCTAGTTAAAAGATATTTTATCCAGAGACCCATAATCATAGTTATTATCTTTTGCCGATTGATTAAACTTTTCTTTAAAATTCATAAAAACGTATATAAAATCAAATTAGTTTTTCTCTAAAATTAGTAAATATTTCTTTAGCGTCGACGAGTTAAAAGGGTACATAGAAAGAGTAAGCATTGTGTAAGTCCAATGAAATTTTCAATTAATACCTGTGTACAAAAGAATATTATTTTCATATTATGTGAATAAATGTAAATAAAGCTAAATACAAAATTCACTTGGCTTTCGCTTAGTAACGTTGCATTTTAGAACTTTTTAAGTTTTGTATGAAGATGTAATTAAAGAAAACAACTGTTTTCCAATACATTCCAATACGATAGAACGATAGCGCAACCACATACTCACAAGATTTGACAATTTATTTTGCTTTATTTAATTTTAATTATTTTTTTCTTTAATAAAGTTCATCAAATTTTATTCAAATAGGGAAAAATTTAACAAACTTTACTCAAAATTCTAAAAAAAATTTATTAAACTTATTGGTAGGCAGCTTTGCAGCCCATTCAATTTTACTATGATAAAGTGCAAGTTTGAAGTTTACACAAATTATCGTAGCTTTTTGACCATTTAAATTTTGTCCAGCGTTTGTTCTATAATGAACTATGTTTTTTTTTTTATTAAAAAAGTAAACAAATATAAACAAAGATAAAATAAATAGTTAAAATTGGTAAATATGTGGTTGTGGTGCTATCGTTATGCCGTGCACTGTGTTAACACAAATGTATGGAACTAATTAACAACGAAGCAAGTAAAATTTAATTAACAACATTGCAAATTATATAAAACATTTGCAAATAACTAATGAAAAGTCCATTAGTCCATTAAGTACGAATAAAAACGAATTTAATTAGGTGTTGTTTAAGTGTTTTAATTTAATTTCTGATATTTATAATTGTACGGTCATTTGTATTTGAATGTTAGTATGAAAAACTAAACTTAGTTTTCTGTAAGTGTTGGCTCATTCTACTTTAACGTCGCAGTTTTCATTGCCAGCACGTCATCACTTCGCTTTTATTTTGCTATTATCCGCGTTCGGTTGCAGAACAATATAGCAGAAAGGATATAAAAAAGCAACATACATATATACACAAAAGAGGACCAAAGGTATCAGGAAACATGCAAAACGAGTTTAGGCTATCTACACATATGTTCATATGTATGCATGAATATTTGAGCTTTTATATAGTTGCAAAAGCATACATACATATTTATGTACTTATGTAAATAGATGTACATACATACATATGTATGTATGCTGCTACTAGGGTGGAATATCCTCAATCATTTTTTTGTTTTCAAGTAAAAGTAAACAAAGAATATGGAGACAAGTACAATGAGTAACTTTTAAGTGAGAAGCGTGATTGAATTTGGCTAAGTGTAAGTGTAAAAATAGTATCTATAGGCAGGAAATTAATAAATAAAGTTACAAAATACTGAAAAAGAAAGACGCTTGCCGCTCATTTGTAAAAAAAAACAAAGCTTGGTCTACTTGTACTTGAGAACTGTCAAAATCGGCAACACCAAAGTAGCGCTACCACTGACAGACAACGTCACCTTCTGTTTCAGTCCATCGTACACACCAGACAGAATCAGCTGGTTTTTGAGTTACCGGTACGGAATTGTAACTTTTGTCTATTCACATTATTCAGTTGCACGACGCTAAGAGAGATAACGAATTCTTACTTTGAGAACAGGTAATAAAAAGCTACAGCAAGTTCATTCAATCTTGTTTTCAGTTAGGTGTGCATTAATTGCACGTAAAAGTTTCAACAGCGCCCCATAAATACATACATATATGCAACATTCGGCATTTTTATTTTTTAATAAAATATCAGTAACTTTTATGTATTGCCGGAAACAAGCAGAATATACATATACTTGTTATTCATTGTCTCTTTTGCTTTATTCGTTTCTGAATAAGAATCATAGAACAAAAGATTGCGCCTAAACTTCAGTAAAATAATAAAGTCTAAATTGTGTGCTTCGTCATCATAACAAGAATGAGTGGAGGGATGGAGTCGGTTCTACGTACCAGAATGACCCGGGTTTTACCCGACCAAGGACTGTTGTTTCGGCGATCTAACCCTACCCCATAAGTCGAGGGATAGGGTCCTCAGAAGCGAAGAAAATTGTACTAGAACTACTCCTTATACAATTACTTTTAAAATTAATTATACCTTACCACCTAAGAACATTTAATTTATACTTATGAGCCGAAATCTACAAATTGTTTCATATTTTATGGATTCGGAGGAAATTTTGTCATAGGCATCCCGAAAAAATTAGACGAAGTTATTTGACTGCACCATGGTATTGTATTCGAATCTGTTAAACAGTTTTTATTTATTGGCGCGATTTGATTGATTGTGTGAGACTTTTATTTAGATTTCAACTTCTCAAAGCAACAACAAAACACCTGCGATTGCTATATTTGCTTCATGTACCTTGTTTAGAATGAAAGAAGTAGAATCAAAAAAGACTGAAAAGTTATATTTGGTTCAGTCAAGAATGAATGAATAGAGTAGCAAAATTCATCGGCACGCATTCAATTTTCATAAACAAAAAAAATAGAGTATGCAATATTTCAATTTTAAAAGTGCAATTATCAAGTGCTTAAAAATTCTTTTTTATATACATAAATCCATATAACGCATGAATAAAATTTACTTTTGCATGGAAGATAATGCTAAACAAATCAACCAGAATTTCCAGCTTCTTGAAACTTTATTTTTCCAAATTGAATGTGTTACAAAACTGCATACACGATTTTTTTTCTAAAAAATCAGATCAAAAAGTTGGCTAATTGATTATGACGACAACTTTTTTTGAATTTGTCGTTTTTTGAGTTGTTGGTTTTTTTTTTAATTTAGAAGATTTGAAAATTCAAATTTAATGGTTTCTGTTATAGAATTGACTATATTTTTTTATAAATAATTGTTAAAATTAAATAAAGAAAGACTAAATTTTCGAAACATAGCAATAAATTTTGCTAGTATTTTCATAACTTTAGAACGCATGGATTAAAATTTTAAGCAGGCATATTTTCCAATGGTTTTATAAACATTATTAAAAATGAAAAACTTACTATTTTGAAGTTGTTCCTCCTTTACATAGATATTTGACTTCGATGCAGATACAAGGTATTTTTGGTTCAAATGAAACACGTCGTGAGGTCGAGGGTGCTGATGGTAGACCATCAACGTTACAGGATCGACGCCATTCATAGAATTAATTGAAATTGATTTATTATTATAACACTTTATGTTGCTTAGATGTAAAAGGTTTTGCAACACACCTCGTATACTTTATAAGGGATTCTTATTAAAAAAAAAAACGGTCACAATAGGCGACCCAATCCTTATCATCTTAAGAACGCTCAATAACATTAACACAATTTTTTTATTTCTGTAATTGAACTGTAATCTGTATTATTATTTTAATTATTTCGCGATGTCCATTTTCTTGAAACTCCAAACTCTACGCACTACATACAATTAAAAAAATGTGCAATGTGAATTGAGTATGGGATACTTACATGCATACATACAGTTGTTTGTGTTCACAAAAATAATAGCAAAACGTATTGACAATGTAGACTTTCTTTATTTAATTTTAATTGTTTTTTATAGAAATATATGTAGATAAGCCTATAACAAAAACCACGTACATAAGTTAAAATTTCAAACTTCTTAGGAAATTTATAAAAATTCAACAAATTCTAAAATTACATCAAAATTGTTAATCCAAATTTTTAGTTCAACATTTTCTCCCGTACAAAAGTAAATTTTGTTCATGCCTTATATGCAAAATAAGGAGCAACACCTTACTTACTTAATTGGCGTTATAACCTCTTACGAGATTTTGGCCGAGTTAAGCAAATTGCGCCAGTCAATCGTTCTGCCTGCTAACTGGCGCTAATTGGAAATACCAAGTGACGTCAAGTCCTTATCCACTTGGTCTTTCCAATGCAGAGGAGGCCGTCCACTTCCTCTACCACCACCAGCTGGTACCGAATTGAATACTTTCAGGGCTGGAGCATTTTCGTCCATTCGCACGACATGTCCTAGCCAACGGAGCCGCTGTATTTTAATTCGCTGGACTTTGTCTTTGTCGCGGTAAAGCTCATACAGCTCATCGTTCCATCGTCTGCGGTATTCGCCGTCGCAAAGCCGTAAAGGTCCAAAAATCGTTCGGAGAATCTTTCCCTCGAACACTCCTAGGGCCGTCTCATCCGATGCTAACAGTGCCCATGCTTCAGCGCCATACAATAGCACGGGTATGGTGAGAGACTTGTAGAGTGTGGTTTTGGTTCGTCGAGAGAGGGCTTAACTGCGCAATTGCCTACTCAGCCCAAAGTAGCACTTGTTGGCAAGAGAGATTCTACGTTAGATTTCCAGGCTGACATTATTGTAGGTGTTAATGCTGGTTCCCAGATAAACAAAGTCCTCCACTTTGTCGAAATTGTAATTGTCAACAGTGATGCGGGAACCGAGACGCGAGTGCGCTGACTGTTTATTTGATGACAGGAGGTACTTTGTTTTGCCCTTGTTCACTTCCAGACCCATACGTTTCGCTTCTTTATCCAGTTTGGAGATCCAGATATAGCGGCGCGGTTGTTGTCAAGTTTCGTCAAGCCGGGTAACGGTACTTCGAGTCCGTCTTCATTGATTGGAGGTTCGGGTTCATCATCTTCAATGTTCTCCGCCTCGTGAAGAATTGATCCTTCCACAGTTTGAGTGTACTCTGGCGCAACACCATCAACCAAAAACATTATCGAAAATTCACAACAATTTGTAGACACTGTAAACTAACAATACTGGATATTCGGATTAAAAAAATTAAAATTTTGATTTTTTTTTTTGAATTTTGTTGATTTTTTTTTTGCTGATATTTCTGCGCATTTTTCACACATGCAAACAAACATTGTAGCATATCCAACAATGTCAGCAAAAAAACAATTATCACGAATCAACGTGAATTTTTAGTCTCCTAAAACTTGCACTAGAATTGTATGGGCTAATAAATTGAAATATGTACATTTTTTGAGATTAGAATTAAAAAGTTAAAAGAAAAATGTTGTACAAAGTGTGAAATTGGACTTTTATGGTTTTGGTCATAGGATGAGATATATTTTGATATAACGCGAATGAAAAATATTTAACATGTCAACCATTGAGAATAATATAAAAAGAAGTCACCGGGCCAATACTTTTTCCGACACTGTATTCATTTATTACCATTGTTAATCGCATGAACCTAAAGCAAGGTTGAAAATGAAGAATTAAATATAAATACATAATTGTGTATGTACATACATATATACCTATATACCCTTACAAAATGTATATGGATCTATGTGAATACGTCGCATTGCCGCCAAACAACTTTATCAAGAAAAAAGTAACAAGAGGAGACCCGACACAGAACCCAAAAAAAAAAACAAAAAACACATAAACATAGCGTCGCAGCAACTGTGGACAACCAAAAGTCAATGTGAAATGCAGAAGTAAATCATTGGCAACAAATACCCTGTTTGTACCATGTACATACATACATACATATGTATGTAGGTACATGTGTATGTATTTTTATGCATTGTGAAGGGCATCAACTTGTTTCGCATTGTCCTTTCCCAACAAATACATATGTATGTATGTACCTGACGGTTTACTCCTGGCCTACGGCGGCCGAGTAAAGCCAATAGTTACCAGCTCCACTGCTGTTATCATTCACGTCGCTGGGCCAAACCGTTCAAACATGCTTTCAAGTGATATCGAAGGTCGGTGTGTTCGTGTTCATCCGGTCGCTGACATATTTCCCAAACATTCACTTATACTAGTTGATAGTTCGTAAATAGCCAACTCACGCTTGCTGGCAAACAAACAGATTTTTTTTTTCGTTTTAACTAAATTTATTAGATAATGGTATAAAAGCGCACAATGCGTCCGCTCTTGCTGACAGTCCGCTAAGTAATGCAAACGTTTTACGAAAGCAATTGAGTATACTCGCAGCATGTTGCTGGGGCTGTTTATAGGCTCACGCTTGCGCTGATACGATGCTTTATTTTCACAAACACATTTACAAAATAGCAATAATTTTTATACCTAAGTAAAAGGCACTCCAAAAATGCCACTCAAGTGAAATTAAGTGGTGAGCGAAAACAAGAACTCATTTTAGCTCATCGTTTGATATTTTCTTTATTGCAAATTTTCTCTATACGTTATGTGTGCGTTGCCAGATGGACGTTGCACTCGTTGCCGGTTGCGGTCCCAAAAATTACGGTGTGAGACTATCAGTCCGATTCTAAATATTCCCGCGCATTCTTTCACCGGGAGTTTTGTTTTCCCTACGAATAAAATCATCACAATATAAACTCTCAGGTAGAATATTTCCCCCGAAAAAGTGGCAGAAGGAATTTTGAGCTTCGAATCAATTATTTTCATGTCGACATGTCGCTTCAAAGAACAAATGCAAAACAATTTGCATCGAAGCGAACTTTATTTCGTAAAATTTAACTTTGTACGTAATGTTCAGTTGTTTTTATCAGCTTAAATAACTATTAGTAATTTATCGGTTTGAACAAGAAATTCTTTATTGAAAGTACTGATAACGTCTTTGGAACCAGTAATAAAGATATTCGCTTTACCTCCCATTAAAGTCGGACAAAACTTGTGCTTTTTGACGACCTTTCACGCGTGAACGTTAGTGATTTCAAGAAAAAAAAAACCACGTGGATTGCGTAACCGTGCGCGTCGGATATTTTTACGAAATTTGCATTTGAAATCAAATGTGACGTCCTTAATATTTTTGAAAATTAAGTTCAATTCGATTCTGGCTAAACGCCTCTTCCCTGTTTCCTTTATAGAAGCCATTCGCGATACTTGGTTTGGCTTCCATTGGGTTCAGTATAATTTGCAGTTGCTTATTTGTTGTTTTTGAACTAAAAGGAATAGACAATTTTTTTATTTAAAAAGTTTCACGCGCTATCGCAACGTACATATATTGAATATTAAATTAGAAACAAGTAAGTATATTGCCCTTCATCGTCGTGCATTTTTATTTGGAGCCCTATTTTCTAAAATTTCAGTTATTTCTTATTTGGCAGTTATTATATTTATTCGGTAGAAAATATATCCAAATTCGCACGTCAAATGTATGCAATTGCATTAAAACATGCAAAATTTTGACATATTTCGATTTGACGTCAATGCAAAATTATAAAATGTCAATATGTTGGCATATTTTGCCGTCAAAAAATTGGCGAATTCATATCAGGGGGTGTCGAATGTCCAAACAAAAAAAATTCACATGTATTTTGTGCTTGCTTCTACGTCTTGAGTTGTCAAAGATTATATGTACTTATTTTGTTTTCCCCAAAGTCGTAAAAGCAAAAACAAAATCCATGCAATTTGACATTTCTAACCGTGAAACGACATCGCTCAGCTGTTCATTGAACTCCACATTATATGAATTCGCCTTGAACCAATCATTACAAGTCGTTGAAAGATCTGGTGATATATTCTTTGGCACCTCTTTGACTGAACTTCTACGCCAATTGGTTCGGAGTGCCTCGATGTTGTCTTATAAGGGAAGGCGTTCACAGTTTTACGATGGCTTCGAATGGTAGATTATTTTTATGATTTATTTATTTATTTTATTGTAGAAATCCACACGGAACTTTGCTTTTGCCTGCCGAGCGGAGACCGCTTTACTGCTATTCCTAAATTGCAGCGCCAAGCGTCAACGAACTGTCAAAATTTCTCATGCCCATACAATTTGTATTCAGCATGCCACAATAAATAAAGGCAAATAAAGTAAAACACCAAGAACGAACTTCGAAAGATAGAAAAATGTCGCGGTTATTTGGGTACGATGCACGCTGCCACTAGTTGGTGTTAGAAAATGCAACGATTGACGCCGCAACTTAGTTAGAAACAACTTTTTTGTGATTCCATATTTCTGCATTTTAGTAGCCAATTTTTGAATATTTTTAAAATATCACTTTTTATATATGTACACTTAAATAATTATACATTTAAAAACGTACCGAAAACCCATTTCGAGAATGAAATATGGTAGCACTGGATTGTGCTGAGTTAGTTGACTCGGCTGACGCCACGAGTTCTACCGCCATGTACACGCTTCTATTGACATTTTCTACTTTAGTACTTAGTTATGCTTCTCAGTTAAGTCTCCGGCCTTTGGTTGTAATATAAGCACACACACATGCCAAAATATTGTTTATCCACTCACCTCACCAACTAGTAAATTACTGACTGGCAACATCAACCAAAACAAGAAGCTCTCCGCTCTCAAACAGTATTTTTTTTTTTCATTTAAATATTAGGTATTTTGTTGTTGCAATTATGTCACAACCTGCCGGCTGTGTCATCGAGGAAAGTGATAGATATCGGTTCGAGCGACGTTAGGAACACAACTACACATACATACATACATACTTATAAATACATATTTGCACGTTCAATTACCTTCATATGTACACACATAGTATGTTCACATTTCCTCACATATGTACATATGTACATTTTCTTAAAGTGATAAACATTTAATGCGTTTGTTTTGTTTTCGAATACAAATTTGGGCTCTTATTTTGAATGCTTTCAATCTGTGTTAAAATAGTATTTTTAACAAAGGCAAGAAAAGCAGATCTATTGTCTTCGACACGCCGAACAATTAGGCTCAGTTAAAAATTTTGGATTTGCTCATCAAAGAAGCAGGCCTAAAGCCAAAGATTGTATAGCCGCTCTGCAAGTTTTGGAGGCTTTGAAGAGCTTGTCCATTATAAGTATGTTTGCAAAGGATGTACAATATAAGACTGTTTGCCCCTTACGTGTACGAAATTATTTTTAATATTTTGTTTTTAAATATGGTTCATTATACATATGTAATAAACCATATTTAGTAAATCAATGTTTAAAACTTGGTACAAAATTTCCAAACAACAATAATCAATAGATTTCAAAAAACTATGGGTATGCAGTAGCGCATTCAATTTTACTATAATAAGGTGCACGTTTCAAGTGACTGAAAAATTGCGTTGATTTTTGATCATTTTTTGGTGCAGTGGTGCGCTTTTTTTCTTTATAACGAAGAACATGAGCAATACCATCAGCAAAGAGAAACAAATTATCAAAAATCAACGGTAATTTCTACCCACTTGCAAATTACACTATATATAAAAAGTTTGATTAAAAAGTTTGGAAAGTTTTTAACTTTTGTAAATTTCGTACGAAGTTTTAAACTGTCATTTATGTTATACTAGCTAAACCCAACGTTCTCCGGTATGCTAATTTAATTCAGTTAAAAATCAACAAATTTTATTAATTTCATTCAGTTGAAAATTAAAAAAAGAAATATTCAAAAGAATATTTAAATAATGAAATATTTAATGCTTTGATAAAATAAACCCTATGTCATGGCCGACGCTACTGTCCATTCAGTAGTTGCGAAGATTAGTAATTTCAAACAGGCAAAGGCAGACAAGAATTCTAAAAATCGTCCAAACGTATTCTCGTACATTCACTGTATCAACTTCGATTATTCTTTTAAAGAAATGTACAGACATGACTTATCTACAGTTTTATTATAGTACTACCAAATACCCGACGTAAAAAGTACAACGCATGGTATAAAAATAGAAGGTAGTTACATTTAAATTTTTTTTGACCGATACAGGCATTTTTGAAGTTTCATAATTTGTACATATTCCAAGCGTCGTTGCCATATTGTTAGTAATAAAATATGGTATTTCGGGTGGGAGTTTCTGCAATTTTTAATGGCCCTTAATGTTTTCAAATGATCTTAGTATTGAGGATACGCACTTATAAAAGGTTGCACTTTTTTGGTGGGGTGCCGTAAAGGACCGATGTTGTGCCAACAAATTTCACCCGGAATACTTGCACAAATGTAAAGAATTTTTAAGCGCAACTACCTGTTTTATTGTTTTAATAAAATTTCTTATATGGACATTCTGAAACAATTTATTTAAAAAAACTTGGGTTCAACTTAAAAAAATAAACATATGTACATACATACATTAGGGTACCTCACAAAGGAAGAGTTGGGGTTTTACCACCGATATTAAAATTTTATTCAAAGGGTTGCCACCTATTAAAATCTTTTAGTAGATAAGCGATGTAAGTTTAGTAAAATATACTGATATGGACCAAAGCTTATAGATAATACTTTAATCGGGCAGGGTTGCCTCCTATTAATAAATTTAAAAATATATTATTTTTAATTAAAGTACAGCAATAAACTGATATCTAAACGAAATGTTATAGAGAATTCTTCACCAACGGTATACTCTTGAATAGGGTTGCCACCTATGAAACATTTAAAAAATAAATACGGTTAGTGCATTTGGAAAAATTGAACATTACAACGAAATTAAAATAAAGCAGTATGCACACGGAACAAAAAATTGTACGACATATCATTTCTCTAACATGTACCTGAAATGTGAAAATGATTTAAATTTTTTAATGAGCAAATAAATAATTATTAGAGCCATTTTTTATTCCCCAATTAAGAGATATTTCGATACATTTTTGGTTGGTATTGTAAGTTATTCGACTTGCTAGAGTTAAAATAAATTTTCAGGACAAATTTTTCACTGGCACTCTTAGTAATTAATAAAATCGGTTCGGTATTTTGAGAGCTAAGTCGTTACAAGTATTCTCCATATAATAAGTATCGAATTCTTTTTTTAATTTCTGATTTTATTTTCAATTTATCATTCCTATTTGCAGCGCGAACGCAAACAACGTAAACTTTATTTGGAAGAATGGACTCTCGGAGACGATGACTTGGAGGGGATACGAGGATTTAGCGTCTCGGAGAAATTGGAGTCATCGAAGTTTGCACAGACTGGTATGGTTCGTGAGATGCGCGGTAGTGATCTGAGCGTGGCGTAAGTTTTACATTTGTACCACACAAAAAACGTAAACTCACTAATGAATTTTAACTTTTAGTTTCCTACAACAATATGGCTTCAATATTCCCTTATTGTTTCGTGAAAAAGCCGGATTGGGTCTACGTATGCCCGATCCCAATGAATTTACCATAAATGATATCCGCCTGTGCGTTGGTTCTCGTCGCATACTGGACGTGATGGATGTGAATACACAGAAAAATTTACAAATGACAATGAAAGAGTGGCAACAGTATTATGATAATCCACAAAAGGATCGACTTCTTAACGTAATCTCACTAGAGTTTTCCCACACGCGTTTGGATAATTATGTACAATGTCCAGAAATCGTACGGCAGATTGATTGGGTGGACGTAGTATGGCCGAAACGTTTGAAAGACGCTCAGAGAGAGGGCACAAATGTATTGGGAGAAATGATGTATCCAAAAGTGCAAAAATATTGTCTCATGTCAGTGAAGAATTGCTACACAGATTTTCACATTGATTTTGGCGGCACTTCAGTCTGGTACCATATTCTGAAGGGTAGTAAGGTGTTTTGGTTGATACCACCAACAGAAAAAAACTTACAATTATACGAGAAATGGGTATTGTCCGGAAAGCAGGCGGACATTTTCTTTGGCGATACAGTAGAGAAGTGTGCACGAGTCTATCTAACAGCGGGCAATACATTCTTTATACCAACTGGCTGGATTCATGCTGTATACACGCCAACAGACACACTGGTATTTGGCGGAAACTTTTTGCATTCCTTCGGTATTGTTAAGCAACTTAAGACAGCACAGGTAGAAGATGCCACCAAAGTACCGCAGAAATTTCGATATCCTTTCTTCACCGAAATGTTATGGTATGTACTAGCACGCTATGTTTACACACTGCTAGGTCATTCCCATCTGGAGGGCGAACTTTCGGTGAGCGAGGAGGAATTGGCCAAACGCGAACATGTACATCTCACACATTACGAGCTATTCGGTCTGAAAGAGATCGTTATGTATCTATACGATTTGCCACCGCAAAAGAAAAATGTACCAGAACTTGTACGCGACCCTGTGGCATTAATTAAGGATGTGCGGACGCTGGTGGAGCGGCATTGCAAGGACAAACCAGAATTGGCAATAACTGGTGAATCGGTGTTGAAGCCACCCGGTCAGATGCATCCCACATTTCAGGTGTACGATCGAGCAGTAGTCAAGCAGGAAATCAAGGCAGAGATTGCACGAAAAAATGCTGAAATCATACGTGAACAACAGCAGTTAGATGCAGCAAATGCGGCGAATTCGGTGAATTCAGTAGAAATTTCCAACGCAGCCAACGGTGCGATGTTGAATAAAAGTGATATCATTTCAAAATCCAATATTATTTCCATGGCAAATCTAACTGACAATGGTGGTGTTATTGTAAAAGAATGTAAAAAAGAGCCTGTGGAGAATGGCACACCGCAGCCGGGTAAGAGGAAACTAGAAAAATATGTATACTTATTTGAGGAATCCATTTCGTATTTTACAAAAAAGCTATTTAAACTTTTCAAAAAAAAAAAAAATATATTCACAACTATGAAAAGCAAAATTTTCGTACTGGTAAAAAGATATATGTATGGATTAAAGATGCCAGAATAGAGATTTTTACACCTTTCTATTTTGAGACAGTAAAAACCAAAGAATTTAAAGGCATGTCTTCTATTTCTAAAAAATAGGGGGAAAATCCTTGATTTCGTTGATAAAATGGCAACTATTGTATATAAATAGTATTTGTTTTCTCGGAACTAGTCAGCTATTGACCTAATAGCAATTTGGAGAATTCCCACTAGTTTATTTAACAAACAATGACTAAAACGCAAATTGTAGTATGATAGGTGTTGCCACATCATCAAATGTCTACAAAATTAAAGCCAGGTTAAACTTCAAGCCTTTTAAATAGTATACTTTAAAACTTATTGCACAAACCCCAATCACATTTTAATAAAAAGCTTCTTAACGAAAGAAAGTTGTAATTTAAAGAAAAAAAGAATTCAAATTCAATTCACTTATAGTGGTTGCTAAGAAATATCATTGAAGCGATATTTGTGCAGTGATAAAAAATAAACCACAAATTCATAAAGTTTCTGTTTAATGATCATATCGTTGTTGTCTTAATATAGAAACATCATATCTCACATTTTAGACTTTTCAGAAGTGTTAACGAATTGTTAGCTCCCTGATAGCTTTTGGTCAGTTAGCAGTGTTTTGTTTCTTTACAAAAGTGCAAGTCGTTATATGACAAAATATATGAATCGATATTGAGATCAATTTTTCTTTTAACGATTTCTTTCTGCGTCAATTATTTTTGTTTGAAAGAATTCTAAAATCGATCTTTTTTATATCGATCAGGCACCTCTGGTATAGATAGGACTTGTTCGAGTCTCAAAAACTGCGGCAATATTGCAAAAATATCGAATCTTGGTAAAGTCTAGAAAGAAAGAAGTCTGATGAGGAGATGTGGTGATCTCCGAAATAGCAGCATCACTTCTACCACTTTGCAAAATCTTTGCTTTTTCATATTATCCCATAATACAAACTGAACTCGAACTCAATAAAATAACACTAGCTTCTAAAATATAAGGCCAAAAATAATATAAGCTTTAAATTTGTACTCATACGGCTTTTGTTAAAGAATGAACGAACGAAATAATTTTAGCATGAATAATATCAAATACTTTTTTCCAGCATTGTATAAAAACTAAGTATTGGAACTCTTTTTTTAATTCTAAGAAAAAATGTTTGAATTCTTGTTTAATTTTTAAAATCAAGGCTACTTACTTTTGCCGCTCACTTTGTGTATAATTAGCAAATCTTGCACTGAACATCAAAAATTTTATTATCCTTTTTTTTATTTGTGCTCTCATAGCTACCTTCGTCTCGCCCACGGACAGTCTTAAGTATCGTCCGCCAAAGAAAATGCATCTAGCTAATGCTGTCGCAGCTGCGGCCCATCAGGCCAACAATACTGTCAGTGTTATTGCATCTTGTTCTAGTTATAATGCTGCTACAGCTGCTCATTTGACATCCACAACAGCAACAACAGTTACAACAACAACAACAACGTCGACAGGGGCAACTACAATGGGATCCAATCAAACACATTTGCATTCACATACACAACCACACGCACACAACGCTAACACCGTCAATGCTGCCGATAACTCCTCTTGCCTCTCGCCAAACGAATCGAAGTTGTCACCCAATGTAACCGGCACAGGACAACCGCGTCGTCGACGGACGCGTTGTAAGGTTTGTGCCGCCTGTCAGCGTTCCGATTGTGGTGAGTGTAGTTTTTGTTTGGACATGGTGAAATTCGGTGGTCCAGGGCGCGCTAAACAAACTTGCATGATGCGCCAATGTCTGTCGCCGATGTTACCGGTAACGGCGCAATGCTTCGTTTGCCACTTGGACGGTTGGCGTCAAGTACCCGTGTCGCCACAAACCAAGCAGCTAGCATCTTTGGAAGGACCCTCATCGCTAATGGAGTGTTCGGTGTGTTATGAGATCGCGCATCCCGATTGCGCTTTATCGTTGTTGGACGGCACCGAAGATGCGGCAGATGCTAAAGGGATAGTGAATGAGGACTTACCGAATAGTTGGGAATGCCCGAGCTGTTGCCGATCGGGGAAAAATAATGATTACAAGGTGCTTAGATTTATTGCATATTTTAAAAAATATACAATAATTGAGTAAAAATTTATGAAGAGGGTTACCATAAGAAAAAATATAAGTTTGACGATTTTTCGAGAATCGAAGTTTTTCGGAAGTTATGGCTTTTAACTGTTTTCGAAATTGTTTGGATTTTATTTATTTTATCGAATCTTTATTTTCTACTAAAAGCTAAGCGGAATCTGAATTACTAATCGCGCGAAAATAAATAAAATTCAAATAATTTCGAAAAAAATTAATAGCAACAACTTTCAAAATATTTCGTGTGAACCAGAGAAAATCCATTTGACAAACAAAGCATTCCAAAAAATTGTGGCCCACTTCAAAATTGATTTGCTCAATTCAGTTCACATGTATGGTGACTCAAACAACTGACCAGCCACTTGGTGATTCTTTTACAATATCTATTTACAATATTCTTCATAGAACTGTAGTTTGAGCAAAAAGGATATAAATTAAAATTTTAAACTTTGTACACAATTTATAAAAAATCATCAAATTTTCATCAAAACTTTAAACTTTTTAATTTGAATTTTTATCAAACTTTTGAGTATGCAGTTTTGTAGCAAATTCAATCTGTGCAAGCCTGAGTGGCTAAAATTTCCGGATGATTTTTTAACAATTTTTTAAATTTTGGTTGTACGCACTTTGTTTCATATAACGGATGGATGGATTTCCCGTTGATTTTTATTATATTTCGTTCTGGTGGTCTTGCTTATAAACTGCGTACGTGAAACGAGAAAGTTTCAAGAAGCAAAATTTAAAAAAATATTTTAAAAAAATTCCAAATCAACGGAAAATTTCAGCCTTTTGAGACTTACATGTATAGTAAAATTAATTTGGCCACAAATCTGAATACAAATTCTGATTACGAAGTTTGAAACTTTTTTGATTTTTTATAAATTTTGTACAAAGTTTTAAGTTTTGATTTACATGCTTTCATTTTATAGAATGAACAATATTTCTATAAAAAAAAATTACAAAATAAATGTGCCATGAAAAACATTGCGAATATTATTTTAAAAAAATCATCACGTGGTGAATAGTTTGAGTAACTGTTTACATACATAAATGAACATACTGTAATAATAAAATTTTTTTTCGCAGCCCCGTCACTTCAGAGCCCGCCAAAAATCTTCGGAGGTTCGACGCACATCAGTGGGAGGTTCAAATATCGCTTCAACCGGACACGATCACGACAGCAATCAATTGCCTCCGCCCATTGGTCAATACAATGATTTTGTTTTCACAAGTGAATCGGAAATGGAAACTTGTACAGTCAATGCTGTACACTGGAAACATGGAGCTAAACGGCACCATCACATTGAGGTGAAGACTGAGCGCAGCTATGATACCTCTTCGCCGGGTATCTCCCCCAACGCAACTGGCGATCGCATCAAAAGACGTAAAAGCGATGATGGCCTAAGTCTATGTAGTAGTATGCAGGATAGTATTGATGCGGGTGCATCTATGGATTGTCATGTGGGTGGCGGCAGCGGTGGTATTGGTGGCAGTAATGGAACAACACAAATGTCACGTAAAAAAAATTCGATACGTTCACAGTTGGCTCAACAAATGCTTAACTCATCCACACGAGTACTTAAGAAGCCTCAATATGTGGTGCGTCCAGCTGGACATCTGTCGACCGGGGGCAGCGGTCTGACCGGTAATCACATTGGTGGAGCAAATTTAGCACTCGATCCGACATTGCTTAAAATCATCTTTCGCTATTTACCCCAAGAGACGCTAGTCACCTGCTGTTCAGTTTGCAAAGTATGGTCGAATGTGGCCGTGGATCCTGATCTCTGGAAGACAATGAACTGTGCTGAGCATAAATTGTCTGCCTCACTGCTTACGGCGATTGTGCGTCGTCAACCAGAGCATTTAATACTCGACTGGACACAGATTGCCAAACGGCAGTTAGCCTGGGTAATTGCACGTCTACCAGCACTCAAGCATCTCTCGCTTCAAAATTGTCCCATACAGGCAGTGTTGGCTCTGCACACTTGCCTCTGCCCGCCACTACAAATACTTGATCTCAGCTTTGTGCGTGGTCTTAATGACGCCGCCATACGTGATATACTATCGCCACCCAAAGACTCGCGACCTGGCTTAGCCGATTCGAAGACACGTCTACGAGATCTTAAAACACTCAAGCTAGCTGGTACCGATATAACGGATGTAGCGTTGCGCTATATAACCCAAGCACTGCCGAATCTTATACATTTAGATCTGTCGTCATGCCAGCGCATCACAGATGCTGGAGTAGCACAAATTGGCACCTCATCAACGGCTATAGCGAAATTGGTGGAATTAAATTTGAGCGCTTGTCGATTGGTTTCCGAGTTTTCATTGGAACACTTAGCTAAATGTGAGCAATTGATTTGGTTGGATTTGCGACACGTTCCGTTGGTGCCGACGCAGGCAGTGATAAAGTTTGCGGCCGAATCAAAACACGATCTCTGTGTGAAGGATGTGAAATTGGTGGAAAAGCGACGACTACAGAAAGCTACACAGCCAGCGACGACATCGAGTTTTGGTGGAATGGGTTCAGTGAGCAGTTGGAACGACTGAATGTTTTAGGAAAATAAAACAAAAATATATATATATGTACATACTATGTACATATATATAAAATACAATCGACTGGAT
Source organism: Anomoia purmunda (assembly GCA_951828415.1). Classification (NCBI taxonomy): domain Eukaryota; kingdom Metazoa; phylum Arthropoda; class Insecta; order Diptera; family Tephritidae; genus Anomoia; species Anomoia purmunda. The sequence goes on from OX639993.1 coordinate 23,374,643, forward strand.
AATTATGTGTGGAACGAAATTCGTATTCATGTAATGTGAGAGAATGTGCAGAAAGAATACACACTAGAGTTTTTATGTGAGTATCAAGCAAACGTATAACTGTACATACGTTTGTATGTACATATGCATGTATATATTTATATGCAAGCAGCAAAGTTGTAAGACATTAAAGGATTCCGACAATTTGAGATCGGAAGTGTTGTAAATTGTAAGTAGGTACTTTCCAATGCTTGCTGTTGCTATTTAACTCTTTTTTGGGAAGTTTGTGACACGAGATTCAAATCAATATAATGATGAAATCATAAAAAAATTTTTTTTTGTCTTTCCTTATTTCATTTTAATAATTTTTTATAAAACTGTTGTTAATTCTCTAACAAAAACCACGCAAAGTGTATGCAAAAAGTGTGTTAAATAGAGACTGCTTTGCCATTCGGCATAGTTATGTAATTTTTTTTTTAAATGGTTAACCCTTAAAAGAAACATTGATTTTGAAGTTACAAAATTGTCATTCGATGTTATATAAAAAAAAAAACACAACTTAATCGAGTTCAGCTTTAAAAATAGGAATTCAAAAGCTTTTTGTGTATTAAAAAACAACAATTTATTCAACGGCGGAGCTATAAATAATGTTTGAAATTTAAGTGTGAATATTTCTTAACGACGAATAGCGAGGAAATAAAAACTAGAGTGAATTTTCGTACCAAAAACAGAAACTTAAATACGTAAAGCGAATGCGTAAAAAAACTATTACGAAACGAGAAAAGTTTTTAAATTATAACCTTAAAGTTAATTTAGATTTTTTTATCAGGTCCCATTGTTGTAGTGATCATTTATGGTTTAAGGAAATGTAAAAAAACTTTTGCCATGGTGTTTGAATTGATAAGACTATCGTCAGTATTTCCCACACATTGTTTCATACACATTGAAATCATGTAAGTCAAAGTTTCAAACTTTATTGAAAATGTATGAAAATTCGACGAAGCAAATATTTCGAGCTTTTTAATAGGAAAAAAAATGTCGGGTATATGTACATTTTTGTAAGCCATTCAATGTTAGTATAATAAAGTGCAAGTTTGAAGTAGCTAGAAAGTCTAGTTGATTTTTTATAGAATTTTTTTTTTTTTGCTGATGCTATTCAGCATTTTCTTCCGTACAAAAGTGAGTTGTTTTCACGCGTTGTGGGAAAAAATAATTAAAAATTAACAAGAATTTTTAGCCACTTGAAACTTGAACTTTGTTATACTAAAAAAAATGCATACTTCAAATTAAAAAAAAAACGGATGAAAAATTTGAAGATTTTGCTTACTATTTTTGTTTTTTTAGTTTGTCGTGTTTTTTTTTTAATTTTTTACAGAGTTCAGAACTTTGACTTGCATTGTGTTTGTTATAGAATTACCTTCATTTTTCTATATATACATATATAGGTAATTAAAATTAAATAAGGAAAGACAAAATCGTCGATATATTTCGCTGCTATTTTCACGAACACCACTGTATATGTATTTGGATGCCATGCAAAGCTGCACAAGTTTATCAAAAATATAAAATTACCCACACATAAATATCCGTCCAAATTATTTGCTCCAAATACCTAATCGGCTTTTTACCTGCGCAAGTTATGCAATATTAACTAACAATAGATTCTGTTTTTTTTATTGTAGCTTCATATTGTTCAAAATTTAAAACTTAAAAAAAGTCAATTTAAATTAAATCCATTTTTCTACTGCTGTTAATGAGGAAATTGTAGTAATGCAACTAGAGCAAAAAGTATTTTTTTTTGTTCCAATTTAATAGTTCCAATGAAAAATATGTGGCCTAACATTTATAAATTTTTTAAAGCACTACTTAAAAATATTCTTAAGCATCCATAACATCTGAATATTTGATTTCAACATTAACCTAATCAGTTTCTTATAACGCAGAAGCGCAAGCAACAATAACCAAAGATATGTGACATCTTTTATTATAATTGTAAATCAACAATCAAATCATATTACATTATTATCATCTTCATTGTATTATGTATGTACATATGTAAGTTATTCCATTTATCATTTACACCCACCATCCATCGCTCATTCAATGCACGCACGGAAAATACAGCCAACCGCAAATGTGTAGAAAATCGAAAAGAGCGCCAAAAGTCGTCTGACGATAATGCATATACATACATATATACATATGTATGTATATATATTCATTGGCGCACCCAAAGGGGTGTGTGTATGTACAATAGTAACTAGATTTGTATGTATGTAAATTGTAAATGAATATCAGCTCTTTCGCATAACTTTTATGAAATTGTAATAGTAGAATATTTAATAAATATTAGGGTGGATATTTACATATATATACATATATTTGAAGAAAAAACAACAACAACAACATTGCAATTGTATCGCGTTCAACGTGCATATGAATATCTGTAAGTTTATGGACGGACATGTGCAGTATTGTGAAAATAAATATAAAAAAAAAACAAATGTATGAAACAATTCTTTAATTGCATATGTAGTAGTGTGTTGTAGTTTTAAGCTTTTATAAAAAAAAATATATATACATATAAATATTTTAATTAAGCTCTACAAAAATCATAGCACATAGTAGCCCACACAAGTAGTAGTATATACTTATCAATAATGTATAAAATTACAAATATATATACAATTAATGCAATGCATAAATACAAACATAAAAGACAAACAGCCCTCGAAATCAACTTAATCAAATTAAAACCGCATAATTCTAATAAAGGTAGCAAATAAAAAATGTTATTGTATTAACACATCTACGTCTATATAAGTACATATTGTACCTACTTACATACGTACACCCTTAAGTTTACATGTACAGTGGGTAGCGAGCACAAATGAGTATACAGCGAACTTTATATATTATTCGCCCATATTTTTGACAATGGCCGCAAATAACGAGTACTTTCCAAATTTCAATTCAAAAAGTCATTCGGAAGGAGAAATGCTAGGTGCATAACGATTAAAGCAAAATACTCCTTATTAGCCTACTTTCAGCGGCATTAAGTTTTAAAGTTTAAATTAAAAATAAAGATTAAGTTTAATCGTTATTTTTCCCCCCTTTTATATTTTGCTCATAAAGTTATCGTTATTTCTTGTGTTTTATTTATTGCTTAAGACATAATTCTTATTTGTTGCGTTTTATTTTTTGCTCGTTTTTTTCAAAAAAAAATTACGTTTTATTTTCTAACGATCATTTTCCAACGATTATTATATCCTGAGCAATAAATAAAACTCAAGAAATGCATAATGTTTATTTTTCAAGCAAAAACTAAAGCTCAAAAAATAACAAACAGTAAATAATTTTTTTAATAAATGTTATAACTGTTGAGGTCTCTGATTTCTCATGATAAATTTTTTTAAATATGGTTCATTCTCCACTGCTTGGTTTTCATTAGGTTCAATTTTATGCCAAATATTAATTCTGTCTTCGTATTCAGTATCCGATAAAAACCAGTAAGAACCAGAAATAATTTTAATGGAATTTCGCTGGATAGTGGTTTCGTGCGCCAAAACTTGCGAGAAACCAGCAAAAGAGAGACAATTGAGAGAGCGACAGTGACAGCTGGACTGCAAGTTTTACTGGATTTATACTGGATAAATTTCTACAAGCAAGTAAGCAATAATTAAAACTGCTAACTATTTCCGCTAAAAAAATGAAAAATAGAAGATGTGAGCAAATAAATAAACGTATGTATTTTTTAAATTTCGCGCCAAACAAAAGTCAGCTGTAACAAAAACTTGTAACATCTTGCCTGTTTCTCTCGTTGAGAGCAAATTTTGCTTGTGCTCAGAAATTTCGTTACTGGCAAGTTACTGGATAGTTTTTTTTTTACTGAAGAATAAGAAAGCACAACATCTGTTGAATTACGGCAGTCATAATTTTGACACATTTCGATTTAACACCAATGCAAAATTATAAAATGTCAATATGTTGGTATTTCATGTCATAATTTACCAAATGGAATCCAAGCATAACACAGCTTCACAAAACAAAATAGGTCAGCATCACGTCAAGTTTTTTCATAACCTCAAAAAAAAAAACGGCTCAAAAGAATCTATTTTTTGAATTTTTTGTTTGCCGTTTTTTTTTTTTTTTTTTTTTTGAAGTTAGGAGAAAATGTACGCGGTGGCGCCAAACTGAGTTCAGATCTGGATTCAGCGACCCCAAAAACATATAATAAACATGGTCTACTCCAAAGAAGCTATTTTTTCTTTTGTTTTTTTTTGTGTAGCTGTGTAATAAAAGTCATATAGGGGCAATTTTCAAAGTTTGTTTCGCATTTGTAAAAATTCAAACACTTCATAAAATCTCAACTTTTTTAACCGAATTTTAAAAAAATTTTCGGGTATGAAGATACGTTACCCATCTAAATTTTGTATAATAAAACCGATTGGAATCTGGAAAAATTTTTGAAATTTGTATCTTAGAATTTTTTTTATTTCAGGCATGCATTTTATATGGCAGAAAATGCGCAATACCGTAAAAAATTTTAAAATCAACAGGAATATATATAAAAATGCAACCGTTGTATCGGGGTTTTCAATAGGAACGCTACAAAAGTTTTTTTAAATAAAACAAAAACGGTTTGGGATATGAATTAAATTCTTTATTCCTGTGAAAGTACATTCGATGCCATTATGTATGGAACTCGATTTCTTTTGCACGCTTGCAGAAGTCCAGACCGTGAACCCAATTTTCGACGGTTTTCAAGCATAAATCGGCCGATACTGCTGCAATTTCACGTTCGATATTCATACGAAGTTCATCAATCGTCGCTGGCTTGTTGTCATAGACCATAGACTTGACGTAGTCCCACAGGAAATAGTCTAACGGCGTCAAGCACGACCGAGGCGGCCAATTGACTGGACCATTTCGTGAGATATCACGTTCGCCAACCCTGGTTTTCAATAAATCGATTGTGACATTCGCTGTGTGGCTTGTGGCGCCGTCCTGTTGGAAACACATATTGTCCAAGTCAATACCATCCAATTCGGGCCAAAAGTATTCGGTTATCATTGAGCTGTAGCGATTCCCATTCACAGTAACGTGCCGGTCTTGATCATCACGGAAGAAGTACGGCCCAATGACGCCGCTGGCGCATAAACCGCACCAAGCCGTATTTTTTTCGGGATGCAATATTGACTCATGGAGTACGTGTGGATTGCTGCCTATCCAATAACGCATATTTTGCTTATTGACGAAGCCATTCAGCCAGAAATGACGACGACCATAAATTGGACGTAGCGCTCTTAAAGTTGAGGCCAAATATATGAAATAAGTAACCTTATTGCATATCCAATAATTTTCTAAAAAACGTTGATGAAAAGTTTAAATTTTGATAACTTTTTTTTAAATTTTAACACATTTTGTACAATGTTTGAAATTTGGCTCTTTATGCCTTTTGTTGAGAATGAATGATATTTTTTGTAAAACAGCCGGTTAAAGTGAAAATTTCCGAGTGAAACTGAATAGTACAACAGTCCCGATTGCGATTATTGTAAGAAATCATTGTGTACCCATTTCTGTATGTTACCCACTGTATATGTTCAATACATATGTATGTACGTATGTATTTACTTGCGTATGAATGTAATAGCAAAATGTGTTAAGTGACACATTGTAGATTCAAAAACAACGATGTTATATCAAGCGCTTCATGACTTCTTATGCAAACAATTATCAAGGTGTTGCATTACCGACAACGATACGTATTCCATTAATTTGCCGCACAAAATTGCATCGGTTAATCCCTATACTATTTGTATGTGCATATCGATTTGTAAGTAGGAATATATAAGCCATTCAAGGGTTTGTATGAAGTCTGAAGTGCTTTGTGCTTCATTTAAATGCAACAGACACTTATGAAATATATCATAGTTTTATAAACAAACAAAGACACTTTCTTTTTGGCTTACATTGTATACACACATATGTATATTCGTTTGGTTATCAAGTCATTTTTAGTTATTAACCGTTGTCGAAGTTTGAAAATTCCCGCCCTATTAGCTGTCATGTACTTTGATATACAAGTTGCATATTCTCTAATTTTGCAACACTTTGCTTGATTTGTGGTAGTGATTTTAAATTTGTGAACTGGACCGACCACTTTTTTTTACGATCAAGCTTCTTTTGTGCAATTAAATTTGTCTGCTTTGCAGCAATCCAAAATTTAACTTTTTTAAAATTGTTTGGATTTTATTTATTTTCTAGCGATTGGTGATACACATCTGCTCATTTTTTAAACATTCATTATCATATTCATCATATGTACATAAATCATTTTTGATGATGTTTTCTTCCATTTGTTTTTGTTTTTTTCGCAAATAATTTTTAATAAAATATGCAACGGTATTTGGAAAAAGGCGATTGATTGATCTATATTAGCAATCGCGAGCAAATAAATTAAATCCAAATAATTTTGAAAACATTTAAAATTTCAAAAAATCATCAAACTTATATATTTTTTATCATTGTGAACCATGCAAAATCAATTCCACAAAAAAAGTGCGGCCTTCCTTATAAATCGTTTTTTAAAATTTCATAATTTTTTTTATATTCCCTTCATTTGAAAAATATTTTGCGCCAATTTGTGTCAATTTCCGATTAATGATGAAAATAAAACAGATTTAAAACAGGCACTGAAAATTATTTATTTTGAACCATTGGGAAGAATTCGTTCAAAACAAAACTCGTATACGTCGTTCTAGTCCTTATGCCATAAGCTATATAAATATGACCTTAATTTTTTTAGAAGATTTTTTCAAACAAGTTCGATCGTTATTTTTTAATTTTTATTTTTTCGCTCAAATATGATCGATATTTTGTGATTTTTATTTTTGTTGCTATTATTTTTTTGCGTTTGTTACACAGTACGACAAAATCAAACAAAATTTAATAAGAAAAAAAAAAAAAAACAAAACTGAAAAATGAAATATTAATAAAATAAAAGTATTACATTAGAAGTGAACCTCCACGGTACTTTGAAGCTTAAAAAAAATCAAAACGCCGAGACACGTATTTCTTTATTTTAAGCCTATTTTCATATTCTGTTAACATTTGTCATGTATACCAACCACTGTCGTACTGTGTTATGATCGAAAAATTGTAAATACAAGTATAACGATTATTTTTTATCGAAAAAACTCCAAACAATTCAATCAAATATAATCGGAAAAATCCAACAGTAACAATATTTTTGATCGAAAAATTAAAAATCACAAAATATCGATCAAATGTGATCGAAAGGATAAAAATCACAAGACAACGATTAAATCATAATTTAAAAAAAGAAATGATATTCGTTGCTGTTTATTTTAATGCTTGGTTTTCATTAGGTCAAATTTGTTGTCAAATGTTGTTTGATGACATAAGCGATTTGACACCAAAGCTAAATTATGTTGGCGTGTCATATTTTTTCGTCACATATTTAAACATTTGGCCCCATGAAAAACTAACTTTAAACAAAATAAAAATAAACTACAATGCAAGCTATGAGCGGCTCATGTTGCTGAAGCCTAACGGGAAAAAATCCTCAGTTAAGTTGTCCTAGCAATTTCCACCAAATTCCGTGTACGCTTTCCTAAAAGAACGAAAACTTGTATATTAATTTAATTTTTGTTAAAAAGGGTTCGTTCGTAAAAGCAGTATTAAAGTTGCACTGCAATTGCGACATTACTGCTTTTCGTCAAAGTTTTTTATTGCAAGCGATTTGTTGCCAAGTTTTTCCCGTGATAATTCTTTTTTCAAAAAATTATCCTCGGGTTCGAACCCATTGGAATACAGGTTACGTTTGTAAACGCAGTATTTTTGCGCAACCCTGCCGCATTATTGCACAATGTGGCAGCATCATTGGGATTGTCCTGTAAAAAATTATTTAGCAATTTCAAACGCCAAAGCAAATGGAATTTTAAATTAATTTGATTATTAATTGCCAAGAAACTCGCAGTGGAATTATTTCATTGAGTTACAAAAAAAACCTGTAAAGCAAAAGAAGGGAGTGAGAGTAGTCACTCACTCTTCCACTTTGATTTCAGTCTCTCGCAGCTGAAAATATTTACTGCAATAGTTGCAGAAATTTTCCGAGCTACTGCCAACTGCTTGCATTAAAAAATTTTTAACAAAAACCAGTACTGGCGCACGGAATTGACTTGTTCATCCGAACAAAGTTTTTTTTTTAATTTTACAGAAATTGCACTCGCTTATTGATCGCTTTGGGGCTTCGTACCTCTTTGAGTAGAAAATGCACGAGATTCGGAGATTTGTGGAGTAATCTGTTGTTCGCAAAGGACCGGTCTAAGAAAAATCTTTGGATGATCTTATTTGTTACTGGGTAGTCTCTACGGCAACGGTTAAGATAGACTCGCCATACCCAGACATACTCAATGTGTGTCCGGCATGTGATAAACGACTCATCTAACGCCCCTTTCCCTTTGGTCTGACCAGTCAATTGCGCATATAAAATAAAAATTGACACCTACATATTTATTTGTGAAATGATAACCACATCTTGTTTTAAATGTAAATTCACTCTGAAAAACATATGAAATATTTTGTACATACACACATCCATATATGTATATACATATATACCTAACTATAGTACATTTTTAAAAACTTATTACACATACATAGTATATAATTAGCATGTGCACGATATTTGTACATATGTATGTACATATGTATGTGCTGTGCATAGTAAAAACGTGTACAACAAACACACAAATACATATACATATAGTACATACATATAATGTAAATTATGACGTATTTGAAAAAAAGAAAAGAAATAAATATGTGAAATTATACTTAAGATTCATTGTTTTACAATAAATATATTGTATTTAATGATAACGTTTAAAAGAAAATATGCAGTTTTTTATTTAATTGAAATGATTAGTAAGTTCTGATTTGATGAATAGGTCATAGGTTATAGGGAAAATATAAAATATGGACTTGTGCTCACAAAATTAAACTATCTCAGCTTCTTTACAATATCCACAGTGTTTTTTTTTCATATTACATTTTTTAAAATCCTTTCGGGAGTGCAATTTTATAGCACACTCAATTTCAGTATAATTAATAAAGTGCAATTTTTGCAAAAAAAATTTCAGTTGATTCCGTTCCGCATTTTCTTTCATATAAAAATTTATTATTTTAATGCGTTATGTGAAAAAACGCGCACACCTTCAGCAAACAAAAAAAAAATTGAAAAAAATCAAGTGTATATAGTCTACTATATCTAACGGCATAATAATAAAAACAATCATTCATTTTATACTCGTTTTTACCCGCGGCTTCGCTCGCACGATATTCGATTGAACTTTATGACTTCGAATGTTACGAAAAAGAAATAAACAAGTTCACCAAAAGTAATAACTATTAATTCATATTTATTTTTTGTTTATAATTGCCAATTACGGTTGGTTGTTGAAATTTTTGCTATCATTGACAGTTGCGCAGTCTGCCATTCGGATTTAATTCAAACTAGTTTATTGTTGAAATGCACAACGTAATTAATGGATAGTGTCATTTGAAAGTTTCATTATCGACTTCGTTTTGAAAAGCTGAGTCCTTATCTGATATATAGAATACTACAGATATTTGCTGATCAACCTAATGCGCTAATTCAGGTCAAGCCAGTCTTATAGTGTTAATGAATGAAGTCTCAAAAATTATATTCTGGGCTGAAGAAGAACCAGTAATTGGCGCGAGTCTTTTTATACATAAATATTTAGGTTAAATGGATTTTTTTTAACTTTGTATGGGTGTATGGGTGGCGATTTTATTCAAAAATGTGTCTTAATAAATGCAACTATCAGTTCAAACCAGTATTGTAATGCTTCATATATCTTTTATATTTTGAGGAATTTAAATCTTTTTGAACATGTGCCCACCCTTTATTATAGTAAGGGATATTTTTTTAGACTTGTAGTTTTCAATGAGGCAACACTTTTTTCGGAGTTGATCCTTTTGACAGCTGTTACTTGATGGGTACTCAGTTTGCTTTGCCATTTCATAATGAACAAACTTACTCCGGAACAACGTTTGCAATTCGTGCAAATTTATTACCAAAATAATAGAGATGGCCGCCGATCCCGATTTTCACAAGAAAATTTTGTTTAGCGATAAAGCTCACTTTTGGTTGGGTTTTGATAATCCACAACCCATTATTGAGACGTCGTTACATCCTCAAAAGTCACTGTTTGGTGAGGGAATCATTGGAGAAGTATGTTCTTCAAAAATCAAGCCGGCCATAATGTTACAATCAATGGGGAATGCTATAGAGCACTGATTAATGATTTTTTCGTGCCTGAATTGGGGGCTGTCTATGTGGATGGCCTTTGGTTCTAACAAGACGGCGCTACATGCCATACAGCCAACGAAACAATAAATTTATTGAAGGCAACTTTTGGTGAGGACCTTATTTCACGTCTTGGGCCTGTGGCGTGGGCTCCAAGATCGTGCGATTTAACACCGCTGGACAATTTTTTGTGGGATTTTGTGAAGTCCCTTGTCTACGGAGATAAGCCTGGGATGATTGACGTCTTGGAAGTGACTATTTTGCCGCGTTACGGTTCCCAATTTTTGCAAAAAGTAGTCGAAAATTCTGCCTCTCAGCTGGAAATTATTCGAGCCAGATGCGGCGGTCACTTGCCCGAAGTCATTTTTAAAACATAATGGCAAACCCTTGGTTTTATAATAAAGCTAAATTCTTGGCCATAATATTAAACTATCTGCGTTTTATTTCTTCTTGAAACCCACAAGTATAAAAATAAAAATAGAAATCAAACCAAGGTACTTTGTTTTTGATTCCGGTTCAGCGCATGCGTAGTATTCATCGAAAAGTTCCATATTGTCATACATCATAAATAGTATTCGAACTTAAACTTTTACTTATATGTTCATGGCATTTAATATTCGTTTTATATTCGTTCAAGCCTTAGTAAATGTTTGAAAAACATTATAAAAATACATTAGTGATGTTAAACTAATGCGTTTTGGGGAAGTATTTTATTTGAATTACAGATTTTGTACAGAATCTGCGACTGGTGGCTACATCTACGATAGTACCATTGAAACCAGCTGATTTTATTTGTGAACAAACTTCATTAATTAATTTGAAGCGAAACCATGGAAATTAAGAAGATTTTATAATGTAATTTTCTTTCTCAACTAATAATTTTTGTTGTTTAGAATGCGAAATGCTTTCTTCTCTCAGCACACCCAATCAAGCAGTATTGCTAAATTTTTCAAGAAACATTAATAATTGAAAACAGCTGTTCAAACTGATTATCGACTCGGACTGAAAATGATTGGAAAACTGTTCGAAATATATTCGAACTCTGTCGGAATCATGAATACTACCCCCAAAACGAGCAGGAACTGTATCTTTACTTTTCAAATACCGAATTGAAATGCAGAACAGGACTAATTTTTTTATATTTTTATTTTGATAAATTATTTCTGTTTGCCACAAATAACCCGATGTTGTCAGCTGGTCTATCATGATAATACCGCCGTATAGTCAGACCTACACTTATTTAATTCAAAAGGTATCTAATTTAATGCATTTTTTGTATGTGCTATAGTTTAAAAGCCATTGTGACAGTGATGTTGTTTCAGGTGTAAAATTTCAATATCACTAATATAACATGTAGTGAATGTTTGTTTAGTGCAGTATTTGCACATCTAACAACAATAATGTTAATAACACAATTTTGAAATAATTACAAATAACGAACCACCTAACTATTTGCCCAATTATATAGAACGCTTCATATTAAATACGTATATGTATGTTTGTCTTACAAATATTGACTAATAATAGGCCCATTTTATTGTAACTGACTAGCAAAAAAAAACACCAGGTAGAATAAAGAATTGCAAGTACGAAAACAACATAAATTCGGAAAAATATACATGCAGAGTTAATGCGGAAAAAGGATATCTGACTTGAGATGCAGTATTGTGGATGAGGCCTAGGAAAATACATAGGATATTTCAGTTTAACACAAAATGTGTTTTTATGGATACATTCAGCCCTATTCCCGCATTCCGCTCCGCATCGATTGGAATTAGGTATTCCGAGTTACGACGGAATCGAAAGAAAAAGAGGAAGAGCGGCAACCTTTTCGAAATCAGCTGTTTGCCTTGGAATGTGTGAAATTGAAACAAAATAAAGCAAACAGATACAAATTCGTGGCCAAACTATTGCTTTTTAAATAAAATAAATAAAAATATAATTGCGTAATGGATTCAATAGCCGCCGCGATACTGCTTGAGGAGGACGACAACGCATCCGAGAATGCTGACACAAAAGTTGAAAGGAGAAGATTGCGAGATATGTGTGATCCATTTCAGATGAGTGACGAATTGTAAGAAATTGACTTTGAAAGTGATAAATCTTAATTCGGTCGCTATTGAAAGACCTGCGCAATATCCCTTTTGGTTGCCATTATGTCAGCAAATTTTTCATTTCGCTCCGGCGTTGTTGTTTTTGACCTGCAAACATATCAAAAAACATCAATAAACCCCAAAAAACTTAAAACAATCATGTTGAATGACTTTTACAACTATCAACAACAAGTTTTACTCACATTTTTGGGAAAATTATATTTTAAAACTACACGAAAATAAAAATCTAACCGTCCTCCGCCAACAAAATTTCAACTTACAAAAACTTAACTACGATCGCAATGTAGAATACAAAACAAAATAATCAGCAAAATAACAATCAAATCTCTCAATTTCACAAACTAAATTTCAAACCATTTGCCTATTATTTCGTCAGAAGAATTTCAACGTTGAACCTGAAAAACTCACATATGTATGAAGATATGTGTTCATAAGTAGGTACATATATATGTATGTAACGCCTATTCGTTATCAACAAATCATTGTAGCACTTAAGTACTATACCCCCATATACGCAAATTCAAATAAATTACTTCACATGCGTCTGTATTATCTACGTACAGACATATGGACCCTGTCGGAAAAAAAACAAGGCAGTTTTAAGAAATTACATTTTGCAAACTAATTTTAAATTAATGCAATGCAAACGCAGCAGCGCGAGTCAATTTCATTTTTATAATCTCGTTTTGCCGTGCTAATTTGAATTGAATACATTTTTAAATTGGTAATATTGCAAGTATGGTAATTCAAAATGTATGCAAAATAGGGTAATTGACTGCTTTCCTACGACATCGCCATATTAAATATTTAAATCAGCTCGTTGTAGGGTATGGCAATTGGTTGTCATTGAAAGAAAGTAATTTGTAAATTACTTGAAAATTAATTTCATTTTCCACATGGTACATATTTACATACATACATACATACATATATACACATACTATGTGTTGTTGTGAGAAATATACACTGACATGCGGAAAAAAGTCGCAGCGCTGAAAACCCGATTAATTTCTGATTTCGATATTCGCTATATATCACTTTATTGCAGCTGCCGATGTGCTATGTTAAAAACTAACCGCGTATAAATCTTTTAAAAATGAGTTCATTCCAAGTGTGGATTCTTAAAGTAAGTAGTTTTTCTTATTTACGAAGAGGATTGCTTCAATTCCATTTTTTTTATTGAAGAAACAGAACGTTAACTTAAAAAATGAAACAATATGGGTAAATGTCAGTAAGGTGGTATCTATGCATTGAATATGATATAGCTATGATACTTTTTGAACGCAAATTAGACGCTCAGTTTTAGGGATACATATCTGAATGAAAGTTGGAAGGTAGATGCATTTTTAAAATGTATTAATAATTTAACGAAACTGGCAAGATCGACCACACATAGCTAAACTAGAAGTGATTGTTCAGATATAAGGTTTTGCTACCATTACTCCTACAACAAAGCAGGACGGGAATTCGGCATGACAACTGGCAATTCAATATGAGTGTTTTTTTTTAACTCCTTCATGCTATACATCTAAAACCGTGAAACTTTGTGAGCTTCTTACTTATAAATTGTGATTGTTCAGATATTTGGTGTTACTTTAAAACTATTTATTTTATGGTATTTTTTGATATGAGAAACATAAATAGTATTTTTAAATTGATTGAATACGCAAACAGTCTTTACCAATGAGCCGAAAAGAATAAGGAATTGTTTTTTATATCAAATTTATAAATTATTATTATACAATACATACTTTTTATATATTCCCTACTTCCAAAATACAACTCTAAATTGAGAAGCATCAGAATTTAGCTGTCACTATTTACAGAACCTTATATAATATGAATCATGACGCTTTCCTGCATCTATTATTTCATCAATATGCATCTAATATTCTGTCAACGTTACGCCGTGTAATTCGATAAGTCACAACTAACCATTAAAGCTAAACCTTTATGGGAGGTAATGGAAAATATGTACCTACCTTAAAAATCATAACCATTATTTTTTAAGTATGAGCTTATTATGAATATGCGCAAAATATTATACATACATATTGTATATGTATTATGATTCGATTTCGATGAAATTAGAAAGGTATGCTGCTGGTGCAATAAGAAATACTCTTATGAAAAATATGTACATATATGATAGGTGGCGCTAGAGGCGAGTTATTCAGATAATCTTTATTTAAAATTCAGTTTTGGTGAAATTAGAAAAATAGTACATATTATTATTATTAGTTCGATTCATATTATTTGAAAATATACTGTGTATAGTCACTGTATTTTCAAAACATTATTAAAAGTGTATAGAAAATTCAATAGCCAAGATTTCCAGAAAGTCCAAATTTATAGTTCAACTTAGTTCAAATCGAATAAGCTTTGTGTTCTTAAAATCTTTGATAGCTATATAAATATCCATATGTAACGTTTTTTTTTTTAGACTGATAGAACTTTAAATTGAAATAAAACACATAAAAAGTGAAGCATGATGCCAAATTTTTTTTTATTTGAAAGATATTTTCATGACATTTAATATTTAAAAACGATTTCTGGTATATGTCCGCCGCGACTAGCTTTGGTTCGCCAAATTGCTTTTTCAACAAATCGATAGTTCGAGTGGCAGTATGAGGCGTGGCCCAGTCTTGTTGGAACCAAAATTCTTGCAGGTCGATAATCGGTAATCATTGATCTGTAACGATCATAATTGACAGTAACATTCGCTCCATAAAAAAAATTCACGAAGTGGTCTATAAGTTTGGCGAACAGAACATTGGTTTTTAAAGTTAATTTCCACAATTTGTAAACGTTGTTGCGGCGTTATTCTTTCCATGATGATTTGTCAATGCTTACTGAACAGAAATGTCAAAACCAAATGTCATTTACCAGCTGTCAAGTGACAGCTACCCCTATCGAAAGTTCTATCAGTCTAAAAAAAAAAAAGCTACCTGAGAAGGTTTAAAAAATTCAACAAACCTGCATTTTTAGCATTAGAAATCTACTGCAAGTGCATGCAAATGTATTAAGCTACACTGATATCCGCTAGTAAATATATATAATAGAAGTTTTCACGCTTTTTCGTTAATCTGGCAGTACGTTAGTCGACAGTCCGGCTTCGTTTAGTTATGTTAGTTTGAAAACGGATTTTTCCTCCAACAAAACTACCACCATTGGCCATTCGTTACTTGTTGCTTTGGCACATTCGTTAGATTTACAAAAACAAAATATATGTAAAGCTTGGTTTGTAGACCCCTATTAGCATTTCACTGGACATAATTATATAAATTTTCAAACTTTTTTGGTATATCTATTTGTCTACGTCAAACTTATAGCCTGATAAATGTATTTTTTGTTTGCTTTAATATTAGTTCAATAAGATACCAGACATGTGAATTGATGTCATAAAAAAGGTGCGACTTTTTTTTTACCTGTTAGTGTACATGCATACTACAAATGTACGGAGCTCTTGAAATATTACGCGTACCGCTAGTTGAAAATACCTGGTCGGAAAATTCATATGACGAGCTCAGAGCAAAAACGACGATTAGCAATTGCAAACACATGGAGAAAAGAAAAATTAGTTACTTTGAAGTTTTCATTCTAATTTTGGTAAAGTGAAAAACTGTGAGTTATAGATAGAAATTTAAAAAAAAAAGCAGCACTACTTAAAGCAGTGACTCTTCACCGCTTATTTGTAAAAAAAAAGGTGTGTCTACTTTTAGTTGAGAACTGTCAAAATCGGCAAAACCAAAGCAGCGGTACCCCTGACGGCGCCCCCTTTTGCATTCAGTACATCGTGTATTTACATTACATTGCGATTCATTTTTAATAGAATCTACTACCATTTTACCCAAAAAAGCGATCTTAAAACGTTAATAACATAAAAAAATTTAATAACAAAACAAAAAATTAAAATGAGAACAAAATCAGAAAAAATCAGTTTCGCAAAAAAAAACTGGACGTTGGAAAAAATGATGGCCGCCTTCACAAATTTTTGCTTTAAACCATTTGCTCGAAACTACAACTAAAATGATGGAAATATAGCCTACGAACGGAATTCCATGGGTCACTCCAGGTGATAGTACGCACACACTCGGTTACGGCGACCGTTACTTTGGCCAAAACCTTTTCCAACGTTTCTCTGTTATAAAGAAAAAAACAATCATCCATAAACAACATATACACATGTACATACATGCATATTATGTACATAATATACATACATACATACAAACATATGTACATATGTAAGCATAAACCCATTCAACGACGGCACTCTGGATTCAGCAAAGTTTATTCTAATTATATTTTTAAAATCATAAACAAATACCACACATAACCGCAAAAATATGTGCATAATTTCATACATACAAATGTATGGCTGTACGTACATATGTCTTCTGTTATTTGAATACCCAGTAAGGGTAACCAAACGGATTATGCATTAAAAAAGATATATTTCATTTAAAAAACCTTTTTATTTAAGTATGTACAGTTACTCACACAATTGTCTAAATGGTGATTTTTTTTTCTTATATTCGCAATTTTTTTTATGACATATGTTTTCGTAATTTTTTAGAATAGTACAGTTCGCTCTATAAATCAAAATTGCAAACATTGTACAAAATTAATAAAAACTCAATAATTTTTCATAAAATTTTTAAACTTATTAATCAGAACTTTAACAAAACATTTGAGTATGCAGTTTACTAACTCATTTAAGAATTCGGACTTTTGTATATTTTTGGACATTTCGGTCGTGCGAAAGTTTTTTCATTTAATGCATGCATTTATATGACAGGGGAAATATCGAAAAACAACGGGTATTTCTATAAAATCCATCCGTTATATTGAAAAATATGAATTTCAAAATAAATTTAAAAAAATCAACCGAAATTTTTAGCCACTTCAGGCTTGCACATCATTGTGCTAAAATTAAATGGCCTTCAAACCTACATACCCAAAAAAAAAATTTGAAAATTTTTATGAAAATTGATTGACATTTTATAATTGATGCACAAAGTTTGAAATTTGAATTTATTTGCTTTTTGTTATAGAACGAACTTAGGTTTTATAAAGCTATTAACGAGAATAATTTATCATGAAAATAATTAACCAAAAATCGAAATTTGGTCAGTTGTTTGAGTCAATGTATTTGCATATCCTTCAACCAAAATATCAACACCAAAATGTTTTGTATGAAAATATTCGAAAAGATAATTGCAGCAAAATCACATATTGCATTATGGACAGCAGACTCGCAGCGACAGAAACGCACAATGAAGTTAAAACAAAAATATGTGGTATGCAATTTTCTAGCCCATCCAATTTAATTTTAAGTTACTACAAATTTCCTTTCTTTCTGACGGTGCTGCGCATTTTTCCCCATATAGCATATGAAAATTTTTTTTTGTTTACATGGAAGAAATAGGAAATTGATAATTGCACTTTATTATGCTCTGAAAATTCTCAAAAAAAAGTTTGAAATTTGGATGATATTTTTCTAAATTAACTGTTCGCATCACTTTCATTGCAGGCCCTTCCCTTAAGATAAGCTGCTATTGCGGAAATGTATTTTGACTCTTCCGGATTTCGACATATTTTGCCTAGTGGGTTCATTAGCGCCGCCAGCAAACCCCACCACTTAAAGTGCATACATATGTACGTATCGTATTGGTAGTAAATTTTTTAATAATCGCTATTCCTGATCGATGAATGGGCGCGTTCAGTGACATCTATTGTGCAATATACTGATTTGTTTACTCGCATTTCGTTGTTGTTGTATATGTTTTATTTATATAACGTTCTTAACTTGATAGTTTACAACAACGCAGACGCAAACACGTGAATAGCAAACATGGATGAGTGATCGCTAACAACTTTGATGGAAGCAATGGCAGTAGCGGCGGCAGCAGCAGCAGCGCTAGTGGTGGCGACAAACAATATGATTATAGTATTAAGTAAAATTATAAGAATGCGCCCAAGTGATCGCAAAAACTACGACTACTGCCAGTTTGTCGTAGCAATGGGTGGCAGCGTGTACTGTCGCACCTGTGCAGCACCTACTGGACACCCAACGGAAGTAATGATCGACATTTTCGAAAACGCTAAATTAATAACGCTTTTAAGTACGATAAAGGAATGGCAATTAGATATTAAGCAGGATGATGGCTTATCTCAGTATATTTGCGAGAAGTGCGAATCGGCGCTAATAAAAATAGATAAATTCAGAGTACAAGCATTGAGAACGAAAGAGTACCTGCTGCAAACACAATTGCGCTCTTTGGAGATAAAAACATTAGGGAGAGAAGACGCAGACGCAATAAGCGACAATGAAAATGACCTTCACGCTAAAACAAATTATGATGGAGTGGAGACGAGCAGCATGGAAGCCATACCGAATGCATTTCCAGCAGTATTATCCAACTGTAAAGCTATGCATATACTAGATAAGCAAATATTAAATGTTAAAAAAATAAACGACAAATCGAACGAACGAGAAGAACAATTGATTGCGTTCGAACTAAGTTTAGATGCAGTCGGTGATGAAGAAACCGGTGAGTTATCGATCGATTCGAATATTGAGTCTACCAGACCACTCGAATTTCAGATAGTACTAATTGAAGAGGAGGAGGAGACGAAATTACAATGGATTAATGAAGACGAAAATGCGGCTGCGGAGAAGGGAGTTCAATTAAAAAATAACGAGAGTACAGGTTGTGACGCACATTTGCAAGAAAATGAAGTAGAATTTGACACTAAGAATAGCTCAACAGAATCTAACATGCCGCAGAGTAACACACAACGCTCAAACATAAATGCAACAACAGCAAATGTAAATAAAGCGAATTTAAATAAAGATATTTCATTCGGTTTACAAATATCCCCAAAGCGAATCAATGATTACAACAACAATGCTGAAAATTACAAAAAAACGCAAACAAATATTTGCACCGAAAATTGTGATAAAAACAACGCTGTTTCTAAATTGGCAACATTTAACGAATTGAAAAAAGATAAGAAATTCTTATTGGGCGCTACAGAAACAGTACACGAATTGTCAGCACCTTCATTTAATAAAATTGAGGTTGATGTCGAACAAAATGCTCAATTAAATGAAATTGAAACATTGTTAGTAGCAATAAATGAACAGGTGGTGGCTTCGTTCGAATCGGGCAAAGAGTCAAATGATTATGACTATACGACCAGTGATTTACAATCCGTGCTGATGAATGAAATAACACTGCAAATGATAAGCGCGAATGTTAACATTTTGGAAGAAGATTTACAAATAGACGAATTTGAAAAGTTGTTGGCAGCAGTTGACGAGCATGCTTCCACATTGGGATCAATTAGATCACACATACAAGATGCAGAGCTACCCGAAGAACAAATCGCCCGCAGCATGGGGTTCGCCAAAGAATCAAAACTTGATGTCTTAGATGATCGTGAAAGCTTATTGAAAGTGGCTAAAACTAAAGAGGAATTTTCTCATTTAAATGCAGATTGTACAAAAATCAGTTTAAAAAAAATGCATATAATCTCTAATCATTCTACTGATGAGCTAAAACAGAGTGATGCAAAACAATTAAATTGCTATAAAAATATCCCTTTCGGGGAATTAATTGACCAAGCTAAAATATCGCCTACAGAAAATATACAGAATGACACTCTTTTTGCAACCAAACAACCTAAACGCTCAAACAATAAGACTCCGAGTAATATTCGTTGTCGCCTTTGTGTGTGCAATATTTCGGAACAGCCGATTTTTGCTACAACACAACTCCTCGAACATCACATTGCAACGATACACGATGACAAAGAGCGACCATATAACTGTCCACAATGTGCGGCACGGTATCGCACACGCAGCGGTTGTGTAGCGCATATAAATGCCATACATCTCAAGAAGGGAGACAGCTGCGAATTGTGCGGCAAAGTTGTTGCCGGCGGTTCTGGTCAGATGCGCATGCACATGGAACGCAATCACACGCACGGAAATTACACCTGTGAAATTTGTCACCTGGAATTGAAGAATGTTTCACTTTACAATTTTAAATATCACCAGAGATGGCATAACGAAGACAAATTGTGGCGGTGTGAGCTTTGTAGAAAAGCATTTGTGACACGCACACATCTGTTGGCGCACAAAGTAACACACACGCGTCAAGGGGAGTTCCTATGTACCCGTTGCGGAAAGAGTAAGAAGGAGAAGCTGAATATTTATTTCAGACTTTTTTTAATTTTTTTTTTTTTTTTTTAGGTACGCGCAGTAAATGGGAGCTTCGTGCACATCTCTACGGCGTACACGGTGAAGGTGAAGCACCGCTTAAATGCAACTTCTGTGAAGAAAGTATAAAGAATAAATAAAAATTTCAACCGAGCAGCGACTACATAATTCTACATTACTTGCAGAATTTACACAACACATACAAAAGCGAGCACATCTTGAGCGCTATCATCCCATGGAGTTAGCTAAAAGTACATTGCCTTGTCCAAAATGTGAAAAACAATTTTCCACAGAGACAAATCTTCAAAGACACTTGAAAAAGCAGCATCAACAAGATAATGGCGACACAGCAACCTCCGCGCTTTCCGCCTCTTCACCACCACAGTATGAAGGTTTTATGTGCGCCCACTGCCCGCGTAAATATCGTTCCAAATATTCGCTAATAAAACATCTTGGCGTGCATGCAGCGAAAAAAGATCGACCATATTCGTGCAGTGATTGCGATATGCACTTTAAGCACTTCTCAGAGTTGGATCGACATGATTTACAGCATCATGCCACTTTCCGACCATATAAATGCTGGGAATGTGGCAAGGCATTTTCTACAAAAACAGCGCTAAAAATTCACGGTCAAGTTCACGAGGGTGAATATTTTATACAATC
Source organism: Anomoia purmunda (assembly GCA_951828415.1). Lineage (NCBI taxonomy): Eukaryota > Metazoa > Arthropoda > Insecta > Diptera > Tephritidae > Anomoia > Anomoia purmunda. Next base: position 23,395,986 of record OX639993.1, read on the forward strand.
TTAATGCTTATCAGTAATTATATATGTATGTATGTATATGCTTTCTATATATGTTCTCTTATTAGTAAAGGGTAAAAACTTTCGTTGTTCGGTATGCAATCAGCGTTTCAAATTCGAGAAGTCATTGAATTTACATCGCATTTCACACAAAACGATGAGACACAGCTGTGATATTTGTAATAAATCATATATACGATTAGCTCAATTGAAAAGTAAGCTTTGATTTGAATATATACCAATTTTTTAATTTTATATTACTAACCAACTTACAACTTGCAGCCCACAAGAACCGTTATCATAAAATAACGAGTGAATCGGCGGAAGAGTAACTGTTTTTAACCGCAGAAATAAGAAGCCTTAGTACAATCGAGAGATCCTACTACTCCTACAATAATAATACAAAAAAAAAAACAAAAATATTGATTATATACAGATATTTCTAAAACGTCACAACTTAAAATCGTTTGTAGTTTTAAATAAAATAAAAAATTATAGTTACACCACCTCGATTGATACTTTACATATCCATTGCATTTTATTTACTCTTTTGTTGTAATTTTAGAATGGCATTATCAAAAGTAGAAGTTATCAACTAATTCCGATTATAAGTTGCAACTCCTTAGTGATTCGCATGGAATGCATACAGTTACACATTAGAGGTGTCCAAAGAAATAAAAACAAATTCCAAATTGCACGATTTCCGATGTCCGAGCAAAGATTGTATCAGGAATCGAAAATTGAAACTTCGAAAATTTGGACACACTTAAAGCACGTATGTATACATATGTGTATGTGTATAACATAGCCAGTGAAGTAATATAAGATTTAAACATTTGTGAAGTAGGCTACCATTATTAGGAAGGTCAAGTTTTTTTTTTAAATTGATTTTTTCTGGTTCACAACGATAATTTGACGATTCAAAAGATTTGGGAAGTATTATATTTTCGAAATTTTTTGGATTTTATTTATGTTCTCGAAACCGTTTTCACTTTTTTATAATTTTTTTTTGGAAAATTTATAAAAATTTTTTTAAAATATGGACGTACATATGTACATACATAGGTATTTTTTATGCGTTGTATGCTTTCCTCAGATAGCAGCAGAAAAATTTCTGTTCTTCCTTACAAAAACAGGGGATGCTTTCCAGCATTTTCAAAAAGCACAAAAATTGATTCTTGTAAAAAATTCTTTAAAAAAGCAGTTAAGTAGTTAAGCTAAACAAAACAATTTATTTCTTCATTTCCATACTTACTATTCTATTTAAAACTGAGCATAAATTAAATAAATAAAATTTGATCTGTAAAAAATTACCACAACAAATAAGAAAATGACTTATGTTACACACTGAAAAAAAGTAATAACTCTCAAAAAAGCAAATTTGCTACAGAGAAATATGGTTTGAAACAAGGTGAATTTATATAAGGTGGTGTTGAGAAAGCAGCTGATTGAGTTCGCTTGTTGGACTGAATGTCAAAACTATGTGTTCGTTGTAGTTCTCACCGATTCTCACTGTCATTGTGCGTACAACTTGTTACTGCACATTTTTGTTGTTATACGCTCAACAAAACCTGGTATAAATTGGCCTTGGTTTGAAAAGTCGTATAAATTGAAATCAGCATAAAAGAAGATCTGCTTTAAAATGCGTTCCCCCGAAAGTTAGTTCTATGATACCGGAGCGACCCGAATTTATATTCGGCCAAGAACTGTCACATCAGCATCATTCCCCACAAGCTTGTGGGGAATATCTTATGCCGCTGCAACAACAACAACAACAATAATATCCGCGTTAAAATAGCTTTTTTCTACCGTGAATTACACATACTGCAAATTTTTTATACACTGAAAAATTAAGAATCAAACTAGGAAATTGTAAAGACAAATCGTAGCTAAAATATCTGACTCGATTCAAAAAAAAAACAAAAAACAATATTAAACAACTAATAGCTAAACACAAATTTCTATAGCTAAATGGCGGGAATAATATTCAAATCTAGCTAGAAAATGGCTAAGATTGCGATATTGATGGGGGAAACAAAATTTCATCATTTTGTAGTATTTAAAAAAGAAGCAGAATCGGTATTGCCTAGACGAACTCAAATAAGGTTATGTTACCAGAACAAAAAAAAACAAAAATTGTCACGTATTTTGTTTGTGTTTTTTAGCGTACCGATTAATTAAAGTTAATTGACTACTTATATCAGAAAGTGTGAAAAATCAGTTCCCACGACAACGAAAACAAACAGAATTTAAAAAAAAAACAGTTTATATTTGAATAAAAATATATAAATGAGTAGTTTTAGTAGCGCCACCTTATATGAATTTGCCTTGGGTATTGTCAATAGTAAGAAAATATATACATAAAATCCAAACATTTTCGAAAAAAGTTAACAGCTATAAATCTCGAACTATTTCGAATTTAGAAAAATTTACAAATTTACATTTCTTTTTCTTGTTGTGAATCACGATACAATATTGACAGGTAATGTTCACTCTAAATCTCACCACATTGCTTCTTTGAAAAGCTAATTTTTATTTCATTGCGAATTATAATAAAAATTTACTACGAATCCTACACATACTGCGAAGAAATTCGGGAAGTTTTGTTGTAAAATCGTTGATTTTAATAGTGAAATTGGTCCATTTCGAGAACTTTTCACAAACAAACTAGCCTCGTTTACAAATCCAACTGTAAATACAATTGAAATAAATGAAAAATAAGACTATTAGCATAATTTCGACCGTGTTAACTGATCCATACGTGATTCGGAATATTATATTCGAAGGAACTCTACTAAAGGCATTTATCCCAAACGATATTCAATGATTTTTAGCTGTTGGTAAGTGAACGCGCGTTTGTAAGTTTTCTTACTTAATAAAGTTTTATTTGAGCTCCTAAATGGAGTTTCCAGCAAGTCTTTGTTATAGAGTTTTATTGAACAAAACGCTTTATTGAGAATAAGTTTTAATGTGAAAAAATTTTCATAAAACAAAATGACATCAATCCTAAAACTAGTTGATTCTAAAAACATAAGTAAATGTATAGCAAGTTGTTATTTGCTACAGTATCACATTGAAATAGATAGATATATTTTTCAACACCCTTCCTCAATGTGAGACTGTTTACATTAAACTTTTTCTATTATTTAATTTAAACTCATTAATTTCACAAAATGACAGTGCTTTGTTTTCGACAGATTTTTTGTTAGAACATCCGCTATCATATTTTCAGTTGGAAGATATTTTATTTCCACATCGCCATTCTGAACAACCTCTCGGACGAAGTGATGCCTGATATCAATGTGCTTTGATCTTGCATGATAAACTGGATTCTTTGCCAGATTTTGGGCGCTAAGATTGTCGTCATACAGGACAATAGGTGTATCAGCTTTACCACAGCCAATTTCAATCATTAGACGTCTCAAATGCAATGCTTCCTTCGCTGCTGATGATAATGCCATGTATTCGGCCTCCGTGCTGCTTAATGCCACGCATCCTTGCTTCTCCGACTTCCACGAAATGGGTCCACCAGCCAGGAAAAACACATATCCAGTATAAGATCTGCGATTGCTTATATCGCTACCCCAATCTGCGTCTACGAAACCTTCAAGCGCCTGTCCACATGCACGGTAGTTCAACTTTAAATCTTTTGTAGCTGCTAGATACCGCATTATATGCTTCACACCTGTGACATGTTCACTATGTGGATTGTTATTTCTTTGTGCCAACTTCACAACCGAGTGGTAGATATCAGGTCTTGAAATTAAAGCTAGCCACATTAACTCTCCGATTGCTGACTGATATGTCATGGGATCTTCAATCACACATTTTTCACTTTCGCAAGCTACTTGAAATCCTTTGTCTAATGGAGTTGTGGAAACTCTACACTGCTCCATGCTGTGGCGTTGTAACATATCTTTGATATAAAGGGACTGGTTCATCGATATGTTGCCTATATCGCCATCGCGCTGAATTTGCATACCCAAAAACATCTGCAACGGGCCCTTATCAACGCATTCAAATTTTGTCGAAATCAGTGATTTGATTCGTATCAAATCTGTCTCCTTTTGGCACGCTATAAGTATGTCATCTACATAAATTAGTACCAAACAAAGGTTACCTTTTATATCCTGCTTATACAAGCATGGCTCATTCTGACACTGAATGAAACCAATTTCACTTAGTGCTGCATTCAGTTTGAAGTTCCACTCCCTTCCAGCTTGTTTCAAGCCATATATTGCTTTGTTGAGCCTCAATACTTTTTCGCCATTGGTCTTTTCTACATATCCCTCTGGCTGCTTCATATACACTACATCTTTTAACTCGCTGTTTAGATAAGCCGTGCACACGTCCATTTGATGTAAGTATAGCTTCAGCTCAACAGACAGGGCAAGAACCAGACGTATCGTTTCATACCGACACACCGGTGAAAACGTTTCTTTATAATTTACGCCAAACTTCTGCGCACATCCCTTGGCTACCAAACGAGCTTTATAGCGTTCAACAGCGCCAGCTTTGTTCCTCTTGACTGTATAAACCCATTTGCAACCAATTACCTGCTGGCCCTTAGGTAAGTCTGTCTGCGTCCACGTACCATTTGCCACCAGTGCCTTATATTCTGCGTCCATGGCTGTCTGCCAATACGAAGCATGCTTACTGCTCCTTGCTTCCTTAAACGTTTGCGGCAACGGTATCTCTTCCGCTTGTACTGCGTGTATTACATTGTAGCTCTTCTTCGGACGCCCTGGCATTCCGGTTCGAATCAGTTTTGGCCTACCGGGTCCGATCTTCAAAAACTGTTTCTGCTCCAGGTCTGATTCTTCTGCACTAGCATATTCATCGCTCCCCATATCGTTGTCGCTGAACGTATCTTTTTGCTGCTTATCATTATCAATACTTGAAATAAGCTTCACTGTATCACGCACCGATGCATCAGCTGGTGAGTTTTCTGGTAATAAATCAAACACGATCTGGTCATCAAGATGAGCTTCGTCGAAACGTTCATCAAATAAAACATCACGTTTTTCGACAATCTGATGTTTTTCCTTGTCATAGAGCCTGTACGCTTTTGATACCAATGAGTACCCTACCAGGCGATACTCTTTTCCTCTCGCCTGAAATTTACTGTGACGTGTCTTGTCCAAACCAATTGCCACTGACCCGAATGTACGCATATTCTGCACATTGGGTTTTCTGCCAGTCCACGCTTCAAACGGTGTCATACCAACCAAGGCTGCTGTTGGTGATCTGTTGCGAATATAACACGCTGTCTGCAATGCCTCTGCCCAAAGAAACTCAGGCATATTAGAATGCACAAGCATACTTCTTGCCATCTCAACAAGAGTGCGATTTGCTCGTTCTGCGACCCCGTTCTGTTGAGGACTGTACGGCACCGTAAGTTGACGAACTATACCATTTTTCTTCAAAAAATTGTCAAACTGCTTATTGATGTACTCCCGACCATTGTCACTACGTAATGCTTTAATTGTGTGTCCAGTCTGACGCTCTACTATAGTTTTGAACGCCACAAATTTTTCAAAGACTTCGTCTTTTGACTTAAGAAAAAATGTGAAAATGCGTCGAGACATATCATCTATGAAAGTTAAGAAATAAGCCGAACCACCAAGAGAACGCTTCTCAAACGGGCCACATACGTCAGTATGTATCAACTCCAACAACTGCTTTGCCCGATTTTCCGATGCTGATGGGAACGGCTGAGTATGTATCTTGCTCTTCATGCACGTCCGACATGGCACCTTGTCTGAAAAATCCACATTTTCTATACCCCGCACCATAATACTTTTCGCGAGATTCATAAGACTGCCATAATTTAAATGACCATATCTGTTATGCCACAATGCTGCACTGCATTGAGTTGCACCAAAACATTTGTTGCTTCTGCTCTCAAACACAAATAGCTTGTTTTGCTTCTCTGCTTTCAAAATCTGCTTGCCTTTCTGGCTCACAATGGCATATTTATTGTTGAAACTTACTGTACAACCGCGTTCTACAGCTCGACTAACTGAAACAAAGTTCCCCTTCATTCCTGGGACATGCAAAACATTCTCCAATTTCAGTTCACACAAATCGGTTTGAAGTATGACGTCACCTCTGCCTGCCGCACGTATAACGTTATTGTCAGCTAATACAACATCCTCTTCCTGGGAAACATAATTCGTGAAAATATTACGCACGCAGCTCATATGTGCTGTTGCGCCGCTATCCAGACACCAGCTTGAAACTTCTAGATCCCCCACATCTGCTGCTGCTAGGACTGTAAAAGATCGTTGCGGTTGCTGCGTCTTGTTCGATGTTTCTTTTACTTTATTTTTGCATTGATTTCTATAGTGACCATGCTGCCCGCATCTATAACATTCAATATCTTTCTTATCTACATTCTTTTTCCGTACCGACTTTGTATTTGCATGAAACGCCTGTTGTTCGTTACAATGTGCACCTTTGGATTCTGCGCCTCTGCGCTCTCCTTCTTCCAGTAGCTTAATTTTTTAACACATCTAAAGTAGGTAAACTGTCTCGTGTTTCCATAGCTATTACAAAGTTCTCGTACTGCTTAGGCAAGCTTGACAACAATATTATAACTGCTAGCTCCTCGCTTAGCTTAATCTCTACCTCTGATAGCTTGTCTATCGTTGAACAAAATTTATTTATATAGCTACACATAGCGTCACCTTCTATCATCCGCAAACCAAGCAATTGCTTATAAAGTGAGACCTTTCTTACCGGTCCACTGGGTTGATGCACATCTTTGAGCTTTTTCCAGGCATTTGATGCAGACGTGCAGTTCTTCAGGTAGCACAACTGCGACGATTTTACGCTTAACGTAATCATTGCCAATGCTTTTTCATCGAGAGCATCCCATCTAGCACCTTCAGCTGCTGTCCGCTGTCCGTCCATCACCTTCCACGCCTCTGCATGCACCAACACGCTGCGCATTTGAATGCTCCAGGAATCATAATTTCCTTCATCCAATTTCTCAATCTGGTACATGGAACTCATGGTGATCGCACACTAAGCTGCCTTACTCTCAAGTTACCGACAAAAAACAAATCTTAAAGCCACAGGACCGTCGTGTCTGGGCCCATAACCTATTGAACAAAACGCTTTATTGAGAATAAGTTTTAATGTGAAAAAATTTTCATAAAACAAAATGACATCAATCCTAAAACTAGTTGATTCTAAAAACATAAGTAAATGTATAGCAAGTTGTTATTTGCTACAGTATCACATTGAAATAGATAGATATATTTTTCAACAAGTTTGAATTCGACAAACTTTTAACATCACATAAATATACATACGATTTTATATAAGTATGTATATACATATGTAGGTACATATATTGATACCCAATTTTATAGCTGATTCTGAACTTTATTCCTTAATTATTTTTCATTGGGAGTTTTCTACTTCATCTAGAGTAGTTTTAGAGAGTCTCAGTTTGAATATTCAATCGCCTCTTTTATGCCCCTTTTTCGCCCTTTTTCGATCTTTTCCGAACATTGAACTTTGTGCGTACCAAATGGAGCTGTCACAACGAACGACACCTTTCATTATAGCATCATAGTTGGGAACCAAGTCGAAGTCATATAAGATGTAGTTACTAAAACAGCCGATTTAATTTTTTTAATCACTTACATGTAATTTGTTTTTTATTTTGCTTTCAAAAGCCATAAAAGCAAAATGTATGTAGATTTTGACAACTCTACGCAAAAACAAAAACAAAATACATTGGAATTTTTTAGATGTACTTATAACACCACCTTCTATGAATTCGCATTGGTTGTGAACCAATAAAAAACAAAGTAATACTAAAAAAAATTGAGCTTTAAGAAATGGTGGCCCACTTCACAAATATGAAATGCCACTTTTAATTAGTATGTGTTTGTATGTATGTACTTACATTCTAAATTAATATAACAAGTATGTGTATTAATGCACTGCTTGTTTGTTATACATAGGTATATGCATGGATGTATATTATATTGTTCGCCTTCCTATTTTCAATGTGTTAATATTTAGCATTTTTGTAATCAGGTTCATCACCACTTCCTTTAGGAAATTTTCTTTTTTGAATAATATTCTGAAAAAATAAAGAAAAAATATTAGTTCAAATATCATAGCGCCAGTTTATTTGCTCAGTACCTGAATTTTCTGCCACTCGCGATCCAGCTCCGCCTTTTCGCTCTTTTCGGTTTTGTTTTTGCGGGTTCGTCTCCCGTCTTGCATTTTAACTCCATATTGAAATGCTGCTTTTGGCAAAGCCTCCTTGGTGCTCATATAATCAGAATATTCCTCTTGTGTATCAAAGTCCCATCGTCCAATCGGACCCTTTTTATTTCCCAAATCCATTTTTGTATAATCTACTTCATCATCTGAATCGTCGATAGCGTCATTCATCTCCTCTAGCCCGGGATAGCACTCAGCGTAACCCTCAGGTTCGTTGGTAAAGCGCGAAGCAATAGTTTTTGTTATCTTTGGTGGCGGCGGTATATTAGTAACCAAAGGTTCTGTATCCTCAACTCCTTTAGCATCGATGAAATATGTACCTGTTCCACTTTTCGGATTGTTTTTATCCAACTGTATACTTTCATTCTTTGTACTTGGCTGATAATCACCAATATCATCATAGATGTTATCACCCAGCGTTTTACCAGATGAGGTGGTATTCCCATTTAATCCCAAACCAATCATATTCATTGTTTGCTCCATTTCCTTTTCATAAAAAAGTGGCTTGTCCTTGTCACGCTTCTTGTTTTTCTTATTGCGGCCACCTGCTCTTAAGTAGGAAAGAATCTGCGAAAGTTTATTTATGACAATATCATTGGTTGTAAGCGTGGCAATATCTTCTCGATTGATGGGAACTTCAAATTTAGATCGTACTAATGTTGTTGGTATGTCGGTTTCACCCAAATCATCTTCTAAATCGATAACGTAAGCCATCCGGCCGGGAGCGAAGAGATCAACGCGAGGTACTTCTTTTGAACGACGCGCATGTACTAAGCTATAAATGTTGCGCGCCATTGCACTTTTAATGGACATATGATCATCAAAATCTTTGGATTCCGCTTCCGCTTGTTCAGCAGCTGCAGTTTCAGCCAGCTTTTCCGTTGCTGCTGCCACAGCAAGCGCTTGTTCTTCAACTTCTTGAGTTTGCAACTCGGAACGGACTTTTTGCAAAAGGGCATAATCCAGACCCTTTACCAAATGGGTATGCCGCATATCACCACCCAAGAACTTCGACTCCTGTATAATTCTACGTCGACGTTCAGCGGCATCTATGCCTGATTTCAAATCGGGAGCTACAGCTCTGTAAGCATTGGTACTACTGTGGCCGGGTGTGCTAACATTTTGGTAATCGGGATTAGCACCATCACGACGTTCACGTGCACGATCACGGTATTTTTCTGAAAGCTGTTGCAACTTGCCATCTTCTTGTTTCTTGAGGGCAGCATAAAAGTTTTTCTTCTTCCGACGTAAATCGTTCCGCTCACTGCTGGATCCTTGAGATTTTTTCTTTTCCGTAGACGACGAAGAAGCAGATGGAGTATTTAGCGAAGGGGTACTGCCTGGTGGTGGTAGCCGAGGTGTGGCCAAGAGTTTGCGAAAGTCATCGTTTGTCAAACGTACAGATTCAGACATTTTTTCGGTTATATTATATAAAATAATTAGTTTATCTTTGATTTTCGTTGCCAACTATAATTGGACAAATTGCACTGATAAATATTTGTATTTAATATAAGATAGGATCGAGCAGAAAATATCGATATATCGATAGTGTCTGGTTAGAACCATATAAGGAGAATTCATATGCTTGCTGAGCAAGCAGCTGAGTGAATTCGCTTGTTGGACTGAATGTCATAACTATGTGTTTGTTATTATTTCTTTTTGAGTATAATTTGTTAAGTGTTATGCAGTGACTGAATATCGAAGACGCATGAAATCTGGACAGCGGCGTTCGGTTAAACTGCGTTCAGACGGGGAAACTTTTGTGGCTTATTATCTGCGATTTTCCCTTTGGTATTGCTCGTCGCGTTCACACAGAGCAACTCTGTTCAGGCAATTTTCTGGCATTTCATTTTATATCATTTTCACAAATTTCTGTACGCTTCGCTTAAGCGGCATTTACACATTCTGATAAGTTTTGTGATTATAAGTAAAAGGTGAGTTGAAAAATGAAGTTTTAACATAATTTACGTTAATTTGCGCAATGCCCTTGCTTCTTTGATATTTCAGCACAACCATGGCTGAAAAAATTAAATGGCCACAAGCCGAGATAGAAAAGCTGACATATTTGGTGCAACAATTTGAATGCATTTATAATGTAAAGTCTGCAGGATATTTAGACCGTACCGCCAAAGCTCAAGCTTCTAATAAAATCTGTGAAGATTTGGAAATGCAGGAATTAGATGTAATAGAAGTTAAGAAAAAGTGGAAAAATTTGAGGACGCAATTTTTGAGAGAGATGCGAGAATTGCGGGCCTCCTTTTCGCTATCATCCGAATCAATCTCGACGGCTTCCTCAATGCACTCAAAAATATCTTGCATTAATTCAATTTTATCTTGATACTCCATATTCTGAAATACTCATATTAATATGTATAGTATATGCATACACATGTGTATATTTAATCGCAAAAAATTAAGAACAAAATTTCATTTCCCAGCTTACCGTATGTATTCACTTAAAACTCAACAAAACCTCAATCACTGAAAGTATTTATAAATGAAAAGGAATGTCAAATTTCTTAGCTGCCGACTGAGACGAATAAGAACACAAAGCGGGTTGTCCGAGCACGAGCAACTCGGTGCCCTTCCCCTTTCCCCGTCCCTCTCTCTCCAACAAGTAACGAGTTGCCGCGACAAAAGTTTCCCCGTCTGAACGCAGTCTTAGATATGTTGTACTTTTGGGTTGGAAATAATGTACGCTAGGTTTTTGCTGGTAATAAATGGAAATAATAAAGCTGTCAAATATACATATATTATTTTTTCACTAGTGAATAATTTTACAATACTTAAGGTAATTGCGCCTTGAGGTTAAAATATCGATATCTTTTACTCTGCATACACCGATACAGTTTAAAAACATCGATGCGTTATAATACACCTTCCGACCACTGTTTCAACATACATATCATACATACCGTGTGTAGTATGGTCGTACAACCGATGTGACGGTTGAATCAGCGGTTGGATGAAGATTTAAATATTTGAATATTTGTTGGGCGGAGTCAGCGGTTGTACTTTGTGACGCCTAGCGCATCGGGCGTAAATACCTAATTTCGTTTCCTCATTACTAGTGAGATGTTGGCCCTGATCGGAAAGGCCATGTTTCCGATCCATGCCTAAAATTGTATCCACAAGTTGGGTATCGGGCGAGGCCCAGTCTCCAGTTTTACTTTATGTGTCGCGGGCGGGACGCCTGCTGTTTATGGTCTAGAGTCCAAGTTTCCGATCCATACTTCCGCCGTCATTACTTTGCCAAGAGTATCGGTTGGAGCATGTATACTTAACATACGCTTGAATGGCATCAAAGTGCATACAACTGTAAAAATATAACATTTTTGCGCCGAGTCCTATCTTCACCAAGTCCAAGTTTCCGATCCATACTTCCGCCGTCTTCACTTTGCCAAAAGTAACGGTTGGAGCATGTATACTTAACATACGCTTGAATGGCATCAAAGTGCATACAACTGTAAAAATATAACAATTTTGCGCCGAGTCCTATCTTCACATCAAAGGAAAAATAGAATTGGACGTAGAGAGTTTTTATAAACAGGCAAAACCGCGGTTTTTCTTTCAAAATTTTTCGATTCGGTATTTGGTTAATATAAATACTAAAGACCCGTACTCGAGTCTGTGTACCCGAATACTAAATAAATTTTGCTTACTCGAGTACGTGATTACTGCTAAAGTACTCGAGTCGAGTCAACTCGACACATCACTAGTTGTTGTTCTCTGGGATATTGACGCTCTTTTATCAATTGTGCAAAGATATTTCCTATTATCTTTGATTTCTCGGGGGATAATAGAGAGGTTTTGCATTAATTGGGATAATTGAATATCAAATAATTAATTAGTATAATATAGGAGATTAAGGTAAAATTCCACATTAATTTGTTTTGCACCCATAACTTCATGGCAAATTTTGATTGTATTCACCAGAGAATACAAACTGACGATATTACAGATGTAAACTGTAACAATTCTGGGAAGGGATCAACAAAGCGAGAATAATGTTGAAATAACATATTTAAAAAGTATCAACATAACCTAATCTACATACATTCTTTGGCAACACCCGTGATCGTTTACTGGTCTATTATCTTGGAAAAAATATAACTGGTAATTATGATTTGCAAATTATACTTTCTAAAGTTCTAGTAATGTACTTGAGCACATGGCCCATCTAACAATTGGTTTATTTTGTTCAAAGAACGTATATTTTTCGATGTTTGTACAATTCCAAAATACACTACGCTAATTTCGTCCATATGATTCAAATACTAGCCATGCGATATCCCTACATTCAAACCGATTTATCAGTGCAATTGAACTGTATTTGGCAAATGCCTGCACCAATTATAACTGTGAGAGCTTAACTGGTCGCTGTATGATAGTAATAATAGTCTCAATTCTGATCATCGAAGCGGCAAATAACGCCAACCTCGAGATTACTCACCATTTTGCAACACCATATATTAGCACAATTCTTTAACCGCAAATTTCGTCATATTAGATGTATTTGTGACCGAACAAATAGACATACCAAGAAGGGGGAGCAATTGTTTAATGACCACCAATGCATATGTACGTCCTTATAAAAACCAACCAAAGAACAGCATCGAACCTCAACGCGTTTAATACAAGCCGCTGCAACAGCAACGACGTTTAATACAAATAGGTACTGTTGTACGGGACCTTAAACAGAAAATTCAGTCTATAGCAATAGGTTTCACCAATTTACGTACGGTCGCGAATAAATCATTAGGTTTAAGGAAACCCGAAAGGCAAATGGTACGATGAGGAATAACATGGCTTGTGGGAATATCGTGATTTGGAGAAGAAAATATAGGCCTAAATATGTGAGTGCGAAGAGCTTGAGATGCTGGTTGATTCCACCAGAATAACAAAGCAATTCCGCATTTTCAAACCGTTCATCACTTTGGACAATTTCGTTCCTAAAACTTAGTTTTAACTTTTCTGAAGGTCCCAAGATAAAAATGTATGTTGTTGCACAATAAAAGAATTAATTCTTAAAAAACTAATTATTAATGAATAAAATTTATGTGAATTGAAGAAAAAAACAGAGGATAAAGAATGTAAAATAAAATTAACACTTTACATTGAAATCACCAGTATTTTAGTACATACATATATTCTCAACATATATAAAACTTCTCAGTTATTAATTTATTAATTTTGTAAATTTTTCAGGCTACTGTGTAATATAATAAATGTATGCAGTTCAGTAAAGACTCAGTTTTATAAATTAATTTTAATCACTATGAGGAAAATACGTCGACGTTTCGCCTATAAAATTGCTGCTTTACTATCTGTGCTTATAGTGGTCCTTTTTCTATTCTTGACTGGACCGAAAGAAATGGATCGTATTGAAAAAATGTAAGTTTGTTGAATGGAAAACAAAAGTTTTTTATTTATTTGTTATTGTACACCATTTATATTTCATTTCATATAGTTTAATCATGGAACGTGCTATACGATCTGCTATGAATCGAGGCCAATGTCATCTGCCTCAGCTGCCAGTAGATGATCCAGAAGTAATGAAATACTATCATCCGGTTGAGAAAGTTAACTGCGGCAATACTCTGGATGACTGGGTCACGTGTGAGGTATCTTTACTTTAAATCATATTAAATTTATTATATGGAGAATGTTTGTAACGATTTGGCTCCCAAAGTACTAAACCGGCTTAAACAATTTCTTTTTATTCAACATTTACGAAAAACAATACAGTAGCATCCTTATTTTTTCATTTATTAAGAATATGTACATTTAAAAAAAATTTGTTTTTATAATTAAAAGAGTTTAGTTTTTTAACCAAAGAAAAAAAGACAGTGCGGTTATTTTTCTTTATGAAATATGACAATTTTCTCTCAAAGGCAAGATCAAACAGTAAATTTTTGTTTCGAATTTTTAATTCCTTTACTTTGGCATAGTAAACTTGGTTAATTAAAATTTATTTACAGAAATCGATTTGCTTTGTTAAACCTGAAATAAGCGCTACACAGGGAGATGTCGTTTGCTCCTATACAGATGTGATACGGATCTCAGATTACAGGAGCAAATATGGCGAGACAACCAAAACGAAAGAACCGTATATTTTGCGTGCAAGTGATTTTGTAAAAGTTGTATGTCACAGTTCTACATCTGGGAATAGCTGGTATGGCATGGCCTATGGTATACGTGATGGAGTTGCTGTGAAGCCACAAATGCCGCCGAGAATACCAATCTATGCTGGTTTTGCTGGTGGTGGTGTTGCCGAGATTGCAGCTGAGGATAGCAATAATCCAACGCTGACAAAACATTTCAACGTGCTAATGTTTGGTTTTGATTCACTAAGCCGGAATGCATTTCAACGCAAATTACCAAAAACATATGCGTACCTTGTAAAAGAGTTGAATGCCATAGTCTTAGAAGGTTACAATATTGTTGGTGACGGTACCCCGCAGGCATTGGTGCCATTGCTTACTGGCTACACAGAACTGGAATTGCCAGAGACACGTACGCGCATGCCGAATGCTAAAAATGTGGATGTATATCCAATGATATGGAAAGAGTACGCACATCACGGTTACTATACTTCGTTCAATGAGGATGTGCCCAATATTGGTACTTTCACATACCGTATGAAAGGATTTGCTGTGCAACCAGTCGATCATTATTTGCGTACGCTCTATATGGAAGTACCGAATATGTGGAATTGCTGCACAAAGCACTGTGTCGGCCGTCAACCAGATCATGCTGTTATGATGGATTATACCAAAAATGTATATCATTGTTTGTTTTTTTTTTTAACTCATTGATTATACTACGCATTTTCATTTGGCTTTCAGTTTATGCAGAAATACAAGGATTCACCGCGTTTTGTGTTTAGTTTTCATGGCGGACTGTCGCATGATTCTATTAATTTGATAGGTACGGCCGACGATGATGTAATTGCTTGGCTACGCTCTCTGAAGGAGGCTCATCTGCTGGACAACACCATACTCATTATGATGTCGGATCATGGCAATAGGTCAGTGGCATTTACACATACATATGTACATAGATTTTGAGAATTCAAAATTTAAAAACTTAAAATTTTAAGTTATGCCAAAAGAAAAAAAAAATTTTTTTGTATATATTTTAATAGAATGATAGTACATTTTAAAAAACAGTCATCCTAAATGATATTCACTTTTCCTGAGAGTCATGAGAGCAGAAGTGGTCTAACCAACTATATAGTTTTTGTACTTAGCTACTTTAAATAAAATGTTTGTTTGTTAATTTTAAAGTTCAAAGCTAATTACAGTGGTGGTCATATTCAATGGCACCAAATTTCTATAAATTACTGTTTGGCACTTATGTTTTTTAATTTATTTTTAATATTCTTTTATATAGTATGGTTCAGTATATGTATATGTACATAGCATATAAATCAAAGCTTAAAACTTCATACAAAATTACAAAATTCAACTTTTTTCAAATAATCTTCATTAAATTTTCAAACTTTTTATTAAAAAATGTTTGCCATCAATTGGGGTTGTAGCTATGGACGCCAAATCGGCTATCGGGAATCCCGGGTTCCATAAATTTTTAAGTCCCAAAATCACGGCATTACTCCGTTTATTAAACAAACTCATATTTTTTGTAAGTAAACAATTTAGAGCACGCTTTTTTAAGATCACACATCGTTCCCACGGCAGTCGGTTCTACGATACCGGAACGACCCGGATTTATATCCGGCCAAGGACTGTCACTTCAGCAACATTCCCCAACATTTTATGGGGAATGTTTTGTGCTGTTACAACAACAACAACAACAAGATCACACATCAACACAATATTTTTTATGAATCGTCTGTATAATTTATAGAGCTTGTGGCCAGGTTTATGGTTGGAGATAGGAATAATGAGAAAAACAAACAAATTTCACACAGTTAGCGTGGCTGAGTGGTTGCGTGCTCGCCTAGCAATCCCGTGTACCATGGTTCAAAGCTAGGTAAAGTCTAGAAAGAAAGAAGTCTGATGAGGAGATGTGGTGATCTCCGAAATAGCAGCTATCACTTCTACCACTTTGAAAAATTGTTGTTTTCTCATATTATTCCTAATAAAAACCTGGCCACAAGCTCAATAAATTATACAGACGATTCATAAAAAATAAGGCCAAAAATAAAAATAAATATAAAATTTATTTCTTGATGTTCTGCTTTGAAACACCATAAGGGGCTGCTCAACATTTACATTGCTCCCCTTGTTAGATTTTTTAACAATGAACTTTAATTTCGGGGAATTCTGGAATCCCGGATTACACAATGTAATCCCGAACATGCCGGGATCAGTAAAATGGCCAAAGTTTACATCTCTAGTTGTCCCCCATTAAAGTTCAGTACAATAAAAGGCAAAATTCATATGGCTGGAAATTACCGTTTATTTTTGATATTGTTTTGTTTTGCTGATGGTGTTTCGCTTTTTTCTCCATATAAAAAATTTTTAAATTCAGCGTATTCTTTTAAATCTGTTGCATTTCAGTAAATTGTTATTGTTAAATATGTTATACCGTTGAAAAAAAGGATATTTTAGATTTCAATTTAATATTTTGATAAAATATGCCCTATGCCATGCCTGACGTTATTTTTTAGTTACCAATTAAAGCTCCATGAAAATCAATTTGGTAATTTTGGAGATTAGTGAATTCAAACAGGCAAACAGATAGACACTCCAATAATAATGTCTAAGCTTTAGCAGGTCGTTTATTGACATTTTACATAATTGTTAATAAAGTCAGTGCTCTCACGGCCTCATTTACATACATATATAAAAAACAAAATTGTACTTGCATTCATTTGATTTTTTTATTTTTTTATTTTGTAACGATCGAAACAAAATTTTGGCTAATTCTTAATATTTTCTACCTTACTGTGCGATGGTTATATTTAGATTTGCCGAAGTGCGCACCACACTGCAGGGAAAACAAGAGGAGCGTCTACCTTTTTTCAGCTTTGCATTTCCAAAAACATTTCAAAACCAGTTTCCTCAACAATACGCAAATTTTCTAGCAAACGTTAAAGTTTTGACCACGCCATTTGACGTACATGCTACGCTTCAACATCTTCTTGGTAAGAAAAAATTAAATTTTTTAATAAAAAAAAAATTCTAAAATATATTATCTTTAGCACTTCAAGCCGATAGCGAAAACGAGCAAGCGGACAATGTTATTTCGGAGTATTACTCACAACCAACCTTATCAACGGAGAACTTAGTGCCCCCTGAATACAAACAACTTGCACAAAAACGTGCACTTTCACTATTCGAACCAATACCAAAGAATCGCTCCTGCAGCGATGCCTACATCGAGCCACACTGGTGTGCTTGCCTCAATTGGCAGCGACTCTCACTCAATGAAAGCGAACCGCACTCACCAGTTATACTTAAGGCAGCCGCCAGTATTGTAGAGACCATTAACGACTTAACCAAATCTTATCGTAACCTCTGCGCATCTCTGGAGCTGGAACGTGTTAATTGGGCATTGAGATTACAACCGCACAATGAACTATTAACTTACAAGCAGAACAGCGATAAAGATGGCTATGTGGCTGACATGAGCGACAAAATGCGCATGCACGAGGAGGTATATCAGCTGCAAATTGTTGTTGCGCCTGGTCAATCACTTTTCGAGGCGACCGTCACATATGACCTAAACACATTTGAGATGCACAAAAGGTCTACGGAAATATCGCGTGTAAATAAGTATGGTGATCAAGCGAATTGCATATACGAACGTAATCCAGAATTACGAAAATATTGCTTCTGTCGTTTGTAGATAATGGCCGGTCATCATTGTCATTTGATTCGAAAATAAACTAGTTATAGTAAGTAGTTTATTGTAGTAGTAGTAGTTAATTGTTTCACTTGTTTTCAATCAAACACTGTATTAGTCCTGAATGATTGCTCAGCACATACATTTTCTCAATTTTCATTATGATGAATGCCTAGTCTAGTCAGAATCATTTTGATTTCTCCATTGAATCTCGAATTTTTTTTTTTGATAATAGGTATGCTATCTTTACAAAACTAAGTCATGTCAACTTAGGGTATATACATACATATTATATTATACATATGTGTAAAACATAGTTTAAATAAAAAATAAATAGAAATATACATACGAATAACAACTGTATGTTTACGTAATATTAATTAGTATCCAAAGACGACAAGTCAGTGCAATTTACATATGTACTTGTGTATAAATTGAATTTGCGAAAATAATATTATTAATTAAAAAACAGTAACTTGCTAGTCCATAATTTTCGGTATGCAATAGGAATTGCACAACAATTACCGTCAAAATAAGGCCTAATTCTCGAATATAAACTTGATCAGAAATATGTATTTAAGTATTTATTTTTATTTATTTACATATATAATATGTACTTACATATGTATGCAGTTTCTAACTCGAAAATAAAAGTTGTAACTAATGAAAAATGATCATATGCTGATATACATATCTTTTTATTTATCTGCTAGGAAACTCCGATAGACGTTGTACTGTCTATATTTATTTATTAATTGCCCTTTGCATATGTAATCAGAAAACGCATTTCGGGTTTTGCCACATATATAACAGGTGGGAACCCTAAATATAGCTATGCTACTTATCCTCGCCGAAACGAACAGTTTGGCACTCATATTTGAATATTTTATTTTCTTGTGTATAAAATTTGACTTAAAAAAAAATGGCGACCCTCTTCAAAATCTACCTATAAACTTTCTCCTAGCGAAACAAGTCATTTGACCCCCATAATTTAATTACATGCGACTTTTCAAACAGCATGCAGCTAATCTATAAACTTTCCCCTCAGTGAAACAACCCGTGTGACATCGAAATTTTAATATTTCATAAAACTTTTGTTTAATTTAATTAAATTCGACTTTTCAAACAGATGTCAATCCTCTGACAAGCATACAATTTCATACCCAAGGCGAATCCATACAAGGTGGTGCTATAAGTACAAATACAAAATTCCCATGGATTTTGTTTTTGTTTCTGCGTAAGAGTTGTCAAAATTTAAATACATTTTGTTTTTGCTTTTACGGCTTTTGAAAGCTCATACGCAAAAGCAAAAACAAAATACATGTAGGTGCAAGAATGATAGAATACAAGATTGCGCCTTCCCGCGGTGAAATGACAGATTTCGCCTTTAGTAAACAAGAATACGGGAGAGAGAAAATTGAACAACTTCCAATATTTCATTGAAAAACATGTTCTAATTGTTCTAAAGTGTAAAAGTATGAATTTATAGGCAGACATTTAATAAATAAATTCGCAAAATACTAAAAAAAGTGTCTCTTTTTCTTAATTTGTGAAAAATGCTTTGTCTAGTTGAAGTTGAGAATTGTCAAACCCGGCAAAACCAAAGTAGCGGTACTTCTAAAGGCGTCACCTTCAGTATTCAGTACACCGTGATGTAGGTGAATAAAAAAAAATCAAATCAGCTGCTCTTATGCCATCGCCTTCTATAAATTCGCCTTGTTCATACCTATCAAATATACGCACATAGTAATTTAAAAAAAGCGATCGAACCGTTTTGAAGGAGTGCGACCACAAACACCGTTACACGAGATTTTTATACCTGAGACTTGTTTTACGACAGCCGATTCTACGTACCGCAAGAACACGGGGTTTGCCCGACCAAGAGCTGTTGTTTCGGCAATCTAACCCTGTTTAAATCAGCCTATCCCATAAGTCGTTTGTCTCTCCTAGAGCAACTCCCAGCAGCAGGGTTGCTTCACGTCAGAGAACGCTCCACCTCGGTAATGTGAAATACGTACGACGGTTGGAGCCAGCTTAAGTTCAGCTCAGGCATTAAGATCCACTGGGAGTGGACTACAAGGTATGTGTCCCCGTGTTGTTCGAGACCCCCACCCGTCTTTCACTCTTCTCTCCGCGACGGCTCATGCGAGACGGACTCGACTCCTACAAATGAACTGCAACGGACGACAGTGCAAGATCAGGGAGATGGGCATGGTCCGTTGAAAGCTGCGATTCTGTAGATAACACAATAAGTGGATCTTTCGTAACACATTTCGAACCCGAGAAAACTAAAATAGAAGGCCTTCAATTTGTGTGTCACTCCATAGAATACGGAAAGGAAAACGGAATGTCAGGAAGGTCTATTGGAATGGCTTTGGAAAAAAAATCAAAGAAGCCTTTCGCTATGATTTGCAGTAATAATACTGAAGGAAATTATTCATTCCGAATTGGACACTTCTCAATGAACATCTGTACTGCCAAGAAATTGTGAAAATTTCGAATACTATTTGAAGCCCATATTTTCTGTTTCAAAAAGTTGATTTCAAAAGGTGGAAATGTCAATAGGCTATTATTTTTACATTACAGTATATAAGTCAAGGCGAATTCATTTAAGGTGAAGTTACTATAGCAGCCGATCTGATTTTTTTTATTCGACTACCAAGGTGTATCCATCAAAAACCGAATTCGCCTAGTTTGCTTATGTTCTTTGTTTGTGTAAAAAAAAACAACCCAGGAAGTTTGGAAAGAAGAACGAGCATTCAGCTATCACCTTATATGAATTCGCCTTGTTCTACTACATGCATTTTGTTTTTGCTTTTGAGTATGAGCTTTCAAAAGCCGTAAAAGCAAAAACAAAATGTATGTAAATTTTGACAACTCTTACGCAAAAGCTAAAACAAAATCCATGGGAATTTTGTATTTGTACTTATAACACCACCTTGTATGGATTCGCCTCGATGTAAGTATTAAATTTCGAGCATGTAAAACGAGGCGAATTCATATCAGGTGGTGCTATAAGTACAAAAACAAAAAATTTACACTAACAAAATAAGCGCACAATGACAAAATGATTTACAACAAACACATCATTTTGACTTGAACGTTCACCACGCGAATTCAATCAGCTGCTTGATCCACTTCACCTTATATGAATTTGCCTTGATTTAAAATATAATTTTTTTTAATGTTATTTTTACATAAATATGTATGTATGTTTTTATGATGAACTGAAATGAATTTGATTTGTATGTGTGTATGTGCCTTTTCGATACCAATTAAGAAATCTAGAATTTTTTTAAATTATTCATTATTTTATACCTTAAAAATGTTCGGTTCGGCCCTAAAAATCGTGGTTCGTTCGTTCTCTAGTAAGAAGTAACTTGAAATCCGTCAAATGTACAATATGTCTCTCTAAGCACACAACAAAAAAGATTTTTGCTTAGCAAATTAAGACTGCCAAACTATTTTAAGTATATGTGGAAAAATTTTACATTTTAGATTTTAACGCCACAAGTCCGCTTCGGCTTTTTATATAATGCAATTTATTGTTGACATAAAAGTTTTATCCTTCATTTCAATTTAGTGGGGTGCGTAACATTTTTGTTCAAGGCTTTATATGCACCGAATTTCGAAGATCAGACATGACTTTATCCACTTCTCTTTTCGTTTTCAAACTTTTCCTACAATACATAAGGGTTGTAAAGTCCATGTAGTTTAAAATATAAAATTTTTTTTCAATTTAAATCGCAGTGCATACGTACTACATACTTAGTATAATATGATTCAAACTCAGCAGTAATTTCTTTGTAAAAATGTATTTCTTTTTAATTATTTGCATTTTAAAATAACAAATTTTATTTCCTTTAATAATTATAGTTATTAAATATTTTATATATTGTTGTTTTGTTCCACCTTTAAAGCAAGTTCTTTTATTGGTGGTGTCCACGCTTTTATTATGTGAAAGTAAAAATTAAAGAACAAAGCAGTGTTGCTTTAAATAATTTATATATAAAAAATTGAAGACTGACGAATGGGCTTTGTTCGTTGATAACAAAAAATTCGTTTCAAACTGCTGCTAATTACGTATGACTTTACTTCTTAATAGGTTTGCTGTCCAGAACAGGTTGAATAGTTTTTCCACCAAATATTTGACCCCAACCAATTAAACTGAGAAAGTAAAAAAAAAAAAAGAATTTCATTCCATTATAGTACAAAATAATATTTTTTTTGATTAAATAGTACTTACCGCCAATGCTTTTCCACACGACGACTTAATGCAATTTTCTCTCCCTTTTCGGTGCAAACTGGTGTTGTAAGCACAATTTTAGCTAAATCTCCCTTTGTGGCCGAGATTCGACCACCCGTGCTCAAAGATCCAATATTCACCAATAAAATCTCGTTTCTTTGTAGTTTTTCCACGCGCGCGCCTTTTTTGTCGCCATCGGTGCGCACACCCAACAGTCGCCGCAATAGATAATACGAAATTTCCAATTCAATGTAAATATCGGGTAGATGGCCAACAGCACCCAGCACCTGACCAACGAGACGATCTGCACGACATAATGTCGGATCGATCTTCGTGCCTACACCAATTAAACCACCCGGCACTGCGTACTGCAGCTCATTTTGTTCAGCATACAATGAGACGATGCGTGAAAAAATCGGTCTACATGTAATGTTGCCCTCGCTATCCTTCGTAACCACACCAGGACGCACTTCAATCTCCTGACCCACTTTCAGTACACCACAAAGAATTGATCCACCAGCCACACCTCCTTTCAGGTCGTTCACTTCACACCCAGGTTTATTCACATCAAAAGAACGTATAACAATTAGTCGAGGAGGCGCCTTAAAATCGCGCTGTGGAACTGGAATTTTCTTGGTGATGTATTCACATAATACCTATGTCGTTTAAATAGATTACAAATAAATTTATATTCTCTTGATTTACATCTGCAATAATATAACTCACATCAATATTGTACTTTAGCTGGGCAGAAATTGGTACAATTGGTGCACCTTCAGCAACTGTGCCCTGCACAAATTTTGTTATCTCTTCATATTGCTCTTTGGCTTGGCTCTCCTTCACCAAATCGATTTTGTTTTGCAAAATTAGAATTTGTTTCAATTTCATAATTTCAATGGCAGCTAAATGCTCCGAGGTTTGCGGTTGCGGGCAGGATTCATTACCTAGAATGACAAATAAAATTTTTGTTCAATATTTCAATGCAATTGACTATGCAAAGATAATGTCTAGACAACTTACCGGCAATCAAGAGCAGAGCAGCATCCATTACAGCAGCACCGTTCAACATTGTAGCCATAAGAATGTCGTGACCAGGGCAATCTACGAAACTCACATGACGCACCAACTTGAAACGTCCGGAACAGGAAGGGCGTACACAGGGGAAGCTATCATCCTTGCTGGAACCATCAGAGATAAAGCAAGCTGGTCGTGGGCACTTTGAATTGTCGCATTTATAAATTTTGGCGTTGGCGTAGCCTGTTGGTTTTTTTTGTTTTGTTTTTTTGAATAAAAATTGTAGAGATGAATACTTAATAGGTTTTGTGATTTAATACAATTAGTATTTTAATAAAAATTACAATTTGTAAATACTATGTACATATATATACTGCTAATCCGCGGGGACCAGATCCGAGCGTGACTCGAGTTTGTGTATGTCGAAATCGCGTCATATAAAATCCTGAAAAACTAATCCAGCTGACACAGCCAATTACCGACAAGACACAGAGAATTTTTCTTTCATTAGTTTTAAATTTTATCGCGATTTCCGTCTATTTTCACTCAAAAAAAGAGTGTGATTTTTCTTTGAATAGTATTTAGTTTTTTCGCCATATTTTGATCCGGATAGCCTTCATACCAGGTGGCGTTGAGCGAACAACAACAAAAATGTACACTAACAAATTGTACCCACAGTGACAGTGAGAGTCGGTAAAAATTACAACAAACACATAGTTTTGACATTCAGTTCAGCAAGCGAATTCAATCAGCTGCTTTCTCAACTCCACCTTATACGAATACGCCTTCTGTGTTCGCTAAAAAATTGTGTTTAAAAGGTAACAAACAAGGAGAATTCATATAAGGTGATAGCATCCCATCGACTGAATGCCTGTTCTTCCTTCCCAATTCGCTGGGTTGTTTTGTTTACACAAACAAAATACATGAGGAATACTGGGCGAATTCAGACTTTTACATTTCACTCGCAAAATTACACAAACAAAATACACAATGGATTCGCCTTGGTTATTTTGCATGTTGGCATTTCGTGTGATATTTTTACGTCAGGTTTAGTTTCTAGTTTTGAAACTCCTTTGTTTTCATGCTACCTAAGAAGCAACGACTCTAATGAACATCATCCAATAAGCAATTTTAACTTTTTATTCAACGATATAGAAATTTTTGTTCAAAGATTTGGCTTTGCACGTAAATTTGAAGATTTAGCAAGTGCCCTGCTTAGAGGACCGATTTTGTTGAGAAAAAAAAAAAAAAAGAAATACAGTTGACCACTTACATATGTATGTATGTATCTAGGTTTATCAGTTTATTTTTGGTTTGATAATACTTAAACCATATAAACAAAAGTTTCAAACTTTTTACGAAATTCACAAAAATTCATAACATTTCACGTTTATGTTTTCTAACTTTTTATCCAGTTTTCTAAATTTTTATTCAGAATTTCAAAAAAGTTTTCGGATATGCAGTTTTATAGTTAAATAAATTTCAATATAATAAAACGCCAGTATCCAGTGACTAAATATTTATACATATATGTATATATGGTCGATATCAACGCAAATTTTATTATATTGAAATTGAATTTACTGCAAAACGACACACATATTTTAAAATTTTTTTTTAAATTTGGATTAAAAAGTTGAACATTTTAATGACCAATTTTTTTTAATTTTCTAAAAAGTTTGAAACTTTCATTTATAACTTCTATTATATAGTTATGGAAATATGCTATACTTTTATAAACAGTTATTGATAATAAATTAATAAACATTAGTAGCAAAAATTATATTGAATTTTGTCGCTTATTATATGATATGAATTCTGCTAATTATTCAAATCCTTTGCCGTTTTTGTTTTTCAGAACATTGAAGGAGAAAAGAGGCTTAAGAATTAATTAAATTTTTTTTTCTGTTTTTGGTGTTTACGAACTGACTTTAGTCTTGTCGGGATTTTTTATGGCCTGTCTTGATTATATTTTTTATTATCGGGATAATAAAATTCGGAGTTATTGAATCCTTCCAATTCGAGTATCACTAGGCTTGCTTTCCTGTTGTTCGGTTAGACCGTTATTTAGGTTAGGTTAACCTAGAGCTTTATTTACTTTCTCTTTATAAAAATATCAGTAAGATTGTTGTATCAATCTACCTACTTTATTTGCTTTACATCCGCTCGCTTCCTATCATAGGATACTAATAAAAAGGGTAGAACCATCCACAGGTTTTTGTTTATTTATTTTTTTATATTTATACATTTTTTGTTTGTTTTGTTTTTATGATTTAAAACATTCTTAATTATTTTATTATACTTAATATAGGTCAATATCAGAGTTTTACATATATATATGAAAAAATTAACCACACCTTAAAGGCAGTGAAAATTACATTTTATGAAACAATACTTATCAATTAAGTCATGGTCTATTCATAACACAATATTTGAAAAAAAAAATAGTAATAATAATAAGTACATGTATAATCATTTGAAATAATGAATTAAGAGTATTGGAAATGTGTTAAAAATTTAATTATGAATAATAAAATCTCCAATTATCCACATGAATTCCATAGATAAGAATTGAGTCAAAAATTTAATATAAATTATTACACTTCAACTGGTTCTAATCTCAAGATCAGCTGTTTGGTATTTTATTTCTAAACTAAAGTTGTATGCAAAAACTTTTATAAGTTACGTCCTTTACTTTATATTTTCTTAATTAGACACAATGATTAATGAAATGATTGCTTAAGTTATCCTCAAAAATGATTAAAACAATACTTTGCGACAATTCTCTGCGCCACAACGACACGACACCTTTTCAGCTGACGATAAATTTTCATAATCTGTGCGCACATAATCGAAAGTCAATTCTTCTCCAGATTTGATTGGTCGCAGCGAGAAGAAAGCTAAACGTGGCATATTTATATCGAGATTATTTATCCAGAATGGAAACACCGCCAAATTTGGATTGCATGAATGATTAATAAAATGTGAAATATTCCCATAGAGCGCTGCATCAATTGTATAAACACTCTCCCCTGATGTATTATAATCTAAATCGAAGAGATAAGTCCGTCCAATGGCATCATAGGTTTGACCGCGATCGTTTGCTTCCTCACTGGTGATTATCTCACCCACATATTCGCAAACATACTCCCCTTTACGTAGTGGTTTCTCGGTCCGTACACCCCAGCCACAACCATTCGATGTGCGAAATATACATAGCGAATTGTTGCGTCCACGCTGTATAACACGATTTACACATTCTAGATTGCATACACATTTTGTATTGCATTCATAGATGGCCTCCCCAGGTCGTATACGAAGACGTCCTGCCTTATCGTAAGCGAAATAACTATCTGCCATGCGTGCACAACACGTAGATAAAGGAGCACATTCATTCTCACATTTACAACCAATTGGTGGATCTTCCTGCATTTTGACATTCTTGCCTGCAAAACTTTCTTTAATGTATTTAAAGCCAGCATCAATGACTTCCAAATCAAAACGATTCTCAACTATTATCGGCGCTGAAAGCTCTACTTGGTTCATGCGCTCCTGAAAAATTTGTAGATCGTTTAATTGCTTTTTACGTCGATAGTAGAATGGCTTCATTAACATCATTTTCGTTGCACGTACACGTATCTTTTCGGGTTCGCGAAGGCTACGAGAACGAGATGCTCGAAATTGTGCCAATAGTATTAAATCCGCTTTCAAAACTAGCGGATCATATTTATCCAAATCCTCTATATGTAATGTGCTCATATCAAAAACTAGTCCGTTTTCTGAAATTTCAGTTTCAATTTCAGTTATTATATTTGAAATAACCAACTCATGCAATATATAAAGTGATTCAATAAATGGCTCCAATACAGCACATTCACTGATATTTTCGAAAGATTCCCATGTGTTGGTTTCGGGAGGATATCCCAACCATTTAACAAAAAATATTGGCCTGCCGTTAATCGACTCAATCGATTTTATACTCTCCACTATATACTCCCCATTCACTTTGAATTGTTTCAACTTTTGACGCTTTGTAAGATGTGTTGATTCTCCTACATCAGATACTGCCAAGTAGTTGTCGGGCTCGGATTGGTTGCGTTTCTTACAAGCTGTCGGCGTTTGATTTAACGCATTTATTGCATTGATGACGATACGGGAGCGTGGAGTACTACTGCTGTTACCTTTTAGATCACCCTGAAAGATTGTACCGCATTCAGAGTGACTTTCATAGCCGCTGCTTGGACTTGATGAGCTACCACGAGTTGGAGTTTGTGTACTACCGAGACTGCTGCTACGAGTAGATGTTCTAGTCAACTGGGTGTCAACGCTGACACTACGTGCCTTTTTGGGTTTACGTACACGAAGACCTGGACGCTGTCCAACTGGCATACTGTTGCGACGTTTTGCATCCAACTTTGCTTCGAACTCGCGCAGTAATACTGGCGAACTCAATAATGTGCGTACTTTTTCATCACTAAGGCGTTCTGTAGAATTCGTTTAACCATCAAGCAGTATTGTTGTTTGTCAGGACACGAAACGGAGTTATTCGAGAGTATAGATGTACGCATAGAATTCCATTTAAAGTATAAATCAAAAAAGCCCAAGAAAAACAGAAGAAAAAAAGAAATTAAATTAATATGCTGGATTTTGCTATTTTACGTATTGAATTTAGATAACTAGAACACAAAGTGTTCAAAGCAACAAAAAAACGCAAACAAAATTTAAATGCTTATCTTAAAATAGGGCAAAACAAAGGCAGGCAATACGAATTAAAACATCAATAACTTAAGCCCAACTATGGACCAAGTGTTCCAATTTTATGCTATTTCAAAGCCTTTACGCGGAATGCGAACCATTGATTACATACATTTTTTTTTTTAAATTTTAAAATAGCATGACGTAGAAGAACTTCAATTATTCCAGCAACTAATTTAATTTACTTTAAATGGAATTCTTTTAGCACATATGTTTCTATAGTTTTTTTTTACACACTAATTTACTAAGAACGAATGAAAGGGCGCGTTAACCAAATACCGTAAATGGTTGCAATCTGCACCAGCTGTTAATTCACTTAAGGCACAAACAGCACAGGATAATGCGTGATTATGATAATGGCGTTAAATTTATAGCTGATTGGCCAGTTATTTATCAAAAAATCATTAAAACTATTTTAATTATTAAAAAGATGTGTACAATAGCAAATAAAATAGAGTGTGAATTCAGTCAATGATTAGTGGAAAAGCACATATTGATTCGAACTGTACCTATAGCGTTAGCATAAAATTGTAAAGCATACATATGTAAATGTGTAATTTGTTTGAATAACAGTGTTTTGAAAACGTTTTCTTTCTTTTTCTATGCTATCAATTTGTGAATTATATAATAATCATTGTTTTTAGTTCATGTTGCCAATTAAATAAGTTGCTGACTTAAAATTGATTTTTAATCAAGAATATTGTCTGATACACTTAAAAATCAATAACAATAATAACAGCTTTTATTAAATAAAAGTTTAAAAAAAAAAACGCATCTCCACCATACAACGTAAGCGCTTTTTATTAATCTCATACTAAATATTATCACTGCTACGGTATTTCCAATAAAATGTGTAATTTTAAAACTTTTTCGTATAGAAAGCAACTTACTTCATCTGCATACATTCTCTCTGTAGTATTAACACCAAGAAAATTATTTAAGATGTATGTATGTGCATTGAGTGTCAGCGAAAATCGTCAATGTTTGCTTTCTCTTGTATATTTTTATTCTGAATTTTCGTAGTGTAGCTTAGTGTTAAACATGACTCAATAATATTCAGTTTTTAAGGAAAAGAAAAACAATTATGATAAAACTATGCTCATGAAATGTGAAAGGAAACTTCCTGCTATAAAAATTTCTTAAATCAGTTTGCAGTTCTCAAGAAATATGTTGAGTGCCGAAAAAAAGGATTGGCACAGTTTTTTTTATAATATTAACAATGCTGTTTATGCCAATACTTTTTCACTAATTTTAAACTTTGTACAAAATTCACAAAAATTCTGCAAATTAAAAAAAATATTTATATAAAAAAAAAATAAAATTATTTAATTAACATTACAAACTTTTTAATGAGTTTTTACAAAAATTTCGAGTACGCATTCATGTGTAGACTACAATTTTTAGCATAATAAAGTACAAGTTTTAAGTTGCTAAAAATTCCAGATGATTTTTGTTAATTTTGGAAAAAAAGCGCACACCGTCAGCAAAAAAAAAACAAAAAAAAAATTTCCAAAATCAATGGGTATTTTTATTAAAACAGGAAAAACATTGTGGTAATCATAAAAAAACCTTGCCGCGCCAATACACAAATTTCTTGAACGATTTCATCATAACCCTGTGTACGTAGACTAGAACTTCGTATTTGTATTTATACCAGCTGATATTAAATTTAAATAGAATTTTGTACCATCAGCGGAACAAATTTTGCAATTGTTTTTTTGTTTTAGTACTCATGACCTTGAACCTGCTTAAAATTACCAAAACTAGTTCAAAATAGTGTTTGCCTTCGAAAAAGCATTGAACAATCACAAATTTCTTACATTTTCTTACAATTTTCAAACCCAACGGCACAAGTCGAAAACAAAATTGTGTTCGAAAGAAATTTCGACAGGGTTGCAAAGCTGATAATTTGACGATCAATGTTCGATTAACACAGAAGAATGCAATTAAAAATAAGGGCCAAAAACATGTTTTATATAATTACCGAATATTTAGTACGCAACAATTAGGATTTCCTATGCACAAACTAGGACTGGGACTATCCACTTATTTGGATATCCGTTTACATGGATAACATCTGGACAGTACGTGTATCCGGTTAATTTTCGTTGGTACAACTATTCGGATATCCGGATTTGCGAAGATATTGGATATCCAAACAAATACAAGGAATTGATGAACAATATTAATAAACAAAGTTTTTTGTAAATGATTTTTTGATGTCTGCTATTTTACGACAACCCTGTCGGAAAAAATAAATCATGCAACTGAGAAAACATATTTAAAAACTAATGTAAGTTTCGTTTTTAAATTCTCATTTGCCTTGCTAATTTGAAATGAATACATTCTTAGGCTATTGAATTTGAATTACAAATAAAGTAATTGAAAACATATGCAAGATATGGTAATTTCTGGTACGAAATGGCAATTAATTGTCATTGCAAAAAAGTAGTTTTAAAATACTTCAAAATTAATTTTATTTCTAACAGGGTATCAATAAGCGCACATATACTTGAGAATTTTCATGTCATATTATTGCATTCACCTATACTCACAAAGCTAGTAATCTTCGCAAGAAATGAGTCCCCGGTTTATTTTCTTGACCTGCGATTAATACTGAAACCTTTTTGCGTTTCTAATTAACAATTTATTTATTTTCCCTATGTCGAATTTCTGTAATATATAATAAATAATATTATATTGATGTCCGGAAGGTATGATATCTGGTTTCCGAATATCCGGATGTTTCGTTTAAGTGTCCGGATATCCGATTATTCGAATGGTTGAAAAATTCGGATGGAACATACATATGTATGCAATTATATTCATATTTTAAATTGTATATGTATAAGCAAGACTAACTCAATTTGTTCGTTTTGGACATATAAATAAATGATATTTTGAATTTAAATATTCTAGTTCCTCTGTTAAAAAGAATGGTTGTGTTTTAAGCAACTTGCATGAGCGAAATTTAGATATTGCTATAAGCCAAACTCCACATCTATTTTAGCAAATAAAAAAAAAAAAACAAACCCTGTCTTAGTAAATATAAAACACTTGTACATCTATGCACTTCTGAATGCAACAGGTCTGCTGTAATAGCAAATAATATCTACATACAATGCATATACATAGATCTCAATTCATATTTTAGTAACACTTAACAAAAAATGTATAATACCCACCGAGCTTAATGGTGATGTTTCTCTCCAGTTCATTTTTAAAGCGCACAGTTTGAACTCCTGATATAGCTTTCACAACGGTTGATTTACCGTGTGCTACATGTCCAATAGTACCAATATTAATTGTAGCCTGTCGCGAGATTACCTCTGGAGATAGGGGTGTCAAATTTTCAATATCCTGAAATTAACATAGGGATTAAAGATTAATAACTTGATTCAAAATATGGTAAATGATTGAAAAACATATTTTTACGAGTACGAAGTTTTCATTACTGAAATGAGGTTAGAATTTCCAGATTGCATCAGAAATATCTGCAGCTTGTATATTATATTAAGTTAGGCCAATATTTATAAACCTAAATGGTGAATATATAAACTCGTAAGATTTTGTTTGAGATGTCAGGATGATATTGAAACTTCTGCCCTGCGTTTATAGGCCACGTGCAGTTTCTTTTCATTCGTTTACGCCAGATCGTCGAAGGGTATGACAAAGGTAAAGAGCCTGAAGATTCATCATGAAAACTTCATATCAAGCATGCTAGACATTTTCGTTTCGACAGGGTGAGTGTCAATCACCACTATATATATCTTTTCATTTTCATTAACTAATTTTTCATATTGTAATATCGTTTTGTCTGTCATCTGTCGCGTTGTAGTCTGCCAACGTAAATTTTCTTTTTGCATTGCTACTCTTCCACCGAAACTGTTCCAATACTTCCAGCCAGTTTTGGCCACTTACCAAATTACTAAGATCCTGCTTTTGCAAATTTGTATTTACACCTATTTGGGCTTCCGTCGCAGACATTTCTTCTATTTTTTCTATTATCAATTCACACAAGTAATAAATAATTAAATTCACACTCGTCCACGACTAAACATCAAAATTTATCGGTCAGATGAAAAGAAAATGCCAACTTCACGCGGCACCTTTCTATGAGCGAGAAAACCAGTGCAATTGAGTGAGTGAAATAACTAATACGTTGAATTGTGCAGAGTTCTGTTTTAAGTACGTTATGTCACATTTTCTGTTCACCATATATTTTACACCAGCACTCAAATCTCAGAAAACTATTGCATGCAATGAGCTGTCACTTTCTGCTTTCATAGCTATATTTTTATTTAAAACTAAGCTTTGCGAAGGCAAAATCATTGCAATATGAAATCGACTTATTCTTCAATGTTTTCCTTGTTCGAATTTTTATTTTTTCCACCAAAATGCATTATGCGATGAACTGCAATACTCTGTACGCTTGATATCAAATTGATAGTTCTTATGAGATGGCTGAGCAAAAATCCAAGTTTTTTATAATCCAGTTCCAGTATTCAACTTCTCCTTTTCTTCCAATCTGCAGATTTGTTTAACATATTTTTTTATTATTTCACACTCATTTCATTGCATTTGCTTAATTATTATCATTTGGCCTTTTAAATGAAGTGGCCAGGGCGGTTGAACTTTTGTTCGTTTCACAAAAATGAAGATTTCGATGACAGTTGAAAGCAAGGCGTATCAATTAATGGTGATAGCGATAGATGCCATACTTCTACTTTTGAAGCACCTTATGTCAAATTATCATCGCTTTTACTTGCTTTGCGTATTTCCTTTTGTGATTTCCATATAATTTCTTGTATTTTCACTGAATTTAACACAAGGTAAGTCATTTCTCAACGGTGAATGTTGGCTTTGTACGATTCCTATAACCTGGTATAGTTGAATTATGGTTAAACGCAAGCGAGAATTCGCTTGGCCCACACATACAATTTTTTATTGACACAGTCTCGTATGATCCATGTAGGGTAGATATTATGGCTTCATGTGCGACATCTTTCTTGCTTCTTAAAGTAGGTGAGAATTTAAAGCAGATGAGGATCGTCCGTTACCGCTCGGTATGCGAGAAAAACCTACTTCCAATTTTTTCGAAATCATAAAAATATATATGGGAACTCCTCAGGAAAAAGAAAGTTTTTAATTAACAACTTCGATAGTGCTATAATTAACTCCTAAATAAAATGGGACCATTCACTATAAGAATTATTTTCGGTCTACGGAAAACTACTTGTTTCTTACATATCGTTTGTTAACTCTCTGGACTCCTCCAAATTTTGTTACTCTCACCCACTAGCTGTTTTCCATATTTTCTATTTATTAAAAAGTTGAAGAGTAAAACAATAAATGTATATCTATAAATTTTATCTCAGGTTTGTTGATAAAATTTGTATCAACCCACAATCTGTTTAGCAAATAATAACGAGCTTTCGGTCTGAGCAGCCAAAAGCAGTTAAATCACTTAATTCAATTCATTTTATTCATCGTTTCATTAATGTTTTGGTTTTTAAGAGAAAAATTAGCGTTAGCAAAGATTGAATTTTGCAGATTTGTTGTATTGTAAAATTAGCAACCGTGCAAATACCTCACTTTTGTGTCCCAGCACCATGGCAACCATATATAGAGCACGCGCAGTGCTACCAATGTTTGCATGCGAAATTGCCGGCATTCATCGCATTCGCCATTTATTTCTCGACGTCACTTTGCAACAGTTTTGTGCGGCGTTTTCTTGTTCGCAGTTCTAGAAGAAAGAAACAATTAAGAATTGCGCTTCTTCGTTAGCAAAAAACAGTCGCGGTGTATCGACTGTACTCCTATTGAACGTGCAGTGCAAGTGTTGAAAAATAGTGGAAAACAGTTAAAAATTGATTAAATCAACTAATTATCGACATGTCTAGTATACCGAGCAAAAAAGTTAAACTGTCGAACGATGGTGATGGCAACGCGGCGTCTGCAAACGCGCCTAATGAGGAGGAGTCTGAAGCTTTGGAGCTAATTGATGCATGTCAAAATGAGATTGATGCGCTTAATGAGAAAGCGAGCGAGGAAATACTCAAGGTTGAGCAGAAATACAATAAATTAAGGAAGCCCTGCTACGAGAAGCGCAGCGAGTTGGTGAAAAGAATCCCCAACTTCTGGGTGACAGCGGTAAGTATCTACATATAATTTTGAATGATAAATTTTCATACCATCGATTGAGGTGGTGGTGGTGGTGGTGGTGGTCAGGGAGAGCTTATATATTAACAATATTTTTTTTTGTTTTTGTGCAACCCAATGCTGTTAAAAAATATTTTGAAATGCTTTCAAACTTATAAAATCAAAAAAATGCTTATTTCTTTATATTTGCTGAAAACGTAAAATTTCTGTATTCTGATTTAGTTTTTTCTCACGTTTTTCTACATACCCTTTTTTTTTGTTGGCAATGGCCAAGGCAGCTACCAGCGGCGGGCAGTCATACCAATATGTCACTACTGCAAACATGTATGTATGTACATATGTATGTGGCAATGTGTGTCTCTCGTCGCTGGTAGTCACGAAACGGCGTGGTGCTTTGTGTACACATTTTCGCTCTTGTACTCTTGAAATTCTTTTGTCCCTTCCACTTTCATTGTGGTCGTTTTGTGCGATCTTCATTCATTTCTCTCTTGTCTCATGTTCTTACATTTGGTAAAAGAGACAACGAAATTATCTTTGCGCAGGGACATATGTATGTCCTGTAATCAATTGTGGCGCCTTGTTATGTTTAATTTTTGCGTGTTTTATTTTAATTTAATTATCTTTTATGTTTAGGCGCGTGTTTGTGTGTCCTTGCATGGTTTAATATTTAGCTGATTCAAAGACCTTTTTTAAAATTTTATTTTTCAGTTTATTAACCATCCACAAGTGTCTGCTATTTTGGATGAAGAAGAAGAAGAATGTCTACATGCTCTCACCAAGTTGGAGGTAGAAGAGTTCGAAGATATTAAATCTGGATATCGCATTCATTTCTATTTCGACGAAAATCCCTATTTTGAGAATAAGGTGCTTACTAAAGAGTTCCATTTGGGCTCGGGAAGTAAGTAATTCATTGAAAAAAAAAAAACAAAAAAAAAAAAACATTGCTAATATATATTTTGATTAGATGCGGAAAACAGCGATTGCCCGTCGTCGACGAGCACTCCAATTCAATGGAAGGATGGCAAAGATCTTATAAGATCGTGCATGACTAAGCCGTATCAACAAAATAAACGGAAACGACCTGCGGACTATAAGACATTTTTCGATTGGTTCTCAGACAATACTGATCCAGTAAACGATGAGATTGCTGAATTGATTAAGGACGACCTCTGGCCAAATCCTCTACAGTATTATTTGGTACCTGATATAGAGGTTGAACCAGAAGATGATGAAGACGATAATGAGGACAATGAAGGTAATATATATACATAAATAAATTCCATCAAATATCATCATCTATATTTAAGACAGATTTAGTATTTTTTTTTTTATCAATGAAAACCAATGGCGGTACATATTTCACTTTTCACTTTATTTGAAGTAACGGATTTTCAATAAGGCTGTAACCAAGGCGAATTTATAGAAGGTGATGGCATAAGTGTAACTGATTTGATTATTTCCGTATGAGCTTTCAAAAGCCGTAAAAGCAAAAACAAAATGTATTTAAATTTTTAATACTCTTACGCAAAAACAAAAACCATATACATAGGAATTTTGTAGTTGTATTTATAACACCACCTTGTATGGATTCGCCTTGGCTGTAACAATTCAATACATATAAAACACATTTCTAAAATGTTCCAAAATATTTTGAAAACGTCATGGTTTGTATCATGATGAGATTCATTTTCGAGTAATGTTTGCAAATTATTACAAATTATTTACGAGTATCTTCTTTTATTAGCTAGTGTTTGGATCCCCAAATTCCACACTGTTGAATTGGCAAACTGAAATCAGTTGAAGCAGAACGAATTCAATGTTAGTTTTCAAACTTTTACGTTATTGCAAAACTCGATACAATTTTTATACACAACTTGAAATCTTATTTTGTAAAGTGATATCTGTACAACATATTGAACTTTATATACATATGTATTTGTGTACTCAAATGCTTTATGAAAAAAAAACTTGGCCTTAACTTAAAAAAATATAGGTACAGTGTTGCACATATCATATTGGACAAAATTCAATAAAATTTGCCACATATGCCCATTCGCATTAATTTCTTATAATAGTTTTTATCATTTAAGGACCGTCAGCAAAAAAAAAGTTCATTTTTGTGAGTTGAATCTTGCACCTTATTGTATTGAATTTGAAAAGTTTCTAAAATTGTGATTAAAAAGTTTGCAAATTTGTGTACATTTTTTCAAATTTGTTGAATTTTCGCTTTATTTCGAACAAATTTTGAAACTTTATTTATATGGCCTCTGTTTGTTATAGAATGGCAAACATTTTTTTATAAATAATAATAATACATAAGCGGCAAACTGTATTATATAGAATTTTTAGAACATTAATTTTTTTTTACGACTTCTGTCAAAATATTTCAGAAGAATATTAAGATTTTCGTGAACTGGACCGATTTGAAAATTTATTCAAAAATGCAAATTCTTTATGAATAAAAGTAGTAGAGCTTTTGCTAAAATTGACTACCCGTTGTTGTTGTTGTAACAGCTTAAAACATTCCCCATAAAATTTTGTGGGATGCTGCTGAAGTGACAGTCTTTGGCCGGATATAAATCCGGGTCGTACCGGTATCGTAGAACCGACTGCCGTGGGAACGTTGACTACCCGTCTATTCGATTAGTCGATTAGCAATTTGTTGATGATTGATAGTCGAATAGCAAGTAACTGTTCACCTTCCACTAACCGCATACCTCTGAAAATCGACTAACCGAAATTAATCGAGTAGTGACAGTTACTCAAAAGAAATTCATAAAAACTTTATTATAGCTAAGAATGGGTAAAAATACATATTTATTGAAAAAAAACGAAATGCGACAAAAAAGATTAGTAGACTAGTTGTTTATGGGCGGTTGGTTTAAAAAGTCGAACGGAAACGGTTAGTCGATTAGATGAAGTAGTATATTTTTTTTTTAAACAACTTCTGCTAATCGATTAACCGATTAGTCGATTAACAAGAGCTTTAAAAAGTAGTAATATTAGACCCACTTTAGATGATAATCAGTGTAAGCTTAAAAAGTCTGCTAAAAAATATTTAAAAATGTGTTCAGTTATGTATATTTGTAAACCCATAAATAAATAAAAATAAGAAAATACTTTTCTTATGAAATGTTATTATCAGTCTAAATCAGTCAAGTTTTGTCTGAGTTATTAAAATTTTTCTTAAACTAACCTTGCAAAACGGTCAAAGGCAGCATAAAAGCAACACCATAAAAAGGAAATAATTTCAAATCGGCACAGCTAAATCTTAATATTATTTCGCAATATTTTTATTGGTGAACTAAAATATAACGAATTTTAGAATTCCGACGGAAAAACACCATCGATTTTTTTTTTGTACGGATAGTGGTGCACCCTAATGTGCATATTTCATTTTCATTTATACTCATATTCTTTAAATATAAAAAAAAAAAATTATGTCATTCAAAAAAATAATAATTAAAATCGGTACAATGCTTTGAAAACCAAATCGTTACAAACATTCTCCTTATTTTTACAGAGGAACTTTTTGACGATGACGATGCAGAAGGCGAAGACGATGACGAAGAAGGTATGCATTAATCGATTTGAAAAATGTAGATCTGATAAAAAATAATAATATGTCGATTTAATGATTACAGTATGAATGTTTTTTTTTTTTTTTTAAATTTATTTTCAGATGAGAAGTAAAGGTCCTCTACAAATACAGCTAAAAGCTTTCTTTAAATATAAGAAACGCAAATAAGTGTCCGATCGACTAATAGTTTTTATATATTCAATTAATTTTTAATTGGACTTCAACAACGTGTAGACTAATGCTAGAAACACATTAAGGGCATGTGACATGAGGTGGAACATAATCGTTTACATTTTCGATTGTGTTTTAACTAATATGATTTACATTGATTGTATATCGACTGACCCTATTTGTGTTTCGGCTTGATTTATTTCTTTTTAAATCTCGAAGAATCTAGTTCTAAATTTATCGCGTTTAGTCGCTCATCTAAAGACGATGACTTGAATGTCTACTGTTGATTTGTGCGTAAAAGTTTCAAGAAATGCAAATTACGTTGAATGTTCGCATCTTTTCAAAAGCAAATAAAAAAGGAAAAATAAATAGTCCAAAAAAATATACAGTTGTATCTTAAACCCCCGCATCGTCAGTAGTTTTGTTTGGATTATAAAAAATGTGTGTACGGCATGTAAACTGAATAAAAGTCCTTAAATTTGAAAGAATTACAAGTGTTTTGAATTTTATAGTTAACAAATAGGGCTAATTGCTTTCCATGGTCAAAAAGCATATTAGGCAATATTCAATTATGCGGTTTGAGTAATGCAAGAAAAAAGGTCTGTTTGATGAGTACACTAAAAATGTAGGGCATTTATTTATTTATTTATTTATTTATTTATTTATTTATTTATTATTACGGCTTTTTAGGCCTAAAACTTACAGCTATACAATAATTTACTTCATTTTTTTTTTTAAATTTGTACACAATAAAAGAACTAACTGTAAACAAAATTCATTAAAAGTACAATTTTAAAATATTATTTATAATGCATAAGTTATATTTGCATAAATTTTAACTGCTGAGACTAACGAGGTCTCAATACGGACAAAGTGGCCATCGGTAAACATCGCGTTACTCTTGGATCAGCTCATTTCAGTGGACAGTGCTGGTCTCACTTCAATATTTTTTTTTTAATATTTAATATAATTAATTTTATCAGACATTTTGGAACATTTAGATATCGTGGTACTCGGATTTGATCATAACATTGCAGAGCAAACCACAGACCTCAACGAACGAAAACGATGGAATCCATCTAAAGCAAAAGCTGTGCTTTTGTGCTGCTAAGGTAGAGGGGTTTAGTGCAAAAAGTGTTGCTTAGTGCAGACTCAAAAAAGCAGTTTAGGGCAAAGGAAAACTTCATAGCAAATGCAAATTCTACACCAGAGTACTGTAGTGTATTTGTCGAACAGACCTTTTGTTAGACGCAAATTTTCGTCGATCAAGTTTTGCATTACAAAAATAATATCTACCATTCGGCAGGGGTTATTCTACTGCCAATCTACACTGGCGAAGTTCACAAAATTTACCATTTAATGAAAAATATGACATTTAACTGGTAATCGGTTATAATTTACATTTCCTACGTAGCAACTACTTTGGCTAAACAAGAAAAGCAATAGCAAAATCAGCTGACAAATGCCATCTGATGTATTAGTTGACGCTTTCCTTCTCAAAATGAAATGAGGTATTTTATCATAAATCAAAGACAAATCAGTGTCGTCTCTAAATTTTATCGATAATAATCGAAAAATTTGTTCTCCCATAACCAATCTGGAAGATGCATTTTGAAAAATTAACATTTCACTTTACTTTTCTTTGATTTTTACTGCCTCAGGAGAGTTTCACGATCGTTAATTAAAAAAAAAAAAGATCACAATATAGTTGAAATATATTAAAAATTTACACAAACACACACATTTTGGGAAAGGCATTCATATTAAAGAAAAAAATATAAAACAGATAAGTTAAAACAAAAACACATACAAATTGTTTAGCTTTAAAACCAGGGTTTACGTATAATGTTACTATTATTTAAAAAAAAAAACAATAAAATAAATATAAATATTTTATTAAGTAGCATTAAAATTATAAAGCCATGAGTCGTCTCCCTGATTTGATTTCGCCGTAGCTATTGGCGTTTGCTATAAAAATAAAATCTATCGTCGCCGGCAAGGCGAATCCATACAAGGTGATAGCATCCTATGAGCTGAATGCTTGTTCTTCTCTCTGAATTCGCTAGGTTGTTTTGTTTACACAAACAAAATACATAAGCAAACTGGGCGAATACAGATTTTTGACATTTTGCTCGCAAAATTACACAAACAAAATACATAAGTATACTGGGCGAATTCAGATTTTGACATTGTGCTCACAAAATTACACAAACAAAATACACAGCGGATTCGCTTAGGTTATCTTGCTATCACCTTCTATGGATACACCTTGGTCGCCGGGGAAACTGGTTATACATACCCTTTGCCTGTTCGCATTCGCATTGTATGTTCTATTTTTGAAATTATCTATAATTTGTGACAGCGACCTTTCGTGACGAAAAATTCGTTGTCCACAGTTTTATTGTGGTCATGCATTTAAAGGTAGTATTTGATTTCATCATAATTCAAGCTACGAATGTAAATTATTCAAATTACTCTATAAATGACGGGCGACCGAGAAATTCCTCGATATTCTGAAACTTTCTTTCAGTTATCAAATACAGCTAAAAATGGTGTAAAATATTTGGTTTTTTGAAGAATGGAAACATTAATATTTATTTTAAAACACGGTTGTAGTTATAACTGTCGTTAATATGGAAATTGTAGTGGAGATACATTTTTTTCACTAAGAACGATTTTCATTACAAAAATGCTGGTTATCATTTTTTCAGGTGAACTTTTTTGGCATAAACAAACCACTGCCACAAATTGAATAACTCAGCCATGCTTTAATCGATGTTAGGGCGATTAAATGATACAGTGATTTTTTTTTTACAATATCCATGTTTTCTTTGGATAAATCTGGGTGCGTTCGTAAATGCAGTATTACAGCAGCACTGTATCAGCCGCGGAAATTTGCCGAAGCGTTATCAACTGTTGCAGTTTTGACAAAAGCCAGCACTGTCGAACGTTCTCTTACTAACACGTCGCTTCCGTCAGACAAGCAGTGCAACTATCGTTATTTAAAAATATTATAAAAAAAATTTGTGAACGTTGTAAAAATTTTGCCAAAATTTATAAAACAGAAAAAGTCGTACAAAAGTTTTACATTTTTTCTCACAATTAAAAAAAGTATATCAATTGAAATAAATTGTCCTGCTGAATTCGAATATGAGGTTAGAATAT
This sequence comes from Anomoia purmunda, assembly GCA_951828415.1. Classification (NCBI taxonomy): domain Eukaryota; kingdom Metazoa; phylum Arthropoda; class Insecta; order Diptera; family Tephritidae; genus Anomoia; species Anomoia purmunda. The sequence goes on from OX639993.1 coordinate 23,437,136, forward strand.
AAAAAAGTCTTAACATTTTTTGTAATATAGGTAATATTAAATTTTTTGAGATCTGATAAAAAGGTAGTCACCTAATTGCAATTACATGTGAACAGAGTAGGTATACTGATTTCTAAATTCTTTTAATTTATGTATATAAAGTCAATAAAACATCCTAAATAATATGTTGTAGTTGTATTGAAATGTTTTTTCTATGCAAATAAGGTGTTTTGATAAAGTGCTTTGATTTCTATATTAAAAATCTGAATGTGTGCTGGCTACATAACATCTGTATTTTTTCAGTTCCAGAAAATGTCGTAAACATGTATAGAGTCCCCAAAAACGCAAGTCACTTTCCAACCGCTTAAACATCTTCGTATCGACTTTCATAATCTCAATTGAAAGGCTTTTCTAATTGCGAGACAAATGTGTATATATGTATGTACATATTTGCAATTGTGTCCGTTTAATAATTTAGCCTTATCAAATAACAGACTAATTACAGACGTATGTAGTATGTATGCATGTACATATGTATGTAGGTACATGACTATAAATTTGCGCTAAAGCTACGTCATACATTTGATAAATGACCAGCAAATTTAGTATTGGTCATGATATGGAAAATATACTTTTTTAAGCGACTATAATATACTAATTTAATAAAATTAATAAAAACTTCAAATATTGCATTTTTAATTTTATTTACGATCGATCTTACGGCTAAATTACAAGCAATCTATTTAAAAATTACGCTCAAACTAACATCAAGGCAAAATTATCAATATTTTCCAGAGACATCGGTAATTAAGCAAGTCAGCAAAAAAAAAAACAAAAAGAAAAACCAACAAAAAGAACATGACCTTGTCCCACACAACTTATCTTATGTGCTACGTATGTACATACTTTGTTTTAAATATTTTTTTTTTTTACATTTTGCTACCATTCAAAAAACGTACGCATTGTTTGCATAATTAAGTAATTTCTAATTTTCAATTTTAAATAGATAAATAATGATCAGCTGTAACGCCAAATAGCTTCTAGGCGTGTTTTACTGGAAACCAGCTTCCAAAAATATCTCCTCCACACGTTTGAATACATCGTCAGCATTTGGACTAGCATCGATTTTTTTCACTTGTCCTAATTGCTGAAAATGTTTGATAATTGGCAACGAGTCATTGTTGTATGTTTGTATGCGCTTCTTTAAACTCTCCAAGTTATCATCACTGCGCCCGGAACCACTTTGACCTCGCGACAAACAACGTTCCACACACTTATCTTCGCTGCAATCGAAGAACAAAACAAATCGGAAGTCCACTTTGTCGCCCATTTGGCGTGCCCAACCGTCGAGATTGTCTTGATTCCGCGGAAAACCATCAATAAGGAACCTTTGCTTGCCAGAACTTTGCATCGCCTTCTCGAGCAGAGAACATGTCACTTCGACAGGCACAATTTTACCATTGCGTATGTAGTCTTCGATTAAAGTGCCATACTCGGAGCCTTTACGTGTGCGTTCTTCACGCAACAAATCGCCTGCCGAAAGATGCACAAATTGAAAGCGCTCCACAATATTCGCACATTGTGTACCTTTACCAGCCCCTGGACCGCCCAATACAAACACAATCTGAGGTTTCTGTTCTTCCGGCATTTTGCGTTGGCTTAAATTCGTGCTGGAGCAATTGACAATTGATTTGTTATAAAACCGTGCAGATACAGGTACAGGCTGCTGTGCTGCGATAATGTGACGACTGTCAGATAAGACTACTGGATAATTGAACTTGTACAGGTCACGCTGTAAATATTTGCCTCCACATCGAATTGCTGCGCCGAGCATGAATTTTTTTTTACCTGTATACGTGTACTGAAGGTGGTTGATTTTACGCTTCGCTTATATTTGTTTTTCCATAGAATTCTTCTTGTACTGTTGATTTATCTTTGGTTGAGTGATGCGCAAACTTTTCGACTTTCGGTTTTATGTTAGTAATAATCGATAGGGTACGGAACGTACTTGGGATACTCTTGTCATCTCCTTTTCGCAACTAACGCCGCGTTTACACGAGACAAAATATTCGAGATAATTTTAAACACAATACGCTTTTAGACAACCGCCGCAAATGTCGTTTCGTGTGAATTTTATGCACTGTTTTCAAATTCATTGGACTGATATCAATTATACACTTAGTTCTAAAAAAAATTGAATTAATATTTTGTGTTGTGACTATGTTTTGCATCTATTTTGCTGTTAACAACCATATTACATCGAATCCGTTTCTCAACGAAAATTTCAAAGATACGCATTCCCTACAGCGATATGTTGGCAGTCGACAGTTGTCAGGTAGTTTTAGGCGCAGTAAACCTGATGATTGTACGGTTATCAGCATGGGATGAAATGTAAATGTATTCCTACTGCTTCGCAAAACTGACTCGTGTAAACGTCAAGTAAATGTATTTCATGATTTAGAAATGATAGCGTCTTCTTAGACAAAATAATAAAAGTACACAGAAAAAATTATACAACAGAACTGTTATCTAATTTTTATACGAATCTGCTAGCTATTTCATATAGAATTCGGTTTTAATCAAATAGAATGCGTTTGCCAATACCCTGGGAAAATTGGTATAAATGCAAGTATTCTGCATTTCTCTCTTTAACATTTTCCGATTATTTTTTGAAGGAATCGTCAAAAGCATGATGTAAGAATACAGCAGGTGGCGCCGATTGTGGTACCGTTAACCCTCTTTAAATTGTTGGTAGAATCTTTACGTAACAAGAGATTTTGTTTGCAAAAGGCGTGTATGTATGTAATCTCTCAATATTGTGTATCCGTTCTAAAATGTGTAGCAACTTGTTTTCTATCAGTGCTCTCTACCGGTAAATCAGTTGTTACGCCACAGACAAGCTACTCTCCCGAATTTGAAATTAATCAGCGCAATCTTGTATCGTATCGTTCTTGGTTTATTTTGACAGTTCTCTAGTACAGTCAGACCGTTTTTTCACATTTCTTTTATTATATTGCTGATTTATTTCTGAAATCCACGCCTATGAATCATATATATGTATATTCTGTAATTACTTACATTGAAACGATTTAATTTTAGGTTTCTTACAATTTCACTATCTCCTAATTATAAATTTTTTTTGCACTCTTATATAAGTTAAGTCATTATTGGTCCTTAGTTTAGAAAATATCAATTTAAAATCATTGAACATAAAAAATCAATCGTGTGCGACGCAAGTACTACCGTACAAACTCTGGGGGTAGGGTGGCAAATGTCAGATAACCTGTATGTCCTGGTAGCGTTGGAGGCACAGAGCACGTCAGCAATTTTTTTGTTTCCTTGGGTGTTTTCGTAGGCCCACTTTTCTCATTAGCTGCATCAGTTTTCGTTTCATTTTCTATTTGCGAAGAGGGTTTCTGCAAAAGCATAGTATAGAGAATTTAAAAATGCTACAAATAAAACCCAAGCAACCACCTTATGCTTGAGGAACTCTAAATCCAGCACTGGAATCGCTCTAGTTTTAACAATATGCTCCTGTTGTAGTATTTCTAATGATCGTATTTCCGTAAAGCCATTTTCCTGTAATGCAATACAACAACGCTGCGACTGTTCAATACAAGGTGAAAATGAGCAAAAACGTCCACCTAACCAAACAATTAATTAAAGTAAAAGTTTTATTTGATTTCAACACCAGCCTATAGACAGCGCTATAGCTTACCCTCAGCTTTTAGTGTTTTTGCTGCAAATGGCACAACTAATTGGGGCGCCGGCAAGTCCAAAAATACCGCATCTGCTTTGCCTTCCAACTCATTGCCAAAGCCCAGTTGACACACATCACGATGATAAACGCTAACGAATTCCCTTAAGCCGTGCCGCTCGAATTCTTCACGAGCTTGATCGGCACGTGCTTCATGAAAATCAAAAGTGTGTAAATGTCCACTAGGCTTGATGGCGCGTAAAAAATAATGGGACAAAGAGGCTGAACCGGTGCCCGATTCAACTATCACCGACCCCGGGCGGATCTCGAGCTGAAAAAGTATCATACTAACATCGGGCGTGTAAATGATTTGTGTACGATGTGGCAGTGTTTGTGTCCAAAGTTCTGGGTTTGGTTGCAGCACATAGGCCCAACCTTTGGAGAGTTCCACACGACTGCCATAGGCGACTCCAATTAAGTTGCGCACCTTCAATGCACCGTACGAAGTCTGGAATATCTAAATGAGAGAAAAGCAATTACAATAATGGATAAGTAGTGGAAATATGTTTCTTTAATCTTGTACATATTCAATTGTTTCTCCTTTCTTGTTGACTATGGTGGGGGTGGCTTCAATTGCGTGCATTGAGTTGACAGTGAGATAGAGTATTACTGTATCGCCCTCCTCAATGATATCTTTTGGTTTAATAAAACTCATTTTTGTTGTCTTTTTTTTAAAATAATAAAGCGCTTCTATTAAGTAACTACAAGAAAACACGCTGTGTAAAATTTGTAAACAAAAATTTTGACGTTTCGCCGGCCTTTTTCAGCTGTTCCTAGGAACACGAATATCGGTACGATACCACATCGATAGCCGTTCGATACTTTGAAAACGATGTATCGAGTACATGAACCCCAGCATCGTATTAAAATTGCGAATAGAAATTATTTATAGAAGAATTTTTGGATATAAGATTCCGGTGGAATAAAAATAGCATGAAAAAACACAAGGCCCGTATCCACTTCAGGCTGTATACTAATCTCTTTCTAATTTTGGGAGATGTTTTTGTTTTGTTAAATTTGCGCAGGTTTGAAGTGCCATTTGAGGATAAAAAAATGGGAAACTCAGTGAAATAAAACGTTGGACCGAGAAACATAAATTTTTAAATCTAAAATCGTGAAATTCAGCATGGTAATTGGTACTTTCGAAACTACAAAAAAAGGGGAAAAGAGAAGTGGTCATTTGATACCCGATGGCCATACAAAACTAACCGCCAACAAGTGAATTCTTTGAATTTTGCCGCTAATATAATCGATAGTTATATGTAAGACTTGTTTCAGGGAGGCTTCTTGCTGAGATTATTCATTTTAGTATTGATTAATTCAATATTTACTCGACTCTTTAAAAATCAATCCGAAATTTGGTGTTCTGTCCACAATTTTTTTTTTTTGCAAAATGAATCCGAGTGAAGTTGAATGTTCTGGTAAACGTATTCACAATAAAAATGTCGGTTAGCATTCACATCAATTCGATTTGGTGGATTTCGTGAATACACACAAATTTTCCAGTAGAAGTGTTGATCGGACCAGGGATGTGGATGAATTAAAAATTATATTTAATGAAATTCATTAACATCAGCAAAAAGCAAAACAAAAAAATGTAAACATGGTTTTTTGAAAATGCTTTTGATTGTGCTGGTCAGTGTTGTCAGAACTTTTTGAAAAAGAAGGCTATATATGCAAAATACAAAGGCTAACTTCTGCAAAAATTCTACAGTAGATTGTAGATTTACACACAAAAATTTTACAGTAGATTGTAGATTTTTCCACTGGTATAAGTGTAATTTTTCTGTAACATTTCGATGGCATTTGTTTAAACTGGTATCGAATTTAAGAAAAGGCTAAAATAAGGCTAGGGGCTAAATTTCAAATTTCCGGCTAAAAGAAAATAATAATTTCATGGACTTTTCGGCAATTTTTGATGCTTTATTTGTTACTTAATAATATTTTTTATTAATTTTTTTATAAAAGCACAGTTAATTTTACAACAAACCCGTTTAAATTAAATCTTTACACTTTTTACAAACTCGAATAAGATTCCAAAAACGTTCTTGAAAATCTTTAACTTTTTAATAAGAGTTTTACAAAATTTTTGGGTGTGCAGGTTTTCAGCACATTAAATTTTAATATAATAAAATTCAAGTTTGCGGAGGCTAAAAAGTCGCGTTGACACAAGTCATACCGTATGCTAAGCACAACTTTGAAAATGGAGAATTGACTTTGGAAAATGGTCGCTTCAATCCGGTTAATAGTCTGTTTACATAGATGTAGTATTTGAAAATGATAGATTTGCCCTATCCTCTGATACTAATAGATAAAGTTAAATTTTTCCGTTTGTTCCATTTCAGAAGATCTCGAGACATTTTCCATTCATTTTTAGTTATTTTAATATACTACAAATGTATTTCCTTTAAAACTAAATATTTGAATTTATTTCAACTAATTTAGTTTATTCCGTTCATTCGATTTTATTTTAATTGATTCCATTCCAAAGCATTTTATTACATTGCATTTAATTTTATTTCATCCCTTTAATTAAATGAAGTCAATTATTTATTAAGACTTAATTAATTTGAATTTACTTAGATTTAGTTTAATTTGATTTAAGATTGAATATAATTGCATTTCATTTCAAGTGGTTTAAGTACATTTCCTTTTATTCAATTTAATTTAATATAATTGCATATCATTCCACTCCATTTCATTTCAATTCATAGTTCGGTTCGTTTTCTTAAGATAAAAAAATTATTTAAATTTATTTGGGTTTGATGCAATTCAATTTTACTACAATTTATTAACTTCACATCTTTATATTTAATTTAATTCGAATTAGTTTAAATAATTCCACATCTTTCTTTTTCTTTTCACTTGGTTTCATTAAATGAATTATTTTAGTTTAATTAAATTAAATTCTTGTGATTCATTTAATTAATTCCACAATATTTTTTTGAAATTGAAGCCAACAATAGTTAAATCGGGAGAAGTGATAGCTTATATTACGGAGATCAACATATCTCCTCGCCAGACTTCTTTTTAGACTTGAACGGGGAACTTCCCACGGTGTAGATAATACAAACGTTGACGCCTTCAGAGCTATCGCTACTTTGGTTTTGCCGATTTTGATAGTTCTCAACTACAACTAGACAAAGCTTTGTTTTTCAAATGGGACAAAGAGCCATTTTTTTGTTTTAATATTTTGCAGATTTATCAAGTAAATTTCTGCCTTCAAATTATCCTTCTACACTTTTGCACAATTAAAACACGTTTCTCACTGAAATATTGGAGATTATTAATTTTTACAAATGAGATCTGTCACTTCACTGGGGTATTGCGCTATCTTGTATTCTTTCATTCTTCGGATCTACCTATTTAGGAACGATCCAAATTTATGATTACGACAAATTCAATCAATCGAGTTATACTTTTTTGAATAAAAATAAAACTCGTTTTTCAAGTGTTTTTTTGACGCTCTCAATAGAGATTTTTTGGAAATTGTTATTTTTTGATAAAACACAATAATTTTTTATGAGTATGAAGTTTTTTATCAAAAATTATTATAACTTTATTAGCTTTATTTTTTTAATCATTGGAAATCGTTATTTTCAAGTTATATTTTTTTGCTCGAAAGTAAAACTCAGTTTTTGAACGTTATTTTCTTTGCAAAAATAATCAACTGATTTTTACATGCAGGCACTTAAAGCATGTAGCTTTTATTTTTATTCTACTGCCATCACCCGATATGAATTTGTCAAGATTCAAGGGTTTAAGAAAAATAAATAAGCATGTACATCAAAAATTGCATGAACCAAAAAAAATTGTAGCAAAACGTACACAACAAATATTTATCCATTAAACAAGGAGAGCCAGAATAAAATAATAACTTCGTCCCGCCAAGAAATTAAAATCCAACAAGAAACTAGAACTCATAGTTAGCAGTAATCACTCGAAAGAAAATTGTTGCCCGTTTGTCAGTCGATTAAGCAACGGGATAAAATCTTGATATGCCGACCGCAGTCAAAACAGCTGCAGTCGCCATTGACGCCGCAACCACAACTTCAACTATTTAGTACATACGCTTTCCATCCAATTGTGCAACTTGTATAGCCGCCGCAACTTGTGGCAAGTAGAAAAATCTCTCATGACATACAAGTGATGTTTGTTTTGAAAGTGCGCGCCGCGACTTGACCGCCAGCATTACCATCGCTGATGTGCACTGATGCCGCCGTTGGTGATGCGCCGATTTACTTACATACTTACATAGCCGAAGTACTGACTGGCTGGCTGGCTGACTGACTGCCTCACTGACTGCTGTACTACAAGTTGAAGAATTGACTACTGTCGACGTTGACCAGCGGCTGGGCCTTTTCAATAACTGCAGTGTTGGCTGAATTGACTGACTGTTGGATGGTTTGACAAAGCAGCTGCTGAGTTGACGGACTGACAGACAGACACTGTTGATTGTTTGCCTGTTGACTGCTGGATGTTTGTTGCAATTGTTGCTATTAAGGTTCTAACTTTGAGTTGTTTTTTTCTCGCTTTTGTTGTTGTACATAATCAGCGCTTAATACGCATAGTAAAAATGTTCGCAGAAAAAGTAAAGATCTTGAACGCGGACTGATATCTGCAAAAAAACCCTCGAACTTTGTTAATATTTTCTGTAAGTATTCCTATTCAGTAATAAAATACTTAATGGATTTATAGATTTGCAAAAGTGTGCTCCATATGGAATCAAAAGGTACAAATTCAGAAATTCTTTTTTTTTAATATTTTCTAATTTTTTTCATAAAACATTTTTCAGAGGCAAAAGAATCGGAATGAAATATTCAGAAACCCGTTTAGATTTGAACCATTTTTAGAATTTTATCTGTTGTTGTTGTAATAGCAAATACATTCTTCATAAACTTATGTACATATATGGAATGCTGCTGAAGGTTACAAATCCAGGTCGTGCCGGTATCGTCGTGGGAACGTTTTTTTATTTTATCAGTCTGTTTGTTTGGTTGACTGTTTGTAGTCACTAATCTCCGAAACTACTGAATGGCGCTTTAACTGATATACAGAAAATTCGGGCTATACAAGGCGAATCCATACAAGGTGGTGGTATAAATACAACTACAAAATTCCTATGTATTTTGTTTTTGTTTCTGCGTAAGAGTTGTCAAAATTTAAATACATTTTGTTTTTGCTTTTACGGCTTTTGAAACCTCATACGCAAAAGCAAAAACAAAATACATGTAGGTGAATAAAAAAAAATCAAATCAGCTGCTCTTATGCCATCACCTTCTATAAATTCGCCTTGGGGCTATATTTATCAAAATATTAAATAAGTGGAAAAATTGTATTAGAAATGTCTTTTATTAGAATGGAATAGCTTTGCTAGTAGTCCGTCAGCATCAGCGGCCTGATTGTTTTTTAGCCGCGCTATTGCCGGCTGAGTTGAGGGTTCATCATATTCGATGTTTTCCGCGCCACTACCATTAAGCAGCGTGAAGAAGTTATCTCTCCACAGTTTGAATGTATTCTGAATGTCGGTGAAAAACGGAGAAAACCGGAGAAAACCGGTCTTGAAAACTTCTGTAAGCCGCCTTAACTTCTGATAAAATTTTCGAAGTGCTTCCTCCAAGAACAGAAGAGGGAGGCCGAGCTGCGCGAGTGCGAGGAGCTTAAGATGTGAGCCGACAGGAAACCCCGACCGGAGAAAACCGGTCTTGAAAACTTCTGTAAGCCGCCTTAACTTCTGATAAAATTTTCGGGGTTTCCTGTCGGCTCACATCTTAAGCTCCTCGCACTCGCGCATCTCGGCCTCCCTCTTCTGTTCTTGGAGGAAGCACTTCGCTTCCTTCTTCGACTCCCGATATCTCTCCCACACAGTTTGCGTTGCACCCGTTCGTAGCGTGGTCCTGTAGGCAGCGTTTTTCTTTTCCATGGCGGCGCGGCATTCCCCATTGTACCTGTCGTTTTTTCGGGCTCACTGAAACCAATGACCTCTTCAGAGAGCTGGAGTGCAAGCCGAGTGGCGAAACGATTGGTACCTGTTGTGATTGTAGCATTTGGACGTCGAGCTTTCCTTTTGTCGCTGAGCGCGCGCATTTTGCTTTTCAGAGGCGCGTGCGAATCTTGGCAGCGACTAGATGATGATCCGAGTCGATGTTAGCTTCTCGAAAAGTGCGCACGTCTAAGACACTGCTTACTTATTTTATCACAACATGATCAAATCGATTTCGTGTTCAGGATGTATCCATGTAGCTTAAATGTATCTTTTTATACTTGAACCTGGTACTACATACTACCATGTTTCGGGTCCCGGTGAAGTCGATTAGCCTCAGTCCGTTAGCGGATTATTCGTTGTGTAGGCTGAATTTATCGACTGTGAGGCCAAAGATCCCTTCTCTTCCTACAGGAGGGGGGGGGGGGGGGCAGCGTTCACACGCGCGCTCAAGGCGCTCATAGAAGTGATCTTTGGTCACACCTTCCTTCTCTTCCGTAGGGGCGTGGGCACAAATCAGCGAAATGTTGAAAAATCTCGCTATGATGCGGATTACGTCCACTGGGGTGAACGACAGTACCTGGCGGCGCAATCTCTCTCATAGCACAAATCCGACTCCAAACTTGCGCTCCTTTACATCGCAGCTGTAGTAGACGTGGCAAGGTCCGATCCGCTTCATTCCTTGCTCCGTCCATCGCATCTCTTGGATGGTGGTAATGTCAGCCTTTGCCTTTACGAAGACATCCACTAGTCGGGCAGAGACATCTTCCCAATTGAGGGTCCGGACACTTCAGGTGTCTCATCCGAAGCTTTTTGTTGCAATTTTTCATTGGAAGCTGTTTTTACGTGGCGGGTACCAAACCCAGCGCACAACCAGATTCCTGGGGCATTTTTTAATTTCGGACACATTTATGTACATTCGAAGGCATTACTTTAAACCGAATGCCGTGCGAAAGGAGCCGCGGGTATAAGAGTTAAAACTCACATAAGTTGATACTAAATCGTAAATCACGAACAGTTAGTTACGAGAATTTTTTTTACATACAGCTGTTTGTTGTACAAACACACGGTCGGGCTGCGTTGTGCGACATTTGCTAGAGTAAAAGAAAAAAAAAATGATAACAAATGGCAAAACGCGCGTCACATAATTTTTAATTGTCATTGCTACATATTGCTACAGTTTTTGTTTTTGCCTAAGTATCTGCCACACCAATTCAGTGATCTCACATTACGACGCACAGTGTCGCGCTACCATATAAGCTGCGTCCAAAAATAATTAGCACACTCCGATTTCCCTTCATTTATTTTAGAAAGAAAAAATCTCAAATGTACTATGACGGGGAAATTAAAAATTCGGCGATTTTAATGAAATTCGGTATATATGTAGCTTTATAAATATTATTCCAAAAAGATACCCATCAGGCTTCAGATACGCCCATTAGATATACATAACAATGCTTTAGGGAAAAAGATAAATGGAAGACAAAAATGGAAAAAAATTATAATTAAATTTTTTGGGTCAACCGGCACTGAAATCAAAGATTTCGTATAAAAAATAAATAAAATAGTTACTAATTGATTTTTTTAGTATTTGATAAAAAATTTTATATTAAATTATGTAACACTACTTGTGACAAATTATGAAAAGAAATCATCGATATCAAGGCATATTAAACAGGTAGCAGCAACAGGGTTGATTTTTTTGTTTTTTTTTTCATTCGAAAGGCGTCCATAATTTGTTAATCGACAAAAGCACATACAAATGTCTTCTTCTTCATTTACTTTCATTAATTTTTCACACAGCGTTTTTGACGTTGCATGGGCCACCAGCAACAACAAAATACACGCTAGGGTTGCATTTTCTCTGATGCAGGTAGCAGCATTGTGCATTGATCGATATGTTCGGCTACGTTTTATTTATTGTATTCCAAAGTTTCAACCCAAAATCAAACTATATGAAGGGGTAACACGTTACTTTTGCTTTTCTCGTCGATCAAGCGGACAGCCCCTTCTCTTTTCATTCAATCATTTACGCGTTTGCTCGAAAGAGTGGGCGCTACCCTGTTGATCAACAGAGAAAAACAAAAGTAACGTCTTGTTCCTTTTTATATAAGTAGTTCTTTGTTCTTTGTTCTGCTGTGAGGTTTATGGCTATCTTTCAAAGAGGGTTGCCACCTGTTTGAAAAGTAAAATTTACGTAACTTATACACAAATCATATTAAATAATAAAATATGGGTGTCAAACGATTCGCCTCGGTGAACAGAGGGTTTCTAGCTACATATGTATATAGAAAAGGGTTGCCAACTGTTTGAAAAGCCGAATAAAATTAAATTATTCACAAGTTATATGACATATTAAAATATGGGTGTCAAAGGATTCGTTTCGCTGAGGAAATATTTTATAGCTATATTTTGAAGAAGGTTGCCACCTATTTGAAAAGTAAATTATACACTAAAAATTTGTACGACAAACCGAAATGCGTTACTTGCGATCTCTGTTAACTTTTTTAAAGAAAAATTTTCTACATTGATTAAATAAATGGATTTAAAAAAGCAAATTCAAAATGTTTGATACGTACGAAAAGGCAATTATTAAATATTTGTAGGCAGGAAAACGTCTGTAGGGGATTTTAAGCAATTTAAATTGAAAAACTTATCACGAATTTTAATTTACCTATGCCATGGAATTTAAACAAAAAATTTCACCATCAATGTCTTTTTTGTTTGTTTTAAATTTTTGGCTGTTTTGTCACACTGTGCAATGTAGCATTACCAACTTGATGGCCGAGCGACCAAACTGCTAGGCGACACAATCGACAACACTTCACGCATAACTGAGTCACAATTTTGCGGTGTGTTAATTGTTATTGTATGTGTTGTTGTTATTGTTGCTGTTGTTATTGTTGTTATAACTGCTGCTAGGTGTCACATACTACATACATATATCTCCATACGTACATAGTTACAAAAGTGCCATCATAGCAGTAACAGCTGTAAAGAGGACACAGTAACGTCACTGGCGAGAATAGCAAAAATTGCTAGGAAATGCAATTGCACAACAACAACTACAGCAATACTAATGCTATGAACTTTAAAGTTCCAAGCTGGTCCATTCAATTCCGTTTTTGGTCTACACTTTGCGGTGTTTTTCTTTTGAAAACTCACCTTCATCGCCTGCCTTCGTTTGGCATCGGCTTCGGCTTCGCCTCCTCCTTCGCCTTCGCCTTCGCCTTCGCCTTTGCCTTTGCCTTCACCAGCTGTTGCTGATTTCATACTCCTCTTTAACGCACTGCTTGTTTACTCATATGCCAACTTCTGTTGCGGTTTTCTGTTGCTGATTGATGTTAAGTGCTGCACTCTGGAACAACACACACACGCACGCACACACACACACACAAACATCAACACACACACACACCTATGCATATGCACTTGTGAACACTTTTGTGTGTTAGCTTGCCCACACTTGCTAGCCGCCCCTTTCTGATTTCCCGCTTATCTTATTGCTTTTGATATGTTGTGCTATTTGGTGTCTTCTTGAATTGTTGTTGTTGATTTGTTTTTTTTATATTACCACTGAACCTTTGTTGCTCTTCTGCATTCGCTGAGTTGTTACTTTGCTGTTACTGCTGTTGCTGCAACATCATTGCTGCCACTAAATTGTCTGTCGTCACATTTGTTGTTGCTGTCGCCGCCGAACATTTCCACATTATTACTATAAGCTAAGCTTTGAAGGTGGTATGTTGTTATTCATGTTGTTGCTATTGTTGTTGTTGTGCTGTTCCGCGCGCTGACTGATCGCTGATTGCCGGCAAATGTTTGTTAGCAAATTTTCATACTAATTGTCAGGCGATTTTGTCCGCTTTTGTCCGCCACATGGCCCGCTTGGCAGCTCGCCTTTGCATATTCACAAATAAATGCAAGTAACTATGTATATGTAAGTATGTATGTATGTAAATGTATACAAATACAATATATGTATGTGCATGTATTCATCTCCACTTAAATTGCTTTGTATGCAAATAGAGATTAATCGGCATTTAGGAATAATATGTGACGTGATTATCCAGGCAACTTAAAACAATTTAGGCTGCAATTTTTTCCAACATACACATAACTTCTAAATCCAGGAAATTGTTATTGTTGAAAAACACGATAGCCTGATTTTCTTCTTGCAAAGAGTGTCGCTAAAAATAAAAACGAAATTATTTAATCATCATAATTGAGAAAATCTTCGGGGGATGGACTTACGGTACTTACCACAATAAAAAAATGGATCCTAGGTCCACATTTACAGAGAACCCTTGTTGTTGTTACTCACTTGACTTTACATAAGTTTATTATATGACACCAATCTGTGAGGCTCGTCTACCGCCTGATCTGTGACGGAACCGTCGTGGCAGAGTGGAGCAGCGCTTCGATCTAACGAAGGGTGGTAAGGGGAACTCCACAAGGTGGAGTTTTCTCACCACTCTTTTGGGTCATTGTTATCAACGGCGTCCTGAAGGAGTTGGGTATGATAATCATTGTCAGGGGAAAGTTTTTGGACGACACCCTGTTTGACATCATGGCGGAGAGAAGAGTGGTGGTTGGAGGGAGTGGCCGGTGAACTTCTTCACGGACGGTTTGAACCAGGACGGTAAGGTCAGCCTCTGAATACTTTGATGTCGGATTGATTTGGGTGCCGGGCCATATCGACTGGCATGGCTGATGAGCTCCTCTAGCCGCCAACGGACTTCTATTAGATAGATAGGCTCCTTGCCGGCTCAGTGAGTGCTGGGCAAATACCACGACATGCACAATTGCAAAAACTCTCTCGTCGGTGGTGGACCGTAGGCGTTCGAAGGGACTCTGGTCGCGAACAAAGCGAAATCCGGAACATAAGTTGGTGGATATGCGAATCATGCTGAGACGTAGCCTAGATGCATGGAGATTGTCAAATGGCACCAGATTTCGAATTATGGAGCTGAAATTCTGTAAGCCACCATCAACACTGGAGGCAACTTTGGAGAATTGGTGTTTGCTCTACGAATTTCCATAATTCTCACCAACTCACCAATTAAATCAGAAGGACTTTTACCTTAGCCAATCCTCCTTATAATTTTCGTACATTCTACTAGTTATGTAAGGAAACCCAGGCAAGAAAATTAACCATTGATTGAGACAGCGAGTATAGTGCCGTAGTTATTTAATTACACTTTCTACATGTTTATTACAAATTTCGCGATAACTCACCAAATCAAAAGACTTAAGCAACGAACTCGCTTCACTTTGTTTGCATGTACACTGGAGAGAAAAAGTGTCAAACTAGTGATTTTCTGTGTAATATTCGACATGTTTTTCGTAATAAATTTTTTCGTTAGTTTTTTATAAAAACTATAGTTCATATTATAGCAAGAAACATATAAATCAAAATTTCTAAATTTATAAAAATTCAAAAAATTTTCAAATTTTTTAGTTAAGGTTTCTAGAAATCTTTCGGCTAAACAGTTAAATATATACATTTTTTCGTTAAGTTTTTATAAAAAATATACATAGTCGTTATTCTAATAAAATACATACAAATCAAATGTATACAAAATTAGTAAAAATTCAACAAATTTCATTGGATTAGAATTAGATTTTTTAAGAATTTTTCGGGTATATAGTAGTTTAATAATAAATTTGGTTCGTTCATTTTTTTTACAAATATAGTTGTTATTATAATTTTAAAAAAAATTTCAAACTTTATACAAAATTTAAAAAATAAAATAAAAAAATGTTCAAACTTTTAATCAGAACAATAAATTGTTTTCGTTAGATTTTTATAAAAAACAAAAAGTGACATATGAACCATATTACAAACTTTATACAAAATTTATAAAAATTCAATAAATTTCAAATTTTTTTATTCGATTTTTTAAGAATTTTTCGGGTATATAGTTTAATAATAAATTTTGTTGCTTCATTTTTTATACAAATATAGTTGTTATTATAAAAAAATATATATAAATCAAAATTTCATACTTTATACCAAATTAATTAATAATTTTAATCAGAACAACAAATTCTTTTCGTTAATTTTTTGAAAAAAAACACAAAAAAAATCATATAAAATAAAATTTCAAACTAAGTACATACACAATTTATAAAAACTCCAAAAATTTTCAAACTGTTATTTAAATTTTTTGTATAATTTTTCGGGTATACAGTTGAATAATATACATACATATTTTTTCGCCAATTGTTTCTAAAAATGTAGTTGACATTATAATAAGAAACAAATAAATCAAAATTTCTAACTTTATACGAAACTTATAATAATCCAAAAGTTTTTTATTTTAAAAATAAAGCATATAAATAAAAGTTACCAACCTAATACAAAACTTATAAAAATTCAACAAACTTTTTAATCAGAATTTTTAGGAATGTATTTGGTAAACAGTTTAATAACACATTTTTTCCGGTATTATATTATAAAAAAACTAACCTAAATTTCAAGCTTTATAATAATTCATCAAAAATACTAGTAAATTTTAAAATTTTGATCAGGGTTAAAAAAAATTTTTTTTGGTATATTGTTTAATAACAAATTTTTTCCTTAGTTTTTTTATAAAAACAAAAAAACAACAAAACTTTGGCCAACACAAATTTTCTCAAAAAATTCTTATACGATAAGTGTGAAATTTTGATGAAAATTTGTTGAATTTTGTCTAAAGTGTTAAATTTTGATCTATATGATTTTTGTTATTGTATATATTATACTAAAAAAAAGTATATATACGGAAAAATTTGTCATGAAAAACATTGCCAATAAATATTATAAGAAAGCTCTTACGATTTGCTCTCCACTGTACATATGTATCTATTTGGTATCCGAATTAAAAATGCAATACTTTTAACTAAGTATAATTGAGCGCGCTCACAAATTGGCCACAGCTAATCTGAAGACACATTAATTTTGCAACAAATGACTAGAACAACTACAACAACATACATACATACATATCAGCCAATAAGAATATGGTATGCAGTTGCAATAATAACTGACATTGCATTGCTATGCTTAAAAGCTGAACGTCACCAAAATAGCAAAGAATTGCTATGCAACGCCTTCACAAGCAACTGCAAACTGCTGCTGCTGCTGCTCCAGCTGCAACCGCAACTACCAGCACATCACTAATCAACAGTAAGAGAACAAAACAAAAAAAACAAAAAACAAAAAACAAAAACCAAAGAAAACAGCAAATGATCAGCAATTGTTGCCCCAACGCTGTAACGCTGCAACACTGCAACGCTTTAGTTTTGTGCGGCTTGTGAACGAATTAGTGGACATGCAATCTGATTAAGAGATTGATACACTTCTTGCATGCTGGCTGGACTGACTCTTCAGAGCCATCCCGATGCTACAAGGCAGCATAAAAAATAAATTAAAAAACAAAAAAAAAAAAAAACAAGCAAATGCACAAAGCAAAGTATGAACGTCGGCAATGTTAGCGGCAGCAGCAAACCGCCAATTCGCACGCCACTTGCCTTAACTGCAAAGTCAAAGCATTTAACTGCAGCTGAACTCAACTGCAACTGCATCTGGAACTGCAACAAAAACCTCAAACTTTGGCCACGCACTCTACTCCCCACTACCAATTTTCGATCAACTTTATTTAACTCATTTCGTTTTAGACTCTGCTTGAGACCCCCGATTTGGTTAGCTTGCATTTAACTCATTTTGTTTGTCTGTCTGCTGCTTATTTCTTATTATTTTTATTTTTTATTTTTTGTTTTTATTTTACTCTTCTTATCACTAACTCATCATTTGGTTTTAATTTTTATGCCTTTGCGGCCGCTACAACAACAAGTAACTGCGCGCCAGCAGTTTTGTTAGTTTCATTATTATACTTACTGATGCTGTTGTTGTTGTTGTTGTTTTCCACTTTTGATTATTTGTTGTTTTTTAGCGCACATTGCCGCATTTTCACAGCCATTTCGCGCTTCATTTCTTAGTTGGTCGTCGTCTGGTTTGCTTTTATCACTTTGCCTTATAATTTTTTTTACCGCCGTTCTTGGCATTTTTGGGCGGTGAATTGTTGTTTTTTTTTTATATTTTTTTTTGTTGAAATCTGAAACGTTTGATTTTTTTCAGCTATATTTTTTAGCTGTTGCTGCCCACTTTGCCTTTTGTGGTTTTTGCCTCTTGTTTGTGGAACTTTTTTTTTTCATTGGTGTTATTACTGGTGATGCTGTTGCGGTTTTTATTGTTGTTGCTATATAAATTGCATTAAATTATGTTTGAACTGATTAACAGTTCAATTTATGGCTTTGTGGGCGTGTTGACTTTATTTTAAAGAGGCATTGCTTTATTGGCCATTTCACCGCCTATCGCGATAATATTAATATTTGTTGGTGTTAAGCCGTTGGTTTTTTTTGTTAGGGTTTTTTACGATCACCACTCTCTTTCAAATTATTTTCGTTATTGTTTTCTTAATATATGTTTCGTATGGCACTGCAAAATCTCAAAAAACAACTCGGTTGATATTTCTTATTATAAATATTTTCAATATTAAGTTTTACCTTAAAGTCTATGACTTCAAATCGGTATTATAATGCTTCATTTCTCTGATAGTTAAATAAATTTTATATTCAATTTTTTAACAGGTGATAACCCTCTATAAATATATTACTCAAATATAACGTCCTTAAACCCTTTTTCGTTTCAGATTAGTATAGTTGAATTTACGTCACCTTCACAACTAATTTGAATCCACTGCCGACAAAAGGTTGCAACCCTCTTTAAAATTATTTCGTATAAACATGTTGGTTTCACGCCAAAGCTGTCGTGTTTCGGTAAGCTTAGAAACTGCATTAAATTAATATTTTTAAAAAGGTGGCAGCACTCTGTAAAACCATTTTCATGATTAAGCTTTCTTAGGCCTACTTTCTCTGAATTCCCCACCCTAATATTTCATTTACTTCATAATTAAATCTAATTTACGTTTTTAACCAGGTGGCAACCTTCTAAAAATAAAGCTTTATTAAGCCTCCATCGCTAAAGATCCATACTGCAGTATTTGATTTATATTATAATTTTAATAAATTTTTTACACAGGCCGGGAACCCTCCAAAAATATTTTTGAAATTGAATTAAATTAATATTTTTAAACAGGTGGCAATACTCGTTAAACCCATTTTCATGACTAAGCTTTCGTAAGCCTAAATCCTTTGAAATTCATAGCGTGATATTTCCTTTAATTTCATAATTAAATTAAATTTACGTTTTTAAGCAGATGGCAAACCTCTTAAAAAGTACTTTCATAAACAATTTCGTAATCCTCTTTGGATTAGGATCTATACTTCAATATTTGATTTAACTTATAATTTTAATTAATTTTTCACAAGGGTGTGGAACCCACCAAAAATATTATTGAATTTAAGCTTTCTTTAAACTTTTAGTTTGAAACTCATATTGCGACATTTCATTTGATGTATGCACTTAACTCAATTTAACATTAACCAGGTGGCAACCTTTTCCAAATTTTTTTTTTTGAAAATTGAACTATTTTAACCCTCTTTCGTTTGATACTCATATTGGAATATTTGACTTCACATATTGTTGTAATTGAATTACTCTATTAAAAAGGTGCCACCTTCTCAAAAAATTGTTTAAATGGTAATATTTATAACGTAATATATACATATGTGTAAAATCTTATCAAAATCTGTCCAGTCGTCTTATAGCAATATGGGGCATAACTCTTTTATTTACTTAACTGTACCTTTTTTCAAATGCGATAACTCTTTAAAATATACTCTACACATTAATCCAGGGTATATGCAATTTGTGTGCCTAATTTTTTACAAATCAATCAAGCTTTTTGCGACTGAACTCACACATTGCCCCACACAAAAACTTTCAGATTTATAATATTAGTAGGATTACTAAAAGTTGATCGGTGGACTTCTTCTCACTTACAATTTATTTGAGTTTATTTGTCAATAATAATGAACTTTCTAATTTCCCAATTTGTTAAATCGAATCGCAGCCATTTAAAAACAAACGGCAAGTCCGTTGGTATCATTGGGATACAAGGAATTAAAACATTATCTGCTTTGTATATTTGCCTTTGGTGATCGTTGCCTCGATTATGTCACTGATGAGATTTTTCGCAGCCTGTTTCATTCCATTGCCTAGTCGAAGTGGATTCACGTTACGGAGCATAATAATGACTGAGCCCACTTTAAGTTTTGCGAGGTGGCGAGTCGAGACAATTCTAGCGAATTCAAAAATTCAGTGGGATGGTTGCTTATCCCATGGTATGTTGTGAATTATTTCTTCATTTACAAATTTTTGACATTGGAATTTCGCATAAGTGACAACCTGTAAAAATATTCACTAATAAAGTTTTCTCAAACAATTTTCGTTTGGTAACCATCTTGTAATACTTGTTTTTTCTAATGCCATTAAATTTACTTTAATTTTAATACATCTAGTTTTAACTTTTTAGATATGTGAGAACCCGATTTAAAAATATTTGTAAGTAAAAGATTTCTCAAATATCTTTAGTTTGATACCCATATTGTTATATTTCATTTTTTTTAAATCTATTTAACATAATTAAATTTTTCAAACAGATGGCAATATTTTTCGAATATGTTTTCGAAATCAAGCAATCTTTTAGCTCTGCTGTTTGATGTATTTATTGTAATATTTGGTTTAGGCTATCGATTTCATTGAATAAAATTTTTAAACAGGTGGCAACCTTTTTCAAAAATATTTTTAAAACTAAAGTTTCTTAAACGTGGTTAGTTTGACACCCTCGTTGTAATATTTTATTTATGATATCAATTTAAATGAATATCATTTTTCAAACAGGTGGCAACTCTGCTCGAAAGGTAAGTTCTCAGATATTTCTTATATATCGAGGCTATATGAAAAACATTACTAAATCTTATAACTTTTTCTTCCTTCGCTTCCATCGTTTGTTGTCCGCAGCCACCAGTAATGATTGATTCCGAGAAGTTTGATAGAAGTGTCCCAATTCTCCGCTTAAGGCATATTAGACTAAAGCATCTTCCGACTCCATAAAGTATCCTGTTCAAAACTCAATTTTTGATTCGTCAACAACGATTTGAATGCGTCGTCGCTTGCATATCCTGTCAGAGCATTCCGATCACTTCTCTCGAGTAAATCTATTGTGATTATTATGCCCGAATTGATATCCGTTCAAAATGGGCAAACTGGGCGTGTCTATTAATTTCGGTTGATGAGTTTTCGTGAAAAACCGTTCTCGCCATTCAGCGCGCTGTCCTCCGCTCTTCTACAGAGATTGTTATTTTATCGGAAATTCAGTAAGTATTATCAAGATGTACGGTGCAGATCCGGCAGCCCAAGAAGGGAAGTATGCAAAACGTGTAAATTTCAACTCACCTTTCGACTGAACGAAAAAACTGTAAGATACCAAAGTTAGCCACAAAATATATACCACATTATAACATTGAACTTTTTATATTATTTTCCTTAATGTCGCTTTTTTCTTGTGCTAGATATTAATACTCGTTTGAACTAAACGCAATTTAAGCTACATACACTAAACCTCAGAAGGCTCATTTGTCTAACTAAAATTCCATACATATGCCACATTTATTCGCTTGAATAACTTGCTTGTAAAATTCAGCAAAAAAAAAATTAAATTCAAAAATTAATGCAATATCTTTTAACCAGTGTTACACTTTCATTGTCTAAATCAGAAAAATATGGCTTAAAAAATAAAACAAGAAAAATAATATTGCTACAGACCACGAACTATTACAAATGGCGAGGAAGCTCTACACTATTCAGTCTGTAAAGGCGAAACTGAACAAAAACAAAAAAAAAAAATAAGAAGAAAAGATGGACACTAACTGGCGACTGGCAGGAGCCGCTAGATTTATTTCGTTTTCTAGGTTAAACTGTCTGTTGTACATTATGATAGTCTGCGTTATATTTTATTTTATTATTTTTTGTGTTTTTTTATTTTTTGTTTTGTGGCCGTCTACTAAATGGCTGCTGAGCTAGCAACGGTGGCATATTCATATGCACAATTATAATTACAAACATACAGTTATGCTAGTGCAAATGTACGTAGGTATCTACATATGTATATTATTCTAGGTATATACATATGCCTGTGTGACTGTGAGAAAAGAGCATTCGCTTTACTTCAGTAAAATATGATAAATAAAAATGAAAGAAGGAACTAAGCAAAGAAATTTAAGTTCGGTTTGCACAACACTTTTTATACCCAAAGCTGATATTTACCAGACCACAAAACTTTAACTAAGAATGAGCTGAGGAGTTTTTTTTTTAAATGCGCCAAAAATTTTAATTTAAAATTTATCAGCATTATTTTTTATTATAATAAATTTTATTTATTTTATTATAGTAATTTGCTTGAATTACTAGGGTAGTTCTCACTTGATTAGTCAGTAGTAATGGGTCTCAGGCCTCTTGTGAAAAAACAGAGATCCAGAATAATAATAGTTTGGCCGTTGAGCTTTAAAACGGTTATGCCAATTTTGATAAGAATTATAAAAATCTTTTGATAATAATAATAACCATTATTTTGAAACTTATATTATAAAAAACTTTTTATAATAATTATGAGTGAGAACCAATTTTTAAATCAACAATAAGTAATTATTATTATTATTATTATTTATTAAACTTATAATAAATTAAAACCTTAGTATGGGTCATTAGAGCAAGGCTTCAAAGGCCATCAGCTCCAATAAGTAATATTTTGAGACATATATAATAAAAGTCTTTGCATAATAATTATGAGTAAGAGAACTTTTTGGAAGTCTTGGAAGACGGAAATATTTCGAACCTACTTCGGGATTAATTCGTGACTAGTTCGAAATGAATTTGGGACCAGCTCAAAACCACTTCCGAAATAGTTCAGGACTCCACCAACTTAGTAATTTTCTTTTTTTTGGCTTTTTTCTTCGTAAAAACCTGGAAATAGTACCGAACTAGTCCAGAAGTCATCTTGAACTGGTCGCGAAATTGTTTCGAACTAGTCCCGGAAAAATATATCTCACTAATAAATATTATGAGAAGACTTTTATAATATAAGTAATAAAAGGTTTTGAATACTTAAAAATATTTATCTCGCTGATTATTATTATGAAAAGACATTTATAATATATAAGTAAGTTATTGAATTTTAGTAATATATTACTCGAAAAATTTGTATCTTACTATATAACTTATGGATTAACTTGTAATTTTTCTCGTACAATAGTTGTGTCTCTGAAAGAAAGTGTCGATACTTACTAAGTTTTGGGGGAAAAGTATCGTTATCTTCTTGTATGGAAATCTGTGGCTATATGTAGACTCGACTACTTTAGATCGAAAATTTAGCGAAAACAAAATAATATGCTATGCAAAACAGTTGCTATAGAACGAAATTTCGAACCTTTCTTTTCTGAGTTGGCTCTTCGAATGCTTAAGGCACCCCACCAACGAGATGTAGCTAGATTTTATTCTACTAATATTAGGGGGTTAAAACTATTTTCGTTACTCTCACGGTTCGTTAGTTGGCAGTTCGATAAAATTATTTTCCTGCGAACGCCTTGTCTCACTTTTTCATTGATAGTTTCGCAAATGGGCTTTCTACCAACAAAAAAAATTAACGGTCAAACAGCTGATTGCCATAAAACTGTAAAACTGTCAAGTTAACAACCTTGGCATTTCATCTCTCGACGCTTGGATTTATAAAAGCAATTAACGAAGTGATTAGCTTGGTGTGAACACCCCTTTTATAAATGTGAAAGTTTGTGGCTGAGTGAGTATGTTAGACGTCAAAAGCGTACATATGTACTTAAACTATGGAGGGAGCACGCTGCTTACCCTTGTGGTGATACAGACAACGCTGTAGATGACAAATTCGCTCGAATGTCCCGTTGGACGAAACTTGGATGCAAAAAACTGATGGCTAAAGAACAACATTGGCGCTGGTGTCGCCGCGCTGCCAGCTGAGCTATTTTGCGGTGAGTAGCTGGTAAAGATTAGCCTCCAAAACATTTCACATAAGGTTCTATCGAACATATTGGATATTGATTGAAAGGAATGCCAGATTTCTTAAATATTAGTACTACTAATTAAAACTGCAGGTTACGTAAAACATTGGACCAGAGAAGTACCAATGACCGCTATTTGGATAGTTTCAAAACATATTTTGTATGATTTTGCAAAAACCTTGTAAAATGAAGAGTTTTTGAACAAACTTTTATGTACATAGAGTTGCCATCATATTAAAACTAATAAAAAATTTAAATTAATTGTATGATTTTGTAATAATGTTGTCAAGCGAGGAGTTTTCAAAAGAACTTTTACGTAGAGCTGCCATATATTTTATTTTAAAGAGTTATTTTTTTAAGAGGTTAGCAGATATTAAAAAAAAAATAAAATATTTAAAAGTAATAATGTAAGAGTTTTAAAAGCACACATAGAGTTGCCATTTAAAAATTGTTCGTTTTGTTCAGGTTTAACAGATATTAAAAATAATGAAAAATTAAAAATTAATGTAAGGTTTTAAAATAAAATAAATTCAAAAATTTTTTATTTCGCGTAGGGTTACCAGCTATTGCAAATTATAAAATATTTAATTTAATTTAATTAATGTATGATTTTACAATCACAAAACTTAATGTAAGATTTTAAAATAAAATAAATTTAAAAATTTTTTATTTCGCGTAGTGTTACCAGCTGTTGCAAATTATAAAATATTTAATTTCATTTAATTAATGTAAGATTTTAAAATAAAATAAATTTAAAAATTTTTTATTTCGCGTAGTGTTACCAGCTATTGCAAATTATAAAATATTTTATTTCATTTAATTAATGTATGATTTTACAATCACAAATCTTAATGTAAGATTTTAAAATAAAATAAATTTAACAATTTTTTATTTCGCCTAGTGTTACCAGCTATTGCAAATTATAAAATATTTAATTTAATTTAATTAATGTATGATTTTACAATCACAAAACTTAATGTAAGATTTTAAAATAAAATAAATTTAAAAATTTTTTATTTCGCGTAGTGTTACCAGCTATTGCAAATTATAAAATATTTAATTTCATTTAATTAATGTATGATTTTACAATCACAAAACTTAATGTAAGATTTTAAAATAAAATAAATTTAAAAATTGTTTATTTCGCGTAGTGTTACCAGCTATTGCAAATTATAAAATATTTAATTTCGTTTAATTAATGTATGATTTTACAATCACATAACTTCTATCCAGAGTTGCCATCTAAAATTTATAAAATATTTACGATAAATTGAAGACTTTTACAAAAGGTTGTCAAACGAAGTCTTTATGTAGAGTTGCCATCTAGAAATATTTTATTTTGTATTATTTTGAAAAAAATAAAATATTTAAAATAAATTTAAGACTTTTTATGAAGAGATTTTAAAAGAACTTGTATGCAGAGTTACCATCTAAAAACATACCAATAATTCAAAACTTGAATCTTACTCCAAAGTTACGCTATGTGAGCAAAACTCTACAAAACCTTACGTTTTTATGCATTGGGTGTAGGAATAAGCAACTGCGGTTTATGGTAGAAAGACCACGAAAATAAACTCTTAGAATTTACCATGCATTTTTTCTGCTCCTCCACTAACCTCCTTACATTTGCACACACCTACACACACATATGTACATTCATATCTATCTGTGTATCTTCTTATACATTCGTAGACAGACATACAAACAAACAAATAAACAAAAGGATGCTTACAAGCAATTGTTTTGGGAAGTTTCTGGCATTGTTGCCATTGTAATGGCTTTTGTTGTTGCTTTTGTATACAGTTCACATTGGTGCTTTTCTTTTTTATCTATAGTATGTATTATTATTACAATTGTTTCGTTGTTATTGTTGTTGCATATTGTACAACGAAAAGTAGGCATTGTCGCTAATATCGATCGACATAAACTCATATTGCACGCCAGATTGGAAATCTCATTCGAATTCAGCTGCTCGTTTTGCAACATATTGGCGACATTGCCAAGCAGACAACAACAGAGAAACAACAACAACAAGATATATAACAGCGGCACTCGTGTGTGTGTGTGTGTGTGTGTGTGAGTTACACGAAAGACAATAGTACGGCTAATAATAACAAAAAATATGCTTATGATTTTGTAAACATACGCAAAAATATGGTTGAACACTCACACACACACACACACACACGGACAGTCACATATAAGTACTGTGCATGCCATAGCTATATAACCACTACATATTTACAAGTTTTGACTATTTATTTTTTTTGTTATTTAATTTTTATTAAATTTTTCATAAAATATAAGGACAAAAATAAAATAATTACAATAAGGATGAGCAAGCCTAAAAGCAAACTATAAGTAGTACAAAAATCTTATAGATTTGCTAAACAACAATGTCAACCACGCTGTTAAGCACATAGTGGCGATGTCGCAGTTAATAGCGGTATGGTTGGAGATAGGGATAATGAGAAAAAAACAAGCAATTTTCACAGGGTTAGCGTGGCTGAGTGGTTGCGTGCTCGCCTAGCAATCCCGTGTACCACGGTTCAAAGTCGGGTAAAGTCTAGAAAGAAAGCAGTCTGTTGAGGAGATGTGGTGATCTCCGAAATAGCAGCTATCACTTCTACCACTTTGAAAAATTGTTGTTTTCTCATATTATTCCTAATAAAAACCTGGCCTCATGCTCTAATAAAAAGAAAATGGATTTCATTCTACAATAAACACCGTTGAAATCTAAATTTCAAACTTTGCTCAAATGGTGGCAAAAGATTTTGAATTTTGTATTACAATTTTTAGAAAAAATTGGGTAGGCAGTTTTATAGCTTATAAGTTACCGTTGATTTTTGATATTTTTTTGCTGACTCTCTTCCGCAAATTCTTGCATATACTGCATGCTCGGACTGTTTTTTATAAAACTAAAAAAAAAATCGTGGAAATTCAACTGAAATTTTTTTCTAATAATTTGAATTAAAACTTTTTAAACCTTGTGTAAAAAAGTTGGAATGATACATTTAACCGGCATTGGTTACAAAATTAACTCTGTTTTTATTAAATAAATAAGTTAAATTAAATAGAGAAACCTAAATTGATAATTTGAATTGATTCCCCATATATTCAATTATTTACTTGGATTTAGTTGGTGTGCAATAAAACGCGTGGGTTTCGGCTCACCAAAAAGAAAGCGACCATATCCTTTATACCACTCTCATTCTACAGGGTTGTGTTTACATCGTAACATAGGGATGTTTTAAGTACTGTTATAGAAGCAGGGTTGCATTTGCTGCTTATACAAAATAGTCGAAACTTGTCATTATGTGTTGGTGCTATATTTATGACATGCACCAAGTACATTTGCAAATACTTAGCGCGTTCACAAAGCCATACTGCAAGCTTCTCATGGCTCAAACGAAATCTGCCCACAGTAGGGACGGACAAGTGTGGCAAGAAGCAAAAGGTATCAGCCAGCAACAGCAGCAGCGGCAACAGCTGGCGTCACTGCCTTGGCGACAATGTCACCAAAGACAACAACAATGCAGAAGCTGTGGAAGCATCATACCGATGCCTTGGAGTAGCGCCATGGAGCAGCGCTTGCTTGTTGCCTTTGCCACTTTCTATATTTCTTTTTGTTTTGCATTTGGTTTAGTGTTTTTGTTTTTGTTTGTGTTCCTTAGTACCAGCTACTTCTGTTTTTAAGTACCCAAATGTTTTTGTTGTTATTATGATAGTTTTGTTGTATTTCTCCTTTTCTGTATGCAACATCAATGTTAACGTACTACTCATATTTGCTCTGATTTATTTGGCGTCTATTGTTTTCCATTTCGTCGCGCTCACTCATTGCGCAGTGAGGTATTTGTTTTTCGATTTTGTTTTTAGTTTGTTTGTTTTCCTTCATTTGCTTCTTGTTTAGCTTTTGGTTCACTGAGATGATGCCCTGGTTTTTGTTGCACATTCAATTGTGTCTTTTGAAATCATATTGATTTCAATAGCCGTAAGTAGTTTCTTATGGCAGACAACAAGCAATCGCACAGTCGCACAGGCATACAGTTGGTAGTCGTAAATGTTGTTACCATTTTGGCAGCTTGAGCGCCTTTAAGTGCCTGGGAAAATGTGCTCCCACAAGCCCAAGCCGGTTGGCCGTTTTGAATGGATTGAAAAAATCTTTTTGGTATTTGTGAGACCACTAAATGTAGGCTAATAAGGATGAATAATGGATAGGTTTCATAATTTCTTTCCAATTTTTTTTTTGTATTTTCAATATGGAAGTTGAGGGTTTGACCAAAAAAATTTAAATAGATAAAATGTGGGTATTTATTAAACAATAATCCTAGAAAACGCGGCACGCATTTCAGTTTCTAAAATAAGAATTTCAGTTTCGTTGTTTTCTTCTACGTACCATAACCACAAACTAGATGATTTGGCCGACTCCAACATAGAACGCCATATACCCAATCCTTTTCACACTAGCACAGAGTGGAATTCCGTACCTTGTTAAATATTTTCGGGGCTGGAGTATTTGATCCATTCCTACTAGCTGACCTAGCCGCTGGACTAAGGACCAGTAAAGAAAGTTCAGTAAAATTTTAAAATCGCTGCAAAATTTTGAACAATAACATAGTACGATTTGAAAAGATTGTTTTTAATTTGGTGTTTAATTATATTTTTGTAACTTAATTAGTTTCTGCAGTCCAGCCATCAAAACGAAAAAATTAAAATAAACGAAAAGCTCTGCAAAAATTTATTTGTACATTTAGACGAATAACCTCAATGTTTGTTACAAAAATTTGGCGAAACTCGGTGGATCATTTTATGACACTGAACGAAGGACGAGTTTGCGCATTAAGGAAGGTGGGTTAGTGAAGGATAAGCCAAGAAGTGGCCGCCCAAATGGATCAGCAGACATTCAGTTGGAGAAGAAACTTACATACTTACTTAATTGGCGCTATAACCTCTTAAGAGATTTTGGCCGAGTTAAACAAATGGCGCCAGTCACTCCTTCTTTCTGCTAACTGGCGCCAATTGGAAATACTAAGTGACATTAAGTCCTTATCTACTTGGTCTTTCCAACACAGAGGAGGCCGTCCTCTTCTTCTACCACCACCAGCTGGTACCGCGTTGAATACTTTCAGGGCTTGAGCATTTTCGTCCATTCGCACGAAATGTCCCAGGCCGCTGTATTTCAATTGACTAGACTATGTCTATGCCGCGATAAAGCTCATACAGCTCGTCGTTTCATCGTCTGCGGTATTCACCGTCGGAAAGCGGCCTCAACCTTTCTCTCGAACACTCCAAGGGCCATCTCATCCGATGCTGACAGTGCCCATGCTTTAGCGCCATACAATAGGCCGATAGTGTCGATGTCATCGGAATACGCCAGTAGTTGCACACTCTTATAAAATGTCTGAACGGTTCAACTCTGCTGCTCGAATTATCTTTTCTAATTTAAGGTTAAAAAAGTCGCACGAAACCTCGTTTGGTTTCCAACGGCTCGGAGAGCTCTTTCCCGATTTTGACGCAGCTGGTGGTGTTGCCCAACGTCATTTTACATAGCTTTGTTGGGACACCAAATTCAGACATTGCTGCAAATAAGCAGCATCTTCTCGTGCTATCGAAAGCGGATTTGAAGTCGACAAAAAGATGGTGTGTGTATACTCTTCTTTCTCGAGTCTTTTCCAATATTTGGCGTATCGTGAATATTTGGTCGATGGTAGATTTGCCAGGTCTAAAGCCACATAGATAAGAGCCAATCAGTTCGTTCATGGTGGGCTTCAGTGGTTCACACAATACTCTCGACATAACCTTATATGCTGTGTTAAGAAGACTGACCCCACGGTAGTTGGCGAATATTATACGATCGCCCTTTTGTGGATTGCGCAGAGTACACAGAGTACAGAAGAAACTAATAGCCATAATTAGGAAGAACCGCCCCATGTCGACAAGAGATGTCGCCAAAAAGGCTAAAACCTCGCAATTGCCATCCATACAGACCGAAAAGTTTGGCAGAAAAGTTCTCATCTGACAAGTGGGCATAAATCCACGCCGCTCTTCACTAGGGGAACATTCAATACTGAAATTTACGTAAGGGAGTGTCTTCAAAAAGCGTATCCTACTCTTTCCTACGTCATCACAATGGTTCAACTATATTTTTGCCAGATTTGGGGCCAACATATTAGGCTAATGTCACCTAAAAGTGGTTCGAAGATAACAATGTGCATTAGGTAAGGAAAGTCTTGAAACCTCCTAATATACCAGAGTTGCTACCAATTGAGCGATATTGGGCTGTGATGAAAGTCAGACTTTTGAAAGTTGGGGAAATCAACCAAAACAATTACAGAAATAAAAAGAATGTGGCAGACAACATCGCTAAAAGTGGATAAACCCGTAAACCTTTTTCAGGTTCTTCAGAACACGAAGTTCTTTACTTTTCACAGTTTTAGCTGCTAATGGTAATATTGATTCCCTTCCCAAACCAAATCGTTTCGCCTATTCTTTAAGAATGGAATACGCATAGCCAAACATTATTTGATTTCCACCGGTGTCTGCCCCTCGTCTTTCGAGTTTTTAAACATCAGTTGGAATCAGGGATGAGTGTTTTGTGTGAATTGTAATACAAATAAAAAATGGAAGTAGCTTCACAAATTTTCTATTTTTTAATGAATACTAATTTTTTATTCATCATACAGATCACCGTAGCCGAGTATGTAACGTAATTAAGATAAAGTAGAACTTAACGCACAGAAACAGAAAACTACACTTATAAATTATACGCACAATGACAGTTAGTGTTACAACAAACACATCAATTTGACATTTGCTGTACCACAAAGAAAGAAATCAGCTGTTTACCGCCATCAGCTTATTAAATTCTCCTTGGAATAGATTTTCATTCATCATTCAAATAATTTCGCTCATCATTAGACTCAATTGTATCATCTAATTTTATGTAAACATTAAAAAATGCAAACAAAACTTGACGAATACAATTAAATAGTTGCCACAGTGAATAGTAGTTGTACACCTGGATGTATGTAGATACTTACGGGCATAGAATGCTGTGATGCTGCGAAATGTGACAATTACGACGATTTTCCACCAGCTCATTTGCTATCGAAATTTATTTGGTCACTTATAAGCTGTGATAATTTTCATCTTGTTCTACAAATTGAAATTGCGTTCGTTTGTTGTTGCCGCCACAATGAAGGCCGACGACGCCTCGAAGTGCAAACGAATGCATTCGAGAGGCGGCGAATGCAAAAAGAATAAAAAAAAATAAAAAAAATAAGGTGAAAAACACAAAACAAAACAACAAAAATTGCATAAGCTGAGCAATGCAACAACATTCACAACGCTATTTTAGGTGAGGCGGTGCAAGTAGACTTAAAAGGAACTGAGCGAAAAGTAAAGTAGGGGAAATTCCCGCCATTGGAAATTACTTGGCGCACAACAACAAAAGTGACAAAGCAATAAGTTTACGCTGTAAAGTCATTTTAAAAATTACAAGCTAGTATCTTTTTCCATTTAGGCATATACATATAAGTAGTGTTCTTTAATTTTATTTATATTTGTATTTGTAGTGGTTGGCGTAGTCCCAACCACATTGACGTCGATCGCTTAATCGCCTCATTTAATTTACTTAAATTACTCTAATGATATAAAGTGTTGGTAAAACGAGCTGCGACGAAAGCGGACAGCGGACACGAACAACAACAGCAACAGTGGTATGAGCAACAAAATAGCAAAAAAAAAAGAAGTCCGGCTTTATACATAAATGTTACTTGGGCAAACGACATCAATAACTGTTTTTTTTTTGCAGTTGTTGTGGCGGCATAGCAAAGCGATTTAAAATGGCATTTAAAGGAACTAAAAGCTCAATAGCAACAGCAACAACAACAATAATAACAAATGCAAGTATTTGCAGTATACGCGATGAGTGTTTATGTTTTAAATTTTTGTATAAATTTTCAAAATTTTTACGGAGTTACGTAAGATGTTTTTGGAAAATAAGCCAAAACAATGTATCAAAAATTAACAGGAAATTTTAGTGTAAAATTGAAATGTATGTGTAATGTGCTTCATATTTATCTATCCAAAGTCGAAATTAGTTGTTATTTCTTATTGGTACAGATATTTATTTAACTTTTTTTTACAGGTGGCAATCCTGTTCAAGAATATATCGTGGCTAAAGAGTCCTTCAAGAAATACGAAAATATATATTTATTATAACAATATTAATAGTTGGCAACCCTACCGGACTGGAAGCTTTGTTGAAGTTCATTTTACATATACAAATTTCGTGTCACGGTGTTTAAGAATGAACTCCACCGAAACGGCTAGTATATTTGGTGGGTATGAGAATAGGTCGCCAAGTATATTATATGCTTGGAAGAGGGTTTCCACCCACCCGAAAAGTCAAATCTAAAAATATACACAAGTTATATGAAACATCAAAATATATGTAAGTGCCAAGCGGTTCGTTCGGCGAAGAGAAGGTTCGTAAAATTTTATTCAATTATACACAAGTGTATCAAATATTAAAATATGAGTATCAAACGGTTCGTTTCACCGAGAAAACGGTTGATACATATACATTGGGAAGGGATGCCACCTGCTTCAAACTCAACTCAAACCAAATTTTATTAAATTACAACAAGGACATAAAATATTAAAAACAGAGTATAAAACGGTTCGTTTCGCTGAGGAGAAGGTTTATAACTAGCTATATTTTGAAAAGGGTTGCAGCTTGCTTGAGAAGACGAATTTAATTAAATTATGTTCAAGTTGTATAAAATATTAAAATATGGGTGTCAAACGGTTCGTCTTGGCAAGAAGGTTTATAGCTAACTTTATGAGGGATGCCATCTGCTAGAGAAATCGAATTTCATAAAATTATGCACAAGTTATATGAAATAGTAAAATGTAATGGTTCGATTTGACAAGGAGAAGCTTTATAGCTAGCTATATTTTAAAGAAAGTTGCCACCTGCTTGAAATGCCGAATTTAATTAAATATACAAATTATATAAAATTTACCACCTTTTTTTTAATTAAAATTTGATTATATCATACAGAAGGAAATAAAATATTAATAAAAGAGTGTCGAAGTTCCCGTTCCAGCGAAGAAAAGGTGCATGCTTATATTTGGGAAAAGGTTGCCACCTGTTATATGTGACAGAAATCGAAATGTGTTTTCTGGTTACAAATGCCATTAATAAATAAATAAAGGCAGAACAACGTCTGCGGAGTTTTCTAGTATAACTATATTTTACTAATCTTACACCGTTTATACACTGAAATAGGTGGCAACTCTACCTGAGTAAAGCATTTTCTACAGTCTTTAATTTGAAGAACTCATTATCACTATTTTTTACTGAGGTGCAGATCGACTAAAACCTTTAATAGGTGTCAACATTGTGATATTTAATCAGTTTCTAAATCGGTAAAACTTTCCCTTATTTACAGTAATATACATTTTCAATTGTGTTTTCTTTATCGGTTCCGTAGAACCACCAAATAAAGACGGACAAAATTTTGATTAGCGTATTAATATTAAATCACATAATAGATTTTGAGGGAACGAAAGCAATAAGTTTAAGTTTTATTAAAGTAATATGCGTTATGTTCAATTAAAGTATTTCAATTGTGCCTGGAAATTGAAGTCCCCAATGCCGATACTAAGAAGAATTTCATTTAAATCCGCAGCGCAGCCTCGAACCTTCAATGACTCCTGGTCGCCAATATACCCCCCTTTAAGTGTGTGGTGTTTGCGAGTGTCTCTGTGGCTGTATGTGTGTCTCTGGGTGTGTGTGTGCCATTAAGCAGATCGCTATTGCAAATTTGCATTTCAAATGCGTTTAGCTTTGCGCATTGCGCATTCGCTGTTGTTAACTAGGTACAAAATTTTGTTGCTGTTGTTGCAACGAATTACGACTTGACATTTAGATGAAGTGCCTGTGATGGGGTTTGCGCCTTTGCGTCGCAACTGTTTAAACGCCAATAATATCAACAATAACAACAATTGCCATCCTTTCTGCGCCAGTTAGTTTCATGTTGTTTTTTGTTGGTTTTGTTGGCTGTTGCATTTATGCTGTCATCAAGTGCCGCACTAACAACTTTTTGTTTAATTCCATTCATAAACAAAACTTTAATTTCGCATAAAGAAAGCGCTGGGCCACTGCGCCGTTGCTGCGGCTGGTTGTTGTTGTTGTTGTTGTTATTCTTATTATACAAAGTTGCTACAACTAACTAAGTAAATTGTGTACTATTTCTCTATTGCAGTTGCTGTTTTTGCTGTTTTTGCTGTTATTAGCTTTTATCTTGTTGTCACTCGCTGCGCATTGGCTTGTTTGCTTACATCCGCGTTCTGTGCTGTCTATCAGCATCCCGCTTCGTTTTGGTCAGCTTGGTTTTGGCTCTCCACTCTACAACAACTAACTACTGCTGGCATTGCTGCGCCTTTTGGTTTTTGTTGTCGTTTTTTTTTTTATTTTTTGCATAAGCACCACAATTTGTTGACTATTTAACCGCCTTTGCATTGTCGTCGCTGTTGTTATTATTGTTGCCTATTGGAGTTGGGCAGCGCGGCGCCCCAAATGGCTCAATTAGTTCTCACGCTGTTCACTCGCTGTTCGTTGTGTTATTGTTTTTGTATCAGTTTTTTGTTTCTGTTTTTTCAATAAATATTGGCGCTTCGGTCGCTTTGGCGCTGGCCAGCAATTTGGTTTGGTAATTTGCAGAAATCGCTGAGGTTAATGCATCGACATGTTTAATTGAAAAGAAAATAGCGAGAAATTAAAATTGATGTGCAACGCTGTGGTATTTCTTGTTTAGGTGAAATTGCCGCTGAGCGAAAGTTTGTGTCTTAAGTCTTTTGATTTTTCTCTCAATGCTTGGTATGAGAAAGTTTTATTTGTAGAATTTGTTCAAGCGCAGGGTTCGGAATGGAATTGGTTTAGTAGGTAATAGGTCAGTCGAGTGTTTTTGTTTCTTATATATTTCCGTTGGCATTTATTTATTGATTTATACATATATTACGTTATATATTATTATTGATAAAAATGCGCTATTCATTTGGCCAAATATACTTCACTACTTTTCTTGAATAAATCGTTTAATAGCAAAAGTGGCTTTTATAATATTATAAATAAATGTGAAAGTTTGTGTGTGTGTGAGTATGTGACGGAATATATGAGATACATTAGATATTCCAATATGATGAATGAATAGATCTTGGCGTTGCCACCTGTTGAAAATAGGTACGGCACCATTTGTAGTTTTGATTAAAAATATCAAAATTTAATTGTTGCTTTGTGATTTTTATTTTTTTGATCACATTTGATCGATATTTTGAAATTTTTATTTTTTCCGATAAAGTTAGATCGATACTTTTTTTTAAACATATTTTTCGATCAAATTTGATTGATATTTCGCGATTTTTATTTTCTCGGCCGAAAATAATTGTTATTTTGGATTTAAATTTTTCTTATCAAATGTGATTGATGTTTTGTGATTTTTGTGTTTTTTTTTTCGATCAAAAATAATCCCTATTATTGGATTTAAAAATTATTTACCATAACAAACGCATACAAATTTGTCGGCGATGGTCATAATATATTTTGTGATCGATAAAAAATATATCAAAATATCGATCAAATATGATCGGAAAATTTTAAATCCTAGAATAATGATTATTTTTATCGAAAAAATAAAAGTCTCCAAATCTCGAAATAATTTGATTGAAAAATAAATTTAAAAAAAGTATCGATCCCACTTTATCGAAAAAATTAAAATCACAAAATATCGAACAAATGTTATCGAAAAAATAAAAATTAAAAAAGCAACGATCAAACTTTAGCGATAAAATAAACATCACAAAATATCGCTTATTCATGTATTTAAAATAAATGAATATTTTAGATAAAAATAAGATCAGATTTGCATAGCTATATAAGTACTAGAACGATATATTCAAATTTTGTTTTGAACGAATCTTTCCCAATGATTTTTTCATCCGAAAAAAAATAAAAATAACGATAACGATAATTAAATATCGCAATTTGGGTATCAAAAGAAAGAGTCTTAATAATTTTTAATTCCCCTAATGTATTAAAAGAAGATTACCACCTATTTATAACCAAATTAAGTTAAATAAGAAAGCAAATGAAATTTTACAATAATAGTACCAAACTAAAAGTTGTAAGAAAGCCTAATTTCAAAAATACTTTTAGAGAGGGTTGCCATCTGTTTAAAAAATAATTCAAATGATACTTAGTTCAATTAAATTTTAAATAGTGCCCTCAAATGAAAGAGTTTTAAGAAAGTTTTATTTTGAAAATACTTTTCGAAAGGGTTGCCACATGATTAAAAGAACGAAATTAAATTATTAAGTTACTGGATGTATCACGGAGTGAAATTCAGAGGAAGTGGGCTTGAAAAACTTTAACATGCAAATATATTTAAAGAGTGTTGCCAAGTGTTTAAAAACATACATTTAATGCTAACTCCAAGCGTACTGAAATACAACAGTATTATACTGAAAAGAAAGCGTTTGTAATAAAACATGTTTGATGAGGGTTGCCACCTTTTAAAGGCCATTGATTCAAATTAATTGTTAAGGCAACGGAAATTCTACTTATTGAATAAAAAAAAATATTTAAGGAAGGTATTTTCGAGAAATATATTCGTAGAGGGTTGCAATCTGTTTAAAAGACTTAAATTCAACTAAATTTATAAGATAAATGAATTGTTGAAATAATGGTTTGAGTTGACAGAGGTTAAGGAAAGCTTCGTTTCGAAAAATTTTGAAGGGGTTTCCAGCTGTTTGAGTATTAAGTACAAGTAAGGATTTTTTGTAGAGGGTTGCCACCTGTTTAAAACACCAAAAAAATAATTATAAAAAGTTAAATCAAATATTGCAATTTGGGTCCCATACGAAGGAGTTTTAAGAAAGTTTTATTTTGGAAATACCTTGAAGAGGGTTGCCACCTGTTTAAAAAACCCAAACAAAAGTTATAATAAGTTAAATCAAATATTGAAGTAAGAGTAGATTTTTTTCTAGATAATAAAAAATTAAAATTAATTTTAATTAATTCAATATTACTATCTTTGTCCTATCACTTAGCTTTGTCTTCGACGTTAAGTTGACAACTTTATTGCCCAACTAGGGTTAGTACTCTTCCAGCTGCTTGAATTCCCTTGTCGTACAAAAATTCGAACAGTCAAAAAGAAGGGGAATAATTATCAAAGGGAAGCTTGTGTTCTTCTGCGCCGATAGGAATAACTTTAGCCAGCCCTAATACAATAGTTGAGCCGCTGCCAATAGATTTCATAGGTGCTATATCCAATGGAGTAGTAGAGCCTTGGTAAACTATAAAATCATAAGGCATTCTACACTTTTCTTTAACATACTGTTTTGCGGTAAACTTGCCTTTGAAGCAAAGATTCTGCTCATCAACAGAGAGATTTTCCTCTCCTGCGAAATTAAGGGACGAATATTATAAAGCCATTATATTGGCGATCATATTTTCATGCAGATATGGAATGCCACAATATTTGTTCAATAAAACCGGAAATAAGATTTTTATATGATCCGGTATTTGAAGTCCTTTTGTATTTATCTTTTTGCAGGGCGTAATCATTTGCAAAAAATGCGGCTTTGGTAAGGAAATCTTCAAAAAAATATTTCATAAAGTATGAATATGGACTTCGGATTTCATTAAATTCATTTGGAACAGCAGTAAATTCATTTTCGAAAGGTATTTAATGTTTCCTATTTACCCCATATTATTTCTTTCCGCAGAGTACACACAAATAACACTAACAAGTATGGGAAAAATCAATTCCTTAACTTCCTATCCATCTCCTAGTTGGGTTAAAATTCCACGGCTTCTAGACACTAATTTTCTTTCAGGTTGTGGAACACGAAAAAAAAATGCCTGGCATTTATTCAGCATCTTCTTTGAATTGAAATCTTCTACTTCAGAATTACTATCAGGAGCTTGCACTACCTTTTCTTCCGTCAAAGATCGCCGCAAAGTCATAACCTCAATAAAAAGAAGGTTAATAATAAAAAAAAAAATGCAAAAAGATATCAACATAAAAGTAAGGAAATACATTCCGTCTTAAACATAAAAACAAATAGTTAAACATGTTTTGTTGATAATCAATTTCAGTACAAAAATTTAAAGTATAAGAGCGCCAACATCGTTTAGTCGAAAACGTGAAAGTTATTACAACTTAAATAAAACCGGTCAATTTGAATTTTTGCTACGCTCACATTTTCAGTTGAAAATCTGTCAAAAACTTTTCATTTCATGGTGCAATAACCAGAAGGCACATTTGATGTAATATCCCGCTTAATTATGAAAATGCCACCCAAATTTTTCCATCGTTTCACTTTACATTTCCAGATAGAAAATGCTGAAGGGGGTTTCATAAGTTTGCTCCAACATAGGTTGACTTTTCTTCAATGTTTTCCAACACTGATTTACGAATTGGAATTCTAAAAACTAATCTGAATTAAGCATGCACATATTTTTATTATGCTAATTTTGATATACAAAATGTTTACATTCTTATAGGTTTTCCTACTGCTAGAGATATTAGTATGCCAAAAGTCAAATTTCATTATGAAAAGTCAAATTAAATTATACACAAGTTGTATTTAAAAAAAAAAAACGAAATGCGTTTTTTTGGTCAACTGTTATTTACCATTTTTGAACTTACGAGTATGCAAAGCTCAAAAAAAAAAAAAAAAAAACTTAGAAAACTTAAAATATATTCCATTCCCCTTTCATAGTTAGCGTTTATTATATTTAGATTCGGCGAAAAGTTTTATGTCAGATTGATGCATCAAAGGCCGTGATTAGTTTTTTTGTTTTTGTCAATTAAAGCAATCGAAATTGGTACTTCTTCTACGAGTTCCTGGTTAAAGTTTTGCAGACGCGCGCCACAAATTACGCCACATTAAGCATCATAAAAGTAAGTCTTGGTTGCTCAGTACAGCTGCTGTGAATTGACTCAAATCAGAGCAGATAAATTTAATAACAAGCATAGAATATAATTAGTAGGATTATGACCTCTTGTTAGTAAGAAGATTTCCGCGTTCATTAAAAACAAATTGATTTTCGCACGCAATATATTTATATAGAAATGTATGTTTGTAAAAAAAAAATATATATGGTTGCACTGTATCTGTGGCGCCGGGTATAAAAATGATAACTCCATTTTTTGCTATGGTTAGCATTTGTTAATTAATTTAATTTACTAAACATTTTTTTTAATTTGGCTGTTACTGAAATTTTTGTAGCAATCGCGATAGCAGCCCTAAATAATTGATATACCATTTAGAACATAATCAAAGATTTGGTTCCCATACTTAGTTTGAGTAGTATATTATGAAAAGGCCAAATAGCATTTTTGTAAAAGGCGAAATGAAGTTACCGTGTTTATTTATACCTGACATCACAGATATATACATAGCCAAGTATGTATATAGTTTTTTCAAATGATAGTAGATTATATTATACAATGTATGAATTTACAACAGCTTCTCAAGTTATCATCTTGTTAGGCCAACTAATAAATTCGCTATTTTCATCAATTTCATACTAAGATCAACTGATATTTATGCGCCCAACTTCAAACAGTTATAAAGATATATGCATACTAGAATTTCTCTACAATACATATTTATTTCTCTTCTCATACTACTGCTCCACATATTTACACACCAACATATACACACACACACACACATATGCGCAGCTCGTTAAATAATTACTTAAGTTGTGAACATTAAGTTTTAGTGCCATAAAAATGAGTTTCGCATTCGCCAACGGAATGAATAATTTCGAGCAATTATATATCTGTTTTGTGAGTTCTGACCAACGCAGCAGCAATGAAAGATGCGTTACATTGGCTGTTATTCTGTAAGAAAAAGCAGAAGACCACACACACACACACATACTCGTGTTCGTAGACTCATTCAATAGCTAGCGTTAAGATAGTTTTCTGCAAGTCTATCTAAGTGTTCCACCTTAACTCAGCTTTGAAGGCGAACAAACAAAGAGGCTGACAGGTTGGAGCGATCAACAGTAAAGACATTAGTTATCTACCTAGTTTGCTTTGAAGTGTGTGCGTGCGTTTGCAGTGGAGGGGATGTAGAAATTTTTTAGCAGGGGATTGGGGCTTGGTTTGATATTTTTTTGAGATTGAATTTATGTCTACTGACAAATATAAAAACATAAGAAAACTAGAAAACCCCTTGTGCATAATTTAATTAGATTTGACTTTGAAAAAGGGTGCCAACCCTCTGCAAAATATACCTATAAACTTTCTCCTATCGAAATAAATGGTTTGACACCCATATTTTACTAGTTCATATAGCTTGTGTATACTATAATTAAATTCCACTTTTCCATCAGGTGGCAACCCTATATATGCTACAAGCTTTCATCTCATCGAATCAAATAGTTTGATTCCTATGTCATATAGCTTGTGTATAATTTATTTAAATTAGACTTTTCAAACAGGTGGCAACCCTCATAAAGTTAGCATGAGCCTCCTTGCCTTGACGAACCGTTAGACACCCATATTTTAATATTCCTTACAATTTGTGTGTTATTTAGTTAAATTCGACTTTTCAAACAGGTGGCAACCCTCTTCAAAAAATAACTGTCTACAAATTTTCTCCTCAGCGAAACGAACCCTTTGATAGTCACATTTTAATATTTTATATACATGTGTATAATTTAATTACATTCAACTTTTCAAGCAGGTGGCAACTCTCTCCCAATTATACTTTACAACCTATTCCCATACCTACCAACTACACATACAAAATTTCATCAAAATCGGTCCGGCCGTTTCCGAGAAATTCCACCACAAATACCATGACACGAAATTTTTATATATAAGATAATGTAAATAAAATTTGAGTTGTAATGAAAACAATGGTGAGAGTAACCTTGGGTGCTCTATAAATCTACCCTCAGTATTTATAAGAAGACTATTTGCAAAGCGAAGCGAACACCGTAGATTGATTTTCCTAGCTGGATAGAGGCTAAATCCGATGCTCCAATTCTAACAATAATAAAATAAATAGATTTTGTGTTACCCTACAACAGTTAACCACACATTCATTTTAATAGCGGCAAACTGTCGTACTTGAATTGTGCTGTTAGAATATAAGGAAAGTGAAAAAAAGCAACAGCAGCTCACAGCAAGCCGACTGTGGTCCATTGGTTATGCACTGGCTCAGCAAGTCGTAGGTTGTGGGTTCGAAAGCCGGTGGATTCATGAAAGAAATCTGATGAGGAGATGTGGTGATCTCCATAGCCATTATTTCTACCACTCCTAACTGTTGTTGTCTTTTTTCCAAAATACTTTCCTTATACTGGCCTTGAGCTGAAAAATTTATATTGCCGTTTTACATAATCAGGCAAAAAAAAATGTATATTCATATACATATATATATATTCGAATTCTTATTGTAAATCGGCACAGGCAATTAAGTGACGCTTACTTTTCTTGTGTTCGATGTGTTTAGCTGTTCTATGCAAAATATGACGGGCACGTTTTTGCGGAATATTTTCATCCTCCAACGCCGCAATAGGTGGACTTTTTTTCTCTTTTGTCGATAACCCATAAAACAAAGGTATAACGGGTAAAAATGTCTCAAAAAAGTATTTATCGTAGATTTCTACTATAAGTCTATGAATAAACTGAAGCTCAAAAGTCTAGAAGTAAGTCAAAATTCAAGTTATGTTTAAGGGTTAATTTGGTACTTATTCCAAATTGGTGGTAGAATTTTTCATGAAACCAGACCTTAGGCGGTTAATGCGTATGAAAAAAATGGTTTGGGTAAACTTTCGCAATAAGTCAATGTACTAGTAGGATACTTATGACTTCCACATGGTTGTCAAATACTGCCCATCCATA
The DNA here is from genome assembly GCA_951828415.1 of Anomoia purmunda. NCBI lineage: Eukaryota > Metazoa > Arthropoda > Insecta > Diptera > Tephritidae > Anomoia > Anomoia purmunda. The sequence continues at coordinate 23,478,825 of OX639993.1, forward strand.
TCAGCTATAAAATAATGATTATACATTTTTCAGTAGGTGAAATTGTGCAACTTATTGATTGAATTCTTTTGGCTACTGATACTCGAAGTAGATTAGCTTAGGTTCTATTTGGGCAAGAAGAAGACACACTTAGGACTGTTGACCCGTTGTGATACAGTTGTCGAGGCTTCTTATTCTCCTTTACCGCTCCCCTAAAATAATTAAGCAGTTAACTCTAGATAGCTAATAAAATCACTGATGCCCGCTAAACTTAGGTTTCATGTTTGAGCTCTGTTTGGCACACGCTGCAGTGATACGGGACTCGAGATAAGATATGACAATTAGAAAAATTAACTTTTGTGGATAGTTTCTGAGTTTTTCATTTAGCGAATGACAGCGTTCGCTATTGTGTGTAGAATGCGCGTAGCATCACCCACTCTGTCCAAATTTAAATCTCGGCCGCGGTACGTGATATCAAAAATTATATTATTATCAATAACGATATCAAGATCCCCAAAGGTTTCTGCCCATAGAGGTTAACATTTTTTTGGTGATAAAAATAAATTTTTATATTTGTTAGAAATATAATTAATGTGGTCAGTGTAGCTACAGTTCAGGTAAATTCCACAGGTCACTCAAGGGATAAAAACCTACCTCATCTACGCGTGGCTTGCAATTTAGCTCCAACCACGGTTTAGTCTAACTAGAACTTGATGTATACCTTTCCATTATTTTTTTGCAAAGGATCCACAAATCTAGTACTCAAAATGAAAACCCTCATCTATTACGCTCGCTACTGTGGACCAGATCAAAATATTTGCAGCGAATTTTCCACATCTACCGATGCACCGATCGATCTATAGAATCTTATTGGAAATGGTAAAGATATTTCTCTGGGAAAGGGGCCGTCAGGAAAAGTAAAAATATTCTTTGGAAACCAACACTTATTGACTGGAAAAGTACTTATCCCACATAACAATTATCAGGCAATTTGAAAAGCAAGTTTGGAAGAAATCTTCTTTTGGAAACAAAAAAAAAAAAAAACAATCACCTACATAACAGTTATCAAGCATTGCAAAAAAAAACTTTCAGAAATAATTCTAATAGGCAACGGAACTAATGTTCCCTCAGAATAGTTATCAGGCAAAGTAAAAAGGACATTGCGAAATAATTGCCATCAGGGAACCTAGAAAATAAAGCTTGGTAAATAGCTCGTATTAGTGAAGGAAAAAAGTGTCTCTTGAATTACAGTTATCAGGCAATGGATAAATAAATTTTGGAAAGTAACTCTCATTAGCAGTGGGAAAAAATATGTCGCTTACATAACAGTTATTGGGCAAATTAAAAATAAACTTTTGAAAATAATTTTCATTGCAAAGAAAAAAAAATGACACCTACATAACAGTTATCAAGCAATGTAAAAAAAAATCTGAAAATAATTCTAATAAGCAATAGAAGTAATGTTTCTCCTGCATAACAGCTAACAGGCAACAGGAAAAATATCTCTTATTGGCAATGGATAACATATTTGGCTGCATAACAGTTACCCAGCAAAGCAAAGGAAAGTATCACGGTTCGTAAAAATTAAAATTTGTAAAATAGCTCTTATTTGGAAAGAAAACAATTTTTCTATGGCATTACAGATATCAGACAACGGAAAAAGTAAATTTTGAGAAATAACTCTTATTGGCAATGGGAAAAATATCTCTCATGCATAACAGTTATCAGGAAGCTGCTCGCCTAATAACCGTTGTCTCACTGAAACAAAAACTATTCGAATTTTTAAAAATTTTGCATATTTAAATTTCTTGCATCCGCCTTTGAATTTAACCAAACTACTCCACATATTTATTTGCTTGTATTGGTGCGGCAACTTCATAACGCCTGGATCACCCACCTCGTTTAGGAAGCTCATTTTACGCCACAACGATGCTTTGCATGCATTCTCATTGGGACTTATACGTGTGAGTGTGTATAGTTTGTGTGTGCGGTAAACGCCTAATGATAATGCGTTTTTTGCACTTTACCCGTACCTTCAACTTGGGGCGCAGAGCTAAGCCTCATTTTTATAGCCAACTATTCGCAAGTAATTTAAATGAAATCAAAGCTGTGCGTTCGCGTCGTTGCATCTGCAAGGTGCAGGCGTTTCTTCTTGGCAAGCGATATGCGCTTCACTAAACATATATGCATGTATGTACCTACCTGTGTATGTCCGTCCGTGTAACAGCACTACATAGATTCATTGGCATCTAAGTTGTTGTTGTCTGTTCCCAACGTGATTTGTAGCAAACAAAGTTTCGGCTCACCATCTCGTCTAGGGTTTCGCTAACTGGGTGTGAACGTGTCGATTGCGAATATAATGAATGAATGTGGAATGTAGAGAATATTTTTCATTCACTTGGGAAATTTTGTCTACAATATGTGACGCCTCTGGTTGAATAAATATTTTTTGCGTAAATTATTTGCTAAGCTTTATTGGAAGGACAAAATTATGAAGTGATGTATTAGAAGCTGTAAGCAAAAGAAGATCTATAATCCGCTGTAACTGCCGACTGCTTCCTCGTTGTAGATTTTTGATAGAGACTGGTATAGAATCAGAAATTGTTTAGATTATAACCTTCTTCCTTAGCATGAACTGGAGAAAAATAATAACTGACTCGCCAGATTAACGGGCCACAAATAAATGCTGGCATAGTGATAGCGACATTTTCCATTCTGCTCTCCAGAGACTACAGTTTACTTGGATCATTCAACCGGAGGAAATATTAGGAAATCGAAGGCCTACAGCTGAACATATGAAAAAATAGAATGCATAAAGGCGAACGAAAATGGATAATAGGAAAGTGGACCGCCCGCCTCTCGACAGCCAATGGCAAATCGTCGAAGGTATTTCAGCTATGAAAAAACATCTCACAAAAATTATTTGCCGTTCGTAATCGGCATAAAGCTGTAGGTTCCTCAATTTGTGTTACCACATCAAGACGCACACCACAAACGAGTATTGTAATGCTGCATTTATCTTAAAAATTTCGCTTTGGCTCACACCCATACTGCTATCTTGGCCAATTCAATGGGTATCAAATATTGCAATATTTGTTTTAACTCATTGTAACTTTAATTCATTTTTTAAACTGGTGGTAACGCTCTCAAACAATTTTTTTTTAAATTAAGCTTTTCTAGCTTTCTAGACTATATAGTGTGGGGTATTCGACCGGCCATGTTCTCCATCTCTGACCACAAACTGTAGTCCAATCAATTCAAATCTGGACTTCCAGATGGCCAATCATCTGCAGCTATGAAACTAGGAATATTGCATTTAAGCCACTGCTCGGTGGTTTTTGTGTGATTGTGAGCTGGAGTAGAATCTTGCTGGAAGATCCAATGCTCTCCATCGATGAGAGCTTGGCTTAGCTGCTTCAACACGTATTCTAAAACATTTTGCTGGTACTCTTTTGCCCCAGTTTTAACGCCATTTTCACAGAATTGAGAAGGTGTAACGCCTTTACAGAAGACTCCACACCAAACCATTACAGCAGTTAGCTGGTGACCACGTTAAACTCTTGCAATAAATTATTTTGCGTCTTTGGAAGTTTTTTCATAGATTTTATCATTTTGCTAATTACGAACTTCTTCAACAGTGAAAATTTTCTCATCTGCAAATAGGATACTTTCATGGTCGTTGACAGCGTGCCACTGAAGATGCATCTCTTAGGCCTAATTCGTTTCTAGCCCGTTGTCAGAAGATGACCAGTTGACTGACGGCAGGCTTTTATTTAGAGATCATCTCCAATAAATCTTGAATTGATCTGATCGATATATCCGTTTCCCTTGACATAATTTTCTGTTTTCTAAGTTGATTTCGGCTAATGCGTTCGCCAACAGTTTTTATGGCTGAATTGTTTCGAACCGCGTGAGGACGTGCACTTCTCTTTCTGTTAGCAACTGTAGACGCTTGGAAAAAACGACCAATAGTGCGGTAAACAAACATTCTCGAAATATTAAGTTTTTTGAGAAGCTCATAAATTTCACTTGCGCTTTTTCCACACTTATGTAAAGCAATCACCGCAATACGATTTTCTTTTGCTCCCCACTCCTTTGCTAGTAAGCGAAAACAAACACTGAACTGATTATTATATATTAGTAGACATTGTATACAAATTATACTAAAAAATAACGGCACTTTTCCAGCGAATTGTCCTCGCTGTATGCATTGTAAACTTTGTAACAAAATTTGAGGCAAGCTTTTTTAGAGATATGGAATTTTTTGAAGAATAGCTGTTTAAACAAATGCCATATAGACTAGTCTCCAGGCTTTGAGATATCTGGTTGAAATTTGGTAGGAAGCTGAATTTTATAATACTAAGAATAGCTCGGTGAAATTATGATATTGATTGAAAAATTTGATGGATTTGAAAAATCTTAAAATTGATTTGTTATACTCTCAGGATATTTTATTTTAAATTTAAAAAAACGGTATTATGAATGGATGGACGAGAAAATATTAAATTACTGATGAAAAATCATTCAAAACTTCTCCCCAAATAATTCCTCATCAAAATAAAAGTCAACTTAACACTGTTGAAATTTTTAATTAATTCCAAACTGCATACGAAATTAATGCAACATATAAACGCGGAGTCTCGCAATTTTGATATAATTGCAGTAGGTAATGAATAGATTGCGGGTGTTTATGCATTTAATGCAAAAAAATTTGCCTAAAAATATGTAACGGGTCTTGCAATTGGAACGCTACAAAAGTTTTTTTAAATAAAACAAAAACGGTTTGGGATATAAATTAAATTCTTTATTCCTGTGAAAGTACATTCGCTGCCACTATGTATGGAACCCGGTTTCTTTTGCATGGGCACCACGGGCACCCTTGCAGAAGTCCAGACGCTGAACCCAATTTTCGACGGTTTTCAAGCATAAATCGGCCAATACTGCTGCAATTTCACGTTCGATATTCGTACGAAGTTCATCAATCGTCGCTGGCTTGTTGGAATAGACCATAGACTTGACGTAGCCCCACAGGAAATAGTCTAACGGCGTCAAATCGCACGACCGAGACGGCCAATTGGCTGGGCCATTTCGTGAGATGATACGTTCACCAAACTTGATTTTCAATAAATCGATTGTGACATTCGCTGTGTGGCTTGTGGCGCCGTCCTGTTGGCATTACATATTGTCCAAGTCAATATCATCCAATTCGGGCCAAAAATATTCGGTTATCATTGAGCGGTAGCGATTCACATTCAGAGGAACGTGCCGGTCTTGATCATCACGGAAGAAGTATGACCCAATGACGCCGCCGGCCCATAAACCACACCAAACCGTCATTTTTTCGGGATGTAATATTGACTCATGGAGTATTTTGCTTATTGACGAAGCCATTCAGCCAGAAATGACGACGACCATAAATTGGACGTAGCGCTCTTAAAGTTGAGGCCATTGACTCCGAATTTCGGTAGTAAATTTTAATAATTTCGACTCGTTGTTGGATCGTATATCTTTCTATGATGAAATGGCAAACCTTACTGAAGAGAAATGTCAAAAGAGCGGAAAAAATATGGCGTCGTTTGCTGTCACTATCGGTCTACTTTTGTAGCGCCCCTATTGAAAACCCCTTTACCAATTAAAGTGCGCTAGATGGCGCTTGATGTGAGTTACTCAGAAAGTGTTTATTTATGATCCGATTTTGATAAAATTAGAAAGGTATAATAGGGATATGACAAGAAATACTTTTACGATAAATGGTTCCGCTAGATGGCGCTTGATTCGAGTTATTCAGGAAAAATCCCTATTTATTGTCCGATATTGATGATATTAGAAAAGTAAGCAGCAGATGCGATTAGAAATGCTTTTATATATAGATTAAATTGAAAAAAAATAATATGTTACACTATACAGTATATATAGGTACGCTATAATTGTAAAAAAAAAATAATGAATATATGTAGAGGACGACCGCATATCGATTTTTAGAGCCAAACCGAACCGAACTTCGATAACTGTTCCACAGTTGTTATGCAGAATTTTCATGGTATATGTATTTCTCGAAGAAGGAAAACACATTTTTGAAAAACTATATTTTGAGTTTTCTTTTCGAGCAAATACCATTCTTCGTTCCACCGCAGCTTCAAAGATACTTGTAAATTTTTCAAAAACTTCAATACTGATTTTATTTGGAACTATCAGAGATGCAATTTTGGTCATACTTGTCGCAATGTTGTGGTTTTTATTGGCAACTAAATTGCCAAAAATTATTAAAAAATAATAGCCCGAGAAATAGAATTGTCTTTAAATTGCATTTCGATACAAGTACTACGTTTTTTCGATACCTACTCAGTACTCGGTATAAAAAAGTCGATACTAAAAATACTTGGTGCTCAAAGAAAAGTATCGAGTATGAACTTGCTCGTTTTTTTTTTCAACCAGAAGATAATTGAATTCGGCCTCACACTATCAGTTAACGAAAGTTCCTATTGAACTTCTAAGCTCATATTATTTACTTCTCTCAATCTCCCCTCACCTTCATTAGGCTAATAAGAAACCTACAGAACAGCTGGATAAAGTTTATTATATTTCTACCAGACATTGCAAACAAATTACGATTGTGGCTTAATTTAAAATCCTCTAATAATTAGCAAAAGATTTCGTCACCCGTAAAAACTTCAAGAAAACTTTTGTTTTGTTAATCTAGGCTTCAAAAATTTTCCCTTCCAATATGACAGCATTTAATTTTGATCTAAATCTCTCTGATGACTGATTAGCGGCAAATTAAAATTCCAACATTTTGCTGCACTGCTTTGATAAGCGGCAACTTGTCATTGAAAATCCCACACACAGGTTGGGCCAGTTGTCAAACCGTGAACTGAGAAGCGAACTCAAGAAAGCAAACAAAACAACAATAATGCAAAAAAAAAATACCTGACAGGTACGTTGTAACAGCTTCATTGATGTCGCTGTAGAAAGTTTTTTTTTTTTTGGTTTTTGGCTTGCGATTCAAGTGATAATCTAATTGCTGCAATTGTATTGTGGCGGTTGAAGTAAAGAAAAATGAAGAACAAAATTAAAAAAAAAAATAATAAAATAAAAACGCAAAAAAATGTTCAAAGCTTGTTCAATACTGCAAGTGCAGTTAAAAAACTCAGATCAACAGCGCAACCAAACCAAAGAAACATTAACGAAATGACAGCAATAAAGATACCAAGCAAAGGCATGAAAATAAAATCGAAATTGCCAAACTGAAATCTCGAGCAAATCTACGAACAAAATCTATACGAAACAAGTACGAAACACCCGCGCATTTTATTTAGGAGGGAGACCCACAAAAAAACTAAAAAAGAAAAAAAAGAAAAAAAAGAAACAGAAAGAAAAATACACAATCCGACAGATGTTTATAAATACATACAGCGCGTTCTGTAGGCGCTTGAAGTCTTGGTGGTCCAAAATGAGGCAGTCGTTGACGAGGAGACAGCGAGTTGTGAGCTAGCTTGGAATATCAAAAATTGGAGCATTTAACATTGAAACTGTCGCGCTTGGCGGTTTGTTATTGCTATTGTGAGCTGTTGTGGCAATTGGCATTGGTTCGTAGGCTGGATGCATACGCAAGACTTTGTGTGGTGGCGAGTAAGCGGTGCTCAACCATCACCGCTACCACTACGCTCCACTCCACTCCACTCCACTCATTTCAATCAGATATGAAAAGCGCGTTCCTCTTGTCATCAACAAAATATCGCAACGAACAAAATTCAGCAAAAAAAAAAAAAAATTATAGACAATAATGTGACAAACAAGGTGGCCAACTAGTACGTCAGTGTGTTTGCATGTAAACCAACAATACGCCACAAACCCAGTTAATCCTAAAACTCACACAAATGAACACCAAACAAACAAAAAAAAATAAAAATAAAGAAAGCAACTCAGCGCGAAAGCGAAATCACAGCAAGCCAAGTTACAGCTTCGCGGTTTATTAGCCGCAAAATATACACTGCGTTGCAAATTATAAGTTCACCACATGTTGACAAATTTTCTCTAATTTATTTTTTATTTATTTAATTTTCGATACCTTTCAATTAAAGTAAATTTTAGTCTCTAACAAAATATTTGTGTTTAAAATTACAAAAACAATAAAATTTCAAACTGAAAAAAATTTAATTTTGTAGCTTATTAAGTTTCAGTTCAATAAATCGAAAGGTGTTTTGGTTTTCTTCCATGTAAAAATAAATTTTGTTTATTTGAAACAAATAATACAAAAAAATTAAAGTCAACGATTATTTGTAGCTATTTTAATTAAATTAAAACTTAATGAGAAAGTTCGAAAATTAAAAACAAAAATTTTTTTACATAGGTTTTGATGACACAAAGTTCAAGCATTGTTTAAAACTAAAAAAAAATATCAGCAAAATCTTCACAAAATTTTAAACTTAAAAAAAAATTTTCAAAAAGAAATTATTTTTTTTTAATAATATGCTACCTAAATTTAAACATATTAAAAAAAATTGTTTATGTGGAAACAAATGCGACAAAAAAATTTTAATAAATCAATTCAATTATATTTTACATGAGATTTAACAGGCATACTCCAAAATTAAAAAAAAAAATCGGAGCTTTAAATTTTGATGAAACCATATAATCCAAGTTTAAAATTTTGTTAAAAACTGAAACAAAATTTTAAAATTTCTAACCTTAAAAAATTTTACAGTCTACAGAACTGCATACACAAAATACACAAAAGTTAACAAAAAAAAAATGTTTGTAAAGTTTTAAACTTTGTAGAAGATATGTACATATATAACTTCAAATTTCAAACAAATTTCCAACTTTAAAAAATTGTATATTTTTTTTAAGTTTTATATTTTGAAAAAACTATATAATTCCTAGTTTCAAACCTTTTTTTTTTTAAACTAAACCGAAATCAAACAATGTCCAAATTTAAAAAATTTTACAGGCTACATAAATTCCAGGTTTTAAACTTTTGTTTAAACTAAAAAAAGTCAATAAAATTTCAACAAAATTACCAACTTAAAAAAATTTTACATTTCAAAGTGTAACTTTATTGTACTGACATTTTAATGGGATACAAAATTGCAGACTCGAAAATTGAAAAAAAAATTTAAGTTATAAATTTTGATGAAAACTTATAATTCCAAGTTTCAAATCTTGTTTAAAAAAAAAAAAAAACAAAATCCAAGTTTTTTTGAATATTAGTGCAAAACTGAATACTCGAAAGTTTTCAAATTTTTATTTTACGTTTGCAATTTTGATAAATTTTTTTTTTTATTGAAGCTTGGATTTATATGATTTTTCTTACAAAACTTAAGTTACGGAAAGTACGTAAAAGAAAAATAAATAATAAAACAAAAAAAAATAATAAAAAAAATTAAATAAAAAATAAATAAATTATAGAAAAATTTTAAAAAATGCTGTGATTTTTTAATTTGCCACGGAGTGTACACGTACGTATCGAGCAGCAGCTCCAACTTTATCTCAGCAAACGCCGCTACACTCACCAGCCACCAGCCATCAGCCACCAGCCACCATCCGTTCACCGTTCACCGTTCATCTCACACCCTCCGCCAACGTTGGCATTCAAAATGTTGTTCTTAATTAAATTTTGCGTTACGTTGTTGATTCAGAGTGTTGATGCGACCGTACTGATACGCCGGCAAGTCTGCGACTGCTCCTGCCGTTGCCGTTGATGACTTAGAGTCCCATACCCGAAAGAGCGGGAGCGCACGCGCGCCAACAAGAGGCAACTGCTGTGTGGCAAACATTGAAAATGGCTAACTAGGCAGCAGTTGTGCTAAATAAGCTGAAAAATTGGAGCACAGCTGTCAGACGTTCAGTCGGTAGGGTTAGTTAGTTTGTTACTATGACGCCGGTCGCTATGGTCGCCGTCGTGTTGCGCTGTAGGCGAATTTCCCATAGAGTCTCGCCGCATGTGTGCGGCGACGACAGTGGCAGGCAGGCGATAATAAGACGAGCAGCGCACCACAGAGGCTAACAGTAACAACGTACAGCAACAAATACAACAAATAAAGTATGTACGTATATAAAAAACAAACAAAAAATACAAAAAAAAAAATGCTACTAAAACGTTGACAGCAACATTGTTGAGCAACTAAGAAGAATCTGTACGCTGTTATCGTTAGTTATTTTATTGTACTCTTGTTGTTGTTGTTGCTGTTTTTGTTTGTGTTGATTACTATGCTCCTTTTTCGTTGTTTGCCGTTGCTGTTGTTGCGAACTTGTCGCCGATGTGTTGATTAAAATCGCGTTGTTTGTTGCTGGCTGTAAACGACAGCCTCCTTGGTAGCCGCCGCGTTGCGTTGGTGGTGGGTGATCGTTACGAAAGACTTAAGTAGCGAACTTCTTTGAGAAATTACAGTTTTTTACAGCCCGATTTTCAATTAAAAGTTGTTAGGTACCTTAGCAAAGTTTATAACAAAATATTTTTTTTTTGTGTGAGTTTAATTTTCATTTATGAAACTTTTTTTTAACATTATACAGAGGGTAGAGCTTTCATTTAATTTGCGAATTATCTATATAAATAGGCAAACACCTGCTCTTTACATCCCTTTTGTATTTAACCGCAATATTTCGAAGGTAGAAAGGAAATCGTTCGAAAGTCATTTTGATGCTGAAGGGAGAGAAATTAATAAAATATCAAATTTGTTTAAAAAGATCAAATAAAAAATTTCGCTAATACAAATGCCGAACCGTGCACATAAATTTAAAAATATTACACAATTAAACAAAAAAAATTGAAAAGAATAAAAAATCAATGAAAAGAAATTTTAATAAAAATTAAATACTATATATAAAAAAACTAAATTTTTTTTTTTTTTTTTTTATTTAATACGTTTATTTGCAATCTATTTTAAAATAATAAGCAAATTATATAATTAATTAACAAAATTACTTATATTATTGAACTCCACTGAGGTCAATAATAATATACTTATGTACTACATATATGCAACCCCGACTCTTTTGTTACATTTTAATACATTTTAATTTTATATTTAGCTATTAAGTTCTAAATGGAAGGTCTAATACATGATGTCTTTTAAGTCTAATAATTTCATTAGATTCATCAAGTAATGCAATTGCTAGCGGATTTTCATGATTACTTATTCTATGTAAATATTTTGTACTAATTTTTTTAATTTCATTTTTTATAAAAGGAACTTTTAGATCAGAATGAATGGCTTTATTAGTGATGAACCAGGGTGCACTCGTAATAAGTCTTAAAGTTTTTGACTGATATCTTTGTAAGATTTCTATGTTCGAATTGGAAGCAGTGCCCCACAGTTGAACTCCGTAGGTCCATACTGGCTTTAGTATAACCTTGTATATTAAAATCTTATTATTAAGATCTAAAGGCGATTTTGGGCCTAGTAACCAGTAAAGTTTGCTGGTTTTAATCTTCAGATGTTTACTTTTGGCTTGTATATGACATTTCCAGGTTAACCGTTTGTCCAAATGTATGCCAAGATATTTGACACTATCATGTTTGGGAATTATATTACCATTTAGTTGCAGTGAAGGGCATTCTTCCCGTCTCAATGAAAACAAAACGTGCACCGATTTGGTATTGTTTACTCTTATTTTCCATCGGTCAAGCCACATCTGTATCTCATTTAGTTCTCTCTGAACTAGATTGCTTGCATCAACTGGGGACTGACTTGATGCTAATATAGCAGTGTCATCAGCGTATGTAGCAATTAGTACATTTTCGATTTCGGGTATGTCAGATGTAAAAATCGTATAAAGTATAGGGCCAAGTACGCTACCCTGTGGTACTCCAGCTTTGATGTATCGTATCTCAGATATTTCTTCGTTTACCTTTACATAAAATGATCTTTTGCTAAGGTAAGACTTTAGTGTTAAATAAAATGGAGTAGGGAGTATTTTTTTTAATTTATATAACAGGCCTTTATGCCATACTTTGTCAAATGCTTGCTGTACGTCCAAAAATGCAGCTGAACAGTACTCCTTTCTTTCAAAGGAGTCAGTTATAAAATTAACAACGCGGTGGCATTGTTCAGGTGTACCATGATATCGGCGAAAACCGAATTGATGTTCAGGTATTACCTTATTTTCTCTAAGTATTGGCAATAATCTGCGCAAAAATAGTCTTTCAAATATTTTGGAGAATAGTGTTTGTTTGGAGAAGCAATAGCATTATAAAATAGTTAACAATATATATCACTTTTCGTAATAATAATGTTGCCCTGCACTGTACTTGCTCTTTTAAGTCTAGTTTCTTTTACGCTCGTTTCTTAATGTGCCTATTCGATACCGTTTGCATTGTTGCTAATTGTAAATACACATCATTGGTATTCTACTTAGGTAACAGCATTTTAAGCTCAATATGTTTAGTATTTAAGGGCAGACGGTACTTGCTGTAATCATCATTTATCTGAATATACATACGGTGAACATAGTTGAATCATAGCGTTTTATTTTTCGGGTGTTTGATCCATAGCAAAAATGCTTGCTATTTGTACATGGTGACCCCGACGTGATTAACAAGTTGGATTCGATCATATTTTTCGTGAATAGAGGAGTTGAAGTTTTGATAGCTAGTGCGCGCTTAAAATCGCTAGTATAATCTGGTTGTGTAATTAACTATTCATCAACGCCATTCAAAATGTCGCTTCCATCTGCAAGTGGAAACCCTACAAATGCTGGCGTAAATTGTACTTTCTACAAGCGTAAGGGTGAAGCGCTTAAACGGCAGCTCGACGGCATCAAGACGTTCCTTACTTCTGCCATGTTAGTTGAGTTGAACTCGGCGGCACTAACCGTGTGGCTAGAGGAGGTCGAGCGCGCGGAAAGAAACTTTGACAGCGTACAAACGAAACTTGAGGAGCTAGACCACTTGGAGCTAGAAGGCGACGCGCGTTCGAAGTTTTTCGCTTCTTATATAGACATCAAAACCGCCATTATCAAGGAGCAAAGTGAGCGGCAGGCAACAGAAAGGCGGCAATCATTCCCAGCGCGGCAGTCTTCGTTTGATGAGCCTCCGTCTTTCATCATTTCGCAGCCAAAATTGCGGCTGCCACCACTTCAAATACCTAAATTTAGTGGCTCGTACACGGAGTGGCCGGACTTCTACTCAATGTTTTGCAGCGTGGTAGACAGGGATTCAGAACTTACGAATATTGAAAGGTTTCAACATCTACGTTCAAGCTTGAAGGATTCGGCACTTGATACGATTCGTTCGCTTGAAATTAGTGACACAAACTACAAAAAAGCTTTGGAACTATTGATTAATCGATTCGATAATAAGCGTCTCAATTTTCAGGCTCATATAAGGGAAATATTTGCGTTAAAACAGGTGGAGTCTGGGTCTGTCTCGAAGCTTCGTGAATTAAGCGACAAGGTCAATGCACATTTGCGTGCTGTGCAAACAATGGCAACGAAGGAGCAGCTCGCCGACTGCATGCTTATACATCTCATCAGCAGCAAGCTTGACACAGCATCGCAAACCAAGTGGGAAGAGGAGACTCCTACTAGCCAAATACCAGCATGGGACTCAATGGCAAGATTTTTAGAGAAACGATGTCAACGGTTGGAGAATGTGGAACTCGCCTTGATAACGCAAACACCAGGCCATCAGGTGGAAAAAAAATCTATTTGTACTAACAACAATCGTAAGGCATTCATAGCATCCACTAAAATTTGTTCAGTTTGCAATTCTCACGAACATGCAATACAACAGTGTCCAAAGTTTTTGGGTCTGTCTCCTTCGTTGAGGTATAAGGAAGTTAAACGACTGCAGTTATGTCTTAATTGCCTCAATAAAGGTCACTTGATAAAAACTTGCACCTCTGGCTGCTGTCGACATTGCTCGGCCAAGCATCACTCATTGTTGCATCTAAACTCCACCCAATTACAAACGCTTGATGTGGCGTCTTCATTTAGCTCTCCGGAACCTAATAAACTATTGCCAAACGCTTCGGCACAATCAACTTTCGTCTCAGCATCTTCATTTGCCACATTACCTACAAATTCTCCGACAGCCTCACCTCAAAACTTCGTGCTTCTCGCTACAGCTATCGTGCATGTAAAAAATCGAGCTGGCTCTCTCGTACCATGCAGAGCATTATTAGACTCGGCTTCTCAGCTTAACTTTATCACCTGTCGCCTCGTTCATCAACTTCAGCTAAAAAGGTCTAAAGTTACAACCCTCATATCTGGTATCGGAAAATCTGAATTCGTAGCAGATCATATTGTTGATCTTTGTATGCATTCTCGTATTGGCGAGTATGCAACTTCCTTGTCTGCAGTCGTAACACCAAGCATCACCGATTTCCAGCCTAATTGCTCACTCGGAAATATAGACTGGAGTATACCGACAAACATATCCCTAGCAGATCCGTTGTTTTTTGAGTCGCAGCGCATAGACCTACTCATAGGTGCTGGCCTTTTTTTTGAGCTACTCTGCGTTGGTCAAATTCGCCTTCAGGAACACCTGCCTCTACTGCAGAAAACTCGACTAGGCTGGGTCGTAGCTGGTGGTGGTCAATCAACAAGTAGAGGGCTTGCTTGTTTAGCGTCCATAGACAATAATTTTATGGATGAATCTGATGACTTGAATAGATTAGTAGAACAGTTTTGGGCAGTTGAAAATTCGTTTCAGTCTGGAACACAGCATACAAAGGAAGAATTAGATTGTGAGACCCATTTTGCTCAAAATGTCCTTCGCTTGGACTCAGGCGAATATTCGGTTCGCCTACCCATGAAGAATGACCCTTCACAACTGGGTGATTCATATCATCTCGCTCTTCAGCGCTTTAAGGCCTTAGAGAGAAAGCTTAAGCGCAACAACTCACTTCGAGAACAATACTTAGCGTTCATAAAAGAATACATAGATCTAAAACACATGTCGCTTGTCAGTATCAGACCTAATAATACACCTACATATTTTTTGCCGCATCACTGTGTATTGAAACAAGACAGTACTACTACCAAATTGCGAGTGGTTTTTGACGGTTCGGCAGCATCATCCACCGGACATTCCTTGAACGATATTCTCATGTCAGGCCCGACTATACAAGCAAAGTTGTTCGATACATTGCTGCGCTTTCGTTCGTTCAAAATTGCACTGACAGCCGATATTGCCAAAATGTATCGCTGCGTACGCGTTTTAAGCCCTGACTCATTGCTGCAATGCATATTGTGGAGAGATACCCCTGAGGACGAAATTAAAGTTTATAAATTAGACACGGTAACGTACGGTACAAAGCCCGCTTCGTTCCTGGCCATTAGAACGATGCATCAACTTGCATCGGATGAGCAGCTGACATACCCTCTCGGAGCAAAAATCGTTCGCAGGGATTTCTATGTAGACGATATGATTTCTGGCGGCAACTCATTAGAAGAGGTGCTTGAAATTAAGAGCCAGACTTCTGCGTTATTAGCTAGTGGCAACTTCACTCTTCGAAAATGGTGCACAAACGATTCAGAGGTCTTAAGCCGAATACCAGAATGTGAAAGGCAAATTTTCTTGAAATTTCATGATGGAAGCGAGGTAACCAAAACACTTGGACTAATTTGGGACCCGAAAACTGATTGTTTCCTTTTTTCGTTCGTACCTATATCAACACAGTACAAAAGAATCACAAAACGTAATATACTTTCAGTCATTGCTCGTTTCTACGATCCATTGGGTTTGATCGGACCCGTCATAGCAAAGGCGAAAATATTGCTTCAGCGATTGTGGAAAGAAAAACTTCATTGGGATGAAAGTTTGCCGCAAAAACTACAGAACGAATGGCTTGATATCTGCGAAGGCTTTCACTTTATTGATAAGCTCAAGTTCAGCAGATTTTTTCTCCTGCCCCACGCGCGCTTGCAAGTACATGCATTTTGCGATGCAAGTCTCTCAGCATATGGCGCATGTGTTTACATTACAGCTGAAAGCTGCGGCGAAATAAAATCAAATTTACTGTGCTCTAAGTCGCGAGTTTCTCCATTAAAAACGTTGACTGTACCCAAGCTTGAACTTTGCGCTGCTTTATTGTTAGCAACGCTTATCAACTCTGTAGCCAACCTAAACATCTTCGGCAGCGAATTTCATTGTTGGTCGGACTCCACAGTTGTTTTGTCGTGGCTTCGTGGCGAGCCCTCAAATTACAAAATCTTCGTATCAAACAGAGTCAGCAGTATTCAAGCGCTCACTATACATATGTCGTGGCATTATGTGCCAACTAACTTAAACCCTGCAGACATTTTGTCGCGCGGAGCATCACCTGTGGAGTTATCAAAATCAACCTTGTGGAAGCATGGACCCTGCTTTCTTCAGCTTAGTTCCAGCGAGTGGCCTACGGACCCGGCGCTCGTTCGCGACCTACCTGAGCGACGCCAAATGGCTATGTTATCGACAGCCAAAACTATTGACTTATCAGCTAATTGTAAATATGTTAATTCGTTCCCGAAAATGCAGCGCATTTATGCTTACATGAACAGATTTTGCAGGGCTATTGGGTGTAAAAATGAACGGCGAACTGGCTTGCTAACTACAATAGATATTCAACTGGGAACCAAGCTTTTATTGAGAATGATTCAGAAAGTATACCTGGCCTCAGATTATAGGGCTTTAACTTCGAATGGAGAGATAACTAGCTCTAGTGAATTGTATTCACTAAGGCCCTTTATAGATAGTGAGGGCTTGTTACGCGTTGGTGGGCGGCTAGAAAACTCATCACTAGATTTTGAGTCCAAACACCCAATTATATTGCCAAAGAGGCATATGGTTACAGTATCACTTATTGATCATTTTCATAAGAAAATGTTGCATGCTGGCCCACAGGCTGTCTTAGCAGCCGTTCGTCTCCAATATTGGCCTTTAGGTGGCCGAAAGACTGTGGCCAGTGTGATCAACAAATGTATACGATGCTTTAGAGTGAAGCCTAGAACTACGGAACACCTCATGGGAGATTTGCCTGCAGACCGTGTGCATGCGAACAGAGCCTTTTTAGTAACTGGCATGGATTTTTGCGGCCCGTTTGCTTATCGATCGGATATACGAAACAAGCCTTCAACAAAATGCTATGTTTGCTTATTCATATGCTTCAGCACAAAGGCAGTGCATTTGGAATTGGTTAGTGATTTGTCTACGCCTTCCTTTCTGGCCGCACTCAAGCGTTTTATATGTACTCGTGGAAAGCCTAAAATTGTTTGGTCGGACAACGCTACGAATTTTGTAGGTGCGAAGAACGAGTTGGCAGAACTAAAACGGTTATTTTTCAACGACAACAATTTTAAAGCAATTCATCAGCAGTGCCTGGATGATGGCATCGACTTTCGCTTTATACCACCCAGATCACCACACTTTGGTGGCCTCTGGGAGGCCTCAATTAAAATTGCAAAATTTCACTTTTGGCGAGTCGTTGGACTCTCCACTTTGAACTTTGATGAACTTAGAACACTGATAGCTCAAATTTCCGCAATAATGAATTCTCGGCCTCTCTGTCCTCTTACAGAAAATCCTGAAGACTTGGACGTTTTAGCACCCGCCCACTTTCTAATTGGGTCAGCATTTACTTCATTAATCGAGCCAGACGTTTCAGAGCTTAACATCAATCGCTTGGATAGATGGCAGCGCGTTTGCTATATGCAACAAGTTTTTTGGAGAAAGTGGTCCACGGAATATCTTACACTTCTGCAGCAGCGCAGCAAATGGCGCTCCAATAAGCCAAACATTGAAGTTGGGGCCATGGTACTCGTCAAAGATGAAAACTTGCCTCCCCTAAAGTGGCCTTTGGCAAGAGTGATAGAGACCATCAAGGGTAACGACAGCGTCGTACGAGTGGTTGTTCTGCGCACCGCCAATGGAACGACCAGGCGAGCCGTTGCCAAGCTGTGCGCCTTACCAGTGGACACTGATGCAGTTGAAAGCCTACACCTTCCAACGGGGGGAGGATGTTTGGAGAAGCAATAGCATTATAAAATAGTTAACAATATATATCACTTTTCGTAATAATAATGTTGCCCTGCACTGTACTTGCTCTTTTAAGTCTAGTTTCTTTTACGCTCGTTTCTTAATGTGCCTATTCGATACCGTTTGCATTGTTGCTAATTGTAAATACACATCATTGGTATTCTACTTAGGTAACAGCATTTTAAGCTCAATATGTTTAGTATTTAAGGGCAGACGGTACTTGCTGTAATCATCATTTATCTGAATATACATACGGTGAACATAGTTGAATCATAGCGTTTTATTTTTCGGGTGTTTGATCCATAGCAAAAATGCTTGCTATTTGTACAGTGTTAATAAGCTGATTGGCCTGTACGAAGATATAAACTAAATGAAATAAAAGTATCGTTTTGACCGTTGCCTTTTTCCAATTCTTTTCAAATAAAAAACTGGCTTTGAGCGCAAAAATTATTGTTGATTAAAAAAAATAGAACGAAATACAGAAAATTAGATAAAAATAAAACTAAAGTAAACTGAGTGAAAAAATTAAACGTAATAATTTAATAATTTAATGAAAAGAAATAAAATAGAACTCAATACAAATGAAAAAAATAAAGTATATAATTAAATCCAACAAGTATGCAATTAAAAAAAAAAATTTATAAAATATAATATAATATAATTTAAAAAAATTAAATTTAATATAAAAAGAAAAATAAAATAGAGAATATCAAAATAAAAAGAAATGAAAAGAAATAATATAAAACACAATTAAATTAAAAAAAAAAAGGAAATCTAATTAACCTTTATTTAAAAAATTTATGACATTTCAACAAAAAAAGAAAATGAAAACAAATACAACTTAAAAAGTAAATAAGGAAAATTTAATAAAATCAAGAAATTCCCATGAAATGAAAGAAATAAAATAAACATCTAAAATAATATAATACATAAGAAAATAATTTAAATTAAATTAAATAAAACACGTAAATGAAAAAAAATAAAAATAAAAATTAAATAAAACAAAAAATAAATAATAAAAAAATAAAAATTAAAAAATTTTATTAATATAAAATTAAATGAGAAGAAGTTATATAAAGCTCAATGAAATAAAAAGAATAAAAGAATAAGTCTAATATAACCAAAATAAAACAAATAAATAATTGAAAAAATAATGTAAAATAAACTAAGCTTAAAAAAATAAAATAAAACCTAGCAAACACAAATAAAAAGAGAATAGGGATTACAAAAAAATTAATCAAACAATTTAAGTTACATAATACATAAAAAATTGAATAAAATTAATTTAAACGAAATATAAATTAATAAAAAAAAAAAAATAAAATTAATGAACAGAAATAATATGAAGCAAAACTAAATAAATTAGTAAATATAATAAAATAAATAAGTAGTATAATATAATAAAATAGATAAGTAGTTGAAAAAATAAAATTAAATAAAACTAAATTTAAAATATAAAATATAGTGTAATGAAACATAAAACCAAATAAAAACGGCGGCTGTTATTTCGTCAGATGTCAAAATGCGGAGGTTTAGAACTTTTGACAAGAAGCTGCCCACTATTTCCGAACAAAATTTTGTCTTTCGTGAAATCGAAAAAAATATTAGACACAAACAACATTATTGACAGGCATTGTAAAAAGAGAAATTAAATAAATATTTTAAAACTTTGACTGTACTAATTTAATATGAATAAAAAAACTCTAATGCTAATACATTTTTTGTTTAGAAAAGTCTTGCGATTCAACAGACCGAAACGGGGAGCATGTTGCATTGGCTATTGCCACAATTTCGTTTTGGTAAATATAGCCGAAAAAGACAATATGGGACGACAATGAGGCCACTGACAAAATTATAGCAGAAAGTTGTCAAGCTAGTATTTACAATAAAAAATGCGCAGATAGTGGGATCCTAGCTCTAGTGTTTTAATCATGAGAAAAAAGTTATCGCTGTCACTGCAAATATTTTCAAATATTGTAATCGTAATTTCAAGTTTTTGTTTTTTAAACTTAAATAGCGGCTTTCATTCGAGGAGTGATTACTTTAATAGAAATCAAATTTGCTTAGCCTTTTAGGATTACTGCAATAATTGTTTAGAAATCGTAATGATTATAATTTTTATAAAAAAAAATCATGATCAAATTGTTATATTGTAATTTTTATTTTTAATTTTATCGATCAAAAATAATCGTTGTTCTTGGACTTCACAATTTTCGATCATAATAAACACAAACAAATTAAAAGACAATGACAATAATCTATTTATGTTTTATAATCGAAAAAATAAAAATGCCAAATTATCGATGAAATTGGATTGGAGAAATTTAAATCCAAGAATAAAAAAAAAATTGGGATCAAATTTGATTGAAAAATTAAATATAAAAAAATAACCATAAAACATGAACGAAAACTAAAACTAAAAACCAAAAAATATCACAAATAAAAATATCAATATGACGATTATGCAATGTTTAAAAACAAAAAATCTTCTTAAAACATAAGGGGTGATATGGCATAAAGATTTCATCGATATATACGAGTTTTGTTAAGAACGAATTCTTACCAATGTTTTTTTATCCGAAAAAATCAAATTTCATTTTCGCACCCTAATCGCTGAATTCTGAATTCATTTGGGAGAACAGAAATAGCTATATCCTTTGGATGGTATTTTAAATTATGGAACACTCTTTTCTGTTACAGCCGCCATTCAAACTGCGGTCTCATAATTCAGTACTATAATGCAAATATAATAAATAAATATGTACGTGTATTAGTGTGAATTTTTGTATATGTCGTCCGTACATTTATTGCATACTTGACATGTGATTGCCATCGTGCCATCGAGACAGCAATGGCAACGGCAATGGCGGCGGCAAGCGGCAAGCGGCAAGCGACAACAAACAACAGAGCACACTGCGGTGACATTGACCCGGTGACATTGATTCGAAATGGAAATAGGCAAAAGGTGACAGCCGGCAATGCATAGCATGCTATATGGTGGCACAACGACGATTAATAAAAATAAATATAGTAAAAATGCAAAAATTAACAAAGCGAATGAAAGCAAAAACTTAAAATTCAAAAACAAAAAAAAAAAACATTAGTTGTCGTTGAGTAAGCTGCACTTTCAATAAATAATTCAAATGCAACGCAAATTGCATTTATGCATGCAACTGCTGTGGTGTGCGAATGTGTGTATGTATACCTGTGTTCATAAAAATAAAACTGAAATGTATTTTTAATTTAGTTTTGATTTTTTTTTTAAATATAGTTAATGTAAGAAAAATTTTCAAACCTTCTAGAAAGTTTTTTTTTTTAATTTAGCAGAAAAATGTTACTAGAATTTCTAACTTTAAACCAAATTCGAATTCTTTTTGCTATTGTAGCGAAATTTTTTTTTGTTCCATACAAAAGCAAATTTTTTCATTCTACTTATATTTTAAACGAACAAGTTTGTGGCTGAGTATGTCTCTTACTTTTTAATGTCAAAACCACTAAACAAAATTAAATAATACTTTACGCATAAATAGCTCATAACCAGAATTAATATATGGAATATATCTTAAAGTCCGTTATATGGGCTACCACCGAAGTAATTTTTGAAAGGAGACACCATCTGCTTAAAATTCATATTCAATTAATAACATGAATGAAATCAAATATTGCAATATGGATATCAAACAAAGGAGCTCGATTTTTAAAATATTTTGAAACAATGTTGCCACCTGTGTAAAAATAAATTAAGTTAATTTAATAATTTAAATGAAATTTTACAATATGAGTGTCAACCTGAAAGTTTTAATTGTAAAAAATATATTTGAAGAGGGTTGCCACCTATATAAAAAATTTAATTAATATTGAAATATGAGCCCTAAATGAAAGAGGCTTAATAAAGCTTAAGTTTGCAAAAATTTGTGGAGAGGGTTGCCACCTATTTAGAAAGCTAAATTGAATTAAATTATGAAGTTGAAGGCAATTTTAAGGCATGTGATTCAAGGGAAGAAAGCTTAAGGAAACTTAATTATGAAAATGAGTTTAAAGAGTGTTGCCACCTGTTTAAATATATTAATTTCATTTAATTTTGAAGCGTATTGAAATATAACGGAATTGTTGTGAAAGCAAAAAAAAAAATATACGAACATATTTTTGAAGAGGGTTGCCACCTTTTCAGAGAACGTTGATTCAATTTAATTGGTAAGGTAACTGAAATTCGACTATATTGGTGTCCAAGGAAAAAGGTAATAGGAAGCTTATTCGAAAAATATATTTGGCGAGGCTTACCAACTGTTTAAAAAATTATTTAAAATTGTTATAAATTAAATCAAATATATGAAAATACTTTTGGAGAGTGTTGCCGGCTGCTGAAAAAAAACAAATTAAATTAAATTATAAAATCAGCAAGAATTTGTAGCTCACACTTTGTTATTGTAAAATTGAGGCTCCTACAAAACTGCGTACTGAAGAAGTTTTTTTTTTCATTTATTGAAGTTTTTAAAAATTTGTTGGAAGTTTGAAACTCCGGCATTCGTGGTTTTTGTTATAGAATTAACTATATTTGTGTTAAAATTAATTAAAATTAAATAAGTAAAGATCATATTCTAAGAACTTGTCAATACATTTTGCTATTATTTTTGTGCACACAACTGTATGTACTTATATAAGTAAATATTTCCATTCAGTTTCTGTGCTTGCATCTGTGAGCTATACCAGCGCTAACTTAAAATTATCTAGTATCAGATTTTATTTATTTATTTGTTTACTCAATGTTACATTTAATTGTTTAACTCTTATTGTTATTGGCGGCATTTCATGTTGTTGTTGCTATTTCTATTACTGTGCACCAGCAATAAGCTTGCTGTAGCTAGTCCGGGACATATTGTTTTTAATTGTTTTATAATATTATATATAAGTATATTTTTTTGTATTTATTATTAGTTTGTGCTATATTGACTGTTTAGTTGTTGTTATTGCTATTTTGCTAGTTTCTAACATTTCTGATTGTGCTCTTTTACCACACGCCTGACAATGAATTATCTACACCAACACCGGCCAGGGTCAATGTTTCCATTGACGCGCAAGTTGTGGCAAGTTTTAGGGGCACGCTTAGCGGCAAGCGAACCGCAAGCAAAACAAATGCAAAAATTCAAACGTCTCGACTGCGACTATGCGACGTTTGGCGAGGCAGTGCAGTGTAACAGCTGTGCTACTAAAATGCAAACACGAATTTCGTATTGTTGTTGTTCGGCTGTATTTTATTGCCAATATTTGCTCCATTTAAAGTATATATGAAATTCAGGTGTAGGAAATTAACGCAAAAGTGGCCAAAAGTATGCGATTAGTTGCTGAAAGCCTAGACAACAGGCAGGTGTGTGCTTAGTACATTTTTTTTTTGAAATACCTTGACAGCTAGTTGGATAAGATTAGCTGACATTTTCACCAAACATTGCTGGTTCATAAGAAAAGC
The DNA here is from genome assembly GCA_951828415.1 of Anomoia purmunda. Classification (NCBI taxonomy): domain Eukaryota; kingdom Metazoa; phylum Arthropoda; class Insecta; order Diptera; family Tephritidae; genus Anomoia; species Anomoia purmunda. Next base: position 23,502,224 of record OX639993.1, read on the forward strand.
AAAAAAAAAAGAAAAAACGCAACTGGGACAACTGCACGACGAGCAAGTTCGCTGCTTAAGTCTTTCGTATTTCCACTCATCACTGCGCAAAGTTATATAGCTTTGGCCCCAATAAAGTTTTCATTTCTCATTAAAATATTTTTGGGCAAATTTTCAAATTTGCAAATTCGCGAATGAAATTGTAATTTATTTATTTGTTTGCGGCTTTTTTTTTTCTTTTTTTGTCTCCTTTTTGGCATCATTTTAGTTAATTTGCAATTTAGTAGGCAACGATTTTCTCACAGTTTCACGGTTTTTTTTGTTTATCTCTTATTGCCTGCCAGTTGCTTGCGCTTGAGACCTTTCACCATATTATTTGCTTTTTTGTCCCAACTTTTCTATGTCTTCTGGGGTTATATGGCGATTCTGTTGAGAATAAACGCGAACTAGTCATGGAATTTCTAATTAAAGTCGAAAAATTTGACAGCGAATGCAGATACAAATTTTTAATAGCGACGTAATTAGAGTGAAATCTTATTTTTAAATTTTCTGGTACGGTTATAATTGGTGAGAATATATTATAAGCTAATTTTAAATATTTGATTGCGTTACAGGTACTGGAAAGTATTGGTACTAAAATTTTAGAATGAGCGAAAATGTTCCATAAGGCAATTTTTTTTCTATATCACCATGAAAAGAAAAATAAACGTAAACCTTTTAATTGTATTGCCATCTTTCTATGAAAATCACGACAAATATTTGTCTTGGGAATTATTTTAATTTCAGTTGGTCAAATGTTGAGCAATGCTCGATTTTAGTATTATTTATTTTTCTTAATACAAAAAAAAAACAGCTATTTCTAAAGCAAAATATTTTTGAACAATCAGAAGTATGGAAGGCATACATTGTAAGGCGTAGATTATTTCACGAGTTTGGCTATATTAATGAAGGAGTTTTAAGGTTAAGCCTAAAAGTTAGGTAAACGTAGTAGTGGTCCATTTTTGTCGGTTTAGACAAATTAATAATTCTCCTAATATTATAATTATAAAAGTTTGCATGAGAGTCTATGAGTATGCCTTACATTTTCCCGCAAAACAGCTGAAAGGCTTTGTATAAAATTTGGCATATAAAGAGGCTATTACATGGTTACCATAGGAGTAATTTTTTAAAGGGAGTTGCTACTTGTTTAAAACGTTAAATTGAATTGAAATAATGAGTGAAATCAAATCTTGCGATATGATTATCAGTTGGAGGAGGTTTAATAAAGTTTGATTCCAAAATGGTTTGGAAGCAGGTTGCCACCTGTTTATATTCAAATTAAGTTAAATAAAAATATAAATGAAATTTTACAACATAAATGCCAAACTAAAAATTCTAAGAAAGCTTAATTTCAATAATATGTTTGGGCGGAGGTTGCCACCTGTTTTGAAATTATATTAAAGTAATAATAAACTACATATATCAAACATTGAAATATAGACCTCTAATGTAGGAGGTTTAAAACAGCTTTATTTTGCAGAGACTTTTGCAGCGGGTTGCCACCTGATTGAAAAAAGCAAATTAAATTATATGATTAAATTAAAAGAAATATTAACAGATGAAATTCAAAGTAAGCAGGCTGAAAAAAATTTAATCATGAAAATGTGTTCAAAAAATGTTGCCACATGTTTAATAATATTAATTTAATTTAAATTCTAAGCTACTGAAATATAAAAGAAATGGTGTGGAGCGAAAAAATTATAGGAAACATTTTTGAAGAGGATTGCTACCTTTTGAAATTTTCGATTCAATTATTGGTATGGTAACTGAAATTTGATTATTTCTATTCTATTTGAAGACGGCTGCCACTTAAATCCAATTTATTTTTTAAAATAAATGTAGAATTAAAATACTGGCTGGAACTGATAGCGATTTCGGAACATTTCGTCTTGAGGTTGCCAACTGTTCGAAAATTAAATACAAATTTATTAATAATATAAGGAAAATCAGAATATACATATCACACAATAATTTTAAGGAAACAGTTCATAAAAGTTCATAAGTTAGTTAAAGAATAATAAAATTGAACTGTTATGAAAACGAAAACTTAAATATCAAGGTACATTTTGTCACCCATACAATTCTTTTAAAAATTTATATATGTATATAAAAGTACTAACACTGGTATATATATTCCCCTACGAAGAAATGATAAGGCCATAGGTTTAAAAGATTGATATTCAGCAATTTCCAGGTTTATTTAAGTTATTGCTTTCATTATTCAATAAGCATATTAGAGTCTTATTTTTTTTAACATAAAATACAAAATTCATTCATAATAAATAACAAAATAAAAAGTTTCTTTAAGCGAACAAATGATAAGGACAAAGAGGAATTATGACAAACACAAGCGAATACAAAACTAATAATGTTATTAATAATTTGCATGAGCTCTTTTGTTGATAATTATTTATTGAAGTCTTCCAGGCATTGAATATACATATAAATTTTTGTTACTACATTTTGGGGTTGAATTTTCTGCCTTCACAAAAAACTGCCTATGATAATATTGCCCACATATTTTCGATTGGGTTTAAATCGGGACTGCATGCAGACCAATCTAAAACAGTTATATTATGATCCCTTAAAAATGTTTTTGTTATTTTGGATGAATAGAATAGAATAGATGTTGAAAAATCCACTCCCCTTCAGCAATTTCGTCATCAAAATTTAAAAGCACTCCCTCCAATAGCTCTAAACACTTTTGGCTATTCATCTTTTTGGAAATAAAACAGATCCGGTGTTTTCCAATAATGCCTATTACAGACCCAATCATTAAGGACCCTCCTCCAAAATTCATTGCCATTTTTTTTTCTTGCTTTCGCCGTTTGTCATGCCAATACATTTGCGAATTGTCTGACCTGTCTAAATAGAACTTTTTCTCATTCGTAAATATAACTTTTCCCCATTCTTCTTCCTAAACCTGGTTCTTTTCTGCGAACGATAATCGCGCCTCCTTGTGACGTGCTGTAAGTCTAGGTATGGTGATACACATTGTATATGTAAGGCTTCGATCACGTTGCATAAGTCTTTTGGACCCATCGCTCAGTAATAATTAAACCAAGAATTCGGACTATATTGGCCGGGCTATTAGATTCGATCAGAGCTAAGCGTTTAATTTCACGAATGTCGCGAGCACTAATTTGAGGCTTTCGGGCAATTTTTTTTCGTTTTGCATAATATTCTTTTAATTTTAAGAAATTTGCTATAACACTTCTTGACTTCTGCCTAATCGGATTGAAATCTGTCTTTTATTCATGCTGCAATTCGTTCATGCTCTTTTTCCGTAAGTTCCTTACCACGCCCCATTTCTCTACAATATTCTATTAAAAAAATATTCATGTATTTTCGCTACTCTGTTGGTGATATTTGCACATACCTTTAATATGAATATGGTAGTTCCTTCACGGTTAACTACTGAAAACAGCGAGAGTGGCCTTATCTTTAGTTCGCAGGGAAAAAACCTAAATTGAACAATTTTAAATACAAAGGAAGAGAAATTTTGAACTCGAAGCCAGTTTTTTGAAGCAATTGCAACCCTGTCTGATGTATGAAATTGATATTTATACTTTGTCCTTTACAGTGTAAGACCAGCTTGAATTATGTAACCATCTGAATAACTCACTACTATTACAACTACTAACTACTAAAACTACAACTTATACTAAATACTACTAATAACTACTACTCTTTTTACTGATTTCTGCTACGACGACCGCCGTAGCCGAGTGTTTAGCGTGTGCGAGCGTCATACGGTGAGTCCCGTGTTCAAATTCTGGCCGGAGCAAGTAACATCAAAAATTTTAAAAAAGTTTTTTCTAATAGCGGTAGGTTTCGGCAGGCAATGGCAAATCTACGAGTGTATTTCTCCCATGAAAAACAACAGGTGCACACCACAAAATGTAGGAGAAGTTCGGCCAAAATCGCTTAAGTGGTTATAGCGCCAATTAAGGAAGGAAGGAAGGCTACTATTTTTATTAATGCTTACTACATACTAACGAGTACTATACGAGTACTCTCTATCTCTTTATGAAGTCGGCAAAGAAGCTTTACTTCTGCCTAGCGCGTTTAGGTGCACGAATGTTGTTGTTTTTTTAAATTAACCAAATTAGTATAGCGAAAATTGTCCTCTTTTAATCGCCACTTTGGCCCCATCTGTCGCCCTTTTTCCACCCACCTACCAGTCTGACGGGGTTTTTTCGGTTTCGGGGGAGTATTAACTCGGCAAAATTGATTATAAAAGGACAGTTGTGGTTTGTTTTTTGCTTCCTTGAATCCCAAAGCCACACCTGGAAGTCCGTTAAGGTTTCAGTTGGTTTATTGGGATATCATAGCGGACATGCATCATGCCTCATGTAGCCTGATAAGACAGGTGTAATGAATCCCGATATTAGTTCTTGAGCAATATTGTGCGTTATTATTATACGTTTTAATTTCAAATTATACAAAGTTTAATCACCAAGATTTTCGACTAATAAATTTAAAAGGCTTCCTTTACTTATTAGGAATAAGTAACTGATATCAACTTTAATGGAATTCGGGCGATGTAATTATTTTCAAACTTGAATTTTTTGGCGATTTGTGTACTATCATAATTGAAAACTCGGTAATACGGATTTTCGATGCCTTACTAAAAAACTGATCGGGATTTTAGAAAAACAAGCCTAGTGCAAACCGGTCGGGAATGCCCATGATTCGTCTATTTGAAATAAGATATATACAGACACATATCAAGCCTTTTCCTCGCATAAATTCAGCTATAAACTACGCCAAATTGAACGCATACAGCAATCGTAGTGCTATGTACGATTATTAAATGGAAAAAGGAATAACTCAGTGAGGTGCAAAAAAAAAGCAAAGAAAAATAAAACTTAAAAACAAAAAAAAAAGAAATCAAACATCTTGGCCGATAGGCTGTAAGAGGATCTACAACCAAATACGCCAATATTACTATAGTTGTTGTCGTTTTTGATATTGTTTTTTTTTTGTTTTTTTTTTTGATTATTTTTGTATTGGTTTTATTGTCTTCTCAGCAGCTGAGCGTTGGCGCACTACGATTGAGGTTAACACCAAAAGGCCGTAATGTAATTTGTTTTCACACAACATAATCAACATGATAAGCCAAACCAAAAAGTCTTTAAATTGAGTCTAATGATGATAAACGCTTTTCGTTCGCGCATCTGAATGACGATGGCTATTCCATTTGAGTTGGTTGGGAGTCGGAATTGCTTGTCGAACGTCGAAGAAGTTGCTGTAGTTATCGAAACTGTAGCTGCAAATGGCTATGACACGCTGGTGCGGAGGGCAAAGGGGGCGATGGCGATAGTGGTTATGTTGATGGTGTTGCCAAAGGTGTTTGCTTGGTGTTGCCGATGATGGTGTTGGCCCAGTGCCAAACTGTCGATGCCCATAGTGCCGCCATAAAAGTGTGCGTTAAGGTGTGCAACTAGTATTTTTGTTATTGTAATCTCTTGCCATTGTTATTATTGTTACTGCTGTTGTTGCTGCTGCTGCTGCTGCTGCCGATGATATTTGTTGGAGGGCCGCTGGTGTTTCTGTTTGCAACAGCAAGGTGTTCTCCGGCGCGGCGCGGCATCAACTCAATGTGCATTTGTATATTTGTATGTGCGTATGTGTGTGTGTGTGTGTGTGTAGATATGTTTGCATGTATATTAAATATAAATAAATACCTGCATGTTATTCGGCCATTCGGCGGCTATGGCAGCTGTGCGCCACACCAACAACGCCAACCAAAGCAACACAGCAACACCACCGCTACGGCCAGCAATACAGCAACACAGAATCGCTGTACAATAACAATAACAATGATTATCGGTGTTAGTCAGCCAGCCAACCAGCCAGCCAACCAGCCAGCCAGCCAGCAAGCCAGCCAGTTGGGCTGTAATAGCAATAACAGCAAAAACAACAACGAGAACAACAAAAATGCATAACACTTTGGCATTGACTGCCGATGTCGGACAGTAAAGTTAGGGCGCGAATATCAAATAATAAGTCAACATTCCAAGGCGTGTTAAAAGATGCATCGATTAAATGCCACAATTGTGCAGCAAAAGAATATACAGCCACCCCAACCGCTCTCTCGGTCTTAGAATGCTACGTTGCACCAGCGACCAAAACATCTAGTTTTTTTGTTTGAAGTTAAACTTCTTAGGGGACTTGGGAGATGGTTACGTTAAATGTTGAGTACATAAATTACTTATACTTTGGTTGAACATATGGAATATTTGTAAAGGAGAGTTGCCACCTGTTTAAAAAGTTGAATTAATCTAAATTAATAGGTCATAAAAACTGCATTGTGGGTGACACCAACGTAAGAGATTAGGAATTATTAATTTCGAAAAAATTTAAAGAGGGTTGCCACAGGATAAAACGTTTAATGCAATTTACTTAAAAAGTTAACTGAAATGCTGCTTATATTGCTGTGAAAAGAAAAATGTTTGATAAAGTATAATTTCGAAAATATTTTTGAAGAGGGTTGCCACCAGTATGAAAATTCAAATTAAACTAAATTAATAGTATTAATAAAATATTACAAAATGTGTAGATGTCAAATGAAAAACGGTGAAGAAATTTTGGTGTGGAAATTAATTTTGATAAGGGTTGCCACTTAGTTGAAAAAGGTTAATTCAATTCAATTAATATGGTAAATTAATTACTACTATATTATTGTGAAAGGGAAAGAGCTTTAAACGAAAATACGTTTGAAAATGGTTGCCACCTGTTTAAAAGGATTAATTAAATGGTAAATATTTTTGGAAAGGTGCTGCAATGGGCTGCTTAAAAAACGTAAATCTATTCAGTCACTAATAATATCAACGAAGCACTGGTGACAAACGATAAAGGTTAAAAAAGTTAGGGATGGAAATTGTTTTTGGAAAGGGTTGACACTTAGTTGAAAAAGTTAGTTCAATTTAATTAATGAGGTAAATTAAATAAGTGTGAATGAGGAGGACGTTTAAATGAAAATACGTTTGGAAAGCTGCATCTATTTCGAAAATGTTTCTGAAGGGAGGTTGACGTTTAAATGAAAATACGTTTGGAAAGGGTTGCCACCTGTTTCGAAGGATTAATTCAATTCAACTAATTAGTTAACGGAAAAGTTCTATTTTGGCGTCAAAGGAGTTTATCTGAAAATTTTTTTGCAGAGCGTTGCCACCTGGTTAATTTAATTTAACTAATAAGTTAACAGAAATGAAACCATATTGGTGTCAAACGAAAGAGGTCGTTTAAAGCTGCATGTATTTCGAAAATATTTTTGAAGGGGGTTGCCGTCTTTGTGAAAAATTAGATTCAATAAATTAATTGTGTTAATAAATAATTGCAATATGTGTGCAAAACGGAAAAGGTCTGCAAAAGCTTTATATAAAAATTTTGTTTGGACAGGGTTGCCACCTGTTTAAAATTTTGAGTACAAATTTTTTGATAAATGAAATATTAGAAGACTGGTGTGAAATCGAAAGGGGTTTAGGAATGGAAAATAATAAACATATATTTGAATGAATTTTTATAGAAAGATACATATATGTATGTTTTTATAAAAAAATGAGTATAATTTGGTTTGCTTGCATTTTTCTTGAAATATATACATATGAATATTTTAAAAATAGGTTCAATATTTTGTTTTTAAATATAAGCTTTTAAAATTTAAAAATTTCCAACTTTATCTTTCCCTAACCCTAGCTCCTCTTCGCCAAGCACATTGGCCAAAAAAAGTATACCATTAAAATCAGTTCCTAAGAAATCTGACTCCAACATTCTTTTTGGAAAACTAATTTTTTTCTATATGGATTCAACAGTTGTATCAACTTCAGATTTCAATCGGGAGCCAAAGTATATGCATCGAATCCATCCGAATTTTGGAGATTATTACTGATTATTACTACATTTTACCATAATTAAAAAAAAGAAAACAAAGTTTCATTTATCACTGAACAAATATTATTTATGACTTCATTTTTGAAAATAACGTAGAAGCTCCACGGATTTTAGTTAGCTTAGAATAAAGTGATGTGGAATAACTGATAAATTTGTTTTCTGTACTTTGACTTAGTTTCTTCGACCACTTTCACAATTATGAATGCATTATAAGCACTGGGTATAAAGCGACCCCATCCACATGCAAGGGTTTCGCACTCCTTTTTATTTTCGTTTCCTTGTTTTTTTTTTTTGCTTTGCTTTGCGCTTTTCATTTTTTCTTTTGAAATCCCAGTTTGCTGTTTATTTTTAGGTTGCGGCACACGCTCACGCCCCCACTAAGTAACATACCATCATCATCACCGTTCACCGCTCCTCCTCACACCTTTCGCCACAATACCATCGCTGGTGGTGAACTCCACACCAACAGTTGGAGGGAGGCCTGCTCGCAGACGCCTTGGCTGGGTGAATTTTTGTAACGCCAAACGTTTAGTGTCGAAGTTAAGTACGAAAACGTATTTTCAATATCAAAATTATTATTATTAGCTGCAATCGATGCAATGAACGTTGTGCTGGACGTTTGGATTATGGCCCCGTCGATGGTTGAGTGAATGAACAGAACAGATGTAATGGCAATGAATCAGCTAACGTTGACCAACGCACAATCATACATAGATATATTTTATAAATATTTCATATAGATACGAGAGAATATATAGGTATGTCGGTTTGTTGTTGGTATATTGATTTGTGCAAATTCAAGTGCTTATGTTTGTAGATTTGTATGCACAATAAGTATGTGTATAAATATTACAAGTGTGTGCAACGACAGTTAATGCCTCTGGTACCGCAACCAAGTGTTCATTGTATGCACATTAGGGTGAGTCAAATATTTTTCGGTTCAATCTTATGTCATTTTCGGATTAAACAGATAATTCTGGGAGGGAAATAGAAGAAATCATAGCTCGGAAATGACGCTTTTATTTTGAATTTGTTTTCGCACAAAACTTTCAAACCTTTTAACCAAATTAATAATTTAATCAATTTCAACACAATAAAGTGCAATTTTCAAGTGACTAAAAACGTGTGTTACAAATTACTTTAAATAACGAATTGTTTTTCATTCATTATTCAAATATATTCGACCACCACAGCCATTCAAAATTATTGAAATGATGAATGAAAATCTATTCGTTATTCAGCTATTTATACAAATTAATCTATTTTAATTCAAAATTATTTGTATAAAGAATAAAAATCTGTTCGATGTTTTTTGAATTATAAATGAAAACCTATTTGTTATTCCAAATTGTTTTTATGATGATTACAAATCTATTTGTCATTCAAAATTTTTTGTTTTATGAATGAAAATCTATTCGTTGTTCAAAGTTTTTTGAGCAATGAATAAAAATATATTTGTTTTTTACATTTCGTGAAATGGTGAATAAAAATCTATTCGTTATTCAACCTTTATTTAATGAAGAATGAAAATCTATTTGTTGTTAAACATTTTTTTAATGATAAATACAAATTTATTCGTTGTTCAAATTTTGTTTAATGATGAATGCAAATCTATTCGTTATTTAACTATTTGTGAATAGTAATATATTCGTTATTCAAAATTACTTGTATAATGAATGAAAATCTATCTGTTGTTCAAAGTTTTTCGAATAACAAAAAAAATCTATTTGTTATTCAACTTTTATTTAATGATGAATAAAAATCTATTCGTTATTCAAAATTTTTTGAATGATGAATGCAAATTTATTCGTTGTTCAAATGATGAATGCAAATCTATTCGTTACGAGTACACAAAATTATTTTAATGAAGAATGAAAATCTGTTCGTTATACAATACAAAAGGAAATAACGAATGGTTTTACAACATATTTTGAATGATGAGCAAAAACCATTTTGATATTCAATTTGTACGATTAAGACCTCTTCTTTCCTCCCCATTTTTACTTAAAACTATCGATCGAACACTTCGACACACCCTAATTTTTATGCTTGCTGCTGTTGCTGTTTGTTATTGTTGTTATTGCTGCGATTGCACTTGCGCTGGTCACAAGTGTCTGGTTGCCTCTGGCCGCCTGCATGCCAACCTTAGAGCCGCCTGCTAGGAAGGCAAGCAGTCGTCGTCGTCGTCGTCGTCGTCGTCATCATCATCATCACCGCCGCTGTCATACAAAATTTCCACAAGCGCTCAGGTGGTTCAGGTGGTTCAGATGCTTTAGCTGGTGGCAATAACTGCTATTGTGCCAGATGTATACATATCTATATATTTGCTGGTGTTGTTGTTAATCGTTTGAGTTAAATATTGGTCGCTAGCTGTTGGCCGTGTTTTACCTTTTACGTATTAACTGCGTCGGTGGTGGCTGGGGTGGCGGCATCGCTTTAATAAAAATGAAATAAGTGTTCGCGTAATACTTGTACTTTTATTGGAATGCGGCAAGCGAAACATACACAATTGTTGTTGTTGTTGTTGTTGTTGTTGTATTTGTTTAGTTTATTTTTTCGTACTTTGCCATCTGACATAAATATCTGTTTTTAGTCGGATTTAATGTGTAGTAAATACTTGAACCTGACAGTGTGAGCGGAAAGTGTTTGGCCACATCGGTGCATTGGAATATTTCACTTTCGAAAGGAGTGCTAAAATCCGCTATCAAATTTAGTACACTATTAAACACAATGTGTGTGGTCCACCCACTGCGGGCTCAGGGTCAGCTCAAGTAAAGTGGAATTCGTACTCTTCACGAGAAGGTATAAAGTGCCTTCGGTGGCTCCACCGGTACTAAATGGTATCCGGTTAAGTATTTCTACAAGTGCCAAATTTCTAGGCGTTGTTTTAGATAGGAAGTTGAACTGGAAAGAGAACCTGGTTCAACGTCATGAAAAGGCTTCCATAGCCCTCTACACATGTAAGAGAGCCATAGGCAGGAAATGGGGTCTTAATCCCCGGATCTGTCGGTGGATTTTCACAGCGGTCGTCAGACCAATTCTCCTATATGGGGTGATCGTATGGTGACCTGCATTAGACAAAGAGGTTAACCTCAGGCTACTCACCAAGATGCAAAGATCTAGTATGATCTGCATAAGTGGGGTGCTCAGAACCACGCCGAATGAGGCTTTGAACGCCATTTTAGACCTCTTTCCTTTAGATTTGGTCAGACAACAGACGGCAGCGATGACTGCCTTGCGACTAAGAGAGACATCCCAGTGGCACCCTGAAAGCGAAGGGCACTCTAGTATTTTGAACAAGTTCTGCTCTATTCCGAGCAGCACGGACCGGTGTGCTTGGACATCGGTAAATGAAAGTAACTTTATTACACGAATTCCAAGCAGGGAGGAGTAGAAACCTGAGTTTCATACTCCACCTGATAGCATTGTCATCTATGCAGATGGCTCGAAACTCGATAATCAGGTTAAATATTCAATAGAGTGTGCTAAAAGAAATTTTTTTGGAAACTTAAATATTCATACGTTTAAAGCAAAAAAATCCTTGAAAATTGAGTCAAAAATTTAATAAGTAATATGAATGTAATTTTGCGTTTTATCTTTAAAATTTCAAATTGTAAATTTGGTATTTTTTAAAATCTTTTTTAAGATATTTTTAAAGTCTAAAATATTAACTTTAAAACGAAGTAGGAACCATTAATGCTATTATTAGAAATTTTTCATATATGCAAAAAAAAAAGTAGATAGATCCACGGAATAGTGAAATTTAAAATTTTGCATAGCTTACGAATGGCTTTGTTTTTCCTTATACATTGCTTTTATGTACATATATGTATATCGTAAAAAAACAAAACTCTGAAAACCTGATGATTCCACTTTATCTAGAAATATTTGTAGAAAGCACGGTGAAGACTTCTACCCGATTCCAGAAAATATAGAACTGGAGCGACTTAAGATGGTTTTCTGCCTTAGGTCCAATGACAACTGTTTTCCAATCGCAGGTATTTGCTATACTTAAGGTAACAAACTGGAAAGTTGACGAAAGATGACCCGAATATCAAATCAGAGGCTACAATGAAAGTCAAGCTGCACTAAAGGCCTTGGAAACTACTCGTACCTCTTCAAAAATTGTCCAGGAAACTAAGTTGAGGCCGAACTGTGTTGCATAATAACCAAGTGCTTCCTGAAAAGGACAGAACGATTACCCTAAAACCACACACATTGTCCCCATAGACATCATTGACAACCCGAATGTGCAGAGGTTGTCTGGAGGATGAGAATATTACTGAAAATTACCTGATTTTGCTAGACTGAGTTGTCACATATTTTTACCAGATATATTAAGCATCAAAAATCTCATTATAGGAGGGATCAACAAGCTTATCAGATTCACTAAAGAGTCTGGAAATTTTGTGGAGGATAAATGAAGTTCCATCCCCAGAAGAAAAGGGACCAAATGGCTCATGGGGAATGGAATATTTTCTGATCATCGAGTGGGCTTTGCTTGTATGTCTGGTTAGGGGTAAGTCCCCAGAAGTGTATGTTAAGTCAATTGCATCTTATTGATTTGAACTAAGCACGTGTAAGCTCGACGAATTACTTGTTTTGTTTTTTTTTTTTTTAGTGAGGAAGATGCATTGATATCAGAACTACCCAAAAGCTGTCTGTGTGAAACTTGAATCCGAACTAAACCTACTTCCATCTAAGTATCATTCCCCCCGGTACTACTTCCTTCTTACATTTTAACAATTCTTTCACTTTTGAATTTCAAAAAAAAAAAAAACTTCCTCATAAACTGAACTGAACTGAACTGAACTGAAGACCTTCTGAAAGGACTAACCTCAGAGCCTGCGGCACCGCCTCGACTTTCCAGGCTTTAATTTAAACAAATTTTATTTAGGAGATCGCAGATGGGGTAGAGCGTTTTTGTATACAACGTTGTTTTTGCGGTCCGATGTCAAGGAGCGGTATGTATTTCTATTCTATGCAAAAGTTGCTACTGGGGTGATGGCATTGCTGCGATTCATCCAAGGCGAATTCATACAAGGTGGTGTTATAAGTATAACTGCAAAATTCCCATGTATTTTGTTTTTGCTTTTGCGTAAGAGTTGTCAAAATTTACTTACATTTTGTTTTTACTTTTACGGCTTTTGAAAGCTCGTATGCAAAAGCAAGGCGTATTCAGTTATGTGGTGGCAGTAGCAGAAGTGAATTTATTCACAAAATTTACATGTATTTTGTTTTTGGTGTTTGGTGTGGCAATTGTCAAAGTCAGTCTAAGGCGAATTTTTTGAGCGAATAGAGAAAATCAAGGCGAATTCATACAAGGTGATAGGCGATGAATGCTTGGTTGTCTTTCCAAATTCGCTCTGTTTTGTTTTGTTTACACTAACAAAATACATAAGCAAACTGAGCGAATTCAGTTTTTGACATTTCATACGCAAAATTACACTAACAAAATACACAGCGGATTCGCTTTGTTTATCTCGCTATCACCTTCTTTGGATTCACCTTGAGATAAAATATAAAACAAATAAAAAATACAGTGGCGTGCAACACCGGTCGACCTTTTTACAATTTACCATGGTTTTTCATGATACAAATTCTTTTGTTAATTTTATGTACAAATCTATATGGTTGATACCATAACGCAGCCTCTATAAATTAATATTTCAAATTTAAAAAAAAATTTATAGAGACTCAGGACAAAAGTTTAGAAGAGTTTTTATTTAATTTTAGTATAAAATATGTATCTGAACTTACGTTGGTTCTCAATATGTAGGAGGTTGGGTTGCGGCAATATTGAGAGTTGTGCGTTCCTTAGCATAAGGGAATTACCCAAACGCCTACGGCGCACTTACGAGTTCAATATACGATGAGCTAATTTTTAACCCGCCTGTGCGAGAGTATCCGCAGATAGGCGGAAATAAGAAGTCCAATATTTCCCTCTGCTCGAATAATTCATCACAAGGGTATTCTGCTTAGCCCACTTTTCGGTTATCAGACAAAGCTCATGTATTTTCCTATATAAGCCACTTACTATATTTTTTATTGACCAACTCGCTTGTGTCATAATTTTTTCTACACACTGTTCACAAAATATCTACACCTTCCCCATTGTGAGCTTGCGGTAAAAATGTTTTTGCTTTTTTGGCATATCACATTTTATGCTTAATAGCCGCCAATCAACTTTGGCAGATGCGCAGCCACCGACCGTTAATTTTGTGCTGTAGCGCTGAAAATAAAAAGAAAAAAAGAATGCAAAAACATTTCGTTAAAAATGTGAATTATGTCATATTAATTTAATGACGTTTAAACCACGTGTTGCCAGCCCAGCATTCGGCAGCAGGTACTTGGTAATATATTTTTCGTTTTGGATCTTTTTCGCCAAAAATTGTAAAATTGTAAAGCTAGGCTTTGATGAGGTGCGATTATGGTGTCATAGAATTTTATAACTGAAAAACTTGGCATTTAAATGCAGACACAAGTTTATGTTCATATGTGTGTGTGTGTGTGTGTATTGGCCGGCGCGAAAATATCGTAAACAACTCAAATTAGTCACACCTAATATTTTTCGTAATTGTTTAGTTTATGTTCCCTTGTGGGGGTCAACATCAAATAAAATTTTCATTACAAAATATTACTTTTCTTAATAAAGTTGAAAACGTTTTGCATAAAATATTTATTAGCTGTGCACGACCAAATTTTCGCGTCAGCACAATGCACACTGCGAGTTTTCGGTGAATAAAGTAGAAATTTGTTTAATGATTTTCTATCGTAGCACCAAAACTGGCCAAACGGTAGCAGAGTTGTATAGTGAGAAAACGTTTGCCTTTTTTTTTGCTGTAAAAATCTTAAATTTTTACATCAGGACAACATTTCCTTACCTCTGCAAGACATTTTGTTTTTTCAAAAAATGGCATTTTATATAAAAATTTTGCGGCATCAAATTCTCTACCTTTTTTTCGAATCAAATAAAATAAGTTTGGAGACTAATCAAAAGGTAGTTATTTTAAATCTAAAGTTATAGAGCTATAGATCACAAACCCTATATTTTATTAGCTATGTTTTAAAGAATATAGGCACTAAGAATAACAATTGCAATAACAAACTTTGATGCAATTGATTTAAAGTCGCCATCAAAGCAGAATAAAAATATTATTTCGGTAAGCAAATCGTCGAAAACTTTTATATTTTAGGTAATATATTTCGCATGTTAGCAATCGAACGAGACCCTGTGTTATCGTTCTTCTGCCTCCCAGCTGAAAAACCCATCTGAAGAACGGAGGTTAGTTCAGCAAACTAGGGCTAGTTTTGATTGCTCTGCGATGAAATACGGACACAAAAGGCTAAGGCTTGCCACCTTAACTAAACAACCGAAGAAAATATCAAAATATGGAATCAATTTAATAAAAATATCATGCGAAATTCCCTTATGCTGTATTCAGATTAAAAACTTAATCGCAATTATCGTAACTATCTCGCCAATCCGCCTGATTTTACAAGGTTTCACCGTACAAAGATGTGACAAAAAAAATCTTGACACCGCGAAGATCAGAATTTAATTCACATTTAGTTTTTCTGTGCAACCCTGACAATGTCAAACGACAGTGAAAACAAAACAAACAAAGGCTAATTCATATAAGGTGGTACCTTTGCGTGAACTAAATGCTGGTTCTATCTTCCCCTTGCATGGTGAAAATTTCAAAATTGTTTGTTTTGATTTAGTTTTCCCACGCTATTTTCGTTCGAACTTTGAAATTCACACTTTCTTTCTTTATTTTTACTTTCAGCCCGTTCGTTTATGGTTGTCTTTCTTAGTTTCTCTGTCATTCCCTCCACTCAAAAGCAAACAAAATATACCTGAATTTTTTTTATTTACAATGACGATACCGCCTTATATGAATTGCAAACCTGATACCACGGAGTGGATAGCAACAGTCACTGATGCGGATTAACTTCGATAACTTAAGAAGATTAACTTTTGATTTGGACATGGTGTTATTTGAACAAACAGCAAGTGAGAGATCTCCAAAAAGTTGTAATATTTATTAGAGCTCTAAAAAGCATCATGCATTTCAATGTTTCCTTTGCAGACGCCAATCACAATATATTGGAAATATTTCGAAGGTCTTGAAGTTAATCTCTTTTAACAAGAACATACAATTAACTTTTTCAATCAAACAAGTATCGTAGGCTAGGCCTAAGGTTCATAGGTTTCGTAATGAGTTCCTTGGATAATTGCTTAACGTAAATAGTAGAAATGGTTTCTGCACTCACTGCAGTTTGTGACAGTGCCCTTGATATTGTGGGGACCAAACAAGTGAGTTTTTTTTTTTGATAAAATCAAACAATGACAGCTGAAACTGATCTCATTTGATTGGAGGTTTTTTTTTGAAAGAGAGCATCTCCATTCGAAAGAAGTTAGATAACATATCAGCTATAATATTTTTATAACTAGACAATATGTTAATTAATTTAATTATTGAAGGAAATCTATTTAAAATTTACAATCAGGGATAGAAAATAGCTGTTATTTCTGAAAATTGTCATTGAACAATTCACTATGAAGGAATTATTCTAAAACAATGTGTAATATCGATTTTTTTATTTTACTACGAATCGAATTTTAAGATAAATTTTTATTTGCTATTTTTATGGAAAATTAAAAAAAAAATAGTATTTATTTTTGAT
The DNA here is from genome assembly GCA_951828415.1 of Anomoia purmunda. Lineage (NCBI taxonomy): Eukaryota > Metazoa > Arthropoda > Insecta > Diptera > Tephritidae > Anomoia > Anomoia purmunda. The sequence goes on from OX639993.1 coordinate 23,518,829, forward strand.
TTTTATTTGATAAATATAAAATAACAATTATTTTTGCATTTTGCTTTTAAAAATCATAAGCAACAGTTTTTTTTATTTTTATTTTTTACAACCAATTTAATACCGATTTCTTATTTTACCAAAGAATCTATTTTTAAAATAAATTTTTTTTTGAGCAAATTTAAAAAAAAACAGCCGTTTTTATTTTAAAACTCAAAAATAACTGTTACTTTTGATTAATATAATTTTTTATAAAATACAAATAAAAATTAAATGTTATTTATGATTTATATTTTATAATTGAAAAAAAAACACTTATAAATCAGTCACTGACTTTTATTTTGTTAGTTACACTTATAAAAATTATTTTAATTTTTCTCAGAAAACAAGTTGTTGTTTATAAATAAAAGTTTACAATAACTGTTAATTTTGATTTATAAAATAAAAACCAAAAATAACTGTTATTTATGAGTTTTTAAATAAAAATTGTTTTTTTTTTAAATAAAAATCAAAACCAAAAATAACCGTTATATGTGATTTTTAAAACAATAATAAAAAATTACTGTTAATTACTAAATAATTAAATAAAATGTACAAAATATTCTTTATAGAATGATTTTTATAATAAAAATTGTATCTATTTATAATAAAATTAAGATAATTCTGCGTCAAAGTTAAGAGAGTATTATCGAAGTAACTTACAAATTAAGCGAAAACAAAGCTCGGCCGGCTTTGTATAATTAACCAGATTTAGAAACTTTTTGCACTTTTTCCGCAATTAATTTTTTTTGCATACAATAATTCTCTTTGAAATTTTCCACATTCGTTTACTGTTACCTTTGCCCATTATGTTGGTGCAGGGGAAATTCCGCATTGCAACTGTCTACATGTAAATGTCTGATTTATGGCAATGCGAAGGCAACAATGTCATAAAAAATGTACTACAAGTAGTATAAAATGTTCGTTTGCTTATATAGAATTGATTTAAACACGAATCTGATTGTTCTCAGATGTTTCCATATACTACATATGTATATATGCCATACCTATTGCATATGCAAATGAAGACAATTACGGATTTTACTATTGATATAATAGAACTTATTGCAAAGCCATTAAAAGTTAAAAGGCAAAAAAATATTTTACAAATACACTTAGGTCCTTTTTTATGCGGTATATGCGTTCCTCAGACAGCCGCATAGAAAAATCTGTATAATAAAAATCTTTTTTAATTGCATAGAAAAACAGGGGATGCGTTCCAGCATTGCATCAACAACCTCATAAATTCAGATACTTCAATTAGGAAATTTCAAAAAATGGCACACAAATCCAGTAAGCAAATTAAAACAATTTATTTCTTCACTTCAGCACTTAAACTGAGCATAAATTTAATATAAGGAAATTTGGTTCATATTTTAATGAACAAAAAAAAAAAACAAAAATACCACAATAAATACAAGCATTATGTTACACACTAAAAAAGTAAAAACAATTTCGAAACAAGTAAAACTGCTGAAACGAGAAAATGGTTAAAAAAATAGTATAAATTTAAATCAGCATAAAAAACCGCATAAAAGAGGACCTGACTAATAGTCTATTCGTCTGTCCGTCTATATGTAAATTTGTCAATGTAAATCTCGCGCTTATTTTAAATAACTAATAAGGAAAGTTCACTCAAACCCTTCATAAGACTAACTTCATACAGGGTGGGCCAAAAGAAACCAAGGGGTGTAAGAGTTTAATTACTTTTTCGTTTATTAATTTTTTTTTATTTTTTCTTTCAGATTAATATATAATAAGGGAAATTTTTTTACACTAAGTATGAAAAATGATGTCTCTTAAATGACCACCGTTTTCAGCTTCGCACTGATGGGCTCTTTTTAGAGCATTTTCCATAACATCTTTCAAAACTTGTGGCTGTAGCGTTCGAATTTCTGCAACAATGTTTGCCTTGAGTTCAAGGATTGTCTCTGGCTTGTTCACATACACTCGCTCCTTCAAATAACCCCAAAGAAAATAGTCGGGTGCTGTCAAATCTGGTATCGCGCTGGCCAAATAATTTCCGAATTTCTGGAAATTATTCGCCCTCCAAAAATTTGACTTAAAAGTGCCATTGTGTCTCGGCAGTATGGGCAGTGGCTTCGTCCTGCTGAAACCACATACCTGGTCTGTTTTCAAGAGCAGGACGTAAAAATTTTTCTATCATAAACCGATACCGCTCTCCATTTACGGTTACAGCACTTCCATCTTCATTCTCGAAGAAGTAAGGCCCAATGACATTTTCAGATGTGATCCCACACCATACTATACACCTGATGGAGTGCAATTGGCGTTGAAGAATGGCTCTTGGATTTTGAGAACCCCAGAACCTACAGTTCTGCTTATAATTCATCACTCATAATCAAAGTTTTAATAAAGTTGATTTCATTTCTGGCCAACTCTTGAAATTTAACTGCAAAATTTAGATTAGAAAATTATAAATTCTCCAAGTGTTGTCTATATAATCTGAAAGAAAAAATAAAAAAAAATTAATAAACGAAAAAGTTATTAAACTTTTACACCCCTTGGTTTCTTTTGGCCCACTCTGTACTTAGCGCAGGTATTTCTCTAGGTAAGCTTTTTAACAAACTAAAAAATTATTATTATAAAGAGTGATTCATTTTTAGACAATTCGTAAAAAATAAATAAATAAAAATCCAATAAAGTCAATTTGATAGTAAAATCTTTGCTATCATAAAAAAAAGAGTAGTCTTTTAGTTTATTTGCTTAAGATTATTTGTTATTATTTAATGTTTGCGGTTAAAATGTTCGGATTTCGAAGATTCGTAGCCCCAAAGAATGGACTCTTAAAATGTGATATCAAAATATCCAGTGGCATCGTACATTAGGCCAAATCGGTTCACATAGGTTAGGTTGGATTGCAGCGGCTCATTTAGGCCAGTAATAGGAGGGCTATTGTGTTACCACAAAGAAAAATTAGTACCATCCGAAGAAGAAATTACCCCTCACCAAACCATTTGGCCTCACTGATGAACCTCAACTGGCAATTTACCTCGGTGCTTGAAACCTCACTAAAGTCATCCAAAAACGGTGATCCCAGATACCGCATCCTACTTTTGGACAGTTTAGGACACTTACACAGTAAATGCAATATCGTTTTCTCCTATCAGACAGTGCGTTCTTTATCGGTCCACATACAAAGGAAAAAAAACTGTCAAAAACCACCTCCTGTCTGAGGGCATCACAATTGGCCATGTGACTACCAAGTGGACTCTCTCTCTTTTTAATTAACCTAGTCCTCTACCTAGAGGCATATGTGGATATTATTTTGTAAAAAAAAATTTAGGGTGACCCAAAAAACCTAACAAATAAAGTATCTCTTATAATTGTACCATTTATTCCCAGCGATTCTCCGATGTTAGTGTAAAACACTCAACGAATGCCATATTTTCTTCAAAACTGTTTTAATCTCCAAAGTCGTCCCTCACCAGTGAAGTTTTGTACTCGAAGTTGCAATATTTTTTCTGAAAAATTGCAAGTTATCAAAATTATTAATGTGAGAGGAGAATGTAACAATCGTCGAGTGCTTGACAAAATTAAATACATTGCTTATAAAAATCGGATATCGTATGACAAAACTTCGACAAGTTATTCATTTACGGTGCTCTACATTTTTTTTCCTTCCAAGATATTATCCACATAAGATTTGATTTAGGAGGTAGGGTTTTCGAAAGATGCAGTCATAAAATCAATCATAGAGGCTCTGCCGAAGCCTTCATTCACTCCTTTCAGGAATATACAAAATTTAAATTAATTTTTATTACTGCATATTTGTGTAAAAATTAAATTTTCAATTTTATTTTACTATTTACATATGTATTTTTGTTTTCGCATTCCGGTGTCCTGGATTCGAATCCTGACCAGAGTAAGTAACATCAATTATTATGGAAAAGCTTTTTCGAATAGCGGTCGCCCCAGTATTGTAAACCTTTTTCGTTTGACACCAGTCTAGTATAATTTTCGCTATCTTATCAATTAATTTGAATCAACGACCTTTGAAAAGCGCCAAATCTCTTAAAAAATGTTTTCGTATAAACACCTTTGTTTCAGAGAAAATCTTTTATATTTTAGTACTCAAGCTTAGAAATTGCATTAAATGAATATTTTAATATTTTAACTTAATAAGTTCACTTTGTTTACTCTGCAAAGTGAGTGGCAACCTCCTCCAAAGCAATTTTCAATATAAAGATTTCTGTCGTTCCTCGTTTGGGACCCATATTTTAATTGATTTGATTAGAGCTATAATTTTAATATTTCTTTTTAAACTGGTGGCAACACTCTCCAAAAATATTTTTGAAATAAAGCTTTCTTAAAACCTTTAATTTGGTACTCATATTGTAAAATGTAATTTATTTTGTAATCTTAGTTAATTTGCATTTCAACTGGTGGTAACCTTCTTTTAAAACATTTGGGAAATGTAGCTTTATCAAGCTTCTTACATGTGATACACATATTGCATTATTTGATTTTATTGAATTTAACCTTTTAAACAGATGGCAACTCCATTTAAAAAATCGATTCAAGGATAACAAATATAACGTACTATATATGTGCTAAATCTTATCCAGATATATCCAGTCGTGAAATAGCAATATGTGAGTGAGTGAGTCACTCCGACGTTTTCGGCTAAAGAGCCTAGCAGGATCTGCAACGTCTGGTCATCAGTCGGTGCGGATACGGGTGGGCGTCGGACTTGGAGCAAGCTGCTCGCTATATAGATGTGTTTTTAAAAAAACACCCCAGTATCTGGTGCTGCGTTAGCTTCCAAAGAATAATTCTGATATGCCTCGGTTGAGATCCTTCTATAGGCAACGTATTATGGTCTATGATTTCATAGCCTTCAGCCGGAATGTCCGAGTCCTTAATGGGGAAGTTGCCACTGCCTGGCTGGATGATGTCCTCGCGAAAGTAAAGACTGACATCACTGCCATCCAGAAAATGAAATGGACGGGATCAGGTAAGAAAGCCATTGGACCTTGCTAAGTCTACTGCAGCTACATTTAAAGGGGCACAAGTTCGATGTGGGATTTCTGGTGGAGGAGAGACTTCATCGTCAAGTACTGTCGTTCGCTGCAGTGGCACGAATCGCATCAAATCCAGATTCTTGAACTTCTTGCTGATTTGTGTCCAAGCCTCGACAGAAGAGAAGGACGATGTGATCAAAGATCACTTCTATGAGCGCTGCCTCCGTCACTATATCAATATGGCGGCTTCAATGCCAGGATTGGTAAGGAAGGGATCTTTAGCTACACTGTCAGAAAATTCAGTCTACATGATGAAACCTCCGCTAAGGGGCTGAGACTGATCGACTTTACCGGGACCCAAAATAGGATGGTCTGTTGTACCAGATTTCAGCATAGGACGATTAACCATGTCATGCGGCTTTCTCCAGCTAGATCACATTGCGATAGACGGAAGGCATGCCCGCAGTATATTAAACGTACGTACACGCCGAGAATCAAACATAAACGCAGATCATTATCGTGTAGAAGTCAAGATGTGCATACGCCTGTGTGCAGCAAAAAACGTGCGTCAAAATACACATGGAAGGTTCGATGTCGAAAAGCTGCAAGCGCAACAGACAACACCAAAAATCATCACTCCACTCTCAACCTTTCTTACTGAGATCAGTGGAATTCCCGAGCATTGGGAGCACACTTTTCTATCACTGCGAACCGACGATGGGGATGATCTTGGATTTCAGCGAGCTGAAACGAAACAACCGCCAATAAGGCCATACTACGATCGGGCGTAAGGCGAGTTTTTTGGGAGCGCCAACCGGAATTGAAAAAGAAAGAGCAACGTATTATTCCAAGTAAGAAAAACAAAGACCGAAATACGTGAGTGCGAAGAGTCTGGGATGCTAGTCCACATGAAAAGCGTCCGAGAATTTTATCAGAAGGAACGATGAACGAAAACCACACTCTACAAGACTCTCATCACGCCCGTGCTATTGTATGGTGCAGAAGGATTGACGCTATGGCCATCGAAAGAGATGGACCTTGAGGTGTTCGAGAGAAAGATTCTCCAAAAGATTTTTGGACTATATCTTTGCGACGGCGAATATCGCAGACGATGGACCGATGTCATATCATATGTATGAAAGAAAATGGCGCAGTCCTGAAATTATTCGACCACCAGTGGATAGCAGAGGAAGAGGAAGGCCTCCTCTACGTTGGAACTTGGTTTCTCCGGTTGGCTCCAGTTAGCAAAGCAAGGGAACGACTGAATTGAATCACGGGAATATTTTCGAATATTTTCGATTCACTCTAACATACAAAAAACACCTAATCCATATACCAAAAATTAAGAAAATCGCTGCATGTAAGTACAAGTATAATAAACTAAATGTTAAAACTGCAAAAACGAAAAAAAATTAAAATAACCACACAAAAAAAAAAATAAATTTATAGTAAACGCAAAGAGATCAGCCAAGTCAACGCCATAAATCAAATGTTGAACATTTTTGCGATCTGCCGCCACCGCTGGCACCACCTCCACACAGCGGCGGTTGGTAGTTGCACCACTTCACTGACAGCGGTGGTGGTGGCGGTTCAGGTGAGTGGCAGTGCTTAGAACGCCACATGTGGCCGCAGTGGCACACACTTACACACACACACACACACACTAAACGTACTAAACGGTATTCATTCATTTGTTGTAGTTGTTTCCATTTTTGTTTCCGTTTTTGCTTTTTTTCTATATTAATTTTTGTAGTCTAACTGAACTTAAGTTGAACTGCGTTGCTGCGTCGCGCGTTGCCCGTCTCCTCACCACATTGCAGGCCACCGCTGTGCTCTGTGTGGTTCTGCAAAAACTTAGCTATGTATGTGTGTGTGGATATTTAGATAGCACAATTCACTCTGCATTGCGTCGCTCAACATTCGCCTGCTGCCAATGACGATTATTTATGAGCGACTTTTGTGTGATTATGGTAATTAGGTCATCATTTATGTAAAGCGGCGGCGGCGGCGGCAGCTAAACGCAAATGTAGCGCAATAAACGCGCATATTGGATTGTGGATTGTAGTTGTTGCTGGCAAAGTTAGTGCTGTTATGGTTTTAGCTATACGCGGTTTGTTTTTACTTTGCTAAAATGTTTGCCACGAAAAAGTGCAAACTCACTCACTCACTGCTTCAGCCACTTATTCACTGGGCGCCTGCGCATAGCCGGTTGCTTTCATTCATTCATTCATAAATCAAAATGCGCCATAATTCGCTGACAACAAATATTCTCTAAGTACTTGTGGGTATTTTGAATTTTATTTTATTAATTTTTTTTTTCATTCACTACATATTTCTTTCGAATATTTAAACTGTTTAAAATTCATTGGACTTGATGTTAATGTTTATTAGTTAATTTGACATTTTGCAAGACTTTTTGTGTATGTATGCGGTCGAATACGGCTACTAGCTACATTAAAGCGTGTTGTAAAACTGTAAATGCGTGGAAAAGTGGCAACATGTGATTACAAGCGGCCCCGAAATGCCAACAATCTAAACGATGGCAATAAAATTGTTTAATTTGATTAATGAATTATTTTGGTCTGTACTTGTTTAAGTCTGCAAAGCACTTGCAATAGTTTGGTGTAAATGAGGAAGTTGTAAGCCTAAATTTGTTGTCGACATAATTTTAATAAAATATGAGGAAAATTTGTATGGGCGCTAAGTAAAAAGAAAAAGTTTTTTGCTAAATTTTAATAAACAAACAGCGCGATTACAATTCCTAGTATCCGAAGGTGTTAGATTAGTGTAAAAAATCCCGGTTGACCTGCCCTACCTTTATTTATTTATTGATTCCCTATGAGGATGCATACAAAATTATTTATTTGCTTTCTTTAAATCCAATAACTTAATCAATGTAAATAATTTTTCTCAAACAAAATTATCAGAGATCGCGAATAAGGCATTTCTAGTTCTATATCATATACTCGTAAATTGTGTATACTATAATTGAAATCGACGTTTCAAACAGGTGTAACCCTCATAAAAATATAGCCATAAGGCATCTCGTCCCCGAAGTGATCGAAGGGGGCAACACTCATCAAAATATAGCCATAAGCCTTCTCATAATCGAAACACATCATTTGACATCTCTATTTCAATAATGTATATGTAATTTATCTGAATTCCACCTTTCAAACAGGTGGCAACTCTATTTGAATTGTCGGCGTAAGCCTTCACGTCATCGAAACTCACCATTTGATACACATATTTTAAGTTTTCATATAACTTGTGTATAATTAAATAAAATTTGACTTTTCAAAATCCAACTGTGAAGCTTCTTCTAGCCGAGGTGAACCGTCTTACACGCATATTTTAGTATTTCACATAACTTGCGTATTATTTGATTAAATCTGACTTTTAAAACATGTGGCAGCCCTATTAAAAATATAGTTATAAAAAGGTGGCAACTCTCAACAAAGCCTAGCCACAAGACATCTCGTCCCCGAAACACATCTTTGACACCCATATTTTAATAATGTATGATTTTCCTGAATTTCACCTTTCACACAGGTGGCAACCCTATTAAAAAATACCGCCATAAGCCTTCTCGTCATCGAAACTCACCATTTGACTCAAATATTTTAAGTTTTCAAATAACTTTTATATAATTATATTAAATTTAACTTTTTAAAAGGTGGCAACCCTCTTAAAAAACCAACTATGAAGCTTATTATCGCCGAAGTGAGTCATCTTACACACATATTTTAATACTTCATATACAATAACTTGCGTATTATTTAATTAAATTTAACTTTTCAAACATGTGGCAACTCTATTCCAAATATAGTTATGAACTTTCTCCTCACCAAGGCGAACTATTAGATACCCAGATTTTAAACTTCAAATGACTTGTTTATACATACTTTAAAGTCGACCTTTCAAACAGGTGGCAACGCTGCTCAAAATATAGACGAACACTTAAGTAATGTACAAACATCCTTTTTGTATATACATAGATGTACTTATATATATGTATATATATTATAGATATAGAATACAGCACCGCATTAATTCCAACAGCAAGAATAATCATAGTTTATTTAGGCTCTCGTAAAACCCATACTCATATATATAATACATACACATATAAATAATACACACATTTAGTTCTCTGTTGCTTCCACGTCATACCGATATCATATCCGTGAGAAGACTTCAAATCCTGTTAATATTAAGTTTTTTTGTTGGATTGGAAGCCAAGCCAATGCACTAAATTGAAATGGAATGGAATGGAATTGAGGTAGGGCGGAAATTGGAAATTGGTTCTCCATGCGTTCAGGCATAATTGCCAAGTGCACTTCAGACCTGGTAACGATAAAAATCATTCAGGCTATTTGATCTGAGCTGAGCAGCTTATCGAGGGATAAAAAATGAACGTTTCCTTTCTTAAAAGTAGCCCAGTAGTACAGATGAATTGCTCTGTGCCATCCGCATCCTCCAGGTAGGGTATCCACATCGGGTCATCAATGATGCCTATGATGAAGACGTGCCGCCGCTGTGGATTGTGTCTTGTAGTCAACCAAACCAGGTTTCGTAACTCCCTCCTTCTATGTCTAATCTGCCCCCATGGGTTGTCAACCAGCTGCAGTTATATTTTCTGTCTTGAAGCCATCAGTGTGGAAAGTTCTCACCGAAAATCCCAAGAGGGCGGCTCTCGGCATCAGTTTTGTATTTGTGGTCAAAAACAAAGAGTTTTGCTCTGACAACATTCTTAACAACCCTCTGCACTCGGAGCTGTAAACATATGTATTACATTGTGTTCTCTTGGATCGTTAAATCCAGGGTAATGAAATCGCGATTATTCCTTTAAAATTAATCCAAACATACATAAAATGGAATCAATTTTCTTCGAAAGTAGTAAATATTTCTTAAGCGCCAATGCAATCTCGTTTTTCTTTTTTGAGAGCTGTGTTTCTGCAATCCAGACAGCTTTTCTTTAGTGTAACTATATCTAAAATTTAACTATCATTTTTTATTAAAAGAATTTACAAAAGGTCAAAACTTTGACTACTCAAACTAAGATGTGAACTTTCAAATTACTGACATAAGCATATCTTTTATTTTGGTTCCCTATATCAGAATTCACTTTCGGAACTGGAAAAAGTTTGAATTTGTCATATAGTATCCTACAGTAACTCTTTCGCTTCATTGAGACTCCCTTGTTTTGCATTCTATGTCGATCAGAAGTGCGATTCACTAATTTGTTTTAACGATATTCGCATTGTTAACTCATATTAACGAATATTTTAACGATTTTTCTATTCAGTAACAATTTTTTAACGATATTCGCTGACGCTGGATCAGCTGTTGTCGTTAGCTAGACGATTATCGAAAACTAAGCGACAACAAATACGAAGTTAACAGCTTCAATCGATAAAAAAAAATTCGTGATTTCATTTGCATGCAATTGAGAAAAGATAAATTCGATAATCTTCTGAATGTTGGACGAGGTGAGGAGGAAATAAGCCCATGCAACAGTAGATTGACATTTGCCTCGGGGTGTAGCTAAGTCTTGTAATCTTGTATGCAATATTAAATTCTCATTTCATGGTAAAATCAAATGTTTATATAGGATTCAAGTAAAAAAACACGAATATAGTTTATTTTTAATTTATATGTAGATAATAGATCCAAATAAACAAATTTAAATATAAAAGCTAAATAGCTTAGAGCGTAACACAATTCCTAAATGTAGACCTACTCCGCTGTACGAAGGTAATGGAGCGAATTTTGATAAGTTTCATTAACTTTTTGAAAATTACTAAATACAAATGATTTAATTTAAATCTATTACAAAAGCTATTTGATGTGGTTTCCGGACATTCATTGGAGTCATGATTGATGATTCCTCTACTAAAGGGTAGTCGGAAATTCCGCTGCAATGATGCTTTTGAAGTTTGAAATAAACTGGTATTTTATTTCCCTTGAATCAAATATAATAACAACGCGCTCAAATTTATATGCGGCAGTATGAACTCATCACATTCATTTGTTGTTTTTTTTCTATTCCTCTTTGTGTTTTTAGCTAATTTTGAGGGTTAGTTTGACAGAGGTGCTACTCTTTATCACTTTGAACAAATACAAAACGACAGCTGTTAAGTCTCGTTAAGAATGTGATAGGGAATCCCACAATCGTTACTGCAAACAACAAATGTTGTCGGCAAAAATTGCGATTGTCGAAACGTTTAAAGATAGTGAATCGCACTACAGAAAAGAGCGCAGAGAAAGAAGTTGAGGAAAGAGTCCGTTAACAGTTACCTTTCTTTTTGCTTCTAAAGCGAACATATGCCCTGTCTATCTAGATAATCAAATGGTTCGGAGCGTGGCATAATGTCTCATGGGGAGGATTGTCTTAATCCGGCTAGACCCGATGATAGAGTTGCCAAACGTTTCTTGGGTGCCAAAAATGGCGTCTGCAGGCTCTGAGGCGATTCTTTTCGAGCAGGGCAATATATACATATATACTAAGCAATCTTTTATTTAAGCGTTCGGAAAATTCAGCTAATTTAAATAAATTTGTTTCAAATTCTGCACTGCAGTTAGTTCAATGAATGGCCTCAGAAGGAAATAAAAAATTTTCAAATACATTTACTGAAATATCTACATATTTAATTCTAAGTTACTAAAGCAATAATATGCACTTAACGTAAATTGCAGTTAGCTAAGTTACCTAAGCAAGGGCATAAAGCTTTAAGTGTAAATATTTACGTACATACTTATACTATACAAATGTGTTCACTTATGTATTGAAACTCTGCGAATACAGTTGGAAAGGCGTGGCTTAGTAAGCGCTAGAAAAAGAAAGACAATAACATGAAAACAAATAACAAATACAAATTAATAATGGCGGTAGGTCGTATAAATCTTACGACATTCATATGTGTGTGTGTGTTGGGTTAATTAGAAAAGTAGCAAAATAGAGAGAGAGAGGGAGGGAGAGAGATAGTCGATTAACTTAGGCTAAATACAGGCCGAACGAACATTCATAAAACACAAAGCTTAAAACGCATTGTTACTTCTTCTGATCAATAAATTAGTTTTGTGCAGCGTTGTGTTTTAGATAATACTTCTCTTTGTGGTTTTTGTTGGGGTATAACTACGGTGACCATAAATATGAATCGAAAATGCAGGACAATTTTTCAAATGATATATGTATGTACATATTTTTATTTACGCAACATTAAAATAATAAAAAAAATATATATAAATATTTTTCAATCCAATTTTAACTTGAAACATAAATCACATTTTCTTCATTGGTATGCGTATTTTTTCATATGAGAGTACAAAAACTTATTGTAAATGATAAAATGCTTGTCAAAATAATAGCACATTGATATTTAAACCATTTTCCCTACAGTTCTTTAATGTTCATAAATTTTGTATAAGGTTTTGTTAATTTTATAACTACAACCAAATAAATCCACATTTCACACGTTGTACAAAAGTGATACAAAATTAACAAATTTTCACTAAAAATCAGGGACCGAAAATAATGATTATTTTGATATTTTCAATGAAAAAAAATCAAATGCTTCCGAACTTCAGATAATAGTTTTGAGAATACCCCTGTGTATATTTTTTCAAGCCCTATTCGAATCTGTTACGATTTCAAATTTGCTGAGCGATATCCATAAAATTTGTAATCAATAATTAAATACATTTTTTTATTAATCGATCAGAAAAATATAATTAAATATCGTGTTTTACTTTTTTGATCAAAAATAAAAATTCATTTTTGATTGTTATGTTTTCGATCTGAAATAATGATTATTTTGTGAGTTGTTTTTTTTTGATAAAAAATAATTATTATTTTGTAATTTATTTTTTTTTTATCAAAAATAATCATTATTTTTTGAGTTTTATTGTTTTGTTCAGAAATAAAACTCATTTCTTGAGCGTTATTTTATTTCTCGGAAATAAAAATTATTTTTTGAGTTTTATTTTTTTTGGCAGATCGAAAAACTCAAAACGCTCTATTGCTTTTGTATTAAGTTTTAGAGTACTATTTTTTTTTGCTATGCCTTTGTCATCACATGCACTAAAAAATGACATTTATACACATATATGTATGTGTGCATATGTATGCATTATTGCAAAAGTATCATTAAAACGAAAAACGTACGTACTAATTCATCTAAAATCGTAAAACAAAAATAATTACATAAGTATATACACATTTTGTATGCACATGCAAGAATGTGTGTTCATTTGTATGATAATATCTGCGGTTGTACGAGTATGGCATAGTAGCTTAAGATGAGTTAAGAAAGAAGTGAAATTGCTTTTATTGTTACCTGTAAGATGTAAGTAAAATTTCATTTATTTTTTATTTTGTAGTATATATATATTTTGTAGTATATATATACACATTTTGTATGCACATGCAAGAATGTGTGTTCATTTGTATGATAATATCTGCGGTTGTACGAGTATGGCATAGTAGCTTAAGATGAGTTAAGAAAGAAGTGAAATTGCTTTTATTGTTACCTGTAAGATGTAAGTAAAATTTCATTTATTTTTTATTTTGTAGTATATATCAATTTTTTTTGATAAAACTCATAATGATTACGGTCCCTGCTAAAAATCCGAATCTTTATAAAAAAATATTGAAATGCAGTTTTTTATAATTGCGCACTTTCTTCTTATTTTTTGAACATAAGCGTGACGCTGTTAAGAGAAAAAAAATTATTAAAAAAATCAACGGGATTTTTTAGCAACTTCAAACTTGAACTTAATTGTACTAAAATTTAACTGCATTTCCATATTTTTTATACAGATTCGGATTAAAAATTTTAATTTTTAGTGAAAATTTGTTAATTTTGTATCACTTTTGTACAAGGTGTGAAATGTGGATTTATTTGGTTGTAGTTATAAAATTAACTAAACCTTATACAAAATTTATGAACATTAAAGAACTGTAGGGAAAATGGTTTAAATATCAAGGTGCTATTATTATGGTCACAACAGGTACATATGTATGTAAGTATATCTAATTATTGATATTTTTGTGAACTATACATTTTTTTTAATAAATGATTTTTATTTTGTTAATACTCCTTAAATTCTAGGCAGGTAAGTTCATAGTTGCATTTTGTTATTAATATTGCTTTGATAGTTTCCACTTTTATCTGGGATTTTTCATCAGTCCACACGTTGTTTAAGATTGAAAAGATTCTTTCGGTTGGGGCATTTGAGCCTGGCAAACACAACGCAAATTCAACAACTTTTAAAATAATTTTAAAAGGTATAGAATTATTTTTAAAATGCATAAATATTTCAACCCATTTATCTACTACAGTTTTTTCACTGTTTTCCCATTCGTTTAATTTATCGGAAGTTAAATAATTTTTAACGAAAGAAAACTCGTCAAATAATTCACCATCATTTATATCAGTTTTATTTCTGATTTCCATGACGTATATTAAATTTCTTTCCACAGAATTCCAAGATGGTAATTTACGCAGAAGTACCAATTCCATCACTTCTACGTCTTTAAAGGCTTGATCCCACTGATTTAAATAATCAATGCAATTATTATAAAATTTTGTCGAGTTACTATTAAATTCATCTGCATATTTCATTCCCGTTTTATCCAACGCGGAAATTAAATTCCTTACAACTAGAGGTATAAAAATTTCATCACGGCGTTCGGTTATTTTAAATTTGAGTTCTTTAATAAGTAAGGCCACTTCTATCATAGAGATTTTCTGGGACTCAATTTGAAGAATATAAGTGTGGAAAAGAGATGCTTGAAAATGTGCAAAAAAAAGCCACGCTTCGGATGCAGGATCTCCAAAAAAATTGCATAAAATAGTCGGGCATTTGGGTTGTTGTAAAAAATATTCCTTCAATGGTTTATAAAGCTTTAAAATTCTTTCTATTGACGGCTTAAGAGTAAGCCATCTGGTTTTACTAAATCCAAGTAATTTTTTGTATTCAACATCAACTGCGTCACATATTTGCTTTAAATTTTCAACTCTAACTGTATATATGTAGAAGTACGAAAAAATTTTAACTACAACTACTTCAATATCTATCGGCAGACAATCTATGGAGGCTTGAATACAATTATTAATAATGTGCGCAGCACAATTTATTCCAATAAGCATATTACCGGTATATTCTTTTAGCTTATGAAAAAGATTTTTTTTCCACGTCTTGCTGCTCCACCAAAATTGCAGTTGGTGTTATCCGCGCGTAAAGCGAGTAATTTTTGGTTCACATCAAATTTAGACACTACATTGGAAATTAGAGCTGTTAAAATATTAATGACTGACAGTTCCTTTACATCCAATATTTTTATTTGTATCCCCTTTTGCGGCAAGAAGTATCTGACAAGCACCGGACAAATCTTAATGCTGTCATGATTTGAACAATCGGAGAAAATGGAATTAAAATTAACTTCCCGCAAATCAGCTTCGATTTGCTGCAATACGTGTGGTACTAATGCATTACACACAATAGCTTCAGTTTTAGTGCGAGCGGATGAATAGTTTTCGTCAAAACATCTTTTAATTAATTTTGATGTGCAATCATTAGAACGAAACGAAAAGTTGTGGTTTACGGTGTGGTACGCCCAAGTACCTTCATTGATGCTGGTCTTCATTCCCTGGTCATCCATTGTACGTGGTCGCACAAAATTGAGAACGGATTGACTGGTTGAAGCTTCAAAATCAGCCTTACGATGTTTTTGCGATATCAAATGGCGTTCAATATCACAGTTACCACCATTAGCAATGGAAAAAACAGCACTGCATTTCAAACATTTCACTTCATTCTCATGTGCAGCCTTTTTTATAAACGCGTACTTCTCTTTCAAATTATTGTTGAAAGTGCATTTTCTATGTGGAGCCATAACGCTACAATAAAAAAAGTATTTAATTGAAGTGTTCAAACAATTTTCTGAAGACTTACCAATTTTGTTTGCTATTTCTTGTTCGATGGTCAATCGTTGCGCAGCATTCACGAAAATTGCATTGCAAGAAACATATGTTCATTAGAAATGGTAGTTATTATCGATAACTGCCTACATTTTGATTAGTAAAGGGCTGCCACCGTACATTTTTAAGTATCGAATAAAATGCGGGACAAAGGCAGGACACTTGGGGAAAAACAGTACATTTTCAGGTTTTTCTGTTTCGAAAAATTACGCAGGACAGAGGTTTGAAAAACAGTACGGTCCTGCAAAAAACAGTACGGATGGTCACCGAAGGTATAACGAACACTTTTATTATTTATGAAAATAATGAGCATTGAATTAGCGCCAGATAGTATCTAATTAAACTCTGTAGAACGTTCTTGAAAATTTATGAAATAATAAACTTTTTGAATGTTTTTGCAATTGTTTGCACAACTATTTTCCGTTCATAAATATCACTAAACAAATCGCATGTTTCATGAAAGATACTAACAGAGTTGCTTTTGCCACTAATGGGAATTTTATTCGAGTTGGAGAGTCGGTTACAATGGAACGTGGTACTGCTGAGCTTGATCCCGTAGAGTGTGGAGAGTGAGAGAGGGAAAGAATAAATTCTAAAGAAAATGAGAGCATAAAAATAATAATTTCATTTCGTCAGCGGATGGATGCTGGATGCTATCAAATCGACAAAGAAAGGGGGTTAGCGGTTCGGTGGATGGCGCAATCTTGTATTCTGTCATACTTGAGCAGCAGAGTAAATAGTAATAGTATAATAATTTACTAACTACATCAAATAGAAAAAAGTAAAAAAAAATTATAAAGACGACAAGTTCTTTGGTTTTAAATATAACTCAAAGGTAATAAGATATGAAACTCTCTCATTTGACTGCTGAGAGCGTGGCGAAACTTCGTGGCTTGAGGTGGCTGAAATCAGGGGGGGACCGATAAATGGCTGAAAGCGAGAAATGAGCTACCAATAGTTATAAATGAAATCCACCACTTTTTACACCGAAAAGATGTTGCAGTCTCGTCACAATAGCCAACTTAAAAACGGTGTTTAAAATTAAAAACTAACAGAATAACTGTTGAAATTTTATAAGAATGCGTAAATTAAACAAAATTCTTCAACGAATACTCATACTTGCGTTTTTGATCTAGAGGTTCAAATTATGGTACAGTCTAGAAAGAAAGAAGTTTGACTATTAGATGTGGTCCACTTCTAACGCTTTGAACAATTTTTGCTTTTTCACAATAATACCGAATAAAAAAACACTGCACTCGAGCTCAATAAAATTCAAATATATTTTTTGTTATTTATTCATTATTTGTCGGAACCGTCAAGATCGGGCAGGAAGTGTTTAGAGAATATGAAAAGGTTTTAAAAGTTGTGAGAGGTTTTTATTACCGGTAGCGAAATTTTTTCTGCCATGTTGGATATGCCTGCCTTCTTGTTGATTTATTTTAACACCACCTTAAGGCGCTTCTGCTGTTAATTCCTTGTTTAACTTTGGTTGTATTAAAAATCCAGACTCATATGACTTTCGAAAGAAATAAGGTAACTTACGAGTGCGTTTCTCAAAATCGATAGATGGGCAGGTGGAATAAGGAATAAGGGCTTAGTAATAAAGCGAGGCGGTATTTAAAATAGGAATATTCACGTATTGTACCAATATTCCTTCTGCTTGTAAATAAAATGAAAAAATTATATACCCTATTGCAGATGTATATTATTCAAACTATTATTATACGCAAGCGCACTGGTACTCAAGGTATTATAACTTTGTTCACCTAACGGTAGTTTCTAACAGCATAAAAATTCTTAGATTTAATAGCGAATTTGATTAAGCTATGTCTGTCTGCCCGTTCGTCCGTCTGTTGGTCGGATAACTCGAGTAAATATAGAGCTACATATCTCAACCAAAGCTGCATATTACCCTGGACCCAAGGTAAATACTTTGGTGTTGCAAACCACGCCCACATAACGGTGTTTAAAAGAATGCAACATCTCGGTAACCAGTAAAGATAATGTGCCCAAAATTGATACATAGGATAGGTTGGCAAAATAAGTACGCGAGTAAAATTTATTTTAGGAAATTGGCGTAGCACCGCCCACTTCAGAAAAAATTTGGTACACACATCACATTTGAAGTCAATAAGTAATATTTTAATCGTACAAAACCATGTCATCTCTTATATAACGGTGAAATACAAAAATTTGATAGAAAATATTGAGCTTGAGAATGAAATACATGGAATCACAAATGTTGGGAGCGATCAAGGTATCGCCCACCTTAGAGGGAATAGGTATATCAGGTATTTTTCCGAAACTGCCTTTTTAAATTCTATCACATTACGTACACTTCGCATTTCTTGTCAGAAATTACGATTTCGAAAATTATTGAAATCAGACTTAAGTTACGCTCATCTCTCATGTAACGGTAATTTACAATGAATAACAGTATTTAATATTTTATTGAATCATGGCGCGAATTCTTTCAAATTTGGTATAGAAAATTTAGTTAAGGAGAAAAATAATAAAAAAATCAAAATTTCGGAAAATAAGTGTGGAACGTTAAAATCACTTCCTTTTGTTTGTATTTAAATCAATAAGCGCCGGCTTGATTTGAAGCGACAATTAAGACATATTTTTCTTTAGATATTGAACAGTGCTTTTAGGATTAATATCACATAAATATCTACGTCGAATAGCTGGGAAGATATGGTGAATAGAATTTTCATCTTAAATAAGGGCTTGAGTTCAGCTTTTTCCGCAACAAATATTATATAGCCTCTCATATATGATGTTTATTCCAAATATTGTATATCTGTATCAAATAGTTGCGGAGTTATAAGAAATTTGGCTTTTTTTTTGTTATTTAGGGTATGGCGCCGTTCATTATTTCCAAAACGATACACAGTTTGATCTACAAGACAGTTTTATGTATGTATGTACCCAAATATAACTCATCTGCACCGAATAGTTACGGATATACAATTTTTTCTCTTCCATTTGGGCGCCCACTTTTCCAAATTTATATATATCCTGTTGTGCCCGTTGACCACATGCCTCTTCTGTACAAATTTTATAAATATCGGTTGATTTAAACACCTATAAAGGACTCATACTCTTTTTCTTTTTTCAAATAAGATTAACGTTTTTTTGATTGCATACAATAAGCAAGGTATATATCGAATAAAAAATTGCGGTGGGTATTTAAAGTTTATTTGCGCACGAAATTAGACTCTTCTCTTCCTTATTTGTTTTATATTATATTAAGATTTCTTACATAGACTCATTAAGTATTTACTATAATATTTATGTGCCATCAGTACGGGTTAATGCGTTTTGCTCAGAAATCAGAAGTTATGCGTGTAGGCGATCAAATTAAAAGACTTAAAATACGTACTCGAAAATTTTCACAACAATACTAACCCAGCAAGTAATTTGACAAAATACGAAATTAGTTCGATTAAAATCAGTCAATCACGCTCATCCACTACTAATGAGCGTAGTAAGCATATTCTAAGCGCAACTAATCAGCTACATGAACACAACAATAGATAATGGTGCATAGATATTCGATGGTATGGCTTTAGGCCGAGCTTATCCTTTGGCTTTTAATTATTCTGGATAACAGCCAATAAGATAACGAACGCCCAAAGGAATTTATATTTCTCTTATACCTAGACAAAGTTCAAGTCGAACTAAAAACCTGCACTTTACTGCCATCCATGTAGATATGTGTGTTAATTTAATATTTTTGCGCTGCTCAAATGAGTATTGATCGGTGTCAGGATAAAATACTTTAACAGAATATGAAGTTCATCGAAAATCGATCGTCGACTAAAAGTGCAAAGAAGAGTCTTTAATTAGCGCGGGAGTTTTTGTTTTTAATACCCACATACAAACAAACCCTCATCGTCTTTTGCAAATCTATAAATTTATATATGCCATAAACGGTGTTGCCATGTCGGCTATTCATCCATATTCTCTTTAGTTGAAATATTGTGTCATTTTTTCTTATTGTAGCAGCTTGTTTCAAATTATCACAAAGTCTTAGAAGCTTTCAAACCATTGTCGCTGGAACTGATTATATCGAGCACGTGACCTATAGGCAATAGGATTAAAACATAATGAATATTTATTTTTATTTTAAATGTCCAGTCCAGTAATAGTTCGATCGTAATTAATCATACAACTCGGTGTAATGGAATATCAGTTGGAATTGTAGTGCATGATTGGACAGATTGCTCCCAATTTAGTTAGTGAGCGATTTTTTTATTGCTATTTTTATTTTTATCGATTTTTATTTAACGAACGAAGATTTATGTTTTGCAATCGAAAAAAAAGTCACAAAATATCGAGCAAACTTGATCAAAAAAAAAAAAAATCACAAATGATCGAACAACTATGATCGGAAAAGTCCAAAACCAAGAATAAAGATTATTTCTAATTGAAAAAATAAAATTCCAAAATATCTATCATATTTGATCGAAAAATAAAAATTAAAAAAAAACGAACCAATCTTAAATATAAAAATTTAAGAATAATAATTATTTTTGATCAAAAAAATAAAAATTATAAAATAACGATCAAGCTAGATCGAAAAAATTAAAATCCAAGAACAACGATTATTGTTGATCGAAACCATAAATATAACAAAATAATGAAAATAAAAATTTGATCAGTTATGGATAGCATATGGCATAAGGATTAGACCGATATATTTTAGCCTTGTTTTGCACGAATTATTATCAATGATTTTTTATGTATTATGGTTGGCGGTGGATTTCAAAATGTGTAATCGATTTAAAAATTTTTTTACTTGCCCTTTATATTATTTGGATATTATGAAAAATTGAGTATAAAAAATTTTCAATTTCTTTGCCAAAACTGCAATAAGAACTTAAGTTGGGTCAAGTTAAGCTAGGTTGGGGTGGCACATTTCGATCGACTGTCGCATTGTGATGCTTTCCGCTAAAAATAAATCGTTATGTTATTGTAATGGAATGCATTTTTGGAAGTAATTTTAGCCACTTTGACTGCGGGCAGTTTTTGGGTTTGGAACTGAAGAAAAGCTTATGGCATACGCACAAAATACAGAAGGGCCAGCTTTAAGCGAGAAGGTTTGAAGGCCATGCCCGTTAGCATCAAACTCATCAAAGATGAGACACACGAAACGGTCTTTCGATAGGATCAGATCATAGAGAAAGTTGCATTAGATGAGTAGGCTCAAGATGACGTTTGAATAGGTAATTAGTGAAGGTGTTCGGAGAATTACGGCATATGCTAGGGATCTCTAAGTAGATGTTAAAAGTTTATCATACTACAATATTCAGAATGTAATTGGGCGAGAGTAACCGCGACTCACGGGGCAACTGGAGGTTTTTGTGTGCCACCGGAGGATATTCGACCAAAATAACATCATTTACGGAACAATAGTTGAAGAAGTCGATGATTATCGCTCGATGAATACTTTTCATGGTCTGCCTGTAGGCGTGTGAGTCCAGTAGTTATTTTTCGTGTATGTTCGAACCTATGCCGTGAGTTTAAGAAGAGAGCTTCTGACGTGCCTGGTAAGTGGCTCGGCGGCGAACAGGTGCCTACTTGTGTACCTTTGGCAGGTGATAGCTTGCTGGGCATGACGTTATGAAGATTCTACGTCACGAATTTACCGAGGAGCTAATGGAGTAATGAAGTGAATCTATAACGTATTTTTCTTAGGACAACCTCACCCACTGTCCGTAAGAGGTTGATGTTCCCTTTTCGCGAAAACGAGGCTCTGTTGATTGAGGTGTTAGAAAGACATTAAATGTTTAATATGAATAAGAAAAAGTTGGTGTGAAGTATGACGGCGGTGGTCTTGACCGCGCGATTTGGTTGGGAAGGGAGTGAGGGGTCTGCCATGCAGTAGTAGTGCCCGAAAATCGATGGACAAGTTCAGTATGAAGACAAGGAATGATGGGTGGTGGACTCGACCGCGGGGCTGGCCAGGTATAAAAAGGGATCCCTTGTCTGAGTTTCGTGATCGGGACTTCTGTTTCCAGTGTTTGCCAGGTCAGTTTCTGGTTGGGCTTTGTCTTTGGGGCCACGGCATCGGTCACGGAATTTGACCGGATACTTTGTTCTGGTTCCATGGGGAATAGGAGCTCTCTGAATGCGATCTACGGCATGGTGGGTAACTGGCGAGCACATTGTGTAGTGTGGGGAGATCGTGGTTGCTGTGGTTTAATATCTAAATGCTGGCAAAGCTTAATTTGCCATGCTCAGTGTGGAGTTGCAATGCAGCCGGATGCCGGATCCAAGGGATGGCAGAGAGTTTAGATCGACCTCATGCCCTATCACAGCATTTTGGGTATCGAATATTATGCATGCAGACTCGTGCGTTGATCAACGCAATGTATTGCTAAGATATTATTTTGAGTGCAATGGAATTAAGCCACATCAATACCGAATGGACCCGCGTTCCACTCGCCCAAGGGTTGCTAATCGGCGATCCGACGCTGTTTAAGTCAGCCGATCCCAAAAAAACAAATCCAAATTAAAGCTGGCAGAACCTTAGGCGCCAAACTATACCTTTTTTTAAACAATTATTTCAATATTTTAAACTGAAAATACTCCATATAATGTATCGATGCAAATTAAAATATCCGGCAACTCTATATAGGATTTGAAGGCTATACAGAAGGCTATCTCCATCAGCGTAAGATTTCAGTTTATTTAGCGAGCGAAAAAGTTGAAAAATACTTGCACTAAAGCAGAAGCATCTTAAGTAGGCTGCATAGGCGCCAATGTGCGAGATCAGCAATGATAAAACCTCCTGCAGCACTCTACTCACTCTCATACACACATAGACACACACACACATACATTTATATATACAGCAGCTAATGGCGCTCACAATAATCGCCTGTATTACAGCAAGCTTCCATTTTCAATAACTAAACTACGCCAAGCGGCCTAAAGTGATCAGCGATAAAAGAGGAACGCGCGCACATACACACACACACACACATGGATTTGCTTATACACCAATAGTGTTTAGCAACCAGCAGCTAGCCACAGCTGATGTGCAGCGATTGCGATGCACCAAAGCGTTGAGTGGCAGCAGCCACTGAAGTGTAGATTGCAATAAAGCTGCTATAGAAACTTTTGCTACCAAAATACCAAAACCTACAGTGATATCTACACTAAAAGCATATATATGTACATATGTGCGTGTGTGTGTGTGTGTGTGTATATGTGCTGGCATCCTTGCTGCTGCAGATCACAATCGATTTTGTAATATTTTTTGAATTTAATTAGTCGCTTACACATCGGCGCCCACTCGCCAAAAAATGTGCGCATTTATTTATGTGATAATGCATCTATGTATCGATGTATGTATGTATCTATGCATGTATGTATGTATGTGTGGGCGCCCCCAAGGTGACCATAAATACATATTTGACTTGCGATAAACCAATCGCCAGAGCAACTCAAATTGAGTGGGCGTGACTGTTGCATTAATAAAGACATCTTTTGTTGATATGATTTTAGGCGTTGATACGAGTAAATGTTGCACAGCGTTTGCAGATTAAGCATGTGGGTGTTTGTGTTGTTTTATTTTTTTTTTTTGGTTTTTTTTAAATGTTTGCACAGTTGTGCATTTGTGCAAGTTCGTGTGCGAAGTCTTTTGATTTGTTTTGGTGCGATATGCTTACAATGCTATGCAATTTTTAAATTATGATAATGGGGGAAAATATGTGGAATAAATTAATCAGATATTTATATTAATATTTAATATTAACTATCTTTGTATGTATGGTATAATTAATGCGAGTTGTATATAGAAGGTTGCCAACTAGTTGAAGGAAATTAAGCTATATTAATACGTAAACCAAAATTTTGCAAAAATCGGGGCATGAGAATTAATTTCTAAACATATTTTTAGAAGGAGTTGCCACCTATTTAAAAATTAAAGACAATTATTTATGTATGTATGGTAAAATTAATGCTTGTTGTGTATATACAACAAAAAAAAATACTACGGAGATTTGCTTTATTGCCAAAATATTGTAAAAGAAGGTTGCCACTAGGTTAAATGAAAATTAAATTAAATTAACACTTAAAAAGAAATTTTATAACATGGGTGTATAAGAAAGTTAAATTTCTCAAAATATGTTTGGTGAGAGTTGCCACCTATTGAAAATTTAAAGACAATTATTTTAATATTTAATATTAATTAGCTTCGTATGTGTGGTAAAATTAATGCGTCTTGTATATTTATAACAAAAAAATTTTACGTAGATTTGCTTTTTTTCAAAATATTGCAGAAGTTGGCAACCTAGTTGAAGAGGAATTAAGTTACGTATATTAATAAGTAATGAATATTAAGTTATATGAATACAAAATGACTGCTTAAGAAAGTTAAATTTCTAAAAATATTTTTTGGAGAGTGTTGCCACCTATTTAAAAATTAATGATCATTATTTCAATGAGGCAAGTAAAAGTTGGTGTCAAACTAAATATGTGTGAGTAGGATTTATTTCGAAATTTGTGGTGAGGGTTGCCACCTGTTTAAAAGAGGTAATTAAATTGATTTCTACAGGAGCGACAAGTAAGGTCACAGTGATTTTCGTAGAATATCCGCAATATTTTTCATGACGAATTTATTTTATTATTTTTTTATAACATATGGTTCATTCTCTAAAAAAATATAAAGAAGAAAACATTCCAAGCTTTGTAAAAAATGCATTAAAATTCAAAAATTCTGATTAAAATGTCACTTTTTATCATATGGCTTAGAAAATTATTGACAATGCAATTTGATTACTTATCTAATTTTGGTACAATAATTTGGCTTACAATTTCCGTTGATTTTTGATGAGTTTTTTAAATTTCGGTTTAGAACCACTCGAAAAATATTTAAGATAGGTCCGTTTCGACAATATTTTAAAAAAAGGTAACTTAAAGTTTTAAGTTAAATGAAATATTAAAGCACAGTTGAAAAAGGAAGTAGTTACAGAAAGCCACATTCCAACAACACTTTTGGAGAGAGTTGACACCTGCCGAGAAACATTGATTTAATTCATTTTATAAGGTAACTGAAATAAAACAGCTTTGGTGTGAAACAAAAGGGCCTGTGCAAAAAGATTATTGAAAAGCATTGCCACCTTTTAAATAGGTTAATGCATTTTATGTGGCAAGGCAACTGGAATTTGACTATATTGCTGTCATACGGAAGAGGGGTAAGAAAGTTTTATGTTAAAATACTTGGAGGAGATTGCCAGATGTTTATTTATTTTAATTTAATTAAAGTTGTAAGATAAATGGAAGACTAAATACAAGTGCAAACTGACAGAGTGCCAAATATTTGAGAAATTAAATGTAAGTAAAACCATAATATCTAAAGTATAATTTTATATAAAATTATTTTTGAATCAGTATTTAAAGAAGTTGCCACTTTTCTAAAACTAAAGAAACTTCCAAAATTGATATGGCACTCATTTGGATAGAGTTGCCATCTATAAAATAATTTAAAAAAATCTGGCTACGAAAGGGGAGTTCCACATCTTACTGGCACATTCCAAAGCATAAAATTAAACCAACACTGCCAACGGAGTCAGCGGTGAAAGTTAGTGCTTGGCAAAGCAACTTTTCTCATCACATATATTTTCTTCACTATTTATACGCTTCAATCCTACCAATATTCAGTAATTTCCGGTTCACGCTTTTTGCATTTTTCCATCTGTTCGTCAAAGTTACATTTGCTTTAGCTCTTACGTTTTTGCGATTCGTACGAATTGATAAGCCAGTTTGTTAATAGAAATCACTAATTAATCGTTAACACAATTTAATTGATCAACCTCGTGGATTCTAGTTAAAATTGGCTTGTATTGGATTTGATTAACACGTTTGCGGATATAGTTTTTGCAAATTGATTATTGAGGTTTTTTCGCAAATAATTTGCAGAATTAGGACAGAGAGATTCATTCATATGACGTCAATTTGCACAAACAAAAATAAACAAAAAATAACAAAAGCAATAAATCTAATAAACTAAATTTATACACACACATTTTGCAATCTTGTAATCAATTCAAACTGCTTGTTGAGTCGATTCGTAGTGTACATATAATGCTTGCGTAGCGGCATGATAAATAAAAAAAGTCAGTATAAAAATCAAAAAACTTTGATTCGTCAAACTAGGATTCTCTTATTCTGTCAGCATTTTTTCTCTCTGACAATTCTCAAGTTGATAACGACTAGGGTTTATTAAATTTTTTGCGGTATATACTTACAAATAAATAAAACTTTCATACTATTAAGTTAAACAGTTGTCGGCAAATTTTTCACAGATTCTAGAAAAACATCCCATAATATCTGTCTCCCTAATCGATTTATCAAAATTGGTTTTGCTTGTCCAATCAAATTAGCTAACGAACAAAAGGAAAATTCATCGCTTTCGGAATCAAATAAAATTAAGACTTTGAAAACTGGCGCTAGCTAACAAGCTGTGAAGAATTTCTTTAAAAAAACAACAACCAGTATAGTATAAAGATTCTCTAAAAAAGATATGAACGCATAATGACTATTGTTTGTTTTTTACCGCCAATCACAGCTAACTGCTTTTCATTTTAATTCAAATATTTGCTTTGTTTCTATCTTAAAACGAAAACTTTATTAGACTTTGAACACTTTCAAATACAACGGTTTTGTACTTTTGATTTCTCACAATTAAAACGCAAATTCATCAAAAAAAAAATAATATAAAAAATATGCTCCAAAATCCAAAAAGCGTTTCAAAGAAGTCGAAAGTTCATCTCTTGCTAGCGCCAACTAAATCGAATAAAAGAGACAATACCATCAATTTTCATAATTTGATTTTTTTTCTTTACAAAGCTGTTAAAAACTGTATTATTCTCTTACAGCAAAAGCAAGTGTTCAATGGCTATCGGCAATAAAACTCAGCTAGTTAGAGTGCAACAACTGTGCAGGCCAAGTACCTGGGTCGACCGCCTGGCGCGTCAGCTGATTCAGCAAAAATGCTTATTTGTTTAAAATTTTTTTGTTTTTTTCTGCTGGAAATTATTTTGTTTTCAAAAGTGTTAATTTGATATGCGCAGCCAAGTGTTTGTTATAATTGGCATTAGGTAATTTTTTTATGTAGTTTTGTTTTTTATAATACACTTCAACTCGGCAAGACTTCTAGCACTTGGAAGAGATTTGTTTTTAAAAATTGTAATCTATGTATTTGTTTACTAAATAGTATTGCTTTTTTCTACTCTTTTATCATTCGCAACATTCTAGAAAGTGTATACAGTTTACTGAACATCTGCAGATATTTTATGTGAAGAATGTTCGAATTCGGTAGAGTAAAATTTTGTTTCGGTTTTAAATATAAATTGCCCGTTTAATCTTTGACAGCTGTAGTGCGGTGGTAATTAGTCATTGGTCGTTGTTTTTGAGTTGAATATCCGCCATTTTTTGCAGCTCTAACGTTTGATATTTACACTCTTATTTTTATTTTTATTTAATAAATATAATCGAACTTGTTGGGAATTTTAAACTAACACATGATATACTCTTTTCATTAATCAATAATACGAATTATAAGCAAACATTACGAAGGGAACAGAATTGCCAGAAGTCTGTCAAATACCAAATTCAGATTTTTTTGCCTAAAAGACTGCCTGATGTCTGCCAGAATTTGAGGAAAATGTTGAATGAGAATTTGATTCCATTCACTTCTGAAATAAATATAATCTAAAAAAATGAAATGGATGGGGAAAGATAAGAAATCCATTGTACCTTGCGACGTCTGCTATGGCTGCCATCTAAATTAACGCAAGTACGGTGTTGGATTTGTGGTGGGAGAGATCATTCGTCGCCGAGTACTGTCTTCACTTCGGTGGTCGAGCATCTTGCCACGATTCGCATCAAAGCGATATTCTTCAACATCTGCTGATTTGTGCCAACAATCCGACAAAAGAGAAAACGATGTGATTAAGGATCACTTCTATGAGCACCTAGAAAGAATCTTCAAGCGCTGCCTCCGTCATGACATTAAATCGTGCTAGTCGACTTCAGTGCCAGGGTGGGTAAGGAAGGGATCTTTGGTCATACTGTCCGAAAATTGAGTTTCCTTGATGAAACCTCCGCTGGACTGATCGACTTTGCTGGAGCTCGAAACATGGTAGCCTGTAGCACCAGGGTTCAGCACAAAAAAAAATACACCAAGCCACGTGGCTGTCGCCAGATCGAAAAACGCGAAACCAAATCGATCACATTGCGATAGACGGGATGCATGTTTCTAGTGTATTCGACGTACGTACACTCAGAGGACTGTTCATTATCGGCTCGGTTCATTATCTTGTCGCAGACAAGATGCACATACGTCTCTCCGCAGCAGGCTTGGCGTCGGGAAGCTGTCATCGCAAAATACAGCCTCTATCTTCTCCACTCTACTCCCACACTTGCTTACTAAGAGCATTTCGCAACAAGGCAGAGCTCGCGAGCATTGGGAGCACATTTCTCTACCACTACGTGTTGCCGCTAAGGAAGTCATTGGCTTTCAGCGACCCTAAAGGAACAAGTGGTACGATGAGAAATGCAGCATGGTTACGGAAAGTAAAGATGCTGCCTGCAGAGCCACTCTGCGATCGGGCACAACACGAGGAAGAGAGTCGTATTATTCGCAAAAAGAGAAGAGTGGCTGAAATAAGTGAGTGCGAAGAGCTTGAGGTGCTGACAGAGAAAGCGCCCGAAAATTTTATCAAAAGGTAATAATTCCAGCGACGACCTGGTGACTGATGTCCAAAGCACACTCAAATTGTGAAGAGAACATTTTCCTAAATGGTGACAGCGCTGATGACGGCATTAACATCCCGTCACCCGACCTCGATGAAGTTCGAATAGCGATAACGCGGCTACGGGACAACACAGCCGCTGGAGCTGATGGGCTACCAGCTGAGCTATTCAAGCGTGGTGGCGAAGAGCAGATAAGGTGCATGCATCAGCTCATTTCCAGAGTATAGTCGGACGAATGCATGCCCGCCGATTGGAAATTAAGTTTGCCCACCACTACCGCGGGATCAGTCTCCTTAATATTTCATCCAAGGTATTGTGTCAAAGACTAAAGCCAACCATAAACGAACTGATTGTACATACCTTACCAGTGGTAAATCTACCATCGACCAGATATCCACGATACACCAAATATTAAAACAGATCCGTGAGAAGAGGATCGACACACATCATCTATTTGCCGACTTTATATTAGCTTTCGACAGCACGAGAACAAGCTGCCTATATGCCGCAATGTCTGAACTTGCTATCCCTACAAAACTAATATGGCTATGTAAAATGACGGTGAGTAACACCACCAGCTCAGTCAGAATTATGAAGACCCTCTCCGAGGCATTTGATCCCAATCTAGGTTTTAAATAGGATGACACCCTGTTGTTGGAAAAGATAATTCGAGCTGCAGAATTAAACCGTTCAGGCACAATATTTTATAAGAGTGTGCAACTGCTGGGGGATGCCAATGATATTGACATCATTGGCCTCACCAACAGCGTCGTTAGTTCTGCATTTTCCTAGCTAAATAAAGAAGCGAACCGAAAGGGTCTGGAGGTGAACGAGAGCAAAACGACGTACCTCCTGTCATCAAATGAGCAGTTAGTGCATTCGCGTCTTGGCTCCCGCGTCACTTTTGACAGTTACAATTTTAACAAAGCAGAGGACTTTGGAAGCAGCATTAAGCCCAACAACAATGCTAGCCTCGAAATACAACTAAGAGTATCTCTTGCCAACAAGCTCTACTTTGCGCTGTGTAGGAAAATGAGCAGTAAAGCCCTCTCTCGACAATCGAAAACCATCCTCTATAAGTCGCTCATCATGCCCATCATGCACATCGGACAAGGTAACCATAACAATGAAGAAAAAAGGGCAAACGTTCCGTAATGGATTCGGATGGTCGTACTGGTTGCGATTTATCATCAATTGATTCGTCATAGTTTGAAATTGTGATTTATATGCTTTTTGTAATATTTATTACGAACTAAAGTTTTACAAAAAGGTTAACCAGGAACCGAAAGTATTCGCTGTTTTGATTTTTTCGAATAAATAAATAATTGGAAAGAATTCGTTCAAAATAAAATTCGAACACATCGATCTAACCCCTATGCCATATGCTATGCATATCTACCTAATTTTTATGCAGAAGATTTTTTAATCATTGCATGATCGTTCATTTGTGATCTCTAGTTTTTTGATCACAGGCGATCGCTATTTTGTGACTTTCGTCGATCATGTTTGATCATTATTTTTTAACCTTTATTTTGTCTATCAAATATGGTCGATACTTTGCAATTTTTATCTTTTCGTTAAAAAATATCCGTTATTCTTGAATTAAAATTTTTCGATTATATTTGATCGATGTTTTGCGATATTTTTTTATCGATTATAAAACATATTATTGTCATCGCCGGCAAATTTGTTTGCGTTTAGTAATATCGAAAAATTGTAAAGCCAAAATATCGATTATATTTGATCGAAAAAGTAAAAATCATAAAATATCGATTAAATTTGATCAAAAACAAAAATTAAAAAAAAATTAGGATCAAACTTGATCGAAAAAAAATTACAAAAGAACGATTAAATCATGATTTTTTTTAATTAAAATTATAACCGCTTCTGAAATGAATAGAAAAAATGTTGATGAAAAACATTGCGAATATTAAAGAAAAAATCCTTATGTTTCCAATTGTTTTAATTATTTATTTATTTATTTTATTTATTTTATTTATTACGACTTCGTAGAGTCTAGTTCAAAAAAAAAAAATCACTTAAGAGATATTATCATTTACATTTCATTAGCAATACAAAATATTGAAACATTGATATATTTATCTCAAATCAACATAAACTACAAACTCTATCTTATATTCAATGATTTTGTATAATCAAATAATCTTTTTTTGAACAAATTAGTGTCACAATTTTTAATGTTTTCGGGCAATTCATTGAAGCATTTTAAACCCTTTTAAAAAAGACTGTTTTTTTTCAGATTCTGTTTTATAATTTGAAATCATTTTTCCGTCAGGTATTTTTGTCATGAACCTCGTAGCTAAATTTAATACTTGTTCTCAGATAATCGGGCAAATGCCCGTTCTTTATATTGTATATATGTAAATTTCATTGTGTAAAAAAATATTAGTTTTTTTACTCTAAACCAATTCAAACTGAGTAGCATTTCTCTTATTGGAGTCTCATAAGGTTTGTTTAATATAAAACGCATAGCTTTATTTTGTATTTTTTGCAGTTTATCAATTTGCGAATCTTTCATGATAAAGAAAATTGTAGAACAAAATATAAAGTATGGCTCAACTATTGATCTATATACTTTTACTTTATAATAATTACTTAAATATTTACAGGATATTTTAATAAACCATAGTTTAGTAGCTATTTTACTTATTGTGTGGTCAATATGACCGTCAAATTTTAATTTGTAATCTATTACGATACCCAGGTACTTAATTCTCTGTACGTTTTCAATTTCGGTATTGTTTATGTTGATAGATTCAATATTAACAATGTTCTTTCTTGTTATTACCATGTATTTTGTTTTCTTCAATATTAATTTTAAGTCGGTTAGCACATAGCCAGACATACAGAGCATCTAGATCACTTTGCAACTTCTCTCTTATATCTTTTTTGTTCTTACCATTAATCGAAATTAATGCATCGTCAGCAAATAGTTTTATACAACTGAATTTTAAGACTGAATTAATATCATTAATGTAGATATTGAGTCACTTTATGTTTGTATATATGCTGCATTCTGCTGCACTTCATTGTTGTTGTTCGTCAATAGTAATTGAGGCAATATTACAGTTTAACTTCACATTGAAATCATTTATTTCCTTTTACTTCCGTACACGTAACTCATATAAATTTTCACTTAGTTCTACATAAAATGTTAAAAAGTCAATTTCATTAAAGAATTCAGCACAGAAAATTTGTTGGCTAAGCTTAAGCGTAAAACGTTTTTTGATTTTGATTTATGCTATTAAAATATTGTTATATTAATGATTGTGCTTTTCAGCGATCGGTCAGTGCCTTTTGGTACCGTTACCCGCCAATAGTAGCCATGTTCATTTAGCTATCGCCGCCACTACACCTATTATAATTTCGAGTACACATTTTACAAAAAAACCAACAAAAAAAAACATTTGTGCCCTATTAAAT
This sequence comes from Anomoia purmunda, assembly GCA_951828415.1. Taxonomy (NCBI): domain Eukaryota; kingdom Metazoa; phylum Arthropoda; class Insecta; order Diptera; family Tephritidae; genus Anomoia; species Anomoia purmunda. The sequence continues at coordinate 23,551,032 of OX639993.1, forward strand.
GAAATCCAAAAAAATGCAAATTTTTATATAAATAACATTTATTTAAAATTCAAAAAAGACAAAAAAACAAAAAGCTCGTAACAGCAACCAACCAACATAGAAAGCTGGAAAACATGAAAAACGTGTCCTTAAGTGTTTCGCCGACGGTTTTAGACAATTTGGTTGCCGCCAATGTTGGGTCGACGGATTGTTCGTGCTTGGCATAAGTAGCGCAGGAGCTGATTGTGACTTGAATTCAATTGGATTTAGTTGAGTTGAGTTGAGTAGAGGGGTGCTGGGCGCATGCGTGTTACGCTACCATTATTGTTGTTGTTTTTGCTACAGCTGCATAAATATTGCAGATACGTATTTGTGTACTAGTTTTGTATAAAAACTTGGCGGTATGATGGCTTTGACCATGACTTTGTTCATTTGTCGATTTTTGATTGCTGGGTTTATTTAAATTTTGAACGCTTTGAATATTTTTTGAAAATTCGTTTTTACCTTTTTTCGTATAAATTATCGCTGACTCAGCTTTGACGTTTCCTTTTTTTCCGGCGAATGACTTTACTAAATGGCATATTAAATAGGAACTGCATGTTGATTTCTTTGGGTTTGATATATTTTGCTATAGTTAGTGATATCTACTACTCAAACTTTGTGGATCATTTAATTTAAATAAATATTTTTTAGTATATGAAAAGTGTCAAGCAAATCTAAGGAAAAATAATTGCTTGCTATTTGATATATTCGAGAATCAAAAAGTAAAAATGCAACCGACCCATTGATCTTAAATTCATATAGATATTTATATTGAAGCCCAATTGTTTATAAGAGAAAAATTGCGATAGGTGGCGCCATAGTTTAGACATTTCCAAACATCGCATTACTGACCGATTTGGTTCATATTCGCTATATACATATATGACTTCGACGAAAATTTTACAGAAAAAAATAGAAGAACTAAAAGAAACATAAAAATATCTACTTTTCTCGACAGGTGGCGATGTAGTCTATACATTTCCTAAATTCATAGTAACTACGATTTGGTTCCCTCTTGGTATATAAATATTCTGGAAATATTTTGATAAACAATTTTATCGATGGTAGCGCTGGAATTCAAACATTTAAAAACAATTTATTTACAGTTACGGCATTTAAAAATGTGAAATTTTTTAAATAAGTTTTTTTTATAATTTTTTTAATGTAAGTGTAAGGAATGCGGATATTTTAATCAATTCTAGCAATTTTGAATTTTGTAAATTTTTTGTTTTTTTGATTCTAATTTTTTTTTTAACAATAGAAACTGTTCTAATGTGAAAAAATTGTTATTTAAATATTTTCCGTTCCCCGTTTGTAAAATTTTTTTTTTAAAGCCTAGTGATTGCAGATGGTTTATGTTCTTTAAAACAGAGTGTTGCCACCTATTTATAATTCATACAAAATAATTTATTCCATTTTGATTGAAAAAGGAGAATATGTAATACGGTTGGATTAAACGCAAAAGTACAAATATTTCACGAAAGTGTTTAAAAAAAACTTTAAGAAAAATATATGCTTATGTGATGTTGCCACCTAATTTTTAGTAGCGAAATACAAAACACGAAAGCAGCTATAACAGAAATTTTTTTGCCCACTAATATATTAAGTCACTAGAAGCTCTAAAGTGATTGATGCTCCCTCTCCCCCGGAGTTAAATATTGAGTTACGAAACATCGTTTACTCAATAACATTACGGAGACGCCACTACTAAGAGATGGGAGTGCTCTTCTGGTCAAGCGGCTAGAGTTTATTGGAATCTATGGAGCTTCTTGGACCGCACACACTCTCGAGTTCAACGTCATGCTAAATGTGATGGTGATGGTGTGACCAGATCACAGTGCACTGGCCATACATTCGACATTGTCCATCCTTTTCCACTCACATCCCACTTAGCGATCGTGTAGAGTGAGAGCAGAGAACTGTAAACTTTTTCGGGGATAGATCGCAGCTGAACGGAAAGGTTGGTGGAGGTGTTCTCTTTGAGTAGTTCACCGAAATCCAAAAATCTAGACTTCTATCCTACTCCAGTAAACGAGTATTTCAGGCCGAGGTAGCAGACATCGAAAAGCTGATTAGTAACTCACCATAGTAATATTTTTTAGACAGGCAAGCATTTATTCTAATAGCTAGATGGCAATAAAGACCTTTGGGTCTTTAACTGTGAGATCGAAACTGATCTGGGTGTGGTTGAACTATCTTTAGACCGCTACTGAATATTTGCGTATCATACTAATTTGGGAGAGCATCCACAACGACATGGTACCAGCTGGTACATGGCTGATGAGCTGACTCAAAAAAATAACCGGTTAGGGATCCCTTGGTCGCCTGGACACCTGAAAGCCAGGCGGGCTTCCTTTCGGCTTATAAAATGCAGGGAAAATACTACGACATGCAGAGCAGCAAGGGTCCTTCGGCCGGTGGTGGACTGTAAGCGGACAAGCAAGTTTTTGTCTTATTATCGTCTGCTGTCCTGCGTCTCACTACTCTATTGCACACGAGGAGCTCTCACTGATGTAATCAGAACTGTTATGCCACAAGTTTCTCGTTACATTTCCAAACTCCAGCAACGTTTTGAGTTTGTAAACTAGAGATAATAATTATTTTTCGGCGCCTCAAATTGATAATTCCTTTTAATTTTGTATTTTTTTTTGAGATTCTCCGCTAAAAATAGATATAAGATCAACGCCTATAATGTCTCTACCAATTTTTCACATGCGCGAAGCTCGAAAATTAAAAAGTTACTATGTTTATTACATGATCTTGTACAATCCAAGGCTATTTTCAACGCTTTCCAGTTGGTGATATTTTTGTGGAGACATCTATGTTTATTAGGGTGGTCCTAAAAAAAAAATCAGATGAACGATTTTTTTCAATCTCTCTCCCTCAATCGGTAATATCATGGTGAAAGTTGACATAAATAAATGTTGGTCCCCGATTGGGACTGTTGAAGCGAGTCGCGCAGATGTCAAAGTTCAGATTAGCCTATGAAGGCTAAAAAATGTAAAGTAAATTTTGTTCAAGATATTAGAGCAAAAAAAAAAAATTATTTTAATTTTTCAAAGTCTTCTTCGACTAGTATAGTAGCAGGTTGAGGTTTAGGAATCTATTGTAAACATTTTATTTCCACATTTAAGACCCACCCTAATATTAATAAAAATCAACGCTGTTTATTTAATTAACAACTCGGCAAAGATTAAAAGCGAAATCTATATAGCTCGAAATCATTAGTTGATCAAAGATAAAGCAATAAAATGACAGCCACATGTTTTCTATAGCCAACGAATCTTTAAAAAAATTAGACATATCGGTTTTTAATTTCAAAGCATTGCGTCAAAAATGCAGTTAATTAACATAAACGTATGAAGAAATCAACAAAAGCTCGTAATTTCTGTAATTTCTGCATTGATACAAAAAATAATAAGTAAATAAATAGCAGAAAGAAGGCGAAGAAAAAAAAAACAAAAGCAGACAATAAAGATTCGAGTAAAAACTAAAGTATTAACAAAAGCAGGTAACGTTTGCTCCACAAAGCCATAAAGGCGAGCAATTTCCATAGCCGCAAGCAGCAGCCAGCCAGCCAGCCAGCCAGCCAGTCAGCTGAACCAGCCGGTTAGTGACCAGGCAACCAAGGCAATAAAATGAGCTTCAATCTCCTCTGTCTCAGCTACGTTGTGACGTTATTGTCTTCTCCCCATTAAATCAATCACTCAATCAATCAGTTTCACCAATCAATCACTTAGCACAGCAATATAAAGCAACAACAACTATAACAGCACCACCACCGCCAATGACAATACTTGCGGTTTATTTTATTTTTTTTGTTTTTTACTACCAACTCTATGGATACTATATTGAGTAGTTCGTTTGGTAATAATAAATTGAGTTCCCAGCACACAGGTTTCCACCAGCATACATCAAATCATCGCTCCACATCTAAGAGTTTACGGCAAATATGCATGCCATATATTTGTAGGCTTGTGTGTGTGTGCAGCGTGTAATACAAAAAAAAAAAACAAAAAACACACCAACCGTGTCAATAACGACGAACGACGGGCAGTCTGCGATTGTAGTTATAGCATAGCATGGCGGTGTGCTGTTCTCGACTCTGATATGGTGATATGACGGAGCCACCATGTGCGTCTGTCTGGCTGGGCTTATGTAGTCGATTTGGTTGTAATCGGTGACTGTCCTGTGGTATGTCGGACTCTTATGTATGTGTGTGTATGTGTGCAAGCATATTTATTGGTAATACGATTTGGAATTAGAATGCAAGTGCATAGGATGTAAATAAATAATTGAATAAACAATATAAGTAAACAGCGATGCAGGGTTACCAGATTGAATTAAATAGTAATGCAATTTTCTGAGTAAACAGTAGATTTTTGAAAACGAAAAAATAATAATGCATAGACATCGTACGATATCGATAACGATAACTACCTCAATAAATACTGATATCAATGAAAATAATAGCAAATATCGGCTATAGTAATAAAATCGATAAATATCGGTACAGATGGAACTGCCAACAGATATCGATAACTACATAAACGTCATACGATGCCGATAACGATAACGATAATTACACAAATAACTGCTGCTATCAATGAAAATAAGCAAATGTCGGTCATAATAACGAAATTGATAAATATTGATTAAAATGGAATTGTCAACAGATACAAACATATCGTACATATAAATCATAAGATGTCTATAACGATAACTACATAAATCAATAAATATTGATATCAATTACAATAATAGCAAATACCGGTTATAATAACGAAATCGATAAAAATGGAATGGAAAAATGAAATATCGATTAAAATGGAATTGTCAACAGATACAAACATATCGTACATATAAATCATAAGATGTCTATAACGATAACTACATAAATCAATAAATATTGATATCAATTACAATAATAGCAAATATCGGTTATAATAACGAAATCGATAAAAATGGAATTATCAACAGATACCAATAACTATATCGCTGTCGATTACTATTGCATGCACGTTAAAATATAAAAAAATGATACAAATATCTCCCCATAAGTATAACAAAAGAAATGCAAATAATAAAATCGATTTGAATGTAAACTCGTTGAAGAATTCACATGATATAGATATCGATTATTATTATTTATTAGAGTAATATGAAATATACACACTAGCTACCAGGGCCTACGGTGCTAGATATCGATAATTATACAAATGCTTATAAGTATCGATAAGTATCGATAAAATATAGGTAATATAAATATTAGTATTAGTATCGATAACAGAAATGATATCAGACAGATGTCGATAACAATAACTATATCGATTATGATTTCTAAGTCTACAAAAAAGACGTATTTAAATCGATAATGATAAAACCGATAACTTTATCAATAATTATATCGATAACTATACTCCATTCGAATATTTCTCTAATCTTTTCCAGGCTCCATAGGCGATCTGGTCTACAATTTAAATTCGTGAGCAAGCCCACTGATATTATTTATATCCGATGACTTAAAGTTCCATAGATTGATGTGACATTGATGCGACGGACTAAGCCAAGTTCCACTTCCTCGATCCTATACAGCTTTCGTGAGTATCAGAAACAAAATATTTATACAACGATAGGTCAAAGGCAAAAAATACGAAATTCTTTGAGAGTAGTTTAGCTAAATACATATTAAAATGTTCTCGTCAAAGCTTTCAGAAAACCGTAAGTGGTATAAAACTGGAAGCTCTTCTATTTTTAAGTTAACATAACCAACTTACTAATTTGTCGCATGACCACTGCTGTTCTATCTAAATATATAGATAGGTTTCGCTAATGTCTGCTAATTTTAAAACAGTTAAAAATTGTAGTGTTTTTTTGTCATTTTCATTTCCGATTTTATCATAATTTTTTTTTAACTTATTCAAAATTTTTAAATACTATAAAATTAATTTAATCAGGTATCACGAAAAATTGGTTCTTTCAAAAATTTTCAAATATTTAAATATCTCGAACTGCACGAGGAGTTCAACGATAATTTTCCCACATCTGGCAATATCACGCATAGATTTTTGGTATTTGTGAATCTCGTAATTCTGTGGTCTCCATGGAATTCCATAGATTGATGAACAATTTCGGAAAATTATGTACAGACAAGCGAGAACTAAATTAAAGTGATACAAATAAAAAAAAAAAATGCGGAGAAGCAACGATTATGCAGGTTGTTGTCAACCGTTGGTGTTGTTGTTATTGTCATTCATATTGAATTCATTTACAACAACAGAAGCGGAGGGAACAAGAGTAAGCGGAGTAAGCGAACAGCAAAGGGAAATTACTGTTGCTGGCGCAAAGATCGATCAAAGGATTATTCGTAGACGAAGCTGAAACCACAATCATCTGACGCACGTACCAGGGATGGGCGTTTTTGATTGAATTTTTTTTCAAATAAAAAATTAAATTGTATTTACAAACCTTCTATTTTTAAATGAAGAAAAAATGTAAATTCAATATACAAATAATTTTTAATAACGATTAGATTTTCATTCATCATTCAAAAAATAACAAATAAATTCCCATTCATCACGAAACTATTTTTGAAAAACGAATATACATATTTTAATTAATCATTTAACAGCTTTTGAATAACGAGTCGATTTTCATTCATCATTGGAATATTTTTTAATAACGAACAAATTTGATTTCATCACCAAAAAGGTGCTTGAATAACGAATATATTTATAATATTTTTAAATAACGAATAAATTTCAATTCATCACTCAAAAAATTTTGAATAACGAATAATTTCCCATTCATCATGAAACAATTTTTGAAAAACGAATATATTTTAATTAATCATTCAACAGCTTTTGAATAACGAGTCGATTTTCATTCATCATTTGAATATTTTTTAATAACGAACAAATTTGATTTCATCACCAAAAAGATGCTTGTATAACGAATATATTTATAATATTTTTAAATAACGAATAAATTTCAATTCATCACTCAAAAAAATTTTAAATAACGAATAATTTCCCATTCATCATGAAACAGTTTTTGAAAAACGAATATATTTTAATTAATCATTCAACAGCTTTTGAATAACGAGTCGATTTTCATTCATCATTTGAATATTTTTTAATAACGAACAAATTTGATTTCATCACCAAAAAGATGCTTGTATAACGAATATATTTATAATATTTTTAAATAACGAATAAATTTCAATTCATCACTCAAAAAATTTTGAATAACGAATAATTTCCCATTCATCATGAAACAATTTTTGAAAAACGAATATATTTTAATTAATCATTCAACAGCTTTTGAATAACGAGTCGATTTTCATTCATCATTTGAATATTTTTTAATAACGAACAAATTTGATTTCATCACCAAAAAGATGCTTGTATAACGAATATATTTATAATATTTTTAAATAACGAATAAATTTCAATTCATCACTCAAAAAAATTTTAAATAACGAATAATTTCCCATTCATCATGAAACAGTTTTTGAAAAACGAATATATTTTAATTAATCATTCAACAGCTTTTGAATAACGAGTCGATTTTCATTCATCATTTGAATATTTTTTAATAACGAACAAATTTGATTTCATCACCAAAAAGATGCTTGTATAACGAATATATTTATAATATTTTTAAATAACGAATAAATTTCAATTCATCACTCAAAAAATTTTGAATAACGAATAATTTCCCATTCATCATGAAACAATTTTTGAAAAACGAATATATTTTAATTAATCATTCAACAGCTTTTGAATAACGAGTCGATTTTCATTCATCATTTGAATATTTTTTAATAACGAACAAATTTGATTTCATCACCAAAAAGATGCTTGTATAACGAATATATTTATAATATTTTTAAATAACGAATAAATTTCAATTCATCACTCAAAAAAATTTTAAATAACGAATAATTTCCCATTCATCATGAAACAGTTTTTGAAAAACGAATATATTTTAATAAATCATTAAAATATTTTTGAATAACAAATTGATTTTCATTCATCATCAATATAGTTTTGAATAGCGAGTAAATTTGTATTCAGCATTATTTTTATTCGTCATTCAAAAAATTTTGAATAACGAGAATATTTTTATTTATCATTGAAATATTTTTGAACAACAAATAGATTTTAATTCATCATTAAAATATTTTTGAATATTTTGCTATTTTTGTTATTTGTTATTAAAAAATCTATTCGTTATTTAAAATTATTTGTGTGGTGAATGAAAATTCACTCGTTATAAAAAATTACGCCCATCTCTGGTATGAAACCTATCAATTCACGCTGAATTTGCAAAGTATTGGTGCAGATGGTAGAGTTGCTAGCAACCGATAGCTTTTTCCTAAGAAGTACTGGTCAGAAAAGTAAAAACATTCGCGTTGAGTTTGCTTTGTATATACGCAGGTTTTTGTATTTTCCATCTTCTCGTTGCTTTAAACTTTAAACAGCGTACTCGCAAAACGTCCACATTAGTGGATCCTCAGGTATAAAATGATCCAAATTCAATTTGCCTGCTCGCATTGATGTTCGCTGGTGGCTATTGGATCACTGTGGTAGGCATACGAAGCGCCAATGCGACAACTCATTATCGTCACTTGTAATCAACGCTGAGCCGCTGGACGCTGTAGAAATACTGCCATCGTCGTCGATCACTCGTCGTGGTGTCTCACTATTTTCGGTGCATTGTCAACATCAGCGATCGTCAACATCGCGAAAACTCTGCTCATTCTCATTCCCATTGCTGCCCTGCGCACATCCGTCCGCTGCTGATCTTCGAAGTGATCGACAATCGGTTGCTTCTCCTTTACTCACTTTGGCATTTTTGGACTTTTGGGTGTGCGCAAAGCCTTTGTTATGCCGAATTGTGGCTATACCCTTTTTGGCATTGCGCTGTCGTACTGTGACGTCCGCCTTCAAAGTTTATAGCAAGCGGCCATTCGGCACTTCCCAGTTATTAATTTCGAAATTCGATTGATTGAATGACAAAATCAACAGACAGGCCATCTTTATTACTACTCCGTCGCGTCTTCATATTGGAACTTCCGCGTCAACTGGAGCTTTGGTAGCCTGCAGTTTCCTTTGGTTCGTTTGGTGGCTAACTAGTTTTGGCCAATCGCTTTTGCTTTTCAGCCGCTCAGTTTGAATATTGCTTTGCCAGACATTGCCTTAAAAAGTTTTTAGCGTGTCTGCTTCCTAATCCATTGTGCAGCAGGTCAATCAATTAAGTTAGTCAGGCCATGACTGGTGTCTCAAGTTCGGGTTTTGTTGCTGCGGCCTGCTCAGATTTGGTTTTGCAGCAAGGAGTTTATGTCACTTTGTTGCCAGATTGCTAGATTAATTTCGTTTGAGGGAATTGTCAAAGCCAACTTTGTGGCGCGGCCATATCAGTGGCCTATCAGTCCAACGTCCGTCCATGTTTCGCTCACTGCTCAACTTTGGTAGCCTGTTGCGGCTGCTTCTTCTTGCAACAATCAGTTTATTGCTTTTGTGGCTTGATGGCGCTGGTGGAGCGCCACATTGATTGAGTGATTTGTCTTTGGTGCTTGTGGATTAATGGCATAATGAGGAGGAAATAAATAAATAGACATTTATCGCATTTTATTGGGTAGAAGATATTTGATATTATTGGAATTTTGTTATTGCAGCCGTTTGGGGTATCTGATTTTTTATCTCGTTTTACTATAAAAGGCTGTTCGAAGAATTTGGTATGGTCTAGATACAAAATTGCGAGCAATAGTAATGACTATTCACTATTTATTTTTATTTATTTAATTTTAATCTTGTACATAAAAAAACTGAATGCGGTTCATTCTAAAAGAAAATCGGGCTGTGAATATGGGGTTTAGGCTACAGAGCCGCCTATCGGTTAAATTTCCATTAATAATATATAATAATCTTATTTATGTGACAAACATATGTAAATACTGGGTTTAGAGATCTCCAGACCCAGCGCCACATATCGGCCCAATTGTCAAGTAATATATTTATATTTATATGGCAAATACACGAATTGAATTTGAAACAAATCGGACCGTAGATACGATTTTTATAAATAACTCCACTCCAGCGTCACCTATCGGAACTTAGTTTTTCTCAACTCACAATAGACGTCATTGCGGAAAAAGCCTATGAATTTGAGCTAAATCGGTTTATCGAAAAATTACGTACCAACAAACAAACATAGCCTTTTCATATATAAGAAATAATATGAACAAAATCGGACGATAGCCCCACCTACCCCAAATATAACGGTATTTTGAGACCATTTTATAATAAAACAGGTTCTCCGTACATGGCTCGTATTGTCAGCGACACATCGTGCAAATTTCTAAATCTCGTGTCACTATTGGGTCTGCACTGTTGGTTTCAACTTTTGCACCCGATAGGTGGCGCTGCTGTAGAGATAAAATTCGAATATTAAGTTCGCCCGTAGTGAACACATTGCCCTCGACCCAAGGTAGGTTGTTATTGAAAATAGCCGAAATCGGATAATAACCACGCCTACATGAAAATCAAATGAAATAATTGATGTATAGCGTTGGGTTAGAGTAAGGAATACGTGGGTAAATTTCTTTTTGCCAAATAGATGGCACCGCCTAGTTTATAGAAAATCTCTGAAATTATTTTACCGAACTCAAACAAATGAGGAACACACTTTGGAGTTTAAGTAAATGAGCATAATTTCGAAAATTTTAGAAGTCGATAAAGAACCACGCCCACCTCTCATACAACAGTCATCGACAAAAATCAATTTATGAGAAACTTTAGTAACTTTTAGTAACTATAAAAGGTAATTTGCTTAAATTTTGTATACAGGATTGAATTGGAGAAAGTAAAAGTGGGATTTTGGAAATAGGCGTGGCACCACCATCATTTTAATTTGCTGATCATATTTGATCGATATTTTGTGATTTTTATTTTTTTGATCATGAAACATAAATCGTATTATTGTTGTTGTTGTTATTAATGTCATTGCCGTTAAATTTGTTTGCGTTTGTTGTGATCAAATTGTAAATCCAACAATAACGATTGTTTTTGATCGAAAAAATAAAAATCTCATATATCGATCAAATGTGATCGAAAAAAAAAATCACAAAATAACGATTATTCTTTATCGAAAAAATAAAAATCACCAAATTTCGATCAATTGTGATCGAAAAAATAAAAATCACAAAACAACGATTATTTTTTATCGAAAAATAATAGTAACATATATTGATCAAGTGTGATCGAAGAGCTAAAACTCACAAAATAACGATTAGTTTTTATCGAAAAAATAAAAATCACAAAATATCGACAAATTAGATCGGAAAAATTAAAAAACACTATATAACGACTATTTCTTAGTAAAAAAGTAAAAATCTCATATATCGATCAAGTGTGATCGAAAAAAATAAAACTCCCAAAATAACGATTATTTTTTTATCGAAAAAATAAAAATTTCAAAGTATCGATAAACTTGATCGAAAAAAAAAAATCACAAAATATCGATTAGTTTTTATAAAAAAAATAAAAATTACAAAATAAGAATCAAATGCGATCGGAAAAATAAAAACCATGCTTGTTCTGTATTAATTATTACCATCATTTGAATCTACTAGGGTCTCAGCCTTCAAAATATTTAGAAAATCATTGTAAAAAGTAGCAGCGCATATACATATAATATGTATGTATATCATTCTTGCTATCGCAAATAAAAACTACAAAAAAAAAACGAAGATATTGCTACCCATTGTGCGATGCATTATCAGCAACACGACACGCATCAGAAAAATAGATGCCACGGTAGCGCATTAAAAGACACAATGTCACACAGAATTCTAAATAGTTGGTGAAAATTATTCACAGCACAGATAGCAATAACTATCTACGCAAAGAAACACAGCTGCAATGCAAAGTTCTCTTATATTCCTGTAACGAAAAACCAAAAAGAATTTGTTGCCGAGTATATCGAGAAATTCTTAGTAAAACATAACAATAGCAAAGGCAAATCAAAAAAAGATTTAAAAACTCTTAAACACCGATTTTCGAATTACAGCAGCAACATCAGCAGCAGCAGCAGGCGCAACAATAGAAGCTGCAAAGCAAATCGATACAAGTCGAACAACAACAGCACAACAGCACAGCTGAAGTTCAATGGCAGAGGTCAAACGTGTTGTTGTTTAGCGCGCTGAATGTGCCTGACTGGCTAGCCACAAACCAACTCGAACCAAAACCAAATCAAAGTCAAGCAAATAAAAGGCCAAAATCGGAAAAAGCTTCTGGGCGTGTTGCGGCCGTTTAAGTGAAGCGTTGCAAATATTCGTTGCAGTGTTGCTAGCTGCCGCTGCTGATGTGAAGCTTGGTGGCTGCTGTTTGCTGCTGATGGTGCTTTTGTTGTTGTTGTTGTTGTTGTTGGATAGCCTTAACACGAATCGCAAACAATCGACAGCTGCAACATCAGCAGCCACCATCGCCAGCACAGCCGCATCCGAAATAGCCGCATCAAGGCAGGCGTTTGGACAGCGATTGCGTCGCCTTGCGACGGATGCAAATTAGCGCAGGGTCAAGTTTCGCTCAATGCCAGGCCAAATTGAAAGCATAAATGTAAAAAAAAAATCAACAAAACGACCTCTATAGCTAAAACCAAAATAACGCAAAAAAAAGTAATAAAAATAACAAAAACAACAGCGTCAGCAAATATTGTAACTCTTTAGACAACTAGTGATTTGTAAGCGTCGTAGACTCGGCTTCTATGATGAAAGTTGGCTGAGGCAGCAACAAATCAATTTTAGAAAATTTTTTCTTTGCACCATCGGTAAATATGTACATATGTATGTATGTAAGTTTTTATGTGTGTATTTGATTTTCCCATCCAACGACGCATCGTCGTTTACTTATAAAGCAAAGTATTCGCCGATTTAGCCATCAATTGTGACGCTTTTCAATTCTGCTGCTGCTGTCGTTGTTGTTGTTATTGTTATTGTTGCATTATTACTGCCACATCCATCACCTACGGTTGTGTTTCTAATTATGAAGCGTAGCTTATCGTTTAAGATTTGAAGAGATAACATTTGTTTCGCACATTGATTTCATGCTAATAGCTCCACCCCTTTTGCCACAATTGGCAACAAGCAGCCTAAAGTTTCGCGGTTGGTTGGTTGGTTGGTTGGACGTCATTGGCAGCATTTTGGGTGCAATTTTTCCGCTGATCATCTTTGGTGTTGATGCTGTTGGCATTGGTAGCCGCAGTTCAACCGACTCGCAGTTATGGTGACTAAGCGGTAGTCGGTTGTTTTAGTAAAAAAAAAAACGATATTAGATTTTGGTAGCAAGATATACTTTACATTAAGTTCGTAAAAGATGTCGGCGGTGTCAGATATAATAAGGAGAACTCCATTTTGTATTTTACAACTTTTGAGGAAATCTTCAGAATTACGCAAAACCAAAATTAATTTAAAATATTCTTAGATGTAAACCACGCAAAGTTTCTACCCCATACACATGGGGGTCGTCCTAGAAAATTTTTACGAAGAGTAGAGAGATTTTAAAAAGGTTTATCGTCCATAATGGTTCAAATGTATAACTTTATTTAGTTTTGTGCATCTTTTCAAAGATCACTAATAAAAGTTTGTAAACAAATACTCGTTTGGTTTATTAAATAAGGCATTTTGAATTTCTTCGACATATTTGAAAAGATAATTCCAATTGATTTTGCAAGAAGGCTGTATAAGTGTCTAAAAATTCCGTAGTGAAGGATTAATAAAGGAGATTCTGAAAAAAAATTTGGTCTAAATATTTGCCCCTAACTAGGGTCCAAAATGAACTGTTAATTCGAATTTACAAATTGAAAACGGTGGCCGAATTAATAACAAAAGATAAATGTTTCTTATTTCGTCGATAAGAGTTATATTCCAACATTTATTTTTTACGTTACCCGATAACCGACAAATATTAATTTTTGAGCTCGAGGCCAGTATAAGGAAAATATTTTGGAATAAGCCAATACGAGGGTTGCCTTTTATATTTTGCGCCTTCGCAACACTACATGTGATTAGCTGTAATTAGATATTTTTATCGTAAAGTTTGGTATTTTTTGGCATAAACTTGCATATAACGTTTTCACTTTGCAGGACGAATTTCGTGAAGGTCATCCAAAAACGGTGGTTGTGCCAGAAACAGTCGATGCTGTGCGTCAATTGATAATACAAGATCGTCATGTGACATATCGCGAGATAGAGGCATCCTTGGTTATTAGTGGGACCAGCTTACATTCAATATTGTATGAACATTTGGTCGTAAAGAAGATTTGTTCTCGTTGGAGACCGCATAATTTGACAATTGCCCAAAAAAGGACTCGTGTCGATTGGTGTAATGAAATGTTGAAGAATTTTAGCCGCGGTGAATCAAAGCACGTCTATGACATCGTAACAGGTGACGAAACTTGGATCTATGCATATGAGCCGAAAACAAAGCAGCAATCGACCGTATGGGTGTTCCAAGACGAGCCAAATTCAACAAAAGTTGTTCGCACACGAAGCACCTCAAAGCAAATGGGCGCCTGTTTTTTTCGGAAAACCTGGTCATGTCACAACTGTTCCACTAGATAAACTTAAAACGGTCAATTCTGAGTGGTATACAACCATCTGCCAAAAGTTTTTGGAGAACTAAGGAAAACCAACCGCCGAAGACAAATCATTCTTCACCAAGCCAATGCGAGCTCTCACGTATCGATTCATACAAGAGAGTTTTTGAGGACTCAAAAGGTCGAATTGACCCATCAATCCGCCTTACAGCCCTAATTTGCTACCTAACGATTTATTTTTATTCCAGAACATAAAAAAAATAAAAAATGCGAGGTCAACGTTTTTCAACGCCTGAAGGAGCTGTAGAAGCCGTCAAACAGCTCGTTTTAGAGGTATCCTCTTCTGAGTGGCAAAAGTGCTTTGAAAATTGGTTCAAGCGAATGCAGAAGTGTATTGACTTGGATGGAGAATATTTTGAAAAACAATACAACTATTTTCCTTAATATTTGACTGTGTTTTCATTATTAGGCGCAAAATATAAAAGGCAACCCTCGTAACAGTCACGAGTGGTAGAAATTATAGTTGTTTTGGAGACCTCTCCTCATCAGATTTCTTCTATGAATCCACCGGTATTTGAACCAACAACCTATGACTTGTCAACTTGTGAGCTGCTGTTGCCTCTTTGCCACTTCCCTTATATCCTACCAACACCTAACGGATAACTATTATGCCAATTAGGGTTATTTTCCAACGTTTATTGTTTACATTTTCTACTAAGAATTATTTCGCTCTATTGCTACTTCATCTTCATTTTTAAATTCATCTGCACTTTTATCTTTAATACCGTTTTTTTCATGTATAACATCTTCTCTATTTCCGTCTTCATTTGTATCTTTATCTTTAACCTTACATTGTATCTCTATATTTTATTGTATCTTTGTTTTCATATTTTATTTTCATGTTATTCTTCTTCTACTTCTTCTTGATCTCCATCAATATCGTTATCTTTATACGTTTCTACGTTTCTCATTGGCAACGAAAAATGTCTCCCGCCTAACAATTATTAGGCAACATAGTAAATCCTTACAACTTTTTTGGCGAAATAACAAATATTTCGTATCTAATACATATGTTTGTTATGGTGCAAAGATTTAGCGACACGACTTATAACTGTTATGCCCTACTCCTATAGTATTTCTTACCTAATTAATTGCCACTATACCCGCCCAGCCGATGTTAGTCAAGTTACAAATATCACGTTGGTCATTCATTCCTTCACTGGCGTCAATTGGAAATATCAAGTCATTTATCCAGGGGCCATAACAGTACAAAATCTTACAAAAATCTCATGTCACGGTGTTTGTGGTCGAACTCATCCGAAACGACTTGACCGATTTTAATGACATTTTGTATGTAGTTATTAATTTAGTAGATATGAGAATAGGTCGTGAAGTGTATTTCATGCTTGGGAGAGTGTTGCTACCTGTTTGAAATGATAAATTTAATTTAAATTTACACAATATGAATTATTAAAATAAGGTTGCCAAGCGGTTCGTCTCAGAATGAAGGTTCATAGCTAACTTTTATGAGGGTTGCCAACTATTTGAAAAATTGCATTTAATTGAATTATACACAAGCTATACGAAATATTAAAATTTCGGTGTCAAACTGTTCGTTTTGCTGAGGAGAAAGTTTAAAGTTCGCTATATTTTAAAGCAGGTTATATGAAATGAAATAATAAAATAAGGGTATGCTAGGAGAAAGTTTACGGGTATATTTTGATAAGGGTTGCCACCTTTTTTAAAGATAAAATTTCATCACATTATGCACAAGGATATTAAATATTAAAATATGAGTGCCAAACTGTTTCTCGGCGATGGCAAGGAGCATGCCTATATTTTTGAGAGGGTTGCCACCTGTTATATGTGACAGAAACGGTAATGCCTTTTCTGATTTCATTTGTAAAGGGAAATTAATAAATAAATATAGGCAGGAAGGCGTATGCTTGGGTATTCTTGCTTTATTATAATAGTCATTCTTTAACAACTATATTTGACTTTCATTTAATTGCACTTGACATCTTTCTTTTTGCTTTTCCGCTATCCTTTGTCAAGTTTGGTTTGGAGACAAACCGGTTCCGGTTTTTATTGTGAATACTTTCGATTTAATTTTATTTGCCAAATGTTTTTGTGGTTTATCCATGAAAAAATTACATCTAAAGTCAGTTAAATCAACTCCAGTGCCGAAACTCGTCTTTCTCCAGTCAGGAGTGCATTTTCCTACGGAGGGAACAGAGACTCTTCCTAACCTTGCATTAAAACCGCCAAGCATGATTTTTACAACCACATATGTACGTGCGATCAAAACGCTCAAACAGGTGAGTTTTTATCACATCATTCTTTTCGATGATGCGAATTGTGGCGAGACTTTCGGCCAATGGAGTGAACGGCAACACTTGGTGACGTAGTTTCTGCCCCACCACAAATCTCACGCGGAATTGGAGCTCCTTTCAATGACAGCTATTGTAGACGTCGCAAAGCTTGATACTCTTCATTTGTTGACCCGACCAACGTACCTCTGGATGGCGGTTATGTCAGCCTTTGTTTTTACGAGCAAGCTCTCAAATCATGGTCTATAGTGGTTGCTATGAAAGTAAGGGATCTCATCTGAGACTTGTTGAAAATTTTCATTGATAGCTATTTTTATGTGAGTGGCACTGATTCTGGGGAATTTTTAGTTTACATCACCTCCTAGTGAGCAGACACTCCAAGCTATGTTGAGACCTTAAACCAAAAACGTAAGAGAGCGGGACCAACCCAGATGACACTTGAGCGAAATCACGCGGAATTCGTGAGCTACTTTAATCATATGCAGAAGAATCGTTCTAGTCACTCCCAATTTAATATAGTTCGGAGACTTTCCCCACATGCCTGCACTTCCATCCACGGAAGCAACATTCTCTTCCTTATTTCCTTGAATTTTTGTAGAGAGTTTTGCTAATTTTGCAGATATCCCGAAACTTATTCTTTTCTTCCGTTGAAAGAAAATTTTCGATTAATCGTAATACCAAATTCGGCCATTTCTACGATTATCTCTGATTGAGGTTCTACATCCATGCCATACAAAATGACAAGAGTAAATGATTAGGCGGCCGCCGTAGCCGAGGTGTAGCATGTGCGCGCTTCATTCGGTCGGTCGTGGGTTCAAGTAACATCAAAAATTATAGAAATGTTCCTACTAGCGGTCACCACTCGGCATGCAATAGCACAAAAATCATTTGCCGTTCGGCGCCGGCGTAAAACTGTAGGCCCCTAAAATTGTCTTACAACAACAAGATGTACACCACAAATTGTAGGAGAAGTTCGGCCAAACATCAATCTATGTCGCAATTGCCAAATTATTTTTATTATTAAATGATTAGGAACAATTTTTGACATCAGGATTATCGAGATCCTAGCCAATATTTTGGGTGGATTTGTACCATCGTTGTTAAACAATTTTGGGGCTCGGTTTGTAAACATTTTTTTGGAAACTCTAAAAATTTACCCACTATACTTATAGAAAAGTGTAATAGGTGGTAAATAAACTACTTTTTTTTAAACTCATTGGTGTAGCGGAAAAGTAGAAGAGTGTTTCACTTCAGGATTTCTTAAACTAGTTTTATCTAATAAATTTGTAACTATGTATAGACAGCAAAACGGCAAGACCGAATAACAGCACCTACGTTTGTCTACAGAAATCCCTTAAGTAAATATTTAAAGTATTCAAAATATACTTTCACCATTTTTTTTTTTGAATAACCTCAACGTTTAAAAAATTGATGTGGAATTAAAAGAAATTACTTTTTTATTTTTGGGTCCTGTCCTTTGGTGGCCCCGCTTGTGATATTCGCACACAACGCACACACAAATTTAATAATGAACCATCCGAATTTTCGATGTTGCTGTAATTTTAACAAACATTTGCCGCTACAATAGTTGTAAAAAGTGTGGTTTTATTGCTGTTGTAATTGCGTCTTGTACAACCTTCTTTGACAGCTTTTCCCGCTTCTGGCCCCTTTCCTTTGTACAACAACTATTAAATGGTTGTAGCGGTAATTTTTTATGCCTTTTTTTGTATTTTTTTGTTTTTGCTTGTTGTGTAGTAATTGTAATAGTTGTATCGCTCGCTGCAAATTTACAATCTGCTCAAAATTGATAATTTCAATTGCCGCTGCACATCAACGCCATGGTGAAATTCATAGTTGAAGTGGCAACTTCCAGCGCGGCGTGTGAGAACAGCCGCTACTCTAATCAAGTAGGGGCAAGAACTTTTTAAAGTTACTGTTGTAGCGGTGCGATGTGGTGTTCAATGCGCATTCGACGTATTTTAAGTGTAACGCTTACAAGCGCATTGACGCCGATTATACCTATACTCTTAGTATGTTTGGACCATCCAAAAAAAAAAAGTCTTCAAAATGCACAGTAGGTTGGGTAAAATGAATTTGGTTAAGTCCAAAAATAATCTTTGGTACTTCTAGAATACAACTTCAAAGTTGCAGGAAAATCCTAAATACCCTATTGACACGGAACTGAAGGCTATTAAGAAAGCATTATGTCAAGAATATTATTAAAAAAATAGAATTCTCAGGCTAAATGAAACTTTAAAAACAAAAACTTGTTTCAAGTCGAATGAAACCATCTTTACACTCAAATTCTTAAAAAATAAGGTGGCTTGAACTTAGTAGTGTTAGTAAAAATAGGAGTAGTAAAAATAGTAGTCGAAATTAATAAAAATAGTTATAGTAATTAGTAGCAGAAATCAGTGAAAATAGAAGTAGTAATAGCAGTAGCATAAGTAAAAAATGGTAGTAGCAATACTATAAATAGTAGTAGTAATTAATAGTAGCATAGTTAAAAAAATAGAAGCAGAAAATAGTAGTAGTTAGTTTTTCTCAAATACGCGTCATGTGGTGGCTTCGTTACGCGATATCGACACGATCTTCGTTATGGGATTTAAAATTTTTTTTTGAGGGTCAAAAGGTGACAATGAATGATCGACACGATCTTCGTAACACACGATTCTTCAAAAATTATAAGATTTAAATTTTTTTCGAAGGCGCAGAAGAGGTTTAATGTATAAGAGGATCAAAAGGCGACAATGAATATTTGGGAAACAGGATGCAATAGGTTTAGAAAAAGCAGGTAGAGATAGAAATTACTGATTTCAAAGAACGAAAGTTGTTTTAGTTGCTGACTTAGAAGAATAGTTGGTAAAAAGAAATGAAAAAGAACGCAATAAGTATAGTGAGTTGGATACTATAGTAAACACTATAAATAGATAATATCTTACAAACCATAAATGGTTTAATTTGATTTGAATTTTTTTTTTTTTTGGTTTGGAAAAGGCTTTTCTCATCTGACTTGAAGAATAATAATACTAAGAATAATAATAATAATAATAAAAATAATAATAATACATCTGGTGTCCTCAGAGCGGTAGGGCACTGCGACCTGGAAATACCTCTTCGACTCCCTGATGAAGGCAATACAGCCTTTTGTAGTCGGATATCTTATATTTGAAGGATCAGCTGTTCCTAGCATCATCAGGCTTAATTCACTCAAGCCCAAACGCTTACATAGACGTCCCGTCATTCCTCCCACCTAGTCGACATTATGTTTCTGCAGGCAACCCTATTCTGAGCACGTATGAACTTCGCCTCTATAAAAGGTGATGCCGAAGATCTGTGTTAGCCTGAAGCAACTAATCGCCTCCCCAAGTACTCATATTGCGCTGAGTGTACGGTATCATCGTTTTGGATGTAGACCAGCTGGGACCACAAATGCGTCAAAATGGTCTTCGACTCATTGAAATATATATATCGGATAGGAAAATATTTACATGTGAAGATAGATACCTATCGAGAACTATACCACCAACATGCAAAAATCAGAACATATGTAGGTACATACTCCTTTTTAATGGTTTTTAGAAATTTGTATTTATCATGTGCAGTTTTTGTGAGAGAAGATTTATTTTACTCTTAACTCTCTAACTTCTTTTTAACCGAACAGTTAATGTGCTTGTCATATAAAGAGTAAAAAAGGAGGTCAATATAGACTAACATGTTTAAAATCTCATAAAGCGACTGTTTCGACGGAGCTAGATCTAATGAGTAGGCTTGAGTTAAATGAGTAGGCTTGAGTTAAATGAGTAGGCTTGAGGGAGCTTATGAATAGGTGATTCCTATCGTGCGGAGAATCTCTACATGTCGGGCCTATGTAGGAAATGGTGGATGTTGTTTCTAGATAGGTTGGATTTGAATCTACTACAAAATCCTGATCACACTTCAGTCAGAGTAACGTGGGATACACGAGGCAGGTAGAAAAATAGGTGATGGTTTGACCCCAATGACAGCTGACAGCATTCACTGGACGAGAGATATTGTAGGTAGAAATTATCTCTTAGTGAATGCTGTCTATTCCCTATCTGTACGCTGTTGTGCCCAGTGGTTGCGTTTTGTATATTCGAAACTCTTTCATGAGTTAAAAATGATGTCTGCAGACGTGTTTCGGAGAAGGTGGTTGCTCCTGGGTTCAGCCAAACCTCTTGCTATATATAGTTGGGTCTCATGGTGCCAGTTCGGAGTACAGCTGTCTGCCAAGTCTGAAGTTTGATTCACTGAGCCTTACTGACACCCGGCGGCCAGTTTATCGTAGTGTAAATTAGAGTCGTTCAGTCAATCGCCTTGTATATTGGCAGCAATGCTTTTTTATCTTTGTCCCTGGTGCTGCTGAACTTGACTAGCTTGTTGCGGCTGTGTAGTTTATTGACGACTGCCCTGGGAAGGTGAGCAGGCTGAAAGGTAAGGTAAGATCCTCGAATGGTCTGACCTTCTCCATCCCAGTTGTAAATAATTACCTAGGCAGCCGGTTTTACGTACCAGAGTGATTCGGGTTTTATCCAGCAGAGGGCTGTTGTTTCGGAGATCTAACCCTGTTTAAGTTAGCTAATTCTATCGCCAAGCATCGAACCCTTTCCTATCCGTCAAAAATAATAGCGCACAGTTTAACTACAATAAATAAAAGTTTTTTTACCTATATTTGATCGCAATTTTTTGCACAATTCACCACTGTACCCAGTGCAGCAAGTGCAAAACGTCGTATGCGGATATAATGTATATTAGACATGTTCGACTTAAACTCTTTCACCGAATAAAAGATTACAAACAATAATAATAATGAACCAACAAATCAACTTACAACATTCAGAAAAACAGCGAACAACAAACGGCAGACAATGTACTACAACAACCATAACAACATCAATAGAAAATATGCTTGTAGAATTTTTATAATTCAGCAGTGTTGTGTACATAAACCAAACAGAAATCATACATCAATTTCGCAATGAAAATTTGCAGGGCATAATTTCACTGGAAATAAAGTATAAAATCAAAATAAAATGAAAGAAAGAAAGAAAAGCCGCTACATATATTTAATATATGTATATATTTCTGTTTGTGCGCTTCTTGCAAAGGCCGAGGCATTCAAACGCATGGGAACTATCTGCGAAGAGCCAAATTGTTCATTTGGGTAGTAGACTTTGCAAACAAAATGAAGGGATATGCGGAGAATGCAATGGAAAATTTTGAAGGTAGTTCATAAGTAGTTACATATGTACATAGTTGTTGTGTTGACTGGTTTGGTTTTTGTTTTATAGAGTGCTGTTATGCCGTACATGGTATGCTATGCTTGCCACAGCAGCCGCTCTACTGCGTTATGTTGCACATGTAACTTTAGCTGTAATCAAAGTTGCTAAAACACATGCAACTAGCGCAACAGTTAATAACAACAACAATAATAACAACTACTACTGCAGTAACTGACTGTTGAACGAACAGCGGCACAGTGGATGAATTTGTGATATTTATACGAGAAGGAGAGATATTCTAGTTTTCAAATTATCACACTGCTACGTGAGCAGAACAGACGAAAAAAATATGCAAGTATCGAGACGAATGTCTATCGAAGCTGTGTTGCTGTTGTGCTGACATGAAGTATCATTCGCTTATTATCCCTCTTTGCGATACTTGACAAACTTTTATTAAAAAGGGGGAAAATCTTGAGATAAGGTAATCTTTTCCTTTAATATCCACAAAATCTGAAAATCTATGTCAATAAGGAATAATAGGTAACTCCTTTCTGAGCAAGCTTCTTAAAGGGCTTCAAAGACGGCGAATATGCCACACGCGTGGATAGAAAGGGAACATTTCTGGGGAGGGGGAACAAAGTCTTGAACATTGCTTTAGAGCGTGGCCTAAACTGAGAAAGAATAAGTGTGGCATAGAAAACTCCTAAATGATGCCTGTGATTATGTTTTTCTTCAGAATTCTCCGAATTGAACCGTTCAGTCACCTTATTTTACAAGAGGGTGCAACTTCTGGCGTTTGCTGATGATATCGATATCATCGGCCTCAACAACCGCCCCGCTACCTTTTCCAACAGTCAGCGCACTTTCGCCTTGGCTCCCGCATCACTGTTGATTATTACAATTTCGAATAAGTGGAGGACTTTGCTTATCTGGGAACCAGCATTAACACCTCCAATAATATCAGTTTCGAAATCCAACGTAGAATCTCTCTTGCCAGCAATAGCTACTTTGGGTTGAGTAGACAATTGCCCAGTAAAGCCCTCCCTCGACGCTTCAAAACCACACTCTATAAGTCTCTCATCATGCTCGTGCTATTGTATGGCGCTGAAGCTTAGGCACTGCCAACATCGGATGAGATGGCCTTTGGAGTGTTCGAAAGAAAGATTCTCCGAAAGATTTACGGACCTCAACGTCTTTCCGACGGCGAATACGATGAAACAACGAGCTGTATGCGCTGTACCGCGGCATAGACATAGTTTAGTAAATTAAAATACAGCGGCCTGGGACATGTCGTACGAATGAACGAAAATGCCCAAGCCCTAAAAGTATTCAACGCGGTACCAGCTGGTGCTGGTAGAAGAAGCGGATGGCTTCCTCTGCGTTCAGGTTGAAAAGGACTTGACGTCACCTGGTATTTCCAATTAGCACCAGTTAGCAGGAAGAAGGAGTTACTGGCGCCATCTGTTAAGCTCGGTCAAAATCTCTTAAGATATTATATCGCCAATTAAGCAGAAGAAGTAGGACTCGACTTATGTGTCTAACGTGGTTATTGGTAAAGACTGTTAATAGGAATTGAATTAGTATGTAAATTGAAATAAATTACCAACTAAAATTAAATATTACAGCATGTGTGCTATGGGTAAGAATTTTCACAAGTCTTGATTTCGAAAATATTTTCGAAAAGAGTTGCCCCCTGTTTAAAAAGCTACGTTAAAATAAATTACCAAAGGAAATAAAATATTACAGCATTTGTGTTATAGGTAGAAATTTCCACAAAGCTTGATTTTGAGAATTTTTTTGAAGTGGGCTGCCACCTATTTAAAAAAAATTAAATACATTTAATGAGGTAACAACACTAATGCTATATTGATCAAAGAGGTTCAAGAAACCCAAATTTCGGTAAGAGGGTTGCCACTTGTTAAAAAAATAAAATTATAATATTAATGGAACATCACAACATGGCTGTCATACGAAAAAGATTTAATGATGCTTTATTTGCAAAATATTTCTGATAAGGGTTGCCAACTGTTTAAACAAATTAATTCAATATAATTAATGAGTTAACTAAACTAATGGTATCTTGGTCAACGTAGGAGGGTTGCCACTTGTTCAAAAAATTTAAGTAATAATATTAATGAAATTTCACAACATGGCTGTCAAACGAAAACAAAGAACGTAGATTGCTAAGAAGCTGCATACTTTCACCGGATATGCCAACAGAATATTTTAGCTTATTTTATCACCAAATTTGACGTTCACTGATTTATATTAGAATCTTATTGGATCCGATTGGTTTGTGCTGTAGTGAAGTAAGCTAACATTTCTAATCATAGCATAATTTCACTGATGCAACTTCTTTGTAATCTACGTACTTTGCGGAAAAGGTTTAAGGTACCTTTCTTTGAACAATATTACTGATAACGGTTGCCACCCGTTTAAAAAGTTAAAAACAAGTTAATTAGTAAGTTAAATGAAATATTTCGCTACTGGTGTGAAGCGACAGAGATTTAGACAAGTTTAGTATCGAAAATATTTTGATAAAGGGTTGCCAGTTGTTTGAGAAATTAAATAAAAAAAAAAATTTAAAATGCAATGTGTTTTTACGCAGTATTTGCGTGAAGAAATTATAACCATATTAAAAAATATATGCATTGTAACTTTCATTCTGGAATTTTGGCTATACCCTGGTTTTGAGTGCTTTTTAAATTATCACTTCTAACAGCAAGTTTATTGAAAACTAAGTTTTTAAAAAATATTATAACTGATCGCTATGAAATATTAACAAAAGATTTTCAGATATATTAACAAACAAATTTATTGTCGAAAATCGGAACTTTTGCTTTTCGGCGCTGCCACTTTGTTACAACTTAAAATTTCGTCTATTCCTTCAAACAGTAGCTAGATTTATTTATCCACTAAGATTAATTTCTGCTTTTTTATTTTAGATAATCCAAGCCGGAGATACCGTGCTCTATGCCAGACAGCTGATTTGCACAACATCCAGGAAACCGTCTAAGGGAGCTGCGTAAATAAATATTAAAAAAATTAAAAACGCTGAAATAGAGTTAAAAGTAAGTATTGCATTTTTTACTGCTTTAGATTAGCTATTCAAATTTCATACTTATATCACAATTCACTATTTATTTGGTATTGGTTGCATGGGTCGCAAGAAATTTTAGTGGGCAATAGATGTGAGTGTTCCGTAGGGTTGCCAACGCCATCCAGCAAAATACAAAGAAGTAGTAGCAAATATCCGCGACTTTTGAGTATCAAAAATCGTTAAACGCCCACTGTGAGTTGTTTTGTGTCGTAACTGTACGCATGTGTGTGTGTGTGTGTGTGTGTGCCCCAATGTATGTTCATCTTAGCTCGTCGTACAGCAAAATCTTCGTAAACGTTTAAGCGCGAAAAGATGTGCCACATCGACGCGCTTGTGCGCCTGCGCTCCAATATTGCGCGCACAAAAAGAGATTTAGAGCGACATTAGAGCAGTCAATCTATCATGGCTAAACATTACCATAAATTACACAGAAATAATTGATTATTATGAAGAGTAAGCGAGCAAGCGAGGAGCGAGTGAGTGGCGGACGAGTGGTAAATGCGCGCGCATCGAGGCATTGAAATGGATAAGAGGCAATTGTTGAATGCGCGATTACATACTCATAAACGTCGGCATAGGTAGTACATATGTTATGGCGCAGGCGCACTGCTTGCCTAGCAGCAGGCTACGCATGCGCAAATCCATGTACTGGAGGGTTTTGTATGTGTGTGCGTCCGCTGCGCTTGTGAACCTGCTCGTCATCATTGCCGCTCTACGTATAACCTGCAGTTTCATCTGCGCGCTAGCAATTCGAAGGAGTTGCGCACCGATTTACTTTAAATTACGCTGAGAAAATAGCAACATAGCAGAAACAACAACGAGAAAATTGGAAGTGGCGTACTGCAAGTGGCGCTTCATACAAATGTTTGTACATGATGATGCATGTCATGACTGAGGCATGTGACTAGCTGAGCAAAACAAAAGTTATTTCGGGCAAAATTTTGAAAAAATGTTTTTTTTGAAAGTTTAAGAGTTTCAGTAAAATAAAACTTCTTTGCCGATTTCATAAAAATATAGAGCGAGGAATGTGAGAAAGACTATACCCATTTTTTGCTTTGCAACTGCTATGCACCAATTTGCGTATCTGCTCTTTTAGAACTAGTTCAGGACCTCACTAGTTCCAAACCACTTCCAAACAAACGGGTAACAAATCACTCCTGAAGAAGTTCCAAAGCAATGCCGAACTCGTTTCAAACTAATCCCATACTAATACGAAACCAATCCCTAACTAGTTTCGAACTAGTGCCGAACTTCTCCAAAAATAGCCACGGACTAGTCTTGAAGCAGTCCCAAACTAGATCCAAACCAGTTCTGAACTAGTCCTCAACTGTGCTTGAAGTCATCCAAAACTTGCCCCGAGTTAGTCTCGAAATGGTCCCGAACTAGTCATTACCTAGCGTCGAACTTACCAAGAACTACTCCAGAAATAGTTTTGAGAAAAGCCCCGAGAAAGTATTGCAATCCTTCCGAAATAGTCCCGAAATATTTGGAAATGTTCTTGAAAAAACAATCCCCAAAATTGTGTCGAAGTGGTCCCCAAATAGTTCTGAAGTAGTGTACTTATGGGCAGCGCTATGTATGCTTGTATTCTCTCATAAAAGCGTCGTGTCGCGACGCAAAAGTGTGACGTGGCCTTGAAAAATCACTCTAATATCGTCAGAGAAGTTTTACTTCAAGAATTTTTGTTCACAACGAAAATGCGGCGTTGGTTTTATGGTTGTTGCTTCCATCGTTTTTTTCGTTGTTGTTGCTGTTATATGGGACTTTGTTGTTGCTGTTGTTGTTATTATTATTGTATTCGTTAGCGTATGCACAAAACATCCCCCGTAAAATTTTAAACAATGCTGCTCAAGCGGCAGTCCTTGGCCGGATATAAATCCGGGTCGTTCCGTTATCGTAGAACCGACTGTCGTGGGGCCGATTCTGTCGATGTTAGTTTTGTTGTTGTTGTAGAGTCTTAAGTATTTGCAGGCATAGCATGCACATCCATGTATGTTTTGTCTTACAAAAGCGTAGTGTCGCGACTTAGTGACGCAATTTTGTGACGCGATGTTGAAAAATCACTTTTATGTCAGGAAAGAAGTTTTACTTGAAAAATATAGGGAGATAAAAGGTAGAGCGAATTCATTTATATTTTGAGGTTAACTTCAATTTTTTTTTTGTTGCTATTTCCCTTGCTCGCAACCTCATTTTAGCTTTCCTTTGGCTTACAGCCATTAGCCAGTACAACCATCAGTTGGCGCTAGCTGCACACTCAAATACATTCGTACATTCGAGTAGAGCTCAACTCTGGTTCAGAGCAACCCAATAAATTTTAATTTCATACAGCCGCACAAATTATAGCGAAAGATAAAAATTACGCAGTCACCAAAGAAATTACTTTGAAATGGTCATAACTCCCCTAGCCATCCATAACTAGCTACTCACTAACTAGCTCAGCAAGATATGTAGCTGCACAACTACAATGCATCTGCTTCTAGTTACCTACATGGATTTTCAGAGCAATCACACATAAACTACTCACTCATATTCAGTAACAAATTTCCCTGCTTTCAAACTACTCTACTGGCTGTGTGTGGTATCAACTACTGGCACTGGTGGGAGTGGATTATGTAATTTAATAAATGAATGCAAATATTTGTTAAATACGCCCCGTAAACATTAAAAATCATTTGAGTTGAGTAATGAAGGCAGTTACTCTAAGTAAAAAATAGAATACTCTCATAAATTGCAAGTAGGACAATACTTGTATCTACATATGTATAGTACGTATTAGAGATGGACGCGAGGCACGGGACCCGCGGGACCATCTTGGCAGCTATGAGAGAAGGAGATGCAAAATATAGAGCATTATCTCCGCTATAGTCTCACTCTTCTTTGATTGCATACCGGGACTAGGACTCTGTGTATAGCAACGATTTGAAAAAGTGAAGAAAAAGAAATGGTCAGTGCACTTGGAAAAATACTTGGAGCAGAAAGTAAGCTAAATACGAGGCAATAGAATATGCCAAAAGAGCATAAGTGTGTCATCCAGTAATTAGTAATAGAAAATATGAAGAAGACAAATTATATTGTGTTGATTTAAAAAAAAATAGCATGGTATACTAGCCTATGGAGAAGCGTAAAAAAGTACTGCGCGGAAACTTGGAAAAAGGGATTGATCCAGGTACGGACAACAGTTAGGTTAGGTTAAATTGATGTGCTAGTTCCCTCAGGTGCCTCACCGAGACATATCAAATAAATCCATTATGCTACCACTTATCATTTGAATGATAAGGTACACTGTATCCAAAAATAGAACAGGAGAAACGCTACGCTATTTTTCCAAGTGCACTGACCAAAATGAAGTGCCGCAAGATGCTGACTTCCAACCCTGAGAGCTCTTCTGGGGTATTGTTGAAGTGAGCGCCTAGTTACTTAAACAGCAGCCGCGCAAAGGCAGGGCAGCTAAGCAGAAAACAAAAAGATAATTCCTCTTTGCCATCGTCCCAACAACTGCGACAAAGAAGGTCGGAGATTATATAGGTATTCAGCCTGAGTGCATAAATATCTATCGGACAATGCTCGGTCAGAACTACTATGAAGATAGGCGCTTCGTTAGCGAGCTGAGCTTCTTCGAACGCCCACAGTCCATAACCGCCCAGAGGGTCTCTGCATGTCGTGTGTCTAGGGGGAGTAGGAAGGATAAACATGGCCCCCACCGTATCGCAACGGGATTTGTTAGCCTACGTCTGTCTCCGTGGGCGTGCATGGTTGCCGCGGCTCTAACTTAACCTAACCTAACGACTGGGCTAGTTAGAGGAATTCCGAGTCCATCACAAAGGAGCATTCATAGAAAACAGTCAATATTAACTCGATTTTTGATCGGGTTTGGCATAGGTTTTTTCAGTTTCGATGCAGTTATCAGTATACTTAGAGGACAGTGGTGGGAATTCACAAATATAAGCAATGCCTTTGAGTAGGATAATTTCCCAGTGCTTACTTAACAGAATGCGCTATGTATGAAGTTTTAATACTCAAAAATGTAAATTATTTGTAAATCGAAGTCTATTCAAATAAACGACTAATTTCGTATGCTGTTGATGTTCCCTCCGATATTCTCAAATGCCTCGACTAACCAAAAATGGTGAAAATATGCTGCAAATTCGACAACTGCACTGCATTTGCCACCAAAAGTGGCCAAAAACTGTAGACAAATATTCGCAAACTATATAAATAAACAAAGCTACACACGAACGGGCATTTACGAAAAACCAAAATATTTATGTAGAGGCATTGGACGGACAGAGCGACAGAGCCAAAGGAGCTTCCAATTCATACGCGTTGCATAAATGCGAAAAATAAATGAAAAGAAAATCAAATAGCAACAATGTGAAACATACGTTGCATCGCATTTGTACGATTGACAAAATAAATGCTTTTGGGGGCGCTTGGGAGCTGAGCGCTCGTGGCAACGGTGGTATTTGCGAATGCGCAGACATAGCTTGAGCTAGAATTTTTTGTTTTTGGTTTTTTGGGCTTCTTCATGACACAAAGAGACGCCATGGACATACAGGCAGACATCCAAATAGATAGACAGACGGACAGACAGAGAAACAGAAAGAAAGACAGATATTCGAATTGCTGCTGATGCAGTGCCAGCCCAAATGTACGACGGTGCAGACGGAGGCTAAGACGACAATGACGATGATCCCAGAGATCATACCAAATATCCAAAACGAAAAACGAAAAACGAAAAGCGTTGCAAAAATGAATCAGAGGAGAAAATTTGTATGAAAAAACCAAAAATAAAAAATTAAGAAAACAAGCAGAAAAGGGCAGCCAGGCATCTGTTTGGCAGATGGACAACGGGCACTCGCCCGCCAAGTCACAATGCACGCTTTCGCGGCTGCGGAGTTTGGTTGCTGATGTTGATGGCGGAGCTAAAGTCGGATCGGCATTTGCTAGCGAGAGTGAAGGTGGCGATGGCGTTGCTGATGGTGATGACGTCGAACGGCGACGAAGTTGGCTGTTGGCAGTTGGCTGTTGGCAGTTCGTAGTTGGACGTTGGTCGTTGGTCGCCGGTCGTAAGCTTTTCGCGGCCTGCACATTGCGCCAGCTGATAGAAGGAGTTGGTGCTGACGGTGGTGGGGGTGGTTAGCGACATTAAACAGCAGCATTCCCAGAAATATTGGTGTAGGTCACAATAAGAGAGATAACATGCTGTGCACCTCATTGTATGCAAATGCGCGACAAAAGTAACAATAAAAAATCAAAACGAAAAAGAAGTGGAGAGAAAACCATAGAAAAAAATATCAGCGTAGTAAGGGTTTGATGTAGATTAAAGGCGCTTGAAATGCAACGACGTGAGGGAACGTTTGCAGCGAAAAACGTGTGGCGAGGTGTGTGACTGGCAGTGAGAATGTCAGAGAATACCAGGACTGGCAGTTGTGGCTGTTTTTTTTGTGACGTAGGGCGCTATGGCTCTACAGTCCAACGCCTTTTGGAGTTCACCAAAAGAAGTTGGTAGCGATTTTTGTTTGTCACTTTTGTATTTTTATAATTTTTGGCATTTACTGTGTTTTTTACGAGTACGTTGACAAACATACAGAAATGAATTGGAGATAAAGTGGGAAATTTTATTTTCGGTTGATAATGTAAATTTCAGTACTAACTCGCATGCATAATTTTTTTTTCTATAGACTCAGTAAATTTTCATTTACTTAGAGAAGAACTAAAGTTCAAAAACTAGAATTGTAAAAAAGTCAGATGAAAAGGACGCACACTATTTTGAAAAAACAAACAAACAAAACAACTGACTCAAATGAAACATTTCCAACTAAAAATTATTTGTGGTAAGCGCAACGTGTCATAATTCTACATCAGAGACTTTTTGCTGTTTTACTACACTTTATTTAGTACTTAATATTTTTTTAATATTTTTTTTTATAAAAATACAGTTTTTTTTGCAACAAAAAGTGTTTCAATTCAATATTCAAATTTTGTGCCAATTTTGATAACATTAAAAAAAAGTGTTCATAAAATGTTCAAATATTTTAATCAGAATCCAATTTTTGTAGAGCGTATATTTGAATTAAGTATGTTGGGGTTTCATAATTTCTTGTGCTGTTGATGTTGGTAATTTTCTGTCATACAAAAAAAAAAAAAAATCGAATATGAGTTATGTGGAGAAAATGAGCAATACCGTCGGCAAAAAACAAAGTTATTAAAAATCGGCGCGATTTTTGCGTTTCTTCAACCTTAAACTTTATTACCCTAAAATTGGGTGAGCTATAAAACTGCATACCAAATAATTTCAACAAAATCTGGTAAAAAGGTTGAAAATTTTGGTGAAATTTTTTAATTTCATTCAAATTTGCACAAAATTTGAAAATTGAATTGAAACGCTTTTTGTTGATTTGATTCTTATGTATTTTTTTCGTAATTAAATTTGTCATATCAAATTGTAGCGGAGTTGCTACATGATTTAGTAAAATATTGAATTTTTTGATATTTGGTAAATTACCAAGAGAGTGTTGTTTTTGTGCAATTTAGATAATTTCTACCAAATTTGATAAAATTTAATAAATAAGCTTCGCAGATATACCTCATTGCTTTAGTGCGGCTCCCGTTTGCCGAAATTTTAATTTTTGTGTATTTATCTTTCCAATTGAATTCTTTGCATAAAATGTGAGCGAAGTTCCTATATTATTTCTTAAAATATCGATATTTTTGATTCATTACTATTTGATTTTCGATATTTTTGATTCATTACTATTCTGAGTGGAAAAGCAGCGAGTGTAGAGTTTCATAAAGTAGTTTTTTGAAATACCCTTATTTCCACTAAAGTGGGTGGTGCCACGCCCATTTTCCAATACATGTACATTACCTTTATATGAGAGGTTGCCATGGTTTCTGAAATTATGCTTATTGGCTTGAAATGTTAAGTATGTAGCAAATTCAGTAGAGTTTGAGAGTTTGGTCAGGTAGCTTAGGATACATACATATAAAGGGTCTTGCAATAGAAACGCCGTAAAAGTAGACCGATAGTGACAGCAAACGACGCCATATTTTTCCCGCTCTTTTGACATTTCTCTTCAGTAAGGTTTGCCATTTCATCATGGAAAGATATACGATCTAACAACTAGTCGAAATTATTAAAATTTACTACCGAAATTCGGAGTCAATGGCCTCAACTTTAAGAGCGCTACGTCCAATGTATGGTCGTCGTCATTTCTGGCTGAATGGCTTCGTCAATAAGCAAAATATGCGTTATTGGACAGGCAGCAATCCACACGTACTCCATGAGTCAACATTGCATTCCAAAAAAATTACGGTTTGGTGCGGTTTACGGGCCGGCGGCGTCATTGGGCCGTACTTCTTCCGTGATTATCAAGACCGGAACGTTACTGTGAATGGGAATCGCTACCGCTCAATGATAACCGAATATTTTTGGCCCAAATTGGATGATATGGACTTCGACAATATATGGTTCCAACAGGACGGCGCCACAAGCCACACAGCGAATGTCACAATCGATTTATTGAAAACCAAGTTTGGTGAACGTGTTATCTCACGAAATGGCCCAGTCAATTGGTCGTCTCGGTCGTGCGATTTGACGCCGTTAGACTATTTCCTGTGGGGCTACGTCAAGTCTATGGTCTATGCCAACAAGCCAGCGACGATTGATGAACTTCGTACGAATATCGTAAGTGAAATTGCAGCAGTATCGGCCGATTTATTCTTGAAAACCGTCGAAAATTGGGTTCAGCGTCTGGACTTCTACAAGCGTGCCCGTGGTGCCCATGCAAAAGAAATCGAGTTCCATACATAATGGCATCGAATGTACTTTCACAGGAATAAAGAATTTAATTCATATCCCAATCCGTTTTTGTTTTATTTAAAAAAACTTTTGTAGCGTTCCCATTGCGAGACGCGATACATATATGTTTCCATTCATACAATGATGGATTAGCTATTCGGCGACATACGTAGATGTAGTTCGCCGAATAATTCAGCAGTTACGATGCCGAGGTATTGTTGTACGAATGGAAGGGAATATTCCAGCCTTGAAACTATCCAAAAACCGATTTTTCTTTTTATTCTGAATATTTTGTTATATACAGTTACTCAAAAAATTTACCACATGATGTTTTTATTATAATTGTAATATTTTTAGTGATGCATTTTTTCGTTAGTTTTTTTTTTAGAAAATTCTATTCGTTCTATAGGTTAGGTTAGGTTAGGAACCTCCGGGATCCACTGTGACATCACTGTACAAATGTAACCAAACGGAAATTATTTACTTACAATGAAGCTACGGAGCAAGCTAATCTCTATTCCCGATATGTCCGCCGGTGAGTGTTGCTTCCTTTATGGCGACCACCTCCTGGAACACGCTACAGTGATCCGGTAGCCTAAATTTTTTCCTTAAACAGAGTTCTTGGCAGCCCTCGATTTGGGAGCCATGTTAGGCACGCAATGACCCGTTGTAGCCGGAATGAATACGAAACCTTGTAAATCCTCGAATGACCACCATCCGAGCTAAATTTGTGGCCAATATCCCCGTACCATCAACGGCACAATGCAAGCAGGAGAGTTTGCTATCCAGTATTAAACCCTGATACGTAATACGTAACCTTACTAGAAAGCACGTGCTGAGCGCCCCATAGCGAAGGCAAGGGGCAGCTAAGAATTTTGTACTTCCTGGTGTAAAGAGCGAGCTTGGGTTTTCCCGGACTTACAACCAACGTGAAAAAAAATAAAATATATACTATATACTATATTGGTTTGACTAAAAATTAAAAAAAAATCGAAAATCAACTGCTATTTTTATCCAATTCAGACTTGCAAATTATTGTGCTAAAATTAAATGAGGCACAAATTTCGCTACTCAAAACTAACCTGAAAACTCTGATCAAAAAGTGTTGATGTTTTTGGTTGGTAAATAAATACCATGTTGCTGGTTTTGTTTTTGATGTTTGAAAGATGATAATAAATAGATATTAAATTGTATGCAATAATTGCAAATTGAGAATTTGACAATTGGCCTGACATTGTTCACCAGAATTCTTAATCAGAATTTATAGATAGTTGAAAGAAAGAAGGAAAATGCCAATTTCGAGAAACCCAAAGCAAACAGAGACGCAAGAGCTACATACAGCCTGAGAGTCTAGATTAAATTTTTTAAGTGGTATCTTTATAGGCCGCTATGAAAATCCGCCGGCGGCAAGCACAGCTACTTCGTTGGTGGCGAATAAATAACTCAAATTTGCCCTAACAGCGTCGAATCAGGTAGAATAGAGAATGGAAAAGAAAGATAGGAACCTCTTTAGATCCAGCCCGCGGAGTTTAGGAACCTAAGCAAAATCATTTGAATCCGCGTTACCCAACTCTTCCAGGTCTCCAAAATTGGATTTACCCAGAAATCTAATTCTAGTTCTGCAAGGACCTAAACAGCTGCAGAGGAGATGTTCTAGTGTTTCTTCCGCACCTGGTGAGCTACAGCTGCGGCAATAGGCATTGTTTTTCAATCGCATTCGGGCAACAGGAGACCCTAGTACCCAGTATCCAGTGATCGGTGAAAGAAGCGGTTAGGCTGGAGACATTCGTCCGATTCATTTTAATGGAAGTATAATACCCTTTGGCAGGGAATGCGACCCACAAGCTCTTGCATATCCTACACGATTTTAAGTGCTTCCTCTTGCTGTTGCCCTTGTTCATCTAGTGCTGGAAGATCCGTCCACTGTTGAGACGCAGATGCACGAGAACCTCTACGAGCTGTGAGATGCCTAGGGCAGAACCGTTCTGGCATTCCGGGCCAGCTCGCCGCCCTATTCATTGCCGTGAATGTTGCTGTGCCCCGGCACCTATATCAGAGAGATGCTGTGCCGCTGAGCTAAGTTCGCAACGTACTCCCTGCCTAGCTTCACCAGGCTAGGTGTCACCATTTCGGAACTTAGAGCCCGATCGGTGCTTGGCTGTCTGAAAAAGTAGCGATATTAGACTCACGTCGCTCCAACGCCAGAAGAGTTCTGTAGTCCTCCAAAATACCAAAAATCTCTGAATGAAAAATACTCGTAGAATCCCACTCGCCCAGATTTGCACTGGTGTATAAATTGCATATGCAGGCTTAGCTCTTCAGCAGCAGGTGTTGATCGAATAATTTTGAAAATAAATTATGTATGTATGTACATACATATGTCGAACAAAGTGAACAAAAAATTGAAAAATTAGCAAAACATTACCAGCAGGTATAGAAACTAGCTTGTTAAATGGCCTTTCCCCTACTACTACGTACACACGCACACGCACACACATACACACATCTATAGAGATGGAATTGACAAAACACCAACAACCACAATTTGTTGCCATTTGAATTATTTCGTTTTAATTTTTAATACCATGCAATGCAATAATATCGCTATGAGTATTGGGAAAAAATTTTCCCACTCAAAGGCGATCAATACTTAAAATGTACTGGAGTAAATAAAAGACGACGATTCTAAGAATTTACAACAACAGTGTGGCAAAACAATAGCCCACAGCTAAAATGTTGCCCAAGTATAATACACTAACAAATTTACGTAGTATGTGTGAGTAGAGAAAAATACGAATGTTATTGCTAGATTACATTGTCATCACAAGTATTAGTATATAGTATATATGTTTGTATATATAGACAGCAGCGAGGGGGTGTGACACGTAATGTGTAATTGTATGAAAGATTTGTTTTTATAAAAAAAAAGTCAAAACAAAAAAAAAAAACAAAACAATCGTTATAGGTAGTGAACGAGCTGAGCTTATCTAAAATTCTGAAAATGCTACAACACAAAAACAAAAACACAAAAAAAAATAAAATCACAGCAACAACATTTTGCACAACTATCAATTAGAATTGCAAAGCAGCAATCGCAGACGTTTATGTAGCTTTGGCCATTGCTGCTGTTGTTGTTGCTGCTGCTACAACATTGGCGGTTTTGCTAGCTGACTTTTGTGACCAACTAACAATAACGTTCGAACAACAACAATAATAAGAATAGCAGCAGCAACGCCACTCGGTCATAGTGTTTGGCGCGTCGGCAACACCTCACCTTGTTTGCAAGTTTTCGCTTTAAATTCATAAAATTTCGAAAAATATGCATTTGTACAACTATTACATGGTACAACAAATGCCAGTGATATCTAAATGTACACACACATACACACATACATACGGCAAATATGTGTGTATAAGAATGTATAGGGGTAATTCCATGTCAAATCGTCCAATGGTGGGATTCGACCATTTTTGATGCGGTTAAAATTTGGTCAGAAGTTTTCTTTCATTTTTGAATGAAGTTATGCCAACGGAAAATAATTAAAATTAAAATTTAAATATTTTTGGATACCTCGAAAACTATTATAGCACCAAAAAATCATTTTAGATTCGATTTAAATAGTATACTTGGGGATACAAAAAAAAAAATTGTGAAAAAAGTATTATGAAAAAAAATTATGAAAAAAAATTATGAAAAAAAATTATGAAAAAAATTAAAACTTTGAAGAATTTAAAACAATTTTAAATGGAATAAATCAAGCACTAATTTTTATTTTGAGCTTACGTTTTTTTAATAAAATAATTCTGTATGTCCTCAAAAGATCTTAATAATTTGAAGCAGGTGATTTTTGTTTTGTAAGATTTAAATTTGTGAATTTTGAAAAAAAACATATTTTATGACTTTCGCTGTAAATCTCATACTTATCGGTTAAAATTTGATACTATTTTGTTGATATATTGCAAACAAAAATATTTTTTTCGAAATTGAAAAATCGAACAAAAACTCCTTCTCGAAAATTTTAGAATCTTTTAAGAACATACACAGGTATTTATAAAAAAAAATTACCTCGAAAAATTCGTCAGTTTTTGTTTCACTCTATTTTGAAAATTATAATTTTTCCATTTTTTTTAACTCAAGTTTTTGCTTCACTTTATTTTGAAAATTATAATTTTTTTCAAAATTATTTTTTTGTACATCAACTAGGTTATTACATAAAATTATTCCAATACATATTTTGGTCCTATAATAGTTTTCCGGTTACTAAAAAAATGAAATTTAAAATTTTGCATAGCTTGGGGAAAGAAATTTTTTTTTAATTTTTTGTTGGTAGAGCCTCGCTACAAGATGAAGGAAATCTTCTAATCAATTCAATTTTAAAAACTTGCAATTTTTCCAAATTTTTGATTTTTCCTTATAACCTTTACGCAATCAGGTGAAAATATTGCAATTTGAAGCAAAAAATCTATCAAAACTGGGAGCAATTTTCGTAGATTCTTTTGATTTTTAAGTACAACATGGCGCGAATATGACCTAAAGTTTTCTTGCGAAGGTTAGGCTAACGTTGGCCGCTGAGTTCCTTCGCCATCAGTTTACTTTTTCAAAATATAACCGGCGAAATTAGAATTTTTACATGTTAATCGATTTCGAAAAAAATTGCCTGTGCAAATTTAGAATTTGATCTTCGAAGACGGTTGTGATAAACGTTTAACCATAGTTCCGCGTAGTTTACAATCAACATTAATGTATTGTGTTTTTACCAGTGTTGCCATATGCTTAAAAAAGGCAAATAAAAAAGGACTTAATTTCGAAACTATTGTTGTTGTCAATGAGGGTTGCCGCCTTGAAATGCTAAAGCAAAGATGCCAATCGAAAGAGGTTTAAAAAAGCTTTGTTACGAAAATAACTTTGATGAGGGTTGCCCCTATTTAAAAAGGTAAATCCAATTGAACTAATACGTGAACTGAGATTTGCCTCCTTTTTAAAAGAGTTAATTAAATTGATTTAATAAGTTAATTGAAATGTTTAAAAATATATTGGTAGCCAGATGTAAGCGATTCCAGAAGGATTACTCTCGAAAGAAATTTTAAGAGGGTTGCCAACTGTTTAAAAGAATTAAATAATATTAATAATACATCTTAACAATATGGGTCTCAAACGAAAAAAGTTGAAGATAAATTTATTTGGAAAATATTTTTTGATAGGGTTGCCACCTGCTAAAAACTTAAAGAACAAATTAATAAATAAGTTAAATGCAATATATAAGTATGAACTTATATATTACAATACTGCCGTGAAAAGAAAGATGAATAGGAAAGATTAGTTTTGAAAAAGATTTACGAAGAGGGTTGCCAGATGTTTGAAGAACTAAACACAAGACGATTTTAAATTCTTCAGAGGTGTTGGGGGTTCTATTAGATAAATTGGAACTAAAGTCCAAATACAGTAATTGCAGAAATTTATTTTGGTACAATTCTTTTTGCAGGGAAAAATCTTTCGACAATGATTTTTTACAACGATCATGTCACGACATTTTTGTGAGAAGATTCGTCGGTGTCTACTAGTTCAGGACTATTTTGGAATAGCTTAAGATCCATTCGAGGCCATATTCACATCATTTCGGGGCTTGTTCGGGAATTCACCTGGATGAATTCAAGGGTATTTCAGTTTTAAATGCAAAAAAGAGAATAGTGCCTTTTTGACTTTTTATTTAATAACAAGGCAAACCTTAAAGAACGTGTTGTGTGTTCGCAGTTTTTATATTGAAAATGTGTTAATAAAACATATAAATAATATATGTATTTATATATTTCCATGTTACATTTTACTTTTTGTCTGAGAAGACTAACTTGGGATAATTTTCTAGAAAATGTTTTCCAAATTTTGTTTCTGAAGGGGTTTTTAAAGTAAGGGTCAAATTGACATTTTTATGTCGAAGTAAATGGGTTAAATGCTCTATGAAAATGTTTTCCTCTAAATTTTACTACACATCTCAAACTGTAGTTTCGTACAGAAATATATTTTAATCCATTTTCTACTATTTTGATAAAAAAACAAACTAACTTTTGCGTAAATCCATCGAGAATTTCAGAAAATATTAACAAGCTCCGGGCTGGTCTGAGTTGCCATTCAATTGTCGCACAGTGTAATTGCCGACAAAATACAAAATGAAATTATAAAATTTGTGCTAAGAAATGAAAAAAATATATGCATTGAAGTTCTCTCAATCTATGGAATTTTTCTTTTTGAATTGGTTTATTTGGAAAAATTATAGCAAAATAAAACATGTAAATAATCTACGCAAAAAAGGGACAGATTAAAGTTTTAATTGAAATAGCTATACGGTAAAAGCTTGTGAACTTCCCAATTGCCAGTTGTAAATGAGAAAGCGTCAAATGAAAATGAGAATAGCCAATTGCAAATCAGAAAGCGTCAAATGAAAATGATAATGCGTCAAATGGGAATGAGAAACATATTTTTATGAGAAACTTATTTCTATCTTTTATGTGCCGACCGGCATATTTTGATGGGTGATTGTCTACGCATGAAATGATGAAGCCTATTGAAAGGCTCTTGCCTATTCTCGTCCTGTAATAGTGGCCTTTACTTCATCCGCGAGCTATTTGCGGATTACTTCGCATTTGCATTTCACGCTTTTTCATTTTCATCTGATATTTTCGCATTTTAATTTGACGATTTCGTATTTACACTTGACTATTCTCATATTCATTTGACGCTTTCGCTAATTTTATTGATTCTGAATTACAATTTTCTGCTCTGATTTTAAATTTCCGTTTTCGAATTTTAATTTGACCCTTTCTCATTTACAATTTGAAATTGTGCAGTGATACGAAATCAAATTTCGACTACTCTACACATGCCTTCTTAACTTAGTTATTAATTTGATATAATTCTTTTATTTATATATGCAGACATTTATTTCCATTCCCTTTCTACAACAATGCCTCGCCGTCTCCTCCTTCAAATGTCAGTTCGGTAAATTTTCATTACACAAAATGTTTGTTGACTCCGATTAGTCATTTTGGTGGAATGTGGGTGTTCTAAGCGCAGGCGGCGTTAAATTTGCCAAATGCACCAAAAATGCCATATACCTACCTTAACCTAGCGAGCCATTTAACGCTTTTTGGCCCGTGGCAATGCGTCAGCTTAGTGGCAGAGGTCTTGTTGTGGCCATTACTTATTGGTGCTTTATGGTTGAATATTTTTTGTTTTGTTTTTTTGTTAGTTCTGTTACACCCTTTTCAAGTCAATTTTGTTGCGAAATTTTATGCGCGAGTAAAAGTGCGGCCTTCAGGCAAACATATTTAAATATTTGGGGGGTTTGTTAGGTAATTTGTTTTTGTTTTTTCTTTTTGTTTGCCTCATAATGTGACCAATGGAATGACCAATGGAATTTAGCTGCATAGTTGCGTCTAAGGGCCCTTCGAGTGTTGTGGGAGAGTGGAATTTGAACGACTAGTCAACGATAGGGATAGTGATTTGGTGCTTCAGTGTAAAAGTTTATGATTTGTCAGTAGTAAAATTTGGCATTAACTTGAAAAGTGTTAGTATTTGTTTTAGTTAATCAAATTGAACTCATTGAGTTTAATGTTATGAAATACAATAAAAGCTTTCTCGTCAGTTTTTATGGTCCTAATACTGTAACATCCAATCGTGGGGACGAGGGTTTCCATGAGAGTGGCATTAAGAAATTACCCTCAAAATGGCAACATCTTATCGAACTAAACGGTCGTTAGAAACTTCCTTGGTAATAAGAAAAGTGAGGACTACGAACAAATTATCATGGATCTGTTAAAGTATTACCGTAAAATGGGCGCTAGAATGTCATTAAAAATTCATTGCCTCCATTCGCATCTGAATTTTTTCCCTGACAATGAGTGATGAGCAGGGGAAAAGATTTCAACAAGATTTACAAAAAACGGAAAAAAACTACAAAGGTTTCTGGTATGGGGGAATGCTCAGCGATTATTGCTGGCCTCTGATACTTAAAAAACTACCGGCCAATTACAAACGACATAGTTCGAGAGTAGTTCACTTTTAATTGTAGTAATTTGTGCAATAAAACAATAATTAGTAGCGCAAAATTGACAATTCGCCTTTATCAAAAAAACTGGACCTAACTTCAAACTATCCGACAATCGCAATTTTTATCGACAAAATTTGTCGTTTGCCATAACGATTGTGCGAATAACTAACTTATTCTTAACGAAACTTAACAACTGTCTCGTTGTATTTATTCAAAGTACATAAGAGTGGCATCTTGGACAAACTAAATGCCAATAAAGGTGAAAAACTCAAAAAGGAATGGGGAAAAACAACAAACTTTTGTATATTACAATGTTCCATTGTAGCGGAACTTCCACAGAATATGCAGAATCACCTGCAAATAATAATTTTCAATAAATTCATGAAACTTTCTTTTCGTTTTCAAAATTCGCTCTATTGAGAATCGTGTTGTGCTCCAGGGTATTTAGATTTTATATTTAAATTTTTCTTATTACGATAATTTATCTATATATTAAAAATTAACTATATTTCTGTTTTTATACTTGAATCCTTGACAAAGGTTTGCTTTTACCATTTGCATATTGAGTACATGATGGTAGCTATGGTGGTTGACATAAGCCTCCTCAGGATTCTTTGGCGCCAAAATTGATACATGACTACAATCGACGGTCCCAATAGGGCCTTCCACAAAAGGTGACGACACTGAAGCAAACATTTCATTAGTAGCTTGATTTGGTTCATAGGAAACCTGCCAAGCTGAGAAATTAAGTATTCAGCCAAGTCTGAAGTTAACCGATACAGCTTCTGAAATTCTGTTGCATTCATAGGAAAGGGATTCTCCACACATCCCAGAGTAAACGTCAATCCTCTGTTAGAGCGCTTACTTCTGTTAGAGCGCTTACTTCTTCATCACCTCGTGAACGACGTTATTTACTGTTTGCTTTTTATGTTCAAGAAAACAAATCACCGCATTTTAAAAAAGTCACGATTTTTTCTTTTTTCGATTGGGTTAACAACATCAAATTTGTTGTCGTTTAGTTTTCGTTAATCGACTAGCTAACGACAACAGCTGATTCGGCGATAGCGAAATTCGTTAAAAAATGGCTGCTGAATAGCAATATCGTTAAAATTTTCATTAAGATGAGTTAACGATGAGAATATCGTTAAAATAAGTTAGTGAGTGGCACTACTGATAGCGAAAAAAGTATCGGGTTTTCATAAGCAGCGCTGAAAGTTAACACTCTCATGTCAAAAACCGTCTATATCTGTGTTATTTATATAGTACACACTTACATTATTAGTTACATATTTTGTTCTGCTCTCCCTTAAAACTCCACCCAACAACAATTAAAAACAGTAATCTTTCTTTGTTGCAATCATATATTGTATAAAATTTAATTTACTCACTTTGCTTACACATACAGATATACGGATATATGTACATACGTATGTACATATGTCATTTATGCTTAACAGTACTAGTATTTAGTATGCAATTATTGTTCCTTAATTTTCTTAATACATAATTTTGTATGTAACTGTTTGCTACTTTGTAGAGATAAATAATTTATAACTATTTTTGATTATTTATATATATATTTTGATTTATATTTATATACTACGCTTTACATATGTAAATAACAAAAATGTGAAAAATGGTTAATCAATATATTACAGACACATTAGCAATACCGAGAAGTATATACTAATAAAAAATAAAAGAAAATATTGCGATTATTCTATATTCATAGAAATCTTCATTGTTAATTAAAAAACATAGTTTTTTCCATGTTTAGTGCAATTTTTATTGCTCTAATATTTCTTATCAACTAAATAATATATAAATTTTTAACTTACAACTTAAATGTACATACAAATAAAATTGCACTAATTTTCAATTCGTTTATCTAATCTAAGTTTAAATTACAAAAACTGCTAAATTAGAATGGTAATAAAATAAAAATGTTACATAGAAAACAATTCGAAAGCACCAAAGTAAAAAAATAATAAAAACAAAATAAATTAGTTCCATTTAAATGGTACACTAAAAATTTAAATTAAAACAAAACAAACAAACAAAAAAAATCTCATCTATAGCATGCTGTGGGAGACTGACAATTCACTTTAGCGCTTGTACTATATATGTATAAATTTATACATACATATGTATATGCATGCACATTAGGGTGCCTCACAAAAAAAAAATTGCGTGTTTTCCCCGGAATTATAAAATTTAGTTTGTTTTAAGACTTCCGTCGAAATATTTTGGGAAAATATCTTCATATCTTAATATCTTAATTATTCGTGAGCTGGATCGAATTAAAAATTCCTCCAAAAATGGATTTTTTAAGAATAAAAATAATTTAAAAAAAAATATTTTTTTCTAAATAGTCACTACAGATGATTAAACAATTCAAATTAAAAGGATTTTAAAAATTTTCAACAGAATGATAATAAGGAGATTTTTGATGGTATTAAGATTTGAAAATCACAGCGAAAAGTAAGTTTTATAGGATATCAAGATTTTCGTGAGCAGGGCCTAATTGAAAAGTTCTTCAAAAATGGAGTGTTTATGAAAAAAAAATTAAAAAAAAAAAAGCTAAATTTGAAATATTTTTTTTCTTCAAAAATGGAGTTTTTATGAAAAAAATTAAAAAAAATTAAAATTTATTTTTTAAATATTAAAACTTTGTTAAATATTTTTTTATTGTTTTAAAACATTTTTTTTTAAACATTTTTTTTAAACATTTTTTTTCTAAAATATCACCTCAGATGATAAAATATTTTGAGTTTAAAATCCCTGCTTAAAAGTTCGAAAAAATGTTCATAGGAATCATAGTAAAGAGATTTTTGAAGATATTAAGATTAACGTGAACTGGACTGAATTGAAAACCCCTACGAAAATGCAGTGTTACAAAATATTAAGACTTTCGTAGGCTTGTAGAATTGAAAATTCCTCCAAAAATGGAGTTTTTAAAGACAAACAAAAAATAATGAATTTTTAAAAACATTTTTATTTCTAAAAAATCGCCACATATGATTAAGCAATTTAAGCTTAAAAGCAGTGCATAAAAGTATTTAAACAAATTTCAACGGAATCATAATAATATTGTAAGATTTTTAAAGGTATTTAGATTTATGTTAGCTGAACCGAATTAAAAATTCATATAAAAATAAAGTTTTATAAAATAAAACTAATAGAAAAAAAAATTGTAAAAATCTCACCAGATGATGAAAAAATTTAGGCTTAACAGACCTGCGTAAAAGTATTTTAAAAAAATTGAATTGAATTATAAAGTGAGTGTTTTGAAGGTATTTTTGTGAGCTGAACCGCATTAAAAATCCCACCGAAAATACAGTGTTATAAGAATAAAAATAATTGAAAACACTTTTTTTCTAAAATATCACCTCAGATGACAAAACATTTTAAGCTTAAAATGCCTGCTTAGAAGTATTGTGATTTATGTGAGCTCGATTTTTTGTAATATTTTTTTTTCAAATATCACTTCAGATGCAAAACAATTTAACCGTTGTGTCAACAGCTGTTGGGTTTTATCCACATCGACAGTAGATGTACCCGGGTACTTCATACGTTTTGTATGGCAGATAGTTGCTTTTGATATACAAATATTAACTACTACCTGGTTTCTTGTGATTTTCTGGTTATTT
Organism: Anomoia purmunda; assembly: GCA_951828415.1. NCBI lineage: Eukaryota > Metazoa > Arthropoda > Insecta > Diptera > Tephritidae > Anomoia > Anomoia purmunda. Next base: position 23,595,823 of record OX639993.1, read on the forward strand.
TTTTTTTAATTTCTTGGAAATATTGTCTAGTTAACAAAACTTTTATCATAATTTGGAAAAAAAAATTTTTGGTACCTAAATAATCCATTTTTACCAAAAATGGGAATTGCCAAAATCCATAAAAATTTAACAATTTCCAAACTCTTTTTTAATCCTTGTAATTTGATCCCTTTTTACCAAGAAAAATAATTAACATTGAATTTTCATTCGCAGAATTCCGTTATATTTGAATTTAAAATCAACCCCTCTTGCTCATAGTGCTATTTTTAGTACCTGCGCAGAATAATTATAACTCATAAAATATTTGTTCAATGTAAACATTTTTTTTTTGAATGTGTAGGAAAACACGTCTACTAACAGGAACAAAAGGGTATTTGGGAATATCTTGCCTACCTACCCTTGTACAACCAGTTTTGCAGGCAGAAACATGATTTTTTGCGCAGGTTTCGTTTTGAGTAGTTTTGTATGCATCGGGCATGTGCTGCAAATCGTTTTCGCATGAAAGTGACACACAAACACGTATGTGTCGTATTGTTTCGCTGGCAATTTCATGCGAAAACGATTTGCAGCACATGCCCGCATAAGTCAGTTTATGTGCGATTTTTGAAGTGTAAAGACCTAAAAATTTATTTTGTGCATAAAATATATTTTTTACTTTCATATAATGATTTTCTATAAATAAATAAACAAATTTCCATAAAATAAACTAAATATTTCCATTTATTTCTATATATTTGTATGTACACCAGCTGTTGACGCTAGGTCATTTTCTCGTAACTGGGTTATATTTTCCAAACGGTTAGTCCAATTGACCTGTTGAAATTTCACACCAATATCAATTACATATTTCCAAGCTATGATACGAAGTTTCATCAAGATTGGACCAGCCGCTTGGAAGATATAGCAATATAAAGTGAACTTTGCCATTTATTTCTATATATTTGTATGAATTTTCATACAAGTACCCGGGTACATCAGCTGTCGACGCCATTCCACTAACTTGAATTTGGGCTGTATCGACTGAACTCCTGCTCCAATCTTGATGAAACTTTTCCACGTGATGCAAAAGTGTATGGTTGAGGATATCATGAAATTTCAGGTCAATCGGACTAACGGTTTGGAAGATACAGCAAAATTAAAGATGCAAATGTACCCGTGGGCTCTATGATCGACACAACGGTTAAGTAAGTTTAAATGGTCAGCAGAAAAAATAATTAAGAAAAATTGTCCACAAAACCAGTATAATGCATTTTTTCAAAGTATTTTCAAATCGGTGCAGCTCACGTAAATATTTTGCAGAAAGTCGTAAAATATAATAAACATTATAATTCCGATGGGAAACAAGAAGTGAATTTTTGTTGTATGGTTAGTGTTGCACCCTAATGCACATACATCTATACATACAATATTTGTTGTTGTAGTTTTTTTTTAAATCTACAATCTATACTACAAATACAAATACATTCACTTATCCACCCGCATTTGTCTTGCCAAAGCTATTATAACAAAATAATTGGCAATAAAAATTTATTTGCACTTTCATTATCTACATATACCTACCTACATACACACATACATATATTCACATAACATATATGAGGACACGCACATATACACATACATCTTATCTACAACTACTACTACAATTTTAACTGCCAGCAAATCTTAAACTTGTAAGCAATTCCGTCGTTCTTGACGCTTTGACGTTGTGACGCTTCACATTTGCCATTCATTCATTTTCTGTTCTTACTGCGTGCTAGTTGTTTTTGTTTTTGTTTACGAGTATAGATATGTTATGTATATAGCTATTAAAATTAACAGTTATTGTCATTCTTAATACTTTCGTAAGCTTGGCGTTAATTATTGCGGTTGTTTTCAGCATTGATTTAGGACCTCGGGTAGGTTTCTGTTAAAGTTGTTGTCAGCTGGGGTTTGTTATTTTATAAATTGATTTTTTATAAATTTGATGATAACTTTTATAGGACTACAATAAAATTGTTTTATTTTTTTTAAAAAAGTAACTTTATTTTGCTAAATTGCGTTTTGATTGTTTATTGCTGTCATTATAACTGGTTTGGATTTTTTTTCATTTGGTGATGAGCTGCTGAATTTGAATTTTTTATACGTAAGAGATTTTATTAGACTCACTGTCGCTGACTTATTTGCGAGGAGATTCTGAAAGTAGAGTAAATGTTTGAGGTAATGTTATTACACATTGTTGTGAAATTATTTGAAAAATATTTAAAGTGACCGGTTAGTTAGCAATATTGATAAAGATTGAGGGTTTCGAGTTAGAATATAACTTAGCTTAGAATGAGACGAAGAAGTTTTTCGAAATGTATGGGTTTTGAAAAAGCGCTGAAGTTTATCCATAGTCGCGCATTTTTGGCGATGAAAAAGAAGATCTATGAAAAAATTCTAAAGCTTTGTTGCGGTAACGATGTTGTCGCAAAACCCAAAAATTTATCAAAAAATTATATTTGACTTCAACTACCAATGGCACCGTTTCTTTGTAATCGAGTTGCAAAAGAACACAAGGTATGATAACGAATTGCATGTGAAGCAACAGCACCAACTCCGAAAAGTATGCGAGTTGAGCCAACTAGGTAAAATGATATCCGACCTGAGATGTAGTGTTGGGAAGTGAAAAAAAATGCGCTATTGTGAATGAGCCAGAAGGAAATACATTGGTACTTTTGATTTAAGACCTAATACGTTTTTATTCGCATAGCATTTTTGAAATATATAACTGAATTTACAAACAAATTTGGCATCACAGCTATTTTCCTTTCTTAAATAGCACGAAGTAAATCTCATGCTTTATGAAATGCAGGGTTGAAATTTTATCCGCGCTATTTTGCTAGTCGATTACAATAAAACGGGCCCAATATCACTGTAAATAAATGGTTTGAAGAGAAATAGCAATATAAACACTTTTATGTAAAAAATTACGAAAAAATTTTCAAATACAAACTTTTGATCTACAAATCGGCTAATATTTGGAATCCACCATTATTGATCTGTATGAATTTTGAGAAGAACTTTACTTTTGTCATATAACAAAATGCCAACTGATCTTAAAGTATCCTAAAATTTTCAAGGTGTTTTTCTCATTCAACTTTATGATTTTTGAATTCAAAAAGTTTTTTTTTGCAAACTCCGAGTAAAGTTAGGAAATTTTTTTTCGAAATTTTTAAATTCATTTAAAACCAAAAAAAAAAACCATTTTGAAATTGCCTTAAAATCAGTTAGATGTATTATATTAAAATTTTTTAGCAAATTATTCTACATATATAAGGTTTAACTAAGTTTTTCAATTCAAAATTCTGATTTTTTTAATTTTTGGAAAATTTGTTTCACATTTAAAGCAAAATTTGTAACTACAAAAAATTTCGATATTTTCAAAAAATTAAATTTCCAAGTTTTTTTTTGATAAAATAAAAGTTCTTACCAAATCCAAAGTACTCGTTGGTTTATTTGAGATGGATTGACTCATACATTAGGGTGTTCCAAATATGCATGGGTAAAAATAAAGTCGGGATTTTAATGCTACGAAACGGGATTTAATGCTACATATCGAAAAAAAACAATACAAACAATATCAACAAAACCAACAAAACAATAAACAACGAAATCAAAAAATATTTTTGGGTTGTATATGGAGAAAAGCTCGAGTTTTATGAGTTCTTTTGTGCGTTTTTTTGGGTTTTGGGGGATCTATAACAAATAGTTAATAACAAAACCAGTTAAATAAATCAATCAACATTATGTTTTGAAGTCTCTTAAAAATTTCCATATAAAATACATGGAAAACCTTGAGCGCTTTGAAATTACCCATAAATATCTTTTGTTAAATAAAAACTAGAAAGGTACTATTTTTTTCGATATAGAACGAAATTGAAATCATTAAAATTTCGAGCACATTTTTTTGGACCACCCTAGAATATTTATGTATGTATATATTCGATTGAGCTTCAGATTGGTAAGGTTTGGAAATCATTTAAGATGGGACTGCCAAAATTTAAAAATTTCAGTGTTGAAGTATATTTTTGTAACAATACTGACAAAAATGCAATCGTATCGAAAATTTATTTGATGATACAGTCTCTCCACTATAATTCGAATCACGTGTCTCTATCAACAATTTCATAGAATAACTTTTTTTGTATACTACCAAAATATTTACCTTTTCGCTCTTCAACTTCCGGTGACTTAGTTTTCGCATTCCCCGTTTCTCCGCCTATCACACCAACCACCTGTTGCGATGCATCTGTGGCGCCACTACTCGTAAGACTTAGCAATCGATGACCATGCGATGCTAAATGTTGACTGAGATGTTGATGATGCTCCGACGGTGTTACGGAAGCGGACCAATGCAAAGGGTGCTGTACTGCTGAATGGCCGTGATGATTGACTACAATGGGCACACCATCGGGCGGCGTGATGCACGAGACATATGGTTCCGAAACAGGCACCAACGGATCGGACATCCATTCGAAAGAGAAAGCTGGACCCAAAGTTTGTAGCCCACCACAATTGACGCCAAGCGGGCCATTGGGTGGCGCGCTAGTGGGTGTGGGCGGCGTGGTGGTGATGCAAGGACTAAGCTCCTGCTGCGTTGAAGACGAACTGTCCAAAGAGAGTTTCTGCGCCGACTCTGACCACGGTGGGCTAGGATTCCATTGATCGATAAAATCGGGCGGATCGTTGGGTAGTGACTTTTGGATGAAACGCGGGCGAGTAGGTATAACAGTGGCGAAAATTACAGAGGCATGTGACTCGGCAGGCGCGGTTATGAGCGCATGTGAGTGCAGATGGTAAGATGCGTCGATTTCGGTCACTGTTGTAGGCGTATCATCGGTGCCATCTTCTGTCAGATAGAGGGGTTCCAGCTTGCCGATGGCACGTCGCTTTGTAGGCGGCGAACTGAGCCGTTGACGCTGCGATGAACTGGCAATGCCATTCGCATTAATGTTCGAACTGCTGTTGTGATTCGGATTGTGATTGTGAATGATGTTGTGATTGCTATTGGTGTTATTGTGATTAGTGTTGTTGCTGTTGCTGCTGTTATTGTGTTGACTGCCGCCGGTGGTATTATTGGTTGGGTGTGTAATAAAATGTGGAGTGACTGCATTGTGACTCGAAACCGAACTGTTCGCGCTGCTACAACGCATTTGTCCATCCGCCTGACCGTTAGCTGGGGAGCGCGCTCCATTTAAGCCAATACTCGCTGCAGCGGTACCAGCAGGCACTTGACTATAATCAACCGGTTCCAGACCGAGTCGTTGGTGGTAGATGTACTGACCGACGGTGGTGCCATTGAGAACACCCGCCTGCGCTGCCGCTGACATCACCATTGCCCCATTGCTTTGCAAGTGCGGCTGTTGACCACTCAAATGGGGCGCTGGCGAACTTTCCGCACTACCGCCACTGCCACTCCCCACACTCATGCTACCGCCACTTGTCGCGCCGGTGGGCGTATGATAGGTCGCCGATCCATATGACGTCATATGATGGTACTGATGATGCGGCGTTTGGTGGCTATGTGGATGCACGTGCGGATGTTGATGTGGATGCAGATGTTGATGATGGTGCGGATGATGGATCTGTGGATGCGATTGATGCGGATGCAATGCTGCCGCCGCATAACCAACTGACGCAGTAGCCGGAAGTGTTGCTGTTGTGGCGGCGGCGCTCGTGTGATGATGCGAATGCGGATTAGCTACGTGATGCGCGTGATGGTGGTAGTAGACCGCAGCTGCGGCGGCGGCGGCTGGCGTTGTAGGTGGCACACGTGTGGGCGCGTCGAAAGCGAGTCCGAATTGTATCTTCGATTGCACCGAATAGTAGTGGTATAGCCACGAGTTGGCGAGCATAACTGAAGCTTCGCGTTCGCTGTGGAGAGGAGTTGATTGTGTGCGTGTTTGCAAATTGACAGCGAAGATGGTGGTGGGGGAAAAAATTAAAGAAAAATAAGGAAAATATTTGATTAGCTTAGTTACTTATTTCGAGCTAAGAATAGATAAATATTTGCAGTCGCTGGCTGTGTGGGAGTTGGCAAAGACGTGATGATTGCGTGAGAAATGGATGGAAATGAGAAACAGAAATTGGTGAAATTCTCAAACTCGTGATTTGAATCGTGGCGTTAAGAGAGCGAAGGGTGATATGAAATAGAAGCATAATTTGATAATTTTCTCAAAAGTTTAAATTACGTTTTTTGAAAAAAATTCATACGTCTCAAATTATACTATATTGTTTGGAATCGACCAAGTATAAGAAGTAAACGTTTTGAAATATATGATTTTTTCAATAAAAAAAAGTTTTTGCTAACTCTAAGTGATGCTAAACAAATATCAAATTTTTTCAAAATTTAAAAATTCACATCTAAGAAGTTTTAGCACTTTTTAATATTAGTTAGATGTACGGAGCCGCAACCCACAGATAACATGGTGATTTATTTTAAATATTTACATTGTGTTTTGCGCTAAGTCTTTGTTTGTTAACTTTTTATAAAAGCTTAAAGAGGTCTATGACACAAGCCGTGTGAATATAAGTTTTAAAATTTGTACAAAACTTCTAAAAAAAATTCATAAAATTTTAAAATTTTTCAAAAAATTAGAAAATAAGTCAGAAATTTAATAATATATTTGGCTTTACTTACTTTGAATATATGAATTTTTAAATAAAAATACTTAATTTTTTTTTGAATTTTTTTTTTTACTTTCAAAGAGAAAGTCCAATATTTATTGTAACGATAGAGATTTTTAAAATTATCAAAAAATTTCCTTTTTTTTTTATAAAGTAAATGAAAAGTTCTTATCAAAATTTTTCTACTATATATCAAATGATCTATTTCAGCCATTTGTTGGTTTGACATAGATTGCTAAATAAAAGACCAAAAAGAGCTATAAAGTATTTTTGTTATTGTTTATATGAGGGCACTAAATACGTACGGATACGCTAATTTAATTTGAATTGCATTCTCGTTAGCATCGTAAATTTGGTCTTAGCATATACGTACTCAGAACGCTTTTTATTAGGAGCGCGTTTTGTGTTGCCTCGAGGTTGAAAGTTGACAAAAAATTTGAAGATTTTCTTTAAAGTTTCGGTAATGGAACCCCAACATCAAGGGCAGTGTTTATAAATAAAATAACATATTCAAGTGTGGTCATACTATGCCCGCCGTCAAACATTGAGAAGGTTGTCCGTTATCGATTTGAGGGCTAGAAAATACTAACCCTGTGCTTAGGATACTATTGACAGATCGTCATATGACTTACATTGAGCTTGAAGCGCCCCTAGATACTCACCCGCCTGCCTGATAGCACGCATAGTAACCGGTGGAGCGATGGTGTGGGTTACGAGGACCTCTCTCTCTATCAACAATGAAACAACCAATAGCCAAGTATATTGGATGCTATGCGTGCGTGTCCGACGATGGTATTAGAGGTAATTTTAAAACTAACTTCGCTCCACATTATAGAACAGACTGCCAAGCAAACCCTACTTAATAAAGCTAGGGAAGGTCATGGAAAATGGGAGGTAATTTTGTTCCCAATTATGGATTCGGTGAGCACACGGCTCTCACTAGCTCAGCATCCCAGAGATCAAGGTTACACAATTTGAGAAAATTTTTATTGAAGCAAGAAACAAAGAAAATTGGAGTGCGCCCACATTCGAAGGACACCAGCTGGTTAGCAAGGGGTTGGTATCTTCGGCCGCAGAACACACATGCCATGTGCTGATATTCGACTGGTACATATTACGTGCCAGTGAAGAAGGCATCCTAAGGTGACTCGTTCCTTATAGTTTATAGGATCCGGCACGAAAGATCAAGACTCTATTAAGGAAAAGCTGGGAAAGAAGTAACAACTTCAAGATGGTGATAGGTTTTTTCAAAACCTCACTGTAGAATACGTGGCCAACTGCACCAGATCGGAATATGGTCGAATGAGTCGTGCCACTTCTGCCGCTCGGTCGTGGTATTAGTCGGACCTAGAACAGTTAATGCTGAGCCGTACAGAGCTATTTGTTTGCCAACAATATTGAACGAATTGCGGATGCTCGACGAAGCATAACGAGAGGTCAATTGGATTTGAATTTATAGGCGCTCCTGGTAGAAGTGGCGAGATCTATGGTTGTGTTCTTGGCTTAGAAAATCTCGACACATTTGGTTACTTTTTATCGGAAAGCGCAAAAAAGGTCATACAGAAAATATTTCTTGCTTCTCTTTTGCGGTGGAAAATTATTGGCCTTAACGAAAAAAGATACTGACTGTTTTTTTTTTAATTTCCTTAATATCCTTCTGATAAAAGTAGTATAATAGTTTTGCTTCTAAGGGTGTTAAAAAGTGAGCTACTAGGGAGACATCTGGGCTCACAAATGAAAAGAATTTAATCTGCAAATGAGGTTATAGGAACTCTTTAGCCCGACAAAATGAATTCTCATATTCGCGTGGGTATGCCAGATATTAATGACAGACCTCGTGAAAAGGTTAAAATAGGTATAAGGCTCCCGAATTAATTTTTGTTTTTCTCATATGTTCAATGCGCATTCCGAGAAACGAGGGTTATGAAGACCGCCAACAACATTACTATTTTATAGATTTTATAGATTTACTTACTTTAAAACCTGGTTTGTGCACACAATAACCGGCTGCTGGTTTGTGTCCTGACTATCGCGCACTTGCAACACCACATGCACCCAAATAAAATCACCCTGTCGCCGTTGCATGCGAACCAATAAAATACAAGAACGATCTTGTTCCGATTGAGTAACTGAAATTTAAAACAAAAGAAATATTAATTGTCACTGTACATAAAAGGAATGTGTGTTAAAAAAATTTAGTCTAATGCTTTAATAATATCCACTTTTCTTAGGTAAAAGCGTTACAAACTTTTTAGACCCATGTTAAAAGTAAGTAATGGTAAAAAGGTATGTTTTTTATGCGAGTTAATTTCTTCACCATAGAATTGTGGTTTGTTGTTGTTGTAGCGGCTAGTCGCGTCCTGTAAAGAAAGGATTCACCCATGGTCGATCAGTTTAGACAGGGTCTTAGATGAGTTGGTTTCAGAGGTCATGCGAATAGGTGTTTGGTATCGTGCGGTGAAGCTCCACATGCCGAACATTCATGTACGATGTCGGGGTCGAGTCTGAAAAAGTTGGAGTTGAGCCTACTACAATATCTAGATTTGAAGCTCTTGTGTAGAGATCGCTTAGAATCTGCTGGTATGTTGTCGGATTCAGCGGCTGGGTTACGTGTGATTGCATGTCGTCCTTTAGTTAAAGGAGGTGCCTTCTAAAGTACCTGACAGGTAGCTCGTCGGTAAACAAATGCCTATTTGGGTGCCCCAAACGGTGACACCTAGCCGGGAACTACTTTCTGAGCATGAGGTCGTGGTCCTTAACTCATTGCACATTCACGCCTTGGTGTAAGTGCTCCTCAGGTCGCATCAGGAGACATCCCGTCACTGCATTGAGTGCTGCATTCTGTCAGGTCTGCAGTTTCATGCACTGTGTCCTACTGGTTCCCAGCGACCACACTGGCGCAGCATAGTTTGTTACCGGCCGGCCAACCGCCTTGTATGTTGTCAACAACGTTTCTTTGTATTTGCCCCAAGTGTTGCCGGCGAGCGACTGGAGGACATTGTTGCGGCTCTGTATTTTGTTGGCAATTTCGGTAGTATGCGCAGAGAAGGAAAGCAGGCGGTCAAATGTAACCCTCAAAATCCTAGGGTCATTAAGAATCGGAATGGGGGTGCCATCGGCATGTATGTTAAGATCCAGCCTGCCCTCCTTCGTCCAGTTGGTGAAGAGGGTCGCCGAGGACTTAATAGGGGATAACGCAAAGATTTTACCAGTAAAAAAACGGGAAAGAGCGGGGAGATATGCGTTCACTTTCGAAGACAGAACATCAATTACATTGCGGTGGTTATTATCGAGTAATTATCGGCATATGAGACTGTGGTGACACCCTCTGGCGATTGAGGTTGCTTGGAGATATAATAGTTCAACAATATTGGAAACAGGACTCCGCGGTTCACTTGTTTAATTCTCCGCAGTTTAGATGTTGAGTCTCTAATTAGTGCCGATGATTGACGACCACACAGGTAATTCGCGGTCCACCGTTTTAGTCCCTGCGGGAGAGTTGGTGTCACCACGTCGGCTAGTAGCACGAAATGGCTGGAAAAGCCTTTGGTAGTTCCAACGCCACTAGGACGCTCGCAGTGGCCGATCAAGACCGTGATACACCTGTGTAATTATGGCATTGAGTGCTGTTGTTGTACTATGCAACATGCACTGGAAAAATTGAGATCGCTGTGAGGAACTCAACTTACGCGGGGACCAAATTTTTGAACATCAACACACTTAGCCCGCCAAAGTCAATGGCCATGGAGCATTTCGCCTTTCCGATGGCCTCCTTAAGTCACAGGTGAAGGTAAGGGGTGCGCTGGTGTTGGACTATTTGAGCAACCTGCTTGTCATCTTTCGTTTGGTCCTATCCTATGGTAGAGTACGACGAACTTCAACCCCCATTCGCCGCTTTTACAAATACATATACCTAAATCCCGTTTTGCCCCGCACTTCATACTTACTCAGCCTATGTTTGCCTTGTGCCTCGCGTAAATTTTCCGAATGCAGTAGATTGTACCAAGACAGACCATGTATATCACTTTTACTGTAGCCCAAATGAAATTCGCCACTGTAAAGTAAAACGGAAGGAAGAAAATGATTAATAAAAAAATGAATACCATAAAAAATAAATTTAAAAAAAAAAAAACAAAATCTAATAAATCTATATAAGAACCCAAGCCTTTTTAAATGTTGCAATAAGCAAATAACCAAATACTACAATGTGGCCGCGCATGCGCTACTCACTTTTTATCGATATGTGCGATTTTCATATCCATTGAATGTATGGTGGTAAAGACATTGGTGGCGCCCTGTACCACACACTCGCGCGTCTCGGGCATGGCAATGGGTGTGCATGTGGCCAAAAAGACCGGCTCATTGCGACTGCACAGCGGCAAAAATGACAGATAATGACCCTGAACAAGCACAACCTGCAAGAGAAGAAAAAAACAAAACAAAAATTCAAACAAAAAAAAAACATAGAAAAATCCAAAGTAAATGGAAGTGGTATGGTAAAATCTGAGCAAAGAGTTTAAGTAAACAAAGCTATGTGAAATTGCATTAAAGGTTAAAATGTAAAGAAAAATAAAAAAATTTGCTAAAAATACATATGAAAAGAATAATGAGTTTTGAATTTGTTTTACGACTGCCAGAGTTTTTCATTAAAAAAAAAAGTTTAATTTACTTTATCGAACGCATGGACGTAAATGTGTGTGTGTGTGTGTGTGCATCACATACGTAATTTACTATTTCTATATATATCAGTAATATCAATATATCTCGGCAACACACCCTTCCTATGGCACAAGTGAATGTCTAAATGCCCAAATGCCAAAATACACAGTTGGTGGCTTTTTGTTCGGCCCGGCCGTTTGGCCGTTTGGCTACTTGGCCGCCTGCCAGTTTCCGTCGATAGTTCATAATTCAAAATTGTTTGGCGGCTTTTAATTTTTGTGAATTACTGCAGAACAGATTGCTTTTAATTTATGTGCTTCAAAATTGGCAGAACCAATGTATTTATATATATATATTTTTTTTAATTCTTCTGATTTTGCTTTTCTATATTGCTTTTGTAGTTTGCGCCAAAAACAAAACTAAGTAAATGCATTTAATTCAACAAGTGCCAGTTTTTGAAAAGTCAAGTTTTAGGGTCATGGATATTTAAACTAAATTCAGAGTCAGGCAGAATGAAATAAATTTAAAGGACGATGTTTTTGAAAATAATGCAATGTGCCTATATTTTTTGCATGCCAGAGATCCGGAATAATAATTGTTTGATGATTGATTTTTATAAGAATTATAAAAGTCTTTTAATATTAATTATGAATCAGAAAATTTTTTTAAATCAACAACAATTACTATTTTGAGACTTATATTATAAAAGCCTTTTCAAAAATAATTATGAGTGAGAACAATTTTTTTAACTAACAATAAGTATTATTTTGAGAGTTATATTTTGAAAGTGTCTCCATAATAATTATCAACGAGATACATTTTATGACATCTTTTAAACACTTATTTTTTGAGACTTATATTATAAAACTCTTTGCATAATAATTATGAGTAAGACAAATTTTTTTTAGGTCTTGAAATACGAAATTAAATCGGGACCATTTCGGGATTAACACGGGCCCGGATCGGGAAAAGTTCGAAATCATTCCGGGATTAGTTTTGAATAACTTCTGAACTGGTTCAGGGCTCCACGAATTTTGTTTTTTTACTGTTTTTTTTTGTTACATAAAGCATGACTGAGCTAATTTCAATTTTTTCAAAATGCTCTAGTCTTCAACTGCTCCGAGCTTGTTCCGTTTTAATACTGAACTAATCCAAAAGTGATCTCTAACTGATTCAGAAATGATTTCGAACTAGTTCTGAATAAGCCCCGAACTAACACCGAAATGATCTTAAACAAGTCCAAAGGAATTTCATAATATAAGTCTCCAAAAAGAGCCTTTGACAATTTAAAAAGTTTTATCCGCTGATAATTCTCAAAATGAACAACCTTGACGACTTAAAAAGGTTCGTTGATAATTATTATGAAAACGCAATTATAATACAAGTCTTTGAATTACAATTATAGATTACTCGAAAAATTTGTAACTTACTGTAATAATTATTGATCAACTTTTGCTTTTTTTCTCTTATAACACAGTACGACAAAATCAAATTTTTTGGGTACACATGTTAAATGTTAACAGAATATGAAAATAGGCTTCAAATAAAGAAATACGTGACTCGGGGGTTTGCTGTAGCAAATGAAAAAAAAAATGAAAAAAAAATGAAAAATAAAAGTATTACATTAGAAGTGAACCTCCACGGTCTTTGAAGCTTAAAAATCGATTTTCATATTTTCATATTCTGTTAACATTTCTCATGTGAACCAACCACTGTCGCACTGTGTAATAATTGGCGCAATCAAGGGGGAGGAGGGCCGCGGGTTTTTTGTGCAAAATTTTAAAAATGTAGTTCTACCTTGAAATTAATTTACGTGTTTTAATTAAATTAGTGTAAAAATAATAAAAAATAAAGACTACACACATAGATAAGAAATAATAAATACTTATAAATTAAATAACAGATTTGTAATAGTTACCTTAGCAAAAGAATTAATGGAGTATGGTATATGTATTTAAAAGCTAAATACTGAAATAATCTTAGATAGATTGTTTGAAGTTTGCTTTGTTTATATGCCTCCTAATATAGACAAAGAGAGAGTTCCGAATGCGGATAGTGTTGACGAAGAGCAACCTTGCTGAGACTTATGAATTAAACTGAGGGACAATAACATACAGGAAATGAGGGTTATATACCTTGATTACTGCTTTATTGACATGATCAGTACAAGTGAGATTAGAGTTTTTTGCGAACTATTTTTATAGGTAGGTGATAAATTGAAAACTTTGATTTTTGTTGTAGGTATTGGCAACACACAAGATTTATTGCAATTTAAAATAATACTATTGTCACTCGCCCATCTGGAATTTGTGGACAGCGTCAGATTAAAATTAGCACAGTTACAGGCGGCTTGATTAACAGCTTCGGACAAGTGAATCCAGATGTCGTTCAAGAATAAAACCTTGGAGTACTTTCAGGAGGTACCGCTTTCACTTTGAAACTTCAGAACCAATTCGGATAGGTTGAAATCTGTCTGAAATATAGCTAGCAGCTTGCTACACAAAAGTGAATGACTAACAGAATCGAAAGCCTTAGAAAAATCTGTGAGCTATGATTTTTCCTGAATCCTCATTGTAGAGAAGGAGGAAGATTACTATTTTGGACAAGCGGCGAGATCTGTTCAGCAATAAGGGTCTCGAAAACTTTGAAGAAGCAAGTACTGAACAAACTCTCCACATGCGCGGAAAGCAAGAAGCATTATGGGTACACCATATGATATAACCGCCCAACAGAGTAGATAATTCGAGCAACTATGGATCGGTTTTGCACAACGTTTACTTTAGTGAATAATGCGGATCCTCAGAGATGCCGTATAGTGCGCACCGAAGACGCTATTGCTGCTGTGAAGCAGAGTATCGAAGAAGACCCGAATGAGTCCATCTGCCATCGCGGGCAACAATTGAAGCTGTGCCCATCCACTTTATGGAAGATTTTGTGGAAGAATCTTGGTTTGCAGGCTTTCAAAACCAACTCATGTAAGAATTGAAGCCAAACGACCATCAAGCGCAGCGCACGTTCGGTAAATGGGTCCAAAGCGAGTTGGCCACCGAGAAAATTTGGTTCAGCGGTGAAGCTCACTTTTGGTTGAATGGGTACGTATGGAATAAACAAAATTGCCGCATTTGGCCACACACAAGATATTGTTGAGACGCCGTTACAACCTGCTCCATGGACAGAGGAAGTCATTGGTCCATATTTCTTCAATAATCAGCCAGGCCATAATGTTACAGTCAATAGGGAACGCTATGGAGCCATGATTAATGAATTTTTCGTTCCTGAATTGGAGACTGATGATGTGGACGACCTTTGGCTCCAATAAGACGGCGCTACATGCCACAAAGCCAACGAAATAATAATTTTTTTGAAGGAAACTTTTGTTGAGCGCATTATCTCGTGTCATGGGTCTGTGGCGTGGTCTTCAAGATAGTGCGATGTATATTCTTGTGAGGTTATGTGAAGTTGCTTGTCTACGCAGATAAGCTCGAGATGATTGACGCTTTGGTATAGGATATTCGCCGCGTTATTGCTGACATACGTCCTCGATTGCTGCAAAAAGTGGTCGAAGATTGGGTCTCTCGGCCGAAATTCATTCGAGCTAGCCGCGCCGGTCACTTGTTCGAAATTATTTTTAAAACATAATATCAAACTCTTATCTTTATAATAAATTTTAATTCTTGACCCTAACATTAAATTATATGCATTCAATTTCTTCTTAAAAACCACATATCTAAAAAACACCCTTATACCAGCAAATATATCGGTTAAACTAACATCAACCCACATAACATAAATATAATCAATTAACTAATACTCAAACTCATTTCCAACATAGTCAAGCCTATCGGCATTGAAGCTACGTGCATTGAAGTGAATTATTTTAGGGCTTTTCTGTTGGCTGAGAAGTCTAAAAGCATTCCAGGAATTTTCAAGAGAGACCCAAATAATTAAGATTTTAGCAATTTCTAAGATCCCTCCCTGAGATCAAGACCTAAGACTTGTACAAATTTTTCAAACAACACTGTAGTCATTGATTAACTTTAGTATGGGGGCTTCGAAATGTAAAAAAAATGCATACATTACCCATTTTCAAAGGCAAATAAAAACGTGGCTATTCTAAGACCCCATATGGATTTACACTCTACTTGCTATGCACCAATACACACACACATATAAACGCACATTGCCAATCGTGCAACAGGTGACTAGGAATTTGAATTTGAACTAAATTTTAGTGCAAATTTCCACACTAATTTGAATGACTAGCTACTGTGCTTTTAAAATTTATGCGTCGACTTACACGCTATGACTAAGATTTATTTATTTACGCAGATTGCAGGGTGGCTGGCAATGACGTTAGACCCCCAAGTTGTTGTTGGTCTGCAATAGATACTTACATATTTATCATGAACGTCTATGCGCTGACAGCTGTGTAGCAAGTTACATGAACAATATTTGTTTGCAATTTTAAAAATTCGTATTTGTCTTAACTGTTTCGAGTGAGTAATTGCGTAAACTACAATCTACGAGTATATCCTACGAGTTTAATTTGAAGATTTATTGTGTGTAGCTTAAGCTCAAATTTTTAGTTCATTTGTTTAACTTATACCTTCTACTACCTAAAATGTTTTTGTCACTCTATGGAATTTAGACGTGATGTACAAATTAAAGGATTCAAAAATATTCGTTTAAAACTTTGTGGAACTCAATAAAATTTGAAGACTTAACGTCGTGCGGGAATAAATAAAATAAAATATAAAGTAAGTTTAAGATTTTTGTTGTTTTTGTACAGATAATACAAATATTGAAAATCTTGACAAAACTACAGTTCACTTTAAAGTGAACATAGTTTTACAGTGCCGTTTTTCTAATGACGTTCATGATTTTTTTTTAACATAAGTACTGTAAATAAATAATTTATTAAAATCATGAGGTCATTTGTGAATAAACCTAATGGAGATATTAGCTGCCTAGCCATCCGACAGTGCAGTTTCTTTACATTCTGGATAATTTTTTTTAGAAGCATTGCCAGTTTAGCTTTTTTACTTTCAAACTATTGACATCTTCTATTGCAGTTTTTTTTATCCCTTTTTATTATGCTTTCTAGAATTTTATTAAATTGAAAACCAAAGGAAGATTAGCTTACATTAATAAGTAAAAGAGTCAACCGAGTCAAAAATATTTAATACTTATCAGCATGAAAATTTTGATTTTTTTTCAATTAACGCAACCTTCGCTTGCCATTGCATTATGTAACATCGGCTGGAGAAACGTTGCAGAAATTAAAAATTCCAGAAAAGCGTTCAATTTATGCTTTTAGCTGTTTCAAATTTTTTAAGAGATTTGAAAAACATAAATTGTATTAAACATGTAGCTGATTTTGGACGTAGAATCCCTCAAATTTGAGCATTTCTGGAGATATAGAAAAAAATGTAGTCGTTTGGGTTTCTTTGTCATCTTTAAGATTAATTTGTAGGAAAATGTTTTTTTTTCTTATAACTTTGGTAGAATCTGCAATATATAATCTTATTAAAATTCGTCACGCCTAGAACTAAGTGCGCGAGTCAGAAGTAAAACTTTTGTGCCGATTCTACACAGGCATATAGAGCTAAATATGGGACTAGTAGTGGCATTAGTAGAAATAGTAGTAGAAATTAGTGATAATAAAAGTAATATTAGCAAAAATAGTGGTCGAAATTTGCAAAACTATTGGTAGTAACTAGTAGTAGCATAAGTAAAAATAGTGGTAGAAATTAGTAGTAGCATTAGTATCAATAGTAGTAGAAATTAGGCAAAATAGTGGTTGTAATTTGTAGTAGCATTTCTAAAAATTGAAAAATAGGAGTATTAATTAGTAGTAGCATTAGTAAAAATAGTAGTAGAAATTAGCAAAAATAGTGCTGGTAATTAGTAGTAGCATTAGTAAAAAATAGTAGTAGAAATTAGGAAAAATAGTGGTTGTAATTTGTAGTAGCATTTCTAAAAATAGAAAAATAGGAGTAGTATTTAGTAGTATCATTAGTAAAAATACTAGTCGAAATTAGCAGAAATAGTGGTAGAAATTTGTAGTTGCATTATTAGAAATAGTGCTGGAATTTAGCAAAAATAGGAGTAGTAATTAGTAGTAGCATTAGTAAAAATAGTAGCAGACATGAATAAAAGTAGTGGTGGTAATTAGTAGTGCCATAAGTAAAAATAGTGGTAAAAATTAGTAGTACATATTAGTAAAAATAGCGGTGTGAATGAAGTGGTAGTAAAAATAGAGATAGAAATTAGTAAACAGTAGTGGTAGTAATTAGTAGTAGCATTAATATATTAGTAGTATCAGTAGTAGTCGTGGTTGTGGTGAACCAAACTAAAAATGGTCCCGAGATATCAAGTCCGAAAATCCCTGAACGATAAAAAATTTTTTTTTACAAGGATCTCTGAGAGGTCCAGGGCGGAACCGTCCCGGGTCAGCTAGCCGACCTTCTCGCCCATACCATGGTGACGCTGCGATGACGAGCTAAGTTCCTACCGCTTCACTAGAGTCGGCGGCACCATTTCGGAGATGAGACCCCGAATCGCTGCTTGACTATTAGTAAAAAACTAGCGAAGGTGAACCCAGGTTGTTCTCCAGCCAAGATGACAAAGGCCTCCAACTAAAAAAAACACTTATAGAATCTAGAAGAGATCACTCTGCTTGAGAGTCCTTTGAATTGATTACCGCACCTACTCGGCTGGCCATTTTCGAACCATCTGTTCTATGTATAAAACAACCCTCCATTCCTTTCTTGAGGGGAACAAAGCACGGATATTTCCGATTTCTTTGTTGCAAATTTTCGTATCGTTGATGAACTGCAGTATGAGCCCATGACTAAACGAGGGTTCTTTCCAAACTCTCAGTTCCCTTAGTCTTAGAAAACTCTGAAAAACAGACTTCTTCATGTGAAGATGGGTACTTATTTGCTATCTTGCTTCCAATCCTTTTTCTACATCAATAAAGCTGAAAAAAGGTTAATATTCACACCTTCAGAATTATATCAATTGCAGTTTACACATAGCCACACATAATTAATTATTTTGCTATCTGTTTGTATATTTCCAAAAAGCTAACGCACTGAGCTGAATCAAAAGACTTAGGCAACAAACTTCATAGGCATGAAATGCGCAACACAGCAACCAATTCCCACCAGACTGCAGCTAAGTGGCGATTTGTATTTTTTTTATTACACCAATGGGTATTCACTGAACAAGCTACGCCATTCTATGCAGTTATTTTTCTTTTACTCGCTACAATATTTTATTTTACTCAATTTTTTTTTGCTTACTCTATTCTCGACGCCTGCCAACATTGCAACCAATTTAATGCGAATGCTAGTGCGAAATGCGAATGTGAACGCGAATGCTCACCTGGCTTGTCAGCGACATTTTCACCCAATTATTTTGACACCCACTTTTGATTTCAGCAAGACAAGAAACAAACAAACAAAACAAAACAACAACAAAGAATATGTATCAAAGTGGCAGGCAGCAAAGGCGGCAACTAACAAGAGAAATCGCTAGATCAAAAGTAAAAAAATAAAAAAAATAGTAGAGCAACACAGGGGCAGAGAAGCTGCATGCGCCCAATACCGTAGACCACTTGGTCGTCTTTGCCCTCAGTTGTTGCAGTTCGGATTGCCTGCTGCCCTTCTGTTTGGCTGTTTGCTTTTTTGACTTTTTACGACTGCTGCTGCTTTTTGTTGCTGTTTGTTGTTTGTGATTTACTGCCAACGCAACAAAGATTGGCTGTTTGCTAGAAAATAACTGACGAAAAATGAGCAAAGAAAAAATAAAAGTTTTAACTCAAAACTGATTAAGTTATCCGCCAGAATAGCAGCGGCAATTTTTGCTGTCAGTTGGACGATTGTGAGGTCTTTTTTTCATTCAATGCACATTGTGTTTTTTTTTATTCGTTTGGTTTGCTGAGCGATGGACCCACGCAGTGTGCTTGTGTGTGTGTGTGTAGATTTTATTTATTTTTTGTTGAACTTCAATAGAATGTGCAACATTTGGTTGAAGCGTCTCAAGTGCCATTTCTCAAAGAAATTTTTGAATGTTAATTGGTAAAGTGTTAAAGATTTTGTAGATTTTTTATATATATATTGTATTGAGAAAGTTTATTATTTTTATATTTGTCTATGTGTATTTGAATAATTTTCTTGTTTCACTCAAATAAATAAACTATGGAAAAATGTGTCCGTGGACGAATTCAAACGTCATAGGGAAAATATGTCTATCAAAACTTACGGAGTTTGCCCTTGACTCTTAATTATAGCGACGGAGAAGCTTGTTTTTAATGAGAACTGCAGACGTTTGAGTTGAAGCGGTAAATCAACGCCGATGTCTTTACGGCTCTTTACAGCTCTTCAATAGGCAATCTCTTACCATGGCACAATCTCTGTGCTGCTAGGGGACGCATCGGTATAACTTGCACCCACCTCTCGCCTTAAGTTCCAACTTATGTCACAAATTTGCCGACAATTCTACGTAGATTTGGAAGCGCTTAAATAATTAGTATTTAACTTTCTAAATAGGTGGCAACGCTCTCAGTAAATATTATTCAAATAAAGCTTTCTTAAACCTCTTACGTTCGATGCACGTATTGTAATGTTTGATAATTATTATTAATTTCGTTGAATTTAATTTATTAAACAGCTGGCAACCATCTTAAAAAATATTTTCGAAAATACCTCATTTATTTGAACTAAATTGAAAAAAAATATACGAGCACTTTATTTAACTTGTTAAATCGATTAGAGTATTTTTAATAAACTGTTGGCAACCTTATTAAAAAATAGGTGTTTTTGAAAATAAGCTGTCTTAAACCTTTTTCGATGTAAATCTACTTTTTAATATTTTATTTATTTTTATGCAGGTGGTAACCCCCTTCATGATTACTCTCGCAATGAAGCATTCTTAAAACTCTATTAATTTAAATCTAGAAGGCTCGTATATTTCGACTCCGATCATCTCTCCGTTCCCAAGGTATGGTTCTCGATTCTTCGGTATGAAAATAATTGGTTTGAACTTAATCTACATCGAAAAATCTGATTCAGAAACAACTAAAGGAAGTGTACTGGTTTTGCTTCTCCACAGGAATCGAAATTGAGAGCAGCGCCTACCGTTATCGATTCGGTTGTAGTTATCTTTGTCGTTATCGCTATTTTCATCGTTATCGTTATTTGAATTTAAGTTTTAAATACTACAAAGAATTACTCGATGAAATGCACTATTTATAATAAGCTCACAGAAGGTCCGAACAAAAAATAAGCACGAATTTGTAGGTGGTGTTACAAAGATGTATCCTCAGATTCAAATAGGCAAAACTTTTGATAAAACTTCCGTTTTCATTTTTCAATAAATTGCAGGGCTTTGGAGTTTTCGGTCCTATTGTGTTATGTTCGTAACTTCTTCGCTGTAACTGCTGTATAGAACGTAACTGAAAAAGTGGGGTAGAGAACAAAGTAGGTGTGCTCGATATTTAAGAAGCATCAATACCATTAATTGATATAATTATTGCGTGTAAAATCAATATGTTCATATATGGCGGGGAATACATCATTTGCGGGGAAAATGGATACTGAAAAAGATAGTGTGCGCGTAGAAACAAATTATTTATGTAATTCTAAAAATATAAAAATATTGCGAATTTGTTAGGAAAATACTTTCCTTAACTTTCGTTTACTTTTAATACATCTCTTGGATCTGCTTAACATAGAATAGTACGATTGCATTACTACTATTGAATATCACCTATGTAATTTAGAAAAAGTAAGACATTTAAACTATACCACGACGGGGTCCAACCATTTGGCCTCCACGCAAATAACGGATTACGAAGATATCAAAAGTGTTATCTATTTTTTGCATACTTTCAGGAGCAGAACGCTCCTTGTTTACAAAGAACATAGATTACAATGAATTTGGATCCCACCGTTCCTCTCGCCCGATTTTCCCATACCAAACGAAATGCGATATAACTTCTTTGTAATCTATGATCTTTGTTGTTTATATATTAGACTTGCAGTTAAATCAAAGAACAAAGAAAAAGAAGAAGTCTCATCACTCCCACCTTTCCTCTAACAGCAAATGTTGTATTATTTCACCATATCAGTACAAATTTAACTTTTACTATTTGATATTAGAATCTGGATTGATGCAATTGGATTTCGGTGGAGTAAAATAAGTCAACATTTTTTGCCAGAGGATACGCAATGACATGCGACTTCCAGTAATTTACGTTCTTTCTTTTCTTCCTTCATACGACAGGATCTAACCATTTTGCATCCATGCAAATAACTTATTACAAAGATATCAAAACTGTTATCTATTTTTTTGCATACTTTCAGGCTGAACGTAATGTATTTTTATGTATGTAGATACAATATACTGTAGTGTGCATTTGTTTTCTTTTTAAATCAAAAATAAATTGACAAACAAAATTGGGTTTTGGGGATAAATAATCGATATCTTCAATGTATCGGTTCTGGAAATGTCAATTCAAAAATCGATTATCTGATGGTGAAATTTCGACTCTAATGTCTTCTGAAAATTCGGAGCAAGAGCTTGAAGTTTCTTAAATTTTGGCAACATTTTGGTTTGTAAAATTTTTAGTTCTGATATTCCTAAGTTTTGCACATTTTAAAATAGCTTTATTTAAGCACCCAAACTCCATTTTGCTTATAAATTATAATGTGACTAAACTCTAAAAAGAGCGAACGTACGAGCATGTTTCGAGCGTGTCTACATACATATTTTGAAGATTGCATTTCTAAGTTTTCATTTGTGCATTTGTTCCCAGTCTCGCATTAATATGTACGGCCCGATTTTTCCCTAATGCAGTTTTTAAGTATCTTCAAACATTTTGAGACTAAGCCAAGTGGCGCCAAAATGTACTCGTATCCAGTTCATGGAATCATAGCAACAAAAAATAAAAAAGGTTCATAAGCAATAAGCCACAGACGTTTTGCTACAGAAACATTTGCATTTTTTAAAAAACAAAAAATAGTATTTAGAAGGCAAAGAAAGAGTTGGTCATCCCAAGCAGACTCATCGACATACAGACAATGTGTGCAATATGCCCGCTAAACTCTAGATTAGAGTGGGTCGAAATGTGAGTGCAAAGAAAATCAATTTATGGTGTAAATGGAGTGCTGTTTTGAAGCCGAATCAGCCGTTGATTGTATGAGTGTATTTCTGTTTTTTCTTAATCATAACTTTTGAGCTGCTATTGGATTGCATTCGTGAATTTTTCTAACAACATTTGGCTAGTTCAAAATCGATCTGCTCTAATACAAAAACATGTACACGTTTTTTATGCGGGCGTTTATCCAAGCAAACTCACATCCAGGCGCAATGCATACTCGTACACTTTTGCAATGGACGCAATTTAATTGGCATAAAATTGCAGCAATTTCTGACTTACAATGCACTTTCGTGATTTTTCATGAACCAAAAAAGCAAAAGAAAAAAGCAACAACAAACAACAAAAAAACGCACAAAAAAGCAAAATTAAATGCAAGTACAGCGGAATTTATTACTAACCCCAACCCTTTTTGAATTGGGAAATATGCTGGATTAGTTGTAGCAGCATGTTCTGTGTGCTCTAAATAAGATTGCAAATGTAGCCAGGAGGTTACTATAGTAAAAAAAACACACACACACTCACAAAAAACTGTGCAGTATGAATTTAATTCAGCAGTCAGCTTTACAATCCCACAAAAACGGTGGGAACACTCCATTGGCTAAACAATAGATTATTGAACGCGTGAACTTGTTACCCTAAAATAGGCGTTGTTTGCCGAAAGAAAAAAATGAAATGAAAAAATAATTTTGAGGCGATTAAGAAGCAATTTTTCGCGCTTGGCAAATTTGACTGCGTTTTTATGTGCGATGTTTGTTTGAAAGCTTGTTGTCCTCGCAGGTGAGGTCATAGTTTCAGGTATAATACTTCTTTCTCCATTCAACCATTTAAAATAATAGGAAGAGTGTGAGATTTGTAGAGCAAGATTTTTGTTAATCGGTAGAGGTCTCTTCTTTTCAATTACCTACTGAGCCCAAAGGAAAATCTGTTAATCTGTTTTAATCTCTAAGCTCACATTATAAGTGGTATATATACTGGAATTTAAGTATACAAAGTCCTTCACTACTTCAAAGTTGTAACTGCCAAAAGTGACGTTTGACCCCATATTCGAATAATTTTGTGTGTTGCCAGGAGGTATGCACTTCGTTTTGTGCAACCTCTTTCTCTAAGCTGCACTGCTGGCTGTACTCAGGCCAACGATCAGCAGTATAGTGCGTTTGCTATATATAGTACCACTGGGATTCATAAACCAGCTGTGGGAGCTAAAAGTTGCGCGCAAATGGATTCTACTCAACGGTATTGGTTTTGCAGGGGTAATAAATTTAGACATGGCGTCATAAATGTAGCTTCTCTTCATGCTATCAAAAACGGCTCTAAGGTCGACGAAATGGTGGTGTGTGTCGATTTGTTTATATTGGATCTTTTCCAAGATTTTACGCAATGCAAATATTTGGCCAATTATGAATTTGCCAGGATCAGAAGATCAATGCATCGCGATCGCATACACGGTATACATATAAGTAGCATTGATATTGTATTCTTAAACTATACAGCTACAAATTATTCATCAGATGCTGCTCAAATTAATGAAATTATTAAACTAGCATTGAGTACAAGAGTTTACGCAAAAAAGTACTAAATTATACCAATATTTTTTAAGACTAAATTCCAAAGAAGCATTTTGAGATGTTTTCGAGGTTCAGAATAGCAAATAAACCTAACCGTCTATGGGTATCATTTTAAAAGTATATTCAGCCTCTTTGCGCTGATTTATCGTTTGTGTAAATCGCGGTAGAACTCTTTTGGCGATATAGATATTATTGAGCTTTTTAGTAAAAAAACAAAAAATGTATGTTTTGTTGGTGAAAAATTTCAAAAAATGTGGTGCTAAAACTGCATAAATTTCATAGAAATTTTTAAAGTTATTAAAAATTAAACAAAAGTGGTATGTTTAAATTTTTGCTCCTTTCACTATTTCTGTTAAAAATCTGTCAGCAACTTTTTTTTTCATGGAGCAATAGCCAGATATTTTTCTATCACGTCTACATTTTGAAATATAGGATGCTGTAATTTTTACAAGGGTTCCTCCCAACTGAGGTTGATTTTTTGCTCAATATTTTCCAACACTGTTTTAAGAATTGTAATTTTCAAAACTAATATGAGTTTTTTGCTATAACTTCTGAATCAAAAATACAAGAGAAAGGTTTAAGGAGCTTTTAAGAAGAAAAAAACGTAAAGGTATCATCTAAGTGCTGTTATGTAGAATAATCTTTGTATGAATATCAGCTGTTTACTTGAAATCAAATTAAAAAGTGCACAAAGGATATAACAGCGTAAAGAGGTTGAATGTAACTATAAAATAATACCCATAAAAAATTAGGTTTATTTGCTATAATAGAGTTTTTTACCATGACAGCAAAAGGGTCGGGAAAAACTCAATGAATCAGTGACCGAATTGTCGTCTAAACAATTTTTTTTCAACGAGGTACCATTAATTTTTCAAATATTTCTCTGCGAATATTTAGCGAAGTTAACATGTTTTAATGGCTTGGTAATGTTCTCGCGTTATCCAACTGCAAAGTTCTCAGTGAGAATAATAAAAGCAATGATATCGGAGATTCAAATTAGTCAACTATACTCCAAAATAGAAGAGGTCTAATTAGGTTTAGTTTTTTAAGATTCAGTGCTTTATTTTCTTAGATGCAACGTTTAGAAGGCTTATCCCGCGGCGAATGACACAAACGATAAGTATGGATTGAGTTAAGATTCCCCACCTTCGGGCGCGTTTTTCTCAGACCAAAATACGCTTTAAAACTCTGACATTCGCGCAGGCTTTGCATCTGCTGGGGGAGCCTTGTTGTTTTTAAGCTTGTCGCTTTGTTCAAGTGGAGGTGCATAAATATTGTCGCTAAATATCTAGTCATATCTTCCGGCTATCAGTTTGGCTCTTCATTTTCTGTTTAGGTGACATCTGCTACAACTCGCAACATTGTCAGCATCTCTCCGTTATCGGAAGTATTTTCATTAAGCCTAAATTTTCCTACTATTGTACCAAATACGCAAACGTATAATTGATAATTTGTTACGAAATTTTCAATTTTTTTTTAGAGATTTCAGTAACTGCGCATTGTAGCTCTGCCCGAGTAGTTCTTGTACATAAATTGGATTGAACATTTAATTTGTTTTATAAGTAGGGCTAGCTAATAATTCAAAAGGCTCCTAACACTTTGTTGCAATGTTCGATGGCAGGTAGACGGCACGGGAGCGCGATTCAGTATTTTTGAAAAAAAATCTGTCGAAATTGTCCTCCATTGCGACATGCGAATGGCAAGCAGCATGAGGAAGGGAAGAGGACATCCATCACAATTTCTGGGACATTTTGTTTGTTTTTACTAGCTCCTATAAAGAAGTTTTATTTCAAAAATACTTTAAACAATTATGTTGGTTTTAATTAGTTTCCTTAGAAAGCTAGCAAATTCACCCTCTCAACTTCATAAATAAAGTTTTCAAATCCAATACTCCAAAACAAGTTCATTGCTTAAGTCTTTCGTTGGCATAGCATAATTTAGATGCATTCAGCAACGGAGCTTGAACAGCAGCACTCGATAAAGTTGCATAAATCTGTAAGCGCCCACATATTGTCAACAAACAACGAGGCAGGGAATGAGCAGCAAAAATAGCAACTTATGCTACTGCAAACGGTAGCAATCTCGCTCTGGTTGACAGCGTGGACATAAATTCGTAAGCGCCCAAATGGTAGGTAAAAGTGGTAAGGTCGGCAAAGAGTTGAAATGTGCCAAGCTTCATTGACGAGAACTGTGTGTGTAAATACAAATATATGTACATACAAACATAACTACATACCTACATGCTTGTTCGTAAACAATGTCGCGCAAATTCTGACAATCCCTCATAAAGTGAATTGTACGTCAGGCAGATTGTTAAGAGGTTGGCTACTGATTGATGACAAAATAAGTGTGAGGGACACAGTTAGATCACAAATGCTAGTATATTTATATATACTAAGGTGTCTCACGAGCTAAGTGAAAAAAAATTGATACTGCTATTCCACTTGAATTATAAAATTGAGTATATCTTTTTTGAACTTAAGCCCATGCAAAAAATTATCGCAAAAATTTGATTGCAGCTTCTACGTAAAATGAAATATTTTATTCATCATTAATCCTGCTACCTCAAAGTTTTTATGATTTATTAATAGCAGAAGTTTGCTTTGAAAGTTGTGTACATAGCGCGGATGAAAATGCTTCCAATAATATGCCGGAAGTTGCTTTGCTTATAGCGGTTTTTTCATGTAAATTGTATTAAAAAATATCCTTAACTTCCAAAGAAAATCGATTTCTTTGAAAATGTAAGCATATAATTTAAAACTGTGTGTTGCAAGTTTCGAAGACTTTTTTTAAATTTTGTTTAGTGTTAAAAAACAAAATTTTGATTTAATAACATAGTATTGTTTTTAAAAAATAAAACAAATTTCTAAAAAAAAAAACTTCATACATGGAAATTTTGTTTTAAAGAACTTTGACCCTACTTTATTTTTTATTGAAAACTACTTGTAGGAAACTATTCCGTATCTTGTATTTTATTTGCGTGGATAGCTTAAAAGATATTTACTTAGCTAAAAAAAATTAATGAAAATAATGAATGTGTTTTCAACATTCACAATTTAAATACAACAAAGGTGAAGTTTGAAATGGGTACAAATGGTCTTTCATATAAAAAATATTTCAGAAGATAATGTGCAGCAGTGTTAGTACCTAATAAAAGTTATCAGAAATCAGGGGTAATTTGTTGCTACTCAGAACTTGCACTTTATTATACTAATTTTTTAACATTTGGATCTAGACGGCTTCCGTTGAAAATTTAAAAACGCATTATATCAAAAAACGCATTACGGAGAGGATTGCTTTGAAATTTTAGTTCAATAAAATATATTATAAGTAGATATATGAAACATTGTAGTAGGAGTGTGAACTGATAGAGGTGTAGGAGGCATTATGTCTGAATAGCGACGAAGAAACTCAACGACAAGTCAGGATGCTTAGCAAATACCCGTAGCATGACGTATATTCGATTGAGATTCAGCTGTTCAACTCTAGATGGCATTCATGACATTTCTAAATGGCGCTATCTTTTCATTTCGAACATTTCAATTGACGCAGACTGCGTTACAGAAAACAGGCGATTTTATGAAGAAAAACTAATTAGAAAAGAAAAAAAATTAAAACAAACCAAAAAAACTAAATAAAATTCATTATTTTCCGTTTAAGTTGCATTCGAGGAAATAATTTCAAACCAAATTCTGTGAGTTCGATTTATTACACAAAATTGAAAGATTTTTGTTGGTATGTAGGTTTTAAAACCTCTTAGTTATAAATACGACTAACCGTTAGCAAAACTTTTCACATTTTTTATGATAACTAGCAGATCCCTACGACTCCGTTGGCGTACCTTAGGACCTTTTCATTTACCTACATTAGATGTTTACGGCTAAAAGACAGCTTTTTTAATTTATATAGGCAGTTATAATCTAAGTATGCTATTATATGAAATTGATTTTATGAAAAATATTTGTAAAGGTGTTAGGTCACAAATTACTAAGCCGATTTAAATAATTATTATTTGAAAATAAAACATTTGCGAAAAATATACTTACTTAATTTTTATTTTTTTTTTGATAATATAGACATTAAGTTGTTCTCAGTACAAAAATAAATTGGTTCTATTTTTCCATCGGAATATATTCTAAGGCATCAATTAAAATATTTCGCAGTAAAATTTAAGTAAGCTGGACCAATTTGAAAGTACCCACATTTATTCATTCAAAAATATTACTTCAGATCATAAAGCAGTTTAAGTTTAAAGGTTTAACATATAAATATTTAAAAATTTGTACAACGGTATCGTCATAATGACGCGTTCATGCTACCTTTGACCTTTGCAGAAAGATTGGTGTCCATTCCAAATGACAATCCTAACTTACGACTTTTGCCAAAAAGCTCTGCTACATACTTCTCCTAAATGCCTATTCGAAGTTTAAGGAAGCAGTTGCTCCTTTCTATTATTTTATGATTTCCGCAGCAACTAGACGTGGTAAGTTGGTTTCCTTAAATTATTAAAAAAAATAAAACATATTTTTGGGCAATTGGATTGGATATCACTAGAATTATATTTCCTTGCGTTTTGAATTTATTTGCAAATAATTGCAATCATTTCTCAAATTTTTTTCGCGAATCTCAGTATTATAATTCCGTTGAACCAATTTTTAAATATCTGTAAGCAGATCTTTTAATCTTTCGCAAGTGGTTTTTTATTTCATTATATATAAAAAAAAAATATCTTTGTTTGTAGAAAACTAAATTTTTGAAGAAAATTTTCAAATAGATGCAGTTTATGTAGGTCTAAATATTTTTCCGAAATATTTTGGCGGAGGTATTAAAATATAATAAATTTATTAATTTCGGTGGGAAAACCGCAACTTTTTTTGGTGAAACACCCTAATGTATATGTTCGTTTTAAGTTGAACTCCGTTTTTTTAAAATAAATCGTTGCAGTACACAAATATATCAAATTTAATACGCTGTACTTTTTGATTCGTAATGAAGTAGGCCGAACATTCGCACATGATTATAATACTGAATTTCTTTAATTGTAAATAAAAATTTCGAAATTATGTCTGTACAATTTTTATAATTCTCAATTTCTTTAACTCTGAATAAAAATCTTTAAATCTTGGATTTACTTTTTTTGAAATTATGCAAACGGATTTTAACTCGAAATTATAAAGATTTGTATAGTGCTTCAACCATACTTTTATGAAAACAGTTATTATTATTTTTATAAAAAAATTGGCTGCTTTGTAAAAAAGTAAACAAAATATTTTCTGTATAATTTTTAGAGCTTGAGGCCAGTTTTGTATTAGGGAATAATAAGAGAAAATATTTTCTTATCAAAACTTTGCAAAAAAAAACTCATTGTACGATTTTCACTCGCGTTCACTGTCATATCTACTAAATACAAACATACACACACACACACATATGTGAGCCTTCGAATATTTTCACATTATTTGAGTGAATGGCAACTGTTGGCCAGTACTATTTTGCTATGAAAGGTGGCAAGCGAACAAAAAAAAAACACAACTAAAACAACCACACTTGTAAATATCTCAGTTCACATCAGTCATTAAAGCGATGAAGGTAAAAACGAGCGCAAGCTGTGAGAAGCAGCAAAAACGGTGACAGCAGCAGCCACAGCAACAATGACTACTGTCATCGTTTGTCAGTTTATAAATCACTTTGTTGTGGCGTGGCAGTAAACGAAGCACTTTCATGTTGTACACGTATGTGTATGTGTATGTGTGCATGTGTGTGTGTTTTGTTGTTTTCAGAGCTTTTCTTTTTTTGTTTTTGTTGCACGACGAACGCAATGCCTCATGCATAATTCATTAATTTGCAACGCGCGTGCGCTGACGATGACTTCTTTACTACACACACACACACACACACCTGCATAAATATGAAAGCACGCGTGCGGCTGTGGCTGGCTGTCTGGCTGCCTATGTGTGTGTGTCCGTGTGTGCGTGTGTGTGAGTGGCAGTGTGACTGTAAGCGACAACACGCAATGCCGCTCTATCCTTGCGCTTTTCGCATTTTTGTTTTTTTCTTTATTTCTATTTTTGTTGACATTTCTACTCACCTTTTCATTCGTTACCCTCTTTTCCACCTCACCTGCCATCTGACAGTTGAGTTGTCTCGGCAATTGGCTGCGAGCAGCTACATACATCTGACCGTCTGTCTGTCTATCTGTGTGATTCATTCATCAATTTTATTTGTTAAGAGCCAACGAATTGACAGCTTCACAATGCCAGCGGCGAGTGCAACAATAAAGCAACGATGAGTTAGTTGGGCGAGGGATGAGGTGAATTTGTACAATGCTTTTAGCACATTGACACGCGTACTCCCATGTTGCGCTGTCACTGTCACTTTGTGGTTCACTTACTCACTCACTACCTCACTACCTCATTCACCCTGTGCGCTCATTCATTGCCTCATTGATTTATAAATTTATTCTACCCTCCTCTACTCTACATTCCTTTGGCTCTTGAAGATCAGCAGTCTGCAGAACTTTTGTCATTATAATCGCTACATATATATATTTAGTTAGTTAAATGTATAAATAAACACTTAATTCTTTTACACCTACTTCGACACATACAGACACACACACACACTCAAATATATATATGTACATATATATAGATATGTAATATATTTATATAACTACATTTTCCATCCCACCTCACTCACCTTCTGGTCACCGAAACGCATTTGCCTTCGCGCATTTCGACTGACATTCATGCGACACAGAAACATGCGATGTTCTCCTTCTAGACTTGAGATCGCCGCTGCTGCTGCCGCGGCCGCTGAGGCGGCGCTTGCGTGTTGACTATGACCTGGCTGTGGTGGCACATTGCGATTTAGTTCGGCTTGTATGGCTGCGTGATCCTGTTTGTCAATGATATCGTAAACGGAATCACCGTGTATGAGGAGATCTTCCTGTGTGGCGTGGCGATTGTTGAGAGTTGGTGGAGAGCGATCGATTATGTTGAATGTTGTTGTGTATTTGTCACGGTTGGCGGATTGATTATTGATGATTTTGTTGTGAAGTGATTGACAGCGCATGCAATTGGGTGAAGAAGTGGAGTAAAAGAGATAAATCAATATCAAAAATTGCATATAAATTATAAATATATGTATGTAGTATTTATATTAGGCTGCATCATTTCCCATACAAAAATATAGGAACTCTCTTTTTCCATAGGAATTATAAAATTCATTTTATTGCAAAATTCCAAAAACTATTTGGGGGAAAAATTTAAATTTACGTAAGCCCACCGCTTTGTAAATATCTCCAAAAATTGTAAATTTTTTTTTAAATAAAAATAGTTTCTAAAAATATTTTTTTTCAAAAAAAAATAATCTAGATTATAGAATATTTCAAGTATACCAAAGTCTGCAATACAATTTTTAAAAAAATATGTCTACGAAATTATAGTAATGAGTTTTGTGATGCTATTTTGAAGATTGGTTTAAGAAAAGCTAGAATAACTCCGCCCAAATTTAAATGCTTTGACCAAATTTGTAAAAATTTTTATGAGAATCTTTTAAGCTTAGACTATTTTATCATCATTTCAGGTGTTTGTGTTTTAAAATATTAAAAAAGAACAATTTTTATTTATAAAAAAACTACTTTTTTGGAGATATTTTGTTAAAACGTAAAAAACAAGGAACTACTTTTTTAGGTGAGGCACCCTAATGTATTAAAAAACATTACTGAGTATTTCTCAAAATCGATAGTTTCAATAAATCCCCTGTTACTGACATTTAGCCGTCAATTAATTTGAGAAAATTACCAAAAATTTAGATCTGCAATTGAAGCGTAGCTAAAAAAAAGCAAAAATTTACCAAAACTCCAAAACGACAGAACTCATCGCACATTTCTGCTGCAGATAGAGAGTCTGGTTGGCTTCCCAAGGGGCAATATGAAATTAGCCTTGCTCTGACCCACCATTGTAATTTCAAGCTTTAATAAAATATAACGATTTCTTAGATTTATATTCATTGTACATTAGGCTGGTCCAAAAAAAAAAAAAAAATGTAAAGTGGAATTTTAATGCTCCCAACTCGTAGGATTGCTCCACAAAATACTTTTGGAATTAAGCTTTCCTCATATTTTTTTCGCTTGAAGCCAGTAAAATAGAATTTCAGTTACCTTTTGTCAATTAAATAGAAGTAACCTTTTTATAAAATTCTTCAAAAATTCGTTATGTATAACCATTCTACCAATACTGTTATATTTTGGTTTACGTACTCTTTGAATTCAATTAAACATGTGGCAACCTTGCCCAAGAAATATTTAGGATATTAGGCTTTCTTAAATTCCCTTCACTGATATAAGTTAAATTTATCTTTTTAAAAATATCTTCTAAATTAAGCTTTCTGAAACTTTTTTCATGTGGCATCTGTAATATTTTTTACAAAGCCAATCTCATTAAACGAACCCTTTAAAACAGGGGGCAACTTTTTTTTACATGTTTTTTCATATAAACTCTTTCGTTGCCTACCAATAATGTAGTAGATCAGTGAGATTAATAGCTGAATTGAAACAATTTTTTTAACATGTGGCAACCCTCTTTGAAACCGTTTTCAGTATTAAACCTTTCGAAGTCTATTTCTTTTGAATAATATAGCTATATATTTCATTTTGTTTAATAATTTAAAGTGGTTTATTTATGTTTTTTTTGAGTAGGTGTCAAACTTCTTTAAATATATTTAAAAAGAAAAAAGGTTTTTTAAACGTTTTTTCATAGTATATATTTTATTTTTGAGAGACTGGCAACGCTCTCCAACAAATATATTCTTCAAATATATCTTCAAAAACAAAGTTTTTCAAAACTTTTTTTCATAGTTATTTGTTATGTTTGAGAAGATGGCAACCCTCTCCAACAAATATTTGCGAAACGAAGCTTTCTTGAAACTTTCAATTTGCCCTAGCGCGCATAGTGGAAAATTTCACTTAACTTATTAATTTATATAATTGAATTATAACAGATGGCAACCTTCTTCCAAAACAAATTTTTGAAATTAAGCTTTATGAGATTTCTTTCTTTAAATTTTGTATAAGTTTGCAATGAATCTTCTTACGCGGAACGAACCATTTGGCGCACATATTTTAATATTTCATATATGTAGCTCGTGTATAAGTTAAATAAATTCCACATTTCAAGCATGTGGAAACCCTTTCTAAAATATTGCTGACTATAAATCTTCTTCTCAGCAGAACGAAACACTTTGCAATTCTCTCTCGACCAAACAAAGCGACATCTAAGTCCTTCCCGCGCAAGAAACTAATAACTATGCACAGTTTGAGTTTTTTAACAGGTGGCAACACTCTAAAAATATATATTTTTTAAAATTCAACTTAAACATATTATTTTATTTCAAATGGTGGCAACCTTCTTTTAAAATATTTTGTAAATGAAGCTTTGTTTTGATAACCATTTTGCAATATTTGATTTCACTGACTAATTTAATTGCATTAAAAGTTTTAAAAAGGTGGCAACTCTTTGTTTATATGGGAAATCATTCGAGTGACTAAATGTGTGCCTAATTTTTATCGAAATGTGCCCAGTCGTCATTTAGGAATATGAGTTGATCTGTAATTGAATCGAACTGAAAAATAAAATATATGCCCACAGCGCCACCTGTTGAGAATTTTTCGACTTTTCTGCCTCCTAAACCTTGAAATTACAAACAAACCCACAGAAGGAAGTATCTAATTTGGACAAATCGTTTTTCAATTCTTATACATCCGAACAAACCACAATAATAATATATAGATTTTAAATTTACTAGGAATTTAGTGAGTTCTTCCGAACGAGTCATTTCCGTTTTCTTTTATTCACTCAATTAATTTGTTTATTATTATTTAATTATAACAATGACACCCCCTTCCAAGTATTTTTCATTGACTAGGTAAGCGTTGACTAATAATTTTTAAACTATATTTAGAATTGCTGGTAATGCAAATTGCATTGAAATTCAATACCTAATTGAAAAGTGATTTTTCATATCCTCGTGCGTAATCAGAAGAGCCGAATCGAATTGCTATTTTTAATTATCAAGGAAATAACTAACGTAGCTATTTGCATTTGGTCATACCATCGCCAATTTGACGTCAGAGGTAAGTGCAACGCAAACGTGGTATGATTCAGAAAATGTGTTGAAAAAAATATTTAAATTTCCAGGAGCTATACTTTTATCTAGCAAAATATAAAATTAACGTTACTAATTGCTATTGAAACTCAAATTCCTGCGGTTAGTTTTATAAGAATTCGATTTTCTAATGGATAGCTGCCGTAAAAAGCAATAAGCTTTAGTAATGCAATAATTATTGCAAATTATAATGAGCAACAACAACGTCATCAACTAAGTGCGCTGAGAAAATAATTGTAGAATTGCTGACAGCGTAAAATTTCCCAACGGCCGTCACCGAAAGTGAGCAATTTTGTTTTCTTTTTTTTATACTATTTTTAAAATATTCCAAGCATCTATTTATTTGCAAATGACTGTTTTTTTTGCTGTTGTGAAAGCGTACGCTTTTGCAGCTGCAACAAATGGGCGGTGAATCATCCATAATTAATCGAAAATAATAGT
Source organism: Anomoia purmunda (assembly GCA_951828415.1). NCBI lineage: Eukaryota > Metazoa > Arthropoda > Insecta > Diptera > Tephritidae > Anomoia > Anomoia purmunda. Next base: position 23,630,470 of record OX639993.1, read on the forward strand.
AAAAAAAAAAAATAACAAAAACAAGTCAAGCAAATCAAAAAGTAACAGCAGCTGTAAGTTGAGCTGTATGAGTTGGTGGCAAAAGCGCAGTGGCCACCACCACCGCAATTGGTGTCAATGTTCGACTATGCAGTTAAAATACAACAAAATGCCGCCTGGCCAATTGTTGCGAAACTAATGACGACATTTTGCTATAATTAGCCGCCATCACGGCAATGGTATTTAATTTGTATGAAGTTTCAATAAAATCCGAGTGTGTTAACAACAACTACAACTACATAGTTGAATGACAACAAATAAAAGCAGCAATGAATAAATACAGCATAAAATATTTAGCAAAAAAAAAAAGAAAGAGAAGCAATAATAATGCAAAGATAAGCGCGGGAAAAAATTGTAGTTTTGTGGGAGTGTTGTTTTTGTAAATGTTTTGAGTTTTTATTTTCCTTTTTGTTTTTGTGTTGCTAACATTTTGCATACGATGTTCTTCGTTCGCTGTTGTTCGATGTTTAACATTCATTTGTTCATTCAACAATTATGGCCTTAATCTATGAACAAATGGCGTTGGTGAAAAGAAGAAAAAAAAGCTACAATATTTAATGTTTAATAACAATTGCCATGTATGTGTTGATACACGACAGCTGACAGCATACTTAAACAATAAATAAAAAACAATAATAAATGACAATTACTTATGTCGAATAGCAAAAAACAAAAAAAAAAAACGCGCTTCAATCCCACCATTCAACCTCTTCTTAAAACGAGTAGTGCCGGCCGCAGACTACTTGCCATTATTATTGGCAGCTAAGCACACCTAACGAATATATACTATATATACTTTTGTATTTATAGTTGGATATGCTTAGATATATTTGAACAATAGGGTGTGCGTTCGCATAATGCAACTTTTTTTTACTGCCGTCTCAAAGTCTGTGCGTGTGGATTATCCAACTGAGGAAATTAATGAGTAATTAGAACTGGTTTATAACAGTTATTAAATGAGAAATATTTTACTATATCGCGGATAAGAGTTATATGTGTCCTACCGCTTATTTATTACGTTACCGAAAAAACAATGTTTCCCGCAAACAGTTATCAGGCAACACAAAAAATAAACGTTATCGAAAACGGGGAAAATATTTCTCCTATATAACAGTTATCAAATAACGTAAAAAATGAATGATGAGATATAACTCTTCTTGGCAACGTGGAAAATATTTCATTTGTATAACAGTTATGGAAAAATATGTCTTTTTATAAACGTTATAAAGCAACACAAAAAATGAGTGTTTAGAAATAACTGTTAATGAAAACAGGGAAAATATTTATTTTGTATAACAGTTATCAAATAAAGTAAAAAATAACGGCAGAGATATAACTCTTCTAGACAACGGGAAAAATATTTTCTCTGCATAACAGTTATAGGCGAAATATGCATTTGGTATAACAGTTATCAAGCAATGTAAAAAAATAGTCGTTGAAAAATAGCTGTTCTTGGCAAAGGAAACAATTTGTACACTTCATAATTATTGGAAATAAAAAAAAATTCTTTTGTATTACAATTATCAAAACGCATCAAAAAAAAAAACGTTGAGAAATAAGTCATATTTAGAACGGAACATATATTTTTTTACCGGATGTGAAGCAATGTAAAAAATAAATGTTTGGAAGAAATTCACATTAGCAACGAAAAAAACATGTGTCCTGTATAACAGTTATTACACAACATAAAGTGCAAACTTTGGGTTATAACTCTTATTGACAACAAAAACATAATAGTCAACGTAAAAATAGAAAAAAAGGAAATAACTGCTATCGATAACAGAAACAAGATTTTTCCTATAAAACAGCCAGCAGGCAACGTAAAAAAATAAACCATGTGATATACATAAATATATTCCTTTATTAATAACTGTTATAAAGAAACATTTTTGTGATAAAACTTATATCTGTTATGTTCTTGAATGTATTAGAAAATGTTGAGTTACTCGGAAGTACTCGATAAGTTTTATGCTTAAGATAAATGGACAAGTTGTAGTTGATTATTTTTAATAAATTCTTTCGAATCCAATTATCCAATTATTAAATTACCTATGTATCTCAACTAAGATCGGCTAAACTATTATTTAAAAACATCGGAAACATTTTATTCAAAATTCTCAAAAAGGCATTCTGTATAGGATAGCTTATTTTATGTTGTACGTCGTTCTTGTCTCGGGGAGTGACGTTTTGCTAAATGTAATTTCTGACAGCCCGTGGTTTATTGAATATAATTTTAAATTGAATAGGAGTTAATCCAGGATTTCGTAAAGATTCATCCCGGCTATATAGGATCAGTGTGCACCTAACCTCGTATGAGATACTTTCGCTGTGCTGTTCGGAATATTTCTTCGTGAAAATACCCTGGGTAAAGGGCCCCAGTCTAAATTTTGCCTCGAGGTCTTTAGCTACATAATTTCGCTACTGATTCGTAATGAAACATTTTTTCGAATTGGTGTAGTTTAACTTAAGCTTTCTAACAGAATTAAATACTTGGTTTCGACAAAAAGACCGCTCGTTAAAGCGTAGGAAGGATAAACGACACAACGGCGTAGCACCAGAGATTTTGGCATGAGATGAAGAATAAAGTGATTTACTGGACTCCTGCTCTGACACTATCCCACTGAGAAAAAACAGAATAACTCTGGAGATATGCGCCTCAGGTTCGTTGATAGTGCAATAGAGATTTCTGTGGGAATACTTGACTACTCTTTGGAAGGTTAAGAAATAATATCTTGTTACATTGATTGAGTGATTTTTCAAAACTGAATTCTCAAAGGTTTGCAATTTAGGCCCCCTTGGGCTGAATTATGGCCTTCAAATGACCAAAGAATCCAGCTTACTCTCCCCGCAAGTGACTTTGCGGTATGTTGGTTCATATTCAGAGAAGTGCTTGTGTAAAATGTTCAACTCTGTTATATTTTGGAGCTACTCTTATTACTTAAAACACCCGAATTAGCACCATCGGAAAAGACTTTTCTTTGAAATATAGCTAGCTATAAACCTTCCTCCGCAAAACGTTTGACACCCATATTTTACTATTGCGTATACTTGTTCTTAATGTTATACAATTCGAATTCGAAGCAGTTGGCAACTCTCCATATGATATTCGCCTTCTTTTAAGCGGATCAAAAAGTTTGGTACCCATTTTTTCATATTTCATATAACTAGTGTATAATTTAATTAAATTTGACTTTTCAAGCAGTTGGCAACCTTCTTCAAACTATAGCTAGCTATAAAGCTTATCCTTACCAAAACGAACCATTTGATACTCATATATTAATATTTTAAATACTTATGTATAAACAGGTGGCAACGCTCTCCAAAATACAGCTGGCTATAAAACTTCTTCTCAGTGAGTACAATTTAATTTAATTCAAGTTTTCAAACAATTCGTAACCCTCTTCAAAATATATTTATGAACCTTATTTTCGCCAAAACGAACTCTCTGACACCCATTTTTTAATATCAAATACAAATTTCGTATAGTTTAAATTAATTTAATTTGTTTAATTTGAATTAATTCGGCTTTACAAACAGGTGGCAACCCTTTCCAAAATATATTTATGAACCTTATTTTCGCCAAAACGAGTTCTCTGACACCCACTTTTTAAAATTTCATACAATTTTAATTAAATTTGACTATTCAAACAACCTATATGAGACTTTTACGTGTAAAATAAAAAATTGTGCTGAAATGAATATTTTAGTAGAGTTTCATAACTAGCACCACCACCCTAGTGTACAAATGTATACATATATTTTATAAACTTCTGTCTTACAATAACAAATAAAAACAACAATATCAACATCATGCCACATATTATCGTCCATTTGGTAGTGACAGCAAACAGATATGCAAAATTTGCTCAAAATTATGATGCTCCGGCACATTTAGGTTGACCATTTGTGGCTAATTCACAACACAACGAATGTTGCACGTCAGCAGCTAGCCGATCGCGAAGAGACAGCGGGGCGCGTCAAGCGCGCAACCAAAAACTCAAAAAAAAAAAAACAACAAAAAAAAAACAAAACGATATGCTGCAAAAGCGATCACAAATCGGCGGTGAGCAGTAAGGCCACCGCCAATATTGCTGCGCTTCCACTGCCATAGCCGCCGTTTGCAATTTGGTGTTGTTGTCAATTTTTACACTGCTGCCACATGGCCTGTCAATACTCCCCAATCCAGTAGCCACTAATATTGCACTCAAAACTGCTTGTCATTATTATTATTGCTATTGCAGTTGTTGTTGTTGTTGCTTTCATAGTTGCTATTATTTTATTCTGTGTACGCTGTGGCATTTGCCGCCATTGTTGCCATTATTGGCAGTTTGTTAATTAACTTTGCTTGCTAAACGTCTACTGCCGTCTACCACATCCAAAAGCTTTCGTCCTGCCTCGCTGCCCTTCCTCCTACAATCCACCACATCACACACCATGCCACTTTGTTTTGGTAGTCTTGCTACAGTGTGTCGGGTTTTCTAATTTGTTTGTTGCAACGCTCTACTGCCATGCAACATATTAATGCATGTAATATGAGGAGCAGAAACTGCCACCGATCGACAGTGGAAATAGTGAAAATGGCAGTAGCCAAAAAAAGGAAGAAAAAATAAAAAAAATTTCTGTATATATTTTTGTAGCTTAGTAGGAGGCACGTACATAGCTAGTACAAATTAACGTATGTATTTTGCCAGCGAACAGCTGTCCAATTTGCCCATAACTGGGCATTTTTGCTGCTCTTACTGCACTTTTTCAATATCTGCTTAATGCGCTTTTTTGCGTATTGTTTTATTTTTAATTTTTCATTTGCCTCAGTGACACTATTCTTGCTGCCTGTTTGGCGGCTGGTTGTCATGGTCATTCCCAGAAAGAAAGATCCTTCATTTTAGTTAAGTTAATCCGATCTGCGCTTCAAGTTCTGGTTTTTGTTTTTTGAAATTGTTGCTTTGGCATAATTTTTAATCGTATTTTGTTGCATTTATTGTACACATTTTTTTGTAGTTTTCTATCTGCAATTCTTTTGCTTTTTGTTAGTCATGGCTTAATTTGAGAATTTGCTCACTAAGCTTTAAGTTTAGATTTGAAAAGAAACAAGAACCTATGGAATAGCTAAATTTTGCTGAAAATTAACTTTATATTACCTGGTGGATACTTTTCTTAAGCTCAAAAGTGGCAAAGTCTGACCAATGGAAATGGGAAAGTCAGGTCTCTAATTTTTTTAACGAACGAATTTCTATCATCCCTTGCCAAATTTAGTTTGGAGACAAACTGGCCTTCGTTCGAAGAAAATTCGTTTCCAAATACATCATCCTGTACCCTACCATTGCCTATGCGAACGTTGTGGAACTTATTACCAGAGAAAAGTTCTTAAACAGCCTGTTCCCCTGTTACCTCCCTCAATCGGCGGCGTTTAACTTGCGCTTTCTGATCAGATCTGGTACCTTGGCCGCATTTTGGATAGAAAGCTCTCCTGAGGGCTAAATATTGAGGAAAGAGTGAAAATGGCATCGGTTTCTGTATATTGTTGCCGGGGTGCTATTGGGCAAAGATGGGGCCTCTCTCTCAAAGTAAATTACTGGCTTTACGAAACAATAATCAGGCCAATAATGCTTTATTGGGCGTTACCAAAAGTTAACTAGCTAGAGTCGGTTCAATGGACCACGCTCATTGGAATCAGTGGGGTACTTTGGCCCACACCCACTCTTGCACTCAACGTTATGCTAAACGTGGTGCCTGTGGACATTGCCAGCAAGCCTACCCGATTAAAGATCAATGGGTACATTTTTACTTCGACCTATGTGCATTCTAAAATTCTTGAGAGTCGAACTCTATCCATCAAGAGACGCATCGCTGTCTGCCGGCTATGGCTCTCTTTTAGCCAGAAATTTAGGCTCCCGGACTACTGTAGTAGGCTTCCGGCGGAGGTAGCCGCACTTAATTTAATCTACTTTGATAGTCAGGCTACAATAAATGCCTTACGGTCTTTAATGATTTGATCGAAACTGATTATAGAATGCCTGGCTAAACTCTCAGCCGCCACTGAATACTTTCATACCGAACTAATTTGGGTGCCAAGTCATAGCGACATTGAAGAAAACTGCATGGCTGATTAGCTCGGTCGGCAGGGTACCCTCGAAGTCATTACCCCAAGGAGCCCCTCTAGCCACCTACGGACTTATATTGGTCAGATGCATTCTACGTCCGGTCAACGAGCGCCGGGCAAATATCACGACATGCAAAATTGCCGGTGGTGAATTGTAGGCATTCAAAAGAGCTCCATTCGAGGAAATGTACATTTCTTTTTTGTAAATTTTCTTTGAATTGTATGAATTTGTTGAAATTTTAAATCAAAATAATTTTCAAAGTAATTTGTTCATTGAAATGAGCAAACTGGTAAAAAAAAATATGAACCATTAATGATGTAATTAAAGGTTGGTGTCCTAATATTATCATTCATTTCAAAATTTTGGTTGTTTCCGTTGTAATGGCATGATTTGCCACGAAAAATGTACTAAATGTCAGTAGCGATTCGAATTGCGACATCTTAATGATTTAAATTGACGCAGTGACCTTTACGATAGCCGGTCGATAGCAGATGTGGCAAAATGTCCCACCGCTAAAAAATATACTACATATAACTGCTAAAATAAAGATGGGAGACGAACACGAATTCGCTTAAATTCGCTAAATTGTATAAACTCTTGAATTCTTTTTCATATATCAGTTTTGCAAACAGCTTTTTTGCAAAGTTTTCAATGAAACCGAGAACTTTCGTTGCAGTTTACATTTTTTTTTATTTTCCCTCCTTTTAATTACTTCATAACCCTCCAGTTAATTCTGAACAACGATACCATGTTGTTCTCAGAATGGAACGTTATTGGCAGAAAATGACTTAAATGTAAATACTTGCTTGTAAAATTGTAGAAAAAGGAGTTACCAAAATTGAAAATTAAAAAAAAAAATTGCGTAAATGGCAGATTCATTGCAAAATTTTTTCACAGATTCAAACTATTTTCGCAAAGGTCATTATTGATCTAACAAGCGCCAACATTTTCATTTTGAAAAATACATATATCAAAACCTAAAATACCTAAAAATTTAAAAGAAAAAAATAAATTCTTTTGAATGAATAAGTTGAGAACTTCAGGGTGTTTGGAAATTTTCAAACACATTTTTGTGAACCACTCGACCATATCAACGACCTCACTGTAGCAAAAGAATTGAACAAAATTTAGCACACAAATGGCCTACGCTATAACATGCGTTATATTATATGGAGAGTTGCCACCTGTTGAAAAAGTTATGGTCAATTAAATAATTAATTTAAATTCCATATTGCTATATAACGAATGAGTATATCTGAATAAGATTTGACAATGTATAGTCCGTTATATAGGTTACCATGCAATTGAATTTGTATAGGGAGTTGCCAACCGTTTAAAATGTTACATTCAATTAAAGAAATTAATGGAATAAAATATTGCAGTATGGCTATCAAACGAAAGAGGCTTAATAGAGCTTCAATATCCAAATACTTTTAAGCAAGGTTGCCACCTGTTTATGTGCAAATTAAGTTAAATCAAACAACAAGCGACATTTGACAATATGAGGGCCAAAATAGAAATACTAAAAATGCAATTTGAAAAATAATTTTTGAGAGAGCTGCCACCTATTTAAAAAAATACTTAAAATAAAAAAAAAACGAGTATTGAAATATGAGTGTCAACCAAAAAAGTTTAATGAAAGCTTTATTTTGAAAATACTTTTCGAGAGGGTTGCCACCTGCTTCAAGTAAATTAAATTCAATTGCTTAGTTAACGGAAGTATCACGTAATGAGATTCAAAGAATGTAGGCGTAAAAAACTACTTTAGGAAAATATATTTAAGTAGTGCTATTTGTAAGCCTACTGAAATATAACAGTTATACTCTGAAACGAAAGATTTTATACGAAAACTTTTTTGGTGAGGGTTGCCACCCCTTATAAACCGTTGATTCAATTTAAGGTAAGGTAAGGTAAGGTAATGAAAATTTTACTATACTGGTGTCAAATGAAAAATCTTTAAGGAGGCTATTTTAGAAAAAATACAATCGGAGGGTAGAACGATTTAGATTCGACTAAATTTAGAGACAGAGGCTTAGGAAAACTTAGTATCGAACAAATTTGTAGAGGTAACTCATTGTTTGAAAATTAAATGCAAATAAAAATAATTCAAGTATACATACATACATAGATATATTTGCAAAACGTTTTTTGAAAGCTGTTCATAAAAGAGTTGCCACGTTTCCAAAACTAAATCCAATTTTTCTTAATATAAATCCTAACAAACATTTATAATAATGTGAAAGTTTGTCTGTGAGTATGTTCGATGAATTTGTATAAAATTTGGCCCATATGTAGCTTATAACCTGGGTTAATATATAGCATATAGTAAATTAAAATAATAAGGTAAATCACATATCAATGGCGACTGGATAAAATAAAGTAAGATTTCGTGCATACATATCGTCCGTTATAACTGTTACAATAGGATTAAATATTTCGAAGGGCTTGCCACCTTTTTAAAAAGATAAATTTATTTAAACAAATGAATGGATGAAAGGAGTTTAACAATGCTTTACTTCCAAAATGAGTTGAATAGAATATTACCATCAGGCTAAAGCTGAATTTAGTTGAAATAACTAATATTTTACAATATGAGTGTCAAACTAAAAAAATATACCTATATGTGAACACTAAATTTTAAAAATCTTTTTGGAGAGGGTTTAAAAAATCACTTAAAATTATAGTAAGTAAATTTAATCATTGAAATGAGACTTCTTAGTGCCAGCTTCATTTGAATACCTTGTGAATTTCTAACAATAAATACTTCTCCCTTTGGTGAAATTATTTATTTCTATTACCTTTACATTTGAATCCATCATGTTAAGCCAAATGCCATGCGAGCGAAGCCGGGGTAAAAGTTAGTGATCTGATTCTAAGAATTCTTAACATCAAAAGAGACATGTTATTTGACTTAGAATGCTGGCCCTTTTCAGTCCATTTTGCTTTCTCAATACCAATGATTGAGTGTTTAACATTGGAAACATTTTTTAAGAATTTTGCGAAGTACAAAAAAGCAGGAAAATACTGAAAATCTTTTGTGATTCTAATTGAGTCTCGAGTTCATCTAATCTAACTAAGAGCTTCAGAGTTGTCAACGTTGCTCAAAGTCTATTGTTTTATGTGAAGTTTTAATTTAATTAAATATAGAAAACCGCAGTAGATTATTATTATTCTGTAATTTAATTAAACTCGAGCCAATTTCAGTCAGCGCTTGAAACTTACAACTTTTCATTTAATTTTCCACTCGATGACTCATATATCCAATTTACTCACGTGATTTCATATTACAATTATAAATACAAAGTAATCACTTCGACTACACGTGACACCCAAATTTAACACCTAGGAGTGCGACGAGTCGAAATCAAAGGTCATTGGTTAACTAGCATAGATACATACAAATGTACATATAGACAATTAAATTTGTTATATTAAATTGGTAAAAAAAAGCTAACTAGAATAATAAAAAAAATAAACCAAAGTAGCCACAACTTAATTTAAAGGTAACTGGTGAATAATCAAATGCAAATCGCCAGTTTTAGGCAGCGAACAGATTTACATACGTACTTCACTTTATTATTATTTGAGGCTAGAAATAACGATCAATAGGTGCTAGCAAAAATAATATTGGCGAATAATAATAATACTAGTACCATTTAAAAATTGGCGTATGAAAAAATACTCGAAATTCGCATATTTTCCATTACCAAATATGTAAAGTAGACCTCCAGTGGCCCGCTGGCTAGCTGTTCGTGTAATTGTCTGCGCACAGCACAGCACAGCACAGCACAGCATGAGTGACGGGCATGCGTCAGCAACTAATAAAAGAAGGTGTCAAAAGTCAAATTCTGTGAGCAAAAGCTGAACAGCAACAAATAAATTCACATTAATATTGAATGTAATATCAGAAGAAAAAAAAACAAAATAACAAAACCAAAAAACAGAGCATAGAAAATCATTTGAACTGCAGGGTCGCCTGTGCGCACTGGAATGCCACATTTCAAATGCGAGTTCGACGAGAAGTAGTAGTAGTAGTAGTATAAAATATATTTGCATGTAAAAGTAACTATAAGCTATGTAATGCAATGCAAACGCGCATAAATTACCACTTAGCGCAGCTTCTGGCAATTAACCGACACACCCACCAAACGCCACCTATTCCCTCAGTTTTTTTTTTTGATTTTTCCTTTTGATTTTTTATTTTGACTGAGTAAACTGAAATGCTACATACATTTTGCATTTTTTATATTAAATCGTATGCAAAAGTCATAGCATTAATTTTTAACTGGGCGGGTGGAGTTCAAATCATAAATATTTTTTCTTATTTTTGATTGAAGTAATAAATTTTTATAAGCAAAAGTGTGCATTTTTTTCTTCTTAGTCAGTCCACCAGCCTGTCGATTGACAAAGCGACGTCGCCTATTGTAAAGTTGCTTGGCAATCAAACTCTTGTCTACCAAAACCAACCGCTGTTACTTTTCCAACTACCGTTAAAAACGCCTGTCGTCGTTGGCTAATTGAAGTTTCAACATTTCAGCCACTTTTCAATATTTAGTGGATTTTCTTGAGGGATCGCACGAGCTGCAAGCAAAAGCATTTTCAAATGATTTGTGGTTATTTGCGTGCATACACAATTTTTGAGTTTATTATTTTGTTTTGTTTTTGTTTTTTTTTTTTGAGTCGCATAGGTTTTTAGTTTTCAATCAACGCTCGCAGTCATGTGCTCATAACTTATCGTTTGTCAAATTTTTCAAATTCATTTGACATAATTAAATTGCTTTATTAAATGTTTGCCTGAAGTAAGAAACGATACGGAATGAAATTAATTAAGGTAATATGTATATGTAGTCGGATTTTGAAAATATATGTATGTATTGTATTCCAGATGTGCATACATTTGCGGTTAGTAAAGTTCGTTGCTTAAGTCTTTTGAATTAAGGGAATGGCGAAGTAAAACTATGTATGTACCTATGTATCGATTTCAGAGCGAAATTATTGATATTAAACGCATTTAAAATATCACTGTAAAATAATCGGGTACCCATAATTATCAATACTAAATACTAAATAAAGTTCAAGCACAATTTCTTATGAAGCGTTATCTGTTTGTCCATTAGAAATTGAGTGCTCACTAGACCATTGACAACCCACAATAATTTTAGCAATTCAATTTTGAAGAAAATGTACACCATTTTTTTATATTTTATTTTATTTGACACTTTTTTGCACCAAAAATTTTACCTCAATGTTACTTCAAACCTTCGCAAAGTTGGCAGCGTCTAAAAAGGGAGAGGGACTAGATTACAGCTTGGACTTGAAGCGGACCTTTTGCTTCTTCACGCTACATTTCTTTTGCCTTATGAAATATCAAATTTATTATTTTTTATTTTATCTATTATAATTTATTAAAAAATATTTATATAATTTAATGTTTTAGTAAGTTTTATTGAAAAAATAATTTTTTTGGAATTTTTGTAATAGTTGTGAAAGAATATTGAAAGATTTTGAAAAATTTTTATTTAAATTTGTTTATTTGTTGCACCTTATGTATCAGGGTTCATTAATTAACTATTAAGTATTTAGTTATTCCTATTTAAGAGTTAATAGCTTATGAAAGTTATTGTTTCAAAACTATTTTAGTTAAATTATTAGAAATTAAATGTTATTCGTTTATAACTGTATCTTGCTTTTTTATTAATAAATTTAATTTAAAAATTATAAATTTTTTATTTATTTATTAAAATAAAGTAATTATTAATTTGAATATTTTAAGCGATAAGCTGTAAAATAAATGTATGTGTAGAATTAGCAACCATTTATAAATTTATTAAATTATTTTATTATTTATTATATTTTTTTTTTTGATTTTTTTTTCAAATTAAATCAGAAAATAAATAATGATAAAATTAGTAAATTTAATTGTTTATGCTAATTTACTAATTTTATCATTATTTATTTTCTGATTTAATTTGAAAAACAAATAAAAAAAAAATAAAATAAAATAAAATATAATAAATAATAAAATAATAAATAATAAATTTATAAATGGTTGCAAATTCTACACATACATATGACAAGTTTACATAAAAGAAACATGTCTTTTTGAAATTAATAAAAAGTCTCACCTGCACACTGAACAAATTTAAATGACAAATAAATGACATAATCATTAGTATTTTAATTGGAGGCTGGAATGATTGGTTGGACGAAGTATAATCTGTTTCATTTAAATTTATAATAGAATTTCATATTTTAGTTAAAAATCTAAAATTGTATTAGAAGACGAGAAGGCCTTCAAATCTTTATATTTTACATTACATAATTTTTTTTGGATATATTTTTTTTTTAATTTCACAAAATATTTTTTTATAATTTTATTAAATCATCAACTTGTGATTTTTTGATCCGTTAATAACGATTATAAGATTAAGTTACTTTAGGGATAACAGCATAATTTTTGTTAAAGAGTTTATATCGATAAAAAAGTTTGCGATCTCGATGTTCGATTAAGATAATTTTTAGGTGTAGCCGTTTAGATTTAATATTATCTGTTCGATTTTTAATTTATTAGAATATCTGAGTTCAGATTGGCGTAAGACAGGTTGGTTTCTATCTTTAATTCATTAAAATATTTTAGCGCGAAACGATCAAATATTTAAATAACTATATTTTATTTATTGAATTTCTATAATTTATTCAAGTTATATTGACAGACTAGTGCAATAAATCTAGAATTTATTTATGTAATTTAATTACAAATGATGCTTGTTTCTTATTGAATTTATCTAATTTTTGTTTTTAGTGTTTTAGTTAGAGTTGATTTTTTCTTAACTCCTTAGAACGAAATGTGTTAGGGTATATTCAAATTATTATTATTAAGCAATGTCAAATCCAAATAATTTTGGATGTAAAACTTCTTCAGAAGAATCAGTGTGGGTTTTTACATCGCGTAACGAAGTCACCATATGACGCTTTTATGACAAAAAAAAAAAAAAAATGAGGTAGCAATGTATCAATCAATTTAGTAATGCTACTACTAATTACTACCACTATTTTACTATTCTTTATTACTCCCACTATTTTTGGTAATTTCTACAACTTCTTTCAGTAATGCTACTACTAATTAATACCACTTTTCTTTTTATTAATTTCTACTACAATTTTTACTATTCCTACTACTGATCACGAATTTCTATCACTATTTTTACTAATCTTTAATATTTTTCTTATTAATGGTACTACTTATTACTACTACTATTTTTATTAATTGTTACCACTACTATTGTCATACCATTGCTACTTATCTCCGAGTTGAATCGGAACAAAAATTTTGCTTCCGGCTCTCGCAGTTAGAAGCACGTGAGTTTTTTTTTAATTTAAATGTAACTTTCTTCGCAAATTCGATATGAAACTGCGATTCAAGTACTGCTTTTAAAACTATGGGGTATAAAATATCAACATCGAATGTGAAAAGTATCGGAATTAAAATTGTAACTATTGGTTTCTGATAATTAACTACGCTCACTAGGAATAGTTACTGAACTCCAAAAACATTGCAAATATTGATTTACGGCTGGGGAAACTCTGAAGAAAATATTCTTCTGGTATTAACGTCTAATAGCGTCCCCACCAATGACAAAGCCACACCGTTTGTTTTTTTTTTTGAAATTAAGGGAATAACACATAGACTAACATAGTTGCCATTATATGCTAGATGCCACTTCGGGGATAGCACAGAAAGTTTTATAATGGTTTACTTGTGTGAAATTGAAAAAAAAATCGTCTACCACTTTTCTCTACAAAATTGTAAATAAACTTTATACATTACTTAAAGTACCCCCGAGCGGTCTTCGTGTTGCAAAGCAAAACGTTTCTATATTTTATATCAAATTTAGCGTATATGAAAACCCCCAAAAATATCTTAATTTCGAAAACTTAAAAAAGTCTCGTTTTCTCGGAGATTGACTTAGTTGCAGAAGATCACATATGTTGAATTTGTCTTTATTTTACTTACGGTACTGCGGCACTGAAAAATAATTAAGGAAAAGAGGACAGGTGAGTTTGCACGAAGACTTACTTCCGCGCCCCTTGCTTATCATACTGGAAATTGTTAAATATATCCTGCATTTCTTCAAGATGCTGATATTGATATTGGCATTAAATTTACGCAGGGATTCGTCTATGAGATCTGAGAGCACAATTTTTTTTTATTGTATATTCTGATTGTAAACAACGCCGCTCAGTTGAATGTCTGATATATCTGATATATCTTTTTGTCGAATATTCGCTCGATCACTACACATTGTTCAGCAATCGTTGTTAAAATCGAATTACTCGTTTATTTTTCGTTATTTAAATGCCGCGCCATTATAGCCTATAACCGGTTGGGCGAGGCTCATTGCAGGGAGGAGCTCTCTCTCCACTAGTATGGATAGTTACGGTTAATTAAATGTTACGGCTCATGGTAGTGCGTGGACACGAGATTTTTGAATATGCCGATGATGTCGCGGTACTTAGTCCACTGGCAGCTTCGACTAAAAAGTGCGATATCGATGTAAACCCAGCCAAAACTGAACCAGTCCTCTTTACCAGACGATATGGTGCGATGGTGCAAGCCAGCAGTTTAAACGTACGGCTAAGAATTTTCGATGTAGTTATCGACAGTAAGCTTCTCTGGAATGGCAACGTAACAGGGCATATTAAGATAGCCGCAATGACGCTATTCGCCTGCAAAAAGGCGGTTGGTTTGTCATAAAGATTTTCGCCCAAGGAAGTCCATTGGATCTAAATGGCCATCGTTCGCCCTATCCTACTCTACTTATCCCAAATATGGTAGCCAAAACTCAGTAAATCAACAGCGCTTAAATAGTTCAGCAGGATACAAAGGAGCGCGGAAGGTAGAGTCTTGTGCTCCTCACTTACTGAGGCTCTAAATGCAACTCTGCATCTCCCTCACCTCGGCGTAGTGGCTCGAGAGGATCGTAAAGACTCAGAAAGGCACGGTTCTGGGTTCCTGGTAGATCCCGTGACTCGAAAATTTTAGGCACAATGGCGAGCCCCCTTTACCTGCTAGCACGGACTATTGCATACTATCAAATACTTTCACTAGGAAGTATAAAATGAAGATACTAACACGCTTAGACAGGAACACGAGACCTCACCGCATACGTAATGCCATAGACTTTGTACTGGTGCCTCAACGAAGGTCGGAGGAGAAACTTTCTTTCCAGTTCTAGAACCACCTTCCGGCTTTCTGACTACTGTAAAGGTGAAGGTGCTGGTTAACCAGGAGGCAACTCGATCAACGGCTCAAGGAGAAAAGATGGCAATCTTCTCTAACCGTTAAGCGACCCTAAAAGTACCAAACACACCAAGTCTCTAACTAAATGCCGCAGATCTTTTCAAACGAGATGATCCAGTATTATATAACACGATTAATATGGATGTCTGAGGGTAACTGGCTCCCATCCTTCCGGCGAAGGACAGAGTAGATATACCAATGGCCAATTTTAAACTACATGCTAGGAATGGCTCCATGCAAGCGGTAAACGAACGCCGGTGAAAGGAAATAACCTTGTGTGAAACTGCTTGGCTCACGTGGCCCTCTTATGATAATAGGCTCAAGTTCCTAATTCTGAGGTCACTGTCTAATCGGCGCACACGCTCTGAGAATGGGAGTGATCGCGCCGGACTACTGCCACCACTGTAAATGGGAAGAAGAAGAGAAGAGTGTAGAGCATCTCAACTACCACTGCCCAGTCATTTCTGCATAATCTTGCAAAAGTAATGGAAATCAAACTAAGAACAGTTTGAAAGTTCATTACGTTAACGAAACGGTTCGATCCCGGGTGGGCGGCGCAACTCGCAGGGTAGTAGTTTGCCTATGACATCACAATGAACCTACTATTGACCTAAATGCAGGAGATGCCTCTACCGCCAGTCATTGCAACCTAACCTAACCTAACTCTATAAATACTTTTATCTACGAATATCATAAAATCAACTGCCTATATAAAGTGAAAGGTTTTTACTTCAACTCAAACAATATTTTGCTGCTAAAATTTATCGCAAGCGAAACGAAAATGTACTTCACAATCCCACTAAGTCTGATTAAATTGTAAAACACATGACTTGAAATTATTACTATTTTAACAACCCAGTTTTCCCAGAGCACATAGTCAGCGTGAAATCGTTCAGCGCAAACATTTTTTTTTTTTAATTATTTTTTTTTGACTGCGCATGCGCCACATGTTGCACGCGACGATGACTGACAACAACAAATAAATAGGCTTGTCAGTGGGGAAAAATAAAACAAGCTGTGAGCGGCAGTGTGAAAAAAATCAGTGGACACCAAAAGAGGCATAGCTAAAGTGCAGTGGAAGTTGAAGTTGTTGGAAATATAAAATTTGCAAACCTTTTGGAAACGAAAGAAACAAATAAAAATTTAAAATAAATAAAGTGAAATGTGCGCTTTACATTCGAAACCTAAATTAGTTGCAGTAGTTGGCTGTTCAGAAGCAAAATAACTGTAAACTCAACTCAGTTCGTCGCCAAAAATTAATCAAAGCTCGCACAGCAGCGCGTGGTACTCGCAAATGCAACACTGCGCTATTTAGTGCAGAGCAAGTGATTGCAACTCTCTTACGTTTAGTTGTTAGTGTTTTTTTTTTGTTTTTTGCTGCTGTTTTTGTTTGAATGACGGCTCGCAGAGCAAACAACCTGTGACATGCGCGTTGTAATGTTAAATCCGTCGTCAGTTGTCAAAGATTAGCATCAGTTTTTTGTTACATTACACAACAACAATGTAACTTAGCGCAGCAACAATACATGTCGGTGTTATTGTCGTTGTTGCTATTATTATGGTTGCTGTGATTTCGGTTGCATGTAATGTTGGTGGCAATGGCTGTAATGTGGCTTAAAAAGTGATAGCCAAAAACTCCAGGTATAGCAGTTTGGTGAGCATTTTTTGTTTTTTTTTTAATGTATATTTAGCTTAAGTAGCTTGTAAATTGTTTAGTGCTGTTATTGCTGAAGTTGTTGATGGTGGTTGTTGTTGTTGTAGCAGCTGTTTCGTTGCTTGCTAGTTGCTGCTGGTGTTTTGATTTTTCGCTGTCACTTGTAGGTTTTCTCTGTTTCAATTTTAACAGCTACTTCAAAGCTTTATTGGCTACTTTTTGCAATCGTCGAAAGGTTGCAGAGTTTTTGGTTTTGTTTTTATTAAAAAAAAAAGAAATAAACAAAAATTAAATACGAGCACATAAAACAAAAGCAAAAAACTTGAATAAAGTGTGTTTTGTATTTGCGTTTTTTTTTCTGCCGCTCATCAGATTAAATGTTGACACAGTCGTTTGACATGCCTTTCAAAAAAGTGCAGACATGGGTGGACTTACAAATGTGTACATATACATAAATATATATTAGGGTTGTCCATATTTAAAGTTTTTTTTTAATTATTGGAAGTATTTACTATTCTATTTCAATAAAAAGGGGACTCACAGCAGAAATGAGACTTTATGAAAAAAAACATTGAGTATTCAGATGCATAGGGCTTTTCAATAGGAACGCTACAAACGCTTTTTTTTAAATAAAACAAAAACGATTTGGGATATGAATTAAATTCTTCATTTCTGTGAAAGTCCATTCGATGCCCTTATGTATGGAACTCGATTTCTTTTGCCACGGGCACGCTTGCCGAAGTCCAGACGCTGAACCCAATTTTCGACGGTTTTCAAGCATAGATCGGCCGATACTGCTGCAATTTCACTTACTATATTCGTACGAAGTTTACGAATCGTCGCTAGATTGTTGGCATAGACCATAGACTTGACGTAGCCCCACAGGAAATAGTCTAACGGCGTCAAATCGCACGACCGTGGCGGCCAATTGACTGGGCCATTTCGTGAGATGATACGTTCACCAAACTTGGTTTTCAATAAATCGATTGTGACATTCGCTGTGTGGCTTGTGGCGCCGTCCTGTTGGAACCACATATTGTCCAAGTCCATATCATCCAATTCGGACCAAAAATATTCGGTTATCATTGAGCGGTAGCGATTCCCATTCACAGTAACGTGCCGGTTTAGATCATCACGGAAGAAGTACGGCCCAATGACTCCACCGGCCCATAAACCGCAAGTTTTTCGGGATGCAATGTTGACTCATGGAGTACGTGTGGATTGCTGCCTGTCCAATAACACAAATTTTGCTTATTGACGAAGCCATTCAGCCAGAAATGACGACGACCATAAATTGGACGTAGCGGTCTTAAAGTTGAGGCCATTGACTCCGAATTTCGGTAGTAAATTTTAATAATTTCGACTCATTGTTGGATCGTATATCTTTCCATGATGAAATGGCAAACCTTGCAGAAGAGAAATGTCAAAAGAGCGGGAAAAAATATGGCGTCGTTTGCTGTCACTATCGGTCTACTTTTGTGCGTCCCTATTGCAAGACCCTATAAATTATAGAGGTTGCCTCTGACTCTCACTTTCAGCTTCCTAAAATGTTCCCCGTTGCCATTGCATAAACTCGATTAATCTAAGTAACAGGCGTCTCCCACCTGTGGTTCCAACTTATGTGAGGCAATCCGCGTCAACTCTAAGGAGTTAAGAAATCTCTAAATACAGTTGCATCCAATTTTTGAAACAGTTGGCAACCCTCTTCAAAAAGATTTTAGAAGCAGGTTTTTCTAAAACTCATCTGTTTCAAACAAGCATTATATAATTCATCTGTTTTATTAATTTTAATTTCTATTTAACAGGTGGCAACCCACAAACTTTTTTTTGCGAAATCGAGGTTATTTAACCTTCTTTTGATTGCTAATACTAATATAGGAGCATTTTAGTACTTATAAGTTAATTTGAATTAACATTTTTTAAACAGGTGGCAACCCTCTTAAAAACTAATTCCGTATGTATATCTTTCGCATTACAACATCATTTTAAATTTCTGGTTAACTAAAAAATTTACTTGAACTAAACTTTTAAAAACGGGTGGCAACCCGCTTTATAAATACTTTATAAATACCGTTTGGCACTCATACTTTTAAGTTTTTTTAACTTTTCAACTTAATTTAATTTATCTAGACGAATGTGCTGAGTGAGCGGTCGCTGTAGCCGAGTGTGTTGCGTGTGCGCACTCCATTCGGTGTGAGCCGAGTTTGAATCCTGGCTGGGGCAAGTAACTCGAAAACTATCAAAAAAGCTTCTCACAAAAGTCATTTTCCGTCCGGAGGTAGTTACCACATTTTTTGGTACAACATCAAGACGCATTGTAGGAGATGTAGAATTTTAGAAACTGAGCGTTTCTAGATATCGTTCGTTTTGAAGCAGTAATATATATATATAACAGGTGGCAACAATCTCCACAAATATTTTCGAGTCGATGCTGTTTAAACTTTTAACGCTTAGCACTAATATGAGTATAGTAGGAATTCAATCAACTCGTTAATTAAACTAAGTTAACCTTTTCGGACAGGTGGCAGCTCTATTAAATATTTTCCTATAAATTTTTTTCGCGTAATATTAATATTTTAATATTCCACTTAATATATAAATTGAATTGAACCAGACTTTTCAAAAAGCTGGCAACTCTATTCATAAATATTTTCGAAATTAAACATTCTCAAATCGCTTTCGTTCGAAGCACACGATATATAACTAATAATATTTTTTTACTTTGCAATTTAACTTAATTTAATTTATATACCCCTTACAACTTTAGGGAGCTTAGAATACCCTTACCCTCATGAAAATATTTTCTAAACTCAGCCTTGCTAGGCTTCACTCGCTTCCCACCAGTAATGTTTCAATTGATTCATCAATTAGTCTTTATATAACAGGAGGCAACGCTATCCAAAAACATTTTTGAAAAATTTTTATTTTAATTATTTACTTTATTTAATAAATATATATAGTATATATGAAATATTTTTAAATAATCAGGTTACCAGTTTATTGTCACTAGAACCAAAAGCTAACGAAAATCTACACCACCCATTTTAGATCAAATGGGTATATCTTCATAAAACTTCTACAAAATTTGGTATGCGGTTTGCATTTCGATTATGCTTACTAATTTCGAAAGTAATATAACTTACAAAAATCAAAAAACTTGCTATTTTAATGAATAATGTAGTAATTTCAATCAAATTCGATACACATGATTTAATTAGGGATAGAAGTAAGTACTTTAGAAACTTGTTAATTTCTTATAGTTTTTATTTAAATAAATAAATGTTGTTGGATTTTCACAATCAAGGAACACCGTTTATTTGAAATAAAAACCATACGCCGGGTTTGTACAATTCGGTTTCACCCGAATTTGGGCTATTCTTTATTTGATGATTTTTGATACTGGTTTTTGGTATTAGAGGTTCCAGTATTCTTCTCATCATAAATGTAATCTTATTATTGCTTAATACAAATTCTTTAGATATTGAGAAATATGTAAACTAAGCAAATTTTTTGGTTCAGCCTGAAAAAGTTAAAATTACTTTTTCCTTGGTACTAACACTAAAAATATGCGCAAAACTGCATTAAAGTTGTACTTTTATTTATCTTTTTTTCTGTACAACCCTAGCGCAGAGGTCAATATGATTTTCGGAATCTTACTAGCAAATATCTGTCTTGTGAGAAGCTTTTGCATTTAATTCACTGGTGGAAACCTTTGCGGTAATGGTTCGAATTCTCACAGGCTTCATAAAATTCGAGAATAATGGACGCTTAGAAAAACATAAATTGAACAGTTTTAGAAAGTTTTTTTTTTGGCAGTTGCTGCCGTTTTGCGATACAATAGTTCTGCATGTGAGGTTTTAAAAAAAATCTTATCAAAATTGCCGTTGTATTTTTGTTAAACTTACCATTGAATGCCCCAAATATTCGGCTGCATTGTCTGAAATGTACAGTAATTTGCCATTTTGTGTGAGCATCATAAGAAAACCTGAGAGTGCCTGCAAAGGAGTGAGAAGTGGAAATGATTAAAAATAAAAATCATGAAGGAGTTAAAAACGAGGTGTGAGTTTCATAGTAAAAAAAAGGAATGATTTTAAGTGGCAAATAATTTTCCAAAATCTCATTGAGTATGTCAAAATCATGTCGCATTAAAGCCAATATCATAAATTTGTCTCTGATGTTTTTGGTTTGCTTATGACTTGAGGCTTTAATGAGATTAGTATCAAGTTGGTGCGCGAGAATGGGAGCGGAAAACAGGTTGTTGCATTTGGGGTTTAAGTGACAAATGCAGACAGCCACTACAAGGTGTGGCAATTGTACTGCAAATTTTTCATAATAATGTGCAATTTTTTTTAAGAATTCTTGAAAAAAACATTTATTATCAAACTTTTATTTTAGGTAAAAGATAGCGGTATGTGTATGAAATGCTCTGCATAATAACCAAACAATTATTCTGCCATTATCCGAATATGTCACCAAATACCTTTGTTATTTATTTTATTAAATTTTTTATATATATTTTTTTTTTAACTACAGTATAGGAAATATTTTAAGAGGATTTATAAAGAAGAATGTGTATTATATTATGCAACGTTTTCAGTTTACAATAATTCACTTTGTCTACAACAGCTTTTGTAATACCACCATTCATGGAAACAGTTAAAAAAGTCCAAAAATTACTGCAGTCAATATAAGTATCTAGTTTTACCCGCGGCTTTAAAAATATGTTTGAAATAAAGCTTTTTTAAACCTTTTTTGTTTGCACCAATGCTTTAATATCTCATTAAATTTATTAGTTTAATTGATCTTTTTGAACAGGTGGCAACTCGCTTTAAAAATATTTGCGATATGAAGATTTACTAAACTTTTTGCATGTGACATCAGTGGAAGCAGCTTTTCAGTAACAACCTATTAAGATTTAATTAACTTTTTTAAAACATATGGCAACCCTCATTAAATTGGTTTCGAGTAAACTCTTTCGTTGCAGACAAATATTGTAATTTTCCAGTTAACTTAAAAATAAATAAATAAATAAATTAACTTCATATTTTTAAACAGGTGGCAACCCTATTTAACCCTTAACCACCTGAGCCCTATATCAGTTACGTAACCACCTGAGCACGGTCACAGTGACCGCATCGGATACACTTGAATTTTCTTAGGATTTTAAGGTTTTATTATAAGAATACATTAATAAAACTCTTTAATATATATTAAATTATTTATTTAACTGAAAAAGGAACAAAAACAAAACATATTTTTCTCATAAATGTGAACAATTGAATTGCTGGCACATTTTAACTAAAATTACATACTAGTTTACATATTGAGATCTATCCACATAGGAACAAAATGTTATATAAAATTCTGACTTTCTTTAAAGAATATAATAATATTCTAATGACATAAAAAAATAAAAGTTAAAAAAAAATCAAAACTTCGAGAAAATTACAGGGGGTAAATTCTTACAATTTTTCACGACAATTGTTGCACATTTTGTTAGAACATTCCACACAGATTGGATTTTTACATATAAAACACAAATTAAATGTTTTTCGTTTCTTCTTGGGATCACAAGTTGAACACGTTTTACGTGTTTCAAGATGACCAGCTTCAGAAACAGAAGGCAATTTTTCTTCTATTTTCAAGATCCGGCGAATAGAAGTTTTGATGTCACGAGGAGTGTGCTTGTTATTTTCTCGACGATTCATGTGTGGCATGGTCAGATCTTCTGCTAGCTGCTTCATAAATTTAAATCTACTTCTAGTTTTCTTGGCCTGATTTTGTACGCTCATGACATAAGTACTGGAAGCTGATACATATATCTAACAGACGATAAAAAATGCACAAAGGCCATCTTTGCGTTCGTCGCGCCGTGGTATAGTTCGCACACCTTTGATCCAATAAATCAACGCCAATTTTAGTTTCATTGTAGTATAATATTATTTCGGGCTTTTTTGTATTATCGTCTACGTTTGCTGTATGGTGCATGCTGGAAATTAACACCACAGCACGGTTTTTTCTCGGCACAAAAGATGCCAAAGTAATATTTTTAGTAAAACCGAAAAGCGAGGTTCCAATTTCTCGTCGCCGATTTGGTTTGAATTCTGGCGGAATTTCTGTTTTATTTTTTTTTAAAGTACCCACAAGAGATAACTTTTTATCTTTCAAAACATCGACTAGTTCAACTGAACAAAACCAATTATCAGCAGTGATGTTTCTATTCGACCCTTCAATTGGAGATATGAGTCGTAAAACTGCTTGAGTAGGTTTTGAAAATCGAGTTTGTTCTGATGTCAAATTGGTCCCGTCCGAGTCTTTACCTAAATATATGTAAGCATTGAGTAAATAACCATTTCGGGCATCTGTAAGGCACATAATTTTTAAGCCATATTTAGCGGGCTTCTTTGGCATAAACATCCTAAAACGACACCGACCTCGAAAAGCTACCAGCATCTCATCAATACAGGCACAGGTTCCGATGCTGTAAACCTTTTGGCAATTTTGAATGAAAGAGCTGAATAGCTCGGCGATTGGAGCAGAAATGTCAGTCTCCCGCCGTTGCGTTCTTGTTTCTGCATCATCGAAACGAATTGCTTTCATCAAAATCTCGAATCTATTTTTACTTAGAATGCAACGATATATTTCTCTTCCTGAGCCATCAGAACTATACCACGACGTATAATGTTCCCGATTGTCTTTAAAAATAGCTGTATAGAATAAAAAACCAATAAATGCTTTTAACTCTATGAGATCAACATCATGAACACAGCCTTGGTTTTTATATCTTGGTCGTAACTGCCTTATTTTGTCGTTGGTATGTATCACTATGTTTTCCAGCATCTCATCTGTAAATAAAATGCTCCAAAGGTCAAGAGGTGTTGTAGAATCATTGAGAACTTCATGATAGGCCGATTTAAGTCCTTGTCCTTGCGATACAATGTTATGCCGCTGAGTTCTAATACGACTAGCAATTGGCACAGAAGACCACCGATAACGATTTTTTCCAAAATAGTTCCGATTTCTAGTCTGGAGTTGTGACAAGGGTAACTCGTCTTCTGAAGAAAATTCCTCAAATATACCTCCCTCCGGCTGTCCATCGGCACTTTGCTGTCATCAGATTCACAGTCATCTAAAACCACAGGAACTTCCAAATCCTCAGGGTCTATATCACTGTAACTCATCCAGGGTTTGCTCCAAATCCGACAGTTCCTCCTCTAACCATCTCGTAATATTTTCGATGTTTACATCCATTTTTACTCTAAAACAATAAACATAAACGTAACACACAATAATCACATAACTACCTGCACGCAGTCACCATGACCGCTATCAAAATAGTTTTACTCACCCAAGTCAAACGAGCGCACTTGTATGCTTGCCGAGCGCACACGCGACACTAAACCACCACCAGAAAAGGTACACGAACGCACACTAACACGCGATAACGAACTCCTACGAAATTAAAATTCAAAAAGTCGTTGCGGTCACCATGGCCGCTGGCAGGTGGTTAAGGGTTAAAACTAGTTTCATTAGTTAGAACCGGTTTCATAAGTACGTCTTCTTAAATCAATTTTTTTGAATCCCAATTAATAAATAAACTAAATGAAATTTTTTAAACAGTTGGCAACCCTATTTAAAATCGGTTTCATAAGTAAGTCTCCTTAAGTCAATTTTTTTGAGTCCCAATTAATAAATAAATTAAATTAATATTTTGAAACAGGTGGCAACTATATTTGAAATCGGTTTGTTAAGTAAGTTTTCTTTAGCCACTTTCGTTTGAACCCTATGAATTAATAAATTAAATGAATATTTTTAAACAGATGGCAACCCTATTTAAACCCGGTTTCATAAGTAAGTTTTCTTAAGTCAACTTTACTTTATAAATTAATTTAATTATTATTTTTAAATCTCTTTCATTTGATTTAAACTTTTTAAACAAGTGGCAACTCTATAAAAAAATGTTTGGAGTGAATCTCAAACTTTTTAGTTTTACACCGATATTTTAAAATTTATTTTAACTTTATAATTTAATTTAGTTCACCTCTAAAACAGGAAATGAAAATCTTTATATGTATTATTAAGCCTTTTTTACGTACATACATTGTAATTTTTTTTTTTGTATATGTCAAGAAATATAAAAATGGCTTTTATTAAATAATTTGTGGCAATTTACTGAATTACCTTGTATTCATATAAGTCCTCTTAAAGAATGAGTATTCGTATATAATGGGTGGTTCATGTAGAGGTAGTTTTTTTTTTTTTGTAATATTGTATTAACAAAAATTCCATTTTATCGGTTAATCTTTATTATAACAAAAAATAATAATTTTTCATTTATTTTTTAAACATTATTCTCTCAAATGTGAGCCATAACTGAGAGAATGGAATTTAGGTAATGACGCCAGTAATGTTGTTTTCTAATTGCTCTATCGCTATCGGCTTATCTATGTAGATATTGGGATTTATGGAGCGCTTGAGGTGTGATATCTTAAAATCTAGGCTCCAAAAATTTTTGTCGAAAATATTTCTTTTCAATTCGTATACGCTTTTTACGCTGGCCAAATCTATCCATTATGAAATGTCAAGCAATTATGTACAAAGAAACCGTGACAGTTTGACAGGGGAATACGGCATTTGTTATACACCCCCTCTAAATGCATCACCCATTACAAGAACAGGCATACAAAATTTGCAATGAATAACAAAATGTAAGAACTGTGAGAAAATTTGGCACTTGCACATAGCAAAAAAAAAAAAACTAAAGAAAAACCAAAACTTTTTTTTGTTCAGAGCTTATAATAAAAATTAATTCACACTCGAGTGTAAAGACACAGCGTAGTGTTGCATATGTGGCACATTTGGTGGCACCAAAGCAACTGAAAGCCACATAAATTAAAAAAAAATGAAAAAAATTTGTTTATAGAGTATTTGAGCAAAACCAACTAAATAAACTTAACTGTGAGCAAAAATTTTATCGCATTGCTTTGAAAAGTTGGTAGCTGGTTAGCTGGTAGTTGGTAGCGCAAATATCTGCTTAATTCAGTCACGAATATAGATCAATCTGTTTGGAAATGAACTAACAATGCCAAAGCAAAAGCAAAAGCGTCAGTGTCAAGTGCGCGACCAACAACAAAAAACACACTAACTAAATAAAATAACTGCATTCAAATTCATAGATATTAGGTGAGTGCAAAAAAAAAAAACAGAAAAAAACAAAAAAAAAAAATTGGAAAAATAAAAATCAACTCGCCACCAAAAAGCTATTAGAGTTGAGCTAGCGCAGCAGTCGCTGTTGCTGTGAATTCAAACAGTAGCTGCCGGCAAATCTAAATTTCTTGCATTTAACTTTTATATGCCAATTTATGTGCATGCAGATGTGTGTGTGTGTGTGTACATGTCGGTGTGTATGTGTGAAAATTTTTGCAAACAGCAAGTGGCAAGTGGCAAGTAAGCTTGCACTTCAACGCCTCTCAATTGCAGTGTGTCTGTGTGCCTGTGTTTGTGTAACCACAGCAGTTGCCTTCAAAACCAAACCCTCGATATACTACAATCAAATTCCATTCCAGCAATTCCTTTGCTTCCGACGAGATTCAGCGATTCCAAAGGCCACTAAATGTAGCTAGCTAACCCAGCGAGCTCGTCCAAATAGAGACACAATACTTAGTATTTAGTTGGTTTACTTGTTGATTTGAATTTTCATTTCAATTTCCTAGGAACTCTTTGGATTTTTCACTAGCTAACATTGGGACTAACTGAGCGAGAGCTGCTGCTGTGCAATCAATGTGCCTTGTGGTGGCTGGCTGACAACAGCAATAACAACAACATCAACAGCAGCAACAACAACAACAACATGAGTAGCATCATTGCAGTTAGCTAGCGACCATTTTGCCCGATAACAGGCAGCATTTCACATTTAATAGAGTTGTTTCCGATGAAGACATTTCATTAGTGTCGCTATTGCCATCAGTTTGTTGCCCAGCCTCCAGTTATGTTGCTGCTGTGGATTGACTTCTTCACATATTGCATATGTGGTTTGTCTGTGTGTGTGTGTATTGCATTGCCAGTTATTGCCTTTGATGCATTGCTGCTGCTCTGGCGCGGCCAAAATTGTTACCACTCCACATACTCGTAGATACTCGTTACGTCACTTAGGCGGGGTTGGTATGATGATGATGATGATGACGATGACTCCCGATGAGTCGCTGACAATTGGACACTTTCTGCTCAATTTATGCATACCACATTCGCTGGTAGCCTGTTGGCCGCTGGTATGCTCATTTAAATACAATTTATTGATTTAATTTGGAGGGGTGTGTGTGTCTGCAACGTTTGGTTGGATGAACTGTTTTGACTGACAAGTTGATTGGGAGGTGTTCTTTGAATTTGCTTCGGTAGTGATTGCTGGTTGTGTTGTCTTTTTGGCTAGGTGTAGATTTGCTTGATATGCATATTTAAAATTTGATTAGTATAGTGATTGATTTAATGACAAATTAAAATTCAGATACTGAAAATAAAAGCTATTTTTAGATTTTTAAACCAAAAAAGTACAGTGAAAAAATTGTTGTACCGTCTTTTCAAGGAAACCGTTAAAATCCTAGCACACAGTTTAGAGAATGCGGTAAAAATGGTTAAAATAGTATGTGGGTGAGTGAAAATGAAAGGCTGAGGCATGTGGTGTGAAAGTTCACCAGAAATATTTTCGTGGAACATTACAACCAATCAGCACCAACCTAAATGCATCGTGTTGAACTGCACCTCAAGAAACTAAAAAAGAAATTGAAAAGTCATTAGAGGGTTAAAGTCAAACAAGCAGTATGATGCTAATGAACGACAACTTAAAAGATGTGGCATATGTCAAGGGTACAACAATTTTAAACATTTTTTTAAATTATTTTCTTGTAATATTATGTTAAAGAGCATAAAAAGCGTTGCATATTTCCAGGGTACACACATTTTTTTATTTTAATTATTTTCTGAGAACTTTTAAAAATTTCACGAGACATATTTTCGTGGAACATTTTAGCCCATTAGCTCCTTTCTAAAATATCTTTTGAATATTACTTCAGGAAATCAGTAAAAAAAAATGTTTAAGTCGCTAGAGGGTTCAAATATAACAACTCTGTTAAAAAGCCATATTATGTTAAGAACAGTATAAAAAGCGTTGCATATTTCAAGGGCACACATTTTTTTAAAATTATTTTCCGAGGACTTTCACGTTCTTCATATGTATTAAGATTTTGTCAGCAAAGACCTCTAGTGAAATTTCTGGTAGAATTATTTTCTGCAATATTTCTTTTCTCTAATTCCAAATTTTTTTTTTGAGAAGTTTCTTGAAGTAAAGGTCAAAACAACACTTTTAGGTGGGATCAAATGGGTTAAATTTTTCTACGAATATTGCTCTCGTAACATTTTACTTCGTATGCATTTTGCTCAAATATTAAATATTTTTTCCACATTTGCAAAAAAATTGAGATGAAACCTAAACAAGGCCATAAAAAATGAAGCAAGCGTTTGCAAAAATATCGAGTGTTGATTTCTAAATATGTAGGTATATATTTAGAAAATTTTAACAAAGGCCGGGCTGACTCCGGTTTATGTACAGTGTTATTTTTACTTTTATTTTTTATCGAAAAAAATTATTTGACTTGGATCTAACTGTGCCCAGTTGTAATAAACCCACTAACGATTGGTACATAAATCTGGGCACGTGTTTATTTGAGCTTACACAACTACTTACCTGCACTTATGCTACGAGCAGCAGAATTATTGTGCAAATGTTGTAAGTGCATAAATTACTATACCGGTAAATATTTAAAGCAAGGAACGAGTTTTGAAAGGAAATAAAATAGATTAAGGGACTCGACTAGGGTGGCTGCCTAGAAAAAATGGATTTTCCGTATGAAAGTATTATATTGAATATTTCCCAATATAGGGGCGATAATTAAGTAATTAAAGTAAGGGCATTATATTTCGAAATTAGTTTTATTCAATGAAAATAATAAACTTATTCAAATTTTCCTATGTTTCGTACTTGAGAAAGTTTGTCCACTGCTGCAATGATAAGCATCCTCGAGTGTCTGAAATCAAAAATTTCTGAAAGTCTGTTAAACTACTTATAAAATATTTTTTGAAATGTCTCACGATAGTGAACAAAAAAATAAAATTTAAGCAAATAACAAAGTAGTGAAAAAAGTCCCCAATTATGCTTTCAAATTGGCACTTAATAAAGAAACCATTTTATGAAGAAGTCTTTAATAAGTTAAATTTAGATTCGAGTTGATCGAATACTTTTGTTTTGGGAAAGTCAAGCAACTGCTCCTCCTAGGTTTGTTGTTCGAAAAAAATAATTTGATTTATATAAATGGAGTTTTAACATGAGAAAATGCCCTGCACCAATTAAGTTGCTATCTGAATTCTAGAGTAATATACATATTTAAATTTATTAAAATTTAGCTCAAAATACCTTGAGTTTATGTGCCTTGAGTTGCGGTTTTATTAAATTAAGATAATAATTTTGACAATTTTTTTTTAAGGAAGCATGTAAATTGTTTCATGCCAAATGTCAATGTTATTGTATTATGCAATTGATTTACGACCATTCTACGATTTTGGAACGTTGGTTTGAAGCAAAGGCGTTGGACCTGAGAGTAGTTTGCTAGGTTATTTTGCGAAAGTTTGAAAGTTAAAGATGCACTTCATTCTGGTCGACCAATCGCTAAAAAAGTCAATGAAATAATGCAATTTGTTGAGCAAATCTGACATGTCAGCTGTCAGAAGAAACCGCAGGCACTAAATATCAACCATATAATATTGTGGAAACATTTAAAAAGGGGAACGCTGCTCAAAAAAGTTCGATGTTTAGGTATTACATGAATTAACGCAAAGTAAGTTGGTTGACTAAATTACCATCAATGAAACGCAACACAAGCGAACCATTTCTGTAGCGATTAATGACGGGTAATGAAAAATGTGTTAAATGGGAATAACCAAGCCTTCTAAGTGAATTCAATACCCCTAAACTGCTACAAAACACAGAAATTTCTGAGCAAGCAAAGTGAAAAAAATTACTTCGCTGAAAATAAAAATAAAACTTAAGTTTATGGGAGTTTAATCTAAAAATTGTGTTCATTTTAGTAAAACAATACCCTTGCCCCTTTTATCTGTGGAAAGAAGAGATATACTACTGTTTTCCACGTTACGAAATAATTTGCGAAACTATGAAATGCCAAAAAGTGGAAAGTACTATACACAGTTAACTATTATAAATAGTCGACATGTTCAAAAACTAATTGCCGATGGTACTCAATGCTAAGCAGTGTATACAAAATATTGATTCATGGGCGCGACGCCATATAGGTTTTCAATTTATCAATTGATAAGAAATCATATTTGCGCTATTTTACATTTTCTACCTATAAAAATTAATCACTGCCGACTATTTTTCAAAGAAACCTATGGAAGCTGCTCAAAAATAGAAGAGAAAAATGTACTTGTATCATATGTGAAAAATTACGCGAGAATGTTCTAATAAATATTTTATTTATATAATTTAATAGTATCATCAGATCCTTAGGTAGTTTTAAGAAATATTATTTTAAATAAAAATTAATTTTATAAGATAAGTAGTTGAAATAAAGCGTTAAGTTCAAATGAATGCGAAGGAAGTCAATAAAAATCGATTATTGACATAAAATTATGTTAAGTGCGTATATTAATATGTTATGTTATGTTATGTTATGTTATGTTATTTACTGAATTAAACATGTAGACAATTTCCACTGTAATGCTTCAGTTATAGCAAATCGTAATCTTTGTATTAGATTTCCTCGAAAATTTGTAACCTATGAAAGAAACAAGTCAAATTTTCGTATAATCCAATAAGGCAATAAATCCATTAATTTTTTTATCAACAATAAATTTTGAGTGCAATACCTGTTTTTATTAGGAAACTATTGGAAATAGGCAACAACAATTAGAGCGGCAGATTGCGTACTTGACCGGGAAGTCGGGGGTTGTGAATTCATAACCGGATAGAGTCTAGAAAGAAATCTGATGAGAAGGTGTGCTGATCTTCGAAATAGCAGCTATAATTTCTACCGCTTTGTCTCTTGTTGTCTTTTTCCAATACTCTCCAAAAAAAAACTGTCGTTAAGCTCGAAAATTATTGTTGTTATTAATAAATTAGGTGAAAACAATTAATGCATATATTTCTGCTCACTTCTTCTACAGGAACCGCAGCACTATGCGACGTGGCGAAACAGTCAACTCGCCCTACAACCTAACATTTTACCATTTGAATGAAGTAATAAAGAAAGAGCGACCATTGAAACAAATTGACGGAGCTTGGTAAGAAAATTTTAATGCATTTTTCATATAGCTTGGACTTTGCAACATCTGACTACCATTTGAACCATTCTCTGCTAAATTCTCTTGATTGTGCCAGTCACTTGCGATCACTTGAAGAATAGTCATCCCTGCATACATCTCCCTCCAAGTCAAATCCAGTGCCTTATGTGAATCGAAAATCTTTTTTCATTTTTTCTTCTTCATTCTTCGTGGCCATCAGATGGCATGCGTACCATCGAAGCCATCTCATAAACCGACCAACGTGAAACCTTTTAGTTCCACTACGAACTAAATGAACTTTCATCCATACTTTTCATATGAAATTAAGTAATTAATTTTAATTAATTCTATCAGACATCATCATCAATTAAACTTCGATTGAAACCAATCCCATAACAACATTAATAAATTTGCATATTTATTCAAGCAATTTTCAGTCGCATTTAAATCTTTCTTTCCCATATTCATATCAATATTTTACTGCAAATATATGGCCAGTAAATAAATTCAATAAATTAGGTTTAAAATAAATAAATGAACTCAATTTATTAATTAAATGAATTAAACAGTGATACAAAATAGGCCAACCGCAGAGACGCTCAAAATCACTTTGTTTGCAAGTTTTTCGCCGATAAACCACAGAAGTTCTACACCGAAGGAATTATGAAGCTACGAGAAAAATGGAAAAGGCCATTAAAAATAAATGTACTTTACTAAAATAAATTTTCAATAAATTTTTGAAGTAAAACTTCTTTAGCGGGAGTGATTTTTTACATCGCGTAACGAAAGTCGCGTCAGAATCGCTTTACTAATTTCTACCACTACTTTTACTAGTTTCTAGTACTACTTTTATTAAATTCCACCACTACTTTTTATTATTTTTACTAATTTCTACCACTAAGTTCTTTAAAAGTTTTTTTTTTTTACAAATTTTTACTAATTTTTCTACTGTTTTTACTAATTTTTTGTCACTTTTTTTACTTATGTTGCTACTAATTACTATGATTATATTTTACTAATTTTTACCACTATTTTTACTAATGCTACTACGACTACATTTATTAATTCCTGTTACCACAACGAAGTTTAACTTTATTTTTAGAGAAACAAAAGAGTAAGCATATTTCCCGAAACCCTTTAAGGAATGAAAAAAATTCTTTATCACTCCCTGAATTATATTCGAAACAGTAAATTTGAAATCTGAAATCTGATTTATAGC
The DNA here is from genome assembly GCA_951828415.1 of Anomoia purmunda. NCBI lineage: Eukaryota > Metazoa > Arthropoda > Insecta > Diptera > Tephritidae > Anomoia > Anomoia purmunda. Next base: position 23,663,130 of record OX639993.1, read on the forward strand.
TCATAATTTTTTTATGAAAAAAAATACCTAATAGTGTGTTTTTTTTTTGTAACCAATTTTCTTTAGTTGCAAAAGCAACCCTAATAGCATCTCTCATGAAACATGCGATTTGTTTGGTGCTGTTTAAAAAGGAAAAATGGCTGTGTTGAAAAACTTGTGGTTGATTTGGTTGTATAATTAAAATAAAACCAGGTTTGGTGTTAAACTGAAACTTCTCATGTATTTTCTTAGGACTCATTCACAATAGCGCAGTGGTTTTTTTACTTAACAAAAAGTTTGTGTTGTTGCTTTACGTGCAATTTGTTGCCCTACCAAGTGCTATTTTGCCAATCGGTTACAAAAAAAGGCCTCTGGTTAAATTTTTGAGATCAAAGTATATCAAGGCGTGGGAGAGTTACTTCCTTGTTTTTTATTCAATTATTAAAAGCGTGGTATATTAAAAAGTTTCCCTGTTTGATTTCTTAAAAGCTTCAATTCCCTTTTAGTATAAACTGCCGCTTCGATTGCCACCAATATTTTAGAAAACCAAGTATTTAATATAATTTTATTTTTGATTTTGTTAACTGGTTTACGAATATTCTTTGCTGCTTTTATCTAAAAAATTTTCTAAGTAATTTGTTTTTGTTTTACCACATCTAGTCCCTGTCAATTGTGGGAACAACCTTTGTGGCATTGCTGCGCCCTAATTGTGAAAAATGTGAGTACGCGCGGGCAAACTTCGAAATAGCAATTTACAAATATATGTATATATATGTATATAGATGCTTGTGCATATGACTGAATATATACATATTGTTGCCGGCTACGACAAACGAATGTGCGAATGCCGCACTTCCCAATACAAAAATTATAATTTTCTACAATTTATTGCATGTTTGTATTACATACACACTTATGTTTATATTTAAGCATACAATATATGTATATACATATCTATATGTATGTATATATGTAAGTAGAAAGCTTGCTGCAACAGATGTGCAATATGTTGAACGCAGTTTGAGATGCGAACGCGAACGCGCCTGCGCCTACAAATGGCAATTCGAACGCAATAAACTCTGATCTAAAATAGGCTAGGTGACTACATATATATATATATATATATATATATCTCCATTTATCTGTGCAGCTTTGAAAGTATATACATACAGTATCGGACAAATTAATAAGATCGCGTCAACTTTTGACAATTTTTCTTTTGTTTGTTTAATGTTTATTAATTTTTTTTTTAAACTATAGCTCATTTCACAATAGAAACTATATAAATTTCGAAAGTTCCCCGAAATTTCATATAAATTTAAAAATTTTTAACAGAATTTGTAAAAGCAGTGGCATGCGGCTTTATATCCGCAAAAAGAGCAAGTTCCAATTAGCTTAAGATTCCAGTTCATTTTTTACAATTGTTGAAATAAAACTTCTTTAACCGTAGTGACTTTTTACATCGCGTAACGGAAGTCGCGTCTGAATCGTGTAAAAGAATCGCGTCAGAATTGCTTTACTAATTCCTGCCACTAATTTGACCAATTTCTGCCACTAGTTTTATTAATGCTTCTACTAATTTCTACCACTATTTTTACTAGTTTCTATTTTTTAAAATTTCTACCACTATTTCTAATAATTTCTACCACGTTTTTACTAATGCCACTACTAATTACTACCTTTATTTCAATTAATTTCTTCCACTATTTTACTAATTTCTACCACTTTTTTTAATAATGGTACTACTAATTTCTACCACTTTTTTTACCGACGGTATTACGCTTTTTCAGCTCATTGGAAGTTTTAATTTATTTCACTAAAATGTAATCGGCTTTAAACTGCATTTTAAGAGTTTTTATAAAAATTCTATCAAAAAATGGGCAAATTTTATAAATTTTTCTTTAAGTTTTCTTTTTATTCCACGTATGTAGTTTGAAATATGAATTTATACGGTGTTTGTGAAATAGTGAGCTGAATTTGTATTAACAATTTATAGAAATTAAACCAACAGAAGAAATAAAGTCAAAACTTGTCAAAATGTTGCGACCCTACTAATTTGTCTGCCACTGTACATATATGTAAGTATATAAATATATAATTGCCTTTTTGTGCGGGAATACAAATCACTATAAACTACGACGAGCTAAGTTTGATAGTTGGATGCGTGGCAACTTTTTGGTGTATCGAGCAGTGGTTCCCAAATTATATAATGTTGATCCAAAAAAATACGAACTTTCAGTCGTACTTTTCAAAAAGTACAGATAAATTTAAAAAGCCACAACTTTAAAGTATTCGACTGTGCATCCATTTTTGGACAACTCAAACCATTCCGGCATTAGATAATACTTTTTGAAAGTATACATATGTATGTATCTAGTAATAAAAGGTTTGATGGACTTACAAAAGTTAGCTCGATTTTTTTTTTTATGACCTACTAAAATTTTCATGTCCGGACCTATGTTTTTTTTCGATCGACACGAGTGCAATGATTAGACGCATTATATTTTTGATTCCGAAAAGTCGAAATATGCCAGGAACATGCGTCCCTAACTCTCTTTCCTGAAAAAGGAAATACATTTCTATTCTGTCGATATTACCACGTAGTTATCATTATATTATTAGCGATGGCAACAAAATTAACTGGTCATAAGCTTATATGTGCACTTGTGTGCTCAGAATACGGTTGCCGGTAACGAAAGTTTTGTTATCGATGGAGAACACACCTGTTTACGGAACCTAGAAAATTTGAAGAAGTGACTTTTTTGAAAATCATAATCAGATGTGCGGAATTGCAGCTCTTTTGAGGCAAATGTTGCCTGCATAAAATATTGGAGAGGAGCCCAGGGGGTCAAGTTGTCATTGATCCAGTGACTGTGTGAGGCAGCGCAAGATTTGCCGTTTAATTAATCTTAATTAGTTCGAACACTAATATATATTAAGAAAAAGTGAAGTCGAGCGCCCCAAATTTCCCTATTTTAATGATAGAGTTTATCAAGCCGAAAAAAAACCTGAAGAAAATTTTGAAAAAAAATTTGAAAAAAATTTTCTTTTGGGTGCGGAAAGTAATGATTAGGGCAACTCAAAGTATGCAACAGCATGTTTCTCAATAGGCTTGCTATCATGGAATATGTTTCATATAAACACGAATCACAAAAACTCAATGATTTTGAGCAACATTTATTTCGGCATATTTTGCTTATTTTGCAATAAATGCATGCTTTTGCTTATTTCATAATAAAATGCATATTTTTAGCTAATTTACATTTTTTTTTAAATAAACATTTTAATAGTGTGAACACTATTTTCGAACATGAGCAACTTCGAAAGTATGCATAAAACCTGTTTGCGGGCAACACTGCCACACCTGTCAAATTGACATGTCAAAAAGACAACTTGCCGCTCAAATTCACTTGATTTTTCTTGTTTGCTAATAAAGTATGCCAAAAGTAAAGCAAAAGGAATCATCAAAGCTTGCTTTGATAGTTCAAAAGTATCCTATATTAAAGACAGATGGTCAAATACTTTACTGCAAGGCATGTGAAAAACAAGTTTCCGGAGGTAAAATATTTTCTATAAAACAGCATTTAAACGGCGCAACGCATAAGGCTCTGGAAGCAAAAGCATCAAAAGGTATGTCTAACCAACAATTTATTGGTGAAGATGCATCAAAAAGCACCCAATTCTCACGTGAATTAAGCAAAGCTCTTGTGGCTGCGGATATACCTTTGTATAAAATGAGGAACAAAAACCTGGCATCAATATTTGAAAAGTATTTGGGTTACAATATTCCCTCTGTAGCGACACTGCGCCGTAATGTTAATTACATCTACACGGAAACGATGGAAAAAATTATATCTGAAGTGGGAAATCATTACGTATGGATTTCCATAGACGAAACGACTGATGCCATAGGGCGCTATATTGGAAATGTAATCATAGGAATAATGGATCCGAATTTAGCATCACCTAAGAAAATGTTGTTGAATACAGCTATTTTAGAAAAAGCAGACCATTCCACAATCGCACGGCTTTTAGACGATTCAATTAAACTTTTAGTAGTAAATTTCAATAAATCAAAAATATTACTTTTCATCAGCGATGCGGCCCCATATATGAAGAAAGCAGCCACAACCATAAAGGTGTTTTATCCCAACGTGACACACGTGACATGCTTGGCTCATGCATTACACAGAGTATGCGAAAAATACGAGACCTCAACCCAAAAATTGATGGTTTCATTGCAAATGTGAAAAAGGTTTTCAACAAAGCACTTTCCCGTATTTCAAAATTTAAGGAAATGGAACCAGATATTCCACAACCGCCTCAACCAATTGTAACTCGTTGGGGCACGTGGCTGGAGGCAGTGCATTATTATGTGACATATTTTGAAAAAGTTAAAAAAATCGTTAATAGCTTCAATTGTGAGGACTCTCGGAGCATAAAAATATCGCAAGAACTATTTGCAGCAAATGATGTCCAGCAGCAGCTCATTTTCATTGATGCAAATTACTATTTTTTAGCTTCGTCTATACAAAAGTTAGAAAAGTCTGGAATGGAGCTAAGTGAGCAAGTCTCTATTGTTAATAGTGCGAAAGAAGCAATCTGTAAGGCTAAATCCTTAGAAATTACGGCTAAATTCAATTATGTTTTAAAAAACAATCCGGGTTACGATGTAGTTCAAAAAATAGAAAAAATCCTATCTACAGATAAATGTAGTGTTAATGTTAATTTAGATATGTATACAAGCAAGGAAATTGTAGCATTCAAATATGCTCCAATCACATCAGATGATGTTGAGCGGAGTTTCTCAATGTATAAATCTCTTTTCCGTGACAATCGCCAAAGTTTTAATTTTGAAAATTTAAAAGAACATTTTGTTATTTATTGCAACAATAATATGTTGTAGATTTTTTGTTTGATACTAATTATTTTATACATAAGAAATGTGTTCATGGAACAAGAAGTTCATTTTTTTTGTTCATTGTTTAATCTGTAAAACATAACACATGTATTCATGTTCTTTTCATGTTAATTTTTAATATTTCACTTAAAAAGAATGTGAAAAATGAATGGAAAAACTTAATTATTTTAATAAAAAATTCATAAATTAAGAAAAATTGTTGTTGTTTATATGAATTTGCAACAAAATAACACAATTTATAAATGCATATTTTCAGCTTATTTTTAAAATATAAGTGCTTATTTTAAGCGCTTAAAAGCGATTTTTTAGAGCATATTTTGAGTTGCCCTAGTAATGATCAATCTTTTTATACTGATATGATCTGTGTTTAGAAGATAGGAAACGTCTTACAAAATTTGACGCATAGATCAAAATCTTAATATATAAAAGACAAGCGCTCGTCTCCTCATCACATATCGCTTAAACTTCTAATACTATTGCCTTCAGCCTGAAAGTATGCATCCAAAAATAATAACAGTTTTAATATCTTTGTAATCTGTTATTTATGTGAATAAAAAATAGTTGGATCCTGTTGTGCGTTGACTAGTACAATATCTGAAAGAAGGTAGGATCGTTTAGAATACAGTATATAGGGTCACTTTAAGGCGTTATTTAAGATTCAGTGGATATTCTGATCTTTTTGAAAAAGAATTTTTTTTAGAAGCAAAATTGAGTATTTCCTAATTTGCTTGAACTTTTTAAGCCGTTATGCAATTGAACTCACTGGGTTAATATTTGCTCAATTGTTAGCTGTGCAAGAGATGTCTTTTTACTCTTATTATGCTAAAGGGCTGAGTTAAATTTATTGAATTCTAAGAAATATTAATTTTTTAAATTCCAGAACTTTCTCCCGCAACGTCCAATTTATTCTCAAAATGTGCATAATAATTCTAAAACATCATACTTCGGAACCGCTGCCATTGAGAATCTTTTCTTTTGGTAATTTCCACTACTTCCAACTTGCATTCCTCTTGTTGCACCAAAATCTCAACATATGCGAAAAAAAATTACAAATCCCATAGCAATGTAACATTTGCGCGAAATGAAAATTACTGATTAGAAAATTCATATAATTTCGCAAACGATTTACGTTGTTTAATGGATTCTTAGAGGCGGATTATTGAGATTGAAGTACCCATTCAACATTCTCAGCATAAAAATTACAAACAAAAAGTTTGCATGTCGGTGAGTACCGTGGTATAGAAAGGCAATTGGAAATAGTGTACTTAGTTGCCTCATAGGACGCACACACATACACATAGCGCGAAAGTGAGGGTGAGAAAAGGCAGACAGTGACTGGTGATGGACAGCAGTTGTATAGAAGAAAAATAAATGAAAAAAGGATAAAAAACTAACTGCTGAGGGGCAAGGCGCATTGCAAGGTGTAAAAAGGTGGAGGTATGCCGGGTGTAGCAAGTTGAAATTAAAGACGAGGAAATACAATTTTTTTTTAGCTATATAATATAAACTGGTATGAGTTAATAGTTGTTATTGAAGTTATTTTGATTTTTATTTATTTGTTGTTGCATTTAGTTGTTGGTGTTGATAGTGGGTGCCGTACAGCTGTGATTCTTATTAAATCAAATCAACTATCTACCAAGTTGTATGGTGCGGCAAGTGAAACATTCCGAACACAACGTTGAATGCAATCCGACAGCTGGGTGGATGTAACGTTACATAAACGCTGAAGATTGCAGAGAAGATGATTCCGAACGCACAAAACGTAAGAATGTGTGTGAAGGTAAGTGATGTAAGTGGGTAATGTGGCGATGGTAGGTGAAAGCTGCCACAAATGCGCCCATGAGTCTGAATTCAAACGCAAAAATAATGCGTATATTTTTGCGAAGCTGCCATGGCTTCTTTCGTTCTCTCCATATCCACATAATTTGATTGCGTGTGTGAGGTGCCTGCCTTGTTAGTTACATTGGAAACTGCAACCACATCTACATAAACAGATTTTTAAACCGCCTATTCCCTTTAGCTAATGCGAGACCAAGTAGGGGCTAAAGGCTGGCGTTGGACTTCGGTGCCGCGCCATAGTTGCACTGGTGTTAGGTAAAAATTACGCACTCTGTATATAAATTCGAAATTTGAAACATTTTCCTAGTGAGTTTTTCTTAGTTTATGCTGCGGTTTGTTTATTGTATAAGCTTTTCATGTACTCACCTTGGAAAAGCCTATATTTGGTGTTGGCGCATGATGTATCGAAATGTCATGCCGTTTGAAAACTATAAAAATAAAAAGAAATAAAATAAAAAATTAAAATTAAATCAATAAAATCAATGCTATTAAAAAAAAAACTGGAACCATACATATTAATAATTTAAAACAAGTAATTCTAGTTACCGTGCTTAAGAAAATAAAGTGTAAGATTCTAAACATAATCAATGAAATAAACCTTGTAAATGTAAAAAAATAAAGTAAAATAAGGAGAAGTCGCCACGGTATTACACTATTGAATTTAAAAATGGTTATATAATTGCCCGTAGTACTCTGCCTTTAAAAATTTCCAAGTCTATCGTCCAGTGTTATTTTTTTTGCAATATTGGTAACATTTTCCATGTCAAATTTTTTTGCATAAATTTTTTATAAAAATTAAGTTCATTCAATAACATAAAACACAAAATCTAAACTGTAAACTTTGTAAAAATTGTACTAATTTTCAAAATTGGAAAAATTTACGATAAAATTTAAAATTTTCTTCAGAAAAAGTTAGTTGAAATAATTGACGATAAAATTGTGCATTTTTTAAATAAATATTTTGGTTATTCAATAGCGTAAACCAAAAAATCTAAATTTTGAGCTTTGTAAAAAATTTTCACAAATTTTCTAAATTTACGATAAAATTTAAAATTTTCTTCAGCAAATTTAGGTCATTCAACATAAACCACAAGAAGTAAAATTCTAAACTTTGAAAAATCTCAAACTTGAAAAAATTTACTATAAAATTTAAGATTTAAAGAAGTTTTTGGGGTATAATAAAATGGAAGTTTATGTGCCTTACGCTACGTTAACCTTTCGTAAAATTTTAAACTCAAATTTTCAAACTTGAAAAAATTTACATTAAAATTTTAAATTTTTGTATAAAAATTTTCAAACTTGAAAAAAATTACATTAAAATTTTAAATTTTTGTATAAAAATGTAGTTCATTCAATAACATAAACCACAAAAATTTAAAATTTTAACTTTTACTAAAATTTTCAAACGTGAAAAAATGTACGATAAATGAATGTCTAAAAAAATTTCGTTCATTTAGTAATGAAAGAATAAACCACGAAAATCTAAATTTTAAACTTTGTAAACATTTCAAAAAAATTTAAATTTTAAATTTTCTAAAATTTTTACGATAAGTGTCAAACATGAAGGAATTGTCAATAAAATTTTAAAATTGTTTATAAAGGTTTACTTAGTTCATTCATTAAAATAAAACACAAAAATTTAGATTTAAAAATTTGTTAACATTTTACAAAACTTTTCAAACTTAAAAAAATTTACGATAAAATATAAAACTTTGTTTGTCAGAATTTAAAGAAGTTTTTGCGTTATCATAAAGTAAACGCTTCATGTGGCTTAAAAATGTTTGCTGATTTAAAAAAATATTTTTGAAAGTGTTGCGCTTTTGCTTCCATATAGAATTAAATTAAAGTTTGTTAAATTTTTGTAAAAATGTTAAATTTGTTAATAAAAATTTTTCTAAAATTTTCAAACTTGAAAAAATTTACGAATAAAAATTTAAGTTTTATGTCTCAGAATTTAAAGAAGTTTTTGGGCATAATAAATTGGCAGTTTCATGTGTTTTAAAATGCTTGTTGATTTTTAAACTTTTTATTGCTAAAAGTGCTACGCTTTCCTTTTCTTATAAAATATGGAAATTTAGATTTTTGTGGCGTATGTTATTGAAAGAACTAAGTTTTTATAAAAAAATTAACATGAAAAATGCCATTTCATGTATTAGTTTTAGGAAAGAAAATACTCGACAACGTCAGCAAATCAGACATTTTTGCCACACGAAACTTCATTCTACTGAAAGTTAAGCAATAAACTGAAACTTAACATTAAAGGCTAATAAGAGGATACCAGTTTTTGAAGATATCAGTAGGACTTCATTGAAACAATAGCCTTTTCCATGGCGAGCTCTGTAAAGGATAATGAGCCACACGATATATATGAGGATTGGATATACATACATAAAAAAAATCAAGGTCAATATCATCGTCGGAGGTGAAGTAGGCACTAAAGTAAATAATTTCAAAAACATTAAATTTATAAAGTATGCCGATAACAAAAAGCGTTCGAGTAATAGCCAATTAAATGCTTGTCAAAAGCTATACAATGAAATATATAAAATTATAGCCACTTGTGTCACCACTTAATTTTTCAATGAAACAAAAATTCATGTTTAATAAAAACCACAACAGCAAGAACATATAACACATAACACCACTTTACATGTGTAAGTTTTGTGCTACAATGCAAGAAATAAAAATTTAATTCATTTTCAAATATCAGCAAAGCATAAGTGCACAAATAAAAGCAACGCTGACAGCCGTAATAATAAAATCATAAGCTGCACATTTCTTTATGTGTAAATGTTTAACAAAAAAAAAATGACAGATTGACAAAAGAAAAAAACAAATTAAAAAAAATTTTTAGAGCGTTTTGTCAATAATTTATTGCAATTGAACAGATGTTTGACAAAAACAAAAACTATTTGTGCTCTTTTGTGGAACTGCTCGTAGCACGCCATAGATGGCAAACGGCGCCTCTAGTTTGCTATTACGAGTATTGGTTTGATTTGACTACATGACGGTTGGTCAATGCTGTTGCAAGAAAACAGCGACAAATGTATGGATGTATGTATGTATGTACGTCGAGTCCGCTACTTACATTAAAAAAAAAAAATTACACCTTTATATATATAAAAATATGACCAAATATAATTAATGAAAATTAATCAAGCAACTGAACAAAACACCAATACACATAATAATAAACGAACAAAACTGTTAAATAAAAAATATTCACTAGAACCACGAACGGTTGAACAGCAGGGTGCATGCAAATAGTATTCTCTGTATATAGTGGCGGATTTGATTAATATAGACTACATTATTCTATATGAGTTTGCAGTCTGTTAAATATATCATATTAAATACATTAATATTAAAAGTTATAAGCATTTCAGTAAATTTGATAAATTTAATTTCAATCCATTTCATTTCCTTGCATCTACTCAATTTTGTTTCCTTTTATTTCATTTCGTTTAATTTAATTTACTTTATGATCAATACGTTTTATATAATTTAATTTTATATTAACAATAATTTTCGAGCTAAAGGCCAGTTTTTATTATGGAAGTATTGGAAAAACAGTTAAAGCGGTAGAAATTGTTTTGGAGGTCAACGGAAAATTGGTGATTTCAAATGTCTTTTTAGACTCTGTGTGGGGTTGAATTCACTACCTCCGACTTTTTCTTTTTTCCCTACATCCAAACACAATTCAAGTACGGTAGTCGGTCGCTATTATAATGAATGTGTTGTCTATACTTACATATATATTTATTTAATTTAATTTTATTTTATTTCAGATTCTTTAATTTCATATAACTTGGTTTAATTCGTTTCTTTGTTTCCTTTCATTTCATATCATTTTTTATTATTTAATTTCATTTCATCTCATTTCATATTATTAAAACTAATTCCAATTCAATCGATTTACTTAATTTCATTTTATATTTTCGAGTCGTTTCATTTCACATACAATAATTGCGTTTTATTTAATTTCGTGTCATTTCATTGCATAGTCAACGGTTAGTTCTTGTGCCGAGTCGGCTACTTAAATCATTGGCTATCCGGTAAATCTATTCATTGCATTTAAGATATTTTTTTTTTATTTCAGGTCGTTTCGTTTTATTCTATTTTGTTTGCTTTTATTTTATTTCATTCGTTTATTTTCATTTTCAGCATTTCATGTTATTTAATTTCATTTCAATATCTATTTATTTAATTTAATTTTATTTTATTTCTTAAATTCGGGTCGTTTCATTTCATTTTACTTCATTTCAATTCGTTTCATCTTATTTCATAGTCAACAGTTAGTTCTTAAGCCGAGACTGTTTCTTAAATCGATGCTTATTCGATGAATCTAGTTATTGCATTTAATTTGATTTAGTTTTGGTTTTTAATTTCGTTTCATTTTATTTCGTTTCCTTTCATTTCATTTTATTTAATTTCGTTTTATATAAATTTGTTTCACCTCATTTCATATTATGAAATTTCGTTTCAATTCAATATGTATTTCAATGTATTTAATTTAATTACAATTTTGCAAATCAGATCGTTTCATTTCATCTCGTTCCATACTTTTACATTTCATTTCAACTCGTTGCATTTTATTTCATAACCAAGAGTTATTTCTCGTGCCGAGACTGTTTCTTAAATAATATTTTGAGGCCATTAAATTGAATCTAGTCAGGTTTTCCACTATTCGGTTGGATTAGGCCGTGTTGGATTTGAACGGCCAGAAGATACTTTAGGACGGCCTTTATAAGTGAAGCCATTCCACATTTTTCGATTATTATCGATAAAATTTAGAGCCGATACTGATCTATTCATGATTTGGTTATTTACTTATATAAAATACCTCATTTCATCTTAATTTATTGATCTTTAAAGGCGAAATTACTTAGTTTCATCATAATGTGCTCATAGATTAGGAATGAGCCATAAATAACGATAGTGTGTCCGGGCTTTAAAGTACGCCTTAAAAGGGCCCATCCATGGGTAGCAAAAAAAGAAGGCCTCCATTTATGTCAGGTCACACAAAAAGTAATGGAAAATGGAATGTAGAAAATAAAACTTCTCGTCTCTCTGAAAGATCTTTTGGAGTGGCTTTTAACACTTGAAAATATCTGCTGGTTAATTATGAAGGAATGTGTGGTATACGCGAACTTCCGTAAAATAAATATGATAGGGCTATTCGAATACAAAATAGTTTATTTTTTATTTAAAAAAATATGGTTGCAAAAAATCATAAATAACACATTGGTTCTCCCTTTACTAGAATGAACTCGGCTTGAATATTAAATATCTTACTTCGGTTTTGAACTACAGCGCACTTACTCAATGCAGAACCCGTAGACTTTATCCTATGGTTCTAGGCCACTACCAGTATATAGCCACAGGCGGCTTCAGATTTAACTAATCTTTCTCTTTCTCTGATTCCGTAAGAAAATATCCTCCTGTTCGACGTTAGCTTGTCAATCAGGCTGTACTAGTTATGGAATGAGTCCTACTGGAATAGTTTTGAATAAGTTTTTGCGCATATATTTATATAGTCGATCATTTGGATTACCATATAAGATATTTTTAAGTGGAGTTGCCACCTGATCGATGGGTTAAATTCAATTTCAATTATGAATGCAATCAAATATTCCAAACTGACCGTCGAACGAAATAGGTTTAATAAAGCTCAATTATCAAAATGACTTAAAAGAAGGTTGCCGCCCGTTTGAAGCGAAATTAAGTTCAATTAATAAGTTATATAAAATTTAATAACATAGGGTTTAATCGAAAGAGGTTTGAAAAAGCTACTATTTCACAAATATTGGCATAGGGTTGCCAAAAATTCAAAAAAGTTTAAATGCAATTATATATTAATAAGCTAAATGTATTATTACAGTTTGGCTGTCAAAGTAAAGAGGTTTAAGAAATTTGAAAAAAGGATGATGAGAAATTATTCTGATATAATACATCAGTTTAAGAAGACTTTAAATCGTTTGCCACAAGTTCAAAAAGCAAGCAAACTATATACAATTACTAATGTAAGTAAAATATTGCGATATGGTATTCAAACGAAATACGCTTAAGAAGACTTAATCAAAAAATATTTTCAAAAAGGGTTGCCACCTTTTTAAAAAAAATGGCACAGTAGCCACCTGTCTAAAAGAAATAATTAAATTGTATTGGAAGTTAACTGAAACGCTACTATTACTGATACCACATTGAAAATGTTTAAGAAAGCTTCATTTCGAAAATGTTTTTAAACAGAGCTGCCACCTGGTGAGGTGGAAAAATTAAAAAGTTTAAATTAAATATTAAAGCTTAGATATATATGAAAACCATTTCAGAAAGCTCATTTAAAAAAAATATTTTTTCGGGAGCGTTGCCATCTGTTTGAAATATAAATTTAATAAATAAATTAATAATGACATATAACAGTACTAGTGTTAAAAAAATTGTTTATATAAAATCATTTGAAGAGTATTGCCACTTTTCTAAAAATGTTGGTTCAATTTAATTGTCTAGGTAAGGTAACTGAAATTGCGGCGTTGCCAAAACAGTAAATTGTGTGCAAATTGATTAGTAAGAAAAATAAAATAAAAATAATTCGCGCATTTACATATTTCCAGGAAAGGAGCTGCCACCTTGCCAAAATTAAAGACACTCATCCAGTATGAGTTAAGTAAAGTAAAAAATATTAAATTGATATGAAAACCATATTCATTGTGTGAATTTTTGAATAGAGTTGCCACCAAAAAAATAATAAATAATAATGACAAAAAACGATACACTACGTATGTGGACAAAAAAAGATTGACTACAAAAGGTTATTCTTTATAGGGCCGTAAATATTTTCAACGTTCTGGAATATAATTTTTGAGTACTTATTAAACTGAAAAACGAACCGAATAAGTGACCGCATGTGTATGATCAGAAAAATTATTTAACACCCATATCTCAGATTGAGGTTCAGTTTTTCAATTGTACTATATTTTGATTACGTTGTGCATTTCTCGTACCAATAAATTGGGTTCCACTTAGCCCGAATGGCACATCATGCACTTGCCAATGCCAAAAAAGTTCCAGCAACTAACTGCGCTCAAAATACTAACTCAAGTTAGGTTGCCTTTCTTTGGCGAAACTTCCTTTGGCGAAACTACTGTAAGCTAAATGGGACCCCTCAAGTGGTAATAGAACTAATTAAGATTTAGAAAAGGTTCGAACAGTTTTAGCAAACACCAAGCCTAAGTTTTTCTACTTCCTGATCAGAGGTGTGAAACTTTGGTAAATATAACCAAGAAATAAGTCAACACTTTGCAAATTTATTAGCAGCAGCGTATTGAAAATCGCAAATTGCCGATAAAACACATACAATCGAGAGAGTATACACTGGTTTACACAAACAAACCCCAAACAGCCGACTAAAGGCACTAACACTTTGTAAACGACACAAATTGCTACACCACTTGTGGTCAGCTTTCCTGCAGCAAGTGCAGCAAGTGCAGCAAATATAGATAATAAGCTTTTGAAGCCTTGCCGGAGATAAACAATCAAAGCAAATTTGGAGCAAAAACCTTGCATACTTCCGCTGTTTAACTAAGCAGCTAAGCCGATGCACCTGCCAATATCCACCGCCTCACCATAACACATCTGTTAGTTTAGCGATTTTTCCGGCTCACTTGTTTGGCAAATAATTTTTGCTACGTATGTGATTTTCGCGCGCAGATGCGGACTGGCTCGCTAAGTTCAAGTGAGCCAATATGCGGTTATGACCGCTATGGAGGTGCAAAGTAACTAAGCAAAAAAAAAAGGTAATCTAGTTGCTGCGAAATACAACAAGGGCAAATATTTGCAAAAGTACTAAATAAAAATAAATATAAAAATCAACCGAAATACAAACGTTGCGTTTGGTTTTTTTTTTTAAGTCAGCTGTTTGCCAGCCATCTACACGTGAAGTTCACTTACACAGCGGTTACAGCAATTTTCGCTTGTAAACACAAATTTTCGTAGCCATATTAAATTTTCCCAGCTGTGCTGTGACGTTCACCACCACCAATATTTACGCTTCCTTGTGTCGACAGCGGTGGAACAGCGTGGACCCACTATGCGCAGCCTGCGCGTTAAGTTCATTCGCTGGCTGTAAAGCACACAATTACAATCGGAGTGACCGGCAGTGGTTGGCAAATAGCGGGTGTTTTTTTTACAGGTTTGTTTTTCGAATAGAGATAAAACTGGCATTTTGTGGTCAAATCTGGCAACTCTAATGTCATTTATGTTCAGTTTGGTTTGCCATTTCATCATGAACAGGTTGACAAAAGAACAACGCTTGCAAATCGTGCAAATTTATTTCGAAAATAATGGTTCAGTTCGCGAAGTTTACCGCGAGCTCCGTCAATTTTATGGTCGACATAATCGTCCATCAGAGCAAATAATTCGGTTAACCATGGATCGTTTTCGCACTACGTTTACTCTATGTGATAATACGCATCCGCAGAGACGTCGAACAGTGCGCACCGAAGAAACAATTGCCGCTGTAGAGCAAAGTGTTGAAGAGGACCCGAATGAATCGATTCGCCACCGTGCACAGCAATTGGAGCTTTGTCCATCAACTTTATGGAAGATTTTGCGCAAAGATCTTGGCTTGCGACCTTACAAGATCCAGCTTGTGCAAGAATTAAAGCCGCGAGACCATGCAATGCGTCGTGATTTTGGTGTATGGGCCGAAAATGAGATTGATCTCGATGCTGATTTTCATCGCAAAATTTTGTTCAGGCTCATTTTTGGTTGAATGGCTACGTCAACAAGCAAAATTGCCGCATTTGGAGTGAAGAGAATCCACATGAGACCCTTGAAACGTCATTACATCCACAAAAACTGACTGTTTGGTGTGCTCTATGGGCTGGTGGAGTCATTGGGCCATACTTCTTCCGCAATAATGCTGGAGAGGCAGTTACCGTTAATGGAGACCGGTATAGAGCCATGATAACCGACTATTTTGTTCCCGAATTGGATGGCATGAATGTGGATGAGTTGTGGTTCCAAAAAGACGGCGCTACATGCCACACAGCGCACGTCACAATCGATTTATTGAAGGAAACATTCGATGAGCGCATAATTTCGCGGAATGGACCTGTAAATTGGCCACCAAAATCGTGTGGTTTGACACCATTGGATTATTTTCTTTGGGGATATGTGAAGTCGTCTACGCCAACAAACCAGAAACGTTAGGGGAATTGGAAGCCAACATTCGTGGCGTTATTGCCGACATACGGCCCCATATGCTCGAAAAAGTGGTTGAAAATTGGACCTGTAGAATTGGCTTTATTCGAGCCAGCCGCGGCGGCCACATGCCCGAAATCATATTTAAACATTAATGGCATAAAATTATCCTTCCAATAAAGCCAAATTGATGGACCTTAAAACGATTTTCTTGTGTTTTATTTCAATTCGAAGTTCTATACCCCTAAAAAAAACACCCGATAGTAACAATTGTTGTTGGATCTGCTGCTGCAGCTACGGCTGCTGCTTATGTCGGTACCTTTCGTTGTTTGCCTCCAGCAGCTGCGCATGCGCCCATCGCCCATCGCCCTCACACTTTTTCTTAGACAAAGTATAGCATATTGCGCCTTTATTGTTGCCTCCTTTGGCTGATTGTGATTTTTATTTATTTGTCGAGTGAATATTTTGTGGTGGTTTTGCGCGCTTTGACTCGGCT
Organism: Anomoia purmunda; assembly: GCA_951828415.1. Classification (NCBI taxonomy): domain Eukaryota; kingdom Metazoa; phylum Arthropoda; class Insecta; order Diptera; family Tephritidae; genus Anomoia; species Anomoia purmunda. The sequence goes on from OX639993.1 coordinate 23,679,566, forward strand.
AGAGCCTGCTTTGCTACAGCTGCTTTTGAAGTTTTACAATATTTGCTTTTGTGTGTGCTTTGCTTTTTGCACATAAATAATCTATTCTTTGGATGTAAATATGCATGTAGGGTATGTGTGTATATTTGTATAGGTGGATGTGTGTTATTACGTATGCACATTAGATCGAACGTATGTTTTTACAAGCTAGTTGAATAAGTTCTTATTCAAGTTTTTTCTATTCAAAACGAGTGTTTGAAATTAAATTCATGTTTATTTATTTAATTATTTTTCACAATATATTTATTTATTTATGTCTAATTAATATACCCAAACATTAGATACTTAAGTACTAAAATTTAATTTAATTTTAAATTTAAATTAAGGTACCGATTTAGATAAGATAAATTAAAATGTTGAAAAGTCTTAATAGAGTTCGAAAGGCCGTAATTGCGAAAAAATTTTCACAGAACACTGGCAAATTCTTTTGACGGGGCCCTATCAGTAAAAATCGTCACGTTGTACCCAGTTTAATTTTAATAAACTTCGAGGTTTTCAGCGGACTCAATTACACGTTGTATATGTCCCACTGATGGCCATTGGACTCGAACTTTTAAAGCAAAAACGGCATCATAACGTCCTGCCCATCTAGTAGTGTTTAATGTTTTTAATGTTATTGAAGTTGAAGACTCACTTTCTTTATTAGATATAAAACTTGATAAAATATTCCATCTTCTGATACTATGCCCAAAAAAATTATAAATTTGTTGAACTGTTTCAAACAAATTTTGCAAATCAATAACCTCTCTCACTGCATCTTTGAGTACTAGATTTAAATTATGAGCAGCACAGTGAACATATACGGCATTTGGCTCGACATCTTTTATGAGTTTTTGAACTCCACCATAAGTCCCTTTCATTGTGTTAGCACCATCATATCCTTGTCCTCGACACTTATTTAGAGGAATATTTTTGTCATTTATGGATTTAATAATTTGCTTGGACATTGCTAAGGCAGTTTGATCCTTAACTTCATGAAATCCTAAAAATGTTTCTTTAATGACAAGTGCCTTTGGGATCCCATTATCATCTTTTTCGATCATACAATAACGGTAAAGTTCACACATTGGATCAATTTTTGAAATATCTTGAGTTGTATCGAATATGATAGAGTAGAATGGTGCAGCATTTATTTCATTTATGAGTGCATTTTCTACTTTTAGAACTAGGACAGAAATTAACTCATTTTGTATTTTTGGACTTAAGTATTTTATCTGGCCCTTTGGTTTACTTAACAATTCTCGTAAAATCGGGTCGTATTTTCCTAATAACTCAACAATACTCAAAAAGTTTCCTTTGGAGCTTGGATCACTACTATCTGCGTTTTCTCTGTGGCCACGAAAGGCTAAATTACACGTTGAAAGTGTCAGAGTAACATCAAGGAGCCTAGAAAGTACTTGGCACCAAAAAGATTTTTCTTTTTTGATCATAGACTCTTGCTCTTCATCGAGTGTTCCATGTAGCCGCCACTGTTGATATGTAAGACAGGAATCCAGATGAATTTTTGATGCCTCGTGTCTTTGTATGTCATCTACAATATGTTTCCAGTCGTCAAAGCCCTCAATCCAAACATTTTGTATTTTCTTAGATGCCCGATTTGCGAATAACCAACACGGTTCACAATACGCCTTCTGAAGTATTAAAGAATAGGATAGCCATGTACGTTCAAGTTCCACGCCAGACTTGGAAACTATATAGTAATGTTTTTCTAGAAAAGATCTATTGTCGCTATCTTTTAAGAAAGGGCCCTTAGGTATACAATGTCCGTTTTCAATCACGAACCTCTTCACTTGATCAGTTAGCTCTTTAAAATTACCCTTATCAGTAACATATGGCGAAGATACAATATTGTTCATGCTAAAATATAATTCTCTTTGATTTTTGCTAGTACCCTGTTGTGGTTGTTCTGGGTCTGGATAGTCACTGGTGTTGGGTGCTGTGTCTGATAATTCTGGTATACTTTTAGTATGGTCGAATTCTTCACTTTTGGAGCACTGTTCACTCGACTTTTCATTATTTCAGTTGTCATTTTTCAAGTACTCACTAATTTTAGGTAGCCTTTTATTTTTTTCTTCAGTCTCCCTCTTTCTCTTTCGTTTTTCGCTCCCACTTAAATATTTTCTGGAACTAGACATTTTAATATCTAACTTTCATAATCAACTTTTTTGCCACCATTTTCATATTCAATAAAACAACAAAAAATACGAAAAATGAAAGATACAAATCACCAATTAACAAAAATAATCACACAAAGAATACGCACTCAGTAGAGCCCTCATAAAAAAATATCAAATCCGGAATTTCCCTAACATAGTGTTGCTAGCTCGTCCTAGCAGCAGCGCCACGAAAAAAATGAAAGCAAAAAGGGGAACTCCCTGATCGTCAATACTCACCCGCGTTGCCAATACCGCGACAGAATATGTAGAAATCAATGGATGCGTTCTAAAATGAATAGAGATGTGTAATTACCGGTATTTTGATTGACAGTTTTTTGACGGTCATAAGTACGTAAAATTACTCGTCACGGATAACGTGTACATCTCTAAAAATGAATCAATATCTTTTTGTTTAGGTTGGTTGAAATGCTTAACGATTAACATGAAATTGTATTATGGACTTTAGTTGTCTCACTTTGGATTTTAAGCAGAATTTATAAAAATATACTTTTCAAATAAAATAAAATACTCAGGTACAATGTAAAAAATTATTTTTGCGCTCGCGGCCTCTTGGGCCGGGGCCCTCTTAGGTCGGGGGCCCGTGGCATTTTGCCAGCCCTGCCACCCTATTGTTACGTCACTGTCATCTGGGTACGGGGATTTACAGACTTCTTGAGAGAGGGGAGATTTCAATTTGTTAATATTTTTCAGGCGCTTTAGAGCATAACTGTCTTAATCATGCGTAAGATGAGCGCGTATACATCTTTTTAAACAGCCGAGCGACTATATTTTCTCTGGCATCTTTCACACCCAAATCGAAGCTGGTTAAGCAATGCAGGACCCTATTGAACGGAATCTGCAACCAGCTCTCAGTAGACTTTGGATTCCTGGGCATCGCAAGGGTTCAGTGATAGCCTTAAATGAGGTGCCGATCCCAGTCCCAATAGGTTTAATTAACAGGAGCATTTACCTCCGCCACCTTCAACAATTTGCTCAGCGGTTGTGCACAGCGCCAGGTTGCATAATTGCAAAATTAACATGTCCCGAATATGACCTTAAGAGAACATCAATTCTTTCAAGGAAGAAGTAATGATGCGGTTATTTAGGCGGGTGATGTCGATGCCTTCAGAATACGCAAGCAGTTGTACGCTCTTTTATAAAATACTATTTTGGTTTTACAAATATTTGTTCCATCATAAGTTTGAAGAAGTCGAACGATTGAGGGTCATTGGTATCAAACGGCTCGGATAGGTCTTTACTTAATCGCCGGGGACGAGTGTGAAACGTGTAGATGCTGAATTTAGTATTTGCCGGGCTAGAGTTGCAGCCAAATCAATTTTCATCTCAGATTGTGCTTATTTTAAATTTTACTCTCAAAAAGTTAGAGTGAACTTACTACAAAAAACGAGTAATGAACTCTCAAGAATGTTGAAACAAGTTTACCGAAAGTAGATTTTTTTTCTATATTTTGTAAAGCATTATTCCATACTTTAAAGTCGCAGTATTCAAAGTGGAATGTACGCTTAGTAATCGGAGTGCAAGTAATATACAATTCTATAAATTCAACCCCCAACCAAGTGAGGCTATAATGTAAGTTTGACGGGGATATTAAAGATGCCGGTTACGGCAAAACAAAGCTCAAATTGAAATTTATAAAAATTAAGTATAGAAAACGACGATACTCTTCTTGAATTACACTGTGCAACAACCGCAATCAACCCGGACTTTCAGAAAGTATATATATGTATAACTAGGAATAAAACTGAATGAATTTGAAAAAGTTAGCTCGATTTTTTGTCAAGAAAGATTAAACATATAGCGTAAAATTTAAAGGTAACCATTTTCGTAGAGTGTATTAACCCATCAGCTTTCACCTTAAAGTGTCGTTTTAACCATAACTTTTAAAAGTCGTTAAAAAATGTTTGGAAAGTCGCTAGAAGATCAAAATATTCTAGAAATTTATTTGCCGTGGAATTTAACTAGTGGTCTTCGCAAACAAAATCTTTAAACTAAGAACATAAAAGTCTATAGAAAATTAAAAGCAAACATGACCCCTAGAAATATTCAATATTTATTTGTGATCTCCTTCATTTACATTATTATATGGGGGAAATATATTAAAAATCCCATTCAAACTTGTAAAAACTTTTTATTAAAACTTTGTGTTTAAACTGAATGGGCTAACTAACTACATATCACAAAATTTTTAAAAAATTGTGTTTAAAAAGTTTGAAATTTCTGGTGTACAAAATTACAGATCTCTCTGGTCTTAAAGTAAGGACCCTCAGAAGCAGCGCCCACTAGCTAAGTCGAATTACAAAAGGAACGTGAAAATTGTGAATGCAAGTGAGGAAAATTAAATTTTTGAGTACAGCATTTCTACACATTTTGTTTGCATAAAACTCTGCCCACCTTAATGCTGGTATGGTGTAAGTACATGTTTACCTGATTTTCTTTACATACCCATTTTCCATTATTTATTTTTGCGATCTTCTTACTTGACTGCTGGTAATTACGAAAATTGTTTTTCAAATTAGTGTGCAGCTTATAACTTAGCGATATTCGTTTGCACATTCACACATACATGCGTAAATACTTGTATATGGCTTTGGCAATGTATCTTTACAAAACTGCGCCTTTTACTTGGTTGTTGCTTTTTTTAACGTTTTTTTTTTTTGTAACAAACATTTATTTCTGGCAATATCAGTTCATTTGTAGATTTATTTCGATAGCAGAATTTTTACACTTACAACGGCAGAAGTTCAATATATGACTGCACGCCTAGCAATGAAAATGCTATAAATTATCAAATGCACATCGAGTTGTTCAGACATATGAACAATGTTTTTTTTTTGGCCCACCATAATTTAAAAAGGCCTTTGCAAAGTTTAATAGCTGAATTTACTGGATGAAAATTGCCATACATGTGTTTTCAGAATTTTTAATATGTGTGTGTGTGTGTGTGTGACTGCGTGTGTTTGCTTGTGGTCATTTACAGCGTAATTGGCAAAAAATTAGCAGAATTCTCATAATTTTTACCCAATCACCATTGCATGGATTCACTGGTTAGGGATATGCACATAACCTACTATACATATATACAAATATATATTTATATATATATACATATATATGTACAATGTGTGTTTATGTGCGAAAATAAAATAAATACAAATTGTGTAAAGCGTCTTTTGGTTGAACAAATCTTTCACGAATTTTTTACTAAAGTAGTGGAAATCTCTTTCCAAAATACGAAAAACTTAAGAAGCGCACCTCGAGAAATAAGTTAATAAATAAGTGGAAAATATGTCTGCGTAAAATTTAATACATAAAATGAAGGACTGTATTTCTTTTACTTTAACCCTTTCGACACTCCTGGGACACTATTGCCCCCCTGAATCTCTTAAATCTAATTAAAAATGGCATAAAAAAGCCCCAAATTGTAGTTTATTGCGTCGTCTGCCATACACCGTTATCAATTTTGTGTGAGCTTTTCGTTTTTTCTTTCATTTTATTCAGTTCTTCATCAATGAAACAAGATTGATTCGTGAATTTTTTTGCTGGAAATTTTCAATTTTATTAAATTATTAAAAATATTAAATTTATTTATATCGAAAGGTTCATCACTTCAGTACTTAATGGTGGACATTGACATTCCAAAAGTGTTGTGGACCAGGTAGCATAAAATAATATATTTTTCTTGTATTTATAGGAACAAAAAAATTGCGAATGTAAAGTAGCAGTAATCTCGAAAGAGAATATAATTCATGGTGAGGTGATTTTATTAGTGGTAGCGACGAAGTTTAGAGTCCCCAGGAACCGACAGCGATTCTAAAACTGACTTATAATTTTTTAATGAACAGTAAATCCGTGAAATGGTAATATGCTAAAGACGTGATGCTTCTAGTAATTGTCATATGCCTGGTATGGTGCCCGTTGTATACATTCTAAAAACATATCGGTCTATCACTGATGAAGTCGATTTAGCAGACCAGATGGCTGGAGTGTGGAAGAAAAATTCTTACCGCACTCTTATGACGTAAATGTGTGGGTTATTTGTTCGGAGTTACGTGGCGGCAAAAAAATGTCTTCTCGGGACTTGTTGAGTTGCTTATTGCAAATTATTGCCTATCTAAGGTTTGAACGTTTCATAAAAAAGTTTTGCCTGAAATACTTGGAACTATTAATCAATTTCTATTTCTATGCTTTTACGCTTTTATATACACAATGAAATATTTTTTTAATTATATTGTATTGTTTTGGCCTTAAATGTTTGGAAACCAGTGTAATTTATTGGGCTCGATTTTTTGTTTGTCTTTCGTTAAACGGATTTAAATGAAAAACAGCTCAAAATCTAAATCAAACACGCTACAGGAATTGTGTAGGACATATAGGGAAACCTTGGATGGGACAAATGTGTCCCACTATAAAACCCTGTTAGGCTTATATGCCCCAAATCGAAATACCATTATAAACAAGATAATCTTTATTCTTTGAGATTTCTTATATATAAAAAGCCCAGTTCGACTCCAAAAATGCCAAAAATATGCTTTTATTTTCAACCTGCAAAAGTCGGTGTCTTTCTAAAAAGTTTTCCTCAAAAACATGGACAAAAAGTTCGAAGAAGTAAATTGTTTATAACGACTTTCCATCATCTCTCGGCAAATTTGGTGCGAAGACAAATAGTTTATGGCATTGCACTACTTACGATGTCCTATTTTAATCGCATTTTCATTTAACCCTTTCTCATTTACAATAGGCGTAGTTTGACTGCTCAAAAAACAAGATTTTCGGAAGGTTTCTGAAAAATAGTAAGACAGTAATATTTTCAAACTTAGAAGGCATATTTATTAATATCAAAGGAAGTAAATAATTTCAGCAAATGTGATCTTATATAATTTTTTAAAATAAAAAAAAATCTAGAACTGCTTATTCGCAAGGGCGCGGTCTGTCATTCCTGCTTATTTCAACGCAATTTATTGCAATTTATTATTAATTAAAAGATTACCCTATTTTGAAATATGATTATCGCCTTATAGTATTAAAAAACTGAACCTCAATCCGATCTGCAAAATGCATACATTATTTCACTTACGGTGTTAATAAATTTGTATTTAATTTTTAAACAGCTGGAAACTACTCAAAATTTGTTGGAGACTAAGTAACTTTTAATAAATCGCTGTCAGTTCAAACCGCTATTGTCCTGCGCCATTTATATTATAAATTTGATTTAATTTAAATTTTTAAAACACGTGGCAACGCCCTTAAATACGTTTCTCGAATGAAGCTCAGGTAAAATTTTTTCGTTTCCCATCAGTTTGATAAAATTTCAGTAACCTTAGCAATTAAATTGAATCAGCATTCCTTAAAAGGTGGCAATCATCTTCAAACATGTTTTTGCATAAACTTTTTCGCTTCATACCAATAATTTTATGTTTCAGTAAGCTTAGAAATTAAATTAGATTAATATTTTTAAATAGGTGGCAACGCTTATCTAACATTTAAACACCTTTTTATTATTAAGTAGTATAATTTTTAAATTACTAATTTAAATTTTCAAGTAGGTGGTAACCTCAGCACAAGTAAATTCAAAATAAAACTTTCTTAAACCTCATTCATTTGAGTCACAAATTTCAGTATTTTATTTAGCTTAGCATAATTTGAATTAATTTTTTTAACAGGTGGCAAGTCTCTCCAGAAATAGATATTGGTAATTAAACTTTTTTTAAATTTTGAGTGTGACACTGATATAAGCAAATTTTATTTAATTTATGAATGCAACTTAAACGACCTCACCCACTTGAGCTTTCTTTCAAAACGTTTTTAAGCTTTAATAAATCATTTCTGTTTGATAGCCAATATTTGATTTCACTCAGTGCTTTAATAGAATGTAGCATTTTAAACAGATGGCAAGTACCTTTATAAAATTGATTTTATGGTAACGAATAAACGACAAACACACACAAATTTTCCCATTCATAATGTTAGTAGGATATTAGATTTTTGGAGATTTGGAGATGTATATAAATACATTCTCCTGAGCTGTCAAAAAATGCTCCCATCGCACTTAGTATTTTTTTTTGGCAGCTCATACAAAAGTAGCAACATTCTGGGAACAATTTTTGATTTTGTTATTGTATGACATAACGCTGCCTGCGGCGCCTCAATTCAGGCTCAATTTTGCCCGACAAAAAGCTGATTTTCAAAAGTCTGTAGTTCAAAGCAAAACCCCATTTTTTCAGTATATTACTAGTTTATTGAAAGAGCAGAACTCCCCATTTTCATGGAACACAACTTTATTCATGTGGCTGCCTCCGAAGGCTTCGCATTAGCGCATCTTTTTCGTCCAGTTCTCTAAGACCTGTCTGATGGTTTTTGTTCGATATTTGCCTGAATCGTTATAACAAAAGCCAAATGGCATTAAAGCGCAGCACCGATATGGTCAATTAATATCGCCGATATGGCTCATAACATCATTAACGAACTTGGTGCGCAAATGAAAACTTGTGGCATGGCTCGCCATTCTGCTGAAGGTAAAGATCGTCTAAGTTCATGTTTTTAATTTCATAGTACAAAAAAAATTGTTTATCATGCATATCCCTCTGTAGCCTTCACCGTTGACCGAAGTCCTATTGCCAACAGCAATTTTGAAGAAAAATCATTCAAAACCATTCTGCCAGGACGCATTGAGTTATCGACGATCATGTGAAGGTTTCCTGGTTGCTAAATGAGGCTTTTTTGCTGAGATGAAAAAGTTATACTTAGACTCAAACTGAGAAGCGGCAATGAAGGGGAGTCAATTGAACCTTTTAAGTTAGACATATGTATGTGCAAAATTTGCATCAGGCTGGTGCGAGTCGTTACTCCAAGACTGAGTCGCATACTCGCAGTTACGATAGCCACATTCTGCTCTTCACTAGTATGCCATTGTCACAAACTTTTTTCCTCATTTCAGCCAATACTTCTTTTCAATAAAAGGAAAGGGTTGGAGGTGGAGGTTGCCAAAAACTTTGTCGGAAATAAAAATTTAGGCTACCAGATTACTGCATCGACCGATTGGCTGCTTTGATAGACAAGCGGCGGCACTTAGAGCTGTAGATCCAATAACGCTGCGTTCGGGGGTAGTTATGGATTCCCAAGAGCTCCGGAATATTATTGTTGTCAAAATAATTTTTACACAGTTGTATCCCAGGGAATCGCCATGCAGATCAAGTTAAAAATTAAGCCTTAGGCAAAGAGGTTTTCGTTGCTCCTCTGGCACAACTGTAGGCTGTTGAACGAATGGACTTGCGACTAGCTTAATAAACGATGTGCTGCTATTTCCATGACCTGTGGGGACGCGAGGTCTTTTCTGGACAAAAATAGATCGGAGGCGATCACGGGAGCTTGCAAGACATAGCTTTTGAAGATAATTCGCCATTCTATTTTCCTGCTTTCGCGAGACTAAGACTCAGGTTTCTGTGACCGTTTTTCTTTCATTCTCTTGCAAAAATATCGGAAGTGAAGATTAGTCTGTTTTGTAGTTTCATGGGAAGTTGCTGTTCTATTTTGAATATATTGTGGCGTTACAATGGAGTGAGCTCCTAGTAGCCAAGATGTTCTTTTATGGACTTATCTCAAATGATCTCGCAAAATCAATTTTATTTATTTTATAAAATTCAAGAGGTACTTAAAATGCAATTGCAATCCTCCGATAGAATATCTCTGTTTTCACTTTTAAAATGATACGTAGCATAACCATTGAAATCGGGATATCTAATGGAAGAAGCAAAATCAAACATTTAGTGTTTCAATTTTCGTTATATTTCACAGAATTGTATTAAATACCCTATTTCAGTTTTCACCCTTTCTGGCCAGACTGCAGTACGCCGTACTCATATAGAGTGTGCCGATGTAGTTCAAGATATTTTTTCTTACGTGCGGTTAGCCGTAATTTTATATACTAGTCACAGCATAAAAACAGAATTTATATTTCAACTAAGAAATTATTTACGAGTATGTAGAGTAATTTGTGTGAACTGTTTGTCGCGCTTATTGTGCGCTCGGTGTAGTAAAAGTCTACTCTTTGTATATAAATTGGCTGTTTTCAGAGTACTCTCATTAATTCGCTGAGTTTTAATTTTTTGCTGCCAGGTGTTTATTTGGGGTGCGCCCAAGTTCGTGTATGCCACTTAGAGTTTAACATTGAAGACTAATGAATTTCCAATTCAAATTTGTAGGAAAAATTATTTGCTTAAATTCGCTTTAATGACATGCGGCAGCTGTGAATTTAACATTGACAGCAGCATTTAATTAAAGCTTTGCTGCAATTTTGTAAAGCGAACATACGGCAATAAAGGTGACGAAGACCTGCTGTTTGATATTTTTTTTTTAAATTATAGGCTTCGATGTGTTTTGTGCCGACAGCAGCATTCAATTTACAAGTTTTTTTCGATTTATTTTTAACAATGAATCCTCTTCAATTAAATAGATGCGCTGTCATTGCTAGCTACATAAACAATTGGAAAAATTCGCTAATCAATTGAATCATTTCAAATTGCCGGCCTATAATTTCAGAAGCTTCATTCAGTTGCCTTTTTTGTTGTAATATTTATTAATAAATTTACAATGGTTCAAAAAATCTACTTACAGTTTCTGGCGAAACGAATGCTCGACGGTAAATTTGAGCTAGCATATTACTAAACCATAATTTTTTGGGCTATAAACAGCATACCAGAAAAGTTTTTCAAAAAATTCAAAAAAAAATTTGGAAAAGTTCTAAATTTTTCAAAAATTTTATAACTTCAGATCCAAACAATTTTTGCATACTCGTCCGGTTTTCTAAATATTTTTACTGAAACTAGTTTGAAGAATTACTACTACTACTTTACTTTTTAATTTTTTACGTAATTTGCAACTTTCGATTCATATCATTTGTGCCATAGTAAAAAGTTATCGAAACTGATTTATGCAGAAATGTAATGGGAATATTGCTAAATTTTTCTACATTTTCTAAAATGTAGTTTGATAATTAAAAAATTAACAAAAAAATTAAAAATTTGAATATTATATAAACGTATGCAGAGTTTCTCGGAAACATTTCATTATTTTATATGTAATACAGCTATTTATTACAATATTTTTTTTAAAACAAAATTTGACGGTATTAATTCTACATTTGAATTTTGAATACATCGAATTATATGACCTTTAATAAAATATGTTGCCCTATATATATAAAGAAAATACCGAAAAGGCTTAACGTAAAAAACCATGCGAAAATTTTTATAGAATTTTAAAATTTTTTCCAAATTCCTTTGCAAGGCTTAAAACTTTGGATTAATAGGACTTCGACTCTTGAATGACGAGCTGCGTTTCAATAAAAAATGAAAAATAAATATAAAATATTTAAATAGCCAAAAATACTTAGCATAAAATACAATGCTAATAAATAAATTTTAAACATTTGATTTATATGATTTGTTTAGGTACCTATATACCAGTGTTAATGCTATAAAATATTTTAAAAATTGTGCCGATTATTTATACAGCTTTATCAACTTTTGAAATTTAAAAAAAAATTTTTTGAAAATATAATGTGTCACATTTTTTTTTAAATATACCAAAAAGTGTTTATTATGAAAAATAGTTTAAAAATTTAACAAAAATATCAGGTATTTTAAAATTTTGTTTGAAAGTTTGAATTAATTTCATATTTTTTAAACACTTCAAACATAGTCAATATTATGGAATGCTATAAAAAAAGAGAGAAGTGAGATTTGCTATATATTTCTTTTATGACAATTTATAATTAAATTAAATAACGCAAAATATTTAACTTGAAAAACATTATGAATAAAAAGGTTCGAATTTTTTAAATCTTTTTTTAAGTTTGAAATTTTCAATTCTTGTGATTCCTATTAAGAACCTCTTACATGTATTTCAATGTCAATATAATGAAGTATTATAAACAAAGTGCGCCGAGTTTTTCATAATTTCTAAAAATTTTGCAAATTTTGTTTAATATGACTTTTGTCACAGTTAGTATGAGATGACCTGCAATTATAAAGAAAATTTAAATTATTCTACATTGTTTTACAAATTTTGAAACTTTTTATTAAGATGAATTTTGTTAACTATTGTTTTGAAATATTTCTGTAATATTACGATGACTTATAATATCTTTAAAATGGTATTTTTTTTTTAAATTTTGAAACTATCAATTTACGTACATAATTTTGGTTAAGCACTTCTAACCTACATAATAATGCCAATGTTATAAAATTTTACAGAAAAATTGTGAAAGTTTTCAACAAAATTTATGTTATGATATGTTATAGTATGACGACCTCTAATTTCTTAAAAAATAACATTAATTACATGAAAAACTATGTTTATATTTTTAAAGTTTGAAACTTTGTATTTATTTAATTTTTCTCAAACAACCAAAATTCCTTTATTTCAATGTCAATATTGAGAAATATAAAAAGAGATTTAAAAAAATTTTCTAATTGTTTTTAAAATTTTTAATAAACACGATATTGCCAATAGTTTGATGACCTATAATTTCACTAAAAAAGGAAAAAATTTCAAATGTTTTTTTAGTTTGAGACTTTGTATTTATTTCATCATTTTTAAATACCCCAAATCAATATTTGAATGTCAATATTGTGAAATACATGAAAAAAATTTGTCAAATTTTTCTACATTTTGTACAATGTTTTAAATTGTATATTTTGTTATGCCATGCTATTTAAGTCATGTTCGACATCTATGATTTTATAAAAAATTACGAAAATGTTTAAAGTCAAAAACATAGTTCATAATGTTGAAAAACTTCTGTACTATTTTGACCCACTGTATATTTTTGATCGTGCAATAGATGATGCATTAATTGGTGCACTCGCACTGTTTCATTTAAGTGGGTGTAAATTCGATATATCTATTGACATATGTATGTATGTAAATAAAGGAAGGATGTGAGATGAGTAAGTTGCTACTTTTCATCAAAATAAGATGCTTTGCCAAAATATAATCGCACATTTGTACTGTTGCCTCCTATCTTAAAAAAAATTGTGAATATTTCACTCATTACTTCCATATAAGCTTGATTGGGTGTCTGAAAATTTCAACGTCGATGGAATTGCCGTTATGTTAGGTGTGCCTCAGAGTAGTCATCTGGAATTCAGGAAGCATTTGGATACTTACCAGTTCCAATAGATCTCATACATCTTATTATGACATCCCTGGGATACCTGACCGCCCCTACTACGCCTGGCCCTATGTCTGCGGCTGCGGTTTAATGGGGTCTGCCAAAGACCTGTAATGAGACAATTCGTCAGCCAGTTTGTTAATTTAAACAAAGCAGTTTCCCAGCGCCCACATGAGTTCTAACTTATTCTATTTTCCAAAAGAATTCAGCCGCAACATAGTTTCTTGGACAAATTTTGAAGAAGTGCGAGCAGTCTCCAAGACCTTTAGTAAAGTTTGGCTATAACTGGCAGGCTCTGATTTGGTATTCACGCCACCTTTCCATCCATATCTCTGCTTGAAAAACTGTTGTCATTTACCTCCAGCAGAAAAGCATCTGAAATCGCCGGCTAGGCACCAGCCAGCTGTTTTGGAGTCATCAGTGTAAAAAGTTTTCAGGAGTAACATGGATCTCTCCATTTTTCTTTTGTTGGAAAGCTTACGGAATACTTTTTACTAATAGAGATTCTCGCGATCAGTTTGTCATTTGGGGCCAGAAACAAAGGGTTGCTCTGGCAAACTTCCAAATAACTTTCTGTATTCAGAGTTTTCATTGTCGTGCCACTGTGGATCGCCACTTCAATTGATTCTAAACTTTGAGTTTTGTGAATTTTGGTAATCTCGTTTCAAAGATTCGCCCAATCTCGTGTCAATCCGTTTTTCCGTTTTTCGATAATTTCGACCTTTGGGTACATGATTTATGTCAATGCACAACCGAATCTGTGATGATGGTTGATCAGAACGGGATTTCTTTCCAGGTCATCCATCCTTTAATCCTTTTATGTTACCCTCCATACCTTTGTTAACTAAGATCAGATCGTTCACTTCTTGTCTTCTAGTGGAGACACATATAGGCCTATTGCCTACGTTCTGTTGTGTATTCAAAATTTGCTTACTGTTTACTGAAATTGGAGAAACGAAATCATCCCATCTCCAACGACATTCCTATTCGTTTACCCTAGCGCTCACTCCCTTCATTCTTTCGGGTTTCCGGCCTACCTCAATTCCATTCCAAATATTTTACGGATAATGCAAGTCAAATTAAATGATCAGCATTTTTTTTGCAATTATTTTCAGTAATCAATAAACAAATTTTTTTACTGATTCTTTTTTAGTAATCAATAAAAGTTTACTGGTATCGCAAACTAAATTTCATTTTCAGTAAAAAATTATATTTAATGCATTTATACTGGTACTGCAAAGTGCCAATCTATGAAAATAATATATAGATGATATATATATATACATATCTAGTGTATATGAAACGCTTGTAGCAATCAAAAAGTATATAGATAAAGTATATATTTACTTACTTATGCCTTTATAATCAAATTCACAAGCCATTTACAGTTATAGAGGAGCTGAATAGGCACATTTTTTTCTTACTTCCCACAAGTCATTAATTTTTGAGGAATTCGCACTTCTAACATGTGTACGGTGCCACGCGCAAATTTTCTTTTCTTATTAATATCTACCATCGCTCCAAAGTTCGAAAGAAATTCGAAAATTAAGTACAGTTTCCCCATTCAAAATTTACACTTTTCATCACCGGCCATCTTCCATAAAATTCAATAGTTAATCCAGATGTCACAATATGCAAATGACGTAGATGAATTTGAAAATTAACAAGACATTCGTCAAATAAATCGAAAAGGAAAATAGAAATTCATAACAGAGCGGTACGCCAATTATCGGCCAACTACCTACCAACTGTTGTTATTCGAACTATACGCACCACCACACGTTGGACTAAATAAGTAAGACGTCAATGACAAAATGACATATGCTGTTCTAATTATTAAAATAAATGTTAGGCATAGAAATAAATTCACTAAGCTTACAAAGGCAACGAAGCATACGATAGTTGGTTCATTTCACAGACATGAGTGAGTTGTCAAATTGTACTAAGTAAATATTAACAAATTTTGAAAGGTGTGAATGATTTGGAAGATGAGTAGTTATTTGCACTTTATGGCGCGCGAGTTGTGTTAGTAATGTAATGATGTAATGAGATGAAATATTTTTCGATTATTTTTAGTATTTAATACCTAATTTATTATATACAAATTTTGATTATTTAGAGAATGTTTGTAGTGATTTTAACTCAGCAAAGCGCGTACCAGATTTTAGTAATGGAGTAGTATACTTACTTGTTTCTCAATTTTTAGAAGAATTTGTGCATTAGGGTGTATCACTCCTCATACACAAAAAAAAAATCGGCACCGGGTTTCCATCGGAATTATAAAATTTAGTAAGGTTTAAGAATAAGGCAGAATATTTCCCAATAATATTAAGTTTCAGGTGGAGTTTTTACAAATAAAAATAGTATTTTAAAATATTAGTTTGAAAAAAATCGCCTCAGATTGTAAAAGAGTTTAAACATAAACTATTTACAATTTGCTTAATGGAATCATAATAATCGAATTTCCAATGCTGTTTTTGGCTTTTTTTGGAAAATTGGTTTAAGAAAGACTTGAATAACTCATCCAAAACTTGACTGATTTAGATTAGTAATAAATCATTGAATATTTTCTCTTCTTTTTAGCATGGAAATAACCCCATCCACGTTGAAGAAATTTTTAAATATTTTTAAGCTTATATTGTAAGCTTACATTATACTATCATTTTAAATGTTTTTTTTTTGCAGATTTAATCGCAATATCCCTGAGAGGCAGTCAATCAGTTAGCCAGTGAGCCAATTCCAGTCGCATAAGGATTAACAAACAGTAGTATCAGATTTTGTAGAACTTCAAAATTACTCTCAAAACAATATTATCAGGATTGAAGAAAAACAGCCAAACAAACCAAAAAAAAAAAATAGGAGTGAGATGGCGCTTAAGAAATATTTACTCTTTTTGGCGAAAATAGATTCTATTTCTATGTATTTATTAATTTTTGAAGAAATATTTACTCAATCTCGAGAAATTATCGCGATTTGAAGGAAAAGTTCCACCAAAATAAGGAACACCTTTCTCGTACTTTCTTTTCATTCTTAAATGTAAAATAGTGCGAATATAGATGAAATTTGACATATAAAGAGTTTACAATCTGGATTATTGAATTTTTTTTTTTAAAGGGTGTTGTCATCAGTTACAAAAGGCAATTAAAACTAAATTAATAAGTATTATTGCAGTGAGTATACATATATTTCATGCGGTAGAAATTTAAGAAACCTTAATTTCGAAAATACTACTTGCAATGAGGGTGCACCGTCTGTTTAAAAAGGCAAATAAAATTAATCGGGAAAATGAAATATTATAGCAAGAGCTTTAAGATAGTTTTGTTGCGAAAATAATTTTGAGGAGGGTTGAAACTGTTAAAAAAAAATTGTAAATTGAGGGTTGCGTCCTTTTTAACCTAGTTAATTGAACTGAAATAATAAGTTAACTAAATGGTTCAAATTAGATTAATGTCCAGGTGTAAGCGATTAAAGAAGAAGCGATTAATTTCAAAATGATTTTTAAGAGGGGTGCCACCTATTTAAATTAAATAATATAGTATTAATTAAATATTACATCAAAATAAAACGAAAAAAATTGTAGAAAAGTTTATTTGGAAAATATTTTCTGAGGGGGGTTGCCAGCCGTTAAGAACTTGAAGTACAAATAAATTAATTAGTTAAATAAAATATATATTCCAATACTGGCGTGAAACGAAAAAGGCTAGTAAATATTAGTTCTGAAAATTTTTTTTCAAGAGAGCTGCCAGGTGATTGAAAAATTAAACACAAACTAGTTAAACTGGTTTTAAACTCTTCAGAGTTGTTGGATGATCTATCAGATTAGTTGGAAATAAAGCCCCATGGCCAAAGCCACATGGCCAAAGCCACATGGCGACGACTTTTTGTGGGATGGTCAGTTCTTTGAAAAATTAATTAACAACGTACACGCCAAACATTGGTAAATCAGTTTAAAAAATAGTTGCCACCTTTTCAAAATTAAGCTTGTATTTTATGTGTAAGTGAAATATAAAAATCTCGTGTTACGGTGTTTGTGGTCGAAATCCTCCGAAACAGTTAGACCAATTTATATAACAAATTTTATTGGTATTTGGTAGGTATGAGAATAGGTCGTAAGGTATAATTTTAAATGCTTGGGAGAGGGTGCCTCCTGTATAAAACGTCAAAATACTAAAATATTTGTGTTAAACGGGTTCTGTCGGCTACGATGAGGTGTCCAAGGAAACCACTCATTTGAAGCGTCAAATTTTACTAAATTATACACAAGTTTTAGGAAATATTAAAATATTTGTGTCAAACGGTTCGTCTCGGCGAAGTGCATACATATATTTTGGAGAGAGATGCCACTTGCTTGAAACGTCAAATTTTATTAAATTTTACACAAGTATATAAATACCAAAAAACGATTCGCTTCACTAAGGAGAAGATTCATAGTTAGCAATATTTTGAAGAGGGTTGCCACCTGCTTGAAAAGTCCGGTTTAGTTAAATTATACACGAGTTATATGAGATATTAAAATATGAGTATCAAACAGTTCGTTGCGCTGAGGAGAAGGTTCATTCCTATATTTTGGAGGAGGATGCCACGTATTTAAAAAGTCGAAACTAATTAAATTATACACAAGTTATATGAAATATGAAAATATGGGCACCAAACTTTTCGATCCGCCGAAAGAAGGCTTATAGCATATATAGCGTTGCCACATGCTGGCAAAGTCGAATTTAAGTAAATAATACACAAGTTATATGAAATTTTAAAATATGGATGTCACATCATTTGTTTTGCTAGAAGAAATTTTATAGTTATATTATGAAGAGGGTTGCCACCTTTTTTAAAAGTAAAATTTAATTAAATTGTACGCAAGGGCATAAAATGTTAAAATATGAGTGTCAAGCTGCTCGTCTCGGCGAGCGAAAGATGCAAAGCTATACTTCTGAGAGGGTTGCCACCTGTTATATGTGACAGAAACTTGGAAGCATCCATCTATGTAAAGTGACAATTCCATTTTATATTTATAGCAGTTATAATAAATACTCAAATAGCTTTAGTTTTCTATGAAAAGTTCTATTAATTATCTCTGTTTTGTTTTTATCGTTTACCTTGTCGCTACCTCTTCCGATTCTATCTATTTTAATGCCGTTTTAGCTTTTGTTATTTTATACACCAACTTTGCTTTATTTTTTTTTTTGTTTTTTTTTACAGACACAACTCTACACACCTTCATCTCTAACTTATGCAAGACGGCAATTAGTTAGACTTTCCTACACCCTCAACTCTAAATATTCGCGGTTGCGGCGCTTCTTTTATGTTGCCGTTGTTGTTGTAAGTGCTGTTGTTGTTTTTGACGATGTGGTGGGGTTTGTGTAGCGTTGCTTACTTTTACAAATAAACATATTAAACACAAACACATACAATATAATTACCGCGAATTTTCAATTATTAACGGTGCAGTCGATTTGTTCATTCGTTTTATTGTAATTTTTCCTAAGCATTTATTGTAATCATTTTTTTTTGTTGTACAGAAAAATTGCATAATAGTTGTAGTTCAAGGTGGTGCACTTGAAATTTGCAGCTTTAGATGGTAAGGTGTGGTTGAGATTGACTTTGAAGCATTAGCGAAGAACTAAGTATTTTACATAATGCTGAAAGGAAATAAGGCACTTTTTTGTTGTTGGCACTCTATTTTTTGTTTGTTTTTGAATCAATTGAGATATCTTAAAATACTACAGCAGCGTGCTATAAAACCGGCTTAACACGCGTAGCAAGGTAGTATTTTTATGTGAAAGCGAAAATTTTGACTACCTAGCTTCTTTAGATTTGTTTATTTTATAAATAATTTCCAAGTAAGAAAGATTAGATTATGTGGTTATGTAGTAGACAACTATTCTAAAGTAAAAGTTCAGTCTACACTGTCGGACAATTCGTCTTATAAAAGTCGATCCAAAAGTAATTGATTTCATACTGGGCCTCAGAATAGTCAATCTAACCTAACTTAGTTTTGCGTTCCTTAGCGAAAACAAAACTGGTGAGAGACTTTCAAATTTTTTTTTATAACTAAAAACAGAGAGAGTTCATTCTACAATAAAAACTGGTGGAATACAAGTTTAAAATTTGGCTCAAACGAGAAAAAATCTTCAAGTTTTACTCAAATTTGGAAAATTTCTTAAGCAGTAGGTATGCAGTTTTATTTCCCACTATTACCCTAGCTTAGTGAAATCTAAAGTACAAGGTTAGCCTCTCTCTGAGCTTATATACAAAAGCTTTGTAGGGATCTGCATACCAAAATCGGGGAGGGCGGGATACAGCACTGCGGAGGACTTTCGCGCAATCTGCCTCTGTCAATCTGCACTCTAAAACTTAGGGCATCTAACAGGATGCGCTCAACGGATAGGAGTCAAATGAGAGGGTGAAACGCGACAGATATGCCTATCAAATCACGTACCTTGACTTTAGTAACAAGACAGAGGTGACTGGGAATCTGGCACGCCACTAAACTTTGCTGAGTTTTCGGACTTCTCAGATGGCTCTAACTTGATATATAAACTGGATGCGAAGTTTTCTCCCAAAAACTCTCATTGACGGAAGACTTTCAGATTACAGTTGGCGTGTTTCCAACTGAGTTCTTTGGATATTGATATAGCTGCGAAATTGGTAAACTTCACAATAATCAATGGTAATTTGTAGCAACTTCAAGGATGCACTTTCCTTTGGTACAAATTGCAAACTATAAGATTATGCTAAAACTAATAATATATACATATGTATATATAATATCTGCAATATTTTTCAATTTCGCAGTAGTCCTAATATAATTATGAAAAAAATTATGGGGCATAGAAGTTGGGTTAAGCGGGATGTTAATTTCTTGCAATTTGTAATGCAGTACCAGAAGGTGAATTGCTAACACTTATTTAACAAGTCAAGATAGTCCCCCCTATCTTTTATTAATCTCTTCATCAAACAAATTTCGTTGATAAGCTAAATTTTAGTTTAAACAAAAACCAAATTAGAGAAATAATTCGATCGTCACTTTGGAGAATTAGAGGATATATTTCTGATCACAGCATCCAAGATCCAAGGTTTACAAAATTTCCTTCGTAGAACTTCGAGTGTTATCCACATAAAAGAGGCACTTAAGACGCGAAATGGCTAAACTGGCAGACCAGACAATCTGATCGAGAGTAAAACGTAATATCTTGGTAATATTGATTTTCATTTATGGATTCACCGTAAGGCTTTGGTGAACAAGCAAATAAAAAATTGCAATGATCTCTTATATCCCCAATAAAAATTGAGCTTATTTCTCAATGCTCTGAGTTTTGAATTGAAACGCAACATAATTAATATGTGGGAAGCAATGAAGATTTGAGACTAAAATTATTAAAGTCTTTTGATAACAACTATGAGTAAGACAATTTTTTGAAAACATCAATAACTATTATTTTGATGGAGACTTATAATCAGGGGCCGCAACGGTTATACTTTTTATAAACAAAAAATCTATGATTTAATCGTCATTTTGTGATTTTTTCGACCACATTTGATCGATATTTTGTGATTTTTGTTTTTTCGATCAAGTTTGATCTATAAACATCCTGATTTTTTTCGATAATAAAAAAAGGTATTTTTGGATTTAAAATGTTTCGATAAATTAAGAAAAAAACACAAAATGTGTCGGCAATGCTTATAATAACAATAACTAACCAATAATACGATTTATATTTTATGATCGAAAAAAAAATCACAAAATATCGATCAAATATTATCGGACAAAATTAAATTTAAGTCAAAGTATTGTTTATGATTGAAAAAATAAAAATTACAACAACATATCGATAAAATTTGATCGAACAAATAAAATCAAAACAATTAAAGCGATCGAACTTGGTCGAAAAAAATAAACATAACAAAATATCGATGAAATGTGATCGAAAAAATAAAATTCACCCAAAAACGATTACACAACGATTTAAAACAAAAAACTTCTGAATAAAAATAAGGTCAGATTTTCATAGCATATGACATAAGGATTAGATCGATATATTCGAGTTTTCGACGAATTTGTTTTGAACGAATTTTTTACATGGGTGTTTTGACACGAAAAAGTCAATAAAACTTTTTCCATAATAATTATGCGTGTGAAAACATTTTTGAAGTTTTGAAATATGGAATTTTTTCAGAAGCATCTCCAGCCTAGTTCCGTATAATTTTGGAACCACTTCAGTACTATTTCTGAATGGCTCAATACTTTTTCACGACTGTTTCCAAATGATGACAAACAAGTTCCAAAACTATCCCAATTTTTCCTGAAATTATCCTGAATGGTTCCGAAACAGTCCCGAAATTATCTGGAAACAGTTTCAAACTTTAAATACTCTTTCTTATAATAATTAGGTATCTATTTAAAAGTGTTTTGTATATTTATCTTTGAAAATCCCCGAAATATAATTGAATATAATAAAAATACAAAGAATACTTAAAATTAGTAAAAAGAACCACTTCGTCTTATACCTAATCAATATGAAACGGTTCGGAAAAGTTCTTACCGTGTTGTTTGGCGTCATTTAACTTAGCCGTCTTAGATTGGCGAGAATGCTAAGTTCAGGCTTATTGTATGGTGCAGAAAGCAGCTTTAATATTAATTTCAACTCATGAAAATTTCAAAATTTTAGCACACTGTAAATAACACTGTGCCACAGTGAAAACGAACTTTCCAACTGTCCTAGTAGAGGTTTTATATCTGGTCGAGTGGTTCACAAAAAAGTGTTTGAAAATTTCCAAATATCCCTAAATTCTCAGCTGAAAAACAAACTTCCTTTCTTTTAATTTTTTAGCAGTTTTTATTTAAATCGGCTTTAATATACATATCTTCGAAAAGAGAATATTTGCTTTTTTTAATACAACAATCACTTTTGGGAAAATGGTATGAAACTGTGGAAAAATTTGCAACTTGTCTGAAATTTACACAATTTTTTATATTTTCAACTTTGGTATTCTCTTTTCCTTTAAATGAAAGAAAAATTAATTATTCTTAAAATTCAGAAGTTATGATATTTTATGAAAAGTGACTGCGAGACAAATTATTGCGAGACATCGTAACTACTTTCAATTGACATTACTGAAAACTAAATAATGTGTAAACGTATTCAGTTTTGCTTTGACTTCAAACACAATTTGTTTCTAGAACCATGCAGATTTTATAAAAAAAAATTTTTTATTAAAAAATGCAAATTTGAACCCTGTCTTTGCTATCTCTTCGAAGAGGACAGCCATGACAAAGTTCAATATAAGTGTAATAAGTGGCCTTCCAAGCATTCGTCAATTAGCAAAAAAAAAATGTTTTCAACGCTCCATTAGTGCAGTCGGGAAAAGTCATTTGCCACCTTTACACTTAAAACTTGGTGATATGAAGCATTTCGTCAAATGACTTTTCAAAGAAAGCGAGGCGTTTTTAGATTTTAAATCAATATTTTCCAGACTAAGGGAAACCAAAATTAAAAATGACAACGGAAATATCATAAACTTCTTAGCGGAATTAACAATATATTTTCATTTAAATATTTTCATTAGTTTTAGAGATTTTGTCGGACCATAAATTCAAAACAACTTGTATGAGACGAAGAGATTTGTAAAAAATTAAGCCATATAGAGAAAATAGCATGGAAAAGTTTTATCGCTTTATGCAAACATTTTTTGGAAAATAAACGCCGGCGCTCTAATTACGTTACTAATGTTGAAGAATTTCTTGCAGCATATGCAATAATGGGGTGTAAAACGACGATACAATTCACTGCTTTTCATTCTCATTTGATCTCTAATGCGTGAAATACCTGATAATTTATTGAATTATGTTTTAAGTGCTTTATGCAATCATTCGGTTTTTGTTTCCAAGTTTTCAGTGAAACCCAGCATTTTCATTGGAGTAAAGATTTTTTTTTTTGTTTTCATACTTTGAAGTAAATGTCATGATTTCATATACTTTTAGTTAACTCTAAACAGTGATACCTTATTTTTCTCAGCATAAAAGCTCCTGGCATAAAATGTCTTCAATGTAATTGATTTTTTGTATGATTTTTCCAAAAAAAACCTACCAAAGTTGAAAATATAAAAAAAGTTATTTAAACCCTTTCTGCCGCAGCTGTATGGAGGAGGATGAGGTGGATTCATTTTCTGCTCAGCTGCCCTGCATTTGCGAGACTGAGGTTCAAGTACCTAGGCTGGTACTTCTTTAGCTCTCCAGAAGACCTTTCTGGAGTGGAGATTGGTAGTTTGCGTGACTTCATTCGGGGCACGCAACGTTTCTCAGGTTAATCTTTCCTGACTTTCCGATTCACGTTACCGTTCATAAATTAGGTGGTATCACAACGGACTCCTACTATGTCTAAGTGAGTTCCCTTTGGGGAACTACCACAGTAACCTAACCTATGTAAATTTCAGATTGATTGCAATATTTTCTTACAGACAAAAAATCTGTTCGCAAAAGTCATATTCGATTTAAAATTTGCCAACATTCTTCTTTCCAAAGATATATTAAAACCTACAATTGTTGAAAAAACTAAAATAAGCAAAGTTTGTTTTGTAGACGAAGTCATGAAAATTTTTTTTCCATGAATGAGTTGAGAATTTGAGGGTGTTTTGAAAATTTCAAACTCAGTTGACTTTATTCTTTTTTAACCACGCGTTTGCTATTTCACCACAGGCGGTAAGCGAACTTCAACTGTAAAAACTGTGATTGGAAGTAATTGTTTCTCAGTTCGGTATTTCACCACAACTCCCCACCACACCCTCCCCCACCACTACACTATCTACTGCGTTTCACTAGCACTGCCGGAGTGTGCAAAATTTTGCGATTCAAATTGAATTATTACCCTCCACACTTTTTATTTAGATTGTTCATTGTTATTACAAGTAAAAATTGTTGTCTATCTCATTTAGTTAGTTACTTACCTTGTTGAAAATAGTTGGCCTTGCGCACATAAACACAAACCAACGCCATCAGCTGCAGTTGCGACAGGCGTTGACGCGTCGATTGCGGCAGCGGCAGTAAGTCGCGCAAATTGGCAATTTCAGCGTTGATTAGATCACGACGCAGCTTCGAAGCGCCCTTTGTCGATTTATTAGCATCGAATCTGTAAAACAAAAAAAAAACAAAAAAAAAACAAAAACTTATGAAAGAGCGAGAACAACGAGAAAGTTGGCAGAGATAAAGAAGAAAATGTAATATACAAAATAGTTTATTTAAAAAAGAATAAAATTGTTTTTCTAGACATTACTATAAGGCACAATAAAATACAATTTTTCGAAAAAAAAACTATTATTTTATTGTTAACAAGAAACGATTAAGTGAAAGTTTATGATTTTGTCTGACAATAAATTTTTAGTAGCGATTAGCAGTGTAGTGTTTCCCCTACGTAATTGCTGTTGTGGCTATTTTTCTCACATTGTTAACTTTATGAATAATATATTAAAATTAATGCAAATTGCACAAAACTTTTTTGCCTACGAATGCTAAACAATCCGCTAACGGGATCTACTCAGCTGATTGCTTATTATAGTGATTTATAAGCAAATAAACAAAACAAAAAAATATCCGCAATTTAATTAGTTTTTTTTTCTTACAACTTGCGCTCAACAACCGTTGTGCTTGATTTATTAGGACATTTATTTATTTTTTCATTATTAGTTTCAGCGTATTGTGAATTTATAGTTGCAATGCTGATTTTAATTAAAATGTATATATTTATAGTATTCGATTGAACAGAGAGTTATTAATGTTTAACAAAAGACTTAAGTAGCGAGCCTGTAGAGGTGTCAAAAATAATTTGTGTTAGTTTATTTATTGTAGACTTTTACGTTTCTCTTTCAGAGATTTTATATGAAGAACCCGCAGCGAAATTTTCAAAGAACTAATTGGCTTTATAATTTTAACTAGTGAGAGACTTTGCTAATTTATTTTCTAACGGTTACTGCACAAGAGACGATTCCTTGGGTTAAATTTGCCAAACAAAATATCCGTGTGTAAAGTTTCACGACATTAAACGACAAACTGGATATCTATATATTTAGATATTTATTTTTAGTATTTTTTTAAGTTTCTCAGAAACGCCGAGGTAAATAACTAAAAATTTGCGGTCTAGCTGTATGAACTCAGACAAAAAAGCTCACCTCTGGATTGAAGAAAAATTTTCTTCACTTAGAACAACATTTTTTCTCCAAATTTCCTAATCGTTGTTTTAAAATTAATGAAAGCCTACATTAGGTACAAAAAAAAAAAGTTATCTCCAATAGTATTAAATGTTTTTTTAGCGCCAATTCATTTCCACTTTTTTTCTACGCATAGGCATTTGTCTTTAATCCAGACACCTTTTTTTTATTAATTTTTTTATATTAATTCATAAATTGTAATTATTGCAGGCAATTGCTTAAAAACTTCTATAGTTGGTCCTATAGTTCCCGTAAAAACGAATTTCTGAAGATTATTTGACTTAAAACTTAGTTGGAAAAGAGACTGTGAGAGTACAGTTACGATAAAAAAATATATATTACAGACTAAACAAAGTACAAATAAAAGTAGTATCAAATATTCACTTCGGCACAAACTTCTTTGAAGATAGTGAACATGTAGCTATATAAATGCATATATGGATAGTACAAGGCAAAAGCGGAGGAAAATCAGTTTAAAACAACTTCAAGTTAAAACTGATAGGGTGAAGAGATAATCCTTTGTTTGTTTTGCTACGCGCTATATGAATTAATTTGTGGGAAAGTGCCAGCAAAAAGAAATATCAAAATTCAATGATAATTTAAAGCTACCTAAAACCTGCACTTCACTATACTTAAAAAAAATGAACTATAGAACCAATTCCTGTGAAATTGATTTATTTTATTTATTTATTGAAAAGAGTAATAATTATAAATAATTAATCCACTTAAAGAAACGCTGGCTGCAAAGGCCTTCGGCTTATACTTAGCTTCTACTATTTAACATAATGGCATTAGTACTACTACTCAATAGGTTCATGAAGTTTACAAGGGATTGGTTTTATATTCTCAATATAATATACATATGTTGAAAGGATACAGATAGTACAATGGAAGATGTGTATGTAGTTATGATGTATAGAGCCACTCCAATATTTAAATAATGTGGTATAAAAGCAGTGATTTATTGTACTAATATTATCATCCATTATGCGCTTGAGGAGATCTGTTGGAATTTTGTTGTTAAACAGCGATGACCTAACATTTTGAAGCACTGAACAGGTGTCCATGAAGTGGGATACTGTGAACTCATTGCAACTACAAAAAGGGCACGGCGGTTTCTGCAAATATGTTAGTAACGACGGTCTTAATCTTCCGGTATGATAAAGTTGTCGGGTATTGGTTTTTAAGCCTCGATGGATTGAAGATTTGTAGTGGTGTCAGTACGGATTTGGTCAGGTAAGCTTCATAATTGGAACGCTTAACCAGTTTTTTAATATCATCAGGAAGAGTATATTCAAAGAGATGTAAAGGCTCTTTGTTTGCCTCCTTAGCTCAACTATCTGCCTGTTCGTGACCTTGGATGCCGCTTTGGCTCGGCACCCACATAATTTTCATTGAACCTTTGTGATAACTTCGGAGTTATAGCCTGAGTTCAGAATAGCCTCGATTCATGATTTACGATCACTGCAGATTATGTGGTTTTGGGAAGCAAAGTGTAACGTTTCAAGTAACACAGCAGCTTCGGCAGTGAAAATTGAACAGTAACTTGGTAAAATTCCAACATTTATTGTGGTACCTATTTCGTTTGTTTCCGCAAACGATGCATATATGTGGGTTTTTGAACCATCAGCATATATTATTTCCCAATCTGATATTAAGACAATTACAGTTTGCAAATATATTTCCTTTTTTTGGACGGTATTGTAGATTATTGATGAAAAAATATGTTGGTTTTACTCATTCTGAATGAGTTGAGTTTACTGCGCGAACGAGTGGCATGAGTATATCCAGTTACTTGGCTTGTTTTAAATTGCGTGAATTCGTCGATTGCCGGTTGTCGATTGTTTTTGTAGTGAAACTTCTTGGCGCTCGTTGGGCTGCAATTCCAATATCGAATGAAACGAAAAAGCGATAAGAAAAGGGAGGGGATGGCGGAGTAGGAGAAAACGAGAGAGGTGTAGCATGCTTGGAGGGGCGGACAGAGTGTGGCAATGATTGTTCTCTACATCACTCCGAACCAGAGAATTAACGATATAATAAAATTCATGCATAGAGCATTGTTGGCATATACTCCTTCTGGTGCAGCAGAATTAGGAGAAGATTTGCACACTATGCCTATGATTTTAAGCGGTGATTTTAATGTCAATTTTACGTTGGAAGAAGCTCAACCACTTGTACAATTTTTAGAAAGTAAATTTAATTTAAAAAGGAATAACAATCCCAAAGACTCAACAACCAGATCAAGTACGACAATAGACGCAATTTTCTCAAGATATTTAAATAATTTACAATCACGAGTTTTCATTTCATATTTAGCGTACCGATATGCATTAACCAAAATTGGCAAGTAAGCTCCTTGCTTAAAATATATTAATTTATATATTTTATTAACGTTGATGGTTCACGGCGAGATTTGGTTTAGCAAATTAGTCGATCGACAAGAAGTCAATACGCGTTCGATTTCATTCTCAATCTGTTTAGTGCTTATTTTTGCATTCTACGTGGCATGAAGTTCGATGTAATGTAAACTATTTATGCAACAAAGAGAAATTTGCATTGGTCGACAGAAGTAAAATAATTGTGTGTGTATGTAAAATAATTGTATATGACAGCAAATGTTGCCCGAGTCAAAAATAAATGAAGAAACAGGATGCAGAATTGGAAAACTAACATGGTCCGAATATGACCTTAACAGAACAACAATTCATCTGGCGACGAGTAATCCTAACATCGCGAGACTCGTGGAGCTATATTTATCTCCAGGATTTGTGCAAACATAGCCTCAATAACATTCTAAAATTTATCAACTGAGTTAGTTGGTTTTAAAACGAAATAATCCGTTTCAATACGACCTGGTGTATGTCGTGGCTAGCAACAAATTTTAAATGATCTGCAAATTTTTTGATTTTTTCCCCTAATTTGAATTGCAACCTTGTTAGATTTAATCAATGTTTGTTATAAAATAAACAAAATTTTATGAAACTAAATTAAATAAAGACAAATAAGTAGTTAAAACTTGTCATTAGTGGTTGTGCTATAGTTAAGACATGCACCATGCATATACGAAGTTACGAATCTAATTTCTTCTAAATATGATTGTTGTAGTGGAGAAAGTCAGTCGTTAGTTTAGATTTTAAGAAAAAACTTTTTCTTTCGGAATATAGAACACCTTAAAAATCGTACATCTATAGTGGATCCCGAAATACAAGGAAATACTTGAAATACACTTATACCATGTTCACACGCCAATAGAAACAAGTTGTTTTCAGGATTTACTTTTAATATTAAATATGGCTGTCCAGACAGCTTTTTTTTACTAAGTGTTTTTAGGTGGCATTTAGTTTTTTTTTTACTCTGAGGTAATCCGGTAACTGAAATGCCCTCAAGAGCTTCATAATAAAAGCTTCGGCAAAAAGTTATCGAACGCAGAGTTGCTTATGAAGACACAACGAAAATTTAGATGGTATTGAGATTATCATGATTGCAGAGCGAAAACATGAACTTTCAAATTATTTTCACAGAATATCAGGAATGAGCCATAACCAACTGGTTTCCGTTATCGTATGGGTGTGGAATTAGAGATATCGAGTTGAAATGCAAATATATTTCAAATTTATCTTATTTACTTACTTAATTGACGCTATAACCGCTTAAGCGATTTTGGTCGAATTTCTCCTACAATTTGTGGTGTGCGTCTTGTTGTTGTAACACAAATTGAGGGGCCTACAATTTTACGCCAACTCCGAACGGTAAATCTTTTTTTTGTGATAAGTTTTTCCATGGCAGAAATACACTCGGAGGCTTACCCTTGCCTGCCGAGGGGGGACCGCTATAAGAAAAAACTTTTTCCATAATTTTTGGTGTTACTTGCTCAGGCCAGAATTTTAACCAGGGACCCACCGAATGAAGCGCGCACGCGCTAAACACTCGACTACGGCGGCCGCCTCGACTTTATCTGTATTTTGCTAAATGGCTGGACTTTTACATAGAAAGTTGGATACCTGCAAAGTATCGCATTTTAAATATTTGGTCTGCTATAAAGCAGCCGGAATTAGTGCCACATTTTCATTGTGAATTTCATGGAAAAATTTCAACAGCAATTTGATCAGTTCAAGAGTTGCCTCTCTGCATTGGGTACGCTAAGAAGCACAGACGATTTCATTACATATAGAGAGATATGAGAAATATTTTTACACAATTTGTTAGCTGCTTGTTTAAGCTTATAAACCCTAAGCATTTATCTCTTAAAAATTCCAACTAGTTGATCTCCTGCCATAGCACGCGGAATAGCGCCAATCAGCGAAACTTTGTCAAATTAACTAAATTCACTAATCAAAACTAATTTACATACTACGAGTATCTGCGATGGTAATTTTCATTTAGCCAAAAAAACAAAAGAGAAACCAAAAAAACAAATGTGAAATTAACTTCAAACACATTAAAATCGTAAATGCGCAAATTTGTGAAGTACAACATTTCGACAATTCGACAACTGCGATTGACAAATCGCTAACATTGTGCAGTGCGCTGCAGTAAATAATTTAAAAATAAAAAAAACAGAAAAGCTTACTAAGAAACTTGCGGGGAAAATCAGTTAGATGTAAGCAGAAAGCCAAATAACAACAACAACAGTCAACAAGTGTATACAAAAGTAGTAACAGCAAATTTAGCCGCAACTTAAATTTGTTAGACTGCGTTGGGTTTAAACTAAAAAAACAAAAACGAAAAAAAAATTACCACAACCCCGACATACAAAGCGTCGAACAAATAGGTAAAGCGCATAGCGCCAGCCGCCTATATACAGAGCGTAGTCTGCGGTTCAATCCCGGGAGAATTGAGAAGGGGGGGAAAAATTGTCTGCTCCTCATCGTTGGGTGTAGATTTTCACTTGAAGATTGAATTGCTGTTCCGAGAAATTTGCGCAGCAGCAATCGCCAAATCGCGTATCAACTTAAGCAACAACACGGCTATCAGCAACACAAACAACAAAAGCTTTGATACAAAAACAAGCAAAAGAAAAAGCCAAAAACAAAAAACAAAATACGAAAATAAAATAATCATTCTGCAAAGTGGAGAATGGGCTGTTAAGAGGCAGATGAGTAACAACTTAAGTGCGGCAAATGCATTATTTGTTTAGGCAGCAAAAGCAACAACAACAACAGCAACAACAACCCCAACACAGCATTCACATTGTTGTTACGGGGTACGAGTAGCAACAGCAGCCGTAAAATGCAGCAACAGTTGCTGGAGTGTGTAGCAGTTCGCTCACACCCGCCGCTGCTGTTTGTTATTTCGCTTCACCATCTACATATGGGTGTGTGTGTGTGTGTGTGTGTGTGCGCTTTGGTTATTGGTGAGCGCTCCTTGACATGACGCGCCTGCTCACTGACCCGCACATTTGTTTTTGTCGTTGTTGTTATTGTCATTGTTGTTGTTGCTATTGTCGGCTATCAACCATTTGCTTAGCTGATCCGAATGCAGATGATGATAATGATGATGATGATGATGATGCTGCACACCCAGCTGATGGTTGATCTCTGCTGCTGTTGATGTGCTGCATGCGGACCATCAATGTAAAATTTTGATTAA
The DNA here is from genome assembly GCA_951828415.1 of Anomoia purmunda. Lineage (NCBI taxonomy): Eukaryota > Metazoa > Arthropoda > Insecta > Diptera > Tephritidae > Anomoia > Anomoia purmunda. The sequence continues at coordinate 23,710,742 of OX639993.1, forward strand.
GATCTTACTATGGGTAGCTACACCACACAGTACCAGAGAGGGATATCAAGAAGAAAAAAACTGCTTTATAGACAATTCTCAAAGTATGACACAAGGGATGGGCATTACCGATTGGTTTTTGGGACTTCGATAGTTTAAAATGAAAATCACTAACACTTTTCGTTTTTTTTTTGTTTTTTTTTTGGCAATATGTCGAAACTCAGTCGGTGTAAAATTTTAATAATATATGATATATGTATTTATTTAATGTTAATCATTGAATTAAACCCTCCTTATGGCAATATTTGACATGTCAGCTAGAAATTTGTTTTGTTTCTGCAAATTCTTATAAAAATCTTAGTGTCACTGAAATTTAAGTTTGCATTTGCAACTATTCACCACTTTCTTTCAGCAAAACGATGGTAAGGTTTTTGAGAAACCAAAGGGACGGACACTCATAGCGATCTTAGGCCAAAAAAAAAACCTTGTGAAAGTTTTTGCGTATCCAAAATGTTGTTGATTTGGAGAAATTTCCATCTTTTTAATGATTCAAAAACAGGCTGGATTTTATAAAGCAACACGATTCTTTGGAAATACATATCTTTCTAGTAACCATTAACTTTATACTTAAATCATTAATTTCTCATACTAGTTATTAAGATATTCCATACACTGCATCTCGCATTTGCTATATAGACAAAGTGACTCAGGGCTGAACTATTTTCTTTTCGCTCGCCACTACTAAGAAAATCCTTGTTTGTTTCTCTTCCTCCCCTCATTAATATGCTTAAATTTAGGGGGTAGGCTCATAAGAGTTAAGGTTGTATAAAAATTATATATATATTATTTTTTATTTATGTGTTGTTTTTTCCACACTGAAAATGAAACAAAGAAAATATATTTTTTTTTTCTTTTCAAAAATGGCTATTATATATAAATTTTATAATAAAAAAGAAATATTTTAGCTTCTCATAATTCCATGGATTAAAAAACACCACGGCCATTCCATTCAACATTTTTTTCATTTATATTAATATATTTTTCTTAAATCAATATATGTATGTATATATAGGTCAATATAACAAAATAACGCGGCAATTCTATTGTAGATAAAATAAAATGTAATTTTTTATGCTAGATATTCCTCGAAATATAATTATATAGATATCTCCTTTTAAATATAAATTTAAATAATATTGAAATCTTATCGGGAAATACTAAGATTCTTTTATTATAAAATTCTATTTGAGGATTTGAAAAGTATTTTATATTGCATTATTTAATTTTTTCATATTAATATTATGGATTCAAATTTTAAACATATTATAATATAGTTTACAAGTTTTGAAAACCAATAGAATTCAATAATATAATGATTTGCTTCAGTTTGATCACTTTTAATAAAATGAATAAGCAACTTGTTTGGCAAAGCCTTACAATCCTCACGTCCTGTAGTCCAAGCAGCACCTTAAATTTAATTGAAGTACTTAAAAGCATGGACTGCGATATGCGTTCAAAATATCGATGCTCATGTGTTCTGCAGTTCACACGATGACGCACAGTTTGCTGCGCTCTTCATTAAAATTTCGTAAAACTTCAAAAAGAAGAAAAACATTTCGAAAGGCTTCGAATCATTGGTGCGCATTCAAGGCTTCAAAACTAATCGATATGAAAACAACGAAAATCAAAAATTATCATTTTACTTTTATTTTTCTGTTCTTTTTTTCAGAGCACATAACATACATATGTGTATTTGTACGGAAAATAACGAAAGTTACGACAGTCTGAGAAAGAGAACGACGGATAAATTATCAAGCAAGATATTCCATTACAGAAAGTGAGTTTGTCGAAAGCTTTTGAATCCTCAATACTTTCATAAAGTTTCATGAAAGCAATAACGATGCAAATTAGGTGGCAGATCTTGTTAATGCTTGTACGAAAATGGCCAAGAGCTGTCACACAAAAGAAAAAAATAAACAAATTAAATTACACTGTCCAAATTAATGTCTATGAACTATTAACTTTAATCCAGTTAGTACAATTTAAATATAAGTTACTAAATAAATTATGATAAATAGGAATTCATTGAAATATTTTTAGCAGGTTATTTTCTTAAAATATTTGTTTATTTTTTTTTTTAATTTTGAAACTCTTTTAGAATATTTAATAGTTCGCAAAAGCGTATTACCTTTGGGAAATTTCGGATAACTTTTTCGAGAATCTACTGTGTAACCAAATTCTCGGTAATTGTTTGTTGCAAAAATAAAATAGTACCACTGATTTGAGCTCCGCTCGCTGGGTTTCCTTTCGATTTAATAGAAGTATGTTTAAAGCAAGAAATAGCTGTAGATGGCTTAAATAGGTCGTTTTTTTTAATTGTGTAAGAACCACTTCTCTGCCATAAAATCTCATTGGATCTCAGCCAAAGTATGAAGTATTTGAAATAAAAAATATATCAGCATTTCACGTAATAAAAGGTACTGGTTCCAAATTGTTTTCCCAGAAATCCACTAACGAAGTTACCAATGGATTGTAACTTTTCGCTAGACTCCAAAACTGAGAATGTTCGCAAAACATTTTCTCAAACTAAACTAGTTGAGTTTCAAATTGACTGATAAGATCTGTCATCACTATAACCACTAGGTCTGGGTATTTACAAATTATGCGGCAGATTTTGAGTTTGGATCTTCGGAGAGTATAAATATTATTTTTCGGATTATTAGAAATTTATAAATTTACAAAAAAGTATTCTTGCTTTTATAATTTACTGGGAATTGAATAATTTACAAACATAGTTATTTTGCTTTGGTTTTGTTTTACTTTTTTTCAAATCTTCGTTTAATGAAAAGCAAAATTTTGGTGTTTATTTCTTTATATCCATTTACTTCTGCCTTTTGTTTCACTCATTTGGGAATTTAATAATTTATATAACCCGCTGACTGCAAATTTAATTTTAGAAATATATATTACACATATGTGGTCAAAAAAGTAATAACTCCATTTGAATGTTTACAAAAATAAAAATTTGGACTTCTGATGAATGAAATTGAAATATTAAATGAAATTGAAGTATATTTTTGCGAAGTCTGGTATTTATAGTAAAATTAAAAATTGTTTGAAATTAACTAAATTATTGCAGACAATTCATTTATGTTGAAAATGCAGTTACCAATGTATATAAAAATGTTAACAAATTATTTTTGTAGAAATGGGCAAACGCAAAGCTTGCTGTTAAAGAAAATGAGTTACCTAATTATTTTTCAGTAGCATTTCCAATCAAATTTTAATGAACACAGCGAAATTAGTACAAATAACTGCATTATATTTAATCTTCTTCATTTTTACTTAGAATTTTTCTTATATAATACTGCCAACTACGAATAATTCAAACCAAAATCCATCAAATGAAAAATGCTAGAAACAAATTTTAACCACAGAAGTAACTTGAATTGAATGCAAGGTCTCTTGAAATTAAATAATTGTAAGAGTTTGGGATGGATTAGAATGCAATTATTGGTTTAGAATTTATATTTAGTGTATTTGTAACCTTAAATAATTTAGGCAACTTATCGTCAGACGATGGAAAACCTACTGTGCATACATATTTTATAAGAATGCAAGCCTCTCCAAAAATATAAATTAATTTTTCAAGTAAATGTTGTGGCTATAATGTCACGCGAAAAATACTTGTCTTAAGTATATTTTAGAAAAAGTATTTTTCTCTCCCCCCTCAAGTGATTGCATATCGTATTTATTTACACTATTCGCAATTTACTTCTTTTTTTTTTAAGTAAATTGCGAACAAAGAAACTGGGAAAACTATCCAACAACTAAGGGTTGAGATAAATGCATTTTTGAAAAACAAATCACACATATTTTATAAAATTTTATGGTAGACGCGTTTCTAAGTATCGGCAACGAGTAGCGAAATTAATAAAAAAAAAATCGTTTTTCTTTTTAATCGAAGTTTTTTTTTTTAATAAAAATTGCTAACTTTTTAAACAGAAAATTTTGACTATAAAGTTTTATATCCCAATAAATTCTAGTATTAAAATGTTCACGAAATTTTTTTAAATTTTGCACAAATTCACAATTTCGCAGAAGCTATTAGGCCTATAAAAAAGTGCTTTATATATATATATATGTATACCGTTAACTGCCTTTGGTTTTTTATATTTACATAAATTTGAAATATTTCGAAAGAAGTTAATTATTTGCGATCAAGTGTTACCATTGATACTTACACAACTAATGCTCGAAATAATTATTAACTCAGTGGCAAAACCGTTAAAAAGTTAGAAATTTTGATGAATTTTTTTAGAGAAATATTGAATTTTGCAAACATTTTTATAAAGTCTGATACACGGATTCATGTGATTTGGTTATAGAATGAATTATAGTGTTATATAAAATGAATGAAAATTAAAGAAAAGAGAGAAAAATAAACAAAACTGGTCAAAAATTTGGAAAAGATTTTATTTTGTTTACGAGTGTATATATTTTGATATATTTTCTCCTGTACAAGAGGTGAATCTAGTCCTATATCGAAAACAATTCAACTAATGCACTCCCTTTAAAGCAAATCCCTTGAAAAATGTGCCAAAATTACAAATATCTAAATATGGTTGAAACCACTGAATCTGAAAATGACGATCAATTTTGAAGTCATAAAAATCAGAGTAACCTATCTCCAAAAAAAAAATTGGTTATCTTAAATGGTACTATTTAAAAAAATATGACCGTCTGTGAGAAATTCGTTTCAGCAAGAAGTTGCTACATATTTTCGCAAATGAAACCTTGGTATGAGAATATCGTCAATTAAAAATGAGAATAATCAATTTTAAATGAAAAAATGAAATTTGAAAATAAGAAAAAAAGAATAGTCAATTGAAAATGAGAAAGCGTCAAATGAAAATGAGAATTCGTCAAGTGGTAGTGAGAAACTCTTTTTTTTTATTACGCATTTTTCAAATAATAAATGCAATAAAAAATTTTTCTATGCGCACCGGCATATTTTGATGGATCCGTATTCTCTTCCTGCAATAATGGCCTTTACTTCATCCACCAGATTTTCTAAATACTGAAGTCACTGATTATTTCAGATTTTCATTTGACGCTTTCTCATTTCCATCTGGCATTTTTGCATTTTAATTTGATGGTTTCTTATTTACAATTCACTATTCGCATATTCATTTGACGCTTTCGCCATTTAAAATGACTAATCTTATTCTCAATTGACTATTCTAATTTTCAGTTGACGTTTTCGCATTATAATTTGATCTTTTCTTATTTACAATTGGAAATGGTGTTGTAATAAATTTTCCAAAGTATCTCTGTTGCTCAATTTCTCTCGAAGTCCTAATGGCGATCAGGTTCACTGTTAAAATCTCTATAATGAGAAGTTTGGTCAATACAAAAATTTCTCGTTTACCCTTGCCAACAAATTTGCCTAAGGAGCAAGAAAAGAATTTATTTGCATCTCTTTAAAAATCTGTTTCATATGGAAATTGTTTGAAAAATAAATGATTATAAAAGTTGGTGCTAAGAGCTCCTAATAATTAAATAAATCTTAAGCTCCAATATTAACAAAACATATCAAAATATCTATGGTTTCATTTCAGATGCCTCACCAGCAATTTTGAACACGCGTGTCTTATTCAAGTACACATCAAGCATTCATTTATGTAGATCACATACTTTTTCTGCGAATCAAATTTCGCTGATTTAACATTTTTGCCAATTTTTCACAAGTTACTTGGGGAGCTTCACACGCCTCCTGCGGAGCTTTAAGGTAACCACCCACAAGTGGCCTAATTACACAAATTTGTGCTTACATCCCATAAAATAAAGTAATTTAAATTGCCGCTGCAGGGCACACAAAATAAAAAAACAAAAAACAAAAAAACAACAACAACAGCAGTAGAAATAACAACCAGCATACCCTTCGCCAACAGCAACAATCATTGCCAAAGAATTGGATACAAATTGTGAGTAATAAGCAAAATATGCGGCAAACACACACACACACCCACACACACACACATGTGAAAAATGCAAATACGGCTATGTGAGTGTGCGATATGAAGAAAAATAAGCAGCGTTGTAAATATATCACGGTACAGAGCCATTGCAGAGCTACAAGGCAACCAATCGACCGACCAACCAGTCAGCCTGCCAGTAACAGCTACCACCCTCTCTATGAGGAAGCGAAATGCCATTACGTTGGTAAGTTTTGGCGCACTGGCACTAAAAAAGCCAAGGGCTAAATTTGCAAGTAGAAAAGCAAGAAGAAAAAATGCATTTACGAAAAGTGTACGAAAGAGAAAAATTGAAAATTTGCCTCACTAAAAAATCTGTAGCGTGGGAAAGTAGCTAATAAATTTCCCATTATCAGTGAAGAAATGAAATCACTGCCAAGAGAAAAATGAATGCATGTAATAGTTGGAAGGAAACTGAAAGATTGCTGCAGCGAGGAAAGGGAGTGGAAAAAAATCCATAGTGAGCTGTGAGGTTGGTACACTGAAAGGAATTATAGCTCGATGATGTTATAAGTAATTTGGGTTTATTTTTTTAATAGTGAGAATGCAAAATTATTCTTCAATTTGCATTAGGCGTCATAAAATCATTCCAATAACTCTCATAAGTGTATGCTTCTTTAAGGGGGTCGGATCATTTAAAAGGAAAAACAATCGATTTTTTAAGTAAAACTTCTTAGCGGCAGTGATTTTTTACATCGCGTAACGAATGTTGCATCAGAATATCACATACCGAAAGTCGCGTCACAATCGCTTTATTAATTTCTACCACTATATTTACTACCACTAATTCTACTTTTACTTACTACCACTATTTCTAATAATTTCTCCCACTATTTTTATTAATCCTACTACTAATTTCTACCACTCATCTTACTTATTTCTATTACTATTTTTACTAATATCATCCACAATTTTTACTTGTTTCTATCACTATTTGTACTCATTTCTTCCACTATTTTACAAAATTCTACCACTTTTTTTACAAATGCTACTACTAATTACTGATTTATACACTGATTTTACTAATTTTTCCCACTATTTTTACTACCACTATTTTTATTAATGCTACTATTGATTTCTACTACTATTTACTACAGTATTTACTACTATTTTTTACATAATTTCTTTCACTATTTTACTAATTTCTACCACTATTTTTACTAATGGTACTACTAGTTTTTACCACTATTTTTACTTATTTCTACCACTATATTTTATTAATGCTACTACTAAGTCCTACCACTATTTTTACAAATTTCTACCACTATTTTTCCAAATGATACTACTAATTACTACCACTGATTTTATTAATTTCTCCCACTATTTTTACTACCACAATTTTTATTAATCCTACTATTAATTTCTTCCACTATTTACTACAGTATTTACTACTAATTTTTACATAATTTCTTTCACTATTTTACTAATTTCTACCACTATTTTTACTAATGGTGCTACTAGTTTCTTTCACTATTTTTACTTATTTCTACCACTATATTTTGTTAATGCTACTACTAAGTTATACCACTATTTTTACAAATTTTTACCACTATTTTTTGTTAATGCTACTGTTAATTTCTTCCAATATATTTACCTTTTTTAGCACTATTTTTAATAACTTTTATGGTAATGGTAATGGTTAGTAATGGTACTACTAATTTCTACCATAATTTTTACTTATTTCTACCACTATTCTTTAATACTGCTACTACAAATTTCTAACACTTTTTTTTACTAATTTTTACCACTATTTTACTAATGTTACTACTAATTACTACGACTACTTTTATTAATTTCTACAACCACAAAGAAGTTTTACTTCAGCCTCGCGATCTTAGGTGCACGCGTGATTTTTTTTTTTTGCTTTATCTCTTCCAAAGCAAAATTGATTTCGAAGTGGTTCAAATTCTATTTTGTGAAATATGGAAAACTGTTCTATGTGAACCAAAAATATAAATGTTTTTATTAATTTTAGTAATTTTTATAAGTGAAAATATGCACAAATTTTATGTTGAAAATCGATTTCAAAGTTCAAACATAAGAAAAACTTAATCATTTTCAGTTTTCATTAGCTTTCTGAGGTTCATGTAGAGTAAAAAAGTAGTATACAAATACAAATTAACGAGAAATTTATATTCACTTTTACAGTTAAGGATTACGGACGCAACTTTGCAAGCCGTTTCACTGTAACATAGATTCCTTAGCCATTTGCCAACATTTTTCAGTGGTTCAATTTTAAAAAAATACTTTCAGATATACCCGAAAATATATACTCTCAACGAATTGTCTATAGTGTTTCTTATTCTAAAAACTAAAATTAAAAAAAAAAGTTCCTTTTTTAGCTTTTAAAAAATCTGACCCCCTAAACCTTTTAAAAAGGTATGATTTTTCCATTTGATTAAACTAACTCGATCCCCATTAAGATGCAAGCGAGTATCTCCCGTACTTCATTTATTAAATATATTAAGCCAAGTGTACACTAAAACTGGCATTGGAAATTAAATTTCACAAATAAAATATTTTTCTTCAAGTGCACTGCAAGCATGCAACGCCTTGAGTCTGCTACAGCCAAATCAACTACAATAACAAAAACAACAACTATGCTGAAGGCAAACAACAAAAACGAAAGCATATTAAGAAGAATAACCGAAGCAAGGCAAATATGTAAATCGAACCATATTCAAATACCAAATACGAGCACCACCGACTGCCGCCAAGAATAGCGAAATTATCCAGCGAAGTTGAACAACTGCAACCGCACAAAGCGCAAGCGTATGGAAAGCGTAGCGGCCGGAGGGCGCCTAAATTTCAGAAAAGCCTCACTTTTATTACACAACAGCGCATATTTTTTAGAATTACGAGCGAATCAAGCCATTGTAGCAGGTTTTATTTGCCAGGCGAGGCAGAACCAAAAAAAAGAAAAAAAAGAAAAAAGAAAGCCAAAAAAAAAACAGAAAAACACCAAAAGCAGCAGCACAGAAACTTCAGCTCAGTAATGCAGTTTACACTTGCGGATAGTGTGTGTGTGAGCGTTTGAATGTTTTTTATGAATATTTCTATTTCACTGCATAGTCATAGTGTGCTCTGATAGTTAGTGTTTGCTTTTTGTTTGCTCTCTTTCTATTTTTCTAATTTGCTGCTTGCTAATAAAACACCACGCCGTTACTCAAACTACGTTTTGCATTCAGATTTTTATGTGTGAGTGTGTACGTGTGTGTATTAAAGATGCAGATGAACAGCTTATGGCATTCTTCTGGCAGCCAAGTTTTGATTGATTTTTGTCCGTTGCCTAAAAGTTGAAGCCATATTGTGAAGCAGTTTTTATTGCTGGCGCTGCTGATGTTTTATTTTTCCATTTATTCTAAACTCATTGCGGCTGCTGGCATTTCCAATGAAAAGGAATTCCGTGGTTAACTACACAGTTTGCACTCTAACCCGACTTCAGACTGCTTGCTGTCTGCGTTGCTGCTTAAAAGCTCCATAATCTTTCTCTTCTTTTTCTTCATTTCCTTCAATTTCCATAGCCATGGTCGTAAGTCGGTAGCAATATTGCTTAATAATTGATACTTTCGTTGGCTCAGCCCCTTTTCACGTCCATGGTTTCGATTTCACATTGCGCATTTGGCTTCTTTACCTTCTCTGGATTTCAGTATTATTGCTCCTTTTCTTTTTTGCTATATTTGCTTACTGCTGAAAATTCTCCGGAATTTAGTCGTCTTTATGACTCATTAAATCCTTTCAACGGTTCTCATATGTACTTGGCCAATGAATGCGTATTTCGTAGTGCTACTGCTATTTTTTGAGTGTATTTGGTGTTGTGCTTGCGTGTGTGTGTGTGTAAATTAAAATATTTTTCAGAACATCTTTATTTCACACATTTTAACTTATTGTTATTGTTAACTCTATAATTTTATTACTGTTAATTGGCACTCTTTTGACTAAGACTAATTGGTCACTGATTTTACAGTTTATACAAATATTTTTTTAAGCTTATGGATTACATCTGATTTTTATACCTTTCATATAGAAGAAATCGTATTATAACTTTTGTTCGATGTTATTAAGTGTACGAAGAAGAGGAGATAAGACCATATCCATGTTTATCAAAATGATCGGGACCACGATCAGATTCGATTTACCCATTTCCGTTTGCAAACTGGGGCAAGTTTTAGGGATAGCTATAACATAACTGACTGCCCGGATATGTGGTTTTCCATTACACAGTGCTACAAAAAAGAATGAAGTCGAAATACCTGGGAAGTGATGTTATTTTCCTCGTAGGTCTTGTCGAGTAGAACAAGAACCCAATTTTGGAATTTGTCAAACACCAAAATCTCGACTTAATCTTAAAAAACCGATTTTTCGTGCTTTTGCGCACTTCTTAGCCCATATCTTAGCTAATTAACAACCAATTTTCATTATAAGAATGGTTTAAGAAAGAAGAAACTCAGACCTCTTGAAAGATATATAGAATATAATGGCAGAATATTGCTAGTCAATACAACGCGAAACTGACGATGCTGACCTAAGGAAAAAACGGCCAAAAAAGATCTTTTGATGTATATATTTTCATTTAATAATGTTTATTAGTAAATTAAGTTCGTTGTAAATTTTTGCAAAAATTTCGTTCTTATACAAAGTAAAATAACTCAGTCACTTTTTGGCCGATTTTTTAAAAGAAACATTCGTTGAACTCGGCATTAAACGTACTCTTTGAATCTAATCAAAACTCATTTTGTGTTTTCATAAAATAGTGTGTGAAAATATCGCCAAAGTCAAAAAAAGAAGAAAAAGGGTAGCAAAATTTAAGTTTGTTGTGCAAAAACGAGTAAATGTCTTCAGCTTTGTTAAGACATCTATATATCTTTAAAAAGGAGTAAGTTTGCTCGTTCTTAACCCGTTCTTAGAATGAAAATCGGTTGTTAATTAGCTAAGATACTCAAGATCATGTTACTATAACTTATTTATAGCTCCCATACAACTGATTGAGCAGATTTGAGATTTTATCTTAAAATTCCTGTATTATGACAGCAGTCAAATTTTGTGAGCTATTTATTTATCAATCATGCAAGATCTCCTCAGAAAGACATCAATAAAAGGTTTTGGTCAAAGACTTTAAAATTTATAGCACTCTTTAGATATTCAGATAGATAGACATAAATATAGAGATTTTGACTTCGACCTTTAGGAGCCATTGAACTCTTTGCTTCTTACAGTACCTTATCTAGCCACAACTCTCTTCTAGGAATTCATAGATGGTATTTGGTGGCAGCGAGCATATGAGTTTCTTCGAGATAGCATCACACTCAAAAGGCAGGTGCGTCGTGGTCTTCGGAGCCGAGTCGCAGAAGCGACTGAACTCATTCGACCATATTCCGAGCTTGTGCTGATTTCTACGCAGACTGCACTGACCAGTGAGAGAGCCTGTGAGTATCCCCATACAGTTCTTGAAGAGGTTCATAAACTTCTTAAGCCGCTTCCGATTGTATTATCCCAATAGTGATTTGGTCTGATGTAAGCCTGACTCGAAGTACCAGTACTTACTCCTAAGCTCTTCCTTAATAGTGTGATGTGCTATCGCCAAAAAAGCCTCGGTTCATTGATGCCGCGTCTCTAGCTGACTTATCAGCTTCCTCAGCGCCCTCTATGTTGTAGTGGTCTGGAATCTAGAGGCGGTGGATATGAATTCGTTTTGCACTCAGGCACTAATGAAGGTTTTACCTCTTACGAGACTAGGGCCTTGTGTACTGCTTAGCTGCCACTTAAAATTACTATGCTTTCATTGTGGTAATTCCTCTTGAGGTTGACGCCTCTGCGCACTGCAGGCATTTAATATCAACTTATTATATATATATGAAATTTATTTTATCATACCTTACTTTGTATTTTATTTTATATGAGTTTCTATAGTATTTTTAAATTTAATATATTGGTTCTCAAATTAGTGCACCGATTTTAATAATTACCTTTTTTAAATTAAATATTTGCGGAAAAAGTTGCATACTTATTTGTGAATTTTGTGTTTTTTTTTTAATAAATGTAAGTGAGGTCATAAAGTTTTACATATGTAGAAAAATCGGTACTGTTTTTGCTACAGAATTATAAAATCCGTTTAAGACAACAACTAAAATATTCTCCAATAATATTGAAATTTATGTGATATGGGTCGATTTGAAACTACTTCTATTTTGTCTCATAAATAAAAGGATTTTTTTGTTGAATATTAAACTGCTTTGTCTTTTGATAAAGATAAAACAAGCGGCCGCAAAACAACTTATTTTCTTCAGTTTTGAGTCAAATATTCGATGTTGGGATCATCCCTATCGACAAAAATTACCTGCAACCTCAGTTTCATCTGGCAAATAATTTTCATTACTACATATCTGTATCAAATCAGTTAGATATTCGTCAAAGAGTGAGAAAGTCATTATTTGTGTGCGTCCACGTGAAAAGTGCCCACTTTGTCGCATCTAATTTCCGAGATATATAGATTTTTCGATACATGGATCGAATTTCGTAATTTTTTATTATGGTTTATTATGAAGCTATATACATTTACGCGTCGGATGACACCAAATTAAGCTTCTTAGGTATAATAGAAGTAATCAATTTTATTTTTTGAAAAAGAAAGAAAATGGCCCACAAGGGACAACTTTAAACTTAAAATTGATTTTTTTCAATTAGTCATTTTTCGGAAATTCAACTTCAAAGTTCTATATTTCCCTCAATTCTTCAGTTACGATGATCTAATTTGTCTTAAAAATTTTCGGGAATCAACCAGGAAGACGCCTATATGCATAACTCCAATACCGTCGAAATGGGCCCTTTTCACGTTGACGCACACATTTTCCGAAATATTTTCATAACAACACAAACTGTATGTGACAACAAACAGCCTCTAACAAGCCTCTAAATCAGCACCGAGTTTTCTATGTTTCTTAAGCCCACTTCGTGCCATAATAATTCCTTTAACTGAATAATTTAAATTAATTTATCTTTTTTTCCAAAAACACATTCAAAATTTCATAAACCTCCATGGCCAGATACTCATATTTCAATATTTGATTTAACTTATTACAATTGTAATTATTTTTTTTAGATGGGTGGCAACCCTATGCAGAAATATTTTTGAAATTAAGTTTTCTTAAATGTTAAGTTTGGCTTTTACCTTGTAAAATAGAATTTAATTCATTATTCAACATTATTTACCTCTAAACAGGTGGCAACCTCTTTTTAAAATGTTTTGGGAAATAAAGCTATATGAAACCATTTTACTTTGAAGCACATAATACAGTATTTATTTTTACTTATAGTTTTATTTGCATTTGACCTTTTAAACAAGTGGCAACACCCCTTAAAAATTAATCCAATCTAAATTTGTCAAGGCGTCATATAGCAATATGTGGTTTATTTTGTATGTATTTAATTAATTGACTAAAACTCGTTTAGCTGATGGAATCTCTCTTAAAAAACCATTATAAGCTATTTATGTGTCTAAATTTATACAAAGCCATTCAATGATTTTGACGTGAAAAGTTAATAACAAATATCTTTCTCATTTTTCTGTTTTCTAATCGCAATTTTTTTATCCTTCATATAGCGCCCCGAAATAATTGTTTTCTCTTATAATTTTTTTTCAAACATATCCATCACTTTGCAAGCTCTCTAAACTGTGTGCCTCCCTTAATACCTCGACGAGTACGAAGGATACTAAAGGAAATGTTTTCTACATCAAACTCCTACATCAATTTTTTTTTTGTTTAAGCACAAAATAGTTTGCTGCAAAGATAACTTTTTCTTTTTCTTACTCAGTCATCAGATGTTAATCTAAAAATATTTATCGCACTTAAACAACCAGCTATTGTTTCACGCCACATGACTCCTCCGCTACTCGGCTTACGCGTAAATTTTTAGCCAACTATATTTTGCTGATTTTTTAACTTTTAAGTTGTGTTAGTAAAAACACTTGGCTGTGAAATCTTAAAATTCTGTTGCAAGAATATGAGCATAACTAAATCGAAATATCCTTTAGTTAAAAAATTACTGCAGCTGCTGCACTCGGCGCAAGCGCCAACGGCTTTTTTTTAAATACATAGTTTCGGTGCACGGGCGAAAGTTTTAGCAACTTGCCAAAAGCGAAAAGTCAAAGTACAGATCGGGGCACAACAGCAGCAGATGAGCAAATGTGGAGTATGGCTCGAAATCGCCTCCTACATATTGCCGCTTGGTTTGCTGTTTGCTGTTTAATACTCGCACTCCCGCTCTCTGGTCCCTTTGAAAAATGTTGCTGGTGATGGTGGTGGTGCTGGTGATGGGCAAATATCCATAGCATGGGAAATTTAAATTATAGTGTCGCCACAATAACCACCAACAGCAATTGTGGTGCTAAAGCAACTGAGCGCAACCAATACAGCAACAACAACAACAAAAAATATCTGAATGTTGTTCAACTTGCCGGCAGCCAGCTCATCGGCCTATCATTATGTGGTTGCTCTGGCTAGGGCAGTGACTGCTGCTGCTATTGTTGTTGTTGTTCTTGCGTCTGCTGCTGCTGCTGCCACAAACGGCACTTGCATCGCTGCCTTCGGTCTTTGCAGACCAATATTAGTTGGCTTATCCCGCTTTGTTATTATTGTACTGCTTTTAAAAGGTCTGCTGTTGTTGTTATTATTGTTGCCTCTACCACAGCATACACAGCGCGTGTGCTTTACTGCATTTTTGTTGCTGGTCGAGCATTTAAGTATTCCTGGAATGCTAAGTTTCATGGAATTTCGTTGCATTCCATTTACCTCGGCGTTGTTTTGGAAAGTGAAATAACAACAATAACAACAACTGCAGCAGCAGCAGCACCAAAGGTAGTACAAAAAAAAGAGCATCAAAAATTATACCTCCTACTGAAGGTTAAATGAACGATAAATTGCTTATGCATATGTTGCATTATAGACGCTAAGGTAATTGAAATTTTACTGCGCATGTGAGTGAAGTTTGAACTTTAGAACAAAAGAGTTAAGCGACAAACTTGTAGTCGTCTACAACATATGTACATAGAAGATGTGCTCATCTCATTGTATGTGAGATCAATTGCGATCAATATACAATTAATATTTAAAATGTTATTTCATATTAATTATGAACTGGTACTTTATCTGAAAACGGCAATATGAGTAGGTTAGGTTAGATTACTGTGGTAGTTCCCCAAAGAGAACTCACTTAGACATAGTAGGAGTCCGTTGTGATACCACCTAATTTATGAACGGTAACGTGAATCGGAAAGTCAGGAAAGATTAACCTGAGAAACGTTGGTTGCCCCGAATGAAGTCACGCAAACTACCAATCTCCACTCCAGAAAGGTCTTCTGGAGAGCTAAAGAAGTACGAGCCTAGGTACTTGAACCTCAGTCTCGCAAATGCAGGGCAGCTGAGCAGAAAATGACAAGATGAATCCACCTCATCCTCCTCCATACAGCTGCGGCAGAAAGGGTCAGAGACTATTTTCAGCCTAACCGCGTGAATACCCAACGGACAATGCCCAGTCAAAACACCAACCAGGGTCGAGAGTTGCCACTTAGTAAGCGACATCAGCTCCCTTGAGCGCCCACGATCCACTCTCGGCCAGAAGGACCTTGCAATTCTGCATGTCGTGGCAATTTCCCAGCGCTCGCTGAGACGATATAAATCCCATCTGTCCAGGAGAAGCCCGTAGGCAGTCAAAGGAGCCCCAACCCCCTCCCTGCAAGGAGAAATTACTTCCAGGGTACCTTGCCGAGCAAGCTCATCAGATGCAGTTCCCTGCAATGTCGCTATGGCCCGGTACCCAAATTAGTCTAACGTCGAGATATTCCGAGGCGGCTGCGAGAGAAGCCAGGCATTCCCTGACCAATTTTGATTTCACCATTAGCGATCCTAAGCCTTAATAGCGGCCTGACTATCCGAATAAATGTTGGCCCGTCTAGAGGGCATTATGAGTAAGATTGTTGTTATTCACTTTTCACGAAAAAATATTTAAACTAAGTTGTATAAAATTTGGCACATTTGGAAAGGCTTGCCACGATAAAGGTTCATGAAGTTTTGAAAGTATTTTAGGGGATGCTGCTTACTGATTAAAAAAGTAAATTTATTTAAATTATTGAGTAATAGGAAATATTATGGGAAGGGATTGAAAGGAAGTAGGCTTAAGAAAATATATGCAAGAAATTGCGTTTAAAAAATGTTGTCACTTATTTAAAAATATTAATTTAATTAAAATTACCCAAATATAAAAGTATTGGTCCGAAAAGATTGCGTTTATACGAAAATTCTCCAATCTTGTCCCTCTCGTTCTCGTCGAACACCAAGCTTTTATAGATGTGGAAGTCTTTAATTATAGGTAGGTGGGTAGATAGGTAGATAGGCTATAAACAAAAGGTTGTTGTTGTTGTTGTTGTAACAGCATAAAACATTCCCCATAAAATTTTGAGGAATGCTGCTGAAGTGACAGTCCTTGGCCGGATATAGATCCGGGTCGTTCCGGTACCGTAGAACCGACTGTCGTGGGAACGATAAACAAAAGGTCCATTGTATTACCATTCACCGAAAGACTACCCCTTGCTAAACCATTTTGCCTCGCTGATGATTCTCACCAGGCAATTAATATCGGTGTTTGAAACCACACTAAGGTCTTACAGAAACTGAGATCCGAGGTACGGCAGCCTGCTTTTGCACAGCAGAGGACACTTACACAGAAGCTGTAAGACCGTTTCCTCCTCTTCGTCATTCTTACAGTTCCTGCAGCATCTTCGGAAAAACACGCCCAGCCTTTCAGCAATTTTTCCTATTAGGCAGTGCCCGGTTAGAGCTGCCATCAAGTTAGAGATATTTTCTCTTTTTACAAAGTATGCACTTTGTGACCGTTTCCGGTCTCATTTAGGCCACGTCTGCCTAGAAGTTCGACAAGACGTAGTTATATATATATATATTCTCCAAGTAGCAGTTTGCAAGTGGCAAACAGCATACCAATGCCTTCTTTATTCTAAAAAAATCTGATTGGTCATACCTTGTATGTCTTGCAAGTTCGTCTGCCATGCAGTTTCCCTCTATGTGCCTGCGGCTAGGGACCCAAATGAGATACAGTCCGTTTTGCTTGGTCATCTCCTGTAGAGATTGTTGGCAGTCCAACGCGATCTACGAGTTAAACGTGAAGGAACTCAGAGCCTTGATGGCAACCTGGCTATCACTAAAGATGAAGATATCTCTTCCTAAAATTCAAGCTTCTCCACCGCTCCATAAAAGCCGCCTCAGCACTTTACTTGTGAAACTTGTTTAATATACAAGAGTGACACTGGATTTTGGGATGCCACTGAGATGTTTGCCTTAACCGCAGAACAGCCATCTGTTGTCCTGTCAAATCCAGCAGCACAAGATCCAAGACAGCGTTCAGAGCATCATTTGGCGTGGTTCGGAGCGCCCCGCTTATGACGATCATACTAGATCTTTTTATCTTGGTGAGCAGCCTTAGGTTATATAGGTAAGTTTTTTAGCTCTATGTATGGAGTTGAGAATACATGTAGATGTGTTCCAGTATAACATCTAGAGAGCAATAGGATCTGGTGATCTCCAAAATTTCAGCTGTAACCTCTACCGCATTGACTGTTGTTGACTGTTGTGGAATTTTCCAATACATTTCAAATACAAAACTAAACACTAAGCTCAAATAACAACAACCAATGTTATGAGATGCTTGGATATTCTAATATATAATTTCCTTTAAGCAATTTTTCGCTACCCAACTACTGGTCTTTCGCATAATATAATATTTTTTTTTTTTAAACTCCTCAGTTGCTTCCCTTGGTAATTTCTAAACTAGAAATTGGTTTCTAGCCTTAAACCAAACAAAAAATGCAATGAAAATAGCAACAATAGCAACAAAGCGTAATAATAGTAGCGATAACCGCAAACAGCTACTGTGGCAACCACAAAATTTCGCTGCAAGTCTAATAGCAAAATAAAAGGAAACAAAAAACAATGAAAAAAAAACGAAAGAAATGGCCATAAAAAACTAACGACAACAAAAACGAAATAAAAATAAGAGTACGCGGTTGGTTTATAGCTAGCTAGCTGTTGGCGTAGTTTGAGACGTAAATTTCACGCTGACCATTAGTGCGTGATATAGATCGATATTGGATGGCAGTGTGTATCTTTGTGTGTGCGCCCATGCGCGCACAGAAGCTATGTTGCACTTAACCTAATGCTGCCCACAGTTTGCCGTCTATTACAATTCCATTGCTACAGTGCTGCTATGGTTGTTGATTGTTTTGTTTTTGTTTTTGTGTCGCACTGGCCGCCGCCTGAGTATAATGATGGACTGCAAACACATTGCGATTGAACTCATTGCACATTTTTCATATTCAACCATCACCAGCAGCAACAGCAAAATCAGAGGCAGCAACAGCAACTCAATCAACCATCCCAGCCACATTTGAACAGCTAAGTTTAGTCTTCTTCCTCAGCGAAGTAGCTACAAAAATTTACCTGCCCCCAAGTTTTTTTTTTTTTTTTGATCGTTGGCTACTGGCAACATAGCCGTTCGAAAGCTATTACTGTTATGTTTGGCAGCAAAAGCAACAACTAATATTACAGCATTCTCATATTATTAATGGTGTTGTTGTTGCTGTTTACCAGCCACTGGCGGTGGCAGCGATCAGCGGCGTAGCAACAGCTTCGATTATCTTAATTTGCGTGCGAAAGTTTTGAGTTAAGCTCAAGGAGCACAAACAAAAAAAAAGCTACTACCACAAAAACAGTGCAACAACAACAGCCACACTTGAAATAAAAAAAATTAAATAAAAATAAAACAAACAGCAACAGCCCCTGAAACAAAACAGTAATTTTAAAGTTTTAGCAGTCGCCACTCGCCGCTCGAATTTTTCCCATGACTTTGCACGCCAACTAGGCACTCTTGCCGCCCCTCCTGTTTTTACTGCTACCGCTGCTGCTGCTGCGGCAACATGCGTGCCGACGCTTTTGCTGCGGGTGCTGTGTTTTAGCTGTAGCTATGCAAAGTTGCAGCAACCGGTGGCAATTAGTTGAAGACAAGTTGAACTAATTCGTTTTGCCTTTGGCCGAACTGACCTGCGACGGCGCGCCAGTGTGGGCCGCAACTGCTACCGCTTTGCCAGTTTTTGCCGCTACCTATTTTTTCCCCTCCGGTTTTTTTTTGTTCATGTAATGTTTTTCGTGTGCATTTACTGTTTACTGTTCGCTACTAAGTTTATATTTTAGCCTCGTAAGTTGCCTGTGTACATTTTTTCTACCACTACTGTGATTTTCTGCGGCGTTTTACACGCATTCACCGTTTTATCGGCATTTTGTCGGCAACTTGGCTGATTTAGCTGCTAGAAAAAAAATTGCAATTGCACAAAAACTAACATGTGAAGTGGCGGCAAATGCGTGCATGTTTTATGTAGCAGCTGTCAGTTAGCTGCAGGCGATGTACCGTTTCAGTTTTTTCATCTAAAGTTCCATGCAGTAATTTGCACACATTTGAGCAGTTGCTTTTTGGTAGGTGTGGTAGAAATTAGAAAAGTGTAAAATGGCTGCTTTCGGCTTTATACTAAAATGGGCGTGTAATTATTTTAGAACTTGAATTTAACAAAAGACTTTCGATGCGAACTTTTTGGGGAGTTGTGTGAAATAAATTCGATAGAGGATTGCCAAGTGTTACATGATTAAATGATTTTTAAAGATAATATTTTAATTGTCCAATCAACAATTTTATCCGCACTTCGCTCACATGGCATTCGACTTAACGTTATGAATTCAAATGTAATGGAAAAGGAAATAAAAAACTCCAATAAAGGTAGTACCTTTTAATTCATTTTTAGTTTTAACTATCTAAAGCAAAATCTACCCCTATTTCATAATTTTCGATTACGGTTATTTGCTGAAAGTTGTTTCTCATTAGCAACTGTGCAGTATGCGGTGCCATTCGAGTTTAGTGAAATTTAATTTATTGTTAGAAATGTCCTACATAATCAAATGATGGTGACATTTATTTAGAAGTACAATTTTACTTTTTTTTTATTTTATTTACATTTGGAAATAGGATAGAACCCTCTCCAAAACTCCTTCCTATTATGCCCTAAATTTTTTTAATTTCATCGGTATACTTTCATTTAACTTAATAATTTAATTTCCTTTACTCTTTTAAGCAGGTGGCAAAACTCTCTAAAAGTGTTTTCAAAATAAAGCTTTCTTAAAACTTTTTTGTTTCAATATTTGTTTTAACTAATTATAATTTTAAGTGATTTCTTATACAGGTGGCAACCCTGTTCAAAAGAATTTTCAAAATAAAGATTTCGTAAAACTTTTTTGTTTGAGACAGATGTTTCACGATTTGATTTAACTTATTATAATTTTAAGTCATTTTTTAAACAGGTGGCAACCCTCTCCGAAATTATTTTTGAAATGATGCATTTGTAAAATTTGCATTTGGCCCTCATATTGTAAAATGGCGGTAATTTTTTGATTTAACACAATTTGCAATAAACAGGTGGCAACCGTTTTTAAAGGTATTTGGGAAAATAAGCTTTACAGATCCTTGCATACTATATTAAATGTATTTGATTTCACTTATGATAATTTTGATTAATTTTCTAAACAGGTGGCAACCATCTCCAAAAATATGTTTGAAATTAAGTTGTCTTAACACTTTTAGTTTGATGGTTATGTTGTAAAATGACATTTATATTTCTAAGTTAACTTAATTTGCATTTAAACAGATGGCAACCTTCTTTCAAAACGTTTAGGAAATTAAACTATTTTAAGCCGCTTCCATTTGATACAAATATTGCAATATTTGATTTCGAACATAGCTCTAATGGAATTTAACCGTTTAATCATGTGGCAACCTCCTATAAAAAATCGATTTTATGATAACGTATATAACGGTCTATATACATATGTGCCAAACCTCATCCAGATCTATTTTGTCGTTATGTCAATATGGGATTTAGGCTATTTATTTAATTGACTATAATTTTTTTAACAAGTGGCAACTCTACTTATAATGTAGCCTATGATATAGGGATAGGCTATTTGTGTGCTAAATTTTGTACAATGCCATTTAACCGTTTATGCCTGAAAAGGTAACAACATACTAACATTTCAAATTTATAATATGAGTAGAAAGTGGAATTAGGTCTAGTAAAAATATAACCGTTATTTTTGCATTAAATTAAAATTTTTATTTAGCACAGTTAGCATGATCCGATTTTGGCCAAATATGCCCTATTGTGTTCAGTAATTTATGCCATTTGGAAATTAATCTCATAACGCCACTCTCATAGAAAATCTCATCCTTATTGGCAAACGACCGGGACAGTGTGTGACGTGGCTTTGACCTGGTGGAACAAAATTCCTATTCTATTGGTCAAAGCTGCCTGGTATTCAGCCTTATTCAGCCTTGGAACCATTTACCAAACGGTTTTTTGTGCAATTTTTATTTATTTGGGCAATCGAAGAAGTGCTAGATGATGGCCGAATTCGACGATTTCCATTATTTTATCGTTATTTTCGACAATTGTCCTTCCAGAGCGTGGTGCGTCTTTCATCAAAACCGCCGGAATGGTATCGACGAAATCAAAATTGCTCACGGTTGGCTGTTACTGTATCTGGGCCATATACACTAATCACATTTTCATCCGCTTGGCTAGCGTGTTCGCCTTTATTGAAGGAAAACAGAAAATTATGGCGCGGTCACAAAACTGTTTCAATAATTTTTCTGGGTGCGAAATCTTATCTTTCTAACGTCATATAGCGCAACCCGATCCCATTTATACTACGCGATATACAAATTACTAAAGCCATCTATTGAAAAAAAGCTGAATTTTTTTTTAGTAGGCCGAATATATTTAGCATACAATTCACTTCCACAACCAAATTTAATTGCATTAAAAGATCTAGCTAAAGCTGTTTTTGGGGGTGTTGCAATAAAAATTGTTCCTATGATTTTGATCTTCAATGTGAATTATTTTTCTTACTAAGTATTTATACAAAAAATGCTGGATCAACTAATAGCCTGTTAATCTTTATAAAGAATAACATATATGGGCAAGTTTTTAATATTAAAACAGCGACTTCTCTATATCTCACACAATAATAGATAATAATGAAATTGAAATGAAAAAATAAAAAAGAAGCTCTATATACACAAAAGAGTGTACAAAAAAAACATCAAGACGTTATTCGTTAGACTTTCCAAAAGATTTTCCGGATTTAGCACACTTATTATTGTATTGTGGAAATAATAACAAACATTAATATCGAATTTAATTTAAATAACATGAAGATTATTGCTACTTTCGTATAATGGTTTCCACTTTGTGAGGGCGTTCAACAAGTTTGGTGTTGGAAATATTTCCGACTATTCTGATCTCGAGAATTTCGAAAACATTCAGACAGCACTTTAGTTGCTCTCGCCTCTTCGGATTTTTTTTCGAAATTATTAGACTTTGATAAATCACTAAAAAGCAAACATAATCAGGTAAAACTTGCAGCACCGAAAGAAACTAAATTTGCAGTGTAATTTAAGTATTTTGAGGAATACAGATATTAAATGGCACCCATCGCAGACGCACTTGATTACCTACAGCAAGAAGAGCATTTAGGGTACGCGTGCCTTATTCCGTCGTTGGTAAGTTTGAGTGTAAAATTGAAGAAGATCTCATTTTCAAAGGAGATCATTTGTCTTGCATCTATAGCACTGGAATTAGAGCAAATCTTGAAAAGTCGTTTTAGCAGCTATTTTCCTTTGGATGAAAGCAGAGAAAGAATAAAATACCACATTTTTTCGACTCTATACCATCGAGACTTTAGGCTATTATTAAAGTCAAGGAATGGTCTACTTCATACAAACAAAATTTTTTTTTAGTTATTCTCATAAAAAGCTAAACATATTTATGAAGTCGATTTTGAATAATGACTCAAAAATAATTTTACAAAAAATTTTAGTATAAAATGTGCAATTTCTTTGATTTTTTTTTTATCAATAGAAAATAAATTAAAAACTTTTAACCAATTTCATTGTGAATATCTAACTATATTTTAAATATTTCCTTAATTCTACTAGTCCGGCGAAGACATCATCGCTTAAAAATAGCTGCACTTATTTTGAAAATGTTGTTTGTGGGAAAGGACTTAAAAAATAAAACACCTGACGAACGGCTTCTATGATTCTAAAACTATTTGAGATATTTGCTTGCACAATAATGCTAAGTATGCGCCCCTTAAAACTATAAAGCGAAAGCCAAAGATTTAAGCTTCAAATTTGATTTAATCACACTACCCAATTATTTTCTTGTTCGCTCACGGCCGCCATTTTTACAACGCAGCTGTTGTTGTCGTTGTAGTCTAACATAAATTAAACTAAACATACACACCACTTTATAACTTAAAGCAGTAATTAACCAAAAAATGGTGGACGTTCCAGTGGAGCAGCAGCATAGCATTTACTCTTGCAAGTGGACGCAATGCGATTGGTCAACTAAACTTCAGTGATCGTCAAGCTTCGCTGGCGAAAGTCGTAAAATCAACGAAGAAAATGCTGAACGGCGAATAAAGAGCAATGATTAGAGTGAACGTAAAGCATAAAAACGTGGTGAAAATACAACAAACAAAAAAAAAAAAAAAACACACAGAAAAAGAGTTAATGAACAACAACTATGAGTACAGTTGTAAAAAAAAATGCAGGCAGGCATTAAAATGAATGTTGCCAATGGAGCGGGCAGCAACAACACTTATAAGTAAATTAACAAGTGAGACAACGCTTCATTGAGCGACAGCGACAAAAGCAGTCAACCAGCCATTGACAGTAGACTCGAGCAATGAAGAAACAAAAAAAAAAAAAAACCAAAGCAAAACAATTATAATGACGAACGAAAGAGTTTAAAGAGTTGAAAGTCCGAAAATAAAAGTCAATAATAATCTTAACAACTCAAGCATCAAACGAGCAATGAAAGAGGTGTTACCATTGTTCCAATATTTGCCAATATTAATCTACTAAATGGGGGAAATACACAAAGCCACAACAATGATGACATAAATAACTAAAGGCTAAAGATATGGAAAGGCAAATAGTGAAAAGCGCAGCGATTTTTTATGATAAAAATGGGGCAGTGCAGAAGTTTCCTTCAATGTAATCTATAAGCGAAATTTAGACAATTAAATTAAATAAAATAAGATTTTGGAATGGCTTTATTATCTGAATGCAACAAGATGAAAATATTCGAAGCGAATTCATTAACAATTAAATATAAGCTATAACCGTTACGGCCCCTAAAATTTCGTTATTGCCTAGATCGTTTCGCGATTTTTTTCAACAATACATATACAAAGTTGCACATCAGAATTTAAAATATTTGAGAGGATACAGGGATTAAGCTGTGTACCAAGTTCCATTGGGATATTGAGATACCATATCTGATGCGATCCAATTTTTACATTGGCTATATTACAAAAAAAAAATACCAACAACAAATTTAATTCAAAAGAAAATTATTAAAAATTCATAAATAAGATTCAGTTAGAGCGCCATGAAAAACTATTCAATAGTGACGGAGATTAATGAGTTCAAATAGATAAACAGACAGACAAATATTCTAACAATGGTACAAATGTATTCTATTAGATTCCCTGCATCACCTTTTCAATAATCATTTTAGAGAAATTTTCAATCTGCAAGCACGTTTTTTTATAGTTTTATTATAGAAACCTGACCGGGGAAAGTAACATCAAAAATTTCTAAACAGTTTTTGTCTAATAGCGGCCACTCCTCGGCACGCAATGGCAAACCTCCGAAAATACATCTGCCATTCGTAGTCAGTGTAAAATTGTAGATCCTTCAGTTTGTTACAACATCGAGACGTACACCACAAATTGTAGCAGAAGTTCGGCCAAACTCATCAAGCTATGATGTAAGCGCCAAATTATTACTATTATTATTAAGCGTCAACCAAAAATGCTTTTACTTTCTCTAATTTATTTCAAATTTAAAATATTTTGTCAATTAAGCGAGCTTACAAAAGGTTCGTATTATACTTTTTTTTAAAAGAGTTAAAGGATATTCATTTATGCAGTGTGTAAAAAAAAAATTAATAGACATTTTTACCAGCAAAGCTTTATTTTATATTCGAAACATTTTATTCTGGCCAGTGCTTGGAATTGAAAATTTTGTGTAGTGCTAGGTTTTCGTTTCAGCAATCCTTGTTTTTCTTTTTTGATCATTAAACTCGAAATTTGTTTTTTTTTTTAATTTGTTTACTTATATAAATACTTCAAACACATTTTTACAAATTTATCATCTATGATCTTATATGCGATTTTTTTAATATTTTACCTTCCACTAAAATCTGGAGCAACATTTTACTGTAATAGAAGTTTTTAAGGTTTTTGAAGAAATCTATATTTCGGAATTTTTTTTTTTTTTGATTTAACTATGTACATCTAATTTGTTTATTCGTTAGCACTTAATATTACTAAATTTATTTGTTGTAAATTTTTTTGCAGCTTCGATAAGTGAAGTTTTGCACTGAAAGTTGAAGACCATTGTCATTTTTTACATTTTTGACTATTCACTTTTGCAGAGATAATGAAAGGTGGTTGACCCTTCTGGCAGAAAGACCCTCCAAAAAACAAAAACCAAACTTTGAAAAGTCGGTATCGGCTTTAAAATCCTCTATAAAAAATCTATTTTACTATACAATTTCACCTAAAATGTAGACGAAAGCTTTGTACGATTAAATCCAAATTTGACATAAATACAAATAACAAGTAGTTACATATAAAATTTGATAACAGCTCTGTTAAAATGTAAAATTTCCATTAACGAATAAGAGCATAAATCTCGCTTGCGTTTTTTTCTCGCGGTTATGGCTCGATATATTGCATACTAGCTTTTACCCCTGGGGTGTGCTCGCATGGCATTCGACTTAACGTTATGAATTCGAATGTAACGGAAAAGGAAATAAATAATTTCACCAAAGGTAAAACAGAAGATGAAGATGAATTTATTGTTAGAAATGCACAACCGAATCAAACGATGCGGACATTAGGAAGCCTCATTTTCATGATAAAGTTTTCTTAACACTACATCCTTGGAATCCCATGCTACATGTTTTCTTTAACTTTATAAATTAATTTTTATTTTATTTTTTTTAGTAGATGTCAACCCTATCCAAGGGTGTTTCGAAAATAAAGCTTTCTTAACATTCCTACGTATAATACTCATATTTCTATATTTTATTTAACTTATTATAATTGTAATTGATTTTTAAACCCCCCTCCAAAAAGCTTTGAAATTTAGTGTTTTATTAATATATGTATAAAATAAATTCACTTTTAAACAGATGACAATCTTCATTTGAATTCATTCATTTGTTTGAATGAATTTCAAATTTCCAAAAGGAGGCAGTTCCTTGAAATAAATCAGTTCTAGCTTCAATTATCTTTTGAATTTAGTAGAATTTAAATTCTGTAAACAGGTTGCAACCATCTATATTTCTCGAAAGGGGTTTCCTTAATCTTTTTTCGTTTGACACCAGTATGATAGAATTTCCGTTACCTGTAGTGCGATTCACTAACTTATTTTAAAGATATTCGTTTGGGTAACTCAACTTAACCAAAATTTTAGCGACCCTGCTATTCAGTAGCCATTTTTTAACGATTTTCACATTCGCCGAATCAGCTGTTGATGTTAGCTAGTCGATGACCGAAAACTAAACGACAACAAATTTTATGATGTTAACTCAATCGAGAAAAGTGAAATTCGTGATTTCAATTTAAATAAAAGATAAATTTTAAATTCAGTGATTTGTTTTCTTGTAATTAAAAAAGGAACATTAAATAATGTCGTTTAAATATTTGGCATATGATTTATCACGAGGTGATGAAGAAGTAAGCGCTCCAACAGTGGATCGACGTTTACTCCGAGATGTGGACAATCCCTTTCATCTAAATGCAACAGACTTTCAAAAACTGTATCGGTTAACTCCAGACTTGGCTGAATACCTAATTTATCAGCTTAATAACCAAATAAGAGGATCCAGAATAACAGCAATATCAACTGAGAAACAGGTAGATCGTGTAATCTTTAAGCCTGTATGCAATTTTAAATTTTACTTTTATATTGGTAGGTTCTAGCGGCGTTAAGGTTCTTCGCAACTGGTTGCTATCAACGACTCGTAGGTGAACAATGGGGAATATCCATGAGCCAGTTTTCCGTAATCCGGCATTCATCGGGTAACGGATGCAATCAATAATTCGTTGTTTCCCCAGAAAGTGAGGTTTCCTATGACCCAAGTGGAACGCCATTCTGCTAAAGAAATGTTTGCTTCGGCGTCGTCTCCCTTTGTGGGAGGCTGTATTGGAGCCGTCGATTCCACGCACATATCAATTTTGCCACCAAGGAATCATGAGGAGGCTTATGCCAACCACCACATCTACTATTCAATTAATATGCAAATGGTAAAAGCAAACTTTTACAAGGATCCATGTATAAAAACAGAAATATAGTTTAGTTTTAATATATATATAGATAAATGATTATAATTAAAAAAAATTAAATATATGTATGTAAATCCTAAGCACGCTGGAGCACAACGCGAAGTTTGAAAACGATAACCGTGGCATATTTGCAGGTTATTCCGCATATTCCTTGGAGTCGAGTTGATGACTATTCTAACAAAACACTCATAGAAGAGCCCGGAATTCTGCTACAATGGATCATTGCAATATATATAAAGAATTTTAAGTGTTTGTAGTTTAAACAAACTAATATCTATTTCACTTTAATGAAATATAACAAAATCGCTCTGATTTATATTTGGCAGCAGGCATTCGTTTGTTTTTTTTCTATTCCTCTTTGTGCTTTTCGCTTATTTTGACATTTAGTTTGACAGAGATGCCACTCTTTATCACTTTGAATAAATACAACGAAACAGCTGTTAAGTGTCGTTAAGAATAAGTTAGTGAATCGCACAATCGTTAGAGCAAACGGCAAATATTGCCGCTAAAAATAACAATTGTCGTACCGTTTAAAGTTAGTGAATCGCACTACTGATCAGTTTATTTGAATCAACGGTTCTTAAAAGGTGGCAGCCTTCATCAAACATACTTTCATATAAACTTCCTCGTATCACAGTAATACTGTAATATTTCAGTAAGCTTACAAATATCATTGAATTAATGTTTGTAAACACGTGGCAACACTCTTTAAATTTATTTTCATAATTAGGTTTTGTTAAGAATATTTCCTTTGAATCCCATTACATTATATATTTCCTTTAACTTAATAATTTCATTTAATTACCTATTTTAAGCAGGTGGCAACTCTCTCCAAAAGTATTTATAAGATAAAGCATTCGACAAACTCTTTCGTTTGCGGTCAAAATTTAAATATTTGATTTAATCTATTATAGTTTCAATTAATTTTTTTAACAGGTGGCAACCCCCTGAAAAATAATTTATGAAAATAGGTATACTTAACGCTTTTAATTTGGCGCTCATATTGTTAAATGTCTTTTATTTTTTAAAATTAAATTAATTTGCATTTTAACAGATGGCAACCTTCTTTAAAAACGTTTGTGAAATTAAAGCTTTATTAAGCTTCATATTGCATTATTTGATTTCGATCGTTGCTTTAACTGAATTTAACCTTTTAATCATGTGCTAACTCTTATCAAGATCTATCTTGTCGTTATATAGCAATATGGGATTTAACTTAAGTACTTAATTGACTATAACTTTTTTAAAAGGTGTCAACTTTCCATCTATCATAGCCTATGTTATAGCGTAGAGGTAGGGCATTTATGTGCTAAATTTTGTACAATTCCGTACAGCCGTTTAGCCTGAAATTATAACAGCTCACTCACTCACAAACTTTCATATTTATAATATAAGTAGGATTTCTTGGTCACGTATTTGCTTTTTAATTTCTGTGAACTTTTACGTACTTTGTATAAAGTTTGTTACTGAGTAGAACACGAGCAAATTTTTTCTGAAGAATAAAGTTTAGAGTTGGCTTCTTGCGAGATTTCTGGAAGTAACGATCACGACACTTTCAGAGCGGAGCTTATGTGTTAAGATGCACTATAAAAATTATGCCATGAAAGTTTACTCTAAAGCTTTCATTTTGCTCAGACATTTATAATTGTTGTAATCAACCATTCTACTATTTTCTACTGTTTTGAAAACAACTTTGGCTAACTTTTGCAAACCGTTCCAGAATTTCATTATTGTTGTGGTATACTTTCAGATGGTTTGAGTTGCCTAAAAATTGTCGCAGTGTTATTCAAAGCATTGAAATACATTAAAATCTTTCTTTTAACCCCCTTTAGATTTATGTATGCGTCAATTGTTATTACTGTTATTTGCAGTGTGCTGGGTATAAATAAAAACAGAATTCCCGAAGAGAGGTCGTCTATGTTTGCCATAGCTATTTTCTATCCAATATTCACAACCTTCAAAAACCACAAATATATTATTTATTTATCAGTCCCATCAAAAACTGGTTACACTAAGCAATTCCGTTCAATAAATGAAAATAATAATGGATGCGAGCAGTCGAGCTCCGAATGCTGCTACAAATATTTATTCAATAAATTATCGGTTTAGAGAAATTGGTGCAGCGTTGCAGGCAATGGACTGTCGCACACACACACCAACACATATGCATTTGTATTAGTTATTCACAGTCCATAAGTTGCGCTGGAAGTTCGTTACAATATTGAAATGAATTTCACCAAGGTGCAATAATCATAACAATAAATTTTCTGAAAAGAAAAAAAAAACGACGTACGAAGAAAAAACAAGACAACAAGTGCAACATTCTATAGCAATTTTCTGTGCTTGTTTTTTGTAATTGTTGTTTCCGCTGCCGCTGCTGCTGCTACTGTTGCTGTGGTTGTTGTTGTTGTTGTAATGTTGTTGTAACAGCTTAAAGGTGTTAATGAAATTAGCAGCAAAAATAGCTATGACCTGTTGCTTTCCACCTTCTTACCGCTCACCAACTGCTGCTACTGCTGTTGTTGCTTACTGCCTTTTTTGATTTTGTTATTCTCGTTGCTGGCTAGACGTCCGGCATCGCTAAGTGTAAACATTTAATTTTATTGTGCACACAACTCTGGTGCTTAACCTGTGTTGCTTTGAGGCGCATGCGCGCGCTTTGTCTTCGGCAGGCAATTGCTCCGTTTTGCTAAGCTAATAACAATAAGAAGATGGAGTTGCAGAGCGGCGGGTAAGTAGAAGCGGTCAGCAGCATTTTCTGCAGTAGCAACAACAATTACATGCATGCGCTGTTGAATTTCACTAACAGCAAACTATGCCCCCATCCCCATTCTCACGGCACTGCACTTTGCTGGAAGTCAGCGTTCGTGGTCGATTTGTTGTTGCATTGCATTTTTCTCTTTCTCTCTCTCTGTTATTTTCATGTTAATTGATAAAATTAACAAAAACAGCTGCCGCGCATTTGGAATTTCTTCTCACTTTCCTCCTACAGCAGCTCCATCGCCGATTCACCACTTTTCGCCCTGGTTGCCGCGGTCCATTCATTTGCCGCTAACACTACCATTTTCCTGCTATCTGTTGTCTGCTACCTTTTGAATTGTACACAAATATTTGTTGTAGTTCATTTGTACTGTACTTTTCGTTTTCATTTTTTGTTTTTTTGTTACTACATATTTTCTATTTGTGTTAGGTTTCTCCATTTAATTAGTGCAATTAAGTATTTAGAGCGCATGCGGTGCATTTTTTGTTTGCTTTTGTTTTAATACCTTTTTCCTATTTTTTTTTTCTTCTGTGTTCAGTTCAAATTTATGTATTTATTGTTTTATTATTTTTCCAAGCAGCATTTGAAACATTTTTTTGGCAAAACATCGTTCACAAGATTTTGAAACATATTTATTTAGTTTTCAAGGAATAACTAAGCTTTGTTAAGAATTTTGGTCTCGGTAATGAAATTTCTCGCTCTGTTATTAACATAATACTATGAGACATATTTTGCCAACTCAAATCAGCGCAGACTTTGTTAATATAACCCCAGTAATAAAACTCTCGATGAGTTTGTAAATGTTAGTCGGATTTTTTCTTATTATTCAGTGTTGTAATTTTAGACTTTTGCCGGCTAGATCTAGCCATTATTATTTGCCTTTAGCCGCAAAATTTGTATTTAATCTCTAGCCCTTTGTTTTTTTTTTGCTTTTTCTTAAAAATATTTAGCTCCCTTTTGTGCTGTAAAAAGAAATGTTTTTGATTACTTAACTCAGGAAAAATTAAAGTCCGATGGTAATCAAATAAATGCCCTCGAAATGCAATGAAAAAAAATTACAATTATATCAGTAAAAAAATATACAAGCTCAATCTACTGTAGAATTTTGGGCAGAGGTTCGCAAATTTTATTATATGAGCATTGGCAAAGCAAAACAAAGAAAATAAAATAAGACAGATTTTGCCAGAAAAAGGGTGGAATGGCAACACTGGGTATAAATAGATTTAGTATTAAAATATTAAATGCAATTCTAAGTATTAGATATGGCTTAGAAAATAAGGAAAAGTGTAGTAATGCGTACTCTATAAATACTTGAATTAATTTAACGTAAGAATAAACCACCTCGTACCTTAAAACTACACTATTTTTTAAGCTTTTAAAGCCAATATCAATAAGTGAAATCGCACAAATTTCTTTTTATGAAATTGGTTTGAATTGTTGATTTATATGGTTACATTCAGAAAAATTTTGATTTTGCCGTTTTTAGTATTTTTATTTCGCCTAGTTAGCTTTTTTTTAGTATTTTTTAAAAATACGTTAATTGACTACAAATAGTTTTAGGCGTTAAACCTGACAATATATAGATGCATTTAATGGTTTAGCTTACCAATCACAAAAATTATTCTAGCAATAAAATAGATTTAAATTCCTTATATCAAATTGCAGCTCTTCAAGAAAATTTACAGCAAAGGCAAACTAGTTTTTCAAGCATCAGCGATAATTAAAAATATTTGTTGTGATTTTTCTTGAGAGCTGGATACTTAGCGTCCAAGCGGTTATTTTCACTGTAGGCCATGTTAGATAAGGAAAACGCATTTAAAAATAGTTTCTTGTGAAAATGGGTGCATTCTTCGGTAACTAAATGAGCTATGTTCGAGAATCCAATCCGCAAACTCAATAAATCGTTGGATTTTCAGAAAACACCTATGGTGCAAACGAATAAACTGAACAAAGGATAAAGTCTTTGGAAGTTATCAAAAGAGTCGAAGGAGTATTTTAGCGGATGAAAACGTCCATTAGGTGAAGAAACCTATCCAGTTCAGATGGTCAATATATGGGTTTATGTACTGAAGTTTGGATTTGATTTAGGTAGCTGTATGAATGACAAATTACAAAATACAAATGCATTGTTATAGACGAAAAACCTACTGCTCTCAAAAGTTCAAATATATTGCTGGTCAAGATTTATATAATGCTGTAAGTCGCCAAGATGCTCCAGAAAGCTGTAAATTGAAAATGAAGTTCAAGTTCCAAAAACGGCACATCTTTTGGCAAGTCATTTGTTCCTGTGGCCGTAAAAGCAGCCATTTTATCACAGCCGATACAATGAACGTCCACATTTATCGAGATGAATGCCTCAAAAAGTGTCTTCTGTCATTTATTAATAGCCATGATATCAGACCACTGTTCTGATCGGAGCAACGATTTTGCAATCCACCAAAAACCCCAGAGCTGCGTCCGCTTGAGGAATATTGGTCAAACGTGAAAGGAATATTGAAGGAGACAGGTGATCTGGTAAAAGATATTAGAGAATTTAAAACAAAGTGGTCGTGGGCATCGTGTAACTTCAATAATGCACTCGGACAAAAGATGATGGCGCGTGTGCGATGAAAAATTCAATCACTTGCATGTGGAGCAAAAAAACAAATAATATTTAAACATTTTAATAATGTCCAAACACCAAGGTATTACAATTGAAATAAATTTGATTTCAAAGCCTTCTGGTTATTTTCTTCTGGTAGTAATTTTTAAGTATCGCTGTTTGGGTGTGTTCACTATTTAAAAGCATTAGTAAAAATAGTTGTAGAAATTATAAAAATAGTGATAAAAAATAGGGGTATTTATTAGTATTAGCATTATTAAAAATATTGGTAGAATTAGTAGTAGTAGCAGTAGCAGTCGAACTGATAGTAGTAGCAATCAGTAGTTGTAGCAGTTAGTAGCAACAGTAAGCACAACTAATAAGTACTGTGTTTGTTTTTTCTCATATGGCGTCATGTGGAGACATCGTTACGCAATATCAACACGCGATCGTTGCGCGATGTAAAAATCACTGTCATGCCCCTAAAGAACTTTTACTTCTAAAGCGTAATTGAAATAACTGTTTAATACACCAGATTTTTATAAATCCATTAAAAAGTAGAGGATGCTTTTTTCCTTGGTATATAGAGACTACTGATCTAATTTTTTAATACTACACACTAAGTTTAAAAGCTTTAAAACAAAACAAGTAAATGGCAAGGTATCCATCCATCTATTCTCTACCTATCGTATTAAGCTTTGCTTGTTCTATTTCATAACTCATGTTTCTAATAGTTCCAATTTAATGCGTGACAAGTCATGTATCAAGCACATTTTGTACGTTTTCCTACGTTATACGAACGCTTGTACTATCTATCTACTATTTTAGCCTATCTTCAAACACACACACACACACACACACTTATAGTTTGAGCCAAAATGCATGCGTATTTATGTCTAACTTTTACGCCATTACTCTCAATTACAACAGGTATTACAATTTACAAGCGTCCGCATAAGACTTTCACTCTACACGCACGCAACGCAACGCAAAGCAACGCAATGGGTACGCCGGCTCCCATCCCCCAAATCAAAGATAAATACGTGCGCTGTTGTTGCTACAACCTCGAGATGTGCAATATGTACAAAGTTACAACTACACTAAGTGTGTGTTTGTGTGTGTGTAGATGTGTGCTTGTAGTTTCGCGTACGTGCCCTCTTAGCAAACCAACCAAATAATAGTCGCAAAAATGTTATATGTATGTTGCGGTCGCCTAGACGGCTAGTCGACTATGTGCGATCGTTGTAGATGCGCTATAATTTTCAACAAATCAAAAGGCGCAACTAATGTTGCTAGCAATGGGTGCAACAAGCAAATAAAAGCAACAACAAATCAGAAATTTACAACAACAAAAAATTACAGAAAAAATATAAAAAAAAGCCAACTAAATGGAAGTTAGACTACGTGTAGCAGCAGCAACAACAACAAATCAGCTATAGCAACGGCCGCAACAGCAGCAAAATGTTGCACATGCGTTGCGGATTTTATGTAGCGCTCGACGATTTACCGATTTACTGATTTTCCGCTTAAACGTCAAATGGTCAAATAGCGTCAAATGGATTGTGGTAATGCAGTGGAGCCCTAGAGAGTAGCCTGTCCATACTGCGGCATCGGTTGTTGCTTGTAAATATGTTCAACAAGTTGTTGCAACGCGCATTTACCACCGCTACGGCTCTTACTCTAATATTTTTGCCGCAGCCTTAAATTTGAAAAAAAAACAAACAAACAAAAAAAATAAAAAAATAAAACAAAACAAGCAAACGCTATGCGTACTGTACTGCTCGTTATTAAAAAGTGATTTACTCACTCGTTCGAAAAGCGGAACAGAAATCAATGAATTGATTTTAAGGTTACGGAGCAATGGCAGTGGATTGGAAAGAGTTGTGGTATAATGTGGAAAAAATTGGCCATAAATTGTGACAGACTTGAATATTGGTTGAAGGCATTTATTATTAAAGTAAAATTAATTTGGCTAAAAGCGGAGTTTTGGTGGGATGAATTTGTGGTCACAGATTATTAAATGGGCTATGTACATTGGATATACGTTTGTTTAGTATATGCTGTTCAAATGCAGCTAAAAATGAAATATATTATTTGTGTGCGTCCACGTGAAAAGGGCCCACTTTTTCGCATCTAATGTCCGAGATATATAGATTTTTCGATGCATGGATCGAATTTCGTAATTTTTTATTATGGTTTATTATGAAGCTATATACATTTACGCGTCGAATGATTAGCTTCCTAGGTATAATAGAAGTAATTAATTTTATTTTTTGAAAAAAAAAAGAAAAGGGCCCACAAGGGACAACCTTCAACTTCAAATTGATTTTTCTCAATTAGTCATTTTTCGGAAATTCACCTTCAAAGTTCTATATTTCCCTCAATTCTTCAGTTAGGATGGTCTAATTTGTCTCAAAATGTTCGGAAATCAACCAGAAAGACGCCTATATGCATAACTCCAATACCGCCGAAGTGGGCCCTTTTCACGTGGACGCACACATTTCATAGCAGAAAAAGTTAAATTAAATTTCTTAAAACAAAAAGGTGGCAACTTTCTTATACACTGGTTTAAAAATTATTTGGCGAAATACATACGGAAGGTAGTCCGATTTCCTGTAACTTATTACTATTTTTTTTATATTCCATTTTTTGTACAGTTGGCAACTCTTTCCAAAAATTTTCCGAGACTACCTCTTTCGAGCTAACGCAACAAACGCTTCGAGATGTATCCAAGTGGTTCAACCGCTGTGGGCTAAGGGTCAGCTCAAGTAAGGTGGAACTTGTTCTCTTTACGAGACGATATATGATGCCTTCGGTAACTCCACCGAAACTAAAAAAGGTACGATCAAACAGGTTCTTTAGGAAAGATAAAGCATTGATATTGCCGGTTGCTGCTTGAAAACTGCTACTATGAGAATATATATATGTAAGTATATATGTACAAGCTGATGATAGATGGAGTCACAAAACGACTTGTCAAACCTCAAGCAGGCGTAACCTAAGTGGGGCCGGAAACGTTCTCTAACGCAGCTAGAGCTTTAACCGGGTACTGTCTGATAGAAAAACAAACTAAAAGGCTACACGTACCTTGTGCAAAAGCAGGCTGCGGTATCTGCGATCACCGTTTCTGGGCTTAAAGAGGTTTAAAACACCGAGGTTAATGAGGCAAAATGGTTTAGTGAGGGGTAGTCTTTCTTCGGATGGTATTAATTGTTGCAGTTACACAATGGGCCTTTTATTTATGGCCTAAGTGTGCGGCCGTTGACTACCTACCTCACCTCTTTCGTATCAAACTAGCAATGTAATATTTCATTTGAATTATTAATTAAATATAGTTGAAATGGAGATAACCCTCTCCAAAAATAGTTTTCAAATTAGGCGTTCTTCAAATTTTATCATTCAAACCTACGAATAAAAAATGCCACATTTTGATAATTTGAAATCAGTTGTCAAAGAGGAAACAAGAAATGGTTAAACAACAACGTGTTGTGATTTATCCTTTATAATATTTTATAATTAAATAGCTGAAAAAATAGATTCCCTCGAATTTGCTTTAATAAATTAAAATTAAATCGCATAACGAATTTTGGGTATATTACACCATTTTTCGCGCACCAACTGGTGAACTGGTGACCCCAAACTATTCCGTTCGTCTGCCACTTTTGCCAAACCACTGTGTTTCGCGCATTTTGTGGACCCTTGTGAAGAAAATTAGTACGAAACTCAAAGATTTGACATTACCAACGGACTTAGAGATGCCACTCTACGAATTTCGAATTTGAATTCGTAATATTTCGAACTCAGCTATGCAATTTTTTATGTGTTCTTAAATCCCTTATGTTCGAACTAAATATATTAGAAAAGTTACAGCTGACAACCCGGTTCAAAAATATTTTCGTAAAGAAATCTTTGTAATCCCCTTTGAACGGATATTGATGATATTAGATGGGTATAGGGCCGGTGCAATAAAAAATACTTTAATGAAAAATATATACGCTAGATGACACCGGAGGTAAGTTACTCAGAAAACCTGTATTTATTTCCGATATTAATAATATTAGAGGGGTATGATGTTGGTACTATAATAATTACATAAATACTATTAGAAATGTTGAATGGGGCGAGAAATGGGATGCGCTAGGTGGTGCTGGAGGCGAAATCACGATTTTTGAACCGATTGTGATGAAATTAGAAAGATATAATGTGGGTGAGACGAGAAGAACTTTTATAAGAAATGGATCTGCATGATGGCGTTCGCATGCCGCAGGTTCGATTAAATATGCTTTTAAAGTCCGTTTTAGATGACATTAAAAACGTATGTATACTATATAAAAATCCATTGGATATCCCAGTGGCTGAGATTTCAAGCAAGTCCATGTTTATATTTTGACTTAAAAAATTTGCAATTTATATTGGTTCAGATTTAACAAAATAGCTACCTACTCTGCATGTGGTGCTACGCAAATCATAAATTTTAATAAAAATTAAATTGCTATTTTAATGGCATTCGGGTATAGAGGATACATGCATAAGCTAAAATAAAAATATAATTTTCATTCAAAATTTTAGTATTTAAATCTCGCCGATAACGTAAAATAAAGTAAAAGAAGCAGGCTATGTCAGAGACACGGCCATTAAGTTTAACGTAGAATACGCCATCCGATAAGACAGAAAACATATGTAACAATAAATGATAGATAATACAAGCAAATGAATTTCTTTATTTGATAGTTACTTTGGATGATATACATAAGCTTATGATAGGAAAAATAGGATAAAAATGTTTTTAAATTATCAATTAAATTTCTCGCAAAAACGAAGTCAATGGCTGTTATCAATAGTAAAGATAAATCATAAATAACATACGCGAATCAATTTTATTATTTTTTTTGCAGTGCTTGGCAGCATTTTCTCTTCTTTTACTCTACTTTAACTTGCCCGCCTAAAATTATGCAATACAAAGAAAGGGCTGCCCAAGCCATTTAAATCGCCCAACAGCAAACACTCAACCAAACACCACACACATATTTGTGTGCATGTGTTTATACAATTTTCATTTGAGTAATTTAAATATTAGGAAGATATCAACCAACATGAAATGTATGTCAAACGAAAGCTAACATCTTCACTTGACTACAAAAAAAAAAAAAAAAAATTAATCGAGCCGTTTCCTTATAATTAAAGAAATAGAGATTACAGACGTATTCTACGCCAAAAACAAAAAAATAATAATAATTCCATTATGCAATGCGGATACTCAACAATCCAACACTAACTGCACCTGTGACTTTTGCTATGCACATAATTTTACCTAATTAGCGCATTGAAATGCAACACAACAACAATAGAAAAGAACTTTATAATAACAAGATATAAAAACTATGAACACATTTAACCTTATGGCTTAGCACAGCACAGCTTGTACAGCCGTTGTTAATATAACAATTACAACAACAACAATAATAGCGACAACTTAGCAATTGGCGATAATAACAACAAAGAAAAAACACAAGTTGTGGCGAGTTGGCGGCTTCGAAGGTAACTTTGTGAGCTACTAAGTAGTTACATACAAACATACACACATACATATGTAGGAATTTTTAAGTATGCACATTTATGCTTGTGTGTGTGTGTGTGTTTGCGAGCTATAGTTGCCAATGTTATGACTATATGTATTGGTGAGTTCACAAAAGCCAGCCAACATAGCACGTGAGCGCCACACACAGCCGGTTGCCAAAGGGGCGAGGGCAGGCGGATTCACTGCTCCCAAACCAATATTTAAATATATATATATATATATATATATAGATACATATATAATGTTATGTTGTGTGTGTAAACAGTATGTTAGTGTTTGTGTCAGTTGCATAAACTTGTACGAGTACATATTGGCATTGCGACCTTAATGTTGCAGCATATTTATCGCATATCAAAAATGCAATAAATTATTAAATGTTGGGAGAAAAAAAAATAACAACACTAACCGCATAAAATCGCTATTTAAGTTCATTCATTCAAGTAGTTACATATAGAGTATAGTATAACGATGTTGATGCCTCCTAGCGTTTGTTCGCGAAATATATTTGTGTTCGTAATTCGTAAAATTTAAATAAAAATCATGTTGGACATTGTTTTTATTTATTTTATTATTAAATATTACACTCAAAATGTGGATGCCTTAATCAAATATATTAGCTTTGGAGTATTTGATGAAATAAATTTGGGTAAGAATTTATTGTTAAATAATGACATCATACAATATTAAAAATGAGGATAGAAATATTGCGGTGGCTATAATTTGCAATACTCTCTATCTATTACCACAAAACCTGTTGTTGCAAATATAACTTACACAGGGCAAAAATACCACTTAAAATGTCCTATAAATCCGAACGAAATTTAGCAGATTTCTCTATGATTTTTTCCACTAAGAATCCTTTCTTATTATGGCTGGATATGTCTTTAAAATAAAATCAAGAAGATAATCTGTAAAACTTGGATGAAAACTTTTCAATGAAATGAAGAAGGTGACCCGTTGATTTGAGATCAAACCTTTTTCAAAGAAATCTAGTAGATAACTTGTAAAACTAACTAAGAGTGGAAATCTTGGCTTTCATTAGAATCTTTTTTTAATTTTAATACGCCCATTATCTTATCAATTTGATTACCACCGAAATTTTGTTGCGTATATTATTTACTGAAAATAAATATCACAGTGTTTTTTAAGCTTCTTATTGTTATTAAATTTAAAGAACAATGTGCTAATGATCTCGACTCATGCGAGACCTAATGGATTAAAATATAATCTATGACCGTGTTACGGGTCTAAAAAATGTAACTTTGAGGCCTTTATTGCGCATTTAGCAGCTTTAGATAATTATTTTTAATAACAATTATAACTTTATTTATTGAAAACTTCTGGAACTATACATAAGTAAATCAAAAAGTTGAATTTTAAAAGTACAACAATCCAAAAGCAATACTCATAATAATTAACTAAAAACAATATACAGTAGATTATTCGCAAAGTAAATAAGCCTTAGTCATTAAAATTGGTTGATGCAAAAATTTTTAATAATTTGAATTAAAATGGGATCTTTTAAAAATAAAAAAGTTTTTCTTATTAATAAATTCAATAAGATTCTAATATGATTTCAAACATAAAAGTAATTTGATTTCTTCTTAGAATTCCATATTTTTCGGCAAAATTCCATAACAATTAAAAATCAAGAACTAATTCGCATGTTTTTTGCCGCTTTCCTTTTCAAAAAGTTTTAGACGAAGTTGAAAAATAAAACTAAGAAGTAGAGCCTGAGGCTAGGTTTGTATTAGGAATAATATGAGAAAACAACAATTTTTCAAAGTGGTAGAAGTCATAGCTGCTATTTCGGAGAATAGGTACGAAGTGGTAAGAGTAATGATAGCATTACAGGCGGCCGCCGTAGCCGAGTGTGTAGCGTGTGTGCGCTTCATTCGGTGGGTCCTTGGTTCAAATTTTGGCCGGGGCAACTAACATGGAAAATTATGAAGAAAGTTTTCTCTAATAGCGGTCGCCCCTCGGCAGGCAATGGCAAACCTCCGAGTGTATTTCTGCCATGAAAAAAGGTTAACACAAAAACAAAAAAGCATTCGCCATTCGGAGTCGGTGTAAAACTGTGGGTCCCTCAATTTGCGTTACAACGTCAAGGCGCACACCACAAATTGTAGGACAAGTTCGGCCAAAATCGCTTGAGTAGTTATAGCGCTAATTAAATAATAAAAAAAGTGATAACATTATAATTTTTACATTCGATAAGCGAAACAAAACTGCAGCAATTGAAATAGATGACTATAACATTAAAAGTGCAACTATACTTATATTAGATGGGATCCCATATGAAGATTATAAACTAAAAATAATAGTTTAGTAGATAAACTTTTTAAAATGCGATTCATTTGAAAGACCAAAAAAAATCAAGCTTACATCAACCACGGTATAGCCACCAAGGATTTATGGGCTCCTTAAAATACGCAAAGAACGAATACCACTTAGGCCAATAAGCTCAGCAATATAATCACTATCATATGATCTATGCAAATATATTGTTAATATTTTAAAGCACCTTATGGAAAACTCCGAATATAATATCAAGAATTGACTGGCTTTCAAGGAAAGCACAAAAAACTTATATTTGTGCCGATGAAGAACTTATTTGCTTTGACGTGCTCTCACTTTTTCCGAGCACGCCAATACAGCTAGCGCATGACACACTACTAAAAAAATGAATAAGAAGAAAAACGGATACAAAAATAAATTTTTTATGGACTACGTAAAATTTTGCATATAACGAAATAAATTTTTCAAATTTAATGACGCGATATTCGCACAATTAAAAGGCATTCCGATGGGATCTCCAGCTTCCACAGTTATTGCAGATGTACATAACGATAATGGCTTCTAACCGGCAAAACAAAAATTTTTAATTGGAAAGCTCGCTAAAAATAATTAATCTCTAAATACTTATTTATTTCGTACAAACAATTCAACTAATTTGATATTGTTTGAGCAAACTCCTTGGTGTGTTGTACATTTTCATACTACTTCCACAACTTAAAAGTGCGCAGGCACCAAAGAGCTCATTTGGTCAAAGAAATGATTGCATAGCGAAAATAAATTACTATCGAATTAAACACCATTTTGTAGTGGATTTTTCAAGTGACCAAAGTTGATTTAGATACACAAAATTTCGTGGTGAATATTATATGAATTTTTAACATAAATAAAATAAACAAAAACACGAGTTCACCTAAGTGATCGTTAATTATGGGAGTAAAAACGGTAATAGTCGTTAGCAGTAAGTAGTAGTAGGAATAGTGGATAGTAGTATTTAAAATTAGCACAAGTAAGAATAGTAGTAGAAATTAGCAGTAGCATTACATATTTAATTTAATTTATTGATTCAGTCTACAGGTTAACCTTACAGACTATTACATATACATAATTACTAATTTATTACAGTGAAAATATTTAATTTAAATCTAGATATAGCGGCATTGAAATCCATCACATGCGCATAAATATTACATAAGCGTATGCTACGTGCAATTGGTTCATTATAGCCATAATTAGTTCTATGGGACGTTTCGGCAAGCAACCGGTGGTGTCTTAACTCACGCGATGAGGTGTTAAAATTAATCAAACTACGTAGTTCATCGCACTCAACCCTGTGGTTAACTAAGTTGTAGACAAACATTAGCGCAAAGTAAATTCTCCGGTCTTCCAAGGATTGTAAGCCGAGAAGTTTCCTCCTACTATCATAGTCTGGCACACCGCATGGCCAGTTTAATTTGAATAAAGCAAATCTAGTAAAAGGTCTTTGAACTCGTTCAATTTTTCTACGGTGGGACAAATAGTAAGGACTCCACACAAGACAACAATAGTCCAGGTGACTCCTTACTAGAGAAATGTAAAGCGACTTCAAAGTGTAAGGGTCTTTAAAATCTTTCGAATTTCTTCTTATGAATCCCATCATGGAAAGTGCTTTAGCAAGAACAACATCAACATGCCTGTTAAAAGTTAGTTTCTTGTCGAAAATGACCCCAAGATCTTTGATTTCCTCCAAACGACTCAAAATGGCATTGTCTATTGAATAGTCAAACTCAATCGGATTAAGAGCTTTGGAGTAAGACACCACATGACATTTTCCTGTGTTAAGGAACAAATTATTAGCGGTACACCACTGCTGGAATACCACAAAATCGGATTGTAAATTACGGGAGTCACTTAGATTACATATTGGCATAAAAACTTTGACATCATCGGCAAACATGAGACATTTCGAAAACTTGAAATGCTGGGGTAAGTCGTTTATAAACAATAAAAACAAAAGCGGTCCGCAGTGAGTGCCCTGCGGTATCCCAGACCATGCATTCACGATGCAGTCCGATTTCGTCGGCCCAATCTTCACTAAAAGCTTGCGGCCTACCAAATAACTTTCCAGAAACTTCAAAAGTGTTCCTGCGATTCCATATAGGGAGAGCTTGTGTAGTAAAACAGAGTGGTGAACTTTGTCGAAAGCTTTAGAAAAGTCAGTATAAATGACATCCATTTGATATTTCTGCTCCAAAGCAGTCAAAATAGAAGTAGTAGGAAATAGAAAAAATGTTAGAAGTGATAATAATAATAGTCGTAGTGATGGTAGTAGTAGCAGGATTTGTCGTAGTGTTAGTAAAAGTAGTAGTAATTAATAGTTGTAGTAATAGTTGTTAGTAGTCGTAATAATAAATATTATATTAGTAGTTACTGGTAGTTAGTAGTAGTAATTAGTAGTAGTGGTAGTTGTAATAATGAACCAGTCCCGAACTACTGAATGGTCCTGAAATGGTCCCGAAATGGTCCCAAGCTAGATATGTATATAAGTACTGATGAACATACATAGTACATATGTAAAAATATAACCATAGGTGCGTGCAT
Source organism: Anomoia purmunda (assembly GCA_951828415.1). Classification (NCBI taxonomy): domain Eukaryota; kingdom Metazoa; phylum Arthropoda; class Insecta; order Diptera; family Tephritidae; genus Anomoia; species Anomoia purmunda. Next base: position 23,754,087 of record OX639993.1, read on the forward strand.
ATACATATGTATGTATGTGGACATTGAAATAGGTGTGAGCTCAAATATAATTGTTTTGAGAAAAATTTCAATTATTTACATACTTTCAAGAAATCCATATAGTCATTAGTAGAAGTTCACCACAAATAAAAAAATTGGAATTTATTTGGGCACGTAGCAAATTAGTTTGATCCTTAAAATAGATGTGTCTGGCGTAATTTTAAAATTATTAAATTTTTACTCACCTACTCTAACCGAAAAGTAAATTTTAATGTTATACCAACTAACTTACTAATGAAAAAAAAAACAAATAGTATTGGGGAGGGAAGGCTAGTTCAGAAAGGAAAAACTTCCAAATTTATTGCTGAAACATTATGGCGTTCACAAAATTTCGTTACAAATGCTTTAAAAACACCAAAACTATTAGATCGTTGCTGGCAGAAACCCATCTATAACAACTGATAATTACATCTTATCCATGGTGAAGAAAAATCCTTTTGTATTGTCTAGGACAGTTGCAGAAGAAATTGTTAACATAATATCCAGTTGAACTGTTTGAAGCAGGTTAGCGAATGCAAACCTATCCGACAGAAAAGCTCGCAAAGTTCCTCTAATGAGAAATGCGAATTTAAAAAGTTGGAAGGACTTTGCCCTTTCCCAAATGAATTTTGTTCTGTTAATGACGCAAATAGTACTGTGCGCAGACCACAAGTTAAAGAGTTTTACATAAAGTTTACTAAACAGACGGTTAAACGTGTCGGCGTAAATATAATGATATGGGAATACTTTTCTTGGTACGCAGTCGATCCAGTTTATCGTATCGAAAACATCATGGATTGATTTGTTAATCGGAGTATACAGGAGGAAGCCATGTTACCGTATGCTAGGGAGAATATGCCTCTTGTAAGGAAGTTTCAACAAGATAACGACCCCAAGCATTCCTCTAAAACGGTGATGGTCTGGTTTCGGTAAAAAATGTCCGAGTTATTGTTTTGCCTAGTCAATTCCCCGATCTCAATCCAATTGAGAACCTTTGGAATGAACTCAAGAGAGAAGGTTCAAAGCATCAGTGTAGCCATAAAATTCAATTGTGGGAAAATATTGAAAAAGCATGGTACAATATACCCGTAGAAACATGTCGGAAACTCATCTCTTCTATGCTCTGAAAAATAGATGCAGTACTGAGAAATAATGTTGTATGTACAGGATATTAATTATATAGTTATATTACTTTTAGGTTTCCTGTGAATTACTTGCTACTTCATTTTAATGTAATTTACACCTATTTTAATGGCCAGCTGAAATAGGATAATTTTTCGTTTGTGTTACCGTACACAATTTTTATAAGTTTTTAAATCCTACAATGAACATATTTTCAATAACAAATGTTTATAGTTAAAAAGGTCTTACTTCTTGTTGAATTCAATGTATAATTTTTATGAAAATCTAACTATTTTTAAAATTAAATAACACACAACTATTTCAATGTCCATATGTGTATATACATACATACACAGTTATATGCCGTTACCTCAGTATTTATATTTTTTTTCGTATAACCATCATGTAATGAAATTAACTGCAAAAGCCTACGTAATGGCATTATCTTTACTACCAATAGCCGTGGCGTTCGATTGCAAGAGATTACTACATACTTTCGATATAATTGGCATCAGCAAATTAACAATTCGAAGTATTAAATTAGACTAAGACATTGCATTGCTATAGTAGACCACATCTTTATTTAAAACAAAAAATGCAAATGTCAGATAATTTTAATATTTCCCCGATGCAAAGAGTCATAAATTTGCAAGAATGTTTCCAGTATTGTTCAAAACAGAAATTCTATGCAATTCAATAAAGATAGTTTATACAGGATATTTTAATTGAATCATATCATAGCAATATTTAGTAATCGATAATTAACATGCGAACAATATTAACTGCTCGCCTCTGTTAGTCACATGAGCATAAAAAAATAAAACACTTTATCATTGCCTCGCATTGTCGGCAATGCCACTTTGACACTGTCAGCTCGTTAAACGTGTGACATTTGGCGCTGTCACTGGCGCACAAAAAGGTTACAAGTTGTTGTCATAAATTTCTGCGTACTTTGTTTTTTGGTTTTGCTCTTAGCTCGATTTACTTTTTTTTTTTTTGCTTCTCTTGGCAGCAAAACAAAACGAATAATAATTTTAATGATTTGTATTTACGTGTACAAAAAGTGGTTACAACTCGCTAAGCGCCAATCAACAGCAAAAGTGTCAAAGTGTTCAAATCTCGCGCGTATGGCTACTGTGCGGTGAACTGTCACACGGTCATTTTGACTCTTGCCGTTTGACTTCGAATTAAAATACACAAGGGGTATTATAGTATGGAAGTGAAGTTATGATAGGTTGCTGTATTAAATTTAATGAGGTAGTAGAGTAGTTGCTCTTTTATGTGTAGACAAATATACGCACACTAGCGTAAGATGTATATAAATCTATAGCTATGTTAAATTTTTAATTACAATTGCGTCGCTGTCTAGTATGTTGCATGCATTTTTGCGCATTTTTTTGTTTTTTTTTTGTTCGCACTTCGCTGCACGCTGACACGCGTTCGTTGCTTAAGTCTTTCGTTTGCACTCAGCTGCTACAGTCCAGCTCTGTGTGTCTGCTATAACGCGCAACGAAATTCATTCATTTTGATTTGTGTTTACGCGCTCCATTCGTTACGCTCAGTCGGCTATTTGAAATGCATAACAAAAAAGAAAATATGTGAGCAATTTTTTCATATCTGTACTATGCATGAAAAGTTTGAAAAGTAATTGCCTGCATAATTTTTGATATTTACGTGCATTATTGAGTTTTTCGAAAAGTTTTAGCAACTGTCAGTCTATTTACATTTTTACTGATAAGAAAATTCGTTTGATTTGTTGGCTGTTGTCAGCTCGATTGACAAATTGCTGAAAGCAGTAAATGATCGCAGATTTTTTATATTTTTATAAGTGTGTTTTTAAGCGGCGAAATATCTGCTGCCATATTTTTAGGGCTTCAAAATGTTAGAAAATATAGAAATAGTGTTCCAGCCTGCCTGCCGCCAAAGATGGATTTATGCGAAATTGCAATCCCTCTTTTTTGGCTACGCTGAGCAAGAATAAAAATTAAATTAGAAATAATATAATTTACACTTGGCGGAAAGGTAATTTCAACTTAGTAAAATGTTAATATTTCCTAATATTAAAATTATGATATTTTTTTGTTGAAATAACTTTGGTTAATAGCTGGATTATTTAAAGAATCTAAGTCGTTCAAGGAATTAGCTGCTCGAAGGAGAAGAATAATGTAAACATTTTTTTCTTCAACTCCGCAAAATATTAAAGAATTCCAAAACAATTCCGGCAGTATATAAAAAAAAACGCTTTGCAGTTTTACAACAAATAAAAACCTTTTTTCACACTCAGCCAGATATGCGCCAAAAATGTTCTTTCTACTCTCGAAGATTGCGTAGTAGGATCACAAAGTTATTCATATATTGAAAATGCAGAAAGCCTTTCAATTTTCAAGTAATAAATTTTCCAGTTGTATTTATTGTTTGAATGAGCTTTGGTTACACAACTAATTATATTCAAAATTTAAAACTTGAAAAGCAGACAAAAGTGAAGAGTCACGGCAAAGCGAATTTACAGTGACTTATAAAAGCATTCCCATAAAAGTTTTTCTTAAAATCTATAATGTTTCTACGCTAATTGCTTTCGCGTTTTCGGTAAGTTTCTGTAAATAAATATAGTGCATACTTCATTTAAAATCATGACAATCAAAATATTAAACTTATGCTAAACTGTGAAGTTTTTGAACACTCAGTTGTTATTGAATACTTCAGGGCGAACTCATATAAGGTGGTGTTGTAAATAGAGCTACAAAATGTCCATCGATTTTTTTTTTGCTTCTGCGTAAATTAAATTCATTTCATTTCATTTATTGATAAAAAAAAGTAATAAAACAAAATCGACACACAAAATCGCGAAATACATAATATGTACAAACACGATCAGATCCCGCCCAGATATAATCCAGACCCAAAAACCTAATGCATACAAGATACCTATAATAATAAACTGTTACCTCCTAACTTCACCCCACTCTTTGCTCTTCTATTTATACTTATACTATGTATCATTACTTTTATTCCTAAACATTTACATTAAAATGTAGATTTCTTGAAAATAGCTACATTTTTGGAAGACAACTATACATATAGATACTATATAGGGAAAACAATTAATGTTTTGTTCAATCTCTTTTTGAGGCCATACAAAAACAAATATTTATAACTTAATTTAAAAAAAATCAATAGAAACTAAAATGAAAGAAATAATTGCACGGGAAAAAACTATAATTATTCCAAAAACAATTTTTTTTTTATAATATGTAGCTACGCCATTGTGCCTACTATAAAAACATTTCTTATATTCTTTAAACAATCTATTTTTTCTTTCCTTCTTTTTGTTTTTTTGTGGGGTCGGTTAAGTTTCTGGTTAATTTTTTCTGTATCTAAATAATATTTGTATGCTTTTGGTTTATTAGTTAACTGCATATTTCTTATATATATGTAAATGGGTATATTTAATATCCCGGGAAAATTTTACAACAATGCACAAGGCTTTGGGTGAAAATACTTTGTGACTGAGGTAGACGGCGTCGCACGCACCACCAAACTGAAAGTTGCAAAATTGATAGAAGTAGGCCCCGACTCGCCCCCTCTTACTGTTTTCTATGGCATTTAACATTTCTTAATTAAATGTTAGCCTATTATAATGACTTACTCTTTGATTGTATCCTGTCGGGATTTATAGTTGGCTTGATTTTCCTTGTCTGGATATTGTGTTATCTGTATATTGTCCGGTCGGGGTTTCATTATGTCTATATTATCTTCTGTATGGATAGTTAGTTGCCTAGATTTAGAAAAAATTATCTGGATTATGGCTCGTCCGGATTTTAAATCGGGATTATGGTGTGCTCCGATAGTAACTATACATTATATGAATTCGTCTTGGAATATTCTGTACAATATTTTTAATTTTATTGGTATGTTTTTGCATGAGGTTGTGTTTAAAAAAATGTACGAAAAAGTTTTAATAAGAAAAAAATTTTTAAATAGCGATATGGAACCGATATGGATAGCGATATTTTTAAATAACTTTTATCCTGATAGCAAATCTCATATATGAATTAAGTTATGCTTAGAAATATATACAAGTAGAAACAAATCAATAATTTCAATACAATTTTTTAAATCGGGCAACAATAAATTAATCTTAATATCTGTCAGAAACAATATATTTATGAGCTCAAAGCCTATTATTTATTTGGAAACTATTGAAAAAAACCAGTTATATATCAATCATCTTCTTTTAGACGGTCCTTACAAAAAAATTATAACTGAATTCTCACCATAAACAAAGAACGAAAAATTAAACTGAATATGGCTGAAGGAAGTTTGTGTTGGATTATAAAACAAATATACCAAAAATAAGATCAGATTTACCTTTGTCTAAATATCATGTTGATGTTGTAATCAGGGCGCCGACTTTGGAAAATTTTGAATAAAATTGGTACAAATAATTCTCATTGATAAAAAGGGAGGTTTCCCTTATTCTGAGAAAGTTGTTGTGAAATTATTTGAAATAACAGAATAAATTAAAATTTTTACAAGAAAAAGGTTCTTTATTTTAAATTAATATTCATGAAGTATTATCGATTCAAACGCAGGTATTTTCTTTTTAAACGAAATCGGGCATGACAAAGGAATCCACACAAAAAAATTTAGATTTGACGTACCTGATTTAAACAAACCCCCTGGATGTAAATCCCAGATTATATAATTTCATTTTGCGTCAATGAATTCAAAAAAAAAAATGGTATCATTATTAAAATCAAACATTTTCCTCATATTAGTGCAAAGTTTTATGTAAAAATAGGTAGTATTTTATTTGTTAGCCAAAAAATTGAGCCCATCGAGCTACTTTTAGTAGAAAATTTAGAAACTGTAAAGAATAAAAAAAAATATTCGAAGAGTTGTCTTGAAAGTTTACGTGATGCCGAAAATTTATTCCTATTTGAACTGAAATTATTTCTCAAACTTTAGGCTAAAAATTTGGTATCACTTCTGTCAAAACGCCAACACTGATACCAAGTTTAAAAAATAAATCCACTGACGACTGAAATTGATTCTAATATTTTCACTTTGTTATATAAATTCAAAATCGTTAATTGATAAATCCCAATATCGAAATAAAAGGCTCCAGCAAAAATATCAAAGAATTTCTACGTTTTATATTCACCCACAATATTAATTAAGCAAACTTTGTATGTAGCAATCGAAGAATGAAAGCAATTCATTTGGCATTCGATCGCAATGTGCTAATCAAAATTAAACCAAAGCAATTCATTATAATATTTTAATTGGCATTTTTCCATAAATTTAAACGATCAGTGAGTTAATGAAAGGAGAAATCCAACACACACACACAAACACAACTCACACACATATACGCCATTGAGCACAACAACAAATGCAACAAAACTCGCCAAGCCAAAGTCATTTAAACCGCCTCCACAAGCGCTGGCCGAGGAACAGAAGTGCCGCAGACACCTACTACTACGAAATGTTGTGTAGCACAAAGAGGAGCATGGAGGAAAAAAAATACAAATACACAAATGTGGCAAGTAGATAGCGCCAACTCGAAGATCACAGCCATGCTGAGCCCTTTTAGAAGAAGGGCAAATTGAAGCGGTGCTTAATGAAATCCAACCAACTGTAGAATCAGTAAAACGAACTGCCAAGCAGCCAACCAACTGACTTCACAACTCAATGGGTAAATGGAGAAACAAAACAAATGGTGTAGATATTTATACTGAGCCCACAGAGAAATTAAATGGGCAATGGAGTTAAGTGCGGGGGGAGATGAGAATGAGTTGCAATGAAGCGAACGTTCTTCGCCGTAAAACAATTGCAAATTACTGGCGCCCTAATTAGTGAAACCTTTTGCGTGGCTTATGGTGAAGAGGGATTCTGAAATTATATACATACATACATATATATTTAGAATTAAGTATGCTACAAAAACTTAAACACTTAAATGTGAAATAAAGTGTGGGCGAAAGGAAACATTAAGCAGTGGAAATAAAAAATATTAAATTATGTGTTATTTAAAAATTGAGAAACTAAGCTCCAACTGTGTACAGAATTTCGGCTGAAATTTTTCTAAATAAAAATGAGTGTCAACGTATAGACAACTCAGTTTCGATATTTCATGGTCATTCATCGTTATCTCTAAACGTTGTGTAAACTGTTTTGTTTATTAAAATCCCTTTACAACATGCGAGGCAATGCAGAAACAAGAGGGCACTGCGATCTGAAATTGTACTACATCCCTACAGGAAGACACGATTTCCTAGTGAGCTCCGGATTGTACTTGATTGGCGAATTTCTGACATATAGGCCATCAATCATACAAATTTTGACGAGCCTTAATTTTTCTAGGCAAGAGCGTATGATGATTATTCACAGGCTCAGCCAATGAATCTAAAAACACTGGATATTGGAAAAAGGTATGTACCTCGTGAGCAAACCGATATCAGCCCAACCTAGCGATATTCCTACTGAGAGGATAACCAAAAAAAAAAAGTTCCCCCGTACTTCTCTCTGCGCCTACACACTCAGTTGTGTGGCTTCTTTTGAACCAGATCAGTTTCTTCCTTAAATAGTTCGCCACGATTTCATAGCCGGCGAGACCAGGCTCACATTGAATCATTGAAGTACGGCATGAATATCGTATTTGTGAAAACTAAAGTCCATATTACTTGAAAAGAAAAAAATATTCAGCTCTTCGAAATGTGATCAAATGAAGAGTAAAAATATCAGATATGTATAAACCACTTTTTGACTTTCTCTAAATAGGATAGGAAAATTGTCCTTTGAAAATTACGCTTCTGTACGTTTGCTACAACGCTACAAATTAAACAAATAAAAGCCTGAGTAAGTAGGTAGATGTTGGCCAGCGATAAGGAAAATACCTCTTGTTTTCCTAGATAGAAATCGATTTTGTAGTACATACTTTACTATTTGCCATGATTAATGACCGTCAGACTAGGATCTGTACAAAATAGATCTTACATGGCGGGTTGTGTTTCAAACTTGATTCCAAATTTTAGAAAACTCAACAAATTGTAATCAGATTTTTTTAAAATTTTTAGAAGAATGTATAGAAATTTTTTTGGGTATGCGATTTTATAGCTTATTTAATTTTAGTTTGAATGGGCAAAAAATTACCGCTGATTTTTTTTTTATATTTTTTATTTTTTATTTTTTTGGTCTTGGGGACATTTTCTATAAAACGCGTGTATTTTATAAAAAAAAAACTTTTTGATTCGTAATACTTATATCTGCCGTTAGTATTCCGCATTTGCAACCACATAAAATATGTGCCTGTATAGGCGGTATGCGGAAAAAAAATTCCAAGGCATTTAACTAAAATACAAAAAAACCAACGCTAGTTTCTTGCTTCTACAAACTTGAACTTTATTGTACTGAAATTAAATAGGATATAGAACTACTTGCCCAAAAAATGTCTAAACAATCGTCTAAAACATTGAAAAATTTTGATGAAAATGTATTGAGTTTTTATCAATTTTTTATAAAGTTTAAAACATTAGGTTACATTTTTTGTTGTTAGTGTAATAGAAACTATGATATTATATAAAATTAATGGAAAAAATGTATCTTTACTCGCTATTATTCTCAAAAAATCTCCATTCGACCGGGTTTGCTCTCCAATGTAAAAAAAAACTGAGATAGTGAGCGTCAAGCGGGACTCCTTTAGGAGCTTCTGTGTTTCCAGGCAATCGGGGTATGACCAGCAAGGAGTATTAAGCACTACTACACGAAAGCTTTTTCAGATTCTAACTAGGAAATACCCGTTCTCTTCTGAATGTACTATGGTACTCGTACCATAATAGACCGCAAAAGGGGTTCCGACTTCGAAGTGGGTCTAGGTGCAGCCACGTCAACCCAACCCCGACCTAACCTAACCTTACTGAGGAATGTCAGCAATTAATAAATTTATGAATGCACAGAGTTGGAGGGGATTACGGAACGAACTGTGCTCTGGCGGCTATGCTACAAAGACTGAGAAAGGACCAAGAAAAATTGGAGTTTGCTTTATTTGTTTTTTTTTTCTAATTGTTTTGTAGCGAAATCAAAATGGATTGGCGAGCATTTTTGTAGAGTTTAAGGCCGCTTATCTTGTTCGGGTGTCATTAATTTTTGTATAGTCTTAGACGATATTTATTTGAAACGATTTTTTATAACTTCTAATAATTTGAAAGAAATTCAAAAATCCACGAATTATATACATAGATATACACATATTTGACTTCCCCACAAAGCAGATAGAGAGACGAAATAATCATACAAATATTCCGCTTTGTATCGCTTTTTGGAATGGAAAGCGTGGACTACCACATGTGGACTTTTCATGTTCTAAACAATGTAAGACCTTACAAGAGTGTGACCTTACATGCACATCTACATACATACATGTACATGTGTGTATGTAGAGAGTTTTGTATAGGTTGTGTTTAACTAGGAAGTGTTAAATATTTACATGTAACTCACAGTTTGGTTGGAAGGAAGGTAGATAGGTAGATTTGTACGGATGTTAATATATTTGCACTGCATGGTGCATCACATTTTTGTTGTAAATCGACATTTAAACACTTTAAGTAGCAAAGCTAGAGAAATGAATGCTAAGGAAAAAATATAAAAATGTTCAAAAATAAGTGAACAGCAAAAACAAACAGCAGCAGTTGTAAAGTAGCAGCAGAATCAACATTTAACGGTTGTGAGTGGTGACTGTGATGCAAAAGGATGCTGATATTAGGGGGTGTGCCTAAAACTGGTCGATGTTGGCAAGCAAAGATAGCAAGCACAGTAGTACATATTAGAATGGGTTGCATTGTTTTCTGTTAGCCTTTAATATTTAGAACAAGGACCAGAATTGTTATAATTCTTATTAAAAAAAAAATAATAATTTAATCATTATTTTGTGATTTTTTGTCGTTCAGAAATAATCATTATTTTTGAATTTATAATTTTTCGATGATAAGAAATGCAAACAAATTCGGAGGTATGTAATGACAATTAACTGTTTTATAAACGAAAAAAAATTCACTAACTAACGATAAAATTTGATCGAAAAAATAAAAATCACAAATATGATAGGAAAACTTTAAATCCAAAAATAACGATTAGTTTCTAAGAAAAAATAATAATCACAAAATATCATTCACTTTTGTTAAAAAAAAAAAAATAAAATTATAACGATAACACTTGATCGAAAAAAGGAAAATTCCAAAATATCGATCAAACATAACCGGAGAATTTTTAATCTAAAATAACGATTGTTTTAAGAAAAAATAATAGACCTAAAATATCGATCAAATTAAAAAAAAATATAATAACAAAAAATAGAATGTAATGATCAACCTTTGGTCGAAAAAACACTTATCACATAATGTCGATCAAATTCGATCGAAAAAATAAAAATCACAGATATCGATCAAATATGATGGGAAAAATTTAAATTCGAGGATAACGATTATTTTTGATCGAAAAAATAAAAAGCACAAAATTTCATTCAAATAAGTTTGCAAAAATAAAAATAAAAACAAGTAAAAACAGCGCTGTCTTCGGCTATGCCGAAGGCTTCATACCTTTCATGAATGGAAGAATAGTAAAAAACGTGTTATTGTATTACAATTTCGTATTACCTATAGTTAAAAGCGAAAATTTCCTTCAAATCAATAAAAATAATTCTAGTAAAGGCATTGTTATAAATTATTTATTGCTTTTCCTTATGTAATTAAAAAGAACTATGTTTTAAGAAGGGAATGGTTTTTGAATATTTTTAATATCGTATCGACGCTTGATATTCAACATTTAAAAAATACAAATAATTAAGTATTAATATGTAAGACCTACATATGTCGGTCTTTGAAAACAGTTATCAGATCCGTAAATAGTTCCCAAACGTTTAACGCTATGATTCATGTGATATTGCGCTGAGCTTATTACTTTTCGCAATAAATATTTGTCCTGAATTTATCTTGCCGATTTACACTGTGAACTCCGATCTTGATGAATACTAATATATAGCTAATAATGGTTGATGTTTGTGCAAAATTTCAAGCCTTTAGCTGTTTAATGGAGGAGTTATGGTGCAAAATGCAATATCTGAACAATCGGTTGTATGGGAGCTATATGTTATATTTCTCCGATCTTCATGATTTTCAATACTGAGATGTAGCTAATAATGGTTGATGTTTGTGCAAAATTTCAAGCCTTTAGCTGTTTAATGGAGGAGTTATGGTGCAAAATGCAATATCTGAACAATCGGTTGTATGGGAGCTATATGTTATATTTCTCCGATCTTCATGATTTTCAATACTGAGATGTAGCTAATAATGGCTGATATTTCTGCAAAATTTCAAGCCTTTAGCTGTGTAAATGGAGGAGTTATGGTGCAAAATGCAATATCTGAACAATCGGTTGTATGGGAGCTATATGTTATATTTCTTCGATCTGCATGATTTTCAATACTGATACGTAGCTAATAATGGCTGATATTTCTGCAAAATTTCAAGCCTTTAGCTGTGTAAATGGAGGAGTTATGGCGCAAAATTCAATATCTGAATAATCGGTTGTATTATATGTTATAGTCACCCGATCTGGCCGATTCCGACAAATGTTTAATCATTTGTACAACGACACCTGCTCACCAAATTTCATCAAAATAGCTCTAAAATTGAGGGACTAGTTTGCGTTCAAACAGACGGACAGACGGACAGACGGACAGACGGACAGACGGACAGACAGACGGACATGGCTAAATCGACTCAGCTCATCGTCCTGATCATTTAGGTATACTTTTTGATGGGTCTATCTCTTCTCCTTCTGGCACTTACAAACATCGGACCAAACTTAATATACCATTTCATTCTCATGAAAGGTATAATTAAACGATTAGCCTTGCTCGAAAAAATAAAAATCAAAAATATGAACGGAAAATTTTAAATCTAAGAGTAAAGCTTATTTTTTATAAAATAGTAATCACAAAATAATGAAAGGTTCACTGATTGAAAAAAAATCACAAATATCGACTAATTAATTCACTAATCGTAAAAAATTAAAATCCAAGAATAACGATTGTTTTTCATCAACAAAATAATAATTACAAAATAACGATTAAACTTGATCGAAAAAATAATAATCACAAAATATCGACTAAATTTGTTGGACAAAAAAAATATAATGGCCAACTTTGATCGAAAAATAAAAATCACAAAGTGTCGATCAAATATAATCGGAAACATTTAAGTCCAAGAAGGATGATTATTTTTAATCTAAAAAATAATAATCACAAAATGTCGTGCACATATGATCGAAAAAATAAAACGAAAAATCTTCTAAATGGATGTCAGATTTGCATAGCATATAAGGATTAGACCGATATATTCCAGTTTTGTTTTGAACGAATTCTTCCCAATTATCTTTCTATTCGAAGAAATCAAAATGTCTCTTATTTTCGGTACCTGCTTTAGAAAATGTGAAAAGCTCAAATTAAATCAATAATATTTTCTTATTTGTGTTTTTCTTAAAACAGTTGAATTAATATTATTAATTAAGAGATTTAAGAAAGCTTAATTGCGTAAATACTTCTAGAGCAAAAAAAGGTTGTCACCTGTTTAAAATGGCAAATTATGTAAAATTAAGGAGTGAAATGAAATATTAGAACATGGATGTCTCACAAAGTTAAAACAACTTCATTACGAAAATATTTTTGACGGGGTTGCCACCTGATCGAAAGGCTTAATTTTATTCAATTGTTATTTACAAATTGGTACTGTAAGGTTTCAAAAAGCGTTCTGTGTAAAAAATTTTGGGGAGCATTTCCACCAGTTTAAAAAGTTAAGTACAAATTAATTATTAGATTCAATAAAATTTTGCAGTACTGGTAAAAAAAAAATGTAAATGAGTTAGAAAAGCTTAGTTTCGAAAATATTTTGCAGAGGGCTGTCAGTTGTGTGAAAAATGAATTCAAATAAGACAAAAATGTGAACGGAATGTCACAACATGAATGTCAAACGAAAATAGTTGAAGGAAGTTTTTGTTTAATATTTTGGAGTGAGTTGCCACCTGTTTAAATAATTTAATCACAAATTAATTATTAAGCTAAATAAGATATTGTATTACAATACTGATATGAAGCGAAACAGAGATCGGAACGCTTAGTTTCGAAAATATTTTTGAAGAGAGTTGCCACTTTTTTAGAGAACTAAATTCACTTAAGTTAACAATATTAATTAAATCTAACAATACAAGTGTCAAAATGGGAAAAGAAATATTATTCTACGATATATTTTTGGAGAGCGTTGCCATAAGTTTAGCAAGTAAAAATTTATTAACATGTTAATTGTAATATAACAAATAAGTGAAATATGCATATAAAAAACGCAGAAAAATTTTTGTGAACAGAGTTGGCCGTTATTTGAAATAATAAAACGAAATTAACCAAAAAATGGCACAGGTCAAAAAGCACTCTGCAAAGGGGACTTCGCTGACGGAATCAACTCCAAAAAGGCTTGTATAATTGGGACAAAGTAATAGTGCTCGTTTTTGTATATCCAAACATTCTGCTGTATCGTTATTGTTTTTAACGATTTCTACAAAATCTTGGAAAGCATTTCCCGACTGTCAATCTTTGATTATGTATAAGCTCGGTCCGTACAAGTTTGCCGATCGTATCAAAAAAAAAAAAAATTGGCATGCGTTCCTTTCATTCCACCCTTGTATAAGTAATTTAAGAAAAAAAAGGCTTTTCGCAGCCAACCAACTCAGCTATTTAACACAAATAGTATTGCAGTTTTTTCAGCCACATTCGCATAGTTGCACAGCTAAACTGAAAAACGAAATCAACATCCCTATTCCTACACTCACCTTCGTACTTTTTTGGTGATAACATAAATTAGCAACAGAAATCATTTAACAACCGCACAACAACAATGACAACAATACAACAAGTAACAGCAGCAGATACAAAAAATTGCTACAAGTTTGCGAACAACAAAGTTAACAATCACAACAGCAGCTACAACTGCAACTGCAATTGTTGGTACCTACCATTTAGCACCATCGTTCTTGTTATTTGTGTTTTCTTTTCTGTTTTTCTCTTTTTTCTCCCTGATGTTAGTGCACAAAAGTTAGCTTGAGTTTAATTAGCCGCAGGCAGGTACTAAGTAAGTGAATGAGGTGGCCAGCATTTAAAAAAGTTTTAGAGAGAACAGAACATCTGCGAATAAAAGTTGTTTCTAGCTCAATGTAGGCCTACAAATGTAAGTGCGTTTGTGTGTATTGGGCTTGAAGAACAGAACTAACTATTGTAGATACTCAAGTGGTCGTTGAAATGAAATTTGCTTTAAAATTATTTATCTTATAGGATGAAGCTCTAGTTCAAATAAAATACTGTTTGTTACTCAAAAAAATCATTACCGCCTATGGTGCCGTCCACTGTCGTAGTCGAGTCAAATGATGGGAAAACATTTCCGAGTGTACTTCTGCCAGAAAAAAATTACTCACAAAAATCATCTGCCATTCATAGACAGCATACGATACTGGGGTCCTCAGTTTGTGGTAGTTCAACATGACGGAAGTCATCTCTCCAAAAAATTAATTGCAATGTTCGTAGGAAGAGAGAAGGTGGGAAGTGCGATTGACCTTTGCAAGGTGCGCTAACAAAAATTCACTCCAAGAATGAAGTCGACGGCTGCACAACAAGAGCCAAAATTTTCGTGACGGTTAAACAAATTCTGCATTACTTATTAGACTTCGGACAATATGCAAAAAAAACTAAGCCTAAAAATATGTAGCATCATAACATATATTATGCCAATATGGTAGTATATTTTCCGATATCAGACAATCCGAAAAATTGCCTGTTTAAAAAGTTGACTATTTATGAGAGTCTTACAGATTTCATAAAGATTTATGTGTTCCAAGTCTTTTTGGAATGTTATTTATTCCTCAACCGCATCCGACATGTTCGTTTTCGTACAGATACAATTGGCTATGTTTATTTGCCCGCGAAATGCTTTCACAATTTTAATTATACTTGGCACTGTTAAGAAATGTTTCAACATGTGCCCAGACGGAACAAGAACCAGGTCAAAATAAGGAAGCGCAAAGCTCAAAAATTAGAAACCAAGTCTAAAATTTACCTTAAATTTAAATTAAATTTACTTTTTAATCAACTTGAATTTAATTAAATAAACACTATAATAAAACTGTAGAAAAATCGTCTCTGTATATTACGAATTTCTTTAAAAAAAAATTACCGAAGGTAATGCAGAGAATATAACAGAATGTATTTGGATAATTTTTATAATTTTTAACGGATTGAAGTCGCCAATCTACGAAACTATTGAATGCATTTTCAGTGGGCTTCTGGCATAACGTTGGGTATACTAAAATTTTAAATGAGGAAATAAATTACTTTTATTATACAAATTAACGCTTTAAACCAGCTAATTGGTATTTTACTAGTTAAGTCTACAAAATCAGTTAGTAAATAAGTTAAATCACATGCAAATTATTTTTGGAAATTTAACCAGTTCAGTCATTTCGCACTTTTGAACACCAGTTCTACTAATTGTATGTGCATGCATTCTGATGCATACTTTTGGGCACTCCGTTTCCTAATATGTTAACAAAATCATCTGGTTAATTGAAAATTTATGAAACTGCTGGCATTTCCTAACAGTTCTGATTTAATTTGTACATTTTACGCGGATCACTTTGTTAACTTACCCCCCTAGGCTGATGACCGGGTAAAACTGATCAGCCTGACCATTGTCAGATTTACTGCGCCTAAAATTATGCGGACCAAATGATTTTCAACCCTCTAATGAAGTCAATAACCCGTGTGGTTGTTATGCTCTACTGATTACATGACTTCGACGTTGTATTCCGCGGCATAGTTTTAGGCGCATTAAACCTGACAACTGTCAGATTAAACTGCAATTTGAACGGTCTATACCAGTTCTTCATTGAATTAGTTAAATGGTGACAATTTTAATGTATTTTCTTTTGAATAAAATATTGTAAGTATGCCGGTGTTTATTTTTTGTTGTTGATTTTTTTTAACACGCAGCTTCGTTTAGCTTTTATACAGTAAAATTTAAATCGATAAAATCATTTAGCATATTTATCGAAATCTGGCAAACTTCTTGGCACGTTACTCTGCTCGAGATCAGCTTGGAATCTTAAAGATTTTGGACCCTTTTGCCGACGGGTCTAACCATCCTCTGACAGATGTCTGCAAATCTTGCTATCTAGGTGCGCTTTGACTAAAATGATGACAAAAAAAAACTACGGCCGCAATTTTTCAATTTGTAAAAGGCACATTTATCTCGCGCAGTACAACAGCGTTATTGAATTTAAAACCTTAGAAATAAATTTTTCCTTTTCTGTACGTTATAAATTATATTCACGAGCATCACTGTAAAATTCTTATAAGCTAGCCTATTTAAAACTCGCCGCCATTAATTTAAAGTGATATAAGTAAGTAGTATTGTTTTTTTATTAACCTTGGTTTTACTAACCTTGCGCATTGACATTATTTAACATAGCAATGATATTACGTAGCTTGCGATACATAAATGAAGCTAATGTATCTCTATGAATGGATATAAAAATATAGTTTACAATTCTATATACAAGAAAATATATACATATACATACATACATATATATATTCAATTTCAGCTACATTTCTGCAATTGTTCATTCGCATATGCAAAACTTCAAGTAAGTTTGTTAGTTTTTTTTTTTTTGGTTTCATTTATGTTCGGGGAACAATTCTATGTGGCACAACTCCCAGCCAAGGTTTCGTGTGACTAATCTAAATTTGTGAATCTTGTTAAAAGCTACAAAACTGGGTTAAAATTTGCATAGCTTGCAAATTAATTTAGCATTTTTTTTCTTTTACTTTATTTTCTTTCCTTTTTTGCATTCGATTTGTTTAAACTAATAAAACTACAAACCAAGCAATACTTTAATTTAGAACAGCATGCAACATACAGTAGCTAACAAAAGATTGTATACAAGTTCTCAGGTGGAATTCTGCTGCAACAGCGATCACAAATAGAATTCAAGCTGTCAAAAATTTAAAAGCTCCACCACGCATTAAACGGTGAAATATTTAGCCGCATTTTTTTGGCTGACTCAGATCTTTATTCCGAAAATTCAAAAAAACGATGCAATATTCCCAGCAGAATTTTCTACAAACTAAAGTAAATTCTTTTTGATAGATTAACAAAAAATCATAAGAAATTTGTATGCTGTTGTAATTGCCAGTAGATTATTTTTTGTGTTCTCTACAATTAAAAATTTCTTCATACTTTACATACAAAATCAGTAGCAAGATTTTTCCATTACATTGAACACAGTGTTAGCTTTTCCAACAACAAATCAATGCATTTACAAATTTTTCATTACACTTAAAACTTAAAAAAAATGCACTACGCGTTCATCTCATAAATAAATGTCCCTGTTTGTTTGTTTGGTTAGATATCTGAAAACAAAAACAAAAATAAATAAAGAAGAAATAATCGATGATATAAATACAAATATTGAAAGATGTAGGTGCAGTTGGTGCAACTCTTTAAATCTTGTCAGTGCACACCTTCTTTTGCTACGCTTCACGCGCCAGGCTCATCTCAAGAGTGCAAGCGCAGGCGCAGACATTACACTAGAAACTATGCATTATATGTATGTGTGTATGTGTTTATGTATTTGTGTGTGTGTGCCTACTTATTTAGAAATGATTATGAACGCGGCAAAGCCCAATTCATCTGCGCATGTCAAAAGTGTTGAATTTATTGACAATTTGTTGAACTGTGACAGTAGCGATTTGTCATGCCAGTTACTGTAAAAAGCTATAGGTTTATATGTATGTATGTATGAGTGACTAAATACCTGTAAAGTGATTTGGGTGCAATTGAATGCCACAAGTGCCATTATAAGAATTTTTTCAATTTTTTCGATTAGAATTCCATATTGAACATAACACTAAAATTAACTCCAGCTACATATGTACTGTGTATGTAAGTAAATACTTGTGTCGATTATTGAAATTTTCTGGAGAGGGAAAAAAATCAACATTTGCTATAGCTAAACATTCCTGTGCACTGAACAAAATCTGGTCGTTTATTATGAGTCGCCTTTCTAATGGAATTCGACTGCGCCTATTGCGAAAGTCTTCTATTTTTTTTAAAACTTGTTAGGGGAGAAAGATCTCGTACCGACCCGCTTAATGGCAAAAGCAATAAATGTGCGAAAAATCTGTTTTTCAATTCAGTTTAAAAATTTACTTTGTAGAGAGTTTACTATATTCTTTAACGATTAAAAAGGTTCTTGGTGTTTTGAAGTGTTGGATATTCGGGAAAATTTGAAAGTTCATTTTGTGGACGTAATTAAAAATGGTGGTCCAAAACCGATCCGCTATTTCTTATCAGAAAATCGCAAGCAAAATTATAGTTTTGAATTTTCATTGTAAGGCGCAAAATAAATTCAAATAAAATTGAATAACGACTGTAATTTATTGAGCTTGAGGCCGCCAGGTTTTATTAGGGAATAATATGAGAATTGAATGGTATTTATTAAAAAACATTTTGAAACCTCTTTCTAGAAACTAAAAATTAATATATGAAATAAAGGGTGATGCAGTCAATCGCCGCAGTCTGAGTTGAATTTTCCTGTTCTGCATTAAAAACCT
This sequence comes from Anomoia purmunda, assembly GCA_951828415.1. Lineage (NCBI taxonomy): Eukaryota > Metazoa > Arthropoda > Insecta > Diptera > Tephritidae > Anomoia > Anomoia purmunda. The sequence continues at coordinate 23,772,940 of OX639993.1, forward strand.
GAACCAAAAATTAAAAAGATAAGAAAACAAGAAAAACAACAAACGATTCATGTGTAGAAGGAAGTCTGGTTCAAAAATCCAAGAACAATTCCAACCTGAATTTTGTAAGCTTGACGATTAAAGTATAGTTTGAGATTATCGTTTTGAAGCTTTCCATTAGAATTTTTATATTGTTAGTATTTACTTCCTTCAGACGTTTGGCTGGTTCAATTCCTTCTGGTATTTCATTTCCATTATTTCTGCGATGCAGCAGTCAGATTGATCGAGCAATTGGTAATTCACGAGCCGCTGCACGAGAATCTGCGAACCCATTTTCGTGATTTTACGTTAAAATGTTCGGCCCATTTCAAAATAAACCTGTGTGAAATCCACGAGAAATAATTTTTTATTTTAATTCACATATTTCCCTTCAAAGACACGCTATGACAAATTACGCTGGCAATAAATGGGGGTCGGTTTGGGACCAGCACGACCTTTTTTTTAATAACCTGCTCGCGATTATCTTATGAGATCCGAGAGTCGGTATGGTACGACCAGTCGGTATGAGACCACTCTGGCCTATATTAACACTAGTGGTGGTCAAAAAAATAAAGTCAGAATATTAATGATCTCACTGACTTTAACTGTTCTATGTCGAAATCTGCAAAACTCAGTTTTTGGTAAAAATGGTACAGAATCTTTGAAAATGAATATGTTTAATTGGCAAACTCTTTTTTTCTTCAGAAGACTTTAAAGCATAATACTCAGTTGTTCAAACTATTTTTTTATGGGATCATTGTTGCAATTTTTTTTTTTAATTTCGGGGGGGGGGGGTGGGTGTTTGGTTATGCGGGCACATAATAAACAGTTAGTATTAAAAACTTGTTAAAAATTCCAATTGGTATTATTACTTGAAGTCTTCTAAATTCTATACCATTACTTCATACCAAATTTGCTGAACAACTAACTAAAATATCGAATATTTAGGTTTTTGTAATATCTGTGTTTAGGTTTTCCGCCAAATCCTGCAATTTTCGAAACTGTGCTGCTTACCACGCCGAAATGCAAAGTGTGCACACAAATTGTTAGATTTTGATACAGTACTTTCGGGGCTATAACTAAGCTCTCTAAAGTGGGCGGTTCCACGCCTGTTTACAATTCGTTTTTTTTAACCAACGTATTTCTTTCTACAACTCAATCCTGTATATCAAATTTGACTAAATTTCCTTTTTATAGGTACTAAAATATAAATTTCTTTGGATTTTTGTAAATCACCGTTATATGAGAGGTGGTTGTTTTCAGATTTTCATAATATTGGAAATTTTGCTTATCAAGTTGAAGTTTTGAACTGTACTAAATGTGGTAGAATTTCTCGAAGATATACTTATTTGCTTTAAAATATGCGCACTGCCCATTTTCTAAATTTTTTTAACCCGCATATTTCAACACAATCCTGCGTATAAAATTTCAGCAAAATACCTTTTATAGTTACTGCAATATCGAAATGGAGTTGGAGTGATTTTTTTCGATTTCTGCAATTTTCGAATATACATTTATTAACCCTCCCTCTGCTGACAAAAAGGGGTTCAGGCCTCTAATAATGACAGCAGGCTTGGAGTTATTATGTACAACAGATATCGGGACAATGATGTTATATTCTGCGATATAGTTTTAGGCGTAGTAAACCTGACAAATGTCAGGCTAATGAAACTTTGTCAAGTCATTAAAATAGGTTGGTAAATAAAAATTTTTTGTGTCTAAAAACTTTGGTAGAGTTTGATAAAAACGTTGCGTGCCAGGCCTATTTTTTCAAAAAGAATATATCCTTTCACCAACCCAATCCTGGACAAAAAATTTACGCAAATTTTCTTTTACAGTTGCTGATATATCACATTTTTGGAATTTTCAGAAAAACCCGTTATGTAGGCGTGTTCGTTCAAGGCAAGTAAGCCATTCCTGCCTAGGTTTCAGTGAGATTTTTTCGTTTCGTTAAAATATTTGCTTATTTACTCGAGTTATTCCATACACGAATGGATAAACGGACCGGCAGGCATGGCTTAATTCATTTCTCTTTCCCTTTCGAACATTTTGGTGTACATATATGTACATATGTGTGTATTTACATATCTATCTGGATTGCTTTAGGCTTTTATAAATAACTGTTATGAGCACTAATAAAAAGATATCAGTATTTTCATCGCCATAAGTAAATCAATAGTAGGGTGTGACAGAAAAATTCGAGTTTACTTTTCCCGTCTATTTTGAACCAGCCTAACTGGCACCTTTTGAATCGGCCACTACACCATCTTTTCTTTACACGAAATTAATTTAAGTTTGCTAAACAAAAACATATCTAAACTATTTAGTCTCTTTCTAACTAGCGCAAAAATTAGTCCCCATCGCACTAGGTTCCTCTTGCACTAATCCTCAACAAGTAATTACTAACTACCTTCAATTTTCCTACCGGCTATTCATATCTCTCACTTTACGCACTTTTTGCTTTACACAGTTGATTTTATTTTCACATTTCTGTGTGGCATGCAACGCGTCCCTAATGGCACCTTCCAGCGCAGGCGAGTTACAAACCAACCACAAATACCTTTCAACCTTCCCAAATCAGTTATCTAAGGCTCATAATCAGCCAAAGCTGGCAGCTTCACAGCTACGCCCTTCGTCAGTATCTGCTATAAACGCGCGTTATACTTGCGCGTGTTGCACACGAGTGTGTGTATGTGTGTGGGTGTGTGTGTGTGTGTGTGTTGCATAAGTTGCATGTTCTCACATCATACCATATCGTACACTATTTTGCTGTTTATTTATTTTTTATTTTATTTTTATTTTTTTTGTCTTTTACGTTACTCCTTGCCTTGGCGAAATAAAACGATTTAAGCCATTTTTATTTAGTTCCAATTAATTAGTGCTTGCAATGCGATGCCATAACTTTTAGCTGCAACATCACATCGATGAAATGGCAGCGAGTAGCAGAGTAGCAGTAAGACAAAACATTTGCTACTTTTTTTTGCGAAATTGTTTTTTATTATTGTTAAAGGTTAAAATAGCTGGCTACTGGCTGCTAGAGTTGGTCATCGAGTGGCCAGGTAGTAGGAATAAAGCAATAGTTTCTTAAATTTTTTTTTCGATGCTGCCTTAGCAGCCATCAGTATGTATATAGTGTTGGTTTGTATGTTGGTATTGAGGTGCTTTAAAATAATTGCAAAACTTAAATAATTGCTGCTTTGAAATAATTACCGTAGATTAGTTGATGTTAAGGAATGAAAGAAAGAGTTTTCCCACAGACAATTAGTGGCCAACAAAACAAAGCTGAACTATTTATTTGTTTCTTTATGACTACTTATTAATTCAAAATACTATCATTTAGGTGTATCAGTTATAACATAAATAATGTTTGGAAACTGAATTGGTTTTCATCAAGCACTCGTTGAACTGACATCAAGCCTACTTATTTGAAAGCTGCTCATTGGTAGCTAAATATTCTATCCATTGCCGACACCATTTCGAGCGAATTGCTCTTTCACTCGACAACTTCTCAGCCCTGCACATATTTTTTCAGTTTGTAAGAAGAGGTTCCGGAGCAACCAAATTTTCAAAAGCACTGTGAAAGTAGCAAAGACCCGGATTGCAAGTGAACTATCACAATAAATATATAGCGTTTTATATTACTAAACAAAAGTCCTTAATTTCCAATAATTATTCACTTAGATTATAACCAATTTACACTCTACCCGATAGCAGCATAGACTATACCACTATTGATTCGTTTTCTGTGAGTAAAGTATTCTCCTTCAACAAGCACAACAAGGTAAAAATAGCCGAAATGAACTGAGCGCTAATAAGTACAATATATATCCGAAGGGTCCCACGTTTGGTACACTGCTGGGTCTAAGCTGGAGGATGAGAATACTAGGTCTAGAATATGCGGACCAAAATTTCAGGAAAGTCTGCCACTGGGCACTTACCCAACCATCTTCCAAGCGAAGGTTTACGCAATTGAACTCTGTGCCCGCGAATACCTTCGTAGAAGTACAAGTCGGCCCAGAATACATATTATGTCGAACAGTCAAACTGCTCTAAAGACCTTGAAAGCATACTAAACGATATTGTGACTTGTGAAGGACTGCAAAACTCTTCTGAACCAACTGGTCATCTGCAACAAAGTAACGTTGTGATGGGTTTCGGGACAATGATATCTGGTTGGTCTAAAGCCTTTCTGTAAAACATCCAAGAGTTACATCACAGAACTAATAAGAAGATGGAAGGAGTCTCAGTTTGTAACTCACTGGCGTAATACAAAGAATAAAAGGCAATCTAAGAGGTTCATATCTCTCGCTCGGAAGATATTTTAATGACTTCTGAAACTCATTCGGTGGGTGCCAGGTTCAAATCCAGGTCGGGACAAGTAACATCAAAAATTATAGAAAAAGTTGTATATAATAGCGTTCGCCCCTCGGCAGGGAATGGCGAACCTCCGAGTGTATTTCTGCCTTGATAAAAGCTTCTCACAAAAACAAAAAAACATTCGCCTTTCGGAGTCGGCGTAAAACTGTAGGTCCCTCAATTTGTGTTACAACATCAAGACGTGCACCACAAATTGTAGGAGAAGTTCGGCCAAAATCGCTTAAGCGGTTATATCGCCAATTAGGTAAATAAGTAAGCTCTGACGAAACGCCAGAGCATGTATTGTGTGACTGTCCACCTGTTATGAGTCTTAAACTCACACACCGTGGAGAGCGACTATCATCTCCATCCAAAATCTGGAACATGCCGCACTTCAAAGGGCTAAGCTTCTTAAGTAGCCAAAGGATGGAGTAATAATATATACTATACAATACCATCCCAAGAGTTTATATGCATGTTTGGAACCCTAAGATTGTGGGTGTTCTTAATTTTAAGGGCCAGCACAAAAGATCTCTTTAAATCGCTACAACCTTCAAACAAAATTATTGTTTTAATTATGGAATAATGCAGTCGAAGAACAACTCAATGCCATGGCTCCTTTGAAATTGTTCAGATTTATTAATGCGACCATTCGTAGAAAATAGTTAATTTCTACCGTCAAACTAATTACTTTCCCGGACGGGTTTTTCGGTGTGAATGTGTTTGAAATATAGTATAATACACGTTAAACCACTAATCGATCATTAAATTTTCTTTACTTTTTAGTATCTTCCTTTACTATTTTGGACGTTCAAAACTTACCGATGGCCGCTGTTAATCTAAGCAAGGGGGAGCTCTTCTTGTTTACTAGAAGCTAAAGAGTGCACGATATACGACCTCCCTCAAACGGCGATGCTCCACTTGTACTTTCTGATCTGGTAATGTACTTTGACCCGATTTTGGATAGGAGCCTCTCCTAAGGACCAAATATTGAGGAAAGTGTGAAGAAAGCATTAGTTGGTGTAGAAGGCATCTAGAGTTGAGCAGCAAAAACGGGTGTAACGTACCACGCTCATTAGGGTCAGTGGGGCGCTTCTGACCACACCCATTCTTGCACTCCATGTTATGCTAAACGTGCTGCGTGCTACGTACTAAACAGCTTCGACTTTGTCCCTAAATAAACAGAACGCTGTCTGCCGATTTTGACTCCAAATGGATCCTTCTTCATTCATACCCTACTAAGAGAAGAATGGAAGAGAATTCACGTTTGGGATAAGGGGCCGGTGAACATCTTTATGGACGGCTCGAAGCTGGGCGCAAACGGTGAAGGGGGTATCTTCTGCAGGAAACTCTCCCTAAAATGTTGGCCGCCGGACTCCCACAGTGTGTTTCAGGCGAAGATAGCCGCAATCAAAGCGGCAGCCGATTAGCTACTCACAAAAAAAATGTCCTTGAGACTAGCAAACGTTTATTCATATAACCCTAAGAACCCTAGGGTATTTAATGGTTTAGTCGAAACCGGTCGGCGATTGCCTGACTTAATTTTGAGCCACATCTGAATATCTTCATATCGGGCTGCTTTAGGTGTCGGGCCATAGCGGCATTGTAGGAAATTCCATGGCTGCGGACTGGCTCGGCAGGGCTCCCTTGAAGTTATGACTTCGCGTATAGAGAGAATGCGAGCTCTTCTGGCCTCCCGCGGACCTCTATTGGGCAGCGAGCTCTGAGCAAATACCGCGACATACAGCATTCGAAGGTTGCTAGCAAACCGTCAGCTAGCGATCCCCGTAGGAGTTCTTACCAAGTATTGTCCGATAGGTACTCATGCGGCAAGGCTCAATATAGTATCCGACCCATTTTATCGCAGCTGTTTGGAGGATGAAATCATCTTTTAATTTTCTAGGCAGCTGGACTGTTTTTGCAAGGCTGAGGTTTAAGTACCTAGGCTATCACTTCATTAACATATCACAGAAGAGTTCTAAGGGCTAGAAATCAGCAGCTTGCGGAACTTCATTGTGGGTACGGAACATTTTTCTTGTTAACTTTGCGGTTACAGTGTACCTTACCGTTCAAAAAAAAGTAGAATCTCAATGAAATCCTTTTATATGTCAAGTCTTATACTCAAAACTATTAAACCTTTTTTGAAATAATTATATTTGAAAAATTCTAGTTGTTGTATTATCATTGATGTAAGGGCTACAAAATGTTAATTTGGTTTTTTACGAATGTTATTTTTTATTGAAATTTCGCAACATACACAGTAGCTTTGGATCAACTAGAGCTGTGCGGTTCAAACAGAGAAATTATTTTGAATTTATAGCTCACAATTTTTATGTACTCTACACTTTGTAAGATTACGTTTTAGTGTGCTTTTAATTTAAGACGTATTCTATAAAAATTAGTCCGATTTGTCCTGTACTAACAATAGAAATCTCCAATTTCGTGTTTCTTATATCGGTAATGTTGCATATTTAGTGGAACTTTCTTCTTTATTCTAGCCTAAATAATGTGTTTTCGATTTTACTGGAATTGACTACAAATTTATGCATAGTAGGCTTTATATGTAATTGCTACAATTAATTACCCGTCCAATAGATCTTCAAGGTAGTTCAGTCTCCATGTAGAACTGGGTTAAAATAAAAGAGTGGTAAGAATTTATTCAAATTTCTTTTTTAAATGACGCATGAAAAAAATTATACTACCATTTTTTTTGGTCAGGGTGTTTAATATTTTTTATAAAAATTTGTTTCACATTGCCACTAAGGTTGGTTCTTCAAACAACTCAGCATCTGCAAACAATGTCAAGGCTCAATTTTTTAATGTGGTGCTCAAATTTGCACTCCCTAAATCGCGGGCACCTACTTGGTATACTTCATTCTCAGTCTACTTTAGAACTACTCAATATCTTGACTTTTTTCTTATATAAATTAATTACTTTTGTTTTCATTAGTGTCCAATGTTTTTTTGTATTGATCTCAAGCGACTTCGTTTTTATATATTTACTGCAAGAAGATCTAGATAAACTTTACAAGAACTACGCTGGCACAGAAAATTAAAGAATGAAATAAAAAAATCCACGAAAATAAAAAAAAAAAAAAATACTTGCAATAAGAGAAACACAATCAGATATTGACTCAACTGAGCAGCTCGATTTTGGAGCGACGCAGTCGCAGTTCTTAGTGCGCTTAGTGCGCTTGGTGCAAATATCGACAGCAAATGTGCAATACATTTTTGTGGCAAAGCTATTGGTAGCAATCGGTTTGATGCTGGCTGTGGCATCAACTGCATGAAATAGTAAAGAACAACAAAAAACTAAACAGAAAAAATAAAATCAAATTAAATTAACTAAAAAGTCACAAAATACATGGCGCAGTGGCACCCACTTTGTTTTTATGCAGCTCATTTGTTCTTATTGCATTTGCTGTTCTTTTTTCTTGCTCGTTTTTTGTTTTCTTCTTTTTTTTTTTGGTTCGCCGTCTTTGAAGCTAGTCCATCGCTTCGTGTAGCAAACAAAAGACTTAAGCAACAAACTTGGTGTAGCATTTGACCGCAATGAGCTAACTAGGTATAGCGGTGCCTTAATGGCAAAGTGGCGTTTATGTGACAGTGACAGTGACTGGTGGCAATATTTGTTTTTGGTAGCACTAAATTGACGCGGAGCTGTAGTTTTTTCATGGCCTTGAAATGCTGAATATTCATTTATTTGTTCGTGTAAACAAAAACAAAAAATGCTGTGGGAGACAAACAGTCGGGTAACATTGTAGTTTTAAATACAAATAGATAGAGCTAAAGTTTTTTTTTTAATTTTTGATTTTTATTTTTTATTTTTTTTTGGTAACGATGAATTATTTATGCAACACGAATTCTGGTGGTGATTTAAGTGCAATAAAATAAATATTCAACAATGTAATTCATATTATAAATAATATTCTATTAATACGATAAATGTGAAAGTATTTGTGAAACTGAGCGTGTGTGGGAGTATGTTGTTACCTTTTCAGTCTCTAACGATTGAGCTATATAAAAACTAAAAGCTAATACCGGTTAAATTCTATTGAAGCAACGAATGAAATGAAATATTGCCATATGAGTATCAAGCTAAAGAGGTTTAGTGAGGATTCATCTCCCAAATATTTTTTACGAATGTTGCCACTTGTTAAATGCAAATTAAATTAAATTAAAAATTAAATGACATTTTTCAATATGAGTGCCAATCTAAAAATTTTAAGAAAGCTCAATTTGAAAAATTTTTTTTGATAGGGTTGCCACATGGTTAATTTTTCTTTTTAAATTGTAAGTCAAAAAAAATAAAATATTAAAATATGAGTCGCAAACGCAGATTATTTTATTTGCAATTTATTTGGTGAGGTTTGCCACCTGCTTAAAAAAGTAAATAATATAAAATATGTAAGTTAATGCAAATATTGCGGCACTGGATTTTCAATCCAAAAATGTCTTAAGAAAACTTAATTAAAATTATAAGCTAAGCATAATAAACTTTAAGGAAAATTTAGTTTAGAAAACATTTTGAGAGGTTGCCGCCTGTTTGAAAATTAAACACAACATATGTATCCAGAAAACACATTTCGGTTTATCCCACATATAACTTGTGTAAAAACTGATTAAAATTGATTGTCCAAACAAATGGCAATCCTCTCTAAAATACGAATCGTTTGAAAGTCATATTTAGATATATTATATACTTGTGTATAATTAAATTGAATTCAACTATTTTAAAAGTGGCAACCCTCTTCGTAATATACCTATAAACTTTGCCCTAGCAAAATGAACGCTTTGACACCCCTATTTTATTTTATCATATAACGTTTGTATAATTTTATTAAATTCAGTTTTTCAAACAGGTGGCAGCATATATACAAGTTAGCTAAGAAACCTACTGCCGAGACGAACAGTTTGGCACACATATTTTAATATTTCATATAACACCTGGCAACTCTCTTCTAACTAAACAAAGCCATGCTTAAAACCTTCCCGGAGCGGAAACTAATAAGCATATATATTTTCAGTTTTAAAACAGGTGGCAACCCGATACAAGCAAAAAATCTAATTTAATTTATTGGTTTCACTTCATTTCCGCTTAAAAATATATTTTGAAAATGAACCCAGCTTGCAATATTTGATTTCACTAATTACCTTAATTAATGTTAGATTTTAAAAAGGTGGGAACTCTCTTTAAAGACGCCTTTATATGGGAAGCCATGGCAAATCTTATCTAAATCTGTCCTGTCGTCATTTAGCAATTGAATTGCACTGAAAAACGAGATGTGTGCCTAGAGCGCCGCTTGTTTTTCAATTTTTCTTTTTCTCTAAATTTTCGCCAACATAGCCGCTGTAGAAAGTATCCATTTTGGTTCAGTCGAGTTTTCAAATTTTCAGCATCCAAACAAACCACTATTAATTTTTATACATAAGTATATAGATAGAAATTTATTATGAATATGGAATTTGGTCTGAGCTTCTTACGAAAATGTTGTTTTTATGGCTTGAAATGACTTAGACCATTTTCATAATTAACCGAGTGGCCTATAATTGAAATAAAGCAATAAAGAACTATGAGTTGCATTTGAAACGATAACTTTAGTAAAATAATTCATAAACATTTATTAATTATTTCCAAAAAAGATAATCTATTTTTATCATTTCGAAGTTTTAAGTTTCCTCAAATGTTCCTAAAAAAACTGGGGGGATGTTTGATAGCAAACACGTAATATCTTTATGTTTTTGTGCCGTTACTGATCTATTGTTGATGTACTTACATATATAAGGGAAATAATGTTATACTTCCGTATATTTTTGGTCTTCCTCTCTCGGGTTAAAGATCCAAAATGTGAAATTCAGAATCATCTAAAGAGGTTTTATGGAACATTTTATAAGTATAATTTTTCACGAATCTCATTCATTGAATGAAGAGACAGATTCGCCCGCGGTATTTTTATTCTTCTTGTTATTGGATCTTTTAGTGATTTCATTGAAATAAAATCCGGCAGCGGCCTTCTTTGTTTTCAAATTTTTCTATCAATTTTCAATCGTGCTCTAAAATAAATGCAAACAGGTGAGAAAATTGTGTGTTCGTTTCTTAAAATGTCATAAGCAATAAGGCATGGCCGTTGTCGTGAAAATCAGCTGATAGCTTAACACAAATGTATAAGTATTGTGAAATGCATGTGCTAAACACGGATATATACTTATTGCTACTACTTTTTATGGGGGAATTTGATATTTTGTTTTGACGGAAAGAAAAAGGAAATTAGCCGATACCAAAAATTTGTGGTCTACAGTGACTAACACCACTTTCATAATTATAATATATAAATAAATTCCGAACAATGTTGAAATTGCAACCACTACCTAAAGGTTAATTTTTGACGGTATTGTAAAAATTACATTGCAAAAATTTAGTTTTGAAATAATGTGGTGTAAAATAAGTTATTAAATTAATTTTTTTTTTTTTAATTTTGACTTAAACCACTTGCATAACTATGGGCACAAATGACTTTGGTTATATTCGAATTCCAAACTTTTGAACCGAATGCCGTGCGGTAAAATCTAGTAATTAAATAAAACTAAAATCTATTTTGCCTAATAAAATATATATATTACCCCGCAAATGCTCGCTAATTAACGAATATAGTTGTATTTAAATTAGCTTTCAAAAACGCTTGTGGCTCGCCCACACCACACCAAATACAATACAAAGATCGATTTCGAAAAATAAAGTAAAACAAAATAATTTAGAGAACTAAATAAAAAAATTTACATTTTTGCAAATGCAATTGGCATGGATTGCGTCAATTAACGACTTTTATTCATTTGTTATGCTATTTTTGCTCCACATAAAAAAATGTGTTGTGTATTTTTAATTGCTTCTATTAATGGTTTTCCAAATCTACAACAATTGCCAATTGGTCAGTAACAGTAAGAAATCTGTATATATACCTTACTGATTATGTTACATCTGTATATACAAATATATGCACTTATGTTGGCAATTAAAATGTACAGCCCTAAACTTTTTCAACTAACCGCCAAACAATAGATTTAAGCAACAAACTTGATTATGTTGAAAACAAAAAATTGAACAGCGTCATTGCAATGAGCCGATATTTGAACCATTTACGTACAGTGGCGAACAAAACGGTTCGAATGGTGACCTCTGTACAATATTAGCAAGGTTTTTCATGATAATTTTTTGCTGTTAATTTTATATAGAAATATAGATCATACTTTAACAAATATCTAGTAGATTAATATTTCCAAATTTTCACAAAATTTATGAAACTCAAAAAATTTAAAAAAATTTTACTTCATGCAATAACAAAAATCGTCTAAATTAATTTTTCAAACTTTATACAAAATTTATGAAAACTCAACAAATTTCCATCAAAATTAAACATTTTTTTGGTCATACTATAATACAAATCTTGTTAATTAATGTTTGAAATTTTATACAAAATTTAAGAAAACTTTAAAAATGATCATCAAATTTTTAAAATTTTTTATTTCATACTATAACACAAATATTGTAAATTCATTTTTAAACTTTATAAAAAATTTATGAAAACTCAACAAATTTCCATCAAAATTTTAAAATTTTTTTGGTCATACTATAATACAAATCTTGTTAATTAATGTTTGAAATTTTATACAAAATTTAAATAAACTTTAAAAATGTTCATCAAAATTCTAAAATTTTTTATTTCATACTATAAAACAAATGTTGTAAATTCATTTTTAAATTTTATAAAAAATTTATGAAAACAACAAATTTTCATTAAAATTTTAAAACTTTAAAAATGTTCATCAAAATTCTAAAATTTTTTATTTCATACTATAAAACAAATGTTGTAAATTCATTTTTAAATTTTATAAAAAATTTATGAAAACTCAACAAATTTTCATTAAAATTTTAAAATTTTTTTTTCTTTTAATACAATACAATAAAACAAATCCTGTAAATTAATGTTTCAAAGTTTATACAAAATTTATGAAAACTCAAAAAAATTTCAAGTTTTTTTGTTCATACTATACAAAAATTTTGTAAATTATGGCTCCAAACTTTCCACAAAATTTATGAAAATACAGCAAATTTTCATCAAAATTTTCAAACATTTTAGTTCTTTAACAAAATCTTGTAAATTGACGTTTCAAACTTTATACAAAATATATGAAACTCAAAAGATTTTCATTAAAATTTTAATTTTTTAGAAGAGTTTTCAGAGTATGTCATTGTATAACTTATTTTATTGAAATAAAATAACGTGCAAGTGTGAAATGGATAGAAACTGCCGCTGTTGTTTTTTTTTTTAATTTTTTAATTTTGGGTCTTGCGAACTATTTTTCCTAAACTCATGCATTTTATAAAAAATTCTCGTTGATTTGTTTATACGCCGACAGTATTCTGCATTTTCTACTAAATAAAATATTTAGTTTTATAGGCGATATATGGAAAAAAAGTTGCTAAGGCAAAAATTAAAAATCTTTGAACATTCGTTTTTAAATTTTTTTAAATTATGTATAAAGCTAGAAACTTTAATTTTCATGGTTACAGGTTTTTGTTATAGTATGAACTGTAGTGTTATATAATATAAACGAAAAAACCTGTCATGAAAAACATTGATAATATTGTCAAAAAAAAATTCACCTCTTGAGCAGTTTTGCTCGCCAATGTATATATTCCTACATTTTTCTTTTGTAACTAGATAATATCTGTACACAATTGAATTCAATTCAAGAATGAAATTAATTAAGGTCAAGGAAACTAACTAAGAAACTATAAACAAATATAACATATTAATAAAATTGTTCGTTTGTGCAAAAAGGCTTACTAGACTTTCAAGTAAGTGGCACGCAAGTGGATCGCAATCGATCTCAACAGCTCAACATTTCGTGCACGAGCCTAATGGAAAGGTCTCATATTATTTGCTTATACTCGTAAGATTCAATTGAATCAGCTCAGTTTGGACCTTAGAGCAGTTCGAATTGGACAACTACTTTGCTTGGCCACCTTGGAGCTGCAATTGGACGTCGTTAGACTATTTTTGTGAACCACCATAATGGGTAAATAGTATGCGAATCATCCGTAAATGATTCAGGCCCTTAAGGCGAATATCGAGCAAACCCTTTCGTTAGATAGAGCCAGAAACCGTGACTAAAGTCTTGGCAAAAACCTTGCAAACAAAGCCAGCAGAAGCATTCACATGCATAAAATCGTTTTTTATAAACCAATGAGATGGAAATTAAAATCTAAAAAGAAACCACTATATGAACCACTGTGTATATCAATCAATAAGCATTACATAACCAGAATTTAGGCCATTGAATAATTCTTTGTTGTGATGAACTAAATTTCTTGCGGGGTAAATATTATAATATCAATAATACCTTACGCTTTTATTAATATCATGAAATTAATCACACCGTTATTAATTACCATCATTTAGGTCACGTCAGGAATTTGTATGTAATCTGATATAATTTCTTGGGAAAGTAGTTTGAAAATCAGCTAACCGAAATTATTCGAATAGTGACAATTACTCATTCATATAAATTCATAAAAATTTCATTATAGTGAAATGTGAGTTTTGTCAATAAACACAAACAATCAAACTGGTATAAAAACAAATATTTATTGAAAGAAAACAACTGGTTGAAGAATCTAAAATTAACGGTTACTCGACTAGTTGTTTATGATCGGTTAGTCGAAAAAGTCGAACTAACTAGTTATTTGAGTCCTGAAATATTATAATTAAATTTAAAGTAATTAATATTGAAGTCATGGACTTTAGTTAATTGTTATTCCTTTAGCGCAAGAAGTCATACCTCATCTCAGCAACTTTCATTAATATTGATTAATGTTGATTAATTCGTTATTCTTTAATTTATTCGTTATTTTGTGATTTTTATTTTCTTCCAAAAATAATCGTTATTCTTGCGTGTTTTTCCAATTATATTTGATAGATATATTTAATTTTTATATTTTCGATCAATAAATTTGTTTGCGTTTATTTTAAGTGTAAATTTTATTAAAAAAAAATATATGTAGTCCGAATTTGATTGAAATAATAAAAATATAAAAATTACCATCAAACTTGATTTCAAAAACAAAATCCAGAATAGCGATTATTTTTGATCGAAAATAAAAATCACAAAATAATGATTAGGCAATGCTTTAAAACAAAAAATCTTTTAAACAAAAAAACAAAAGATTTCCATAGCGTATGGTATGAAGGTTAGATCGATATATTTGAGATTTTTTCTGAACAAATTCCTATATCGATTATTTTATGCTTCAAAATTCCTTGTAGAAAATTAAGTAACATTATTTTTTACTTAAACCACTAGAACCGAATTTAAAACAATACGTCGTTTGAAACAATACGCCATTTTGAGTCGCACCACCTTAGCAAAATTTTTATTTGATGGTCTAGTAGAGATTAACTGCGAAAGAAATTTAATATTTTTTCTATAGCATTTTAAACTTTAGCTTAGTATATACAGATTTCTTTTGTTTGGCGATCCTTAGTAAAATTTTTTAGGAAATATGTTTGTAGAACCATTTGGCACAAGAAAGTAAAGTTTTTGCAATAGGACGTATGGGGGTTTTCGAAAAACTTTGGTCAAATGGCGCCTTACTATGAAACATTCTAGGTTAAGGAGCTCAACAATATCTTTCGTCGTAAAATTCTAGAAAAATGTTAAAAATAGGATGTGTTTTTTTGTAAAAAAAAAAAAAAAAATTTGAGCCAAGAGCCAAGCGCCTAGGAAAATGATAGCTGAAACCCCTCAAATGCGTTTTCCGCGACCAAATAACGTCAATACTAAATTACCGTAAAATTTTGCAGATGCTTTCATCCGATTTATATATATATATGTATGTGTATAAATGCACCAAAAACAACTATGACCACCATAACTGACGAGCTATTGTCGTACCAGTTACGATGGAAACCACAACAATTTACAAAATTGCGCCATAAACTCTCAGCATTTGACTTTGCTATGCTATTTTAATAAATCTAATAAATTTGTAGGCGATTTTAATTCACCGCAACAAATTTAAAGACAATATTTGAAACACAAAAGTTGCCGATCTACTCAGCTGAATGTTTCACACACACACACACTTACCTTGTGAACATGGCTGATTGCTGCTGCGCTTGCGTCTGCTGCTGTTGCTGACTTTGTTGCTGCTGTTGTTGTTGTTGTGTGCTTACATGCTGCTGTTGATGCGCATGTTGTTGCTGTTGGTGGTGATGGTGTTGATGTTGTTGTTGTTGTTGTTGTTGTTGCTGCTGCTGCTGCTGCAGCACAGCAAGCGGCGACTGTGTTTGCTGATGCTGCTGTTGCTGCTGATGTTGCGCCAAATGTTGCACAACATGTTGCTGATTGACATGTGTCTGTGGCTGGTGCTCTTGCTGCTGCAGTTGCTGTTGCATTTGCATATGTTGCATGTGTTGTGCATGCAAGGTGTGCAGATGTGGATGCGCCAATGGATGTGTGTGTGCGTGTGCGTGCGCGTGCGCGTGCATTTCTGCTATAGGCGTGGGTAACATCGCTGTGGGCGTAACTGCACCGAGCGCAGTGGGCTTCTCCAAATGCTTATCGGCGTACATTTTGTACGTGTTCTCGTGTGTGTTTGTCTTATTGAATTTAATAAGCGATTTTGTGATTGGTTAGTTGCATTTATGCTGTAACGCGCAACTGAAAATAGCGTGAAGAGAAAGAGAGTTTTAATAATGAATATGTAAAGTCTTTTCGATAGTAGCAACAATTTTTTAAAATTTTATTTATGTAAACTCAAGTTTTGAAGTTCTTCAGCCAGGAAATATGCACAGTGAAATTTCTGGGATATTTTGTTATCAATTTACCAATAGTTAGTATTGCAATTTATGATTAATGAATTAGCTGTAATTTTTTGCCTTCCATTTACCCGCAAATATATTACTAAATATTTTGCGAGTAGCTGCCAATTATTTAACACTCATTAGATCGCTTTGACTTATATTTTATTCAAAGACTTATCAGCTAATCGCTTTACAAATATAACCTTAAAAAATTTATTGGAAGGTTTCTGTCGACTTTTTTAATGAAGAAAATACCACTGAAAAACTTGAATTCATTGGCATGTGAAAAACGGTAGTGCAAATCACTATTTTCCGTTCCAAATAGAAGTATCAGGTTGTATATCTATCACCATGAATTTAACATGGAACATAAAGTAAGCTGATTATTAAAAACAAAACTGAAATATCTACCGGCACAATTCTCGGCACGTCTCAGTAATCTAGAGAGTTTTTATTTTTTATTTTTCTTTGACCACAACACATTTTTAAAGACTACCACTTGTATTTCCCTTTTCATGCTTTAAGTTTTGACAAAGATATCATTTCTGAAAAAAACCTTATTGGAAGAATACGTCAAATGTTGGTTGTGATTTATTGAAATTTTTAAAAGTAATGTAAGTATATAATTTAAAGCCCATATATTAGTATATTCAATACATCGCCTCGAAGAGGCAAAAACACCTTCAATAATCTGCCGAAAATATACACATAATATATTTATGCCGTTCAAATGCTTCATTATATTGTTAATTTTTGATCTTAGAGAGAGTCAAAGGCTGTTGGTTTCCGTTCAACAACGCTTCAAACATAGTAGTTCAAAGAATTTAAGCCCAGCGAGCTTAGTTATAGGCTTGAAATTATTTATTAATGCAAATTTTTAGACATCTAACAACATAAACCATTTATGAAGTATTTCAAAACCATTCCGTACAAATTAAAAGCAAAGTATATTCGGAATGTCCGATCCTTCAATTTATTTTAAAATCACTGCACCCATATAAATCGTTTTCTCGAGTTTTTGCAGCCATAAACTTACCCCTTTTCACTACGCAGAACTTCTTTTCCGGATATCTGCAAGGGCAATTCGATGAGTTGTGAATTCGGAAACCTAAATTTTGTACTTCCTAGGCATGCAGATTATACTTCGAGACTTGGAAACTGTATGAACATGGCTTATTTTTTTGCACAACAGTTTCCGACGATTAAGCGACTTTCAAAAATTGCACTGTTCAAGTTCGCTATGTGATTCGCATGTATAGAGCGACGATAATACCGTGACTCTTAATGCCTTATGTTAGTGTAGTGTAAAGTAAAACTTTTTTTGCGTATTTTTTTACTATTTGTGTCGCGAAAGAGATAAGCCATATGGTAGTGTTGAGATAAATTAAGAGGGAAAGTAATGCAAGTAGACAGTGTCCTACAAATGGACATACCCGAAGGCATGGACCCTTTCGAAACCATTTCGGTGCCAGTTCGAGTCCAGTTCGGAACAATGTTGTACCTATTTCGTGACCATTTTGGGGCAATTCCGCAATTAGTTGGGGAACAGTTCGGAACCATTTCGAGAGTATTTCGGGAAGATTTCGTTACTAATTCGTGACCACTTTGAACGAGTTTGCCACGACTTGGGGCCATTTTGGTACTAGTTTAGAACCATGTGCAGAATAACTCCTACCTGATCCCGTACTTGTCCCGAAATAGTTGAGCCTAACACAACTCTGTCTCACATTCTCCTTTCGATCTGTTAATGGAGTCGGCAGGGAGGTTTTACTTTAGGCTCCCACACTTATCCTTAGTTTTAATTAAGTCAACTTTCTGACGACAAAATATGACACGAAATGCCTATATGATAACATTTTATAATTTCGCATTGGTATCACATCGAAATACGTCGTTCTGTTTTTCTGCATTTACGATCTGAAAATTAAATATTGACAAAACGTATAACGTGTCCTCTAATACCTGACGCATCCTGTATTAAATGTCTTTACATAGTTCGGAGTAGAGATGGGCCAGGGGTTTGATTTTTCGGCTGGTCCGGCACGCACGTGAATTCAGTCAGTAAGGCCGTCACGAAATTGTCAATTTTTTTTTTGTTATATTTGTATGAATTTTGTAATACCTTTTTAAGTATTAACAAAAGGAAAAACTAAATGTAGAGTCTTTAATATATAAAATAAAAACTTCAATAAAAAGTTTTATTTGAACTGGAAAATTCCAAACGTAGTTTTATCCTGAGTTTGTAAACCTAACAAGCACATATTGCGCTGATCACCAAAAATTGTTTTTTGGATTATCACGTGCACTTTTTTTGGCATTATTTACTTTATTTAGAATTTCTGAAGTGATCAACAGGTATAGAAAAACTTTTGTCAAAAACAATATCTTGTGACATGAACTTTATACTGAAAAACTACAACTTGAAAATATATTTTTTATTAATAAAAAATTCAGGTTTTCTAGACTATCTAACTTGTGAATGGATATTGAAAGCACCACACGAAAAATCTCTCAACAAACGAGAACACCATTTTCTCTGGTATCATTTTCTTTATGCTGTAAATATCCTGATGGAGCCTCTCTCCATGTTTTTCACAAATTTATCCTAGGTTCTCTGGCAAGAATTCGAGGTGGGAGTATAAAAAGTGAACTTTTGGTGACATATAACACCCAAATGCTTGATAGTTCTTTAATCAGATTTTTATGATCAGTTCTTTGTCACAGCAACGAAAATGACATACTGCCGTAGCTGGATAAATCAAATTTCATTTTTTCGTTTTTGATGATTATAAGAAGCGAACCAGATTGTTAATATGTGCTTAATTCTGGGAAAGGTTGGGACAATAAATTTTCTTTTCAATTGCACTGCATTTCAAAAAAATCGAAGATATCATTTGCTACGGTCATTGGTCTCATTTGGAAGTGTGGGTTTTGGTAAATCAGTTCTATCAGGAAGTGGTCGCATTGCAGTATTCACATTCATTAGTTTATGATATATTCATTCCATTTATGTTAGTCGAGCAAAAGTAGCCATCGTATACGTGGTCAACAGGTTTTATCTAAATTAATGGGATCTAAAGCGATGCCCTATTTGTTGTCATTATTTGCATCATATAGATGAACAGTATTATTCTGAATACCATGTGGTTATACTTTTTCTCCATTTCCAAAAATATCCATTACTTTGTTTTGGCTTTCTGTGCTACTCCTCATAAATCTTAAATCTCTTCTTTCATTCGACTGAGATATTCCTCACATGGCTTTATTAAAACGCCTCCTGTTTAGTCAGCTACGCAGCCATGTGAATTTCAAACTGCTGCTACCTTTAAATCTGTTGGAAAATGTGCGATATATCTACATATTTTCTTATTTCATCTTTTCATTTTTTATTTTATCTTCAGCCGCATAATAAATAAAATCGTAAAGTTTAACTTTTGGAAAATTTGCCTTTTTTGGTCACACAAGTCCACATTGAAATATTTTAAACATTCGTAGATGAAATTACTTTACGATAAATAATAAAAATGGATATTTTAGAATGAAACAATTAATGGGAAAACTACAAATACTTAACACAAAAATTATATATTACATAATTATTAAAAACTAGCACCGAGCAAGCGGAGCTTTCTCTCCCAAAAAGCCCAGATAAAAATCACTGCAGCGCTCATAAAAGTAACATTATAATTTAATCACTGGCAACTAAGCACATCAATTTTGCGGCAGCAACTAAGCACTGACATCAGGGTGGCAACATCACTCAAGTAGAGTCGGCAAAAAAATTTATTTTTGCAAATTATTTATACGCAAAAATATTCATTTTATACATATACTTTTCGGTGACATTTAAAAGTTCGCAATTCAAATGGAATGAATTTGTTACTTTTTTAATCTTAGACTGCGCCATTTAATGTCCCTAAAGCCAATTCAGAGTCAACGACAACTGCAATTAATAATTGTTGGTCATTGTTAAGAGAATTGTGGCAATAAAAAACCCAGAAAAATCAAAAAAAAACTGCTACATTGACCGCCAACGGCGTGACGATAAATAAATAAAACAAAATACGTGAAAAAAGGCGGAGAAAAAAGTTAAGAATTACAAAAACTGCACAATGAAAAGTAAAAACATAGAAAAATTGTAGGCGTC
Organism: Anomoia purmunda; assembly: GCA_951828415.1. NCBI lineage: Eukaryota > Metazoa > Arthropoda > Insecta > Diptera > Tephritidae > Anomoia > Anomoia purmunda. Next base: position 23,793,325 of record OX639993.1, read on the forward strand.
CTTTAAGCAGCGGCAACAAAGTAAAAACAAAACGCAAAAACCAATGACTACAACAATGAAACAGGAACAAAGCACACTTGTCGCATAGAACTTGCGGGCAGCTACAATCTCCAACGACCGCTGCTGCTGCTGGTTGCGTTTCCTTCGCAAAACTACGATTTCGATTTTTTCTTTTTTCTATTATAGTTCTTGTTTTTTTGTGTGTTTTTTTTCCTTAGTAGCAGCCACACGTAGCGCATGCAAATCATAATGGTAATAAAAAATAATCATAATGGCATATAATAACAATAATCAGATAATGACCACGATATGCCAATGTAAGTTGTATGCGCTCCGCAATCGCTCCCATCCTCCCGCGCTTAGCTGCTTAGGTTCCCTCGTATTTGCAGCGCTAAACCAGAGCTGCTACTCGACTGCTCGCATAGCAATTGTCATTTGTATTGTTATTGCCGCTTACCGCCATTGTTATGCGGCTGCTGCTGCTGCTATTTTGCTTAGCCGTTCTAATGTTATTGTTGTTACTTTTTTGTTTTTGTTGTGGCGTACTCGCAATAGTCAACTGCAATAAATTGCCTGCTCTGCCGTTTTATTTCATATTTGGTTTTTTTTTTTCGTTTGCTTTTCATGCGCCTGCCGCCACTACTTCATTGTTGGTGCCTCCTCCGTCCGGCACTGCCTCCAATTTCGTTCAGTTCAGTTTTTTGTAATTCGATTTTTGTTGAATTTTCTTGTTTTCCATTTAGCTAGTGTTTTTGTTTTTGTTTTTTGTTTGCGTCATTTAAAAGCATTATTAACATTTTGTTTATTGTTGCCATTGCAATTTGCAATTATTGTGTATGCATATTTTTTACAATATGAACAACTCTGGTTACAAATAGGCTAACATGCAATACAAAGCACATGTCGCATTTTGCATTTGGGGCAAACAAAAAAAAAAATCCAAAAAAATGAAAGACTTAAGGAGCGAACTTGCGTTGCGCTGACTGGATGCTGCTACTGTTTACCGGTCTATCCTTGAGCAAAGTTTACTGCTATCGGCTTTTGTCAATTGTTGTTGTTTATGCTATGATTCCAAATATTGTTTTTTTTTGTTTTTTTTTTGTTTTAAATGAGTTGACTTAATTTTCATTTTATGATCTGAATTTTTACTACAATTTTATTGGTATTTTTTCTACTGCACCGTTACCTCTTATTAATTTTGTATCATTAATTATTAGCTTGTCAAGCGTTTTGTGCACAAATTTGTTTAGTAAACTATAAAAATTTTTAAAGTTGATTAATATTGTGACTAGGGCAGAGGTAGGCGTAATTTTTTTGTGAGAAAAGTATGACAAAAATTAATTATCTAAATTCAATGGCGCATAAGCTGATTTTTTTGTAAATTAGATATATGACAATAACAACTCAAGTATTCAGCCTGAATAATTTTGTATTCTGATTTAAATGATTCTTTGTAAAATTGTTTCATTATTTGTTAACATAAATTGTGTCAAATGAGCGGAGTAAGTGCTAAGGCAACAAGGCATATACAATAAAGTGGTAGTTTTTGCGGCTTGGACTATCAAATAGTTTTATTAATTTATATCCATTAGCAAATAAAAGTAATGCGAATGTAAGCAAAAATTTTCAATTGAGATCAATTTACGAACCCGTACGGCTAATATTTACTTACTTACTTAATTGGCGCTATAACCGCTTAAGCGATTTGGCCGAACTTCTCCCACAATTTGTGGTGTGCGTCTTGATGTTGTAACACAAATTGAGGGACCTACAGTTTTACCCCGAATCCGAACGGCGAATGTTTTTGTGAGAAGGTTTTTTCATGACAGAAATACACTTGGAGGTTTGCCATTGCCTGCCGAGGGGCGACCGCTATTAGAGAAATCTTTTTCTATAATTTTTGGATGTTACTTGCCCCGTTCTGGATTCGAACCTGGGACCCACCGAATGAAGCGCGCACACGCTACACACTCGAGACGGCTAATATGGTAAATAAAAAATTTAAATCAGCTTTTGTTTTTATATGTATGTAAGAAAATTCGTCTTGCATGGCATTGTGGAAAATAACTGTAAGCTTGCGATCAATCATCGGTAACTTTTTTGTTAGTGAAAATTGGGTTTTAAATTTTTTCCCGCATCTGGAATGAGTCTACAAAACTTCGCGAATCGCCTCTCGCCTTTGCAAAGTTGTGCCAGTTATTCGAATCAAGTCTAGGCAAATCTTTCTGGTCATCCTTCCATAGTATGTATTCGAGGGCGCCCTTTGCTTTTATTACCTACCAATGGGTTCCGAATTGAAGGATATTTTCACCGGTTAAATTCAATTAAAGCAATGAATGAAATGGAAAATTGCAATATGACTGTCAAACGAAAGAAATTTAACAAAAGCTAATTTCCAAAATTAATTTAATGCTATTTAAATTTAAATTGAATTAATAATAATTTATGTTAAATAATAATTTCATTTTAATTTTACTATGCAGGCTGCTTAAACTTAAAAGCTTAATTTTAAAAATATTTTTGGACGAAGCATGCCACCTTTTTTAAAAACTTAACTATAATTTTTTAATAAGTTGAATGCGGGTGTCGAATGGAAGAGGATTACAAAAACTCTCACTCGAAAATATTTTTGGAAATGGTTGAAATCTGCTCAAAAAAGTAAACTAAATTGAATTATAAAGTGAATGAAACATTGCGATGAGGGATGAAAATTTGTTTAGAAGGGATAGCCAACAGTTTAAAAATATTAACTCATTTCAGCTTTTAAGTTAACTTGATACTGCAATGTTATTGTGCAACGAAGGAGTTTATACAAAACTTTTTGTAAATGAAGTTCCCACTGCTGTCAGAGAGTTACTTACATTCCACTGATACGATCCGAAAAAGGTTTAAGTGAGCTTAATATTGAAAGATGAATTTAATTCAATTTATAAATAATGTAACGCACCAGCTGATATGGGTTTATAAAAAGGGTTTGAGCGAGGCAAAGAGATAGTCGTGGATAATGTTCGTTGGTGATATCGAAGATGTTTTCGAGACTGTCAGACTTCGACAGATTCTCTCGGGATGCTCCAACCCTATACGATTTAAAAAAAAAATCGGACGGGAAAGGAAACTATTGCGCAGCTCCTTGATACCCACTTTCCTGTGAGTACAACTGCGGAACAAAGCTCTCCTTCTATGATTTCTTTCAATATCGTGAATGAAAGCTGTAAACCATATACATTTACAGGACCGCACAAGATAATTCCTGCATAACTAATTAAATTAAGATATTGCTAGTGTATAGTAAATGGCTTTCAATTATTTCCAGTGCTTGCTTCAAATTAAATCATTTATCGCTGGCATGGGAAATGTCACGACCGTTTTTATATCTAAAGCCGGACAGGCCTCACATATTATTCTAAAGGACCTGAGGCCAATCAGTTTCTCCTCCATTGCTCATAAGACACTTGAAGGGATTGTTAGCAACTTCCTCCCTGACATCAACGATAGTTGACTACTACCTAATTATCAACATGTCTACCGAAAAGACAAATCTACGGAGACCGTACTCCATATAGCTTGGTCGGCTATATTGTTAAGTTTTTCAGTAGTTGTACATACGCTAATTAATTTTAGATGTGGTTACAAAAAAGTGAAAATCAGTGAGCTAAAAGTTGTTTATGGAAATTACAATTAATTGATTTTTGAAAATCAATGCCTATTTTATTTGTCTTAATCTAATGGGGGCAGAGTTCCGAAAGAGTGCGATGTTCGATATGCACCAAGAGTGAGGAAACTGGAGTCGTCTTCCATAGAGTTAATGTGGGTTCTATGTATAGAAAACTTAAGTATCAAGTGACTTAACTTTTACAATTTTAATTTTGTGTTTTGCCGGCTCCAGGTCAAGGGAGTGTTGGTAGAGTAAAAAAAAAAAAAAATCATTATTCTTTAAAATTTTATCAATGGAAATATGTTGAGTAGCTTCTCAACATGTGTTGACACTTGGTCAAGCCTTTTTAGTCCATAGACACAGTACTTTCTACAAACAGAATCACAATTTACGTAAATTTCGGATACATCGAAGTTATCTAATATTTAAAATTCGTTTATCACTGACTTACAGAATCTCCCAAAACAGTCAACAAACAGCACGGCCTACAAACAACTCTTTTCTGAAATATCTAAACCCTTCGTAGATGCAAATTGGACACCCTTGTATACAGATGACTCCAAAGGCCGAGAACACACCACCTTCGCCATAGTGCAACAAGATGGCCCCCCAATAAACGCTGGACATGTCTACCCATACTGTTCTATATTTACAGCTGGAGCACTAGCCGTTAAACTTGCAACTGACTTCACTAAAATCAACAGAGGGAACTATCTCGTATGCACCGACAGCAAATCAACTATAGAAGCAGTAAAAAGCATTACTAACGATAGCGAGCTAGTACGTGCAATAAGAAACAACTGTATCCAAAACCCAAACAAAATTAAACTAATGTGGGTATCAGGGCACGCCGGAATAAAGGGAAACGAGCTAGCGGACACGGCCCCCTGCACTGCAATAAATCAACCACTTTGTATCTTTCCAACCGCTGAAAAATCAGATATTATTAGATATATTAACCACCATTTACACATGTCCAGAACTATCGAGTGGGAATCCTACAATCATCGTTACAAAAATTATAATCCAAACGCTCTTAAACCTATGTATCCATCTACATGCACTCGACAGCAAAGCAATCGATTCGTGCGATTGAGAATGGGGCACACTAAAGGAACACACGAACATCTTCTATCTGGAAAACCATCACCCGCCTGCATGCTTTGCAGCTTACCAACATCCATAGACCATATACTTAACGACTGCCCGAATCTAAGTAGTTTCCGTACAACCATCTTTGGCAACACAACTCCAACTAACCTTTTAAAAGCTCCTACAACAGAAAACGTAGTCACAATAAAGAAATTCATTGATACATGTAATTTAAACAAGTTCTTTTAAGTTATGCTTTTATTTTTTTTATTGAACGATCGAGCCGAAAGCCCTGGTAGCTAGCGCTCCTCAGTTCAGTTATAAGATTTTAATTTTGTAAGTAACTAATTATAATAAATAAATAAAGTAATATTTTAAAAAAAGTGAAGGGCTGTGCCGAACATTGTGTATGAAACATTCCACGTTAATGTTCTATCACCACAGGTTATCACAAAATCGTCTAACATGATTTCATTCAAACCCTTTAGATCGACAGTTTTTTTGTGATTTACGATACATCATGACGCCGAAACGCGTAGGAGAAAAAAAAATTAACTTTTTGTTTGCTTTTAACATATTACCGACCGAAAAGCACCCAAAGCATCCCAATCATGTTTTACATTCATATAAGACAAGTCAAAATTTAAGGCTTTATTACAATTACGAAAACAAATAAGTAGACAGCTCATATATAGTTGGATATCATAAGTATAGATATATAAATTATAATGCTTTAATACTTTAGGTAGTTCATTCTGTATAGTTATTATTAAAAAATAACAATAGACCCAGAATTGAGTGTGCTGTTCTAAAAGTATATGCCCATATTTAGTTATTCAAGATTCGCTCGACAACTTTTCATATGAGGTATAGAAAAGCCATAGGCCTGAAGTAATTATTCGACTTTCAAACAGAAATCACCTTGGTAGCTTTCCAGTAATTTGAAAAAAATAGCACAGATAGTCAAAATCTAGTTGATTAAATGCGTCTAGTATGGCAAGATAGGCGTGAATCACACCAAATGATAACTCTTGATAAAATTGTCTGAAAATGGCAATTAAGTAGGATTTGTAAAACTTCCATTTGCCGATTACTCGATAAACCAAAACAAACAAAAACAAAGAAAGAAAAACGTATTCATTTCGATGAATGGCATCAAAAATTAAAAATCTCATATTTTTAAGTAAAATTTGCTCACTTTTCTACAAGCTTTCATATTCCACCAACTGTCTACGAATATTATGCGTTCTCATAAAAAAATCAAGCCAATTTATTGAATAGTTTTCAAGTTATCGTGTCCGTCAATTTGAAAAATGTTGTTTCGAGAAAAACGCTATGATAGTTAATTGAGGATCGATCTGCGGGTGTGAGGGTGTGACACCAAATACACGCGAGAAACGCATAGCTGTTTAAAACCAAAGAAAGTCAGCACTACCGCCGAGATTCCGCGAGACTATTCTAGGGGATCAATACTAACAATTAAGCGATATAAATAGAAATAGGATTTTGTAAACCCCTACACGCCAGACAAAATTAAGATGGACTGGCACTGACATTAACACAATGACTATAATACTTACAGCATGTACTTATTTCATGATATTTTTGAAAACTTTGACCAGCTTTTATTTTATGGGATGAGAGAGGTCCTTAGACTAGGACCAAACTTTTCCTGATATATATAGAAAATATATAGCTTAAAGCACATAAAAATTTCCTATTAAAATTTCTAGTAAGCACGTCAGTTATTCTATAATTTAGTACAAAAAAAAGCAAACGTTCCATTCAATGTACAGTTATATTTGTCTGCTTACTTTGAATACAATTTTACTTAAGCTGAGAAACAGCATTTTCTATTTATTTTCCAAATCAAGTTCGTTGCATAAATCTTTCCTATCCTATCTAATTAAAATTCAACAAAAAGAGAGAAAAAACTACTTACCTACAATTGACTGACAAACAAAATGATGCACAAAGCTAAATTATTATTGTGCAGCTTATCAATTATTGTAATCGCAATTCAATCGCAATTGTAAGCGTAATTCAAAAGCTTACATGAGTGAACGCTGGTATAGAAATATAGGTACCTATTTATATAAAGCAGGTATGTACCTATTAAAGTATACATACATATATCTGAGTACAAATAGTTGGCACTGAATTGGGTTTTTTGTTGAATAAGCGATAATGATGTTGATGTTAGGCAGAAGTTGAGAAAGAAAAAAACTCACAATAACTATCTTGATAAATGAATATTCGAATGAGAATAAACATCATAAGGAGATAATAGTAGCAGAAAATTTGGATTACACAAAAAAAAAAAAAAGAAATGGTGCTAGATGAATAGGCCAAATGGAGAGAAAAACTGTAGCGAAAAGCATAAAGACCAATAAAAAGGTTTAACGCAATTTGGAGAAGAAATTAAATCAAAAGCAAAAACAGAATAGATTAAACCCAAAATACAGGGTGGGTCAAAAGAAACCAAGGGGTGTAAGAGTTTAATAACTTTTTCGTTTATTAAATTTTTTTTTTTTTAATTTATTTATTTTATTAAAACCCGCAGATCATCGGCAACGTCTAAATTTTGCAGTTAAATTTCAAGAGTTGGCCAGAAATGAAATCAACTTTATTAAAAATTTGATTATGAGTGATGAATAATAAGCAGAACTGTAGGTTCTGGGGCTCTCAAAATCCAAGAGCCATTCATCAACGCCAATTGCACCCCATCAGGTGTACAGTATGGTGTGAGATCACATCTGAAAATGTCATTGGGCCTTACTTCTTCGAGAATGAAGATGGAAGTGCTGTAACCGTAAATGGAGAGCGGTATCGGTTGATGATAGAAAATTTTCTACGTCCTGCTCTTGAAAACAGACCTGGTATGTGGTTTCAGCAAGACGGAGCCACTGCCCATACTGCCCGAGACACAATGGCACTTTTAAGTCAAATTTTTGGAGGGCGAATAATTCCCAGAAATTCGGAAATTATTTGGCCAGCGCGATCGCCAGATTTGACAGCACCCGAGTGTTTTCTTTGGAATTATTTGAAGGAGCGAGTGTATGTGAACAAGCCAGATACAATCCTTGAACGCGACAGCCACAAGTTTTGAAAGATGTTATGGAAAATGCTCTAAAAAGAGCCCATCAGTGCGAAGCTGAAAACGGTGGCCACTTAAGAGACATCATTTTTCATACTTAGTGTAAAAAAATTTCCCTTTTGTATATTATATAATCTGAAAAAATAAAATAAAAAAAATTAATAAACGAAAAAGTTATTAAACTCTTACACCCCTTGGTTTCTTTTGGCCCACCCTGTATAAGAGCAATGTTTTCACAGCTGTTTTTTATTACCTTCTTTAATCTGTATTAGAGTTTAAATAAATGCTTTCAATTTCGAATAAACTCTTAAGCCTTATTTAAAAAAATTTAAATTGCAAAAATCTACAACTTTTTAATTTTATATGCTTTAAGTTGGATGCTTTATTTTGTAACTCAAAAATGTATACCCGCACTGCCAGAGCAATTTGCAATTTCCTTTATTTTAATATGCTTCATTTTATACACGGATCTTTTTAAAAAAAATTTAAATACACTTATAACCTTTAACCCATTTTTACCTTTTCCCCCTTTTTCTTTTGTTATCAGAAACTTTTATTCTGTCAGTCATCCAACAATATTGAAATGCCTTTGCACTGATTCAAGTACGATCTCAATACTTATCAAATAATGATTAATGACTTACATGCTCGTACGCAAATTCATATAAAATCTATATATATATATATATATAAATGTAGAGTTTACTCAATCTAAGCGTACATAGAAATAATCAACGCTATAACAAACGAATTTCAGCGAACTCATAACGCCTTCTTCCATGGATAGTCAAAATTTTTTTGCAGACGAAATAATATTACATATATTTTAACTGAGCATTTTAATTTGTTGAAATAGATAGAGCAGAGTGACCCCACATCGACCCCTAAAGGGCAAAGGCAATAAGATGAAAAAAATCGATTTTTCTATTCAGTTTAAAAATCTACTTTATAGTGTGATTAGTTGACTATATTCTTTATGGAATAGTAAGGTGTGTAGGTGTTTTAAACTGTTAGATATTTCATATTCCCTAAGTGCGAATGTTGTTCACTCGCATTGTTTTTCAAAAGCCACTCGTCGATGGCTGTAGTTCCATTGACCTTTTCGCTTTCTTCTGTTGTTTTTGCTGTCTCTGTTGACTTTCCTTTGCTGAATCTTATTTTCTTACTATTTGCACCTAACCGTTTTGAAACCCGTCCTCACCATTTTTTTATTGTTAACACTCACTTCTTTTAGACGTTCAGCTGTTTCAATTCCTTCTGGGGCTTTATTTGCATTATTTCTGCAATGCAGCAGTAGTGGTGATCGAGGAACTGCGAATTTACGCGCAGCTGGGCGAGAATCTCCGGATCACCTTTCGGGGTTTTACGCTTAAATTTCTGTCCCATTTCTAAAAAAAAATGTGCGAAATCTGGCAGAAATAATTTCTTGCCACCTTAAATCACATACTTCCCCTCAATAACATGCTATCACAAATTACGCTGCTAGTAAATGGAGATCGGTTTCGGTACGATACTGCGCGGTCGGTTTCGGATCACCACGACCTTTTTTTATTAACTGCCAATGACGCAAGGAACGATGTAATTCTGAATAATTCACCGCCCATTTTTTATGCGAAGAAAAACACACTTTTAGCTAAAATTCCGTGAAGCTCGAAAATAAGTGTCACAGGTTTTGAAAAAATAACGCCAAAATCCCAGCGAAACAGAAGTCAAAATGGCTATCTATATCCAAAATACCTGTGTTATAACAACTTTTCGACGAAGTTACCGATAATTCGGCTAGCAATGCCATCGCTGAGAAAAATCGGGGGGTCGGTATGGGGTCACTCTCTCCTACTAATTCCGGTTTTAAATGCAAAATTACAGTTATATTTTAATTTGTATCAAAAATGAAGGAAACTATAAAAACCTTAGTAATATTAAGAAATAAAATTTAAACAAAAGCGTCGGCTACATGCAGTGTGGTTTTACTTAAATGTTAGGATCGGTATCAGTCATTCAGAGCAATGTGAGTAGAGGGTTTTCCAAAACGAATTTAAAACGTTAATTAATTGTCAAAAGCATATAGTTATTGAAGTACTGCTACCCCATTAACTAATTAGAACAAATTTTGAAAATTGCACTCATCGAATTGCTAAGGTAGTTTTCAATCATGAAGGTTAATAATCTTTTTTCTTTTACTTTTTGGAAATCACTAAAGAAATTAGCGAAATATATTTTCTATTTACGCTTTAAGTTGCGCGTCGTTTTGGCAGCAATTTAATTTTATTTCTATTTAGACTCAAAGTAAACTGACTATATTTTTTCACATTTGTTGAGCACGCAGATCTTCAAATGCAAACGTAAAGTGGGCATTTTTCAGTTGCCATGTTTTTTCCATTTTTTTTTTTTGCACCAGTGAACCCTTGGGGATTAAGTTTGTTTGCTGACAATATTTCTTAATTCTCTGAAATAGCATTTCGAAATTTTCTAGAGGATGAATGGTGGTAATGTTCTCCTTAGTAGTCAATTGTTTCTCATTCGATGTGTTGCAGGCTTTTGTGACAATGTGGTATGTATTTGAGTTTTGTATATTTCTTCCCTTACAAAAATTTGATCGGCTGAAGTTCTGGCTCATAGCTGTTAAGAATTGATTACTAATCGTAATCATTAGTAATCTGATTACTTTGTATTTGAGAGTGAAATAATTGATTACAATACGATTATCTTGTTCCCAACTAGATTACGTAATGATTACGATTACAAATAATCACAAAATTATCACGATTACTCCAGATTACTAAAAAGAATCAGAAAGAATCAAAATAAATAATTCATTCTTTCACAGATTCTTTTTGATTATTTTCTTTTCAAAATACCAAACAACTTTCTTCTTTTTGCTTTTTTTAATTTTTAAGACATTTTTTTGTAATTATTTTATTTCTAACAAATAAATATATTAAAGACAAAATAAAGAAATATAATAACAAAAAATTAACCAAATTCATTGATAACAAAATAACAACAAAAAATTAACAAAAATCATTTATAACAAAATAACAACAAAAATATACACTAACCTCATTTGGAATTTGCTTTCAATAAAACCAATTTCTCAAATGATAAATCCGACATTGACTGACGCCTTGGACTGTTCACTATCCCCGCAAAGGAAAATAGCCTCTCTACTGGTGCTGAGGATGTCAGGGGGGTGTTAAAAGCAACAAAAGCTTCTTTTAGACTGCTATATTTTTCCCAAGTGTCGTCTGTTCTTGAATTGTCATTCAAGTAACAGAAGAAGTGATGGGTTAAAAAAGCCCGACGATCAGAAGCACTTGGCTCAGGAGTAGCATTTGGTCCTTCTTCGTTATCTGTATCTGTATCTGTATAAGGATGAAAACGATTTTAAAAAACTTACTAAAAAATGTCTTCAAAATTAAAAAAACGAAATGAGAAAAGTTGTTTGGTATTTTACATTGAAAAGAATCAAAAAGAATCAAAAATAATCAAAAAGAATCCGTTAAAGAATCAATTATTTATTTTGATTCTTTTTGATTCTTTCTGATTCTTTTCAGTAATCTAGAGTAATCGTGATTATTTTTTCATTATTTGTAATCGTAATCATTACGGAATCCCAATATTTGAAAGGCACAATTAAATAATGATTACAATTCTTTTTAGAAAATAATCTAACCGATTACTAATCATAATCATAATTTAACAGGTTTGTTCTGGCTACACCTTCACCATGTAGAGTAAGGAGATCTGATAATTGCTTGTCATAAAATAATTGGCTGATCCCCTGTGTTGAATTTCGCAATATAAAGGGGTAGATAAACCAATAAATCTGGGAAAATAATTCTCCATTCCGCAAATTTTCACCTGAATTTCTAATTTCAGAAATTTTTCTAATATACAGTATTCTAGTTCATTCAATTTCAATGTAATGCTTATTAAATAGCTGTACGTTTTCGTTGATTTTTGATGATTTGTTTTTCTTCCATACAAAAAACTTTCGACATTTGCCATATACGGAAGAAAAAGCGCAATACTCTCCACAAAACACAATATATCAAAAATTTATAAGAAGTAAATGCTACATCCACTTTATTATAATAAGATTTAATATATTCGTATATTATTTGTTGGCCTGATTTTATTGAACGACAATATTAATTTTTGAGCTCAATGCCAGTATAGAGAAAATAATATAAAAAGGAAAAAAAGCCAACAACAGTCAGGAGTGGTAGAAATTATAGCTATTTCGGGCACCACCATATCCCCGACAGTCTGCCGCTCTTAAAGCGAATGTGTGGTTAATTGTTGTTGGGTAACACAAAATCTATTTATTTTATTATGGTTAGAATTTGTTATGTTTTGTGTGCTCATCCATTTCAAATAGTCATATATTATTTTTGGCCTGATTTTATAGAAATTAATATTGTCGTAAATTTTAATAAAAACTGCATACTCGAAATCTTTTTAAAAAGTCGTATTAAAAATATTTCGATAACAATTTGTTTTAATTTGTCGAATTTTTATAAATGTTATAGAAGTCCTCGACTTTGAGGAGCAAGGTTTACGTTATATAATTAACTATATTTTTATATTTAAAAATCTCGTGTCACGGTATTGATGAGAATAGGTCGTAAAGCGTATTTTATACTTCGGAGAGAGTTGCCACTTGTTTGGAAAGAAGGTTCAGAGCTAACTTTCATGAAGGTTGCCACCTGTTTAAAAAATCGATTTTGATTAAATAATAAACAAGCTTTATGAAATATTAAAATATCGGCGTTAAACAAGGAGGTTCATAGTTGTACGAGGGTTGCCACTGATTTGAAAAGTCGAGTTTATTTAAGTTATACAAAAATTTTATGAAATATCTAAATATGGGTACTGAACTGTTCGACTCGCGGAGGAGTGGCTTATAGCATATAAAGCGTTGCCACCTGCTGGAAAGCTCAAATTCAATTAAATAATACATAAGTTATATGAAATAGTAAAATATGGATGTAAGCCCATTTGTTTCGCTAGGAGAAAGTATTGGTCGATTTTTAGGAGGGTTGCCACCTTTTTTTAAAGTCAAATTGAATTTAACTATACACAAGGATAAAAAATAATATTTTAATATGGGTGTCAAACTGTACGCCTCGGCAAGGACAAGGTATTTTTAAGAGGGTTGCCACCTGTTATATATGACATAAACCGAAATGTGTTTTCTGGTTACATATTCAAAGATCAGTTAAAAAAAATATAGGCAGGGAAAGGTCTGCCGGGTTTTTCTAGTGAATCAAAAATTTTAGAATAATATCGTCCTAGCGGTAAGCCAACTACTAAGAAACTGACCAAAAATGGAAAGCGTCATTTTTGCATCGGAATTTGAAAAAAAATTGCGCATAAAGCCTTTATTCACTTTTTTTTCAGAGACATAACTTTTATAAAAAAATAGAGACTCAATTCCTAATTGATATAGCATGGCAAAAATTGGTTTAACTCAATGTTTAATATTAGCTCTGTTCCAGTACTTTTCGTGTAAAATCCTTTAAAAATATAATATAAATAACAAAATTTCTCTCTTGAGTGAGAGTAAAAAGAGACTAACAACCAAAAAGTAGAGGGAAACAAAAAAAAAATTTCTCAGTAAAAACGTCAAACAGTATTCATTCAAATTAAAAATAAATTTAATTTCGTTCAAATGATACAGAACAATCAAGATTTATTCTAATATTTTTCACTATAAACCTTACTACGTACAATGTTAGATTACTTTTGTATAACAACTGATCGTTTGACACTTTTCATGATTTTACCCGAAGAAGAAGTTCGGATAAAATCTTTCAACTTCATTCCCTACACATCTCTCCAAAAATCATCCTCATTTACAAGACTTTCATGTACGGGAACATTTTTCCTATAACTTCCTGTACGTTATGGTAAGTATAGAAATATAATTATTATTTTGAAATTAGAATTGTAAGTCTTTTGGCAAAAATTATGAGTTAGTGAAATGTTTTAAGTCGTCGGAACCATTTCAGGACTATTTCAGGAAAAGTTCAACAATATTTTTGGCACTTATTCGAGGCCTGAACTCGACGCGAAGGTTCCTAAACTAGGCCGGAAACCACTCCAAAATAGTTCCATTTTTCAAGAATTAAACAATTTTTCTGAGTTTTTAGAATTCCTAAGAAAGTTTCTTTATAAAGTAAAATCTCAAGGTGATAGTATTTTGTAGATTTTAATCGGACACTCAAATAAATATATAACTGTACTCCGAATTTATTATACGATATTATTTTTATAATATAATTTTTATTTAAAATAAAGAAAAGCAGTATGCCACGATGTTGTACGGTTGAGACTGCTTTTGTAAATTAGCTTGAAGCTTTTGTCGATTAAGATAACTTTCACATATTGTAATTTTGGTGACTGTTTGTTTGCTATTGAAATCACACATTCAAATTCAGTACTATAGTCAAAAGAATTACTCAACGCGCCTCTGCTCTTAAAGTATATAAGTATTTGTAACTGAATTTTAAAAGTGGTAAAATTAATTGCACCATGACGAGCACAATAAGAATGGTTTAATTTATATAACAAAAATAAATTTTAACAAATCTTTCATGTACTCCAAACGGCTTAGTGGTGTTTATTTTTTATACAATAATTTAGTGACGCTAATTTTTTGTGTAAATACTCTTCTTTTTTTTTAAACACATACTTTCAATTAAAATAACATGGCGGGCGCTGCTAAAAATAGTTGCTTTTAATAGATTTTGAGTTATTAAAAGAAATTGAATTTAAATAAAATTTCGCACCTCGCATATTTTTGGCGCCGGTGTGAGATGTTCCAAAATGTCTTTTCTTTTTTTGTTAGTACCATTCTTGGCTTTGTTGCTCAACAGAGAAAGAATTTCATCCAAAACCAAATCAAATTAAATAGTAAGAGCCGCTTTGCATTACTGTGCAAAGAAAGATAGCAAGATTAAACGGGACGACTAAAAATATTTCATTATCGGCTATCTGTCTTGTAACAAATGCTATATAAAATGGAATTTTTTACGATCGGCAATTTCCGTACAAATTTTCTGGGGCGCGGAGTCAGAATTCAACCGTCGGTCTCTTCATTTGTGTTACAACATCGAGGCCAGTACCTTGATGTATGCGACAAGTTAATTATTATTATTATAGCCAACCCTCCCCCCCCTAAGCTGTTTCTAGCTTTTTAGCTGCAAAGTGCAAATTTTGTGGATTTGATAAAAACAAGCCTTTCAAAATGTGTTGAGTAATTAGCAGAAGGATTATAGCATATAGAGGGTTGCCACCTGCTGCAAAAGTCGAATTCAATTAAATTGTACACAAGTTATATGAAATAATAAAAAATGCGTAAACCATTTTTTTCGCTAGGAGAAAGAATAGGAAAATTTTATGGAGGGGTGCCAAAAGTCAAATTTAATTTAATTATACACATGGATAAAAAATATAAAAATATGGGTGTCAAATTGTTATAGTGACAGAAGCCGAAATGCGCTTTGTGTCATAAGACGATCCACTGAGTTTCGGCAACTTTTTTTTAACTAATATTGAGCTTATTCGTCCAAATGTAGAACATTTTTTGCGGCGCTTTTCGTTCATATTATTTTTTTTTCGTTCTTGATGACTTGGCTGCAGAAACTAATTAAGTTACAAAAATTTAATTAAATACCAATTTTAAAATAACGCTTTCAAAGCCTACTATCCCATTGATAAACATTTTGCGGCGAGGACTTTCTGAATCGATCTTTAGTTTTGAGCCATCGGTATATATAGCTGTCGATCTGATGCAAATATCGAAGACTAAGTAGTCCTTCGTTCCAATCAGTCGTAAAAGGCATTCGTGTCTATGTCTCTCAAATTTGTACAGTGAGTACATTCTATGCCAATTTTTATGATAAAATTAAGCCTGATAACATAATTAACAGTTAGATCGAGATTTTCCATCTCAGTGTGTTGCAAAACTAATACTTGTACTATACATTGTAGAAGTTCGGCCAAACATCAAGATAAGTAAGCGCCAAGTTATTATTTTATTATTATTACTATTATTAAAAATTTTTCCAGCAGAGAATTGCAGATATCAAAAATATTCAAGCACAAACATAAACAAAATATTTTAACAACATATTGTTCAGAAATGGGCGATCAAATGATAATTTATGATATTGCGACAAATTTAACGGGCAAACGTTGTCCTAACTCAAACTAACCCTCTTGGCGACCTACTTGAATAATTTCTCTAGCTACACAACATCAGTAGATTCATCTACAAAATCAAATGGTTTGAAAATTGGGAATCACAACAGCAGCGAAAAGAGATTTCATGAGAATCACTGCATCAAAATGGCGTTACGAGCGCTAATTGGATCCCAGGTTTTCTAGGCAACGTTACAACCAACCAACCGTTTAATAATAATTTTGAGTGAGAGAATTTCTTTTTAGTTATCAATAATTATTATTTTGCATATATTTACATAATAATAATTAGTGGGAAAAAATTGTAAAAAATTTTTAAGTTAAGGTAACCGATATTTACGAAACTTATATTATAAAGTTTTTTGTATAATAATTCTAAGCTTCCAAAAAACCCTTTAATCTGAGACTTATATTTTGTTTTGAGACTTTAAGAGTTTTCCGATACTCAAAACAATTTTTTCTCACTTATTTATTATGCAAAGATTATTATAACATAAATATTAAAACGATAATAGTTAACAAAAGGCTTTTATTGTTTCTCTGAAATTTTTAATTAGTTTTTAAAATATAAATTCCATGGTAAAAGTCTTTTGAAGACTCAACAAATATTTGATGTCTAATTTTTATTATATAAAGGTTTTTACAATATAAATATCAAAATTACAAAAGTTACTAAGTTAAAAAAAACTTTTCTAATTCTTTCGGAAATTTTAATGATTGGTGTATCCTGAGGCTTACTTTTTATTTCGTGACTTAAAAAAAATTAGCTCACTCATAATTATTACGGAAAGACTTTTTTTCAAATATAAGTCTCAAGATAAAATGTGTTTTGAAGACTTAAAACAATTTTTTTCACTCATATTTATTATGTAAAGATTTTTATAACACAAATATCAAAAAATAATTTAGTAGTTAACAAAAGGTGTTTATAATTGTTTCGAAAATTTTAAAGAGTTTTTAATTCGGAGACTAACATTTTATTTTGAAACTTATCAAACATTAGCTCACTCATAATAATTATAAAAATACTTTCAAAACATATATCCATGATAAAGGTATTTTGACGACTTAAAACAACTTTTCAAACTCAAATTTGTTATATAAAGATTTCTTATATAATATAAATATGAAAGTAATAACATTTAAAATTTTAAAGATTTTTTTCCCTGGAATTTATATTTTATTTCGGGACTTTAAAAAATTAACTCACTCATAATTATTTTAAAAATGCTTTCTTAGAATAAATCTCCAGATAAACTTTTTTTGAAGACTCAAAACAGCATTTTTTTTCTCACTCATATTTATAATATAAATACGAAAATAGTAATAGTTATCCAAAGGCTTTTATAATTACTTCTCAAATTTTAATGAGTGTTTTTATCCTAAGACTTACCTTTCACTTCGAGACTTAAAAAAATTAGCTTACTCATAATTATAATGAAAAGACTTTTTTAATAGAAATCTCAAGATATGATTTAATTATTTCCAATTGAAGTATTTAAATTTAATTCGTTGAAAAGCAAACAAAAAAAAACACTAATCCATTTATACAAGAAATATAGTCGCTGAACTTTGGCTCTTTCATTCTCTACCCCCTTGTACATTTCACATATAGCACATTTTTGTTGTCCTAAGCTGCAAAATCTTTTTACACTTTTAAGCTCCTCCACAAATAAACAAACAAAAACAAAAAACAAGAACAAATTTTCAACTAAATTAAATAGTTAAGTATATAAATATTGCTCGTAATCGACAATTTCGCGCTTATGCGCTGCGCCACACACTTAGATAAACCGCTTATCGTTAATTTATTTATCAAACTTTGTGAAATAAATCTGATTATAAATAACAGTTTACAAATGCAATTTCACACTTACAGCTTAAGTAAACATTAGCAGAAAAACAACAACAACAAAAACAAGTAGAGTACCATAAATGAGAGTGCAAGCAAATAAACTGATCGATGAATGTGAATATTTCGTATAAGCAAATAAACAAATGATTACAATTATTTACGAATGTATACTCGCATATTTCTATATTTGTATGAAAAATTTTATACCTGTAAGCCGTGATATATTTACGTGTGTGTGTGTGTGTGTGTAACTGTAGGGTTGTATGCATGAATGCAAGAAATGAATGCAAAGTACTGCTACATATTTACAAAGTAATTAGCATAATGTCTTATCGCTCTTTAGCTGACTAGCTGAACGGCTGACCGGCTCGCTGGCTGGTTAGATGGCTAAATGGCGAGCAGTAAGTAAATTGTGTAGCATATCTACATCTGTATAAATTCACGCACTGCTATTTACCTACAACAACCTGATGTCTCAGCCTGGAAATATTTCAGTTGCATTACAAAAACAAAAATATATCCAGTGCTTATTTGAAATGGCGCGAGCAATGTGTCGAATGCAATTCGAAAGCAATCAAATATGACTCTAATGGCTCGTTGAATAGACGAGGTGCTTTACTAGTTGCCTATTGAATTAATTCTCAAATTTTTCTTATCTAATTATAACTGACAATAATTGTCGAAAGAGCGCGAATTTGTTATGATACAGCAAAAATTGAATGCCTGATTTTTTTCTACACATCAACTGGCACTTATTGCGTGGTGTTGGTGCTCAATTTGTGCGAAAAGTTAAGCTTTCGATTTTTTAAAACCTTGACTGATGCAATTAATTGCATTTTTTGTAAAATTTTTTGTTTCTCGTTTTTCTAATATCTGGCATTTCTTGTAGACATAAAACGTATAAAACAAAATTAAGTGGCACTGTTTTTAAGATTTTTTCGTTTTCATAATTAAGGTTTTTTGATAAAGAATTAATTTTTTCTTTTTCCGTCAAAAACTTTAGCCGTTCAACTAACGCTCAGGAATTTTTAAGGTAAATATTTTAATTGTTATTGAGTTTTAGAAATAAATGTCATTTTTGTTGAGCTTAAATAAAATTGCACTTGCTTCCAAAATATGTGGCCCAAAATAATATTGTTGTTGAGTTTTGTAAAAATAAAGTTAAGTCGTTAGATAGTTTTAGTATCACTTGATAGTTTTCAGTTTAATTCGATTCTTCAATCAAATTTTCTGGGCATATGTCAAGTAAGCTCAAACTGATAGTCGTTCAAAGTGTATGATCACCTAATAAAATTCCTGCATTTCTAGCGACAGAAATTCTGAAAATTAAAAATTGTAAAAAATCATAATATGTATATCGGTACTGACTTTGTTCTGCCACAGACGGCTTTCTAATTAGATCGCATTTTTTCACTTCGATTTGCATCTCGTTTCGCTGTTGTCTGATATTTTATGCATTTTACATTTCATCTCTCCGGATATGACGAATTTGCTATCGTGCAATTAAAAATTTCAGTTTATATATTATTCGTATTTTAGAGTTTAAGCTCAAAAGAAGGTTTTCTAATAATTTTTTTGTACTAA
This sequence comes from Anomoia purmunda, assembly GCA_951828415.1. Classification (NCBI taxonomy): domain Eukaryota; kingdom Metazoa; phylum Arthropoda; class Insecta; order Diptera; family Tephritidae; genus Anomoia; species Anomoia purmunda. The sequence goes on from OX639993.1 coordinate 23,812,816, forward strand.
ACTTTGTCTTTTCCACAGTTTTCGAATATGAAACAGTATTTTGTTTTAATTTTACTCAAAATATTTGCACTCAATTTTACAGTCAAACGTTTATAAGGTATTTCGACATCAATTTGTAAATTTAATTTACATATGTAGGTCACACAATATTTACGTACTTACATACATATATACTTCGTATTAAAAATAGTGTTGCTCTAATTTTATTTTGCATGCTTTTTTCAAAACACCATTCCACACTCAGTCTCATATTATGGCTAATTTTCTTAATACCTGTTGCAGAATGTTATAGACAAAATAAATAACTGTTTTTTTATACTCATGCTCAGTTTTTGCACTCAGATTATTCGCTCAAAATTTTCACTCAAAATTTCCACTCAAAAGTTTCACTTAATGTTTTCACTCAAAATATTTACTCAGAATTTTTTCTCAACTATGCAGTCAAAAATTGTCCCAAACTCTGGTAACGATTATTAATATTACACAAGTTTTCAAAATATATCCCTGTTCTGAAGCAAAAAAAATGTTTAGCGATATCTTTTGTATGCCACATATTTTACTCAACTTGTAACCCGAAAACTCAATTTAATGATGTTTTCACATATTCTGCTAATTTGTTTTAAGTTTTTAACGCAACTAAAGTTCTAAAGCTTAAACAAAATTTGAATTGTAGTAAATCACTTTTCGTGCTTTATTAGGTACAACCACTTGCAAATATTTGACAATTTTGCTTATTTGATTATAATCGTAAATTGCAAATCAGTGTCTGTGTTAATTTCTTTTAGCAATATATTAAATTAACCGGAACTTTTCTATTTTATTTTGCAAATATCTAACTGCACTTGCGTAAACCGATATTAATTGCCGCTAATCTAGTGTTATGCATTTGATTGCCTTTTTTTCTCCACACAACTTCACCTTTGCACCCTTAATCGCTTTGCTTGCAATTTAATTATTATTTGATCACTATTTGATTCCTATCTGTTTGCGTTTAAAACCATTATAAATCATTTTCACACCTACAATGGTACTTAGCACTTTTGCAAGATACTTTTACTAGTCGGTTTACGAAGTCAAGGCGTTATACTGAGCACATGCAAAACACAAAGCAAAAAATCGCACGCGCAGACATCTAAAAATAGCAAAACGAACACAGAAAGAAAATTTGCCATAAAGTCATTGAGAAAATGTGACAGAGAATGCCGCAATTTGATGTTTAGTGAGCAAAAAAAATTTAAATTTTTTAATCTGATTTTACATTATATTATTCTCATTTCATTTTTCCATTTGCCATCTGCACCTCCAACATGATTGATTGTCCACATCTGCAATTAATTGATTAAGCTATTATATTTACACTACTTTTTATATGGCATACCATTTTTCAAGTTTTCCTCGATCAAAATCAAGCATGCAACTAACTGCATATGACGTGGCGCACAGCTTGTAGTCGCCGCCGCTACTTTAGTTGCCTTTTCCCCATTCACCAACTCTCCACTCAGCCATTCCACTTACTCGCCCCGTACGCGCAGTTATCTTAGCAACGCCATGGTGAGTGATTGATTGATTGTTAACTGCCTTCAATTGCCGCTGTCAACAGCTTGACACTAACATTAGCCAAGCACACTCACACACTCACACACGCACACATACATGGACGCTTAGTAGCAGCGCTCAAAAGCTAAATATTTTGCATTTGTTGCACTTGTTGCATTGACTTCATCTGGCTGCGGCGTTTTATATAAAAGACTCAAGCTGCGAACTTGCTGTGTGTGTGTGTGTGTTTTTTTTAAATCATGGCATTCGCGCAAGTTACAACTAATTGCAATCAAATCAATGCAAATATCATTGCTCACTGATACCTACACAATTAAAGTGGTAATTTTTTAAATTTGTTAAAGTTTTCATTTATTGTAATTCTAATGAAGGTTTTAGAGTTTTCACAAACACTTCTAATGGCTTTAAATTGTTTAATTTATTTATTTTTGGTTTGAAAATTGTACTATTAATTTAAGTACCCACCAACACTCATCAATAACATCGCATAATTATTTTACTTCATTTTATTTCACTTGTTTTTTTTATAAAACTGTACTTATTTCTACAACAAGAATCTTTTAAATACATTTGCTCAGCAAGTCGTAGATTAAAGGTTCACAGGTCGGTGGAGTCATGAAAGAAATCTGATGAGGAAATGTGGTGATCTCCGAAATAGCTATAATTTCTACCACTCCTGACTGTTGTTGTCTTTTTCCCAATATACTTTCCCTTATATTGGCCTTGAGCTCAAAAATTAATATTGTGAATCGAAATCAGTAATACTAGACTTCTTTAGCAATCGAATCCACGACTTTTATGGCATTCAAGTAGGGTATCAGCTGTACCAAGCAAAGCCGTGTAAACTTTTGTTGCTTTTTCAACTTCCTATATGTGCAAAATTAAAAAAATTTTGCTCAAAATTTCAAAATTTTAAACCAGAGTTCAAAAAACTTCAATCACAGTTTTGTACCCCATTCAGTTTCAGTATATTAAGGTGAAAGTTTGAAGTGGCTACAAACTTGCATTAACTTAAAACAAATATTCTGCCGCTCTTTCGCTATTTCTACCAGAAAACGTGCTACACCGTCCGCAAATAAATAAACGTCGCACAGGATAGAAAATATTTACCGCATTCTACAAAGAAAATACCTAACCGCTAAATTTGTTCATGGAACTTTGCGCATGGAAGAAGGTAGACAGATTATAAGTAGCCAGGAATAAACTCCATAGGCCCTTTGTTTTCTAGTTCCGTCGAAGTCTGAATGGAATGGGCAGGATATTTGCAAACTTCTTGAAAGAGGGGGGATCTTACCATTTGCCTCAATTCGCCAGTGTTTATCAGGGCGAAGTTTTTGCTATCTCTGAAGGCGGTCGGACTTTAGAGCGAACTTGTCTTTGTAATTGGCAATCAGCTCTGAGTAGACTTAATGCGGGTTCCTAGGCATCGCAATATAGCTGACAACGAGGCAGCTGATATGGTAGCCAGAGATGGTTCAGTGGCAACGTCAAATTAGGTGCCGATCCCAGTTCAAATAGGTTTAGTTAACAGGAGCATTTACCTCCATTATCTTCAGCAATCTGCTCAGAGATGGCGCATAGCGACAGAATGCGGAATTGCAAAACTAACATGACTCGAATATGACCTTAAGAAAACATCAATTCTTCTGGCGAAGGGTAGGTCGCGAGACTCGTGGCAGTTCTCATGGGACACCGGCCGATCGGAACCCACGCCAGAAGACTGGGTATTGCCTACAATGATTACCACAGAAGCAGCAGAGATGAAAATCAACAAGAGACGGTGGAGCACCTTCTGTGCAAATGTCCGATTCTAATGAAGATTTATACAAACATAGCCTTAAAAACATTCTAAAATTTATCAACTGGGTTAGTTGCTTTTAAAGCGAAATAATCCGAGGTTATATGGTATTAAAACGGCACTCAGTTGCTCATTGGGCATTAAGTTAATTCTCCGCCGTTCAAATACCTTGTAATCCAAGTTCTTTCAGTGAGCAAATTGCTGTGCCCGTTTTTCACTGCCCATTTTTATTCGTCTAACTTTTTACACTCCTTTTTATATCTCTAACTTTCACTAACCCAATATACAAGTCCACTTTTCACTTTCAGGCTTTCATATATTGTTATTTCTTCCGTTAATGTGGCCGTCATTTTTTATCAAATTTACATTCAAATCAATTCAGCTTCAGCCGTATTTATGTAGCTTATCTGCAAAGCAATTTCAACAAGAATTATTCTTTTCATTTCGTGGGTAATTTTATCCATAAACCCATTGGCATCCTATCTTAATTGTCTAACTGGTTCAAAAACTATTTACTCCAATAACTTTTTCCTCAATTCTTTCCATAATAAAGAATTCGAATACTTGCTGTTCTGAATTACTGAAGGAGCATACTTAGCTTTGTTTCCAACATCCATTTTAAACTGATATTCTCGATCGTTAACAAAACTATACAAAATTTGATTTTGCCTTTTTTAGCGATCCGTATATGCGCCATTTCATCACTTAACTTATTGCTTGAAATATTAATCGCTTCTTAAATTAAAAATTCTGCAAATCTAAACAGGCTCCAATGTATTGAGCTGAAGGAAACTGAATGAAAATTAATTTTAAAAAAATACCGCGTACCCCGGCAGGAATCGAATTAAAGGCGAGTAGCAAAGCATGAGAGTGCAAGGATTGAAAATTAAAGAACCATTACGACAAATAAAGGCTAACAGCGCGAACGATTTAGAGGCAATAAGATGCAAATGAGAGGTAAAGTTAAGCTTGTTGTAAAGGCGTCAGAATCGAGTTTTAAATAAAATCCGTGGCTATGGGCCGATGTTGATTTTATTAAACTATATGGAATCTTAGTAGGCAACAAAAACGAAATCGCAAATATCAACTAGTTCATCTATATTAACCGCATGCAATCAAATTTAAAAACTTAGAATAAAAGCCTAAACACTAAAGTTTAACTATCAAAAATCGTTGAGACACCCTGACAGAAGCCTTTGGAAAATAGGTGTTTATTGCGTCAATTTTTAAGATTTCCAAATATTTCTCCGTAAAAGCAGCTAAATTAATTAACGTAGATCTACTGCAATGAAGCCAAGTTGATTAAGGCATTACAGAAAAGTATATTTTATTGTTCACAATGCACTCAAATCATTTTGAGACGGTGGTAAGCTTGAAAAGCGGCTTATAATTTTCGATCTAATTTTTAATGGCGCTTTTAAAATAAAATAAAAACTATTTTTTTATCTGCTGAATTTCGCTAACAAAAATAATCTATATCTGGCTGCGACCTGTAATTTAAAAAAATCAAGTTATTAGATATCTATCTATCTACTGCCATATAGCTGCGTTTTAGTTGTTATTTAATTCATACACAAATTTCTTTCAATCGTCTTTTCAGTTTATTTAAATTAAGTTAAATAATTAATGACATTTTTTCTTCTTTCTATAAAGATTGGTTTACACGTTTTTTGAATTTCACATATTTTTCGGGGTTTCTCTGTTTAACCTGAAACAAGAACCATGCTAACTTCCCGCCTTCTTTGATATCTCTTTTCCATAGCCCTAACAACTTGTTGAAGGAACTTTTCCTCCTTTCAATTAGAACACCAAACTTCGGGAGAGAGGTCTCGTATTAAAATGCCAGCTTACGTTATTAATTAACGTGCATACTGTTGACGAATTGTTGGTGTCCTAAATGTCTAACTAAGTAATAAAAAACAGCAAAAAATACAAAGTAAATAACAATGTAATTATGATATTATTGTTCGCCTTTTATTTTAGAAACTAGTGCAATTTTATTCAGCTTTCAGTTTTTATTAGGGAATAATATAAGAAAACAACGACTGTTGGAGATAGGAATAGTGAGAAAGTAGGCGATTTTCACAAGGTTATTGCGGCTCAGAGGGTGAATGTGCCTGTGTCGTGGGTCAAAACTTGGTAAAGTCTAGAAAGAAAGAAGTCTGATGAGGAGATTGGGATGATCTCCGAAATAAAAACTATCACTTCTACCACTTTGAAAAATCTTTGTTTTCTCATATTATTCTCTAATAAAAAATGGTCTCGAGCACAATAAAATTACACTAGTAGATAAGAATTTTTATTGGTAAATGTTGATACTTTGCAAATGCATATATAGACTATGTAAAAAATTTGGCATGAATGATAAAAGTACTTATTATGATGAACCAAAACTATGTATATTTGTTTTATAAAATTTCTACGTAGGTAATCCTAATTCCTATTTTGCAATTGAATGTCAGATTTCGATAATTTCAATAAATGGTATACCGAAGTTAACATATTTTGATCTCTTAACTCCTCGTGACCAGTTCACATATTAAATTTAAGAATTTTTAAACATTTCACACATATTTATTTACCTGAACCGACAATACCGCAGTGAAGCTGAGAAAAAATGCAACTCACTTCACACATCGACCATGCGCTCAAAATAACCGCCAAAAATTATCGTGAAACTATCTGAGAGAGTTCACTAAACACCCGACTATTTTGGCCATTAACGTTGGGCATTCCAACTGGACTAAAAAAATAATGTTCGATGTTTGATTTTAACAACAGAATGGCACGGTGTTAACAGGAGATGAAATCCTTTTGGATTCCTCGGTCTTAGGTATTTTTTAAGAGTAATATTTTCTTTAGGAGAATGGCTAAAAGTAATACAGGGAATTTTATAGGGTACATTTGTCCCATTTTTTAGAATTGTTAAAATTATCGTAAGTCTATTTGAGCGCACTAATTTATATGTACGTTTTTTTCAAATATTATATTTATTTCAAAATATTAAAGGGGAAATAAAAAAAAATAAATATAAGTGGTTGCGAACAATTTTTTTTTTGAGTCAATTATTTTTTAACGGCATCAATGTAAGCCTTAGTATATTTTTTACTCCTGATTTTTTTTAAGTATAGCGGTGGATTCTGGTTATAGCTAGTCCTGAACAGACGGACTGAAGTAACGTTCGTCAGTAAATCGATTTACATTTATTTATAAGAATTTAAATTCCATGTATAGCATAGCGTGTAATTAAAAAAGAGTTTATTTCGTTTTTATTTTTGTGCAAATGATACCGAAATTGAGAAAAACCCCAAATCATTGGAAGCCGTCGGTAATGCAATGCAAACTCACCATTTTGAATTAGAATTGCATGAAACAAAAGCATAACTAGAAGGTTTACGGTCTGTATAAAATCAAATTTTTCTGCAGTAAATTAGCAGAACTTAATTAACTTTTTAAATATAAAAAAAATTATTCAAACTTAACTTTGGGTTGCATAGAAAATGTCAAAAATGAACTCTCACAATCGAATGAAAAACAATGAAAAGCCTAATGAATTATTTTGTGGTATTCGGCTATACAATGAAAATTTATGTATAGTTTTTAAATATTAGCAAAATGTCAATTGAAAAAACACATATTACTTGTATGCAATTTCATAGTAACAGTTTTTAGTTTAGTAATGGCAAGCCAACTTTTTTTAAATTTTTTTATATATGTATGTACAATTATAGCTATGTTCACGTATATTAACTCATTTTAAATATTTTTTTTTATACAAATAAAGTTCGTTCTATAACAAACATAGTCTTCATCACAAAAATTTTACTTTCTACTAAATTTATAAAAAAAATTCAACAAATTCAAATAAGATTGTAAATATTAATTTTTTATTCAAATCTAAAAAATTTTTACAAAAATTTGTAATTTTTAGCCGGAATTTTTTTACATATTAAAAACAAAATTTTATTCATCTTTAGTATAATATCGTGCAGTGGCTCTTAATATTTGTATTTTTTTTTTATTGAGAGTGTGCACCTTTTCCTCCATATGGAAATAAATTTTTATTGTGCATAGCATACTAAACTTGAAAGAGCGAAAATTAAAATCAAAATTTTGATTAAACAGTTGGAAATGCTAATTTTTTTTTAAATTTTGAAGTTTTGCAAGATTTGTAAAAATGTTGAAACTTCGATTCATATGGTTTAAGTTATAGAACGGAATATATTTTTATATAAAAAATAATTAAAATTAAAGTAAAGAATTCTATATAGTCAAAACTCGTAAATACGCGGTTCTGGTTACGAAAATAGTAGCGCGACAAATGGCAAGTGTTGGCATTTTAATTTAATTTAATTTAATTTCAAGCAACTTTTATCGAACTCCATAACAAACTTTTATAAAATCCCATAAAAAATTCAAAAAACCTTTAAAAGGATTTATAAAAATAGAAAATTTGTAACCAAAACTTTTTAAAACATTTTCAAAAATCTATATTTCTATATTTCCATTTAATAGAGTGCAAGTCTACTGAAATTCGAAATTAGCGTTGGCGCCTCTCTTCCATATAGTAATAAATTTTTTATTGCACTAAAAATACATATCAGAAATTGATTTTAAATTGTCCATGAAAAAGTTAAAAATATTGATTTTTCGTTGAATTTTGTAAAAAGTTTGAAATTTTAATTTACTTGATTTATGTTACATAAATTTAAAAAAAAAATAACAAAAATAATCAGAAATAATTCAAATAATTTTTTTTTTACTTTCTCAAAACTTGCAAATTCGCCACGCTACTATTTTCGTAAACACAGGTACAAAAAAAAAACGCAAACTTATTTTTTATTTTATAAAATATACATACCTACACTCGAAAAAAGGACCGAAGAGATATTATGTTTATTTTTATGTAGTAATTATCTATTGAAATCGAGATATTTTCTCCCGTTTGATTAAAGGTTATTTTAAACTGGATAAAATCCTACATAAAATGTAATATTTTTAATGAAATTTTTATTTTTTTTATTGAAATAGCATTTCTTATTCTGTTTTTAATTTTTTTTGTGGTTTGTCTGGTTTCTCGCTGACTTTCCAAATATAAAGTAAATCTAAATTTTCTCATAGAAAATATTATTTTTATAAAATATATAGAAAAGTATTATATAAATAACAAGTTTTCAACTAACCGTATATCTCAATTATTATTCCAATGAAAATTTTTGTTTACTGATACTTTAAGTAAGTATATTCACTTTTGCACACAAAACATTTTTTATTTTCATTTAGTAACCTTCTAGGCATAATATTTTTCACTGTTTCCACAGTTTTTTTTCAGGTTTTCACACACAATGTTAAACTTTGAAAACAGCCGTTTTTAAAATGGCACTCAATAAATGGTTACTTTATTAACGAATAGATATTTATGCTTGCAACCATTTGAAATTCACTTTTTTTTTGTGACATACATATATGTAAGTTGTTTTATTTAGGTTTAACGCCACATTTATTTCTAAACACAAAATAAAAAAAATGTAGTCTCAACGCACTCGCGTCAGTGCTCGCGATAAATTATTCTTAACATTTTTATTTATTTACTTCAACTCAATTTCTATATTTCACACCTCCGCTAAAAGTCAACACAAAATGTGTTTTTGTTGTTGTTGTTTTTTTGTTAATCTCAAAATCACTTTGCGATAAAATACGCACACTACTATCTAGTTTACTTTAATACCACTACGCCGTCGTCAGCACTAAGGTAAACCGTCAGATCCTTACTGGTACAATGCGCGTCTTTTCTCGTTCTACGATTGCACTCTGGCTTCATACACAACACCACCGACGACTGCTTGCATTCAAAACTCGCCTCACACTAGCGACACGAACTCGCAAAGAAAGCAAAGCTGCCCCCAAAAAGCCAGCAGCAGAGCCAAGGCAAGGCGACAAACCAGCCGGCATAGGCAGATAAGGCCGGCGAGAACCCTTTAACTGGCGCAAAGGCAGCGACCGCAAACGAGACGATCGAATAAGAACAAACCGAATACGAAGCAGAAGTAATAACTGAGTGCAAGGAAGAAGCAGCAAAAGAAGTACTCGTCGTAACGGCGGCGTTTGTGGCGAAGGTGAAAGACGCGCTTGAGCCAACTTTTGGAGATAGAGGCTTAGTGTACTTTTTTTTCTTTTTCTTTTCCTCTTTTTTTGTTTTTTGTTTGTTTATTTGCTAATACACTTCTTTTCTGTATTTTATTTGTTTGCACCACTTTTCACTCTACACAGTTTTGTCTGTTTATTTGCTCTACGCTTTGTGCACTCTAATCTACCGCAAAGCGTATGCGTGTGTGTGTGTGAGTGTGTGCGGTAGAAGATATGAAAGATCACTCTAAATACTGCGAGTACCGACGGGCTGCAACCCAAGCAAAGAACGCAAAGAACGCAAATAACGCAAAACTACGACGGCGAACCACTCGCCCGGTTTGAATATCAGACTCTCGTTTCTATGTACCAACAGCGAGCGCGCGCATTCACAACCGTGCAATAGAACTTTAACGGCGTACCGAACGACGAACAATAACGAAATAATTCCAATGTGGTAGAGTTACATAGAGGGAGCCCCCGAAGCAGAATTGTTAAAAATGCAAATTCAAAAAATAAAACCAGTCCAAATCCAATAAAGCAAAGGCAGGCGCAAATAAGAAACGAGCAACAGGTAATAACACACCGCAAAGCATATTTGTGTGTGTGTGTGTGTGAGTACAACACCCACTCCAACGGCACGGCATGGCACACTCACACTAACATCATCACCACTCTGGCGCGCATCACTTAGCTGGGCTTAGTGTTAGACGAGCCATCGGAGCCGCGGTTGTGGGGAGCGCTTTGGCAACTCCCACTTTTCGTTACAGCTGCTGCTGGGCAGAGAGAGAGAGCTAAGCCAAAGCGAACTTACGTCACTTACGTGCGCTTTAATGTGCTTACGTTACGTAAGTTCAATTAAGTGTGGTTTACCGCTAAGTGCGCTCTCTCAGCGCTCCCGCTCAATTCAGCTCTTTTATTGTGTGCGTTTTTGTCGCACCGCTGATTGGCTGCTCGATTGCACGGCGTTCGTTTTGCTTACTGGTAGTCTGTTGTCTGACTGCAATGATCTTATACGATTTTTGTTGTTGCTCATGTAAACTAGTTGGTTTTTATTATTGTTGCGTTTTTTCTCTTCATTGGCTGCTGCTTAAAGTTTTACTTGTCATTTTGTTGTTGTTGCCAAGTTATTGCTGTTTTTCATTATTTTTCTATTGTTTTTGGTACGCTCCCCCGCTTGGCTGCATTTGCTGCGCCTAATTAACATAAAAGGCGTGTTGTTTTATACTAAATAAAAAAATACTAATTTTTTAAATAGTCACTGCAAATCATTGCCACAAGCTTGTGAATTGTGTAAAATATTAAAAGCCTTCAGAGTGAGTACAAGCTAGAAATATTATTTCCATAAAAAATCTGAATTATATTTTACGCTTAGTGTCGCAGAGGTTTTTATGTAGCACTTGTGGGTTGTTTTTATTTTTTTACTAGTTTTTGCTTTAAAAAAATTTTAGCAAACGAGTCACATGTGTTAGCCCTCATTAAGGATGCAAATGTTTTCACTAATTGTGGCCTTAACGAAGTGCGGTGAGGTAAATATACATACATACAGTTACGGACAATAAAATAGAATCAAGTCGGATGCTGCTAAACATTCAGCAGTTCTTCCTCTTTTCTATTATATTTCTGATAACTTGTGGCTGTCTGTCTGTTTCGTCTCAAAAAAAGAAAAAAGCAAAAAAGTGAGTGATTTTTGGTGTGAAAATTGTATTGTAAGTGTACATTGTGTTATAGATTGTCGTATTTAGTGAAATTTGAGCTAATTTTGAAGAAATGGGTCAGGGAAAGCACTGCACGGCAGGGGAACGTAAACACATACAAAATTTGAAAAAAAAAAATGGTTTTAACGTAAAAGGAAATTACAAAAATTATTAACAGATCATAAAAATTTGCATTTACTGCTCTTTTACCTCAAAAAAGTATGCGAACTGAGAGGTCGATCGCGAAAAACGACGCGAGAGTACGACAATTTCAGTGAGAGGCTATCCTAGCAATACTTCATACATACATACATATGTATGTAGCGTACAAGAATTTAAATTTTTAACATTTGTACAATTGGCGAAGAAGCGTATACAGAATGCTTCTAATAACTAATCAATGTAACAGGTAATTTTCCAATTTTTCAAATTGAATGGCTAAAAATTATAGTTTATTTAAAAAAATTTTTTTTTTTTTTGATTTGTGAAAAAATTATTTTTATTTATTTACAGAGTAAATATATACATAATATATGTACAATAATTTCATTACTACATACCTTTCCTATAATAGGAACTAATATAATAACTAAAATATAAACTGTTCAGCCACTTTTGGCGCAATGATGCCATTTGTTATAAATGAATTCTAAAATTACTGACTAATTTAAGAAAAACATATGAAAGAAAGAAAAACTGATGCAATTTGAAATTTTTGAAGTCAAACAATTTTTGATTTTTTTTTTAAATCACTACCAACATACATATGTATGTAAAAAAAAATTTCCAAAAAATACCATGTTTCATTTTTTTTTTTTACTTTAGAAGGACCTTTTACCTAAAAACAAAAAAAAAACTTCGCAGATCGGTAATTTTTTCACAACGCTATCACATTTAAAAAAAAATTCCATGCATTAATGGCGCGAAGTCAAAAGAACTCAATATAATACAGACATTTTCAACATGCATTACTTAACAACGGACCCATATATAGCAGAAGTAGCCCACATGCCAAGTAAGAAATATTTATCTTGCGAAATTATTATACAAAACTTTACTATGATTTTTTGATGTCACAGAGCTCGCGTAAAATTCGAGCTTAAGGTGATGGCAGGTAATAAACAAATATTAGAGACAACTTGGCGCTTCATGGAACTCATCTTTAAAGTTTAATAACCGCTTTTTAAGCCGATTTTGTGTATTAAGAAACGATCAAATTATTTACCAACAACCATATTTGGTAAGATGGTTGAATCAAAAGAAGTGAGTAGAGAGATTAGAAAACATTTGACTGCCATGCTCAGAAAATTGCAGGTAATCAGTAACTTTGTTGAATAATTTCATTCATAGTATAAGATAAAGTAAAACGTTGCTAACGATAAACAATTTTTAAATTACTCAATTTCAGTTTTCTCAATCCCGTATTTAGTCTGAAACAAAAACAAATTTGAATATTAATGGCTTATTTTTATACCAAGGCATATTAGTAGCCAGGGTAATTTAATTTTTCCACATAACCTAAATCAACCGATAAAGATTAGACGTTTATACACTTCCTGTGTTGTTAAATGTCCTAAATTGTTTACTACTGGGTTGTGTTTCCATGTTTATGAACACAAAAAGACTCAATGAAGTCTTCGCTTAGTAGGTGCGAAGAAGGAAATTAACTTAAGACCTGCCTAATATTAGCGGTTAACTTTCGAAGTGGGAACTCCGATGAATTCAATGCCAAGTGAACATCGTCAGCAATTTGTAAAATTGTCGCCATTGCGAGATAAGGTGCATAAATCACCCTGAAAGTGACAGTTAATGGAAATCGACAAACACTTGTCACTTTGACAGTTGTCAAATCACGAAATATAATTATTCGATATTTCTTCTATTGAAGCTGAACTAGGATATAATGATACATCTTTTCAATATCGCTGCCAAAGACGAATAAAATAATCTCCTTCGGAGAAAAAGCATCGTCAGATAGCTTCGAGGTAAGTTGGGTCCAGGAAGTAGCAGATCATTGTGGCTTGCTAAAATGTTCAAAAGACAGAACGCATTAAACACGAAACAAACATTCGAAGAGGTACAGACGGCATCCTAATATACCTATTCCATTCGTAAAGAGGGATGTTTGGAAAGCCTACCTTCACTGCGAAAGAATTTGAAATAAGCTATCTTTTGTGAATCCCCTAAGGAAACATCTATCTTCTCGCGTTGTAGTAGAGCCAAAAATTTCCTCGTAATAGCCTTCCTTCATTGTATGGGACGTACTACGTGGTAGGTTCTCCATTTTCCAGTGGGCGGCGAGCTGCTTATCCAACGCGACTTCATTGAAGAATAAGACGCACGATGTTGCCGGCTTGATCGAATTAGGCCATCTAGTGAGCATCCACTTAGGGCTAGCAATGAGCCTAGAACGTCCTTGCGAAACTGTTCCAAAAAAATTTTGGAATAAATGTCGCCTACAAAAAAAAGATTGACTTACTCCTTTGAGAAAACAGCTTATCCGCCAACTCTAGTTCCAGAACCGCGAGTTGTAACGTTGGATCGGTTGCACTGGTTGGGAGATTACCCGTCAGTTGCGATAACTCCAATTTCATCATATTGAAATTAATAATTGACTCAAAGCAGGGGGAAGAGTGAATTCTTAGACTATTTTTTAACATGTTTATAGCCATATGGATTCTTAATAAAATATTTTATATTAAATAATTTAGCACTCCACAAATAATTTTGAATTCATTAAAGCTCAACACTGGCTTTAAACTATTACATAGTACCTATCAAAATATTTTTTTTAATACTACCACTTTCCTGCTGTGCTTCTGCTGCTCAATAAAAATGAAACATAAAACACTTAGAGTCAATATTTTCCAGCTGCCTACCTACCAGCTGATTTAACACCAATTATAATAATTAAAATACCCCAATGGCTACCTACTTGTTTTGCTTTTCTACTCACCAGCTGTAGCCATTTAAGTCACAACCAGCTAGCAATTCATAAAAACGGCTTATCCAAAGCATTTTAACCATTTTTAGCCATTTTAGCAATGATTTAATGATTTTATAACAAGCGAATTGAGTCAATAATGAAGCTACAAGAAAAGAGTAGTCACAATAAACAACAATAAAATGTGTAATAAATGCTATTACAATTAAAATATGATTAACAAAAAATTTGAATGAAATAGAAATAGAAAAAAAAAAAGATTAGCCATAGCGCATGCGCTGAGTAGACACAGAGTCGCTGTTTCGTTGAATTTCGTGCGCAGCTGTGCGATTCACAAGGATTTACATACATACATATATATGTACCTAACGAGTATTTATATAAAAATACGCAAATGGTGAATGTGCTTTTATTTAGCAATTTATGTCATTTTCAATTAATGCAATTAATTTATTTTCCATCCAACTAATAGTTCAGCTAGTTTGTTTTCTTTGTTTTTCTTTCTCTTTGATCCGCCCCCTCGCTCTAAACTCGCTTCGACCAAGCAGTGCCAATTAAACACACGATTTGAACGAAAGACTTAAGCAACGAACTTTTTGTAGTTAAACTGAAGTGTTCCTATAGATACTGCTAGTGACACTGCGCATTTGTTTAATTTAATATATATATTGCATAATTGTTTCCCATACATTTAACATTTATGTAGTATTGGGCTTTTACAAAATGTCCACAAACTGCTATGAAATATTTATGTTTGTTCAACAAGTAATTAATAATTTGCGATTGTTATCTTTCGTTTTATTTGCATGATTTACAGCTGTGGACGTTCGCCATCGTCATTATTGTTGTTATATAAACAATTCATGCATATCGGAATTTATTGCCAGTAGTGCGGTTTGACTAAACATATGAATAAATTTTAA
Source organism: Anomoia purmunda (assembly GCA_951828415.1). Lineage (NCBI taxonomy): Eukaryota > Metazoa > Arthropoda > Insecta > Diptera > Tephritidae > Anomoia > Anomoia purmunda. Next base: position 23,827,861 of record OX639993.1, read on the forward strand.
AGTTTACATTGTATTTATCAGCTTAAGTTGAAATGAAAATTTATTGTAGCAATAATTTTCAAATAAATGGCAAAATTAAAAAAAAGCTAATGCTAGTTATTTATTTTTAACAACGAAAGTAAAATATTGTGGAAAAAAGCTGCAAATATTTTTCAATATTGAACTAGCTTACACTCGCTCGGGTTTCAACCCAAGTTAATATGCAATAGAACTTTTGGTTTGATTGTGACGGTTCACGCTCTTCTTTCCCCTTGGGCGAATTGTTAAGCTGAATTTTTTCACAATTTACAATAACTATAAAAATTTTACTTTTCTCTGTGAGTACGATATTGGTTTCATATATCTCTATATTAAATGCCAAAAGTCTACAACAAATACTTCCAGAGGCATGCTTTATGAGAAAATCGGTTTATATGAGAGGTATCACCGTTTACTAAATGTATTAAAGGCAGAGCTGTTAAGTTTACATTACAATAACACTGCGGAACAAAATTTTGCGTTCGGAGATTTTCAAGTCGATTTAGGGTAATTTGGGGGCGCTGATTGCGAAAATATTATCAGTTTTGTCGAATTGGCTCTAGTTTTTCAGATAAAGACTTTTAAATATTTCACGAAAAACCCTAATTAAAAATACCAATATGGATTTAAATTATATTTTTATTGTGCGCCTATATAAAATTAATAAAAAAATAAAAAAAATATATTCTTTTCATTAATTAATTTTAAAAAAAATACAAAAAACTTTTTCTGTAGGACCTCCTATGATATCGTTGCTCAGGACAATCCCGTATTAAGTTCCAGCAATAGTCTGCCATCATATGGTCGTCCCATGGACCTTGGTATCTTTCTTCCATTATTTTTATGTCCTGGTGAAACCGTTCACCTTGTTCCTCACTGTAATCGCCTAGGTTGTCCAGGAATTTGTCCGAATGATTATGTAAATGTATTTATTTTATTTTATTTATACAAAACTTAACAATTAAAAGCTAGTGCAATTTACAGCGATATTATAGCGAATTATATGTAACAGAGATTTTTTTATAAATGTACTTGTATCTGTACATATGTAGTGACTATGTAAATAATGTAATTTAATGCTCATTTTAGCTCCTAGTTTGCGAAAATTGAGAAGCATATCAGCAACTAGTTTTGTATAGTCTGGTGATTTATGTTTTCCGCAAAAAATTTTTGACTACATTAACAAAGCGTAGCCAAGCTTCAGATTCAACTTGTGACACATGGTTTAAGAATTCAGTGTCTTTTAGAAGGGTACGAATTTGAGGACCATCGAAGGCTACTGCTTTTAATTTTTCCGTACTAAGGACTGGAAATTTTTTGCACACATATTCGCAACAGTCACCTGTCTTATCAAGGGATTTGATGAACTGTTTCATTAGCCCAAGCTTGATGTGAAGTGGTGGAAGAATGATTTTTTCTCGGCTTATCAGTTGGTCATGAACCACATTTGCTGTTCCTACCTCCATATTTTCTTTCACCGGCCAGTCCTTTCTAATCCAATGTTCATTTCTTGCACGACTGTCCCATAAACATATAAAACAGGGGTATTTAGTATACCCACAAGTCACGCGGTCGATAACGTGCAGCGACTGGCAGGGACTGTTAGAGTTTCCAGGTACTTAGGCGAAGTCGTCGAATTAATGTTTAGTTGTATTAACTCACCCGACTTAACCGGCTGCCCTTGCTCTCTTGCAAGGGAAATAAAATATTTTAACCAACGAACTACTTGTTTTAATAATTTGTATAACAAAACTTATTGAGGAATAATTAAATTAATACAACTGGAACTGGGTCATATAATTTTGTTCATTAATTTCCTAAACTTCGTTTATCTCAAGAACTAGAGCCAATCCAAAAAAAGTAAAAACACAGTTCGTAAGCCAGCTACTAATGTTAATAAAAACTATTAACAAAATCATGACCGCAGGTTTTTTTTTTAATTTTTGTTACGCAGTGTAATCGATTACTTGGGTTCACTTATCATACGAATACAAAATATACTAAGCAAAAAATCAAAAAAAAAAAAAAATTCAAAAAAAAAAATAAATAAAAAATCATAAATCTAATTATTTCTGATTACTTTTGATTATTCTTGATTACTTTAATTATATTAAAACATTTTTGCTTTCACACTGTAAAGAAACTTGTTTGTTTGAATTATAATAAGTCATAATGATTAACCCAATTTGTTTTTATAATCGAAAAATTAGCGATCAATTATAATAGGAAATAATTAAAAAAAAATTCATAATTAGTTGCAATTAACAAATGTAGCCAAAAATAATTTAAAAAAAAATCCAAAAAACTAATATGAGTATTTTTTGATTACTTTTGATTAATTTAACTATATTTAATTATTTTCGCTTTCCACTGTTAGCAAATATACTTCGTGTTTTTGAATAGTTGAATGCCCTTAAGTAGAATAACAAATGTCATTTTCTTCTTCCCCTCGCTCCTCCTTAATAGAGTGTTGCCCCATCGACATGAAGAGCTCGGACCCTATGGGCATCCTTGCAGCCACATTCCTAGCTAATCTGTCAGCCTACGAAGCCTTATCATTTTGATAGTTCCTCTTCAAGTTTACCTCTGAGCACAGTGGTATGACGTTTACCTCTGGCTAGAAGACGCCTGGGATCCTTTCCATACCAAAGACTCCTGTCCCTATACTATTCGTAGTCTTGGACTCCGTGCGCCAGTGCAGTTTGTCCTTCAGGAGATGAATTTCCAGTGACGATGCATTTCATTTTGCTTTATTTATTATCTAGGTCGTTCTTAAATTTTCTATCGAATTTAGTAGCATTTATGATAGATATCATCCCTGAAGTGCTGAGCTACTGGAAGCTTTGTGATTAGCATTTCCATTTTATTGGATGGTATGCTGCATGCTGCTATCCGTTTCGATGAATATATTGTTTTCATTCAAAAGGTTTCCGTTAAATTTACCAGGAATGAAATCAGTCAAGAGATATTAATCAAGGAGAGCGTATTTTATTAACCCTCACCAATAAATTTGTTTTTTTCTGCAATAAGGACTATTGCTGACAATTTCTTTACAACCTTAAACGCCGTCAATAAATTGAAAGATTCCTGACTAGGTGAAGGGGTTAGTTCGTCGCAAAATCTAACGTTGTAGGAATAATCTCCAAATTATGAAATAATTTCCACCAAGATCGGTCATAGTGAAATATGCCAATGCGGTGTTCCCATTGCTTGCTGCTTAGAACCAGTTTATTTACAAAATTCAGAACAGCTTCATAATTGCCTCAAATGCACGAATGGGCAAAATTGATCAAATTTAGTCTGTTATGACTTTTTTACTAACTATAAGTAGGCGGCGGTCGTAGCCGAGTGTGTAGCGCGGCCGCAAGTAACAGCCAAAATTATAGAAAAAGTTTTTTCTAATAGCGGTTGCCCTTCGGCAGGCAATGGGAAACCTCCGAAAGGATTTCTGCCATGAAAAAAACTTCTAGCAAAAATCATCTGTTGTTCGGAGTCGGCGTAAAATTATAGGTATCTCAATTTGTGTTACAACATCAAATCGCACAACACACATTGTAGGAGAAGTTCGGTCAAACATCAAGCTAGGGTGTAAGCGTCAAATTATTATTATTATTATTATTTTAAGTACATAAATATTAATAAAATTTCTACAGATATTCGTAATTTTAATTGTTTAATAATATTTGTATGGCCACGCCTATGGTGTACGATATAAGGTATTTGAAACTGGTTTAAATTGTTATAAAAGACTATTTGTTTCCGTTTAGGGTAAAAAGATAATAACAAATATTTTAAACAAATTTAATTTATTGAAAATGTAGTCGCATTAGGTTTTATGGTTATTTTTGATGTTTTTCATCCAATGGTTGAAAATATGATTATTTTTTTCATAATTTTTAATGTTAACCGGTTATTGATTATGAAAATGTAAAAATAATTGTAACTGATCATTAAATGGATGCTATAGGATTTTAATGTGATTGGTAATCATTAAAATTAATGATCACATTAATAATCAATATTTAATAGCTCTATTAAAATTTATGTACATTGAAAGGATTTTCCATCATCCCTTGTTAAATTTGATTTGGAGACAACCCGGTTTCGGCATTGTGTCATTTTCAGTGTCACTTTTCGTTCATTGATAAAAGTTATGCTAGTGGAGATATAAAGAACCTGTAAGAATTTCGATGTGTGACCATAGTTTTTGGGTTGTTTAAGTTGTGCGAGAGAATAATATCCTCGATGATCTTTTTTATTATTACGCATGGATTGTACATCACGCCAGAGCGAAGCGGCTGTCAAGCAAGATGGGGAGTTTGCGAGTATTTATTATATCTCTTTGCTGTGTAGCCGGAATAATTGGCAATTTTTACACATTCATTAGATTTGCACTTCATGCCATAAAACACAAAGTTGGCACACGTCGCTTTTGTATGATAAAACAATCAAATATGTCGTTGTTTAGGGTGATTTGAGGACTAGTTCTTGACCACATTCGAGGCTTTTCATTTCGAGATCATTTTAATATTATTTCGGGTGGCTTTTTAAGAGTATTTCGGGACTAGTTGATGGGCAGCTCGGCACTTGTTTGTAGTGACTTCGAGAACAATACAGAACTAAATCAAGACTTCTTTGGATCTAGTACGAAACTAGTTCGGAACTGGTTTCGTCATAGTATGAATTAGTTTTGTAATAATAAGGGACTAGTTTGAAACTAGTTCAAAATTGCTTTACTCATTACTCCTTGAAGACTAGTTTGGATTTAGTTTGTGGCTGGTGCGGTACTGAACTAGTTCTAAGTTCGCAGAACCAAAAATTGGTACATAATTGATACAATTGATATACAGGCGTGTTCAACAATTCGAACAATTTCAAATCGAGTTGATTTGGAAAATCTTTTTCAAGAGTTTTGATTTTTTTTACTTCCTCTTCCTCCCGCCCCCGCGCATGTTGATGTTCGTCTATGGACTTATTCGTAGGAATATTATGTGACCTGCAATACTTGAGCTAATTCATTTCAATGTTCCTTATCCATTTTTTGCAATTTTCATTACCTTTTTTTGATTCCGCCAATGAAAGCTAATTATTATGCACTTGCGCCAATTAGTAGAGCGCTCAGTGACAGATAGATTTTGAAAAGATCTATGGAAGAATTGTATTGCTAGGCAAAGTATTTGTATGCTAGGAATTTTCCTATCGCAATTTAGTTTTAAGAATATTGTCATTATAGCCTGATTATTTTTAGTTTTACTAGTATTAAGAATGTTATATGTTTCTATTATGTAAGATTTTAAGTATCATAGGCGTGATAAATAAATAATTTAAAAGAATTATAAGAAAAATATGTAAAGTTTGAGATTAAAGCAATTATTTATTACATGACAGATACTTTTTTAAATTTTTCATTGCAAATATTCACTTATTTCAAAAGATATAATTAAATTAAAAGTATTTGCTACATCGTACCATTTCATATCATTCGATTTTCATAACATCGTACCGATAGTCTTGCCAGCTTCAAAGACAAAACTGGGTATAGTCTTTTTCACATTACCCTCTCCATTTCGTTATGGAATCGGCAGATAAGACGGTCTTCCAATCGAAACCAACTCCGAATGCCTGAGTATTTTGTCTCTTTTTATTCCAAACCAAAAATATACATGAAGGTTTTCTATTAGAAAAACCCTTCGTCTAACCAATAAAATGTTTGCGATTATTAACAGCACTCAAGATTCTGAAAGGTTGCAATCCGACCTTCATAAGGTGCACAATTGGTGCTATTTAAATCGTCTATCGCTAAACTTAAGCAAATGTTTTCACATTACTTTTGCTAAATCGGCTACTATTTTGCACACTTCGTATAGCATTGCTGGCTCTCCTTTGAAATCCGTTGACGAAACTAAAGATTTAGGCGTTATTTTCGATTCTAATTTAAATTTCACTAGTCACATTAACCACGTCATAGCACGTTCATAGTCGATGCTAGCATTTGTACGTCGAAATTGCTCAGCATTCTCTAACCCACATACTCTCAAAACATTATATTGTGCTTTTGTCAGATCGAGGTTAGAATATGCCGCTGTTATTTGGAGGTCCTACCAAATAGGTCCCTCTTTGCGCTCCGATCCTTAAACTTTTCAGAACCTCTACCATCGTACCGATCTCGATGTTTGTAGATTGTCTTAAAACCCCTAGAAAGCAGAAGATCTATTTTATCGTGTTCATTTCTTATTAGTATCATTACTGGGACTATTGATTGTTCTTTCCTTCTTAGTAAAATTCAGTTCAATGTTCCTTACAAGAATCTCCGACAATTCGAAACCCTAAAAATTGATTTCTCGAAAACCAATTATGGTATGAATGCTCCTATTTCTCGAGCAAGTTGTGATATAAATTTGTTCTTAAATTCTACAGGTGCTGATCTTATGTGGCCGCATGCCACCTTAATGAATCACCTCAAGTCTTTTTTTTTCATAGTAATTACTATTGTACATTAGCTTAATTTAGTCTGTAAGAATTTGCATTCAAAGACTTTTCATACAAATAAATATTTGGACCCACAATAGAATATAGAAATTAATATATATACCGGCAAACTAAAACACCCCAAGTCAAGACCGAATGTTGAGTGTTTAAACCACCCAAATGGCAGCGAGCGCGCCAAACACAACACAACACAGCACCGGCGCCTATTGTGTGAACACAAAATGCCAAACAAAAGGCACAGGAGACTAACTTAACAGGCGGCAAGCAGGAGGATTGCTGAACAGTCGAGGACGGCAGGCACAGGATGCCACCGTTGCCGTCGCTGCTGCCACAGCTCGCCTGAAGTACAACGAAAACATGTAGCGTCGCGACGTCAACATGGATTTAGGAGGAGTGTGGTTGATATTCGAAAACTAAGCGCCTTTCATTGACTGCGAGTGCATTGTGTTAAGGGATAAAATTAATCTGCTGCTGTTGTTGTTAAAGACAAATTATTGCACACTTTAGCTGCTCGACAAAACTTTGCGAATTGGATAGTACCAAAAAGCAAGGCGCCCAAGTGTAAAGCTTGCTGTTGTTGTTGCTGCTATTGCGCTTGCATTTGTTGACTGCCATGGCTAAAAAGTTAGTTAAGTTAATGTTGCAGTGCGGCAGCTGGTGTGACTTCCGTTTGCTTTTATCTTTTTTTATTTTTATTTTTATTTAACTTGATTTTCTGTTTTTTTCGGCTATACTTGGAGTATTCGTTATGTTTTTGTTTTTTTTTTTTGTTTTTTTAGCCGCTCACTTTGTTTGACGCTATTTATTTTGTTGCTCATTTTTCGTTTGTCTCATATTTGTCTGTTGCTTGTTCTGAGAATCCTTTTCTTCGGTTTGTCTTCGCGATAACTTTCAAAAGGCAAAGTAACAAAACAAACAAACAAAAAGCATATAAATAAATAAAAAGCGAAGAATTTGATTTCGACGCCGTCGTGTCGCAAGTAGCGCCACATTGTTGCGACTGCCAACTGCAGTTTATATAAAAAGGCATTTTATTCCCGGCAGCTTGCAGGGAGCCACCACCTAGTAGGTTTTTTTTCATCCAAACTCACTGTGTGCCTTATTTCTCACTTTCTTTTGTCTACTTATTTATTTATAAACATTTATTTTTGAACTCTTTGTTGTTATTATTGTCGGTATATGATTTCATGACATTAACACCCGTTTCTTGTGCTACTGTTTTGCTGTTATACAAATTTCAATGCTACTGCCATAAGAGGCAGAGCAAAACAATCCTTTATCGCCACTAAATATTTATTTGTTTTTGCCTTGCTTGTTCGCTTTTGTTTGGCTCTGTTCGAAATGCAATAGCAACAATTTTTTTTTTTCGTTGTGACATTGACGCCAGTCAGCCGACGGCTACTTCATGCAAATACGCAGCAATGGAAAAAATGTAGTAAACACATTTTTAAAGCGCTCAAAATGGCTGCGTTTTTGGTAGCAAGTTCGTTTCTTAAGTCTTTTGTTTGTTTTACAATTTAGGTTGTATTTTTTTTTTGCCATGCCGCGCGAATTGATATGTCGAAAACCAAACGGTTATTTATTGCTGGGTCAATAAACTGAGTGCAAAACGGGTGTTGGTTTTTGGTGAAACTAAATAGCAGTAACAACAAAAAATAAACAAAGTCATTTAAAAAAAAACACTTATTTATTTCTTACTTACTTAACATTTTCGCTGCTACTGAAACAATACTTATTTCAAAGCATTCAAGCTTATATTTTGATTCAAATACGACTGGAATAAAGGTTTATTTAGAAAATATTTTCGGAAAAAAGTAAACTAAATTGAATTATTAAGCTAAAAAAAAATATTACGACATGCAAAATATTACGATATTTAAAATTAAACAAATGCTTTAAGAGTAGGAAATTTAAGAAAGCTTTATTTCAAATGTATTTTTTAGAGGGTTGCCACCTATTCGACTTTTTTTTGGCAAGTTTGCATTTATGTAAACAGATAAAGAGTTAAGAAGGCTCAAACTCTTTGATGAAAAATTAAATACATATACTGAAATCTCGCAAGAGTTGCCACCCTTCCAAAATGAAATAAATTTTTCTCTTTTAAGTTTAATAAAATATGGTAATATTATATTGAGATGAAAATCAGTTTTGATAAATGATTTTATTAAAACACATTTTTGAATTGAGTCGCCCCTAAACCCAAAGGTTGAAAGTTTATTTCGAAAATATTTTTCAAACAGGAATCCAAAATTCAATTATCAAGCTAAATGAAATATTACGACATAAAATTCCCAATAATTAGGTTTGACAGAGCTTAATCACTAAAATGTGTTCAAGAGGGTTGCCACCTGTTTAGAAAGATAAATGTAATGCAAATGCTAATTTAACTGAGGTTTTACAATATTGATTAACTAAGGAGATTTATTTGAAAACATTTGCCAATGGAGTTGCCACCTATTTACAAGGTTTAAATAAACTTGAATGTAAGAAATTTTAGAAGCTTTATTTCAAAAGTATTTTTAGAGGGTTTACATTTATGTAAACAGCGAGAAAGTTCTTTGATAAAAGATTAAATACATAAGCTGAAATTTCACTAAAGTTTCCACCTTTCCAAAATTTAAAAAATAAACTTAAATTAAATGCTATTATTACTGATGTTAAACGACAAAAATTATTTTAAAATTAAAGCATTTGTGTAAGTGTAAGAAATTTTAGAAAGCTTTAATTGACTTTTTTTTGATAAAATTACATTTACATAAACGGATAGAGGTTTAAGAAAACTCAGACGTTTTGATGAAACATTAAATACATAAACTGAAATCTCACAAGAGTTGCCACCTTTCTAATATAAAAATTAAAATTTATCTTTTAAGTTAAACAAAAAGTAGCTATATTAAATGGAAATGGAAAAAACAGCTCTCGCAAAGCGTAATCTTATTTTAGAGAATAAAAGAAAAACAATAAATCTATACTATAAAAAGAAAACTGTAGAAAAGTCGTACCTGTACATCGAAAGTGATGCTTTGCGCCAGTTTTAGAATCTTTTTATGTCTGCTTGGCTATTTGCCTGTTGGAACTTACTAATCTCCGAAACTATTGAATGGATTTACATGGGCCCTTAACTGGTGGCAAATACTAAATAGGGGAAAAACTATTTTCCCTAGAACGATTTTTTTTTTTAATAAAATTTTATTTTTTCAACGTGATCAGCGTATATCAGTGTTGTTTTTGTCGTAAGGGTGTTATCACCGCTTGTCGTAGTTAAGCTTCCTAAGAAATTGGATTTGTGGAGCTTGTTCCCTTCACTGGGAAATACAAGGTAAGAAAAGGGTAACGCCACAATTGAAGCAAAGCACTAGATACCTGGAGACCGAGGTGGACAACAAGCTGTCGTGGAGAAGTAGCCGTATGTGGCTGAGTATGCTTGCAAAAATATGTTCGGCATTTTCACATTGAATCTTTTCCGCAATTGGTAAGCCGAAAGTTTTTTATGAGGTAGTGGTATGGTGGACGCTTACGAAGAAAACGCACGGCAGTTCTAATTTAGGAAGTACGTTTCGGATAGCGTCCTCTCCAGTAAGGGCTGTTAGCGTGATCCCGTGCCTGAGCGTCGATAGATCTTTGGGATCTACAATAGCGGCTGATAGGTAGTGCTGGGATGTGAGGATGACAATGCCATAAAGAACGAAACACATATGAACTGCCGGATCTCAAATGGAAATTAATATGCAGTTAACTGCCCATAATCAGAGATCTGTAAGTTTGACAAGCTGCCGGATCACTATAGTATTTTTGAAGCAGCAATCCTGGCCATGAAGAAAGCGACTGAGCTGATATCAGATATTGAACCAGCTAGCAGGCGAGTTAACATCCACATCAACAGTCTGGTATCTATAAAGGCTCTGCTTTCACGTAGCAGCTGCTCCAAGATCGTTAGAGGGTGTAGAGTGGAATGAAAGGGCATATAACCTTACCAACAGAGGATCTCTATCTGAAGACACAATCAATGTGAAAATGCCGATCTCACTGCAAGCAAACAAACGAAAATCGGCTACAAATCATATGATACAAAGCTCGCGAGATTTTTACTTTCTCTGAAATTGGGGGACGCCAAATTCCCAGTGTGTTTACTGGCGTGTCATTGCGTGTTTGGTAAGGTATAAAATCTGTAGTTGGCCACTGACAAAGAATTAAGTTCGGTTCGCCCAGGGGACGGCAATATTCTTCGGCACCACCACCGACACAATTCTTTGAGTCTAGCTATTTCACTACAGCCAATGTGCCTACTTCCAAATATCCATATTATCTATATCCCGATAATTTGATTCATGCCCCAGTAGTATCTTCTGAAGATGTATTATTTTGACTAAAATATTCTTAAAAAATAATTGAGGTATGAACCAGATATGATCGCGACATGTATTCTAAAATTATTCACTTTTATGAAGTTTGTTTAACCTGAATTTGTCTGGTTGAAAAAAAGTATTTTATAATCCCTTTTCATAACAGCGGCAATACGTCTTCGATTGAAAATTATCGAGGAATAGCAACGTTATCGGCAATTTCTAAACTATATGAAACTATTGTTATTAACCAGTTGAAATATTGAATCTCTTTATCGATTGCAAATTCTCGTATGAATTTTTTTAGGGTAAATCAACTATTACCAATTTACTGGAATTCGCAATTCATGTTTCAAATGGCTTTAGAGAAAATATTCCAATAGATTTGATATTCACAGCTTTCGACAAAGTACGTCCCTCCTTACTCATTCATAAATTGCCGAATTTTTCTTGAAGAACTATTTAGACAGCTTCATACAAAAAAAAACCACTGTACTCTGGGTCGAGCATACGGTTCGGTAGTTTGGAACCCGCGGTATCAAGTTTGCATAGATCGATTAGAAATCAATTCAAAAACAGTTCATACTTTTTATCCTAAGAGACTTTGGATGGGACTCTCGGTTTAATCTTCCCCATTATACGAATCGTTTGAAGCTAATAAGCAGTGTCGAATTTAAGGAAAAAACCTAAATCAACATTTTATAAGAGGAGCGTAGTTTTACGTTTCGCAGAAACCTAGTTTATTTTAACGCTGCTCAATATCAATTCTCGCTTAATTCTCATCTACGTTCTTCTATTAACTACAACTTCGAAACATTCTAATGACACGAAGTGCAAAAGTTAAAATTTCTGCAAGATTCCTGCGTTACATATGGCAAATAGTATTTGAGTTGTGTCATAAGTTTTTATTCAATCGCAACGAATCGGCAGCTTTTTCTTCGAACATTTTTTAAGGTCCAAATGATTGGATGCCGACGAATTCTCTCACTTTAGTTTGGACTCCTCCTCTCGTCCTAGACATGATAGAAGGACCGTCATAGTGTTAACTGCACAGATATTTTGGATACAATTTGTATTCGTCGAACAGAAATGAAGTAACTGGACGTAGCATATACCCTTCTCTTCTTCTGGAAGGGTCCAGTCAGCAATCTCTCTTTTGCTGACCGATAAATTCACCAACAAGTCACCAATAAGTCCTCCTATTCTTTCCAGCCGTACAGAAGTATTCGGCATAATATTTCTAAATTACTCATTCATTTCTTATTTCCGTCTCTGGTTTCAAGACTCTTAGACCTCTTTATGAATTGTAAAACCAATAACGAATTAAATGTACCTTTCCGATGTTTGTATGAAGTTTTCACTTGTATTTCCAGCACTTTTGATATTTCGGACTCACTTTTCGCCATAAAAAAGCTGTACTCTCTTATGATGGTATAATGGTATAATAATCTTACATTTTACATATTAAATTCTGCTGATGAAGTTTTCAAGCTGATCAGTTTTAGATCTCGACGTTTAACAAACTCTTCCTTCGGTCGACACAAAAAAAAGCCAAAACTCCGTGCGTCATGCGGACTTCGCCCCTCGTGTCGGTAAAAAAGGGAAAGAGGATAACCATTGACTTTATTATTAAAATTTATTAGAAAAACCCCATTAAATTTGAAAGATAATTATTTATTAACTGCAAACTTGAACAAAAACAATAGAAAAAATATTACGCAAGCAAAATCAGCAAGCGAAAGACTAAACACAAAATGTTACATAAAATCTTTTGAAACCCATTCATTTGTACCGTAAATTGCGCATTTTATTGCAATTTATTTGCTAGAGCAAATCTCATTTTATATAAAATAAATTGCAAATACTCGGCGAAAAGTCACATTAAGTTGTAATTACAAGAAAAGCGTGCAATTTTTGACAACGGTTTTTGTTTTTTTTTTTGAAAACGTACGCCAACATTTTTACACGTACCAACATAAGTACATTCAGTTCAGACACTAATACATACAAACATACACTATGTAAAAACTTCTGTGCGATTTAAGATATTTTGCAGTAATTTAGAGTACGCCATTTGGCTGGTAAGGCACACAATTCCTATCACTTCTTGTACTATGGAATTCATTCAGTCCACCATTTACGAGTAGTCAGTTGTAACATGTTGGCCATTTTCTGTTACAAAACAGAAGTGAAACGCGAAATGTTGTTGCATGCAAATTAGTTTAATTTACATTGTGAGACAACAAATCTGCACAAAGTGAAGGATATTTTTGCGGCGAAAAAAATGCGATAGTAAAATATACCAAAAGAATTGGAAATGCGAAGCGTGCAAAAAAATGTAACCGACTAAATAAAACACAATAAATTTGTATTTGAAATGTAAGATAAAATATTTTGACTCATAAATTTTTTGACTCTAAGCCATAAGCTGTATGAAACCATATTTTGATTGCAATGTTGTGAAAATTACGGTTTTCCGGGGGTGCACAAAATAAAAATTAACTCCCAAAAATTTTTTTTGCGAATCGAATGCTTAGTTTATCGCGTTTCTATTATTAATTCGGGCATATCTTAAATGAAATTTTTATTGCCCAAAATTACAGAATTAGATACAGATTTATTTAGCATGTAACGTACAACTGTTTTAACAACAATTCAAGTTTTTGATAATAAAAACATACCTTCTTGAAAATGTCAGGGTTTTTTAAATTGAGTTGGGAATAAGTTATAAAAAAGATTTAGCCACAAATTTAATATATTATTTTAATTTTTTTTTTGTTTTTTTGAAATTTTGAAATCATGTAATTCGTTTATTTTTGAAAATAAAAAAAAATACCTTCTTGTAAATATCAGGGTTTCTTTTTTTTAAAGTCAGTTAGGGGCATGGTTTTAAAAAGATTTAACCAAAAATTTAATATATTATTTTGATTTTTTTTTGTTTTTTGAAATTTTGAAATCATGTAATTTGTTTATTTTTGAAAATAAAAAAAATACCTTCTTGTAAATATCAGGGTTTCTTTTTTTAAAGTCAGTTAGGGGTATGGTTTTAAAAAGATTTAACCAAAAATTTAATATATTATTTTGATTTTTTTTTGTTTTTTGAAATTTCGAAATTCTGTAATTTGTTTATTTTTCAAAACAATTAAAAAAAAAAAAATAATTTTTCATGAAAATGAAACCTGGTCATTTCCTTCTTTCATTAATTGATCCAACGAAGTTAATGAGACGATAGCTAGTCTTGATTTTATATAAATTTTACTAGTATGTTAAGAATCCACTTTTGATGAAAAAAAAATTTAATTAATTGATCCTACTAAGTTAATGAGACGATAGCTAGTCTTGATTTTATATAAATTTTACTAGTATGTTAAGAATCCACTTTTGATAAAAAAAAAAATGTAGATACCTAATCATATAATTTTGGTTACAAGAACGTGAACATTTTCCTGTGAAGCATTCTATTTAAATCAAATTTTAAAAATATTTGATTCAAAATCTCTTCCGTAAATTATGTCCTATTTATATTTAAAAAGAAAGAAAAAATCTATAGCTGTTTTCTTCATTTTCGTGCTATTTGCTGTTTGGAATTTGTTCATTTATTTATTTATTTATGTATAATTAATATGCACAGACACTTGAAACTTAAATACTAAAAACAAAAAATATTTAAATAATTACAAGTCAAATAATAATCTTTTAATTTAAATGTAAGCCGATTTAGTATGTGCCTTTTAAAGACTTTCCAGATAAGAATCCAAAATTAGAGGGATGGCATTTTGCATCTAAACTTAATGAAAAAGCGATGCTCGTGAAATTTATGTAGTTGTATTGTAGAATTTCATAGTTTTTGGTTAGCAAAATAGGTAATTTCCTAGTAATTTAATACTTTAAAAAAATGCGCTACTTATTTCTTCTCTACAACTTCTTGCACAACTTCAGCTAAATAACCATCGAAGTAAAAACATTTGAAATTTGTATGTAATGGTAATATAAATATCGATCCATTCAAATTCAAATATTGCACTAATTACATACTTCAAGAAAACATTATTAGAATTCTTAAAACTAAAAGATACGAGTACATTTAAACACTATAAGTCTATCTTCACGGACGGCTCAAAAAAGGACGACATAATCAGCTACAGTGTTACCGATACCTCAAAAATAATAAAGTGCGGACTCCATCCACAATATAGCTCGACTTATACAGCAGAACTTATTGCGATATGTGAAGCTGTCAAATACACCCAAAAATTAAAAGGAAACTATGCGATATGTACAGACTCACTTGCATCACTCGATTCTATAAGCAACTTAAACCATACCGAATACTATTCAGATAGTATAAGAAACATTTTATCTCAATCTTACCCTAGACTTAAACTTGTCTGGATTCCGGGCCATTCCCAGATACCAGGGAACGAATTTGCAGACCAGACTGCCAAAAACGCTCTAAATAGCCCACTACATACCACTCCTAATTTCAATTTTGAAGATATCAAAAAGTCATGTAAAAAAATCTCATGGATAAAACATAATCAATTATACAATAAGACCTCAGGCTGGTATGACAAAATAAGCACAAATCACAAAAATATAACAGATTTTTTAAAAAACAATGAAAACCATAACCTCTCGAGAAAGGATCAAAACGTGATAGTTAGGTTACGACTAGGACATAGCAGACTAACGCAAGAGTATTTGCTAAATAAAAATATAAGTAAATCTTGTAAATTTTGTACCTACAGTAATGCAGATATGGAACAGATACTTAATAACTGCCCGGGTTTTCACACCCAAAGGCAACTCCTTTTCCCAAACTGTTCACCTACAGACGCATTAATAAATTTAACTATAGATGATATACACCTTATTTTAAAATTCCTGAAATCATGTAATTTGTACCACCTAATCTAAGATTATCTCCCTTTATGTTAAATAGATATATCCATCCCTCTTACTAAAACATATTTGTTATATATATATACATATATACGATGTTTACACATAAGATATATTAAATAACTTTGTATATTCTAAGGCTAAAACCACACTACAAGCGAGCTGAAGGCCTTAGTTGCCATAGCCCCTGTCAATATTATGCTGTAATTTATTTATTAGTGTAATATTTTTAAATAAATAAATAAATAAATTATTAGGTAGACTTTTTAGCGTATTAGCGGCTCTGGGTCTGATTCACTATGAAATAAAGTATTCGTTAAAGTTTATTGAACTACGAAAAATGAATTTCTATATTATGTAAATAATTATAGCAATTATGTCACTTTAAAAAGAACTTTGATGACACATACCAGCTATTTATGTAATTTGAGTACAACTACTAATTTTTATAGCTTTACTATCAAATGCTTATCACTTCAGACATTAGTTAAATCGTCATTATTAGAGCAGAGTGCAGTTCGTTAATAAACTATACAAGTGAAGGCAATAAAAAATACATAAATAAAACGCTTATATTTGTACGAGCATTTTCAATATACGAGACCAACAAGATGCGGGAAATTTTGAAACTAATGGCTATAAAACGGTAAAAAAATCCAGTCAAGAGCAATTGTCTTCAGCTAAGCCGAAGGATGCATGCTTTTCAAGAATATAAAAACAATTCTTATGAAACTTTATTATTGCATTTTAGCGTAAAATATAATGTTTTAAATATTATTTACTTTTCTCATGTATTATAGAGGTAAAATTCCGGGTAATCTCTGAAACTCTATTCAAAAAATTCTTTACAATTTCCACTTTGCACAAATCTACGATATTCCAGGGTGTCATATACTATGTTTTGTTTTAATGTGGTTCTGAAAATGCTAAAATCGATGCCTTTCGGCAACAGGGAACTCATACAAAGTGAGGGCTAACCAAAATTGCGACATTTAGAAACTACCACAAGAAAAAAAACTAGAAGGCTTTGAAATCAAATTTGTTTCAATTATAATACTTTAAGGCTTAGACATAATTAAAATGTTAAAATATTTTTCTCCATATGCAAGTGATCGAACTGTGCGTCACACATGCACCACTACCCTTTTCACGACTCCATCGTTGGCTTTACGTGATGCTCACAACCACATTCAACTGTCTTCTTCAATATTCCTTGCAGGATTCATCAATATTCCTCAATAGAACGCCGCTCTGCGCTAGTTGGTGGATTACAGTCAGGAGGTACAAATTCGATACTATTTGCATTGTTCCACTGCAATGTTCCGGTCTGATATCATGACTGTTAAGAAATGGCAGAAGACGCTTTTTTGGGCATTCATCTCGATAAATTTGGCTTGGCCAAACCATGTACCCTTTTGGGAACTTGTACTTCATTTTCAATTTACAGCTGTCAGGAGCATCTTGGCGACTTACAGCAGAATAAAAATCTTCACCAGCAATAGGTATATTTCAAATTTTGAAAGCAGTAGATTTTATCGTCCAAAACAATGCATTTGTATTTTGCAATTTGTGATTCAGCTTCCCGCTGCGAGATTTTACTGTAAGATTTTGCTTTACGTCTCGATCTGGCACTGTTTGAGCTTTGAAAATTCTCAATGAAGGTTGCCACAGGACTACAATTTACGTACAGATATTGGAACAGTAGACGACGAAATCTTCGGATTTGGCTAAAATGCTCTGAGAACCCTCCGAGCACTGCCATGATCGCATTGACCATCCTCTCCTCCGCTGCCAGGCTTTCTAGTAACTGCCAGTTCTTCTTTGTATCGATTGGAAACTCTGGAAACTGTCGAATTATAATTAAAATCCAAATAAAATTTATCATAAGGGAAACTAAGATCATGGACTAATAACAATATTTGAATTTCAATGTATTTAAATATTTTTGGGTAAGTTATAAGTTGGTGAGTTCAATCAATTTGACTGCAATACGCCATTGAATGGTTCAAGAGTAAAATCGCGGTATACAACGTCGTTATCATTAAAGAGGATATTCATATTACATTTCATTGGCGTTGCCATCTAAATTTAAAAAGAGAAAGTAGGCTAGGATTTAAAATAAGGAATTCTCCTAAATAGTTTTAAGCACCGAGTTGCCACTTGTTAAACTCTGAAGTTTTCAACAAATTTAGAAAGGCTATGTAAAAGAGCAGATTTGGGTTCCAGAAATGAAGCACTGTCTAAATTTTGAAAACATAAACTACTTTTATTTATTTAAATAAAAATGTGTGTGTTTTTAAGGTTTACCAATATTTTGGTTTTCATGCATTTTTCTATCTTATTAAATGTTGCGTACCAAATTGGAGTGAATTTACTTTTATTTCTTATAAATTACCGTTGTGAGAGAGTGAGTGCGTTTTGTTTAAATTCTATAATTTTCATAATTATGCTCACAAAGTTGAAATGCAAAGTGGTACTAAATTTAGCAGAGTTTGATAAAAGAGCCTCGAACATCCACCCAGTTAATCTAAGGTGAGCGATGCCAGATGACGAATCTATATTTCGCACAAATATTTTACCTTACAATGCCAACTTTCACAATCATTCAGGTCGGTCCAATTTTGCGAAATATCTCGACGACAGCGCCACCTATCGGTTCAACTTTTTTTGTATATCCTTTTTTGATAGGAAGTCCATCTACGTTGCGAATATGAGTCGTTTTGGTTTATGAATATAGAATTAGTTAATAATTCGACTGCAGCGTCACCTATCGGAGAAGCACCAAAAATAAATTGATAAAGTTTCATCGCTATGGGCAAAATGGAATGACAGCGCATCCAATACGAATAAAACGCAAGCAAATATTTATTTTTATATATTAGACTAGAAAAATACGGCAGGCGTTGTCCTGGCTACATTTATTTATTATTGCGTTTGTCTACAAAATTATGTGTTTGCATATTTTTAAATACATTTTTATATGTATTTACAAATCAAAAAAGAGAAAAAGGCATTTCCTTTTATACAATAATTTAATTTAATTCGATTTTTCAAATAGATGGCAACCCTCTTCCAAATATATTTCACTATTTCATATAACTTGCTGATGATTTAATTAAATTTGATATTTCAAAAACGTGGCAACCCTCTTCAAAGTATAGCTATCAGTCTTCTCCGAACCGCTTCAAATAACTTTTGTATAGTTTTTCAAGCAGGTGGCAACCCTCTTTAAAATATATTTTATTAACTTGTATATGATTTAATTAAATTTGACTTTTCATAAAGGTGGCAACCCTGTTCAAAATTTAGCCCTAAACCTTCTCCACCGTGAGACCAACCGTTTGATAGCCTTATTTTAGTAGTTCATACAACTTGTATATAATTTAATTTAATTCGGGGTTTAAAACAGGTGGCAACCCTGTTAAAACTATAGCTATCAATTTTCTTGAAACCGTTTGAAACCCATATTCTAATATTTCATACAACTTGGGTATGAATTCAATAAGTTCTACTCAAACAGGTGGCAACCCTGCTCAAAATATAGATTTATAACTGCTCGCTACCTTTTTTTATAGATTAAATAAAGTCTATTGCTTTTAGTGAAATGATTTATTTCCCTTTCTTTTGCATTTAAAAACATAGCGTTAAACCGAACTCGAAGCGGAGGGAACCGCTTAAAAAAAAAAAATTCATATTTCTTTAAAATTTTAGTCATATACATATCTCTAAAACTGAGGGACTAGTTCGCGTTCAAACATACAGATGGACAGAGAAATGGGCATAACCAAATTGAGTCAACTCGTCGTCCTGATCATCTACCTCTCTTCTTATGCTTACAAACAAAACAAAAAGGCCAAAGATATAAATCCAACCGCTTCATCTTTACGAAAGTTATTAAAAGAAATTAAAAAAATTGACTACGAAATTTTATCGTTTTAGCTTTCTTCAGTTTTATTACCTGTTGCGTTAATCGAATTTTGTGCTTCAACACCTCATTCGGTTTGTGACTACTAAATACCAAAGAAAAAAATGCAACTGCAATACGCAAGAAACCACTGAAAAATATTTGTCACCCAAATGCCATCGCATTTTTATCAATGAGTTTTTATTGACAGCATTTTTGGAGCAACAGCGGCTGCTACATTGCCTGCCTTGCTTGCCGGTTTTTGATTTTACTTTTTCGTCTCTACTTTGTTTACTTAAACACTACGGTCTGGCTGGTTGTTGATATCGAAACGTTGCCTGCTATTCAAATAAAAGTAGCAAGCAGCAAAAAAGAAAAACTATACAAAGCGTTGACAGCGATTAAAAATACATAAAAAATATTTTAAGTGCCTGTCTGCACTGATTTCGAATTGGAAGCTGTGTGACTTTATTTGATATGTGTGTTTTGTGTTTGCTTTTGTGCGCCTTTGGTGGCTTAAAAATGTCTGGTTGATGTTAATTTTGTTTTTTAGTTTTTTTTTTTTGCTCCATTTTTTTCTCACTGCTTCGCTTCGATTTCCGAAGAATGCATCTCATATCACACTGGTGGCAGGCGTCTCATTGGCTTTTTCGATTTGTTTGCTCCCACTGCTTTTGGCCATCACTCGCGCGCGCGCGTTTATTTAGGCAGGTGAGTTGCTGCTGCTATAACCGACGGACGGGCAGATAGGCGGAGTGCTTTGCGGGCTGCTGGCGGTCATTAGCGCTGACTCATTGCCACTAATTTGAATATTTGTTAAACAAAAAAAAAAAAACTATCTCATTTCAAGTGCCTCTACTCATATCTGTGCAATACAGTTGCGTGTGCGCTGAATGCCGTTATCATTTTGGGCAATTTGTAAGCATTGAATTTCTAAGTAAGTTCGTCGCTTAAGTCTTTCGTTTTTGTAAGCGCTTGTTTGTTTGTTGTGGGAAGCACAATCATTTTTTCAGCTATTTTTCATGCAACTCTAGCAATAAATGCGGCGATTTTTCTCTCACCAATTGCTTTACAAAAATAGGAATTACTATTTATTTTTTCTTTGGTTTTTGTTTTTGTAGTCACTCAACTTTTCCACGTCCAAAGCGCCGTGATTCATGTCCACTGTACTGCTGCTCCTGCTGTTGTTGCTGTTATTGCTGGCGCAGAGAGTGTACGGCGTGTGCGACGTGCCATGTTACCTGCGGTTGCAATGTTGCACAAATGAATTATGTTGCCCGCAAATCGTTGGCATTGTTGCTACTGGTTTTTCGCTTTTCACCAACTTTTCACCAGCAACGCTCAATTAACCATCACCCAGCAATCGAACACAAAAATCAAGCCGACGGATTTTTAGTTTACCGCAAAGACGCGGTACAATATTGTTTGCTGAATTTCTATTTTTTAGTTTTTTTTTTTTGTTTCTCTTTTTTTCTCTAAATATTTTACTATGCAAAGCGCAATTCATAATTCACATTCATTGGTTTTAGATATTTCATTCATTTGTTCATTCATAATCCACCGCACCAGCAGCAATAGCGCGTGGGAGTTGAAAAGGGGGGAGGGGGAGTGGCAGCAAAACACAGCTACTTCACGTCATCTTAATTTATATACTCCACATAGCCATTGAAGTATTGAATACTACCAGCTAGTTGCTTTATAGTTGATTTCAATTTGGTTTTCGGTTTGCAATTTCACCGCATGCGCAAAACCAGTAGCAATCGCACAACAGCAACGGCAATCACACCAGACTCTGATGATCGTAGCACTAATGTTAGTATTCCTCAGCGATACTACTAACTGCATGCCCCTTTCGACTCTACTCCGCCTTTTACTCTGCCAAAGCCAACAAACTTTATTGGCAAGTGGGCGCGCGCGCACGAAAATTATGATTATTTTTCGATTTCAATTTGTGTTATTTATTTTTGCTAGCCATGCATTGCTAGACGTTATTTAGACTACTGTGCTGTGTGTAGAATTGTTGTTGTTGTTGGCTGCATTATGTTTTTATTTTTGTTTTTGCTAATTCACGTATATCAATAACTGTAGGTAAGTTGTTTTTTTTGTGTGCACTTTTTGGTTTTCTTTGTTTTATTTTTTTTTTGGTTTGGTTTTGCCTAACGTCGACTGCTGTGGTGGGAAAACGTAAAAATCCCTGGCCAATCGGTTTCTTTGAGATAAGAACTTTGAAGCGGATGTGTTTGTGGCACGTTTGGATTTAGTGACTATTATTGGGTTTCCGTTAATGAAAAATTCATTAGTGAATACTTTATTATTGTTGTTTTGAATATCAATTGTGGTTTGCACTTTGATCATAAATGGCTTCAATTGACTAATGCTGGGAAAAGACAAGTGCACATACTGTCTTGTTGAAAATTAAAAAAATATGCTTGTATTTATAGAAACAAAGCTACTTATATAAAGCAGGGACCGTAACGGCTATAATTTTAAAAAATAATCGTTTTTTTTTAGTTTTATTTTTTCGATCGTACCACTAAAACCAAAAAAACTGCACGACCTTTCCAAGTGTGCTACTAGAGGTCACTGGGTTCACAAAAATGTGTTTAAAATTTTCCAAATACCCTCAAATTCTCAACTTATTCATTACAGCCCGAAACGGCATGTCCTCATGTCCAATATAAATTTTGAGTCTTTCAATTTTTTAACACTTGTACTTTCTAGATCAATAATCCTCTTGCGAAAATAGTTTGCATCTGTGTAAAAAATTTGCTATCAATTTGAAATTTTTACAATTTTTATTTTATATTTTTATATTTGGTTGCTCTATTTTCTACATTTCTACAAGAAAGCATTTACATTTAGGGCATTCTCTGACAAAAACATTTTAATCTGAGGAAAAAAAATATCTTAACTGCAATGAAATTTTTAGATTTCATGGAAAACTTTGAAATAAAAACTTCTTTCTAAATATACGTTGAAATCTAAAATTGCTACGCAACTAAAAGAATCAAAGCTTTTTTTTCGAAGATGAGGTCATGCGAAATTGGGTTTGAATGCATAAGTTGAGATGACCAGATCTACGAACTTTACTAGGGCACTTATTCTTGGATCTGTATTTTTCCGGCCATTTTTTACCGATATTTTTTTAATATTTTTACTTTTTCGACAAAACAATAATCGTTACACTTGGATTTAAAATTTTTCGATTACGTTTTATAAAAATTTTTTAAATGTTTCTTCGATCATAAAACATATTATTGTTTTCGCCGACAAATTTCTTG
Source organism: Anomoia purmunda (assembly GCA_951828415.1). NCBI lineage: Eukaryota > Metazoa > Arthropoda > Insecta > Diptera > Tephritidae > Anomoia > Anomoia purmunda. The sequence goes on from OX639993.1 coordinate 23,850,798, forward strand.
CGGTTATATTTCCCCTGAGAGAAAGGCTATAGTTTTTTTTAGAGCAAGCCATCAATATCGCAAAAGTTTTTTGTATTCACACATTTGCCAAAATGGACAGCATTTAGGAGGGCATAGTTCACAAAACGAGGGCTGTCCTTCCCAGGAGAAGGCGACGGATGGCTCATCAATTCGATGTTTCGGCCTGTCAAAAATTCTTCTGAAGATTGAGTCGTATCTTTTTATGAATTTCGCTTGCGACAAACAAATTTTTGTATACCATCCCTAATTGAGGGTTTTAATTTAATCTACAAATACACTTGCCACATGGCTAGTTTTTTACGGAGAAACTGGCGACCGTTTGATTCGTAGAGCTTCGAGCCCGCACAACTTTTGTTGGTATATGCTGGCTTTGAAAGACTCATACAGGTGATTTCTGTTTATTTTCACTCTTATATATATAAATCCTGGATTTATGGTCTGTGTAGATGTTTAACACAGCTTTTGATATATAGCAATCGTAGTGTTCAGTATTTTTTATACCAAAACGACACGGGCCTCTTTTTTGGCTTTTTTTAAATTGTATGGAGTTCAATTAACAAAAGGTGGTCATGCAAATTTTATTATTGCTCGTTATACTAATATCCAAAAGATGCTTTAATCTCAGGGTATGTGACATGACAATCCTGCTCGATAATCTTTGTCACAGCATCGGTATTTTCTAGCAAAACAATTGATCTTGGGTGATCTTCATGGAATTTATCGGTGAGCTAACAAAGAGAATGCAAAAATTTTTCTAAAAGACTACCAAGGATGCTGCTTGTTCGCCGTATAATGATTTTAGTTTATTGATGCATTCTTATCGTGTCAATCCACGGCGAAAATTGTAAAAAAAAAATAATCGCACGAAAATTTTCACGGTTTATTTAAATTTTTTGCTGAAATGAACGGCGCGAATATAGCTCGCAAATTATCATACGGTAAAATATGTCAAAATTTCCATTGGAAATTTCAGATAGCGCTTGACACAACTGCAACAACACAAGGTCAGGAATATAAATAGGAGCTCTCGTTATCACGTATTGAAAAATATTTATAAACCAAAGATTTCTCAAATACCAGTCATTTGAAACCCAGATTGTAACATTCATTGAACTTATCAATTTAATTGCGTACAATTTTTTGAATAGGTAGCCTCCTCAAGTATATTTTCGAAAGCAAGCTTTCTTAAACCTCTTTCACTTGGCATGCTTTTCTAGTGGGCTATATTTCATTGACCACAATATTTACTAATCGCAACCTGCTGTTTTAGATTTGGCTCGTAGAATCGTAAAGTTTCAATCTATCAATAAAATATATGTATGAAATTTCATTGTACAAGGCTTTAAAGTTTTAAATAAGAATATATGTTAGAGTGGATTATTTATTGGACTAAGTTTAAGTTAAGTTGGGTAAGGGGACTACTCTAGTAGAGATTCACTTGGTGTCCACAAAGCTCACTGTGATGCCCAGATGCCCCCAGCCTATCTTTACACGCTCTTCAACCCTTCCGATGTTTTAGTAAATCACAACAGTTCCTTTAGTGCAACCGCACCTAAATCGCCCAGATATCCAAAGAAATGTTCCTCCAAAAATTTGAAGCTCAGTTTTCGTAGTGCAGGACACTCGCACAGGAAGTTCTTAATATACTCTATCTCTTCGTCATCCCCGCAGCTCCAACAGAAATTGTTGACTCTAAGCCTGGTGGTTGTGTGGCCAATTCCTGTGGGAAGCATAACATTCGGTTTGGAAAATCTTAGCAGACTCTGCTCATTGATTGATGGCGAAAGTGAACGCGCTATACTGGCCCCTTTCTCAACTTACGAGAGCAGGAGTCTCAACGGGAGTTGTATGCTCGAGCCGAGTTCCCGCAGTCTTGTTTCGGCTTCTCTTCTCGCACACTGGTCCACTTCATCGTTTCTGGGAGGCAACTGTGCCCCGAGGCCCGGTATAGGCTAACAGTGTGTTGCCTAAGAAATTGCAGTGATCCTCGATTGTTCCGAATACAAATCGAGTTAGTCGTTGTCGACTTTAGAGCTATGATCACCATCTGACTATTTACAGCAACGGCAAGCTTTGAAGGAGCAAGCCAATGCATGCCAATTTAGCCACTATGTCAATTGCAAAGATCTCAACTTGGAAAACGGTACAGTAATCTGGAAATCTGTTCGCTTCCCTCTATGAGAGTTGCTGGGGAAAAAAACTCCTCATCCTGTTTCGATATCCATTTTTGAGTCATCCGTAAGGATGGAGTTTAGTGCCGTTTCAGTTTCCCAGTCACTTCTGCCGGGGAAGTGAACCTTGAAGTTGTGGCTAAAGTAGAGTTTCGCGATCTAATTGTCACACCTTTTTTATCGCTCCTTTCGTTTAATGATAGGGGCATGTCTCCTGTTCATTGACCGCAGGCGGTTAGACGCCCTATGAGCACTTTTGTCGGCAGAGCATCTCAAATAAATGTCTGATGGGATTGTCTTTCATACCGCTTGAGGCGTCGAGTGTACCGCTGGATCAGAATTTATTTAAAAGTAATGCTTATTTCACCGTGAGCAATTCGATGCAGTTTTCTTATATGCGATTGATTTGACGGCGGGTAATCAAGTGAATAGTACCATCGTCGGCAGATGAAAATTTGATAAGATTACATGCCAGTCGGATTGCATAGATAGGGAAATCTCTTCAATAGAAGATTCACAAAGTTTACTGAAATATTTCAAACAGTCCCATAAGTTATTATTTAAAAAGCTTATCCAGCCCCGACAATATCCTCTCAAAATGCCAGCTGTCATAATGCAAGCGAACTAATTTTTCGAAAAACCCTTTATTTTTCACTATTACTAGCCTTACTTTTCCCATTATTTACTTTTCATCTCTCGAACTTATCTCAAACACATCGAACACATAAAATATGTAAAATCAGCGCTAAAATTTCAATAAATGCGTGTCCGCCTTTTTCGATGCGCTCGTAGATATCCCGGCTAGGCGCCCACTGGCTTTCGCAGTTGTAATCTGACACCAATACTGCGTTTCAATGCGCAACCAGCTATGAATAGCTCAGTAGGTTTACAACATAACGCCTTGTTTGACTAGAGTAATCCCAGCAACTAGAGTTACATCGCGTGAATAAAGCGAACGCGCGCGCATCTTTGTAGTCATAAGCGTAAATATTGTTTATCGATCATTAGTTACAGCAGGGGGCCTAGGTTGGTGTGCCTTGTGCGGCATCACCATCGCCGCCAATTGGCCGCAGCGCTGATGACAACAAGAGACAAACGAATGGCGTTGGGCGAATTCTGTTGAAGTTGTGGTGTTATGGTATTATAGTAGTAGATGTGTGTTGGCGGCGACGGCGGCATCGGCAAGGGTAGCGGCGACTAATGGCGATAAATTACGCGCCGCGTTAAATTTCAAAAGCGCGCACCTGCAATGCAATTCGGTGTATTGTATAAATGGATATTAGGGTGGGCCAATTAAACATGCTCAAAGCATAATCGCGATTATGGTACTATGGATCTAAGAAGTATTTTTACCCAAGAGACCAGGAATTTCGAGTCCACGGAATTTTTTTGACAGTCATTTTCAAAACCACCAAAAACACTAGATCTATCTTGCAAAAAAAATTATTGAAAATATTTTAATTATTTTAGTTATTACTTTTTTTCCATGCCATACAATTTGACCCACCCTAATGGATATACATACATATATAGGTAATATTAGAAGACCTTGTGTCTGGCTCTACTACGACTACATCTGCGGTTGTGGCATCGTGTTGAAGCGTAGTTTATTGAAATTAATTGAAATTACAAGAACTTAAGTGTTTATTAATAATTTTTACTGAAATTTATGTATAGATGGAGATTGGAAAAAGCGGAACCGTGGCAGGCGGTGGGAAGTAGTGATTATCGATGGGCAATTGAACATTTATTTTTAATACGTTTTTTTTTTTTACTTTATATATGAAATAAAATTGCGCTATACTGAAGCTAAGTGGGAAAGTACAAAGAAAGGGATGTATTTATAAAGAAAAAGGAAATTTTGGTCCTAAAAATTTTTAAATATTTAAAAAAAATATTATTTGAGTTGCCAAATATTTTGCTATTTTATCACTCATAGTTCAAGTTTCTTGGCTCCCTTTGAATAAAAGTTTAATAAAAACTTTCTCTTTAGTCTATAGTTTGTTAACAAATTGATGTTAGTGAAACTGACAAATCTAACGGAACTTTTTATAGCACTGTGCGAAAATTTTATGTCAACTCAAACTGGTCCGGACTTTGTTAATATTTTCTGAAAAATATACATACCTATCCAGTAACATTCGATGCATTTGCAAAGGTTATCCCGAGATTTCTTTATGATACACTAAAGTTTTCATGTTCCGACCTTAAAAAAAAGTGGAATAATTTTTTTAAAAATGGCAACCCTCTTCCAAGCTTGTTTCATATAAACCCTTTCGTTTCACGCCAATACTACTAGATTTCAGTTAGCGTATATATTGAATTAAACAAATCTTTCTTAACAGGTGGCAACTGCTCTCCAAAAAGGCGTGTGAATTGAAGCTTTCGGAAACCATTCATTTAATTTAACATATTAATTTTTCCTTTTATTTCATTTTTGAACATTTTTTCGCAAATAAACCTTACTTAAACATTTTTCGTGTGGCATCATTAATAGCAGCACTTAGGAACGAAATATAAATAACTCTTTTATAGAGGTGGCCACCCTATTTAAACAAGTTCCCTTTTACTCTGCCTTTGCACACACCAACATTGTAATAACTGGAGTTAATGTAATAATTGAATTGAATTCATATTTTAAATAGGTGGCAACCCTCTTTAAAATCATGTGCACCGCTAAGTCTTCTTAAGTTATTCCGTGCGCCTACCAGGCCGTATTATTTGATTTAATTGAATAATTTTTCAATCTCTTTGGTTTAACGCCCATATTGCCGTATTTTGTTTAACTCTTTAATATTGCATTGTATTTTTGAGTTTTTAAAAAGGATGGTGACCCTCTTCAAAAATTTTTTCAAAATTGGGCGGCCTGGGAGATTTTAGTTTGGCACTCATACTGTAAAATTTCAATTGACTTATTTATTTAACTTAATTTGGCGTTAAACAGGTGGCAACCTTCTTTTAAAATATTTTGGGCATGAAGCTTTATTAAGCCTTTCTCGATTGACGCGAATACTGCAATATTTGACTTCACTCATTCATTTAATGCAATTTTACCTTTCAAACAGGTGGCAACTCCCGTTAAAAGATATCATAGATTATATGCGACAATTTTTATATAAATATGCACAGTCGTCATTTTGCAATTTGATTGAACTTTTTTTAATTAAATTCAACTTTCTAAACAAGTGGCAACACTCTTTAAAAAAATACCCTTTCTGAATGCTTTAAATACGTTTAAAAAAAATTTTTTATTTCGATATTTTACCGCATTACCTCAAGCTTCCATAAGGGGTACTGGCACTTGAAGTCCTTTAAAAAAAATCAAAATTATCCAAAATTACAAAAAATATTTCACTTTAATCTTTGCAGAACTTATTAATTTAAAACTGAATTTCGCTGCGTTTTAATATTTTTATGCTGATTCCTATTTCAATCCATTCCACCAACCCTTCTAGCCAACTAGAAACTCGCAATTTCCCGCTCTTTCGCAATTATTTTCAAACAAAGCCTAACAAAACAAAAAGCGTAAATTTTCTTGTTTCTTGAAATTCTTTCGCGTGTTTGTTCTACTACTCTGCCGACAGTGTAAATCAAATGAGCTGTCTATACCGTCTGAGTGCGGTTGATGTGACGATGCCGACAAGTGCAATGTTGAATGAAACAATTCATCAAAAATCAGCAAACGAGCGAGTAGTCGCAGACAAATGACGGTAGGCTTTGCGGTCATTCTACTTCGCATAAATATTTTTGTGTTGGTTTGTATGCAGCAAGTATGGATGGGAAATAACCACCGATCGTTTATGCCCATATGGCATATGTTTAGTAAATAAAGTTGTGCTAAGCATTTTTGGGAAGTTAATTTTGACTACAAGGAAAGATCCAAGGGCAAGCAAACGCGCATACTGCATAATACGAGTACTACTTAAAATGCAGACAGCAAGTGGTGTGACGCTTAACGGTGTCAGATTACCTAAGACAGAAGTTTTTTGAAGCCTAAAATTACTAAAAGTATTAAGTGCGTTCTTATACTAACAAAAAAGAATTGCAAAGAAGAATTGCAAAGAAAAATTTCAAACTTGTTCACCGCCTACTTACGACTCTATTATAGCCTATTATAGATGGCTTTCATAATCTGTATCTCGCGTTGTATAAGTGCGATCGAGTTACGCTATATGACATTAGAAAATAAGATTTGGTACTAAAAAATTCTCAGACAATTTTTTGATTTCTTAACGCAGTATTCACTAGTCCGTATTCAGTCGATCCGAAGCAAACGATGGTCATGCCAGGATTGGCAGGGAATCATATGCATTGAGGTGCTCCCATACGGCCAAACTCTTAGTTTGGACCTGTATTCTCAGCAAAGGGACCATCTAAAGGAAGCAATCGCCCAGAAGCGGCCAGCTTTGGCCAATAGGAGAGGAGTAGAGTTCCTTCAGGACAACGCCAGCCTACACATATCGATAGTGGCTCGCAAGAAGATCCGGAAACTTCGTTGAGAGGTTCTTATTCAGCCACCTGATATTCCGGACCTGGCTCCAAGTGATTACTATCTGTTTCTGTCTATGGCGAATGATTTTGCTGGTGAAAAGTTCGCCTCAAGAGAACCTGGTGGAAATCGACTGTCCCAGTTGTTTGCCAATAGGGACGAGATTTTCTATGAGAGTGGCTTTATAAAATTATCTTCAAAATGGCAACAAGTCATCAACAAAAATGGTGCATATTTGATCTAAATCGGATTATTCTAACTATCCTAAATAAAACCTTCAATGTAATGCAAAAATAGTGGGATTTTTACTAGACCTTATATAAAAATTGAATTGTCCTAAGACCGCATATTTCTTAGGAATTTATAGGTACCTCCCCTCTAGGATTTGCATGAATGTCCAATTTGTCAAATTTCAGAGCTCACTAGAGACGTTAGGAGTCAAGGTGGATCCATAGAAGGTAATTGCAAGATAACCAAGGCGAATCCTTTGTATAGCTTGTTTGTGTAATTTTGCGAGTGAAATGTGAAAATCTAAAATCTAAATTCGACCAGTAGTGTTTATGTATTTTATTTGTCGACCGCCACAGTCGACTGTCGCAGTTGAGTGTGTGGAATGTGCCCGCTTCATTCAAATTGTAGGGGAGGTTAGGCTAAACGTCAAATTATGGTGTTTTTATTACAGCCATTAAAAAATGTGAACCAAATTTTATTTAGTACGCATAATTTAAAAATTACAAAAATTTAAAAAAAAATCTATATTTTAATAAATAAAGTATCAAATTCGTTCAAATTTTAATCAAAGAATTTAATTAGAGATAGAAAAATGATCCTAGGACTTCTCACTTTAGAACAATACAACAATACAAACATACCTTCACCGAAACTATTTTATCAAGCTCTAGAAACTTGAAACACATAAAAAGAAAATAAAAAGCGTCGGGTATTTAAAGCTCGATTGCAACCAAATTTAGACGCGGCATTAAACTAACGGCTCAGCCGAGTTCGAGCTAATTATTTTTTTTAATATTAATATGGTTCATTACAATCGCAAATATCCAAAATCAGCAGCCAATTTTTCTAAAATTTTGCAAAATTTTACATTACTTATACGGACAATTTTGGCTTTTTTTTTTTAATTGGACCCATGAGGAAATTACTGCCAGCAAATTTTCTACCATGTTATTTGTTAGTACCTATTTTAATTATTAAGGCCCAATAACTAAAGAAAAAGTTAATTTTAATTTTAAATTTAATGCAAATTTTTTTATAAATTAAGTATTTCAACAACTATACTTTGTATGAAAAAAAAAAATTGAATGTTGTGCTATTTTCCTTGAATCTATAAACTACATTCCGCTAGAACGACCATTTAGACCACTGTGTGGTGCATCCGACGTTTTCGGCTGCAATTTTTTTATGAATGGAAAACTTTAGTTCTGTTTTTGGATTATGGTTATTGGATAAATTAATTTGACGTGACTTTGGCTCGATTTAAAGCGTTTTTCGTGGTATTTTTTTTTTTTAATAAGTTCGACATTACTTTCCAGATAAGATTCTTAATTGATTTCAGAATCTGTGATTTAGTTACATAAACGCATGCTTTAAAAAAAAAGTCCATAGATAGAAGTCTGTAACGGTTAAATCAGCTGGTCTTACCGGCCAAGGATTATGGTCAAAAGGCGATGTCAACCTACCGGGAGGTATACAAATTTCTATCGTTTTAGTTCTAATTATTTTGATCTAACAAATAAAAAATGAACTAACATTTGCCGCCATTTGCAAAAATTATAGTATCATCCGATAATATGATGACTGTTTTGCGCCACCCTGTACATCTGCGTACACATACAACCTGTGTGGGAAATGAAATTAATTTTAAAGTTATTTGCAAATTACTTTTTTTTCAATGACAACGAATTGCCATTCGCTACAACGAACAGATTTATTTAACGTAGCACAGTCATAGGAGGCAATCAATTACCCTATCTTGCATATGTTTTTAATTTATTTTAGTTGTAATTTAAATGCAATAACTTAAAAATGTGTTAATTTCAAATTAGCACAGAAAATGATAATGAAAAAAGGAAACTGTCCCACTGTGATTTAGTTTTTCGAAAAACAACTGCATAGAATTTGACTTTACATAACGAAGAACAAAAGGTTTTCAATAACCATATACGATTTGTAAGAAATTGAACACAACTTAGATTTTCAAACACAAAAAAGATGCCAATCATCGAGGGAAGCATGGAAATTTTACGAATTAACGTAATTTTTTTTTAGGAATCCAACGGATTGTTACGACTCTTTGAGATTCTCAAATTTGCGGCATGCGAATTGGCGCGATTCCACTGTGCATAAAAATTCACTCACATGCCATTGCTCGACCAACGCCCGGCGGGCACAAATATCTACTACGTAGTGTGCGTATTAACATTTTCATTTATTTAAAATGTTTTGCACCATTTGTGAGCTTTCAGCAACATTGGTAGCATCGAAGCTGCAACAGAGCAAACCGCACACCTTTTCAACACTAAAATGAATTTTTATTATTTATTTATTTTTCCTACGCCAAACAGTCACATACACATGTACACATATGCATGTATGTATATGTGTGTGTGCAACAAGTTTGCTGCATGCCCCAAGGCGTTGAAATTTGTTGCGCACCGGCCACAGCTGAACAGCAGAATAGCAGCATAGCAGCATAGCAGAACAACTGAACGCTGTGGCGGTCGATCATCTTCGCTGGCTGCCACAGTGTGGCATATCCTGTTGCGCATGCGCCAATTTACTCGTACATGAATTTACATACATACATAGATATGAATATTTGTTTGCCTCAGACGCTCGGTCTATCTGTGCGGATGCATGTGAGTAGTGTGCTTTGTTTTTTACCATCTAGTACACATGTAATATTAATTTCAATGATGATATCGATGTCGCCTGCGAGCACGTGCTGTGAATTTTATTAGGATATTTTAATTATGGTCACTCTGGTGGTGTTGTAACCCATGGCAGGCTGGGTGCGCGTGTGAGCCAGTCAACAAGGTAATAACATAAATGTGCAACATGCGATTAAAAAATAGTATATTGTATATATGAAGCTCTGCAATTTTGCTTGCCACCATACCATAGCTGGGTATTATTTTGTTTTGTTGTTGTTGGTTAACTTAGTTCTGATGCCGCTGAACAGAATGAAAAGTTTTATTAAGTCATAGGCGGATTTAGTTAATTTGAAGTCACCACTCGTTGTCAATGCAACCACGTCACCCTTTGGGCTCCGCACTGCTTCCACCAACTTCATTGTAGTTTTAAAATTGGTTTATCATTTATTTTTGCTATTCGCAATTATTTATATAGTGCTTACCGTAACTATATGGCACTGACTTATTGGCAAGTTTTAATTCCTAATTTATTTAATACAGCTCATTGTAGAACAAATGGCGTATAAATCCATGCTTCAAACTTTGGGCAGATTTTAATAAAATTCAAAAAATTTTCGTCAAAACTTAAAAAAAATTTTATCGGAATTTCTAGCGCATTTTTTGGTATTCAATTTTATAGTACATTGAATTCTACACCATTTCCAATTTTAAATGCGAAAACGTCAATTACAAATGGGAATAGTCAAATGTAAATGAGAAAGGTCAATTGAAAATAAGAATAGAGAATTTTAATTGAGAAAGCGTCAAATTTAAATAAGAAAGTGTCAATTGAAAATGCGGAACTATTCTAATTTTTTATTGGGAAACAAGAAAGCGTCAATTAGAAATTGGAATAGTCAATTGTAAATCAGAAAGTGTCAAATGAAAATGAGAACGCATCAAATGGAAATAAGAAACTTATTTTTATTACATATTTGTCAAATAATTACTGCAATAAAATGTTGCATATGCTCGCCGGCATCTTTTGATGGATGATTGCCTCCGCTTGGATCGATGCTGTCTGTTGAAATGCCCCGTCTTCTATTCTAATAGTGGCATTTAATTGACGGTTTCTAATTTTAATCTGACATTTTTGCATATCAATTTGACGCTTTCTTATTTAAAGTTGACTATTCTCATATTTATTTGCCACTTTCGCAATTCAAAATGACTAATCTTATTTACAATTGGCTCTGCGTATTTTCAATTGTCGGTCTCTAAGTTACAATTGACCATCTTCAATTGACGTTTTCGCATTTTAATTTCACCGTTAATCACTTACAATTGGAAATGGTGTAGTGAAATAAAGTACAAATTTGAAAATGTGCAAAAATAGCGTTGATTTTTGATAATGTTTTTTGTTTTGCTAATGGTTTCACTCATTTTCTTCCTATAACAAATGGCCAACACTGTCAGCTAAAATAAATATCAAAAATCAATGAAAATGTTTAGCAATTTGAAAGTTGCAGTTTATTATAATTACAAAAAAAATTAAAATTCTGATTAGAAAGTTTAAAATTTTTATAAACGTTTCTTATTTAATTAAAATTTGCACAAAGTTTGATTACTCAATTTGTATAATTATTCATGTAGAATGGACTGAATTTATATACAACATTTCCAAAACGAAAAATGAAATTCTGATCAAAAAGTTTAAAATTTGTATTCAAAATTTTTTGAATTTCATTGAAATTTGCACAAGATTAGAATACTCAACATTTGCGACTTTTCATTTAGAAATGAGTTGAAAAAAATGTTGAAAGTGTGATTCAAAATTAAAAAAAATTTACTAAAATTTCTTTCAATTTCATTGAAACTTACAAAAAAATTGATTTATATTATTATATTATTTTATTTTCCAAAAAAATTTTAAATTCTTGAATTTCACTGAAGTTTTCGCAAAGTTTGAAAACTTTATTTACATAATTTTTCATGTAGAATGAACAGAGTTTTTTGGAGCATTTCCAAAAAAATTGAAATTTTAATTAAAATGCTTAAAATTTTTATTAAAAATTTATGGAATTCCAATACACAATCAAAACGATTTTTCATATACTTATAATGAGTTGAATTTGAAATTGAAATTTGAAATTCTCATAACAATTTTTATTAATAATATGAACTTCTTTGAAATTCTGACAAAGTTTGAAATTTAAATTGATACGGGTTTTCATGTAGAATGAACTGTTTTATATAAAACCTTTATAAAAAATTAGTAATTAAAAAATAAAGGGTCAAAACTTGTCAGAAATTTTCTGTCGTATAGTTATGAAAAGCACTCTATATATTTATTTTTTCAATTAATTTAATAGCGCATAAATTTCCACACTCAGTTTGACGCAGAAATCATTAATTTGCCGCAAGTTATGTGTTGCAACTCCCAGCGGTAGCCGGGGCAGCCACAAAATGCGTGGGTTGCGTCTCGTCACTTTGCCAATCAATGAACGAAAGACTTAGGTAGCGAACTCATTTGAGCCCTTCTAGAAAATTTTCAATTAATGAGACATTTTCAGTTCATCGATAGATATATAGTACTTATATAAGTAACTGAAAAATATTCGATTTTTAATGAGGCATCGATGACTCATGCACCTCACGTTAATTCTAAATCACTTCCACGCTTAGCCACCTCAACTCCCTCATCGAGCGTGCCGTTCGTCCGTTCAAAATCAATGTGCGTGCCTCGATAGGCAATTAGAAGGCAAAGTATTGTAATAAACCCAAAAACCAACAAATACAAAATTGAAATACAGAGCAAAGAAAGAAACGAAAACGAAAAAGTTCAAAATACTATAAAACCACAATCATAACACATTAGCGCACGGCGTGATGGCGCGTGTCGCATTACGAAAGCGTCGGCCTGCTGCGGCATAAATGTAAATATCTTTTTAGTTGCTTTTACTACAATTTTCCCCTACTACTTGCACTCACATCACGCATTCACGCGACTGCCATCTAATTTCTAAATCACTAAAACTCATTGAATTTTCGTATTGCAGACTAGAATAAATGATTTTATTGGTTCATCGCTTTGGCCGTCTGCGCTTGCGTGTTAACGTAGATATGTCGCATGCCGTGCGGAAGAACGGAAGTGTTTTGTCTCGTCACGTATGGGACAGCTTGTTGTTGCTTCTTTTTTCACGTTTTCACTATTTGTTTTCTTTGCGCATCTGATTTTGACTTGCGTGCGTTAAATGTCGATGAACGTGTGGCAAGCGTTGCAAGCGCATGCGCGACTGCATTAACTTTGTTCTTCGCCGCGCTTGGTTAGACAAACAATTATTTTATTTAAATAGTCTGTATTATAAAAATGAAAAAGTATTTGTTAAAATATTTGATTGAAATTAATTTCAAGCACGTAGTAAAATTAGAGCTCTTTAAAAGAAGGAAGTCTATATTTATTGATTGATTTCATTATCATTACATATCTCATTCTTTTAACAAAATGTTTAGAAAAATGGACTATGAAGCTAAATATTTGGAAAATGAAATATACATAACTTCTGACACGGGGCGCTGCGCTACACTCTACAAAAAATACAAATTGAATCAAATTGAATTGTGAATATTGGTTTTAGAGATATTTCGGATTCAGCACCACCTGTCGGTTGGTTTTTTACAAATTATGTATATTTATATATGTGGCTAATACATGTGTTGAATTTGAATTACAGACTGTAAATACGGGTTTTATAAATATATCAACACCAGCGCCACATATCTCCCCAATAGACACCTTTGCAAACAACCACTAAAAATGTGAGCTGAATCAGCTCAGCAGCTTTCGAGTCTATAATCTACATACCAGCAGACACACAGAGCTTGTTTATAAACCCGCCAGACGTTGTCCTATCTATATTTATTTAATAATAGCCCTTTGCGTATGAAGCCCAAAATCGCATATAACTTGTGTACGAGTATAACTAAATTAAATTTGACTTTCCAAATAGGGGGCAACCCTCTCTAATAAAGCTAGTTGTAACGAAACGATGTAACTGTTCTTTTGAAGTTTTTTTATACATATATGGGACACTCTATGCCAACTCAGACACCCAGAACTTTTTTTGTCTGCAAATAAATTATATAGCTACAATGTATATATGTAATACTTACCTTACTGTAATACTTATGGAGGCTGATTCCGTGAGTAGAAGTTCACGTAAGTATCTGATTGCCATTTACCTGGGAGTGGTCAGAACGATTCTTCTGCATGTGGTTCAAGCAGCCCATGTCCTCTGGGGTAGCTCCTGAACATCCGTTTGGGGGTGAGCCAAATTGAGAAGGCGAACCTAGTGGGGTCGTTCCGGAATTTTCGCCTTAAGATACCATCAGGGCTTGCAGCAAGACGAATTTATATCAGGTGGTAAAATATCTCTCCCAACAACAAATTTTAATATACTTCCACAAGCAGCGTATTACTTGACGACAACTTGAGAGTGAGGGCTAACATCACCGCCACCCAGGAAATGAAATGAACGGGGCAAAGGAGAAAACTATTGGCCCTTGCATCGTCGACTATAGCTGGCATGTAAAGCAGTGCAAGTTCGTTGTTGAATCAGGTCGCCAAGTACTGTCGTTCACTTTGCTGATTTGTTGCAACGCTCCGACGGAAGAGAAGGACGGATGGTATGAGCAATTACAACGCACTGCCCCGTCACGATATTAAAAGCGTGTTTAGCGATTTCCATGCCAAGGTGGATGGGTATGAAGGGTATTTATCGCCACACTGTCGGGAATCTCCACCACGAAATCTTCGCCAACAGACTTGGATTGATCAGTTTTTCCAAGCCCGAACAGATGGTGGTCTATAAGCCACGTGGCTGTCTCCAAATCGAAAAACGTGAAACCACGTCGACCATATTACGATAGACGGAAGGCATCCCCCAGTATATTTGACATACGTACACTCCGAGGACCGAAAATCGACTCGGATAATTATCTTGTTGCAGCCAAGGTGGGCATACGCCTCTGCACGGCAAAAAACGTGCGTCAAAATACATAAGGAGATCTCGACGTCGGAAAGTAGCAATTTCAAAAGACATCTACAAACTTCGCTACTCGACTCTCACACCTGCTTATTAAGAACACTTCGCAAGAAGCCGAAATTCACTCGCATTGAGAGCACATTTTTCTCTCAGTATATACCCACGCTTAAGAGGTCATTGGCTTTCAGCGACTCCAAAGAAACAACTGGTACGATGAGGAATGCCGCGCTGTTACGGAAAGTAAAAATACTGCCCACAGGCCCTCGCTACGATCGGGCTCAACGCGAGCTGTATGGGAAAGCTACCGGGAATTCAGAAAGGGAGTGAGACGTATTATGTGCAAAAACAGACGAGAGAGGCCGAAATACGTGAGGGCGAAAAGCTTGAGTTACTAGCCGACAGGAAAGACGCAGTAAAATTGTGCCAAAAGATGAGGTGCTAAATGGAAGCAGGGAAAGAGCCGCCGTAGAAGATGAAGATCTCAAACACAAAATCGCTGATAATGGTACAGACATTCCGCCATTCTTGCAATATGCGCTAATTACTGTGGGATCAGCCTACTTAACTGAACTGATTTGATCGTGTCAATGTGGCTTTAGACCTGATAAGTCTACCATCGACCAGATATTCACGATACGCCAAACATTGGAAAATTACCCAAAAGGCAAAACAAACTATCTCCTGCCATGAAATAAACAGTCAGCGCATTCGCGCATTAGCTCCCGCAGTCCCGTGGAACCAGCGCCAACATCGATAATAATGTCCGATGGAACGATGAGCTACATATCTGATGATATATACATAGTTCACTTAATTAAAATACAAAGACTACGTTCGCTAAGCCATGCCACGCCGAATGGAAGAAAAAGCCAAGTATCCGCTGGTGTTAGTAGAGGAAGAGGAAGACCTCATCGTCATTGGCAAAACCAGGCGGAGAATGACTAATGGAGGGCAAAGTAGCAGCTGCCGCGCTGCCTTGGAATCAGCCAAAATAGTCTAGCTGATTATAGCGCCAATTTAGAATAACAACAAGTACACTTTTGGTTTCTAGGGTATTGTTTAGACAAAAATGCATAGCTTTTGAACGGCGCATCTAATTCAGATTTCTTTAAGTCCAATTTTGAATCTGATCTTTATTTAAATGGAAATAATGTTTCGGAAAATGCTTCTACAGTTAATTTTGGAACTCTTTCATTAACCATAGAAGATGTTGAAGATGGCATCTGACAAATAAAATCGTCAACTTAAGCGGATGTTGATGGTTTGACCCCATAACTTCTGAAGAGCTGTAACGCTTTCGTTTATCCTCTTTTGTTAATTTTTAACAAATCTCGAGTGGCTGGAGAGTTCATTGATGCCTGGAAGGTTACTCATATAAATCCTGTATTTAAAAGTGGGAATAAGAGCAATATAGCTAACTACATACCTATTGCCAAATTATCCACGGTATCTAAATTATTCGAATTCATAATTAAACAAAAAGTTTACTTCTCAATTAATCGCTTAATCTCTCCAAACCAGCATGGTTTCATTTCAGGTAGGTCTACTGTTTCTAATTTGGCAATGTTTACGGAATACTGCATTTCGGCTTTACACCAGCATGTACAAGTCGATTCTGTGTATATAGATTTTTCGAAAGCGTTTGACAAAGTGAATCACTCTATTTTACTTTTAAAGTTACATAGCTTAGGATTCCATTCAATCTTTTTGACCCCTTTACTGCATCATCTGGTGTTCCACACGGAAGTATTCTACGCCCTCTGTTTTTTTGTAATTTTCATAAATGACATATCCAGCTGTTTTAAGTTTGCTCAGTTTCTTTTGTATGCTGATGATCTGAAGATTTACTCTACCGTATCTTGTTTCTCAGACTCTCTTTACCTTCAAAGGGATCTCGATAATATTGCCACTTGGCGTAACAAGAATAAGCTTAAATTAAACATCAGCAAGTGCCATCATGTTACATTTTCAAAATCACGCTCTCCTATCGTAACATCCTACCATATTGGTGGTTCTCAGTTGGGTAAACCTACTGAAATTTTGGATCTGGGTGTGGTATTTGACTATAGGTTTTCATTTCAAAGCCACCTAAATTGCACGATAGCTAAAGCATACTCTTTGCTGGCTTTTATTAGGCGTTTCAGTTCAGATTTTTCTAATCCGTATACACAAAAGTTGCTCTACACCTCCCTGGTACGCTCTAAGTTGAACTATGCTGCTATAATTTGGAGATCTTATTATGCCTGCCAAATCAATAGAGTTGAACGAATTCAAAAAAAATTTCTTAGTTATGCTCTCCGTTCTCTCCGTTTCGTCTACCCTATTCCATCCTATAGAAGTAGATGTCTACTTATTAATCTAAGGTCGTTGGATTGTAGATTGACTTTTCTCTCTCTTACCTTTGTTTACAACTTAGTACGTGGTGTGATAGACTGTCCGTATTTGCTAAGTACAATATAGCGAAATGTGACCTTCTGCGTGTTAGGGAGATTAAGGACCTTGGCGTTGTTTTTGATAGTAAATTCTCTTTTAATAACCGTATAAATTATATCACTTCCAAATCTTTCTCCATGTTGGGTTTCGTAAGACGGAATGCTTCTAAATTCACTGATCCCTATACCATCAAGTTACTCTATGTATCATTTGTTAGATCTCACTTAGAATATGCTGCTTTTATTTGAAGACCAAGTACCCAGCTAGCTATCAATAGAATAGAACGTGTACAAAAAATTTTTCTTAAGTTTGCACTTCGGTCTCTGAATTTTACAGATCCCATACCATCCTATTCTGCTCGTCTAATTCTTATAAATCTCAAGTCCCTGAAAACTCGTAGGTCTATATTGTGCCTGTCCTTTACTCATTGTATTATAACTGGAGTCATTGATTGCCCTTACTTGTTGGAACGGATTCGATTTAATGTTCCCCAGCGATCTCTTCGGAACTTTTACCCTTTTTATGGGGATAACTTTAAAACTAAGTACGCCAGTAATGCCCCCATTACTCGCTCTTTACGTGAATTGAATTCCCTTAATAGTAATGCTGATCTTGACTTTTCACTTTCAAGGAACGCTTTTTTGAATCTTTTAAATTCTATATTGTAGCTTTATTGAAAAATATGTAATATGTATATCAATAGCTTGTACTAAGTTACTTTTGTTCATAGTCTGTAAGGATCGATATTCATAGACTTAAATAAATAAATAAATATATACAGGGCTCTAAAGGAATTCAACTTATTCTCAAGTTCTTTCGCTCTAGACTTCTCGTATCCGGAATTCGGTTTTAAATCGTTACTCAATGAATTAATTACTTAGCTTGTGCTTTTTATTTATTTATGTTTCTTTCAAATCTTTACTAAATTTATAAATTACTTAGTTTGTACTTTTTATATATAATATCTTTGTAATCTGTATGAAATGTAATTACTTTCTGGATTATTAATGCTAAATAAATAAATAAATAAATAAATGTTTCGCTGCCAATCGTAGAATTATCCAAATATAATAGCTCTTATTCCACCCACTGCTGTTTTTATACTCTCCTCGATATAATTATGATTAATGGTTGAAACAAAATACATATATAAAGTAAACCTGATCATTTTATTGAACATAACATCCACTTTATTCATTGCCTCAATTATCGCATCGCTTCGCCAGCGGCATAACCAAATAACCAAATAATGCCTTTAATAATTTTTATGTTGATTTGAAATGGTTATTAAGGTCAGAAGATATAATATGAATGCAGGCATGTAGTTGCCCATATTGCACAAATCCCTTCTCACCAAGCCAAATGGCCACGCACTCACACTCCTACGCACCAAGTGGCAAGTGTGTTGTGGCAAGTGTTCGATTGTTCTAAAGTTCAGCTGAACTAACTTATTTGACAGGCTGGGCTTAATTTAGCGCCACAATTTGATTATTCGCCAATATCGAATCGAGAAAATTGAATTTTTGCACAATGTTAAAAGGCACACATATATACAAATATACTTACATATATAGATGCACTTATATGCAAATCTCCTACCCAGTCAGCAAAGTATGCACAAATCTTATACGAAATTGGAATGGTCCACAGGCAAATACTTTCTGGTCTAAACTATAAAATAGAGCGAAAATTTCAAACCACCATTATTATTTTTCAATAGAATCTTCCCTTCTTTCAACACACTTCTCAAAGAGCTTTACTAACATTTCGATGCTCTTAAAAAAATTGCCTGCATTTTTGCATTCGAAATTACCATGAACAGCTGACTTCACTTAATCATCATCGAAATTCGAATTTGTTCTTTTATTTCTTATTTCTTTTTGCCCATTCCTACATAGCATATCAGTCGCTAAAGTTCAATTTAGAGAATTAAAAATAGTCGCTTTGGGCCAAGTCGGAACCATATTTGAGATAGGTTAGGTTAGATTGATATTACTGCCTGCATTCTTGTTCAGGAGGAACATTTAGTTGGGTCGTTGTAATACCATTATCCAGGCTCCTTATTCGCTTTTTCCAGTCCCCTAAAAATGGTACCAGTTAGCTATGTAACTTGAGCTACCTCAGGAAATTCATCGATAACCCCTGAACTCAAGTCAGATGTCCAAATCATTGATTATCTTATATAGGCCAGGTCCGTCGCCATGCCCCACAAATAGGCCCAGTGGCCTTTTATTTTTTTGTTTAGGTGATCGATAAAGCTTGACCTGAATCAGAGTTTGCAGAGTAATATCGGCGCTCCTGTGTTTAGAGATCCGCTGACATCGAATAAGGGTGGGTCTTTCCTTCCCAGCTCATCTCCCACACAGTTGTATGGTATACACTATGTCCGGCACTCAGACCCGATCCATTAGAACCTGTCTGCACTTGGTCGTTGGTCTTGGAAAGGGCTTTCAAAAATTTAGTAGATAGCCACTGACGGCAGCTTGATAGAAAAACGGGCCGCTTCTCTTATTGCCATGAGCTCTGGCAGACGAAAACTTAAATTTGATTGACAGTACCAGTGATTGAATTCCACTGACCATTTTACAAACGAAATGTCTATGTTCCTGAGTTTTAAAGAAGAATATTCGAGGTTCTTCGAATAGCCAAATTAAATTAAGTCTAAGTGCAATACAGCTAGACTGAAGTTTGCCACACAAGTCTGCAGGCAGAAGATTGAGTAAGATGACCAGCGTATTTGTCGGTGCTTTTGTGACGTTGTGCTTTTCGCACACCTTATTGTGGGCTTATTTATTGACGTCCACCATTCAGACTGAAACTCTATTTTTTCTGAGGTATTTCACTTCCTTCGCAAATACAGAAGTTGTCCCATTTAGTGATGGAAGTTGACAGTTAGGTAGTTTAAGTTTTCTCGTGAAGAAGATGATAAGTGATATTGGCTGGATTTAGACCATGTTCTCTGTACCAGTTTGTTACAGTAGCTTTTGGAGCATTCTGTTTGATTTGGGAATGCTTGCACACAGTGACCAGGGTAAATTCATCAGCGTAGGCGGTTGACTAATATCATGTGTCCTACAGTTGCCGAAGTGGGGTTTTCAACACGATATTCGAAAGAAGGTATTCCCTGTGGCATACCAAACGTTGCGTGGAAGAGACCAAAAAAAACACACACTAGAGTTCATTATTGAAAGCACCTTCAATATCTAGATATGCTCCTAGGGCCCCGTCTTTAAAATGTTTGGCTTTTTCGATACTGGTCACAACTTGGTGGAGTGCTATCTCCAAGTATTTATTCCTGGTTGAGCTCTAAGTAACCGCACTCTTTAATGACAGTCTTGGAAATACCAGAACTGTCAAACGGCGCGTTGGCATGCAGAAACCGTAGTTATCGCTACAGTTATTCTCGACGTTTTTCTTAGCTTAGAAATAGGCCCCTACTGTCGTGTTGTAATCTCTTAAATCCACCTGAGAAATTCCTATGGAATCCCAAAAGATTGCATTCAGAATATTTTGCTTTACTTTTGCTTTTCTTGGCCCCAATGAGCTCGGAGGACGCCACTCTATCAATTCGCTTGTCGATGGAAGATCAAGAAAAATCAAAAATGATAGCAAACAAAATTGCGTCTTCCACGCTGAGAGCAACTGATAGTGACAAACTAATAGCTAGAGAAAGAGAGAGCAAAGAAAAAGTTCTCAAAAAGAAGAGGAAGAAGCGCAGAAGAAACGGACAAACAAATGGCAGAACTATTGAAAAGATTTCATTGCATTTACATTGTTTGTGTAAAATAAAAGTAAATTACTTTTATTTCGTCAGCGAATGCGTGGATGCTGTCTTATCTACAAAGAGAGGACTAGCCATCCGCGGAGGATGCAATCTTATTTTCTATCATTCTTGAAGAGAAATAAGCATAGTTTAATCATTACTAACAATTGAATTTAAAACTTCTTTATGTCAACATTCGCAAGATTAAAACCAGGATACGCCTCTGCACTCTTTCTAATTTTTGCACCCAAATCATACCAATCGTACCCAAGTGTTCGCGTAGGAGTCTAGTTGTACAGATATTAGCCGTCTATCTTCTAGGTCTGTGTACGAGTATAAAAAGTAATGACCTCGGATTGTCGTTCTAATACCAGTTCATCATTAAATTAATATCTCCCTAAAAGAGACTGTTTCGCCTAATTTTTATGGTGAAATACGAAGCGGAAGAATGGCCACATGCAACATCTAAATATTGCTTGGTTTCCGCCAGAGTTTGTTCCGCTTTCGTCAGAAATTTATTCATAGCTCGATACTCAATTTTACGCATTTCGAATTTTTAATCGACGGTCTAAATTCTTAATGCAATGAAAAGTAACAATTTAATAGATAATTTTTGTTTTGGGTAGATAACGTAAAATACAGCAATTTAGTAACAGTAAAGTTGTGTATCCCCGACAAATCGAATCATGGTCGACGAGAAGCTTTTAGATATTACTACGGATTTTTATATTTCCACATAATCTCCTGACATCTCAGCGTATAAATAATCTATGTATTTTCTAGCCCGCTAATTCTTTTCGAAAATAATCTATATTGACTCTTCCGAATCGCTTCCATAGTTGTCTTAACTTCGTTGGGGTTTTAGCATAGACATAACTGTTATAAGAGAAAAGAGTAAAGAGTTCAAAGACTTATATTATAAAAGTCTTTTCATAATAGTTATCAGCGAGATAAATATTTCTAAGTCTTCCACATCATTTATTTTGAGGTTTATATTAAAAAAGTCTTCTCATAATGAATAATGAGTCAGAAAAAATATTTGTAAGTCTTCAGGGACGGTACTTTTTAGAACCCTTTCGGGATTAGTTCGGGACTGATTCGGGACTACTTAAATATAATTTCGGGACAAGTTCGATACTATTTTGGGTCGCGAAATAGTTCCGTCTTTCCAGACTTAAAAAGCTTTGCCTTACTCTAAATTATTATGCAAAGACTTTTATAATATAAGTTTCCAAATAAAAGTCTTTAAAATACATAAAAAATTTACCTCGCTTATAATTATTATGGAAAAACTTTTACAATATAAGTTTAAAAATAATAGTTATTGTTTTCACTCAAAAATTATTATGAAAATCCTTTTATAATATAAGTTTCAAAATAAATAGATATCGATAACTTAAAAAATGTATGTGACTCGTAATTATTATCAAGAGATAATTATAATTCTTATCAAAATTAGGATAACTTCTTTAAAGCTCAACGTTCAAATAATTATTATTCTGGATCTCTTCTTTTTAATGGACATACCAACGATGAATACGAAGGGAATGAAAGTGAAATAACTCTTAATAGGCAACGTAAATAAATAAATATTTTTTTTTTGCATCAAAGCTGTAATTCTTAAAATTTTGGTGAAAATGACTATGCAAAAACTGAGCTGTGCGATCTTCATTTTCAGAATTTTATTAGCAGAAAATTTTGATTACGTTTTAATTGTTTTGATTTTTTAGTCACTAATTCGATTAATTTTCAAAATAAATTTTTTTCTTTAATAATATAACTTTTAGGAAATCTAAGTGTATTAACTCATATATTTTTTTTTTTTAATTTGAACCATCCACCTAGCCTTCCATCAGCTACAACTCGAACTACCGCCCTCAGAATCGTAAGCCGGAGTCTTCTCTTGAACCCAAATTCTTCACGCGCGAGGAGAGTGATTATTTAAATTTTGCTTTCGGCTTTGAAATTTCCATACCTCGATTGTTAGCTAGACTTTTTTGTACACAAAATATAACTGAAAAAGGCATTCTTCGCCAAAACATGCATTTTCTTGTTGACTGGGTAAACACACATACATTTATCTCCAAAAAATCGCCGCACACACACACTTTAACTCCACAACAACAAAGTTTACTCTACTCCACCTCTTTTGCTTTCGTCGTCATTGTGCTTTGACCGGACACCGCTGACCGCTCGCTAAGTTCATTGCGCGTTCATGGCGTTGGTCGATGGTACACCCTGCGGCTCCAGCTGTTTTGTGCGTTCGCTGGTACATTTATTTTCCAACCGCGCTTGGCCGCCAAAGTGAGGCTGAGTAGTGGCGCTATTTGTTTTCGCTATTTAGCGGTCAATGTGTTGTGTGGCGGTGTTGGCGCGGCGCAACACACAGAAAATTGACGCTGTTGTTTTACCACTCAATTTTCGAATATACAAATGAGTGCATTTAGCCGAGCTACGATTTGAAAAATGTTAATATGCTTTTTTGTTGCTAGCAATATGCAAAATATCAAAAGGAAAGAAAAAGTTTGAATGGAAATAAAACAAAGTGGAAGGATGAATATGTGGACAACGCTCTATGCGCATTTTTTGTTTGTTTTTTTTTTTTTTTTGGCTGCCAATTAAAGTCGAAAGCTATACTATCCTTATGATATTTGATGGTGGTGGCGGTGGCGTTGGAAGTGGCGTTGGCAGTTGTGACTGTCCAGCACTTTGAACTTTATAAGAACAGATTTTGAAAATAATATAAAAAATTTGTCATAATGCGAGACAAATGAAGGGTCTATCGTATATATTTCATCTGGATCTTTAATCCACAAGATTGAAATTTTGATGATTGGCTTAGTTTAGTTTGTACAGCTTAAATAAATTGGTCAATCTTGCTTGATATATATTTGCGAAATTGTCAGGGACCCAAAATAATCGTTATTTTGATGATTTCGGATAAATTCGGATTATTGAGAAGAGTTCGTTGAAAATAAAATTTATGCTATGCAAATTTGACCTTATTTCTATTTAAATGATTTTTTTGTTTTTAATCATCGCGTAATCTTTATTTTATTATTTTTATTTTTTCGTTTACATCTGATAGATATTTTGTGATTTTTATTTCTTTTATCAAGTTTGATTCTTATTTTTAGTATTCTTTCGATAAAAATTTATTGATTATTTTATGATTTTTATTACTTCGATAAAAAATAATCGATATTTTCGCAGCGATATTTGCTAGTGGCTATATAAATTAATCGTCAAGTACAATTGGTTTTAAGATAAAAAGTGATACTGAAAATGGCACAACGCCGAAACCGGTTTGTCTCCAAACAAAAATTGTCAAGGCATGACGGAAAATCGTTCCAATATGCAACAACTTTCAAGGTGGCATTGAGTCGGGAAGGATGATATTAATGGCTCCGACAAAGTTACAACGAGTACCCAAAAGCCAAAATAAATTTGCCAAAGGTCAGCTAGATTTGTGAGTTGTAGGCTACCATAGATTTGATGAATTTTTTGACAACTATCTGCATTTCTTAATCTCTTATTTCGCTCTTTTCTAAACCTCCCTTAAAATCACACCATTGCGTAGTCTAAAGACACCAGCAGAGTCTACGTTTGCTAAGCATGTAAACAAGTACTTACCAAAAGCTTGGTGTCGCGGTTTTGTAAGAGCGGGAGAGAAATAAATCTACTGCTCTACATTTTCCAGTTCCTCTTTATCTCTGCAACTGCAGCAAAAATCGTTGCAGGGGTGACTCGTCAGACAGTGTCTAGTCATAATGCCAACCACTAGGCTGAAAGAGTAGTGGGGCGATATTTACTAGTAAGCTGGATTTTCTAGCGTCGATCATTGACCAGATTTGGTCAAATCTGGTTTGCAATCTGGCAGGATGCTTCTTCGGAACACGTGATGTTTGCATTTTCAATGAAGGTCCACCTTAGCCGGTGCTTATATGAAGATAAAGAATACCTCTTTCTGGACCACAGGTGATTCGTACCGCTTCCAATGGCATACGTGCTCTATTATTGATCCAACTCGTTTGGGACTCTTCTTAACTCCGTAGCGACCTCGCGGTACTATTATTAAAATTTAGTGGCAGTTTGACAGTCAGAATAGATTTGGGTGCATTCTAGAGCCATTGCGGAGTTTTTGAGCTTCAGTTATTGCTGTCAGCTCAGCCTCATAGACGCTAGAATGATCAGGTATCCAGATTTAGTGAGAGCTTTTGGAAGGAATTCCACTGTTTTCCTTGCCATCTAGCTTGAAATAATTCGTGAAAATGGCCGTAGACCCTGGGTTTATAAAAGATAATTCCCGCAGTTCAAGCTATCTTTTCTAACATAAGGTTAAAGAAGTCGCACGGTGGAAAGTCACCCTGTCTGAAACCTCGGAGATCGTACACAATTCGGAGGGAGCTGGTAGTGTTGCTCATCGTCACTTCATTTAAATAGCCGTATCGTACTATCGCAAGCTGATTTAATGCCGACAAAGCGATAGTGTGTGTCGATTCTTTTCTCTCGGGTCTTCTGCAAGTTTTACCGTATCGTAAATATCTGGTCGATGGTAAACTTTTCAGGTCTAAAGCCACACTGACGAGGTTAAATCAGTTCATTGGGTGTTGGCTTCAGTCTTTCGTCAGATGCGCTCGGTAGTAAATTGTATAAAAGGTTTAGAAAGCTTATTGCAGAATCATCCTTATTTTGAATTGGGGAAAGTACGCTTAAATTCCAATTAGCTGGTACATGAGATCGCTGGCAATCCATAATTTGTATATATTACTATTTATTTAATTTATTTCATTCTATTGAAGGCGGGAGGGAGACTTTGTTAAAATTCTAAGGACCGAAAAGGAAACAAAATTTAAATAAAAGTATAGGAAGGGATAATCTTAATAAGACCCAATCTGTCCTCATGATCAGTTCACTCTCAACACGATTTTTCTGTTTAGATCCAATGCATTCCATCGACGCGCAATTAATTCAAACCGAATTATTATTGCCATTTTCTATTAATGCCCTTTCAATTTCCAAACGCATTCCCTTCACTAACTAAGTACATACAAACTGTAGATAGCAGCTACGCGGCAAAACATCAAAGCGCCCATCATTTGCCGCACCATCTTTCGTCCTTTGAATTTGCCTATTGCAAATTTTAATAGATTAGTTTCACATGGTCATAGCCTGCAAGAGGCAAATAGCAAACAGCAAACACTGAGGGCGTCCACCAACGCGCCGGCTAATGCGGCAAAAATTTTCGCTATGGTTACAGCGATAGCGACAGCGACAGCATCGGCAGCAGTGAGCGTCAATTTCCATATTGCACTCAAATGAAAGGGAAATGTACCTTCGCTATTGTGCTTTGTGTTGAGCTGTGAGAGGCCTACCTATACCGCTACTATGTGCGCAGCGGTGTAACATCAAATCGGATGCGCAGCCGCGGAAGTTATGAAAAATTAATAATAATGTCGAATCGATTGATTTTACAAAATCAAAAGCGGCACACGGCGCTGCAGTCTACACCCGAACGATGGGATGAGATATCCATGGCAGTTGCGTTGCGATCGCCGCTGATCATCGATCGCCGACACAGATACGCGAATGAGATGCTGCTGGGTGCATTGGAGGTTGGAGCGTTCAAGACAAGACGCGCTTTGATGGTGGGGCGCGCGGATACAAGCAACCGCAGGCTATTTTTTGGTGAATAGAATATCTTACATTTTTATTTAAAGCAACTATCAACTTCATTGCTTCATTTTTGAACGCTTCACTTAGCCACACACACACGCACACACACACAGAGAGAGGGAGAAACGGAGCTGCGATGCGCGTAAAGCTAATATGGTCCTTGGGTCCGTCCGCGCAGTTGTGGCACAGAAATTTATTGGCAAATGAAAAATAGCGCCAATTGCCCGCAAGGCGATGCGCAATATAAACCACAGCAATATATTGATTTTCTTTATTTGAATTATATTTGTTGTCGTTATTGTTATTGTGGTTGCCCGGTGCAGCCAATTGTGTAGTTTTTACTATAGTTGTTTTTGTTTTTGTTTTTGGACTCAAAGCAACAAGTTATTTTATGCGCAATTAAAGCAGTAACAATATGTTCAAACAGCTGGTCAACAAGCATCGGAGTTCAAGACCGATTCGAGTATACAGAGTGTTCCAAATGTAACTTTTCATTTGGGTGAGAAAGTAAGAATAGCTGAGGTAGTAATTGCATTTCGCTTTGGACCCCAGGTTAGCGCCTTCTCTTTACATTCAATATTTTTCTTCAGCTACCAGCATGACAAATCTAGCATGTTGTCCATTGTTATATTTTTATCCTCTTTGACATCACTAATCTGGGTCAACGAGTCGTAAGCGGTGAATGTCGTTATTAATTATTAAGCCCCAACGGTTAGATCCCACTTCGCAGTCTCCATCTGTATAATTTCTACTGTTGTATGTATGTCGTCCCACAATTGATTTCATATCGCCTAACATTCGTGTGTGTGTGTGTGTGTGTGTGTATTAGGGTGGTCCAATAATTATGGGGGAAATGTAAAGTCTGAGGTTTAAAGCTCGCATCCCCTAGGATTGTTCTATAATGAAAAGAAAACAATATCTCTATTTCTTTGTATCAAAAAATATTTAGATGTCGCTTAAAGCGGTCAAAGTTTTTTAGGTATTTTACATAAAAAACAAATATTTCATAGAAGTGGTATAGAGTTATAGAAAACTCGGGCAACCTAAAACCATCCGACGCCTTTAATGAATTTCAGTACGTCATGCAGAGAGAGGCGGCTGCATTCTGAAATGTTTAGCAGGAATGGTTTGCCAAGTTTTTTAGCCTCATCCTAGCTAGAGCTGGGCCCTCACATAGTAGCTGATCGAATGTCGGCAGACTGCTGTGAGTTTGTAGGTATTTTCTTTTTGATCATAGCTAAAAGAGCTCAGGGTTTTAGGCGGATCATCGGATACCCAAAAACTGTCGGGCAATCTTATACGATCCTGTACGTTTGCACCTCTTCTTTGCTTTTGAGTAGTAAATTTCGGCAATTCTGCTTTTTAACTCTCTGAACGAGGCACCCATGTCCACAGCGTAGGACACACTCAATTCAGAGCCACACCTTGCCAGTTCATCCGCTGTTTCATTACCGTAAAGGTACCTATGCCCCAGGACTCATATTAGGGTAATCTCAAACGTGTCAGAAATCGAGGTCAGCTCTCTCCTACACTCGTCCAATAGTTGGGATCTGACCGAGCTAGAGAAGATATTTACCAGCGACCTTCTGGGTGCAGTTTGCCTTATGCATCTTACTGCCTCCTTTATTGCAAACGTTGCATGGTCCGGCAGGCAGAAGAATAATGTTTGATTATATTCCTCAATGAAAATCCCTGCTACGACCCTGTATTCCATCTTTGACCCATCCCCTCTCCTGAGACCAGTCCATGCGACTTGGAAATTGCGTGCGGGGTGTCTGGTTAACCCACGTCTTTGTCAGGATGTAATCAGAGGGCAGCGTCTTAACCTCAGGCGGAAGTGCGAAATTGAGAATGGAGTTGTGGCCGAAAGTCCGTTCTTTCCCGAACCAAGGCATGGAGTCTGATAGCGCTGTTAGCAGCTGAGCTTTCGATACAGCTATCTATCGGTAATAAATCGAGCAGTACGTTCAAAAACATCCGTTGGGCATAATCTCCTAATATTTGTTTATTTGAGCCTTTTATAATAATTACTACTTTTTACGTTCCCCAAAAACCACAAAAAAATGTAAAAATGGGTCCTTAAAAATAATTAATATTAAAAAATTTTTAACAAAATAATCGGATATTATTATTTGAAGTTTCCTGAAAAAAATAAAGTTTGGCGATGCAGAAATATGGATTTTCAATAATATGATACCGTTTCTACGAAAATGTTTGCTTCTAATATAAAATAAATCAGAAACTTTCAACACTTCGAGCGAATCTAAATATTTTTTGATTAAAAAAAATCATTGGTTTTATTATATCCGACTTGGATTTTATTGTTTAAAATTTATTGATTAAAATTTTATGAATTGGGCCACCATTTTCTCGAGGATCAAACGTTTTTTTCTAAAATAGATTTTTTTACATACAATTATAATTCGAAAATCGAAACATTTTGGAAGTTATCCCTAATAACTTTTTTGTTTAGTCTCTCGCGATTAGTAATACCGATTCTGCTACTTTTTTAAGCGCTTAAAAGTTATGATATTTTCTTGCCATTTAAATGTTTTATTTTTTACAAAATTATTTTGTAAAAGTAATTAACATATTTTTAAATTTTATTGCAGGAATTTCGAACCCATCCAGGGCGATCTTTTTGGGAAGTACTCGATTGTTTTGCAAATTTTTGTAGTGTACTAACAATGCTCTCGGGTGTTATTCATGGTATCCTTGCAGTTATCCAATCCGCTTCTGTTGTATCTAAGACAGAAAGGCATCTGAAATCGACCAATCAGTTCCAGCTCGATTTTCTATCCTGGAGCCGTCATGGTAGAAAGTTTTCAGTTTGTCATTAATGCACATAGTTTTCATTCCCTCCTCTTGGAACATTAAATCTAGGGGCCCATAACCAGACCTAAAAGTCTTCAAAAACCTTTTCGGCACCGTCCGTATACTTTCAACGCTCGATTTACCTTCAGTTCGTTGTGAGCTTTCCTAGTCAGCTTTTCACTTCGTCGGAAAGACTTCCCAATTTTTTTGTTTGCAAACAACACCAAGTTTAGTTTGCCAGGGTTGACAGTAAGACTGCGCAATGCGCCATTAATGCTTGCACAAATGCACGTATTACCGATTGGTTCAAGCCTTCAAGTGGTGAAAGATCTTAAGTTTATTACGGTCGATACGCTTTGCTATACGAGGTACCAACCAATTTATCCCTACTAATAGGGGGCAGTTTTGATTGTCATACAGCAGCGCAGAGCTCATCAGTTGGCATCTACCGGGCGATTTCGGTCTAGTAAGCAATCAGGTACCATTTTATCCTCGAGCTAAGGTGAACAGGTGTGCATGCTCAGCTTAAGAATCTATATTTATTTATAGCGTCTTTTGATCAATATGCCTGAGAACAATCAGTTCAGAATGAGGCCCGCCAATGAACTATAGGTTCATAAAAAATCTCTACCATTGATGGAGAATAAATACGATAAGTCTATAGCGCGTTTTTTATGAGTGCCATGGGTACCACAACAGCCTTACAAGACGTTAATGGGGCGAATCAAATATGATTTCGGGCATTAAGATGAATAGTCTCCGTACGATGGCGTCAAAAAAACTAGAAGAGAAGAACTATGGGCAGTTGAATTGGGAGATGCGCTACTGCGAACTAGACAGATAAAATTGAAAAGATTAATAATAAAGCCGATCGCACCTCGGTAGTCAAAGGTAAACCTTCGAGTGTACATATATCTCCTTCTCATGCGTAAAATTGTAGACACCTCAAGTTAAGCCAGGTTATTATTATTATTAAACTTCTTTTAATTGTACCACCCTTTAGCCAACTTTGCCTGTTTGCGATAACATTTTCATTGCGCGCTTCGAACCCAACCGCCATCTGCGACCACTAGGCTAGGCTGATTTTTCTCTTACTTCTCGCCTTGTTTTTTTTTTTTTGTTTTTATTTCGAACGTTTTGGCAATTGCTGTCGTCACGCATTTGTGTCGCACCTTTTGTGAAAATAATTTCACTCATTTCTTCATTTTTGCCAAAGCTTGTGCCAACTTTAATATTCAATTTGTGCGAATGCTTGCTTGACTTTAGTTTTATTTTTTTTTTAAACGGAAATAATAATATACGACCAAGCGCTTCAATGCAAAGACTGTCTTCCCTTTGTCAGTTTGTTTTATGGGCGTGGGACTTACTGTTTCGTTAGGTCGCTGCTAATCACAGTCCAGCTCTTGAGGGAAACTCTGAATGCAATATAGACAAAAAATAAACAAAGAAAAACAAAGGGTGGCCAGTGTGAGTTTGTAGCTTAGAAACGCCAATAGCGTGACAAAAGTGTTGACGAGCCGCGTACTCAACAGCGTGGGGCAGCGTGCGGTGGCTTGTGTGAGCACGCGCATGCGCGCCTTCTTTCTAACAGCACCACCAAGTACGTGTACCAAGCGTGATGCTGTGAAATTAGCCGCAGGATAAACGATTAATGTCAATCATTATGTTAACGTTTGTACGGCATAAACGAATTTATGACCCAATTGCTGCGAATTGTCCAATCCTTGTAGTATTCGTTTACAACCCATGATCGTAATATTGATGTCTTATGTATATTGAATTTCCGTTTTGGGTGTTCGATATCAATTGATTGATTTGTTGGTAATATTCGCAAATTGAAATGGAGGTATAGAATAGAGAAACAATTTATTAAGCTAGTCGTACTACGTTGCCACCATTTCATTCATTTAGCACGCAAGCCCGCAATTCTCAATAGACTTCTAAAAGTTAGGTGTAGATATAGCTCACCATAACTGGATTGGGTTAGACTTTTTTACTACGCCCGCTGTGTTTTCTTACATACAAATAGCAATATTCATTAGGTAGCATCTCTCCATGCAACTAGGGACACGATATCGGGCGCAAAATATCGATTTGTTACTCATTCAAAGTATCGCTCTAAAAGTATCGACCACCCATAAATATCAAATTTCAAAGATATAATCTGTTTGTGAGTTAGAAAGTGTTTGCACAAGTGCCAATTAGGTCTTAAGCTTGCCCAACCGAAGTTGAAGACTCCACATTTGATAAATTGGTACCCTTTCAGGTCCATCGCTTTTCTTTATTTGACTAGTTTTTGCAGTTTTGAGTCTACAATGTTGAAAAATTGACAGCAGAGGATGCACCTCACCTAACGTTGGAAAAAGATTAGCTTGCAGCGTCACCTGGATGCAGGTCTTTTATTCTTTAGTACTTTTTTCATTCCAGTTTTTCCGTTATAAAAATATCGAGTAAAAAATATCGGTATCGAATGGCAGAAATATCGATAAGGTATCGTATCGAAATTCGTGTCTCTCATACGACTAAGTAATAACGCTTGTACTGGAGCTCTCAGATCAACTTGGTACCAAAGGAGTTGAGATCACATTTGTTGCTAATTCACAAAGATAAATAAAAGTTAGAGCTGTTCCCGTTGACTTTCTGTGCTCCGGAAAAATTTCACTTCGGTGTGTTTTAAATTGCATGGTGCTCTCCTCATAAGATACGACCTGTCAGCTGGCACGGACTACGACTTTACGTCGATCTAAGGTTACCCCAAGAAG
The DNA here is from genome assembly GCA_951828415.1 of Anomoia purmunda. Lineage (NCBI taxonomy): Eukaryota > Metazoa > Arthropoda > Insecta > Diptera > Tephritidae > Anomoia > Anomoia purmunda. The sequence continues at coordinate 23,882,839 of OX639993.1, forward strand.
CTTCCGTTTAATAACCGTCAAAATGGCGGGGATACTCACTTCTAGCATGACCTAGTAGGAGGGAGAGTCAAACAGCGCGCAGTAAGGAAGCGAGTGATTTTGATTTTCTATTGTCATTGAATCCATTACTGCACATCAATATCGACTATGGTGACGAGGCATATCATTCTTTACAAGCGCGCTTTAGTGGTTTATGAGGAGAACAATAAAGAGAGCGCAACACTCTTCGGCATGTCGTCAACCAAGCTGATAAATAGCAGAATACAGATGTGGGACTCTTGGAAGGATGGATTACCTTCGAGTAGCGCTGTGTTATTGTCCGTCGAGGTCAAAAATTCTCGGTACGTCACTTACCGTCCGCGTACGAGGGTATTTCTGATTACAGTAGTCATTTATCAAGATGTTTATGGTGGCAAGTGTGGTGCGAAAAAATTGCACTTTCCATATGCTGATGTACTACTGTCTGACGAACTGGCGAGGCAAAGGAGAAACTAAAACTCAACTGCCTTCACTAAGGGGAGATATTAGTTGATGGTAACTACTCAAGATAAGCAAGAATGATAGAATACAAGATTGCGCCTTCCCACGGTGAAATGACAGATTTCGCCTTTAGTAAACAAGAATATGGGAGAGAGAAAATTGAACAACTTCCAATATTTCATTGAAAAACGTGTTCTAATTGTTCCAAAGTGTAAAATATGAATTTATAGGCAGACATTTAATAAATAAATTCGCAAAATACTAAAAAAAGTGCCTCTTTTTCTTAATTTGTGAAAAAAGCTTTGTCTAGTTGAAGTTGAGAATTGTCAAACCCGGCAAAACCAAAGTAGCGGTACTTCTAAAGGCGTCACCTTCAGTATTCAGTACACCGTGCAAGATACGCGTATTTCTCATGTTTCTGTAGTGGCACCACCCTACTTACTCCCTATAGATCTGGTATAATTAAGGTGTTGAGCGTTAGACTGATATCTCTGATCTGAACTTATCCACACCAGCGCCGATGTTATCTACTCTTCTGCATTAATTTTCAAGACGAAGTAATTGCAGCTGGCTTGAGTGCAAAATTTTACCTCTGAAATCGGTCTATCTCGATATATGCGATCTACAAATCCACTCTACCCATTTACGTTCCGACTGCTGTGCCAGGCTTAACACACACAGAGCGAGACTAGGCCCAGACACGAAGCACATACATACCTCACCTATGTAACGTCAGAAACACTTTGGACTAAACCAAGAAAAACAGAAGTAGGCAGACGGGAAAGATACATAATTACTCAGCCAATTTTGGGACAACAACAAAAATGATTCAAAATTGATTGAATGTAAAATTTCGCCAATCGAACTGACAGCAACTGAACGCAATGTCATTAAAGTGAGAGAATGAGAGAGTGGAGAAGAAATTATATAGACGAAGAGCAAGAACCAAATATACGACAAAATCAAGGCGAATTTTTTATAATGACTTTTTTTTGCATACTCAAAAATCACAAGTAATTCGAACTGACAAGAACGAAATATTTTTTTATTGTGGAATAAATATTTTTTTTATAGGAAGTCTCCAGGATGATTAATTGCATCCCGCTATTTTGCAACAGCCACCAGTGTTTTAAGGCGTAAATCGGTTGTTTTTAATGTTGGTTTTTCCAATACCGGGTTAACCCGATTATTTGTGGATAAAATCGGTTTCATTTTAACAGAAAGCATATTTTAAATTTATTCAAAATTAAACCTTCTATCCGAGTGTTGGCTGCAGTGCTTAAAAAAAAATTACATCGGTACTACAAAAAAAGCTTTTTCAAAGCGTATATATGATTTTTAAAACTGGGAAATTTCACACTTGAGATTATTTTAAAAATACTTTTCAAAATATCACAGTGAACAATGTAAAAGGGAAAATTCGTTTCGAATGTCATATAGCATGCACATATGTATTGTGGGCCTAGTTGAGTAATAAAAAACTTAACATTAACAATCCCAGAAATACAATGAAACCCAGGATTTTGGGTGAAAATTTTGATTTAACGTTTCTGAATCGATCTACAATTTCCAGAAGTGGTTTTGTAGAGGTTGATAACGATATATCTTTAATTTACCGTATAATAAAAAAAAACTTACCGTAAATTTAAAAAAAAATATTAATATTTTTGATTATAATTTAATTTGCTGTTGTTTTTTTTTCTTTTTACACTTTTATATATTGTAATATTTAAAATAAATGCCTTATTGCCCTTCCGACCGAGTGAAAGTTGATTTACAAATTACACTGATGATAGCACAACGCCGATACCGGTTTTTCTACAATCTAAACTTAAAAATGATTGAAAATACATTTCATATAACCCACTAATTATTACGTACAAATTTTATCGCATGTTGAATGTTGTTTTTTTGTAATTTAGTTTGAAAATTAAACATAATTTACTGAAGCTAAAAAATTTACACAAATAATACTACGTTTTTATTAGTTTTATATTTAAATATACCTAATACATGCCCAATAATACACTATACGTAATTACAAAATTCACAAATTTCCTTATAACGCTCTAAGGATTGTGGTTCGAAACGTTTTCAATTTTACTAGTCACACTACGCTTGGATTGTAGCGCAGACAGCAATTGTTGAAGGCTATCTAATTCTTTGTTTAATAAATCTTCACGCCAACCCAACTGCGAACACACCTCATACAAATGTTCCACATCTCTAACCGTCTCCCGTACATCACCATCCGTATTGCCTGTCTCGATAATTTCGGTAATTTCTTTTTTCAATGCCTTCTCCAGTAATTTTGGTTCATAGTCGCTAATGAGTTGCTTAACTTCAGCTTCCAATTCGTACAAATGACGATCCGGCTCTCCAGGGAACAATTCACGCATTGCATTAGCCAAATTGAAAAGATATTCCCGATTTGGTCCACTTGGTCCAGCGGCTGTGAAGATTTGCTGTGCTATCGCTGGTATTTGCCATATGCTCCCCGCATACGATTTATTATCCGGTGTCGCTATATACATCGTAATACTAAAGTGATTGTCCGGCTGCTCAGGGTATTCATGGAATTGCACATCACAACGTTCATAGCCGTTCTTTTCGCGATAATCTAAATGTGCTAGTACCTCGTCACGATGCTCTTCCGAAATACGATAGGCTATGCCATAGACGCGACTATCTAAACTCACAGTGGGTAGCAGAGTTACAACACGACCAGGACGCGATTTTGTGCCACGATGATCAATGCTGTTCTGGTAGAAGAGTCTTCTGTAGCCGCGTATAAAACCGCGCTTGCGGTCGATAAATGGAAAGTCGGGTTTCCAAATAAGCGAGCCATAGCCGAAAATCCAGACATCATTATTGCTAGGCTTAATGAAACGCGTCTGATTAGAACTTATATAAAGTGACTTACACAAATTGTTGGTGGGATCCAGCCATGGCGGCTGGTCAGGTTCTGAAATTCTGCTTTCAAAATATTTCTCATAAATATGTTTTACTAGAATTTCAGTGCTGCTGCAAATGTCGCCATTCAATGGCAATTTCAACCCTTTACACAGATCCAAAAATTTATCTTTATTCCGTAGCATTTTAACCGCTCTGTTTATACCTAAATGTAGGAAATGTTAATGGTATAAATAATTTTTACAGAGTTTTATTTAATTTTTTCAAAGAAGTCTTACCAGAAATTTTGATTTCAAATGTTTGTGAACTTAGCAATTGTGACAACGAAAGTCGAATCTAAAGTATTTGTGGTTGTATTGAATTATGCAGCCCAAAGGCGAAGCCTTTAATTGAAGATGCTGCAGTTGGGGTTCAGGAAGTGATGAATCAGAGGTCACCCCTAGTTTCCTTTGTATCGTTTTTATTTTTTTTTTTTTTTTTTTTGATTTCTGGTGCGAATGGCTGAAGCCTAGGGCTTTCAAAACGCCAGGTTATCCCTCTTATTCTCGTAGTTGATCTCGGTTTTCCGCACTTCCGCAGAGTGATCCTTCTTTGCGTGGCTTTTTATTTAGTGCATACAGCACAAAAAATGGTAGTATATGCGTACGGCAGTTTGTTCGAGCGCGACTTTCTGCGGGGGGGTGAGCGCGGTGGGCTTGAAATCAGAGTTTCACCAAAACTCTTCGTTTAGAATAATTGACATCGACAGACGTAAATATTTACGAATATTGTATGAAAGTAGACGTCAAAGTTGCTGTGTTGCCAACCGCAGATAATCTCTGTTAAAAGATGCCAGATGATTTTAATTATACACAATTATTCGCGGACATATGGATTATTTGGTATAATTTAATAATGAAAATCTATTTTGCGTTGTTAGAGTAATTTTAAGGTTTCATTATTTTCGAAATATTTACTTGGTTGGCTTGCAGCTAAAGCTGGGTATCTAAAAATTTTCATATGGGCACAACTGCTACGCTACGCCCGTTTGTTGTGTCGTAGTGGCGAAGAAACGATGCCTTAAAAATGAACGCGTTCGGCCCCGTTTTCCTGATTCCGAGGATATATAACATATCTTGCGCAAATGAATATTAAGGGTGGTAGAGGGGAAAGGGTGGGAGTTTCAAACTCTTGAAATTACTATATTTCGCGACACCGTGGATTAAATACAAAAGATGACGCCGTCAGTTTGGTTTTGGCGATTTTGACATTTCTCAACTACAAGTAGATCAAGCTTTTTTCACAAATAAAAGACAAAATCACTTGTTTTTAGTATTTTGTAGATTAATTTAATAAATATCTGCTTATAGACCATATTTTTACACTTTAGCAAAATTTAAACACTTTCCACACAAAAATACTATCACTTTGCCATGTTAGGGTGTTTCTTGTATCGCGGTGTATTAAATACAAAAGGTAGAAGCTTCAGCTAGGCAAAGCTTTTTTCACAAATGGAGGCAAAGATCTACTTTCTTTTAGTATTTTTCAGATCTATTTATAAATTTTATGCCAATAAATCATCTTTTTACACTTTAGCGCAACTTAACCTCGATTTTTACAAAAATTAAGCTATTAATTTTTCTTTCTCTTGTATTCTTGTTTATTAATAGTGAGATCTGCCATTTCGCTGCGGGAAGGCGCAATCTTGTACTATATCATTCTTGATTTCGCAAAACAATTTAGTATCAGTAATTAAAATACCTTTCGTTTGATATTCACCTCTATGTCTATATTTAATATCTATGTACATATATAAAAGAAGTAATTAAAAAATTTTATGTTTTTGAATAAAAAATTGTTTCCTCAAAACTTGCAATTAACGATATTCAAAAATAATCTAGTTACGATAGGGATAATAATACTTTTAATTTGTTATAAGAAGTATTATACATTGTGTTTTTTATTTAAATTTACTTACAGTTTTTAAGGGGTTATATACACTTGTGTTGGTCGAAAAAATCTAATATTTTTTAATGCATTTTCTTAAAGTATGTCCTTTCAAGTTTATTTTCTCCAAATTTCATAAAGATCTGAGCACTAGAGCCAAAGTTACAGCTGTCAACAGTGCGCTCTTTCCGAATGCCCCAAATGTATATCCAAAAATTTAAACGCAATTATCTCAAAATGATGTTTTTCTAAAAATCCCGTTGCGGTGAGCAAGGTTTCTCAAGAATTATGTGACCTATCAATCTAATTTTTTGCAATCTACTTGAAAACTGAAATATCTCATACCTGAACGAAGGGATTTTTATTTAAAACAAAAATTGTTTTTTTGGAATGAAAAAACTGAATTTTTAGACCTTCAAAAACGAACTTTTCATTAAAATCATCACCATTTGTTTAAAAATGTTTATTTCGCTGAATCCTTCGTTCAAGTACTGCGTTTTGATATAAACTAAAGGAAACTGTTTTTGTTTTTGATGCAGATGATCCATTGGCTACTTATCATGCTCACCGCGAAGCCTGAAAAAAAAAGTGTTTTAACGCAACAGCTGTAGTGGCATCAAATGAGCACACTTTTAACTCAAAAATTCAATTAAATACCTTTAGACATACATAAACGTACCCGCAGTGTTTGATTATTAAAAAAAATACCGTCTTTGCAAAAAAAATTCATCAAAGACTGATTTTTTTCAGAGAATAAGTGTATATAACCCTTAAGTTAATTGTTTTTAATGTTGAAAAAATTTTCAAATTTAGCATCACTTTCATCGAAAACAGATACAAAAAAGCAAATAATGCGGTTTATATGCATATTTTATAGCTTCTAGTACCCAACCTCTCTTGCTGATTTCAAGAGTATATATCACTTCTTGTACAAAATAATATTCAAGGGGGCGTTGTTCGTTCGAAGCCCATCCTGAAACATTATAAACAATTGCTTACTTTAATAAAAAAAATATATGTATATATATTTTGTACATATTGATATGTTGATTTAAATAAAAACATAAAGTGTTGAGGGATTTCTTATAACAAATTATATTTAAATGATAGGTGCTTTTATCGTCCAATTAACCATATCAAGTTTTTTTACAAAAAAAAACTGTTTTTTATTTAAATAGAAAGTTAATTGTTGAATTATTATATTTATATACTATTATATAGACATTTTAAGCACCCATAAACTTCACTTGCACAAAAAATCTTAAAATCAGTTCAAAATGGTCAACCACAACCTTCCGTTTTTTCCGCGGTAAGGAGTCGCTAACCTGAACTTATGCCCTGAGCAAAATTAAATAATGGAGAGACCATTACACTCTCCTAAATGTCCCAAAATTAATAATGACATAGTCGAAGGCGCATTATGCGCCTTTCTCGAAATTCAAATACCGATAGCACAGCAATAACAAATTTGTTTTAGCTGACGTGTTTTCATTCAAATTATCCATTCTAGCTAATTGACATTTAAATATACGCTGCCCAATCCACAAAAAAATAAATGATGATCCAACTCAAGAATGATAGAATACAAGATTGCGCCTTCCGTGGACTACTAGTCCTCTCTTTGTCGATTTGACAACAACATCCACTGATTCGCTGACGAAATAAATGCAATTTACGTTTATTTTACACAAATTACAGCTAAACCAAGGCGAATTTATAGAAGGTGATGGCATAAGAGCTGCTGATTTGATTTTGTTTTTTATTCACCTACATACATGTATTTTGTTTTTGCTTTTGCGTATGAGCTTTCAAAAGCCGTAAAAGCAAAAACAAAATGTATTTAAATTTTGCCAACTCTTACGCAGGTGCAAAAAAATACATGGGAATTTTGTAGTTGTATTTATAACACCGCCTTGTATGGATTCGCCTTGAGCTAAACTTTCAATTGTTCGGTCGTTTGCCCACTTATTCTGCGTTTCTTACTCCTCTTTTTTTATTTTATTTTTATTTTCTCTCTCTAGCTATTATTACATCATTCTTGTATTGTATCATTCTTGGAGCCAACTGCCCCACTAGCCCCATGAGACCGGCAAATTATATTCACCTCATAACTGTCAAAAAATTCCATTTCAATGTATGTACTTTGCTACCATTTGGCACAGGCTCTTAGCAGGAATATTCGGACGGTCTGAATTTCTCTTTACGGTCATCGTCATTGCAATGAAATCCCCCTAATAGACTTACTAGCAGTCAAAAGTACAGGCTCTGATTATATTTAGTTTCCTTGACTGTCAAAAATAAAATGGTGCAGTGATACAACAACAAAAAAATTCAATAAAGTTCAAGGGACTGAAGTAATCGACTGCCTCAATGAAAATTAAAATTTTGGTAATGAAGATACAATCGAAGCAATATTGATAAACAGGAACCTTACCCGCTCGCCCAAAAACCTTCACGAATTCCACTCTTCAAAGTGCAGGTATGTATGTATCTCCTCCTTTCCAAGGTTTTGATTAAAAATGTCATTTCAATTGTTATTTTCCATATTTTTTTTCTCATTTATTCACTCACTTTGAAATCAATACCATTTCATTCAGTGTAGTAATTGCATTTATATTTATATTTATCTTGTTTTATTTTTTATCTTTAATTTTTGTATTTTTTGCTTTTTTAATTTTGTTTTACATTTTTTTTTCTCATTTCTTTTTAAATATAATACGCTTCCGTTTCATTTGTATGTAATTTCTAACTCGTAAGATTTATATTGATGTGTGTTAATTATTTTGTTTTGCTCTTTATCTTCTGCTCAATTATCAATTATCATTTAACATCAATATCATTATTCTTTTATACACACACGTACATATATTATGATAATCAAGTTATAATCATACATACATATAAATCTGAATGTGACTTAATTATGTATGTAATTAGCATTAGCATATTCACACAATGTTCATGATGATCATTAGCGATCATCATCATCATCATCATCATCATCATCATGTGGATTATTAAGCTGGAACGCCATAGCAGGCGTAAACTGTTACGTTTGCAAAAAATTTGCAAATTTGTAGCACACATGCTATGAAGTTCTAAAACAAAGAAACAAAAAACAAAAATTAATTACAAAAATTTCAAATACTCAATACACGTAAATGTAAATATGCGTCCAATTATTTATATAATTTTCACTTAGTTGCTTTTCATTACTATTTATATTTATAATTAAATGTATCGCTTAGCCGTGAATTGTGTGTGTGTGTGTTTTTTTTTTGTTTTTCTATTTTCTTAATGCATTTTTTTAAATTACACTGAAATTTTACTTAAATATTTTTTATTTATTTTTTCGATAGATTTTACTTGTTGCTTTTATCCTTTCGGCTCGTCTATCGCTATCGATTATTTATGTTTTGTTTTGTTTTTTTTTTTTTGTATAATTATTTATTTATATAGATGTACATATTGTATATATATATATATGTATATATAATTATATTAGTTTTTGTTTTAAATTAAATATAATTTCTTTTGTTGCTTATCAGTTTGCTTTAATTACATATATTAAATTACTACTAAATGGTATTTTACAGGATTTTTCTTTAGCGATTTTAATTTTTATCATAATTCTTTTCCCCTCTTTTTTCAATTATTTAATTAATTATTTATTTTATATATATAATATTTATATAATAATTTATCATTTAACTATACAAAAGAGTGTGTGAAGAAGAGCGTAGAAAGAGCGGTGTATATGTTTTGCCTTACTTCTTAAAATTGTTTAAGATTTTGTTCATTTTTTTCATAATTTAAATTCCTTTAACTAACTGCAATGCCACTTTTAATAAATATTACATTTTGTAAATATTTATTTTGGAGTGGCTCAACTCTCAACTGCGCTTAACATTCAATGCCACGTTAACCTGACGCCACTTAGACCAGCCGTGACTTTTTGTTGAAATTTGTAATTTTTTTTAATTTTTTTTTTAATTTTTTTGTTTAATTTTAAATATTTTTATTTCATTTTATTTTTATTTTTTTCATTTCAACATTCAATTTCTTGGATTTTTCTTGTTGCCACATTTTTTAGCTTTCTTTGCATTCGTTTTGTCCTCACATTCTTTTCTCGCACCAACTTGTTCGTGTTTTTTCTTTATGTGTTTTTGTTTTTGCTAAGTGTTTGTCTTGTATTGGCTTTGTATTTTGGTAGCTGTTTGTTTTTTTTTTATTTGTTGATTTTTTGGTGTAATTTAGATTTTCTCATATAAAAAATTTTAGTTTAAATATAAAATTCGTTAAGTGGTGGAGCGTTTTGTGTGTGTATTGTTGGTGTTTGTGTAAATCGAAATGATGAATTGGGCATTTATGTATTTTTTCAATTTTTATTCTCAATTTGTGATATTTTGAAAAACTATACAACGATAAGTTTATAAGCAAAAATATAAGTTTTTTACAATTGAAAAAATTATTTTCCACATCAAAAGCTACAGGAAACGTGTTTTCTAATAACCGTCATTGTTATTTTTGTGGTGGAAATATAAGTAAAAAAAATTAATTGTGAAAAAAAAATTTCGAAAAAAAATTCGAAACTATAAAAAATTATTTTATGCTCAACTAATACAAAATTAGACATATGTATGCTTTTTATAAATTTTAATTTAAAGTTGAAATAATTGTTTGATTATTTATTTTAAAATTTTATATTTTAAAAAAAAATGTTTTTCAACCAGTTAACATTTCAAACCCACAATTTTCAATTTTAGAGTAAATAAAATTTTGTATTATTGCTAGAAATATAAGGCGATAATTATTGAACTCAGTTTTGTTAAAAACAAACTACGAAAATTTAAATTTAAAAAAAATAGAGGCGTACCTTAAATGCCTAAATTAATATTTATTTGCTCATGATAAAATAATAAAATATAACTTATAAAAAATTTTACACAATTTTACACAATTTTTTATTAAAAAATAAGTTTGAAATTGGGAACGGAGGAAGCAAATGTTTTTTACGTACATTGTTAATAAGCAAAAATATCATTATAGAATTTGAAAGAAACCAATGTTAATATTTCTAATGGCAAAATAAAATGACTATCTAATATTCAATACAAAAATTTTGTTGAAAACAATTTTAAAACGGATTTTTGGAGTATAATAATTTTGGCGTAGCGGTTAAAATGTAGTTAAAAAATAAAATAATGATAACGCATAATTTTTTAAAGCAAACTAACTAAAAAAATTAAAATTAACTTTTAAATTTTTAAAAAATAAATTAACTATTTTTGCACATGTAAGGCTATTTCTTTTGACTAAAAATTAAGAATTAAAAAATATTTTTGACTTTGTTTTTTTTTTTTTTTGTTTATAAAAAGCGAAGCGTTTTGAATCGAAATTATTTTACTGTAATTTATATTTTAGTTCTTTTTTTTTTAATTATACATAGTTTTTGCCCGATTTAAATGAATGAAGAAGTGCTTAATCTGTATTGTAATTAGTCAATTGATGATTTTTAAACAGAAGGAAAATATATAAAATAAAAAAAACTTTGGTGGAATAAATTTTAAAAAATTTGAGAAACCTCTTTTTACTCTGCATATTTTTTGGTTTACTTTATAAGTATAATTTTTAAAAAATATTTACAAAAAAACCAAATCTGTAGCAATAGTATTAACCTAACCTCACCACCTAGTAAAAATAATGCACCCAAAAGTATGCAACATTAACATTTCGCCTCGAAGTTGGATTTTGTGATGATTTGACGTCATACGCGGGTACATCGGGAGCGGGACTTTGGCATGCAAACACCTCGAGGGAAATTAGCTGGTCGTATGGAAGATCATCCCGCATTTTAAATTCAATGGTTTTTCAAAACTATTCGTTCGTAGTCAATCAAATTCAGTAATCGCATTTTCGAAGATTTCACGGAAATTAAATTAAATCCCCGATTGATTATTCTTTAAAAAAAAAACAAATCTTTGCATATTTTTGGGAGCAACAAAAGAAAGAATAAGTAATAGTAATTTTTTTTTGTTTGACTTTTATTGTTGAAGAACATTGATGCGCAAGTGAATTAATTCGATGTACATATGTGGTCCTTGAAATTTTAATGACGGATTTTTTTAGACCCACCCTCTCAATCGGTCAATGATATCACTTATGAATTTTGGTTTCAAATAGGAGATGGTTAAGACATGACGCACAGGGGTCAAAGATGAGATTAGGCTATGAAGACTGAAAAAATTTAAATTAATTTTTTTAATCAAATATCCTAAATCAATACTATTACAGTCGAAGGTAGTTCCTACAAATTTTGGTGCCGATTGGAGACGACGGTTAAGGCTTATCGTCCAGAGGTCAAAATTCTGATTACCCTATGAAGACACCAAAAAAGTAGTTATGTCGAAAATGTCGAAATCATTATTTGAAAATTGTATTATAAGCGTCGATAGTTTAAAAAATCACATGTATATCAAAAAAGTCAAATGTTTTAACTTAGTTTTACGAAAATAAATTCCACTCAACTTTTTTTCTTCAAATATTTATTAATTTAATTTAATATTCACATTTTATTTAATTAGCAGCCAATTAATTATTCTACTATTACAAAAAAATTTGAATTTTAAAATATACGTCATCATAATTTTGTTGTTTTGTTTCTGATTTTAACATATTCTTAATGGAAACTATCGCGTCTAGTAAATTTTTCAAATACATACATAACTCTAAAATTAATGAATAGTTTCTTTTAAATAATAATTATTCTAACATAAGCGTTGAATCTATTAACTCGAATTAATCAATTCTGATTAGCAAGTACATATGTAAATATTTTTAGGCGGAATTTTTTTGTTTTGTTTTTTAATTTTATATTTCTAATGGCGTATTTGAGCCCACCATTGCGGAGCTACAGATATTCTATTACAGTTTTTCTGGTTTAGTTATTATTTTATTTACAATTTATATGAGACTCATTATCAAAAAATAATGATATTTAAAACTTTTTGGGAAAATAAATTTAAAACCATCATTCTAACGCAATTGGAAATATGCAACGAAACTGATTATAGTAGAGTTAAATTTTTGAAATTTTTAACAAGTAGAATTATCTATCTAAAAATTTTGTTGTTATGCAAAATTTTTTGCAGCAAACTCAGTTAGAATTTTGGTAAATAAATAACCGTTACGCCCAAAAATATGCAACATCAGCAGACTAATAGTACTTCCAAAATCAATTTGCAGTATGTACATATATGATACAAATCTAACGTTCACTAAAAATAAAAATTCACTTAGGAAAAAAAATTTATAAAAAAATAGCATTCTTTATTTCATTTTATTTTTTGTAGTGCCCTTTTTTTTTTGTTTTACTTGTAGCTTTAGTCAAACACAGATTAACAAATTTCTCACCTAACTGCAAATACAAATCGAATTTAGGAACGGGTTTCGTCATTTTTAAACGCTAAATCGCACAGCCTTAAAATAGTTAAAAAAAAAACACAAGTCAAAAATTAAATTTAACAAATCATTACAAAAAAAACAAACGCAAACGAAAGAATACGGCCTCCCTAATTCAGCAACAAATTTGAATAAATCAACTCAGCAGCTGCATTCTTTTACTGGCTAGTGCTAAATATCACTAAAAGCAAACTAATAAAAGGATTTTGGCAAATGTTCCATGTTTTATTACTACAATAAAAATAATCATGAAATTGGTGGGACATATGCAAAGACAAATTTAATTTTTCGATGTTATATTTTTTCTTTAACTTAGCGCCTGAAGAACAACTACTCAATTTTGTGTTTAAAACTTCACTGTCGGTATTCACTAAACAGTCACTCTAGTCACTAATACTCGTACGGAATAACCACGAAATGCGCCAATAGGATCGAATCAATTTCTAATAGCAATCAGCCAATGCTTAATTTATGCTGGTATGGTAAAATAAATAAACATTTTCTGTTAAAGGAACGGCGAGAGTGATGCAACTTCTCTTTTTTACGTTCTTTTCAGTTAAACTGACTTTAAATTGCCAATATTTGCGGAGTGAAGCTCAGTTTAAGAAATCCATCATAGTTGAAACTCGCACTGAATAAACGGCCGGCCCTTAAAGACTTTTCAGAGGGGTGTTCAACTAACTGCCTTTAGCAAAGCATTTAAATTTTGTTCGTCATAGATAAAAATAGTGTAGTAAAACTTATTGGAATTATATTATAAAATGTTAAAATTTTTTCGGGTATGATGAATTTACTTATGTACTGAACAAATCACAAAATAAAAAAAATTAAACCAAATTTGCTAAGGGATGTCGGATATTTATTTCCAAATACATCGTTGTACATACTTTCGAAAGAAATAGCAACAACGCAGGAAATTATTGTGCTATTTTTGAATTACGAAAAAAGTGTAAATGAAGCAAAAAAAAAATATTGGTTTAGTTAGCGCTTTTGAATCTTTTTTCTCCATTTTTTTTTTTTAATATTAAAAAAAAAGATTTTTTACTAAACAAATTTCATATACTCCAAGCTTAAGATCTCATGACTGGTACAGTTATTGTATATGATGATAGCAGCGAATACCAAAACCGTCCCTCGAAAAGTGTCTTGGAATGCCACATAACAAAGATTGTGGGTCTCGTTGAATTTGTAATAGTAATTTGTCTTGTCAAAACTTCAATGCATATGGCAAAAACATAAAAAAAAATATTTTTAGGGATTTCATTAAAAAAATTGAACTTTTTTTTTTTTTTTTAATTTTTCTTAAAGCTTTTCTACATACTAAGCAGATGTATTCGGTTTATAAATGTATTTCAAAACTTAATTTTAATTTGAGTACAGCCCATTGTCTTAACAATGAAGATTTTTAAATAACATTGGAGTTAAAAAATAAGTGAGATAAGAAATTCAAAAGAAAAAACAACTTTTTGAGTTTTTCATTGGGTTTAATTCAATATAGATAATTGTCAAACCCACCCAAAAAATTAAATTTGATTCGAAAGAAAATAATTTTAAACTATTTCTACGAAAATCCTTTTTTCTCCATTTAATACTTTGATAAAATCTATCCTACCTTCGCGATTTCCGTCTAGTCACCAGTTTAAACCCTTTAGCCATTTTAGGCCATATTTTAATCCGTTAGGTGGCGCATGGGTCAAGTTCTTCAGAAAATCCGATATTCATGATATTGGAGAGGTATGGCGGTGGTGCAATAAAAATTCCTTCTATTAAAAATAAATGTGCTAGGCGGCGGCGCTAGAGGCGAGTCATTCAGAAAATCATTCTTTTTTTTTGTTATCCGATTCTGATGAAATTAAAAACGTATAATGTGGCTCCGCTAGATAGCGCTAGAATAAAAAATTCCAAAATGGCATTGAAAGCATAAATACACTGTATACGTTATACTCTATAAAAATCCATTAGAATGGTTCTGTGGCCGAGATTTCCGGAAAATCCAACTTAGTTCAAATCTAATAGGATTGGTGCAGTTAAAAACAATGCCCCTTACTCATAGTCGGCATAGAGGTGACCTTGAAGTTAGTTGCAAATATTTTTGGCAAATATCAAAATGAAGCTTATGCCAAAAAAAAAATTCTAATAACTTTATAGGGGACTTCCATCACTACACTGGTTTTAGATTATTCATGCGACACCTAGCGATACAAACTACATATATCCGACAACCTGGCCAATCTGTGTACAAAACTTTACACAAACTCATCCAGTACGTTTGACGGGCAATCATGCAAACTTTCACATTTATAATATTATAATATTAGTAAGGATCAAAAAATTTTGAAATAAAAAACTTCGTCAAAATAAAATTTTGAATTATTTAATAAGATAGTGGTGTCGCCATTTTTTACTGACATGCTTAAGAAGCGCACTAAAACCTGATCTCTGTGACATAGTATCAAAGTTTATGATCGATTTAGAAATATACAAATTGTGGGCAAGCGCATAGTGTGGCGCCCAAAAAATGGAGTGCTATCCTAAATTCCAATTTTGAGGTTGCACATATTTGGTGTTTTGAAAATAGAGTTTTTAGTACTCTATGCACTCACAATACCCATGTGAAAATGTGGCTTTTCTAAGTGAGTCGATTTTTTTTTTTTTAATTTGTGACGTAGCGCTAATTAAAAAATTATTATTCAGTCCAGTCCACTACCTACATACATACATACATACATACATATATACATATGTACAAAATTTCAGCGAATATCAGGGCACCAACTATCTACTTTTAGGAATCCAGCTGCAGTAAAAACAAAATTTTCGTTTCGAGAGAAATGAGACACGCATTTTTTCAATTTTTTTTTCTTTCTCTTTTAATGTGTATATGCTTGTGTATGTATAGATGTGTGTATATCTTTTAGTTCTTTCTTTTACTTTACTTCTTTCATTGTGATATAATTTAAATTATACAATTATAAATTAACACAATAACGTAAATATTATTTAAAATAAAAAATAATCATAATCAATCATAATTATAAATTATAATTATAGTTATAAACATTAATTAGTTAATTAATAATAATAGTATTTAGGTAAGAAACGTTTGCTTTAACTTAAAAACAAAAAACAAAATGAAACCAAACTTAAAGCAAAAAGAAAAAAAAAATCTGCAAATACAATTGTTACAAATTTTATTTCTGTTCTCATTTTCACTAAATTGTGTTATAGCTTTAGTAGCGCAAAAAATCTCTTTGCCTCCTCACTAATGCGCGTGCGCGTTCACACTTTTCGCGTGCATTTCATGCATTCCCCTTTTGTTTTTATTTATTTGCTTTTGCTTGCAGTTATTTTTTTTTTTCAGTGCGCAAATCATAAAAATTCATACATAGCAGCTAATTGTTGCGTAATCAGTGGATTTGATTGTGGATTGCGTGGCGGGTGTAGGTGGGGCAATTTGGTGTGTTGGGTTTTGGGATAGCTGAAGCTGGAGGTGTTGGTGCTGTTGACGTAGGATGGGTATAGGTGGCAATTGAGTAGGGGTGGAGCGGGTGTTGCGTGCGGTATTTGTATTGGAAATATTTTGAAAAGCGGCAATTGATGACACACGATTCGGCGCTTCTTACTTTGCTGGACTTATGAAAAATGGCTGGAGAAGAAGAGAACGGAAGTCAAGTTTACCTTGCATTTTCTAATATATTCGAAACTTTTTTGGTATTGGTTTTCGTCTCCAAAAAAAAAAATTTTGCTAAATGAATAAAAAGTACCGTCATAGCGATAGTGCTGCGAAAAATGATTAGCATTAAATGAAATTTCAATTAACCTTCTTTCTGATCACCAGAAAAACTCAGCGAATATTTTGACTTTGGTATCTCACAGCCATAAAATATTTACTGCCTTGCTTTCGGCTCAAAAGTGTAGTTCGACTACGAACAACAATCGGGCCTAGGTTACCGCCATGTCCAAAACTTATATCCGGCCAAGCACTGTCCTTTCGGGGAATAATTTATGTTGTTCAAAGAAACCACAACGAATGATTGGTTGCGAGGTGTCATATTCTCTACAGCCCCCGTACTACCTGCTGGTACAGCAACGACACTCCCAAGCAATCGAATAATCGGTTTACGATAGCTATTTGCAGTGTTCAAAATTTGGTTTTATGTTTACAGCAAAACATGAGGCTCTCGAGCCAGTCAAAGGCTTTCGTCATTTCGGTAGCATTCGGCCATTGTTCTTTACGATAACTTCTATCAAGCAACAAGCCTTACAAAAGTTCAACAGACGTTTTATTATAAAGCTCTCTGCGACAAAAAGAACCAAAATAGTTCAGAACTTGTGGATGCATCTCTTTGAAAAATTTTCTCCCAACTATCTCGTTAACCTGTTAAAATTTATATACAATTTTTTGACGTGAAATATGGCATCTTTTAGGCGCCTCAATTATTTTGACAACCGTCTTATTTCGTAATGATATTGCCGGCAATAAACAGAATACCATACTTTATATACTTCTTTTACAAAAATTTGGTAAATAAGCAGAAATCGCGCCTAAAAATATGCAGAATTTTTAACAATGTAGCATCATACCGTTATTAGAACCTACATGCATTTGATTGAAGTTGGTTAGTTTTCCAAACTAACTACATTCAGTAATAGTAGTAATCTTATCAAAGAACTTGACTAATTAGGGAATGTTTGTAAATTTCAAATTTCTCAAAATAGGAGCAAATAGTTGTTTTTGTGTTTGCCTGTTGGTTTCCTAATAGTAGGGGTTTAATGAACTGCTGTTCGGATAACGCATCTACTCTTTCGAAATCTCCTGAAAATCATGTCTTAAAATGGCCCTTATTTGGAAGAACAATCTAAAGTCCCATTGGACCTTAAATAAATTTGTATGCATCTTTTAGGCGCTATTTTTTAACCTCTCACTATATTTTTGTCCAAATCGCGTACTTCGAAATCGAGCAGTTTTCGTATTAAATAGCTAGTCCCGTTTCCTGATTAAAAGCTTTAAAAATTCAAACTTGATTTTCTTTACAAGTAGCGCCTAAAACTATGCTTTTATTAGTTTAAAAAAAAAAATCAGTTCACGCGACAATGTATCTACCTCCATATGCTTGATAAGCCCCAACATGCATTTTTAGTGCTGCAAACTTAAAAAAAAACTCAGTACACGCTGCATCTTTTAGGCAAACAAATTTTAAGCGCTATTTTTTTGTGTTTTCTTCTCAAACAGGAAAAATTTCAGTTGCAGTTGTCGATCGTCTCTAGAATGCATGCAACCATAGAAACTCTTCTTTTTTTTTTATGAGTTTTTCCAGACTCAAACGGAAATTTGACATTTCAAAAAGCGCTTCCCACCAGTGCTCTACAAACATTCTTTTTCTTCAAAGCTTTTCCAGAACGCTACCAAAGCGTTAAAAAATGTTGACATTTCAAAATTCGTAATGCTTTCAAAGAGCTCTCCTCCTCCTCCTTCTCGCCACTCAACCATTTTTCAGTTGCGTTCTGAAGCCAGACAGCAACGGCTCAAACAGCGCAGTATCTTTCTTTCACGGTTTTTGCACATACAATTTATTTCACAATTGAGTGCGCGCGCATCATGTGTGTATGTATGTATGTCAGAATATTATATTATATTATTACAAATGCTAATTACTTTTAGTATTTTCGGGGTTTTGCCACTTATCATCTTTTTTTTTTTTGTTTTGATGTTCTCGTTTTTTTCTTTTCTTTGTATTTTACAATTTTCGCTTTTCAAATAATAATTTAAATGAAATTTGTGTGGGTCTGTAATTACAATTTAATTTTTTTTGTGTGGATTTAATATCCATTTTTTACATAATTATTTTGCTTTATTTTTGCATGTTTTTTTCTGCTGATTTTTTTTAATAATTTTTTTTTTTAATTACGTTTGTGATTTTTTTGTTGCTGCTTATTCTCATTTATTTAAATTTAATAAATGGTAAATGTATTGTAGCATGTATGTATGTATGTATGTAAGGTGTGTGTATGCATGTATGTATGTGTGTGTGTGTGTATGTTATTTTTTTGTTTTTATAAATTACAACGGAAGTGTCGGTGTGTTTGTAGTTGGTGTTGGCGTCAACATCGACGCGGATGGAGGATAACGCAACGTATGCTGTGACGTTGCCTGCTGTATATAATCCTGACTAGGATTATTCAATACGCTATCCCGTGAATTTGAATGTGAAGTTGCGCGCAGCAGTGTTACCGCTTCGCGTTCTGGACTACATTGGACACCGTCTAGTCATTTTTGACGTGATGATTTCTTCTTCTTTCGTTTAAAGAAACAACAACATCTGCAAAGACAACACAGGAATGAACTGAAATCAAAATAGATTATATAATAACAACCAAAGTAAATGATGCATTTATAATATGTGAATAGATATACAAAAAATAGCAAGCAAGCAAAAAGTGTAGCGAATAGAAAGAAGTGGAGTGGAGAGTTGCATAAAAAAAACTAGGCAGAAGATTTTAAAATTAAAAAATGAAAGAAATTTAGCAACACTTACTTTGTTTCATCGACAAGCTCCACTTCGGGCTGTTGCGTTATAGGAGTATTTGAGTGACCAGCAGTGGGATCGTCCGCATTTAATTCGCCATTTGTGGAACTCACAACCTGAATTAGGGGGTAGAAATAAAAGAAGTTATTTTTTTTTTTAGTTACATTTTAAATAAGTAAAAACTAATATAAATTTAGAAGAAGAAAAACACAATTAGTGTGTAAATTGGTTTGAAAATATGTTCATTATTTTAGAGTTTGTTTTCAAATTTTCAAAAAAAAAATTACTCTTTTTTTGCTCATTGATTTCATATTATAAAACAAAAAAATCATTGTTTGGCTTCTTTTATTCGCCCACAAATACAACACAATGACACACACAAAAATACAAATACAAATACAAATAGGGTAAGCGAGACAATCACAAAGGTGAAAAGACACTAGACAAAAACTATGAATAGATATTTTGTTGGTATGTCGGAAATATGGTGGCAAGAAAAAAAAACTTGAATTTCCGACAGAGATCTATTTAGAAAACTGCAAAAGTGAACGTTCCGAACTTTTGGGTGTTATTGATTAATTAAAAACAATAAAAAAAAAACTCAAACTACTCTAAATTTTAATTTTATGTGTTCGTCAAATCTAGTTAGATAGCGGAGGTGAATATCAAGAGAAAGGTATTTAACGAGGTGAACTTCAGTTGAAAGGTAACTTGTGGTGAATATGAACATCCAAAGGTGACTAATATGGTGAATCTAATTTGAAAGTACGAAAAGTAACGAGGAAAGTGGTAAGTTTGCCGCTTAAGAAGTGTAGTAGAGTGACCCTTAACAGGACTGAAGAAAAGGGGCTTTTCTACAAAGAAAAACAAATGAAAATACACTGAAAAAAATACATGAAAAATACAAAGAAATGCGTTTATTACTGAACATATTATAGGTATATAGCTATAAGTATTATGAGAATCTAATATCTAATACGAAAGTGAATTGAAATTAAAAAAGAAAGAAAAAACTTGAAAGAAAAAATGGCGAAATTTGCTTCATGAATTAGATGAAACTTCGTTAAAAAAAAAATATCTCTAAAGACATTTTATATGTAGCATACATAATGCAAAACAAAAAAAGCAGGTAATAATTAATTTTCTTAAGTCTACAAAAAATTCTCACTCAGCTTACGTCACTAAAGAAATTGTATATTTTTATCTCAAAATTTTGTCGTTGAATAGGACTTGTGTATTAAGAACATGAAAGATCAACGCCTAAGAATTTTAAAATACTATAGAATTTGCACTTTTGGATTTTTTTCAAGACTACTAATAATTCACAAGGAAAACAATAAAATAAAAAATAATAATGTGCTGTTTAAAAACCGAAACAATTTCCAAATTTTTAAAATATGTTTCATTTTTATGTTTTGATAATTTTTTTTTTTAATTACAAATTTTTGTATAGACATTTTTTTGTTTAGATTTAATTTTTTTGTTTAATTTTAAGACTTTTTTATGGTTAGTTTTTTTTATACTCATTTTTATTTTTAAATTTTAGTTTCTAGTTATTATATTTATATAAATTTTATTTAAATTTCAGTTTTTATTTTTAGTTTTTCTATTTATGCATATTCGTTCTATTCGTTTTATTTCTATTTATTATTTATTTTTATTTATATTTATTTTTACTTCTTCATTTTAGTTTTCAGCTATTTTTAGAACTTGTTATCCCTAAAAATATTTGAACCGTTTTTTTTTTTTCAAAATTGAACAATACCATTAAATCTTTATATTTTTTTTTACCTATAACTAACATTGTCTCCAATTTTTATATATATGGGGTCTAGTTTCAAAATAAACGGCTCTTTTATTAAAAATTAAAATTTTTGTAATTCATGTCGTAAATTAGTATTTCACCACATTTTACCTATGCCATTGAAATTATCGTTAATTATTGGCTCGGTTTATCGGGCTGGCAGTCTTAAAAAGGTTACCAATACTGTGGAACATACAGGCACTTAAACCAATATTTTTCTTAAAATATTTTTTCAGTTAAAACTTTTTTTTAATATTATTTCAAATTTGTTTAATTTTTTTAATTAAAAAATTATTTTTTTATTAAAAAAGAAATAAAGACAAAAATTTGAAATTTAAATTAAAAAACAAAAAAATTAAAAATTGATTTAAATAAGTATTCAAAAGTTCAACATTTATTTAAATAGTTTCCCCTATTTAAATATTTTCCTCTATTTTAAATATTTCCCTCTATTTGTACCGTTTTGTTTATTAAATAAAATATTCTGTACTCTGTTTGACGAATAGTGAATTTACGAATTAGTGAATTTATTTTTAATCAGATATTGTAAAAAAAAACAATAAATAATATGAAAGTATTTCCCATATCCAAAAATTTTTTAAATAGAAAATTTGATGGAACATTGTTGAATTTTTATAAATTGCGTTGAACTTTTTTCCTCACCCTAATAAAGTACATATATGTATGTATGTAAGTATGTACAATATATACATATATATATATTCCCTACCATTGTTCCGAAATGCCGTCAAATCGCAACTATACATAACTTTTTCCATTTTTTGGTTCCTCAGAAAACAGGGACTGTACGAATTTCTACATAACTTAACCTAAACCGATACTCGTACAAATAATAATAGTGCATTTACTATTTCTGCATATGTCCGAATCTAAACTATAACCATATTTCAACTATAGAATTCTAAAAATAGAATCCTTATAAGAAAAAACTGGACAAAATAAACTTGAGAGATGAACTGCACCTCAACTATTTCTATAAATCTCAATATTTTACATTAAATTTTCTAAAAAAAAAAAAAAAAAAAAAAAAACTCTTTTTCGATATATCTCTATAGACACAGCCTTAGACGAATTAGAAATGTATTTCCATAGTTGTAATTTATATACATAGATGCCACATAGAATCGTCATAGTCAAAGGAGGAAAGAATATTTAAAGTAATCGCGAAGCTACATTTACAAAACCGGCATGCTTTACAGTAGTGTTCTCTTGTGTCGGGAGTTTCTCGATAAAATCTACATCGATAAAAGATTTTAAGAAGAAATTTTGTGAAGAATTTCTAATGTGATTTAGTGTTAAAAAAAAAATCGAAGTAGTTCTAGCACCTCTCAATATTTTTACAGCATCTTACTTTTTACGCTACGTTCCCACTGTCGCTTTGACACTTGTTCATCGTCTTGTTCTAGTTCCTTCCACTTGAAGTGTAGTAATGTTATTTGATTGAAGGATATTTTGTTGGTTCGTTCTCATAAAAAGTACAAAATGAGAATTAAGCAAAATATATATCATTATTTGAAGAAAATATATTTAGTGTGTATGTATGGATTTATCATTCCAACTTCAGCAAATACTTATGAAAGATGTGTGGCAATTGAGGGAAATTTACATAAATTTGTGTATCCTCTAAAAGTTTCGAAGTGGCTAGAAACCTTCTTGATACGAGGTAAAAATTATATTTACTTAGTTTTTTATTTGCTTTTCATTATCTACTACTAGTTTAATTTCTTCTTCTTTGGTTTTTCCTTTAATTAGAGAGCCACCTGCAAATAACAGATCCAATGAAATTCAAATAATTGTATGAATGTAGCTGCCGTGGGAACGTAGCATTACTGAAGATGCCTAAAAATTTATGAGCTGTCTCGTTCTGTGAAATAGAATACGCGTTGTTCAATTGAAAATATAACATATTAGAAATAGATTTATGGATTTGATAAAAATCAAAATATTATTACGAGAAGTAAATATCTTCAATTTATATGAACTTAGGGCGAGACAGACAGTTAATGCGATTTAAATTCAATGCACCCTGACAGATGATATTATTGATTTGGGTTCGTTTCTTACTTTCCCAGCAAAATTTAGAGAATGGTAAAATAACAAATTTTAGATAATTAAGAAAGAACGAAATAAGAAAAAAGTCAAGATATAAAATTGGTGAAGGTATTTGGAGCGAGTCTTTTGCAATTTAAAAGTGATACAATTGTAGTGCTATTTAGTTTAAATGTGCATTAATTTCGTAAAGCTAATGAGTATTTGGATAAAAATATTTCAGCGGTGAATGGGCATTAGATTTGTTAATGCGAATTAACCCTGCCATAGATCAGCTGTCTAAAATTCTATTTTTGGTTTCAAGTATCATGATATGTATGTTATCGATTTCAATTCAACCTAAATAAGGCAAGCAAAACGTAAAAAAATCTACTTTCAGAACAACAGTCAAGAATGGGTTCGAGGGTTTCACAACATTTCAACATCGAAAAAGAAATTCCATTCGAAATGTTTTTGTTTTCTTTTGTATGAAAATAAAAATTATGTTATCAAAGGAAACAAATGATAAAAGACTGGACGGACAGCAACACTTACGACATTCGAGAGGGAAAAACTGATGACAACGGACCAAGATCAAGCCAATGTTTTACATAGAGTTACAAATTGACGGGCACTTAAATAACACAGATGGACAAAGTTACTTTGCAACATAATTTCTATACCTGTAGTTGTTTGTGAAGAAACCAATAACTGATCTTTGGCTAAATCAAATTAAATGTTTAAACCAATTAAAAAAATGACTTTAAACTGTATTTTGGATTGTGTGTACTGAATTAGATGTGAGGGAAATAGTGTGAGAGAGAAGTTTAAAATATTACGTATATCTAGTAAATCAAGAAAGTTTTGAAGTGTATGTGTAAAGTGTAAAGTAGTATTGTTTTTTTTTTTCATTGCTTTTAGTTCTTCACTTCGTTGCGATCGGAGCATTCTCATCAGGGGCCATTGGCGCGTGTATTGATACTTCATAGTCACTCTTCTCATAATAGGCATCGAAGGGACTATCATCGTCAGAGCCTGAGTCTTCGGGATTACGCTGAAGTTTGTCATTTCAAGTATTTGAGATCCAAAACAAAAAAAAAAGAGCAATAAAACAAGATCTATAATTTATATGCTTGCTGAGAAATTCTACCCCTATGATTGATTGATTGATTTATTGATGAGAGCAGCAGTTTGTACAAACACAGATAGTTGAATGAGCGAATGATTACTTGCTCATGCTGACTGTCACTAGCTACTTATTGATAATTAATCTTCGTCATTCTCTGTACACAATACCTAAACTTCAAGTCCACTTTTGTAATGTCAATGAAGTCACGCATGACATGCAATTGATATTCATACTATATCTACTCCCATACTACTTCTATGCAAAATTTTCAAAGCAACAAGTAAAATACAATCCTCGTGGAATAGAACATGCGCGGACATGCGAAGGGATTACTTATTTTTGGCAGCCTCATGTTTTTATGTATGAGATTTTGAAGTCATATGCAATTCCCTCAATTTTTTTTCTTCGAAAACAATCACTCAGTTAATTCATAGAACCAGCTAATGAGGTCTCAGAAGGCTTCAGTATTTCATAAGCTAGCTGTGAATTGCAAATGTAGCCTTAGTGAAGAAAATAATGAGATATACATAAAATTGAGAGAGACAGTTCGTAAAAAAAATTCCATGCAGAAAACGATAAAAATTATGGAGACAGTTGATTTGGAGGAGGAAGTTCGAAGAATTCAGGAAACACAGTCGATAACTTAGGGGAAATTTTGATTTTCACATCGGATAACTAGTACTATTCAAGAAGTGAGAACGAAGTAAAAGTACTAGATTCATTAAAAAAACTATAAAAAAAATCAAAAAACCTGTATTTTTTAATTTATATAAGAAATTTATAAGATATTTGTAACGGCTATACATTCGAATTATGTTATATAACTAAAATTGTTTCGCTTCGAGAGTTATGTACCATTTTTTGGTCATAATGCTGTGATGACAGTGTGTGACAATTTTTCAATCAAGTTTTTAACAACCGCGATATTAAAAATTAAATATTTTTAATGAGACAGCGATCATTTTTAGTGCGATTTTCGATGAGAAACCGCTTAAAACGAAATTGTATTAAATATCGAAGTAGAAATTGCGCAAGACTGCCCATAAAAAAAAATTATCAAAAATCAATGACAATTTTGAGGGACCTTAAACTTGCAGTTGATTATTTCGAATTGAATGGGCTATAAAACTGCATACCCGAAAAGCTTCAGAAAATTCTGAGCAAAATAATTTTGATATTTCTCGTAAAGTTTTTAAAATTTTAATTTTAAAATATTGATTTTTATAATTTATGTTATTAAATTAACAATACTTTATAAAAAAAAAAAAAAATTATGCAAAAGTTTAACATTGAAAATTTTCTCAATATTGCAACAAAAAAAATAACACTGTAGCATTTGCACTGTGTGGCACCGTAATTCGTCACAGTGTTTGCTGCTACAGGAATAGCGAGACGAAAAGGAAGGTGATAAATGCGCTTGGACGTTTTATTTGTACTGCAACTGCTAAAATACAAAGCTCTGCACTTCACATTTATTATTCTGTGTTTAACTTTTTGTAAAAATCACTCAAAACTCTGAAAAAACCAACTTTTTAAGAGCCATCTGTGACGTTAATCCGTCAAACGAGGCAAGTACAAAGTAACGGAAGTGCTTTTGGCGTCACCTTCTTTTCTCTGCATCGTGGCTGGAATCGTGAAACACTTCAATTGACGATTACAACGTGTTTTTTTTTACCTCTATCTCCCCTTTACTGCTTTATTCTCTACTAGCTATGATCTTGATTTATTTTTGTTCTACTGTAATGGTATGTACATAATGTATGTAAGTCTATCGTTGAGTTCCTAGCAAAAACGGTGATTTCTGTCTACAAAAAAGTGACTAAATATTTCGTGCGTTTAATATTCCTTTTAATCTTAAACTGTCGAAGAAATTTAGTAATACTTAAAAATAAAAAAAAAATTTGTACGAATTTTTCGATATCTATCTTTAACTTTAAACCTACATATGTATAAAGACAATTCGTAAGCATATACGCAATGAAAGGTATTGAATACGGCGAGATGTCATTTAGTAATCATGCAAAGAAAAAACAGAAAACAAAAATTGTGCAATCTACGGCAGCAAAACTACTGAACTCGACTAAATAACGTCATTAACAATGCAAGAGGTCGTGACCAATTGTGATGCTAATTTCATTGATTGGTTTTTTTTTTTTTTTTTTTTTTTTGAAAGATGACCATTATGTTTCAAATAATTTGAAAATATATTAAACACATCATCGCATGTTGATTTTTGTTTAATATATTTGCAATGTTTTTCATTATAAACTTCTTTGGTAATTTTTTTATAAAAATATTTATAATTCGCAATATAACAAAAAAACATATGATTCAGAATTTCAAACTTCGTACGAAATTTATGAAAAATACAATAAATTTTCAAATGTTTTATTTTATATAAATTTTCAGTAAGCAATAATATGCAAGTCTGGTGGCACGAAATTTTTTTTTTTTTTAATTGTTTAAGCACTTTTTTCCCAAGTCCATGCTTTTATGCTAACAAAACTGCATACCCAAAAGTTTTGCTAAAATTCAAATATAAAAGTTTGAAATTTTTATGAAAATTTGTGCAATTTTTACGAAAATTTATGCTTATATTTGCTATACTTATATTATGCACCATGATACAAATATTGATAAGACAAATTCCAAACGGGTTAATGTAAATAAATAAACATATTGTTTATTTTCATGTAGTCAAATATTTATTCCACTTTGTTAAATACATTTTGGATAGGATTATATGAAAAAAAAAACTCTACAGGAAGGGAAGCACCTTAATTTTGGACTCTTATATGAGTTCCTTATGAGCGCAAATGATCCGAAATAAAACAAACTCATTTATGACTCCAAATGTTTTGTGCGATATTTCAATCGATATAAAAAAAAATTTAATAGTAAATAAATAAATATAAACAATTGTGTTTAATGAACTTCCGCTTCCATGTAAGGCGATGATTTTGACACTAATTTCAAATTATTTTACCTTAAGGTCAGTTCACTTTTGCAAATACCGATCTTGTGCTAACAAACATTGGATCAAATGAAGTGGCAACAAACGAGCCGAAGATATACAGGGACACTTTGGTGAAATCCCTTCCAAAACAACATCACAAACCTTTTTGCCAGATATAGGTTAATTGGGAGCTTTGTACTGCTTCCAGGGAAATGCGGTGTTTGAGCAACCGCTAAAGATGCTACGCATTTTTATTATTCCCACTTAAAGCAATTTTTGAAATCAAACATTTTATTTGTTTATTTTGATTTTTTTAGACATTTGCATCATTTCGAGAGAGCTTTCTTAAAATCCAAGCAAAAATCATAAAACCCCAATGGCGGACGAATTGAGCGAACGGTTGTAACTTATAAATTTTGTGTATCATGTTATTAACTAAATTTTCATAAAAAGTTAGCGACATAGATTTTGGATGAAAAACATTACGAATGTTAGGCCCGTTTCTTTGCACTCGAGTTGCAAAAGAAACCTTCAACTCGGATAAAATTTCTTTTAGTTGCAAAAGCGATAAAATTTCTTTTAGTTGCAAAAGCAACCCTGTTAGCCTCTTTCATGAATGTTACGATTTGTGTGGTGCTATTTAAGAATGGAAAATAGTTGTGCAAACAAATTTTAGGTTTATGTAGTTATATATTTACAAATACTATGCCAAAAAAAAACGCATTCGGTCCTAAATCTAAATTTCCCATGCACTATTTTCTTCTAGCTCATTCACAATAGCGCAGTTTTTTCACTTCCCAACACTACATCTCAGGTCGGATATCATTTAACCGAGCTGGCTCAATTCGCATATTTTTCCGAGTTAGTGTTGTTGCTTTAAATGCAATTCATTATCCTAACAAGTGTTCTTTTGAAACTAGGTTACAAAGAAACGGGCCAATTATAAAAAACAAACCAACATGTGTTCAATTATTTACGTCACTGTATGATATTCTACAATATATTTTAAAATCAGTTGAAACGCATTGGTTGTTATATCTCAAAAAAAAAAAAAAAATTCTAAAATTGAAAGCACATTTAGAACTTTTTTAAATAGCTACTGAAAATATTGGTTCGAATATTAGATTAAGTGTGTATTTGCGCTAAAACTAACGGCATACTAAAGGATATAAAAAAGATAGATATTAAACACAAAACACTTACGGCCTTTTGCATTGTTAAGATACAAAATATAAGTAGTAGAAAATAAGATGGATAAAATCATCAAATCTCAACTAAACTACTCATTTAAATAATATACATATCTACTTCAATATCAACTTGAATCACAAAAGTGAATAGTATTCATAACAAATGGAACACATGCAATGCGAAAAATTTTCAAAACATCGTATTTAATTGAAGACTACCTGGAAACTTCAAAATAGCATTCTTCATCAAATTTTATTACGAAAACTCGGAGTTCAAAAATGGCAACTGGAATGATGCCAGCATTTAGTATTAAGAAAGTCAACAACAAAATGCACAAATATACACATACAAAACAAATGTAAATGTATGTGTTTTAAAACTCTACAAGTTCATTCAATTAGTTAACAGGCAAACCAACTAACAAACAAACAAATAGAGAAACAAACAAAGAAACAAACACACTTGAGTACCTTGAGTTTATGTAGAGTAAATCAAGTGAAAACATTACAATTGAAAATGCCAAAAATATAACAGTCTGCAGAGTAGTAGAGTAGAGTAGAGAAGTATGTATGTTGGCAGTAGAGTAGCGGATTAAGTAGAGCACAGTACAGTAGAGTAGAGTAGAATATGTAGAGTAACGTAGGGCATAACGTAACGCAAGCAACGCAATGTAACGCAACGAACGAACGAACGAACGATTTTTACAAATATTGGATAGTCACATACATAGGAAGGTAAGTAGTAGGATAGTATATACAAAAATAAATATTAATATACAGGAAGTAACTATATACAAATAGCAAGTAAATAAGGTTTAAAGTGTAGACAGAGAGAGAGAGGAGAGAAAATCGAGAAAAATGCATAGCAAGACAGATAAACACAAAAAAAAACAAAAAACAAAAAAATTACAAAAAAAAGGGTACAGAAAAATAATGAATGACGAAATAAAAATATTAGAAATATGAACGAGATGGCAGGGAACTTGAGTAGCCAGTGTGAAGCAGGGTACATATCCCTCGTTTAAAGGCTTACGCCGAGTGCTTTCGCTCCGGCGGCAGCGTAAAGCACTAATAGAACCGGCGGCGAGCCGGCTTTCGTTAGGTTTTATTTTACCACAACCGAGGGATCAACAGAAAATATGAAAAATACATGTGCACCAAAACCAAGATCAGCTGACAAATCTGTAGATGGAACAGTGGTAATTTTTAATCGATTATTTAGCGATTTCATTTCAAACGATATTCATAATTTGCTTTTTATCATGGAAATAATTTTAGATTGTACCAAACTTTATGGTACGCCGAACCATGCCGCCGCCACCGCCGCGCCATTCTCTTGTTAACTCGGCGGTGGCGCGTTTGAACTAGTAAAAATCGGCGGCGGCGGCGGCGTAAATGTCTACCCTCGTTTAATAATAATAAGAGAGAGCACCATTTAAAAGATTCACCTCACCACAAATCTAGCAGTTAGTTTCCATAAAAATTAATGAATTTTCATAATCTTATTTCTATAAGAACTATACGAAAAAGTAATGGCAACTCGCGTTACATATTTTGCACA
This sequence comes from Anomoia purmunda, assembly GCA_951828415.1. Lineage (NCBI taxonomy): Eukaryota > Metazoa > Arthropoda > Insecta > Diptera > Tephritidae > Anomoia > Anomoia purmunda. The sequence goes on from OX639993.1 coordinate 23,912,835, forward strand.
AATAACTTTGAATATTTTCTATGACTATAAAAATTTTGAATTCCAGAACATGCTCGAGAATCAAAGTTTTTTTTTTTTTTTTAACAAAGTGGAATAGACATGTAACGTTTAATTTTGCCATACGTTTATTTGATATTTGAATCAAAACAAGTCAATCTTCAAATTTACAAAAAAAAAAAAAAATACTTAAATTTTCAAATGACAAAATCAATTATTTGATAAAAAAAAACGACAATGTTGAAGGCTGATAGTTTTTTGCAGAACCCCTCTTACTGAAATATTCTGTCAATATTTTGTAAAGCCACAACACAGAAGGGGATGAATGGGTAGAAGTGTGTGGCTTGCAACTAACTTCATCGTCAAAAATATGTCCCCTGAATTTAAAGATGGAGGAAATAAAGGAATCCGCACTTAAAAGAAGTTCCGATACAGTACCTTCTGGAATTACTTTCCACTCCTGAAGCATAGAAACAATTTTTTTTTTTTTTGTTGATTAGCAAAAAATTCAAATTTTTTTTTAACCTGATTAGGCAGCGGGCAGAAACCGATCCCAAATTTTTTGAAACACTCAAATCTTTTGGAAAATATATTAATACTTCTTTGGCTTTTGTAGACTGATTGTTCAAAATGATCTGTCATTGTCATGTACAGAAAAACACAAACAGGTTAATGTAAAAAAATAAACATATTGTTAGTTTTCATGTAGTCAAATATTTATTCCACTTTGTTAAATACATTTTGGATAGGATGATATGAAAAAAAAAATGGAAACGTAATTAGCGTTTTTTATTGCACACACAGTATACTTTTTGATTTAAAACAAACTGCTCTTCTCAATTAAAAAACAAACACTTCCCAAAACTTGTCAATCCTTGTATTTCTACTATTTTGATCAGAAGTGTATGCACATTAGGGTGGACAAAAAAGAAAAGAAGTGTAGCCGAAATTTTAGTGGTCTAACTCACTCTATCATTCTTCTATAATTAAAATAACGAGACAATTTTAGATATGGGGAAACATACCACTTTTAAAAAGTCCAAAAAAAAATATAATATTTATCAAGAGGTTGTTATCATACCGTATTATTTATTTATTAATAAAAATTGGCCGTAGTTTTTATCTAAATTTAAGTTAAAAGCGTTCCAGCGGTTGGAAATCTCGGAACTGAAATAAATAGTGTGGTAACAACTGTGGCTTTCCCCCAATCACAAGTAACACGGCTTGGTTTAAAATTATATATTTATATATTTTCTTTAGAGTATTTATACATACTTAAAATGGGAAAACACAAACATAATATGGCGGACTCGTGGAATAAAAAGTGGATTTTGGATTTTAGCACTTTTTGCTGGTAAGCTGCGAGAAGAATCTCAGTCTCAGCTATTTATGTAGTTTCAAGGTGTACATTTTCTACAACATTTATCATAATTGCCACATAGCAGAGAAATTAAAGTGTGTATTGGTACTTTTTGAAAAACATCTTTTTGTTGTATTTGAATACTGATAATAAATTAATAAAAATAGCGCCCTAAAAAAACTCACATTAGTTCCTCGCTCTTAGCTGAAAATTAAGAGTTTCATATCATGACATCTTTGGCGTTTAGCGCTGAGTACTTGGAAAATACGATTTTGACCAGCATGTTAAGAAGTAAAGTTGGCTGCAGAAATTGAAGAAATGTATTCACACAACTTTCGCAACTTTTACTTTTTCTCGATCGAACTATTTCACTATTGATCCAGTTTTTGTAGGCTTTTTCACTTGACGTACAGATGGCGCTCTTGTTTAGGTATGCCAATTCAGCTAGGACAATGTAAAAAGCAACGCTCTACGATACAATTTAGATATGGCAGTAGGGGGGAAACAAATTATCATAGTAGTCGACAGCATAGAAGGAGCGCGTTCGAGATGCTAGTCACAATAGCATTAATTTACCATATGATTTCTTTGATGAAAAAGGGGAATTTTACCGAGCAAGAAAAGTTCTGGTCATACGACCACATTCACATTCTTCGAAATACAAATGCGATTTGTGATAAGGGAAATTACACAAAATTACAGGAAAACTATGTTTGAGTTTTTCGATCAAAGTGGTGTAAAGATATGTGTTTTTTATCACTTGGAAGTTGTTTGGTATATTTTTAAGGGAATATTTATATTTCACTATTGCATAAGCTACTATGGCGTAGCAGGGAAGAATAAATATTTGATGGCTGAATTTTAAAGTCACCAAATTTTCTTAAGTATTATAGAAGTCTTTTGATAAGTATTAGAGCATGATAATTTTTTTTTTAAAGTCATCGATAACTATTATTTTGAGACTGAAATTATAAAAGTATTGATAAAAATTACGAGTGAACAAAATTTTAACTTTTCTTCGCAGCAATTATCATCTAGAGAAATTCTTCAAGTCATCGGTAACTATTATTTTGAGAATTATACCTTAAATCTATAAATAATAATGAGTGAGATAAAATGTTTAAGTCTTGAAATATTTCGAACCTATTCGGGTGTAGATTGGGTCTAGTTCAGGACCATTTTGGGCAAGTGCCAAAAAAAAAACCCCAACTAAAATAGTCCCCTAACAATTCTGAAATGTTCCCGAAATTAATCCGATTCAAGTCTCAAAAGAAAGTTAACGAAAACTTACAAAATTACAATTATTGATTAACTTTTATACATATGAATATTATATATTTTTCGGCCTTATTTTATTTATTATTATTATGTTACTCGCTAATCGACTAACTGGTTAATCGATTAGCAAAAGTTGTTTCAAAAAATAGGCGACAACAGTCAGAGCGGTAGAAATTATAGCTGCTATTTCGAAGATCACCACATCTCCTTATCAGATTTCTTACTAGACTCTGCCCGGCTTCGAATTCACAACCTTCGACTTGCCGAGCATGTACGCAGCCTGTGATACGATGCAGACATATGAACTGCTTTTCATTTTCCTTTTTTTCTATATTTCAATTTCTATGACGCCGCAACAACGTTTACAAATTGTGGAAATTTACTTTGAAAATCAGTGTTCTGTTCGCCAAACTTATAGAGCACTTCGTGAATTCTATGGTCCACATAATCGAGCATCTGAGCCGCTTATTCGTCGAACTATTGATAAATTTTGAACAACATTAACTCTACTCGATGAAAAACCAACAACAAGACAAAGAACTGTACGTACAGAAGAAAATATTGGTGCTGTAAGTGATAGTGTTGGAGAAAATACGAACTTGTCTATTCGCCGCCGTGCTCAACAAGTTGGACTTTGTCCATCCACAACATGGAAAATTTTGCGCAAAGAAAATTGGACTGATCGCATCCGATTCAATAAAACCTAGTTGTGGCGGACATATGCCAGAAATCGTGTTGAAATATTAAATGTCAGGAAAATATCTCTCCAATGAAAAAAAATTTGGCATCATACTTCATTTTTTATTTGTTTAATTTCAATTTAAAGTTCTATCAGTCTAAAAAAACACCCTTTATTATTTTCTCTTATGATGGCTGTGGATCTGTGGCAGTCACAAATCACAGTTTTTCAAATTCTGAAGAGAAATGTGACACCAATCACAATGGAATGCCCCCTAATGCCAAAAGGTACTACTGTATTTTAAACATGATGGCCAAATACTTAAGCTTTTAACGCAAAAAGTAGTCCAATAATCGGTGTACCGCATCACAGGTGTAAAATGTAAGAGTGCAATCAATCACCTGCATTTACTGCTTGATTTACGAAAGATGCCGCTGCTATTCGTCGTCGTAGGCTTAACGAAGAGGTTTGTAGGGTTGACGCGTCGATTGTGTTGTCTCTATTTATATAATGCATTTTCTAATAATGGGCGACTAATTACACATTGATTAATCGATACTGAATCGAATTTTGAAAAAAAAACGTATATTAACTCTAGTTGCGTACAATCCATAATATATTAGAAAAAAAATGTTATTAGTCACAAAAATGCAAACACACGCAGTACAAAAGAAATTAAATTTTTTAGTCAATATCAAATGCAAGGACGAGCAAATGGGGGCAGAGCGGGGAGTGGAACAATGAAATACCGTATGTGGGAGGTTGGAGAGGAATTTTATCAATTACTAACATCTTCAACAAAATGAGCTACAACTCGATTATATTAGCAAGAATAATAGAAATCAAGTGAGTGTGTGTGTGTGTGTGTGAATTTGGATAGTAGTGAAGGTGTTAGGTGGTGGCGAGCTGGTTGTTATTACATAGTTGCACAAGAGAAAAAAAAATTTAATTAAATATGTTTTTTTGTTTGCTTTTAATTTTGTGTTTTTTGTTTGCTTTTAATTTTGTGTTTTTTTTTTTGTTTTTTTTTTGTTTTCTGTTTTTGTTTACTTGTTTAGATTAGTAATAGAGCAAATGAAACTTACCTGCACTGAACCATGCCGATCAGCTGGCGTTAGATTGCCAAGTGTAGCGCCTGGTTTTGGCACATCCGGCCACGCAGCAACACCTCCTTTGGCATTTGTCTGCATTTCGTTGGTGGGGGAGGGATGATAGGCATGATGCACGAACGCACGCAAAAGAAAACAAAACACAGCAACAACACAAACAACAACCACCATCATCATCATCGCCATCATAACAGCAGCAGCAAAAGCGCAAGTGAGTAGTCCAAGTTGAGGTTAGAGATGAATCGGAAAACAGATCGATCGAGGGGCCGATCACCAGGCATCGCGCATAAATAAAGTGCCGATATGGAAATATTTTTTACACGTGATCGCAAGAATACATTTTTTTTTGTGTTGTTCGTTGATAAAAGTTAGTGCCAGGTGGCGGGCGGCGGCCGGTGTCAAGTGGTGGTTGGTGCGCCAGTGAAAATAATTCCGAGATGATGAGTATTCGTTTTAAGTAGCCGATGGTGTGTTGCATATTGTTGTTGTTGTTGGCATGGTCAAGTTTTTCATGATATATTTTTTTTTTTGACATACGATTAGCAATGATAGGTTGGTTATTGTTGTTGTCAGTTGGTTGATTGCCAGATGGTTGAGAGCAAGCATTTATTATTTCGAAATTTTATTTTCAGTAGCAAAATTGATTAAAAAAAAACATAAATTTCAATTTAGTTTCAGGTATTTTTTGCGAAAAATTTTCAAAAAACAATTTGTATTTGCTTTGTACAAAATTTAAGCAAAGTCGAGATTAAAAATATAATACCAAAAAAAAAACAAAAAAAAACGAATTTCAATAAAAATCATTTGTGCTACTAGCGAGTACTAAATTTTGCCTACTTTCCGCTTAGAGGAAATACTTTTCACTAACCGAGGATATTTACAAGAAAATGAAAGCGTTGATACATTATATTGCCTGTGAGTGGGTGTGTGTGTGTGTGAGAGAATTTTGAGAATGCAGGTAGTACAACTAACTACAACTAAATATGTAAATGTGCAAAGTGTGAACAACCAATAAAAGGAAGTGCAAATAGAATAGAGCGGTAGATGGATAGGAAATTGAAGTATGGAAGAAATGTTGGCGATTGCTGAAGAAGAAGAAGAAGCAGAAGAAGACGAGTGGAATGCAAGAAGCGGCCAAAAGATTATAACGGAAATAGTTGAAACGGTGCGAAGCGTGAAGCGAGTGGAAAATAAGCTGCCAGCTGAGGGCAAACTGTTGATTGGAGAGCAACTCAAGGAGAAATTTCTAATCTAGGTAGCAACAAAATTGGCGTTCGGTGTACGACTGGGTGTGAAGGAGTTTTCGATTGATGAGCAGCATGAAGGGTGTCGTGTGTGTGTGTGTACTTTTGTGCGTTTGTATGCAGTAAGTAAAGTCTACATAGCCACAGGCAATCGGGGTAATTGTGCAGCTAAATGTTATTTCTGCAAAATTAAGAGCGGGAGGCGAAAAATGTGCGTTGGTTGTTATTGCGTTTGTGCGAATTGCATTAACTTTGAATTTGTTGAAAACACTTTCTGATGGATGTATTGAAGAAGTGTTTCTCGGCAGGTGCATGTTGTTTTGAGAAATTTATTTTTCTTTTATTTTATTAAAAAAATAATAATTACAACAACATAGTTCGTACTCTAACAAAAATAATATGAATTTGAGTATCCCACTTTGGTAGAAATTAAAACAAAAATACAAAAAATGTGTACAGTAAAATTCAAAAAAAAAACCAAACTGTTATCCAAATGTTTAGAAAATTGTTTGGTGAGGGTTTAAAACTTTGTGGAAAATTAAAAAGAAAATGTAACAATTTTGTATCAAAATTAAAAAAAAATAATAATTTATCAGATTTTTCAGAAATTATTCCAATACAGTTCGCTCTCCGACAAAAGTAATATGAAATTGAGTTTCGAACTTTGTTGAAAATTAAAAAAATAATAATACAAATGAAAACGGAATATTAAAATTAAAAAAAAAAAAGTAATCCTAATTTTTTGAAAATTATTCTTGCTGACTAAACAAACTTTGTGATAAGCAAAAATTTTTTATCAAAATTAAACTAAAAAATAATTATCTGAATCTGAAACAATGTAGTTCGTTCGACGACAAAAAAATAATATTAATTGCATTTAAATTTTGTTGAAAATTAAAAAAGCCAATTTTTTTATCAACAATTTTAATTAGAATTTTTAGAATATTTTTAGGTGCGCAGTTTTGAATTTGGTAGAAATTGAAAAAAAAAAACTGGAAAAAATATAAAAGCAAAAACTTTTCTCAGAGTTTTCAGAAAGTGATATATGCACTTTTAATTTTAATTTTGCTATAAAAGTGCACACCCAAAAATTAAAAAAAAAAAATTCTAACTGAAATTTTTGAAAGTTCAATAAAATTTGTTGATTTTTTTTCTTAATTTTACACGAAGCAGGAAACTCAGATAAATATTATTTATATCAGAGAATGAACTATATTCTTAAAAAAGATTGCTAAAAATTAAATAAAAGAAAAATAAATAGCCAAAACTTCTCAAAACAACGTGTTTCTATCTTTTTTTTTGCATTAGTGCATCTACAGTGAACAAACGAACAAATAGGACACCCCTGTATTTTTTTTTTTTAGGTAAATATGAACGCCGCACTAAATAAGGAAGTTAGCAGAATGAAATAATTTGCGAAAAAAATGAAAATGTAAAGTTTTCATTACTTAAAATTATTTTTTTGAAATTGCATGTATTTCCGTAAAAACTGTCGAGAACTAAAAAAGAAGCTTTACTTTGGAAAAATAACGGGCAAAAAAAAACTTTGCCAGCTTATTTAAATAGATTTTGTCCAAATCTTGGCATATTTTATATTAACTTGAACAGCAAGCAATGACTTCTGTTGGTAGGTAAATATCGCTTTCCTTCCAGATTTTTGTATATATTTTAATTTCCACTTAAGGCAGTTGGAGTTTTTAAATACGATAAGTCGCCTTTCTTCTTTAGAAACAAACTTCAATGACCCTACATCACCGGTACTTGGGCGACGTGGTGTGTTAATCTATTTTGTATTTTTTTGTAGCGTCATAAAATTTTATTATTACCCATTTTTATTGCCAACATTCACGGTTGGAACTGCGTACTGCGTTAAAATTAAAAAAAAAAAATTTTTTCCCCCTTTATTTTTGGGGTTTTAAATGCAAAGCTTCTTTGTTCGCTATAATTTTTGATAAAATAAAATTGAATTAGTATAACTTAAAAAAAACACTGAATACTTTGCTGTTTCTTTTGCTTTTTATTAATTTTACTAACTTCTTTAGTTCTCGAGATATTTTTGTTCAAATAAAAAGAGTTCGTTTAAGTGTTCCAATTGTTAGTTTATTCACTGTATTTATTTGCTAGCGTTGAAGGTGGTGTGACTAAAAATTGCACGTTACATTTTGTGCAGCTTAGCCCAAGGTCATTTCTGCATTGCGCACCGTTATATTGGTTCGTTGTGGTTGTGGCAATCAAATATGGCGGCTAATGGATTACAGGAAATCGATGCTGGAGGGATGCATAAAGTTTTGCGTAGGAATATCGCGCTGATGGGAACTGAATGCAGGGGTAGTTTTTGGAAAAATTTCGATACGAGTATATACAATTTTTTACGACTGAAACTTAATTTGCTCATGAATAGCGCACGTCTTAAATAAATATGACTTAAGTCGTAAAAACATAGAAAAATTCATTTTGGTATTAAAAAGAAAAAACTCTTTGGGCACTCAAAAAACGTTTGTAATCTTTAAATTATAAATATGATAATGTAATGTAAGTCGTAAACAAGTTTTTGAAAATACTTTTCGGAATTAAATAAAACTGCTTTGGAGACTAAAACAAAAATTAATTTTTAAATATTAAATTATCTTATAGTTACAAAATTTATTTGAAATTAAATTAAATGCTTTTGAGTTTGATTTTTTAAAGTCAAATTATTTATACTCCAGACAATCACAAATCACAAAATTAAATTTTTTTTTAACATTTTCGAAAATATGTTAACTTCTCTAATCAACAGGATTATTGGAGTTTCTCAAAATTAGGTAAAAGTATTTTAAAACAAAAAAAAATTTTTTTTTTCAAGTAACTTAAAAACTTGGAAAATTTTCTAAATCAAAAAAAAAATACATAAAATCATAAAATTTTATAATACTATTAAGGGATTGTTAATGAATTTTATAGTAAAATTATTTGAATTGAAAAAAAAATTAACTTTTGAAATATTATGATTTATCGCGTAATGAAAACGCATTATTTTCGAAAATATTGAAATTTAAATATTTCAATTTTTCGAAATCCTGTTTAGAACTTAAATAAATATGGAAAAGAGGACAAAAAAATTTATTAAAATATCATTATAAAAGTTCTGCGAATTTTCTCAAGCTTTCCCAAATTGCATACAAATGCAATTTTGGAATAACAAAACTGCAAATAACTTGATTTATAAATAAAGCTGGGGTTATTAGCCACATTCCTAAACCTGTAAACCATTTTTTGAAGTTAACCTAAAATACCGGTTTGAGAAATTTGAACGTTGTGAAAATTTTTGGAAGCTCATCTTAAAAGCTTTTTTTTTTTATAAATTTGAAGAAAATAAGCCAAAATGTTCGAAAATCCTTGAAATAACTTCTATAAGATCATTTATTACTCTAGTTCGAAAAAGATTATTTAAAAAATAAAACAAAAAATGCTAACTTTATAAATAATAGATATTGAAAGCCTATTAAGGATCTACAGTTCAGAATTAAAACATTAGAAAAATCTGAAATCATTTTTTTTTTTTTTTTACATTTTACTTGATCAAGCTTACAAAAAAAAACTCAGTTAGAACCGATTTCAAAAACGTTCGAAAATAACTGACATTTTTTAAGCAGTTTAATTATATTTATAATTTGGCGCTTGCATCATGGCCGAAATTCTCCTACAATTTGTAGTATGAATAATAATTAAATTAGTGTTCATAATTGCGCGATACGCAAAACTTTATGCATCAAAACTTCAAGAAAAGTTGTCAGGTAGCAGTTTACTACTAGCCAAGCGAAAATAAATTTGCTTACTTTTATTACTTTAATTTTTTTTAACTAAGTTACTATGTATTTTTGTGACACTTCATGATCGTTTTAATTTCAATTTACTTATTAAAAAAACACTACTTTTTTAGAAGTATGGCTCGTCACGACTTATAAAAAATATTATATATAGTTGTGAAAGGTTTAACTCATACATCAGCAAACCTTAAATTCCAACCAAGACATTTACTTTGTAACATGCTTTTAGGCACAATTTTTAACAGAGAATTAAATATTGGAGTCGACCAAAAAAGTTAATGTGTTTTCGTTTTAAGTTAACCCAGAACCAATTTTTTATTTACCAACAACCTGTTCGGAGTGGGAATAGGTTTTTTCAGTTCTTCACTAAAATTTGTTAGTAGATTTATTATTATGGATTATTAATATTTATCATAGTATAAAAATTTAGCAAGACACTAGTAGTAGCTTAAAAAATATAACATACGGTATACAAAATTATTACTTTTTAGTAAAAGCTTCTTTTTTTGTTTTCAAATGCAAACAAGTGCTAGCCAAGCTACTTAATTATTTTAATTGATTATTAATTATCAAGCAAAAATACATACATAGTATATAGCTATACTTTTATTTCAGCACAAAATTTATTTTAAATACAATTTTATGTATAACAATAGGTTTACGAGCGAAATTTCAATATTGATATTGCCTAGCAACCAGTTTTATCTAAAAGAGAAGGCTTTCTAGATATTTTGAATTCGTTATTTTTTTTTTCTTCCAGGACTAGCCAAACTACCAATCATACACAGCTTTCTAACCTCAAGTATTAAATACTCCTCATCACCATCATCATCATCATCATCCTCATAATCAAAATAGGAAATATCCTAAAAAAAAAGCCAAATCCCAGTAAAGAAAGTAATTGAAGAGAGAGTAACGAAGTCGTAAGGAAATAGTGAAATTTAAGTAAATCGTAGCAGAAAAAGAGATTGAGAGTTCAATATTAGAGAGAGAGAAAGAGAGAGAGCGAGTGAGAAAGAGTAGTACGAACGTCGCCGTGTACAAGTGCGTAAAAAATATAATTGAGGGTAAATTTAAGTTTTTTTTTTTTTTACGAAAATAGTAACATACATATATCAACTACATGTAAATTACCAATTTTTTTTTATATAAAAATCTTGTGAAGTGAATATAAAATAAATGTAAGATATGTATAATGCAACACTATGTTCTTCGAGTATTGTTTCAGAGACTTGGAATGGATTAAGTAAACGGCATGAAAATGATGATACGAGTATATGAACTACTTTTATATATAGATTGTTTTTTTTTTTTTTTTTTTTTTTGTATCAAATAAAATTTTATTTAATTTATTATAGTGAAGCAAATTACGTGTTACGTTACGATTTACAATAAATGAAAAATAATTGTAAACAATTGCGCTTACCTTAGCCGTTACATTATGACGATCTTTATTTGGTGAAATGATGACTTCATGGCCAGTTTGCAGAGATCCGACGGGCGTTGACTAAACACATATCGATTAATTTGCAACATATACACACAGAGTGAGAAGGATAGATGTTTTTTTTTTTTTGTTCAATTTTGCAGGCAGTAAATACATTTTATTCAAGTTTTGTTTGTTTTTTTTTGCGTTGCATTTGTTAGATAGGTTTTTGAAGCCAATTTTCATTCATTTGTACAGGTGCAGAAAGTATGCAATTCAGTTGCAGTTGCATTTTAGTTGATTGTTGTTGTTGGTAGCGGTGTTGTTGTTGTTGTTGTTGTAGCACACAAAGAGACACATATACACGCAACATACGCAGTTGATTTTTCGATTTGTTTTTTAAATCGAATTTTGATTCATTCATATTGGTGGGTTAGTAATTGGTGGTGGTGTTGTTGTTGGTGGTGGTGGTGGTTATGGTAATTCGATGAAGTTGCAGCATAACAAACGATGTAGTCATATTTTTTTATTTAATTTTTTTTTATGAGTGGTATGAAATAAAAAATGCAAAAAAAAACAAATATTAGTTAGTTTGAACCCTAAAACTTCCAAAAAAAATATTATAGGTTATATAATTTGCATGCAATATACAGTTACACACTACTTTCACTACTTACATCTATATCAATCATTACTAATATTTTAAGGGCTAGCGAAACTTATTTTATACATATCTGTGGCTATTTCGCAAAATAACTTAACCCCTTTACGACTTTAAGGTTATAACTAAATAATTCAGTTTTGAATACGAATTTTCTGTGTATTTCCCTTTTAATGGAAATATTATTTTTAATTTTTCTTTATTTATTAAATAAAATAATACACAAGAAATTAATAGTCCACAAATAATTAATAGTCAAAATAAGCGAAACCTGAGAAAATTTACTCGAAATAGACACGAAGAATTAGATTCCTTTATAAGTTATTTTGTCAAAAACCACAATTTTTTAAAATATACTGAACTGTTAAAATGCCTTATAAATAAGTTGCAGGAAAGGCTTTTCGTTGATGAAATAAAAAAATAAAAGTTCATTCAAAAGCCAAAAATTTTAGTAAGGCCCGCAATTACAATAAATAGCAAGTTTAAAGTGATTTATCAAATTCACCACTATTTTAAAACTCACCACGGTTTGAATACTCTCCATACTTAGGAAATTCACCACGATTTAAAAAATTGAAATCGAAATTTGTTACACTAAAAATTTACGCTTTAGAAGTTGGCCACAGTAAAAGTAGTTCAACATACTATCGAAATTCACCACACTAAAAAATTCACACAAGGAACGCAGATTACCAAGAAATTACATCTAACTTCGGTGTTCGTAACAAAACTGTGGCATACAGTGCACGCGCGGCACTGTTAGAGCACCGGAACGGAAAGTGTACCTGCTTCGTAAAGTAAGCTTTTTTAATTCGCCGCAATTTGAAAATTCACCACAATTTATCTGACCCTCAGTTAGTTTTTCAATACAACATAATCTTAAGGCATTTCAGCAGTTCAAGCAAGATTTTTTTAAAGGATAAAAAACAACATAAATACATTAAGGATTTTTATGCGATTTGAGTAGTTTAATAAAGCCAATTAATACCACAAAGATGCATACAGATAAATGCAATGCATGAATTTATACACTAGCATTTTTTAAATACTTTTACATTATTTGGATTTCATTAATTTTATACGTATTTTTTCATTTGGTTTCTATCAGTGTTTCATGTTTCATGTTATTTTTTTTTTTTTTTTTTTTTGTAATTTACATTGTGTGCTCTTGAAAGTTTAGTGTTTTTGCGTGTTCTTTTTGTAGTTTTTTTTTGCCGTGTCTAATGGATTTAGCGATAGAAAATATTCTTAAAAAATCGTATTAGCTAAAATAGAAAATAAAAACAAACCAACATAACAAATAACACAACAAAAACATTATAATAAAATACCTTGTCTGATTTATTTTTTGCTAAATGTGAAGGTGGCGCATTTTTTATGACCTTCATTTGTTCGAGTTGTTCCTTGGTCTTTTTGGTGTTTTTTTATGCGGTATTTACAAAAAAAAAAAATGATTTTTTTTTAAATCGTATTATGCATGCAAACATAAAAATAAATGAAGAAAATTTTTTTTTTTTTTTTTTAATATCGATCTAAAAAAAAGTGCAGTAAATGAGAGTTTTTCTAAAAAATACATGCGGCTACGAAATAAAAAAATAAAATTATCAAATTATGTAGCTTCTCTTTTCGGAAATTGTAAACGATAACAATTTCGAAAGTAATACACTTAAATTGATATTTTTACAATTATAAAAAACCTACAAATGCTATAAAACTTTGTAAGCATTAATTTCTAAAAAAACTGCATTTCTCCGGCAGCGCAATATTTTGTTATCAGCAATTGAAATTCGAAAACAAATTTTGAAATTTTTTAGAACTATAGTTTTTTGAATACAATATACATATGTAACTGTATTAGCTTTATAGTTATCAGGATCGATATCACAACTGTAAGAGATATAATTTGCGTTAAAAAATAATCGAGTTCATTACCGTTAGAGTAATTGCTACCGATTTTATTACTATTATAACTAATTATAGTTATCGATATATACCGCTTTTCTATGGAAACCCCCACAAACTATTAAAAAAAATAATTTGAAATGAAACAAATTGTATCCGAAATTGAAGGCGCAGGTTCGACGTCGTTTACGATTATCCTTTTTCTAGAAATATAAGCGTCATATTTTGTTACCAATTTACTAAATTGGGGAATGCAATTAAAAACAACGTATATTCCAAAAACACACCTTACAATAAATAAAGTTCCGTTTCATTGCTTATTTTAAATTCAAAATATATGTATTTTTTATTTTTTCATTTAAACGAAAAAACAAAATCCTATGCGTGTGTGACCTTCAAATGGACGCTTTGAAATTGGTCTTTCTAATCATATAGGGGAGCTGAGCTGGCTTTGTTTTTTTTTTTAATTTTTATTTTTGTTTTGTTCCGTTTTAGTTTCGCCTATTTTGTATTTTATATTTTTTTCGAGGTTAAGAAAATTTCTTTTTGTAACATAAAATTAATAGTTTTACACAAATAGATATCAGGAAGTTGTAGTATTTAAGTATTTTTTTTTGTTTTTTTTGTATTTGCTTTGGAATTAAAGTTTATATTTTTTTTTTTGGGTTTTGAGTTTAAATGGCTAGTTTGAAAATAGAAAAATGTAGATGTAAATATTGAGTGGGTGTTTTTTGTTGTTGGTTATATAAGATACGATTATTTTGCTGCAGGCTCTCGAAAAACATTACATGGATTAGTCGTCTCCGTAGTTCAGTTTACACTTTCACTTTCTCATTTTTCAGTATTGGATTGTATTGTATTGTAATGTAATTCCATCTGCACATACATATATACACACACATATACTATATGCACGCATACAAAAATACATGTATACAATACCATCAACGGTGTAGAGTGTAGGAAGAAGCAGTACTAGGGGTAGGTATTAGTAATAGTAGTAGTTTATTTTCAATTGATTCGGTTTAGAAATCGGTTTCGGAATTTGCTGCATTTCGTCGTTTGTTCATTTTTTGGTTTTTTTTTTGTTGTTGTTCTCATATATCAAGCAAGCAACTGGAAAATGCTTTGGATATAAATATATTTCTTTGATTGATGCCATACCAATTTCTTTGGTGTCTGATTGACAGCACACAGTTTTGCATTCTACATACTTTAAGTAAAATTTACTAATTTCGCGCTTTATTGATTTCAAAAATTTGATTGCTTTAGAATTTATCAGTTAACTTTTTTGTGCTTGAGCCCTGTTTTGGGATATTGGTTTTTATTTTTTTTTTTTTTATTTTTTTTTTTTTCCAATTGAAGTTTTCAAACGGCGGCACAGGGAATTTGATTGTGAGAATGTGGTTGGATTTTTTTTAATAGCCAATGCGAAAAAGAGAAACACGTTATTAAATAAATAAGTAAAGAATGCATTTCATCACACAACTACGAAGTTCTCAAAATAATTAATGGAAGGAAAAGCAAAAATCTGTTTTAAAAACAAAAACGAAATGCAACTACAAAAAACAAATACTGATGAATCAGTTGATGCAGTAAAATATCTATGTACTTTCTTAAAACTAAACAAAATCATAAAAGAAATTGGAAAATAATTTTAAGGCTTGAATGAAAAAATAAAAACAATAAACCCAAAAAAAAAAAATCGTATAAAATATAGAAAATAACAATTTTCATATAAGAGTGAAATAAAATTATGCTTGATTAGTTCAAATGCAAATCGCAAACATCATCTTGTACGCATGCTTTATATTTTTTATGTCATGCTCAATCGTCGCAGCAAGTAAAAATTATGATTTCTATGCGCATTTGTTTGTATGTATGTATGTTCTCATTATGTGGCACATTGTAAATATATCCCCCCAATCTCTATAGATAAATTATTATTTCTAAATGAATTTGAATACCACTCAAATACCTAAATTCGAATATCATAAATACATATACATACATATAGTGGATAAATGTATGTATTGTATATGTAAATTCTACAAGTATGCGGCATGTGCAAAATGAAGTAAAAGTAAATAAGGAAAAACATAATCAAAAATTGTATATACCATTGTCTTCCCTGTCCAGTCGAATTCTCCATCATCCACATAGCCCTTACGATCGAATAAGTCTTGAAACAGTCTTCGCAGAAACTCATAATCGGGCGTCTCAAAAAAATCTAATCGCCGCACATAACGCAAATAAGTTGCAAATTCTTCGGGGTGTCCATCGCAAAGCACCTAAAATATTTCATAGAATTTTAATGAATTCATATATCTACATACATATGTATATACAAATAATTTGTGTACAACATTACATTGAATTGTATGTACGTACATATGTATTTGCATTACATTACCTCAATGGGTGTTGCACGTTTTGTATCACCAATTTTTTGATATCTTTCTTTAAGTGTATCAGCCTTAAGGCCTTGCCACGGCAGTGAACCTCTTAAGAAATACATGAACATATGCCCTAATGCTTCTAAATCATCGCGCCTTGATTGCTCTCTGCCCATGTGTGTATTTATTGACATATAACGTGCGGTGCCGGTGAGAGATTTATGCTCCCGATATGGTATATGTCTATTTGTATCTAAATCAATGTATTCTTTGGCCAAACCGAAATCTATGGAAAGGAGAACAAAAAATAGATTATTAATAATGATTATAAACAAGTGATATATGTATAAAAAGTTTAAAGTGTCATCAGTTGAATGCTCGAATACGGACAATGAGAGTATACAAATCGAGCAATTATTTATAAAAAAAAAATTTTAAATATTTTATTTTAAATATTGCATACTTTTGGGGGCATCATACTGCATTTAAAATTATTGCATACTTTTATGTTTAGGCCGTCCTGTATCCAATGTTTGATCAATATCACAAACACTAGATTTTAACACCAGTCAAATTATTCGAAACATATTTTAAGCCCAATATAAAAGTAGTATAAAACAAAACCGCAATAAATTTCAATTCGAATCTGAAATGAGTCCATACACCAAAGGCGTCGTACAGTACAAAAAAAAAATACCTAACACCATTAAAGAGAATAAACGTAGAATAGATGCTAAATCACCACTTCAAAAAAAAAACAAACTAAAAAACTTATTTGACTAAATTTGTAATACAAGTCAAGTGTAAAATAATTGTATACTTTCTAACGCAGTGTTATAAAAAACACTCATATATGTATGTATGGTTCATAACAAAGAACATAGATTACAAATAACTTCTATGGCGTTTCGGTTCCTGTGACAAGAATTTTCTTTCAATTTCACCACACCAGAAACCAATTGGATCTAATCAGATTCTTATATCAATCAGCGAAAGTCAAATTAGTTCTGGTACGGCGAAATTGAACGAGATTTTCTGTTAGACGAACGGCGGGAGTGATGCAACTTATTTTTTATGTTAGTACTTTGTTCATACTCTCCACGAAAAAAATTGTTACTAAAACAAGGTATTTGAAATTAAAATTAAATTAATATAATTTGCAGAACATAGTTTTAATTGTTTTTTTTTTTTTTTTTTGTTGTCCCGAACTCAATGCCAGTTGTCACCATAAGCCAAATTTTTGCGGCATAAGTTTAGGCACAGTAGTTAAGACAATTGTCATGCGATGATCTGTCTGATGCCAGGAATGTTGTAGATAGTGTGCAAAGGGTCGAAGTGAATATAAAGCTTGATTTTCATTTGGTGAATTTTTCGAAGTCTAAATATGATACGAAATGGTAACATGTTGGCATTTTATAATTCTGGACTATGGACTGTTTTTATTTAACTGACATTTTTTGATGACAAATTTGACCTAATGAAAGCGCAGCATAAAAATGAAAGTTGATTAGATGCCCCTTTTAATAACAAATTGAGCTTACTGCGCCTAAAAATATGCGGCAAAGTCGGTTTTTAGCCCTCTAATGACGTCAATAGTCGCCGCAGTTGTTATGTCCTACTGAGTACATGACATCGACGTTATATTCAGCGACATAGTTTTAGTAAACCTGACAACTGTCAGCTCAATAAGTATTGGCTGGTCATCAGCATAGGGCGGTTAGCCTCCTATACTTACGTAGTCACAAAAATCATCCCATCTCGATTGTAATATGAAATTTTTTCGTTGTAATTTTAGGCACAGTATTCATCACAATAGAGATGAGATGATTTTTATAATTGACTAAGAATAAGGGCTGGCAATTGTTTTATTCTAAAATTGAACGTTGAACATTATGGTACCAAACCCTTAAATAACAATTTTCAAATTAATTGCTTGCTTAATTTCATAACATTTAAAAGTACAGGCCTTAATAGGTAAGCAGCTTCGAAACAAGGTAAATCAGAGTTCGGGTGGATTTAAACTGCATGTTTTTGGCGCGTCAAAGATTTTCGCCTATTTTCGGAAATTAATTACATTAGATTTTCAAGATAATTTAGAGTTTTAATAAATTAATTTTAGAGCTTTAAAAAATTTATTTTCCTTCCAATTTCGCTTCCGAAGTTAGCTATTGTAAGGACACCACATCTAGACAAATTTTCTCCAACTTAATTTTCTTTTTTCTAAGATTTAAACTTTAATGGGCTACAAAACTGCATACTCGAATTTTTTTGTTTTGTTTTAATTTGAAAGTAGGATGACAATTTTTCTAATTTTTATATATTTTGTGTGAAGTTTTAAAACTTGGATTTATGTAGTTTTTGTTAGAGAATTAATTACAATTTAGTAACTGAAAAGCAACGGAAATTAAATAAAAGTTAAATAAATTAGAGAAATTTTGTTTACATGTGGAAATTGGTATTTATTTTGCTGAAAAAGTATTTAGTGCATACTCCTAAAGTTATGCAAACAAATTTTATTTTAAAACTACAGATTTTGATAGTGGAATCAATTTTTGCAGACTTTTAAAAGTAAGCACTTAAAATATGTACACTATATACATACATACATATATTTCAAACTCAATTGAAAGAGTGCATATGTTCTTCATTTGAAGCATTTAAAATAAATTTTTGTTCAAACCCCCAAAAGTATGCAATATAATTGAAAATTGTCGTTGCTTTGGTTTGATAAATTTTTGGCTTCAATACTCACCAATTATGTGTATAATTTTTTCTCGCCTCGTCGATGTTCTGCCTATGAGGAAGTTCTCCGGTTTTACATCCCTATAGATTAAGTGCCGACTATGAACATATTCGATCCGGTGGAGCTGATTGTAGTGCGTTGTGAAGTGATGATTGAGGAAAACAAGAGTGTGTTAATAATATATTCCAAATAAATGAAAAAAACAACAACAAAGTGAAAAAAGAAATTTTAAATATTTTCGATATCACATGCTTATAAGATAATTTATTTAATTTTTATAAATTCAATGTACGCTATGTATGCCATAATTTGTTTCGTATCGCAATGAAATTAATAATATGCAAAACAAAATACAAGTGAGCAGAAAGTAAAACAAAAAAAAATAAATTAATTAATTAATTTTAAAATTAATGACATTAGATTAAAATAAAATGAAAGAAATGCTATGCTAACTGTTCTGATTTTTTTTTCGTGTCTCAACTAGCGTCTAAGCAATGGTTTAGATGGATAAAATAAATGCAAAATTATCTAACAATGGAGGCTTACGAAAGTAAAAATTTTTGGACTACTTTCTCGTGAGCCTTAGGTTAAAGCGCGTTGAAAAAAAAAAAAACAATTAAGGAATAATTTAAAAACTTAAAAATTTGTGCGAATATAGCCAATGGCTTGGGTACAAATAAATGATACAACAAAAACATATTAACGGAAACTTGAAACACGCAACTTAACAGCCAAGTTTTATAGTAAATCTAAATCATATATATTTCGAATACAATGTTTTTTTTTTTTTTTTTTTTTTTTTTTAATGCTAAGTCAACATGCAAGCAAAAATAAAAACTAGTAAATTATGCTACTTGCCAAAAAAAAAACATACAAAAAAAAATAAATGAAAGAACTACTTTTAGTGCAACTAAAGTGTTGGTTATTTACTTTATTTTGCGTATTCTTATATTGTTTTTTTTTTTCAATTCCATTTTTCTGAGTATCTCCGCTAAACTATGAATGGTATTTTTTTTTTTGCCGGCGTGACGTTTTTTATTTAAGTGTCACCACTAAGCGTAGACTACAATCGCGCATGTACCGTTAACTGGTAGCCAAGTGTTAAGCCACCGCCGCCACCCAATAGCAACAAAACTGATTAGTAGATCGCATGCACCCATACACCCAAACAAACATAGTACATCATGCTCGTCTCCTTTCTCATTCACACAACACACATTTTCGTGCACACCTGCAACTTCCAAAAAAAAAAAAAAAAAAAAAACAGGGCACTATTATCAATCTCTAAAGAGCTCTCAGCTGATGCAAAGTGTACTAAACTAAACCTAAAAGTGTGCTCTCTTCTTTAAATGACATACGAATGTGGTAACTAATAATTTGCTTTTAAACCTTTTTGCGTGACCTATTTTCAATCTTTTTTTGTTTGTTTTTTTTTTTTTTTGCATTTTTTGTTAGTAGCAATTGCATAAATAATTGATAAACTTAAGTGTAATAATAAGCGGAAAATTATATATTTATTTATTTATAGGCAAAAAGGCATATTAAAAATATAAAATTAAAGTTGAAAATTTTGATGAATTTGGAGTTTTAGGTATTTAGTAGTGCTGGTGAGAGGGTAGATAGTGGATAATAATTAGGTTGCAAAAAAAAAAAAATTTAATATTAATATTACATTAGCGCTGATGAAAACCCATTAGCAACCGGGTGGTTAATTATTATTATTCATTATTTGAATGCCTAGTGCGATTTTTTGTTTGTTTGTGGTTTTGTTTTATTTTAGCTTAGTTTGTTTTTAGCGTTCTAAATGGGGGTAGTTTTTGTTATGCTTATTTTTTGTTGTTGGGATTTTGAATTTGTATTTATTATTATTATTTTTTTTTTTTTTTTTTTTTTCTTAATTAAATTGTTGTGTGTACTTACTAATTGTATAGCTATCAGTAGTACTGTCTTCAAAGTGAATCGTCTGCCGCATATATCAAATAAATCTTCAAGTGATGGACCGAGCAATTCCATAACAAGTGCATTGTACTTGCCGCATGGCCCGAAGTAATATACTTCGGGTACACCCTCTGCTATAATAATAACAACAATTGAAGAATAGCACACTTTAACTTTCTTATTGTAAAAAAAAAAACACAACAAATTAAAAAGGTATTGTTTTTTTTTTTTTTTGGAGGATTTTTCAACAAAAATTATATAGACATGTAGGTATTGCTGATGTGGGGCATGTTATATTATATTATAAAAAATTAAAACAAAAACAAAAAATAGTAGTGAAAGTTAATGCAACAAAAAATATTTGAAAAAAAAACTACATTATTTTCTAGCCCTTTTTACGCTGCACTATGAGAGGTAGTTGATACCAAAATATGGGAAAAAGTCCAATTCATTAAATTAATAGATTAAAAAATAATTTAAAATCAATGATTTATAGCATAGGTATAAAAGGCCATGTCACGGCGGCATCCTACAATTTTTTATCCACATAAATAATACATTACAAAGTAAACAAAACTGTTATCATTTTTGTAAGCATACTTTCAGACTGAAGCCAATGGGATTAACAGTTAGAGCGATATGCAGTGGAGAGCATGACATTTGTCTTTTATATATTAGATATGGATCTTGAAATCAAATTCAAATATCTACACATACATATGTATGTATGTAACAAAACTTTGCTAATGATTTCAAGGAACTTTTAATATTAAACAGGTATCCATACTTGAAGAAGTGCACTTGCAAGAGTCAGAAGGCACTATTAGTTAAGTGGCCTGTAATAAATAATTATCTAAATTTTTAACAAATAAAAATTGACAACTTACAAATTTCGCAGTAAACAAAAATTCATTCACAATTTTAGCATCAGGGTTGCATTTATAGACAAAAATTTATATTACAGAAGTTAAAAAATGGTTTATTGGATTTTGACTTGCAAACGCTCCGAATCATTTTTTAAAATGGGGTTTCGCTTCCGTTTGGGAATCTTAAAATAAAAACGGTTCGGCAAACAGAGCGGTTTGGTTCGCTGCCAGTTTGCAGAACTGTTTAAAACAATGTGTAGAGGAAACTGTGAATGCGGAATGATTGAATTTTCTAAGATTTATTCTCTTCTGAATGAAAAATTTAACTCATGGTTACATTTTATTGTCAAGTTAAAGAAAATAGATATTGGCGATTTTTTTATATTTCAAATACCCCCATAGTGTGGCATGGTAAATTTTGAAGATTTATTTAATAGTTTTGAACTTTACGAGGTTCTTTGATTTGGTTGTGTTGGTAGCAGTGCTGATTTTATTAATATTACTAGACAGTTTAATTGGTAACATGTAACAGCCTTACGGCATTACGGATCTGCAGAGCGTGTAATTGGTTGGGAAACTTACACCAACATATTTCGGCAGGAGGTGGGAAATGTTTAAATAAACAGGTTAGTAATAAAATATTTACAGTAAATGTTTGAGGTAATAAACAGATGTTTTGAGAATTATAGGTGTTAGTACAATAGTATTTTACCTAGCCAAATAAAAATTGGGTATGCAAAAAAATCGCAAGCAAACGCAGCTTTTATTTTCTTTTTTTTTCTTTTTTGAAAATCTCAAATAGAACATTTATTTAATTTCATTGAAGATGACAATACGAAATTTAAAAAAGAAAATTATTTCTTTAAAGTTATAATATGCTAATATGTTATGCTAAAACGTCAAAGTCAAGTGTATTTTCTCAACAGCTGGATTGAATTCTAAACACAAAGTTTATCTTACTTCTATTTCTAAATGCACCACGAAGTCTGCACACACACATAAAAAAAATAGAATTTCTCGAAGCATTTTTCGAAAAAAGGTAGCTTCCATAAACTCACGCACTTGCTTATAAATACGGAACATATTCAAAATAAATTAATTTCTAAATTACATACACGTTTACTACTAGCATCACAGCCAAGAAGGGGTTTTGTGGTTCAAAGCACTCAGCCCCCTTCTCTCCAACGTTATATTTGATATGCATACAATATACTATAGTAAAACTAGCTCTATAGAAAAAATTCACATAATATCGAATAATAATATATACAAGTACATAGTATAACCATAACCCTATCAAAAAGATTGCTGAGTGCGCGAACGACAAACAAAAACAAAACACAAAACTCTTTTCACCTCCTACACATTTTCCTTTTAAAGAAATTTTTTTATCGATTAAATTGCTTGATAAATTCGTAAAGCAAATTTAACGCTAGAACTGATTATTTATTAAATAGTTTTGTTGACAAGATTTGAAAAAATTACAACAACGCTCAGTATAAGTTCCAGTAATATATGTACATTGTTGCCAATTTTTAAGCACTGTTGCCAATTTTCAAGCTTAACTAAACACTAACTATTTTATACAACTCCTCCACATGGTCACATCAGTATTAAAGCTACAAAAAAGGCTGAAGCATAGCGCGAAGATAGTAAAGAACACCGGTTGAGAGGTTGAACATGGCTAAGACTGTTCCCCTCTATACTAGGTTCTAAAATACAAGGGAATTAATAACGAAAGAGTTGACAATCTTGCCAAGAAGGGTGGAACCTTTAACGGTTAAGTTGTCAACCCCCTTAAGTCCCTCCAGCTGTGTGCTATCAATTAGCAGGAAAGATTCAGAAACTCCTAATCGGAGTGCTGATAAGACAAAGCTCTGGTAACACTACGGACATCGTTAGAAATAATTTAGTTATGAAGACAGACAACAGAATTTGTTGTATTGCAATCCAGCTCATAACAGTTCAATAGCAATGACCTTAATAATAAAGTTGGAAAATATTTCTTACTGAAATGACGAACAAAATATTGTTCAATTACTTTTACAAAACCACTTGTTTAAATTTCAAAAATCGTTGGTCCTTGAAAAAACCAAAATGCACCATACATTTTGCGACTACATAGTAAAGAAAACACGATAATCGGTTATCGAAAATGGTTTTATTGTTTTTCAAAATATTCTCCGTGAGCATCCATGTGTTTTAAACTACTCTTTCTGTTGTCGAAAATCGATGACCATGCAGTTTGTTTCTCATGTTTGGTTGCAAAAAACAAAAAAAAAGAGCGCATTGGGTGCCAATTCAGGGCTCTATGGTAGTCCCGATCAAATAGGCAGTTGTTTGAACCGATGTGTACGAGCTTGCCTTGTCATGGCGAAGAATGCTTCGTCGCCTTCTTTTTTAGTTTCCGGCTCATATGTTTAGATCCAAGATTCGTTGGTGAGCAAACTGTAAGACGATTGAATTGAATTTTTTAAACCAGCAGCAAATGCTTGAATATACCCTTGTCTCATTAATTCACATCGAAATTCGTAAAAATTTGTCACACGAAATTGTTATCGCGTTAATGCCAGACACTGAAAATAATACAACTAAGTATTATCTGAACGATAACACGTTTCAAGTTAAAAAATCTCCCAAATATTTCAACTCTTTGAAGATAAGACTAGATTTTATCTACCAACTAAAAAGTTGTCTAGTCGCCAAATTTACAAAACATTTCTGGTATACAAATTTTGATATTTCATGCGATATTAATAGGGGCCAGTGTTGTCGTTTTGGTTCAATTGGACCAAAATTGGTAGTTAAATTTTTCTTTTGTAGTTTAGTTTGTTGCATGAGACTTCTGGTTGTATTTTTTTTTTTTTTTTTTTTTTTTTTTTTTTTTTTTTGAAAATAGTTTTGCCTCCCAAATGCCTCATAAACCCAACCAAATTAACAGGACTTTAATCCTATAACCAATTTAAACTCCAGTAAATTTAATAAAATCTCATATTTATTGTTACAAAAAAAAAAATTGGTAATTTGGAACCTGAGGCTTTTGGATGGCTAAAAATATTTGGCATATATTTAGGGGACTCACAAAATGTCGTAATGTCATGAAAAGCTAAAAATTCAAAAATTCAAAGTTATGTTATTTCAATACCTTTTTCTTTGCAATCCAACAATAGCAACAGAAAATTGGGTAGGTTACTTCAAAATTTTATAATTTATGACTTTACGGCGTGTTACGACATCTTGTGAATCCCCCAATTGTAAAATAAAAGACTAATAAATTGCAAGATCGTATAACTGGCGAGAAAGTATTCCGCTTTTCGGTTATTCATTGTTCTCTGATTTACTTTCTGCGGGCCAGTAGACTCAATCGATCGGAAATCTCTATATTTTCGGCGAAAGATTATTTAAATTTTTCTAAAACAAAATCAAGTTCGTAGCACAATTTGTTTCATGTTTAGATTGGCTCTTTGTGTCTTCAATCTATATACATACATAGCTTCTTCACGCCTCAATCTTTGATTTTCCCTTGTTCTTTTGACTACTATGACGCATTCGAACGCATTATTCGTTCTGATAAAACTTCAGTGGCTATATACTCCTTTAAAGTAATACAAATATTTACAAAATGTGACGTAGACATAATCGTGCAATTTAATTTTTAAACAGCAACTGTTAGCGCGCATCTACATATCTTGCTTTATGTAATCCAAACTCTAAAGGTAAAAATGTTTTCAATGCCAATACCGAACTGCAAATTCAACTGATATTTACAAAACAAAAACCAATAAACAAATACCGATTGAATACCATTGATGGCGTTTTGTTCCTAAAGAGCCCAATACACGCACTGATTTATCATACAAACAACTGAGAGAGAGATATGATGGAATCTGGAATTTTATAAAAGGTATTATCATTGTAATTTTATAATATTTCGAAAGAAGAAGCTCATAGAAATTATTGTTGATATTTCCAAAGAAGTATTTCCCTCAAAGCTGGCAATTCTTGTAGAAGACGTCGGAATCGAATGCACCGATTATTAGCTACAAATAGACCGTGTACTTGCAAATAAAATCATATTTTTTTTTTGTTGCAAATTTCAACTTGTTGAGCTACTTAATGAAGGTTATCCAATTTCCCTAATTTGCCAGAAACTTCAGTTAGTTGTACAATAAGCTGAATAATAAATCATTGTGTGTATGGGGCGCTTAAGTAAATGTAACACTAAATACAAAACCGGAATATTTTATTAGTAAGAACTATACAAGGAATAAGTGGGAGAGAATAAAAAACGTAGTCGCACAACAAAATTAGAGGTGTTAGTATTAAATATATTCTATAGAAAGAGGAAATTAAATAGTGATATGTTTATTTGTTATAAAGGTAACCGTAGATATAATTTTTTATATTTACATATGATAATTGTTTTACAAAAATCTTACGATATCAAAATTTAATTCAACATTGGCTGTTGCGTTGTTGTTTCGTGGAAGAAAAACAGGGAAGCGAGCGGAAGAGGGAAACCAGCTCAACGGCCGCTGATTGTGGATAGACATGCATAAAATACAAACATAGTACTTAGGGGTTCTAGAAAATCGATCCTCGTAGATGTACTCCATACAATATGTGAATTATTGTTATACAATTTTTTTTGTATGTACTTCTATTCTTAGAGTTTGTATTGATTGAGTTTAGTCACGCGTGTTTTTTTTTGTTTTTTTTTTTTTTGTTAGTTTCAATAAAATATAAACAAGCTAATAAAAATGATAGTAGCTACGAACCTAGTAGAAGTTGGGTATTCTTATTTTTGAGGTTAGCAAAAAAAAAAAACAAAAATTGTAAATCTAACTTTAAACTACAGCAAATATAAATCTACATAACTAGGTCTAAATCTAAAACCGAGGGCAAGGCAACTCAAAACTAAATTTTTTATATTTACAACACTAAAATAAATTTTTGTTTAACTCTAACGGTAACGCCATTTACAAATAATGCTACATATAAACTATAAACGAATCAACGAAGTTATTTAATTTGAATAGCAACTAATAATGGGCAACTATTTTTTTTTTTGGTAAAAATGTTACTACAATTGACCAAAGCATAAAATTATAATTTTTTTAAATTTGTATTTATTTTTTTTTTTTTTTTTTTTTTTTTTTTTTTTTTTAAATACTATATTAGTTCTTTCCATCTTAAAATAATAAAACCTTATGCATAGTGTTTCGTTAAATGAAGTGAATGATTTCACATTCCAGGCGCTACAAATTGCAAACCAATTTAAGAAAATATTATTGGAACAAAATGAACCTAATAGGAATTTAATGGAATTGGCACGAAAATAATAGAAGAGTAAATTAACTAGAAAATCACCTGAATGACCAACTTAATGACCAGAATGTGACCTATTCCTAACGAGAATAAAAAAAAAGAGTCGGAACTCCAAATGAAAATAAAAGCGAAGGAAACAAACTTATAATATAAAACGAGCAAACTAAATTGTTATTGAAATTGATAGGGACACAAAAAAAAATGAGCAAACCTCTGAAATAAAAAATTCAAGCAATCAAAATTAAAATAAACTTAGAAAACAATATTTAAAGAGCGATGCATACACTTGAAAGTAAAAAAGTTTAATTTTAACTCACAAAATTTGTTTTTATTAATCACACTGTACAACAGTCAAAAAAAAAAACTCTGACAACGGATTCCGGTAGAGGCGACCCAAAAACGAAATACCGAGTATCGGCAAATTGAAAGTTTGCATCAAAGTTTTCACCCTTTTTCACATTTTTATGTTAAATCGACGTCCTAGCAAACCAAGTGATTTTATCATTTTACTGTAAAATACGGCGTGGAAATTTTTTTTCAAACAGACACCACAAATTAATTACTCATAAAATTCAACCGTAAATCTCAGAATACACCCAATTTCAAAATTCAACTTGAACGCCAGAAATATATAAGACAAAACTGAAAATTGATTTAAGGGTTGAAGATTTATTTTTATTTACTCATTCAAAACTGCTACTAAAATCTCTTACCAATCCAAATGGAATAAGGGAAAATAGATGTGTTGATTTTGTTATAATACATATTCGCATTGTTTTACATGATAAAGTTTTTTTCATTAATGTTTTTGAAGTATATAGTTTGTTATATAACAAAAATTATATAAATTGAAGTTTTGAACTTTTTAAAAAATTTATAAAATTCGAAAAATTTTCATAAAATTTCTAAACTTTATACAAATTGAAATTTCGAATTTCAAATATTTATAAAATTCGAGAAATTTTCAACGACAAAAATTCAGAATTTTTAGAAAATTTTTGGGTATCTAGTTTTATAGCTCGTTTAATTTCGTGTAAGTCTTAAAAAGCAAGGAATATCTCCTAATGAGCAACAAAACTGGATCTCCAGAAGTTTTCTACAAATTTTGATTAAAAAGTTTTAAGATTTGATGAAAATGTGTCGAATTTTAAAAATTAATTTTTTACGAAGCTTGATATTTAAATTGTTTTGCTTTTATTATAGAAGAAACTATATATATGTATATTTATTTTATAATGAGAAATATTGCGAGTATTATAAAAAAAAAAGTAACCACGTGGTCTCATGTCAGCTTTTTGAGTCCGTTGAGAATCCGTTGCCAGAATATTGTTGTTTTGTAAAGAGTTTGAAATTGTTGTACAGCGTTACGCTAAAAACCGAAAACTACTTCTTCACAAAATCAAAATCAAAAAAAAAATACAAAAAAAAACGGCAGTTGAGACACTCATTTGCATTTAATTATCAGCTATATAGTTATATAAAAAAAAATTATTATTAAAACCACATACATATTTTAAATAAAGCGCTATTTTAAACTGCAATAACTTTTAAACTGTAATAACTCTTAAGCTATAAGCCTTATGGTCGTAAATCATTTTTTTTTGCATACATTTAGGCGCGTCACATTTTAAAAGCGAAACAAACTAAGCCATATTCTCAGAGCAGTGAGGTAAGAATGAAAGAGATTATGGTCAGTAGGCGATACATCTTAACAAGAGCTAAATATGTGACAAATTTGGAAGACGAATTATTAAAAAGAAAATTATATTTTCAAGGTACCAAAGCGATAGGGAGAAACAGGCAAGTGTTTTCCTTACCATATGGATTATATCACCCATATATGCAATCCCTCAAACTTTGAATTCAAACGAACTATTCACGGAAATAACGTTTTTTTTTTTTTTTAAATTTCGTTTACAAAAATATGTCTAATCAGTTGAAGTAATATTTGTACCAAATTTGGTAGTTTGATAAAATAGTTTTGGAGATCTAGCTAACGGGTCTTTTATTATAAATTAAAATAAAACGCAATAATTTAAAAAAAAACTATGTGATTTTTTACTCTAATATAAATCATAAATTTTGAAGTAGATGATGGAAAACAATATCTTCCAAATGTACACCTCGACTCTTCTTACAGAGTGCTATTCTTTTAATGAAGTTTTTTATCACATTTTCGCTCTAAATTTATTCAGAGATAATCACTTTATCTTAATGTATCTCCAAAGGAAACAGCCCAATAGTGTTATATACCACGATATCGGAAATTACACATCCAGGGATTTTTCAAACAATAGAGCGATTATTTCACCAGCTCTGTGGCATGTCACAACGTCGACAAGTTCTCTTGGAGTTTCGAAGTTTCGGGGCTTCAAATACGACAATTTCGTTGTTGGTTTGTCAGCTAAGAGAGAGGAGATGAGCTTCGCCGCCAAGTTTAATTTTTTTAATGGCGTAAAAAGGATACATATTTTCATCCCTAACGCTATCCTGCGTTTTGAATTGCAGATAATTAGATCTTAGATCTTGTAATTGCTGAACTATAGAATTTTTGGCATTATGGCCGATTTTCTCTGTGATATTTAAATTTGGCTCGAGTAAGGACGAAGGGAAGAACAGAGCGACGGCTGGTAATAAGAACAAAGACAAGTGTGCAAAAGTGAGTTTGGGTATAAAAATAAAAAACTGAAATGTTTCATTCAGAGATCTATGCAGTCTATTTTTTACATTCATAATGTAAACGGAAGACTGGAAGAGTAATTTGGGCAACTGCAAAGTGCTGTACTTTCCGGGGCGAAGAGGAAAATAGAATTTCCTGAGGTTGTGAAAGACGAACTTTTACCAATCCTCCAGAGAGACCCGGTCATATGTCTGCCCGATTCGAAAAAGCGATCAAATATTACTGCACTAGATGTGCAGCTGATGAATAAAACCGAGTCTATTCAGCACCTGTCATATCGAAGAATAAAATTTTGACCATTATGCTTTCGAAGATCTGAACAAAATGTTGTAAAGTTTTGAATCTAAAACTCCACACCAAAGTGTTCAGGCGTTGTGGTTTTCGAAGTTGATCAGGTTTTATAGGCGTTTCAGTCGTTAAAATTTGGCAACTGCATACGATAATTTTCTGTCTTGATATTTTTCGCAATGTTTACATTTTACAAAAGGGTCTGTTCGATTGCACTAGTTGGATGGAATTTTTTTCACCTAATGAAGATTTGATTATTTTTGGAAAGATATAGATAAATTGTACCGTTTTTCCATTGCTGTTCTGCACTGTTCTACTTTTTCAGCGCATTCATCGAACAGACCTAGGTGAGGTTAGTGAGGTTAGGTTTAACAGACCTAAAATTGCACAAAAAATTCTGGAGAAGAATTTTCAGTAAAGTAATTTATCGATTAAAAAAATGTGTATCCGATGAAAACAAATCTTCTTATATCAAAAAAGTTTAATTAATTTATATAAAGGGTATTTTTTAGACGTATGGTTTTCAATGAGGCAATACCTTTTTCGGTTGGTCTTTTTGACTGCTTGCTGTTACTTGATTTATACTCAGTTTGGTTTGGCATTTCATAATGAACAGACTTACTGCGGAACAACGTTTGCAAATCGCGCAAATTTATTACAAAAATAATGGCTCAGTTCGGCGACGCATCGCAAGAAAATTTTGTTCAGCGATGAAGCTCACTTTTGGGCAGAGGAAATCATTGGCCCATACTTCTTCAAAAATCAAGCCGGTCATAATTTTGCAGTCTATTCACCAGAACTACTAAGTTCGAACTGTGTATGTTCGAAACAACTGTTCGTCACTAGAGTCTGGAGCGTGGCAAAAAGTTAAAAATTCGGGTAATTTTAGGCAAGCTGGACTTTTCGGACTTTATTGTTATGGAGGTGTTTTCGTAGAATTTCTTCAAGTTAAGGCATAACGTTTGGCATATGCCGTAACGACTAAAAAAAGACTGGTGTGAAGATCCAGCTTAGGAGGATGGGATTTTTTTAAATTTAAGTTAACATTTCTTTCAAACAAAAAAAAATTAACTTTTCTTCGCTTTCTAGATTGATTTCTCTCATATGTATGAGACATTCCTCTCAGTTTCTAACTTCACCTTTTCATTGATCTAGCTTTTCTACTCTGATAAAGTCAGACTTTTTAAGCAATTTTTCGCCTGGGATTTGTCTTCTTTACTTGCTCTCTAATTTCCTGTAACTATTTATTACTAAATCAGTAATCAATATTTACTATTTTTAAAAACATAAAAGCAGTATAGCGCACACATAACTTATCTTAAACACAAAATTTAATAGAGTTAAGTAAAAAAAAACAAAAAAATAAAATATATATAGCTCAGTTTATACGGTTACGAAACAAAGTACTCATACAATACGTAATTTAAGTTATGCATAGCATGAGAGTAAAAAAGATAACAGGAAAAAAATAATAATTAAATAAAACGAAAGTGAGCATACAGAAATTATAAATCAAACATAATGGTAAACTTACAAGTTGCTTAGATATCATCAGTACAGTCTTAAGAGAAAATTTACGGGAACAAATATTGAAGAGATCTTCTAAGGACAGTCCCAATAACTCTAATACCATGGCATTATAACGGCCACCACATGTGCCCAGATAATACACACGCGGTATACCCTCTGGGCAGTCATCTACGTCGTTACAATTCAACAACAAAGTGTTTTGTTTTTTACATTTTTCATTTTGTTGTGTGGTGTTTTTTTTATTTTTTTTTTTTTTTGAGAATTAAATAGTTGATTGGGTCCAGGGTAACGGGCATTAGAGCATAAATTCCAAGCGTTTCATCATCATACAGCAAGCAATATAGGTTGAGGGTGATTGATTCGTCGAATTTCGAGGTATTGGTGGCGAGTATAGGACGGTTGTTTCGATTTTGTTTTTTCGGTTTTCAGAATGGTGTGCGATGTTGAGTTTACATTTTTCGTTTTCAAAAATTCATTTTTTTAGCAATAGTTGGAAAAGTATGCACGCAGCAACAGCAACAACATTTATGTAAATGCCATAAATAGCAACAAAAAAAATGAAATAAATTTTATACAAATTATTCTCGTTTATACACGACTACAATCGTTATATTCTAGCATATATACTTATATATACAAAGTTTGAGGAATGTGTGATTGTTTTGGAAAAAGTACTAACAACTAAAGATTTTTTGTTTTTTTTTTTTGTATTTTTTGTTTCGGTAGCTTAATTCTAGTGCGGTTTGTCGCTTTCGAGATTCCTTCAATTACTCACTTGCGTACCGAACTTCGAAATATGTTCGAGAAAATCTATTTTTTTTTTTTTGACTTAGCTTATTTAAAATTAATATTCTAGCCGCCTTATTTTTTATACCAAATGTGCTTTTTTTATTATTTTTTTTAATTTATTTATTTATTTTTTATTTGAAGTTTTTTTTTTTTTTGAAAAAAAATTAGAATTAGCGAAGGCGATAACGATGCTAAACTTTGAATTTAATAATGACAAGCAAAGTTGATAAGGATTTTCGTAAAAGAAGAAAAATTTTGTAAATAAAAAGCATGCGAAATAAAAACAACCAAATAGGATTACGAAGAGGGCTAGAGTGGTGTTGTGTGAAATCGTCGCAATAAATATTGAAACATAGAAGGCTAGAAGGAGTGTGGAAAATCTTTGAAAACTGACTTAATTGACATTTACCTACCGTACTTGAGCTTCAACAACAGCTCAAAAGCTGTGTAATCGCTAAAATACACAGAGCGTTTTTTATAATTCAAAAGCTCAAATTAAAGCTTACAAATCAACTTTTTTCCTAATATAAAACTAAAAAATATAACTGAGTAGACTTTAACCAGCTTTCTACCAAACGCCATGTGGGCAGATACTAAAAAAAATCAATCGTTCAATTAACATATAAAAGTATGGAGGAAATTTCTTCTTGAGCTTTCACCTTTTCCTCGATCGACTATGTGTTTTTTCCGTTAGATATATGTAGCTAACGGATAACCATAAGCCTAGAGTACTGAGAAGCGTTCTAAGAAAAAAAGGAAAAAGAAATATTTTGCAGAAAGCTTTTTAGAAGCCGTTATAGCTTTCAAAAGTCAAAACTTTTTAATAATTTTGTTTTCCGGAAGTTCATACACAAACTTTAAAAAGCTTTCATATTTATTGTCTACATCTTTCAAAAAAAATCCCGGACTAAATAGTTAATTTTATTTAAAATTAGCATCGGCTGCATTGGTATTTCAAAGGCGGTCGATTGAAAAGAATTGCAGATTAAATAAAGACTGCCTGATGCAAAAAGAGAATAGTTTGAATGAAATTAAATTGAGATATATTTAAGCTAAAGCGTGTCAAACCGAAAGTGTGAGCTTAAAAAAGGGATTTCTAAAAAGCTTTTAAATTTGAAAGCTTTCAAAAACGCCAAAGCTACATACCTAGAGTAATTGCAATAAGGGAGGATCTTTCGTTCACAGATACAACGTTTACTTAACATTTATTACACATACTTGATCTTACACTATAAATCGTTCTCGAGTAGCTCTTTATCGGAGCTTTCAGAAAGCTTCAATGTAAGTAGACTTTAGCCCAAACTAACCTATGCAACTTGACATGAACTTTCTAATTGAGTTTTTATTGCCGAGTTTTTTAAAAGCTTCTTGAAGTTTCGATTACGTAGACATAATTAGATTTTCAACTCCGCCATCTGTTTATCAGCTTTCAAAAAGATTTTTGAATCCAACATCCAATTATTAACTCTATCTCTATCTATCTCTATCTCTCTCTGACTTGAATGCGCAAAAAACTTTATTGATAAACAAAATTTTACGCGAGTTTAGAAACCAAACTTTTGAAAAATTTGCCCTACTAATCATAATATTTGTTTCACTTATTTGGTTGTTTTTATTCCAAAATATTAGTACTATTTTAAGCTAGAAATGAGTTAGGCTATCTTTTTTAGAATTTAAGGTTTCTAATCAGCAACTTAATTAATTTAATTGAAATGCAGATTTTTTCTCCTTGATTTTTAGTTAAAGGACTGAAGGAGGGGAATTAAAAGGTTTTAGGTAAAATAAATATTCATTGTTAATATTTTGATAGAGAATATGAAATCGATTACATACCATGTGATCCTAATAGTTTATAAAACCTATACTCTAAATGTAGTTGTGGAGCCTTTGACTTCATAGGCTCCATTTTTATTGCTACGTGTTCATTGTTGTACAGATTTTTGCCTGAAATGAAGAAAAAAACAGGTATATTAGATAAAATAATTAAAAATTGTATAGCTTTTGTACATATTAAAAAAAAAACATAGAAGTGTTTTTAAGAGTTTACAACTTTCGAGCATTGTTAATAGTGAGAAAATCCATATAATGCATATAAATTGAGCAGGCGTCAAATTTTAGTTAATATTTTGCCGAGTACTAAACTAAATATGGAATTCACCACACATACGTGAATCGCCACATTAATAAATTTAACAGTTGAGAGAATCAAAAGCATGCGACTTCCCCGGACCGCTAATCGCTCCCAGTGAATTTTACACAATCAATTGGTCGATTCACAAAAATTCACAATGCTCAATCTTTGCTCAACCTTATCTAACTTTTCGGTGTTTCTTGATTTTCATTTATGCTTCGAATACTTTGGGTACGACTGACAACCGATTACACGACTATAGTTTTATCGCCGGTAGCTCACAACGTCGGGTACTCAACAACATTACCACTTAATTCTGATATCAATAAAAGAGATACATTATTTAACTGTAAGAAAAAAAAATACACAGTAGATAGTAATTTTCCCTAAGGAGCTACGCTCTCCTTAGCTCCGGTGGAGCCTCTGTCGCCTGTCAAAATATAAATAGATCTAGTATGACTACAGCTACAATTTTAACTGCTAATTTTTTTGCCACGTCGTCGTTCTTTTCAAAGTGTTGAAGCTGCCAAGGTAGAGAGAATCCAAGGGTTGGGTTCTTTCTCGTTCGCTCTATCAAAGAACGTAGATCCACGTTCTTTGCCTCTATGATGGCATCGCACACAGTTTTCTCTGATTACTTTTTGCTCTCGTGAGAATAATGAGTGAGTAGCAAACGAGAATACGGGAA
This sequence comes from Anomoia purmunda, assembly GCA_951828415.1. Taxonomy (NCBI): domain Eukaryota; kingdom Metazoa; phylum Arthropoda; class Insecta; order Diptera; family Tephritidae; genus Anomoia; species Anomoia purmunda. The sequence goes on from OX639993.1 coordinate 23,947,677, forward strand.
CGCAAAAAAAACACTTTTGTAATGAGTGGCGAGAAATACTTGGCGAAAATTATAATTTCATTTATTAAAACAGCTGTAGAAAAAACAGTTACTTTCTCATGAACTTCGTTATTTGATAAATGTGCGAAGCAAATGCTAATAAAAAAAATGTTGAATATTTTCTCTATTTGATTTCCACGCTTTTTGGCAATCAGCCGCCAAAAGCAAAAACAAAATACATGCATTATTTTTATTTGTAGGATCAACATTTCCTTATATGAATTCGGCTTACCAATACAACCAAGGCGAATTCATATAAGGTCGTGTTCAGAAACCCCTCACCTTTCGTAACGCGCTATAGAGTAGGACCCCTAGTAAAACACAGCGAAACAAAGACATGACAATTAATCTGCCCCCCATGTTTTCCATGGAATGTTATCAACACTTCCAAAATATTGGTACGCAAAAATATGCAGACGTAGTTTTTATAGCAATACATTAATTTTGTTTATTTTTTAACATTTCAAAGTAAGACAAATAGTATAAAATCGAAAACATTAAATATGCTAGTTCCAAAGTTAAGACACTCCCATTGAAACACCCGTTACTAAGAAAGTATCCAAGATGTATGCTATCATTAGCAGTAACGGAACAAACCAAATGCATTCAAAAAAAAGTCACACAAATCAATAAGTTATCAGGCAACGTCAATTACAAAACAAAAATATAAACAGTAAACATCTGAAGGACAACAAATGGCTGTGCGTCACAGTAGCATAATAAATGTCGTCATCGAAATATACAAACATTTAGGTCCAGTTTCTTCTCAGTCGAAGTTCCAAGTCAATTTGAATTAGAAATTTATGTTCAAAAGTCCTTTTAAATGTTTCAATAAATGTTCAAAGTGGAATTCGCATTTCAACATTTGAACGACATTAATAGCTTATTTCAAATTTTTAAACTTTTTTTGTTCTTTTGTTTTTTTTTTTTTGACAGTGTGAAAAAATTATATACGTATACTTTTTTTTAACGATTTTCCATCATCCCTTGTCAAGTTTAATTTGTTTCTCAGTGAACGAGAAACAGACATAGACGATGACACAAGGACGAAACCGGTTTGTCTCCAAACCAAATTTGACAAGTGATGGCGGAAAATCATTACAATATATAAGTACATACATCAAAAATGTTGAACTCTGACTGGGAGGAAACCGATCGTTAAAGTCCTGCACAAATACATACATACATACACACACACACACACATATATATATCACATATATCACATATGTACATCATGCACACATCTCCACGTCCAATCATCCAAATTGAGCAGGCAACAAATATGTGGATACGAGATGAATTTCTTGGCGCACACCAGACCCAACGTCGACATGCGTATGTATGTATATATGCAGATATACATACATGTGTACTATACGAGGACAATAACATATCGCGAAAACATTGCATTCGGTCATTGATTGCGTGCAGGTTCTCCGCCTACCTGCTGCAGCGGTGCTGCCAGAACTTCCACTGCCGCTGCCTGTTGAACTGAGTAGAGTGCTGCTGCTGCCGCCAAAAAAGCACATGCGCCGACCTAATAGCCAAGAATTGCAGAAAAAAAATGCATTCAGTTTTAATAGCGCTCTCTCTGATACACCCCGGTGCACAACTATAGACCCGCACCACATATTCATTACCTTTGACACTTTCTCCCTTTATTTTAGTTAAATTATTATTTGCTTTGTTTATTCCTCAACAAAATCAGTTTAAGTTAAAGTTTAAACAAAATTCAACAAATCAAAATTTTAAACTTTGACCAACGGCTTTTTGTTTTTCATATAAAAAATAATTCGAGCACGCATTATCCGGAAGAAACTATGGAAGTTGTAAGGAAAAAAATTTGCAAACATCGACGCAATTTCTTAGGCAGTTGAAACTTGCACTTACATACATATTATAAAAAAAAATTGCTAAAAAAGAATATAAAGAAAAAACTCAATTTCGATGCTTAAATTTGCACAAAGTTTGAAACATTAATTTAAATGGTTTTTTTTTTTTGTGTGAAATGAACTGTATTTAAAAGGAAAATAGAATTAAAATTAAATAAAGAGAAATAATTTGTTAATATGTATCATAGTTACGCACCGGGGTGTATATGCTTTATTTTTATTTTTGTATGCGAAAAATCGTTTGCATCATAGTCGTCGCTTTCAAAGATTTAAAAGTTTAACTGTCAACAGTCACTGTAATGAACGATGGCTCGAAATCCCACCAACTCAAATGCACATTTATTCAGCATACAAAAAAAAATGTCAAAATGTGAATGTCAATATGTGAATTGGCGTATCAATGTATGAGAAGACTCTCAACAAAAGACAAATAAATAGAAATGTCTCCATTGACACTTGCAAACATTTGGCATCGGCAATTTTGATAGCTACATATGTTATATATAGAACAAGAATGGCCGTTATCAGATAACGGAATATTTTAATGAAGGAAAAATAAGAATAGATTTTCATTCGTTATTCAAGTAATTTTGAAAGACGAATAGATTTTCACTCGCCATTTGTGATAACGAATAAATTTCCATTCATCATAAAAAAGTGTTGAATAAAATGTATTTTTTATTAAAAACGTACGCATTGCGACATGTAGCAATATTGCAATAATACAATTTTTTAAATAATGTGGGGAACACCTGCATTTTAACAATTTTACCATAATAAACAAGAAGTGAAGGAAAACTAATCAAATGAATTACCACAAAAACAAAAACGATGATGCAATCTAGTCTAGTTAGTTGGCAATCAATATGGATATCATATGTATCATATGGAGCAGTGAGGTATAACAAATACCTGCTACTGGAGCAATGAGATAAGCCTCTTGACCACACTAAAGGTTAGTTTATTTAATATGGCTACTTTCAAAATTGCACTATCAGTTCAGTTTAAAACTTCTAGTTCTATCAAAAGTAATTGGGCTGTGATCAATCCACCAAAACCAGATAAAAAATAATATACATTATTTTCAAATAAAATAAATAATACATATACAGTAGTTCAAATCGAACTCGTACAGTGAGATTTTTTTTTTTAATATTCACAATGCATGAAATTCTTTCTTTTTCATAAATTTTTTTATAAAAATATAATTCATTCTATAACTTAAACCATATGAATTAACATTTGCAAATGTATACAAATTTCCAAAAATTTAAAAAACTTACAAAAATTTAAAAAATTTACAAAAATTAAAAAAAAATTCACTTTTAATCAGATTTACCAAAAACAAAAGTCGCCCATTTTTACCGCTAGACCCTTTTAGAGCTCCAATATACCCTTACACAAAATTTCAAGAAGCTAAGTGAACTATAGATATTTTATACCTCGAAATTTCATTTCTAGCCCACAGTGCGATGATTAAAACTAACTGATTATGCAAAAACATACATACATACATGCATACACACTATATACATATGTATATAGAAACTACTACATGACCGCCAATCTGTACGCTTTCAAACAAACCAACAAAAAAACAACAGCTGGTAATAAAAAAAAATTTGTATAAAATAAATACGCTGGGCATGGAAAACTAATAGTCAACAAATTGCTGATTGTAAAATATGATGAGAAAAGAAAACGCTATTATCGCTCGTCATCAGCACCGCTGCCCACTGGCACGGCACTGCTGCTGCTGCTGTAGCCGCTTCTGCTATTTGCGCAATTAAATAAAACTTGTAAATAAATGCAGCGTAAACAAACATTATCATTGAAAATATAAAAACAACAAAAAAATTTAAATAAAAATGAATAATCGCGCAAATATGAATGAATCAACATTATCATATTAACGCGAGAAGGTCAGAGGAGTAGAAGAAAATATGAATATTTATATAAGAAAAGAACAAAAAAACTGTCAGAATAGAATGTACAAATCGCACGCACATAACTTATTTACTAGGTTATGTTTAAAACCAAACAAACAATTACTAAAATTGAAAATGTAAATTGAAATTGTGTCAATGACTAAAGCCAACAGCGTTGCTAAGCTAACGAGTGAGGGGGGAGGTTCCAACTCAGCTCATTCGCGCGCTGTTATTGTATAAGTACTTGCATATACATATTTACCATAGATCAGGCAGTCTATTATTTCATAATTTTTTTTGTTAGATTTATTATAAAGTTCGAAATTTGTTCGTAATTTTTTTTAGTATTTCTAGAATTTTTATAAATTTGCTAGAAGTGTTGAAACTTTAACTTGCATGGTTTTTGTAAATTTGAAAATTTTTTAAATATTAGAATTAAAAAGTTAGAAATTTGTATCCCATTTTTTTTTTTTTGTTTTTTTTTTTTTTGAATTGGTTGAATTTTTTACAATTTGTTTGAAAGTTTGAAACTTCGCTTTAAATGGTTTTTATTTTAGCACGAAATTGAATGAGCTGTTAAACTGCATAATAGAAAATTTTCTAAAAACTCAAATCAAAAAGTAAAAATTATCTTTGTAATTTTTTGTTTTGTTTCTTGAATTTTTAAAAATTTTCCAGAAAGTTTAAAATCTTGGCTTACATATATCAGTTTTCTAGTTTGTTGCATTTTCTAGAAAGTTTTAAACTCCGACTTTCATTCATTTTTATTTTCGTATGAAATTGAATCGGTTTAGTTGAAAATTTCCTAAAAATTCATTTCATTGAACCCATTTTCTCTCGTTCTCTCTTTTAGAGCGTAAAATGTACAATGATCGAATGTTTAGTATTAAAATGTGTCCGTTTGAGGATACGCGAGAGTTGCCACCTGGTTAAAACGAAAATACAAAATTAATAATAACAATGTGGCTGTTAAACGAAAGAGTTTCAAGAAAGCTTTATTTTAAAATTATTTTTGAGGGGGTTGCCACATAATCAAAAAGTCAACTAAATTCATTTATCAAGCTAAATTCAATTTTTCGACATGGGATTCCAACGAAATGGGATTAAGAAGGCTTAATAATGAAATGTTTTCAAAGGGTTGCTACCACCTTAAGAAGATTAATTCAATTCAGTTATTAAGTTAACTGAGATTTATAAGATGAAATTTTTAAAGAGAGTTGCCACATGTCTGAAATAGTTTATAAATATTATTGACAAGTTAACATAAATGATATTATGTATTACTGATACCACACGAAAAAGGTTTAAGAAAAAAAATATTTTCGAAAATCTAAATTAAATTTATAAATTAACACACAAAAGTATTAACAAAAAAGTTATTTCGAAAATGTAAATTAAATGAAATTTTAAAGCATATGTACATACATACTATGTATAATCGAAAGGGTAAAATATTTTTGGAGAGTTGCCACATGCTTAAAAATATTAATTTTATTTTTTGAGCGGTTGCCAACTGTTTGAAAAATTAATTAATTACGTATGTGAAATCAGAATATATGTATTTAGGTATTTATATATTTCCACCAAATTATTTTAAGATAAAAAAAAGTTGCCACCTTTCCAAGGTTACAAAAATGTATACTTTTTCACCAGTTTTATTAAGTCAGACTTTTGAATAGGGTTGCCAACTATAACATAATTTTGTAAAATCTACATGTACAGTGTCTGATATATCGGGTTGAATGAAATCGAATAGAATACAGTTTGCCACTTATTTCGTATGTTTCATTTAATAATGGAAAAAAGTATAGCTCATTCTCTAGCATAAACCATATAAATAAAAGTTTCAAACTTTTTAACGACTTTCAGAAACATTCAAAAAAAGTTTAATCAAATTTTCAAAACTTTTTTATCACAATTTTTAGAAACTTTTTGGGTATGCTGTTTTGCAACCAATGCAAAATTCGCGTTGATTTTTAAAACTGAATTTTTGCTTTGTAGCAAGTAAAACTTTTTAATCCGAATGCCTTCAGTCTGATGAGTTCATTACAGTTTGATTTCAATCCAATAATTTAAATAAATGAATTTGAAACAAGAATTTCTTTTGTTAAAATTAATTGAACTATACAACGAAGTATACTATTCGGACATTTAAATACTTTTTATTTACTTTTCAAAGGCACCTGGCTCGGATTTGGTACATTCTCATCTCCTTTGGGGCATTTAAGGCAAAAATTGGGTACAACAAAAAAATGTGCATATGGCAACCACGGCCATTGGAATCATTCACATATTCATTTAGTATTGACGAAAGTAGTAGATATAGATCAAATGGCGCTGCATAGAATTTAAATACACGCAAATGAGAGAAATTAAAGCTAATACGAAAAAAATTATACATTTGCACAAAACGCTCAACTATCTATTTGCGTCAAGCTATTGCAATGCTTCAAATAAAGCTTCAAGTAGCTGTTTTACTATAATTTTTTTCTATTTCTTCTTCTTCTATTTTGCCATTTTATCTCGCTTGGAAATTGTAGAAGTCAAAGACGCAGGCGTGAAAGCAGAACTAAATATGTAGAGCAAGCACAAAAACAAAAAAAAACAAAAAAAAAAACAATTTACTTCGGTTGACTTTGAAAAAATGTAATTTTATATCATACGACAGTGAGATGTGATTATTTATGTGATTTATTAAAAAGTATTTGTCTGTGTAAAAACATATACTACATATTTTCATATAAAATAAAATGACGAGAGCTTGGGTTTGCATTTCAAAGAAAGCTGAAATAAACTGTGAGGTAATAGCCTGCACTTGCCTGCAATTTGAGCACCGTTTGACTGACTAACTGACTGATTGGCGGTCAGCGCACATAAATACTCGTACATTCATTATGTGCCTACATACTTATAAATTTATGCATGATAGATAACAAAAACGGAAATATTTATTAATACACAAAAAAAAAAATTTTAAAAAAATTATTGAAAGAAAAAATAAAAGTGCCTCTCTGGCGCTAATACTACAGGAGCATACAATAAAAATGAAAAAGTGCCTTCACGCTTGTCAAAACACATCTCATGTTTGTAATTTTATATGTTCGTTTTCTTTTTTTTTTTTTAAAGAATTAAAGAAACTGGTTTGACTTTATTCGGTCCTCTGTTTTTTGTCATTTCTTTTTGTAACATCAGTTTTTAAGATACCGGCACCAAAATTCTGTTCAGCCAGGGACCGAACATAATCGTTATTTTGATTTTTTTGGATAAAAAAAAATCATTCGCTCAACAGAAAATTCGAATACATCCATCTAATCCTTATGCCATATACTATGCCAAACTGAATTTATTTTTATTTCAAAGATTTTTTTGATTTAAATCATTGCATAATCGTTTTTTATTATTTTTATATTTTCGATCACATTTGATCGGGGTTGGGTACAATATGATTTTGGTTCAAAATTCTGTATTTAAAATTCTGTATTCAATATTCTGTATTCAAAAATCTGTAATTCAAAATTCTGTACTGTTAAAATTCTGTAAATCAAAATTATGTATTGGCAGTATTTCGTTTTGCAAAACTCTGTATTGAAAAACTGGAAGAGCATATGGATAAATAAAAAAAGTGCGCACTTTTTTTATTTATCCATATGCTCTTCCGGTTTTTCAATACAGAGTTTTGCAAAACGAAATACTGCCAATACATGACTTGTGTTGACCCATATGGTTTCCTATATTATCAAAACAGATTTACATAAAGCAAATGTACATATGTTTGTATGTATTTATAGCTTCAGAAATTTCAAAATGGTCACAAAATTAGTCAAACGAAGAAGGCTGTAAAAGCAAACAACAGAATTAAAAGAATAACAAAAAAAAGGCTTATATTAAGGCATGTTTCTTTTCTAAAGCGAATTGGTAAAAATTTAATAATATAATAATTGTTTCGCCATTATAATGTAATAACTTTTGTTTTGAATGAATTTTTCTTTAATTGACGTATGTATATATACCATTGATTCTATAAAATCGGAATTCCATTATTCATCAAATAAATGTGCTATTCAGGTAAGCGTGCTTATCAGGTTATCTGCTTATTTGGTTATATTTTTACAGCATTTTGATCGAAAATAATTTTGATTCCAGAATTTTAATATACAGAATTTCAGTTCTCCATCATTTTGATCATACAGAATTTTAAATACAGAATATTGAACCAAAAGAATTTAGGCTGGACAGAATTTTTTTTTGATTTTTACAGAATTTTCATCCAAAAGAATTTTGAAAAGCAGAATTTAGTACCTCTCCCATTTGATCGATATTTTGTGATATTTTTTTTTTTTTTTATTGGAATTTGTTTGCGTTTATTTTGATTAATCCAAGCAATAAAAATAAAAATCTTAAAATATCGATCATATGTCATCGAAAAAATAAAAGTCACAAAATAACTCTTAAATCATAATTTTTTTTTAATAGAAATCATAACCGTTACGACCCCTGAGTTAAGCTGTATGTGAAGTATTCATGAAGAGAAAAAACTTTCATATAGCATTTTCTTTTCCTTGCTTGAAAAAAAACAATGTGCAAAGAAATGTTTGAAGAAATCGCATAAAAGATGTCTATAAAATCGTGGCGAATCAAGGATCTACAGTGCTAGAAAAAAGTATTGGCACTGAATTTTTTTTCATATTATTCAAAATATTTTTCATGCTAAAACTTATTGGTTAATTTTTTATCCAAATAAATATGTATAACTTATTCTGTAACAAAAAATCATATAAGTCCAAATTTCATGCTTTGCACAAAATTCCGGAAAATTTTTGATACGTTTTTTTTTTGTTCCAAAAAGATCTGAATTGAACCGTATACAAAACTGAATAGCCAAAATGTTTTTTTTTTACAAAATTCAGATTAAAAGGTGAGCTTTGTTTTTTTTTTGTGTTTTCAATTTGATAGAAAGTTATAAATTTTAATACACGGGTTTTTTTTTTTTTTTTTTTTTTTTTTTTTTTTTTTTTTTTCAAACAATGAGCTATATACATTTGTAAGAAAAAATATCAAAGGCGCTGGAAAAACAGTTGATATCTTGACACAATCCTCGGAAAGGTTGGCGCCGTCAGTGTTACCACTACTTGGTTTTGTCGACCGTTATTTACAAGAGTCACTGTCTTTAGTATTTTCTAGATTTATTTATTATACATGTCTTTCCTGTTTTTTTTTTTTGATTTTACCAAGAGAAGTTTCTCACTGAAAAGTTAAAAGTTAATCATTCTTCATTTCTCCATATTTTGGTGGTTCCCAATGTGACATAAGTTATAGTCATTAACTTTTAAATATCTGTAGATACCTTGTGAATCACCTAAATATTTGTTTACTTTTGCTTGATATATGCCAATCTTGTATTATATCATTCTTTGAGATTTCAATTGTCTCGAGATTGGAGAAAAAAGGTGGAGATAAAATTCGACCAGAGGAATTGGGCGCATAGTCCTAAACTTGTCTTGGTGTCTAAGAATACAGTACATTCAGTAGAATTTTATCAAGAGAGTAGACGTTATTTCTTTTTTCGAACAAAGATGGGTGATTCACGAGGTGTCATAACGTGTCATTGGTCATAAAGTCATACAATTTTAAAAGTACAAAAATTGCTTAGTTTTAGTGATTTGTTTCGATGCAATCCCAAAGCACAACATTTAAAATCTAAAATTTTATGACCTTATGATTTTTGACACATTATGACCAACATTAAAATAAACTCAGCCTCAAAATAATTATGTTGTTTCTAAAAGCTTTAGCTAAGCGCTTCATAATTCTTTCAAATCGTTTTTAATTAATTTTTGTTTTAATATGATAAGTAAATCAAAATCAGTTTGAAACGATCAAAAGAAAGGTCGGCCAATCATCATATCATTCAAATACCTAAAACTTTGATTACCACCTGGCTATCAGAATGAATATTGATCTGTCTAAAAGGTATTACACTAATGAGTAACTACTAATCGACTGCCGGCGGAGAGCAACTCTCAGAAAACGCCTTCCCCAACCTTTCCGAAAAGCTTCGAACCATCTGTGAAGAAGTTCATCGATATCTCTTGTTGCACAAGCCACAGCTTTCACATTATTCGCTTAGTGGGATACGAGTGAATAAAGATCCATTCGGAGTCAACATCGGCAAGCAACGATCCACTTCTTCAGGGGCAAAGTCGAACATGCAAGAATTGTAAAATTCTCGTAAACTGAGCTAGAGCTAGTGCTCCGTAATCTGGCCGCAGCAAAATCACATTTGGCATAGAATTGAGAGCAAGAGTATGTATTGCCCGAAGAGTCTCATCCCGTCAAAATAAAGTGGGCTTTAAAGTTATTTCCAGCTTATCTTGATAGATAGCCCATTAAAAATTGTGCTCCACTTCAAAGCCGTTATTATTTTAATTACGGCTAGGCGCCATCAAATTTAACCGGTTTCTATTTTTTTGACGGTTTACTGTCTACATATTTGTACATTTATTTATACATGTATGTAGCTATATGGATGTACGTTTACAAATATACATCACTGTATGCGCAAACAAATAGCACGTTATTTCTTCTCAGCTATTCAAAGTTTCTATTTGAGCTATTAGTTTCATTTTAATTTGTGTTTATTTTTTTTTTACGCTAAAATTTCTTTATTTGATTCTTCTTTGCTGGCGTCTACGTGACGAAATCATCAAACCACGTCCGTCATTGATTTCAATGAAATTCCCATTACAGCGACAGCAAATTATAGTCATGTGTAATGTGCGCGTTTTACGTGGCTTATCAAATTAAATTAAAGTTTTTCGTGGTAGTAGAAATTAAATTATAATTTTAAGAAAACTGTTGGAAATTAGAGAAGGGTTTGCAATTTATACTACGTGCTTTTTTTTTGTAGTATTCGAATTTCTGAGAGTATTATTTCAAAGCACACTTCTAACAAGTTAAGATGTGTTATTTTATTTAATTTTTATACATGTATGTATGTATGTATATAACACAGGGACTGTAATCATTTTTATAAAAAAAAAAGTAAAATTCGATCAAAAATAATCGTTATTCTTAGATTTTTAGTTTCAAGTTCAACTTTGACCCCAATTTTTTAATTTTTATTTTTTCGATAAAGTTTGATCAATATTTTGTGAATGCTTTTTTTCGATCAAGTTTGACCATTATTTTCAATTTTTATTTATTTTCAATCAATTTTGATCGTTATTTTTTAATTTTTATTATTTTCGATCAAGTTTGATCAACATTTTGATTTATTTTTTTCGATTAAAAGAATAGTTATTCTTGAGTTTTTATTTTTTCGAGCAAGTTTGACCATTATCTTTAATCTTTATTTTTTACGATCAATTTTGATCGTTCTTTTTTTATTTTTATTTTTTCGATCAAATTTCTTTCATTTGGTCGTTATTTTTTAATTTTTTTTCCTTCAAGTTTGATCGATATTTTGTGCTTCCTTTTTTTCGGTAATAACTAATCGTTACTCTTGGATTTTTGTTTTGTCGATCAATTTTAACCGTTACTTTTAATTTTTGTTTGTTTCGATCAATTCTGATCGTTGTTTTTTAATTTTTTTCGATCAAGTTTGATCGATATTAGGTAATTCCCTTTCTTCGATAAAAAAAAAAAATAATTGTGACTCTTGGATTTCTATTTTTTCGATCAACTTTGATCGTTATTTTCAAATTTTATTTTTTCGATCAATTTTGTTCGTTATTTTTTATTTTTTATTTTTTCAATCAAGTTTGATCGGTGTTTTGTGATTGTTTTTTTTTTCGATAAAAAATAATCGTTACTATGGATTTTTATTTTTACGATCAATTTCAGTCGTTATTTTTTAATATTTGGTTTTTTCGTTTAAGTTTGATCTATATTTTGAGCTCCCGTTTTTTCGATAAAAAAAATAGTAGTTACTCTTGGATTTCTATTTTTTCGATCAAGTTTTTATTTTTTCGATCAATTTTGATCGTTATTTTTTATTTTTTAAATCAAGTTTGATCGGTATTTTGTGATTGTTTTTTTTTTCGAACAAGTTTGACCGTTATTTTTAATTTTTATTTTTTACGATCAACTTTGGTCGTTATTTTTTAATATTTGGTTTTTTCGTTTACGTTTGAGCTATATTTTGAGATCCCGTTTTTTCGATAAAAAAAAATAGTCGTTACACTTGGATTTCTATGTTTTCGATCAAGTGTGGCCGTTGTTTTCAATTTTTATTTTTTTCGATCACTTTTAATCGTTATATTGGGATTTTAATTTAATTGTTAAAATAATCGTTATTCGTGGGTTTAACATTTTTTGATCATAATAAACGCCAATAAATTTGTCGGCGATGGTAATATGTTTTATGATCGAAAAAAAATATCATAAAATATTGATTGATCAAAATCGATGATTCAAAAATTGTGTACCCAAAAACCCCGATTACTTTTTTTTATCGAAGAAATAAAAATCTCAAAATAAAGATCGAACAAGAGTAACGATTAATTTTTATTAAAAAAATAAAAATCACAAAATATCGATCAAACTTGACTTTTGATAAAATAAAATAAAAATAAAAATATCGATCAAACTTGTCGAAAAATAAGTATCTAAGGTTTATTTTTAATCGAAAAGCATATGATATAAGGATTAGATATTCGACTTTTGTTTTGAGCGAATTCTCGTCAATGATTTTTTTAGTTGAAACCCCCAAAATAACGGTTATTTTCCGGACCCTGATATAACACCTTCACTTAAGCTGATAAGATAAATGAGGCGAAAACTTCGCGTTTCACTTGAAATTCCAATCGAGCAACCATCTCTAGCAACAAGTCAACCAAAAATTATATTCCGCTATATGCATCGACGCACTTGGAGTTCGACATCATTATCAACGTCATACACACAACCGTTCAATCGAATCGTTAGGCAGTCAAACCCAGGTAAGCGGTAAATGTAAATAGTAAGCAATGCATACGGTGGGGGTTGTGGAAAAAAACACTTGAAAAATATTTTCGACAATTTTAAACCATATCTTAATGAAGAAGCCATTTTCAAGCGAAGGCTTTAGCTGTCGAAGATTAGGGGGAAAATTAATGAAATAATGATGGAGCAGGTGAAAGAAAAACAAAAGTGAACCACGGCGACTGCATGGAGAAATGGCGTGAACAAAAACTGAACGCTTAGCTTTTTTTTTAATTTTGTTTTGCCAGTGAATGAATGGCAGGGAATGAGCGCGTAATGGAAGGCAGCAACAAAATATGTATGTATGTGTATGTGGTAGTAAAGTTAAGAACAAGAAGACTAGGAATTCAGAGTAAATTTAAGGGCGAACGTTGCTGCAAATTTAGCTAATCCTTGAATATCCTTATAATTTATGCATACATAAATATCGTATAATAAGGATAGAGGTATATAGAGTACGAGGGAAATTTTTAAATAAGTGTGAGTATTATTTTGGTGAAAGTGTGCGTTCATGTGTAAAACACATCTACAAAGTTGTGTTCACAAAAATAGTAGGAAAATATATTGACAAATTTTTACAATTTCGTTTTTCCTTATTTAATCATAATTATTTTTTATAAAAATATAGTTCATTCCATAGCAAAGACCAAACTTGAACACTTAAGTTTCAAAATTTCGAGGAAATGTACAATATAAAAATTCGAGAAATCAAAAAAAAAAAATATATAATTTATTTTTTAACTTCGCAATCCGAATTTTTAGACAAACTTTGCAACTATAATAAAAAGCAAATTTTAAGTAGCTAAGCATTCTTGCAGATTTTTGACAATTTTTTTTTTGTTTGATAAAATTTCGTATTCAAAAGTTAGATTTTTTGATAATAATAAATTTGTAAAATTTTAATAAAATTACTACAAGGTGTCAAACTTTAATATGTATATGAGTTTTGTTATAGAATTAATAAATATTTGTTTATAAAAAAAAAAAAACTTCATATCTTCCATGAATAAATAAAAATTTAATTTAAACTGCTGCATTTTTAGCGTAAAAAAATATTAAACTTTAAAATAATATTTATTTTTTAATATAAAATTAAATACACTAAAATAAAGTAAAGTAACTATGATAAAATAAATTGTATTTTTGTAGAAAAATTTAAATATTAAGATATGTACATATGGGAATGTAATGATATTAAGCGTTGGAGCTTAAAATACTATATCTCGTACTGTAGGACTGTAGGAGGTTCGATAAGTTTTTGCCTTTTTACTGTCTGCATGAAAACTCGTCATTAACCAATCAATCGCAGTTTGATGTTTTGTAGCTGGGAAATTTTCTAGCAATGAATTTAGCCCGAGTTGGCCCAATCGCATTCCAACGAATTCTATAAATTTTAAAATCTCCAACCAGAACCTATTATGGATGATTTTCTCAGTCAGATTTGATAAGTGAATGGCTTACAAAATTTCACGGTTTTTACTGTCTAAATATAGGAGTTTTAAAGCAAACCTCATATCTGAACAATCAGTTGTAAGGGAGCCATAAGTTATAGAAACTCGATCCTGATGATTATCATTGTATACTGGCTTTTAAAGGAGTGTGAAATGAGTGTCATATTTCATGTCCTTAGCTGCTTTGGTATAGGAGTTATAACCCGAATCCTCATATCTGAATTATAGCTGTATGGGAGCTACAAGTTATAGTAGTCCGATCTTGGTGATTTTCGTTGTGCACTTTTAATTAATTATTGGCGAGAGGAGAGTCAAATTTCAAATTACTATCTACTTTAATTCAGGAGTTATAACGCGAAACCTCGTATGTGAACAATCAGTTGTACGGGAGCTATGTATAAGTTATAGGGGTCTGATCTCGATGATTTTTGCTGTGTACTTTTAATTAATGATAAATGAAAGCGGTGTAAAATTTCATGTCCTTAGCTGCTTTGGGGTAAGAGTTATCCTCATAACTGAACAATCAGTTGTATGGAAGCTACTATATAATGTCCGATCTGGTCGGTTCCGGCAAATGATTAATACGTTAAAGAAATACATCACCCTACCAAGTTTCATTTACATATCTCTAAAACTGAGGCGCTAGTTTGCATTCAAACAGACAGGCGGATATGGCTAGATCGAATCAGCTCGTGGTCCTGATAATTTTATAATACTTGGATATGGGACTGTATCTACTTCTTCGTATACTTACAAACATCGGACCAAAGTTATAACAACCTTTTCTTCTTCATGAAATACAGAAAACGAAAATCGTCAAAACTGATCAACACATTTCGCTACTATTTTTGTGATCACAGGTGTATGTACATATGTAGTATAGGAAACTGGTAGCTAACCGATAAGAAGTGGTGTGTACTACACATACGTACATATGTACATATTATGAGTAAAATTTTCTAAAATCTGCGCATTTCATCACTAACACATACTAACATGAATTTTTTTAAGCTGCGACAATCAGCTGCTTGCTTAGCGCTTGTATGATAATTAAATGGCATGCACAATTTAGTTCGTAATAGTAATTTTAAAATGGGCGAGAATCAGAAATAAAATAAAGTTCATCAAATCAATTTGCCTTTAACATGACGCACTGTTATTGAACAACAGCACAGCGCACTCAATACGATTGCGTAACCATTTTATCAGTACTTATGATTAAAAAAAAAAACAAGTGGCGAAATAATCAAAATTGGGCGTATACAAATAAAAATGCCAGCATAATGATTAAACCATATCAGCGGTCAATGAAGGGTGTGGGTGCGCAGCAGTACAGTGAAAGGTTGGAATAAGAATTGAGAGAAAAATTTATAAGAAGTGAATAATAAATATAAAAACAAAACGGTTAAGTAACATAATTAAATCAGATAGCCAGAATAATAATTATTTGGATGGTCGAGTTTAACAAAAATCATACAAATTTTCTCTTTTGATAATAATTCCAGTGAAACATTTCTTTTAAGTCTTCATAGGCTTTTATTTTAAGACATACCACTTTTTTTCATAACTTTAATTGAGAAAACGTTTAATTCAAGTTTTGACCGACCGAAAGTATCCCGAAAAAATCCTAAAGTCGTCCCGCACCGGTCGCAAGACAATGCCAAAATGATACCGAACGGGTTCGGTGTTTCAAGGCTTAAAAAATTGCTCACCATAATTAATACTTATAAGAACTTTTTAAATATAGGTCTCAAATTAATTTTATCGATGACTGAAAATATATAGCTCTCTGATTAATATTATAAAAGGACTTTTATAATGAACTGTCAAAATAATATTTATTGATTTGATTGAAAAAATACACTAAAGATTAACATTAACATAGCTCCGAAACCAGATTGTCCTCAAAAAAATTTGTATGTCAAATTGATATATAAACGAATATATTATATAAACATATATGTATATATATATATAGGGTCTTGCAATAGGAACGCTACAAAAGTTTTTTTAAATAAAACAAAAACGGTTTGTGATATGAATCAAATTCTTTATTTCTGTGAAAGAACATTCGATGCCATTATGTATGGAACTCGATTTCTTTTGCATGGGCACCACGGGCACGCTTGCAGAAGTCCAGACGCTGAACCCGATTTTCGACGGTTTTCAAACATAAATTGGCCGATACTGCTGCAATTTCACGTTCGCTATTCGTACGAAGTTCATCAATCGTCGCTGGCTTGTTGGCATAGACCATAGACTTGGCGTAGCCCCACCGGAAATAGTCTAACGGCGTCAAATCGCACGACCGAGGCGGCCAATTGACTGGGCCATTTCGTGAGATAACACGCTCACCAAACTTGGTTTTCAATAAATCGTTTGTGACATTCGCTGTGTGGCTTGTGGTGCCGTCCTGTTGGAACCACATATTGTCCAAGTCCATATCATCCAATTCGGGCCAAAAATATTTGGTTATCATTGAGCGGTAGCGATTCCCATTCACATTAACGTGCCGGTCTTGATCAGCACGGAAGAAGTACGGCCCAATGACGCCGCCGGCCCATAAACCGCACCAAACCGTAATTTTTTCGGGATGCCTGTCCAATAACGCATATTTTGCTTATTGACGTAGCCATTTAGCCAGAAATGACGACGACCATAAATTGGACGTAGCGCTCTTAAAGCTGAGGCCATTGACTTCGAATTTCGGTAGTAAATATTAATAATTTCGACTCGTTGTTGGATCGTATATCTTTCCATGATGAAATGGCAAATCTTACTGAAGAGAAATGTCAAAAGAGCGGGAAAAAATATGGCGTCATTTGCTGTCACTATCGGTCTACTTTTGTAGCGTCCCTATTGCAAGACCCTTTATTTATATTTTATATAAACATAAAACAAATTAAAATATGTATCCAAAATTAAAATAAAATATAAAAAAGTCCAAAAGAAAAATTTTTTAAAATTTAAGTAAAGATAAAAGTAAATTGAAAAAATAATAATAATTAGAGAACGACCGAACTTCGGCGTCGGCCAATAAAATTCGGTTCGGTTTCGGTTCGGCTTGGGCTTCGGCCACAAAAAACGCTGAACTTTAGCTGAATACTTGTGTATTTGTATTTAATATAAAAATTGTATAAAATTTTACTTTTAAAATGTCTCTCTTTTCGAATTTATATGTTAGCAATAAGATTTGCAGTAGTAATACCGAAACCAATTATTCATTCCGAATTGAACACTTTGCTAAATGAATATCTGCTGCCAAGAAATTGTGGCATTCTATAAAACTTTTCGTAGCTCATATTTTCTGTTTGAAAAAATTTACTTAAAATATTTGTATGCTCCCCCCGTATTTAGTGGACAATTATTTAGTGCTGCAGATCAGGTCAGCTTTACACCGAAAAACGGAATCGGTTGCAAGAAGGAAATGTCAATACGCCTTTAATTTTATGTTTCAATATATTTATATAAATATTATATTTCGATCATGAAAAATTTATTATTATTTTTGCAAAATAAAAGAACTGTTTGCCTGTAAATTTTATAACTAATGTATGTATTTTCTAGTATCAGTAAAAAATTCTATAATTTTTAAAAATTCATTGATTTTTCATTATTTTAGGCCCTTGAAAATGAAAATGTTCGGTTCGGTTCGGCAAAAATCGGATTTCGGTCATTTTTTAGCAATAATAAAATGGGATAGGTTCAATAAGAACGCGTAACATATCGTAGTCATAAAATCATTCGATATTAAAGTAGCTTGCGATTTATTTTTGTTGTTGTATTGCAGAAGAAAAGGAAATAAAATAACGCAACTGATTTTATGACATTACAACCCTATAAAATTTACACTCTATTAAATTGAATTGTTTATCTGTCTGCATGTGCTTTTGTTCGGGATATACTCCGAAAGGACTGGGCCGATCTTTGCAAGATTTTAATTAATAGCTAGAGGAATTTTCCGATCGTATTATAGGCTACCATACATTTCGAACATTTTCTGAATGATGTGGAGTTGCCATTAATAGTTTCAGAGCATATTTAATTCTACATTTTGTTATAAAAATGTTACCAGCGACTGGCGCGTACTTGGCGTAATCTGGAGGTACAATTTTCGATCACATTTTCAAGCAATAAGGGCAATATACAACCATGGTTCGCACAATTCTGTCTTCCAAGGCATACAAAGTATCCAATGATTTCATGTGCCCTAGAAAATATATTCTAGAGGTGTTAAATCGCACTATCTTCGTGGCCGATTCGAGAAATAAAGCGTTAACCAAATGCTTCCTTCATAAGTCAATTGTTCACAAGTTGTCTTCAGTTGTTCATTACATTTAGTTGAGAAATGAAATAGTGGTATGCTGTTCTCATTTTTAAAGAACTGAGTTCTTTCAGATGTACCTAGGCCTGATTTTTTAAATAAATTTACACTTTTTGCCTGCGTTGTTCAGGTGTTTGTCTATTTAGGATGAAATGGCAAGCACAAATGAGCTCAATTGAGGTTAGATTGCCAGATCTGACCAATTTTTAACCGCTTAACTGTTATCGAAAAAGGAAGTCTCTAAAAGCGCCCTTTTTTAATCAATATCAGCTAGTTTACGGTACAAAAATCTAGCAAAATATATTAAACTCTTTGAGACTTAAAAAGGAGTGTCTAGATATGAAAAGTACAATAAAAAATAAATGTAAAGCAACGAAATGAAGAGGAAAGAAAAAATTAAAAACCCCCAGGCGATAAAATACTAAAGATAACAAAAAGAATTTAAAAAAGCCGTGCCAAGCGTTAGGGGTAAGGCAGGCAGGCAAAAAAAAAAAAACAACGAGCTCAAGTCATTGACAATCAGGCATTGTTTGCTGTGTTACCATAATTTTATTGCACAGCTTAAAGTTTACATTCTGCTTGGGTTTGCTGATTATTATTTTTAAACTTTTTCTTTTGTAACAAACGACGCGATCACTGCACTACCGCAACCAGACAGCAGACAAGCTAATGCGGCCAACTCATAGCCCGGCAATTCATGCATGAATCATTCAACTAAGAGAAAAATTATAAGGCACACACACAATACATACATATATACAGACAAAGAAACAACAACCTGCACTTCAATTAATGGCGGTAAAAAATAACAGCGTTCAAAATCACAAGACACAACACAACACAAAACAATAAAGCAAACTATAGATAGATAATCCAGTCAAGTTAAAATCGATCGTTCAAACAGCTGCTCCCAGTTGGTGTTGCAAAAAATCGCCAAAGGATATACATACGTAGCATAGTATATAGTATATACTATATAAGTGTACTAAAATTTGTATGGTATCAAAACAAGTATTGAATTTTACTGTATGCGTCAGCTTCCCTGCTATGCTGGGGTTTTGATATCGTTTTTTCCTTTTTTCTTTTAATTTTGTGGCAGTGTGACTTTGGGGCGCCGCCGCTAGTGCCGATTGAGTAAATGATTTGAAAGCTGAGAAACACAGCACGGATGTGTTGCTGGATAAAGGGTGTCTAGTATGTGGGAAAGTACGTTTTTGTTTTCACTACAAAAAAAAAGTGTAGTTTAGGTGTGGATGAATTTAATAGTGTACTTTTAATGATAATTCAAAATAATTTTCTAGACATTTTTTTTTAAAACTTGGCAAAGTAAAACATATTGTCATCAGAATTTTTGAACTTTTTACTCCTAATTTTTGGGTAATTTTCAAGTATACGCATGAACAAAATTTACTTTCAACGAACGCTGAACGCCGAAACAAAAACTATCAAAAATCATTAAGAGAACCGTGCACTTAATTATAATATGAAAACTTGAAAATCTTCTAAAAAAAAAACTACTAGAAAATTTTCTTTACAAACAAACACAACTTCAAAATTTTCTAACAAAAAATAACTTGAAAATTTTCTACACAAAAGAAAAACATTTGGAGCTTTGGAGACAATTTTTTTTTTTTAAATATTCATGTTGTTGTCTTTTGTCCAATATATTTTTTCTTATACTGGCCTCGAGCTCAAAAATTAATATTGTCGTTCGACATTTTTTTTTAATTTATCAAATTTTTATAATTTTTTTAGAAACTTTGAGTAACATGGTTTTCTTTTATAGAATTAACTATATTTTTATCTAAAAAAAATTTCAATTTCTTATTATTATTATTTTTTTTTTTTTTTTTTTTTTTTTTTTTTTTTTGTTAATAAAAAAAAACTATCACTTTAAACAAAATGTTTGAATCTTTAAGTTCGCATAGCAAAAATTCAATAAACATCAAAAAAAAATACATTAACTCACAATGATTTCGAATGTAAATTTGAATTTTGAGAAAATTTTTGACTATTCAGTTGCTCCTTTCAGACGTAAAAGTCATTAGTTTAAACATTTAGGTAGAAGAATATGTCGGCTAACAAAAATTCGAGACTTTCAAAAAAAAAGTACAATAATTTCATATCTCCGAGTATTTAGTTGTGTTGCATTTTTTGGGCATACAAGTTTTTCATTCAAGCATTTCCGTAGAAGATAAAATTTAACAAATTTCTGAAAAAACCTGAAAAATTTTAAATTTTTTATTTGAGTTTTTTAGAAAATGTAATATTCAAATACGATATTACATATTTTTAGGCACCCATGTTATTCACTCAAAATTTTTTTTTTGGAAAATTTCGTGTAGCTGCTAATTTCAGATTCCAACTGCAAGTGTATCGCCCCTATCACATCACCCTTTAAAAGAGTGCTGTGTTTTGTGCTCAGAGCGGTGGTTTGTACGTTGCGCTGATCGTATCACATAAATTAAACTACATTATGAAAAAAAATAAATAATAATCAAGTTATAAATGTCTAGTAAAAAGGGACAGCAAGCAATAAAAAAAACACAGTAAATGCGGGCAAAATGAAATATGATCGACTGATATGGATCGACAGCAGCATGAAAGATTAAGTTTTGCAAATACTGTAAATATAAGTATTTTGGAAACTGGTTTATTGATTGAGCGAAGCAAACGAAAATTTCGTGGTACAAAACACAGCAGTCTCTTTTGTTAATGTTTAAAGAACTTTTATTAAACAAATTTACAAGTTACGACGTCCATATGTTTGAAATTCTAGGCAGGTGTTTATACATACATATATAGAGTGCATATTTTTAAATAATTTTGATTTTT
This sequence comes from Anomoia purmunda, assembly GCA_951828415.1. Taxonomy (NCBI): domain Eukaryota; kingdom Metazoa; phylum Arthropoda; class Insecta; order Diptera; family Tephritidae; genus Anomoia; species Anomoia purmunda. The sequence continues at coordinate 23,969,110 of OX639993.1, forward strand.
TAAACAACGTGCTGCTGTTAATAAATATCGTTAGGTTTTACAGCCTAACCAACGATAACTTGAAAACCGGTGAACGAAACGCGGGCTATAAAATTTAGGAAATAGGTGCAATTACATCTACCAAATTTGGTGCACTCTTTGGATTTCAAATCTGTAATCATACTCGTAGTTTCGAAAATTATAGAAAACACAGAAAACCCACAACCACCTCTTATATAACGGTAATTTATGACAAATCAAAATATTCCATATTTTACTAAATCATGTACAAAATTCACTAAAAATTAGTACGAAGTATTTAATAATTTTGGAAAATTTAAATTTTGGAAAATTAAAATTTTGAAAAATTAAAATTTTGGAAAAATGTAAATTTTTGAAAAATGGAAATTTTGGAAAAACGGAAATTTTGGAAAAATGGAAATTTTGGAAAAATGAAAATTTTGGAAAAATTAAATTTTTGGAAAAATGAATTTTTTGGAAAATTTAAATTTTGGAATTCTGGAAAATAAAAAATCTGGAAAAATTAAAATAAAAAGTTTGAAAAACAAAAATTTTGGAAAATAAAAATTTTTAAAAATATTTGTTTAATTTAAATAAATAAAATTATTGAAAAAACTACTTTTTTAATGAAAACGTTTTAAAGCTAACTAAATAAATATAAACCAATTTTCCGTGACAAGTCATATCTGTAGCCTAACATTTTTTTTAAGAATTTGTGATTTCGAAGATGAAAACAGTTACAATAATTGTTTTGTGATATGAATCGTAGAAAGTGGACGCATGGACGTAGAAAAGAACAGCTTAATTTATCATGTGAAGTATAAAATCGATCGAATTAAAGTCAAACATTTTAAAAATAGTTTAAGTATTAAAAATTATTTTATTAACTGGTTTTATTGCATATAATATAAAAACATGCTAAAGTTTGGTTTCAACAGAACTTATGAACAATTTACATACCTACATTTGCTTCTAGAGAAAAAAAGGTAATCAAACATGCTACTATAAATCTCAGCTTAGGAAAATTCCCTACAACACTCGAAGTAAAGATAATCCGAATATATTCTATTCGTGGAAATAACAGTATTTATTTGGTAACAACACACAAAAACAAAAATGAATTAAACCCCAAACTTTAGCTTCACATTATGTATCTCCACTGAATCGAATTTCACAACACCACACATAGTAATAAAATGTGACACCAACTGGAAGGAAGATCAAGAGACGAAGACGAAGAACGAAAGATGACAAAAGATATGTACATGCATTTTCGTGATTCTCGGAATAAGCCAATGAGTAATAACAATAAACGAATGCTCAGAAAGATGTTGCAACATGAACAGCTGTAGAATAGGTATAAAGCAAAAAGAAGAATAAGAAATAAGAAAGATCAACAATCATCATGAAAAAAATAAAAATTAAAATAAAAATTGTATTACAGACAATGAAACAAAGGAAGAGGAAATACGAGAAAAACAAAAGAAAACAGCTGAGAGTGTGGCTGCTCAGAAGCGGGAAATAAAGTAACAATGTACATATGTACCATAAAAAGTCATAAACAAAGTACAAGTTAAGTTAATCAACCAAAAAACCTCAAACGAGGCGAATAAAGTTAAAATTATAGGCTGGCAGGCAGAACATGTGTGGCGTCGAACAGCTGTCAGTCAAGGCAGTAGCGATAGTGAGAAAAAAATGCACGTACACACACACACATACATATGTTTACGTTCGTAGGTATTGAAATGCTTATGTTTCTTCCTGTAGTTGATGATTAAACCTCACAAAAAAAAAAATTATGCACTTCATTGAAAAATTTCACGTTTAGTGATTTTTTTACAATACTTGTAACTTGTAATTCCTGGCATGATAAAAATAAAAAATTTGAAGTTTTAAGTTGCATTTTTGAATGGTTTTTTTTTTGTTTTTTGAAGTTTCATGGTTTTTGTTAGGGCTGGGACTATCCGCATATTTGGATGTCCGTTGACACGTATAAAATCCGGTTAGTGTGGCTATCCCGTTAATATTCGTGTACTCAGAATAAATTTACGAATTGATGAACAGTAATAATAATCAATAAATAATTTTAATCTAATCCGGATATGACAATAACCGGTTATCCAGATTTTTCGTTTTCGACATCCGAATATTGGATTATCCGGATAGTTGAAAAATCTGGTTTTTGTTATAGAATAAACTTCTTTTTTTTTAAGGTTAAATTCAGCAGTCACAAAATTTTCATTAAAATATAAAATTGTGTATTCAGACATTTTAGGAAATGTTTGATAGATTATTAAATTTTGGTATGTATTGTATAATAAATTTAACGTTTGTGGAATATTACAGTTGATTAAAAAAAACAATTTTTGCTGATGGTGTTTTGTTAATTTTCCTTCATAAAAATGCGGTAAAACTTTAACGAAAAAAAAGTTGAAATATCAAACTTGCATTTTGTTATACTAAAAAAAATCTGTGTAAAAAATGTAAACGAAACTTTTTTTTTTTTTTTTTTAATTTTTACTAGTTTCGTATGTATGTATGTCTACAGTTTAAAATTTTGGTTTGGATGGTTTTTGTTACAGACCACATTCTTGTTTGAAAAAATGTAGTATGCAAAATATCTATTGCGAATAATGTAAAACAAAATCACTCTGCGTTAAATTTTCAATATAAAACGAGAAACAAATCTGACGGCATAGAACTGCTTGAAATTTATTTAAAACCCGGAGTGGAATAAAAATTTGCATTTTGATAAAAAAAATCTGCCAATTTAAATCAGTTAAGAAACGCAAAAATATAATTTTTGGGTTTCTATTTTTATTTCTGAAAAAAAATTATCCATAATTTAAAATATTCAGCCAAATACATAACGGCCTTAAATGCACTGAAAAGGAGTTCTACTTTTTCCAACACCGTCGAAAATTAGTCGAACATATCAAAAATATATCCAGAAAGAGTGTCTACCTAAGAAATGTTCAAAAACCCTCTAATAAAACTTCGTTTATCTTAAGGACACCTCATATCAGAGATGAAATGTTATACCGTCATATTAAATATTGGTTTGATTTCTGGTTTAGGCTTTTATTCGCTGAGGGGGCTCTTATCTACAAAAACTCTCGATCAGGGATTCTGGGAAATTCATGAATGGTAAACTCTGCTGCGGCAGGAAGTTTCAAGTCGAAATTCCTGACCTAAACGTTTGGTCAAACGGGTTCCACATCTTGGCTCCAGTTTTATACATTTGAACACTGACGGACCTGGTTCCAAGCTTTTCTTCGCGATGGGAAATGACCCTCCAACTTTCAGGTCGAGTTGATGGCAATCTCGACCAGCGTTAGTTTAACCTTAAAAAAAAAGTAGGAAAGGCGCATTCATAACTAGCTTTTTAGACGCCAAGCGGATGTTTACGTCGATGCTGGTTAAGGAATGCAGTTATGCTGTGCTGAGTACCTGGTCACCTTGGGATCGCACGTAACAAGACCGCCGATGGGCTGGCTAGGTAAGCCGCCTTAATGAAACCTGAACTTTTTTGCGAAGCTGATCATCCACAAAACGATTAATTGCTGAATTGCAGAATGGGTAGCCGCAGAGCGGGGATTAAGTGGTAGGATTCTCACAGGTCAAGCTTTTTGGCTGTATTTTCAGTGGAAGGCACATCGCTTGTTAGGTCTGATATTAGACTTCTTCGTCAGCGACCTTTCCGGTCACAATCTTCTACGTTTTCACATGCATCGACTGGGTCTGTCTACGGAGACAGAATGCCGGCTATATCTTGAGGATGATGATATATCGGATCATATTTTCTGTACATGGCCAATCGGATCAATCCCAAAAGTGTTGGGAATTCACCTACCAGGGACCTTCCATCGTTTAATATGAAAGCTAAATTCATTCCGAAAAATTAGGGGTAGGGGAGAGCTGCAGGAAAACAACACAAGTTTTTAGTATTTTAATTAAGTCATTAGCTTTATTTAAACTTCCAATATATTGATTCGGAACATAGATATCGCCAATCTTCGGGAAAATTTTATTCTATTATTATGTTAACCATTAGGCATCACTGTTCCAATTCCATTAATGCGAAAACAAAAACGCTTTCCTTGGCGAAATATCTACCTTTAAGTAATAAAACAAAAGGAATTGAACAAAAAAAAATCTAACAATTTGCAGCAGAGTAAAAAGCGGGTGGCAGAAACACAGCGCAAAATGGGTCATGCCGTTGGAGTTAGCAGCGAAATTTGTATTGATTAGGCCTAGTAGCAGGTTTACTCATCAAATATTTATAGGCTTATGGTATTATTCATGCAAAAATTAAAGAGATTTAAAGAGCTTTAAAAAGTGAAATTTTCATACATATTTTCTATTTATTAAGCAGTGAAAGTAGTATTCTTTATTTTTCGATGATTTTCGGTGTTAGAGTGAAGTAATTTAATATTTGCTTAGGCGATGCGTTTTCTCATTATCTCTCCACCGCCGCCATTAATATGCCAGACACTCAAAGGCGTTAAAGATTTGGGGGACGGGATTACTACGACCACATCCGGCCTTCAGCAAGATGACGTTATATGCGTGGGCGGTTTCAATACAAAAATACTTTGGAGCATTCAAAAGAATTATTTTTATTATACTTTTTTTTTTTTTTTTTTTTTTTAGCAAATGAACTAAATCGTAGAAAATCTTAGCTTCATAACGTTTGCAATTAGTATCGTCGGCCAATCCCGCAGCTGACTGACTTGTTAGAAGAGTAGAGAGGGCGGGCGCGCACGTAGGCAATCTTCCATTACACGGCCATCTGTTAGTATTGACTTCAACCTAATTAAGGGACTTATTGCGATATTTATTTATTTTTAAACTCGCAATTATGCGCTTCCTTTGACATTTATGTATAAAGCACATATGTACATACAAACAAACTTATGTATGCCTAAATTCGGATATCAGTAAGTGGAATAAAAATAAAATATCGACAAAATTGCGTAACGCCACGTGCAGCAATCAACTGTCAATTTAAATTAAGTGCTGATTTCCTGCAAATTAATTCCGACCTACAGTGGTGAAAAAAAAACATAAACAAATACTCTTTCGATGAAAAAAAAACAAAAACTAAGATGAAATGCAGCTCAGGAGGATGGAAAATACCTGCCTATAACCAATGCGTCGCGAACTGTAAATAGTTTTGAATTTTTTATTTTATTTATACAATGTATTCCACGCTAAGTCTTTTTTTGGTAATTTGGTATAAAATTTTGTTTCGTTATATAACTAAAAGTATATGTACAAAATTTATAACAAATGCAATAAATTTTGATCAATTTTTTTAATTAGACTTTTAGAAAACTTTTGGTTATACAGTTGTGTAGCTAATTTAATTTAATGGATACAAATTCTAATTCACTTTTAACAATTTTTTGACATTATGGTCTCACGGATGGATTTTATATAAATTCCCGTTGATATTCCATCCAACCCTCCAATTCTTACAATGAATATGAAATTTTCTGAACTTAAATTATATTTTTAAATTTGAATTGAAAATTATGAATTTGAATGGCAACTTTCTGGATTTGAAATTTCTGAAATTTCTGAATTTGAAATGAAAATTTCTGAATTTGAAATGAAAATTTCTGAATTTGGAAAGGAAATTATAAATTTGAATTGTAATTACATATCTGAATTTGAAGTAAAAATTGTGAATTTGAAATGGTAATTCTGAACTTGAATTGTAAATTTAAAATTGAAATTCTAAATTTGAATTGTAACTTTCGGAATTTAAGTTGGAAATTCCAAATTTGAATTAGGGTTTTCTAAATTTAAAATTGGAAATTCTCAAAATTAATTGTATTTTTGTGCATTTAAAATGGAAATTCTGAATTTAAAATATAATTTTCGGAACTCGAATTGTAATTTTCTGCATTTGAAATAATAATTCGGAATATCAACTCCAACTTTCTGAACTTGAATTGCAGCTTTCTGAACTTGCATTGGTGCGCTTTTTGAATTTAAAATTGAAACTTTGAATTTGAATTATAACTTTCGCAATTTCCGTTGGAAATTCCGAATTTGAATTGTAATTTTCTGAATTTAAAGTGGAAGTTCTGAATTTAAATTATAATTCTTGGAACTTGAATTGTAATTTTTAGAATTTAAAATGGAAATTATAAATTTGAAATTGAAATTATGAATTTGAATGGTAACTTTCTGAATTTGAATTGGGACTTTCTGAATTTAAAATTGAAACTCTCAATTTGAATTGTAACTTTCGGAACTTTAATTGTATTTTTCTGAATTTGAAATGGAAGTTATAAATATGAATTCCAACTTTCTGAACTAAAACTGAAAACGGTGTAGTTTATATACATACATACGTCCTTTTTGCAATATTGCAAATTGAAATCGTATGAAAAATTAACGAAACAAAATATTATCTAACATATTGCGAATATTATAAAAATGTAAAATTTTGGGTCTGATATGTATAGCAATTTTTTCAGATAGGCAAGCAACTATCTGCTCCAAAATTGTGACATCGAGCCTGGTGAACCGGTGCGGGGAGATTTCTTAGGTTCTTGCGCCTCTGAGTTGCGCCTTGAGTGATCAAAATTTTGTGTACCTAATATTTTTCACATAACTGTATATAGAAGATGATCAATAAGTATTGATTTTCATATTTTATACAATATATCTGAAACCCTAAAGCATTAAATACAATTTAAAAATTTAAAAATTAATTAGAATGTTGTATATATGTACATAAGTTGCATATTTTACGATCACCACTGTACATCAATATGTATGTACGTATGTAAATGTTTTGTGCCTTTCGAGTGGCTCGCCACGTGTAACATGCGAAATGAAAAGTCCACAATTTACCCATAAAATATCCAAATATCCTTTAACACTAAGTTCATTTTCTTTTTTTGGTTATTTTAATTTTTTTCTCACTCACCTAAACGCAGTTCGCCAAAATTACCACAGCCAATTTTTTTACCAACACGAAAATTTGGTCCGACCATAAGTACCCCCGTTGAGGCGCCTACCGGTTGGCGGGTGGCATACATGTTGCTGGAACTGGTTGTGTTTCGAGTTCCTCCACCTCCACCACCTCCGCCGCCGCCACCTCCACCGGCACCTGATGTTCCAGCAGTCTGTGTTCCACCACCACTGCAAAAGAAGAGCAGACAAGAAATTTGTTATTTAAAAGAAACTACACATATAATTTAAAAAGTTCGCTTTGTAATATGGGTGTAATGCAAAATTGCAAAAACAAAAAAAAAACAAAAAAAAAATTTGCAACAATTTTTGCTTTTTCTATGTTCAGAGACAAAGGCGCTTGGAAGACAGCGTGGAATTGTTTTGAAATTGCGCTCAAACTATTTTCACCATCGAATTAATTGCCTTCATTTGTATTGCATTGAGTTTTTAAACAAAACAATTTTTTTTTTGTTTTTCTTCAATAAAATTTTGCAACATAAAACATACAGATATCTTTTCAACTCTTTTATAAATTTCGGCGCCATGCTATATGGTCTAACACTAACAACACAAAATTACAACACGTTAACTTTTATTGTATTCAAAATTCTGTTTGTTACTTTTTGTTTTATTCAAAATTGAAATTCGTTACTTTTTTGTTTGACACTTCACTTCTCTTTCGAGTTACTTTAGTTAATTCAAAAAAACCAAAAACACCAAAACAATAAAGCTTGATATTAACATATTTAAAATCTGCGACTTATCTGGCTTTTGATACGTACTAATTTTTTCCCCAAACTTCCATGGACGCGTCATGGGGTGAAAACAAAATTCGAAATGGCAAAAAACTGTGTTTTTGTTTGTTTTCGCCGAACAGTTATTTTGGATTTATTCATATGCCGAATTGGAAATTGTACATCAAAAGTGAACGATTTTTTTTTGTTTGGCTTGTTTTGAAAGTTGAAATAAAACTACTGGATTTTGATTGGGGGGACTTGTAAAGTGGTTTTGAATGAGAATTCTCTTATTTTTGAAAATACAAATAGAGAATTTGAAGAGGGAATAGAAAAGCGTGAAATTAAACAAACAAAAAAATTGGCTCGCCGTGATTCAGAAATTAACGGGTTTTACGCTGTCGTGGGTTTACACTAAGCTGGGTCGATTTGTTTCTCTTTTTTTTTTTTTGTATTTCAATGCCATTTGCATTTCTGGGATACTTAGAAGACACCTGCGCACAAAGTTTGTATCAAATCGAGCAATATTGTCCTATAATGAAATGAGTAGAATTTGAAATTTTGCAGATATTTAAACAGAAAGCAATAATTTCGGTCTAAACTGAAGAAAATCGAGATGATAATTTTTCACATCATTAGTGCCTTCAGTTTTTGACCGCAAATTATTGTAATATGTTATAATGTTTTCCAAATTGCATACGAAATTCATTTTCATTTTAGCTGTATTATAAATATCCTTTCGATACTTTTTGGCCTTATCCGAATTCCAAAAAAACATCGACCGAGCCCAAAACTGAAAAATTTGTTTTTTTTTATATTTATTTCTATAGAGCACGCGCTCTAGAGATTTTTGACAAACATTTCAGTATTATGTTGACACATTTTCTGAGCAAACCATAGCCTATTTTTACTCTGTATCTATTGACCGCCAGATGGCGTCAGCGTTGCAATATTTTTGAGATATTTCGATCATATGTGCTGCCAAGTTAAGTTCCAATTTAAAATACATATATAAATATTAGATAAGGGGGAAAAAGATATATTTATTACAAAAATCATGCTCCGTTTTGGTTTACGCAAATTCCGAAATGCACTCCCTTAATAATAACACCGCTAGATGGCTCTGGGAATTTTCGCAAGTATTAAACTTCAACGATTCTACTCTAACGTAAGCTGAATATATATTTTGCGAAAAGTAAGGTTAATGGAATGAAAACGAAAAGCTTTTGAACATGGAACTTAATTTTTTTTTGTTTTTTGATAAAAGCGAAAAATGCGCAGAATTCATTAAAATTTATTTGACCTCTAAAATATATAAACTTGTGTTACTACTCTGTGGAAAATTATTCAAAGGATGAGGGGTAGGTATCGCCTGGCTATAGGCAGCTTCGAAAAAAGTTAAATTCAACAAACGAAAAATAAAATCATCAAGATAAAAAAACCAAACTATTTTTTTTGCGTGTTTTGAGATCTACAAAAATTACATTAAAACAATCATCATTTCCACAGATTAATTACGCAGAAACTGTTCCGTCAAGCTGGCGACAAAATGATGCTTGAAATAAACGTTAAAGAAATACAAGGAGTATTGGCTGTTTTTTTTTAAGTAATAATAGATTTGTCAATTCAACAGATGAAGCAGAAAATCGATAACGTTACGAAATGTGAAATGGCGAAATTTAAATATGTATGTGTATACATATGTAATATGTTTGCATGTACATAAATATATGTATGTGTATATATATATGTATATATGTATATATGTATAGATGTATGTATATGATTTTTTTTTTGTACATAAATAAGTGAGGACGTACCAGAAAAGGGAAATATTAATGAAGCAGCTCCACAATAAAATGGACTCAAAATAAATTATGGAAATTGAAAAGCAAAATTTCTTTGAAGAAGTAACAGAGACAGAAAACCGAAACGAATGGAAATGGGCAGCGCGAAAAGAAGTTTGGCTGTAAGGTAGCTGCATAAGTTGTATAGTGGATGGTTGAAAATTTGTGCATATGTATGTATGTATGTGTGTATATATGAAGTGATATTAAGGCCCAGTAGATAATTTCAAGAGTTAAAAGCCATTCCAAAAGGCCTGCCTGAGGATTGGGAGAATTTCTACATTCCGATTTCCGTTTATTTTTAGTAAGGAGTGACACATAATGAAGACCTTCCACTTTCGCTACCCATGTAAGGGATTCCAGAAGGGCTTTTGGAGGGCATGCCACGAAATACATTCTTATTTTGCTACCTACAGAAGGACTTCCAGGAGGTTTTTCTATGACGTACATAAAATATCCTTTTGAAGGGAATCATAAATAAAAAACAACCCCCCCGCCCCCTGTTGAAAGGCATGTTGGGAAATACTTTTTTTAGCACTCAGTTAGGGCTCTAGAACGGCTTCCTTTGAAAAGTCCACCCACTCTAAGTGATCTTCTGGGGAGAGCTAAATTATTCAAACAACCGACGTTAATTATCTTTTACAATTTTTATATCTACGAAATGCCTTTGGCTTCAGGAAGCTGAAATGGCAAGGTCGTTAGTGACAGGAAAATATCGATAACTACAACATCGATAACAATATCGACAGTGATATCAATAATGACTACAATGGTGATAACGGTAAAAATATCAATTATGATAACATCAGTAGCGATCACACTAACGATAACAATATCGATAGCTATAACAATATCGATAGCTGTTACAATATCGATAACATTTACCAATATTAATAGTGATAACAATATCGATAATAATAACAATGTCAAAAACGTTAACAATATCGATAACGATAACACTATCTATCAATAACGACCGCAAAATCTATAATGCTAATAATTTGGCCCTTACATCATACATGCACATACATATATGTATGTATATGTATATACCTCGAAATTTGGCAACCTTTCCGACGACTACGGACGACAGATGATTTTTCAAAAGTTGTAACATTATCGATAACGGTAATAATATCAATAACATTATCGATAGCAACAATAACGACTGATATCGATGGCAATATTGAACAATGGCAGCGACAATGCCAAAAATACCATATTTTTAACGATTACAATGTTGACGTATATTGGAACGATTTTGCGTCATCCCGTGATAAGTTTGGTTTGGCGACAAATGGGATTCGCGTTGTGCCATCTTCCGTGTAATTTTTCGTGCAGAGTCATTTTTCGTTCTGAGAACTAAGAAAATCGGAAAATCGTTCCAATGCACATCAACTCTTGAGCTTGTCGGAAAAGGGAAAACACAGAAAATCAAAAAGAAACGATTGTAATGTCTATAACGATAATAAAATCGATAAAATATGTATGTATATCGCTAATTGCAAAGAAAATGAAAAACACTAGTCAGGTCGGAATTAAAGGCTCTCACTACTTTGAAAAAAAAAGTAAACAGTACCCCTATATATATATTTTTTTATAAACAAATATTTCGAGGTCTGCCATAGCGACCAACGTTGCCCGTGTATTTTATATTTTTCTTAGAAATCTGTATAATCCATGAAACTCAATATTTTTAATCGGAAAACTCTGTTTCGCCGCAGGAGACATTATAGGCAATTGACCTATGTATTTATCCTTTTTTTTTAGTAAAAAAAAAACTATTTTTCATGGATCCGTTTTTGCATGCCTTTGGCCGACTTCAGAATACTTTTTTAATTAAAAAACAAACAAAAAACAACAACAAATGCTACACAAAACTGAATTTGACTCAACAAGAAAGAAAAGTGCGTACTAATAAATAAGGAGACGAAAGCAAATTAAAAAAATTGAATAGGAAATAAAATTGAAAGAACCCGAAGAAGTAAAAGAAGAAGAAGAAGAAGAAGAAGACATAAAAATATGAAAACTAAGAAAAGAGTCAGAAAAACGCTATTGAATTAACAACTTTGTGTATCACAAATTTCATCAGTCTTTACTGTCACAAAACCAGTGAAGTGAAACCCTGACGCAGAGTAGAAGAAGGCATATAAATAGTAAAAAGAAAAAAAATATATCTGAATAAAATAAATACGACGTCATTAAAATTCTGAATAGATTAACCAGCGAATGTGTAACCAATTTCAACATAACCTAATGCCAACAAAATAAAATAAAGCTATGAATGAGAGCTACGGAGACTAGAAAAAGTCAGTGAGGGCAGAAAATTCAAGCAACTTTTGCTTTCTAAAAAAAAAAAACAAAAAAAACAAAGTTGTGCTAAACAGCGCCAGCCAAATACAAATACAAATAATTCACGAGTAGTTTAGGGCAATCAAATTCCCACAACGGCTTTATGGAGGCATACGAAAAGTAAAACTAACAACGCAAAGGCAATATAAAAACTGCATAAAAGAAACAGTAAAAGTTGAAGAAAAACAGGAAGGAGTCATTTGCTTGCCGCTTAAGGGAAGGATGAAGAAAGGGAGGAGGCTACATAGTAAGCGCTATGGCAGTTGGCTTCAACACTGGGACATGGCACGCAACAAAAGGACATTGACATTTGTGCTATACACGAACAAGAGTCAAGATGTAGAAAAAGAAAAAAAGAAAGAAAAAAACCTCCAAAAGGCAAAGGCATAATGCGACTACAGTAGCAGTAGAAGTAGCAAAATTTTTTAACCGCATACCCCACCAACCAAAAGTGCTACACTCGACGACTTTTCGCCACACACACTGTCGTCACTGGGCTGGCGCTGCCGTTGATGGTAGGCAAGTACAGCGTCGAATCGCATGACTCATAGCAGGTCACAATGCGTCGGCAATAGGTGGCAAGTGTTGTGGCAAGCAGACACGCAGCAAGTAGGGGTAAATGGGCAGACGGGCGGATAGACGGACGGGTGATCGGGCGTTCGCGGCTCCATGAATTTTAACACATTTTTAGCACATGAATATCTCTCTCTCTCTCTCTCTCTCTGCCTTTGCCTGCATATAAAATTCTTCTTTTACTTTTTGTTTAATGACAGCGTATGTTGTTGTAGTTGCATTCGTATTTATGTCGTATATTTATGTGTGTGCATACGCTCAAACATATTCACATACATACATACATATATCACATTTTTTATTCATGCATTGTGTGTGTAGGCTATGAAAGGAAAGGAGGCCTACTGCCGCCGAAGCCGAAGCCGCCGCGTGCATGCGCCCGTCCAGAGCCGGTTGTTCGAGCAAAAACGCTTAATTGCGTTAAAATGCAAACGAAAGGGATTACAATTAACACAAAAAGCTGCTGAGTGTTGAAAGCAAAGTGATATGAGTTGAGGAGAGGTGGTGCTGAAGCTAACAAACGACATGCTAAGTATGCTAAGTGCAAAAGCAAAACTATTCAATATTCATGTGACAAGTTGCAACGAAAGCAAATATTTAATATAAAAGACTATGTTGGAAAAATCGCTTGATGAGATCAACAAGACAAATTTTGGAAATAAAATGAAAAAATAAATACAAACAAATAAGACTAAATTAAAGATGAAGAGAAAAAAATATAAAAAATTAATATAGATTTAAAAAAAAAATAGAGATAAATAAAAAATGGGCGCGTAAAACCGAAATTTTCAAAATTCGCTCTAGACCGTTTTTTTTTTTAATATTCCTTTTTAATGTTTTTTTGTTTGGTAATCAAGAAGGCCTTTTACAAACGGGAGCTACACAATTTTGTATAGTTGGTGAGTGTTATTGGAATTTCTGGAAACACCTATTCTCTTTTGGTCCCTCCGCTAATGGCGTTATCTGGCGGTATTTTAAAATCGCGGAGCATCAACATTTTTTTCCCTTCACAAAAAACACGAAAAAAACAAAACAAAAAACAAATCAAAAAACAAAAAAATTAAATTTTAAAAAGAAGTGTTAGCTGCTTGAAATTTGTACTTTTTCATTGTAAAATTAGATAGGCTATAAAAAACTGCATACTCGAAAATTTCGATAATACTTTTTTTTTTTTAATTTTTATAAGTTTTCTAGAAACTTTGGTACCTCAACTTACATGGTTTTTGTTATAGAATTATTAACTATAGTTTTCGTAAAGTAACTAAAATTATCAAACAATTATTTGTATCAGCTCAGGGCCAGTATTAATAGGAAAAATTATAGAAAAAACAACAGAGTACAAGTTAGCCGTGGAATGAATAAAGAAATGTGGAATTTCGAAAAAGATAAAGGTTTATAAATCTTTCTAGCTAGTGGAAGAAATAACCAAAGTTCGTAACTGAATTTTATAAATATTGGAAAATATTATTAGGTTTTCTCTCAAACGAATTGCTGATTTAATTTTATTTTTTAAACGATTATTTTTTAAATTCGAATAAGAAAATCAAAAGGTCGCAATTATAGTTTTTACACTTTTTTTCATTATATATTAATTTATTGAGCTATTCATTTATTATTATTATCGGCCCTGAGCTCAATAAATTAATTTATAATTAAAGTATCGAAGGTCATAAACAATAACTAATTTGTTTTTATTTAATTGGCTACAAAACTGCATATTCAAAAAAAATTCTAAAAATTCTGATGCAAACTTTTTAAAATTCGATGCATTTTTTTTAACTTGTTGTTATTTATTAGAAAAGTGGTGTGTCGTTTTGAGTTTTTTTCTGCTGCAAAAAAAAAAAACAATTCAAAACATAAGACTAGTTTAAATAAAAAAAAATTTTTTTTTTTTAAATTTAACTATCAAAATTATGATTATTTTTTATCAACAAACAGGAACACACAAAATAATCATTATCTCACAAAACATGAGCCATATGAAAAAAAATTCACTCGACACATGATTAGTTTTTCTGAGCATAAAAAACTGAGAACTTTTTCATTAATGTTGAGCAAGAACTTTCAAATCGTAAAATAATTATTAAATATCAATTTTTTCGATAACTCTCACAGTAATTACGCTCACTAGTTAAAAGTAAAGTAGGTACAATCGCCACTGAATTGTGAGCGGATTGAGATAACTATTCAATTTATATATTGTATTTATTTAAATATCCTAATGGTTTGTTTGATACACAATACGTTTTCTGTTCAATGTTTTTAGGTCATACCAGCTCTGCTGGCCGGGTATGATACTGCTGTTGGTGCAAAGGTTCTGTTCTGGGAAGTCTCGGTTTTTTTTTTTTTTAATTTTGCTAGTTATGCTACGGCAGATCTATTAAAAAGCATTTAATTTCTCGAAAGAATATATTATCCGTAAGTATAAGAAACAGAGTTTTCCAATTAAAATGAATTTCCAATTTAAATGAAATACCAAGAATTTCATTTTCATTATTTTCTAACTGAAAAATGTTTCTCTTTAGCGAATATTTTTATTATCACATTCGTAAAAACTAATTTCATTTTCAACAGGAGTGCCTCTTCTGCTAACGTTTAAAAATGCCAATCCAACTCTAAAGCGAAAAAAAACAATAAAATCACAAGGGGAAGGTGAACATAACTGTATTGTGTTAAATTAGGGTCGTAAAGCAGGTTAGCCACGCCCACATAAACATTAATCACATTCGATGGTTTATACTCTTGCAAGGTTAAGTCAAAAATCAGGTTAAACAAATATCATGTTAGCCCCTTACAATGTTGCAGAATGTTGCAGAATGTATGTACGTGTGTAGTTAATACACATACCTACTACATGTGTATGTATTTTTGCAACATGTTGCTGTGGAACATTAAATGTATAGTTTCAACGAAAACGTGACTGCAAAGATTCGTGCAGTTAAAACAAAAGAACAGTTAAAGCCGATTAAAATGACAGCAGTACACACGTCGAGTTGAAAGTAGGTTGGTTGGTGCATACAAAAATACAACAACAAATGCAAATACATGAAGAAGTAAAAAAAAAAACAAATACAAATTGCTTAAGTTTAGCTGTGCATTGTAACAGCAAATCTAATGACAGCTGCTGGAAGCGACAAAGTTTCAGTAAAGTTGTTCTGTCCATGACGCGGAATTCAAATATGTATGTATGTGAATAGATTTTCTTGTAGAAATAAGAAGGAAAAAAACTAGGAAACTCGTAGCTATTGCGAACCAATTAAACTTTTGAAAATGTTAAGTAATTAAAAGTAATAACTGCGTACGCATGCAAGTTTAAATTTGTGCACTATAATAGGCTTGTCCCTTCAATGTTTACTAAAAACCCAAAGGTGTTTCAGAAGATGCAAGCTGTTTCAAAGTACATTTTGCTGGTTGATATTATCTGCAACGAATAGGCAATTTACATTTCTGCAGCAAATGTGATCGAAAAAATTGCATCAACGTATAATTGACAGCTGCTCGCTATTCTATAACAAATTTCTACAATTCAGCTGCATTTTTTTATATTCAGCGCTTATTCAGCAACATTATTTTCGTATTGCATAGTTAAAATATTACTATTACAAAGTTTTTAGTTCAAGTATTTTTGCTAAGCTAAAAAATATGTAATGACGATGCCAAATTTTTCAGTTTATATTCAGCGCTCATTCAAAGAACCTAAAGCATAAGAAAAAAGATAAACGAATAATAATTCAGATATTTAGCGCTTATGCAGTCGAGATAATTTTAATTAATGGATTAGAGAAATATGAGTTTTTTACGATTTGTTAGCTTTATTCAGCGCTTTGGAATTGACGTGTTTAGCCCTCGGCAGGCATTCATAAAAGTGATAATAAAAAAGAAGTAATTATTAAGTTATTGTTAACAGCACGCAGTTTTATTAATTCAACTACACATAATTTAGTTTCTTCTTAATTGGGGATATAATATATGTAATATAGTAAATAGTTTTATATCGACATCGTATATATTTCGTGGTAATGCAGCAATGAGAGTTATAATAAAACTTCCTATTTAAATATATAATCCACTTTCTATGGTACTAAAAATAAGTTGTACGAATTCAGCTGTTATTCAGCACATATTCAGCTAAACCAATTTATAGCGAAATTAATTTAGCATAATTAGGAAACTAAATTATGCCATGTAAAGCAAGTGAATGTAGTTTTTTATTCTTTATTCGTCGAAATTTGATATTTAAGAAAATTTGTATTCAGCGTTTGAATTGAATTAAATTTATCTTTGTTTTGCCCTTCATTTGCGAATGTTTTTTTTTTTTTTTTCTAAGTTATTTTCTTCAATGTCCACCATCTGTCAATCACATAGCAAAGCTTCATTCATTCATCAGAATAAAATAGAAGCAACGATAAATCGGAAAAGTTGTGACCTTAGTTGACGACAACAATGGCTCTTGACGTGGTCGGTCGCACTCCCACTTTTGCGTAGAAGAACTATGTATGTATGTGTGTGTATGTAAATTTATGTGTTTATTGCCACATATGGATATAGTTATGTACAACACAGCCAAGTGAATAAGAAATTTTTTACATTATAATAAACCATCTTCAAATTTGTTAGGAAACCCACAACGTTTTTGGGAATATTTTTTCTCAAACAAAGAACAAACCTAAAAACAAAACTCAGCAAGAAATAAAAAAGTAAGAACAAAATCACAAAAAAAAACAATTGACAAAAGAAAATAAGAAAGAAAAAACTAAGAATAAAAAAAAGAGAATATTAAAAAATAAAATTAAGACAAAACCTTAAATTAAATTTAAAAAAATAGAATGGAAATAAAAAGTGGATGAAAACTTAAGCGGCATTTAATAAATAACCGAGCAAAAAAAAAACAAATAAAGACAAAGCACAATAAATAAATAGTAAACAATCAAAAAATTAGCCTAAAGAAAATAAATTACGAAACAATTTAAAAATGACGAGAAATAGGAGAAATCCATAAAATGAAATTACAACAAAAGCATAAATTAAATTAAAAGATAAAACAAATATAAAAAAAAGTGAAATTTAATATATGTATACATATGTATATATATATACATATACATATATGTATATACAAATAACTGAGCACAAAAGACAGAAAAACAAAAAACTACAAGAAATTAAATAATAAAAACGAAATCAAACTAGAATAAAATTAAAAGTTATAAATTCAAAGGATCAAAATCAAAAAATTAAGGAAAATAAGAGAAAATTAATAAAATAAATTAAATTAAAAAATAAAACAATTATAAAAATTTAAAAATGGTATTCGACAATACATAAAAATAATTAAATCGTTATAGCATTGCCGCATTTTCTTAAAAAAAAATACCGTTATACGCCCCTTTTGGCCGGTTAGCAATTATAAAATTAAAAATTCAAGATTATAAAAAACTAAAATAATAAAAGCAAAAACAAAACAAGTCAAGTAGGACAAATATCGCCATTACATTGTTAGAGGTCAAACAGCTCTTGTTTTTAACAAAATTCAAGGGCAAATACAGCTTTTATTGTAAAATTTGTTTTAAGTAGTAATAGTAAGTTATTAAAAGAGTATTTATTACCACTCTAAAATTCTAACTAAACTAATAAAAAGAAAACTCAAATCGCGAAAATAAATAAATATTTCTAAACCCTACAAATGCAAAACATATGGAATTTCCATTTTTTTTTTTTTGGAATTCTACCAAATAAAGCGTGGAAAATTTTCACGTAAAAACTTAATCTTATAAAGAATATTCAAAACTAAAGTAAACACGTTTATTACTCCTGCTTAAAATAATAGGCACACTACGAAATTTTTATTTTAATATCTAATTTTATTTTTTCATATTTTTTATTTAAACACATTTTTTTTTATTATTATTTTAATTATTATAGATTTTCTCAATATTTTCTTATATTATTTTTTTTCTATTCTCTTTTTTTTAATTTAAAGTCTTACCAAAAAGAAAAATTAATGCTACGACAAATATCATACAATTAAAATATCATAGAAATTAGTTTAAAAAATTCAGCAAACATTCATCAAAATCTCTAACAATTTATTGAGAATTTATAGAATTTCCAGGCTTAAAGTCCATTAGATTTTAATGCTATGTATAACTATTAGATGCATAATTAAAAAATATAAACCGCAATAGCGGCCGCAAATAAAAATGATCAAGAATAATAATATTCAGCCAGTTCAAACTTTGTTTTATGTTATGCTAAATCTGAATTTGATATAAAAAATCTGATTTCTAAAAAACAAAATTGAAATTTTGGGCTACAAATGTATATGATTTAAAAAGTTCTGATTAAGTTTTTTTTATAAAAAAAAATCTCTCTGCAGAAATGTACATATAACAAAAGTCCAAGATGTATGTATGTAAATAGTGCATACTAAATATATGCAATAATTGTCAGCTGACCAGGCCTGTTTTCAAATGCATTGCGAATCGTTGGAGTCGGCAGTACGGTCATTGATCACCGAAAAAACCGGGTCAGGAGATACTTTTTTTTTTTATGTGAACACAAACACACACACACACACACACAACCACACTCAAATAGAGTAGATATATTTGCACAAGGAAAAATCGAATGTTTTGTACGTTACTGTGGCTCATGAGCCAAATACTGGCTTGCAACCAAAGTATGTATAACATGCCGTCAGAATTGCATGCAACTTTCATATTCGAAACACAGCTGCCAACGTCAGCCGTCGTTGTAACCGCAACGAAATGAAAGCACAAAAAAAGAAAGGAGCTTAAACGACTTAGAACAAGCGAATGATAATAAAACGCGGCCATGGTGAGGCCTTCGGGGGAAAGATACAAACAGGCAGACAGACAGATAGCCGAAGCCGAACTCTGGTGAGGAGTGCAGAACAAGAAGCTACCAAACACTTTAGATATTGCTATGTAATACAGGTGATGTTGCTGTTGCTGCTGTTGTTGCAGTTGCAGCTTCTGCTGCACTCCATTTCGACTTTTGCAAGTCAACTGCGAAGGAGCCGCAAAGCAGGCAAAAAGAACAGTGAACAGGAACCATTACAGCTGCAATCGACTAAAAACATCACTCAACGGCATTCAGAAGCATTTAATGTGTTACACACACACACACACACGGCTGCACATAAACGAGAGGGGGGGAATCGAACAACAACAAAGTCAGAAACGGCACAATTGCCTGGCTTACATAAAACGATCGAACGAACAACCAACTGACGGCACAACAAAGCCAACAACAGTCATAGTAGTAAGTAGTCATCATATCCAGCAACAAATGGTTGTGTGTGTGTGTGTGGTTGTTGTTGCTGTTGCTGCTCTGCTGTTCTTTCACTAATACCTTAACGTGGCTTTTAACTAAAACTCGACTACAAAATGTAAAAAGTCCCAATGGCTAAACAATACCAATATTGTAAGTGTGGCGCACTTGTAGCAGCTGGAAGTGCAGGGAGTGTTGCCTGCTAAAGGTAGGGAAGGAAACCCGATTGTTGGCGTAAAGCTAAACAAAAAAAAAAAAAAAAACAGGAAAATACGCGACGAAGGAACTTTAAAGCGAGCGAGGGTGAATGATAACGGTAACAAATTGGCAACAAAAGATGGTCAAATATATGTAAGGCTTTAAGATATTAAAATGAGTTTTTAAACAGCTGGATTTATTTCGTAGTCGACAGAATAAATCTTAAAAATTAAACTTTTAGCTGAACAACAGAATTTTCAAATAATTGTGGAAATAAAAATAATCTCAGTGACACTAATGGTAACGATAAATCAATCATTACAGAAAACGATAACCAACTACATATAATAACTGCAATATCAATAGCGACAGCAGTGTTTATATCCAAATATACCACAGCCATTTTACCGATTTTCACATTGTTGCAATATTTGAGTACTTTTAAAATATATGAATATCGAAATCCGTACAGATATTGCATTACAGTTGGCTCTTTAGCGATAGTGATATAGAAAATTGACAGTAATATCGATAACTGTAGTAGTATCGATAACTATAGTATCATATACATATGTAGAAGTTAAGATCAGAGGCACAACTTTTATAATAGAAAAAGTAAAAGTGAATCAAAAATTATTATGGTAAGACACAAATTTTTCGCGTTATATATAACCATTATTCAAAGGCTTATATTAAAAAGTCGTTTCATAATAGCTGTTAGTGAGATAAATATTTTTAAGTTTATAAGACTTTTATTTTGAGACTTCTCAAGTATTGTCATAATAAATATTAGTGGGAAAACATTTGTTAAATCTTGAAGGATGGAGCCTTTTGTAGGACCACTTTCGGAATAATTTGGTCGAAATAATTTCAAGACCAGTTCGAGATCACTTCGGGACTCGTTCGGTACTATTTTGGGTTCCAAAACAGTTCCGTCTTTCAAGACTTAAAACATGTTACTCATAATTATAATGCAAAGTCTTGTATAATACAAATCTCAAAATAAAAGTCTCTTGTCTTTGAAAGACGTAAGAAAAATGATCTCGCTGATAATTATTTTAAAAGGCCTATTATAATATACATAAGTCTCAAAATAATAAATATCGATAACTTTAAAAATTTGTCTAGGGTGACTTTTTTAAAACTCAACGAATAGGTACCTGGTGTCAGGTAGGTAATGATAACAATATCGATATCAATAGAGATATCAATACCGATACGATGGAAGTATGAAATTTGATAACGATAACAGTGTAGAAAACCACATAATTAACGATAACGATAGTCAAATCGACAACTATATTAATATTAATAATAAAACTAAGGGTATGATAAAATAAGCTATTAAATTAATCTTTAAATGTTTTAACAATATTAATAAAAATATTATATATGGAAATAAATAACAGGGTAGGATTTAAATGTCACCGAAAGACTCTACCTGAAGAACTACTACATAACTATTCAAAAACTTTACGAGTATGACGTTACGATTCGAATACAATTTTAACATTAACGAAATCGATTTGTAAAAGTACGTATTACTTTTTCGGCAAATACTAAGATTTACATATATATGTACATGAGCTGGACCGATTTTAATTTTTTCTATTGTACGATTACGATAACTTTTTTTGTCAATATCGATAACAAAAAATAATCGTTATCGGCAATTACAATACAAACGAAAACGAATACGATTCATTTTTGTATTGAATTATTCGAGAATCGAACATTCGTGTTCGCCGAAACGATCTTTTACGATTTTTAGTTAAGCGAATCCATAAATGGAATTAACACAAACATTTAGTGGAGACAGAAAAATTCAATAAACGAAAATTATAATTTGAAAATTTTAATAATATTGTGACAAACAAATTTTGAGGAAAGGGCTGCGCTTTTTCAGACAATCGAGCGCGCTATTCCTATTGCTTTCAGCAACTTAGATAAAGTTTACCAAAACAATTATCAAATTTTCCAGAATTAGACAATTTGAATTTAAAAAAATTGAACGAGTTTTTTCCATCACCATTTTTTGTTTGGTTTTTTTTTTAATCTGGCATTTCTGTTTCATATCTTACACATATCTTGCAAATCTAGAGAGAAATTTGAAGAGTTGTCGAGCTTTTTCGATTACACATTATACATTTGAAAACCAAGCCAAACGGAGAGTATTAGTCAGCTGTATAAAAATTAGGGTGCCCCTAAATGTAGAAAAAAATTACCTCAGATTTTTTAAACCTCGATCCATACATGGATACTGCACTTTAGTTGAAGATGTCACAAATACATTTGGGTGCCGAGTAGAGACGGTTAGGTTAAGGCGTGTCGCAAAGGCGACAAAGTTCAGATACCTCTGTGAAGACTCCAAAAATGTAAATTAAATAAAAAATAAAACCGCACAAATAAAGTTTAATAATAATTTGACTCCTGAGGTGTCATATGGTATTTTGAACTTTGACTCCCGTACGACACGTGTTAACAGATGAGACTGAAAAAAATCGTGCATTTCATTTTCAAAGTACCACCCTAATGAACATAAACATATGCTATTAAAATAAATATTTTGTAATACTACACAGGCCATCGACTTCCTTTCAACAAATATCGGAATAACGGAAAATAACAAAATACATATGGCATTTTTTTTTACCCATGAATGGGGTGACAAAATAGCCAATGCAATGCAAATTTCAATAATCATTCCCCAGCAAAACGAGAACGCGTCGGCCTTGGCTGCGTTCAGTTACCCTTGTAAGTAGCAAAATACAAAAAAAAAAAACAAAGCGAAACAAAATGTAAGTGTGCAAAATAGTCATCGGCAGCAAGAATCGCAAAAAGTAAGCAATACACAGAATAATAATATTGGAGGTAAGTAGAAAAAACAAAACTTCGCTCGATATCCAATAAACCCGTCAAATTGAACTAAACAACAAACAGCTGGTCACTCGGTCTGTCAACGGCCACTTGGTAACCTAGAGCTTAAGTGATATGTATCTGTGTGTGTGTGTGTGTGTGTATGTGTGTGTGTGTGTGCATGTGTTTGTCAATAGCCAGTCGTCGATGGACGTTTAGAAGTTTGAGGAAACAACAGATCAAAATCGATAGTAGCAAACGAATGGCAAACGCCGCCATTGCCACACCCGGTAGATATTTGCAATTTATTGCCATAGCCACAAAATGCCGTTTGCTTGCTGCTACTATTCCATTCCAGTTTAAGTGGCTACAAAAATGTAATTTAATTTCATAGTTTTGCATTTCATAGCGACGGGAGCGCGCGCTTTTTTATTTGATTGGTTAAATGGTGCCAAGACATGAGTACTTGCAATTATCTTACCCTTTATGGTTTGCCTTATGTCAAATGGGTGTATGCAAGTTTATTTTCCAGCATATCAAGCCATGAACATAGTTTATTAGGTTCTCCCTGAACTGAATGTATTTATGGTATAAATATGAACGCAAGAAATATTTATGTATGTATGTTTATGTAGAGTAGAATTATGACTCGTTAAAGGTATTTTATAAGAACAATACATAATTTATTCAAGAGCTACATTCTATCATTGGAAATATTAATATAAGTGGTATCTCAATATGCGCTAAGAAGGAGTAAACGAGCAATAAGAAAAATGTATACATATCAACTTATACAATACATATATACAGCGCACGACATAAATATAGCACAACCACATATTCACCAGTTTTGTCTATTTATTTTTATGTAAATCCAAGTTTCAAAATTGAACAAACTTTACACAAAATTTGAAAATTTTTAATTAGAATTCATAGAAATTTTGTTTTTCCTTATTTAAGTTGAATAATTAAAAAATAAAAAGTTAATAACAACCACCATGTATGTAAATTTCAAACTGTATAAAAAAAAAGTTATAAAAATTCGACAAATTAAAAAAAAAATATTATAAATTTTTAAACTTTTTAATTCGATTTTTTTGTTTTTTGAAAATTTTTGCCTATGCAAAATGATAACCCATTAAATTTTAGTCGAATAAGGTGAAAGTTTCAAGAGGCTACGAATTACCGTTGATTTTATCTAAAAAAAATTAATAAACAAAAATTATCATAATTATCATTTTGAACTTTTTAGTCCAATTTTTTTTTTTTTTTTTTTTTAATTTTTGGCAATGCAATTAACAATCCATTAAATTTTAGTAGAATAAAGTGAAAGTTTCAACAGCCTTTCCGTTAATTTTTGGAAATTTTTTCTCTGACGCTCCTCCAAAAATTCGTCCATATATCTAACACATGAACGAAGTTTACTTTTTATAGAAAAAACTGCTGAATAGCGTCAGCAACAAAAATATCAAAAATCAACTAGAACTTCTAGCTACGCTTTCTTATACTAAAATGTAATGGGCTGCAAAATCATATAACTAAAAATTTTCTAGGGAAAAAAACAAACAAAAAAAAATCGGATTGCAAAGAAAAAAATGTGACATTTTTTTAAATTTAAACGAAACGACTGTTTTATCGGCTAATAGCCCCCGATTAATTGCAAGTAATAATCGAATGCTTTCGAATCGGTCATTCAATTTTTTTTGCCATCACTAACTTTCAAAGCCAAAAGTTTCTACACGAGTAGTTATCGATACTTTAGATTCGATATATTTCAGTTATCGATACTTTCCTTCGATACTACTTCTAAGTAAAAGTATCGATATGAGTAGGTATCGATACTTTAGATTCGTTATACAATATTTCAGTTATCGATACTTTCCTTCGATACTACTTCTACGTAAAAGTATCGATATGAGTAGGTATCGATACTTTGGATCCGTTATTTCTCAGGTATCGACACTTCCACTCTTCGATACTACTTTTAAGTAAAAGTACCGAAACCTACATAGTATCGTTTCATCCCTAGGAAGCGGCCCTATAATTGAGGGCCACTATTCTTATCTACCAAATATCTATCATCCTTTATGTTATAAGCTTAATGCGTCTTACCGAGCATGAGGTGAACGAATGGAGAAGAAACACAAGCCTATAACTCGCCGGTTTAGTGAGAGTTAAATAATTTGCTAGAGTTCTTGTTAATCGACTAATCGATTACGTGCGATGAGCGCAGTGCTCAAACGAGTAAGCTTTACCGACCACTCGCTACTCTATGACCTGATTCTGATTATGTGATATTTTTCACGACAACGGGCTCTTCATTGCCGTTAAATTGGCACGAGGAAAAATGCCAGCTGTTTTCATTATAATTTGCAATAAAAAATAACAAGTACAATTACAAGTACAACCACTTTGAGGAGGAAATTGCAAGCAGCGAATTGGCAAATTACTTAGCGAAATATGGCGATAAATCGATAATTCTCTATGGAACATCAACCCAATGAAATACTCAAAAGAGGGATTGTTAATTAAGTAGGAGTACAAAAACAACGTTAAATTGAACAACAATTTAGTTATTAAAAAAAATATGTAATAATTTAATTAAGCAAAGCGTAGCTGGGAATTCGCTTTTTAGATATTGCTCGAACCGTAACTTTCATTGTCAACGTTATCTTTCAATAGAATATTTCAAGAAAAACCTACATACAGTTACTCACAAAAAAAAAGTATGCAGTGTTTTTTTACAATATTTCCAATATTTTTCATTAACATTTTTTTAAACAATTTTTTATAAAAATATACTTCATTCTAAAAAAATAAACCATATACATACATACATATGTACATATATCAAAGTTTAAAATTTCATACATATGCGAAAATCCAAAAAAAAAAAAAAAAACAAAAAAATCAAATATTTTAATTAGCGTTTTTAAAACCTTTCGGGTACTGTCCTTTTGTAGCAGTAATTTTTGCCTAGTTCTGTCTAAGTCTTATAGCCAATTTATTGCATTTTGGATTTATGATTTATACATCATGTTTTTAGTCATCTCTTTTGACCACAGCGAATGGATTGCATTTTTTCGTCATTTTATTTTCCAGTAATTTGAAGTGTCTTTTTTTTTGTTTTTTATTGAAAGTGGAATTTCTGACAATTAACTAAGGAAACTTTAAAAAAATACTAATATGCAGTTCTAAAACTAAACTATTCATAAAAAAAATATTCTTAAGTGAATGGCCATCACTACTCGGTTCGGGCCTTCTAGAATGGCTTCCTTTAGGGAGGCCTCCCTGTATTATCATCTGAGGCCACCAGAAAAGAAAATTATTAAAAATGCACGAACTTTAACTGAAAACCAATTGATTACTTGTACTTTTCAAGCACAATAATATAAATTCACTTCCACCTCCATACTATCTACACACACACATACATATCTACTAGTATACAGGGTATTCGAGAACAGCGTATTTACATAATTTTGAAGGAGCTTGCAATTTTCCAATTCCAAGTTTGTCAGTATTTTTTTATTTTATTTGGAAACTATTCTGTTTTACAGATAATCAAATTTAAATACTCGTAACCGGTTGGAGGGGTATCATCCCGAAAAGGTGAACTTTTAACTTTAAATTTACGTATTATTTTTCCCTATCCGCAAAAGTAAAGTGTGTATTTTTGAGATAGACTGTACTTATTTATGCAAACCCTCCACTCACTTATTTTACTTTTCTTTAGGTGCTTTGTCGGCTCTTTATCAGCTTCGAGTTATTTTTAAATAATTTATATTTCTCATAGCAATACGTTTCGTAATCTGTAGTATGGATCATTTTGGAATGCAAATCAGTTTTATATTTACGTCAATATACTGTAAAGTACATTCAATGAATAAATAATTACGAAAGTTCGTTCGTTTTAAAGTGTTTAGTGTTTGCATTTAATTATTTATGTACGTAAATAAAGACAATTTATTAAGCAAATGGCATTAGGCTGGAAGAACTAGGCACTTTTGATTGATAGAAGAATACGAGGGCAATACCGCAAGTTTCCGAAAAACAAAGAAAAAATATGCATTTTATTATAAACTAGCTATGCCAAGCGAGGACTGCCTACTACGATTTAAAAAAAAATAAAAACAATACGTTGATGTCGTTGAAAAAATTAAAGTTGTTTCAATAAAAAAAAATATTCTAAAAAATGTCGAATAAAATTTTCTACCTTCCTCATTTCATATTTTCATAAAATATGCCTTATATTATGGCCGCGATTATAGTCTAATCACAATTTAAGGCCACATCAAAATATATTCGGTAGTTTCGGAGATTAGTGAGTTCAAACAAGCAAACAGGCAGATAAAAAATGGTATAAATATAAAAATGGTCTAAATGTATTCTATTGCATTCGGTTATTCTTTCAAAGAAGTATCCAATATACAACTTTTTTACAGTTTTATTTAGTAAAGAATGTCATTTAACTTGTGCATGACTTAATTAAATTAAAACTTTCAAAGAGGTGGCAACTCTCTCAAAAATATAGGCATAAACCTTCTCCTCAAAGACGAACTGTTTGACAATTTATAAGTCATATAACTTGTATATAATTTAATGAAATTGTTTCTTCCAACCAGGTGGCAACCCTTATAAAAGTTACTTAGCTATGAAGCTTCTTTCCAAGACGAACCGCTTGTCATCCATACTTTAATATTTCGTATAAATTGTGTATATTTTAATTAAATTTTCACTTTTCAAAACAGGTGCCAACTCTCTCCCAAGCATAAAATATACTTTACGATGAAATAAAAATCCATTTGGATGAGTTCGACCGCAAGCAACGTGACGCAAAACATGGTTTCTCAATGCATAAACGGTTTTATATTAAAAAATTTTAATTAGTATAATTTATGCATATATTGAATGATAGATACGGCGATTGCGATTAGCCTCCTCGTGATTATTTGGCACCAAAATTGATATATGTGTGTAATCCACGGTCCACATAGTGCCTCCCAAAAAATGTGACAAAAATTTCTTTAGCAGCTTGATGCTCCACTTGGGTCATAGAAACCCTGCCAAGCCGATAATCGACTAGCTAACGACAACAGCTGATTCGGCGATTGTAAAAATCGTTAAAAAAAATGGCTGCTGAATAGCAACATCGTTAAAATTTTCGTTAAAATGAGTTAAACATGCGAATATCGTTAAAATAAGTCTGTGAATCGCACTACAGGTGTGCATTGCATACCGAAGCCATCATTAAACCGGTGAATGTGGAGCCAACTTTACCGCCATACAACCCGCAAACCATCTATCGGAATGAACTTTTGGTGACCGAATTATATCAAGAAATGGACCTTTCAATTGGCCACCTAGGTCATCTAATTTGACTTCTTTAGACGGAGTTTTGTTAGGATAAGTCAAGTCAATGGAACTAATAAGGCCAACCCCTAAAAAGAAAAAAATCCCTTTACATATCCAGTGCAGAGAAAACCCAGCCGAATGGTGACTTTTTTACAATATTAGGAAGATTTTCTATGACAGGTTTTTTTTTTTGTATATTTGATATAGAAATATATTTCATACAAAAGCAAAAACCATGAACATTAATCTTTCAAACTTTATACAAAAGTTATAAAAATTCCAAAAAATTTCATATAAATTTTACAATTGTAACTTAAATTTGAACAATTAAAAAAAAATATTTATTACAATAAATGGAGTTGCACATATAATGAGCAATATTTTCAAAAAAAAAAAAAAAAAAAATTGCAGTACACTTACAGCAAGTCAATCATATTATGCATGACGAAATGATAATTCATTTTCGTCAGCCAACGCATCATTCGCATCGCCGTTCATTTGTGAAACAGAATCAAACTGTAAGTGGCTACTGATTCAGACTGAGCGATCGCGCCTTTGTTACAGAATTAACGTTGGTTTTTTATGTCATATTTTGTCATCAGACATGTGACATAATGAAAACAGGTATAGACTGCATTCAAGTAGCTGCCACCGGTCAATACTCGGATAAAATTTATAAAAAAAATAATTAGAGCGTAAATCATGCTGATAAAACTCAAAACAAAAATTAGATTAAAAAAAAATTCATACATGAGTGATGTATGTATGTAGCTAAATCTAAAGTAGTTCCATTTGACAATACATGGCATTTTTCTCAAAATGGCTATGGTTAGGTGTAAAACCCATAGCACTAAGTTATTACCAAAGGGATCACCGCTTTTACACCACACTGTTTGTGTTAAGTTTTTGAACTGCAATATGATTACTGATAATAACTAGGCAGGTACTAGCTGCATAACGAGAACGCTGAACGGCGTCGTCATGGTCCGTATCCGCTGTTCAAATTATTTTTGGAAACGATTTGCAACAACGCTAACACAATCGATCGATATTATATTTAAAATTGTAACCATATTTATGGCCATGTATTGTGTGTGGCAATGACAATATAACGTACGTATGTATGTATGTAGGAATGAGTATATGGTGTATGTCTATAAATGGAGGACGTTAATTTGCGTTATGCTTGGATGGATGGATGATTGGCTGTTCGGCTGTTTGGCTATTGGGTGGACGTCACGGCGTTTGAAAGAGATACGTTGACAGGCAGCAGTGTGCACACAATGCGTGTCAGTGAGTAGTCAGAGTTGTAAATGCAAAAGCAAACTGCTGGAAAAAAATACAACTAAAAACTACAGCAACAATGTTAAGTAATCTCATTCGCGTCTATGGTTGTATGTTAGTATGTATGTGTTGGGAGCAAATCGAAAAAAAAAATAACAAACATCTCTAATTTAATTTATAACTTAAAATTGACCTAAAGTTTATCACATAATGTGGCTTCTTTGCAAATTTCGGTGCAATTATTACTTCATTTCAATAAAAGTAAAATCGCAATAGAGTTCTAAACTATGCGATATTAGAGATACTTTGTTTTAATTGCTCGCTAGAACAAACCCTGTTGGAAACTGATGTTGTATATTATATAACAGGGCGGCTTTTTTTTGTAAGTTTGTTATCGATTTATGCGTTCTATTATTGATTCATTTATATTTTTGTCGATTTACTAATTTTATTATGAATATATTTTGGTATTAATTGCAGTATTGAGATATAACACTTGCTGTCGATAGTTACTTTTTGTTACCGATAAATTTTATTATCGATAGATTTAAAGGGAAACTAATTTTAGTATCGATAAATTTTGAAATCGGAAAATTATGTTATGTTATCGATAAATTTTGTAGTCGGCTGATTGACTCTGATAAAGATTGATCGATTTTGTTTGATATCAATAGGTGAATTTGATAATTAATTTTGTTATTGTAACCGATATATAAACCCATTAAACCCTGCTCAAGATCCCGTCGTGGAATTTTATTAAAATTTTATCAGAGGGTTTATATAAGTCATAAAAGTTGTATTGCTAAATATCAGGCTTATAACTTTTACTATAACCGAGATTTTCAGGGTGAATTTAAATACTCACCCGGCAGATTTAAATTTTGGCCATAGATAAAATTAATATTATGGCATAATGTTTTTCTGACATCACAGTGCAGGCGAAGCCGATGGAAAACAGATAAAAAATCTCAATAATAAATATAAAATAATTTTATATTACTTATTCGCAGCTTCTACTGACGCGGGGAGGGCGAAACCGCCTCCCTCCGTCTGTTCTGTACGGGGGACGGCTGCTGTGGCCAAAGTTAAGGGTGGTGAAGGATCGTCGGAGCCGACATCCAAAGTCGTGATTAGGCCGGGTACAGTAACTGCCACTCGCGTTGTTGGAGGGGGAGAGTCGAAGCCGACCTCCGCGGCCTCTAGGTTAGTTGGGGGTGTGACTCCAGCTGGTCGCGCAGGTGAGTTGCAGGGGAAATCGCCTGTGGCCTCTGGAGGGGGGGTACTGGACGATATCGCCAGTACCAGCAAGGGTTTATCCTGCAGCGTACCGGTGCAGGCGAAGGAGACCCAAACGCAGCCCGCCGATGGATCTAAGCGGCGACTAGGCACGGGGAGGAGGGCCCACTCCGATCGTCGCATGGCCTCCAAGATTGTGGAGCGCTATGGCGGCCAGGCGGGGGCTCAGTTATCTGAGAGGCATGCTAAGTCGCTCGAGTGGGCTAAGGGAGTGCTGAGGGAGAGCGCGAGTGCGCCTTCGAAGACCTCAGCCCCAAAAAGACAGCGGTCTCAGGAGGGGGAAACCTCTGCAGTCAAACGGCCCAGGACTGGGGTAGCGCCGAAAACCTTCAGCGAAGTCGCGAAACAGGCGGGCTCCATTATCCTGGGTGTCGTGGACCGCAGTAAGGAGGACGGTGCCATCTCTAAGATGGACTGGAGGCGTGTGGCGGCAGCCATCTCTGCCGTCTTTATGAAGGTGATCAGGGACAATCCTGGTCCACCTCCTCGCTGCGAGAGTGCGGGTTGGCACTCTGGCCTCTTCAAGAGGATCTCGTGTGCTGACGAGCGGTCGGCCACGCTTTATAAAGCGGCGGTTTCCTTGGTGGGGGAGGTCTGGAAGGGTGCCAGACTGGAGGCCGTGGATAAAAAGGATTTGCCTTTGCGTCCGAGGGCTCGGGTCTGGCTCCCTGCGGAGCCCTCTGCACCGGGAGACATTGAGGAAATCCTCAGGTATTGCAACCCAAACCTTCCGGCTCACAATTGGAAGGTTGTTCGGTTCGAGGGGTCCGAGGAACCATATCGGCAAGCGCTGATTCTGCTTAACGCGGAGTCCCTCGGCCCTCTCGCCGAGCAGGAGGGAGTCATTTCCTATGGCTTCGAGAAGGTAGCTCTAAAAATCTACCAATCCGATGCCAGGGGTAGTGACGCCATCCTTCCGGTTGAACCGGAGCTGGTGCCGGAGGTCTGCGGACCTGATGCGGAGGAAGAGGTGGAGGTCATGGAGGCCTTCATGAGTATGGAGGTTGACTCTGTCAGGTCGGACGCCGAGAGCGCCGGGGGAGTCTCCTCGGTAGCGGGGTCCGTCCTGAGCCTAAACAGGCTGTTCGACGGGGTGGAGGAGGAGAGGCTTCTTGCCTCGGATAGCGAGGACGTGGCCGCGGGGGGGCTGGAGGAGATTACTGAGGATGATTATCCTGCAGATAAATCTCCAGCACTCTAAGGCCGCGTCCGCCAATTTGATGCTCCACCTTGAGCAAGGTGGGGTAGATATAGTCCTGATCCAGGAACCGTGGCTGAGCAGTAACGGTATTTCTGGTATCGGGACGAAGAAGTACAAGCTTCTGGTGTCCAGTGACGCAGGTAAACCTAGAGCTTATATGCTCGTCAGGCGTGAAATAAATACTTATTTTCTGTCTAATTTCAGTAACGGAGACGTAGTAACGGTGAGACTCGAGGACGGGGCCGAAGAACTTTGGCTCATGTCCTCGTATATGGCTCACGATGATGAGGTGGAACCACCTCCTGTTCTGCTGAGGAACGCTCTGGCGGAAGCGAGGCGCAGGAAAGCCGGCGTCGTGGTGGGATGTGATGCCAATTCGAGGCACTCCTGCTGGGGTGGCTCAGACATCAACGAAAGAGGTGAGTCTCTCTTTGATTATATACTTAGCGAAAACTTGTCTATTTGTAATAGGGGGAGCGACCCTACGTTCGTAACTTCGGTAAGGGAGGAGGTCTTGGACCTTACCCTGGTGTCGTCTGAATTGTTATCCCGTATCTCGAACTGGAGAGTTCTTAACGATCACTCCTTCTCTGATCATAGATATATTCAATTCTCCCTGGGCGATCTGTGCCCCCAAAATCGTCACTTTAGGAATCTGAGGAACACGGATTGGGATCTTTACTGTAAGAAGTTGCAGGAGTTTCTTCCTGAGGAACCTCAGGGTAACGTACTTCTGTCGGAAAGTTCGATTGACAGCTTAGTGGGTAAATTCACCGTAGCTTGTAATAAAGCGATAAATATTTCGTGTCCGCTGAGGAGGCCTTCGGGTAAATCTAAGCCGTACTGGTGGACTTTGGAAATTTCGGAGCTCAGGGCTTCGAGTAGAAGACTTTTTAACCAGGCGAGGAAGAGCAAAAAACCCTCGGATTGGGAACTCTATAAGATCGGACTGGGAATATATAAGTCCGAAATAAGGAAGGCTAAGCGGGAATCGTGGAGAAGTTTCTGTGAGAACGTCGAAGGATGCCACGAGTCCTCCAGGCTTAGGCGGGTGCTCGCGAGGGCTCCCGTCCCCTTGGGATGTCTCAGGGACGACTCGGGAAACTGGGCGATGAGCAGTGAGGAGTCGCTCAAACTTCTCCTCGATTCCCACTTCCCCGAAAATACTGAACCATGTGAGACTACAGGCGTGGAACCAGGTGCCATCTATGTCCCTCCTTGCGACATGTTAGAAGAGCGTCGCCTACTATGGGCTTTACGCTCCTTCAAAGCGTTCAAGTCGCCAGGACCTGATGGTATCATTCCTGCCCAGTTGCAGATGTCCGAACGGGTGTCGTGTCGGTGGTTGGCGCCTATTTACGCGAGCTGCATAAGTAGGGGCTATATTCCCAGACTTTGGAGGAATGTGAGGGTTATATTTATTCCCAAAGCGGGTAAGAGCTCTCATACAACCCCAAAGGACTTTAGGCCTATCAGCCTCTCTTCTTTTCTTTTGAAGACCCTGGAGAGGCTGATTGATCTTCATATAAGAGAGGAAATACCGCGAGAGCGGCTGTCGCATGCTCAGCATGCCTACTCGAAGGGCAGGTCCGTGGATACGGCCCTGCATATGGTTGTTAACGTCATTGAAGAGTCTCTTGAACACAAGGACTTTGCAGTTGGTGCCTTTCTGGATATAGAAGGTGCCTTTAATAACATTCAGCCACAGGGAATAGTCGGATCCTTGGCGGAACTTGGGGTTGAGTCGGGTCTGGTAAGGCTCATCAATCACCTTCTCCGGGACAGAACTGTCGTGGCGGAATGGGGCAGCGCCTCCATCCAGCGAAAGGTGAGTAGAGGCACTCCACAAGGAGGGGTTCTCTCGCCACTCCTTTGGGTCGTTGCTTTAAATGGTGTACTGAAGGAGCTGGAAAGGGTAGGCTGCACGGTTATTGCCTATGCTGACGATGTTGCTCTCATTGTCAGGGGTAAGTTTTTGAGTACCCTTTTTGATATCATGCAGGGGTACCTTAATCTGATCGTGAAATGGTCTGCAGGGTGTGGACTCGCGATAAATCCTAGCAAGACAGAGCTGGTATTATTCACCAGGAGGTACAAAGTACCGGTCGCCCATCCTCCTTCAATAGGTGGCGTCCAGTTGGTGCTTTCTGACCGGGTCAAGTATCTGGGCTTGATTCTGGATAGGAAGCTCTCCTGGGGGCCAAATATTGAGGAAAGGGTGAAAAAGGCTTCGGTTGCGGTGTACTGTTGTCGGGGTGCTATTGGGAAGAGATGGGGCCTCTCTCCCAAGGTAAATTATTGGCTTTATGAGACTATAATAAGGCCTATAATGTTTTATGGAGTGGTGGTCTGGTGGAACTCACTAGACAGGGTATCTAAAGTTAAGCAGCTAGAGCGGGTGCAGCGGTCCGCGCTCATTGGGATCAGTGGGGCGCTTAGGACCACACCCACTCTCGCGCTCAATGTTATGCTTAACGTACTTCCTGTGGACATTGCAGGTAGGGTTGCAGCAGCCCATGTAGCAGCACGGCTAGAGTGCAATGGATACAGATTCAGCTCGGCCTTTGGGCATTCTAGGATTCTGGCCAGTTTCGACTTTGTACCTCCGGAAACAGATTACTGTCTGCCTGCTCCAGCTCGTAGTTGCTCCCTATCCACTTACATCCCGCGTAGGGAGGAGTGGAAGGAGGGGGGGTTGTGGGGCGGTGGGACGGTGAACTTTTTCACGGATGGCTCGAAGCTGGATGGTAAGGTTGGGGGAGGGGTCTTCTGCGATGAGTTCTCCCTCAACCGTAAATTTAGGCTTCCGGACCACTGCAGTGTATTTCAAGCAGAGGTGGCCGCAATAAAGGAGGCAGCCGATTGGCTACTTACCAATGTAATGCCCTCTAGACGGGCCAACATTTATTCGGATAGCCAGGCCGCTATCAAGGCCTTAGGATCGCTAATGGTGAGATCAAAACTGGTCAGGGAATGCCTGACTTCCCTCGCAGCCGCCTCGGAATATCTCGACGTTAGACTAATTTGGGTACCGGGCCATAGCGACATCGCAGGGAACTGCATGGCTGATGAGCTTGCTCGGCAAGGTACCCTGGAAGTCATCTCTCCTTGCAGGGAGGGGGTGGGGGCTCCTTTGACTGCCTACGGGCTTCTCCTGGACAGATGGGCTTTATGTCGTCTCAGCGAGCGCTGGGAAATTGCCACGACATGCAGAATTGCAAGGTCCCTCTGGCCGAGAGTGGACCGTAGGCGCTCAAGGGAGCTGATGTCGCTTACTAAGCGACAACTCTCGACCCTGGTTGGTGTTTTGACTGGGCATTGTCCGTTGGGTATTCACGCGGTAAGGCTGAAAATAGTCTCTGACCCTTTCTGCCGCAGCTGTATGGAGGAGGATGAGGTGGATTCATCTTGTCATTTTCTGCTCAGCTGCCCTGCATTTGCGAGACTGAGGTTCAAGTACCTGGGCTCGTACTTCTTTAGCTCTCCAGAAGACCTTTTTGGAGTGGAGATTGGTAATTTGCGTGACTTCATTCGGGGCACGCAACGTTTCTCAGGTTAATCTTTCCTGACTTTCCGATTCACGTTACCGTTCATAAATTTAGGTGGTATCACAACGGACTCTTACTATGTCTAAGTGAGTTCCCTTTGGGGAACTACCACAGTAACCTAACCTAACCTATTCGAATTATTTATAGAAACAGTAAATGACACCACACTTTCTTAACCTTTAAAAAAAAACCTCAGTTTGGTAGCAGTTGTAGATTTCCAGATAAGACGATTTGGATGTACTACGTTGGGAGGTATTTAAATACCCTTTCGTCATTAATGGATTAATTTTGTAATCGATTATTACTTTCGTAATAGAATGATAATATTGGCATCGGTATATGAGAATTTCCAACGATATATAAATTTTGTTATCGATTCATACATTTTACCATCGATTGAGAAATTTTGTTATCGATAGACTAATTTTTATATGGGTAGATTAATTTTGTTATCGATAGAATCACTTTTTTAATAAATATATTTTTCATCGATATGTTTATTTTGTCATCGATATGCAAATTTTGTTATCGATACGGTAGTTTCGTTATCGATAAGTTGATATTGCTTTTGAAATGAAAATTTTTTAAATGCTTAGTTTTGGCATCGATATGCATATTTATATTTGAATCGATATAGTAATTTCAATATCGATGGTTTAATGTCTTTCAGGGGGCCGCCTGCAGGGGAAGTATAAATCAATATTTCTTAAAATGCAAAATGTCCAAATAAAGTTAAAAGTTGCAACTGGAGTTTTTAAAATACTGCTTGTATTTGTCAAAGAGAATACGCTTTCAGAAAAAATGGTTTGAATTTATTTTTGGCTTTGACCTGCGTATAACCCCATAAATATATGACATGGAGACGCATCTAGGCAAGTGGAATTAACGAAAACCAACTTTCGATAGAGTAACATATAAACGCTCCCCTTTAAATGCTCGCTATTTGCTAAGCAAATTTGAAGATATTTTATTTACCAACTGTCGCGATCAACAACATAGCGGTCTGCACGTGAATTTGTAAATAAACCAAGTAGTATGCCACAATATTCCGCCATCAATTGAATAATGAATGCTTCGACACCTGTCAAATTTTAGTAGCGCCAAGTATTCAACATCTACAAAATGCAATATGATAATAAAAAAAAGGTGCCAGGCAAGCGGTTTTTGTGGGCGCGCGAATCGATTTCACGCGCCAAAAGTAAATAGAATTCACCAAAAAAAAAAAAATTGGTGGCCACTCCCAAAGCAAAAGCATAGGGGGGAGATGTTGGGGAGAGTGGGAGGACTGTAAAGGCGCCAACAGTTGGCTGTATTAATTATATATGACGATACCGAAATTCTTCCGGCCGTCATTATGGCAATACAATGTAGCCTTTCAGCGGTTGAATGGTTGAGTTACCTTCGGTAAGGCTGGCACCTTGGGCACCTCTATTATTTTGGCTTTGCAACAAACCACAACAAATTGGAAGAGTGTGTGATATGATGAAGCGCAAAGGAGGACGACAGGCCGAGGCAGAGGCCGAGGCAGCGGCAGTGGCAAGCAGACAGGCAGAGATTGAGGCAGTGACTAACTGAAAAGCGTGCGAAGGTCATCACCGTAAGGAGGCAAGATAAACGCATGGAGTGGATGCATTAATGGGGGCCGGCGCCCCTGACCCTCAACAACCAACCAACCAACCAACCGACTCACTACTAAATTACAAGCTAAAACGCTAATGCAACGTTATAATGAGTGACGACGAGTGAGGAAGCAGATATAGATATATCGTGAGTGAGGAAGAAAGTCCATACACATGAGAGAAAGTGAATGAAAGCGAAGGGCAAACGTATGGCAAGCGGAGTTAGGGGCATGAAGATAAGAGAAGATAACTACTAAGACGAGGGCAAGAAAAGGCAAGAGGCTGATGAAAGGTGTAGAGTGAGCTATAGCAGCTAAAAATCCAGCCAAATGATGTAGAGGAAGTCAAAACACAACTACACTCACAAACGCAAATACATGGAAGAACACGCTGAAGGATACAAGAAATTTTCTTGTTGAATTGGTACTTCAATGTCAGAAAAGTGCAGAGCGGCGGCAGGTGGTACTGAGCCGGAAGGAAGTGCATACAGACAGTAGAGCTGTTATTTGAATGCATAGTCATTTTGAACTATTACATTGTAGTGTCTTTGTGTGTATGTGTGTGTGTATGTGTTTTTCTATGGAAGCAAGCAAACAAGGGAGAAGCATAATTCAAAGGATGTCGAGCAAGCAAATCAGACAGAAAATGAAAATGCTTTGTGGCAAACCGCGTAGAAAATAGCAACAAAATGTGAAGGAAACGAAATGCATTTGGAGTAGAATGAAAAGGAAATTGAAGGAAAAGAATAATACACGTGCAATGCGATGCAGTCAAAAAGTGAGAGGATGTGGTTAGAATGGATATACATATGTAGGTATAGTAGATAATGATTGGGTAAAAGCTCTCTAAAACTAGACGAGAAAAGAAAGAAAGGTACAGGCGAGGTACTAGTGCATACATTGCACAAAAATGGTGCAAATTAATATTGCATAATAAATAAACTAGACAGCTAGATTTTAATACTTAAAACAGGCTAGACAGTCAAACGAAATTATAATGCAAATAAAAGTGGTTTTACACGATATGCATTTGCATGCGTAGATGTCACTTTTGTGGATACAAATGAATTTTGCCTCGGTGCAAACAAATGCACGTATGTACATGCGTAATGTAAATGTTTGCGTTTTCTGTTGGCACACAGATAGAATCAATGGTTTTGGGTTTTGTTTTATGCTCCAGAAAGTCCAAGTGAGAAGTAATGACAAAAATTTAAAAAATATTACAAATTTTATATTAATTTTTCACACACATCTATGTACATACTATATACATATATATCGGATAAGTGACATTTGCACATGCAAATAAATATCGTGTAAAACCGCTTCAACTAACCCAGCAAAAGCCACAGAAAAATTTACAAACATTGAGCAATTTATGGTGCCAGAATTGTCAAGGTTTAGCTAACTTCAAAGCTTTGCAAAGGGCACAACCCTTAAGTCTATATCGAAAAACATTCTCTGAGTGATCTCAAAACTCGGAACAACTTGTAATTCTCAGGTTGATATCTTACATCAATCTCCAAGTGATTTTAAACGGCACTACATTGTATGTTCAAACACTTTTCTGATGGCAGGAAAATTTTATTTAGAGTAAAATTTGATTTTCATTTAACGATAATTTTTCGACAAAAAATCGATAACTATATACAATATCGAGAAGATTATCAATAACAATATTGATACATATGTACATGTAAACAAACAACGCTGCCGATAGATCACAATCTCGATAACGATAAACAGTGACAATAAATATTGATCGATAAATTATCGATAACTGAATGGAATACCGAAAACACTAGCAATAACGACATAGATTTAAAATGAAACAAAGATATCAATAAAGATTGCAGTGCCGATAACGATAAAACGTAGCAATAAAAATATCCATAACTATTATGACATCATTAACGATATCGATAAAAATTACGGGTATGTACCTACATATGTATTATATATGAAAAATGGGCACTGGGCAAGTGGGCAGAAGATAATTGCAGTTAAATTTTGGAGAATACTTCAAAAAACAGTGATATGTAGTTTAAAATATTAGGATAATAACTATGGCGTTTTAAGTGCGTGGTACCACGGCTATTTTTCAAAACATTTATAAAAACAACTTCCTTTTTTTGTTAATGTCATCTTATGTACCATATGTGATCATCGCCATTGGTTTTAATAAAATTAGATTTTTTGCATTATTGAAAATGATCGTTATATTGAAGGCAGTAAGCGCTTTTTCCGGATTTTGCCAATTTTTAATACCAAGCCTCCTTGTATAAAGAGTCGTCTACCTACTGTGTTTTGTTGAGATATCAGAGAGTTCATTAATATTAATATTTTTAAGTTAAACTTTAGGTATCTGAAAAAAACGCTTGAGGCATGTATTGAAAGCTAGTATTATCGATTAGTCTGGCAAAAGGGATTTAAAAAAAAAACCTATAGAAAACTTGTTGCCATTCAAAAAATATTTATTGAGTTTCGTGATTCGGAGATCGAATTTCATAGGAAAAACACGAACTTTACTGAAATATTTTTTATTTTTTTTTTTTTGTTACCAATTTTCTAACCTCAATAATAATCATAAGAAAAATACAAAAAAAAAACAAACAAACGCCCAAATAATATCCTTTCAAAACATAATTCTAAACTTCTCTAGTATATATGAATTTCTATATCTACATACATACATACATATGTATGTACATATGTATGTACATAACTCGATTCTAGTAATCTATGTATTACTAATTCCGACGCGCAGAATATACAAGTAAAATCATAAGTACAGCTGAATTATAAATTATTCAAAAAACAAACAAAAAAAACCTCAAAAACACTTCCAGCGAATAAAATAGAAACTAATTAGTCGAGTTCGTAGCCAAGTAAGCCACATAACCACGCACTTATGTATGTATGTAGATATGTAGGTAGATCGGCGAACTGCAGGCGAGTAATACCACCACAGTGATCAATGTGCCGTGCGTGTTGCATTTGCCAAGCTATGCTTAAATTATTATTGCTTTTCTCGTTTTTTTTTTTTTTTTTTTTTTTTTTTTTTTTTTGTATTTGTTGTCTGCAACGTGGCCAGCAACAACCAGCAAGTCAGCCAAGTCAGTCAGTCACTCAGTCAACGAGTCATTGAGTCAGACAAGCGTAGCACTCAGTTGCACGCTGGATTGCCAAATGGAGGAAGCACTCAATGATAAGCTCACATGCAAAGGTCAATCATACG
Organism: Anomoia purmunda; assembly: GCA_951828415.1. Classification (NCBI taxonomy): domain Eukaryota; kingdom Metazoa; phylum Arthropoda; class Insecta; order Diptera; family Tephritidae; genus Anomoia; species Anomoia purmunda. The sequence goes on from OX639993.1 coordinate 24,009,475, forward strand.
CCATGGTGCGGCGGCAGCCACGAAAGCGAGAGAGAGCGAGAAAGAGAGAGAGAGAGAGGGGCAAGTATTGCAACGAACTGTTAGGCTTATTTGGTAAAAGAGGGGAGATATGGAAAGGTGTAGACAAGCAGATAGACAGGCAGGCATATATGTACATATGTAGATAGCGATACATACATACAAATACTACACACAAACACATACATACTACATACATATGTATGTATGTATGTATAACATGTCTACCACCACATTCATTGCCTATCTGCTTAGCCAGGCATGCAATAATTTAAGCGACTAAATGCCAGTGACTTACGCTGCAAGCAAGTCAAGCGCCGCTACTTTAGTAACGAGTAAAATTTTAAGAGTTTCGAACGAAAAAAACAAAACTAGTAGAAATAAAAAAGCACATGACGAGTACTCGGTGGCGCAGAGTACTTGGCTTCGATTTAGCGGCTACCGCCATTTTTAGTCAGCGCTTGTAGCTATGTATTACGTATGTTTAAATATATGTTCAAATATGTGAATATATTTACTCGAAATTTACATATGCAATGACAAAAGTAGCAACAGCGCTTGTATATGTATGTACATACATACACCTGTGATCACTAAAATAGTAGCAAAATGTATGGGCAAGTTTCGCCAATTTTATTTTTTTTTTTTTTATTTTTTTTTTTATACAACTAGTGTTAATTCTACAAAAAAAAATTAAAGTTAAAGCTTCAAACTTTCTAGAAAATTTATGAAAATTCGACAAATTTAAAAAAATTGCCCTACAAATTTTTAAATTTTCAATTCGATTTTTGTTTTTTAAGAAAATTTAAGAGTGTGCATTCCATTCAATTGTAGTATAAAAAAGTTTCAAGCGCTAAAAATTTTTTAGTAATTTTTGACAATTTTTTTCTGATTTTTTCCCATATAACGAATGTTCAGATTTACTTTTGTTTGGAAGAAAATGCAGTGGGTTACAAAAAAAAAAATGCCCGACAATGTTCTAAAAAAAATCGGTTTGAAAAGTTAGAAATAATTTTGATTAATTTTTTTTTCAAATTTGTCAAATTTTTTATAAGAAATTTTACAAAATTAGATATTTTTTATCAACTTTTTTTTATTTGTTAAATTTATCTAAAATTTTCTAAAAAGTTTGCAACATTAACTATAAACTATATTTTTGTTAAAAAAAAAAATATTTGAAAATGATCTTTTAGATTTTTAATTCGGACTAAAAAATTAATTAATTTGAAACTTCAACTTATGTGAACTATGTTTTGAGTTACAAAAATACATGTTAAAAAATACTCGGATAAAAAATTAGATATTTGGATAAAATTTTTTTCGATTTTTTTTAAGAATTGTCTAGAAGTTTCGAAACTTCGACTTGCATTAACTATATTTTGTGTTACAAAAATACATATCCGAAAATAATCTTTCAGATTTTTATATATGTATGTCATTCTATACTATTACAAATCATATTAATAAATGATTAAAATTTTGTTCAAAACTCACAAAAATGTCCAACATAAAAAAATTGTTATCAAAATTTCCTAAATTTTCATTCAGAATTTTTAGTATTATTTCAGATACGCAGTTGTTAATAATTGTAAAAAAATCAACGCAAATTTTGAGCCACATCAGACTTGCTGTAATAAATTGAAACTGCTCTAAAAGTTAAATTTATGTAATTGTTTGATTGTTAAAATTTATTGATTTTTTTCTTCTACAAATTTTCCATAAAGTTTGAAACTTCGATTCAAAAAATAGTTTATTTTAAGGAATAAAAAAAAATGGTAAATAGCCGAAACCTGCAAATCTGCCTACCATAATTATTTTCCATAAACTCGCAGCAGATTTTTAATGCAAAAAATTTCAGTAGAATTAGATAAGATGATTTTTTTTTATCGGGGGTAGTATTTAATTTTTTAAATTAAAGAATAATTTTCGAAGGCTGTTTCATACTGAAAGCGTTATTGTAAGATTTTTTTCATACTTAGAGATTTTCTAATAAATATACATTTGAACTTAGTTATCTATATATGTACGTAGATAGCAAATATTTCAAGCTTATTAGATTTGAAACAACTCGGATATGGATTTTATCAAATTTTCTACTACAGAGACATCTATCTAATGGATTTATTTTTGGTAAATGAATTTCTCATCATACATATATCAATTTCATTTTTTGCAAATATACGAATGCAATATGTTTTTAATTTCATCTAAAACGGACTCTAGCCTCATCTAGCGGAGTATTTCTCATCACATCTGCAATATACGCATCTAATTTCATCAAAATCTGATCATATATGTACATATACAGATGTTCTGAAGATATCGACTCATGCTCCACCTAGCGGATTAATATAGCATATATTACTGCTTAAATTTGGCTGAAATTTGTGCATTAGCTTTTATGACAAGTTTTAACAAAAGAAACCAATAACAAGAAACTAAAAAGGGTAATTTTGATTGCCAAACTCTATTAAATCACATCGCTACTATTTTCCTGTACACAGACGTGTGTGCATACATATCTACCCATTTTAGTGACGCGTACTTGGAACGCCTGAGGCCACAGATAAGTATCTCTCAGCGCATTGACGCTTATCTAGCCGAGCACTATACTTATACCTAAATAAATTCATAATACCATACATAGAATCAGCCATACGAGTCACTCATTTTCTACATATGCACATTGTATATAGTACATACATATGTGCATATGTACCTACGAAACACACTTGATTATTTTAAGTTTGAGTTGCGGCTGTTGGCTGCTGACGCTTATCAGTGGCATTGTAGTTCGTTTGCTATTTTTGCTGCGCCTTAATTCCCGACAAACGCCACTATTACTGTTCAAGTGAGTTCTATGAATGTCCGTGTAGGAAATTTTACTGGTTATTAATTTATATGATTCTAGAGTTAATGTGAAGTTATTAATATCATAAAACCACACAACAACGAAAGCCAGTTTTTTATGGCTCTGCGAAAACAAGTTGAAAGTACGTTTTTTCGCCCTGCAAAAAAAAAAGCAGTCTAACTTTACTACGAACCAATCATGATAATCTCGAAAATATCTGGATTTGCGTTGTGATTTTCATAAGCAACTCTTTGGTTCGATAACTTTTTGCCAAAAAAACTCGATGATTTGCATCACTACTTTAGAAAATGAAATTAGAATAATAAGAAAAAACAGGGTTGGAAAAGACTGAAACATTTGTAAAAAGCGCCATTGTTTGGTGTGCACAGAGTGAAGCTTTTATTTTGCAGCCTCTTGGAGGCATTTCGGTTACCGAATTGCCTTAGAGGAAAAAAGTTAAATAAATAGAGAAATTTCAATGACCAGTTACCAGTTAATAAAAAGGAAAACTGTTTAATATTGAAAACATCTCCCGAAAACAACTTATTTTCATTGCCGTCTGGACATGGTATAAGAGTTCTGTGTAAGTTTTAATTTTTTTCTATCTACTTACTCAATTTCGTTGGCGTTTTGCTAATGGTATTTTTCTTTTAAAGAATTTAACTGAATCAGACTTTACCCAAAGGACCTTCGTCTTTTTAATATCAGACCTACCGTTTTTGGCAAGATGCATCAATTACTTGACAGTTCGGAGGTGTTACTTAAAAGTCCAGTTTTACAGCTTCCAAAACACCAATTGAACCTTGGTCATGATTCACAAAATGATTGAATTAAGTTTTTGGTATTTATAACAAAATCCAATATTTTTTTTTTTGTACGAAGTGTTCATTTATCTCCATACAATTATTTGGCTTTTAATATTATTTCACCGTTCAAATATTACATCGTTGTCAGATAACTCAACATTCCATCACGACGAAAAAGCAATTGAGTTAGAAAGGGAAAACATGATGTTACTAACTTGGCTAATTCTCTACAAAATAGAGAACGCTAGAAAGGTACGAGTATTAACAATGGAACAGTTTGCCTAGAATAAATAGTAAATGGATTTGATGAACGAAATCACCTGGATTTGCTGCTATCATCATCGAACCTCGCCAACCTGGCGAATAATTCGTGCCGGCAAAAAACAAGTAAATTTTTCCTACAGGGTCAGCTTCATAGTTGACGTATGCAGTTCGCGAGTGCTAAACGAAATGCTCATATGCACCCACACACACACACACTAAATATATATATGTAGTTCACGAATACACACCATTTGCGGAAGTGTTAGTCGATATCTTGTCTTGTTGACAATCTCTCAATTGATTTTCCCCCGCTATATTCTTTAAGAAATTTTATTTGATTTAATCTTGACATTCCCTCCTTCGCTACTACCTACTTCTTGCATCGTCTCCTATGTACATATGTATGTACGTATGTACATACGAGTGTTGTGAGTTGGCGTTTCAATTCTATAAGCATAAAATGCGGCATTGCACTTGGAACTGGCACAATGAAGAAAGAAGAAAGTGGGTGGCAGGCAGGAAATTGAACTACTTACAACGAAAATTGTAGGGATGCAATAAATAAAACGACGCGACGAACGCAAAGGTCTAGTACAGCGAAAATTAAAGAATTAGTAAAGGAAATTGAAAATTACATAGAATATTTATCTACAAAGATAAAATTGAAAAAAAATAATTTTACAACAGAATTAAATTGATACGCGATAATTTGGAATTGTATAGTTGTGGTATAGGAGCTTTTGCAGCTAAAATAAAAAAATTGGCCTAGAAACATAGGCTTTAAAAATTAATAGTAAATAGGAAGGCATTTCTAAAATTCACTAAATGGCAATCAAAAAAATATTTATATTTTAAAGAAAATAAGTCAAAATAAAAATGTATATACATACATACATATGTATGTATATTAAGACCAAGGTTACAGAAATTGGAAGTTATTCAAAATAATAAAAAAAAAATTACAAAACTTTTAAAACTAAAAGAAATATATTTAAAAAAAAATGTCAAATAAAAATAAAAAGTATAGTAATAATTTAAAAACATTCAAAATTAATCTAATCAAAAAATTTAAAACTAATTTTCAAAGTGCAAAAAAAAAATTCGGAACCAAAAAGAAAATTTAAAACAAATTTGTATATATTAGAAGTAATTTAAGAGACTTATGTAGAAAAACAATTTACAAAATTAAAAAAAAAACTAAAACATTTAAAATTAAAAAAAAAAAATTTAAATAAAAACCCTCAAAAAAAATTTATATAAATCGAAAAACAGTTTCTAAAAGCTTAAAAATGACAAGCAATTTCAAAAAAACATTTTTACAAACATTAAAAACAAAAAAAAATTTAAATATATTATTCGGTAATATTATTTCCTGTATCAACCGTATTTTTAATATATTTAAAGTTTTCTGTTTTTTTTTTTTTGAAAAATTTCAGAAACGACAATAGTCGAAGGGATCTGCAGGTAGATAAATATTGTTGAAAATGGGGTTGGGGTCAAAATTATGCTTTTTTGGAAATTCTGCATTCATAATTCCGGAAGTCGGAACACCGGGAATCAAAGTTATGGAAGTCAATATTCTGGAATCCAAAATTCTGGATAACGAAATTCTAAATTGCAAAATTCTGAATGGCAAAATTCTGTAATTAATGATTAAAAATGCGTGTTGGTAACAAAAAAAAAAAAGTGCGCACTTTTTTGTTATCAACACGCATTTTTAATCATTAATTACAGAATTTTGCCATTCTGTAATCATATGTTTTATTGCCTAGTAAGTAGTTTTTTACAATTGCATGATTGTATTTGTTATTGTTATTGCTTTGTTTGTTGTTGTTCATTTACTTAAAGTCATAGTTGGAAAAAGTCGTGCGACGCTGTACAAATTGATATCTGACTTACAAAGGGAGCTTATTTATGCTGAAACACAAGTACAAAAAGTAAAAAACGGCGAAAAAATAAAAATAAACAGAAAATTCATGGAAAAAACCAACAAATTACAAGATTAATGAAAAAAAGATTAGATTTAAGTCACTTAGCGTATTTAAAGCGTATTGCTTCAAACATGACATTAAGGTAGTATCTATTTGATCTTTATTTGTTAATAATGTTGTTTTTTGTCTTTCCGATAAACACGTTTGAATTTTGGAATTATTTTGGAGGTTATGTTTTGTTTATGTTATATTATTATGTATGTATAAGCACATTTATATAAAATACACGATTTTGCTCAAATTTTGGGGAAAAAATTTCCAGAATTAATTCTGGAAAACGTAAATTCCGGAATTATGACAAACCAGAATTTTGAAATGCAGCCAGAAAAAGCGAAGGTATTGCGGAATTCCGATTTCCAGAATTTTGTCGACCCAGAATTTTGATTCCGGAATTTTGACTTCAGAATTTTAATTTTAGAGTTTTCACCGTTTCCCTTGAAAACGTTTGAAAACTATAAAAAAAAAACATTGCACAAAAAAATTGGAAAATTTACAAAAAAAAAACATAACACATTCAAAAAATTTTAAACAATTCAACATTTTTATTTTTAATGATTTCAAAAAGTTTTAATACAATTCCAGAACAGTAAAAAAGGTCTTAATAAAACAGCAATCAAAGTATAACAAATAAAAATAAACAGAAAACTCAAACCACACAAACAAATCACATAAAAAAACTGAGAAATAAAAAAAAAGAAATGAAATTTCAATACAAAATATCACCGAAAAAAATACATTCATTGTTTTGATATTTTCCGATAAACAATTTATTGGACAGAAGTTTCCAAAGGCGAAACTAAAATAAACTATATTTTTATATAAAATCAACAGATCTTTCTCAAATTTCCATGCGCGAAATTTTACTGATGTTATAATGTGAAGGTTGGTTTATATGTTGGGATGCTATGGTTACTATTTGCATTTGTATGAAATTTGGCACACTGATAATCTATGATTTTGAATATTTGATCTCGGTAGGCGTCGCTAGAGTCAATATTTTTTTTCAAATCCATATTATTAACCGATTCGGCTTAAATTCGTTATATATGTATGTTGGCTATGTAGAACCAAACGAGTTTGGCAAAATAGATACGATAGGTGGGGATTGAGTGAGTCGGGATAATCGTAAAAATGGTATTTATAAATGGATTGAGGGAACTACAGGTTTGCGCCAACCTTGGAATGACCGATGATTTTTGTGAGAAGTTTTTTCACGGCAGAAATACATTCGGCGGTTTACCATTGTTTGCCGAGGGCCGAGGCCGAGCGCGAATACGAAAAAGTTTTTCTATATTTTTTTAAGCACATACTTACTCGGCTACGACGGCCGCCAGGGAAAGGGTTAGATATCAGTAAAAAAAAAAAAAAACAAATCAAAAACCTCTACATGTTTTTACATTCATATCAATAAATATTAGCCCAAGACTAATACAAAGAAACTATATACATATATGTATATATATGTATAAGCCAAACACTTGAGTACACACTCTAGAAAATTTTAAAAAATATTTCGATAAGTGAATACATATGCATATAGTCAAAAACTTCTTCGATAGCCTACCAATCGCTGTTATGCAATCGGACGATATTTGTCCTGTATTTTTTTTCAACCTACGCTTATCTGAAGCTTCAAAATTTTTCTTTGAATTTTTCTAAATGTAGTTCAAAAGTTGAAGCTTTAATTTGCTAGGGAATTAATTATATTTTTACAATATGAAAAATTCAATTGAATAATATGGGTACTTAAAAGAAAGTTAAGAAACTTCCTTGCAAAAAATAACTTTAGGGTTGCCACCTTTTTTAATATAATCAATTTTACCGAAATACGCAATCAACTAGTTCAAAAGTTAAAGCGCGGTATACAATATGGTTATCATTTAATAGTATATGTATATTTCATTTTATCGGGGTTGCCACCTATTTTCAATATGAAACATTAAATTAAGGTTCAAAGCTAAACATTCCAATATCAGATTTCTGCATTAAATACATTAAAAAAAAATCACTCCAGATAGTTTCTAGGGCAGAGTTGCCACTTATTACCATTAAGAGTTTGCAAAAAAAAAAAAAAAAAATAGAGCCGAAGTATCGTTGGGGTTAAAATGAGTAAATAGACATATGTATCTGCTGGGGTTTTCTAGTTTAAAAATAAAGCTAGCAAGCTAAAATCTGTAGTCCTTGGATCTTGCACCTAAATGAATTATTATTGCAGCTTGTATTAACGATACTATTATAGTATTATAAAATTTATTAGTTATTATTTTTATACGTACTCAACTATATGGAACGCTTTTCCAACAAAGCAGCGTCGTTAACTTTTAATCCTGCAATGGAATTGTGTCAGATAAGAAAAAAGAAGTTGATTATAAGCAAAAATTGGCCACTTGTACTTTTCACTAAATGCTGAAACTTTGTGAAGATATCAAAAAGGGTGGTTTAGTTTATTCGTTGTTTGTTTTTTTTGTTTTTTTGTTTTTTTTTTGCACGCCAAACACTTGAAATATTTAATTTGTTTAGCATTGGGTATTCTGCATTTCGCCTATTAACAACAATTTTTTGTTCATTTTTGTACTTTTTTTGTTTAATTTTTAATTGGGCTCATTTTATTCCTTTCATATGGCGTTCACTTTTATCATTTACTTAGATTATTTTTATCAATTATCAGCATTTATTTTTATTTTATTAAAAATTATTATCAGATAAAAAAAAATAAATACAATACACAAATGTTTGAGTTTGACAACGTGCCGCCCATTTTTGATTAAACGCATGATTATGTAACGTCATGTTCTCAAACTATAAGCACTTTTGGTTCCGATCATCAGCATAATTGACATTAACCAATTGGGGTCCGAACTTAAACACGTTTTTAATTTTTGTTCAGATTTTTTATGTTCCTTTTTTTTTTTGCTCCACTTATAAATTATTTTGTTCACTTCATTTTACAAGCTATTATTCATACATATATTTTATTAAAATTTCTAGTTCTTTTATTATTTTAATTTGTTTCATTTAATTATTTTATTTTTATTTTCTTAATTTGTATTTTCTATTTTTTGTTTTATTGTTTAATTTTTATTTTTTATTCTTTGCTTTACTTTTCTGTATCATTTTATACTTTGTAATTGCCAACAAAAGAAGAAATATTTTTATTTTGCTCAATTTTTTTTATTTTTCGATGTGTGTACATTTTTTGGAATTTCTCTACATTTTCTAATTTACTTATGTTTTTTTTTTTTATGTTTTAATTTATTTGTATTTAATTTACATAGGTTCGTAAAACTTTTTTATTTAATTTTTTCAATTTTATTTAATTCCATACATTTTATTAAATTTTTTAATTTGCTCTACTTTTTTGAATATTGGTTTGTTATTTTTTCATATTCTATCATCTTGTATTTTATTATCTTTTATTTAATATTGCTTTTTTTAATTTCTTTTGATTTTTTAGATTTTTTTATTTTCTAATTTTTATTTTTTAATTTTGAAATATATACTAGAAAATTGCGCTATATTTCTCTAAAATTTTTTTCAGATTTATATATTTACATGTATGTACAATATGTATATATATATACATTTAAATTAATTTTTATTTAATTCAAAATTTAAAACTCATTTCGCTTGCATTTTGATAATTTCGTTAATTTCCTTTATTTTTATTTTATTTTATTTTTTCTCTTTCATTTCGTAACATTTGACATTTTACATAGTTCTCTTAAAATTTCTATCCTCATTTTCATTATATTTTTTACTACGCATACATATTTGTGAGACTTCTTTATTTCATGTTTATAACTGAAACGCAACTGTTGTTTTGGAAATTGTAAGCCATTATTTGTTTTGGAAAATTGTAAATGAGAAATTTATAATCCACGCAAGGCGTGCAAAAAACAAGTTTTAACCAGTTTTTGTCGATTTGACAACATGCACTCAACTTATTCGCTGACGTCATAAAAGTATTTTTCTTATTTGCTGAGCATTGAGAATTTCTTCCTCTCTCGTTCTTCTCTAACCTTTATGATATCACGTTCAGTTGATCTCTGCGCGATTACCACAATCTTGTATTCAATCATTGTTGCTTAAAACCTTTATCTATCATTTGACATTCGGAATTTAAAAGAAAAACAAAAAAACCCATTTTTATCATTTTGGACAGGTGCGACCCCTCATTGGTTTGCGATAAACATTTTAAACAGCTTGTGACCAAGCAAATGGAAATTTCTCAGACACGTAATGACTTTCATTTATTTCATATGTATATGTACATATGACACAAAAAAAAAACAAAAAAAAAACGGAAGCAAATTAATTAAGGGGAACAAAAAATACATGATTAACAAATATTTTGCAATTTATTTTCGTTGATTTGCAATATTTTTTCTGAGATGACAGCCTTGCACATCTTCTTCCGTATAAACTGGTGCGTTAAACGAAAAAAATTTCGAAATCAAACTAAATAAAAAACTTTAAAAATCAACGGAAATTTGTTGTCTCTTGAGGCTTGTATCAAAAATAATGAGCTAAAAAAAATTCAATGCCCAAACTTTTTTAAAAATTAGTTTGAAATTTTTTAAATTTTGTGCAATGTTTGGAATTTTGATTTATATACTTTTTCTGACATAAAGAATTTTATTTTTTATTAAAAATTAACGGACAAAATGTGTCATGGAAAACATGGCGAATATTATTAAAAAAAAAAAAGGGGTATGTGTAGAATAGTTTATATGAAGGTATAGAAATAGCAACATACTTGCATCTTTGGTTATAAATAAAACTTATTTATGATTTCGGTTATTTTTTCTATTTTTTTTTTACTTTTTTATGTTTTTTATTTGTTTTCTTTTATTTTATTTTGTTATTTTTTGCATTGTGTTTTATTTTCCATTTTTATACTTTTTTATTTATATTTTTTTACATTTGTTAATTTTTGTTTAATTTTTTAATTTTTTGTATTTTGTTTTATTTCTTATTTTTTGGTTATTTTTTATATTTTTTTAGTTTGTTATATTTTTTATTTTTCTATTTTTTTTATTTTTTATTATTATTTTTATACTTTTTATATATTTTTTTTTTATTTTGTTATACTTTTTTTATTTTTCTATATTTTTTTTTTATTTTGCTATACTTTTTTTATTTTTCTATATATTTTTTTTATTTTGTTATACTTTTTTTATTTTTCTATATTTTTTTTTTTATTTTGTTATACTTTTTTATTTTTCTATATTTTTTTTTTAATTTTTTATTTTTTAGATTATATTAATAAATTAATCAGCGTGGGGAGAATAATGTCTTGAAGTATACCATTCTTTTTTCCTACAAAAGCAAAAATTTTAATACTTCTGTTCTTTATAATTAATAACAACTAATTAAAGCTGCGATTTGTATCAGCGCTACCTGAGCTTTGCCGAAATTTGTATGACCTATTACTTTCTTCTAGGATTTTCCTATTTCCCCCCTGCTCGTTTTGGAAAATTGTTCCACTTTTGGCTTTATAATTAAATTTTGCCACTTTTCACATTGCCCTAACGACCTCGACGAAGACTTACTACATTTATTTACATACATACATACATAATTACTCGCTTAAAACAAAGCCATTCGCTAAAAACTCTGTACGCGCGTGTGTGTGTTCATTTCCGACTATGCATTAATCTTATATTTTTTCTTCTTCCTCCTTTTCTCTTTCAAATAAATGCACGCCCGTTTCTACAATTATCATTTTCCGGTCAGCTAAAGAAATGATAACAAACCACCGTGAAGTGAGACCACTACGAACTCACACGTACTCACCACTACATTCATACCACATACCACTAAAGCATTAATTTAATAAATTTACAAACCGAAATTATGAGACATTCACAACAAACGAAGAAAAAGAATCAAACTTACAAAAAAAACAAAAAATACAGATTAACGAGAAAAAAGTTGTAAACGACTCTCAGACTGACGCTGGAGCTAAGCGTAGCGCAAACAGTAAATAAAACAAAAAAAACAACCCCAACTAAAACTATGGAAATTATAAATGAATGCAAAGAAATTATTTTAACATACAATGAAACAAGAACAAAAAAGACTCTACGCTAGGAGGGCAAGAAAGCCCGAGCAACCGTCTGTATAGCAACCAAACCAGGCAGGCAATTAGTTTTGTTTTAATATTTATTGAGACAAAAAATAAACACTTTTTTCTAAAAGCAGCGCTTATTTTAGTGCTTGTACCGTTAATTGCTTTTGGCATTATTTATATATAGTATAAAAAAATAAAAAAACAAAAAAAAAATTGGATCAACAACAAAAATTAGCATACATACATGAAATATTTGACTGAGTAGAGTAGCGTAGTCGTCAAGTCGTTCGAGCTAACAGCAAAAAAAAAAGAAAAACCAAAAAACTAGTAGAGTAGAGTATGAGAAATAAACTCATGGTGACCCCAAGGAAATGGAACAGTGTCTAGAACGAGTTTTTATTATTGCATGTTTCCTTGTGTTTAGTTTATTTCACTTGTTTTTGTGTTTTTTTTTTTTTCTGTAATTGCAACCAACGCATAACTGGTTGCCGTTTAAAGAAAATAAATACAGTTGCAGGCCGATTGCGAGCCGCCATGTATGGTAAATAAAATACTGTATGCGGAATTTTATTGCCACTGTAAAAAAAACACACACAATAGAAAAAAATGGAAAGTATTTATACTCTTTTGCGAATTTAGCATTAAATGTGTGATATTTTAAAAATAACAACGCTATTGTATAAAATTGGAAAGCGGGAAATGAATCTGACCGAACACAAAGAAGAGAATAAAAAATAAATGTATAGAAGCGTTTCAAAAATGCAATGTTAGCATCTAAAATGAATGCTCCAAAAATAAACCAACAAAAAATATACACAATTTCTCAAAATAGCATTTCAACATGCATTCAGTTCGGTATTTCCCTCGCAGCCCCCGTGTTCCATTTGCTTACGCTTTTTCATCATAAAAAATATGTGTCGCATAATTGGTTTATTTTAAAATTAAATATTTGCGAGTATTAGCTGTTTTTCATGCATCCCTCTCTCTACTAGCTTAGCGAATAATATTTATGGAAAAAAATTTCAAAAAAAATGAAGCGCGCCGAGTTTATAACAAGCGCCTTTATTTATAGCTGCTTATTAGCTCATAGCAATTCGCTAAAACCAGTATTTTATTCGCACGCCCTTAGCTGGTTGACGAATAGGAAGTAGCTAAGGGATTTTAGATTTATTAGGTTTAAAATCTAAAGTTGGGATGTTCCAAAGATTGAACACGTATTGAATATTAGTGAGCAAAATCTTTACATTTGTCTTAATTTATAATTTCCTGGCTTTGGTGATATCTACAACGAGTGGAACATAAAAAAGAATTATTTGTTTATAATATCAGGAACTACTAAAGCGACTCCAAAAAATGTTTCACTTATAGGCACAACGAACGGTAATCCCGAGTGCCATAAGCTTTTTCTTCAATCCCAAAAAATTTTCGGAAATATACTTGCATGAAAAGTGGTTCTGAGCACACTGAAATCGGCGCTTTTCGGCACCAAGGAACTGTTATACTATAATGTAGTAGATCAAGAATGAAACGGACCTGAGAGCAATTCAATGTGACATTATAAAAGTGAGAGAACGAGAAAGCAAAAAAGAAAAAATCAAGAAGAGGAAGAAGCGAACAGATTGCAGTACGATTGCAAGTGTTTTTTTTTTGTGTAAAAAAAATGTCAGCATAAAAGAAAAATACTTGTATAACGCTAGCGAATGGGTGGATGTTATCAAATCGACAAAGAGAGGATTAGCGATCCGCGAAAAACGCAATTCTGCATTATACATACATTCTTGTATACGCGCTAAGTTATTTAAAAAAAAAAACTCCATTGCAAGAATATTTTTAGGGTTGTCACATTTCTTTGTTTAGTAATCTATTTGACTGAAATCGTTTAAGTGTTTAAGCTATGTAACAATATGGTTATTATTTACAAGGATATATGTATATGTTTAATTTTATTAGGGTTGCCACCTAAGTTCAAAATAAATTTGAAATTAAATCAGTGTTTAAAGTTAAATATACCAATATGAAATTTCTAAGAAAGTACATATAGTGTTTAGGAAATTTTTTTAAACATTAACGTTTCAAAAATATCAAGGCAAAATATCACCGGTAATAAAATCCGCAGGTGTTTTCTAGTATCTTATACTAAAATCAATTCAAATTGTTCGAGCATTAAATTTTCTCCCCTAATGCCATGTTTCCACCAAACATTGGATTGTCAAAAACTTTTATCATTTTAAAAAATGCCAACTGGTAATACGCTCAATATAAATTTATCACTTGTATGACTGAGAAACTGGCCATAAAAAACACAGTCGCTTCAAAAATAAAAGTAAGAAGAAAAAAAAATGCCGAAAATAACTATTCCACTTAAAATTGTGCGGTTTCATTAAAACTTATTAAGCCACACCTCTGAAAAATGAAAACACGTTTTAAAAGATCTACCGCCTGCCTTTTGATTTATGATTCGTCAATGGCTTGTCATATTATGACTATAATGGATTGATTGCACAGTTGGAGTTCTTTCAGCGTTTTCTTGGTTATAACAAAGAAAATAAATATAACGTGCAAAGCATATGTATGTAGAAATTTATGACGATTTTTGGTTGAAGAGCAACGATAGGAAATAGAAAATCAAACATGAAACTGGCAAACGAATAGCAGAGCTTAGAAATAGAAAGATAAAGAAAAGCGGCGAGGAACAGGTTTTGTAGCAAGCAAAAAAGTGGCAACACTTAAGTAGCTAAAAACAAAAACAGCTATAAAATGTTATGTGAATTGAGAGAAAAGCAATTAACAAACAAAATAAAATAAAGACCTGAAGATAAAAACTTAAAAAAATATTAACTCAGCTGCAGCAAAAAAAAAACTATGGCTGAAGAAAACTTGAAGAAAAACCAAAAAAAATAACTACTACCAACTGGCAATTAAAGTGGCTGAGGCAACTAACTCAGACAGTAAAAAGGCAACAAACAACGAGTACCTGATGGCAGCGAGTAAGCCAACATAAAACCGGCAAAATTTTGTATGAATAGGGAATGTATTGAAATGGTATCCAATGTAAAAGTAAGAAGCGAAAGCAAAGTGAATAGTGGGAAGACAAAGTAATTGTGAAAAAAATGCAAGAATAGCAAGCAAATAAACGTGCAGTTAAAAATTGTTGTTGGGAGTAACGACTGGGTCTGAAAAACTATTTAAACAAAAAAAAAACAAACAGCAGCCTAGAAGAAAAGTAGGAGAAGGAGAAAGAATGTCGAAGAAAACCAGTCAGAAAGAGCCAGCTGAGCGAATAGGCAGACAAGAAACGACAACGTCGTTTTAACGTTCAATGGGCATTCAAAGACAGCTGATTCAAATCGTACGTACAAAGACGAAGTAAAGTATATAAAATATATACGGTTGTGTATGTATGTACCATGTGCATATAAACAATGCACGAGACAAGTAAGGACAGGGAGATTATTTTTTTACAATATTAACAATGTTTTTCATTTTAAATCTATTTTGTTCATTTTTTATTGAAATAAAGTTCACACGGAAATTTGCAACTTTCTATAAAATTTTAAAAATTCAGTAAGTCTTCATGAAAATTAAAAACTTTTTTTACTTGCAGTTTTAAAGCTAATTTAATTCTACAACAATAAAACCCCAGTATAAGTGGCTGCAATTTTGTAGTAAAAGTAATAGAAGTGTTTAGTCATATCGAACCTGCACTTTTTCACAACAAAATTGAATTAAGCAATAAAACTGTATACTCTAAATATAAAAATCATAATCTGAATTTCAAATATTGAATTAATAATTTTTTTTATTAATTTTGTATGGATTGAAACTTGAATGCTGAGTAGAAAAATATAATTTTAATAAAAGGGGTATGGAGATTTATAGCTACATATATTTTGAACAGCTACGCCACCTTTTCGAAAAGTCGAATTTAATAAATTTATACACAAGTTATGTGATGATTTAGGAAAATATGTTAAACTTTTCGTGTCAGCAAGACGAGTGACTTTATTTTAAAAGGTGTTGTCACCTGTTTGAAAAATCGAAATTAAAAAAATTATACAATTGTGTGAAGTATTCAAATATGGGCGTCAAAAGGTTCGTTTCGATATATATATATATATTTTTTTTTTGAAAAGGGTTGCCACTTGTTTCAAAAGTCAAAATTAATTTCATTATGCACAAGTTACATATAAGATATATGAAAAGTTTGGTCTCGGCTATATTTTGTTAAAAATAACAAAATTGGAAATGTCACAAATAATTTTGTTTTAAATTAAAGTATAACAGAACGAATGAAACATCAGTTTTTATTGTTATTATCTCAAAGAATCTATAATTTTTTTATGTGGGAAAAAATATATGTGGGTGATTCACAAGGTGTGTCATAAAATTTGAGATTTCAAAAGTTATTTTTTGGAATTGCATTGAAACAAATAATTAAAACAAAACAATTTTTTATCTTTTAAATTTTATGACTTTATGACTTATGACACAATATGACCACTTGTGAATTACCCAATTGTGTATAAAATTTGGTATATAAAAACATTCCATTGGAAAAAACGGGTAAATATTAAGTAAATAAAATTAAAATTAAAGAAACTCCAGCAAAACATTCTAAAATTTCTCTATTTGTTTCAACAAAAAAGTTTTATGGAAAATAATTGCATTGATTTTTAAAATAAACATTTTCATTGATAACTTTACGAATCATATGAAACTCCAACGCACAATATATGATTGAAAAGTAGCATCCTCCTTTACAAATATCCGAATGCAAAACGTCAATAAAAAAAACTGTTTTTTAATAAAAAAAAAAATAAAAAAAATCGAAATGGAGCTACCTTCTTCCTTATATCATGGTTTGAACTATGATGGTTTTATAAAAAAAATCAACAATCAGAAAAAATATTTAACATGTTAACCATTACGAAAAACATTGTTAATATTGTAAAAAAAAAAAAATCACGGTATGTGCACTTTTGTGGCCCACTGTGCAACTTGCTATAATAATTTATAAGCCAAAAAAATAAATAAATAAAAAATAACAGTAACAATAACAACGTGAGCTGCTTATTGAATATATGTATAATGAAAACAAATAAACGCAGCGATAACAGCAGCCGAACACATACACACACACACACAAGTGTGCGGTCAGAAGAAAAAACGTTTTTTTTTTTTCATATAATTGAAAAGAAAAATGTGTAAAGAAATACATATATGTACATATATTTGAAAATTTCAATGCGTGTTTGTTTGTGTACGGTTAGATTTTAGGAAAAACAGCAGGGGAAAACGCAGCTACCACTACAAACATACAGCTCAACATTTGTATTTATGTAAATACATATGTATGTATGTAGGTACCTATGAATTATTTTCCAGGTGAAAGACTTTGAAAAGAAGCAGCGCACACACAACAAACACACAAACACACGCACAAATTCACACCAACCCAAACGAAGAAGAAAAGTAAAATGATGACGCGCGATGTGTTCAAATTTATATGGGTTATAAATATCTAAACTATATACATATGTACATATGTACCTACTGTATATAAAGATTTACATATGCGCTGCTACTTTGGCAACATTAAAGGGTTAAAAATACTTAATGTAAACGCAAATTTGGAAAATTATTGTAAAAGTTAAATTAAGGTTTTTTTTTCTCGCACATATGGAGAATAAAATTTCAAACACAGTGCAATTGCACGATGTGCGAACGAGTATACAAAAATTGTTCGCACTAACTTTTAATGAATACAACAACAAAAACAAATTTGTAAACAAAAGTGACTAATGTGGATATTTTTGTTGAGAGGAGAAGCGAAGCATTTGAACTGCTGCTGCTACTGCTGCTGCATTGTGGCGGTGTAAATGTTATATTACAATTTGTGAATTTGTATTGAATATTTTATTAGTTAAAGTGTATTTTTTTGCTACATTGTATTTTGCAAAAAAAAAAAGTTGGTTGGACGAAAAAAAAATATATTTTTTTTAATATACATATGTATGTACATACATATGTATGTACGTATATATTTTTTTAAATTTTGATTTTTGGTTGATTGAAAAAAAATTAATAAATTTATTTTAATTTAACTCAATTTAAACCACACATATGACACGCAATGGACTTTTGTCATTTAACATGTCAGAAGAATCAAGCACCACAATGCGTCCACTTTTTCGAAGCATTCCAGTCAAGAACTTCCCTTGCATTGACATACCGCAAAAATTGCAGGGAACGCAACAAAATTAATAGGTACAATTTCCTGACAGCACCTGTGGTTTCAAAAAAAAAAGCCGCACTTAATGCTGTTTTCTCTCAATAATTTCAATCTTTCGACTAGACTCGTTAAAAAAAATATTTTTGCTTGAGTTTATTTTAGGTTTAATTGCTTTTTTAAACTTGAAAATTGTTATTTTATTATTATTTAAAAACAAAAAGGATGTGGCATTAATCTGTGACGTCAGTAAGCAGATTATAATTTATTGCTCTGCCAATGCGGTTATCACATCTTTTTTTTTATATGCATTTATATTTTTTGACAGCTCATTCATTAAAATTGTAATCTAATTTTGTTTTTGTTTTATACTCCCCACATCTAAAATTGTTGGTGTTTACTTCGGCACAACTCGTATTAATTGGTCGTTCGGAGGAAAATATGTTTTGCTTCCATCTCATTTTACGTTTAGTTTTTTTTTTAATTCTCCGAATTGATTCAATTTATTCTAACTTATTTTCTCTTTAAAAGGCAAGATCCACATTTCAATTCCAAAAACAAAGCCATCGATCCTGAGCATATGATCGTGATAAAGAATTCCGACCTGGAAAATACTTTTCGCTTCTTCAATTCTTTAATTCACGTAAAAAGATGATTTCATTTTGAACTAACTTTAAATCAAAAAGCAAAAAGTATAACCGAAAACTGTTTTTTTTTATCTATTTTCGTAATGTACCGGAATGCAGAAGAAACGCGTTTAATAAATTTTATTCATCTATTTTAATTAAAAGTCAGCTTGTAATTTCTTTGATTTATTCTTGTTTATTTGTTTACTTCATTCTATTTTTATGTGTTAAATATAATTTTCTTTTACTTTATTTTATTTAGTTACATTTCATTTCACTTCGTTTCATTTATTTTATTAAATTTATTTTGTCACTCAGGCAAATTTCCATTCCGAAAAACAAAAGTGCTCAGAATCTTGATAAACAATTTTAACACGCACAATGGCTTTTTGTTTCAAATTTTTTTTGTTTTTAACGCATCAAAATGCCGAATAAAGGTGTTTGTATAATTTTATTTATGTGCTTTTGATTTAATATTACCTAATTCACTATTTCTTTGATTTATGTATGTACATTTATTTTTTAATTTATTTCACTATATTTTAATTAATTAATACTACTTTTTACTTTTTACTACACTTTACTTTATTTTATTTAGTTGCGTTTCTTTTCGGTGCATTTCACTTTAGTTTCATTTAATTAAATTTTTCATTTTTATTTAACTTCATTTAAATTTTGTATTTAATTAAATTTTCTCTTATTTTATTTTTATTTTATTTTACTTTTTTTTTATTTAGTTTTTTTTTTTATTTAGTTTAATTTTATTTTATTTTATTTCATTTTATTTTTGTTTTTATTTTATTTTATTTTTGTTTTTATGTTATTTTATTTTATTTTTATTTTTATTTTAGTTTATTTTATTTTATTTTTTTATTTTTTTTTTTATTTTTTTTTTTTACTTTTATTTAATTTTATTTTATTTAAGTTTGCTTTACTTTATTTAATTTTATTTTATTTAAGTTTGTTTTAACTTATTTAATTTTATTTTATTTAAGTTTGCTTTACTTTATTTTATCAATTTTTTTTCCTTGAATTAACTCTATTTTATTTTTATTTAGGACACTTTTACTTTGTTTCATTTGATTTAGTTTTTTTTATTTAGTTGAATTTTACTTTATTTCATTACTGAATTTTTTATTTACATGAATTAATTTAATTTTTATTTTTATTTAATTTTATTTTATTTAAGTTTGCTTTAGTTTATTTCATTGAATTTTTTACTTACATAAATTCACTTTGTTCCATTTGATAAATTTTGTTTATCTAGTTTAATTTTACTTCATTTCATTACTGAATTCTTTATTGACAAAAATTTATTATTTTTTTTTTAAATTTAACTATGCTTTTTTATTACACTTCTTATTTTATTCTGTATTTTATTATGTCGTAATTTTACTTTAATTAATTTTAATTTATTTTTAATTCAATTTGTTTTATTTTATACCATTTCATTAAAATTTAATATAATTTTGTTTGCCTTTAATTTTTTCGTATTTTAGTTAAAGTACTTTTTTTTTAATTTTTTACTACATTTCAATAAGTTAATTTTCTTTTAATTACAATAATTTGTAGCCGTTTTTTCTTACGAAGTTCTTAAAACTATATAAATTTTAAAATGTATTAACTTATTCTCATATTTAAATTTTTAGCGATATCACTTCCAAAACCTTCATTAAACTTTTTTGATTTTTGTAGTTTAGTCGCTTGATTTGTCAACCTTTTATATTTTTAATTTCTACGCTTCGTTTTAAATGGAGAAATTTCGGTTTTCAGCACATTCAGCGAAGGCTGATTTTTGTAATTTTTAATTTCAGATCATTTCACTATCGAAAAATCATTGATACGAGTACATGGCAACAACAAATTTATTCCAATTGATTTCTTCAACAAGGTAAATCATTTTTGTTTTTTTTTTTTCACAGATAAAAAAATAGACAACACCTTTCCATGTCTAGTCTAGCGAGATGCTAATAAAGTACAACAAATAACAGCAAGCGAATTTTTTTGAGTTCTTTTAAAAAAAAGGGCAGATGCTTATAAAAAAAATTTCACTACACAGTAAACCCATAACAAGTATGAGTATCTGGTATCTGTGTATTAACTTCTTTTTTTTTTGTTTTTTTTTTGTTTTGGAAATAATCACATCACTAGGAAAACACTGAAAAAAAAAACAAACACAAAATGCAGAGACGTGCAAAGACAAGAAAAAAGAAATAGATAGCCACAACTCAATTTGTTGTACAACACGCACACTTTATTTAACTTATTTTGATTTTTAATATTTTCGCTGATCAGAAGAAGAAGACTGCAGTAAAACGCTGGCGCTGCTGCCTCTGCTTTAGTACACGCCGTACACGTTTTTGTTGTAATTTTATTTTATTTTACTTCTATTTTTTGCTATGCCTTTCAACTAGTGAATAGTAAATAGTAAGAGTATTATTATTATAGTACGCCTTCACGAACGAGCCCGTTTGTGCAGCAATGCAACTTTCCCGGCAAACGACTGAAATTGTACTAACGGCGAGGAGACACATCGATGAGATACGGCCGCATGCAAGCATAAAATCTAGCGAGCGAGTAGGCAGGCAGCCAGCAATATGAACAACCAGCAGCGTTGAGAGAAAGAACCTAGCGAGCAAAGTGGACGAATGTTTTATTCGCTTTTTTTTTTGGTATTTTTTTTTTGTTTTAGTGAATAATACAAGAACCGAGCAATAGCTACATATATGTATAAAAGTCACGAGCAAACGAAAATCCAATGAGCTAACGAACTCAACCAGAGAGAGAAACCCAGAAAGTAAGGCAAAGAGACCGAAGTAGTACAAGAAAAGCGCCAAAAGTGGAGAAGATGGAATAGCATGGAGTATGGCCACAGAGGTGGTGGTCGGATAGTTTCCATAAGCAACAAAAATACCATTGCAGCGATGAATGGCTTGGGGAAAGACAACCGATAGGTGGCTATAACTCCATGACACGATGAGAACACCAAATTGTTGGGTACGAGTACAAGGTAAAAAAGATAAATAATATAAAATATACGATGCATTAAAATGAAGGAAATGTAGGAAAAGCTGGAAATAGCAAATTCAGCTATTGAATTTAACTGCAGCAGGAAAATGTCTCTTTTATAGCAAAACAAAATTTTTTTAAGCATGCTCATAGTAAGCGAAGTAAAACAAGATAGTATTTAGTTTAATTGCATTACAAGTGTAATTAAAAAACGAGTGACTAACGTAACAACAACAACAAGAGCAATCAATTAATAAATGAAATGTGCGAGCACTCTCAGTCAGATGTGAGCGCGCATAGCGATAAGGGAGTGAGTGTTGCATTGCTGCCAGATGTGTTTAAATCACTATAATTCAATAGCTAAAGATAATTAGATTACAAAGCAGGGGAATTTTTTAACGAGCAAATTCTTGGAACAGATATGTGAATGAATAATCAATATTAACTACTGATCGTTTGATGGCAAGTGAATCAACAAACGAAATCGAAATTACAAATCCATTTTGTCAAGATATTGTTTAAATACTTTGGTTCTTATGGGAGTAAATCGAGAAACCCCCTGAAGTTGGAATAGCAACCAAAAAACGAGTATTTTTAAAGTAGACCCTTTTTAGCCCGATGGTTAAAGCTAAGGATAAACAATATACTACATCGATGTTTTAAAAACAATCGATGTATTTTGTGTCTGTATGTACATAGATGTTAAACGATGTATTGAAGGTTTCGATAATGCACTGTTTACAGTAAGATTTCCAGGCTTCTTTATGCCGTGCTGTAAACCTCTAGAAATACATGTAATTCATTGTGGAGCCTCTAAAGTTATATTATCTACAGCGGAATAGATTGAAGGACAAACAAAATTAGCAAAATTTCGATTTAACAGAGCTTTGCAAAAAAATATTGGGATTTGTGAATTTTTATATTTTTTTTTTTAATGGATTTCCAATTAAAATAAACCTTTTAATATGTACTTCAGCGTACGTCACTTTCCATACAAAGAAAAATTGGTCCTGCTTTTTTATCGGAATTATAAAAGTTACTACATTTTATGACTTCCAAATATGTAGTATGTACATATGTATTTCGGTAAAATAAGCGTACCAGCTGGAAAACAGAATCAAAAATTTCATTATTAAGATTCCATTGCAAAAAAAACTGTATGCATACATTTTAAGCATAAATTGTTGTATCAAATCAGATGACTTAAAAACAAAAATATTGAAAGAACACAAAAACAAAATATATAAAAAAAAGTATTAATTTTATTTATTTATGAGAGGTATTATCATATCGATCCAACTCACGTAAATCTTAATATTTATCGAAATAAAAATTTCACGGAAAATATTTTCGTAGAACATATTAGCCCAATAGCTCTTACCTAGAGCGACGTTTTGACTCTTCCTTCAAGGAGCCCCTTAAAAAAATGTTTGTTTAAGTCGGTAGAGGATTCTAGAAAATTATTCCTCAGAAAATTTTACTAAATATCTTCTAAAACAAATATTTTATATGTACAAAGTACGACAGAAAATAAAAGACAAATATGTCCTCTTGAAATAACCAACATAAAATTATCCTCTGCTTCATGAACATTAACATTGCAAGTTAACAGAGCTGTTATCAAATTGTATAATTTATATATTAATCGCACACAGATTTTATCTGAGAAGACTGTTAGAGAAATTTTCTGGCGAATAATTCTCTAGGACAGTTTAACCTTCTATGGGTTAAAAATTTTACTTAGAAATACCATTTTTTCAACTTGTTTTAAAACCACTTAGGCTACGATGTAAAAACTGTAGTAGGCCATACAAATTGGATAGGTATACTTTCAGAAAATATTACTAAATACCGCAATTATTTGAGTTGCATAAAATTGTCAGTGTTTTTAATAGCTTAAAACTTTAAAATCTCTTATACGAAATGGACGCCATTTACCTTCCTAACAACAGTCAATAGTCAATAGTCAATAGTCAATACGAGGAAAGTCAAAGCATCCTGAAAGCCAAATGGGCTATTTCCTTTTCTTTTTGTTGACGGCACGATGAACGCTCAGAAATATAGAGAAGTTGTATCGAATTTTATGGTGTCAGAAATAGAAGATCAATATGGGTACACTATCCAGCCAAATCGGTAAGTCTGATGTGATATTTAATTTCCAATATGTTCTTATGTCTATTGTTTAAAATGGTGTCACCTGCCATCATTTTGCCTTCTCCAGCCTTATCGTCAACTAGTTATTAGAGTATTTATAATAATACTTATCAATTTACTCTGCAGAGGGAAACAAATATGAAAATGAAATCCCACTGTTCATGGGTCCCCTAATTCGGTATTTTTTTTTTCAGATCTCAAAAACAAGATAACGGGAAGCTCACAATTAAAAAGTGAGAGAGTTTCGTATCATATTGTCTCTGACTATTCATCTCATAAGAATGATAGAAAACAAGATTGCACCTTCCGCGCTGAAAATAGAGAGAGTGACGTTATAAATGTTAAATAATAAGAAACGATTGAAAATTTTGCTAGCATTTTTTGTGTAAAATACAAGAAAAATAATTTTACTTCGTCAGCGAATGGGTGGATGCTGTCAAATCGACAAAGAGAGAACTAGGGGTTCACGGAAGGCCCAATCTAGTATTCCATCATTCTTGATGCAACTCATGTGTTGTAAAATGTTCCACGGTGGAAATAATCGCGAATGTTCCATTCTTCGCGTACCGGAAAGGTAAGCCCTTTGATTTCTATTTTATATTCTGTCATAAGGCTTAATGTGTGCAAATGAGCAGCATATGACTTGAATCCACTAAGTTCCAAATTACATTTTACTATACTGCTTCTTCTACGAATCCCACACTTAAATTGGTTCATTACTTTTAGCGATCAGATTGCAAGTGATCAATAACCACACTACCAACAAAAACAATGTCAACCCTTTTGGTACAGGAGAAACATGAATCTAATTTATAAAAAGCATTTTTTCTTTTAAAGAAAATTTAAACGGAAGCCAGCTATGTACACCACATAAAAAGTGAAAATACAAAGTAAAAAATAAAACCAAAATCCGAATCATGGCACGTCAAAAAGAGATAACAACTAATAGGACTGATAATGTACAAATGATTTGTGAAAACACTTGAATGTCGTACGTAACGAAGTAGAGAGCAGCATCGTGTGTGAGTACCTCAATAAATCAAACGAAATATAAAAGTAGAATGAAACCAAAGCATTGCTGGAGAGCAGCAAACCCGAAAGTGGCAGGGAAACCCCGTTCACTCGCTACGAACAGTATGAGCTAGTTCAGTTAGTTAGTTAGATTGACTGCAACTTTTTCATAGCTTTTTTTTCTTGCTTTCAACTACATACATACTATATATTTTCTTTTTACTTTAAATTTATTGTATGACTTTGTCTGCTTTCTCATTTACATATTTATTGTGTTCGCATTTTATCGCTTGCATCGCTTCTGTAGCTCGTTACTCAAGTAGCAACAGCAACAAATGAGCAGTTTCTTGTATTTCTCATAGCTGGTACTTGAGAAACGTCAATTCTATTGGAGAAGAACGAAAGTAATCAAAAGCAAACGAAATGTATGAATAACGAACGCAAACAAGCAGCAGCAATGGAAGCAGAGCTCACCACCAGCTGGGCAGCTGAATTAGTTAGTGTCTGGTTAGTGTGTGCTAGGTTCGGGTTTGGATGAATTTCCAACCAGGCGTACAGCAAACTGCAGCAACAAACAGCACATTGAAGAAAGAAATAAATATATACAGCATAAAACGAAATATTCATATCATAGCCTACGCTACTTTATTCATTATATATGTACATATGTATGTGTGTGTGTGTGCGTACAAATGTGTGTACGTTTGAAATTTTTAGTTTTATAGTGGAACTAATCGGAAGTGATTTGCTCTTGAAAATTTTCTTTTCTTGCCTTTCAACTTGAATTTCAATAGGATGGGTTGTTTTATTTGATCCTCCAGGCAGACGCAGTAGATTAGTGGTACATATTTATGTATGTATGTAGGTACATACATATGTATATGTGTACAGATGTGTATAGTTATATGTATTAGAGATAGCCACAGTACTTATTTTTTTAGCTAGGGACCCAACGACGTCTGCCTGGATAAGAGGTTTACTCTACAGAACTAATAAGAAGATGGAACGAGTCTCAATTTGCAAGTCACTGGCGGAAGACAAAAAAACAAAAATTATATAGTAAAAATTTCGAAAGAAAAAAATTATTTTTATAGTTACAATTTCGAACAAACAAAATTGTTTAAAGTAAAAATTTCGAACAAAAAAATTTTTTTTTTTGCTATTTGCATAGAGAATTTCTCGCGCTTAAAACAACCAAAATTAAAAAAAAAATTATAGTAGGTAAAAATTCCGAACAAGAAAATGTGTTTTTTTTTAATTTTTTTAAATTTTAACCAAATATTAAACTTCGCTATTTGTATAGAGAATTTCTTGCGCTTTAAAAAAAAAACATAATTGTTCCAAAAAAAAGCAATTATTGTTATAGTAAAAATTTCGAACAATATGTTTTTTTTTTTACATTTTTAAAATTTTAAAATATAATATAATTGATAGGTAAATTTGTACACATACTTGCACCTAGCACTAGCCAGTTAAATTGAAAAAAAAAATGTTCAAAGTTTCAAAACTGTTGCTTGAAAATTTTGATTTCCATTTTTTTAATAATTTCATTTTTTAAAAACGTGGGCAATTTTTTAAACAAATCACAAAGTTTAATAGACTTTTGCAATTTTTTCAGTACCTTAGCCTACCTAATCTTAACATTCTTAATTTTTGCTATTATTTAGTTGGCAAATAACCATGAAATAAAAAAATAAAAAAGATTTTCGTATTTAGCACAAGTACAATTAGGTACCCAAAATATAAACGACTTGGAGAGCGAAAAGCTCCATGCAAAATCTGGAACAACCCACCCTCCAAAGTGCTGAATTTTTTCTTAAGGTTGAAGTGATAAAAATATATTGTGTAGGACGGCACTCTCTAAAGAGCTTATGAGCCTAATGTTATGAGTGCCCTTTCTATCAAGTGCCCTTTCTTTCAAGTTGCAGCGCAAGTATGTCCTATCAAAGAACGTAAATTACAAAAAGAAGTAGCATCACTTCCACCGTGGCTCTAGCAGAACATCTTGTCCAATTTCACCGTACCAGTACTAATTTAACTTTTGCTGATTGATATTAGAAACTGACTTAATCCAATTGGTTCTGGTGTAGTTTAATTGGACAAAAATTCTTGCTACAGGAAACGAAACGCCATGCAACTTTTTTGCGATCCACGTTTTTATCTCGGTCTGGTACTGGTTTCGAAAACCTCACACTAACATACACGTGAAATAAATCTGTAAGGATCACAATATAATCGTTTTGATTTTAGTTAGGAAATCTAGCGTCATACTCAGAAAGCAAATCTACTCTGTTTTTTTGCCAAAGGAGTTAACCAAAACAGACACTTCCTGGATTTGTAACTAGCAACTATAGATCCATTATTTTCCACCAGAATGGAAAAATATACGAGTTGAGCGAAATAACAGCATCGTATGCTTCATTGAAGATGCTAACTGGGGCTACTCTTGCAACGAAGAGGAAATTGTAACCAAGCAAGCTGTTGTGCTCTTTCTTCGCTGTTTATGAAGTAAACTTGTGGATTTAAAGGACCATGCCTTGCAATATGTACCTTAACTCCTAGATTCGACAGTCTGAACTGCGGCTATAAATAGTTTATTAATCGAATGGCAAATACTTAAGACCTTGAGTCGAACCACTGCCTATTTTAGACGATGATCTTGTGTTGGCCTGAAAACACGACTTGACTTGGGTTTGATTTCGGGCTGGTAATAGCTAAAATTTTTTTGTCCCTATATAAAGTATAAGATGAGCAATGAGATAAGATATCTAGTAGAGAACGATTAGAGAATTATCATTATCCCCTAGTCTCAAACATTTGAGGCAAAAAAAAATGGGGCGTATGAGTATTTATTTATTTATTTCAATATTTCTGAAGTCTATGAACAAAAATTCTTACAGACTACACATATTAGTAAATAATATTATTTATATATATTCATGTCTATGGTTCAGAACAATATCCTGCATAATTATACATTTATTTCATTATTTAATTACAAAAAATTACTAGTATTACATAAATAGGACTTAAGTCGATTACGTAAAATACATTTCGGCAAAGAGAGATCAAGGTCCAGAAAACTGGAGATAATGTTGATTTCTTGCAAAGTTCTATTCAAAGGAGCATTTTTGCTGTAAAGAGTTTTACTCATACCAATTTTAAACAGCTCAACATGGCGCAAGGTTCTGCTAGGAACATTAAAATATAATCTGCTAAGTAGCATAGGGCAATCCACGTTCCCAGAAATAACATCAAAAATGAAAGAGATTGTCAAGAATATTCTTCGGTTATGCAACGGCATTAAGTTAATTAATTGGCACCGCGAAACATAAGAGGGGAGAGACCCTGAGAAGTTTAGTGAACTCAGGGCGTAGCGAACGAACGCCCGCTGAACTGATTCAAGCCTATTAATGTGAACCTGGTAATAAGGTCTCCAGATAAATGCCGCGTACTCTAATCTTGACCGAACAAATGCAGAGTACAAGATTTTACGAGTGTAGGGGTTAGTAAACGCAGAGCTATTGCGTCGCACAAAAGCAGGCATCGAATATGAATTAGCTACAACGTCATTAATATGCGTAACAAAGGTAAATTTCGAGTCGAAGAAAACTCCAAGGTCTTTAACTTCATTGAGAGTCTCCAGACGAGTATCGGAAATACGATACGATGAAAAAGCGGTATAATTTGTTTAGCAAAAGTAATATGGTAACATTTCTTAATGTTTAGAAACAGACAATTCTTATCACACCACAGAGACAATCTATCGAGATCGGCTTGAAGTAGAAGCGAGTCATTAATCGATCTTATAACGGAATAGATTTTTAAATCGTCAGCATACAAAAGATACTTAGCTGTAGTAAAACAGGACCCTATGTCATTTATGAACAATAAGAAGAACAATGGACCCAATATACTGCCTTGCGGAACACCAGACGTGAGCGGGAAGGATTTCGATGAAACACCATCCAAGACAACAGAACTAGATCTGTGCGAAAGATAGGACATTATCCACTGAAGGAAAGTCGAGTGGAACCCTAACTTTGAAAATTTTCTTAATAAGATTTTGTGCGAGACTCTATCAAAAGCCTTAGCAAAGTCTGTGTATATTGTATCCACTTGGTACCCGCTTTGGAAACCTTTAAGGCAATCATCTGTAAAAACCGCGAGATTAGTTACCGTAGATCTACCTGTGATAAAACCATGTTGATTGGGACAAATTACATGCGTAAAATTATAAAAAAGCCTGTATTTGATAATAGATTCAAAAAGTTTGGAAATCCTAGTTAACTTAGCAATAGGTCTGTAATTACGAACATCGCTCTTATTTCCACTTTTAAATACCGGTGAGATAGACGTGAGCTTCCAAGCATCAAGGAAGATACCTGAAGAAAGAGATTTATTGAAAATAAGTTTCAAAGGTTCAACTAAGGTTCGAGCAAATTTTGCTTCCCTATTCGAATTATACAACATTGGTTTCATAAGTTCCTAATGCGATGTTAAAAATGGTGTTTTGCCATATCTCTAAAATTCTAATGTGAAACTCAAAATTTCTCTGGCTTTAACGGTTATGTTTGCATGGCTCAGGTGTACCTTCTCCAGGAAGAAGGCTGTGTATGTGTTCATATCGTCTTGTTCGGACTCGACAGGGAAAGAAACAAATATTCTGGATCTTGGTTCATTAATTTGTATCTACAATATGTCAAGCTCAACTCCAGATCGGTAATGTGGAGGTGCGTTTCTCTTCGTTAAGATATCGTATTGGATTTCTTGGAGTACAGTTTGTAATCTTTGTCCTATGAATTTTAGAGCTTTTCTATTAGAAAACGATTTGTGTTTCTCTATACTTTCCTTAGGCTTTAGCTAACGTATTTGGAATATCTGAATAACAGCACAGCGGTGTGGCGATTCTTATACAGTTGTTCTTCAAACATAACCTAATTTAATCAGGCTTAACTTAAGCTATGTAAAAAGAGTATGCCATATACAAAATTTGCCCACTGTTCTCTAATTCAAATAAAAACAAAACGTATACATATTCAACCTAAAGACATTGCGAAAAAGTTCATTGAACGACTTAATCAGGTGTCTAACCTAAAAAGACTCGCAGGACAATAACTATAGGTAGGTGCATTATGATAAATGTGATAGTAATATACAGGTAAAAATCGAAATGGAATACAGTGGAAGGCATAAATAAACAAGAAAAAAATCGTAAAGCCGGATAAAATTGGATTTTAAACGTCTGCTGCGTTGGTGATTGAAAAAGGCAGTAGAGTAGTGAGCGAGAAATTGAAACAACAATGCGACCAACTGGATGTGGCACCTGCACTCTCTAAAATAAATACATAATATTCGTATGTGTGCATATTAGGGCGGTTCAAATTTATTGTGCGAGTAATTTATATGAAGTTCGATTTAAAAACCGAAATGGAGGTATGGCAGCAACATTGGAAAGTAGATCTTATGAAAAGTAAGCAAAATTAAAAAAAAAATATGTGCAGTGCGGAAAAAAGGGTTGGCGGCACAGTCTTGTTTTTTTTTTTAATATTCACAAAGCTCGCTATTTTTAATCAAAATATAGCTCATTCTATAACAAAAGAAATGCAAAGACAAATTTCAAACTTTGAACAAAATTAACAAGAATTCAGCAAATTTAAATAAATGATTATCGAATATTTAAACTTACGGGTATGCAGTTTTGTAGACCATGCAGTTTTAGTAAAATGAAATTAAATGTTTTAAGGGGACTAAAAATACCCGTAGATTTTTGACAATTTTTTTTTTCACGAATGAGCAAAATTTATTTTTAAATGTAAAAGAAACTTATCAAAAATCATCGGATATTAAAATTAAAAATTCTGATTAAAAAGTTTGAAATTTTGATGGTAATTTTTGTTAATTTGTTGAATTTTTTAAATATGAACTTATATAGTTTTAATTATAAAATGAGCTTTATTTTGGTAATAAAATAAAAAAAAACTATATATTTTTTTATATTTCATAGTGAATTTTAGTAGTCTCAGAAAAATTTGTGAAGGCAAAGTAAAATATACATTGCTCTTCCTTCCAATGCGACGTACACTGTCAAAAATAAATGTCAAAAAGCTGTACAAAATTACTTTGAAAAGCATCCCTGGCTACTTCTTACATCGCACTAAAAAAAAAACAAAGGTAAGCGAAAAAAATCTATTTTTATTTTCAATACAATTTCTATGGTTATTTTGTTCAGCGTCCTGAGCTTAAAACGTAAGAAAATGTGAACATTTTTTTCTGTTGCGCCGTCTGGCAGATCAATTAAGAAAAATATGAGTCCAGAAATGGATTCCCCGTACGGAAAATACCGTTAAACCAGTTTTTATATAAAATGTAAACACTTATTTACAACAAAATAAAACGTTACTTATACTATGTTCACATTGCGCTTTAAACGCGAGTTTAAATTTTGATGTTTAACCACTCATAAAACACGGTGTTTATCAGACAAATAATTTTTCTTAAACTCAGCTGTAACACCACTTATAGGGCATGCCACCCAGTTTTTTAATTAAATTAGCCTGCGCTGTAGTTGTAGTAACATTTTGTGTACACGTTTGGAGAGTTTTGGCTGTACTGTTGGAAAATTGTGACTGGACTGTTGAGGAACAACAAAAAGTACGCAGAGAAATGTCAAATTAAACTTCCGAGTTTCTTAAACCCCGCAGTGACAGTTGTTCATAACACAAAACCTTAAACTCGAGTTTAAGGCGCAATGTGAACATGGTGTAAGGAATAAAATCTATTACCGCAGTTTGGCAAGCATGAAACTGATTTTAGGTCCATTGTGCCCTCAGCAAATTCTCTAAGAATTGCTTGCAAAATATTTCTATGTCATACTAGCATAGGAAAAAATGATCCACTCTAATGTATATACTTTAGATTTATAAATATGAACATGTGCGAGAATATCCAGTTGAACGAACGAACGAACGATCAACTGGCCGTGGTATTGAAACCAAAAAAAAAGGAGCAGCTAAAATGGATTGAGCGAAATTGTCACGCACTGCGCTTGGAGTAAAGTGAAGTGCAGTGAATTGATAAAATGAAATGTGAAATGAAAATGTAAATACATATGCACTTTGTGTTTGACTGTGTGAGTGAGTTAATGCTGATGCTGAGTGATGGATTTTTTTCGGCTGCATTTTTGTTGAATGAATAGAGCCTGATACCGAGTATTTTGGAGTGCTATCGGTGGCAATAACAACAACACACTGGAATGACGATTAACAGACGGCAGGTAAAGAAAAATTAAATGAAGAAAGAAAAACCACGCTGTAGGTTCAATGTTGTTCTACCTCTTAAACTTCCAGCTGGTTTCCCATTAATCGGTAGAAGAAAAGAGATCCCCTATTGCCAATGTAATGTGGCAAAATCAAGAAACTGGAAGAACGAAATAGCGCAAGAGCAAATTATAGTAAAAAAGTTAAAGTTCGAATGCAAGAACAAAAAAAAAAAAAAACAACAAACAAAAAAAGCAAATAAGCACGAAAAGAATGCAAGCGTAAACTTACGAGCCCCAGAAGCAGTCAGCAATGAGCGCCGCAACAATCAACAGAATAAAACGAACGACATTTGGTGGCAGCAACAGCAGGAACAGCAGCAGCAGTAAATGTCAGCACAGCCAGTGGAGCAAGGCCAGCGCGGACCAGATGATGATGGTTGGTTGGTTGGCTGACGGGTTGCCTGATTCTTCATCGACTGGTTGGCTGGTTGGTTGGTTGGCTAGCGATGGTGACGATGATGTACGACCGCAAAAGCGATAACCGCATGTGTGATGGATCGCCGATGTGGTCTTGTATGTATGAGGCGCATTTTTCTCACTGTGTAACAAATGTGCTGCTATTTTATACCACACTATCGACCACAAACTTATTCTCATACGAGTATGTTCACGGTATGTCTGATGTGTCTCTTTACTGCATTATTTAAATGTGTATAGGTATTCTTTTCTTTCCCCCAGTTGGGTATTGCATGTTTGCCTGCAGCCAAAGTTTTATTTACACGCATTTTGGATTTTTCTATTTTTTACTTTTATTATTTTATCGATGCATATGTACATTCGTCGCTCAACACTCGGGCAAACAGACTGGCTGAGTAACTGGCAGGTCATTATGAGTACTTTTGTTGTTGCCGCAAACTTTAGAGTTGTACGAACTGTTGCGAGATGAATGTAAACGCAAATTGCAAACAGCGTTGCCATATTGCTATAATTTTAACCAAAGTGCTAAATTCAAAAGTAAGAGCTATATAAATTCTAAAATCGTTATATTTTCATAACTTCAACTATTTTTGCACGTTTAAAAAATGTTTATAACCAACGTTGCCATATGGCTTCAACTTTAGCCAAAGTGGTACATTTAAATTAACTAAAGTGGTAACATTTTCGTAATTTCAGCAATTTTTTGCATGTGTAAAAAAGTGTTTTGTAACCAGCGTTGCCATATCGCTAAAATTTTAGCCAAAACACTAAATTCCAAATGAAAAGCTACATAAATGTTAAACTAGCAACATTTTCATAATTTCTGCAATTTTTTGCACGTTTAAAAATAAAAAAATTTAGGAAGAATAATTTTAAAGTGATTTTTCTTTCAAATAACGTATGAACAAAACTAAATTATATTGAAGTAAATGCGCAAGACAGTTGACAAAAAAAGATATATCAAAAATCAACGAAAATGTTTAAGCCAATAATTACAATATTTCTAAAAATTCTGATTTTAAGGTATGAAATTTGTATTGTTTTACAACAATTTAACATTTGTGTGTCTCGCACAAAGTTTGCAATGTTGATCTTAGGTTAAATAATAAACAACAATTTCAATTTCAAAGACTTCAAGAAATTTTCTCTAAGAAAGTTATCAGAGATTGCAAATAATAGTTAACCAGAAAACAAATTTCGTTTTCTCTCATATAGCTTGTGTATAATTTACTTAAATTTGAGTTTTCAAACAGGTGGCAACCCTCTTCAAATAAAAAAAGCTATGAGAGTACTCCGCGCAGAGACAAATCGTTTGACACCTATATTCTATTATTTCATATAACTTTTGCATAAATTAATTTAATTCCACGTTTCAAGCATGTGGCAACCCTGCTTAAAATACAACTATCAACGTGCTTCTCACGTAGGTATGCGTATTTCCACAATCGGATGACAGTCCCGGTTAATAAAAACGACTTTCATAAATAACTTGACTCTAGCGACATCTAGCGAGTTTTCTAATAGCTTATAACAGGACCTCCGGAATTAACTCCGAACAACGTCCAACGACGTCCATTATTTTATATTTATTTTAGCGATCAGAGGAAAAACGAAAAACTTGTTTATAAGTTTAGTTTGTATTGCTTTTGGTTATAGCATAAACTATTTTTTTTGCAAAAAAAAAATGTATGGAAAAAATTTCGCAAACAAAATATTGTGACAATTCGTAAAAAATATCACTGTAGCACAACATTTTTCATTCACTGTTTCGCGGTAACTCACACCCACATGCCCGATACGCACTTTACCGAAATGAATTTTTATTAACTGTGGCACTTTCAGTTACTTCGTATGTTTTACTGGCTTGTTTGCTCTTTGCATTTATTGCTTCGCTTTCCTCTTGCTCAATTTTTTTTTTGATTGGATGACCCTGCAGCAGTTTCGAATTGTTGCACATTGCGCCGACTGACAGAAAGCCAAATATATTTACTTGCTAAGGCAACCATGCGGGTTATCAAACAGTCAAGGCAATCAGCCGCCCGCCATCCGCCAACCAGCCAACAACAGCAGGCAGCTATGGCTATGTGGGTAGACAAATGTTGATGGATATTGTGACGCGGCATATATATAATTTTCAATCGATGGCAAGCGGTTTACGAAGTCACAAAACAAAAGCGAAGACTACAAAAAGTTAAACGTGGTACCGTTAACTGTAGTAATAGCGCTTGATTACCCAAAAAAAAATTAAAATAAAAGGAGTCAAACGTTGAGTCGCATTTTGTAAGTGATTGGCTGTCTGTCTATCAACCACACTAAAGACTTCGTTTTAAAAACGGCGTTGCATTGGTAATAACCGCAAGAGCTTTAGAAAGATTAAATTAAAATATTTAAAGTAACGATACCTACTGACACATTGTTGGTATTTTCAGACTAGATTGGATTGTGGTGAAAAATATTTAAAATGCCGATTAAGGATACAGTTTTAAGATGTACCGTGCGCTTAAGGAAGCTGTGATTGAAAAAAGCTGAAAATTTAATATGAAATTGGAAACGCTAAACCGAAGTGGGTCTTTAAAAATTGCTGGAAAGATAAATACATACAGTTGAGTATTTTGGTGTAAATAATAAGGGGGTAAAAATTTAATTTGAAATATTTTTGAAAGCTTAGATTTCGAAAAACATTGAAGTGATTTTCAAAATGTCCCTGTGATTGGAAAGGTGATTAATATATTTATATATACAATATATGGAAATTTCGAAATTCAGCAATGAAAATTGATGATTTTCTTAAAAAAAAAGATCTATTTAACTACAGAGTCAGAAAAAATAAACGGATATTTTGAACCACTTAAAACTTTCACTAAAATTTAATGGCAGACCCAAAATTTTTCAAAAAAATATAAAATTTTCAAGAAAAATTTTTTTTCTGATCTCTTGTGAATCTTATGCGAAGCATGAAATTTGTACTTATATGACTTTTATTATAACATAAGCTATGTTTTGATAAAAAAAAATAACGAACAATGTATGAAAAACTTTGTTAATATTATAAAAAAAATGTCTGTGCCAATACTTTTTTCCGGTACTGTATTGCCAAAAATATTGATCAAAAAGGCCATAAAAATAATTCTAATTTGATAGATAATATATATGTATGTAAGTTTAAGTATTGTGGGAAAGTTATGATTCTGAACGGCCGTAGATCTCTTGAGTTGCATCAGTGCAATTATTTATTTTTTTAAGCGCGCCAAAGTCCTGTGGATAGCGCGACTATATAATGTGCCGTAGAGAATTTCCCTTTCCCAATTATTATAATTGCCAACGGGTCCGGAGGCTAACATAACCTAAAACATTATGTGCGTCGAAGAACTTTTTGTAGCAAATCTTATATTTTTATACTTTTCAAAGGAAACCTTTTTTTTCTATTAAAAAAAATATACTTTGGTTTTTTTTTTTTTTTTAGAAATGTATATTTTTTTTAAATTTATAACATTTTATTAGAATAGCCTACATATCGGTTTTTTATTTTTTCTTACCTTTTCAATCATATCTACATTTTGAAAATATATTATATAACAAAGTATAAGCTTTCAAAAACGTTTAAAATTCCACCTTAGCCCCTCCCTAAGACCCGAAAGAAATTGCACCAAAAAAATATATACACCCCATTAAAATCAGTAAAAACGGCTGTGTCACGCCCCCTTGTTATAAAGCTCAAAAATTCAAAGTTGTGTTAACTCCTTTTTCTCTGCAAACCCACAATAACATCAAAAGTAAATTTTAAGCTACTTTAAAATTTTATGATTTTATGCCATTACTACACCTTACGCCATCCTGTGAATCCCCTAAATGTCTAGGTAAAAAATAATACGATACTGGTGTACAGAATTCTTATCTGTTGGAATTCAGCTACAATGGCTAGACAAAGACTAAGAGAGTGAACAAAATTACATTATTTGAAGCAAATGCCCAATTTCTACCGCACTATTCTATTCTTTAGCTTAAATGGCACTCGGAAAATCGTGAAAACTTCGAGTACCTTCCTGCTTAGACGTAACTATTTTCAACTTAATTTTCAAAAAGATTTGTAGAGTTTTCTTCAAAGATCTCGCTCATCCCATATACTTAAAATTTGGGTCTACTGATTACTCGAGTGTTTTCCCAGCAGAGTGAAAGAGGAAAAAGCAAATGTAATTTTTTTATTCACATAACACAGTTCTTATTGGAAAGCCCTAACCCTAGCCTAGAATGATGACAAATGCTTAGGGAAATATCACCGATTAGAAGAGGAATGATAAGCGATATGTACGCACCTCGTAGACAGGTGGAAGCACAGCTGGTAATGTCTTAATTTAAAAGCGTAACTAGGCAGGACCCTCTCGCATTTCAAATTTTCGTCGAGCATTATTAGTAACGGTGATTATTCTCAACTAGTTATATTAGGAGACACCACTTTGATGGCCATATTGATTTACATTTCGCACGACGAGATCGCCAATAAATTGGCTTAGGAAAGGTTCTGAAACGATAGACGGGTTATATTTCGTATCTACAAAATATTAGCGAGCTCTATGATTATTTTAATCGATTTATCGAGCAACCGTTCTGGAGATTTGATAGGATGCTATTTGTGTTAAATAGATATGTATGTATGTAATATTACAAGTGGTATTCTTACTATTTTCATTACACTGATGATTCGGTAAAAGTGTTTTACTGTGAACGACCATTGGTTGGCTTATTAGTTTTCTGCCAACAAAATTCAAATGTCAAACAGCTGATTGTCATTTTGGCATGTCTGTTGTGCAAAAACAAAATATAATATACATAAAACTGGCTAGTAACGAAGAACCGAGCTAGGTGTGGGGAAAACTGAAATGAGAACTAAGATACGGCATTTTGAAAGAATCCATAGGAGTTCTAGAAAGTGTCTGCAGTGGAAAATGCTTTTAAGCTTTGAGAAACTAAACAAATTGTTATAATAAACCATGCTTAGTTAAAAAAAAATATTCATTCTGGTTTTGCAGACATAAAAAATTGCTACACGCAGTTAAGCGCGCATGAAAATCCCTCTATTTAAATGCACAGAATACTAGCTCCTCTTAATCAACTCAAAAAAGTTGTTCAAAGTATATGAATCACTAACTTTGGATCAGTCTTTTACCTCAACCTACTCAGCTTCCAATTTAAATACAATACACATTCCGATAGATGCGCAAACAGGAACTTAAGAAGCTGCAAAGTTAGCTCAAATTATTTAAATTCCATAAACCTTAACCAAATTAGAATGAACCAACGAAAATTCACACTTTACAAAGCGATCTGAATTTTTATGCATGACTGGCCAATAATGTGTGAATTATTGCTGGGTCTGGGAGCGAGAAGAATAAACTACGTAGTAATGCAAGTGTTAGTGTTATGCAAATCTATGTACTTACATACAATGAGGTTTTCGTAAAAGACAACAACAAACAAAAACTGAAAGAGATTTAAATAATTAAGACTTTAAAAATGTGGAAAGTGCAAAACAAAATGAAAAATCGAATGCCAGAATTTCACTGCGCAATGAAATGACCAAAATATTAATGACAAAATTTGGAAAGAAATGAAGCCCTCGATTTTAAAGACGAGGAAGTGACACATACATACTACGCACATGAAGCTTTAAAGAATCTCGTTGAAGAATTTCTTATATTCAATAGAAACCTTGGACGTAGTACTATGGGAATTCACCAGAAAATTGTTTTACCAAAAAAAAAAAAAACTCAACCAGACGTCTTTCATGCAGAATTGGCAGCAATGTCTGAGGCCGCTTTTTGGCTTATGAAATCAGGTATATTTTAATGCACTGTCTTCGACCTTTAAGCTTTGATCGATCCGCTAAAAGTGTCCACCACCACTAAAACTTAACAAGGGGGCGTCCCTTTCCTTAAGAAATTGATCTGGAATAAGCAATTTATGACTCGGCAAAACTATTAATCGCAATCGCAAATGTCATCTAATGTTAACTGCGATCGAACCGTATGAAAAAGGGCGCTATAATTTTAATATGGAGTCATCCCAGATTTTCACTAAGATATTTGTATTTTTAAAATAGATTAGATTCTTCAGCGTCCAATGAGCGAAAGAGGTAGATGACCAGTAAGTAACTTTAGGAAGCGGCCCCCAAGAAATTGTAAATCACTACTTTCCAGCTATCCATAAAGATTGACTGATTTCTGGGCGTATTCTGGCCGAATAGCAAATAGTAAAATAAAGCTAAAATTTATCTCCACTGAGATATAACTTCATGCTGCAGATAGAGGTTGGGCTTGGATGCGACACCTCTCAATACTCACTGCATTCATTCCAACATATTAACATATTAAGTATACCGTTGAACAGATGCGGTTTGTAGTTTGATATCACCATTGACAATACTCATGAAGTGCAAAACGGACCACTAAATAATATTTGATTTAATTTTATTTGTTCGCAACGAAAATCCAATTAAGATGAAGAAGTTGAAATAAAAGAAATCAGTTGAGCCTAAGTTATTTACTAGCCTGTGAATGACGTGCCGAAAAGTGGGTGTGGAATTAAAAATTTATTGTATTAGTAAACAAAATAAAAAATAAAAAAATAGAAGCGAAACGAACAGTAGTTAGTAAAAACAGAAAACGCATAATTATGTGCCGCATGAATAAATTTGAATTACTTGACTGGCATGATTTGACTCAAACAACGTCACACAAACTCGAAAACACTAAAAATGTTGCTTAATAATAGCTGCTTGTTGTCTGAGACAGCTAAACAAAAGCCAGCGTGGCGCATTCACCGGCAGCATCTTAAATTGATTTACCCTCAAAATGATTCAAAATAGCGCTGCCATCTCTTCTTAGACTCGCACCTCTAATTTATATGCATCAACTGTTTCACTTTGATCTCATTGATTTTAGGTTATAACGAATAAATAAAAAGTTCGTAAACAAAATCACCAAGTGTATCAAAAAAAAAGTACAAACAATTGATAAAATTACGTGAATGGGTCATTGGGGCGATGTGTTAGGAGCTATTGGTAAGAAAGGAAAAATTGAATTAAAATTACTATGTACAGTGGCCCAGAAATTAAATCAGACATTGATTTCTTAACATATTCTTTATATTTTCTATGTTACATGTAATTTGTAAATCTTCTTTTTCTCTTTTTATATAAAATTAAAAACATGATTTTTGAAATTCAAAAAGCAATAAACGTAATTGTCGCAATTTATAAAGATCTGAGAGAAACTAAATAGACTTCATTGCATAATACAGATGGAAGAAAATTAGGCCAAATTGAAGAGACTCTTCTTTCGTAAAGCTTAAAAATGGGTTAGCGGTGGTCGTTGTCGAGCGAATAAAAGTAGATAAAGATTACTATCACGAAGTCATACATTTTAAATTAAAGAATTAGATAGTAGATTTGTAGAATAACATCAAGAGGTTTACCATAAATTTGAAAAACAAAGAAAACATGAATAAATGTATTATGCAGGCAAAGAAAAACTTCACTACTTTACATAAAAAAATCGTTTGCACGAATACTCACAATTAACCTTAGAAGTTGAGTACTTTCTTGGTATGAATTATAGGAAACTAATTATAGAGAAAAGTCATATCGAACAATGACTTTTATGAGCTCAAGGACATTTTTAAATATGAAATATTGTAGAAAAAAAATTATAGGAAAAGATTATAGGAAACTAATATAGGAAACAATTTGTAGAAGAACAAATATATAAAAATTTGCAAAAATGTTTTCTATAATATAAACATAAAAAAATGTTTCCTATAAGTAATACAATGTTTCCTATAAAATAATTATAGAAAAATTACACTAGTATACATACAAACATTTCCCTAAGGAGTGGTGCATATTTTTTGAAGTTAAACAACAGTAACTCAAAAAGTAATTTTGACACAAAAAGTATATAAACGATTATCTGGAGTTTTTTTTGGCAATAACTGCAAAAAACACTAAAAAGTTAATTTTTTTGCCTATAACTCGAAAATACTTCTTTGGAAAATTTTTGGTGTTTTTTGGTGTGAATTATAAGAAACTAATTATAGGAAACTATTATAGGAAAAAATTATAGGAACCAATTTATTGAAAAAACTGGCGCAAGGACTAACTAGACGCTCCACTTCCATAAAATTTCATTGTAGGATATACATACATATATTACATGGTATCAGTATTATTTGCCTTTTAATATATAATAAATTAAGTATTTATCGACCTTTGTTAGGTATATTTTTTAAATATGATGCGATTCCTATCGGAATAAGCCAAATACAAGAAGAGTAAAACAAACAGAATAATTAAGAAAATCGCATGGTCCCTTGCTATGCCATTGTCACCAAGCCACTCAAATAAAATGAACACAGTAGTTGTGCGTAAGTAGCTGATGATGTATGTACGAGATATCTACCTATGTGCTTGTATATTTATGTACATTTTGATGACCTGAAATGCTCGCACAACTAAAACTTACAAGCGTTTACTTAATATATACACATAGTATGTATGCAGATATATGGAATTTCGGTATATATAATTTGGACACATTATATTGTACAAGTAGTAGTAGAGTTCCTTCATTATTTTTACAAACTTATTTTGGATTATATTCACATTGTTGCTTGGCATATTGGCATGACATTGTTTCCATGAATTTTATTGCTTGTGTTTACTACCGAGGATTTGGTTAACTTGTTTTGTTACTAAAGTGATTATGTAGGCTATGCCAGTTCAGCTGTATGTATATTAACTTCGTGCAAAAGATTCTTGGGCGATTTAATAATTTTCATATAATGATTTCAACAACAATCGACTTTCGGTGTATATGTATGTAGTATAGGGTATTCCCCAAGGTTGAAGGGATACAGCAGATTGCTCCTTCCATGGAACGCTTATCACTCTCAGTGGATTTGACAGAATAAAATCATCCTAGATTTGTTTGTTGTTTACTTTATTGGAGAGATGCTTTAAGTGATTTTATTTAATAAAAGGTTATAAAAAATAAAGTTCGCGGTATTTTCGCAAAAATTCACCACAATCATTTTTGACTCAACTTAACCTAACTTTTCAGTATTTCTTGGTTCACCTTCATTTGCCCTTGATTCGTTCTCATTCGCTCTATGATTGGGTAGCACACAATTTAGTGAGGAAGGCATATCATTCTAGGGTCTCCCCCTTTTACTATGTAGAATAAGTATTCAAATCTTTGGTGATTTTACATGGATCTCTCAAATCAACTATTTCAAGCTTTTGGCTTGATAGCTTTGATAGATACAATCTTATTGAATAATTTTATCTAATTATTTCCTTAGCCCTTCATAATGAATGAAGATATTACTCCAAAGGTGGTGTTGATTCTTAAGAGACTGCCACATGTTACAAATGCAAACGTATAAGATCGCTTAATGTGTTACTAGTGAACGAAACAAGGAAGTGCTTACAACTAAAATTTAATTGAAGGTAGAAGGATTCAGGAATTTACAGTTAGCCAAAACAAAATAAAGTCGACTGTGTACTAAAATTTATCTCCACTTTATACGCAGTTTTTTCCCCAAGTGCCTACTCTGTTTATCCAGCCGACAAATTTAACAGCCATTCAATTATCCGGTTAAGATTTATCGCTTCGACAAATCCTTCTGCTTTGTTTGTAAACATAAAACAGCTAATTGATTTGTTTACATTTTGTCATTTGAGATATTTGATTATAATGCCCTCTTCGGAAGTTCACTTTTTATCTATCATCTATTCATTAGAGCTAAATAAATATTTAACAGGATATTGAGAAAATGAAACCGAATTTATCTGTTCGACAAATTTATCTGCCGGTTGCGTAATGTTCCTATTAACAGGTAGTCGAAAAAAGGGCCCTAGAACAGTAAAGTTCTAGAAAATAAGAAGCACGAAATGTTAGTTAGGTTATGATTAATCGATTGGCATGATTAATCGAAAAATCGAACGGATAATTTTCAAAATAATTGAAAACACGCCATCAACATTGTACCACAATGTTCTTTTCTGCGGGGGCAAATTGTTTGACACCATCAGCAAAAAAAATTATCAAAAACCAACTACAATTTTTAGCTACTTAAAACATCCACCTTTGTTAACTAGAATTTAATGGGCTATAAAACTGCATACTTAGAATTGTTTTGAAAATTATTTTGCATACAAAAATAATAAACGTTAAACAATCATAAGAATAATAGCCAAAAAAAAAAATGTTGGTATACTAGAAGCTAGAATATTAAAATTTATTTTTAGAATAGACAACGAACCCCTGGTCAAAACTATAATATAATATATAAATAAATAATTGGGTTTATATTAGTTTAAAAAATTAGGGCACTGAATTCGTAACATAATTTTTCATAACTGAATAGGGAACAAATAAAGTAGTAAGTTTTTTAATAGTTTTCCATTTTTTCAGTTGTAATCGAACCGACTAGTTAAAGCTCGTAATTCATGGTTCATTTTTAATTTACGACCAAATTACGATCATCAAACTAAGTAATTTCTTATCTTTCTTGTCAATAAATTAAGATCAAATGAGATATTTTATCAGAAATCAAGAACCGAATCACGAACAAATCAGTGTCGGCTCTAAATTTTATCGATAATAATCGAAAAATGTGTTCTTCAGAGCTGTCAAGCTAAATTAGGAATTACATGTGTGAACGCAATTGGTTAATGTGAAGTAATTTGGACAAAAATGCATACGTAATTTGCGCTGTAGTGTCCGGGCTTTTAGTCAGTTAATTTCTTACGATTAATCGCAATTAATAACCGAATGTTTTCGTTTAAATATTAATCGCTTATTAATTTTGTTTGCCATCACTAGTAACAATAATAGGATATAAATAGAGATTTATCAGAAATAAACAAAAACTTATCAAAAAGTTTCAAAGGAGGCATCAAAAATAAGCCGACGAAACGTGCCGCCGTCAGCCACAAGAAAAAGAAGAATGAAACTGAAATGCACAGGACAAATCATTGACAGAAACACCTTTTGGAGAGATGGTTAGAGAAAAGGATGAACGACGTCCATGACAACAGTGCGGGGAGGAAAATCCAAAGTAAACAGACAAAAATATGAAGGAGAAAAATTGTGAAATGTTTTCTTTTATTTACTGTGGATCTAAATAGCAGATATGTAAAACCTTTGTTTGTTATAAATATTAGATACGGTAGCAGCTTACATCTCAATTTTTCTTATATTTTGAAGAAAAACATATAGTTGAGATATAGGGCATGTACAATACCTTGCATTGTAGATTTTGTTTAGATATATTTGATAATTTTATTGCTAGAAGAAATGTTGAATAAATTAAGGAAAATGGAAAACATAGCGGAGTAAGCACATTGTATGTTTTTTTTTTGTATAAATGGAGATATAAAGAGCGCAAAACAAGACCCCACCAATGTCTATGTACATATGTAGATACTTTCCTTTCTCTATTTCAGAGTGTTGATGTTTTTGTGTTGACATTTTTGACAGATGTAGCGATGAATTGGAGGAAATATAAATAAGCAACAGTAAAGCGAATAGCAATATATTTAGCATCTTTTTAGTAACAAAAATAATAATAAAAAATGGCACAGTGTAGTCTATTAAACGGTCAGCTCCCTCAAAAAAAAATTGTTTGGTTTGATTTCAAGAACAAATTATCCACACTGTCATTGCGCACACATTCTACAAAAAAAAGTATTAACTAGAGGGGGACCGAGCATCCGGTTTTTGGGGCCAAACCTAAGCGAACCGAACATCAGCCAAAAACCGTGCCGTAATCATGTAAGTCCGAGAGGCTTGCTTGATTTTTCCCAAGGAGAAAGTTATTAAAGCTAAAACTTTATACAATTTTTAAATTAATAAAAAATGGCAAATGCTCGGCAAAAGTTCGGCTTTTTCTTGGCCAAAACGCCCAGCCGCCTTTGGTTACAGAACATAGCCGAAGTTGAATTTATTTTGTAACTAAAAGAAAATTGTAACCAAATTACTGCGTTCATTTTGCATTCGTTAGTAAAAAAAAACCCAGTTCAATTTTTAATAGCTTTTATTGGAGAATCAGACATTACGTGTTTATAGAACAATTTATAAAAATTTT
The DNA here is from genome assembly GCA_951828415.1 of Anomoia purmunda. Lineage (NCBI taxonomy): Eukaryota > Metazoa > Arthropoda > Insecta > Diptera > Tephritidae > Anomoia > Anomoia purmunda. The sequence goes on from OX639993.1 coordinate 24,054,389, forward strand.
CCTTACAGCATTGTTGGGCTAAGATATTGGGCTTGTATATTTGTTGATGTAAAAATAGAAGTTAAGGGCGCATGCACAAATTAAGCTTTCTAAGAAAAATATATTGTTTTCATAATTTAACGGTTGCTAGACTCTGTGCACATACATATATACATAAAAATAGGGCTTTCGGAGAACAAAAAACGATTACTGATATTTTTTTCAACAGCGTAAACTTTTCACTTATTAAGAAGAAAAAGTCGAGTTACCAACTTTTTCAAAGCGCAAAGAAATTCACGAAAGGAAATAGCAAAATAAATGTTGTGTGCAGTATGAGTGTACCTAAGAATTTTTGCAAAGTCAAGAGGATGGAAAATCGTGTAAATTTGTAACAGTAGTTTTTTATAACTCGAAAAAGTTGCGAGTAAACAAACTGCGTGGAAAAATGAGCTGCAGCCAGTTTTAGTAACGAACTATTCACATTCCTGTTTTCTGCAGAAATTTTGCCTAAAAAACTTTTTCATAGAGTTATTTGCAAAGAAATCTCGCATTACCCCCATTTTTTTGTAAGTAAACAGTGCATAACATAACTATAGTGCCACTACATATTCACTAGTTTAACTGTTTATTTTTCAAATTTATTTTAATTACTTTTTTTTATTTTTTATTCTAAAACAAACGCCAGTTAAATCCAAGCTTAAAATTTGGTGCCAAAGTACGAAAAATTCAACTTCACCTTCACACAAGTTTTTAAAAATCTCAATTACATATTTTAGAAAAAAATTTGGATATGCAGTTTTATAGCCCAGTGGCTGCAAATTACCGTTTATTTTTGAGAATTTTTTTTCTGATGGTGTTGCGCGTTTTTTTTTTTTCATACAAGAAAAATCCGACCATGATTTGACTATGGACGATTTTGCGGAAGAATGTCGGCAAAATAAAAATATGTACATATAAAAAATTAAGGTTATACTTTATTAAAATAAAATTGAATGGGCTTAAAACTGCATACGGAATTTTTTTCTATAAATTCTAATTAAAATTTTTAAATCCAATGTAAAGTAAAGTTTTTTGAATACGTTCCCTCATTTGAACAAAGTTTGAAACTTGGATTTGATCGGTGTTTTTTTTGTAGAATGAACTATGTATATTTTTAACTAAAAAATAATAATAAAAATAAAAGTCATAACTTGTGGTGGTGCTATAGTTATGACATGCACCATATTTTTTTTTTACAACCAAAACTCGTACATATTTATCGACATAGCGGCAAAAAAAAAAACCAACTTACAAACTATTAGCGAATTGATATCTAGCTGCAAATATATCTACTCCTCCCTACACACACACACATACATACAACACACCAAGCTATCTTCAAAATTCACATCAATGCGCGAAGGTGGAAAATTCTTCACTCGGCAACAACGCGAAACAAAATTTGTTTGCGTGCTGGTTGTCTTTAAAAAGAAAATCCCACTAGGCACGGAAAAAATAAATAAAAAAAAGAATATGCGAAAGAGGAAACAATAAAAAAATAAATGTAAAAAATAAGGACTTGAAAAGTTTCCGTCAGCAATAGAGAGTAGGAGATTGATACAAATGTGTATCGTAGTGCTGACGACAAAAAAAATAAAAAATTCGGCGAGCGTGCACCTTGTCAGCGCGCAACAACAGCAATGTCAACGCCATCACCATCAGTCAAGTCCGTCAAGTCAGTCAGTAGTCATCAACGCCAACGCATAACTTGGAAACTGTGACAAACAAATACAAAATTTATTACATATGTACACCTTCATTCATTCATTTGGCAAACAGCACAGAACGAACGAACGCCAAATCGCAACCAAATAGCGGCGAGCACCACGAGCATCTATCTATCTGTATGACGAGAGTTTGGTTAGTGATGTTTTTAGTGGGCGTTCTCCCATTATGCCACTTCACACACACACAGTTTAATTTTACGCAGCTCATGCGATTAGAGTGAAGTGACAGCGTATGATTGCTTTGAAATGAGAAACTGACCACTTCTTGATCGGTTTCGGGTTTGTTATGAGTGTCGCTAAGCAACCATTTGAAGAGATTGGGAAAAAATAATGGGTATAGAAAACTATTTGCATACTTATAAAGCTGTATGTCAAATGATAGGGTTGCCATATAAGAAATAGAAGCAAAGGTACGGAGCAAGGCGAATTCATACAAGGTGATAGCATCCCATGAGCTGAATGCTTGATCTTCTCTCCGAATTCGCTAGGTTGTTTTGTATACACAAACAAAATACATAAGCAAACTGGGAGAATTCAGATTTTGACATTTCACACGCAAAATTACAAACAAATACACAGCGGATTCGCTTGCTATCACCTTCTATGGATACACCTTGGTACGGAGCTATGAAAGGGTAACATATCGGTTCATACCGCTTTTCCATGGGATTTATAAAAAAAAAATTGTTTACTAATTATTTAATATTATCGGCATAGTTTGAGGGAAGGAGGTAGGGTCAAAGCGTCTTGCCTAGAATTCATTTGTTGTAACAACCTATTATTTGTCCAAATCGTGCATGGTTCGCTGAATCGACGAAGCCATGACTTGAAGTTCCAATTCTGCAGTTTTTTGTGAATGGAGAATACAGTGTTGGATAGTTGTTGCAGAGTTAAATCGATAGAACAGAAGCAAACTGAGTGAGATAATAAGTGATTGGAGATGTTATTGCTTGATAAATTTAGTTCGGAGGCAAGCCGGTTTCGGCGTGGTTAGATCTTGCCATGTTCTAAGAATTGGTTGAGTCGACAGCAGGGCCCATAATGTGGTTGATTACTTATCTGTCCACGCACCTTTGCGGCTGTCTTCAAAGAAATAAACTAGTAGTCGCAGATAGTCGTGGGGTTTTTAACGAAATAGGAGCCTTATGTATGGTGTTTGGGTGAAATTGGTGCAGAGCGTTGTGAAAGTCGATTGAAGATCAATATTTTTTAGATTATTATTATTGATCACTATCGTCGCTGTAGCAGCTATACTTAGTTCTGTATAAATCAGTTACTCCACTAAGTGTGGTCATCAAGATCAGGAAATGTGCTGTTTCGACGGGGTCGGACCTGAGAGAGACTGGTGTTAGATGAGTGGGTTTTGGGTCGTGTATTGTGCGGCGACCTTTCACAAATAGGGCATTTGTTTAACATCTCGAAGTCAATTCATGATAAGCAGCGACGTCAGGAGGCATCCCATAGTGGTCCGAAGTACGGCTATCTAACAGGTCTGATTACAATATATATATAGTTTAGAACTGAGCGGCTAATAGCCTTTTATATCGCCAACAACGTTTCTTTGTATTTGCCGCAAGTGCTGCCGGTGATGATTTCTCTTGTGTGAGCTGTGAAGGACAGGAAGCTGTTGGAAGTACCCCTTAAAATGTTCGGGTTATTTACAGTTGGAATTTTGACGTCATCGATCTGAACCTCCTTCGTTCATATGGTGAAAAGGTCCACCGAAGATTTTTCAGGCGAGAGTGAGAAGTTTCGCGCAGCGATAAAGGTGGAAAGCTCTGAGAGATAACCATTCACTTTTGAATAAAGTAAATCTTCGTCAATTAAGGCAATACAGGAGATGAAGGAGATGAAGAGAATTACAAAATTAGCCTTTGTTGAGTTTAGGGGATTGAAAGAAACGTTAAAACATTTGTGTTTTTGTACTTCACATATTAAGATATTCTTATACGAAAAAAATGTTCTTAACGATTTTATAGTAAGTATACGAAAAATCATATTTTCTCCATATAAAATACATAAATACTATACTATGTATCAAAGCTCAGGCGGCTCCATTGAATTTCAACCAATACCAAAGCAAAAAAATGCTGGTCTTTTTTCCATTTTCTATAATTCTGGGGTGGAAGCATGAAAATTGTTAAGTTAAATTTTTCAGTCTATTATTGAACCACTCTAATGTTTTTGTAAAGCTCAAAGCCAGCGAGAATTCTTAAAAGAGCATGCAAAGTAGATAATTCTAGCCTCGTGCTGGTGAGTCGTTGAATTTGTGGAAAAATTTTGCCATATTGGAAATTCCCACCCAATGGCAACCCTTCCAACATAAGCAGAGTCAAGCACCGCCGCATGTTGGCAAAAGAAATTAGAAAGAAATGCGTTATTATGTCATTTGCACGACTACAAACTGAACTGAATATGTTTGGCAAATATTTATTGACTCAAACTCAGCATGTGGTCTACACAAAAAACGCAAATGCTTTTCTTCAATATTTTCTAACGCAGAAACGTCACGAAGACGTAATGGTTTTACGGAAGCAGTAAAAAGCCTAAGCGTAAAGCAAAAAAATGAAAATGCCTAATATTTATAGAAGGAAATGAACGAATTCTAGACGAATGCGTAGGTGAAGCGCCACAAACAACTTTAAGTTGGCTACTAGAAAAAAAAAAAACAGGATGAGAAATGCGAGTGGTGGTCTGGTAGGAAGTTTGCATGGAGATTGAACAGTTGGTATGAGCCTATGAATTTAGGTAAATATAACGCTGAGAAGACGCCATGGTGCGCGCCACTGACGTCGCGTCGCTATGACGTACGGAGAGTAACAAAATGATACGCACCACACTTGGCATTGAGGTGCGGGAGGTGGTGCAATAGTACCGCGTGTGCACACGCTCTGACTCACCTCAGAGGCGGACTAATTTAATTAGACGACAACTTAAAGCAGCTAATAGCAGTAACAAAAGTTTGCGGATTTTTAACACTCACACCTCCTGCGACCGACTTCCAGGCAAACAAACCACAAAAAATATTCAATACAAAAAATTGAATGGGAAACGCTGCTGCATACGCGTCTTTTGTTCAGCCTATTAAGACGGATCAATATTTACTTTGCCATCATTTTTTTGTGAGTGTTTGAGGTTTCACTTTCGCCTTTTATGGGCTGCCTTTTGTTTATTGCTCAATTTTGGCAATTTAGTTGCTGCCTTAGGTTTCTTTTTTTTTTTTTTTGTTTGATTTTTTGCTTTAGTTTGCGAAGCAAATTTTATGGGCATAAATGTATAATTATACTGTATTATCTTGTAGTCATACTGCACATTTAATTCTGACGTCAAGCAAAATTTTATAGCTAATCGAATAATATTGTCAGATATGTAATAGAGTGATTTGATTGACTGAGTGGCGGAATTTGTGCGACTACCAAGTTTTTTCTGTCGCCAGGAAAGAAAAGTGGCACATACTATGTAGTATGAATATCGAAAATTTATAAAGAAAAATCAAAGGCATGACTTCAGGCAATTAAATATTTTTACACTACTAATTTATTTATAAATTTGAAAATTCGAAGCGGCTTTGGAAAAAAAGGATATTCCTCGGTGCTCGCGAGCAGCCAAAGTAGCGTAGTCCTACAAAAAAACAAGGAATATCCAGTTATGTGCCAGCAGCTTTCAGAGTTTGCCCCTAACTCGTATTTTTAGTGATCTTTTTAGTGATCGATAAGTCTATGTTCAAAGGGAACTGCAGACTTTTAAATTGACTAGCACCGCCCACCTTCAGTTCCAACTTAAGTGACGAACCCCCATAGAACTCTAACCGTAGAGAAATTCCTTACTTAATTAGTACATGATTTTTCAAAGTGCTTGTAACCTTTTTCAAAAATATTTTTGAAAATAAGAAATTATGAAACTTTTCCGTGCATATTGCATTTAACTTAATACTTATTTTTATTTAACCTTTTAAATAGGTGGCAAACCTAACCAAACATATTTTTCAAAGAAATCCTTTTTTTGCACCCGTATAGAAACATTAAATTAATTTAATTAAATTTTTCAAACAGGTGGCGACCCTGTTTCAAAATACTCTTGAAATTAAGTTTGTTTAACCCTCCTTTGTTTGACACCCACCAATAGTGGGGCATTTCAATTATCTTGCTAATTAAATTTAATTAATCCTTTTAGTAAGTGGCAACTGTATTCAAAAAGATTTTCGAATAAACCTCTTTCATTTCACACCAATATTTAAATATATATTTTAGTTAGGTTAACGATTAAATTGAATTGCCTTTTTTAACCAGTTGGCAACCCTCTTCAAAAACATTTTTGCAATTAAACCATTAAATTTGAACAAGCTATGCAAAATATTTTCGAAATTACGCTTTCTCAGGCCCTGTGTTTTGAGGTCAATTTTGCGATATTTAATTTGATTTTACTCTTGAGGTAAGATGTTTGTATGTATGTATTATAATAAAATTATATTTGCTGCATCACTGGATGGCTAAAAAGTTTCTGAAAATTCTCATTAATTTGTGAAATTTGTTGGCACTTTTTTTTGGTTTTTTTTTTAATTAAAAATTTTTTTTTTTTTATAGAAATGAACCGCTTTTCTTATTTGTTTTGCAACTTATATATCAAACTTTTATTTAGATTTTTTCAAATTTAATTCAATCTCTATTCAATTCTTTCGGAAAAATATGAAAAATGTTTTATAAACGGTTCAAAAATGAGGTGCGAGAATCTGTTCTTGATGGGCCTTGACGCATAAATAAATATATTCTAAAGAAAGCACATGTATGTATGTACATTAGGGCGCATCACTCCCCATATAAAAAAATTCGTTAATTTTTTTCCATAGGAATAATAAAATTGATAATATTTTAAGACTTACGCGGAGTGATTTGAAATACTTCCTAAAATGGAGTTTTTTATAAATAAAAAAAAATGGTTGAAATATTTTTGTCGTTTTAAATATACTATTTTTTTAAATCACCTCAGATGATAAGATAATTTAAAAAAAATAAATTTTATAAAAATTATAATTCTGGTGGAAAATCTGCATTTTTTTCTTTTTTTGGTGAGCCACCCTAATGTGCATACTATGTGTGTAATACCTTCATGTAATGTAAATATATAAATTTTAATCCAGTTCATTGCACTTTCCAGCGGAATGCCAATTTTACGATAACACTACGCTGCATACGAAAAATTAAAAACCAGATTTACTGCAACAACGTAATTTAATAAATTCCAGCTTTCATAATTGACATGAAGTGGCAAAAAAACGTTTAATGAAAATATCAACAAAATAGTACTATTTGAAATGAAATGAAATAATTGAAGCATGGAGAATGAGTGTTTGACAAAAAATGGACAAGAATTAAAAAAAAAAATATTAACGCAAGCAAAATTTGTGGTTTACATTATTTCGCAAAAAAAAAGTTTTTGGAAAAAAAACCAAAACAAAAAGTATGTATGTACATACATATGTACATTTAAAACGACCATAATTAATTTTTTTTTAATATATTTACATTTTTAATTTTTTTTAATGTATTTGTTTAAAATTTTTTAAAAATTTGTTCCTTTCATTTTTTTTAAATTGTTTTTTTTTATGTTTTTTAATAATTTTTTTTATATTTTTTTTTTGTTAATTTTTTTAATATTTTTTTTGTTATTTTTTTTTACTTTTGTGTAATTTTTAGAACATCTAGTAGATTTCTCAAATAGAAAATTTAAAAAAATGTCGCATACCGAGCGGTTAGGGCTTTATATACATTTGTATATACATATGTACATACATACATATGTATGTACATATGTACATATATGTATATTAAAAAAAAAATTCAAAATTAATTACAAACTGGAAAATGAATAATCGAGTAAATAATATAAGAAACAATGTTGAAATCTTGTCAAACATAGCATTAAAAGCCAGTCAAGAACAGATGTGTATTGTACTAACAATAACAATTACCAACTATTCACCAACAAGTAACAGCGAATACAACAACAACAACAACAACAAAAACAAAGCATTTTAACATTTTTGTTAAAGTGTTTAAGAATAAAAGAACACACACGGGCGCACTTCTACTACCTACGGTGAGAGGCAATTGAACTATTGAATAAGACAGTTGGGGCGGCCGGCGATAGCGAGGCTTTAACAGAGGCAGAAAGCGATCATTGAACGGCAGCGACAACGAAGGCGTCAAGACAATGAAGTGGAACGTATGAAACGAATGGTATTCAATGCCTTTGCGTATGGTGCTTCAATTAAATGACTTCGACGAATGTTTGCTATTAACTGATAAATACACATAAACAAATATATATTGTATATACAAACATTCATATATGTATGTTAGTATTTTTGTATCCCAGCGAACCATTCGGTTATCGATTAATGGCCGATTCGATAACCAGCGCTATTCTGTAATCTTGAAAGGTAGAATCTCGGATTTCTAAATCTCGAATCAAATCAAATCGATGTGCTTAGTTCTCTAAAAAGTTTCTAATACTAAGTTCGGACAAGTTTTAAATCAAGTAATCGAATACTAAACTCAATAAATTAGCGGAATGTTATTTATTCGAGAAAATCCATTAATTACACAATTACTTAAGGTGTACTCTATGAAAATAATCTGTTCTAATTGTCTAATCGTTCTAAAATCGATGAATTTCGTTTGACCCATACTCAGCTATTTTGCGGTTTCTGGTTTCCATTTTAACCGATCGTTTTGAAGAATTATATCTCGTAAAATAATTGCACATGTTTTGGTAATTTTTATTTTTGTTTCAAATATTAAAGAATCACCAATTAAGTGAACTTTTGTTAGACCACTCATAAATGCAACTATCTAGTTTTCTGGGTAATCATGCTACTTATATTTTTTACTTAATAACGATTTACAAGTTTTTTTTTTTTGTGTGCTGGGATACTGCCAGCTTACTAAACACGATGTTGGTGTGTGTTTTATTTGTACAACTCTTTATAAGTATTTGAACTTGAAAATGACACTGGTGTTAACGCGACAACAGATACGTGAAAGAGGAAAACAACAAGTACTGAAAATGATCAAAATAGCGGAGTATATGACTTTGGAATATGTCAATGCAAAAATAATTTTTTAATGTTCTAGTATTTATACGCTCCACAGAAAAAAAAAAAGTTGATAAAATAATTTTAATGCAAAGCATATAAGAAAATAATAAAAACTAAATATAGTCTCTATGGAAAAAATACTTGATTTTTTCGCTAAGAAAATGTAACAAACGCAATATTTTATATTAAATGCTACGATAAACGTATTTGAAGATTAGTAAGTTTGTGGGGTCATTTTAATTTTCATCTGCAGCTTTCCCCTCTGTTTCAACCGTAAATTTACGACAATAACGAAGAAGGAAATGAAAATAAAGGAAGTGTGATTTGATAAGTAGTACTCACAGGGTTTGAATATGAATCATGAATCATTCGTATTTGTTTTTGTTATCGCTATCTTTATCGTCATCGATATCGTTAGCATTTTGTTATCGTTGTCAGCTTGGTTATAGTAGTAGTAGTCAGATGAAGTCATATTTTGCTGTTTGCGATTTTTTTTTTAATTTTTTGTTAGCCGCATACTTTGGTAACGGCAATGGAAAATAAAAAATTGATATGACGGCGAATAACACACGCAACTAAAGCAGAAAACAGAAAATCACGGAGCGATAATTATTTTATAACTCCTATAGCTTACATTTTTATAAATCAATATCAGTTAGTAAAACAAAATCAACAATTAAAAATATACAGTCCAAGTATTCTTCACATGACGTCTAAACTATAAGCAACATCCGGATCACATGGCACTAAAAATACTAGAATTTGCAAAAATGCAACGAAAATATTAAGTACAGTAAAAAGAAATCCATTATTTTTTAATAGATAGCTTTATTGATATGTTGCTCGCGTTGTATAAGTCCGATCGAGTTACGCTATATAGTGTTAGAAAGATTAAATTTCGTTCAAAAGAAAATTCTCAGACAGTTTTTTGTTTACTTGCCTCAGTATTGTTTGAGCGCGAGTCAAAGATGGTCACCAGCAAGCAAAGAGAAGACACGCCATATTTTACAGTTTTCCTTCGATAAAGACTGCTGTAATAGCCAATCACGCGCAATTTGGGTTTCGTCGATTCCCTTCGGGTAAAATTTTGATACCGAAGATGCTCTGGAAGGTCGATTGTCGAAAATATCGATAAATTGATGGAAATCGTCGAGTCCGACCGTCATCTAAGCACTCTTACGATTGCCCAGGGAACAACAGTTTGGAATCCATCGAAGAGAATTTGTGTTCCATCAGAACAACGCCAGGCCACATCTATCGATAGTGGCTAACCAGAAGCTCAGGGAGCTTGGTTGGGAGGTTCTTAGCCATCCACTTTATAGTCCGGACCACCAGGGCACCAGACCTGACTCAAGAGTAGCTTGTGAAAATTACGGGGTTCCTATGAGAGTGGCTTTATAAAATTACCTTCAAAATGGCAACAAGTTATCGAAACAACAGCGTATATTTGATCTAAATCGGATCATTCTAACTATGCTAAATGAAACCTTTAATTTAATGCAAAAATAATGGATTTCCTTTTCCTAGACCGAATATTTAAATAAATAAATATTTAAAAAATTTTAGTTAATACTTCTTCAAACAACATGCAGCTGCAGGAAAGTGAAAATAGAAAAAAGGTTTATAACGTCAAGTTGGTTCCCGCCTAGTGCTACGCAAATGATGTGGATCAATGTCGGGTGTAGTGATTCCAAAACTTGTAACATAAAATTTTAGCACAATTTAAAGGCAACAGCCTGGCTGTGGTTATTGTCGCAGCAGTATAATCCGAAAGTCAATTTTAGTTGAATTTACTTTGTGCTGTGATTGAGAAACCGGTCAGAAGTGTTGTTATCTGTGTTATCTAATGGTAGTCTGGACCTAGGTGATGATTCGCGGATATTAAATAAAAATGCATGGCTTTGCATGGAACTCGGTACAGGAACATAATAGGAGAGATCCTGTGGGCTCATGACATGGATGTGGATGATGTTTATGAGTATTTTCAGCAGGACTTCGCTACATTTTTAGAATCTATTTCTATGCTAATCTTTAAGACTACTAAATTAAAAATACCATCCAAGTTTGGTCGAACCAAAGTCCACAGGATACGCAAGTGAGGCACTTCTTTGACTGGTATTCACTCGAGAATGTACAGAAACTGTTATTTTGCAAGTATCCTTTGTATAGCAAAGTGAAGAGGCCACTCCAACGTCGTCTATCTTCGGCGCTGTCACATCAAGCATTAAAGAATCGTAGCAACGATTTCCAGACCAAATCACCTTCAGGAATTACGATGAGATTTGGTGCCGCTTCACAATAGTGCGAATTAACGTCGTGTTATTTATTTCTTTGTGGTTTCCCGATTCAATGGTTGTGCTTTTTTTATTTCTGGCAACACAAAGGCCGTACTCGGTCTATGTGAAGCCTCCTTCGCGGCCAGCCAACATATCATAACCTAACCCAAGTTAGACGGCATAACTAGCATACCTTGATTACACTCCGTTTGGCAGGATCGCCAAGAGGAGTGAAAAAAGTAATTATTTTAGAACGCAATTGTGACCACTTTGGGGAAACTTTTTTGATATCGAAATGAATTTTTTATATGTTTGTCTATACCTTCAGTTGTGTTCAATAAAATAAAATATGCACCATTCATGTGAATCCCTTAAAAATTCACGAGAAGGGAAATAGAAAAAACAAGAAAGATAAAGTTAAGTAACGAACAATAAAAAACTCTAGCTGCAACTTCAGTAACCATTTCGTTGGAACATTGCTATCGTAAGTGCCAATGACAGTCAGCCGTTGTCGTAGTTGCTGCCACTGACGGAAAGTTTTTGCCAGCCAATGCGGGAAAAAGTAATAACCTAGCGGGAACTACAATTGAGCAGCAACAACAACAACAACAACAACAACACCAACAACAACAACAACACCAACAACAACAACGACGACGACATCAGAGGCAAAAGCAGTTAGCAGTTGCTGAGCAGCACATCCAGACACCAACCGACCACCAAGCAGTGAAACAGACCAGTCGGTCACAATAGCGACCCAGGCGCAACGAGCCGCAGCACCACCAACTGTAGCAAGATGGCCATGTCGTATGCATGGAAGTGCAAGTATGTATGAGTGTACAGTGGCTCAAATAATTTATCACATCGGGATATTTTTATAATATGCGTAGTGTTTTTTATTGTATATTTTTTTCGTTAACGGATTTTTTTCATTTTTGTTTTGAAATAATCGAAAAAATGGTTTTGTCAGACATGTAAAATTAAAAAAAAAATTATTAAAAAACGTAGTAGCAGTATTTCACTGAGGACGTATGAACAAATTTGAGGCAGAAAAAATTTAATAGGGTTGCCACCTTTCGAAAAAAGTTACAAAAAACCTATTTAAATAGAATATTTACATTTACAATATAACAGTACGGATATTAAACGAAGAGTTTGAAGTACTATACACCATATTTTAAATTAAATAAAAAGAAAAATAGGAAAAATGGCGCTGCCATGTTTAAGATATAAAAAAGCTTTATTTAAATGAAGCAAATGGCATTTTACTGAGAATATATGAAGAATTTTAAAATAAGTAAAAATGTGGGAAAGGCTCTCACCTTCCAGAAAATTTATAAACAGGGCAGGTACGGTTCGTTTCGCTAAAAAAAAACTGTACTTCGAGGAAGTTTGCCACCTGTTGTGAAAAGTCTAATTTAATTAAATTATACACAAGTTATATCTACATACATATGTATATGAGAGAAACCGAAATGGGTTTTCTGGTTGCTATACGCAAACGGGATAACATCTACCGCATTTTTTTAGTTTTTTATAAAAATATATACATATAGGTATTTCTAAACTAAAAAAAATCATCTGAATTGAAGGAAAACAGCTATCAAAAGAAAGAAAATGGAAATAAATTGGCGTTTAAGAAATATTTACTAGTTTTTGAAGAACACCGATTTTATTATATGAAGCGATTTGAAGCAAAAATTGCATCAAAATAAGGAAATATTTTTTCAGTATATATAAAATAAAAATTAAAAAAACATTTAAATCAGTATTTCAAACCTGGTACAAATTTAAAAAAAAATCAACCAACATTTATCAAATTTTCTAAGTTTTTAATCAAAATTTTTAGAAAAATGTTTGTTGACTTTTGACAATATTTTAAAATTCTTGTCTTACAACTTTTTCCATTTAATGTACTATAGGCAGAAAATTTGCAAGACCGTTGAACCAAAAAAAAAATTTAAAATTTAAAAATCAACGGAAATTTATATAAAATCCATTCAAAAACCCAAAACTTAAAAAAATTCCCCAAACTTAACCGGAATTTTAGGAACCTACCAAATAGTGTGTTAAAAATTTGAAGTTTTGTTGAAAACTTTTCGAATTTATTTACATAAATTTTATAAAAAGTTTGTAATTTTGATGTATGTACATTTGATGATTTTTATTAAAATAGGAACCAAAAAATGCAAAAAATTTACGAAAAAAAATTTATCATGAAAAACATTTTAAATATTGTAGAAAAATCAAATTGCTTTACCCACTGTATGCATTTGGTACAAATGTTATAAAAATTCAACAAATGTTTGTCAAAATTTCAAACTTTTCAATTTGAATTTTTGGAAGACCTTTGGATATGCACTTTTAAAGCTCAATCAATTTTAGTATAATAACGTGCAAGTCGCAGAAATATTTAAAAATTAAAATTTAAAATTTTAATGCAAATTTTTGAAGTTTTTATAAATTTTGTACAAAGTTTGAAATTTTGATTGAAGTTTGAAATTTTATTATAAAGCGAAGCGAAATTTTATTAAAAAAAAAATTATGAAAAAAATTATCATGAAAAACATTTTAAATAATGTAAAAAGAAAATCCCCATGTGGTCAGTTGTTTGTGTCACTGTATGTAAATATATAAATGTGATTGTGAGTCGAATGAGAGCTGGGCGGAATGAGAATGGCAATGACCTTTTTGGTTAACACATTTCATTAAAAATTTAAAACAATACTGGCCGTCGTTCAGTTATCTGGAAGAGAGTGTGGTGGTGGTTGAGATGGTGGCGATGGTGGTGGTGGTGGTGGGAAGTGATTGTGTGGCAATAGTATTGCAAGCTGGCAAAGTGTAAATATGATAAAGACGAAACGACGAAGGCGGCACTGGACAAGTGTTAACGGCTGCAGGGGGAGAGAGGGAGCAGGCGACGATTTTCAATAGTGCAAACTAAAAATGTTAGGAAACTAAAAATATGCGAGTATTCGTAAATGCACAGCATTAAATATGTAGCTAGTTGTTGTAGTTGTTGTTTTTCAAATGTGCGCAAAACGCTATTATTGCTGCCTCAAACTGCTCGTGTTGTTGTTGTCCATTTCACTTTAATGAGATTTGTGCTAGGACGTCAAATGTATATATTGTAAATATAAAAAAAAAACAAAAACAAAACAAATACAAATGAAGAAAATGAAAACATGAAGAGGTGCAAATAGAATGCATTTAAAAGTAAATTGGAAAACAAACAAAAAATCAACGTATACAAAAAATGTAGTAAATTTGAAAACATGCAACGGCAATTCAATCGGTTTACAGCAACCAGTGTGGAATTTGTTTGCACAGCGAATTTTGCGACAACAGTGAAAAGTAAAAAAAAAATCAGAAGATTTGCAGCGATTTGTTTGTTTTCTACATTTTTCTTTTTTTTCAAATTTAATGCTGGCTACTGACTACTGACTACTGACTGCTGCCATTGGTTGGACAATGTTTTTTTTTTTGGTTAATCAAATTTAACTCCAAAAGCAGTGACGGCGACCGAAGTCTTGACCCTCGCTATAGAAATGTAAGAATACTATGAAATTACACTCGGCATAGGATTACATATTACTTTCTGCTGTAAAAGACACGATTGTATTTTTTTGAATATATAATTTTTGTTTTACATATTTTGTAAATTGTGCCACACTAGCAAAGGTGGAACGAGTCTTGGCGCTTACATCATATAATTCAATGCATGGCCGAGCTTCTCCTACAATTTTTTGGCGGTAGGCACATATTATATATGCAGAACGATTGTTTGAAGTTAGTAAACCAAAATTTAAAAAAATTTAAAAAACTAATTGTTGGCATTTCAAATAAAAACAAAGGTAATGGTATTTTCATAGTTAAAGAAAATCATGAAAAATATTTGCATTACTTGAAGAAGCATACAAATACCGCTCTTTGATACTCTATTTTATTTAGTTCAATATGCTCTTTATCGTTATCAGTATGTTTATCGTTATCGAAATTGTTATCAACTATACCGTTGACTCTCGTATTCGGCGGGCGACATGAATCATATTGGTATAAAAAGCGATATCGTTATCGATATTCTTATACTCAGCGATTTTACAGTTATCAATAATTCTAAACTTATCGATAATTTATCGATATTACTTTCTTTATGTTTATCGTTATCGAAATTGTTATTAACTATACCGTTGACTCTCGTATTCGGCGGGCGACATGTATCATATTGTTATAAAAGCGCTATCGTTATCGATATTCTTATACTCATCGATGTTACAGTTATCAATAATTCTAAACTTATCGATAATTTATCGATATTACATTCTTTATGTTTATCATTATCGACATTTCTATAGTTATCGTTGATTCTCGTGTACGGCGTGCGACATGTATCATATTGGTATAAAAAGCGTTATCGTTATCGATATTCTTATACTCATCGATTTTACTGTTATCAATAATGCTAAACTTATCAATAATTTATCAATATGTTATCGATATTTATATTGTTGTCGATATTTTGTTCGTTAATGTTATCGTTATACTTTTTATTTATCACTATCTACAGTTGTGTTCACAAAAATAGTAGTAAAATGTAGTGTCAAGTTTTGACCGTTTTGCCTTTAGTTATTAAATTTAGGTTATATTTTATAAAAGTAAGTTAATTCTATAACATAAACCTTGTAAGTCAAAGTTTCAGACTTCTAGAAAATTTATAAAAATTCGAAAAATTTAGCTTTTTAATACGAATTTTTAGAAAATGATCGAGTACGCAGTTTTGTAGCCTATTAAATTTTACTATAATAAAATGCAAGTTTCAAGTTGCTAAAAGCTCCATCCTTCTGGACCAGCCTATTATTTTATGGCAAGCAATTATTAGATCTCCTTACGCCACTTGGTGAAGGTGTAGCCATGAATTTAGCCGGTGAAATTTTCAGAAGCGAACAAATATAAAAAACTCAAATACAAAATGAGAAACAATTTGTTACTAAGGAGAACATTGTCATCAATCGCCTTCTGGCAAAACCGAAATTTTCGAATTTCTATTTCAGAGAATTAAGAAACACTGTCAACAAACAAACTTAAGCCCCAAGGTGTTCACTGGCGCAAAAATAAAAATCGAATATACAGGGAAATTGAAAAATTACCACTTTCCGTTTGCATTAGACGATCTGCTTCCTTCCTCAACACATGTGAAAAATGAAAACAAAAAACATATAGCCACTTTACTTTGAGTCTAAATAGAAATACAAGTTGCTGCCAAAACGACGCGCAACTCAAAATCTAAAAATAGCAAAATTTATTTCTCTAATTTTTAACTTTGAATTGAGTTAATCGCACAGAAATAGATTTTTTTGTGATTTCCTAAAAATAAAGGAAAAAAGTGATGAAAAAACTTTTTCATGCGACCTCGTTTCACACGTTTTTATTTTGTGTTTGTTTTTTTTTTTTTAATTCCTTTTTTTATCTTTTTTTTTATTTAGCGGAATCGATTTTGGTAAGTAAGGAAAGAGATAAAAAAAATTGGTAATTGGTAAATTAGAAATGAATTAAACGAATATCGATACTGCAAAGTCAAATAAAAAGTAAAATAAAAAGGAAAATAAAAAGAAAAATAAAAAGAAAAATAAAAAGAAAAATAAAGTAAAGTAAAATGGAACTAAGATAAATTAGTTATGCAAACAAAATAAATTAAAATTAAAATTAAAAAATAATGCAAAATATTATAACAAAACAATAATAATAATACAAACTGAAAGGAAATTAAATTCGAATTAAAAAGACGAGAAAATTAAATGTAATAAATAAATTTAATTTAATTAAAACAAAAAAATTAAAAAAAGTAAAATCAAATTAAATAAATTAAATTAAATTAAATTAAATTAATAGAAAATAAGATAAAAACAAAAAATAACAAAGAAAATTAAATAACACGTGATAAATAAAATAGAATAGAATACTTAGTTAAAATAAAATAATGTTAAAAAAAATTTTAATTAAATGAAATAAAGAAATATAAAATAATGAAAAACAAATAAAATAAATTTAAAAAATATACAAAATAAAATAAATTCAATTAACTGAAAACTAAAGTGAAACAAAATAAATTCGACTAAAATGCTATAACCAAAAAAACTTTTTTATGGAAGCAAATGCTGAATACCGCCGGTAAAAAAATTATCAAAAATTACTACTTGAAAATTGCACTTGTGAGTAGTAAATTAAATGCACTACAAAGCTAGATACTCGAACATTTTGCAGAAATTCGAATTAAAAAGTTTACGACTTTTTTTAATTTGTCGAATTTTTATAAATTATCTCAACAGTTTGAAACTTCGACTTGCATATTTATGTAGGTTTTGTGATAAAATTAACTATGATGTTTACAAAAAAATTATTAAAATTAAATAAAAGAAAGAAAGTGCAGACTGTGATAGTGCTACTATTTTTTTTTTGCGATCACATATTGCATTAGGGTGCATCACTCCCAATACAAAAAAAAAAATATGTGTACTATTTTCCTTGGAAATTACAGAATTTGTTATATTTTAAGATTAGCGCCAAAATAAATCGGAAAAAATTAGGACTGTCTAGATAAATTTGAAAACATGTGCGCCCAAAAATAACAAGGCAAGCATAAAAATATAAAAAAAAAAACAATATTTTTAATTGAGATGTTTTGGCATTTGGGAAAAAATACGGGCGTGCGTGAATGGGTTGAAATAAAAAGAGTGAATAATTTTTTTTTATAAGTCTAATTCAGTAAAATTTTGGCTGAGTTTTTGATGTTTTCCTTAACCCATCTTCCGAAGAAATCTAATCTCAAAATAATTCCGTTGAAAATTTTTTGAACTACATATATTTATGCAGACCTTTTAAGCTTAAACTGTTTTATGATCTGCGGCAGTTTTTTTAAAAATAAATCAAAATAAAATTGTTTCTCGTTAACTGCAATTTTATAAGTAATTTCGAATCGGTGCTGATAGATTTTAGTGATACACCCTAATGTGTGTAAATATAAATTTATTGTCACGAAGTTGTACCATACCGATATGGGAGATAAATCCCAATTAATAAATCTCAACAACAGCAACTAATCCTGGGCGAGGCTCAACAGCCCCGAATTTTGTAGAATCCAGTAAATATCTGATTAGAATTTATATGATATGAATACACAACCTTCCAAAATTGGTTTCGGGATCGCTAGGCTACCTTTTTGAAACCCCGAAATCAAGTGATTTATAAAATGGCTCGGGACTAACTAAACATACATAGGTGCTTAAAAATATATCTAATATCTAGCTATATAAAAAATTCATACACACACATACAAAGATACCGTTGCTCCATCAGGTGGTGGCCAAATAGCTTTTATTATTTTTTTTTATTTAATTTTTACTGTTGTTCCCTGCTCATTACAATTCGATTGTGGCGCAAATGAAAGCGCGCGCAACACGTGAAATACCAAATCCAAGGTAAGACAAACGGTAGAAGATGAAAGGGGCGGCAGGCAAGTGAACAGAGAGGAACCTCCTACATACAAAAATACCACATGAGTACGGGTACATTCTTACGTGCATACTGCTCGTGATTAGCTCACAACTAGCCCATGCAAAAAGTACATACGTACGTAGATATGTATGAACTATAGTATGGATTTAAGTATTTACGAATTACTTTTGTGCCAGTGCACTTGTACCTCGAAAAATTAATGCTTTGCCCCCAAAAGACATATTCACTTACATACATACATATGTACATTACTATATGTATGTACCATATGTACAAAGGTAGTACATATGTACCAATGATGCCATGGGTCAAGACTCGCTTTGTACTTGTTTTTATTTTTTTACCTTGGTTTTGGGTGCGTCGAGGCAGATACCGACCGCAGGAAGTCATACAAGGTATTCACTAGGGTGGTTTAAAAGTATAACAATTTTGAGACATGCCTTTTGACATACAAACTTAAGTAAATAATTCCAACAGTAGAAAAATTTAAACGATGTGTCTTACTTTGCATTAAAATAAATTTTAATTGTCGTTACCGTTATCAAAAGTTCCGAAAACGTAACAGTTTGCAGTATATGGTAACCGTGATCGCATTTCTGTCTCCATGAATCAGGATATTTCGAGGGTAGTGAATCTGAATATACGAAAATGTTTTAGAATAAAGAGACGTAAAATTCTTTAATACAGTTTCATTTAAGAGAAAAGTGAATAGAAATGCAGAAATAAGAAAACTTACATTTTTGATATTAAAGATTTTTTTTAGGAAAGTAGTATTATTTTTTAATAATCGTAACAAATAAATATAAAAACCTTAGAACAGCATGAACTCAAATTGTTTTGTCGCGGTTTTCTTTAAGTAAATAATTATCATTTTTATATCAACAATAAAATTAGTATAATTATCACAAGTATTGACAATTTATTTTTCTTAATTCATAAAAATTAAATTCCAGTTTCAGACTCTGTTCAAATGGCCGAAAAAATTCAACAAACTTTAAACAAGATTTTAAGAATTTTTGGCAAAAAAATTGCTAAAATTTACCCCAAAAAATTTGGAATATTTTTCAAAAATCAACGGTAATTTTTAGCTACAGCTACTTAAAAAGTGCACTTTTAGAAAAATTTAATGGACTTTAAAACCGAACAACAAAATTTTTTTCTAAGAATTGGAATAACAAAATTTTTAAACCGTATGGAAAGTGTTTTTGATTTGAACCATTTGAACAAAGTTCGAAACTTGAATTCAACTGGTGTTTGGCGTAGTGTGGCGCACTAATACAAAATAAAAAAATAAATGTGTCAAGTAATAGAGGGTCGCGAAAGTGAACGTTTCAATGAAGAGGAATTGCGGATTCAAAGGCGGAGGCTGCGAGATTGTACAAATGTCTTAGAAAAACATAAATGGATGCTCAATTCTTTATACAACCCACTATTTTTAAAAAGGAGTTACACTTTCCATTCAGAAGCATTTCTTTGTGGAGGTCCACGTGCATTTATTTTTCAACCAGACAAATCTAGATTTCTCTCCACCTCTTTTTAGCACATAAAACTAAGCACTGGTAGTTTTTTTCAATACTGTAAAATAATATATTAAACAATTGATTTTAATAATACGAATGTTTTCAGTATTATTTCTTGCCTTTTCTGCTGGAATTATTCATTTAAGGGGGTTACACGCTAACAACGGCGTTTTCGTTTAATTTTGACAGTTCTATTCGTCATTTTAAGTGGTTTTCGTGTTAGAGAATTCACATTTGTTAAGTTTTCACACGCAACACAATCAGCTGTTATCGACTAGCTATCGCTAGGAAGCCGAATTCGTATGAGGGAATACAAATGCACGAACAAACGACAGTTTGGACAAGGCGAGTTGGAGAATCAGGCTGTAAGATCTGAAATGAGTCTTCACTGTCACTTTATTTTTAGTGTTATTTTGTAAACTTCAAATCCCGTACCATCTTTTGAAAGTTTGTGGAGCTTGATGGGAGTGAATGAACGTTCTCAATGCTCAATTATGAGGGCATTTCAAATGATTTTTGTTTAACGATTTTTGTTATAATATCTAACGGGAGTTAAAGAGAATTTTATACAGCTTCTTGCTTAGTAAACTGCCGTTCAATAGTTAAAGATCAAGCAGTCTGTCGATCAGTCGTTTATATTTCTACAGAAGTTATTTGTACTTTAAATTTGGCAACAAGTATTTATACAAAATTAAAATTCAATCTTAAAGAAGGGCATTTAAATTTCATTAAAAAGGGCTTTAAATTTCGACATTTTTTCACCAACCCCCAAACTTCAAGGCCTGTGAGCATCCCCTGACAAAAAAAAAACTTAGAGTTCATGAGGTTGTTCCAATAAAAATTATTTTAAAACATTTTCCTCCATACTTTTGTGAAGCAACCTAGTATTTCATTCATTCACAACTTATCAAAGCATTTTATAGGATTTACACGTAAATTCCTCTGATAGCAAATGTGGCACAGGAGAAATTTTAGCATAGCTACGCTTTTTGCACCTATATACAAATGTGTGTGTGTGTGTGTGTACAAAAGTAAAAACAAATACCAAGAACATGCATACATACACACACATAAACACAAACATTTACATGCCCGCCGGATTAGGTATTTTTGTGCACACAAAGTGCAAAATTCTTCGTAGTTTTGTTTAGTTAAGTACAGTGAGGAATATTTGAATGTGAATGTGAGCTATAGCTGCAGGCAAATGAGAGCAAATTAGATGATGGCAACATAAGTTGCACAGCAGAGCAGTCACGTGCATCCGATTATAGTCCTTGTCAACTTCTATCGTCTATGTAAAAAGAAAATTCAATATTTTCGGTAATCTTTTTTCTCTCAAAATTTTCGTTTCTGTTATTGTAGTTGTAGCATCATAAGATATTTTCAAACAAATTTTGTTGAAAGTGACAGTCTTTCGTCGACTATAATCACGCAAGACCACGGTATTTGGCTGTCGTTGATAGGACCAGTTTCCAGTTTTCATTCGACAGTTGTAATGCTTGATCTTCATCAGGATTCAATTATTAAAGGTTTGCTCACTACCGAAACAAAACCAATCATGAACGGCATCCTAGATGCAATTTTAATCTTCTATTCAAAGAGAACATAGAAATATTTGTTCTACGACATGAGGATTTTACTCCAATAAAAAAAAAAAAAAAAACGAGAAAACTTTTTACTGAACAACCCTTTAAGAGTCTTCATTAGATTAAATTTTTTACAAACAAAATATGGCACGAAATGTCGATAATTTTGTATTGGCGTCAAATCGGAATATGTCAAAATATCAGCTGTTTTCGTTCAACTGTCAAGCTTTGACGACAATTTTGACATAATAAATACCAATTATAAGAAGAGTCTTCACTACGTACATATGTACATCGGAAATGAATTCACGAGCATGCACTGTAAAAAGTTCACCTTCATCTCCCTCTATGGGGTCGACTGATAACAGACTAAACATAGATAGCGTTAAATCTTTACTATTCATCGGAGTTTTGGCACACGAACGGGGGAAAGAAATTGTCGAAAAGAGTGTGGGTTCAAGCTCTTGTTGAATACTTCTAACATATGGGATAGCAGACGAGTAGGATAGGAAAGGATGAAAAATTTGAATGCACTGGAAACTAGGAAGCGGAGTGGTGTGCGAGAAGAGCAGCCGAGGTAAGACTGGGGGAGCCTAGCCCGAGCATACAACCCTGTTGAGATTCCTGCTCTCGCAAGTTGAGGAAGGAGCCAGAATAGCTAACAACAGCAGCTGGATCAATCTAGACACATGCAGGTTCACTTTGGCCATCACCCAATGAACGAAGAATATGGAGTCTGCTGAGATGGAATGCTAACGGGACACCTGCGCATCGGTCACATAGATGGCAGGTTTGGAGTCCGTATAACGACTTCTGTAAGAGTTCCAGGGATGAGGAAAATTTCTTTTCTGTGCATCACAATGGGCCCTGTGGCCCATGATTAGTACCTACTTTATCTGCAACGTCAGGTCTAGCAACTTTCAACGGTCTACTTTCTGACACTAGCTCCGAAGGTAAAGGAAAACAATGGCACAACTGCACAAAGATAAGAGTCATCAGATGTGGTACGACTAAGATGTCATTTTTTTCTTTGTGACAAAATCCATCAATACAGCGCGTTTCCTAAATCACTTTTATAATTTCTTTGTTACAGCAACAACCATATCTTCGTACTTCTAGCTTCTGAACTTTGTAGCCCTCAGTAAGGGTAAAACAAAATGTTCTATCCAAGAAATTTTAGCCCTTATCAAATCTCAACAGGACCCAGTTAGGTTAGAAGATGTTAGAATCTTTACGCAGCCCATTACGTTAAAAAACGCTCTCTAATATCGAGAAATAGCAAGCAATTTAACTCAAAAATATGAATCGAAAGTTAGGGTGTTGAACAAAAAATTTAAGCTAACGAATATCCAGACATTTTAATACTAAGATTGGAGGGATTATGGTTTTATGGAGTTAAAACTTGAGCTTTTCGGTTTACTAACTTTGGTGGCATCTTTTAATTTGATAGCGCTCAGTAAAATGTTGAAAATATCTAATTTTTAAAGGATCGGTTTGCAAGAAACGAGATCTAGCGTAACCTATCTCCAGCATCTTCGACTTTTTCACTAAGTTAGTTTGCCTATTAAAATTCTCGTGACCCCAATGGCGCGCAGAAAAATTTGCTAATCACAGGGTTTCACTCGTTGCCGGTAAAAAACCAAAAAACTCTTTTGATGATAACCTCCGAAGGTTGACAAAAAAAGCGTTTTCCAAAAGCGTCCCTCTTTCATTAGGCTTTGTTCAGGAGGATAGAAAAAAACAAACCAGGCCAACGAGTTTTTGACCTACAATTTTTGATTTTATGAGCTGCAATTGATAGTTCCTAGACAAGTTACGACCTTAGATGTGAATACAAGCCACTATTTATTGTTGATCTTTTTTTATTAAAAAAAAAGAAGCGAAATCATAAACAGTTGTTGCTTACCGTAAGAGTCGATAAATCCAACCAAAAAAAGATCTTCTTAGCTCACTAATTTCTCGGGTTTCTTTAATTTTTTAGTGCAAATGTAGATCGACACTTACAACGAAAATCAAATGCACATCTATTTAGATAAGTTCAAGAGAAATTGCACATACTCGTACATACAGAGATTGAAATGAATTTATATGGAAATGCAAGGCAAATACAAAAAAGTAAAATACAAATATATCGACAAATCCGGCCTCTTCAAATTTATTTTGTTATTAAGGCATTGTCAAAAAAAAAAAACAAATTATAACATATTTACAAAGACAGTTTGCTGTGGCAAATTCAAAAACAGAAGTGTATTTTGCTGAATGTCTGAAAGTAATAGGATTTAAAAAAAAGCGTTAAATTCTTTATCGATTTCAGGTGAATTAAATTAAATTTTAGATCCCCTGTTAATATTATGAATAAATTAAATTTTTCACTTAAATAACTTAAGAAACTGGCAGGACAATTAGCTGCTCTAACAACTTCCTCCGGAGTGTACCGAGTTCAAACCTCAGTTGGGGTAAGTAACTACAAAAATTATAGGAAAATTTTTCTAATAGTGGTCGCCCCTTGGCAACCAAAAAAAAATCATTTGCCGTTCAGAGTTGGCGTAAAACTGTAGGCCCCTCAATTTGTGGTACAACATCAAAGGCGAACATCAAAAATTGTAGTAGAAATTCGATCAAACATCGAGCTACAGCTACAAACATCGAGTATGTATTATTATTGTTACCGCCAAATTGTTAGGTTTGTTCCATGCGATACCCGCGAGTGCCCAAAATAGCCCAGAACAGAGCACAATCGGAACTTATTGGAACGTAAGTGACTTCTTCTTCGTGCCCGAAACAGTCCGAATTTTTTGTTCGGCTACAAACGGATCAAGCGACAATTTGTAAAGCAGCTGATTTTTGTTGGCATGCGAACACAAAAATGGAAAATATTATGTGTGTTTTTTCTGAATTCTGCGTTCGAATGAAAAGAACAGTCAGCTAATATAAAATTTGACGCTTTGCCCGTAGGATTGCATATATAACCGAAATATAAATTAAGTTATTACTTTCGATTTTTACAACAAGTCGCAGCAACAAAAATAAAGAACCCACTTTCCTCACTCCCTGGATATTCTTGGCGCCGTTTGGGGAAATAGTACTAAATTTAGTACTCTTTTTCGTATCGAAATATTAAATCAAAACTGAGATCTTTGAAAATTGTTAATGAAAATTTTAGTAAAACTTTATTTTTGACTGCAGAAGTTTGACAGTAAAAAAAAATCAGCTGACCACGGACTTAAAATAATTTTTGCGTAGCAAGACACACCTAACAGGTAGTATCAGCGGAATGCCTAATTAAATTTTTTTCATATCCCGAAGCCTCTGAATAGTCAGATTTTATTTTACAATTAATTGTAATAGATTTGAATAAAGAGTAATTTTATTGGTTGTATACGCCTTTTTATAGTAATGACTTATCAGCGTCGCCAGGCAACAACGAAATACATGGAAGGGTTGCATTTCTTCTACCGTTATTACCTGTTTAATGCGCTTAGTGGCGTTCTTATATTTGGTTGTTAATAAAGATGATAAGAAAAATAAGATTGTCTTTTCATCCTCCATGCCCAACAATTTTAATTTGGAATCGTGTTCATATTTCCTGTTACATATTCATAAATATATGTATATAGTGATGTCCATGTCGTAAGCAACAAAATTCAGTGTAATACAGTTGGCCACTTCTGTTTTTTTAATTTATTTTCAAGAATTTTTTTGTAAAAGTGTTGCTGATTACATAACCATATAAATAAAAGTTTCAAACTTTTAGAAAATGTATAAAAATTCGACAAATTTAAAAAAAAATGATCTTCAAAATTTTCAACTTTTAATTGGTATTTTTCAAACGTGCACAGCGTTGTAGCTGAATCAATTTCGATATTATAATGTGAAAGTACCAAGTGACTAAAAATTGGTGTTAAATTTTGACTGTCAGGTGTCGGACATTTTCTTCCATACAAAAGTAAATTTTATTGATACGTTATATGGAGTAAAATGCCAAAGCTCAACGCGAATTTTCAATCTCTTGAAATTTGCAGATTGTCTTATTAAAATTGAATTAGCTACAAACATGCATATCTGAAAGTTTTGTGAATTTTTTTGAAGTTTTAAAATTGTACGACAATTATTTTTGAATTTCTTGAATTTTTGTGAATTCTGCAAAAAGTTTAAATCTTTTATTTAGTATGTATGTATATGTTTTATGTTAAAGAATTAGCTATAATTTAATAAAAAATAAATGAAAGTAGATTAATAAACATAAATACAACTGTATTGGTTTGAATTCATCAGCCATTTTTATCAAAATATATTATATCTATACTATATATAAAACTGATGAAAAAACGTGTCTGTATATTGAAAATTTCTTAAAAGAATGACCGAAGTTGATGCAGGGAATGTAATGGAATCATTTGCACGAATTGATAGAATTTTTAGAATTTTTAGAATTTCTGTCTGTCTGTTTGAACTCACTAGTTTTCGAAAGTACTGAATGGATTTTCATGGAACTTCAACTAAACAATAACAATGGGCCTAGCATTGGGTATATTTTAACAAAATATTAATTTTAAATTATTATTTTTCCAATAAATGGTTTTGAATAGTAGTCTTTTGAAAAGGATTTTATTTTTTCAAGGGCATCAACTGGTGTATGCTGGCTGGTATTCATTTTGGCTGTGGATTTTTTTTTTAAATAGCTGGTATTAAAATTAAACTATTAACGTTTACAACTATTAATTGTATCCATGTAATTCATATTTTATCATAATTAAAATATTTTCTTTCAAAACATAACAAAATATTAACATAAAAATGTGTACTTACGAGCTCTGCCTTTCACGAGCTTCCCGTCGTTGCATTTCTATTGCGGTGGTCGCAATTGTGTTTTTCTTATCGCCTTAGCTGCCAGCAAACGGTAAGGAAGCTAAGTAGAGTTGATGAAGTTTAATGGTTTTGCAAATATTGCCACCAAACCAAATATTGATTGGTTAGTTTGAGAAATCAAATATTGTTTATCTTTAACGTAAACACGTGAACTGTGTAAAGGAATTCAATTACAACGCCTACAAAATTAGAAATGACATCGAATGCAAATAACAATCATGAGTTATAACGTTTGTACGCTTTCGAGTTTCGGATTAACGTACGCGCGCGCACGTACTCATCACATTCCAGGGCACACGAGTCCTTACGCAATGCTTTGTATATCCAATGTTCTTTATTGTTTTAATTTTGCGTTATGTTCGTTAACGACTGTCAATTAAATTCACAAGCAGCGATGAAATGAATTGCGTAGGGGGGATGCCTCGTGCGCTACGATGAGTAGGATTTAATTTGTATGTAAAAGGCAAAAACTGTGATTTTAGCCAAGTTCGAAGATACGGGGTGGCGGATAGGCGTTTAACCTTTGCGTAGAACTGAATTCAATTCTATATCGGCTGGCACTGCCTGGTGTAACTTTTATTGCTATATTTTTATTGCTACCGCTGCTCTTCGAGAAACTGCGCCCGGTTTCGTGCGTGGGCTCTATTTTTCTTGTTGTTGTTACACTGTGCTGCGTTGCGGCAAATTACATAATTGCTGGGCGTTTTAAACAAAATATCAAAGCATAAGGTCGCAGGGCTATGTTCGGAATTATTTTTATTTATTTTTTTTGTTTTTTGTATAGTGTCACCAGGATCAAACTAAATTGCAGCAGTTGTTGTCGATTTTATACTCTGCTATGGTGGTTAATTATTTCATTATCTTTTCAACTTCATATTTTTTTTTTATATTAACGGATTAAAAACTACACACAAATATCATTGAAAGCGAAAAAATCGTCGATGACAAAAAAAAAATATTATTGAGCAATATTTAGTTTGACAGATTTGCCGGTCGCCGGTATGGTGCGGATCGTTTGGATTTATTGTCAACAGACAGGGTTTACAACTGGCGATTGGTTGAATGAACACTGATGTATTGATGGTTTTAGTAAAATATTTGATTTGTTAAAAAATACCGAAATTTAAACACATTCACAAGACAATTAATTCCATATCTGCTTGTTTCATATATAACGAATTTGTAATGTGAATTTTGTTGCTTTTTTTTACACAGCTATTTCAAAATATCTCATCTTTCGTCAATTGAAAAGGGGTAACAAAATAGAACGAAAAAAAATATTTGGAGCAATAAACAATCACGTGCGCTCTATGCCAACTACCGCTACATACATATATTTGTTTATGGGTAAATATTTTGTGTAGCACGAAAAAATAGCAGCCGACTGCCCGAACACGCACCACGGCCAACACCCACCTTCTTGTTACTTTTTTTTTTGGTATATTTACTATTTATATCAAGTTGTATTTGGTTGGTTAAATTATGTTTTAACCCAGTCGAATTTTCTTCTTTTTCTTTTTTGTTTTAGCCAAACACGATTTTCAGTTTACCCGTTTAATAACGTTTCATACGCACAGACGCATAAACGACCTCTGCAGTCGCAGGCATTGATTAGCAATTGTTGTTTAACATTTATTCTCACACTTGTGTCGATTTATTGATTTCGTATGAATTCTGTGCAATTTCAGGACTTCGTCGAATTGCTTTTGAAAGACTATAAATTTTTGATACTTTCCTGATTTCGAATTTGTTTATGCGTTTTTATAGTTGTATTTTCCGTTAATCTTAATCAAGTTTTGCAATTTAAACAAACATTGATTCCTGTGCATATTCATTCAACAAGTTGGTGTGGTCATATTTGATGGATTCGTTTGTTTTAATCTGTAAAAGTAAATAAAATATGTTAATTTCTGGTTAGGTTAGGTGAGGTTAGGTTGAGATGGCTACTGACAGTATTCCTTTATTTATGAACATATGTACATACATATGTATGTACACATATACTACATACATATGTATGTACTATGTACAGATGGATATGTTTATACATAAATAAACACTAAGGGTATTTTAATTAAATGTTGTTAAATTTTTTCACTACACGGTGTATTCAACGTGAAAAAATATTACGATTTGTACTTGCTGTTTCTAAATTAATTGTTTTGTAATCATAAAGTATTCAAATTTATTAAACCTAGATAAAAAAAACACAAAATTTTCTAATAAGAACGAATCCGACAATGGCCAGCCTCCAGGTGTATTTTTGAAATGAAAAGATATGTATATAAAAATCTTCTGTCGTTCGGAGTCGGCATAATTGTACGCCCCTAATATTGTAGGAGAAGCTCGGCCAAACATCGAGCTATATTATGTAAACAGAATATTATTAGGGTTGGGTACAATATGATTTTGGTTCAAAATTCTGTATTTAAAATTCTGTATTCAATATTCTGTATTCAAAAATCTGTAATTCAAAATTCTGTACTGTTAAAATTCTGTATTGCGGAACACTGTAATTTTAAATTCTGTAAATCAAAATTATGTATTGGCAGTATTTTGTTTTGCAAAACTCTGTATTGAAAAACAAAATACTGCCAATACATGACTTGTCTTGACCCATATGGTTTCCTATATTATCAAAACAGATTTACATAAAGCAAATGTACATATGTTTGTATGTATTTGTAGCTTCAGAAATTTCAAAATGGTCACAAAATTAGTCAAACGAAGAAGGCTGTAAAAGCAAACAACAGAATTAAAAGAATAACAAAAAAAAGGCTTATATTAAGGCATGTTTCTTTTCTAAAGCGAATTGCTAAAAATTTAATAATATAATAATTGTTTCGCCATTATAATGTAATAACTTTTGTGTTGAATGAATTTTTGAATTTTTCTTTAATTGACGTATGCATATATACCACTGATTCTATAAAATCGGAATTCCATTATTCATAAAATAAATGTGCTATTCAGGTAAGCGTGCTTATCAGGTTATCTGCTTATTTGGTTATATTTTTACAGCATTTTGATCGAAAATAATTTTGATTCCAGAATTTTAATATACAGAATTTCAGTTCTCCATCATTTTGATCATACAGAATTTTAAATACAGAATATTGAACCAAAAGAATTTAGGCTGGACAGAATTTTTTTTTTGATTTTTACAGAATTTTCATCCAAAAGAATTTTGAAAAGCAGAATTTAGTACCTCTCCCATATTATTATTATTACTTCTATTATAATAGTTGTTTATTGAACTAATAAATAATAAATAGTACCTTAATCCATTTCACTCCTTAATTAAAAGATTCTTTCCATAACAATGAAGTTCATTACATTGAAGTTCGAAACGAGCACCAGTTAAAATGTCTCATCAGATAGAAACAAGCATACTTATTTTCGGTATTATAAAATTAATTATATTTTCAGACATCAACCAAAATATTTCGCAGTTATATTAAGATTTAAGACCGATTTCAAATTAACTCCATTTTTAGAATTTTTTTTTGTAAATAAAAATATATTTTCTAAAAAATCATCCCAGATCATAAAAACTAAGCCAAAAAGTTCTCTATAAAATTATTTATTAATTTGTTTAACTTAATCATAATAATGAAATTTAGGATGCTGTTTTTGACTCTTTTTCGAAGATTGGTCTAAGAAAAATTGGAATAATTTTGGCCTAGTCAGATTTCTTATCAGTTGGAAAGGAATTTTCTCTCCCATTTTATTTCTTAGCAAATATTCACAACGAAATATTTTGTTTCAAAACTTTCATTACGATTATTTAAAGAAATTTTTAAATATTTTTTGAAGACTTTTTAATCTTACTATGTTTATCATCTCAGTGGTATTTTTAAATATTAAAAAACAAAATTCATTTATTTATAAAAACTACATTTTTGAAAAAAAAAAATTAATTCATACAACTCGCGTAGACCTTAATATTTTTAGAAATGTTTTGGCGGAAGTCTTAAAAGATAAAAAATTTGTAATCCCCGAATTTGTTTTGGTTGAGGTACCCTAATGTTCATCTATGTATGTATGTATGTACATATGTATGTATGTCTGTTTCAGTGCCAAATATATAAAATTTAGTAAGTTTAAATTTTTAAGAAGTAACAAATTATGGTGGTCATTTTCTAAAGAGTTACACATTTTAAAAAAGTTTTATATTTTAAGCTTTTTTCAGGGATGCATATTTCATCGATATTGTTTAATGGTAACGGACTGCAAATCAATTGGGTTTCTGGACATAATAGAACGGAGGAACCGAAGTGGCAGAAGGCACCGCAAATAATCCCATTGTTCCTACTTTCGAGAAGTAAAATGACATCGTCTAAAACACTTGCACATATGGACACGGCTTCCGATACTATACGATACCATATCGATGCTTTTGCCATGCGATACCGATATTTTTTCACTATATTTTTTAAACGATACTTTTTTGAATTATACCAAACCAAATCATATAAAAAAGCAGCAAGTTAACCAACAACAAAATTTCCTCGAAATTTACAGCATTTATTCTCAAAGAGAAAAGTATCCAAACAAGTACATACGTCAACGGAAATCATGTAACAACTTGAAAATTTTACGAACAGCTGAATTCGTTTGTTTGGGGCAAGAAGCACCACAAAAACTTAACTTGAATAAAATCTTTGCTGTCATTTTCACATCTTGAGTACCAAATTTGTTTTTGGTCTTTTGTTTTATTGAATTGGTTCAAGCAACATTTCAATGGCAAGTTGTTGCAAATAAAAAATTTTCCAGGAAGAATCTGCAATTTCCCCTTCGAAAGAACTGTAATTTTGCTCAATTACAATTTTTTTGTACACATGAACACCAAAATGTGATAGTTTGTAACAATTGCTACTCGTAGATGAACAAACTAATAGTTGAAATAATAAAAGTTAGGATGGGCAAATGAAAATCATTTTTGCTATATGTGTAGGTATATCGTATCGATAGCTTTAAATTTTATTGGTATGTACATATGTACATACATATATATAGTATGCAGAGTATTTCGATCTATCGATATTTTTGCCTCAAAGGGCAATTATCTAAGGTACAATCAAAATATTCGATAGTGAAAAAATAATACACAATAATAAGCGATAAGCGGCCACCATTTCTAATACATCTTATGAGATAGTTCTCATGAGATCGGCATTCGCATTTCGAGACACGGGGCTACGCACAGTTACGTTCAAAAAGAACTTTTAAAAATATTTTCTGAAACAATATCGATATTTTGATATATGTATATCGATACTTTCAATCCAAGCCTAACAAAAGTACGAAAAATGATGCATATTGGATCGATTTACCGTCTTCCCTGGCAAAGTTTGGTTTGGAGACAAACTGATTTCGGCGTTATGCCATCTTCAATGTCATTTTTCATTCTTTTTCGTTTTTATTTAACTTACAACTTGCATCAGTTTAAAATCGACATTAGGAACCAATTAGAACTAGACCTTTGACTCCTACCTATCCAGACTCGCCCCGACATCGCAAATGGATGCCCCTACAAACCCACTCATCTAGCCCCCCTCTCGCTAGGGTCCAACCCTATCCAAACAGCCTTAGATAAGTTTAAAGATAACATATGATAGCTCCCAAAACGGATTCTCAAAGTAGTTCTGAAATTCCAAACATGCACCTCCGAACTGTATCATTGCTCTTTACAAATTGGGAAAACGAGATTTGAACTTGCCATAATATATGAGTATATACTTTTTGTTTTTTTCATAAATATCTTCCTCTTATGTGTTAAATATGGAATTGATATATCAAATTAATGATAGTCATTTGGAATTTAATGCCGATAATTGTAGATGTTGTTGTTGTTGTAACAGCATAATGTTGCTGCAATGACAGTCCTTGGCCGGATATAAATCCGGGTCGTTCCGGTACGTCGACCCGACTTGTCTAAGGTTTTACTTTAATGGCATCACTAATATGTCTAGCACTTTAACGAGTTACACAAACCCTAATTAAATTAAAAATAATAAACCGAAATAAACTTTTACAAATAAATACCTAATTTTTGTTTTACCATCTAGCACTACTCAAAGACAGGAAGACGGAGGTGCTCTCTCCAAATGCGCCCAATTTTGACAGATAAGTGCATCGTGAGAAAAAGAGCGAAACACCAACACCGTGATTTTTGTGTTTTTTTTTTCTTTGTCAAAAATGTATTTGAACCTTTTGAAGTGAAGGAGACAGACACCACTTGCATTGTATTGCATTTCATTTCGCATTGATTTTCACACTTCTGCTGCTGTGGCATATTGCTCCGCCACTACCCAATAAGCGAGAGAAAAACACTGTTGCAGAGCTTAAAAATGTATTGACAAATGCATTTTATAAGCGGGTAGATTGCAAATTTTCTTTAAAATTAGTAACAAAGGAAACGAACCTTTGCGAAAATTATTATTTTATCAATTATATCTAAATGCCTCCGATTGTAATTCAAATCACACATTACGGATGCGCAGATACAAAACTTGTGCGGACAAAGGGGCAACCAAATAAAATTAGGCCAACCGAAATGGAACCTCGACATACAAACCATTTCTGCATAACGGTTTGCTAATAGTCTTTACAATTTTTGTTTTTATATTGAAAATATAAAAAGTTGCAAGTGACAATAATCAAACTCAGACTTCAAAAACGTAGCCGACAGGGTGTTGTTTTCGCACTACTTTCTGCTTTCAAACCGTTCAGCATATTTTTGTTCGCAGGTTCTACAGACCCATACATATTCACAATTTATTTGCTTTCATTGCATCACAGGAGCAGATTTAATTATTTTTCACTTTAATATACAGTTTAAAATTTATATATGTAGACGTTAATTATTGCACAGTTTTAATTTCACTAACGTAATCAAATTAATTTCTAAACAATTTTTGCTACAGAAACACTCACTTTCGTCCACATTTTAAGGTCAGTAGGCGCACATTGATCGGATCAGGCCACTCCACTCTTATAAATCTTATGTTGGGCTATCTTTTTTAACCCATTTATACGCAGCTTATCACTTTTATTTGAACGCTTCTTATTTCTAATTGTATTTATTTAATGATTTCCATACAGCAAAACACACCAAGTAAAATCGTCTCGTCGATCAGCCGCAGTGCAGCTATACAAGGAGACGAGACAGAAACAGCCGATTTCGTTCGTTCACTTATCGACATTTAAAATGTCACCCTGTGTACAACAACAAATACACATAGCAAAATTTTGACAATTGGAAGACAATAGACTATACTTGTGTACTTTCTTACAGCGAGCCGTCTTAGCGAGAAGAGGACGACAGGCGTTTAGAAAATAAAATTGAAAACGGCGGAAAGTAGAGAAGCAGAACAAATTGGGAGCGAAATTGGAAAAATCTGACTGGATAACATGGCAAAATATATGTGAAGTGGCCGGCTACCCAAGAATGGGAATTAAATTATTTAAATCATGTTTTCGTAACATACTCTTGTCAGCCAATTGCAGTTTGGCTTTGTACCAGTGAAATAAACACAATACATACGTTTTTATTAAAATTCGTACTTTTCCTTATCCACATTTTGGAAAACGGTCAATGTGAAACAGAACTTATCTTGAATAAGCTTTTATCTAATGTCATCCAACATTCTAATTGGCCACCAAATGGGTTTAACTTGCGATTTTCTTTGGTTTTTACAATTCTTTTTTACTGTCACAAGTTTTGTGTGTACATTGATTTTGCACTTCCTTTGCATATTTCATTTATTCATATGCACCTTAGGCAACACATTATTTGTCTCGTTTTAACACGAAGATTGAAAAATGCTTAAAATTTTTTCTTTAAACACCAGACGGAGCACACCCTACACACAAATACAACCATATCTGAGTGTATTTTTTACATTCACCGACTCCGATAAGATATAAATTTTCAGCTTTCAATAGCCACTTATATTCAATTGGTAAATATGATTTTACACTTTTTCCATTGGGTTCTACTAGCAAATTACCGAATTTGATAACCGTCGGGATTATCCTGGTCAAAAATGACCATAGAATTAAGTAGTTCTATAATTCTACCACACCAAATCACTGCTGCGAGCAAGAGAAACCACGGAAAATAATCGTAACTTCGGTGGTGTTGCCAAATGTTGCAAAAGTGGTTGGGTCGTAATGGCACAGGATGAGGGAAATGTTATAATTGTAAATGAAACAACAAATTTAAATTAAATTACAATCGTAAATTTGTATTGAAGTGTTTTGAATTTACTACTACAGCAAAGTATTGCATGTTGCGATTTTATATCCCATTATAGCGAAGCTTTAATTAATAATTTTTCAAGTAACCTTATGACGACACAGGGTGCAACGTTGTTAGGGCAAATAAAGATTGAAACTGTCAAATTAGATCTACAAAATTTTAATTTTACGGTTTTTGTTTAAAAAAAAACTTCACATCTACATATTTCAAATAAAGCATAATTTTATAAGTTAACACAAACTTTCTACAATACAAAACGAATTATTGTTACTACACTAATTTTGCCGCACTTCAACCTCACGAAATTCTGCTGGATCTGTGAATCGCACGGTGAGTATGTAAAAAATCGAAGGGAATGGTATAAGACACAAAAACGCATAATGATGACCCAGTGCGATGATGCCATAGGCCAAGAGAAGCCAATGTACAGCTGAAATTTACAACAATTACTAAAAACATACCGCCTTGAAAATACGCTCATCAGCGTTAGCTTACAAATTATCACGAAATTTTTTACTTCTAATAGTGACGAACGTATCAAAGCCTTAAACGATTGATCTAATTTCACCGAATAATGTATTGCATTTGTTATCATTGAAATTCCAATGCTTAGATATGGGAAAAACCAATCTGTAAAAGAAAACATACACAAATAAAGCAATCATATGGAGCTGTAACTATGTCCTTACATATAAGCCCGCACGTTAGCGCGTGTATGGAAGTCAAGAGCGGTAGAAAATAAAGCGCTGCATAAATTGGCGATTTTCCACGCACATCTGTAATGGCGCTAACAATTGGCCGTATAAAAAACATTGTTGCCAAGCAGAGGAAGTAGAAGACGAGTACAATTGTTTGACTGTGGTGGAAATTAAAGTTTATAATTGGTTTTGACATATAATCGCATTGGAGATCAAATACTTACAGCGGGTATACCGCTTCCTGTGTACAATGCAAGCGTGTTTCATAATTTGGACTTGGATTATAGAATAACGTATACCAATCGGTAATGTTTCGCACACCACAGGAATGCAATCGAAATTCCCACATCGGCTCCATTAGCAAGATGGCTAACACTGCAGAAAGCGCCACCTCGATAAAGGCGCAGGCGGTGAGAACTAACTGCTTGCGTGAGAATCTGTTCAATTTATTGATAAGTATTATTTATTAATAATTCATTCAAAGCACTTACTTGCGATCTTTTGCATGAAGATCAATAAAGAAACAGTGCAACATTAGCGGCAACATTGCCATAAATCCTAAATACAACCAAGAGTAGGTGTTCAATTCATCCCGGCAGGGTGCACAAATGAAAGACTCATTTACACGGTAACCACGTTCACACGCTCCGCAATCAGACCAGCTGCCATTGTCATACAAGCTACGGCCACAATATTGGCCAGGACAACGATCCATTGCAGTGGATATGGCAATCACTGGTAAATTACTATGTTCACATTGGTAACCAAATTGATATGTTAATACACTTTTTAGTGATCAAGTTTTAACTACTTTAAAACAAATTATTGGTTTAATTCAATGAATGAATCCTGCGCTAAACGCAAATCTATTTATTTACACCAGCTGATTTGTTGCACTTTGCTTCTTTTGACTGAAATCGTTCACAATAAAGAAATATAAACAGATGTGTGGCATTAACAGCCAGCAGATGTCGCCCAGGATCTTATGTGATTTTCAAATTTAAAAAATAATTTTTCTTTAAAAAAGAATGGGCCCTGAAAATACAAGACTTAAGGGCGGTCCAATTTTAAGGTGGTGTTGGCTTGAGAGAAAAATCTGCTTGCTACAATCAGCGCTTTGACAACTATTGTTTTCATTGTCATTACCAAATTATAGTGAAAATATAATTTAAAGTTATTGTTTATATGTGTAAAAACTAATTTTTAGATGTTTACTTACGTTTGTTAAGTGAAAATACAATAAATTAATAACCGTTCTTATTAAATGTACTGTGTAACCATCAGCTGATTGTCAGCTGGCTGTCATCTATTTGTAAGCATTGAAGTATGTATGCGATAGGATAGGAATTGGCAAATGGGAAAAGTATATCGATATATATCTTATGGACTTTACTCAGGAATCGATATTTCGATATGTTTGCCTCAAGACGCTTTTATAATTGTGAAAATATTCGAAAGTGAAAAATAATACGTATTTAGAAGAGAAATAGGATAGGAATTGGCAAATGGGAAAAGTATATCGATATATATCTTATGGACTTTACTCAGGAATCGATATTTCGATATGTTTGCCTCAAGACGCTTTTATAATTGTGAAAATATTTGAAAGTGAAAAATAATACGTATTTAGAAGAGAAATAAACGCAAAGGCCTTAAAAAATATCGAGGTATATATACATTTTCTAAATCAATATCGATGTTTTTTACCCAATCTTAAAAAGATTGCACCTCCCGAGTCGATAGCAACTGAAAATGACGTAATAAAAGGTTGGGAATAAGAGAGCAAAGATCTTCTACATAAAGATAGCAAGCAGTGAAGAGATTGCAGAACGATCGAAAGTTTTGCTAATATCGTTTGTGTAAAAAAGCGAATAGATGGATGCTGTCAAATCGGCAAAGAGAGATTAACAGTATGTAGTCTATCCCAATCGGCACTAAGAACAACTGATTACAAACTTGCGCCAATCGAAAGCTACCGAACGTGGCGTCATAAAAGTGAGAGTGAGGGAGAGAGAGCAAGCACAAGAAATTCGAAAGAGAAAGAAGTGAAAAGATGACAGTACGTTTGAAAGTTTTGTTTGTGAAAACAAATTTTAGCATAAAAGAAAAATATTTGTTAACAGCATACAAAAAAAAAATTAATATAAAAAAAGTTAATGAGCAAAAAACTGCTTTGTAAATAAATACATTTTAAATAAAACCTTTAATTAATAAATTACTAATTAATCCACAATTTCTTTTTCCCATATGCATATTAATTATTTTCCATATATGCTAATAAACTTATACTAAAAACCCAACTCCTTTTGCGCAAAGTTTAAAATTACTGAAAGCAGTCCCGCATCTTCCAGTTCGAGTAGATCTTTTCGCATTTGCTCGCTTTTGCGCGGCAAAATCAACTGCAAGCACAAAAACAAAAAATTAGGGGGTGAAATATTTCTCAACAAATTTGATTTAAACAAAAATGTATTACTTTTTTGATTTTTTCACGGGTTTCTGCATCACGACACAAAGCCATTGCTACTGCAGCCATATGTGGTCGCTCCAAACTAATACAAAGCTCAGCAAATTCAAGTAAATTTAACTTGTGAACAATTGGACAGCTCTTGCATTACAAAAAAAAAAAAAAAAGAAAAAAGAATATGTATGATTATTAATGCAATTGAACAATTTAAAATTCAATAATGTGCTTTAACTCACCTGCAATCGAAACAAAGTTTTCTGCAGAATTTCCTCCTGCGCAAATGATCTCGTCTGATTGGCTGTTTTGAAGGGCTGCCACAATACACATTCCCACGCCACTATTAAGCCTTCTGTGTGCAGTAACTTGGGTTCACACGACAACACATCTACTAGCGCATTCAATTCACGCACCATATTGAACATCGCCATACGTTTGAGTATTCCATTCCAAATCTTTGATAGAAATATGTCGAAACCCAAACAAATGTTCGCTAATATCTCGAGTGTGTGTGGATTTTGCGCATTGCGTTGCCAAATTGTTTTCAAAATGTCAATTTTATTGCAGCTTGAGAATTTTTCCAAACTCGAATTGTAACCCAATTGTTTCAATTCATGTACACACTTAATGGTGATGTATTGCTTTTGGCTGAGCACATTTTTGAAAGACTCACTGCCATCGTTTAGCTTCGAGAAGCATTCGTACATTTGTAGCTGTTTACTGGTGTTTACACTCCTGTGTGGATTATGAGAAAAATTACGGTATCTCTTTACTTTATCTATATATATAAAATTGATATTATATGGAGAATGTTTGTAACAGACCTGTTAAATTTCAAGTACAATTAGTACTCAATACAAATACTTTTTAAAGTACTTATAATGAATACGTAATTGTCTTCTAGCTGAATTGAAATTAGGACTCGAGTACAAGTACTTGTAATTGGAAAATATTTGGAAATACCATCAAGTATTGTAGGTACTCGAAAGTACTCGGAAATACTCGGTAAAAGAATTGCAATCCTTTTCCAAATACTTTCAATTACTTTCAATTACTTTCAATTACTTTGAAGTACTTGAAAAAGGATTGCAATTCTTTTAGCGAGTATTTTCGAGTACTTTCGAATACTTTCAGTACTTGATGATATTTCCAAATATTTTATGTACTTGAGTAGTAATTGATACTCGAGTAGTAATTGATACAAATTTTAATGTACTTGAAAAGTTTTGAGTACTTCTCTGGAAAGCCAAAGTCCTTAAATTGCTACTTAATACGAGTAGTACTCATGACTTAACAGGTATGGTTTGTAACAACTTGGCCGCTCAAAGTACTGAACCGATTTTAATAATTATTGTCTTCTAAATGAAACATTTGCGAAAAACAATAGAGTGGGATTCTTATTATTAAACAAAAATCTGTGATGTTTTTCCATCGAAATTACATAATTCATTATATTTTATGACTTCAACCAAAATATTTCGGTGAGCTGGACCGATTTGAAATTTACTACAGTTTTGGATCATAAAACAGACACCTTAAGCTTAAAAATTCTGCATAAAAATATTTCAAAATTTGTTCAGCGCAATTAATATTATAAAACAATTTTTGATGCAATCTTTGGTCATTTTTGGAAGATTGGTTTAAGAAAAACTGAAATAACTCAGCCAACCTTCACCGATTGTGTCATTGAAAAGATATTTTTTTACGCTTTCTCATTATTAAGATTCCGTTAAACAAATTTTTAAACCAAAATTCATTCATCATTTTGTGAACGCAACCATAAAAAAAGTTTTTCACTAAACATGACAGGATGCACTGCTCGCGGTATTTCCAAAAATATAAGGCGTATATTTGCTTGACTGAATAAATAATTAAATTAAAACGGTAGATCAGTTTTCATTTCGAATGTGTATAGAGTAAATCAATTCGGTATCATTCCGGGAACGATGTTTGTAAAGATGTGAGTGTGTGTAGGTATTCTTAATATTAAGCCTGGTAGTAGCGGTAACAGTAGCA
Source organism: Anomoia purmunda (assembly GCA_951828415.1). Classification (NCBI taxonomy): domain Eukaryota; kingdom Metazoa; phylum Arthropoda; class Insecta; order Diptera; family Tephritidae; genus Anomoia; species Anomoia purmunda. The sequence goes on from OX639993.1 coordinate 24,094,434, forward strand.
TAACCTCAAACCCCTATAAATTTTAGCTGTATAAATTTAATAATAAACTGTATTTCGAATATATCTTGTATTATTTTGTTAAGTCTTAGAAACGTTCCCGAAATTAATTTTTGTAGCACATCTCAAGTTTTTTTTTTAATTTTGATTGAAAAAATCAAAATTTAATTGTTATTTTGTAATTTTTATTTTTTCGGTAAAAAATAATCTTTATTCTTGGATTTAAAATTTTTCTATCATACCTTAAGCAATAAAACTTATCGGCGATGACAATAATAACAACAACAAAAATAAATGATTTATATTTTATGATCGAAAATATAAAAATCGAATATGATCGGAAAAGAATAAATTCAATAATAACGATATTATTATTTTTGTGTTTTTTATCCGAAAAAATCAAAATAAAGTTTATTTTCGGGCCCTGATTTTAACAAAATATTTATTTATATTTGTAAAAAACTTAATTTTTGTAGAAATTTTTAAACCTATCCAGCTCACGTAAATCTTAATTTTTTTTCGATATATTCCGGTGGAAAAATCGCAACTTATTTTAATGAGTTTTAACTTGAACCCAAGTTTTAAGTGGGAGTGCCACAAAATCCCCAAAAAAAAAATCCCCAAACACAAAATCCCCAGCTGAAAAAAAAATCCCCAAACACATAATCCCCAAAATCAAAATCCCCAAAATTAAAATCCCCTAACACGAAATCCCCACCTTTTTTTTTGAGGCAGTGTCACAAAATCCCCAAACACAAAATCCCCATTTTTTTATTTTTGAACTGAAGAGTAGCTCGACAGACAGAGATTTTATAAAATTGTGTGCTTGGTTTAAAAACCAGTACATTAGTGAAAATATGAAGGCGGGTGCTATGATATATAATCCAAACTTTTGGTGCGTTTCGGATTCTTTTAAGGATAATTTTCCACGCACTCAAAATTCAATCGAAGCTTGGCACCGTAGGCTTAAAGTAATTGTAGGGAGAAAAAAATGTGGTGTATATGAAATCATAAAACATTTAAAAAAAGAAATGATTGAAGTTAAATCGACCATAGAAAAAATACACTCAGGGCTCGGTGTGCGAAAAAACAAAAAAAATGTCGAGCGTGTAAAGAAAATTAAAAAAGTTGTTAAACGTCGTTTAGATTTAGATAAACTTATTTATTTAAAATCGATAGCACACAGTATTTCATTATGTAATTAGAATTTCCATACATGGTTTATTTATGTATATGTTTTGAATTTATTGCTTTTTTGTTTATTTACATCACTAAAGATTGGTCTACATATGTATGTATATACATAAATATATGTTTATGTTAATGTATATAAGCTATTCGAAAAATTGTGAAGTTTGTATTTATTTATGTTGTACAAATATGTTAAACTGATTGATATAACATGTATTGCATTTTCTTTAATTTACCTATTAAATATTCGTGAAACCATTTAAACATAAAATATCTCGTGAACTTCAACTTTAGATATAATATTGAGTATAGAATTCCCTTTTTCTGTGTGAAATACATTGAAATTAGGTTTTAAATCGCCGCGATTTTAAACCTAATTTCAATGTATTTCACACAGAAAAAGGGGATTTTGATTTTGGGGATTTTGATTTTGGGGATTCTGATTTTGGGGATTTTGATTTTGGGGATTTTGATTTTGGGGATTTTGATTTGGGGATTTTGATTTGGGGATTTTGATTTTGGGGATTCTGTGGTACACCCGTTTTAAGTTGGACCCAAGTTTTTTTAAATTCCCAATGTTTTTTTTTTATACGAAAAAATCAAAATAACGTTTATTTTCGGTCCCTGATTTAAAAAAATAGTTGTTTTTATTAATAAATACCCCATTTTAGCAGAAATTTTCAAAGCAATCCAGCTCACGTAAATCTTCATACTTTTCGATTTATTCCGGTGGAAACAATGCAACTTATTTTGGTGAGTTTTAACTTGAACACAAGTTTTTTGAAACGCATTGTTTCAGAAAACAAATACATAAAAGTTAATACGTTTTACTTTTTGAGTCGTAACTATATACGCCAGATATTTGCTAGTATTTAATATATAAGGCGCTTATGTAAAAAAAAAACAACTTACCCGTCAGCAGGGAAAATGTGCGCTACTAAAAAGTCGATAGCCTGCTTCTTAGGCCAACTGTTGAGTATGTAATTTGCTCTGAAAATACACAACTAAACCGTTAAAAATTGGCGCGCTATACACTACACTTTTATCTTTTTCACCTTATCACACTTTCTGCCGCATTGCTCGCGTTCGTTTCCTCTTCTTCAGCTAAATTATGATCTTCGAAAAATGTCTCCTCAAGCATATTCCCACTACCGGAATCCACGGTGAACGAAAGCCATTTCTGTAATAATTGAAATTGTATGGCTTGCAAATCCAAACCGTGCAATTCGGCAATTTCCTTCGCCACTGTATTAATATCCAATTTGCTTGATTTCAATATTAATTCATGGTGGTAAAGGCTGTAAATAAGTTCAGTTGGATTCTCAACCAGCCGCAAGAGCTTCTCATCGGTGAGACCGTAAATATAGAGCAAATGTTGTGTCTTAAGTATTGGATATTTCCGTTTAATTTTAATCAGCTGATCTTGATACTTTTCATTTGTTATAAGTTCCTCATGCGCCATGGCATATTTGTAGCATTCATACGAAGCTTCCACTTGATCCGCGCCATCAGGCGCATAATTTGCAACAAAATAAAGTATCATAAATACTTTGGATGGATTGGTGACATGTTTGACGAGACGCAATATCTTTAAGATTAGAATGGAGATGTAAAATTTTAAAAACTGCATTTAAATTAGAATAGATTATAGCGTTGTGCTCCTTACCGATTGTAGAAATGCATTATTTGTGGGCTGTAAATGCCATATTTCGGACTCGTTTTTGGCTTTGTATTCGGCAATGGAATTTTTCACCGCAGACATGCATAGATAATCGCGCACTTTTGCCACATCATTTGACCCTTTAAGTACAGTGTGCATTTGCATGAGAGGGAACCAGCTTTCGCAATTATCTACACTGAGCTCGTTATCTGGGAGTGAGATTTAAATCGATTATAGAGAAAAAAAGTGGTGATAAAAACTTATGAGAATCTTTTTTTTTGTGCTGCATAACAAGCAGGGACTCAAAATAATTGTTATCTCGAATTTACCCACGAAACTAAGCCATGTTTGCGCAAATTCTGAAATTTACAAAAAAAAAGTTTGCTAATAGCAGTTTTTTGATGAGAAATATTTTTTGTTTCTATATCGCCGGTAAGAGGTATTTTCCAACGCTAACAAATATTTTGTCACCGTTCTTTGGCGATTCACCGAACCAATTTCGTCAAATATCGTAATGTACAATACCAAGCCAAAGTTTATAGGAGATACTTCGGACGGGTAGGGCGGCGGTAGGGTATTAATAATTTAAAAACCGTATATATAAAAATTTCGCTCGACCAATGCTTATGAAATTTTCTATGTACATATACTTGGTAGGTATGATAATAGGTTGCTGGTGAGAGGGTTGCTGGTGAGAGGGTTGCCACCTGTTTGAAAAGTTAAATTAAATTATACACAACTTGTATGAAATATTAAAATATGGGTGTCAAACGGTTCATCTGGGTGAAGGGAAGTTCATATCTATATTTTTAAGAGGGTTGCCACTTGTTTAAAAGCCGAATTTGATGAATTTACGCACAAGTTATGTGAAAGATTAAAGTACAATGTGTGTCAAGAAGGTTCTGGAATATTCTGAGGTTCTTATCTAACTTTATGAGGGTTGCCACCTATTTGAAAAGTCGAATTTAATACAAATTATACACAAGTTATATGAAATAGTAAAATATGGGTGTCGAAAGGTTCATTTTACTGAGGAGAAGGTTCATAGCTTGTAAATATATATACATTTTTTAGTAAAGCACAGCTCAGGTATTAAACGAAAGGTAAGCAGAATTTAGAATTATTTAGCCACGATTAATTTTCGAATCGCATAGCCACCTTAAAAAAAATGTTAAAGTACATATTTTTTGTTTACTAAAACGTATCTAATGAAAGTTGTTATTGAGAATGACTTATCTATCCACGGTATACTTTTGAAAATGGTTGATATTTAAAAAGTGAATAAGGAATGCTCATTTTAAAAAAATGTTGCACTAAAATTAAAGCTTATAGAAAATACTTCATCAACGATTTATTTTTTTAATATAGTACGTCTTTTGCGTAAAACAAAGCAGTAGGAGCACGAAATGTAAGATTTTAAGATATACATATGTACGTATTTCTACTCGGATGTATTTCGGAATAGGCATGCCATCTACTAAACAAGTTAATACATCAAATATTTTAGTTTTGCAAACTATAGGAAAATGAACATCAAATGATAGGGATGATACCCCTCTCTAAACAAAATTGCAACTAAAAAAGTTGAGCTTAAGTAGAGTATATGTGTTTTGTGGTTTCGAAGTTGGTTGAGTTACATTTATGTATAATTGTTGTTGTTTTAAGTTATTTGTTGTTGCGGTATCCTTTAAATTTCTTTCTTCTTTTATTGGGTTTTATTTGATTAATTTGAACGTTTTTGGTATACGTTGCATTTTGTTTGTCTTCGTGTCTTCGTGTCTTTGTTTTTTTTTTTTTTTTGGGAAATGTACAAACATAAGCTTATTATTCATTTCAAAGTCTGTTGTTGTGTTAACAGCATAAAACATTCCCCATTAAATTTTGGGGACTGCTGCTGAAGTGACAGTCCTTGGCCGGAAATAAATCCGGGTCGTTCCGGTATCGTAGAACCGACTGTCGTGGGAACGCATTTTAAAGCCTCGTTTTGTTTAGTGAGGTTAAGTTTTTTAATGAGCGATTAATGGTTATGCTTCTTTTATTTCCAAATGAAGAGATTTTCGATAAGAACTTTTGTAATTTCTACATAAGTGATTCGACATGCTAAGTTAATAGAAAAACTTTCATTGTCGTTAAAAAGCTAGGAAAACTGTCGAATTTCGAAAGTAATTTGCAGAGCTATTGTTAATCGACTAGCCGCTTAATCGATAAGAAATGATTTCAAAAAATAATCGACTTCACATAATCGACTTACCGCTTCCTTTTGGCTTTTTCGTCTTAACGACCATAAACAACTAGCCGATTAACCGTTAATTTTCGACTAACCGTTGATTTTCGACTAGTTGTTTGCTTTCCATAAATATTTGATTTTTTTGGCGTAGAATACGTCTTACCTTACGGTATGCACCAATGTCAGGTTTTTATTGTTGTAATCTCTATTTCTTTAATTATAAGGAAACGGCTCGATTATTTTTTTTTTTTTTTTTTTTGTAGTCAAATGAAGATGTTAGCTTTCGTTTGACATACATTTCATGTTGGTTGATATCTTCCTAATATTTAAATTTCTCAAATTTAATTGATAATTTAAAAACATTTTTATCCTATTTTTCCTATCATAAGCTTATGTACATACATACATATATCATCCAAAGTAACTATCAAATAAAGAAATTCATTTGCTTGTATTATTTATCATTTATTGTTACATATGTTTTCTGTCTTATCGGATGGCGTATTCTACGTTAAACTTAATGGCCGTGTCTCTGACACAGCCTGCTTCTTTTTTATGTAATCGAATGCTCACTTATTTTGATAAACTCTCACTATTCGAATAATTTCGTTTAGTCGCTCTTCAGACTACTCGAAGGTAAGGGGCTAAGCAAAAGTGAACGGTTAGTCGAATATTTTCTCTTCAATTATCAACCAACAAAAAAAGTTGCTAATCGATTAGGATATAGTCGATTTTAAGCAGGAGCTATAGCATCTGGTATTCCTAGTACGAGTTAATTTCCAGCGTTTATTTTTTCCATTGCCTGATAAGTTATTTCTTCTTTGTTCTTCTCCATCTCTATCTTCATAAAAATCTGTATCTCCAAACGTTCAAATCTTATTCCTACGATAAATTTTGAGGAATTTGAAATCAAAAAAAAATTATGAAAGGTACACCCCTCTCTCGTATTCTCCCCTTTCTCTTTATGGATTCGGCAGAAAAGTTTTACTTTCCCATGTATTTGCAAAATTTTTGACCCGCACAAGTATTATGTTTTACAGTAATTAAAACAAAAGATTTGACTATGCTAACAGCCTTTATACGTCGGCAGAGCATCATGTCCCAAAATTATTCTGTAAGCATTATTTAATTTCGATTTATGTTTGCTACTTTACTTGTAGAAAAATGTTGGTACGTTTTTTTTTTTTTTTGAAATGAGCAAATTGAAGATATCAGGAAAATTTTACAAGCAAGCAACTCATATTTGCAATAATAATTAGTAAAGAAACATGCTAAGTATTTATACAACTTTCTTTTACATAAAAATTTACAAAAAAAAAATTGTCTTACTATCTACAAATTTCCACTCACCTAAAATATCCTTTAACGGTTGCTCCACAATCGGTTTGAATGGCAAACGAAAACGTGCAACTTTCGGCATTACACCCAATTCACTCTGCGATTGCAGCCACATATCGGTTTCCAGTGGGCCAGGGCGATTGCGTCGACGCTTTACCATTTTATGTTTCAAAAACTGAAGTATGCTTGTCCAAATCTGCATTTCTTTGGGCATTTTGTCAAAAAATGACAACATTTCAATGACATATAAATACAGTTCATAGAAATAAATATTGATCTGTTGATTGAATGAGAAATATATTTAGAATAGTATTTTCAAAGGAGCAAAGCTATTCTTATTATAACTCACATCTTTAATGAATTGTATCAATTTCGTGGCCATCAATTCGGTATTTTTAATGGCATGCAAATATGGTTGGCATAGATTTCGTATGCCAGTTACAGTGCTCAATACAACTAGTTCCTCCTCGCCAAAGGCATCAGTCTTTATTTCATATTTAAGTTCCTGTCCAAGCAAGATGCTTATAACCTATAATTTTGTAGATTTATTTAGTCGAGTTTTTTTTCAAATTATTTGTGTTCAGCACTTTAAGCGCGCTACTCACCTGCGTTATAAGCATTTGTTGATAATCAAAATTGAAATCTTGACTCATACGCTCCAATAATTTCACATCTAATTTTTTATTATGGAATATTTTTAATAATTGTTGAATATTATCGGTATCGACATTGAATTTGCCCTTTATGGTGGGATCTTGTTTGCAAAATTCCATATAGTAGAATTGTTTTAAACGTCTGTGGGAAGAAAGGAGTTGGAAAAGCATTTTTTTTTTATGTTTAACTTAAAATGCGCTTTTTCGCCTTACTTGTTGCGTATTGACTCCACTTGTTTGTGCCCCTCCAGATGTACATTATACATTTCGGAAAGGGTTAGCAGATTAATGCGTTGCTGATCGGTTTTTATATCATTACTTAATAATTCTAGCAGAGATTCTTTATTTTTATCCGCAATTAACATGACGAAGAGATCTGGATTGTGGGAGTTTAAGAGTAAGCGTAATAATACAAAATACTAGCAAACTATCCTACCTATGAAATTTACATCCTTGTTCAACATTACATTTCGGAAGACGCGCGTCAAATGTAGTGAAACAAAATCTGTGCTGACAATTTTGCATTCGTAACGTTTTTGATACTCTAAAATATACTGCACCATTATATACCAAATATCATGCATTTTCGCTTTTATCAATTGTTCCAATGACAAAAAGAAATCTTCAACAGCTGCCTCTTTATCGATGTCATCACTTAGCATTGTGCGCAATTGCAAGAGTATGCTGTTGGTTGGTGTAGTCTCCGCAAGGAGTAGCAAAATGCTACGCGCTACAAATTTCATAATCGAAGTGTGCTCAATGTTAGTGCTCTGCAGAAGGGGAGATGAGTTAGTAAACATATCATCATATATAGTAGAGTCAGATAGATAACCTTTGTACGTGGCTGTTCCGGCTGCACTTCGATTTGATCGAATATTGAGACAGAATAACGATTTTTGGCTTGTGTAGCCGGCTTGCCGTTTATGGAGCAATTTATTTGCGCAGCTGAGAAATTAAGTGTCGTATCAGCTAGCGTTATCTCGGCCACATCCAATGCTTTGCAAATATTCTCATTAACCTCACGCTCCTTGTTCACATAGTATGTTTCCAATGCATCGATGGGATAACTGCCAGCAGCTAGTTGCACATATTTCAATAGCTCCGATAAGTCGGAGAGTTTGTGATGTTCCAGTAGGTAGGCTTTTAACAGTAATTCATAGACCAAGGGAAATGTGAGCACATCAATATCTTTGTCCAGTGCGTTGCTTGCGCTGGTAGCTAATAAAAACACAAATTTGAGTAAGGTGGAGTTTGATACACGTTTTTTATAGTTAGAAAAAAATTCAAAGATAGTGAATAAAAGCAATTGGCATATATACTGATTTATATTTAATCCCGAGCGCTCATGGTTTTATAACTTGATTTAAGTAACACATTGTTAGTAACGGCCTAAAATACTCATCTAAATAGATATAGACATATACAGTGACTTAAAAAAAAAAAAATAGTGAACAGATTTGATTTTTATGTCTTTTATTTTATTACGAACTTAAGTTCCATAAAAACTTAAAGGAGATGAAAGGAAAAAATTATCATGAAAAACAATGCGAATATTATAAAAAAAATAAATATATGGTAAATTGTTTGAGTCACTGTATATATCAACATTTTTTTCGATAACTGGCGTAAATATTGAGATAACTCAACGAAACGTGGTGCACATATTGACCCAAAGTAGGTTGGTATTGAAAAGGTTGCTTTCGATTTCTGTTCGTACATTCACGAGTATTTCAATACTCGAAAAATTGAGAAACCGAATTCTCGGTACAGTCTCGGGCATCGTCGTGGAATATTTATCGAGACGAGTACACGGTATGCATTTACATTCGAGTTTCGGCAAGCTCGCGAGCCTTACGATATTCTTGATGCACGAGAAGCTCACGAGAAAGCGACCCTCGCGAGAAATTACCAGTCTCGATAAATCGAACGCTCTAGTTAATAGGCATGCCAACACAACGGTGTTTTGCAGAAATGAAAAAAATGCGATATTTCAGTGATTATAAAAGATAATTTGATATGTAATATATATGTATAACAAACAGAAGACAGAAAATTGCAATTAAAAGGAAGTGAATTTTTTACTTAGATTTTTTTTTTTAATTAAAACATATTGTATTGTAATATGTAAACTGCTATTTTTGACCGAAAAATTAAAAGTAAAATTTTAACTGTTATTTTCCACCGAAAAAATAAAAGTTAAATTTTAACTTTTATATTTGACCGAAAAAATAAAAGTAAAATTTTAACTTTTATTTTTGACCGAAAAAATAAAAGTCAAATTTTAACTTTTATTTTTGACTGAAAATATATCGGTGAAAAAATAACAATTATTTATTGACTCTTTTGAAAAAAAGTCATAACAGTTACGGTCCCTGATAACAATACTTGAAATTTAAAATTTTGGAAAATTGGCATGAACCCGTCCACTTTAGAAAAATGTAGATTTAAATGATAAGTATAGTTTCGATATTTATAGAAATCGGACATAAATTTAACAGTAATTTACATAAATTAAAAATTGTGATATTTTAGTAACAATAAAAGGTAGATCTTGGATTTATTGGATTAATCGAATATTCGAACATATATTAACTTATGTTCAAATTATTAATCAGGGCTGTCACTGAATCCATCGAGCATATCATATACTTTGAATGCATTATTTCGTAGCTATTCGATGTCATTTTTGTAAGATCTCCGAAAATAGTGTAACGAATGATTCAGCGATATAAATAGGGCTGACTTTGACTGCCCCATATTACAACTACTTTTACGAATTTATACTTACATGTTCCGCTTGTGGGCTTGCTCAAAATGTTCGCAACGCTAATGGTACGATCGAACGTTCGATAGCAAGTATTCGAATATTCTAAGACTTCGATAAATTTGAATAATTGAAGTGCTGCAACTATTTGAATAGTAACATTCGAATGAAAATCGAACATACGATTGTCAATTATTCTAATACTTTTAATAGCCCTAAAAATCGGAGACTGTAACGGTTATAACTTTTATTCAAAAAAAAAAAACTTGAGTTTTATTTTTTGCTCTGATAATAAAGCTAAATTTATGGATGTTTTTTTTTCGTATAAAGCAAAAACTGCCGTTTCGAAATTGTGTGCGTTTTCTTTCAAATTAGGTTTGATTTGCTGAGCAAAACAAAAACGTCAAGAAATAACGATTATTTTCTGAGCAAAATTTAATGTAATAAAGATTAAATTTGATTTTCTTTTAAATAAAATTCAAGAAGAAGGATCATGTGCTAGATATGTATTAAAAATTTTCCCCGAACTTAACAGATTAAGATAAATGATACAAGTTGTAGAAAGGGAAGCCTAAGAAAAAATTGACGTAGTTTTGTCGATAAAATCAAAAATAGGAAGAAAAGAAAAAGCAGTAACAGCTTACAAAGCTTACTTGGCTCATCTCGTTTAGGCTTTGCCTTAATATATACATATAAGCTACATATTTATTGGACGTGAGTTCGAATCGCTGCAAGAAGTCTGATGAGGAGATGTGGTGATCTCCGAAATAGCTAAACCTTCTACCATTGCTGTTTTTTCTATAATTGTTACTATTAAAAAAAACTGGTCTTTAGCTCATAAAATTATTGTTTGATAAAAAAGCAAAAAACAAGAATACCGGATATTGAGAGGACAAGAATACACGTTATCTAAGCAGTTTTTGTAAGGTTAATGTCACAAATTCTTCATATTATTAAACGCCTGCTCTTTTCAATCGTCTTTTTCTTAAATCAAGATTGATGAAAAAATAACCTATACTATAATAAAACTGTAGAAAACTCGTGTCAGTACATTGAAAATTTGTACAAAAAAAAAATTTCAACGTTCTATTAAGCAGAGATTACTGCAAAATGGAGCGATTTTTTCATCTTAAAACCATGTGCTTACAGATTTTTTGTTTCACTACAGGAATTCATATTTTCTGTAAAAAAAATATTCTATGAAACTTCAACTATGTAAACACAAAAGTATATTGTTTAGGTTTACCTTCTATTAGTTATTTTTAAAGTTTTGCCACCTATTACAATATAAAAATTAATTTAATATGTAAATCAAATTAGTAAGAAAAAAAGTTGTTAGGGAAAACTTGTATTCAGAAAAGATGTCAATAGGGTTGCCATATATGTACATACATAGGTACTATCTAAATAGCAAATGCTTACAAATTTCAAATATGGTCATCAAACGCAAAATATTTTTGAGCATATAAAAAAATAAATTCAGCAGGGTTACCAGCTTAGAAAAATAGATTAAATAAGTTTTATAATTACATATGGAAAATATTAGAATTGGAGCGTCAAATTACTTCAGGCACATAAATTTGACACATTAAAGACATGAAAAGAAAATTGATGAAAAATTAAAGGAGAGTTTTCAATTCACCTATCTAGACACTTGACACTGCTTTATTTAACTTCTTTTTTTTTTTTGGTACGGTTGCCACTTTAAGTAATTTATTTTAAGTAATGATTTAATTAGCGAGGTAGTGCAGCACATGCTCTTAGTTTTTTAGTGATTTACTGGTAAAAGTGTTAGGAAAAATTACCAGCAAAATTAGTGGCATACGCATCGTCCCATGGGAATGGACTGAACGTTATGTGGAATGAGCGGATTTATAACAGGCCATGAATTGTACCGGAAAAATATATTTAAATAAATAAATTTGTAAACAAATTTCAAAATTTTTGGCATACCGAAATAGCCATTCTGAAATTCCGCTTTTGGTAAATTTACTCGGGATTGATTACCTTAAAGGGAGTTAAATATAAAATACGATAATCTCGATTTAGCTACATACTTACTCTGATGCTTAATACTTGCCCACTCACTTTTACTATTACGTAATGTCAAAATCTGCTGTGTCAGCAACTCCAATGCCAAACCAATAAAGTCATCCTTATTTTGTAGCGTACAATCGACCAGCTGCAATATGGCATATGCCAAAGCGGATGTGAGCGGCAAACAGTGTATACGTCTACTTATATGCAATACACCATAAACCTTTTCCAATTGCAAAGCTGCACATAATTCTGCAACTTCACTTACAATAAAACGCGGCACATTTACTGTTGCTTGACTTTGATCCATTATACACTCAATGCCACGATCGAGCAACTGCAAACGCTGCGAGAGTGGCACCAATTCACTAACGGTACTAACGGGCAGCTGAAATTTGTTGCATAGTACGAAACGTTGTTGGATGGCGCGTAATTGCTTCGCAATGCTATGACAAGCACCATATGGCACAATTAATTTGAAAAATTCAATCAAATGTTTTTGTTGTTCCACATCGCTATCATCAATTGGTGGGGCGCAATTCTCGAGCATCTCCTATGCATTGGAAAAATAAAATAAAAATATATTAAAAAAAAAAAAATCACGGAAAATTTTAAGAGAAAACAAGTAATAATTTTTTTTGTAAAATTCTACACATACCGCAAAAATTTCAATCACCTCCATGCACGCTTTATTGCTTTTGTCATCACTGAGCGATTTGAAATATTCATAGGCTAGTTCAGGCTTATTGCTCCGCACTAGCTGATAGCAGCAATTGAAGTTGGCGCTGGTGGCCACTTCGGGCGCAGCTTTTGTTAAAACGCGTATATCATCTAGCATATCGGGTAATTGCATTTTAACGACACGCTGCATAAAAAGTGGCAGATTGATGTCTGTGTTACTTTCCGCTGGCCAACCATATTTGACTTTCATAATTTTAATAACTTGTATTTCATATTCTGTATTGATTTTCATAGCGAGCGGATGTGTGGAATAGCGCAATTTTATTAACGAATTCGAAATCTCCGGCCAGGGTACTGGTGCACGCTGTATGAAGGACGCGAGTTAAGGACATTAACCAAAAATCATTTAAAATCATTATTCTAACATACTTGCAAAACCAACAGCGCGCACTCCAGCCGATCGTCTTCATTGTGCAGCAACTCTATGCAGGCAACAGCGCGTTCTAGCCAAGTGCTTAGTGCATTGCGATTGCCCACCAACAATGAGATGTATTGACGTAATGCGTCAACTGGAGTTTTACCTTTTTCTTGAAAAATTGGATAGAGAAAATCATTGACAAGACTTTTTAAATTATCCAAATGTACACGTTGCAATATACAGATAGCTGTTTCGTCAATGGAATCCTTTAAATAATTATCCAACGTAAATATTAAATTGTAACGTTTCTTCAACACTGACAGATCTTGCAATGCATTCACTAGATCGTGCAATTTAGCGATGTTGCGTTCGTGTTGACGGCGTACATCGCTGTAATAGAGAGAAATACCGTTTTTTATGTGAAATACTTTTAATTTAGTTTAGTTAGGGTAAAATTTTGATGTCGCTTGCCATAAGTATAAGTAAATGTTGTATACATTCCATTTGAAGCTTAGGACCAAGAATGATAGAAAATAAGATTACGAAAACGCCGGCAGCGTACACGTCACAGCGTTTGTTGCTACAGGAATAGCGAGACCAAAAGGAAGGTGACAACTGTACTTGGGCGTTTTATTTGCACTGCTACTGCTAAAAAAAAAATACAAAGCTCACATTTATTATTCTGTGTTTCCGTCCGTCAAACGAGGCAAGTACGAAGTAATGGAAGTGCTTTTGTCGTCACCTTCTTTTCTCTGCATAGTGTTCACAGAACAATATGCGGACAATTTGGGAACTAGTTATTTAGGGACCATTTCAAGACTATTTTGGGATCGGTTCGGTTCTAGATCAGAACCACTTTAGAATCTTTTTCAAGACCTCTTTGGAATCAGTTCGGGACTAGTACAGGACCACTTCACGTCAGTTTTGGAACTAATTATTTTGGGGCTAATTCATAATAATTTCGGGATCATTTGAAGACTATTTCGGGACCAGCCCGAGACTAGTTTGGGTTGTCTTCGGGCACAGTTGTGAACTAGTTCTAGCTAGATTTGGATATATTTCAGGATCACTTCGGGACCAGTTTGAAAGTAGTGCGGGACTAGTTTCGTAAAGGTATGGGTTTGGAATTGGTTTGGAACTAACAGAACTGCTCAAGGTAAATTAGGAATGCCCCGTTTGAACGAACTTGATTTATGCGAAGTCATTTCGACTAAAATTAGTAGTACAATTTTTTTAAATTTTTAGAGGTCCAAATTTGTACGTTTTTTTATAGGAATTTTTTTTTCAAATTTTTTCGGTATATTTTTTAATACAAAAATCTATGTTCTGGTATTTCATCCTGTAACATAAACCATTCACATCAAAGTCTCAAATTTTGTACACGATTTTGAAAAATTAAAAACATTTTAATCAAATTTCAAATTTTTTACCGAGTTTTCAGAAAATTGTTTAGTATGCAGATTTTTATTCCAAGGTTACCGTTGATTTTTGATATATTGTTTTGTTTTGCTTACGGCACTGCCCTTCTCTTCCATATAACGCATGAAAAAAAAATTATTTGTATATGGAAGGAAATGCGCAACACAGTCCGCAAAAAAAAAACACTTATAAAAAATCAACGTAAATTTTGAGCTACCTGAAACTTTCACATTATTGCGCTGAAACCGAAGTTTCTAAAATCTTTTTAAAAAAAGTTTGAAAATTAGATGGCCACTTTTTGAATTTTTGCATAAAAAGTGGAACTTTGATTTATACGGTTTACGCCATAGAGTGAACTATATTTGTATACAAAATGTACGCAAAAATTCAATATGAAAAACGTGGTGAATATTCAAAAATATGTGGGAGACTTAATTTTGTGTACCAAAAGTATATATTGGTTAATGTCTATTCAGCCGCATTCCCTAAAGTTAATAGAAATCCAAAAAATCTCGTTAGTTCTCGTACCCACCAATGCATAAACTGTATTTCTTCGAATATCTCCGCCACTTTAGTTGCAAATTCCAAACCAATCTCCGGCCAATGTTCAGCATATTGCAATGTACGTGTTTTCTGTATACTCCATTCGGCAAAATATGGCATCAATTTCGGATTTGTCTTACTAACAGTGGGTACGAATTGTCGCAGCCATTGCACCACATTAAATGGTTCAGTGTGACTCGGTATTAGGCCGAGTAATTGACAAATTTCCTTTTCATTCAAATGGCACATCATGGCGCTGGTGTGTCGCTTCCAAATCAAACATGCCGCTGGCATGTCTGTCTTAAAGAGAGCAACAATCATTTTGGTAAGGTTAGGATGGTAGACAAATTTCGACCATTCCGCATTGACCTCATAAGGATCAATTATAGCGAGGGTTTCAAGACGGCGTAACTGTTCATTTATCTCGAGTACATCAGCTTCATCTAGCTATAAAATAATAAAATAAAAGTATTTCAAAATTTTTATGCGCGATTTCATTATTACTTCTTCATGTAAATGTTTTAACATTTCCAACAAGTAACGCTCCAGCGCGCGACGTGAGGGCATATTAATCATGCGATTGTTTTTGAAAAATTCACTACTCTCGATATTTTTCAATAGCGCAAGTAATTCCTGGAAATTTTGTTCCAGCAGTTCTGGATTATTCTATAAAAAAAATTTAAAATGCATAAATATTTAAAAATGATACCATTATAAATTGGTACGTACATCCCCAAGCGAAGTTAACGTTAGCAGTATGCGCTTCGCTTTTGCCTCGTAAATCGGTTGTAGACACAATTCAAACTGTTTGCCGAAACTCTAGAAATTTATATCAAGTTATCATACATTGAAAGATAAGCACGCACGCCCTACTTACCTCAGCTTCTTCCAAAAGTCCTTTGGAAATTAATTTTTTAAAACGCTCACTGGGATGCGTTTCTGATACCAAAACCATTTCTATTTCTGTCGGCAGATTATTTTCATTTGTTTGTTTGCCACTAAGATAGTACAAATTAACGGAACATTTGGGCTGTTGCACAAGCCAAGCATGCTCCGAAACTTCCAACTCGCTATTGCATTTAAAAGCTGGTAAAATATTTATAATTGTAGCGTAAATATTTATGTTCTACAAACGGATGTACACTTACAAGGATACTCAACAAATTTTACCAGTCGTTCAGCGCATATATCTGCGGACTTCACCAACACCAACAACTCGATATTTTCTTCATTGCATTCCATTATGATAAGATCGTCGATTAGCAGCTCATTTGATTTTGCCATTTTAGGGAAGTATAAAGTTTTGGTTAAAGGGCAAAACTCCACCAAATGACCAGAGAACGTTAGCAGCAAGCTGAAAAAAATTTATTAAAATTAAAATACAAACCAATCGTGTCCACACACACGCACACATACATGAAATTATCCAAATTAAAGATGCGTTTTACACCGCGATAAATTTCGGGCAGCATAATCTTCGCCAGATCGTCGGCACGTTCCCTGCAAAAGACAGCATTGTGTGCGCCCGCTATATACCTGGGTGGCGGCTGTTCGAACAGCTCAGAGATACCTTGTGCTATCAACACTGATGATTCCACATCGTTCAAGCCACGTCCAGAGCCTAGAAGCCTTTCAATAGCCACTGGTCCTAACATACTTTCATCAAAAGCGATAGTCTCATTTTCGCTGAGTGATATATTTTGATTCGCCTCCAGTGGTGCTTCATTGATTTCTGCGAGTCTGTGAAATATATTTAGAGAATTGAAGCGTTCAATCAAGAAAAATGTAGCAGCTGTGAATACAACCACTTACTGATAGACACTTCCATTTGTGCAACTGATGTGAAAGCATTTCCCCAATTGTTGTATACTTGCAAATGTGCGACCGGTCATGTGTATATCCTCAGCATTTACAGTTATACTAAATAACGGCATACCTTTAATAAAAATACCATGTATTTCCCCATCACGCAACCCAACTAGAATTAAATTTCCTGAATTGGAGATAGCCACGGCATCGATATGTGCATTAAAGCTGAGAAAACTGCATTTGGCCACCAATTCATCTTCCAGCAATATTAAACTTTTATCCACCGAGATAACCACTTTTTGGTTTTGCAAGGATGCAAGCACTTGTGGGTACTCCTTTACCTACATACATATGTATGTAGATTATTAAATGTTAATAAAAGTATACAAAATTATTAATGATTGGGCTAAATAATGTACCTCTTCGCCACTTTGGATTTTGAAAATACCACGAGAGGAAAATGCGTTTGAAATGGTTTCATCTTCAACTTGCGATTGCTCGAAGTTGCACCACATATTTTTTTACTTGAAATTGTTTATGATTCTTTATTAATTGCAAAAATGTTTAAAATTTTTGGAACGCGGCTTTCCTACTTTTCAAAATCTCTGTCTATTGTGAATTATGAGAAAAAAGCCACAAGCGACATCTAGTGGTAATTAAAGAGTAGGTTATAACAGAGAACGTAAATTATATATATACATACATAATCCAGAGAACGTATATTTACAGAGTAGTAGCATCCCGCTTCATTCCTGCTGTCGTTCCGCATTTTTGGGAAAAGGTCTATTTCTCGACCAGCTCACCGCTCAATAGTTTTTCACCTACAAAGGGCAAAATTTAACATCGGTTGAGCGAAAAGAACAATTTTAGAGAAAATTAATGTACGTTCTCTGTTATCAGCTACATTGCGTCAGAGAAATTTCTTACAAGTTCTCTGGTTCCATGAGTGGGTCTATTGAGGATTTTTCGACTTTTGACAACTCACACCGACATTCGGTCATGAGCCTTCTAATTTAATTACCGTTCTCTGTAGTAAATCTGCTTTTGTCTATTCACAATGCAACTTTTGTGAACTCTTTCGTAAAGTATTCACAATGACTAACCTAAACCGAAATAAGTTAATCAGCACTTTGTGAAAATTGAGAAGCTTGTGAATGAATACAAGTGAGAAGTCTTTTAAATTCAAGACGGCGCTGAAGAATGACACAATAATATGAGAATGACACAATACTACTGAGAATTACTACATCAGGTGAGCTAAGCTGCGCCGAATTTTGACGTCTATGGGCTAAGATTTTCCACTTGTATTTATTTACAATGATTGCGAAATTAGCGATTGACAAACCGATGATTATAAGAAGTTTAACCAGTCTTTAAGAAACCGCCCCTATGAATGTGCCTCAATTTGAGCAGACAATACTTTGTAACAACTCTGGTGTCGGTCAGCTGGTTGCCAATGCTGCCGTCCTAAATAATCAACGTCATCAAGAAACCGTATATCATTCACAATAATGACAACTTCCAACCAGCCAATGACGAAGCGACAAGTGAGTGTTAAAAATTTCTCACTATTTTATTTTCACCGGTTGAGCATTAATGGTATTTAATCAACGATTTAATTAAATAATTCCAAACAAAACTTCATATTTATCAATGAAAGCAGCGCGCAAATAAAAAAGTACAACATAATCAACTAAAGAAAATCAATTGTAAGTATAAAATTTAGCCAGTCATACAACTCAAGAAAATATCTATTCCTCCCCTTGCACTTGTCTCGCTAAATCACTTGATTGGGAAAATGTTGAATGGTAAAGAAGAAATGCAAGAATTAAAAGTGCCAGGAAGGGAATGCGTGGGAACGCATATGTTTAATAGAAAACGCGAACGTAGCGAAAAAAATTGTCATAATTAGAAACCTGCTGCTGCTTTGCAACTATTCTAATAATGTCTGATCGCTGCTAATAGTTTGCTCTTATCTTTTCAGAAAATTCATAACTCAACCGCTTAAAGCAAGACGAGCCACAATGCGTGTCCAAATAATTTTTACGCTGCTTGCCTTTGTTATGGTCCAAAGCAGCATAGCGTTAAAAGAGGAGGATTGTGAAGGTAAGTGCTTGAACGAGGTTGCAATTGTGGTAAGATTGCCAACAAGGCCAATTTATTTTTGAGCTTACGTTTATGTAAATACATATGTGCTGAGAAAAGTCTGCATTTCATTTCAGTTTGCATAAAGACTGTGAAACGTTTTGCTGACACATTGGAGGAGGCTACAAAGAAGGAATATAAGAAAATTGAGGTTGAATTTAAGGATTTCTGCAAAAAGCAAAAAAATAAGGAACAAAGATTTGTAAGTGATAAGAACTTTTGCCAGGGGCGTATACAAATTTTTGTGATATTTATGTTGCTGCTTATCTCTCTAGTGCTACTATTTGGGTGGTCTGGAAGAATCGGCGACTGGCATCTTGAATGAGCTGACCAAACCGTTGAGTTGGTCTATGCCTGCTGACAAGATTTGCGAGAAACTCAAGAAGATGGATGCACAAATCTGTGATTTGCGTTATGGTGAGTGTGAAAATATTTATTTATAGTGCAGCGAGAGAAAGTGTTTATACTGTACTATAAAAGGTAGATAGTTTTGTGTTGCCTACAGATGACAAAATGCAAAAGTCGATGGAGGAAAACACTACAAAACACGGAGCTGGAATTAGAGTCAGCTATAGTATCTCTAGTTGAATTACCCCGGGGTTGTTTTTGTTATAACAAATTTAAGGAAATGCTGCTGGGGTAAAAGTTCTAGGCCGGATATAAATTCAAGTCGTTTTGGTATTGTAGAGCCGACAGTCGTGGGTATAAAATGCCTGCCATTCGTTGAACCCAGTACTTGTTTTGTCCAGGTATAAAACTCGTCTCTTAATTTATACAGTTGTTTCTATTATGTCTAGATGCCGGTGCAGCTGCAAGTGCAATCAGAAACATTGTACAACATTTTATCAGTTACAACACCAACAACTACTGACCAGCTAGAACCTTCTATAGATAATTTTTAAAGCATTATGTACATTGTACATATTCGTACAAAACTGCATGAAACTCAGCCAGTTTGATTTTCCAAAATTTTTCGTCATAAATCACTTCGGTTAATATAAAGTAATTTCTTATCAGGGGCGATTATTGAGGCTTCCAATTCGAATAAGTCTTATCACAAATTTTGATTTCGATTTTTAGCCGGTCGTCAGTATCTGCGTTATTGTGTTTAAAATTAGTATTGATCGGAATGTATACAAAATCGGTTAACATATTCTTATATTGTTTTTGTAACGGCATATAATATTTCCAATGAAGTTTCAAGGAATCTGCTGGAGTGACGTTCCTTGGCAAATTCATTGATATTAGGGTTTGTCGAAAATGCCTGGGGGAAAACCTAAATTGGAATTTTTATTTTCTCTTATGCTCAAATGTTTCCCATATTTTTAAATGGGGATAAGTGCAATTTTTTGTAGAAATGGTATAGAATCCTGGAAAATCAATATTTTTCAATTTGCAAACTCTGTTTCTCTTCAGGAGATTTCAAAATAAAAAATTCGGGTAAATAAACATGAGTATGAGTATTATATGTTTATTTACCCGAATTTTTTATATTCAACATTTTATATAAAATTATGAAAGATATCATTTTTGGGAGACTCATAAAAAATAGTTCAAATTTAATAATGTTAAAATAAACAATTCGATATATTTCCTTGAAGTTACCTGAAAAACAGCATAGTTTGCCAATTTTAAAATATTAATTTCTAAGGATTTTATACAGTTTTTATAAAACTTTGTTTTTTTAATGGATTTAAAATACATCGAAAAGTTTGAGCGAGCTCTAAATATTTTTTGACTTAAAAAAATAGAGATATTCTTTTCGCTATAGAATAGTCCAAGAGGATGAGAGCATTAAACTTCCGACTTTGCCTTTTTTTTGACCTCCCTAATTTACATACAGTGTTGGACATATCATTAGGAAAAAAATTCAATGGAACACAATTTGCCACTTACATATGTTAATTTTTTTTCAATAATTTTTTTTTTATAAATACATACATACATAAATCATATAAATAAATGTTTCAAACATTTTACGAAACTCACAAAAATTCAACAATTTCCAAAAAATTGTCATACAGTTTTTCAACTTTTTATTCAGAAAAGTCTCAAACTTAACGAAAATCACAAAAATTCAAAAAAAAAAATGCAATCAAATTTTTAAATGAGCTATTTACTGTTTTATAAAAAAATATTTAAAAAATAATAAAATAAAAAACAATTTGACTTAACGAAACCCAGACATTAGACTTAGCAAGCTAAGGTGCCAGAGACGGCATCGCAGTTGCTCAGACCAATTCGCTCATTACGGTTATTACGTCGTATCCGTTAGCTCTGCCCATATCTCAATCCTGATTTACTTTCTAGTGAGCTGCAGTGAATGTTGTAGACATTTTGACTACTTAAATAGTGTGATAACTTTTGTATAATAGCATCTTGAATTTTCGTAAGTGTTTAATTTTAAATTTAAATTTTCTTTATAGAGAAACAAATTGATTTGAACAGTGTCGACCTGAAGAAACTGAAAGTACGTGATCTAAAGAAAATTCTCAACGACTGGGATGAATCATGCGATGGTTGTCTTGAGAAAACGGACTTTATTAAGAGAATAGAAGAGCTGAAACCGAAATATGCGCACAATGAATTATAAGAAATATAAACTAAGTGCATACCTACATACTAAAAACTTAACTTATGTTTACATGTACAAGAATATTTAATTGTACTCACGCGATTATATTCTGAATGTTTTTTTTTAGTCACATTTCGATCGAAGGCATTTATAGTTTTTGCAAAAACCACAAAAAAAACAACAAAAAACAAAATTGTGATGCATGAGAAAGGAAAACATATGCAATAAATAATAAGACCACCAACGTAGTACACACGAGTTTTATTTAAAAAAGAAATGATATTCATTTTTATTCGATACAACAAATACACAACAGTACAATCGACCATGTACATACATTGGTTTTACATATAAATTCATACATTAAATTTAGTTACAATACTATTTTAAATTGAAAACAAAAATATTACAAAAAATTTGCACTAATTTCAATAAATTCATACGGTGAGCAAAGTGTTGAATAGAAATTTTATAATTTTTAGTAGAAGAGGGGAGAAAAAACGAGAGTATTATGTATACTTTAAAATTAACAGAAATTACATAAATTAAATTTATAACAAATAAATAAATTAAAAATATTAGTTGCCACTTTTGCACGAACTGTAACTTAAACTAATAACCACTTTCGCAAATGCTTTCAGGTAGAATATAAAATTTGTAGCTGTATAATTTAGATCAAGCTGCCTCACGGTTTTTTTTTAATATTTTATTTTCATCTTTCGTTAAGTCGCTCCAATTATTGCTATTGTCTCTCCTTAACGGCGATAGAGTTGTTTGTTGTAGCGTCCCCGTTCGTTCTCCTGCAACAAAACTGTGTATTCGCTGTAGACAACGCACCAGCAGTAAGTGAGAATTGCTGTGGAAAATTGAGAATTGCAAAAAAAAAAAAGTAATCAGTTTTAATATATTGCACATGATTGTAGTTAGTAGTAGATGGATGGAGAGTAAAAATCATGGTAATCTTTTAGGCTTTTGGAGAAAATATACTACAGTGCTTATCATAACTATACGGCAGAGACTTTTTTAGACAAGATTCGATACTTAATTTTTTACTTAGTAATTTTTTATCAAAATGCAGCATATTTTCATCAAATTGTAAACATTTTCAAATGGAATTTTTAGAATATTTTTTCGGCAAGTTTTAAAGTCTCAAAAATTGCGTTGGTTTTTGATAATTTTTTATGCTGACGGCTTGAAATTTTGATGAATATTCGGTTGCATTTTATTAGAATTTGCACAAAGTTTGAAAACTGGATTTATACGTTTTTTGTTGAAGAATAAACAGTATTTTTTATTAAAACCCAGTTGAAATTTTAAAGTTAAACAAAAAATTTCCTAGCAGTCACAGTAAAGGTGAAGTTTGTTGATAATTTTTAATGGGGCATCTGCCAAAAAATCAAATTATATCGACTCCAAATAACGCTTGGTTTTGAATAGAACGAATATGACGTCAAATGTTGTCAGTGGGATGAAAACAGCCTAAATTTTGACATATTTTGATTTGCCCCTAATGCAAAATTATATATTCTCGACATGCTGCTATTTCGTGTCATATTTTGTCGTCAAATATTTGACCTAACGAAAACCTATTATTAGAGGTATTTTTTGCTTTCAACTACACAAAGCTTGTTAGATTTGAATTAAGTCGAACCATAAATATGGATTTTTTGAAAGTCTCTGGCCATTTAATGGATTTTTATATGTACATATTTCCCATATTTTTTCGTAGAAGTATTTCTCGCCACACCCAAATTATACGTTTCTAATTTCAAGAAAATCTGATTAGAAATAGAGATTTTCTGATAAAATCGCCTTTAGCGCCACCTAGCGTTTCATAATTGTATTTACAATCGATCGAACGATAAATACGGATTTTTTGAATAACTCGACTCTAGCGCTACCATTTAACAGATCCAAGTTATCTTATCCATCTAATTATTAAGCGAATCAATTAATCTTTAGATCCTCGCATAAGGCATCTCAATTCGGATTTTCGGCAGCTAGTAAAGAGGGGAGCAATCTCGCCTCTGATGTGAGTAAATTTTGGTCAAACTTTAGGGCCTTGTGAAATTCCATGGAGCGCGATGAGAGTCCTGATACAAGATTATACTTCCTCATACCCTGCTTGCTTATTCCAAATCCATCCAGAAGTCTACACCAAAATCCGCGAGCGGGGCTAAGTTTTCGGAAAGACAAAAACCTTCAAAGTCATTAGCACCGATGAGATAAGTGCGTTGATGCCAGAGAAATTGGGTCCAATATGGGTACCCTATCTTATTTAGGTCTACAATCATCATTTCTGACGTGATGAGAGCATTAATTTTGAGTCCATGAAAACTAGCTAACAAAAAAGAATCTTATCCGTCCCCACCACAGTCGGGTGCGTCCACACATTGTGAGGAATACAAGACATTTACAACATTCAAAATGGCGGCGGCTAATATGAAATGTCACAAAAGGCCTATTATTAAATGACAGACAGTGATTCCGGGACGTGAGAGAATGAAGAAAACCCGGCAAAAAATTTCTGAATGAGGATAAAGAAAAAGGTCAAGCTGGATGTAGGTATCTTTCTATCGATGATACCTTATTCTAGTATGTCTCTGAGACATAACCAGTAAATAAAAGTTAAAACAAGGAATTCGCCAGGATAGTATCCTCTCACAATTGCTGTTTAACTACCACATCCTGAAGCTTCCTTAATAACCGCCGTCTTTAAATGCAGGAAGAAAATGTTTACATCAGATTTCCTAAACCTCAACTCATGCGTCGATACTACTATAGTGGAAGATATAATTTGTATATATACTTATTTTGGTGCCGATTGGGGACGGTTAGACATACATACAAGGATATAAAATAGGATGTGTTTGAGAACAAAATACTGAAGATGACACAACGCAGAAACCGTTTTGTGTCCAAACAAATTTCGACAATGGACGACGGAAAATCGTGTATATATATATATGTATATCCTTCTGTCGGAAAACCCCAAGAAATATCATATACTTTTTTTTTTGAAAAATCAATGGAAATAACAAAATGTTGAATAACTATAAAAAATGGCGGTAACTTTGGATTGTCCCACATTAAATATACATTAGTTTGAATAGTAGCAATTAAAAAAGGTTCATGTTACAATATAAAAATTTATTTCTGAACATTTTTCAACTCCATTTCACGTACCTGTTGTGATCAATCCGAAAACAAGCCACAGTATGCCGGTCACCAAATAATCGTCAATGAAGAATTTCACGGCAGTGTAAATCACCGATACCAGCAAACCGATAGCAATCATGATGCCCAAAACGACCCATGGCATCATTAAATAGTGATTTCGCTAAAAATGAGTAGTTTTAATGAGGAAATAAATTTTATGAGAAAAAATATTTGAATAGAAACATTTTAAACTACTTCTTACTTCACTGCAATTAACATGTTTTTGTTTTTTTTTTTGTCTCCATTTCATCAACTCACCTTTATTACGCCGATGATCATTAGCAGGGATATCAGTATGGTCATACAAAGATTTATTATTAATATAATTTTAACAATATCCTTTGGGAACCAATCGAAATCAATTGTATTGAAATCAATGCGTAATGTCAAACTAATAATTATTGTTATAATTGACAAGGTAATCGCTAGGAGGCCGGCAATGATGGAACCATTTCGTAGCGATTGACAGAAACAGCAGGATTTCAAAAGTGGATTAGCCATAGTTGTGAACTGCAATAAGGAGAAAAAAAGAAAAATTAATTAAAATAGATGTATTTTCGTACTGAAATAATTTGTTTAAAACTTAGGTTTTCATATTTTACTATTTCATATAACTAGTATGTATGTATATATGTTTATAATTTAACTAAATTCGTCTTTTAAAGGTGGCAACCCTCTATAAGCAAAAAGCCTTCTCCTCAGCGAATCGATCAGTTTGGTACCCATATTTTCATATTTCATATTTGGAACTTAATTCGACTTTTGAAACAGGTGGCAACCCTCTCTTAAAATTTGGTATGAACTTTCTCCTCGCCGAGACAAACCGTTTGGCACACATACATACATATTTTAATATTTCATACAACTCACGTATAATGTAATTGGATTTTACTTTTCAATCAGATGGTAACCCTTCTCCTTAGCTAAACAAACCGTTTGATAATCATATTTTAACATTTTACATACTTGTTCACAATTTAATAAAATTTGACTTTTCAAACATATGGCATCCCTCTCCAAAAACTAGGTACGGAACTTCTCCAAGCCGAGACGAACCGTTTGACACAAATATTTTAATATTTCATATAACTTGTGTATAATTCAATTAATTTCGACTTTTGAAACAGTTGGCAATCCTCATAAAAATAAGCTATGAACCTTCTTTCCGAGACGATAATAATAATAATAATTCATGTAACCTGTATATATCTTAATTAAATTTGCCTTTTCAAACAGCAGGCAACCCCCTCACAAGCATAAAATATAATTTACGATCTATTATCATACCTACCAAACATACATACAATATTTCAAAAAGTCGGCCCAAACGTTTCGGAGGAGTTCGACCATAAAAGCGGTGCCAGGAGATTTTTATATATAAGATTAATTGATACCTGCGACTTTGCCTGCGTTGCTTACTTTTTTCCATATATGCACATAGTATGTACTTCCATCAGATTTTTAAAGTTAAATGCAGATTCGCTGAAATTAAGTCTCATCGCACCCCCGTTATTCCTTTATAATTTCATGAAAATCGAATCATAAATAAATATTTTCAGAATAACTCGCCTCTAGCGCCATCTAGCGCTTCCATTCTTCATAAATTTATTTATGTTTGCGCCAGCAGCATACCTTTTTAACCCTCTGCGACTGACGTGGTAGTCTGACAGACACCAATAAACATGAAAATTAGTTTTGCGCCGTTATTTTGCGAAATTTTTCTCCGGCGCTCTCGTTACCTTCATATTGCATACTCACGAGCAGTTTAGTGTGTTGAAAGTGATCAAAGTGAGCACACACGTTGGTCTGAGCGGAAAAGTGTCTACGGGTCAACCACGTCAGTAATAAGGTAGGTGTCTGAGAGACTACCACCTCAGTTTTTATGTAATATTTTTGTGGCATCACCTTAATAGCAAGTCAGTTAAATTGTTTTGATACTTTATATTTCTTGTTAGTTTTGCTTTGATGGATTGCTCAAGCGTAAATCAGCGCCCTCATTGTTCTAAGAGAACTTCATCTGGGACTTTTAAAAGCCGGGAAGAGCAGATACAACAGTGGTTGGAGGAGGAAAGCGAGCACGAGTTCAGCGATATCGATTTAGAAGAAAATGACCCGAATTTTCAGCCAGATGCTGAACTCTTGGACGACGATGAAATTTCAGATGAATTTTCAACTGCGGCTATGTCCATCTTGGAATCTACACCTGAAGAGATGCAACAGGAATGTTCAAGCGAGTTTTACAAGGGTAAGAAGGGGTTTAGGTGGAATAAAAATGAACACCCAAGAACAAGCAGAACCGCAGCTCACAATATTGTAAGATTGCCAGGCCGTTTACATACTTCTAATTTTGAAGGATATTTGGAGCTTTGGTTGAAACTATTTGACATGTCCATGTTGGAATGTTTGGTTAAATACACTAACCAAAAGCTTAGCAGCTACAGAGCACAATTTAAAAATAGTACAAAGGTAGAGCTTATGGACACAAACATAACAGAAATGAAAGCGTTCATTGGCCTTATGTACTATACTTCAGTTTTCAAATGCAATGACGCAGATCTTCGAGCAATATTCGCCACCGACGGCACTGGCCATGAAATATTCCGCTGCGTGATATCTCGATTCCGGTTTTCTTGCTTAATCAACTGCCTCAGATTTGATGATTCAACTACTAGAAAGGATCGTCTGCAAGAAGATCCACTGGCTCCTATATCAAGTTTTTTCAATAAATTCATTTCAAACAGTCAATCTCAATATACTCCCGGACCATACCTCTGCATCGATGAAATGTTGCTGCCGTTTAAAGGTCGCTGCAAGTTTATTATTTATATGCCTCAGAAACCAGCCAAGTATGGCATTAAAATATTGTTGTTAGTTGATGCTCGCACATACTATATTTACAATGCCTATATTTATTTCGGGAAAAACTCTGATGGAATAGGCCTGAGTGAAGAAGAAAGAAAACTATCGGTACCAACTCAGTCCGTTTTAAGACTTGTGAAAGTGGTCGAATACTCAAATCGGAATATTACGGCTGACAATTGGTTTAGCTCTATCCCACTTATGGAAATTCTATTGAAAAAAGAATTAACTTACTTAGGTACACTAAAAAAGAATAAAGCGGAGATACCACTCTGTTTCTTACCAAACAAAAATAGAGAAGTGGACAGTTCCTTGTATGGGTTTACGAAAGACTATACACTATTATCATATGTACCAAAAAAAAATAAAGCGGTTCTGATGATTTCGTCTTCTCACCATAATCAAGATATTGACGCTGACACAAAGAAACCGGTTATGATAGCAGATTACAACCATACTAAAGGCGGGGTAGACGAAGTAGACAAAAAGTGTTCGATATATTCATGCAGTCGTAAAACTCGTCGTTGGCCTATGGCAGTTTTTCAAAGACTATTGGATATGATTGGTGTTAATAGCTATGTGTTATACCAAATGTGTACTAATAGTGACGAAAAAATGAGGAGGAAAACTTACATGCTCAATCTGTCTAGGGAACTGGTGTTAGATCACATGAAGCTTAGGGTGTATAATGAAAGGTTGCCAAGAGAATTGAGAATGACAATAACCAGGGTTCTCGGTGAAGATTTACCCCCTCCCCCACCAACTGTCCAAACAAATCCAACTAGAGGCAGAAAGCTTTGCTATATATGCCCAAACAAAATAAAAAGGTTAACCAGGTATTTATGCTGTGATTGCTCGAAGCCAATTTGTCTCCAGTGCTCTAAGCCACTTTGCGAAACCTGCCAAAATAACATGTAACTGTTATAAAACGTTTTATATTATCTTATTTTTTCGAGGCTGATTAGATTTAGTGCCATCAAATGTAAATTTAAGCTGATTTTCAAAGTATTTATAAGAAAAAATATATTTTTTTTTGCGTAACTATGAAATTCATAACGGCATGTTTAACATGAAATATCTTTTTATTTAGCCGCTGAATTTTTATTTTTTTTCGATAGACTGATGAACTGTAATGTACACTAAAATAAGTTTAAAACTTTTGGTGAAAAAATTATACTATGAAATATTTTTATGTTGTTTATATATATATATAAGTTTTTCAAGGTCATTTTACGCCATGTAAAAAAATAAGTTTTAACATGAATTGAATTTTTTAAATAAAAACAAATTAGAATAAATAAAAACCTTTATATGTGAACTTTATACAGGGATACTTTCACTAGGTTCACACAACTAGACGAAAAAAGATAAGCCGTCGAAATGGTGTCTGGTGGACTACCACGTCAGTAGAATAGGGAAACTTAATTCACGTCAGTCACAGAGGGTTAATATCATCAAAACTGAACCAAATGTAGGGTTTTTTGAGTAACTTGATTCTAGAGCCACCTCTTCGCAAAAATCTTTCATATCGCACCAGGAGCATCTTTTTGATATCATCAAAATGGGATTATAAATAAAGATTTTCTGAATATGTCGAATCGTGCGCCACCTAACGGATTAAAATATAGCCTATGGCCGTGTTACGAGGCTAGGGAATATATTGTTTAAATTTGGTTGATATCCGTTTTGTGGTTTTTGAGCCAAATTGTCACAAAGAAAACGGGTACATTTTTGTATATACATATACATTATATACATATGTACATATACATATAGAATATATAATGAATAACAACAGGTGAACTTGACATAAATAAAAAGATGAAAGGTCTTTGTGATATAATGAATAACATTTAAATTTTCAAATGACTCACAATCCGTTCTTCTTATTTTTTTTTTTTTTCCATTGCAAATCACAATGCGCTCTGCGATAATACTGAAGTGGCGATGCTAAGCGGTGATAAATTTAAATAAACAAATGTGCAAAAATTTAATAAATACATACATACATTTGCATTTACTTAGATATGCACATATATGTAGTATAAATCAGGGGTGCAGAGAGAATGGTTTGCGGGGTTAACTTTTACTTTAGCGTTCCCAAAGAAAAAACGTTATAAAAATATGAAAGCGATAGCAATATACGTAAGCTACAGGGAAAATGGGCCCTTACTATCTCTACTATTTTTCATCTGCTCCTCCCTTCCACGTTGGGTCTCACCTCTCGGAACACTCACATTGCACTTCCACGATGACGAACCACCTCCAAGTCACACCAGAAGGCATCTCGCGAGCTTGTGGACAATATCCGAACCTATACATACCAGCCAACCACTGAATCGGACAACGTGCAGACAAGTCGTAAACAAAATTCACCGATAGATAATCACCATCTTCCCAAACTCTCACCCTTTGTATGCCACAATTGGAATAAAACCATCACCTATTGCAGACGGGGAGTTTCAGCTTCCTCGTGAGTTCCGATCTGGATACTGTAGTAGACTTAACTCCTACTTATCCCGACATCCCCATCACATGTCGATTATGTGGAGAGTCTCAAAGCAAAACCAATAATCTACTCACGTGCCACCTAAAACCTACTCATCCAACACTCCTTTCCGTATGGTCCGACCTCGTCGAAACAGCTTGATTCCTGGGCCACCCTTTAGGTGAGTTTCAAGAGCCGCTATAACAAAGAAAACATCATCTATACTTTCTTTACTAGATTGAGTTAAGTCTCTGACCCTTGGTACAATTTTTGTCTTACATTACAAATCTGTGAATTTAATGTTTTTTATTAATAAAAATATGTACATATCGAGTCATAACCGCGAAAAAAAACGTAACAAAATTTTTTTTCAAAATTTTCTCTTCAATGTAGAAATTATCCGAGAGCATCTTGATGAATTTCTGCATTGAACAGAGAAAATTTTAGGACTCGATATGTGCATGACAGATTGTATGGTTACTAAGCAGAAGCTTGCTTTTAATTTTGAGACTATAAAATAAAACCATCCTATCCCCCAAAGCTAATATCTGGATACGCCTCTGGTATGAACATTGGGAGGATTATTTAAAATAAAATGAACTGTTTTTCCCTCAATCACGGTCAAAGTTCTCACATATATGTATGTAAGTTTTGGCCCCGATTGGAAACGGTTAAGGTATGCCGCACAAGAGGCAAAGTTCAGATTACCCCATGAAGACTCAAAAATTCGTCTATAGTCGTATCGTAGTACGGGTTGAGGTTGAAGAAATCGTATATAAAAAATTGTTTTCCTACATTTAAGAATTACCCTAATAAACTTATGTACATAAGCTAAACAAAAAATATTTTTGTGTTTATATTTTTTGTTTTTTGATACTGTGCATACTCAGATGACCAATAACTGAGTTTAATTTGAATGAATTCTGTCAACATTTAAACACCACCGCTCGTAGTTATTAAACAAAATTACCCAATTTACTGTATCCGCTCGTTGGTAAAATCAACAAACAACAGTTTAACGACAACATACCTCCTTGCTTGCTGCGCGATCTGCAATGCCTGGCTGGTTGGTTGGTTGGTTGGTTGGCTGGTTGGTTGGCTAGTTGGTTGGCTAGTTGGTTGGCTGGTTGGCTGACTGGCGTCATTCAAATTGTCGATAGCAACGTTCAAAATTCGATTAAGCCAACATTAAGTTCACGCTTCCAATTACAAACTGTCAATCGCCAGCAGGCGCACCAAGCGGTATAAATGTTTTTCTTTTTGATCTTACTCGTACGTTTGGTGATCACTTATCAAAGCGAAAAAAAAAAAACACAAACAAAATGTATTTTAATCGTGCAACATGCCACCGCCAGTATGCAAATGCATAGCGCTCCGAGGCATGAGTATGAAAATATTTATATGTATGTATATGTAAATACGTAGTGCAATTTGTGATGCATTCAACTGATGAATGAACAGAGCCGTCACCGCGAGCCAGGCTTAACTTATTGCTAGTAATAAAAATGAGCTAATCGCCTGGGTAAGCGCTCATGTTGGCAAGTTTGTTTTGATTATAGTACAAATAATTTAAACTCTTATGTGTTTAATAAAAAATTAAAAAACATACCGAACATAGTAAGGCATTTACTACGGTATTTTAACATCGTTCAACTGACCGTTACAAGTTATACATTATTTGTTTTTATAACTGTTTTTTGTTTTTTAAATTAGTCAAAGGGGGAAAGGGCAGAGGAGTAGAGATGTATTATAATTTTGATTCGATGTTTGTAAGTATACGAAAAAGAAGGTATAGATCCATACCCAAGTATACTAAAATGATCAGAATTGATTTATCCAAGCTCATCTGTCTGTCTCTAGTCCCTAAGTTTTAGAGATGTTTAAGTAAAACTTGGCAAGCAGATGTACATATTTCTAAAATGTATTCATCATATGTCGGCACCGACCAGATCGGACATTATATGTACATATATCTACATACAATACAACTGATTGCTCAGATATGAGGTTTTCCAACACAAATTCTACACCAAAGCAGCTAGGAATATGAAAATTGGCAATCATTTCTCGTATTGTTAATGAAAAGCGTTTAAAGAAAATTATTAAGATCATCATTAAGAATATTATAACTAACAGTTTCGATCAGCTGATTGTTCAGATATGAGTTTTTGCTTTATAACTTCTACACTAACGCAGCTAAGGACAATTATAATTAAAAAAAAGTAAAAGTATACAATGAAAAATCATCAGGGTCGGGTTTCTATAACTTATGGCTCCCATACAACTGATAGTTCAGATATATGAGGTTTTGCTTTAAAACTTCGGAAAATCCGTAAAATTACTTATCAAATCTTACCAGGTTTAGTGAGAAAATCATCAAGAATCGGTTTTGGTTGGAGACTTTAACGTCTTAGCATTCCTTGGAATGCAATTGAGCCAACTTGAGCTAAGCTACAAAACATCAAACTACGATTGATTAGTTATTGATGAGTTTTACTGCAGACAGTATAAGGGCAAAAACTTATGGAACCTCCTACAATGACCATGACGGGATATTTGTTAATTCTAACGTTTAATATCATCACATTTCCATATGTATCCTAATATTTAAATTTTTCTCCAAAAATATAATTTATTTTATTATAGTTACTTTAGTTTATTTTAGTGTTTTCAATTTTATATGAGAAAAATAAATATTGAAATTAAATTTTTATATATTCACGAAAGGCATGTATGAAGGATTCGGTAGGGCCGAAAACAGCACTTCTTTACTTGTTTTAAATAGATTTAGAAATCGTTATATTCTATGATTATAATATTGGCATATGCAATAGTTTACTCAGTTAAAGATATTCCAAAAATATTTCCCTGAAATACATTTGTGCTTTTTCTGAAATTCATTTACCTTTTCTGAAATAAAACTGTGGTTTTCTGCATTTCATTTGAAATGTTATTGCAAAATGTTTAGTTTTTATCCGCGGCATTCGATTTAACCATGTTAATTTTTATTTTTTCGACTTGTGCTCAATTGGGTTTGCCATTTCATTGCAGAAGAACGCCTGCAAATTGTATAAGGAACTTCGAAAATCATAGTTCAATTCGGAAATGTTATTGCGTAGAACAGGGCTATTTTTGGCTTAAAAAACATGCCAAGAAAACGTTTGACAAACGCGATATTTATAATACAAGATTGCGGCTTCCCGTGGCGAAGTGACAAATCTCGCTTTTAGTAAACAAGAATACGGGAGAGAGAAAATTTAATAACTTCCAATATTTCAGTGAAAAAAGTGATTTAATGGGATTTAAAGGTTCTAAAGTGTAAAAATATTGTTTTATAGGTAAACATTTAATAAATACATTTGCAAAATACTAAAACAAGTGGCTATTTTTTCTAATTTGTAAAAAAGCTTTGGTTAGTTGAATTTGAGAATTGTCAAACTCGGCAAAACCAAAGTAGCGGTACCTCTGAAGGCGTCACTTTCTGCATTCAGTAAACCGTAAATCGATTAAACACCGAGATTTTTGTTGGCCTCCCTCTAGTTCGATGGATTGACGTGCTAGGCATTTCGTCGTCAGATACCCGCTTGCCGGTTGTCATGCTTCATTACTAATTTAATAC
This sequence comes from Anomoia purmunda, assembly GCA_951828415.1. Lineage (NCBI taxonomy): Eukaryota > Metazoa > Arthropoda > Insecta > Diptera > Tephritidae > Anomoia > Anomoia purmunda. Next base: position 24,128,076 of record OX639993.1, read on the forward strand.
AATGATTAGAGGCTTGACGTTTACTTTTTTCGTATACTTCTATGCTGTTCGTTTTACTACTTAATTCTTTTATAATAGACCCAACAAAAGTCCCTTTTAGCCTCTGCAGCTTCAGTTTAGAGTTTTGTAGAGACTTTGTTACAATACACTAGAAAATAAATATAATTGAATTTATCTGCAGTTCGTAGCTAAAAAATATTTCAACAACAAAAAGCGGTATTTCTGTTTTACTTGCTACTACACGTATTTCACCTAATGTAGTTACACTTAAATTGATACAGAAAATAAAAAAAGCAGACAGGGCCAGAAAGGAATGTTGAATTTAAGTTAATACTAAAAAAAAGAACCTGCCTTAATTTCACGGGAGATATTTTTGGAGCTTTGGAAAAAAGGGTCATAACATAAACTTGACGGAAAACATGCAGATCTAACAACTTTTAGGAAAAAGGTTGTGTTCATACCTAAAATTAAAATACCTTTCGTTAAAACACAAGAAATAACTAGCGACCGCTTTATTTATAGACAACACAATCTAAAATATGACAAAAAATACACATGAACTACTAATCCGTAATTAATACAATTTATGTGTTCTTAACCTCTGGAAAATTCTCTATTAGGTATATCTGATTCATTGAACTCTTGCATGAAATCGATTTTTTCTAATTTTTTGCGAAGGAGTCTTGTATTATATCATTTTTATACGGTATAACATTAACGAAGGGCACCACGCCCATCTCCCAGGTTATATTTATTTTTCAAAACTTTAAAAAGTGCAATACCTTGGTAACTAAAGAAGCTAAGCTAAGTTTGATGCTAGGGATCATATTATGGTAGAATATATGTATGTGAGTATCAACATTTAGTCGATGTCGCCCCGTCAATTTTATTCTATTAAGTATTGTATAATTCCTTGGAATACTTTGATATCACACTGATTTGGGTGCTGGGCTATAGCCACATTGCAGCAAACTGCATGGATGATGAGCTCGCTCGGCAGGGCAGCCAGGAAGTCATTACTGCAAGCAAGGAGAGCGGTGTGGGGGCTCCTCTGGCCGCCTACGGACATCTGTTGGACAGATCTTTCCACTCAGCAGCCCTGCCTTTGCGAAGCTACCTAGGCTCCTACTTTATTAACATCCCAGAAGAGCTCTCTGGGGTGGAAATTAGTAGTATGCAGGACTTCATTTTGGGTATGCAGCGTTTCTCCAATTAATTATGATTTCTACGTTAACGTTCTAACCTAGAAGTGGTATCACTTAATATGTCTTAGTGAGTTCCCTCTGCATTGACTACCATATCAACCCAATCTAACCTATCGTATAATCTTCGAAACAACTTTCGTCAAAATATACCCTAAATAAATTTGTTACACATTCATTTTAACTTATTAAGCATAATTTTGAAAATCAGAGAAATTGCTTTAGCCCTCAGCCCAGGTGTTATAAAAAGGAGATTTCGGAAAACTAAAAAATACGCAATGCTATTTTAATGAACAATAGCGCAATTTCGGGAACTATTTTCTGATACCAATTATATCAGATGACAACTCTCTTTAATGTATATTCTATATGTTAATCCAGCTAGTTAGCTCTTTATGTGCCAAATTTTATATAAAGCCCTTTAGCTGTTTGGCCGTCAAACAATAACAAACATACTTACACATTCACTCACCCACAAACATGGACATTTATAATGGGCCCGTTTTAATGTAACCTAGTTGCAAAGGAACACTTGGTAGGATAACGAATTGCATGTAAAGCAACAACACTAACTCGGAAAAATATGCGAGTTGACCCAACTCGGTTAAATGATATCCGACCCGATCCGAGATGTAGTGTTTGGGAAGTGAAAAAACTGCGCTGTTGTGAATTAGCCCTAAGAAAATACATGGGGAATTTAGATATATGTAAGACTTAATTCGTTTTTATTTGCCTAGTATTTGTAAATATATAACTACATAAACCTAAAAATTGCCGGCACAACCGTTTTCCGTTCCTAAATAGCACTAAACAAATCGCAACTTTTAAGAAAGAGGCTAACAAGGTTGCTTTTGCAATTAAAGGAAATTTTATCCGAGTTAGAGCGTTCTTTTACAACTCGGTTACATTAAAACAGGGCCAATATTAGTAGGATTAATAAATTCTTGCACAACTACATTTTTCTTAATATGTTGGCCACCTTATTTTTCAGTAGAAGAATCAATTTCTTGAAACTATAAAAATTTCTATTCTACGTCTTTTTTTTTACTCTAAATATTTTATGATTCAAGAACAACACATCTGACGCACAAGGCAATCAAAATGAGAAATATTATTCGTACATCCATGTTTACTTTACATTTCGCAACAAAACATTGAAGTGCGGAAATCTTTAGTATGCGTCTGTGATGGCCACACCTTAAGAAAGAATATCAATGCGCAAATCAGAATACGAACACTTTATAAGGTAAGAATATCAAAGGTAGGGGGAAAATCAGAAACGGAAACAGAAGGCGACGGACTGAAGGCGCGATATGCGAAGCAACTGAAGCGGTGCCATAAATTCTATACACCTTTGTAGTAAGTGGATTCACAAAGGCATGCCCCGCACTCTATGGTACTATTTACATACAAAATATTGAATGAGTAAAGATGCGATTTTGATATGGATCGTACGCACTCATCGCAACAGATACAAAGATGCGCTTACAATTCGCAAAATGTGTAATTTATTTTGTAATTTGTTTTTTTTTTTGTAATCGCCAATACCTATTGATCGACCGACCATCTGGTCAACAACTAAGCTGTGTGCACAGGCGACGGCTAATCGAAATCGAATCTCTACAATTAAATGTAGCTGGAGTCAAAAACTTTAATAAACGACGACAGAATGAGGCCGCGACGCTAACAACAAATTACGGACCAAACAACAAGAAGTAAGTCACCCCCCGCGAACTATCGAACTGCGTGTCTGCTAGACGAGTGTGCGAGTTAATGAACTAATTGCCACCGACGCCAAACACATAGCCAGCTAAGGCAGCTAAAGCGAGCTGATCGCAAAAAAATTAAAATATTTATGTTGATAAAAATCAATTTAAAAGGAAGGCATTGGTGGCCCCGTGTGTGTGTGTGTGTGTGTGAAAATGTTTGGAACAGATACAAGGCTTGTTAGCCACCGTGTGTGTGGTTGCGGTTGCAGACTGGGTCGCCCAAATTCGCACTGGGCTGCGATCTTACTCGTATTCTATTTGCGCTCGGCGGATCGTCTTGTCTGATCGAAAATTGCGTAAGTAGCACGCCTACACATTTACAAAAAGTTTTGTTTTTCCTTTGCTGTTCTATGTTTATATGCACTATGTATGGAATATGTTCGTTTTGGGTTATTAATTTGGATTGTTTACCTTTCTTTTATTTAAATTAAAGTGAATTGTGCGTAAAAATGCGAACCCCCCTTACGCTGTGTGTTATGGTTTTTTTTTTCGTTGAGCTTCAATATTCTGCTTTTACGCAATTTTGCTTCTTTTTTTTAATGGTATTTATCTCCTGTTTTGTGTTATTTCTACTGAACTGTTTACCTAATTTTGGTAGGCAAGGCATTTTTTTTATTATTTCGGACAAGTGCTGAAAATCGTATGACTTGAAATCGGTACGATTTGCTAAGTACGTGAGACTGAAAATAATGATGTTTGTAAAATTTTCAATGAACAAAATCAAAAGCTTCCAAATATCGGATTATGTAAATGTATATTTTTTCATGCCCTCTCTGAATCTGTGAGCGATATCTCTAAATATTATAATTAATAATTATTTTAGATTTTAATCAATCGCTCAAAAAAGTAATCATATATTTAGTTACTCTTTTTTTTTGTTTTCGTGTGGTATTTTTTCGCTCTAAAATAATGATTTTATTCATGAATTGCTATTGTTTTTAATTAAAAATTATACTTGTTTTATGAGTTTTTATTTTTTTAGTAATATATATTTGATCGAAAGTAAAACTAAGCTTTTGAGCGGTATTTTATATCCCACAAATTACAATTAATTGTTGACTTTTATTTTTTTTTTGGCGAACAACTCAAAACGCCAGACCGTCCTCCTAATAACTGTTTAGTGGCCAGGTTTTTTATATCATAAGCTAATAATAAGCTGCTATGCTGAAAAAAAAAAACAAAAAACGAAGAAAACGTCAGCGTACGTTGATGACGTTATATTTTTTCCTTAAAAATTAAAAAAAAAAATCGATGATGTTATATAACTCATTTTATTAGCAAATAGTGAATTTTCAATTCAGAATATTTAGCAAATCGTACAAGGGCGAACGCAGGGTAGGGCAGGGGGGAAGGGGAACGCCCACCTCTGCAGCTTTTATTTAAACTATGATATAAATTATGAATTACGAAATGTACATCAAATTTTTAAAATTTTCTATTAGGATTTCTGAAAATATCAAGATATTTGATGAAAAAAATTTTATTCATAAAAAATTAATATTTTTAATCAAAAAATAATAATTCACAAAATAACATTTTTTCCTTAAAAAAAAAAAAAAAAATCATCAATGATGTTAATAATTTTAATATCAAGCAATGAATTTTCAATTCAAAATATTTAGCAAATCGTACAAGGAAGTACGTAGGGTGGGACAGCTTCGATTTAAATTATAATATAAGTTATGGATTATGAAATGTCGGAGAAGCGTTTAAATAGTAAATAATTAAACTGAAATAAAACTAAATTATTGATAACACTACTCTTGTTAACTTTATGCTGAATTTTATAGGATTGCGTATGCTGAGTGTTCCTAGAAAAATTATATCCGAAAGTGAAGAAGGAATAAAAAAAAAAACAAGCTTAGAAAGATTTTCTGAAGATTCTCGTCGTCTTATTTTGAATTAGATTCATTTCACTTTTGGGTTGATATCAACTTAATATAAATAGTAGTCTACTATCTTGATGTACAAATGAGTTTGCGTCCCCCTTATCGAAGTTCTGTGTATGCCTTTTACGATTCCATCTATATAGACTTAAATTATTTAATTTGAAACATAGAACGTGAATTGTCTTTTTTAATTGTACAGAACTAGGCAGTCTGAGACGACAGAGAAACAGCTTTATACGTATTTTTAATCAGATAGAATATGTTTTCTTTTATCGGGCACTTGGAAGCCGTCAATCTGGGTAAGTGTTCTTGTGAAGCTCTAATAATACAACAACAACAATCAGAGCATGAAATCCATACTGAAACGTAAGACCAATTATACGTAAATAGTAACAATAGGCGGGGTTTTTTTTTCGTAATCGACCAGCAAAAGAACACTAAGTAGGATAACTAATTGCATGCAAAGCAACAATACAAACTCGTAAAAATATGCGAGATAAGCTAACTCGGTAAAATGTAAGTAAGTAAAAAAAAACGACGCTATTGTGAATGAGTCCGAAGAAAATACATGGGAAATTTCATTTTAACATTCAATCCGTTTTTATTTATGTAGTATTTTTAAATATATAACTAAATTAACAACAAATTAGCCAACTACAACTATGTTTTAATTTTTAAAGACCATTAAACAAATAGCATGTTTTATGGAAGATGCTAACAGGGTTGCTTTTGCAACTAAAGAAAGTTTTATCTGAGTTGGAGCCGTCATTTGCAACTCGGGTAAAAAGAAACGGATCTATTGTGCTCCAATTTAATCAGTTAATACTTTGTAACTACTCTGTTTTTTGTTGTCAACTCGGTAAAGTGGTATCCGACCTGTGATGTAGTGTTGTTAAGTAAAAAAACGACGCTATTGTGAGTAAGCCCTAAGAAAATATGTACATGGGAAATTTCAGTTAAAACTAAACCTATTTTTCGGTAACAAAAAAAGCAGACATAATTTAAAAGTAAACTAAATAAACAGCGAACCTCACACATAGAAAACATTTAATGCAAATTATATAAAAGCAAATTCCAAATTTTCGTGGGCGGAAAAGTTGACTGCCTAGGTAGCTTATGATTTCGTACACAACCACGTCAATTTCAGTGTTCATAATATAAAATTAAAAAAAAAAAATAAAACAGCAAACAACAAAAATAGAAATAGCAAGCAGATATGAAATGTTTATTTCAATGTACCATGAAAATTTCAAGTGTGTGCTCTATAACCACAGAAATTGCACAATTTGTGAAGAAACTAAATTGATATGCGCAATAATGAGTCAATGGAAATTATTTCAGACCTTTTGTAAATCAAATTAAATTTTTAAATTCGAGTTTATGTTTTAGAATTGCACTAACTTGATTGACTTTAGGTAGTAACAACTTTTTCTGCCCTGACTGCCAATTTTTCGATGAAACGAAATGAAACACTTTAAGTGTCGACAGAATTGGGGAATATTGTAAACTTTTTCAAGTTTATGCAATTAAAAAGCTAGACTAAAATGTGGATGCTATGATCGAGAGTATTAAAGTGAATACAGAGGAAGTTAAATTTGTTAAAATACTTTCGTTTTACATATATCGACTTAAGTCAACTGATGATTCACAAAATAGAAAAAAAAAATATTATTGGAATTCCAAAAACAAAAATGTCATTACGAACAGCCGGCCAACAAACGTCACCTGCGCGATTCTCAAGAATCATGAGTAGAAGCGGATATGAGTAGGTGATGGAGGTGGGAGCTCAAATATGACATAGTGTTAGTGACACATTATATTAAGCAATGCTGATTAATAAAAAAATATCAGAACTTGGTAGCGTTTATAACAATCTCTTAATTAAAACTAATATATAGATCAGGAGAAAGGACGTCAGAATTCCATGCCACATTACAGTCACAGAATAGCAGAACTTAATTTATGCAATACTTAAATTCTTTAGCAATGTGTTTCTTTGATGTGTTATAAAAAGACAATATAGAAACATGCTCAATGAAATCGAAAATAGAGCTTATCGGGTAATCCAATAATCATCTTCACTTATTTGAGTATTAGTATGTTTAAAAGCTTGTCGCATGATGGGATCTAACAATTTTTTATCCACGCAAATAGCGTATTAGAAAACTGTTATAATTTTAAATATTATGTATACCTTCAGGCTGAAGACAGTTTGAGCGCTATGTGGTGAGAAACAGGACGCTTGGTTTTTACCCGCAAGTTACACGATCAAGTTTTTCTTATAAGTTGCTTTCAATTCAACAATCCACTCTCATTTTTCGAACTTGAATGTCGTTTCGATAACAATTTTTTCCTTTCATTAGTGTGGCAACTTGATAGCTGTGATCAGATAGTTTTTGCAAATAAATTTAGTGTTTTCTTGTACAAATAACCTTCCGCAATTGAACAATGTATACATTTTGTTTCATCAATAGCAATATACATTTATGTATATAAAATATTCCAAAAAAGTAATAGTTATGAGTACTGTATTTAAAAGTCTTGTTACTAATGACGCTTTCATCCAGTATTTGCTGACACAATTCCGGTTTATCTCTTAAATTATTTATTTCTTCTAAATCTTTCAAAGGCGAGAACTATAACTTGCTTCCTTGGTGCCCTCATCTTGAACCCAAAAGTGACTATTGCTTTTGTTTTTAGGTTTCCTTTCGGTCAAATTTTTGACAACCAAATATGACACGTAATGCAAACATTTATAATTTTGTTTTGGCGTCAAATAGAAATATGCCAAAATGTTGGCTGTTCTCACTAAACTGATAATATTTGACGTCAAATTTGACCTAATGAAAATCAAGCATATTGTGTTGCGTTTAGGCTACGCCACAGCTGTCAACCCAATTGAATTTTGACAAGCAGTATGCGTGATCAACTTGAAAGCCATTTCTTGATCGAGTAACTGAAGGGTTTTATATTAGATTTTTCAATGTTGCCACCTAGCAAACGGATAAAAAATGAGTGTGTGAAATATCTACGAGCGGAAGGGGTGCAACTTCATAGTATATATTTCCTATTATGCTAATTGGTTATCATTTATTTGCATTTCATTTCATTTGTCACGCTATTAAAATATTTTATTAATATTATCAATTAATTAATTAATTATTCGTAATTTAATTGAATTTAACTTTTTAAGTAGTATTTTTAAGATTGCTTATACTTCTTTCGTTTGAAAACAATATCTTAGCATTTTAGTAAATTTTACTTTTTCAACAGGTGGCAACCCTCATTATACATATTTTCAAATCAAAGTTAAGCATGTCAACGCTTTTCAAAAATATTTTAATTTGCGACAAGCCTCAAAATATCAAACATATTTTCGAAATTAATATATCTTAATATGATATATGATGGAACTTATCAATTTAATATATTTTTTTTTATTTCTTAAAACGATGGCAACTCTCTTTAAAAAATATCCGATATGTTAATCCAGTAAAGGGATGAAACGATACCATCATACTTTTACTTGGAAAATACTGAATAATGGATACTAGAAAAATACTCGTATCGATACAGATGACTATGAAGGTACTCCGTGTCAGCTTAGCTAAATTTTATTTCCTGAAGCTATAAATTAATCGTCATCTAGGAATACTAAACTCTAACTCTAACTCTAAAAGTTTATTATGTAGTAACTAAAATAAAAAAAAATAAAGCACCTTTCAAAAGTACAAAACAACAACAATAAAGAAGATATTCATAAAATATTTCAGCAGATAAAGCCTTCTCTTGGTGTATTTACTTCCTAAGAATGTAAATAATTTTTTCAAATGTTCATCCGCCAAACAAATTCTTGGAGTGATTACCCCTGATTTGAAAAACAATCGTTCGCAAGCATTTACTTACATCTGTAGTCTGTAAATATGTCCGTGATTATCTATAATAAAAAGAAATTTTAGTTTTGAGTCGCTCCCTTTCTTTTTTATTTTTTTATTTTAGAAAAGGTTTGTACAATAATAAATTATGCAACAAATACTTAATTAGCAGCACTAGCAACAAGGGCCTTCGGCTGTCCCTCCCATTCTTCTTATCGGTTCGACTGAAGATTGATACTGGGCTGGATAAATAAAAAGACACTCCGTCACCTTTTATAGGCCTTTTTCCTTTGACCGATCGCGAGCTGTTTTTGGTATTGTCAAAAGTGACTATTTCTTCATACTAAATGTATGAACTAAATATCATCTTTTTGACTTGATATGAACTTTTATCTTGACTACATGCTAAGATGGCTTTGAAATTTTCTGAGCTGGGCAACGTTGAATATTTAATTTATTTCTAAGAAACTTTTTTTTTCGTAATCATCTTTTCAAATGCTATTATTTTTCTTTCATAACAAAGCTAGTCTTTCGTATTATTTTCCGGTAATGTTTTCAGCGCGAAGAATAATAGAGTTACTCAGTTACTTAATCGTCCCCCGTTCACACTTTCACTCTAACAGTTAGGCCGTGTATTCGAATACATCGCATTACATCGACTTTGGCGAAGTAATTGGATAATTATGTACTTTGACGTCTTCTCGCGATTTTCACTGGCTATTAAGCAATGACTACTTAAGTTCCTATGGAGGAAAAAATTGCTAAAAGAATCGGGAATCAATATCCATACTAAATTAAAGATTAAGACCAGTCAAAATTTATTAAACAACGTTGTATGTTTTCCCTTTAAAAAGTGTTTGCGCAAGTACTAATTAAATCGTTAGCGTACAATACCAGGTTCCACTTTTCTAAAACTGGGAAACTTTCCTGCCCATCATTTATTTTTTAACTGACTAATTTTGGTAATTCAGTGTCCCAATATGGCATTTCAAACCTGATCAAAGATGTCTGCACAGGACATACTATAACTAAAATTTTAAAGAGATCAGTTTACATCGTGCCCTTGATGCAATAATCGATATGATACTGGGGTTCAAGTACTCGATTCCAAAAAATATCGTTTCAAATGTATCGTGTAAAAAGTATCGGTATCGAATGACTAAAGTATCGTATCGAAATTCGGGTTCCAAATGATTTCATCAGAAAAGTTTGAAATCCAAATAGCTTTGTCTACATACATATGTGGGAAAGGTGTTTTTTAAAATGTAAATTCATTTTTTTTAATAATATAACTCATTAAGAGGCGCTCCGCTAATGGCACAATTCATCATTCTTCACTTTATTGTTTCTATGAGTTAGGATAGTTAAACATTAAATTTATTAAACCATCGAGCCCTGCATTGGGAATAATTATTCAATTTCCTTCGATTATGGCTTGTATTTTATATCAATGGATATAAAAAAACTCAACACTTATTTTGATGAATTTAGGGTATCTTAGTGAATACACCCCACGAATTGCTCATCCTAATACAATGACGCCAAGTGACCTAGATCAATATGCAGTTATTCCTTGAATTACAATTCTTCCATGAAACAATGATGTCAATAAAAATCGCAATGTAAGAAATGCTCTCTAGCCGATAAACTATGTACATATGTGAAGATATTGAAATAATTATTTTATAAAAATTTTTTTCGTGTGAATTCGTACATAAGTGAATGGCAAAAGTGGAGCATTTAATTCACTGAAGCGCATGAACTAAAACATAAATACACCCCATAACCTACCGCACAGTGGCTCCGCGCACATGGCACATGTCTGTGCTTGAAATTACGTCATGTGAATATTAATTGAATTCGAGCAATATTTGTAAATTTGTAAACAATAAATACGCGCCTGTTACATATTAAATAATAAAAAAAAAGTCGAACAAAAAAAAAAAGAAAACGACTAAAGTATTACAAAAAATGTGACGACCAACTTGCGCAATGTGGCTTTAAGTTTCTGCGCACTTTCGAACATATGTATGTGCACACATACGCCGACATACAACTTATGCACATACAATATTTACTTTGTGGCACATATGCACTTTCAGCTATGCATTCACTTATGTACATATTCACTACTTACATACTTATATAGCTACTGTAATTGACTTCAAGTAGAAATCAATTAATGCATTCGAATCGGCGAATCTCAAAGGCAACCGGCAGCGCAAATGTGCGTACACGATCTCCGCAAGATCGATTGAACGTTCACTGGTCCATTCCAGCACTCTGCACTCCCCCCCCACTTTTGTTCTCCTACCTAATCTTTAATGTTCGAAAAGTGCGCATTTAGTTGAGCGAATTCGCAGACTGCGTGCATTTATGGTCATTGATTTTTAAAAGCGCATTTTTGAAAAATTCTTAATTTTGCAAACAATTAAGATTGTACAAAGGTATACCGAAAAAATTGTTTCGCTACTTAATGGTAGTACATATTATTAAAATTATTCTCGGCATTTAGTAAAAACTTATTTCATAGAATGTTAAAAAAAAAAGCCGACATAAATGGAGGCAATATTTCTATGCCGCTGTTTAAAGCTCGATAAAACTCAAATTATTTGATTAATTTGTCAACAATTGCGTACGTAGTAAGGTCCAAAAGTTTCTGGTCTATATAGAATATATTTGTTAGAGGCACACAACTATACTGTCATTAAATTACGGGAATTTTTGTTACCTATCAAGATAAGCTAGTGAGCAAACCCGATTGAGTGGAGATTTTTTTACAATATTAGCAAGGTTTTTCATGATACATTTTTTTCGTTAATTTTATTTAAATCTATAGTTCATAATTTAACAAAAAAAACATATAAATTACTATTTCAAACTTTGTACAAAATTTATAAAAACTCAACAAATTCTCATCAAAATTTTAAAGTTTTTTATAAGAATCTTTAGACATTTGTTTTGGTATGCAGCTTTATAGTCTATTTAATTCTGAAATAAGAAAGTGCAAGTTTGTAATGGCTAAAAATTACCGCTGATTTTTTTTAATTTTCCTAAATCTTGGCCTTGGAAACTTTTTTCAGACATAGTATGTATATCGCTTATATAACTTCATATTTTTTGTGTGAAATGCAGAATACTATCGACATATAAAATTATTGCAAATCAATAGAAATTTTTTATAAATAGCATGCGTTTTATAAAAAAAAGTGCGCGAGACAAAAAATTCAAAAAAATATATGAAATCAACCTTGCATTTTGCTATACTAAAATTAAATAAACTATGATACTGCATACTCCAAAATTTCAAAAAAATTGCTAAAAAATCGTCTGAAAAATTTAAAATATTGATGCAAGTTTCTTGAGTTTTCGTAATTTTTTATTTTATTTGATTTATTTCTGTCTGTAGAAGGTTTGAAAAGGCAAAATTGGAAAAATGGTGTTGCCAGATATGTAAAATATCAGGAAAAAATTCATTTAAAAAATCTTAATAATAGTAATCAATGAGAACTTATGAACAAATTTTAAACAGAAAACAATTGGTTAGGGTTGCCACTTTTCGAAAATTACAAAAATATGTATTAAGTAAAATATTTATGTATACGATATACCACTATGTATATTAAACGAAAATAGTTTGAAAGAGCTTTACATAATATTTTAAGAGAGGGTTGCAACCTGTCTACAAAAATGATAAATGGTGTGGTCTGATGATAACAAAAACAAAAAAAAAAAACGATTTAAATGCAGCAAAAAAATGGTATTTCACTGGGAATGTATGAGAAAATGTGAAATAGAAAAGTAAATTGGATAGGGCTATCACCTTTCAGAAAAATTATAAAAATGGCATTTATATAAAATATCTAAAATATATAATAGTACGGATATCAAACGAAACGCGTTTGAAAGAGTACTGCACCATACTTTAATATAGGGTTGCCAAATATAATATAATATATAAACAAACAATATAATATAAAAACAAACAAGAAAATGTGAAATACGGTACTCCGTTTTTAACTCTTTGCAAATGTCGAGTGAAATAACTGTAATAATAACTAAAAAGAAATCGATCAACCCTGCAGTTACACGATCAGATCAAGAAATGGCTATCAAGTTGAACACACATACTGCCTGTCAAAATGACTTGTGTTAACCCTGTGACGTAGGCAGCAAGCAACTTGATAGTTAATTTTATTTTCTAGATATCGCATAAATTTATTCATAAGCTTTTATTTTGATAGTAGTCCGGCGATACGATGAAAGATTCATGCTCTATGGAATTTCATGCCATTTGTAAAGTCCTATGAATCCCAATACTTCACTATTTTTATCAAAATTATTCATTGTTTAATTGCGGAAGATTCTTTGTACAACAAAACATGAAAACTTTTTTGCATATACCAAGTGAACAGCTGTGCGACTTGACTATAAAGTTGAAAGGAAAAATTGTTATCAAGGTGACGAACAAGTTCGAAAAGTGAGAGTGTATTAGTAAATTGATAGACAACTTGAATGAAAATTTTATGGTGTAATTGCGTGGGTATGTGGCGTCGTCTGAGCTCACTACGACCAAGCTAACCATCTTTCAGGTTTCCAAAGAAATTAAACTGGTAGATTTTAAAGATCGCAACACAACATCAAGCATCAGTTACTATGCTTTCTTGCTATTAAAATCGAGAAAGAGTATGTTGTTGCTTTAGGAAAATATGCTGGTCCACTAATCGGGAGTTTCCAAGCGCGGAAAGACGTTTTTGTATTAATTATTATTCAAATAAAAAATATAATTGTATTTCCAAATTTTCTATTTTTAAATGATAAACAAATTGTCTTTCATGGTATATGTAAATCATATTGAATAATAAATAAATTTATTTTATTATTCATCATTACTCTAATCATTTCCTGATAACAATTTTTCAGTTTTCTTATAACACCCATCTCAGTTTCCCAGGTTCTCATTAAGAAATAAGGTTTCACTAATCGCGAAAAAATAACTCAAACTCAGAGTATAGAACTGACGACAGAGAAGGAAAAACCGAAATAAAATGGCAAGCACTAGGTTTTTATTTAACTGGGACTTCTTGATCAAGACACGCGATTGAAAGTATGCGGTGCGGTACCCGCTGTTGTTGGCGCAGAGGAAGATGAAGGCCATTTAGGTTGGAAAGATCAAATGAAAAAGTACTTGGCATCACTTGGAGTCTCTAGCTGGCGCAAAGAAATTACAGGCATGCTATGTTGGAAGCTGATTTTTGAAAGTAAATGTTAGGAAATGCTGGGATAACAACAAATGTTACTCATACGCACCGTATACTTAAGGAAAAAATACCATTTTGAAGAAACATACACACGTTGGATTTAAGCGATAACATTTGTTTTATATAACGTATGCGTTTTTATTGCGGGATGTAATTTCTTTTTTTTTTTTTGTTTTTAGAAGATAGTTTGCATTTTCGACGTTTTTACAGCTCCTAAAATTGCGATTGAGTTTAATTACTTTAAGATTAGATTTAGGTATTTAATTTTGACTTTAAATCGATTTTTTATCAAAGAAATCTATTATTAAGGCAAAACTGTGAATCTATAATCTATTTAAATGCAGAATAGAGAAAAACTGTATCAAAAGTTACTACCAGAGACCGAAAATAATGATTATTTTTTAAATTTCAATGAAAAAAATCAAAAAGTTCCAATTACCAGAGAACAGTTTTGAGTATATATGTATATGTGTATATTTTTTCATGTTCTATAAGAATCTGTTACGATCTAGAAATTTCCAAGCGATATCAATAAAAATTAAAATTAATAATATATCGAATTTTATTAATCGCTCCGAAAAAATAATTACATATAGTATGTCGAGTTATATTTTTTTGAGCAAAAATAAAACTTGTTTTCTGAGTGTTATTTTCTTGCTCGGAAATAATGATTATTTTTTGTATTGCTATTTTTTGATCAAAAATAATAATCATTTTTTGAGTTTAATTTTTTTGGTCACAAAAAATTTTAATTTTTTGAGTTTTTGCTATGTCATCGCCCACATATGCCCTCAAAAACTACAACACAACAAAACCATGAAATACTTATTAAAAAATGGTGTGGCGTTTTGAGTTTTTCGTTCTGAAAAAAAAAAAAAGTAAAACTCAAAAGTTAATTTTTATTTCGGAGAGAAAAAATAACGCTCAAGAAATGAGTTTTATTTCTGATCAAAAAAATATAACTCAAAAAGTAATGATTATTTTTTATGAAAAAAATAAAACTAAAAAAATTATAATTTTTTGTGACCAAAAAAATTAAACTCAAAAAATGATAATTATTTTTGATCAAAAAATAGCAATACAAAAAATAATCATTATTTCCGAGCAAAAAAATAACACTCGGAAAACAAGTTTTATTTTTGCTCAAAAAAATATAACTCGACATATAATTATTTTTCCTGAACATAAAAATAAAACTAGAATTTTTTTGATTATTATGAGCGATTATTTTAAAATCTTAAAATAATGATTAAATATAAATTTTTTTGATAGAACTCATAATGATTACGGTCTCTGGTTACAACATACTTTTTTTTTTGAAAATGTCGAAAGTTACTAGGCTATACAAAAAAAA
Organism: Anomoia purmunda; assembly: GCA_951828415.1. NCBI lineage: Eukaryota > Metazoa > Arthropoda > Insecta > Diptera > Tephritidae > Anomoia > Anomoia purmunda. Next base: position 24,143,426 of record OX639993.1, read on the forward strand.
ATCCGTAGTTTTTGTCAGAAATTCAGGACAGAAGTAAGAAGGAAAATATTCTGCGGCAGCTTTTTATTTTAGTGTGCCAAAATCGGTCAGGCAACTGAGCAAGCAATTGTAAAGAAAATAAAATTATGCAGTCCAAAATATTTAATATTAATAATAATACTAAGAATATCTCTCGAAATGCGATGAGATCATTGAGCCGTGTAGGAGTTATTTAAGTCTTACCGCATTTAGATAAAACAAGTTCCACTTTCGACAAGACACAAAAAAAAAAAACGGTTAGGTATTTAAAAGCTAACAGAAAAAGCAGATAGATGCTAAGTTAAAAATTTCTATGTATGTATAAACAAATGAATATTTTATTAGTAGGTAAACAAACAACCGCATGTTCGCTCAAAATGTTAAATGTTTTTGCCGGCATATTTTTCGGGCCACAACACAAAAAAGGTAAACTATGCTTGACAGGTTCGACACGGATGTTGTTTCGTGGGTAGCCTGTTCAATAGCGGCGAGCGCCACCGCCAAAAGGCAATCAGTTTATTACAAATTTTTGAAAGATTTAGACATTTGTGGCCTTAAAATGTTGGTGAATGCCACTGCTGGGCGGATTGTATTGAGTGAGGTGACTGCCATTTTTATATAAAATAAGCGAGTTTGAATATACTGTTGTATGTTTGTGTGTATGTACCTACAAATATAGTTAGTGTTTGCAAATTCGATATTATTATAGGCGCCATTATAGCGTTTTAAACAAGTTTTGTGCTAAGAACGATTGCCATTAGATAAATTGCTCAAAAAGTTCAAGAGCTCAAAAGCGTGCGCGTTTTCGAAATTAATTTTTCATTAATGTGCAAATAATTTGTTTGCAAAACACCTTTATCAAGTATTTACACAATTCAATTATTTATAGCTGAAAACACTTCCGTGGTGCAAATCTCAAATGTAATTGACCGTAAAAATCAGTCAACACAAATTTGTAACTACAAATACTCGGCACATAGAAACGTAGAAATATCACATGGGAGTACCGGTGAAAAAACAACAAATACAAATATAAACAACAACACAAATACTATGTATGTATGTTTGTTTGCTTGTTTGCGAAACGCACCGCGTAAAGTGCCGCCGACCGCGACACTTGTCAATGACCGCCACGATTTGGACGCGCGACCGTAACAAAAAGGTGCGTTGACTGTGTAAACAAATGCGCTCACACAAATGTCGAAACAAATGTACGAAATACGCTTGAAAGCAATTAGATAGAGATAGAGTCATAAAAAGAACAAAAACACCAAACTAAAAAAAAAAAAAAATAGCACACAGAGATACTTCAAATGAAACGATATAGTGCGTCGCACTGTGGTGCCGCGGCGGCAAAAAATCGATATTTTGATGTGCTCCGATTTGAGCAATTTCTCGATATTTTGTTATGAAGTATCTAAATATCATGTTTCCAAAATATTAGCCCGATATATTGATTACTTTTCTGTACAGAGCCACTCAAAGTCGAGCTATGCGAACATGATTGGAATATGATAGTTGTGTATGTTATATTTAAAAGCTTGATGCAGGTAAAGTAAGCTACGCATGTTACTTTTTAAGATTTTTTGTATAAGTAGAGTTATCATAGATGAGATTTTCGAAAAAAAAAATAAAAAAAATTTTTTTTTTTTAAAAATTGGTAATCAATCAATTTTAGGTGTAAAAAAATTAACATTCATCAATTTTATTGGACTGCAACTATCGATCGCAGGCGATCGCACCCTTAAACTCTAAACCAAATTAAAGCTTGAAGTCTCAGCTAAATAATAGAAAAGAAAAAAAGCCAACATGTTGCCTCTTTTTAAAAATATGAACTAAAAACTATAAAATGAGCGTCTAAAATTGCACGTATGCGTAGTACTCATTGCATGCATATTTTATTTTTTGTTCAGCGCTTGTTTTTTTGTTTTGCTTAGCTTGTTCTTGTTTTGGTTTTGTTTTGATTAGGTGTGAGCTGTGTTGTGACTTGTAAGTTAGTAGCTTAATATATTACAGTAATAATATTACTTTCTTATAAAAAAAGTAGTGTAACTTATTACTTCTAAAATGCTGTAATAAGTAGCGTAATTTTATTACTTTTTTAAATGGCTAAATCAATTTTTGTAAATAAAAAATAGTTTTGGTTGCATAATTGTAAGCTGGCAATCCTTAAACTTAGTTTTACAAAGACGCGGTGAGACTAATTTGCTCGATATTTCATTAAAGTTTCATAGCGATAAGTTAATAAAGTATCTATTTTACCAATTCATGAACTCTACATATACATACATTTCACTGCAGCACGTTTAAAATGGCAACTTTGAGGGAATTGAAAAAAGCTGTGTATTTTAATTAAGTAACTTAGTAGTAATACAATAAAATGTAATATATTACTTTATGAAAAAAGTAATCAGTAATAACTAACTTACTACTTTTTCAGAAAGTACTGTGTAATAAGTAACTTATTACATTTGAAAGTAATATGTCGCAACACTGGGTGTGAGTAGGTCGGCAAGCTTATCAGCTGACCTATTATCTCTATTGCACTTGGCTCTCTTTTTATATTTATTATGCGTACTTATTTACCTTCTATTTACAAGTGCATGCGGTTTAAGTATTTTCAAGTGCAAAATAAATTTTAAAATATGAATAATTTACAATTATCATTTCGCGAAATCGTGCAAATTTTATTTGATTGTGGTAACGATATTGATGTTGTTGTTGATGTTATTTCAACAAATCATAGCCATATTTCCCATGAAAAGTTAGAAAAATTTGGAAGTTTTTTAAAGAAAACATTTGTGCCTAGAATTAAATCAAAATTGAATAAATCGTGTAACATTAGAGCAAGGTTTTTGAGAAGAATGAAGCTTGGTTGTCGGGTAGCATGTATTCTTTTGGTGAACATCATGTGGATTTTGAGGAGCCGAGTTGTTCCAGTAATGTCAAGCGTGTGCAGTGACTTTGCCGTCCTATTAATTTTCAATTCGTGAAGGAAACGGCGATTGTCATCAATGAGGAAGTCAAGAGAGTGGAAGATGAAATTTTTAATTTAGTCAACACAGTGGTGGAATTTCAAGACAAAATTTTCAGTATTAGCCATACACTTCTTTTGACCATGATTGATGGTAAAGTTGCGAGTACATTAACTCAGACTTCATCCATGGCTGTATGCTTCGTTTGCAATGCTAAACCTACGGAAATGAATGATTTGGATATTTTAAAAACCAAAACTGAGTCAGAAGAGGCACTTAAGTTCGGAATTTCCCCACTGCATGCCCGTATTAAATTTATGGAATGCATTCTACACATTGCATATAACAAAAATTTTAAAGCTTGGCGAACAAATACAAAAACAAGACCAGAAAAAGAAGAAGCGAAAAGGAACATTCAGAGAAATTTAAAATCGGTTTTAGGAATAAATGTTGACGTGGTGAAGCAAGGTGTAGGTAGTACAAACGATGGCAATACATCTAGACGATTTTTTGAAAATCCGCGAAGAACTGCAGAAATTGTAGGCGTTGATGAATACCTAATTCATCGTTTTAAAATTATATTGGCTACAATAAATTGTAACGAGCCAATCGATATAAAGAAATTTCGTAGCTATTGTATGGACACTGCAGAATTATATGTTTCTTTGTACAGCTGGTACTATATGCCAATTTCGGTACACAAGGTGCTAGTCCGTGGATATCAAATAATAGCAGCAGCGATTCTCCCTATAGGAATGCTATCGGAAGAAGCCCAAGAAGCTAGAAACAAAGATTACAAGCAATACCGCTTGCATCACACTCGAAAATGCGATAGGGTTTCTACAAATGTAGACGTAATGAATCATTTGTTAGCGTCTTCAGATCCTTACATGAATAAATTGTGTTCACAGCCTAAAAAAAAACATTTAGAAATGCTTGAAGATGTAAAAAGTTTGTTATGTGATTGAAATTTGAATAAAATTGATTTTAAATTTAGATTTTCTGTTTGGTGTGGAGGTGTCTTACTTCGAGTAGTTGCATAAAAAAGTCCTTTTTTATTCGTTTTTGATTTATATAACTATGAACATAGACGTAATAAATGATTTCTATGAAGTTGCATGGGATGTTGGCGTGTTTGTGGGCGGATTTAGTTCATATTTTATATTTGTGAAGAATAGGTAAATAAAGATTTTTTGCAATTTTCAACATCCTAACTGTAAATTAGCGCAATTTATGATACTTTTAAAATTTTAGTTGTATGGGAGGAATGCGTGGTTGTAGGCGGATTTTTTTCATATTTGCATCAAAGCTTTTATGTGTCGAAAAACACAAATTCACCGAATTTCGTTGATCTAAGACAACTCCTTCTATTTTTTGCCGCGGCTTGTATGAAGCGGCACCACTGTGCGTCGTTGGAAATGGTGTGTTTAATACAATTATCACAGGCGTGAAAAGACAAACAAATCTGTTTGTACTCAAACACTTGACACTTGACAGTTAAAGAGTTTCTAAATGGGAAAACAATGACGTTTTAGATAAGCAATACACTTAGTTTTTTTTTATATTGAATTCTCAAATGAGATATTAGCCATACATAATTGTGCATATTTTTGTACCCAGCCAACGTTTTGGATTTTTTTGTACAATAAGAAATATTTCCATATGTATTAAACTGTCATATATGCGCTCATTTTTTATTCAAAATACTTTATTGATAAGCTTTCTAGTATTCTTTGATTATGTACCTTTTTTTGAATTCATTTTATGATCATTATTTCTGTAATTTTCGTGTTTAGTTCTAGTAGTTTTGCGAGCATTGCGAATGAATACAAATGAGAAGCCTTCTAAATTAAAGATGGAGGCGGCTGATATTAAATGTCAAAAATTGCCATTATTAACTGTCAGTCATAGAATTTCGCTTAATGAATGACACAAGAATGGGGAGGGTTCCTACATCAGGTGATCTGAGCTGTGCCGTCTATGGGCTAAGATTTTTCACTTGTATGTATTTATTCACAATGATTGCGAGTATCTAGTAACTTTGACTTCCGACGATTAGTTCATTAATAAATGTTTTCGTTATTACTTCATAAATTTCCATATTCCCATTAGGATTTTGATGTGCATTGGAACTTTAAATGCCCGCGACGTTTTTATTTTAAATAAACAGTACTTGTTGTATGCAATAAGAATAGTTTCTATAAAACTCTTCTTGTTTAAAACGTAGACATGACTTTAATTTATTTCAATAAAAACAAAAATTAATTATTATGTTTTTCACGTACTACACCGATTTTAAGAAATGTTTAATTGTAATGGGTTTCTAACCTTCATTAAATTTCACCGAATTTGGTAGAATTTGATCAGGTAGTTTGGGAGATATACCTACATATGTATTTGGTCTACGTGGTCAGTGCCAAGTCTAACTTCAAAACAAAAAAAAACGTTTAACTCACGTATTCCTTTCTCCAACCATATTCAGTTTATCATATTTGAGCAAATTCTCTTTTGGTTTTTGCAAAGTACCATTTAATGCACATGATTATTATCCGATTTTGCCCATTTTCTATATCAACCCTACCTCGGCTCGTAAGTTTCGTTTGAGATACGCTGGGTATTTGCTCACGTTGGGATCGAAGGTAACGAGATCATTTCTTGGGTATCATTATTGATTGGGTAGACTCAGAGCGGAGTAAGAATTGGGGAAGTGTGCGGACCTCAGACAGAATAGGCTTTTTGCTAGCCCTTCAGTACAAGGGTCACCGCAGGCTGTTTGCTAGTTACCTAACCGGCCACAATCTCCTACGTTTTCACAAGCACCAGCCGAGCCTATCTACTGGGGCAAAATGCCGGCTATATATAGAGGATGAAGAGACATCGAGAGCATATCTATTGTACATGTCCGCCCTTAGCCAGACAGAGATTAATGTACTTTAACTCGTACTAGGTCGTTCTCAAAAGAACTGGGAATTCCCTAACCAAAGATCTTCTAGCCTTCATTGGTAAAATCTTCCTGGAAAATCAGGGTTAGCTGCAGGGATACAAAAAACCTTCCCCATCCCTTTGTTTCTATTTTACCGTAGAAGTTATCTGCCATCAATATGATCATTATTTTATTCGAACAAAAATTGCATTACGTACTCGTAGTTAGATTTTAATTCATTCGAAGAAAATTAATTTTTCTTAAAAATGAGAAGCAAATCAAAATCTTTATTTTTCCCCCAAATGATATAAAGGTTTGAATAATTCATATACATAGTTTATTTAGACACACTTTTTCTATCTATCAAACTGGTTCTTTGGCCAGAATTATTTGACATTTCCTTTTTGTAAGGCTAAGCACGGCACAGCTTGAAGAAAATCTATTGTTTTCGACCTAAATTTAATTTCCCATTAATGGCTCATTTCTCTCCTAATGCTCGTAAACTCCATTAAAACGCTTTATACTTCAGGTAAATAGTTACAGTTAATAGTTACGTAAGTTCCAAAGTCTACATGGATAAGCTAGCATAGGACATTACTCGCGCCATTCGCAAAATACCATTCGAAATAGTCGAACGCGTATTTGAAATTTGAAAGGGCAATATTTGAAAGAAATAAGCTTTAAAAAATAATTTTCGCATTCTCCTAACTAAGCTAAACAATAAATTTCATGATATAATCTTAAAAAACGTAAATCTTGGATCTAATTATAACTAAACGTGTGATATGTGTACCTCTTTGTACACTAGGTTGGTTAAAAAAGGTAAAATTGAAATTTTTCTTCTTGCTCTTCTGTTTCTCCGACAGGCTGCAAAGTCTGCAGGGATACAAAAAACCTTCCCCATCCCTTTGTTTCTATTTTACCGTAGAAGTTATCTGCCATCAATATGATCATTATTTTATTCGAACAAAAATTGCATTACGTACTCGTAGTTAGATTTTAATTCATTCGAAGAAAATTAATTTTTCTTAAAAATGAGAAGCAAATCAAAATCTTTATTTTTCCCCCAAATGATATAAAGGTTTGAATAATTCATATACATAGTTTATTTAGACACACTTTTTCTATCTATCAAACTGGTTCTTTGGCCAGAATTATTTGACATTTCCTTTTTGTAAGGCTAAGCACGGCACAGCTTGAAGAAAATCTATTGTTTTCGACCTAAATTTAATTTCCCATTAATGGCTCATTTCTCTCCTAATGCTCGTAAACTCCATTAAAACGCTTTATACTTCAGGTAAATAGTTACAGTTAATAGTTACGTAAGTTCCAAAGTCTACATGGATAAGCTAGCATAGGACATTACTCGCGCCATTCGCAAAATACCATTCGAAATAGTCGAACGCGTATTTGAAATTTGAAAGGGCAATATTTGAAAGAAATAAGCTTTAAAAAATAATTTTCGCATTCTCCTAACTAAGCTAAACAATAAATTTCATGATATAATCTTAAAAAACGTAAATCTTGGATCTAATTATAACTAAACGTGTGATATGTGTACCTCTTTGTACACTAGGTTGGTTAAAAAAGGTAAAATTGAAATTTTTCTTCTTGCTCTTCTGTTTCTCCGACAGGCTGCAAAGTCCTCGAGATAAAAAATTACACTGACGATGGCACAGTGTCGGAGTCGGTTTGTCTTCAAACCAAACTTTACAAGAGATTACGTAAAATCGTTCCAATATACAAATATTGGAATACTAATTCTATCATCCTAGATTGGATTTTTTCTTTGGGGCTGAGAACAATGCCGATGAAAACCCTGGCAGAATTTGGATTAAAACTACCTCAAAAACTGCTGGCCAAACCATTACAAATTTATTTAAAAAAGTGCTGCTCTTAGCATAAGGCAAGAGAAACAAAATCTTTCGACACAAATCATAGACGTTTCCATTTGTATAATCAGATCGAGATTGAAAGAATCTGCATTCAAAAAATAGAGCCCCTTTTGACGCGTATTCAAGAAAGATTAGCTTGGGCAAGGGAGAATTTGGACCGTGATCGGAGCAAAGTGATATTTACAGATGAATCATCGGTCGTTGTTTGGAACTACTTGAATAAACCTGGATTAGATCGTTCAAGAAGACAATAACCAAAAACACCGGAGTCAGAAAAAGTTACACAACTGCTTTATTAGCCTTCAAAAAGTGCGGATGTAGATGCTGGGGAAACACAGCAAAAGAATTTGCTCGGACGATAAAAAAACTTGGAAAGAGCTCTAGCACATGACAATAATTTATTATTATCCCCTGGACAACAAGAATAATCAAAAAGGTCTAATGGAAATACTCACAAAAATAGGCCTACTACGTACATTGTTATTTCTATATAACTACATGATAATTCAACTTTTAGTTAACTAGAGTAGTCATAAAATTCAATAACCCAAATGCTGGTTGGGTTGTAAACAAATACTCATTAAATTGTTGACAATTTACTCATTCGAAAGTCATTTGTACTCGGAGTTGTTGTTTAAACCAAAGTTGTATTTGCGCTATTTTTATACTTCCAACAATAATAAATAAAAGTGTCATTTCGTTGTTGGTGTTAATTTTACCCCATTGTCTATTACATTACAATTTTGTTGTTAGTGGTTTTGGTTTGTAATTTTGCTTCAGGTATGTAGATACAAACGACGTTGGCGATGGTAATAGATTTCAGACAACGGAAGTGGTTTTCAGCTAGTGTCATATTACCTTGATAAATAGAGTACATACACAGTTTTTCTAATTGTGGCGTGCGGAATGTATTTCAATTATAGAACAATCTAAAAAATAATAAAATTGTTCATAAATTTTAATAGTAGTCATACAGCTAAGTAGTTATTATCTTATATTTTAATACTTTTCATATCGTCATATAAGTAAATACATAACACAGATTTGCAGCCCAAAAAGAAGGCAGATATGTCAGTAGTCACTCTAAGCCACCTACGGATCACTAGTTTCGAAAATGGTATTCATATTTTTAGAATTAGCCTTTATTGCGAGTTATTGTGGAATTAAGTGATTTTTCGGTTGCAAAACTTTGGAAATTTTATCTATTGAAAGTCAGGTCTTTATTTGCCTTTACTTAGTTTAGCTGTTTAAGTAATAAACTTTATTCTTTATATTCCGTTTATTGGACGGAAAACGTCAGAGATGATGAACCCGAATCTCCAATGAATGATGACGGAGCCGAAGTCCGGTTACCCGACTTGGACGAAACTCGAATAACGCGGTTAAGGAACAACAAGGCCGCTGGTGTTATTCTAGTACTTCTCCCCCATCAACTTAAAGGTCGATCCTGCAATACCCGCCAACAACCACGGGATTAGCCTCCTTAACATTTAATTTAAGATCCTATCGTGCGTTTTGTCTGAAGGAGTGAGGACCGTCGTCAACCATCTGATTGGACCTTGTCAGTGTGGCTTCAGACCTAGTTACTCTACCATCGCCCAGATAGTCACGATACGCAAAATCTTGGAAAAGACTAGAGAGAAGAGAATCGACGACATCATCTCTTTGCCGACTTTGCTCCTCTTTTTCGAAAGCACGAGAAGAACTGCCTATATGCCGCGATGCCTGAAATGAAGAATGACGTTGAGCAACACCACCAGCGCCGCTAGAATTAAGAAGGGTCTCTCCGAGTTGTTTGATACCAATCGAAATTTCATGCAGGGCGACACCCTATCGTGCAATTCTTTTTTTAATATTCTGTTGAAAAAGATAAATCGTTCTGCATAATAAAAGCTAATGATATCGATATCATCGGCCTCAACAACCGCGTCGTTTATGCTGCCTTTTCCAAACTTGAAAATGAAGCGAAGTGTATGGGTCTGCCGTGGAGAGAGTGAAGTAACATTTTGTCATCAAATAAACAGTCAGCACATTGAAGGACTTTCTTTTTCTGGAAACCAACATTATTAAAAAAATAATTTTATCCTCCAAATCCATCGGAGAATATCGTTTGCCAACAAGTGGCTACTTAGCTCAAAGGGTCTCTACGAACAAAACATTATAGCCAATGTCACTGAAGCATAGACGTTGTAGTCCAGCGAATTAAGATTCAGCGGCTATTCTGGCTAGGGCATGTCGTGCGAATGGACGAAAATGCTTCAGCTCTAAAAATATTCAACTCGGTACCCGCTGGTGGTTTCAGCGCAAGAGAAATAGGAGTTAAGACCAAGTGGAAAAGTACTTGACATCACGTGGAGGAGAAAACGAAAAAAATATTTTATTTTTATTTTATTCGTTTATAATGTTGGTTTACGCTGATTGCCTACCAGCTCTGTCCCTTTTTTAATTTAGGTGATACTCGTATGTCGTTAAAAAGTTCCATGAGAGTCAACTTTCAAAGTTTGACAACAAAACCTAACGGAATAAAATACAACAAAGAGAATCGTACCACCTTTATGAAACTGAAGTGGAAGCTCAAGGGGAATTCAAGGTTTGGGCAATTTTGTTAGGAAAAAATATATTTTTTTCGAATTGAGTATACAGAAAGCTTTTGTTCTTTGCATTGAAAAAATGTATATCTAAAACTGGCTCAGCTATGACTGGAGTATTTTAAGGAATCGAAATCATGAAATCAGGGGAAAGTTACAGTAAAAATTCATCATGAAAAAAGCGAAACCTATAAAGTTGGACAGTCGCTTAAATTGAATAAAAAAGTTCTGATACAAAATATCTATATTTTCAGCAGGGATAGTAACGATTATAAGTTTTATTTAAAATTTACTTTCCAATGATTATTTTTTTAGTTTTACTTATAACTTAGAAAATAAAAATATTTTTTAAATTTTTTCCTCGAAAAGAAAAGTTATTTTTCGAGATTTATTTATTTTTTGCTTAGAAAGTGAACATTATTTTGTTGACTTTTATTTTTTGTTTGAAAAATGCAATATGCCCCTATATGACACTTTTCAGAGCCTCCATAGGTGGGTAAATGCACCGCACCGTTTTCTGGGTCAAGACTATTTCCAAAAAGTTCGGCATTAGCAACTTCCATCACTATAATTTCAAAGTCGTTTATAGGATTGGTTTTGTGAAATCTGAATTTTAATAACAAATTTATTAGCCTGCAAGATATTTAGTTTAACTTTAAGTTTACATTGTTCAAAGAAAAAAGAAACAAGTATTTTTTTAGAATTCACTTTTATTCAGCAACGCCTATGCTTTCAGTAAAAGAAATAGGCAAACAAATTGCGCACAAATTACTATTTAGCTAGATGCTAAAGATTTCAATAAAAGCTCATAATTTTTGGCATACACGTTGCGCTACAAGCACTACGTAAAATAAATAAACATTTATGTACTTATTACACATTTCTAAAAGAAATATGTGCTAAAAATAAATGACAACACAACCGATCGCTTTTGCAAAGGAATACAAATTTTATTTTCAATGAATTGAAAATGAAAATGAAAATGAAATATGTGCAGAAAAACTTGGATAAAACTAAATTTTATTTCAAGCATGTGAAATATACTATGCATCTATGTATATGTGTGCATGTAAAGAAATAAATTACTTGATCACTTTCACTATACTTCAACGGCAGCTATGTAATTTAAAAGCGACAAACTAACTCATCTCTATAATAAAAAAGTCATCAAATTGTTTCATCATTAATTGCTTGAAAAGGCATAAAAAACAAGTCGTATAAATTGAACTTACAAAGCCACAAAAAAAAAACGTTTATATGCACATGTGTATGTATGTGTGGATGTACATATGTATGTGCTTGTGCATCAAATCCTGCTCAAGTTGAACTGTCTTGGGGAAAGTCAAGGTTTTACGAAACATCAAAAATCTGCCATTAAGAACATTGCCGTCATGAAGTAGAGAAAGATAACAAACGAAACGAAAACAAGAAGCAAAAACCTAAAGAAAATAACATTAAATTAAATTTATTTTGTATGTATTGTTGTAAGCTAAAATTAGTGGTGACGCAATTGAAAGAAAACATTTAATTTATTTATATAAATTATAAATGTAGAAGCAGTTCTTGAGGTGGGCCGTTTATTTTATTTTATTTAAATTTTTTTTTGTTGTTTTATGAATTTCACCTTCCGTTGCCATTAACCTCAATGACCTAGAAAATTTCAAAAAAAATCTGCTACTTAATATAAATCTTTGGATTTACAATATGTGCGTTTGTGATTTTCGTTTTCAATATCAATCAATTTCATCTTTTTAAATGGCTGCATTAATTCAGTCATCACATTTCTGTTTCCCCTTCACGAAGAAATATTTTTAGTATTGTTTCTTTTTTAATACTATGTAAATAATACATTATACATTGGAGATTTCGTGGCTGCTCGTTTTCCGCCTCATTAATCCCCGCAAATTGTATGCTTTTACTGCAGATCTATTTTTCACTCAACATTCTACTTAGCCGCCTTTATGCCGTTTTATGTTTTCAACACTTAGTACGACGTCAATATGTTATGCATGGATGTAATTTTGTATGTATCTACATATGTATGTATGTATAATTATGCTTTTATCTCACTCAAACTTAACCTTCAATTTCACTTTTGAATGGTGATGAAATGTGTCGGATGGCATTGAACTTTATTTTCGTACAAATTGTGGATGAGCACTACTAGTAAATAAATGTGCGTCGAAAAAGTGACATTTCAATACACACTTATAATTTCATTTATTTATGTGCTTACGTATGTGAATGGCGCCATATGGCGTGGGCTTTAGAATCACACAATTTCTGTGCATTATTATGTGAAACAAATTGGAAAATTAAGAACGCTTCGTGCCAATTTTTTTTGCAAGGAAAGTGTGACAGTGGTTATATGAAATTTTTCGAAAAGTCTGAGTCATTTCGAAAGTAAACAGAAAAAATATGACAAGAATAATTAGGATGCATAATAATAAATAACCACATAAATTAAAAAAAAAAATTTGAAACAAATAAAACTAATAAAAAAAATTTTATAAATAAAATAAAAATATGCAAAAATAATAAGAACACATATAAATACTTATATGAATATAAAAAAAGATAATATGTAAAGAAACAATTTAAGAAATTTAAAAAAAATTGAATAAACAAAAAATTTAAGAAATTAATAAAAATATTGTAAATAAATAAAAAAGGTATAATTATAATACATGTAAAATAGTTACAGCAATAAAAAAGTTAATTAAATGAACAATTGCAAGAAATGTATGAAAAGAGATTCTTAATAAATAAATAAAAAATGACAAGAATAATTAGAATACATGAAAATTATTTATATAAGTAAAAAAGTTAAATAAAGAAAAACATTAAGAAATTAATAAAAAAGAGTTTTAAACAAAAAAAGTGTACAATAATAAAATTGATAAAAAAAATTTAAAATAATTAAAAATATATGCAAAAGACATATAAACAGTTATTTGAATAAAAAATGTTATGTAAAGAGAAAATCAAGTTATTCATATTCAAAAATTAATAAATAACAAATTTTAAGAAATGACTACAAAAGTTGTAAATAAATAAAAAAAAGGATAAAAAATAATTAAAATACATATAAAATAGTTTAAAGAAAAAAAAAGGTAATATAAGAAAAATTTCAAGAAATGTAAAAAAAAAATTGCTAATAAATTAGAACTGAATGACAAGAATAATTAGAATACATATAAAATATTTATATAAATAAAAAATTTTGAAAGTAATAAAACTAAACAAAAATAATGAGAACACATATAAACATTTATATGATTAAAAAAAATCTTATATAAAGAAAAAAATTAAGAAATGAAAAAAAATACTTTAAGAAATTAATAAAAAAAAATTAAATAAATAAAGAAAGAGATAGAAAATAATTAGAATACATATAAAATACAATAGTTGTAGGAATAAAAAGTTAAATAATTGAAAATTTCCAAGAATGTTTAAAAAAAATTGGTAATAAATAAAAAAGAAGGACAAGAATAATACATATAAAATATTTATATAAATAAAAAAAGTTCAATAAATAAAATATTTAAGAAATTAATAAAAAAAAAGTTAAAAACAAATAAAGAAAGTATGAATATAATAATTAAAATACATAAAAAAATAGTTATAGAATTCAAAAAAGTAAAAAAAAAAACTAAAAATTACGTGAATAAATTTTTTTTTAATTAAATAAATAATAAAATAATAAACAGAATGCATATCAAATATTTATATAAGTAAAATGTAAATAAATAAATGGCAAATTTTGAGAAATAATTTTTTGAAATATAAATAAATAAAAAAAATTAAAAAAACACATATTAAAGTATATGCTTAAAAATTGTAATTGTGAAGTTTGAATATTTAGCTATAAAAATATTTAAATGAATGAAATCCGAAATCGATTATTTTTTTTACTGGACCAAAATTGCGATGTGTCTAAACCACCATTTCGACCTAAGCTACTATGCCATATGACGACAGATAACGGTTGTTCCAATCAGTTTTGCCGTGAGGTTAAAAAAACGCTTAATAAAAAAATGGATCAAATACATATTGTATATAATAGAGTTTATTTTTTACCTAATCAAATGAAATATCCAATTCATTTCTAATGCATTTGAAAAACATTACGTTTCTTCACATTTTATTTTTTGGGAAATACCCCATAGCGATTACTGTAAAATTAGTAGGCTATAAAAATACCTTGAGGTTTGAATCGATGAACTTGAGCACATAGGGTGAGTTTTTTAGCTAAAATTGGATGCGCCCACGTTTGCCTGTCAATTTTAACCAACGACTATTAGTGTTAATAAAAAAATATTTTTTAAATGCATTTTTTGTTAGTTTTTTTTACTGCTCAGAAAATAAAAGTTATTTTTTTAGTTTAATTTTTTTCTTAGAAAACAAGAGCTTTTCAGTTCTATTTTTTTTTTAATTTTTTGCTTAGAAAATATAAGTTCATTTAAACGATTTTATTTAGAAAAATTTACTAATTTTTTGAGTTTTATTTATTGTTCAAAACATAAAAATTTTTTTTCGAGTTTTATTTTTTGCTTAAAAAAATAAGTTATTATTTATTGCTCAGAAAATAAAAGTTTTTTTTTGGTCAATTTTATTTATTTTTTTAATTTAATTTAATACCGAAGGGTTTATGCAAATCGGTTAATATCAGTTTTAGCGATGAAAATGCTCTTCTAAAGTGACTTACTATTTTTCTTACTAGAAATATCTTAGTTGAAGATTTTAATACAAAGAATATCAATTACATTTGTTGTACAAAAATATAACACATTATAAAGTTAAAAAGTCAATTATCAAGTAAAATTAAAAAGTCGAAAAACAACAAGCTCCTGAATTAATCACAAAAGTTGGACTTGCATTTTTTTATAACCATAACGCAAACGCAAAAAATAACCAAAAACAAAATAAAAAATACAAGAAATACAAAGAACTACAAAAATAGTATTGTAAATTTTTAAATAATCCTTTGTATGAGGAATGTGAGATAACTTCATTATGGTGATTTTTAGTAAGAAGTTTTGATTTGTTTTTATTATTTTCATGTAAAATTTTTCTGATAATTTTTCTTATAACGGTCGAACCTCAGCAGGCAATGGTAAACCTCCGAGTATATTTCTGCCATGAAAAACTTCTCACAAAAACCATTTGCCGTTCGGAGTCGGCGTAAAACTGTATTCAATTCGTACCACAGATTGTAGGAGAAGTTTGGCCAAACATCAAGCTATGTGGTGTAAGCGCTAAATTATTGGTATTATTATAAAAATTTTACAATTTATTATTAAATTCAATATCATCAACTTTCTAAAATTAATTTCTTCATATCGGAAGAATCCGAATGAATTTATATAAATGCACACAAGCTTTCAATGCGCGCCATATAAAAAAAAAATTTAAATAAATACTAAAATTTTATTGAGATGGAATCTTCGTTCCACACCCACAATTTGTATGACTATTTATTTAGTAAGAAGCGAACAAACCTCCGCTTACATTGTACACAGATATCACCATAAAAGAAAGACGTTCACCGCAATAAATTAACAATAAAAGCCAAATAAAAACCTGTTTGCCTTTGTCATACTTTTCATAATTTATTTTGCAAAAATATTGTACAAACACATATACATAAACACACGCACATAAATATACAAATAATAAGTAATCGGTGGAGAAATAAAAGAATGCGTGAATTTTTATATAAAAGGTAAATGGAACTTGTTTACATTCGGTTGCCGAAAAAGGCGCTATCAACATTAACTATTCGTTGTAGTATTTTCTGTTGGTCATTGACTACTCGTTATACCCCCGTATGAGTACTTCATGTTTGTGATAAACCAGTGGAACGGACGTCATTTTAACTGATCATATCGCCATATGCCATTCTTGTGCTTGACAGCATTTTTCTATGAACAAGTAAGTATAAATTTATTTATATTTTATAAGAGTATAGGTTAGAAACTTCACTCACAACTAGTTGATATGCTACATAGTAGATGGAATTTTATCTTATTTGCTGCTTTCATCGCAATTATTTCTCTACTGTTGACAGTTGTTGGTTTATTTTTACGAGCACTATGATGTACATAGATATTCCAATATACATACATATATTTGCTTAATACTTTTACAGACAATGAAAATACTTTTGCGCACTGCACATTGTTCTGCTGACGTTTGGGAGCGTTTAATTTATTGATCATATTTGCCCATTAGTTCCACCAACCAACCAGCATGCGATGGGCTTAATGGAGCGAGTATCGAGAGAAAATGCAATTGACATTGAAATTCGTTTTAATTTACTCGTATTATTTTGGAATGTGTATTGTATTTTATGAGTAAATTGCTTGCCACCCGCTAAATGCCTTGAGAAATTTTAATCAATTAACTTAGGAATGTATGTGAGTTACCTAGCGTTCGTTACCTAGTTATATGTAAATAAATACCGGCGGATGTATGATAGCTTATCATCGAAAAAATTGCATAAAATGAAATAAAAAACACAAATAAAATTTACTCGGGTTGGAATACTAGAAGATCGTTAACGCGGAAATGTTAATTTTTTGATGAGGACCAGACCAGATTATAGAGTAAAAAAACAAGCAATATCTTTGCTGGTGATTTTATGTTTTTTGTTTGCTCAAACTTATGGGGGGCAATTGTCATCGAAGCCCTATTGAACGAAATCGATGGGAACTCAACAAAAAATTATGGGTAGTTTTACATTGATTATTTACGGGATGTGCGTGGCAATTCAATAATCGTGACATTTTAGAAATTCATAATTACATTCTCAATTATTAAATCAACACTCCAGTGTTACCAGATTTGCATTTGCAGGGCTAGATTTTCATTTTTTTGGGGTTCTTTCATGCGGATATCTGCTGATACGGATAAAATTCGAATAGTATGGATATCCGGTTAATATTCATTGAGGCAACTATCCGGATATCCGAATTCACGAAAATCCGGTTAATATTCGTATGTTCGGTTAACAAAGAAAATGCATCGAAATTATAAACAAAAATAATAATAATCAAATAATTTTTGAAATTAATTTCCCGATGTACATACATAAGTATGCTATTCTACGACTTGGAATAGTAACTTGCAGAATTTTTGGTATATTTCCATGCCCTATTATTACATACTCACAATGACATCCGAATGTTAGGTGCATTCGATTCGCCACTTCTCTGCTCGCGATGTCTGAGCTCTGCCCTCGTTCCAGCAAATCTTTTTGTACAAGCAACAACAACGATAGCTAGCTAGATTCGACGCTCGCGAGTACGGTGATACCTCATTAAACTGGTTGAACTCGTTACATTCAATGTTGCAGTTATTAGACCAGTTTTAAACTGCGCATAAACGACGATTATGTGTGCGATCACTAACTGATGGCGAAACGAATACGGCCAATAGCCGTATATCCAAATATCCGAAAACTGCTTATACTTAAACTGGTTTATCAACTGAAAAGATGTTATTGAAAAAATGTTTTAAACAGTAGTGCGATTAACTAACTTTAAACAATGCGACAGTCGCAATTTTTTTCGACAATATTTGCCGTAACGATTGCCCGATTCTTTGACTTATTCTTAGCGACACTTAACAGCTGTCTCGTTGTATTTATTCAAAGTACTAAGGAGTGACATCTTGGTCTAACTAAATGCCAAAATGGGCAAAATACCCAAAAATGAATGGAAATAAGCAAATAAATGCGTGCTGTCGAATTTAAATTTGAGCGTTTTTATTATATTTGATTAAAGGGAAATAAGATACTATTTTATTTAAAACTACAAATATTCATAAATGTAGCGTAATTTCGGATTCCCCACTGAGTGATTTGCTAGCAGAGGCATCAAGTCGACTCCAAGGAATATCCGGAATCACTAGTAAATATGCCATGGTTTTCGTTTTCAAAATTCGCTCCATTATGAATTGTGTTGTGCTCCAGGGTATTTAGGTCTTTTTTTTTAATTTTTTAATTATGATTATTTATCTGTAGATTAAAAATAAACTATATTTCCGTTTATATACTTGAATTTTTGATAAAAGTTTGCTTTTACCATTTGCAATTTAATTGAAATGTAGGTATAGTGGTTAACATAAGCCTCCTCATGATTCTTTGACGTCAAAATTGAAACATGAGTACAATCGACGGTCCTAGTAGCTCCCACAAAATGTGCTGACGCTGAAGCAAACATTTTTTTTTGCTTTTGGCAGCTTGACACTCCACTTGGGTCATAAAAAACCTGTCAAGCTGAGAAAATAGGTTTTCAGTCAAGTCTGGAGTTAACCGATAGAGCTTCTGTAATTCTGTTGCATTCAAATAAAAGGGATTGTGCACATCTCGGAGTAAACTTCGATCCACTGTTGGAGCGCTTACTTCTTCGTGACCTAGTGAAAAAATCATGTGCCAAATATTTAAACGACATTATTTAATGTTTCTTTTTTAATTTCAAGAAAACCAATCTCCGAATTTTATCGTGTTTATTTAAATTGAAATCACGAATTTTTCTTTTCTCGATTGAGTTGGCAACATGTCGTTAAGTTTTCGTTTATCGACTAGCTAACGACAACTGGTGACCCGGCTACAGCGAAAATCTTTAAAAAAATGGCTGCTGAATAGCATCATCATAAAAATTTTCGTTAACATGAGTTAACCATGCGAATATCGTTAAAGCAAGTTAGTGAATCGCACTACAGCTATTTTTATTTATAGAAAACTCTCATTTTAGAGGTTTTTTCAAATGGACCCAAATCACGTAAGTCTTAATATTTTTTCGAAATATTTTGACAGAAGACACATAATATATTTCATATATCCGGCAGGAAACTCGCAACTTTTTTTGTCTAGGCACCCTAATGTATGTGGATCAAATATTTCGTTCAAGAAACCAGATATGAAATCATAAATTTTATGCAATAACTATAACTAAATTTTCAACAATGCAGACCACGTAACGGCAGCAAGTCATCCAAAAGTGGCACCTCAATGAAGACAAATTATTTTAAATAGTAAGCTTTCTATTAACGGAAATCTATTAAATAATCAACGGTAACAGTGACAGGGGCCTAGCCAAAATCGTTTAGGTGTTTACAGCGGCAATCAAAGGGAAGAGGAAGCAGTGTCGATAGCAGACGATGACTTTAGAAATTAGTGACTTATCTATTTAAATAAAAAATAAAAAAATTGAAAGAAATGACAAATTAGTGCCGCTTAGCTGCTTTACTCGTACAATGGAAGTGCGCGCGCCCATCTCAAATATGGAAATTCGAACAACAATAAAAATAATGCTGCGACAATTAACACAACAACAACAATACAAAGTAACAGGTTGCAGTAACAATGCATGAAAAACACATTAATTACATACATATGTCAATTAGCACTTTAGATACAAAAATTATTTCGATGAAGATGATGTTGGCATGCAGGGAATGGAGTTTAGCAGGGCTCACAGCTGATTGTAAATAGATATGTAATTACTTACAGGTGTTTATTAGCCTAAACACAAAAAAGTGGGTGATATTCCTCACACTGTTTTCTAGCCTCGTTTTGCTACTGAAGCTATCTATCGTCCATCTATCTCTCGTGCCTTCATCATTTGGCGGCTGGCTGCTGATCATCAACACCGTCTCGTTGTGCGCTTGATTGACCAGTAGCGGTGGGTCTGCCTGCCGACTGGCCATACGGCACCTGTCTTCGCCCCGTGCCTGTCTGGCTAACCGTTTGCCACACTGTTGCTGTCATTTGCGTATTTAAATTTGAATTCGAAAAGGAAAAACAATAACAGCACAGCACAGGTGGCACAAAAAAAAAAGCACATACACAGTTTCATTCAAAAAAATCAAATTTTTATACATATTTATGTATGTAGATTGTATGTATAAAAAACAACACAAGGTGCTATCATGTTTGTGTTGTTACTAGTGTGTTACGAGTGTGTTACGAGTTTCTACATAGTATTCCGTTTGTTTTTTGCCCCCTTCTTCTTCTGCTACAGGTGGCGCCACCGTCCTACAAACGCTGTACGCCTGTTAGCTCAGTTTCCGAGCGATCGTTTATCAATTCGATTTCATTTGAGAAAAAAACATACAATATACTACATACATATGTACTCAAAAATATCACATTGACGTGTTTGTTTACACAAACAACAAGAACAAGCATTGATGTACTTAAATGCAAATAGACCTACATACATATGTACATTGTGTATTGTAAATAGAAAATTTGCACTTGAAAATTCTATGCGATCGATCGATCGATCGATGAATGCCGATGTACTGCACTTGCATACCAAATCAAATTCGTATTAAAAAAGTCAATCGAAAAAAAAAATTAAATCGCATTGCCAGCAATATGCAAATAAAAAGTTGTTTTCTTTCTTATCGGCGCCTGTGACAAACCACAGCATTACTGATCTTTATCAGTGATCTACTGATCTTCTTTATCAGTCAGTGATCTTCAAGATGATACAGCTGCTGACGGACGTTTTAATTTGTGAATGCTACCCATTGCTGATCGCGTTATCAATGTCGTTGTGATTTTCAGTCTGATTCGTATCGGTGATATTGGAAACATTGTGCGACATTTTTATGGTAACTCAAACTCGCTCGGACTTTGTTAATATTTTCTGAAAGTATACCCGGCAATAAAACACTCGCTGAATTTGCAGCAGCTCCTGCCTCTGCTTAAGTTGTTTTCAAAAAAGTGGAAAAAACTTTTAAAATATAGAACTGGGTGAAATGGAAGGTTGAGAAAATTCAGTAAAATTTTAGAACTATTAGCTTCCACCTAAAAGTGCCATTTTGACTCTGTCTTCTAGACGCCGTTAGAAGATTAAACTCTAGAAAACTATTCTTTAGAATTTGTTAACTATAAATACTTTGATCATTTTTGTTCATTTAAACTGTTCTAATGTTAAAATTTTAGATTACAGTATTTGAAATCAAATGTTACAATTTGTAACTAATAGTTTTTTCTATGTCAAGAGCAGAATGCCACCTAAAAGTGTCGTTTGACTATAACTTCAAGAAAACCCAAAAAAAATAAAATAAATTTGCAAAGTCGTTACAGGGTCAAAATGTTGTACAAAGTTGTTCTTGGGAATATTTTACTAGCGGTCTTGTCAGACAAAATTATTTTACAAGAAACATAATAGTCAGCAGAAAATAAAAAACAAATATGCCCTTTTGAAATATGCAACATTTATTTATGCTCTCTTTCAATAACATTAGCAGTTCAAGTTATTAAGGCAGTTATTTAATTTATGTAGGGAAATATTTCTTATTTTATATAATTTTCTTCAAAAACTTTCCAAATTGGTTTTTAAAGGAGATTCTTGGAGTAAAGGACACTTTGGGAGATAATGGGTTAAAATGATCTGCGAAAATATTACCCTTTAAAGTGGTAAATCCATCAATTTAATTATTTTTGCAAAATTTGCTACTGAAATAAATTAGAAAAAATTTCCATATACTTTAAGTGCAATACGCAGAAAAGTGCACTTTTGTAAACTGAAAAACAATTAGTACCATTAAATTAATGCTTTTGCTAAGTTAATATGTAATGAACAAAAAATATGTCGCACAGATTTGAATCAAAAGACTATTAAGTAAAAATTAAGAAAAAAATTTTGTAAAATTTGTGCGATATCTTTATTTTTAACATCTGCCATTAGAAAACTTTTAAGACATCACTGAACTCCATGTGAATTCGGATATATGTATTGTTCCCGGATTTGATGGTTCGAAATCAGCTGGCACAAAAAGAACAAATATATTTTGAACACAGTTAACATTTAATTTTATGAAACTTAAAAAAATTGCATTTTCAAGTCTGAATATAATTTTATTTGAAACTACCTATGCCCAGCGCGCGCCGCTACACTTACCTATATTTTTTGGTTTTTGTCAAAAATATTTTTGGCGTTATTCTTCAATCTACATAAATGGCATACACAAATTCACCGTTCTTATCCGGTCAACTGACATTAATTTTAATTTCAGTTGCAAATTGTTGCAAATTGTACATATATCCTATGCTATAGCTGACTCTACTATCTGATCATCAGCGAGTTCAAACAGACATTCAGACAAACAACAATTCTAAAATTGACGCTAAGGAAATATTTACTACTTTTGGGGAAAGAGAAACTGAGAACAATTACAGTGGTTTTTTTCTCTCGAAATTTTCCATTTTCCACTTTAACGAATCCATCTTCTTTCACTAATTTTAATAACTACAAAATAAATTATAATAAATAATTAAATGCTAAAATAAAGTAAAAAATGTCGAAGAAAAAAATACTAGGTATACCCTCAAAATCATCGAAGCAGTTGGTTTTCAGAAACAATTTAATAGTTCACAATTTCATGTTCACCAAAAATTTTCGCTTGCGCGATTTAGGATCAGACATAATCATATTTTTTCCCCCGAAAATTGTTAGTGATGGCCAACATCTGATACAAGAATGATAGAATACAAGAATGCGTTGATTGATCTGAAATTCGTAGAGTAACTTGGCTGTGACGTAACTCCAGATTTACTGGCGGAGAGAAATGAGAAGAAACACGTTGGTATACATGTTAGAAAGAATACAGACTAAAATTGTTAAGCACGTTTGGAAAAAATTCACATCATGATTGCGATTTGCGTACACAAAATCTGTTATGACGTAGAAATTCTGTCAAAATTTTCAAGAGAGGCTTACCGGTACCACAATCTGAGCCACCTTCTGCATTCTTTTCACCATGCATCGGACACGATCAAAAAATCAAACATACTGTAATATTCTTACATTGTTTAACTTAATGGAACATTATTATATAATATATCAGCAAAAAGCAGTGTTGTGATCGTTTTTTGTGGATCAAATAGATATTAAAACACACTGTCTACCGCACAGTTTACGAAATAAATAATAACAGTTACGAAATAAAGACATTTTACTTCTATCAGTGCATAAAGGGATCTACAAATAAAATTTTATTTTAGGAAGCTTGCAATCATTCAGCACTTTGATTATTATTCGTCATTTCAATTTTTTAAGTGAAAATTACTGATTACATTTTAGCATGTACCACAAAAACGAATTATATCTACAAAAAATCATAACTCCGAAAAAAAAATTTTTTGCTATTGGTGATTTAAACTGATTGCAGTTCAAGGTATCTATTTCCTGGTGAAAAAGTTTCAGAGAAAAAAAAAAATACACTTTTTGAGAAAATAAAAGTTAAAAAAAAAATGTTCACTTTTTTTTATTGTTAAATAAAAAATTTCAAATAATGGTAATCAATCATTATATCATTTAATCTTAAAGTGCCAAAAAAAACTGACATATTAGTAAAAACATTGCTAGAATCCATTGAATTTTGACAAAGTTATGGGCATTTAAAAAAAAAATTCTCACTGTCAACTTGAATAATCGATTTTTGTATGAAAAACAAAATCGCGTTTAATTCGGCCGAAAAATTTTTCCGGGCCAAAAGAAAAAATACGTGTCTCATTATTTGGACCAACAAACAATGTATTTGAGTTTGGTCGAAATTAAAAATCATGCTCGTACCTGACCGGTTGTCTGGAAATGGAAAGCATCATGAGTTATATTAAAAAACTAAATTATGAAATTGTTTTTCTGAGTCCTATTTATTACTAAGAAAATAATAGTTATTTTTTTAAACAAAACTTAAGTTGAAAAAAATTAAACTAAAAAAATTAAACTAACTAAGTTTTCTATTTTCAAACAGCTATAACGACTTTTTACGGAATAAACTCGTTTTTTTTACAGATAAACTCGTTTTTGAGCATGCATTTTTTTATTAATGACTAAAAGTAAGGTATTCAAGATTAAGTTTTCATTTTTGTATATTAATGTGGAAAATCTTGTAGTTATTGTATTTAATTCAAACCCAGCTCTCAATTAAAGTGCATGTATTTATATTCTACAACTTTCATTTTTCTTTTGCTCTAACTCCACTTTAGTTATTTCTTGCCAATGCACATTCACAGCCGAATCAAAATATTTTTAAAATAAATAGTGGAGAAATGCAGTTATTGTTTTTATACCGGGCATCACCAAATTATGTAAATATTAGACTAGATGGCGGGAATAAACCCAGCTAGCATTTAGAAGATAATTGAAAGAGTAGTCTACAATCAAGTTCTTTTTTCGTGTAAATTGTGTAATACAACTCAAAACATATTTGTGGATCATCTAAAAATTTTTTGGAAGGCTTATCGATAATATTACAATTAATACTCGTAGTTCTTCTGTGAAAAAAACTCCCTTGAAATTGAAATCATCTTTTCGGAAACAAACTGAACATTCTTTCACGATTGATTCGATTTCGATTGCAGAGAAAGAACCTTTCTATATATTCTTTTTATGATATCGGATTGAATCTGACGCACTTAGCGTTTAGCTTCAGCGATCATCTTTTCAAATGCCAACAACTTTTTTTTAGCTTATAGTTAAAAAAGAAATATTATTTCGCTAGGTATGTGCAGAGCCGGAAAAGAGTATTGACGCAGTAATTTTCTTCATATTATTCACAATGATTTTCACGCCAAAACTTGCTCGCAAATTTTTAAAATCAAATTAAAGCTGTTTTTATAACAAAACCCATATAAGTCCAGATTTGAACAATTTCTAAAAAATTGAGGAATTATAAAAATTTTCGTTTATAACAACATGCATATAAAATATATTTTGTTCATTCGTTATTTGGAAAAGAACGGTGGCAGCAAAAAAAAAATTGTTAAAATCAACGGTTATTTCTAGTCACTTAAAATTTTAAATTTATTATTCTAAAAATGATAATTACAAACTTTCAAATTTTTACTTGAATGGTTTTTGTTATAGATTGAGTTATATTTTGATAAAAAAATTAACTTTTTCTGACACTATATGTACATTAGGGTTCATCACTTCAAATACAAAAAAAAAAAAAGAATCAGTTCGGTTTTAACATTGAAATTATAAAATTGCAGATATGTATATGTAAAACAAAATATTTCGGAAAAATATTAAGATTTTCCTGCACTGGACGGATTTTAATGTACCTACAAAAATAGAGTTTTTTACACTTAACACTTTGAGCCCCACTTGCCCACCCGTGGTAATTTTTTTTCTGCACCGGTGGACCGCGTGCTAACGAAGAGTTGTGCTTTAGTTGAACAAAATTTGTTTACTTAGTTTTATTGATTTTTTGCAATTGGGGTGACTTTGTGATATTTATTTTTGATGAACCTAATGTATTTTTGTTGTTTGTTTCCTGTTTTTTTTTGTGACCACCGGTGGGCACGTTGTCCCATAAAGTAATCCACCAATGCCCACGGGTGGTCACATTGCCCCAAATCGACAAAATATAAATGCCCACCGGTGGGGCACGCGGGCTCAAAGTGTTAAAAATATTGTTACGCAAAAAAGTCTCTAATTATAAAAAAGTTGAAGTTTAAAAGTCTGTATAAAATAATAAAAACAATAATTTCAACGCAATTATAATAATGCGATTTGTGATGCTATTTTTTATGAAAAATTTGAGTAACTCAGCCACAGATTTAGACTGATAAGATATTTATATGTCGAACAAGCTTACACTGCTTAAACATCTGAGAAACAAATATTTAAAACAATTATTTGCATCCCGCAAATTTTAATTTTTTCCAGGAAATATTCTGGTTTATTCGCCGCTCGCGCATTTCTGGATGACCTGAGGGTACAAAATGCCAAACAACAGGACATCTATAGTGGAAAAATCACACACCCTCACTGCCGTCTAGCATATTTAAATAAATAAATATTTATGTAAGTATTTATCACTACTATATTTATTTTCATAGCACTTACAGTCCTTTATATTTCTGCGCTCTTGGCTTAAGTTGCAAATTTTCGTTGAGCTGCTATTCTATTTTTCAAAATTCACCAACGTTGTTACACTTTTTTGTTGTTGTTATTTAATATATATACTATATGTATGTATGTATATGTACGTATTCTATTTTATTTGTCAACTTGTTTGCAATGAACTTGAAAATATTGCGTATTTTAATTTTTTTCTATTTCGTTTTTATACAGATATTTTTGTTTATATGTTTTTACATTAAATCAACAATAAAAACATCTGATCACTTGAGTCATCCGTTTCGACCTTCAACACCTGCGATTTTTTCATGCAAATTTTTTCGTACTACGTATAGTATATACTTATTTCATTTTCCGAACAAATATCAACAAGCAGTTCAATATGACGTTTTACGATCTCGCTTCTCAAATTGATACACCGCCGCTTTTGTAGTACACTATGACCACTCGTTTCGTAATTCAATTCACGACTGAGCGTTTTCAGCGTTCCACTGGCAGCTGGCAGTCGCAAAACTTTTCATTTGTTTATTAAGTACATATACAACTGTTTGCCAAAGCGTTTATAGTTGTTATTGTAGGTATCGAACGCCGATCTGGCAGACAGCGAGCTTGCTAGCAAGTCAGTCAGTCAGTTAGGCAGTCAGCCAGATAGCTTGCTAGCTAGCTAGTCAGTCAGTTAGTGAGTTGTTTGCGCTGATCTTGCGCAGATCTCACATACACTTATTGTGCATACATAAATATAAACATCTTACGAGCAAAATGCTTGGCAGCAGATATCACTGCTATGCTTTGCTCCCCCAATGCTGCTTGAGCGACTAAAGTTCTATGGCGTGTGACGTCACTAAACTTTAGGCGATATGTGTTGTGAGACAAGTAGCATTTACGTGTATTAAAACCAAGGTAATATTCGTGGATCTTATCCAAAAAAAATAAGCAGCGAATAATGCTTCGAATCGCTTGTGCGTTTATTACACGCATTATTACATTATTATGTAATTGAAAACTAATAATTTGTATCCGAATTTTTGGGATTTATTGCCTACTCTTAAATTACATCTTACAATGGAACAGCGCTAACTTTTGCACCAGAGACCAAATGCTTAGATACCTTATTAGACAACGATATGAGTTGGAAGAAAAGCTTTAAAGAACGAGAGGCCTTTGTCTCAGCTAGGGATCTAATGCATACCCTTTTGACTGTGAGCTCCACTGTCCTTAGAACTCTGTTGACACTGTCCTTAGTACTCTGTTGACACTGTCCTTAGTACTCTGTTGACACTGTCCTTAGTACTCTGTTGACAATTCTGCAACCATGTTGGAAACCGAGGTCATTTGGTCATAGTGATATTCTAAATGAACTTTTATTGAATTATAGAATCGGATGCGGGCTTTGGCGAAACCAAAGTGGTTAGAGGAGCATCTCAGAACCAGAACAGCGGGAACAGCGGTAGCAGGCAGCGTAACACAGCTGAAGAACAACAATGGATGCCCATAAGACTGAGTACTATTGCCCCTATTGCGGATTCCAATAACAGACGATAATATAATACGAAGAGCGTTGAATCTGATGAAGGTATGGTGTGCCGGAGTAGAGTGGGGGAGTGGGCCCCATGGACCATGGGAACCATGGTGAGAAAACCGCTATCCCAGTTCTAACGGCTAGTATGTGATAACAGTGGATGTGTGCACATGTCCGACGCGGGCTTTGTTATAGAACAGACAATCAAATTAATCGTACTAAACATACATAGCTAGGGTTATGAGAAAGGGGAGTTTTTATCGTCAAGAAACATGGAGACACTGAGCACATGGCTCCGGCTAGCTTATCTCCCCATATCCTCAGGATAACTTGAGGCCGGATTTAAGGTTGAATTAGGAAAAAAAGTAACAAGGAGTGCATCCACGCTAGATGGGTCAAAAGCCACCGAAACGCACAGGGGTCAGTGTCTTAAAGGCGGAGGCGGAGGTCTGTGTCAAGACACTATCTTCGTCAGGGTAAATACCTGATTAGTGCACGGGTCTCTAGATAGACTCAATTTTGTGCTGAATTACAGTCGACAAAGGCATCGAAAGCAATAGAAGAACTTAGAAAATAATAAAATATATTCAAAGAAAGACATTGACACCCTATGGTAGGGTTTCGCCACTCGCAGTGACTAATGTGAGGGTACAATATCAAGCGTGAAAAAAATTTATCTATGAGAGTGTACATACTGGACTTGCAGTAGACAGCAGATGCTAGGATGTTATTCAATCGAAAATACAAATTAGATGAGCAATGATGAAGATAAAGAGCTCCACAGTTAAGCCAAATTGGTTTTAACATAATCAGATCATAAAACCAAAAGAACAAACGACCAAACGACAGCAGCTGAACAAATGGAAGCCCGGAGTGAATGAAGGGCAATAGATTTTAGCGCATTGTTCTTCTAATAATGCGATTACTTTCGAGATTATCGATTCCTTTTGACCTCTATGAGGGGAACTACCCAGCATAATGTCTACGATAATTGCAATTTTGGGAATTCGATATAATTTTACTACAATTCCAAGATTCCGGGATTTGTTCAGTTAAATTCAACAGCTTGTGTTCTATAGAAACTACAAACTGTGTTTTTAACATAGAACATCTTCTGATAATGAGTTGATTTTGCTGGAAAAAAATCAGAAGTAGTACTTTTACAATAAAATGTAGTTACAAGTTTTATAAATCATTTAATGTGCCGATCAAGGCAAATTCATATAAGGTAGTAGTAGTAGTAGTACAAAAACAAAAATGTACATTTATTTTGTTTTTGCTTTTGCGGTTTTGACTGGCAAATTATTTTAAAAATTTATTTAAAATAAACAAAAATTTAAATTGAACATTTTATACCGTAAGATGTAAAAACAATCAAATCATCTGTTCTAGTAACACCACCTTATATGAATTCGCCTTCGTGCGGATATTCGCCATTTATGACAATTGTTTAAATAAAGACAAATTTCTAAAAAAAAATATTTCCATACAATTTCTAAGACGTCTAGTTTTAAATTTTTTGTGTAAAAGATTAGAACCCTTCGTTGTCAGAATTTGGAATTGACACTCAGAATCTTGGCAAAAATTGAAAAATTCTTTAGTGGGTAGTGATTTTGAGCCGAAACGAATCGTTTTTTTTTGGAGATTGATAACCTTGGGTATTAATCACGCAATAGAATGCATATGAACTTATCTCTGCTCTTGCTTTGTTAGGGTCTGGAATTAGAACCAGTCTGTGATTTTTTCATCTCCTCGGGAATACACCATATCGAAGGCATGGATTGAAAACCTTTACCAAAGCCTGATGTATTATTACATATGTATGTATGTATGTATGTGTGTGCATATGAATATTTATAAACAAATCTATTGACTATCAATCCAAGCCCATCAGTTGCATGCAACACCAGCAATCAGTCTTAAAATATATTAAGTTGTAATTTCAACACCCGCACAGAGTTAAGCATTGTCTTCATGTTGCTTTTCCAAGTACGCGACATTGCATAGAAATGTTAGATACTACATATCAAATAAAATTAGAATACATAAAATATATAAATACATATGTACAGTATGTAGTTTATTTAAATTGTGACAAGGCTGGCAAACTGTCGCAACTTGATACCCCTGTTTGCAGAAAAAAATATACACATACTTGCAACAATCAAGATGTATTTAAACTTATTGCACTTTTAACTGCACTTTTATGCACACTAATACGATTATAAATTTATTACCACTAGGGTGGGTCAAATTGTATGGCGCTGAAAAAAGTTCAAAGCATCATCGCGATTCTGTTAATATGAATCGTACCAAGTATTTCTGCTCAAGAAACCCTACCTCTAAAATAAATTTCGAGTCCCCGGAATTTTGTGCATTTCAATTACAAAAAAAAGAGAATTATTGAAAATATATATACGGGGGTTTTTTTTTGGGTCGGGGATTATATTTTTCACATTAATTTGTATTTTCACTGTTTTTGTACTTTTTTGTGGGCTTTCAACTTTTTTTGGGGATGCACAAATCGACAAATCTTTGACCTTCTCATAATTCAAAATACCTCAAAATGTTCAGCGCTGAAAATTAGCTCGGATACCTATACACGACACATATCGATTTCATTCAATTTAAGAAAACAAATTCCTTTTTTCTATTTGCTCTCTAACTTCCTTTTTCTTTTATTGTTTAAACAAAATTTCAATTTAAAAAATAAAAACATAAAAAAATTCCAATTTAATCCATTTTTACAAGGAATAAAAATACGAGGTTTTTTTAAAAAATAATTCAAATCAATGATTTCTGAAAGTCTTGCTTGCTTTCAAGTCTGGGGTATTTTGCTCAGTTTTCTAATGTAACCGACATAACTTTTTCTCGATTTGGTTCTTTAACTCTTTTAGACACGCTAGCCGGCAAGTGAACGTGTCTTTCCGTTTCTTGCATATGTAAAGTAATTTTCGGATCAGGCAGTGGTGGATCATTGTTATCTAGATATTGGATATTTTGAGTGAATGGTGGTTCGAATATATTTGAATAAGCATACATGTCAAACATACTGCTTTGAATATTTTTAAATTGACCAACCCTAATGCCAACATATACATATGCACACAAGCCCATATATCGATATTTATATAACAACTTCCAACTTCCGTTGAATTTGAATGCAATTTGTTTATGTAAAGTAGTTGCGGTTTATGGCCCTTGTTAGAATTGAAACAAAAAAATGCAATTAAGATTAGTTTGCTTATTAGTCTGCTTTCTGCACGTTTTATGTTACAACACTTTTTCAAAGTAATCAAAATGGACTATTGTACTAAAAAAAATCGTTTTAGTGTAAGTCGAGTTTTTTATTATAACATACATAGTAGATATATATTTATGCGATATCCGCTCTAGGGGTTTATAGCTTTTATTATATGACAGTAAGGGGGCTCCTTTGGCTGCCTACGGACTTCTCTTGGACAGATGGGCTCTCTATCGTCGCAGCGAGCGCTGGGAAACTGTCACGACATGCAGAATTGCAAGAACCCTCTGGCCGAGAGTGAATCGTGGGCGCTCAAAGAAATTGAGCTCGCTTACTAAGCGGCAACTCTCGACCCTCGTAGGTGTTTTGACTGGTCATTGTCCGTTGGGTACTCGTATTCATGCGGTTAGGCTGTAGATAGTCTCTGACCCTTTCTGCCGCAGCTGTATGGAGGATCATGAGGTGGAATCATCTTTTCATTTTCTGCTCACCTGTCCTGCATTTGCGAGACTGAGGTTCAAGCACCTAGGCTCGTACTTCTTTAATACCCCAGCAGAGCTCTCTGGGGTGGGGATTGGTAATTTGCGTGACTTCATTCGGGGTACGCAACGTTTCTCATGTTAATCTTGCTTGATTTTTTCCGATTTACGTTACCGTTCATATAACAGGTGGTATCACAATTGTGGACTCCTCTACTATGGCTAAGTGAGTTCCTACAGCGGGAGCTACCACATTAACCTAACCTAATCTAAGTACCTAAATATCAAAACGGCATTTTTATATGGGAGCTAATTGATGAGAATCTTCCACGGAAATATTTCCCGTCAAATTTTACTGCATATGTCTCAACCTTCCATTTCGCTCAGACGTATATTTTACCACTTTTTTGAAAACACCTTCGACCAAGCAATGAAAACTTTAGTAGGCGACAAAAAAAAATTCAAGCTAACTCGAAGCTGGGGGTTTATTCTTGAATAGATTTATGAAGTTTCAGAAAATACAGCCCCATTTCGGGGCTGTTATGCAGTGTAATTTAGGATCATAAGTTATGAGGCTTGAGAGATGAATGCGACGGTTTATTTTACGCTGCTACGGTTGTACGGATTTAGATAAAAAAGTTCACATAAATAGCTTATAATCTGGTTTAATATGTTAGGATTTTTTTTTAAAGAGAGTTACTAGCTGTTTAAAATGTGAAATTAGATTGGATTAATAAGTTAAATCAAATACTGCAATATGGTTGTGAAGCGAAAGAGATTAAGAAAGATTAATGTGAAAAATTTGTTTAAAGAGTGTTGGCATCTTTGGAAAAAAGTCAAACTAATTAAACTAAAGTGGTGGAATAAAAATTTAATAAAAATATACATTTATAATAATGGAAGTGGTCTTAGTCATATGTATGTATGTATATGCATTTCATATGTCGAAATATTTAATGAATTGCATTTGAGTGAATTAAAAAATATTTTAATATTATACCACATTTTAATTTATAATTTTATTACTCTTGGTTAATGGAAATTTATTATGACTATGAAATTTTGTGTGAATTTCGAAATACGAAAGCTTGAATTAACTTAGACTATTTTCAAAATTAATTGACTTAAAGCAATAAACAGCTATGAGTTTTATTTGAATCAATAACTTTATTAAAAAAAATACATGCACATTTATTAATTATTTTAAAAAACTGATCCATTTTTATCAGTTCGAGGTTTTAAGATTCTTAAAATGTTCATGAAAAACTGGAGGGATGCATGGCAGTAAGCACATAAGGGTGGTGTATAATTGGAAGTAATGAACATAATATTTCCGCATATTTTTGGTCTTCCTCTTTTAGGTGAAAAATCTAAAACGTGAAATGTAGAATCATCTAAAGAAGTTTTGTAGAATATTTTATGAGGTTAATTTTTCAAGAATCTCATGCATTGAATTTGTAGCCAAGAGACAAATTCACCCGCAGTAATTTTGACTCTTCATCTTATTGATTCTTTTAGTGGTTTCGTTGAAATAAAATCTGGCTGCTGTATTCGTTTTATCGTTTCTTCTTCTTTAATTAATTTGCTTTGTTTATTTTCATTTTTATCAAATAAAAATCACGGTCATGTACCGATACCAAAAATTTGTGGTCTACCGTGACTAGAACACTTTCAAAATTAACACTAAATGAATTCCGTATAACGTTGAAATTATAACCACTATCTAATAGTTCCCTTTTGACGATATCGTAAATATTACAATGAATAAATTTAGTAAGTCATAAAGTATTTCTATTTTTTTTTTGAATTTTGACTTAGACCCCTTTCATTATTATGAGCACATACATACATATGTATATCATTTATTTAAAATCGTTAATTTAATTTAACCAAAAATTAAATATTCTGGCTTGACATTAAAAATCTTAATTATGGAATTATGTTTGAAGAGGGCTGCCACATGTTCGAAAATTTAATGAAAGATTACAATGTGGATATCAAATGAAAAAGTTTTGTGAAACCTTTATTTGAAAAATGATTTTAGTGATGGATGCCATCTGTTTAAAAAGTTAAATACAAATTCATTAATAAGTTAAATGAAATATCCCAATACAGGTGTGAAAAAATTAAATGCAAAAGAAAAAATAACTATATTAGAAAATAATATCGTAACTCTTTTCTCTTCAGTTTTGAAGTATCACTTCTAATAAAATTTAAAAAACTTTCATAAGAATTTCAAACGTTTTAGTCAGAATTTTTAGAAAATTTTTAGGTGTGCTACTATAAAATTGCATGCACGCAAATATTCTAACAATTCGTATTTCAAATTTGGAAATTTCGATGAAAATTTATGGCATTTTATTAAAATTTATACAAAGATTAAAGCTTGAATGTATACGGTTTTTATTGTACTGGTCACGGGAGCGCTATACAACTACTAAAGTACTAAAGTACTAGAAGTAATTTTAAATCTTCCACCGGTGGATCTGTATCTGCTTCTAGCCGGTTGTAGCGCTGGACCTCAGCTTTCGCTTACCACTGTCGCGTTTTGCAGGTAGAGATAAAGGCCATAACGGAGGCTGCTCGGTGTCTGGCAGTGCCCGCTTCTACAGACAGACCTGCCCCACCATATACTCAGATAGTCAAGCGGCTATTAAATCTCTTAATTCTAACAAAACAACGTCGAAGGTTCCCATAAAACGCAGAAATTCCCTGAATCTGTTCGGTCTAGGCGTTCCGTGACTGTGACATGGGTCCCTGGGCACAGTGACATTCCCGGCAACTGCTCGGCAGACGACTTCGCATGGAAAGGGACGGAATGACCTTTGATAAATGCTGCTCTAGAAGCGGGCATGTTTCAAACCTCCCACAAACACAGTTGACGTAAAGCGATCCAAAGCGCTGATTAGCCTTGACCGATCTTCTCTCAGACAAATAGTTGGGCTAATAACCGAACACTGGCTTATGGTAACGCACGAGAAGAGATTGGGATACCTAACCAACGATTCCTGCCGAGGTTGCAGGGACGAAGAGGAAGTGGAGAGCATCGAACACTATCTCTGCCACTGTCCCGCAATGGCCAAGACTCGAAACCAATCCATAAATGGGTACTTTCTAAACTGTTTGGCCGACCTGAGCTCGGCTTGCATTCCCGATCTTCTGTGCTACGTAAGGCGCACTCGGTGGTTCACCTTTTAAGGAAAGTAAGAAGAAAACGTATGGCTCCCGCCAGCAGTATCACAACCTATTGTACAATGAATTGTGTTTTAATAAAAAATCAATTAAAATTTAATTAGTAATAATTTATGTGTCGAAATTTGCCAATAAGTCCCTTATGATGAGTACTATATATAGGAATACATTTAGAAATGCTAAATTTATTACTAAAGAGACTTTATTTCATATATGTAACTAAAAATTCATTCATAAAGTATTAAATAGGTTTAAAGAGCTTTCTAAAGTGAGATTTTGTTTTTTTTTTTTACAAATTTTCGGTTTATAAAGCAGTAAAGCAGTGTCTATATTTCTTTATGAAATTTGCAACTTTCTTTTACTCACACCGAGGGAACAAGCAATTTCATAATAATCATATATTTATACTTATATATGACATATGTAGATATGTATATATTTACATTTGTCCCCGATTTGTCAAGCAAACACCATTTTGGCAGCATTCATAGATCTGTCTTATCACATGACCACAACTTAGAATTCGTGTTGGCAGATCAGATGGCAGAATCTGCACGACGGCAAGGCAGCTCAATAGCATAATATCCAGTTACCAACACATCTATATATTGTACATAGTATGTATGTATGTCCGTAGCTGTGTCTTCTCACTCAATGAGCTATTTGACCATTTAAGGTGGACGACATCGAATGTCCGTTAGTGACTTTATTTGTTTACTCGGTCTATTACAAATAGCGCTGCTATTGCAACTCCTTCCATCTTTGCGCACCGCATGCGACATAAATTCCCTTTCCCGGCTTTCTCAGCTACCAGCTCTTACCAATCGCTTTTTGTGCTAATGTGTTTGATGTTGTTGCCAATTGCCATTTTTGCTCTATACTATAGGCCTTTCGCAAGCAATATTGTTGTGGGTTGCGACGGATTGCAAGATAAATCGAACCTTTCATTTGCGGCGGCTGCCGCTGAGTTGCGCCTGCGCGTGATTGTCACTGCTGAGTTAGCTGTGCATGTGTGTGAGTGTGTGTGTGTTTACATGCGGAAATTGTGTTGTTTTGGGTGAGATTGCCCAAATCGGCGGTGGGCAAACAGGCAGCATCACACAAAATAGAAGAAACAAATAGCAATCAGCAAATAGTCAACGTTGCAAGATAAAGCAATAGACGACAAGCGACAGCCGCCAATAGTCGACCTAACCATTTAAGCCAACACGCTAACGACGCTGGAATTGCATTCGATTGCAGTTGAATTGCAAGCAAGGCTGTTTGTCGGTCATTCGTTCGTTTGGTTGGTTGGTTGGTTCTGTTGTGAAGTGCTATAAGTGGGTTTTCTCTGTCGCAATTGTCGCAATTGTCGCACTGCAACAGGAGGATGTCGTGGGTCGTTTGCGGTGTCGTTCACAGCTACTTTCTTTATTTTTCACGGAATTTATTGTATTTCAATGCGAATTCGCTGTTGTTATTGTTGGTTGGAATTGTGGTTGCCTGTGGTTTTTTATGTTTTACTTTTGCATTTTTGTTGTTGTTGTTTTTTTTTTTGTTAGTTACAACCTTGGTACAATAATACAGGTAGCCGCATTAGGAAAATTTCAACCCTGCTTGTATTTTGTTGTTGTTTGAAAAACCTAAAGTGTCTAAACAGAAATGTCAAACTTTGTGAGTGTAAATACAGTTTGACAATTCAAAAATCTACGCCATAGCAAGAAACGTGAGTAAAAACAATTAAATATTAAATTTATAAACTTTTAAATGCACATTTCTATGTCGTGTATTGGAATTTAGGTATAGAATATAAGATGCGTTCGTTGGGCACCACCAATTACGTCCGATTTCGCGAAATGTTCCACGCAAACCACGTCGTTTGCTGTGAGCGCGATGCCACAAGCTCTGTTCCAATCGGCCATTCTCCGCGGATCCTGTGGTACTTTGAAAAAGGGACCACCCCCTTTAACCCATCTTTTGCTGCAAATAACACACTTTCCCATTTCTGAATTTTCTTGGTTTTCGCACTTTTTATTTAAAATAAAAATTTAACAAAAATAATTCACAGCACAAGTCACTTGTAAACAAATTTGTTTGTTTTGATAAAATGTAAACAAGGTTTGACAATTCAGATTAAAAGTAAACAGAAAAAAAATCAAAATTGCAACCCTGAAGCGGCTACCTGTTAATTGTACCAAGGTTACAACACTGTAATCTTTGTTGCAGTTCAGATGCGAGTAATTCTGTTAGGTTCGAATGTTTACAGCATAAATTACTAGTGGAAAATATACATATGTATGTGTGTGTGTGTATGTGTGAATATGAATAAAGCATAATATAATATTTAACTTTGTATAGCATCACCGAGGGTATCAACTCAATCAAAATAGCAATAATTTTCGGCAGGTTATGACAAACCTGCGAATGCATTTCTGCAACCTAGATATCCTCCTCTCCTGTTAGGTTTTTGGCACGTAAAATAAACCTTGTAGGCAAATACTACAACATAACAACCCTGACCACAAAATTTAAAACCTAACTTGACCACTAAACAAAATTTTCGACTACTTTAGGAGATTTTGTATACTCAGCCACCTCAATCCTTCCGCAATGGAATTCCACAAGCTCTGCACCGTAACCTCCATTTTGTAGCATAGTGTTATTCGAGGCAGAGTAGTACAGGATGATTTGGGGTTGGACGAAGGCACTGACACCTCGCCTCCAGGTTCACTTCATCAGGAAGCGAATTTCCACAGCCCGCATCAAAACTAACTTCGACAACACTTGTGCATTTAACTTTCCTCGGAATGTTTTACTTCACCCGTAAGATTCAGATAGCCCCAAATTCAGTCGGAAGTGAAATGCTGGAGATGCTTAATTAACTTAATTTATTTGCGCGCCAGACAGAGGGGAAGAACAGTGAGACCGAAGCGGAGGCAAATGAGTGCTACCAACGCCCCGATTTTGTAATTGTGATTGGTGACTTTAGTAATAACGCCTTGTCGAAACTAAGGTCCGCACTATGCTTATAAAGCCACCCTGCAGCCAATTGCTATTTCCAGATGCATAAGAGAGCGGCAGAGAGATTTGAGAATGCCGCCCGAAAATTCTATCCGAAAATAAGACAGCAATCGAACGGTTTCAAGACCGAGACAATGATGGAAATCTGGTAATAGATACTTGAAAAATGGAGGGAACCTTCTTATTAAAGGAAAGGAAGGAAAAAAAATTCTAAAGGAGAAGAGAAAAAAGGGGACAAACCACAGAACGATTGAAAGCTTTGTTAGAAATGTTTGTGTAAAATAAAAATTATATTTCGTCAGCGAATGGGTGACAAAGAGAGGGCGAGCGGTCAGCGGTTTCTAAAATGGGGCGTCAAGCGTTGCGTTTTCTAACGCCAACAACGCAGTGCGCGTCCAACCCAAATAATCGTGTCGACGTTTTCTTATTCTCTCCAAGTTCGTTGTTTGGTGTTTCATTCTATTTGTCTTTCTCATTTTTGTCTACTTTCTTTTTCACTTCTGTCTGCCGCACCCAACGGCTGGACCTAATGCGCTGTCAAAATTTAAAATTTCATTTGCTCGGCGCTAGCGCCGCTTTATTGTGAAAATGAAATGATCTGTCGCTTGCCGCGACAATTTTCAAATGACGTGGCTATTTATTTTTCAAGCAGTGTAATATCTCCCATTGCGTCCCACTCATCTCGTCGAATGATTGAGCTTGTCTGCTGTTGTTGTTGTTATAACAGCGAATGTTTTAATTCGCCATAAAATTTTGGGGAATGCTGCTGAAGTGACAGTCTGAGATAATTCGCAGACTACATTTTCAGTTCAAGTGGGAGAGTAGATTTTATCGAGCAGCACCGTGTGACTGACTGTGTCAGTATTTTTTGTGCCCTGCTGCATCATTCTTCTCGATTTTGGTTTTTACTGCACATTCAGCTTATTCGACACTGTCTTTCATGGTGATTTTGCTGCCAAAACTTTTGTTATCATTTCCGAACGCCAGAGAACATGAGATTTCTAATTGATTAATTACTAAAAAATTACAAAGCTGGTGAAAAATGAAAGCACTTAGTTTATTCAGTCTTCTATTTAGGCTTCGGTTTCTTACAGCTGTAAAATATTGGACGGCAAAACTTTGCATTAAAAAACACTCGGCACAAAGCAGTACTGTCGCGTTGCTTGCATCAAGGTGCAGTGTTACTATGATACTGCGTTTATGAACGAACGGTTTTTTCCATTAATTTTGATTATCGAGAATACAAATATGAAGAATTAAGAAAAGCAACATGAATATTTTTAGTAATAAAAGGAGAAAAAATACTTTATTTGAGCGTTGAGGGTTCTGAATTAAAATTAGAAAACGCAAAATACACAAAAAACGTCTCCACTCAAATCTAGACGAGACCTGGCCATGCATAGATTTTATTTTACATTTTATAAAAAATCCATTAATACAACTTCAGCGCATAGCATTCTTTTATAACTGCGATGGGATGCAAGGGGCTTATTGATAGATAATACGTCGTGTGATAAAGTTGTTGAGTTCCTATTTTTTCACTAACAAATTTAACAGGGAACAGCATCAAGGGATTTTCAATTTTAATTAAAAATTAAAAAAGGAAAGAAAAAATATTTCAAAGAATTTTTTCACGAAGCTGTTGTTTGGTTTTTAAGTAGTATAATCTGTCCGTCTTACTAATCATATTCCTTTACGTAAGTACATCATTCGCACGACACCGGAACGACCTGGATTTATATCTGGACAGTGTCACTTCAGCAGCATTCCCCAAAATTTGCGGGGGTGTTTTATGCGGGTACATCAACAACAACAACGTTAGTACATCAAAAAAAAAATACACACTTTTACTTTGATTTCGCATATATTTATTTGTATATAATTTTTTTTGTAGCATAATATCGTCTTAAAATACTAAGTAACTAATTGCTAATTGAATTCTTTATTTTCTCTCTCGCTTACTTCGTTTGGTCTGCGCTTCATGTTCGTTTTTCTTTAAATGTTTTTTTTTGTTTTTTAAGTCCTTCTAACTTCAAATTTATTTCGATTTTTTTCTTTTTCCGTAACTACGCAAAATTTAAATTTTTTAAACATTTTTTTTTATTCATTTTATTTGTTTAAATTTACTCAGGTAAAAATCATCAACGCCAATCATTATCAAGAAGAAAAAATATATCGGGTAGAACTACATAGCTCCAATGGTTTGTGTAAAAAAAAAATCTTAAAAATGTGTGTACCAGAAATTGTAGATGGGTAGCGGAGAACGTGTGCTGCGCAGCTTCAATTTCATATATCAATGTTTTGGCATTTATCTACAGGATTTGTGGCATTTAATTAGCCAAATGATTTTCTTTGTTATCGTTATACGTTTTTAGTGAGCTTGGAGTTTTTTTTTAGCTATAGTTTAAATTGTGTGTAAATTTTTTTTTGTTTCTTTTTCTTAACTTTACTACTCAATGCACTTCTATCTCTATTTCACTGCTTAGGATTTCACTCAATAGTAGTTGCATATGCGCGCCAATGTTTGTAAGGAAAAATGTAAGCGCAGTTAAATGGCAGAGCACACGCGCCTATGATTTGATTGTGATTGTTGTTGTTATATTCAATATTAGTAGTCGTTTATTGTTGTTTTATTTTTGCGCTAGGTTTAATTTATTTATCTTTTCCAGCTGTTGCCGCAGCAGCTGCCTCCTCTTTCTTTTTCTGCTTTTCACGCATCACCTCTGCATCTCTAAATGTTATAAGCAAAATAACAAAACAAAATATGTTTTTGACAAACCGATTCGAGTTTAGATGTTATAAATGTTAATTACCTTGCTTTCCGTTGTTCAACAGTTAAATTATCTGTGCGTTTACCCTTACTGAGTTCTTGCACCTTCTTCTGCGCCTTTTGGCGAGCAAGATCTCTTTGATTCCCACCTGAAATATAGCGAAATGAAAATTTTTTATTATGATGGATACAAAAAATATATGTAGAATATATGAAAGGTAGTAACTGATATATTTCTGCAAAGTTTGAAAATTAGGTTAAATATTTTAGAACTTTTTTTTTAATTTTCAGTAAAATTTGTAACTTTGAGTTATATGTTTTGTTTTTGTAGTTAGTCTTTATACTTCTATACTTATTCTATAAAATTGATTATATTAAGACTGTGTGCAACGTTTTGGCTCACAAAGTACTGAATCCAGCTTAACAAATTTCGTACTTAATAAAAAAATTTTCACATTTTTAGAAAAACATGTTCATTTTGGCGTAACTATAACCACACACATTTCGGTACGGTTATTCCATCGAAATATAAAATTCGTCGTATTTTAGTTTTATTTGGTTATAAAATTACAATGCACCGTTTTGAAATTATTTCCATTTTTGGGTTTTTTATACATAAAAATACTTTTTATTTTTATTTTTTTTTTTCAAACAAAAAAAAATAGAAGAAATACCGGAAATCATAAAAGAGTTTAAAGCTTACAAGTTCTGCAAAAAAATATTTTTAATTATGTTCAAAAGTACCCATTTGAGCAGATAAGCTTCTTGTCGAAACACGTGGATTGTTTTGTATGGCAGCAGCTACAGCAGCGATTGTTTCCTCCGTTCGAACTGAAGGGTTTCGATGGTAAGGTCTTCTGTTGACTGTCCCATGCTCGGCAAAATTGTTTACAAGTCTCATTATGGTCCATCTGCTCGGAGGATTGCCGCCAAACGTGCGCCTATACTCTCTTTGAACCGAAACTACGGACTCCAGTGCGTGATAGCGGCGGACAATCCAAATTCTTGTTTCAGTGTCCCAGTTATCCATTTTTGTTAAATGTAAAAGTCAATCTGCAAAATAAAAAAAAAATTAACCAGATTCATTAAATGGAAAAAGTTATTTAATTTTTTTTTGGTAGCGGCTTTCATCAGCCACCCTGTATCATAATAATGAAATTTTTGAAGCTGTTCGAAACAAACTGTGTTCAACTAAATTATTATTTCTTAGACCCGTGGCATGGACATAGGCTATATTTCTTTCAGTTAGGTGGCGTATGAGTCAAGATATTCGGAAAATCCGTATTTTTTGCCTGATATTGATAATATTAGAAATGCATATTTTTATGAAAAATAAACTCGCTGTGTGGCGCCAGAGGCAAGTTCTTCAGAAAATATATATTTATGATTCGCTAGGTGGCGCTAAAGGTGAGTAATTCAGAAAATCTGGGGGCTTACTCTGTAGTTCGATTCGAAAATAAATTTGTTCGTTTTCGAACGATTGGTACTCTGAAAAAATCTTTCGAGTAGCATTCGTTGGATGTTCGAATTCCACTCTGTTCCATTCGGATTTAATTTATCCCCTTTTGTTTAACGAAAATTTGGTACTCTGTGCTTCGAAAGCATATGTCAAAATGCTCGAAAGTTAGAAATTTCTATTCGACAACAGCCAAGCACACGGAAGTCCACAAAAATGTAAGTTCTTACAATTATAATAAAAGAAAGTATATTATTTTCAAGTAAAAAAATATTTTTTAGGGAAGCTAGAGTAAAACAACCTAACACGAAGCCCAGACAATTTGAATTGATGATAAATTTTATGCAGGAGCATAGTGATTTGGCAAAAGGACAAATAAAGGGTTTAGCTGCAAAGCAAACTTCGAATAACCTTTGGAAAAGGTTAGAGGTGGAGCTTAATTCATGTGAAATCTGTCTTTGAAATTGAAAAGACTGATGAAATGATTTTAAGTTTTTATTTATTTTGTAAAACCTTATGAAGAAATACTCCATCATTATTTTATTACTGTATAAGCTACGAAACGGCTGTGGAAATAATAATAAAAAATGTATTTATTATCACTAAACTAAACTATTTCTTATTTCATTTCTTAGACTTCTAGAAATATTTGCCGTATTACTGTCCGTTTCAACTATATTGACAGTTTCTAACAAATGCACATCTTGTGGTATAACTTCTGAAGAGTGTAAGTCAGCTTTAAATTGCAAACAAATATTGTGCAAAGCGCAACAAACGTTCATTATGGCTGAAACCTTTTGGGGAGCATAGTGCAACTCGCGTGCTGCCAAAAGACATCGAAATCTTCCTTTCAATATTCCAAATACTCGTTCGATGATAGATCGTGAGGGGTGTTTAGCTCCGGTATAATAGCATCCAACACGTACTGAAATGCCTGCTTGTTGAGACGGAAATTTTGCGCAAAACTATGAAGAAATAGTTACAACTATTTTCAATTTGATTATTCTACCAATAAAGTAGTTTTGTTACCTTTTATCATTGATGTTGAATATATTGGCCTTGTCCCTGAGTGTTCGCAATTGCACTCGTTCCGCCACTTGGCCCTCATCTTCATCCAACCATATAGCCACTGAATCCATTTTTTAAATTATTTTTATTCAATCTTTACTAACAATACTAGCACATATACTAAATAACTTGAACACAACAATACGAAATGAAAATACAAAACTTACATTCACAGCATAATAAATTTCTGTTTTGTTGTTTGATTTCGTTCTTTGTTTTGTATTTTGTTTTCCACTTGACATTTGGCGAACAGTGTTGCTTACCCTTTTTCGAGTATTTCCGAAAGTCGATTCGAACGAACTACAGAGTGCGAATGTACTTTCGAATCGGATTTGGCTTTCGAATAGAACAACTTTTCGAATCGAACTACAGAGTAAGCCCCCTGTACTTATGACCCGATTTTGATTAAATTAAATACTTATAACGGAAGTGCGACGAGAAGATGAGAAGCACTTTTACGAAAAATAGATCCGCCAGATGGCGATGGAATAGAAAACCCATATTTACGGTCCGATATGGATGGCGCTTCATAGAAAACGCTGAGAGACAACAGTTAGAGAAG
Source organism: Anomoia purmunda (assembly GCA_951828415.1). Taxonomy (NCBI): domain Eukaryota; kingdom Metazoa; phylum Arthropoda; class Insecta; order Diptera; family Tephritidae; genus Anomoia; species Anomoia purmunda. The sequence continues at coordinate 24,187,008 of OX639993.1, forward strand.
GATAGAGCAAAGTAAAAACTATAAAAAAGAAGGGCGAAGAAGCGGACAAACGACAGAACGATTGAACGATCTTTTTGTGTATTTGCTAATATCGACGTTGAGCAAATTTTTAAAAAATTTTAAACATACCTTTACATCTTATTATATTCTGATTTTTTGTCTCAAGCATTTTTAATACTAAAAAAGAAAAACAAAAATATACATACATATATATATACATATATATATAAATACATTTTGAGAAATTTTTCAATCGATCTAGCTGACGTAAATCGTAAAGCATAATAAATTTTATAACCCTGGTGAAAAAGCCCAACTTTTTTCTGTGTAGCACGGACTCTAATGTACATATGTATGTTCTTTGTGCTGAAACCAATTTCTTTAAATAAATTGTTTCAGTATATGAATACATAAAATTTAAAACGTCGTAGTTTTAGAGGCATAACAATGTACCTACGTCAGGGGTTTGCTAGTAAGCTATATTTTTAATTAAAATTAAAACCATATACTTATTATAAAATTTGTTGCACTATTATTTCAATTCCCCCCAGCTGTAGGTACAAATGTATGTACATACATATAAATGCAAAACTAGGCATTAAAATACCATTTTTCAACATCGAACTCTTAATCAACTATTATTAAATTTGATATGGATACCGGTTTTAATTTAAAAATGTTTTAAGCCTCACAAGGCAAGCATGTACAGCTTTGTTCAAATATCTGCTTACATACCTAATAGCTTTTGTCAATATTGAAATGAATAGTATTATGAAAAACTGAGACTATGGTCATTTGACAAACTATGTGCATACATATGTACATATACATAAATGATTCCATCATGGTACATACATATGTACATAATATATGTATTTACTCCGCCTTAGTACATAACTAAGTAAACATGTATGTACATTTAATATTTGAGAACAGCTTATCTATGAAAAACAAATTAATTTTCCCTCCATAGCATTCTGAAATGTGACACAAACAAATTAGAAATTTAGTAAATAAAAAGCGATTACATAGAAGTTGTGCATTCCGATGTATTATTTTTGGTAATTTTTTAGAATAGCGAAAGCTAACAGCCGTTGACGGATCATACTTTTAGGATTATAAAAAAGAAATCATCCTTCTTGGACAGTTTGAAAATAGGTTTATGTATCTTTGAGCTCCACCTTGCAATTCTCTAAAAGGATTGGATGTAGCGTGCACTTTTTTATAAACTAACCAAAATCGAACGCTTGTTTCTTTCAAAGGTCACACCCTTCGACGATTCAACAACTACCATAAATCTAATGAGTTATTAATATGAAAAAACTAATTTCTATCTTCCAATTTTTACAAAACCATTATTGTTGCTCAATCAACGAGCTTATTACGTGCAAAACAAAACTTCTTTAGTTTGCATTGATCACTTCGGTTGCACCACACTATGCACTAACTTTGTTACATTTGTCAAAGTTAAAAGTTACGAGAAATAAATTTCCAACAATTTTTAAAACTATTGCACTTACGTGTGATGTTTGGGATGTTATGCAAAAGCTTCGTACAAATTTATTAATGTTTTTTCGACTATTTCCGTGGCCGAAACGCCTATCGAAATTTTTTCACTCCAGCGTTCTCGGTTTATCTATTTGTTTTGTTTGGTGCTGCAACTCGTTATTTTTGTGCTAAATTCGCTGGTTTGCTTTGGTTGTCAAATTGCTGCCAAGGTTGCCAATGGTTCGTTGGAATCAAGTGCAATATTTTGAATAAGAAAGTACTCTATAAATGAATGCTCAAAACATAATTTTAAATTAAAGAGATAATTTGTCGACTTATTTGTATAACAAATAAAACATACAACAAGTAATACCACTAAAAAAGAGCACAAGCGTATTCTACTATATTTTATTTTTGTTAAGTTTGTACATCATTAGGAGTAGCAGTACAATAGCTCCGAAGATGTTGGGTGTTTTTGAAAGAGTGGCAGCCCTAATATTACAGAGTTGCTTTCGGAATTATTTACCTAGTTTAAAATAGAGATGTCGCCAAGATCGTTCATATAAAAAAAAGTTTGTAAAATAGTTTTGTATAAACTACAAGTGACAAATCATTTGTTCGATATATGAAAAGTACTTAAATTTTCTGCACTTTAACTGGTCAACTTTAATAAGAAAGGGTATTCAATATCAATGTACGATTTGAATTAAAAATTTTGACAAATTTTACAAAGAATTTCCTACAATACATTTATAAAAATGCAATTCCTCCATTTTCAATAAAAAAAAAAAAACAATATATAGTGAAGGATAAACCCGTTCTCACTGTGATTTTTTTACAATAATACTCATCTATTCATGCCTTCCTGTAAACTTTTTATTGAAATATATTTTATATAGTAACAAAAATAATTTAAATTAAAATTTCAAACATTGTACATAATTTATAAAACTTTATTCAAATTTCCATCGAATTTTCAAACTTTTTAATCCGGCCATTTTGAAGCCCATTTAAATTTAGCAAAATAATGTGCATGTCTGAAGTGATTTAAAATTTTGGTTAATTTTTTTTTTAAATTTTTGGTTTACGGATTGTTTTTTTCCTACATACATATAACGAACGTATTTTATATACTACATACATAAGTTTCCGTTAATAAAATATATTTATTACTGGGCTAGAAGTGAGAAATTATTTCCTTAACCTCCTGCGGACAAATTGCTCACAAGCAGGGTGGTGAGCTTGGAGCTGGGTAGGTGTGTTCGGAGGGGCACTCCGCAGGAAGGAGTTCTCTCTCCACTCTATGGGTGGTAACGCTAAACCAACCGTTACGGCAAATAGAAGTGGATAGAGTAGACGAGGCTGTTGCATATACCGATGATGCTGCGTAATTGCACGTGGAAAATAGCCTCAAATCTTGCGGTCTTGATGTAAACCCAGCCAAAATCGAATTAGCCCTTTCTTACTAGACGACCCTTGCACCCCCTAAACTCGATGGTTCAATCCTGCAGTTTAAATGAACTGCCAAGTATCTTGGAGAAAATCTCGACGGTAAGTATTTCTGGAATGATAACGTATGGTAGCGTATTAAAAAACCAACAGCAGTGATATTAGCCTGCCAAAAACAACACGGCTATCGCCCATCTGATCCTGCTCTACGGAACCCTAGTCAGGTGGGCAACTCTTGGTAAATCGACTGCGCTTAAGTAACTCCGCGGAGTACAAAAGAGCGCGGAGTTATGCATACGTGGAGTCTTAAGCTCTTCACCTACTGAGGCTCTGAATGCGATTCTGTATCTCCCTCACCTTGACATAGTAGCTCGAGATATAGCAGCTACCGTAGCTTTAAGACTCACAGAGGAAGGCTCCTGGGATCATGGTACATCCGGTCAGTCGAAAATGTTAGAGAAAATTACACTCCCACCTGCTGTAACTGACAATTGCTTACCATCAAATAACTTCACCAAAAACTATAAAATCACCATATCAACACGCCAAAACTGGAACATGAGGCCTCACCGCATTCGTAACGCAATAAACATGTATCCTTATGGCTGAACTAGAAGCTTTATCCCGGTGTCCTGACCATTGTAGTTCATATCAGGCGGAGGTGCTAGCTATCCAGGAAACCACTCAGAACCCAATCAAAAGATCCAAAGAGAAAATACAGGAATTCATCTTCTCTAACAGTCAAGCGGTTCTACAAGGCGTACATGTTTTGAAACTGGGGAGAAGAGAAGAGTGTAGAGTACCTTATCTTTCATTGCCTATCACTTAGCAGAACCTTACCGAGAAAGCGTAAATCAAAATAATAGCAGTTTCACAGTTCATTACTCTAAAGAAATGGTTTTATCCCGGGCGAGTAACGCAAGAACGTAGCAGAACGTTAGGAACAATGGACCCACTCTTGGCCTAAGTGCACAGGTGTCTCTTCCTTCAGCCATTCCTACCTAACCTAAACTAGGGTGCTTCGTTAAAAAAGTTGTGGGTTTTACAGCAGAACATTTCGAAAAATATTCAGATTTACGTGAGCTGGCACGTTTGGAAAAGTCTCCAAAAATGGAGTTTTTATGAATAAAAATACTTACTTACTTACTTAATTGGCGCTATAACCGCTTAAGCGATATCGGACGAACTTCTCCTACAATTTGTGGTGTGCGTCTTGATATTGTAACACAAATTGAGGGACCTACAGTTTTACGCCGAATCCGAACGGCGAATGTTTTTGTGAGAAGTTCACTCGGAGGTTTGCCGTTGCCTGCCGAGGGGCGACCGCTATTAGAAAATAATTTTTTGTAAAATTTTTGGATGTTACTTGCCCCGAGCTGGATTCGAACTTGGGACTCACCGAATGAAGCGCGCCCACGCTACCCACTCGGCTACGGCGACCTGCTTAAAAATATTTAAAAATTTGTTCAATCCATTATATCCATTATAAATGGGACATGTCAAGAACGTAAATGAAAGGAAAAAAGGCGAGAAAATACCTTCAAATGATATTTTATAAGCCTAAATCGGTCAATTTTTTCTTAAACCAAAAACATTTTTTCCCAAAAGAAGTCAAAACTTCATTGTTTTTTTTAATATTTTTATACAGAACTTTTAATCTGTTTTTTTTATTTGTTTAATTTTATGAAAAATTATTTTAATTTATAAAATAAAAACCACAAAAACAGTCCCAATTTTTTTTGAATGGGGTACATATTTTTGCAAAAATTAAAAACAATAAATAAGAATTTATCAAAATGTGTAAAAAGATAGTTATAAAAATCGGCTCAGTACATTGAGAGCTAACTCGCTACAAACATACTCCATATAAACAGTTTTATATATGTACATACATACTTATAATAAGGTATGGTTAAATTTTAAGGGCCGATGTTGATTTTGAATAAAACACAAATTATTTTGGAAATTATTGTAATTTCTTTTTATTATGATAATATGGTGTGGTTCAATTATGTATGTATGGAACAAAATATCGGCCAAATGTCCGCCGCGACCTCGGCGGCACACCTACATCCGATGGTCAAAATTTTCGATGACGCTGAGGCATAATTGAGGTTCTATGCCGTTAATGTGCCGAATTATCTCATCCTTTAGCTCTTGAATTGTTGCTGGCTTATCGACGTACACCTTTTCTTTCAAATAACCCCAAAGAAAGTAGTCCAACGGTGTCAAATCACATGATCTTGGTGGCCAATTGACATCGTCAATTGAATTTGTCGTCATCTCACGATAGCGAACATCATTCACAGTAACGATAGCGAACATCATTCACAGTAACTGCCTGACCGGCCTCATTTTGGAAAAAATACGGCCCGATGATGCCGCCAGCCCATTAACCGCACCAAACAGTCACTCTTTGTGGGTGCATTGGTTTTTCGACAATCACTCTTGGATTATCATTCGCCCAAATGCGGCAATTCTGCTTATTGACGAATCCATTGAGGTGAGGTGAGGTGAGGCGATATGCATTTTGATTTGAACGCCCATTTTCATAATAAGCCTGAATAACTTTAACACGTTGCTCGATTGTGTATCTTTCCATGTTCAAATTGAGTTAGTCTGAAATTGAGAAATGTCAAATGAAATGCAGAAAAAAACTTAACGTTTAGGTGTGGTTCACATTCAACATCGGCCCTTAAAATTTAACCACCCTTTATTATACAAATTAGATGCACCAAGGATATCTTTTGAACCTAACAAATTTCCATTAAAAAACACTCGGCACAAAGCAGTACTGTCGCGTTGCTTGCATCAAAGATGCAGTGTTACTATAATACTGCGTTTATGAACGAACCGTTTTTTCTTTCAATTTTGGTTATCGAGAATATAAATATGAAGAATTAAGAAAAGCAACATGAATGTTTTTTAGTAATAAAAGGAAAAAAAATACTTTATTTGAGCGTAGAGGGGTCTGAATTAAAATTTGAAAACGCAAAATATACAAAAAACGTCTCCACTGAAATCTAGACGAGACCTGCATAGATTTTATTTTACATTTCATTAAAAATCCATTAATACAACTTCAGCGCATAGCATTCTTTTATAACTGCGATGGGATGCAATGGGCTTATTGATAGATAAAACGTCGCGTGATAAAGTTGTTGAGTTCCTATTTTTTCACAAACAAATTTAACAGGGAACAGCATCAAGGGATTTTCAATTTTAATTTCCTTTGGGGAAAAAATTAATAAAAAAGAACAAAACAATATTGCAAAGAATTTTTCGACGAAGCTGTTGTTTGGTTTTTAAAGTAGTATAATCTGTCCGTCCTACTAATCATATTCCTTTACGTAAGTACATCATTCGCACGACACCGGAACGACCCAGATTTATATCCGGACAAAGTGTCACTTCAGCAGCATTCCCCAAAATTTGCGGGGGTGTTTTATGCGGGTACATCAACAACAACAACGTTAGTACATCAAAAAAAAAATATACCCACTTTTACTTTGATTTCGCATATATTTATTTGTATATAATTTTTTTTGTAGCATAATATCGTCTTAAAATACTAAGTAACTAATTGCTAATTGAATTCTTTATTTTCTCTCTCGCTTACTTCGTTTGGTCTGCGCTTCATGCTCGTTTTTCTTTAAATGTTTTTTTTTTGTTTTTTAAGTCCTTCTAACTTCAAATTTATTTCGATTTTTTTCTTTTTCCGTAACTACGCAAAATTTAAATTTTTTAAACATTTTTTTTTATTAATTTTATTTGTTTAAATTTACTCAGGTAAAAATCATCAACGCCAATCATTATCAAGAAAAAATATATCGGGTAGAACTACATCGCTCCAATGGTTTGTGTAACAAAAAAAATTCTTAAAAATGTGTGTACCAGAAATTGTAGATGGGTAGCGGAGAACGTGTGCTGCGCAGCTTCAATTTCATACATATATCAATGTTTTGGCATTTATCTACAGGATTTGTGGCATTTAATTAGCTAAATGATTTTCTTTGTTATCGTTATACGTTTTTAGTGAGCTTGGAGTTTTTTTTTTTAGCTATAGTTTAAATTGTAAGTAAATTTTTTTTGTTTCTTTTTCTTAACTTTACTACTCAATGCACTTCTATCTCTATTTCACTGCTTAGGATTTCACTCAATAGTAGTTGCATATGCGCGCCAATGTTGTAAGGAAAAATGTAAGCGCAGTTAAATGGCAGAGCGCACCCGCCTATGATTTGATTGTGATTGTTGTTGTTATATTCAATATTAGTAGTCGTTTATTGTTGTCTTTTTTTTGCGCTAGGTTTAATTTATTTATCTTTTCCAGCTGTTGCCGCAGCAGCTGCCTCCTCTTTCTTTTTCTGCTTTTCACGCATCACCTCTGCATCTCTAAATGTTATAAGCAAAATAAAAAACAAAAAATGTTTTTGACAAACCGATTCGAGTTTAGATGTTATAAATGTTAATTACCTTGCTTTCCGTTGTTCAACAGTTAAATTATCTGTGCGTTTACCCTTACTGAGTTCTTGCACCTTCTTCTGCGCCTTTTGGCGAGCAAGATCTCTTTGATTCCCACCTGAAATATAGCGAAATGAAAATTTTTTATTATGATGGATACAAAAAATATATGTAGAATATATGAAAGGTAGTAACTGATATATTTCTGCAAAGTTTGAAAATTAGGTTAAATATTTTAGAACTTTTTTTTTTAATTTTCAGTAAAATTTGTAACTTTGAGTTATATGTTTTGTTTTTGTAGTTAGTCTTTATACTTCTATACTTATTCTATAAAATTGTTTATATGGAGACTGTGTGCAACGTTTTGGCTCACAAAGTACTGAACCAAGTTTAACAAATTTCGTTTTTAATAAAAAAATTTCACATTTTTAGAAAAACATGTTCATTTTGGCGTAACCATAATCAAAAAAAAATTCGGTACGGTTATTCCATCGAAATATAAAATTCGTCGTATTTTATATTTATTTCGTTATAATATTACAATGCACCGTTTTGAAATTATTTCTATTTTTGGGGTTTTTATACATAAAAATACTGCAAAAAAATATTTTAAATTATGTTCAATAGTATCATAATAATGAAATTTTTGAAGCTGTTCGAATCAAACTGGGTTCAACAAAATTTAGACCGAATATTTCTTAGACCCGTGTCATGGACATAGGCTATATTTCATTCCGTTAGGTGGCGTATGAGTCAAGATATTCGGAAAATCCGTATTTTTTGCCTGATATTGATAATATTAGAAATGCATATTTTTATGAAAAATATATTCGCTGTGTGGCGCCAGAGGCAAGTTCTTCAGAAAATATATATTTATGATTCGCTAGGTGGCGCTAAAGGTGAGTAATTCAGAAAATCTGTACTTATGACCCGATTTTGATTAAAATAAATACTTATAACGGAAGTGCGACGAGAAGATGAGAAGTACTTTTACGAAAAATAGATCCGCCAGATGGCGATGGAATAGAAAATCCATATTTATGGTCCGATATGGATGGCGCTTCATAGAAAACGCTGAGAGACAACAGTTAGAGAAGGATAGAGCAAAGTAAAAACTATAAAAAAGAAGGGCGAAGAAGCGGACAAACGACAGAACGATTGAACGATCTTTTTGTGAATTTGCTAATATCGACGTTGAGCAAATTTTAAAAAATTTTTAAACATACCTTTACATCTTATTATATTCTGATTTTTTTATCTCAAGCATTTTTAATATTAAAAAAGAGAAACAAAAATATACATACATATATATATATACATATATATATAAATACATTTTGAGAAATTTTTCAATCGATCTAGCTGACGTAAATCGTAAAGCATAATAAATTTTATAACCCTGGTGAAAAAGCCCAACTTTTTTCTGTGTAGCACGGACTCTAATGTACATATGTATGTTCTTTGTGCTGAAACCAATTTCTTTAAATAAATTGTTTCAGTATATGAATACATAAAATTTAAAACGTCGTAGTTTTAGAGGCATAACAATGTACCTACATCAGGGATTTGCTAGTAAGCTATATTTTTAATTAAAATTAAAACCATATACTTATTATAAAATTTGTTGCACTATTATTTCAATTCCCCCCAGCTGTAGGTACAAATGTACATATGTACATACATATACATATGTAAATGCAAAACTAGGCATTAAAATACCATTTTTCAACATGGAACTCTTAATCAACTATTATTAAATTTGATATGGATACCGGTTTTAATTTAAACATGTTTTAAGCCTCACAAGGCAAGCATGTACAGCTTTGTTCAAATATCTGCTTACATACCTAATAGCTTTTGTCAATATTGAAATGAATAATATTATGAAAAACTGAGACTATGGTCACTTGACAAACTATGTGCATACATACATATGCACATACATATGTATTTACTCCGCCTTAGTACATAACTAAGTAAACATGTATGTACATTTAATATTTTAGAACAGCTTATCTATGAAAAACAAATTAATTTTCCCTCCATAGCATTCTGAAATGTGACACAAACAAATTAGAAATTTATTTAAAAAAAAGCGATTACATAGAAGTTGTGCATTCCGATGTATTATTTTTGGTAATTTTTTAGAATAGCGAAAGCTAACAGCCGTTGACGGATCATACTTTTAGGATTATAAAAAAGAAATCATCCTTCTTGGACAGTTTTGAAAATAGGTTTATGTATCTTTGAGCTCCACCTTGCAATTCTCTAAAATGATAGGGTTTTTTAATAAACTAACCTAAATCGAACGCTTGTTTCTCTCAAAGGTCACACCCTTCGACTATTCAGCAACTATCATAAATCTAATGAGTTATTAATATGAAAAAACTTATTTCCATCTTCCAATTTTTACAAAACCATTAGATTGTTGCTCAATCAACGAGCTTTTTACGTGCAAAACAAAACTTCTCTAGTTTGCATTGAACACTTCGGTTGCACCACACTATGCACTAACTTTGTTACATTTGTCAAAGTTAAGTTATGAAAAATAAATTTTAAACAATTTTTAAAACTATTGCACTTACGTGTCATGTTTGGGATGTTATGCAAAAGCTTCGTACAAATTTATTAATGTTTTTTAGACTACTTCCGTGGCAGAAACGCCTATCGAAATTTCTTCACTCCAGCGTTCTCGATTTATCTATTAGTTTTGTTTGGTGAGGCAACTCGTTATTTTTGTGCTCAATTCGCTGGTTTGCTTTGGTTGTCAAATTGCTGACAAGGCTGCCAATGCTTCGTTGGAATTAAGAGCAATATTTTGAATAAGAAAGTACTTTATAAATGAATGCTCACAACATAATTTAAAATTAATGAGGTAATTTGTCTACTTATTTGTATAACAAATAAAACATACAACAAGTATTACCACTAAAAAAGAGCACAAGCGTATTCTACTATATTTTATTTTCGTAAAGTTTGTACATCATTTGGACTAGCAGTACAATAGCACCGAAAATGTTGGGTGTTTTTTGGAAAGAATGGGAGCCCTATTACCACAGTGCTGCTTTCCGAACTATTTACCTAGTTTAAAATAGAGATGTCGCCAAGATCGTTCATATAAAAAAAAGTTTGTAAAATAGTTTTGTATAAACTACAAGTGACAAATCATTTGTTCGATATATGCCAAGTACTTTAATTTCCTGCACTTTAACTGGTCAACTTTAATAAGAAAGGGTATTCAATATCAATGTACGATTTGAATTAAAAATTTTGACAAATTTTACAAAGAACTTCCTACAATACATTTATAAAAATGCAATTCCTCCATTTTCAATAAAAAAAAAAAACAATATATAGAGAGGGATAAAATGTAGATAGTTTATAAAACTTTAACAAATATTTATTGAATGTTCGAACTTTTTAATCTATTCAAAACTTTCTTCACGTGAACTATTTATTCAAATATATTTCATATAGCAACAAAAATAATTTAAATTAAAGTTTCAAACATTGTAGATAATTTATAAAACTTTAAAAAATATTCATTGAATGTTCGAGCTTTCTAACCTATTCAAAACTTTCTTCATGTGAACTTTTAATTGAAATATATTTTATATAGTAACAAAAATAATTTAAATTAAAATTTCAAACATTGTATATAATTTATAAAAATTTATTCAAATTTTCATTGAATTTTTAAACTTTTTAATCAGGCCATTTTGAAGCCCATTTAAATTTAGCAAAATAATGTGCATGTCTGAAGTGATTTAAAATTTTGGTTAATTTTTTTTTTAAATTTTTGGTTTACGGATTGTTTTTTTCTTACATATAACGAATGTATTTTATATACTACATAAGTTTCCGTTAATAAAATATATTTATTACTGGGCTAGAAGTGAGAAATTATTTCCTTAACCTCCTGCGGACAAATTGCTCACAAGCAGGGTGGTGAGCTTGGAGCTGGGCAGGTGTGTTCGGAGGGGCACTCCGCAGAAAGGAGTTCTCTCTCCACTCTATGGGTGGTAACGCTAAACCAACCGTTACGGCAAATAGAAGTGGATAGAGTAGACGAGGCTGTTGCATATACCGATGATGCTGCGTAATAGCACGTGGAAAATATCCTCAAATCTTGCGGTCTTGATGTAAACCCAGCCAAAATCGAATTAGGCCTTTTTTACTAGACGACCCTTGCACCCCTAAACTCGATTGTTCAATCCTGCAGTTTAAATGAACTGCCAAGTATCTTGGAGAAAATCTCGACGGTAAGTATTTCTGGAATGACAACGTAAGAGAGCGTATTAAAAAAGCAACAGCAGTGATATTAGCCTGCCAAAAACAACACGGCTATCGCCCGTCTGATCCTGCTCTACGGAACCCTAGTCAGGTGGGCAAGTCTTGGTAAATCGACTGCGCTTAAGTAACTCCGCGGAGTACAAAAGAGCGCGGGGTTATGCATAAGTGGAGTCTTAAGCTCTTCACCTACTGAGGCTCTGAATGCGATTCTGTATCTCCCTCACCTTGACATAGTAGCTCGAGTTATATGGAGCTGTTACCGTAGCTTTAAGACTCACAGAGGCAGGCTCCTGGGATCATGGTACATCCGGTCACTCGAAAATGTTAGAGAAAATTACGCTCCTACCATACTTACTTACTTAATTGGCGTTATAACCGCTTAAGCGATTTCGGCCGAACTTCTCCTACAATTTGTGGTGTACGTCTTGATATTGTAACACAAATTGAGGACCTACAGTTTTACGCCGAATCCGAACGGCGAATGTTTTTGTGAGAAGCTCACACGGAGATTTGCCGTTGCCTGCCGAGGGGCGACCGCTATTAGAAAAGTATTTTCTATAATTTTTGGATGTTACTTGCCCTGAGCTGGATTCGAACTTGGGACTCACCGAATGAAGCGCACCCACGCTACTCCCTCGGCTACGGCGGCCTGCTTAAAAATATTTAAAAATTTGTTTGTTCAATCCATTATATCCATTATAAATGGGGCATGCCAAGAACGTAAATGAAAGGAAAAAAGGCGAGAAAATACCTTCAAATGATATTTTATAAGCCTAAATCGGTAAATTTTTTCTTAAACCAAAAAGATTTTTTCCCAATAGAAGTTAAAACTTCATTTTTTAATATTTTTATACAGAACTTTTAATGTTGTTGTTGTAACAGCATAAAACATTCCCCATAAAATTTTGGGGAATGCTGCTGAAGTGACAGTCCTTGGCCGGATATAGATCCGGGTCGTTCCGGTACCGTAGAACCGACTGCCCTGGGAACGCAGAACTTTTAATCTTTAATCTTTTAGACTTTTAATCTTTAACTGCGGTGTTTTTTTTTTTATTTGTTTAATTTTATGAAAAATTATTTTAATTTATAAAACAAAAACCACAAAAACAGTCCCAATTTTTTTTGAATGGGGTGCATATTTTTGCAAAAATTAAAAACAATAATAAAAAAAAGAAGCAGGCTGTGTCAGAGACACGACCATTAAGTTTAACGTAGAATACGCCATCCGATAAGACATAAAACATATGTAACAATAAATGATAAATAATACAAGCAAATGAATTTCTTTATTTGATAGTTACTTTGGATGATATACGTAAGCTTTGCAGTGCTTGGCAGCATTTTCTCTTATTTTACTCTACTTTAACTTGCCCGCCTAAAATTATGCAATACGAAGAAAGGGCTGCACGAGTACATTTAAATCGCCCAACAGCAAACACTCAACCAAACACCACACACATATTTGTGTGCATGTGTTTATACAATTTTCATTTGAGAAATTTAAATATTAGGAAGATATCAACCAACATGAAATGTATGTCAAACGAAAGCTAACATCTTCATTTGACTACAAAAAAAAAAAAAAAAAAAATTAATCGAGCCGTTTCCTTATAATTAAAGAAATATAGATTACAACAATAAAAACCTGACATTGGTGCCCATACCGTAAGGTAAGACGTATTCTACGCCAAAATATTATATTATAAATAAAAATTTATCAAAATGTGTAAAAAGATAGTTATTATAATCGGCTCAGTACATTGAGAGCCAACTCGCTACAAACATACTCCATATAAACAATTTTATATACTATTAAATTTTAAGGGCCGATGTTGATTTTGAATAAAACACAAATTATTTTGGAAATTATTGTAATTTCTTTTTATTATGATAATATGGTGTGGTTCCATCCGATGGTTCAAAATTTCGATGACGCTGAGGCATAATTGAGGTTCTATGCCGTTAATGTGCCGAATTATCTCATCCTTTAGCTCTTGAATTGTTGCTGGCTTATCGACGTACACCTTTTCTTTCAAATAACCCCAAAGAAAGTAGTCCAACGGTGTCAAATCACATGATCTTGGTGGCCAATTGGCATCGCCACCACGTGAGATAACACGGCCATTGAATTTGTCGCGCAAAAGAGCAATTGTTTCGCCGGCTGTGTGGCAAGTGGCACCATCCTGTTGGAACCACATATCGTCCACATCCATATGTTCCGATTCGGGACATAAAAAGTTCGTTATCATCTCACGATAGCGAACACCATTCACAGTAACTGCCTGACCGGCCTCATTTTGGAAAAAATACGGCCCGATGATGCCGCCAGCCCATAAACCGCACCGCACAGACACTCTTTTTTGTGGGTGCATTGGTTTTTCGACAATCACTCTTGGATTATCATTCGCCCAAATGCGGCAAATCTGTTTATTGAAGAATCCATTGAGGTGAGGTGAGGTGAGGCGATATGCATTTTGATTTGAACGCCCATTTTCATAATAAGCCTGAATAACTTTAACACGTTGCTCGATTGTGTATCTTTCCATGTTCAAATTGAATTAGTCTGAAATTGAGAAATGTCAAATGAAATGCAGAAAAAAACTTAACGTTTAGGTGTGGTTCACATTCAACATCGGCCCTTAAAATTTAACCACCCTTTATTATACAAATTAGATGCACCAAGGATATCTTTTGAACTTAACAAATTTCCATTAAAAAAATGTAAACTCAACTAATGCTTATACTAATGAACGTACAATAAAAACAAAATAAACATAATTAAAAAAAAAAAATTGAGCAAATACTTCTAATACAAAAACATTGATGACAGCATTTTTAGTAATAGATGTAATCATCTAATTGAGGAGACTACCCAAGCATTTCATTCATAATTCACTCGCTCACTCACTCCCACAGCGATTCGGAAAACTCTAACGTAATTTTGCACTATTTGCTTTTCAGCCAGTGAATAAATATTGTTATTGTAGAATCTAAATAAATAAATATTTGCTTTATACCCATAACTACGAAATACTATGTTTTGCTATCCACGCATGCGTCCCAAGCTGCGTTTGGGTAACTTTTTGGAATTTCATGCTACAGCTAAATAAATCGAACAATAAAGCAACAAATCATTTTTTCTCTCTCTCTATATACTTAGTGGCTTTTGCTGATGTCGCTTTTGACGCTCGCTGAAATCCATTAAGTTGTTAGAATCCAATTATTTGCGCTAACAGTAATTTTTCATGTGACACGAGATATTTTTGTTCTCTAACTTCTTTTTTTTTTTTTTTGCTTTGTATGCTGATTGCAGGTCGACCATTCGCTAAATCCACTTCACTTTTTTACACTTTACACTCTCAAAACTAAATGCCTCCACTACATGACTGTGACTGTGTGCGTGTGTGTGTGTGTGTGTAGGTGTGCACGTGTGGGTGACATTTTTTGCTGCTATTCAGTTAATTGCTTGCCAGCTTCAAAATCACAAAAAAAAAATGTCACATTGCCTTTGAGCGCTTGGAAAATCCCTCGACATTCGATGAATCCAATTTTATTTGCCTTTTATGTGTAGCAAATCGAAGTCAAGCACTTGGTGACCCTGTGCAGACCATATTACGGGTATTGTGGAGTATGAAAATTGAAAATAGTGAACATTTTAATTTTATTAATATAATTATGATTGGTTTTTTTTTTCTTTATTGGTTTTGTTGCCTGACTATGCAAATTAAATCGGATGTGCAGTGGTTTCCACGAATCTATCCCTCGAAACCTGTTCCATTTTTTCTGACATTCAAATTTACTTTACCGGATAGAAAATATGTAATATTCTATATAAAATAAAAATGTTTCAAATTATTGTGTGCAGTTGACCAACACGCATTGTCGAGTGGATTTCAAATGCATAGAGTTGAGTAGAGTAGTGGCGGTCACACGCGACAGTTCACTAAATAAATACCAAAACTAAAAGTGATACGAATACCTGCAATATATACAAAAATTGTTTATTTGTGCCACGAAGGATCTCCAGTCATTCCAACAGCTGAGAATATACACAAACACAAACACACATCCACACATATTTGCAAATTTTAATAAATAAAATGCAATTCCACTTCAACATTTCTGTGCTTCTATTGTACACTACGACACTTTTGTCGGATTATATCCAAATCGTCTATGGCTTAGCTACGGTTGATTCGGTTCGTTCCGCCGCTAGAGGATTTACGTTCAGTACGGTAAATGGTGGTGGCGGTGGCAACGGTGGTCAATCTAATGCACCGTCGAATTTAGCAGGTGATTTTGATTTTCAGAAGCTAATTCATTTGGGTTATGTGAATATTTTGTGAATAAGCAAAGTTATTGGAATTAATGTATTCAGTGCTTCATATATTAATTGTGTGTGAAAAAAGAGTTAAATAGAAAATGAGTGAAATAAATTGTGAATTATTCTATTGCGAGTTTTAGTCTATAAGATATTGGTACAACTTCGAATCCATCAATTGGAATCCAAAAAAAAAATCGTAAATTTAATATGATAGGCGAATTTCTGAAAATTTAATACTTCGAAGTCAACGGATATTTTTTTAAGTATTTGTTACGAATGTTTAAATAATATTGGCTTTATTGTGTTACAAATATGTATAGGGTTATTTTTAAACTGGCCCAGTTTACGTAAATCTTAATAGCTCAGCAAAATATTTTATATGCAAGTCTTAAAATATATAAATAATAAATTTTATAATGGCGCTGGAAAAGCAGTAACGATTTTTATTTGTATGCGGGGTGATGCATCCTATTACTATTATTTAATATGTGATGCGACCTAAAGCGACATTAAAAGCGCTTAAGAATAAGATCAGTCGTAACCTGGAGTGTGTGGTATAGTAACTATTATCACACCAACCCTAGGCTATTTAAGGACTTTAGCACTTTGGAGGAACATGCCAAGATTTTGAATGGATATGATAGTTGCTCGCCCAGATGTTTGAGCCTATGGCTTATAATAAGTGGGTTTTCCCAAAATCTACAGTCCGCTTCATCAGCTAACGCCGTCTTACAAAGATGGCATCTCAGTTTGCAGTGACCTGCGAGGTAACCATTAATAGTTCTTAACTCTACCGGCAGAGATTTAGAAGTCGTTCAGAAATCTTCCGAGATGGAGATATAAATCTCTTGGGCTGCTTTCTGTCCTTGTATTAGGCCAGTTAGTTGCTAACCAAAACTTCTCCCATCTTCTTATTAGTTCTGCAGTGTAACTGTTAGATATTTATTGTTATTATATATTGTTCTTCCACAGAAGGGCTCTGGACTTTGCGAGACCATCAGCCCTTTCATTTCCTGCAAGGCTCTCACATTTTGATAGCATGATATCCGAGCATTTAATATCAGGATTATCGGCAATCCCTTTTCAGTACACCAGTTTACAATTAGATTTAGGGAGATTTACTCTAATATACATAAATTTCTTTTATATACAGATCTATTCGGTAATAAAAAGCTATGATGACTCTCATGCTCTCCAATTGGACTTAGATAAGTTTTCTGTCTGGTGTTCACAAAATCGCCTATCTTTGAACATTAATAAATGTTCTCACTATGCTTTTGCTAGAAAACATTACCCAATTTCCACAAGTTATTTTATCTCTGGCACACGATTAAAATGCGTGCCCGAAATTAAGGACTTAGGTATTTACTTTGATACAAAATTGAGTTTCTCTAGTTTTTTCTGATCCATATACACTAAAACTTCTGTTTACAACTTTTGTGAGGTCTAGGCTAAATTACTTCTCTTTTATCTGCAGGCCTCATCAAGTCTCGCATGTCAATCGTATAGAACGCATCCAAAAAGTTTTTATTAAATTCACTCTTCACTCGTTAAAATTTATGGACACTTTGCCTGCTTATGAATTTGAATTTAATGACTTTAAATAGGAGAAGTGCCTTTCTCCTTTAACTTTTAATATCCCTTTTCGCAATTTGAGGCAGTTCTTTATGTTTTATACTGGATTTTCTAGGACTAATTATGCTAAAAATGCTCCTCTGATGCGAACTTTTTAGGAAATTAATCTTATAACTGACCTTGATCTATCTCTTCCAAGGTGCACAGTGCGTAGTGTATTATATAATTACTTTAGAGAGTATTAAGCACTTTTGTTAATAGTCGGTATGGATTGTGTTCTTTTGACTGAATTGAAATAAATAAATTAATTAATAAACACTCCTGGGAACGCGAATTTAGTGACATTTTTAATTTTTTTATTTTTTTTTATAAAATCTATTTCATTCTAAAACATAAACCATTTGAATCAAAGTCCCAAACATTGTAAGAAAATCAAAAAAATTTTAAGTCTTCAGTTCTTTTAATTTCAGTCAAATTTTTTGTCTAATAAGTTCAAATTGACTGAAAATTCCCGTTGATTTCTGATCATTTCTCTGCTGACGGTGTTGCGCCTTTTTTCCATAACGCATGGATAAAATTTATTTTTTTCATGGACCATTCCCATTATGTACTCAATAAAAGTGATATTTTTCTATATAAAAGGTTTTTTTTTAACTTCAAAGTGACAATGATCAATAAGTGTGAAATTTTTTAGTCCTATTGGGCTTTATATATTTTACTGAATTAAATTTGAAACATTCACTAAAAATATATAGATAAGTGGGCTTTTAATGATTTTAAAATAACTTCAAGTAAAACTTAATTTTTTTTATTTATAACACAGGCCTACAAAAAAAAGCCGGGTAACTGATTCTGAAAATAACCTTAATATTTTCCAATTTTTCGGATGCATTGGAAGTCTTTATTTTACATTTAATTTTTGCAAGTTGAACCAGTTCAAAAAAGTATGACGACAAATGGAGCGGAACATTTTTTTGCATATGCAGTACTCGTCTCGATAAATAATCGACATTTCTCGGGAGAATGGCGATACGCGAGATTGTATCGAGAACTCGCACAGAGCGAAAATACCACCTAAAATGCTCTATAAATCAAAACAAAATTTAGTTGATTTCTCTACGATTTTTTTTCAATGAATTATTACGACTGGATGTGCCTTTTAAATAAAATAAAGAAGATAATCTCTCAAACTAATATGAATACTTTTTAATATAATTAAGAAGATGACTCGAAGAATTAAGATGTACACTTTTTCAATAAAATCTGTTAGATAGCCTGTAAAACTAAGATGAAAACCTCTTATAACTCTTATATATATAATTCTTATTATTCTATAGCGTTCATTTTCCAATAGTTTTATAAGTTTATAAGTTTAAGGTCATTATTTAAAACGTAAAAATATATAGGGGGACAATCTATTGAATAAATTTGATGACAGTGTAAGTCTGTGTTTCACTCCTAACAAAATACGATTGAAATCTCTCAGAAAAATTTAAGAACAATTATAACTTCATTCATTGAACACTTCTGGAACAAAAAATATGTCAATCAAACATTTTCATTTTGAGAATACAAAAATCCGAGAATAATAATAATAATAATAATAGTAAATAATGGATTATTCATTATTTGAAAAATAAAAACTTTTCCTTATTAACATTAATGCAATTAGATTATAGTAAAAAATAAAATATCTTCTTATTAATTTACTTTTTATGGTTTTTAATATAAAAACAATAAGATTTCTTCTTACCACTTAATAATTTTTGAGAAAATTCTATAAAAATTAATGAACAAAAGGTTATCTCCTTGTTTTCAGCCGTTTTACTTTTCAATAGATTTTAGAAGAAAATGAAGATAAAATTTAGAAGACATTGCTCCAAAAGTTCCTTAAATTTTGCCCCTTTCCGATCTCCTTAGTCTCCAACCCTTTTAGACGTCGATATCTTTAATTACAATTAATAGGTGAACTTTTTAGGTAGGAGCTCGAAAGCCTCTTAATTTATATTAATTTTTCTTGGGCAATCATTTTCTTACAATTCGACAATTCTAATTTTCTTTGGCATGGTAGTGCATCTTCAAACAGTCAGGACTTCTGAAAGGTTCGAGACTTATCTCGGAAACCATATTGTTTCAAAGATAATTTTTCAATATTTTTAATGATTATATAATTGTTTATTTGAGAATATGAAACGAAATTTCGAAAATTATAAAAAAAAACATTTGTGGGGGAAATTATTAAGAAAGTTGAAATGAAATACTGTCTGACTGGTCAGTTTTCCAAAAAAAATATTGCAAACAAATTGCTATAAGCTTTTCACTGAATTTCACTATACGTATCTTCGCTACTCAGCGGCTTGCATATAATGAGTTATTTAATTAAATTGGTTTACTGCTATCACATTAATCAAGAAAACAAAAGTTTCGCCTGAGCTTTCGACCTCTCTATAGAATTTACCATAAAATTTCTTTTTTATTTAACGCCCACCAATTCCACCTTTCACAGTTCAGACACGCCAATTGATCGTCGGCACTGCTACAATCAGCTCATCGTATTGCATTTGCGTACCACCCGGTTCTTGCCCTAATTCAGTAGCCACTGATGGCAGTGGACAAATTGACGTCCGAATCGTGAATAATGTAAGTGAACAAATAGTACTTCAAATTTTTTTCGGGTTTACGATTATTCAATTCATTTTCTTCACATTTTTAGTCGACTGTTACCTCTACTGCCACACCAACCAGCTGTCTATATGGACTTGTACTCTGTTGTCTAGAAGGCTCCTATCAGTGTGGTCTCCGTTACCCACCACCACCCGGCAGCACAGCAGCTGGTGCTGGTCAAGCGGATTTCGGCGAATATCCATGGGTAGCAGCATTGCTCACCACTGCCGATGTGTATCTGGGTGCAGGAGCTCTAATCACGGCACAACATGTACTCACAGCCGCACACAAAGTCTACAATATTACGTAGGAGAACGTTTCGTTTGTGTTGTTTTTTTTTAAGTAGAACTTCTTTAGCGGCAGTGATTTTTTTACATCGCAAAGCGAAATCGCGTCAGAATCGCTTTACTAATTTCTAACACTATATTTACTAATTTCAACCACTATTGATACTCATTTATACTACTAATTTTACTAATTTCTACCACTACTCTTACTAATTTCTACCACTATTTTTACCAATTTACTAATACTACTACTAATTACTACCACCATTCCAACTAATCTTTACCACCATTTTTACTAATTTCTACCACTACTTTTTCTAATCTTACTACTAATTTCTACAACGTACTACTACTTTTACTAATTTCTACCACTTTTTTTACTAACGCTACTACTATTTTTACTATTTTCTTCCACTATTTTACTAGTTTCTACCACTAATTTTACTAATTTCTGCCACTATTTTTACTAATTTCTACCACTATTTTTACTAGTTTCTACCGATATTTTTTACTAATGGTACTAATAATTTCTACCACTATTTTTACTAATGCTACTACTAATTTCTACCACTACTCTTACTAACTTTCTAATGCTACTACTAATTCTACAACTATTTCTACTAATCTCTACCACTATTTTTACTACACTCTACCACTATTTTTTAATAGTTTCTTATACTATTTTTTTTCTAATTTGTACCACTATTTTTACTTATTTCTACCACTATTTTTACTAATGCTACTACTAATTTCTACCACTACTCTTACTAACTGACTAATGCTACTACTAATTCTACAACTATTTCTACTAATCTCTACCACTATTTTTTAATAGTTTCTTATACTATTTTTTTCTAATTTCGACCACTATTTTTACTTATTTCTACCACTATTTTTACTAATGCTACTACTATTTACTATCTACTACTATTTGTACTAATTTTTACCATTATTTTTACTAATTGTACTAATAATTTCTACCACTATTTTTACTACTACTAACTCCTACGACTACTTCTATTAGTTTCTACTACCACAAGTAAGTTACTACTTCTGCCTCGCGTACTTAGGTGCAAGCGTGTTTTTTTTCTTGTATTTATTTTTGGTAGTTGTGAAGTTTGATCGTTTAATTCATACGAGTATAAATTTTTCTTTTGTACCCATTCAGTACCGCCTCCTTCAAGGTGCGCGTTGGCGAATGGGATGCAGCGGTTACCACAGAACCCATACCAGCACAGGACGTGCTCATCGGCAGCGTCTTTTTGCATCCGAATTTTAATGCAAATAATTTACAAAATGACGTCGCCATCATACGACTCGCTGCACCCGTTTCACTTGTAACGAAATCAACTGTGGGCACCGTCTGCTTGCCGACAACAACATTTGTGGGCCAAACGTGCTATGTTGCCGGTTGGGGTAAAAATGACTTTGGGCCGACTGGCACATATCAGGCTATAGAACGTGAAGTGGATGTGCCGCTTATAACGAATACGCAGTGTCAGCAGTTGCTTCAGGCTACACGCCTCGGTACATCTTTCCAATTGAATAATAGTAGTTTCATTTGCGCCGGCGGACAGGCGGGCAAGGATGCGTGTACGGTGAGTGGAAACAGCGCGACATAATTTAATACGCTTGGAATTTTTGGAGCGCCATTTAAGTGCAAATGAAAATTATACTTTACATTCTCTCACACAGGGTGATGGTGGCGCACCGCTCGTTTGCCAGAACAACAATATCTGGTATGTGGTTGGTTTGGTGGCTTGGGGTATTGGTTGTGGTCAGGGAGGCGTTCCCGGTGTCTATGTGAATGTGGGCACATATTTGGCGTGGATTCAAACAGTTTTAGCCTCTGGATAAAGAGGCGGTTGCAATGAAGATTGTGCTTGTGCTGCACGAATACTTACACGTTTTTAATAAATATAAATATGTGTGTGTATGTACATATGTTTCAATATTTATGTATTGTACATTAATTGCAAGTTCGTTTTTCTTGCTCTCTATCTTGTTGAAAACAGTAAAAAATATGGAATTATATATACGAGCAAGAGGAGTAAGTAGAGTCAGAATAAATAAATGTAAAAGAAAATACATTTTTATATCAGTAACTATCATATGACCTTAAGGGCAATTGGTATTGGAAATCAACAAAAGTCCATGCGGAAGAAGTTATAGTTGATATTTCCAATTTAATTTTCTATTTAAAACTGAAACCAAGCTCGCATGGCAATCGCTGAACAAAAAGCAAAGATGAATTATTGAATTTTAGAAACTTGGAACCGTAAGTAAATGATTTCAAATATTGAAAGTTGGAAATTCGATATAGTTTTGAGCAAGGCGAATTCATATTAGGTTAAGTTACTAGAACAAAAACAAAATTTACATGTACTTATCAAAGCGAATTCATATCAGGTGGTGTTATTCGTACAAAAACGAAAAATTACACTAACAAATTGTATGCACAATGACAGTATGATTTACAACAAACACAACATTTTGACTTAACGTTTACCATTCGAATTCAATCAGCTGCTGGATTAACTTCACCTTATATGAATTCGCCTTGGTACTTATATTTTTTTGTGATTTTTGTGTACCGATTGTCAAAGTCAATTTAGTACTTCAATCAGAAAGTATGATAAATGAGTTCCTAATGAAAAAAGATGAAATGTGTTGTT
The DNA here is from genome assembly GCA_951828415.1 of Anomoia purmunda. NCBI lineage: Eukaryota > Metazoa > Arthropoda > Insecta > Diptera > Tephritidae > Anomoia > Anomoia purmunda. The sequence goes on from OX639993.1 coordinate 24,210,224, forward strand.
ATAGTAACACCACCTCATATGAATTCGCCTTGGTTTTGAGCGTGAGACGAAAACAATAACATATAACATTGGTTTTTGTTGATAACTATTTGACTTTTAATAAATTTTTGGTTTAAATCATTGCGTTGTTATTATTTTGTCGATCAAGTTTGTTCGTTATTTTATAATTTTACTTTTTCGATAAAATTTGATCGATATTTTGTGATTTTTATTTTTCGATCATAAGACATAAATCATATTATTGATGTTGTTACCGACAAATTTTTTTTTTCATTTCTTATGGTCGAAAAAATAAAAATAAAAAAAATTTCGATAAAAATTGATCAAAAAAAAAAAAATTAATCATTAATTTTTTTTACCTTTATCCCTCCTTGTATGAAAAATCTCACAAACTTAAGTGTGTCAATAATAATTTCATCAAATTTTTTTTATACGAAGTTCATAAAACTCCTTGACAATTCCTATCTAATCAATCAATCAAAAAAAAATCGGAAATTCGACGAAAAGCATTAAGGCCCCTTTATTCCAATCACATTTGAATTCACCAAAACCACAACGCCGGCAAAGGAGAAAAGGAAATGCCTAGTTCTACAAAGTACAATACGATCTTCGAATGCGGTTCTATCGGATGTTAAAACTTGTCAGAAATTATTCAGTATTTTAACAATATGAAGGGTCACGGTCCATGCAATTCATACACTTTTTTCATTTAGTTGGCCTGGATATAGTTGACAAAACGTTGGGTTGTTATAGCTGTAAGAATGAAACAAATCGATGGCCGCTGGCTGTATTCTCAAACATGATCGACACATTAGTTCCGAACGCGTTCATTATCTTCAATGATGTGGATCCAAATTGGCAAAAAAAACAATAAAAATTATGCAGCGAGTTTTTTTTACCGAGAGCTTGGAACCTCTTCAGCAAAATCATGCATGGCAATGAGAAAAGGTGAAACACGAACTGAGCCACCAGCATCCTTACTTTTCAGTATTAATGGAGATTGACAAAGAACTCAATCCGATGATCTAGCAGTTCGTTATCACAGATCACAACGCCAACAGAACCTTCGAAACTACTCGAAGAAGATGTAAAATTTCTCCACACACTATGAATCGAAAGGCCTGATGCCATATACGTTACAATGAATTTATAAAAACTATGGATTGATTCTGCCAAAATTTGCGTTTCTCAGCGTACTCATAACCGCAATGTTTGTGTAAAATGTAGGGCAGAGAAATTTATATAAAAAATTATTTTCCTCCTACCAAGAATAATTTTATTGCCACAAAATTGAGGAGGAGATGGAGGTTAAATTATAACCTTTAGGGACCCTGGATTTAGTGCCCTTCTGATTTTCCGAGAGAATGATATATGTACATATGTACATACATTTAGGAAATGATAAAATTTAAAATGATAAAATTTAAAATGATAAAATTTGAAAACCTGGCCACAAGCTCTATAAATTATACAGACAATTCATAAAAAAATAAGGCCAAAAATAAAAAGATAAAATTTAAAGTTTTGCATAACTTTCCATAACGGTTTTTAAAATTTTTTTCCTTTTTGATTAAACTGAATTGTATGATAAAAGAAAAGTTCAAATCACAATAAATCGAACTGGAGTCTGGTCGATTTGACGTGGAGGGGCATCATGAGGTTATGTTTTACGAGGTTCCTACTATTTGTAAATATTTTTTATTTATATGTTGATATTTTTATAATGAGAATCTCTCATCACTACCAATATACTACAATGCATTTTTCATTCTGTTAAGTAACACGAAATAAAAAGTATACCATAAAACTCATAAAAATGAACTCCAAGCAAATTAAGAAACAAAGCGTGCAATTTAGCTGAATAATAAAATAATACTACATACTCGTATATCAATGTACATACGAACATTCGTTCAATTCCGCCTGCAAACGCAAATCCATGGTTGAATGAATTAGAAATGTGTGCGAAGAGCAACACATAAATGGCTAACAATTTATGCGGATGAGGTGGTAGAGCTTATAAATGACACTGATATGGAAGAAAGCAACACGAGAAGGCAAAAAAAAATGGCGCACATTAACAAGTCAGACGGAGAGCGTACCAACAGGTGCGTTCCTAAATCCCCGACTGCACTAAAGGAATGCTCCCAATGAGTGGCCTCATTTAGATGTACCTGGGTACGAGGATGTATGCACTTAAGTAATGTAAACAAAAGTGTGTAGCTTTTTATGTGTTGGCACTTCCGAGCTTTTCAGTGTTTTTTTTTTTTAGTTAGGAAGGGAACCTCTAGCAGTATTGCTCCGCAGCCACACTTGAATTCTTTCTTTTTTAACGGAAGTCGATTTCATTTAGATGTACTTTTTCAGTAGGAATTTTATGTCCAACTGTCAGAGATCTTTTTTTTTCAGCACTGTTTGACATTTCATCGTGGAATCGTACTCAAAAAAAACCAGAAGTTTGAATCATATTTATTTCACAGAAACAAATTTTTTGGGCAAAGCACTTATATCTATTTTAATAGACAATTTGGGCTAAATTACAACTCGAAGAAGTTAAAGGATTGCGTTCCAGACAAAGCAACTGTTTGGTGTAGTTTATGGAGTAGTGCAATCATAGCTGCTGGTCAGTTGCAATATTTCTTCGTTTTTTTCAGTGACTAGTCGGCCAGAATGTAAAGGCATCATTGATATTGAAATTTTCAGAACAAATCCAAATGAACAAAATTGGAAAGGTTCCATTACCCATAAATCGCACAAATTTTTCTGCATGTTTTTCCCCGCCTATTTTATCACAAAGCGTATTTCTTAAAAAATTTCATTCATTTACAAACCAAAACTCGTAAAAATCTTCACACAAATCTCTCGACTTAATGCTACTAGGTGGTCGTCTGGCCATTAATACTGTGTTATGACAAAAAACCGATAATAATAAATATAACAATATAGCAGCATATGTGACAGGAAAAAATTAAAATGAGTGAGCATATGTATGGGTTGGAGAAATTATTATTTTTTTTTAATAATTCTTATAGTAGATGCTAAGCAGGCTACTAGTTGCATTGCATTACTTTAATACGAAAATGCATCTACATATTTATAAAATCTTAGATGAATTACATGATAAATAAAGAAGCTATAAAAGAAAAACCAAACATCTTAAATCTTTATTTTTTAGTAAAAAAAATTACAAAGTATCTGAACAAAATATCCCACTAATATTATAAACGTGAAAATTTGTGATTGTATTTCTTACCTTTTCACCGTCGGCTACACAGATTTGTATAAAATTTGGCATATATGTACATATCATATAACCTGAATATTTTAAACAGAGTTGCCAGCTGTTAAAAAAGTTATAGTCAATTAAGTAAATAAGCTAAATTAAATATAACGACTGTAATTTTTTTAAAGGAAGTTGCCACCTGTTTTAAAAGTTTAGTTTTATGAAAACAATGAGTGAAACCAAATATTGCAATACGGGCATTAAACGAAACAGGTTTAATAAAAGTTAATTTCCAAAGTGTTTTGAAATAACGTTGCCATCTGTTTAAACGCAAATTATGTTAAATTTAAAAACAATGACACTTTATAATATTAGTACCAGGCTAGAAGTTTTAAGAAAGATTAATTCCAAAAATACTCTTAAAGAGGGTTGCCACCTGTTTAAAAAATTAATTAAAACTATAATCAAATAAATATAAATTGCAGATATGGGTCTCCTACGAAAGCGTTCTAAGAAAGTTTTATTTTAGAAATATTCTGGAGAAGGTTGTCAACTGCTTACAATAGTAAATTTAATTAAGTTATTAAGTTAAAGGAAATATTGCAGCGTTAGGTGCGTTGTGGTCCGAAAAAATACGTATCGGATTTCATATACAGGACGTAGGTTGGCTGTGCAAAAAAACATTTTTGGGAAAAGTAGACTCGGTTGGTGGGGCTGAAGTCAACATATTTTCTTATGAACCATTTTGGCTCATATTTGAAAAGAAGATGAGCTACTATATGAAAACCGAAATGAGATTGCATATCACAAACATGCTCAGCACGCACACAAGATGAAAGGAAGTTTTCAAATGAGCACGATATGCGCCGAATGAGACTTTATCGGATAATATATCGGATAATATAACGCAAACGTGTGACAGAGAATTTGAATAAAGTGTAAGAAGATAAGCCACTACTGCATCAAATACTCATCGAGCTGCCTTCCGTTACAACGCTACAGTCGATTATAGTACACACTAATATGTTGTTATTGGATCCATGAGCATTGTGTGCTCGCATTGCAAAGCAATGCAATTCATAAATGAAGCACTGTATTGTAGTGTAAATTAAAAGACTTTACTCCCGTTTTAGGATTTTTATTTATTTTAACAGCATTTGGCTGTCGTCTTGAGTACCTGTACGTAACTAACTGGCTAAATACAAAATAAGCCCTACTTATACTACCCTCAAGCTATCCGCTGTTGGGAACGCTGCCGACGCAGCGCTAGCAGTTCCGGTGCATTGCAGTAGCTGATCGTGAGAACGCAGGTACTTGCTGACTCAGGCCACGCGCAACCCTTCGATGTAACTTTAGAGTTGTTTATGCGCTTTGCTTTGTCTGCTTTAGTTGTTACGTCCAACTTGCTGACTCAGGCCACGCGCAATATTTTCTGACTGCGTTGCCCGTGATAACTCTTCCCCTCCTAAGTTAGGGACGTCCTCGGACCTTCTTATTGACCCTTGTGCGATGTTTTCGACTACTCTTACTATTGCAGCCTGTCTGCTCTGATTTCTAAAAAAGGTTACGCAGAGCAGTAACACGACGACGATGGCTAGTGTTATTAGAATCAGTGATGTTGTAGTCAATCCTGTCTTATAACCATTGGTTAGGTGGTTCATCAACTGGCGATTTTCTATTGCACGATGTCGCAAGTAAGGTATGCTCATAATATCGTCGTGCCCAGTTATGTTTATTCGCGTAGCCCAAGGAGTTTCCGCCGTTCTTATGTGGAGGGCATTTCGATTGAAGAATATCGTTCCATTCACGCTAGCCTCACCCGAAAATGTCAGCAGGTAAGTACCTTTTTTCAGCGAAATAGTCTCATTGTCAGATGTTACAATTGCGGCGTGATCGTTTATGACAACCAGTCCATCATCAATTTCTTGTACTGGATCTAGTTGACCAAATGTTGTTCTGCATCTCGCTGTAGTACTAGCGACCAGCTGCTGAGCGCAAGTCGAGATATTTGATTTTCTGCAAAATTTCATAGTTGCACCTGTGCAGCCGTCTAGGGAGTAGATGTCATTTCCACATACCGCTACAGCGTTATCGCGAAGGGATAGCATTTTGTTGTTGTGCGCTATGGGTAGTATAGTCTTTTTTTTACAAATAAGCTTAGGTCTAGGATACTTAACTAGGAAGTGAAAGAGATTACTAACATGGAAAACTTTGAACTTAGAAACTAACAACAAATCGGTTACAGTTAGATTGCTGAGGGACTCGTTTTTCAGAATTTGATCGATTTCGACGTTGTCCAAAATTACGGGATTTAGTAAACCTAGCTGTGCTAGGGCAATTGATAGTATAATATTGTCTAAGTCAGTGATAATAGCTCTATTTCTGGCCAAAAGAATTTCATAAAGGTGCCCGGTATCTATCTGTTCTAATTTCTCTACATTCAGAATTTTATTTACTGTATCAGTTAAGTCGAAAACCTGTTTTTGTAATTGCGAATTTACTGTGATTTGCCGATTGTTATTGTCCGTAAGTTTATCCAGTTCCATCGTAACCCTTTGGAAGTCGTTGAAGTCCGGCGTTCCCGCTACAACCTTGAGAGCAGTTCCCAAGATATTTAGGCTACGCGTGTGTCTCGTTGGTCCAGTTACTGTTCGAAGAAGCTTATCGATTCGTTCCAGGTCAGCCGTCATCAGCTTCATTATGTGACTGCGTGGGTATAATTTTAATGTGGAACGGGTGCTGCGCATTAGTTCCTCATAGGCTGTCAAATTAGTTGTATGTCTGATGTAGCCGTAAGCGTCCCATAGAACTACGTCGCCGTCTGTAATGGGGATGTAGTCTGCGTGTGAGAAATCCACAACTTTACTATTTGTCGTAGTTGAAGTCATGAGCAGGGTAAGGATCAGAGGTCTAGAAGATGAGAAAGAGGAAGATAAAGGAAAGGGTATAGGTTACTGACCTTAAATTTAGCTAACGAATATTATCCTTATGAACTATCCTACCATTTATCCTGATCGATGAGCCTAGGTCTTCCTGAACCACGCCCTCTACATACAAGGGAGTGAGTTTGTTACCTAGACGCCTATTTGACTTAATGTGCACCGTTTCTCCTACCGCAAATGTTCTTTCTGTTCTATTTTTATTGTGGATTTTTAGCGCTTCTTCCTGAGCCCTTTCAATTTTCTTTTTGGCTTCTCCGATATTTCCTAAGCGTGAGTGAAAAATATCTAAAGGTTTTTCGCCTGTTACGGAGTGAATGGTCTTGTTATACTCGATTGTTGCAAGTAAAATTAGATCCGTAGTATCCTCAACTCCCTTTTGTAGTTTTAAGCATCTAGCAATTTCTCCTATGGTGCTATGAAATCTTTCCACCTGCCCATTAGAAGTACTATGCAAGGGCGGGGCGTTCACGATTTCGATGTTGAAAAAGTCTCTGAGACAAGCTCTTATTGTATTTGAATTTAGCGATTTTTCATTATCGCAGAATATAGTTCTGGTTCCTGTGAATAGGTTGATCAATTGCAACAGGCGCGGTTTAACATCGATTATGGTTCGCGAGGGAATGGGCTGTACTACGGCAAATTTTGATAGCTTGTCCACGCAGGTAAGAAAGTATGTCGCGTTGGTAGAATAGATGTCGACGTGAAGGATCTCACCGGGAAAGATAGGAACGGGTGTTTTTCCTATCGGGTGCTTTACTGGGTGCCTAACATACTTAGATTTTAAGCAAATTTTACAGTTTAATGCCACCTCCCTAGCTTTTTTCTCCATTCTTGGAAAAAAATAATCATCCAGTATTTGCTTTACATTTTCTTGTGATGCACGGTGAGCTCTATTGTGCTCTTGTGCGATGATTTCCATTTGTTCGTTAGGATCGAAAATGTCTGTAACAAATTTAGTTGTGTGCCGGAATGTGGTGTTTGGAAACGTATTTACTAACCAGTTTTGAATCTGCGCTAACAAAGGTAGCTCGCAATGAATGCCATTCACTACGTCAGGTTTTACTGCTTCCAATAGCATTTTGAACAAAGTCTCTTTGTCAGGAAAAGTAAGGAGGTGCCGCAATTTATTTCCGAAAATTACAAATGTTCTCTTGGACGGGTGTTGGCCCGATTCTAAGATTAGTTGATTTCTATAGACATTTACCGGTTTTGAAACTGTTTCCACCGTATAGGTAAGCGATTGCTCGCTATGAATAGTGGCGGCATCTGATGCAACTTCTGCCTGTAAGGAGTTTATAAATTGCCGTGATAAAGCATCGGCTACTAAATTATCTTTCCCTGGCTTGTAATGGAGTTTGGCATTATATCCTTCAATAAAGGCTTTCCATCTTTTTATTTTTGGGTTTGGGTTGCGGTCGGACACCGCAAAGGTTAGGGGTTGATGATCTGTGTAAATGTTTAACTCCCTAACGCCATATAATGTGTAAGACTTTTAATAGCCCAAACAATGGCCAATAGCTCTCGCTCATTTGTGGCAAAATGCTCTTCTTTTTTGTCGAGTGTCCTCGAGATCATTGTAATCGGTCTCCCCTCCTGGGAGAGTACCGCGCCAAGGGCGTGTGAGGAAGCATCTGTAGTTAAGTCAAAAGCCTTCCTGAAGTCTGGATAGGCCAACATGACGTCTTCCGACGTCAGTATGGTCCTCAATTTGTTAAATGCATTAGTTTGGTCTTCATCGAAGGAAATTTTGATTTTCTTTGATTGGGAGGCCGACACCTTACCAAACTCGCCTCTAAGGATATTGGTTATAGGTTTTGCAATTTTTGCATAATCGCGAACAAAACACCTGTAGTAGCCAGCCATTCCCAAAAAAGACCGAACACCTCTTAATGTTGTTGGTTGTGGGAAGTTTTGTATTGCCTCAATTTTCTGCGGGCAGGTCTTTATTCCCCCTTTCGATATATGAAATCCAAGGTACTCGAGCTCTGTCTTAAAAAATTGCGATTTTTCCACAGAAACCCTCATATTAGCATCAAGCAAGCTTTTTAAGATAGCCTCTACATGTGCCAAGTGGTCTGTTTTATCTTGAGAAAAAATAATGACGTCGTCTATATAAACAAAGCAATATTTGCCAATATGCTCCCTAAGGACGTCATCGATTGCCCTTTGAAAAATGCCAGGCGCATTCTTTAGGCCAAAGGGCAGACGGCAGAACTCGTATTTACCATTACATACCGAGAACGCGGTTTTCTCCCGATCTCGCTCGGCGAGTTCAATTTGGTGGAACCCGGACTTAAGGTCCAGGGTTGTAAATAGCTGGGCTTTCCCAAGATTTGATAAAATAACCCCTACGTTGGGGATAGGATATGAATCATCAATAGTTTTTTCATTTAGTTTTCTGAAATCTATTACCATTCTTTTCTTTTTCACTCCGTTTTCGTCGAAGCCTTTTTTGTCGACAACCCATATGGGGTTGTTGTATGGCGACCTCGAAGGTCGTATTATATCATTTTTTAGTAAGTCTGCAATTTCAGATTTTACAAAATTCGCAACACCTAAAGGGTATGGATAGAATTTTGCATACGTTGGTTCACTATCTCTAGTGCGGATAGTAGCCACTACATTTGTGTTGTAGGGCAGCTTCTCATTCGGATCTGCAAAGACCCCAGATACGCGTTTAATCATATTAAAAAATATTTCCTTAACGCTTGCCGGGACTGACTCGGTCTGAAGTTGAAGATGGCTAACATCTTCGCTTTTGAGGAAATTTATTGTTTCTTTTCCAAATTTATGCTCAATAACACCTTTTTTAAGGTTGATATTGGCATGGATCCTATTCAATAAATCGAGGCCTACGATTCCATCAAACATTTCTAAGTCTGGTAATATAAAAAAATCTGACACTACCCCAAATAAGTGTACTCTACATTTTTTAGAAACATCAGTGCGTCCGTGTATAGATTTTACTGTAAATGATTTGTCGACAGGCTTGACCCCCTTTAGGCCTGCTAGAGGCTTGATATAATTTTTTGAGGCACCTGTGTCAACAAGAAGTCTTACCTCCTGCCCACCTAGAGTTTTAGAGATCGAAGGCAGGAGAGACCTTCCTCTAAAAAATTTACATCTTCTACCTCCACATCCTCAACAACTGGCTCCGATAATTCCTCATATGATTCTGAGCTTGGTTCGTTGCCATATTTTTGGTTCAAATTGTTTATTCTTTGGAATTTTGGTGTTGTACGCCGATCGGAGGATGCCTGGCGCTTTTGAAATTGCCCATTCCTATTTCCTGTGAAAATTGTATTTTGCCGTAGGCGAGATGACGAGGGGTCTATATCCATCGGTTCTTGCCGAGGTTGCGGGTCCCGATTTCCGCCCTGCCGATTCTGATTAAAATTTGGTTGGTGATAATTTCTATTTCCGTTTCGTTGGTGGAATTGGCTGCTAGGTTGGTTGTCACTCCTATACTGCCTGATGAAATGAGGATTTCTTTGGTTATCAGTGTTTGCCCTATTGTACGCGTTTTGATTACTTCTTTGGCTGATTTCAGTTCTTTTTGCCACGTCGGCTGATCTATTCGCGAAGTTTGTTGCAAAAATATAACGCTCATGATTCGCATCGACCTCTTGAGCTAGTGCCAACGCGGTTGGCAGGTCACTAGGTTTCGATGCGAAAAGGATATCACATAGCGGTTTTCTGAGCCCAGAAATAAATACTCTAAGAGCATTTTCGCGATATTTTTCATTAATGGCATCTGCAATATTCGTTTCGTAAGACATTTTTGTTTTGTTAGCGAGTAAGGATAATTTTTTCTCTACCTCATCGTAAAATTCTAGTACACTAGAAGAGCCCTGTCTAAGAGTAGAAAGTTCCTGCTCCACTAAGTAAGTTGGCCGCTTGTCGGCATATGTGAAATCAAGGCGGGCTATAATAGCCTCAAAATTTAGAACCGTACTAAAGGATGATAAAAGCGCATCGGCAGCTCCACGGATTTTATTTCTTATAATGGTAACGGCTTGATAGTGCCGTGAGCTACCCCCGTAGTCCTTAAAAATTTCATATGCATTATGTGCCGCCTCACGCCAGGACACATAACACTCAGGTTGTCCTGAAAATTCAGGCAAAGACTTCACAACGTCCAGTGATTCGTCACAGGTTCTGCCCGTTACAATCCTAATTCTTTCATACTTCGCGACTACAGGTTTTTGCGATAAATTTACAATTTGGTCCTGCATGACCCTAAGACTATCCTCAAACTCCCGTCTCTGCATTCCTAAAGCGGCAGAGACGGCCGCGTTTACTACCTGTGAGAGCTGTGTCTCGTTCATGTCTGCCCGCTCTGATAGGTTGATGTTATCAAAAATAGAAATTAAGTCAGAAAGATCTGTTGTGCGTTCGTTAGTGTGATTCATACACCGGGCAACCAATTAGGAAATGTAGCTATATAATATTTACCTTTTCTTCAAAACCATTTAATAGAATTTTAATTTTAAATTTTAAATTTTAAAATGTTGAAAATATCTTTTATTCAAAAAACCGAAAATCGAGTCGCTCACTTACAGTAATTCCATATCGTAATCGTATCTAATCTCTGTTGTTGTAAATTAAGATTTAACAATAGTTGCACCGACACTTGCACTTGAATCAGTTGACCTTTCCTTGTTTCCGACCTTCGGCTCTGTTGCGAATAAGTGGTGTTGCGAAAATTTCCAACGGTGGTATCCAACGATGCGATTCTCCAGCGATGACGACGGAATTGATGATGATGGGCGAGCCTGATGAAGATTATCAGGAGCGAAACACGACAAAAATATCTTGCTTTACATTTAACGGAAATCGCGTTAAGATTTTATTTACTAATTTAATTTTAACGCGGGTGACAAATAATTACTTAAAAACACAGCCCCACGTTGGGCGCCAATTAAAAGACTTTACTCCCGTTTTAGGATTTTTATTTATTTTAACAGCATTTGGCTGTCGTCTTGAGTACCTGTACGTAACTAACTGGCTAAATACAAAATAAGCCCTACTTATACTACCCTCAAGCTATCCGCTGTTGGGAACGCTGCCGACGCAGCGCTAGCAGTTCCGGTGCATTGCAGTAGCTGATCGTGAGAACGCAGGTACTTGCTGACTCAGGCCACGCGCAACCCTTCGATGTAACTTTAGAGTTGTTTATGCGCTTTGCTTTGTCTGCTTTAGTTGTTACGTCCAACTTGCTGACTCAGGCCACGCGCAATATTTTCTGACTGCGTTGCCCGTGATAACTTGTACAAGTGGAAAATTTAAGTTTTCACCCTTTGTCCCACAACCACAGCCATTGCGCAGCTTAGTCTCAGGAACGGGAACTGACTCCAAATACTTCTTGGCACAAATACAGAAATACAATAATTTCTTTCAAATGACATCATTTGGGGCAACAAATATAATTCATTATAAATTCATTCTAAGATAATTAGAACACGATTATTGTTCACACCTTCCACACTTCCACAAAATAGTCATCATCGTTATTATTATTACATGCTACACATCGAAGGTGAAATATTCCACCGATCACGTTCTCTATTGCAAACGCCGAAATTTCTATAGATTTATTTAATGAGCAATTCTAAACGAGTAGTAAACCAGCATTGCGCACACAGTACCTTTTTCCATCAACACAACAAATTAATTTCATTGCTTGAAACGGCAATAGACCTGATTCCATCCCATAATCACAAAATTGTAAGTGATAAGATACCGGTGGGTGAACACGCAAGATGTTGCAATGTGCCAACCATTGAAGAAGTCGATATAGTTGGGAGACTTTTGAAAATCCCTTGAAATATTTTTCTCTCATATTTATTTCCATTTTCCACAAGTTTACAAAAGCTTTCTCTAACTTGCAAAATAAATATGGAAACAATTTATAAATTTTTGTGCAGGGCAACGTGTGTCGAGTCTGCTAGTAAAATATAGTTAAATATAAGTGGTATTCGGTTCGCGCCAATAAAAAACAATTTGATTTTAACAAATTAATTATATTTAATATTAAAATTACATCTAGTTGGTTTTTTAACTCATGCACAGGTTTTTCTTATATTTACGTACAAATGTTGAGTCCCGTACAACTTCTCCGAGTAAACTGCTCGTTTTATTCAAAAGAAGACCAAACCCGTCTGTGGTGGTTACGCTTTCGTCGAATCTTCAAGTGTAACTTAATAGTTTCATCCAGTTCGTGTAGTCTTGTCATAATTCAATCTGATTCCCAAATATAATATATAAAATATAGTTAAATATTATAAGAACTGAATTTTTATTGCTCGACACTGGGTGCGACTACCTTTCAATAATACACACTATGCTCACAAATATCTTTGAGCACGCCCCCAAGAATTTCAAAACCCACAAGCAGATTCGGCAGGCGACAAATGACGGCAGTGGGTGTGTAAATATGTAAATACACTAACCAGGCGCCAACTTGTTCCTAAGGCAGGATATACTTAAGTTTGATTGAGTATTCCCCACACTCTCGTACGCACTTATGGCGCGTGTTGCGTGACGAGAACAAAACCAACAGCACCATTAAAATTGCAACTGCAAATGACTCACTAGATATATGCCAAGCAGCAGCATATGGTTGAGCAAACAACAAACAGCAAATGTGTACACAATCGCGCGCGCACTTCCATACACAAGTAGTAGTAGTCTGCTTCAATGATACGCAAGATATGTATACGATATATGTAAATACTATGTTGTATGTAGATGTGCGGTCAAACCCTGCCTGCCATTTGTGTTCCAATCACCAACTCCACTTTTCCGACCACTATCGACTGACTGACTGACTGACTGACTGCTTACTAGCACAACATCATCATCATCATCAGCTCTGCCTCAAGGTTTCTTTGCTCCACTTCTGTTTGGCATAGTGCTGGTGCCTTTAGGTCAGTCGGTTTGTTGCTCGGTCTCATTTTTGTTCTTTTTATTGTTGTCCTGTGAGCTCTAAAGTTACTGATTTTTCTTTCATTTTCTCTTTAGTTTCGTAGTTGCTGTTTAAATTATCTGTTTGCCCACCATTGCCAATGCAAAGATTTTTATAGAATTTTGTCTTCTTTTTCTTTCTTGTTTTTGCTTATTTTACATTGCTTTTCGACACACATATAATAACAAATAATAACAAAGCTTCAAGAGCGAGCAAAAGAAATGTAAGTAGCGAAGTCGTGAAGTGAGCCACTAACAAAACGCGCAAAAGGCGCTTAAAAAAGAGGAAAGCAAAAAAAAAAAACAAAAAAAAATATTGCGAAATCAGCCGCACATACGGTAAATCCTTTTTTGGTGAGTTTGAAGTTTGTTTTGAATTTTGCGTACATGTTGGATTTTGCGCAGTTCAACAGCGTACGCGAGTGAAGTGAAGGAAAGAGAAAGTAATTCTCTTAAAATTGCATTTTGCAGCGCCAAAAAAAAAAAACAATCTGCAATGAGTATATTTCAAATCAATTCTGATGAAAAGAACTTTCAGTACTGAACCATTTGAGTTGTATGGAGAATGACGCAATGCATTTGCAACACTTTCCTTGTGGCTATTTTGCACTGTGAAGAATATTCTTCAGATAGCTGAGAAAGATTCGAAAAATACATGCACCTCTTCCTTGGGAATGTTGACTCGATCAACGATAAGTATAAATTTGGGGCAATTGTACCTTTTAGGCTGAGTTTGAGTATAAATTAGCAGTGAAACTAAAAATATGCCAGATTTATAAAGAATTGAAGTTTTACATCCATTATCAAAATTATACTATTCCTTTACTGAAAAAAGAACCAAAGAAAATTTTTCCTTATTTTGACGCCGTAACTTTTTCTTTAAATTGCAATATTTTCTCCCGATTGAGTAAAGGTTTGTTCAAAATTAATAAAAGCGTACATGAAATTAAATCTGCTTTCTCAACAAATAGTAAATATCGCTTAAGGGTCATTTCATTAAAATTTTTCCTTCTTTTGATTGCTGTTTTTCTTCAATCCAGATTTTTTTGTTTTAATTTTGATTTGGATAAGATGTAAACATAAATAGTGGATTGGTTCGGCAAGTTAAAATCAAAAAATAATCAAGTAGAAGCTTGGGACCATTTTAGCCCTAGTTCAGAGTCATTTGGGGACTAGTTCTGGACCATTTAGGCATATTTTTGGGACTAGTTATTTATTGGACAATTTCGGTACTATTTAGGACCATTTTGGGACTATTTCGAAAACATTTCAAAACTCTTTTGGTAAAATTTTGGGATCAGTTACTTTGGGTCCATTTCCGGGTAATTGTGGAACCATTTTAGGAAAATTTCAACATCCTTTTCAAGACTATTTCGGGGCTAGTTCAGGGCAACTTCGGAGAAATTTTGAAACCATTTCAGGACTATTTCGAGTCCATTTAAATACTATTTCGGGATAAGGTCGGGACAATTTCTAGACTAATTTCGAGACTAGTTTGGGATGCGTTCGGATTGCAATTGGCAATTGAATAATAGTTAAGGACTCATTTGGGTTTTGTTCGGGATTTGTACTAGCCCGGATTGGTTTGGGACATAAATGTTTGTATATATTCATTAGCAGTGTTGCTAGTTTCAAAGCCAAAAATGGGTATTGGTTTTTCACATTCCTCCTCTCTATCTCTTTATGGAATCGGTAAAGAACTTCCACTTCTTACTCGAGCACTTAGGTGCACGCATGTTTTTTTTATTTATGATTATTATTTTTTTCTTTTTTGTTTTTGTTTTCTTTCGACTCAATTTCCAAAAAATATATATAATGCAAGGAAGTAGTATTTTAGTTTTGTTCTATCACAAAGGACATTCTAGAAACAAATTAGTCTGCAAAAAATTTTCTTAAAAAAAAATTTGGACCAAACAAAATAAAGCTGTACGCCAAGAGTTCAAAATACTACAAAGAAAGTATTCAACCACTTTGGAGTTATCCGAAAAACAAAAAAATCGATTAGCGACAGGTGGCGCAGGCTAAAATTAAAGTTGTGGAAAATGGATTAATTGTGCTATTAAGTTTAATAATATTTTTTACTTTTTAACCAATTAGTAGGGGAGACCGGGGGGTTGTGAGACGGGTTTTTTTTTGACAAAAAATATAATAGAAAGGCCATTTTTTTGCCCGTACAAATTTTTAAATCGTGATTCAGTGGAACTTCACTCAGACAAGAGTTTCGTTTGTTGAAATTTTAGTACGACCTTCAAGTTTTGCCAGCCTGCTCAAAAGTTGATTTTTACGGATATTCGCAATGTTCGGGAGGTTGTGAGACACAAATTTATAAGAATGCAAATGGCTTAATTTTATCAAAATTGTTTATTTTAATCTTTAATAAGGCATATTATGTGGTCTACAGTTTATTCAAATTGCTTTTTCTCGATTGCAACCTCTTTTATAGCAGCAACAAAAACATTGACATCAGTCGCAAGTTTGGCAGTCTGACTTTACTTATGACACACCATGATGACTAATGAAAGAAATAAGGATCATCAAAAACACTGAATTCATCAAAAATATTAAAATTATCAATAAACGTTTTAGTTGTGTAGAGAAACGCTATATCAGGCTATAAAATACAATTTTATGTTCCTAGATGACGGTAATAGAATGTCTAATCCCCCGAAAACGTTGTCTCACGAACCCCCAATAGCTATATTTTAAATATGGCTACTGCTTTACGGACGCATTGAATATTTATGCAAAATTTGTTCCGTATGTCAAAAGGCTACTCACCAAGGAATGTTTCGGATGTATGCACTCTTGCAAATAGCTTGTAAAACAAAGTGAAAATACAGCAAACACGAACGATCTACAAAACTTTCGATCACAAAATTGGAGTCGCGATTTGGAAAGACACAAAGAATCGGCATGAGCGGACCCTTGGTGATGTGGATGTGAAGATTGGAAACAAGCAAGAAGTTTCGCAGTCAGCTGGTAGATGTCGCGCTTTTTAGCTCAATGTTTGTTTACCTAAAATTGCCTCGCGTAAACAGGCCAAGCGTTCAACTTCTCATTAAACTTTTAATTCAACTAGTAGTGAAATTTTTTGGTATAACTTTTGTAGCAAAATGTGGTGCTAAAAAGCCTTTGGTGAGTACTATTTATTCAGCATGTTACTCATAAGCCTACGACATACGGCTATCTACTTAAGATTTAAAATACTTACTTAACAGATTACTCATACGCCCCGGGAAACGGTAGGTTATTGGTTTTAAAAGACACCGCTTGACGGGGACGTATAAGTAACCTGCTGACATGTTTGTATATTTATTGATATGGTTCCCATTTAGTATACTAAAACAAATCATGCCCAATAACTATTTAGGGAAATAAATTAATTTAATACTCAAAAAATAAATATTGTACTAAGTACACAAGAAATGAAAAACAGAAAAATTTCGCTTAAATGAGAGCTTCCTTCCTCTGTGTTCAGTTTTCTAACTAGCGCTAGAGTAATAAATCATAGACTTAAAAAATGTGTCTTAGTCTTAATTGCAATGAAAATACTTTTATAATTTCAGCCTCAAAATAAAAGCTATCAATAACTTAAGCAATTGGTATAATCAAACATTCATTCGCCGTCGACATCGATATCGATACGGAAAGAATCAACCATTGAAAAATTTCATGGGATCTTTGATATCGTCGATAAGCAAATCTGTTGTGCCGACAAATTTGTCAAATATAATTGTTTGCTTTAGTTTTTTTGTTTTAATTATGAAATAACTTAAAATGGATGCAATCACTCTGTTTCTCAAGTGATAGTGAGGTTGAATATTGTGTAAATATTCGTCGCTAGCGGAGAAAGAATTTAGTTCGGTTGGTGTTCTTTGAGTAAAGCCTTTAGCTTGATCCAGTTGCAAGTTCGTCACATTCA
Source organism: Anomoia purmunda (assembly GCA_951828415.1). NCBI lineage: Eukaryota > Metazoa > Arthropoda > Insecta > Diptera > Tephritidae > Anomoia > Anomoia purmunda. The sequence goes on from OX639993.1 coordinate 24,227,277, forward strand.
CAAGCACCTCCAACTGATTTTTGTTTGTGTAGTTTTGCCTCCAGTCTCTAAAATATACAGGTAAAAATATAATTCAGTGAGTTTCCATCAATTGTTTACATAAAAGCTTCCACAATTTTAATTTCTTAAATTTTCCGTAATAAACTCACCCACGGACAGATATCGACAAATATTCGAGATTTTAAGGTCTTAGTGAAGCCATCTATGAGCTACGGAAGGTATTTTATAGAGTCGGGAAGTGAGTTCAACCTTATCGAGAAATTTACTGTCAATACGATTTCAAGGATTTCATCGCAATATTTGACAATCGGTATTGACAAATTGTTCGATCGACTCGAGTTCACTATCAGAATAGTTGATTGAATTTTTATTTAATTATAATTATGCCACTACAAAAACCCTTCTTCGTAAATGTAATAAGTAAAATTATTAAAAAAATTATCAACCCAATCCTTTTCCTCTGGACAACACATCTAATGAAAAAAATTAAGTTCCGAAATATGTGGAGTAAAAATAGTTTACAAGTATACCTCTGCGCAATAGACTGACCTTGTCATTAATTCCACGCGCATCTTTAAATTTCATTTCCTTTGCTTGACATCGTATGTTCAGTTTGAATGTCATTAAATGCATCCATCAATGCATCCATCTGCCCTGATCAATGCAAAATTGCAGAAGATTATTGATATAATGTAATTGCCTAAACAGTAGGTAATTTTATTAAGAATCCCAAAATTAACTCTTTTTCGCCAACTTTCTCTTTATACCATACACTTGACAAGCCCATTTCCTTCCGGTTTGAGCATTCAAAATAAAACCATGGTTACTGTTTAGCGTCAATAATTGCTACGTATTCTCCCCATACACAGAACATATATACATAAATACATACACACATATAAACAAACATACTTATACCCAGTAAACATTTCGTAGAGGAATAAATTGAAAATTTTCAAAGTAGATTAATGACTTCGATACAGAGTAGAGTTTGGTAGTAATGATGGCTGATGGCTGTATAGAGTGTGCTGGTGTACAGTTCATAATATGAATTCTTACGTTCTAAGATTGCATACAATATGTTTGCCCAAGTAAATTAGTCATAAGCTTAGATGAGCAAAGTGAAATTTCCCATAATAACTTCTTCTTAGTTGCTAAAAACTCCTCCATTGTTCCAATCTTATGGTGACACTGTACTACACTCGACTGGGTATTGAACCAATCCACTAAACCAACATTTTTTAAGAGATTGAATGATAAGTAAAAAAAAAAAATAAGTTTTTCCTTTTTCGAAGTTATCATCCGAAATCGAAATATTGAGGTTCGAAGTTCGAAATTGGCCCCTTGGTAAAAAAGTATTTTTAACTATTTAGTTGATACCCGCGACTTCGTCTGCGTTGCTTACTAATTTTTCATATACTTACAGAAAGCTAAAAATGCCACTTCGAAGAATTCAAAGACAATGTCCCGTAGTAACAGTTGAGATAAAGTAAACAACAGTAAAGTGAGTACATATTTCTAGGCATAGTTTTCAATGGGGAATCTTATTACTTATAGATTTCAACTAAGTCGAACCTTAAATATGAGGTCGACTAAAGAGCCATCCAATAGATTTTTCTACATATTATGTATATTTGCAAGCATAGTCAACGTCTAAATCATGTATGTTTTTAATGCCATCTCAGTCGGTATATAAAATTATTTCTAATCGCGTATTCGTAAAAGTATTTCTCATCTCACTAACATTCTGTGTTTCAAATTTCAGCAAAATCGGATCAAAAACAGAGATTTTCGTAATAACTCGCCTCTTGCGCCACCTACCGCATTAATTTTGTATAAACTAGCAGCATATCTTTCCAATTTCATCCAAATCGAACCGTAAACTCAGATTTTCTGAAGATCTGGACTCATGTGCCACCTAGCGGATTAAAATATAGCCCATGTCCGTGCCACGCGTCCAAGGAATATACTGTCAAAAGTTTAAATCCGCTCACCGCTTTTCGGGCCAAATTGTCACAACATCTATATTTTTAATAACTTTATATATATGCACACACAAATATAGAATGTTGCACTATAAAAAAAAAGTAAAAACTTGGGCGTGGTTCGTATTTCCCCCTTATTTCATATTTATTCAAAATGTTATTTAAAAGGTATATAGCTTGTTTTGTGCAAGCTTATTATAGCTGCTATAAGGGATTAAAGGAAAAGACCTTCATATAATAACGGGCATGAATCTGTTCGTATTTTGACAGCATCGCTGACGACTGAGTTGCAGTGCCGTGCGAAGTGAAAAAAAATATTTATAATTGCATTTTATAATTATCTTTGTTCTTTCCTAGCAAATTGTCATTTCAGGATATGACACTAAACTGTGGCATTAACGGAATTGCTCAATGTCTCATTTTTGCTGCAAACACAATCTAAGCTTGGGTCAAACATATTGATACATATAAATATAGATATTTTTTCAGAAAATAATAGATAGATACATTGAAATATCGATATTTATTTCCGTGTATCAAACTACATATTTTTAAAGTAGTCAATGTGCTCAATTTGATTCCTTTCGAAAGTAATTACGTACAATATACTATTGTACTTTGTGAACGCCACTAAAAATAATTTCTAAGAGTGGTCGATATATTTATTTTTATATTTTACTGTGTATATACTGATATTGTTTAAAAATATGTATAAGATATACAGTGCTCGAGTGATGTAAAAATTTCAGCTATTTGTTATGTTATTTTTTTGAGTGTAAAAAACAGTTACATTATTTATGCTCTCTCAGAGTGTGTGCATTTGTTGTCAAATTTCGTAACTGTTAATGAGTTATAAAAGATCTTTTGTCAACACTTCTCATTTCGTGCAGTCAATAAAATAGCACCAGTAGACTCTTTTTTGTTTGTTTTGCAAAAATTTGTGGAAAAAAGTGAAAACGGAAGGTAATAAACATCTTTTTATATTTTTTCTATTAAATCGTGTAATAATTTACAAAAAATTGTATAGTTATGGGTCGCGGAAAGCATTGTTCGCCGGAAAAACGTGAACTAATAAAAAAATTTGCGTCCGAGAGTAAATCGTATTCCCAGATAAGGGATATGCTGGGCTGTTCCAATAAAATGATAATAAATGCTGTAAGATATAAACAAAAAGTTGAATCCCGTGGTAGAAAGCGAGTTTTGTCACCCTTAATGGTAAAACGTTTAGTAAGGACGACTAAAGCAAATCCCTTTATGACAGCTACGGAGCTCAAAAAAACATTGGATGTGCCGGCGAGCGTGGAAGCTATTCGCCGCAGACTTCGAGACAACAGCCTGAATGCCTGTAGTCCTCGAAAAGTGCCGCTGCTTTCCTCTAAGCATATTGCTAAACGAATATCTTTTGCTAAAGCACATCTAAATTGGCCAAAGGAAAAGTGGAGAAATGTGCTATGGACTGACGAATCCAAAATTGTTCTTTTTGGTGGAAAGGGTTCCAGATGTTTTGTCCGTAGGCCACCTAACAGCGAATACAAGCCACAATTCACATCAAAAACTATCAAACATGGAGGTCATAGTATTATGGTATGGGGTTGCTTCTCATATCAAGGTGTGGGTCCCATATATTGGATCAAAACCGTTATGGATTCATCGGTTTATGTAAAAATCCTTGATGAAATTATGCGGCCGTATGCTTCCTACGAAATGCCGCTGGTGTGGGTCTTCCAGCAAGACAATTACCCCAAACACACCAGCAAAATGGCAAAAAAATGGTTCAACGATAACTCCATCAATGTAATGGAGTGGCCTGCACAGTCCCCGGATTTGAACCCTATCGAAAATCTGTGGACCGACATAAAGAAGGGTGTATCTACAATAAAACCAACAACTGTTGAAGTGCTCTGGCAGGCTGTGCAGAAAATTTGGAGCTCCATAAAAGTTGAAAGATGCCAGCATTTAGTGGATTCCATGGGAAGGCGTTGTGCCGCTGTAATAGCAAACAAAGGGCACGCGACAAAGTACTGAAAATATGTAATTAATTTATCTAAAAGATATGTGACTAAAATTTTTGATTTATTTTAAGAAATACCATTATTTTTGTTAAAAATGAATTGAAGTGCTATTATTTTGACTGTGTAGTTTTTAAGGTTTTTGTTTAAATTCATTAACATATTATAAACTGTTAAAAAAAACCAAATAATTTTTTTATGATAATGAACTATTAGCATCAAAGAATTTATTATTTTGTTATGAGTTGAATTGACCCAAGAGTTAAAGAGATATAAACGGAGTCAGTATAAATTTATGCGTGGTGCTATTATATTGTATTTTTCACTTTTCCATCCCTAAAATAAACTCCGTCTACAGAAACATATAAAAATAGTTGAATGAAATGTAAATTTGAATGCAATTTTGTTTATGTTGAACATTTTAACCTTTTCTACCTACATACTTATATTTAAAATAAATTCCGTGACAAGGAAACACAGTGTACGACAAAGGATTGCACAATCACATAATCACAAGTTTTGGCTAATTATTTTTCTGCATTTAATTTTAATAATTTTTTTTTTCAAAAATATAGTTCATATTTGTTTAAAATGTTGAAAAAATTCAACAAAAAAAATGTCGGTATGCAGTTTTATAGTCTATTAAATTTTAGTATAATAAAGTGAAGGTTTAAAATGAAAATTCTTTTGCTGACGCTCTTCCATAAATAAATTCATTATTATAAAGCATGGTCGAATTTTTTTATATGAGGAAAACAGCGCAACATCGCAAAATCCGAAATAAAAATTATAAAATCTTATGTAAAATTTGATAAATTTTTTCCTGCATTTGAAAAAAGTTTGAAACTTGTATTTAGCCGTCTTTTGTTATAAAGAATGAACCATATTTTTATACAAAAAATAATCTAAATTAAATTAAGAGAAATAAATGGTCAAAACTTGTGATAAGTGACTATGCTCTCATTATGCCGTGCACTGTACTCGTATGCATAAAATGAAAAATTTATAGAAATAAAAAAAAAAATCGTAAAATATTTCACTCCCATATTAATGCTATTTTCGACCACTATTTAAAGAAATTTAATTTAAATAGGCCGTGCTACACATTTATATTATTTTTATACCCGAATCTCTATTTTTTTTTTTGTGAAATTACAAAAATAGGGCTTCATGGATTAGGAGTAATAAAACGAGTACAACTCCCAATTAAAATTGTTTTGAAAATTAGTTTTCAGACTTTGAAATCTTCTTTTGATTATGTATTAAATTAATATTAATATAAGAATTTGATGTGTTTATTCGAAGCAAGCTGATCCGGCGCTTGGATACACACTACCATTTGAAAAATGTATAAGTATATTTGGGTCGCTAATAAGTGTTTAGAATTTTTAATCAAATAAGGCCGGCTTCTAGCACCACCTATCTATTTGGCTAATATGTGTTTTGCATTGTAATTATGTAAATCGATCTGTAAATACCATTTTTAGATATATTTCGACCCTTGCGACACCTAATGGAATTTTCCAGTATGTACAATAGGTCCAATCGGTTCAGTTGCTTTCAAATCTTTAAACTAAATACCAACAAGCACACAAATTTTTTGTATATATAAGAATTGACATTCAAAGACTCAAAATTCGATACGATTTTATCTTTGAAGTTAGAACTCAAAAAGAGAATAATTTTTTTAGTTAGCTTCCCAAGTTCGGCAGCATTTGTTTATTTGGTTATGTAAATAATAATTCACGTTCGCATACACACCCCTTAATACAACTAAATGTATATGTAGGTGTGGTGAATTTCCTTATTATCAATGCAAAGAAAGTGAACTCATATTTACAGGCTACCATTGAATAATTCCATCAGTCCGTCCTAAGCATTCTCACATAACAGACGTCAAAAAAAAAGGAAACAACAAACGGTACTTAAAGTGAAAATGAAAGTGATTTATTGGATTTGAATTCAAGAATATACTAAGCAAATAAACGTGGAATACAAAAAAAAAAGGAAATTGGTTAGCTATTGTTGGAAAATTTAGTTAAAATTTTATTTAAACTAAAAAAGAAATCAATAATATTGCAGTACATTTGGGAAAGAGACAACAAATGGAAAATTTAAATAATTTATTAATTCACTATTTTATCTGTACGAGTGATTGTGTGTGGTGGCTTGTTGACTAACTTTTTCACGTTTTTTATGCTAATTTAAGAAAGTTGGTCATAGCTTCGCATATGTTGAGCCAAGTGTGGGAAAAAAATAAAATCTAATCTACTCGGCAGGCGCATAGTGTGTGGAAATATTTTGAAACAGAAACTACACTCCTTATAGTTGTTGCCGCCTATCGTTTACATTCTGCTGCTAAAGCATAGAACTAACTTAATTCGAAACTACTATTACTGTTATATTACACACATGCACGCATCCAAACATACATTCATACATACTTACATACATACACAAGTGAGTGTGTATGCGAAATGCTTTGCTCATGTGTCGAGTTTACTTTATTCTTCCGATTGTTTGTTGCTATCTTTTTGTTTTTGTTATTACTCACTTCCTGCTATTTTGTTATTATTGTTGTAGCAACGAGCGAAAAAGTGTGGCAAAACAGTACGCGAACTGAAGGTGAAGTTCTGTGTTGTGTAACCAACGAAGCGGCGGATAAAGAAAACGCTTTTAAATAAATAAAAATAAATAAAACAAAGAGTCTATGAATGAAATGAAATGTGCAACAAAAAAAATATTTCAAGAAAGTGTGCACTAAAAGCAAGAGAAGTAAAAATAAACTAAATTTTACTAAACGAAAGCCAGTTATAATAATATATTGAAAATCTGCGAAAATCGCAGCTGAAAGTATTAAAATTTTGTGTGCGACTAACAAAAAAAAAGAAATGTGGAGCAAAGGATTAGCTGCCAAAGTGATTTGAGAAAGCGCGTAGAGTGCATGAGTAGCAGAAATTGGGTGGAAAGTAGGTGAGAGACGGTCAAGTCGCCTAACAACCGCACTAACAGACTTATGAGCTCATGAAGTGAAAATAAAAAAAAGAAAAAGAATAACAAAAAGTAAAACTAAAAAATTAATACCGAAACGTGTAACATGCACGCAAATGTCCTTGACGTCGTCTGTCTGCGAGTTTTCACATCTATTTTCTGTCTGTCTAACTATGACTCAACTAACGCACGTCAATTCCCGGCACAAATGGGCAATAATATTTATTTCATTAACTTTTTTTGTCTTTTATTATTATTTTGTTTTTGTTTTGTTTAGAATGAGAACACCATACTTGATAGAGAAAATTAAAGTTAATATGTGAGAAGTCAAAAATAGCATGAGCCTTAAACTGTACATAAAAACAAACTTAATATATGTAGTAAATAACACAGCTCGAGACAATTTCTATGATGTTTGACCCAGAGATGAAATTACCAATGCAAAATAGATCTGTTTATAATAAATTCAAAACTAAAGGCGAAATCGGTATTTTAGAAGTTAGGTAAAAGGGATAATAACAGAGGAATAAATAATATAAGTTAAAATAATGAAAATCAATCAATATTTATGGTACATATTTTTTTAAGTTATCTATAACTATTAATTTGAGACTTCTATACATATTCTACAAAAACTGATTATATGAAGAATGATTGTCACCATTTGGCACTCAAATGGCTGAACCGTTTTTAATATTTTTTGTTTGTTTGTTTTTTAATAAAACATTTTCGCTGTAATATTTTTTTTTTATTTTTTAAAGAATATGTGGTTTATCACTTTCCATAGTAAAATAAATAAATGTTTTTTATATTTTAAGACACCAACCAAAATATTTCGCAGTAATATTGAGATTTGGTTGAGCTGGTTGGGTTTGAATTTACCGTCTTTTCTTTTATCAGATTTTTATAAATACAAATATTTTTTCAAAAAGCTCACAATAAAGCTTAAAAATATTTAAAAAATTTTTCAATGGAATTGCAATAATAAAAATTTCGAAAAATTGGCTAATAAAAACTTAAACAACTCAAATACATAAATGTTTTGTTTGTTGTTCCTTGCAAGTAATCCCATCCAATTTATTTTCCAAACTTCAATATCCTCATTATTATGTACGCGTTGATTAAATTTTTAAATATTTTTAACCAAACCTTTTAAGCTTAAACTGTTTTATGACTTAAGGTCACTTTTTTGAAAAAATATTTTTATTGTGTATTGATTGTTATAGTGATTTTTTACTACACTTTTGGAGGTATTTTCAAATCCGTTCAGCCCACGTAAATGTTAATAATTTTTCGAAATATTTTGGCGGAAGTCTTAAAATATAAAAAAATTGTGTAAGTCCAGCGGAAAAACCGAACCTTATTTTGGTGTGGCAGCCCAAGTTTTTTAAATTAATTGTTCGGGTATTAGCTAGTATATTATAAAAGTGTTTTCGTAATAATTATCAGTGTTATAAATTCTTTATGTCATCGGTAACTGTTATTTTGAGACTTGTATAATTCAAACGCTTCCATAATAATTAAAATGTTTCCATAATAATTATAAGTGAATGGACCCAAATTTAGTTCCGTATTTCAAAACTTAAAACATTTTTCTCCCTCATAATTATTATGGAAAGACTTTCATAATAAAAGTGTTTGAATAATTAAAATGAAAAAAATGGTATCGATAATTAAAATTATGGAATGACTTTGATAATATCAATATAATAATAGTTACCGGTGGCTTAAAATATGTAAGATAATTATTTCGAAAAATCTTTTGTAAGTTAAGACTCAATCTAATAGTTGCCGATGACTGAAAAAAGCGTATCATGCTATAATTTGCAAAAGACTTTTATAATTATTTCGAAAATTTGGATGACATTTTTAAAACTCAATATGAAATAATTATATTCGCTCGAATAAAATTCAATGCATTGTTATTTTTCAATATAATCCCACATTATCCCAATATATTTCTTATAATCAATTTTCATTACCCTCTAAAAAATATCTTTCTGACCTGGTCGCGAAATGTGCATTTATTGCCGCTCTGGGGTCTTCATCGCCATTCACTAAGGTATTTTTTTCAAAGTTTTGGAACAAAAAGAAATTACTAGCGGAGCTTACGGTGAGTGATAGATTTTTTCGAAGCCACTATGTAAACTGCAGCGTGGTTGAGGTGTGTCAGTTAAATTAAATCAAATGGTAGCGTAGTATGCTGTTTCTGGTTTCAACCTTTTTCGTGTACTCTAACAATAAAATGTAAGTCGAATATCAAAACACTGTGTGGCCTTGATCTTTCTGGCGGATTGATCGATTTCAATTTTTTTGGAAGTGTCAGTACCCTTCTAATGCCACTATCCTATGTTTCAGGGGCAGTTTTAATACTCTCACTGCCCATATTAAGAAAGTCCTTATTTATAGTCCGACTTTGATGAAATTATAAACGTAAACTGTAGACTATTATATTGCTTAGACTCGTAGTACGGGCATGGGCTATATTTTTTGTGAGAATATCTATTGGATGGTGGCAATTCATTTCCAGAGTGAACAGCATCGAAATTTTGTAGTACAGTAAAATTAGTAATGTGTCAATAAAAGTTCATTAATTTGGATTATTTAATGAAACCTTCATTATTCGTAAGTCAAATCTTCCAAGTATTCGTGTTTCATATTCGTGTTTGCCTAATTCGATCTATAACTCGTAGTATTTGTCTTAAATGTCTTACAATTGCTAAGGGACGAATACTGTTGGAAAACTATCGATCAGTCTGAACATTCGACGACTTCGATGGCGATAAGGTAAATTATTTGATACTATCGATATTATCGAAATTTTGTTTTTTTTACATTTTTCGAGTAACACTGTGTAAACAAAGAAATAACTTTTCGGTTACACATTTTTATATTAAGAATATTTTAACAATAAGAGTAATATAATAATATTTTATAAAAAAGATACCAGTCGCGACCTTAAAAACCAAAGGGCCTTATTTCCTAAACATAAAATAAAGGAACTTCACTGATTGTGGCCTGGTACGTTTTATAAAAAGAATACTTTGTGTTGCCTTTGTTTGAAAAAAAAAAACATAAAACAATTCGAATTGATTTTTTGTCAAGAATGATATAATACAATATTGCGCCCATGATAGATGATTTGTGAGAGTATTTTTTGTGTGATGAACTATTGGTGCACCTGCGAATGGGAAATGCTAAAATGGAGAATGGACAACACGAGTTAGTATTAGTAAAGTATTATTCACAATCAAATGTGTTAATTCATTTAGGGAAAAAATTAATGAAAATAATCAGAGCTCAATGATAAAGTAAGAAAGTATTAGCAAGTTAATTTGAAATAAATACAAGTTGTGTATTTAATTATTGAAACAAATAAAACCTGCCATAAGCGGCGGCGAATCTTTTTGTTCTTGTTATTTGTTGATGCTTTTTTCAAAATACTTTTTTCCAAATAAAAAATGGCCTTGAGCTCAAATTTGATTGTTGATTTTTATTATTGTTATTAAAACAGATAAATTACTTAAAACCTCATCCATTCAGTTCATGACTCCAACATACGTACTTATTTTTGTAAAAATAACAATAAAAAACTTATATTTTTAATGCTCGAAATTTAATAGCATTGTATTGTAATGTGAAAAAAATTACTAACGGCATTTCCACCTTGCAATCGGTATAAAGCTGACCTGTACCATTGAATGATTGATCCCTAGACACACTCGATGAAAGAGTAAACAGATATATGACAATTTTTTAAAAGAAAAGTGTCACAATTTCTTAGCAGTATATGTTCTTTGAGAAAAGTGTCAAATTCGTTGTGTAATGAATAATTTATTTTAGTATTATTATTTTAAATCATATCGCTATGTTGTTAATCTAAGGGGATCTTTCGAGCTCTACTTAATTTGAAAATTTGAAAAATTCTTATTTTCTTTTTACTTTTAAGATCGGTAAAGTTAAAAAAAATGCCACCCTGTAAATTTCATTGGTGTGCATTAGCGAATAAAAGAATGTAATTAATTTTTTTCGAACCCCATTAATTCCGAAAGAATTTTTGCCATGAAAAAACTTCTTACAAAAATCATTCGCCATTCGGAGTCGGGGTAAAATTGTTGGTCTCTCAATTTGTGTTACAACATCAAGACGTACACCACAAATTGTAGGAGCAGTTCGGGTAAACATCAAGTGCGAAATTATTATTATTATTAAAGAATATTGAAAAAGGGTAACATATAAGATTAGATTGCACTTGTTTCTTCTTTACTTCAGTCTTACTTGTGTTAAAATTACAAAAAAAAATTCTTATATTATTGTATTTTCGACCTTATATTCTTAGAGAATGTTTTTGTAGTTTTATAGAACTCAAGTAGAGTGGTAGAAGTGATGGTTAGAGATAGGGATAGTGAGAAAGCAAGCGATTTTCACACAGTTAGCGTGACTCAGTGGTTGAATGCTGGCTTAGTAACTCCGTGTACCATGGTACAGTCTAGAAAGGAAAGAAGTCTGATGAGGATATGTTGAGATCTCCCAAAATAGCAGCCATCACTGCTACCACTTTGAAAAATCGTTCCTTTCTCATTTTATTCCCTAACAAAAGCTGGCCTCAAGCTCAATAAAATTACAAAAACATTGCAAAAAAAAAATGATTTTAAAAATATTTATTTATTTGTCAGCGTGGTCTGGCTATTACCAACATTTCAAGTCTCTATCTCATTGATAAATATAAAATTCATTAGTTATTTGCAATCGCACAGCCGATATGAGCTGACAAAGTTGCATAAGTTGTATATATGAATAAGTGTAATAGTATTTGTGAAATCATTGAAAAATCATTGACCTACTTCAGAAAGAAGGGAATTGAGAAAAAAGCAACGGTAAAGCGAATTTAAAATATATACAGCTATAAACAATTTCTCTGTCAGTACTGTGAAATACTTCCTTTGCGCCTAGGCGGTAAAGCAAGAAAAAAGCAAATAAACGTAAAAAAATTGAAAGAAAAGTACACACACACAACAATGATACAGATAATAATTGCCAACAGCTAACGTAATTGTGTTCGACATGTCGTATGAGTGACTTTGTGAAAATCGCAACATCGCATAAATCACTTATACGCCATGTTGGCTGAAGGCTATAAAATAAAAAAGCAAATAAAAAGCATTTACAAAATGTGACAAACAAATTATTGCCATCATCAGCAGCAGCGTTAGGTGCAGAAAAAAAATGTGAAAAAGCATTCAAACAACAACCACTAAAAAAGCAGAAAAATTACACAAAAATTATGTGCGTTTGTCTGTTGCTAATGCAGTCGTGCAACAGTGTATGTTAAAACTTGTTACAATTCACGCAACAACAACAAAACAACAAAATCATACACACAAAAAGTGCAAGCATCTACTTAAAAACCTGCTCAGCTGTTAAGCTTATTGCTCACTTGTTTGGCTATGTGGGTGGTGCCTTGAGCAGCGCTACAGTGCCATTAAAATCTCGACTACTCTACATAACTTGCGCACTACACTTGGCTTTATGCGGCATAGTAGTCAGTTGAGTTAAGTGTAAATAGTAAAAAAACAAGAGGAACAACAAAAAGTAGCAGCAGTTAAACAACACTGGTGCGTATTGTAAATTTTCTACTCATCTAAAAAATTTTTGCATTGTAGTTAATTAAGAAAAAGAACTAAGGGGATTTGTAGTCTTTTTGTGATGCAATTCGTGTAATTAACTATCTGTTATTATATTTATATACGATTTGTGTGTGCATGTGCTATTATTAAAATGTTATCGTATTTGCAAGTACCGCTTAGTAGTCGTTTGTTTGTGGCAAGTTTTGGTATGTATTTGGAATTTTTTTTTATACACTAATTGTGCTATTAATTTATCAGTATGCTACTTTACAGTTTTTATTCTTTGCCATCAGAAGCCACAATAAATGCATTTTAATAAATAACGAATCGTCACCGCCATTCTGTAATTCTTATAGTTATAGTAATTATTAAGTTTTTTTTTAATAAAAGATTATTTATTTAATAAAATTATCTAAAACTACAAGTATTTGTTTAAAGAAGTAAAGAAGAATGTCGAATTAAACCGATCTTTAAGAAAGCAACGCAGGTTTTTACTTATTTTGAAAACTGAAACGATTTTTATTTATTTGAATATGAACAAAATAATTTGTTATGATTTTTAAAAAAGTAATTTTCCAAGAAAATTCTTCATACCAAATTTAAGTGAATTTGCTACATGATTTAATAAAATACCGAATATTTTGATTTCCTCTAATATGAGAAGCGCGCCTGGGTTTCCCTTAGATTTCTATAATTTTGAAAATGTGCTAACTAAGTTGAAATGTAAAGGGTGTGCTAAATTTAATAATGTTTGATTAACTAGTTTTAGAGGTTCACCTATTTGCTTTAAATTTTCCACAATTTCTTTAGTCCACGTATTTCGCTCCCATGCATTTTCGCTCTTCACCTCGATTCTATAAGTATATATTAAATTTGATTATATTACCTTTACTAGTTATTTAAATATCTAATTTGATGAAATTATCTTTGGTAGTTACTAAGTAATAATATCGCGTTTGATTGATTTTTGCAAATTATCGTTATATGAGACGAAAACATGGTTTTGGTCCGATTTCTATAATTTTAGAAAATCTTGCCTCAATTTTTATTCAACGGATGGACGAACGGACAGACAGACATGGCTTAATCGATTTCTTTAAACATTCTTCATAAACAATCCTTTGATTAATTAATTTAAGTTTTTTTAAATACCCAAAAGTACAGTGCTTCAGTTTTTACTGAATGTTAAGGCAATAAGTAAACAAATCTTTTGATCAGGGACCGAAAATAATCGTTATTTTGATTTTTTTGGCTAAAAAAATAGTTTGAAAAATTTCGTTGAAAACAAAACTCAAAATTGGGTAATCACTATTTTACAATTTTTACTTTTTCGAACGAGTTTGATTGATATTTTGTAGTACTTAATTTTCTGATAAAAAATAATCTTTATTCTTGGATGTAAATATTTCCGATCATATTTTGACAAAATGTGCCGCTATTGATTTTTTCAATTATGCCAACAACAATAAATATAAATTGTATTATTGTTATTATCGCTATTATTGTGGGAAGTTTTTCTGCATTTATTAGGATGGATAAAATTTAAGTTCAAATCTAACGATCAATCGGAAAATTTTAAGTAAATAAAAAACCATTATTTTTGGTCGAAAAAAACATGTAAAATATTGATCAAATATGATTTAATAATTTATTATCGAATTATAGCGATTATATCCTGATATTTTTTATAAAAACTAGGCCATATGTTTCCTGATATGCACTTTAAATGGCATATTAGAATTTAATTAGGATGCATAAAAACCAATTTTGAATTGAATTATTTTTCTGGAAGCCGAAGGTTTTTCATGATTTTGTTTCAACATAGTTTGACTTTCTCTGATGCAGAAGTTATAAAAAACCAACTCGGAAAAGTATAAAAATTATTCGTCTTTTAGACCATTTTTTGGCATAAAACTAGATCTACTTAAATGTAACAGTGAGAAAATCTATTCGTATCGACATCAAAATTTCGCAATTTTATTTACAATTAAGATGGATTTTTGGAATTTCGATTCATAAAAACAGCTTTGAAAAAAATTGAGAAAGAGTGAACTTATGTTGTGGCAAAATATCGCAAAATATATACGTAATAGGAAAAATTCAGAACAATTTTCGTAATCAGCGGACCAAAGTCTATATAAGAAAAAATATTACATCAAGCGTATTTAATGCAGTTGCACAGTGTTATTAGTTTATTCGAAAGAACATAGGTCCCCATTCTTGTGGCTGCCTTGGGCGGCTTGTGGTTCTATCTCACGCTCCAATGGCTTGCTCAATAATCGCCCAAAAGACCAACATCATGAATGAATTAGTCACATAATGTCGGCCCCTCACGGCGACTTACAAAAAAGTCGAACGGACGTCTGATAATATAATTAGCCAAAGTGATGCGGAAATCGCTTGTGGTATCAGCTGTGTGGCATGGCGCATCAGCCTGCTAAAATCAGAGACCGTCAAAGTCCTTGCCTTCACTTGTCGGCCACAAAAAAACGTCTCTCTCTGAGGATGCATTGGCTTCTCGGCAATCACGTGCAGGTTTTCTAATCCCCTGATATGACCGTTTGGCTTGTTAAAATAGTCGTGATCCTTCAAGCAAAATCGTTTTTCATTTCGAGCTGCTCTAAGATCCAGATTGCGAAGCGTTAACGATACCGATGACGATGGTATATAGCCAAATAAAATTTGACAAAGGAAGGTGGGATCTTGAATCTATTATTTTAGTCAATCTAAGTTGCACTCGAAATTGGTTATTCAAGAACTCTCACAACTTAGTTTCACTTACGCAGCAGTTTTCATTATTTGAACCTTAAGAAATTTTACACAAAGTCTTTTTTTTTGATAAATAATTTCTGTGTGACTATTTTCATGCTTTGAGTGCGGGCATTTCAACTGAGTCGTGTTTTAATAATGCATAAAATATAAAAGGTTTCCTAAAGCTCGTTCAAAAAAAAAAAAAATTCTCTATCAGAAATGCAAACACACATTTGGCTTTGAACATTTGCAAAAAACATGCCGTAACTTATGAATATTCATCTAACTAGAGTAGAAACATAAACACACACACGAATACATACATACTTATATGTGTGCAATATATAAATTATATATTGTTATATTGTATATGTAAACCTAAATACCCGTACAATCATACCTACTCGAAGTGCACAGATAACTTCGGACATAGGCGTTAACCACTGAATAATTTCATTATTCCTATCCACAAATTCTAATTCTCCACTTCATGCATATCTAGTAGATAGATATACAAACATACCACGTACATATCTATCGTATATGTTTGGAAATATGTACAACTACCCATACAGTTAAATATATTTTGTTTCTTCAACTGTTTTAATCGAAGTCCTTCGTATGATGCACACACGTGTATATATAAAATTCACCCATTTGCACGCACGCACTTGCATTCTTACCATGCACTTTCACCGCTCCATATGCAAATGTCTATTTACATAACAAATGCTCACAAAGAAAACACAATCTTCTATGCCTACCAGTGTTGCCAGTTTAGCAACTTCATAGCTAAATTTAGCTTTTCATTCGTAGTTTTAGCTATGAAAAATGTGTTTTGGCTATTCATTATTTTATTATTGCCTTTTATTCAATCCATTAACTTCTCTCATTAAAACTGATTTGAATTTTTTCCACAGTTTCATTATTATTATTCATCTTTCGTGGATTTTATTAAACTAAAGAAAATTTAAAGTACGGTACTATTCTACAACCAAACCCGAAAACGAACTTTGTTAATATTTATTTTTCGGCCTGTTTTTTTATTAAACGATAATATTAATTTGTGAGCTCAAGGCCAGTGTATAAGGAAAAGTATATTGGAAAAAAGACAACAACAGTCAAGAGTGATAGAATTATAGCTATTTCAGAGATTACAACATCTTCTCATCAGATTTCTTTCATGCTGGGCAAGTGCGTAGCTAATGAACCACGGTCGGCATGTAAGCTGCTGTTGCTTTTTACCACTTTTCCTTATACTGGCTTTGAGCTCACAAATTAATATTATCGTTTATTTTCTAAATGTATACCTATCCAGTAAGAAAACTGTCGGTGGATTTGCAAAAGTTAGCTCGAAGCTTTTCTTTATGGTTTTCAAAAAATGGTAAAACTTGTTGATACATACATATAAAGGGTCTTGCAATAGGGACGCTACAAAAGTAGACCCGCTCTTTTGACATTTCTCTTCAGTAAGGTTTGCCAATTCATCATGGAAAGATATACGATCCAACAACGAGTCGAAATTATTAAAATTTACTACCGAAATTCGGAGTCAATGGCCTCAACTTTAAGAGCGCTACGTCCAATTTATGATCGTCATCATTTCTGGCTGAATGGCTTCGTCAATAAGCAAAATATGCGTTATTGGACAGACAGCAATCCACACGTACTCCATGAGTCAACATTGCATCCCGGTTGGTGCGGTTTATGGGCCGGCGGCGTCATTGGGCCGTACTTCTACCGTGATGATCAAGACCGGCACGTTACTGTGAATGGGAATCGCTACCGCTCAATGATAACCGAATATTTTTGGCCCGAATTGGATGATATGGACTTGGACAACATGTGGTTCCAACAGGACGGCGCCACAAGCCACACAGCGAATGCCACAATCGATTTATTGAAAACCAAGTTTGGTGAACGTGATATCTCACGAAATGGCACAGTCAAATGGCCGCCTCGGTCGTGCGATTTGACGCCGTTAGACTATCTCCTGTGGGGCTACGTCAAGTCTATGGTCTATGCCAACAAGCCAGCGAAAATTGGGTTCAGCGTCTGGACTTCTGCAAGCGTACCCGTGGTGCCCACGCAAAAGAAATCGAGTTCCATACATAATGGCATCGAATGTTCTTTCACAGGAATAAAGAATTTAATTCATATCCCAAACCGTTTTTGTTTTATTAAAAAAAAACTTTTATAGCCACATACTAATGAATTTTGCGGGAAATATTTTCTTATAATATTTTAACCCACTAAAATGTTCCAGCCAAACAGTGTACAGATACTTTTACTACGGGTCTTCTCAGAAGAAAGATTTATACAAAGAACTTAAAAGTCCACCGGAAATAAAAACCAAATATGTCCTCTTGAAATATCCAACATTTATTTATGATCTCTTTCATTAACATTAACATAGCAAGTAAACATAGCTGTTATCTAATTTTTACTTATGTGTACATTAGGCTTTAATAGCACACAGTTTTTTTTTCAGAAGACACATAATGAAATTTTGTGGTGAATAATTTTCCTCTTAACGACTTTTTAAAGTTCTTTATGAGGAGATGGCTGAAAAAAGGTTCAAACCGACACTTTTCAATGGGAGTTATTGGTTAAAATGTTCTACGCAAATATTTCTTGTGATAATATTAAACAAAGTCCGTGGTGGTTTGAGCAACCATAAAATTACCGTACAGTGCAATCGACGATGATACGCAGTCAAATGTACATAGCTTAGATTAGGTTGACGGTACTGCTCACAGTTCACTCCAAAAAGAGAACGACAACTTCTGAGTGAGTGAAAAAAATTCAATCCATAAAGTTGGGTCTTATCCTCGTTGATTGCACTTCCTCATTCTCCAAGCAGTTGCCGCAATAAGGATCAGTACTGATTTTGCGGCGCATGAATTCCAATTGCACATTGCTCTATCTGAATTCCTTCGATTGACGAGAGCTTTAGCTTAGACAACCGCAGCAGCTCCTGTGACCTCATCCGGTCTACTATTGGCCGAAAAGGCTTCTACGATTCTACACGTATTGGTAGGTTAACAAGCTGATCGAATATTCATTAATTCAAGAACAGCCGACAGGTAGCCATATGAACTCCGAAAATGTTGTAGCTTACTCACCTACTTCATAATTTCATAGGATGTTGCTGTTCCCAGGTACCCAGATTATTTTGATTAAAAAAAATATTACAAGCCCCTCTTTTTTTAATTAAAAATTCAGTGACTGATATGAAGTTGAGCGCATTTGATACTTTCGAAAAATAAAAAAAAGTATTGTTTGTAGTGTTAATAATATAACAGAAATGCAACTTCAGTGGATACTCAATTATTTATATCCTTGAAAAAATATTAATTCAATAAAAGATTTTTGGGACACAATAAAAAGAGTCTCTTCCGAGAGTTATGAAAGTAATTTTTTTGCTACCGTTTTAATTCCTCCACTTAGCACTTCTAGGAGGAAGAAAGAAGTTTCCCAAAAATATTAAATAACTCCTCTCTTGTTATGTTTCTTTTTATAAAACTGTCAAGATTTACATGAGCTTGACGATATGGACCACCAAAAGTTGAGTGTTTTATAAATAAAATAATTTTTCTTTTTAATATTTTTTTCAAAGAAATCACCTCACTGCTTAAAATAGTTTAACCTTAAAAGTTTTGCATACAAATTTTCAACAATTTTTTCAACGGAATCGTAATAATGAGATTTTCGTTGCTGCTTTCGATACTTTTTTAGACTTTAAAAACTAGTTTTCTTTAAAACAACTCCATTTGTTTGGAGATGTTTTGGGTCCAGCTGACGTAAGTAATTCTTAATATTTTTCCACAATATTTTGGCGACACTCTGAAAACATAATAATTTATATAATTCTGGTAGAAAACGCGCAACTTTTTAATGCACATGCGTACATATATTTTTTTTAAGCTGAAAAAATGCGGTATTCGTATGTGATTTTATGATTACTTGATATCGTTATTTATGTAATTTAAATCATTTTGGTTTACAAGTCTGTGCTGCAAAATTTCTGATGAAAATTTTGATAACGTTCGTTAAAAGAAGTTAACTTCATAACTTAATTAATTTTAATTCCGCTATAGATTTTATTTAATTTTTTAGCTTTTGTTAACACTTTTTTGAAAATAATATAGCTATAGCTTAAGCATTTTTCTGGCAACACTGATTTCCACACTCACTCAACCATACATATTGGGTAGTTGTGCATTGGAAGTGTTACTTTAGTTCCATAACATCCCTGCAGTGAAGTTTACTAGTTCAACTACAGTTTAAAAAAAAGTATCTGAATTGAAGAACAGAATAGAACAGAACGAAATCCATATCAAATGAAAGAAAACATTTACTATCTTTGGAGAAACAGATTTCAATTTATGTAGATTTTTATACATTTTGAAATCAAATCGGGAGAAAATATCGCAATTTGCAAAAAATTGGGATACAATTTTAACGTCTATCTTTTTTGTTTTCTGATGCAAGGAAATTGTATTTTGAATATAGTGATGTTCTACGAAGTATTAATTGTCAGTCCATGCATCTGCATCATTACCGGTTGTGCAAGTAATCGACCTCTGCATCAGCATCACATCATTCGATGAGCCTGTTCGAAATTCAAAGTTCTATCTAGTTAAATGAGACATATTTCATATTTTGCTGACCTCACTATTTTTAGTTACACACTATTTTCAAATTGTTTCAGTTAAATTAATACAGAATAACTTACATTTAATAGTTTGAAAAATTCATAGCCTACCAGCGGCAAATCGAACTCAAACCAGCATAACCTGCGTCCTCATGTGCGTTTTAATTTTGGCTTCGTAACTTCAGAATTTCAAATGGAGATGAAGTTGAACCCGAACAACGATAGAATTGTTATGAAGAGACCAGTTAAATTCCAGTTCCTGAACTAGACAGATTTTTTGGTTAGATGGGATTTTTACTGGCGAAATTCGACTGCAGTCTTCAACTTAACTCATACTCGTTTTTATACTTACCGAATGCAAACATTTGTGCAATTTTCTTTTAAGGTGTGTGTGTGTGTGTGAAGTGATACAGTAGGGAGTGCATTTTTGTCGCTACACACATACATACATACGTACATACATAAATATTTACTTAACATACTAGCCCTTCATTTCACCTAAACTTGTACTTCATACTCGTTTTTATACTTACCGAATGCAAACATTTGTGCAATTTTCTTTTAAGGTGTGTGTGTGTGTGTGAAGTGATACAGTAGGGAGTGCATTTTTGTCGCTACACACATACATACATACGTACATACATAAATATTTACTTAACATACTAGCCCTTCATTTCACCTAAACTTGTACTTCCAATTACTGCAGCTGCAGCGTCGGCTAAGTTTACACTTTTAGTTATGCACTTTTGTATGAAGCACTTTTCTCAAGTCTGCCTTTGAAAGCTAACAAACAATTCATTGGTGCTTCGGTACCCAAATACAGTTAGAGGAAAATGTATATAGTGTAAAGTGGATGTTTTACATGTTACATTGGCGAGCAAAATCGGTCGAATGGTGATTGTTTTACAATATTAGCAAGGCTTTTAATGATACATTTTTTTTTTTTTTTGTTATTTTTATGTACAAATATACTTCGCACTATAAGAAAAATCTTGTAAATTAATGTTTACAATTTTATAAAAACTTTACAAAAACTTAACAAATTTTTATTAAACTTTGTAAATTTTTTTGAACATTGTTTAGAAATTTTTTGGGTTTTTGGGAAGTTACATTTATATATATTAATTTAAAATTTTCGTCTTGGAAACTTTTTTTCATTTATCGCCTATACAAGTACAGAATACTGTCGGCAAAAAAAAGCTTTAGCAAATCAACGGAATTTTTTATAAAATGGAAGCGTTTTATGAAAAAAGTTCACAAGACGAAAAATCAAAAAAAAAAAATAGTAATAAAAAATCTGCGGTAGTTTCTAGGTACCTCAAACTTGCACTTCATTATACTAGAATAAAATAAGCTATCAAACTAAGTGCATACTCGCACATTTTCAAAACGTTCTTTTAAGAAATTGTGAAATTTTGATGGACTTTTTTTCAGTTTTTGTAAGTTTTATTTGAAGTTTGAAACATTAATTTACGTAGCGTTTGTCATAACGGGTGTTTTTTTTGTAAGACGTGTGGTTTTCAATGAGGCAATACGTTTTTCGGAGTTGATTTTTTGACAACTGTTACTTGGTTTATACTCAGTTTGGCTTGCCATTTTATAATGAGCAGACTTACTACAGAAAAGCCTTTGCAAATTTCGCAAATTTATTACCAAAATAATGGTTCGGTTCGCACGGCGTTGCGCCCAATATTCAGTCGACATTTTTGTTCAGCGATGAAGTTCACTTTTGGTTAAATGGGAACGTTAACAAACAAAATTGTCGCATTTGGTGTGTTGATAATCCACAAGCCATTATTGAGACGTCGATATATCCTCAAAGAGTCTCTTTTTGGTGTGCTCTATGGGCAGAGGGAATCATCGGTCCATACTTCTTTAAAAATCAACCCGCCAAAATGTTACAGTCAATGGGGAACGCTATAGAGCAATGGATTAATGACTAATAATATATTCTAGATATTTTTTTTAGATGGGGGAACATAAATAACACTGCGGAACAAAATTTTGCGGTCGGAGATTTTTAAGTCGATTTAGGATAATTTGGGGGCGCTGATTACGAAAATAATCATCAGTTTTGTCGAATTGGCTCTAGTTCTTCAGATAAAGACTTTTAAATATTTCACGAAAAAACCTAATTAAAAATACGAATATGGATTTAAATTATATTTTTGTTGCGCGCCTGTATAAAAATAATACAAAAATATTGTTATTCATTTGCTCTCCAAATTTAAAATAGTTTCCTAGCAAGTTAAAAGCTGTATTTATGAAGAGAAATTTCCTAATAATAGAATAAAAAATAGAAATATAAAATATCGAACAAATCTTCAGGTGATTTCTCGGAAAATATCTTCATTCCGAACATAAATCTGCATTCGAAACATGCACAAAATGCTGGGATTGATAAATCTTATTAAATTCTCTATTCAATTTTAAACAATCACATTTTAGCGGTTTGCTTTACTCATTTGTCGGTCAGTGAAATAAATAACAGTAAAATGAACATTTTTCAAACGATTTTATTAAACTGAATGTCCGTTAATAACCGTGTGAAGAAAAGCGATTAATTTTCATCACCCTCGGGGATCAATAATGGAGTTATTGGAGTTCTCTTTTCATTAGTTTGCATTAGTTTGTATGTGTGCATATGTACTTATATGTATAACACACATTTGTACTATATGCATACATATATATTCACACATACATACATATGCTACATATTTATTATTGCGCTGATAATTAAAAAGTCCAATCAAATAAAATGAAACGCTTAATCGATAGCGCAGTTATTTAAAAAAAAAGAAAGAAGTGAAACAGTGAAAATAATCACTGCATGCGGCACATAACTGTGGGCATTACAGGGTTGGTTGATCGTTGCATGTTACACAAATAATCCGCCAGAAAATCCTTCTTAAATGCTTGTTATACCAACGTCGCGTTGACCAACCACTGTCTGGCGCAAAACACATAAATGCTTCGGATTTTGCGCGATTTACCTTTGCTGCACTTAACGCCACAACCGAAATCACATAATCCTTTAACTGCAAGTAGCCGTTTCATTTAACCCCATTTAATTGTTTTCGGGTACGAGTGCTCTGCAAATAAAGATACGTACAAATGTTGATTTCGAAAAAAGTTTGTACTTAATAAAATAGAAAAATAATACATGTAAAAGAAAATATTTTTCTATTCGCTTCTGGAATGCAATGGAATTGATGTAGACCAGAAATCCGAAACCGGGGTTTCCAAGTACTCACGCATAGTTGCCCATTGCACTTAAGACCTGAGAAGGATAAAGGGGATAAGATAGGGGAAACGGTGGAGATCTTAATTCCTCCTTCAAAAATCTTCCAGACCCTCTGATGAATCGGAGAAACTTGTCGATGGATGTTGATTGAACTTTTTCCATTCGCAATATATATGAAATATGCTCTATCTGAACCTAGCAATACCAGGGCATATACAGAGGAAATACTCTATGCTATTCTATTCTTTAAGGGAAGGGGGAACGGTGATGGTGACCAAGGGGACCATGTGCAGTCCTCATGGATGGTGTCCTGTAAACAATGGAAACAGGGCTCATAACTTCCTCTTTCTCTGTCTAAGAACAAAATTCGTCACCGCCCTATCCGGCCATTTCAGAAAGCACTTGGTTCTTTTCCAGATGTGCACCAACGGTTCTCATGCATCTTATTCTTGATAGCCCGGATGTGCCTGACCGTCCCTGCTATGCTTGACACTATAATTGACGTATACCCAAAGGAAACTTCCAAAAACCCGCAGTTAGCCAAATCGGCAGTCAGTTCATTACCTTGAACACCGCAGAGTCCCGGCACCCAGATGAGTTCAAGCTAACTACACTTTGTAAAGAGTTCAGCCTCAACTTAGTTTCTTGGACAATTTTTTGAAGAGCCGCGAACAGCCTCCGAGGTCTTTAGTATAGCTTAGCTATCACTGCACACTCTAATTTGGTATACACGCCATCATTCGACAGTTATCCAGTCCACTACCATAAGTATAGCCATCCACGACCCTTGCTCCCTTCCATACCTTTGTTAGCTTAGCTCAGATAAATCACTTCTTAACTTTTGCTGGTGGCAAATGTAGGTCTGTTGTCTACGCATTAACACCTCAGAAGACAGAATAAAGTGGAATAGCTTGTTCCCACGAGAGTTGTACTTCGTGCTACCCCACATAGTGTTCTGTGAGTTTGCTCCACAACCAATTGATCATTTGAGTCAGCGTATTCCACGATATTCATAATCTGCCTTGAAGGAGGGGTAAATATTGAGTTGTATGGTAGGTAGGCCGAGACTACGATATCCTTGGCTCGACGCGCACCAGATATTTATCGGACCGACGTCTTGAGAGCAAATCTCTCTAAGCACCGCACAGAAACAACTACAAGACCACAGATACACCTACGGCACCCCCATGGTTCCTGGATTACGATTATTTGGGAATTTGTATTCAGCTTTGCATGACTACTGCACGGGAGGGCAGTAAACGATTTGCTGTGCTACATATTAATTTACGTAAAAATATTCTCAGTCATACCTGTAGACCTTTGGGCAACATTTCTTTCAACTAACATAGCCTTGGGAGCCATTCTAGCGAACTAACCAGAGGTGGATAGTTGGGTTTCATCTGATGTTCGGTATCCTTAGGCGACCTCCATTGCAGGGTGAAGCTGACATATGGGTTTTTGACTTGACAATGCAGGCACGTCAAATTCAGAATCAAAAACTTTCCTCTTCTTTATCTTGCTTTTGACTTTTGCCAACTGCTCGCATAGACCCCTGACAGACTTCCCTGTTGACCTTCTTTGAAAAAGACCTTCTAATATCTTCACAGCTTTGGCAACAGTAGTCGCATCAGCTTGCTGGTATACCAGTTCATCCTCCTCTGCACTCAAGAGTAGACACTCCGTTAGCAGAGAGCATGTGCTATCATTCACCGGGATGTTTAGACTTATTTTGTCTTCCAATGAGACCCTGAGTACCAGTTTTGGTCACAGGAGAATGTGAGCTTTAAGCCTGTACACCCGAAGCCCACACCGCCAAGAGTGTAAACCCCATCTTTTCGGTTACTCCATATGCGGCATCCTTTGTTTAGGCTTTACCATAAGAAAATGAGCGTATACTTCGCGTCATCCTCCTACTTCCCGAGACGCACTAAATGCCATTCGGAGTGCTCCAGCCTGACAGTATTTGGTCATCGTTGATAAAGTCTAATTAACGACTTGACTCGCACCACATCCAGGAGCCTGCCGTCACAAGAGCATTCCTCGTATATTGTTTTTTACTTAAATTTATGAAAAATTCAAGAAACATACTTGAATATTATAACTCTGTTCACATCATGGTTTGATGATTAACTCCGGTGAATATAATGATACAAAAACCCTACTTAAATTGCTGCTGACCCCTCGTTGTGGTAAAATATTAAAGAGCTATGCTAAAAAAGTAACACTAATTCATTTTTATTTTATAAATTTAGTGACAGATGAACGCCCGTTTGATAAATACCAACAGTGAGTGATGTTAGTGTTCAGGAACTTTATCTGTACATGCGTATGAATTATTACAGTTTTTATCCTTTCATGCATTTTTGATTTCATCTGCCGGAGAGTGATTTGTCGTTGTCCCTAAGCTATATTGTGTAAATATATTTGTACTCGCAAATGTTTAAAGCATCATGGTATATTCTGATATTAAACTTACGTATTTATGTAAAATTAGATGCGCATCTACAGGGTGTTTTTACAGTGGATTTTCAAAATTAGGAAATGCAATGTACTTTTTGACAGTTTTATTTTGTATGAACTTTCAAATAGAGATCGAAAATAAAATCTCTAATGTCCCTTTCCATCCACTTCTGCAAGAAACTTTTCCGTCACGCATACATTATTTGTAAGGGTCGGCTACATGAAGCTGGAGAATTTCAGTTGGAAAGAATTTTCTGACTAAAATTCCAGCAGCTTTATAATATCATCTCATTTGCCGATTAATACAATAGATAGCCAACAGTGCATGTAATCATTTTAGGTAAATACATTCTTATAATAATTTTATTTCATTCAAAATTTCCGAAAAATCATTTCGGGAACGCTTCCAGAATCCATTTGAGTAACTAAATCTGCAACATTACATGCATATTAAAAAATAAAATGAATGCATTATACTGAATAAATCGAAAACTTCGTTATTTAAGTTTAATTAAAAGATTATCCGTAGAAAATTCGTCATACCGTGAACGCAACTATAAATCGTACAAAAGGTTTTCACTAAACGTATCTGGTGGCACGGCTGGCGTATATTTGTTTGACTGAAGAAATAATTAAATAATAATTAAGTAAAAGCGGTAAGTCAGTTTTAATTGAAAATATGTTTAGCGTACCTACATCAATTCGGCATCATTTCGAGAACGCTGTGTAGGTATATTATTCTTTATATTTAAATAATTAGTCCCAGTAATTGTAGCATAATCTCAAATCCCTACAATAAATTGAATTAAGCTACTTTTCGAATATGGCTTATATTCTTTTCTCAAGTTTTAAAAAACGTTCCCGAAATTATTTTTTCTAGTTCACTTGAATCAAAATAACAATTAATTCTCTTGTTGATCGTTCATGGAACAGTTAAAAAAACCTAATTCTCTTATTCCATAAAAATCGCGCCTCGTTGCTACCGTTGCTCTTGAGGATTGAAGAACAACCAACGATGAACGTTATACAACAATTTGCTGTCCGAAGTAATCGATGAAATCAGAAAAAAATAATAGAAAACGTCGCTGCTTCCTTCACCACAATAATATCAGCTTTCGCATTGCACATGGAACAATTGATTATGAAGGACAAAAAAGACGCATTGCCCATATTCACCTGATTTACCAACTAATGTCTTTTTCCTGCTCCCGTTTGTTAAGAACAAAATGTGTGGTGAGCCTATTCAGATTCGAAAGAGACATCCAGAAACCATATTTCTGAGATACCCATTTCAGAGTGGAATAAATGTTTCGACAAGTGGTTTTTCTTCGAATGTCAAAGTATGTGGCACTTAAATAATGACTATTTTGAAAAACAATAACAATGATTCTCCGACAACTTTCAGGGTTACCCTCATAGAAGCATTAGCATTGAAATTCTTGACCTCTCCTAGTAGAATGCTTAGGGGAAAAATTAAAAATGTTTCCTGTTATTATATGATTTTAAATTAAACCTTTTTCAAACTAAACGAAACTATTTTCAAAATAAATGAAACTTTATTCAACTTAAATGCAAATTTATTCAAAATAAATGCAACTTTATTCTAGTAAAATTAAACCATTGTTATATATTTAATGAACCATTTGGTTATGACTCTAATTGCTGCAATGAATAATGCTGGCATTGTTCACCAAAAAATTATTTCGCTTTCACTGTCAATTCAGCCCGTTTCCAAGTATTTCTTCGAGAGCTCTTAGATAAAATTGAAAGTAGCCCAGATTTAGAAAATTCATTTTTGGTTATGGCAGAATTCATAAATCCCAAGAAATACGGAATATGGTGGTCAACAGCGGATGCACATTAAAATTTTTACCAGCTTACTATCCTATGCTTAACCCGATCGAGAAGGCATTCTCTAAGTTAAAACCCTATTCCCGATCATTACTAAGTGATTTAACTACTAAGCATAACATAGTCAGCGTAATTGAAGAAAGTATCGCACAAATTAACCAAAATGATTGTTCGAATTACGTTATGGACATGATCATCCAAATCCCGAAAGCGGCGAGTGGACAAGCCCTTCATTAATTTCATATTTTATAACATATTGTTTGTTTAATTAAATGAATATACTTAGAAATTGTTTAATTTAATTTGGAAATGGTTTAATTTAAGTTGAATAAAGTTTCATTTCTTTGGAATAAAGTTTCATTTATTTTGAAAAGAGTTTTAATTATTTTGCAAATAGTTTCGTTTAATTTGAAAAAGGGCTCGTTTAGTTTGAAAATAGTTGCATTTAGTTTTAAAAAGGTTTAATTTAAAATGAAAATGCTATATATATTATGTACAGACGAGAGCAATTTTCAAATTCGAACGTCAAACTGTGCGAATTTGCATGCATTTTTTTTTTTATGAAAATATGAAAGTTATAAGGTATAAGTATTATTTTAAAAGCTTCCGCAACAATATCTATAAAAATAGAGATGGTAGAGCTGCCAACTTAAGTTGTAATTTATTTGAATAAACACAGGGTGAGTAGCCTATTTTGATATTTTTGCGCTAAAAATACGACTTTTATTATATTTTCGGTGACAGTTTTACAGAATTACTGTGAAAATCTCCCGCAGTGAAAATTAGTTTTCCAATAGATGGCTTTAGTAATCTGTAACTCACGTTGTATAAGTGCGATCGGTTGTTAGAAGATAAGATTAGTATTAGACAGATAAGATTTCGTACTAAAAGGAAACTTCTCAAACAGTTTTGTGATTGCTTGGCTCAGTATTGTTCGAGCACGCGTCGGAAATGGAAATCAGCAAAGGGAAAGTACGCCACATTTTACAGTTTTTCTTTGATAACGGCGAAAACGTAAGCCAGGTGGATGAAAATGTGAATAGTGCTTTGGGTTTTTGGTCCAGCTACTGGTCAAGGCCGAATTGGCGTTAAGATATTTTTTGTTGCGAATATGTATTTGTGGGATTGGCAGGGAATCATCTACTATGACATGCTCCCCTACTGCCAAACTCTTAATTCGGGCTTGTACTGTCAACAATTGGACCCTATGAGAAAAGCAATCGCTCAGAAGCCGCGTGCTTTGGCCAATCGAAGAGAAATTGTGTTCCATCAGGATGACGGCAGGCCGCGCACATCGATAGTGACTCGCCAGAAGCTCCAGGAGTTTTGTTGGAAGGTTCTTATATTTCCACAAATGACTGCTGCTGCTCCTGTCTAGGACGAACGATTTTGCTGGTGAAAAATGCGCCTGAACAGAAGCTTGTAAAAATCGACTGTCTCAGTTGAGTGCCAATAGGGAAAAGGGTTTCTAAGAAAATGGAATTATGAAATTACCTTCAAATTAACAGCAAGTTATCGAACATAACGGTGCGTGATTGATCTAAATCGGATCATTCTAACTATGCTAAGTATAAGGACAAAGTCTAAGTTGTTATATGATCTGAGTGCACAATTGGAATATGACATCTTTGTGATTATCGAGACCTGGCTAAATATGGACTTCTGTGACAGCGAATTCTTTGACTCTAAGCTGTATAACGTGTACCGAAAAGACCGCGATTCTTCTAAAACAGGACTTCTTAGAGGCGGTGGTATTCTTATCGCTGTTCAGCGGAAATTTCGGTCATCAGTTCTGCCGTTGGAAAATCGTGACTCGCTTCTGGACCAACTCTGCGTATCTGTACATGGCACTTCTAAACTATTTATTTGTGCGTCTTATATCCCTCCATCTAGCGTGGATACTCTTTACATATCGCATGTCGACAATATTGTTAACTTGATATCTGAGCGGCCAAATGGTAATTTTTGTATTCTAGGCGATTTTAACTTAGGTAATATTGCCTGGACTAATATGCATGATAGTTCTGCCTTGATTCCAATAAATATCAATTGCTGTTCTGAATCTTATTTAGTTGATAATTTTTTAAGTCTTAATCTTATGCAGATAAATAACTTTGTAAACAAATTAAGTAAAATCCTAGATCTTATTTTTATTAGCGACAATATGAACTTTTCATTGCGTGAATGCCTGGATCCTCTGTCGGACCACTGCATGCACCATGTACCACTTGTTCTGCAATTGGAATTTTATGATTTTAACCCGATTTATCCGGATAGCGAATCCACCAAATTTTGTTTTAAAAATTGTAACTTTGGTGCCGTGAATGCTGAAATTTCCTTGATTGATTGGGATTCAATATTTTCTGGGGTCGAAGTAGCTGAATGTTTCAATGCCTTCAAAACCATAATAAAGGACATTTGCTTGAATTCCTTGGTATACCGAAGAGCTAAAAAGTCTCAAGAATTTAAGAAATAAATTTTTCAAAAAATTCAAACAGACCAGTTCCGAATTTCATAGGAATGAATACCTGCGTTATTCGAGCGAGTTTAAAGTACTCAGTAAAACTCTCCATAGAAACTTTGTTCGTAAGTTTGAATCAGACATCAAGTCCAATCCAAAGGCTTTTTGGCGCTATGTAAGTTCTATGAAACTAAACTCAAGCATTCCTTCGCAAGTTTTTTATAATGAAGCTACTGCTAACTCTTCTTTAGAGGCGGCTAATCTTTTCGCAGGTTTCTTTAGCTCAAATTTTGAACAGGATTCGGATCAAGCTAATAAGTTTATACCAGATGTCAATACCGACTCCCGAATTAATTTTGGGGCTCTTTCCTTAAAGCTCGATGACGTGATCGATGGAATTCTGCATATTAAATCCTCATCGCAAACGGATGTTGATGGGCTATCCTCCTTTTTATTAAAGAATTGTTCTGCACTTGCGTATCCAATTTTATTAATTTTCAATAAATCTCTTAATTGTGGGGTGTTCATTGATGATTGGAAAGTTTCTTCTATATCGCCAATCTTCAAGAGTGGTAACAAGAATAATGTTTCTAATTATCGATCAATCTCTAAACTGTCGACGGTTTCCAAATTGTTTGAGTTTATTGTCAAGCAGAAGTTATATTTCGTGACTAAGCGTTTAATTTCGACTGAACAACATGGCTTTATGTCGGGTAGGTCTACCGTAACAAATCTCTCAGTTTTCTCCGAATTTTGCCTGTCTGCTTTTAATAATCGAGTTCAAGTTGATGCAGTTTATACCGACTTTTCCAAAGCCTTCGATAAAATCAGCCATTCAATTTTAGTTTCAAAATTAGCAAGCCTGGGCTTTCACTCAATTTTTCTTTCTTGGATAAAATCATATCTCTCGTCCCGCAGTTGTACCGTCGTGGTAGATAATGCGCCTTCCCGTCCATTCATTGCGTCCTCTGGTATTCCCCAGGGGAGCATTTTAGGCCCCCTTCTATTCATTATCTTTATTAATGATATATCTAGCTGTTTTAAACATTCTCAATTTTTACTATATGCTGATGACTTGAAAATATTCAGAACTATTTCAAGTAATTCAGATTCTCTTAAGATCCAGTCGGATCTTGATAATGTTGCTTTCTGGTGTAGAAAAAACCAATTACATTTAAATATAAAAAAATGTTTTCATGTTTCATTCGCCAAATCTCGCTCCCTTATTGCTACTTCATATTACATCAGTGGCTCTAAGCTAAGCACAGTGGGCGAAATTTGCGATCTCGGTGTGGTCTTCGATTCTAAATTCTTATTTCATAGCCACCTAAACTCCACTATTGCCAAGTCATATTCTATGCTTGCTTTCATTCGCCGATTCAGTTCAGGTTTTAGTGATCCTTACACCTTGAAACTATTATTTACCTCACTTGTACGCTCTAAATTAGAATACGTAGTCTTCATCTGGAGGCCATACTTTGAACGCCACATATTGAGACTCGAAAGAATTCAGAAAACGTTTATCAGGTTTGCCCTACGCTATTTACATTTTAGTGACCCGCTTCCTTCTTATAGCGCTAGGTGTCAGCTAATTAATTTAAAATCTCTAAACTCTAGAAGGACTATACTTTCTCTCACTTTTGTCTTTGATATCATTCGAGGTGCGATTGATTGTCCATTCTTACTAGAACGTATTCACTTTAACATCCCTTCAAGGAACCTTCGTAATCATGATACTTTTTTCCTAGAACGAGCAAGAACGCTATATGCAACTAATTCTCCTATTTTAAGGACTCTAAATGAATATAATAAAATCATGAATTCCACTGCACTTGATTTCTATTTACCAAAAACTAAATTTAAGCTTTTGTTAAATGAATTGGTTAAGTAATTGTTAACTGTGTCTTTCTTTATCACAATAATCTGTAAGAAACTTTTATATTTTTTAGATTATATATTTGAATAAATAAATAAATAAATAAATAAATAAAACCTTCAATTTAATGCAAAAATAATGGATTTATTTTTCCTAGACATAGGTGTACATAATTAAAATGTTTCAGCTACTTAAAGCGACGGTGATTGCAAAATATTCATTTAACATCGAATAAAAGAATTATTTGTTAATGCACACAAAAGAGATGCGAGATCACAGGCAGTATACCCTTAACTCGAAAATCTTGGTTTAACCTTTACATTGCTTAGTGAATTTGCTGGCTATTGATTGTTGTTTTATATATTCGGAACAAAATGTGATCATATTTTTAGATAATACCCATATAATTTTTGATATCAATTAAATAAGTTTAATAGGTATAAAAATTCATATTGGCACACCCTATACATACTCGTATATTTATTTAACTGCAAGGCTAGTTGGGCGAGTTATTTATGCCGCTTTTAAGCCAATCCCTTGCCGACAATTTCACTGTCGAACTATTATTTATTGTAAATATGCATACATATGAGTTTACTATGAGAGAGGTTATCTCCCAGCAGTAAAATGGCGTCTTTGCTTTGCTTTTTTTTTTTACTATTTTTGTTCATGAAATTCTAATTTTAGGATATCAGACCTACTGCGACAGTTTCACTTAGAAAGGCTTTTATTATTTTTCCAACTCCTAAAACATCCCCTATCTGCCTTCAAATGTAAAGGTTATTCTAATATAGCTTCTAACGAGCTGTGCTTATTAAAGAAGCCCTGCTGGAACAGGTTCAGCTAGAACCCTTTTCAAGTTGCCTACTGGGATTTGTTTGGCCCTCCGCTAAGCACTCATTGCACAGTTGTTGCTCAAATTGTTGCGCTCTATTTGATTCGATTATATGTAGTATATCTGTATATACACTCGTATCTATAAAACTAAATATTAAGCTGGATCGGTAAATAACGAATTTTTAACTTGGTTACGTTTTACATATATTGTATGTTTATAAATCTAACGAAACAGAAAAAATGGCAATCAACTGTTTATCACTTGAGTTTTATTGGTAGCGAACACGTTTACCAGACTAAGGTCCACTTGCGAGAAAGCAAGTTATATATTTAACTCAGAGTTTACCGCTTAAATTGATGAATTTGCTAACCAGCAGAATATTCGAAATTCAACTCAGGGTTAAAAGTATAAATATTTGACCTAGCACTTATTCAAGGTTAAATGTTTAAGTTTGTGACATTCTGTTATAAACAAAGAAACAAAAATTTGTCAAACTCTTTTTTTAGAAGAGAAAAGAGAAAATTTGAAATGAATAGCTTTTTTCGAATGTAATGAAAATGCCATCGAATATCTTGGCTCCAACTATTTTAACAGAGTTTTGGCAAAGCAAAACGATCACTTCCACGAGATTAGAGATCAAGTGTACTAAGCATTTCGTTCTTGTACTAGAACCTCCAAAAATTTTTTTGATTTTAAATTTCAGTAAATTCATAAAATTTAAAGAAAATTTCAAGGTGTATCCATAGAAGGTGATAACAAGATAAATAAGGCGAATCCGCTGTGTATTTTGTTTGTGTAATTTTGCGTGTGAAATGTCAAAATCTGAATTCGCCCAGTATTGCTTATGTATTTTGTTTGTGTATTTTGCGAGTGAAATGTCAAAAACTGAATTCGCCCAGTTTGCTTATGTATTTTGTTTGTGTAAACAAGAAAACCTAGCGAATTCAGAGAGAACATCAGCTCATAGGATGCTATCACCTTGTATGGATTCGCCTTGGAAAATTTCAAAAAAGAAATGTATGTAGCGCGGCAAGGCGAATTCATATAAGGTGTAGTTACCTTACCAGCCGATTTGATTTTTTTTTATTCAGCTACATGTATTTTGTTTTTGCTTTTGCGTATGAGCTTTCAAAAGCCGTAAAATCAAAAACAAAATGTATGTAAATTTTTACAACTCTTACGCAGAAGCAAAAACAAAATACATACGAATTTTGTAGTTGTATTTATAACACCACCTAATTCGCCTTGTAGCCCAGGTTGCTGGATTTATTTGCTACAAGGCAATGTCTGGGTTATGAAATTACAAATTTAACTCTGAGTTTCTTATCTATGGATTTCCCGCTTATAGGTCTAACAGCCAGATTTTCTAAACCTGCAACCCTACGTCGTTGCCACTATAGTCGAAGGTATCACATATAATGTGGATAAATTTTAGATTACCCTATGGAGCCTCAAAAATCGGAAAATAGCAAATAGCAAACGTTTCCCTATATAAAATATAAGAATACTACGATGACGTATGAAATATTAGGTTGAGGAATGATTTGTTGTTTTGTGTATCCTACGGTTTGGGGTTTGCTCATGCCGAGTATCTTACAATAAAAGAAATTAGGAAAATATGGAAGTGAACAAATAATTCGTTTGGTTTGTACTACTACCTACTATTGAAACGTTTCGCCTATTGTTAGTGCTCGGTAGCAGTATGACAAAAATGGCACGAACTTTTCGTACTTGTTTTGGATCTTATACTGAATTCAAATTGACGTTTTAGACCAGTTAAATGGCAAAATCAGTTCTTAACAAGTTAAATCACATGCAAATTGTTGTTGGAAACGTAACCAGTTCAACCATTTAATACGTTTGAAAACCAGTTGATATGCATTGTGCTGCATACTTTTTGGTGTCCCGTCTCCAAATCTATAAATAAAAATCAGCTAGTACAGGGGAAACTTATAAAAATATTCAAATTTCCTCGCTACTGCTGACTTAATTTGTTAATTTAAAATAAGATGTTAAAATAAGAGTCCCTCTAATACATTATGTATATCTATTCATTTCATATGGGTCATTCTGTTAACGTAAACGCAATTTGAGCGGCCTAAACCTGTTCCCGATTTAAAAAGTTATATGGTGGCAATTTGAATGTAGTATTATACTGTGTGCAAATTGACGCTTTAAACCAGTTCAACCATTTAACACGTTTGAAAACCAGTTTGGCATACCGCTGCATACTTTTTGGCGTTCCGTCTTAAAATATGTAAATAAGAACCAGCTGGTACAGGGCGAACTTAAAGAAATACTTATATTTCCTCTTAGTCCTCACTTAACTTATTAATTTCACTTAACTTAAACACGAAAACTGCAATTTGTACGGCCAGTTCTCCATTTAATTAGTGAAATTGTGAGCGGTGTGTTTGAAAAAATCGTTCGTTTGACTTTTTTAAGGACCGCCCTAATGTGCATGCATACATATCGGCATACAGTTTTGTATTTCAGCTCATTTTTTATGCGCGCAATTTCCATTTTGCGAGTGTAGGCAACAAAATTTGCGATTGTGAATGTGTTTATTTGCATCTAGTAGTTATGTACATATATGCAGTACGTGCGCGCTAGCGTGCAAGTCTTGTCCACGAAAGTTGCGCATTTGCAAAGTTTGTTCTTTTATTTTCATTATTATCCCAAAGGTCGTAAATTAATATTCACCGTGGCAAGAAAAAAAAATTACGTCTGCTATACATATGTAGAATTGAATGTATGTATATGTGCAATACAAATGTGAATACTGTATCAGCAAGGAAGAATTTAGTTTAATTTATTTTTTAATATTTTTAAAATACCACTTTTATTATTCAATTTCAATTCAATTAAAATTATGTGTTAAAATTAAATACAAAAAATTCTATAGCGACAGTCCAGTAGTAATTTAATTGAAAATCTAGTTCCTAGCATAAAAATGGACTTGTTCTTGTGTACAATTTTTCAATCCCAACTACATTCCTTTGGCCTAGTTTAATATGTATGTATGTACATATATAGAATGTAGGTGGGTAGATAGAAGTCGTATTTTGACTCCATCTATTTTCCGCTTGTTTATATGTAAGTTCTCTAAGTGGCAAACGGTATAGCCATGCGTTCTTCATCCTGAAAAATCTCCTTGTTCTTGCAAGTTCATCTGTCATACACTTTCCATCTATGTTCCTGTGGCCAGGTACCCAAAAAAAGTAAAGTCTATTCTGATTAGCCATCTCCTATAGACATATGCGGCAGTCCAGCGCGATGTTTGAGTTAAACGTTAAAGAGCTCAGAGCTTTGATTGCAGCTTGGCTATCACTAAAAATGAAGATGTCTCTTCCTAGATTTCCGGTCCAAAGCTTCTCTACTACTTCCATGATAGCTGAGACCTCAGCCTGGAAAATGCTGCAGTAATCTGGTAACCTAAAGGAAATTTGGAATTTTCGTAATAAAATTACTTTCAGAAACCGAAAATTACTTTCGATCCGTACTGCTCGGAATAAAGCAAAACTTGTTTAAAATACAAGAGTGTCTCCGGGTTTCGAGATGCCTCTGGGATGTCGCCCTTAGTCGCAGAGCAGTCATTACTACGATCTGTTGTCCTGCCAAATCTAACATCTTTTTCTAATGCGATCTCAATCGGACACCCTTAAGTTTCGAAGGCATTTTATATTGTCTCTTAAAGAGAACGAGTTCCACATTTTTTTAGTTGATCCTAAGCCCGCAGCGGGTGAACTACTTGGATACAACCCGAAGCGTTCGTGCATTAAGATCGCACAATGTTTGCGGAAACTCCCCCCTTAGCGCGATTGCGACGTCATCAGCGTATGCAAGATCTTTTGGCCCTTCCCAATCCGTGCCCCGAAGAAGCGTATTTACTCTTAGGTTCCTCAGAAGTGAAGATGGAACTACTCCCTGGGGCGTCCCCCTCGATAAGCACCTCGAGAGCCGGGAGTTAGAGCCCTAATGGCATCAGTTATAGCCTCTGGAAGTACGTTTTTAAAAGCGGCTTCAATGTCTAAGACATGGCTACAAGACAGAAATCCTTAACTCTGTGAGACTTCTCATTATAGACGACCAAGCTATGGAGTGCGGTCTCAGTAGATTTGCCTCTGCGGTAGGCATGTAGAATGTATAGAATATATTATGTCAAAAGTTCAGAACCGATACCAGTGTAATGATCCTATTTTAAGATGGCATACATTTTGCATATGGCGTTGAATATAAGTTCATTTACAAAGTGAATATAATTAAATCTTGATATATTACTCTTGGGCGATTCAAGGCCGTTTGGTACCGCGTTTTGGAAATATTCAAAATCAACAGAGTGAACCGAGTTTTTTGAAGTCACAGCTTTATGTGAAAAAGACCTAGAGTCTAGAGACTCTTAAGAAAAACAACCGCCGAGAGCTGGAAAACTTATAATCAGAAATATTGCAGAAAATTGTGGAAAAGGCCATGAAATGAATTCAAATGGTAATTAATTAACGGTTAGGGATACGAATTTCAATACGATACGCTATCATAACTTTACTACTGTCAATCGATATCGATACTTTTTACTCGGGTACTTGAAGCCCAGTATCATAGCGAATTTGCGAAGGAAAGTAACTCCAAAACAAAACCGTACGACATTTTTTTAAATTTCTTTTTGATACAGAAATGCTTCTAGAGCCTCTAGAAAATAAATCTTGAAAAATATGTCGCTAACATTAACGTTGGTCATTTTTCAGTCCAAAAAAAAAAGAAGATTTTTGGCAGCAGGAAATTTTTCCGCATTAATTGAAAAGTCTGAATCTGTAACTGGAAAGAGTTGGAACGAATGATCCAAATAGTTTTATGTGGAAGGAAGCACCTAATACTAGGGTTGAAAATTCCATTCGGATTTTTCAACTATCCGATTTGCGAATATCAGGATATCAATATAATATTCGGATATCCGGATATTAGAAATTAATCAAACGCATAAAGGATTCGGTTTTAATCTGCCTGTCGCTATCCCAAACATCATTCATAAGTTGCCTTATTCCATTTGTTCACTAACGGTATGAGCGTTTATTGATAATTGTAATTTACAAAAAGTGGTGTTTGATTATTATTATTGCTCATCAATTCAATCGTTGATATAGCCGCGTGGATATCCGAGTATAAATATTTAATAAAAATTTTAGCTCGTTTTTAAGATTCATATATATTGTATTTCTAGTAGAATTAACGACATATTTTAAATTAAAAAAAAAACAAAAATGAAACAATAAACAAATAAATGGTCAAAAATTCTTTAAAAAAATCCCTATGCTTGAGTTGTTAAAGGTATTTAGTATAAAATAAAAGTTTTTTCATAATAATTTAGCGTGAGACAATTTTGTATAAAGTTTACACCCAACTATAAGCAGTCTCGAAATTAGCTAAATTTGTATACACAAGATTGGGTTTTAAAAGACCATGAGCGAGTAAAACCATGCCCATCTCTCATATAACGGTTATTTGCAAATAATCAAAGTATTTGATATTTTACTAATTAATATAGGAAATAGTACGTTCAAAGTTTTTACGAGGAACTTAATTTGGTAGAGAAAAATTTTGGAAAATGGGCGTGGTATGTGAAAATCTTAATAATTTCTTTTCTATGCACAAGTGAGCATATATGTAAATCTACACATTTTAAAGCCAATTAATGCCACTCCGCCTTCCGCCTAGCAGCATTGAAAACAACCATAGCTCAAGCCTCAGACATTGCAACACATTTCAAATTCTGAAATTCTGCATTTCAACTGCATGCTCTATAATTCTATTTACATACCGGCATCTACATAAATATTTTACTTTTTGCTTGAGAATTTAGTTTTACACTCATTTAATTAAACGTGTTTGCATTTAGCCTGAATGCAAGTTAAATATTTGCTATAGAGTCGTATGGTATATTTTGAGGACAAATTCAATAAGCAAACTATGTATGGGGCATTCCCCGCCAAATCGGACACCATTTGGATTTTGCATCTCCGATATTTTTCATAATTTTTCATATTATAGTATCAGTTGAGAGAGTTCTCCTTGACTTTTCACAATTTTTTGTTCGGCTGTTTTCGAATGATATGAATTTAAAAAAAAAAAACTTTACTTTACTTTTTTTAAATGCCCAATACTTTGCCCAAAATTATCCGATTTAGATTAGTTTTTTGAAATTCTAGTTTTTTAACACACTTTAAGAAGTTTAAAATGCCTTGTATTTTCAAATATTTTTTAACCCATATTGTACATAACTAAAACGTAGAATTTTAAAAATTCGAAAAAAATAAAAACTGGCAGTTGTTTAGAGAAAATTTTGAAGAAAATCGATCAGCACGTGATTTTTACAATCAATATTTTGTTTAAAAAAATGTAACTTTAATAAAATTACGAGTTTACATTTTTTTTAATATTCTTAAAGTGTTTTAAAATATTTGTTTTTGGCAAAGTTATGGGCAGTTATAAAGAAAAATAAAGTTAAAAAAAAATGATATCTCCAAAACGGCTGAACAAAAAAATTGAGAAAAATCAAGGAGGCCTCTTTCAATTGATACTCTAAAAAAAGTTTTCAAAAAAATCGGAGATGCAAAATCCAAATGGTGTCCGATTGGCGCACAATGTCCCGTATACACTAACGTTATTGGCTTATTTACTGGAGTATCGCTGCATAAACTCTTACAGCAAATTGTTGTATTCATTTAGCGGATTTTGCAAAATTTCCCTCGCCGCCATCTCGCCGCCTCTTTTCACTACTTTCACTGCCGCGCTAACGACAGTTACCTGCACATTGGCATTACTTTTGTCATTGTTTCAAATTGTTACTGTTATTATACTGTTATTTGCATTCCATTTTTAACGGTTTATCCTCACCCCTGCCACGTATTGTTTGTAAACAAAAGCGAAACACAAAGATCGAAAAAAGCAAAGCAAGCACGGTCACCTCGCTAACTGCCATCAGCGCTATTGCAACAATGACAGAAAAGAAAAAAAATTAAAAACAAAAACAACAACTGCATCTGAGCACCAGAGACCGCTTCAACCTATTCTTTCGTTCTTTGTTGTATTATTCTAACATTCTTAACAATTTATTCGTTGACTCTTTGCCACCATCAAATTCTTCGCTTACTATATTTTCCTTTTATAATCCTCCTATGTCTGACTCGTTTTTCACCTTTCATTATCTTTGTCTTTTAACAAGTTAAACTTTCGACCTTGTACGCTGACATTGTCCGTCTCGCCTCCCTCGCTCATTCATTGTCATTCGCATATTTTTGTTTGAATTAGTTGTTTTTTTTTTTTTGTTTGCTTGTTTGATCAGCTGTCTGCGCTTTTACACAACTTTTTCCTTGCTGCTTTTATGGCACTGCTTTTGTTGAATTGTTGTGGTTTTCCATTATTGTGGCACATGTTATTCTTTTACTACCGTTGTTGTTATTTTTGTTATTTTTTTTGTTGCCGCAATTTACGTCTTCACTGCCCATTATTACAATACAATTGCCATCTGTTTGCCTTATTCAGCTAATTTGGGTAATTAAGTGTTTTGGACTTAGGCGCCGTGTGTGTGCCGGTTTATTTGTGTTAGTGTCTGCAAACATAAATGAAATGTAATTTATCCGTTATTCCACTTAATGAAATAAATTAAATGAATTTATGGCGATTATAAAAATATTTTATTGCTGTTTTGTGTCCCTGCTGACATTTTAGGCAAATTTTCTATGCAGCCATTTAATGTGCCAGTTGGCCGTAAGACTAACCGTCGTAATAATTATGTCTGCATCTTCGTAAGGAATGTATGAGACATTTATTCTACCGCCAGTCTAGTTTTCAATTCTGGGCAATTGCGGTATTGTCCTACCAGTTTTTGGCAGCGACCATTTCCATATCTATCAAAAATAATTCAAAAAGTAGGTCACACGTGTTATAAACTGAGCCAAGTTGTAGAACTAAATGACCAAATAATTCCTGCCGGGTAACATTTCCCAAATGGACTTAGGCTATTTACTTGGTGAACAGATTAATCTAGTTGTTTTCTAACTGGCTAGTTACATGGCGTTTCATTTCCTGGGACAAAAATTGTCGTCCAATTTCACCACCCCAGAAACCAATTGGATCTAGTCAGATAGGAAAATCAATTAGAAAAAGTAAAATTAGTTCTGGTCTGGTGAAATCGAACGAGATTTTCCGTTAGAGGAACGGAACAAAGAGTGATGTAATCTACGGTTTTTGCCAGTCGCTAATAAAGTGATGAACCTACCTAAAAGTATGCAATGAATGGAGTTTTTTTCGAGTAGTAAATTTTTTCAAAAATTGCATTTATGCCGGTATTCGGCTTGTGGCTGCCGTAACGATTACCGTTACGTTTTGGCCGAAATACCAAATTGATATTTTTTCATTTCTTATTTTGTAGATTTGTACAAATTTGTGAAATTCTTCATACTCCAACTCAATATTTTTTATTTAACATTTTTATCATCATGAAATCGTGAAACAAATTTTGCAGTGCTACCTATTGTCAAACAGATTTGAAAAATAATGTAACAAAATTCATATGCACGCAAGATTGATAATAAGAAGTTTAGAAACTCATTAATTATTTCGAAACTAAGCCTTGCTAAATCTCTTGCCTTATACACCAGCTTTGTAAGAATTCATTAACTTGTTAATTAACGTTTCTTTAACTTTTTTAACAGGCAATTCTCCCCAAAACTTTTGTGGAGTAAAGCATTTCAAACCTTTTTCGTTTGACATCCATGTTGCAACACTTCGTTCGTAGTATTGTTTATAGAAATTTATTTAATTTTCAAACTTTAATTTTTCAGACTTCAAAAATATTTTTACAATTAATATTTCTAAAATCTAATTAGTTACTTTACTATCAATATAGTGGCATTTCCGTAAAAGGGATTTTTAAATCAAAGTATCCTTTTTAAACGGATAACAATTCTCTTCAAAAATAATTTCATATAAACCGCATTCGTTTCACACTATTATTGTTATATTTGATTTAATATTTTGTAATATTTAGTTTAATTTAATTCTATTTATAAATTAATGATATCATCCAAAAGTGTTTTTTCATGCAAAGCTTATTAAAATTTTGTTTTTCGTTAAATTAAATTACATATAACGAGTCTGTTTGTTTTTTAAACTCCTGTGTAGAATGTTTGCTTGCGCCAATCACTTAGATTTATTATTAGTGCCAACTATTTCTAGAATAAACCTAAAATATTTATGAATGCTTAACAATTTTCATATTAACTTGTCATTTGAAACAACAAAATTGGCGACACAGTTAGGGGTTATTCACTCTGTACCGCTACCGTTTAGGAAATTTATGTGATTTATATAATTATTGTAAAGTGACTTACGTACGTAAGAGAACTACATAACTAAAAGCACATGTGTATTATAATAATTGATTTTCACGTAAAATTCAACTACTGAATTCCATACCTTTTATATATAAGTATAAATATCCAGAGTTCGTATGAAGTTATTAAACTCTTTATGTCAGTCATGCTATTTTTAGCATGATATGCGTGCATGGCATACATTATTCTAAAAATAAATATTGCAGTAGTGTGTGTGTGTTCTTTATATTTATATTTCAATTTTTCTATGCTATGCAAAGGCAAGAATGCACACAAATCTTTGACCTGACTTATGTAAGTATGGCCTAAATGCACGCAAAGGCATTAGAAAAAAAATTTAAGTAAAAGGCGAACGCTTTTTATTTAATGTTATAAAATGTAGATGCAGTATTTCACTTTAACTACATTTTTTTTTTGGTATTTATCTTACAATGAAGCTTATCTTATTAGGAGTAAAGTTCTTGAAGCATATGTGCAAAAATGTGGATTTTATGGTTTTATAATTTTTACATTTGCGTTAACAAAAAGAACACACAAACTCAAGTTTAATGTACTAAGCTTTCATATTTTCTTTAATAGCCACACTTAGCATTGCATAGAACACCGATTTTAAATTAATTTAATTCAAATTACATAAACTTTACTTTCTTAATCAGGTGGCAACCCCTCCAAAGGTATATTTAAAATAAAGTTTTTTAAACATCCTTCGCTTGACGTCTATATGTATTTTAATATTTTACGTAACTCATTATAATTTGAATTAATTCTTTAAACAGGTGGTAACCCTCTTCCAAAAAAAATTGTTTAGAACTTAAGGTTTTTTAAAATATTTCGTTTAACACTCATACTGCAAAATTTAATTTAATTTATTAATTTAACAGGTGAGAACCTTAGTTCATAACTTTTTGTAAATCAAACTTTATTAAACCACTTTCGTTACGTACGCACAATGCAGTATTTTATTTCAATAACTACTTTAATTGAATTTAACCATTTAA
Source organism: Anomoia purmunda (assembly GCA_951828415.1). Taxonomy (NCBI): domain Eukaryota; kingdom Metazoa; phylum Arthropoda; class Insecta; order Diptera; family Tephritidae; genus Anomoia; species Anomoia purmunda. Next base: position 24,270,420 of record OX639993.1, read on the forward strand.
AAAAGGTGGCAGCTGGGAATCCATATAACGGATTTTGTATGTGCAAATTCTAATTCCAATCTATCCAGTGGGCATTTACCAAATTGTGATGTAGCTCGGCGGTCGTAGCCGAGTGTGTAGAGTGTGCGCGCTTCATTCGGTGCGCCCCGGGTTCAAAACCTGCCCGAGGCAAGTAACATTAAAAATGATAGAAATGATTTTTCTAATTGCGGTCGCACCTCGGCAGGCAATGGCAAACCTCCAAGTGTATTTCTGCCATGAAAAAAACTTCTCAGAAAAAAACATTCGCCGTTCGGAGTCGGCGTAAAACTGTAGGCCAGACGCACACCACAAATTGTAGGAGAAGTTCGGCCAACAACGCTTAAGCGGTTATAGCGCCAATTAAATAAAAATAAAATAGTGAAGATTTTGAAGAGTGAAGCGAGTCTTCCACAGGGATAATGTGGCTTCTGTATATATAAATTTTTATTTTTGGTAACAAGTGTCTTAACTTATCAAAAGAGTGATTGGGTAGCTTCTCAGCATGTGTAAGATACTTGGTTAAGTTTTTTTTTTCGCCCGTACACTTATCAAGGAACGTTACTCTAGGCAATATTTAGCTTGTTTCTACATACAGAGACATAGTTAGCATAAATTTCGAATACGTAAAGAAGTGTAGGTATTACGTACACTCTAGTCAGGAGTTGTCTAATATGTAAGAGAGTGAAGCGCCGTACTAACCAGATTATACGAACCATTCCATACCATTTTTTCTACTGCGCTAATGCTATGATTATTGCGTGATAATGTTCTGTTAAAATTGACGCCAAGATTTTTAGCTCTATCATCCAACATGATTTTAACCAAATACTTTACATCGAGAGCATTCTGGTGAATTACGACACATTTAGACTTAGGAGAATTGACGCTTAGACCATTCATTAAAACCCACACACTCACACAAGACAAGTTGGAATTTAAGTATGTAAAAAAAATTACGAAAGCAAATAATTAAGTGGACAGCTCACATATAGTTGGACATCATCACCATAGATATGGACCTTACAAAACTTTAATACTTTAGGTAGATAATGAATATATAGAACAAACAACAATGTATCCAGAATTAAACCTTCTGGTACTCCTCTAACTACACTTAAGAAATCAGAAATTCTGGAGACAATGCTCAAAGCTTGTGACCTGCCGCTATGGTAAGGCCGTACCAAGGCGGTATTGTATATTGGAGAAATTAAACAGGCTTTCGAATTTGCGGCATATAGGAGGTTGTGATCGACCGTGTCAAAGGCCTTAGAGTGGTCGAGAAGAGTTAAGAAAAGTCAAATTGTTTTCATCGATTGCCGACCATATAAATCATAGTTTAAAATTTAAACGAATTCAATATTTTATTTATAGTATGGAATAACGTTTTGTGGCACGTTCTATCATCTATCAAATACGCATCGTATAATAAAGGCAGCTTCTCAGTACCCGAAATTGAACAAAATATTTACAATATTAACCAAATTGTAAGCCAATCGATTGGTTTGAAACTCCACAGAAAATTAAAATTATGTATATTGGTCCCCGACCACAAACGCTTAAAAGCTAACAAACACGTCAACCCAGCAGCCAAAAATGTGTACTTAACTCCTTTCATTACTTTCCACTCATTGGCAAAAAAAAAAAGATCTCAAACAAATATACAACCACAGTTCCTCTCAAAAACCCAACTCTTGGTTCAACCTCACTCTAACTACACAGTGAACTTCCGAATGTGAGCCTATACTTCTTTCCTCCCTAAAGATCAAAGCAAATCAAAAATCAATCCTTGAGTCACTATCAGGCAGAGCTTCTTGCGGCCGACGACTACATTTGTCTTTCCTTTCCGGCACTGTACGTCGAATGAGTGTTGTTGTAATTCCAACGCCTATCTAAAAATCCGCCCAAAGGGACTTCCAATCGCGTTCAAACATTTCAGGGATGAATGGTCAGTAATAACAGTACGGTGTCATCTTTAGTATGGCCCATACGGTGACCAAGCATTCCTTTTCTGTGGGTGACTAGTTTTGTTCCGCCTTGTTAAGGCGGCAAATGGTATGTGCGATTTTTCGCTCTTCGTCGTCGAGCTCCTAGCCCGAAGTCGCTCGCATCAGTTTGCAAAGTGAACTTTTGCGTGAAGTCCGGAAACGCCAATACTGGTGCGAATTCTTTAGCGTATCAAAGGCCGCTTCCTAGTCTGCAGCACACTGAGCTAAAAAGTTCACCTACAATTAAAAAGATCGACGTATAAAAAAGCTTGATGGCCAAGAAGTGCGATAAAGGACAAATTCTAAGAAATTAATAATGTTTTAATAATAATAATGACTCTTATCGGCCGATTTCCCTGCTTTCGTCAGTGATGAAGATACGTGAGACCCTCTCCTCTCGTACTACGCTCCCCACCTGGGCTCAGCTAAGCGTCAACATGGCTCCGGAAAGTAAATAGCACAACAACAGCACTCAATGCCATAAACACACAGGTGAATCGCGGTCTTAACCAGAGCTGGCCCTGCAAGAGAACCGTCCAGGTAGCGTTGGACCTGTCAAAGGCTTTTGACACGGTAAGTCATTCCACGCTACTAGCCGACGTGGAGGCATCAACTCTCCCGAAGGGACTGAAACGGTGGACCACAAATTACCTGTGTAGTCGTCAATCATCGGTATTATTTATAGGGTCAACATCGAAACTTAGGAGAATTAAATTAGGGGTACCGAAAGGGTGCATCCTGTCTCCACTCTTGTTTAATCAGTCACCATAGTCTCATATTGAGTTCACATCATCAAAAATTCTAAAGAACAATCGAACAAACGACATAACGATTGAACGTTTTGTTAACATTGTTTATGTAAAATAAAAACAAAATACTTTTATTTCGTCAGCAAATGGGTGGATGCTGTCAAATTGACAAAGAGAGATCCGAGTTTTTTACATTTTACTCCTCGCTCTGGTAATAAATTTATATTTGTATTCGCCTGAGCCCGTTTCAATCAATTAAACCAAATTATACACCGTAGCTATTTTCAACATTTCCTGCTTTTCCCTTACGAAGACTCTTCTGCCAACCAAGCAAATTTTGTGCAAACCAAATTGAATTAACATTATAGTATCATTCCAATAAAAAAAAGGGGATCTTGTTCCTAACTCATGGCAAACAGCCAAAATCAATGAGAAACGAGTATTCTACCCTGTTCCTTGACATGTGTTAAATTTTGAAAAGGTTGTCTGGCAAACAAATTAATATCTACACACACACACACACACATACACAAATATAGTTAGAAACCTACAAAACTGTACATATGTTATGTGGTAAATCAGTAAAAATACCAAAAAAAAAAATATAAACCTCAACGATTCAATCTAAAATGGTTTGTTTGTTCTTATCAGCCGGCAGCAGCAGCAGCAGCAGTCTCTTTAACTTTGCACCATAATCACATAAAAGCGACACGTTACGAGTTTAGGTGTTGTCGAACATACCATATTTATGTGCATACCATATACGTACTTGTTTGATTTAACCTACATTGAAGTGTTCAACACGAAATTATATTAGATAACCATAAAATTTCATGGCATACCTTTGAGGGCGCTACAAGGACTTCGATTTGACGCAAACGTATGTTTCTTTCACCCACAACTCCTGCATATTTACATTTGTTAGCGAATCACAGCGGTTAGTAAAATTTTATCGAATACCACCCGTATAGCCAGACAATAAAATGCGAGCCGTGTGAGGGCACAGAGCACCAGGGCAACATATCAATACATTGCATTTTAGCAACATGCTGTGGTAGCGTAGCATAGCCAAGGCTAGGTAATGGTGAGCGTCAGCCGGGTGCCGCCGCTCTTGGGATGCCAAACATATTTTAGTGCAAATTCCAACACATGTTAACTTATTTGTACCAACGCGCAGCTTACTGTGTATACATAGTAGATAAGTATGTGTGTATCCTGCGGGTGTGACTACCCTGTCGGAAAGAGAATTAGTTTAAGAGCAATTGGAAAAATTACTTTTTTTTACCAACTACAAGTGGTTGAAATTCTTTCTTTTTTCTTGTAAACAAATAACTTTATTAACATGACGATGTACGGGGAGTAAGTCAATTATCTGACACTGCATTTGATTTCAACCAAACAGAGAAAAGAATGTCACGTATAATTAAAGAGATCGACGTCTAAAAAAAGCTTAATGGCCAAGGAGTGCAAGAGGGGACAAAATTGAAGAAATTTTCATAATGAAATGGCAAACCTAACTGATCACAATTGATAATAGTTTTGTTGCCCGATATGCCCAAGCTATGATCGTTTAATCGTTATCGCAAATTGGAACCTCTATAAAAATACCCTTTATTTAGTTATGAAAAATTGCACTGCGCTCAGCACCGTAAGAGTCAGCCTTCGCTTAACGCCAAGATCATGCATTGCCTTTTTTCTTCCACATTTCGGAGGTAGTGGTCGCTGAGCCATATTCGCACTATTGAACTAGACTGAAACTCCGCTCTAAATACCAGTTGACAAACTAGAATGCTTGTTCACTAGATTGCCTTTTAACTGTAGGGCATATTCACATGGAATTGTGCTGATTTTTGTAATACAACAGCTTGTGGGAAATCATCATACGAGTACGTGGCGAGTAATTTCTACCCCATGCTGTTGCATTTGATGAACATAGCAACGGGTAGCGAATAAATGATTATACCCTTGCGGTCTGAAGCGTGTCAGAATTTCTTAACGCTCTAAGGACACTGCGAAGATATAGACGTGCCCCGGCGTGATAATGACGCAGTAACCCACTGTGATATTAAATGGTCTAATACAATTTTTGTATTTAAGTGAATATATGTAATAATATGTTTTACTTACAAACATTCAATTAAAAATAGTGAATTGATTTCCAAAAATTAGTAAATTTGATAGAAGGGGAAAATAATTATGTAAGTAAGACATCATTTTCAATTTTAAAAGTTGATGCAAAACTAACAAATAAATTATGCCCACGTACATTTAATAAATAACATTGTGTGAATTATTTATAATTTTTTTTTCAATTTCTGAAGCAATTTCCAAGCAAGTACCAAGTATGTGCCACTATCGTCTATAATCTTTTATAATTATTCGGTTAGTTTGATAGTTCCATTAGTGTAGTTGTTCTGTGATTCATCGGCGAAAAACGTGGTTTACAGATTTCACTGCCATTTTTTTTTCATTACAATGATGGAAGAAGTCTGGTTAAATAATGATTACTAATCCTAACTATTACTAATTAAATAGTTAATTAAATAATTGAATACCTTTCTTTGCATCATTTTAATCATTACTAATTAATTACTTAAAAATTATAAAATATTTATAAACTAAATGATAAGCCTAATTAGTAGTTTATTTTTTTTTTTAATTTTTAAATTTGTTTTACTTCATAAATAATACTCCTTTAGTATTTTCCATTATTTTTGATTTTTAATTATAGAATCAATATCCTCATTTCATTATTTTTAACTATTTTTATTTTATTTTTAATTTTAATTTAATTTACATTCAACAATTTTTAGTTTTTTAAATTAATTTTTAATACAGTTAGTTGATTGTTTTCAATTATTATTTTATTTTCTGTAATTTACATTATTAATATATCTATTTGATTATTTTTAATTATTTTCCATTTTTTCATTACATTTTGATAAAATATATTTGATAATTGTCTATTATTTTCTTTCATTTTCAATTTTTAATTACATTATATGTGTATATAACTATTTGATTATTTTCAAATATTTAAAATTTTTTTAATTCCATGATTAATATAATTATTTTATTGTCTTCAATTATTATTGATTTTTTAATTAAATCAATTATTATTATTTTTTAATTGCATGAATTATATAAACTATTTGATTATTTTCATTTAAATTTAATTTTTTAATTAAATTTTTCTATTTGTTTAATTTTCCGTAGTTTAGCACAACGTGTGAAGCTTTCGTTTATGTTATTGAAGTAACTGTTTAAATTGGACTTCTTAAAATTCAAAATATCTAAATGCCGGCCATAAATAATTTGCTTGTTTTTTTTTTTAAACACTTACTTATGACGTTCTAGGATTTTTAAGCCGTCTAAGATTTATCGAGGAAAGTAGCGAGTAAATCGATATTTCTATTCCAATCTTAGAGACAAATTTTTACACATGTTCTGCTCATAAAAAATGATTTACCTAGTAAATAACATTCGCCTCTCCTTCACATCAATGCGAAATTTCTAATGAGGTGACGCGGATGAAGTGGCAGTTCCCACGCCCACTTTAGAGCAAATAGGTATATGCCCAAAACTACTTTATGAAACTCAACCATAATTAGTAAGCACCATACATTTTTAATCAGTAAGCACAAATTTGAAAATTATAGAAATCGGAGAAAAGACATCGCCCATTTCTCATACTCATATGAAGGTAATACATATATAAACAATTTTTTTTTTAATATTTCATATTTTACCAAATCAGGTAGCAAATTCGCTCAAATTTCCTACGAATAATTTAATTACGAAAAGAAAGACGAAAAAATACAAATTTTTTAAAACAGGCGCTGTACGTCCAAAAGCTTAAATGTAATGTATCTTTTTTATTATATTTTAATATGTAAATAAAGCAGATACCACAAGTAACTCACATGCGTGCAAATTTGTGAAATATTTATATGGTGCAGTATATGAAAAATATCACATTTTAAAAATCTATCCACCGTGAATGAATTTTACAATTACTTTTCTATTGTAAAATAAAACACAACTTGTAATGCTTGCAACACAATACCGGAGAACGGCGAATTTTCGCTCAGTAGAACGTTGCTGACGTACGTTCGGTCAGAAAATACAACTGCGGCGAAATTAGCTGATAATGGATTTTACTTATGTAAAATTTTACAAATAATAAAATCAATACCTTTCGAGTACATTAAATTACAATAAACATATGGATTGTATTTTGCCGCTGTCGCCAGTGACGACAATAGCAATAAATCTATCGCCGCGAATAGTCGTTGTTGGCTTTGGTTGTGCGCATTCTCATAAATATCTGTGTTTTCTAATTTTGACAGCGAACATTTGGGACGGCAAATTCGGCGCTCGCCGGTATTCTGTTTCAGGCAAAAGTTTTATTTATCGTTCAAAAAAAAATCTTATTTTGTAAGTTTAACTTAACACTCACTGATCTTTACTCTCTAAATATAGGAGCTTTGAGGGAACACCTCATATCAAAAAAATCAGCTGATAGAAACTATAAGTTATAGCGATCCGGTAAGGGTATATCTATTCTTCTTCTTATACTTATACAAAAGTTATAATACCATTCCATCTTCATGAAAGGTATACCAACCTCGAAGTATGGGTTTCTTAGTACATACAGATATATAGCACACGTCATTTGCACGCTCTAACCATTGTATATTTGCTCAACGTCTACATATGCCGTTCATATTAGAAGTGTTGTAGGTTTTATGACAGTTGTCTTGGGATTTGTTGTGGATGACTTAAATTGACTGTAGGAAATTTATACAATGTGGGAATTATACAATAACTACATATTCCTTTATGCGTCTACGTAAATATATAAATGTAAATATGTGTGTGGGTGCAAAGCATTTAGAATTTATTGAATTAGTGAAACAAACCCCATATAAGGTTAGGTTAGGTTAGGTTAGAACGGTTGCAATCCTGAAAATCCACGGATGCATACGTAGTGCGCCTTACGTAGCACAGAAGATCGGAAATACGTGCCGAGCTCAGGTCGGCCAAACAATCTAGAAAGTAACCATTTAAGATTTGGTATCGAGTCCTGGCCAAGGCGGGACAGTGGCAGAGATAGTGTTCGATGCTCTCCACTTCCTCTTCGTCCCTGCAAATTCGGCAGAAATCGTTTTTTAGGCATCCCAATCTCTTCCCGTGCGTTCCCATAAGCCAGTGTTCGGTTATTAGCCCAACTATTAGTCTGAGAGAAGGTCGGTCAAGGCGAATCAGCGCTTTGGATCGCTTACGTCAACATTCGGCCAAACTTCTCTGGTAATCCAACAGGTGGTTTCCATGGCCCACCTGATATTCCCATATTCGATGAGTTTTGTCTTTAAACTGTGTTTGTAGGGGGTTAGAGGTATACCCGCTTCTAGAGCAGCATTTATCATAGGTAATTCCATCCCTTTCCTTGCCAACTCGTCTGCCGCGTCATTGCCGGGAATGTAACTGTGCCCAGGGGCCCATGTCACAGTCACGGAACGCTTAGACGCGAGCAGATTGAGGGAATTTCGGCATTATATGGGAACCTTGGACGTTGTTTTGAGAGAATTAAGAGATTAAATAGCCGCTTTGCTGTCTGAGTACGTAATGGGGCAGGTCTGCCTGTAGGAGCGGACACTGTCAGACACCAAGAAGCCTCCATTATGGCAAAAACTCTACAGTGATCCGGTAAGCGAAAGCTGAGATGTAGCACTAATTCGTTGGAGTGAATCCCGCTGCCTATTCTTTCGTTGAGTTTGGAATCATCTGTAAAGATAGCCGTCGACTTTGGGCCTAGGTCTACGGCATTTTCCAATTCATTCTTCGCTGGGATTCTTATGGAGCACTTATTGTCTATGCAGAGTCGAAAAATAAAAATTCTTTAGAGTATTCGAAGGAGCTTCCAGGACCTTTGCATGCCAGTACTTTAGTTCTTTCCGTGGCTAGATCGCGTTAAGCCTAGCATTACTGCAGCCGTCCAGAAATTTACCATATAGATCCGCCGGTGGATCCGGACCCCGTAGAAAAAATAGCTAACTGCTGTGTACACCCAGTGTACTATGTGTGGTTTTATTCCTCATTTTTTCCTATAGATGCCTTCCAAGCGTACGAGTCGGTGATGACCTGGAGCGGTCTTCGATGTTTCGCTTTCATTCGAGCTTCCTAGAATAACTCCAAGGTACTTCACCTCGGTTGTTTATATGGCTGAGGGCATATTGTCGTAGCTCACTCAAAACCTGCAGATGTTTATCGGTTGTTACGATTGCTATATCATCGTCGTATGCTACGACTTGGCAACCGGTGCCCGTTAGATTCCAAAGCAGGGATAAGGCTTTCATCGCAAATTTATGTAAATAATTAACAACATCAATATATTGCTACAATTGAAAAACAAAATTAATAAATACTTAATATGCATTAAGGCGTACGAATGCTGCAAGTGAGTAGCGAAATAAGTCATTTAATTAACAAATTTGTGTGCACAGCTAAAAGAGGTCAGTTTACAAATTAAATAAGTAGTTGCCTGCCGAGTTGGCTTGCTAAAAGTGGCGAGAGCAGACATAAAGCAAATAATCGTGAATTATTTCACTGCACCAGCCAACTAAAGTAGTAGGCTACATTTTCGTTGTTTTTCTTTTTTTTTTGGCAGAACGCATAAATTTTGCTTGCCAGTGAATACACTGCAGTAATTTTTATTATTTTCAAAGCACTTTTAATTCGCGACTTTTTCACAAAGTCAAATTTATTCGCTCTGCTGCGGGTCTATGGTGCCCGAATATCCAGCAATATATAAGTAGAAATTGCAATCAGTATAAGAGGTGTACTCCTTTGTATGGATGTATGTGTGTGTGTGTGTGTGAGTATATATATGTATATATCGAAATGCCTAAAGTTAAGAGCGTACAAAATTTGTAGCTGCTTTTCATTGCACAACTTCAATTCCTTTAAATTACTAGACCTTTTATTACCTACCCACAACATAAAATATTAAACTATGTCATTTAATTACCAAAATATAGTGCCATAAATTAAGAGTGCCGATTAAAACTTCGTAATACATAAAATTTACTATCGATCTGTGATTAAATTGGCATTAAAAAAGAGAAGAGAGCACTGGAATTCAACTAATGCCTTCGTATTCCACGCTTCAGGAATCAGGAGGAGACACTGCTGTAAGTCAGACGGATGAAAATTAAACAATTAATTACAGTTTCACTTTTGAAAAGAATATAATATGAACAATAATGTTTCGGATTCAAATTTTTACTACGATATAAATATCGCAACACAACAGTAACAGATGATAACTTAGCTTTCTTGCTACATCAACATGGAGATGCTATTAAATAGAATCCTCTAGGAAAACTATCGTAATAATCCATCTGTCCATACATCGGGTCTTTCCAAGGCTAAAATTAAGGAATGCAAAAAGGGCTTTACTACTCACTAGCCTACTCAGTCCAAAGTTGCACTTGTTGGCAAGAGCGATTCTCTATTGGGTTTCTCGTATGAAATTATTACCGGTGTTAATGCTGGTTCCAAGATACACAAAGTCCTCTACTTTTTTAAAACTTATAAAAATAAAGAGTGATGTTAGAGGAACGTGAAAGTGCTAGTTGTTCTTTTTGCTCTCTTTGCTTCGCTTGGAAAGCTTAGTACTAATGGCTCGCTTGTTGAGACCGATGTTGTCGATGTCATCGGTATAAGCCAACTGTTTAACACTCTTATAAAATATACTTCCTGAATGGTTTAATTCTGCAGGTTTTATTATCTTTTCCAACACAAGGTTAAAGTAGTCGCACGATAGAAAGTCTCCCTATCTGAAACCTCTTTTTATATTTTTTCCTCATAGACGTCCTTACCAATTCACATGGAGCTGGTGGTGCTGCCCATTGCCATATTAGGTTTGCACCGATGCCAAATTCAGTTATATTAATTTTTCTAAGTTGGTATTCTAAAAACCGATCTAAATTTTGGCATTAAATCACGCATATTTTGATAACCCTGCTAGAGGCAACTTTATATCAAAGAAGGGCTAAAAAATCAAAAAAATTGCATACGGTGAATCTGGCTTAAACGTTTTGTATTTTTATTTTGTACATAATTGCACAGGCTACGATAGAGCGGTATCACTTTTTTCTAGTTTTTTTTTTTGGTGGTTCAGATGTTATAACTAAAAGCAACTCGAAAAAATATGAGATTTTTCGGCGTTTTAAACTTTTTCTGGCATAGAAATGTTTCTGATGTAAACGTAAAAAAAGGGTTTAGAAAAAATATCAAACTACATTGAGACAAACTCATGAAAACTCTTTAACACTATGTATTCCACAATCTAGATGTGATGAAGAAAATGTAGGTGCCATTTTCAGAATGAACGGACCAAAATTCATATAAAAGGTGATGTAACATCAACGTAAATTTTGACTGTTTTACCGTGAAATGTATCAGCATTATTTGGCAGATTTTCAACTGAAAAAGTAAATGTAGCAAAAATTTAAATTTAATTTGTAATAAATATTACTATCCAATTTAGGCATTCTTACGCTGCATAATTTTGCAATAAAATTTTGTTTCATTTAAATATTTTTAATGATTTTTTTTATCAAAGTTTGTATTACTAAAAAGAATAAATGTAACCAAAAAAATACAACTTTTATTTTTTTTTTTAAGCTTCCTCCTATTCTTTACATTTATCTAGCGTAGCACTTAAGGACTTTACTTAGTTATATAAAGTCAAATTATTTTTAAAATGTTTGCTAGTTAAAGAGAAGTAGAATGAAAATGTATATCAAAAACTCAAAATCAATAAAGAGTTTCACCATTGCTCTGGGTTGTCAAAAACTTTTAACCTCCGCCCACAAGTATTATATTTTCGCATCACAACATTGAAATAAATGCAACGCCAACGCGCGCAAATTAAATTTAAAAAATTCGATCGATATAAGAATTAAGCAGGCGTCAAATTTTGCTATAATTTGGTAGTATATTTTTAGATATCCAAACACATTTTACTCTGGCTTTCCGCAAAGTGGTTTTGTATTATGCGAGCTGCTTCATTTGTCAAACATAGAATTCGCAATGCTAATTATAAATAAATATAATTTGCACTCAAGCGTAAAGTTTTAATAAGCCCTTTTAGTTCGCGGAAAATGTATCTGCGTAATTCTGAAATTTTGTTTTTCGTGAGAATTAACTGGTGCGTAATTATTACAACCAATGTCACTAAATGGCAGCCACAAAAATTTTATAAATAATATGGTAATAAATATTCGTACGTAAATATATTGAAAAGCAAAACATTTCTAGAAACTTACTCCAATTACAAAGAAAAAGTTTTATTGCCACTCAAATTTGATTTAGTCAAGCAAGTTAATAAATTTTAGTAGCTGATTAATAAATGCAATTGATTAATCAAGCGCTTTACCTACGTCACTGAAATATTGCGTATACGCCTTGGCTAACCACCTGCACAGCCGACAGCCACCATTAGCCTCGCATTTGTAATAATAATATATAATAAAAATTCTGAAATATGAGTGATTTTAACTTGTAAATATTTGAAATCCTAAACTGCATATCACACTAAAAGTTATTGTAATGCTAATGATAAATAAATATAACTTTTTGTATCCACAAAGTAAATTTGTATTTTTTCAGTTTTCCTTTATGCTTATCCTCGAATTTATTTCTCAAACTCTCTGCACTTAATTCGATGCGGAAAATTTTAAGTAATATTCTTTAAAAAAAAACCCCTATTAACGACTCTTCCACGCTGGGTGTTGCCACTTAATTGTAATTGAAAAAAACGAGTTTATTAAAAAGTAGAAAAATGACTACTACGTAGGCATCCTACTAAAAAATACTGAGGAAAACTTGAACAAAAAAAAAATTTATCAAGCTGTGACCTGATTTTAATTAAAAATTAGAAAAAAATCTATTTGATATTATTGCGTTGCCAACTTTTACTAGTAAAGAAAAGTTAAAAAACCGGGTTTGCTGTAAAAGCATTGCGGCAGAATAAATCAAAACAAGTAAACAAAAGAGTCGAATATCTGGTGAAACAAAACTTTAAATAACCAGCGCATATTTTAAATTCACATTAAGAGTACCTGTTGTACACAATAAATCCAGTTAATTAAATACTCCTCATTTTGATAACTTAACCGACTTTTATTTATTTAAACAAAAACAAAAAAGTTTAGAATACTTTTAACGTTAACACACTTTTTTGAAAATCTGATTTTTTACCATTTTTCTCTCTAAGTCAAATTTTCACAACTAAATTGAGCGAACATGATTTTATAAAATAAATACATTGAATATTTTGATGTTTTGTAAATTAGCGTTATATGGCACGTGTACGTAATTTGGGTCTCCGATTTTTATAACTTTCGCAATTTTGCTTACTGAGTCGAAATTCAAAATCTTTTCCTAATTTGCTAAATTTTGGCAAATTAATTTTGTACATATATCTAGTTGCCCTCATGTGGGCGGTATCAAACCCATTTTCTAAAATATGCATTTACACGCTTCTTTTTCTATTAAACACAAACCTCTATCGCATTTTTTTTTTGATTTTTGTAAATTGCCGTTATATACCTATATACATACACAAAATGTATCTCCATGAGCAAAGTATCTTTTATAGGGCTGAAACAATGCTTGTTTTTATTTTTCGGCAAATTCCGTTATGTGATTACCATAATACCAATCTACTTTGCGTCGAGGGCAATACTTATTTGTGTTATCCAATGCACGTACGGATGGATAGATAAGCATAGTTTAAACGATGCCTTTTTTCATTCTGAATATTTTGGTATTTGTCTATATCTACCACGATTGCATTGGGCTGCTATAAACAACCTTTATGTAAAAAAAATTTTAATGTCCTTAAAAATAGTAAAAATAAAAATAATAAAATAATTAGCTTAATTCGATTTAAGAGCGTAAGACATTGGATTGCTTATCATAGTCGTAGTCCTTTTTATACAATTTGAATAAAAACTTCTGAGCATAGGGCATTAAATAAAGAGAACATCTCCAGTTAAAACACCAATGAATCCAAAAATAAAATTGAACTATTTTTTAAGTACCACTTTCTAATTTTTCCTTGAATATTCTTCTCACCAACTTCTTAGCCTCTTGCTCTTCAGAGCTTTCCAATTTTCATAGTACAAAAGAAAACTGATGCAAATTTGCAATCTTTGTGATCTCACGAAACGCGAGAGTATTTTTAACGGAAATTTGCAAACAAAAATAGTATTGAGAATTTTATTACTTACAACCAGTGTTGCCAGAACTTTTTGAACAAAAAGATTAAATAACGAAAACAAAAGAGCAAAAAAAGGCAAAACAAAAAACCTGAAAAAGGCTAAACCAAAACTTGTTTGAGGCTAAACAAATAAAACAACAATTTAAACATGTTATTCGTATTAAGATTTCATGACATATTTTATATGGCTTTTGAATATTTATATTGGCTTTACCATCTTCAAAAATAATTTAGTTTTAAGTTTATTCATACGTAAAATTAATTCATATATTTATATATCACATATTAATATTCATCATCAGATAAATTTGAGTATTTATTAAAAGTGTTCACTATTTGAACGAGATCTTTTCCAATTGCAAAATCATGACAATAATTTTCTGCCTTCTTTAATGCTTAAAATTGCATTTAACATTTTAACACTAGTTCGATTTCTTTGCTTTGTTTTGACAATGTTCATAGCGCTAAAATTGCGTACGACATTTCTGAGAGATAAGATTAAAATAGAGATAGAGTTAAAAACAAAACTACAAAGGGAAGCAAAAGGGTTTTCGACAAGTCTGTTTTCATATACACAAACCTCTGCCCAAGATTTTACAGTAGATTTAAGATTTTTCCACTGATATAAGTATAATTTATTTCATTATTATCGAATTTATATTTTTGATGAGTTCAGTAATCAAAAACTTTTCGTTTTACAGCAAAAAAAACTAAATAATTTTCATAAAAAGTTAAAATAGAAAAACGCGCGCGTTTCAGAAGTAAAACTTCTGTGCCGATTCTACAAAGAGATAGAGAGTTAAATGCGAGAGAAGTAGGGGTTGTAGTCGTTAGTAGTACTTAATAAGAATAGTAGTAGAATTTAGTAAAAATAGTTCTAGTAATTAGTACAGTCGACCTTCTTTATAGCGAACCTCTGTACAAGAAAGTTTTCTTTATGACGAATTAATTTCCAGAACACTGCAATTTCATTCAAGCAAGAGAGTAAAATATATACGCTCCTTATAACTAATTTACTATACTATAATTTTTTTCTACACCTATAACTCGATTTTTCATGCGTTTGCAATCTCCCTATAGTGAATTTTACTTCGATTTTTATTTCGTACCAAAAACTGGCAAAAATGTATTTAGGGGAAGTCCCGAATTAAAAATTAGATGACAATAAACTGAATGTCATCATTTTTTTTTGCATCAGTCGTCAATTTGCGATTGATTTAGATGTTGAACCGTAATTACATTTCGAGTAACAAGTTTTTATTATAAAAGAAAAGTAGAAAAATCAAAACAAAACAAAAATTACCAATTACTTTAAATAAAACTATGCATACAAATACAACCTCTTCAAACAATCCTACATTACGAGTTTTCTATATAACGGAGTTAATTTTTGTTCCCGTCAGATTCGCTATATGGAAGTTCGACTGTAGTAGCATAAGTTAAAGAAGTAGAATAAATTAGTAAAAATAGCGGCAGTAATTAATAGTGGCATTAGTAAGAATTCTAGTAGAAATTAGTTTGAATTAGTACAAATAGTAGTAGAAATTTGTAAAAGTATTAGTCGCAATTACAGCTAGCATTAGTACAAATAATAATTTGTAAAAAATAACTGAAAGTAATTAGTAGTAGCATTAAGAAATAAAAGTAAAAAAAGATGAATCTAGCCGGAAAAAGGCTATAAAGAAACCTGAAAGTTAAGTAAGCGTCAAGTTTAAATCTTTCCTGTGATATTAATGAAATTTTCCTGCCATAATCAGCTAAAGATTTATATCCTTAATTTATTAAAAGCAGAGCGCTGTAATAGCCTTATCTTAAAACTTTAGTGGGCTTAAAAATTCATTGTTGCAAATATCAAAGTTTGTGACTTTTCATTTATATCAATCTGAGATAAATATAATTTTGAATTGCTACTCCTTGGCGATTACTAAGCAATGTGTATACTTACAGCTAGTTATTTGCCAGACATAAATTAATTATTTCTCAGTACAATCATACATATATTTGTGTCAACAAGCACGTATCGAAGCAATGCATATTAAGTAGATCATCAATCAATGAGAAATTATAAAATGAGATTGAAATACGTAAATAGCAAATAATTATAATAGTATACCACATACTAAATGTATGCAGATAAGGATGCATCATAAAACGGATACTGTTTTTCAATCGGAGTTATAAATTTCATTATAAATAAAAATAGTATTAAAAAAAGAAAGCTTAAATGTTCTGTTTTTCTTCAACATATTTTCCAAAGCTTGCATGATTTGCATTTATTAAATATAATTGGAAAGGTATTGGCGTAGAATACGTCTTACCTTACGGTATGGGCACCAATGTCAGGTTTTTATTGTTGTAATCTCTATTTCTTTAATTATAAGGAAACGGCTCGATTAATTTTTTTTTTTTTTTGTAGTCAAATGAAGATGTTAGCTTTCGTTTGACATACATTTCATGTTGGTTGATATCTTCCTAATATTTAAATTTCTCAAATGAAAATTGTATAAACACATGCACACAAATATGTGTGTGGTGTTTGGTTGAGTGTTTGCTGTTGGGCGATTTAAATGTACTCGTGCAGCCCTTTCTTTGTTGCATAATTTTAGGCGGGCAAGTTAAAGTAGAGTAAAAGAAGAGAAAATGCTGCCAAGCACTGCAAAAAAAATAATAAAATTGATTCGCGTATGTTATTTATCATTTATCTTTACTATTGATAACAGCCATTGACTTCGTTTTTGCGAGAAATTTAATTGATAATTTAAAAACATTTTTATCCTATTTTTCCTATCATAAGCTTATGTATATCATCCAAAGTAACTATCAAATAAAGAAATTCATTTGCTTGTATTATTTATCATTTATTGTTACATATGTTTTCTGTCTTATCGGATGGCGTATTCTACGTTAAACTTAATGGCCGTGTCTCTGACACAGCCTGCTTCTTTTTTTCTTACTCTTCTTATTTCTTTGCAAATAAATCTATCTAAAACCGCAATATATTGTGATTCCTGCGAAAAAAAAATCTTAAATATTCACATGCATATTAATTTAGCTTAAACTGTTTTATCATCTCAGATTATTTCAAAATAAAATTTTTATAAATTGTTTTTATTAATATTTTTGAAGAAATCGTAAAACATAAGAAATTGTATGCTTCCGGTGGCAAACTTTTTTCTTTTGTGAGCCATCCTAAAGAAAAATCTGTTATGTCATATTAACCCAGAAAGAGCATAAATTTTGTAAGGAATTCTAAAAAAACATATTACTTACTATGATTACTATTAAAAGCTGAAGGTAATGAAAAATTTTATTTTTTACATAATTAGCATCCTCTTTCTTTAATTTTCGAGTGAAATTTTTTCAAATTGTTTACATATAAAGTAAAGTAGAAAAATCTTTTCTATAAAATTTTACATTGAATACTTAAAATATCAAGAATAGACGCTGATATGTGTAGAGAGAATTCTTCCCATTTTTCTTTTATAGTATAGGGTATCACCTGATTTTGCTCAGCAGTTTAAGCAATTTGTGATAAATGGACGAGATATTCTGTTATAGGAGTGATGCAACTTCTTTGTAATCTACATTCTTTCCTACTACTGTCATTTAATGATATTTTCAACACATTCGCATTGGAATGAGGTTGCTATCAGGTATTTGTTGTTTTTCTTGAAACCATATATATTTTTTGGTAAATTTTTGAACGTTAAGTCAAAAGCGCCATTATAAACTAACGAGTATAAATCACCCTGTGTAGCATGTGCGTATTTCAATCGGCGTGTCCAGGGTTTAATCCTCCAAGTAAAGCATTATTCTCATAGTGGCCGTTCTGATCGACAGGCAATGGCAAACCTCAGAGTGTAGTTTGGAAAACTTCTCATACAAATCTTCTGCCATTCGGAGTGAATGTTAAACTGTGGCATGACATGACAAACAGCACAAATTGTTGTAGAAGTTCGGTCAGACATCGATCTACATATATGAAGGAAGCGCCACATTAATATTATTATTATTATAAGTCACGTATAACATTTACTGTTGTTTTTGGAAAACTAGCATGAGCGGCGAAAAGTTTCGTAGAAAACAGTAAAATATATTGAAATGCAAGTAAGCAATTTTCGCAGGCGGCAAAGTGTGAAGGTGTTTAAATTAGGTATGTAAATTTTATTTTCCAAAGATATCGTATGTCATAGGTGCAAGTGTGAATGTACATATATGTACATATGTATTGTACACTAAAATGTTTTCGGTGTGAAAATTATGATAGAGTAACTTTCTGTTTGACCTTGGCGACACCGATGCAATTTTTTTTTTTATATTCATAAAATCCAATTTGTTGACACCCCCCAGAGAGACATGACAGCATATGTGATTGGTTAGTTGAAGCGACATCGAGAAAAATTCAATTTTGAAGGTTAACAGGTGCAATTGCATTTTCAATTTGCTCTACCGTTTATTTATGTACATAGGTATGGAGCAATGTGTGCAGCTACATACGAGTATTGAGTAGGATGTAGGTTCATACTATTTATTTATATTGATGTTGTGAGACATCATAGTTAAATAATTAAATAAATAAATAGCTCGTACCTTCGCGATACAAATGCATACTCTAAAATTATTCTAGAGGCAGAAACACAAGCTTGTTATTGCGAATGTAAATTTTTTAAAGCGAGAAAATGGCGATTGTGCAGTACTTAAATTTTTTCATACCGCTCCAATAAATTTGAAACTATGATGAGTCAGATGAGGGCCTTGAAGTAAAACTTCTTTAGTGGCAGTGATTTTTTTGCATCACGTAACGAAAGTCGCGTCAGAATCGTTTTACTAATTTCTACCACTATTTTTACAAATGCTACTACTAATTACTACCACTTTTTTTACTAATTTCTATCACTATTTTTATTAATTGTTTCCACTGCTTTTTACTCATTTCTACCACTATTTTTACTTATTTCTAGCACTATTTTACTAATTTCTACCACTATTTTTACTAATGCTACTATTACTACCATTATTTTTACTTATTTATCCTACTATTTTTATTACCGCTATTACCACTATTTTTACTAATTTCTACCACTATTTTTACTCATTTCTACCACAATTTCTAATAATTCTACTACTAATTTTTACCACTATTTTTACTAATGCTACTACTAATTACTACCATTAATATTGGTAATTTCTACCACTATTTTTACTAATGCTACTACTACTACCACTGTTTTTACTTATTTCTCCTACTAGTTTTCTGACTGCTATTACTAATTTCTGCCACTATTTTAACTAATTTCTTCCACTGTTTTTTACTAATCTTCACCACTATTTTACTTATTTCTACCACCGTTTTTACTAATGCTACTACTAATTTCTAGCACTATATTTATAAAGGGTGGTTAAATTTTAAGGGCCGATGTTGAATGTGAACCACACCTAAACGTCAAGTTTTTTTCTGCATTTCATTTGTCATTTCTCAATTTCAGACTAATTCAATTTGAACATGGAAATATACACAATCGAGCAACGTGTTAAAGTTATTCAGGCTTATTATGAAAATGGGCGTTCAAGTCAAAATGCATATCGAAGAAAATCATCTTCAGTGATGAGGCACATTTTCACCTCAGTGGATTCGTCAATAAGCAGAATTGCTGCATTTGGGCGAATGATAATCCAAGAGTGATTGTCGAAAAACCAATGCACCCACAAAGAGTGACTGTTTGGTGCGGTTTATGGGCTGGCGGCATCATCGGGCCGTATTTTTCCCCAAAATGAGGCCGGTCAGGCAGTTACTGTGAATGGTGTTCGCTATCGTGAGATGATAACGAACTTTTTATGGCCCGAATCGGAACATATGGATGTGGACGATATGTGGTTCCAACAAGATGGTGCCACTTGCCACACAGCCAATGAAACAATGGCTCTTTTGCGCGACAAATTCAATTGGCGATGTCAATTGGCCACCAAGATCATGTGATTTGACACCGTTGGACTACTTTCTTTGGGGTTATTTGAAAGAAAAGGTGTACGTCGATAAGCCAGCAACAATTAAAGAGCTAAAGGATGAGATAATTCGGCAAATTAACGGCATAGAACCTCAATTATGCCTCGGCGTCATCGAAAATTTGGACCATCGGATGGAGGTGTGCCGCCGAGGTCGCGGCAGACATTTGGCCGTTATTTTGTTCCATACATAATTGAATCACACCATATTATCATAATAAAAAGAAATTACAATAATTTCCAAAATAATTTGTGTTTTATTCAAAATCAACATCGCCCTTAAAATTTAACCACCCTTTATAAGCCTCACAAAAACACCTTGTATCTTGTCCTCACAGTTTGACTCTCATGTTTTAGTATTTTATATCGTTGTGTATTATTTATTTAAGTTTGACTTAAAAAAACCCTCTTCAAAATATACCTTTATTCAAGCGAAATTAATGGTTTGACACCCATTTACCACTTCATATAATTTGTGTTCAATTAAATTAAATTTTACTTTACAAGCAAGTGGCAACCCTCTTAAAAGTACGCAATGAACCTACTTTTCGAGACGAACAGCTTGACGCCCATACTTTAATATTTCATATAACTTGTGTATAATTAAATTAAACTTTTCAAACAGGTGGCACCCCTCTCCCAAGCATAAAATATACTTTATAACCTATTCTCATACCTAACAAATATACGGAGTTCGACCACAAACACCGTGACACAGGATTTGTATATATTATATAAGAATAAAAATAATTTTTACTAGACATATTGAGAATCTTGCTAAATTTAGATCCTAAAACTGTAATACTATTAAAAATTATTTACAAACAATTTATAAATATTTTTTGCATAAATAAATAATTGGCATTACACTTCGCTGTGTAGGGTACCTAATATTTACTTCACAATTTTTATACAAACAATATAATGCTCCAAATTTCCAATAAAAAAATGTAGCGCTAATTATTGTTAAAGAGATGATGTCTCCAGAATCAACTTTATCGAATACAGTACTAGTCCAAGGGTTCCGAGTTTTTTACGGAGGATTTGAGTTTTCAAATTTTCGACGAAAGTCAAAACTGTTTATCAAAAATGTAATTTTTGATGCATGTGTCTGTCGGTAAGTAATTTATAGACTTGAAAAATACTCAAATGATTGCGCTCAAATTCGTAATACATGGTTGCAATAGTTTATTTTATGCAAAGGCAAAAATTGCGAATGGTGGCGCTGAAGTCGAGATATTTCTAAAAATCGTATTTACAGTCCAATTTAATTAAAACTGAGAACACTTACTAGCCACATAAATGTTAATATTTGATTTGAAAATTTAACCGATAGAAGGGCACTGGAGGAGTGACAAAATATATACAGAGATCTAAAGAAGTTGCCACTTGCTTCTTTATTTTTAATATTCGCAATATTTTACATTACATATTTTTTTCGTAATATTTTTTATAAAATTATTTTTGTTTGTACAACACAAAGCATTTAAATCAGTTTTTCAAACTTTTTTTTAAATTTATTTTCACTTTTGAAAAACATGTTGGTATATATTTTTGCAGCCGATTTAATTTTAGCATAATAGTTTGCAAGTTTGGAATAGAAATCCTAGTGAAGTTTTTACATTTTTTTAAATTTTGCCCATAAACCATTTAGTCGACTCAAATTTCATTCACTCTCATATCTATACATACATATGTACATATATATGCTGAATATTCGATTTCAAATACGTGCTTAAGTTTGTAAATATTTTTATTTGTGGTGTTACTTGACGTGAGCTTAAACTGAAATAACTCAAAAGATGTAGACGGTCGATTATTTTGTTGCAAAATTAATATAATGTTAGTTAGAGCACATAAATATCGTTTAAAATAAATTTATTTTGTTTCTCAAAACTCGTAATAACAATTTGAATTCTTAAATTTCTAGCCAACTAAAATATCGTTGCCATCGTCATGGTCATTTTTGGACACATTCCAAATTTAATGTATTCAAGGTTCTCCGCGCTGACATTCCATTTAGTTTTTGTGACTAAAAATAGTTTTTGGCAGAATGCAAAAAAAAAACATAGTTTGCGCTGACATTTAGATATAACTACATAGAATACTCGTATGCAGATACTTATTTTCTTATGACGATTTATCATTGACAAAAGCTACAAATGAAGGAGAAGGTGAACTGGAAAATTACATATAATAGCTGGGCTATGAAGTTTAAATTTCAATATTTAAACCGCTTTTTCTCTGATGATGTTATTCATTCATATTATTTGGGCGCCTACAGCACAATAATATACAATTTAGCTTCCTATTTTGGTAACATAATACCCTGGCTCGCCTTCTTGTCTATCACATCAGTATCATGAAATATAGTCTAAATAAATATTTGCTCCTGCAAATGGAGAGCTCCAAAATTGTTTACTACTATACCAGTTAGTATTAGGAATTCCAAAAAAAAACTTTTATAACAAAAATACAAAGATAAGGAAAGGTAATCCTTTTATTTAAATACTGCTTTTATATTTTTTTCTATCAATACATATCGTGACTTTGATATCTTTGTAGCTAGTAAATATTAGTATAAGATAAAAACGATACTAAAATTTCTAAGTACACAACTCTGCAATCGGCAATAATCGTACACTGAAAATGTATGAATACCAAGCGTGTAATTATAATACGTAGCAAGGAAAAAAACCTTTAATATTTCAATTTTTTTTAAGATACGTAAGAAAATTAAAACTGAGTTTATAAAATATAACAAAAGTTATTCTTCTCGGGCGGGTAATTTTACAAAAATGTTTACCAATAAATGGATTTGATGAATCGAAAACCTAAGAGAAAAATCTGTAATGTTTTTTTTCTCTACCACAACCGATAAGTAAGTAAAAAGCATAAGAGTGCTTATCGAAAATTTGTTTACTTAAAATCGGTAAAAAAAAACACTAAGAAAATGGTATCGTTCTCATTTATATCAAATACCCGAAGTAATATTTTCGATTTTCAAAGCATTTGGAATATTTTCCCAAAAAAATTATCAATGGAATGCACTATAAGCAAAAATAAAATGATGAAAATTTAACGCAATATTTAAACAGCTTCCGACTTCCACATTGTTATACCAAAATTGAATGGGCTGTAAAACTGCATACCTCATTTTTTGTACCTTTCGTGAAAATAAATTGATATTATAACTTTGATCTGATGTTTGTAAGTATAAGAAGAATAAGAAGAAGAAGAAGATATAGACCCATAACCAAGTATACTAAAATGATAAGGACCACGAACTGATTTGATTTAGCCATGTCCGTCTGTCTGTTTGAACGTAAACTTGTCCCTCCAGAGGTAACTAAATGAAACTTGGTAGCCAGATGTATTTTCTATAATGTATTAATCAGTTGTCGGAACCGACCTGATCGGACATTATATACCCACTGTACAACTGATTGTTCATATATGAGGTTTTCCATTATAACTCCTACACTAAAGCAGCTAGGAACGTGAAATTTGGCAATCCTTTCCCGTATTTTTAATGAAAACTGTTTAGTTAAAATTATTAAGATCGGATTACTATCACGTATTGTTTCGATCAACTGTTTATTCAGATATGAAATCTTGCGTTATAATCCCTACACTAAAGCAGTTAAGAACATGAAATTTGGCAATCCTTTCATTTATCATTAATTAAAACTACATAACAAAAATCATGGAGATCAGACTACTATAACTTATAGCTCCAATACAACTGATTGTTGAGGTATCAAATTCGGGGTTATAACTCCTGAATTAAAGTAGATAATAATTTGAAATTTGGCACACCTCTCAGTTATAATAAATAAAATAAATAATAAAAGTGCACAACGAAAATTATCAAGATCGGGCCATTTTAACTTATAGCTCCCATAAAACTGATTATTCAGATGTGAGGTTTTGCGTTATAACTCCTACACCAAAGCAGCTAAGAACGTAAAATTTGGAATCCATTTCACTTATAATCAAAACAAAGTATACGAAATTATCAGGATCGGATTTCTATAACTTATGGCTCACATACAACTGATTGTTCAGATAAGGGGTTTCGCTTTAAAGCTCCCATATATTAGACAGTAAAAATCGTAAAATTGTCAAAATCAAATCTTACTACTGAGAAAATCATCAAGATTAGGTTTTGGTTGAAGACTTTAACATCTTAGCATTTCTTCGAAATCGATTGAGCCAACTTGGACTACATTCATTGCTAGACAATTTACTTACTACAAAACTACAAACTGTGATTGATTTGTTATTGACGAGTTTTCTTGCGGACATTTTATACCAGAGCGATAACATATGAAATCTCCTACAATGGTCATGACGGGATATATGTTAGTTCTAAAGCATACATTACATTACATTTCTATATGTATATTTATACGTAAATTTTTCTAGAAAAATGCAATTCATTTTATCATTCACTTTTCTTGATTATATTTTATTTTTTATGAGAAAAGTAAATATGTAGTATTTTGAAATTTAATATTTTTTTTACGCTAATAATGCAGTAGTTTAAATTAAATTTGTACATTTTCATGAAAGGTATGAAGACTTCGGCAGGGCCAAAGATAGCACTTCTTTACTTGTTTTTAAGTGATTATGAAATTTTCGTAACATTTTTGGAATCTTTCTAATTTTTTGTACAATGTTTGAAATATTGAATTATATCCAGATTAAATGCACATTTTTATATAATGAGCTGGACTCTTTTAAAAAGTTATTAAAAATGTATTAAACAAAACAAAATTTGCTTGAGAACATCTCACGCTTCTATTATTTTTCTACCAGTTCGCATAGATTTTCTTGCATAAATATTAAAATTATAAACAACAAAATTTCTCGAAAGGTATATTATTTATTTCATCACGTTATCAGTTTAATGCGCACCACGACGACTCCTCCGGCAACACTGGATGCGCATTTCAAAATTTTCCATGAGTTTTTGGCGCCCTTTGGGCTGTCAATCATATCATTTATAACGCGCGTAATTTAATTCTGTAATTTAATTCAGAGGAAGAAGAAGATCGAAACATGTCAGTCGCTATTTTATTAAAAAAAAAAATTAAATTTAATCGTAATTTTTTTAGTTTTATATTTTACTTGGAAAATAATCGTTATTTCTTGATTTTTATTTTTTACTCAGAAACTCAAACTTAATTTTTACAGTTTTTTCACACGCATTAAATTTTATTTTCTGAGCAAACAATAAAACTCAAAAATTAGGGATTATTTTTGGAGAAAATATAAAAGCTCAAGATTATTTTCTAAGCAAAGAAATAACGATTACTTTCTGAGCAAAATAATAAAACTCAAGATATAACTAATAAAAAGTATTTTTTTTAATAAAAGTTATAACTTGTATTAAGATAAAGGAAATATTAAGACATGTAATTCACAGAAAGTAGTTTTAAGAAAACTTAGTCGTGAAAATGAGTTGATAGAGTGTTGCCACATATTTAAAAATATTAATTTAATTTCTAAGCTTACTAAAATACAACAGTATTCGGGGAATATGAAAAAAGGGTTGCCACCTCTTAAATAAAGTTGATTAAACTGAAATGGAAAGGAAACAGAAATCCCACTATACGAGTGTCAAACGAAAAATTATAAGGAAACTTTTGTCCGAGTAATATATTTGAAGAGGGTTGCCACCTGTTTAAAAATTTAAATTCAATTTTTACTATTCCAGATTTCGAAAATTTTAAAAATATTATTATTGTTGTTTTTACACAAAAGTTTTTTGCCAGCACTATATAAAAAATGTTGCCACTTTCAAAACATTAAAGATTTTTTGTTTAACAAACGTAAAGTACTCAAATTAAAACAAAATTTTTATAAAAAACCATTTTTAGTATTTGCATTTATTAAGACACATTTTTGAATAGAATTGGCACCCATAAAAAAATTAAAAAAAATCTATATGTATCAATATTCTGGAATATATAATTCTTGAAAGCTTCTTAGCTATGAAAGAGTGGGTTGATTAACAAATACAACCACCTGAATAAGCGCATTAGGATAGTCTGCAAATATCTAAGGCATTCTTAATATCAGATTTCAACTCTAGAAAGCGAGAATGAGACTTATGAAGGGCACTAACATTTGATTACTTTGCGAATTTCTAACCATAAGTTGGATTGTACTAAACCCGAATGACAAAAAAGTTTCAGCAACCAACCGTAATCGGCAATTATCAAAGAAAATTTTTGGTTTTAGATAATAAAATATTTAAAAGATTAAATTACATATTTCCTTTTTCGTGACATTCAAGTTCATAACGTTAAATAGAATGTCATGCGAGTGAAGCCGCGGGTAAAAAGCTAGTAATAATAATAAACGCCACCCTCTATTTCTTTTAATAGCGAAAAAAGTTATATTTTATTGCTTTACTTATCTACTTAGTGATGCTTATAAATGGCTTACATAATCTCCATCTGCCACGCACTCAACTCGCCTTATTTACTTTCTTCGTTGCCAAGCGCTTAATTTTAATCACTTAAGCAGCTACTTAAGAAATGTTTCGCATTTCAAACTTCTAAACCGCAAACGAAGTAAACAAGCATTTAACCACAATTGCTTTAACAAAAAAAAAACAAATATACTTATATTGGACTTTGCATATAATAAAAAGTGTGGCTCATTTTGTTGTTTATTTGGAAATAATCGAATGTCCCACGGCATTTACGCTGTCACTAAATAGAAACAAAAACAATAAATCACAATGCGAAGGGTTAATCCTCCTATCATTGAATTTATTCGTTTTAGGCACGTAAGAGACTACAAATGAATCAAAGGATTTACTTTTCCAAAGAGCAGCGGTTATGTTGATTTAAATGTATAAATGTTGCATAAATATTATTTAAATTTAATGGATTTTGGGGATAAAATAATATTCAAATCGAATAAATGAGTGAATGAAAGTGCCTGGATTTAGTTTTTGTGTAGCTAAATAAATTTGTTTGCTGGCGAGCAGAAAGTCAGATAATAAATTATTCATTTAGGTTTTAAAAAGGATTTTCTATTTATTTTTGGCCAAAATATGTTTCCGTATTTTCATGAAGTGTATTTTTTTTATATACACACAAACGTACGTACGTACATATGTACATTTTTGTCACGAACTCAAAATGGTTTTCTGACTTTCATTGAAATTTCATTTACCTACATTTTGCTCGTCAACATTTGGTGAATGTTAAAATAAACTGATTAAATTAAAAATGAAAAAAATTTGGCGAATTAATAACTTAACAATAACCAATTAAATTTAAAAAAAATGTTAATATACTCGTAGTATGCACAATTCACAAACTAAATACAAAAATAAAAACAAAAAATGCTGGCAAATTAATAAGTGAAAAAACAAGAATTGAAAAAAATGAAATAAAAACAATACTTTTTTTTGCTAAACTAAATTAACAATTCAGAAAACAAATAAAACCAAATAAAATTTTGTCAATTAATTGATTAGCAAAAAACCAATCAAATTAATGAAAAAATTAATATAACACTCTCACAATTTAAAAACGAAATCAAAAATAAAAGATTAAATTTACCAAATTAATAAATTAACAATAACCAATTAAATTGTTCTTATAAAACCTTTTTGCTAAATTAAATTCAAAATTCAAAAACTACATTGAAAATCAAAATAAAAAAAATGTTGGCAAATTAATAAATAAAAAAATATGAAAAAATTACTTTATTTTTGCTAAATTATACTCACAACGAAATTAAAAAAGAAAACGGCAAATTAATAAATTAACAATAACCAATTGAATTAAAAAAAAATAATTTTGAATTTTTGTAATTTTTTTTTTTTTTTAATTTAAATCAAAAGAAAAAACATAAAAAGGTTTTGCCCAACTAATAAATAAAAAAATACGAAAATAATACTTTTTTTTTGCAAAATAAAATTCAAAACGAAATTAAAAATAAAAAATGAAAAAAGGAAATTGGCAAATTAATAAATTGACAATAGCAAATTGAATTAAAAAAAAATTGAATTTTGTTTTTTTTTTTCGCTAAATTCAACTCACAAATCAAAAATCACAATAAACATAAAGAATATTACAAAAATGCTAGCAAATTAAAAGGTTAATAATAACCAATTAAGTTAATAAAAAAAATTTTAATTAAAACATTTTTGCTAAATTTAATTCAGAACTCAAAACCTAAATCAAAAGAAAAAACATAAAAAAGTGTTGGCAAATTAATAAAAAAATATGAAAATAATACTTTTTTTGCTAAATAAAATTCCCAACGAAATTAAAAATAAAAAATGAAAAAAGGAAAAAGGAAATTGGCAAATTAATAAATTAGCAATAACCAATTTTTTGCTAAATTAAATTAACAATTCAAAAACCAAAATAAAAATAAGTAATACTAAAAATTCAATTCAAGAACCAAATCAAAAAAAAAAACCAAAAAGGTTTGACAATTTAATAAATACAATAATATAAAAAAAATTCTTTTTTTTTGCTTAATTAAATTCACAATAAAAAACCAATTAAAAAATTAAAAAAAAAAACTTGACGAACTAATTATTAAAAATTAATTTTAAAAAAATTAAACTAAATTTTTGTCTGGCGATATTTGAAACCAGAACTTTCTGTTTCGCATGCCCTGGCAGGCGTATCTCTCTATCCTCTCGGCTACTGCGAACGCATTGCCGACCTCGGAAAAATGATGATTTTGTTTTGTATGGATGTGAATTTCGAATTTCGAACACGTAACTATTTGGTCTTGCAATTCATAATAGTTGTGAGGTAGTTTGCAAAACAACATCTCGATATTGATGCTGCGCCATAAATAAAGAATGAAATCAAACCACCTGCTAGTTAAAATGTAAAGTCAGACAATCATCACAGCCCGCCTGCTACCTGTTTTATACAAAATATGGGTATAGCAAAACTCCAACGTAGGGAGTCATGGCGTATGAGTAACATTAATATTACATGTACTATATGTACATTTCAGCTTGCAACAATGAGTTGTCTGTAATAAATCACAAAAGACAGAGTACCACAAGCATATGTGATCTTTTTTAGGAAAAATTGCACAATTTCATACTATGTGCACATTCATTTTCTGCTCATAAAAAAAGGTCACAGCAATAAAAGCAACTTCTTTGTCTAACCATCTAATTTCATTATACTTATTCCAGTTTTTATACAATACAAGTAATTTATTTCGAAGATTCCAACTTGAAAGGCATGACACTAACCGCATGTATGTATGCACATACTATATGTTTGAGTCTCACCCAAGGGAGAAGTGAAGGAAAACATAAAATGGCTGTCATTCACTATCAGCCGTTGGAGACCCACAACAGGGATCAGCATCTATTGTTGTCGCTGCAGACAAAAAAAAAAAAAGAAACATAAATTGAACGGGCTATATGCAGGTGTCACCGTACCTTCTCCTTATTCTTTCTTCTTTTCTCTTTCTCCTTTCTACTCAAAATCCACACAGTCTCGAATTCCATATACCGTGATTGGCTTATAAATTTTTGATTTGCCTGCTCAGCGTGCGCCAGTCATGCCAGTGATTTGCTAATATCTACGTACTATGTACAATTCCAAGAAAATTTTCCAACCTTTCGAACATTTCAACAGCACTACCTCTAGCTAGCACATAAAGGCTACGGTAATGAGTTGAAAAAAAGGAATATCCATTGTTGTGCTACCAGTTTATACTGCATCGATGGGGAAAAGTATTTTCTTTCAACTCAAATCAATACAATAAAGACAGCAGCAGCGGCAGTAGCATAAGGCAATAGTAAACTTGTAAGTAAGGTTGTAAAGTAGTGAACAAGTTTACATATAATAGGTTTGCTTCTGCCATCACTTAGTACGAGTGTGTGCATAAGAGAAACAAATTTATACATATGTACGTATATAGTTTCAGATTAAGGTGCTTCAAAAAATATACAAAATTTCAATTTCAAAAATTTCAACGAGGCAAACGGCAATTTTTTTCTTTAATTTTCCTTACTGGTGCCTACCACTTGTCAATCTAAAGCTAAGTGCCCACGATAGAGCAAGTAGGCAAAATTTAATCAAAAACCTCGCTAGAGGCATGCGAGCACTCACTATAGCTCTTATACTAGAGATTTTTCTTCCACGTCTACAGTCTCTCGCAGGTAGAGCAAGAGCTATACAACTCGGCTCTCTATTTAACATATCAAATAGAGTTTTTTTTTATCTACGAAGACGTGAAAACTCTGCCGGGATGTTTTAAAATTTGTTAAAAAAATTAATAATAAAAGATAGCAACAACTTTCAAACTTGATAAATCAAACTAGAGAAAAGAAATTGATATTGGCAATTGCAATTAATTGAAATTCTACGAAACTTTCTCGGAACGCGTTGTAAATCTTTTCAGCACCAAACCTTTTCTCTTGCTTTCTATCGCTCTCAACATTACAGCCAATAATACACCAAAAATTCAATTTTAATTTTTTTTATTTTTATTATCACTCATAATAATAATGTCCTTTTAACAATTTTAAATACACAAATTTAAAAATTATTAAATTTGTTAATTTAGTTTCCTAGGATTTGTTTAATATCGGCCAAAGCAATAGAAGTTACAGCTGCTTTTACGGAGCTCCCCTCATCTCCTCAGTAGACTTCTCCTTACTAGACTTCCGCAAGACACGAACCGGCGACTTCTACGGCAAACAAGGAATGGCACTACGCACCTGTACTAAGTAATCCGTGTTGTTGCTTTTTTCAATAATTATTTAATAAAAAAAATTCCATTATGCTTAAAAAAATGTGAATATTGATATAATAAGTTAAAAAAATTAATATATGTATAAAAAGCTTATAAATATCAATCAAATCTGTGATATAAATAGTAGTTCCAATATTTTAATAATCAAAAATTATTCAAATCACTTTCCAATATCTGTGGTAACTCTGATTTTAAACAGGACTCTGCATTTGAAAAGAGATAAAAGCAAGGCTAGACATTAAAAGAATAAGAGGGCATAAGAAA
Source organism: Anomoia purmunda (assembly GCA_951828415.1). Taxonomy (NCBI): domain Eukaryota; kingdom Metazoa; phylum Arthropoda; class Insecta; order Diptera; family Tephritidae; genus Anomoia; species Anomoia purmunda. The sequence goes on from OX639993.1 coordinate 24,301,505, forward strand.
AGTTGAAAATCCCTAAACCAAACAGATTTTTTTTTTTTAGAATTTTCGAAACTTTCGAGAAAATTTCATTTTGAAGCCGCTTGTACTCCAAATTTTTCGAGATGCATATTTGCAATGTTATATTTTTTTCTTGGAAGTTAAATCTCGGCATTATATGGAAGATGGTCGAGCTCTGTGAAAATAAAGGGTCTTGTAGGGACGCTGCAAAAGTAGACCGTTAGTGACAGCAAACGACGCCATATTTTTCCCCACTCTTTTGACATTTCTCTTCAGTAAGGTTTGCCATTTCATCATGGAAAGATATACGATCCAACAACGAGTCGAAATTATTAAAATTTACTACCGATATTCGGAGTCAATGGCCTCAACTTTAAGAGCGCTACGTCCAATTTATGGTCGTCATCATTTCTGGCTGAATGGCTTCGTCAATAAGTAAAATATGCGTTATTGGACAGGCATCCCGAAAAAATTACGGTTTGGTGCGGTTTATGGGTCGGCGGTGTCATTGGGCCGTACTTCTTCCGTGATGATCAAGACCGACACGTTACTGTGAATGGGAATCGCTACCGCTCAATGATAACCGAATATTTTTGGCCCGAATTGGATGATATGGACTTGGACAATATATGGTTCCAACAGGACGGCTCCACAGGCCACACAGCGAATGTCACAATCGATTTATTTAAAACCAAATTTGGTGAACGTGTTATCTCACGAAATGGCCCAGTCAATTGGCCGCCTCGGTCGTGCGATTTTACGCCGTTAGACTATTTCCTGTGGGGCTACGTTAAGTCTATGGTCTATGCCAACAAGCCAGCGATGATTGATGAACTTCATACGAATATCGAACATGAAATTGCAGCAGTATCGGCCGATTTATGCTTGAAACCTGCGAAAATTGGGTTCAGCGTCTGGACTTCTGCGAGCGTGCCCGTGTTGCCCATGCAAAAGAAATCGAGTTCCTTACATAATGACATCGAATTAACTTTCACAGGAATAAAGAATTTAATTAATATCCCAACCCGTTTTTGTTTTATTTAAAAAAAACGTTTGTACCGTTCCTATTGCGCGTTTTGATAAAGCAACGGAGCCTTTTTTAAGGAGCAAGATAGGAAGGTATTTACCCGTTAGTTTTTTATTTACGATCTTTAAAATTTACCGGCAAAATACCTTCGGTATCCCAAAAAGTTTGGAGCCATATTTCTTTTGCACAAGTTGAGTTACCAATGCCCGGGTAGCTCGGACGACGCCATTTTATTGCATCCAATTTTGGCAGAAGATCATCGCAAAGAACAGTGGCTCCTTCGGCGGTATCAACTAAATCGAATGGTTTCTTGTGTCGACCTTCACAAAGAGAAAAAATTTGAGTATACCACTTGTACGACATTTGTTTTTGTTTTCGAACAGTGAAAGGAAGTTGTGGGTCCCAAAATCCGCAAGTCCAGTGAAAGTCCAGTTTTAACTGTTATTTCCTTAGTTTTTTTTTCATCCGCAATGGCATCGAATGATCGCTCTGGTTGCAGTTCATCTTCAATTAATTATCTTCTTAGAATAAACTGAAAAGGAAGCATGCCCGTACACTCAACAAATTAAGTACTCTAAGATTCATAAGTCGAAACTTAGTTTGACTATACGAAGTATCAACTATTATTAAAACAAGCAAAAATAAATACATCTTTTTATATGTAAATAACATACGATATAAAAGTTTTAGAACTGCTCAGAAATGGCGATCCTGTTTCTACCTAGTGTGAGACATTTGCAGGGAATATGTAGAACCATTTCTTCCTCCTCGTAATTCTTACAGCTTCTGCAGCAGCTTCGAGAAGGCATGCTGATTCTTTCTGCGACTTTTCCTGTTAGAGCTGCGATGATAAAAGGTATATCCTTTCTCCTATGGAAATACATACTACATGTTCTTTTCCGATCCTATTTCGGCTATGTTTGCTTAGAAATTCTATAAACTATGCTATGCTTCCAGTCTAAAAATGTGCATTGTTTTGCTTAGTTTACTCACCGCAAAACTTGCAGGGTCGTTTCCAGTTTTTCAAGGCTTCAAAATCAAACTCCAAAAACAAATGCCTATAATAAAATAAATCGCCAAAAATATCGATATCTAATTTTTGGGCAGGCGGGAAATGTCTGAAATAAATTCAAACTAATGTATTAAATACTTTTTACCACCAAATTCAATTTTTATGGTCATTGTTCAACTTTTTCGGGAATTGCTCAGGCCGAATACATATTTCACATGAAAGCAAACAAATAAAATTTAAATTCTAAAATTGCATTATCCACGCACTGTAATCTTCTGCAATTGCAATTTTATGTAAAACATTTCGGCTAGATTTTTTGTTTACGCTGTATGTTTTCATACTTCTTCACTCCATATTTATATTTTTGGTAGTGACCGCTAAAGATCTCTATTTCGAAATCTGTATCATCAAAAAGTATAAAATTTATTTTCCCATTATTTTTTGAATCACTCTAGTATGCCCCTTTTGCAATTTGCACGCCTAGCACGTTTCACAACGTTCGAACGCGACCAAAATTTATGGCTCAGCAAAATGTCTATGAAGCTTTCAATACAAGCCAAATAGCTACAGTTCGCTTGTGCTGGCTTTTTCGTAATTCTTTTCCTGATAATATTAAAATCTATCAAGTCAGCAATAGCTAGCAAAATCATACGTTACAATGGGAGTTTTAATGAGTTCGTAATGGGGATTTTAATGCATTTTGGGTTTGAGTTTGATTGACAGAGTTTTTGATATTGACATTCGTGTTGTGATAAGAGCATAATGATTGGAAAATGCCAGTAAAATTCTGAGAAAATTAGCAATTTGGCAACTTATGAAAGACACATTTATACATAGTTATATTTTTAGATGGTCAATCTGTCATTAAAGTTCTCGGAAATATTATGAAGTAGTAATATTAAATTTTGTAGATTTTGGTGCGGAAAAAAATTTCTTACAAACTCGCTAAGAATAGATTGATACCCATAATGTTCGGTCTCTACAAAATAGGTAGTTATAGACTCAGGCTTAGATAGACTCAGAGCGAAAAAAGAGAGATAGCGGCTCATTTCAGACGCCCAAAAGTTTTCTTAGGTCGCAGTGTCCCTTCGTTTCTGCTAGGCACACCTTATCTGCTATCTAACTTTCCAAACAAATTACGAGAAGATATCTTAGCTTTCTTATAATGCCATTTATGAAAAGTTAAAATCAGTTTCCACCTCATCATCCTCTAAGCAGTCGCTTCAGAAAGGGATCATTGCTGATATTGAGGCACATCGCATGGATTCCCATTAGATAGTGCCCTGTCAGCAACGCCATAATTAATGAGTGCTGTGTTAACAGTATAAGCTACCGGGACCTCCTCCCAAAGCACAGGGGTTACCAAGCTGATAGCAGGCCCATTCGTTTAGAATCAGCCGACCGGTGAGCAGAGAAACTCCGAAACCCGCTTTCGATCGCACTGCTAATGAACTAAGAGCTCTAACTGCCACTTGCCTATCAGAGTTAATATTCACTTCCCTGATAGAGGCAATGTAATTCGTCGGAAGAGAACTTATTTTTATTGGCACAACACCCAACAAGGCAGTTAGCCCCCAGGTAGGCGTCTGTCCTCAGGTTAAAGACGGCCTGCTCATCATATATTGTAGAGTTCGCGCTGCCACTCGGCTCCTTCCTTTGGGGCGATTTTAATTAAATACGATGCAGTGATCTGATAACCAAAATTTTTGTCCTCTCTAGAATGAATGTGGTATCAAGGTATACTTTATGAGCCATGTAAGGGGGCGAGTGGGTGCTCCCCGAACTGGACAAATACGGATAAGATTTGACATATATATAGCCCAGATTCTGACGTACCATCTACAGCGTTTCGAAAGGTAGTCGCCACCTGTTTAATTGTTAAATTCTATTAAATTAATAAGTTAAATCGATTACTGCAATATGATAATAAAAATATAAAGGCTAATTTTCAAACTGTTCTAAAAGAAGGTTACCATTTGTTTCAAGCTAAATTATATTAAATTAGTAACTTAAATAAAATTTTATAATACGGGTCTCAAACTACAACATTTGTGAAAGCTTTATTTCAAAAACATTTTCGCCAAATGTTGCCACCTGTGTAAAAAATTGAATCCAAATTTATTAAAAAATTGTTTTAAAAAGCCAATTAAATTACGTTATTAAGTTAAATGAAATATTGCGACATGTGATTGAAACGAATATTATTAAAGATGAACGCGTTTTCAAATAGGGTTGCCACTTGTTTAAAAATAATAACGTAATTAAATTTAATAAGTTAGCTGAGCTATTACAGTATTTCTGTGCAACGTAGAGTTTATATGAACATTTTTTTTAAAGGGTTGCCAACTGTTTAAAAGTGTTAGTTAAACTTAATTGATAAGTTAACTTAAAAACCACTGTTACCGATGTTATACGAAATAGGCTTAAGTTTCCTTAATTTCGGTAATATTTTTAAGGGGGGTTGCCACCTGCTCAAAAAGTTAATATAAATTAATGAGAGTAAGAGAGTAAATTAAATATTAAAGCATACGTGTAGAAGTAAAGGGGTTTAAGAAAGTTTCATATCCAAATTTTTGTGTAGAGGATCGCCACCTGTTTGAAATGGTTAAATTAATTCAATAAATAGCTAAGCTAACTTAAATATTATAGCATTGTTGTGAAATGAAAGGGTTTAAACGAGAACTATTTAAAAACATTGATACAATCTAAATGGTAAGATAACTGTAATTCAACTGAACTGATTTCAAAAATAAAGCGCGAAAGCTTAGTTTCAAAAATACTGTTGAGACTGCTTAAAAACTTTAATTCATTTGAATATATAAGATATACGAAATATTACAGCAAAGGTAAAAATTGATTGAGGCATAGGAAAGTTTATTTAATATCGAAAAATGATAGAGAGCTTGCTGACTGTTTGAAAAATTAAATACAAATGGATTTATAATTTTTGTAAATAAAAATTCAGAACAATTTTACATACCCTTACTGATTTGTCATTCATAGCTTAAGTACAAAATTAATAAAAAAAATTTTGTTTGGGAGTAGCTGTTAAAATTTTTGATATCGCATTACAGACTGTCCATCAAAGTCTCATTAATGCCAAGCACACACATATTTTTTACTTCATAATTTTTTGAAGTACTTATTTTGCATTTAGTGAATTTATTTCCACTTTTAAAACCAACCGTGCATCCATCCAAAAATGAATCCCAAACACTCACTTAAAAATGTACGCAATGCAATTAGTATCGCTTTAAGTAGTTAGAACGATTTGCCATCGAGGTCATTGCCGGTGTTAAATGTCAATTAGGTACTTGAGCGTCACATAATTCGAGCGAAAAATTATCAAAACACAAGCCTAACCAACATGCAAATCCACACAAGTTTACTACATACATACATATAATGTATTGTAGATATTTTTTTCACTCTCACAGCGAATAACAACAGCATTCAATCTAACACACACACACACACTTGCAAATTAAAGCAAACAAAAGTTCAACGCAAACTAATAATTTGTCCCACTTGACTTGTCAGAGTGGTGGGGTAAGCAAAATGTGGCAAAATGAGAGCAACCGCAAACTGAATTAAAACATATTCGAAATGGGCAGCGCACAAATCCCGCATATATAACTACTTTAAGCATGTGTATGTATGTGGCGTAGGGTTTGTGTCTATGGATTTTGTTTTATAACTGGCGGCAATTACAAGGTCAACAACGCCAACGGAGGACAGCGCCGCCACACTAGAACTCTGTCAACCGAGTGCTCATGCCAAGCACTAAATATGTAGATGCTAGTGGTTTTGATTTGATTGCCTTTTCAAGCCACCATTGAATTGGCAACGGCTCTGCTTTTGTGAACTAATCACGTGTGATGCTGTGCCACACATACACACGCACATGCATTCATATACTTATGTATTAGTGTGCATAGCAGTTTTGTGTGTGTGTAGAGAGAGAGTGTACCGGTAACTAATTGGCAATAAATGAAGTTCGGCATGGCGTATGAGTAATATGTATTTGTAGTTTGTATGGGGGGAATAATGAACTGCGAACTTATATCTGATGAGAATGATATAGAAAAGGAAGAAAAGTGTGCGGTTTTGTTTCACATAAAATAAGCTAAAATAAACGCAATAAACGTATTGGTTTATTTTGGGTTTAATTTTGATGTTAAAAGTTTTTACATAGCAGTACATTGTAAGGTTCAATTGGGTTTATGGCCTGTGAAAAAGTGTGAAATTATTTATTTGTTATCTTACTAATATTATGAATATAAAGTATGTTTGGCTGTTTGACGGACAATTACGCAAGCACAACTGAATGGAATATTATGAGATTGCATTTACAGAAACATAGACCATTACTTGGAATACACTGTATCTTATCTGAAACTATTCTTAAACCCAATATTTATCAACCAATTTAATTAAAATTCTGTACATGTGTTAACCATAGTACTAAGTTTGCCTTTCAAGTGAAATAACTATCAAAATTCATATAAAGGAATTATTGCCCTGAAATATTCGTGACATATTTCAGGTGCTTTTATAATTTTGGTTACTATCAACATTTCACCGCAATCCGAATACGTGTTGCTAGCAAAATTGTATGCCTGTGAAGCTATCGCTAAACTTTACCTACGAAGATAGACAAAAAATATACCCGGTAGGTTGCGTTGATGCCGAAATATTCATACATACATATATTAGCAACAAAATACAGTCAACAATTTGCAGTCGGGCAAGCAGGTATTTGCTGGTTGTGTAATAAATCAGGACTGTCGATTAATAACTCGAGGTACTCCCAATTTAGTTGAGAGATGTAATTAAATCGTATTCTGCCGAAAAAATTACGTTCGGTAAAAGAATCATTTAGAGTATCACCGTCACCATATCAACGTTATAAACGGCGTAAGTGTTTTTAGTATAGGAGTCGGAAAGAAATTTGTCTGTAAATTAAACAAGTAAAAACAGCGCTGTCTTCGGCTATGCCGAAGGCTTCATACCTTTCATGAATGGAAGAATAGTAAAAAACGTGTTATTGTATTACAATTTCGTATTACCTATAGTTAAAAGCGAAAATTTCCTTCAAATCAATAAAAATAATTCTAGTAAAGGCATTGTTATAAATTATTTAATGCTTTTCCTTATGTAATTAAAAAGAACTATGTTTTAAGAAGGGAATGGTTTTTGAATATTTTTAATATCGTATCGACGCTTGATATTCAACATTTAAAAAATACAAATAATTAAGTATTAATATGTAAGACCTACATATGTCGGTCTTTGAAAACAGTTATCAGATCCGTAAATAGTTCCCAAACGTTTAACGCTATGATTCATGTGATATTGCGCTGAGCTTATTACTTTTCGCAATAAATATTTGTCCTGAATTTATCTTGCCGATTTACACTGTGAACTCCGATCTTGATGAATACTAATATATAGCTAATAATGGTTGATGTTTGTGCAAAATTTCAAGCCTTTAGCTGTTTAAATGGAGGAGTTATGGTGCAAAATGCTATATCTGAACAATCGGTTGTATGGGAAATATATGTTATATTTCTCCGATCTTCATGATTTTCAATGCTGATACGTAGCTAATAATGGCTGATATTTCTGCAAAATTTCAAGCCTTTAGCTGCTTAAATGGAGGAGTTATGGCGCAAAATTCAATATCTGAATAATCGGTTGTATTATATGTTATAGTCACCCGATCTGGCCGATTCCGACAAATGTTTAATCATTTGTATAACGACACCTGCTCACCAAATTTCATCAAAATGGCTCTAAAATTGAGGGACTAGTTTGCGTTCAAACAGACGGACAGACGGACAGACGGACAGACGGACAGACAGACGGACATGGCTAAATCGACTCAGCTCATCGTCCTGATCATTTAGGTATACTTTTTGATGGGTCTATCTCTTCTCCTTCTGGCACTTACAAACATCGGACCAAACTTAATATACCATTTCATTCTCATGAAAGGTATAAAAATAAGCATTTATTCCAGCTTTTACCTACGATCTAACCTTATGAATTCAATTGTACTTGAAAAGAAAATAAATAAATGTCATCAAAGGTAATAAGTTTTATTTAATTTTTTTTTTTGTTTTTAATTTGCGTCCTCACCTAGCAACGCCGTGTACCATGGTTCAATCCTTGGTAAAGTCTAGAAAGAAAGAAGTCTGATGAGCAGATGTGGTGATTTTCGAAATAGCAGCTATCACTTCTACCACTTTAAAAAATAGCTGTTTTCTCACTTCTCACTGGCCTCGAGCTCAAGAAATTACACTAGTTTCCAAATATATAAGGCCAAAAAAATTAACAATTTTTTATTATCTAAAAAAAAACATTTCGTGCTAACCTTTTCATATATACCATTATAGATTTTTAAAATTTTTTATGAGTGGGAATTTAGTTCATAAAAGTGTTCTTATAAATGTTAATACCAAAAATGTTTTTCATAAAAATTTAATTTTATTAAAGTCAAACAAAAATTTCTTTAACCTTTGAAAAGTCACAGCTTGAACTTTCAACTTTTTTTCTCAAGACTTACAAACTACATCTTTCAAAATTTTAATATATATTAAGGAAAGTTTAAATTTCATGAAAATAGTTTTGTTTTTGATAATTCAATTATATTAATATATTTTTTAATAATATAAAAGCTTTGAATTTTTTCTTAAAATTTTATGGAAATGACTTTTTCTTGTAGGACTAATAGTTGTCGAAATAAAAATTCTTTAAAAAAGGTATTTCTTTCATATTTACAATTTTCAATCGCGCATATCTTGCAAAATAAAAAAAAAAAACTCCAAAATTTGTTGGCACAGTTATTTAGCACCCCAGTTTTACAAAACTACAAAGCTCTGGCAAATATTTTGATTCACCATTTCCCTTTCTTATGGAACTACTCAATAAGCAATTTTTCGTTAAATGCCCACAGGTTACTCATACGCCCCGTCACACGGCTGTCATCTGATATTATATATAGGAAGTTCGTCGGGGAATATGGCACATATTCCACAAAATCGACCAGTATATTTGTTGATAAGGTTTTCATTTATTATATTTTATCAAAATAATGTCATGCATTTAGCTGATCGTTCTTTGAAGTCCGAAAAATGAGAAAGTAACATATTCCTTTATATTGATATTGACATCGAAAATATAATATTATCTGAAATTTTATTAAACATTGTGCAAAATTATGGATAAACCCCTGAATATTTGCTAAATCAACAATCCAATTAGAAAATATTGCTCCCTCAAATTATAGGAAATTTTATTACCTTAACATAAATAGGAAGAAATTTGAAATCGGTCAGAGCCAATATAATTAAGTGACTGTCTTACGTTTTTACCTTCTGACTTCATATTTTGACAGAATATTTTATATTAGGATTTATAAAAAACGTTGCTATTTTTAAATTTTGTAAACTTTTGTAATTTTTGATTACTGGATTATTTCCATTTTTTCTAATTATTTTCAATCCCTTCACTACTATGGGTTTTCAGTATACTCAGTATACTTATATTTTTCCATTACAGTAGAATCTTGTATTAATTTTTTCGAATTATTCACTTTTCTGAGCGGTTTTCTAAATTACAAAAAAAAAATTTAATAATAGATACAGATTTTTTTAAAATAACTTGCTAACTTTATTTAAATGAATTACTTTTCATCATCATTTATTTCTTAACATAGATTTAATTTGTTTTTGGTTATTATTGGTGTCTAGTTCACAGTGGCTCTTGACAATTTTCATTCATCGAAACTTAACATTAACTTTTATAGGGTGAAAAAAGCAGTCGAGACTTGCTTGTTTTTTCTTTTATGTTCCGAGAAATACACATTCCCTTGTGGAATATCTTGCTCAATAATTGCCCCGCCTATCGCATTATCAGACACTTCAGAGGCTTTGTTATTTTCCGAAATTTTTAGAAATTCAACTTAAATGATGAAAAAATGGAAGGATAGTTGCAGGGCAAAGTGTAGATATGAAATATTCAACTTTTTATAAAGCATCATAGAAACCCCTTAAGCTTTAAGGGCCAATAAACAAACATAGACGTGCTGGAATACAGGATTGAAATCTACTATAGTGACTCTGTTGCAAAACTGCTTTTGTGCAGTGTTATTAATATTCTTCGAGAAACTAATGACAAATGACATAAATTCTTTGATATTTTTGCTTGCTGTCTAGGTCAAATCAAAATAAAAGAAAGATTACATTAATGTGTGCAAACTTTTGTACTACTCCAAGTTGTCTGCCCCTTTAGCTTTTCATTTAGTCATTTATTAACTGTGGAATCACTTAACTTTTCCCACAGCACCCGTAAAATATATGTACATAGGATTTACTCATTCCCTGCGTTACACTTCAGCTTCCATCTTTTAGTAACTTCCCCTTGCTGCTTCTTAACTTGCACTGCTTTACACTTTGAAATTGACCTTTTCTCTTGACCTCAATACGCATTTATGCTTTCACACTTTTTGCACTCCTCCATGCCAGTTGGCATCGAAATACACTTTGACATTGTAAACATTCAAAGAAACATGCAGAATCTGATATGTACTACATACATACATGCATACAAATATATTTGCACATAACCAGCTACATGTAAGCACATTAAGTAAGTATATTTGAAAGTATACTCCAAAGTATTTGCTCAGTCAGCCATGTACTGCTTAGTATCTGTGACGCCCGCCTTAAGCGCCAAATTGGCGCAGTCATAAAAGTCAACTGGAAATTTCCCTTTCACTTTCTTATAAATTATTGCCCAGTTTCTTTGGTTTCCTTTTACTTGGAAAATTCAATAGCTTTCTTCGTTTCTCCTTTATTATGGTTCAGCTGCTATCTTGAATTCGTTTTGGCAATTTCCTTTTATTCAGCACACAAATAGCACAAAAATCATTGCTTTGCCGGTCACAAAATGACTGCAACTTACTGGAAATACAAAGTAAGGAAACAAAGTGTCTGGTTGGCGCGCATGAGAACCTATGCAGTGCACATAAGGAATATTTTGGAATTTATGTTAAAAGAGACTTCTCTTTGGCATCGGCAAAGTAATGATTTTTTCTTGGAAGTCATCTTTTTCACCAGAAAGGACTACGTATCTAACTAATTTTAGCTATTTATGAGTTAGTTATTTTTGTCCAAGGTCACAAATGACTACATAAAATTTATAGTAGTGATATCTTACAGCTTCCAAATTATTACATTTATATGTCTATTTCAAATGTTTCGTTGCTTCCCTATAGAACAACGTCAGACCTAGGCTAAAAGTAAAGCTGACCATATTTTTTCATTCAGATATTAAAATTTCATTCTATGGAGCTGATTGCCGCTCCTGAAGTATCCTGAATCCTATAATAATCCCATTTCAATACCCACGTAACACTCTTTTACAGTTAACTAAACCAATTAAATTTTATTCATGGATGCGATGTCCTAAAATGTTTAAGTTTTAGCAGCGATACAGAATAATAATTATTTGATCGTTGAGTTTTAAAAAAGTCATCCCATTTTGATAAGAATTGTAAAAGACTTCTGATAATAATTATGAGGGAGAGAAATCTTTTAAGTTATCGATCAACATTATTTTGAGAGTTAAATGCTTTTCATAATAATTATAAGTGAGAACAATTTTTTAAATCAACATTAAATATTATTTTTACATTAAAATTATGAATAAGAAAACTTTTTTAAGCCTTGAAAGATGCAAATATTCTTGAAGCACTTAGGATTGGGTTCGGGACCGATTCGGAACTAGTTTAAAATCTATTCGGGATCACTTTCGGGCAAGTTCATGACTCCACGGTCTTAGTGTTTTATTGTTTTTTGACATAGAAGCTTGACTGATAATTATTATTAAAATATTTTTTTAAAATAAATCTTTGAATAACAGGTACAGATTACCCGAAAAATGTATATCTACTTAACTATAATAGTTATGGATTAATTTGTACTCTTTCCTCTTATAATAGTTATGTCTCTAGTTTTTGGTGATATTCCAAAAAATCGTTGTAGAGAGTTCATGTGTTCGAAGATGATTTGTTTGTTTTTTTTTTTTTTTTTTAATTATCGTGCACTCGAGTGAAATAACGTTATTTCAAGAGAGAGAGAGGAGAGAGAACCACGGTAGCACAAAAAACACCATTTATTTCCAGAAATAAAACATCAGCTATTTATAAACAGTTAAAATTGATTGTAAAAATTTGATGTGGCTATCTTTATTTAACAAAAGCAGGGAAAAATAATAATAATAAATATAATAGGACCACAGAAAATCACCCAGAAATTAATTATCCAACTGAAACTTGCCAAAGTGCTCAAATAGCTCAGATCCGTTTGGTTAGCGTAAGAAATTTTTGTTTAAGTAAAAAGAAAATGAAAACTAAAAACTAAATAAATATCTTACTCAGCTTGTTTTCGCCGTGTCTGTGTGATACAAATCTTTCGATCGATTTTACGCTAACTTCCACCTGAGCTAGAGATTTCAAGTTTCCAGAATAAGATCTCGATGGCAATGTGATGTTAAAATGCAGTCGGTAGATGGCACGGGCATCGAAATTTTTGGACCGATTTGATTGAAATTCAAAACATAGATTGCTTATATTAAACGAAATAAGTATGCTAACATTTTACATAACCGGTGGCGCAGGGTTGCAAATATTCTGCATTAAATTTTCTTAATTTTAATATTTTCATTGTTTGCTTAATTGTTGTTCTTCAGTGCCACTTCTTCTTACCGAAAACAGTTGCCAGCTCAATTTGACAATTTTCTCAAATTCGTCCGAATTTTTCTCAGGCTAATGAGAACCCCAAAAATCAATAAAAAAATACAGAATGGCTAAAAAAACAGACCTGTTGAAAATCGCTAGAATCAATTCATCAACACAGGCTGCACGAATTTTGCAATTAGTGACTCAGCATACGACCTGAGACGAACTTTAAAACATTTTTCTCAACTCACTTTCGTTCTTGTCTATACAGGTGGTTTTTTGCAACCGCTTCAAAAGCCAGCAAAATTGAAATTCTCAGCATACGAGTAATAGGGTCGATACTCGGAATAAAAATTTCCCAAATGGAGAGAAATAACTTGACGAAGTTCTTGATGTTTATTAGAACGACTTTCTGATTATGAAATTTAGTTTGTAGATAAATCGGCTTCGCTTGTGTCATATTCAGTATCATTTATCGTTTTTCGAAAAACTTATACGCTAGGTGGCGCTGGGGTTGTGAGATTTAGAAAACCGATTACATTGGTATTGCGAATTTAAATAATTTACCCAATGAAGAACAACTTGACTGACCTGACTTACTTTGAAAAGAAATAATTCATCACAAAAAAATACCCCCTAGGAGGCGATGGGATCATAGTGCATGGTTTGAAAAGCCATATCTATGGTTCAAATTTACTGATATTTTGTGAGATATCCTACTTATATATTAAAGGAAAGAGATACAAAAACAATTTAGCGGAAAGAGAAGATTTTTTGTGAACTACTGCCCGAAAATCTAAACCAGAGCTCGTTCTTTTTACCAGGAAGTACAAGATTCCTAGCGTACCCTGCCTTTGATCGGTAGCACTCTGTTCGTATCAGGGTTTAATCTTGGATAGAAAGCATTCTTGGAAACAGAGTTTTGAGGAAAGAAGACATGAATTTTCTTATACTGTTGTAGGAGGGCATCTCACCAAGAACAATTAAATGGTTATATTTATTGGTAATATAACCGACACTTTTCTGGTGGATGGCCTCGAAAGTCGTGTGGCTGGAAAGGGCACAAAGAGCATTGGGCGTTGATATATACTAGCCGGATACCGGTAATTGACATAGATAGAGATATGACTGGCTCCGGTTAGCTTTTTGATTTTATGTGACGCTTGCGCAGAGCTGTTAAAAGTGGATTAAAATTAATAATCAATTGAATTAATATATTTTTTTAATTAATTCGATTATTAATTTCTTTTCGCAATTCGTTGATTATTTAATGATTGACATTTAATTTAATCAATATTTAATCATGATTAAAGGGAATTAATTTAGTTTGAAAAATTTATTTACAGATTAAAAAAATTTAATTAAAAATTTAGTTTGATTAAAAATTTTGATTAATTTAGATTAAAGTGAATTAAATGGTTCATTAGTTAAAAAATCATAATTTATTCTTATTTCATGACCGTCAGCAATGATAATGAAAGTGGTTACTATAAATCATATGGTGAATTCAATAATAAATAAATAAATAATAACAAAATATAGTCAGTACAATAATTCAACAAAAATTTAAACAAACAAATTCAACAATATTTCAATAATTTCAACCATAAAGATGACGAATTCAATTATTTGCTTTTAGCAATACTAATTTTTCAAATGAAAAATCGTTCAGAGCATTTCTTCTGGCGCCATTGATAATTCCTGCGAAAAAGAACAATCTCTCCACAGGCGCTTAGGATGTCAGAGGCGTATTAAAATAGAGCGAAGCTTGTTTTAACAAGTCATATTGCTCAATTTTTTATTGGGTTCGCAAGATATGAATATAACTGCTAACTGATAATGCTTTCAAGCTCTACTTTACTATAACCCAAGCTCTGTGAAGTTGTCGTTTCCTCGTCAGCATCTGTAATAATAGAAACTAGTAATTTTTTAACGAAAGTAACTAACTTATAATTACTATTCTCTTCCAAATCAAAAAAGACGATTTCATCCTTATTGTTAGGACAACTCTGCTTTGTTGGAACAATAAATTTAGTTTTTTTTAACTAATGCAATATTAATTGCCATTTAATCCAAATTAATCAAAATTTTTAAACAAACTAAATTTTTGATTAAATTTTTTCAATCTGTAAAATAATTTTTAAAACTAAATTAATTCTCTTTAATCATGATTAAATTTTGATTAAATTTAATTTCAATCATTAATTAAAAAGGAAACAGCATTTAATTTTAATTTAATCAGTTAATCAAGTTGTGAAATTACTTTAATCAAATTATTAATTATTAAGATTATTAATCGATTATTAACAGCTCTGCGCTTGAGTAGTTTATTTTGCAGCATTCCTTTTAAATTTGCCTCACATAAGAAATGCACAGAAAAATTTGGTAAACATCTTCCCTACAGCAAACCGCTTCGTGGGGCAGCTGTCTAATTTTGTATAGTTAATTTTAATTTTTTTTATATCCGCAATTAGAATTTTACTCAGACTTAAAGTGCTTATTACTAAACTAATTTGTTACTTTAGCTCACTGCAAAAAAAAAAAGCTAAATTTGCCACAAATAATGCTAATTACATAATAATTAAAATAATCGCAAAATATGCCACCAATGATAAGTCGAAATTTTAGAGATAGCAAATAAAGATACAAGAAGTGGAAACTTTGAAATGGCAAAACTTTTTAGGCAGCACAAAATTCTACTCAATTAAGCAGCTGCAGAAGGAAAGTGTTACAAACTATCCGGTCCAAGCACGCAGCTGTTATCTCTCACTTCCTCGCCGCAGTCCAAACGACGCTTCCCCCTTTTTGCAACAGCGCACCAACAGCTTCATTTAATTACACCATATGAAAAAACCACGAAATTAATTCCGAAACTTTTCAATTTATTTGCACCATGGCACGCCATGAAAACATTTGAGTCTGGAAGTGGGCTACCAAAGTGCTCACCAACAAAATGTTTCGAATAAATAGTCAAATATGCGCGCTACCAAAATTCAACCTAAACATTTCGAGGACCAACACTTGCGCATTTCATGGATGACGGCAAACTACATATTTATATAGTAAATTTGTATCTTTGTGGAGTTTTGTTTTTTTTTTGAGCAACAACCAAATTAAAATATTTTCTAGCTTGGTGCATTTTAAACATTAAATTTGTATTTCATGTAACTAAATATAGGTCGTATTCCAAACATCTCTTCTTTTATGTTGCATAAAAATTCAATAGCTATATCGATTTACCGTAGCGCATTAGAAGAAATAGCGTTTGCATGTTTACTATGGGAGTATATGGAGAACGAAGACTTCAAAGCAAATTTTCATTCACCATTTTTAATTTTTTTTTTTAATATGCCACTCTTCTAGCAAACGCGCAGAAATGCTCTTAACTGAGCTCCCATTGGTGCTGAATTAAGAAATTAACAACTAAATTTTTATTTGCTGATATAAAAGGCGTCGGATTTTCATCTAAATAAAATAGTGTTATGTAACTGTCATAAACGAGCGCTGTTGGGCTGCGGCAAAGATGTTATGAGCTGTTTTCATATATTATACATACATTTGCATATGTTTTTTATTCATTTTCTTTCTGGTGTTTGTTGCTTGTGTGTAGTATTTCTTTAGTGAAAGTTCTGAGTCACCAATGACAGTATAGGCAAAGCAAGTTTTAGATAACATTTCAATCAAAACGTTACACAGCAATTAAATTAATTACGAGCTCTCATAAATAAGGATATTTAATTTTCATTCGTTTTCAGACCAACATTATGAAAATAAATCAAACAAATAACAATTAATTATGAGTAATAATAATAAATAAAAGTACAAAAAATGGTTGTTATCTCCGATTTATAAAATAAAAATCAAAAATAACTGATATTTTTTTGAATTTTCGATAAAAATTGCAAAAAAAAAATTTTAAGATTTGATTCTCGGTGAAAAAAAATCGATTGATATATTATATTTGGTGGTAGAAATTTTCTTTCGTAGTTAATTTTTCAATGACAAAAAATAAAAGTCAGTGACTGATTTATTTACTATAATTTTTTTTAGATTTATAATTTATTTTTTACTTCTATTTTATAGATCAAAAAGATAATTATGATTTTAAAGATAAAAATTAAAAAAGAGTTGTTAGATTAGTAAAATAAAAATCGAAAATAACTGTTATTTTTTTTTAATTTAGCATAAAAATTGCAAAAAAAAATTATTTTTAAATATGAATCTCGGTGAAACTGGTAAAACATTGCTTTCTTAGTAAATTTTCCAGAGACAGTTTTCAGAAATAACTGTTATTTTCCATGCCTGCAAAATATATTATTTTGAATGAGACAATTTCGAACAAGGCGAATTCATTTGAGGTAATATCAGTAATACAAATACAAACATTTGCATATATTTTGTTTTTGCTTTTGCGGTTTGTGCTAGTCCTCTATAATCACATTTTTCTTATGTTGTTGACAAAGTATATAAATTTTTTTTATAAAACAAGTTTAATATATCTTGACTCCTGATATATATATATTTATTATATATATTAAAAATCTAAGGCCGAAGCCAACTAAGTCAGATTGGTCCAGTGGGTTAATTAAAAAAAATAATATTTCGGGCTATATGACCATTATGTAGCCGAATTGGGCCGTAAATAAGATAGCGGGATAGCGGTGGCGCTTCCGGTGAAAACCCCCACATTAAGATAATAGGTATGTATATTGTTTTCTTTCTTGCCTTAAAAACGGATAAACGCTGCAATACAAAATACTTTTATGAAAAATAAATGCGCTAGGTGGCGCTAGAGACGAGTTATTCAGAAAATCTCTATATGTGATTCGGTTGTGATCGAAAGCCTGATGATTGGTAGAACTTCTCTTACAATTTGTGGTGTGCGTCCTGATTTTCTAACAAAAATTGAGTGACTTACAGTGTTTCACCGACTCCGAACGGCAAATGTTCTTTTGTGCGAAGTTTTTTCATGGCAGAAATACAATCGGAGGTTTCCATTGCCTGCCTAATTTGATGTTACTTGCCTCGCCACATGCTACATACTCGGTTACAGCGACCGTGACAAACACTTTTATGAAAAATGGATACGCTAGATGACGCTAGAATTGACTTATTCAGAAAATCCGTATTTATAATCCGATTTTGATGACATTTGCATAGTGCTGTTGCAATAAAAAATACTTTTATGAATAATTAATGCACTAGGTATCTAGATTATGAAAATCTATGTTCTGTATAATGGAAATGAGGCGGGAAATACTTTTACGAAAAATCTCTCCGCTAGATGGCGCTAGAATAGAAAATCAGTATTTATATTTCGATATTGATGATATTAGAAAAGTATGCTGTAGGTGCGATTAGAAAAGCTTTTATAGTCCGATTAAAATAACATTAAAATCATATACTGTATACTGTATTTGCAAAAAAAAAATATTGAAAATATGTAAGAAAATCCATTAGATGGCTCTGCAGTCGAGATTTCCAGAAAATCCATATTTATAGTTCGACTTAGCTCAAATCTGTTAAAAGCTATTAAAAACAATGTCCCTTAGCCAATGTCAATATAAAGTTGACTCTTGGGTTAGTTGCAGCAATATTTCGTAGATATCCTATTCAAAATTATGCCAAAATATTGCTATTAACTTTAGAGTCGATTTCATCTTTACTGTAAAGACATTGTTTTTAAATTCATCGAAGCTGCATTTTTAGCTTTAAAAATCTTCTGTAAGTATATGGAAATGTAGTAAGCAAAGTAGACAAAGTCGCGGGTATCAACTAGTGGGTTGTGAATCTTTGCAATTATACTAACTACTGGGCGCCGTAGGATAAGTTAGTTTGTATTTCACTTCCCATACTTTCACTGGACGACAACTCAAGTGCCCAGTGGCTGGGAAAGTGATAGCAAATAAACCACTACGTGTGTACAAATAAATAGGCGACAATGTGCGAAATTGCGACTAGCATGTGACGTGGAAAGTTGTTGCTTAATTGACACCTTCTCAATTGAGCTTACAGCTAAGAAGAATACCAACAAAAGGTAAAAATAGTATATAATGAAATTTCAACATATATTGAGGAACAAAACACATATTAATTAAATAAACACACCCATTTACATGTACGTGCTATTAGTATATTTGTATGTAGTACATATATGATTACCACACACGCTACGAAGGATCCTAACCACAAGTGTGGCCTCCGGCAGTAAATTGCAATAGCTGAATAATATCTTAACACAACAGCTGTTGTACAATAAGAAAAATGTGATTCAAGCGTCAGTGTGTGAAACTGCATAATATGTACTCATATTAGGATGTAGTGTATGTATCCCTGGTATGTATCAACGGCAATTTCATATTTGCTCTAAGTAACAAGGCAACTTATCATTTTGATGCTTATAAATTACTTATCGCTGATAACTGAACTGCTCCGTGTTGTCATCATTAATAAATTACAAAAACATTGCTTGTGTTAGAGACTAATATGGAAATTGTAAGTGTGTTAGAATTTTTGCCTAAACTACTCAGCAATGTCTTGTAGGGTACGTTGGATCTTAGGTAACACCTGCGAAAGAGACAACTTTGAGGATCTGCTACTTATGAGGATGCACGGGCTATTTCTTTTTTGTTGTGTGTGCCTCTGATGCTACTCACATACATAGCTATTGGAATGAAGTGCCGTACTTTTAATAAATTTACTTGCTTTAAACACGCCGACAAGTAAAGCAACCTATTTTAATAACCCTGCAGTGGGAGGTCTGATTTGCGATATAATCTGCAGTAATAATAATAAACAAAATTATTCATTACTTAACGAAGTGGACATTTTCGTTTATTAATAAACACCTGTTACCAAAAACTTTTATCATTTCGAACGCTGATCCATATTTTATGTTGAAACAAAATTGCTTAAAAATGTCTAATAATGTTGTGTGGCTTGAGAATAAGCTATCTTTTATATAAAAATCTCGTGTCGGGGTGATTGTGGTCGAACTCATTCGAAATGGCTTGACCGATTTACATATATGAAATTTTGTATGTATATTTGGTAGGTATGAGAATAGTCAGTAGAGTGTAATTTGTGCTTGGGGGAGGGTTGCCACCTGTTTGAAAAATCGAATTTAATTTAGGTACGTCTCGGATGAGAAGGTTCTATCCTATATTTTGGAGAGGGATGCCACTTATATGAAATATTAAAATATGGTTGTCAAACGGTTCGTCTTTTGGGAGAAGGTATCAACTTATATTTTGGAGAGTTATATGGGCTATAGAAAAATGGGTGCCAAACTGTTCGATTCATTGATGAGAAGGTTTATAGCATATAGAGAGTTGCCACCTGCTTGAAAAGTCGAATTTAATTAAATTGTATGCTACACAAGTTATATTAAATACTCAAATATGGGTGTCAAACACTTCGTTTACGTGAACACCTCTGTCAGTTTAAACCAGTATAGTAACGCTTCATTTATCATATAAATTTAGTTGAATTTAAATTACAAATTTTTCTAATAATGGTTCCTTAAACGATTTTCGTTTGACGCCAGTAGAGTAGAATTTCCATTACCTTACCAATTAAATGGAATCAACGGTGTTTAAGAGGTGGCAATCCTCATCAAACATTTTTTTGTACAAAGTCTTTCGTTTCAGAGTAATACTGTTATATTTCAGTAAGCTTACAAATAGCAATACTTATTACTGTTTTTAAACACGTGGCAACACTTCTAAACTATACTTTCATATCTAAGTGGTTTTAAGTCTACTTGCATCGAATTCCATGATGTGATACTTCCTTTAACTTAATTTAGTTTAATTTAAGCAGGTGGCAACCGCCTACAAAAGTATTTTTGAAAAAAAGTTTTTTTTTAAAACTCCTTCGTTTGATGACCATATTTCAAAATTTCATTAAGCTTATTATAATTTCAATTAGCTTTTTTTTAACAGGTGACAACACTCTCCAAAGGTATTTTTGAAATTAAGTTTTCTTAAAACTCCTTCCTTTGATACCCATATTTCAATATTTGATTTAAGGTATTATAATTTTAAATAGTTTTTAAATCAGGTGGTAACACTCTCCAAAGGTAATTTTTAAATTAAGTCTTCTTAAGCCTTTTAGTTTGGCACTCAAATTGTGTAATTTTATTTATTTTTTAAGCTTAACTTAATTTGCATTTAAACAGGTGGCAACCTTTTTTCAAAATATTTTACAAATTAAGCTCTCTTAAGTCTCTTTCATGTGTATCAACATATTACAGTATTTGATTTCACTCATTGCTTCAATTGAACTTAACCTTTTAAGCAGGTGGCAACTTCCTTTGAGTGTCGATTCTATGGTGACCCATATATCGGACTTTATACATATGTACATATGTGTCAAATCTTATTCAGATCTCTCCAGTCGTTATGTAGCAATATGTGTTGTAACTTATTTATTTAATTCACTATAGCTTTCTTAACAAGTGACAACTCTCCAATAAAATATAACCTATGTGTTAATGCAGGGTATAGCGCTCCAAATTTTGTACAATTCCCTCCAACCGTTTGGGCCTGAAAAGGTAATAACATATTCACACAAAAACATTCACATTTATAATATTATTTAGTCGGATTCACAAAATTTGACGCAAAATTAAGTAAATTTGAGAAAAACGAGCGAAATTAAAAAATAAACAACAAATAAATAAATACGGCAAAAATTGGCATACAAATTTCAAAATTCCAAAATATGTTAGCACGTATTACACTGCGTAACAAAAATTAAAAAAAAAACCTGCGGTCATAATTTTGTTAATAGTTTTTATTAACATTAATAGCAGGCTTACGAACTGTGTTTTTACTTTTTTTTGATTGGCTCTAGATCTTGAGATAAACGAAACTTAAGAAATTAATGAAAAAAAATTATATGACCCAGTTCCAGTTGTATTAATTTAATTATTCCTCAATAAGTTTTGTTATATAAGTTATTAAAACAAGTAGTTCGTTGGTTTAAATATTTTATTTCCGTTGCAAGAGAGCAAGGGCAGCCGGCTAAGTCGGGTGAGTTAATAGAACTAAACATTAATTCGACGACTTCGCCTAAATACCTGAAAACTCTTACAGTCCCAGCCAGCCGCTGCACGTTATCGACCGCGTGACGTGTAAATGCAATTAAATTTGAAGCCTGGCTAAGCTTTGTTAATGTAGTCAAAATTTTTTTGGGAAATCATAAATCACCAGACTATACAAAACTAGTTGCTGATATGGCTCTCAATTTTCGCAAACTAGGAGCTTAAATGAGTATTAAATTAAATTATTTACATAGTCATTTGGACAAATTCCCGGATAACCTAGGCGATTACAGTGAGGAACAAGGTGAACGGTTCCACCGGGACATACAAATAATGGAAGAAATATACCAAGGTCGATGGGACGACCACATGATGGCAGACTACTGCTGGAACTTAATACGGGATTGTCCTGAGCAACGACATCATAGGAGGCCCGGTCCTCGAGAAAAAGTTTTTTGTAAATTTTTTAAAATTAATTCATGAAAAGAATATATTTTTTTTATATTTTTTTATTATTTTTATACAGGCGCGCAATTAAAATATAATTCAAATCCATATTGGTATTTTTAATTAGGTTTTTTTCATGAAAGATTTAAAATTATTTATCTGAAAAACTAGAGCCAATTCGGCAAAACTTTCGTAATCAGCGCCCCCAAATTACCCTAAATCGACTTAAAAATCTCCGACCGCAAAATTTTGTTCCGCAGTGTTATCTGAGACTAGCTCAGTTAACATAAGCGACCATCTCTAGGCTAACCTGGGTTTAGTGCGAATTACTGCGTGGAAACCATAGTTGCATCCACAAAGATATACTAATTGAGTGGCGTCAAGTCACAACAAAACAAACAAACAAACTACTTAAAATGCAATTAATGCAACTTTTAATAAAACTGTTTTTGGTGCTGGGGAAACTTCTCAGTTTATATTCCGTATCTTGGCGTCAATGACAGCAACTCGTTGCTGCAACGACATTCAGTTTGAATTGGGGCAACACCTGCCAATGAAACTTTCTGAAGACTATACACATACATTTGCTCAATATATACACACACACACACATACATGCATGAATGTCAGCAGGTGTTCGTAACGCGACTGCAAGTGCAAACAAATTTATATTTAGAAACGGGGGCGAGGAGTTAAAGTAAATTTATTTAGTTTTGCACAAACAACAAGATTCAACAGACAACGCTAATATTCGGCATCTTTTACCATGAAAACGGAATGCACGTAATATAAGTTTTACTGTTTTTATGAATTGGGTCAAGGATTTACATTCTGCGCTCAAAGGTTTCCAACCACTGCACAACTCACAAAAATCTCATATTCCATTCACCCACAATATTGTTTGAATCAAACTTTTCTTTTTGTTTTGTGTCACATTGATTTTTGATTAACAGTTTTAATCGTATGAGTTTTTGCTGTTTATACGATTCACTTGAGCTGTCACATTTATGTCAAACTTTTCAATTAATGTTGAATTTTTTGATACATATTTTGGGTGAATGAATCTGATATATGAATCATATACAGTTGTCGCCTTTGTAGGGAGGGGTGGAGAAGTTGCAATTTCTCAGAAACGGGTAAACCTATCGAAACCAAAGACTCACCTCCCACATAAATTGGAATCTGATATGTTCTAAGACGCGCCCACCACTAACGCAAAGATGTATCTTAAATTGAAATTTATAAGTAAGTAAGTACTAAGTACTTTCCGATTGTTAAAATAAAAATCGGAAATAGCTTTTATTTAAAGAGTTATCAAATAAGATGCACAGAATAACTGTTAAAGACTGCTCTTAAAATCAGAAACTGTAGCTGTGCGTTATAAAAGAATCAGATATCCATAAATATGGAATTATCATGACTCGCTACCAAATATACATATTATCAATTAAAAATGATGATCAGTCACAATTTTTTATAAAACGTTTTCCGTTTACCCTTCAGAAAGTTTTTGCATAAATACAAAGTGACTTTGAAGCGGACCTGCTGTTCCTTCTGGTTATTTCTAAACCGCCTTATTACCATATTCAAATATTCTTCTGGAAGCAATTTGTTTTTGTAAATTCGATACGATACTGGGGTTAAAGTACTCGGTTCCCAAAAATATCGTTTTAAAAGTATCGAGTAAAAAAGATCGGTATCAAATGACAAAAGTATTGATATGGTAACGTATCGTATCGAAATTCGTGTTCCTAACTGTGCAGGTGCGCTGATTTTTGTATGGCATGCAATATTTCTTATTACCCTAGTTCACCTCGAAACCTATTGACATCATTTATCTACCAAGTTCAGAAAAAAACTAACCGTTTTTGAGATCATCGAGTCTAGTAAGAATAAGTATGATGAGAAGATGTGGTGATCTCCAGCAACAGCAACTAAAGCTTCTACCGGTTTGACTGTCATTGCATAACTTCCAAATAAAAAATAATAAAAAATGGTGTTGAGCTCAAAAAGTTATGATTCATTTAATTTCCAGTTTTCTTCTTCAGGACTGCCTCGTGCGCCAATAATTTCAGAACCAGAAAGGGAAGTGAAAATTACCAGCGATACAGAAAACAGAAGTTGCAACCTGAGGTTTGCACTTCGACCTTGCGAACCACTGTGCACTCCGTTCTTTATAGGACCTCGTCTTAACCCAACGCTCTTAGAAAGTCTAAGATGATGGTTGGTGGTAGCGAGCGTACGAGTTCCTGCTCGGAGAAGTATGACCCCAAATACCTCTGCCGTCTTCTCAAAACGGCTTCACACCCGAAGAGCATCGGAGCCGAGTCACAGAAGCGACACAACTCATTCGGTCATATTCCGAGCCTGTGCAGATGGCTTCAAAATCTGAAATGACCTGTAAATATCCTCAAGTTGCTAAAGGGCGTTGTTTTTAGGACTGATAGAACTTTAAATTGAAATAAAAAACCGGAAAAAATGAAGTATGATGCCAAGTTTTTTTTATTTGAAAGATATTTTCATGACATTTAATATTTAAAAACGATTTCTGGCATATGTCCGCCACGACTAGCTTTGGTGAATCGGATGCGATCAGTCCAATTTTCTTTGCGCAAAATTTTCCATGTTGTGGATGGACAAAGTCCAACTTGTTGAGCACGGCGGCGAATAGACAAATTAGGATCTTCTCCAACGCTATCGCTTACAGCACCAATATTTTCTTCTGTACGTACAGTTCTTTGTCTTGTTGTTGGTTTTTCATCGAGTAGAGTAAATGTTGTTCGAAATTTATCAACAGTTCGACGAATAAGCTGCTCTGATGCTCGATTATGTGGACCATAAAATTCACGAAGTGCTCTATAAGTTTGGCAAACAGAACACTGATTTTTAAAGTAAATTTCCACAATTTGTAAACGTTGTTGCAGCGTCATTCTTTTCATGATGATTTGTCAATGCTTACTGAACAGAAATGTCAAAACGAAATGTCATTTACCAGCTATCCCTACTGAAAGTTCTATCAGTCTAAAAAAAACACCCGTTATTTGAGAGATCGATAAGCTATATAGATCGTTTACTATTATACCCTTTTGCCTGGCTTAAACCTCGCCATCTGGTGCCAGTGTCATTCATTTAAGGTCCTTTCCTCTTACCTAAGCACCTCCTTTATATTATAGTATGTCGACCTATCGCCAGGAAGAGTATTTTATCCGCCACATCTCTAGCTATTCGATCGGCCTCCTCGTTACCTTCAATGCCTTTATGGCCCGGAACCCAGAAGAGCTAGATGTGATTGTGGGTTACTACAGAGTTGAGTCTATCTACACACTCAATCACTAATGAGGATCTGATCTAATTGAGTTCTGCTTGGCTGTTACTTAAAATGACTGGATAGCTCATTGCGATGGTTCCTATTTAAGATAGCCTCTACACACAGGAGGATGGCATACACCTCCGCTTGGAAGTTGCTTGGCATCTTAGCCATTGGCACAGATATGCGTGTTCTGGGACCGAAGACCCCGGCCCCTATACCCTCCAGAGTATTTGATCCATCAGTGTACCCGTGCAGGGCATTAGCTCGGAGATGTCCTCCTATCAACGACGTACTCCATGAAGCTTTATTCCCCCGTTCAATTTTAAATCTTTTCTCAAATTTAATTAGCTTAATGATCTCATCGCTGGAGAGTTGAGCAAGTGGGAGCTGGGAGCTCGGGTTCTCCATGTTTTTTAGACGATATGATCTTACCTTTCTTATGACCTACCCTAGCTATGTTGAGTAGGGTTCCGAATAGGTAACGGAATTAAAGCTTCGATTAGACATTTATGGATAGGTTATAAGGTTCCATGATTTCTTCAAACAAATTCTAATTATTCTTACTTTACAACGGCGTAAATGAACTGGAATTTGGCGCCATTTGCAAAAATTATTTCATCTTCCAATGAGATCATTTATTTTGGGACAACCTGTATAATTATGTGTATGTGTGTATATGCATCTCAACTAAGTCAAAAGTTAAATTATTTAACAAGTAAAGCTCAATAGCAGTTGATACTAAATTAGCGAGTTGACTGAGCAATGAGTTACCAGTTGCGACAACGGCAGACTTCTGAGAGGTCAGAGAAACTCTTTTAGGCAAGTAAACAATAAAAATACACCTTTAACACATGTATAGCTATGTGTGTGTGTGTGTGTGTAAGTGTACATTTAATAGGTCATTCGCGGTAAGGTAATAACTGCGGCAGCGACTTTCTAATGGCGTCACGTGTCGTTAGCGCAGTTAATTGCCCAGCGTACACTTACCCATCTAAGGCATGATGGAAAGTATCCTTTGTCGCTGAAGTATTTTGTGGCGCATGCAAGCAAATACATGTCGGTGACTGTAGCGGAAAAATGTTTTTTTTTAAAAATAATTTTCCCTCATTTTGCTTTAGTTTATATTCCGCGGTTATACAACGACTTAATGCTAAATAAATACCACACGAAGTTTACTGACCACTTCAAAAGCCTATTGGCTTATGAAGATTTTATGTATGGTAGGTACACGAATAGGTTTTCGGTTGACTTTTAGGCTTTTTTTACTCATTTCTTTAGTTGCCATCAAACGAATTATGTACTCAAGTTAATTTTTTAGTGTTAAGGAAGTCTCAAAAATGATATTTCAGGATATTGATTCTTCATAGGGTAATCTGAACTTTGGCTCCCATATTAACCGTCTCGAATTGGGTCCCAAATTTATATGTGATATCTTAGACTATAGTAATTACCAAATCTGTTGTAAAAATTGTACCTCTACATTTAAGGACCACCGTAGTACACATATGTATGTAACATTGGCGCACCCAAGGGGGGTCGGTCTAGGGATTCAAACCTCCACAAAAATATTAAAACTATTGTACTCCTATAGGCAGATGACCTTTTGGCGTAGAATACGTCTTACCTTACGGTATGGGCACCAATGTCAGGTTTTTATTGTTGTAATCTCTATTTCTTTAATTATAAGGAAACGGCTCGATTAATTTTTTTTTTTTTTTTTGTAGTCAAATGAAGATGTTAGCTTTCGTTTGACATACATTTCATGTTGGTTGATATCTTCCTAATATTTAAATTTCTCAAATGAAAATTGTATAAACACATGCACACAAATATGTGTGTGGTGTTTGGTTGAGTGTTTGCTGTTGGGCGATTTAAATGTACTCGTGCAGCCCTTTGTATTGCATAATTTTAGGCGGGCAAGTTATAGTAGAGTAAAAGAAGAGAAAATGCTGCCAAGCACTGCAAAAAAAATAATAAAATTGATTCGCGTATGTTATTTATCATTTATCTTTACTATTGATAACAGCCATTGGCTTCGTTTTTGCGAGAAATTTAATTGATAATTTAAAAACATTTTTATCCTATTTTTCCTATCATAAGCTTATGTATAACATCCAAAGTAACTATCAAATAAAGAAATTCATTTGCTTGTATTATTTATCATTTATTGTTACATATGTTTTCTGTCTTATCGGATGGCGTATTCTACGTTAAACTTAATGGCCGTGTCTCTGACACAGCCTGCTTCTTTTTTTGAGAAGTTTTTTAATGACATTAATACACTAGCAGGTTCGGCTATTGCCCGCCGAGGAAGACCGCTAGTAGCAAAGAGCTTTTCAATAATTATTGGCATTACTTACCACGACCGATATTTGAGCTCTAGGTACTTTGGGTGAAGCAATCCCATGCTACACGCTACTCGACAATGGCGAGCGCAGTATTTCAGGACAACCAAAAAAATTCGATATTTCAGTAACTATAAAAGATAATTTTCTCAAATTCGATGCACATGATTGGGTTCGGAAAAGAAATGCGGGAGTTAAAAAAAAATTGGGAAATTGATATGCCCCCGCCCACTTTAGAGCAGATATGTAAATCTCCGAAAGGAACGTTGTCAAACGCCAGCCGAGGGCGAAGGCGAGTCTGCAAAGGGTGTTGCTATTCAACAGAAAATATCGTGCTCGGAATTGGTGGAACGAAAGGAGAATCCCAAATACCGGCAGTAACAGCCCAGTGCACGATGATGATATGCCCGGACAGATCTGTGCCACACTGTCGTCACACTGTCCCATTTCTCAGGACCAGTATAATACTGAAAGATTCGGTCACTATGAACTCAAGTTAGCATAAATGAAGAATATTATATTAACTTGTTTTATTGCATAAAACAAGCACAGTTTATTTCAATATTTAAACTTCAGTTTCTCCCAAACTTAAGCTATTCTTTACTTGTTTAATTTATTTATATATAAGACTTATATAGTAAACAAATTATGTAGCTCACTTAATATTAAATTTAAATTCAAATGTGCCCTACAGAAAATTATCGGGCATGTTTTGCAATACACTTTCATTCGGAAATTTTCACTTCATATGGCAATTTCAGATAGGCACTGGGACAGTTTTAGTGTAACTGACTTGCAAAAGCAACCCTGTTAGCCCCTTTCATGTAAGTTGCAATTTGTTTAATGCTATTTAGGAACGGAAAATAGTTGTGCCGGCAATTTTTAGGTTTATGTAGTTATATATTTACAAATTCAATGAAAATAAAAACGAATTTGGTCTTAAATCTAAATTTCCCATATATTTTCTTAGGGATAATTCACAATAGCGCAGTTTTTCCACTTCCCAAACACTACATCTCACGTCGGATATCATTTAACTGAGTTGGCTCATCTCACATAACCGACTTAGAGTTGTTGTATTACATGAAATTCGTTACCCTACCTAGTGCTCTTTTGCAACTCGGTTACAAAGAAACGGGCCCACTATAACCCGATGTAAGGGCTTACTGTTGAAATTAATTCGCTCACGCTTTATCGGCGATTTGAGAGACATTTTAGAATTTAACTGGGTATTGATGCTTCCTGGGCGGTCGCCAAGCTCACATTTCTGATCCACACAGTCACGCTGTCTTCGTGATTGGAAAGGTCCAATATCCGTTCCACGCTTTCAGTGCGGAATTATCTTCCATTTTTTGTATTGTCTTATCCGTCGGAAAGGCCTAGTTTCCGAACCACCCAGTGGCGACACATTGGTAGTTGGAAGGTACTAGTTTCACATCCGTTTTATTTGTAGTTATTTCAGAATTTTTTACTTCCAATTTTCAGTAACTTAATATTCTTTTTTCATCATAATTTGATTGCACAATGCTATACATATATTATAATTTAGTTTACTTTATTTTCCCCCCTGCACTCTATTTAACAGAAAATACAGCTACCATGCGGAAATCCGCCGACAACCGTACAACTAATAAAACATTTCAACAAATAATAAATCTGCAATTTTACAAAGTATTCAATTATTTTTGTGTGCAAATTCTAAGCAGACCACAAAACTACAACTCGAGAGCATAGAAAACATTGCTGACAGATGGTAGACGTACTCAAATAGTTGTTTGTGGTTGAACTGGAAAATTTAATCAAATCTCGACAACAGACATAGTTTTGTTATTTTCGTTTTTACTGTTTGTTGGTGAATGAAATTGTTGATTATACAATACATATATACATACATACATACATACATATATGGATGTAAGTAAACTTGTGGTTTCTCGCAGCATTTTTTTATTCCTACTTTCTGTAAATTTTTCAATGGCTCTTCTTGTTTCTGCACACTTGAAAGAAAATAAAATTTCACTTTACTACTCCCAAGTGCAATGCCCAAAAGTTTGGGGCAAACTGTGATGACAATCAGCGGCACAAGTTACAAAAACAAAATATCAGTCAACGGGCTTGCTATGATGCCACACATGTGTATAGATAGATTTATGCAACAAATGTCTCTTTCCGATGTCCCCAACTCAGACATTTTAAATTCACAAATTCAGTCAACTTAGTTACATTGCGCTGCAACCAAACCAAAAGTGTGTTGTATTTTTGGTAGCGACAACAATGTCGTCGTCGTCACAACTAGGAATGCAGCTGTAGTAGCAGCGTGGCAGTCGGAAAATTCTGAAATAAATTTATAATATAGCAATCGCAAATACATAGTAATACAAACATACATGGCCACTCTCTGGCAGCCAATATGCCATAAAACTAAACCGAGCCAAGGCCAATGCGTCCACTTGCAACAATTCCTTCTTACTTTTACGGTCATTGCGATTTTTAGTACATATTTCGTGTTTTGTTTTTTATTGTAATTGTTAGTTTTGCCAATTGTTACCATTTTGTGGTCGGTTTTTTATAGTTCATATATTGCAAATTACAAACAATATTATGGTTCTTCCGTAAACTACATATTTTTCGGGTACCTGCATATTTTAGAATTTTATTTTCACTTAAATTTCTCTAAATCTTCATAAATCCAATTTGCAACGCACTTTGCATCTAGCACTTAGTTATTTGCAACACTTTGTACTTTTACTTTTTCAGTTGTTTTAAAATCATTAAGTTCGTGCACACTAATTAGATGCAAACTGAGTTTAATTTCATTTTCGTTGTTGTTGTTCTTTTTTTTTAGCATCTCCTCTTCAGTTTTCGTATACAAAAAGCAAAGTAAAATAATTTTAACCCTTTTTCATCTGTTCACCTTTTTATACGAGCAGAAATAAAAATTTCCTCGAGTGCTTGTTTCTTAATTAGTACAGAATTTTACAGTCACGTTCATGCATTCTGATCAACGTTGAGCACACGGATGAGCAAATATGAGGATACTTATAATTAATCCGTTATAATGCTGAGGCAAATGGTAAACTTTTGTCAAGCCACTCTGACCAATTGCACTCAAGGCCCAACAACACCTAATTCGTTCACCCGTAGGTCTGGAATTAGGCATCTCAAATTTTGTCACCGAGCGTTTGGCGATTCTACCGAATCGATATCGAAACGAAGGATACCATTGGAAAGGTATTATTCTGTAGATGAGAATGAGTTTTGAGATGGTTTCGAAATAGAAAAATTAAAAACTAGGTGATGTGAGGTTAGTAAAATATATTATATATAACCTGGTAGAAAACAAGATAGCGCCTTCCACGCTGAGAGCAACTGATAGTGACGTAATAATAGCTAGAGAAAGAGAGAGCAAAGAACAAATTCGAGAAAAGAACCGAAAGAAGCGCAGATGAAGCGGACAAACGGCAGAATGATTGAAAAGTTTCCTTAGCATTGTTGGTGTAAAATGCTTTTATTTCGCCAGCGAATGGGTGGATGCTGTCTAATCGGTACGGATACAGACTTCAACCCGAAGCTTTTACAGAATACTTTGGTCGAGCGGCGTTGCCGCCTATTAATAAAGTTGAAAAAAATTATGGTGTTTTAACTAAAGCACAGTATTATAGATATCAAAGGTTATTGAGAATTCTTTAAACACGATAGAAACTTTCTTGAACAGTGTTGCCACCTTTTAAAAAAGTTAAAATAAATATTTTTTTTTGTACGAAAAACAGAATATTGATATCAAACGAAAGACGTCATCAAGAATTCTTTAGCCACCATATGCTCTTGAGTAGGGTTGCCATCTATAAAAAATTTAAAAAACAAATAAATTACGTTCATTAGAAAAAATTAAGCTTTAATATTAAAGGGGATAAAAAGTACTTTATTTACGAAATAATTTTGAATATAGAACGCAAGATTTATGAGATAGTATGTTTGCTCGAATATCATCCTGAGCAGGCAAACCATCCACCTAACAAATCAAATATTTTAGTTGTCCAAAATATGGCAAAAAGAACATCAAAAGAACGAGGAGCAATCCTTCTGAAAGTACAAAAAAAAATCAAGTGTAGAAAATATTTCAAAGTGGGTGTCAAAAAAAAAAACTGTTGAAAGAAAATACTTTAGCATGATCTTCTCATAGATATTTGGTATGCCATTTGTGATTCCAAAGTTGGTTCCAAAAAAGGAAACTCTGTTTTTATGCAACTATCTTTCAAGTCCCTGCTCAAATATATGAAGAATATTAATATATCGGTTAAAGTAGACTCGTTTCGGATACATAATTTTTTTTCGAGAATTCTCGTACTTATGTCGTCTAAAGATATCAAGGGTATTTTTTCATGGTTCTGAGGTTCACTCCAAATCATTGGCATTGCAAACGCCATAGATTTGTGAATTTCTTCAAGTCAATCTCTCGATGCTCTTGAGCACCAACATCAACGGGAATAGATTTCAGGCATTAAAACCTTCATATTTCTGGTTAAAATTTTTGAAAAAGGATTGTGTTACAGACCTGTGTTATTGCAATTTTTTCATTGATTTAATTCCACAACTCAGAGAGTTTGTAGTGGGTTTTCCTAAGGGGATGTTTCGTAGTCATTGTTGCAGCCATTTATAACATTTTTAATAGCTCTCGAAATTTAGAAGTATTTGAAGAATTTTTTATGAATATTCCTTTAAATAAAAAATACTAAAAAAGCTATTTAAAGAAAATATTTACATATACAATAAAGCAGTTCGGATATTAAACTAAAACAGTTTGAAAGAGCTATATTCATATTTGAAGTTAGAGTTCCAACCTGTATAAAGAAAATTGGAAAAATGGTGTTGCCATATGTATGGTGAAAATAAATAAATAAAAAAGTAAAAAACTAAAAAAGTAGTAATAAAAAAACTGTAGTGAT
Source organism: Anomoia purmunda (assembly GCA_951828415.1). NCBI lineage: Eukaryota > Metazoa > Arthropoda > Insecta > Diptera > Tephritidae > Anomoia > Anomoia purmunda. The sequence continues at coordinate 24,334,379 of OX639993.1, forward strand.
TGTTTTTTGCCGAGAATGTATGAGCAAATTTTAAATTTGGTTAAGGTTGCCACCTTTAGAGAAAATTACAAAACAAGGCAAAAAAAAATAATATTTTTTTCGTATACAATATAACGTGCCACGCCTTTTTTGGGGGCATGCATTAAAATAATAGTTCTAACCAAGCATAATATCGACACTTAACATAAATTTTGATAAATAATAATGAATTTATAACTTGTTTCTAATAAAATTATACAAAATCCCTTCTTATCAACTTGAGGGCGCATGTGCCACGCCTTAACGTTGACCAATCAGTCTTAAACCTTGGGAATATGTTATTTGTGACCAAAGGAAAAAAAATTAGTGAGCGAATAACATGTAATTAAAAAAAAAAAACATTCCACTCTACTGTACACCATATTTTAAGTTAGGGCTGCCAACTATTTTAAAAAAGTGCGCAAAATGTTTTCACAGATATCTAAAATATCAATAAAAAGTAATTATTTAAGTTAAGCGCAATAATGGCATTTTTCTAAGAACGTATGAACAAATTTAGAATAGAAAAAAATTTTGTATAAGGTTGTCTCTCAGAAAAGCAATAAAAAAGGTATTTGTAATATAAAACGTAACATGTTTTGAAAGGTTTTTTAATATAGGGTAGCCACAATTTTAAAGTTAAAATCATTAATAATTTATGTGAGCAGACATTCCAGGTTGTAGTCTGTTAAAGGGATTCGAAACGGTTTGTCTTGACAAGGAAAAGACTCATAACTATATTTTGATGAGAGTTGCCACCTTTTTGGAATATCTAATTCAATTAAATTTTATATCACATTTTATGAATTCTACATCTATCAAATTTTATACTAGTTATGTATATAATTTATTAATATAATTTATGGCTGTTTTATTTATGTTTATGGGTTTATATTTTGCAAAGCACCACTTACCACTTGCTTGAAAAATGTAATTTAATTTAATTATATATACTTTATTTGCGAGAGAAACTGATTCTTTTTTTCTCCTCTTAACTGTTATTTGCGATCTCTGATAATTTTCTTAGAGAAAAATTCTTTAAGATGGAAAAAATCCTTTAAAGAATACATTTACGATTTCTAATAACAATTGGGTGATTCACAAGGTGTCCTAATGTGTCATAAGTCATAAAGTCATAAATTTTAGATTTAGGGAGTTATGTTTTTGGGCTGGATTGAAACAAATAATTAAAACTAAGCAATTTTGTATCTTTTTTTAATTTTATGACATTATGACTTATGCCCTATGTGAATTATTCAAATATATTTTTAAAAATAAATATGTATCATTATTTCATTTATTAAAGATTTCTGCTGGTAAATATTCTTATTTGATAAAAAAAATATGTTTAACGATTTTATAGCAATTATGCGAAAAAGTGTATTTTCACCATGTAAATACGACCGGGTTAATCATTTTTTCGGTCTACCCTAATGCACATATGAAACGTCCATTTCTGTAAATTATTATGTTTGTATTGTTATTTATATGGAAATTGTTTAAGATTTAGTTACCACTATACAATTTATGTAATCGATTCGATTGAAGTCTTTTTCTTGTACTTGTATTGTATTTGTACACACGTATCGTATGTAGTAGTGTATGTTTATTTATGTATGAGTATTTCGTCACACCACAAAATATTCGCTTTTCTTTTGTATCTCCTCTCCTCACCATAGAATAAAAAAACAAAACACTATGCACGCAGTCTGCCGTTTCCTTAACTGTTTTATAAATTTATGTATTTTAATTTTTCGTTTGATGCAAATTTTAAATGCGAGTATTTCAATTTGTATTTGTCAAAAACTGTTGCATTCTTTAGTAATACTCGTGCAAAAAAGAAAATAAGTTTTAAATTCTTTTTGGTATTTTTAATTTCTCTGTTAACAAGTTAGTAGTGTAAACAATTTTAAGGGAATTCACAAATCACTAACTTTAAATTCTCTATCTACCTTTTTTTCGTTTCTTTCTACTTTTTTAGCTTGAAGCTAACAAACAAAAATATCAAACGCAAGAACAAGCCGTAGTTGAAAAGCTTTAACTGAAAAATAAATACACAAATTTAAAAGGACACACAGATACACAACAACACAAGTACATAAATGCACTAATACACAAGAAAATAGAATATACATATATAAAATATACACAATTTTTTTTAGTAATATTTCAATTTGTAGTAAAAAGACACAAATAATTTGCAAACATTTTAAGCGCAAATCTAATACAACAGAGAATAATGTTAGCCTACTTTTAGGCGCACAACCAAGATTTATAGTTATAGCTGGTGCTAAGCAACACCACCACATATACAAAATCATATATGTACATTCTCTTCGAGTAGCTCGTTACTCAAAATAAAATACACTAAGGCCAACAACACAGTGTTATCAAACAGCCCTTCTAACTCTCATTTTATTGTAAACATTTATTTTAAAAACGCACAAAATTAATTTCAAAATCAATAAAGTTCATCAAGGCCAAACGCACACACCCCCAACTCCGCCGACGAACGAACATACCGATCAGTATTTTTTACAACATACTGACCGACCATACCGAGTTTGCGAAGAAGCGCATCGTTTTTTAAAAAAGCACACAACTTTTAACATAACCGAAACAACGACCACCTCTACACACAAACCCACACAAACTACAGCCACAATAACAGCAACCGCCGGACTCAAAAACATGAGCCTCAATAAAATCAAGAAACGCGACACAGACTTATGACTGGTAAAGACGCGGGGCAGTTTGGGCGGCGGTACTGGCAGTGGCAGTCGCTACAAAGTGACTGCACGCTGCGTACCAGAAGTATGCATAACCTCACCAACCGATGGGCATTATTATGAATTACAGCCACCATCATCGATATCATCAGCTTCGGCATCGCCATCGCCATCGCCATCGCCACAACCATCACCACAACCACCACCACCACCACCAACATCAGCCGCATCAGCTACATCTCACGGGCATTCCCAACAGTTCGCCAATCATCACTCATCCGAACAGCTGCCAATAAAAACAACAGCACATGTACAACAACAACCACAACAACAAAAACAATCATATTCAGAAAATTCACACCATAAACAACAACATAAACAACAACATCATAAGAAACCGAAAAGCAAGCCAAATAGCAACATCAACAGCCACTGCTATAGCAACTATAACTACAACAACATCAACAGCATTAACAGCCACAGTCATAGTAGTAACAATAAATCTTATTTGCTGCGCAGTAAGTACACTAACAACATTTATTCATCAGGAGCCACACTGGTGGAGGAGGAGGACTTTAATGAACTGACGGCGGTACCAACAGCGACAATTGTGATAGCGACAAACGCCAATGGTAAAGTGCGCGTAAGTCCACAAACGAACGCCAACGGTACGATCATCGCCACTGGCAAGAGTAGGGAACGTCGTTTACCACCGCCATTAAAGTTGACCAGCATCACAACGCCAAGTTCAAAAGTGATTGCTGCTACATCAACGAAAAATGTGCTACAACGTCAACAGGCGACCCAAAATCAACCGCAACAGCAACATCACACAAGTCCTACATCAGGCACAGTGAAATTATCGGCCCAAGTTAGCGAGGAGAGCCAACCCACTGAATTGACACCTTTGGTGGACGCCGACGATATAACCTTAGCTCACAGTCCAACTACACCTACAGCTTCTACGAATACGAACACCGCCAGCTCAACACAGCGTTCGAATAGCACAGCGATCGTTGTTTCTCTATCGCCGACTAGTGTTGGTGTGGCCGCAACGTCACAGTTTGGTGGCGGCTTAACGCCTGCCACATCTGCAACAAGCATCATAGCTACAAATTTGCCGAACATTTACGCCCAACAAACCGGCGTTCCAGCCGCGCCAACGGCGCCTCCACCTACAGTTGTTGCGGCAGCTGCAGCTGCCGCCACCGCCGCCACGACCACAACCTACAGTCATAACTCGAAGACCACCCGTTCTTGGCCGGTTATATATCGCAATCCACATCACTACGATTACGAAGCGCTCTACGTACAGGCAACCAGCGGTAGCGGCAAAGCTACGGCCGGCAGCAATCATTATTACCATCATCAGCCGCCGAGTCATTATCAAATCGGTGGCGCCGGTTTTAAACAGAATTGTTACTCGAATCAATTTGCCCAATCGATTTTGTATACATCGAGTAATGAGGATCTGAACGCGATCAATGAGCACGGTGGTAGTGTGGGCGGGGTCAATGGTGTGGTTGGCGGTGCGTCCGGTGATAGTAACACCTTCGGCATTGGCAACGGTCACAGCAATCATAACAACGCAAATAACAATACACAGACAACGTGCTACTACTTTGCGCCCAGTCGGCACAACAGCATTTATGAACACCCCTCGGCGGTGGTGCAGAATTCTCTACATTTCGATCCAACAGCAGCAACAACTGCAGCCGCTGCAGCGGCTGTTGAGAGTCTGAGACGTAGCAATAGCATCCTGTTGCGAAATAGTAGCTGCGCTAAGGCGCTAAACCAAAGCGGCGGCATTGGTGACGGCACAGACGGTGGCCTCGGTACGCCAACATCACTCAATTCGGCTATGGATATGGGCAGTGGTACAGAGACGTCAAATTGTTGTACCAACTGTTGTGTTGGTCCACCGCCGGTGTTGTTCTTGTTTGTGACACTACTGATGACCACCAGTGCGACAGCCATGCTCTGCGCTGCCATTATGACTGATCACTGGGAGCATGTTACGTGGGATCGGAATAGCTTGGATAGGTATACAAATCGTTCGAGTATGCAATTGGAGTGGATGTTGGACGAAAAGGTAGCGATGCTAAAGCCAGACAAGAAAGGTAAGTGAAATAAGATTCTTAAAATGAAGCAGGGATAGTATTGTTGTGAGCCCTAAAAATTCGTTGCTTAGCCATTAGAGTAAATTAATAAAAAACCTTTATAGACTTAGAAAATAACTATATACTTAGATGTAACTTTTAAATCGGTACTGATTGATCGGCTAGTAAATAGAGGTCCGAAAACTTTGCTCTACGCCTCTCACAGAGTTTTTGGCATGACTTTTATATAGCTAGCGTTTATAGATTATAGGTTTTTTCTTCGTTTTCCGAAGCCTATGCCCAAGAACATCAGAGACTTTAACACATGTAAGAAAAGGAAAGATGGAAATCAGGTAGCAGACGTCCAGAGGGCCTTTCAGATAAGGAGGGTACACTGCTGATGTTGCTTTTGAATTGCAACAGTGTTTGATGAAGAACAACACATACCAATGTTAAGAACAACATTTACATCCCTCAGCTCAATCAAGACGAGGTGAGCGCGGCAATCACGCCTCTGCAGCAGATGATATAACGACTGAGCTGCTCAAAGTCGGCGGTGAAGAGTTGGTAGGACGCAGAATGTACCAGCTGTTATGGGCAATTTTGTGTTATGAATACAAGCCCGAAGTAGGGAATCCCAGTGTACTTTTTCCAATTCAAAAGCAGAGAGGTCCTGCTATTTGCGCCAATTACAATGTAGATAGGTCCTTAATCAACCAACTGATTAAATTCAAACCTGACAATTCAACCATTGACTATAAGTAGATATTCGGAGTGCGACAAATTCTGCCCTAGATCTCTAGACCTTAGAAAAGAAAAAATCGATACACACTACCTTTTTGTAGAGTTTAGAATAGCTTTCGATAGCACAAGAGATGTGTAAATCAAGAAATGTTTCGACTGTTTCTATGAAGAAGAAAGTCAAATTCATCTGTCTCTATGATATAGGCAAGTTCAGGGGTATATTACACAATTTGGGAAAACAAATAACGGATACCTTACACCAAGTACAAGATATAGATTCCCAGCTATAACTGATCATAAAAAGACAGATCAGAGTGTTGATGTTATATTGATGCACCTACTGCTGGGACTATTCCATCCCCCTGCAGCTTTGAAGGAATCAAAGAACTATATTGCGAAAGATGGAACTCGACATAGGGGGCTACTCTGTAGCAGGATTCGAATGCAAAATTGGTCATATTCGCGAAAAACGGTATGCTATAATGCGTCATATCCGACTTCTTTCCCATCGCTCATCGTATTTGATTTTCGTATCGCATTACAGAGTAGCCACCCTTGTGTAACTTATTTCCCTAGGGTATCTATTATAAATATTATATTATGTCCACGTACAATTCACTTCATAACTTTAACATAACCATATATTCACAAGTTTTGACTTTTTATTTTTCTTTACTTCATTTTATTTTTTCTTAGTATAAACACAAGGAACACAAGTTTAATCCAAGTTTCAAACATTGTTCAAATAGGGGATAAAATTTAACAAACTTTACACAAAATTTTAAAATTTTTAGTTAGAATAGTCAACAGTTGTGACTATGTGGTTGTGCTATCGTTATGACCTGCGCTTTAAGTCATTAAAATCTTGCCATCGTTACTATCCAGTCTCTACTACCTTAACCCTTAAACCACTAACACTGTCTACAGAAGATCGTCACTTAAATCGAGATATATCTATGCAAGATTGTCGTTTTTCCGAACCTCACTTTTCAAAACTATTTATTTTCTACGAAATAAACTTCCAAATAAGGCATTGTTGAAAGCTCTTTGGTGATTATTTTGATAGATATAAGTAGCTACATACATATTTCTATCAAAAGTTTGGAAAGTGGCGCAAATTTTTTTTTGAGTTTAAAGCAATTTACAATTTAAAAAAATATATATTTTCTAACGACACCATTATACCCAGATTTTTTCTGGTGAGTGGTTTTAACTTGTATTTTGATAATTTGTTGCTATTTTAATTTCTGAAGCGAAAAACTGGAATAGTAAGAAAAAAGTCCGTCACTCTGCAATGAGTGATTCCGAAATTGAAGCCTTGATGAATTCAATTGAAGTTGATGAACAATCCGAACTTCATTGAATATTCAAATTATAATTGTGATCAAACCGAACCAGAAGATGATGAGATGATAAACGATTGATTGCAAGTGTTAGACTCCTCATCGGTTGTGAATGTAAGCAATCTAACTAAAGAACCACAACAAAATTCAGAAAAGAAGGTAGTGGCTAACGAATCACAGCGCGTAAAAAAGGTTCTGCAGCGCAATGGACTCCGAATCAAAACGCAAGATATGAGCAACAAGAATATTTTATCAACATGGCTATAACAAATGCGTTCGTTTTGTATAGAAGACTCAACGCTCAGAAAATGTAACCGCTGAAGACAAAATAAAAGACATGACGATGTGTGAATTTAGCTTCAGCACTGCAAAAGAGCTCTGCGTAAACTTACGCTTTTTGTACGAAATGCACCATCCACTTATCTTTCTCCAAAGCAAAACACTTTTTTACAGAATATCATGTAGAAAAATGGGTTACGTTATATTATAATTACATAACATATTTTTGTAAAAAAAAATTAAATGCTTATTTTGAATAAAAACGAGTTTTTCGTGTATGAATCAAAAAGTACAAATTTTAACCCACTATAGCCGTCTACAGACGGTCTTTCATATTTTTTCCACCTAGCCCTTTCATAAAAATTTTTTTTTTTGCCAACAAACTTCCAATTCGTTTTGTTCAACCCCCTCCTAAATCATACTAGAACTAAAATTTTCATAACAAAATATTTCCAATATTTGAATTTCAGAGGTTTAAGGGTTAAAACGTATAATTACAAAATGATTTACAACTTATCCGACTATTTGAAAATTGCATATATTAAGAACATTAAGAATATAACTTTAATTCATTCTCTTTCTCACACTCTGCTTCTCTTTCTACTCCGCTTTCAGTTGAGTATCGCTTTCGGCGCGACAGCGTTTTCTTGGTACCCATGCACGGTGGCATTTGGACGCTATGCATAGATCTGCCAATGCAAGAACTACAAGAGTTACGACGACATCCGAAATTTCCACGCGGTGCACCACCTTGTGTCAACTATCTAGCCGGTTCGATGGAGAATGCGCGTGGAGAAGAACAGCGGAACGATTGGCAACATAGTGAGTCCCAGACCTCATTGCAGCCCCATTTAAGTACGTATGGTACAATCTATGTGTATTTCGAAAAAAAAGAAACTAAAAACACACAAAAAAAAACAACAAACAAAGAAACACAAAAAAAAATTTAAAATTTTCTACATTTTATTTATCGAAAATGAACAATTCAAATACAATTGGTATCACACACACACACAATCACAAAACACTGCGTTTTCTCACTAAATGCTGCACCACTCTCTGCGTGCAATCAAATAATAATTAATTTCATATCTAATGCTAGATTCAACTATAGTACTATCTTCAGTATCTTCTAGGCAGCAACTTAACTACTCAACTAAACAATGTATTGCATCCTATATAGTTGAATATTCTGAGCTACATATTGTATATCCATAGCAGCTAATTGCAAAGTAATGTTGTATCATTCATCAAATGCATATGTAGTGATTTTGGTTATTCCGTTGGCCTCGCTGCTGGAAAAGCATTGCGTTCATTGTAGTTAAATTTTTATTAAATTACACCTTGTCGGTCCCCATATGAAAGAAAAAAGCTTGCAATTACCTTTCTTCTAGTTTGGGAGCTAACTTTGAGAGGATTCTAGAGTCTGAAAAATGTTCGTCCTTCGTGTGCCCTAAAAACAGGCAACCCCGAACTTTCTTCATCTCATTTTTATGGCAAAATCTTTTTTTATATTTTACTCGATTCAAAACATAATTTGGAGTTCTATATATCTTTCTAAGATCATTTTACTCTGGTGCGGCTCCGTAGCCTAAGGCCAATTCAAATAACTTAATATCAGTGAACTTCTTTACGGACGGTTCTAAGCTAGACGGAAAGTTGGAGTGGTTTCTTCTGCGACGAGCTCTCCCTCCGGAAATTTAGGCTTCCGGACTACTGTAATGTCCTCCACGCGGAGTTGGCCGCAATCAAGGAGGCAGCCGATTGGCTACTCACCAATGCAATTCCCTCTAGACGGGCAAACATTTATTCTGATAGTCAGACCGCTATTAAGGCCTTAGGATCTTTAATGGTGAGGTCAAAACTTGTCGGAGAGTACCTGACTTCTCTCTCTGCCGCCGCTGAAAACCTTGACATTGGACTAATTTGGGCCCCGGGCCATTGCGGCATTACAGGAAACTGCATGTCTGATGAGCTCGCTTGGCTTGGGTACCCTGGAAGTCATTACTCAATGCAGGGAGAGGGTGGTGGCTACGTTGGCAGCCTACGGACTTCTGTTGGTTAGATGGGCAGAATTGCAAGAACCCTCTGGACGAGGGTGGACCGTGGGCGTTCGAAGGAACTGAGGTCGCTAACAAAGCGGCAACTCGCGATCCTCGTAGGGGTTCTGACCGGACATTGTCCGATAGGTATTCATGCGATCAGGCTGAACATAGCCTCTGAATCTTTTTATCGCACCTGTATGGAAGATAAAGAGGTGGAATCATCTTTTCATTTTCTGCTCAGATGCCCTGCCTTTACGAGACTGAGGTTCAGGTACTTAGGCTCCTACTTATTTAGCACCCAGGAAGAGCTCTCTGGCTTGAAAATTAGTAATATGCGAGACTTCATTCTGTTCTAAATACAGTATCACAATCGACTACTTTTTTTACTACATATGTCTAAGTGAAATCCCTCTGCGGGGACTACCTAGGGCATGCCAAGGACGAAAATTGTTGAGACCCTAAAATCCACTCAAAGTAAGTTTTCAAACTAGGAAGGTAATGGCTAATTTTTTTTCGCGACCTGGCCTACTGTACATTAGTTTGGATCGCTACCCATACAAAAAAACTAAGGACTATTTTTCCATTGGAATTATAAAATTCATTATATTTATTTTAAGGCATCAACAAAAATATTTCAGAAAAACATTAAGATTTACGTTAGCTGGGACAATTTGAAATTACCTCCAAAATTTGACTATTTATTAATAACAATAGTTTTATTTTAATAGTTTTTTTTTAAGAAATAACCCCAGATGATAGTTCAAGATCTATATAGAAATATTTTGCGGAATTATAATAAGATTTTTGATGCGGTTTATATATTGCTTTTGCTATAGTTTTTATTTCTTTACACCCATTCAAGTTCCGATTGCTTACCCGTAAATCTCGTTATTATAATTGCGTTGAACAAATTCTTTAATATTTTGATGCATAATATTTTGATTCAACTTAAACTCTTTTATCAAGTCTGTATATTTTTTTATATTTTAAAAGGCTATTATTACTTATTAAGAACTTCAATTTTTGTGGTGTTTTTAAATCGGTCCCAGCTCATGTAGATCTTTATGTTATTTTCTGAAATATTTTTGCGGAAATCTTAAAATATAATCAATTTTATAATAAACTTTTTATGGCGAGTGAATAATAAGTTTCACAGGAATAAGTAGTAGGTACATACCTAGTATTTACGACCATTACAACACTTAGATTTTATTAGAAGCTTGTAGCTAGCATGCGCTCTCATACTAAGCACACTGTAGAAGATATCTTGTAGTATCAATAGTAGAGTAGAAAACATAAGGGGAGTATAACAATAATAATCTCCATCATATGCAATTACCTAGACATTAATTAGTCCTCTGGTAATTCCCCTCAGCTGCAGTTGGATGTTGATTAATCATCAACTCTTACAGGCAGAATTGGAGATTAATTAGTTCGGGACTAATTCCAACAGATATACATAATGGCTTATTATTCTTCGGCTAATCCGTTAGAGGTACAATTGCAGTTCGGTTGGGCTTCGACTAATACTTTACGTGTCCAATTAGAGTTTGACTAATCTTGAAATAATACTTTACTATTGCAGTTAGTTGTTAGTGGTTGGCTAGTTCGAGATAAATCAGTATTAAAAATTGCCGAAATCTGGCAAACATCAAAAAAAAATCCAATATTTCAGTAACTATAAAGGGTAATTTGTACTAAATTTGGTACACACTTTGCATATTAAGTCAATAAGCATAATTTGCAATCGTAATTTATACGGAGACTTCTCATATAGCGTTAATTTTTCAAAAATATAAAGAAATACCATATTTCACTAATAAGAAAATAAAAATTGTTCAAATTAGAGTTTTAGATTATCTTCAGCGGTCCCTATAGGACTGTACTGAAGTTTAGAATAAGGAGCATGGTGTCTCTCATACGAATGGCTTCGCAAATTTTGAGAACTTGGTGAGTTTAGGGTTGGCAATAAAAATTTCGAATATAATTGTAATATCTAGGTAGTCTCTATAAGTAACTCTTTTGTTCCTTGAGTAAAGATTTCTAAATATTCTTTATTACGCGCTTCTTCAACTTACTCGGAGAGCATTTACTGTCAAGAATTGCAAGCCTCAAAGTATGCAGCATATTAAAAAAAAAAAACAAAATAGCTGCAATGGAAATTTCGTGACCTTTTTAGTCAGATATCTCTAATTTTAATCCCTCAGTTTTTCGAGATCTGGGCACTATATTTCTCCGTCTTAGATGCAAACGAAGTACAAATGGCAAATGAATCTCCTTCGGTGATTAAATATCAATAAGATTACTGTATAACTAATACATCCTAAATACATCTAAGTTTTTCTACAAAACCAATTTTTGCCTTGAGTATCAAACATAACACGCGGAAAGGTAAAGATTTAATCAGCGACACAGATATATTTTGAATAAAAATAAAACAAAGCAAATTAAATAGATTAATTTACGAGCCAAGTAGGCCAACAAGTTTGATTTGGGGAAATATCTCGATTCTAGCGCCATCTCTCGGCACATACTGAGAGTGACTATTTTTTCCACTTCTCACTTATTTTTTTTTGTTTTTTTTATTTTTGAGCGATAGGTTTTAGTTTTTATAGGATTTACCTACACTTACGGTTTTAGTTGTCATTTGATTATTTTCCGCATCTAACTTTTTTATTTGGAGTAGTCTCGAAACAAAAGTTCCAGTTATTCTAAGAATCTTAAACAGCTTCGTAATTATTCTTGCGGGTATTAAATATTCGACCTGCTATGAAAAAGCCCAATCACAATACAAATAAGAAAAAATACCACTCTGCCTATCTCAAAATGTTATATCTGCTTTTGTGTTGTCCAACTTAAAACTAAACCTCTTTTTTTGTATAAGAATGGTAAGGAATTAAACCTTCAAAGGAACTTTTAAGTAAAACAAGGAACAATACAAAACATTAGCATGCGAACTATTAATACTTTAATTTATTTAAGTACATATGTATATAAATATAATACTTACACCTGTAAATGCCATTGAGAAGAAAATAAGCCAAAAAACATGAATGCAAAGAAAAATATAGAGCAGTAAAACTAAGCAATTCAATTTGTGACTGCATGTGAAATGGAAAAACTACAGCTGCGAAAATTCAATACAAAAATATTTGGGCAGGAAAAATTCAATGCAATACAATGGCGTACAAAAAACAAAAACAGTACCGGCTCATGTTGCTCCTTTACCTGGGCATGGCAATACACTCTATCAGGGAGTACAAAAAAAAAAACAAACAAAGCACATAAGAGAATGCTATTCAATTTGGATGCTCAAATATGCATTAAAAAATCAAAAGGCCAAGAACGTTGGCAGCAGTGCAAAATTACCAAACAATACAGTCGCCCAAAAAGATGGAAACTTTTTTTGTTTTACAAGAGTAAAAAAAAACAGAAATCATAGCAAGTAGTGTAATTTAAATTGCAAGGCGAATCCATACAAGGTGGTGTTATAAATACAACTACAAAATTCCTATGTATTTTGTTTTTGTTTCTGCGTAAGAGTTGTCAAAATTTAAATACATTTTGTTTTTGCTTTTACGGCTTTTGAAAGCTCATACGCAAAAGCAAAAACAAAATACATGTAGGTGAATAAAAAAAAATCAAATCAGCTGCTCTTATGCCATCACCTTCCATAAATTCGCCTTGGTAAATTGCTTGCAATTTTTGAGCGCAGTAATCTTTTAAGACTTATAAAATTTCGTTTTTTTTTTAAATCTCTGTTTTTAATGATTCTTCACTTCTTTCATTCGACTTGTTTGCATTAATATTAATGGCATGCAGTAGCAATTAAAAAAAACACTGGCACTGGCACCGCTTTACAAAATTAATAATAAAACAAAAAAACTAAAAATGAGAGAAGTACAAGTGTGTGAAAAAATTAAAAGTTTGGCCGTTTAGCCGGTGACGCCGTCGCCTCGGCCTCCGAACTATGATCGTCCGGCTTCTTGCGTTTAATCAAATGCGAAATATCTGTCGGCTTCGATGCGCTGGTTGAAGAAGTAGAAGAACCGCCCGCTGCCGCTGAGGAAGATGAAGCCTCAGCGTCGTTCTTACGCTCCGAGCTAATTGGTTTAATGTAACTATCCAATGCAGCGCGCACTTCGGCTACGTTCTATTCCCAGAATAATGAATAAGAAAATAGGGAGGGAGGCAGAAAGAAAAACCCACCTGTCCATCCACCTGCGCTGTGTGTGTGTCATCAATTTCAGCGATTTTCGCTTATATCTTTTGCTCGTCTCCTCCATATCCTGTATATTATTCTTCTGCTTCTCACTTAGCTCCTCTTCGCTCGCTTGTATGTAGGTCCTTTATTTCGCCATCAATCAATGTGCAGGCATCCTTCAGCGATTCGGCGCCCTCCTTATTCAATTGCTGCATCAGATATGTAAGTCCAATTTTGTAGTGTATTTCTGCCATAGCGCGCCGATAGTTTGTAGGCAATTTGTTGTAAATTTTTAGTGCTAACATTGCAGATTGATACAATATACATATGAGTGCAAAAATTGCCAACTTACTTTACAATTCGTTACAAAAATAAATACATACATACATATGTACATATGTCAAATGCTGAATTTTTCAGCCAAATTGGGTAGAGCACTCGATGCCTTGGGGTATGAATAATTTGGCAGCCAGCACAAGGACTTCCCAGGCCCTATGCAAATTCGAAGCCTAAAGGTTAAACGTAAAGAGGAGAATGAAAAAGCGATAAGGCACCTGCTTCAGAAAAAAACATTTTAATATAAATGCACGAAAATTCAAAATACATAAAAGTTAATGAAGTAATTGTTATTTACATAGTATATGCCGAAATTTAAAAAATGCAAACAATTTGAGTTTAGCAAATTTCAGGTTCAATTTTTATATTTTACTATTTAACAAAATTGAATCTATTATTTTCGATGCTCTTTTTATGACCTATTTTTTTAACATACTTATTTTATTATTTTTTTAAGATTATACACATTAGGGTGCTTCACTGCCCATACAAACAAAAAAACCGGAATTATAAAATCCATTCTACAACATTTACCAAAATATTCCGCAACAATGCAACAGCTGGACCGATTTGAAATTACCTCCATTTGTGTGGCTTTTATAAATAAAGATATTTAAAAATTTAAAAAAAAAACATTACCTCAACAGTTTAAGCTTCAAAGCTCTGCATAAAATTATTCACAGCAATAAAATGTCTGATGGTGTCTTCGCCCTTTTTTGGAAGAACTTGAATAACTCTGCCAAAAGTTGGCGAATTTAGATTTCTTCTTTGCAAATAACCTCAGCCAAGCCTCAACCTAGTAAATCAATGGAACAAAGTTTTAAATATTTTTGAAACCAAGTTTTTTTTAATAAATTATTTTATTCCAAAATACATAAAATTTAATACATATTGTATTTTTTGAAGCGCCGGGTAACCTGACTAAAAAATTCAACCTCAAATAAAAAAATTTAAACATTTTTTGATTAATTATTTCAAACAAAACTAGAGCACAATAAACCTTAATTTAACCCCACAATCTGTAATTAAAAAACTACGTAAAACTTATTTGCATTATAAATTCTAACACAAAACCCTAATTCAACTTTGTGGGGCGAAGTTATTTCACCTTGTAAATGATTTTAATTTGTTTAAACCCGCATTAAAAATCGTTGAAAGAGATTTTCTACAATAAGCTTAACACGAAATAACTTTTGTAGAAATAAAACAATTTCATTCACATTGAACCCCAACAAAGAAACTAACCTCAAAAATTAAAAAAAAAAATGTGTGCGCCATTTTGCAGTTTAATTTTATTTATAGTTTAATTTAGTTTGTAGTTTAATTTAGCTTATACAAGATTAATTTTATTTTGATCTGGTTTCTTTTAATCAAAAATAGTTTAAAATAGTTCACTTGTAATTTATTTTATTTACTCGTAAATAAATATTTCCCTCTTATTTACCGAGGCATCCGATACTCTACACAAGTTTGTCAAATCGAACAAACATTTTGCAGATATTATATGCCAACTCTGCAGCCTCTGCCAACTGCGAACTGGCCAAGTCAAATACACTCTTTGTTTGCATCAATTTCCCAAATTCAATTCAGTTCGATTGCATTTCAAGCGCCCAAAAAACGTTCTTGTATTTAAAATGAAATTAACTTCAAGTGCTACTCACTTACCGCTTCATTCTCCTCCTCGTCATCCTCTTCGCCAACGACTGCTTCGCCATTTGAGGTGCTCGGTTTCTCGCCATCTAAAACAGGTTTGGCGACCACTGCGGTGGCGGTTGCATTATCCGCAACAGTAACGATTTTGACTGAATTACCACCATTGGTTGTGCCATTTTCGCTACTTTCCTTTTTATCCTTATTCTCCTTCTTCTCTTCACCAGCACCGTCGGCGCCATTGGTGCTGCTCACTTCTTCACTTTCGACACTCTTCGCCACAACTGCTTGTGGTTTCTTTTCTTCAACAGACTTGGCTACCTCACCACACACCTCATCAGCCTTCGCTTTAATGGCATCTAGTTTTACCTTTGATGCATCGCCATTTGTTCTAGTTGTGACTGCACCATTGCTGCTTCCGGCTGCTTCATTGTCATCGCCATCGACGCCATCTTCGTCGTCATTATCATCATCATTGTCAAGTTCCTCCTCATCGGGCACATCGATGACTTTGTTCTCATCCAACGCTAAGGCAATCAGTGATTTGGCATAGCTACAGTTCAATGAAATGAAAGTGAAACGAAATTCGGTAAATGCTATCATATTGAAAATATTTGTATGTATGCTTACAGCAAATATGGCATGCCCAGCTCATCCGACTGCTCGCCATATAATTCTTCGTACAAGGCGCAAACTTGACTCAGCTCATCTGATGCTTCAACATAACTTTTTACAAGGAAATTACGCGAACCATGGCTGTATAATTCCTTGGCGTGGAGTATTTTCTCTGCACTGTCTTGCTCGACAATTGGTTCTGTGGTAATGGCGGCATCTTTGCTTGCTTCTGCAACAGATTTGACGACTTCAGTGGCTACGACGGGAATTTGCTCCTCTGTTGACATTTTGTGATTGATATAGAATCTGTTATTTTTTTAGCTTCAAGCGATTGAGTATTAAGTATAGCTGTAATGAAAAGTTGAAATGGAATTTATATTAAAGTATGAAATGAGACGTTTTAAAAAACTAAAAAATAAATAGACTAACTTAAATTATTTCATCATACCTAACCGATGTCGAAACCAGGAACACTACTCGCATCAATTTAAAACAGGGTTGCGAGCTATTAAACATTTTGGTATACAAGCGGTGTTAGCAAAAAGCATAGATTTCAAAGAAATTGCATGGCGTTTCGTTTTCTGTGGCAAGAACTGAGCAGGTATAATAGGAACCTACTTAAGTATTTTAATTCGAGCAGAATTAGGTCACCCCGGTACTTTAATTGGTGAAGATCAAATTTATAACGTAATTGTTATAGCTCATGCTTTTGTTATAATTTTTTTCAAAGTTATACCTATTAATAATTGATTAGTCGAATTCACCCCACAAAGAAACCAATGGGATCTAATAAGATTCTAATATCAATCAGCAAAAGTCAAATTAGTTTTGTTATAGTGAATTTGATGAAATTTTCTGTTAGAGGAACGGTGTAATGAAATGCAACTTCTTTATAATCTACGTTCTTTGGTGTAGGGTTAGTAAAAAAAAAAGCAACTTGCTTCTATTTTACACAAACAAGGCTAACAAAGCTTTCGAACGTTTTGCGCGCTTCTTCTGCACTTCTTCCTCTTCTTTTTCAGAACTGTTTTTCTTTGCTATCTCATTCTCTAGCTAATATTACGTCATTAGCAGTTGCTCTCAGTGCGGAAGACACAATTTAGTTTTCTAACATTATAGGTTCATTGTATAGTTAAAGCAAAGCTTATAGAGAATTTTCAAGAATTTCCTATTAATAAAAAAAAAAAGTTTAAACACGTATACTACTTCTTTTTAAGTAAAATAGAGCAAAATCGATATCAAACGATTTACTTTTGAACAGGGTTGCCAACGATGAATTTAAAAAATGTGTTGCTGCCGTTCTTAGCGGGTACCTAGACTTAAGAATTTCCTACAGGGCACCTAAACATAAGCGGTATACTTCCAAACACATTTATATACATATTTATTTTCTATTGTATGACATTTACTGTAAATAAGGTGGCGTGACGAATAGTATAAAAAAGGAATAACGTCCAATAAAAGGGGAGTTCGTCTACACACGTCAAGAGAAGCAAATGTTTTTAAAGTAGTGTCAGAAATAAAAACTACCTTGCTACTCGGAAAAGTTGTTTCTTTAATGGCGATCTCGCGAATTAACAAAGTGAATAAGGTACATTCATTAAAAAAAAAAAATTTGCTATAAAATTAAAACCTTTTACAAAATACTTTATCGACGATATATTTTTGAATAAAGATTGTACCCTTTGTTGTGTAAAATAAAACACTATGGGCATGAAACGAAAGATTTTATGAGATATATTTTGCTCTAATAACTTCCTGAAGACAGACATGTCATCTCATCTAATAGATAAGTTAAATAAGCAAAATATAGCAAAACTAATATCAAATGAAAAGGTAATAACCCCTTTAAAAAACGAAACTGAAAAAGCTAGGTTAGAAACAGGCATGATAGAATACAAGAATGTGCCTTCCCGCTGTGAAGTGACAGATTTCGCCTTTAGTAAACAAGAATACGGGAGAGAGAAAAATGAAAAACTTCCAATATTTCAGTATACAAAACATGTGTTTTAATTGTTCCAAATTGTAAAAATATGTGCGTATTTATAGGCAGAGATTTAATAATAAAAAAGTTGCTCTTTTTTCTTATTTGTTTAAAAAGCTTTGTCTAGTTGAAGTTAAGAATTGTCAAAGTCGGCAAAACCAAAGCAGCAGTACCTCTGAAGGCGTCACCTTCTGCATTCACTACACCGTGGGATAGAAACTATTTCAAAGTATCAAAAAAAAAAAAGCTTTTAAGAAATAGTTATGAATGTACATCTTGTTATATTTGAAAAGCCGTATTTTGTGTTTTCAAAGTTGGCTGAAAATTACATTTGTGTACAGTTACTGTTGTTTCAAGGTTAAAATTTTAGTTTTTTGATGTTGTATTATTGTAACAGTGCATTGTTTTTGTATTTTTTCTTCGTATTTTGTGGTTTTTTTTTTAATTTACTTTTTTTATTAATGCTTTTGTGTGTAATTTGAAAATTTTTGTTGATTAACCCATTAACGACGAAACGATATTTAAATACACCCCAAAACAGAATTCATCCAAATCGATATACATATCTCGAAAACTATAACAGCTATCGCACTCATTTTTTTTTTTTGTAAAGGTTAAGAAATTATGTAATTTATCAATTCCAAAAAGTGTGAGGGAATTCTGGACGATTTTTGCCATATTTTAATCAAATGTGGTGAATTGAAAAAAACTATATTTACCAATTTGCAAAAGAAATAAAAATTAGTAAAACGAAGTCAAACATCAGCATCAGTTTGCCTATAGTATTCCATAAACATAACAGGCAACGGAGGAAGCAATGCGTTACACTTTTTACATCCAAATTGGGATTTGATGTCACATTGATTATACTTTCTTTGCACAACTCGTATCAGGCGTTTGCATTGGCAAAAGTGTGTTGCCAATTTTATTTACTTAAATACGCCCTGTGAATGGTAATAGCTAAAGTTTTAAACCTGAATTTTGGCAAAACAACTTCACTGTCTTATATAAAATTTTAATAAAATTCACACGATAAGCAGACTTTAATGGGTTAAGCTGAATTTTGTTAGTCTTCCTATTTTTTTTTTTTTGTTGAGTGTTTGCGAAAAAATGTGCTTTTTATTCATTTCAGTGTCTGCTTTCGTTTGATGAGCAGCTTTATTTTTTTAATCAGTAAATAAATAATTATAGCTCTTTTTTATTTGCAAATTAGGAGATTTTTCAATAAACACCTTTGGATATTGAAAGTTATTCGACATGCTAAGTTTGAACAAATTTTCTGGACTGTTAAAAAGCTAGAAAAAACGGTAGGATTTCGATAGGAACTGGCACTCCTAGTTAGTTATGAAAACGCCTATAACGCAATTTTGAAATAATTAATACTATATAGTCTTAACTATCGGCTGCATATGCATTTTGATGAAATTCATAACAAAAAATTAGTTATACAAATACAGCTAGTGCTATGTAGCAGATTCAACTTTTTTGAATGCAATATTCTAGAAAGTCAACAACTCAAGATTCTTCAGATCACGTAGGTTGTACCTGCAACTTTGTAATCAAATATTTCTTAACATACATACATAAATATATTGAAGCTTAATAAATACGTAGTTACTTTGCTTGTAGTTGTTTATAATTTAAATACTTAACTACTACATACAACATATACATATATACTACATAACTCTTACATGCCTTTGCATATTTGGCACAGTACACATGCACCACTTTGCTAAATGAAATCATGCTTGATAATCCATTTCCATTAAAATCCTTTAAAATATATTTTAAATAAAACCGATTTTTTCACTTTAGCCTTCACTCCATAATAAAGTAAATAAACACTTTAAGCTAATTACATCAACATCCCATCAATTCATATCTGAAGGAATAGAAACAGTACCAGGAATTTGACTACTACTGTTGACCTTTTTTTCTGTGGCTGTTTACGGGTGACCTTCACCGATAGTGGAATGATAAAAAAGTGCAGTCAGTAACTTAACCTCACTTTTTTGGTAGCTCTATTACATAGCTGCATTTAAAAGTAGTAGAAAATGGAGGAAAGTTATTGCCTTTTTTTATACCCGTTTTCATACTATTTCATAAATGGGGAACATGCATGGGCCTTTTTACTAAATTTTTCATAATCGTTCAATATAAACGTTTACCTAAGATTGTGAGTACGAATAATACAAATGTGGAAACACGTCATGTAATTCCGATTCCTAAAGCAAAAATTTGTTCAACAATGATTTCCGGATATAAGTATGTAGATCGATTAGAGCAAATCGTTGCAAGAGAAAATCAAGGGCGGCCGTTGCATCGAAAATTATGTCTCCAACGATTTGCAAAAAATAAAAAAAATCACTTCCCTCGCCAGAATTCACATCCATATCGTCCTAAGACAACTTTCTAGATGAAAAATAGCCTTCAAGTATAAAAAACGATGGGTGGAAGGAAAATCTTATTTACGAAGGCGTTGAAAATATTTTGACTTACAGCCTTTGCGGTGGTTAACAAAAATGAAATAACCATAAGCGCCGATAACCGTAACGCTTATCGCTCATAAAAAAAAAAAAAATAATATGGTTTCTCCCTGCAACGAAAACGCTGGAGTCAATGCGGCGAAAATACTGCACACAAGCACAATTTTTACTGAACAAAGTTCTGTGTACACTTTTTACTGCTCCATTTTTATTTAACCGGCTTTTTACGTTACTTTTTGTACGACACCCATTCGGTGGCACAAAATATATCCATAAATAAGTAAGTATGTTCAATATAATTTGTACGTATTGGGTGGGCATAAATTACCCTAGACCCCTAGTGAATATTTCCGGCGAATAATTCGATAAAGCAGCTTAACCCTCTAGCTACTTTCTAGATAAGTTCTTTTATTTAGAATATTCTTGGCGTAAGTGCCACAACGACACTAGATGTGAGGTACTAGGTATTCTACGAAAATGCTTCCCATACAATTTTACCGTATACCTTTTTCTACTTTTTTAAAAAACAAAGTGGGAGTTGGGAAATTAAAGCTATTACTTTAAGAAAATTCTAAAAAAGTACGGACTAGTTTGAGTTATCTTATAGGTCTCAAACATTGATATTAATCACGATTTGCACATAGAAATTTATGTACATATATGCAATATTATCTTTTCTATGGCAGTATACATAAAAGTGGACTTAGAAGTTTCAGTCTAACGTAAGCTACAACTGAGTGTAGAGTGGTGCTATCCCCGGTTCAAGTGTCGGCCGGAGTACATAACATAAAAAAAAATTATTGAAAAATTTTTTTTTCTAATAGCGATAGCACCTCTGCCGACAATGTCAAGCCTCAGTGTATTTCTCTCACGAAAAAGATTCTCACAAAAAGCATCTGCCGAATTCGAATTCAAACAAGTTTTGAGATTGTTTTTTTTTTCATCTTACCGCTTTAAATGTCAAATTTAAATTTTTATTTACTTATAATCGGATTTTTCTCATTGGCTTGTAGTATAATTTTTTAAAATAATTAGCAGTTCAAAGCGCAAAAGTCATGAGAACGAAGCCAATAAGCAAGGCGAATCCATACAAGGTGGTGTTATAAATACAACTAAAAAAAATTCCTGTGTATTTTGTTTTTGTTTCTGCGTAAGAGTTGTCAAAATTCAAATACATTTTGTTTTTGCTTTTACGGCTTTTGAAAGCTCATACGCAAAAGCAAAAACAGAATACAAGTAGGTGAATAAAAAAATCAAATCAGTTGCTCTTATGCCATCACCTTCTATAAATTCGCCTTGCCAATAAGCAAAAAATAAAATAAAATAAGATAAAATAAAATAAAACATACAAAATGTATATAGCAATTGCCAATTGAAATTCATTGAATTGGTAATTGGTTCATGCTGGCATTTTCAAGTAATAAAATTGCATGAATAAAAATAATAATCGATATAAGTAGATTAGGGTGCATCGATTCGTTCCGGATGACAAAAAATAGCAGAAACGTAATCTACGGGATATTCTAAGAAAATTTTCCATGGAAACCACAGTTCTAAAATCAAAACCGAGCCTCCGATTTTCGGATTATAATTATGTTATAGTATTATACAAATTTAGTCGTCGAAAATTGGATTCTTGGTTTTCTGATTCTAAAACTATGGTTTCTTGGGAAGATTTACTTAGAATTTTTCGTAGATTACATTCTGCTATACGTTTGGTCGATGCACCCTAATGTACACACATGCAGATACTACATACAAACATTTTAAAACTCCAGCCATATCGCATCTACAGCTGCCTGCCGCACAGCAATACGAATACTTTCGCATTCGAATCCACTTCAATGCTCAAATACAATAAAATAGCATTTTTACACTTCGATTATTTTTGCAATACTTCATCCTGTCGCCGACAATTTCAGTAACAACAGGAATAACAACAGCCAAGCTTGTCACAAAAGACGGATGAGAGAGAGTAATAATTTTGCTGTTCTCATTCTACTTCCGCCACTTCAACTGTATTTTCCGTCTGATTTAATGTTTCAACATTACTTTAGATTTTATTTATTTTTATTCAAAATGTAATTAATGTAAGAGTTTCATTCGAAAAAAATATATATACATATAAATAGCCATAATTGGTGAAGCTGAATTTTAAGTATAAAACATCGGAAGTTCTTTCGTGCAGAAGAGATACAGGTACTCAATAGCATCCGTCTATATTTATTTATTATGTCTTGTGAAATCTACGCAGTAACGCATTGGGTAAATAATTTTAAACTTTTTAACACTTGTACCAAAGCTCGATAGAAGATGGAGCTCTTCGTTTTTTTTTTTTTATGTAATCAATAAATATCCCAGAGATCTTCACGCGAAAATACCAAGAGCCTTTTGGAATGTGGCTATTGTTGAAGTCTTTATTCTATGCGATAGGCCGAATTTTTGTTTAGACCCATAGGCATAGGTTTAGAATATGTAAGTCGATAAAAATTATCTTTATGTCTCCTTTATCTGCATATGTACAGCTAGGATCATAAAATAGTTTCAAAACGAAACGCCTTGAAAACTGCTGGCAAAGTTGGGATAGGCTAGTAGTCAGAGCCGTAACGAGCGATTTTGGCGCCCGAGGCAAACGGAAAATTTGTCGCCCCATCACCCCTTAAAAGAGTTTCCAAAAAACATTGAAATGAATATTGAATATGAATATTGTTTCAACACTTTTATTTTTCTTCACTTTAAAATAAGACAATACAAGGAAATTTGTATTGAAACGGTAAAAATGCATTAAATGAACATCCTCATTTTTGATATTTTACAAATGAATTTTTCGAGACTTCATTGCAGCGAATTCATCAATAATATCATCAAAATTGATCTTTTGAGCAACCTCATTTTCAATTGACAAAATTGCCAAGTTCGTTAATCTTTCTTGCCCCATGGTCGATCTCAAATAATTTTTGATGAGTTTTAGTTTACTAAAGCTGCGTTCACAAGTGGCTATTGTTACCGACCAATTAACTCGACCAGGAAGGGGTGCAAACTATCAAGCAGTTGTTATAAATACCTGATTGGGTCAATTAATCCGTAAATCCCAATTTAGCGGTGTAGAGTCACACAATGCACATAACTTGATGCCGTAACAACTTGTTCGTGAACTAAGATTCAGTGGTTCCGAATTAAATTTTTTCTCAAATCAAGAGACCGCTTTATTTTACTGGTAAGAAGAAATTTTTCTCTTAATAAGACGGACTGAGAGATAAAAATTGGGCAAGACTGCTTGAAAGAGACTGACTTGCTGGACGGGCCTGCTTCCTCGAGGAAGTCACACCTCGAGAGCCTTTTTCCCCTTTTTCTCGGAATATAGGCGGGGTTTATTAGAAAAGAAAAGCGTCAGAATGCATCCCGAACATTTTCCCAAAAAACGAGCGGCTGTAAAGTTTTTTTGGCACATTCCTAGCTATTCAGCGACAAAAGAGGGTAAAAAAAAGGGTAGGCGATACTCTGGTCGAAGAAGACAAAAGGGCGCCGGACGCCTTCGGAAGAACTGGTGTAATAAAACTCTAAAATACTCTCGAAGGGTGCCGAATCGGAGGAAAAAAACACAGATTTTCTCGGATTTTATACCTTTCACTTGCCTGCCGTCCATGCTTCTGTCTCTATTCTCTCTTTCTTCGTATAATTTCTCTTAGTCAATCCATTTACAATACTTCTTTGTGAACAACTCTGTACACTTACTTTATTTTTTACTCTGTACACAAGTACAACAAACAATTTTTTTTTCAACAAAAATATCATACAATTTGCGAAAAAAAAGTCTGTTCACCCCCAATTTTGGCGCCCCCCCGACGATGGCGCCCGAGGGAAGCGCCTCATTTGCCTCACCCTCGTTACGGCTCTGCTAGTAGTATCAAACTAGAATGGCGACTAATTCAACTGGGGGACGACGGGCAGTGAAGTTTTGAATAAACTTTCGAATCCAAAATTTCTCCACTCCCTAAATTAAAATGCATTGATTTTGGATATCATAAATCGTTTAGGAAAAAAGTATTGGCACAGTAGTTTTTTAAATATTCACGAATTTGTGCGTACTAAAACCTTTCGATTTTTTTTTCATATAACGTATGAACAAAATTGATTTTTATATGTAAGAAAACCGATAGCACTACCGGTGGAAAAAATTATCAAAAATCATCGGCAATTTTTAGCCACTTAGAACTTGAATCGTTTACTAAAATTTAATTGACTGCAGACTGTGTACTCGAAATTTTTGCAAAAATTCTGATTAAGAAACTTTGAAATTTAAACAAAAAATTAATTTGTTTAATATTTGGAAATTTTTTTCGCTCTGCACTTATACATATATGAATTTGGCTATGAAATAAGCTATATTTTGTTAAAACAAATTTGCGAAACAATTTTAGCATGAAAAACATTGTGAATATTACAAAAAATATTATGTCTCAATACTTTTTACCGACACTGTATATTATAGTTTTTTATTTTTATTTTTTTACAAAATGAGTTATATTTTGATAGAAAAAAAACTGTGCGAACAATTTTTAGCACGAAAAACATTACTTTTTGCCGGCGCTGTTAGTTTCATTAATTGCCAAAATTAGCAATTTTTTTTTTTCAATAAGCATTGAATTTTAAAGATATGTAGTGGTGAATTTAATATTAATATTCATATTCATTCATGAATATTAAATATAATTTACGCAACGAGTTCTAACCACCAAAAAAAAACTACATTTTTTTATCAAAAATTTAAATAAATTTCTCTCATTGGTATTTCTTTGTTAAGCTGCCTTTTCTGCTCTACTAAAAAGAAATTGTTCGACGGCTTCATTTAGTGGTGGTGTGATACAAATTTCTCCATTAGTCTGTACATAATAAAATAATGCACCTCTTCGCTTGAATACATAGACAACTTGCATATTCATGCAATAACTTTGAATACACATACACGTTACACTTACCTATTTGAAATAGAGTTATGCTGCTTAAAATATCCCTCTTACTACACACGCTACTACCGAACATTCAACCTAAGCTGTGCTAATTTTGCTTCAATTTCTCATACAATAATTTTTAACCCTTTTATACAATTCACTTGTTTTTTTTTTAATGGTTATTCAAAACTATTCCGATAACAATGACTAACACATTTCTATCGCACATTTACGACTATACATTTGGATTTATTCGCTGCTATAGGAATGCAAAATCTGTCAATTTCCTGCTCATTGGTCTGTCTCATTATACTGGGTAGCGCGGCATTGGTGGGTGCATTCGGAGTTTGTCAGCGTCAAATCAGCGCCATACTAATTACAGGCGTCATGTATCTGCTAGCGGGTAAGTTCCCCAACTCCTTCAGTTTTCCTTTAAAATGTTCACATTAGATACACAACTCTCTTGAAATATTCACTTTTCTTTACTCTGTACTATTTTTATTTTTATTTTTATTTTGATTTTTTTATTTGCAGCACTTTTTGCGCTCTTCACACTCATGATTATACATTTTAAGCGCCAACAAGGACGTCCCATGCTAGATAGCGATTATGATGGTACTGTCGATGGTATTGTGGCGCGCCCGGGCGGCGTAGCCATTATGGCCAAACCATTGTTGGGCGCACGCATATTTCTGACATCATGGAGTTTGGATTTGGGCTGGGGTGGTGTGGTGTTGTGCGGCATAACGTCGGTGCTATGGATTTTATTATCGAAAATTATGCGTTACAATCCATTTTCAGCGCTAATGATTTAGTTAGATGAGGAGCATAAACCGTCAGTGATCTACATAGGAGGATGAACAGTACCTACTACGCAAAGTGGTGGACACAAAGCGACGATAATAAATCGGTACAATTTCTAAGGTCGATCGATGCACATCACAAGCAAACATTCAAGGCCGCCACCTATAGGTTATGTGAATTCGATCTATGTACCTTAAGATGAAATTCGGAGTTGCTGCGATGCGTAATTAACAAAAAAAAAAAATAATGGAAATGGGCGCGAACGTACTTTGAATAAATAAAAAATATTTATAAATATATGAAACACACAACAGTGCATACAAAATAAATATGGGCATGCGAAAATTAGTTGCACTTTTATTGTGCTGTGTATGCGAGAATATTTTGAATAGTTAAAAAAGGAAAACTTAAATATAAAAAAAAAAGTTAATTATCAGAGTATGCATTACTATTTTTAGCAGTCATAATAAAGAGTTTTAAAAAGCTTGTAAAACGCCGCAGGAATATTTACACTTTGAAAAAAAAAAATTTCTCTAGTTGCACCTCAAAAACAATTTTGTTTTCTAGTTGAAGTTTACATGCAAAAATATATTTATGTATATAAATTGAGCTCTTTAGAAACCAAACCAATGAATTTTACTCCGGTTTTCTACTTTAATAATTTCATTTTTCAATGTTGGTAATTTTTTTACCATAAACTTATGCTTGCCTTGATGTTATACTTATATATTAGGGTGGATCAATTAAAAAATTTTCAATGCATCATCGGGATTCTGGTACTATGGATCATAAAAAGTATTTTTGCCCAACGAACCATACCTCTAAAATGAATTTCGAGTCCGCGGAATTTTTTCGGCAGTTATTTTCAAAAATACTAAAAAGTCGATCTAGTTAGTGCATTTTAAGTGCAAAAAAAAGTATTGAAAATATGTATACGGGGGATTTATCGGTCGATCAATCTATTTTTCACATTAATTTTTATTTTTGACTGCCACCGGAAAATTTAAGATATTGCACAAATCGGTAAATCTTTGACCTCCTCATAATTCAAAATACCTCAAAATGTTTAGTGCTGAAATACATGACGAAAATCGATTACATTCAATTTAAGACGAATAATTCGTTTTTTTTTATTTCCTCTCTGGGTTTTTCTTTATTTGCTATATTTTTTAACAAAATTTCAATTTAAAAAAAACACGAAAAATTCCAATTGAATCAATTTTTACAAGGAATAAAAAGACGAGTTTTTTTTAGAAAATAATTCAAATGAATTCTTTTTTTTATTTTTGTGTCTTTCTTGCTTTTCAAGTCTGGTGTATTTTGCACGGCTTTCTAATGTAACCTACGTAACTCCCTCTCGATTTGATTCTACAACACCTTTTTATACGCTAGTCAGCAATTGAACTTGTTTTTCCGCAAAAGAAATTTTCAGATTACGCAGTGGTGGTTCATTGTTATCTAGATATTGTTCTAGATGTTGGTATGGAATATTTTGAGTGAATGGTGGTTCGAATATATTGGAATAATCATTCATGTCAGATCGCATCGTCGAACAACATTGCTAATAAAATGAGCAAACGAAGTACATGGTCACAAACAATCGCAATAATCTACTGGCCTTGGTGAGCCAGCGTGAATGTGTAATTGGTCCTGGCATAATGTTGGCCAAATCCGTTAAATAAGTCAGTGGTGAATTCACCAGTACCTAAATCAGCGATATTTGATTTGTGATTGGTTCGAAATCGGTCACCGGCTGAAAATAGAAAAGACTAGATAAATTAAATATAATTTTATCAGTTATTATTGAAACATAATACATTTAAAATAAGTAATAAGTAAGTTATAACAATTACACACCGGAAGATTTTGACAAGTTTCAATTTGTTTGCTCAACGATCCGGTTGTTGTTTGTGATCCGATTGTCGGTGATTTTTCCAAATTGTCAAACAAATGCCGAAGTGGAAATTCATTGGAGTTTAGAAGACACACGAGCTAATGCAGTGGTTATTGTTGTTGTTGTTGTAGCAGCTAGTCACGTCCTGTGAAGAATGGATTCACCCATGGTCGCTGTCGTCAAAATCATCTAGGAAACGTGCTACTTATGTATATCGGCCAACACCAATGCAGTGGTCTCTTTAAATGCATTTCGTATCGTCGCAAACTTCCATTTCTTATGCCAGTATTTGCTGGCTCACCATCACAGCATACGCCAATCAAAGAATCCAGAGAAATTTCTTTATTGGCGAGAAATTGATTCAAACTGACGACATTACTTTCACCATCTTCAAGTTCCAACTTTGTGTAGCCCAGAATTTGGTTCCTCAAAACAACCAGATGAGGCTCATTCACCATACGTGGACGAAGTTTTTTGATTGATTTTTTCCATCGTAAGTGAATAATTTTTCCTGTATGTCGAATTAAAATGCATATTTTCGGTGAAGAACGTCTTGTCTACATTTGCCTTTTTTCTACAAACTTTGGATTTATCCATAATGATAAGATTGCCTTGATCATCTTTTGCACCCATATCTTTCATTAGTGATATCGCCAATGCTGAAACCACTCTATCAGGCACACCAAATCTGTCACCCATCATTGCAGAATTGAAAGCATCGTATCTAGCAGTAAATGATTCATCCAAATCCATATCACCTTCGGGATCGTTTGTTTCATCCTAGCAATCGGTCTGTTTTTATTATTGTAGACGTTGATCTATCAAGAACTCTTTCAAGTTTTCTGAAATCAATCCACATGTGCATAGTGCCTCTTTCAAGTCGCATTTGCATTTTCCAATGTAAAATAATTCTTTTGTGGATTTAAGTTTATTTAAGTGTAATTCCAGTATCAAGTTTATTTCAAATTTCATCCAATTTTTTCGTCACTTATATGAAGAAATTTTACTTTGGTTTTTAACGCGATCGGCCAAGTAAAATAATATCTTAAAATATCCTATTTTATTGGTGTATTAAGATCACTCAAATCACAAGGCATACCAAAATTAACAACATCGTTTGTAAAGAAATGTTTTATGTTGCAGCTTATGATGTAGATTTTATTGTATCCATAATCGACTTTTACTAAATGTTCTGAAATACAGATAACCTCTACATAAATTTGTCGAAAACTCTGAAAATAATTTTTTTCTAGAAATCGTAGTAATAATTTTTAGTGCTGAACATATTCAGGTATTTTAAATTATGAGAAGGTCAAAGATTTGTCTAGTTGTGCAATAATATCTTCAATTTTCCGCAAAAAAAGGTGAAAACCCACATAAAAGTACAAAAACGCCCCCTGGTGGCAGTCAAAAATAAAAATTAATGTTAAAAATAGATTCCCCAACCCGAAAAACCCCCGTATACATATTTTCAATAATTTTTTTTTTTTGCACTTCAAATGCACTAAATAGATCGACTTTTTAGTATTTTTGACTCGAAATTCATTTTAGAGGTTTGGTTCCTTTGGCAAAAATACTTGGGGTACGATCCATAGTACCAGAATTGCGATGGTGATTTGAACTTTTTTTCATCGCCATATAATTTGAGCCACCCTACCCTATTATGTATATGTATGTATATACTTACGTACGTACAAATGTACAAAATTAGTCATAATATAGTGGACTTTGATTAGAGTTGCGAACGCTATTAGAATAACTATTGCAGAGTTCAGTGCCAGAAATTCTCTTTATAAATTTTCGTTTAGACGTCCTCTCGATGCCAGAACAGCAGTTTCTACGTTGCTGGACAGTTATGCAAGTTTGGACCAAATAGATTGAGTTTTTTATGTATGCATATTATTATCGATATTCACACCGTTCTGAATGTAATAATCGATATTTCATCATTATCAATAAAACTAATGTTGTTATCGATAATTTTATGATGTCTGTTTTACTTCAGAAAGAGCGGTTTCAGTTAAAAAATAGTATATCGAAACCGATATTGTTGCCGTTGTCTATGTTATCGATTATTTTAAGATGCCTGTTAAACACCGGAAGCGGCAGTTTTAATCAAATGCGCACAAAATATATCCATGTCGATATTTATCTTTATAGATATTTTAAAGATATCGCCACGATAACATTATCGATATTTTCAACAAAATAATCGATTTTTTGGCGTTATCGATATTATTGTTATCAATCATTTTATGGTGCCTGCTTAACTTTAAATGTAATATCGATATTCACACCGCTCTCAATTTAATAATAGGTAATTTAGAGTTATCGCTCAATGTCCGACACTATAAAAAATCATATGATATATATAAATTATATATCAAATAGAAAGTGGTTTTCTAACATAATTTCGGTCGTGATAAAAACGCCCCCCTATTTAGCAAATATAAGCATAGCTTGGCTGGACTCCAACTATGTTGAACTGGCACTTTAAAATGCTTGGATTTTGACAGACTTTCCCTTATAAGTGAATGAATTTCACCCGGAATGGCCCGCAAGAAGCTTATTTAGATATGCAAAGTCCATTGAAAACTGATTATGATTAAGAAGACATATTTATTTTATACATCAAACTATTGTTAAATAAAAAATACACATATATATACATATATGTACTATAAATTTAATTTTTACCTCAAACTTTATGACTTTATATGCTAAGCATACAAACACAAGAATATTCGATTGGCCTATACAAAATTTACTTTTACAAGCGTTGTAAAATTAATTTACGCGATAAAATATAACAATTTATAAATAACACTATTTGCTTTCTATATTTTATATACATTGCTTACGGCCTTTTTAAATAAAATATTAGTCAATTCATGCTTGAAAAAAGGAAACGAAAAAAAGTCAAAAAAGTAGAAGTATGACTTTAAGACACAATTACCCGCCAATTGAAAATGAAAATAAAAAAAACGCTACTAATAATGCTTACAAACATACATACGTACAATGCAAGATAGTCTATATATCTATTGTAATAAAAAAAAAATTACGTACTACTATTTACGTATTGTATTGTGTATGGTAATAATGAAAATTAGCTGCACTTTTCAACTTCATTTTGATTATTACTCGTACTATAAGCAAACCTTACCGCTGTTAATTTAAATTAAGTGCAATAAAAAAGAAAACTATCATATTTCGACACCATAACTCAACGCTTTTATTGTTCAAAAACTTATAAATATTAATCAGCTAAAGGTTATGGGAAACATACATGAATTGTACAAACAAAAAAAAAAGAATAATAAAACAATAAAGAATTTATTTTTATTTGAAATTGTTTGCAATATGGGTAGCTTGGGAGCGTGCGAGGTTCTCTCTAAATGGTATTTATGGAATTGTAAAATGAATTTGAAAAGTTTCGCCTTTAAGTAATAGTAATGGAAGGTTAGGCATTATTTTAGATAAGAATCTGAACTGGAAAGAGAATACAGTTCTATGAAAAGGCTCCCATAGCCCTCTAGACCTGCAAGAGAGCCATAGGCAAGAAATGGGGCCTTAATCCCCGGATTTCCCGGTGGATGTTTACAGCAGTCGTTAGACCAATTCTCCTATATGGGGTGGTTGTATGGTGGGTACTCACCAAGGTACAAAGTTCTAGTATGATCTGTATAAGTGGGGCGCTCAGAACAACGGCAAGTGAGGCCTTGGACGCTATTTTAGACCTCCTCCTAGTGGCATCCTGAAAGCCAAGGGCACTCTTGTATTTCGAACAAGTTTTGCTATATTCCGAGCAGCATGGATCGGTGTGCTTTGACATCAGTTTCTAAAAGTAACTTGAGTTTCTTACTCCACCTGATAGCATTGTCATCTATACAGATGGCTCGAAACTCTATAATAAGGTAGGAGGAGCCGTTTTCTCACGAAACCCTCTCCTGCAAATTTCCTTTAGGTTAACAGATCACTGCAGCTTCTTCCAGGCTGAGCTCTCAGCTATCATGGTGGCGGTAGAGAAGCTTGGGACCGGGATTATAGGAAGAGACATCAAACATCGCGCTGGACTACCGCCTATCTTTACAGGAGATGACCAAACAGAACAGACTGTACCTCATTTGGGTCCCAGGTCACCGGGACATAGAGCGAAACTGCATGGCAGGCGAACTTGCAAGTCAAGGTACGACAAAGCAGATTCTTCAAGATAAAGAACGCATTGGTATGCCGTTTACCACCTGCAAACTGCAAACTGCAAGAATGTATATATCTACATATATGTATATATATAAGCAAGCTGACAATAGATGGAGACAAAATACGACCTGTCGAACATCAAGGCAGACGTGACGTGGCCTAAATGGGACCGCAAACGGTCGCACAGCGTTCTCTCTCTAAGGAGGGAAAACATTTCTAACGTGATCGGGGCTCTAACTGGGCACTGTCTGATAGGAAAACACGCTGAAAGGTTGGGCGTACCTTTCCGAAAATGCTGCAGGAGCTGCAAGAATGACGAGGAGGAGGAAACGGTCTTGCATTTATTGTGTAAGTGTCCTGCACTGTGTAAAAGTAGGATGCGGCATCTGGGATCACCGTTTTTGGATGACCTTAGTGAGGGTTCAAGCACCGAGGTAAATTGCCTGTTGGGATTCATCAGCGAGGCAAAATGGTTTAGTGAGTGGTAATTTTCTTCTTCGGCTGGTACAAATTTTTCTTATGGTAACACAATGGGCCTCCTATTTCTGTCCTAAGTGAGCCGGCGCAGGCGGCAGCCACTCCAACCTAATCTACTGGGAATGGAAAGTACACAAATATATATCTTGTTTGTCAGCCAAATCTATTATTCCACTTAACTTTTCTTTATTGCTCTAAACTGTATTCGATTCGTTCGATAAATATGTATCATAAAATTGATAATTGCGAAAACGTTCGAAATGAAACCGATCGATTATTATTTCTAAACTAATGCGTTTTGAGGAACTATCTTATTTGAATCGGAAAAATTTTGTACAGAATCTGTGGCTGGTGGCACCCATAGGATAGTATCACGATATTCCCACGACAGTCGGTTCTACGATACCGGAACGACAAGGATTTATTTGTATATTGTACTGTCACTGCAGCATCATTATGGGGA
Organism: Anomoia purmunda; assembly: GCA_951828415.1. Lineage (NCBI taxonomy): Eukaryota > Metazoa > Arthropoda > Insecta > Diptera > Tephritidae > Anomoia > Anomoia purmunda. The sequence goes on from OX639993.1 coordinate 24,367,707, forward strand.
ATGTCTTATGCTGTTACAACAAAAACAAAAACAACATTATTTTTTTGTTTACACACAGAAATATTAATTGTTTACAGATTTACTAATATCTCCAATGGAGGGATGCCTGCATGTTTTTTCAGTTTTCGAGATATCGATATTGGAGAAAAAACGTTATTTTTTTTTTTTTAATTACCATAATTTTGCGAAATCTGAACTGATTTATATCGTTTTTTAGTTTTTTTATAAAATTAAAAACCAAAATAACGAGCATATCTATAAAATTTAAAAAATATTTACTACATTATACTGATTTCCAAAATACACATCTGATATATTTTCTAGAAACATTTTCCGAAAATACTATCATCCAACCTGTAACTTTCGAGACTAAGCTGGAATGATAAAAAAAAGGGATCTTTTTTCCAATTTTTGTATGCCCCATTTAAATTTTTTTTATAGAAACACTCAGATAGCCCTCCGAACGGGGCCTGTCATAATTCTTATGTTTTTTTGTCATTATAGTAATACTTATAATGTTGGACATATGATATCCGACAAAATTCAATATAATACAGTTGGCAAACTTATTATTATTCTTATTCAGTTTTTACAAGAATTAAAAAAAAATATAATTACACATAGTCTAATTATAAACTAACTTGAACAGTAAAGTGTTTGACTATTTTACGATTGTAATGGTAAACAGACTGTAGATTACCAATAATATGCACTTTCACGGTATTTGCAAACAACATCTGAAGAGTGATGCCATATCAAAGTAATAAATCATGGAATGTATGAATATTCCCCAATAAACCTATAATATTCCCCCAGAACAGATTAACAAAGCTACGGTACTTTCAAAAAAATAAAAGTACAAATCGCAATGACATCCCTTAAAAAAGTGTTAAATATCATTCACAAACGAGTTTGCCAAAAGAAAACAGATGTTTTTGTTGTTGTTATAGTAGCATAAAACATTCCCCATAAAATTTATAGACTGCTGCTGAAGTGACAGTCCTTGGCCGAATATAAATCCGGGTCGTTCCGGTATCGTAGAACCGACTGTCGTGGGAACAGATCGGCAGTATTGCTTTGCATCAAATGCTTTTTTTAATGTAATAAATTCGCAACACTTTGGCAAATTTCTGCGAATGGTGAAGTAAATATTTTAGAGCTACCGAAGCCAAAATTGAAGGGAATTTGTAATCACAAATTTTATATAGTTATGTATTTGCTATTTCTATTTCAATTAAATAAATATCTCACACCACACCCATAGTCGGCGATAATGCAGCTGAGCTGAAAAAAAATACTGCGTTTACGAACGGACCCGTCATTTTGATCTTTCACTTCTCCCTTTGTTGCAACAGAGAACGTAAATTAATTATACATTCCTTGGTTGCAAGTTTTTTGGGCATCGATTTAATAAATTTAATGTCATTACAAAATTTGTATAGTTCTAAACAGATATTAGACAAATAATTAGATGATATAAAAAATTATTTAATTTACTCCTTACAAATTCGTTCCTTTGTACAATATATGCATGCACACATCCATAAAAATATTAAATACAGGATATGTGCATAAAAGTGAAACTGACATAGCTTATAAAATACCTAATTTTGTTTTAAATAATGTCCGTCAATTCATCTGCACCTGTTTCAATAATTGGGGATCTTGCAGAAATTGTAAATATTGTCGTTGTAACTGGATTGTAGATTCCCATATCAGCATCGAACAAAATTTGTGCAATTTGATGTTCTAACACATTTTTAACATGGTCGGATTACTTTATACGCTTTGTAGCTACATATTCTCCGAAAATATCACTGCCATCGCGCCTGCTTCGTTTGGAAATTAGTGTTTTTTCAGCAGCCTTAGCTACTTTCTTTTTCTCGATCTGCTACTGGCGGCAACACCTCAAATGTCCTACTTTTTTGTGGTGTTTCTTCGACATTCTGTTTGACTCGCTTGGGCTCGTAAGAGTCCTGACTGTGTGAGCTGTCTTGTTGTAAATTTTCGTCCAAAGTATCTAGATGCTAAGAAATAAGAAAATAAAATGGGTATTACTCAGAATTCTATACTTTTTAAGACACGCCATTCATTATGGAGTATCCCACGTGAATTTAAGTGATACATATAAAACTCATTTTGGAAAAAATACGGCCCGATGATGCCGCCAGCCCATAAACCACACCAAACAGTCTCTCTTTGTGGGTGCTTTAGTTTGGAATGGTCAAGTTGCTTTAGTTCTTGAGTTAATTGTACCTTGTAAGCGTGTAAATGCAAGTCTTTATGCATAATGTTCATCAACGACGAGCGTGAGAGGTGCAATTGTTGGGCACGACGACGAGTTGAGGTGGACGGCCCTTCAGCTACACTAACGCGAACAGCAGCAATATTTTCTGCAGTACGAGCAGTACGAGCATGCTCTGGTGTTTTCCCATCTCCTACATACCCGGTTTGCTCAAATTTATGCACAGTTTTCCCGATTGTACGCACATTTGGGCGATTAAATTGACCGAAGGAATCACGAAGTGCACGATATGCATTTTGATTTGAACGCCCATTTTCATAATAAGCCTGAATAACTTTAACGCGTTGCTCGTTTGTGTATCTTTCCATGTTCAAATTGGAATAGCCTGAAATTGAGAAATGTCAAATGAAATGCAGAAAAAAACTTGACTTTAGGTGTGGTTCACATTCAACATCGGCCCTTAAGATTTAACCACCCTTTAAAATCTAATAATCTTCATCGACTTTCACAACAATTCTGGCTGAACTACAAATTTATAAAGTGGGATTAACTATCAGGTAGCAGCGAAACCGTTTGACATGGAAGAGACTTTCCAAGTTGTTTTTTTCTTTTTAGTTCTGTACTAAAGAAAACAAATTTATTTCGAAAGCCTTGTATTTCTGTTATTTATAGAGATAAATATTGTTCGAAAAATTAGCAGTCCGAATTTTTGTGTTCGGAACTAACCTTTTTTTCAAAACACCAGTACATCGAACTATCGATGTTTTATTTTGCTATCTTTGGATCCCTACCTATACCGAACAGAATTTATGTGAACAATTCTTAGTTTAATCAAAATTATGAGGAGAAGAATGCATTTTACACAATCAAATGTACATACTAAGGCCATATTCTTATGAGCGTTCGTGGGTTAGCTCTTCCTCGATCCACGATAAGGCGCCGAAGCACAGATGTATGTGCATACATGTACATATGTATGTATGCACGCAAATATACCTAAAGGGATTTCTAAAGAAAATAACGAAATTTCCGAGGTTACTCCACCCCAACTGTTTTATCAACAAATATCCACGTGAGAAGGCATTTACTTTTGCAATCACGATGCTAGTTTCTTGATCTACATCACTAAAAAAACGAAGCATATCACTACAAAAAAACTACAGGGTGGCCCAAAAGAAACCAAGGGGTGTAAGAGTTTAATAACTTTTTCGTTTATTAATTTTTTTTTATTTTTTCTTTCAGATTATATAATATACAAAAGGGAAATTTTTTTGGACTAAGTATGAAAAATGACGTCTCTTAAATGACCACCGCTTTCAGCTTCGCACTGATGGGCTCTTTTTAGAGCATTTTCCATAACATCTTTCAAAACTTGTGGCTGTAGCGTTCGAATTTCTGCAACAATGTTTGCCTTGAGTTCAAGGATTGTCTCTGGCTTGTTCACATACACGTGCTGTCAAATCTGGCGATCGCGCTGGCCAAATAATTTCCGAATTTCTGGAAATTATTCGCCCTCCAAAAATTTGACTTAAAAGTGCCATTGTGTCTCGGCCAGTATGGGCAGTGGCTTCGTCCTGCTGAAACCACATACCAGGTCTGTTTTCAAGAGCAGGACGTAAAAAATTTTCTATCATAACCCGATACCGCTCTCCATTTACGGTTACAGCACTTCCATCTTCATTCTCGAAGAAGTAAGGCCCAATGACATTTTCAGATGTGATCCCACACCATACTGTACACCTGATGGGGTGAAATTGGCGTTGATGAATGGCTCTTGGATTTTGAGAGCCCCAGAACCTACAGCTCTGCTTATTAACAAAGCCATTCAAATGAAAATGAGCTTCATCACTCATAATCAAATTTTTAATAAAGTTGATTTCATTTCTGGCCAACTCTTGAAATTTAACTGCAAAATTTAGACGTTGCCGATGATCTGCGGGTTTTAATTCTTGCACCATTTGCACCTTATATGGGTATAATAACTGTAAATCTTTTTTTAAAATGCGCCGTAGTGACGTACGAGACATTCCTAGCTGAACAGAACGCCTTCTGGCAGATGTTTCTGGTGCTTCGTTAACATTTTGCTGTACTCGTTCAATATTTTCCGCAGTGCGACTTAATCGTGGTGTACCGATTCGAAGCAAATCTGTTACGCTGCCATGTTGGTGATGACGATCAACTAAGCAACGAATCATTGCTTCAGAGGGCGAAATTCTGACGTTAAAATGTCGACGATATGCTCTTTGCGTTAAAATAATTGATCTCTGGTTTAAATAATAAAATTCTATTGTTCTGGTTCTCTGTTCAGTTGTGAACCTCTCCATTATAAATTCTCCAAGTGTTGTCTATATAATCTGAAAGAAAAAATAAGAAAAAATTAATAAACGAAAAAGTTATTAAACTTTTACACCCCTTGGTTTCTTTTGGCCCACCCTGTATATACATACATATTAATTTTAGTTAATATTTTTATTTCAATGTTTTCATCATAATTCATTTTTTTGTAATGCTTAAAAATGCAACTAAAGAAAATCGAGTAACCATAAAACCATAAAACTCGATACCCAAAATATCGATACTAAATTCAAGCATTGTCACAATTTTTGATATACATATCATTATGTCATATCCAAAACACAAAAAAATGCATGTGTACGATTGGATACTAGGCTTCAATTACTCGATTCCAAAAATATCGTTTTAAGCCTATCGAGTAACAAATAATCGTATCGAATAGCAAAAGTATCGATATAGTAGTGTCATACTGAAATTCGATATCGTATAGTATAAGTTTCTCATATGATTTCAGTTGCTACCTCTCCTTTATTACCTCGGTCCTAAGAAAATCAAGCGACACAAAGACGCATTGTGATATTTGAAATCCGAAATTATAACTAATTCTTTCTCTAAAAAATATTCAGCTAACATATAAATTATTGAGAATTAAAATTACGAAATTAATGTTCAGTTTTTAATTAACGTTTTATGGCCAGTATGTTGATTCCTGTCTAAACATTGTTCGTTAATTTTGTATCAAAATATAGCTAATTTCGAGGAGAATTCATGTAAGGTGGCATTTTCGTTGTCATGGGAACTGAATTTGGTAATCGGTACGCAGTTGGACTGAATGCAGATGGCGGCGACGTCAGTGGCACCACTACTTTGGTGTTGAAGATTTTAACAATCCTTAACTAAAAGTAGACCAATCTTTTCCGCGTATTCTTAGTTTACTGAATTTGGGATCTGTCACTTTGCTGCGGAAAGGCGCAATCTCGCAATATTCTATCATTCTTGATGTGAATTTTGTTTTTTCTCTAGCACCATCACTTTATATGAATTCGCTTAGGCTTATTCTATAACAAAAGTCATATAAGTACAAATTTAAAATTTTGAACAAAATTCACAAATTAAAAAATTTTCAACAAAATTTCAAACTTTTTAATTAGAATATCGGTCAAGTGAAAGTTTTAAGTGGCTGAAAATATCCCTTGGTTTTTGATTTTTTTTTTCGCTGATGCAAGTTTTGGAAAAATTTGGGCTCATATGAATTTGGTTGCTTTCGTTAGTAATAAATATATATACAGGGTGGCTGATGAATTTTGCTACATTAAGAAACTCAAATCATTTTTTTTTCAGTGTATGAAATTCATTTTTCTTTTATTCATGTTAAAGCTCATTCAATTTTATTAAATATAGCTTAATTAGTTTTAAAAATAATGGAATTTAAATGCCCCCCCCTGCTCGTTGATGCATGTGCGGTATCTTACCAAAAAGTTGTTCATTACTGCTTGGAGAGTTGAGACAGGAATAGCCGCAATTGTTTCTCGAATGGATTGCCTTAGTTCATTCAAATTTGTTGGTTTTGCTTTGTAGACTTCCTGTTTGCAATAACCCCACAAGAAAAAGTCAGGTGCAGTAAGGTCAGGCGACCTGGGTGGCCAACGGAATGTGGAGTTTCTGGATATCAGCTTATTGGGAAATTTTCGTCGCAATTCTGTCATAACAGGTTGGGCTATGTGAGGAGCTGCATCATCTTGCTGAAACCACACAGAGTTGAAAGAAATTCTCATTCGGCGTAATTCTGGATAGAAAAACTCTCTCAACATGCTCAAGTAACGGTCTCCAGTAACCGTAACGGTGTGACCGTTTTCTTCGAAGAAGTAGGGCCCGACAATGCAGCGTGATGAAACTGCACACCACACTGTGACACGAAGTGGATGCAATTCCGTCTCATGGAGTATCTGTGGGTTGGAAGCACTCCATATTCGACAATTTTGTGTGTTTATGTTGCCGTTTAAATCGAAATGGGCCTCGTCAGACATGAAAAGACAGTTCAACATGTTTCCATCCTCTTCCACCATTTGAAGCATCTTCTGGCAAAATTCCAAGCGAATCGGCAAGTCTGCAGCGTTCAGTTTGTTGGCCATTTGAATTTTATATGGGAATAAGTCTAAATCTTTGTGCATAATTGACTGTAATGACTGTCTGCTTATACCCATTTGAGCAGATAAGCTTCTTGTCGAAACACGTGGATTGTTTTGTATGGCAGCAGCTACAGCAGCGATTGTTTCCTCCGTTCAACTGAAGGGTTTCGATGGTAAGGTCTTCTGTTGACTGTCCCATACTCGGCAAAATTGTTTACAAGTCTCATTATGGTCCATCTGCTCGGAGGATTGCCGCCAAACGTGCGCCTATACTCTCTTTGAACCGAAATTACGGACTCCAGTGCGTGATAGCGGCGGACAATCCAAATTCTTGTTTCAGTGTCCCAGTTACCCATTTTTGTTAAATGTAAAAGTCAATCTGCAAAATAAAAAAAAAATTAACCAGATTCATTAAATAGAAAATAAGTTATTTAATTTTTTTTTGGTAGCGGCTTTCATCAGCCACCCTGTACATATGTATGTATAATTTTTTTTTTTAAATGGGTTGATATTAAATACTTATATGTAGTGGTGAATTTAATATTAATGAATAAGCGAAAAAAAATACATATGAACGTGGTGTCACTATTTTGTGGTTGTGCAAGAAAGTGCACGGTCCCGCCTAGGGCGAGTATACAAGTTATCACTAGTTTCTTCCCACAAATGTCATTAACCAAATGTCACAGTTGTCTTCCTATCCTTCGCCTAGGTCAATCACATTCAGCCAAATTACGACAGCACGCCACCTCATGCAACTTGCTGGATCAGCAGAAATGCGATCACACGGTATGATCGCATATCGTTGTTGGCACACTTCGATGTGTCAGTGAAACAATAGCTATTGCTATCGTCTGTGGTCATTGCGCTATGACAACATCACAAGCGCCACAATTCTCTTCATCTTCGTCGCTAACCGCCAGCAGAGCAGCGGCAGCGTTATCCAACGTCGTGGGTTAGGTGGAAAGTTAGGGTAACTATTAAGTTTAGTTTTTAATGGAACTCAATAAAGAACACGTGCAATAAAGCTCAATTTACATATCGAGCCCTAAGGGGTCGTGCACATATTTTTGTCCCAATTTGGCGCGGAAAACCCTATTTAAATATTTTTTTTTTAAATACTCAGATGATATAATCGTATTCACTTTTTCAATAATTTTTTTAAAATTCTAGTCGAGTGTGACTGAGGTATGTTTTTCAGCATCAACATTTTGCAAGATCGTAGCAGATATGCATTAAGACAACAGCGACCAGATGGTTTTTAATTTATTTGGAAAAAGGTTAAGAAAATAACAAATATTGATAATTCGCAGAGCCTTGAAAACGAAACACGAATTATAAACTAACTTGCCTAGTAAAGTATTCAAAATTCACACGTCGCCTTCGCTTTTGTGGTGCGACGTAGAAAATCACTCTAATGCCCAAGGCGAATTTATAGAAGAAGGTGATGGCCAAGAATGATAGAATACAAGATTGCGCCTTCCCGCGGTGAAATGACAGATCTCGCCTTTAGTAAACAAGAATACGGGAGAGAGAAAATTGAACAACTTCCAATATTTCATTGAAAAACGTGTTCTAATTGTTCTAAAGTGTAAAAGTATGAATTTATAGGCAGACATTTAATAAATAAATTCGCAAAATACTAAAAAAAAGTGTCTCTTTTTCTTAATTTGTGAAAAAAGCTTTATCTAGTTGAAGTTGAGAATTGTCAAACCCGGCAAACCCAAAGTAGCGGTACTTCTAAAGGCGTCACCTTCAGTATTCAGTACACCGTGCGTGATGGCATAAGAGCAGCTGATTTGATTTTTTTTATTCACTTACATGTATTTTGTTTTTGCTAATGCCTCTAAAGAATTTGTACTTCAAAAATGTCAACCAAATTTCAAACTTTTTAATCATAACTTACAGAAAAAGATATACAAACTTGCAGCCCATTCAATTCTAGTATAATAAAGATCAATTTTCAAATTCTTAAAAATGCCAATTATTTTTTTTGCTAGAGTTTTTGTTTTATTTTGAAACAAGGTGGATCCATAGAAGGTCATATCAAGATGAACATGGCAAATACGCTGTGTATTGTTCATTGCTCATATATTTTGTTAGTTTAATTTTGCGAAGGGAATGTCTAAAACTGAATTCGCCCAGTTGGTTCATGGATTTTGTTTGCCTAAACAAAATACAGAGAACTTATATTAGACAGAGAAGTAGCATCTCGCTTCATTCCTTGTCTCGTACCGCGGATTTGAGGGGACCCGTATTTTTTGGCTTATCCCACCATCCGATATTTTTCACCACCCGTCAGCAAAAGTTAACAGCGCTTGAGCAAAAATACAATTTTAGAGAGAGTGAATGTAAAGTATATATGTTATTAGGTACATAGTGGGGTTGCAGGTGTTTCATGTATAAACTTTCGTTTTTGTTTTGATTGGTAATTTTACCAATTGATTTTTAATTAGAATTTTAGAAAAATTATGGTAAACATGAATAAGAGAAAAGAAAGAAGTCAACGGACGTTTAGTTCTTTGAGAATTTTTCACAAGCGCGTCGAATTTTTCCCGTGTTTTTTGAAATTTAATAAAAAAAAAGAAATTTTGATTAAAAAAAATGCCGAATCCGCGAAAGTGTCGTGTGCCCGGTTGTGATAGTGCAACTAGTGATAGATTTTTTTATTTTCCGAAGGATCCAGCAACGTTGGAGAAGTGGAAGCAGAACCTAAAGATCCCGGCTCACCAGGACCTGCCATGCGACTCATTTTACTTCGGCTAGCTGACGTAGTCGCCATGATCCCTTCGCGGTTTTTATGAATTGCACGTTTAGCTACGCTGGTTAGGTAGGAGTTGAACGTACCGCTCGGTACCTTGAATATGGCATGGAATCTTCGGATCGTCTAGCGGTGGAGCTTCATTTTCGTCATCATCAAAATAAGTTTTCAAATGTTCATATGGTATGCTTCTTGTGAATGGTGGTTCTGACAGGTTTCCATCGTCGTCCAAATCAATCATATGAACGTAATCAGTGGCATCAAAATTAATTTTCGGTTTTATGTAGGTACGAATATTGGACGGTTCATATATGTAGGTCGTTACGAAAATGTAAAATTTTTTCCAGTGCATACTTCCGAATATGTTGTCTATCATCGAAGAGCATGCTGAGCAAAACATTTTCACAATGGGCAAAATATGAATTATTTTCAATTACGGTGTTTACCACCGAACGTAAATTGTTTGGCAAATATTGCGTCCACCGTATGAATTTTCCAACCAAATCACTACCATATACAACCGACTCATAATATTTGATGTTAAAATACATGGGAACGTACACGTGAATTATGTATCTTCCCAAAATTTTCAAATTTTCGGACGGCTTGCTTTTTGCAACGTAAATACGAAGTATTCTATTGGCTTTTGTGAGCCATCTAGCATGTGATACAGGACCCGGTTTAACATTTGCTAGTTGAGTTGAAACGCGACCATTCGAGACAGCATTAGCAATTTGGTATAGATACTTCACATCCGTTGAAAGTTCTTTCTGTTGATCTTCATCCAACGGTGGAGGCATGTTTTCAAGTGGGATTGCTTCAAAACTCGGAACAACCTAAAAATAATATTGATTATTCAAAATTGATTACAAAATTATGTGGCTTATAGGGAATTTTTTTAAAAAAATTTTGATAAGTACATGTAGGGTATGGCAATCCTGAATCTCTTTTGCTAACACTCCAGTTGCGGTTCTTGGTCCAGTCGTTTGTGATTTTTCCAATGTATTCCACAAACTTCGAAACGGCAACTCATTGAAATGTAGTAAACAAATCCACCAGTGTAATGGTCTCTTCAGCTGCAATTCAAATCGTCGCAGTATACCTCTCTCCGTACCAGTATTTGTAACTTCACCGTCAGAGCAAATGCCAATTAATTTATCAAGAGGAAGTTCCTTTGCTTGGAAAAATGCATTTAAAGCTGCTTGTTTCGCTTCAGCATTTTCACCTTTGCCTTCCAAGTTAACATAACCAAGTAATTTTTAATTTGGCTCATGAGCGACGACTAAATGCGATTCTTTCTGCATTCTCAAATGGTAAACTTCATCAATTTTTTCTCGAGTCAATGCGTCGTTTTTCCGACCGTCAAATGAAAAAGCTTGCAAGCACCCTTTTTGCCGTTGTCGGATAACTTCCGTTCTAACTTTAGCTCTTTCTCTCTCTATCTTGTTTTTGTCACAGACAACGGTTTGACCACGCTCATCTTTAAATGCAATGTCTTCAAACAAAGCTGATGCTAGACAAGATGCCACTCTGTTTGAAACGCCAAATCTGTCACAAATCATTGCAAATTTTGGTATACTGTATCTTGGAGAATAAAGTGATTCGACCGATGTATCAGCCATTTTCATTGCAATATCATCTTGCAATTCTGAAGGAGTTGGTAGATATGTTTCATCAACAGATGATTCAAGTCTTGGTGCGATTGTAGACACTTCGGTTTCTATAGGATCCTCAACATCAGGAATAGTTAATATTCTTTCATTGTGCTGATCAAACATGAAGCCCTTGAGGTCATCTGGAATTTTACCACAGTTGCAACGCTTTGATTTTAGTGAGCATTTGCATTCCGCGATGTAGAATATTTCATTTGTACCATCAACGAATAGTTTAAATTTATGATAATTTTTTCCGCATTTATTCAAATACTTATAGTTGTCAATTAGTGTATTTAGTTTTTTTGTGACGGTTAATCTTTTAACTAGATCAATCTTCAATTTGCCCCAAATTTCTAAAAGTTTATCGACAACTTTTGGTGTGAATGTCTTGTACGAGAACATTTTATTCCCTTTTTTCCACTGGTCGCCCAAAAAAAAGTAATATTTCAAAATATCAAAAGAAGTTGGCAAAGAAATTCCATCTAGTTCGCTTGGTGCACCGAATAGTAGCACATTATGTGAAGGCATGTGTTCTAAAGCCTGTGCTGGTGGTTCTCCCTCTTCTTCCATATTGTGTTCTAAATTTTCTGATGAATTTTTATTTTATGTATTTATATTTATTAAAAACACACTGTCACTAAAGTCGCAAGAAACAAAACAAAAAAGCAATAACTGAGTTATATACGAAAATTAGTTGCTGTGAAACCTTCAGGGCTGCTGACGATACCTGTGGAGAAAAAAAAAAAACTTAAAAATTAATGCTTCAAAAAAATTGATTTTTCGACAAAAACTCGTTCAAAACCTAAAGAAAAACATTTTTTTTGGCAAAACTGCTATCGCCATCGTTTTTAGCGTACAATTTCACATTGGAAATCTAATATTTAAAAAAAAATTAAATCAGTCCATTTTTTTTATTACCTACTAAAAAAAACCTTAAAATTAAAAGTTGAGAAAAAGTCAAACAATTGAAATTTTGGCGCCTCGAAAATGATTTTTTGGATATGTCGTAGTGGAACTTTTTTTTCCTCATGCCAAAAGCTATCGAAAAATCGATGGCACAATATCGGAAAATTTTTGTCCTTACAAATCGACCCACCCTAATGTGTGTGCTTATGCACAAGTCGGCTTTGGTGGTAAACCCAGTAGGAAAGTGTTTGTATATTACTTTGATTTTGAAGTGCGAAATAGTTTGCATTAATTTTGAAGGAATTTATTATTAAACTTAAGCGGTTAATTATGCATAAATGTTTTACTTTGTGTTTTAAATGTAAAAACCGAAAATAAATTACGATTAAAAAGTTTAAATTTGTGAGTAAATAATTACATTACCGTCTCGATTAGTGCAACTTTTATATTACTTAATAAGTACTATTGTAAAAATTACTCGAACATCAGCAAATACAAAACGTACATAGTACATATGTACATATGTATATACATACATGCATGTGTCCATAAAAATAATAGCAACGTTTTGAAAATTTTGTCTTTATTTAATTTCAATAATTTTAGTAATAATATAACATTATTAGCAATATAGTTGATTACTTAAGAAAAACCATGTAAGTCAAAGTTTCAAATTTTTCTAACTTCCCAATCAAAATATTCAGAAGCTAAAACTTTGAGTAATTTTAAAAGGAACAATTTTTGAATTTTACTAATAGTATCGTCGAAAAGCATCGCAATCAAAAAGCCAATTTTAGATTGCTTGTTAGTTACGACTATTTGGATTTTAGGCTATGGTATTTCATATATATAGCTTAATGATTTCAATGTTATTTGAAAGTTTAGGACTTTTTACGAAATAATATATTACTCAAAAAATTAAAAAAAGAATTTACATACATATATCAAAATTTCAAACTTTTGATCACAATTTTATAAACTTTTCTAGTATTGACTTTTTCCCCAATTTCGCGCGATTTCCATTATACACATTTCTCTGGGAATTCATAAAAATAACTTCTCGAGTTATCGCTTTTTTCTGTCAAGTCGAAAATATTAATGTTAGAATTTTATTAATTAGGATATGATGAACTTCCGCAGCACGAATGGTCAGGGATCACAAAAGAGCGGAAATGCTGCGTGAAGAGCTGCGTTTCGGACGATAAACGCATTTTGTATGCATTCCCCAGAAATGAGGATGCCCGAAAGAGTTGGGCCCTCGCATGCAAAGTGCAACCGCCATCAAATTCTGACAGGCTTTTTATTTGCCAACGCCACTTTGATGTTCAATACATCACTAAATATAGACTATTGATAGGGCTTTTCCCTCTTTAAATTTAGTGTCAGTACATAGAAGTCGCTCCCCTAGTGTTGGCTCTGAATGGGTTTGCCCGCCCGTTACAAAAACTTATGCAAAAGCAGTTAAAACTGAGGATGATATCACATTAGAAGAATTTGAAAAATATTCAATTTTTAATGAAAGTCGCGTAAATTTTGACGAAAATTTCGAAGACTTTGAAGCCACAACCTGCTGCGAACGATTTGCTCAGGCTGCTCGGTATTATCAGAGCAACGCGATAAAATTAAACAAAAAAATTGATGATCTCGAGGACGAAAATAAAAATTTGAAAAAAAAGTATTTTGATTTGTGTTCTCGTGCGATCATTGCAGACGAATCTGCCAGCAAAGATGCTATTAATTTCGCTAAAATGATCGTTAATACTAAGCAGTATCCATATAGCGAAGAGGAGAAGACATTGGCGCAAAACATTAATTATGTTTCCTCAAAAGCTTATACATTTATGCATGACGATCTCGGTTTATGCTTGCCACATAAAACTTCCCTAATGCGTTGGCGCCCCATTCGGTACGTTGTACCAGGTTTTGACGCCAATGTCATTCAAAATTTAGCCCAAATGGTGCACAAAATGTCCCGGACTGGACGTCTTTGTATATTACTATTTGACGAAATAATCGTCAAACCCGACCTAACTTATAATAAATGTCGAGACCTAGTTGATGGGTTTGAAGACCTTGGAGAGAACCAACGCGACGAAAAAATTGGACATAAATGTTGTTTTTTCATGGCGAAAGGCCTATGCTCGAAATGGAAATATGTGTTTTCGTTTGAACACCTTATTACCGATCGTCAAAAAAAATATTTCTACACTTAAGAATATCGGACTAAACGTCAAAGCCTTGACTTGTGACCAAGGAGCCTCTAACACAAGTATTTTCAGCACGCTACGAATTTCAGAGAGCACACCCTTTTTCATACACGATAACAGTAAAATATTTTGCATGTATGACTATTGCCACCTTATTAAGTCCATCCGTAATACTTTGATAAAACACGATATTCTTACAGCTAATGGCATAGCTAGTTTTAAAGTTATCGAAAAATTGTTTGATATAGATCAGTTGAGTCCTAATTTTAAAATCTCCCCTAAATTGAGTTAGGCCCATATTCGTCCCCATTCGTTCGAGAAAATGAGCGTTTCACGCGCAACACAAGTACTGAGCAATTCGTTAGCTGCTGGTATAGAAATGGCATCAAGACAAAATTTATTTGCCAACTCTGAATACGTGGTAAAGTGTGCTGAGCCGACACAAATTTTCGTCAAAAATTACAATTCGTTCAATTCAATTCCTTTCAGAAGATATTTTTGCCGAAAACACTGATTTACAATTTCTTTTGCCGGGTAAACTTAATCAAGACGCGTTAGAGAATTTTTTTTATAAAATCCGAGCCAGTCAGGGTATTAATACCCACCCCTCAGTACATGACGTACAATAAGTATATTGTAGCGCGGTTAGTTTCAATGAATATTTTACGCCAGAGATTCGAAAATAAAGGTAGTAATTGCGTAGATGATGATGATATTAACTTAGATTGGAATTTAGCCCCCGAAGATTGTCATCTTGAGCAAGTAGTTAGCGAACCAGAAGCGGAAAGACTTGTCTTGGATGACATTGAAATACCTGAAGAAAATTTTGCCGAAGTAGTAGAAGAAAGGGCGGAGGTACAGGTGCAGCGGTATTACACAGGATATGGTATTTACCAGAAAGTTCTGTGTAAACTGAAATGCGAAAAATGCGCCAAGGTCATGATGAAAACTCAAGGAGACCTGAAACAGCACTCCGAAGCCCTGATTAGAGCGAAAAAATTCACGGAAGACAGCGATTTAAGGCTTGTCAATCCTGAAGACAGGGTTTGCGAAGTGTGCCGTCTCCAGATGATCTGGTAGCGTCATCTCTTCGAAAAATACGCGCACATAGCTGGTATAAAATACCTAATGTTGTCCACCATAATAGAGAAAACTGAGAAAGTCTTTCCCGACTGGTTCCAAGTCTCTGGCGAGTGTAGGGAACATAGATTTAAACTTTAAGATTTTTTAATAACAGTCCTATTATTTAAAAACTCGAAGTGGTTGTTGCGCGAAGAACTAAAAGCCGTAAGAGGTCAGAAGCAAGGTAGTAAATTAAAAAAATTGTAAATTGCATGTTTGGGACCAACAAGGTGAGGGCCATCGTTTCTTGAGGTTAGTAAAATTGTTGAGTCAAACTTTTTAAATACATTCACATATGTATGTACTTAATATTTACTTCAGGGGTTTGCAGCATTTCTCTTTTTATTTTTTTATTTTTCAGCTTTTCTCTTTTTTTCAGATTTTTTTCTTTTTTCAGCATTTCTTTTTGTTTAGCTTTTTTTAAATTTTTCTCCACAGATACCTATGTATGTATATATGCATCAGAGCCTAGCTTTTTAAAACATTTCACATAATCACGATGCATTTAGTTATGTTTCAAAAAGCAGGTAAAATAGCAGCCTATTCGATATTGCTAATTCGGCGGTTCGGTAAATCTTGACTAAAACATTATCGAGCCTGGTCTGAATTCCTCTATTGATAAGGTCGTGTGAGAAAATGTTGTTATACTAACGACAGTTTCGTAACTCTGATTTAAATTATATACATATGTATATATTTTGTTATACCTTTTTTTATTACATATCTAATATTTTTTTCTTTTTCCGTTTCAACCTTTTTCTTTTCGTTACAGGAAATTTTAACTTAATAAAATTTTCAAAAATGTAAAACTAAATAAATCAAATTGAAAACATATTAAAATAAAGTTAAAAAATCCAAACCAAAAAACCATTATTTTCAAATAAAATGTTCATTTTTATTCGTAAAGATATATTGTACTTAAGAATTGAACTAAATGTTGGTAAGATGTATGTAAAATCGTCGATCACTTAGGCGATTCCAAGCGTCTATACCCTGCAAGACAGCTGAGTATCATATAAGTGCTCATTTTATCATTATCACTAATTACGAAAGTGTTTATTAAACTACTCATTTTTGTTCAGCCCATGGGAAAAATATGAGTACTTCACCTTGTAGATGTGATATTTTATCTCTTTTCTACTAATAGTAACTTCATACGAGAGAAAAATATATCTACTTTGCTTTAAAAAACAAGGCAACTAATAATTTTTATGCTTATAATTTACTTAGCGCTGATAACTGAACTGCTCATTGTTGTCATCAAAAACTCCTCAGCAGTAATAATCAAACTACTCATTTTTATCCTCATAAACTCCTCAGCAATAATAAGCAAACTACTCATTTTTATCCTCATAAACTCCTCAGCAATAATAAGCAAACTACTCATTTTTGTAATCACAAACTCCTCAGCAATAATAAGCAAACTACTCATTTTTATCCTCATAAACTCCTCATTACCGCATAAACCAAATAAATAGAGAAGTAACAATTTCATTTTTGTACATTTTTATTTAAGAAATTTAGATATACAGTGAATGCCAGTGAAAATCGTACAGCGAATTTTTTCAAATTTTTTAAACAATTTCTTTTCGGAATATTTTTTTATAAAAATATAATTTGTGTTAAAACAAAACACAGATAAATCAAAGATTTAGACAATACAATTTTTGTATAACAAAATTCAAGTTTCAATTAGTTAAAAATGGTTATTGATTTTTTACAATTTTTTTTTGCGGACGGTGTTGCTTATTTTATTCCAGTAATTGTAACTCATGTTCAAAATTTTTTTATATACCCTATTAATAATTTTAATAAACTTAGTGCTACTATTTACATTTCGTTATAAATACTTAAATATATATATGTATTCTACTTTATTAGCTAAATTTTTTTTATTAATATATTTTTTTTGATTATTCCTATTATGACTTAAAGTTATATATTTACGTAGCGAATTCCGAACATCCTCTTTTGATTTTTCTGGAAAAATATCTAATAAATGAATTAATTGTTAGCAACTCGTGGTACTCTTCGTTTTACTATGTACATAATACTAACCAAAGAGGAGCTCAACCACTTTAAGTCCAACAAGTGGAATCTTGCCTGCTCTTCCCTCTAAATTAAAACGGGACGTCATCTTTAAAGAGGCCACACATAACCCCGTCAACTGTCCCTTTGGAGCCCTTCCCTCTTGCCAGAAGCCCAATCTACATATGGAAGTAAGTGTTATTTTCAACTTATACTAGTTGCAATGTCAATATGTTACCATTGCGTCGGTGTAAGCTTTGATTTTGAGCTTGGCTTCAACAGTCTGGACTTGATCCTCCGATGATATGGGAAGCATGCAAGCTAAGTCTGCTGACTCCTCGCTTTCCAAGTCACGGGTGATACGACTGACAGACTGTTGAACCCTACCTGTCAGGACTCTGCACCCTCGTAATAGCTTGCTTTGGGCCTGGGATTCACTACGTTCGGGAATCTAAAATGGGAAACCTCGATTTTACAAAGGTAATCTGCAGTATTTATGGTGAAAGTCTGGCATTACCTTATCGGAAAGGGCGCTTTCGATTTTACCCACTTTCTCACCAACGTCCAGTTGACGGGTCTCGACGCTATCCAGTTTCGCCAATAACTGGTGTTGGCGTTCCTCGATGGCGTCTAATTTGGCCATTACTTCTGCGTGGCTGCTTTGCGATGGCGCCACTTCTTCGGGAAGAGCTCGCTTTTTTGATGGAGATCGCTCGTCATGAGGACATTCCACCCCAAACTGACGTTTTCGAATATTTATTTCTGAAATAAAATACAAAATATCACAAATATGCACTTTTCAACATTATTCGCACAATAAACACAAAGCAATTCACACCGGTACATTCTTGCTGCCACAAACTGCGCCTGGACACGTAATTACACTTATTAGAGGAATTACCCCACTAACACATCACAAGAAGACAAATAAAAACTTTCACTAACCAATAGTTTTTATTTTCGCTGTAAAAGAACATATTATTTAATGAAAATAAAAATATAAAAACTATTTACTCAATTGCACCTTTCTGATTTGTGAATAATATGCGATTACTTTTGTGACCTTTAGTGATGTACTTTATAAGGGTACTTACACTCAAAAGTAATCATATCTGAAGACGGTTTCTTTTCACGCATACGAAGCACAAGAACAGAAAATTGGTAAGAAATGAGAAAGCACAAATGTTAAATAAACTTTTCCATCATACAAATTTGCGCAAAGAACTAACCTTCTAAGTTCCTAGCTTCTTTGCAATCTACGTTATTTAGTATGCGCTCGGAATAATCTACCATACAAACAAAATAGATTTTAGACGGAGGGTATGCTTTGGTATTATTATTTCCGATGTGATTTTCGTGAATTGTAGGCAATTGTAGTTTTTCACCATTCTACCACAATGATTTTTTTTTAATTTTTTCTTTATAGATTTTCAAGCTCTGAACATTTTTAAAAATATTTGCGTCAATACCGGGTACTTTTGTTAAATATTCATTGCTTTCTAAGCATTTGATTTCCACATCACAAAATGTTTCATACGTCATTTTGATAATGCGCATGTATTAGAAACTAATAAAATACTTGTAAATGTGTTAGAATTTTTGTCGAAAGTGCTCAGCATTGTCTTGTAGGGCCCTGCAAGACAGCTGAGTATCATATAAGTGCTCATTTTATCATTATCACTAATTACGAAAGTGTTTATTAAACTACTCATTTTTGTTCAGCCCATGGGAAAAATATGAGTACTTCACCTTGTAGATGTGATATTTTATCTCTTTTCTACTAATAGTAACTTCATACGAGAGAAAAATATATCTACTTTGCTTTAAAAAACAAGGCAACTAATAATTTTTATGCTTATAATTTACTTAGCGCTGATAACTGAACTGCTCATTGTTGTCATCAAAAACTCCTCAGCAGTAATAATCAAACTACTCATTTTTATCCTCATAAACTCCTCAGCAATAATAAGCAAACTACTCATTTTTATCCTCATAAACTCCTCAGCAATAATAAGCAAACTACTCATTTTTGTAATCACAAACTCCTCAGCAATAATAACCAAACTACTCATTTTTATCCTCATAAACTCCTCATTACCGCATAAACCAAATAAATAGAAAAGTAACAATTTCATTTTTGTACATTTTTATTTAAGAAATTTAGATATACAGTGAATGCCAGTGAAAATCGTACAGCGAATTTTTTCAAATTTTTTAAACAATTTCTTTTCGGAATATTTTTTTATAAAAATATAATTTGTGTTAAAACAAAACACAGATAAATCAAAGATTTAGACAATACAATTTTAGTATAACAAAATTCAAGTTTCAATTAGTTAAAAATGGTTATTGATTTTTTACAATTTTTTTTGCGGACGGTGTTGCTTATTTTATTCCAATAATTGTAACTCATGTTCAAAATTTTTTTATATACCCTATTAATAATTTTAATAAACTTAGTGCTACTATTTACATTTCGTTATAAATACTTAAATATATATATCTATTCTACTTTATTAGCTAAATTTTTTTTATTAATATATTTTTTTTGATTATTCCTATTATGACTTAAAGTTATATATTTACGTAGCGAATTCCGAACATCCTCTTTTGATTTTTCTGGAAAAATATCTAATAAATGAATTAATTGTTAGCAACTCGTAGGTACTCTTCGTTTTACTATGTATGTACATAATACTAACCAAAGAGGAGCTCAACCACTTTAAGTCCAACAAGTGGAATCTTGCCTGCTCTTCCCTCTAAATTAAAACGGGACACGACGTCATCTTTAAAGAGGCCACACATAACCCCGTCAACTGTCCCTTTGGAGCCCTTCCCTTTTGCCAGAAGCCCAATCTACATATGGAAGTAAGTGTTATTTTCAACTTATACTAGTTGCAATGTCAATATGTTACCATTGCGTCGGTGTAAGCTTTGATTTTGAGCTTGGCTTCAACAGTCTGGACTTGATCCTCCGATGATATGGGAAGCATGCAAGCTAAGTCTGCTGACTCCTCGCTTTCCAAGTCACGGGTGATACGACTGACAGACTGTTGAACCCTACCTGTCAGGACTCTGCACCCTCGTAATAGCTTGCTTTGGGCCTGGGATTCACTACGTTCGGGAATCTAAAATGGGAAACCTCGATTTTACAAAGGTAATCTGCAGTATTTATGGTGAAAGTCTGGCATTACCTTATCGGAAAGGGCGCTTTCGATTTTACCCACTTTCTCACCAACGTCCAGTTGACGGGTCTCGACGCTATCCAGTTTCGCCAATAACTGGTGTTGGCGTTCCTCGATGGCGTCTAATTTGGCCATTACTTCTGCGTGGCTGCTTTGCGATGGCGCCACTTCTTCGGGAAGAGCTCGCTTTTTTGATGGAGATCGCTCGTCATGAGGACATTCCACCCCAAACTGACGTTTTCGAATATTTATTTCTGAAATAAAATACAAAATATCACAAATATGCACTTTTCAACATTATTCGCACAATAAACACAAAGCAATTCACACCGGTACGTTCTTGCTGCCACAAACTGCGCCTGGACACGTAATTACACTTATTAGAGGAATTACCCCACTAACACATCACAAGAAGACAAATAAAAACATTCACTAACCAATAGTTTTTATTTTCGCTGTAAAAGAACATATTATTTAATGAAAATAAAAATATAAAAACTATTTACTCAATTGCACCTTTCTGATTTGTGAATAATATGCGATTACTTTTGTGACCTTTAGTGATGTACTTTATAAGGGTACTTACACTCAAAAGTAATCATATCTGAAGACGGTTTCTTTTCACGCATACGAAGCACAAGAACAGAAAATTGGTAAGAAATGAGAAAGCACAAATGTTAAATAAACTTTTCCATCATACAAATTTGCGCAAAGAACTAACCTTCTAAGTTCCTAGCTTCCTTGCAATCTACGTTATTTAGTATGCGCTCGGAATAATCTACCATACAAACAAAATAGATTTTAGACGGAGGGTATGCTTTGGTATTATTATTTCCGATGTGATTTTCGTGAATTGTAGGCAATTGTAGTTTTTCACCATTCTACCACAATGATTTTTTTTTAATTTTTTCTTTATAGATTTTCAAGCTCTGAACATTTTTAAAAATATTTGCGTCAATACCGGGTACTTTTGTTAAATATTCATTGCTTTCTAAGCATTTGATTTCCACATCACAAAGTGTTTCATACGTCATTTTGATAATGCGCATGTATTAGAAACTAATAAAATACTTGTAAATGTGTTAGAATTTTTGTCGAAAGTGCTCAGCATTGTCTTGTAGGGCCCTGCAAGACAGCTGAGTATCATATAAGTGCTCATTTTATCATTATCACTAATTACGAAAGTGTTTATTAAACTACTCATTTTTGTTCAGCCCATGGGAAAAATATGAGTACTTCACCTTGTAGATGTGATATTTTATCTCTTTTCTACTAATAGTAACTTCATACGAGAGAAAAATATATCTACTTTGCTTTAAAAAACAAGGCAACTAATAATTTTTATGCTTATAATTTACTTAGCGCTGATAACTGAACTGCTCATTGTTGTCATCAAAAACTCCTCAGCAGTAATAATCAAACTACTCATTTTTATCCTCATAAACTCCTCAGCAATAATAAGCAAACTACTCATTTTTATCCTCATAAACTCCTCAGCAATAATAAGCAAACTACTCATTTTTGTAATCACAAACTCCTCAGCAATAATAACCAAACTACTCATTTTTATCCTCATAAACTCCTCATTACCGCATAAACCAAATAAATAGAAAAGTAACAATTTCATTTTTGTACATTTTTATTTAAGAAATTTAGATATACAGTGAATGCCAGTGAAAATCGTACAGCGAATTTTTTCAAATTTTTTAAACAATTTCTTTTCGGAATATTTTTTTATAAAAATATAATTTGTGTTAAAACAAAACACAGATAAATCAAAGATTTAGACAATACAATTTTAGTATAACAAAATTCAAGTTTCAATTAGTTAAAAATGGTTATTGATTTTTTACAATTTTTTTTGCGGACGGTGTTGCTTATTTTATTCCAATAATTGTAACTCATGTTCAAAATTTTTTTATATACCCTATTAATAATTTTAATAAACTTAGTGCTACTATTTACATTTCGTTATAAATACTTAAATATATATATCTATTCTACTTTATTAGCTAAATTTTTTTTATTAATATATTTTTTTTGATTATTCCTATTATGACTTAAAGTTATATATTTACGTAGCGAATTCCGAACATCCTCTTTTGATTTTTCTGGAAAAATATCTAATAAATGAATTAATTGTTAGCAACTCGTGGTACTCTTCGTTTTACTATGTACATAATACTAACCAAAGAGGAGCTCAACCACTTTAAGTCCAACAAGTGGAATCTTGCCTGCTCTTCCCTCTAAATTAAAACGGGACGTCATCTTTAAAGAGGCCACACATAACCCCGTCAACTGTCCCTTTGGAGCCCTTCCCTCTTGCCAGAAGCCCAATCTACATATGGAAGTAAGTGTTATTTTCAACTTATACTAGTTGCAATGTCAATATGTTACCATTGCGTCGGTGTAAGCTTTGATTTTGAGCTTGGCTTCAACAGTCTGGACTTGATCCTCCGATGATATGGGAAGCATGCAAGCTAAGTCTGCTGACTCCTCGCTTTCCAAGTCACGGGTGATACGACTGACAGACTGTTGAACCCTACCTGTCAGGACTCTGCACCCTCGTAATAGCTTGCTTTGGGCCTGGGATTCACTACGTTCGGGAATCTAAAATGGGAAACCTCGATTTTACAAAGGTAATCTGCAGTATTTATGGTGAAAGTCTGGCATTACCTTATCGGAAAGGGCGCTTTCGATTTTACCCACTTTCTCACCAACGTCCAGTTGACGGGTCTCGACGCTATCCAGTTTCGCCAATAACTGGTGTTGGCGTTCCTCGATGGCGTCTAATTTGGCCATTACTTCTGCGTGGCTGCTTTGCGATGGCGCCACTTCTTCGGGAAGAGCTCGCTTTTTTGATGGAGATCGCTCGTCATGAGGACATTCCACCCCAAACTGACGTTTTCGAATATTTATTTCTGAAATAAAATACAAAATATCACAAATATGCACTTTTCAACATTATTCGCACAATAAACACAAAGCAATTCACACCGGTACATTCTTGCTGCCACAAACTGCGCCTGGACACGTAATTACACTTATTAGAGGAATTACCCCACTAACACATCACAAGAAGACAAATAAAAACTTTCACTAACCAATAGTTTTTATTTTCGCTGTAAAAGAACATATTATTTAATGAAAATAAAAATATAAAAACTATTTACTCAATTGCACCTTTCTGATTTGTGAATAATATGCGATTACTTTTGTGACCTTTAGTGATGTACTTTATAAGGGTACTTACACTCAAAAGTAATCATATCTGAAGACGGTTTCTTTTCACGCATACGAAGCACAAGAACAGAAAATTGGTAAGAAATGAGAAAGCACAAATGTTAAATAAACTTTTCCATCATACAAATTTGCGCAAAGAACTAACCTTCTAAGTTCCTAGCTTCTTTGCAATCTACGTTATTTAGTATGCGCTCGGAATAATCTACCATACAAACAAAATAGATTTTAGACGGAGGGTATGCTTTGGTATTATTATTTCCGATGTGATTTTCGTGAATTGTAGGCAATTGTAGTTTTTCACCATTCTACCACAATGATTTTTTTTTAATTTTTTCTTTATAGATTTTCAAGCTCTGAACATTTTTAAAAATATTTGCGTCAATACCGGGTACTTTTGTTAAATATTCATTGCTTTCTAAGCATTTGATTTCCACATCACAAAATGTTTCATACGTCATTTTGATAATGCGCATGTATTAGAAACTAATAAAATACTTGTAAATGTGTTAGAATTTTTGTCGAAAGTGCTCAGCATTGTCTTGTAGGGCCCTGCAAGACAGCTGAGTATCATATAAGTGCTCATTTTATCATTATCACTAATTACGAAAGTGTTTATTAAACTACTCATTTTTGTTCAGCCCATGGGAAAAATATGAGTACTTCACCTTGTAGATGTGATATTTTATCTCTTTTCTACTAATAGTAACTTCATACGAGAGAAAAATATATCTACTTTGCTTTAAAAAACAAGGCAACTAATAATTTTTATGCTTATAATTTACTTAGCGCTGATAACTGAACTGCTCATTGTTGTCATCAAAAACTCCTCAGCAGTAATAATCAAACTACTCATTTTTATCCTCATAAACTCCTCAGCAATAATAAGCAAACTACTCATTTTTATCCTCATAAACTCCTCAGCAATAATAAGCAAACTACTCATTTTTGTAATCACAAACTCCTCAGCAATAATAACCAAACTACTCATTTTTATCCTCATAAACTCCTCATTACCGCATAAACCAAATAAATAGAAAAGTAACAATTTCATTTTTGTACATTTTTATTTAAGAAATTTAGATATACAGTGAATGCCAGTGAAAATCGTACAGCGAATTTTTTCAAATTTTTTAAACAATTTCTTTTCGGAATATTTTTTTATAAAAATATAATTTGTGTTAAAACAAAACACAGATAAATCAAAGATTTAGACAATACAATTTTAGTATAACAAAATTCAAGTTTCAATTAGTTAAAAATGGTTATTGATTTTTTACAATTTTTTTTGCGGACGGTGTTGCTTATTTTATTCCAATAATTGTAACTCATGTTCAAAATTTTTTTATATACCCTATTAATAATTTTAATAAACTTAGTGCTACTATTTACATTTCGTTATAAATACTTAAATATATATATCTATTCTACTTTATTAGCTAAATTTTTTTTATTAATATATTTTTTTTGATTATTCCTATTATGACTTAAAGTTATATATTTACGTAGCGAATTCCGAACATCCTCTTTTGATTTTTCTGGAAAAATATCTAATAAATGAATTAATTGTTAGCAACTCGTAGGTACTCTTCGTTTTACTATGTATGTACATAATACTAACCAAAGAGGAGCTCAACCACTTTAAGTCCAACAAGTGGAATCTTGCCTGCTCTTCCCTCTAAATTAAAACGGGACACGACGTCATCTTTAAAGAGGCCACACATAACCCCGTCAACTGTCCCTTTGGAGCCCTTCCCTTTTGCCAGAAGCCCAATCTACATATGGAAGTAAGTGTTATTTTCAACTTATACTAGTTGCAATGTCAATATGTTACCATTGCGTCGGTGTAAGCTTTGATTTTGAGCTTGGCTTCAACAGTCTGGACTTGATCCTCCGATGATATGGGAAGCATGCAAGCTAAGTCTGCTGACTCCTCGCTTTCCAAGTCACGGGTGATACGACTGACAGACTGTTGAACCCTACCTGTCAGGACTCTGCACCCTCGTAATAGCTTGCTTTGGGCCTGGGATTCACTACGTTCGGGAATCTAAAATGGGAAACCTCGATTTTACAAAGGTAATCTGCAGTATTTATGGTGAAAGTCTGGCATTACCTTATCGGAAAGGGCGCTTTCGATTTTACCCACTTTCTCACCAACGTCCAGTTGACGGGTCTCGACGCTATCCAGTTTCGCCAATAACTGGTGTTGGCGTTCCTCGATGGCGTCTAATTTGGCCATTACTTCTGCGTGGCTGCTTTGCGATGGCGCCACTTCTTCGGGAAGAGCTCGCTTTTTTGATGGAGATCGCTCGTCATGAGGACATTCCACCCCAAACTGACGTTTTCGAATATTTATTTCTGAAATAAAATACAAAATATCACAAATATGCACTTTTCAACATTATTCGCACAATAAACACAAAGCAATTCACACCGGTACATTCTTGCTGCCACAAACTGCGCCTGGACACGTAATTACACTTATTAGAGGAATTACCCCACTAACACATCACAAGAAGACAAATAAAAACTTTCACTAACCAATAGTTTTTATTTTCGCTGTAAAAGAACATATTATTTAATGAAAATAAAAATATAAAAACTATTTACTCAATTGCACCTTTCTGATTTGTGAATAATATGCGATTACTTTTGTGACCTTTAGTGATGTACTTTATAAGGGTACTTACACTCAAAAGTAATCATATCTGAAGACGGTTTCTTTTCACGCATACGAAGCACAAGAACAGAAAATTGGTAAGAAATGAGAAAGCACAAATGTTAAATAAACTTTTCCATCATACAAATTTGCGCAAAGAACTAACCTTCTAAGTTCCTAGCTTCTTTGCAATCTACGTTATTTAGTATGCGCTCGGAATAATCTACCATACAAACAAAATAGATTTTAGACGGAGGGTATGCTTTGGTATTATTATTTCCGATGTGATTTTCGTGAATTGTAGGCAATTGTAGTTTTTCACCATTCTACCACAATGATTTTTTTTTAATTTTTTCTTTATAGATTTTCAAGCTCTGAACATTTTTAAAAATATTTGCGTCAATACCGGGTACTTTTGTTAAATATTCATTGCTTTCTAAGCATTTGATTTCCACATCACAAAATGTTTCATACGTCATTTTGATAATGCGCATGTATTAGAAACTAATAAAATACTTGTAAATGTGTTAGAATTTTTGTCGAAAGTGCTCAGCATTGTCTTGTAGGGCCCTGCAAGACAGCTGAGTATCATATAAGTGCTCATTTTATCATTATCACTAATTACGAAAGTGTTTATTAAACTACTCATTTTTGTTCAGCCCATGGGAAAAATATGAGTACTTCACCTTGTAGATGTGATATTTTATCTCTTTTCTACTAATAGTAACTTCATACGAGAGAAAAATATATCTACTTTGCTTTAAAAAACAAGGCAACTAATAATTTTTATGCTTATAATTTACTTAGCGCTGATAACTGAACTGCTCATTGTTGTCATCAAAAACTCCTCAGCAGTAATAATCAAACTACTCATTTTTATCCTCATAAACTCCTCAGCAATAATAAGCAAACTACTCATTTTTATCCTCATAAACTCCTCAGCAATAATAAGCAAACTACTCATTTTTGTAATCACAAACTCCTCAGCAATAATAACCAAACTACTCATTTTTATCCTCATAAACTCCTCATTACCGCATAAACCAAATAAATAGAAAAGTAACAATTTCATTTTTGTACATTTTTATTTAAGAAATTTAGATATACAGTGAATGCCAGTGAAAATCGTACAGCGAATTTTTTCAAATTTTTTAAACAATTTCTTTTCGGAATATTTTTTTATAAAAATATAATTTGTGTTAAAACAAAACACAGATAAATCAAAGATTTAGACAATACAATTTTAGTATAACAAAATTCAAGTTTCAATTAGTTAAAAATGGTTATTGATTTTTTACAATTTTTTTTGCGGACGGTGTTGCTTATTTTATTCCAATAATTGTAACTCATGTTCAAAATTTTTTTATATACCCTATTAATAATTTTAATAAACTTAGTGCTACTATTTACATTTCGTTATAAATACTTAAATATATATATCTATTCTACTTTATTAGCTAAATTTTTTTTATTAATATATTTTTTTTGATTATTCCTATTATGACTTAAAGTTATATATTTACGTAGCGAATTCCGAACATCCTCTTTTGATTTTTCTGGAAAAATATCTAATAAATGAATTAATTGTTAGCAACTCGTAGGTACTCTTCGTTTTACTATGTATGTACATAATACTAACCAAAGAGGAGCTCAACCACTTTAAGTCCAACAAGTGGAATCTTGCCTGCTCTTCCCTCTAAATTAAAACGGGACACGACGTCATCTTTAAAGAGGCCACACATAACCCCGTCAACTGTCCCTTTGGAGCCCTTCCCTTTTGCCAGAAGCCCAATCTACATATGGAAGTAAGTGTTATTTTCAACTTATACTAGTTGCAATGTCAATATGTTACCATTGCGTCGGTGTAAGCTTTGATTTTGAGCTTGGCTTCGACAGCCTGGACTTGATCCTCCGATGACATGGGAAGCATGCAAGCTAAGTCTGCTGACTCCTCGCTTTCCAAGTCACTGGTGATACGACTGACAGACTGTTGAACCCTACCTGTCAGGACTCTGCACCCTCGTAATAGCTTGCTTTGGGCCTGGGATTCACTACGTTCGGGAATCTAAAATGGGAAACCTCGATTTTACAAAGGTAATCTGCAGTATTTATGGTGAAAGTCTGGCATTACCTTATCGGAAAGGGCGCTTTCGATTTTACCCACTTTCTCACCAACGTCCAGTTGACGGGTCTCGACGCTATCCAGTTTCGCCAATAACTGGTGTTGGCGTTCCTCGATGGCGTCTAATTTGGCCATTACTTCTGCGTGGCTGCTTTGCGATGGCGCCACTTCTTCGGGAAGAGCTCGCTTTTTTGGTGGAGATCGCTCGTCATGAGGACATTCCACCCCAAACTGACGTTTTCGAATATTTATTTCTGAAATAAAATACAAAATATCACAAATATGCACTTTTCAACATTATTCGCACAATAAACACAAAGCAATTCACACCGGTACGTTCTTGCTGCCACAAACTGCGCCTGGACACGTAATTACACTTATTAGAGGAATTACCCCACTAACACATCACAAGAAGACAAATAAAAACATTCACTAACCAATAGTTTTTATTTTCGCTGTAAAAGAACATATTATTTAATGAAAATAAAAATATAAAAACTATTTACTCAATTGCACCTTTCTGATTTGTGAATAATATGCGATTACTTTTGTGACCTTTAGTGATGTACTTTATAAGGGTACTTACACTCAAAAGTAATCATATCTGAAGACGGTTTCTTTTCACGCATACGAAGCACAAGAACAGAAAATTGGTAAGAAATGAGAAAGCACAAATGTTAAATAAACTTTTCCATCATACAAATTTGCGCAAAGAACTAACCTTCTAAGTTCCTAGCTTCCTTGCAATCTACGTTATTTAGTATGCGCTCGGAATAATCTACCATACAAACAAAATAGATTTTAGACGGAGGGTATGCTTTGGTATTATTATTTCCGATGTGATTTTCGTGAATTGTAGGCAATTGTAGTTTTTCACCATTCTACCACAATGATTTTTTTTTAATTTTTTCTTTATAGATTTTCAAGCTCTGAACATTTTTAAAAATATTTGCGTCAATACCGGGTACTTTTGTTAAATATTCATTGCTTTCTAAGCATTTGATTTCCACATCACAAAGTGTTTCATACGTCATTTTGATAATGCGCATGTATTAGAAACTAATAAAATACTTGTAAATGTGTTATAGTGCGCACAGTCACCGACGCAAACGTACGCTACGTGTCAGCTGACACGATCAAACTTATGAGAGCGCCATGTAAATGCAAACTCATCAACGTGTTCGTGTGACGGGTACGCGCGACGTGTACGTGTGTAAACTGAGAAATTTAGATTTTTGCCGTGAAGCCGTGTCAGCTGAGTGCTCTCTCACCGCACAGTGTTGCCAAGCAGAACTTTTTAAAATCATTAACAAAATAACCTTATAAAAATTTAAATTTTTATTAAATTAATTTAAAATCGATGTTTAATAATGTTAGTTATAGATAAATGAACTATTTGCATTTGTTGGTTTTTTTCTTTGGTTTATTATACAATGAAAAATTGTAATTGACAACGCGGATGTGTGTAAAAGTATGTATGCAAACAAAGGAATGGCAACATTGTGTTGATGCATACAAACACAGTTTTATGTACGCAAAGTTTGTTTGTGCGATAAAGTGCCCACATAAATATTTTCTATGCGATAATTCAAGAATGATAGAATACCACATTACGGCAACGCTGGCACCGTACACGTCACAGATGTCCCAGCCACAGGAGTAATGAGAAGAAAACGAAGGCGTTAACTGAATTTTCTCTGCATCGTTATTTAAAGTTTTGTCAGGGAACGTATATCAATGCCGGTATTCTAAGGCTCAGTCTCATCTTAAGTCACTAAATTTGAGACTTTCAATTAGATAAATTTTTTTGTGACTTAAGACGGTTTCGGTATTTAGCAAGTAACAGTCTCAAAAAATGTCTGACTGTGGTAAAAAGTAGTAAAGACAATCAGATGATCGTATGTTCAACGATTGCACACAATATACTTTTTCAATTCTTTGTCAACAGTATTATTGCCCTTTAAAAATTAAAACAATACGATAACCACGTAAAATTAACATTGAAATTAACCTTTCAAAATTTTTATTACTGTGCTAACCGATCATATAAAATATGTCTAAAAATTAGAACCATCAACAATCGGATATCTTCTGATCTCACCGTTAGAACACCTACACCATGAGGTTTCGATGCTCCCATTTAGGGAGCACAATGCTCGCTGAAGATCCGCCTCCTACACACATCAGAAGGCGTCTTCTTGAAATGTCTGCCAAGATCCAGTCATTCACCACGAATAGACTGGACCCTAACACCTACAGAGTGATCTTAACCGACATTCCCGGAGAGACCACCTTACCACCTTTGTCAACTCTCGCCCTATGAATGCCGTCCTCGGGTTCAAACCACCACCCATAGCAGAGGAGAATCTCCAGGTGCCTCGTGAATCTCGCGTCACTCTGGTTCAATTACGATCTGGATATTGTAGCAGGTTAAATTCTTACCTATCCAGAATCAACCCAGACGATACCACCCACCTTTTTACTTGTCCTCTAAAACACCAACTAATCTAACACCCCTTTCCCTTTGGTCCGACCCTGTCGAAACTGCGCGTTTCTTGGGTCTCCCCCTAGATGAGTTCGATGATAACGATCATGGTTGAACCAATCTTGCGGGATCTGAGTAACCGCTCCAAAAACACCAACAACCAACGAACGCCGTGTCATTTACATATAGTATATTTTTTCATCCGCACGAAAGGTGTGAAAATGTAAACAAATCCAGGATAACGTAGGTCACTTATTTTGCAAATTCAGTGAGAACGATTATTTTTCGCCACTTACCACTTATTTTGTTGTTGTTTTTGAGCGATAGGTTTTAGTTTTTAAAGGATTTGCCTACACTAATGGTTTTAATTACCATTTGAATATTTTCTGCATTTAACTTTTTTATTTGGAGTAGTCTCGATATAAAATCTACCACGCTTAGTGTTTATTCTTGCGAGTATTAAATATTCGTCCTACTATGAACAAATCCCATCGCAATACAAATAATAAAAAAAACCACCCTATGCATATCTCAAAATGTTACTTATGTATTTTTTTTACTTTTGTATTGTCCAACTTAAAACTAAACCTCTTTTTTTGTATAAGAATGGTAAAGAATTAAATCTTCAAAGGAACTTTTAAGTAAAAAAAAAAAACAAAAAACAATACAAACATTAGCATGAGTACTATTAATAAGTTATTTACGTATATAAATATAATGCATATGCTTACACCTAAATACTATTGAGAAAACAATAAACCAAAAAACATAAATGACAATAAAAATATAGAGCAGTAAAACTAAGCAATTAAATTTGTGACTGCATGTGAAGTGGAAAAACTGCAACTGCGAAAATGTAATACAAAAATATATGGGCAGAAAAATGACGTCCAAAAAACAAAAACGGTACAGGGGCATGCAGCTCCTTTATCTGGGCACAACAATACATTCTCTGAGAGAGTACACAAAAAAAAAATTTGGATGCTCAAATATGCATTAAAAAATCAAAAGGCCAAGAACATTGGCAGCAGTGCGAAATTGCCAAACAATGCAGTCGCACAAAAAGATGAAAACTTTTTTTGTTTTACAAGAGTAAAAAAAACATAAATCATAGCAAGAAGTATAAATTTAAATTACTTAGAATTTTTGAGAGCAGTAGTCTTTTAAAACTTACAAAATTTCGTTTTTTTATAACTATGTTTTTAATGATGATTTACTTCTTTCATTCGACTTTTTTGCATTAATATTAACGGAGTGCAGTAGCAAGTAAAAAAAAACTGGCACCCCTTTACAAAAATAATAATAAAAAAACTAAGAGAAAAGTACAAATGTGAAAAAATTAAACGTTTGCCCGTTTAGCCGGTGACGCCGTCGCCTCGGCCTCCGAACTATGATCGTCCGGC
Organism: Anomoia purmunda; assembly: GCA_951828415.1. Lineage (NCBI taxonomy): Eukaryota > Metazoa > Arthropoda > Insecta > Diptera > Tephritidae > Anomoia > Anomoia purmunda. The sequence continues at coordinate 24,400,146 of OX639993.1, forward strand.
TTCTTGCGTTTAATCAAATGCGAAATATCTGTCGGCTTCGATGCGCTGGTTGAAGAAGTAGAAGAACCGCCCGCAGCCGATGAAGAAGATGAAGCCTCAGCGTCGTTCTTATGCTCCGAGCTAATTGGTTTAATGTAACTATCCAACGCAGCGCGCACTTCGGCTACGTTCTATTCCCAGAATAATGAATAAGAAAATAGGGGGAAAGAAAAAACCACTTGTTATACATTTTCACCATGTACTGCGCTGCTTAATGATGCAAGTGCTTTTTATTCACCACCCACCTGCGCTTGTGTTTCCTCAATTTCGGCGATTTTCGCCCATATTTCTTGCTTCGTCTCCTCCATATCCTGTATATTATTCTTCTGCTTCTCACTTAGCTCCTCTTCGCTCGCTTGTAGGTCCTTTATTTCGCCATCAATCAATGTGCAGGCATCCTTCAGCGATTCGGCGCCCTCCTTATTCAATTGCTGCATCAGATATGTAAGTCCAATTTTGTAGTGTATTTCTGCCATAGCGCGCCGATAGTTTGTAGGCAATTCGCTGTAAATTTTTAGTGCTTTCACTGCAGGTTGATAAATGAGAACAAAACTTGCGAGCTTACTTCACAATTCGTTACAAAAATAAATACATACATATGTATGTACATATGTCAAATGCTGAATTTTTCACTTACCATAATCCTCACGTGCTGCCTCAGGCAAATTGTTCTCAAATTCAATATTAGCCAACTCCGTTTGCACCTCAGCCAAATTGGGTAGACCACTCGTGCCTTGGCGTATGAATATTTTGGCAGCCAGCTCAAGGATTTCCCAGGCCAATTGCAAATTCGAAGCCTAAAGGTTAAACGTAAAGAGAAAGAAAAATGTGTTCGAATTGAGGAAAGTGTAAAAAAAATAGCTGCAGTATTCCTTTACGAATACTTTTAGAATTAAAGAAGTACCCAGATAAATTCGCCTCACGCGTAGTTGAAGCCTAAGCTATTTCACGAAAAAATCAATGAAAACGTTTAAAATTTGCTCAAGTGCACATCAATTGGTCAGTGAAGCGCCTCGAAAACTGTGTACTTTATACATAAATATGTACCGTACTCTATGATTTATTTAAACACATAAACCTTATTATTATTATTATTATTATTGTTTAACGGTGATATGAATATCAAAGCTAAATGCTTGTATGAGCATTGGCTGCCGGGGCCATCAGCTCTACGTCAAGGAGATAGTTGTGTGGTTAGATAGTTAAATCGATGGTTTTAACGAATTTGGCGATTTTTTCGCTGTTTGTGTTGGTGGGGATGGCAAGTATTTCCGAAATATCTTTCGAGTCAAGTGTTGTTAGTCGTGCTGATTCGTGCAGTGGGCATTCGTTGAGGATGTGTTGCAGTGTTTGATGTACGTTGCAGTTTTCGCAGTGTTTGGTTTTTTTTTTCAGTAGGTATATATGTGTTTGTGTAGTATGGCCAAGACTGAGTTAAACCTTATTAAACTTTGGGAGTTAATTCACATTCCAAATAATTTTAATTTGTTTAAAACCGCATTAAAAATTGTTAAACTAACTTAAAAACTACAACAACAAAAACACGCGTGCACCTACATACATATGTATGTATGTATGTAAGTGCGCGGGCCAAGAAGTAAAACTTCTTTGAGGTAGCATTAGTAAAAAAAAATAATGGTAGAGATTAGTAAAAAAAAGTGGTAGAAATTAATAGGAGCATTAATAAAAATAGGGGAAGAAATTAGTAAAAATAGTGGTAGAAATTAGTAAAAAAAAAAACTGGAAGAAATTAGTAAAAAATAGTGGTAGACATTAATAGAAGCATTAATAAAAATAGCGCTAGAAATTAGAAAGAATAGTGTCAGAAATAAGTAAAATTATTGGAAGTAATTAGTAATAGCATTAGTACCAATATATGTAGGTTGAAATTAGTAAATATGGTGGCAGAAATTAGTACACCGATTCTGACGCGACTATTGTTATGCTATAATCTGGCGCGACTTCTTTATACGATATTTCGAAAAATATCACTGTCGCTAAAGAGATTTTATTTAAAAAAATCGTGCGCCAATTCGCAGTTTAATTTAATTTATTGCTTAGCTTTGTTCATAGTTTGTAATTTAATTTAGTTTATACAAGATTAATTTTATTCTGACCAGGTTTCATTTAATTAAAAATAGTTTAAAAAAGGTTCTTTTCATTTTATTTTATTTACTCGTAAATAAATATGACCTTCTTCTTTACCGAGACATCCGATACTCTACATAAGTTTGTCAAATCCAACAAACATTTTGCAGATATTATATGCCACCTCCAACCAACTGCGGACTGGCCAAATCAAATACACTCTTTGTTTGCATCAATTTCCCAAATTCAATTCAGTTCGATTGCATTTCAAGCGCCCGAAAAACGTTCTTGTATTTAAAATGAAATTAACTTTAAGTGCTACTCACTTGCCGCTTCAATCTCCTCCTCGTCATCCTCTTCCCCAACGTCTGCTTCGCCATTTGAGGGGCTCGGTTTCTCGCCATCTAAAACAGGTTTGGCGACCACTGCGGTGGCGGTTGCATTATCCGCAACAGTAACGATTTTGACTGAATTACCACCATTGGTTGTGCCATTTTCGCCATTTTCGCTACTTTCCTTTTTATCCTTATTCTCCTTCTTCTCTTCACCAGCACCGTCGGCGCCATTGGTGCTGCTCACTTCTTCACTTTCGACACTCTTCGCCACAACTGCTTGTGGTTTCTTTTCTTCAACAGACTTGGCTACCTCACCACCCACCTCATCAGCCTTCGCTTTAATGGCATCTAGTTTTACCTTTGATGCATCGCCATTTGTTCTAGTTGTGACTGCACCATTGCTGCTTCCGGCTGCTTCATTGTCAGCGCCATCGACGCCATCTTCGTCGTCATCATCATCATCATTGTCAAGTTCCTCCTCATCGGGCACATCGATGACTTTGTTCTCATCCAATGCTAAGGCAATCAGTGATTTGGCATAGCTACAGTTCAATGAAATGAAAGTGAAACGAAATTCGGTAAATGCTATCATATTGAAAATATTTGTATGTATGCTTACAGCAAATATGGCATGCCCAGCTCATCCGACTGCTCGCCATATAATTCTTCGTACAAGGCGCAAACTTGACTCAGCTCATCTGATGCTTCAACATAACTTTTTACAAGGAAATTACGCGAACCATGGCTGTATAATTCCTTGGCGTGGAGTATTTTCTCTGCACGGTCTTGCTCGACAATTGGTTCTGTGGTAATGGCGGCATCTTTGCTTGCTTCTGCAACAGATTTGACGTCTTCAGTGGCTACGACGGGAATTTGCTCCTCTGCCGACATTTTTTAATTGCTATAGAATCTGTATATTTTTAGCTTCAAGCGATTGAGTATTAAGTATAGCTGTAATGAAAAGATGAAATAGTAAGTATATTTAGTATGGAATAAGTTTCGGGGCAAAGATGTTGTAAAGATCTAAAATCAATACGCTCATAAGCTAAGTGACGATCTCTGGCATTCAAGCCCACCAGCTGATCTTAGGGAAGATGAATTGGCTAAAAAGATAGACGATTCGACATTTTGCACAATGAACGACTACGTGGCGACCTATCGCTAGCTATCGCTTGCATCAGACCACCTACCCATAGTCATCTCGATCGCTAGAACAGCTGACTTCGTCTCTGCGGACCTCCCAACCTTCAACTTTAAAAAGACTGGTTGGGTTAGGGTCACAGAGTTCACTGAGGGCGCCTTCAGTGCTCTTCCCACTCCAACCTATGTTCGCACTGGCGAACGAAAGTTCCGTAAAGTGGTCGCTACAGCAGTTGCACGTTTCATACCAGGCGAGGCGGCTGCCCTTGTTAAAGAGCGCGACCACCTTCGCCATTCCGATCCAAGTAATCCCCGCATGAGGGATTTAAACTTGGAGATGCGAAGGTTGGTCGACAAGAATAAGCGGGACAAGTGGGAGGAGCATTTGAGATCCTGTAACCTCCCTACGGGTATGGGTAAGCTCTGGTCGACCGTAAGGACACGCAGGTGAAATACGGCCAAAACCGTAACCATCTTAGTAGCGTTAGATTTGTCCAAGACTTTCGACACTGTCAGCCACGCAACGCTACTAGGCGACGTGGAGACCACAACTCTTCCACAGTTACTGAAACGGTGGACCGCCAATAGGTCGACAATTATCGGTATGTTTTAGAGATGCTAACTCTAAACTGAGAAGAATTAAATAGGTGGTCCCACAAGGGTGGTGTCCTCTCCCCGATGCTATTTAACTTCTACTTCGCTAAAATCCCTTAACCGTCGGAGGGAGTCATCATCGTCTCGAATGCTGTTGATGGCTACCAGCAATGCAATTGAGGCCATTTGCTTAAAGGTGAACAATTATCTCTCTGATCTTGCACATTTCTTCACTGGAAGCAATATGGATTTATCCCCTTCTAAGTCCTCGACGACCTTATTCACCACATGGACAACGGAGGTCAAGCTGGAACTCAACATCAATGTTGATCCTGGGAGTTACCTTCGACAGCCTGCTCGCACACAACCGCAATCGTCAACGAAGTGCACAGCTGCAGCAAGGTCCTCAAATCACTCGTCAGCAGCACATGGGACAAAGACAAAGAAACGCTGTTGGCAATATGCCAGGCGATTTGTCGGCCGGTTCGAATCTATGCTGTTCCAATCTTGACGCCAGTGACCAGTAGAACACAGTTGACGAAGCTAAAGACCTGCCAAATCGCCGCACGCCAGATTGTAACGGGATGTTTTCTTGTCACCTCCATCAGGAGACATATATGCTCCCTGTTAAGGAGCATAATATCCTGCTCATTAAGCAGTTCCTGATTGGGTGCCACCGTACGGGCTTGGAACAGCATTCACCAAGAGTCAATTACCACCTTTATGAACTCTCGCTCTGTGAATGCTGTTATTGGAGCTAAACCACCACCCTTAGCAGACGAAGAGCTTCAGCTGGCTCGAGAATCCTGCGTCACTCTGGCCCAGCTAAGATCTGAATATTGTAGTAGGCTCAACTCCTACTTATCCAGACTCGACCCCGACATCGTAAATGAACGGCCGGCATGTGGAGAATCCCCGCACGATACCAACCACCTATTCACATGCCCCAAAAACCCACTAATGTAACCCCCGCCCCCCTCTCCCTATGGTCCAACTCTATCGAAACAGCACGTTTCTAGATTAGTATGAAGGTATGAAGATGAAAGCAAGTTTAATGTTTAAGTCAGGCGGAAAAAAATTTACGCCCAACAGTTAAATACGGGGCGGCTCAGTAATGGTATGGGGTTGTATGCCCGCTGCTGAACTGGAAATTTGTGCTTTATTAAAGGAAATACGGACCACAAACAATATCTCACAATTATGAAATCAAATTTAGTACAAAGTGCGGAAAAATTGGGAATTAAAGACGATTTCCAGCTCTATCAAGACAACGACTGCACAACTGTCCTAAAGTGCTTGAAACACCTCCACAATCTGCAGACTTCAATGTAATTGAGCATCTCTGGGCGCATTTGGAAAACCAACTGGGAATGCATGTTATTAGAAACAAGAAAGACCTAGAAGATGCTTTTGGAAGAGTGGGAGAAAATAGATTCTTTAACAGGCAAAACGGTAATAGAATCTATGCCAAGAACACTGAGTACTGAGACGTTCCGACAGTCGGTTCTACGATGCCGGAACGACCCGGATCTATGTATATCCGGCCAAGGACTGTCACTTCAGCAGCATTCCCCAAAATTTTATGGGGCATGTTTTATGCTGTCACAACAACAACAACAACAACAACAACAACAACAACAACAACGAAAAATAAAGTCTTTCCGACTAAATATTTACATAGAATATTTTTTTTCTTAAATAATATTTGCCAACCCTATGTGATATATGTACGTTAAAAAATAATTTTGGAATTTCTTTTCATATACCTACCAATACAACCCATCTAGCTTAAAACATTCGCATTCACCCGGCCAAGGACTGTTCTTTCGGCGATCCAACCCCGTTTGTAATTAATATAGATTGTTATCGTCATTTGAATTATTAAATTACATCCCTTTCTCTCCTGCCTTTACGGGACTTTCTACTCTCACTCTCTCTCTCTCTCTCTCATTTCCAAAATATCCATATCTCGTTTTCTCTCTTAACCCCTACATCTCTCCCTCTACAAACCACTCTATCACTTCTATCTTCAGCAGCACCTACATACCTATCTCTCGCAATTTCTTTCTACCTCTATAACCCACTTCTCCCATTCTTTATCATTGTCTATGTGCATATGTATCGCGCTATCATCCACTTTTTGCCTCTCGCTTTAGTTTCCCCAGTTAATGTATACAAATTTGTTACAACAGTCAAAGAAAATTGTTGTTCAAATCTTCCCATCTTGTAAAAATTTAATTTCAATCACTTGTTTAGTAAAGAATGTTTATTCACATTTTAAATCAGTTTTAAAAGAAATTTGTTTACAGATTTGCACAAAATACAAACATAGATACATATTTGAGGTGTAAGGTATACAAAATATCGCCATATTTTTTTTATACACAATTTACGTTTCGGCCAGTAATTGCATGTATTTATTTTAAATACATTTTGATTATGAATTATAGCGATAGAACAGTTCAGCAATACAAATAACAATTTTGAATAGTAAAACTTTAAAGTGTGAAATGGAGTTGGCCATTTTTATACCCCACACCAGCAATAAATTTATAGAAATATTTATTTGTTAATGCTATAGATTTTATAGCCGTGATTTAAGTTATAATACTTATTTGAAATTCTTTGTCAAAAAGTAAGTTTTGAAAAATTTTATGCATTTCTATTTAAATAAGTATGTACCCATACTTACTACATACGATTGAAGTACATAATTCTTGTACATTTAATTTTTTTTGTGTGTGTTTTCTAATTGCTTTTGCACGCTTCAATTTTTATTGCATTCAAATGTTTTTTTTTTTTTTGGGTTTGGTTTGATTGGCTAAAGCCCCCGCTTGTAAAACGCCAGTTATCCCTCCAGTTATTGTACTGCTTTGAACGATCTGTGAATGCCGCATGACTTCCGTCTCCAGGTTAACTTCGTGCAGTTGTGTTGGTTTTTCGAGTGTGTGACAAGTATTGGCAGATGGTTTTTAGACGTCTTTGTGAGTTTTGACGTTAAGTGTCGCGAAAGTGACCACAATGTTGAGCGCGGTGGGCGGACCTTCACCACATATAAAACCGGATAATTTGACAATTACATTTAAAATTTAGCTTCAGCTTTTTGTAAAAATTTAAATTCTTAGTTATTTGCTTTCCCATAATAAATTTGTGGGAAATAGAATAAAGCGACCAAAGAAATTTGCAGCCTAGCGCTCCTCACTGTACTCTCCCTATAAACAAGCAGATTTGAATTCACAAAACTTGAACCGTGTAAAAGCAGCCTTCGAATACCATTTGCAATGTTTTGCAAATAATTTACAATCTAAATCATTTCATTCTTCTGGTAAAATAATGGAGTGTTTTTTTTTGTTTTTTTTTTTAAGTAAATAAATTTTGCTTTCATGCAAAACCGCTCTTAATAAATTGATCTTCTATGTATAAGTTGTTCATTCTTTTTTGTTGATATTATATGAGTGACGTTATTTCGCTTCAACCCAAACATATTCCTTGCGCTGCCTGCCAGTCTTGCCAGTCTTCACCTTCTTGGGCCTGCCAACCGCTCGTTTCATCACTTTGCCATCGACCAACATCGTATTAGGCTTAACACGTTTGCCTACTTTGGGCTTCCGACCAGAAGGACCCTTTGGGCGACCACGCTTCTTTTTTTCGGCTATCTCTGAACCGCTCGTGTTAAGTGTATCACTGACATTGTCACTGTCCACAGGATTGGATTCATTTTTACGCGATTTAGTCATTTTCAACTACAAGGTGGCGCAAAAGTAAACTTCCGATGTTTTTTGGCTGTAATTTAAAAAAAAAAAAAGAAAAACTTTGATTCCTCTTGTGGATTATTTTTATATGGTCTTTTAATTTTTTTTACATCAAGTCGAGAATATGATGTCCTGTAAATGGCCGCCGCCACAGTTGATTGTCATTGGAGCCCTTTTTATGGCATTTTCCATCACTTTGGCCAAAACTTCCGGCGATAGGTCCTCACATTCTTGACGGATATTCTCTTTAAGAGCTGCAAGAGTCTGAGGCTTGTTGACATAAACCCGCGACTTCAAAAAGCCCCACAAAAAAAAGTCTGGAGCGGTCAAATCAGGCGATCTTGCTGGCCAGTGCAAATCGCCAAAACGGGAGATTAGGCGCCCGGGAAATGCATCCTTCAGCATATCGGTTGTGGCACGTTCAGTGTGTGCCGTTGCACCGTCCTGTTGGAACCACATGTTTTCCAATCCCAATCCATCAAGTTGCGGTAAAAAGAACTCGTTGATCATTGCTCTGTAGCGCTCACCATTCACAGTAACCGTTTGGCCCGCGACGTCTTCGAAGAAAAAAGGTCCGATGACTCCTCCAGCGAAAACAGCACACCATACAGTGACTTTGAGCGGGTGTAATGGCTCTTCGTGGGTTACACGCGGATTTTCAGTGCCCCAGAAGCGTAAATTTTGCTTATTTACGTACCCGCTAAGATGGAAATGGGCCTCATCACTCATGATTATTTTTGATGAAAAATCATCTTCCTCTTGGTGGTGATTAAGGATGGCTTGAGCGTATGTTAGACGCGATTGGCGGTCAGCAGCTAACAGCTGACGCACCATCTGGACTTTGTACGGAAACATCTTCAAATCTTGTAGCTGTAAAGACCGTCGACTGATACCCATTTGCGTGGCACGTCGTCTGGTCGATGTCGACGGCGCTTCCATGACATCCTCCGCTACAGCAGCAATATTCTCTGCAGAACGGCTACTCCGGGGTCTGCCACGCCTGGCAGCATCTCGTGTTGTGCCAGTCTCTTCGAGGCGAGCGGCTAAACGTCGCAGGGTTTCACCAGTAGGCGTTGGACGGCCAGGAAATCTGCGACGAAATTCACGTTGTGCCAAAGTCACCGACCGATTATTGGTCAAATAAATAGTTACCAATATTCCGCGTTCTGGAGCAGTGTAGCGTAACATTGCTTATTAAGCGCTACGAACTTTACTATTCTGTTTTTATTTTTATTTTTATAAATGTACTTCTCTTGCTGTGTGGCCCTTTGTTTCGTTTTGTCTTTAAATTTTTATTTCAAGTCAAACGTTTGTGTGTCGGCACGTCAAAAGTTCTTCGTCTGCAAGAAAAAGTGAAAAGAGCATTGGTGAAGAGTGGTTGGCAGGCAGACAATACAAATGAATATATTTTTTTTAACGCCAAGTGAAAAATTACTATTAATTTTTATAAACTACTCATCTTTTTCTACTATATATATTGCACATATATACATACATACATATTAATTTTAGTTAATATTTTTATTTCAATGTTTTCATCATAATTCATTTTTTTGTAATGCTTAAAAATGCAACTAAAGAAAATCGAGTAACCATAAAACCATAAAACTCGATACCCAAAATATCGATACTAAATTCAAGCGTTGTCACAATTTTTGACAAAATACAAAATACAAAAAAGTGCATGTGTACGATAGGATACTAGGCTTCAATTACTCGATTCCGAAAATATCGTTTTAAACCTATCGAGTAAAAAATATTGGTATCGAATGGCAAAAGTATCGATGGGCCACTCTATACATACATACATACATATTTAGAATAAACACTTTAGCGTTTACCTAGAAATACAAACGGTACATCAATGCTTCTTGGAGCTATGTTCGATTGTTTTTTGTAGTTTTACTTAAAAATTACTCCAAGACTTTTAATCGTTTTCTGGCGCTAGCAATTAAAGTAGGTCCAATATTCAAATTCCCACATTTAAAAGATGGTTCGGTTAAAATGAGAACAATTTTTAACGTAGAAGGTTGTATAAGTCCTTTTGATATTTGGACATACATATAAAAATTTTGCTCACCAGAATATAAAATCTAAATAGTTATCTTAATCGACTGTCACAATGCTGGCTGAACTACAAATTTATCTTAGATCTTATTAATCAAAATCCAACCGAAATTTAGGATGCTAGGTAAAATGTGTTTCCCCAGTGTTGCATAAACATGCTCCTAAATATTTATCCATCATGGCGACTTCAGTTTAGAGTGAACGATTTTTTATAAAGTGAGATTAACTATCACGCAGCAGCGAAACCGTTTGACATGGAAAAGACTTTCCAAGTTGTTTTTTGCTTTTTAATTCTGTACTAAAGAAATAAATTTTATTTCGAAATCCTTGCATTTCTGTTATTTATAGAGATACATATTGTTCGGAAAATTAGCAGTCCAAATTTTTGTGTCCGGAACTAGCCTTTTTTCAAAACACCAGTACATCGAACTATCGATGTTTTATTTTGCTATCCTAGGATCCCTACCTATACCGCAGAGAATTTACATATGTATGTGTACAATTCTTAGTTTAATCAAAATTATGAGAAGAAGAATAACGAAGTTTCCGAGGTTACTCCACCCCAACTGTTTTATCAACAAATATCCACATGAGAAGACATTTACTTTTGCAATCACGATGCTAGTTTCTTGATCTACATATGTACATACATACATATCACTACAAAAAGAACTATTTGTCTGTACACAAAAAATTGATTAGACAAAAATTTTCCAAATACTCACCTATTTTTAAACACACGATAACAATTAGGTTTGCGATTTTATTTTAATGTAAAAACTGATTATGCACTTCCCAAATTAAATTGATTTACAAATAGAAGATACATATGTCCAGAATAAATATTAAACTCCTTCAGTTTTGGCTTTGGCAATAGTAAGACATTGTTCACACAGGGAAACTTTTGTCGCGGCAACTCGTTACTTGTAGGAGAGAGAGGGACGGGGAAAGGGGAAGGGCACCGAGTTGATCGTGCTCGGGCGACACGCTTTGTGTTCTTATTCGTCTCAGTCGGCAGCTAAGAAATTTGACATTCCTTTTCATTTATAAATTCTTTCAGTGGTTGCAGTTTTGTTGAGTTTTAAGTGAATACATACGGTAAGTTGGGAAATGAAATTTTGTTCTTATTTTTTTGCGATTAAATAACACATGTGTATGCATATACTATACATATTAACGTAAATTATGTTAAAACTTCATTTTTCAACACCTTTTACTTATAATCACAAAATTTATCAGAATGTGTAAATGCCGCTTAAGCGAAGTGTACAGAAATTTGCGAAAATGATATAAAATGAAATCCCAGAAAATCGCCTGTACAGAGTTGCTCCGTGTGAACGCGACGAGCAACACCAAACGGGAAATCGCCGATAATAAGCAACAAAAGTTTCCCTGTCTGAACAATGTCTAATGGAATCTGAATGCGTTTCGTTCGTTGCTGGTAAAAAATGCCGCTCAATTTTATCGCGGAAAATATAGGAATTGTTGTCTCTTTCTTTACGTTTATTTACCCTCAACTCCTGCAGAGCAAATGAGATGAATAAAACTAACTTAAGAAAATGATGCGCGCAAGAGCCGGCTGTCAAAAATGCATCAGTCACAAAAATTCATTCACAATGTAAAACTTTCTCTACTAGGCTGGTAGCACAAAGTAAACAAGCCTAATTTCCTTGTAATCCCCTGGTAGAAAAGTACATAGCAGATAAAAATTAATAGTTTCCAATATTTAAGTGGGAAAATTGTTTTAATTGTACTGAAGTGCAGAAAAATGATGGTGGTGCGATATCGGAACGACCAAAGTTTAAATTCGGCCAAAGACTATCACTTCAGCAACATTCTCCATAAATTTATGCTGTTACAACACGCGTTGCTTGTGCTGATCGGCAGTATTGTTTTGCGTCAAACGACTTTTTATGTAATAAATTGACAAATTTCTGCAACCTTGTAGTAAATATTTTAGAGCTACCGAATCCAAAATAGAAGGGAGAGTATATAATCACAAATTTTATTTCTATTCAAGAAATATTCTCATACTACACCCAGGTCGGCGATAATGCAGCTGAGCTGAACAAAAATACTGCGTTTACGAACGGACCCGTCATTTTGATCTCTCAATTCTCCCTTTGTTGCAACAGAGAACGTTAATTAAATATACGTTCTTTGGTTGCAAGTTTTTTGGGCATCGATTTAATAAATTTAATTTCATTACGAAATTTTCATATTTCTAAACAGATATTAGACAAATAATTAGATGATATAAAAAATTATTTAGTTGACTCCTTACAAATTCGTTCCTTTGTACAATATATGCATGCACACGTCCATAAAAATATTAAATACAGGATATGTACATAAAAGTGAAACTGACATAGCTTATAAAATACCTAATTTTGTTTTAAATAATGTCCGTCAATTCATCTGCCCCTGTTTCAATAATTGGGGATCTTGCAGAAATTGTAAATGTTGTCGTTGTACCTGGATTGTAGATTAGCATATCAGCATCGAACAAAATTTGTGCAATTTGATGTTCTATCACATTTTTAACATGGTCGGAATAATTTCTATGCTTTGTAGCTACATATTCTCCGAAAATATCACTGCCGTCACGCCTACTTCTTTCGGAAATGGTATTTTTACAGCAGCATTGACTACTTTCTTTTTCTCGATCTGCTACTGGCGGCAACACCTCAAATGTCCTACATTTTCGTGGTGTTTCTTCGACATTCTGTTTGACTCGCTTGGGCTCGTATGAGTCCTGACTGTGTGAGCTGTCTTGTTGTAAAGTTTCGTCCAAAGTATCTAGATGCTAAGAAATAAGAAAATAAAATGCGTATTACTCAGAATTCTATATTATTTAAGACACGCCATTCATTATGGAGTATAAAACGTGAATTTTAGAGATTCATACATACGTACTTCTGTAATATCATATTCTCCTATATCGTATTGTGGCCTCCTAACAAATGATCTATTGCTCATGAAACTCATTGCTTTGAAAGCGAACCATTTGGATATGTACACCTTATCCGGCTTAGAGCTGCTAAGAGCAAGCTCATATTTTTTCCGTTCACGTCGATAGGAAGCCAATAGTGACTCCATTTTTTTCTTTGTCTCAATGGCATTACCGTCCAACTCATCACTAATACTATTCCAGGCTTTATCCTTAATGGCACTTTTCTTATAGTTTCTATCTTGGGGATCCCAAAGACACCGCTTGTTTTTGAAAAGTTCAATTAGTCGCAACAATTTCTCAGCTGGCCATTCCATCTGGTATAAATATTAAGATATTTTGTTAGTAAACAAATTAAACGAGCAACCAAACACGTTTTTCGAGTTTTCTTTGATGAAAGAATATTCGTTCAATAGTTGATTTGATTGATAAAAGCCCAACGAATGAAAATGAGAACAGTTGTTCGCTCAGTACTGGCAGTAATAAATGTGTGGTGAATTTTATCCCCCGGATGCGGCTTTCGTAAGGCGAATTTTATAAGGTGAAGTTAATCAAGCTGATTTGTTGTTGTTGTAACAGCATAAAACATTCCCCATAAAATTTTGGGGAATGCTGCTGAAGTGACAGTCCTTGGCCGGATATAGATCCAGGTCGTTCAGGTATCGTAGAACCGACTGTCGTGGGAAGGTAATCAAGCTGCTGATTGAATTCGCTTGGTGAACATTAAGTCAAAATTATTTGTTTGTTGCAAACCATACTGCATTGTGTATATAATTTGTTAGTGTAAATTTTCGTTTTCATTCATATAACGCCAGCTGATATGGATTCGCCTTAGGCTTTCGCAAGGGATTTGATTTGTTGTAACACGGAAAACAAAGAGTGCTATGTTCGATAACTTGTTTTAAGTGAAATCTTATGCGATAAAATGCCCACATAAATATTTTCTATGCGATAATTCAAGAATGATAGAATACCACATTACGGCAACGCTGGCACCGTACACGTCACAGATGTCCCAGCCACAGGAGTAATGAGAAGAAAACGAAGGCGTTAACTGAATTTTCTCTGCATCGTTATTTAAAGTTTTGTCAGGGAACGTATATCAATGCCGGTATTCTAAGGCTCAGTCTCATCTTAAGTCACTAAATTTGAGACTTTCAATTAGATAAATTTTTTTGTGACTTAAGACGGTTTCGGTATTTAGCAAGTAACAGTCTCAAAAAATGCCTGACTGTGGTAAAAAGTAGTAAAGACAATCAGATGATCGTATGTTCATCGATTGCACACAATATACTTTTTCAATTCTTTGTCAACAGTATTATTGCCCTTTAAAAATTAAAACAATACGATAACCACGTAAAATTAACATTGAAATTAACCTTTCAAAATTTTTATTACTGTGCTAACCGATCATATAAAATATGTATGTCTAAAAATTAGAACCATCAACAATCGGATATCTTCTGATCTCACCGTTAGAACACCTACACCATGAGGTTTCGATGCTCCCATTTAGGGAGCACAATGCTCGCTGAAGATCCTCCTCCTACACACATCAGAAGGCGTCTTCTTGAAATGTCTGCCAAGATCCAGTCATTCACCACGAATAGACTGGACCCTAACACCTACAGAGTGATCTTAACCGACATTCCCGGAGAGACCACCTTACCACCTTTGTCAACTCTCGCCCTATGAATGCCGTCCTCGGGTTCAAACCACCACCCATAGCAGAGGAGAATCTCCAGGTGCCTCGTGAATCTCGCGTCACTCTGGTTCAATTACGATCTGGATATTGTAGCAGGTTAAATTCTTACCTATCCAGAATCAACCCAGACGATACCACCCACCTTTTTACTTGTCCTCTAAAACACCAACTAATCTAACACCCCTTTCCCTTTGGTCCGACCCTGTCGAAACTGCGCGTTTCTTGGGTCTCCCCCTAACCGCTCCAAAAACACCAACAACCAACGAACGCCGTGTCATTTACATATAGTATATTTTTTCATCCGCACGAAAGGTGTGAAAATGTAAACAAATCCAGGATAACGTAGGTCACTTATTTTGCAAATTCAGTGAGAACGATTATTTTTCGCCACTTACCACTTATTTTGTTGTTGTTTTTGAGCGATAGGTTTTAGTTTTTAAAGGATTTGCCTACACTAATGGTTTTAATTACCATTTGAATATTTTCTGCATTTAACTTTTTTATTTGGAGTAGTCTCGATATAAAATCTACCACGCTTAGTGTTTATTCTTGCGAGTATTAAATATTCGTCCTACTATGAACAAATCCCATCGCAATACAAATAATAAAAAAAACCACCCTATGCATATCTCAAAATGTTACTTATGTATTTTTTTTACTTTTGTATTGTCCAACTTAAAACTAAACCTCTTTTTTTGTATAAGAATGGTAAAGAATTAAATCTTCAAACGAACTTTTAAGTAAAAAAAAAAAAACAAAAAACAATACAAACATTAGCATGAGTACTATTAATAAGTTATTTACGTATATAAATATAATGCATATGCTTACACCTAAATACTATTGAGAAAACAATAAACCAAAAAACATAAATGACAATAAAAATATAGAGCAGTAAAACTAAGCAATTAAATTTGTGACTGCATGTGAAGTGGAAAAACTGCAACTGCGAAAATGTAATACAAAAATATATGGGCAGAAAAATGACGTCCAAAAAACAAAAACGGTACAGGGGCATGCAGCTCCTTTATCTGGGCACAACGATACATTCTCTGAGAGAGTACACAAAAAAAAAAAATGTGGATGCTCAAATATGCATTAAAAAATCAAAAGGCCAAGAACATTGGCAGCAGTGCGAAATTGCCAAACAATGCAGTCGCACAAAAAGATGAAAACTTTTTTTGTTTTACAAGAGTAAAAAAAAACATAAATCATAGCAAGAAGTATAAATTTAAATTACTTAGAATTTTTGAGAGCAGTAGTCTTTTAAAACTTACAAAATTTCGTTTTTTTATAACTATGTTTTTAATGATGATTTACTTCTTTCATTCGACTTTTTTGCATTAATATTAACGGAGTGCAGTAGCAAGTAAAAAAAAACTGGCACCCCTTTACAAAAATAATAATAAAAAAACTAAGAGAAAAGTACAAATGTGAAAAAATTAAACGTTTGCCCGTTTAGCCGGTGACGCCGTCGCCTCGGCCTCCGAACTATGATCGTCCGGCTTCTTGCGTTTAATCAAATGCGAAATATCTGTCGGCTTCGATGCGCTGGTTGAAGAAGTAGAAGAACCGCCCGCAGCCGATGAAGAAGATGAAGCCTCAGCGTCGTTCTTATGCTCCGAGCTAATTGGTTTAATGTAACTATCCAACGCAGCGCGCACTTCGGCTACGTTCTATTCCCAGAATAATGAATAAGAAAATAGGGGGAAAGAAAAAACCACTTGTTATACATTTTCACCATGTACTGCGCTGCTTAATGATGCAAGTGCTTTTTATTCACCACCCACCTGCGCTTGTGTTTCCTCAATTTCGGCGATTTTCGCCCATATTTCTTGCTTCGTCTCCTCCATATCCTGTATATTATTCTTCTGCTTCTCACTTAGCTCCTCTTCGCTCGCTTGTAGGTCCTTTATTTCGCCATCAATCAATGTGCAGGCATCCTTCAGCGATTCGGCGCCCTCCTTATTCAATTGCTGCATCAGATATGTAAGTCCAATTTTGTAGTGTATTTCTGCCATAGCGCGCCGATAGTTTGTAGGCAATTCGCTGTAAATTTTTAGTGCTTTCACTGCAGGTTGATAAATGAGAACAAAACTTGCGAGCTTACTTCACAATTCGTTACAAAAATAAATACATACATATGTACATATCGCACCCTAAATACAAAAGGGTCACAACTCAAAATTTTCCAAAACTGAGTTTTTTGCATAAATTAATTCAGAGTACACATCTCTAACTACTGCAAAAATTTCGTTCACATAACTATCTTCTTTAACTGAAAAAATACAGTTATGTCTATTTTTATGTCAAGTGTATTGCTTTTGCACGATCGACTAAAGAGAATTATTTTTAGTTGCGTTAATGTGCTCAAGAACAGCTGATTACTTTTATTACACATAAAGAGTTTTATTTTGAGTTCTGCCTCTATAACTGTAAAAAGTGATAAATTTCGTGGTATATTACTTTGCATTGTGCCTCTTTAGTTGTGAAAAGTGAGTTCAATTAACAGTATTAGTTATTTACATATGTGCCTTCTTTGATTAAATAATCGTGAGCGTCGTAAGTTTTATAATTTTTTTTTATTTTAAAGTAGAAAAAAGAATTAAATGTTAATGATATTGGTATTAGTCGTTTGTTTGTTTACTTATTTTGCATGCCTTTTGTAAAATCTTAAATTATTTGCAATACAAAATTTAGTTTTTAGTTGTGACCCCTTTGATGAAAATGTCTTGTCCAAACCTTGAACATTACTCAAGCACAATGGCCCCCCATATAAAGTTCGAGAATTGTCATATGAAGCGTTTTATGATTTAAAGTCTCTTCAAGAAGAGTGGGGTCACAATTTTTCTACAAATAAAGACAATCAGAAAGTTATATGGCGTGATATTAAAGTTCTCCAAGTCAATAAAGAAAACCCACATTCATTTTTTTATAAAACATCTTATAAAGATATCGACTTTCAGGAAGTGTGTTTAAGAAAAAACTTAAAGCCTTGGGTTGCATCAAGTAAGAATTGAGAAGCATAATACAAATTGCTTTACTTTATTTCGCTGTTTTTAAAAACATTAAACATTTTTTTACCAATAATATTTTTAGCTTATGTGCCATTTATTCGGAAAGGCTATCGCTTCCACAAATAAATCAAAAGGACATAAAGGAACTGGTGGATAAAAATCATATTCCAAAAAACTTTTATGAGTCATATTACAAATATTTATTTATTACATAGTTTCAATGGCATTTAAAAACGTAAACTTTTGAAGATTTTCTTTTTTAATATAGTGAACTATTTTGATTTCTACTTTGTGCTACTTTGATACATATGTATTAATGAAATGAATAAAGCTTTATTTCAAAGTAGAAATATTTAAATAAAAACATACATTTCATCACTCCTGTGAATTTTCTTATTATTCTTATTCTTCTATTCAGTCGGCGGTTAGGAAACTTATAAAATTAAAACATTTTATCAGTTAAAAAGGCGCAACTTAAGATAATAACACTAGTTAATTGAAAAAATTTCAGTTAAAGAGTCATAAATCAAAATTTTGCTTTATTTTCGCAAACATAATACAAAACTGAAAAAAAATAAAGCAGAACCTTCTTCAATGTTGTATATTTTCATGATGGAACAATATTTTCTTTAAATATTACAATAATTTTTACATAAAACGTTTTTCGTCTCTCCTGAAAATCTTAGTATTTTGAGTTGTGACCCTTTTGTATTTAGGGTGCGATATGTCACATGCTGAATTTTTCACTTACCATAATCCTCACGTGCTGCCTCAGGCAAATTGTTCTCAAATTCAATATTAGCCAACTCCGTTTGCACCTCAGCCAAATTGGGTAGACCACTCGTGCCTTGGCGTATGAATATTTTGGCAGCCAGCTCAAGGATTTCCCAGGCCAATTGCAAATTCGAAGCCTAAAGGTTAAACGTAAAGAGAAAGAAAAATGTGTTCGAATTGAGGAAAGTGTAAAAAAAATAGCTGCAGTATTCCTTTACGAATACTTTTAGAATTAAAGAAGTACCCAGATAAATTCGCCTCACGCGTAGTTGAAGCCTAAGCTATTTCACGAAAAAATCAATGAAAACGTTTAAAATTTGCTCAAGTGCACATCAATTGGTCAGTGAAGCGCCTCGAAAACTGTGTACTTTATACATAAATATGTACCGTACTCTATGATTTATTTAAACACATAAACCGTATTAAACTTTGGGAGTTAATTCACATTCCAAATAATTTTAATTTGTTTAAAACCGCATTAAAAATTGTTAAACTAACTTAAAAACTACAACAACAAAAACACGCGTGCACCTACATACATACATATGTATGTATGTATGTAAGTGCGCGGGCCAAGAAGTAAAACTTCTTTGAGGTAGCATTAGTAAAAAAAATAATGGTAGAGATTAGTAAAAAAAGTGGTAGAAATTAATAGGAGCATTAATAAAAATAGGGGAAGAAATTAGTAAAAATAGTGGTAGAAATTAGTAAAAAAAAAAAAACTGGAAGAAATTAGTAAAAAATAGTGGTAGACATAAATAGAAGCATTAATAAAAATATTTATTTTTATTTTATTTTATTTTTACTTTATTTGTACAATAAATAAATATTCTACAAATACGTTGCGACTCGCAGCACTGGCGACGGAGGCCCTCAGCTGTCCTATGTATTTAAAACGAAGTTTGAAAATGAAATTATACTTATGTATATTGCTCTATGTTATTATGTATCAAATTCGTTTGAGCAGGTCTACCTCTCTGAGAAAATTATACATTAGTTGTATATTCGTATATGTTGGGTTTTTAAGCAGCTCTATGGGGTCGATAGAGTTCAAGATATTTTGTCGCGGTGTGTTTATTGTCGGACATCTCAGAATATGAGTGAGCGATGCTACATCCTCGCAGAACGGACAAGTCCCGCTCGGGGTTCGTTGTAACAGATAT
The DNA here is from genome assembly GCA_951828415.1 of Anomoia purmunda. Taxonomy (NCBI): domain Eukaryota; kingdom Metazoa; phylum Arthropoda; class Insecta; order Diptera; family Tephritidae; genus Anomoia; species Anomoia purmunda. The sequence goes on from OX639993.1 coordinate 24,419,770, forward strand.
GAATGAGTTACGATTGTGTGCCCAAGACGCAGGCGGGTGAAGGGTCTTAACGCACGTAGTGGTATGTTTGGGTCAAAGACCGGCCTCTTTCGGCATGGGTTGATTGCTGAGTAGTGGTGGTTGTACTTTTCCCAATCGTTGCTAAGTGACTTTAGCCTTTGTCTCGTTACCTCGGCTCGAATGTCTTGCTTAGATACGCAGTCATTCATGAATGAGGGAGTGATGGCGACATTTTTGGCTGCTGCATCAGCGTGTTCATTTCCCGAAATTCCAACATGTCCGGGGATCCACATGAGCTTCATTTCGTTTGGGTATTGTATTAATGTGCTGCGGATGGTCACTATACCATTTTGAGTGTTGGATGGTGTTTCGACAGCATTGATGCACGAGTGACTGTCTGTACAGATGACGTATTTGCCTTTATTCCTCTTGGCATAGGTGACTGCTTCGAGTACAGCAGCGGTTTCCGCCGTGAACACCGAGCATATTGGATGAAGTAAACCGTGCTTGATTATGTTCCCGTCTTGTGATACAACTGCAAAGGAGGTATTACTTTCAGTCTTGGACCCGTCGGTATATATGAATTTCCAACCATGACTTTGATATTTTTCTTTTTCCACAGCGAAAAGTTTTGTGTACTTCTCCTTTGGAGTACTTGCTTTTGGAAGCTGCAGGGCTTTGATGGTTGATCTGGTGTCTTTTATTAACCACTGCGGGTGTGTTTCTTTAACTTGTGGCTTTTTGTTGAGAGGTATCTGAAGATCCTTTGCGAATTCCAAAGCTTTTACCATTGCTGATTTGCGCTTGGGTTGCCGTTTCCTTGATAGTATTTTTTGGACGTCTTCTGAGAGAATGACGTTAGACGATTGCAATAGTTTTGGCAGGAGTCGTCGTGTAATGTCAGTTGTTCTATCAGGAATGGTTGGTAAGCCTGTTTCGGCGTACAAATTTTTGAGTGGGGTTGTAGCGAAGGCTCTGATGCTCCGACGTATTGCTGCGTGGTACGGTGTTGCTAGTCTGTTTAATATAGATTTTGCGCTGTTCCCATAAATAGGGAGGGCGTAATCAATTTTGGATAGGATTAAGGCTTTAGTGATGTTTATTAGTGTTGTAGGGTGAACGAGACTTTTCTTTGACGATAGGTATTTGATTATATTTAAACTATTTGAAAGCCGCTCTCTTAGCTGAGCACAATGTGGCCTAAAGTTGTATTTGGTGTCAAAAATCAGTCCAAGAATTTTTAGTTCTTGTACAGAGCTTATATTGCTGTTGGAGACTCCGGGACAGTTCTGTTTCCGGCAGATATGTAAGATTTTTGTTTTTTCGCTAGATATTGTTGTACCTGAGGTCAGAGACCATGCAGTTATTTTCGCCAGTATACTCTCAAAAATTTCTTCTACATAAGTAAGGTCAGAGTTACTCGTGAAAAAGATAACGTCGTCGGCATAGAGTTGACATTCCAAGCCACTTATGTTTTTCGAAATTTGGGCGATCTCGTCGAATGCTATTATGAATAAGCATGCAGACAGTGGTGATCCCTGTGGGGTGCCATTATCAAGTGGATACGTCGAGGAAGTATAACCGTTTATTTTCACCACACATTTCCTATTATTGAGAAAGCTTTTAATAAAATTCTTGATTTTTGGGCCAATTTTCCACTTCTCCAGTTGTCTTAAAATTATGTGCATGCCGATGCGGTCAAACGCTTTTTGGAAGTCTGCGGAGAGTACCGAGACGTGGTTTCTGGATGAAAGGGCATTTGAAATGCGGTAGTCGAGATGAAGTAGTGCATCTATAGTACTGCAGCCTTTTCTGTAAGCGACTTGAGTCGGGCTGATACGTCTCGTGATGCGCGCATACCACATAAGTCTAGAGGCTACGATTTTTTCGAATACTTTCCCAAGGCAAGGGATAAGAGAGATGGGTCTATAATTGTTAGCATTTCCAGCGGGCTTATTCGGTTTGAGTATGGGCACTATACAAGCAGTTTTCCAATATTGTGGGTAGTTTCCTTGGTCGAGAATATTGTTGTACAGGTTAAGCAATCGGTGTTTTACTTCAACGGGTAGTTTTTGGATGATGGGGTATGATACCTTGTCAAGCCCTGGTGTTTTACCTCTAACCGATGAGAGTGCGAACTCGAGTTCAGCTAAGTGTATTTTTGCCTCGATTTGCTTGGCGTGTGTCGACAGCTGTCGGGCTGTCGAGGGATCCTCTTGGAGATATTGCACTTTTAGTTCGCGGAAAGTTTCGGTAAAGTTTAAGTCGGCGGAGGCAGACGAAAGGGAAGAAGCGAAATAGTTGGCGATTTCGAGCGGTGTGGATATCGTTCCATTAGGAGAATTAATGCTGGAGAAATAAGTCTGCTTTTGAAAGCCCGTGAGCTTTTTAATGTTGTTCCAAATGTCACTTGGATTTGATGTGGGGCAGATTTTCGATGTGAACTCTTCAAAGCTTTGTTTCTTCGCTAATTTTGCAGCTCTCTTGAAAAGTGCATTGGCGATCTTATAGGCTAAAAGGTTATGTTCAGAGCGGGAACGCTTATAATTCTGCCATTCACATTGTTTCTGCAAACGAAGGTTGGACAAATTGGCATTCCACCAGGGGATCCTTTTTTTGTAATTGCACGGTGTGGTTTGCGGGATAGCATAATGGGCTGCGGTACGGGTAATCCTTAGAATTTTGGCTGCTTCTTGGTTGATGTTGTTAGTAGCAGGTGACTTTCGGGAAAGTTGGTTGCACCGGACAGCAAATTTGACCCAGTCCGCGGCTTCTGTCTTGAATTTGCTGACGTGTTTATAGTGGATTTGATTTCCGTAAGAAATGCTATTTATGAGGATCGGGAAGTGATCACTCCCGTACAAGGAGTCTAATACACGCCAGGTGAATTGCGGGGCAAGGGAAGCAGAACAGAAGGTAAGGTCGATGCAGGTGAAGGTATTGTGGGTTGAAAAATGAGTGGCGGTGCCGTCGTTTAGACAGATTAGATTTGAACCCAGTAACATGTCTTCAACTATTTTACCTCTGGGATTGACGTGGGTATCGCCCCAGATTGTGCTCCGTGCGTTAAAGTCGCCTCCTAAAATACAGTTAGTGTTGAATTGCCTTATCAAGCGCCTTAGTTCCACGGACGTGAAATCTTGCGTTGGGGGAATGTAGATACATGCGACAGCGAGTTTTGGTGTTGTGCTTATCTCTATTGCGACCGAGGAAAAGTCGGAAAGTATAGGTACGATTCTGTGGGGTATACTTCTCTTCACCAAAATAGCAGTTCCTTGTTTCTTGTTGGTTATTTGCGGGTGGTTATGGAAGTAGCCTACGTAGTTTTTGGGTGTATAGGTGGGATGATTGTAGGGTATGTGAGTTTCATTTAGGAGTAGGATAGAGGGGGAGTATGAGTTAATGATGATTTCTAATTGATGGTAGTTGTTTGTGTACCCATTCATATTCCATTGTATAATGGATGTCATAGTAATTTTTTAGAATTTTATTTATTTATTTATTATATTAATTTTTTTTTTTTTTATGGTTTATGTTAGAGTATCTTGTTGTGTTATTGCTTTTGTTTATGCTGGGAAAGGGTGTTTTTATAAGTTTCGGGAGTGATGAGGACATTTAAATCGGGATACTTGGCGTATATTTGACTGCACGGTGTCATTTCGAAGTCACTAGTTGTAGGGGATGCGCAAGGTGGAGTCCGAAGGATTTGATCTGTTGAAGTCACGCTGCTATTAGATGTGGGTGTTTGATTGGTCTTATGATGAAGTTTTGGCGAAGAACTAGTTGATTTGGAGTTGCTTTTATATGTTGATGCTGTTTGGTTAGTTTTTGTAGTTTCTTTTGTGTTTGACGAGATCAGTTTTCTATTCATTGTGTGTGTGTTTGCTGTGCTATTGCTGGTGAGTTGTTGTTTGTTGGTTAAGTCGGGAGAAGTGTTGAGATGTGTGTTTGTTTGCTTTACCGGTGCTATTTTCTCATTGTTCTGCGCGTTGATGAGTAATGTCGTTGCTGTGTTTACTGGGTTGGGTTGTTGTGTTTGTGAGCTGGTGATCACTTGTGCCATGGTTATTGTTGGTTTCTTGTTGAATGTCTGAATGGTATAGGCAGTTGGGTTGTTGTTGTACAATTTCCATGCTTGTCGAGCTGTACACCTATGTTGAATTTTAGCTTTGTTAACCGCTTTATGCTTAAGGAACGTAGGACATGAAGAGTCAAACGAAGTGTGAGTTTCGTTGGAACAGTTTACACAGTAGCTGCGTGTACATGAATCATGCGGAGGGGGAATAGCGCACGTTCTGCATACTTCTGAGTTGCGACACCATTTTTTGGTGTGCCCTAGTTTCTGGCAGTTAATACATCGCATTGGATTTGGTATGTACTCCTGTACTTTGACTCTCTCCCAGCCTATCTTTAAGTATTCAGGTTGTCGTATGAGATCAAATGTTACAATCGCGGCGCCAGTTGGTATCAGCTTATCATCGATTTTCTTCATGATTTTTCTTATGTTGCTAACTTTTTCGGAGAATAATTCTTTCGTCAGCTCTTCTTCTGATATGTCTATGATATTTCTTGAGAAAATCCTACCTTGAGTGGTGTTCAAATTACCGTGGGATGTGATTTTTACGGGAACGCAGTCGATGCGAGTGGCTTTAAGAAAGGCTTGTGCAGCCTTCAGATTGTTTGCTTTGAGCAGGAGATCTCCGGATTTTAGCGGGGTTACTTCAGTGTAATCACGGGAAATAGCTTTTAGGCCTTTCTCAATTTGGAACACGTTGTAGGAGGAAATAGGTCGGGTTTGTTCAGCAGAGTTAGCGATAGCGGTGATTACTAGGAAACGTGGGATATGGTCATCATTTTGATGGGTTTCTGGGAGTAGAGGGAAGTCAGTTGTTCGCAATCTTTTGTTTTTGAAAATCGGTGTGTCGAGGTTATGATCAGGGTCTAGGTCCGAAAACCTGTTGGTGCTGGGGGGGTCGACCCCATTCATCCTTGCACGTGTGCGCCCTTTCAGTGCTGAACTGTTGTACCGTTTTATTAGGATGTTCTATTTGTTTATTGGTTTGCACTTTTGTTGTAGTGCGTTTACGCGAAAGTATGAACGTGTGTCGAGCTTAGCTTTGCACAAAAATAGAAAACTAACGCACAAACTGCGAGGAAGTATAGTAATCGCGACGGTCAACAATGATGCTTACGCGGCGATTGCCTGAACGATACTGTTAATAAAAATAGCGCTAGAAATTACAAAGAATAGTGTCAGAAATAAGTAAAATTATTGGAGCAATAGTACTAATATATGTATGTATGTAGGTTGAAATTAGTAAATATGGTGGCAGAAATTAGTACACCGATTCTGACGCGACTATTGTTATGCTATAATATGGCGCGACTTCTTTATACGATATTTCGAAAAATATCACTGTCGCTAAAGAGATTTTATTTAAAAAAATCGTGCGCCAATTCGCAGTTTAATTTAATTTATTGCTTAGCTTTGTTCATAGTTTGTAATTTAATTTAGTTTATACAAGATTAATTTTATTCTGACCAGGTTTCGTTTAATTAAAAATAGTTTAAAAAAGGTTCTTTTCATTTTATTTTATTTACTCGTAAATAAATATGACCTTCTTCTTTACCGAGACATCCGATACTCTACATAAGTTTGTCAAATCCAACAAACATTTTGCAGATATTATATGCCACCTCCAACCAACTGCGGACTGGCCAAATCAAATACACTCTTTGTTTGCATCAATTTCCCAAATTCAATTCAGTTCGATTGCATTTCAAGCGCCCGAAAAACGATCTTGTATTTAAAATGAAATTAACTTTAAGTGCTACCCACTTACCGCTTCATTCTCCTCCTCGTCATCCTCTTCCCCAACGTCTGCTTCGCCATTTGAGGTGCTCGGTTTCTCGCCATCTAAAACAGGTTTGGCGACCACTGCGGTGGCGGTTGCATTCTCCGCAACAGTAACGATTTTGACTGAATTACCACCATTGGTTGTGCCATTTTCGCTACTTTCCTTTTTATCCCTATTCTCCTTCTTCTCTTCACCAGCACCGTCGGCGCCATTGGTGCTGCTCACTTCTTCACTTTCGAAACTCTTCGCCACAACTGCTTGTGGTTTCTTTTCTTCAACAGACTTGGCTACCTCACCACCCACCTCATCAGCCTTCGCTTTAATGGCATCTAGTTTTACCTTTGATGCATCGCCATTTGTTCTAGTTGTGACTGCACCATTGCTGCTTCCGGCTGCTTCATTGTCAGCGCCATCGACGCCATCTTCGTCGTCATCATCATCATCATCGTCAAGTTCCTCCTCATCGGGCACATCGATGACTTTGTTCTCATCCAATGCTAAGGCAATCAGTGATTTGGCATATCTGAAGTTCAAATAAATGAAAGTGAAACGAAATTCGGTAAACGCTATCAAATTGAAAATATTTGTATGTATGTTTACAGCAAATATGGCATGCCCAGCTCATCCGACTGCTCGCCATATAATTCTTCGTACAAGGCGCAAACTTGACTCAGCTCATCTGATGCTTCAACATAACTTTTTACAAGGAAATTACGCGAACCATGACTGTATAATTCCTTGGCGTGGAGTATTTTCTCTGCACGGTCTTGCTCGACAATTGGTTCTGTGGTAATGGCGGCATCTTTGCTTGCTTCTGCAACAGATTTGACGTCTTCAGTGGCTACGACGGGAATTTGCTCCTCTGCCGACATTTTTTAGGTGCTATAGAATCTGTATATTTTTAGCTTCAAGCGATTGAGTATTAAGTATAGCTGTAATGAAAAGAGGAAATAGTAAGTATATTTAGTATGGAATAAGTTTCGGGGCAAAGATGTTGTAAAGATCTAAAATCAATACGCTCATAGGCTAAGTGACGATCTCTGGCATTCAAGCCCACCAGCTGATCTTAGGGGAGATGAATTGGCTAAAAAGATAGACGATTCGACATTTTGCACAATGAACGACTACGTGGCGACCTATCGCTAGCTATCGCTTGCATCAGACCACCTACCCATAGTCATCTCGATCGCTAGAACAGCTGACTTCGTCTCTGCGGACCTCCCAACCTTCAACTTTAAAAAGACTGATTGGGTTAGGGTCACAGAGTTCACTGAGGGCGCCTTCAGTGCTCTTCCCACTCCAACCTATGTTCGCACTGGCGAACGAAAGTTCCGTAAAGTGGTCGCTACAGCAGTTGCACGTTTCATCCCAGGCGAGGCGGCTGCCCTTGTTAAAGAGCGCGACCACCTTCGCCATTCCGATCCAAGTAATCCCCGCATGAGGGATTTAAACGTGGAGATGCGAAGGTTGGTCGACAAGAATAAGCGGGACAAGTGGGAGGAGCATTTGAGATCCTGTAACCTCCCTACGGGTATGGGTAAGCTCTGGTCGACCGTAAGGACACGCAGGTGAAATACGGCCAAAACCGTAACCGTCTTAGTAGCGTTAGATTTGTCCAAGACTTTCGACACTGTCAGCCACGCAACGCTACTAGGCGACGTGGAGACCACAACTCTCCCACAGTTACTGAAACGGTGGACCGCTAATAGGTCGACAATTATCGGTATGTTTTAGAGATGCTAACTCTAAACTGAGAAGAATTAAACACCCACAAGGGTGGTGTCCTCTCCCCGATGCTATTTAACTTCTACTTCGCTAAAATCCCTTAACCGTCGGAGGGAGTCATCATCGTCTCGAATGCTGTTGATGGCTACCAGCAATGCAATTGAGGCCATTTGCTTAAAGGTGAACAATTATCTCTCTGATCTTGCACATTTCTTCACTGGAAGCAATATGGATTTATCCCCTTCTAAGTCCTCGACGACCTTATTCCCCACATGGACAAAGGAGGTCAAGCTGGAACTCAACATCAATGTTGATCCTGGGAGTTACCTTCGACAGCCTGCTCTCCATTTCACCGCATACAACCGCAATCGTCAACGAAGTGCACAGCTGCAGCAAGGTCCTCAAATCACTCGTCAGCAGCACATGGGACAAAGACAAAGAAACGCTGTTGGCAATATGCCAGGCGATTTGTTGGCCGGTTCGAAACTATGCTGTTCCAATCTTGACGCCAGTGACCAGTAGAACACAGTTGACGAAGCTAAAGACCTGCCAAATCGCCGCACTCCAGATTGTAACGGGATGTCTTCTCGTCACCTCCATCAGGAGACATATATGCTCCCCGTTAAGGAGCATAATATCCTGCTCATTAAGCAGTTCCTGATTGGGTGCCACCGTACGGGCTCTGAACAGCATTCACCAAGAGTAAATTACCACCTTTATGAACTCTCGCTCTGTGAATGCTGTTATTGGAGCTAAACCACCACCCTTAGCAGACGAAGAGCTTCAGCTGGCTCGAGAATCCTGCGTCACTCTGGCCCAGCTAAGATCTGAATATTGTAGTAGGCTCAACTCCTACTTATCCAGACTCGACCCCGACATCGTAAATGAACGGCCACCTATTCACATGCCCAAAAAACCCACTAATGTAACCCCCGCCCCCCTCTCCCTATGGTCCAACTCTATCGAAACCGCACGTTTCTAGATTAGTATGAAGATAACGACCATGGGAAAGCGGATCTAACAGGGTGCAGCTAGCTCTACAACAACAATAAAATTCGCAAAATGGCATTAGGACAAAGATTTCGAGTTCTGGAAGCACGTTTTATTTGCAGATGAAAGCAAGTTTAATGTTTAAGTCAGGCGGAAAAAAATTTACGCCCAACAGTTAAATACGGGGCGGCTCAGTAATGGTATGGGGTTGTATGCCCGCTGCTGAACTGGAAATTTGTGCTTTATTAAAGGAAATACGGACCACAAACAATATCTCACAATTATGAAATCAAATTTAGTACAAAGTGCAGAAAAATTGGGAATTAAAGACGATTTCCAGCTCTATCAAGACAACGACTGCACAACTGTCCTAAAGTGCTTGAAACACCTCCACAATCTGCAGACTTCAATGTAATTGAGCATCTCTGGGCGCATTTGGAAAACCAACTGGGAATGCATGTTATTAGAAACAAGAAAGACCTAGAAGATGCTTTTGGAAGAGTGGGAGAAAATAGATTCTTTAACAGGCAAAACGGTAATAGAATCTATGCCAAGAACACTGAGTACTGAGACGTTCCGACAGTCGGTTCTACGATACCGGAACGACCCGGATCTATGTATATCCGGCCAAGGACTGTCACTTCAGCAGCATTCCCCAAAATTTTATGGGGAATGTTTTATGCTGTCACAACAACAACAACAACAACAACAACGAAAAATAAAGTCTTTCCGACTAAATATTTAGAATATTTTTTTTCTTAAATAATATTTGCCAACCCTATGTGATATATGTACGTTAAAAAATAATTTTGGTATTTCTTTTCATATACCAACCAATACAACCCATCTAGCTTAAAACATTCGCATTCACCCGGCCAAGGACTGTTCTTTCGGCGATCCAACCCCGTTTGTAATTAATATAGATTGTTATCGTCATTTGAATTATTAAATTACATCCCTTTCTCTCCTGCCTTTACGGGACTTTCTACTCTCACTCTCTCTCTCTCTCTCTCATTTCCAAAATATCCATATCTCGTTTTCTCTCTTAACCCCTACATCTCTCCCTCTACAAACCACTCTATCACTTCTATCTTCAGCAGCACCTACATACCTATCTCTCGCAATTTCTTTCTACCTCTATAACCCACTTCTCCCATTCTTTATCATTGTCTATGTGCATATGTATCGCGCTATCATCCACTTTTTGCCGCTCGCTTTAGTTTCCCCAGTTAATGTATACAAATTTGTTACAACAGTCAAAGAAAATTGTTGTTCAAATCGTCCCATCTTGTAAAAATTTAATTTCAATCACTTGTTTAGTAAAGAATGTTTATTCACATTTTAAATCAGTTTTAAAAGAAATTTGTTTACAGATTTGCACAAAATACAAACATAGATACATATTTGAGGTGTAAGGTATACAAAATATCGCCATATTTTTTTATACACAATTTACGTTTCGGCCAGTAATTGCATGTATTTATTTTAAATACATTTTGATTATGAATTATATCGATAGAACAGTTCAGCAATACAAATAATAATTTTGAATAGTAAAACTTTAAAGTGTGAAATGGAGTTGGCCATTTTTATACCCCACACCAGCAATAAATTTATAGAAATATTTATTTGTTAATGCTATAGATTTTATAGCCGTGATTTAAGTTATAATACTTATTTGAAATTCTTTGTCAAAAAGTAAGTTTTGAAAAATTTTATGCATTTCTATTTAAATAAGTATGTACCCATACTTACTACATACGATTGAAGTACATAATTCTTGTACATTTAATTTTTTTTGTGTGTGTTTTCTAATTGCTTTTACACGCTTCAATTTTTATTGCATTCAAATGTTTTTTTTTTTTTTTTGGGTTTGGTTTGATTGGCTAAAGCCCCCGCTTGTAAAACGCCAGTTATCCCTCCAGTTATTGTACTGCTTTGAACGATCTGTGAATGCCGCATGACTTCCGTCTCCAGGTTAACTTCGTGCAGTTGTGTTGGTTTTTCGAGTGTGTGACAAGTATTGGCAGATGGTTTTTAGACGTCTTTGTGAGTTTTGACGTTAAGTGTCGCGAAAGTGACCACAATGTTGAGCGCGGTGGGCGGACCTTCACCACATATAAAACCGGATAATTTGACAATTACTTTTAAAATTTAGCTTCAGCTTTTTGTAAAAATTTAAATTCTTAGTTATTTGCTTTCCCATAATAAATTTGTGGGAAATAGAATAAAGCGACCAAAGAAATTTGCAGCCTAGCGCTCCTCACTGTACTCTCCCTATAAACAAGCAGATTTGAATTCACAAAACTTGAACCGTGTAAAAGCAGCCTTCGAATACCATTTGCAATGTTTTGCAAATAATTTACAATCTAAATCATTTCATTCTTCTGGTAAAATAATGGAGTGTTTTTTTTTTAAGTAAATAAATTTTGCTTTCATGCAAAACCGCTCTTAATAAATTGCTCTTCTATGTATAAGTTGTTCATTCTTTTTTGTTGATATTATATGAGTGACGTTATTTCGCTTCAACCCAAACATATTCCTTGCGCTGCCTGCCAGTCTTGCCAGTCTTCACCTTCTTGGGCCTGCCAACCGCTCGTTTCATCACTTTGCCATCGACCAACATCGTCTTAGGCTTAACACGTTTGCCTACTTTGGGCTTCCGACCAGAATGACCCTTTGGGCGACCACGCTTCTTTTTTTCGGCTATCTCTGAACCGCTCGTGTTAAGTGTATCACTGACATTGTCACTGTCCACAGGATTGGATTCATTTTTACGCGATTTAGTCATTTTCAACTATTTTGCAGCGCTACGAACTTTACTATTCTGTTTTTATTTTTATTTTTATAAATGTACTTCTCTCTTGCTGTGTGGCCCTTTGTTTCGTTTTGTTTTTAAATTTTTATTTCAAGTCAAACGTTTGTGTGTCGGCACGTCAAAAGTTCTTTGTCTGCAAGAAAAAGTGAAAAGAGCATTGGTGAGAGTGGTGAAGAGTGGTTGGCAGGCAGACAATACAAATGAATATATTTTTTTTTAACGCCAAGTGAAAAATCACTATTAATTTTTATAAACTACTCATCTTTTTCTACTATATATATTGCACATATATACAAACATACATACATATTAATTTTAGTTAATATTTTTATTTCAATGTTTTCATCATAATTCATTTTTTTGTAATGCTTAAAAATGCAACTAAAGAAAATCGAGTAACCATAAAACCATAAAACTCGATACCCAAAATATCGATACTAAATTCAAGCGTTGTCACAATTTTTGATATATCATTATGCCATATCCAAAATACAAAAAAGTGCATGTGTACGATAGGATACTAGGCTTTTAATTACTCGATTCCAAAAATATCGTTTTAAACCTATCGAGTAAAAAATATTGGTGTCGAATGGCAAAAGTATCGATATAGTAGTGTCATAACGGCATTCGATATCGTATAGTATAAGTTTCTCATATGATTTCAGTTGCTATCTCTCCTTTATTACCTCGGTCCTAAGAAAATCAAGCGACACAAAGACGCATTGTGATATTTGAAATCCGAAATTATAACTACTTTTTTCTCTAAAAAATATTCAGCTAACATATATGTAAATCCTTGAGAATTAAAATTACGAAATTAATGTTCAGTTTTTAATTAACGTTTTATGGCCGAGTATATTGATTCCCGTCCCCCCATTTTTTTCATCCCGTCCCGAACACATGCTAAACATTGTTCGTTAATTTTGTATCAAAATATAGCTAATTACGAGGAGAATTCATGTAAGGTGGCATTACTCCAATAACTAATTTAATTGTTTGGTGATTTTCGTTGTCATAGGAACTGAATTTGGTAATCGGTACGCAGGTGGACTGAATGCAGATGGCGGCGACGTCAGTGGTACCGCTACTTTGGTGTTGAAGATTTTAACAATCCTTAACTAAAAGTAGACCAATCTTTTTTCACACATGGGCGGCAGTTTAACTTTTTTGCGTTTTGTAGATTTATTTATTAAATAAATATTTTTGAGAACTGAAATATTGAAAGTTATTCATTCTGCTTTCCCCCGTATTCTTAGTTTACTGAATTTGGGATCTGTCACTTTGCTGCGGAAAGGCGCAATCTCGCAATATTCTATCATTCTTGATGTGAATTTTGTTTTTCTCTAGCACCATCACTTTATATGAATTCGCTTAGGCTTATTCTATAACAAAAGTCATATGAGTACAAATTTAAAATTTTGAACAAAATTCACAAATTAAAAAATGTTCAACAAAATTTCAAACTTTTTAATTAGAATATCGGTCAAGTGAAAGTTTTAAGTGGCTGAAAATATCCCTTGATTTTTGACTTTTTTTTCGCTGATACAAGTTTTGTAAAAATCTGGGCTCATATGAATTTGGTTGCTTTCGTTAGTAATAAATATATGTATGTATATACATATGTACATATGTATAAGTTTTTTTTTTAAATGAGTTGATATTAAATACTTATATGTAGTGGTGAATTTAATATTAATGAATAAGCGAAAAAAATACATATGAACGAGGTGTCACTATTTTGTGGTTGTGCAAGAAAGTGCACGGTCCCGCCTAGGGCGAGTATATGTATATATGTATGTATGGAGCCCTAAGGGGTCGTGTACATATTTTTGTCCCACTTTTGCGCGGAATACCCTATTTAAATATTTTTTTTTTAAACACTCAGATGATATATTCGTATTCATTTTTTCAATAAATTTTTTAAAATTCTAGTCGACTATGACTGAGGTATGTCTTTCAGCATCAACATTTTGCAAGATCGTAGCAGAAATGCATTAAGAAAACAGCGACAAGATGGTTTTTAATTTATTTGGAACAAAGTTAAGAAAATAACAAATATTAATAATTCGCAGAGCCTTGAAAAGGAAACACGAATTGTAAAATAACTTGCTGAGTAAAGTGTTCAAAATTCACACGTCGCCTTCGCCGTTGTAGTGCGACGTAGAAAATCACTCTAATACCCAAGGCGAATTTATAGAAGAAGGTGATGGCATAAGAGCAGCTGATTTGATTTTTTTTATTCACTTACATGTATTTTGTTTTTGCTTTTGCGTATGAGCTTTCAAAAGCCGTAAAAGCAAAAACAAAATGTATTTAAATTTTGACAACTCTTACGCAGAAACAAAAACAAAATACATAGGAATTTTGTAGTTGTATTTATAACACCACCTTGTATGGATTCGCCAATTTTTTTTTTTTTGCTAGAGTTTTTGTTTTATTTTGAAACAAGGTGGATCCATAGAAGGTGATATCAAGATGAACATGGCAAATACGCTGTGTATTGTTCATTGCTCATATATTTTGTTAGTTTAATTTTGCGAAGGAAATGTCTAAAACTGAATTCGCCCAGTTGGTTCATGGATTTTGTTTGCCTAAACAAAATAATCCAACGAATTTGGAAAGAAAAACAAGCATTCAGCTCATGGAATCCTATAACCTCTCATTTTAAAGTTAATTTGAAAGTTGTAAATTTGGATGACTCTAATTTGCTGAATTTTTTACAAAGTTTTATATTTCGACTTAGTACATAGTATAATGTGTTTGATATAAATACAAAAAAAGTTGCTTTACCAATACATTTTTCCGGAACTGTACATACATGCATACATTATACTAAGCTAAACAATTAACTTCTAAAATGCGTTCGTTTAGAAAGAAGCTGATGTCTTATTGTAATGCTTTTAAATCAGGTAGCTCATTCAGGTAGATGTTTGCAGTATTTCAAAGCATTTTGAACATCTGTATGCATTTACGCCTAACGTGTATGTACATACATACATATGTACCTACTTAAGTTTTTTAAAATAAATCTGTTTTTGGAAAGAAAAATGCAGGGCGAATTCAAATGTATGAATGCGCTTTGAAAAAATTTATAAATACGAAACGACTTAAAAGTTCATTCACATTACATAAATGTTAACGAACTTTACAATGCATTGAAATAATTTTCGTGAGCAATTTTTGACTGTACATATATACTTAAAAAAAAAACCATCAACGACATATTAGCAATAAATAATGGAAGTACACATGTATACACAACAACACTTGAAACAAGCAGCAAAACCATCTGCCAAAAAAAAAAAAAAGAATAAAGTAGAATAAAAGTCAATGAAACATTGGAAGTACGCATATTTTTTGAGAAAACGTGTTGTGATGTGACCTGTGTAAAGGTCGATACACCGCATATTTAATATTTTTATTACATATTTATGTTATAAACGACACCTTCGCGATTACCAAAAATAATTTAAATGTGTAATTCTAAATTTTAAATATCTTATTAAACATTAGTTCGTAGAATTATTAATGTTTTGTGGCGGGAAATAGTAAATATGTATGCAACGACGCACATATACATACACAAATACTAAAGTTACATCCTTGAGTGTTTATGTAGTTTTGTATACATCCCGAGCCCAACGCCAAGGCGCGTAAAAGTGCTATCAGCGCACATATGTACATACGCTTGCATCATGATTAAATTATATTAATTGATATGCCTTGGTTTGCATGTAAAATGCATACAGAAATCAATGAATTTCAAAAAAAAAAAAAAATTACGAAATCGCTGAGATTACTGCACAACTTGAACAGGGTTTATTCACCCCACGAATGTCGAAATGGAGCCCCACAAAAGGACGCCGTAGTCAAAAATATACGAGCTATGCCTTCTGATCAATAAAGCAAAATTACCAAAGCTACTATACTATACGAATACAGCTCATTTATTTTTCTTTTGCTATCATGATGCGATAATTGAGGCTGAATCAACAAAATAAAATATCACTACAAAAACACAGTTAGCCTGTACAAATATAAAATTGATTAGACAAAAAATTTCCAACAACTCACCTAATTTCAAAACACACGGTAACACTTAGATTTGCGATTTGATTTTAATATCAAAACTGATTATGCACTTCTCAAATTGAATTGAATGACAAATAAAAGATATATCCACAATAATTATTCAACTGCTTCAGCTCGGACTTTTGCAATAGTAATGGAATCTGAATGCGTTTCGTTCGTTGCTGGTAAAAATGCCGCTCAATTTTATAGCGGAAAATCTAGGAATGGTGTTGTCTCTTTCTTTACGATTATTTACCCTCATCTCCTGCAGAGTAAAAGAGATGAATAATAACTAACTAAAGAAAATAATGCGCGCTATAGCCAGCTGTCAAAAAATGCATCAGTCACAGAAATTCATTCGCAATGTAATCTTTTCTCTATTAGGTTGGCAAGATAAATCACAAAACGAATTCATAGTACATAAATGTTTTACAAAAGCCAGGACTTCGATGATGGGATTTTGTTGAAATTTGATTGAAATCCAAGAAATCGAAATCATGAAAATATAGGGGAAATTTTACTTAGCTTTGTTGCACCTGGATATCGAAAAACCGTTTTCGTATAGGTACATACTTATATCCATGCGTATAAGTTGTATCCATTCCTTGTTTGCTTTTAAATTATAAAAATAAACCACTTATATGGGCCACCCTATACATATTTAGAATAAACACTTTAGCGTTTACCTAGAGATACAAACGGTATATCAATGCTTCTTGGAGCTATGTTCGATTGTTTTTTTGTGGTAATTTTACTTAAAATTTACTCCAAGACTTTTAATCATTTTCTGGCGCTAGCAATTACAGTAGGTCCAATATTCAAATTCCCACATTTAAAAGATGGTTCGGTTAAAATGAGAACAATTTTTAATGTAGAAGGTTGTATAAGTCATTTTGATATTAGGACATATAAAAATTTTGCTCACCACAATATAAAATCTAAATAGTTATCTTAATCGACTGTCACAATGCTGGCTGAACTACAAATTTATCTTAGATCTTATTAATCAAAATCCAACCGAAATTTAGGATGCTAGGTAAAATGAGTTTCACTGGTGTTGCATAAACATGCTCCTAAATATTTATCCATCATGGCGACTTCAGTTTTGAGTGAACGATTTTTTATAAAGTGGGATTAACTACTTATCACGCAGCAGCGAAACCGTTTGACATGGAAAAGACTTTCCAAGTTGTTTTTTGCTTTTTAATTCTGTACTAAAGAAATAAATTTATTTCGAAATCCCTGTATTTCTGTTATTTATAGAGATAAATATTGTTCGGAAAATTAGCAGTCCAAATTTTTGTGTCCGGAACTAGCCTTTTTTTCAAAACACCAGTACATAGAACTATAGATGTTTTATTTTGCTATCTTAGGATCCCTACCTACATATGTACATACATATATCGAACAGAATTTATGTGCACAATTCTTAGTTTAATCAAAATTATGAGGAGAAGAATGCATTTTACACAATCAAATGTACATACTAAGGACATTCATATTCTTATGAGCGTTTGTCGATTAGCTCTTCCTATAAGGCGCCGAAGCACAGATGTATGTGCATACATGTATGTATGTATGCACGCAAATATACCTAAAGGGATTTCTAAAGAAAATAACGATGTTTTCGAGGTTACTCCACCCCAACTGTTTTATCAACAAATATCCACATGAGAAGACATTTACTTTTGCAATCACGATGTTAGTTTCTTGATCTACATATGTATCACTACAAAGAAACTATTTGCCTGTACACAAAAAATTGATTAGACAAGAATTTTCCAAATACTCACCTATTTTTAAACACACGATAACACTTGGGTTTGCGATTTTATTTTAATGTAAAAACTGATTATGCACTTCCCAAATTAAATTAATTTACAAATAGAAGATATGTCCAGAATAATTATTCAACTCCTTCAGTATTGGCTTTGGCAATAGTAATGGAATCTGAATGCGTTTCGTTCGTTGCTGGTAAAAAATGCCGCTCAATTTTATCGCGGAAAATATAGGAAGGGTTGTCTCTTTCTTTAGTTTTATTTACCCTCAACTTCTGCAGAGCAAAAGAGATGAATAAAACTAACTTAAGAAAATGATGCGCGCAAGAGCTGGCTGTCAAAAATGCATCAGTCACAAAAATTCATTCACAATGTAAAACTATCTCTACTAGGCTGGTAGCACAAAGTAAACAAGCCTAATTTCTTTGTAATCCCCTGGTAGAAAAGTACACGGGAGAGAAAAATTAATAACTTCCAATATTTAAGTGGGAAACTTGTTTTAATTGTACTGAAGTGCAGAAAAATGATGGTGGTACGATATCGGAACGACCAAAATTTAAATTCGGCCAAAGACTATCACTTCAGCAACATTCTCCATAAATTTATGCTGTTACAACACGCGTTGCCTGTGCTGATCGGCAGTATTGCTTTGCGTCAAACGTTTTTTATGTAATAAATTGACAAATTTCGGCAACCTTGCAGTAAATATTTTAGAGCTACCGAATCCAAAATAGAAGGGAGAGTATATAATCACAAATTTTATTTCTATTCAAGATATATTCTCATACTACACCCAGAGTCGGCGATAATGCAGCTGAGCTGAACAAAAATACTGCGTTTACGAACGGACCCGTCATTTTGATCTCTCAATTCTCCCTTTGTTGCAACAGAGAACGTAAATTAATTATACGTTCCTTGGTTGCAAGTTTTTTTGGGCATCGATTTAGTAAATTTCATGTCATTACAAAATTTTCATAGTTCTAGACAGATATTAGACAAATAATTAGATGATATAAAAAATTATTTCATTTACTCCTCACAAATTCGTTCCTTTGTACAAGATATGCATAAACACATCCATAAAAATATTAAATACAGGATATGTATGTACATGAAAGTGAAACTGACATAACTTATAAAATACCTAATTTTCTTTTAAATAATATCCTTCAATTCATCTGCCCCTGTTTCAATAATTGGGGATCTTGCAGAAATTGTAACTGTTGTCGTTGTACCTGGATTGTAGATTCCCATATCAGCATCGAACAAAATTTGTGCAATTTGATGTTCTATCACATTTTTAACATGGTCGGAATACTTTCTATGCTTTGTAGCTACATATTCGCCGAAAATATCACTGCCGTCGCGCCTGCTTCTTTCGGAAATGGTATTTTTACAGCAGCATTGACTACTTTCTGTTTCTCGATCTGCTACTGGCGGCAACACCTCAAATGTCCTACATTTTCGTAGTGTTTCTTCGACGTTCTGTTTGACTCGGTTGGGCTCGTATGAGTCTTGACTGTGTAAGCTGTCTTGTTGTAAAGTTTCGTCCAAAGTATCTAGATGCTAAGAAATAAGAAAATAAAATGCGTATTACTCATAATTCTATAATATTTAAGACACGCCGTTCATTATGGAGTATCCCACGCGAATTTAAGGGATACATGTGAAAACTATGTGTTTTTTTTAGGGGTATAGAACTTCGAATTGAAATAAAACACAAGAAAATCGTTTTAAGGTCCATCAATTTGGCTTTATTGGAAGGATAATTTTATGCCATTAATGTTTCAATATGATTTCGGGCATGTGGCCGCCGCGGCTGGCTCGAATAAAGCCAATTCTACAGGTCCAATTTTCAACCACTTTTTCGAGCATATGGGGCCGTATGTCGGCAATAACGCCACGAATGTTGGCTTCCAATTCCCCTAACGTTTCTGGTTTGTTGGCGTAGACGAGCGACTTCACATATCCCCAAAGAAAATAATCCAATGGTGTCAAATCACACGATCTTGGTGGCCAATTTACAGGTCCATTCCGCGAAATTATGCGCTCATTGAATGTTTTCTTCAATAAATCGATTGTGACGTGCGCTGTGTGGCATGTAGCGCCGTCTTGTTGGAACCACAACTCATCCACATTCATGCCATCCAATTCGGGAACAAAATAGTCGGTTATCATGGCTCTATACCGGTCTCCATTAACGGTAACTGCCTCTCCAGCATTATTGCGGAAGAAGTATGGCCCAATGACTCCACCAGCCCATAGAGCACACCAAACAGTCAGTTTTTGTGGATGTAATGGCGTTTCAAGGGTCTCAGGTGGATTCTCTTCACTCCAAATGCGGCAATTTTGCTTGTTGACGTAGCCATTCAACCAAAAATGAGCCTCATTACTGAACAAAATTTTGCGATGAAAATCAGCATCGAGATCAATCTCATTTTCGGCCCATACACCAAAATCACGACGCATTGCATGGTCTCGCGGCTTTAATTCTTGCACAAGCTGGATCTTGTAAGGTCGCAAGCCAAGATCTTTGCACAAAATCTTCCATGACGTTGATGGACAAAGCTCCAATTGCTGTGCACGGTGGCGAATCGATTCATTCGGGTCCTCTTCAACACTTTGCTCTACAGCGGCAATTGTTTCTTCGGTGCGCACTGTTCGACGTCTCTGCGGATGCGTATTATCACATAGAGTAAACGTAGTGCGAAAACGATCAATGGTTAACCGAATTAATTGCTCTGATGGACGATTATGTCGGCCATAAAATTGACGGAGCTCGCGGTAAACTTTGCGAACTGAACCATTATTTTCGAAATAAATTTGCACGATTTGCAAGCGTTGTTCTTTTGTCAACCTGTTCATGATGAAATGGCAAACCAAACTGACCTGTAAAAAAAACACCCATATAAATAAAACAGAATAAATTTAGTACCTTTAATAAATAATACAAATTAAAAGGTTATTTACTTCAATAGTTGCATGCAAAACGATTTAATAAAAATTAATGAATATAAATATTTAGTACTAAATAGTTATATAATTTCACACCTGTATTTTATTATATTTATTGTATTAGCATTTAAGTTCGCTGAACATAAGAAACCGTACAAATATGTACATATATATGTATGTAAATAAATTTATGTTTCACTGAAGTTAATTAAAACGTTTTAAAAAAGATATAATAAAAGTCTTATGTTACAAACGTTTTGCATTTTAATATATTAAATTGGGCTTCATTTTCGTATATTTTTATTTTACTAGTGAAATGAAGGTAAAATAAAAGGTATATTCACCTTTAAAATTACCGGGTATTGTCGTTACATTTTACTAAGTATCTTCAGGAAAATTGTAAGGTTAAATGACAGTAAATTTTCCAGTAAATTCCATAAAAAATGTCGATAAATTAATTGGTAAAACGCCGAGTATTTATGACATGTGTGAGCAGGGAAAATAATTGAAAAAACAATGTGTAAGAACGAGAGATGTAAACACACAAATAGGGACACTTGGGATGAAATGGTCATAAATGTTCATTTTGCGCTTAAGAATTTGACGGGAGATATACCGAAAGTTTCAGTAATAGCTCCAGGTAAAATTATAAGTAGTTTCACCAGTACATTTCTTGCAGGGGAGTTGATATTAAATACTTATGTACATATGTATATGTAGTGGTGAATTTAATATTAATGAATAAGCGAAAAAAAATATGAACGTGGTGTCACTATTTTGTGGTTGTGCAAGAAAGTGCACGGTCCCGCCTAGGGCGAGTATACATATCGAGCCCTAAGGGGTCGTGCAGATATTTGTGTCCCAATTTGGCGCGGAATACCCTATTTAATATTTTTTTTTTAGACACTCAGATGATATATTCGTATTCATTTTTTCAATAATTTTTTTAAAATTCTAGCCGAGTATGACTGAGGTATGTCTTTCAGCATCAACATTTTGCAAGATCGTAGCAGAAATGCATTAAGAAAACAGCGACAAGATGGTTTTTAATTTATTTGGAACAAAGTTAAGAAAATAACAAATATTAATAATTCGCAGAGCCTTGAAAAGGAAACACGAATTGTAAAATAACTTGCTGAGTAAAGTATTCAAAATTCACACGTCGCCTTCGCCTTTGTAGTGCGACGTAGAAAATCACTCTAATACCCAAGGCGAATTTATAGAAGAAGGTGATGGCATAAGAGCAGCTGATTTGATTTTTTTTATTCACTTACATGTATTTTGTTTTTGCTTTTGCGTATGAGCTTTCAAAAGCCGTAAAAGCAAAAACAAAATGTATTTAAATTTTGACAACTCTTACGCAGAAACAAAAACAAAATACATAGGAATTTTGTAGTTGTATTTATAACACCACCTTGTATGGATTCGCCAATTTTTTTTTTTTTTGCTAGAGTTTTTGTTTTATTTTGAAACAAGGTGGATCCATAGAAGGTGATATCAAGATGAACATGGCAAATACGCTGTGTATTGTTCATTGCTCATATATTTTGTTAGTTTAATTTTGCGAAGGAAATGTCTAAAACTGATTTCGCCCAGTTGGTTCATGGATTTTGTTTGCCTAAACAAAATAATCCAACGAATTTGGAAAGAAAAACAAGCATTCAGCTCATGGAATCCTATAACCTCTAATTTTAAAGTTAATTTGAAAGTTGTAAATTTGGATGACTTTAATTTGCTGAATTTTTTACAAAGTTTTATATTTCGACTTAGTACATAGTATAATGTGTTTGATATAAATACAAAAAAAGTTGCTTTACCAATACATTTTTCCGGAACTGTACATACATACATACATTATACTAAGCTAAACAATTAACTTCTAAAATGCGTTCGTTTAGAAAGAAGCTGTCTTATTGTAATGCTTTTAAATCAGGTAGCTCATTCAGGTAGATGTTTGCAGTATTTCAAAGCATTTTGAACATCTGTATGCATTTACGCCTAACGTGTATGTACATACATACATACATATGTACCTACTTAAGTTTTTTAAAATAAATCTGTTTTTGGAAAGAAAAATGCTGGGCGAATTCAAATGTATGAATGCGCTTTGAAAAAATTTATAAATACGAAATGACTTAAAAGTTCATTCACATTACATAAATGTTAACGAACTTTACAATGCATTGAAATAATTTTCGTGAGCAATTTTTGACTGTACATATATACTTAAAAAAAAAAACCATCAACGACATATTAGCAATAAATAATGGAAGTACACATGTATACACAACAACACTTGAAACAAGCAGCAAAACCATCTGCCAAAAAAAAAAAAAGAATAAAGTAGAATAAAAGTCAATGAAACATTGGAAGTACGCATATTTTTTGAGAAAACGTGTTGTGATGTGACCTGTGTAAAGGTCGATACACCGCATATTTAATATTTTTATTACATATTTGGGATAAACGACACCTTCGCGATTACCAAAAATAATTTAAATGTGTAATTCTAAATTTTAAATATCTTATTAAACATTAGTTCGTTGAATTATTAATGTTTTGTGGCG
Organism: Anomoia purmunda; assembly: GCA_951828415.1. Lineage (NCBI taxonomy): Eukaryota > Metazoa > Arthropoda > Insecta > Diptera > Tephritidae > Anomoia > Anomoia purmunda. Next base: position 24,442,532 of record OX639993.1, read on the forward strand.
GGAAATAGTAAATACATATGTATGCAACGACGCACATATACATACACAAATACTAAAGTTACATCCTTGAGTGTTTATGTAGTTTTGTATACATCCCGAGCCCAACGCCAAGGCGCGTAAAAGTGCTATCAGCGCACATATGTATGTACATACGCTTGCATCATGATTAAATTATATTAATTGATATGCCTTGGTTTGCATGTAAAATGCATACAGAAATCAATGAATTTCAAAAAAAAAAATTACGAAATCGCTGAGATTACTGCACAACTTGAACAGGGTTTATTCACCCCACGAATGTCGAAATGTAGCCCTACAAAAGGACGCCGTAGTCAAAAATCTACGAGCTATGCCTTCTGATCAATAAAGCAAAATAACCAAAGCTACTATACTATACGAATACAGCTCATTTATTTTTCTTTTGCTATCATGATGCGATAATTGAGGCTGAATCAACAAAATAAAATATCACTACAAAAACACAGTTAGCCTGTACAAATATAAAATTGATTAGACAAAAAATTTCCAACAACTCACCTAATTTCTAAACACACGGTAACACTTAGATTTGCGATTTGATTTTAATATCAAAACTGATTATGCACTTCTCAAATTGAATTGAATGACAAATAAAAGATATATCCACAATAATTATTCAACTGCTTCAGCTCGGACTTTTGCAATAGTAATGGAATCTGAATGCGTTTCGTTCGTTGCTGGTAAAAGTGCCGCTCAATTTTATAGCGGAAAATCTAGGAATGGTGTTGTCTCTTTCTTTACGATTATTTACCCTCATCTCCTGCAGAGTAAAAGAGATGAATAATAACTAGCTAAAGAAAATAATGCGCGCAAGAGCCGGCTGTCAAAAATGCATCAGTCACAAAAATTCATTCACAATGTAAAACTATCTCTACTAGGCTGGTAGCACAAAGTAAACAAGCCTAATTTCTTTGTAATCCCCTGGTAGAAAAGTACACGGGAGAGAAAAATTAATAACTTCCAATATTTAAGTGGGAAACTTGTTTTAATTGTACTGAAGTGCAGAAAAATTATGGTGGTACGATATCGGAACGACCAAAATTTAAACTCGGCCAAAGACTATCACTTCAGCAACATTCTCCATAAATTTATGCTGTTACAACACGCGTTGCCTGTGCTGATCGGCAGTATTGCTTTGCGTCAAACGTTTTTTATGTAATAAATTGACAAATTTCGGCAACCTTGCAGTAAATATTTTAGAGCTACCGAATCCAAAATAGAAGGGAGAGTATATAAGTAATCACAAATTTTATTTCTATTCAAGATATATTCTCATACTACACCCAGAGTCGGCGATAATGCAGCTGAGCTGAACAAAAATACTGCGTTTACGAACGGACCCGTCATTTTGATCTCTCAATTCTCCCTTTGTTGCAACAGAGAACGTAAATTAATTATACGTTCCTTGGTTGCAAGTTTTTTTGGGCATCGATTTAGTAAATTTAATGTCATTACAAAATTTTCAGAGTTCTAGACAGATATTAGACAAATAATTAGATGATATAAAAAATTATTTAATTTACTCCTCACAAATTCGTTCCTTTGTACAAGATATGCATAAACACATCCATAAAAATATTAAATACAGGATATGTATGTACATGAAAGTGAAACTGACATAACTTATAAAATACCTAATTTTCTTTTAAATAATATCCTTCAATTCATCTGCCCCTGTTTCAATAATTGGGGATCTTGCAGAAATTGTAACTGTTGTCGTTGTACCTGGATTGTAGATTCCCATATCAGCATCGAACAAAATTTGTGCAATTTGATGTTCTATCACATTTTTAACATGGTCGGAATACTTTCTATGCTTTGTAGCTACATATTCGCCGAAAATATCACTGCCGTCGCGCCTGCTTCTTTCGGAAATGGTATTTTTACAGCAGCATTGACTACTTTCTGTTTCTCGATCTGCTACTGGCGGCAACACCTCAAATGTCCTACATTTTCGTAGTGTTTCTTCGACGTTCTGTTTGACTCGGTTGGGCTCGTATGAGTCTTGACTGTGTAAGCTGTCTTGTTGTAAAGTTTCGTCCAAAGTATCTAGATGCTAAGAAATAAGAAAATAAAATGCGTATTACTAATAATTCTATAATATTTAAGACACGCCGTTCATTATGGAGTATCCCACGCGAATTTAAGGGATACATGTGAAAACTATGTACATACGTACGTACTTCTGCAATATCATATTCTCCTATATCGTATTGTGGCCTCCTAACAAATGATCTATTGCTCATGAAACTCATTGATTTGAAAGCGAACCATTTGGATATGTACACCTTAGCCGGCTTAGAGCTACTAAGTGCAAGCTCATATTTTTTCCGTTCACGTCGATAGGAAGCCAAAAGTGACTCCATTTTTTTCTTTGTCTCAATGGCATCGCCGTCCAACTCATCACTAATACTATTCCAGGCTTTATCCTTAATGGCACTTTTCTTATAGTTTCTATCTTGGGGATCCCAAAGACACCGCTTGTTTTTGAAAAGTTCAATGAGTCGCAACAATTTCTCAGCTGGCCATTCCATTTGGTATAAATATAAAGATATTTTGTTAGTAAACAAATCAAACGAGCAACTAAACACGTTTTTGGAGTTTTCTTTGATGAAAGAATATTCGTTCAATAGTTGAATTGATTGATAAAAGTCCAACGAATGAACATGAGAACAGTTGTTCGTTCAGTAATGCCAGTAATAAACGTGTGGTGAATTTGAGAATTTTATCCCCGGGGATTAACGTTTGTGTTGACATGCGATCGACGATCCGATAGATATATTACAATTGGATACCGCAAAAGAACATAGCTCTTTAAGAAGGCACAACATGTTGGTTTTGCTTTTTCCGCTGAACAACAAGGCGGAGTGGTTAGAGGAAGGAGGGGTACCTATTCTAAAACCTGTGATAGCGCTCTTTCTAATGGGGTGAGGTTCGGGTGCCACGCCCTTTCCGCCGCTACGCAATATCCCTAAATCTTTGTACAAATAACTAAATATTCCCCCAGCTGGAAAAATGAGCTATTTTTTTTTAAATTGGCAAATTACGAAGTAGCCTCTAATACGTTTCCTTTATATTCTCTGTATCATATGGCACGCCCGAAATCAACAAAGTTCTTGGGAACCCTGCCATAAGAACAAAATACATCTCTGTTTAATTTGACATTTTCTTTTCAGTAATTTTTAGTGGATTCATAAGTTAAATTTTATAGGTACTGGTTTTGTGAGCAGATTAGGGTGTAAATTTCATGTTTTTTACATTATATTAGTGAAAATTGAGGCTTACATTGAGAGCTCGTTTTAGCAAATTAAAAAAATTGTGGAATAAACAACAACAGAAAGATCTAAAGAAATTGTGCCGTGGTCGAGGTTGACATTTGCATGACATGCAGTCATTCTCCCAGCTGTCGTTGTAGTTGTACTTTGTTGTTCCTTTGCAATTTCGCTGTGGAAAAATCGACAAGGATCACACCTGTACCTGCACCTGCAACGCGGTGCTGCATTATTCAGGTGTTAAAATAACTTTAATAAAAAAAGTGTAGATTATTGCACGCAGAAAAGTTCGGAGAGTGTGCACGGAGCAAACCGATATATAAGCCCATAAGTCCATTGGTAACAGACGTAGAGAAGGCACCCTACCATTAAGAGGCGCATTTTTTCTACATACATATATATTATACTATAACTTTTTAAGTATTACTTCAAAAACACGTCAAATGTCTGAACGTCCAAATAATTTATTTTCGGGTAAGTTAATTTATTGCAGATATTTTAACATTGGTTATAACTATTATTCCTATGTAATCTATGTAATATGTATTCAAAAGCTGGAAGCAGTCGTCCTCGTAATCCGCCGAGTGAATTGAATTTAGGTACTTTTAATGGACGACAACCGCCTTCCTTTTCATCAACTTCATCTGGTTCAGCTTCGTCCAATTTGTCTACATCGTCTGCCTCCAGTTCCTCTTCACACAATTTAGTGCAACGTTTCTGCCCACCGCCACCACAAGCGCCAGCACCGGTTGCAGTGCCTGCAACAACAACAATTACTCAAGGTAAATAATAACATACCCATTTTTTCGGGCTGGGATATATTTTTCGCCAATTTATTAAGCTTTACACAACACTTCAAATCGTTTACTTATTTTTTTTTATATACTCTTTTAAATGGTTTAAAACAATTTCGTTCTCATACAGAACGTACGCGTGAGCGCATAAAACAACAAGCATGTGGAAAGTTGCTGATTGACGAGGAATGCTACCATTTCACCTCTGACGATTTGACTGATATAGGTGAAATTGGCCGAGGTGCTTTTGGCACTGTAAACAAAATGATATTCAAAGCCGGCAAAATAATGGCAGTGAAACGTATACGCTCCACTGTCGATGAAAAGGAACAGAAGCAATTGCTTATGGATTTGGAAGTGGTGATGAATTCAAATGCATGCCCATATATTGTGCAGTTCTATGGGGCACTATTTAAGGAAGGCGATTGTTGGATATGCATGGAATTAATGGATAGCTCACTGGATAAATATTATAAATATATTTACGAACGTAAACAGCAACGTATACCCGAATCAATACTTGCCAAAATTACAGTGGCAACTGTACAAGCATTGAATTATCTGAAGGAGGAATTATCGATTATACATCGCGATGTAAAGCCGAGTAATATTTTGTTGCATCGTCGTGGTGATATTAAGTTGTGTGATTTCGGTATTTGTGGCAAGCTAGTGGACTCGATTGCGGAGACAAAGGATGCCGGTTGTCGGCCGTACATGGCGGTGAGTAAAATGAGTAGCTGTCTTGATTTTAAAACCAATTATTAATGTGAAACAATAATTACAAATAATGAGCATAAATTTTTAACATTTTATTAAATTTATTTTACAGCCGGAACGCATCGATCCCGAACGCGCTAAGGGTTACGATGTGCGTAGCGATGTTTGGTCGCTAGGCATAACGCTGATGGAGGTGGCCACTGGCTTATTCCCATATCCTAAATGGGACTCAGTTTTCGAGCAGTTATATCAAGTAAGTGCGAATAACGGTATACGTATGTATGTATATTCGTTAGGTTGCATCACTCTACATACATACAAAAAAAAAATCGGTACTGTTTTTCCACCTAAATTATAAAATTCTTTATCTAAAATATCAACCAAAATATTAAGATTTACTTAAGCTCAAAAATGGAGTTTTCTATAAAAATGGTTTTTTTTTTTAATTTTAAAAGCATCTGATCGGATCATAAAACAGATTAAGTCCAAAAAAGATTTGCATAAAGAAATTTAAATTAATTTTTAACGCTAATGACATTTTTTACGCAAATCTCTGATTCCGTCGAACAATATTAAAAAAATTATTGCAGAGCTTTTCACCTTATACTTTTTTTTTCATCGCAAGTGGTTTTTTTTAATAATATTAAAAAAAATTATTTACGAAAACTCCATTTTTGGAGTTATTTTAAAATCAGTTCAGCTGACGTAAAGCTTAATATTTCTCCGAAACATTTCGACGAAAGTCTTAAAACAAAATAAATTTTATGACCATAATGCACATATGTACATACATATCTAAATATTTGAAAAAAGTGAAATCGAACACACGTTTTTCGGTCCTATACACCAGTTGAAGTAATATGTGTATTCCATATGACATTCGCTAATGTTGAAATTTTTGTAACATGTTGACAATTCTCGGCCAGATATAAACCTTCGCTATTGTTCCGGTTTTTTTTGTTTTGTTTTTTAGTACAACTGAAAGCTCCGGCTACAATGTGGAGTTATTGAACTCTGATAAAGGCATTCACATGGAGTAGTAGGTAAAGTTGGTTGAGGGTTAATAGACTCCCGATTAATGCCGTTTAAGGTTTAAGGTTTGTCGGTCTTTGTTGAGGTAGCGGCTACTAAGATCATATCAGCTATGTTCGTTAGCATCAAAGACATTGCGGTCGGACCAAAGGAAAATGGGTGTTAGACGAGAATGAATTGTGCGGGAAATCTTCACATGACAGACTTACTTATATTGAAAATTTCTGTGTTGATTCTGGAAAAATGGAATTTGAGCTTCACAAAATATACAAATCATAGTTGCACCAACGAGACGCGAGACTTACAACACAGCTGAAACTCCTCCTCCGCTAATGGTGTTGGTTTAACGCCATTGACGTCATTCACATAGGGACAGTTAACGAATGTGGTGACTGTTTCTCGGCAAAGCTCATTATTGACCAGTCTGTATGCAATTGGGTTCAACTAGTTGGTTGATGTGTAATTGGATCGCATAGGTTAGTGCGCGGAGATGTCAGCTGGTACACTAATTTCAAGATAGTACTACAGTTTTAAGATTTTGGTAGGGGTTTGAACCCCAAGGTTGTGCTCGTGTTATTGAACGCTGGAATAGGGTTACCGTTGACATGAATATTAAGATCCAACCTGTCCTACGTCCATATTGTGCACAAGGTACCCGCGGAGTTAGCAACGTTTCTGTCAGTAAAAACACCACATTACATTTTGCTCGGCGGCCTAAACTCATTCGGAAAAATGAAATTTAAAGTAATTTAATTAAAAAAGAACAACTAGTATGATGAGGAATGCCGCTCCTCTTTAAAATGCAGACTCTACCTACAAAGAAACGCTACGATCGTAGTTGGGAACACAAGAGAGAGGTATTATTCGAAAAACGTAAATAAATACTTAAATTATGGGAGGGAACACTTCTCCACATAGCTAAATGATGACAGCGAAAGCCTCGTCAGAGAAGATGAAATCGCTAATGACGGCATTAACAACCCGTCACCTTACCTCGATGAATTTCGGATAGCAATGATGCGGCTAAGGGTCAAGAAAGCTGAGCTATTCAAGAGTGGGTGCGTAGAGCAAACGCCAATTACCGCCGGATCCTTCTTCTTATAACATTTCGTATGCCGATAATATCGACATCATTGGCCTCAAGAACCTCGCCGTTAGTTCTGCCCTTTCCAAGCTGGATAAGAAGCGCCACGAATGGTTCTGGAGGTGAACGAGAGCAAAACGAAGTACCTCCTGTCATCGAATAAACAGTCAGCGCCTTCGCGTCTTGGCTCCCGTTTCGCTGTTGTTAATTACGATTTCGTGAAAAGTTAAGGACTTTGTTTATCTGGGAACCAGTAATAACACCAACAACAATGCCCGACACGAAATCCAACGAATAATCTCTTTTGCCAACGTGCTACTTCGGACTGAGTAGGCAAATGAGCAAACCAAAACCACACTCTATAAGTCTCTCATCATGCCCGTGCTATTGTATGGCGCTGTCCCGTGGACACTGTCAATATCGGATGAGATAGCCCTTGGAGTGTTCGAGAGAAAGTTTTTCCGAAAGATTTCTGGACCTTTACGCCTTTGAGACGGCCAATACCGCAGACGATGGTACGATGAGCTGTATGCGCTTTATAACGGAATAGACATCGTACAGCGATCTAAGATTCAGCGGCTACGTTGGCTAGGTGGCAGAGGAAGCGGGAAGTACTCGGTGTAGAAGAACTTGACTTCACTTTGTGCCTCTAATTAACGCTAGTTAGCAAAACAATGGAACTGGTTTACATACTTGATTAGAATCGGCGAAAATCGCCAAGTCGGTAATAGCGCCAGTTATTGATTGATTGATTGGTTTAAGAATAATTCAGCCAACATTTCACCAATTTATACTTATAAGGCATTAGGAAATTCTCGCTATTTTTAAATTTGTTTGGTCTTTTTTTGAAGTTTCTATAACTTCCACGATTTAACACCTACTTCACGTTGAACATTGTTGTGCCCCAAACCGGTAAACCTTTTTCTTGACCAACAACGTAAAAAACGACCTTCCACTTGAAGTGATGGCGGCGACGGAAAGCGTTACACCAATCTTTAAGAAAATAAAAAAATTTAACCGTATAGCCAGACAGCTGCAAACTTCACCACTCGACTCTCACACCTGCTCACTGAGAGCACTTCTCAAGAAACCGGAATTTGCGAGCACTGGGAGCACATTTCTCGATCACTGCGTACCGCCGCTGAAGAAGTCGTTGGCTTTCAGCGAACCCGAAAAAATGACTGGTATGATGAGGAATGCCGCGCCGCTTCGGAAAATAAAGATGCTGCCTACAGGGCCACGCTGCGATCGGGCGCAACGCGAGCTGTATGGGAACGCTACCGGGAGTTGAGAAAGGAAGAGAGACGTATCGTCCGTAGAAAGAAGAGAGAGGCCGAAATGCGTGAGTGTGAAGAGCTTGAGATGCTAGCCGACATGAAAAGCGCCCGAAAATTTTACCAAAAGGTGCGGCGACTTACGGAAGGTTTTAAGACCGGGGCGAATTCCTGTAAGAACAAGAACGGCGATCTGGTGACTGATGTCCACAGCGCACTTAGATTGTGGAGGGAACACTTCTCCACTCTGCTAAATGGTGACAGCGAAAGCGTCGCCGGAGAAGATGAAGATCCCGAACCCCAAATCGCTGATGACGGCATTAACATCCCGTCACCCGACCTCGATGAAGTTCGAATAGCAATTATGCGGCTACGGAACAACAAAGCCGCTGGAGCTGATGGGTTACCAGCTGAGCTATTCAAGTATGGTGGCGAGGAGCTGGTAAGGTGCATGCACCAGCTTATTTGCAGAATATGGTCGGACGAATGCATGCCCGCCGATTGGAATTTAAGTGTACTCTGCCCAATCCACAAGAAGGGTGATCCTGCAATATGCGCCAACTACCGCGGGATCAGCCTTCTTAACATTTCGTATAAGGTTCTATCGAGTGTATTGTGTGAAAGACTAAAGCCAACCGTCAACGAACTGATTGGACCTTATCAGTGTGGCTTTAGACCTGGTAAATCTACCATCGACCAGATACTCACGATACGCCAAATATTGGAAAAGACCCGTGAGAAGAGGATCGACACACACCATCTATTTGTCGACTTTAAATCAGCTTTCGACAGCACGAGAAGAAGTTGCCTATATGCCGCGATGTCTGACTTTGGTATCCCTGCAAAACTAATACGGCTATGTAAAATGACACTGAGCAACACCACCAGCTCAGTCAGAGTTGGAAAGGACCTCTCCGAGCCGTTTGATACCAAACGAGGTTTCAGACAGGGTGACTCCCTATCGTGTGACTTCTTTAACATTATGCTAGAAAAGATAATTCGAGCTGCAGAATTAAACCGGTCAGGTACCATCTTTTATAAGAGTGTGCAACTGCTGGCGTATGCCGATGACATCGATATCATTGGCCTCAACAACCGCGCCGTTAGTTCTGCCTTTTCAAAGCTGGACAAGGAAGCGAAGCGAATGGGTCTGGAGGTGAACGAGGACAAAACGAAGTACCTCCTGTCATCAAATAAACAGTCAGCGCATTCGCGCCTTGGCTCCCGCATCACTGTTGACAGTTACAATTTTGACAAAGTAGAGTACTTTGTTTATCTTGGAACCAGCATCAACACCAACAATAATGTCAGCCTTGAAATCCAACGAAGAATCTCTCTTGCCAACAAGTGCACTTTGGACTGAGTATGCAATCGCAAAGTAAAGCCCTCTCTCGACGAACGAAAACCACGCTCTATAAGTCCCTCATCATGCCCGTGCTAATGTACGGCGCAGAAGCATGGACCCTATCAACATCGGATGAGATGGCGCTTGGAGTGTTCGAGAGAAAGATTCTCCGAAAGATTTTTGGTCCTTTACGTCTTTGCGATGGCGAATACCGCAGACGATGGAACGATGAGTTGTATGAGCTGTACCGCGACATAGACATAGTTCAGCGAATTAAGATTCAGCGGCTACGCTGGCTAGGTCATGTGGTACGTATGGAAGAAAATGCTCCAGCCCTGAAAGTATTCGACGCGGTACCCGCTGGTGGTAGCAGAGGAAGAGGAAGGCCTCCTCTACGTTGGAAAGACCAGGTGGAGAAGGACTTGACTACACTTGGGATATCTAACTGGCGCCAGGCAGCAAAGCAGAGGAGCGGCTGGCGTGCAATATTGAAATCGGCCAAAATCGCCTAGGCGGTTATAGCGCCAATTAAGAAGAAGAAGCTTTTGATCACACAGATTTAATGACTCAATGCAATTTTTAGACGCGTTTACATATATACATATATCTGAAAGTGGAATAAATTTTAAACACGAAGAATACTCTGCAAAGAAAATCTATCGCCGAAGGAATCCAACTTTATGTGTCATTTCTTTAGCTAATCGGAAGATATTCTTGAACACCTAAAAGTATCCCCCGTGATCCGCAACTGGCGATCATGCCGGTAATTAGCAGCAGTCCCCTTCGGGACCTATCTTTGGTTGCCCTACGGAATATTTTACTCACTCCGATATGAAAATTGTATGGCTATAGAGAAACTACGAGCTTTTTGCGATCAATGCATTTCTGTATCAAAAAGAAAATTTTGAAAAAAAAAAAATTTTGCTTATGTTTTTATCGCGATTAGGCCGCGATCTGATAAAGAAAGTAGTCAAATTTTGATTCCTATTTATTGCTGAAAATATATTTGTTATACGATATTTGCACTTAAAATTAATACCTCGATTTTTATGTAGGTGGTAAAAGGCGATCCGCCACGTTTACAAACATCCTACAAGGGCATGGAGTTCTCACAGGAATTTGTTGATTTTGTGAATACTTGGTAAGTAGAAAGGAAGGGAAGTTTATTTTCTTAATACGCCACATCCAATGGCGTGTATCATAATTGAAATATATATACATATGTATGTATATAAATATTTATATTTTATTACTTCATCTGCTAATCAAATATTTCTTCAAATAGTTTAAATAAAAATGAAAGTGAACGACCCAAGTATGGTCCATTGCTGGAAATGCCTTTCATATTACGTGGCCAACGCAGTCACACCGATGTGGCTGCCTATGTTACCGATATTTTGGAGAATATGGTTAAAGATGGCATAACTGAATTTACAACAAATCAGCCAGCTGAAAGTTAATGGGCTTGCTTCTAATTTACGAGTATTAAATGCCATTTAGGCGATTCTGTAGTAGTGGATTGTCGATTTAGTACGGAAATTGTGTGTGGGTAGGAAAGTAGCATAGCGTATAGTAGTAGTAGAATGGTATGCGAAATGTGTGCGTGATTATTGTTGCAGCGGCTCAGGACAGCTGCGCTGCTGAGTTGTTGTTAAAGAAAAAATTAAAAAAAAAAAAAAAAAAACAAAACAAAAAAAAAAATTCAATATATCAAAAGGCTAAAAAAATTATTAAAAAAATATCAAAAAATATTATTGAAAGTGAAAATGAAATGATAATGTAACGCTTTGTTAGTCATAAATATTTTGTTGTTTAGAAACGTAAGAAAGCGTTTATTTTTTTAGCAAAGGGAAAAGTTTATTTTTGTATGCAATTAAGTTGAAATTAACATTTTTCCATTGTTATTATGTATTTCATGCGTTCGCTGTGTGCATAGCCACTATAATGTAAATGTGTAGTCCAAATAATGCTTTGACTTAGCTATAGTCAATCTAATTTGCGCCTTCGATTTGAGATAAACAAAAACAATAACAAAAAAAAAAAACAAAAAAAAAAACAAAGAATTCAACACCAGAGTAAATTTTCTGAAAATAATGCGAAAAAGTATTTGTAAGAAAATTTGTGAAAATAATAAGATTTCATTTTAAGAAAACAAAAGATATACATATATATATATATACCTTAAACGCATAAATACACACACATACACACATATACATACATGCAGACCGCGAGAGAGAGAGAGAGAGAGAGAGAGAGAGAGAAGCATAAGTATTTTAAATATGTTGTAATAATTGTTTAGCAATTCGGGTAGAACTTACGAAGAAACTATAAAATCATATAAATGAAATTAAATGTATAAATATGTAACTTTCATTTAAGTATGTATGTATAACACTGGTATTGATAATTTGTATGCAATTAATTAAAATAAAAAATAAAAAAATAAAAATATAAATAAAAATAAAAATTATCCAATGAAAATTATGCAATTTAAATTAAGCCCATGTAAAATGTCCAATCATAAGCAATAATGGCGCATTATTTTTTTAAGTGCATTTACATACATGCAATACAATACACACTTACATACCCTATACGTAAATTTAAGATACAATTTTATAAGCAGCCGACCGGGCAGTGAAGCAGAGTAGCCGAGAAGCCGAATAGCATACCTGCTTACTACTTACGGCCATACATACATACAAACAAACATACACCCTATATATGTAGATGCGCACTCTGATGCAAGCCAATTTATAATTACCAACTTAGCACATCTCTTTCCACAAACGCTTACGGTAAATGTTAGTTAAATACAGAAAAAAAAATATACAAAAAAATAAAAAATAAAGAATAAAAAAAAAACAATGAAAATAATAAAGCTTAATAATTTTAGTGAATATTAGTAGTTCATAGCAGTAAAATTTGCGCGTAGCATATCCAAAAACAAGTAGATCAGATCCCATACAAGATGCAAAAAAAAAAGTAGAAAATTGTATGTACAATATGAAATAAAAAATCAAAAATTGTAGATAAATAGTTGTGAAATATTTTGCTCGAGTCGGTTTTGATAGAATGTGTGGAATGAATGGCATATAACATATTTTCAAATTAGCAGCTAAAGTTTATACAGTGCCGGAAAAAAGTAATATCACAGTAATTTTTCTTTTTCAATATATTCGCAAAGTTTTTCATGCTAAAACTTGTTCTTTTTTTTTTTTTTTATTAAACTATAGATCATTCTATAATAAAAGCTATATAAGTATGAATCTCAAGTTTTGTACAAAATTTTTTATTAAAAAATTTGTCATCAAAATTGCCAACTTTCTAATTAAATTTTTAGAAAACATGCGGTTTAACAATTTTAGTACAATAAAATGAATGTTTGGATCCGCTGATTTTCGAAAATTTTTTTACTAAAGGTGTTGCGCATTTTTTCCCATATAACCTATGAACAAAATTTATTTTTATATGTAAGAAAACGAATAACACTACCATTAGAAAAAAATTTCAAAATTCATACGGAATTTTTAGCCAGCTAAGATTCAACTTTATTATATTTAAATTGAATGGACTGTAAAACAGAGTTTCCACAATTCTAATTAAAACTTGGAAAATTGTATGTAAATTTTGTTAAACTTGTCGAGTTTATGTGAATTTTCGTAGCTATATTTTGATGAAAAATTGGCGCAGCATTCTTTCCTAAAATCATCAATATCGAACAATAAACACGGATGTTTTGAATAACTCGACACTAGCGCCACCTAGAGGATCCATTTTTCGTAAGAGTATTTCTCGTCGCAACCCTATTATGCATTTCAAATTTCATCTCAATCGAATCATAAATAAAAGTTTTCTGAATAATTCGCCTATGGCGCCACCTGCCGGATTAACAAATATATAACCTATGTCCGTGTAGAAAAACGGGGTTCTACCGTGAAAAAAGATTATCTAAAATCATTGGTGAATTTTTAACCTCTTAAAATTTGCACTCAAATTTAGTGAACTCGAAATTTTTGTAAAAATACTGATTAAAAAATTTTGAAATTTTTTAAATTTGCTTAATTTTTATGAATTTTTGAAACCTGAACTTATAAAATGATCTATATTTTGATACAAAATTAATGAAGAAGTTTAAGCATGAAAAATATTGTGAATATTATGAAAAAGTACTTCGTATTCAAAACATAAAGCGAGTCAGAAGTGCATACAAATAATATGCACTCAAATCTTGCCGCTATTAAGCTAAAAACTAAAAAAAAGATAATACCACTAAATTGGGCAATCCCAGTTAAATACACCTATTTCCATATGTGTATAGGTAATTTACGTTTTTAACTTAAATAGCTTTTTTTGTTTTGAAATTATCTCGCAGTATTTTTAGTTGTATTAAAAATTTAGGTTTTGGGTTTTAGTTTATTTTTTTTCGGACTTACGTTTTCCATTTCTTTTTTATACTTTTTTAAACACCTCACCAGCTTGCTAGCAATGAAACTAGCAGCAAATTATAGACCTGAATAGCAAAATTGTCGAAGATTTTTTTTTTGCATGTTACACACTTAATACAAAAGCGTCACAACTAAAAAAGGTTAACTTTGATCTTTGAGTTTTGACTCTACTGTATTTAGTGTTCGATATATTCAAATTTCAAATGGAATATTTTCTGTATAACTTGACTTTCGTCTTAATAAATATATATGACTAGAAAAACCCCACAGAAACCCCATTTCAGTTTCTTCACATATAACAAAAAATTGGTATGCACCTTTTCCTCGCCGAGACATTCATATATTAATATTTTATATCCTTGCGTATTTAATTTAATAAAATTTGTCCTTTAAAAAAGTTGGCAACCCTATTCAAAATATATCTAAAAAGTTTCTCCTAAAGAAATTAATGGTTTCACAACCACTTTTCCAGCAAGTTACAACCCTCTATATGACATAAGCCTCCTCAGCGTATCGAATAGTTTAACACCCATATTTTCATATCTCATGCAATTTGTGTTTAATTTAATTACATTCGAACAGATGGCAACCCTCATAAAGTTAGCTATTAACCTTCTTGCCGACACCAACCGTTTGATACCTACATATATTTTCATGTTTCATATAACTTTTGTATAATTTAATTTGACTTTTCAACCGGATGGCAACCCTCTCTAAAGTATAGGTATGATCCAAGGCGAATTTATAGAAGGTGATGGCATAAGAGCAGCTATTTTGATTTTTTTTATTCACCTACATGTATTTTGTTTTTGCTTTTGCGTATGAGCTTTCAAAAGCCGTTAAAGCAAAAACAAAATGTATTTAAATTTTGACAACTCTTACGCAGAAACAAAAACAAAATACATAGGAATTTTGTAGTTGTATTTATAACACCACCTTGTATGGATTCGCCTTGGTATGAACCCTAGCCGAGACGAACCGTTTGGCACTCATACTTTAGTATGTTGTACACTTGTGTATAATTTATTGAAATTTCTCATTTCAAAGAGGTGGCAACCCTCTCCAAAATATAGCTAGCTATCTCCTTAGCTAAACGAACCTCATGACACCGAAATTTTAAAATATCATATAACTTGTGTATAATTCAATTCAATTTGGCGATTCAAACAGGTGGCAACCGTGGTATGAACCTTCTCCTTGATATTTCATATATCTTGTATGTTAAATTATCTAAATTCGACTTTTCAAACAGGTGACCAGTTCTCATATACCAAATATATAAAGGGGAGTTCGACCACAAACACCGCGACACGAGATTTTTTTTTATATGAGACTATGACAAGGATATTCAAGGATTCAAGTTTAAAGCATATTTTTGAGGTGGGTTACCACATAATTACTACGTACAAACCCATTCTTTTGTTTGTTGCCCATATTTCTTTGATAAGGATCCTTTCTCATTCGTGAAAAAAAATTCACCACTATTTATATGTCCTGGAGTTATGAAGTTATAGGGATGGAATTTGAGTTGGTGATACTTCATATAACAGATTCACATAATATATGTTTATTTAAGAATTCCAACGAAAATTATTAAGGGTATTCAAACAGATAACAACTAAATGACATTTTGTGGTATTTTACCACAGGACAACTCAGAGCAAAACTCTTAGGATTGTGCACACTGTACTCTTTCAGTTGATATCAATTTTTCCACCCCTTTTATAAATTTTAGAACTTTAAGGTCCTTACAAAAAATTCAGACGTTCTGTAAAAAACCTAAAAACGAAAATTCATTATTTTTACACTCTAGTTTCGTGCGTATATCGATTTCCTCGTGAGTGATTTGGATTGTCGCACAGTGTTATCTGCAAAATATTGCCAAAAAGTGATAAAAGGGGAAGTACTGTAAATTCCTATTTGTACAGGATATTCTAAAACAACACATTTTACTTTTGAACATGGAAAACGATTGTAAATTTTTATAGAACGTAATTCAAGCGTTAAGTTGGCCAATCGCGGCGTTGCTCTGCAATATTTGAAAGTTGTGCTTAACTATATTTTTTTGAAGTGAGAAAATTTCACGCCCTGAATTTTACTTTTGTTTGTTCATTTCAAACTTAAAAGTTCAATAACTCGGCAGAGGGCGTCATTCATCAAAATTGAATACACTTGACATGAAATTTTAAGTTCTTCCACCACAAATAGTAAAGTTCGGAGGACTGTAGAGATTCCAATACTAAGATTTATCGAAAATCTAAATTCCAAACCTCTCCAGCAAGGTTCATAATTAGGACTCGCTGTATGGTGCTCGAACCCTGCTAGGGAGGCTCAGAAAATGTTGCCATAGGTGCATATCCGTTGGAGGGAAGGACCTTATTAATGTGTACAGTAATCCCCGCTTAATAGAACATTGAAAAAAAACAAGCTTTAGTCCAATAAATCGGGAAATTCGTTAATCGGAATTCCATTCTTTAAACAGGGGAATTCAATTAAGAAGAATTAGAGAAACAAAACAGGTTATAAATTTGTATTCAATTAAAGAGGAAAGTCTGTAAAGTGTGATTCTTTTAAGCGGGGATAAATATATATTAGGGTGTATCGCTCGCCATTCAAATAAAAGTCAGTACTCGGCCTAAATATTTCGTAAAAATATTAATATTTAAGTGCTTTAAGCTTAAAGGTCTGCATAAAATATTTAAACAAATTAAATCATAAGCATGAAATTTCCAAAATAAAATTGAGACGTGAATAACACCAATGTTGCGAATGTCGACCAACAGTAGATAATCCCGAATATTAGGGGATTATTGATAAGAAATGATATTTTGAGTGTCGATTTCTCGTTCATTGACTGTCGGTCAGCATTCTACATGTGACTAAAAATTCGCGTTAATTTCTGATAATTATTTTTTGCTGACGGTGAAGGGCATTTTTCTCCATATAACGAATATTGAATTTTTTTGTATACAAGCACAATATTATATTGAAATTTAATTGGCTACAGAATTGCAAAGTTTTTAAAAATTCAAATTAAAAAGTTTGAAATTTTTTTTTGGCGTTTTTTGCAATTTGATGAATTTTTGTGAACTTCGTAAAAAGTATGGAGAATGAGCTGTACTTTAATAAAAAAATATTAAACAATAATTAATTTTGCTACATGTTTAAACATTTAAATTTGATTAAGTGAAATCAAATATTGCAATATGGGTCTCGAAAATATATTTCAAGGGGGTTGCCATCTATTTAAAAATTTAAATATAAATGAATGAATAAAATAAATAAATATTACAACACTGGTGTGAAACGAAAGAGGTTTATATGAAAACACTTTTGAAGATGGTTGCCAACTGTTTAAAAAATTCCAGTTAATTCAATAAGCAAGTTACTTGAAATATTAAATTATTAATCTGAAACGCAAAAACTTTTTTTTTTAAAAAGGTTGCGGTCTATTAAAAAACGGTTAATTCAATTTATCAAATAAGTTAACTGAAATTTTACTACATTGGTGTCAAACTAGGTTTACAATATGGTTATCACATGCAGAGGTTTTAGGAAATCTTTATTTAAAAAATTAACAATTAAAATTGGTGAGGGTTGTCATCTGAGGTTTAGGACACCTTTGTTTCCAAAAAATGTTTGAGGAGGGTTGCCAGCTGTATAAAAAATGCAATGCAAAGAAGTTATAACTATATTAGAGAATATATACGAAGGGCTTATATTTAATGCCCTTAAACGGCAATTTGCAAAACTAAACGACAACTACTTTGTAGTGTTAGAACCCATCTAGGACTTAACTGTCATCAACTGACTTTAAAATCCAATAGGAAATTCTTCTTAACCTCGATATACAAGGTCAGCTTCAGCATCATCGATGACAATTGAGTTTTATGTTTTAACTCTTTTCCTTTTTACTTCCGCCGCGCCTTAATTTTCTTCATCAAGGCGAATCTATTGTGTACTTTGCGTCATTTTGCGAGTGAAATGTCAAACTATGAATTCGCCCGGTATTCTTCATGTATTTTGTTTCGGTAAACAAAACAATTCAACGAATTGGAAAAGAAGAACAAGCATTCAGCTCATAAGATGCTATCAGCCAAGGCGAATTTATATATTGTGACGGCAAGGCGAATTCACAACGTACGCATGCACATTTTAAAAATTCTAAGATGTCACGATAAAAGAGAATAGAAGAATGGACGCCATTAGTTTTCGTGTTTAGGATGCCATGGGTATAGGAAAAATACGAATATAATTGAAGAAGAAGACATCAGATGCTTTATTAACATCACCTTCCTTGTATGAATTCGCCTCGCTATCAGCTTACATGAAATCGCATTGGAAATATTTTACTTCTTCTACTTTGACTTTTTTTTTTTTAATGAATTTGTTAATTTTAGTTCATTCGATTAAAATTTTGTTTAGATTTATATTAGTACGAAGTAAAAATAAACTTGGCTTTCTAACCAAAATATATACATACATGTATGTATATAAATAACAACAACAACAATAAACAAACAGGACAACAAAAACGCATAACACCATTGATATACGCAATATATTGTAAGTATGTAGTGATTTATATTTAAAGAAATTTTGTGAAATCGTTAGAGTTAAAAAATAAATAAATAATGACCGTTTATTGTGCCTACAATCAATTGTCCTCAAATTGCAAATTAACAAAAAAAAAATAAAAATAAATAAAATAAATCATATAAATATCAAAAACAAAAAGCCAGTATTATTTAATACTGCTTGAAAATACGCACGATTTTTGGCTTATGGCGCTTTTACTGAAAAATAAAATAACAAACAATAATTAGTATCTGCTATTTTTTTTTTTTTTTGAAATATAAGAAAATAAAAGATAAAACTTTGCGGGGTTTTCCAAAAAAAATAAAAAACAAAAATCAGAACGTTGCACTCAAGTTCGGTCCTGCTCTCAATATTGCCATAAACTTGCACCTAAGAATCTAAAAAAAAAATATGGAAATGAACCACTAAGTAAAATAAAATAACTAAAGAGCACTGTCACTTGCACCGTTACCGTCACACCAAACACACCGTCGTACATGTACTATAATTGAATATTACATATGTCTACATATATACAGATGTACATACATATACCGAGCTAAATGAAACCTAGCCAAATGCCACAAATGCAATCAGCGTCCACACTTTTTGAAATGCCTAGAAAAAGTAAAAAAAAAATAATTACAAATAAAAACAAAAAAAAAAAAAACAAAAAAGCTAAATTTACTTTGCTAAACCGAGTATTTGCATATTTTTACATGATCGAAAATTAAACTAAGGCAATGAGCAGTGAAAAAGTCGATAGTAAATGCATATAAAGCTTTATAACAAAACAAAAAAAAACAAAAACAAAACAAACAAAAAATACTCAACAAATTAAGCTTTTTAAAAATAACAGAGTGTATAAGCCTAAAACTATGCTGCTTTTTATTAAAAAATAAAATTAAAAACAAAACAATAATAATAAGGGAAATATTTCCAAAATTACACTTACGGTAAAACAATAACTTGCAGTAAAAATAAAGTGAAATTAAAAAATAAAATAAAGTAATAATTTGTTTATTCAAATTATAAATACACACATACACACACACTGATGTTTAAATGAGTACAGAACTATTGTCATATGAAAATTTGTACGTAATTAAATTAAATCAGGTTCACATTATATGTAATGTAAATTACTTATTTTCATCCAAATTACTTCGCGTAAATCAATTCCGTTCATATATGTTATTCCTAATTTATCTTCACAGCTCTATAGCCACAGGGTTGCTTAGTCTGTTTATCAAAGGAAACAATGTGAGGGATTGTGAACAGTCAGCTCGCGATAATATGAACTAATTAAAACCAGAGCGTTTTGCGAGATTTTTCATATTACCAAAATGCACAAGAATAAAAAACACAGTTTTATTAGTATAAAAGTCTAAATTTTAAATTTAAAATAATTTTCGGTTTCGGTTTGAAACTCAAAAAGAGACTTTTTTTTTATTAATTTTGTTCGCTACACAAATAAACAAGATCTCATATAAAAAAGATTAAGATATAAATTGCTATACTGTTTCAATTTTAAGATAAGGTGTTTTTAAAAACAAAACGGTAATCCACTTTTATGTTTCTTTTATTCGTCCACCTTAAAAACTTTCTTTTTTTTAGTATTCTCAGTACAGCTAAGTTCTTTCGGTCAAGCATTTCACTTTCAGCTCATTCGAAGGCAATATTGAAGATGTATATAGCTACCTTTGATGTTATGTTGTTGTTGTAACAGCATAAAACATTTCCCATAAACTTTTGGAGAATGTTGCCAGATATAAAACCGAGACCTTTGCTATAATCGGCTTTTCTGTGTCCACAGTACAGTCATTTTCGTCGGATATTTCTTGTACTTCATTGGCATCGGATGCAATGGCATCCTCGTTCAATTCTCTAACGTTGTACGCAGTGAATACTACCCGCAGTGGAATCTATTAAATAAAAGTCTTTGGAGTTTACTTTTCTGAAAACGCAAACCTCAAGCCTGAAGTTTTTGAAAAGATTGGTTGCGCTTTCCTCCAAATCTGCTACAATAATATTTAACTTTTTCGAAGGATACTCATCTTCACAATCCTTTTCATTTGCTACCATACTCAAAACATTGTCCCAGCATTTAGTTAGCACAATAGCATCCACTTTGCAGCAACTTAAGCCAACATAGTAATAAAGTCTCATAAGCCTGCTTGCATTTTAATGTACGGGTTGGGTAACGAGCGGTCGCATTTGGTGGCATAAACATCCGTTTTGTTTAATGCAGACAATTCTTTTACGAGAGTAAAGCTTTGGAAGTGGTTTCTGTGTCAAGCGACCAGCAGAAGATTTTTTTCTATAGAGTGCAGAGTAAGAAATACGAAGTTATGCCATTTGGTCTTACTAACGCATCTCTGCCAACATCAGCGGGTACCGCGTTGAATACTTACAAAACTGCAGCATTTTCTTCTACACGAGCAACATGACCTAGCCAGCATAGCTACTGAATCTTCATTCGCTGAACTATCTCTATACCGGAGTAAAGCTCATATAGTACAAGCTTCCTCGTCTGAGGTACTCGCCGACGCAAAGACGTAAATGTCCAAAAATCTTTCGAAGAATCTTTTTCTTGAACAGTTCAAGGGCCGTCTCATCCGATGCTGACAGCATCCATGCTTTAGCGCCATACAATAGCACGGACATGAGGAGAGACTTACTAGTGTGGTTTTGGTTCGTCGAGAGTGGGCTTTACTTTGCAATTGCATACTCTGTCCAAAGTGCACTTGTTGGCAAGAGAGATAAACAGATAAACAAAAAAAGTCCTCCACTTTTTCATCCAAAAAGTCGCACAATAGAGAGTCCCTCTGCCCGAAGCATTGTTTGGTATCAAAGGGCTCGGAGAAGTTCTTCCCAATTTTCAAGGACATAGTGCTGTCCGCTTCAATTTACGTAGCCTTACTCGTTTTATTGGGATACCAAATTCAGATATTGCGCCATATAGGCAACAACTTCTCGTACTGTCAGAAGCTGATCTAAAGTCGACAAAGAGGTGGTGTGTGTGAATCTGGGTAGATTTTCCAAGTCTAAAGCGACACTGATAAGGTCCAATCAGTTCGTTGACGGTTGGTTTCAGTCTTTCGTAAAATATGGTCATAGATCCTTATGTAACATGTTTAGAAGACCAAATTAGCGCATATTGCAGCACCACTCCCTTTGTGAATTGGGCAGACCATACTTAAATTCCAATTGGTGGGCATGCGTTCGTTCGACCATATTCTGGAAAAGGCCTGGTGCATGTACCTTACCATGCTTGAATGGCTCAGCTGGTTACCCATCATCGCCAGCGGCTTTCGCTGTCACCATTTAGAAGCGAAGAAATGTTCTCGACATCAGTCACCAGGTGGCCGTTTTGGTTTTTATAGCAATTTACCCCGGTCTTAAAACCTCCCGTAGTCGTCGCACCTTTCGGTAAAAACTTCGGGTGCTTCTTCTATTGGCTTTTCCAGCTTTCCTTGTGTATTTAGACGCACCTTTTTTTTAGATGCGCAGAGGCGTATGCGTATCTTGGCTGCGACAAGATAAAAATCCGAGTCGATGATCGGTCCTCGAAGTGTACGTACGTCTAATACACTGGAAACATGCCCTCCATCTATCACAATATTGGCGTTTTTCGATCTGGAGATAGCTATTTAGCCTGGTGAATTTTTCTATGCTTTAACCTGGTGCTACAGTCTACTATGGTTTGGGCCTCGGCAAGTCGACGACGCCACAAACCCAACACCGAACCTGCGCTTCTTTATATTGCAGCTGTAGTAGACGTCACAGGACTAATGGGTTTCTTACCTTGCTCTTCGTCCATTTCATTTCTTGTATGGCGGTGATGTCAGTCTTTACTCTAGCGAGGATATCCTCAATAAGGTTCGAACATTCCAGGTATATGCTCTTAAATCATAGTCCTTAATACGTGGCTTGTGGTCGTCATCACAAAAGGGAGATCTCATCCGAGGCTTGTTGAAATTTTTATTTTTGATAATTTTTTACGTGGCTGGTGTCAAAAACAGCGCACATCCAGATAGTGGGCGTTTTTTTTAGGACACATTTATATAGCGTGTTGCTTGCTTCAAGCCAGATGTCCACTCGCAGCCGCACCTACTGAAGAAAATATGCTGCAAACCCTGGTGAGCCCATAAACCGAAAACGTCGGAGTGACTCCACCAGGTTTGCCTACTCACTTTAGCTCACTCTCAAACGGATGTTCGGGTGCTATCCAGAGGACATTTGATTTTCGTTCGCCTATTTTTTTATAAATCTAGACGCCAGCTATATAACTATGTGTGGCTTTTCTTATATAATTTTGCACAATTAAGATATTGAAAAATTAAATCACAAATACATGTGTAGTTATATTAGTGGATATGAAAGGGCGTGACAACTTCTTTTTCCTTATTATTAATATATAAAATGTTAAATATTCTCGAAAATGCATGAATGTAAAAAGCTAATACCCCTTAGTATATGCGAATTGGCTTCCAAGAATTAAATGATAAAATTCATGCTACAAAAAGAAAACATCAAAAAAAATATTTGGTACTACATTCTCGCTTTTGAAATCGGAATTTTATTTATTTTCAATTACACCAAAAACTTATAAAATTAATCTTAAAAAAAACAAAGGAAATAAAATAAAAAACATTTATTTAAGCTTAGGCTAAGCGATGTGAATTACACATTGAATTACAATTAAAAATTATAAAAAAAAACTCAATTAATGTATTAATGGAATTAAAAGCTAAGCTAAAACGGAAAACTGATTGAAAACGGTTTTTAAATGAAAAGTAAAAATAGCAACCATATAAAATTAAGCAAAGTAGCTAAAAATACACACTGAAATTATTATGGACTCACAAACACACACTTGCTCTCGATTGCTGTATTATAACCCAATAAATACAAAAGAAACTACGACAAAAATTAAACAAAAACAAAAACCAAAACAAAAACAAAAACAAAAGAAAATATTACACTTGCAAAGTAAGTAATGTGAAAAAGTAAACGCTAAGCGCCAATGTGTGAGTAGAAGTAAGAAAAAGCAGCTTGTGACTACTAAAAAAAAAAAAAAAAGATAAAAATAAAACAAAAACAAAACCGATAACGAATAACAACAATTTTAACAATTTTGATTAAAAATAAAGGAATACAAATTTAAAATGCAGAAAATGTTTGAAAATTACATATATTTTATATTTTTTTCAAAGTACCCACAACCGCTGGCTTCAATTTTATGCTAACTTCTTTAATTTTATTTTTCTCTCTCTATAATATGCTTCCCACCCTCAACTTCTTCGCGCCTCCAACTGACACAGTGGATACTCGGCCAATTTCAACGATATAGTGCCTTTAACGACCAATTGTTGCAGCGTTGCAGTGGTTTTGATACGATATTGTCTGAAGATCTTCGCCACGAAAACTTTCATCAACATCAACGCATACCGATTGCCAATGCACATGCGCAAACCTTTCGTGAAGGGTATAAAAGCGAAGGCATGCCGATTTGGTGCTTCCGGTCCGAAATGCTCTTCTGGTTTGAATTCTTTAGCTGTTGGTCCCCAAATGCGTTCATCGCGTTGCATATTGTAAATGTCGATGCCAATTTGTGTGCCACACGGTATGAGAACGCCGTTGTTTAAGTGAAAATCATCCGATGCGCTACGCAGCACCATCGGAACGGGTGAATAGAGACGTAATGCTTCGTTGATGAGCATTTCAGTGTAGGGCATGGCATCCAGATGCGTGTAGTCGACCTCAGGCGACTTGTTCTCCGGAAAGAGTGCGATTAGTTCATCGTAGAGTTTTTCCTGATATTCGGGATGCATAGCGAGACAGAGACACACGATATATAAAGCAGTTGAGGTGGTTTCGAAGGTCTGTGTGCGAGAGAGAATGAGAAATAGAGAGAAAAAAAGCGATTAAAAAATATATATGTTCATAGATCATAAAATCGAAACATTTAAAGCTACTCTGTGAGATTTTAAGTTATATTAAAAGTTTCGAATGAAACATTCGAATGATCTTAAAATTTTGAAAGTTTTCTGTGAGTAAAGAAGGGCTGAATTGAAAAGCGCGCTACATCTTCGAAATGGTGCCATTTGCTTTCACACAAGCCCTCAAACGATTTGGCCATCGGTCGCCAACGACGCTGCTCGAACCAAAAATTTTTTTGAGACTCTTCGACATTCTGTGAGGTATTCGACTGGGCATGTTCTCCAACCTTTTGCCTTTTTCTCCCCGATATTTTGGGTATGAAAAGTGCTTAATTTTTACCAAAAAGAACCGTTGAATGAGCATCGCTCAGGAGGTGTTAAATGACGACGTTAATGCTCTAACTGGTGACGAATCATGGGTATATGATTATGACGTTAAATCAAAGCTCAATCATCCCATTGAAAGAGCCTGGAAGAGCAAAAACCGAAAAAAGCATACCAAGTTCGAAAAATTTTCAATAACTCCGTGGCGTAAGGTTATAATACGCATTAATATTATTACAGTTTCGCACTTACTTATTAATGAAAAAACTTAGCAAAACTGCTAAAAATTTCTTTTCCCACAGCGCGACGGCAGCAAAATAGCGCTGTAGTTCGGCTCTTCCGGTGCACCACTAGTGCCTTTGCTAGATCTTTTAAGTTTATTATACTCGTGGTGTAAATTCAATCTTTTTACACAAAAAAGTCATGAATATAATATCACTCCTATGCTGGAATCCGTCGTTCGTTTCATTAAGCTACGAATCGTAGAATCGACATGCTCAAATTCGACGTAAAAAAATATGCAGCTTAAATTGCTCATACAAAAACAGTTGTATTAAGGATTATTAAAAAGATTCTTTCACTTAGTCCCAGCTTTTCCCCTATAATACTTAAAACGACTTTGAATCCGCCTTTGAGGAGACGAAAATTACACACAAATCTTTAGTTATTTGAGCCATTAAATATTAATATATATTAATATATAGGATGCGCACGCAAGCCCGTTGTGATACCGCTGGCGGGAGCCATTACGTTTTCTTCATCCTTCTCTTAGAAAGTGATCCACCGAGTGCGTCTTATGTAGCAAAGAAGATCGGGAATGCTTGCCAAGCTCAAGTCGGCTAAACAGTTTAGAGAATACCCATTTAAGAAATGGTTTCGAGTCTTTGACAGTGGCAGAGATAGTGTTTGATGTTCTCCAATTCCTCTTCTTCCCAGCAGCTTCGGCAGAAATCGTTAGTTATGCATCCCGATCTCTTTCCATGTGTGCTCTTAAGGCAGTGTCCGGTGATTAGATCAACCATTAGTCTGAGAGAAGGTCGGTCAAGGCGAATCAGCACTTTGGATCGCTTTACGTGAACCTTTGGTCAAACTTGTCTGGTAATCCCACCTGATATTCACCTCCTCGATGAATTTTGTCTTAAACTGTTTTGGTTGGTTAGAGTCTTGTCCACTTTTAGAGCAGCATTTATCATAGGTAATTCCATCCCTTTCCTTGTCAACTCGTCTGCCGCGCAATTGCCGGGAATGTCTCTGTGCTCAGGGACCCATGTCACAGTCAGGGAACGCTTAGACTCTAGCAGATTGATGGTATTTCTGCATCTTATGGCAACTTTGGACGTTATTTTGTGAGAATTAAGATATTTAATAGCCGCTTGACTGTCAGAGTATATAGTGATAGGTCTGTCTGTAGGAGCGGATACTGTCAGACACCGAAAAACCTCCATTATGGGATTTATCTCTGCCTGAAAACCGCTATAGTGGTACGGTAAGCGAAAGCTAAAGTCCAGCGCTAATTCGTCTGGGTCTAGGCATATGGCATCTTCCCATTCATTCCCCTCTGGGATTCTTCTGGAGAATTTATAGTCCTTGCAGAGTAGAGGAGTAGTGTAATCTATCTTCCTTCCAGAGTTATAGTAGGTGTTGAGTAGCGCTCCCGTGACCAGCATAGAAGCCGTGCGCTGTACTCGCTCCACCTTGGCTCTAGACAAGGCTAACTCCGTAAAAGAGAATGAATCTTATCACTGCCGTCTACATCCAGTGTACTAGGTGTGGTTTTATATCCCATTTTTTCCTATAGATGCCTTGCAAGCGCGCAAGGTGGTGATGGCCCTCCTGGAGCAGTCTTCAGCGTTTCGCTTCCATTCGAGTTTCCTGTCTAGAATAACTCCAAGGTACTTGACCTCGGTTGAGGGAGTGAGTTCAACTCCGTTTGGTGAGGGTGGTTTGAAAGGAGGACTTTTATATTTCCTCGTGAAGAGTACTATAGTTGGAGATAGGAATAATAAGAAACCAAGCAATGTTCACACGGTTAGCGTGATCCAGCCGTTGAATGCTAGCCTAGCAATCCGTGCACCATGCTTCAAATCTTGGTAACCTCTAGAAGGAAGTCTGTTGAGGACATGTGGTGATCTATCTATCTATCATTTCTACCCTTTCGAAAAATTGTTGCTTTTTTATAATATTCCTTAATAAAAAGTTCCTCGAACTCAATAAAATTACACAAATTATTAAAACATTTCCTTCCAAAAACATGGTTTTAAATACCATTCATCATTAGAAATAATATTTATTTATTTATATCTGGCAAAACAGAGCTTTGAACAAAAAACGTAGATTACAAAGAACAAACAGATTGTGATATCAATCAGCCAAAGTTCAATTATTGCTGGTATGGTGAAATTGAACGAGATTTTCTGTTTAGGTGGGATGAAATGCAATTTCTTTGTAATCTACGTTCCTTGCTTTGAATTTCCAGCTTTTGGTTGGCAACGCGGTGGAAAGTTACGAACGGCTTATAGCATACTATTTTAAATTCGAATTCTAGCACAGGGGTTCTAGCATAGGGGTGTACGTATGTTTCTTATACTAATAATATTGCTTTCAAGTTTTTCACGTTTTTCATTGTTTTTTCATGTTGCTCTACTCACCGCCGCTATGATGACATTCGCCTCTGCGCGCACATCCTCCCATGATAATTGACCTTGTTCGACATGCGAGCGTATTTGCTCTACAAATATAGCTTTCGACTTCCGTATGGCCGCTGTGGCATCCACATCCGCATCCGTCCATACATCTGCGCCCACATTCACATTCCCATTCACATTTCCATTAACATTACTCGTATCACTCCCACTCCCTTTCACTTTTCCATTGATATTAACAATCGCAGGCCTCGAGCAATTTTCACTTTCTTTGCCATTCATAGTTAAGTGCTGTTGTTGGGGCTCTTGTTGTTGTTGTTGCTGTTGCTGTTGGTGTTGCTGTTGCTGTTTCATGCTATTTGCCAGAGATTTATTATTTTTCAGTTGCAACAACTACGAAAGCGGAAGAAAATAGAGTAGATATTTAGTAGCAAAAAAAATAATCAAATAGCACCAAAAGAAGAAATTAGCCGCAAGCAAGAAAATAAGAAACACTTTACGAGTAAATGGGCGCTAAACAATCGCACCCACCCAAGCTCGAATGTGTGAGCATATAGTAGATGTGTGTGTGTGTGTTTGTGTCGATGTGTCGATGTGTCGATGTGTGTGAATGGACTTACATTTTCAATGAAGCTAAAGAGCACATGAACAACCTGCTGTTGGCGTACAAATAGCATAGAGCGACGATACAGCACATCTGGATAAAACCACGGAGACAACATGCGACGTACACACACCTCGGTGACGCTGCAAGAGGGGCGGGGGCGGATGGGGGAGAGGGTGTTGGTAAGCCATCGAAGTGTTGAAATGAAAAACAAATGAAATAAGAATTTACGTGTATGTATGATTGTGTGTGTGAGTATTTAAATTATGTAAGAGCGTGTGTATGTGTGTGTGTGTGTGTTAGCGCACATTTATTGCAGACAAAAGCGAAACTTTTTGAAAAGGCACACCAAGCAAATCTGGCAAATGAGTTGGAATTGTATAGAACAATTGAGTAGACAGTGCAGACAATTGAAAAGTTTACTGTGGAACGTAGTCGATAATTTTTGAGTTGAAAAAATTTGCGCACATTTCTTTAAAAAAACATATTTTTACACAGCCTAATAAAATTGAAAAGAAAGCAATTAAAACAACAACAAACTTTTTCGAATGAGCATCTAATTTATTTTATTTTTTTTTTAATTGACAACTCTATGCAAAAATATGGTCAAAACTCGTACAAGCAATGTTTTTGAAGTAAAACTTCTTTAGCGGCACAAGAGTGACTTTTTACATCGCATAGCGATCGCGTGTTAATATCGCGTAACAAAGTCAACACATGACATTTATATCAGAAAAAACAAATATACATATATATATGTATATACTGAGGTAGCGACATATCACTGTGTAAGTATATATATGTATGTGTAATTTATACGTCCACCAATACATACACACATATGTATGTATGTATGTAGCTTGGAACCATTTCGTCACTAGTTAAGGACCATTTGGGGAGAAGTTCTGGACGGTTTCGGCGCTATTTTCGGACTAAATAATGTTTGACCATTTCAGAACCTTTCAATAGTTCGGCACTGGCTCACCACTACAAGTACTACTACTCCTACTTCTAATAATAATAATAATAATAATAATAATAATAATAATAATACTACAATTACTAATTACTAAAAGTACTACTAACTACAAATACAACTTGTACTACTACTATTAATAATTACTTCTACTGCCAGTACGACTTCTATTGTTACTACCATTCATTACTACTATTATTTTTACTAATGCCACTACTAATTACTTTCACTATTTTTACAAATTTCTACTACTATTTTTACTACTTCTACTAGTAATTTTTACCACCATTTTTACTAATGCTACTACAATTTTGACTAATTTCTACTATTTTGTTCACTAATGCTATTACTATTTTCTACTACTGTTTTTATTAATGCTGATACCTACTAATTTCTACAGCTATTTTTACTAATGCTATTACTATTTATACTAATGCTACTACTATTTTTACTAATTTCTACTAATTTCTACTACTATATTTACTAATGCTATTACTATTTATACTAATGCTACTACTATTTTTTACTAATTTCTACTATTTTGTTTACTAATGCTACTACTATTTCCTACTACTATTTTTATTAATGCTGGTACTAATTTCTACCACTATTTTTACTAATGCTATTACTATTTATACTAATGCTACTACTATTTTTACTAATTTCTACTATTTACACCTACTATTTTTACTAATGCTATTACTATTTATACTAATGCTACTACTATTTTTACTAATTTCTACTATTTTGTTTACTAATGGTACTACTATTTTCTACTACTATTTTTACCAATTCTGGTACTAATTTCTACCACTATTTTTACTAATGCTATAACTATTTACACTAATAATACTACTATTTTTACTAATTTCTACTATTTTGTTTACTAATGCTACTACTATTTTCTACTACTATTTTTATTAATGCTGGTACTAATTTCTACCACTATTTTTACTAATGCTATTACTATTTATACTAATGCTACTACTATTTTTACTAATTTCTTCTATTTACACCTACTATTTTTACTAATGCTATTACCATTTATGCTAATGCTACTACTATTTTTACTAATTTCTACTATCTTCTTTACTAATGCTACTACTATTTTCTACTACTATCTTTACTAATGCTATTACTATTTATAGTAATGCTACTACTATTTTTACTAATTTCTACTATTTTGTTTACTAATGCTACTACTAATTATTTCCCACTACTATTTTTACTAATGATACTACTAATTACTAATTTAAAAATTATTGTTATATGTGCTTTTGATTACAGAATATTTGCTTCCCGGCGTGCTTTTCTTTTTTTTTATATACATATATTTATGCAAACAAATATTCACTAAGCGGGTTAAAAAATGACTGACGAATGAAAAAGAGATTACAAGAGATTATCTGCTAAGTCTGTGCACAAAAAGCGAGTGACATTGCTTGCTGGCACACTTTATGTCATTACTTTATGATTAAAATAACACCGACTTTTCTAGAATATACTATTTTTGCTTCCAGCTAAGAATGAAATATTTGTGCTAAATATGAATTTGTTTAAATATTTTTCCAAACTCACATAATGCTTGGAATAAATTGAATAGTTTTTTTTTATTAAACGGTTTTTATATATAGAAAATATATAAAAACTTGTATCCCAAAACAAAAAAATGTAAAAAACACAGTTGAAGGAACATCAGCAGCCATTTTCATGTCAGCCTGAAGAAAATTATGCTTGGTGAATTCTAGCTTTTAATATAATTTTTTTGCACACTCATTATCATCCAAGGCGAATTTATACGAGTATAAGGTGAAGTTACTATAGCAGTCCAAGGTGTATCCATAGAAGGTGATAGCAAGGCGAATCCGATGTGTATTTTGTTTGTGTAATTTTGCGTGTGAAATGTCGAAATCTGAATTCGTCCAGTATTGCTTATGTATTTTGTTAGTGCAACTTTGCGAGTGAAATGTCAAAAGTCGAATTCGCCCAGTTTGCTCATGTATTTTGTTTGTGTAAACAAAACAACTCGGCGAGTTTGGAAAGAGGAACAAGCATTCAGCTCATGGGATGCTATCACCTTGTATGAATTCGCCTTGTAGCAGTCGATTTAATTTTTTTTTATGAGCTTTCAAAAGCCGTAAAAGCAAAAACAAAATGTATGACAATTTCGACAACTCTTACGCAAAAGCAAAAACAAAATACATGGGAACTTTGTAGTTGTACTTATAACACTACCTTGTATCTTGTTATCATCATACAATAAGTAAGGGTAGCCTCACTTCTTCTTCTTAACCGCCATCGCTCCCATTTGACGTAAATTGTGCTTTTGTCATTTCTTTTTTAAATGAAACTACCATATTATTTGACAAAAGTAATTGAAAACAATACATAACTCAAAAGTTTAATTTTAAAAATATTACCCGATAATGCAACCTACAGTGTTTCCAACTTCATGCCGTACCGCATATACAAGAAAAGTGGATGGCCGCGTTCATTGTAACTGGAGATGAATTAACAAAATTGTTATTTGCTTGTTCCGACCACTTTTCCGCGAAGGATTCCAACCCCAGGGAGTTCAGAGTGACAAATAACTACCAGCGGATATATCTCCTTTAAATTGCGTTGAATTTGATGGTCTGGACAATTTTAGTGGCTACTTAATATCAAAAATGAAATTGCTAAGAGCAAAGAGATGAAAATTATACCTACGCCAATCTTGTGCCTGAAAGCGGGAGGGGAATTGAGAGGGGGGCTATATCATCCAACAGCAGAGTTTATGTCCCGTTTGGAGAAGTTAAATTCCATTTTTGTACTGTGTAAGAACGACTACTTAATTGAGTCTCAGAAATTTCTGCGAAATCTGTAACAAATTTAGACGTCAAAATTCTAAAACGAGTTATTTTGGGCAGATCATATTTTGCGATACGCTTTTTAAAAAAAAAATTCCAAGAATATCTAAAAAAAAATAGAAAACCTATAACATACTTACATAAACATGAACTGAATTTGTATTATATTTAGCATAAATGAAGCAGTTTATTTTTTTATTTTTAAAAAGTTCTATAAAAAATTTAAAAATTTCCAAAGCGATAAGTTGCCGAGGTGGCAGTGCTACTGGAGAAATATACCAAAGGTAGAAGAAACCTCGATAAGCGCAATTTATGTGAAAAATTCAAAGCGAACTTACTTTCCTTTTTTGCATGATAAAAATATTTATAAGGTAAATCCGCTGAGAGTCAGTCTGAATATTTTTGAAGTTTGCTATAACCAGAGTTATTTTTATAAATAAAATGATAAATAACAAAGAGTTATACTTATAATGTCGTAACAACCCAGACATTGTATTGCATCAAATAAATCCAGTAACCCGGTCTATGTTACCTCTTTTTCACATTTTCTTCGAATCAAAATAATTTTTGGAGGCTTTAGTACAACAACGAAATGCTTGGTCTCTAATCTCGTGGAAGTGATCCCTTCACTTTGCCAAAGCTCTGTTAATTCGATTGCATCTTCATTATTTTCGAAAAAAGGGATTCGTTTCAAATTTTTTGGTTTACTTCAAAAAAAATTTGTTTGACAAATTTATTTTTTATTTATTTATGACAGAATGTCACAAACTAAAAAATGCAACCCTGAATAACTGCTAGAGTAAATATTTATGTTTTTAACTCTGAGCTGATGCCTAACATTCTGCTGTGCAAGCAAATTTATCAATTTAATCGGTAAACTTTGAGTTAAATAGATAATAACAATAATAAATAAAAATAATAAATAACAATATAAAAAAATTTCAAACTCACATTCCCACACATACAGTAACATGTATCCATACAAGGTGGTGTTTTAAATACAACTACGAAATTCCTATGTATTCTGTTTTTGTTTCTGCGTAAGAGTTGTCAAAATTTAAATACATTTTGTTTTTGCTTTTACGGCTTTTGAAAGCTCATACGCAAAAGCAAAAACAAAATACATGTAGGCAAATAAAAAAAAAATCAAATCAGCTGCTCTTATGCCATCACCTTCTATAAATTCACCTTGATGTATAGTCTGAGAAAAAAAAAACAGATTTGAAATTTTTTATATTTTTTATTTTACTTTTATTTGGCGTTTGCTTCGCTCTCAATAATAACACTTTATAATGTTGGCAAACTTAAAAAAAAAAAAACAAAAAAAATCATGACCGACGAATTGAGCGAACGGTTTAATTATATACATGCTCATTATTTCGTTTTTTCTGCCCGTTCAATGAAAACCATTTTCTATTTTAAAATATTCCAAATTCATTTTATGCGGCTGTGTATAAAAATTACTCATACGCCCTGTTGCTTCTTTTTTACTGATCTAATCTAATGGTAACATCAAATTTTTGCCACTATTCAAATTTCATTTGCTTCATATTTATATTGAGAATACGTTCCATCTAAGTTTTGTTGCACAGTGCATAGTGTATGTAGGTTTTAATGTATGTATGTATGTATGTATATAAATTCATCAATTGTTACTTACCCTTTGTATGCTTCAAAGATATTCGCCGAATCTTCGTTTTCGAAATTCATACGTTTGCCCATTGTGGTTTCTATTCACGGCCATATAAACAAATACAAAAAAAGTTAAACAACAGACAAAAAGACAAAAAACAACAACAACAAAAAAGAAGAAAAACTTATTTAACGCTGCGCACTAAACCATAACTGCTAATTATACCACTTACGACACGCAGCTTCCAAAACATTCCGTTTCAGCAACTCGTAGATCTCCAGCTGTGCAGCACCGGTCGATGCTAAAGCTGCAAATTTGCTCAACAACACATCGGCTTCGGCATTGAAAATAGGCAAAAAGTTGTTGATAATTTGCCGACTAAAGGCCGGATTGATGAGACGTCGATGTTTATTCCAGCGGGGAGCTAAAAAGTGTGTGGACAATGAAAGTGACAGTGGGCAGCATGAAAACGATTAATATATTGTATATATACTCCTACCATTTAGTACGTGCTTGTGCGAATGAATACTTAAAGAAATGCTTAAAGGCTAGATTTTATTATGAGCATGATTTTGACACATTTACCCGGTAGACCCAAATCAATTTCTCTCAAATTATGGTCACAGTGTCACATAATGCCAATCAACGCAGTTGGGGTAATTGTTGTCACAACCCAAAACAATTATATACTTAGAGTTACATA
This sequence comes from Anomoia purmunda, assembly GCA_951828415.1. NCBI lineage: Eukaryota > Metazoa > Arthropoda > Insecta > Diptera > Tephritidae > Anomoia > Anomoia purmunda. The sequence continues at coordinate 24,476,794 of OX639993.1, forward strand.
TCTACATATGTATCTATTTGTATATATGTGTGGCTTTGTTTGGTTTTGTATATGAATGTATGTGCATTTTTTTTCTCAATCAATTTTGTTTTTGTTGTTTTTTTGTTTTTTTGTTTTGCTACTCACAGCTGGATGTGAAGAGGCCATCGCCAATTGCCGCCGCCATGAAGCGATAGAATTCGCCTTTGTTCGTACAGTGCGGTGAATTGAAAATCGTTTCCACTGTTTCCGGGTCATTTACGTAAAGGAAGCAATTTATGCCCATCCACGAAATGAATGGTGTCTTATAGTTTTTCGATGTGTGCTCCATATATTGTAGAAAAGCTGAATATTAAAAAAAAACACACACACTCATTAAAGATGTGAGAGTTGATATTAAACTTATTTGAGGAAATGATAGCTTTAATGGTAGATTAATGGTATCGAAAATGCAAACAGAATTGAAATGAATGCTATTGGATAAATATTATGATCTGGTGTTATACTTTGTTTTGTTATATCTAGGTATTATACGTTTCTTTATTCCAAAAATGGTTTCTTACATAAGTCTACTTAGTGGTCTAGGAAAGGTACTAGAAAACGTATTAAAAGAAAGAACAATTAAAAGAACAATTTGGTTTTCATAAATTCCACTCCGCCTGACACGCTATTAGAAGATTTTGCAATCAAGTACAAGAAAATACTAGCAGTAAAAAAAGTTCTACGCCCCTAATACTACTAGATGTCGAAAAAGCTTTCGACTCAATCTGGCATACCGGGCTGATCTACAAACTGAACAGTTTGATTTCCCTAAAACATTTAATCAAAATTAAACATAGTTTTTGAACCAATAGATATTTTTGTGTGCAAAGATGTGAAATGAGTACTCCGCTCTTGTTCAACCGTCCGCAGATGTACTTCATAGGTTGGTTATTGGGAAATTCGAGTTATTTTTCCAACTTCAGCATAGAAATAAATAAATAAATTACTCCAGCATTCCCTGGTCTAATCAAGTATAGTATCTAGAAATAATCCTTAAGAACATGTTGCTCTTTAAAGACCATAGCAAGAGTATTGTGGAGAAAATCGGCGGCATTAGTATTAAATTTTTATATCCACTTATAAAAAGTAAATCAAAATTGAACAATGATAATAAATGTATTATAGCCAAAGTAATCTTCCAGTTCATTATACTCTACGGATGTCCAAAAATAAAAAATAAAAATTCGAAAAAAAAATTTACTTAAAATGTTGTTCGATCTACTGTATTATTATTCTACCGAATCTCTACACACTGAAAACCAAAACCATACAGATATCTGAGAAATTCAAAAGATTATGTAGCAATTCAGATAATCCTCTCATAAATTCCTAGTATCCTACTAATTAGTTTTAGTATGTTTGCAAAACTTATTACATAAAGGTTTTTTTGTTGGTATTATTTTTTAGATAAAGAATATATTCTAGATGTAGAGTTAAATAATATAACTAAATTTCTGGAAATTGTGCGCTAACTCTAAGTTTTATAATGATTTCGTTTGCCGAACGGCAGATGTTTTTTTTGTGAGAAATTTTTTCCTGAATCGAATAATGAAACGCTGCTTTATTTCCTCACCTTCATTCTAAGTCTCATGTAAAAACAAATAATATTTATCTCTTCAATTAGGTTTCTGCACGTTTTATTTTATTTATCTTTAAAAAATCAAATCTGAATCAAAATGATTTCTATGAAAACAACTCAACGGGCAGGAAGAGGCAATCTGCAAGAAGGTGTGCTATCCTGTGGCTACTGGTGCCCAATAAATAACTGAAGAAATTGGAAGGAAAAGCAACCAAATTAGTGGATAAAACGGACATGGGACTGTTCGCTAGGAAGTACAAGGTAATATTGTACAGGAAACTGCTGTGGCGGCGCAATGTTGAGGAAAGGGTGAATGAAATGATGTCGAACGCCAGTACTAGGGCACCTAGATTGTTCTATGGTGCTTAGGTGTGGTGGATTGCAACAAAGTAATCTACATACTCAGGACCGATGGAGAAACTTCGGTATCTAGCTAGGATTTAGCAGCAGCGGATTTAGCTGATCGACCGCAATAGAGGAGTTTACCGACCGAACCGTATGCCAATCGGACGGAGGAGTACATTTAGCACTTGGTATGGTACGGTAATCAGTAAATATGGTTGGCGTCAAGTTATGCAACCTAAGCACCGAAACTACAATGTATGCACGGTCGGTTATAAAATGTCCAATGGAGGAGGAGCTGGCCTTTACTGTTCAGAGCTCGAGGTTAGACAACATATTTTAAAATTGTATTTCTAATAAAGTTAAATTTCAGTTTCAATTTCGATAATCATATTACTTTTATTCGATATAAAGCTCTACACTTTAAAAATCCGCATTTATAATTGGATACAAAATAATGTAACAAAGATTCAAAGGCAATTTCTTGTAAAGTATTACCAAGGCATTACGTGGCAGCATTAATGCAAACACAATACAAAAAAAATTAACTAAATTTAGGGAAAATCACTATCCAAAGAAGGAATAAATCTCCGATTCCAAAAATATTTATTACTTTTAGAAAAATCATATTTGTTTTACATGGGTTCTTATTAATTTTGCAGGAACCTTTACGCATTCGGGAGAATATATCCTGTTTTGAAGAAAGAATTATTACATTTTAAGCGGTTCCAATTAAAGAAAATCTTTCTTTCTTTAAAGTCTAGAAAGAAAGAAGTCTGATGAGGAGATGTGGTGATCTCCGAAATAGCAGCTATCACTTCTACCACTTTGAAAAATCGTTGTTTTCTCATATTATTCCCTAATAAAAAAAAACCTGGCCTCAAGGTCAAGAAATTGCAATCTTTTGTTTTGTTGCTGCTCGTGACACGTCCATCGTCAAAAACGCTGTGTGAAAAGTGAATGAAAAAAATATCGTTTTTTAACAGATCAAGTACCCCTCGAATGAAAAAAAAATCAAGTCTGTTGTTGCTACGTGCTAATGAACTTTTGTATTAGCATAACGGCAACAACAAAATTTTTATATCCAAGCGCACTGGTGTTCAGGGTATAATTTACAACTTCGCATATGGGCGAAATCTTATAATAACTACGCCCACATAACGGTATTTTATGGAAATCAAAAGAATGCTAGGCAAAGCAGTACGCGTGTAAACTTGTTTTTCGCATATGGGCGTGGCCAAGCTTACCTTATAAGAAAAACTTCTATCCGAAACTACTTTAATCGAAAGGTATTGAAAATTTAAAGAAAAATTAGACAAAAACCACGCCTACCTTTCATATAACGGTAATTTACAAGAGTAAGTTAAAAAAAAACGCGATATTTAAGTCAGCATTACAGACAATATGAACGATGGGGCTGTACCAGCAAATACACCGTATCTCAAAAAAAATTGGAAATGGGCGTGGCACCGTCCACATTAGTGCAAATAAATATATCTCCAAAAACATGCTATTAAGACCTTCCAAATGTGGTACACACACCGCATTTGAATGCAATAAGTAAACTTCCAAAAATTGTCATTTGGGACCAAAACTACGCCCTCCTCTCATATAACGGTAACTTTCTAAAATCACAAAAAAACGCGATATTTAAGTAACTATTGAAGAGAATGTGTTCAAATTTTATATGTACAGTGAGGTTGCATAAGCAAATACACGGATTAAAAAAAAAATTTGGCAACAGGCGTGGCACCGCCCACTTTAGATCAAATACATAGGTATATCTCAGAAACTTTGCCAACAAACTCTACCAAATTCGGTACACACTTTGCATTCGAAGTCAATAACAAATATTTGGAAAATTCTAAAAATCGCGCGAAAACCACGCCCACCTTTCAAATAACGGTAAAATACAAAATTAACAAAACGCGATATTTGAGTAACTATTGAAGACAATTTGCGCAAAACTTAATATACAAAAAGGAGAGTTGGAGAAGCAAAAGTAAGAAGTAAAAAAAATGTTTGGAAAAATGTGTGGCATCGCTGACCTTAGACCAATTAGGTATATCTCTGAAACTACAATACTTGATTGGTACACACATGGCATTTCAAGTCAATATGGTTAATTTTGAAAATTGTAAAAATTATACAAAAACCATGCCCACCTTTTAAATGATGAAAAAATACAAAAATAAAAAAATCCAACATTTAAAAAACTATACAATGTAATTTTAGAAAAAAACAACTTAGATTCTTTGTGTTTAGCTCAGGTCTCTCCTCGATAGTAGGTAGGCCGGGCTCCGCAAGTAGAAATTTCGTTGGAGGTTTAGAAAACGCTGTTACACTACAACAAAAAATACTATGACACTAAACTTGAGATATAAATTAGATAATGTCTAGAACTAAAGTATTTTATAATATTTTGTCTGGTAGCCAGTTGCGTTCTAAGATACAAACAGCGTTTTTTAAAAGCTAATCTTCCATCAAAGATATTTTATGCTTCCGGCAAATGTGAAATATTTTGCATTTCATTACAATTATGTTAGCGCTAGAACTTTTATACCAGTTTGAAATGTCAGAAAGTATATCATAAAACTATTTTTTTTAATTACTCTTTTACTTAAGTAAAGAGGAGAATATCGTTGGCGTGTTATATTAATTTATTTTGTTAAAAGTTATAAGAACCAAAATTACTTACATCGTAGAACCTTGTGATTTTCCCCTTGTGCAGATCGTAGGTGTTTGCAAAAGGTGTCTTTATTTTAGTTTTATACTTGCATAAAAAAATTAATTAAAATTACAGATCTTTCCACTCAAAATCCATTTTTCAATTTGGCGACACGGTCGAATTCTTTTTACAAGTACAGAAATTATTTACTTAAGTAAATTTTTCATGTTCGTTATTCTACTTATTTTGCTATCTTAAATACTCTAACACTTACTCTCCGGATGCATCATTTGCAGTCCCAGTCCAATGAATGGCAACCCCAAGGGGCCTCGTAATTGCCAAGCAGCATGATAAAAACGTCTGCGTGACCACAAAAAGTAAATCCACAACAACAGCAGCCAAGTGGACAAGGCGTAGAAAACAAAATTGTCCATTGTCGGGAAGTGAAAGAGTGTGCGTGGCAAGTGTGAGACGGCGGCAATTGAGGAAGTGCTTGTAATATTTGAATGAGATTCCACAAGTGTCTAAACGAAGAGCTGTATGTATGTATGTAGGTGTATGAATTTATGAACCATACGAAATTAATTTGTAGCAATACGAAATGGCATAGAAACGAATTTGGAGCACATTTGCGATACGAAAATTGCGTACGTTACGCGCGTTTGTCTGCCAGTGTTACCGAAATACAGGAATACTCGATTTGTACCGCAGTAGGCTAAACCGTTTGAACCGAGTGCTATATATCAACTGAGCAGACAGCTCTACACCGACGATATATTGGAATTATTGCAGTAGAGTGAATATCGACAATTATTGCGCATCGGCCTGCAAACCCACAAACACACCCGCACACACACACACACACACACAAAATCTTTCACCACCAACACTAGACATGCGACAAATCAGCGTACCGCCTAACAAATAACTCCGACGATTTGCTAATTGTCAGCTTTACGCGTCCATTACTCGCATCTAGTATACTTTTGTGGCTACAATTGATTGTACAAACAAAACGAATTTTTGTCTTTCATCTACATAGCTGTCAGGCTAGACGTTACTCAAGTTCGATGATGTTTTATTTATTTTATTTATTACTATTTCTCTTCATCTCATTTTCCAAGGGCTCTTGCGGCCTATTTCCTAACAAAATGGTTTTTTTTTTCAATGATACATGAAGTGTTTGCTAGCTTAGAGTTGAGTATTTGCAATTCATCCGCTTACCATAAAAGACACTTAACAAAGTGTGTGAGCGCGCGCAAATCCACTTGCCACTTTTGCTTTTTAACGCTTAGCATTTACCCTGAAAATACGTTTGAAGTACACCCAACAAATATGAGCGTTGCGTGTATGTAGTGAAGTCGAAAAGTTTCCGGCCTATGCTAAAGGGTGTTTTTTTTAGTTTTAGACGTGTGGTTTTCAAAGGGGCAATACTTTTTTCGGAATTGGTATTTTTGACAACTGTTACTTGATTTATACTCAATTTGGTTTGCCATTTTAAAATAAATAGACATAATCCGGAACAACGTTTGAAAATCGTGCAATTTTATTACCAAAATAATAATTCGGTTTGGGCGACGCATCGCGCGCTGCGTACAATATTCCGTCGGTTCGGATGGAGCTCACTTTTGGTTGAACGGGCACGTTAATAAACAAAATTGTCGCATTTGGAGTGTTGATAATCCACAAGCCATTGTTGAGACGCCGTTACATCCTCAAAAAGTCACTGGTTGTTGTGCTCTATGGACAGAGGGAATCACTGGTCCATATTCCTTCAAAAATTATGCCGGCCATAATGGGACAGTCAATGGGCAACGCTATAGAGCCATGATTTATGACTTTTTCGTGCCTGATTTCGAGGATGTTGATGCGGACAGCCTTTGGTTTCAACAAGACGGCCCACAGTGGTGCCAGAGCGGAAAAAAAGGATTTTTTTTATCATTCCAAATTTGTACCATCTTTTCAATTTAAGCTAAGAACTAATCAAATAACATTATCCGAATACTTGGGCTTGATATATTCAATGGTTTTTTGTTGGGAGAGCTTCAAAGTCCAACAAAGTATCAACGCAAAGTTACTCAGAAAAATGTGATGAATATTGCAAAGGTTAAAACTCAAAAGTTAACCATAAAATATCAATTGTATAGTTTTTATTTATTAAAACCAATGTTATAGATGGATTTACATCATCAAATGTACACTTTATTTTTCAAGATTTTTTTTAATATGATGTTTTTTCATGGTCCAAAAAAATCATATATTTCACAACTTCAACAGAATATAACTATTGTGCGCAGGAGCGCGCAGATTAGCCACTTACACAAAATAAACTTTAGAATCTCCTTAATCGATAGAAAAAAAAATCAGCTGCAATTAGCTGCCAACTCATGAGTAATTAGCATTTTAATCTAAAAACTCACATCAAAAGTTATGAAAATGTGCAACTGCGATGTTTGTTTGCTTGATTCGTTGCTTTGTTTTTTTTGCCTGCTAAATGTTGATGTAGTGAAGCAGGGACTGGGTACGACAAATGATGGCAATACCTCACGAAGATTTTTTGAGAATCCTGCTAAAACTGCCGATATTGTTGGCGTTGACGAAAACCTGATACATAGATTTAAAATAATATTAAATACAATCAATAGTCAAGCATCAATAGATCCTCAAAAATTTGAAATTTATTGTATGAAAACTGCGAGGTTATATGTCAGCCTTTATGAATTTTACTATATGCCAATGACAGTACGTAAAATTTTAATGCATGGAAGTAAAATTGTTTCATCCTCTATTTTGCCATTGTGCATGCTATCAGAGGAGGCTCAAGAAGCTCGCAATAAAGATTACAAGAAATATAGGCTTAATCATTCTAGAAAATGCGGCAGAATTTCTACAAATCAAGATGTAATGCACTTGCTTTTAGCTTCATCGGATCCTTTTATTAATCTTTTCAGAACAAATCCCAAAAATAAAACTTTAGAATTGCACGATGATGTTAAAAAATTACTTGTTGAATAAATAATTAATAATATATGATCACTTTTGAATATTTATTGGTTATGTTATATGGGAGGTGGGCGTAGTTGTTATTGATTCAAATCCGTTTGACAATTTTTAACAGTCTAGCTGTGATAACAGCGAAAATATTGCAACTTTTGTGATTATATTATATGGGAGATGGGCGTAATTGTGGGCGGATTTGCTTTATTTTTTCTGGACAAGCTTATATTTACAAAATATTACACTGTAGAAAATTTTGTTACTGTAGAATGATTTTTGATTTTTGTGTTATATGGGAGGTGGGCGTGGTTGTGGGCGGATTTTAACAAAAATTTTTTTTTCATCTAATTTGACAATATGAGAGATGTGTGCCAAATTTCAAAGCCCTACCTCGATTCCTTCTATTTTTTGCAGCGGCTTGTATGAAGCGGCACCACTGTGCGGCGCTACATGTCATACAGCCAACTGGACAATAAGTTTATTCAAGGGAACTTTTGATAAGCGCATTATCTCTCGTCGTGGGCCTGTGGAATGGCCTCCAAGATCGTGCGACTTAAGACCGCTGGACTATTTTTTGTGGGGTTATGTGAAGTCGCTTATCTACGCAGATAAGCCCGAGACGATTGACGCTTTGGAAGAGAATATCCCACACGTTATTGCTGACACGTGGCCCCAATTGCTGCGAAACGTGGTCGAAAATTGGACCCCTCGGCTGGAATTTATTCGACCAGCCGCGGCGGTAACTACAGCTCAATACTCAGTTTTATACATTTCGAATGTTTTATCGATAGTCGGAATTTACTACACTACAAGTCAAGGTCGCTTATGAAAGCGGGGATTGATCACTGTATACAATCATGGATCGCATCTCTTCTAAGAAACAGAGTATTATACGCAACATTGGGTTTCTAAAGCAAGCCAAAAAAATATGTGAGACACAACGCAAGGAGGAGTAGTAGTTGAATAAATTACTCAGAGGATCAAAGTAGCCTATGCCGACGATGTGGCAATACTGGTATTGGCTCAGTTTCCTTCGGTCGTACGTCAAATTTTGGAAAAGGTACTAAAGACGGTAGTAAACTGGGCCATAACTTGTTCTCTTGGTGTGAGCCCTGAAAAAACTGATTTTATGCTTTTCACAAATAAAACAAAATAATCTAATTAATTTCACATAACCAAATACCGTGGGTTTATTCTGGACTCCAAAATTAATTGGAGAATCGTACAAGGAAGCCCTCGGTGACTTTCTAATGCTGCCAAAAGACCGTTAGGCAATACTTATAGATGGGTTTTCAAACCAAGAATGGTGATGCATACAGCTATAGTTCGACCCAAACTCTCATGTGCGGTGTTGGTCTAATGACCAGCCTTTACTAAGAACTACAGTGGCATAACGGGTGCAATGAGCTTTTGTTCAACGTATGTTTTAAACGTTCTGCTCGATTTATTACCAATAGATAAGTTTCCTGAAAACTTAGCCATTAACAACGCTATCAGATTGCGTGGCTTGGGGTTCTGGAAGGAAATACCGTCGATCACTACTCCATTCTCAACACACTGCCGTCTGAGATTAAAGCGGTGCCCAGTGACTAGAGTCCTGACGAAGGCTTGGGTTAACCACAAACTCCTCACAACACACATCACCTGGACTCAAGTAAGAGACCAACTATTGAAGAGCTTAACTGGCTTTACAAACGGGTCAAAGATGAAATGCGGGGTTGGCGCAGGGATTTTCATTGAAGAATATAATCAAAAGCTATCCTTTCGCCTGCCGGACCAAGCAAATATTTTTCATGGCGAAGCGTTTGCAGTTAAACAAAATGTACCCGTGAGAATACAGGTGAATATATAAGTGAGTTCACTTCCATTTCGGTTAGATCTTAACTAGCTGATGAGTGTAGAAGAGAGTCACGCTAATTTGGCTCGAATTTGAACAATGAGTGGGTTTCAGGCGGTGGATATGGGCTTCCCAAAAACAGAGTTTAAGAACCGAATTACTGTATAGGATTATCCGGTAATTCAGGTTTTTCTATGATCCACCTAAAACTAGGACTCTTTTAGGAATGAGCAAAGAAATAAGTACAAACTCTGGCACTGGTCTGTTCAATAGGTTTTATCGCAATTGCGAGACCCAGAGATCAAGTGAGACAGTCGGAACCATCAGGCTAAATATAATTCATTAAAGCTCAATTTCTTTCCATTTAAAAATAACCGTTATATGGCAATAAATGCGATAAAAAAAATCTCACAAATCAACGCAAGTTCCTAGATACTAAAAATTTGAGAATTTTCGATATAAAACTTCTTAGCAGCGTATGGGCGATTTTTTACATCGCGTAACGAAGGTCGCGTCGATATCGTGTCAAGAAGTCAGAGATATGACCTTATGAGAGAAAAAAAACAAACATACGTACATACTAAGGTCGCGACATATCAATGTGGATGTGTGTATGTATATTATGGGACAATTTCGCACCTAGTTCAGTACCATTCGAGGACAAGTGCTGGAACGTTTTGGTACTATTTACGGACTAGATATTTCGGGACCATTTGATGACCTTTCAGTAGTTCGAGATCAATACTACAAAATTATTACTACTTCAACTTCTACTACTACTACTAATTACAAGTACTAATACTAATCTTACAACTTCTGCTACTACTACTAACTACCACTATTGATTACTACTACTACTACTACTACTACTAATTACTAGTACTATCATTACGACTACTACCGCTACTACTCCTTTTCTTTATTACTATTACTATTTTTACTGATTTCTGATACTTTTTTTTATTAATACTACTACTATTTTACTACTTTCTACTCCTATTTTTACTAATGCTACTTCCAATTACTAATTACTATTTCTATTAATGCTACTACTTATTACTTCTACCATTTTACAAATTTCTACTACTATATTTACTAAAGGTGCTAATAATTTCGACTATTATTTTTTACTAATTTCTACTACTATTTTTACAAACTCCTACTACTATGTTTACCAATGCTACTATCAATTACTATTACAGTTTCCACTAATTTCTACTACTATTTTTACTATTTATTAATACTACTAATTTTACTAATTTTTTATTAATACTACGACTATTTTTACTACTTCCTGCTAATTCCAATTACTACTACTATTTTAACTAATTACTCCTACTATTTTTGTTACTACTACTACTTATAACTGCTACCATTTTACAAATTTCTACTACTATATTTACTAAATGTGCTAATAATTTCGACTATTATTTTTTACTAATTTCTAATACTATTTTTACAAACTTCTACTACTATGTTTACCAATGCTACTATTTATTACTACTACAGTTTTCACTAATTTCTGCTACTACTTTTAATAATGCTACTACTAATAAACACCACTAGTTTTCCTAATTCTACTAAGTACAATTGCAATTTTTACTATTTTCTACTACTATTTTTATCTATACTACTACAATTTTTACTAATTGCTACTGCTAAGTACGACAAATCTAAACTGTATGGGCCAGACAATTTTTGAACTTACTGCGTATATATGTATGTATGTTTTGTATGTTTTGTATATTCGTGTTTTGTTTGTGTACTCGTGATAATTTGTACATACGTGCACATTCTGGTTGCTAATTACTCACGTCTTCACACGCTAATGCGGCGCTTTGTATGCTCAGCATTGTTATTTGTTTGGTTAGGCGTAGCTTTGCACGAGATGGCAATTAGTTGGGTGGCTCACAATGTGCGTACATATGTATGTATTATATAGTAAATTTATGTGTTTCTATGCATGCAACATGCTTTAAAATATGGTCTGTCACTGTTCGATGGTGGGCGAAGATGGCGGTGTTGCAGTGTAAAATACGCATTATTGTTATTATTGTTATTGTTGTTATGTTTATATATTTGCATACATTTGTTGTATGTCGGCATAAGCTGGAAGTCGTAAAAGAGCAGTGAGGAAATGATTTTTTTTCAATTCCGTAAGCTAAAATGATTAATTCCGTAAATGATTTTTGACCTTTAAGGCGTAATTTTCTCCATGAGACTTAACTTACGCATAGTAAATATTCGGAAAAAATATTTCCAACTTGAACGTAATGTGACGTACGTTAAAGAAACCAACGAGTGCCGGTGGAGTCATGAAAGAAATCTGATGAGGAGATGTGGTGGTCTCCGAAATAGCTATAATTTCTACCACTCCTGACTGCTGTTGTCTTTTTTCCATTATACTTTTCCTTATACTGGCCTTGAGCTCACAAATTAATATTATCGTTTAATAAAAAATAGACCGAAAAATAATATACATATAAATAAATGCAAAATATATATAAGAAATCTGCATAAAGTTGCACTAAAATAGTTAAAAAAAGCAAAAACTTTACATTTATTTTCAATACAATTTCTACGGTTATTTTCTGCAGCGTACTAATCTTAAATGTTAATTATAAATTATGGGAAACGCAGAAGCTCCCTAAAAATTGAAAATGAAAGTATAAACCAGATAGAATTCTACATTCCATATAATTCAACCACCACACAACAACTAGATGAAGACGTTGACAGCTTAACCAATACTTTCCAACGCGGGCGGTAAAGGCAGTCTGTCCGACCAGGGCGGCAAATAGGTTTTGAGCTCTTTGGTTCCCGATTGAACTTCCAACTCTCGGAAGGGAATTCAGGTCAAAATTCTACCAACCTAAGAGTTCAAACTCTTCTTCAAGCGCTTCTCATGGAGGAACTTCTGTCAGAATATAGAAAGTACTTCGGAGGCTGATTGGATGGTGATTGGACAACTACCAGCAGCGAAGACCAGACGGAATTATTCCCGCTGACTTATAGGCCACATGTGAAATTGTAGGTAAGCTAACCTCGTTTATCGAACGAATACTTATCAGTCGGGAAATAAGCGCAAGATTAGGTGAATCAACCATAAAAGGATTCCGGTTAGAGGTACGCCCCAAGGGAGTATAATCTCACTGCTTCTATGGAACATAGCCCTAGACAGTCTCCCCAAAGAACTTAAAGATATTGGAGGCACAATACTTGGATACGCCATTGTAATAGCAATCTCGGGCAAACATCTATAAACTCTGACTGATTTACTTCTCAACACACACTCTCTATGGTGCAAATGGCGCGAGGGGGCTACCCTCGTAGTAAAAGCAGAGACCAAATATTAAGACCTCATGTTGGACAGAAAACTGAATTGGATGCCCAATATTGTAGATAGAGCGCGTAAAGCAACCTTAGCACTATACTCGTGCAGCAGGTCAATTGGAAAAGGTGGGGGATGGAACGCAAAGTAATAAACTTGTTCTACACCGCTGTAGTTAGGGCAATTCTCCACTAGTGGTATGGTGGAATGCCCTCGAGAAAGAGGTAAATTTCAAAACAATGGATAAAGTCCTGGCCCTGTACGCAACTTACCACCGGTAGACTTACATACCAAACTGGTCGCAATCGGTTCGGTTCGGACTGAGTTCTTGGAGATTCCTAGGGGTGTGGACTATGCACTGCCCTATTACTTCTACTCTCACTAGAGAACTCACGACTTTCCTACACTCAAGGGAAGAGTGGCTCAAAGTTCGAGGCGCATACTCAGAACACCTGGGAATTTCCGCCACAAAACTGGTAAAGTGTGATAATATATCCAAGGTTGATGTCTACATTTTCAACGATGACCAACCGGCAATATAATCACTCAAAAACTAGGTGACAACCTCCATGGTAGCCCTGAATTGTCGCACATTTCACAACGAGTCATTTCACCAAAAAGTGATTAGGGTTCCAGGTCATTGCGACATAGAGGGAAACTGTAAGGCCGATGAACTAGCGCGACTCTGTACTAAACTTCTTGCAGACGATATAATTGATGAAATAGGTGCAAGCCACTTGCTTTCTAAAGACTTCTCAAGCTAAATAACCATAATATCATCATGATTGTATCTGTCATAACATGGCACTGTTTGATAGATAAACATGCCTGTCGATTAGGCGTACGATTGCCTGATTTCTGTAGAAGTTGGCAAGATGAAGAAGAGGAAGAAGAAGAAGTGATTTTGAACCTTCTGTGCCACATTTTCCTTTTTAGGTAGACAAATCTTCAATAGCTTGGAAAACCTTAGAAGCGTGCAAATCACAAATCTTCTAAAATTCTTGCAAAGTTGAAAATGGCTTCGGTGTGAATGGGGAAGCATTGACCTCCATGCGGTATCACAACCGGCTTTGAGCCTAAGTGTGTCTCTGACGACAGCCGCCATAACCCAAACAAATTTAAGCTATAATTCAAAGGCTTATTGAAGTTCAAGAACTTCATGAGGCAACGATTGGTGTACTGCATAAGGACCATACTCCTTTTTGACGCAAATAAATGGCAGATCCACTAAAATAGTGGAATGAAAAAACGGATTACTATTACCAGATTCGCACAGGTTTCAAAGATACAAATAATATCGAGGAATTGAGTTTTTTTTTTTAACAAAAACTAAGTTTTATTTCTAATATTTTAAAGATTCAGGGGTACAATAATGATTTCCATGGGCACATTGTTGTAATAGAAGTTTAAGAAAGGCCCTCTTTCCGCAAATTGTCTCTTAATTTATCATAATAATCTTTTTAAAAGCTATATCAAACGCTATATTTGGGTTTTGATACGAGAGGCTCTCCTGCACTACTTTTATTCCATTAACTTCATATTTATGGCTGTTGTACGTTCTCATTTCAAATCTCAACTTTTTGGTACCGAGTATCGAAAGTATTGAATATTTTTTAAATCAGCACCGAGTATCAATATAAAGTACATCACTAAATGTGCGAACCCTCTACTCTGAAATTGCTTGATTTGCAAAATATTTTTGATTATTTTTGAAAAATACTAAACAATTTAGATTAGAATTATAAAATAAATTCAAGATATGTAATATAAATTATTTGAATAACAAGTTTTAAGTTCTTTGATAAAAACTTTGTATCTTTTAGATAGGTTTTTGTGTTAAGCGGAGCGCCAGCACAAAAATTTTGTACGAAGTTGTCGAACTTATTTAAAATTGAGAGTCCCCAATTTAGTTAAAACTTTTTTGTACATTTCCATTTTTAATTTTCACCACCTCGCATAAAATTTCCGTCAATTTGCAAAATTCATTTGAGTTGTAGGTAAATGTTTAATCCTTTTAAGAGCGCGCTTGCGGCGTCACATGTTCCATTTCGTTGTATTATGAACTTTTCGTTTTATTTCATTTTATTTCGTTCATTTATTCGCTTATTATTCCTTCATTTATTTAAGCCAACACCTCTGGCATTTTATCGAACAAATTCACTGGAAGTTGCTTGTTCGTCAAACAAATGAACTCATCGTTGCAGAATTCGTTGGGGTTTCCCATGTAATTTGGCAATGTCAGCTGGCAACAGCAGAGTAAAAAGGGAGGAGAGTAAATAAGGGTGGTGGCAGGTAAACCAGCGCTAGTAGCTCAAATACAACCGGAAGGCAGCAAGAGTAGTAAAATTTTCAGAAATTAATTGATGCAGCTGTTCGTTAAGGAAAATGCAGTGACTGGTTTTCATTCTGTATTTTAGCACAGCAGTAAAGCAGAAATGAAAAAACATTCTTTAAGGAATACAAATATGTGCTATTGCGTATTTCCGTCGAATTGTTTAACGCCACGTGTTAGTTATTTATTCATTTAGGTGCTCACATTCATATGGATGTCATATTAGTAAAATTGCATACAAACACAGGGCTGTGAACAGAATTGGTTTCAGGAAGACTGCACAGAATTTCACTACCTACATGTGGCAATTTTCTTGAATTCCATTTAATATGAACATCGACTGGATGAAATCAAATTGATTTTCTCAATATCCTGTTAAATATTTATTTAACACTAATTAATAGGTGACAGCGTCGCAATACAGAAAACGACAAAAACAATTAAATCTCAAGTTATTATGGTTTATATTAATTTTTAAATTCGTCAACTAGCTGTTTTTAAATGTCGCTAGGCATTCGAGAAGTATTAGAAGTAATAATCGATTTTTCGATTTTTTTTAATAAAAAATTATTGAGAAGAATACGTTCAGAATATGTACATATATCGATCTAGTTCTTACGACATGTGCTATGCAAATCTGATCTTATTTTTATTTAGAAGATTGCTTTAAATTATTGCATTTGACAGAGATCTTGTGATTTGGATTTTTTCGAACAAATTAGCATGGTTATAATTTTTATAAAAAAATCGTGATTTATTTTTTCTTATGATTTCTATTTTTGCGATAATGTTTTTTTTATCAACTTTGATCGTTCATTTTTAATTTGTTTTCGATAACATTTAATCGATATTTTGTGATTTTTATTTGTGCGAAGAAAATAATCGTTATTCGGGGATTACAACTTTTCCGATAATATTTGATCGATATTTTGTGTTATTTATTAATTTGATCACATAAAATCAAATCATGATTAACTCATTATTTTGCAATTTTTTAATTTTCAATTTTCTTTTTTTCGATTCAATCGATATTTTGTGATTTTTAATTTTTCGATCAATTCTTTTCGTTAATTTTTAATTTTTTATTTATTTCGATCAAATTTAGTCGATATTTTGTACCTTTTATTTCTTCGGACAAAAATAATCGTTATACTTGGATTCAAATTTTTCCGATCACATATTGTGATTTTTATTTTTTTGATCATGATTAATTGTTATACTTTATTTAAAAATTTTCCGATCATATTTGGTCGATAACAGAAATCATATTTGGACGAAAAAAAAACAAACAAAAAATATTAATCGAAATCAAAGAATTAAAAAAACAATCTTCTTTCTCACTGACTTTTTCGTAAAATTTTCGGTAAATTGTCGAAAACCAGTTTGAGCCACACTTTCCGCGTTTTCATCGTGCCTTTTAGAAATATCGGTGCCTTATATAAAATCATATAAGTTTTTTGCAAACCGAACTTCCTATTAATGCAGAAACTTTTCGACGTCATTTATTTCATGAAATAACTTTTTTGTTTCTTTAATCAGCTGCATTCGATCAACGATATTTTGTTTCTGATCTTCAAAACATTCTGTTGACTTTTGCTATTGGGCATGACGTTTATTGCCGAAATATAAGGAACATATTAAATAAGAGTCGAAAGTCTTTTTGGCAGTTAATCTTCGACCATTTTTTTTGAACAAATATGGACTAAATATTCCAGGAATTGAATATTAGGAATACAGTAGGGGATTACCCTTTATAACTACTCGCTCTTTACATTGCTTGCCCTATGAGAGCGAGTAATGGAAAACTCTCTTTCATCTCCCAATAATAATTTTAAATTCCCCTCTCAACCGAGCAATAGGGTAGTTTTGGAGAATCTTCCCGCAAAATCTCCCAAAATGAGTAAATTATATATCTAATAAGCGAGCAATGAGGGAATTTTTGAGAGTCATATTTATGAGAGCTCTCATAAAAACCGCATGCACGAGATTACTTTAGTAAACCAGTAAAATAAGTTTTTTGAAAGAGATAAGACTAGAACCAACATTCACAATTCGACAATATTCTCTTTGACAATGAATAATGATAGACCGCGCCCAGTATGACCATCCAAAGGCATTACGGATGGAAAACAGATAGATATAAACTAAAAAATTTATAATATGATTGGGCTTTCAAAAACAAAAGTTAATTCAAGAATGATAGAATACAAGAATGCGTGATTAATTTGAAAATCAGAGAGTAACGTTGTTGTGACGTCACACCAGATTTACCAGTGGAGAGAAATGAGAGGAAACACGTTGGTCTACATGTTAGAAAGAATACACACTAAAATTGTTAAGCACGTTGGAAAGAATACACATGATTCCGAGTATACATACATACACGGTTTTCGTAAACAAAATCTGTTATGACGTAGAAATTCTATCAAAATTTTCAACAGAGGGTTACCCGTACCACAATCTGGGCCACTTCTGCATTTATTTGTATTTATCTCGTCGTTAAATACGATAGAAAAATGCGTTGGATTCAATAGCTACTGACGATGAAAGCATAGTCTCATAGTCTGTGTAAAAAAAAAACCGATATAGTAGCGAGCTCACTACAACCAAAAAAAAAGCAAATGTAACTCTTAGCAAAAAATTATGGCTAGAATTCGAAGGAATTTTATTGATTGATTCGAAAACTCGTAACACAACATTTACAACCAGAGAACGCAACGGACGTTAAAAAAATTACTTGAGTTTGTTTTTTGCTCCCAAAGTAATTGTTTCTTGTTGAGATTTATTGGTTGGAAAATAATCGTTATTCTTAGAGTTTTATATTTTGTTCAGAAAATAAAATTTATTTTTGTGGGCATTTGCTTTGAAAATCCCCACAAATTAAGTTTTAATTAAACAACGATTATTTTCTGAGCATTTCAATTTTTTTTTATTTTCATTCTTTGAAGTAAATATAATTTCATAACCCTTCAGTTAATTCTGAACAATGATACCTTATTTTTTTTCAAAATAGAACGTTCTTGGCAGAAAATGACTTTAATGTAAATGCTTTCTTGTAAAATTGTAGAAAATGACCAAACATGAAAATTTAAAAAAAAATTGTGTAAATTTCAGATTGATTGCAATTTTTTTCACAGACTCAAACTATTTTCGCATAAGTCATTATTGATCTAAAAAGTGTCAAAATTTTTCTTTTGAAAGATTTGGTATATCTAAAATAGCTAAAAAATTAAAAGAAACAAAGTTTGTTTTGTAGCCGAGCTCATTCCAAATTGGTTTTTTAATAAATAAGTTGAGAATTTGAGTGTGTTTGGAAATTTTCAAACACATTTTAGTGAACAGCTCGACTAGATCTACGACCTCTACTAGGTCACTTGTTAAGTGAATTTTCACTGTAGCACAGTGTTATTTACATAACACTGATGATGGGAAGAGTTCAGACAATTTTTTGAAGCGCTGTGAAAAACGCATTGAATTTAAGGAAGATTATAATGAAAAGGAATTTTATTTCTTTTTTTAGTTGAGGCCACAAAGTTGTGCAACTTTCTACGTACATCTTTGTATAAGCGATTTCCTGTTCGAGTGCTTAAGATTTTCTCTTTGATAAACAATTATCCTTAGCACGAAAACTCGTTCTAATATTGTGCTTTGATAATCAGTTTCTTAAGCTAAACAAGCATATTATATCTAATTCGATTATGTAACAGTTAATTAAACGATGCAATTAATAGCTCCAACTCGCCTTCGCTAGTCCTCTGCAAATATGCTAAGTGGCGCTTATGTAAAGTTATTTGTTGCGTTACAACAAAAGCGATTATTGTATGTATGTTGTTGTTATTGCCTTTAATGAGCTACTCTATGTATGTGCAATATGCTTGAGTGACTGTGACAATTAATTAATGAAATATATATGTAAGTATGTATGTATGCTTGCGTGCTAAAGACAGTGTTGCCGTGTTGACAATTTTTTTTAACTAATACTATTATTTTAGTTATTTGGTAATTTTTTCTAATTCTTAGAAAACAAGTTAAGGCGCTGCGTCGCAATGAACAGACATTATGCATCGTTCCTTTTTAAATATTAAAAAATGTCATAAAATTACATTTTCTTAACTTTAAAAACCTTTTTACACATCTTATCATATTGCTAAATTGATAATACTTGGTTCATCTGTAGTGCGATTCACTAACTTATTTTAAAGATATTCGATTGATTTACTCAACTTAACCAAAATTTTAACTACCCTGCTATTCAGCCGTAATTTTTTTAACGATTTTCGCATTCGCTGAATCAGCTGTTGATGTTAGCTAGTCGATGACCGAAAACTAAACGACAACAAATTTGATGTTGTTATCTCAATCGAGAAAAGTGAAATTAGTGATTTCAACTTAAATAAAAGATAAATTTAAAATTCAGTGATTTGTTTTCTTGTAATTAAAAGAGGAACATTAAATAATGTCGTTTGAATATTAGGCATATGATTTATCATGAGGTGACGATTAACTCCAAACATGGTTGAATACCCAATTTCTCAGCTTAACAATCAAATAAGAGGCTCCAGAATAACAGAAAAATCGACTGAGAAATAGGTAGCTCGTGTAATCTTTCATTCTGTAGGCAATTTTAAAGTTTACTTTTATATTGGTAGGTTCTAGCGGCTTTCTGATTCTTCGCAACTGGTATCAATGCTATCAATAATGACCCGTAGGTGAGCAAAGGGGAATTTCCATGAGCTAGTTATCCGTAAGCCGGCATTCATCGGGTAACGGATGCAATCAATGATTCGTTGTTTCACCAGAAAGTGAGGTTTCCTATGACCCAAGTGGAACGCCAATCTGCTAAAGAAATGTTTGCTTCGGCGTCGTCTCCCTTTGTGGGAGGCTCTATTGGAGCCGTCGATTCCACGCATATGTATAACAATTTTGCCACCAAAGAATCATGAGGAGGCTTATGCCAACCACCACATCTACCATTCAACTAATATGCTAATGGTAAAATCAAACTTTTATCAAGGATCCATGTATAAAAACAGAAATATAGTTTAGTTTTAATATATACATAGATAAATAATTATAATTAAAAATAAATAAATATATGTATGTAAATCCTAAATAAGCTGGACCACAATGCGAAGTTTGAAAACGAGAACCATGGCATATTTGCATGTGATTCCGGCTATTCTTTGGAGTCGAGCTGATGACTATTCTACCAAATCACTCAGAGGAAAGCCCGAAATTCTGCTGTAATGGAACATTGCAATATATAAAAAGAATCATAAATGTTTGTAGTTTGAAATTAACCAGTATATTATTTCACTTTAATGAAATATAATAAAAATGCTCAAATTTATATTTGGCAGAACGCATTCGTTTGTTTTTTCTATGTTCCTCTTTGTGCTTTTCGCTCATTTTGACATTTAGTTTGATAGAGACGCCACTCTTTACCACTTTGAATAAATACAACGAAACAGCTGTTAAGTGTCGTTAAGAATAAGTTAGTGAATAGCACAATCGTTAGTGCAAACGGCAAATATTGCCGTCAAAAATAACAATTGTTGCACCGTTTAAAGTTAGTGAATCGCACTACTGACGTGGCTAAGAACTTAGGTGTTTTGTTTATTCCAGGTTCAATTTTATTATTTATTATCACTTATTTAATTGTTTTCGTATGATAGTTAATTTAAATTATACTTTACTCCCTATATTAATTTTAAATGGCTGTTCTTAATTAGTGTTAGACATTACTGAATAAATAAATAAAATAAATAAATATTTGTCATTTCTCCTGACACCGGGAACAAAAAAAAGTCCAAAGTATTTCTTTCTGTTCCAGTTTCTGTTTCTATTCTTTGTGACACCGCGCCTTTACACTTCATCGCAATGTATTGTGAAGCAATTGGGCACTATGATATGAATCCATTTTTTTTTACGGAAATCCCAAAAAATAAAAGTAAGAGAAGTTCTTCATACGACCGATCAGCAGTTACTTGATGCCGTTTCTCAGTATTTACCATCTGTTTGTTTTAAAGGCGAGCTGGCAAATCTGAAGTAGATATTAAATACTTACATATATTAGAAATTCATTTAATTTCGCCTCAACCTCCGTCGTTTTACCGTAGAGGAAATAAAATATCTGTGTTAAAATCGTTTAGCGAATTAATCGACACATTCAAAATAAAACGCGTTTCGCTGTAATTTAAAAAAATGGTATAATGTAATCAACAAAACAGATGACAGACAGCCTTAATGCAGATTAACAAACTTAATTTGAATCAACTCTTGAATAGTCCCTAAACAGATGTTGCAACTATATGTGTGTAATCAAGTTGAAGGTTGTTTGTATTTACAATTTTACAAAGAAATTCAGTTAACTATAAGCACACTTCGTCACCTTTTGTAGACATTTTTTTCGTTTTCCAATGGCAAACTGTTTATGGTGTTGCCAGAAATCGAACACATCCTTGGCTATTTCTACAAACTATAATAATTTTGTATATTTTACATCGAGTTTTTAACAGATTAGGTTTCGGACCTAATAGCGTTTAAGTTTTTCGATTCTTCCGTCCTTTACCTTTTTTTTATTTGTTTATTTTTTTCAATAACATTCAATAACAGATTTAGTCTATCCTACCTTTAGAATTGCCCACTACTCTTTTAAGCGAAGAAATGTCTGTACTGAAAATTCGTCCATTTCACACTTTCACTTCGAAGAGTTGGGCCGTGTATAGTTTATATTATGTATATGGACTTTGCCGCCTTCTCGCGGTTTTCGTTGGCAATTAAGCAGGCATTGAGCATGGAGGATTCTTTTAAGGAATAACAGTGGAGGAAAAAATGTTGACGTAAAATTTGCCTTAGTATCGGTGTTCGCCAAAATTACTTGGTATCGAACAAAAAATATCGAATATGTACTTGTATTTACTCGTATCGTTTTATCCTTACCCACAGGCTCAATCGGCAGTTCACACGTACACTTGTTTCGGTTGTTTAGGCATTCAACACAACAAAGCTTCTTTGAACGCGTGCGTTTGGTTTTCCCTGAAACGATGTTGTCGTCTGTTAGGATGAAATCTAAATGCGCATTCGAGCTTACTAATGCAAATTAACTCTGTTCGTTTGCAGCGCCTTTTATTTTCATAAAAAATATTTGCATTTAGGCAAACAGAAGTTAACAGAAAATGATTTCATTAACAACTTATCAAACTTTTTATTGAAAGAACAAATTTATCTTTCTAAAATTTAATAAATTTGATCAACAATAATTTTTGAGAAATTTCCATATGGCAGCGCAAGTTTGTTTTTTTTTTACTTAGGATCGCAAATTTCAAACTTTTTTTCTCAGGAAGTACAAAAAACAAATCTTGAAAATTTCAATATATTTTGAGAAGAGTTGATGTAACCAGCATGAATTCTGAAATATTAAAAAAAAATTTTTTTTTCGAAAATATAAAATTTGACATTTTTCATACAATTTTCTTCAAATTACTTTTTTTTTGTAGGAGTAATGGTTTTCAAGAAAAATTTAAAAAAAAGTATTTTTTTTTCAAGTTTTAAAATTTTCCATCGCGAATGTCTTGCAAAATAAAAAAAATTTTACAAAACTACAGAGTTTAAGAAAAACTAGGACCTATCATTTCCCTTTCCTAGGAAACTGCACTTATTATAATTTTAATAAGTTTTTTTAACTGATGGCAACCCTCTCCAAAAGTATTTTTGAAAGTAAGTTATCTTAAAAACATTAATTTTTAAGTTCGGCACTCATATAGTGTCATGCCTTTTTTAATTTAACTTTAATTGCATATAAACAGGTGGCAACCTTTATTCAAAACATTTGCGGAATGAAACTTTATTCAGTCATTTTATTTTAATATCAATCTTGCAACATTTCATTTATTGTTTTAATTGCATGCAAACTTTTAATAAGGTGGCATCTCTATTTAAATAATTGGTTCAATGTAACGGTAACCCTTGTAACGGACTATCTATGTGATCTATAAAGTCTTATTTTTTAGCTAGTTTTTTCAACAATAAACTGGTTTTAGCCTTGGAAAATGGCAACACTGCCACCCACCTCATTCTGCAATGACTTTTATCTTTTTCCTCAGCTTAAAGACCAGCTCAGGGATAGGCGATTTGAAAAGGATAACCAGGTGGTAGATACTATAATTAGAATCCTTTTGGGAAAGTCAAGATAAAGATGTTTTTCTAGTGGAATTAACGTCCTTTGAAAGCATTGGACTACATGGTTTGAGTTGTCAGCAGTTTAAATATGTTAAAAATTAAATAAAGTTTTAATAAACATATGTGTGTATGTATGTATTTTATTTAGTAAATGTCACCGCGTATGAAAACCACAAACAAGCAAACAAATTGACCAACGAACATATCAGACGTCAATTTGTCTGCCTGTCACCAGAGTCAATTGTCAATGACAAGTAGATTACACAATTTATGAGTGTGCGTCTGCGTGATTGACTTGTTTAATAACTCGATTAGGGAAAATACTTAACGGACAATGGCATGGGAATGTGAATAAAAATACATGAATAAATTTAATGAAATTTATTTCAAATAGCTCTCATTACTATTAAACTTTAATAGTCATAACAATAACCGTAGCAATTAGCTGTTCAGGTTAAACGTATGGGGGCAGCTCTGTTAACGATAATTGAGGCCATACCATAATACCACAGTCAAATCCGTAAGTGTGTATTAAATTTGGTCTTTCGCTATAAACTAAGAAGGTCCGAAGCTTTTTTGTTATTTTGAAAATTGATTGATTTTGTAAGAGAAGAACGGCGATGTCCAAAGCACACTCAAATTGTGGAGGGAACTTTTCTCCACTTTGTTAAATGGTGACGTCAGGAGAAACGACTAGCCATCTAAAAATGGAATATCAATTTTTCGAAAGTTAGGACCTTTGAAGACACTGCCTTGACTTTCTAAAAACTTCTATATTACTTACAATGTGGAAATTATTAAAACCCTCATCAATTTATATCTAGGAATGCAGCTTTAGTATCAACACTGATGCTGTTGCTTTGTGCCCGCCCTTTAGCAGAAAGGACTTCGTATACCGCGTGAACAAATAACTTAATATTTTTTTGATAAAAGACGAGAGGCTCTTCAGGTTCGAAATATTGATTTAGGTCACTCGTGTGCCTTCCTGCCTGCGAGTATTTTTTAAAACTCATTCAGGTGAACGAGCTATTATTCAGCATTGGACAGCAATAGAATCAATAAAATTTCAGCCTCATACAGCTTTATTGTTAAAAGCCCGCTCGGACCTAAAGGCTTGCACCGGTTTCTCACAAAACCGGCAATGAATGAAATATGACACTGTAGATGACACAACGCCAAAATTGTATTGTCTTCAAGTCAAAACTGCAAACAACAAACAACCCACAAATTAGCCACTGACTTTCGTGCTCGCTCACGCTGCAATTGTAGTAAATAAGTTTGAAAGTAGTTCACAAAAAAATGAGTTCTTAAATCAGTCTTATCTTCAATTTCTCTTTCGTCCGAACTGTTTCACTTCTAACTTTTTCCTCAATATAAAATTTAACTGGGAATTTTTCGATTTCAAACATACTTTTCCCTTATCGGCAAAACTAATTTCGTGCGAAAAGAGTAGCCATTTTCGCAAAAAAACGCAAAGATTTCGGTTGGTAGATGCACACAACCAAAACCAATAAGAGTTCTAAAATATTTAATCAACTAGTTTTGAAAAGAATCTCGATCAGCAACATCTCAAATATGTTTAGCTATACTTAATTATTTCTAATTACTACTACTAACTTTTACTAATTTCTACTAATATTTTTTCTAATGCTACGACTAATTACTACTACTATTTTTACTAATGCTACTACTATTTTTACTTATTTCTACTACTATTTTTACTAATACTAGTACTAGTTATGATTACTATTTTACTGATTTCTACTACTATTTTTTACTAATGACACTACTAATTACTACCACTATTTTTACAAATTTCTACTACTATTTTTACTAATGCCACTACTATTTTACAAACTTCTACTACAATTTTTACTAATGCTACTACTAATTACTACTTTAAATTTTACTTTTTTTACTACTTCTAATTGCTAATTAGTGCTATTATTTTTACTAATTTCTGCACTAATTTAACGAATGCTACTACTAATTACTTTTACTATTTAACTAATTTCTACTACTATTTTTACTAATTCTACTACTATTTTAAAAATTTCTATGAGTATTTTTATTAATATCACTACAATTTTTGTAATTTATTCTACTAGTAGATTTATTAATGCTACTTCTAATTACTACTACTACTTTTTCTAAGCTCACTACTATAATTTTTACTTTTTTTTTTACTACTATTTTTACTATTTCTAATGCTAATTAGTACTATTATTTCTACTAATTTCTGCTATAGAAACTATATATAAAACTAATTACTATTTCTACTACTATTTTCACTAATGCCACTACTAATTACCACTACTTCTGGCTCGCGCACTAAGGTGCACACCTGTTTTTTGGGTCCTCAAGCTGGATATAAGGCTGAAGAAGGCAACGAAAGAACTGTAATACGGGAAGTTTATCAATCAGTTGATTTTTGCGAATAGTATTTTTATGACAGAAGTACAATCGGAGATTTACCATCGCCTACAAAGTGGCTGACCGCTATTAGAACTGCTTAATACATTCTACCTGTTCTTTATCCTACATTAGATGTGCTGGTATTTGCTAAACCCTTACTGAGCTGAATTGAATACCATAGAAATAAGCGGAGCTCGGAACTAATTAAAATAAACTATACGAGTCCAAGCGAAAATTTACAATTTCAATAACACTGTGCACTCTTAGTCTTCGCAAGCTTCACAATATATGTTAAAGGCTTCCCTTAGCTACACAATCGACAACATCCACTGCCTCGTTTGCATCACCTAGTACATTTTTGCTTAATTTAATGCCAATCCACACTCCCCCGTATTTAGTTGGGTCTGCCATGTTCAGAACGGCGGCTTGTTGCTGGCAAGTTTGTACCAAGTCATAGCCAATTAACATGTACCGCAATCGCTTTCGAAAATCTTCCACATCACTGCAACTAGCGACAAAGTTGGTTCGCTTAAGTGGCATGTTGGCACATTGCTCTCGGCGACCGTTAATTTATACGCGAACTCAAGCAATTATAGGACCAAAACACACGCATTGCCACGCACGCGCCTTCATTAGCTTGGTTTATCCGCTTGGTAGATCTGTGAATAGTTTCATTAGACCACAAAGTCGGGTTTGAGTAAATATTGGCAGTATTTAAGTAAAGTAGCGACGACCACAGTCAAAATTGCATTGAGAACTTAACGAACGCAGTCGCTGTATAATCCAATTTAACGAATTAGTTTGATGAAAGTGCAAAACTTTAAAGTGCCAACAACTTTGCTAAGGCAGCTTAACTAGGCAACAATTAGAGATTGCAATAACATTGCGGGAAAAGCGTGTGATGGAAAGTTGCCAACAAAAAACCAAAAAAAAAAAAAAAAAAAAAAACTGTTCAAAAGTCACTTGCACGCTGGCAGAGTTTGAAATGGAATTTTATTTCGAACTACGTACATGGTTAGCATCCTCTTACTCCTGCCTTCACACTTTTTTCAATTTCTGTCAATTTCAAAACAAACAAAAAATAAGAAAGGACAACAAATTGTCACAACATTCTGTCGAAAGCTTCCAGTGACAAGCTCACTTTATTCATTTTAATTTATTTATTGTGCTCTAGTTTATGGCTATACATAGAGCTATTGTGGATGAGTGTAAATTTGTTTTTATTTTTGTTTTTGTTTTTTTTTCTTGCTGTGGCTGGTCATGTTTGTTTTCCAGCTCTTTCCTTTTCTATTCCATTCATTTTGGTCAATTATGCGCAGAAAAAGCGCACACAACGTTGACTAAAAACCACCACAACGGTGGTGGCAAAAGCAACAGTAAATGCCACCAACAACAATAATGGTAAGAGCGACAACCTACAGCAAAAGCAACAGCCAGTCATAAAGGAAACTTTTTAATGCAATTTTCGTGAACAAGTTGCGATTTGTTGTCATAGCACGAGTGTTTTGCTCTGGCAAATCAAAAAACAAAATATATGTATATGTATATTGTAATAATAAAAAAGTTATGTGCTGCTGAAACCAGGGGAGAGCCCAGTAAGCAGAAACTGTCGAATTTCTAGGAAATCCTAAAATTCGTACAAAATCGAGAAGAACCTAAAGTTAGGTTAGGTTAGAACGGCTAGCAACGTGCTAGATTTCGGAGGCCCACGTGATGAACCACCCAATTTGTCTTATAGAGCACAAGAAGTCGGGATTGTTCGTTGAGTTAAGGTGGGTTAAAACACTCCGAAAAGTATTTATTGAAGAGCTCCCGAAACTTCATCATGGAGGTGCGCGGGCAGTAGCTTATGCTGGGGAAGTTTGTAATTCCTGTAACTGGGCTATTCCCGTCCGTGGTGAGCAAGCTGGGTCGAACGGCCGAGTATTGAGGATGTTATTTACGCCCAAGATCAGGGTTACGCAAGGCAACTGGAATCACACTAGACCCTAAGCTGAATTGAAAAACTAATATCGAAGATAGAGTGAAAAAAGCGAGTATTGCCTGTAAGCGGCTTTTTGAAAATATACCTTTGAATATATAAATTTTGTCCAAATTTATGCAATGGGTCCCTGTCGCAAGTCAAGCTTAGTTGAGCGTAGAGAGCAGGGTACGTTGGGGGGACGGGGGTATTGAGACCATACCCTACGCATGCCCTAAATGTTGTAATACATATCCTGCCTTCTTATAATGTATTCTGCTTCAGTATCAGCTGTAAGGCTCGGAGCATTGAGCCTGTAGAAGGTAAGGAAGAAAGCGCATAGTAAAGTTCTTTTTCTCTTATACTCAATGATCAGACTACGAACTGATTATATGCAGCCAGAAATACATATATCTTCATATACCCTTTCCCATCCAGACCGCACTGGAATAGAAGCTTTGATATGTCTGTGTGGAATTGTCACATACACTGACGGCTGTAAGATGAAACAAGGTATTAGGCCAGGGGTGTTTTCAGAATACTTGGAAGAAGGGAAATATTATCATCTGGCGCAATGTGCCAGTGTTTTCTAAGCAGAAGGTTTTGCTATCGCTGTAGGATTTCAAGCCTTAGAGCGTAACTGCTTTGGTAATTTTCAAGATGAGCAAGTAACCATCTTCGCAGATAGCAGGGCGAGTCTGCAACCAGCTCTCAATATATTTAATTTGAATTCCTGTGCATCGCAATATCGCTGGAAACGATACAGCCGATCAGCAACCCGGAGAGGGTTCAGTGACAGTCTTCAAACGAAGTGCCCATTTCAGCGCCAATAGGATTAATAAACAGAATCATTTCCCTCCACTACCTACAGTAGTATCATAGTGCTAGGATGTTCTCACAGTGTACTGGCCTATATCGGAAATCACACGAACACATTGGTATTCCCAATGAATATCGCAGAAGCTGCAGGTATGAAAATGAACGATATACAGTCGAGCACCTTCAGTGAATATGCCTGGCACTAATGAAGAAACGTAATGCCACTCTGAGGACATTTGAGTACACCTCTTTGCTGTGGTAGTTGGTTTTAACACCGAGGTTCTATGGTATCAAAACAGCACTCAGTTGTTAATTGGACATTGAGTTCTTTCGTCGACATTCTAACCTAACCTAACTTATTGAAAAATAGTTTTCCCGTAATGGCTAGCCCACAACAGGGGTAGAGATAGTGTTCCATGCTCTCCACTTCCTCCTCGCCCCTGCAGCTATGGTAGAAAATGATGGTTAGGTATGCCATCCTATCGCTAATTATTACTCTGACTAGTTATTAGTCTGGGAGAGGAGCGGTCAAGTTGAATGAGGGCCTTGGTTCGCTTTACAACAACATTTGGCCAAACTTGTTTGTCAGGTAGGTTATTTTATTCACCTTGTATTTACCTTCTAGATGGGTGCAGTCATTAAACTTTGCAGGAGGTAAGAGATATGATCCCGTCACGTGAGCAAAATCTATCATGGATATTTTCATCCTTTTCCTTGCTAGCCCATCGTATGGAATATCCCAGTTGTATGGAATATCTCAGCCAATCCTTTTTTAATCATGCTAAAAACTTCATGATCTGCGATCTTCACCGATTTTCCTTTAGCATATGTTTGTTCGAAGTTATGTTGCAATTTTGTATACCTGAAATAGGGACCTGAAATTCTTTGGTTTCCCATGAGAGGCCGTTCCTCCTTTTGGTAGAAATACCATCTTCGCATTTACCCTCTCATGTGGCTAGGGTTACGCAGGCTGTGACATGGAGAAGTATTTGAGCCACATCATCCTTTGAAATGGATGTTCTTGGAAATCTCCAGCATTTCAGTACATTATGATGTTCGGCCCCTGTTAGGCTTCTGAATTGAGTTGTTTTGCCAAGATTCGCGTTGCACGCTCTTTATGACCTTCTTGAAAGTATTGAGTGCGTCCTTGTAAGGTTCCCATAAACCTATTTTCTTCGCTTGGTTAAAGAGCATCGAGCTGTTTGTCCTCGGTATTAACATCTCTGGATTTCACGACTGAATTATCTATTTTTCCTTTTGTATAGGTCAACATATACAAAAAATCAATAAAGCTTTCGCAAACCCGTCTCGTTATTTACCTATTTTGCAATGTTTTATTTAATTTTGTATTTGAAGTTTCAGTCTTTCAGATAAGTGATAACCCTATTCAAAAATATTTAGAAATCAAAGGTTTCATATATACTAAATCTCTGCGGTTTAGTACTCATATTGTAATATGTTATTTATGTTATCAATTTAAACGAACTAAATGGTTAAAACAGCTGGCAATCTTGAACAAAATGATTTTCGAAATTAAGCTTTCCTAAGACTTTTTGGTTTTATATTGCAATATATCATTTATCTTACCTAAATATTTCGACAGGCAGCTCTTTTATAAACGTATTACGTTTGATACCCTGATTGAAATAACTAATTTATGATATGAGTTTAATTAAATTAAAGTTTTTAACCATTTAGCAACTACCTTTTTAATCAGTCGGGTGTTAGAGTGAACAAATCGAACTCGTTTTCGATTTTTAACGAAACTAACGGGCAGCAGTTAATTTTTATGTATACACTTTCGTATTGTACGTACATTAAATTTCTTATTTGTAGATAACGAAATTTGTAAAAATGTTTTTGTTCGTTTTTTTATGTACATTTTATCTACACTCCTCTATGGCCTGTGACAAAAAAAGCGCCACTTGGTTGCTTAATTGGTTTCAGTGCAAAAAAAAAATTAAATAAGGTTTATAAATTTTCGACTAAAAGCAGTTTTTGTCTGCTGGTTGGCATGAAATCCGCTGGAGTGCATTTAGGTACGTACTATATATTTTTTATTGTTATTATTTTTTATGTAACGGCACATGTATGTACGAGTATGTAACCGTGTGAGCACGTGACGTGCAAAAGAAACCAACTGATTGTTGACAAAGTTTGACAGTAAAATTGTTTTAATGGGATTTTTGCTAAAATTTGTTTTGAACAACACTTTTTGTGGCATGGACTTTTGTTTTGTCCGAATGCATTGAGTTTTGCGAAAAAGAACAAACAACAAGAAAAAGAAAAACACGCGTGCACCTAAGTGCGCGAGCCAGAAGTAAAATTTCGGGGCTGATACCACAAAGCGATAGAGAGTTAAATATGGGAGAGTGTTTTATAAGAAATCCTTTAAAGTTTGCTTGGGCCTAGCATTAGGGAAAATCGTGTTAGAAAATAGTAGAGAAAGTAGTGGCAAATAGGAGAGCATTATCAAAAATAGTAGAAGAAAGTAGGTAAAATAGTAGTGGCAATTAGTATTAGTATTACTAAAAATAGTAGTAGAAAGTAGTAAAAATATTAGTAATGTTAGTGAAAATAGAGAAAGAAATTTGTAAAAATAGTAGTAGTAATTCGTAGTAGCATTAGTAAAAAAGCAGTAATAATAAAAAGTAATAGTAGTGCAAATGGTAGAAGGTATAAGTAGTAGCATTAGTAAAAATAATAGTAGATTTAGTAAAAAAGTAGTAGCAAGTAGGAGTAGCATTAGAAAACATAGTACTAGAAAGTAGTGAAAAAAGTAGTAAAAATATTACTAGTGTTAGTGAAAATAGAAGTAGTAATTTTTAAAAATAGTAGTAGTAATTCGTTGTATCATTAGTAAAAATAGTAGTAATAATAAAAAGTAATAGTAGTAAGAAAGTAGAAGGTATAAGTGGTAGCATTAGTAAAAGTAATAGTAGAATTTAGTAAAATTAGTAAAAAAAAGTAGTAGAAAATAGGAGTAGCATTAGTAAAAATAGTAGAAGAAAGGAGTGAAAATAGTAGTGGTTATTTGTGAAAATAATAGTAGTATTAGTGAAAATAGAGGTAGAAATTTGTAAAAATAGTAGTAGTAATTCGTAGTAGCATTAGTAAAATAGTAGTAATAATAAAAAGTAATATTAGTAAAAATAGTAGAAGGTATAAGTGGTGACATTAGTAAAAATAATAGTATAATTCAGTAAAATTAGTAAAAAAAAGTAGTAGGAATTAGGAGTAGCATTACTGAAATTGGTAGTAGAAATAAATTAAAATAATAGTGGTAATTAGTAGCAGCATTAGCAAAAATAGTATTAGAAATAAGCAAAACCAGTAATAGTAATGCGTAGTAGCATTAGAAAAAAAATAGTAGTAGAAATTATTTATTAAAAATAGTAGTAGTAATTAGTAGAAGTAGCAGTGGTAGTCGTAGTTGTGGAGTAGTAATTGGTGGTAGCATTAGTAAAAAAGCAGTAGAAGCTAGTGGTAGCATTAGTAAAAATAGTAGTAGAAAATAGTAAGAAAAAGTAGTAGGAATTAATAGTAGCAGTAGTAAAAATAATTAGGAATTAGTAAAAATTAATTTAAAAAAATTGTCCCAAAATGGTCCCAAAATTTGTCCTCAGAACTAGTGCCGAAATGGCCGCGACTTCCGTGACGCAATGTAAAACATCGCTCTCACGCCGCCATAGAAGTTTTACTTCAAAAAATTATTATCAGATGCAAATGCCATGATTAAACCCTTTTAAGTTTTATTGTTCTTAAAAAAGTAGTATTTCTCAATGCAGTACTCGTTTTAAATAATTTGTTGCCTTGGTCTCAAATGTTTAACTGTACCAAAGTCCCATACGAAATTTCATTTCGAAGACGCTGGGTTAAACTCGTAGCTCAATGCAAATCACCGCTTGCGGATTTTCATGTGCCAATTAAATTAGCAATTTTTACGTTCACAACTAGGACTGCACGAAGCCATGTAGTAAACGTGAAGTGAAAAGGGTTATTTGGCCATTGAGACCACTGAATGAAAATCACGCAATTAGCAAATTGATTTCATTTAGTTTGCTGAAAATGGCATTCGTTCAATAGCCAAACCGGAGAACACTGAATTCCTACAAAGCAGTGCACACTAATGGCAAATGAAATTTAAAGGGGGGATGGGAGAGGTGTGCCAATATTATTACATGCATATATACTTACACTTTCAATGGGAATTCAATAAGTTCAAATTGTATAAAATGAGATTAGCCGATGCCAGCGCTTATACCAAGCCATCGCCCCGGCACTAACTAATTAAAATAATGACGAATAGTTGGATGGAACTATAGAATTTTTCAGAAAATATATTAAATGCTGAGTGCAACTGGCGGCAGTAAGACGACAAAACAAAACGCGAATAACTGCAAGGCTATGGAAAAAAGTGGGAGAAAAACTGTAATAAATGAAAAAAATCTTGAGAGGAATTATCTTCTTAGTCGTACAATACTTGCACACAGAAGTATGCACTCGTAGCGAACGATTTCTTAAGCAAGTATCATGAGAATGAAGTAAGTAAAAAAAAATTTAAAGCGGACAATAAAAAAATACAAAGGGAAAAGAGCCAGTAGCAGACAATCCGAGCGCTACAGTTTAAACCCCAAGTAGATATATTGCACTACGCGGCGTATGAGTAACCAACCCGAAGTGGTTGAGGGATAGCAGAGCGATGCTTACATTGGAGACTTTGGAGAATGAATGCTGGTAATCGAATACATACTTGGGATTACTGCTTATGTGTTTGTTTAATGTAGTACACACAATTCTAATTTTGCACGGTATTTTTACACCGTCTTTTTTCATACACGATTTAAAGCTATTTGATTGAGAATTTAAAGAAACATATTTTTAATAAGCATAATTTTTAAAAATTTTGTTAGGGAATTCCTCTATCTAATTAATTTTCAAAGAATATATTTTAGTGGTGTGATATCCGTTGTTTAAATATAGCGAACAGAGCTGTGTTATTTTCATCACCTTGACTTTTTTTAATTTTTAATTTATAAATTTTTGTTGCTCTTTAATTGTTACTAATTTGCTTAAAGAACTTGTTTACATACCTTTTGTTTTTTAATTTATATTGATTTCTTGTACGAGTTTTTCATTCGAAAACTGCAATAACTTCATATTTATGTTAGTTTTATTTTAAGAGTTGAATCACCTTAGTTTGTCTTGAATAAAATGTGAACTAATGCACATACAAATTTAAATTAATTTTATGCAGTCTCTTATAATAGGTTTTTTTGTAAGAATCATTTATTTTCAATATTTTTTTCAGGACTAGCCGCAACAGAACATTTCATTTGCTTTCCTCTTCCATTTATCCTGCTTTTCCTTTCTCTCCAACGAAGGTAGTGAAATTTAGCAACAAAATGTGGCATTTGTTCAGCCAAAACAGGACCGCAACTGTGAGGATAGGTAGAAAATAAAAATGAGCGATGAGAACTGAAAAGGGTTGTCGCTAATTCCAGTTATAACGACAGTGGTTGTTAATTGTGTGTGCCATTGGTGGCGTTCGTGAAGGTACCCTTATTCTCGGTTGAGAATTTAACTTGTGGCCTGGCTCTACGTAACGGAGAATATTCATTATAGTTGTGGAAGTGGAAACCCCTTTCTTAAACAGGCGTCCTTTTTTGGAGAAGATAGACAGTTTAATCCTTGAAATTGCCTAAGCTATTTACTTATAAATCATACTGAGTTTACTCATTCTAAGTCAATTCATTCTTAGCAAATTTCCGTACTACAAAACAGAAAATAGGGCAGTCGATTTTCACAAGCTTCTCTTGAGACGATTTTTTTACCAGTAAAATCATTCGCCCTCGGCAGGGGCAGGTAGTAATCAATTGGTGCCAAGTCTGGACTATGAGGTGGATGCATAAGAACCTCCCAAAAATGCATCGATTTTGTTGCGATTCAGCAGCATTTCCCAGATGGAAATTTGGGCCATCAGGTTCTTTTGCGTTAACCCTTGTGACACTCAAACATCGAGCTTCTTTTTCTATACAGCCCTATTTAAATGATCCCAAGCGGTTTTCTGTGCAATCTTTTGCTTCTGCGCAATCGAGACAGCACTCACATGACGGTCGGACTCGACAATATCCATAATTTTATCGGTGTTTTGGATAATTGGTCTTCCGGGTTCGAATTCTGCCCGGGGCAAGTAACATCCAAAGTTATAGAGAAGTTTTTTCTAATAGCCGTCGCCCCTCGGCAGGCAATGTCAAACCTCCGAGTATATTTCTGCCATGAAAACATTTCTCACAAACAACATTCGCCGTTCGGAGTCCGCGGAAAATTATAGGTCAAATTGTAGGTGAAGTTCGGCCAAAATCGCTTAAGTGTTTATAGCGCCAAATAAGTAAGTAAGTAAGTACAATGACTACTGTTTTTTCTACTAATTTTACTACTATTCTTATTAATGTTACTACTAATTAGTACTACTATTTTTTTAATTTCTACTGCTATTTGGACTAATGGTACTACTTATTACTACTACTATTTTGACGATTTTTTACTACTATTTTTATTTGTGCTAGTGCTAATTACCACCAATATTTTTTTCTAATTTTACTACTACTAATCACTACGACTATCTTACCAATTTTTACTACTATTTTGACTAATGCTACTTCTAATTAGCACTACTACTTATTTAGTAATGTCTACTACTGTTTTTACTAATTTCTACTACTATTTTTACCAGTGCTTCTACTAATTACCACTACTATTTTTACTAATTTCTACTACTATTTTGATTAATGGCACTACTTATTACTACTACTATTTTGGCTATTTTCTATTACTATTTTTACTAATTTCTACTACTATTTTTACTTGCGGTAGTGCAAATTACTTCTAATATTTTTTCTAATTTTACTACTATTTTAACCATTGGTAGTAGATACTTATTAATTCTACTATTTTTACTAATTCCTACTACTATTTTGGCTAATGATACTTCTAAATATTTCTATTTTTTAGTAAGTCTACTCCTGTTGTTACTAATTTCTACTACGATTTGTATCAATGCTACTATTAATTTTACTAATTTCTACTACTATTTTCATTCTAAAACTAAAAAACTAAAAACGATGCTTATAAAATTCTGCCCCATATTTAATTTATATATATAATAAAATTCTGCCCCATATTTAATTCTATATCTCTTTCTAGAGTCGCCACAGAAGTTTTTCTTCTGGCTCGCGCACTAGGTGTTTATATTAATGAAAGTTATAAAGGCTTAGTTTACTATGTACTGCATATCTTTTTTTTTTTACATGGTTTTGTTTAGAACGTCTCTACCGTGTAAAACCAGAATTAGATGTATCTGTTTATTGTACGTATGTGTACTTATATATTGTATGTCTGTGTGTCAGAGAAAGGAAAGTGTAGTAAAAGCAGTGAAGCTACCGAAGGCAGTGACAATTTATCTTTCACGGTCAAGTGATGCGTATAATTGAGTTTTCCACAACTTCCTGTTTATGTTTGCGAAAGTAGTAAGGCGCACATTGTCGGAAATGCAATACGTACATAAATCCATAGAACTGCACAAACATAGCTATCTATCTACGAAAAAAATTACTTTCACAGGAGTTGTGATAATGTTGCTGATCGGCACAGAACACTTGTAGAATATTAATGAATACCAAGAGCATATTAATGGTTATTGTCACTGCTCACTTACTGCTCATATGAAAAATAAACATTCATATACATTAGAGCGGCCATTGTGAATCAATTTTCGAAAGTCAAGAAATAAATACGGTATTATTTTCAAAAGTATTTGCTAATTCGCTTGGCGGGTTGAGCCGAAAAGTGACGGAATTGTAGTCTGAAATTGCGCGCCCTGAAAATTGAATTTTTTTTAAATTTAAGTAGGTAAACTCGTACGGCATTCGGTTTATATTACATGGAGAGTTGCCACTTGTTCAAAAAGTTATGGGCAATTACATAAATAATTTAAATCACATATTGATATATAACAACTGGATTTATCTGGATATGATTTGGCACATCTATTGTCTGTTATATGGGTTTTTATAACTACTAATAAAATAATTTAAAAAAAGGTTACCATCTGTTTATATGTAAGCTAAGTTAAGTAAAAAAATAAACGACATTTTACAATATCACCACCAAGCTACAAATTTTAAGGAAGCGAAATTTCAAAACTAATTTTTGAGAAGGTTGCCACCTGTTTCATAAATTAATTAAAATTATAATAAGTTAAATTAAATCCACATTTCACCATATGAGTGCCAAACTACATATTTGAAAAATGCGTAATCTTAAAAATAATTTTGAAGAAAGTTTTCACCTGTTTAAAAAATTACTTACAATTTTCATAAGTTAAATGAAATATGAAATTATTGGTCTCAAACAAAAAAGGGGTTTTTTTAAGGAAATTAAATGAATTTAATACGTGAAAGGAATTATCACGAAATGGGAGTGGAAGGAAGAATGGCAAAAAAATTAATTATGAAAATATATTTTTTCGAGTGTTGCCACGTGTTTAAGAACATAAATTTAGTGTTATTTGTATAACATTATTACTCTGAAACGAAAGAGTTTATACGAAAACAGGCTTGATGAGGGTTGCCATCCCGGTGATTTAATTTAATTGGCAAGGTAACGAAAATTTTACTATACTGGTGTCAATCGAAAATCGTTTAAGTAGGCTCTAGGAGAAATATATTCCCAGAGTAGAGAAATTGAAATTCGACCAAATTTATAAGATAAATGAAACATTACCATACTGGCTTGAACTGACTGAGGTTTAGGAAAACCTAATATCGAAAAAATTTGTAGGGGTTTCTCGCTGTTGGAAAATTAAATACAAATAAGTATACATACATACATACTTTTTTGATAGCTGTTCATAAAAGAGTTGCCACGTTTCCATAACGAAAGCAATTTCTCTTAATATAAATCCTAAAACAAACATTTATAGTAGTGTGTAAGTTTGTGTGTAAGTATGTTCGATGGATTTGTATAAAATTTGGCACATATGAAGCGTACAATCTGGGTCAAAAAATAATTGTTATTTTAGATTTATAAAAAAAAGAACAAATAAAAATTGCAAAAAAATTTATTTGAAAAATTTATTTGCGGTAAAATAAGAAATCGATTGATAGTAAGACATTTATTTCATAGCGAATTATTCAATGATAGTTTTAAGAAATAACTGTTATTTTCCCCACCTGTTACGATTCAATAAATATCTTTATTACAGTTCGACTTTTCACCATTCGCAAGACCAACCTACTTTGGACCTTTAAAATATCTTACCTACTTTTAAATCGATCTATCAAGTGCTCAGGCGAAGGGAAAGGCGTACGGGTAGACAGCTGTGGCTTAATCGATTTCTCTTTTCATGCCGAGCATTTGAGTATACATGTCTGTATGTATATATGGATACGAGGATATGACCTATCTCTATACCTTTAGGCTATTACAATAAAACCTTATGTGAGCAAAATTATAATACCCTTGTGTAAAAATGCGCTCGAATATAAAAATGTTAGAATCACACATAGTAGCACACCATGGCTTGGCCATCCGAATTGCATGAAAAATATAAAGTAAATTTGTGCGTGTGTGTGTATTTTGGTATGAGTTTGGTCCTCTACAAAAGTTAAACAAAATTCTATCCTGCACAAACAAATCGTTGCCAAAGTCTAGGTATTAATGCGCCTAAATATGCTGGCTAATCCTACACTGAAGCCCAGCAAACATTTATCTAAGTAACGTGAAGTAAGCTTACTATAATAAGCGTTAAATATGCATTTTTACCACGAGTAATAAGATCATTTTCCACATTTGGGAAATAAAACTTTTATAAGAGCTGAGAGCTCTACATCTGGAATCAAATGTTTGAACTTAAGTAAACAATTTTTTGCAGTAAAATTTCTTTAGCGCCATGAAAGTGATTTTTTACATTGCGTAACGCAAGTCGTATCGATATCGCGCGACGAAGGGTAAGACCATTTTAGAACCTTTCAGTAGTTCGGGACTGGTTCATCAATAACACTACTACTACTAATTGCTACTACTATCACATCTACTAATTACCAGTACTACTACTACTCGTACAACTTCTACTACTACTACTAATTACTACTACAATTTTTTAATAACGCTACTACATTTCCACACACGACTATTTCTACCAATTTCTGCTATTTTTACTAGTGCTACTACTTATTACTACAACTGTAAATAATAAATTCTACTACTATTGTTCTAATGCTAAACTGCTGATTACTTTCTCTATTCTTACTAATTTATACTACTATTTTCACTAATACTACTTTTAATTACTACTTCTATTTTTTTGCTAATTTCTACTTCTATTTATATTAATTTCTGCTACTACTTTTACTAATACTATTACTAAATACTACTACTACTCTTTTTTTAATTTCTACTACTATTTTTTTACAAATTTTACTATTAATTACTACTATCTACTCTTTTTACTTATTTTACTACTTTTTTCTCTAATTCTATAATTATTTGCTACTACTATTTTTAACAATTTCTACTATTGTTTTTATTTCTGTTACTATTAACTACTACTACTATTTTTACTATTGCTACAACCGCCCACTACTATTACTAGTGCTACCACAACTATTGCTACTACTACTCCATATTTATCTCTCTATATTTTTGTAGAATCAGCACAGAAGTTTTTTAAAATTATTTTTATTAAGTCCATAAGAAATTAGCGCAGAGTTACCGTTGATAATTTTCAGACAGTCTCAAGAAAAATGCAATTAACGAAATGAAAGCTGACTGTATTTTGAGTGCTTTTTTATGAAAATAAAAGAATGAACCTTAAATTTTAACTGTAACTCTAAGTGTATCTGCGAAATAAAAATTAAAAAAAAAAGCAATCAAAACCAATCCAAAACGAAATAAAGTTATGCAGGTATTATAAAATGTTTTCCCTGATAGAACGTTCCGCTCTTCAATTTATAAATAAAAGTATCAAACAGTTCATTTCGCTCAGGAACAAGCTATATTATGAAGAGGGTTGCCACCTGCTTAAAGAGTCTAATTTAATTAAATTATACACGAGTTATTGAAATATTAAAATATAGGTGCCAAACGATTCTTCTCGGCAAGAAGGTTCGTAGCTAGGTTTAAGAGGGTTGCCACCTGTTTGAAAAGTCGAACTAAATTATATTTGACACAAGTCATATGAAATATGAAAATATGAGAACTAAACTATTCGATTCGCTGAGGTGAAGGCTTATATATGTAGATAGTTGCCACCTGTTTGGAAAATCGAATTTAATAAAATTTCACAAAAGATACATACATACATATATGAAATAGTATAATAAAAGTGTCATTCTTTTCGGGTGGAGAAAGTTTATTGGCATATTGTGAAGAGCGTTGCCACCTTTTTCCAAAGCCAAGTTTAATGAAATTATACACTAGGATATAAAACTAAACAGTTTTAGTGTCAAACTTTTCCAAGGACAAGGATCATACCTATATTTTTGACAGGGTTGCCACCGATAATATATGTGACAGAAACCGAGATGCTTTTTCTGGTTACATAAGTAAAGGGCAATTTATAAATAAATATAAGTTGGACAATGTCTCACGGGGGTTTCTAGTTATTTTATATTTTATATTTTATATTTTATATTTTATATTTTATATTTTATATTTTATATTTTATATTTTATATTTTATATCTCATATTTTTTATTTTTTAGTTTAAAAATTATTTCTAACAAAAAATTTAAAGAAAAATTCTGGATATTTAAATTTATAAAACTCAAAAATCACCAGTACTTTTTAATTACTTTAAACTTGTGGTTCGTTAAAACTAAAATTAAAAGAAAGTACCCGATGATTTTAAAAATGGGTGGTTTTTATAAGTATCGGTACCAAAGAACTGGATTCTCAGAAGTACTTCATATTTTTCAACATATTACAAGTATAATTCATAATTATAAGCAAATGGAAAAGGTTTCACACTCAACGTACAGACTAAAATATAGTTTCAATAAATTTTTATATAAACGTATATAAAATTTCTTTTTCATTTTAACATTTATTATAAATCTATATTAATACTTTTATAACTAAGGTTCCATTTCGATTATATAACGTTTACTTTCGAACGACATATCAACGCGCTTTAAATACAACATTTATTAAATTTACTTTAAGTTTGTTTTGCTTGTTGGGATGGACCATAGAAATAGCCTAAGATTAAACGACCAACGCTTCAGTACAATTTTGGATTTCGAAATCATAATATATATACATACATACATGCTCGTACTTGCATATCTATCTATCTATATTTGCATAACCAGCTGTTGTGCACATTTTTTCATTAGCAAATAAATTTCATGACACTATGGCACATCATTTACATATTCCCAAAATTGCCTAGTTGAAACATCAACATTTTACCTAGTAAAATTCAAAAATTTAATCAAAAAACCACAAACATGATTTGCTTATACCTAGATAAAATATTTTAAACACAAAATTACTGGGTCAAAATGTGGACATGCAGAGAGAATTCATACTATATGTATGCACGTGCGCAATCGCTTATGCCCTGTGAGAAAAACTTAAGAAAATAAGTAAGTGCGTTTATTATAATTGTTAGAACGACATATTTCTCCTGTTGAATTGCGCAGAAAGAGTTGGGGGGGTTACACACCTTGAAAGTCTTAAAAAATCTACCCTAAAAGGGATTGGAGAATTCTTTCTACAAAGGGCTAAAAAGTTCTCCTATAATGAAAGGGATCAACGTCTAAAAAAGTTTGATGACAGAGGAGTGCAAGAGAGGACGAAATCGAAGAAATTTTTTTTTGAATTTTTGCTCCAACTTTTTGAAAAGAAAAAACGGGTGGAATTATCGAAATAACTTTTTGTTTATTAATTTTTATGAAATTTTGTTCAAAAATATGCAACTGTAAGAATTAATCTCCTCGTTTTTATGTTAAAAATCAAAACAAAGAAAATTAATACGGAGATCCTCTCATTTTAACTAGAATCTTATTGAATTTGTTAATAAGGAAAAACTTTTATTTTCAAAAGAGCCGTTTTTTATTTAAATTTTACTTTTAACTTTAAAACGTCACGTGCTTTGTGAATAATTTACTCTTAAGTTTAATATTATGAATATTGTTCTTGGGATTTTTGTATTTTCAAAATGAAAATTGTTAATTTATATATTTGTTGCCCCAGATTCAAAACAAAAAAATGATTTCAGAAATAAAATATGATTTACGAATAAATGTTTAAGTACTTAAAACTATTATAATTATCTATAATCTACTTTAAAAAATTTTGTGTGCCAATAATTTTAACACTTCAATTTTGACATGGGAGCTTTCAATGCTGTTTGTACGAATTCAGTTATAATTTTGACATGTAAAAATACTGACGAGTAAAGTTGAATCAAAACACTGCGGAGAGGTTAAAGCCTTGTTTCAATAACTGTATTAGAACTCCAAAAAAAAAATACACAAAAATCAGCTCCGAAAATTATACACAAGGTGTAGGATCCCCAGTTAAATAACGTCCAAAGTTGCTGCTTTTAGAACGAAGTCATAAATGCACTGTCAGGCGATATAATAAAAGCGCTTTCAAAAATTACAAATTTCCGAACCTTTTCTGGAATTACTTTTGACCACATGACAAAAGTGAAATTACTTTTTGTAAGCACTTTTGTTTTAAATTCCTAAAATTAATGCAGAAATGAGATACAAAGTGTGTGGTTTTCTTTTGGAATCGTGTTGCGAAAATCTGGATTTTTAACATTAGATAAATATTTGCTAGCGTTTGGTAATAAGCTCTTCCGTCTAACTTTGCAATGCAAACGGAAGAGTGAAAATTCATAAATTATTTTTGGAAATATTTTGTGGCTTGATCAGATGAAGTAATCCGCGGTTTCATCAAATTAGGGTTTTCCAGATATTAATGGAATAGAACTGTAAATAAAAACTGGTCAGGTATGTTAATGACACATATTTTTTTTTCAGAGTTCGTAACTCATAAATAGAAATTTTTCTAATATTGCGACTATAGCGCCCCCTATCGGCCACAACAACTTCATCGAAGTCGGATAATCTCCATGAAGAAGTCCGGGAAGGACAAACGAACATACAAAAAGTAATTTTTAATATAAAAGTGATTTTTATATTGATTCCAGTATTAGGCAGGCCACTGCATATTTCCATTTCATTGTTGCAAAAAAATTAATACAGTTCAAAAAAGCGAAGTGAAGTGAAAGTCCAATCACATTATGAAAATTTTGTTTGCGAAAGCAATTGCGGAAAGAAGAAACTTTTTTTTTGGAGAATCACATGAGAAATGAGAGTAAATTTGAAAGTAAAAGCACTTTCTGAAAGTGCTGTCATTGCATCGTCTGAGAGTGCCTTAAGGTAGCTTCAGCCTTCAGGATATACATAACGATCTCTTTCCTAAGTTATTTGACATTTATATACATATTTTGTTTTTGTAATTTTTTTTTTACGGCAAAACGTTGCCCAAATTGCCAACTAACACTCATTTTGAGAATAAAGTTTTAAAACTTGGGTGTACGCTGCTCAATCGTGTAACTTGCCGTAGTGTTTTGGCATCCTGGATAGAATAATAAACAACAGGTACCTGTAACCTGAAAATTCATTTATTTAGAAATGCATACAATTTTCCAAAAGCCATTGGATTCTGCATAAGCTTAGGAGTTTTGCAATTTTCATTAAAACACAACGTAATTTCTATTTGCAAGGAGCGCTCCAGTTTCTAACTGACAGCTATTTCCTAGAGGGCATCTGAAAATTTACAAAAATTCTAAATTATGCAAATAAATATTTGTGGTCGTATGGTGGATAGTTGAAAATGGCATTTAATGCGAACTCTCTATTACAAAATTTAACTCTTTCATTTAGTCGTTTACGAATATTTTGCAGAAATTGGTTTTAATATTTCAAATTATTTGGTATTTCATAACAATGGGGCAAAATAATATCGCTAACGACAATTTGTTAGAGAAGTGAGAATTTTTGCATTTATTAGGGAGCGGAAATATTGTGGAAAATAGCTTTTCAATTAATTCTAAATTTAGGTATTCAATCAAATGTTGCATTTATTTAACACTCAATGTGATCATTTGGGAATTTTTCAGAGAACAGAATAAGTATCATAGAATAAAATAAGTTTTAAAATCAACTATTTTCAAACTGAAATTATAAAAGTCTTTTGATAATAACTATGAATGCGACATATTCCTTTAAAACATTAAATACGGAACTATTTGGAGCATTTTCGGGCGTGGCTCTGATTCGTAATAAACTACCTAACTGGCCCAAATTGCTTGCAGTTTCATTTAGTTATAAAGCGGGCGATGAAACATCTAAGAACCTGGTTTGAGTAAATGCCCGGCTTTGCACAAATAGATAGCAGCTGTTGTATTCCAGCTCTTGAAGATTCGAAAGCAGAAACGGAATTCATCTACCATCGATGTTAGCAGACTGCCTTTGTTTTACTCCGACTATTTATTTATTCAAA
Source organism: Anomoia purmunda (assembly GCA_951828415.1). NCBI lineage: Eukaryota > Metazoa > Arthropoda > Insecta > Diptera > Tephritidae > Anomoia > Anomoia purmunda. The sequence goes on from OX639993.1 coordinate 24,520,861, forward strand.
TTTATTCCGCCCATGGTTCGTTATCGACCTAAATTGGGTCAGTTCACGCTTTAATTTAGTAGAAATATACTTAGAAATTTTAGAAGTTTAATATATAATTAAATCGCTTTGCGGATGTAAGTAGATGAGCACATTAAGTGCTTCCCCTTCTAGTTTGTGAACTAACTTCCGATTAAATACTCAATTACAAGAAAACTTTTGTAGGGCGTTTTCTGAAAGTTTAATGCTTGGAACTTTTTGACCGCCCGATTTGTAACTTCAATGATTTCTTAATTTTCAATACTAACAGCATTTAACCCTTTAGGAACGAATGGTTCTCATCTAATCAACGAGATAGGTTTGGTAGAAAGATTTGGATATGCTGAAAAATCATAATATATAATAGGGTACTTATTTAGGGTACATACCTAAGCACCGCGGTGGGCGTTATCAGAAACCAGAAAGAATAATTGAACAACCGAAAACTAAAAATACATTTTCAATAGTTATTCAAGTAATTTTGAATGAATTTTCTTTCGTAATGTAGGTAATTTTTAATGATACATAATAATAGAAGTGATAAATAATTTTGAGGCTTATCATAGCTTGATGTTTAGCAGAACTAATCCTACAAATTGTGGTGGGCGTCTTGGGGTTGTGACACAAACTAGGGGACCATAGTTTTACGCCCACTCCGAAAGGCGAATGTTTTATGTGAGAAGTTTTTTCATGGCAGAAATGCAGTCGGAGGTATGCCATTGATTGACGAGGCGTGACCTCTATTAGAAAAAAACTTTTTCTATAATTTTTGATGTTACTTGCTCCGGCCATGATTTGAACCCAGGACTAACCGAATGAAGCGCACACACGCTACGTACTGGACTACGGCGGCCGCCTGATATATAATATTTCTTCAAATAATTTTAAATAGCAGTGTATTCTTCATTTAATTATTATTATTTTTTATTATTATCTTCTTCTTCTTCTTCTTCTTCTTCTTAATTGGCGCTATAACCGCCTTGGCAATTTTGGCTGATTTCAACATAGCGCTCCAGTCGCTCATCTGCCTTGGGAAGTGGCGCTAACTAGAGACTCCAAGTGTAGCCAAGTTCTTTTCACCTGGTCTTTCCATCTTAGATCAGGTCTTCCTCTTCCTCTGTCTTCTCTGTTTTTCGTTTATTTGCATACTCAGCCCAAAGTAGCACTTGTTGGCAAGAGAGATTCTTCGTAGGAGATAGTGACGCGGGAGCTAAGATGCAAATGCGCTGGCTGTTTATTTGATGGCAGGAGGTACTTCGTTTTGCCTTCATTCACCTCCAGACCCATTCGCTTCGCTTGTTTATCTAGCTAGGTAAAGGCACAGCCAATGAAGCGGTTGCTAAGGTCAATGAGTTCGATGTCATCGCAAATACCAGTAGTTGCACACCTATATCAAATATGGTGCCTGACCGGTTTAGTCACACAGTCCGATATATCGTTTGGTATCAAACGGCCCTGAGGGATCGTTCTCAAGTCGGACTGAGCAGGTGGTGTTGCTCAACGCCATTTTACATACCCGTATTAACTTTGCATGAATACCAAATTCAGATAACGCGCCCTATAGACAACTTCTTCTCATTCTGCTGATTCAAAGTCGACAAAGAGATGGTGTGTGTCGATCCTCTTCTCACTGGTCTTTTCCAATTCTTGGCGTATTGTGAATATCTGGTCGATTCGAAGATTTATCAGGTCTAAAGCCCCAATGATAAGGTTCAATCAGTTCGTTGACAGATGGCTTCAGTCTTTCCCACAATACGCTCGATAGAAAATTAAATGAAGTGCTAAGGAGGCTAACTCCGCATAATGTAGGATCACCTTTCTTGTGGATTGGGCAGAGCACACTTAAATTCAAATCGGCGGGCATGCAATCGTCCGACGATATTCTGGAAACCATTTTTAAATAGCTCAGCTGGTAAACCATCAGCTCGCGTTGTGCCCAATCGCAATGTGGTCCGGTAGGCACCATCTTTACTTTACGTCGTGGCGTAGCATTCCCCATGGTATCTGTTTTTTCGGGGTCGCTGAAAGCCAATGACTTCTTCTGCGGCGGTACATAGTGACAGCGAAACGTCCTCGCAATGCTCGAGTAGCGAAGTTAGTAGCTGTCTTTGCGATTGCAGCCTTCCGACGTAGAGCTATCCTTGTTTATTTAGACGAACGTTTTTTTATGCGCAGAAGCGAAACTAAGCTTTTTTTTGTCGGCATATTTGGCACAGTAGCGTCGAAAGGGTTAATTTAATTGAATATGTTTTGAAATGTTCATAAATGTTTAAGTATAAAAAGTAAATTGTCCTAATCGATTGCCAAGTCAAAGGTATTCAGTTGGTACCAATCATTGCGCACAGCTCACAGTACGCTTCGTCAGGTCAAACCAGAATATCAAATTCATTCAATGGCCAATCAGAAGGTTAGCAGTGCTTCGCTACTTTACTCTCATGCAGATCATGGACGTATTGATAACCTCTTCGCCGCACCTATTTTCACCTTCAAAGTAACAGGACAAATTCCCTTCAACATCGGTTTGACAAACTCGCTTGATTCCGCGAAACTCTTGCTCGGCTACATTGGCTGTTTTTTCATCATCTCCCAGACATTATGCTTGGCTGTGCTTTACTTGAAGACCTCCTACGATATGCTACTGCACGGTAAACTGGAGGAAATTACCGACGCACTGACTTTGACAATAATATTTTGGTTCAGCGTTTTTGCTGGCTTCTATTGGTTACTGCGTTGGCAGCGTTTAATGTCATTTTTGCAGCACATCAACCGCCATTACTGCCATCACTCGCTCGCCGGTTTGAGCTTTGTGAGCTGGCATCGCTCCTATGTGTTGGCCAAACATCTGACTATTTGGTGGGTAAGTGCATGCGTTGCGGGTACGGTTTTTTATGCTTTGGCACCGCTGGTGTTGGGTATTCGCACGCTGCCACTGAAGCCCTGGTATCCCTTCGATCCGTTGGTGAGTGAGGGAAAATAAAAAAAGAAAAAACGAAGTGAATATTTTATTATATTTTATTTATGAGCTTTTTCTTTGCTTTCAGCAACCTTATATTTACGAGCTGCTCTATGCCCAGCAATTAGTGGCTCAGGTAATAATGGGTGCCACTTTTGGCAATGGTTCTGCTTTGTTCGTTTCGCTGGTCATAATTATGTGCGGCCAGCTTGATGTGCTCTATTGCAGTTTGAAAAATTTGAGTTACAACGCGCGGTTGCATGCTGGTTGCGAAAGTGAAAAATTACGGTAAGTAAATGCAAATTTTTTCTCCTACATTTTTGTAGAATATGAAAAGTATTTTCATGACAAAAATTCAATAGAAGGTTTGCAATTGCCGGCCGAAGGGCGACCGCTATTAAAAAAAAAATAAACTGGTAATGTAGGTACATTACTAGTGGTCATATTTAAAATTTCGCCAATACCAATTTTTCTGAAAATTAAATCTTTCTCAAATATTAAAAAATTTCTCACTTTAAATTTATTTTTATTTTATTTAGCGAAGAGCAAGCCGAGCTACCAACGTATCTAGACGACGAAGTAAATCAATATCTATACTGCGAGGAACATTTTACCGATCTCTCGACACTACAACACTTACACAACCAACAACCACCGTTAACTCTAGCAGCATCTTTGCATTCGGCAATGGTACAGTGTGTTCAATTGCATCGCTTTATACTCGACGCCTGCAAAGAGTTGGAAGAACTTTTTAATCCTTATTGCCTTGTTAAATCCCTGCAAGTTACTTTGCAACTGTGTTTGTTGGCTTTTGTTGGCGTTGCAGTAAGTTAATAAAATATTTAGTAAAAAAATTAATACTTTTAAATACTCTTTGCATAAACTTATTTTATTTTATTTTACTTATTATTCGCTGAATTTCGATTTACACGATTTATTTCATACCCTTTAGGGCGAACGTTCAATGGTACGAATTTTGAATCTATTTCAATATCTCACCTTAACATTCATCGAGTTATTGATGTTCACTTATTATGGTGAATTGTTACGCGGACATAGCGTGCGTAGTGGTGAGGCTTTTTGGCGTTCACAATGGTGGACTCACACCGGCGCTATTCGACAGGATATACTCATTTTATTGGTGAATAGCAAGCGTGCAGTACGTTTGACGGCGGGCAAATTCTATACTATGGATATTGATCGTTTGCGTGCGGTGAGTTTAGTTTGAGAGAAGAGTGTCATAATCCAAAAAAAAAAAAATCCAAATTTCTTCTCTGTTGTAGTAGCTCACTAAAATTAAATATGTTTTGATTTTTTTCTATAAGAGAAAGTTCAAAACTTCAAAGCATATCTTTCAGGGTTTTTGGTTTTTGTATAAGTATTATGACACTCTTCTAGTAAAAAATCAATGTATATGTACATTAGAGTGGTTCAAACGAAGTAATTTCTTTCAGCCACCAACTAGAATTCTAGAAAATGGGGAAAATGTACCCGTATTTTTTAATTTTGATATTGTTATCGTATCCGTGACGCTAGAGTTTTGACATTTTCCATATATTTGGAATCGCTATAAAAGCGTTAAAAATAAATATGAGGGAGCTAACAAAAGTTGTTCACTCTTAAATCTTTGAAACAAAAACAAAAAACACCAAACCCGAGTTATTTTACTAAATTCGAAAATGCTCGATTAAAATGAAGATGAGAAAACGTCAAATAGGTACAGCTAGAACGCCACACCAGTCGTTTCAGCCCTTTCGGCATACGCCGTTTATGCTGCAGAATAACTGAAGTTCGAAAAGCCCAGAACGCTTGAAAGTAACAAAATGTTTAACTTTTCCCATGCATTCCAGACTCTAGTGACAGTCAGTTGTTTCGAACTTAGTTCTGGTGCACGTTAATAATTAATAACTCTTCAAAGTTTTATGCAAATTTTGAATAAAATTTAGACAATAAAATGATTATAAACTTTTGATCTGATTCACATTTTTTTAATCGATAACATACTTTGCGGAACATTTTATGTACACTTTTAGATCTGTTCGATGAGTGCACTGAAAGTGTAGAACAGTGCAGAAGAACATCGGACAAAGCTCAAAGAAGTTTAGCGCAAGAGCGCTAACGAATGAAAAACGTTTCAATTTATCCATATAAGTATATTTAAAAAATTAACAAAATTTCCCATTCGGTGTAGAAAAGTATACACTTTTTTTTTAATTTACTTCCTAATTTTTAGTTTTCTTGTGTATTCTTTCTAACGCCTGAAAAACGTGAACAACTTCGAAAACCATAACGTCTGCAATGTCTGTCGCTTAGCATAACGTGAAAATCCTGCTCTGCAAGCAGTACTCGATTGGATGCCACCGAACGGGAAACCCAAACAGGAACCTGTAAATAGCCGGGACACCTCCTAGGCACGTCAGTGGGCATCTATGTAAACTCAGGGACGAGATCCAGTCAACCGCTGGTTCGATCGCGTACAGACAGGCTCTGAACAGCATTCACCGTTAGTCAATCACCACCTTTATGAACTCTCGCCCTGTGATTGCTGTTATTGGAGTCAAACCACTACCCATAGCTGACGAAGAGCTTCAGCTTCAATGAGTTTGAATGTTGTGGTAGACTCAACTCCCGCTTATCCAGACTCGACCCCGACATCCCTAAATGAATGTCCGGCATGTGGAGAATCCTCGCACGATACCAACCACCTATTTGCATGCCCCAGCAAACCCACTCATCTAATCCCCTTCTCCGTATGGTGCAACCCTGTCGTAACATCATGCTTCCTGCGCCTCCTCTTAGATGAATTTGAAAATAACGATCATGGATAATCCGATCTAGAAGAGTGTAGCTAGCCTTACAACAACAACAATAAATTCACTTTGAGATTTTGTTCTATTTTGGCCGTACACTAAAGAATATTCAATGAATGCATATGGAACGATTGCAACGTCTCTTCAGAATATTTCCAAGTGTTTCCGAAGAATACAAATGAGACAAGTTTTTGTAGCGAAATAACCCCGAGTAGGTCGCCCATAATCTTCCACTGATGACGTCACTGTTGCTCTGGTGAAGTCCAAAGTTGACGAAAATCCACGATATACACAAAAAACGATTGCTGATGAAATTGGCTTGAATGCCATGGCTCGTTCTGCTTGATGGCTTCCATGAATTTCAATTTAGGCCCTAAAAGAGGCTCCAGTGTACTTTGCTAAATTTTTCCGAAATAAATCCGAAAATGAGCAGTTTAGCAAAGTCGCTTCTGGTGACAAATCTTGGCTCTATAAGTACGATCCGGAAATCGAACAGCAGTCTGTGGTAAAACCCCAATAGGAGCAAACCCACCCGCAAAAGTTAAGCATACAAAATTAGCAGATTCAGCAAAATCATGAGTCTACCGTTAAACATCAAGCATTGTACCTATATATGCCGATGAATTATTATTAGTGCGCAGCCATAAACAAAATTTCGAAACTGCAGAATCGTTTGGAAAACCTAATCGAGCTTTAGACGAATGGTCTCAACATTTAGGTGCTCTCGTTTCACTCGAAAAATGCAAGCACCTGCATATTTGCAGAAAAAATAGTTGTAAGCAAATAGATGAAATATTTTAAAATACCTATCGTCGAAGAAAAGTTGTGTTTATAATAACACCCTACTTAATATAACTAAATCAATCATACGAAACAAAATCGACTATGGTATGCAGATAGTATATGAAAAATATAATAAAACCACGTTAAAAAAATCAAAGCACCATTTCACACAGCGATAAGGCAAAGCTTAAGGGCGGTCGGGGCAACACCCATCACAAATTTACTTCGGGAAAGTGGCTTCCAGTCTCTGGAAGATCGGATAAAATACCTTCGAAGTCGAATAATTTGCAACTCTACTACCATTCTTCACCACGAAAACCAGCTTTAAAAAAAAAGAAAAAAAAAAATCAGCACTATCCGAAGTGAAAGTTTCCGCCGATCTTTTAAACTTAGACATGATCGCCATGAAAATTCAACTCATACCAAATTTCCTCCATGGACCATAAACAAAAATAGTTTCCTCGAGAATCTAACTTTACTATAGAGAAAGAGAACACTAGCGTCACTTCCCAACAGTTATTTCTGAGCAAAATGGGTGGAATCTTCTCTACACAGTTGGTATCAAAGAGAGTATCGGAATTGCATTCGCTGTTACAAGGGGCTAACCCTATTACATGGTCTGTTGCCACAGTACTCGAACAATTTTGAAGCGGAATTACAGGGTATCATTTCGGCCCTAAATTTAGCAAAACGAGGGAATAAAAAAGCTATTATATGCACTGATAGCCAATCGGCCTTCAAAGCAGCAAGGTATATTCAATATGAATGGAACAGGTCCCTTATATCGGGTCTTGCAATAGGAACGCACAAAAGTTTTTTTAAATAAAAAAAAAAAACGGTTTGGGATATGAATTAAATTTTTTATTCCTGTGAAAGTACAATAGATGCCATTATGTATGGAACTCGTTTTCTTTTGCACGGGCACCACGGGCACGCTTGCAGAAGTCCAGACGCTGAACCCAATTTTCGACGCTTTTCAAGCATAAATCGACCGATACTGCTGCAATTTCACGTTCGATATTCGTACGAAGTTCATCAATCGTCGCTGGGTTGTTGGCATAGACTATAGACTTGACGTAGCACCACTGGAAATAGTCTAACGGCGTAAAATCGCACGACCGAGGCGGCCAATTGACTGGGCCATTTCGTGAGATATCACGTTCACCAAAATTGGTTTTCAATAAATCGATTGTGACATTCACTGTGTGGCTTGTGGCGCCATCCTGTTGGAAACACATGTTGTCCAAGTCCATATCATCCAATTCGGGCCAAAAATATTCGGTTATCATTGAGCGGTAGCGATTCCCATTCACAGTAACGTGCCGGTCTTGATCATCACGGAAGAATTACGGCCCAATGACGCCGTCGGCCCATAAACCGCACCAAACCGTAATTTTTTCGGGATGCAATGTTGACTCATGGAGTACGTGTGGATTGCTGTCTGTCCAGTAACGAATATTTTGCTTATTGACGAGGCCATTCAGCCAGAAATGACGACGACCATAAGTTGGACGTAGCGCACTTAAAGTTGAGGCCATTGACTCTGAATTTCGGTAGTAAATTTTAATAATTTCGACTCGTTGTTGGATCGTATATCTTTCCATGATGAAATGGCAAACCTTACTGAAGAGAAATGTCAAAAGAGCGTGAAAAAATATGGCGTCGTTTGCTGTCACTAACGGTCTACTTTTGTAGCGTCCCTATTGAAAAACCCTTTACTATTTGCAACGACTAGTGAGCGAACTACCACCAGGCACTAAGTTAATGTCGATCCCTTAACGTTCAGGCATATTCGGTAATGAACATGCTGACAATGCTGCAAAATCCGCCTTAAATTTTTGTCTATTTACCTACAAGCCATTTGGAAATACATCAATTAAAACGATCCACTTTACGGCTTTGAAGTCTCACCAGCACTCGACCTGGCAACAATGTTAACATGAATATAAAGAGGTGAATCCTAGTGGCATCGCAATAACCCTACCAACAACAACTTGAACAGGGCTGAATTGACGCTTCGTTTGTCTAAGACTAGGACTTACTTCTTCTAACAAGGGCTGAGTACTCAGCCGACATGTTCCTTCTGCAATACTACGATCTTAAGCATACGCCACATTCTGCGACATTGTCCGGCTATTGCCGTTACACGAACACCCTCTCAAGGTCATGTTCAACCTATCTGAATCAAATGTCACAATAATATAAAACTTTTTTAAATCACTACACATTTTCCATCTAATGTAAATACTCAATATGTTTATCCCTTGAGTAAGCTGATAGCCGTATGTTAATTTTGTAATTTTAATTATATTAATTAATAAAATAGTAATAATTATAATTATTATTATTATAATAAATATAAAATATAGTAATTATAATTATTATTATTGGTAAAAAGCATAAACTTATTATGAAACTTTCATTTTTCATGGATGTAATAAAAATTCGATGTGAAAAATGACGTTAACTTTTTTAGATACACACACTATTTTTTCCATTTATGGACTGGCCTAATGTACTTACATCAGCATACGAAAAATTATATTTTCTTCTCTTTTTTACTTTCAGGTGATAACTCAAGCATTCTCCTTTCTGACATTATTGCAAAAATTAGCAGCTAAAAATACTAAATAGAAATTTATTAAAAAAGAATTAAGGAAAAAACTTAATTTGCACTAAACTGAACTTTAAATAAGCGGTATATGTTTTCATTACAAGTAAAAATTACTTGCTCTATGCAATTAAACCAATAAACATAAAACTGTTAATTTTGAAAATTTTAATGAGTTCTATTATTATTATTATTGTTTTTGGCCTTATATGTTTGAAACGACTGCAATTTATTGAGCTTGAAGCCAGGTTTTTATTAGGCAAAAATATGAGAAAACTACGATTTTTGAAAGTCGTAGAAGTGATAGCTGCTATTTCAGAGATCATCACATCTCCTCATCAGACCTCTTTCTTTCTATACAACCGCAATCACTCAGCCACGCTAACCGTGTGAAATCGTTTAATGAGTTTAATTTATTTGAACCACCCCCAATTTTCCAAAATTTTTAACTAAAACGACAACATTAATTTTTGAGCTCAAGGCTAGTATTAGGAAAGTATTTTGAAAAAAAACGGCCAAAATACTTTACTTATACTGGCCTTGAGCTCACAAATTAATATTGTCGATTTAATAATATTAGGCCAAAAAATAATATATGTATATTAAAATTGCTCTCGTAGTTGAAATTTTCGGGGCAATTTACAAATGATTTAGTAAAATGTAGCATGTTTTTGAATTTTGCCAACTACCGTTTTATATTTTGTTAGATTTCTTTAAGTTTTGTAGGTATACCTACTTATTTGGGTAAAGGCGGGTCCACGTCCATTTTCAATTTGTTTTTGTTTTTTTAACCACGTACTCATTTCGTCTGTATAACATATCCTGCAAATTACCTTTCCCTAATAATAGGTCTAATAATTTCGGACATGTACTTATTTGCTCTAAAGTGGGCGGTGCCACGCACAATTTGCAAAATAAATTTAAGACATATATTTCTTTTTACAAACCTATCATGTGTAAAAATATCAGATTTTTTTTGGATATTCGAAAAATACCTTCATGTGGGCGTGGTTACTCCGATTTCGCCCATCGTCAATACGAACCTGCCTCAGGTCAAGGTCAATATGTGTTCCAGACATAAATTGCTTAATCCTCCTTTCAATTTGAACATTTTGATATATACTATATATGTTTATATCAATCTCGGTTGCTGTAGGCTTTTACAAAGAACCGTAATTTGTTCAAAATCATAAGAACCGGGGCACCAGTGCGCTTAGGTATAATGATAATATAAGGAAAAATTCTTTTTCAGTTTACATTTTATATTTTTTGAATTAAAAGTTGCGGATGAATTAAGTAAAAAAAAAGATTAATCACTAATACTGATTTTTGATTTCAAATTTTAAAAGCTTGTTATAAATATCGGAGAGAAAATATTCCGACGTTGTATTATTAACAAAGTGACAAGGACATTAGTAATATTCAAAATTTATCAAACTTCAAACAGTTTTATGTTCCGTACAGGTTTTTGTTTTTTACCTTTTTTATATAATTTGTGATACCAAAAAGATACATTTTGTGATGGTAGTAACTGTTTCCCAAGCCAGCCGGATCTGATTCGCATTTACATAAATGCTATCATTTTATGTACGTGCTAAAAAAAAAAAAACCTTGCACATTATTAGAAATTTATCTCCGGGAAACAAAAGGCATAAAGAGAAAAAATTAATTAAGTAATCAATTAACGGAAAAATTTGAGATTTATTTTTGAAATTTATTATTCCTTTCAGTAAAAAATACTTAGTATATCCGAACTTTCTAAATAAACGACACACAGTGGGCAGTTTAGGTCATCTAGAGGAACTACTAAAACAGAAGATGTTTTCCAAATAAAATTTATTCGCTGAGCTCAAAATATCCTAATGCATCTAACGCTGATGTGAAATAGTATTTGCTAATTTTGGGGTTAACTTTAAGAATTTAAAGTGCTCTAGCAACATATATTTTTCATTTGCGTAATTTTAATTCAAAAAGTGGTGGAAATATTCATGTATTCAAGCTCAGAAGAAAATCCGTTAAATTTCTGTAAATTTTGTTACGTTTTTAACTACAAAATAAATTTAGTGATTTCCTATACTGCTTCTAACCCGTGAAGATCTAGTTTCATACCTTTTTCCCCATTTAATTAGCAAGAGTTTGATTTACATTTATGTAATTTGTTGCATTTTCTTTTTTTCCATAAAGCACCGCTAAATTACTATAATTCATCGACTGTGCGACGTGATGAGTTTACAAAGTACTTCAAATAAATATATACAATGGAATGAGAACATTACTAGAAATATAAATAAAACAAAACACCAATTGTTACATTTTTCTTTGTACGCATTTGAAATAAAAATTTCAAGTGGCTTTCTTTTTTGTAACAATGCGACGCAGAGTTTTCCTCTAACGGTAGTGAACAAGAAGGTAATCGAATAAAAAAGTCACTTAAATTGCGAATACAGTAAATTGTAACAACAACATATTGCACATAAAACGTAACTTTACTGGCATGGGTACGTATCCTTGTTCTTGTAAGTATCCAGTAGATATGTACATTAGATTGAGTCGACATTTTTTGATCTTATAAATTTTATTTTTTAAGGTAGAAAATGTAACTTTGGAAAATCTAGACTGTACATGCAAAGTTTCAAATACTTTTAAAAATAATATTGACTCTGAATTAGTAGCGGCCGATGATTGAACTTTTTTATGAGTAAACTTTTCGCATTCCATATCATCAGATCTTCGTCAAAGTTGTCTGCTTTAATAAGATATGAACTACCTTTTTATAGCACGAAGAAACTCGCAGTCATCGAAAGTGGGAAGAAAGAGGTACTTATTCTTTATCCTGAAGAATCTGCTGGGTCGCACCTTGTCTTGCAAGTTCGTCTGCCATGCAGTTTTCCTCTATGTTCCTGTGGCCAGGGAGCCAAATGAGGTACACTCTGTTTTGCTTGGCCATCTTCTACAGAAATAGGCGGCAGTTTTAAAACTACTTGCAGATTTCAAAGCACAACGCTGGGATGTCTCCTTTCACTGTCGTCTGTTGTCCAGCCAAATCCAATGGCAGGATATCGTGAAATTTGTAGTAACAATAGTAGTTGTAATAACGTTAGCATTAATAAAAAATAGTAGTAATAATCCGGGTTGTCTCCAAACCACACTTGACAAAGGATGACGAAAAATCGTTCCAATATACATCATCTTTTCACATTGGCGGAAACACAGAAGATCAGAAATTAAAAAATTAATAGTAGCATTAGTAAAATAGTAATATAAACTAGAACAATTATTAGTAGCAGCATTAGAAAAATAGTAGTGGAAATTGGTTGTAGAAGTTAGTAAAAATAGAACGCACACCTTCCACCAGGAGGTCCAGCGCTGCACGTTGCGAACAAGCCAGCTGAAGCCGTGTGATTAACACCTTTTTGTATAAAATAAACCCCGCACATGAAGCATACACTTAGAGAAATTTAAGCAGCTGGTCTATGGAGTCGGTGCTTCTCTGGGCCTGGTAGCATATAGCTTAGCGCTTACAACTACCGCAAGATTACGAGTATTAGAAGAGTTTTAGTGTAGAGCTAAAGCATAGCGTCCACGAGTGGACTGTACGATCCATAGCCTGAGCTCCAAAATATCTCTTATTGCTACTATGAAGGCGGATGGTGAAGGTGGTAAAGAACACTACGCATATACATACGGACAGCTCCAAAATATAGAATGGAGAAGTAATAGCGGCTTATTGTCTAGAACTAGACTTTTGTAGGTCTTCATAGAAATACTTAGCTCTCTAGCAACCCACAATCACACCCAGCTCCTCTGGGTGTTGGGCCACAAAGGCATTGAGGGTAACAGGAAGGTCGATCGATTAGCTAGAGGCGCGGCGGAAAAACCACCCATAGGACCCGATCGCTTCTTGCTGGTGCTCAGGAAAGAGGAAAATGCTTTTAAGGAAAGACACTGACGCCAAATAGCAGGGTTACGCCAGGCAAAATGTCTATTGGGAGGGTATAACAGTAAATCATCTAAACAGTTTATTAACCTTTAAAAAAGGCACTTGAGAATACTTACAGATTTTCTTACAGGTCATTGCAGACTGCGAAGCCATCTAGTTGTGTCGCTTCTATGACTCGCCCCCGGAGACCCCGATGCACCTGCTCTTCGAATGTGAAGCCGTCTCGAAAAGACGGTCCCATATATCCCCGATCAGGAACTTGTGCGCTCTGTACCACCAACCATCATCTTAGACTTCCTAAGAGCGTTGGGGTTAGATGAGGATTATACAGAACGGAGGGCACAATGGATGGCAAGGTCAAAGTGAATACCAATTTCTATCAAGTAGGTCTTCCAAACTATCGGATCACTACAGTAGTTTTCAAGCGAAAATTTTAGCTGTTAGAAAGGTGGCGCAAATTGACATTAGTAGTAATTTCGCCAAACCGGGCGCATTCGTATTTACATTGATAGTCAAGCGGGTTGCTGATGGGGCATTTCCACGCCCTCAAATTGGGTCTTACAAGAGCCTCCAAATGCAGGTTGTGTAAACTTTAAGACATAGCCATTATACACATATTCTGCCTGTGCCCAGCGCTTGTCAGCTGATGACTCATGTTATTTGGTGGGTTACAACGCTTGGAGTCGGCCGCCTGAAAAAAGTCAAGGAATTTGTTACAGCTTACTAAAAGAGCGTCAATATTCTTCACATGTAATTCCGGTACATAAAATGGATATTCTTTGGTATCACTGCCAGACCCAATCGATATATGTATGAGAGATCCTCTGGAACCAGCAGCCACCTCAACCTTATCTAACCTAGATGTTCCAGCGTTACCCTTTGAATCTTTCCATATTGGATTAAAACAAAATGTCGACCAAGTCTAATACACGCACAATACACACAATACACATAATACACGCATTGCATGTGTTGTATTCACGTTCTCATTTTTTTGTCAATCTATAGGCCATAAAAACTTTTCAACTAATTTAGGACATTCATATTACATTTGTACGAAATGGGTAGGCACTCAATAAATTGTGAGTACGAGTTTCCGCACAAATAAAAAAGTTCGTACATAAGTATTTGGGTTGAAGCGACAAATGTGGAGATTTGGTAAATATTTGGCTCATAACATGCCGCAGATGTGTGCCTATACTCGTATATTGTATCTATATGTACATACTTTATATGCCATTGAAGATACTACAAATTTTAGGAGTTGTAAGACATTTGAAACACGCGCGATAAGTACAAATGAGTAAACTTTGTTTCTAAGAATTTTCTGTAAACAGTTGAAAACTCACTAAATAACTAATTTGATACATTTAAGTGCTTCAACATTTGTGCAAAAAAACGGTAAGTTAATTTACTTAAAATGGAAAATAATAATAATTTGGCGCTTACAATAAAAATACCCGATGTTTGGCTGAACTACCCCTACAATTTGTGATGTGTGTCTTGTTGTTGTAACACAAATTGAGGCAACCACAGTTTTACGCCGAATACGGAAGGCAAATCGTAGGTTTGCCATTGACGGTCGAGGGCGACCGTTATTAGAAAAAACTTGTCTATAGTTTTTAATGATACTTGGCCCGGCCGAGATTTGTGGGGCACTGTGAAATCGTAAAATGCATTAGGTAATATAAAAGAGATGGGCAGTCCTCGGCGGTACATATTTAGGCAAATTGCGTACTATGTAATGTTAAAACCTCAAATGCGTTTATCCACAAGCTCATTTTACAAGTTGGCCAGATATATAACTGAAATATTTTGCAATCGATTGAGTTGAAATTTTTACTACATAGATGCCATTTTATCTCTCGGCATAAAAATCATTTTTTCTTCTACTAACCTTAGAAACTAAAAAATAAATATATATCTGAGTGTTGCTTCTAATAAAAAATTGTCTTTAAAGGAAAACTTTTCCAATCACAGGTTAAGTTAATTTCGATGTTCCAAATATGAAAAAAAATTTAAAAACAAGACACCAAACAAATTCCAAAAAAAAAAAAAAAAAAAAATAATTCAAAACTGGTTTGGACGTATGCATATTTTTATCCATCTAAAAATTAGCCAGAGCAGGCTTGTGTAGCTAAAATCCGCTTCTAAGCTCCGACCAAGTACTATATATGTACATTGATGCCTTGTGAAATATTGTACGTGGAAAGTCCCAAGTGAACTAATTGCAATATTAAAATATAGAGTGTTGAGATAGTGATTGCTATTCCTATCCACATTTCTATTCCGATTTTTAATTTCATTCTATTTTTATTTCAATTCATATTCCTATTTATACTCTTATTCCTATCCTTAGTCCTATATCTATTCTGTTTCTTATTTCGTTTCTTATTTCTATTCCTATTTTTAGAAGCATTCGTATTTTTTCCTTTTTTTATTCCTAATCCGTTTTTATACTTATTTCTTTTTGGCGTAGAATACGTCTTACCTTACGGTATGGGCACCAATGTCAGGTTTTTATTGTTGTAATCTCTATTTCTTTAATTATAAGGAAACGGCTCGATTAATTTTTTTTTTTTTTTTTGGAGTCAAATGAAGATGTTAGCTTTCGTTTGACATACATTTCATGTTGGTTGATATCTTCCTAATATTTAAATTTCTCAAATGAAAATTGTATAAACACATACACACAAATATGTGTGTGGTGTTTGGTTGAGTGTTTGCTGTTGGGCGATTTAAATGTACTCGTGCAGCACTTTCTTTGTATTGCATAATTTTAGGCGGGCAAGTTAAAGTAGAGTAAAAGAAGAGAAAATGCTGCCAAGCACTGCAAGCTTATGTATATCATCCAAAGTAACTATCAAATAAAGAAATTCATTTGCTTGTATTATTTATCATTTATTGTTACATATGTTTTCTGTCTTATCGGATGGCGTATTCTACTTTAAACTTAATGGCCGTGTCTCTGACACAGCCTGCTTCTTTTTTTTTTAATCTTATTCATATTCCTATTCCTATTTTTATTCCGATTCTTTTTTATTCATATTCCAATTTCGATTTTTACTTATTCCTACTTTTATTCTTTTTCCGATTCCTATTTTTTATACCAAGTCATTTTATATTACTATTCCTATTCTTAATCCTACTCCCATTTTTATTGCCATTCCTATTTTGATATTTATTCTTAATCCTTTTTTATTTCTATTGCTATTTTGTTTCTAATCCTTTTTATTCCTTTTCCTAGCTATTCTGATTCTTATCCTGAATTCTAACTAGATTCCCGTTGCGATTCCTAATTTTATTCTTATTCCGATTCCCATTTTTCCTTTTTCTGTTTCATTTCCGATCTTTATTTCTATTTCTATTTATATTCCTAACCCTTTTTTTTGGTACTATTTCTAATTTTATTCCGAATCCTTTTTTATTTCTATTTTTTTGCTTGTTCCTAATTGTATTTTTAGTTTTAATCCTAGCCCTAGTTTAGTTTTTATTACTAATCCTTTTTTTATTTCTATTCCTTTTCCTATTTTTATACATTTTCTTATTTTTATTCCGAATTTTCTTTTTTACATCCCTATTCTGTTTTTATTCCAGATACTTTTATATTCCTATTTTTATTGTTATTTATTCTTCGTCTTTTCTTGAGTTTTGTACCTATTCTTATTTCTATATATATTGCTATTTTTATTCCGTAGCGTTTTTTATTCTTATTTCTATTCCTTTTTATTTATATCTTTTCTATTTATATTCTTATTCTTCCAATTCCAATTCCAATTCCTATTTTCATTTTTATTTTTACTCCTCATAATTCTTTTGTTCCTAGCCCTAATTTTATTCTCTTTCCTTTTCTAATTTTTATTCCCATTTCTATTTTTACTCCTAAAGTTTTTTAGTATCCCTATTCCTTTTTTATCTTCGGCGACCCCCGTAAAATTGTCTGTTTGAAATTTTCGTGTAGCATTTTAACCATCTATTCGCCGCTTTTTAAGATTTTTGTATAAGCTCTGTATTTAGAACGGGTCCAAAATACCCATTGAAGTAGTAGTTAGAGGGTTATGTGTTAGAAAAAAATTCCCCATTGAATTCTGCTATTGAAGTCTACGGATAGAAATTTATTTGAAGCCTCTTTGACCATGACATATGATATGTGATAAGTAATTGCCCATTTCAGACCCACTGTAATGAGTCGCTTCAATCGTCCACTTTATTTCCACTAAAATTGAATGAACTGCCTGCCACAGTAGGCATTTCTTGCTGGGTATCTAAATCTATAAGTAGTATATCGGTCTTTCAATTTGTAACAATTTGTTGCAACCTTGATTATAGCTTCTAGAGTGATTTCACTTTCGTGTGTGCTTCTTGTGGTTAACGATTATTGTGGTTTTACACGCAGAGCGTTAGTTGCTGCTTTGTGGTGCACGGCATTGTTGTTTTCCAATTAATTTCGGTTTCACTTTGAGAAATGCTTTATTATTTTTATTTTTGTTTGTCTTTCTTTGGTCTCAAATTTCTAACTTGTCAACCACCATTGGTGGGCTGATGACAAAACAAACGAGTGAAATGCTAATTATTATATGACACACCTACGTACGTACATATGTAAATGGGGGTTAATCAAAACAAAAACTAGACTAATTTTTTAACTCATATTTTTTCATTTCAAGTTTTAAGAAATATTTTTCTTCATGGACATTTGTCTTGGTTTTAATAGCTGTTTTTGTTTAATCGAGTTATTTTTTTTTGAGTCTATAGAGTGTATAAATCGACAGCGACATTAAATTAAAACAGAGTTGCCATCTGTTTAAAAATTGAAATACAATTATATTAATAACCTAAATAGAATATTGTAGAATAAGAAAGGTTTGAGAAAAATTAATGTAGAAAATATTTTGGCAGAGGGTTGCCACCTGTTTAAAAAGAAACTTATATTATGTTCTTTAGAAAAATGAAACACCATGGCACGAAATTCGTACGAAGTAAGCTTAAGACGGATTAACACAAAAATATATTTTAAAAGGGTTGCCGCCTGTTGAAAAGGGTAAATTTAAATTGATACATACATATGTAGGTTAATCGAAATTTAACAATTTTGATGTAAAGCGAATAAGTCTGTGTGAAAACATTTTTGAAGAGGGTTGCCACCTTCTTAATAATGTTAATGCAATTTATTTGGTAGGGTAACTTAAATTCTACTATACTGGTATCACACATCAAACGGTTAAGTAAGATTAATTTGAAATATATTTTGTAGAGGGTTGTCATCTGTTTAAAAATGTCTACCCAATAAAATTGATGCGGTAAATTAAACATTACCACACAAGTATGAATGAATAGAGGTATAAAAAGGATTAAACTCGAAAAATGTTTGTGAAAAATTCAGACCAATACACCTAATGCCCTTCCAGTTTTGGGTATTTGAGGACATCTTAGACACTTACATATAAGACATAATGTGGCCAAAACTCTTCGAGGTTCAAAATGCACGCACTTAACGTAAGGGGGTGTGGAAATTGCCCTACAAGGCCTAATCTTCAACAATGAAAATCTTTGCACAACAAACAAAACTCTTTAGCAGTTTTCCCAGACATTTCTCATAGAGAGGATAATTAAGGAAGAAGTTTGCAGTGTGATACTCAATGTGGCTATCCGATTTCTAAGGAAAACGTCGCTCTCATCAAGAATAGCTGCGGTAGGCCCCCGATCTTTTAACGAGATGGTGGAGATATATTCACCATAGGCTGAATCCACTTGACAAATTGCCGTCTACTAACGAAATCTCTCCTCAACCTAAAGACACAGGGCATTAAGGGGACCGCTGCGATCCTAACTGGGCAAATAGGAGCTATTACTCTGTCATTGTTCGGCACTAGCCAGAAGGTGAGCTTTAATGAACTTGACGATCGGAGATCAATCGAGATTAGCGACCTCACTAAGTTCCTTCGGAATACGACGTGTTTTGAGGGGAATCGGATTCATTACTCTGAACAACAAAGCGACTAGTTAAAATAATCGTTCTATGTAAGCAAATGTACGAGCATGGACACCAAAGTCGAACCGGTGCTAAAACTTCATCACGAGGATGCAAAGCAAAGTGAAATTGATAAGTTTTGAAAAACCTTAAAGTTAGCAAAATTATTGTGCATGCTACTATTATGCCATTCAAGGAAACTGGGAATTTGAAAATTGCAAAAAAAAAATGGTCGACAACCCATTAGAGCCTCCGAAATGGTGAAGAAAGTGCGCGAATGATTTCGTCGAGTTCATTCTATTTGGGCAAGAAAGATCGCTAGCGCCACGGGTGTGTGCCGCAAAACTACATAAAACGTCACTAAAGAAAGAAGATGAATACTTGAAAAAAGCAAAGAATATCTTTACAGGGCGTCAAACGAAAATAAGAGCAGAAAGATGCAATCATCTACTTTGTCCGGCAGGCAAGCTGTAAAGTGTTTTGTTTTTTGTGACGAAAAACAAGGATCGCGTGTGTTCAGATAGTAAGGCTGATATTCCGACTCATCAAAAGGCTTTTGCTCTGCACCAAAACAAACCATGCCTTATGATATGGGGAGCGATTTCAGAAAAAGACCAGCTTTCTCTCTTTTTTGATAGAGAAAGGCGTCAACATTAACTCAAATTATTTGTCAAATAGCGGTTATTTTTCCAGCTCACAAGGCTAGAATTGCTCATGACTAGATTACAGAAGCGATATTGCGGATTTTTTTTCGACCTGTGAATGCCCGTCCTCTTCTTCGAATCTGAATCTATTAGATGTTTGCATTTGAAGAATATAAAATTCTTGAAGATAGAACAATTTCAGTAACGCTAAAAAAATATATGGGATACATACCAGGCGATTCCTTGCGGGCCCCCTGTGTTCTTTTCCGAAGTGTTGAAGAGCTGATAAAGAACAACGAGGGGAATGATTCGATATTAAAGATTGAGAATTAGATAAAATTCTGACAAAATATGAATTCTTTATTTTCTTTTCAACATTCTAAAATGTAGTTTGTTTTCCAATAAAAAATGTTGTAGCAGTTAATCGTCACCACGCTGTATATTTACACCCAATTATTTTGTCAGCTGTTTACAAAAGAGTTGCAACCTCTCCAAAATTAAATACATAAATTTTGCCTGTCTAAGTTAAATAAAGTATTAGTGTATTGGTGGGATATAAAAGCAAATTCTAGTATGGACTTTACCAAGAATACACTTGCTACTGTAAAATAATTTTTAAAAAATCGTCAATGAAAAGAAAGTATTAGCACGTAATCGGGTATTATGAAGTTGAGGTATGCAGATATGTTTGTTTTTTTTAACTCAAAAACTTATTAGTTTTATTTTTTAAGCACAAATTGAAACGCAAAAATTAATTCTTACTTTCTACGTTTCGCCCTATGAGGTCTACTTATGACTTAGTTTGCCGTGAGTGCAATTCAACTAGCACTGACCTTGCCCAATCAAATTGACCTTGACTTACCTTTCCATTCAACTCATTCATTCCAATGAATGAGAGCAGCCAAGTTGTAGCATTTGATGGATGATTTCACATGAATACAAGCTTGCTGATGATGCATTGAGGTAGGAATGAGACTAAAATGGAATTGAGCAAGTGTTGAAGTTGGCTAATTGCTAGCGCATTCAACTGAATACGCTGAGACATATTTACGCACTTATTTATGTACATAGATATATTTCTTCCTCCGAAACCGTTTTGAAGAGGATACTTTGCGGGTATGCGGAACCCTTGAACAATGCCGCATGTTTGACTTGAAGAAGATTCTTTTTAGGTTATTTCTTATGGCAAAGTGAAAAGAGTTTATACTTCAAGTCAAAATCATGGAGGTGGAGAAATTAGTTGTGGTAGAAATAAAAAAAAATAGATTTTATAATTAAAGTGATTTTTCACCGTTATAAGTTGGACGAAGCCGTCGTAAATTTTATTTAAGACATATTTTTAGCAGGGACCGTAATCATTATGAATTCTATAAAAAAAATTGACATTTAGTCATTAACATTTGACATTTTAAATTTACGCTCAATATTAAACAAAAAATGCTGAGCTTTATTTTTTTGTTCAGAAAAAGTAATCATATGTCGAGTTTTATTTTTTTGATCCCAAAGAAAGCTCATTGTTTGAGTACTACTTTTTCGCTCTGCATTTTTTGTGAAATTTTTTAAAAATTTTGAAACTTTGATTTAAAAGGTTAATGTTACATAATAAATTAAATTTCCAAAAAAAATTATCAAAAAAAATTTCCGGAGAAACTTTATGGGTGTTAAAAAAAACCGCTGCACATTTTTCTTATTAATCGTATTTTTTACACATATGTACATACATAGATATACATATGTATGTGGCTATATTTGTTATGCAGTTCTTCAATGCTTAAACTGACGATAGTATAGCAAAAAACTCAAAAGTTCATTTTTACTACTTTAGATTTGTGTTTTATAACTAATGGTAATGCTAATTTCTGATGAAAAAATAGAACTAAAAAAATTACTTTTTTTTTACCAAAAAAAATGACTTTCAACTTATAAAAGTGATGATTGTTTTTGATAAAAATATAGGAATACAAAAAATTATTACATATTATAATATAGCAAAAACAAAAACACTCAATAAAGGAGTTTTATTTGTGATCAAAAAAAGATCATTACTCATTACGGTTCCTGATTTATAGATTTATTGCAAAAATTAATATATGATGAACTAAAAAAAGTCATTTCGGGAACGCTTGCAAAACTGAAAAAAATTATACAAGATATATTCGTAATGTGGTAAAATACAATTTCTGCAGCTAATTTCAATGCTTTATTTTAATATTAAGAATAAATAATAAACGATTACTACCTACACACTTTTACAAAAAATTTTCTCGAAATTTGCAATTAAAACTAACGTACTGCTTTTATTTAATTGTTTATTTAGTTAAAAAAATATACCCTAGCCAACTTTCATAACACACTAAATGGAACACTTGGAATAATCTCCTTATGCGCGGACTTTTTTTCGCCTGATCTCTAAGTTATGAAAATGATTTATTCGCATCGAATTTTCTGTGATGATTAATCGTATCAGTAATCGGTAAGTTGCTAGCTAATTTACCAGAGAATTATAAGTATAATGTTCTATTAATGATGCACCTTTTTAGGTTTTTTCATATCAAAAATCTCATTTAAAAATTTACCAAAGTTGTTACTCGCCTTGTGAGCTAAAAAATTCTTTCTAAAGCCATTTCATTTCTTGTGTAAAATCCACAAATTTAATGAATTTTTGCGAAGTGAAAATTGGAAGCTGTTTTCTAATTCAGTATTCAAAGCCCGAACAATAGCTTTGGAAAGTCAAATAAATTAATAAAAGTGGGGTTTTTACTAACTCATTTGACTCTCAAATCTTTACGCTATCCAGATAAAGGAGATATTGCATTTTGGAATCGTAATTGCTTAATCGTTTTAAAGACTCAATAGTTAAAGTTCAATTAATGTTCAACAACTTTCGGCGATCTTGGGAAAGCTAATATTTTTGAAACGGAAAGGCTTAGCCAATTTTTGTTGGTGAACTCGAAAACTGCTGAAGAAAGTCTGGCTAACGAGCGCAATTTCTTCTTTAGGAGGAGAAAATCCGAAAATCCGAAAATTCAGCTTTATTTAGCCCGAATTATAATTCAATTCCAATTCTATTTTACAAATTTCATCTCATCAGTGGAACGTTGCTAAACATTCTTGTTGATTTTCCACAGTTCTGTTGCTCACGATGTTGCGTCTTTTCTTCCTTATAACGCATGAACCACATATACTTCTTATATAAAAGAAAATGCTGAACAGAATAAACAGAAAAATATCGAAAAATCAACAAGAATTTTTCTTTACTTTTGCAAAATTTTCTCAAATTTTCAAAAAATTTTGAATATATATTTAGAAATTTTGATGCCAGTTTGTTTTTTTATTTGTGGAATTTTGTTTATTTATTTTGTTCCAACTTAGATGGCTGTCGCTATAAAATTAACTATGAGTTTATAGAACATTGATGCTCGCTCTACCTAGCGCATTTATTTTTTATAAAAGTATTTTTTATGCACTTGCAATATAATTTTCTAATATCATCATTATCGGACAATAAATACGGATTTTGTATTCTAGCGCCACCTAGCGGAGCCATCCACATTTATAAAAAATTGAGTTTTTTTGAATTACTTGCCACTAGCGCCACCTAGCGCATTTATTTTTGATAAAAGTATATTTAATTACATAAGTACTTATATTCTGAATATCGCAACTCTTGCGCCACCTCACGGATTAAAATATAGCTTATGTCTGTGACATGGGTTTAATCAATATACTGTCGAAATTTGGTTGACATCCTTTCATCCATTTATGAGCTTAGTTGTAACAAAAAAAAAAAACGGCCACATTATTTTAAAAATAGTTGCAATCAACTGAAGGGTCAACTATTTCTCGACTTTGACTAAGAGGCATTATTTCTAATTTAACAAAACTTTTAGATTTCAATTAAGTCGAACCATAAATATGGAGTTTCTGGAAATCCAGACTACAAATCCATCTAATGGATTTTTATACATATTTTCAATACTTATTTGCAAAAATATAGAATACGTATACAGGATACAGTATATTTTCAATGTCATATCAGTCGAATAATCACACTAGCACCATATTTTTCTAATATCATCAATAACGAATCATAAATTTAAGAAATAAAAATAAAGATTTTCTAAATAAAAAGATTCATGCGACGCACTCTAATTTTATAAAAAGCGGATTATAAACAAATATATATTTTTTGAATAACCCGCCTCTAGCGCTATCTAGCCTTTCGCTCCTAGCGCCCTCTATATGATATAAGCCTTTTTCTCAGCGGATCGAATATTTTGGCACCCATATTTTTATATTTCCTACAAATTGTGTATAATTAAATTAGATTTGAGTTTTAAAACATGTGGCAACCCTCTACGAAGCATAAAATTTACATTAAGTTCATTTCTCATACCAAGAAAAGATACATAAAGATGTCATAAAAATCGGACTAACCATTTCGGAAGAGTGTCACTACAAACAGCATGACATGAGAATGCTATACTTATATATAAAAAGATACAATATAGATAATTAAAGTTAAATAAGGAAAGTGCCAATTGTCAAAACCTGTCACAACTAGTCAATACATTTTCCTCTTATTTTTGCTCTTCTCATGCACCAAAACCCTCCCGATAAGTAATCCTGGCTACGGTCCTGCAAAATTTTACATCTACACATATGAATTAGAGATTAAGATTGAGCAGTGAGTGTTTTGAAACGCATTAGAACAATTGAAGCATTGAAACGTAAATTGGTTGATAAACCATGGCGTATACGTAACCTACGAGTAATCAGTTGATGAGGAAACATACATACATACAAACATACATCCATATGTGCTTACACTAAATACAAACTTAATCGTATTCTCATTTCATTCCCTCGAAAATAGATGATAACATAGGACAAAGGTGCTGTGTAGTAGAAAATAAAAATAAGTAGCTGAGAAGTGCGAATATTGCCAAAGATAAGAACAATGGTAAAAAAAAAAAAACATTACAATTGCGTGGAAACCTGTGGACGCCAGATTCCCTACATTTCTGAGCTAATTTTGATAACTCAAGGCCGTTTCATACTTTAGATGCAGCAAATGAGGGAGAGTGCGTGCATGCCTTGGAGAATGATTCGCCTTAAATAACGTAACGTAAGCGAGAATGTTTAAAGTAACGATCGCTGTTGATGTTGCGTAAGGAAGTCTCCACATATATTTAGATGTAGTTGTGAAAGATTTCGGCAATAGTTCAGGAACATTGCAGGTTAAGTTCTGTACCATTTCGGCAGTATTTTCAGACTAACTATTTCTTTGAACATTTCAGGAAATTTCAATAGTTAGTTAACCAATACAACTGCTACTGCTACTAAAGCTTCTTTTACTACTATTAATGACTACTACTATTACTACTACTCCTACTATCATCACTACGGTTACTACTATTATTTCTACTAGTTATATTACTATATTTATTAATGCTACTACTAATTTCTACCACTATTTTTACTAATGCTACTCCTTATTACTACTACAATTTTTAATAATGCTACTATTTACTACTGCTAGTATTTTTAATAATTCCGGATGAAGAGAGATCCCCAAAAATGAGGTATACATTGTATCGAACCTGTTAAGTTTTGATTATTAATCGTAATCATTAGTAATCTGATTACTTTGTATTTGACAGCGAAATAATTGATTACATTACGATTGTCTTGGTCCCAACTAGATTGCGTAATGGTTACGATTACAAATAATCAAAAAATAACCAGGATTACTCTAGATTACTTAAAAGAATCAAAATAAATAATTGATTCTTTTCACGGATTTTTTCTGATTATTTTTCTTCCAAAATACCAAACAACTTTTCTCTTTTTGTTTTTTTTTTCAGTTTTAAGATATTTTTTAATAATTTTATTTTTAACAAATAAATATATTAAAGACAAAATAAAAAAACATAATAACAAAAAATTAATGAAATTTATTTAGAACAAAATAACAACAAAAAATTAACAAAATTGATTTATAACAAAATAACAACAAAAATATACACTAACTCCATTTAGAATTTGCTTTCAATAAAATTAATTTCTCAAATCATAAGTTCGACATTGACTGGCGCCTTGGACTGTTCACTATCACCGCAAAGGAAAATAGCCTCTCTACTGGTGCTGAGGATGTCAGGGGGGGTGTTAAAAGCAACAAAAGCTTCTTTTAGACTGCTATGTTTTTCCCAAGTGTCGTCTGTTCTTGAATTGTCATTCAAGTAACAGAAGACGTGATGGGTCAAAAAAGCCCGACGCATTAATTTCGGCAACGATTTGCGCAATTTTTCCTGCTGAGTGCACTCCGAATATTCTCCTGCAAGCAAGAGCTGCCAATTTGCGTTCCAGGTTCTCTGGGAGCCAATGGCAAGTATACGCCAAAAAACTCCGGTGGTTCCCTGACCAAATATCCGCGGTTGTACAAAATGTTTTACCGTCGCCATTTCCGACTTGATTTTTTGTACCACTACGCCATAATGCTTCTGCAATTTTTTTACAGCTGTTTGCCTGCTCATTATCTTCATGCCACTGGTCTGCAAGAGGTCTATAAAAGACTTTCTTTCTAAAATTGAGACAGGCAGTGCATGCAAAAGCTTTCTATCGACTTCAAACTTTTGTATTCCTCATACAATTTCCTATGTTTGGCCCATAAATGCTTCACAAAATTGAAGGTAACGTCACCGGTAGCTCTTATCTTCCGATCACATCCGCCACATTTTGCAATAGTCGACATCTTATTCTGATTAGAAATCTGTAATTTCATACATATGTACATATATATGTTTATGAATATAATATCAATTAAGTTCAATTGATCAAACATTTACTGCAACACCAAACACGTTAATTTAAATTTTAAAACAAACAATACAAAAACAACACAAACTAATTTGCACCAAAAACACAAACTTTTTCAATATCCGTATAAAACTTCGCGTTGAAAATAATTTTTGCCAGACACCTCAAAAGACTGGTTTTTGTACAGCTTCCAGAACATTTCTCAAAGACCCTTCTCCTCTTGCCGGGGACTTGGCACGTAATTCTTGTCCAAGATGTTATAATCACTTGAGAAGTCGGTTTCTCCAAAAACCAATTGATCATTTTGTGACATGTTATCTTCAAGTGGCGCAACAATTTTCAAATAAATATTTTATTTTTCAATCACTTGCAAAACACAATTAATTACAACTGAATGACAAGTGTGGTATGAAATATAGATTTGATGATTGCACTTTACAAGCTCTTATTTAGCTTGTTAACGTTAGCGTACCAACAAGTTAACAACCGTTCTTGCACTCTAACATTACTCGCTTCAGCATTGTTGTTTTTCATTCAGGTGGTCATTGAAGCTTATTCTGATCAAAGCCTGAGATTTGTTGTTATATTGTGGTATTTATGAATTTGGTATTCATGCCAATCGCGAAAGTTCACAGGGAATAGTGTTCCCAAAAATTACAAGCAAAGCAAAAACAGATTGGGGAAAATTGGGCTGATTATATTGAATGGATAAATTGTTATAAATAATAGCAATAATATCATCATTTATAATAAAATATATATACATACATACATATATATATGTATGCATATATAGTTACACAAAAAAACAAGTTTAAAAAATTTACTAAAAAAATATCTTCAAAATTTAAAAAAAAAATTAAAAAAGTTGTTTGGTAATTTGGATTGAAAATAATCAAAAATAATCAAAATGATCAAAAAATAATCAAAAATAATCAAAAAGAATCCTGAATATAATCAATTATTTATTTTTATTCTTTTTGATTCTTTTCAGTAATCTAGAGTAATCCTGATTATTTTTTGATTATTTGTAATCGTAATCATTACGTAATCCAAATATTTGAAAGGCACAATTAAATAATAATTACAATTCTGTTTAGAAAATAATCTAACCGATTACTAATCGTAATCATAATTTAACAGCATTGCATTGTATTAATGTAAATGTAAATATTCTTTAAAGGGGCACTACTTTGATAGCATGCCCCTGAAATGACCGAGCCCTTAAATAATAAGCAACAGCTGATCCGCTTATAGGATCCGGTTTATTGGATCGTAAAAGCAATGGTTGATTTCACCGGCTTCTAAGAGTTGAAAGGGATGGATAAAGAAAGTAATAAGCTATTGCGAACTCTTTCACTTGCCAAATTGTTGATTTTCAAATTATTTTATTCGGATGGTGAAGAAAGGCCTTGAGAAACTTTGAAACTCTTAATAAGAAAGAGTATTTATAGTACAAAATTAGCAACGGGTAATTTTCTTAGAATTCAGCACAAAAACTTTTACGAAACATTAGCCAACTGATTAGAGTACCAGTGTAAGAAGAGATATGTGGCCTTGCATTATAACTCCTTAACTTAGCCAACTGAAACTGTCGAATGTGTAATTTTGTAAACGCAATGGTTTTCATGATACAGAGAAACCTCCCTTGGGCGGACACTCACCGTCGGCCAACTTTTGTCCGCCCAAGAGAGGTGTCCGCTCAAAGGAGTGGATGGCTATTTTAGACATTTTTCAATTTTTAAAGGAATAAATACTCACCACATTTCAAATTAAATAAAAAATATTGATATTACATTGCGAAAAATATATATATATTGCTTGAAAAATTCATATCAAAACATGCATAACTCATTCACATACCTGCAGATAAAGTAATAACATAAATAAAAATAAATATAAATTATACTTCAGATAATAAGTAATATAAATCCATAAATATCAGGCTCATTATTTAAAAAATTGCTGAATTGTCGATTGCTTAAGGTTTTTTTGTTTTTTTAAAGGAAAACTATTTTGCAAATGGCTTTCCAATTTCTGCAACAATTCGAACGCAATAAGGTCGTCGCTGCAAAATCTTTTTGAATTGGAAACAGCAGTCAAGGCGATTTCGCTTGTGGAAATTTCATTAACTTCATCGGTATCACTCTCAGCATCGGTGCTATTATCATCAATTGTTTCTATGTTGTCGTCAATAACAACATCTAACTCGAAGTCTGAACTTTCAGTCCATGCATTGTTATCTATAGCCACAAAGTCATCCGGATTTAAAGAAGTAAAATCTCCAGAAGCTTTCGATAAATCAAAAATTGAAGCCAGCATTGCCAGGGGTATGTCATCTTCGGGCTCGAATTCTGGTGCCGGATTATGATTTTTGTCGAACCCTGCCTTTTGAAAGCAAATTTTTATTGTTTCTGCTTGAACTTTTGCCTAGGCTTTTTTTACAAAATGTATTGCCTCTAAGACGTTTATATTGTTTTTTGTGGAATCAGTTTCTATGCTTACCAATATGTTTTTCACTTGCAAGTTGCGGTAGTGAATTTTGAAATTTTGAATTATTCCTTGATCAAGAGGCTGACAAACTGAAGTAGTGTTGCTAGGCAGAAATATTATTTTTACATTGTTCAGACTTATATCTCGAGGGTGGGACGCTGCGTTATCTAAAAATAATAGAACTTTTCGGTTTTGCCGCTCCATTCTCTTTTCGAAATCTTTCAGCCACTGTGTCATAACTTCTCGTGTCATCCATGCCTTTTTATTGGACTGCCAATTTACTGGAAGATTTTTCGAATCTAATGATGCAAATGCTTTCGGACGAGCAGCCTTCCCAATAACAAGAGTATTTTCTTTTTCCCCGGCCATATTTGCACAAAATAGGACAGTCAGTCTTTCTTTCGAAAGTTTACCTCCACGGCATACTTCGTTTTTTAGAGCCAATGTTTTGTTTGGCAAAGCTCTGAAGAAAAGACCTGTCTCGTCAGCGTTGAAAATATTTCTGGGGCTATACCCAATCATCAATGACGGTAGTTTTTCTATAAATTGCTGTACGTCTTGCATATTAACAGCAGCACTTTCACCACAAATGTATCTAAAATTTATATTATGACGGGCTCGCCATTTTTGTAACCAACCGTTAGAAGCCACAAATCCTTTGACCCCCAGTTTTTGGGCAATTTCTTTTGCCTTTTATTTAATAATTGGCCCAGATATGGGAATGTTCTGGTTTCTTGCCCTACTAAACCAGTCAAAACACATTTCATCTATTTTTTTCCCATCGGTTTTCATAAAAGACCTTTTGGATTCAACATTGCTGTCAGACAGCCATTTTACTCGAATTTCTTCTTTCTTTTTTATTATCAACGCAGCCTGCGTTTTTCCAATTTTGAATCTGATCAAAAAATCAATAACATTTGAAATAACGAACAGACCATAAATAAAAATAGGTTTTGTACGATTTTATTATTAAAACTTACCTTTCGGCTAATGCACGAACAGGCAAATTATTTTCCTCACTAGCGCTAATTATTTCCATTTTTTCCTTTAAGCTCAGGATTGACCTCGCCATCTCATAACACATCAAATGTTTACGATATGACTGAATACAATTAACTCACTGTCACTAGTAAACGTTCAACCCTGAATATTTAGCTAACGAACACTGCGTTATGTAATTAAACCTCCAATGTGACGCTTTTTAAATTTGAGTGTTTTTCTAACGTCCATTTGGTTTTATTCGGGGAATCCCCAGTTTTCATTTGGTAAATACATATATACAAAAATATGTTTATATGTATGTATATATTTTGTCCGCTTAAGAGGGGTTCGCGTCCGCTCAAGAGAGGTTTATGATTGATTTGTTATGAAAACTGATCTCAGTGTCCGTTGATAAGAGGTTCGTGTCCGCTCAGTAGAGGTTTTTTGTCCAATTTTAAAGCAAATAACTGTTCGCGTCCGGCCAAGAGAGTGCCCGCCTAAGAGAGGGTAATTTGTTCTAAAAAATGTACTTACAACTTGGTGCATGAAAAACTGTCCGGCCAAAAGAGGTGTCCGTCCAATAGAGGTGTCCGTTAGGAGAGGTTTCTCTGTATATTAATTTCCGTGAATTTTATGTAAACATATATTTCGTGCTATAAAAAAGGCATATAAATCAAAAAAACCACTCTGTATCCGAACAGGGGCGATGTGTTAACATTTTTTTTGTTATTCTTTAAAAAAAAAGTAAATTTGGATATATAAAGTAAAAATATAGTAAAAAAACGAGCATCTGGGAAATTGAAAGAGTACAAAAAGTCGTCAGTTTGAGTTTTTTTTATTATCTAGGATAATTAAAACAGGATAACAATATTATTTTCTTATTTCTGTTTTAATTTTCTAATACGGTTACAATAGGCCTATGATAGCTGAAATATGATACTATATAAGTAAACATTCACATGAATTTCGTTTTTGCATTTGCTGGACTAAATGTAAAACTGTACATGGATTTGACAGCAAGTCCAGCAAAAGCAAAAACAAAAAACACGTCCGCCGAAAAAATGCTGAATGATTTAGCACAGCAGCAATGGCAAACAACCGCACAAACTTCTATTTCTATAAAACACAAGCAGAGACTGACTGCTTTGATCAAGAATAGCTTCGCGTAATTTTGAATTGCCGATCGTGTCTGCGCAGAACAACCTATTGCGGTCGGCCACGCGACGCTATTAGCTGCACTCACACCATCTCAAACGGTAGACACGCATTCTCACACAGAGTCCCTTGTTGTACAACAACCACTCATTCAGTATGTCTTACGCTTTCATTGTGTATTTTTAGAAATTCACTTTAGCTACCCCGGGCATAGATGTTAACACATTAAAAATTTTTAGAAAATATATGAAATTTCAAAAAAATGTATCAAATTTTAAACTTTTTTTGAAAGCTTTTGGATACGCAGTTTTTTAGCTCATTCAATTTTAGCAAGCCCGACCTAACTACAAGTTCCTGTTGATTTTAGATATCTTTTGGAAATTTTCATTTCCCGCATGCAGTTTTATTGGCAGACGATGTGTAAGACAGCCAGCAGAAGGAAATATTAAAAACTAACGGAAATTTATATAGAATCATCTATTTTATGGAACGAAGTTTCTTTTTGCTACTTCAGATTTACAACAATGTAATTTAATGAGCAAACAAATAGCATAACGAAACGTTTTCTAAAAATTTAAATTAACAAGTTTGAAGTTTAGATGAAATTTTTTTATTTTCTTACGAATTATATTAAATGTGAAGCTTTGATTTATTTGGTTTCTGTTATATTACAAACTTAAGTTAAAAAAAAAAAACTAAAAAAATCGGCTAAGTGTAAAAAATATTTTATATATGTGGGACTTGTGGCTGCTTCCACTCAATTAAAATCGCTTCACATTTTCAAGTTTAATTCATTAGAGTTTATTATGATAATACAAAATTAAATAAATATTATAAATACTTATTTAGGTAATCAACTCAATTTATGTAAATGCGCGCCGCGACGACTTAGCTTGCTGTCCGGCTTCGGCTCTACTTTTCAGCTGTCCGTTCATATTCGTCATATTTCAAAGTTGTATATGACTGAGAGTTTTAGCATGTTTGTTACCTTTTCACGGTAAAATCATTGGACGTGTTTGCATGGAATTTCACAGGTAAACATCTTATAATCTAAACTAACATATACAGTAATGCTGTAGTCAATTGCTTTATGGTCACTGAACGGATTTGGATAAGATTTGACACTTATACAGTAAGTTATAGGAATTACCATAGCAACATAAAAAAAACTTAAATTCAACTAAAACAAATACTGAAATCCAATATTGCAGTATTAGTTTCAAGCAAAGGAGTTTGAATAAAGTTTAATTTCGAAAGTATTTTGAAAAAATGTTGCCACCTGTTTTAGGTTAACTTAGGTTAAATTAATAAGTAAATGAAATTTTACAGTAAAGTATAGCCAAAAGTTTTAAGAAAGCCTAAATTCAAAAATATTTTTGAAGGTTGCCATCTTTTAAATAAAATAATTTAAATGTTAATAAAAATTAAAGGAAATCTTACGCCCGAAAGAGTGCTGCCACATGTTTAAAAAATTTATTTTATAGAATTTCTAAACTTACTCAAATATAACAGTGTTGGTATGAGACGAAAACATTTTCGAAGAAGGTTGCCACCTTTCAAAGAATGTTGATTAAATTTGATTGGTTAGGTAACTGAAATTTTACAGTACTGGTGCGATTTAAAAAAGGCGCCAGAAGGCTTTATTCGAGTAATATATTAGGACAGGGTTGCCACCTTTTTTGAAAGTTTAAATTCAACTAAATTTATAAGATAACTAAAGCATTCCAATACCGGTTTGAAATGATAGAGGTGTAGCCTAGAAATAATCTTTAAGGGTTGCCAACTGTGTGAAAATTAAATTAAAATATATTAATAATGTAAGTGAAATCCAGATGTATCACGTATATATAAATGTATATATTTATACAAAATATTTTTGAAAGCAGCATTAAAAAAGTTGCCATTTTTCAAAAAGAAATATTTGTTTAGATTGAATAACGTATAATAAAATGAAATTTAAATTGTTGTGGAAAACCGTTAAGCATATGCATTACTGAATAGAATTGCCATCCCATAAAAAATTAAAAAAAAAAACTATATGTGAATGAAAAGCAAGTTCTTCTTCATATTGGTAAAAATATTTTGCCAATATCCAGGAATATAACTTTTGAGACTTCCCTAAGGCTGAAAGACTAACTTCAGTTATATACCCAGACATCCTGTGTATAGGATAGATGTTAATCTTTTTAACCAAATCCGAATGGAACACCACGCAGATGCTAATTACAAAAAAGTTTCAGCAACCAACCGTTATCGGCAATCATGAAGTAGGGGTAGGTTGTTGTTTTTGTTTTTTTTTATAATAAAATATTATAAGCTTAAAATAAGAGTGATTTAAAAAATAAAATTTAATAAAGACTTTTTAACTAGAAAAAATCAAAGTAAAGTTTTTAAAATAAAATGTTCATCTGAAAATTATTATTATTATATAGCACAGTAGATGATGATATTTCCACGATTAGTGAAACAAACGGAATACTAACGGGATAGTTTATTAAAAGTTTTATTTAAATACGAATTTATCCTGAAAATAAAAATTCTACAATTGTAACAGAGTTATTTTTTATTTCACTTATTGCCGCGCCATCTGAGTATAATATTTCCTTTAGCCCCGCCTACTTTTGTAATTGTTACAGCTTACAGCGCCATCTATACCCAAGCTGCGTATCTGCCATTATTTAAATATTGAAACCTTAAAGCGATGCCACATAAAAAGCCTTGGCTTCGCGTGACATGTGTAACTTGGTTTTTTCGTAGAAAATTGAAGTGTAGCTTCTGGGTCTAAGCGAATGTGAGTAATAAAAGAAATATGAAAAACAGTTGATTCGCAAAGCGCGCTAAAAGATGAGAGTTGGCGGACTTTCTGCTTCGATGTGGTGTCGGCGTTGACTATGTGGGATAGCAAAGCAAGCTTTCTATCTAGCATTGCCTTTATGAATTCGTGGCGTGATTGTTCCAGAAGTTAAGATCTATGCTAGTGCTATAACAGCAGGTGTTTTACGACATTTTGGTCACTTTTCTAATTTCGGTCAACGAGGAAACTTCACCGTAAGTGTGGTAATTAGAGAGAAAAAACTGACCGGGGTGCCTTTATTTCTTAGTGTAGTTAGGACAAGACAATGAACCGACCAGCCGTGATGTGGCCTATCTCAATAAATACCACCACATTCTTTCGCTTCAGAATATGTTTTAATTTTTTTTAATATAGCTCCATATTAAATTACAGATAAAAGCTTCTGTAAACTAAACAAGTCCGTAAATATCTAATTCTCCAAAAAAAAGCGCAGTTTTCTAAAAAGCTAAATAATTTGTTTTGTCAAAACGCAATAGATAGGGTATAGGGTTGGTGGAAATTCTGTTTATTTTTATTTCCTCAAATCAGCTAATATTGAAAATCGTCTCTTGCGCCATTGTTTGTATGAAAAACTTTTTCAAGTTATAATTATTTATAATAATTAAAACAGAATACTAAGCAGCTTCTTACTTTATAACTTTGAAACATCCCAAATCATTACAATGTTGCATGCAGACATAAAAGATAAAAATATACAATTTGTATCGAATAATTCCAAGCAATTTGCCAGCCAACGTCAACGCCCCATAAATGCCACATACTAACTGCGAGTACAAAAAATTACAAAATTACAAAATCGGCAACATCTTTGCCACTTCAGAGCTTGCTTGTCGTTTGCCCATCACATAATTCATGCTTAACGCCAAGCCAAACGCAACTTAACGCCATAAAGTATGCTATAAAATGTCATAAAATTCCATCACAGTTTTACCAGACGACCGACCACCATGGCTATGCTTTTTATACAAAGCTAACGTAAGTTTTTATGTGTTTGTGTTTATTTTTTTTTGGTGCTTAAAAATTGGTTACTTTAATCCGATTTAGTAAGAGCGAACAGCCAACTGGCCAACAACGTCTAAGGGAATACTCAGAAAGTCATTAAAGCTGACCTTTGACATCTCATCCTTGCGAGCGCTGCATCCATGCACATACACACACACACACACACACGCAAACATTTTCAAACATGAAACTTGTTAGCAGAATTTGATATAAAATTCTGTGCCAGCTCAAATGCTTGGCATACTGCTTGAAATTCTCCCACAGCATTCTTCAATGCACGCTTACAACGAAATTTTCGCCAACACAGCTGCTTCTCATATCCTTTAATCTTTGCTTATTCTTCTTGTTTTCCCCTTCTTGATTTTGACAACCAACCTTCTTGGCTGCTCTCGCTTGCTGCGTTCCTTTCTTCACGTGGGTGGATTCATTTCGGTACAGCTACATTGGCAAGCAAAAAACCAAAAACAAATCATTCCTCGCAGTATGGCAAAATTAATGAGCGCAAGATCACGCAAAAGCCACTACAATTTAAAAAGCGACATCAATAAAGTCACTGTGTTTTTTGGTTTTGTCGTTGGTGGTAGAAGCGAACGAAAAGATGGTGGTAGGAATGCCGTCAGCACAGTAGTTCCTCTAAAGGTGATAGCCCAATTGATTTCCCCAGACTTCACTAGCTTTTCATGTAGCACCTCAAAGTGGCTACTCATTCCCTATGGACCAGCTATATCGCAACGTCATCATCGATGTCAACATGTCCAAAAGGTTGGCGGCATTCCCTTAGTTGGGTGGTTTCATTTTCGTGCTTGCCATGTTGATCATGTGCCAGTTAACTTCATTTGTTGTTGTTGTTGTTGTTGTTGTTGTTTATTTCGTCGACATGCCGTTATTTTGCTTCGCTGCGTCTCAATTCAATTACATAAAGCTCAGAAATATTTGCTGTCACTCAGCGTAAAGAAAAAGGAGAAAGTCTTCAATGTCATCATCTGCACTAAAGCCAAGTGTCAGATATTTTAATTGAAAATAATTTAAAAAAAATTCCTATCGAAAGCGGTACTGCAAGTATTCAGCGCATGATTGGTTGTTATTCAAAGTTAAGTCATAAAAGTAAGCAACGCTTTATTATCTCAAAGTTAGAAAATTGGAGTTGACATATTATAATAATTATATACTTTAATTTCTTGAAAGCACTACTTAATTTATGCTTAGCAATAGTAGGAAAATATTTAGCAGTAAGTGTAAGAATTTCTGGATAGTGACATGAGTGAAAGGCATAATAAATGTATGATTCCAATGCCAATTTCGACAAACGTTATCTCACCCCGCTTCGTACGTTTCTTGTAGATTTTTCATATAAAAAATGTGGCTACTTTTGAGCGTTCTGGGCTTCACGGACTTTAGTTATGAATGGTATTTGGTGTTTTATACAATTGCACTAATTTACCGACTTATGCTAATGACCTGATAAAAACTTATCAATCTGACAGTTGTCAGACTTACTGCGCCTAAAACCATGCGGCAAAAATGGGTTTCAGCCCTCTAATGTCGTTGTAGTTGTTATACCCTACTGAGTACGCGACATCGATGTTATATTCTGCGACATAGTTTTAGGCGCAGTAAACCTGACAACTGTCAGGATGATAAGTTTTTCAGGTCATCAGCATAGGGCGGTAAATTTGTGCAAT
The DNA here is from genome assembly GCA_951828415.1 of Anomoia purmunda. Lineage (NCBI taxonomy): Eukaryota > Metazoa > Arthropoda > Insecta > Diptera > Tephritidae > Anomoia > Anomoia purmunda. Next base: position 24,557,577 of record OX639993.1, read on the forward strand.
TGTATGAAAACCCCACCATAATTAAATAAACTCAGTCTACAACTAACACCGGTTAAATCCAAGTTTTAATCGTTAGCCAAATGGGGGGAAAAAATTCAATAAACCTTACACAAGATTTACAAATTTTTAATTCTAATTTTTAGAACACACACAGGTACAGGTGGGTACACAGTGTTATAGCTTATTAAATTTTAGTATAATAAAAATTCAAGTTTAAAAGTGATTAAAAGTTACCGTTAAAATTTGGAAGATTTTTTTTATAAAAAAAAAATTACCAAATATTAAAAGTAAATTGTAGCTACTTTAAACTTGCACTTGATGAGTATATTATGATTGGATGGGCTTTTTATGTTCAAACATCTGGTGTACATTTTGTTGAATTTTTCCCGCATTTGATCAAAGTTTGAAATGTGGATTAAACTATATTTTTTAATTAGAAAAAATTTAAAATGTGAAGTCCTACACCTCAATTTAACCACTAACATGGTTTTTTAACTCACGTAAGCCCTTCATATAAATTTGAGGAATTGCGTTTAAAGTTACTGAAATATCGAATTTTTTTTTATTTTTGTAGATTACAATTGAATTTTGAATTTTGCGATGCTTTGAGTTTAAGTGTTAGTAAAAACAAAAATAGTAGTATTTAGTGAAAATAGTAGTAGTAATTTGTATTAAAAAAAGTAGTCAAAAGTGGTGGTATTTAGTAGTAGCAAAAATAGTGGCAGAAATTAATATAAATAGCATTAAAAAAATAGTAGCAGCACTAGCAAAATAGTAGCAGCATTCAAAAAATGGTAGCAGCATTAGAAAAATAGTAGCAGCATTAGAAAAATAGTAGTAGAAATTAATAAAATAGTGGAATTATTTTATTGTAGTAAAAGAGTGGTAAAGATTAGTGGTAACATTAGCAAAAATAGTAGTAGGAATTAAACTCCATGTTTTAACCTTTATGCAACTGTGTATACAATTTTTTTCCCCGGATCATATGTGTTCAAAAATTCAATAGGACAACTTTCTAAAGAGGCAGCCGAAGCGAATAATAAAAATATAAAACCATTTCGATAATGCCAGAGACTACATAAAAATAGATAGCTTTTATTTTTAACTCTTAACATTTGCTTCACGCATACAAGTACGAGCTCAAAGTACGCATTTTGTTGTGAGGAATGAATTTTGTTTTCTCTCCCAACAAAAGCGACCACTGTTTGTGGCATGAGAAGTGGACTATTTCTATAATTTTTTTCTAATTATGTGGGTATTAAATATGTGTGTTTTTTAGATTTTGGACTTATTGTTGAGGAAATTTATCTATTTGTTTTAAAGTGGGGCCGTCACATACCATTTAGTCCAAAAAAGTTTAAACCGCGTTATCCTTCTCCCAAACCAATCCTGCACATCAAATTTAGGGAAATTACCTTCCGTAGTTATTAAAATATCGCATATTAATGATTTTCGTTTAACAAAGTATGTGGGGGTGGGTATTACTCATTTTAGGTCGTTATCAAGAACAACCTACCTTGGTTCCAGGGCAATATGGACATACGGACCGACAGATATGGTTCGAGCATAAAAATACAACTGCCTAGCAAATTTCAGTATAATATCTCTATAACTGAGATATTAGTTTGCGTTCAAATAGACTCAGATAGACAGATATGGCTAAAATAACTCAAAAGAACTTGTCTGATTATGAACAAATTTCGTATACATTTTTATAGGACTATCTACTCTTCGTTTTACACTTAAAAGCACGGGACCAAAGTTTTATTTTGGAGAAATTTATATAGATGTGAATATTACTCGTACTGATCTCCCTCTCTCAGCTGCTGGTGAACGGTTTGAAAAAATAGGCTTAAAATCAGTTAAGAAAAAGAACAAAGCAGCAATTCTTACATTGCATGCTGCGGTGGAATTTGATTAACGTTCTGCAGCAGCTGTGACAAAATTATCACTCATACGCCCTGTATGCCAGAATTGCCATATTATTACATTATCTTTCGATATTGTCTTGTAAATGAATCAAAGATGGAGTTAGAGTTAATGAAATAAAAACTAGATCCAACAGAAACAACGACATCATCCCAAATAAACTAGCCATGCAGTGTTACGTAAAGATAGCAGCAACGATTATGAGAAAATCTTTTCTAAGTATAATTAATAACTGACAGAGCTGAAATAATTCGATGTACTTTTATGTATGTATAGTAAACACTGTAAGTTAGCGGAATAAACACTTTGCCCAGAGATAATTTGCTGTGCATAATTACACTCTCTATTTATAAAACTCAATAGACCTGTCAACGTTTGCAAGCAAGTGAATGAAAATTAAGTTAGGACGTAGCCAAGAAGCCAAGAACGTGCCAGATGATGTTTTATTATTTTATTTGGATTTAATCATTAATCAAAAGCTTATAATGTATACTAAGCGGTGAAAAGATTTCACTTATTTCTTCATAAGCGAATATTAAGCGCAGAAGCAACAATAATAATTTTGTGAGTGAATATTCAGATAGAAATTTACTGAGTTAAAGCAAAAAAAATCCAAAAATAAAGTTCGCGCATCCCTTGGCGCTCGAATAAAATATTATGCAAATAAACAGTTTTCCTGATGTATGTAACTATTAAATATAGCTAGCGAAGAGATTCTCCGATATGTTTTAAAGCTGAAAAATGATCTTTTTTCTATTTCATTAAGTAGTAGTTAAGTACAAAGTGTCATAGTACAAAGTGTCATAGGAAAATTAAACAAAAAACAAAATAATTAATATTAGGAAATTCCAACTGCTTGAATAGGAAAATTATTTGATTATGGCCAGTATAACTTTAAATATTCAACAGGCTATAATGTTTTTAAAAGTACAAAACTTACCTAATATGAATTTCCTTAATTCCAAGATGACCAAAGATTTTTAACTTATCTTCAGTGTCATTGGTTTTAAAGGAAAGCCACGAATAAAGCCTATAATTAATGTATATTTTAATATTATTTATAGAAGAATAATCTTAAAGCACGACCAGCATAGTCCATTTCTAAAATGCTAAAAATATTAAAAAAAAAAGTACAATTATTTCGCAAATTTGCCTGTAATTTCTGGGATGCGAAAAAATATGGAATTTGATAAAACAACGTAACTAAATATAAATACAAATCAAATATGAAACTTATCTGCGAAAAAAGTCAAAGCTGCCAAATGTCTAGCGATATGCAAATTACCACTTTGCACAGATAAAAAAAAAACTCCTGCACCTAAAAACTTAAGCCAGAAATAAAACCGACTTTACCGACTTTATAAAGAGATAGAGTGTTAAAAATCGGAGTATAAGTGGTAGTAGTCGTTTATAGTAAGAAGTATGAGTAATATTTGTGGTATTGTAGTAGTAGTAAAATTAGTAGCAGCATTAGTAAAAATAGTAGAAGTAGTAGTAGTAAGTACTAAAAGTAATAAAAACTAGTAAAAATAATAGTAGTAATTAGTAGCAGCATTAGTAGAATAGTAGCAGAAATTAATAAAAATAGTAGTAGTAATTTGTAGAAAGAGTAGTATAAAAAATAGTACTAGTTGTTAGCGGTAAAATTAGTAAAAATAGTAGTAGTAGTTTATAAAAGCGTAGTAGTGATGAGCGGTAGGATTAGTAAAGGTAGTTGTAGTAATAAGTAATAGTATTAGCAAAAATAGTAGTAGTAATTAATAAAACTAGTAGCAGAAGTTAGTAAAGTACTAGAAAGGAGTAGAAAAATCGGTAGTAATTAGTAGTGGCATTTGAAAAAATAGTAGTAGTAATTAGTAGTAGCGTCAGTAGAAATAGTAGTAGAAATTAACTAGAATAGTAGTAGTAAGTAGCGGTAACATTAGTAAAAATAGTATTAGAAATTAGTAAAAATAGTAACAGTAATTACTAATATGTTTGTTTTACTCACATAAGTACCATGTCGCCATTTCGTCAGGTGACTTTGTCACGCAACGTTGAAAAACCACTTTCATACAGCTAAAGAAGTTTTACATCTAAAATTGGCTGACTAGATTTAGTGAAATTAGAATATTTCAAAAAGGCTGTAGATAGACCGAAGAACGTAGATTACAAAGTGTAAAAAATTTATGTACATCCTTTTACACCAAAATCACGAAGCTAAATCAATGCGTTTGATATATGTACCTACATGCTCCGTAAGGCGACAAAAGTAAATAAAAAACTTTAATTTTTTTGCAATCTTTTAGGTTATTTTTTGAAGAATCCGGTAATCGTTTCTAAACCTTTGTATACATTTTGGGGACACACTCTGCACGAACTTTCTAATGTTGCCTCACACATGTTGATTGGTCGCACTGCCGTGCACTGTGGTAGCTTTTCGAGCTTAGCAAAACAAATTTTTGCCCGTGCGCTATGTCCATTCCACAAAAGGACAACCGTCAACGAACTGATTAGATTTTATCAATTGCCGGCTTTCCATTTGTCTGTTGTTGTGATGTAAATTGAACAAATTTTCTCCTCGAGGTCTCCGTGTGTTTCTATCTTGTGTATTTTACTCTTTAATTCTTTCATAATAGCCGCAACGAAGTCCCCTTTTAGTTTCAGAAGCTTTAGTTTAGTATTTTGTAGAGACATTATAAATACTGAATTTTTCTACAGCTATGTATGTTCATAACCTTACATCTTTCATGCTGAAGAGCCTGGAACGCGAACACGAAAAACACATCAGATCAAAGGTTTTGGTATACATACCAGAGTGCAAAAACCTGTGAATCAGCTCTACATGACCTTGTAACAAAGATCGAAGTGGGGCTTGAAGCAGGTGAGTATACAATGGGAGTTTTTGCTGATATTGGGGGGTCTTTTGACGCTACCTTTCATTCTATGTGCTCAGCGACCAGAAGGCATAGGGTGGAAGAAACTATAATAAGGTGGACCCACTCTATGCTATCTAGAAGATTGCTGACTGTGGGGGTGAAAGATGGTCTTTGCATCATGGCAAAGGTTGGGAGGTTGCCGTCAGCTTACTTTGATGAATTTTTTGCATTAGCATCAGGAAGATCTCTCCGGGTGGTCTGTGAAAACATACTGAGAGCCCTTGATAAGATTGATGCAAGGTGCACAACGCAGAGTCTTTCGGTCAAGCCCAGCAAGACAACCCTGGTACTGTTTACGTGGGAAAGAAAAATTGGAAGACCTCAGTCTTCCGGTGATTAGGAGCGTAAACATTAGGCTTTCCGAGGAATATCTGGGTGTACCCTTGATAGAAAGCTTTGCGAGTTTTTGGACAATGTCGGAGAACCTTAACTAAGACTTGGGGTCCGTCACCAGCTGTGGTAGTTTGGCTGTACTCAACTCTATTCAAACCAGTCATCACGTATTCTGCTGTAGTTTTGTAGCCTAGAACCAGGCCTTAATCCACGGCTTCCGCGTTAAACAGGCTGTAGAGGTGCGTGAGTATAGGAAATAGAGGGGCTAAGAGCACGACATCAGGATCGACTGTGAATGCCTTGTTGCAGTTGCCACCCTCGGATTTAGTGAGTTTAGACGCTTTTCTGCCTTAGGTACAATGTCAATGGCTTACCTGTTGGAGATATTTGCGATACCTAAGGTAGCGGACTGGATAATTGGCGAAAGGTGGCATCAATAGCAAATCAGATTCTGCAGTGACAGCTGATCTGCACTGAAGGCCTTGGCCACTGCTCGCACCTCTACAAAAATTATCCAACCAGCTATGTTGAAGCTGAAATCTCTTGGAAAATGGAATAAGCTTGAACTCATGTGGGTGCCGGGATACAGCGGAGTTCTAGCTAAAACGAACTGGCGGACGAATTGGCTAATTGCTCCCATTGGACCGCAACGAATTATAGAGCCATGCAAAACAGCGACCTGCTTCCTGAAAATACCCGACAGGGTGATGGCGAAATTCCTTCTTACACAGAGAAGGTAGGAGTTACGAGCTCTGGTAGGGTGGATTACGGGACACAATCCATAGGGGCAACATGTTTTCCATGGGGAAAGCATTTCCTCTGTATCTGTTCAGCTTTTGCTAGGCTGAGATGGAGTATACTTGAGTCAGATGAATTAAGAATGGGAATCGTTCTATCTCTATCGAAGATAAATGAAGTCCCATTTCCACCCTTTTCTCCTATCTCTTATTCCCACCTTCATCCTTCCCAGACCTTGAGTGCAATGGGCTACTATGTCTGAGTGCTTGGAAACCCGATTTCGGATTTCCGGCCCACCTCAATTCCATCTCATTCTTGCCAAAAAATGTGGGTTTATTAAAAACATCCGACAACTAAAAGCGACCGTCCGACAGGACTATATTCGCGTCTCATGTAAAAAATTTTGAATTCAGTTCAGTAAATACTAAACAAATAACCGGCATTAATTTCCCTGTGGAGATTTTGGGACCTTTGTTTTATCTTCTACCAAAGTTGGAAAGATGGTTGAAATATAGACTTTTCCAAAAAACAGGTAGATATAACAATTTTTAGAAAAAGGTAATCTTTTTTTTGCTTATACCTAACTTAGGCAACATTGCGTTTACAAGAAAATAGCAATCGGTGGCCTTAAAAGAAATACCTTTTTATCCATGGGGAAAAAGAGCGGTAATTATTTGTGATTTTTAATAGTAATACTTATTATTATAGTTTATATAGTTTCTTGTGTTTCTTGTTCTCATATAAAGCGAAAATTTTGTATCATGCAACAGTGTATAGCCTGTTATATGATAATTTCAAAATTAAGCAAAATTAAAAAAAAATCAAAAGACCCGATATCTCTGAAAAGTCAACTCTTTTTCATAGAAGAAATATGAATATGAAATTCCAATCAAAAGCAAGTTGAAATTTGTCTGCGAATTTGCTAAATATTTACATTCATCCTTTATATACGGCATTAAATGAGCTTAAAACTGTAGTTATTTAAATTTTTTGCGTTTTCAACATTTTTTTGCCAAATTTCACTTGCAATTTTTTTGCTATTTACTTATGGCGCATTTGATTTTATTTATTTCGGTTGACTTCAATGAAAAATAGTTTTATGCTTATCGTGCAGTCAATTTGAAATTCATTTTTTATTCGTTCGTGCTGCAATCAAATTCTATTCAAATGCCGTTCTGTGATTTTCAGCGCATTTTTTTGGTATATGCTATGAATTTTGTGCTCGTGTCTAAATTTTCCATCGCTTTAAATGATTTTTTTTTTGTAACCATTTTTAATGCACCAAATTTCACTACTATGTAACGTTAGCACATTTTATCGCTCCTCTTTCGATACAAATTCGTGGCTTACAAAAGGATTTTGAAATTTAAATAAATTAAGAGAAAATTGCAAATTCTATTTGTGTTGGACATATCCACGTGAATTTTGAATGTTTAGTTAGGATATGTAAAAATAACTGTAATTGCAGGAGAGCAGTAGGACTTAGTTCTTTAATGTCTTTCTAAAAAATCGCGCTTGGCGTGGCGTATGAGTAATATGTATGTGGACTTGAAATGAAAAATTGCATATTTTTAGAAAACAACCGAATAAATCATTATACTAAATAATAAATTTTAAATCGAAAAAGTCGCTAAAATAAGCTAGCACCACTGCATATTACAATATTGGTGTCGAACGAATGAGATTTGCACGAAAAATTTGTTTGAGCGAGTTGCCACCTGTTTGAAAAATTAACTTCAATTAAATTAGTAGAATAAATGTAATTTCATAATGTGAGTATCAAGCGGATGGGGTTAAGAAAATATTTTATAAAAAAATATTTTTGGAGAGGGTTGCCACCTATTTAAAATATTAAATACAAATAAATAAATAAATCAAATTAATTAAATAGAGGATTAGGAAAGCCTGGTTTTGCAAATATTTGCGAAAGGTGTTGCCATGTGTCTGAAAAATTAAATACAAATTAAATCTTGCGTATTTACACCAAACTAGTTTAAAATCAGCACATAACACAGTTAACATCTTTTTAAGATTAAAACATTTGTTTAAAAGATATTGATTTCGAACATATTTTTAGATAGGGCTGCCACCTGTTTCAAATTTAAATACAAATTAATTGAAATTAATGAGTTTTTATAATATGAGTGCCAAGCGAATAAGGCTTAAGAAAATTAAGGAAAAAATACATATTTTGATAGGGTTGCCGCCTATTTATAAAATTAAATACTAAATTAAGTAATAAGTTATACTAAATAGTGAGATATTGGTGTGAAGCGAAAGAGGTTTGGGAAAGTGCGGTTATGAAATTTTTTTTCGAAAAGGGTTGCCATGCGTTTGAAAATGATAGTTATGAGTATTCCGAAATTGGTTTATAAAAGAGTTGCCATCTTTTTAAAATTAAAGTATATTTGCCATTTGGACTAAATAAAATATAATAATGCTATACCTTTTTGAAAAAATGTTTTCGTGCATCCTTTTACAAAAGCACAACTCTATTAAAGGTTTAAAGGAAATTTCTTTCGAAAATATATTTCCAGATGATTTGCCATTTGGACTAAATAAAATATAATAATGCTATACCTTTTTGAAAAAATGTTTTCGTGCATCCTTTTACAAAAGCACAACTCTATTAAAGGTTTAAAGGAAATATATTTCCAGATGACTGCCACCTGCTTAAAAATTAGGTAAAAATTAAGTTAAAATATTTTGGAGAGTGTTGCCACCTTTTTGAAAAATTAACTTCAATAAATGTCCAGCGGCTAAGGCGTAAGAAAATCTTATTTAAAATAATATTTGAAGAGTGTTGCCACCTATTTAAAAAATGAAAACAAAATTTTATTAATAAGATAAATGATATATTAAAATATTGGCATGAAAAGAAGAAGCTTAGAAAAGTTTGGCTTTGATAATATTTTCGAAGCATGTTGCCAACTCTCTGAAAAATTAATCCTACATTAATTTATAACTATGAGTACAATTAAGAGGGTGTGCACACTGCAGGTTTTATCAGCTGACAATTTAGTCGGGTTATCTTGAATGACATGAAGCTAATATGGATAATCGGCCAACAGTGTTGCCACACAATCAATTTCTTTTGTGGTCAAAAAATTTGAATCTAAATCGAACTGAAATGTAGTTAATTTTTTAATACTACGAGTATTATTATTAGATTGCACTGTTTGGCAAAATTTATTTATTTTATTAAAAATTTTATTCCATTACATATAAAACATAAGTAGTTATATATGTAGATAGAAACATTAGGTAAAATACATCGCTGCCGTTTATTTTGTTGTTGTTGGTGGCACATGAAACGCCAAAAACACGTTATGAAAATTTAATGAAAGTAAATAAAGTAGAAGAAAATTTTATGCATTATGATTTGACAAATAATAGACCCCTTGTGATTAAAAAAAAAATATAAAAAATCAACCCTGTTGCTGATACCTGTTTAATGTGCCTCGGTTATATATGTATATGTATTATTCGCTCCACATATTTAAATATGTACAGTGTAACACAAAATATGTTTTTTTAAATATTCACACTGCTTTTCGAGTTAAATTTTTTTCGTTTTTTTTTTAATAAAAATATAGTGTAAATCATAAAGAAAAATTTGTAAACTTTTTAATCAGAATTTTTTCGAAACTTTCCGGCAATGTAGATTTGAAACCAATTAAATTTCAAAGTACAAGTAAAAAGCTAGTTTTGTGATCAGACACCACTATTTTGGGATGTGTAGGAATTTCGAAAGAAAAATTACTAACTTTATCGGGCGAGAGTATTCAAAATTCTTCACACTTTCCCGCTTTTATTGCATAAAAAAGTATTGCAAAGTATTAAGTTAAGCTTGCACTTCCCGCATGTTACGAACTAGGTATTCAAATAACTATATACAATGCTAATTAAATTAGTATTTTTTACGCTCGCACTAGGACAGCTGAAATCCATCTAATGAAATAAAGAGAAAAAAGTTATTTGGTTATTGAGACCACTGAATGCAAATCAGGCAATTAGTTAATTAATCTTTAGTCAGTTTCCTGGAAATGACATTCAATTAACAACCAAAACTACATAGCTCAAGCCTGAGGACATAGAATCCCCACAAAGTTGCATCGACTAATGTCAAATGAATGCGGTTGTAATGTAAATTTAATGTTAGAGATTGTGGAGGTGGTGCGTAGATATACAACTACAACCTGGTGGTCAAGTCTGCGTTCAATGATTTTTTTTATTTTGTTATTTAAATTTTCACTTTGTTATAAGTATATTCGTATTGGAATTGAATCGGTTGTAAAATTGCTTACCCGAGAACTTTCTAAAAATGGCGAAATGAAACTTTTTTTTTAATTTTATGCAATTTTAGAAACTATCCCCTATATGGTTTATGTTATAAATTCTATACTTCTAATTATACTATTATATAAAATTGAAGCCGAAATTTTTTGTTATGCAAAATAGCTGTGTATGTTTTAAAATTAGATATTCGTGCCACAATAAAACATAGGAGTATATTCAATATAAAATTTCAAAAATAAAAGTAAATAATATCAGCGCATGCCCACTAAAAGCTTCTTCGTGTGGCGTACGATCAACGAACTTAGATTACAAAGAAGATGCATGGCGTTTCGTTTCCTGTGGCATGAATTTCCGTTCAATTTCACCACATCAGAAACCAATAGGAGTTTCAAACCTTCTTATTGATTCAAAATTACTCACGAGGCGTCGCGAAGCCTTACCTAGTACATATTATAAATAACTTATTGTAACGCTTTCGTTCTTAAAGAAGTGAGCTGGACTGAATTGAAATTACCTCCATGTTTTTTTTATAAATAATAATACAATTTAAAAATATTTTTTATTTTTATGGCTTTATATTTCTTAACCATAATAATGACATTTTTTATACTGTATTTAATTTTTTTTTTTTTGAAGATTGATTGAAGAAAAAGCTGAATAATTGAATCCAAGATGAATTCATGCAAGGTGATAGCATTCCATGAGCTGAATGCTTGTTCTTCTCTCCGAATTCGCTAGGTTGCTATGTATACACAAACAAAATACATAAGCAAACTGAGCGAAAACAGATTTTGACATTTCACACGCAAAATTACACAAACAAAATACACAGCGGATTCGCTTTGTTTATCTTGCTATCACCTTCTATGGATACACCTTGATTGAATCTTTTAATTTCTTTGGAAACAACGCTATTGACGTCCAAAGAGTTTTAACAAATCTTGTCATTATGATCCCATTGAAGAAGTTTTTAAATATTTTTAAGCAGCACTTTTATGCTAACACTGTTTCATCACCTTGAGAGAGATTTTTTTTGTAATATTTGAAATAATTTCGCATTTTTTTTTATAAAAACTCCACTCTTCAAATTTTCAAATCGTTCCAGCTCTTGTAAATCTTAATATTTGTCGGAATATTTTGGTGCAACCTTTATGATTCCGATGGAAAGACTGTTACGTTTTTTTGGTGAGACACCCCAATATTAAGTTGAACCCAAGTTTTATGAAATGAATTGTTTCTACACACATATGTACATAAATATATAGAAAGTTTAATAAGTTTTATTTTTGAAGCATAGCAAAATACGACGGGTATTTGCTAGACTATATACTTTTGTAAAAATTAATAGGGTGATTCTCTAATCTTACACGATTGCGCGATTACTCCAAATGAAAAAAAAATCCCATACAAAAAAATGCAAGTTTACGAGAACACGCATTTGCAGAATCGTCGCGCTCGCATGGTTGGTACACCTTTTTCAGATATTTTCATTTAAAAATGCTAAATCAAGCTTTAATAATTTATAAAAATATAAAAGAATTACCTTTCCAAACAAAATCTCAACAAAAGAATAATAAAATACATTTGGTATTATGTTTGGCTAGCAGCAAGAAATATTACTTTTTTTTTTTTGCAAAAATATACCCGATAGGTGGCGCAGGAGTAGAAAAATATACAAAAGTTGTATCGCATTCGGTATGTGATTAGAGGTCGTAAGAAAAAACCTTTTTAGCCGAAAATATTCCCATTAATTATTCCCCTACTGAAGTCCAGATATCTTTTAGTATAACAATATAGATATCAAATGGAAAATATTTAGCCATACCTACTTTGGAGATTTTTCTTAAAGGTTGTCACTTACCGAAATCAATAAAGTTATCAATAATTATTATGAATTCAGGCCTATTTATTTATTTGAAAGTTATTTGAAAAAGCAACAATTAAAGTGGTAGTAGTCTCATCAGACTTATTCTTACTAGACTACCATTGGATTCGAACCCACTTCTTCCTCGACGGAACACAAAGGCAATCACTTCTCTTTATATTTCCAAATATAATTTAATATATGAATTTAATTTTCCGTCCAAGTGATCAAACCAAAAGCTATCAAAGCGGTAATGTTCAGCAATCCCGATTTATAAAGTGCGTTACCTTCTGAAGTAACTAAACAGCGGGACAAAATACCACAATCTGAACAAATTAGAACCACTGCATAATGACCTGTTGAGGCAGTTCACCAGCAGACCGAAATACTTCAATTGTAACTCATTAGAACCCCCAAAATGACAATGTAAATTAAACTAATGACCAAGTTAAACTCCAAATTCCAGAGTATGACTTGAAACAGCAAACTTTTGACAAAATTGTATATGAAAATCCAATTGCGAAGCATACTTGTGGAGAGCCGCCGAAACTGTGCTATAAATAAAATATAAAACTATATCTATAAATAAAGCTCTTCAATAGCTGCGATAATAAACCCTAACTGCGTGAAAAACGTAAGCGAATTGTTTTTTAAAATTATTTTTTATAAAAAATGTTCCGAGTGCACTTAGATGGATTGGATTTTTGAAACAAACATACAAGTTTGAAAAATTGTCGTTTGCGTCAAATTGAAATTTTCAAGGACAATTTTTTTCAATAACTATTATTTGCGGTACCTAGTTTTTAGCCCTAAAAAATGCAGCTATGTATGTGATACTTTAATCAAAAATAAAAATAATAAAGCTTCACCTCCTTTGCAAATGTGCATTAATTCCAAGGTTTATAGAGAAGGTTACGACACTCACTGTGGGCGGGAGTGCAATATTTTTAGAATAAAAAATTAAATATGTTAATGTTTTTTTTGCTTCATATCTCTATTAAAAAATTTATTTTGGAAAAACCTCCTCGGATTCCAAATATGGGTTTAAACTTCGAAGCATTTTTTAAAGTCTTTTTTATTTTATTCATTAGAATTTTTTTCTTTAACTTCAAAGTTGAGCCGTTCAAACTGAATAGCCTTTTTTTTCTAGATTGTAAAATATATATTGTAAAATATATTGAAAGCATTTTACTGATGTTCTGGATCTTTTGCGAAAACCTTTTATATTTGTTCATACAGTTCCGCGAAAAGTGGTGCCCAGTTTTCTTTTTCTTAGAAAAAAATGCTCCGAGAGCTTCAATATAGGTTATTGCATCAAGAATATAAGTTGTTTGCAGCCCTTAAAAGAACTCTTTACAAGTAGTTGTGAAATTTTAAAAAAGTTTCCCCTGCTCGTCTTGCCCAAAATAGCATTTTCTCATTTCCGATTCTTTTGCAAAAATGAAATGAAAACTTTCTCGTTTTCAAAAGTTAAACTCCTACAACTAACACACACAATTTGTAGTTATTATGAAACTAAGAATAGTAAGCAAAAGTTGACAAGTCATGGCTAACTTCGAATGAAAAAAAATCAAAAATCCATCCCTGTTGCAGCTACCAATTTAATGTAACTTAGTTCAAGATTGATTAATGTTTCGCTGCAAGCGTTTTAAGTTGTGCTCTCTTTGAAAAACTTACAAAAATTTGACAACATTTGAATTTGAGCGCCAGTTTTTAACGACATCAAAAAGTTTAATTTAAAAGAAAAAAAATTATGAACAGTAATGCATAGTAAGTTTTTTGGAAAGGTTTACAAAATTTAGAAAATATTTGTTCTAATTAAGGGTTTCTTAATTTAAATATATGATATCAGTGTATTTCAAATTGCTTTTGTTTTTAATAAACCCAATAGGGGGGTTGGGAAAAAGTTAAAAATTCGAACACCCTAGTCTGCAGCCGAATAAGCGTACCCTTGAGTTGTCAAGCCCTTAGTGGGTAGTGTTCATATTTTCAACAGCCCATATTCATTGTTTTATTACTTACATATTACTTGTTTAAGTCTCACCATTTCGCTGTCAGACATGATGTGAATTTTTATTGTGTACACGCGCCGGTAGTGAGTGTTGATGTTGTTTGCTATGGCGTTGCTGTGTGGGCAGTTGGTATCGCCGCACATGTCACATTAATTCACAACTACATATTTTACACACATTTATAGCGCACATTTTCAACACCGCTATCGACCTACAGCGCAAACCTTCCTATCCAAATATTTTGTGTTTTTTTTTCGTTGCATGCCTGTGTTTTTTTTACTGCTGCTGCTCAACACTTAAAAGCGCATTCAATGTAGCACTTTTGTTGCTTCAAATTGTTGGCACTTTTACACTCTCGAACGCGCACTAGAGACCCAACAAACACATAGACACACAGCCACATACACGCACACATACGCACCATCACAGTCACATAACCACAATGCAGATGTAGTGCACTCACAAAACTCACAATATATATATTCTTTGTATGTGTTCACCCAGATTTAAAGTGCACTTCACAAAATACGCACACACCAACATACACTTGCACTGTTACACAAATAGCCAGCCCAATTGAGTGGAAATTAAATGGAAATGAAAAATCAAATGTAAACACTGCTGACACAAGCAACATGAATCCGATGCATTCTATGCAACATCCCTGCAGTGCAAAAATCGGGGTACCTCGTCACCGCACTTCCTAGTTCATGAATTGGTATTGAATGGAGGCGGAGGCGCAGTGATTTCAGTTTGACAGTGGCTGTAGCTCAGCGCCACCTACTTTCGAAATAATGAAGGCGGCTTCTCTAAAATGAAAAGGGGAACGATAGAGGAAAGAAAAAAATCTGAAGAAGAAGAGAAGACGGATAAACTGAAAGTTTTGTTTGTCTACAAAAATGTCGGCATAAAATTTAAATAAAGGATGGTTTTTTTATACATGTGGTGATTAAGAAGAAATAAAATGCATATAATTTAATGTTATGGCCAAGAATGTAACATAATTCTAAAAATAATAGCTAACCATTATGTTTTAAAAGTAATTTCGGGCAAGTGACCGTCGCTGCCGGTTCGAATAAATTCCAGCCAATTTTCGACCACTTTTTGCAGTAATTGGGGCCGTATGTCAGCAACAACGTACCGAATATTCTCTTTCAAGCCGCCAATTGTCTCGGGCTTATCTGCGTCGAAAAGCGACTTCCGATACCCTACCCTGCAAAAAAAAGTTCAGCGGTGTTAAGTCGCATGATCTTGGGGGCCACCACAGACCCACGACGGGAGATAATACGCGCACCAAAAGTTTCCTTCAATCAATTTTTTTCGTTTGCTGTATGGCATGTAGCGCCGCGGCGCGCCGTCTTGTTGGAACCAAAGGTCGTCCACATCCTGCAACTCGGGCACGAAAAAGTCATTAATCACGGGGCTATAGCGTTCCCCATCGACTCTAACATTATGGCCGCCTATGGGCCCTCTGTCCATAGAGCACAACAAACAGTGACTTTTTGAGGATGTAATGGCGTCTCAATAATGGCTTGTGGAATATAAACACTCCAAATGCCGGGTAAGCTTCCTTGAGCGAAGCCATTATTAGGTGACATTAGAGCCGTAAAAAGTTGTCCACAGGGATGTCTCCTATCGCAATTGATGTGTTCACTCGTAGTAGATGAACTTCTGGCTCTGCGTGTGGTTAGAAGTTGGAGGGAAAATGATGGTCTCTATGCGAACCCGTGCTCATATCGTTTACAAGACGGTAAAAACCGAAACTTGATTCAGTTATTCTCGGGGAGATGGTGCTTGAATCATCTAGTGAAGAAAACTACCTGGCTTAGTTGGAATTACCGTATTGACAAAACTCTGAGACGGGATATGGGGCCTAAACTCAATGATTTAACTACCATACTGCGTTTGAGGAAACTGCAAAGGTGAGCCCGTCTGTCGGTCACTGGATCCACGAGCACTTATCCAGCCATGTCGTTGGAATCTCGTCTAAGCTTACGACATTTTTATATAGGCAGCAGTGACTTCGAGAAAGTTGCACCTGCGTTCACTTGAAGGGACTCATCATAACAGTTTCCGTCAGTGATCCGGGAAGGGTACAAGGGCTAAAAATATGCCCAATTTCTGACTCTATGACTAATAAACTCTGCTTCAGCAGAATGTTTCAAGTCAAAATTCCTGTGCAAGACTATACCACATCCCCACTAAAGATCTACACATTGGGTCCAAGATGAATGAGGAGACAGGTTCAGAAATATATGGACCTGACATTAAGCTTTACAAGGCGAAATGGCTCATACCTTTGGACGTAGTTGACCGTATTTGGGTATTGAAATCATGCGCCGCCATGACCAAGTTGATTTTGAGATAATGCGTGCATGGCCGATGGTGTTGGTAAATCGCCTAACATCGACCTTCTAGCGTTCAAGAGGGAAATTAAGGTAATCGCACTCACTGTTATGCTAATTCTTGCCATCTTCGACTTTTCCCCTCTAGAAACGGATTGCTGTTCTGGTTCCAGATGGAGCCTTCTTCACTTACATCCCGCTAATGGAGGAATGGAAGGAAAATCGCATTTGGTCGAAGCTGGACGGAAAAGTTGGAGGGGATGTCTTTTGCAAGAAGCTCTCCCTCAGCTAGAAACTTAAGCTTCCAGACTACTGTAGTGTGTTTCAGGCGGAGGTGGCCGCAACTAAGTAGGCAGCCGATTGGCTACTCACCAATGTAATGCACTTTAGACGGGCGAACATCTATTCTCATAGTGAGGTTGTAATTAAGGCCTCAAATTGTCAAAGCGAAACTGGTACTAGAGTGCCTGAATTCTATCTCAGCCGCCTCTGAACTATAGCGACATTGCGTGAAACTGCAAGGCTAATGAGCTCTCTGGGCAGGGCACCCTTTAAGACATTACTCCAAGCAGAGAGAGAGAGAGTGGGGCTCCTCTGGCCACCTACGAACTTGTATTGGATAGATGGGCCACGACATGCAGAATTGCAAGGATTCTCTGGCCGGCTGTAGGCCGTAGTCGTGCGTACGAGCTCCGGTTACTAACAAAGCGTCAATTCGCGATCCTCGTAGGGGTTCTGACCGGACATTGTCCGATGGGTACTCATGTCATCAGGCAGAATATAGTCTCTGTCTCTTTTTTGTCGAAGTTGTATGGGAAATGGTGAGGTGGAATCTCCTTTTTATTTTCTACTCAGTTGCCCTGCTTTTGCGAGGCTGAGGTTTCAAGTACCTATGCTGCTATTTCCTTAATACCCCAGAAGAGCTCTTTGTTAGCAGTTTGCGGGACTTCATTTGGGAACGCAGCGATTCTCCAGTTAACAAGTGAGTTTCCTCTGCGGCGACTACCACATTAACCTAAGGTAACCCCGTTGAATCAGGGTCTAGGGTCGCAGTGTTCTTCGTTTCTGTTTTACCCTAGTAGTTATCTATCTATATAAAAGAAATATGTAAAAATCAAAATGTGCAGTGGAGGTATTAAATCAACTGATGGTAAGCCAGTTTTGAAATAGTAAGTTTCCCTACTTGGATATTTGCACACATACACACGCATATTTACGCACTCATTCAGACACACACAAACATACTTACACATACATACTCACTTGCATGCACTTTTGCTGTCCGTTTGTAAAGTGCTTGCAGTGGCTTAATATTTGGAAGTTTGTGTTTTCGTTTCGAGAGTTTTTTTCCACCTCTTCTAGCCTTTCATTTTTGCTTTCCTCCTCTGCTTTTTCTCTTTTACTTCATACTTCTTTATTCATGCTTAGACGCGTTGCAGTTGTAGTGTCCCTGAAAGTGTTGAATGCGTGATTTTGTGCCGCGGGTTTTTTTGTTGTTCCATCTTTTATGGACTTTTCCCTTTTCACTATTTTATTGCATTTCACAACGAATATTTTGTGGTGCTTGTGGCTTCTGCGCCAAATTTCTTCGATAATTTTTTTGAATTTAAGTTTATTTTTATGGGCGCGGATTATTTTTGTGGTGGTGGTGGTGGTGATGCTGCACTTTGTGGTGCGTTAAGAAGGGATTTATGTTTACAACGGCGTTGTGTTTTTAAAATAAACTAACAGAAATCTGGGATATAAAAGTAATAAGCTTTATTGCAACGGAACGTAAAAAACAACTTTTGTAAATACATAGTTTATATTGACGGAAAATATATTTCCCTAGCATAACAATTATCTGGCTATGAAAAAAATAAACGCAAGCAAATAGTTCTTAAGGGCAAAACAAAACATTTTTCTCATCTATATAATAACTGCTATAAAACAACTCTTCGGTCAGAAGTCAGAATGCGTGCAACATTTTTTATTTTGTGAATTCGAAATAATATTTAATTTTGGTCTCTGACAATTTTGCTGCATTATACCTGGTTTTCATCAGGTAAAATTTGACGTCAAATGATGTTAGTTCCATGAAGACAACCAACATTTTGACATATTTCGATTTGACGTCAACGCAGAATTATAAAATTTCAGCATGATGACATTTCGTATGATATTTTGTGGTGAAAAAGTGGACCTAACAGTAGCACATAAATTGTAATAATGTACATTCAGAAAAGTAGTTACTTATATAATTTCCGTTTTTTTTAAATACCTGGCAACACTGTGCTTCAAGCTTTATAGTTTAAATTTATGTAAAATACTCGTTTTCTGATATAACTATACAGGGAGTAGTATCTAGCGAACAATGTTATTTACGAAAAGGGTTGCCACCTTTTTAAAATACGTATTCAATACAATCAATGCATTCAATGCTTTCAATAAGTGAAATACTACAACTTTAGTGTGGAACGAGAGCGGTTTATATATGTAAGAAAAGTTTTTTGAAGAGGTTGCCACCTGCTTAAAATGTTTATGCCATGTTGATAATAAATCAACTGAAATGTTACCAAGCTAATGTCAAAAGAGGTTTATAAACGCTTAGTTTCAAAAATATTTGTTAAGAGAGTTGCCACCAGTTTGGAAATTAAAATTTTACCATACAAACAATCACAAATTAAGAAAGCTGTACCCCCACTTTATGGAGACTTTTCGCCAAGTTAATTCCATCTCATTTTCAGTAAAAAGCTAAAGAAATACTTATCCTGTTCTTTTAGAGATAAGGTTGTACAAACCGATAACCAAAGTTTCCAAATATGATGCGGTATATTGTGCCAACAACTGAAGATAATTGATTAAATAATTGTTTAGTTTTACACATACCCACATACACACACACACACACACATAGAAATATAAATGAGTAAACTGTCACATTCCAATGTGGTTGGTTGTCTTATGAAAGAGCTTTGAGAAAAAGTAAAAAAAAAATTTTTTTTTAAGAGAACTGCAACAGTGAACTTAATTCAATTATTGAATTAAATTAATTAATTAATTATTAAGTTAACGCAGATATTAAAATATTGGTGCGAAGTAGTTTATATGAAAACATTTTCAAAGGAAGTTGCCACCTGTTTAAAAATGTTAATTAAATTTTATCCATTCAGCTTATATGAAAACATTTTCAAAGGAAGTTGCCACCTGTTTAAAAATGTTAATTAAATTTTATCCATTCAGCTTATATGAAAACAGTTTCACAGGAAGTTGCCACCTGTTTAAAAATGTTAATTAAATTTTATCCATTCATTTGGAAAATTTGTCAACTTTGAACGGCTCTCTTTCTTAAACTACTAATTAGTGTTTAAGAAAAGTTTTTATTTCTTACGATAGATTGACCATTTCCTAATCTCTCCAATTCTCTATTAAATATGTATATTCGCTTCATCTAACGCTTTTATGCAATTTTTGATTTTTGCAACAAGAGGCGCCAACAATTTGGAAACACGTTACAAAATAAATCAATAAGCATTTTCTTGGCAATTGGCGATGCTTAGTTATCGTAGATAGGCTACTGATTGCTACCATAATTTTATTTTGTTTTTTGGAGGTCTGTGTTATCTTTCACAATATTTTTAATTTATAAATAAATAGATAATTGCCATGGAAATTGGAATCATAAATGAGTTACATCGAGGAAACTGTTAGAATTAGGCATCGTTAAAATTCTCTTTTACTCACACTATCTTTGACACGGAATGAACTCAATAAATCGACTTAATTTCTAGCACTGATATGTAAATGAATATATAACGATGGGGTGTTCATTGCGTCAGTCGAGAACTCGTTTAAGTTGCTTGTCGATATTCACTATCCGGATAACTCTTTTATATCATAAGTTTCTAGGCCCTTGGAGGCAAGTGAAAGTAGTTTCAATTCCAAAGGCGGTTAGACGAGGATATAGTACTGGTAAAAAATTTCGCCCGATCAGTCCTCCTGACCTTTTATCTTCTCAAACATTTTGAGCAAATTCTAGAAACACATAACTATGGCCTATTTGGGAGAGAACGGGTTTCTGAAGCACAGCATTCTTACTTGAAGGTAAGATCCACAGATACGGATGTTTATGAGATTAATAGTTCACTGCAATTCAGGCAATATACATACGTTGGAGTCTTTCCTCGACATAGCGTCTTCAACAATGTACGCACAGTTGATATTCTGATTGAATTTTTAGACGAGCTAGGCATTGAGAAATGTATTAGCTCCTTCAGGAAAAGTTGAGAAATTGCACAGCCACGAGCAACGTTAGCAGGCAAACCCGCAAGGAGGAATGATATCTCCACTTTTATGGCTTCTCACAATCATCCGGGTGCTCCCCAAATTAAACTTAGGAGAAGTAAAGGCAGGGGCGTATACTGACCAAGTGGTACTGGGCTATTCCCGTCTGTGATGAGCAGCATCATGCAGTGAGCCCTAAACCAGCTGGTTCAATGGGCTGAACATTGTAGTTTAGGCGTCAACCCAGATAAAACAGTATTGGTGTTATTTACGGGCAATACCAAGATTCCCAGTTTTGAGCTACCAAAGCTGAATGGTCACATACTTCGTTTATTTAATAAAGTAAGGTATCTAGAATTCATACTAGATCCTAGACTGAATTGGAAAATTAATTTCGAAGAGAATGTGAAAAAAGCGAGCATTGTGTTTCACTATGACAAGCGAGGTTTGGGCAGCCGTGGGATATACACCCGAAAATAGTCCTTTGGATGTACGCATCCGTAGTTCGTTCAATTTTATGGTCTGGTGGTCAACGTAACGTAACGAATACAGGGGTTTTCAATAAGATTTTTTTTAAATAAAACAAAAACGATTTGGGATATGAATTAAATTCTTTATTCCTGTGAAAGTGCATTCGATGCCATTATGTATGGAACTCGATTTCTTTTGCATGGGCACCACGGGCACGCTTGCAGAAGTCCTGACACTGAACCCAATTTTCGCAGGTTTTCAAGCATAAATCGGCCGATACTGCTGCAATTTCACCTTCGATATTCGTACGAAGTTCATCAATCGTCGCTGGCTTGTTGGCATAGAGCATAGACTTGACGTAGCCCCACAGTAAATAGTCTAACGGCATCAAATCGCTCGACCGAGGCGGCCAATTAACTGGGGCATTTGGTGAGATACCGCGTTCACCAAACTTGGTTTTCAATAAATCGATTGTGACATTCGCTTTGTGGCTTGAGGCACCGTCCTGTTGGAACCACATAGATAGTATTATCCAAGTCCATATCATCCAATCCGGGCCAAAAATATTCGGTTATCATTGAGCGGTAGCGATTCCCATTCACAGTAACGTGCCGGTCATGATCATCACGTAATTTTTTCGGGATGCAATGTTGACTCATGGAGTACGTGTAGATCGCTGCCTGTCCAATAACGCATATTTGGCTTATTGACGAAGCCATTCTGCCAGAAATGACGACGACCATAAATTGGACGTAGGGCTCTTAAAGTTGAGGTCATTGACTCCGAATTTCGGTAGTAAATTTTAATAATTTCGACTCGTTGTTGGATCGTATATCTTTCCATGATGAAATGGCAAGCCTTACTGAAGAGAAATGTTAAAAGAGCGGGAAAAGATATGGCGTCGTTTGCTGTCACTATCGGTCTACTTTTGTAGCGTCCCTATTGAAAAACCCGTTATAACTAAATCAAGCTATGTTGAGCGCAGAGATTTATTTACTTACTTACTTAATTTGCGCTATAACCGCTTAAGCGATTTTGGCAGTACTTTCCCTATAATTTGTGGTATCCGTCTTGATGTTGTAACTCAAATTGAAGGGCTTACAGTTTTACGCTGACTCCGTACGGCAGATGTATTTTGTGAGAAGGTTTTTTTCATGACAGAAATTCGCTCGGAGGTTTGCCACTGCTTACCGAGGCGTGACCGCTATTAGAAGAAACTTACACAACCTTATTGAATGGAGTCCGACACCAGCTCTCATCGCGGGAAACGAGGTAGCCGATCAGCTAGCCAGTGAGGGTTCAGTGACCACTTCAAATGAGGGATTTTTTATGTGCCAATAGGATTTTTAAACAAGATCATTTCCTCCAACACCTGCAGCAATCTGCACATCGATGGGGTGCTGTGCGAGAATGGAGAATTGAAAAATTAAGGTGGGCTAAATATAACCTTAAGAGGACATACATTTTTCTGGCGAAGGATGTGCCTAACGTCGTGAGACTCACAGAATGCTAACCTTTCGGGATCGACGCTAGAAGACTTGGTATTGCCCACAATGGTTTTTGCACAAGTTGTAAAGATGAAAATGCACCTTTTGTTCGGTTCTAATGACGAAACAGGGTTTGTACAAACATAACCTCCGCCACATTCGAAAATTTATTAACTGCGCTAGTTGGTTTCAAACTGAATCAACCGAGGTTCTAAGGCATCAAAATGGCACTCAGCTGCTAATTGTACGTTTTGCTCTTTCGCCGGAAATCTAACCTAACCTATATATGTAAATATATAATGTTTATGGTACTCACCTTGGCCTTAAATTTTATGGAAATTGAAAATATATTTAGTCATTAAATATTTTGTGTTTTATTAACTTAAATTAGAATACTTTGCACTTAGGTTTATATTGTAACTACATATGTAGTAATTTACATTACATTAGAGTTACTTATATCTACATATATGTGCTATATTTACCTAAATACATAAATTTAATAGATATATATTCACATATCAATTTCAGTATAAAATAAAATTTGCTAAATAAATTCACATATTTAAATATTTATAGTATATACATACATATATAGATACATGTTTGTTTTATCATTAATTGTAATTACTCAAATTTGAATCTATTTATTTATTATATTTATATAGATTAATTGCACAGATATTTATGTATGTGTATATATTGTTGTTGTTGTTGTATGTAGATGTCATTAGTAGCTACTTATACAGCTAATTAAATATTATTTCCCAATGCAATGAATCCACCCATCCATATTACTTGAACAATTAAATTATGTCGAAACGGAATTCTCTATTTATGTATTTACACCATTAGTTTTGTTAAATTAAATTTACTATCGAAGTGAGTTATTCATTTGAATCATATGTATGTATGTTGTACAAAAAGATTTTATAGCTACCAGTTACATTATTTGAAATTCGTCTACTTATGTAAAATTTATACATAGTTACAAATATACATATTTATATACATACAAACTTAATGAGCATCTACATTTATTATAAAGTAATATATTAAATTCTACAGCTTTATATCATTGTACTTTTCCTTAGGATTTTTTTCAACAACATTTTATACCTTAGTTATTACCACTCGAGCTATTTTAAAATGAAAATTGTGTTTTCATATAATGAATGCTAAAAACTAAGCTGAAGGTTTTTAGGCTTTACAAAAAGTTTTTTTTTAACATTTATTTTTGAGCCTAATTTATTTACATATATCAACAATAATTTTGGTGCTCACGGCCAGTTTTTATTAGCAAAGTATTGGGGGAAAAAGGCAACAATTCGCAGAGCGGTAGAAGTTTTAGTTGCTATTTTGGAGTTCACCTCATCATCTGCTTATTAGATTTCTTTCTAGACTGTGTCCGAGTTTGAATTCACAACGAGCAGTAAAAAGAAATTATTTTTGATACAAGTTTTTTAAATGAAATTTGTATGCATATTTTTGAAAGTATATTTTAATTTATGTACTCGTGTTATTAGCAGTATTTATTAAAATTGTCCAAAAGCAAAAACATAATTACTGAGAGGGAAGTTGTAAAAGTAAAATTGACCCTAAGCAGTCGATTTGAAAGTCTCACAAACATTTAGTAAATAGTTTTATCATTTTCCTGTGACATATCTTAAGTGCATGTAACGTGAAAGCTCCTATAGACGGACGAGCTAATAAGCAGATATCTCTCATAAGCGGCCTTATTCTTGGGAACGCACAATTTATTAATTTTCATTTTTTTCATAGAGAATACGCTCCCTTATGCGAACTTTTCGATAAACGGGCACTCCACACATCCAAACGAGATTTATGAAAAAAAAAAATGTCTCATGCTAAGACGCAAAGTTTTAATAAACGGACAATTTTATCATTTTTTTCAGTTTGAGAAAACGTTCGTTGTCACATCCCATATAAAAAAGCCAAATTCCTTATATCTCTGCAACTACAGAAACAGATTACTCTATTTGTTATATAGATCGTAATTTATATTAGGCTATATGTTTTTCTTGAAAAAATGGGCGGTGCTATGCCCCATTTAAGAGTAAATTACTTTTTATCATATTTTTCCAGTTACTTGACGCAGATATATGACAAATATGTATTTTCTTTAGATCAAGTTATATTGGAAAAGTGGGTTTTGTGACCAAGGACGGCGGAAGACGTAGGCATGGTAGGTAGTACTATCCCCCTGAAATTTCCAATAGTGGGTAATTACCCACCTGAAAATTCGAGCAGAAAAAAATTGCCAACTAGAGTTTGAAAGATTTTTGCATTTCATATGACTTGTGCGAAAACATTAAAAAAAATCTCGTCACCGTCAATGTTGTGCAACATTTATCGTCCACATTACAAAAATAAATGATGAATAAACACACGGGCTTAAGAAATAATTTTAGTACTTTCATAATTCTCGGGAGGAAAGAATGATGAGAACTCAAATTTCATGCTGATGTTGAAAGAATGAGCTGAAGACGTATGTAGTAGAGTTGGAATCCTGGCTTAATAAATGAAGCGATGGCTACCAAAATTGTATCAGAAAATATCCAGGCTATCAATAACGCAGATTTTTATTCAATACTCTCTGCTGAATCAGCAGATATTAATAGGAAAGAGCAAATTTCTTGTTGTTTTCGAGCAGTTTCAGCAGTTCGTGTAGTCACAGAATAATTCATGGGATTTTATCACACAGATAATACAAAATCTCGCACATTATTCAATATTGTTGTTACTTCAATTACTTACTGAGAGTAAGAAAATTCTGATCAATTTCGTTCATGATTCACCGAAACGTATCGCAAAATTTGAGGGTCTACAAGAAACAGAACAATGTGTAGACAAAGCTCCAGCCTTTGTGGCATATTGTCCGTCCGGGTAAGATAAGTAGTTTATTATCAAATCAAAGTTCTGTTAGGTTCTTTTTGATTAACCCATTGATATCTTCTCTTTTAATATGTTTGAATGAAATATGCATGCGATGACCATTTAACAGATATATTGGGCGAAAAATGACTAAATTTAAATTCTCATTTAGGTCTTAGCAACATGGCCGTTTTGACACTTGCAGTAGCAGTTCGTTCAAGAAAATTAATCGCTTAGTAAAGGCACTCACTGAACAAGACTAATGAGTGCTAAGTTCCGCGAACGTAATCAATGATTGTGTTTTGCTTCTTCTTTAGTTTGATTATAATTGTTTGCCTAAATTGCACCTCAAAGTAAAATGTTATAAAAAATACAGAGTTGGTTGACTCCTCTTGACCTTTCATGATTTTCACTTCAGAGCATTAAATTTTCCATATTCATGGGACCAAAGACATTAGCTCATATTTTGAGGTCAAACAGTGTCTTTATGGGATATTCATATAGCGAACTTCTCAATAGCGGAATGTGCTGATTTACCTTCATTTTGGGTATGACATTTAATAGGAACTTGTGGATAATGGATTTTATATTCAAATAGTAAACGGCGAATAAATACATGACAACGGCGAATAAAATATTATTCTATCTTCTTCAGTTCTGCCCAAGGAGAATTGTTACCAGGTGATAGCATCCCATGAGTTGAATGCTTGTTCTTCTTTCCTAATTCGCTCAGTAAAACTGGCCGAATTCAGATTCTGATATTTCGTTTGCAAAATTACACAAACAAAGTGCACAATGGATTCGCCTTGGTTATCTTGCTATCACCTTGGTTCTGCACAAAATATTCAAAAAAGGAAGTTCCTAATTTACTACCGCCATTTTTACTATAGCTTTCATTTCAAACGAAACATTGGCATATTTTTGGTCTCATATCATATATGATAGAATTGGAGACAATTATTAGTGATTTGTAGTTGAATACAGAGATTTTGCTTTTGGTTAATTACGTGAACGCTTTGTATTTTCTTTTCTCCTCTTGCGACACATTTTCCGCATGCAAATGGTTTTCATATTCGTCTTTGTTTTTTATAGCCTGAAAAATTATAGTTAACATGAAATTTAGCGATATGGAAAATTTAATTGCCTTTCACAAATATCGGCTGTAAGGCAAAATAAAAAGTGTTTTTGAAAATCTAACTATCTTCACCTTACGACTACTCTTGGAAAACTTAGGAATAATTTTGTATAAAATATTGAGCATGATTTCGGAATATTTAACTAAAAAAAACGTATTTTTCTTAGCAATTTCACTACTGCAGTAAACGAATGATATGCACAAATCTAATAATTCAGGGGTATTATTCACCGAATTCACAACTCACTTTCATTCGGTACGAACTTAGAATGTCATAACTAGAACGTACTGTCTTTGAGAAAAGTGGCCGATATTTCTTGAGAGCGTAGCAATTTAATTTTGTCAACAATCAGCTTATAAAATATTACAACTATAGTGATAGATAGTAAAGTTGGCTATTGCTCCATCAGATATTGCGTATACGCAGATGCGCACATCGTCAAATATTTTGGAGAGGTTTTTCAATAAATTAATAAAAAAAAAAACGTAAATTAAGTTGAAGAAATTATTATAGTTCTTAGATTTTGGGGAACTTCAACCGTTGCTTGCTTGCATGCATCAAAACTTAGGCGGTAGGCCCAAAAAATAGACCTCTAATACGCGTAAGGATCTGTAGCTGGATTCTTCAGCTGCATTTTTTTATTTTTTCAAAACAACTGTTAGACATTGATTTGGAAAAAGTTCAATTGTGGAATTAAACAAACAAGTTTTCCAAACGCTTGAAAGCAGTTAGAAAAATTATCGGTAGTTTTGGCTTCGATTATGCAATGCATCCAAATCGATGCTCAATATCATTCACATTGATAAATCAAGAGGAGAGGATGCATTTATTTCAAGTTACTCTATCATTTCCAAAATCTCGAAAATTCATGTTGTAAAAATTGGAAATTTTATATGACATGTTCTCGAGTGAGACACTCATCCAACAATTTAGTTAATTTTTTAACAAAGGTTGGAAAATAAAAATATCCTATCTATACAGATGGGTTCAAGTACAAAAATAACATCGCTTGCAGCGTCGTGAATGATAAAGCAATACTCATGTCCGCCAAAGAAAGTAAACACAAGCGCATCAGTGCTGGGCGGGGTATTCGCATTATTACAAAATGATAAACCCTAATCGCCAGCCATATATATCGGGTGTTTTTTTTAGGGGTATAGAACTTCGAATTGAAATAAAACACAAGAAAATCGTTTTAAGGTCCATCAATTTGGCTTTATTGGAAGGATAATTTTATGCCATTAATGTTTAAATATGATTTCGGGCATGTGGCCGCCGCGGCTGGCTCGAATAAAGCCGATTCTACAGGTCCAATTTTCAACCACTTTTTCGAGCATATGGGGCCGTATGTCGGCAATAACGCCACGAATGTTGGCTTCCAATTCCCCTAACGTTTCTGGTTTGTTGGCGTAGACGAGCGACTTCACATATCCCCAAAGAAAATAATCCAATGGTGTCAAATCACACGATCTTGGTGGCCAATTTACAGGTCCATTCCGCGAAATTATGCGCTCATCGAATGTTTCCTTCAATAAATCGATTGTGACGTGCGCTGTGTGGCATGTAGCGCCGTCTTGTTGGAACCACAACTCATCCACATTCATGCCATCCAATTCGGGAACAAAATAGTCGGTTATCATGGCTCTATACCGGTCTCCATTAACGGTAACTGCCTCTCCAGCATTATTGCGGAAGAAGTATGGCCCAATGACTCCACCAGCCCATAGAGCACACCAAACAGTCAGTTTTTGTGGATGTAATGGCGTTTCAAGGGTCTCAGGTGGATTCTCTTCACTCCAAATGCGGCAATTTTGCTTGTTGACGTAGCCATTCAACCAAAAATGAGCCTCATTACTGAACAAAATTTTGCGATGAAAATCAGCTTCGAGATCAATCTCATTTTCGGCCCATACACCAAAATCACGACGCATTGCATGGTCTCGCGGCTTTAATTCTTGCACAAGCTGGATCTTGTAAGGTCGCAAGCCAAGATCTTTGCGCAAAATCTTCCATAAAGTTGATGGACAAAGCTCCAATTGCTGTGCACGGTGGCGAATCGATTCATTCGGGTCCTCTTCAACACTTTGCTCTACAGCGGCAATTGTTTCTTCGGTGCGCACTGTTCGACGTCTCTGCGGATGCGTATTATCACATAGAGTAAACGTAGTGCGAAAACGATCCATGGTTAACCGAATTAATTGCTCTGATGGACGATTATGTCGGCCATAAAATTGACGGAGCTCGCGGTAAACTTTGCGAACTGAACCATTATTTTCGAAATAAATTTGCACGATTTGCAAGCGTTGTTCTTTTGTCAACCTGTTCATGATGAAATGGCAAACCAAACTGAACATAAATTACATTAGAGTTGCCAGATTTGACCACAAAATGCCAGTTTTATCTCTATTCGAAAAACAAACCTGTAAAAAAAACACCCGATACTTCCCCAACGATAACTAGGAGACAGAGCATAATATATACTCGCTTTCGGCTTGGCCACACCGGACTTACATACAAACACATTTTGGAAAACACCCTACCGCCCGTCTGCCCATATTACAACGTCGATAATCTGACAATTCAACATTTAGTTGAAAACTGCTCCTCACTGGAACATGTTCGCCTAGAATTAAGAAACTCAAATTTAAAAGAACTGTTAACAAATGTAACACTTACCAACATAAAAGAATTTATAAAGTTTATCTGTAAGCTAAACATCTATTTTGAAGTTTGAGACGGGTGGCCCAAATAAGACCAGCTGATGTGAAACACAAATAACTTTTTTATTTTTTAACATAATTTATTTTTTCTTTTTGCAGATTATAACTGAACTCTTGGAAAATGAATGCGTACAGTCCACAACAACGCACTAAAATTATCAGTTTTTATTATTTTTCTCAACGATCAATTGTTCTGACGCGGTGAAATTATCGCCGTTTTTTTGACGTAAGATCAGCGCCCACATCTTCCATGATTACAAGTTTAGTTCGCCGTTTTGAGGAACTTGGTTCAGTTGCCGACCGTCCAGGAAGAGGTGCTCATCGAAATATTCGAACTGAAGACAACGTGGAAGCTGTGCAGCAGAGTGTTGCAAATGATCCATATGTCTCAACTCGTCGCCGTTCCGGCCAATTGGGTATACCCAGAACAATATTACAGAGAATTTTAAAGTTGAATCTTAAGATGTATCCATACAAAGTTCAAATTGTGCAACAGCTTCAACCGCAAGACCCCCAACAACGACTACAATACGCTATTCGCTTTACACAATTAGCCACACAAAATGATTTTTTAAATAATCTTTTGATGACGGATGAAGCGCATTTCCATTTAAGTGGTTATGTGAATAAACAAAACTGTAGGTTGTGGGGCTCCGAAAATCCAAGGGCAATACATCAGCATCAGTCACACCCAATCAGATGCACTGTTTGGTGCGGTGTTATGGCCACAAAAATCATTGGCCCATCTTTCTTTGAGAATGAGGATGAACCCCCAGAAACGGTCTCCGGGGCTTCTTACAGAACAATGATCGGCAACTTTTTGCGGCCAATGATGGAACAATATCCTAATTTGTGGTTTCAACAAGATTGAGCTACTGCGCATACTGCTAGGCAAACTATGGAAATACTGCGTGAAATTTTTGGTGAACGCATAATTTCAAGAAATTCAGATTTCCCTTGGCCTCCTCGTTCACCAGATTTACCGCGCCCGATTTTTTTTTATGGGGATATTTAAAAGACAAAGTGTATGTTAACAACCCACAGACACCTGGACAGCTCAAGCAGAATATTCGAGATGAAGTACGGCGCCTGCAACCAGAAACATTACGCCGTGTAATGCAAAATACGCTAAAAAGGGTCAATGCCTGTATCGAGCAAAATGGTGGTCATTTGTCGGATGTCATCTTTCACACATAGTCTCATTAAATTTCCATAAAATGTATTTAACACATAAAAATAAATCATTTAAAAAAAACCGTTATTACAAGAGTTACACTAGGTCTCATTTGGGCCACCCTGTTTTTTTTTCGAGAATTATTCTCTCACTGAATATTTTACTTAATAATTTATGAAGCTGATGGCCTTAGTCGCTAAAGCTGATCTCTAGATTGTTAAGGTAGAATTTTATTAACCTTTTACAATAAATAAATAAAAAAAAATATAAAAATATCGTATACCAAAAAGTACTGGTAACAAACACCTGGCCTCTATTGGCACAGCAAAGCAAGCCGGATGCGCAGCTCTCCTATAAATTCGTATAATTTGCCGCAAATGTTAGCTTAATAAATGTTATACAAATTCGGTATATTTATTTCATAAATCAGACCATCTGCACTGCATGAGAAACATTCATAAACAATAATAATACTTTCCAATTTATGCAGTTATTTTATTTGGAAAAACAAACGGTATATATATATATATATGTAGCTTAAGGAAGTTGAAGAAAACATCTAAACGGAATTTGAGTTAAAACACTTTTATCGGTCTAAAAAATAATTTACTCAAAAATATAATAAACGTCTGCATTTATGATACTTGTGGGTGCACAAAATTTATAGGCAATTTGACTTTTTTGTTTCTAAATATGTAACCACATTTGTAATGTATGAGCCCATTGTTGATATGGCTTCAAAATTTTATGTACTTGTTTATGAATAGATATACATATAGATAAACATATATACAATCTTCATATATGGGCACATTTTACATTGTTAAAATTCTCATTTACATAGCAATAGTATGTAAATCGTTCGTTTCGTTCAAGCTTCAAGCATTCTTTAGACTAATTAAAATTAATTATTATATTTTTCTTTTTGTTTTATGCCCATGTACAACATAATTCAGTTCACAATTCAGTTAGGAATAAATTATTTTTTGTACATGATTTGACCAACTAAATTCTCATATTTGCTTATCGAAATTTCTTCCAAGTGTTGAAGAAAAATTAAAAATTAGTTTTGGATTCACAGCACGTTGAAAAGCAGAGACATAATTATTATATGAAAAAAAAATAAAAGTCAATCATTAATTGTTAGAATACGCTAAATATTTATTAAATTATCATTTACTGTTTTTTGTGTTTGAAACCTAATTTTAATTTTCTATAATTTTTACGATTCCCACTAATTTCTTAAGTCATTGGTTACTATTATTTTGTGATTGCTGATATAAAAGTAATTTCTTAAACTTAAAATTTTTAAACGTTTTGAACTACTTATATTTTGAGACTTAACTCTTTAAAAAACTGATTTTTATAACTTTATCATAGTAATTAGGGGAAAAACTTTATTTTTCAGGTCTTGGACTTCATAGCTAAGTACGGCTATAGTTATACTTTTCTTTGCATTCCCAAATATTTCTAAAAAAAGTTCTAAAACTTTTTCAAAATTTCGATCTTTTTGCAATTCAAATGTTTTTTTTTTATTTCGGGGCTTTTTAATATACAATTTTTCAACATTTTGATTTTCACCTATCTCTTGTTTTAAATCAGAAAACAATATAAAATTAAAAATTGTACGGGACACTTTATATTAAAAAAGTCATAGGCTACTTAAAAGAATAATTATGGAAAGTCTTTCGATATCAAAATAATAGTCATTGACAACTTAAACAATTTAAAAGGGCTTTTACGATATGAGCCTCAAAATAATAGTTATCAACGATTAAACTTAATTCCGGTCTCAAAATAAACGGAATAATATGACTTAAAAACTTCATATCACTCATAATTGTTATGAACAGACTTTCGTTATTTTCAGTCTCAAAATAAAAGTTTCTATGACACAGAAAGTTTTAAAAGAATTTTATAAATTATGGTCTCAAAGCCAAAACTATCGATAACTAAAATTCATTTCAGTCTCACAATAAAAGTTATCGATGATTTTAAAAATGCGTGGGCGTCTAAAAGCAAAAGTTATCGATGACTTAAAAAATATAAAAGACTTTTATAAATTTGATTCTCAAAATAAAAGCTATCTATGACTTTAAAATATGTCTCTCACTAATGATTAATATGAAAAGACTTTTATAGTTAAAGTCTCAAAATAATAGTTATCGCTGACTTTAAAAATACTTCGCACTCATAATTAAAATGAAAAGACTTTTATAGTAAAAGTCTCAAAATAATAGTTATCGATGACTAGAAAAAATACTTTTATATATTTTAGTCTAAAGTTGTCGATTACTAAGAAAAATTTAAGACTTTTATAAACTCCAGTCTCAGAATAAAATTGATTGAGGGTTACAATTAAGTTCAGTTACAAAATAAAAGTTATCGATGACTTTAAACATACATCGCACTCATAATTAATATGAAAAGACTTTTGTAGTTAAAGTCTGAAAATAATAGTTATCGATGACTTTAAAAATGCATCCCACTCATAATGAATATGAAAAGACTTTTGTAGCTAAGGTCTCAAAATAATAGTTATCGATGACTTTAAAAATGCATCCCACTCATAATGAATATGAAAAGACTTTTGTAGTTAAAGTCTCAAAATAATAGTTATCGCTGACTTTAAAAATACTTCGCACTCATAATTAAAATGAAAAGACTTTTATAGTAAAAGTCTCAAAATAATAGTTATCGATGACTAGAAAAAATACTTTTATATATTTTAGTCTAAAGTTGTCGATTACTAAGAAAAATTTAAGACTTTTATAAATTCCAGTATCAGAATAAAAT
Source organism: Anomoia purmunda (assembly GCA_951828415.1). Taxonomy (NCBI): domain Eukaryota; kingdom Metazoa; phylum Arthropoda; class Insecta; order Diptera; family Tephritidae; genus Anomoia; species Anomoia purmunda. The sequence goes on from OX639993.1 coordinate 24,590,957, forward strand.
TGATTGAGGGTTACAATTAAGTTCAGTTACAAAATAAAAGTTATCGATGACTTTAAACATACATCGCACTCATAATTAATATGAAAAGACTTTTGTAGTTAAAGTCTGAAAATAATAGTTATCGATGACTTTAAAAATGCATCCCACTCATAATGAATATGAAAAGACTTTTGTAGCTAAGGTCTCAAAATAATAGTTATCGATGACTTTAAAAATGCATCCCACTCATAATGAATATGAAAAGACTTTTGTAGTTAAAGTCTCAAAATAATAGTTATCGCTGACTTTAAAAATACTTCGCACTCATAATTAAAATGAAAAGACTTTTATAGTAAAAGTCTCAAAATAATAGTTATCGATGACTAGAAAAAATACTTTTATATATTTTAGTCTAAAGTTGTCGATTACTAAGAAAAATTTAAGACTTTTATAAACTCCAGTCTCAGAATAAAACTGATCGAGGGTTACAATTAAATTCAGTTACAAAATAAAAGTTATCGATGACTTTAAAAATACATCGCACCCATAATTAATATGAAAAGACTTTTGTAATTTTAGTCTCAAAATAATAGTTTTCAATGACTTAGAACATTTGACTAGAATTTTATAAACTACACTCTCAAAATAGAAATGATCGCTGATTAAAACTAATTTCAGTCTCAAAATAAAAGTTATCGAAAACTCAAAGAATTCGAAAACATTTTGATAATCTCAGTCTAAAAATAAAAGTTATCGATGTCTTAAAAAGTTTGAAAATACTGTTATAATTTCAGTCTAAAAAAAATTAAAAAATTTGGGAAGTCTTTTATAATTCCAGTTTTAAAATAAAAGTTATCAATGGCTTGCAAAATGTATCTCGTTCATAATTATAATGAAAATAATTATAATTTCAGTATAGATGGCTTTAAAAACATTTTCTCACTTAAATTTATTAAAAAATGATTTTTATATTTCTTACCAAAAATTTTTCTGGCTTTCAAAACGAAAACATCAAATAATTATTTTTCTGTGTCCCTGGGCCACTGTCCTACGGATAAGTTAAGATTAATTGATTGTTGGGACTTTCAACTTCAGTTCTCCGTTCCATATAAAATGATTTTTCGTTCTCCATTTACATAGTTTTCGTATTTTTTCTATTATTTACTTAAAAGCGTTTGTGATTGTTCTCCCCTAAAATAATTTACAAACTTATTTCATCAATTATATAATTTACGTAAACAAACTATACATACTATTTTATTTTATTATTTTACACGTAGATAAATATTTAGTTAATTTGACATTTATTTATATACATACATTTATTTACCAAATTTTTTTCCAAAATTTTCTGTCATCTACTTTAGATGCTTTTAAAAAAAAATGTCTTTTAAGTTTTTCTCTTGTGGTTAGGGCTCGATATGTACCTACTATAAAATTTACATGAAATATACAGAGTTTGCTTAAATTTATATTGTCTCACTACCTTAACTAGGATTCGAAAATACCAAACAAAGAAAATTATATCGCTATGTTGTTGAAACTGGGAATTTAATTAACACCATTTTGCATAGGTTTTAGGTTATATGGTAGAGATAGTTTGTTATTTCTCTAAAAGTTTCTCTAAAAATGTATTTTAATTTATAACAAGATATACTCATTGGTGCGCCCAAGGGGAGGATTTTGGTGTTCAAATCCCAACCAAAATCATAACACTGTAGCGGTACCATGAAATTAATTTATTTTTTTAATATTAAATTAGCGAAGTTAAACTGCCCGCTCCCTCTCCTCCAAATTTATTTAGTATACCTCCAAATAAAAGGGTGGTTAAACAAAAATATGAAAAGCAGGAATTGCTGCCCTCATGCCAGACAATCCTTGCATGTTGTATAAAAAATAACACACCTTTTTTTATCGAAAGATATTTAGAATATACTCAAAGCGTTAACATTGTTCCATGCATTTTAAGAGTCCTTGAAGATCTGTTCTTTTCATTAGACTTCAAAGCATAATAGCCAATTATTTATTTAATTAAATAATAAATAGTTTTTTGAGTTATTTTTTTTTTATACTTTTGGGGGATTCGCTTTGAACGACCTCGAAACATTTTGTGATATACAAAAAAAAAAAAGGTGTAGACAAATTCTTCGGTATAGAAAAATCCTAGTCAGTGGATTTTCTCAATTAAGGTGCGTTTTGAATTTTATTTATACGTTGCTCAAACTCACACCATGTTTAAGTAACCAACGGATTTTTCAGGCAAAGGTGTTTTAATCGACCTCCAGCTACCCCAAAAGAATTTTATTTTCGAACCCGAATAGTTTGCGATTAATTGACCTGCCTTGCGTTTTCGCCTTTAACGAAGTTAAACTGTAAAATATGCGAATTGTCTTTTTACTGGTGCCCATTTTCGACACGTTGTTCTCAAACAATACTGAGTCAAGCAATTACAAAACTGTCTGAGAAATTTCTTTTTAGTACGAAATCTTATCATAACCCGATCACACTAATACAACGCGAGATATGGACTACTAAAGCAATCTATTGGAAAAAATAATGAATTTCCATTTACTTAATCTTATATTATGGTCACACCAAACGCATTTCATACAAATTTTGCTGAAACAAGGAACACGATACCAAAGCAAATAGACGATTCTTAGTGCCAACGATTTCACAATATCCGATTCTCAAAATTACTCTATACTACAAACATCCATATCACTAATTTCAAGTAGGAGTAGTTTACAGTCGCGTTAATAGCAAAGCCCATTATTCAAATAATGCACTACTCATAAGAATATTTAGTATGACAGTCATTTGCTATTTAAAAGTGAACGCCTTTTATGCACAGATTTTTTACATACTCTAGGTACTCTAAATTAATTCATACCCGAAGAAGTCGTAAATGGTATATAGTTAAATAAAACGTTTATAGTGCTTTTAGAACCATTAAAAAATGCACACACACACACACACACACATGCATACATGCACATGACATTTACGATGCATTTACGAACACACACACACACACACACACACATGCACATATTGTGCTAAGGCGATACGCATGACTAATGGTCGCATGAATAGCGTAAGAAAAGTCAGTTACATTAAAGGAAAATCTTTCACTTTATTCTTGTTGCTATTATTGTTGTTCCGCACTATTTTCGTATGCAAGTTGGAAAGTTTTGATGGAAGTGCACTTCCTGGCATTTCAAGCTGACATAAAAAACGTATGCAGTTTATGTGGTAAAGGAGTAAGCAAATGCTAGCTCCTAATAGCCAGTGCACTCTTTAATATGGAAATAACTGCCCAGGAAACAAAAACAAAAAAATTGAATTTGTTATTTATTGCAAAGTGGAAGCGCGGATAGTAAATGAATGATAACATTACATAAAAACGTAGATACTTTCCATTAACGAAAGTATGAAGGGTGGCAAGTCTTTAGAGTAGGAAAACTTAAACGCATCTTAGCCATTTTTAGGCTTGTATTGAGTTTCTAATTTTTTCAAAAAACTTTGCATTAAACTAAATTGCATTACACATAGTTTTATAACAAAATTAGATAACAGCTCTGTTTACTTGCAATGCTAATGCAAAATAAAGGAAGGAGAGCAGAAATAAATGTTGCAATGGAACATATTTGCTTTTCATTTTCTCCAGAGTTTTTTGTTTTTTTGTATAAAGATTGTGTCTGAGATGAGCCCTAGTCAAATTTTCAGAGGAATAACTTTGTAGCATATTTTAATTCTCAATCAGCTTACCAAATGTTTTTTTTTTGATCAATTTTTTGTAGTAAGAGTAACAACGACTTCTCAAAGGAGCTGAGGTCGCTTACCAAGCGGCAACTCTCGACCCTCGTAGGTGTTCTGACTGGGCATTGTACGTTGGGTATTCACGCGGTTAGTCTCTGACCCTTTCTGCCGCAGCTGTATGGAGGAGGATGAGGTGGATTCATCTTTTCATTTTCTGTTTAGCTGTCCTGCCTTTGCGAGACTGAGGTTCAAATACCTAGGCTCGTACTTCTTTAGGACTCCAGAAGAGCTTTCTGTGGTGGAGATTGTTAGTTTGCGTGACTTCATTCGGGGTACGCAACGTTTCTCCGGTTAATTTCTCCTGATTTTTTTTTCCGATTCACGTCACCGTTCATAAAAAGTGGTATCACAATGGCCTCCTACTATGTCTAAGTGAGCTCCCATAGCGGGAGCTTCCACAGTAACCTAACCTAACCTAACAACGACTCCTTTACGTGGGAGCTAAATGTTCTATATTGCGCTTGAAATTGTACTATATATATGGCTTAGCGTATTACTTTGCCCAGACATACAAATAATGCAATAATGTTTTCTACTTTTTGAAGACCAGAGAACTTTATTAAGTCGGCCAGAAAAAAAAATGCCACCTATTTTTTACAAATCCTTTGAGTGTTTTATTAGTGAGCCTGTATGCTTTTCGAATATATTATATATGAAAAAATTTGGGACTGATTTTAGTTGACAGTGTACAAAAATGAAAACCCAATGATTTTACGACAAAAAAGAACCATTATAAAAAAACAAGTGTGCTTTCAAACACAAAAGGTAAAGGTAATAAAATAGATCCGGTTAATTATACTAGACACAGTGATGCACATCTGACTACTGAATTTCAGTTGAACCGATGCCTTACCGAAACCGCCCTCTGAGCGAATCATCACCTGAGACTAGTGGAATGCCGTGGAGGAAATTGAAAGGTCACTCTAAGGAATGAAATCCGTACGATGTCGGGTTACCTTCTGATGTTGCCTAAACATCAGCTACATCAAGAGACATTTCTTCTTCGGATGCCATCGTCAAGGTTGTCTTAACGTGCACCTGCTTAGTGTCGAACCGCCGCCCAGACACATCAGAAAACATCTCCCCGCATTGACAGCCGAGATCCAGACACGCATAACCATCCCACTAAACGTGACCGCTTACAGCCTGGCAATAAATGGCAGACACAGAGAGACAGTAAAAAAAAAGTCGCCTCTTGAGTCCCACGTCATCATAACCCACTACGATCTGGTCAAACGTGGGTGAGGGTTGTTAGATAATTAGGATTAAGGGGGCATGTGAAAAGGTGATTGCTGTCGCGCGGTGAATCTCCGCATGCCGATTACATTTTGTGGATGTCGTGTTTGATTTTGTGATAAGTAGGAAATCATTCTACTACAGTATCCAGATTGTAGTTGGGTCAGAGTAAAGGCAGATTGAGGGCCGCGTCTGCAATGGGCCGCGTCTGCAATGGGTTGTTTCTAGTTTCGTCCACAACAGCATTTCGCGACTAAGAGCTGTGATTTTTTGCACTGAAAAGTAAAAAAGGCGGCCCATATTGACCTCCCTAAACCTTGGGTAATTAAAAGTTTGAACGGTTTTGAATTTATAGAAATTCAATTGTATAGCCAAAGGAACATGATGCAGGCCGGTGCTCGAGAGGCGATCGAGGCATTCATTTAAATAGAAATTCATAGTATCGCTAAGAAAAATTAGGACTAAAATTCTAGTATGCACATTTCTCATTTATATTCCCACGAATCCCACTCTTGCTGATCCACTGCTGGTTACAGTGTATAGTGTAAAATGAATATAATTAGTAATTTAAAGTGCGTCAATCGTTTCAATTGCGAGAATTTAACCAATGCGCAATTATTTCAACGCTGAACAAATAATTGGCAAAATATTCGCTAAGTATCGGGTTGGTAAAAATAATTTAACATATAACTGCCACAGATTGCTTCAATTCTCACGTAATCGAAAACATTATGTGCATGTTCAATTTCATCAAAAGCACTTCAAGCCAATTAGCTGATATATATAATATACATATGCGATACATATAGAACTTTCACATTTACCTACGCTGCGATGAAAGTTATACATTTTATAGGTGTGCATGTGTGTATGTTTTGTTTGTACGTAGATATGTATGTGGGTAAATTATGACACTTCCGTTGGGTAAACTTATTTTCCATGCACGCAACTGAAACCATCCATCTACATATTGTACATACATATATTTTATATATTTGCATGCACGGCCGCCAATAGTACTGTAGCCTCCTGACTTTTCCGGCTCTATGCGAACGGACCTAACTGGCGTGCAACGTAAACAGTCAGCGTAAAGTTAATTAAAAGTATTAAACTTTAATGGGCATTACATGTTGCTCATGTTCACTGTTTCCTTTTCTGTGCGTTCCCTTCCTTGCCGCGACCTCCTTCCTTCGCTTGGTTTAGCTTTGTCGTGTAAATTTTCCCCCATTACAATTTTCATTCTGGCCACTCTGCATTTGTCGCCTCAATGCGCACTCACCGGATATTGCATATTAAAGTTGTTACGCACATTTAATGCATTTGGGTGTTTCGATATCTGCTCGCTAACAAAGCCATTATGCAATGTTTAGTAGGTGATTGTGATTAGCTAGGTTCTCATAAACTGAATACATGTACAGTTGAACTTCACGTTGTAGAGGAGCGTTTCGTGTAGTGAGGTTCATAAAAGTTGATTTCGCTTTTACGGCGCTCAAAGGTTCTCTGAAACTTTCTAACACTTCCCATCTCTCTTCAAGCTAATCTGCATTACACTTATACCATGTCCAGATGAAAATTTAATCTAGTAACTATCGCCATCATCATAATTATTTACCTAGCCAAGCCACTGGATTCGGCTGGATTTCACCACGATTAGCGCCCTCTGTTTGTGAAGACAACTGTCTATTATCAAACTGCAACGAAAACTTTATATGAAGTTTAAACCTCAAACCACGCCGTTGACAGCAATAGTTAGTCATGTGGGTTAACTTCGATTTGAGATGATTAACTTTTGGTCGGGATATGGTATAAAGGGACATCGGCAATGGTATACAGATGAGCCAGCGTAGGGAAATTTGTCATTGGCCTACCATAGGAACCTCGGTTCACTAAGGCCAGATAAAAGAACTCAACACCCAGTGACCCTTATTGTAGTCGAAGTGTGGACTGTAGAATGTTATTTTTGCTTCTGCCTACTTTCCGGGTGAAGCTCCACCAATAGAAGTTTAGCGGCTCCTCGAATTTCGCCTACCGTTAATTATTATGAACTATGATGCTAAAGCCCACCACACTCGTAGGGTGCAGCGCCGATATACATAAATGAGAGAGGCGAGTATTTTTAAAGTGTCTAATGGTAGATTTCGCTAATGGTACATCCTCTATTTTCTATAAATTCATTACTGCTGTAATGGAGGAGATAATGGGGGTTATCTCCTAAAAAAGGACCATATCTCAAACTATTCAGAGTTGGCGACTATCGGATGAGACATTGCTCTCAGATCATCAACATATAAGGTTTGAAGTAGCGTGGCGATCGGGACTCCGCAGCTCGATCTTTCTGTCTAGGAAAAACAAAAACACTGCGCAGTTCAACCATCAATTCGACAAGCAAATTGGAGGCGGCAGCGAATGTGCTCAACACCGCAGTTGCTTGTATTACCCTGATGAAACATATGGGTCCAGATGCTACGCGTTAGTGTGAGTCAATTGACACTGCACCTGACTGTGTACTCTCGCCTCAATAAAATTCTAGCAGGGTTCTAACCCAATGAGATGGATCTGACTTGGAAGCAAGATTGCTCGAAGTTCATTTGTCAGGTTCGAAATTAGATCTATAGACCTCTTTCACTTCGGGATACAGGATACCTCGGTAATGAAGTTGCAACAGGCCGCGTTCCACCTGTGACATTGACAATCTTCCTGCTGGAGACGTCTGGTCAAACAGGCTCCACATCCATACATTGGTGAGAAGCCATTGGTGAAAATATATGAGAAACAAATTATCTACCATATTTCGGGCGGAGGTGTTGGCAAAAACAAGGGTACGAGAGATGCCCACTACAAGCGAATATTTATGTCGAAGCTGATTGTGGAGTGAAATGACACCCTCTAATTGCTGGCATCGAAGAATGCAGTTATGCTCTGATGAGTACTTGGTCCAGTTGGGATCGAAGGTACCGAGATCGCCGACGAGCTGGCGAGGAAAGGATCGGAAACCGAGTTAATAGAACCTAAATATTTAACTACTGAATGTGTAGATTTAGAGCAGAGTAAGCACAGGCCAAATTTTTCGGATACAGCTTAAACGACTTAGCTTCATTTAGTAGATCTGATACAAGACTCTTTACCAGTTACTACGCTGGCCATAATCTCCGGCATATTTAAATGCATTTGCAGAGTCTGTCTTGTGAGTCAAAATGCCCTTTTTCAAGCAAAGGGGACTGTTTGCTTTCTTAGGCCTTTACAGTTTATGTCGTGTTCAAACAAACCTCATGAACTACTTCAGGCATGCTCAGAACAACTGATGAGAATTTATTGGCCATTGGCTAAATAGTATAGGAGCGGCAAATCAACAAACTTACTTAAATTTGTATATGCAAATTTATGCAACTGTTGATGGGAAATTACATCATTTGATAAAGTATAAATAAACCTAGCTAGGGAGCGAAAGTAGCCATTATTTTGATTTTTTCGGGTCACAAAATTATTTTCAAGAATTCGTTCAAAACAGAACTTGAATTTTTTGACTTAGTTCTTATGCCTTCGGCTATAAAAATTTAGGTCTAATTTTTATTTTGAAGATTTTTTCTATTAAACCATTCCATAAGAGTTAATTGGGACTTTTAATTTTCTATCAAAAATAATCGTTGTTCATGGATTTTTATTTTTTCGATCAAATGTGATATTGGTTTTTTAATTTTTAGTTCTGCGATTGAAGTTTAATCGTTATTTTTTGCTCTTTATTTTTTCGATAAAAAATTGTTGTCCTTGTCTTTGTATCGGCGGTGACAATAATATGTTTCAAAAAAACAAAAAATAACGACAAACTTGATCGAAAAAATTAAAATGCAAAAAAAAAACGTTTTAACGATTATTTTCGATCGAAAAAAATGACAAAAATAACGGGCAAACTTGATCAAAGAAATAAAAATCACAAAATAACGATTAAATCATGATTTTTTTATTTTTTATTTTTTATAAAAATTATAACCGTTACAGTTCCTGATCCTAACGTAGACATTAAATAATGAATTTCTCTAAACTAAATCATTTGTAAAGATTTCTTTCGCGGGTTTTTTGTTATTATTATAAACTGTGAAATATTAATTAAGAATACTAGAAATTTAGTGTAAATCTTCAGACACACAGTAACCTCATTCAAATTTTTCTAGCAGTATGCTGTATTAAAATTTTGCGTGCCTTCCCAGTAGCTCCCATTTTTCTCTAAAAGGATGTGACTAGTTTTAAATCTTCTCACGTCAAATTCTCGTATTCAACCAAAAAATAATTCATTAGATATACATTACGAAATTTCTTTTTATCCTATGACCATCCTTGGAAAGTCTGCAATTTAAAGAGACGCTTTTGCATACAAAAAAGGTGTAAAATTTATGTAATATAAATGCATGAACTTTTTTTTTTAAATTCAAATTAATTTTAAACTCAAATATATATTATATGGCACGATCACTTCTATAAGAATGCAGTGATTAACGCTGCAAATTTTTCATGCAAAATTTCAAATTTATTTTATCCATTCGCTTACAAAAGGTTGGATGGCATCTTTCAATAATTTTCGTTAATCTTTTCTAAACGCGAAATATTTTACAATAAAATATATTGCTAACTTTTAAAGAATCAAAATTTATAACCTCACCAAAAATATTTCAATATTTTGAAATTGAGAATTTTGTTTGGCTTTAATTTATAGTTTAGTTGAAAATGCCAACCGAGTTAGCAGCAAGACAAATTATTTTGCAAGAGTTTATAAAAAATCCGGCTGGAAGTGCGCGCAAAATTTCTACAAATGTTAAATTTGCTGCACTCGAGAGTTTTCAGAGTTTTGTATTGATACAAAAAAAGACATGCAGTTAGTAGAAAGCCTGGGAGAGGATGTGGGCAGGGCAAAAGTGATCAAATGATCAAATTTGTGCTCGGAAATTCGAAGGTTTCGTGTCGTACAATTGTACATAAATCGCAAGTCTTTTGTACGACAACTGAAGCAGCAAGCTTCAAGACGTGACCATAAAATCAGTCCTTGTATCACACCAGGGACAATGAACGCCCAAGTTTATCGAGATAACCGCCGATTCAGTAATATTGGAAAATCGTGAAAGAAATATTGAAGAAGGCAGGTGAACTGTTAAAATATAGTGGAGAATTCAAACCACTTTATAGGCAACCACGCAAGTGTGCGATAAAAAGTTGCAGCAAATGAAGAAATATTGGAGCAAATGACAACTAATATTTTAACAATTTAATTATGTTTAAATCCCAAAGCTTTATAATTAAAACCAATTTGACTTCAAAGTTTTCTAGTTTTTTTTTCTGGTAGTAGGTTTTAAGTATCCAAGTTTTGGTGTGGTCGTAGTAGGTATCAATTGAATCGATAAAACTACCGAACATGTTTTGACTTTTTTCCTGAGAGAAATATATTACAACTATAACTTTATACAATTTTAAAATTATCAAATATTAATGGCATAGTTAAAGAACTGATAGTTGATGCATAACCTGTGTGATTATTTTGGACTCATTTTTTTTATATACTAAATTTAATTAACCTAGGTACACTCCATCTATTTCTTGCCAACAAATGAATGAACCCGTGCGATTGTACCACATGGCGTATGAGGGACTTTTGGAGTTCAGAGCGCAATCCGGGATACAGCGCTTAGGAAAATTATGTCAATCGTGGAAGATTATATGGTAAACAAATTATTTATAGTAACGGCACATATCCTCTTGGCATGCTGGTATTGAAAAAGCAGTGGTAAAGATATTTGCATTGCAGTCTTCTTTTATGTTAAACAAACTAAGATAAAGTTGTCCTGTTCTGGCTTAGATTTTTGCTCATTGGGAGCGCGTATTGCTTCAATCATTAAATCTTAGATTTAAGCTGATTTAAGCTGATTTCAGATTATAAAGATTTAACTAGCGCAGATGAAACAAGTAAACTAAAAAGTCGTTTTAATTATAGAGGAGGCGGCTAGTTTACTCAGAACCTATGGCGAATAATTAGTCGGGTTCATACGTATATCAAAGTAACTGATTTAATGACAACTGATTAGACTAAAAAATAATTTGGTACACTTATGGCAGATATTCATTTATTGGTACAAAATTCTCTCTGGGGTACTAAATCCACTATTAACTCCCCGATTGCAATGCACACCTTGAAATAATCTTTTTACGATAAAATCACACACACACGCACAAACCGTTCTTGAACTTGAACCTCTCTTTAATTTGTTTTTGAATTTTAATCCACCTTGCGGGCTGAACCAACTACAATCACAAGCATTTTGCCATTCTCACTTTCATTTAAAACTGGGGAGTTGAATTTTAATTGAATTCAAATAGAAATGTGGCTACCGAGGTGACACGCAATCTGCAAAGACCTCTAAAGTCAACTGCTAACTTACAACTACATATTTACAAACATATGCAAATAAACTAATGTGTGTGAAGTATATAAATACAGGCCATGAAATCCATAGGTCATACGAAGGATTTTAAGCAAATAAGAATAAACAAATACATGTGCATATCGTCTATATCAATTTTATTTATTTACATGAAGACGTCAGCCAAACGCCTGCTAAATTTAGGTTCAAAATAATTTTCTAATTAATATCAACACCTAACTTAATTGAAGGTAAATTGTTGGTTACAGTTAAAATAAACCTTATGATTGGCCAAAATGTGCACAAATAAACATTCAACCTATTCTAAGGCTATTGAGTAAATTATTCATATGTCTCATTTAAATTTGTCCTTAGAATATTTAATAAATGTGGGATTTGCCATATTACACTACGTATGTTCATACGTTCTGTAGTTAAAAATCAAGTGCATATGATAAAAAAGATGTTTTCCACGTAAAAGGACGACATATCAAAGTGTTGGAAGTTTTAATAAAATAATTTACTACTACCACCGTAAATTACGCCACTTTAAAATAGTAAAATATGTATGTATAAGTTTACACAAGCAATACTTTTTGCGATTATCGTCAGAATATTTAGAAAGTGTTATCTTATTTTTAGAACGATATGTAAATTATTTATTGTTATAGTTTAAATAAAGGAACTTCCCACAATAGTTTTTATTTCAAATGCAAAAAAACTCAAGAAAAAACACGTGTGCATCTAAGTGCACTAGCCATAAATAAAACCTATGTGCCGACTCCACAAATAGATAGAGAGTTACATATTATGGGAGAGAATTTTATAAGAAATATTTCTTAGTTTTGTTAGTTTTAGCATTAGTAAAAATAGTAGTAGAAATTGGAAAAATTTTTAATAATAAAAAGTAGTAGCATTAATAAAAATAGTACGAGAAATTAGTGAAAACAGTAGTGGTAAATAAGGGTAGGATTAGTAAAAACAGTAGTAGAAATTAGTAAAAATAGTAGTAGAAATTGGAAAAAATAGTAGTAATAAATATTAGTAGCATTAATAAAAATAGTAATTGAGAGAAAAAGCAGTAGTAATTAGTTGTAGGATTTGTAAAAATAGTAGTAGAAATTATTAAAAATAGTAGTAGCAGTTATTAGTACCATTAGTAAAAATAGTAGTAGAAATCGCAAAAAATAGTCGTAATAAACAGTAGTAGCATTAATAAAAATTATAGTACAAATTATTGAAAATAGTAGTAGAAATTAGTAAAAATATTAGTAATAATTAGTTGTAGGATAAGTGAAAAAAATAAGTGAAAAAAGTAGTAGAAATTAGTGAAAATGGTAGTAGCAGTTATTAGTACCATTAGTAAAAATAGTATTAGAAATCGCAAAAAACAGTAGTAATAAACAGTAGTAGCATTAATGAAACTAATAGTACAAATTATTAAAAATAGTAGTAGAAATTAGTAAAAATATTAGTAATAATTAGTTGTAGGATAAGTGAAAAAAATAGTAGAAATTAGTGAAAATGGTTAGCAGTTATTAGTACCATTAGTAAAAATAGTAGTAGAAATCGCAAAAAATAGTCGTAATATACAGTAGTAGCATTAATAAAAATAATAGTAAAAATTATTAAAAATAGTAGTAGAAATTAGTAAAAATATTAGTAATAATTAGTTGTAGGATAAGTGAAAAAAGTAGTAGAAATTAGTGAAAATAGTAGTAGCAGCTATAAGTACCATTAGTAAAAATAGTAGTAGAAATAATAAAAATAATAGTACAAATTATTAAAAATAGTAGTAGAAATTAGTAAAAATAGTAGTAATAATTAGTAGTAGGATAAGTAAAAAACGTAGTAGAAATTAGTGAAAATAGTAGTAGAAATTAGTAAAAATAGTAGTAGAAATTTGTAAAAATATTAGTAGTAATTAGTAGCAGCATTAGTAAGAACAGTACTAGTAACTAGTAGTAGTATTAATAAAAATAGTAGTAGTAATTAGTAGTACCTTTACTAAAATTAATAGATGTGCTCTGGGAATCCTTATTCTAATTTACGAAACCCGCGATCCGCCTCTTCAGAAAGTGCTATGCTACTAGTATGAAAACTAAGATTTCATAGTTCTGCCAAGTAAGAAAAAAGTTCCGTAAAAGGGGAAACACCGGAAATTCTAGAAACACTGGATACTAAGTGCAGTAATGGATTGTAACTTGAGGGTCCTCTGGTAAAAGACAGGCATCTAATGTTGACAAAATTTGGCCAGACTAACAACTGCACATTATTATGGATTCCGAGTTGGTTCAATCGAGTTTTCAGTATTTTATTGGATACTGCTGATTCATCGACACAATTAACGGTAAATATGGAAGTCGAATAAAATGATAATATTGATTCTTTGCTTATTCAAAAACATGGATAGCTGGCCAAAATACCTAATTTGTATGCTTAAAAATAAGGAGGTGTAAAAAAAACTTTTTGTTTTTCGTTTTTTTTTTTAGCTAATTCGATCAATCTTTAATGAATGCAACTTTTGTTCACTTTCTGGCTCAACACTTCGCAAAATTCCGGGTAAGTTCGGGGAATTCATAGCTGTTTCGGGAAGAGTTTAAAAATTCCCATTTAATTAGGAGTTAGAGGGTTAAAATATGTTAGAAAAAAAACTATCGAAAAATTCTACTGTAGAGGTCTTTGTATAGGGATTTAATTTTTATTTCAAAAATTTAAAGAAATGTTATCTGGTAGGGACCACTTCTTAAAATAAACTGGAATTATTGAAAACGAAAAACATCCTATGACTAATAAATATAAAAATGACAAACTTTCAAAATAATATGAACAAAATTTGCCGATTTTCCAATTTAATTTCCTTTTCTAATCGATACGGTTTGTTGGATTTACGTCAGCTAGTCGTTATTTGAACCTTTGTGGATGAAAAAAGTAAAGAAAGAGTAATTTATTGTTGAACTAGCAATACCAAGCGTGCATTGATAGACTTAAAAAAACAGAAAAATAAGCACTGGAAAACGTTAATCGCATTGAAAAAATGAAATTGCATTTAATATTTTGATAAATTATGCCCCCGGTTCGAGGTTGTTGTCCAGTCGTTAGTTAAGCCCCCATGAAAATCTATTTAATAGTTTCGGAGATTATTGAGTCCACACAAAGAAACGGACCAACAGACAGACACAAATTCTATTTTTGTCGGTATATTTGTCGGTAAAAAATAATCGCTATTCTTGAATTTGCGATTTTTCGATAATAAGAAACGCAACAAAATTTGCCGATAGGTCAATAGGTCTATTTGTGAGCAGTAACTTTATTCTGATTTTGTTCGTGATAGCTAACTAAAAAATTCAATGCAAAGCAATAGGGAAACTAACGAAACACTAAACTAGTGCTCACAACACAAAACGAAACTTTTCATTTAGTAATCAAAACATAAAAAAATTGTGAAATTTTTGACTGCAAAATACCGGCGCGTGTGAATATTTGGTGGAGGAATAATTCGGGGATTTTGTGTAAGACATTTTGTTTAGGTTTCGCTCTTGTTCACTATTTTTATAATCGACGGAGTTACGGAAATAGGCACTAAATTGATATTGGAAAGCCTCGTGTATTGTTAGTGTTCGAGAGCAGTATGACAAAAAGAGCACAGATTTTTGTACTTGTTGTGGGAATGGGTTCGGTTTATTTTCGTTCTGGGGTTTCAGCATTTAAAAGAAAAAACTGTATAGCCGTCGTAGCGGCAATACTTTTGCTGCACAACCAGCGCTATATTAAAGCAAATAGTTAAGGAATAAGATGGCCATAATTCCTCATCAACTTGAAAACCTAAGCTTATGACATTCCGTTAGCTTAGTTCAATCCATGTGTGTACATATGAAATTAAATTGACTTTTGGATGCTTTCATATATCATTTTTTGTTAGACAGTTTTGCTAAGTTGTTGTCCATTCACCCTTTCACATCACCGGCTGGTTAATCCATCAACTTCAAAACTCAATGCCAATGCAACAAACATCTATTACATCTATGGCCTCCCCATTCTCAATCTTCTATCTCACATTACTTACTAGCGTATGTGCTTGACTGTAGGTTTATACTTGTATGTATAGGTATGCAAAATTCCAACACGTTTTCGTGAGTGAATGATGAAAAATTAATTGCTGGGATAAAGTCGAAAGTGAGCTGTAAAGAAGTCACATAGCCGACAAGTTTATTAGGACATGCCTGACAGGTACAAAAGGCCACTGACTTCGAAAAAGGACATATGTGCTATGCATTTAAATAGAATATAAGGAGAGGTGAGATTGATGCATTTCAAAGGCGTGGACCAGTGATTATTAACTTACATTTATACATATAAAACATTTGTGCTTGGCAACAGCTGAGACAGCATTGCCATTAGTTTCATTCACTATCTCACTTAGCTATTACTTGTTGCTCACTTATTTATGTATCTAAAATAAAACAAAACCCCCTTGCCCTCCCCTCACCCAATTACAGTTCTACACAATCCGGCCCAAAGTCCATTGTCTATCTGCTTCGACTGCCACTGCGACTTGAAGAGCTACGTCGTTTGAGTATTGCCAGCAAACCGGTCGCACTTGCGTCCGACGATTGTTGTTTAACTTTAGTCTTCGCGAATTCCAACTGCTGCTACATATTCGGATTCCAACTGGATGAGGAGGAATATTTGCAAAGCAACACCTTTTTGAATGCCTTACGAAATACCCCATTAAATGTGGTATAGAAAATGGGATTGACCATAGACGAAGCGTAGCCCAACCAAGTGACTACATCGAAGACCCAATGCGCTATATGATTTTCACAATCGCCACATATCGTAGGCAGCAGATTG
This sequence comes from Anomoia purmunda, assembly GCA_951828415.1. NCBI lineage: Eukaryota > Metazoa > Arthropoda > Insecta > Diptera > Tephritidae > Anomoia > Anomoia purmunda. Next base: position 24,607,252 of record OX639993.1, read on the forward strand.
AGCACAAAAAAGGGTGACCATAGAATGACGAATGTAAAAAATACCACACCAAGCACCTTGGTTGCCTTCTGTTCGAGCTTTATGATACGTCCGTGACGTGATGAATTCCGTGAAATGACACTAGAGTTGCGTGAATGATGTGAGCGTACCGTTTGGTGGCGTTGCAGTAGACATGGTGAAGATTGTGGCGTACGAAATTGTGGCCGCAATCTGCTCAAATCAATGACATTGGTGGCACTGTCGCTTGCTGTTGTCGTTGCATGATGATAGTTCATGTTGTTGTGACTACGCAGCGTGGCGGAACGTTGCAGGGGTGTTGCTGACGATGATGAGGTGAGCACAGTGCCGGTTTTAGTTGGGGTCAGCAGTAGTGTGGTGCGCGCACTGCCGAAACTGGAGCCACGTCGCCGATGACGACTCGCATCCCATGTCACCACCGAGGCGGTCTTAGAGATGCTGAGTTTACGTCGCCCTGGACAGGGTGTACCCGCTGGCGCGCCAGCGGTAAGATAACCACGCGCACTGCCGTCACTGGAGTGCACTGTCAGCGAACTACCCATATTGTTGCTATTCAAATGCGCCGCCGAGTTGGGACTGAGTCGTGAGACGGTCGCAGCATTGCCATTCGCATTGCTGCTAACCAAAATGCTACTCAATTCTTCTTCAGGCGGATTTAGTAAGCTTTCGATATCCATGGCATTGGTTACCTTGAAAGTGGTGGATATGATTTTTACTTCGGCTGGTTTAACGCAATTCTGCAATGGTCGATCGCCAAAGTAGGGGCATGTGCAGATAGGTGGTAACTCAATTTGCTTTTCGCTATTGCGTTGACATTGCATTTTGTTGTTGGCTTGCTCTACCTCTGAGTCGGAATGACCTTTAGCAGGGGAGGCGTCACCGTCGGCGCCACACGTTGTTTGACTGGTTTGGCGCGAGAGAAAAAGTAGCGCATTTTTAGGCAAGCTATTGAAGCGGTTGCGCCGTTGTGGCGGTGGCGTGTCGGGCCGTAGCTCGCGTATGCCTTGTGTGGCGGTTGAATAGCGTCGACGATTCTTGCAATGCAGCATGGGACGCAGCGACTTGCAGGACGGCGAAAGAGATCTGGAAAGAAAAATGAGAGAAAGAGAATGGGTGTGAAATTAATGCGGGTTTTATACATAAAGGAAGAATTAAAACTTAAAGTGGGGGAAAGTAGTAAGTGGTAAATTACACAGTGGAATATACATTTCAGGGGAGGGAAATTCCTATTCAGGATGAAATTATTGGACGCAGAAAGGAAAACTTGCAAAATATTTCTTCGTTGCTTCAATCAATGCTCGACAATTTCTCGCTGAAACAAAACTTGAATGCTATTCAATTACTGGATTTTCCATATCTGAACCCAAAAAAAAAGTATTATTTATCATTTTGTTACAAAGATATAGCGTAATAAATTTATACAGTCAATTAAGAATTCGAAATGCACGCGACTACATTTTTGATAAAAAGGGTTGGGAAGCGGACGAAAATCAAAAACCTTACGAGACAGTACTGAAAATTAGCTGTTCAAAGACAAGAACGGGTTGTTCACCCGTTTGTTAAATAACGATTGCGACAATTTTCGCCAACTGCAATATCCAATCACACTTTTATCGATTTTTGTCGACAAGGAAAGTTTTTTTTCTAACTATTGAATATAAGCTAGATGGAATATTTTAGAAAAAATATTGCAGTTGGCAAAGACAGGACTTGAAACCGCTTCTAAAAGTACTTATATTATTTCCTTTGCCAGACCTCAGGACTTACACCGTCCTTTATTCACGAATAACTCGTTTTTTAATGAACAAAAATGATAATGCAATTTATTTAAGTTTTAGTATCCTATTTCGTAGATTTATTCAATTTTCTTATTTTGAATGTGCGACTCTTTGTAAACGCGGTTTATGGCTTTCTGGGAATCGCTCTTTATCGCCAATTTATACTCATCTGGAATAGAGTTATATTTTACGGATCCCTCTGTAAGCAAAATAATATTAATGTAGTGTCCTTTACTTGGTAGAGCAAATAAGAACATTGTGTTTATATGTTTGGGTTGTCGGTTTATTTAGTAGTTTAATATTAGTTTATTTAACATAAGTTTATTTAATTATAGTTTAAAGTAAAGTAGTTAATACACTTTACAAGAAGCGTGTATTCCGTGAACGTCCGGCGTTTATAAAGTTTTGTTTCTAACTCATCCGCTTTCTCGTAATTTTGTTCATTGTCCAGTTGATAGCGTCCCGTTCATTGTCCGCGTGGGTTCAGTTCGAACAGTTTGATTATCAACGTTGGTTAAGTTTCGTCCAGTGTCAGGGTTGCCTTCTGTCATTAGCCAGGTCCCACATTAATATAATAACAAAAGATGTAAAACATTATAAAAAATAGTAATAATACGTACTAAGAAAAATGTTGTTAATATTTGTGTGCTCTTTAAATGATTTCTTGTTTTGAAAACCATCAACGTTATTGCTTTGTATTATGCTAGATCTTAGCAAGTTTTGCAAATTTTTTTGCTAAGCCACTTTTGATTTATTATGTACAGAAATGTTGTTTGCTATAATTTGAAATGTTTTGCTTGCAGTTTTTGTTTGTTTGACGACGATTTCACGCTTGCGTTATATTTAACAGAGAAACCAAATGTATTTGTTTTTTTATACTATTTTACCTTTCACATCAATTGAATACTATAAATGGAGACAATAAGTTTGCATGTGCACAATAATGGATGTTAGCGGAAATTCTCAAATTTCACTTCCCAAGGAGATCTAAAGGCGCGAACCAATAGGTAACACTCTAGCCGGCCTTGTATGGGAAGGGCTTTTTTGTGAATGACTTTGGCAAATGTCAACTGGAATGTATCATAAACGTTTCACATATTACAATAAATATTTAAAAAAAAAACACACAAATTGTATAAAAATCGGTTGAAGAGATTTTGTAGTTTAAAAACGGCATACAAACAATAACTTATTTTTATACAAGTACATATCTAGATTAGTAAATCACTTTGAAATTTTGTATTGAAATAGAAGAGGGTATTATGTGGAAAACAATGAATTGAGTGGTTTGATATTTACTCTCCACCTTACAGTCAGACAACGCATTTCGACTTCTAAAAGTGCATTCAAAACCGTGGCAAATAATGCTTTGAATTTATCGAAATCGGAGAAGAAAGCTACTGCAGGAGTTATCATTTACTGCTAAATTAAAATATACTTTTAATAAATAAACACAAAAATAACCTAAAAAAGTAAACAAACTTTAATCTCGTCCTAGTTGGAATTATTATTTTTATACCTGACACGACATATATATTTATATAGATTTAAAAGGCTTATTTTGCAATAATTTCTTTACCAGCATCTCGATTTGGAAATACTTTTCCGATTAAAATGATCAGACGAATACCAGTAAATACGTACGACGTGAGACACTAGAAAGCAATACATATAAAATAATCTGCCGTAAAAATCAATCACAAAAATTGATAAGGCTATGCCATACTATTACTGAAGAGTTCAATCAGTACTAATAATATCGTAAATTCTAACCTAATAACTATCAAAATGAAAAAAATCACTGATAAAACCTTTGCTTTTTTGTCTATCTGCATTTTATTGAATTAGTGCAAATTCCAGATGAATCAACAACTCAAGTTCAGCAAGCAAATTTTCTGTACGAAATATTTATATTCAATTCATTCTTTTGATTGGATTTACATAAGTAGATCATCAAGCTCATTTATTGAAAACAGCTTTAGCCTAAATTTATAAACACATTAATAGTTGCAACACATTAATAATAGCAAATTCATGAATGGAAATCACCTCATATGTTCAGTGGTTATTCAGTTTATTGAAAGTTTGTTTTCTTACTGATGCACATACGTAATTTCCAAAAATTATAAAGTTGTTGTAAGTTGAGAGGAAAAAGTTTCTTCAGGTAAGTTTTCTTCTAGCAGAAATTGTTATTTCTTTTTTTTCTTTCAATTTTAAGTTGTGCTTTAGAATTTAACAGAAAATAAATACATTTTGTCTTCAAATGTAACAAATTATTCAATTTTTTTCCTAAATAAACCAAAATGGTTATCTGCTTCATAACCGCCGATTACGCCTGGTTGCTGGCATTTTTTTTTATTGTAAAGTACACGGTGCCCCATTCTGGGACTTTTAGAAAAGCACAGTAATCGAATGATAGTTCTATTTTTAATTTCTATAAAAAAAAATGCAATTACGAATCAAAAATATTTGGTTTTGTAGAAGTTATAGCGATTTGAAAATTTTGCATTTTTGCACCAGGCTAATGTAGGTCCTTTCGCGCTATTTCGGTCGATAGAGGGCGGCGGGTAGCTACCTGATGCAGCGATGTATCGAAAAAAGATCTATTTAAAGCACAACATATGTAGTCATCTTAAAAAAAAACCAAAAAAATGTGGCTGAGAAACAGTAAAAGGGAGATAAAAGATCCCAGATACACATGATTTTAGGTAGATTTGGCAATTCGTTAAGTACATATTAAGAAACTCATCGAAACTTTTACTGACGGATTGGCAGACCTAGCAATAAAGCATGTCAGCTACCTGATAGCGTTTTTGTAAGTAAAATTTTTTTTTAAGAAGCTGTAGTTTCTTGGGTCACTCATTGTGGGCGACACTATGTTTTTGCATACCACAGAGGAATGATGTCTTCGAGAAGTTGTAAACTAGCGGCTAATTCGTTTTGCTATATATGTGGCGAATGTATTAAAAGAAGACAAAAAAAGTTTGATTTAACTAAAAACACAAGGATTTGCGAGACCTACCTAGCCTACTTCGGTCTACCTGTTAAAAACCAGGACAAAAAATGGGCTCCACATGTTTCATGTAACTCTTGCAGAAGCATTCTGGAGCGTAAGTTTATTTTCTCTTTTTTATTGTACTAACTGTTTCATATATATATACATATATGTATATATAATTGCATAATAACTGAAATGGTTTTGAAATGCTTTACGTTTTATTATAGTTTGGTACCAGGGTGAGAAAAGAGCCATGAAGTTCGCAGTGCCGAGGATTTGGAGGGAACCGAGTAATCATGACACTGATTGCTATTTTTGTGTAGTGAAACCACTGAAAGGGAAACGTTTAAGGAAAACAATATATCCGGAACTACCATCGACATCCGCTCCAGTACCATATTAGGAACAAAATCCTGTACCTGATCTACCTGTGTTGGAAAAGCAACTATTCCCTCAAGGCAGGTTTCAAACACCGAGTTCATCTGCATCAGTACATTCCGAATTTGTTCCTCAAATTGAACCAGGAATACCACATCTCATCAACTCTGAAGATCTCAATGACTTAATAAGAGACTTAAATCTATCAAAAGACAAAGCAGAGTTATGAGCATCGCGGCTTAAACAACGAAATTTACTTACTTCTGATGTTCGAATATTTCGGCAAAGAAAGCGTCATGAAGAATTTTCCTGTTTCTACAGTAAGGAAGATGGACTCTGTTTTGCTATGACGTGAAAGGTTTATTTGAAGCAATTGGTATTCCTTGTAATACAAATGAATGGCGCCTCTTTATCAACAGCTCAACAAAAGTCTAAAAGCAGTTCTACTACTCAATGGGAACAAATTTCCATCTATTCCACTGGCACATTCCATACATCTCAAAGAAAATTATGACAGTATTAAAATGCTATTAACTGCAATCAAATATACGGAATACAAGTGGGAAGTTATTGGAGACTTCAAGATGGTTTGTTTTTTTTACTGGAATGCAAGGTGGATATACCAAACACTCCTGTTATCTTTGCCTATGGGATAGCAGAAATGATGCCGCCCACTATCGCCAAAAACATTGGCCTGAACGTACTGAGTATGGAGTGGGAAGATTTAATATTAAACATGAAACAATTGTCGATCCTAAAAACATATTGATGCCGCCATTGCATATTAAATTGGGCCTTATTAAACAATTTGTGAAGGCTCTTAATATTGAGTCTAAAGCTTTCAAATATTTGCAGACTTTTTTTCCAAAGCTGTCAGAGGCGAAAATTAAAGCTGGAGTCTTTGTTGGCCCTCAAATAAAAAAAATTATGAACTGCGATATTTTCCCGGACCTACTTAGCAATGAGGAGAAAGTAGCGTGGAACAGTTTTAAGGCAGTAGTTCATGGCTTTCTGGAAAATCATAGGGATGAAAATTATGATGAGCTGATAATTGGCATGATTACGAATTTTTCCGCCATCGGATGTAGAATGTCGCTAAAGATGCACATGTTACATTCACATTTGGATAAATTCAAAGATAATATGGGAGCTTATTCAGAAGAACACGGGGAGCGATTCCATCAAGATATAATGGAGTTTGAGAAACGCTACCAAGGCCCGTATACGGAAAGCATGATGGGGGACTATATTTGGACGCTAATAAGAGAAAATGTTACCGAATATGGCAGGAAAAGCAGGAAAAAGCATTTTTAAACATTTAAACTGTATTCTAAAACTAAATTTATAAGAATAGATCTTAAATTGATTTTTACTATACTAGAATAAATCAAATCTATGTCAAATTTTGATGAATTTTCATGTTTTTCGTTTTTCTCATTTTTTTCGAACAAAACCAAATCAAAAACTTTTTTATGTTCATATTCTTATTTCTAGGTGCAAAAGCAATAAAAAAATATACGCACGACCCATGTACAAAAATGTTGTTGACCAGTGTTATATTCCATGATTTTTCCGCTAGTACAAATTGTCTTTCGTAGCAGGATTTCTTTATAGTATAAAATTTACGCACACATTAACGTGGTTTATATTGTAAAATGTTTCTAAATAAAAGCTTAACTCAAAACTGGCTTTCAAATTAATTTATTATTGTTACAATAACACTTAATGTAACTTAAACCGAAAAAAAACTTCATTAATTTTGCAAGGGTAGCAACTCTTTTATAGACTGCTCCCAAAATAATTTAGTCTAAGGATGTAAGTAGTACGTGAGTTATTCTGGTGCCCCTTACGCTATTACTTAATTTGTATTTACTTATAATTTTGCAAAAGGTTGGCAACACCCCCCATAACTTTTTTCGAGACCAAATCTTCCTAAATCCTTATCGATTCACACCCGTATTGCCATGTTTCGTTTATCGCATAAAATTATATTAATAATTGAATTTAGATTTTCAAAAAGGAGCCAGTTTAGTTATAAATTAAATTGAATTGATATTTTTAAGCAGGTGGCAACTCTCCCCAAAATTTTTTTCTTAAATATATCCCTTTCGCTGACTTCTATGCTGAAATATTTCATTTGAGCTATTAACTCAATTATTTTTTTTTTCCAAAGCTGGCAGCCCTCTTTAACAAATATTTTCGAAATTAAGCTTTCTTAAAAATTTTCTTGTTGCATTGGTAATACTGGCATTTTAGTTGAGTTTACAGCTTAAAAACTGAACTAACCCTTCTCAGAAGGCGATCACTTTAAAATTAGGTTTATGTGATTATGCAAGTCGTTTCCATTTAACTTAATAATTTACTTAATATATTTTTTTCTACTTTATTAGTCCTTTAAGTTTGACAGTCGTATTGTAAAATCTCTTTAACTTATAAATTTAACTTATTTTACTCTTAAACAGGTGGCAACATTATTTTAAAATATTTTGAGAATTAAGCTTTTTTATACTTCGTTTGACGCTGATATTTAAATATCTGATTGCACTTAATAAATTAATTGAATTTATCAGGTGTCAACTCCTGTTAAATATACATGATATGACAAGTGAATTCCACTTTTTAAACAGATGATAACTTTCTTTAAAAAATTTCCCCTCTGTTAATCCTCGTTATAAGCTGTTAATTTGCCATATTTTATTTTAAAATATTTTCACTCCTTTCAGCAGATGGAAACCCTAACTTATTACTTTCGTTAAAAAGCTCTGCAAAAAATTCAGCCTCTGCGACATTTAAGGCAGTTATTGCCCTTTCCTATTAATTTGGAAATCCCCACAGCCTGGCTGACGCGGAACGTTAAATTGCTCGACAATAATTTATAATAAACTTTAAAAAACCAGCAGTCGTTGCCGTGCGTTTATTTATTTATTAATTGCCCTTTCCCTGCGCAACAAGAAAATGCATATATATCTATATATATAATAGATGGCAACTCTCTCAAAAATATAAATATGCGCCTTGTCTTCGCCGAGACGAAGAGTTCGACGCTAATGCTGTAATATAAATTTAATGTCCTTGTGTATAATTTAATTAAATTTTACTTCAAGAAAAGGTGGCAACGCTCTCCAAAATATAAATTTAAACTTTCTCGTAGCGAAAAATGCAGCTTGATATCCAAATTTTGCTACATATTTCAAATAACTGGCGTATGATTTAATTTAATTCGACTTTTCAAGCAGGTGGCAACCTTCTTTAAAATATAGCTAGCTACAAACCTTCTCCTCACGAACCGGTTCACACCCATATTTTCTATTTTCAAATGCTGTAATATATAATATATTTTCATATTTCAAATAACTTGTCTTTGATTTAATTCAATTTGACTTTTCCAAAAGGTGGCAAGCCTCTGAAAGATAGCTATGGACCTTCATGCCGAAACCAACCGTTGGACAGCCATATTTTAAACTTATATAATTCGAGTAGAATTTAATTAAATCGAGTTTTCAAGCAGGTGGCAACCCTTTTAAAAATATAGCCAACTTTAAACTTTTTACTCAGCGAAACAAACCGTTTGGTACTCATATTTAAATATGTTATGTACTTATATCATAAATTAATAAAATTTGACGTTTATAACAGGTGGCATCCCTCTCCAGCATATATGCATGAGCCTTCTCCTCGTTGAGACGAACCGTTTGACACTCGTATTTTTTTTTTGTTTAAATATAATTTAAGTAAATTCGACTTTTAAAAAGGTGGCAACCCTCATAGAAGTTATCTATAAACCTTCACTGCGACACGAATATTTTAATATTTACGCGTATTTTAATTAAATTTGACTTTTAAAAAAGGTGGCGACCGTTTCCCAAGCATAAAATATAAAATATATAAAATTTCTTAATCATCGGTCGAACCGATTCGGAGAAGTTCGACCACAAACAACGTAACACGAGATTTTTAAATTTAAGATAATGTATTCTAATACATTTGAATATTATTTTTATTCTCTTCGTCTCTATGGGAAATCGGCACCGTGCTCTACCCTCAGCTCATTCAAAATACATATTTTGTTATTTCAATACAACATTGATTTTCTATTAACACTCGTCAAACAAAAAGCGAAGCAAATATTTGAAAACAAAACAAGAAACCCTTTATTTCAACAAACTTTGTCCACTTGCGTGTAGCAAAGGTTCAATGCCTGACCGGTCCTTTTTTGTGTTCTACCCAAGATAAACGCTACGTGTGCGTTGCGCCATTGTTATCTTAAATGTCAATTAAGAAAATCACCAATGACATAATCAAGGCCATACATATTTAATTGCCTAATTTTGTACCAAAGTGCTTGAGGGAAACCGGCATGGATGAATGGAGAATGGAGAAAAAAATTTCATCAGAAGCTTAAGAGTTTCACTCGAAGTAAGTATTTAAGATTTTTTTTTTTGTTAAAGATTAAGTGAATTTAACGCTCTTCTTATTGAATTAAATTTTTAATGCTGCGGGTAAACGAAAAGAAGATGAAGTGTAGCAAATCCCATACAAATTACCTGCAAGCATTTTTTGCTCACTTGAAGTACCTTTTTCGACTGCCCTCTTTTTCTACTAAAACTTTATTCGGAGTACATTTAATATTTTACTATATAATAGACCCGTTTTTTTGTAACCGACTTGCAAAAGAACATTAGATAGCATAACAAATTGCAAACTCCGAAAAATATGCGAGTTCAGCCAATTCGGTATAATGAGAAATTTCAATTTAACACCTAATCCATTTTTATTTATATAGTATTTTTAAATGTGTAACTAAATAAGAAAAAAATTGCCATCCCAACTATTTTCCATTCTTAAATTGTACTAATCAATTCGCATATTTTATGAAAGATGCTAACAGGGTTGCTTTCGCAACTACAATAAATTTTATTCGAGTTGGCGCCTTCTTTTTTAAGTCATGTGCAAAGAAACAGGCCAAATCTTGAACTAACAGCCTTGCAATCTTACAGTGGTGAATGATAGCGATTTAGATAAATTTTCAAAATTTCTTCCAAATCTAAATTCTGTACTTAGATTTGGCATTGGTTTCGGCATGACTCCATGACTGTATACAATACTATGACTATGCTAAGTAGTTGAGTAATGGTATAAACAATATAATATACAATATAATATTATTTATATTATTTAAAATTTTTTTATAAGCCAAATACAAAAAAATAGTGATGACACGATTCATCGAAAACCCGGTTATAATCGGTTATTTTCTTTCGGTCAACGTTTAAAGTAAACGGAATCAAATTTCAATTAATCGAACGGCTAACCGAAAAGTTTTCAAAATTAGCGAAAACACATCCTCAATCTCCACTTTATTAATCACCCAAACACGTAAAGTATGTTCGACACCGTCAGCAAAAAAAAAAAAATATTTCTCAAAACCCAATGGCAATTTTGAGCAACGTGAAATTTGCTCTTTATTTTTCTTAAAATTCTTACATCATATGAATATCGATTTGCATAATTTCAATTCAGCCGTATAATGGCCGTCTAAGACTAAAACTTTTATATACTTTTCTTTATAAATTTTTATCCAGGGTTCGAATTACGTCTTCAGCGAACGAGGTACTTGTCACGTAAATGCGCATATCTGGAATTACATGATAGGTGAACGGGTCCCTTATATCGTAATTTGGTATTATAAGTTCAGCGAACTTTCCTCACTTAGCGTGAACGTTAACAATTTTCAATTATTATATTGTTTTGGTCTTATATGTTTGGAAAGCAGTCTGTTTTATTGAGCTCTAGGCCAGATTTTTTATTTTAGGGAGCAATTGAGGAAACAACGTTTTTTTTTTATCAAAGTGGTAGAAGTGATAGCTGTTATTTCGGAGATCACCACATCTTCTCATCAGACTTTTTTCTTTCTAGACTTCTCCAAGGTTTGAACCACTTTTCATTCGATAGTCTAATGCCATTCATATTTTAAAAATTTATACTTGTTGCTGTTACACTATTCGTACGAATTTGCTAAACTAGATATTTAAAACATGTAAACTTTAGGGATGTATATATCTTGGGCTTCATCATTTTTCATAAAAGAAGTCGGTACTGTATTTCGCCATTGGAATTAATATGATATCTTTTTCAAAAAGTTCTAAAAAAACTATTTTCATTTATAGAAAGCTCCATTTTTGGAAGTATTTTTAAATCGGTACAGCTCACGTTTGTATATCTCTAGTGGCGAAAAAGCGAAAGACAGATCCGGCCGTTGCTTGAGAGATGTAGAAAAATGGAGTATTCATTTCTGCTCGGAGCATTAACTCTGTTGGATCCAAGGTATAAATAAATTTACTTCGAAAGGCTTCTAGCTTTATCCACAATAACGAGGAACTTAAGACACCAAAGTACTGAAATTGTTCTGGCAGGCAATAGAATTGGGAGTGCAAGTGAAAGACTTCGTTATGCAAACTTAGCAGAACAGTGCATGACTTGAGAGCTGCCATATACTAATCAGAATTAAACGAACTTCTATGTCATGCGCTGCTTCGTTCGGTAATCAGGTACCCACAAAATCCGTTGCACAGATTTTTTTATGTGACAACTTTCAAGTCCAGTTCTGCTCTGTTAAGTTTGCATAATATAGTCTTAAGACTTTGGCGTACAAACGCAGGAGCAAGGACAATGACTTCTTATATCTCGTGGATGAATTGAGCTCTTTTCTCAATGCTGCGGTTTTGGAATTGAAATGAAATGTAATTGATGTCTGGGAAGAAATTAAGTCCGTTTAAATTGCCAAAATAATGTTATTTAATTGGAATTTCTGTAGCCTTAGAATGTTTTTTTTTTTCAAAGCGGACACTATCGCTGGGGAAGTACGAAAAAGACTTACATCAAAACACCTATCAAAACTGTTATACTTAAATTCTGTTCTTAAGAATTTATTTTTGTATTGCTTATAAAATATTGTATGTAATAGTGTACACTACTTTTTTTTTAGCTTTTTGCAATAAATATCCCACCAGAAGCGAAAGAATTAAAATAAAATATAATATATGTATATTTGAAAAAAAAACTGAGTTTAAACCGGCAAAAAATATAAGACTCTGAACTCGTAACGTAAGTTTCCATAATTTAAAAAGAAGTATTTAAAGCAGTTAGTTTTTGTATAACTTGCTAAATAGTTTTTAATTTTTCGGTTCTAATCGAAACGATCGCTTAATCGGGATTAATTTTTTACGATTAATCCCAATTAATAACCGAATGCTTTCGCTTAATTTTTAATCGATTGATCGGTTACTCTATTTTTGTTGCCATCACTACAAAAAACTCTGTCTACCAACACAACAAAATGGCGGCAAACTAGAAATTTCTTTATGTAAACTAATCATTTGAATTATATAATTGCTGTTTTTACTCTCCGTAATACCCTTGCTTTAAATACATAGCTTATGTAAATTCATTCAAATCCCTTTCGAACAAAACCAATAGTCTATAATAAATACACGCAAACACTGCTAATTTTGTAATCCTTCGTTAAGTCGTAAATGTAAAATAAACGTCTTACGAGAAATACATATAGCGGTTGGGTATATAGCCAATTAATTACAATATTAAATAAAATAGCCGAAGGAGATGTGGCGACGGGCCAAAGTGTAGATATGAAATATTTAACTTTTTATAGGAAACAACATTTTTTAAGGCAGCAAAAAGTGATTGTACTTTTGGTACAAATACCTAATGTGACTCTCTTAACCTTTAAAATAAAATAACAAAACAAATAAAAAAGAGTCTAAGTACAGGCGCAACCGGATTTTAAATACCTGGCGCAAGTTTGTTTTTCTTTTTAATAAACATAACTTATTGTATGCAAACAAAAAAATTAATGTGTGTCCTTTATAGCCCTCCAAAGTTACTCAACCGAGCTTTATGAAATTTTTACAGTAAGTTAATTTTTGAAAAGTGGGCGATGCTATGCCCGCTTGGAAGTGAAAATTTTAATTCGCCTTATTGCCGCAACTATTCGGTCCACATGAATCATATTTGGGAAAATACATACACAGATCACATATAGTTTTGGAAAAATTTGATTTAACGGATTTTATTGATTTAAAAAAACCAAAAATTTGATTTTCCAAAATTTTAATTTTTTAAATACTTCGCTTCCTAATTAGTACATTCTGTATAAAAGATTTTCAAGAACTCACTACATGGTTTAGTAAAATAAAAACTATTTTGTATTTGTTGAAAATTACTGTTATATGTAATGTGTTCTGGGGGTTTGTCACATTTCTGTAGTTTTCGAAACTGTGTTTTCTGACTAGAAATCCAAAGTGTGTACTAAATTCGGTAGAATTTAAGGTGGGCGATTCCATTTCCAAGATTTTTGATTTCATATATTTCATTCTCAAACCCAATCTTGTATATAAAATATTACCAAATTACTTCGTAGAATTAATAAATTAAAAAGCAAAGCAAAAGTCTTATGTGAACGGCCCTTTAGACGCTCAGACGCTCAGTCGCTTACTGCGTGGCCGAGGCATAACTCTTCTCAGAGAGCCGAGCGGCCACATTGGCTCAGTCATCTTTCATAACCAAATCGAAGCTGGTTAGGCAATGCAGAACTCAGCTCTCAGTAGACTTAAGGGGAGCACTCTATGAAATGGGTTCAAAACATTGATATTTTTTTATTGTAGTAATGGATATAACATAATTTTGCAGGATGTTGAACACAGAAGTACATAAACCTAGAAAATTTATGAAACCCTTATTTTTAAACTTTTTTTTTTTAAATTTTTTTTGTTTATATAGTTTTGTGGCTAAGTTTTGAAAATTCGTATAGTTTTAGAGGTTCACGCACTTGCGACAAACCTATTGATTAATTGTATATATCCTTTGTATGTTTCATACTTCAACTTCGGACTTTTTCAAAACCTGTTCCGGGAGATGCTCAATATGTTATATGTTTTTTATTTATTCAAGTTTTTTTCTTTATATCTACAGATATTTCAAACGGAATTTTTCTGTCTCTTCTGTACAATGAAATAGAGGAAATTTGCCATTTTCCTTAGTGTTTCATAGAGCGCCCAACTTAATTTGGGTTTATAGGCATGGCAACATAGGTGGAAATGAGGGAGCCGATTAGCTAGCCATGACAACCTCAAATGAGGTATCGATTTCGATTTCCAAATAGGTTTAATAAACAGGAGCATTTACTACCACCACCTTCAGCAATCTGCTCAACGATGGCGCACTGCACCAGGATGTAGAATTGCAAAATTTAAATGTCCCGAAGAGCAGGGCTAACATCAAGAGACTCGTGACCGTTCTTGCTGATTGGGCGTTGAGATATTTCGCCGCTATTCCAATCTAGCCTATTCGTCTCTCCAGTCCAAGCCCGTATATCAAATTTGATCAAATTATTATTGTATTTACTGGTTACTACTCGTAAAATATCGCATTCTTTTATTTTGACAAAACACCGATATGTGTGCGTGGTTATTTTTTGATTTCGCCCATTTGAAATACCAAAGTGACTTGGGACCAGGGCAATGCTCAATATTTACTCAAGTCATCCGATGCATGGACGGGCGGAAGGACGTACGGACGAACGGATAGACATACATACATGGCTAAATTAATCTCGTTACTAATTCTGGAAATATGTCTATAACAATCTCGGTTGCTTTATGCTGCTACAAACAATCGTTGGGTGAACCAAATTAAAATGCACAAAGTAATTTGGCGCATTTTTTCCCAGTCAAAAGAATCACGAAAAATTACTCTTATTATAATTTTTTTTATCGTCCTCAAGAAAGCTTTAAGTACAAGTGCGAATCATGGCATTCTGGAAGTTTTTTTTCCGACATTGTCGTAAGCAAAGCAGATCATTAAAGCAACGACCATTTTTAAATCCAACTTATATTCTTCGCCAAAATGCACGTTCTACACATAATTTGAGTAGCATACATCCACACGCACACACATACAGCCATGCACTTTATAGACTTCCTGGATGGGCACGTTGCAATATTAATACCCATCAAAACGGTGTACGTACATATATAGTGTGTATATACATATGTAGATATGCAAGAACTTGCAGTAGCAGGATGTGGCACGTGCAATATGGCCGTCAAAATTCATAAATTTTCTTTCTCATGATTTCCAAAATGTGCAATATTTCATAAGCGAATTGCTGTTGCCGAGAAAATTGCGAATGTGAAAAATATAGACGCCGCGTGCAAAATGTGACTGGAAAGTAAGTGCATGCAATAAGACACCTGTGCATGTTTAGTAGATTTCCGAAAGCAGTCTTATACCTATATATATATATATATATATATATATTCAAATGTTATATGGTATGTAGAATATAGTTGGAGAAAGAAAATGAATGCAGATATTATTTGCCTGAGGCTACACTATGTGGCTAAACTATAAGACCTATTATATATTTTTGTTTTCGCTGCTAGCTGGTAGGCATTTTAATAAAATGTTCCAAAACAAATTGGACACAGGTTAAGGCAAATGCCGTCCAACAATTATAAAAATAACATTGTAACACAAAAAATTTTCTAAGAAACAGTAACACTGTGTTACTCTCCTTAATCAGAATAGTGGCTAAAAAGCGTAAAGAAAATTCTCTAGGATTTTCTGAGTATTTCAACTCTCGCTCCACCTAGCGGATCCATTTTCTAATTCCGTCTATAGCATGGGTACTTTTTTATATTATCAAAATCGTATCATAAGTATTTTATTTATAGTTTTACTAACAACTCGGTTCGACTGCCATTTAGTGAATTTATCTTTTGGAAAATTATTTTTTGTCACAAGCCCAGAATACGTTTCTAATTTCATCTCAAAATAGAATCGTAAATCAAAATTTTTTGCGAATGAAAATATGGCCTAAGTCCGTGCCATGGGTCAAGTTTGATTGAAATTCGATAACTAGCTTCAGAGCTAAGTTTAAAAAGCAAAAAAAAAAGAAAAATAACTAGGGATCGATAATAATCGTAATTTGAATTCTTTTGGATTTAAAAACCATTGCTGAGAATTCGTTCAAATATTTTGATCTAATCCTTTTGTCATATGCTTCACAAATCTGACGTTATTTTTATTTAAAAGTTTCTTTTTGTTTTTCATCATTGCATAATCGTTATTGTGTGATTTTAATTTTTCCGATCAAAAATAATCGTTATTCGTGGATTTTTATTTATTCGATCGAGTTTAGTCGTTATTTTTAATGTTTTTTTTTATAAATTTTTATTGTTATTTTGTCATTATTATATTAAAATTTTCCGATCATATTTGATCGATATTTTTCCGATCATTATTTTTTTTCGATCAAAAATAATCGTTTTTTTTTTTTAATTCATGAATTTTTCGATCATAATAAACACAAATAAATGTTTGATGACAATAATATTTTTATGCTCGAAAAAAATTACAAAATATCGATCAAATATGATCAAAAAATTTTAAATCGAAGAATAACAATTGTTTTGATCGAAAAAATATCGAAAAGATAAAAATTAAAAAAATAACGATCGAACTTGGTAGAAAAATAAAAATAATAAAACTAAGAATAAACTTGATCAAAAAAATAAAAATCCAAAAATAGCGGATTTTTTATCGAGAAAATAATGACAAAAAAAATAACAAATAAATCATAATTTAATTTATTTAATTTATAAAAATCATAACCTTCTTTTAAAAACAACTATATTTTTGGAAAATAAAAGCTAACTTCCCTTCAAATATACATACATAAAATAATTTGTACTAAGAAAGAAAATTTCTTCTATTCTAAAAAGAAGATTAGTCTGCAATTAACTTTTCTTCTAAACGCGCTGTTAAAATTTGTTTTTCCAATTGCTCCGCGCTGATGTCACGTTATTGTGGAACGGTCCATAGAAATTGCATTGACTTGAGTATTTTTGATAGAACATTGGCGCGGGACGCCCGGATTGAAGCCTTGAAAAGAAAAACGTAGAATTTCGAGAAATTGTGTAAGCGAAAGGTTTGAAGGGTTAAAAATTAATGCAATGGCGTACTCTCTTTAAGGGTTATAACTTTTTATATAAATCTGGAAACTTAAGGGATTAGCAAAAAAGGCTGGATAAAAAAGGAAGCTGAGGTTGCGATAAGAAAGGACATCCCTTCGAGCTGGAAGGAATTCTAGCTGAAATGGTTCAAGGTTTTCATAATAAAGGTGCACGATGAAATGAATTGGAGGATCTTAAAGATCAATCAAAAAAAGTATGTCGAAAAATGGATCGATCCAATGACTGCTACTCTGTGGCAGTTTCGATTCACTAAATGTATAGGCAATTTGTGGCAATTTGTGGCAATTTGCTAACAGAAGTTGCTCGTAGAGGGAAAGTATATCGTGAAGCTGTAGCCAGCTGCTGTGTGTCCTTTGCTTCGGTCTGTTGTGTACAGAGCAAAGGGACTGTGGGACTGTTTAGAAAATATGATGGGTGCTTACATAATATAGCTCGATGTGTGGCCGAACTTCTTTAATTTGTGCTGTGCTGTGCCGAAGGGCAGATATAATTTGTGGGATGTTTTTTCATGGCAGCAATACATTCGGAAATTTGCTATTGCTTACCGAGTGGCGATCGCTGTTAGTAAAAAATCATTTTCTGTAATTTTTGACGTTACTTGTCCCGACCGATATTCCAGTTTTACTAAATAAACCTCATGCTTACCACCTAGCAGTAAAATTCCGTATTCAACCGACCTTACAATTTTGTTACCTAGTGTAGGTTAATACACACATTTGAAAATATGTAGTCAGCGTATTTTATGTCCGCACTAAGGATTTTAGGTTTTATTTCATGAGTTTTGCATAAAAAATAGATTTCTAATGTTAAATTTTGCTTCGTATTCCTTGTAAGTATTCTTGTGAGATTTTTTATGCAAATTTGAGATATTTATGCATTGTGTACTACCAAATGTATTCAAATCTTAATCATTTGTGTAAATATTATTCCATTTAACTTTTTATATACTAATGTGCTCGCCCACTAAGCAAATAAATTCTGAATTTCTTTTAAAGAACTAAAAAGAAAAAAAAAAGATAGTCATTGCAGTATTGCAATAGCTTCTGTAGAGCTTCTTTTAGGTAATCCTAGTACCATAAGTGATTCGGGCGAGGCAATAAAGTCACCGATCCGTGAGAGCAATTTTCTAGCGACTCTGATGTCTCGGTACAGGGTAAGTAATAAGAGACAGAACTAAAAGAAACTACAGCAGTTCCACAGGAAAGGGAAACAGGTTATCACCGATTTTTTTTTTAAACTTTGAAGTTTTGTAGTACTTGTTACTATGCTTACCAATTTTGAAAATTTTGTCTTATTTTGCAGGATACTGAAATTTAAAAAAAATTAAAGAAACGACGTTTTTTTTTAAATTAAAAATTTTTGGAAAAATAACAAATTTTTATATTGAGCCCGTTTTATTGTACCCGACTTGCAAAATAACGCTCCAACTCTGATAAAATTTCCTTTAGTCGCAAAAGCAACCCTGCTCCTGTTCTTTCATGAAAGAAGCGATCTGTGCTAGCAAATTTTAGTTTGATGTATTTATTTATTTACAAATACTAAGCAAATAAAAACGAATTAGGTCTTAAATCTAAATTTCCTATGTATTTTCTCAGGACTCATTCACAATAGTGCAGTTTTTTCACTTCCCAACCCTACATCTCAGGTCGGAAACATTTTACCGAGTTGGCTCAGCTCGCATATTTTTCCGAGTTAGTGTTGTTGCTTTACATGCATTACAACAATAAAATAAAAAATAAATTTCAAAATAATTTTTTATAAATAATTTACCTCCACACTCACTTTTATTATTCAGAGTTCATGTTAGGGACACCATGGATTTGCACAAAAAAATAATTACTTCACAAAATTTTAATTTTCTTTTAAATATAGAGAAATTATGAAGGAGGTTTATTTTTTTTTTTAGTTATTTCTGAATTAAAAAAGTTTAAAGTTTGAATTATGAATAATACAAAATTAATTTGAAGATAAATTATTAAAAAAATAATAATTTTTAATAATATGAATATTTGCAATTTTTTTTGTAAATTTTTTTCTTGTTGGATAACACTTTTCGAGATAAATATTTTTTAAAAAGGCATTTCTTTAATTTTTTTGTTTAAATTTCAATAGTGAATGTTTTGCAAAATAAAAAAAGAAATTGTAAAATTGGTTAGCACAGTTATTTAGCACCCCAAGTACTACAAACTACAAAGCTCAAGAAAAATCTGTGATCCACGATTTGCCTTTCCTATGGAACTGTTCACTAGCTTATTCAAGTGATTTGAACTCCATTGAATACTAAAATTTAAAATAGGAGGTAAAGAAGATTCTAAGTTTGGGTGAAACCGAAACTAAAATACCCAGTGCATGGTTTGTCTCACTATTTATTTTTTATATAGAATTTATTATATGAAGAATGTTTTTTGGCTCTCAAAGTAATGCACCTATTTTAACACTTATTTTTTTTTAAATTAAACATTTTCGAAAAACCATAAAGTGGTATAAATATTAATTTTTTTTAAAAAACATGAAAATTAGAGTGCATCACTCCATATAAAAAGAAATCGGTACTGTTTTCTATTATAAATCTCATTATATTTGTTCAATACCAAACAAAAAAATTCGCATTAATATTAAGATTTAGGTGTGATATGGACCTATTTGAAATCATCTCATTTCCGTGTGTGTTTCATATAAATAAATGTAGTTGTTTTATATTTTTTTGTTCTAAAAATCTCCCCCAGTTTAGGCTTAAAACTTCTGAATACAAAAATTTGTTTAACGAAATCACAGTAATGAAATTTCTATGCTATCTTCGACATTTTTTAGAAAATTGGTTTAAGAAAAATTTGAATAACTCCCAAAACTTGATCGATTTAGATTTCTTATTGGAAACGTATTTTCTAAACTTGATTTCTGCACAAATCTAATTTTTATAATTCCGTTGATAAATTTGTAAGTATTTTTAAGCTATTGTTTTAAATCCTCCCTTCAAAAAAAAAAACCAAATGAGGTGGTAGGTTTTTTTTTTGAAAAACATATTAAAAAAAAATTTTTATTTCTCAAACATTTCTTTTCAAATCTCATTGTTATGATTACTTTGACAAATTTTTAAACACATATTTCATATCCTATTATCATCTTAATTATTTTTTTTTGAAAAAAATATTTGAAAAAAATTATTTTTATTTTGAAAAAACTTAATAGGCACATTTTGAAATCAATCATGACCACGTAAATATTTACATTCTTCAAAATATTTTGGCCGAAGTCTCAAAATATAATAATTTTATTATATCGAAAACTCGCAAATTTTTTGAAGAGCCACCCTAATGTACATATGTATATTTTTTAAGTTGAATTCCAACTTTTTTTAAATAAATAGTTTGTACTTCTTGAAGCGCCAGTTAATATAATATTTTTCGTTTTGAAACATTTAATGATTTTAATTTATTTAAATGAAAAACAAAATGAAATTGTTACGACTTTAGAGGACCACGCTTAATTCCTTCCTTATAAAGTTCTTCGTACCAAATTTCATTAAATTTGCAACATGATTTAATAAAATATTGAGTATGTTAATAATTTCGAAATCACCATTATATAAAAAGTGGGCGTGTTTTTTGTCTGATTTTTATAGTTTTCGAGATTATGTTGAAATGCCGAGTTCGATTAAGTAGTTTCGAGGATATACCTTATTGGTCTAATTTTTGAAAATTTTGACTTTTGTTTTTCCGCTATTGTGCGTATCGAATTTGAGCGAATTAACTATAGAATGTTTACAGGTTTTGTAAATTTCCATAAAATGAGATTTCGCCGATTTCTATACTTTTCAAAATTGTGTTTTCGGATTGGAAATTTGTGTGAAATTAGCTAGAGTTGGAATAAAGAATTTTCAGAGACAAGCATTTCTAATTGGTTGGGCGGTGCCTTGCCCATTTTGCAAAAAAAAAAATACTAGCCCACAAATTCATTTTTTTCTTCTACCCAGTACTTTATTTAAAAATCATCTTTCGCAAAATAGCATTACCTAATTTTATCTATTTTTAATTTTTGTTTATTTGAACTATCCACAGTTAAATGTTTTATATATCTATCTGATTTTCTATGCATTCTTTGAATTTCTCTCTAAATCTGTTCACATTTGAGATTACGCTGCTAACCTAAACCCACCCGCTTTCTCATACCCTATCATTAATTAAAATAGCTGCAAATGTTCGATATTGTATAATAAAAAAAAGTAATAAGTAAATGAATATCCGATCAGCGATGGTGCGTCACAAATCGACGGACGTGCTGGCACGTACGAAATGTGCGAAACACATAAAAAATGCCAATAACAACAAAAAATGATCACATGACTTCAAGGGCAAGTCATTTAAAAATGTTCGCTTCGAAAATATATGGACCGTTAGCTTGGCACAAATGGACAATTCGAAAGGCAGTAAAAAGTGAAAACTGAAATGCGAAAAAAATGCGTGTGAAGTGAATTACTAAATTGCTTATATAATAAAATGCAATCATTGCGAAGGGGGGAAAAATCAAAGTGATATGAAAAAAAAGTACATGAAATAAAAAGAGGAGAAGGAGAAGAAGGAAAATATTAATATCAAATTGTTATAACTAGCTATGCGTAAGAAACTGATAAGCAAAAAGGCATATAAAAAATAATAAAATTAATAGGGGAACGAATCAAAATTTAAATTTTTTTTGAATGAAGTCAACGTGTAGGATAAAAAAAATGTTAAATAAGAAAAAAAAAATAAAGTTATTAAAATTAGTTTCATGATCGGCTGCAAAAAAAGACTTCGAATATTAATTCACTAGCTTTTAACAAAAAAAAAAAAGGATCAGAACCAAAAACAAATTATAATAATAAATAACGAAAAATAATAATACTCAATTTTATACTGAAACAGCAACGGATTTTAGATTTCTCCAGACAAATTATTTTCGTTCGCACAATTAATTTGAAATGAAATGGCTAATTGCCTCGAGCATCATTGAGAGCTTACTCGTTTACAGGATATGAAGTTTTTTGTTTTTGTTTACATTTTCATTGATATTTTTTGCACTTTATTTGTTTCGTAGCAAACGCAGACCGAGGTTAGCACTCATATGAATTTTATTGAGAAAATGTAATCCATTAACGGTGAATGCGAATGGTGAAAATCGTTTAGCAAATTTTATTCGGCATTTTCAGAATTTGTAATTTCTTTGGTATTTTTTTTTTAAATTAAAATATGGTACGCATTAAACAAAAAAACCTAAAAATCAAAAAATCCGACGTTTTAAAGAACTTAGGGAATTTCAAAAAATTTTCATTAAATTTTCAAACTTTTTAACCCGAGCTCCAGAAGATTTTGTATGTCAATTTTGTGCTGGGTGCTAAATAACTGTGCTAAACAAATTGGCAAATTTTTTACAAGAAAAACTCTTGTACATAAAATTTTAGGAAAAATGCCATTTTTTATACTATTACAAACATAAAATAAAAAACCTTTTTTTTTAATAATTCATATACAAAATTATTGATTAATTTGCTCAGATTTCACACCATCGATTTTCTCAAAAAAAAAAAAAATTCTTCATACAATTTTAGTTTTCTCTAAAAAATTGTAACTTCTCTGCTAAAAAAGTTTAAAGTAAGTAGAAATAAAAAAAAATACACCCTACCTTAGAAACTTCTATACCTACTATTTTACGTTTTAGTATTCAACGTTGTTCAAATCGCTTGAATAATAATAATCGTGGATCACCGATTTTTCATGAGCTTTGTGATTTGTAGTACTTGGGTAATTTTACAATTTCTTTTTTTATTTTGCAAGACATTCATGATTGAAATTTAAACAAAAAAATTAAAGAAATTCCCTTTTTTAAAAACTTTTTATCTCGAAAAGTATTAATCCTACAAGAAAAAGGAAAAACTTTTGGAAAAATTACAAATGTTTATATCATTAAGAATTATTATTCTTTCAGTAATTTCTTACTAACTCTTTATTATTCAAAATTTAAACTTTAAATTTGTTTATCTCGGCCACACCAACTCGTCTATGGCGGCCATCTATACAATATTAGTATAAAAAGTGCAAGCTTGAACTGTAAACTAAAAATTTCGAACATTTTGAGTTTGGAATTCTGATGAAAATTTGTTGGTATTTTACTAAGTACTAACAAAGTCTGAATCTTTGATTTAAGTATGTATATATATTTACATAAAATATTATATAAAATATTATATGTAAATTTGGAAGTGAGCTGCATTGTCTTTAAAATAATTTAATTAAATTATACACAAAGATATTAAATATTAAAATATGAGTATTAAACTGTTTGTGTAGCAACTCTAAACTTTAAATGAATCCATACAAGTTAAGTCGAATTTAATAAATAATAATGTTTATGGAAAGTTGTTCATTTAAAGCGTGTTGTTTCCAAACAATCTATGTATGTTTATTGTTGTATTTTTAGAAAACCGTTTGAAAATTTTAATAATTCGATAAAGTTAGATATCCTTAAGGCATTGCGGCAAACATTTTTGAGATTGTTTCGTGGACACCCATAAACGTAGCATATGAAAAATATTGACTTACTAGACGATAATTTTTCGCGTTGCAAAATCTTATAGACCAATCGCCTCGACAACAACTGATGGTAAATCTATCAAATGAGATGGCACAGTGAAAATCCGACCGTTCAATAGCAGATTTGCTGACTCATAAATTGTTCAACTCATTATATTTTGCTATACGAAATTTATCTGGATAATGTAGAGTTTTAGGAGCATAAGCCATTTAACCTTTTATTTTAGCTAAACAAAAAAGATTTTTTATTGATAATTGTCGTGTGGCAATCCATCAGTAGATAACTTATTACTTGGTACTTTTATGAGTTTAGTACGCTAAGTTTCAGAACATGTTCCATATGTAATCGATAGCTGGACAAAAAATCACTCCAGAGATATATTGAGTATTGAGCCCAATCTGGATGTGAAAATATCCCATATGTTTGAGATGCTAATACAAATAATTTTTAAACCGTCAAACTACTTCTGCTTCCATCAAATAATATTCGATCGAGGCTAAATTTTTGTTGCCACATCATTCAGAATAAATGGTTACTTATTTAATAGTCCATACAAATAAGAACACCACTAATACGCGTATCAAGCACTTAATTTATGTACAAATACAAGAGACATGGAAGCTACTATCCGACAGATACCGGCCATAAATAAAAACAAAAAATATGTGAACAAAATTTTAACATAAATCGAAGCGAGTCTCACATAAATTGATGTGCTGAACAATTTTTGTTCTAAACTTTAAATAGCTATAGAGATGCTTATGATATTTAAATTTATGAAACTGCATGCGTCCTCAAAATTATTTTCATAGCAATTCAAAATTTACAAGCACATCCTCTATGTGTCAAATAATTTATGCTGGATTCGGAGAAGTTGTGTTCCTTTTTGTGAAATGAAAAAAAATCATTTTAAATAACAAAATGAGGTTTATATTCACACAAAATTATTAAGCCAATTAAAGTAGCAAATAAAATATAGCAGCGTAAAAAATTTAGTTACTAACACCATGTGCATATACGTTCTGTGAATTCTGTGAATTTTTTCACAGATTTTTTGCTTATCGTGAACTTTAACTACCACGGTTTGTGTGAGGCCTTTTTCCTACTATGATTTTGATGGCGAGTCTAAATTTTTTCTTACTTATTTTTTGTAATCGTTAATTTTTTTCACGTGTGTATCATCACTCTCATTCTTTTTTAGAAATACCGATTGAATTATATGCTTATGAAATTACAGGGAGTGCGAGGGGGAAAACATTGATTAATTATAGATTGAAGCCTCTTATATTTACCAAGCAAATAATTCACCACCTCTTCGCCCAACTCTAAATAAACCCAGAACACCGAAATGGGATATAGTTTATGAATATAATGCTACCGACTACTGAGCTCAGTAGGAAAGTTAATTGGTTAGAGATGAAGAACGTGAATTCATCGAGTTTGTTGTTGTTTTAGTAAGAAATAAATAGTAGTTTAAAAAAGAACTAAAAACAAACACGCTTTAATAGCGGCAAAGAAATAAAAAGCAGAAATTAATTAACAGAAAAAAATCTATATTATTTTCAAAAAGTACCCTGTACATGTTCTTTGGCTCAGAACGAATTCTATATATATGTTTATTAAAAATTTCCTAAAAAATGCCAAGAAAAACTTTGGAAATGTTGGAAAAAGCTAATGTATGGGAGCGGTTCCTAAATGATCCCAAACTTTCACAACCAAGGTATTTTGGTAGTGAAAGTGATGGTATTTTTCGAAATACCAGAATAACCAAAGCAAATTCAGGGAATTTAATAAAATACATAATGACCATTTTTGTTTGTTTCGTTGAACTTTCTAATCTTCGAAACTTTCGAAATCTATTTTCATGGGGCTTTATCTAATGACTAGATGTTAATCCCGGAATAGCATATGGTTTATTTCAAAAAAATATTAAATTGGGAAGAAATATTTTTTTTTAGAAATGGCTTAGATAATTTTTTTTCAACGCCATCAACGTAAGCCAGTGTTCATTTTTATACCCGAGCGCAGTGGTTGTGACCAGGGTATTATAACTTTGTTCACCTAACATCTGTTTGTAATTGTACAGTCATATACATATCACAATTTTTTAGAATCAATCGCGAAATTATTGAAGCTGACTAAACCACGCTCACCCTCCCATATAACGATAATTTACAAAAAATCAAAATATCTAAAGAAAATATATATGCACCGATTACACTGCGGAACAAAATTTTGCGGTCGGAGATTTTTAAGTCGATTTAGGGTAATTTGGGGGCGCTGATTACGAAAATAATATCAGTTTTTTCGAATTGGCTCTAGTTTTTCAGATAAAGACTTTTCAATATTTCACGAAAAAACCTAATTAAAAACACCAATATGGATTTAAATTATATTTTTATTGCGCGCCTGTATAAAAATAATAAAAAAATAAAAAAAAAATATATTCTTTTCATTAATTAATTTTAAAAAAATTACAAAAAACTTTTTCTGTAGGACCTCCTATGATGTCGTTGCTCAGGACAATCCCGTATTAAGTTCCAGCAGTAGTCTGCCATCATGTGGTCGTCCCATCGACCTTGGTATCTTTCTTCTATGATTTTTATGGCTTGGTGGAACCGTTCACCTTGTTCCTCACTGTAATCGCCTAGGTTGTCCGGGAATTTGTCCAAATGACTATGTAAATAATGTAATTCAATGCTCATTTTAGCTCCTAGTTTGCGAACATTGAGAAGCATATCAGCAACTAGTTTTGTATAGTCTGTTTTTTTATTTTTGTATTATTTTTATACAGGTGCGCAATAAAAATATAATTTAAATCCATATTGGTGTTTTTAATTAGGTTTTTTCGTGAAGTATTTAAAAGTCTTTATCAGATAGAACCAATTTGACAAAACTGATATCAGCGCATGCGGTACAAGCAGCTTATGAATCCAACTACCCTCTGGGTATCTCCCGAACTTCCGTTTGGGGGTGATCTACAGTGAGAAGGCAAATCTTGTGGGGTTACTTAAACGTTTTGGGTTAAACGTCTCATCAGGTCTGTCTTGGAGAAGGCGGCTTGCTATATAAATGTGCCCTCAAAACAAAAAAAAAACGCCCCAGTATCTGGTTTTACGCTGGGATTGGGTCCTGCCACCTAAAAAAAAATATAACCTAAGAAAAACTTTAGTACGCATCGGATCAGATACAATTTGGGTATGTCCCTGGAATGATCGAACCGTTAAATGGAAGATGCCGGCACCGCAATCCAAGCAAACAAATGGACAGGTCAAGGTTAGAAAGTCGGACGGAGCAAAGTAATAAAGCCACTGGACCCTGCGACGTCTACTACAGCTGCCATGTAAACGAGCGCAAGTTCGGTGTTGGATTTGTGGTGGGAGAGAGACTTCGTCGC
Organism: Anomoia purmunda; assembly: GCA_951828415.1. Taxonomy (NCBI): domain Eukaryota; kingdom Metazoa; phylum Arthropoda; class Insecta; order Diptera; family Tephritidae; genus Anomoia; species Anomoia purmunda. Next base: position 24,634,441 of record OX639993.1, read on the forward strand.
CAAATACTGTCGTTCACTCTACTTTCACACCTGCTCTTTTAGAACACATCCCAGCAACCCAGAATTCGCGAGCATTGGAAAACTGAAGCCAATATGAGTGTTGTCATTTTTCTATAGCCACGTCGCTGAGTAATTCCTTGGATGCCAGTGAGCCCGAAAGAACAACTGGTGCGATAAAAATTGTCGCATCTCCGCAGAGATATCAGAGATCAGATATTCAAAATACAACAAATTTGTCGACCTTTAATCTGTTTTCGACAGCACGAGAATAAGTTTTCTATAGGCTGCGATGTTTGAATTTGGTATCCCTGTAAAACGAGTACGGCTATGTAAAATGACCTAGAGCAACACCACCAGCTCAGTAAGAATTGGGAAATACCTCTCCGAGCCGTTCGATACCAAACAAGGTTTCAGACGGGGTGACCCCTGTCGTGTGACCTTTTTAACATTATGTTAGAAAAGATAATTCAAGCTGCAGAATTGAACGCTTTAGGCACCATATTTTATAAGAGTGGAAAGCTTCGAGCGTATGCTGATGAAATCGAGATCATCGCGAAGCGAATGGGTCTGGAGGTAAATGAGGACGAAATGAAGTACCTAATGTCATCAAATAAACAGTCAGCGCATTCGAATCATTACTCAGGCGTCACTGTTGACAGGTACAATTTTGACAAACTAGAGGACTGAGTTTATCTTCGAGTCGGCTTCAACACCAACAACAAAGCCGGCCCCTAAATCCAGCGAAGAATATTTCTTACCAACAAGCGCTACTTTGGGGTGAGCAGACAAATGAGCAGTAAGCCCCTTACTACGACGAACGAAAGCCACGCTCTATTAGTCCCTCATCATGCCCATGCTATTGTATGGCGCAGAAAGATTTTTGGGCTTTTAGGTCTTTGCGACGGCAAATACCGCAGACGAGGGAACGATGAGCTCTATGAGCTGTATGAGCCTTATAGCGACATTGACATAGTACAGTTACTTAAAATATAGGTTCTACGTTACAACGTTCTTTGAAACAGCGGCTACGTTAGCTGGGATATATCATTTCGAATGGGCGAAAATATTCCAGCCCTAAAAGCATTCAACGCGGTACCATCTGGTTGCGGTACGGGAAGAGGAAGGCATTTCTCTTCGTCGCAAGGAGCAAGTGAAAAGGACTTGACATCAAATTGGTGCCAGTTGATAAGGAGCGGAGCAGGAACAATTGACAGTAAATGTCAAACTCAGCCAAAACCGTTTAGGTGGTTATAATGCCAATTAAGTAAAGGCCTAAGCTGTTTTGGTATAGGAGTTATAACGCCCATCTTATATACGATATCAAAATGTTGGACAGACAATTTTTATATCGTCTAACAATTTTGAAACCTTCCGTTTCCGATTCAGCGGACCCCAAATATTTGGAACCCATTTGGTACAAAAAATCGATTTTTTTAAATTTAATTTCAATCTATATCCAAGAATACTCACTCCACAGAGAGGATTTCGTGGAAATAACATTCCTTTGCATGCTCCTGGGCTCCGTAATGCACCCGTCTCTGGCCGTTTTCGAGAAGCCGATTTCAAAAATTTTTATTGTATATTGAATTAATCAGTGAACTTACCGCTATGTGTTGCCGAGTACGATTTGTGAAATTTTATTTTGTTCCATTTTTAGAGTTCCTAATTATAAAAAAATAACGTGAAAATTGAAAATTTTAATGAATTGTTGCATAAAAAAATTCTGTTTCGGGAAAACATAGCCAACGTAACTGTGATTATAAAGAATATTTAATTTTTGATTACATATTACCCAACTGGCCAGAATATTACTTGAGCGGGACCCATGCAGTTTCAACATCAATTTAGTTAATGACGTTTCAAGGTCGACAGTAGTTTTATTTTGCTATTCGATACAAGAATTTTAAAGACAAAACATGTACCTTTTAAATAAAATAACAAATTTTTTTTATCCATTCAGTAGATCCTTCGGAATTTACTTCCAAAAAAACCGCTCGATTTCAAGCCTTGAGATTAGAGGACCCCCTTAATTTTACAAAAATCGATACGTGGCGATTTCTAGATGGCAGGCATCCAAACGGGTTGACTTAGTGTTTAGTTTAGGCAAAGTAAATGGTCTACTGCTTATTGCACTGAAGATATGAACAACCAAGTGTGCGGCGAAAAAAAGCATTCAAGCTCGATAATTTTAGTCTAAGCTTTATGTGGCTTAATTTAGTTCAGTAGAAAATACGGTCGATTATAAATATGCGACCATCTTATGATTTGTGACACCTTTAGTCAAATAACCAAACATCTTGTTTTTTTAATATCAACACGAAATTTTGTTGTGGCCGCCTTTAGGGCCCTTAATACCCTTATGTGCGATATTAGAAATACTAATTGAAGTTTATAAGAGTCGTAAAAACAACAAACAAACTTTCAAATAAATATCATCTACGCAAGCTACGCGTGACCAAAGCTAAATTCACGTATGCTGTCATTGAAAATATTCTGTGTGGCGTGCTATGAGTTCACTTCACAGATATGGCACAAAATTCATTTTAAAATATATGTAGAAAAAAATTAACTTGACTTTCAGCAAGCCTGCCTGCTGCCGTTCTGTATGCCTAAGCCAAATGCATTCACTGCACCTCGTCTCCAACGCGTCTCCACAGCTTTTGGCGCGCGCTAAGCAAACATGACCGGACGCTAGCCGGCAAAGAGAGGAATTGCTTCTACTGACGCGTAAAAGGCGTAAAAATAAACAAAGAGCACCGAGCCCAGCGGCCAGTGGCAAAGGAATTTTTCGCATTTTTAATTTTTTCATTGTGAAAGTTGAACGGCAGGAAAAATGTTGGGGAGAGGGATTGAGAATAATAAAAGCGCGCTGGTTTCTATATTTATTTTGACTTGCTTTTGTTTTTGTTTATTCTACTGGGCTTAGCGGCGGCAATGAGTGTTGCTACGGTGCTTTGATGCTTTGGTGTGCGGTTACTTGGGTGACTGTGTATGTGTGTGTGGTAAGCACAGTTACGTACTTGGTGTTGAAAAACAATTAAGCAGTGCTGTAATTAATTTAATTACGCTTTGAGCGAGTCGTGCAATTGCGCTAACATTTTTATGGTAAACTTAAATTATGAGTACTTCTAACCTTAACTATTTAGAGTCGTTGCATTGGTGGTATACTTTGAGAAATATAACAGGCAGAATTAGGAATTTTTCAGTTTCAAAAAATGAGTGTATAGAAAAATAGGATAGCTTATTTCAAACTATTAAAAATTAAGGATAACTCCATATTGGGGAAATTAATAAAGAAGATATAAGACAAACCGACAAGTTTATTGAAATTTATTTATTATTATATTATTTGCCTACAGTATTTCATTTCGAGTGGAATGAATGTACCACTGCAACAGGTCTATTTTACACTGCCAGCATAACTTTCGTTAACGGTAATAAAAATACCTGGCAATTTTCACACCCTTACCCAACAGAAGTGGTTACAATTTTCGGTACTAAAATTTAGTGGTAACAAAACTGCCGGAATATGCGAATCTACCCGTAAAATACCTACTATAAGCGACCTACATCCTACACGTTTTCATTTTTTAGGACATTCGAAATTCACAAAAAATTCGAAGTACAAGAATATTTCGTAAAATTTCTTTTCAGATGCACCGTGGGAATACTATAGTCAAATTGATTTCGTAAACTTTTGTCGATATGGCAACACTCCACATATTGCAACTTCTCTGAGACCTTGCTTGGCGCCATATGCCAGCTATTAGTAGTAGATAGGAGTTAATATTTTTTCGAAGATCAAGCTTTTCCTGTAAAATGATTTTTTTCTGGCTCACAACGAGAAAAAAATGAGCTGAACCACTTTTCAGAATTCGTATCATTTCGAAAGTTGTAACTACTAACTTTTTCGAAATTCTTTGGATTCTGGTTATTTTCTACACATTCTGCTCGTTTTTTGAACTTTTAAAAATTATGACGTTTTATTTTTTTATTTTTCTTAACATTTTTGTAAAAGTTTTCAATGTTTTTCAAAATATTATTGACATCACAATCGATTTAAAAACGTTTTTTTCTCAATGTCGTAGTACATTCTATTAAAAATCCTTCTCAAAGGGAAAATGTTTAAAACCTGATTAGAGGTATTGAAAATCGAACAATTTCAAAAAAGTGAATAACTATAAGTTCCAAAATATTTCGAATTTAAAAAAATGACCAAACTTATATTTTTTTTTCTCATTATTTTGTGTGCTGATCCTTAAGCATTAGATCAACCAGAACCTTAGCTCGAAGCGAACGTTCGTTTCATCTGTCAATTCGGCTCACTTCGTCATCCTGATCTATTTTGTATTCATGTGCGGCAATCTATCTCCCCTTTACTCTTCTTATAATTACAAATCGAGGTTATAATAGTATTTGCATGTACGGTATAACAAGTAATTGCCTATATGCCTTGGTGAATTTAATGTGTGCGACACCATCAGATCCACCGGACTTGGGAAATATTTCCTCGAGCTATTGGATGAAAAATTAAAGAAAATGAGAATGAACAAAGAGAAGGCCCAGGCATCTCCTATCATTATGAAAAAAGTATGGACTTTTACGACTTTGCCACGACAAATTTTGCAGACGTTGGAACAAATACCAACGTGCGCTCTGCCAGGAAAAATATATCATTTAGTGAATGAAAATTCCGCGGCTAGCTTAACTAGGTGATTTGGGGAGAACGAATTCAGAGGCTTCACCCTCTAAAATATTAAACGCGGTAACCTACTTGTGGTTGCAAAGGAGGAGAAAGAAACTACTAGCATGGTACTTATAAATCGTCGAAAATTGTCTAGGCAATTATAGCGCTGATTACGCCACACAAAGCTAAAAAGTTCACCTATAATTAAAGAGATCGACGTATAAAAAAAGCTTGGTGGCAAAGGAGAGTGAGAGGAACAAAATTAATGAAACTTTTGCTAGATAATCTGCTTTCTTTTTGTTTTGAATTTCATTTTAAATTTATTTTAAAGGAAAACGGCTGAAAATAAGGAGTTTGCTTCAGGCATTTTAATTTTTGTGGAGTTTTGTGAAAAAGATGTAATTGTAAGAAGAAATCTCCTTGTTTTTATGTTAAAAATCATATAAAGGAAACTAATAAGGATATCCCCTGATTCTTATTAAAATCTTATTCAATTTATTAGTAAGGAAAACTTTTTATTTTTAACAAAGCCCTTTTTAATTGAAATTATACATACAATACAAATAAGAGATTTTAATTGGGTTTATTTACTTTGTGAACAATTACTTAAAATTGTCATTAGTTTAATATCATGAATATTGTTCCTTGAGTTTTTGTATTTTTAAAATTAAAATTAACTTATTTATTCCTCCAGAAGTTTTTTATGGATAAAGTTATAATTGCTTTTAAAAATAAATATTTTTACTCGGTGGCGACGCTTCCTATGAAAGACGCCCTTTGTGAAATATAGGAAATATGGGATTTCAAAGCATCAACAAATATTGGAAGACGGACGCTTTAGAATTTTAAGAATTATAAAATAAGATTATATAAGATTCATAAGATTATGTATTAAAAAAATTATAAACAAATATTTAAAACCTTTAAAAAAACAAAAATAATTTAAGAGAAATAGTGTGATATTTATATTTAGAAAATAATCCACTAAAAACTGCAAATTGATAAGATCATCGGCTTATTGAAATTCAAAGGAGATGCTTGTGGAAACCAAGATTCCCTTTTTAATTATACGGAAGAGGGTTTCATCTCAGATTTATAAGTTATCTTTCGAAAAGTTATTTTATCGAAAAAGGTTTCACTTAATTCTACTGATTGCCTTCTTAATTACACTGAAAAGTTTTCATCGTAGTTTTACAGAATATCATCTTGATTTAATTTAAAAGTCACATCCAGTTGTAATAAGAACGGCTTCTCATAGGAAAACAATTATAGAGAAATCAACTAAAGTTTGTTTTGATTCACGAGAAATTTTAGGTTATGCTTCCGCTATGTGCATAGAAAAATTTCCTTTGCTATGAAATCAAATTTTTTGACACTCTTGTGGTAAATTTTTCAACACAGTTCAGTGCATTCAACACGCTGAATGCAGTGCATCACATTTCGTTTAATATCGTTAAGTGATATTTAGGTTTATGTGATGAATTTTACTTTGAAAAGATAATATATTTTAATTAATCCCCTTGCTGCCCTTCAAATCACAAATTCATTGAAATTGCGCGCTACCCAAAACTATTACTGGTACTCTATTTTCGAGTTTTTGCTCAAAAATTTGTTCATTCACTTTCTTCTGTTTCAGTTAAATAGTATTGTCGTTTTGCCATTGACGTTATTCTCAAAAGCAGAAAACGTTTCGTCTCATTTCTCATGACATCCCAAGTTCATCATACGCACTGTCAGCCCTTTGAATTTAATTTGACTAAAATACATCTGGTCTCTGTTCCGCCATTTGTTTCGCATACCCAAACTCATTTCCCGCTGTTCCATCAAGTTTTTATTAGAATTTTTTTTTTACTATATATAATATATATGTAGGCAGTTGCTTACCTTTTGCGTCCACGTCGTGCGCTACGCCGCAAGCTAGTCGAACGCAATAGCAGCGTACTTTCAGCAGCTGCAGTTTTCGATATTTGCTGATGTTCCCCACTTAGATGCAGCTGATGGTGGATATGCTGTTGATTGTTGGTTGGCTTGTGGGTCGCATAATGTTGCGGACTATTGCCGGTGAAATGATTTGATGATGAAAATTCCGATTTTGTAGGTGAGCAGGTTGTCGAAGAGGATGTTGCCGAATCCAAACCACGTGACAATTTCAACATTTCAGCGCCGAATTGTTGCAGTGCCGTCACAGTGGTGGCAGCGTGTTCGGGTGTGCTGCAAAAATAAAGAAAAAAATCAAATTTAGGGCGGAAATTGAAAAATTTAGAGCTGCGAAAAAAAAATCAAAGCAAATAAACCTACGCTAAAACAGAGGTAAGCGGATTGAAAGTTTCACACAAAAAAAGAAATACAAACACACTTACTTTGACTCAGTTAGCCACAATTCATGTGTATCCAACGTGGAGAGTTCCGTATCGGTGGAATTGGCCGATTGTGCTTGCGTTACGGCGCTGGCGTTCGGTCTGAGAAGCTGACGCCAGGTGCGACGACGTTCTGAAATGAAATGAATGCGAGAATATAATATAAGTATTAAAAATTTAAATAAATATTAAGAGAAAAAAACGACAGAGAACCAAAAGCTGGATAATCGCTAATCCGCCCTAAACCAACTAAGCAATATTCTTCTCATCAGCTAAATGGATTGGCAAAGCGGCGCTAACGCTAAATTCTTTACAAAATAAATTCGCTCACTTTGAGGTAACAGACAGCAGAGACAGTAAGCGCAAATTATTCTGCAAAAAAAACCTTCATATTACAACAGCGACATTATCAACGTCACTTAAGGCGAAATGGCGAGCAAATCGACTTAAGGTATTTAAGGTATTATACAGTGACTCAAATAATTCATCGCATGACCATTTTTTTCAAATATTTAAATGTTTTTCATGCCACGTTCCTTATACCATGTCCACGCGATAACGGAAACCCAGTTGTTTATAACTCTCTCGTGATATTAAATAAAAAAGTTAAGAGTACGTGTTTTTTCTGCCTTTAAAAATTGTCTAACTTTAGTTCGACATCGACAATTCGAAAGCAACTCTGCTTTCGATAACTGTTTGTCTAAAAAATTCGATGATTTGCCGTCAGTAGGTTATAAAGAATGAGCGCAATAATAAGAAAAAAATGAATATAAAAAATAAAATATTTATTAAAAGCAAACTGCTGGGTGCGAACAGACCGATACTCTTCTTTTAGAGCTTTGGGGAAATTTCGGTTACCGCATTTCACGTACGAGTATGAAAAAGGTAAACAAATAAAGAAATGTGAACGAAAATCTGTTAGTAAAAACGGTTACTGTCTGGACGGTCAGGTTTAATACTGAAAATATCTCCTGAAAACCACTACACCTTTTTCAGTTTTAGTTCAGAAAGTTGCAATTCATATTCAGAATTTTCATTTCAAATTCAGAAAATTGCAATCGAAGTTCAGAAAATTACAATTTAAGTTCAGAATTTCCACTTTAAATTCAGAAAATTATAATTAAAATTCAGAATTCCGAATTAAAGGTCAGAAAGTTTCAATTCAAATTCAGTATTTTCGTTTTAAATTCAGAATACCCCAACTCAAATTCAGAAACTTACAATTCATGTTCAGAATTTCCATTATAAATTCAGAATTTTCACTTCAAATTGAGAAAATTACAGTTAAAATTCAGAATTTTTATTTCAAATTCAGAAAGTTGCAATTAAAATTCAGAATTCCTATTTTAAATTCAGAAAATTACAATTCAAATTCAGAAAATTACAATTCAAATTCAGAAATTCGCATAGGTTTTTTTTGATCGGGGTGGAGTTGCCATCTGTTTGACAAGCCATATTTAATAAAAATATACACAAGTTATTTGAAATATTAAAATATGGTCTTAAACGGTTCACTTCGGCAAGACTTTTTTGAGGGTTGCCACCTTGTTGAAAAATCTAATTTAATTTAATTATACACAACTTAGGTATACAAAATATTAAAATATGGGTGTAAAACGTTCGTTTCAATGGGAAACAACTTATAGGTATATTTTAAAGAAGGTTGCCACCTGTTTGAAAAGTCGCATTTAATTCAATGAAAGGCAACTTATATGAAATATATAAATATTTAAAACCGGTTTGTTTTACAGAAGAAAAGTTTCACAGGTGGATATATTGCGAGCAGGGTTGCCAACTACGGAAAAGCCGAGTGAAATTAAATTATACATAAATTCTATATTAATACACAACTTGTTATTAAATTATTATTAGGTTATTAATACCAGATGGTTCGTTTCGCTGAGGAGAAAGTTGTTGAAGGGTTGGCACCTGTTTTAAAAATTGAATTATATTAAATTATACACAATTTATATTAAATATTGAAGTATCAGTTGCAAATGGTAAGGAGAAAATTCACACCAATATTGTAGAGAGAGTTGCCACCGGTTTGGAAAGTCAAACTTAAAAAATAAAGATGTTATATGTGAGAGGAACCCCGGAATACGTTAATGGTTACATAAGAAGAGGATTTTAAAAATTTTGGTCTTGGGAACTCGTTTTCATTTAAGGCATGCAGTTTATAGACTTCAAAATATTAAAAATCAACTACAATTTATACGATTTTAAAATCCATCCGTGGAAAAATGTGCGTCATACCGAGAGATAAAATATCAGCCGGAATTTTTGAATTAGCTACAAATTTGCATCCCCTAAAGTTTCCTAAAAGATTTTCAAATAGCGATGTATTAAAACTCGTTCGTCTGACCTTGATATCGTGAGACATATTTCAATTACCTAATGTAATTCATTTCAGTAGTATTTGATTTACAAATGGATGGCAAACCTGCTACAAACCGTTTTCAAAACTACTTCGATTGATACCCATAATTTGATTATAGTAATTAATTTAACTTATTAAATAATTTAAGAATAATTTTATTTTAAAACAGGTGGCAACCCTCTTGCAAAAAAAAAAATTACTGCAAATGTTTGAAATTTTGATGGACGTTCATTGAATTCGTTTTTTATTTTGTACAAAGCCTGAAATTTTAATTTATAACTTTTGTGGTATAGAACGAGTAATTCTTTTATAAAAAATCAACACTAAAGTTTTATCATGGAAAATATAATTAATATTGTCAAAAAAAAAAAACATCATTTGGTCAATTCTTTCAACCACTGTATTTTTATATATATTTATATCATGTATGTGTTGTTGTTGCATCCACATAGCTGAGGGCACGAGCATCTCAATTATAGTATGTTATGGAAGGAGAACCAGCAATATCGCATGGCAGATGTTGCGTATGAAACTAACGGTATGCTTGTTTATTGCCAACAGTCAACTTTAGCTGGTTGCCAACTTCCGACTTTGAATATCTGCTAGAAGCTGAGCTGGCAGTTATCAGTTGGCAGTTGATAGTCAGCAAACCAACTGCGCTGCTGGCAAAAGCTTTAAGTGGATTTAACACGTCAACTTAACTCCTAGTTGGCAGTTACAATGCGGGCTGCTGCTGGGCTGCTGCTGGGCTACCTGAAAATTGTAGTAAATGCCTTTGCGGTGGCAGCTGGTAATATGTTGAGCGAAATTTAAAATAATTTTTTACTTTCCGGATATTTTGCTTGTGATTGCAACAATATACCTACAAAAATATTGTATTTGTAGTAAAAAAAAAAAACGAAAATTTATAATATTAATGCGTTTCTCGTTAAACAGATAAGAAGAATGCTGAATTGAAAATATGACATTTTACATTATTTTCTCTCAGCTTAAAGTTTTCATACAAATTTTACTAGATCTCATATTATTGCAAAATTAAACGTCACGTCCAGTTTGATTGCCAAGAAAAGGTGACTTTTGGGTATTCGTTTGTAAAGAGCAATGCACTGAATATAAAATATTTCCGAATTTATAATTTACTACGAATGCCAATTACTCTTAAAATTCCATCGTTTTTCAAGCCTTTAGAATTTTTTCAAACTTAGTAAAAGGCCTCTGATTTGGAAATAGAAAAGTTATAATTATATATTCGTTCCTTAAAAAACTAAACTTCACTAAGCAAAAGGACGCTCCGATATGAAAATTTTTGCTTAAACTAACAAAACAAAAAAAAAACGAAAACAAAATTCGAAGACAAACAAAATTCAATGTGGCAACTCTATTCTAAAATTTATCATGCCCAAATATTTCTCAATAGCACCGTTCGTTTGATATCCATATTGCTTTGTTTCACTTAAAAAATATTTTATTTTTTGAAATTTTTTTTTTAATAAGGGGCAACTCTTTTTAAAGAATATAAAGTGACTGAAGGATTCTCAGTGACCTTGCGCTTGATATCCGTATTGCTGAGTTTTATTCAAAAATATATTTTAAATTTTTATATAGGTGGCAACCCTAAACAATGAAATTATTCTCTATAAGTGATTTGAAGTCTATATAACTGTATTCTGCTAAAGCAACAACACTTGTCTACCAGCATTTCGAAAAGTTGGCAACCCTATGAAAAATAAAAAATAAACATACCTTGTTGACTTTAAAATTTTTTAATAAGTACCAATCCTTTTCTAGAATTTATCGTGGCTAAGAAAAATCTAAATAATACCTTCCCTTTGATCTGCTTTAAGTACATTTAAACAAATTTTTATACATTTTAATTTTTTTAATAGGTGGCAACCTCTTTTAAAGAATATGAAGTCGCTAATCGTTTCTCCAACCATATTGCAGTGTTTTATTTGAATAATTTACAATTTTTTTTCAAAACTCTTTTAAAAGGTAGTTACTCTTTAATTTCTAAACAATTTTAAAACCAATAAAGCTCTGCTCATTTGCAGTAATATATCTTTCCAATAATGATTTTGGCTTCTCAAATCAGTTCTGCCAAATGAAGACGTACTAGAATTATATAACTGTATTAATATAATAACAGATTTTTTTTATTAAATTTCAGCTAGTCTTCACGAGTTGGCAACATTCACTAAAACAAAGGTTTCGAATAAAACTTTCTTAAATCGTTTAGTTTGACAAAAATTTTCAAAATTTCATTGAACTTATTAAGAGCATTTAAATTACGTTTGAACAGGTGACAACTGTTTTCAAATTTTTTCCAAAAAAAGCCACATATATTAATGCTCTTTTGTATTACCTTCATATTGCGATACATATTTTAATTGCCTAGATCAATTCGTTCGAGTTAAATTAGATTTTCAAACGGATATTTTAGAAATAAGACGTTTTCAAAACTAGCAATTAATTTAATGGAATAAGTAATCTATATATAATTTTATTTGAAAACTGGTGGCAGTTTTTGTGGGAAATACTTAAATGTCTGCCTAACTTAATATTTGCTAAATTAAGTGTTCAAAGTAGATGCCAACGCTAATAAAAATATTTTGTAACTGCGAACTTCTAAACCCCTTTAGTCAGACATCCATATTGTTGTAAGTAATTCATTTGCCTAATTCCCTTCATTCAAATTTGATTTGACTTTTTAAACAGGTGACAATCCTTAACTCTAATTGCTCATCTATGAAAATTTATTAACAATTATACTGGTCGATTTAATAGAAAATAGCAATTTTTCACTAAATGTCAAAAGGTTACTTATACGCCCCGACAAACCAAAAAGAACCCATATGACCTAAGCAGAGTTATTAAAAGCGAAACAAATAGCATAAAACTAAGTAAACGAGATAAATCGGTATGATAATGATCATTAAATATCCGTAATATGAATTCAGTTACAGCACAGTACATAGGAAGATAGATAGATCATTGGAATTTAAATAATGTTTCCTATATATAGAATTTGTAAATATACGCTCCGAGCAGTGAAATATTAAGTAGAGGATGTTAGAGTTTTACATATCTTTGAGTTACAATTTTAACATCCATTGAAATGCAAAAGTGGACCATACTTTCCAGGCTATTTTTATCTTAGTACTTGGTAGCATGGCCATGATTTCTGATAAAAGCAATACAACACCTCTTTGTAGATTCTACGAGACTCTGGCATATTTTCAGTGGTATGCTCTGCCACGCTTGCTGCACTACCATCTAAAACTAGTTCGTGTTTTTGGGTTTATCATTCCACACTGCTTTCTTGATGTCTGCCCAAAGGTTTCTAATTGGATTGGGGTCAAGAGATTGGGCTGGCCAATCCATGATTTCAATTCCATTGACCCGAAACCACTCATTTCAGCGGCATATTCTCTTCAGCGAGTGGTATCATAATATTCTGCATTATATCCACGTATGCGTATATCTTGTGAATTGGGCCTACACCTCTGTAAGAAAAATAGCCCCAAACCATGGTACTTCAACCGCATGCTTCAAAGTTTTTGTGGTGAATCTGGGGTCGTACTATGTATTAGGGGAGGGACATCTTACATACTGACGGGACTCTTTACCACCATATAGAACCACTTTCGACTCGGCGGTCCACAAGATGTTGCGCCATTTCTCAATCGGCCAAGTTAGGTGTTCTTTGGCGAATTTAAGACGTCCTGCTACATGATTTTGATTGAATAACGGTACTTTTCTAGGACTGCTTGCGTATAAATTTTGTTCACGTAGAAGTCTTCTCATTCTATGAACACCGCAGGGCAGGTTCAGCTCGTCCCGAATCTCCCCAGCTGACATTGTAGGTTGAGTCTTAGCGCATCCTACGACTTTTGGTATAAAATTCTTAGAAAAAATCCACCTTGCGCCCCTTTTTTTAAATCTTTTTTTTAGAATAATTGCCTTGCAAATCATTGTGACTGAAGACCTTACAAGGTTTTCTACTTCCTTGTATGTAGGTTTTACCGGTGTTTATGAGAGATTGGATCCATTTTCGTTTGTCTTCGCTACCGTGATTCCCGCGGCTCACTAAAAGATGCACAGTCATATTTGTTCTGCTTTTTTGATTGAATAACAAATAAAATAACAGGAAACTTACTTCTTGTCTGATAAATTTAAATACTTTGTCATAAAAATAATCTGTTTGCATCAGCTCACAGTTCATTACTATTCTATTGGTCGCTCACAAAAACGTACTTATATGGCAATACATATAATTAGCTGTAAAAAAGTAACGGTAAATGCTTTACACTTGTTGTTGTGTATAACAGAGCCGTTACACTTCAGAGAATATAACTAGAAGAATGATCGACGGCAATATCATAAAAGAAAGAAAATTTAAAGCAAAACTCTCTTTGCCAATAGGCACTACAATTTCAATGCTCGCAACTGTATGTACAATGGTCACTTAAAAATTTAGAAACAACAAATTATAGAGTAAGATCGGCCAAACATCAATATATATAATGCCAAATTATTATTTACTATATTTATAAAAGAGTACCAGTAATCAACAAATGTTCAACTTTGAATGATATTGAAATAACGAGAATAAGTAGATACAAATTTTCCATAGCAGGTCAGTTAATACAAAATTTAACTTGTATTGCTGCATTGATATTGGTTGGTTACAGCTGGTTTACGGTGCAACAGCCAGAATGTACTTTTGATTGGGTCCACTGGTTTCATAAATGGCATTCAACTTTTTCCATCACGTCTAAATTTTGAGTTACAGAGCGGTGAAGGTTTTTCATAGGTTTGTCCTAACATAAATTGAGGTTTTCTCAATATTTTACTCAACACTGTTTTACAAATCGCAATTCTAAAAACTGATCTCAATTTAGCATAAAATATACCAACAAATGGCTAAAAAATCGGGAAAATTCCTTGTTTTTTGTAGTAACCATAACAGTAGGAAGATCTATACGAATCCAAATTTTGAAGTGGTGCATGTAGATCAGTTTATTTTTAGAGTTGTGATTCGTAAACTTGTGTTGGAAATTTGGGGGGGAAAAAACAGTGAAAACTCTTCAACACCCTGTATCTCAAAATCTAGATGTAATGGACAAATGCGGGCGCCATTTCCAAAATCAGCGAACCCAAATCCATATCAAATGTGGTATTACAACAAATGTAAAATATTTTTGGCGGCTTTCCAAGAGTGAACGTAAATGCAGAAAAAAATTCAATTCACGGATTTTATTAAATTTGAAATAAGTTTCCCCTGTGATTTAGATGCTCCTTCATTCACTGATTTTGTAATGAAATTCTCATTTAATAAAACACTTCGAATTAGCTTATCCTCTAAAAATAATAAAAAAATTAACAATTTTTCAAAAATCTCGAAAATGTCTTTACATTAGTTTTTTGCATTTAAACTCGTCTAGCGCAAAAAGTGCTGTTCCGATTTACTCAAAAGGTATGTTGGCGTAAAAGAGCAGAATATACATACCAAGAGAACGGTATTCATAGAATGTTAGTATTTTTGTCTATATCTCAAAAATGCTTCTTTGGAAAATTAATTGAAACTCATTTTCGTATTCAGCGACCCAATATAAGTTAAAAAAAAAAAAACAATTTTTTATTGAGGTATTTTTTTTTTGGGAACTGTTGCAATTATTACGAAAAACTTTTTGATATAAGTTTGAAATTAATAGTTATTGTTGATTTAAAAAATTTGTCTCACTCAGCATTTACTATGAAACATATCTATTTGCACTTGCCCAGCAATTCGTAGGTTGTGGGTTCAAACGCTGGTGGAGTCATGAAAGAAATCTGATGAGGAGATGTGGTGATCTCCGAAATTGCTATCATTTCTACTATACCTAACTGTTGTTGTCTTTTTTCCAAAAATACTCTTACTTGAGCTCAAAAATTAATAATGTCATATTTTTTTATTTTCAGTCGAATGCATGACTTTTTAAAAACTCAAAAATCAAATAACTAGTACTCTAGGTCGCTGGCTTTAACACTGATTATTTTCTATGAAAATCAACTGATATGATAATAAAATCTAGTTATTTTTTGCGCATTAGTGCCACTCAATACTCGTTATTGCCATTACAGCTACCTTCCAACTGCTGCACATAAAAGACATGACAGCTAGCCAGTCGATAGTCGACCAAATTACATGCATGCCATGTAAACAGACTCGCCTCTGCAACAACAGTGAAAGGCGTCTCGAACGAATGACTTTTAGCACAACTGCAATATCAGCATAAACTGCATGAATGTGAAATGGTAGCGGCTTGAATTGAAGTGAAGAAAAGTTCACATTCTATGCTAGGGAAATGAGAAAGACTAAGTTTTAGCTTCGAGACTAGCTATTTGTATGGAGTTAAAGACAACATTCTACAACCAGTTAATTTTATGCAAGCTGTCAGTTAGTAATGATCGTCTAGATTGGCATTTCAATGCTGCCCTTTATGCTGCCTTGCACAGCTAATGGAACTGTCTGGAACGACCGACCATGCAAAGTGCGGCGATGAGGTGGGATGGGGTAGGGATAAGCAAAGCCAAAACTGAAAGCAAACAACCGAGTGCAAAATTTACAAAAGTTAGTTGATCAAAATGGAATTTTCTTTATAAATTCGTTATTATTGCGACAGTTTTTTTTGAAATGCTATGGACAAATTTAATTCCGCTTTTTAATTCAAGCCCCAAATAATGGCACTATAGAGTGTTGGCAAAATTACGAAGACTCTAGGGTAAAGTTTACAGCTAAAATGGAATGGACTGCCGAAAATGATTGATTGAAAGTTGCAAATCGATTGTGACCAATCACAGCGTACTGTGGCAATAAGCGTTAACATCACGCACGTGTGATGAAAGTAGAATAGAAAAAATTGGCCTATGAATCGGCCACTTCTGTTTTAAAGTCTTGGATGATTGAAACGTTAACTGATTGCTTATTCAACTCCGATGCATGCACCGCGCAACATAAATTTTTGTATATTTTTAATTTAAACTAAAAACTCAGAATATTGGTCTTGAAAATTACACTGGTCGACAAAAAAAAGGTCTTTCAATTTTTTACATGCAATTTCGTTGTGACATTTATTTTATTTTAACATCTTAGAGCTGATTTTTTGCAACACTCTAACAAAATTTGCCAACATACGAAGTCTTCATTTGGCTTTCCATGCTGGAAATATCCTGATGGAATCCTTCTCCAGGTGCTTGGCTAATATCTTCTAGGTTCTCAAGAAAGAAGTCGAGGATGGAGTATAAAAAGTCAATTTTGGGTGGTACGAGTATAGCAAAGATATCTACATTACCCAAACAAACGTAGAAGTAGGTATTTGGTCTATACGATTTATACAAATCATAAGTTTTCCGAAAGCCACATATCATCTAAAATTCTTCCGTATGTCGTACAGCGCATACCTCGTTTGAAGTGCTCAATCCTTATCTTAATGAGCCATAGATAATTCAAATTAATCCCGAAAACGGTGCTGTGACAGTTCAACGAAATTTTGTCCCTGACGTTTAAGGTCATTTCCCACATATACTGCAAAAACTCCTAAGTTGATTGATATCCTTCCTTTGCATATGAGGAAAATAACAACGATTAGACTCAATACCATGTATCTGCAGTAATCTATATAAAAATTTCGCCGTTTATTTGTTACAACTTGACTCAAAAACCTATACACGGGTTTCAACCAAATTTTGACATTATATTTATTAGGCCTGTGACACGGCCCTCTTGTAATCCTTTAGGTGGCGCATGAGTCGAAATATTCAAAAAACTCTTTTCATGATTAGATTTTCATGAAACCAGGAACGCATAATGGGGGTATGACGAGAAATGCGTCTTCATTTATGACTAGATTTTTATAACGGCAATAGTACCGTTGCTGTAAAATTCCGTAAAGAAATAAATATCCAAGCACTTTTTTTTGCAAACTGATTTTAGAATTATAACCATTATCGTGGAAATTCTAGTAAGCAAACCATCACTTTGTCCATTTCCGTTTCCAAAATACTTTTAAAAAGTTATTTTCTTGTACAACGATTTACGGTTTCCGCCTACATTTTTATCGAGCTTGAAATAAGATGAAAATTGGAAATTGTTGATGCCGTTATAAATGAATAATTGTATTCAAAAGAAAATAATTCTCAAACATGTCTAATACCAATTTTTCCCTGATTTAATATTTTAATAAAATATCTACACCCTATGCCCAAAGATAATGCCAATAGTTAAAAGTTCCATAAAAATCCATTCTGTAGTTTCAGAGACTACTGAGTTTAAATATTCAAACAGATAGATACAAACTCAAAGAATAGGCCAAATATTTTGTTATATTCATCACATCACTTTCCAGCGGTATGAGAGCGCGGGCTTACATCGCGTAATTACTACTACTATCACTATGACTACTACTACTATTTCTACTAAAGCTACTTCTACTACTTTTACTCATTTTTACAACTCTTTTTTATAATGATACAACTAATAACTACTACTGTTATTACTATTTTCTGCTAATATTTTTTCAAATTCCGCTACAATTTTTACTAATTTCTACTACTATTTTATCAAAGCTACAAATAACTTCGACCACTATTTTTATTAATGCTACTGCTAAGTGCTACTATTAGATTTGACTAATTTCTGCTACTATTTTTTACTAATTTTTTCTAATATTTTTAGTATTGCTACTGCTAATCACCACTACTGTTTTGTACTACTTTTTATACTATTTTTACCAATGTTACTCTTAATTACTACTACTATTTTTACTTACTTCTACTACTCTTTTTATTAATGCTACTACTTATTACTAATAATACTATTGTTATTAATGATACTGCTAATAGCTGATACTATTTTTACTAATATTTACCACTATTTTTATAAGTTCTACTATTTTGTCTACTAACTTCTACTACTATTTTACTAAAGTTACCACTAATTACTACTACAATTTTTACTTATACTACTATGAATTACTGCTACTATTTTGACTAATTTATGTCACTATTTCTACTAGCGGCGCTACTAATTACTACTACTGTTTCTACTAATTTATACTAATAGTTTACTAAAGCTTCCTATAAATACTACTATTAATTACTGCTACTATTTTTACTAATGCCCCCTATTTTTTTAACTAATTTGAGCCACTATTTTACTAAAACTACCAGTAAATACTACTACAATTTTTACTTATACTTATATTAATTATTTCCACTATTATGACTTATTTATGCTACTATTTCTACCAGCGGCGCAACTAATTACTACTACTGTTTTCACTAATTTATACTAATAGTTTACTAAAGCTTCTAATAAATACTACTACTAATTACTACTACTGGTTTTATTAATGCCCCTATTATTTTAACTAATTTGTACTACTATTTTACTAAAACTACTACTAATTACTACTATTATTTTTTACTAATTTCTACTACTAATTTTATTTTATAATTTTTTCACTACTACTATTTTTATAAATTTTTACTACTATTTTCCTAGTACTATATATATACTAATTACAACACCCATATTTAACTCTCTATCTCTTTATGAAGTTAGCAAAAAAGTTTCACTTCCATCTAGCCCCTTTCGGCGCACGGTTGCTATTTTTATAAACAGTTTTCAACTTTTTTCATAGTTTTATTACACATTGTATAAATATTGGGCTCACCATTATAATGCGCAAAAATTGCAGAAGGTCGGCCTAAAATCAGCCATAGGATTTAAGCGCCAAATTATTATTAATATTAATTTTTGTAACAATACAGCTAAATATTAAACAAATATCATACAAATTCAATCTTTAAACTTTGTGTACATTGCAAGAAAGCTTAACAAATTTTTCAACATTTCTAATCGCAACTTCCAAAAAATTAATGGGCTATATAACTGCCTACCTAAAAAAAAAATTTTTTTTTCTAATTTTACTAAAGTTTACAGAAACTTTAAAGCTTGGATTCATACGGCTTTTTTTTTGTAGAACAAGCTGTATTTATATAAAAAATTAACAAAAAAAATTTTAAGAAATATATTAACTGTCGAAACTTGGTAACAAACCCGTGTCATATAGTTATGATAAGCACTTATATTGTCACTATGTGCAGATAACATGAACACGTTTTTTGTTACTATAAATCGAAATTCCATTCAGCAAAACCGCAACCTGATTTATCCACTCACATCAGCTCTACGGACAATATAACCAACTAAATAAATTCCTTTTGATATTTTTATTTTACTCGCCATTTGCTCTTAACAGTAGAGCTTTAAAAATGATAGATATAAAATATTGTTCAAATATAATAGCTTATCGCCATAGATTTGATTTTTTGTACCAGGCAAACAATACTATTGTAACAAATTTCAAAATTAATTAGTTCGCTTTTTTGTTTATATTTAACATATTTGCCATTTTCTATGCACTTCTTTGCCCACGCGTTTTATCGGCACAAACACTTTCAATTCCAATTGGTTGTTAAAAATAAATTTTACTAACGTAGTAGGTGTAACAAATTTCAAGGTTCTCATTCATTGATTTTTTTGTATGTGCAAATGTATTCAACTGTACAAATATGTAGGCATAAACCAATTTTACACATATATTTTCAGCAATAAACTTTGGAAAATTGTCGCAAATACTTGAAGATTGATATGTTAAAAGTTCTTTAAAATAGAAATCGATACTCGTTTGAGTTAAAAATAGCACAAGTTTAATGGCATGCCTTCAAAATGAAAAATGTTGAACATGCAAATGCTTTTAAATATTTTATGTAATTGCAAGGCACACAGTATTACGAGAAATAATTTGACAATTTAGTTATGTATATATGAATTTATGCATACCTTTACATTTTCGAACTCGTACTTAATTAACATTAATGTACATTTGTATAAACTACTGAAAGGCTTTCAAAAAACAGTCATATGTATGTAGATGTAAAGCAAAAGCGTTGCTTGTCAAAAACTATAATCAACTTTATTTAGAAATGAACTTTTTTGCGCCCAGAAGCGAATTGTACAGTTATAATTGCCACATGCCTAAAATTGCGACCATACAATTACCAGAACTTTTTGAAAAACAGCTAACTAGGCAAAATAAAATGGCTAAAAAAGGCTAAATCAAAATTTGTTTAAGGTTAAACGTTTAAATTGGCAATTCAAATATTTTACTCCTATTACGATTTCACAACAAATTTTATACGATTTTTGCATATTTGTATTGACTTTATGAGCTTCAAAAATAATTTATTTTTAAGGTACGAGGTGTTTTGTTTATACTTAAAATTTATTCATATATTTATATATTACATAATATATGTTCATCTTTAGATAAATTTGATTTTTTAATAAGAGTGTTTATCATTTGAACGAAATCTTTTTCAATTGCGAAATTATATAGACACTTTTGCTACCTCTTCAAGCTATGTGTATGGCTTAAAATTTGCAGTTAACATTTTAACACTAAATCTATTTATATATTTTTGTTTTGTTTTGAGAACGTTCATAGCGCCAAAAATACGTTCTACTTCTGCATTTCTGAAGGGTAAGATTAAAAAGTTAATAACAAAACTGCAAAGGGTAGCATAAAGAATTTTCGCCAAGCGCGTTGTTTTATTTACGAACCTATGCTTAAAGTTCCACAGTTAATTGTGGATTTTTTAATAATTAATATAATTTTTTCTATTGTATTTCGATGGCATTTATTTCACTGGTGTTGAATTTACACTTTTATGAAAGGCTACAAAAATCTAGAGGTTGAATTGAAATTTTCCGACTAAAATAAAGTAAAAAAAGCTATATCTAGCCGAGAAAAGTCTAAAATGGCAACACTGGCAGTAATCGTGCCACACGAAGAGGAGTTGAGTAGCGAACGCGAATACGAGTAGTTGTACCAGTGACCCCGTTTAGAAAACAGACATAACATATTTCTTTATAATTAATTTTCGCATTACAAATTAAAAAAAAGGATATAATTATCTTTTCTTAAATGGTACGAATAGTTTCTTCTTGCGTTTTTTTTTTAAAGTGAGCTCCTTTCGATCTAAATTTTCTAAGGTTTTTGAGAAAATTATTTAAAACTTAATTTTGGAAACTTCGTGTAATAGCAAGAAGGTAGTACTATAAAAATGGGTTTTTATAAGTATTAAAAAAAATTAATAGAAATTATTCAGTCATTGGTAAAGCTTTCTGGTTCTACATATCTCACAAATGTCTTGCACATTGCCGATGATAACAACGATTTGTAATTACTCGCTCAATATCAATTGTGGATGAGTGGCGTTGTGGGCCATCCCGCTGAGAACAAAGATCATCCAAATCCATATCTTCAATTTGCATTTATCACGCTCTCACCGAAATGGCCTTTTTCGCAGTTTTATTTTTAAGCAAAAATGGGACACTGATGCCGCCGCTCCAATGTCTGCACCAAACTGCCACACTCAGAGGATGAATTATTTCTCAGCGATGTTAATTTTGAAACGTCTGTATAATTTATATAGCTTGAGGCCAGGTTTGTATTAGGGAATAATATGAGAAGCAACAATTTTTCAAAGTGGTAGAAGTGATAGCTGCTATTTCGGAGATCACCACATCTGCTCATCAGACTTCTTTCTTTCTAGCTTTACCTGGCTTTGAACCATGGTACACGGAGTTGGTAGGCGAGCACGCAACCACTCAGCCACGCTAACCGTGTGAAAATTGCTTTTTTTCTCATTATCCCTATCTCCAACCATACCGCTATTAATTGTGATATCGCCACTATGTGCTTAACAGCGTTAATTTTGTTTTGTGGGCAGATGAGACAGGCTTTCTGTAAATATTTCTAGTAAAGCAGATTTCTGACATATCCCCAGATTTAAACTTTTGACATAAAGGGTGGTTAAATTTTAAGGGCCGATGTTGATTTTGAATAAAACACAAATTATTTTGGAAATTATTGTAATTTCTTTTTATTATGATAATATGGTGTGGTTCAATTATGTATGGAACAAAATATCGGCCAAATGTCCGCCGCGACCTCAGCGGCACACCTCCATCCGATGGTCCAAGTTTTCGATGACGCTGAGGCATAATTGAGGTTCTATGCCGTTAATGTGCCGAATTATCTCATCATTTAGCTCTTGAATTGTTGCTGGCTTATCGACGTACACCTTTTCTTTCAAATAACCCCAAAGAAAGTAGTCCAGCGGTGCCAAATCACATGAACTTGGTGGACATCGCCACCACGTGAGATAACACGGCCATTGAATTTGTCGCGCAAAAGAGCCATTGCTTCGTTGGCTGTGTGGCAAGTGGCACCATCCTGTTGAAACCACATATCGTCCACATCCATATATTCCAATTCGAGCCATAAAAAGTTCGTTATCATCTCACGATAGCGAACTCCATTCGCAGTAACTGCCTGACCGGCCTCATTTTGGAAAAAATACGGCTCGATGATGCCGCCAGCCCATAAACCGCACCAAACAGTCACTCTTTGTGGGTGCATTGGTTTTTCGACAATCACTCTTGCATTATCATTCGCCCAAATGCGGCAATTCTGCTTATTGACGAATCCACTGAGGTGAAAATGTGCCTCATCACTGAAGATGATTTTCTTCGATATGCATTTTGAATTGAACGCCCATTTTCATAATAAGCCTGAATAACTTTAACACGTTACTCGATTGTGTATCTTTCCATGTTCAAATTGAGTTAGTCTGAAATTGAGATATGTCAAATGAAATGCAGAAAAAAATTTGACGTTTAGGTGTGGTTCACATTCAACATCGGCCCTTAAAATTGAACCACCCTTTACATATGTTTCTCTGCCGCATCGGATATTTGCCGAAAAAGGGTATATTCGAATCCGAAATTATTATTATTATTTAAAAGTTAGTTTAAAATGAGAAAAAGGGAGTTTAGGAAACAAAATATTTTTCTAGTGTTTTTAAGCTTTAAATATTTTTGTTACTTCAATATTTATTCAGCTAAAATCAACATTTTTTCAATTAAATATATTTTCACCCATAATTTTTAAATGCTAACGTATACAAAATAAAATTTTCTTTTAAGTTAATTCTTTTTGCTTTATAATATTATTAAAATGCCGAATTCAAAAAAAAACTTATTAAAAAAAAAAGTTTTAGAGCTCGTCATTTATTGTTGAAACAATTGTTCAAATTATATTATTATTAAACTTTCAAAATTCCTAACAAATAACCTGGGTCATACACATCGGTTTTCTATTAGAAAAAATATTGCAAGCCTCAAATGGTTATTAAGCCTTTTAAAAACTCCGGTACGCTAGCACACAAAAAAAAAATATATTCAAAAAACGACTATGGGTTTATACAATGACATAAAAAATATTTACAACCACGATAAGCCGTCTCCCAATGAAGGCGAAAGCAGAAAAGACCTTGCAAAGATGGCAAGACTCATGTAATGGTCATTTTGTTTTTTTGTTTCGGATAAAAAAATCATTGGCAAAAATTCGTTCAAAACACAATGATATGCAAATCTGACCTTAGTTTTATTTCGAAGATCTTTTGTTTTAAATCATTGCATAATCGGTGTTTTGTGCTTCTTATTTTGGAGATCAAACAAAAAACAGTTATTTTCGTGTCGATATTCTGTAACTCAGTCTCATCTCTTACTTAAGTATTTACTTACTTAACTGGACCTACAGTTTTACGCCGACTCCGAATGGTGAATATGTTTTTTCTCATCACAAGCTACTTAATAAGAGACTTTCAATTAGAGACATTTTTTCTGACTTGAGACGACTTCGGTATTCAGTACGCAACAATCTCAAAATATTTCACCAAAAATTGTGGTGAAAAGTAGTAGAGGCAATCAGCTGATCGTATGTTCATCTAGAGATGTTTAATAAACTTCCACGATAGCACACAAAATACTTTTTCAATTCTTTGTCAACAGCATTATTGCTCTTTAAAAATCAACACATTATGGTTATCGTAAAATTAACATTAAAATTAACTGCTCAAAATTCTTATTACTGCATTTTATATGAACCGATTATTTAAAATACATATGTGCAAAAATTTGAACTATCTCCTTTCGATAAATGCAACTTCTCTTCCATACGCACATTCGAACCAAATGGCAGAAGAAGATACATTAGCAAATAAATAAATATAACTTTTTTTAGAGATTTAAGCGTACGAGTGCTACTTCATTTTCGCGTTTGTTCAATACTTTCCTCAATTTCCTTGCTTTGTGACCTGCTCAGAGGACCAGCTGAAAAATTAGTGACTTCATTTTAAGACTAGAGACTTAAGACGGTTTACTGAATATCGATTGTCTCAAAACCAATCTCACTAGAAACTGCGTACAGAATACCGGCGGTAGATTTAAGTTCTTCCGACCATATTTGATCAATATTCTGTGATATTTAATTTCGATATAAAAATATATTATTGTAATCGCCAGCAAATTTGTTTACGTTTATTATGATCGAAAATTTTAAATCCAAGAAAACGATTATTTTTTTATCGAAAAATAAAAAATCACAAAATATCGATCAAATATGATCGGAAAAATTTAAGACCAAGAAAACGATTATTTTTTTATCGAGAAATAAAATGCACAAAAAATCGATAGAGTATCATCGAAAGAATAACAATTAAAAAATAACGATGAAACTCGCTCCAAAAATTTAGAATCACGAAATATCGATCAAATGTAATCGAAAAAATAAAAGATTCCAAAATAATGATTAGATCATAATTTTTTTTAATAAAAATGAAAATCGTGACGGTCCCTCATCGTTCAACAAAATTTAGTGTTAACAGCCTTAGTCCCCAGTGGCGGCTTTTTTAAAGGAAGTTTCGCAATTGTAATGTCTAATCAAACTCACTTGATTTACAAAAAAAAAAAATCCGCTGGCATTTGAATTAAAGTCCACTCCCATACCGAGAGATTATAATGGAAATAGAAAGTTACTAAATTTGATAATACTGCAGTAGGATATTTGTTTTTAAAAACATATCTTTAAAACAAAGTGCTTTTAGAAATCTTAAATTCTACGCTACATCCGCTAGAGTGAGATAATGTTACTTACGCACTACGACTTGTTGCTCGATATTGGCGCGGGTTGCTTTGCATGACTGGCTATTTTGCTGAATGTGCAGAACTTATTTGGGTATGAGATACCTAATTTTGTGTTTATTAAACAGATTTTCTAGCTACTACGCTACCTTTTGCAAAAGGTCTAATTCTGTCACATTTTACAATTGACTCTCAGCCTAAAACCAACAAATACTAATTACTCTCCATTGTTTGAAGGTAGTCAATGAACTTGCCCAAGTTATAAACCAACTCAAAACTTCCCTACTGAAGGTGCACAAAAATTAACGTGTGTTGGTAGTAAATACAAGGGAATAGTACGAGTAACTTTCTGCCATCCATCGCTATCGAACTTACCAAATGCGCTGCTTTGTCCCAGCCAAATACTCGCCCAGCCTGGCGTTTGCGGTTGACTCATTCCATCCAGATTGTGGCTTTTTTTCGCCAACAAACGTATTGTCAGACAATATGTGAGTAACATGACAAATAACGGTATGTAAAAGCAAATAATTGATCCAACCAATTTGTACACGGGATCCGGTATCTGGCATGTACCGTTAATCAGCACTGAATCGTGATTCTGTGAAGAGGAAAAACGAAAGAGAAAAAATAAAAAGAGAATTAGAGACCTACATTTGTGAGCACACTCACACACACACACACACACATACACATACATATATGCACAAATGTACATACATACATCAATAAATGGTAATTGAAAAAGGAAGCACGAAATGAACGGTAAGTTGGACATAAAGTGGCTTGCGTGGATAAATGAAAAGGTATGTACCATATGTGCAGCATAGCAAGCAGTGATGACATGACATTGAACACTAAATGTAAGTAAAGCAAGTCGACAATTAGTGATGATTGGCCGCTTGAGGAAGCTTAACCTAAATAACAGACGAGGAAAAGCAACAGCTAATAGTATCTGAAGCGTACTGCTGATGGAATTAAAGTCAAGAAAAAAAAATTGGTTTAAAAAAAAACATATAGGAGCAAAATAAAGCGGCGAAAATAGACACTGGTATCGTCTGCTTTCGGTAAATTAAATTAGGGGCGCAACAGGTATTATAATTTTTTTCACCTAACGGTTGTTTGTAACAGCAACTGATCTATATAGATTTATACATACCAAAATTCTTAGAATTGATAACTGTATTGATTAAGACATTTCTGTCCGTCCGTTCGTCCGTCAGTGCAACGGATAATTCGAGTATATATTGAACTTTATCAACGAAACATGGACCCAAAATTGTGAGGTAGTGCAAATGGGCGAAATCGAAACCGATACAACTGCGCTTTGTAAAAATCAAAATGATATGTTGGACATTTTTATAAGTCCAAATATCAAAAGATCTCACAAAACCATTTGAATTAAAAATTCTTTTACTTTTAGCTAAGTAGTAATTTTAGTTTTGGTTCTAACATAGTTGCGCTAGAATTGAATTCAAAGAATTGAAATAAATTTTGAGGAAAATCGACGTAAAACACATCGATGTTAAACATCCTTCCGAGTTACATCGATATATCGATGCTTCGTTTACATCTCTACACACATTGCATTTGAAGTCAGTAACCAAATTTTCGAAAATTATACAATTCTTAAGAAAACCACGAACATCCAATACCAAAGTCTCATACAAATTTGCTACAAACATTGCATTTCAAGTCAATAAGCAAATTTTCGAAAATTTAAAAAATCATACAAAAAAAATGTTCACCTCTCATATAACGGTAATTTACAAAAATAAAGAAAAACCCGATATTTTATTAACTATTAAAGAGAATTTGCTGATCACCGCCCACTATAGACCAATTAGGTACATACGTTTATTTCCGAAACTAATTTATATAAGTCGTACAGAAACCACGTTCACCGCTAATATAACGGTAATTTACAACAAATCAAAATATTAAATATTTTACCAAATCCAGTCACGAATTCTTACAAATTTGGTATAATTTACCAATGTGGTACCTTTCTATTTAAGTCCATAAACGCCGGTTAAGGTTACAAAATGGTAGTTTGATCTATAAAACATTTGTATGTATATACCTAAATATCGGGAATTTTTATATAAAAAGAGACCGATAAATATTCAGCCGAAAGTGCAGCTGTCTATCTGTCAAAGTGTTACCAAAACCGAGCTGAGCTTTGTTTCTTATTTTTGAAACCAAAAAAAAAATTATTTAAAAAAAGCGCAGGCTCGAAACTAATTTCCGATTTCTTCTATACTATCCATTAAAATTTCGTCCATATATAATGTATATATACATTTCGGTATTGTTTACAATTTGTATATATGAATAAAGATCGACAAATGTTCAGTCAAAAGTGTGGCTTTGTATGGGCCGGAGCCGAATCGGAACCGAACCGAACTTCTTTGACCGAACATGACCGAAACCGAACACGAAGTTCGGTCGTTCGTCGTTAGTTATTTCACAACGTTTATGTTCTACGTTGCCTGATAACTGTTATACAAGAGGTATATTTTTTCCGTCGCCAATAACGATATTAATGAGAATGGAGGAAAATCGTAAAAGAACAAAAAGATGGTGAAAATTGAAGTAAAGATAAAGTTAGTAAAGCCAAAGGCAACGCAAAAGATAAAGATATAGATCAGGGTAAAAATGAAAATAAAAGTTAAGATAAAAATTAAGTAAAAATAAACATTGAGATAAGGATAAAGATAAGGACGAATTTAAAGTTGAAGATTAAAATAGATTGAAATGGAGCCCGAAAAATGTTAATCGTAAGTGTAAACTGCTTACA
This sequence comes from Anomoia purmunda, assembly GCA_951828415.1. NCBI lineage: Eukaryota > Metazoa > Arthropoda > Insecta > Diptera > Tephritidae > Anomoia > Anomoia purmunda. The sequence continues at coordinate 24,662,758 of OX639993.1, forward strand.
TGGATACCCATACTTGCCAAATGTGCCGAATCTGATCCAAATCTGTATAGTCGTCAGTTAGCAGTATGGGATTTTACGCCACATATTAAACTGTAATGGAATTGAACTGAAAAACGAAATGCGCACCTACAGCGTCACTTGTTGTTAATTTATCGAGCTTTCTGTTTTCATAAACCTTCGCGTAGCAATTATGAACAAACCCGCAGAATAAAGTATTCAGTTTGGTCCAGTCGTTTTCAAGTTTTAAAGCTCTGAACAATCTACGAACCATTTATTTATTTATAGATAAATGAATTGGCTATAAAACTGTATATTATTTATTTTGTACAATGTTTGTAATGTTCAAATTGCCAACTTATTAAATGGAGAACTGGTTTAGGCCGTTCAAAATGCATATTTCGTGTTTCAGTTATGGAATGAATAGATTGACAGACTGCAACAAAGGGAGTCATATGAAATGGACATATTAAGTCACTACGGGGAAGAAATATGAATATTTTAATGCACTCCCTCTGTACTAGCTGATTTTTTTTTATTTATACACAGAGATTTACCGAACTGGGGTCGAATCACGTATTCCGTAAACGAAACGGCAATTAAATCAAAAAAGTTTACGCGAATGATCGCATATAATCGATAGTATTGGGTATACGGCAAACCATTATTGCCGAACCGTATTTAATAACAGGGTGTGCCAGATTCTAAAGAATTCCTATAGATATTTTTGTATGTAAATGTTTTTTTTAATATTTTTAGACAAAAATTACATACCGACCTATTATTTTATTACGCATTTTTACTTAAGTATAAGGTTTCTCTTTGGGTCTTTTTTTGTATGTTTAGTTTCGGTGGACTATAAACATTTTGATATATATTGGGGTGCTGAAAATACCTCACGAAAGGGAGGTTTGCATGAATAAAAATAGTTTTTTTTAAATTATTTTGTTTTTGAAAATCCAATAGAAAACAGTATACACTTTTTTTGGGGCAATTATGAACCCTAATATATATATTATACAATAATATATATAGAATAATAAAACAGCAACAAGTTAAAATTTTTGGCAGACGCATAGCATCTGGCTATCGAATGAAAATTGCTGACGTTCACGCTAAGTGAGGAACGTTCACTCAACTCGTAATACCAAATTTCGATATAAGGGATAACTACTTCACTTAATACCAAATATGTGCATTTACGTAACGTGGAGCGCGTTCACTGAAGATGTAATTCGACACCTGATTTTCAAATGTGTTGTCAATGGTTGAACTGGTTTAATTTCCAACAACAATTTGCATGCCAAAAGTTAAGTTAATATGGATATTGTTAGAGGAAAAACAGTATGTAATTAAAAAAATCTAAGAACAAAATTTAAACAAAAACAAATTTGAAAAAGCACACATTGTAATTGAGTAATATAATGAGTAGTTGCGAAATGTAATCCAACTTCATAGCCAACGTTATTTATACGTCACATTTTCACAAGATTTCAACTAAAACTAATCGACGATAATTACACCACTTTCGGCACTCATCTAACACTTACCTTTAGGTACATCAGGCATAGCGGTAAACTTGTCGATAAGGATAGAAACCAAACAAGACCAATTTTCAAGAACACCCGTCGACTGGTCTTATTTCGACCAAAACGCATAGGAAATGCCAGCGAAAAGAAGCGATCGACTGAGATGGTGCAAAGATGCATTATGCTAGCCGTACAAAAGAGAACATCCAAACAAATCCAAATGAGACACCACAATGAACTAAGTGGAAAATAACCTGCAAAGATAAAGAGAAAATTCGAACATTTTCATTAGTAAGAAATATCTACAGCAAATCAATTCTAATGAAATGTTGAAGAAGCTTGGTATTGTTTTTTTTTTGTTTTTTTTTTTTGACTTAAGTGTGTAACGTATTGTGTAAATTATCGGCTGTTATGGCAAATCAGTGCAGCATATAAAAATTTATTTGAGAACAAATGCCTAGTGTGGCATGTGAAAGAGAGAAATAAACAGAGAACAAAAAAAAAACAACATAATTGGCTGACCGTGAAGAACAAGTGAGCATCTGGCTTCGAAAACAAAAAAAAAAAAACAAAAAATAAACCACTTCAAATTACATTGAAAATATCCAATTTCCCGCTCGTTTATTACCAACTCGATCAAATATACATACATATATGCATTAGGGTGGGCTAAATTGTAATGTGCATTTTTTTTTTCATAAGGTAGATTTTTCTTTTACCTACACTTTCTCTTGGAATTACTTAGCTCTAAACGGACCGGGTTTTCATTTTCGGAAGGTACACCTTTCCAAGTGTAAAACCACAGTTGGATTTGTAAAAGTTAACTTTCGACTTTAGTGGTTTTAAAAAAAAAGTCAGAAAAGTGCTTAAAATATATATTTGAGTAAAATGAAAGGTTAATATATATAACAGCGAAATTTCACGGTAAATATTTTCGTAGAACATTTTAACCCATTAACTACCACCTAAAAGTGCCGTTTTGCCGTTTAATTTGGGAAAAACCTCAAGAAACAAATTTGGGAAGTCGTTAGAGGGTTGAAATGTTTTAGAGATTTACTATGCCAAAAATTTCGCAGGGCACTTCTCAGACAGTAGGGTTAAAGCCGTATTCTACATAAAGTAGAATAACAAAAAGTTGCATATAAAAGTTAAACAGCAGCTCTGATTTTATCTAAGAAGACCCCTAGTGAAATTTTCCGAAGAATAATATTCTAAAATATCTTAATACTTTTACGACATTCAAAATTATTTATTTTTTGCGGGATTTCTCGAAGTTAAGGTGAAAACAATACTTTTTATGGGAAGCTAATCGTAAAATATTTAAAGTGAAATTTCCCTGTATACGTTTTAACCCTTAATTTTGCTCAGTCATATGGAGCCCTGAAAGCGAAAAAATTCTAAACGTCATTTTTTTTTTAAATTTTATTTTTAATGAATAAATTCAGCTAGATGCGCTAGGAGCATTTCTGCATCAAAAATTAAAATACACTTTTGGAGAAAATGTCGCTTACGTTTTTGTTTCGCGTCTAGAGCTCGATAATACTAGCCATTTTTTTCTCGTTTTCGAAAGCAACTTACAACAGGGCATTAAAACTTAAGTAGCCTATATAAAAAAAATCGAGCTAACTTTTGCAAATCCATCGAGTACTTTGTCCGGAGTTTAGCCATCTTTTCAGAAAATATTAACGAACTACGTGCCGGGTTGAATTGCACTACAATTACGGCACATAGTTGTCTATGGTCTCCGAAAATTCCATACGACTTATCGAAAAATTGTCGTTCAAACAATTTGACCCACCCTAATGTACATACATAACGCTCAACATTTCGCTACTTAAATTTCGCCACAATAAAGTTTATCAATTTGCAGCAATGATTATTTCAACACAAACACAAACAACAACAACAACAGCAACAATATCAACGAGTGAAATGCAAGTAGAGTGAAAGCAAAAAAATGAACAGCGGATAGTTGTGGCGGCTTTGCGAAAACGGGGCGAAATATAAACAAACAAAAGCAATAATTTACCACACATTTTACCCACATTCACATTCATATTCATTGATTGTGAGTTACGTATATGCTGGTGGTTAGAAAAATGTCGCTCATACGCCCCACTGTCCGGCTGAGAGACTAAAAGTTTTCCTTATTTATTTATTATTTGGTCCCTTCTTGTGTTGGTTGTTGTTTTGTAATCATTTTTGGTAGCCGCTACTATCGCTATTCGAAATATAATAGTACGCACACAAACATTTATCAAAGTTATAAAACAAATAAATGAAGTCCCAGTAAAATAAATTTCAATACTATTTGGTAGTGAATAGATTTCCATCAGCCTGGAAGGGCAAATAGATTGGGTTTTAATGATCTAGGAATTGGAAAAATAATGGAATAAAAATATTTATTTACCATTACTGCAAAGAAAAAATGCTTGTTTTAAGTTACAGGGTGTTCTACATGAAACGAATTTTTTTGGAACGCTGGTTTTAATGCAAAAAATCTTGGATTTCGATTATGGTATAATATTGGTATAAAATTGATTTAAATAAAGTAAATATGAATGTAAAAATAATTTTTTCGCGTGCAAACTCATAAATGCACATACGAGAATATTCATAAATGAATATTTCCGAACACTGATATATAGAATCAAATTTTAGCAAGAATTTTTTGCAGCGACCGAAATTTCCGTAGTTTCAACTAAAAAGTCGTGCGGAAAGAGAAACAATAACTACGTTCTGGGGCATTGACCTTTATCTTTTAATCGTTAGCTTTTGAGTTTTATATCTTGTTCAGAAAACCAGCTCTATTTCTTGAGTTGTGTTTAGCGCTCAGAAAATAAATCTTAATTTGTAGGATTTTTTAATACAAATTAAGTTTTCTACTTTAATCTTATGCTATTAAGAAAGATTTATGCAAAAATTAAAAAAAGTAGGTACCTACATTATAAGGTAAACTTTTTAAAGGTAAAATCAAGCAATTTCGCAGCGTGTAACAAAAACATCACCCCTTTTCTTTCGTTTTTTGAGGTAAATTAATTAACCTATGCCGAAAAGGTCAATATAATAGCGCCTTGTGGTTTTTTAAACTGTATAAGATTTTCTGGTGTTTTCTAATCAAAGTAAGCTTTGAATCGGCCATTTTGTATTATCGTAAATTTTTTTCATTTTTGCTATCAGAGGCTCAAAGTTTCTTTGGTTAACAAATTTCATAAAAATCTTAGAGAGCTTTTTTTTTAAACCATCCGCCATATTGAATCCGTTATTTTGGGGGTTTGTTCTAAAAAGGAATGACAAAATATGGATTCTTTTTTGTAACACTACACGCTAACGTGGCTGATCCTATGAGCCCACCTAGACATTTGAGATCCTTTGTGATATGGGGATAGCCGGAACTTGGATAAACGTGAAAGTTACCATCATTTTCTCAGGTGTACTCTTGACTAAAAAGACCTCGCGACTTCACACGTTATAGTACATCTCTAGCGCTAACCGAGTATGCACAAGTCAATTCGTTCAGGATCAGCCGACAGGAGGTTAGAGGAACCCCGAATATTTGCTTGCTTTAAAAGTCCTTTTCCAGTGCAGTCAGCCTGGATAACTCAGCTGCTTCACAATCTCTTTTGATATCGGTGTGACCCGGAATCGAATTGATTTGGACAAAGAAATATTCCGAAGCTCTCGATTGCACCGTCATTGAAGTAAGAGCTCTAATTGCTGTTCGGCTATCGGAGTGGATAATTAAGTAGCCAATCGATAGAATCCTTGATGGCGGCTACTTCTAGCTGAAACAGAGGACGGTCATCTGGTAGCCAAAATTTCACACTCCACCTCCAATTTTTCAATCAAGTTTCGATCCACCTCTGAACACGTTCAACAGCCCTCGCTTTCACATATCACACCTTGCCTAATCCATAGAAGGTTCGGAATGTTCCGTTATAGAAACTTTGCAATATTTTTAAATAGCTGTCTAGATTACCGCAGTGTTATCTAGGGCATATCCAGTTAATACCTTGAAGCGAGAAACATCAGCGTGTATAACAAAAAGCTTAATTTAGCGGACGTTTAAATCGGCACAACAAGTTATTTGATTGCATGGTTCGTGTTTTTTTTTTGTTATGCACATCTTTCAAATAAATAATAAATAAATATTTTATTCTACATCGTTTAGGAAAACCTCAGTCACAAATTCTATATTATCTTTTGGCTGAGCTAATTTGTTTAGTTACATAAAATTTTTTTTTCTATTATTTACATTTATTGGCAGTTCGTTCAATCGCTAAATTCAATTCAGAAAACGTAACGGTTTTAATTAATATTTAAAAAAAACATGATTTAATCGTTATTTTGTGATTTTTATTTTGACGATCGAAAATAATCGTTATTTTTGGCTTTTTCTTTTTGATCAAGTATGCTGGCTATTTTAATTTAAATTTTTTGATCAATTTGCTCTAATTTTGTTTTTTCGATTAAAAATAATCGTTATTCTTGGAGTTGTACTTTTCTGATCATATTTGATCGATATTTTTCTTGATTTTAATTTTTTCGATCAAAAATAATCGTTATGCTTGGATTGAAAATTTTTCGATTATAACGAATGCAAAATAAATTATCTTCATTAAAAATAATACGATTTATGTTTTTTTGATCGATAAAATTAGAAGTGCAAATTATCGATTAAATTTGATTATTTTTAATCGAAAAAATAAAAGCTAAAAAATAACTATCAAACTTGATGCATATAATAAAAATTAAAAAACAAACTTGATAAAAAGTAAAAATCCAAAAACTACGATTATTTGTTATCGAAAAAATAAAAATTACGAAATAACGATTATGCAACGAGTTAAAATGAAAAATCTTTTAAATAAAAGTAAGGTCGGATTTGAATAGCATAAGGGTTAGACAAGGGATTTATTTGAGTTTGGTTTTGAGCGAATTCTTTCCAATGTTTCTTTGATCCGAAAAAATCAAAATAACGATTATTTTCGGCCCAATATGGGTTAATGGATTAAATATGATCGAAAAATTTTAAATCGAATACTAACGATTATTTTCGATCGGAAGAATAAAAGCTACAAAATAACGATCAAATTTGAACGAAATAATAAAAATAAAAAAAAAACAGATCAAATTAGATAACGAATAAAAATTCAAAAATTACGATTATTTTTAATCGAAAAAATAAAAATCACGAAATAACGACTATGCAGTGGTATAAAATAAAAAAAATAAATAAATTAAAATAATGTCAGATATCTATAACATAAGGGTTAGATCGATATATTCGAGTTTGGTTTTGAACGAATCCTTTCCAATAATTTTACCATTACCATTATTCTTGCTAAAAAGCTTTCATTCTCTCTCAGCACACATAGATTTTTCATACAAACATATTTTTTTAAACTAATGTAGAATTAATTTCAACTCTTCACAATGTCATTAAAGCTAAACGATGCTTTCGAAATGCCACAGAGGCACGTGATACAGCAATTTCACTAATAAAGGTAATTGAAATAAAAGAATAAAAAGTAAAAAACGAAAAAAGCATTTTATAGCAATTAATAAAAAAGAAAATAATCAACACACAAAGATCCCCAATGGGTGCACGAAAAGTAGCAAAGCAAAATTAGTACAAAAGTCAAAGAAGTCATTAAGCTGATGATGGTAAATGAAAGAGGAGAAAGAGGGCTGTTGAGAGCTATTAGTCCACATGCGGTTAAGTGACTTGGCAATTCTCGCGCAAGCTCCACGGCATGTTTAAAAAAAAAAAAGACACGCCGCAAGAAGGGAGGGAGAATTGGAAAGTTGAACAAAAAGCAAACAAAAGGTGACACACCACTGCCATTCGAATGAGGAAATGAAATATGAAGGACAGAATGAATGAAAAAAGGAATGAGTAAATGAATGAATAAATGAATGTTTGAATGAAGTAAAATTACGAACTGTGGAGTGGTGGGTGAACTGTCTATGGTTGTTCCATTGGGGCTAACCGCATGACACAGAGTAATCACATTTTCGAATTTTTACAGTTGCTTCTGCTGCTGCACGATTTTTGCCCACAAAAGTCATGAATAGCGGCAAGAAAATCGCGCGCCACAATCCGCTGTAGCTAGCGAATCGGTCAATGCGGTTAACGTGAACTTTTATGTTCCCTCTTATTTTTTGCAAATTCGGCTGCGGTAATTCACCAACTTTTTTGGAGTTTTTAGTTTCTGTTTTTACACCCCAACATTCATTTGGGTTCGCGCTTGCTTTCAAATAGCATTTTTCAATTGCAACATTTCGCGCACATTTAGTTGTGCCAAAGCGCTGAGAAATGGTTAAAATAAATGAAAAGGAAAGAAAAGGAAAGAAGAAAAAAGCGGTAAACGACAAACGGCAGTCAAAGGCTAAGTTGTCGAATGGGAGACTCCAAAAAAAAAAAAATAATAATTTTATTCAACAGCGAGTGAAAAAGGCGCACAATTCGTGATTTTTTTGTTTTTCACATACCCGCTTAAAAAAAATTTTAGCACATAAATTATGCGGCAGTCAGCTCAACAACTCTACATATAAAAAATGCCAACACTTATTCTCTTGTAGCATCGAAAAGTCCGCGTGCCACATGCTGTTAGTTCTGCAGCAGTCAATGACAGCCGCCGAGCAAATACGAGTAAAGGGAAGGAGGCAGCAGCAGAAGCAGCAGCAGCACTTGAGCGGAAATAAAATTGACTACTCCCATTCGTACTTGTACCAACTGAATTACTTTAACCTACTATTGCCAACTTGGCAGAGAGTTACGGCCAACAGCTGCTGGCCAATGTCAAATGCAATGTGCAAATAAATTTTTTGGGGTTTGAGTGTATTGAGGCGGACCGTCTGAATATTTAGCATTCGCATTGGTAGTAAGGCGGCCACTAGCTGCTGGGGTAGAAAATAAATTTTCTTCAAGTGCTACTTGCTAAGTAGTTAAAAAATACAAAAAAAAAAAACAAAAACTAATATAAAATTGAACTTTTGGGCATTCAAAGTTTTCCCATCGAAAAGCTTACCTACTATCGGTATTCCCGCCGATGGCCGACGCAGGGAAGAAGTGCGAAAACTCTTTAATTTTTTAAAATAAGTTTTTTGCGCTCTTAGCAGTAATTAGCTAACTATGAACACTCTTAGCTAATAGAAATGGCAATTTTCGCATAAATATTTTTCTATGCAACTCTGCCAAGAAGTTTTCCAAAGCACTGCAAATATTTTATATTAAATTCTATTATGGTATTCTATAAGTATAAAAAGTACAGCAATAGTTCTATTTAATATTTGATATTTGATATTTTACATCTGATACTTGATATCTAGTGTTCGATATTTGATATTTGATATTTGATATTCGATATTTGATATTTGATATTTGATATTTGATATTTGATATTTGATATCTGATATTTGATATTTGATATTTGATATTTGATATTTGATATTTGATATTTGATATTTGATATTTGATATTTGATATTTGATATTTGATATTTGATATTTGATATTTGATATTTGATATTTGATATTTGATATTTGATATTTGATATTTGATATTTGATATTTGATATTTGATATTTGATATTTGATATTTGATATTTGATATTTGATATTTGATATTTGATATTTGATATTTGATATTTGATATTTGATATTTGATATTTGATATTTGATATTTGATATTTGATATTCGATATTTGATATTTGATATTTGATATTTGATATTTGATATTTGATATTTGATATTTGATATTTGATATTTGATATTTGATATTTGATATTTGATATTTGATATTTGATATTTGATATTTGATATTTGATATTTGATATTTGATATTTGATATTTGATATTTGATATTTGATATTTGATATTTGATATTTGATATTTGATATTTGATATTTGATATTTGATATTTGATATTTGATATTTGATATTTGATATTTGATATTTAATATTTAATATTTGATATTTGATATTTGATATTTGATATTTGGTATTTGATATTTGATATTTGATATTTGATATTTGATATTTGATATTTGATATTTGGTATTTGATATTTGATATTTGATATTTGATATTTGATATTTGATATTTGATATTTGATATTTGATATTTGATATTTGATATTTGATATTTGATATTTGATATTTGATATTTGATATTTGATATTTGATATTTGATATTTGATATTTGATATTTGATATTTGATATTTGATATTTGATATTTGATATTCGATATTTGATATTTGATATTTGATATTTGATATTTGATATTTGATATTTGATATTTGATATTTGATATTTGATATTTGATATTTGATATTTGATATTTGATATTTGATATTTGATATTTGATATTTGATATTTGATATTTGATATTTGATATTTGATATTTGATATTTGATATTTGATATTTGATATTTGATATTTGATATTTGATATTCGATATTTGATATTTGATATTTGATATTTGATATTTGATATTTGATATTTGATATTTGATATTTGATATTTGATATTTGATATTTGATATTTGATATTTGATATTTGATATTTGATATTTGATATTTGATATTTGATATTTGATATTTGATATTTGATATTTGATATTTGATATTTGATATTTGATATTTGATATTTGATATTTGATATTTGATATTTGATATTTGATATTTGATATTTGATATTTGATATTTGATATTTGATATTTGATATTTGATATTTGATATTTGATATTTGATATTTAATATTTAATATTTGATATTTGATATTTGATATTTGATATTTGGTATTTGATATTTGATATTTGATATTTGATATTTGATATTTGATATTTGATATTTGGTATTTGATATTTGATATTTGATATTTGATATTTGATATTTGATATTTGATATTTGATATTTGATATTTGATATTTGATATTTGATATTTGATATTTGATATTTGATATTTGATATTTGATATTTGATATTTGATATTTGATATTTGATATTTGATATTTGATATTTGATATTTGATATTTGATATTTGATATTTGATATTTGATATTTGATATTTGATATTTGTAAAATTTAAAATTGCATACAGGCTTAAAGATTACACGAGCTACCTGTTTCTCAGTCGATATTGCTTTTATTCTGGATCCTCTTATTTGGTTGTCAAGCTAAGTAATTTGCTATTCAGCCAAGTCTGGAGTTAACCGATTCAGCTTCTGAAATTCTTTTGCATTCAAATGAAAGGGATTGTCGACATCCCGGAGTAAATGTCGATTCACTGTTGGAGCGCTTACTTCTTCGTGACCTCGTGATAAATCATATGCCAAATATTCAAACGTTGTTATTTAATATTCCTATTCTAATTTAAAAAAAAAAAACAAATCACCGAATTTTAAATTTATTTTTTACTTAAGTTGAAATCGCGAATTTTTCTTTACTCGTTTGAGTTAACACCATTAAATTTGTTGTCGTTTAGTTTTCGAAAATCGACTAGCTCACGACAACAGCTGATCTGGCGATAGCGAATATCGTTATAAAAATGGCTACTAAATAGCGAAATCGTTAAAATATTCGTTAAGATGAGTTAACCATGCGAATATCGTTTAAGCTACCGCAGTATGTAGGTTTGGTTTTTCTCATATAAACCTCGTTTGCTGACTTCGTGGCGCAATATCGACACGACTTGCATTACGTTACGTTACGTTAGAAGTTTTACTTCAGTAATTGTGGAAAAATGTGAACTTAAATGCACGTGCACACAAAAGTTGAAAACATTCGAAACATTAATTGTTTAGCCTTTTGCCTCCTACAAACTCCTGACATAAAAGGACACTGTCTTCAACATATGATAACAAAATGAAAAAAAAAATCAAATTCACAGTTCCAGAAAAATTGCTACACTAACTTTCCACAACTTGAAAAACAAATGTAATAACTTCGAAACAACAGTCATTTTTCATAGGCGACCCCATACCATTACGAGTATCTTACCACCAATACAATGACACCCCAAACGTAGTATCTATGTGCATGGGACTCCCAATGGGCATGCCAAATGTGAACGAAGCTGCTTATTGGCTTTATTTTGCCAACATTTTACTCTTTAAGTTTGAAAAGTAGTTTCACTTTTTGTTTAGTTATCTTCACTCTTTCACTTTTTTTTTAATAATTTCACTTTTATTTCATTTTAGTTTGGCTCTATTGTCTCACCATTGCACTCATACATACAGAAAGTACATAAAGTACATGCGCATGTGCTGTCTAAATTCAATTGTTCTACTCAGTTTGCGCTTTTGTTGTGGTTTCACTTTGTTTGTTATTTTGTTATTTTGTTATTTTGTTATTATTTTTATTTTTCATTGTTGCTATTTGTTGTGTACAGTATACACATCTGTACATACATAGTTGCCATTATGTGTGTGTGTGTACGCTTTTTAAGGTTTCATTGGCGAGCGTAAATGGCTGCTTGGCAGCTACTTACATTTCTTCAAGTCTTCAGCGGTTAAATGTGCAAGCTCAAGCGCTTCTCTTTATCCGCACACGTAGCTCATACAAAAAATATATGTATATATTTTCTTTACTTATGTACACAATGTATGTATGCATGTATGTCTGTATGTATGGACAAAATTTTTGCATACAAAAGAAAATGTGAAGTGTGAACTTGGTCTTCTGACTTGCAAGCCAATTGTTGTTAAACGCTGAGTGCCAAGACGTAGAATAGAAGCAAACAATACATAGTGTAGGGCAAAAAAATTAGAAAATGCTTTGTATTTCATTATTATATTTAGTTGGCGTTGTTGCCAGGGCATACAATTGGATCTTAATAAAAGGCAAAGTTATTCAATTTGCCAAATAGTTTGGTACATCGTAGCACGAGAGCTTAGAAAGCGAATGAGTTGAGGGCCACTCGAAAAAGTTACCGAGCCAATGAAGTTCACCATACATACGCTTGTACAGTGGCAAGGTTCGAAGTGGAGTTTTGAGGGGTGTCACAAGTTGGTCTTTCCATTTAATTTCTATTATCTTATATATAAAAGAAATTAATTGAGAACGGCTGAACCGATTTGGCAAATTTTTGCTGTTACATTTACTGTGACCCGAACAGTGTTTGCGTAAAAAATAAATTGCAGGTAGATGGCGCTGTGGTCGAGATATTTATAAAAGTCGGTAGTTATGGATCGATTTGGTTCATATTCAGTATGTGAGTTGGCTACGCAAAGCGACAAGTGTTTGCAAAAAGTAGACCCAGTAGATGGCGCTGGAGTTGAGATATTTCGAAAAATCGTATTTATGAAATCCAGGTGGGGATGTGTTCCAAAAAATCGTATTAATGTAGGTTTTGTATTACCTGATTGAACTTACACTTTTTGCCAAAGTGAAACTAATAAGTTCAATGGTTTTTATTTTGCGATTAAGGCATTTGTATAAAACTAATTGGTTTTATTTATGATTTTTTAATAGAAAACAGAGCGAACGTATTTAATTGAATGAAAAGTTTACAGTATTCGGTTAAATGTTTAATTTAAGGAATTATTAATGAATTTAATTGAACTTTGAATTTAGTGAATTATAAAATTAAGTCAAAAGTTGAAATCAACGAAAGTAGTTCAGTATTTAACACGTCGTATCGGCAGCACACGTCTTTTTTGGATTCGCGTCAGTCTTCAACTGAACTTCACGTCTTTGTCGCAACGTTCATCTCTTGTCGCATGAGTGGTTGCCGTCTCTTTAACTCTTTAACTCACTCCCACATTAATGGACTGATTTAGTCCATATTCTGTATATAGATTGGCAGTGCAAATAAAACATTTTGGGGGAAAGTAGATTTCGGTCGATTTGGTTCGTATTTGAAAAGGCGATTAATTAATGGATAACAGTGTTTTAATTTAAAAATTAACTCGACAGATGGCGCTATTCCGGCTATTTGAATTACAAAACTGCATACGCGAAATATCTATGGATTTTTTAGATATAATTAACTATATTTTTTATAAAAAATAATTGAAATTAAACAAAAATTTTGCATTTCATATATTTTACTACTATTTTTATGAACACAGGGGTAGCCGAAATGTATTCAGTTTTTCTCGATACGATTTCAGATCTGTCGATCAACTTGGCATTAACATACGATACGTTAGCCCCAAGCTCTACAATTAGTTTCTTCCTATCGAATGCCCGTTGAAGATGAAAGTATTTAGTACGTAGTAAAATGTACATTCTGCCCATTCCATGCCAAGTCCAATGGCTCATAATTTTTGCGAAGATCTCATGCAATGCGAATTTCATGATTCAATCATTTTTCGGGACCTTAGAAAGGGCGTACGATTTTTTTTCTGGAAACAAAGATGAGAACAGTCAGATAAATCAAATTTTTTTTCACGATAGCGGTCCATTTCTTCTCGATAAAAAGATTTTGCACTTCAATTTTTAGTGCTTTGAGAAATGTGAGAAGGATTCGAAGTCTAAAAGAACTCTTAGAAACTGAATCGATCCAGTTGTTTGAAAGTAAAATAAGGGGAATAAATGACGTCAAAAAGGTCAAAGTAGTAACAGAGAAGTCGGGTATATTTGCGAAAAAAATTACATGCCACGAAAAGAACCCGTCGTATTGCTGAAATTTTCAATAAAATTTCGGAAATTGCAACTCAAACCTACATATTTTCTACAATTTTACTCAACGTAATTCAAAGTAGTTTAGTAGGAAATAAAGAGGACAGGCTTTATGTGCATTAAGGGTCTTAATTTGCATTAACTCTGAATTATCCCCGTACGTACGTATGTGAAATAGTCTGGCAAATGCACGACATTTTAGTGCATTTAGACCGATACATAGCCTGACGAGGGCGACAATACTTAATCGTATTTTTCAAACAGATACGATCGAATGATCACACGACCGCTTATTTCGCATTCGACACAACAGTCCCTCTTCCTGTGCATGCGTTCGGACTTGGACTCAGTACTGGTCTAGATGCACAAAGTTTTCGTCTGTTATGGTAAAATCTAAATGTGCATTTGTGTATACCAATGCAACTCAACTCTGTTCGTCTGTAGTGTCTTTTAGATGCGTTGATCTTCTCTTGACTTGAAAGAAAGTAGTTTTTGTTTTTACTTCAGCAGTTCCAAATTGCATGGTGGGGTTCGTAGATTCTATAGCTCAGTCATAGCTGGAAGTCATGAAAGATGAACCAGAATATTTGCCAGGCAAATTGCGAATACATCGAGAAGCCACCAAGAACTATACTACTTTTTCGACATTTTTAGGTGTAGATATATGCATAATATTTTCGGAAAATTTTTCGAATTTGACACTCCCCTAGTTATTAGCATTCGGCACGCCACTGCATACAAATTTACATAGCTATATAGTTTGTTATATTCTAAAAGTGTAGGCAGTGTATTTCACAGCTGTCAACGACATAAAAATAAGACAAAAAAAATATTTAGGAGCTGCTCTCTGTGCAATTTCTCACTTTCTACTCAATGTTAGTTGGATGCTAACTCCATTTGAATACACGCTGAAAAAAACGAAGCAAAAAAAACGGAAAACAGCCAAAAAAAAGTCCTAAAAGTTGCATGAAAAAATGTGCGGCATATGGACAGTGGACAATTTGCCTCGAGTAGTTATCATACTCTGACTTTCAACTGCTTGACACTCTTTACATGACTGCCACTGCAAAATAAGAAACTTTTTTGTTCCTGTCCCGGCACATCATTTCCTTCCGCCTGGTGCTTGCACAAAAACTTTTCACTATTTTAATCAAACTTTATTGTTGAATCGTATCACAGACAAATAAAAATCTCAAAACAAGGCAGAATAAATGAAAATAACTTGATTAGGGTGCGCCGAAAGTTGTCTAGTTGATCGAGTGCTTAATACTTAGGTAAGCTATTGGGAATTTTAGTTAAACTGAAGATATTGATGACTAAAGTTAATTGACAAATTCGAAAACTATTAAGAACTTGGCAGAAACCTTCAGATTTTCGCATATTTTGATATGAATATTTGGAAGTAAATATTTACTTTACGGTAAAATCGAGAGGCCGATGCAGCTACGCGACATTGGACACAGTTCTGACGGATGAGCAGACCTTCATGAGAGCCTCACTGAGCACAGGCGTGACACTCTCTATATTATGCTACATAGTTGAAGAGGAAGAAACAAATACTGCCTATTTTCTCAATCCGCGGCAATATCTACGTACGAATGCTTGGTTTTCATTATGTCAAATTTGACGTCTAATGTTGTCAGTTGAATGAAAATAGGCAACATTGCAACATATTTTGATTTCACTCCAATGCAAAATTATGAAATGTTAACATGCTGGAATTGTCTGTCATATTTTGTCGTCAAAAATTTCGCCTAATGCAAACTGAGCATAAGAGAGAGGACTCTGACGTTCAAAAAACTACAAAAACTTTAATATGACTATATTATGCAAATAAAAAGTTAAATGGCCTGAAAGATATTTGCGCGAAATTTAGAGGACTTAAGTAAGACTCCTACTTATACTATTATGTACATATGTGAAAGTTTGTATGTATGTGTGTGAGTGTGTGAGTATGCTATTAGCATTTCACGGAATCAGACAAAATTTAACGCACTAATAGCTTAAACCCCACATTATTATATATGCTTTATTTTTTTAGAGAGTTGCCACCTGTTAAAAAAGTTATAGGTAATTAAATAAATATTAAGACTGTATAGATCTGGATAAGATTTTACACCTAAGCATTCCGTTGTATGGGTTACCATATAATAGGTTTTCAAAGGGTGTTGCCACCTGCTTAAAAGGTTAAATTCAATTAAAGCAATGAATAAAGTCAACTATTGCAACATGAGTACAAATGAAAGAGGCTTATTAAAGCTTCGTTTCCCAAATATTTTTAGAGAAGGTTGCCACCTCTAATATAAATTTACAAAATAAATAACATTTTGCAACATGAGTGCCAAGCTAAATGATTTATGCGGGTTGCCACCTCATTGAAAAATTAATTAAGATTATAAGTTAAACCAAATATTGAAATATGGGCCTCAAGTGAAGGATGTTTAAGATAAGTATATATTGAAAATACTTTTGGGCTGGAATATTGCCACTTACTTCGAAGAGTAAATTAAATGAAATGATTGAGTTAAAAGAAATTTTAAAGCATGGGTTTCAAAGAAAGTAAGCCGAAAAAATTATAATCATGTAAATGAGTTTAAAGAGTGTTGCCACGTGTTTAAAAAATATTCATTTAATGCAATTTTTAAGCTAACTGAAATATAACAGTATTGCTCTGAAACGAGAAGCGCTTATATGAAATTTTTTTTAAAGAGTGTTGCCACCTCTTAAAAACCGTAGATCCAATTTAAATGATCAGGTAACTGAAATTCTACTATACTGGTGTCAAAAAAAAAATGTTTAATGAAAATATATTTCAAAAACGTATTTGGAGAGAGATCCATACTCCTCAGATTTTTAAATTCAACTATGTAAATTTTTTAAATCTAACCTGCATAGGACGAAAATAAAAAAAAGTATATTATAGTAAGTATACATTTTAATTTTTGGCAATTTATCTGTAGGCGATCGCCATAGCAAGTAACATTTAAAATTATAGAAACTATTTTTTTCTAATAGCGGTCGCCCCTCGGCAGGCAATAGTTAACCGCCGAGTGGAATTCTCTCATGAAAAAAACGTGTCACACAAATCAGTTGTTCGGAGTCGGCGTAAAACTGTAGGCCAGTCAATTTGTGTTCAAAATCAAGACGCACACCACAAATTGTGGAAAAAGGTCGGATAAACATCAAACTACCTGGTACTTGATTTAATAAAATAACAAATATTTTGATTTTTTGTAATATCAGAGGTGGCGTGGTTTTGGTAGACTTTGATACAATAGTTGCGGATATAAACCTATTATATTTTTGCTATATTGGGCGGTGCCATGCTATTTTTCTAAAGTGTTTTCAAACCCACGCCTTTCCCTCTCCAATTAGATTCTTATATCTAGCAGAGAACGATAAATTTATTTTGGTATTGTGAAATAAGCTAAATTATTTAAT
Organism: Anomoia purmunda; assembly: GCA_951828415.1. Classification (NCBI taxonomy): domain Eukaryota; kingdom Metazoa; phylum Arthropoda; class Insecta; order Diptera; family Tephritidae; genus Anomoia; species Anomoia purmunda. The sequence continues at coordinate 24,680,355 of OX639993.1, forward strand.
TTGTGGAACGGTGAAAGTTTGCAACTTCGTCTGGACTTGCGCTGCTCAGTATTCAAAAATGGAAAGACCAACAAAAAAAGGTATGCCGGCGAATGAAAGAGACAGTTCTTTATTCTCTTATGCCCATTTTCTTTCTGATGCGCTGCCTTTCGAAATGATTGCAGCAATGCTTTGCTCTATGTAGAAATTTCTAAATCTTTCCAACCCAAATATTAAGTAACACCATGCGCTATAGTTTTGATATATCCTTTGTCTCTATGCTTGTTCTATCGCTTTGTATTTTTGTGTATATGCCGTTTTCTTTTTCATTCGCTCTTTCTCTATCATGTATCCTTTGTCTCTGCTATGTAACGTAATTAGCTTCAAATATTTTACTCTCCACTTGCGATGAGCCGCCTAGGATGTTTGATTTCGAAATTTACTAAAATTAATTAACCACTATTTTCTTCTAACCCGGCGTACAGCATAAAACTTCATCCTTCGCTCTTATGAAAAGCAAAAACTTCATATAAAGCAAGGCTGAAGAAATACACAAGTAAATTTGTTGTACCAAATTTCCTTCAGTCAGTCCATAGATTTCCAAGTAAAAAATCCTTTCCCTACTGGCCTTTTCTAAAGTTTTCTAAAGAAACTCTAGTTTTGACAAGAAATAAGTGCACGCTTCATTATTTCTGCAAGAAATTTTTATTATATATGTGGGATCGACAGACGGACGTAAGATAACAAGAAACGGAGGTAACCTTTATCATATTATCGTAAACGAATGCAACACTGCATACTAAAGAGCGTAGGTACATAAAGACCAACAAAAGATACCGAACCAAAGAACGAACGCAGTTGAGACCGGGAGTTGATTTTATTGTGAATAAATACAAGTGAGAAGTCTTCTAAATTCAAGATGGCGGCGGCTGATATTAAATGTCACAAATAGCCGATATTAATTGTCAAACATAGAAATTCGCTCAGGGAATGACACAAGAACGCTGTGAATGGCTACATCAGGTGATCTCAGCTGTGCCGAATTTTGACGTCTATGGGCTAAGATTTTTAACTTGTATTTATTCACAATGGTTGATTTCTTGGCACCCACCAGAGGAGATCATCTGCCGACCGTACACCGATTAAACGTTTTAAGAATTAATATTAATCATACAATATAAGTGATTTTATAACTATTATTCAATAAAGTAAAAATATATTTTTATTAATGAAATCCAAGCTTGATTTGATTTTATTGACCAAACTTTACACATTGTTTACTTTGCATTAATATTTTGCACTGTGGCCGAAACTTGCACTAATTCTCTATTCTGCTGTATAATGATCTTGCAATTATTTTCACGCCCTTTTAATATAATTTTAGAGTTCAAAATAAACTTAAACTAAACGCTCACCTATACTACTCGAGTACCGTACTAAGTACTTGTGTAACTACTTCGATTTGTTAGCAATTTACGTTGAAAATAAAACTTTCTGCTTGTTTATCCTTAATGAAAATACTAAACGAATATCAATTACAAATCACTCAGCAGCTAGCGGTTGCGTATATGTATATTTGTTTATATGGAAATGTATGTGCGTGTGCTTGTTTGGATGTATAGTCTTGTCAGTTGCCAAATTTCCAAGTACGAGCTAAGCATTTTGTAGTTTCAGTTTCAACAGTTCTATGTACATACCCCGCCAAAAAATTAGAAACAATGTGAAATATCAGACTTTTCCACCTCTATATCTGCGTGGTGTTGCGTTGTTATTTTTTTATTGTGATTTATTCTTAACAAATTCAAGCTATTCTGATGTCGTTACAATAGTCACCACGGTTACAATTGAGCACTTTGGTTACTAATTCATCTAAATAAATAAAATTATTAAAAACACAACCTACTGTTGTGCCCCCATTGTTTACTTACCAAAATTTAATATTTCAATAATCAGCTATCACAAGGGCTGCTCATTATTTTAACTTCACCACAAGGTGAATTCTTCCTTGTTACAAAGTTGCCGGAATGCCGGTTGGTTATGAGTGTTGTTTCGAAAATTGTAACAAAATTTAAGGTGACAAATTCTTGTAACAAAATCGTTAGAATAGGCCGGTACGAGTTAAGTAGGTCATAAATAACTAAATTTAACTGTGCCGTTACTTTTGAAAAAGCGCACGCTTATTGGACATTACCAAATTATGTCGTGAGATTTGCCAACTGCTGTGAAAATATAAATATTTCTTGCGTAAATTAAATTCAATAAAAAAATTGTTTTGATTATTTTATTTAAATCATATTTTAGGGTAGGTAAGTTATTTTCGTTGTGAAAATTTGCATTCGTTTCCGTTTATGCGAAACTTTCTTAGATATGGGGGAAAAAGGATATTTCTTCCAAACAAAAGGCTCTGTTGTGGAATTGAAAGGAGACAATATATCTTATCGTGCAATAGCAAAAAAGTATAAAGTACGCGCTGTTACTGATTTTTCAAACAGCTGTAGGCGACAGAATAGCGGAAAAAAGCCGAAAATAGAGGAAAGAACAAAGCGCAAAAGTGATATGAATGGCAATAGAAATAAAAAGAAAACCGGCAAAAGAACTTTTAAAAGAATTACGAGATGTTGAGCACGACATTTCTCTGCGGAAGGTGAAATGCCGTCGTCCTATCAAAAAGCCAAAATAACCGAAGGTGAAAAATTAAAGACTAATTTTGGCGAAACTCCGTGGTAACTTTCCGGATACCTCTTGGCAGTTAACTGTTCCGATCTAAACCCCTTCGAGAACACTTAAAATTCAAAGTATATGAAAAACCAAATCTTAATGTCGATAACCTGAAGACAAATATACGAAATATGTGGTATACGGATCAGCATTTTAAAGAAATCGTCATAAAAGTGATTCACAGTATGACTAGTAGAGTAATGGAAGTTTTAAAAAACAATGGAAATATTACAAAATATTAATATGAAATTGAAAATGGCATGAAGATTTGTGTTATACTAAAATAAATAAATTATTTTCTTCAAAGCAAGAGCAAAAAATTATAATTTAAAAAAATTTAAAAAGAATTGAACTCTCCTCTATTGTGTGAATGTTCTCATGTTTCTAGTTTTCTGGCGGTGTATGTAGTTCGCGCCCTCAAATTCAAGTTTTACACACAAAATAACAAAGCGAGCAACTACGAGATTATAATATATTTAGTAGAAACAACGAGAATACAAAACACTTATCAATTTACCGAGGTACATATGTTTGTATGTACATATTGCACACTAAATACAAAAGAGTCACAACTCAAAACAAAAAAAAAAAAGCCTGCACTTAAATGGACGCGACAGAAAAGAAATTTTATTTTTTGGAGTAGAGATTAATAAAAGTAGGCATTGTAATTAGTAGCAGCATTAGTTAAATTAGTGGTAGAAAGTAATATAAATAGTGGTAGAAAGTAGGGAAAACAGTGGTAGAAATAGGTAAATATAGTGGAAGAAAATAGTAAAAATATTAGTAGCAGCATTAGTAAAAATAGTGGTAGAAAGTTGGGAAAATAGTGGTAGAAAAAGAAAAATATAGAGCAGAAGATATTAAAAATAGTGGTAAAAATTAGTAAAAGCAGTGGAAGAAATTAGTAAAAATAGCAGTAGAAATAAGTGAAAATAGTGGTAGAAGATAGTAGTAGAATTAGTGAAAATAGTGGTAGAAACTAGTAGTAGCATTAACAAAAATAGTGGTAGAAATTAGTTAAAATAGCGGTAGAAATTAGTAGTAGCATCAACAAAAATAGTGGTAGAAATTATTTAAAATAGTGGTAGAAATTAGTAGTAGCATTAACAAAAATAGTGGAAGAAATTAGTAAATATAGTGTTTGAAACTAGTGAAAATAGTGGTGGAAATTAATTAAAATAGTGGTAGAAATAAGTAGTAGCATTAACAAAAATAGTAGAAGAAATTAGTAAATATAGTGTTAGAAACTAGTGAAAATAGTGGTAGAAATTAGTTAAAATAGTGGTAGAAATTAGTAGTAGCATTAACAAAAATAATGGTAGAAATAAGTAGTAACATTAACAAAAATAGTGGAAGAAATTAGTGAAAATAGTGGTAGAAATTAGTTAAAATAGTGGTAGAAATTGGTAGTAGCATTAACAAAAATAGTGGTTGAAATTAGTAATTATGGTGGTAGAAATTAGTAAAGCGATTCTGACGCGACTTTCGTTACACTATGTAAAAAATCACTGCCGCTAAAGAAGTTTAACTTCAAAAAACCAAAAAAATCAATTCGCACATCAGCTAGCTACCTAAATGATGAAAAAATTTGTCTCTACATGATTTTCGACTTCAACTAGAAAACTATCGTTATGTCCATTTTTCTATTAATTTGTTCCCGCATGATCAATATACACTTATGTTTTTGTTTTTCATTTTTGAGTTATGACTCTTTTGTAGTTAAGTAGTGTGCGATATACAAATTTATGTTTTTTTTTGTCTGTGTGTGAAGAAATTGTGGGGAGCGTTTGCTGTTGCAGCTGCACTCCTTTCAATTGAAGCATTCAAGTTTTTCGTTCCAAAATGAAATTTACTCTTACATCATTTTAATTTAATTGCAGTAATATTTCCTTGTGCTGTTTTTTAAAATTATTGTTCGAATTTTTTTGCTTTAGGTGGGGATAGGTCCATGTGGCGGTCCATTGTGGCACCCTTATTATTTTGAACGGTAACATAAAGTTAATTGGAGACACGTTGTGTGTTGCTAACGATTTTCCGCAAAATATTAACATACATCTCTGAGAAGTGAAAGATAAAGTGGACGAACCGCAGTTTCGCAAAAGCTGGGCAGCTGAGGATGATTCCACCTTGTCATCCACAACACAGCTGCGACAAAAAAATGCCCAGACGTTACATTACTCCCACGTGTATCGAGAGTTGTCGCTTTGTTAGCGCACGCAGTTCACTTGAAGGCCTACAGTCCATTTCCGATCAGAGAGTGATTCCAATTCTGCAGGATGTGGTACTTGCCTAGCTCTCCCTCAGCCGACAAGGAGTCCAATCGGCTTACAAAGTCAAAAGTGACTCCACCTTTTAATATATGTGCTTATATATTGTATTCCCAAGCTGGGTATCAGGTGAGGTCCAGTCTCTATGTATCGCGGGCGGAACGCCTGCTGTTTATGGTTTAAGTTTCCGATCCAAACTTTCGCCTTCATTACGTTTCGTTTATGTAACGAAAATTTGTCACTCAGATAGTCTGGAAGTCTACCATTCTTAATATTAAATACAAATTTCATAGCATAGAAGAAAACTTGCTGTTACACGCTCAGCCAATTCATAGCTGAGGGCATCCCGCTCGTGGGTGTAACGTAACGCTTATTTAAAAAGCAAACCGCATAGCTCCGTTTTGCATTTTCTGCAATTTATCGATAGGTGTCTCGCTCACTATCAAAAATATCGTTGGACAATATATAAAATGTTATCGCAAGAGACCGATTAGTTCCGACAATTCGACAATTAAATATCCTAAGGCCGTGAATGCTGCCTGTCTAAAAGGTAAAACAACCGTGAGTAGCCAATCGGTTGCCACCGTGCTAGCGATTACCTCTTGGAAGTTGAAATTTTTGGTTGACGAAGAGCTAAATGAAAAAAACCATCCCAGCCAACCATTTCGTTCAGCTTCTAGTCGTCCACTCTTCCCTTAGAATCTATTTGCAGCCAGAGGTGGTAGTCAATGATATATTACTTGAAGGGAAAAGTTCAGGTTTTCAAAAATTTTAAACTGCTCTTCCTTTACTTTAGATGAAATGAACCTACAATTTTTTTTATAAATACGGAACACAGCTGTTATCAAGGAAGAGTTCAAGTCCCAAGAGAATAGCGGATGATCCGTTTCTTGCCAGGTCGTCTGCTCGTTTCAATCCCTGCAATTTTCCAGTGGCCATGTGTTCAATATAGTGTTACAATTTTTGTAACCTTTCCCATAAACTTTTTGGTAATACTCTCTCACCACTTTGGAAGAAACCCTGATAGAGCACGACTATTTTTGATTCATCTGTGTAGTAATGAACTGATCTATGGTTCAGTGCTGAAACTTCGTTAGTTCTATTACTGCCTTTATATTAGTTTGTACTACTTTTACGAGAGTTTTCCAGGTATTGAAGCAATATAAAAAAAATTAAATTATTCGCTTTATTTTCCCTGATATTATTGAGGCGAGTGGTTTTTTCTTTTATTGAAAACACAAGATATGCCAATTTTGTAAAATATTTAGCTGCTATATCGGAGAACACTAAATTTGCTAATCAGACTTAGAAATCTTTTAGTTATGATAACATGGCGGTCATTGAACTCACGAGGTGTAAACGTAAACAGTTATTGCTTTCCCATCTACTTTACAATTTAGTTTCGATAATATCTATTGTGATTTGCGCCACTTATATTGAATCCAATATGTTAGGTGTATTTTTTACAGCTTGCGTTTTACACCAAAGTTTTGAAATGGCAGCATTTTCCTTATTGTTTACATTAAGTTTCTCTTCATCTGGCGCCTGATGGTGCAAAAAATTGCAGCTACTCACGCAATAAAAGGTAAAAAAAAAATGAGAGTAGTAGAAAATCGTTATTACGGTAGTTACATGCGTACAACAATGGAAATAATGAAGTAGCAAGGAAACAATATAATAACACTTTCAGTTACACCACCAAATAGGCAGAGACAGAAATGTGGACATTGTTCGAACAGCAATTTTATGAACGCGCAGCAAGACTCTCTTCTAGCCAGTTGGGAAAGAAGGTCAGCGTCAATTCGGAGCACAATTATTTGCCCTTGCTCTGTTTATTGCTCTGCACCTTGTCATATCTAACTCCTCGCAAATGCGCAAAATGCTCGTTCAGCATGTTGGATAAGAGTATCCTCATTCAGGGGCGTCGTCACGGAGGATGTTTTCGTAATTTTCTCAAAATGTTTAATTTTTTTCAAAATGTTTAATATTTTTCAATACTGTTACTTTTACTGAGATATTTCAGAGCTGAAATTTGCACTGAATGAAACTCAGTACGAAATTACTTATGTATATGTGTTCAATATAAAGTAGTTTGGATTCAAGCAGCCACCATTTTTTATAATCATTAAAATCCAGGGACCAAAAAAAATGGTTTTTTTGATTTTTTCCGAAAAAGAATCATTGGGAAAAATTCGTTCGAAGCAAAACTTGAATATGTCGATTCAATTATCATACCATAAGGATTTTAGATCCACGAATAACGGTTATTTTTGATCGAAAAAGTAAAAACACAAAATTACGATCAAACTATGATCTTTTTTTATACAAATTATAACCGTTACAAATATTTAAAACAACTTTAAAATTCTAAGAATTTTGCTCGGGGTCAGCAACATTTTTTTAACATGTAAACAAAACGTGTTTGCAAGCTGAAAGCTTTACAAATTCGTATTCAAATGTTTGTGGTAACCAATTTGTGTGAAAGTGAAAAAAATACTTTCTTTCAAAGAAAAATGCATTTAAAAATTTTATTTCACTTTTCCTTCTGCACCTAATGAAGGGATTTACGTTGAAAATTTTATGTACTGCGGATACATACAATATATTTGCTATTATATTGTAAAAAAACCGAGCAGAAATGTTCACCCCAAAATTAAAGAGATCGATGTCTAAAAAAAGCTTGGTGGCAAAGGAGAGCGAGAGGAAGCCAGATTGAAGAAATTCTTCTTAATTTTATTTGGAATTTCTTCTCAAATTTAAGGAAAAGGAAAAAAAACTGAAAACTAGGAGATGTAATAACGACATTCTCTCATTTTCAATACAATCTTGTTGAACGTTTTATTTTTAAAATAGCCCTTTTTAATTCAAATTATATACTTTGTTCATAATCTACTTTATATTGTTTTTAGTTAAGTATTATGACTATTTTTTGTTGCAAAAATTTTTGATTTACTTTTTTTTTTGTCATGATTGAAGATATAATGGTTTTTAAAAATAAATATCTTTTTCCCTCGTTGTCTCTCTTCTGTCTCTTGTATTAAAGTTGGCAGTTGTGCAATAAAGGCCTTAAGGTTATAAGGGCCAAAAAACATTGGAAACGAGGCGCTTTGGATTTACAATAATTACAAAAATAAAAATTAAAATATAAGCAAAACTGTAAAACCTCTTATAGTAATATATAGAACTTAAAATTATTATAATTGGCTCGTCCAGGCATGGAATTTTTTCAAAGTTTCTACATCGATGAGACACGTATTTTTCTTTTTGCTTTATTTTGAGTTCTTCTGTAGTGGGAAATATTTGAAAAGTTGCCGAAAAACTCGATTTCGCGCATTGGTATTTTTGGGTAAAAAATTTTGGAAAAACTTTGCAAAAGTGCACCAGGTTTTGGGAAATATTACTTTTTGATGGGGGTAAAGAGGGTCGTACGCATCACAAAACTGAAATCCGTTTATCGGGGAGACACATATTTTTGGAGTAATTTGTTGTTAAAGTTGCAAAAATGGTCAAATTTAAGCTAACTTTTTCCTTCGTATATCAATTGAACTGAAATTTTTGTGCTGCCACATGTTGCCAAACAAAATCTTAAAGAAAAATCTCTGTAAACAAAACCAAACTTCGGCGACGCCATTCACAGTATTCGTTCCGTAGAACAACTTTCTGCGTAGGCGCCAACCCCTCCTCTTACTGTTTTCTATGGAGTTTAACCTTTCTTTTCTTTTAATTTTTGCCTATTATAAAAGCTTAGTCTTTGAACATCTGGTAGCACATTAATGCACGATATCTGGCAATACGTTCGCGCTCGCACTTGCGTTTCGGTTATTTTTTGTGAAATATAAATAAATTTATAAAGGCGTTGTTTATCGTTGTGACAATATATCACAAATCCTTCATTTGCAAAAATATATGTTAAAAATTCAATTCACTATTGATAGTTTTGTGCACAATTGGCATATAATTTAAAAACAAAAAACTTAAGTAGTTTATTTAACTGATCGGTTTAAGTGATAATTCTACTGAAAGGAACATTAATAGAATACTCCTACAAAGTTTTATTTGAAAATTCCTAGTGGTTTGCCTATTACGACAAGTGGTGCATTATTGTAAAGCTCACTCAAAATTTGAAAATAACAAAAAAAAAATTAAAAAATTCTTGACTTCAAAATGCGTCAGTTTGTTTTTCTTCATATTTTTTCTTAAATAGTAAAACATAGTAAATATAAACAACATTATGCAGTAGCCTCTATAAGTCCAAATGCTTTGGCTGGGACTTTATCATTACTGAAGTACGAAGATAAGTATTCAAACCCACGAGGCACATTTTTTTTTATTAATACGGCCTAATTTACTTACCTACTTAACTGACGCTATAACCGCTTAAGTGATTTGGCCGCACTTCTCCTATAATTTGTGGTGATCGGCTTGATGTTGTAACACTGTTTTACGCCGACTCCGAACGGCGAATGTTTTTTTTTTGTGAGAATTTTTGTTTTTCATGGCAGGAGTACACTCGGAGGTTTGTCATTGGGCGAACGTTATTAGAAAAAACTTTTCAATAATTTTTGATGTTACTTGACCCGGTCAGTATTTGAACGCGTGACCAACCGAATGAAGTGCGCACACGCTACACACACACGGCTATGGTCTAATGAACATATCAATAAAATCTTGATTTAAAATTTTCAAATTATGGAATATAACTTTTTATTTATAAAACAATTTATTTGCAGATATCTTGCTTATTCGACCTTACCTTGAAAAATTGGCTTTGGGGACATGTGAAGGGTGTTATATAGATAGAATCATTATTAGCTGAAATTTTCCAGGTGGAGATTTTTTTCGCGCAGTAAATAGTATAAAAAATTGTCGTTGGCAATGCATATTATCGTATAAAAATTTTGTCACTTTTAAAAAATATTTCTAGGTAAATTAAAAGTTACATTTTCAGTCCATTTTTGAAAAATAAATTCAAGAGTCGCATTATCTTTGCAAAATTATAGTACATAGAAGCAAACAAATTTTTGTACTTTAAATTTCTGTGCATACCCCTCCTACCCCCGAAATGTTGAATGCCACACTCCGCCTCTAGTTGCATAGTGTGCGATTTCTTATGTTATTCTTGTCCTAATACTTAGTTGCTACTTTTTTTTTTATTTGTATATAGGATTAATGTTGTTTCTGTTTCTTCTAAATCTGTACCAGTGTTTGAACTTACTATTTTCTTCCTATAGCCGTTGAGTTGCTGACATTGCACTTTTGTTGGCGAGCACTTTTGGCTTTTGCTGTTCATATAAATCACTAATACATACAACGATATATAAGTACTATATATGTATTAGTTTCTTTACCAGAAACAAGCAATACTAATGCTAGCTACGTTTTTGTGTTAGTATTCTTTTAGTTTCACCAATCTCTTGTAATTCTTTGATATTTGTGTTAGATCTTCTTTTGCCCTTTTGTTATGCTCTCGCTTTTGCGGCAATTTTTATTTTTTTTTTAAGTTAAGTTGTGTTATTTCCCTTGTTCTTACACTAAGTCAACATTCTTGTCGTGCTTCTCTTATTTTGATTTCGTTTTTTTTTTACAAGGTATTTGTTTTTAATTTGCCTGTAAACAGTTGGCTAAGTTAAGTCGTGCACTTTCAGTGGTTTTTTGTGTGTTGCTTTGAGTTCGCAACTATCAAGGTAATTGCACTCAAAGAGATTACATTTTATTCAAATTATAATCTTTGTTTTCTTTCAGTGGGTTTTTCTTGCTTTCACGGCATATAATCTGCGTAGTGTTTTGAATTCTAAAAGCTGAGATAGGATAGGATTAAAGAACTTCTATATTAAATTGTTCCAAGTATTTTTGAAGTAAATTTGGCAACGAAAACCTAACTGAACTGAAGGCGAACTCCTTAGGGGTTTAACAAAAACTTGCACACCTAAAGGAAATGCACGAAATTTTTACGTTGACGGCATTTTATTGCAAATAAAAGGATTCAGGGATTTTCCCATATATATATTAGTAGATACCGACTATAAAACTAATAGACTGCCAAAAGATATAATTAAATAAATAGTAAATAAATAAATTACAGATTCGTTAGTACCAAAATACTACACTTAGCTGGATGACGGTTTTGATTAGAGGGTGGCAGCCCCGACTTTTTTTTTTAAACTCTATACGCGGGTTTCCGTATTTTTGGTGAAACATTTCGGAAAGTAACTTGAAAAAACTAATTGAAACCAAAATTTGCAAAATGAAATAATCAGCATCAATATAATACAATATAACCTAATTTAATTTACATTTATCTAACATAGACTAGTCTTATTTAACCTGATCTGATATAGCTTAATCTTATCTTGCATACTTTAATTTAATCTAATCCACTTGAACTTCGGATGTCTAATACACTGGAAACATGCCTTCGGTCTATCGCAAATGATTGATTGGGCTTCGCATTTTTAGGTATAGAAATAGCCTATATGCTACAGTCTACCATGATTTGGGCCCCAGCAAAGACGACTAATCTCAGTCCGTAGGCGGAGGTTTCGTGGCAGAGACTAAATTTTCCAACGGTATGACCAAAGATCCCTCCCTTAACCACCTTTGCATTCAAGTCGGCAAACACTATTTTGATAGCGGGACGGGAAGTGATCATCGAACAAATCGTCGTTCTCTTCTATCGGGGCGTGGACACAATTCAGCGAGATGTTGTTCTCGCTTTGATTCGAATCGTGGCGAGATGTTCGTCCACCGAAGTCAACGACAGTACTTGACGACGAAGTCTGTTTCTCACCACAAATCCAACAGCGAACTTGTGCTCCTTTACAAGCAAGCTGGTAGCATATGTCGCAAGCCTCGATGGGTTTTCACCTTGCCCAATCTACTTCATTTCTGGCATGGCGGTGTTATTATATTTTACTCTTCGGAGGACATCAACCAGCCGGGCAGCGGCATCTTGCACGTTAAGGTTTCGGATAGTCCATTTGCTTGCCCTCAAATCATAATCCGTAATACGTTACATTTGGTCGTCGTCAAAAGAGGAAGATGTCATCAGAAGCTTGTTGAAATTTTTGATTAGTTAAATTTTTTACATGGCGGCACTCAAGCCCAGCGTACAACCCGAGACTGAGACGTTTTTTAAGAATACATTTTTTTTATATATAGCAGGGCGCATACTCCAAAGCAGATGCCTACCTGCAGCCGAACTTGACTTTAGTGGGCCCTTAAACCGAGTATGTCGGTGTGGCCCCCATAAAGCTTCCTCTTTTTAAGCCGTGACCCAAAGCTTCGAACGGGTTGGTTACCGCATCTCGCATATGGGTTAATCATGTTGCCCGAGTACACGAATGCGGATGTAAGAGTCGAGTTTGAATATATATATACATCCAGAAGGTCGACTATACCGCATTGCGCTCTTGTAATCAAATCTAATTTAATGTAACCTTATGCAATTCTCATCTAATCTAGTAAAGTCCAATACAAATCTAATCTAGTTTAACATAACCAATTTGTAATCTAACCTGTTAAAATCTAATCAACTTGTTAAAGTACTTTATCAAATCTTATCCAAACTAGCCTAATATACTTACATCTGATCTAATTTAGTCGCATCTGGTAGAACTTAATTTAACGTTACTTTATGCAAGCAAGTGTAATGTAATATTTTCTCATTTAATCTGTTCAAATCTTAAGTGCTATAATTAAATCTAATACACTTGTGATCTGGTCTGATTTAATGTAATCTAGTCTAATCTGATCTAATTCTAATCTAATCTACTTAAAATCTAATCTAATTTAACGAAGTCTTGACTTAACTAATCTAAATTTATTCTAACCAAGGATTAAATAATCCACATCAAGTTTAGACTAATCTACTTGTAATCTAACCTAATATTATTCAGGCTAATCTACTATACTTTTATCTGATCTAATTTAATGTTATCTGGTCGAATTTAATTTAATATTATTTAATGTAAGCAAGTCTACTTTAACATATTCTCCTTTAATTTGTTCAAATCTTATGTGATATAATTTAATCTAATACACTTGTGATCTGGTATAATTTAATGTAACCTAGTCTAATCTAATCCAATTGCAATCTAATCTAATTAAAAGGGAATCTAACCTAATGAAGTCTAGACTTAACTAATCCAATTTTATTTTAACCAAGGATTATCTAATCCACATCTAGTTTAGACTAATCTACTTGAAATCTTATTTATTCTGACGTGATCTATTTGTAATCCATTTTGATCTAATCTTATCCAATCTAATCCATTTGTGCTCTGATCTAATTAAATGTAGTCTAGCCTTGTCTATTCCAATTCTAATCCAATCTAGGATTATCTAACTCACATCCATTCTAATTTAATTTAACGAACTTATAATCTAATCTATTCTGACCAAATCCACATGTAATCCAGTTTTATCTAATCTGGTCTGCTCTTATCTAATCCATTTTTGATCTTATCTGGGACTACATGTATAATCCACATCCGTTCTAGTTTAATTTAACATAATCCATTTATATCTAATCTGATCTAATATTATCAAATATATTTGAGTCTGTGCTGATCTAATATAATCTGAGTTAATATATTTCAGTCTGCTCTTTTCCATTCTGATCGCATCTTATCTAATCTACTTAAATGCAGTTTAATCTAATCTCAGCTAATCTAATTTAGTTTCGCCGCTTTCATATTGATTTTCATGTTTAAATTTTTAATTGATACGCCATCATTCACGATATTGTTGGTGATGTTATAATCATTATCGATATTATTATTCAAATCGATATTATTTCTGATGCGGTTATCGGTTTTATATTTTCATAACGTTATTATAATTACGAAAGATATCATTATCGTTACGGGTTTTGTAATTGTCATAAATATTACTAGGATTAATTAATCTTATTCTCTCATTGTAGCTTTCAAACTCAGACATGTTGCTTGACATTCAAGTTTGTGAACAGCATAATCTGATAGTTTGGGAAAATTAACAAGAAAGGAATTTCAACTATTATCATTATACTCGCCTTTGTCGTTTCATACTCGCCCTCTTATTCAGTTTTTATTATTTGTATTCTTATTTGTATTCGTTTTCCTATTTCCATTCCAAAAGCAACACTTGCGGCTTTTGATACAAGTAATATTCCCTTGAGCGGGAGGTTCAATATTTACTCTACCAAATGTCAAGAATCATCAAATGAATTCACTCGAAAACAATTTGTTTGTTACCTTTAAACTTTTCCTATTTTTCGAATCAACTTTTTGCCAACAGCAATAAAAAATGTTAATGTATTATTATTAATCGTCTCCCCAGGCTTCTGTAAACCACTTAAAGCATGGTAAACATTTTTTTTTCTACTAGATATTCAACGATATACATACATAAAAATTTTCATTTGAAAATTTCTTTACAAAGTTTGTCTAGGATAATAATAACGGTTTTATTGTCATCGCTGTGGTGTAATGGCATTTTTGTTGCAGCCGGATGGGACAGTGAAAAAAAATTTAAGTTTCTTAAGATCATTAAGCTCAACAAATGACTTGTCAAAATAAATTTACGTACACACACACACACACATACACCCACTCAAACCCCGAGCCAAGCACGCTGTAACATTCATGTAGTTACTAAAAAAAAATTCCGTATTATTGTCAGGGTAGAAATACAAATCTCTGGCAAACAAATGTAAACAGCTTGTCAACAAAACACCAAGTTGCTACCAGCCACCCGACTTGCGCTTTCCACTTCCCCCAGCTGTGATGAGATGTCGTTTTTTTTCTTCTTCTTGAAATGAGTTCTTGCAGTTACCCTGCAGTGAAACAGGCACAGCTTTCCAACAATAATTCTAGTTCATGAATTGGTATTTGATGGAGGTTGACATATCAGCTCGTAGGTGATGCGATTGAAGGACTTTTTACGATTGTTTACTTTTTGTTATTGTAATTTTCACGAAACTCACCCCTATGCAAGGTTGGTGGGTGAGTACGGTGACCTCTTGAAAGTATATCGATAAGCATACGCTCATGCAAAACGGGAAGGTTGAAGAAAGTTCTTGCAATACAATGCGGTTGCTTAGGGAACTATGAAGAGCGAGAACGGACCAAGGTACCTTGACTCAGAATTGTAAGAATTCATCGGAGACGTTTCTCAATACACACCTTTCCGTAGGAATCCCGAAATCGGGACCCGCTGGAGTCCAGCACTCACTCTTGAGGGTATAGTGTCTTCAATACGGTATGCGGAACCAAAAATAATAGTGTAGAATTTATTAAGGTGTCATGGTGGATTGCAAGAGTGCTATTTCTACGAAGGACTGCAGGTCTATCAAGCTACTGACGCGTGTGGTTAAGACTCTAGTAGTTTATTATACTACGCCCTGAGGAGATAGACGGTAGGGAGGGTTTCCTCAGAGAGTTGTGCTATCATCGCTACTATGGAGCCGTGTAGTTAATATGTTTCTTGAAGAATGAACCAAATGATCAGAATAAGAAATAACTGGTCTAAAAAAGTGGGCTATACAATAACCCGGTGGAAGAACGCGATTGAGCTGATATTAGAAATCCAACCAGTTAGCGGTAGGTTCAACATCTATATCGACAGGCAGGCAGACATTAAGGTTCTGTTTTCGTATAAGGGCTGCTCAAAGACCGTAGCAGGGTGCAAAAAGGCTTTGGGAAGGTTAAACGTGGCCAAAACTGTGCACCTTTCTTGAGTTCCGGGACAGAAGGGTGCAGCAGGAAATTAAAGGGTAGATGCCCTGCCAAATAGGGTATTCACCTAGAAGATTCAATTAGTGAGAAAGTGCCGATCGCACGAAATGCACATATATCAACAAGCAGATAGCGCATGGATAGTAAAGTGGGACTATAGGGTTGTACAAATTATACGATAATAAGTAAGCTTACGAGCTTTTTATTTTCTCACGATGAAATATTTGAAATGCACTCATTAGCATGAAGTGTCTTTCGAACAATCTCGGGTGACACAATAGCCCCGCAATCCGATCTTCAGATTAAAGAGCGTAGATTACAGAGAAGAGGCATCTAACATTCGTCTAATAAAATTCCATTAGGAGAAATCATTACACCAAATTAAGTCGGAACACAACAGAACCGAATTCGGTCCAAATAGTTATAATAATAATACAGTTGCCTCGTGTTAACAGAATAAGATTTATTTTTATTCAACTCGATTATTTCATCAAGTTTTAATGAAAAAGCATCTCATCTAAATGTAACATAAACGATGGGGTTGAGGTAAATTTTTAAGCGAACCATCGATTAGCTTGCAGGTTTTAATTACTAGCTGCTCTGGGAATGGAACTAGAGCTAGTTGGCAACTAGAAGCCTATTTGATATGCTTTCCTGCCTTAGCTAAAATACCGGTGGTATTTGCTATACTGAAGGTGGCGCACTCGTTAATTGGTGAAAGATGACGCGGGTTCCAAATCAGAGTTTGCAGCGACAGCCAAGCGGCACAAGAGACGCTGGAAGCCGGCCAGACATCTTCGAACATTGTACAAGAAACTAAGTTGAGGCTAAACTCTGTTGCCGCATGCAGCAAGCTTAAACTGATGTGGGTGCCAAGACACTGCTCTTGAACTCTCAAGACTAACGAATTGGCTAACTGCGAGTCTTTGGAATGTACAATTGCACCGCAACCGATTAGAGGGGTCAATCATAGCAGATACTGTCAAGTATATCAGGGATGACATGAATAACACAAATGAGAACCGACACCTGCAAAACAACCAAATGCTTTATGAATTGTCGGACAGGGCGGTGATGAAATTATTTCTTAGACAGATAAGGAAGGAGTTACGAGTCATATTACAGCTCGTGGTGTCATCAAGCCTGAAGGCTGAAAATAGCACAGATCATATTCTGCGTTCATTGTCCATACATCGACCTGCGTCTAAGATTCATTGAAGAGTTTTTTTTTTAAGATTTGTGAAGGAGATATGAAGTTCCATCCATCTCACCTTTTTCACTATCCCGCCTTTTTCGCCTGAGTGCTTTGAAAACGGGTTTCGGATATCCAACTTACCTAGGAAAATCAAACGAAATTCAAATGATTTTTAAATATGCTCAATAATGGGTTTTGTTTAGTTTGAATTTGAGTTTTCTATTCTCAAATTCGAACTGGTTTATAGATTGAACAATGTAGTGTTAAAACATATACCGAGTGCTTAAATGCAAATAACATAAAAAATGAATCAGTTGAGTTGCCTCAGCACACTGATAATATGCTAGTTTTCAAACAGTAAGTTTGACTGCAGGGTAGCTTACGAGGTGATAGCATTGTCGACATCATCACCCTGACTTCCAACACAGCATCATTCATAGCGCATAGGGTACAAGTGTGGGAAGTGCTGGCGGACGGAGAGACAGAGATAGAGAGAGAGAGAAAGTGAAAGTGAAAAGTGTATTGGGTCGCAAGTGTCTTGAATAGTGTTGGCGTTGATTGTGGTCGTGGCTGGTGCTACGTAGGTGGCTTGTCACTGCTGTTGACAGGCTCACCTAGGGACATTAGCTATGATACAATATTTCAGTTCATATGATTTTATTTCGTCAACAAGCAGCAGAGAGCCAGTGAGCCAATGTGTTGCCAGTAATGATAGGGGAATCCGTTGAAGAATAACATTTTATTGAAATCTTATTTTCATAGCGAATTTCAATTTCAATAGTACGAAACGAAATCAAATCAGTTTAAATCGTATGCACATTTTATTGACATTTATGTGCAAATTTTAGCAGGTTTTATGTATTCTCATTTTGACAGCATATTTCATCTCATTTGCTTCTTCACGTTTGCATAGCATAAGGGATCCTTATAACAAATGAATGTATGCATTTCTATAGAAAATTTTGTATGAGAATACAATATGTTATTATAATGCATTGCAAAGCAAATAGAAGCATGCGACTGTAAATATATATTTAGCCCAAGAGAAACATGATGAGCGCGTGTTACATGCAAACTCCGGAATTTCTAACTCGCTTACATTTACATAGAATAAAAAAACAAGCGTCTTCCAATTGTGTTGTGAATTTTAAATCATAAATCATAAATAATTTAAAATCCAATTTATTTTTTACCTTTTTACATTCATCTTCTTGTTAAACACATTTTCGTTTTTTCGATTACTTGTTGTGGGAATACCAACAAGAAATTTTTGACAGACAGCCAGCCAATACACCAGTTGAAGTTTATCGCTTCGACAGGCAACTGTTTTGCTTCTGAAGTCAAAGCAGCTGACTAACAAGTTAACATCTTTTCTTAACGGTGTTTAAAAAAAAAAATAGTTTTTTATAAAGATCTATGATTAATTTGATTACATTCGCTTGTCCAAATACATCAAGTCTGCGCTTCAGAGCGCTATGAAATTTAAAGAATTTGCGAAGCCTTTTGCATGCGGTTGTAAAAATTTGACTCCAATGCAGAATTATAAAACGACTACATATTGGCATTTCATGTCATATTTTGTCGTCAAATATTTGACCAAATGAAAACCCAGCATTATTGCCACGGCCACGCCGTTAGTTCGTTAGCTCAGTAGTTTGAGGTTAGTGCTATTAAAAATACCTCCATGTTTTTTTTTTCTTTTTGAGTGGAGTGCATGCCAGAGAAACTAAAAAGAAGAACCATAAATGAATGGCTGGAATGTTAAAAAAAAAAACCAAAAAAGGCATGAAAGAATTCACAATGACATGAATTTTCCAATTCGAATGCAAATAGAAAGTGAAAATGTTAAAAAAATAAACAATTTTTACATTTTCAACGCTTAAGGAGAAGGGTGAACAAGGAACACCTTATATTAATTCACCGATGTTGATTTAGTTCTCACAGCAGTTTGACAGTAGGTTTCACAAACAGAGGGCGCTGAGATAAATTAAATATATGTAGGTTAAGTCATGAACTTCTCGGTAACTCGATTTTCAAGTTACATTTTTGAAGGGCGAAATTTTGCCAAATCAGGTGGATTGCCGAGATAATTATGATAATTCCAAAATTAAGCTTTGATCTGGACGTGGTATTACTCAGTAGAAGTAAGTCCTATTAACATTACAACAATGTGACAGTTTGTGAGTGAGTGTGTGAGTTTGTCTGTTACTTTTTTCCGTTCGAACGTCAAGGCTAATTTTTGTATTACTTATTTGGCACATAAATAATATTTTAGTTGGAATAATATACGGAGGACGTTGCCACCTGTTTAAAACGTCACGTGCAATGAAATAACTAGGTAAATCGAGTATTAAAATACATACAACGACTGGACTGATTAGGATAAAATTTGCCACATACATATGTACAATAGTTCATAACTTGAGTTAGCCAATAAGCTATATTTTAAAGGGAGTTACCACCTTTTCAAAACGTTCAATATGGTTAAATTTAATTTATGTTCAAAAACCAATATTGTAATATAGTCGTCAAAGGAAAGAAACTTAATAAAGTTTCATATCAAAAAAATTTTAAAAGAAGGTTGCCACATGCTTTAAAGTGAGTCCAGTTAAATTAATTAGTTGAAAGAATTTTACTTTACGGACATCTAACGAAAAGACAACTGTTAAACCTAGTTTCAAAAATATGTTTGGTTGGGGTTGCCACGTATTTAAATAGTTAAATACAATTATAATATTAAGCTATATTAAATATTGCAATACAGGCGCTAAACGAAAGAAGAAGAAAGTTTAATTTGGAAAATTTCTGTGAAAGGGTAGCCACTGCTTAGAAAAGTAAATTAAATTAAATTATTGAGTTAAATGAACTATGAGGGAATAATATTCAAACGAAATAGGCTTAATAAGGGTTAACCACAAAAATTGGTTTAAGTAGAGTTGCCCCCTGTTTAAATTGTTTAATTTAAATTAAACTATAAGCTAACTGAAAATATGACAAACCGTTGTTGAAAAGGGTTGCCACGTTGAGGCATCGGAAGGGATATAGAACTGAAATTATATGTTCTATAGGAGGGCTGCCACCTCATTAAACATTTAAATTCTATTAAATATTAGATAAGTCAAGCATAGCAATAGACATGTGAAGCGATAGAGACTTAGGAGGGTTTAGGTTAGAATGGTGGGGAAGGAAATTAATGTACAATTAGGAACTAAGTGCTGTTAGTCTAAAATGTTTATTTTTTTCTTCTAATTATTCTTAAATTTTTTCGCTAAGTTTTTATAAAACTTGATTTCGTAGTATATAAAAATCACATACTTAAATCGAAATTGCAAACTTTGTACAAAATTTATAAAAATTCCAAAAATATTCAAAATTTTTAATTGGAATTTTAAAAAACTTTTGGGTATGAAATTTTGATTTTAGTTAAAGATTTTTGTTGATATAATTTTTTTTTTTAATTTTGGGGTTTCCCATATTTTTTGCCATGCAACGGGTAGATTTTAAATAAGTGCCAGTTCATTTTTAAAAATTTTTGTGCTAACGGTCTTGTCAATTTTTCATGCGTCAAAAAAAAATCCAAGAACAAAATTTCTAAAATTTAAAAAAAATCAACTAGAATTTTGAGGAAAATCGAACTTGCACAATATGCTGAAATTGAATGTCCTACAAAAACTACATACCCGAAAACTCTACAAAATTCCAATTAAAAATACAGAGAATTTGATCAAATTTTTTCGAAATTTTATAATTTTTGTGCAAAGTTTGCAATACCGATAGTTTTTTGTTTTTGTCATTTCCAAACTTAAGTTTCATAAAGAATTAACGCAAAGAAATGATCACAAAAATGTACTCCATGATCAAATTTTTTGTCTTAGTGTATATTTAAACTAAATTATTTTGAAAGCAGTTTATAACAGTGTTGCCACATTTCCAAAATTTGAAAGATATTTTTTATTTATGTTAATTAAGCATAAAAGTGTTAAATTCATTTGAAAACTAGTTTAAGTCTATGATTCTATCGAGATACATTTTCTAGCAGAGTTGCCACCTCCGCATACTTTTAAAAATTTAAAAAATAACAAAAATCATTTAAATCGGAGCATCAAACTTTTTATAAAATTTATAAAAATTCCAAACATTTTCAAATTTTTTAATTAGACTTTTGAAAAGCTTTCGGGTATGAAATTCTGTAGTATTTGCAATTATAGCAAACTTTGCGCCAAGTATAGAGTGCCTAAAGATTTTGGTTGATTTTTGAACTTTTTTTTTCTGAAATTTCGGTCTTACCTCCTTTTTTTTCCATATAAAGGATATTAAATAAATTCTCATTCATTTTTAAAAAAGTTTGTGTAGACGGTCTTACACGTTTTCTGCCTTATAAACTGCATGCGTTTTAATATGACGTTTCCAAGAAAAAAATTTCAAAAATTAAAAAAAAATCAACTAAAATTTTCAGCTTCTTCAAGCTAGCGCAATTGATAATTCTTTTTTTTAAATTTTTATAATTCCGTAACATTCCGTATATCAGATTGAAATTTAGCTTATAACAAAAAAATGGAAACTTCTAATTGGTAAAATCGTTTTGCTACTTAGGATATTCACAACAATAATTGGCAGATCGCTCATCTGCCAATGGCAAAAAAGTACCAGCATTCTAGCTAACATGAAACAGGGATAGATTTCTTATTTTTAGAAAATAAAAAATTAAAGACAAAAAAAAACATAAATAAAATGTTTTACCTTTTTTGAAACTATTTACTTTCTATTTTTTTACATTCGAAATCATAACTTTAAACCGAATGCCGTGAGACCGGAGCATATGTACTATGTTGGCTGTTTTTTCCGGCCCATTTTCCACACATCTCATAACAAAAATATTGAATTTCACAACTGCCACCACAACAACGATTAACTTGTGCTCAGTTTATCGTGTAAATATTTAGGCCATTATTTTGTAAATAATAACCAAAGTCTAAATTTATTTAAACACCAAAAGACTTTGTGTAAATTACCCAAGCTAAAATGCGACACTCGACGGCGCACTAAACACAAAGGGGCGCCTAACAGGTACGAGCTGTAAACGAATGCGAAAATGATAGGTATTTAACTGAGGGAGGGTATGCGGGGGTCAATAAATACTTGGTGGCATTTGTGTGACAACAAAGCGGAAAATGTAATCCTTGTTAGTGAACTTTGCTCTCAGGCATTTTAATTACCGTTATGACTGTTTGGTGTATATAAGTAAGTACAATGGTTTTCGTTGTGCCTTTGTTTGCTGCTGTCAAAAGCACGACTTCATATTTTGGTTATATTCATTTCTTATTTAAACATTTCCAATTCTCTTTTAAATTTGAAGTTATGCACTCTACTGGTGATTAGCATGAGGAAGGTAAATTAAATTTAAAATTATGACATTATTTTGTTTTTCAGAAGTGATTGGCGCTTTAATTTTAGAATAAGGGCGTTAAAGTTGTATCCAAAAATGCGACGTTGTATTGAGTTGAGAAAAGTTCAACTGATGCAAAGTTCTTGGGATGCTTTTAAAATTATTCTCTAATTACTGCTTCTCCGAGACTGTAACTCACGACCTAAAGTGGTTCAGCTTAAGGCCAAAATTCAAAAAAAAATATACATACATATCTACATATTTAGTTAAAAAAAATATAAATCCGGAAGACGTTTTCCTGCCTATATCTATTTATTGCCTCTGCATATTTATAGTAAGTGATGTATTTACTTTTTTAAAATGTATCTATTTATTTAATGCAACCAAAAAATCAAAGCTAAATACTTTAATTTGTAATAAATATTATATTGAGCCAATATCTAGTAAAACTTCTATATAATTTAGTTAAATTCGATTTTTCGTGCGTATGGCAACCCTACTCAAAATATAGCTGTGTAAATTCTCCCCACCGATGTGAAACTTTTGACGGCCATATTTTAATATTTATAGGTATATAACTTATGTATAATTCAATTCAATTTGACTTTTCAAACCGGTGGCAACCCTCTTTCAGATATAGCTTTGCACCCTATACTCGTCAAGCCAACCCATTTGACACCCGTAATTTAAATTTAATTGTATGAAATAACTTTTGTATAATTCAATTAGTACGACTTTTAAAACAGTTGGCAACTCTATTAAAATTTTTTCTTAGCCTAGGCGAACATGAAGTTATGCAGACAGTTTCAACGTCCATAGAGTTCTAACAAAGAATACTGAGAATGAGACAAAATATTAAAACTTTTTAAAACAGGTGGCAACTCTATTCCAAAAAATTGTTGAGCCTAAAGCTTCTTAAATACCTGCCATTTAATAGCAATATTATAATATTTGAATTGATATGCATTATTAGCTAATTTTACATTTTTAAGGAGGTGGCAACTCTTGTAAAACTAATCTTTGATGTAAGTGTTTTTAAAGTGTTTTAAAATATCTTATTCAAAATTTAAAAAAAAATTTAATTTTGCAGTTAGGTGCCAACTCTTTAAAAAATAACCAAGCTTCCCAAGAATACTTCTCCTACAATTTGTGGTATGCGTAGTATGAAGAATAATCTGGCTTTATTTTTTATACACACATACATGTAGCATATAGAAAATCTTTCTTGTTAAAAAAATTGCTGATTTTCATACGAAAAATATAAAACCTATATATCATTTTGGAGGTAGCAACTCTTCTATAAACTTCTTTCGAAATAATGTTTTAATATATAGTATACATTTATATTTTTTAAAGTATACTAGAGATATTTGAATTTCTCTTCCATTTTAATTAATTTGTATTTAATTTTTCAAAACAGTTTTCGACACCTCAATAATTTCTGCTAGACTAACGGCAATTATTAGCTAATTGGACGTTGGTTCCCTTCGCCGCCATTCTAACCAAAGCCCTTCTAAACCTCTATCGGTGCACAGCTCTATTGCAATTTCGAATTTATTCTATAAATAATTTAAATTTTTTTTTACAAGTGGCAACCCTATAAAAATATTTTTGAAATTAAGTCTTCGTAACCCTTTTGAAATCTTTTGACATCTTTGTATAAATACAATAAATACAAATAATTTCAGTTACCCTATCAATTAAATTAAGTTATAGGTTAAAAAAAAATGGCAACCCTTCCCAAAAAAGTTTTCGTATAAAACATGTAATTTCACACCAGTTTGAATATTACAGTGAAATTATAAGTTGAATTAAAT
This sequence comes from Anomoia purmunda, assembly GCA_951828415.1. Classification (NCBI taxonomy): domain Eukaryota; kingdom Metazoa; phylum Arthropoda; class Insecta; order Diptera; family Tephritidae; genus Anomoia; species Anomoia purmunda. The sequence goes on from OX639993.1 coordinate 24,704,432, forward strand.
TAATAATTTTAAATAAATGGCAACGCTCTTTGAAAAGTTTTGCGTTAATAAGCTTCTTAATCCTACGATTTATAAGTAATATTCTCTTTAGCTTATGAATACAATTTAATTACTGTTTTAACCCTCTTACAAAATTTTTCGAAACAATCGGTTTTTAACTCTATTTTGCTTGACTTAGTTATATTTTTTAAACTTAAGGCCAGCCTCTCCAAAACATAGCTTTAAATTTAAGCTTTCTTTAAGCTTTTAGTTAGGTATCCATATTCTAAATAATTCAGTTATCTTTAATTAATTTACTTTTAAACAGATGGCAGCCTTCTTTCAATACAATTTGGAAATTAAACTTATGTTTGCCACCCATTCTTCAATATTTGATTACACTTGTTAATTTAATTGAGATTAACCTTTTAGAAATATGGCAACTCCTTTCAGAAAATAGCTTATGGTTTAATCAAATTTGTGGACCTTTTAGTCTGGTTCAAATCGCCAGAGCAGAATTCTTGTAATTTTATTTAACGATTCATAAGTTTTAACCTGACGTACGCAACTATGCCACAAATTGGTATTATTATCAGTTATGGTTTCACTCTTTCCTAACATGTGAAAATTATTGCAAAATATTATCCGCCTTCAGTTGAAAATAGAAAAATTCACATTTTGACTCATATCTTTGGGAACGTATTTTCGTATTTAGTAAGAAAACCAAAATGCCCCAATTCTTTCTTTTCTGGCTAGAAATTTATCCCTACGATATTGAAGTTTATCACCTCAAAAAATCAAAAAAAGGAAATGATAACTGTGTGCGATAATTTTATGACAATTCTAACCAGAATTTGCCAACATTTTCTAAAAGTGTACGTACCTATTTAGCAGTAAAACATTGAACAAGGTTGCCATTTTTTAAAGTGAAAAAAAAAAAGTTTAAAGGCATATCTGAGCTAAATAAAAGGTTTAGAAAATATAGTAAAATTAATTACCACCTAATAGTGTATTTCGAGAAACCTTCTAAAACGTCAATTTGTTAAGTCGTTAGAGGATTAAAATGCTCAAAAAAATTATTCGGCAGAAAATTTCGCTGGTCACAGTCAAAATGTCCACAGAAAATAAAATTAACATTAACAGCAAAAGTTAACAGAGCTGTTATCTAATTTTTAAATGAAACTAGTTGTTATTTTATTGTATGTAGAATTCGGCACATAACCGTACACAGATTTTGTCTGAGAAGAAGCCTAGTGAAATTTTCTAGCGAATAATTCTCTGGAATATTTGAATCCTTTTACGATTTAAAAAATTGGTTTTTGGAGAGCTTTCTTGAAGTGAGGATCAAAGCGATACTTTTATGTGGGAGCTAACGGATTAGAATGCTCTGTAAAAGTTTACCCCTTAAATTTTACTTCATAGGCCCGAAAATGGAATTTTTAGTAGACTATAAGAAATAACGTAAGCTACCTACTGCAAATCAAGCGAGTGTTTTATTACTGGATCGGCAAAGTACGGGCTGGTTTCAGTTGTAATTTGCTCACCATTGGGATTACTTTGAGCCATATCCCATTGAGGGTTAATTATTACTTAATTCAAAGTATAATTAAATATTGAGTGCATTATTTTGCCCGAAAACTTGTCCATAGTTTGGAATACTTCACTAAAAACAAGTTCTATATTTATATGAGCTCTCTACGAGTTTTATCTATTCTTTGTTTGGAAACACTTTTTTTTTATACCATTTACTATTCTATGGTCCATAAATTCGATTTTTTATTTGCCCACTAAATTGCCATAGTCAATAAAGGTATCTCTTTTACCAGCTTATTGACACTTGAAGCGCCGCCACACGCACTTGTTGGCAAAATCGATGCTCTACGATAAAAGTGGTTGGTGTGTGCGCTTCCATAACAAATTATAGCTCATAAATATAAGAGAAAATCGCTTCATTATGCGTTTTTGTTATGTTGCCATTTATTGCGTTTGTCACATATTTGCGATTTTATTGTTTCATTTATGGCTAATAAATAATTTGTGCTGCCATAGTGGGTGCGTTATCGCAATGATTAGCCACCTACTGATGCGACGGTGCGTTCAAATTCAATTTCTGCCATCCCCACAACCATCGTTGGCTACCCGTTACCAGTAAGTACTAGCACGCTACTCTGATGATGATGACCTGCTATCGTGTAGCTATACGCCCGAAAATCGATGTTTGGCGCGTCAATATCACCCACTTTGCGCGGCTCTGCAAATTCCTGCTGATGTCCGTCGATTACCACATCGAATTGGCAATTTTTCGACAATTACCCTTAACGAGGCAATGATTCGGCACAAGCTTGTGGTTGAGATGAAAAAAAGCAAAAATAAACAAATCGAATTTGTGAACATATTCATTACATACGTACGTGCGAGTACTTATGTTTTAAATGAATGAATGCCATTTGAATTGACAGTTTGCATCACGAGTGCCAATTACGAGGATGCCTGTTGCTTATTACAATTCGTCGCATACATACAAACAGAAATAACAGACAGAAATAATGGGATGATAATGACGTTACAGGAAAATCAAAAGAAGGAGGATCATTTGGTGTGCCCGGGTTTGAATTCTAGCCGATGCCAGTAACATAAAAAAAGTAGCTTCTATTAATGGTGCCCTTTCGGCAGGAAATAGTAAATCACCGAGTGTATTATTGCCATGAAAAAACGTCTAACTAAAATAATTTGCCGTTCGGAGTCGGCGTTAGACACCACCAATTGTTCATGTTAATTTTACGATAACCATAGTGTTTAATTTTTAAAGAGCAATAATGCTGTTGACAAGGAATTGAAAAAGTATATTGTATGCTAGCGATGAGCACATTTTCATTGAGATTGATTGTGCATCTCTAACTGGAACATGTCATCAGCTGATTGTATCTACTGCTTTTCACCACAGTCTTTGGTGGAATTTTTTTGTGAAAAATTTCTCTAATTGAAAGTCTCAAATTTAGTGGCATGAGATGAGACTGGGTTACAGAATAGCGGTATATAAAATTGAATTGGCTAGCAAACTGCATACTGGTAAATTTTCTTAAAATTATAATAAAAAAAATGAAATTTTGATGAAGTGTTGTTGCATTTTTATACATAAAATTTTTAGAAATTTTTAGACCCTGATTCAAATGGTTATTTTCGCGTAGCCTGGATTTATGAAAAAAAAATTTGAAAAATGTTTCGTGAAAACCGTTGCGTCTATAGTGGAAAAATTTTGTGAGTCACTGCATATAAAAAATAGTAACATTGTACATATATGTACATATGTGTGACCATCTATATATCTTTTCATATGTATAATAACAATGAATAACAGATGTCATAACTCGAGAAGAGCGTGAACAACAAAAAACAAAAACGTTAAGAACTCGCGCATATCTTATTTATTTTAGCCGCGTGCCATTGTCGACCCTACTGTGAATGTTGTAGGTGCGTTTGTGATGACAGCAATATTTATTGCTGCTGTCAGTTAGCAAAGTGGCAACAAATCAAAATGATTCTAACAACAACTACACAAATCAAATAATTGTTACAACAAACAATCATATAAGTTAGATATGTAAACAAACAACTAAGCCCTACAATATCTCAATTGAAATAAAAAAATCCGAAATGAAAGAAAGCGACTTGCTGCTTCTTTGTAAACACACAATATTTACATACATAACTACTTACATATATTCGTATATGGGAATACCTTTTAAGATATTAGAATATAGGTGAACATGCGTCATGTGTCAAACAGAATTTTAGCTTTTGTTCAACAAAGGCCAAGTACGTACGTACGAATATAAATAGATTGATGTAAAATGTGCGAGTGGTGGAGAATGCGAGCGCAAACTTTAGTAATATATTCAATTGCATGTCATAAAGAGGATGAATTTGCGATATTAAGCAATTGCGATATGAAGTACACGTAGCAAATGTCAAGCTGACAAATCAAAAATAAAATTTTTTTTTCTGTCTGTGGGTGCTTTTGGAAATGCGCAAATTACTATGGAATTAAAGAGTTTCACCTTGTTAAATCTGTCAAGAATTTGAGGTGAAATGAGAAATTTTATGATAAATCAAGAACCAAATCGCGAACAAATCAATTTCGGCTTTAAATTTTATCGATAATAATTGAAAAATGTGCTCTCCCATAACCTAGCTGGAAATTGCATTTTGAAATATTTGCATTTAATTCGTTTATTCATTGATTTTTTTTTTGACTCTACACTTTTTCTAACTGTATTTCAGAGAAACGTAAAGGCGTTTCAGAAAACCACAAATCGATTTAAGAAAAAGCCAGATCTGTTTCAGAAAACCTCAAATGTGTTTCATAAAACTACAATTCTACTTTAAAAAAGTCCAAATGTATTTCAGAAATGGTTAAATGTATTTCAGAAATAGTCAAATGTATTTCAGAAATAGTCAAATGTATTTCAGAAAAATTTAAATGTGTTTCATAAAACCACAAATCTATTTTAGGAAAATCCAAATGTATTTCAGAAATAGTCAAATGTATTTCAGAAAAACAAAAGTAACAGCAAAACAGTGTTTTTTTAAAATAAATAAAATAGAATTCAATTCATTTCACTACCCAACGGCAATGGTTTCTTTTGTTTGCTGTATTAAGTCTTCCAAATGTAATTATAAAAGTGTTTTTATTACTCTCGGTCCATCCACTGTATGCATTGCCACATACGTTTTTCTAAGTAAAAACACATATGTTTCTTTATTTTTTAAAAGAACCCTATCTCTTTTCCATCGACCACATACCTTTATTCCCACTCAATGAACGATTATAGCTACTTCGTCACAATATTTTATTTAATTTTATTTGCTTTAGAATTGTCCATTTTTTGAAACATACTTAAATTTGTGTGAAATACATTTGGACTTTTCTGGAATAAATTTAAAATTTTCTGAAATATTTTTGTAGTTTTGTGAAATTTTGTACCTTTCTGGAATACATAAAATATTTAAAAATGCACACAATCTCTCAACATTTTTTTCATTTACCAAAGAACTAAGCTGCTCTGCTGTTATGAAAATACCCAAGTGCTTAATTGATTCGTTGCCAATAGATTATTTATGAACTACCTATGGAGTTTTAAAAGTGAAAAGAGATGAGAAATTACATCCTCCATTTGGATTTGCACACTCGCGACAAACCAAAACGTCAAGTCGTAGGTGTTTAGTGTTATGACTAGCACCCCCTAGTACAAGGGGCCTCCCCCGTGGTGACACTTGGCAACGCCATGGCGGCTAATTCGAGCGGTGACCCCTCCCTGATCCTAGCATCTACTTTTCCCATCACATCTAAATCCCTGCCAGTTTTCTCCTCCTCTTTTTCAGGGCCGGATCAAGGTGTCACACGACCCTGCCGAGGATCAGCCTGGCTGGGGGCCCTATAAAAAGCCCAGTCATGAACGCAGTGCTCTGGATATCGGGCGACCTTCGCAAACTAGTTTTAAATTGTGTAGATTTTGCATAGGTGAAAATATGGGGTTTTGGTTGAAAATTAGATTTTTGCACGAAAACCGGCTTTCGCTCATGGTCTGAATGTAGTATAAGATTGCTCGACGGTATATTTTGAGTATTCAAACCTTTCGAGATTGGAATGCCATATGGCTTAATAAGTCCATAACTTCGGAAATAGGTGTAATTTTTGTGTAACTTGTGTAATTTTATTCAGCTTAAGGACAGCTTTTATTAAAGAATATTTTGAAAAAGCGACACAGAAGTGACAGCTGCTTTCGGAGATCACGACATCTCCTGAACAGACTTCTTTCTCTCTAGATTTTTACCAGCGCTCGAACAATGGTGCACGAAATCTCGTGGCCAGCACTTAAAGGTTGCGCTACGCTAATATCGTTTTTACAACAATAGTTTGCTTTTTCATTATCCCTATTGTCAACTATAAAGGCCATATTCACCACGCATGAAAAGTGAAATTCACTACCTCAAAATGATGAGACATATTTCATTTCGGTATTGTAATTTTGGTTCTCGATGAAAGTTGTTGCATGTTTTATTAATGTATTTCAAGTTTTAGTGAATTTTAATTCGACTTGAGAAATGTTTGTGCGCACAGTTCCAAAGTGAATAGAGAGTTCTGATTAGCTTCCTCATTTCCCAACTTCCAAAGCATTCTCAGTTATTTGTCAATCATCAAGCGCCATTCTAGCCGACTAGGTTTTTGTTGAAAATCTTAGAAAAGGGATTTATGCTCGTCTCTTAAACAAATCAAATATTTTTTCACACCAAAAGGGCCGTTTAAAAATTTACACACAATCATTCAGCTGAGTCTGTGCCTTCGGCAAAACAAAAACGTATCACAACAAAAAAAAAAGGGCAGAAACAAAACAAAGACGCGACCACATCCTCGTTTAATGGTCGGCTGCTTGAAGCGAAGGTAAGTAGTATGAATCATAAACCAATTGTCTCATCCGGTGTACAATTACAGCAACAGCATCGAGAAAGTATACAACTGAAAAAAATAAGAACAAAAAACGGAAAAACGAAAGAAGCAAGCGAAACAAAAAAGCGAAAAGCAAACTTTAGTACGTGCTTGATTAACTTTCGTCTATTTTGTCTGAGTCAGCTGTCGGGTTGGTGGGCTCAATGGCACGTGGAAACTAATAAAAATTATGTACAAAAATCTTCTGTTTTTTCTTATAACTATATATTGACATGATCGGCTACTTAGTACTTTAAGTAGCTTGTGGCATAGCAGGAGCTACCAGCTGATTACGTGTAGGCTGCGGCTCTCATTGATGGCAGGCTAAGATTACTAGGACACTGACAGCTTGCAGTGGGTTGGTTAGGGTGGCTGAGTGGGATTCAAAAAATAAAATTTCTGTACCGAGCTCGCCCTCGAATAATTTTTCTTTCTTACTTTGCTGTGTCAGCGACGTAGATACGGCGATACGGCTGACATGAATTTGTTTAAAAATAGCGATACTACTTAGTGGGTGTTTAAGAATGCAGACGTAATGTTTGTGGTGTCCTTGTAGCAGTTAATTTTTTGCGACCTTTGGTGCACAAGTCCCCCAAACATATTTATTTATTTATTTATTCACCAATTAAAGTACAACTTAAATAGATTACTAAATACTAAGGCTTACATTAAATAGCTGGTATACAATACGATGAGATCCATTACTCATAATTCAAAAAGTGTATCACCATATTCAGTTTTGAATTAAAGGTTTCTCGTGAGTTAGAGAATATGTCCAAATTTTTACAAACTTGATTAGACTGTTTTATATGTACAACGTATAAGCGGTTAATTAAGACTAAAATTCGTCCTGCGATAAGGTAAATGGAACATACTGCTGGGTCTAAGGGTACGAGGAGAGCAGTTAAAAAATATTAGCTCCAGTAAGAAGTGGCATTTGATATGATTCGTCACTATGTCCCTCATAAACATTGCTGGGGAAATTTTTCCTCTCTCGCATTTCTAATGTTGACAATGCTAACAAAAGGCATCTACTTTTATATTTAGGCCAACTACAAGGCCAATGAAGGCAATTAATGGCAAATCTAGTGAAACGTTTCTGAACTTTCTCAATTCTCAAAGAAGGCCCCATAAATGTAGAATGGATTGCAGGTGATGCTGCAATACACGAGCTTCAATCTGACAAGAGAAAAATACAAAATCTTTAGCATAAAAATATCCCGGAGTCCCTTTGAATTCCTCTCTACGAAGCCGAGCATAGACCTAGACTTCGAAATCATAAAGTCTATATGTTTCGAAAACGGCATTTTCGAGTAAATATGACTCCCAAGCCAAAAAAATTGTATATACCCAACGATTTTATTTTCAATAAACAGTACTCGTTTATAATTGGCTTTTATTAGAGAGGTGGGCGCTGCTTTTCACCGAGTTCTATAATTTTCGAATTCATACTTATAGGGCTGAAATGAAAAGTGTGTACCAAATTATAAAGTACACAATACTACAAATTATAAGGTACACAATATTACATTTCTGTTTTTTTTTATTCGCAAATAAAAATTATCGGATTTGAAACCGTAAGATTTGGCAAATATTTTTATGTATATCTATTGAAATTACCGAATATTTTATATGAAAACAATAAAATAAGCATCTGCGATGCAATATAAATAGTTTTAACTCCCAAACTTTAAGATTTTTAGTTTAAAATCTTAAAACGGAGTTTCTTAATCGATATGGTTTAAAATTTTTCGAATTTCGGAACATGGCTACATGTATCGAGCTATAGTTTCTTGAACAAAAATAAAACTCGCTTTTCGAGTGCTATTTTTTCATCCTGAATTGATTATTATTGTGTAAATTGTTACTTTTTGAATGAAATGAGTAATTTTTAAGAATCTTTTGAGTTTTATTTCTTTCATTCTTTTTTAGTTATATTTTTTTAGCTCTTTAATCTCTCAGAGATAAAGAGTATTTAAAAAAAAAATATTTTTTGTCAGTTCGAAAAACTTCAAACGTCATAGCGGCTTTCTAATAATTGTTTGGGGTATTTTTTCTTTGATATGCTCTCGTTAAAGCTGCAAAACTAGTTTTATTTCTGATGGATAAAAAACGTTCAGAAATTTAGTTTTACTTGCGATCCACAACGTATAACCCAAAATATTAGTCTTTACCAAACAAAATTAAACTCATACAATAGCTACTATCTACATTCCAATATTTCGTATAGCTAATAAATTTTACCTTTGAAAAGATGTCAACCATATACTAAATTTTTTTAAATAAAGTTTTATCACACGTCTTTCGCTTGACACCCACAAATGTGATTTGACTTTATTGTATTTAACTTTTTGCAGAAGTGGCAACACTCTTACAAATATTTTTTAAATAAAGCTTTCTTCAACCTTTTAATTTGATACTCATGTCGAAAATTTCATTTCACGTATTAATTTTTTGTAAACTTCATTCACTTTTAAACAAGTTGCAACCTTTTTTCCAACCATTTTCAAATAAAGGTTGTGGTGGTTGAACTAAGTTTAACTATAAATATGGAGCTATTAGAAATCTCTACTAAAGTGGATTTTTTCTACATATTTTTTTTATGTCGAAAGTGGTATACGTAAACTTTTGACATCTAAGTCAAACTATATACGCATTCCTGATCGCAATTGTAGTGCAATTTTCTAATGTCATCAATATCGAACCATAAATATAGATTTTCTATTCTAGCGTCATATGGCGGATCTATTTTGCGCAAAAATTCATCTTGTCGCCTTGTCATATGTATTTGAATTTTCATCAAAGTCGAAATCAGAGATTTTCGGAATGCTCGACTGTAGCGCCACCTTCCGTACAAATTTTTTCATTCAATCACTTTCTACTATCATCAATAACGGACATAGACGTGGATTTTGTGGATAACTCGATTCTAGCACCATCTAGCGGATCTAATATTTCTCGTCGCAGTCGCATTACAGTACTGTAATTTCATCATAATTGGATTATAAATACAGAGTTTACGAATAACTCGCCTCCAGCACCACCTAGCGTATTTATTTTTCTTAAAAGCATTTTTTATTGCACCAGCCCCATACTCTTCTAAAATAATCACTTTCGGACCATAAATATGGATTATCTGAATATATTGACGAATGCGCCACCTAACGTATTAAAATGCAGCCATTTTTGTAATGCGAGTTCAAGAAAGGTACTGCCCAAATTTGATTGAAAACCGTTTACCAATTTTTGAGCCAAGTTGTAACATTTTTGTATACATATCTAGACATATACATATACTTTAAAGGTACTTCCGAATCGGTTCAAAGGTACGCAAAACGAAATGTTTTCTTTTTGATATTTCAAAATATAATGCGTTTTATAATTCCGACGGAAAAATAGTGCCGATTTCTTTGTACACCTTTTATGAAGATTAAATGGTATTATAACTTTAGTCCGATGTTTATAATTATAAGAAGAAGATGAGATCCCCAAGTGTACTAAAATGATCAGGCCCACGTACTGATTCGATTTAGCTATGGCCGTCTGTCTGTCTCTTTGAACGCAAACTATTTTCAGTTTAAGCGGTATCTAAATGAAACTTGGCAGGCCGATATATTTCGATAATGTATTAATTATTTGTCGGAACCGACCAGATCGGACATTGTATAGCTACTATAAAACTGATCGTCCAGATATGGGGGTTTTTATTATAACTCCTACATCAAGGCAGCTAAGAATATGAAATATGGCAATTATTTCCCATATTATAAATGACCTGTGTGTAATGCAATTTATTAAGATTGGATAACTACAACTTATAATTTCGATTAACTGATTATTCAGGTATGAGGCTTTGCTTTATAACTCCTACACTATAGCAGCTAAGGACATGAACGCACTTCTTTCACTTATAATTAAAAAAAATTATACAATAAAAATGAGCTGGATGGGGTTTCTACAACTTATGGCTCCCATACAACTGATTGTTCATATATGAAATTTTGCTTTAGAACTCCATATATTTAGACAGTGAAACCCGTGAAATTGTGTAGGCCATTCACTTATCGAAACTTATCACGTTTACTGATACCTTCTGGTTTGAGAATTTAACATATACATATAGTTTTCATTGGTATGGGATTGAGCCAACTTGGGCCAAATTCATTGCTAGAAAATTTCCCTCACAAATCAAACTGCGATTGATTGGTTATTGACGAGTTTTCCCGCAGACAATATTATGGGAAAAACATATGAAACCTCCTACAGTGTCAATGAGGTAAGTTTTTTAGTTCCATCGCTTAGTATCATCACATTTCCAGATGTACATATCTTAAACTTTTAATTTTTCTAGAAAAATACAATTAATTTTACCATAGTTACTGTACTTGATTTTAGTGTATTTCATTTTGTGTGAGAAAAATAAATAGTGATTTGGCATTCAATAGTTTTTTACGCTAACAATGCAGTAGTTTAAATCAACATTAATTAAAGGTTTTTGGAAATTTTATATAGCGCAGTTTAATTGAAAAATAATTGAACAAAATTATGAAACAAAGTAAGGTGGTCCAAGAAATTTTTTTTCCGAGATATATTTCCAAAATTTTGTTCTCTTGCCGAAAGAGTTGATGCCACGTTTCTAATTACAAATTTAGGGGATGCTCATGAAATGTTTATAATTTAGTTTAGAGATATTTTTTTGTGCATATAATAACTATTGTAATTAATTGGTTAAGCAGCCTAAGAATATTTCAAATTTAAATTAGTTTTAAAATTTCAATTGTCATGCGAACAGTAGGCTTTTGAACATTCCTATAGGCAAGGGAAATGGAAGGCCACAACTTTTTCTTAAACCTTGTAGTTTTGCAGCAATTGGATTGCAAATTAACTGTGCTGGCCAAATCCTCTTTTTTTATTTGGGAAGATATTCGCGATTGAAAAAAAAATGAAAAAATGCATTTTTTTTAGAATTATTATCTCGTATCTTGTGGTATTAATAGTTTTCAAGATAAAAATTCTCATAAATTATATATTAATGAAAGGTATGAAGGCTTCGACAAGGCAGAAGGTAGAGCTTCTTTACTTGTTTGTATTGCAAAAAAAAAAAAAATAAGTATGCAACTCTATTGTTTTTCACAAGAAAAATGATTATCAAAATCGATTCAGTACTATTTATGAGAGCCAAAGTGTTACAAACATTATTCATATACCTAAGGAATATTGTACTTATAATATGATATGTCCTTATGGAAATGAATATTGTGCATAACGTGTCATAAATTATTTAAAAAGAAATATCTACGTTCGTTGTCTACACAAGCGGCTATTTAGAACATAACCTCAGCCGAATTTGAATGCTCTTATAGACTTTTAAAAATGGGTAGTAATTTGATTGAATTTTCGTGTCTCCACAGATTTGCGCTTTCAGTTGCTATTGTGCTTTGATTCGGAAAATACATCAAATACTTCTCCTCACACCTATAGCATTTCATTTTCTGCTACTAGTTGCTTACTAGTAAATAGGTAAATATGTATGTATCATATATGTATAAAATAACACCTCATATTTCCCATCCATTCATCCAATCAAGTTAGCGGGTAACTAAATCACTCAACCCCAAACAAAATCAAATCTTCATTTCTTCATTTGTAGCTAAATTATTTAATTTGCTCTCCAAATATTTTCTCTTTGCTTTGCAATTCACATTGAGACGCAAGTGTTAGGCTATTAATTTTTCATATATATTCTTTAGTTTAGTCACGGTTAGTGGTCAGCGTCTCCCCCTTTAACTATTGCGTGATTACGAGTATTATTTGTATTTCTTTTCGCTTTGTTATTAAATTTCTTGCGAAATTTTCATATTAACTCGCATTTCGTGTTTACTTTTACTGCTTCGATGCCTCGTATGTAAGTAGTTTCACAATTTTTGTTGTATGTTGCAGACGCCATTGTTTGTAGTAGGTGTTTGTAGTTGGTGTTATTGTTGAAGAAAATTTATTACTTTTCCGTTTCAACCCATTTTCTTTTCTGTATGAATGCCGGTTTTTTCTTTGTCTGTTTCCATGCTAGGCAACATTATTGTTTGTACCACTGCCCTTGTCGCGCATTTTTTGTAACTAACTTAACGCAAGGGGTTTTCTAAAAATATAGCATACTCAATACGAGTACGTGTGTAGTAAGTTGCAAAAGTTTCTGGTCTTAGATGTGTTGGTGTAAGATGTATTAGGGCAAATTTAAAACTACTGTTGTTATTTTTCATTTTAAAATTTATTTTATGAGTTGAGCTGGGTAGGGCGTACTTTATCCGGTAGGTTCTGGGTTCGAATCCTGACCTGATCCTGGAAAAGTGTTTTTTTTTCTAATAGCGATCTTTGGCACAGGCCCTTTTTATGTATATTAATATATAATATAATATAATTATAATATATAGAAAAACTCGGTGGACGTTGTACTTTTTTATTAATTTCCGTTTCAATATTGAACCAAAACATGCATTTCGGTTTCTTTCACATATACCTTGTGTATAATTTAACTAAATGGGATTACTTAAACACGTGGAAACCTTCTTAAGGTATAGGTGTGAACCTTGAGCTCGCTGTGGATCCATTTTTCACTCATATTCATATTTTATATACTTGTGTATAATTTATTGAAATTCGACTCTTCAAACATGTGACAATTCTCTTCAAAATTTAACTATACAGTTTCTCCCAGGAAAAACGAATTGTTAGAGATCCATATTTTCTATTTCTTATAACTTGTGTGAGATGTCTGATAATCCCAGCATAAAGTTCAACTATACCGCATCTGATTTCTCAAAATTTAACGAAAGCTTGCCTAGTTCGAATTGGTGTGATGCCCTCCATGGCAATGATGTTTCTTTTTGTTTTCATAACTTTTAAACTAAACTATTTGAGTTGTACGCTTCATGGCATAGCGATCGGTTAAAGCATTTAAAGGGTTTGAAAAAAAAAATTTCCAAATTGTATAAGAAATCGAATAATCCACTGCACTATTCTAAATTCCAGTGTTATTTAAAAAAATTCAATTGCTTAAGAAAATTCCTATACAGAAATTATATTTTGAACTTTGAAACTAACATAATCTTAAACTCCAAAACGTTTTGAAGATTGATCAAGGAAAAAAGTCTTGCTCCTCAGTCCCAGTCAATGTGTTCTATAATAGAAATTTCGCAAATTGTGCTTATGATTCCGCCAATCTCTTCACTGATTTTTTCTGCTCGATTTTCAAAAGCGATTTGGATTTGGTCAATACTTCTTCACCTACTTGGAGTGACTCGTCGCTAAATTTTGGGTCATTGCATTTATCAGTTGCTGATGTCATTGAGGGTATTAGTAAGCTCAAGCCTTTCTCTAAAGTCGACTCGGATGGCCTTTTTGTTTATGTTTATGTCTTGCTGATCCTCTAGCAATAATTTTTAATAAGTCTAGACAGACTGGTGCTTTTATCGATGACTGGCAGCTGACATCGGTTACGACTATCTTTAAGAGTGAAAATAAAAATGGCGTTCGTAATTATAGGCCGATCTCGTAGCTCTCAAAACTTTTTGATATAATTGTCAATGGAAAATTATATTTCGTGGTCAAAGGCCTTATTTCCATGAATCGGTATGGTTTCGTTGCGAAACGTTTTAAAGACACAAAATTGTTCATTTTCAATGAATTCTGCATTTCTGTTTTCAAAAAGAAATGTCAAGTAGATACAATATATATAGATCTCTCGAACTGGGTTTTCACTCTACGTTTTTTCGTAGATTAAGTCATAATAATAATGATATTCGAATATTCGGACTCCCAGCCCTTGTATTATGTAGGGGAGACCGGGGGTTGTGAGACGGGTTTTGTTTTTTGACAAAAAATATAATACGAAAGCCATTTTTCTGCCTGTACAAATTTTTAAATCATGATTCTGTGCAACTTCACTCAGACAAGAAATTCATTTGTTGAAAGTTTAGTACGACCTTCAAGTTTTGCCTGCCTGCTCAAGAGTTGTTTTTTTTTATGGATTTTCGCAATGTTCGGGGGGTTGTGAGACACAAATTTATAAGAATGAAAATGGCTTAATTTTATCAAAATTGTTTATTTTAATCTTTAATAAGGCATATTATGTGGTCTATAATTTATTCAAATTGAAAAGATTTCGAGGTGATAATAAAAAGGCAAATAAAAAGCAGATTAATTCAAAAAATCAAATATTCGATCAGTCAGATTCACAATGAATGCAGGTGTAATAGCCGGCTGTCAAATTGACACATTTCAAGTGAACAGGTCTATCGCAACTATTATAGCAAATCGAGTTGTTCCGGTTCAATTTTTTAGGCATAAGAGCTTTGAAAATGTTGTAAAAGTCGCGTTCATCTGCAGAGTCGGACATATTTTGAACCGCCATTAATGCCGAAGATTTTTTAGGGCGGCCGCGCCTCGATGGTAATGCCTTTTCTGTTCCTCTTGCTCTCTTTATTATGTAAATCTTTTGCTTTCTTTTCGCCAGATTTTCGGCGTAAATTGGCCACATTAACTTCTGAAGTCAAAATGGTGCTGCCCATTGATTTTGGACCTCGATTAGATTTCTTGATCGGAGTGTTGAGTTTCAGAGGACCTGCCTCCTGCAATATATGCTGAATTGGGGCAGCTGATGTGTTTGGTAACATCGATGTGCGATGTGCGATGTGTGTAAAATAAATAATTCATAACCTAAGTGTTCAAAAATAAAAAATTCAAATCAATCATAATTGATCATGTTAACCTTCATTTTTCGCACCAGTTTTCTTAAGTAGCTTCGAAACAAAGTCAACAAGTTTTTCATTCGAAGTGGTTGTGGGGTCTACGTTCGCTTTTTTCAGATTTGAAATGTAGCGCATCAATTTAGATATATCGATATTATATACTCTACCGGTCCGTTGGTAGCGGCTTTTTCTCGATTGCAACCTCTTTTATAGCAGCCACAAAAACATTGACATCAGTCGCAGGTTTGGCAGTTTGACTATACTTATGACGCACCATGATAACCAAAGAAAGAAATAACGATCATCAAAAACACTGAATCCATCAAAAATATTAAAATTATCATTAAACGTTTTAGTTGTGTAGAGAAACGCTATTTCAGGCTATAAAATTCAATTTAATGTTCCTAGATGACGGTAATAGAATGTCTCATAACTCCCCGAAAACGTTGTCTCACGAGCCCCAATAGCTATATTTTAAATATGGCTACTGCTTTACGGACGCATTGAATGTGTATGCAAAATTTGTTCCGTGTGTCAAAAGGCTACTCACCAAGGAATGCTTCGGATGTATGCACTCTTGCAAATAGGTTGTAAAACAAAGTCAAAAGACAGCAAACATGAACAGTCTGCAAAAAGACACAAAGAATCGGCATGAGCGGATCATTTGTGATGTGGATATTAGGAGATTGGAAACAAGCAAGAAGTTTCGTAGTCAGCTTGTAGATGTTGCGCTGTTTAGTTCATGGCTGGAAGCGCGTCTTACGACACCCCGTGTCTCACGACCCCCCGATCTCCTCTATCTGCTTGAATTAGAAGGACCCTTTTAAAGATTAAAAAATTTCTTTATAAATGAATTCAAAAAGATTCTAGTAAAAATGAGCGATTTTCCACTTTATTTTTCTTTATATGATTTTTAACATAAAAGCAAGGAGATTTCTTCTTACCATTGCATATTTGTGGGCGAAATTCCATAAAAACTTAAAAACGAAAAATTATCGCCTTATTTTCAGTCGTTTTAGTTTTCATATTAGTTTTAGTTTTCCGTAAATGTGAGAAGTAATTCAAAATAAAATTAAGAAGATTTTCTAGCGAAATTTTTTGAAAGCTTGCCCACTCTCTTCTAGACGTCGATAACATTAATTATAGGGTAACTTTTAAGCTCTGTGTAATTCATAGAATTCACCACCTAAATGAACTTTTCTGAAAAACTTGACAAGGCCAATTAATTTTAGATATTCATTTCTCTACCCTTAGTTAATTAAAGTATTTTGTTTTAAGCATTTTTGTGTTATTCCCTCATTACATTACAGCCAGAAGCTATACGCCTTATTAACTCATCTCATTCAGCAGCCACTTAACATAGATTTGCAATTTTGTTTAAAACTTCCATTCTGCTGTTAACATTTGCATATTCATCAATTCCTCATTTCATTCTGCAGCCTCCGTACGCCTGCTACGACTATTTACTATGTGCGCTACATTTACCCAAATTGTAAGGATTTCCTTGTTTTTCTTTTGCGGATGCATATTTAGCATATTTGTAATTCATGTGAAAAATCTTTCGAGAGCAGGCTGTTGCTGCCTTCTAGGCTTGAGAATTCTTTCCATTTCTTTTTTTTTGTTTTTTTTTTGTTGTTGCATAACTTACAGCCGCTTTTGTAATACTTTTCTGCGAATGGGCCTTATGAGATTCTAGTGAAATACATAGCATACATTTCTAAGGACAAAGAAGTGCTTTCTTGTTATGGTAGATAGAGTGGGGATGGGTGGGCTTCTGTTTAGCTGTCATAAGTCTGGTATGCAGCTGGTTGCTGCAATGTGCGGATTTGAATAAACCAGAGAACTCCCACCTGCTCAAGCTCGGCATATTTAATGCAGCTGGCCTTAGACTGGACCTTTTTGTGTTTATTTTTTTTCATACTTCGTTTTCGAGTGAAAACAGACAGAAATACTCGTAGAATTAAAGATGAGGGGCAGCTAACCTTTAGTTTTGACATGTAGCTAGATTGTTAACGCATTTGCAGAGATTATCTGTGTTTTATTTTTTGTTTTTGTTTTTGTGTTTGTCTTTTTTTTATGCGTCACATGGGAACCAAACCGCTCACCGCACGTTTTCACCACATTTACCAGAGATTTATGCAAATTTATTACATTCACATTCCAGTCGTGCACGAAATTATGACAAGCAAAACTTCAGTGTGCAAACAATGCTTGTGCGCCTAAAAGTATGCACAAAACAACTGCATAATCATAGAATTGTTCGAGACTCGAAGTAAGCTCACATCAATTACTATGAAAAAAAAAATACATGACAAGGCCATTTAAAGATAACAATAGCGGCTTTATTTCGCAAACAAAACAAAATAAATAAAAATTCGTTATAAAAATAAAATAGTAAAATGATAGGCCAATAAAAAATAAATTACCATAATTGAAGTTTTTCAAATATGTTGTATGTTGACATAGCGGAGCACTTCACTTGCTTATGCCATCAAATGCACGGTTATCAATTTTGCGTTAACGTAGGTTCGACTGTTTGACGTAGGGAATATGTTATGCCCCTTTGGCATACAATAGAAACTGCTTAGCTGCTTACTCGAACGAGAAAGAAAATTAATAACTTCGAGAGACGCAGCTTGCGCAGGGGAGGGTGGCTAAAAATGCTTATGGGACAACCTTTATTCGCATGATTGGCTGCAGACCTTTTTCTTTTGTATCCACTATATAAAATAACAGCTGTTCTTTAAATTAATTTAATAATTTGAAAATTTTCAAACTTACTTTGCCTTTTTACCCACTGCTCATAGTTTTTAATTTGTGAGCTCAAGGCCAGTGTACCACTCCTGATAGTTGTTGGCTTTTTTCCAATATACTTTTCCTCATACACTGCCCTTGAGTTCACAAATTAATATTATCGTTTAATTTAATTTAATTGACGTAAAAATTCGGAATCGATTACTCATTCTATGAAATCGAATCCAATAAAAACTTTTGCACCATCTGTGTCTATGTATGCTTCGCTGTTTCCAGCCAAAAATGGGGGAAAATTATAGGCCTAGAAAAATAACTATTTGACCGTAGAGTTTCAATAAAGTCGTGTTAATTTTGATAAGCATTTTAAAAGTCTTTCCATAATAATTATGACTAAGGCAAATATTTTAAATTATCGATAACTATTATTTTGAGACTTTTATTATAAAAGCATCCTTTACTATAAAAGTCTCTTTTACTATAAAATCATCTTTTACTATAAAAGTCTCTTTTACTATAAAAGTCTCTTCATAGAAATTAATAGTGAGAATAATTTTTAAATCAACAAATCACTTGTTTTATGCAACCATAAAAGTTAATCTTATATATAAAAACGTGCAGTTTCGACAGGGCCGGACCATAGGGAGAGGGTAGATAGATGAGTTGGTTTCCGAGAGCATGTGAGTAGGTGTTTGGTATGGTGCGGAGAATCTCGACATGCCGAACAATTTGTTTGGTATATCGGGGATGATTCTGGATAGGTAGGAGTTAAGTCTTCTACAATATCCAGATCTTAATTGGGTCAGAGTAGTGGCGGACTCGCGAGGCACTCTTCATCTGCAACTGGTGATGGTTGGGCTCCTATTGTGGGATTAACAAGGCGAGAGTCGAGGGTTGTTATGACTGTCTCCTTGTGGATGCTGCTTAGAACCCGTCGGTCTGATGAAGCTGGGAGGTAGCTCGTCGTCAAGCAGATGCCCATTTGGGCACCCCAGATCGGTTACACCCAGCAAGGAAGTGCTGGAAAAGGCCAAATTCTTTTCAGTTCCACAACTATTTGATGAAAATATACAGTAATTTGAATAAATTTCCTATATATGACGCTATATATTATATGTTGGAGAAAAAGGCGAACTCAAGCCCCCATTTATTATGCAAATACCATTTACCATATCTTCCCAATTATTTGATGTAGATATATGATAATCGATACATATACATACACATATATGATCATAGTATAAAGAATTTTTTAAGCCTAAGAGCACTGTTTAATATCAAGAAAGATATGTCTTTATTGGTGCATTAAAACAAGCTGGGTTTGCTAAATGGTATAACATCCTTTGGAAATTTAAATAACGTTTATTGATTACAATAAAAATAAAAATAAATTAGTATGATTTTAATGTACCACTCCCAATTTCCAAAATTTTAATTTTTAATTATTTCTTTCCTAAATTAAATTCCTTAAAAAGAATTCGCGACACGATTTAGTAAAATATTATATATATCTATATATATGATTTTTTATATTATATGATTTTTTGTAAATTACAATTATATGCGAGTTGAGTGTGGGTTTTGTCTGATTTCTATAATTTTCAGAATTATGCTTTCTGACTAGAAATGCAAAGTGTATGTTAAGTAGTGGAATTTGGTGAAGAAGTTTCGAATGCTCTAAGGGGGGCTATACCGTGGCCATTTTTCACATTTAAAATTCCATGTATTTCATTCTCAAACCCAGTCTTGTCTTTCAAATTTGAGGGTGTTACTCTGTACAGTTAACAAATATTGGAGCAACGTGTGCACCAAATTTGGTGGAGTTTGGTGGCATAGTTTTTGAGATATACTTAGTTGGTTTAAAGTGGACGGTGTCACGCCTATTACCAATTTTTTTTTTATTCAGTGTATTTGCTTATGCAACTTCATTCTAAATATTGAGTTTGAGTAAATTCTCTTAAATATCGCTTTGTTTCATTTTTGAAAATTACCGTTATAAAAGAGGTAGGCGTGGTTTTGAGCCGATTTAGAAAATTTTTGCATTGCCAAACTTGGTAGACTACCGTAGCATGGTTTCGTTTTATTGAAAATTCTAGAAATCACTTTAAAAGCGGGGCTCATTACTCATATAACGGTAATTACCAGTAAACCAAAATATATTATATTTTACTAAATGATTTCGTCAATTCTTTCAAGTTTGGTATAAAGAATTTAATTAGACAGAGAAATAATTAAAAATCAAAATTTTGGAAAATGGGTGTGGTACGTTACAATAATACGAATTTAGTTTCGTTGTTATTGAAATCAATAAACGCAGATAAAGAAAAATTTTCTTAGATATTGAACAGTGTTTTTGGGCTTAAAATATTATTTCTAACTTGATCTAAAGGAAATGCGTATATATCGAGTATCATATATCTACTAAAGGGTGTTTTTTTAAACATGTCGGTTTCAATAAAAAATAAAACGCATATAATTTGATGTTATGACCAAGATTTTAGCTTTGTTATAAAGATAAGGCATAGTAATTATGTTTTAAAATTGATTTCGAGCAAGTTACCGCCGCGGCTGGCTCGAATGAATTCCAGCCGGTTAGCCCAATTTTCGACCACTTTTTGCAGCAATTGGGGCCGTGTATGAGCAATAACGCACCGAATATTCTCTTCTAAGGCGTCAATCGTCTCCAACTTATCTGCGTAGACAAGCGACTTCACGTAATTCCACAAATATTGGAGACAACGCCACAATAAATTTATTGTTTCGTTGGCAGTATGGCATGCAGCGCCGTATTGTTGGTACCACAGATCGTCCACATCAACATCCTCCAATTTCTTCTTTTTTTTTAACGATACACAATTTGATCTAAGGCGCATTCATGTAAGTTGGTGTTGAGAAGGCAGCTGAGTGAATTCGCTTGTTGGACTCAATGTCAAAACTATGTATTTGTTGTAGTGCTCCCCGATGCTCACTGTCATTGTCATCTGCATCGAATAGTTGCGGATATAAGACGAATTGAAATTTTCTCTTTCTTATTGAAACTTTATATATATTATATGTTGGGCCCAGAAACGACATGCACTTACTGTAAAAATCTCATAGAGATCGGTTGAGTACTTTGAACGCGTATAAAGGACACACATTAATTTTTATATATAAGATTAACTTTTTTGGTTGCTTAATTGAAATAAAGGCTTGGTTGCGCTGGGTATTTAAAATTCGGTTGCCAACAAATTTAGACTCTTTCTTACAAGTTTTGTTTATATTTTCCACAAAGTTACTAGTTGCTTTCAATATCGCTGGATATAAGCCAATATTCCTGTGGTCTCAGGTCAAAATATTATGGTTCGCTACGTTATTCGAAAAACGCCATTTTTTATTTTTTTTCCCTGACCTAGGAATATAGATTGCTTCAAATTTGACTTTCAGTGTTAAAGCACAAATAATTGTATGGAGAAATAATGTAAAACCTCTGTTAGTTGGTAAACTCTCGAAAAATAAAAAAAAACCCAATTCGTCTAAATCACTAACACAATCTTTTTTTTTTTTTTTAACTTTTGCCTATTGAGTGAGCGTGACACTGTGCGATGTGCTGTTAGATAGATAGTAGAGGGAACTCCATCACACAGTTGCAACAGCTGCTATGCGCCAGTTGATTCATTCAACACACAACCAAATTGATTTTTTACCGTCATTGCTATTTGCATAGAAAAAAAATATCTACATATGCCATAACTTAAACGAATGATAGTGAGATATTTTGATGTTAGCTGTAGAGATATGAATGTCCTTGTACGGAGTAATAGGAAAGAATTTGCGTGCTTTGCATAGCAGAGTATTATGGGAAATTTATTTAAAGCACCATGGCGTAGACGATGAAAGCTCTGATGGCACAGCAGTCATGCCATGGGTGATGTTGAGATGCTTACCGTTCTTACAATATAAAATACAAGCAAATGAAGATATCTATGATGGATAGTTGAGGTTTATTAGCTGAGCTTCGTGCGTGGAGTTTGTTGGATAGCTACATACGTGTCTTTCAATGGTATAAATAAGCAAGCAGATGGCTCTATGTCGCTGGAGAATTTTTATGCGGGTTATATATGTGGAGTAACTTTTATTCGAAATATTAAAAAATGAAATTAATAGTTGAAAAGTTTGAAACGATTTATAATTGGATGATAGTAGGCAAATATTTTAATAAAGCTCTAAAGCTCTTGCTCCCATCTACAATAAAAAGGCACTAAAAGAGTTAATTACTTTTTTTTTGTATTTACTTAAATTCCTTCTTTATTTGTATTTATAGTAATATGTAAAAGCTGAATTTTAATACTTTAATTCATGTTAATACAATTTGAGTCCCATTCATATTGCCTTTGAAAATTCATATAATAGATGCATGTCCAGAAGCGTAACTTAATCTTATGAGAAAAAGAAATAAAAGTAAATAAAAAAGGGGGTAAGAAAAATGAAATTATATCTTACGACTTTTACTTTGACTCTTATATTACTAAAATATTTAAAAAAAATTTATGTTTGGAAATATGAGATTATATCGGGCCCAGTTTGGCACAAATTCGAGACTAGTTCAGGCGTTTTTTGGAACTGGTTCCCAAATGAACTCGAGCGAGTGCCGAAATGACACCAACGTTTAACGACATTGTCCACGAAACGGTCTCCGAAAAGGTCTCAAAATAGTCCGTAAATAGACCGAAATAGTTTTGATAGTAATGATAATCTATTAGCATAATAATTATCTTGATATTAAGATAAGATCTCTAAATTTCCTATAAAAATATAAACAACTTCATCGATTTTTATAAAATACAGCATACCCGGAGGGGAGCTTTACAATCGATGTTTTTCGAGGACGAATTTTCACTGCTAATTAAAGGAGGACATCAAATAATTACAAAACATTTGGCGCGTTAAAAACTAACTAAACTAAACAAATATTTAAAAAAGTGCTAAAGAAAATAACGTAAACCATTCTTCACTTAAAAAGGCAATTTAAAAAATATTTCGAAAACATATAAAAGTATAAAAATAAGGACACCAAAAACAAGACGTAATAACCAACAACACAATGGTAAAACGTTAAGTGGCGACGAAAGCAGTGAAGAATAGAATGCAACTAATGAAAATTCAACTCTAATTATTGACAACTTGAATGAGTAATTTAAGATACAAAGTAAACCAATGAGGAAAATAAAAGAGACAAAACAAAACATAAGTGAACTATTGTTGAATGAAGAAAAAAATCGACCGAATAATTTAAGAAAACAAAACACTAAAAAAAGTGTTGAGATACACAACCACTCAGTTAGTTCTGCCTTTTCTAAACTGAATAAAGAAGCATAATACGGAAAAGGACTTATCTTAATTTTGCGCTTCCAATTGGGGGCAATTGGAAAGACAGAGAAACTAGTGGCACGCTATGTTTGAGTCGCGTAGCCAACAACTTTTTTTGATTTAAATTTCAATTCCAATCTATTAGTTTTTGAGTGTAATAATCTTATAGACTAGACTCACAAAGTAATACTTATAAGTAAATAATTACGACACTTAAAAATAAATACATTTATTTTAAGAATACAAACATTTTAATTCAGATCTTGGAAATGAAACCCCAATAATAAGTTTTTTCAATATTTTATTGAACTCGGAAAGTCCCCAATATGTTGGAGCTATGCTAAAATAATTAGCTCTGCCAAAATAGAGTTAAGGTGGATATTGAGAACGCAATACCTTGTTCGGTAATTTAAATCCTATCTGCTCAAGGAGTTCAGGGCGTTTGATGAAACCACAAATCACATCGTAAATAAATATTATTGATTGAATAATTCTTCTACGGATATGGATCCAAATTTACAACAACAACAAAAAAACAATGCGGGACCTTAGAATATCTTCTGTAAGACCTTACGCGGCAAGAGAAAAGGCGTACCAAGAAATGAACCTTCAGCATCTTTGCACAACGCTCACACAACCTTGTGGTTCTCCAGAGCTCCGTTCAAATCCACTCGGAAAAGATGGAAAAGCGTTCCACCGCCTATTCAAGGAAGGGCTAGATGCCACAAATCTTGCTATAAGAAATGGAAATATTAAAACTACATCTTATACATTATATAAAAATTTCGGGTCACGATGTTTGTGTTCGCCTTTTTCCGAAACGGTAAGTATGCGAATATGTCGCAAAGTATATTTTATGCTTGGGAGAGGGATGCCACTTGTTTGGAAAGCCAAATTATACACCAGTTGTAAGAAATATTAACATATGGGTGCCATGGGGTTCGTTTCTATGAGGAGAAGGTTTAGCGGCTAGCTCTAATTTTTTAAGAAGGTTACCACCTATTTGAAAAGTCAAGTTGAATTAAATGATATACAAGTATATAAAATATTAATATGAGTGTCAAACGGATCGTCCCAAGAATGATAGAAAACAAGATTGCGCCTTCCGCGTTAGGAGCAACTGATAATGACTTAATAAAACCTAGACAATGAGAGAGCAAAAATTCTAGAAAAAAAGAGGAAGATAGGCAAAAAGCGATAGAACGATTAAAAGTAAAATAAAAACAAAGCTCTTTTATTTCGTCAGTGAATGGTTGAATGTTGTCAAATCGACAAAGAGAGGACTAGCGGTCCGTGTAAGGCAAAATCTTCAATTCTATCATTCTTGGTTCATGTCTGTATATTTGAGACAGTTTTCATCTGTTTGCAACATAAATTTGAACTTATGTGAGAGAAACTGAAATGCGATTTCTGTAGTAAATAAATATAGGCATCACAGCGTATGCTCATATATAAAAAGGTCCTCTGTGTCGGCATGTAGTTTATAGACTCAAAAGCTGCTATACCGATTGAGTCCAAATTTAAAGGATGCATTTGCAAACAAAACTTCGGGCAGGTGACGCTGCTGTCGAGATATTTCTATAAACCGTACTTACAGTCCGATTTTCTTCAAATTTCAAACATTATTAGCCAAATACATAAATATAAATATTTTAGTAGAAAATTTCACGATAGGTGGCGCTAGAGCCGGATATATCTTAAAACTTTATATACATTCCGATTGAATTTAAATTTATATTATTTATAAGACACATAAATATAAATATTTTATTTGAAAAACTATCCGATAATTGGCGCTAGGTCCAACATATCTCTAAAATACATATTCACAGTTTAATTTGATTAAATTTCAGTAAATTTTTTTGTAGGGTGTAGCGAAGCGCGCTGGGTCAGCTAGCAAAGGGTGGTTAAATTTTAAGGGCCGATGTTGATTTTGAATAAAACACAAATTATTTTGGAAATTATTGTAATTTCTTTTTATTATGATAATATGGTGTGGTTCAATTATGTATGGAACAAAATATCGGCCAAATGTCTGCCGCGACCTCGGCGGCACACCTCCATCCGATGGTCCAAATTTTCGATGGCGCTGAGGCACAATTGAGGTTCTATGCCGTTAATGTGCCGAATTATCTCACCCTTTAGCTCTTGAATTATTGTTGGCTTATCGGCGTATACCTTTTCTTTCAAATAACGCCAAAGAAAGTAGTCCAACGGTGTCAAATCACATGATCTTGGTGACCAATTGACATCGCCACCACGTGAGATAACACGGCCATTGAATTTGTCGCCCAAAAGAGCCATTGTTTCGTTGGCTGTGTGGCAAGTGGCACCATCCTGTTGGAACCACATATCGTCCACATCCATATGATCCAATTCGGGCCATAAAAAATTCGTTATCATCTCACGATAACGAACACCATTCACAGTAACTGCCTGACCGGCCTCATTTTGGAAAAAATACGGCCCGATGATGCCGCCAGCCCATAAACCGCACCAAATAGTCCATCTCTTTGTGGGTGCATTGGTTTTTCGACAATCACTCTTGGATTACCATTCGCCCAAATGCGGCAATTCTGCTTATTGACGAATCCACTGAGGTGAAAATGTGCCTCATCACTGAAGATGATTTTCTTCGAAAATGCACGATATGCATTTTGATTTGAACGCCCATTTTCATAATAAGCCTGCATAACTTTAACACGTTGCTCGGTTGTGTATCTTTCTATGTTCAAATTGAGTTGGTCTGAAATTGAGAAATGTCAATTGAAATGCAGAAAAAAACTTCACGTTTTGGTGTGGTTCACATTCAACATCGGCCCTTAAAATTTAACCACCCTTTATAAATGACGTTTCTCAGCGTACTAATCACCGCAATGTATGTATAAAATGTATTTAAAAAAGAAAATTTTTTTATGTTTTATCAAGAATAACTTTACTGGCACAAAAAACATACAAATTTCATATGTGTGAAAAGTCTCACGCGAGGGTGGGAAACGTAATTTAATTTTTTTTGAAGAGAAAATGAAGGTTAAGGTCATCCGTATAAAGCAGAAGTGTTGTCGACGAGAAACAAAGAACGCAGATTATAAAGAAGTTGTATCACTCCCATCGTTCCTGTAACATCAAATCTCGTACATTTTCACCATACCAGAACTAATTTGACGTGATATTAGAATCTGCTTAGATTCAGTTGATTTCTGGGGTGGTGAAATTGGACGAGAGTTCTTGTCACAGGAAAAGCAACACCATACAACTTCTTTGTAATGTACGTGGTTTGCAACAAAAAAACAAGAATAAATGCCATAGATAAATAAAACAAAAAACTACGGGTTCAAAAAACTCCCGAGCAAGCTGCGAAATAAGAAGAGGTTAATTTGGCGGCAACAACCATGCAACGAAAATCGTACAAGTAAGAAGCGAACCATTTCAAGAGGACTGAGTGGAAATGAATTTGGTATCCCTGCAAAACTAATACGGCCATGTAAAATGACACTGAGCAACACCATCAGCTCCATCTTTTATAAGTGTGTGCAACTACTGGCGTATGCCGATGACATCGACATCATTGGTCTCAACAACCGCGCGGTTAGTTCTGCCTCTTCCAAGCTGAAGGTGAACGATGGCAAAACTAAGAACCTCCTGTCATCAAATAAACAGTTAGCGCATTCGCGGTCACTGATGACAGTTTAAATTTTGACAAATAGGAGGACTTTGTTTATCTTGGAACCAGCATTAACGCCAACAAGAGCTACCTTGGGCTAAGTATGCAACTACGCAGTAAATACTCGACGGACCAAAACCACACTCTATAAGCCTCTCATCATTCTTGTGCTATTGTATGGCGCAAAAGCAAGGACGCTGCCAACATCAGGTGAAATGACCCTTGGAGTGTTCGAGAGAAAGATTCTACGAAAGATTTGAAAAGATGAACTTTATAACGTGAGTTACATTCGGCGGCTACGTTGGCTAGGTCATGTTGTACATATGATAGAATATGCTCCAGCCGTACCCGCTGGTGGGGGAAGAGGAAGGCCTCCTATACGTTTGAAATACCAGGGTGGAGAAGAATTTGGCTTCACTTGGTGTCTCTAGCTGGCGTCAGTTGGCAAAACGGAAAAACAACTGGCGCGCTATACTGAAATCGGCCAAAATCGCTTAGGTGGTTATAGCGCCAATTAAGAAAAAGAAGAATTACGTAGAAAAGTAAAAATAGCAAATTTAAACTTTATAAACTTACGAATAACGTTTACATTTTATCTGCAAGCAAGCGAGACGCTCACACACACCAACACACACTCCTTCCTACGCACCTAATTTTATAAAAGGCCGCAAACAAAACTAGAAAGTTTATTCTGAGTAACGGCGATGTTGCTTGCACGATTTTGGTATGTAAATGCCAACATATTTCAAAAAGCACTTAAATATGTATGTAGGAATGTAGAAGTTGTCACGCATAGGCGCGTATCACTTGAGAGCACAAAATTTTGCAACTACAAAATAACAGCTGCAATGGCTATAGAATTAAATTTACTTGGCTGTCAAGATAAGTTGGATGGTTGGTGGCTGTTTCGTAGACAATTTGGCGCCATAAATCAGTGGCACAGCTGATACGTCAAACAACGGCATGCTTGTATGCGTGTTGTTGTGTGTGTGTGCGTGTGTGTGAATTACGCAAGGTGCCACCGCAAATACCAACAACAGTATATGAAGCCATTGACAGTCATAGCGGAGCTCACAGCTGGCATCCTTTTATGACCTCTTCGTCTTTCGCACACTAAAACTTAGAAATGTTGAAATTGTTGTTGTTGTTGTTTTTTTCTGTTTAATGTGATAGCGCAAAAACGCGAAATAGTAAGTGCGACCCGCATAAGTGGAAAATTTTCGCAGATTTACGCTTTGCCGCTGCTGCCGCATTGTTGGCGCGCAACTCAGAGCCGCCATCCAGCTCTCGCTTTTTTTTCTACTACCATCACCCAAGCATTCACTTTACACCGCACACAAAGTTATGCACATTTTTATATAGAAAATACTTGCTTGCAGAACTAATGTAAATGCAAAGGACTTTTAACTGCGATGATTGTGGGATGGCTGCGGCGGCTGCGACAGCTGTGGCACATTTGTTTTTCACTTCTTAGCCAATTTGTTGAAACCGCTCTTGCTGCATGAACTTTTCTTCTCGCTATACTATACTCGTACTTATATTTCTCTTCCAACTCTTACCATTTGTTTCTTAATGTTTTTTTTTTCCAGCGTTGTGCTTATGTGTAAATGCAGTCGGATTGTTTTTGTAGCATGCAGCTTAAGGTACTATGTGGCATGTGGCGTATGTTGCATTATTTTCTTTGCGTATGTGGTGCGGAATCTAAGCAAGCAACGCTGGTTCAGTGCAATTTCACTGGATAATCTCAGGTGATGAAAAAATTTCAAATATTTTCAATCGGTAGCAAAATAATAATAGCAGATTGCAGGCAGTGGGGGCATATTTGTTTGACACACAGAATTAGTTGGTACATATGTGGAACATTTGCGGTTGCGAGGCGTGCAAAAAATTCTTGTGGATCATAGGCAATTTCAGTTGCGATAGCAAAATCAAGGATTTTATGATGTCTACAAAAAAGGTGGAGTATCAGGTAGCGGAAGTTTCGTAAGATTTGAAAAATGATGTTCAAAGTGAAAAAGTAGATGCTATGTCTGAGATTGACGTCATTTATAAAGGATTGTTGTTTTTTACGAAAATAAAAGAAATTTTAGACACTCTATTCTAAGCTACAGAAATATCGGAGTGTTTTCTTCACAAATTAGTTCTTTTCTGAGCTACAAATAAATGAGCAATTTTTCTATGCGCGGGTGTGAAGCGTGAAGAAATTTATCGAAAATAATTCAAGTCCGCTGAATTTTTCGTGCTCTAAGGTTCTTTTGCAGTGATATTAGGAGGTTTTTTGAAGTCCCATCCGATTATTTGTCTGTTGTTCAAAAGGCGAGGTCATTAATGAAATTTGAATGTCATCCCTTGTCAAATTTGCTTTGGAGGCAAGTGGAATTCGTCAAATGGTTTGCGTGGAACGAAAAATGACTCTGAAAATGGCACTTGGTCTCCCAACCAAATTTGGTGAGGGTTGATAGAAAATAGTTTAAATATATATCAATTCTCAGACTGGTTTTATTAATATTAATTTCGGCAAATTTGGCAGTTGAGGTTCGAGAAAAGAGACTATTTGTGGTTAGTAATTTTTAAGGTTGCCAGACAACTTTATTGGCGAATAAGATTTATCGCGAATTTTTAATGTGAAATTTTGCTACTTTAAAGAACACTTTTAGTTAGCGTAAACAATACATAACGTAGGATGTTAAAGAAAAATATCTACTGGGAATTTGCTTTAAAAATGCATACCTTTCCAAAAATCGAATTAAACTGTCAACATTTTCGTGCGATTATTTTTCACAGTTTCCCAGGTGGATTAACGGTGTATCGTTAAACATTATACGGCGAGCAAGCACTATCTGTAGGGACTGTAAAAAACTGGTACAATGAATTTCATCCTTGCGAATAATTCGACGCATACTTCTGATTTCGTTTCATGAAATTTTGTTGCAGCGGACTTGTTGGCGACCACTTTTGACCAACTTTTTTCCGTGGCGGCTGTGAGCCAATTTTAAACATGTAATGAACTTCGCTTTCAGCTTTTTACTTTTCATCGACAGACGAAAATAATTCGAATAGTTAATTCTTTTGGGCCTGTTCAACATTATCCACCCATATTACTCATACGCCATGTCGCGCTTAACGCACTCTGTTGTTTCAGCAAAAGTAGTAATTAAATTTACATCTCTGGCAGTATTATAGAGTAACTGAAGCCGTAATTTGACAATTTGGGGTACTATCAATTTTATTGATTTTCACAGGGATCATAACGGTTGGAATTGTTATAAAAAAAATCATGATTTGATCGATATTTTCCTATTTTTATTTTTTCTATTTCATTTGTTCGATATTTTTAATTTTTAATTTTAATTTTTTTTTATTTTTTCTATTATTAATAATATCAACAACTGCACTTCATATAGGCTTGATGCTATTTCGAATCAACTGATTAAAAACGTTGATCTCAATATTTCGGACATTCTACAGCATTTATTCTCCGGAAATTTTCCTGATAATTTGAAATGTGCAATTTTTATTTCTTTATTTAGAAAAAGATAACAAGAAAGATAAAAATAAATACATATCAATTTCATTACTGCCATTAATTTCAAAAGTTTTTGAGCAATCACTTAAAAACAGAACTTTGTTATCCCTTAGTACCGATACATAGGTTTACGTTTTTTGACGCCCAGGAAACATTTGTATTGAATAGATATTTTGCAAAAACTTCTTTCTTTGCAACTTGATAATTACATTTCATGAAAATTAATAAATTCTCCACACAAATTCCATGTGCTGTAAAAGTAAGGCATGCGAATTTTCTAAACATGAGAATTCCGCAGCAGCTGTCAACTTTTTGCTGTGTATTTTTACTGGTACGAATAATCCATTCTATTTCGCGAATATGTACCCTACAAGACATTGCTGAGCAATTCAGACAAAAATTCTAACATTCACAGTGCGAAAAGACCACCTAAAATGCTCTATCAATTAGAACAAAATTTAGGCGATGTCGCTATGATTTTTTCTTTCTCATAACGACTGGGTATGCCTTTTTAATAAGATCGCAGGTGACCCGTAGAATTAAGATAATAACCTTTTCAATAAAATTTAGTAATCAACCTAAAATGAAAATATCTTCAGTAAAATTAAGAAAAGAATCCACATTTTAAATAAGATCTAAGATTTAATAATAATTATTAACACCTAAAGTTTTTTAAGTAGATTATAGATAATTATGTATAATAATTTTTAGTATATAACAATAAAAATAAGTAACACTAGTAGCCAAATTATGCGTAGTATGGCACGTGCCATTTCATGAGCATTAATACAAGTTTTGACAGATAAAGACATTTATTTTTGAAAATATTTATTGGCAAATCATATTTTATTTTTGAAATCATAGTTTATTTTTAAAATTTTTAAAACTTTATTCATTGAAAACTTCTGGAACAATAAATAAGTAAATTAAAAATTTTAATTTTGAAATTTCAATACTGAAAGAACAATTTTCATAATATTGCACTAAAAACAATATAAAGTAGATTATTCGCAAAATAAAATCTTTAAAAAATAAAAATATTTCCTTAATAATAAATTCAATAAGATTCTATAAAAATTTAGAGGATCTCCTTTTAACATAAAAACAAAGAGATTCCTTCTTACAACTGAATATTTTTAGACAAAATTCCAGAAAAATGAATAACCAAGAAGTTATACCTATTTTCAGTCTTTTTCCTTTTCAATAAATTTGAGAGAAATTCAGAATAAAATTAAGCAGATTTTCTAGCAAAAAGTTCTTCAATATTTTCTCCCCGCGTTCTAATTAGACTTCAAGCTTTTTTAGACGTCGATCTCTTTAATTATAGATGCACTTTTTAGCACTGTGTACTTACAATTTTTTTATCAGTTTCTAATAATAATAGCGCATTTCCAAAATAATTTTGTTTTTGTTGTTTATTAATGATCACAACAATGAGCAGTTAAGTTATCAACGCTATGTCAATTGTAAGCATCAAGATGATATGAAATTGTCTTTAGTAGAAAAGCGATAAAATATCACACAAACAATGACAAAGTACTCATTTTTTGCCCATGACCCAAACAAAAATGAGTACTTTGCTAACCACTTTTGTGATTAGTCATAATGATAATATGAGCACTTAGATGATATTTAGCTGTCTTGCAGGGTACCTTTTGTTTACTCAAAGCGAAGCTCGCTCGTATGTGCGTTTATTCCAAATTACCGTTGTCTCGCTTATTACAACACAATCCATTGTTATTGTAATGCTTTGCAGGTGTTATTACAACTGTTGTAATACTGCAATACTGCAATGCTATTGCAACTCAAGTCACGCCAAGCGTTGTTGTTGTCAAGTTCATTAATCAGCATCAGTGTGACGTGCAGAGTGCAAACACAGACACAAAAATACAAAAATTACAAATGTATTGTAATAAATTTGTCACGACTCAAATAGTAAAGTTTTACAATACAAGTGCGCGATGTAAAAAAATGCACAAATCTATGGTTTCAAGCATAAAAACCATAACACCACTGCAGTTTTTAAACAACGTCTAATTAGACTGTGGCGGAAATCAAACTTTGCAACTATTTTCACCAAAATAAAATTCAAATAGGCTCTTCGTTGTTATCTGGTAGGATTTTTACTTCAGTTTTCAAGTTTTCTGAGTTCATAATTTTGTTTAGATGGAAAGGAATGAACTGCAATTTAGAAAGCAAATTTTTGACATTACATACAAGTTTCAAACAAACTTGATGAAAAACTAAAATAATCGCAATATCGGTGCCACAAATTTTAATTGCGAACTTTAAGGAATATAAAACGGGTGTACCACAATATTCCCAAAATCAAAATCCCCAAACACAAAATCCCCAAACACGAAATCCCCATTTTCTGTGTGAAATACATTCAAATTAGGTTTAAAATCGCCGCGATTTTGTATTTCACACAAAAAATGGGCATTATATATCCGACATTATTTCCCAAATTTAAACTCAAAACAAATTGTAAGATGAATACATAAATATTTAGTAGGTAAATGAAAATAAAAGAAAATGCAATACATTGTAAAGACTTATGAAAATTGTCTACATGAACTTAAATAAATAAAACTTCATTGTTTTTCAAATTAGTACTCAAAACAAATTGAATAATTTCAGAAATGTTTGTATTCATGTACATAGGTAAGTGTAAATTGAAGAACACAAATTACTAATAATAATAAGCTCAGGACATTTGCGTAAACCGTAAATGAAAAATTAGATTAA
This sequence comes from Anomoia purmunda, assembly GCA_951828415.1. Lineage (NCBI taxonomy): Eukaryota > Metazoa > Arthropoda > Insecta > Diptera > Tephritidae > Anomoia > Anomoia purmunda. Next base: position 24,737,680 of record OX639993.1, read on the forward strand.
GTCTGAAACGAAGAACATAAATTACATACTAACAATAAGTTTTGGACATTTGCACTATAAATGAAAAATTATAATATTTCTTTATCAAATTAGTTTAATACAAAAGATGAAAAGACAAATACAAGTTTTAATTGCACAGTGAAATATTGTGGGATAGAGATGTCGAATAAGATATTTTATCTAAATTCGCCCGATTTGCAACCACTTTTTTAATTTTCTTGAGACGCTCCATATTTTTTTTTTATTTTTGCGTATACCTGTGCCTGATTGCATCTCTTCTGTATTTGATTTTACTTCAATCAGCTCTTTCCCTAACTGTTTTATATTTTCATATACGCCACATTCTTTTTTCCCTACAATTATTTTGAGCCTACGGTGCCAAGCTTCAATAGAGTTTTGAGTGCGCGGAAAATTGCCTTTCAATGAATCCGAAACACACCAAAATTTAGGGTTATATTTAGGACCGCTCGACTTTGTATTTGCGCTAATATAATATTTTTTAAACCAAACACTTATTTTTTTAAAGTCACTATCTGTCGATCTGGCATTCAGTTCATTTTAGTAATCTGGCACACTTTCGGGAGGAACAAATGATAAGCATTTCAGCATACGGATTGACATGCTGAAACCTTCATCATTGCCGTATTTTTTAGCAAGTCTTTCATTTTGTACGCGTCTCCAAATAATCTGGCCGAAATGGAATAAACATCCCTTATACTGGGCCTCAGGAAAATACTCTTTTGCCACAGACGAAATGGTTTGCTCAAAATCCGTAATTACTCTTTTGGGATTTAAATTAATATTTGATTCTTGAGCCAAATAAAAGAATTGGTGGAAGAATTCGGTGTATGCCTGCTTAAATTTTTCGCTCATAAGGCAAAAAACTAGAGGCACAAATTGACCATCAATTAAACCTTGAATAGTGAAAAGCTCTCGAAAAATTGTCGGCACAACATAAAATGTTCCATCCATCACCAAGCACTGTGACCTCCCTAATTCTTTCAATGAATCCGACGAGCCCATGATGATATTTTTTCGCCGTTAAAATCCCAATCACTTAAAACGAAGAGATTCCCCTCCAAGTATTTTAAGTGCTCTGTGCTCTTGTAAATTACGCGGCTCGCTGGCAGTATCCATTGTTTTCCGATCACGACAAATTTTTATTTTTTGAGCTCGTTTCGACGGCAGATACACGCGGCGGTCTGGCTGGCAGTCTACAATCGCTTTCCTAATTATTTGGGAAGGTTCCAGTGAAGATGACCTGCTCATATCTTTCACTTTATTATTGGCATATACTACAGCTACATGATGGGCCTTTGGATCGTGATTGCGCGCGGTAGGTGCCCGTTGAACCACATGTTCCCCACTGCTTGCTTTTGTTATTAAGACGCTTTTGCACACCAGTACCAGTAAATGGTAATGGAATCTATCCAAATATACTTTATCAGCGCCTTTGTTAGATTTTAAAATGACTACTTACATTTTATTTCAAAATTAAATAATTTTTGACAACTACTTTTTTTTAATATTCACTCGAAAACAATACTTTTTACAATTATGTATATTTACAGGTAAATGCCCGCAAAGTGTTAAGGAGTTAAGCCACAGCTACAAGGAGTATGAGAAAATGTTGTGCGAAAGGGCGAATAGTGAAATACTTACTGATAACGTAACGGTGCAAGTTTTTTTTGCGTTGTATATATGCAAGTGTATATAAATATTTTCATGCATTTAAAATATGTATGTACATATGTAACGACGAATCAGAAATGAGGTAATGAGGTTAGAAGATGAGTAATACCGTTTACATTTTTCAAGTTTAGGGATTTTGTGTTTGGGGATTTTGTGACACTGTTACCAAAAAAGTGTGGGAATTTCGTGTTTGGGGATTTTAATTTTGGCGATTTTTTTTCGCACTGCGGATTTTGTGTTTGGGGATTTTGTTTTTGGGGATTTTGTGGCACTCTCATATAAAATAAATTAAGAAAAAAACATTAAGAAACAAAGAGCTTCGTTTGTAACAGTGAAGCAATTTAAAAAAATTAAATTTATGAACAAATACGAGTAAAAATGAACATAAAGGTTGCTTCTTTTTGTAGAGCAACATAACCTCAAATTTAAATAAAATAATCAGTTTATTTTCGTGACGTTATAATTCTAATTTGACAAGGAACGACGTTTCAATACACATATGTACATAAATTAAAAAATGAGATTATATGATTTCAAATTGAAAATATATCTATTCGATACGATTGTACAACATTTTCAATTGGAAATGCAAAATGAGAATAGTCAGTTTTGAATGAGAAAGTGTCAATTGAAAATAATAATACTCAATTTTAAATGAGAAATGGTCAAATAAAGCGTGAAAATGTTAATTGAAAATGAGAATAGTCAGTTTTGAATGAGAAAGTGTCAATATAAAATCAGAGATCGTCAAATGAAAATGAGAATCATTCAAACAGGAATGAGAAACTTATATTTATTGGATATTTTACAAATAATAGTTAGAGTAAAATTTTGTATGTACATAAAACGACGGATTTCCGTTGAAAACGCTTTTGCCAATTTTCTTGCCTTTACTTCATCCTCGAGCTTTTCTAAATACTTAAGTCGCTACTTTTCTACATTTGTCCTATTCACATCTGGGTTTGCAATATGAATATATTTTTACCGCATATGTATGTATATCTCATTTTCAAATGATTATTTCGCATTTCGATTTAGCGCTTTCTCATTTTTATCTGACAACTTTCGCATTTTAATTTGACGCTTCCTAATTGACAAATGACTATCCTCATATGCATTCCCAATTCAAATTGACTGTTCTTATTTGCAATTGACGTTTTAGCATTTTAATTAGTCCTTTTCTCATTTTCAATTGGAAATATAGTATACTATTTTTCGATATACTAACCGCAGATATTAAAAGCAAAAAATTCAGCTTCGACGACAAAGAGGCATGGTTTTTTTAACGGCAAAAAGAACTAAATCAAACCATGGGTTTTGTAAAAATTTGGGTCAATGAGCCACCTAATGGATTTTAAAGCGTATTTTCATATATGTACTATATGTTCTCAATGCAATCTAAATCGTAATATAAAAGTATTTCTAATCGCTCTAGCAAAACATTTTTCTAATATTATATATATCGGACCGTAAATAAGGGTTTTTTTGGAAAATTCGATTTCATCGCCATCTAGCCGTTCCATTTTTCGTAGAAGTATTTTTCGTCGCACCTTCATTATACAAATCAAATTTCATCAAAATCAGATGATATATACAGAACGGATTCAAATATAGTCTATGTCCATCGCCATGGACCAAAACTTGGTTGAAATACGTTAAAAGGTTTTTGAGTCAAGTAATCAACACTGGTATACAAATGAAAAAAACTGTATGAAACGACTGTAATTTATTGAGCTTGAGGTCAGGTTTTTGTTAGGGAATAATATGAGAAAACAACAATTTTTCAAAGTGGTAGAAGTGATAGCTGCTATTTCGGAGATCACCACATCTCCTCATCCGACTTTTTTCTTTCTAGACCATGGTACAAGGAAAACTCCATACATAAAAAAACTCCAATTGACACATAGTTTAAAGAACGCTTTTTGGGAGATTTTTGGCCCGCCGTTTCCAAAAATCATACTAATTTATCCACTTGGCTCTTGTTTTGAAGATATTGCAGAAAAATCATTTTTGCATAAGTAAAAAAAAATCGAAATTTTTTCTGCGCTTGTATAGCAAACGAGTGTTTAAATTTTTTTGGTGCCTATTTAAAAAAAAGAAGTTTACAAATATTACCCTTAAAAGAAAGAAAAACATGTTTTCTCTAGGGAACAGTCAATATTTCGTGAAATTCAAAATGCAACAACTTTTACAATTTGTGTTCCACAGATTTATTACCCATTGTGTCCACTTAGGCATCTTAGTGATATTCGAGCCAATTAGCGCATAGCTACAGCGAATTTTGGATAAAGGGTTTTTTGAAGATTAAAAGTCGTATTGCTGTATTTCATATATTCTATGTCACTGCAGGTCTATTCCAGGTATCGTGAATACGAGTTTCTTTTTTAGGAAATTCGCATGCTGGATCTGCGAAGAATAGTGCAAATCTTGCTGAAGAGTCGAATGTGTCTAACATTGGCGTACTTGAAAATGCAAATGACGTTGATGGTGGCTTTGTGGGAACTTTTCCGAGGTATGAAGTTTTCGATCAAGGTAGTTTGAATAATCTTATTAGAGACCGCAGGCTCTCAAAAATATCCGCAGAATTATTGCAATTACTTTACGACTAATCTGATCACTTTCGTAAATATTTCCAAATAAATCCGAATTTCCAAATGTATTTTTTAATGCAATCTTGAAAGGATGTTTTGAGTAATATATAAAGAAAAAAAGATACAGATGAACTAAAAAATATACCGATCATTGTAAGAGATTTCAAGGTATGCTATAATTGTTGAAGTCTACACAGTTTCGTGGTTTTAAATGCCTCAAAGTAGGAAATGAACGATCGGTTGTGTGGGAGCTATAATTTGTAGTGGCCTGATCTTGGTGATTTCCATTTCTATTCAGTACTAAATATTTTGTGCTTTATAAGTGAAGGAGCGCCAAATTTTAAGTTCATAACTACTTTAGGGCTAGAGCTATAACGCAAAACCTCATATTTGAACAATCACTTATATAGCAGGTACTCTGGTCAGTTCCGCCAAATAATTAATATGTTTCAGAAATACTTTTGCATATCAGGTTAGAGTCAAATATCTCTAAAACTGAGAGACTAGTTTGTTATCAAACAGATAGATGGTCAGACGGGTATACCTAAATTGAATAAATGCGTGGTTCTAATTATTTTAGTATGCAATATATATAATATACCCAACATTTACAAACATCTGACCAAAGTTACAACACCATTTTATCTTAATGAAAGGTATAAAAATGTGAAAATTTTTTTCAGAGGCTCTTGAAGAGGGCATCGTATATCATGACCATCATTTTTTATTTAAAATTTCCCACTGAATCCAAATATGAAATCAGAAGTTAAAACGTAGACTAGTTTTCGGGTATTTAGATCCACATTTTTAAAACTCATTCTATCAAATAAGAGGTGATAAAATACTCTACCAAAAACGAGAGCAACAGTTTTCGATCAAGTTATTAGCTTAGAAGCTATTTATAAAACTTTCCAGAATTTCCCATCGTTTTTAATTAACTCTTACACTATTTTAAAGAAAAAGTTGTATCTCTTAAAAAAAAGAAGTTTGGCTAAGAGCACCGTGTCCCAAATACATTTCGAAGTGTCTTCTTTATAATGTGAAGAAAAATAAAATAAACTCTTCGTGAGATTAAATTAAAAATTAGGTGCCTTTTTCAATTTTCCGAAAATTTTGTTCATGAGCTTTTTCTATTGTATTTTAATGCTCAATTAATTGCACAGATTTTCCAAGTTGAATTATCAAAATCGGTAAGCTTTTAGAGAAGTTATGTGCGTTTAAAAAAACAAAAAAAATTTGTTTTGTCAAAAGAAAAAAATATTTTTCTGATCATTTTGATTGAAGAAATTTGAGAAGAAATAATATATTCGAGTCTCATTAAATAAGACAACCATTACCCGAATGTACCGTTTATCTTGAAATGGAAAGGCTCTACATAAATCAAATGTGTCAGTAGTTACAAAATCACCAATTTTGAAATTATCACATTTATACCACCAAACGCAGATACAAATAACCAAATACCAGCTGTTGCTATGCGTGACAAAATAAAGCAACAACAAAAACTGTAATAACATGAATAGCAGCAGTGACAGTGTTAATAAAATAAGTCTAGTTTTATGTTGTAAGTTGTGGGTTTCCAGCAAATTTTCGAGTGTAAAGCTTTATCCGCGCGCACAAGTATCTAAAATGTACATAACTGTGTAAGTATTTGTGGGTTACAAAAAAAAAAACACAAAGGAGCAATATATGGCAATTGAAAACTGGCGGTGGCATTGTGAATAAAACGTACAAATATATCTGCATATATACAAAAATAAATGAATGACAACGCTATTATGCACACATGTGGAGTAAACATACTTGTGGCCAAATGTGTCTATATATGTATGTATATATGTATATTAGCTGCTTATATTCGAATATGGCAAATTTCTAATAGAGCTAGGGACTTTTTTGCAACTTATATTTAAATACTCATTAAATAGTATTTTTATTTTACTAATCATAAATAACAGTTAGTTTTGATTTTTATTTTATTAATCTAAAATAACAGTTACTTTTTGGTTTTATTTTAAAAGTCATAAATAAAAACTATTTATTTTTTTTACTTTGTAAATTAAAAAGAACAGCTTAATATTTCGGAGAAAATAATGTGAGTAATAAATAATTTTTTGCTGCCCCAAAAATGTATTTTCTGCGAAAAATTAAAAATACTTACAAGTATGGCTTAAAAAATGATTTATATTGATGACTTTTGTAAATAAAAGTCTACTATAATAGTTATTTTTGATTTATAAAATAAAAGTAATAAATAATTGTTATTTGTGAATTTTAAAATAAAAATAAAAAAACTAATTGTTATTTCAGATTTATAAAATAAAAATTAAGAAATTACTGTTATATTTTTGAATTTTGCATAGAAATTTCAAACAACAAAAAAATATTTAAAAACCTCTACTTGATGGTAAAGCAATTATTTTATAGCTAATTTTTCAATGAGAGTTTCCAGAAATAATTATTCCTTTCCGTCCCTGGGTAGAGCAGCTGAATATGCGCGGGCGCGACATGCACCATTTACTTTGCTCTGGTCAAGGGCGTATGCACAACTTCGAATAACACACAAGTGAAATGAATCTGAGTCTAAATTAAACGGCGAGGATCTTAAGAAACTCTTTTTAATGTTTTTCGTTGTTCTTAATTTCTTCTTCATTTTCGTTTATGATTTTTCCATGAACTATCACCGTTCAATATCCTATAGAATTCAACGTAAATTTCACAAGAGTAATGTTATCAATAATTTATGTGATTTCAGTTCAAATATTTACCATTTAAACGGCTCTCCAACATAGTTGAACGAAGCCAAGTCTTCAATCTTCTTAGAGTAGGTACTGAAGGTTCTCTCGATCGAACTTGTTATATAACCTAAAGCCAGCGGTGTTTTCATACCAAGCTGTTAATAGTTTTATTTTACACCTCATTAAATAAATAAAAAAAATAAAATATTCTATGTAAAAAATAACGTGTAAATTTTTGGGCATTTTCCTCCATATAACAAATGCTCAAAATTATTGCCAGTAAAAAAAGCTATAAAAATCTAAACCGAATTTTCAGTCACTTGAAACTTATACTTTGTTGCTCTACAATTGCATGGGCTATAAAACTGCACTCCAAAAAATTTTCTGCTAGCATCAAAAAAGAAGCTTGAAAAAGTTTACCTCATTTTAGAACTAAGCGCTGGTAGCGCAATATAAAATAATTTACTAACATTAATTTTTTTTCGCTCTATTAGCAATATTTTGGGTTTTTGAAACATTGCTTAACCTTTCTCCGTACGCTTGTTTGTCATTTTCATGACGAAGCAAGAGTGACGAATAAGCTGCTTACAAAAAACTACGTTTTCGTAATAAAACAGCAAAGAAATTTACTTTGAATTACGAACTCCGACAACCAAGTTATTGTTGTAAAAATATGCAAATCAATGCGATTTTTTAACGCATCAATGGAATGTTACGAATCATTGAGAAAATTGGGGGACGAGTTATAGCGATTCCAATCTATATGAATAAAGTCGATGTTTTTTAAAGTTTACCTGCCTTCATAAAAATAATAAAAAAATGTATAGAGAAGTTTTGACAATGTGGATAAACTGACGAGGAACGTGTCCAACCCGGTGGAAAGCTAAACAGAGGTGAAATTGTATAGGATCGTTTACGTTTTACCCGACAGTTGTGGGTGTTCTCTGGCCCACTGGCCCACCTAAAACCCGGGCCCTTTTTTTTTATAAATTACCAAAGAATATACCTACAAACTCACGGCAGTCTTCATAGGCACTGTCTCTTATGGGTTGTGTGCCGAGAGGATCGGCTTACCCTACAGCAGGCTCTCTCGCAGCTGCTTATTATGCGAGTGCCCAGTTCCCTTAAGGATGAGGCTAAATATACGCGGCAAAATATTTCTGCAGAACATTTCTGAGTGCAGCCGTCTCTCTCTGTATGATAGACTGAAATTCATTAAAGCCGCGGGATGGCTTTAAGTAGTACGAATTGTGGAATCGAAATGGTAAAATGACAATCCACCTAAACCAATCAACTGACCAACTAAAGTCTCATACTTTCTAAAAATAACAGAAAATCAGAATTTTACTTACACTTAAAACTTACCACTGGAAAATTTGCTAACATTTTGAATTAAAATGTTAGGAATTTAAAATTTTTTTAACTTGTTGAATTTTTATAAATTTTCTAGAAAGCTTGAGACCGCGTATTTGAAATTTTTCTATAATTTCGTCTAAAATTTTTTAAATTTTAGTGAATTTTTTTTTTCAAATTTGTTGATTAAATAAATAAATATATATAAATTTCCTTTGGAATTAACTATAAATTTATAACAACAAACAGCATATGACTGACGTAATTTGTTATGCGCCAAAAAGTGTAACATATTAAATTTAAATTTTAAATTTTATTTATTTAAAAAAAGAAGGGGTTTCCGATTTTACACTGGATTAAAAAGAACTTAGCTTAGTTATTTAAAAAAAACAGTACAATTTAAAAATACCTCCACATAATAGAGTCTTTTTTTTATAAAAGCAAAACGGGTTTTCTTAGATATATTTTCAAAAAAAATCATTTCAGGTATTCAACTAATTTAGGCTTAAAAGAACTGTTTAATAATATTTAACAATTTGAATATGTATTGTGATTATCTAAAAACCGAATTAGTTTTTTTTTTTGCTGCGACATAAAATAGATGAAAATAAAACCTATCCAATGATATATTATAAATCTAAATCGGTGAGGTTTTGGCTGAGGAAAAAAGCAGCATTAAAAAGTGTATTATCGTGATCCCGTTGAATGAAATTTTTTAATAATTTTTATGCAGAAATTTTAAGCTTAGACAGTTGAGAGATGATTTGGTAAGTATTGTGAAACAAATTTTTAAAAACTATTTTTATTTACAAAAACCCTCAAAAATGGAGAAAATTTCAATTCGGTCCAGCTCACCTAAATTTCAATATTATTACGAAATATTTGGGTTGATGTCTTAAAATAAAATGAGTTTTATTATTCTGATGGAAAAACAGTAGCAATTTTTTTTGTATGGAGCCTGATATACTTGCATATTCTTCAAAACAAAAAAAATCAATTGAAACAAGTCTGCCACTCCATTATTTTGCGCAACTCTTCCATTTTAATAAAATATAAATTAAAATCGGCTCGGTGGCTTGAGAGTCATAGCATTAAAAACATCCTTCATATGACCAAATTTTATTGATAATTAATATTAAATGAGGAAAAGCGAAATTGTCAAATTTTGTCAATATATTTTGCTTTAATTTTTGTGAACACGATTTTAGGTATATAAAATTCATCACTCCAAACGGCAAATGAGCTATCAGTAAACGCATTTTCAGTACATTTTATCTGGTCGTCTGTAAGGGTAGAGATTTGTCACGGATCTCCACTTCGCGAGCTTAAGGCTACAGACCGTAACGAAAAAGTTCTTTGAAATAAAAAAAGGGATACGATCAAAGTAACCGGTTGAATACATTTGCAATTAATATATGGATCATTCCATATCAGATTTGCAGTCGATGTTGCAAATTTCAACAAGATATTTTTTGTTATGTTTTTTATCAGAAACAAAGATACACGTATTTTTTATTTCGCTCAACAAATTTTTTTTCAATGACATTGCCATTTTACACCTCCAATAATTCGAGAACCGTAAATAGTAGAACAAATTTCGTATAACAAAAGTTAGGCCTTTTCTTATACTATGCAATGCTCTGCTATATAAATGTGTTTAAACAATTTTTTACCACCAAAAATATAGATACTTTATAAATATTAATGCCCAATTGATTTTTCACAAATTTGGATAATTTTGATTTTTTTTGTCATCTTAACGAATTCTCTAAAGTCTTCCGAAAAACATATTAAAATACTATAATGGAATCAGAAGTTGATTTTGAGTTATAGAAATTAAAATAACCTCATACACGGCCCGTGTGCTCAGTCCCAGGGCGTGTGCCGATTAATGAATGTAAATTCACGCGCGCGCGGTTCTCGAATTATTGGAGCTGTAAAATGGCTCTGTCATTGAAACAAAGGCAGTTCATCAAAAATTACAATAAAAAAAAATCATAATTCCGGCAAAAAAATTTTTGGAGCGAAATAAAAAATATTTGTAAATTTATTTTTGATAAAAAGTAAAAAAAAAAATATCTCATCGAAATTTGCATCGATTGCAAATCTGATATGGAGTCATCTATATCCATTTTTTTTTAGGAAAACCCAGAAATCCTCATTTTTCAATGCACGGAATTTTTTGAAATTTTTATGTTAATAAGTTAGAAATGTATTAGAAACATAGGAATCGATCACTCGCAAACTTTTGCAAGATAAACTAGCAATCCTTGTTACTTTTTATTACAAACAAAGCAAAAGTTGTAGTTTTGTCTTTGTGGGAGCGCCACCAAGCATTCGAACACTAAAAACTGCAAGCTCCTTCGTTCGAGCTATTCCAGGAAAATATTTGTGTACAAAATTCCACTACAGCTGCCCATAACCGCATAGTTTCTTACATTTGTTTGTACAACAGAGTTGGCATGTGAAATATATCTCCCACCATCGTGTCTACCCAAAATACATTAAGGACTAGATGAAGTGTACTACCAAGGCTTTAAAAAGAAAAGAAAAACGGGTTAACAACAATCACATTGCACTCCGTTTTTCCGCAAAATTTCAAACCGTTCCAAGCATGCAACATACCCATTAGCAACAGCAGTGACAGAACCAAAATGTCTGGCAGTTTTGTGGAAATTTAGGTTAACCACAGACTAAATATTTGTGAAAGAGGAACACTAAATTGAAATTAGAAACTTTGTTGAAAAACTTTAGTAATATGTACGTACATACGTATAAAAGTTTCGTGCTATTAAATTTCAACCAAGAAAAATGCGGAAGTCGGAAAATAGCAGCAAAGTGTAAAAATGTTGAAAAGCCATTTGTTCTAAATTCTCGCCACCAGTGCAGCAGTAGTGTCACATACTTTTGCATACATACATACTTACTTTTTTTACATTTTATCTGAGTATGGCCTTCGTTGTTGTTGTTATTCTTCGAATGGTAGCTGTGACATTGCCAAAAATTTCAGCACAAAACTTGCATGTTCGCTGACTGCAGCATGAAAGCAGCGAAGTGGGGTGTGTACTATAGGTTTATTGAAATCGAATCGCCAAAAATTTTTTTTTTTTGTAAGTGCACGATATGTTTGCCGTAAGTGCAAGGTTTGTTCTACACATAACTTTCAAAAGTTGAGAAACTTTATTTGAAATTCTTAACGAAAAATGGATGTATTCAAAAATTCTTGTACCCATCTTAAAGTAAGCCATTTTTGTGTCGAAAATGCAGTCAAGCCATACATAATAATAACAATAATAATAATAATTATAATAATAAATTGGCGCTTCTATAATTTTAGGTGTTACTTGCCCCGGCCAAGATGCGGAACATCCCGAATGAATCGCGCGCTTGCCACACACCCGGATACGATGGCAGGGATTTAAAATAACAGTTATTTCTGAAAACTTTCATTGAAAAACTCACTATAAAATAAATGTTCTACAACCAAGCATAATATACCAATTGATTTCAAATTTTACAGAAAATAAAACTTTAGAACAATTTTCTTTGCAATTTTTAAGCAACATTTAAAAAAATAACAGTTATTTTGATTTTTATTTTTTAAATCTAAAATAATCATTATTTTTCGGTTTTTATTTTATAATTAATAAATCACATTTATATTTGATTTTTATTTTATGAATTAAAAATAAGAAATATTTTTATTTTATAAAATAACAGTTATTTCGGTTTATTTTTCTAAAATCTAAAACAATCATTATTTTTAGATTTTTATTTTAAAAATCATAAATAACAGTTATTTTTGGATTTTTTTTTAAATCGTAAATAACAGTTATTTGTGGATTTTTACTTTAAAAATCATAAATAACAGTTATTTCTGCTTTTTTTTATGAATAACAGTTATCTACAATTTTTGTTTCATAAATCAAAAATAACTGTTATAGGAGACTTTTATTAATAAAAGTCATCAATATAATTCATTCACTGGATTTTATTTTTTAAATCATACTTATAAAAGTTATTTTCGCAGAAAATACGTGTTTGGGGAGCCAACAAAGTATTTATAAAACATATTATTTTCTCCAAAAAATTAAATTGACTTTTATAAGTATGACTTAAATACCAAAAAGCAGTGACTTTTATAAAAAGAAGTCTTCAATAACTGTTATTTTTGATTTTTAAAGTAAAAAATAATAAATTACCGACTTTTAAAATAAGAATAAAAAATAACTGTCGGCCCCTGTTTAAAAGAAATATGAAGATCCGATGTGACTTATACGCCCTGTTTAGCTAAATTAAAACTAAATCCTTAACCTCAAAACAAACTAAGTGACAATAAAGAAGTGTGGCAGTAAAGAGTTTTGTAAAACAAAAAATTGTGCGAAATCTTTTATGATTTGAGGTTACTCATACGTCATGTATTCTCTCGGTTCTAACTTTTTGTGTTTTAAGGTTGACTTTATTGGGGTTTGTTGGAAGGAAAATGAGCTTAACCCGAACATACTTATATCAATTTGAGGTACATTCGAAATGTTGTTAGAGCAAGGCAATTTGGTGAAACTTCACGAATCAGTCAAAATATATCTCCACTTACAATCGACACCTAGGCAAACACGCGTCAGGTTCAAAAACAACTGCTCCAGCGTTCCAATTTCTAACAGCGGTTAAAACCTTAGATTTTCAGTTTTCGTTGCAGGTGCTCACTTTAATTCACTACCTCGCCTTAACATTGAGTCTAAAGGAGAATTAATATTCAGGAGAGAAAGTCCAGAAGAATATTAAAGCAAGATTTTCCATTAAGTCTATTAGATTTGTAAAGAATACGATATTGAAGTGAAGAAACCCAGAATGACTTCTCATGAGACTCATCGTTGCTATGTGGAGTCTTACAACATTGAAGATTATAATAGGATTTCTACTCACATAATATACCTGAATTTATTTGTAACTTAGTTTGAGGACTTTTTATTTTCGATTTTCACCAGTATTTTTCCATTGAAAACTTTAGGTGAGAAAGGTTGCAAGAAATTGTTTGAAAAATACTCTGCGAGTTTGGATGATGATTGTGCTGAAGTATTTGACGATGAAGTAAAACTTTGGCGAAAACGAATTTTTAAGAAAAATATTCACAATAATATTAAAACACTTAATGTCTGCAATGAAAATGATTTATGCGTTCCCTCATGTTCATCAAATCTTGCTTATAATGGCTGCTCTACTAAAAAATGATCTACGATCTACCATCGACTAAACGAATTGACTGTACTTAACATTCATCGAGACGTAAAAGTAAATCTAAACGCAGTTTGCTTTATTTGCCCAAACATATTAATTTGCCAAATGAATAATTCTTTCGAAGTTTTGTTACCTTAAATTATGATCCCATTAACTAATTAAGTTAATTTTTTATCCTCATTTATAAAATAATGGTTTTCGTTGAAGAACTTTTTCCATTTTATGAAACAAAATGAAAACCTAAACCAAGAGTAGTTTCTGCGCACTGATCTGTCTTAGAGTGTAGTGTAGGATAACTCAAATTCGGTTCTTCACATAAATGTTATCCGCATTTTGGAATCCTTTTCACTATTTGAGTTATTTAAAATTATTCACTAGCCTTCACCAAAAGTAATCAAACCAAAAAAAAAAAAATTGTTTTATCATTGACAAATTTTATGTATATAAATTTACAGTCCATTCAATTCTAATATCATATTGTGCAACTTGATGTACTGAGTAGCAATATTCTTGGATAAAATTTACGCGTTGTCAGTGAAAAATGTGCTAAAAAATCAAACATATTTTTTAGCCACTTAAAACTAGCGTTATTAGGCGAAACAGATGGCAGTTTTAATTTGCATTAACTCATGAATTATTCCCATACTAATGTGTACTAGCTTCGTTGTAAATGCACGAAAATTTAATGCATTTACTTACGCTTGGTTTGGGTTCAAAACAGCAATCCCTTGTTTTTTATACGTTTTTGGTTAAAATACAATTTTTTTTATTCATTTATACTTGCTATCTTATTTATACTAAATTATGCTGATGAATAAATTGAGAGGCAATTAGTATTCTTTGTCATGCAACATATGTAGTTTCGCGCCAGGTTACAAAAATATTTTATGTATGTATCTAACGAAATTGCTAATGTGGCACACTATAAAAAATCGCTAATTTATTACCATACTAATACTTTTCTACTGTGCGAAAAAATTTTTGAATTTATTATTTCCATATAAAAGATTAAATTCAAGTTCAGAAATATTTATTTACAATCCAGAAATTTACAATTTAAGTTTAGACAATATCTAAATAATGCAGTTCTGAAAACCGTGTAGATATATAAACAGTTTGCACAGATAATAAGTTTGTCTTTATCTCTATGTAATCACGTATGTATGTATGTATGTAATTTTTTTTTTTATATAATCAAAAATAGGAATACAAATATTGTAGTGCAAACTCAAACCAAAACCAGAAATTAATTAGTATAAATGTATGTGCTGAAAAAATATAATTTGGGAAAAAATATTATTTTTTTGCCTTCCGTATAGGTTACGATCAAGGCGAATTCTTATAAGGTGTCGTTACTTTAGCAGCCGATGTGACTTTTTTATTCAGCTAGCTGTATTTTTTTGTTGCTTTTCAAAAGCCGTTTTTTTTAACAAAATTTATGTAAATTTCGACAACTCCTACGCAAAAGCAAAAAGAAAATACATGGGAATTTTGTAGTTGTACCCATAACACCTCCTTATATGTATATTGAATAAAATGAAAAATGTAATGACTTTGTGACACACTTACTTTTATGCAACATAAAATTTCCAAATCGTAGTGAGAATATGACATTTTCTGAATTTATATTAGAAATTTCTGAATTTTAATTGTAGCTTTTTGAATTTTAAATGAAATTTTCTGAATTTGCAACATAAAATTTCCAAATCGTAGTGAGAATATGACATTTTCTGAATTTATATTAGAAATTTCTGAATTTTAATTGTAGCTTTTTGAATTTTAAATGAAATTTTCTGAATTTGCAACATAAAATTTCCAAATCGTAGTGAGAATATGAAATTTTCTGAACTTATATTAGAAATTTCTGAATTTTAATTGTAGCTTTTTGAATTTTAAATGAAATTTTCTGAATTTGCAACATAAAATTTCCAAATCGTAGTGAGAATATGAAATTTTCTGAACTTATATTAGAAATTTCTGAATTTTAATTGTAGCTTTTTGAATTTTAAATGAAATTTTCTGAATTTGCAACATAAAATTTCCAAATCGTAGTGAGATTATGAAATTTTCTGAACGTGTATTAGAAATTTCTGAATTTTAATTGTAGCTTTTTGAAGTTGAAATGAAATTTTCTGAATTTGCAACATAAAATTTCCAAATCGTAGTGAGAATATGAAATTTTCTGAATTTATATTAGAAATTTCTGAATTTTAATTGTAGCTTTTTGAATTTTAAATGAAATTTTCTGAATTTGCAACATAAAATTTCCAAATCGTAGTGAGAATATGACATTTTCTGAATTTATATTAGAAATTTCTGAATTTTAATTGTAGCTTTTTGAATTTTAAATGAAATTTTCTGAATTTGCAACATAAAATTTCCAAATCGTAGTGAGAATATGACATTTTCTGAATTTATATTAGAAATTTCTGAATTTTAATTGTAGCTTTTTGAATTTTAAATGAAATTTTCTGAATTTGCAACATAAAATTTCCAAATCGTAGTGAGAATATGAAATTTTCTGAACTTATCCCAGATATGCCGACGAGCTTGCTAGAGAAACAATCCTCTTAGTTTTCTAAACTTAAGTTAAGCTGACACAAAGTAGTGCAAAACTGAAGAGAGATTAAAAATATATATATTTTATCGCGAGTTTATAGGCCGTACTACATGTAGTACGCTCGGCACATATGTATGCATGTACTTAAGTAAAAAATACATATTTCTTGCAATTTTATTCAAATCATTTATTATCCAGAAACTTTCGTGTACTTCAGTAAAGAAAAAAAATTAATACTAAAAAATTATTTGGTGGTGTGGTATTCCACATTACACTTTACATGAAGCGGTACATCACATTTAATGCAGCGTGTAGTGGTCTTTTTATGGCAATGATTGCAACGTAGCTGTTTACATTTTCCCTCTGCCTGACGGTTGATTTCAGTAAGCAAATGATCCTTTCGATCAAATCTGATGTCCCCTGATGATCCTGATGGAAGCGTTGCTAAGGATTTTCCATAAGTTGATATTAGCGATGTGGAAATGCGCCGACGAAAAGCTAGATGGTCCATTTTACCTCCCATATCTCTATGTATTTGCCAGGCATTGTGCTCTGCAAGATCAATGCAGTGTGTAAATAAAGGGAAATACCACTTTTTGCCACGAATAGAGACACGGTACAGGCTGATATTTTCATCTGCTCGATCGACGCCCCCCATATAGCGATTATATTCATGAATAAGACGTGGTTGTTGAATGCTTACACGCCTTTTCTCCTTTCGGGACCAACGTGAAATGTTTTTTGAAGGTTCAACTGGATGGATGCTTGAGGCGACATTAATTGCATTGCTGTCGTTCCAACAACAGACAATAATACTGTTGGTACGAATTTTACTGTAGTCATACCACCCCCTTTCTTTCTTTCGCAGATCATGTTTCTTTGGTAAGGGACAGTTGGCTAATCGATTGTGGCGAATGGTTCCAGTCCCTTTAACATTCCGTTTTTCTAACTCAACCAATAAACCAATTGTGGTAAATAAATTATCGAAGTACAATCGGTGGGTAATGTCGGGTTGTTTTTGTGACAGAATGTCGCAATATGTTAAGACTACACTTGCACCAAGTCCCATTTCCTTGTAGGTATTATTAGGGAAAGTCCCTGCACCTTGATATGCCTCGAACCAAAGAATGTAGCCCTTATAAGTTGCTCCAATCCAAAATTTATAGCCATCTCTGATAGGCTTTCCTTGGATATATTGTTTACATCCGTGGCCGTGGGTGTTGGTAAATTTTCCTGTTCAGATTCCGTTATAGTGGCTTCCGTTTCAATTAGATCGTGCCTTATCCATTTTACTGACGCCATATCGAATTTGCGTTTCTTCGCCGGTGGCAATAACGCAAGTGGAATATCGTCTTCACTGTCAGAATCAGAAGAATAAGCATTTCTAAATAGCTCAGCCTCACCATTTAATAATAAGGGAGGTAAATTGTCAAAATTCACTTCTTCATCGTCTCCACTATCCTCATCTGTTACATAATTATTAGCGTCATCAGCGGGCACAATCGCAATGTCGTAATTTTTCCTCGAAACCTCTTCGTCACTTTCTTCTAAGGCAGATATTATCTCATCTAATGTTAAATTGCTGCAAAAAAAAATTTTTTTTTTACATATTTTTCACTATGTAAATGCCGAACGTACTACATGTAGTACGCCAGTAAATACGCCAATTAAAATCACATATAATTTGCTTTTTCACATGTACTTTAGATGCAGACACGTTTTTACAACTATTTTTTAATAAAAAAACACAAAATTGCAACAACAATAAAAATGCTTATACAATTTTTCCTTACCGACCACGTGACATCTTCACACTTTTGCTAACTTCACACAACTGATATATTTGATAGAAAAAAAAGATCAAGGGAATTGCATCAGCTGAAGCTTATCCATGCAAATTTTGTTGACCGTTATGTTCTGTATCACAACAAAAAATCGCTTAGCAAATTTAAGGAACAGTTATAGCAAAACCCTGAAAATAACATGTGTACTACATGTAGTACGGTCGGCATATCTGGGTTATATTAGAAATTTCTGAATTTTAATTGTAGCTTTTTGAATTTTAAATGAAATTTTCTGAATTTGCAACATAAAATTTCCAAATCGTAGTGAGAATATGACATTTTCTGAATTTATATTAGAAATTTCTGAATTTTAATTGTAGCTTTTTGAATCTTAAATGAAATTTTCTGAATTTGCAACATAAAATTTCCAAATCGTAGTGAGAATATGACATTTTCTGAATTTATATTAGAAATTTCTGAATTTTAATTGTAGCTTTTTGAATTTCAAATGAAATTTTCTGAATTTGCAACATAAAATTTCCAAATCGTAGTGAGAATATGACATTTTCTGAATTTATATTAGAAATTTCTGAATTTTAATTGTAGCTTTTTGAATTTTAAATGAAATTTTCTGAATTTGCAACATAAAATTTCCAAATCGTAGTGAGAATATGAAATTTTCTGAATTTATATTAGAAATTTCTGAATTTTAATTGTAGCTTTTTGAATTTTAAATGAAATTTTCTGAATTTGCAACATAAAATTTCCAAATCGTAGTGAGAATATGAAATTTTCTGAACTTATATTAGAAATTTCTGAATTTTAATTGTAGCTTTTTGAATTTTAAATGAAATTTTCTGAATTTGCAACATAAAATTTCCAAATCGTAGTGAGAATATGACATTTTCTGAATTTATATTAGAAATTTCTGAATTTTAATTGTAGCTTTTTGAATTTTAAATGAAATTTTCTGAATTTGCAACATAAAATTTCCAAATCGTAGTGAGAATATGACATTTTCTGAATTTATATTAGAAATTTCTGAATTTTAATTGTAGCTTTTTGAATTTTAAATGAAATTTTCTGAATTTGCAACATAAAATTTCCAAATCGTAGTGAGAATATGACATTTTCTGAATTTATATTAGAAATTTCTGAATTTTAATTGTAGCTTTTTGAATTTTAAATGAAATTTTCTGAATTTGCAACATAAAATTTCCAAATCGTAGTGAGAATATGACATTTTCTGAATTTATATTAGAAATTTCTGAATTTTAATTGTAGCTTTTTGAATTTTAAATGAAATTTTCTGAATTTGCAACATAAAATTTCCAAATCGTAGTGAGAATATGAAATTTTCTGAACTTATATTAGAAATTTCTGAATTTTAATTGTAGCTTTTTGAATTTCAAATGAAATTTTCTGAATTTGCAACATAAAATTTCCAAATCGTAGTGAGAATATGACATTTTCTGAATTTATATTAGAAATTTCTGAATTTTAATTGTAGCTTTTTGAATTTTAAATGAAATTTTCTGAATTTGCAACATAAAATTTCCAAATCGTAGTGAGAATATGAAATTTTCTGAATTTATATTAGAAATTTCTGAATTTTAATTGTAGCTTTTTGAATTTTAAATGAAATTTTCTGAATTTGCAACATAAAATTTCCAAATCGTAGTGAGAATATGAAATTTTCTGAACTTATATTAGAAATTTCTGAATTTTAATTGTAGCTTTTTGAATTTTAAATGAAATTTTCTGAATTTGCAACATAAAATTTCCAAATCGTAGTGAGAATATGAAATTTTCTGAACTTAAATTAGAAATTTCTGAATTTTAATTGTAGCTTTTTGAATTTTAAATGAAATTTTCTGAATTTGCAACATAAAATTTCCAAATCGTAGTGAGATTATTAAATTTTCTGAACTTATATTAGAAATTTCTGAATTTTAATTGTAGCTTTTTGAATTTCAAATGAAATTTTCTGAATTTGCAACATAAAATTTCCAAATCGTAGTGAGAATATGACATTTTCTGAATTTATATTAGAAATTTCTGAATTTTAATTGTAGCTTTTTGAATTTTTAATGAAATTTTCTGCATTTGCAACATAAAATTTCCAAATCGTAGTTAGAATATGAAATTTTCTGAACTTATATTAGAAATTTCTGAATTTTAATTGTAGCTTTTTGAATTTTAAATGAAATTTTCTGAATTTGCAACATAAAATTTCCAAATCGTAGTGAGAATATTAAATTTTCTGAACTTATATTAGAAATTTCTGAATTTTAATTGTAGCTTTTTAAATTTAAATGAAATTTTCTGAATTTGAAAAGAAAATTCTGAATTTGAAAAGAAAATTCTGATTTTGAATAGTAATTTTCTGAATTTAAAATGAGAATTCTGAGTTAATATTGCTACTTTCTGAGTTTGAAATGGAAATTCAGAGTGAGAATTTTAATTTTCTGAATATGAAGTGAAATATTTGAAATTGAAATTCTGAACTTGAAATGTAAACTATTGAATTTGAATTAAGACTTTCTGAATTTAAAATAAAAATTTTGAATTAGAATTGCATTTTTCTGAACTAAAACCGAATAAGTTGTAGATCTATAAAAGCTTATCCAACCACGGCGATGGCATTTGAAATGGAAATTCTGCACTTGAATTATAGCTTTCTGAAATTGAATTGGGGTTTTCTGAATTTAAAATGGAGGTTCTGAATTAGAATTGCAACTTTCTGAATTTAAAATAAAAATTCTGAATTTGAATTGTAATTTTCTTTATTTAAAGTGGAATTCTCAATCAAATTCATAATTTTCTAAACTTCAACGGCAATTTTTTTAATTTGAAATGGAAATTCTGAACATAAATTGGAACTTTCTGAACTAAACCTGAAAAATAAAGTATAGATCTATGAAAGCATATACAACCATGGCGTTGGAGTCTTTTCTCAGCTAGCGTCCTCTTCACATTTTTATATATTGAAAAGAGAGCTGCAACTCCGTACACCACCGTCTATTCTATAAAAACTCTAGACCAGTGATCCTGGGAAGAATACAGAGGTCGAAAATACGTCTTAGGGAACTCTGCTGCGGAATGAAGTTTCAAGTTAAAACTCCTGACAGCGACGTTTGGCCAAACGGGTTCCATATCTTGACGTGGAAGGGTTAAAGATGCAAAAGGGGGGCAGGTGCAGGAAGGAGTATATGCAGCTGGTACGAAGCCGTTTTCTCACGACGGACATGTCACACGATATTTCAGGCTTCAAACAAGGAGTTAAAGTCGTATGAATAGCAATCTTTTTAGACAGCCAATCAGGCGGCAGGATTATACCCAACAGGATGTTTACGTCGAAGCTGGTTAAGAAGTGACATCCCTCAACTTTATCATCAGATATAATTACTTAGAAAATTTTTCATTGGAAAACTATCTATTTTTTGATTAAATAAATTTATATTTTTCCTTATAGTACAGAAGTGTACAGCTTCTCATCTGTTGGCGTAAATTTAGGTTATCGTTAGAGGATAAAACACTCAATGCTTTAACTTTTTTAAGATCACACTTTATTTAATAATAAAACAGTAACAAAAAGTACCTCTCTAGTATATTTTAACATAAATACAAAAACAAAATAATTGTGTACCAAAAAATACTTTTTTTGGTTGAAAATTTAACCACCAGGTGGCGCTGGAACGGAGATACCTAAAAAATCCATATTCACATCTCAATTTAATTCGACGTTCCGGCGTAGGTAAACCGACCGAATTATTTGTAAAAAAAACATAAACTAATTAAATCACAATCGCAATATTGCGATTTCTAGGGCACAACGTAGCGCGGCGGGTCAGCTAGTAAACTGTAAAATAAAAAATAAAAATCAATTACAGCAACCGAAATAATCTGTCTTGCCGTTTCAAAAACGTAATGATGGCAAATATTTTATGCAGACAAAGCCGCAGGCTTCAGCAAGCTATTTATCATGCGTAAGTTTATATAGAAAATTACTCCCAGAATGTTACACAATGAATAGCTACATAAGCAGGGCAAAAGTAACTCATTTTAATTTAATTAATTTTATAATGCAATATTTCTTAAAATATCTACTCGGTTATTAGCTCAGCTATAAATGCTGCGCACGATAAACTCAATAGAAGAGGAAGCCAGTTCGAAGAAATTATGGACTGCGATTTCATATTTTACAACATAATTATTGCAACTTTAAATAAGGTCAGACTTGCGTCATTATTGCCATCATTAAATCTTCAAAACTCCCAGCATACTTGGCACCGCGACGGCCAATACACTGCTGGCATTGTTGCTGCAAATTTAATGAAAAGCGCGAAATCAACTTAAGGCGTTTGCGTAACAAAACTGGATTTATGCGACTTTCACACACTAATAAATAAAAGTAAATATGTCGATAAACACAAATACGGATAATATGAATTTTTAACAAATTTACAATAACTTGGAGTAGACGGATTTTACTTAATTTGCCAAAGGCCACCAACAAACAGGAAAAATCGAAAAGACACTTGCCGGCTGTTCAACACCTCTACAAGTTTGGAATTTATAATTGCAATCAGTTGCTGCCCACAAATACCAGAAATTCATATTGTTACCTTTCGGTGTAGAAAGTAAAATCAAAACATTGTTATTTTTACGCTTACCATTCGGTTTCCTGCCATTTAACTTTGAATACAGCTTCCTTTCTAACTTGTTGTTTTTGAATTGAAATCAACGGAAGCAGAAATAAATCAATAATTTATGCAAAGGGCACTTTTAATAAATTCACATTGCAATGAATGTATAAGTAATTTATATGAAGGTATAAAAGCAATTATTTGGGTTTAACGAGAAAATACAACTTTTCAAAATCAACAAAGCGTGTAAAGTTTAAACGAACAAAACAAGAAAAGTGTTAGCTAACTTTTGTATCTATTATATTTATATAAATTTGCTTTGGTGTGCTTTGTTTCAGCGAAAACCAAAGGATAATGTAGAATCATCAAAAAAATGGGAAATATCAAATTAAATGCTAAGAAGCTGAGCTGGATAAAGTCGTTGAAAAACTAAGAAAGAAAAGCAATAAACGGATTTATAAATAAACTTATAATATAAGGCATTCTGATGTGTTGAATTAATTATGAAATTAGAGTTTTTAGGTACGGTTAATACGAAAGTCAATTAACGTTATAGATGCTCGTGTTCGGGAGTTGAAGACAATTTTTGTTGGTACATTTGAATAGCATCCATTCGGGCGTCACATGCAAACTGTGTCATGCAGTAACACATGCAGTAACATGCCATCTGCATGACACAGTTTGCATATGACGCAGTAGGCATTTTAAGCTCTAGAAATTAATAATCAGTTATATATACTTAATATAACATGAATTACATCCCTTTCAAGTTAAGATGCAGTTTTTCTCGCAGGTAGTTATTATCTCAAAAAAGTAAGAGAAGAGTCTAAGTTTATATAAAGGGGTTTTCAATAGGGACGCTACAAAAGTAGATCGATAGCGACAGCAAACGACGTCATATTTTTTCCCGCTCTTTTGACATTTCTCTTCAGTAAGGTTTGCCATTTCATCATTGAAAGATAAACGATCCAACAACGAGTCGAAATTATTAACGATTTCTTTTGCATGGGCACCACGGGCACGCTTGCAGAAGTCCAGACGCTGAAATCAATTTTCGACGGTTTTCAAGCATAAATCGGCCGATACTGCAGCAATTTCACGTTCGATATTCGTACGAAGTTCATCAATCGTCGCTGGCTTGTTGGCATAGACCATAGACTTGACGTAGCCCCACAGGAAATAACGGAAATAGTCTAACAGCATCAAATCGCACGACCGAGGCGGCCAATTGACTGGGCCATTTCGTGAGATAAAACGTTCACAAAACTTGGTTTTCAATAAATCGATTGTGACATTCGCTGTGTGGCTTGTGGCGCCGTCCTGTTGGAACCACATATTGTCCAAGTGCATATCATCCAATTCGGGTAAAAAATAGTCGGTTATCATTGAGCGGTAGCGATTACCATTCGCATTAACGTGCCGGTCTTGATCATCACGGAAGAAGTACGGCCGATTGACGCCGCCGGGCCATAAACCGCACCAAACCGTAATTTTTTCGGGATGCAATGTTGACTCATGGAGTACGTGCGGATTGCTGCCTGCCCAATAACGCATATTTTGCTTATTGTCGAAGCCATTCAGCCAGAAATGACGACAACCATAAATTGGACGTAGCGCTCTTAAAGTTGAGGCCATTGACTCTGAATTTCGATAGTGAATTTTAATAATTTCGACTATACGACAACGTTGTTGGATCGTATATCGTTTCATGATGAAATGACAAACCTTACTGAAGAGAAATGTCAAAAGTGCGGTAAAAAATATGGCGTCGTTTGCTGACAGTATCGGTCTACTTTTGTAGCGTCCCTATTGAAAACTCCGTTAGAAGTACGCTACGTGTAATTTATTTATTTCCAATAATCCGTTTCGCAAAATTGGAAAAATGCAATATAAGCTTTCGTGGCAACTGGTATTTGGCCTTTTAATCCAACTGCAATTCCAGAATATGGTTTTATACAAATAGACGAAGAAAAAGAGAGATGGAGATTCCGCGGAGTATGACACCACATTCTATGAAGAACCAAGGGAACACAAAATTAAAAAAATACGCCAATGTATGAACCGAACAACAAAACGCATGCGCTGAATTTGTTCATATCGTCATTCATTCAGAGGAGATTTTGAGGAAATTTTATGCGCTAGCTGCGGTGAGCATTACAATAAAATCTCTCAAACAGATTACTGGGCACAGTATGTGATTTCCCACTAAAAAGGGAGTAGTGCATTGAAAGCATAATATTCTCGCACATGGCTAATTAGAAGCTATTTGCATTGAGTAGACTCTTCCGGAGTCGAGCTGCTAGATTTCCACAAAATTAACATAGAGAAGAACCATATCTTGCAGTGTCGTTTCAAGGCTGGCCTCAGTATCTAAAAATGGAAAGTTGGTTGGTTGTAGCGTTGCCTGGGAAAAATCTTGGACTCAATTAGCGCTTAGAACACCAGTTTGTTACGCTTACTCTTTTGAAATCTGATTTTCTGCCGTTGTGATTCCTAATTTTCAAACCATCTGGATTTGTGGATGAATCTATTGATTTTTTCTATTGTGCAAATAGGAACATTCTTCAAGTCGCTCAACAGGAAGAATCCTAGTGTCTGCTGTCCACTACGAGTCAGAGTCGGACACTCATAGAGGTATATGAACCGTTTCTGTTTGTATAAAATTTTCCATAAAATATGTTATTTATATAAAGGAAGGTATTTAACACTCTTATTTTTTGTTTCACCTGTATGTGACTATCCACTTTTAGCTTCTCTAAACTGCAGTAGCCACAGAGTTGAAAAATAAACAAATAATTGTTTAAAAAATTTATAATATTAATAAGTTTCTTAAAAAAAGTAGACTTAGTTTATAGTACAAATCGCCCCACACTTTTTGAAAATAATATAGATTTTTTTCTCTTAATTTAATTTCTGCTTTTTATTTCTTATCCGCTATTAAAGCGTGTTTGTTTTTAGTTTTTTTTAAACTACTATTTATTTCTTACTAAAACATCTTCATCTCTAACCAATTAGCCTTCCTACCGAGCTCTATATTAAAAAACTATATCCCATTTCGGGGTTCTGGGTAGATTTAAAGTTGGACAGCGAGGTGGTGAATTAGTTGCTGGCTAAATATAAGAGGCTTCAATTTATAATTAATCAATGTTTTTCCTCTCGCATTCCCTGTAATTTCATAAGCATATAATTCAATTTAAAAATGAATGAGAGTGATGATACACACGTGAAAAAACCCAACGACTATAAAAAATATGTAAGAAAAAGTTTAGATTCGCCATCAAAATCATAGTAGGAAAAAGGCCTCACACAAACCATGGTAGTTAAAATTCACGATAAGCAAAAAATGTGTGAAAAAAATCACAGAATTCACAGAACGTATGTGCACATGGTGCTAGTAACTAAATTTTTTACGCTGCTATATTTTATTTGCTACTTTAATTGGCATAATAATTTTGTATGAATATTTGTATTTAAAATGATTTTTTTTTTCTAACGAACAAAACACAAAAAGGAACACAATTTCTCCGAATCCAGCATAAATTATTTGAAACATAGAGGATGTGCTTGTAAATTTTGAATTGCTATGGAAGTAATTTTGAGGACGCAGCAGTTTTATAAATTTAAATATCATAAGTATCTCTATAACAGACCTGTTAAATTTCAAGTACAATTTGTACTCAATACAAATACTTTTTAAAGTACTTATAACAAATACGTAATTGTTTTCTAGCTGAATTGAAATTAAGACTCGAGTACAAGTACTTGTAATTGGAAAATATTTGGAAATACCATCAAGTACTGAAAGTACTCGAAAGTACTTGAAAATACTCGCTAAAAGAATTGCAATCCTTTTCCAAGTACTTCAAAGTAATTGAAAGCACTTCGAGTACTTTCAGTACTTGATGGTATTTTCAAATATTTTCGAATTACAAGTACTTGTACTCGAGTAGTAATTGATACAAATGTAATGTACTTGAAAAGTATTGAGTACTTCTCTGGAAAGCCAAAGTCCTTAAATTGCTACTTAGTACGAGTAGTACTCATGACTTAACAGGTAGACTCTATAGCTATTTAAAGTTTAGAACAAAAATTGTTCAGCACATCAATTTATGTGAGACTCGCTTCGATTTAAGATCAAAATTTTGTACACATATTTTTTGTTTTTATTTATAGCCGGCCTCTATCGCATAGCAGCTTCCATGTCTCTTTTTTATACATAAATTAAATATTTGGAATAAACACCTACAGTTGGCTTACTTTTTTTATAATTTATTGTTCAATGAGTTTAACATTTGATTAAGTGCATGATACGAAAAAAAGTACTGTGTGTTTTTTTGGTTAAATGTTCACAGAAATATATGACAGCAAATATATATGTACCGTTAAATGTCTGAAATTGTTAAAATGTAGATCCATAAAATGCTGCACATTTTTCTCCAGCATTTATGCAAATTTATAGCATTTAAATTTTATTACTCCTGAATCGAAGCATAAAAAACAAAAAACAAAACTATAGTTAAAAAAAGATTTATTTAATTGATTTATTCTCTCACCAATCAAAATATTTGACATTTGTAAACGATTAATATTAATTGTTTAAGCTAGCAGCAAATACATTTCGTAATTTATTCATATCATGAAAAAGCTTTGACGTGATGATTTATGCGAGCCCCGAGCATTAGGTAGTTTTTTTGCAAGCAATAATTTTACGCGACGTATGTATGTATGCGTATTTTTATAAGAGGTGTTCTTATTTGTATGGACTATTAAATAAGTAACCATTTATTCTGAATGATGTGCAACAAAAATTTAGCCTAAATCGAATAATATTTGATGAAAACAGAAGTAGTGTGACGCTTTAAAAAAATTTTGTATTAGCATCTCGAACATATGGGATATTTTTTTTTTACATCCGGATTGGGCTCAATACTCAATATATCTTTGGAATGACTTTTTGTTCAGCTATCGATTACATATGAGACTTGTTCTCAAACTTAGCATACTAAACTCATAAAAGAACCAAGTAATAAGTTATCTACTGATGGATTGGCCCACGACAATAATCAATAATAAAATCTTAGAAGTGGTTTTTTATGAGAAATTTCATAAGCTAAAGAAAAGGTTAAATGTCTTGTTCCCCCAAAAACTCTTTATTTTCTAGATAAATTTCGTATAGCAAAATATATTGAGTCGAACAATTTATGAGTCTGCAATTCCGCTGTTGAAGACTCGCATCTCATTTGATAGATTTACCCTCAGTTGTTGTCGAGGCGAGTGGTTTTCAAGATTTTTCAACGAGAAAAATAATCGTCTAGTAAGTCAATATTTTTCATACTCTACGTTCATGAGTGATCACGAAACAATCTCAAAAAAGTTAACTGCGGCTAACTAATCTAACTTTATCGAATTATGAACATTTTCAAACGATTTTTTTTAAATACAACAATAAACATACATAGATTGTTGGGAAACAACACGCTTTCAATGAAGAACTTTCCATCAACATTATTATTTATTAAATTCGACTTAACTTGTACGGATTCATTTAAAGTTCAGAGTTGCTAGACAAACAGTTTAATACTCATATTTAAATATTTAATATCTTTGTGTATAATTTAATTAAATTTAACTTAAAAATACAAATTTTTTTTTTATAATATTTTACTATTTCATATAACGTGGGTATATTTTTATTACATTCATCTTTTCAAGCAGGTGGCAACCTTCCATATGCTACGAGTCTTCTCCTTCCTCAGCGAACTGGAACAGTTTGACACCCATTTCTTCGTATTTCATATAACCTCTGCATAATTTAAATAAATCGACTTTTTAGACAGACGGCAACCCCCATTAAGTGATCTATGAACTTGCTTGTGAAGACGATTCTTTTGACAGCCATATTTTAATATTTCATATTGGTTCTATATAATTTAATTTAATTCGCCATTTCAAAAAATGTAATAGGTGGCAACCCTATTAAAAATATAGGTAAATCACAAAACGAGTTTATATTTTTAAACGCTAAACTAAATTTAATTAACTACAAAGTAGATGAGCTTCTAGAGCTAACTCGTATTTAATTTTTTTACACTTTTTTGAAGAAAAATATATGCGGCCGGTGCTTGGTAAATTTTCGACTTTCAATAATAAGAACACCCCTTATGTACATACATACAGACGTTCATAATTATATAAGTTTGTATGAATTCACAATTTTTATCAGAATAAAATGGAGAACTAACATTAAATAGATTTATTTACACACAGTGATTTCCTCATCCAACAAGTGATGATTTATAACAGATTTACAAAATCGGGACTAATTGGTGTTGTTTTATTGCTTAAATGTAGAAGTTTCGTAAAGGAAAGTGTTTATATAAATTTTTTGTTTTTACACTAGTGAATGCAATTATCTGAATACGAACTGTGGCGGCAAATGCTTAACATAATTATTGAGAAAAAGTTTGTCGAAGTCGATCTGACTTAGATTGAAGCTGATTGTCAACATTTCCCAACCAAGCGACCCCTAAGAGCGGAGATATCGATGTTCCTGAAGAATATGTTGAAGTATGTAGTTCAGCAAAAAAAACAAAATAAAGCTTAGAACTTATACAGATATTGTATATATAGATACTAGGGTGCAAGAGAAAATATACCTCCTGTTCGCTGATAAGATGACTATAGATGTCCTAATGAACGCGAAAGGTCCTCGGTGAGCAAGTGATGAACATCAGCTATACAGTAGTTAAGGTACTCCAATCTCTATCTGGCTAATCCCGGATATGTACAAAAGATGCCATACCACACCTCAGCTAAAACAATAGCCGAAGAGGTTAGCCTGTCTGAGACCTTCAACATTTCCCGAGTTTTAACTCCGCTCTGAGTTCACCCATTCGGTATTATTCATTTGATGCTGACCAGCTAAGGCCATAAAATAGTTCAGGGTCCATTCCAAGCATCGTTTACGGATACTTCCTTAGTTCGCTCGTCGGCGATCTCGTTACGCTCGAACCCAACTGGACCAGGCACCCAGCGCAGCGTAACTGCATTCCACGATGTCAGCAGTTGAAAGCTCAGTCATACAATCAGTTTGGAGAAATTCTCATAGATCTAGTGGGCGAGATATCGAGAAAGGTTTTTGCAGTTTGCTTAAAATGCAATTTGATGTATACCAAGGATTCAGGCCGGGGAAGAAGGGGAAGTTTCTGGGTCATGAAATGTCAAAGTTGCTCAACAATTTTTAATGAGTTTTAAGAATCTTTCAGTGTATACACTACGCTATCAATGAGTATCTTCTAACCTCATTTGGTTCATTTTAATTCAGGTACTGACTTCCAAATTTGAAAAGTGCGCCAAATGTGTTACCCCTCCTTAAAGCATCGCTTAAAAATTTGCTCACTTATTATTCTTAGACCCACTTGCGGAAAATCCAGATTTAGATTTATAACTAAAGAGATAAGCAACTTATAGTAACATTTTTAATTTCATTAAATAAAATTCAATAAACTAGGCTATGTGGATTTCTTGTTTGCCCTTTTTTTAATTTTATGCATTTTTTGTATATTTCAAATCAAAATAAATTTGATTGATTCTTGTACGAAACGTCTGGTACGTTTTTTCTCTAATATCGTGGAAGTAAAGTAAAGCTCTGTTAAAGGAATTGGAGCCAGCCAGTTTTGTTTTTTTTTTAACTCTGCTGGCTTGTAAGTGGGCCTTAATTGGCTTGCGGTAAAACGAGGCAACCTGTTTTTCGAGCCTAAAACCAGGCAAATTAATTTTATTTATATTTCCACACAGTTTTTTACTCAATGAAAAAATCTGTACAACCTGACGAATTACCATCAGCGAAGAAGACAAGGCAAGACGAAGCAAATGATTTGAAACCGGAAGTAAGTATTTTTTATCACTCGCGGAAATGTACCAACTTCTGTTACCGTATAAACACAAGAAACCTCGTTTGTTTTTAAAGTACTGACGAATTTGCATTGTATTTGCTTAGATGAACTTTGGAAGAGGAGGGCATGGTAATGTGACCACTCTCGTGACAATTGGCTTTAAAGATTGTAAACAAAACAACTCTAGGAAAATTAAGAGAACTCCAAACAAATAAATTTCACTTGAATGCCTCTGAAGAAGCGCATAACTTCAAATTGATATACGAAAATAAGCGAAATGATATCAGAAGTGAGTCTGACAAAAGCTGCAATCAACTGCAAACAGACAGAGGTTCCCATTATTCTAGCGGTCTTATTCTATTGCAGGCAAGGACTTGCACTTCGAGGACAATTGATATTATAGGCGTTTATCCAAAGGAATTGCAATAGACAACGTTGGTAATTTCAGAGCAGTTCTTCGATTTGAAGTGGAGAGTGAAAATCTCATTTACATAATCATTTGAAGACTGCTAATGTAATGTATGGGGTATTCTACACAAAATTTGTTTTTTCTTGTTATACAGGCAAACAAATTCGATATGTATTTTTTTTTATATCAATATGTTACGCGAAGTTTTGGGGAACATTTTCTTTCAAATGTATCATTTTTCAATTGCATGTACTGCAGTATCTCATGGTGATGAAGTTTGTAATTTTTTCCTTTTTTTTTCTTTTAATTTATTGGAGAATAAGAACATAATGTTTTTAAAAAAACTGTGGTAAAATTTCATAATGGGAAAATCAACTAATTTTTGAATCGCGGCACCATTTTCATCTCATTTTCCGATCAGTACTTGGAAGAGCTTAATTTAAGACTTATGGAACCCATAGAACTATTGTCTAAGTTACAAAACGTAATTCCAACAAAATGTGCAGAACTTAATTAATAATAGTTGAAGAGACAAGTTTTTTCTTTCGGTAAGTATAGCCGAACTAAATTCCTGAATAGTGAAAGGGATACTAGCGATTGACGTTCACTTGTCCCGTTGCAAATTTCTTTCTGTTTTGAGGTTTTGGACAAATTTATTCCATCAATGGACCGTCCAAAAACCTTTATCGAAGATTTGGACATTTGCGATTGACAATTTTATGAACAAATCATTCGAAATATAAGTAATTACAATTAAATTACATTATTCGGAATTTGGGCATATTATAAATTTTTAATGTGGACCTTCGCAAAAAAATTTTGTGGATCCGTCTGTGATACAAAAAAACCTGCCAAGCCCATCGCAATATTGTACATGCCCATCCCAAAACTTGCTAAAATATAAAATCGCTCATGAAATACAAACATAGGAAATACATGCAAGTTCAAGCTAAAGAATATTAAAAAGTGATCCTATGCTTTATTGGGTTTACTTCCTAAGCTATAAATAAAAAAATATTAGTAGTTTTTTGTCTGCCATCTAAAATGCCTTTGGAGTTAGTTAACAGATTTAAATTCTTAGACAAAGAAATCCTGTAGAAATCAAATCCTTATTGAGGATTTTTCAAATCATTGAGCGCCTTACTAAAATTGGCTACAAAGGGAAGCAAAAAATGAATGTTAAAGGTGACATAAAGCTAAAAAATTAGAAACAAAAGGAAAACGCAAGGCAATAAAAACAAATGAATATAACAAAAACAAAATCGGAAAAAACAAAACACCAACTACTAGACTGATTTTTTTTTTGCATAACAGCAAAAGTTTAATACTGTAATAAATTAGCGATTTTTCATAGCATGCCACATTAAGTATTTCATTAGATACAATACATAAAGTATTTTTGTACATTTACGCGAAATTGCAAATGTTGCCTGACAAAGAACATTATTTGCCTTTCAATTTATTCATCAATGTAATTTAATATAAATAAATTTTTTATTTGATTTGTACAATTTGTGCCAAGGTACACACATACATACATATTGCACATATGTACTCTAATGCTTGAATAAATTCGTGTTTGATTTATCAGCTGTTAACATGAATTTCATGGCTTTGACATCCATTTAGCACGCAAAAAAAAAAAAACAAAAAATGGAAGGGGAATTTACTTCAAACATCTTTGGTGGCAGTCAAAACTGAACTTCCACGTGCATTGCGGCGAAGAAATGGCAGCTAATAAGGTGAAATCACGAAACACCCGAGGTGAAAATTAAACGCTAACTTCAATTCAATGTAGCATTTTTGCATTAAAAATCGAGTATAGCGATTCAAACTCGTATCCTCTCTTTTTCCAAAATGATTTTTCAAAGAAAGAATGAAATCCGTCATTTTTATATAGCCGGTAAGGTAACTTAAATTCGATTTTTCGGTTTTATCGTTAAGATGCTACTAGGCATAACCTCAAAATTTGCCTTCTCAATTTCAAGTGTATATAATTTTAATAAGATCGGTGTAATAAAATTTGAGTCCAGGTACCAAGTACCCGTAAAATCCTACTAATATTATAAATGTGGAAGTTTGCCTGTGTGTTTGTGAGTATGTTATTATGTTTTCAGGCCCAAGCTACTAAACGGAATTGTATACAATTTGATCAACAAGTCGGTACCGTACATTTACACTAACAACTATATTTTATGGATAGTTGCCACCTGTTAGATAAATTATAGTCAATTAAATTAATTCAGCAAATCACATATTGCTATACAGCGACTGGTTAGATATGAAAAGATTGAACACATGGATAGTACGTTGTATGGGTTACTGCATAATCGATTTTTTAAATGGAGTTGCCACCTGCTTAAAATTTTAAATTCAATTAAGGCAATGAAAGAAATAAATTATGCCAATATGGGTATCAAATGAAAGAGGCTTAATAAACGTTCGTCCCTCACATACTTTTAAATAAAGTTGCCACCTGTTCAAATGCTAATTAAGTTAAATTAAAAAAAAACTAAATGAAGCCTTACAATATGAATGTCAAATTTAAAGTTTGAAAAAAAATTGATTTGAAAAATACTTTTGAGGAGGGTTGCCATCTGTTTCAGAAATTAATTGACATTATAATAAGTTAAATCAAATATTGCAATATGGGTCTCAAACGATAGAAAGGAAGCTTTATTTTGAAAATACTTTTGGAGAGGGTTGCCAACTGCTTAAAAGAGTACATTAAATGAAATTATAAGGTTAAAGAAAGTA
Source organism: Anomoia purmunda (assembly GCA_951828415.1). Classification (NCBI taxonomy): domain Eukaryota; kingdom Metazoa; phylum Arthropoda; class Insecta; order Diptera; family Tephritidae; genus Anomoia; species Anomoia purmunda. Next base: position 24,771,343 of record OX639993.1, read on the forward strand.
CCAAGTAATGGGATTCAAAGGCAATAGGCTTAAAAAACTTAATGATATATTTGAGTAGTGTTGCCACGTGTTTCAAAAAATCAATTTAATGATATTTGTAAGCTTACTGAAATATAACAGTTTTACTCTGAAACGAAAATACGAACGCAAGTTTCGCAATAAATGAATTTAAATATTGCAACATCGATACCAAATGCAAAAAGGTTTAGTAAAGCTTATTTTCCAAAATTTTTTGAAAAAAAGGGTCAATAAATAAAATTTTGTTTTTCAATAATGTAAAACTAAAAGTTTCCAGAAAGCTTAATTTTAAAAACATTTTTGAGAAGGGTTGCCACCTGTTTAAAAAATTATAATAAGTTAAATGAGATATGTGTATCAAATGAAGGCGGTACATTCCAAAGGAAATACTACGACATTGAAGTCAAAGAATGTAATCTGAAGAAAATGTAATCATTAAGATGTTTTTAAAGAGTGTTGCCACCTGTTTAAAAATATTAATGTTACTGAATTCCTAAGCTCCTCTTTAAGAACTTTGATTTTAACTAATTAATAAGATAACTGAAAATATATTGAGCTGGTGCCAGACGAAAAGAGTTAACATTTTTTTTTCAAATTAAATAAATTAGAATAAAATTTAATTGTTGTAAAACTGAGTTAACGGTTTTAGAAAGAAAAATCATGTTTTTATCGTTATTTTATGATTATTTGCTTTTCCATAAAAAGTAATAGTTGGATTTATATTTTTGCTATCAAGTCGTTTTTGGTGATTTTTATTTTTCGACAAAAATTATCGCTATTTTAGGATTTAAATTTTCCGATCATATTTGATCGTTATTTTGTGGTTGTTATTTTTTCTTTCAGAAATAGTAGTTATTCTTGTATTTACAATGTTTCTGTCATAATAATCAATAAAAGCCAACAAATTTGTCACAAAATATCGATCAAATATGATCCGAAAATTTTAAATCCAGCAATTACGATTATTTTTGATCGAAAAAAAAATAATAAAATAACGATAAAACATTTTTTCAAATAAAAATAAGGTTAAATTTGTATAGCGTTGGCATAAGGATTAGAGCGATATATTCGAGCGAACTCTTGCCAATGATTTTTTGATTCAAAAAAATCAAAATAATGGTTAGTTTCAGTACCTAAATTAGCAATAAAATTTCTTGAATAGAAAATTTAAAAAAAGGTCAAGTTCTTCATTATATAGGTAATTACATTGTCAGTATCCAGTATAATTTTTGAGTATTTCTTTGAGCGAAGCTCCTTGTGAAATCTATATAAGTTAATACAAAGATGTAGCCGTTTTCTTTTTTAAAATTTGGCTCAAAAACTGATGAACGAATTTCAATCAGAAAATTCATACATATGAACCGATTTTGATGATATTAGAAACTTAGGGCACTGTTGCAATAGAAAATACATTATAGAAAGTCAAATACGTTAGGTGGCGCTAGAGGCGAGATATTTCCGATTTTGATGAACTTAAAAACTTTTGATGGGGGTACGCCGAGAGATAGGTTTTCACAAAATTAGTATTTATGGTTCGATATTGATGACAAATATTAGAAAGGTATGGTGCCGATGAAAAAAAGCTTTCTATCTCTGATTTTACTCCGATTTTGAGATAATTAGAAATGGATGTTGGGGGTGCGGCCAGAAATATTTCTAATTAAATAATTTTAATTAGGATCCGATATTGATGATATTGATAAATAAGTATGGTCCATTTCTATGGAGGCGAAGTATGTAGCGTGTGCGCACTTCATCCGATAGGTCCCTGGTTTAAATCTTGGGCGGGGCAAGTAACAGAAAAAATTAAACATAAAATTTTTTTCTAATAGTGGTCGCCCATCGGCAGGCAATGGCGAAACCCCGAGTGTATTTCTCTTATGAAAAAAATTTCGTACAAAAAACCTTCGCCATTCAGAGTAGGCATCAAACTCTAGGTCCCTCAATTTGTGTTACACCATCAAGACACACACCACAAATTATAGGAGAATAAGCTTCTTGAAGTTAAAAATAGTGCAATTTAGTCATAGTCAAGATAAATTGACACTAAAGTTAAAGATATAATTGGCAGAAATTCGATTGAAAATATGTGAAAAAATTGCTACTAACTTTAGTAACGCCTTCATCTTAACGGTAACTACGGGACATTGTTTTTAAATTCATTCGAATTGCAGTTTTTAGCTACAAAAATTCTTCTCTAAATTTATGGAAAAGTAGTAAGCAACGGAGACGAAGTCGCGGGTATCAACTAGTCCTCCCTCCATACAAATGATGTGGCCTAGTCTAACTAATATATTACCCTAGATTGGCACATAAGTCATAATTTTAAGAATTTAAACGGGCTTTACAAAAATCTTCTGCCACTAAAAATTTCAGAAATTTAATTTTAGAAACACTTTGGCTTTTTTCAATGCCTGAGTAATGTTGGACTGACCCTACCGTTATGCAATTTACAATTCTTCGATTGAATAATTTCATATACGAACGAGCGAATTTCTGCCAGTCCTCCTGTTGCTTGGGTATGCTACTTTCTTTCGTTAGCGCAAAGTAATAAATTAAGTTCTTACCCAAATATCAGTTCAATTACTAGAAGTCAATTCCCTTTCCACATCAGCCATTTTTTAAACGCATCATCAATGGACAGCAACAATCAATTTAATGCAGCGTTCATATGAAGTTATTCATATAATTTTATGTTATTATTTTTCCATTCGCTTTCGGACTATTTCATCTAACTATTATTATCAATATGCTTTCAGACAATAACTTGTCAGTCCACCCCTACTTTAATTCTAGTCACTTTTATTTTGGTGATATACATATTAAGTAAATTAAAGATTTACCTTTCGTTCTATAGTACAGGATCGCAACTTTTAGAACCAAATATCTACGTACGAACGTGAATAGCTTGGTAAGTTGTAGTAGAAGAGAAACTTATTATTTATACATTATTTATACATTTAAAACGTATGTAGTATATCTTGTACTTATATATATATATTGAGCTAAACTTTTTCTATTAGCTAATACCTCAAAGTTATAAATGATGATTAATATACTATATATGACTACATATTACAATTCATAGCGCTATATTCAAAATGAAAAAGCGAAAGTAATGGAAGCATAATAATAAACTAAATGCATATATTATTTATTGTACTATAATTGAATTGCAGTAAGTGGTTGTAGAAATTAACATAGCTTTACATACAAATATCGATAATTCTCTAATAGCATGATGGCCACCGGAAGTCGGCGTCAATCAAATTACAAGAAAATCTTGTAAATATTGAAAGCTTTTCTATTGTTTTGTTATGGCTTCTCAAATGTATTTGATTTTCATTTACATTTGGTTTTGTCGTCAGCAACTTGTTTCATTCCAACCAAGGCGAATTCGTATAAGGTGAAGTTGATCAAGAACTGTTTGAATTCGCTTGGTGAACGTTAAGTCAAAATGATGTGTTTGTTGTAAGTTATGCTGTCATTGTGCATATAATTTGTTAGTGTAAATTTTTGTGTTTGTATTCATAACACCACCTGATATGAATTCGCCTGGATTCCAACAAATGAAAATTAAATAACTAGATAACATTTGTTTTTTAAATATGAAATGATATTGCTAACAAGTAACTAACTATTTACCACATGAAACCCACTTTACGATAACTCTAATTAAATAGCAAACCAATTATAGTTATTACCTTTTTTATTTAAATAGAGATTAGTCAACAAAAACAAATTGTCTTACAGACTATTGTAGATATTTTAACAAAACTAATGTTAATGAATAAGATGAATATAATAGAATAAGTCATACAAAGGGATGTCTTATTTAACGCTTACAAAACGATATCAAAAGCGATATCATATTACGTTTTAGTTCTATTACTCACAGGTATAACTAAGAAGGGTTATGAAAGATTGTTTTGATGGAACAAAATCTATTTCAAAAGATTTAGAGATTGTATTGAGTTCTATGAGGGTTCTAATTGAACTAGGAAACAAAGCTTCATACGTACGTACGTCCTCGGTAGGAGGACATTGCCGAGCTAGCGCCCTGCACGGGTACACGTACGGATCACAGACTCCGGAGGGTATAGGGACCGGGGTCTTCGGTCTCAGAACATGCATGCCTGTGCCAATGGATAAGAGGCCATGCATCTTTCAAGCGGTGGTGTACGCCATCCTCCTGTGTGCAGAGGTTAACCTAAATAGGAACTATCGCAATGAGAGGATAGTCATTTCAAGTGACAGCCAAGTAGAACTCAACGACCTATCATCATACACATGAGGAAGCCGATCGATTAGCTATAGGTGCGGCGAATAAAACACACACAAGACCTGAGTCCTTCCTGCCGATAGGTCGACATACCATAAGGGAGGTGCGCAGGATTGAGGAAAATACTTTAAAGGAAAGACACTGGCACCAGACGACAGGATTACCCCAGGTGGAAATTTCTATTAGGAGGGTACAATAGGAAACGTTCTAAACAGTTTATCGACCTCTCAAAAAACAACTGCACAGGCTCTGAATATGGTTGAACGAGTTGTGTCGCTTCTGTGACTCGACCCCGGAGACCCTGATGCACCAGCTCTTCGATTGTGAAGCCGCATCAAGAAGGCGGCAGAGGCATCTGCGCTCATACATCCCCGTACGCTCGCTACCACCAACCATCGTCTTAGACTTCCTAAGAGCGTTGGGGCTAGACGAGGTACTAAAAAGAACGGAAGGTTCAATGGATCGCAAGGTCGAAGTGCAAACCTCAACGCCATTATCTATCTATCTATGAGGGCTCTAGTGATGGGTGCATTTGTTGCATAAAGAGTTCTTATGAAGTCGATATAAAAAAATTCAAATTACGAAGCGATCTAGCTGGAATGTTGAAATAAATCCGACCAAGAAGTGAGGGGTAATCCACAACTCCGCGAATAATATCATACACGAAAGAGAAGGAGAAAATAGATTTTCTAGATTCCAGGGATTCTAAATTAGTAAGTAGGCATCTCGTGTAATATGTGGGGACTGAGTCATGAAAACGAAGGGAACTTACACCATAGCCAATTATATTTCAATTCGGACAATTTGTATGACAGGCATGATAAGGTTTCCAAAAGAAAAATACATATTCTAGTTTTGAATGAACGAATGACATATAATGCTATTTGCTTGTATAGAAATTGCGTCTGACAAATACATAAGACTTAGCATAAGATTTAGAAAAGGGTATAAATAATATGATTAGTAAAAGTGAACTTTGCATAGAAAACATCCACTCAGGTCCATGGTTTCACTAACAGAATTCAAACGACAATTAGAAATAAAATATGATGTATGTATTAAAGCAAAACACTTGACACTTGAGAAAAACTGGAGTAATATGAAAGCAATTCGCTATATTCAAAGACAAGCGTTAGTACACCATAAGAGAACTTTATCAAGATCAGTTTGAAGCGCTAGAGCATCAAATGAGTTTTCTTTTATAATAGAATATAGCTTTAAATCATCAGAATAAAGTAAAAAATTAGCATAAGAAAAAACAACTACTAATATCATTAATAAAAAGAACAAACAGCAAAGTACCCAAAATATTACATTGTATATTTTTTTGATATTTGTATTTAGTATATTATTTTATTAGCGAAAGTGTTTGAAGTTTATCAGAGAATAAGCTACATCGCAATTCAGTTAACCCTTCGTTGGTGTGGTGACTAAAAGTTCCTTGAGTGGTGTGGTGGGGTATGACATACCCCATGCCTATCAATTTCAAATAAATACCAAATTCCAATAATAGCAATATTTTGTGGTGATTTATTATTCTTTAACTAATTTTTAAAAAGTGTTAATTTGAAAACATAACAATTTTTCCTTCGTATTCAATATTATAGCCATAAAAAAAGACAATATAAATTATTCCAAAAAGTGAGGTTCCAGTTTTCTGAAACATAATTTTTTTTGTATTTAAACAATTTCAAAACTGTTTTTACATTTCAAAAGTAAAAATAACATTTATTTAAAGGAAAGAAAATTCACTGTAATGCATTAATTACATAAAAAGTTATGGCGATCGAATATGATACCCCAGCCCACTTTGAAAGGCTGTCCCATGGAACAGAAATATCTGGGGTATGTAAAACGTGGCAGATCTCCTGTATTTGAATGTTAATGAAAGCTATTGGGAGCGATAACGTATTCCTTAAACAAAAACATATATATATTTAAGGAAATACATGTGCTGGGGTATGACATACCCCACCACACCTCCGAAGGGTTAAAATAAATACCAATGCAGAAAGTGCTCTTTCTGTACTCACTTCAGTAGCTGTCGCTCTTTGCCTATTAGTGTAAGTAGGTGAGAGAGTGTATACCGTTTTCTTCTTCGTAGCAATTAATTAAATCCTTTAGCCTTAGGATTGTAATTTAATATTTCTGTCATTGCTGTCTTTAAGTTGTCGTCTTTCCCCTCAGGTTTTTGTCTGTAAGCTATCGCCTTCGTCATCAGATTTTCAAAAAAAAAACATGATAAGAAAATAATTTGGAAGCATTTATCATATTTGCTGCCAATCAATATACATTTTTATTCGCAGATGATTCATCTACTTATACTTATACAAATAACTTTAAAAAACATGAATTAAAAAAAAAAGTCAGTGACTGATTTTTATTGATGACTTTTATAAAAAAGAAAAATCTTCAAAAGCAGAAACGATAAAACATACAATATAAAATTTTAGAAACAATGTTATTTGTAGATAAAAAATACAATAATTGTTATTTTGGATCCCTAAAACACATATAAATAATACCTAACAATTATTTTTTTTTAATTTGTATAAAAATTACAACTAAAAATGTGTTTTCAAATTTGATTCTCGATGAAAAAATAAATCAATTGATATGTTTCATTTTGTAGAAGACCATTTTTTCATATTTAATTTTTCAAGAATAGTTTTCATAAATAACGATAATTTTCGGTCCATATTATTCACACAATTTGGTCTCAATTTTATTGGATTTCACATCAAAGGTTTCTTCTCTCTATTCAAAAGCTGATATAAAAAACAAAACTTGAAGTGCGGGGGATCAGAACATTTTAATCAATATTTGCAAAAATTTCTATAAAAATATTTAATTATTTGTAACTTTTATTCTATCACTTCTGCAAACCGAATTGCAAAGCACCAGATGACGGAATGTTTCACATAGTAACTGCATATTGAATTAATCATTTCTAACTATATTTGCATGATATTAAATTATATATTTATAAACCACATTTGATATGATTTTGGACAAAGCAGTAGACATAAGCCATCGCTAAATTTATCCAAGCCCACAACATCACGCATATAAATAACTGGGTATATCTTGACCTTAACATTTTGCAATTGCACGCCTGCCGCACATTGCGATAAATGGAGGCCTGCAGCCATCAATGTGCATTGTTTTTGTTTCAAAAGCTTTGTTTTTCAATGCAACTGATTGTTGTGTTTATGTTGAATTTACTAGCTGTTAAAGTTATTGTTAGCAACATTTTCCTGGCAGTCATTCGAATGCCACTATTTTGCATATCTTTTAAGGAATTTCAATTCAAATGCATTTGGTTGCACATGAAAAGACTACAATTTGTCATTTTGTCGAATATCCCGAAGCAGTGAACAGCCATACAAAATATTAAGCAAATATGTAGTGTGGATAAACACACACACATAGACATAGGAGTGTGAAAGAAATTTTTAAAAGCACAAGGAATGTACAGTGTACACAAAGCGTTTTTTAACTGCTAAAAATCCCAAGCTTTTTGTACACCCAAAGATGAACAATTCCTTTTGTTAATTTCATTAATTTATTTTGTACGAAAACTACGAAAATTCGAAAAAAAAAATTTCATTTGTTTAAGAAAACATCGTCAAGAGACGATTTGCAAAGTTTTGATCAGATTTTTTAGAAATTTCTTGCCCATATTTTTTAACCCATAAATTTCTAATCTAATATATATGTATATTTATAATATTTTTTTTGCGAACGGTCTTTCCAAAGTGCTTGAAAGTTCGAAATTGTTACATAATTTTGTCGAATGTTTCTAGGTTCTGAATAAAGTTTGGAATTTTTGGATTTCATGATTTTAGCTGAACAAGGGCATAGTTTTCTAATAAAAGTTATAAATATGATATAACATCAGACAGTTTGTGAAAATTATGAAAATTACAATTTTTTGGGGATGCCCAATTTTGAGTGTAACTCAGTGTAGGTAATAATTTTTAAACAAATATGAACATTTTGGGTGTTTTTGCCTGTTTTTTAATTAAATATAAATATACATATATAATATTTTTTTTTTGTATTGATATAATTTTTATTTATATAATTTTTCAGCGACCTTTTTGAATTTATTCAAACAATCATATTTAATACCGGTTTGAAGGCCGAGTTTTTTTTTTTTTTACTAATAAAACATATTCAGTTTTTATTCTCCCCAATATATTTCAATCTCCTCCGAAGATTGTCTTCAGGCGATTAATTAAATTTTAGACAAATGATAATGAGTCTGTTTCTCCCATTGGATTATAGGGCCTCGATGACCCTTAAAAGAGAACGTTTTTGTTATAGCATGTTTTGAAGTTTCGGCTATATTTGAATTAATGTTGAGAACACATGAATTTCGCACCTCTAAAATCTGTTATACGAGCGGCCGAAACAGGGGTATTCCTCAGACTTTGAGTACACCTTGTAGACAAATTTTCCGTAACGTTTTGGTTCATGTTTCCTAACATATATTTGATTGATAGTTTCCTTGCGATGGTTATAACCTCAAAACGGGGGCTAGTGGGATATACCGTCCCTTTCTGACTTGCACAGTTTCATTGGTTAGACGAGCCGCTTGCTGCAAGACAGGCGCCCGTTCGCAGCCGCACCTTACCTGGTGGACAGACGCTACAAACACAATTCTGGTCAGCCTTTAAATCAAATATGTCGAAGTGGACGCACCAGAACTGCCTACTATCTTTGCCGTGACCTAAAGATCCATACGGCTTGGGTACCGCATCTCCCTGAAGGTTGCTTACGTTGCTCGATGAACGCGACGAGGATGCGGGAGTAGGAATTGAATGTTGTAGTCCGGCTGTAGCTGCATAACCAGCCGTTAATACAACAACCCAATACTATTGATATGCTTGGTTTTTATTTTCACATAAATGAATATATTCCGATTGTTTTGCATGAATAGTACTTGATTAAAATATTTGCGAACTTGTTTTATTGAAAAAAACAACAATTATTATTTTTAAAATTTTTATCGAGCGCTTTTTGCCACACGTCAAAGTATTACTAAATGCGCCAAATTTAAGTATTGTCGTTTGTTTTGTTATGGGTGAAAAAATTTTCACAATAGAGCTGAGATTGCTGAAATTTTTTCGAGTTCGGTTGTTACAAAATATTGATTTCAAAAGTCCAGAACCAATTCTGGTACCTCGGCATTGTTAGAACGAGATTTCGAAAATCCAGGGATCGTAAATTGTAGAAAAATTAAAGCCATACGGGGTGGGGAGTGCTGTCTTGGACCCTTTCGAAGCCTTCATACCTTTCACGAACATAAAATAATTAGAAAAACCCCATCAGACGTTGTCCCGTCTATATTTCGCATATGTAACCAGTAACCGCATTTCGGGGTCTGTCACATATGTATAACAGATGGCAACCATCTCAAAAAAAAAATACATAGGTACCTATATACATACCTTGTTCTCGCTAATGCGAATATTTTGACATTAATTTTTAATATTTTATATCGCTGTGTATAATTTAATTAAATGTAACTTTGTATGCAGGTGGCAACCTTCTTGAAAATATAGCTACCTATAAAACTTCCACTCAGTAAAATGACCCGATTGACACCCATATTTCACTGTTTCATGTAACTTGTGTGTAATTTTATAAAATTCGACATTTCAAGCAGATGTCAGCCCTATATATGGCATAAACCTTCTCTTTCGGGATTCGAGCAGTTTGGGACTTACATCTTCATATTTCATATATGTAGTGCAATTAATTAAATTCTACTTTTGAAATATTCCCTAGGCAGTTGAAATAAATGTTCTAGAGAATTATTCGCCGGAAATTTCACAACATATCTTCTCAGACTAAATCTTTATACAAAGGACGTAAAAGTCTACAGAAAACTAAAAAAATATGCAACAGCTTTTTACGCTTTTTTTCAGACGCCAATGACAAAACTCATCGCGTGACTATCGTCATTGCTATTGCACCAAAACCTACATATGACGCAGAATACAAAATAATATTTCGTCGTTGTCACGCACTCAACAGATATATGAAGAACAAAGACAATGGTCATATTTTGAGGGGCTAAACACAGTTTTTGGGGCATAGTTTTAGGCGCAGCAGTTAAGGCAATATACATATGATGAATTTTTACATTGCCGTGAGAATAGGACTGTTAATATATAATTTCTTTTGCTATTGAACATAGCTGCTAACCTATTTTTGTATATTTTTTATTTATTTACTGCAGGTAAAAACCTTAAAAAATTTCGCGCTATTAATTGTCTAAATGGCAAAGTTTTAAAACAAACCACACACCTGTTAAATTTCATTATCTCAGATTAGGAGTTATAAGGCATATGGCAACCTCATATCTATGCAATCAGTTAAGTTGGAGCTACGTATACGTTGAAATGGCCCGGTATTATCAGTTTCTAGAAATGATAAATAGCTTCAAGCAAAAGCGGAAAATAATGTTCAGATATACAAGCGTATGGCTATATACTGCCCCTACTCAAACTTTATATTTCAGCTATCTGCTAACGGTTTTTTATACCACTTTACATACAAAGTAAATAATGTAAATAATGTAAATATGGCATCATTACGCGTAACTAAGAAAAATTAAATATGCATTCTAGATTATGCTCAATAAATAAAAGAGGGCAATTTGTGAACAAAAATTATAATCGCATCCAATCAATGCTACTAAAGAATAAAATTCATTTCACACAACTGTTTTATGCAAATAGTTTTCGACAAACTAAGAATAAATTCTACGAATTTGCAAATTGTGCAATATGAGCTTGGCATGTAAACCAGCTGCGAGTATGTAGCAAACTAACAAGCTAAAAATTCAACACTGTAATGCGTCAATATTGCCCCACCAATGCACAACTGCTATCTAGTATTGCTTTGTGTAAAGAATGTATGTATGTGCATGTAATTCTCCAAAAATATAGCATAGCATCTGATGCAATTGATATACAAAAAGATGTTAACAATATGAAAAATTCACTTTGAATTTCATACAATACATCCTTACAAACATACGAACGCTTGTTGTTGCTTATGCAAATATATAACGAATTGAGTGCACAAACTTGATCCAATCATCCATGGACTTTATTGCATATTCAGAAATTCTCACTTACAAAGAAGGCGAGTTTGTTTGTTTTATTATCATTATAGCTTTTATTTTTTGTATTTATCATCACATATATTTACCGTTTTCACGTATTTTCGTTAAGTAATTCCGTAAAAAATATATCATAGTTTTCTCATATGTATCGTGCTTCATAGGGAAATTGGAAAATACATATATTGAATATGTTTTATTTTGTTCAATTGCTGGCAGTAATTCAAAAATGCAGAAAAATATAAATGTGTACAAATAAAAGGCTATTATTAATTCAAATAAATGTCTTAAAAGCAATATGCAAGGTTCGCAATAATTCCCAAACCAGAGTCAAGGAAAAAAATGAAGATTATTTTCGTAATTCCTTTATAACCCTTTCCTTTTAATTAAATATGGCATAATTGCAGAATACGTACAATTCTCAGATTTTAAAAATTTTTACATGGATTGATAGAAATATTTTAGGTGACCATAGTTGTATACTTCTTTTTGAGGGAGACAAAAATTGTAGCAGGTATTGAAGGTCAAAAGGTCAAATTAAGCATTTTATAAGTCAGAAATTTCTCACAAACTAAGAAATGGATTTAAAATTTTTTTACGCCATCCGATAGACAATAAACCTTTTATTTTATATATATATATTTGTTAGATATTTTGCAAAGTTTTTGAAAAAATGAGTTTTTATTAAAAAATTATATTTATTTTTTTTTAAACAAACCCATTTTTTAGAAATCACCTTATCAAGAGTATACAGAGATATCTATATTTCTATATTAGCGGCTAACCATTCCTCAAAGGTGAACGTTACAAAAGTTAATTTGAAGCCCTTGAAGCCAAACAATAATGTTATAATTATTAAAAGTGGGCTAAATCGCTTTCATTGGTCTATACCGTTATTTTTATTATCATCGCGGCAGAGGGCCTCTTATGAGGAAAAGAGTTCTACCTAAAAATACTGTGGATGGCGTAGCCGGTGTAGGACCGACCAGAATTATTTCTTTGAAATTGGTTGAATATTGAGGACTATTGGTAATATAATGTATGTATATCAAACGAAAGCTTGTTAAATTAAAACAAGTAAAAACAGCGCTGTCTTCGGCTATGCCGAAGGCTTCATACCTTTCATGAATGGAAGAATAGTAAAAAACGTGTTATTGTATTACAATTTCGTATTACCTATAGTTAAAAGCGAAAATTTCCTTCAAATCAATAAAAATAATTCTAGTAAAGGCATTGTTATAAATTATTTAATGCTTTTCCTTATGTAATTAAAAAGAACTATGTTTTAAGAAGGGAATGGTTTTTGAATATTTTTAATATCGTATCGACGCTTGATATTCAACATTTAAAAAATACAAATAATTAAGTATTAATATGTAAGACCTACATATGTCGGTCTTTGAAAACAGTTATCAGATCCGTAAATAGTTCCCAAACGTTTAACGCTATGATTCATGTGATATTGCGCTGAGCTTATTACTTTTCACAATAAATATTTGTCCTGAATTTATCTTGCCGATTTACACTGTGAACTCCGATCTTGATGAATACTAATATATAGCTAATAATGGTTGTTGTTTGTGCAAAATTTCAAGCCTTTAGCTGTTTAATGGAGGAGTTATGGTGCAAAATGCAATATCTGAACAATCGGTTGTATGGGAGCTATATGTTATATTTCTCCGATCTTCATGATTTTCAATACTGATACGTAGCTAATAATGGCTGATATTTCTGCAAAATTTCAAGCCTTTAGCTGTTTAAATGGAGGAGTTATGGTGCAAAATGCAATATCTGAACAATCGGTTGTATGGGAGCTATATGTTATGTTTCTCCGATCTTCATGATTTTCAATACTGATACGTAGCTAATAATGGCTGATATTTCTGCAAAGTTTCAGCTTTAGCTGCTTAAATGGAGGAGTTATGGCGCAAAATTCAATATCTGAATAATCGGTTGTATTATATGTTATAGTCACCCGATCTGGCCGATTCCGACAAATGTTTAATCATTTGTACAACGACACCTGCTCACCAAATTTCATCAAAATAGCTCTAAAATTGAGGGACTAGTTTGCGTTCAAACAGATGGACAGACGGACAGACGGACAGACGGACAGACGGACAGACGGACAGACAGACGGACATGGCTAAATCGACTCAGCTCATCGTCCTGATCATTTAGGTATACTTTTTGATGGGTCTATCTCTTCTCCTTCTGGCACTTACAAACATCGGACCAAACTTAATATACCATTTCATTCTCATGAAAGGTATAAAAACAAAAAAAAAATGGGGGTTAAAGAAATTTTATTTTACGTAAATTCGGTTTTAGCAAAAACTTCACCATTTACATATAAGTTAAGTAGATACACTGAATTAAAGGCAATACAATTTTGAAACTTCCTATTCACTAACATCAATATTCTAAAACAACCGCAACCGTGGTAAGAATATACTTTATTTAAACTTTGACCTTTGATAACTTTTGTAGTCGTTGTGCCCCCCCCAAAAAAGGATACCGTTTTGCTCACTTCATTCATCTCTATTGATGTATATATAAATTTTATTATTCTAAGAATTGTACGTATTCTGTAATTGTTCCTTAAATATCAACAATTACTAATAGTAGCAAAGTTCTTTAAAAGTTACCATTATTTTGAAATTTGCAAATATTCTATATATAAGTAGTAAGAAAAATATTATGTCGTTGAATCCAATTCATTATTAGTATAACTTCCATTGCAGCATTTGATATAAATAAACTCTAAGCCCGTTTCTTTAATGCTTTATATAGACCCACACGACTGCCATACTTTCTTGGAATTAGTTTATTATTGCTTTTATTAAAATACTTGTGCAACAATTTCTTTCTTACTAAGTACTTTTGAACGTTGAGCTCATCTTGAGTATATACGCAGAGTTTTTCACTTCTTGTAAATTTTAAGTAAATAAAGTGCCTGTTATACAAATTTAAAAAGTATATTTAGTTACTATATATATATATATATGGAGTCATTCCGTGGTTTTATAACTCCAATTTCTTTCAAAATATTTCATATCGTAGTACCAATTAAGAGAAGCATCCCTGATTTTTCAAGTAAATTTCTTTAGCGGCATGAGAGTGACTTTTTACATCGCGCAAAGATCGCGTGCTGATATCGCGTAACGAAGGAACTGTTGATAACGCGTAACGATAAAGTAGCGACATATCAATATATATTGTATGTAAGTATGTACTACGTTTGCCCATCAGTACATAAAGGGTGGTTAAATTTTAAGGGCCGATGTCGAATGTGAACCGCACCTAAACGTCAAGTTTTTTTCTGCATTTCATTTGACATTTCTCTATTTCAGACTAACTCAATTTGAACATGGAAAGATACACAATCGAGCAACGTGTTAAAGTTATTCAGACTTATTATGAAAATGGGCGTTCAAATCAAAATGCATATCGAAGAAAATCATCTTCAGTGATGTGGCACATTTTCACCTCAGTGGATTCGTCAATAAGCAGAATTGCCGCATTTGGGCGAATGATAATCCAAGAGTGATTGTCGAAAAACCAATGCACCCACAAAGAGTGACTGTTTGGTGCGGTTTATGGGCTGGCGGCATCATCGGGCCGTATTTTTTCCAAAATGAGGCCGGTCAGGCAGTTACTGTGAATGGTGTTCGCTATCGTGAGATGATAACGAACTTTGTATGGCCCCGAATTGGAACATATAGATGTGGACGATATGTGGTTCCAACAGGATGGTGCCACTTGCCACACAACCAACGAAACAATGGCTCTGTAGCGAGACTAATTCCGTGTTATCTCAAGTGGTGGCGATGTCAATTGGCCACCAAGATCATGTGATTTGACACCGTTGGACTACTTTCTTTGAGGTTATCTGAAAGAAAAGTTGTACGTCGATAAGCCAGCAACAATTAAAGAGCTAAAGGATGAGATAATTCGGCACATTAACGGCATAGAACCTCAATTGTGCCTCAGCGCCATCGAAAATTTGGACCATCGGATGGAGGTGTGCCGCCGAGGTCGCGGCAGACATTTGGCCGATATTTTGTTCCATACATAATTGAACCACACCATATTATCATAATAAAAAGAAATTACAATAATTTCCAAAATAATTTGTGTTTTATTCAAAATCAACATCGACCCTTAAAATTTAACCACCCTTTACATAGCTTGGGTCGATTTCGGCACTAATTCAGGACCACTTGATGGTAAGTTCTGGACCGTTTCACCACTAAATATTTTCGGACTATATAAATATTTCTTGGTCATTTTAGGTTCTTTCAGTAGTTCGGGACTGGTTCACCCCAGCACTACTACTAATCGTACTATTCATTTCCACCACTATTTTTACTAATTTCTACTACTATTTGGACTAATGGATCTATTGATAGCAATCATTATTTTTTACTAATTTCTAACACTTTTTTTTACTTAGTGCCACTATACTAACTAATTTATACCATTTCCGAACCATTTTGGCGCAGTTTCGTGATTAAGTTAGGATCACCACAGCACCATTTCAGAATGAGACTTGGTATGAAATCCGAAATCCAAAACATGAAATGATTCCAAACAAGTCCCGAAATAAAACCAAGTCGAAGGCTTTTCATAATAATTGCTAGTGTGAAGGTTTTTTTTGAAATCTTCAAAGACTTTTGAAAACTTTTTACGTCTTGAAAGGTGCTACTATTTCGGAACCATCACAGGTTAGGGCGTGCCTATTACGTGACTAGTTTAAAATGAGACCTTTAATATTTTAACGAATCTACCCCTAAAAATGACGTCTTCAGGATTTAAACCAAATTTTCACTCTCATAATAATTATGAAAATACTGATAATTCCTACGAAAGTTTGGATGAGTTTCAAACTCAAATTTTACTCAACCATCTAATAATTATTATTCTAGGTCTTTCATTTAATATTTGCGATGAAGGCTTATATGTTCGACTGAATATCGAGCGGAATTTTTGCAGGGCTTATTATTTGATGAAAATATCACTTAGCCATGCATTTTAAGATGAGTCGCAAATTTTGACTAATAAATCACATTTCAGTTTAGCTAGGCTGGTGCCTATATATAGTGAGTGTGTTGTGTTGACAATTTTTAACAGAAAAAACTGACCAGCAGCTCTCGCAATAGCGTTCCTCTCTCAACAATCCAGACCTTAGTTCCAGATTTTTTGTGCAATTGGGAAATTTTAATAAATTTTTTTCACGTATTCTTTTATATGGCAGAAAATTAGCGAGATCGACTACAACAAAAACACGCGAGCATCTAAGTGCGCGAACCAGAAGTAAAACTTCTGCGCCGATTGTAGTAGAAATTAGTAGTAGCATTATTAAAACTAGTGGTAGAAATTAGAAAATCTTGTAATTTGTAGTTCTAGTAACTTTCTGGCGCAATCTTCGCCACGTGACTCTGACACGACTTTCGATACGCGAGTAAAAGCTTACTACCGCGAAGAGTGTCTAAAAGATTTTTATTAAAACTTTTGAACATTTTGTATATAAATTTTTCTTTGAGAAATGCGCAGGCTCGAAACTCATTTCCAATTTAGGATTTCTTCTACTTTTGAAGGATCAACAGCATTGGGAAATTTTCGTCCGAACAATTTGACCCACCCTAGTGTATGCACGTTCATTTACATTGCCAAGCTTTTATGTATAATTTATTACAAAGAATGACTGGCTTTCGTTGAAATAAAAATAAAGAACAAAAATATAAAAAAAACCGAGATCATTTTATCTTTCGCCACCCACTGACTTTTGTAAGCATTCAGTTGGTACAGAGGATATATAAATTACTGATAAATCCATTGTAAAGCCAACAGCAATTTATAAGGAACGCAAGCGACAGAAGAAATAATAATAAAATTCTGTATATTTTTAACAAAGCAAATAAAATAGTTTATAGCAAAGGCAAATAATTTTATGTACGCGTGGGTATTGTGTGCATGGAAAATTTTGCAATGCGTACAGAAGATAAAGGACAATGACAACTTGCCAGCCACTGCAACTGTGCGCGATTTGATTAAGCTAAATTCAGGTTTATTTTTTTTTTTTACAAAGATACTGACGTTACACAACTGCATGGGAATAAGTAAAATTTGCGTAAATAATGCGATAACTTTATTTTTAAATACGACGATATACGTCACGATTTTAATTGGAAATCTCTGCAAAAATAAACTGCATTCAAGTACGTGAAAAATTCTTGAGATGCAGTTAAAGTTAGCAAAGGCGCAGGCAAATACTAATGTACTTTAAAGAGAAAGCTGACAGTTTCTTTGCGCAACATAAGGGAGAACTTGACGACCGGTGCGTATGAGTAACTTTAATTGAGACACAAAGTGTAGCGCGAAAATAACTCATACGCCACGGTGTACCCACAATTGCGAAAAATATATATTTGAATAAATCCTACACGTGCCAATAAAAATGCAATACTAATTAAAAGTACGCTGCTATGGCAATAGCCCCATTATAAAATCGGAAACTTTTATGAATATCGTCGTGGTTTCGAAATCCCTAACGTTGATTTTTAAAATCATAAAGGAATGAAAAGAAAAAAGGTTCATCATAGACCACAGGTTTTCGTTGACTTTTAGATCTAAGCTATTGGCAAACCAGCTTGGATACTTTATATTCACGTTTACCATTAAGTTTGTCACTTAAAAAAAACAGCATATAAAAAAGTTGAAAACCCCCAAATAAAATAGCATCGCGAAAAAGTTAATCACGCGCGGCTGAGTTAACAAAATTTAAGCATCCGCGTATGATTCTAAAAGGTTAACATTTAAGTTTATTTTATTTTTTTCAACCCAACCTCGTTTTTTGGCAAAAACAAAAACAAGCGCAATCTCATTTTTTTTTTTAATAGGGGTATTCACACCAAGCACGTTACTTTGTTACTTGGTAGTTACATATTTAGCTTGTTTTTATAAATCTAACGAAAGCGATGAAGCGCCACGTAACAAAATGTAAAGGTTGCTAGGTTGACAGTTTGACCCGCAAACCGCTTAGAAAAGTTAATCATTTAAAACGATTAATTAGATAGTTAGTTAGATTTTTCAAAATCATACTATATTTCAATTAAAAAATTTTCGAATAACATCCGTAGGATTGTAGCTGAATAATCCTTAAACAACTACTTATAACCAGTGAGTATTTATTTTTGATGTTGAGCAATAAATAGTACAGTTATTCATTTTTACAGATATACCGCTTTTAAATTCCTTTTTAAATCCGATTTCGCTCTCCATTGTCACTTCATGTCTTTCATTTATTTTTTTTAATATCAGAAGAAACTATTGCGGTGAGCAGAAATGACACCTAATTTGTAAGAAAATCTGCCGAAATTAAAAGGATAAAACTGCGATTTTTTTTGTTTTTGCATAGCTCCTGTAATTTGAATAACCAATACCTATGATGCTTATTCTATATACTGAACTGTCAAAAAATCGTGAGTGAACATTGGAAGTTTCTTAAAAAAAATTTCCGAAGGTGTTGCAAAAATGTAATGGAATACATTTGGAGCATTTTGAGCTGTCTATTTGACTGTTTGCTTGATTTATCGTACCAATCTCCAAAGCTACTAAAAAAAATTTCACAATAATTTAATTGAAGGCTAGATAGTAACCTCAAGCATAAGAAAGGGTATATTTTATCAAACTATTATAGGGCATATAAATTTTAACAAGATATTAAATAAAATAAAACAACATAATATAAATGATTTTCAAAGAGCTTTTTTTAACTTCCTTTGTTTCTAATATTCATTCATTCAGTGCAAAGTTGAAGGATCTGCATAAAAAAAGGCTTTTTTTGGGCATGTGATTTTCAAAAAGAAATAAAACGCATATAATTTGACGCTATGGCCAAGAGTTTAGTTTTATTATAAAGACAAGGGTTTGCCAATATATATTTAATATAATTTCGGACAAGCGACCGCAGCGGCTGGGTCGAATGAATTCCAGCCGAGAGGCCCAATTTTTTACCAATTTTTGCAGCAATTGGGGTCGTATGTCAGCAATAACGCGCCGAATATTCTCTTCCAAGACGTCAATCGTCTCGGGCTTATCTGCGTAGACAAGCGACTTCAAGTAACTCCACAAAGATTGGAGACCACGCTATAATAACATCATTCAATTTACGTCTGTCTAGTAGAAGCGTGATCGCCATAATTTGGAAACTATTTGTCCGATTCGTTTAAAAAAAAACAACATTTTACACGTTTATAATATTTATTGTACGCAATACTTTTAATAACATGTACAGTCACCGCCATTCGCTATTATGGCCTCACACCTCCGACTCATACTTTGCACTAAGTTCTGAGCTGGTTGCCGAGGCAATCGTTTCCAAATCAGCCGAATTTGTCTTGACAACTGTTTTTCTGTCCATATCGTTTTTCCTCTGAGTTTCTGCTTTACTATTGCCAACACATTTTCTATCGGATTGGCATCAGGCGACTGTGAAGGCCAATCTAACACCTCAACACCATTTTGCTGTTTCCACTCTGCACTCATTCGACTGCGATGTTTGGGGTCATTGTCTTCTTGCAAAATATAAGAGTGTCCTCTTCTCCCGAACATCTTCGCAGCTGATGGTAATAAGGCTGTTTGATAAATTTTGTTCATCAAAACCGCATTCAAGTTGCTGGTAAACAGGAAAAGGCGTCCAAATCCTTTTTCTGAGAAACATCCCCAAACATGGACCTTCAGTGGGTGTTTAACAGTTCGTTGGAGCAATCGATTGTTAGCGGTACACCAAGATCGATTTATGTTACTATTTGCCCAAAATGAAGATTCATCCGTGAATATTACATTATTCCAATTTCGTTCTGAATTGGCGCACGCCCAAGCGAGTCTTTTTTCAACGTGTGATGATGAGAGCAACGGTTTTTTAAGAGAGCTGCGGTATTTGACGTCGTTAGCGCCTAAACGTTTTCGAATCGTCTCTACCGATATTTGAACAACACTTTTCTCTACAACTTCTTTAGCTTTACGCAACGATAAGCCCGGCTTCGTCGCAAACAAATCAAGGATCTTCTTGTCCTGCTTTGATGAGGTCTTTTTTTCAGGGCCCCGCCCAGGCAAATCGTCGACATTTTTTACTTCTAAATACTTCTTCATATATTTTGCTGCAGCTAAACGTGACATTTTCGGCCCTCTAGGGTGTAGACAAAGAAATACAGCTTCAAATCGCTTCTCGTACGCGGAAATCATTTTTTAAAACAACGTGCACTTTGTAATAGTTTCACGAAACTGACAGTTTTTGCAATGCGTACTACAAAAATGATGTCGCTACCAAGGTGCATTCAAATTATTTTGATAACGGCACTCTATGTGCAAATTTTGCCGATCACGCTCTACTAGACAGACTGTAGGCACGAAAAAGTCATTAATCATGGATCTAGAGTGTTCCTCATTGACTATAACATCATGGGCAGCATAATTTTTGAAGAAATATGGATAGAGCACAGTGAAAACAGTGGATATATGGGCAGAGGGAATCAATGGACGGCATTTCTGTTTGAAGAAGTAATGGCGTCTCAACAGCGGCTTGTGGATTATCAACACACCAAATGCGACAATTTTGTTTATTAACCTAGCCATTCAACCAAAAGTGAACTTCATTGCTGAACAACTTGCGAACGTTGTTCTGGAGTAACTCTGTTCGTTATGAAATGGCAAACCAAGCTGAGTATAAATCAATCAAAAAGACCAAGTCCGAAAAAAGTATTGCCTCATTGAAAACCAAACGTCTAAAAACAAACACCCTTTATTAAAAAAATTGTTCAACGGGAAGATTGAATTGAAATTAAGGGTGCTGCTTTTGACCTTTTATGGCAGATTAGTTTCAGAAAAACTTGGAACAATGCAGCCAAAACTTAGCCAATGTATATTTATAAGGTATCCTCGGAAAGGTACTTCCCTTTTCTTTAAAATTTCACAAATCACCTTATTATAATTTCGTTGAGCAAAAATATAAAAAATATTTTAAACTTAAACTGTTTTATCGTCTCAAAAGGTTTTTTTTTAAACATTATAAAAAAAATTAAGTACTCCCTTTTTGGAGACAATTTGAAAGCAAGTGAAAAACTTGCAACTTTTTTTGATGATGCACCCTAATGTGAGTATGTACAGTTTTTTTTAAATAAATTGTTCCAATACAAAAATACATAATATTGAATACGTTACGCCTTAAACAAAGTACGCTAGTTATTTGCTAGTAATAAGTAAAACTAAAATATTATAATAATTACAGCATTCTAATTTTAAAAATACCCCAGTCGTAATGTAAATAATTAGGGACCGTTACTGTTATAAATTGTATAAAAAATTTTTTTTTTTTGTTGTTTTGTGATTCTATTTTTATCAATCAAGTTTGCTCGTTGTTATTTATTTTTTATTTTGTCGATCAAAAGTTTATCGATTTTTGTGATTTTTAGTTTTCCCGATCAAAATTTTATCGATTTCCTGTGAGTTTTATTTTTTCGATCAAAAATAATAATTTTTTGCGGATTCCAAATTTTACGATCATACTTTTTCGATATTTTCGGATTTCTATTTTTTCGATCAAAAACAATCAACATTCTGGGACTTAAATTTTTTGATCATAATAAAGCAAAAAACCCTTTGTAGGCAATGACAATAATTGCAACAACACCAACAATACGATTACTGTTTTATGATCGAAAAAAAATGACAAAATATCGATCAAATATGATCGGAAAAATTTAATTCCAAGAGCAACAAATATTTTTGGTCGGAAAAATAATAATCAAAAAATATCGATAAATTTTAATCGAAATAAAAAATATTAAAAAATATCCATCAAATTTGAACGAAGAAAATAACAGTCATGAAATATCGATTTTTACAAATAAAAGTCTCAAAATATCGATAAATTTTAATCGAAATAAAAAATATTAAAAAATATCCATCAAATTTGATCGAAGAAAATAAAAGTCGCAAAGTAACGATTATGCAATGACTTAAACCAAATAAAAAAAGAAGCAGGCTGTGTTTAACGTAGAATACGCCATCCGATAAGACAGAAAACATATGTAACAATAAATGATAAATAATACAAGCAAATTAATTTCTTTATTTGATAGTTACTTTGGATGATATACATAAGCTTATGATAGGAAAAATAGGATAAAAATGTTTTTATATTATCAATTAAATTTCTCGCAAAAACGAAGTCAATGGCTGTTATCAATAGTAAAGATAAATGATAAATAACATACGCGAATCCATTTTATTATTTTTTTTGCAGTGCTTGGCAGCATTTTCTCTTCTTTTACTCTACTTTAACTTGCCCGCCTAAAATTATGCAATACAAAGAAAGGGCTGCACGAGTACATTTAAATCGCCCAACAGCAAACACTCAACCAAACACCACACACATATTTGTGTGCATGTGTTTATACAATTTTCATTTGAGAAATTTAAATATTAGGAAGATATCAACAAACATGAAATGTATGTCAAACGAAAGCTAACATCTTCATTTGACTACAAAAAAAAAAAAAAAAAAATTTATCGAGCCGTTTCCTTATAATTAAAGAAATAGAGATTACAACAATAAAAACCTGACATTGGTGCCCATACCGTAAGGTAAGACGTATTCTACGCCAAAAAAAGTAGATTTGCTCAGCATAGGGCATAAGGATTACATTGATATATTCGGATTTTGTTTTGAACGAATTCTTTCCAATTACCATTTATTATTTTTTATCCTAGAAAAAATTAAAATAACGATTATTTCCTTGTTCTTATGAATAAAATTTCGCACCACCCTCTACACGTACGTGCCCTGTTGTACACCAAAGTCTCATGAGTATATAATAAGCTCAAATTAAGCTGTATTTAATTCAGAGTGACACAATTTTGCAAATATAACTCACTTCGCGTTTGCTGTTTATCTTTTTGGTAAGTGCACGCCCTAACTCACAATCGTGCAGTGTCGACAGGCATATATACTTATATATTTTTTTTCCAAATATGTATGTACGTAGTATAAATGAGTTTATTCACATTAAATCATGTCATTCAAGCTTATTTGCACCAACGTTTGCGAGTGTGCGAGCTGGGGGGCTGAGGAGCTGGTCCTCATGTGTTTGCTCTGCCGAAATTCCGCGCATAAATAAAATTCGAGTTCCTATTTCCCTTTCACTTTGGACGCTACATTCACATTTTCTCATGTTTGTTCTGCCTGTCAACGTCGAATTAATTATTAAAATAGCTACAAAAAGAAAAGCAAAGCCAATTTCCTTCATGCCTCTTAAAGCAACCGGGTGAGTAATCCGTTTTTGGCGTTAGCTCTACTAGCGTAGGGTGCAATGGTGTTAAGGTGTTAATGAGTTGAAGTGAAAGCAAAAGTACACACATGCTGGTGGAAGTATTTGCATTAAGCTGATACAGAAAATTAAGAAATTTATTTATATTTACATAATTTGGTTCCACTTTGTAGCATTTGTACTACGTTGAAATAGGTTGGGCCTTTTTTAATAAAACGAATTCACGTATACTATACTGTCATTCTCCGAAATATTTTCAATGTTTTATATGTTCGAGCTACATGAATGGCAAGTAATTTATTTAAGTTATCTTTTTCTGTCCATGACAGCATTCGGTAAAACAAATCGTCAACTGATGCGGATGGGTTATTCTCAAACCTCTTTTCTATTATTGATTTTTAATAAAAACCCTCGAAATGCGGGAGTTCATTGACGCCTGGAAGGTCACATTCATTAATGCTATTTTTAAAAGTGAGGAATAAAATAATACAGCCAACTACACTGTGCAACAACTGAAAACGGCCTGGATGTTGTTTGTATTCTCTGAATAATATTTTAAACCCATTAGCTCCCATCTAAAAATTTTCTTTTGTGTGTCTTATTTCGAGAAACCTTTCGAAAAACAAATGCCAAAAGTCTTTAAAAGATTAAAGTGTTCCAGGCTTTTATGCAGTTGTAACTAAAATGTTTTGTTTTACCCGTTGGAGTGATGTTTTCGTACTTATTTGGTTACAAAAAAGCAGACTTATTGATAGAAAGCGTTGTCCGAAAAAATTTTCTTGTCTTTTAATTTTTATTAGTACGAATCACTTACACTCCTTTACCCGAAGCTTCCGACCAGCTGTGAGAAAATCCAGAGCGAAATACTTAAGAAAGTAACTAGGGTTGAAGATAATCCTTAAAAAGTTTTAAATATAACGTATTTTTTCTACGCATATTTTCTATTTGTTTACCTCATTTCATTCATAAAAATGTGGCTTTAGACTCAAACAAATTATTTTTGATATAAGTAAATAAAATCATGGTAGAAAGAGGCTTCTGCGCTTCGTAACTGTCACGTAAAAATATCTCCAATGAAAAGAATCAACAAATCTAGGGACGAGAGCTCCCTTCTCTGTTGACGACCACGGAAAATGTTATAAGGGCTATGATTTGAAGACATGCACCTAGAATGCCCGTGAAAGATGTTGCCTTCCAGCTGGGTGATCAAAAGCTAACACCGCCGAGATATGCGTTTGGTGGGGCAAGGATTGAATTGTAATGGATCCCACGGCGTCAAATTCAGCTGCTATGCAGAGGATCATAAATTCGCAGCGAGATTTTTTAACATTTCGCTAGTTTGCGCCCACGCCCCTACGGAAGAGAAAGATGATGCGACCTAAGATCGCTTCTATGAGTATCTTGATCGCGAGGGATCTTTAGTCACACAGTCGGTAAGTTCAGCCTATACGACAAATCACACGCCAATGGACTGCGGCTGATCGACTTCGACGGGGACCGAAACAGGGAAGTCTGTGGCACCAGGTTTCAGCATTGAAATATTCAGCAAACCACATGACTGCCTCCAGATCCAAAAAGGCGAAGCCCAATTGACTATATTGTGGCTAACGGCAGGCAGTAATGTCGTAATGTCTTTGGCACTATCCTTATCTAACATCGACTCGGATCATTGCCTACTCGCAGCCAAGCTTCACATGCGGCTCTGAGCAGCAAAAAGCGCGCTCCCATTGGCGTCCAAAAGCTGCAGTCACAAAAGATAGCCGACCACTTTGCTCCTCAATTTATACTCCAGCTCTCTGAGAGCAATGTTCCACAAGGCGATATCAACCCTCAATGATACCACATTTCTCGCTATTTACGTCGCGACGCTGAGGAAGTCATTGGTTTTCAGCGAGCCCGAGATAGCGACTGGAACGAAGAGTGTCACGCTGGTATGGAAGAGAAAGATACTACCTACAGGACCACGCTGCAATCGTATCACGGCGTTCGAAAAGTTTAGTGTGTGTCAGTTTTATTTGAACATTTATGTCAAGAAAAAATTTGGATGTACTCATTTTTTTGCAGGCAACCGCTAAAAGAGCTTAAATGCATTTTTCGCTATAACTTATTATTTGATGTCCGATTTTTAAATCTCTATGTCGCCGAAAAGATCCCGCTCAGTGTTATATTTGTACCTTAAAAGGTGTAGGCCTTAAAATCCGTTTTGATTTGTACCTTCACTAATTGTGGAATTAAGATCCGCAGTTTTAATTTTCATACCATAAATCTAAAACTCCCGGACAATTATGAGGACTTTAGCAACAAATAACTTTTACTTTGATGAAAAATTACTCCAAGTCCCAGCGTGACTCGGGTATACTGTATCGTTTATCGTCCGTCCAGTTTAGGGGAATTATGTCCAAGACGTTCTGCGTCTGAAACTGCAAGTGATGAGTCACTGACAAAACGCTAAATATTTTGAGTATGGCATAAAATATCCAATACGAGCTTATGAAATTTCTCATTAGCAAATAATAATGCAATTATTTAGTACGTTTATGCAACGAAATGAAATGCTTACCTGGAATTTGAATATTTTTGTTCGCATACTTATATTCTGGCAGTTATTCTTGCAAAAAAGGAGGCCTAGTATTTAGAAATTTATTCCACTCTGTCATTTCCACGTAGGAATTGCTGTTAAAGTTAATACTTCCTCGACCCGCATCGGTCTAAAAAATTTTCTTGAACTTGATTGATACATTCGCACATTATCCCCAAAATCCACCCTGCATTTTAGAACATACAGAGTTTCGGAATCGCCGATTTCATTCCTCATATTTTTGTTGTTGTACCAGCATAAAACTTTCTCTATATACTTTTAGGGAACATTGCTGGAGTGACAGGGCGGATATAAATCCGAGGAATTCCGATGCGTCGACCCTTCCGATGCGTCGACCCGACTGTCGTGGGATCGATGAACCCATTACATTCCTCATCTTTATATTTAATTAAATTTTTTTCACCAAAATTCATATCACGTTCATATAAAAACTAACGAATTGTAAGTCTGTCAAGTACTCGAATGTTCGCCTGTTCCCAATTTTATAAAAGTTTTTTAATTAACCCTGTTGGTCTACAGAAAAATTTCACACTTTCAAGAAAATACATAAATTTTTGATTTTAAATTTCGAAATAGCCATGTATATCAAAATTTTTCGATGGTCGAGCTATATCCATACAAAATGCGTTGGTTTAGATCAAGCAAAGCTAAATAAAAGAAAAATTTAAACAGTAAGTCTCTACAAAAGTATTCCAAACTTGTTTGTTTGAAAATTAAGTACAACGCTTTTTAGTAAAGACCTACTAGTTTTGCGTGAGCTTTAGGATTTTAAGATAAATACCTTTTGAGTCTCAAAAGTAGTCATAAGCGGGATAGGGATTTTAAAAATCGGGCATCAAATAAGAAAGTTATGACAAAAAACGCGATTTAGCTGGTTTTAGCGGGTTTTAAAAAAAATTGTGTACCCAAATTTTATTTTATCGACATAGGTGAGTGTTCAAATAAAACTGAAAAAAAATAACACACGTTAAACTTTTTTCAGATTTACCAAATTGTTTATTTGTGCAGTCAGTAAATACATTTCTTTTTTTAATTACTTACTTTTTTTGTTTGCTTTGTGGTAAATATTAATTGCAAGTCATAAATTATGTGGCAAATTTGAGGTAAGCAATTCAAACATTTACATATCATCACGCATTATTTTTTCCAATGAACTCGCGTCTTTCTTTTCCCCCACTCACTCTCACCTTGTGTCTGCTTTATACTCTGTCTCTATCCTTCTCGGCGCTTGGTTTGGTTTCTTAACCCTTCATTCCCAAAGCCTTATTAGATATACATTTGTATATGGTATATGTTTGTAGACATGTGTATGTATTTTACGATTTATTTACTTATATACCGCCACACATGTAAAAGTGTTGTTTAATCATTGCATTGCGACTCAGTCGGTACCACCTTTTTTATTGTTCGACGTTTGAAGGGGCGGAAAATACAAATCACGCGTTTTAATAATTTACAATTCACAAATCATTAGCGCCGACATGCGTGTAACGCACGAAATTGGTAGCTACAAAAATAACAACGACGGTTGTAAATTAGGGTGTACCAAAAAAATCCAACCACTCCATAAAAACTTAACTGAGATTATGTAGTTATTTTATTATTGCCTTTAGAGCTTTGAAGTCTCGCATGTTTTTTCGGATATCTAATTTTAAAATGATGTAGGTATTTTTCCATAACCAATGAACTATGAATGAGAAAAATGTTATCGTTATTTCTATTTTTTCAATATATATGTCGTTATTTTCTGATTTTTTTTTCGATTACATTTTATCGATATTTTTCGATTTTTATTTATTCGATCTAGATTGATAAATATTTTTTAATTTTTATAATTTCGATCATTTTGTGATTTCTATTTCTTCGTTCAAAAATAATCGTTACAATAATAGGATTGAAAAAATAAAAATCACAAAATATCGACCTATTGATCGATAA
Source organism: Anomoia purmunda (assembly GCA_951828415.1). Lineage (NCBI taxonomy): Eukaryota > Metazoa > Arthropoda > Insecta > Diptera > Tephritidae > Anomoia > Anomoia purmunda. The sequence goes on from OX639993.1 coordinate 24,799,650, forward strand.
AATAAAAATTGGTAAAATAAAGACCAAACTTAATTGAAAAAATAAAAATTTTAAAAATAACGATTAGACAATTATTTGATACAAAGCAGGCTTCTCTACAAGGATAAGGCCAGATTTACATAGCATTTTCGAGAATTATTCGAGTTTGAAAAAACGGTTACAGTTTTTATAAAAAAAAATCACGATTTAATCGTTATTTTATGTTTTTTGGGGTTTCATTCAAAAATAGTCGTTATATTTGGATTTTTATTTTTTCGATCAAAAATAATCATTATTTTTTATTTTCAATTTTTCGATCATACAAACGCCAAGAAAATATTTCGGCGATGACAAACATATTTGTTTTATGATGGAGAAAACATTTTAAAATATCTATCAAATATGATCGGAAAAATTTAAAGTCAAGAATAACGATTATTTATCATCGAAAAGTAAAAAACAAAGTAACAATCAAACTTTATCGAAAAAATAAAAGTCCAAGAATAACTATTATTTTTAATCGATTATGCAAAAATTTAAAACAAAAATCTTCTAAATAAATCTGTATAGCATATGGCATAAGAACTAAGTCGATATTTTCGAGTTTTATTTTTAATGAGTGATTTTTTTATCCGAAAAAATCAAACTAAGTTTATTTTCGGTCTTTGATTGTTTTCGGTATCTGCAATTTTATTTATGGAATATTTCGGAAGATAAGCATTTTTAGTTTTCACATTTTATAACAATTCTGAGAAAAAGTTGATGCATATTGGAACGATTTTCTGTCATTCTTATGTCAAACAACCTTTATCGGCACTGTGCCAGTTTTAGTCTTACTTTTCGCGTATTTTCGCTCATGTAGAACATATGGAAAGCTCCAAGCCTTTTACGTCCCTTAAAGATTCATTAGTTTCGAAGTAAAAAAAAATCCGGGTATATTTTTTTCTATTTTCTCTCATTCTAGTTGGTAAAACCATGAAAATTTCAAAAAGTTAGTTTTTGTGCTTTTTTTCAACCACCCTAATGTGCATGTATGTGTTTATTTACTTCGCCAGCAATACATTAATTTGGTGCAAATGAAAGTATTAGCTGCGTTTTGATCGTATTTTTCAATGTTCATAGTAGCAATATGTTTAATGGGGGCTTTCATTTATGGCTATTTACTAAATAAGTAAAGCTGTTTTTATTATTATTAGTATTATTATTTTCATTATTATTATTATGATTTTCATCATTAGTATTATTATTATTAACATCGATAATCGATTGCTAAATTCATATTATGAACTGCAACTCTGTTCAAATTTTCGTTGCGCAGTAAATTTTGTATCGAACACAATTCTGCTTTCGACGATATATCGGAGGATTGAATAATTGCAGAAAATGTTGGAAGTATGTGAGTGTTCATTGCTTTTTAGAGATCGAATACTAGTCCCAAAGAACAATCGCACATAGTTTTCACTATTTTTTGTATAATGTCCTATTTATAGGAAACGAAAGAAATTTAATGGGCTTCAATAAGAAGCTCTTCTTATTAGGACTGGATATGGCTTCTAAATAAAATCAAAAAGGTAATCTATAACACTAAGCCGAAAACTTTTTAACGTAATTAAGAGGGTGATCCTTCGAATTAAGACCTTTTCAATAAAATCTAGTTATCTATATGAAAAAAAGTTGAAAGAATGGAATCTTAATTTAATAATTAATTAATTAATTTAATTTGAAATTGTTGCCCCCTAAATGTTTTTAAGTGAATTATTTTCTGAAAATAAATACCACACTGTTTTTTATAATTTCAAATTAAAATTTAAAGGCAAAAGTATGCTTTGTTATTTTCTGCTATTTTTAGTTTGTTCAAGTCAAGGTGTATCCATAGAAGGTGATAGCAAGATAACCTAAGCGAATCCGCTGTGTATTTTGTTTGTGTAATTTTGTGAGCACAATGTCAAAATCTGAATTCGGCCAATATACTTATGTATTTTGTTTGTGTAATTTTGCGAGCAAAATGTCAAAAATCTGTATTCGCCCTGGAGTGTCATGTCAAAATCTGGCATAGCAAATGTAGAAATTGAAAAGAAAACATTGACAAAATTTGAAAACAAATCAAAAAAATTAATGAAAAATCGTGTTTTTGTGTTGATTGGTCGGACCGGCATGTGTACCAATGGGAGTCGGTGGCTCTATGCAGCGAGAGCCTTCCATGGTTGACAATACCAGCGGACCAATTGGGCCACTTTCCACTGTAGGAGGTGGAGGTATTACTCAAACTGCGCATACTCTGAGTCTCCATTGTGAAACTCATGCACTCAGGTTGTGGGTCTGGTATTTTCTGTGCTTCCCAATCAATATTTGGCATTTGGAAGTTTGTTACATCGACGGCCATTCTGAATTTAAAATAAAAGTAGCCTAACATCCTTTCTTTTGGATAAAAACATTACACGTTACCTGGGTTGTGAGTTGAATCCAGAATCAGATGCCAACATGCAGTTAGAGCTGGAACCACACACGGATTCTACATATGGAACAGCTTTTGGTAGTAATCTAGCCATCTTTCCACCGCACACCTTATCCGCATCCAAGAAATGGTCTCCGCATATAAGGTCCTTACTCTCTAACCTCTTTCTCTTTTGGAACCTGGAAAAAACGGTCCAGTTTCGCGTTTCACTTTTTTTTGCACACTTTCCCATTTTATTTTTAAATTTTTATTAGCTTTACTTCAATAAATATAATTTTTCAGCTCACAAATTTCACACAAATTTCACTTTTACTTTGATCGTATAAATAGAAATTAAAAATATAAACAAACAACAGAAGCGAATTGGGAAAGAAGAACAAGCAATAAGCTGATTGGATAACACCACCTTGTATAAATTCGCCTTGGTTCAAGTGTTCCAAAATGTAAAAATTTCAAACAGCAAAATTATTCTCGGGATTGAGTGTAAAAAGAGAGTAACAGGCAAAAAGTACAGGAACAAAAAATTAAATTTTTCTTGTAAATACGTCAAACACTCTTCTTTCAAATTAATAATTTAAAAGCAAACAAATGTTTTGTGCGTTTCGTCTAAAACTATTCGCTATCAATTTGACAATGTCATAATTTTTGTTTACATTCGTGCAATTGATGATCGCTAGACATTTTTGATTTTACCAAGGTGAAAAAATTTTGTACACAACTCTCCAAAAATATCTCTCATTTACTAGATTTAAAGGTACATTTTTCCTGTAACTTTCTGCAAGTGCGTGTAAAAGTTCATCGAGTACGAGAGCAAAACTATTTGGTTTTTCCGAATGATTTTCTATCATCTATTGTGAAATTAAGTTATTTATTTATTTGCAGAGAAAATTTATAAATTTAACCTAGTGATTGCATAATTTTTAAAATATCGATTTCCTTCATTCTATAGGCTTGTCATACAGTGTAAATAAAGGTTATATTTTCTGTTTGTTTTGGTTCCAATCGCTCAGAATTAATATAAGAAAATATTTTCGGGACAAGCTGCAATAAAATCCATTCAATGAAATGCAAAGTAATAAAAACAAAGAACTCAAATAAGGGAATTATGCGCCATAACTGAAAATTCCGTAGATCAACTGAAAATACCTACTAGAATTTTTGTGATGGTATACGGAGTCTAGTTTTAGCGATTCGTCAAAAATTATTTCGAAAGCAATTTTACACCATGCTAAAACTCAGAAGCCATTGAAGAAAAAATGTTATTTTGTATTTTTCTTAGGACCAAAGTTTAATTTTCAATTGGGATGCTTTAGGAGTTTTTCGGTCGGTATATTTACTGAAGTACAATGATCATAAATCTAAAATATGTGCTAAGTTAAAGACTATTCCTATTCCCATGGCGTTGCACTTAGGGTACATGAGTTAAACGTCGAAATTTGGCTGCACGTGAAAAATTCAGTTTTTGTGGAAATAATATTTTTGGAACTCCAATTGTGAGCTGAAAACACATAAAATGAGAAACAGTATAAATTTGGTAAAAACAAAATTCAGAGTTGGCTTTTTGAAAGGATTCGATTTGCACAGTATTTATAAGCATTTATATTTCTAACAATCTAATTTTAAGAATTAATTTTCTCCTCAAACATCGTCTGACGAAACATATTCAAATTGTATTCGAAAGCGTTGAGTGATTTAAGTTTTAGACCAACGCGAATTTATCGAACGTTGTGTCAAAAGAACAGCTGATTACCTTTTTTTTTGATTTAAGTTCGCCTTACTTTTATGTAAGGATTGTCAACATTAGTATTGGTTTACAATAAAATTTTTGCTGTTTTTGTAATAACAAATGGTTTACACTGGCGTGCAAAACTGGCCCACGAACTGATCTTTTTACAATGTTAGCGAGGGTTTTCATGGTACAGTTTCTCGTTCATTTCATAACAGAAATTATGTAAGTTAAGATTAAAAAATTTATACGCAATTTGAAAAAAAAACTCAACCAAAATTCCTCAAAATTTTTTTAATTTTTATTTTTTTTGAAGAATGTTCAGACATTTTTAGGCTATGCAGTTTTATAGACTTATTAATTTTAGTATAATAAAGCGCAAGTTTGAGGTGGCTTGAAGCTACCGCGAATTTTTTATCTATATTTTTTTTTTTAATTTTGGCTTTGGAAACTTTTTATAATAACATTAAATAAGCTATAAAACTGCATGCATAAAACAAATTTTTTATTTAGTTCGAAAAATAAATGTACAGGGGTTTGTTATAGAGTGAACAATATTTGTATATAAAATTAAAAAATAAAAAACTGTGTCAGGAAAAACCACGCTAATATTGTAGAGTCCAATATTTGCTTATAGGTTTTCTATTTTCCCAATTTGCCCAACAAATTCGCCTTAAACTGACTTTGATAATTGCCGCACCAAAGAATCGAAAACAAAATACGTGTAAATTTGGTGAATAAATTCGCTCTTGGTATTCACACCACCTTGCTGAATATGCCTTGCTTTAGGCAAAAATAGTTTTACAATTATGAAACGAATTTATTCAATGAATCAAATTTTTTAAATTATTTAAATTGCAATTAAAATATGTTCTCAATAAATGTTTTAAATTTACTGCATACTTTGGAAAACAAAACTTTTTAAATAAAGCATTTTGAAGAAAAAAACAAAAATATTAGATCTTAGTTTCATTGCAACCGTTTTTAATTATAAAGTTTTTCCTGGAGCTCAAAGTGACTACATTTCTACAAAAAAAAAATAAAAAATTATAAATGAAACGTTATGTATATATGTGCATACATATGTACTTTAGAAACAAATAAATTTTAAAAAAGCTTGTTTTTAAAAAATTTCAAAATTAAAATTAAAAACAAGACGTCAATATCGGTTAGCTTAAATATTCATATATTTTCACTTAAAAATTCCAACGTTAATAAAATCCAAGGTCCGGTTGAGAAATTTTGAAATAAATATGACATAGTGAATGTTTACGCGATATTTTAGTGTAAAATGAATAGGTCTCTAACTTTCGAACATTTCAAGTATCAAAACTAAATACTCAACTTATAGCAAATGTCTGGCACTTAAATGAATTCTCAAATAAGTCTTAAAAACAATGGAGACCATAGAATGTATAGATGTATGCGTAATTCGTTATGTAAACATGGAATGTATTTATAAATATTTAATTACAATACAAAGCCTAACCACAGATAAGCGGTTGCGACATAATAGTGAAGAGAAATGAAAATGAAAAGCATTTAATCGGCAAATACAATGAAATCAAAAATTTAAAGCGACGCAAAGGGATAACGGCACACACGCACAAAAACGAAGCTAAATACAACCAGTAAAGAAAAGTCTATGATCTGTTGAAACCGCACAGCGCATGTTTTCATTTGAATAAATAGTGCTTGTTGTTAATCTATTAATTTCCCATTAGATGACTTTAGTAATTTGTATCTCGCGTAGTAATATGTATGCTATATGGCGTTAGAAAGATAAGATTTCTCCGACATTTTTTTTGTTTGCTTGACTCAGTATCGATTGAGCACGAGTTAAAAATGGACAAAAAAGAAAACGCCATTTTTTACAGCTTTTCTTCGATAGAGGCGAAAGAGCAAGCTAAGCGGCTGAAAATGTGTATTGTGTTTATGATTTTGATATCAAAGATTCACCACACTCTGGAGAGCCAATTTTCGAAAATGTCAATAAAGTGATGGGAATCGTCGAGTCCGACCCATGATCTAAACATTTACTTCTACGTATGCCAGTCTGACAATGCATGGCTTCCTATACAAGCAATTTTTAAAGGGAGTTGCCACATTTTTAAATACATAAATTAATTAAAGTAATTGGTGAAATTAAATATTGCAATATTGGCATCAAACGAAAGCTTCATTTCCAAAATATCATCAAAGTAGGTTGCCACCTATTTAAAATATAAATTATGTGAATTAAGTTAAATGAAAATTAGTTAAATAGCTTTTTTTGTATAGTGTTGCCCACTGTTCTCAAATTGCAACTTTGCATATTTATTCGTTCTGCTCCGGGAAGATTTTAGGCATGGACTTGTTTAGATGGGAGAAGGTTGCCACCTGTTTGAAGAGTAAAATTTAATTAAATTATATACAAGCATATAAGATATTAAAATATAAGTTTCAAACGGTGCGGTTCAGCGAGGACAAGGTGCATACCTATATTTTATAGGGAGTTGCCTCCTGTTTAAAAAAATAGTTTAATCAAAATATACACAAATTATCTGAAATATTAAAGTATGTGTGCCAAACAGTCCATCAGGGCTCATAGCTAACTTTTATAGGGGCTGCCACCTGTTTGAAAAGGCGAATTTAAAAAAATTGTATATAAGTTATATGATAGTATAAAATCTGTAATGTATGTAAATATAAGTTTAAGAAACCTGTATCTATAGTCCGATTTGATTCAAATTCAAGTCATTTATTACGCAAATAAGTAAAATTAAAAAAATTTGAAAGGTGTAGCAATAGACGGCGCTGTACAGCGGGATTTCAAATTCAAAACACTTATTATCGACAAAAATGTAAATATTTTATTTTAAATAAAAATCAGCTTATATAGTTACTGAAACCTCGTATTTTTTGGGTAACATCATTTAGGAGATGGTCAGTGCTACACCCATTTTGCCAAGAAAATCTCCGCCACTTACTTCTCTATATCAAACTTGAGTAAATCAGTTTATATAACTAGTTACCGAAATATTTCCATAAAACATCATTATCTAGGCTGGGTTTTTAATTTCTTGGGCCGAGGAAATTTGTATAAAAAGTTTTGTTAAGATATCTGAATATTCCATTACTCAAGTTTTATCAATTTCCCGTTTCATTCTAAACATTTTTGTGTAACAAAGTTATAATAATCTGGGCACTAGGGTGCTCGGTTAATAAAACACCAAACCTATATGCGCTTTGTTTGTTACATGTATGTATGTATCTAATATTTAGTATGCACACTCCGCTGCATATATGTACTTATAAAAAAAAATGTGAATGAAGAAATTCTTACGTGCTCAAAAATATAATTCTTATCTAAAAAAGCAGCCAAAGTCATCACTGTAGCGCGCTCTGAAGTAGCCACTAGAAATGGGCCACAGGCAAAGTTAAGCAAATTGCCATTAACGAAAAAAAAACTATACTATGCATAAGTGTATGTGTGTGTGTGTGCGAGGGTGTGTGTGTGTGTGAGCGAACGTGTGCAAATGGAGGTATTGTACTCGTACACAAAAGATCGATATTTTAATAATTACGAACAGAACTTAGCTCAGCTATAGCAGCGACCTTGTAAGTATATAGAAATTTTGAGGGGAATGCGAGTGTATCGCTAACAGTTAATACCAATACATGCGCGCATAACCCACACATAGAAAAAATTCCATCTAAAATGCTCTATAAATGAGAGCAAAATTTAGCGGGTTTCTCTAAAGCCCTTCTTATTACGACTGGATATGTCTTTTTAATAAAATCAAGGAGATCATCTGTAAAATTAAGTTGAAAACTTCTCTATTTAATTAAGAAGGTGGCTGGTAGAATTAAGTTATAATAAAATCTAGTAAATAACCTATAAAACTAAGATAAAAACTTTTTCAATGTAATTAAGAAGGGAATCTTGGTTTTCATAAAAATCTCCTTTTAATTTTAATAAGCCGTTAATCTTGTCAATTTGAAATGATTGCCAACAAAATTTTTTTAAAGTAGATTAGCTTTTGGTTTTTAAAAATATATATTACCTTTTTTTAAACAGTTTTTCTTATTTAATTGTAAAAATTTTATTTAATAAGTCTAAGTACTTATATAGGTATTATTAAAACAGATTTTATATATTTGCTTATAATTTTTGTAATTGATATTCTTATAAATTTTATATCTATAATTTAAATTTTACAAATATTTAAGATTTAAAAGCGTCTGTTTTCCAATTTTTTTTGGTCCTTATAACTTTAAGGTCATTATTTGAAAAGTACATTAAAATGTATAGTCGAAGCATCTAACGAGTCAAATTTGATGACAGTGTAATTCTGTGTCTCACTCCCAACCAAATATGATTGAAAGCTCTTAGAAAAATTTAAAAATAATTATAACTCAAATGTTCATTGAAAGCATCTGGAATAATTAATAAGTAAATAAAAAATTTTCATTTTGAAAATACAAGGAACAATATTCCTAATATTAGTATTAATAAAGCAGATTATACACAAAGTAGATGAACCCTAAAGTTACAGTCGCGAATTAAAATTTCTCATTATAATTGGTTGATGCAATAATTGTCTTATATTTGTGAATTGTTTACAACATATTGTTTATTGCTTATTTTAGGTATAATTTGAATTAAAAAGAGCTGTTTTAATAATACAAATTTTCTTTCCTATTAATAAATTTAACAAAATTCTAGTAAAATTGAGACGGTCCCCTTTGTAATAACTTTATACGATTTTTAATATAAAAACAAGAAGATTTCTTCTTACAAATCCATATTTTTTAAACAAAACTTTATAAAAATTAATAAACAAAAATTTATCTCATTGCCTTGTCCTTTCAACCTTTTTAATTTTCAATAAATTTGAGAACGAATTTAAAAAAAAGTTAAGATGATTTTCTAGTAAAAATTTCTTAAATTTCATTCCCTCTACCTCCTCTTGGCCACTAAATTTTTTTAGACGTCGATCTCTTTAATTATAGCTGTACTTTTTAGCTCTGTGCAGCTGCAGCTCTCTCTCTCAGCTCACCTGCACTACTCGCCAACTAAAATCCTACAGCCAAAGCAAATACTGATTCGAATAATGCGCTCTACTCGACGCTTGGAGCATTAGGTACTATAGCTGAACGGTTTCAGGCCCGCCTTAAGGGCAGCCTATAACTAAATAAACAAAAATTTCGCTCCTACAACTCACGCTTCGCTGTTTTCTCCATTACATTTTTATTGCCTACATGCATTTTCATTTTTTTTTTCTTATGCCACATTTAACGTTCCTTTAAAGCAACTTAACTTTTGTGCTCACATTTCACTTGACCGCCATTAAGGACACGCGACCTTATCGCCAGTCACGTGCTCGAATGCATACGGCTTTGGCTTTGGCTTCTGCTTCCACTTTACTGTAAGCACCTAACCGGTTCCACAAAAAACAGCTGGTTGCAACCTTTGAAATGCAATACAAATATACTTACGTCGTCTGTGGCAAAGACAACACATACAAAACAATTACAAGGCATACAACATGGAACAGCATTGCCATTACCTTGTCTTGTGTCCTTGCTTGGGTGGCTGGCGTGCATTGCACAAAACATACACACAAACCACACATACCTATTCATAGGCACACACACACACACCCACACAAATGAAGTGCATTTGAATTAACATTGCACACCAACTACTATATCCATATAGTCTGCGTAACTATCTCTATCAAACTTATGTTGCGTATACGCCAAGGCGTACCTTGACTTTGCTTTCGTAACAGCTGCACAGCAGTAGAAAATGAAAATGAAAATGAAAAAACAAAAACAAAAACAACAAAGTTCTGGCTGTTTGCTAAGCAAATGAACTAGTTGAACTGATTCACTACCATATCATTGGCAATGCGAGCGAGCAATGTTGGGTTGGATAAGTAAGTGACTGATTGGATGGGCGAGTGAGTAAATGAAGAAAAGACTAAGTGACTGAGTGCGACGTAAACTGTTAAATCAACTGATTGTCTGAGTGGCTCAAAGAAAAGCAAATCCATGGTTTTGCTTACTGCCTATCCTTTTCGCCTTGCTCCGCTTTGTATTGTATGCCGTGGCCTAGTATTCTTACATGCATGGCCGATTGTATTAGTGATTGTGTCAATCGTTTTAACCAAAACGTTGTGCCAGCTGTTTTGTCGTCTACTTTCATTGTTTGCAGCTATTTACACTACTGCTAGATGGGGACTAACACAAATTCGCTTAGTTGGCTAAATGGAGTAGATTTTTGGTAATTATTAGGGACCGCAACAATTACAATTTTTTTTTTATAAAAATTGCTCATCACAAATCAAAAGTAAGAGTTATTTAAGATTTTTTTTTATAAAATAATAATAACAGTTAGTTTCGATTTTTATTTGGAAAATTATAAATAACAGTTTTTTATTATTTCTGTTATATAAATCCAAAATAACAGTTATTGAAGACTTTTACTTAAACAAACAAGTCACTGACTTTTATTTTTTAAGTCATATTTATAAAAGTGAATTTAATTTTTTGGAGAAAGTAAATAATTTTTAGGTTCCCCAACAATGAATTTTCTGCAAAAAATTCAAATAACTTTTCTAAGTATGACTTAAAAAGTAAAATCCAGTGAATGATTTATAAATAAAAGTCTGCTATAACATTTATTTTTGATTTATAAAATAAAAATTTAGAAATAATTGTTATTTTAGATTAATAAAAAAAACCTGTTATTTTTGATTTACAATATAAAAATTAAATATAAAAAAAATAATTTTTTTTTCGCAATTTTCATGCAAAATTAAAAAAAAACAAATATATTTGATTTTTATATTGGAAATCAAAAATAACTGGTTTTTTTCTAAATTTTGCATGAAAATTGCGAAAAAAAGAAATTTTTTTCTCGGTGAAATAAAAAATCGATTGGTACATATATTACGCTTTGTTGTAGAAGATTTATTTCATGGCGTATTCAGAAATAACTGTTATTATCCGTCCCTATCCTATTACCCGTTATAAATAAATTTCTAAGTTTCTATACTTCAATATCTAAAACCATTGACGTTGGACATGTAGTCTTTTTGACCACTGCGCGTTCATATGAACTTAAAACCAAAGTTAGAAAATTTAGAAAATTTTCAGTATCTACTCCCATTAGCTTGCTTTCTATTATAGTTTCACTGATATTTACATCTAAAGCAGCCAAAACAAAATTAGCTGAGAAAGCATAATGGAAATCAGCACATGCGTATTTTTAAAAGCTTGTTAAAATAACAAAAACAATTCAAAATTTTTTGAAAATCCGTGCTAAATTTAGAAACCGTTACTTTGACAAAGGGGAAAATGTAAATACTTTAGAATTTCAGAGATGTTTAATATTCTAAATAAGTTATTGAATAAAATATAATTTTTCCAAGCATATTTGTCTTTACCTTGAGTTTTAATATGCAAACGCTATTTCTAATTTTTACTTTTCATATTTCTTTTTTTTAAATACATAATATTTAAAGGAATAATAATTGGCAACGTGGCAACGCTCCCTATAATTAAATTTATTGACAACTTCATTGAATTTGGTGCATAAGTTTTAGCAAAATAGTTAAACAGACGAAGTAAATTACTTCATCAAAATCTATAGCCAAAGTGCAGCCGAAAATAGAAGGTAACGCAACTAAGCGGAAGAATTCTGCAATTTCAAAAGCAAAATATTAAGAACAAGATTTATGGAGCATAATATTTAAAATTTCAACTATTGTTTGGGATTTTGAAGATATTAAACAAAGGTCTTTAAGTGAAAAAAGACAAAACAAACGTAATCTTAGCGCATATGAAAAGAAATCAATTCAAAATAAATTTAAGAATCAAATTGGCTTGCTTTTGGACCTCCCTAAACCTAGTTTCTGTAATGGTAGTAATCGAATACGGCTAACACGCGCAGATAACAAAAATATATCTTATGCGTCTGTACAGAAATATTTGCAGACTTTTGGGTTGGTTTTGATTCTCGTCAAGGAATCGATCTAGACAAATCGTAGCTGCATACATCGGAAACTCTAGACCTAAATATATAATAAATTATACGGAAATTGGAGATGTCTGGCACCAACACTTCGCTAATAATATATGGAAGAATTATAATTAAATATCACTTCTTTCCCAAGGGCGAGCTATCAGCGGAGGTGTGGTGGCGAAAGATTAAGAATGAGTAGAATATATTTTAGACCTTCTGACCATGCCCATAGTTGCTTCCGTTCCTCTTATAGTTTTACATACAAAATTCCAGAAAAACTGCGCATTTTTACTATTACTTTGAATGAACTTAATTTAAACCATTTACTGTATTTCAAGTCCATCCCGTGAAAATAACTTTTTATTACATTTTAAGAGCTATGATATTTACATATTAATAATCCTCACAAAATCCCATCCAACAAAACACAACTCTGTTCAAAAGTTATATATTAACGAGTACACAGAGACCCAAAGTACTTTTTTGTGCGTTGAAAAAAAGTAATTAATATGCCAGCCAGCTTGTCATGATAAATGAGATAGTGAAAACCGAAAAGAACGATCATGATATTCATAAATATCAATAATAGCGTCATCGTATTGTATTTATATTTTCCTTGGCACTGCACTTAATTTTATTTTCTTTCATATTTTCGGCTTTTTGTATTTTCCTCCAACTTTTCATATTGACTACGATATTCTACGATTTTATTTTCGTTAAAAAAGCTTTAACCTTTGCTTGTTTTTATTTTTTTTTTTTAATTTTCAGCCGCTGATACTTCAGACTTTCGATTATAATGCAATATAAGAGCTACATATTTGAGCTGCGGAATGGCAGTAAAACTCTTCCGCATGTTTATGTTTACAATTATTTATTTGAGAATTAATTTAATAAGCTTAAAAGTGGCATCAGCGAAAAATCAGAAAAACTAACAAAATCAAACAACTGATTACATGGTGATTTTTTTCCAATAAGTATTTGCAATGTGCAATTTTTTATAAAACTTTACTTCGCTCCATACCAAAAAGCAAGTAAATCAAAATTTCCAACTTTGTACAAAATTTAAAACAATTCAAAAAAATTTTTATTAAATTTTCAAATTTTTACATCAGAGTACATTTTTGGGTGTGCAGTTTTGTGCCCATTTAGATTTGGCATAATACTGTGCACGTATAAAGTGGATAAAACCCCAGTTGACTTTGTAAATTTTTTTTTCTTTTTTAATTTACGTATTACGCATTTTATTTTATACAACAAGTAGATTTTATATAAATTCCGGTTGTGTTTTTATAATTTTTTTGCGCTCACGTTAAATAAAAAATAAGTTCCAAATCGAAATTTAAAAAAAATTGTCAAAAAGCAACGAAAATGTTGAGGGTTTTAAAGCCTACAGCAAGGCGAATTTATAGAAGGTCAGCTGATTTGATTTTTTTTATTCACCTACATATATTTTGTTTTTGCTTTTGCGTATGGGCTTTCAAAAGCCGTAAAAGCAAAAACAAAATGTATTTAAATTTTGACAACTCTTACGCAGAAACCAAAACAAAATACATAGGAATTTTATAGTTGTATTTATAACACCACCTTGTATGGATTTGCCTTGGCCTACACATTACCATGGCGTAATAAAGCAAAGATGAAATGCATTTACGTTCCCCTCAACCTAATCGCCATCTAGAACTCCCTTAGAAAATTCAGTTTGCCTCTTTGACGAACTTACTTTTATTTTACAACGATTTTCAATCAAAAGCGTTAAAAAAGGGCAATCACAAAAAAAAAAAATATAAAAACATCACTGATTATATTTTTCGCCTTTGTTTTTATTGTTATTCGTTGACAATTGAAATTGAAATCCATTAGAAATGGATTTGCTTTTGTAAACGACAGCAAAATTTTTAAATTTTTAAAGAGATTTTTGGAAAGCTTATTGCTACAATCATAAGTATTTCATCTATCAGATATAGAAACTACAAATAAAATTATTCTTCAGATTTTTCGATGTTGTGTGTGCCTGTGCTTTTCACAAACTTGACTGTCTGCTTTTCGCCAGCATTTCCTTAATTATTGTCCAATCCGCTGCTGCATTCGTAAGAACTTTCGCAAAATTGAATTCATTCGGATGAGTGACCATTAATGAATTTTTCCTAAAGTTTTTCGACTGTTTGGTTTAGCGGCCTGCGTGTCACTTGAATCGCTGCATCTTACGATGCTTTTCTTCACCTCTGCGACTACTCCGAAACCACTTCGCGTTCTTTCCTGACCAATGTGTGACCTCCTTCGGTGGTTTCTTCTACTGTTCTACAAATAAGTACTGTTACAATACTAGTAGCAGTGAATATAAATGGTATTACTCCACAGGTTTTCGCCTGCTTACGCTCATTGAGCTTAACCAATACTGGTCGCTGCACTTCCAGTTTACACAAATTAGCTTCATATTTTCGTAATAAAATTGTCTCATAAAAATTAATTAATTAATTTTAATTAAATGAAACTTATTTTCGGGTTCAGCAGCCTAAATTTAGTATAAAGAACACTTTTAAAGAAATACTTTTTTCACATAAACTAGAGTAATTGCATTAATTACATTTTAAGATAAAAGTAAAAATGGCATTGAGAAATATTTTTGCAATAATTAACTAAACTAGTTAATAAAATCCTCATACATAAAGTAAAATTATTTAGGGTTTAACCTTAGCAAATTTGGTTTTACAAGTATCCCACAAGATATAGCATATATCTTATATTAAGACACAAATTTTAATAACAAATTGTCAAAATCTCAGTTCTTTTATTCCGCCCAAAGGTCTTCTTTCTTCCCCTTTCTCTCGGTCTTCGCAATCTAAGGGAGTTTTGAGATGAGCTGGCACTACGTATACCACCATTGTTTATTGCGTCATGACACATTACTATTCTAAAATAAAATAAAACGGGCAACAAAAGTTCATACTCAAAAAATTCTGAAAAATCTTAATTAAAATTTTGAAAATTAAATAACAATTTGTTGATTTGTTTAGAAATTTTGTAGAAAGTTTGAAATGTTGATTTACATACTTTTTTATCATAGAACTATGCAAAGCGATTTTATATAAGATGGTATCACTATAGCAGCTGATTTAATTTTTTTTTATTCAGCTAACTTGTAAGTAAAAACAAAAACTAAATACATGGAAATTTTATGGTTGATCTTGTAATACCTTGGAATTATGTTTCCTATAAAACTCTAACGAAAAAAGTATCATAGAAAAGCATTGCAAATATTATTTAAAAAAACTCATGTAGTCACTTGGTCTTGTTTGAAACTATAAAATAAAATTTCATAACGAATATTTTTATGCTTTAATACCAATCCAAAAACTTTTCGATTTCGAAGTGGCTAAAAGAGCTGTTATCCCACCCCCTTCCAAATGGTTCAAAGATAACATAGAACTACAAATTTAGCTTTTACTTAAATTTTCATGTAAATTTGAAGATAAGATAGATTAGAAGATAGAAACACGACGCCTTGCAAGGGGCGCTGATTTCTTTGAACTCAACTAAGCGAACTATTGTTGTTCTCTCCTATTTACTTCTATCGCAATTCCCCCACATCCTTTTACTCGTTTGCCATCCCCAATGTCTGTTTATACCTTTCCACGTGGCCATATCATCTACCTAGACACACTTTCTTGGGGCGGCTTTGAATTTCTGCATCATCACTGATTGCTTTTTCGCTCTTTCATTCCTTGACTTTGCATTATCGATTTTCTCCAGTCAACTTCAAAAACCACTACATTCTAACGAGGGCAACTAGCTTTCCGACCACTTACATTTTGTAGTTTAACTGTTTCAAATGTCAAACTTAGATTCTGCGTAAGGTGGTTGTCATAGTTATAAGACACGTTGCCACTCTTTTATGTACTACAAAAAAAAATATTTGAAATAAAAGTGCATTGTATGCAGATGAGAATACCCATTTTATCGAAGACCTAATGCGCTAATTTTTTGGCTATTACATTTGTATCGAACTTACAAATTAAATTGAGATTTTCAGCGTAATTTATAAATATGTTTTTTTTTTAATAATAAACCACAAAACGCACGGCTTTTAAATCAAGAAAAATTGTTAAACTAATATTGGGCATCGGCATAATGAGCGATGATCCACTGAATAAGCAGAGTGTGTACAATCTAACTTGTGAATAAAACAGGATCGCGTTTAAATATATTGGAGAAAACTCAACTATACGAACAAGAAATTTCACTTTCAAAAATATAACTGTACAAATAAACATCAATGGGAGAGCAGGATTCCAGAAAAATTTCTTTAGTTTGTTATCTTAACTTTTTCTTTGAATGCAGATTTCTTCAAAATTAACAAAATCCTACGTAACTTGAAATCTGTTTCTTCAAAGTTGTGAACAATTCCTTTGCGCCAATTCATTCCATTTTTCCCCATTCCCATGTTTTGTTCCTTTTGATAGCGGTTTTCCTCCTTTTAGTGTAACATCCAAAAATTATTAGATCAGAAAAAAAACACAGGTGGATCTAAGTGCTCGGGCCAGAAGGGAAGCTTCTTTGCCAATTTCATAAAGAGAAAGAGATGGAAATGGCAGATAGATTATACGCATTCAGGTTCAAGACCACACTAATCCCAAATGAGTCCCAAACTGCTCTCAAGCGCGTAAAAAACTACTCCGAGTCAACCACGAACTAGTTTCAGACTAGTCCTTAACTATAGCGAAACTAGTCGCGAACTGGTCTCGAAGTTGTCCCAAACCATTCTCGGAATAGTCCCGAACCTGTGCCGAAAAAGTTCGGAATTAGATCCAAACTAGTCTTGATCTAGGTCTCAACTGTGCCGGTAGTCATCCCAAGCTAGTTCCGAAAAGGTTCCAAAATTATCCTGGAGCGATATAGAATTTTAGAAAAACTGTGAATGTATTTCAAAAAACGAAAATCTATTTTAGAAAAACATAAATGCATCTTTGAAAAGACCACTCTAATTTCAGAAAAAAAAGTTCCATTTCAGAAAAAACCAAATGTGTTTCATAAAAGTACAAATGTATTTCGGAAAAAGGTTTTTAGAATATTTCTAAATTAAACTAAATATTTGCCTGTGTCTATTTTATGGTGATACATCGTAGCAATTTCTAAATCAATAAATACGCAACTCCCTTCGTTATGCATATGCAAAAATTTACTTAGCCAAACTTATTATAAAAACATTTTTACGAAGTATATTTCTACTTTCTGAAATACAATTGTGTTTTCCCGAAATTTATTTCGCTTTTTCTGAAACACAATTTGGCTGTATTGTGGCTGTTCACGTCTAGCTTCCCTCTCAGAAAAACCGTCCGCCTGCAAAATGAGCACAGTTATCAGGCACCTTTATTGGTTATTTGACGTCCAGCTCGCACACCATTTAACATTTTAGAGCCGTCCGTTTATATATCGTAAATAATATGCCAAGATTCCACAGCTATGTGACTACCCTCTTTATCGATTACCTCACGGAAATCTCTCTCTCTATCCCAATTAAAACGCAAATCTATGTAGTCACAGCTAAATATAGTCCTTCGCCCAATTGCGCTATTGCTATCTAACTGCCCCTGAACTTTGCTACACTAGTTATTATCCGCAACTGATTCGGTGAGTGGCCAACTGAGAATTCTTTCGATCGAGAGCGGCCGTCGTAGTAGTTTTTAGCGCTCTCTCCTTTTCACTTCAAACATTTTTACTAATGACGATGGTAAAACGATCTGACTGCCTATAGTGAAGTGAAGTAAAAACGTCACAAGTCTATACTATCGTTCTGATTTAAAAATCGAAAACCGCTGAGAATACATACCGCCCTATGCTGAAGTCCTGAGAAAACTTATCAGCTTGACAGTTGTCAGGTTTACTTATGAGTTGATGAGGTTCTGAGTTTTCAGTAAATTTTTAAGTTGCGGTAAACTTTTTTTTTATTTCTTTTTATTTCTTCTATCAAAATCAATTTATATTTAATCGTTATATTAAGATTTTTAAATTTTCGCTCAATATTAAGCGAAAAATTCTTAGTTTTATTTTTATGGTCAAAAAAATAATCATAAGTCGAATTTTTCTTTTTTGATCACAAATAAAAACTCATTTTTCGAGTGTTAATTTTGGGCTCTATTATAAAGATTATTTTTTGTATTCCTATCGAGTTTCATTTTCAGTTTTTTGATTTTTATTCTTTTCATCAGAAATTACTTTTTGAGTTATATTTTTGTGCTCAAAAATAAAAGTCGAAGCTTGATTTTATCTTTCAGAAATAAAAATTAACATTTGAGTTTTTTTTTTTTGCAAAATGAAGAACTCAAAAGGCCATATTATCTATAAGTTTTAAGCGGCTAAAAATTACCCTTGATTTTTGGTAATTTATTTTGCAAAAGGTGTTGCACATTTTCTTCCACAATAATAATAAGAGATTTACTTATTTCGAGTTTTCTATGGTATGTAGATAATTTTTTACACGAAAGTATCCGCAAACGAAATTCTGAAGAATAGTAGCATACAAGAAAAAACGTG
Source organism: Anomoia purmunda (assembly GCA_951828415.1). Classification (NCBI taxonomy): domain Eukaryota; kingdom Metazoa; phylum Arthropoda; class Insecta; order Diptera; family Tephritidae; genus Anomoia; species Anomoia purmunda. The sequence continues at coordinate 24,818,355 of OX639993.1, forward strand.
TTTAACGTTCTTGACTCTCTCTGCGCTGGTCAAAGCAAATGGCCAAGGCATTCGATGTCAATTTGTCTTATATTTATGATATGCACATTGTGGAGCTGACAGTCGTGTGAAGCAAAACACTTGATATCTAACTATATCTGTATATATATAGAAATAGTACTGTCTAATTTTATATTACTATGCTATATATGTATATTTAAAAATTTTGCCGAGCCATTTCAAGCTGTCAATCGAAAATAGATTTAGTTATTTTAAAATAGAAGTTGGGTTAAATGTCTAACTAAAAATAGGTACATATATCTAGAGCAACTTTTAAATACTGAAAACTATCAATATCGATTTTTGCAATGAATACATATTGTCTTTCAAGAAATTTCAGCAAAAGCGGTTAAGCTGCTTTTAAATATGGTAAATTAAAGCGTAAAAAACTAAAGTTCATTGCTTTGGGATGGACTTTCGATATTTATTTTTAAATTAAAGTGTTCGGTGTTTAAACCTAAACCAAGAACTTAGTTGCAAAACTAATTTTATGGATCGAAGTTCGTAGTGGTATAATCGACGAAATGAATGCAAATCATTAATCTGAAAGTTGCAATATTTATTTAAAGATGGCACTGAAGGTCACACCAAACACGACAAGGAGCCTAGCGGGAAAACAGAAGAGCAGAAGGAAATATTTATTAATTTTTTTACACAACATCTGTTATTTTTTGTTATTTCCAGTCAACCAGTATTCACTATAACACGCAGTTTTTGCTTCTTTTGTCTGTAGTCACTCGTAGTAGACGAAATTCTGATCAGGGTAAATGATGACCTGGTAATAATTCTCGTGGGAAAGTTCGACAGCGCTGTCTCCGATGTTACAAATGCGACTCTGCGTGTAGTCGCAAGCTATTGCACCAATGAAGGACTCAGTAGATGCCCACAGAATGCCGTTCTCGTACAAGAAGGAGATAGGTTTCACTCTTCGGGAAACGGTGCTTAAATATTCGGACGAACCAGATAGAAGGCTGTGTTAGAATTGCCATATTGGTTAAAATCTGAGAAAAGCCACACGAGTCATATGGGCTCACAGTGGTTATTGTAGGATCCTTTGCCCAATTGTAAGCTATGCTTCCGTGGTCTAACTTGCTGCAAAAAACCACCACACTGTGTTTAAAAAACTGCAAAGGGTAACCTACTTCTCGGTCGCTGAAGCTAAGAGATATTGTTCAACCGTGTTGTTGGAGTCTCTTCTAAGCTGGACTTCTCTCCTCATTTTTATGTTAGTATCAGCGGTCACAAGATAACTGTAACTCTGTATATCTGAAGGGTTCATAACAAGTCTTGATTAAAGTTCTTTCGAAGGATACAAGAATTAGAAATAAGTAAAATTTCGAACTCCATGTTTATGGACTGCTCCTGATCGAGACATTTATCCAAATGCAATGCATTCGAAATTATCTTCTCAGACAGCCAAGTCACCACGACGACTCCCTCTAATCGAATGTTCGCAAGGAGTGCTATGACCTGCTCCAACTGATTAGGATCGAGGATTCCAGTTGTGCTGTACTTCTTGCCTAGTCACGTTGGCGTCGAAGGTCACGATATTCCCGACGAGTGGAATGAAACATCTAGCGATCTTACCTAATCATCCTAAATTGATTAATTTCTTAGTGGGTAGACTAAGGGCAGAGTAATTACTGCGCAACACTTAAGGGTCCCATACAACTAAGGCTTTTCGTCTATCCTTTTAATAGAAGGGACATAGTTTCGCTTCGTGGGTTTGATATCAGACTTCTTCCCAATTACCCAACAGGGCAAAATCTTTCACTTTCACAAGCACCAGCTGCGTCTGTCTACTGAGAAAAAAAGTCGGCTATGTCTTGGGAATGTTGATACATCGAATCACAAACTTCCGTACATCAGCTGAGGTTGAGGGCGTGCGCCAGGAAGGCAAAAAGTTTTCCACACACTTTCCTTTCGTTTTTGTTTTACTCTATTGGTTATTTTATCTATCGATCTTTCTGTCTCAGATTTGATTTGGCAGTTAAATAAAATAATAATGCTTTCAAATTATATTAAATTAAACAAAGAGAATGGGAACGCTTAAGGGCGGTAGTATATTTAGAGTCCGAAAATAAGGTATTTTCGATTTCGCACCACATTTACCGTTGTGGATAAGGCGAATCCTCAGAGTCGCCGTACATTGCGCACCGAAGACGCTATTGCTGTTATGGAGCAGAGTATGAAAGAAGACCCGAATTTTAATTATTTTTTAAACCAAATTTAAAAAAAAACATCCCCGGGAAACGGTGACTTATAAATCAATAGTCACCCATGAGACCCAAACAGAGTGATCTAAAGTTAACAGATATAAAAAAAAAAAAACTAACTAGACATATCAAACAATTTAAATTAGTATAAAAGTATGTTGTATGGCAAACAAATATTCAAATTAAATTGCACTAAAACTATATTATATTTATTATATTCATCTACAAGCTGAATAGGCGTGGCTGTGAGCTAATTCGTTTTTCCTTTTTTTACTGAATCAGAGTCTATCTACTCTGAACAATTTCAGCACATTTACTATTTTCGGTCTCAGCTAAACTTGGAACCCTCTCTGCACTGTAGAACGTGACAAAAAATACAATAGTACAAGAAAAAATCATCAAACAGCCATTAAATCACCGAATGGAAGATTGAGTTCGAGATTGAGAAATCGGCAAAACGGACAGCCATATATATTTTCCGCACAAATGAGCATACAAATTTAGATATGAACGTGCGTTTGCTTATGTCATTTCGATATTTGCATATTTGTACCTAAATATTATTTTAATGCAATGTGCGTCTGACAACAACAACAACAACAATGACTGAGCGTAAAAGATTTGCGATGCCAAAAGTGTCGACGTCACTACTTCCCTTTGTTGTCGTTAATCTTTACACCCTTTGAAGTAAACCCCAAATATGCTCATGTCTTTCGGAAAGTGTACGTTAGTGCCCTGTAGGAAAAAAAGCAGACACGCTCAAAAACTTATCACTTTAAAAAGTAATTGGAAGTCAACTACTTTGAAACCAATGCAGTGTGCGAATTTTCATTTTGTTTATTAAATTAAAAAAAAAAAAAAATTTTTTTTCTAGCAATATAGTAAAAACAAAATAAGTGTGCCCATTGCTTACTAAATCTATCGGCAAATATAATACATAAATAATAGAATTCATATAAACAAAATCACTAAAAATTTCTCTGTTATTCCACTACAGTTGGCCAGCAAATGTTTAGCACTTCGATATTGTTTACCTATAATATAATTTATATCAAAATTATTTTAAGTATATTAGACTAACTTGCACTCAATATATATTTATTTACCTACATAAATCTACGTATATTTATGATTTTTCTGTTATAAAATATATTTTCAATAAATTATATACGGTGTTGTAAATATCATAATTTTTTATAAAAGTATAGCTCAATCAGGCACATAAACCATGTAAATAAAAGTTTCCTACTTTTTAGAAAACTCACAAAAACTGACCAAATTTTAAAAAATTTTCATAAAAAATTCCCTACAAGGCCTTAGTAAAAAATTATATAAAACTTTCGGGTATACAGTTTTGTAGCTAATTCAATTTCAATATAATAATATGCACATTTCAATTGACTCAAAATTCGCGTTGAATTTTGATGATTTCATTTGCTGACGGTGCCAGACATTTTCTTCCAACTCGAATTTTTAGTCAGATAAAACTTATTCTTTCTTATAAGAAAATTGAATAAACTTCAAAACTATATACCTTAAAAATGTTAAATATGCCAATTAAAAAGTTGAAAATTTTGATGATATTTTTTTTTAATTTGTCGATTTTTTTTAAATTCTCTAATAATTTTGAAACCTTTATGTTATAAAATCATATATACTTTTATAAAAAAAATTTGAAAATAAATTATTTTATACTGAATTTTTTTCCTTATAACATGCACAGCACTGTACAGCGTGGAACAAAAGAAACCAAGGGGTGTAAAAGTTTAATAACTTTTTCGTTTATTAATTTTTTTAATTTTTTCTTTCAGATTATATAGACAACACTTGGAGAATTTATAATGGAGAGGTTCACAACTGAACAGAGAACCAGAACAATAGAATTTTATTATTTAAACCAGAGATCAATTATTTTAACGCAAAGAGCATATCGTCGACATTTTAACGTCAGAGTTTCGCCCTCTGAATAAGCAGAACTATAGGTTCTGGGGTTCTCAAAATCCAAGAGCCATTCATCTACGCCAATTGCACCCCATCAGGTGTACAGTATGGTGTGGGATCACATCTGAAAATGTCCAGAAATTCGGAAATTATTTGGCCAGCGCGATCGCCAGATTATACAGCATCCGACTATTTTTTTTGGAGTTATTTGAAGGAGCGAGTGTATGTGAACAAGCCAGAGACAATCCTTGAACTCAAGGTAAACATTGTTGCAGAAATTCGAACGCTACAGCCACAAGTTTTGAAAGATGTTATGGAAAATGCTCTAAAAAGAGCCCATCAGTGCGAAGCTGAAAGCGGTGGTCATTTAAGAGACATCATTTTTCATACTTAGTGTAAACAAATTTCCCTTTTGTATATTATATAATCTGAAAGAAAAAATTAAAAAAATTAATAAACGAAAAAGTTATTAAACTCTTACACCCCTTGGTTTCTTTTGGCCCACCCTGTATATATAGTTATATATATATATCTTAATAAAAATGTTATACTTTATATACTCATTTATTTGACCTTAACACACTTATATTTGATATGGGATTATCAAAAAGAGAAAAAAAAATTATTTTATTTAATGTTATATTTTCAATCCCCAACCATTTAATTAAAAACATAAGATTAAAAACATTAGAAGAAAAATATGGATGCACTATTGAATTATCTGCTATTTATCATCATAAAATAGCAAACTGGTCCAAAATCGAAACAAACCTAGTACGATTTAATAAAAAAATTTCAATAAAAATAAAATAAAATGGCTTTAAGCTCAAAAAAAATCATTTCTCGTTAAAATCTAAATTTAAAGAAACTCGTCAAAATTTTTCAAATTGAAAATCTATCTTTTTTACGGTAATTTAATGCGCTTCAAAACTGCATACACGATATATTTATAAAGTCTATGATTGATAGAGTTAAAGTTTTTTTTGGGAACTTCGTCAAAGTCATTATATTTTATTTGGTAGTAATTTGAGAAAAAAAACAAACAACAAATATAGCGGTGGAAATTATAGCTGCTATTTGGGAGATCACCACATTTCCCCATCAGCCTTCTTTTTACTGGCCTTCACTGAACTCGAATCCACGTCCACCGCACCAGCATACGTGTACTCGATATGGCCAGCACGCCAACCACTTGTACCTAGTAAGTCGTGTACGCTGTTGTTGCTTTTCCGTCTTAATTTTTAATGTTAATAATTAATTTTTGAGCTGTAATTCAGCATGTTTCAAGCCAATTTCTACAAGTTATCTGTAGGTACTTATTGCATTCTACCTTTATTTCCAAACTCTGCCAATACAAAAAAATTCAAAAAAAAAACGAAAAATATATATATATACATATATATAATGTATATGTTTTGAGCTAAGGAGGTGCATACTAACTCTCCTCTATAACTGATCCAGGTATACTAGCGGCCGTAACGGTTATAATTTTTATTTAATATATTATGATTTAATTTTTATTTGTGATTTTTATTTTTTACGATCGAAAATCATCGTTCTTAATTTATTTTTATTTTTTCGATCAAAAATAATCATTATTCTTCGATTTGTGTTTTCTTCGACCAAACTTGATCGCTATTTTGAGATATTTTTTCGAAAATAAAGCATAGTATTGCCACCGCCTACAATAATCCTTATATACCTATATATTATGATCGGAATGCCTCAAATCCAAGAACAACAATTTTTTTTTATCGGAAAAATAAAAAAATTACAAAGTATCGATATTTTTTGATCGAAAAAATAAATATTAAAAATTACAGATCGAATTTTATAAAAATAAATCGCAAAATATGGATTGCGCAATGCATAAAAATAAACAAATTATCAAAATAAAAATAAGGTCAGATTTATTTAGCATATCGCATTTTGTTATGAACGAATTCTTGGCAATAATTTGTTGATGCGAAAAATCAAAATAGCGGTTATTTTCGGTCCCTACTTGGTATTTGTTTTTCGTCTGTAAAGCAATGTAATTGTACGAGAATTCTAAGAGATAATTAATGTTCGAAGTAGTTGTGCATTTATTTTAGATTAACAGGCCTCTCTCTGATTCCGAACGAACTACCGTCGTGAAGAAACCTTTCGTCATGACTTCGGAAAAAATGCGATCAGCAATTCTCGCGTTTTCGTAGTTAGTGCTGCCAACTGTTTAACTAAGTTCGAATAAGTGCTACCAAATCTGTACACACAATCTGTTTTTTTTTTTTTACTTTTTTGCCAACAGTCGAAACAAAAATCATTTTTTTCACACGCAAATTTTACAAGTAATTATTTTAATACAAAAAAGTGAAATAGATTCCATTGCGGTAGCAGCTTTATCAGTAGATGAAGAGCAAAGATGTTTTAAAATTGCGCCTACAAATTTACGAAATGTTTGCAAGCCTTTCAGTTTTGGCAATAAAACGTGAGTTGTTGTAATAAAATACATGCATACATACATACATACATATTGAACAAATATTTTATTTTGCAGTTTTATAAAAAAAATTTCGTCTAACTAAAGATGCATTCAAAAACGTACTGGATGTGGTGCAAGAGCAAGAGGAAGACCTCCCAAAAACGGTGCACATTTTCTTTAGAGGTTTTTGGAAATCTTTGGGCAATCTCTGCCCACTCCGCCATCATATTCACCAATCTCTCAGCTATCATGCTCTTTGTAGATGATCTAGACCTGATTGAAAAACATATATAAATTTATGCACTACAGCCATTAATAAAAACTTCTTAGATTTTTATTCACTTCAGTATAAGTCATCAACTTAGTTTATTGGCTACTTGCAAGTCGAAATAGCCTTTCACTCGGAAACAGTGATATCAGTCTTCCGAATTTCGAAATTTCGTGATCACGTAGGAATTGGTAATAGCATTTTCCGACGGAATCAATGATAGGCCTGGTAATAATATTGCTGGAAAAAATCGAATCTTTCTGCCAAACAAATTTAAAATTAGTTGAGTTCAAATGCAGAATCAGCTAATTGACATCGCCAAGTTAGTAAAATTAGGTGCTTGCAAGAAAAAAAAGAAAGCTTGCGGTTGGTATACAACCATCCACTTTTTAAAATGCTTTTAGAGCAATTCCATTTCCGACAGGGTATTTCCTTGTTCTTTGTTTGTATTAGTGTACATTTGTGTGAATTGTTAGGTGCTTGCATTTGTGTGTCTTCGTCTACTTTTTTTTATTTGCAATTCACACGTTTTCTCACATCTTTTTTTTCCTCTCACTTTGCTTCACTTACGAGTATTTCTCATCCTTCTTTCTAGTCTTCAGCGCGCACAAATTCATCTCTACTCTTGGCACTGCTGGGCAGATAAGAAAATTACAAAAGTTCATACATATGGATTGAGTTGACACTCGTGTTGAGCATTGCATTTATTTGAGTTCTACCTGTCCGACGCAAAAAAGTTTTTGCATTCTATTGTACTTTTCTCATCAGCTATATTTGAATCCTTTTTCTAAGCGCAAGCTGAATAATATTTTTCATTTGACATTTTTGCTTACCTTTTGGCGCCTGGTGTACACTTGACAAGGGAGAAGTAACTAGAAAATTGCAGACATAAAAAAAAAAAAACGTTGTAACCCTTCTTTATTTTCTTTTGCTCTATCTGTGCGTTGGCCTTTTTTCGCAAGTGGGCGCCTTAACAAAAGGTATCTGTATAAAAATTATAAAATAAATACTTTCGTGTGTAATGTCGTCTATTTTAGTTTAGATTTGTGTCTTGATGACCTATCGAAAACTTTACTGTTGGGCAACCAACAACACTTTTTTTTTTGGAATTGAAATTAACTTTGCATTGAGTATATAAATGAGTTATTTAAACCCATGTTACCACTTTTGAGGTCATAATATTAACATATTTTTAAGAGTTTTTATTTGATTCAGTTTTCGTATTTGAATTAGGGTGCATCACTTCCTTATACAACAAAATCGGTACAGTTTTTTCCATCGGAATTACATATTTTATTTTATTTTAATATTTCGGAATAATACAAAGGTTTTCATTAGCTGGATTGGCTTGAAAAAACCTCGAAAAATGGATTTTTTATAAATAAAAATATATTTAAAAAAAATAAAAAGTTAACCATAACCTTAGCTCTTGAACAAGTTTAAGCCTACAAATCCTGTATAAAAAAGATAGGTTGAAGAAAAACTCAGAAAAAACTTGACCGATTTAAATTTTGCTTTATACTTATAAGTCTGGAAACCTACCTTCCTATTACTTGTAGTTCTTTGTAAATAAACCTATGAATAAAAATAAACATTGAATTCATTATTCGCAGAACACATTATTGTAATTCCAATAATAACGTTTTCAATATTTTTATGCAGATCTTTTAAGCACAAACTGATGTGATTTGTTTTTAAATAAATATAAAAACTAATTTATTTATAAAAAACTCAATTTTTGAAATTAATCCAGATCATGTAAGTTTATCTATATTTCCGAAATATTTTGGCGAAGGTCCCAAAAAAAATAATAGGTCTTAAAATTCCGGTAGGCAAACGTCAAATTTTTTATCGGGAGCCACCCTAATGTGCATATGTACACTAATATTCAAATTTTCTTTAGTTTCCTTTTGGGCAGATAGTTTTGTATATTTGGTTTATGTGCATACCGAATGCTAGATGGTCTTAGAAATTAGATTCTACTTGTGATTGGCCCACAGTTGTGTAGAGTAGCCAACAGCACAGGATATATCGGACCTTTGTTAAAATGAGTCGTTAAGAAATTCCAATTTTTTTTTTCATGACGCATAAATAATACGTTTCCAGCTATCTGAATCCAAAAGAAAAAAAACTCATCGCATGTTGACTAATAGATTAGCGTCACACCATAAACACTGGCACATTCTCCTCTGTAATGTTGTTCATAGAAGTTGTGGTAAAGAGAAAAAATGCTGACATTAATTTGTTTTGAATGGCCACTGTTTAAATAAGTTTAGAGAAAATTTAATATAAAAAGTATTTTTTCAGACATTTAGTTTTCAAGAAGAAATAATACTCAATAATTTAATTTAATTATTATAAAGATAATAATAGTTAGTCAATATGTTTTAAAATTTATCCTTTTAAAAGATATCCTGATTTCTTTTACGTTATTTACAACTTTGTATTTAATTTGCAAACAGTTGGCTACCCTCATAATTTTGTCGAGTATAAATTTTTATAAATCCTATCACGTATATATGTATATATTTTAGTAAGCTTAGAATTTGCATTTTACTAAAGTTTTTAAACACGTGGTAGCACTCTTTAAACACATTTCTTCGATTATATTTTTTTTTAACCTACTTCCGTTGAATTCGATATCGTGATACTTCCTTGAACTAAAAAAAAAATCATTTAATTTACTCTTTGAAATAAGTGGCAACACCCTGCAAAGGAATTGCTGCAAAAGCTGCTTTAAGGCTCCTTTATTTAAGACCCATATTTCACTATTTGGCTTGACTTGCAATTTTAATTTATTTTTTAATCAAGTGGCAATTCTGTTCAAAAATATTTTTGAAATTATGCTTTCTGTAAACTTTTATTTTATCACTCATATTGTAAAATGTCATTTACTAGCTTTTATTTAACTTAATTTGCATTTAAACAGGTAGCAGCCTTGTTTCACAAGATTTGGCAAATAAAGTTTTATTCAGCCTCTTTCATTTATTGTTTCAATTGAATTTAATTTTTAAGGGTAATAGGGAAACCTATAAAATGGACTATATGTATGTATATGTTTGTACGTGCAATGTGCGATTTAACTTATTTATTTAATTGACTATAATTTTTGTAACAGGTGGCAACTCTCTTAAATTGCAAATTAGATATTAAATTTTATACAGTTCCGTCAAGCCGTTTGGAACTGGTGGCAACCCTCCGCATAAATATTTTCGTATAATTTTTTCCCTTTCACACCAATACCGCTATATTTCAGTATGCTTCAAAATTGAATTGAATTAACACATAATAAACAAGTGGCAACACTCTTTAAACACATTTTCACAACTAAGTTTTCTTGCTTTCTTTTCCTTTGATTCTCATGCCTTAATATTACCTTTACCTCTATTATTTAATTTAATTTACATTTCTAAGCAGGTGGCAACGCTCTCCAAATTTTTTTTTTTGCAAAATAAAGCGTTTTCGGGTTTAAGGCACATATTTCGATATTTAATAAAAAAAATTTATACAGGTGGCAACCCTCTTCAAATATATTTTTCAAATGAAGCTTTGCTAAACCCTTCTAGGTTGCCCATCATATTGTTAAATTTAATTTAACCGTCTAAAATTCACATACATATGTAAAAATCGTATGAGTATTATATATTAACCATTTTGGACACCGGCTAAATCAAACTCCGTAATTATCCAGAAAATTTCCCAGAAATTTTTATTTTAACCAGCTTTTTCTCTGAAAAATATACGTCTACTTTGTATTTTTGTTCTTTATTGCCCCGATTTTTTTTTAAATACATATTTACTTATGGATCAATTTACAAATACATATATTTGAAATATTTTTTATGGAAAATTAGAAAAAGTAGGCACGCTTTCCTTTAATTTGGTACATTCGATTCTCACTTTGGCACAATTTCGGCTGAACTAAACTCCGAAATTTCCCAGAAAATTTCTCACAAAATTTTTAGTTGAATCATCTTTTATTTTGGAAAAATAAATTTCATATATTTTCATTATTTATTTCCATAGCATATGTAGTAGTCTTGAAAAACTGTAGTTTTCTCATATTATTCCCTAATACAAACCTGGCCTCAAGCTCTATAAATTACAGTCGATTCATAAATATAAGGCCAAAAAAAAATATTAAGAGTTATTTAAACTTAGTAAACAGTTAATAGAAATCTAAAGGCTTCGATAGACGCTATGCTGTCGTGGTCCAGTTCGAGAAGGAGCAGGTTCATTTTTAGGTTAGAACATGAAAGCAGTTGTGAATTTTTTAGAGTTGACCGGAGTTCCGTGCCATGAAGTTCAATCAAAGTTTACCCCTCAGAGAAAAGAACCTTATCGATTACTATAAACAAAATTCAATGATAAACTCTGAAAGTTGCAGGTGTACATCTGAACATGCCGTGTTTTTCGTATAAAAAAGAAATCTTTGGAGTGAGTTATAGTAACACTCTTCGGCATAAGTGCTCTTTTCGGGCATATGAATAAAAATTCCATACTTTAGATATTCAAGCAGCAGAAAATATAATTACATCGACGATATGCCACCAGCTTCACTTGGCTAGACTACGTTTTGGAGTTCAGTTTGATCTGTTTTGCAAATTTTCACGACTCTTGCACAAATCCAACTTATGCCATTTCTTTTCAACATTTCACTGCAGCTCAACGCAAATTTAAAATGGTTTTTATGCAAAAAGAAAAAAACAGAAAAAAAAACCAAATAGTATGATTAAATATTCCCCGCTGTGTGACAAAAATTAATTTGGCGACATCATAAATCTTAAGCATTGCTGTCAAAAGAACTTAATGCCGTTCATATGTGAACGGCATTTACATCAACTAACATACTTACAACTTTAACGCTTAACTTGCGAGTGGATATGCAAATGTATAGATGTATGTGTGTATGTATGTATGTATGTATGTATGTATGTATGTATGTATATACAATACATGTGCATATCAGAACGTGTGCAGACACTTTTTCAAAGTTTTAAGCAAATTCAAATTCTACGTGTAGCACGTAATCTTTAATGTTCACATTTAGTCGAAAGCTTTCAGCTGCCGCTTGCCTTAAGCGTATGACTTTTGCGACATTTGCATTGTGTTCGCATTTCGTAACACTGGTTTACAAATTAAAAAAAAAAATGTCAGACCTGTGACACATTTGAACTGTAGTATATTCCTTAGCTCCGTGATGCATACATAGGCTATACATTAATCCGTTAGGTTGCGCATGAGTCGAGATATTTAGAAAACTCGTACTTATACGATAGGTGGCGCCATAGGCGAGTTATTCAGAAAATTTATATTTCTGATCCGTTTTTTTTGAAGTAAGAAACGTATAATGAGAGTATGGGAAATAGATCCACTAGATGAATTGGAGTCTAGTTATTCTATAAATTCTAATATAAAATCATCTGCTGAATCCAAATATATGATATCAGAGAAAAAAAGTAGTACAATTCTTAAGATATAGAATTTTTTGAGATCTGAGAAAAGGTAAGTCACTTATTTGCAGTTATCTATACTTTATTGATTTCGTTTTTTTTTTGTACAATTCTTAAGATATAAAATTTTTTGAGATCTGAGAAAAGGTAAGTCACTTATTTGCTGTTTTCTATACTTTTTTGATTTCGTTTTTTTTTTTTATTTGTAAAGAAGCTAATTCACATCATTTTCTATGGGATTATTAATTTATGTCATTTCATTTATTTTTAGTCTATGGAATTAAGAATCTTACAGAGTAGATTACATAATAGGTAAAAAAAATAACGTTTTATTAAGAATGCAAAGATTTAATATAAGATTTACACACCCATATCACCAATGAAAATTCAATAGCCGAAGTTTTTCAAATTTTTTAGATATTGGTGCTAGAGTGACGTAATTTTCCTTAACTGGATGCATATAAAAAGGAAATTGAAAACGCAAAAACTCTGTTAGGAAAGTTGAAACAAATTTGTTTGTTGTAAAATAGGGCAATCAATGGATCCATTTATCATATCATATATCAACATAAGTGACTGAATGGTACTGCTATTTTTAAGTAATTGGTCACTAATAAGCTAACAGAAAGAGACATAGACGATAAAGGTTCAGAAAAGTTCTAGCATTAAATTAAGTTCCAAATTATAGAGACATATTCTATTTTCGAACGAACCTGGTATAAGGATCTTTAAAATCTTTAACGAATCTACGTCGCTAGAAGCCTTTGGAATGACATAATTAACATAATTATTATTATTTATTTATTTGGAATAGAAATCATTATAGAACTTAGAGTTATCGCACAACATACAGAGATTTAGTTATTATTATTTAACTGTCCATTTGGAATCTTTTTATTTATGGTGTACTAAAAGGCATATATTTTGTTACTCCAATATTAATTTTTAAAGGAAAAAATAATACCAACAAATAAAATCCTTATGTATTAAGTTTTGCAAATTGTACTAAAACTAATTAGTAGGATACATACAAGGAATTTATGAGACGATTATTTGAATAGGTACATTTGAATTTGAATTTCTCAGATATTTTAGTTATTTTGCTATGCATGCATTTCTATTTGGTTTACAGTGTGTAGAGATTCGGTGGAATAATAATACGGTAGATCGAGTATCATTTTAAGTAATTTATTTTGTCGAACTTGTAGTTTATTTATGTAAGTTTTTGCGCAGAATCCCCAAACTGGACATCCGTTGAGTATAATGGACTCTAAGATTACTTTTGCTATAACAAGTTTATTATCTTTGTTTAATTTTGAGTTTCTTTTTATAAGTGGATATAAAAGTTTTATACTAATGCTGATTTACACCACAATACTATTTATATGATCTTGAAAGAGCAACTAGATACTTTACTTGATTAGACCAGGGAATGCTGGAGTAATTTTTTTTTTGTTATTATTTATTTGTATCCTAAAGTTGGGAAAATAACGGGAAGAATATTGGTTGTGTTTTTTCAACGATTATTTTAATTTTCAATTTATGAAATGCACATTATAATTCGCTTACTGTTACCTGGTTATAGTCATGTGAATTCAAGATTGCAACATCATTTGGATAAAACAAATAGTGACAGCTATTAATTTTTTTTTTATATCAGAGCAGTATATAGAATATATCAAAGGCCCAATAACCTACCCTTGAAGTACACCTGCGGACGGTTGAACTAGAGCGGTCAACTCATTTCCAGTTTGCACACAAAAATATCTATTGTTCAATGTAGTTTTGATTAAATGATTCATGTAATAGTAATATTGTTCTCTTAAGTTGACTTGGCATTCCTTATAAAACTGATAGTATTTATTTTATTTGTTTTTTTAAAGCTTAAAAATTATTAGAATACCACTGCAGTTTAAGGCGTTGGGGCCGTAGAAAAGAAAATTTATTAGTAAATACATTTAAATGTGAAATAGGGCCATATTTTTGATATGGCTTTATTGCCAAACATAATTGGGCAATAAAGCCATTATGGCTTTATTTCTTTTTTTTTCATTTTCCGCGGAGTTGCTGGTTCTCATGGGCTCTCCGTATACGGAAAAATTTATTGGCTTCACCTAAAAATATAAAAGGAATGAAATGTAAAACTTATATTTATATTTGTGGGTGGGGTGCAATAACGTCACATGAAATAACGACACAGTGTCTTTATTTCCAAATTTTTTTTTTATATATATATATACATATATAAAAATTCCGTAAAAGGGAAATTTCCCTTTTACAAAAAGATAAATAAATACATTTCGTAAAAAGGAAATTTCCCTTTTACAAAAAGATTATTATATTCATTTCGTAGCACCCCACCGTTTGTTGTTTAAACTTATCGGTATTTGCTATTAGATTGAAAGAATACATTAATAATAGCGTTTTTTGTTTAAATAATAGTGTTTCTTGAGCTGTGTTTACAAGCTTGTGTGGCGTGTTTTGTCAAAACCGGCAAAACCAAAGTAACGGTGCTGCTGATGGCGTCACCTCTGTATTTTCTGCATCGTGTGTCATTATGACTTTATTACTCAGTTGAGTATGGCTCTATTTCCCAACGTGCGGTGTAATAAAGCCATATGCCCCTATTTTCCATCTTGTTGGGAAATAAAACCATATGGCCTTATTGCCGATGGCCTTATAACACTGCGCCCATAGAGACATCTAGCGAATTCAGGATATTCCTTTGGTTTATATTAAAAATATCAGCATATGGAAGGTATTGAGGGATTTGTTGACAATTTTGCACAGTTTTTATTTATTTTGTGTGCAACAAGAAATGATTTTTTCCCCCTAAATGGCGTTCAAAATTGAGATATACATTTGGGAGTAATTAAGTAGCTCAATAAAAGCAGTTATAAAAGTGGTTCTATAAAATTTTACGATTTCAAGTACATATTCGCCGCACCTTTGTATTTTTATTTTATTTTGCAAAGCTAATTTCACACAATTTTTGTAAAAAAAAAACTCAAGCAGGGGCTGAACGTTTAACTGTATTAGGTATCGAAATGAATAAAAATTGTCGATAAACCTCTAAATAATCAGATTAGCAAATGTACTTTGCATGCATTATTGAAAAATAGATTAACTTTACATAAATAAACAAAAAAAAAAAACTTGAAATCGGCCAGCTACATTCAGAGATAATTTCAATTAATATTTCTGATCTCAAAACATCTAAGTCTAGCTATATGTATGGGGACCATTCATACCGATTTTGGCGGTACAGTATTTTCTAAAAAGAAAGATGTCCCGGTGAATATTTTTTGATTCATATTTTGTGACGACTTTTAATAATTGTTGAGCTGGCTTTATGGGAGTAAACAATTCTTAATGTATTGATATCATAGACTTGTTAAAATATAAAATACAAATTCCATCTTGCCGCAATATATATCAGTTTGAACGAAGTGCTTATATTTACTTGGACGTTGTTAGAAAAATCGCCTTCATGGAATGATGTGAAAAAATTACTTGAATAAATATTAGAGATGGGAAAAAATTTGAAGCTTGATGAAAGTCAATTGTTTGATGAATTTCCATGTTTTAAAACTTTAGTTGCTGAACAACAAATTGAGAAGAGGAATAATTCTGCTAACGATGCATCATCTTTATATCTAGCCACAGGTATGTATATAGTGCGCCCACAGGAAGAGCTTTTTCGCTAATAAATAATTTTTGGACAACCGAAAAAAATAAACATGCACTGAATTTATACCGGTATTCTGTAAATCAATTAGAGACATTTTTTGTGACTGAAGACGATTTCGATATTCAGTAAGCAACAGTCACAAAAAATTCCACAAAAGACTGTGGTGCAAAGCAGTAGAGATAATAAGCTATCTAGAGGTCCATAATCAATCTTAATGAAAATGTGTTAATCGATAGCACACAATATTTGTTTTTCAATTCTTTGTCAACAGCATTATAACTCTTTAAAAATTAAGTTTTAATTAAATATTATAAAATTAACATTGAAATTAACCGTTCAAAATTCCTATTACTGCATTTTATGTGAACCGATTGTCTAAAATATGTTTAAAAATTAGAACTATCAACAATCGATAAATGCAGCTCTGATAAAAATATGTATCATACTTTTTCTGTTAAATAATTTAAGCAACATATAGCGTTCGACCAAGGGAGAGATCGAGTGATACTTCTTTTTCGTGTTTGTCCAATACCTTCCGCAATTTCTTTGTTTTGTGACCTGCTTAGGGTACCAGCTGCCATATTAGTGATTTTATTTTGAGACTAGAGACTTGAGGCGGCTTACTGAATACCGAATAGACTCAAAATCAATCTGACCAACGGAAAGTCTAAATTAGTGACTGCTTACATAATATCGGCATTAGTAAAATTTAAAATGATGATTATATTAATTTTATTGTTGATTTAAAAATGGTAATGTTTTCTTAAACAAATCATCGACAGTGAATAGTGTGAGATCTAGTTTTCTTTCAGGTTTTTGTTTTAATTATTTGTTAAGGTTATTAGTTCTGTTTAATTGAAATTATATCAACTTAAATATGGTGAAATTAAAAAAAAATTTAAAAGCTGTTGAATTTCGAAACTCTAAACTTTGTATTTCCTTCATATATGTACTCGTTTAGTAAGGATCGTTTTTCAAGTTTACCTAGTTTTTTAAATAAAACTGTATTAAATGATTCGATTCCTTAAAAACTTCGCGATTTTTTCCCATCAAATTTGGGCAGCATTATCCGATGGTCAAAACCTTTTCTACATTGTTATATTCTTTTCCGAATCTGAAGGCTTCAGCGAAACATTTTGAATTAGAACTTAGTATATAAAAACTTCGCAGGTCTGCAAATTTTTCAAATTTTGTAAACTTGTGTAATCGACAGTGCGCAATGGTGAGTAGCATGTGGCGGCAAGTAATTTTAATCGTATTTTGGCTTTTGCCACTGTGCTTTCTGGTGCACTTGAATGTCCTTTGAAATTTCTTTCGCATTCGGTTTAAGGCAAACGAAGCGGTGTGCCAATTGTGCGATTTGTATTAAAATGGAATAATAAACATATTTTTTTACATACATACATATACTTACATTTTTAAAGTGCGTATCGCTAACGATAAATTTTGGTCATAACACTTTTGTGGGTATTATGCGAGTGGATGAGTGTTGTTGTTATTTGTAGGGTGTTTGTTAGTGGCTTGCTTTCACAATATGACAGCAACACGGTAAATTGTTCATGAATAAGTTATAATTAAATTAATCCACATATCCTCTCTTATGTGAATGATTTTTTCTCCTACTGAGTTGCCTTTCGTGGCAATGTAAACTGTGTCGTTGTTTTGTTAAAATTCTAATAAAATTAATAATAATAATAGTTTGGCTTATGGTGCGATATTTGGCCAGCGTCATTTTGTTGTACCACAAATTCAGGGACCTATAGTTTTAAAGCAGAAATAAATAAATAAAAAATGTACATATACATATAAAAAATGGGGAAGTCTTGTAAACTGTACTTTTCAAGTATTTTAATAAATATTTGTTCTAATTTATATAAATCAATATTGAAGCGGTTTTCCAATACTCAATTATTATGTTTCCTAAACTTTTCTACGCCAAAATAAAAAACGGCTTTTCATTGCCCCTGATGTAAGGAAACTGAATTTGGTTATTCAAACAGGTGGCAACCTTCTTTGAGTTATCCTGGAAAGCTAGCTTTCTTATAGATCTTTTGTTTGATACTTAGTATATATGGTAATACTTTTATTTAAACCAAGTTCATGAAATTTAATTTTTCTAACAAGTGGCAACCCTCTTCAAAACATTTTTTTAAAATACGCTTTCTTAAAGTCTTTTGTAGTACTTCTTTTATCTAATCAAGTTAGTGGAAGTAAATTTTTCAAACAGGTGGCAACCCCCTTAAACCATTTTATAACATGCTTTCTTAAAGTATTTTATAGTATTTACTTTATCTAACCAATTTAATGGAATTTAATTTTTCAAACAGGTGGCAACCCTCTTACAAAGTTTTTTTTTAAGCTTTCTTTAAATCTTTTTCATTTTTTTTAAAGTTGGCAATTCTTTTATGTCTTGCTATGAACCTTTACTTGCCAAGGCTAACGGGTGGGCAAATGCCCCTCTACACTCGGATCACGCCAGCATAGAGTCGATTGATTGCAAACATTACACAGTTTCTTATTTATATAGATTTAAAATAAAATAATGCGCTTTTGACTAAAAGATTTGCAACTAAGGCCCACTGTTTAAAAATTCCAGCAAAATTCTCTTGGAACACTCGGTTGTTGGATATGTGTTCATAAATTGAAATAAGTGGCCCGAAGAAGCTTCGGAAAACAAGGATGTCCCATATTAAAACTGGAAATCAAATAAATTGTTAGTGTTCAATTTTAAAATACTATTTAAATGAGAAAAATACATAAAATAAATTACAATACAATAAATGGCTTTAAAGAAAAAAACGAAACAGCCAGCAGGGAGCTATATTTCAAAAATACTACAAATTTAGTTAACTCAGATAGTTTGGTTTTTCCAGTTGAAAGGATCTTCACACTCAGAGAGACTTAAGTTAATTGAGAAATTCTCCTTATAAAACATCACCATTCGAAATGGAATATCTGGAAATCCGAGTATTGAGAATTGAGAATTCTCCAGCACGTATGAGTTTTTTTTTTATTTGCACAAAGTTAAGAGGGTCCCAAAAGAACAAAAACTTGTATACCTACAACTTAGATACCTAAAAAAGTTTTGCTCCTTAAGAAAATATTAATATTTCATATATACATACACTTTGATCCTTCTCCCGCAATTTGTTCATCATTTTAGTCGAGTTTCTCCAAAAATAAACAATGCAAAGTAAAATATTTGTAACAACTTATTAATCGGGAAAACTATGAAAAAATAATTAAATACTTAAAAATTTGAAAACACAATATAAAAATAGTAATAAATAAAAATGTAAACATATATTTTTCTCTTGAGTGGGTAATAATCGTTCCAACATATTAAGATTCCCTCAGTTTAGAGGTAAATTTTGCATAAGGGAATTATTTAGCCAAGTATTTTCCAGCAAACTAACCATAGCTTGAATTTTTAGGATTGAGCACTGAATTTTATTTTCCCTTTTGCCATTCGTTCAACATAACCTAACAAAAACAGGGCTATACAATTTATAATAGGCTTCATTATGCTTACTGTTCAGGGCCGAAGGATTCGCTCAGTAGTCGCGAGCTTCTACTACATCAAACTGCGGCTCCACCACATATACAATGCCCTCAACCTAAGTAGAGTTTGGATTATAACCAGATATGGTATAAAAACTGCACAATAAAATGCAATCAATTGGGCACCAAGTGCACCAAATTTGCTTTGTCTAAGCTCAAATAATATTTTGCCAGCTCAGCTGAACAGCCCCGTTTGGCATGAATAGAGAAACGCGCCAATGGAAAAGTAAACAAAGCAGCAACTGAAAAGTGAATTTAAAATTGGTTGATGGTTTATTGCAAAAAAATATTCTATACTGATAGCTTACTTAGTTCGTCTGCACTTTGCTTTGGCGCTTACGCCGCCGCAACTGAGATAACAAAGGTACCTACGAAATTCGTAGAAATTTTCTTTTCACTCAGCAACTCTAAAGTCTTGTTAAAGAAATTTATTTTTGAACAAGCAGAGCCATTGAAATTGAGTGGCGCCAGGTTGAGTGTTTCGTGGAATAAAATTTATACATATAATGCCGATGTTAATATAAAAGCAGCAGCTGCTGAACTTCAGATACATAGCTACTCGTACCTATCATAATGCAAATCAAATGATGCCTTTGTGGGTTATGTATAAAAAAATATATATAGTGTATGTGTGTGTGTGCATCGTGCACACAGATACACACAACTAATGCGCTTCTTTTCACTGCAGTGGTTTTACAAAATAAATATTTCCGTTTCCGGCTTTACGCTTGAATGCGGAGAGAATGCAGCTTTATATAGCTGCTCAAATGAAAAATTGCAATTTTGCGTCGGAAACAGAGAATAGAGAAAAGATTAATTTAAAAAAAAAATTGTCAAATTCGAAGGTACCAAAATATTTTGCCTATAAACTTCAAAAGAAAAAGAAGAATACATGTGATAGGACAAAGATCTTAGGCAGAAGTGGAATTGAGTTTGAAATTGATTTTTAAATAACAAATAAAAATATGCAGCATAAAATATATGTGAAAAAAAGAAAATAGAACAAGGAGCAAAGAATATAAATTATAGAGCATAGATAATGAAGAATGGAATGAAGAATATAAAATATAGAATACATAATATAGAATATAGAATACAGAATGTAGAACATAGAATATAGAATATAGAATATAGAATATAGAATACAGAAAACAGAATGTATAACATAGCATATAGAATATAGAATACAGAATACAGAACATAGAATATAGAATATAGATTAGAGAATAAAAAATATCGAACATAGAATATATAATAAAGAATAGAGAATATAGAACATAGAATATAGAATATATAATATAGAATATAGAATATAGAATATAGAATATAGAATATAGAATATAGAATATAGAATATGGAATACAGAATATAGAATATGGAATATTGAATATTGAATATAGAATATAGAATATAGAATATAGAACACAGAATATGGAATATAGAAAACAGAACGTAGGATGTAGAATATATAATATAGAATATATAATACAGAATACGGAATGTAGAACATAGAATGCAGAATATAGAATATAGAATATAGAACACAGAATATGGAATATAGAAAACAGAACGTAGGATATAGAATATATAATATAGAATATATAATACAGAATACGGAATGTAGAACATAGAATATAGAATATAGAGTATAGAATATAGAATGTAAAATATAGAATATAAAATATAAAATATAGAATATAGAATATAGAATATAGAATATAGAATATAGAATATGGAATACAGAATATAGAGTATGGAATATTGAATATTGAATACGGAATACGGAATACGGAATGTGGAACTTAGAATATATAATACAGAATACAGAATGTAGAACATAGAATACATAATACAGAATACAGAATGTAGAACATAGAATATATAATATAGAATATAGAATATAGAATATAGAATATAGAATATAGAATATAGAATATAGAATATAGAATATAGAATATAGAATATAGAATATAGAATATAGAATATAGAATATAGAATATAGAATATAGAATATAGAATATAGAATATAGAATATAGAATATAGAATATAGAATATAGACTATAGAATATAGAATATAGAATATAGAATATAGAATATAGAATAGAGAATATAGAATATATAATATAGAATAAAAAATATATAAGATATAATATAGAATATAGAATACAGAATGTAGAATATGGAATATTGAATACTGAATACGGAATACGGAATGTAGAACATAGAATATATAATATAGAATATAGAATATAAAATATAGAATATAGAATATAGAATATAGAATATAGAATATTGAATATAGAATATAGAATATAGAATATATAATATAGAATATAGAATATAGAATATAGAGTATAGAATATAGAATATAGAATATAGAATTTAGAATACAGAATATAGAATATGGAATATTGAATACGGAATACGGAATACGGAATGTAGAACATAGAATATATAATACAGAATACATAATGTAGAACATAGAATATTTAATATAGAATATAGAATATTGAATATAGAATATAGGATATAGAATATAGAATATGGAATATTGATTACGGAATACGGAATACGGAATGTAGAACTTAGAATATACAATACAGAATACAGAATGTAGAACATAGAATATATAATATAGAATATAGAATACGGAATACGGAATGTAGAGCATAGAATATATAATACAGAATACAGAATGTAGAACATAGAATATAGAATATAGAATAAAGAATATAGAATATAGAATGTAGGATATAGAATATAGAATATAGAATAAAGAATATAGAATATAGAATGTAGGATATAGAATATAGAATATAGAATAAAGAATACAGAATGTAGAACATAGAATATATAATATAGAATATAGAATATAAAATATAGAATATAGAATATAGAATATAGAATATTGAATATAGAATATAGAATATAGAATATGGAATATTGAATACGGAATACGGAATACGGAATGTAGAACATAGAATATATAATACAGAATACAGAATGTAGAACATAGAATATATAATATAGAATATAGAATATTGAATATAGAATATAGGATATAGAATATAGAATATGGAATATTGATTACGGAATACGGAATACGGAATGTAGAACTTAGAATATATAATACAGAATACAGAATGTACAACATAGAATATATAATATAGAATATAGAATACGGAATACGGAATGTAGAGCATATAATATATAATACAGAATACAGAATGTAGAACATAGAATATAGAATATAGAATAAAGAATATAGAATATAGAATGTAGGATATAGAATATAGAATATAGAATATTGAATATTGAATATAGAATATAGAATATAGAATATAGAATATCGAATAAAGAATATAGAATATAGAATGTAGGATATAGAATATAGAATATAGAATATAGAATATAGAATACGGAATACGGAATGTAGAGCATAGAATATATAATACAGAATACAGAATGTAGAACATAGAATATAGAATATAGAATATAGAATATAAAATATAGAATATAGAATATAGAATATAGAATATTCAATATAGAATATATAATATAGAATATAGAATATAGAGTATAGAATATAGAATATAGAATATAGAATATAGAATATAGAATGTAGGATATAGAATATAGAATATAGAATAAAGAATACAGAATGTAGAACATAGAATATATAATATAGAATATAGAATATAAAATATAGAATATAGAATATAGAATATAGAATATTGAATATAGAATATAGAATATAGAATATATAATATAGAATATAGAATATAGAATATAGAGTATAGAATATAGAATATAGAATATAGAATATAGAATATAGAATATTGAATATAGAATATAGAATATAGAATATATAATATAGAATATAGAATATAGAGTATAGAATATAGAATATAGAATATAGAATATAAAATATAGAATATAGAATATAGAATATAGAATATTGAATATAGAATATAGAATATAGAATATATAATATAGAATATAGAATATAGAATATAGAGTATAGAATATAGAATATAGAATACAGAATATAGAATATGGAATATTGAATACGGAATACGGAATACGGAATGTAGAACATAGAATATATAATACAGAATACAGAATGTAGAACATAGAATATATAATATAGAATATAGAATATTGAATATAGAATATAGGATATAGAATATAGAATATGGAATATTGATTACGGAATACGGAATACGGAATGTAGAACTTAGAATATATAATACAGAATACAGAATGTAGAACATAGAATATATAATATAGAATATAGAATACGGAATACGGAATGTAGAGCATAGAATATATAATACAGAATACAGAATGTAGAACATAGAATATAGAATATAGAATAAAGAATATAGAATATAGAATGTAGGATATAGAATATAGAATATAGAATATTGAATATTGAATATAGAATATAGAATATAGAATATAGAATAAAGAATATAGAATATAGAATGTAGGATATAGAATATAGAATATAGAATATAGAATACGGAATACGGAATGTAGAGCATAGAATATATAATACAGAATACAGAATGTAGAACATAGAATATAGAATATAGAATAAAGAATATAGAATATAGAATGTAGGATATAGAATATAGAATATAGAATAAAGAATATAGAATATAGAATGTAGGATATAGAATATAGAATATAGAATAAAGAATACAGAATGTAGAACATAGAATATATAATATAGAATATAGAATACGGAATACGGAATGTAGAGCATAGAATATATAATACAGAATACAGAATGTAGAACATAGAATATAGAATATAGAATAAAGAATATAGAATATAGAATGTAGGATATAGAATATAGAATATAGAATATAGAATATTGAATATTGAATATAGAATATAGAATATAGAATATAGAATATAGAATAAAGAATATAGAATATAGAATGTAGGATATAGAATATAGAATATAGAATATAGAATATAGAATACGGAATGTAGAGCATAGAATATATAATACAGAATACAGAATGTAGAACATAGAATATAGAATATAGAATAAAGAATATAGAATATAGAATGTAGGATATAGAATATAGAATATAGAATAAAGAATATAGAATATAGAATGTAGGATATAGAATATAGAATATAGAATAAAGAATACAGAATGTAGAACATAGAATATATAATATAGAATAAAGAATATAGAATATAGAATGTAGGATATAGAATATAGAATATAGAATATAGAATATAGAATAAAGAATATAGAATATAGAATGTAGAATATAGAATATAGAATAAAGAATATAGAATATAGAATGTAGGATATAGAATATAGAATATAGAATATAGAATACGGAATACGGAATGTAGAGCATAGAATATATAATACAGAATACAGAATGTAGAACATAGAATATATAATATAGAATAAAGAATATAGAATATAGAATGTAGGATATAGAATATAGAATATAGAATATAGAATATAGAATAAAGAATATAGAATATAGAATGTAGAATATAGAATATAGAATAAAGAATATAGAATATAGAATGTAGGATATAGAATATAGAATATAGAATATAGAATACGGAATACGGAATGTAGAGCATAGAATATATAATACAGAATACAGAATGTAGAACATAGAATATAGAATATAGAATAAAGAATATAGAATATAGAATGTAGGATATAGAATATAGAATATAGAATAAAGAATACAGAATGTAGAACATAGAATATATAATATAGAATATAGAATACGGAATACGGAATGTAGAGCATAGAATATAGAATATAGAATATAGAATATAGAATAAAGAATATAGAATATAGAATGTAGGATATAGAATATAGAATATAGAATACAGAATATTGAATATTGAATATAGAATATAGAATATAGAATATAGAATATAGAATATAGAATAAAGAATATAGAATATAGAATGTAGGATATAGAATATAGAATATAGAATACGGAATACGGAATGTAGAGCATAGAATATATAATACAGAATACAGAATGTAGAACATAGAATATAGAATATAGAATAAAGAATATAGAATATAGAATGTAGGATATAGAATATAGAATATAGAATATAGAATATAGAATATAGAATATAGAATATAGAATATTGAATATTGAATATAGAATATAGAATATAGAATATGAATATAGAATATAGAATAAAGAATATAGAATATAGAATGTAGGATATAGAATATAGAATATAGAATATAGAATACGGAATACGGAATGTAGAGCATAGAATATATAATACAGAATACAGAATGTAGAAC
This sequence comes from Anomoia purmunda, assembly GCA_951828415.1. Taxonomy (NCBI): domain Eukaryota; kingdom Metazoa; phylum Arthropoda; class Insecta; order Diptera; family Tephritidae; genus Anomoia; species Anomoia purmunda. The sequence continues at coordinate 24,844,308 of OX639993.1, forward strand.
ATAGAATATAGAATATAGAATAAAGAATATAGAATATAGAGTGTAGGGTATAGAATATAGAATATAGAATAAATAATATAGAATATAGAATGTAGGATATAGAATATAGAATATAGAATAAAGAATACAGAATGTAGAACATAGAATATATAATATAGAATATAGAATACGGAATACGGAATGTAGAGCATAGAATATATAATATAGAATATAGAATAAAGAATACAGAATGTAGAACATAGAATATATAATATAGAATATAGAATACAGAATACAGAATGTAGAACATAGAATATAGAATATAGAATAAAGAATATAGAATATAGAATGTAGGATATAGAATATAGAATATAGAATATAGAATAAAGAATATAGAATATAGAATGTAAGATATAGAATATAGAATATAGAATATAGAATATTGAATATTGAATATAGAATATAGAATATAGGATAAAGAATATAGAACATGGAATATTGAATATTGATTACGGAATACGGAATACGGAATGTAGAACTTAGAATATATAATACAGAATACAGAATGTAGAACATAGAATATAGAATATAGAATATAGAATACGGAATACGGAATGTAGAGCATAGAATATATAATACAGAATACAGAATGTAGAACATAGAATATAGAATATAGAATAAAGAATATAGAATATAGAATGTAGGATATAGAATATTGAATATTGAATATAGAATATAGAATGTAGGATATAGGATATAGAATATAGAACATAGAATATAGAATATAGAATGTAGAATATGGAATATCGAATTTTGAATATAGAATATAGAATGTAGGATATAGAATATAGAATATAGAATATAGAATAAAGAATATAGAATATAGAATGTAAGATATAGAATATAGAATATAGAATATAGAATATTGAATATTGAATATAGAATATAGAATATAGGATAAAGAATATAGAACATGGAATATTGAATATTGATTACGGAATACGGAATACGGAATGTAGAACTTAGAATATATAATACAGAATACAGAATGTAGAACATAGAATATAGAATATAGAATATAGAATACGGAATACGGAATGTAGAGCATAGAATATATAATACAGAATACAGAATGTAGAACATAGAATATAGAATATAGAATAAAGAATATAGAATATAGAATGTAGGATATAGAATATTGAATATTGAATATAGAATATAGAATGTAGGATATAGGATATAGAATATAGAACATAGAATATAGAATATAGAATGTAGAATATGGAATATCGAATTTTGAATATAGAATATAGAATGTAGGATATAGAATATAGAATATAGAATCCAATATGGAATATAGATCATAGAGTTTAGAACCACTGAAAAATCCTGTCATTTTATTCAATACTTTTTTTCTTTTATCGGGAATTATAAAAACGCCAAGGCCCCATTCCTTGAAGACTGTTCTTTGAAAATTAGGTATTGTTAAAAGGGAATGCTTATTTTTAAGGCTAGTTAATTAGATTGTTTAATTTTCATGTTTGTTAATCTATAGATTTGTTTTGAGCGTATATTTGTTTTAACGCTCTTAGCATTTTTTTTAATTGTAATATAGTCGAGAGACATTTTTTTTTATGTCAAACTAAAATATAATTAAAAATAATCAAAAATTATGAAACGAAAAATGAAAAATCTTGGAAAAGAAATTGCATTGGCACTTTTTTATACGTTTTTATTAGTTTATTCCAATGGTTAAGAATATTTTTCGATTATTTTTAATGGTAGCCAGTCATTATGAAAAGATAGAAATAATTAATGGATACTTAACCAAAACTTAATTTTATACGTAATTATTAAACTTATTTATTATTAATTGACCGCTCTGAAACTAGTTGCGGTATAAGTTTACTAAACCGAAATTTTCCAAACAAAATTTAAAATCAACCGGAATTTTAAGACCCTCCAAATTATGAATTTCAAATACGACGCTCTACCTTACTATGCGAAAATGAAATGAGCGCCAAAACTGCCTCATACCCAAGTGTTTCTTAAAGTTCTGACTAAAAAGTTTGAAAATTTGTAGATTTCTACCTATACATTTTGTACAAACTTTGAAATTTTAGTTTAAATGTTTTTTGTTATAGAACGAACTAAAAAAAAATAGCAAAAACTATTTAGCATTAAAAACATTGTAAATATTGTAAAAAATAATCACAATGTGAACAGTTTTTTGAGTCACAGCAGATGTGAGATTTCATATGCGAAAACAATTTTGAAACTAATCGTATTAAAAGTTTTGAATATTTACTATTCTACACGAATAAACATTTGCATTTACGCATTATGTACAAAAAGTAGATAAAATAAATGCGTACATTTTTAAAATGTCATAGAGAATTTGTAATTTATTGCAATTTAGATTGCAGAAGTTGCAAATGCAATTTACCTAAGTGAATGTTAATTATTTATGGCGCTGACATTAAGTAAACACATACATACATACCTACATATTTACGTGCATTGTTTTGTTGTGGTAGATCGGAAATGCCATGTTACATAATTATATTTTTACCTAATTATTTCAGTTAGTGCTTTGCGGCTGTCTGTTAACGATAAAAAGAAAAATGTGCAGCTATGTTGCTCATACGGCCTGTTGCACAAATTTAAAATATTTTACTAGTATTTGTAGAACATATAAAGTTTGCCTAAACTTTAACTATGCACAAATATTTGTTTTTTTTTTTTAACCGCATACCAAAGCGCTGCAGCGAGTTTTGTTAACAAATGAAATCTGCATATCTTTTCCAATAATAATATTGTGTCTTGTTTTTCATTGACATTTGTTGAAAACCGCAGTTCGCTTAATTTTAATTATTTTGCAGGCAAAATTTTCACAGTCAATAATTTCCATAGACAGTTCGCAAACAAACAGCAGTAAACCTAGCGATTAAATTTAGCAAATAGAAAAGGGGGAAAGTTAGAAAATTGTAAAATAAATATCGGATTTGCAAAACTTCGAACAGGTCGTTTGTGCAAATTAATTTCTGCATTTAATTTGAAATGAAATGAAAGGAGTGCAGAACGTTGAAAGGCAGTTGTATGAAAAATTAGTTAAATTATTGCAGCATAATGGTGAAACGTGCAACGGAAAATTCTGCGAAGTTCCTAGATTAAAAAAAAAATGGCTTCATGGCAAAAGTAGGTAAAAATATGCTGGGACAAAATTTAAGGATAGAGGGTAAATTTTGATCACATATTCGTTTTCAGCGTACCAAAAAACCAAAGGCAACAATATAAATTTGGATTTGTTATATTATTTTTGACTCTTTGGATGGGTAGTGGGCGATATGGGGCAAAATCTAAAATTTAAATTTCAGGTGTGTTTTTAGCAAACTGGAAAACTTACCCTAGGGTACATAATGTAGGCAAAGCTAGTGTATGTGTTTATTTCTTTTGGGTGACTCTTTTCAAAAAACTAAATTATGACAGATAGTTGTTGTTCATTTGAATTGATTACTTTTATTACACTGGATTTTACACCTTGTTTGGCAGCCAGAAGCCGAAGAAGAGGGCGGACCACCCCCATTTTAGTAGTGTCTACTCATAACATAATATGTAACCAGTTCAGTGTTTACTTTCGCTTTTTAACAATGGAGTGATTGCTTTATGGCCGCCGTAACCGAGTGTGTAGCATGTGTGCGCTTCCTTCGGTGGGACTCGGGTTCAAATCCTGACCGGCGCAAGTAACATGAAAAATTATAGAAAAAAGGTTTTTCTAATAGCGGTCGCCCTTCGGCAGGCAATAACAAACCTCCGAGTGAATTTCTGCCATGAAAAAACTTCTCACAAAAAAATATTCGCCATTCGGAGTCGACGTAAAATTATGGTCCACTAATTTGTGTTACAACATCAAGACGCACACCACAAGTTATGGGCGGGACCACGCTCATTAAAAAAAAAAAAAAATTTTAATTGCAATTTTTTTTGAAAGGACAGCCGAAGAAGTTCAAAAAGAGAAAGAGAAAATTTTAAGAAATAAAATATTTTAGCTTGTTTTTCTGAGTTTTTACAAAGTAGTAAATTTTAACATAAAAATCTTCTTTTTTTTGTCGTTCAACGCTCACGCCTTTCATACATTCTGTTATGCAGTAGTTTTCTTTTTATGTTTTCGTTAACATTTCCAATTTTGGTTTGTTTTATCTGATTATTAAAACACCCTAACAGAAAAAAATAATATTCAAACAAACCGTTTTAGAATTTTTCCATCTATATTAACGTTTCTATTTAATAAATATCTTTCCAGTAATTGGGTTCCATTGTTAATGGATCACCATTAATTTTGACAAAAGTTTGATTAGCCTGTTCCAAATAACTTAAAAACTCAAATGTGGTTTATACAGCCCACTTTTTGCAATTAAATTAACGATGTAATTCAGCAGAGTTAAGCGACTAAAAAAATTGTTGGGTTCTTAAGCTAGAACAGAAATATATAATCAATATAATTCAAAATAATGCCAGCAAATTACATACCTCGATATAATTTTCTGGTATCAAGGGAAAAAAACATCGGATGACTCTTAAAAACACAGTGGGAATTTGGAGATCGCATTCGGCCATTGGGCAAGTCAAACTGCTTAACGCCACATGGAAGCAGCCACTGAGAAGAGTTAAACAAGGGGTCCTAAATAATGACGTCCCCTCTCCGAAACTGTTTAACTTCTACATCTCTCAAAACATAACCGCCAGAGAGAGTCACCATCGTATCGTATGGTTACCGGCAATGTAACTGATGGCATGTGCACTAAGATGAACAGTTATCTCTCCGACTAAGTCCTTGGGGCCCTATTCACCACATGTACAAAGGTGATCTAACTGGAACTCTACATTAATGTTTATGGAACTCCCATCCCAACGGGTTAACCACCCGAAGGTCCAGAGAGTTACTTTCGATAGTCTGCCCTTTTTACAGCGCATGCAACCGCAATCATGAACGAAGTACAGAGCCGCAACAAGGTCCTCAAGTCGCACGCTGACAGCGCTTGAGGCAAAGGCAAAGATGTTATTAGCAAAATACAAGGCAATTGGTCGGCCGGTTGTAAATTATGCTCCCCCAATCTGGACGCCGGGGACCAGTAGGACGCAGTCGACAAAGCTTCAGACCTGTCAAAATGCCGCACTACGGACTATAACGGGATATCTTCTGCAACGTGTATACTACCTGTAAAGGAGTATAACGTCCTACTCTGCAAACAGTTTCTGATTGGATGCCACCGCACGGGACACCCAAACGGAAACTACTAAATGGCTATGGCCTACCAGGCACGTCAGGGGACATCTCCGTGAACTCAAGTACGAGATCCAGTCGTTCACCAGTCAACCACTAGATCCGATGGCATATATTCAGTCTCTGAACAGCATTCAGCGAGAGTCATTTACCGCCTTCATGAACTCTCGTCCCACCACCCATAGCAGACGAAAAGCTTCTGCTGCCTCGAGAATCCCGCGTCACTCTGGTTCAATTGGGATATGGATATTGTACGAGGCTAAACTCCTACCTATCCAGACTCAACCCCGATATCGCAAATTAATGTCCGACATCTGAAGAATTCCCGCCCGATAACAACCACCTATTCACATGCCCAAACAAACCCACTCATCTAACTCCCCTCTCCCTATGGTCCAACCCTATAGAAACGGCATGTTTCCTGGGCTTTTCTAGATGTGTTTGAAGATAACGACCATAGGTCAGCTGATCTGGCAGGATGTAGCTAACCCCACAGCAACGACAACAAGCCACTGCTACCGAATATGCGGAATAACGGGAAACTGAAAGAACCTGACCTCAGTAACCTTGCATAGATGCTTTCTATTTGAGCTTAGCTTTATTTATATTTTTTTAAATTAAATTTTTATTTTTTTCGATTATGAATAGTAGCACGAAATGCCATTATCTGTTTAATTATCATATAGTTAACGCCGCGTCCGAAAAGTAGTAAAGGAATTGCTTATGTTTTTGTATCAGGGTTTTAACCATATACCTACATGTGCTATATAAAATATGTTGTTAGTGTAATCATTCTCTTCACTCACCCTTCACCAGCGTCAATATGCCCAATGGCATAACCAACACGGCCACCATCAAATCGGTTATGGCCAACGACATAAGAAAATAATTGGTCACATTATGTAATCGTCGCTCCAAATAGATGGCCAAACAGACGAGAATATTACCAGCAGCCGTGGCAAAGACCAGCACCAACGCTAACAAGCCCCAATAATTATTCTCATGCACTTCACTTGCCTCTATCGACTCGATAATATCTGCTGTTAATGTCGCCGTCGCCGTCGTCGTCATTGTGCCGTCATGCAGTGGCGCAAGCGTACGCAGAAGTATACCGTTTGCGGATGCTACCACCAACTCGGTTGTATTAAATGTGTAGTTGTTGTTGTTGCCATCTGTACTCCAGAGCATCGCAAAACCAGAGGCATCATAGAGTTCCTCAGCGCTGTCGCTTGTGAAAGTATTTACGTTCCACAATTGTTCCATACTCGAACCGCTGCTATCGAGTGACGTCGCAGACGCGGACGCAGACGCCGATGCCACTGCACTAGGCTGGTCAGAGTTGTCATTAATAATGGCATATGAGACATAATCGGCCATGTTGTATGTGCGTGTGTGTGTGTATTGATGGTGTATATCAAGTAGAAGAAATTTATTTGCTGGTTAGCTGCAGCTGACGCCACAACCTTGGCCTTAATAAATCACTTTCACTGGTGCGACGAAACACTTTTCCTTTTTCGCTTTTCGTATTCGAGTTGTTTCTTTTATTTCCCTTGCGATTTCTTTATTGAACTCAGTTGAGGAGCGACGACAACTCACTAGGTCAATAATCGTTGGAGTTGCGCATTTGTGACACTCACTTGACGCAAATGAATTTGCTTCGTTTGTGGCGGGCGGACGACGGATATTAAACAACCGCCTGTCATTGTAGCCACTAGAAAGTTGCTTTGCTGTTGTTTCCTTTATTATGAATTATTGTTTCAAATGTATTTATTTATTGTTTTGACTTCTTACAATATATTTTTTGCTTGCTTTTAATTGATTTTCTTTACTTTTCCATCTCTTTCTCGGTTTCGTATTGGCTTTTGATTTTCAACCATCTTGTCTCTGTTGCAACGGGAAATTAACGTTTTCGTTTTCACACTTCCCAATGGCAAGGAAATTAATAGCACAGAAAGCATGAAAATAATGAATTGGCAAAGTTTTCGACAATATTGCAACGGTAATCACTTCTAAGGATTTTTCATTTTATTTTGCTTTTGGATATTTGACCTCGCACTTGCAATTTTTGGCATTCAGTAAATCTGTAAATGGAGAGAAAAGAAGACAATTTTTTTAAAATTTTTTTAAATAAAATGCAGAAACATAGCATAAATTAAGGACTGAAAAAGTTGCATATCCCCGTTTACTAACAGATTGTCATAAGTCAAAACCACGGACGGAAAATAATGAGTTTTTTAAATTTTCAATGAAAAAATTAAAATCTTTCAACTATCGGTGAACAGTTAGGAGTGTATGCGTGTATATGGCTTGTTTGAAACTGTTACAATTTAAAAAAGTTTATGTGATGTATGTAAAAGTTATACTTAATAATTATTTTTAGATTTTTATAAATCGCTCAGAACAAATAATCATATATCGAGATATACTTTTTTGATTAACAAAAAAAATAAAACTCGTTTATCGTTTTTTTTTTGCTCTCTGAATTTTTCTCTTTCTGAAATGATGCATTTTTGTGAATTAAATATAGTTGTTTTTTTTATTAAGAAAAGAAAAAATATAAAAATTTTTTAGTTTAGTTTTTTTTATCACAAGTAATCATTACTTTTTGAGTTTTTTTTTTTTTTTTTTGATCGAAAGTAATGATCAGTTCTTGAGTATTTTTTAAACCATTTCTTTTTGCTCAGATATCGGGAAACATTTTTTTGATAAAAAAAATAAAACTAGGTTACTTTTTCTCTCTGAAGTAATGATTTTTTGGTAAATTGTTACTTTTTTTATTAGAAATAGTGATTACTTTATATTTTTGGTCGGAAGTCATTAAAAGTTTTTGGATTTTATTTCTGTGCCCAACGTAATCTTTTTTTTTTTTGAGTTATGTTTGTTTTTTATAGAAAGAAAGACACAGTTCTTGGCCATAATTTGATCTGATTCTTTGGCTCTTCTGTTTTTTACATATTGATAATTTACCACAAAACAGTATTTATAAAAACGGTGTGGCGCTTTGAGTTTTTCGATATGCAGAAAAAAAACTCCAAAATTACTTGTTATTCCTAAGCGTTAAAATAACTTTCATAGTAATTACTAGTTGCAGTAGTACTTGTAGTAAGTAGTAGCATTAGTAAAAAAATAGTAGAAATTAATAAAAGCAGTAATAGTAGCATTAGTAAAAATAGTAGTAGAATTTAGTAAAAAATAGTGGTAGTAATTAGTAGTAACATTAGTAAAAATAGTACTAGAAATTAGTAAAAATAGTAGTCTTTTTCGCAGTAGCATTAGTAAAAATGGTATAAGTAAAAATAGTAGTAGGAGCAGTAGTAGTTGTTGAAGTTGTAGTTGTAGTAGTAGTTTTAGTTAATAGTAATTGTTGGAGTAGCAGTAGTAGCAATAGTAGTAGAAATTAGTAGTTGTACTAGTAACTAGTAGTAGTATTTTGACATTCAAAAAATTTGATGTTTCTTATTTTCAGATTGATTTTAAGTTTCTGACTATTTACCTGCTAAATATTTTGGAACTATGCAGATTGAAAATAATTTTTGTGAAAGTTAACTGAAGTACTACGCACTTGAGCGGGCAGAGAACGTTAAACTATTTGAGGATAAAGATAATCATTATTATATTTCATCTCAAAAGTTAATCGAAAAATGAAATATATCGTCAGAATATCTCAAAATTTGTATCACTTTTTATCTTATATTTTAACTTATATAAAATGGCAACACTCATAGCAACTATGTACATTCCTTCCTCGGCATTGTTGAACGGCACGAAATTTTAGATTTGTATTTACTTATATGCAAAATAAAATTCCGATTTTTATTCTAAACTAACCTTAATTTAAACTGAAATATTAGATAGTAAATAAGTTAGGTTAGATTGACATAGCTGGAGAGAGAGGCCGCTCCTGCACTTAGGCTAAGAGTAGACCCATTGGGTTGCCATATTCAAACGATATTTCCTTGCGATGGTTATGCGATCGCATGTATTCGTGATCTGCACTCTTCTTCTTTACATTTACATTTGCGACAGTAGTTCGGCGCGCTCACTCCCAATCCCAAAGCATGTGCTCCAATTAGACAGCGTCATATATGAATTCTTGCGAGAATGATAACCTCGTTCCGATTTAATCTTAGAAGTACGGACGGGCGCGTTTTATCATAAGAGGGCTACCTGAGCCTGCCAGTTTCACATAAGAGAAAGTTTTTGCAGCCTGCATTTGCCACTTCAATGGTGCTGTTCCTAGTACATAGTTTAAAAGCGGTCATTGGTGATGTTACCCGTGAATTTAAAAGAAAAAACTTCACTTTTCAGAAACAAAAGAATTAGGATGAAAAATTCATATACGCTTAAGGTCCGTTCACATAGGACGTTCGCGTTAGCGTTGGCTTGGCGTTTGGCGCATGAGACAATTGCTTGCTACAATGGGCGTTTTAACAATTGTTGTTTTCATTGTCATCATTGCTGAGTGAAAATGCAATAAATTAATCTCCGTTCATAGTAAACTTAATTTAAAACCCCATCAGTTGATTGTCAACGTTGGCATTTGCGTTGACGTTGAATTTGTCGTTGATGTGTGGGCATGGCCATATAATTGCGTGTATTCATAGTCAGCTGTTAAACAACGCCAACGTCAAAGCAAGGGAAATGCTTTTTTTTTTAGATCTTTCTCATTTCGTTTTGGAACTTTTGTCTTTTTAAAACTTCTTGTACCGTTTATCCTTTTAACCAGATTGACTTTCAGATGTGTGGTTTTCGATTGTTAGGTTTGGCCGCTCCACTTCCTGATTACGGTTTTTACTTTCTTCTGCAAATTGTCGTCTGCTGATCCATTTGGGTGGCCATTTCTTCTTCCTGCACCAAACCGCCCTACGTGCAGTGTCATAAATCTCACTCAGTGTACAGAACAAACTTTTCTTCAGTTTCTTAAAGGCAATATGACAAAACTGATGTAGATACGAATATACATGTGAATTTGTATCAGCATCTAACACATTATTTATCTCAACTGTTTTGTTATATTGCTGTTTTGCTCTCACTCATGTATTTTGAGCTCGGCCATGAAGTACATCTAAGTCAGAGATGCGCAATCGATCTTGATGTACAAATTACTCAGGAATGAACATTCAAACCTGTTTTATAAATAAATCCAAGTTGGCTAATCAGTCCTGGTATAAAAATTTACCTTCACTGATTTATATACAATGCAAAATTAATTATAACAATAAAATACCAAATTTTTCATAAATGTGCATATATATTTCTAATTTTGGCAATTCAGTGTTAAAAAATTAAAGAAAACAAAATATGTACTATAATCAATGAACAACTAAAACCCAAACTAAAAGTAGCTAAAGGCAAATTTAGTTTAAAGCGTTCCCTTCTTGGCTTTTTTCCTACACTTTTTTTGTGTTATTCTGTAATGGCTGAGTTCAATCGCTTGTTTGACGCCTCTTTTGAAACCAAAATTGCCTTGCAGTCTGAAGTCATCTAAAGAAATAGTTAACCATATTAGTCGACCAAAATCACAAATTTCGATGCAGTTTCGGCAGGGCCTGTTTCTCCCATCTGCCCTCCCAATTATAAGACTCCATTAATTCATCCGAAAAAATTTGCCGAACAACGTATGGGACATCTTTAGAGCAGGGCTGTCGAGAGGAAATCCGGGCCCAGGGGTAATAAGGTGGGGACCCGTTTCTACATAAAAGTTTCGAATACTTCATAAATTTCATCAAATATCTTTCTACTTACTACTTCAATGTTTTTAAAGAATAAGTCAAATACGACGTTTTTTGCTCTCATCAGTTCATCACATCTGTATTGAATTTGCTTTATATTTGATGTTGGGTGAAACAATTTTTTTTTATACGATTTCGAAAATAAATGTAATGTATTAATCTGTTCATACATATAGAAATATTTATTCCGATTATATCGGAATATACGAATATAGGGATAGCAAGACCTGACAGTTAATTAGAAGACAAAAACATCTTATTCAAACATTTATTTATCGATCTGATTGATTAAAAAACAGTTATTTCGATATCTGTTGACTATCATGATTAAGTTTTTAAACAAGCAGTTTAAAATCCTCCAATATTCAGCATTCTAATTTAACTATTCACTCAATTTCCTGAAAAATACGGGCCCCTTCGAGAATTCCGGGCCAGGAGGGAAAATGCAATGGAAAAGGTGCGAAATTAACTAAATAATTTCAGTTCTGGAAAAGAAATTTATTTAACATAGAATTTGTGCGTCAATTCCTCACATATTTACACATATATTTATATATATACAATAAATAAATAAAATAGTTTGCCATTTTGCCACTGACACTCTTGCCTAACCAAATCTAGAAGTTTTCAAAAATTGCACTTCATTCCTTTATAAGCTTCGATAGAACCTTATCTAAAGTAGATAAATAAAATTTAGTAGCTGAGAAAGAATTAACAAAACGGTATAGATTTCGGTCAACTTTTTCTCAAGAGAACAAGTAAATCCTTGTCCAAATAAGTAAATACAGATGTGTGCGCATTTGTACCTTTTTTTTTTGTGTTCTTATAAACACTAGAGGTCATACAAAAAATGTGTGCTCCACAACAGGGAACAGTTTAAGTTTAGTTATGTATGCAAGTATTGAAAAATATTTTTCACTCTAGCTTGTTGGCAAGCAAAGAAATTTCCAACACCAATTTGTCAAAAGTTGTGCAATGCCAGCGTAGTTACCAACTTCACCTCAACCTCTACCACCACCTCTGTACATTTTCAGTTTGGTAGCTGCATTTGGCCACTTCAACCCCGCCCCGCCTCACTTGTTCACTCTGTGGGCCGGTAGTGACCATTTATCAAAAACCAAACTAAAAGCCATGACTGAATGAGCGACAAACGATTAGAGCTATAAAAGCAGAATGGCAAGAGAAATCGAGGAGAATACGAGTACGAGTCGAATCACTTGCAAAGTTCGAATCGTACGGGATGTGAGTATGTGTGTGTGTGTATATGTGTCACATCCCTGCAAGACAGCTGAATATAATGTAAGTGCTCATATTATTATTATTATGACTAATTACAAAAGTGCTTGGCAAAGTACTCATTTTTGTTCGGGTCATGGGCAAGAAATGAGTATATTGTCATTGTTTGTGCATTGATAATTAAATTGCTTTTTATTGTCATCACAAACTCCTCAGCACTAACAAGCGAACTATTCATTGTTGTCATCAATAATAAATTACAAAAACCAAATTGTAAGTGTATCAGAAATTTTTGCCTAAACTACCCAGCAATGTCTTGTAGGGATGGTACACATTGAGAACACCAAAAATAGCACCAGTAACTAAAACAACAATAGTCTATTGCATTTGAACAACAACAATATATGTACGTCATAGCAACGCATTTTCATATTAAGTAAGTTTAGGCTAAATAGCATTAACTTTGCTGCAAAGTCGAAACGTTTTGAAGAGTTGGCTAAATGACATTGGAGGTGAGTTCTGGGTCAATTCAGCTGGGCGAGCGAACGAGTTGACGAGAATGAGTGAACGCACACAAATGGCGCAATGAGTAACACATTTCACGCTAAACTGCTAAACATAGGACTTAATGACTCTATTGGGATTAATATGACTAATGATTTTCCACTTTAGCTTCATTGCGTATGCTGCGTATGTGGTGGTGCCGGACGTTGTTCATTTGATATGGGCTTTTTTGGTTGCCTAACTCGATCGCCATTAGAGCGGTTGTCTGTTGTTTTGTTGTTTTTTTTTTTGGTGGCAAATTGTATTGTTAAGAATATAACAAAAATTACAGGTGGGAACTACACACGTGCACATTGTAATCGATGTGTGTAATTTATTTTGGAAAAAATGCCGAATATCAATAATAGTACAAATTGCTTTTTGAAAATAAAAAACTAATATTTTAATATCAGTTATATTTATCACCGCATCTTTTAGTTGACGAAATTTATTAATTAAAAAATTTAAAAATTCATTTAATTTCAGATTTGTCTAAAATTCCAAAAAAATTAGCAGTAGTTTCTAGCCATTACAAACTTGAATTTTATTATTCCAAAATTAAATGAGCTACATAAACGAAAACATTCTAAATATTCTCATAAAGAATTGTCAAGTTTTTGCGAAAACTTGTGGAATTTTTATTAATCTTCTTATATACAAAAATTTAATGGTGTTCGTTGGTCATCGCATCATATGAAACGGCTGAGCCGATTTGGCCAACTTTTTGCTGTAACATTTACTGTGGCACGCGTAGCGTTTGTTTAAAAAAAAAACTGCCATTAGGTGGCGCTGTGGTCAAGATATTTCTGAAAGTGGTATTTATATTCAGTATACGGGTTCGTTGTGCAAAGAGAAATATGTTTGTTAAAAATAGGCTCAATAGGTGACGATGGAGTCAGAGGTAAGATGGTTTTACAAAAAGAAATGTTTCTGCAAGAAACAGACAAGCTAGGTGGCGCTGTTGTCTAAAAATCGTATTTATGGACTGATTTAGTTCATATTCAGTATGCAGGTTGGGTGCGCAAAGAAACCATAGACTCGGTAGTTGGGGCTAAAGTAAACATATTTGTAAACATTCTTTTTTAAGGACCAATTTTATTTATATATGAAAAGGAGATTAACTAATGGATAGCTAGTATTTCGACTTCAAAATTAACTCAAAAGATTATGCTGAAGTCGTACACGAATCTATATAATTTTCTTTGTTCTATTTTTGTTATAAAAATTGACGCTGTGAGATAGTTTACAACAATGAATTTTTAAGTACCTCGGTAGGTGTAGACAAAGAGTGATTACCACGATTTGTGTTTCGAGCTACGGCAATTTTTAAAATATGTATAGTTATACAGTAATCTAATTGATATTTAATCACACTTTCCCTAAGAGTGCCAGAGGAGAACGAGTGAGGAAATGCTACAGACCTTCAGCCGGAGTCGGCAGCTACATATCTACACAAATAGTTAGTTCCAAGCGGAACAGTAGGCAGCGGGATGTATTCTTTCGTTTAGCTAACTGTTGTAGCGTTAAATACCGTAATTGAGGTTCACAGCTCCGCTCCTCCAGAATGGTTTGTCACTATATGATCTGTAAGCCAAAGTGATATTAAATCTGCAGAACTCCAACGGATCTCTCAATCTCAAGCTGGCAAGAGAAGCATGGAAATATCTATGATCAGTTCTGTTCAAGCTCTGGACTTACCACTAATCTGCTCCTCTTAGGCTAATTGTCTGGGTAATGTTTGTTGCATGGTTGTCTTATGGGCACACTTGGAAAGAGGTTGGAGTACCAAAACAACAATTTTGATCACTGCTGTAGGGACAAATAGCAAGTGGAGAGCGTTGAACACCATCTTTGCCACCATCTCTCGCTCTGGTCAGGAAGCGCAACCAATTTTTCAATGGCAGCGCTCTAACCAATCCCGAACTAGCCTGTTCTTTTGAATTTAAGGCTTTATTCACCAAGGAGAAAAAGGTGAAAGGTCCAAGACTCTTTGGCTGAAATATTTCTCAGTTCCTTCGCATGTATAAAATTAAATCAAACTTTCAAAATTCTTCAAAGCCACATAGCAGATTATAGTCAACAGGACATATTTCAATGTCACACAATCGAACATTTTATTTTATGATCAAAGATGTTTCATATAGAAAGTATAATAATGCACATCATTTCAGAGTTTTTTAATGGAAAAATGTTCTAAGCTAATCAATATGTTTTGTTTTAAATTCTTCTATCTTTACAATTTATTTGAATTAGGGATATCAAATCAGTAATTTTTTGACTCAAAAATAGCCGGGAATTACTTGATTTGATTTATACTCTAATGGTGGTGACCGAAAGCATCTTAATATCCAAAAAGCTATATGCTTTTTAAGTAATAAATTTAGGTAACCCTTAATGAATAACTCACCCAATGCTTTAATTTAATTTAATTTTAAGACCACACTTTAATCAACACAAAAAGTAGCAAACAAAAATTTGCGTTTCTTTTTCAACATTTTAACAATCAATTTTACAGAATTTAAGCCCGAAAATCCCGGTATCAGAAAAGCCCCAAAATTAACAGTACTAATCTCTGTATTAATATTGATAATGTTGACACGTTTTGGAAACTACTTTTTAGATTATAGCATAATAGGTCGAAAAGAAAATAACTGCGGTTTATTTTATTTTTTTCAACACATAGCTTGGAATAAAACAAACGCATTGCCGCTGAAACTTTTAATTTCCAAAGGTCTGACAAAAATGCCAACCAAAACTTGTTAACTGTCGATTAGTGAGGTGGGTGCACACCAAGTTGTGTTTTCTTTTATTTTGGTCGATTTATATAATTAATAAATTCCCTTCAGTAGCCTACAAAAGCTCAGTAACGGTGAATGGTGAATGGTGAAAGCGATCGATTATTGACATTCATGCTTCCAGCACACCACCCCACTCCCTCTACCTTCTGAATTGTACAAACATATTTGAATTGTATGTATTTGAAATAATGCCGGAAATTAATGGCATAGCGGCTATTGGGTCAAACTCATGCAATAAATTAGTTAGCTAAAGAACAAAGCAAATATGTTACAATGGAATTTGTTTTTGTCGATTGACGCACTGTTTTTTTTTGTTGGTATTTTCAGGGGCAGGTAGTAAATAGTATGCCTTTAGAAATTATAGAATTATAACTAAAAAGAAAACGCAATTTTTATTATACTTACAACCAACCCTTATGCTTAGTGGATTTCGATGTCATATCTAGTGTAGTTTAGATCTTTAAGTAGCCGCGCTTAAAATAAGGGCCGATTACGATTTCTGTCCGGTTAGGATATTTTCCCACTCTTGGATTTACATGAACGTCAACGACCGTACACCATACTTGAAATTTTCAATATTTCCTCCATGGGGTTTTCGAAGTAAAGCAATACAATGTCTTAGAAAAAAAATTGGTAACCAGTAAATTGCAGATTAAACGTTTAATGACGTAATAAAAAATAAAGTTTCACATCCACACGGTGGAAATGTGCCAGTGTATGAAAAGTGTGGTCAATTTTTTTTAGCCAAGCATATAAAATGGCTGAATCTAATTTTTGTTGACCAATTTTTTGAATTTTCCTAAATATGGCGTCCATATAAGTTTTTTATGCCTTGTAGTCTTATAATACGAGTATCTAAACTGATTGTGAAAAATCTGTTATATGGGAAATATTTCTAAGGCTTTGGCTCTCAAAGTACTGTATCTATAGATGAAATCTCTTTATTTTTAAATGAAAAAATTGTGAAAACAATGGAAATAAATCCTTATTTTTTGTTGTTTTTTTTTAGAATTGGGGCAACACTTCTCATACAAAAAAAGGCGGTACAACCTTTCAAACGGAACTATAAAATACATTATATTTTAAGACATCAACCAAAATATTTCGCAATAATATTAAGATCACTGAGCTGGATCGGTTGGAAATTACCCCCATTTCTGTGTTTTTCATAAATAAAAATTATTATTTTTTAATGTTTTTTTTTTCAAAAAAAAAAACTCTTCTCATCTCAAAATAAAGTCTTTTAAAGTTCTGAACTGGGAACGCAAATAAACGATAGCAAAACGTTTCCAAATCGTTCGTTTAAATTCGCTCATGCAAGGGAACGAAACACTACCGATCCAAATCAATCGGAAACATTTTGCGAGCACTATCCTCACTTTGATTTTCCTCGTGATAGCTACGGCAAACAAAACAATTGAAACAAACGAAACATAAAATTAGTGCCATTGTGAATAAATACAAGTGCTAAATCTTAGCCCATAGACGTCAAAACTCGGCACAGCTGAGACACACCTGATGTAGCAGCCCTCAGCATTGTTGTGTCATTCACTGAGCGAATTTCTATGTTTGACAGTTAATATTGGCTATTTGTGACATCTAATATCAGCTAACGCCATCTTTAATTTAGAAGAGTTCTCACTTGTATTCATTCACAATGGTTAGTGTTCACAACACAAAACGAAATCTTTCGTTTGGAAATCAAAATATAAAAAATTTCTGAAATTTTTGATAGAAAATTGGTTAAGAAATGATTCAAGTAAGAAAGAGAGCAAACAATTCGTTTCGTTTGTATTCACCAGGCATGTGAAACGTTTCGTGTGTTGTTAATGCTCGGGAGCTGTATGACAAAAAGAGCGCAAACGTTTCGTACTTGTTGTGGGAACGGGTAGTGAGACGTTCGGTTTGTTTTCGTTCTCCGGTTCTGAACATAACTATTTTAAAATTTTTTCAACAAAATTATAATCATGAAATCTTTGATGCTTTCTTTGACTTTTTTTTTATAAGATTTGCTTTAAAAACAATTTTGACTAATTTTATAAAATTGAAAAAGTATTATCACACCCTTGGTAATTAAAAAACTCAATTTTTGGAAAAATTTTCAGCACGTGAATCTTTGTATTTTTCGAAGCATTTTGGCGGTAGTCTTAATACATAATAAGTTTTGTAATTCCGATGGAAACTCCCCAAATTTTTCGTGAGCCACCCTAATGTGCATTTGTATAGTTTTTTGTGTTGACCCCACTTTTTTTCAAATAAGTTGCTTCCATTTATAAAGACATTTTTGAAACGTAAGACAAAGTACGTCGGATATTTGCTAGTCAATATATAAATTGTAGTTGAAGGTAGCGCTGGTCGAATTTGCTAAATCAAAGATTTTCCGTACTCAAGCTAATTCTATTTTATTTTATTAATATGGTGCATTACAATTGTTAGCGCTCAGAAACCGGCTACTACTTTTACAACTTTATACAAAATTAATTTGTTTAAGAACAATCTCGGCTCAAAAAAGGAGGCATTTTTGTAATATGGCGTGATAAAAAATGACGTCCGAAAAAATTATCTGCCATGAAATGACATACCACAATTTCTTATAGTGTATAGAATCAAAAAGAAAATGCATTAGAAAATTTTATAAACTTTGTTTTCAATTTTAATTCAATAAAAAACTATTTTTTTTTTTAATTAACTATACCTAAATACACAGAGTATAGTGTGAAAAAAATAAATGTAGCACTATTTTTGTTTAAAGGTAGGCAGTGAATCCCGGTAGGTGGACCATTTTTACCACTACGCGCCGATTTTTTTAACTTTTAGTCACCATTTAATCTAAGTAACTTACTTTCGTTTAATTATATACAAAAAACTTTTCTGTTTTTTTTTTCAGTACACATATTATTAGTCGTTACTTGAAATCATATCATTCAAATGCAGATATCAGAGTTGGTTAGTCAAGTTCTTACTCAGTTAATTTATGTACTAATTTCCAATCAGCCAAATTGAAAAATTAACAAAATTAACAAGTTCAATCCCCCGCCCACCCCCTCTCTACTCAAATTAACAATATTATATTTAATTTTGTTTGTCATTCAACTAAATTATCACATTGGAATAAACATAGCATTAAGTACCTATTCTATAAATAAGCTGATAATAATATGGTTTATTTTGTAAGTATCTATATAGTTACTTAGTCCAACCGTTTGATTAATTCCCCACATCCCCTACGACTCACGTAGTATTCCCACACTCTTTTATACGCAATTATTGTCACTTAACAAAAACACATTACCACCTTTTGCCACCCTCAATTTCGAGGTGGATTACCTTTCAACTGTTTTAGTTTAACCATTTTTGGTTTTTTACTAAAAATATGCTATCTTAAATATTAGTTAACGAAATCATTAATGGAGTTAAACTCAATTAAAGCAATGCATGAAATCAAATATTGTAATATGGGTATCAAATGAAAATGAAATGAAGATTTTGCCACTTACTTATAATTTAAATTAAATTATTACGATAAAGGAAGTATCATGGCATGGGATTCAAAGGGAGTAGGCGTAAAAAAAATTGAATCATGAAAATGTTTTTAAAATGTGTTGCCACGTATTTAAAAATAAGCGTCGAATGCAATTTCTACGCTTACTGAAATATAAAAAGAAAGCGCCTTTACAAAAATGTTTTTGAATAGGGTTACCACCTTTTAAAAACCCGTTGACTAAATATAATTCGTAAGAAGATTCTACTATACTGATGTAAAGCGAAATTTGTTTTAGAAAGCTATATTCCAAAAATATATTTGAGGAGGGTTGCCACCTGGTTAAAAAAAGTTTATTCAAATAAATTTACAATATAAGTGCAGCATTGCAATAATGTGTTGAGATGATAGAGGATTAGGAAATGTTAGTGAAAATTATATGCAAATTTAGCAAGTGAAATAAAGATATCTCGCACATAAATTTAAAGCAGTTCATAAAATACGTTAAGCATTCTGTATATAAGATTGTGGTTCTGCTTTTCAACACTTGAAGGCGGTAATGCGACTTCTAAATCGCACTACTGTTTGATTACGGTGTGCATTTCTAACAAAAAATTGGGTTGCACTAAACCCGAATGGCAGACTGCGCAGTTGCCAATAACAAAAACGTTTCAGCCGGTAACCGTAAGCGACAATTATGAAATAGGGTTAGGTTCTTTTTAAATGATAAAAAATTAAAAACTCAATCAAAAATTAATAAATAATTTATTAATAAATAAAACTAATTACATTTCGGGGACTTACTTATTTCCTATGTTGTTATATAGGGACGCACAAAAGTAGACCGATAATGACAGCAAACGACGCCATATTTTTCCGCTCTTTTGACATTTCTCTTCAGTAAGGTTTGCCATTTCATCATGGAAAGATAAACGATCCAACAAGGAGTCGAAATTATTAAAATGTACTACCGAAATTCGGAGTCAATGGAGTCGAAAAAATTACGGTTTGGTGCAGTTTGTGGGCCGGCGGTGTCACCAAAAAAACCAAGTTTGGTGAACGTGTTATCTCACGAAATGGCCCAGTCAGTTGGCCGCCTCGGTTGTGTGATTTGACGCCGTTAGACTATTTCCTGTGGGGCCACGATAAGTCTATGGTCGATGCCAACAAGCCGGCGACGATTGATGAACTTCGTACGAATATCGAACGTAAAATTGCAGCAGTATCGGCCGATTTATGCTTGAAAACCGTCGAAAATTGGGTTCAACGTTTGGACTTCTGCAAGCGTGCCCCTGGTACCCATACAAAAGGAATCGAGTTCCATACATAATGCCATCGAATGTACTTTCACAGAAATAAAGAATTTAATTCATATCCCAACCTGTTTTTGTTTTATTTAAAAAAACTTTTGTAGCGTTCCTATTGAAAACCCCTCTATTAGAATTTATAACTTTGAGCCGAATTCCAAGTGAGCAAAGCCGCGGGTTTAAGTTAGTTTTTTGTAAGTCTTTACTTTTTAATATAAAAAAAAAACATGTATACAATTTGTAAAAATTCAAAAATCTTTTATGATGTTTTCAAATTTTTTAATCAAAATTTGTAAAAGATATTTTGGGTATCCAGCTTTTTGACCAATCTTATTTTAATGTGCAAGTCTCAAGCTGCTAACAATTCCCGGTGATTTTTGATTATTTTTCGAAATTTTAAAAACAAAAAATTATACAAATATGCATTAAACATTATTCGTATAATGTCAGATAAACTGCATAGATTAAATGAAAAGAGTTTCAAAAACAAGAGACAGTAAATATCACCATTTGAAACGCATTGCGATTACACAAAAGCGTAGAAGATTCTATCTAAATTAAAACTGAACTTTAAATACCCGACGCATGTTTGTACTTCAGACAAAGCGTACACTAAATCCAATTCTTCAGTTTGAAAATTTAAATGTTTTTTTATCTCAAATTTATTTAAACAAAACCCGAGATTGATTTGATAAACTTTTAACGGGCCATATTTACCTAATTTCCTCCATAATAAAAATTTATTAAAATATGGTACGTAGAGATTTTCTCAAAAATTACCTTTATAGAGAAGTTGGACGTGTTTTTTCTGGATTTCAATAATTTTTAAAATTGTGTTTTCTGAGTTGAAATGCAATGTGTGTGAACCATATTTGCTGGAGTTTGATCAGATAATTTCCGAGATATTTATACTTCCTCAAAAATTTAAACAAAAATTTTTAAGTATATTCCCTTTTTTAAGTTACTTTAATATCACATATTTTTGATTTTCATAAAGCATATAAAAAAATAAAGTGTTTCAATTTTCGAACATTTTTTATTTAAAATCTTACATGTATCTTAGGTTAAGGGGAATATGTGTGGCAAATTTCGACGAGATATCCCAGTCGTTGAAGTATTGACGTCATCGTCGAGTTCAGACGACACCATTTCGGTCAACATAATTTTCACAATCTGACGACAAGCTGAAAACAAGTGGTAATTCTTCTTTATTTAATTGTAAATCAAAGTTATTATTGCGAATATTTTGGAAGAGAACCAACTCCGTTTACTTTTGAGGAACACTGGCAGAAAAAATGAATGCATTCAAATGCTTTCGGACCAGCGGTTACACAAACAACGATGTTTGGTGTTTTAGAAATAGTTTTGTAGTCGGTAATAATATTTCGATCATTTGCGATAATCGGACTGGGCCAATCTGCCCTGATCGACACTTAACTCTGAAATTGTGCTGCTTGTTATTTGCCAATTTTAACTTATTCTATGTATATCTGTTTACGAACTTTTCTTGAAGTTGTAAGATATTTTTTTACTAGTGCATAAATGCTTAATGTGTATAGAAACTTCCGGGGTATTTATTCCCTTCTTTGTTAAAGCAATGGGAGAAAAATTCTCCAGGAGTTTCTTTTCAAAATTGGCCTAATAAAGTTTGGTGCAGAAAAGCGCCAATGGAAATAAAAAGAGCTAGTTCACAATTGTCAAATATAACAAATTTATCGAAAAACAGCTGACGTCGCCACAGTAGATCTGCTCAATACCAGATAGGTATCACCTGAATATCTGAATATTCTGGAAATCGGTAAAATGATGTCCGACCATAGATGTGGCGTTGCGAAGTGAAAAAACTGCGCTATTGTGAATGAACCCTAAGCAAATGCACAGGAAATTTCAATTTAATACCTAATCTACTTTTATTTGAATAGTATTTTTGAATATGTATATAACTACATCAATGAATAAATTTTCCGGCAAAACTATTTTTCGCACTTAAATAGCACTAAACAAATCAATAAACATGGTTGCTTTTGCAACTGAAGAAAATTGTATGCGAGTTGGGGTGTTCTTTTGCTAGGCGGTTACAAACAAGCAGGACTACAGTTCACAATTTTATTCAAAATTTGAAAATTTTATCTGTCAAAATGATATGAAGATCTTCAATTTCAAAAAACTTTCGCGGTGACTGAATTTCATTTTAATATTTCCAAAAGCACATACAAATATTATTTTCAACCTGAAACTTTGCAGGTGTTTCTATGTTTCTGGAAAACGAGTTTTGATATGATCTAAATTTCATTAAAACCACAACCCAAAAACATGAAAAATAATTCCTATAAATATGTAAGTAATTACGGGAATGAACATTAAGGATAAACAATAATACATATGTATTATAGGAAATTAGGGTGGCCGTGGGTTTTTTTTTCAGTCTCACGTTGGAGACGATTAAGAAGTGTCATACACGATTAGAAGTTCAGATTTCTCTATGAAGACTCAAAAAATTAACATAACTTTTTTCTTTCAACTAATACCGAACATCGATACTACTATATCCGAATATATCACATATCAAGTTTGGCCTCAGTTAAATGCTCGTTTATATTAAGTACTTTCCAACCTTGTGAATCTATCGGTGAAAGATATTGGTCTATTAGTTTTGAAAGTAATGGTGAGGAAACGACCGTTTGGATTTGGTAGAATTCTATCCATGAGGAGAGAAATCGATATTATTATATACTTTCCTTATATTTAAAAATGAATTAAAATGCGAGTAGGGCAGATGAAAAAAAAAAAGATGAGAAAACGTCAAAAGAAAATGTCAAATAATCCGCGACTTCAGTATTTAGAAAAGCTCGTGGATGAAGTAAAGGCCACTTTAATAGTAAAGAAAGGGGCAATAGCAGTTATTATTTGAAAAACATGTAACACAAATAAGTTTCCCGTTCTCTTTTAACACATTCTCATTTTCCTTCGAAGCTTTCTGATTTTCAATTCACTATTTTTATTTTCAAATGTCGCCTTCTTATTTCCAAATTACTAATCTCATTTTCAATTGACACTTTCTCATTTAAATTTGACGTTTTCTCATTTAAAATATACTATTCTTGCTTTCAATTGACGCTTTCTTATTTATCTGACTTTTCTCACTTATGATTGACACTTTTACATTAACACTTAGAAATGGTGTAGATTGAAAGTTTTTATTGGGTATATTTTATTTTACCTTTAAATTTTGGGTAGAATTCTACCCAAAAATCAACAAACGGTTAAGGCATGTCTCACAGATTAAACTGAAGAAGACTCAAACGAATTGCAGGTGACGATATGCCGCAATCGCTTGAGATTTAAGAAATCTGATATAAAAATTTTCTTCTTACATTTCAGTGTTACCCTAATATAATTACACAGTTGCATCGATATTGATTTGGGGTTTATCTTTCGCTAGATATTATGAACACTTCAAATACAATACGTGCATATGTAGTATTTAAGTACGATAGTTTATTTCCTTTTCGTGTTTAATAACACTTAAGTGCTGATAAAGTTTTTCACTTAACAAATTGACTCACAACAAACTCACTCGATTGATTGGTGTCAAATTTGGCAGCTTATCATATGTGGGCGAAACCATGTATGCATGTAAGTATTAACTTAATTCATATATAGTTACTATGCAAGTACCCTGTCGGGCAAAAGCAGGCAGTCTAAAAAATTTACCAATTTAAAAAGTTGTTATAGGTAAAACAAATGAAACAAATGAAACGAATGTAACAGAAAAGAAATTAAATAATTTCAGCCAAGGTAACAACTTTTAATTAGTTTTTAGTTTTGTTTCTTAATTTTTTATTATCTTCATAAACAACTTCGTAATTGCCGATTACGGTTGTTTGCTGAAATTTGGGAAACCAAATTTAATGTTTGAAATGCACAACGTAATCAAAGGATGCTGTATGTTTCAGTTAATTTAGTGCGCTTTTTTATTTATTTTTTTCAAGTAGGTGGCAACCCTATCCAAGGTGTTTTCAAAATAAACCTTTCTTAAAACTCCCGCGTATAAGATTCATATTCCAATATTTGGTTTCTCCAAAAGATTTTTCAAATTTGTTTGCATATTATTTATTATAACTATAAGTAAATTGATATTTAAATAGATGGCAACCTTCTTTAAAACTTTTTCTTTTCTTTAAATGAATTATATTTTTCAATAGGTGGCAACCCATTAAAAAAATTGGTTCTGCTTTTTTTTCGTATAACACCAGTAATGCAAAATTACAGTTTTTTGAGCCTACTTCCCCTGAAACCCAGTACGTGATACTGCCTTGAACTTAATAATTAAATATAATATACGCTTTTGAGCAGGTGGCAACTCTCTACAAAAGTATTTGTAAAATAAAACTTTCTTCAAACTCTTGCCACCCATATTTCAGTATTAACTTATTATAATATGAATTAACTTTTTAAACAGGTGGCAACTCTCTACAAAAGTATTTGTAAAATAAAACTTTCTTCAAACTCTTGCCACCCATATTTCAGTATTAACTTATTATAATATGAATTAACTTTTTAAACAGGTGACAACTCTCTACAAAAGTATTTGTAAAATAAAACTTTCTTCAAACTCTTGCCACCCATATTTCAGTATTAACTTATTATAATATGAATTAACTTTTTAAACAGGTGACAACTCTCTACAAAAGTACCTTTAAAATTAAGTTTTCTTAGCACTTTTAGTTTGGCACTCATATTCTAAAATATCATATGGTTTATTTAATTTAACTACATTTGCATTTTAACAGGTGGTTCTTTCAAAATATTTGGAAAGGAAAACTTTATTAAGACCCTTTCATTTGTTATCCATATTGCAAAACTTCATTTAATTCATTGATTTAATTGAAGTAAGTGGCAACTCCTTAAAAAAAATCAATTCAATGGTAACCCACATAACGGACCATACGTGTGCCAAATGTTATTCTGATCTTTCCGGCCCTTATAGAGTTAGACGTGGTTTAACTTATTTATTTAACTGACTATAAGTTTTTAACAGGTGGCAACCCTTCATAAAAAATATCCAATGCTATAACGTAGAGTTTAGGCTTTTTGTGTGCTAAATTTTGTACAATTCCGTCTAGCCGTTTGGGCCTGAAAAGACACACACACTCAAAAACTCACAAATTTTCAGATTTTTAATAAAAGTAGGATTATTTTGTAGATAAATACTAGATAAACATGCACAGTTATACCAGGTAGAAATGAAACTGTTTCTTAATTTTGATTTACAAAATATTTTTTTTAGAATTTTTGAAATTTTTTTGAAGTTTCTTATTTTAGTTATTTTTTTTTTAAATAAAGTAAAGAAATTAAAAAAAGGAAACCGCAAAAATTCTGAACAAAATTTTAAAACCAAAATTCACAGAAAATGTTTCATTTTGACCAGCTGTAACTCAGCATATTTTTAATCAGTACCTTCAAGTTTTATGTCGTTAAAAGGGCATCTCAAAACCCTATCAATATAAAAAATTTAAAAAATCTGTGTTTGAGCTCAGAGGGTACGTAGTAACCTTCCCTATGCCTGCATTTTTTTTAAATTTTTGAATGTAAAGCAACATAATTGAACAAGAAATCGACACCCACAATAATTTCGAAAACTGATGCACGAAATAGTAGTGTAATTATTTTTAATTTGTATACGGATATGACATCAAAATCTATATTTTTGTTTAAACGAAAAATAAAAATTGTATAGTTACCCTGAAGTAGAGTGCGCACATTTTTAAATAAATAAATAAGCGAGTAGGTTTGAAAGAAGTTAGTAGTTAGATTAGAATAAGAGTTTTAAACCAGTTTGGAAAAGAGTAATTTCAAATAGTTGGAAATAAAAAAAACACATTTTATTGCAGTTGGGAAAAAAGGCATTTGAAATCGAATGCGGAGTGAGATAATTGACTTGCTCCGAGGATTTCGCAATGTTAATAAAGTTAGTAGCTTAAAAGAAAAAAGAATGCATTTCAACCATTTATAGTTGGTTAAAAGTAGTTTTCGAATTTCGTTTAAAGTGGTTATATTTCCAACAGGGTGTGTGCAAACCCGCGTGTGGAAGAAAGAAATCCACACATCACCCACAACCAACTACTGCCCATAACAAATAAAATGACTCAATTGCGCACATAAATAATAAGTAAATACAAGTGTATATTTGTATGTATACATATGCCTGTGTATATATGTATACATACATTTCCTCTCATTCACCGCAATTTCCAGTCCGCGCTGATGTCTCTATCCAAAGGTTTTCTCATTTTCCTTTCGCTATACGAAATCACACCATTTTATATTTCTTATTTATTGTGCAATCGAGTTGAACTATCGCTCGTACAATTGGTCTTCTGGTCGTTGTCGGTCCATTGCTCTTTCGTCTGGGCAATTGGTGGCCGAAAAATTAATTAACGGTAAAACTGACACTTGAACTCATGAATGGAGCCAAAAGTAAAAGCAAAAAAGCTAACTGCAGAAGCGTGAAATTAATGGAATGGGGGTCGTATGGTGTAATGCAATAGAGAGACTATATCCATTTGCGATGGCATTTGTATATGAAACAAAATGAAATAGCCAAGAATAAGAATCGGGTGATGCATTTAGAGGTAGTTTTTTTAGTATTGGTGCACAACACGCCAAATCTTAGAAAATACCCAAAAAAAGAAGAATTAGGTATGCCAGAATTTGGTATCCCAACAAAAAAAAATGACGTTGAGCTCCGTCAGAATCGGAAAGGACCTCTCCGAGACGTTTGACATCAAACGAGGTTTCAGACAGGGTGACTCTCTTTCGTGCGACTTCTTTAGCCTTATAATTCGAGCGGTAGAATTGAACCGTTCAGCCACCATATTTTACAAGTGCGTGCAACTTCTGGCGTACGACGATGACATCGACATCATCGGCCTCAACCAACGCGTCGTTACTTCTGCCTTTTCGAAATAAGCGAGACATATGGGTCTGGAGGTGAACGTTGGCAAAACTAAGTACCTCCTGTCATCAAATAAACGATCAGCGAAAAAATGGAGGACTTTGTTTATCTGGAAATTAATACCTACAATAATGTCAGCCTGGAAATCCAACGTAGAATCTCTCTTGTCAACAAGTGCTACTTTGGGCTGAGTAGGCAATTGCGCAGTAAAGCCCTCTCTTGACGAACCAAAATCACGCTCTATGCTTCTCTTAACATGCCCGTGCTATTGTAGGGCGCTGAAGCATCGGCACTGTCAGCATCGGATGAGACGGGCTTGGAGTATTCGAGAGAAAGATTCTACGAAAAATGTATGGACCTTTACTTCTTTGCGACAGCGCATACAGCAGACGATTGAACGATGAGCTGTATGAGCTTTACCGCGACATAGAGACATAGTCCAGCGAATTAAAATACAGCGGCTACGTTGGCTGGGACATAACGTGCGAATGGACGAAAATGCTCCAGCCCTGAAAGTATTCAACGCGGTACCCGCCGGTGGTGGTAGAAGAAGAAGGCGAACTCCTCTGCATTGGAAAGCCCAAGTGGCGTCAGTTAGCAGGAAGAAACAGTGACTGGCGCAATTTTTTCAACTCGACCAAAATCTCTTAAGAGGTTATAGCGTTAATTAAGTATTTATGCGTCTGCAGAAATGTCACGGGATGTTTGTTTTGTATTTTGTGGCATTTCATTTCTTTTAATTTTCAGTCTTTATGCTGTTGAAAAGCCTCAAGGTTCATTTTGGACCAAAATTTTTATCATCGATGATGCTCCCTCTTTCTCTCGTAAGCTTCGTTCACAGATTTCATGAAAAGCCTCTAGAAAAATTCGGCAATACTTTGTGAGCGTGAAATAGTAGTGAAGCAGTAGTTTTGACATTGTTTGTGGTGAACAGTAGACATTAGAAGAAGAAAAAATATAAATAAAAAAAATTAATTTGATTCTGTGTAGTACAAAATAATAATACAAAGTGACAATGCGCGACACTTGATAAGTAGTAAAAAAAAGTTTTCTTGAATTTCATTAATAAAAATAACTAATAAAATTTTTTTGCAGAAATAATGAAGTACTCATTATTTTCTTCTGGTCACAACCAGGGGTTCTTTATTACTTCATTACTATTTTCTACAACCCAGACAGGTGGTGTCGGAACTTCTTTTCTCTTACAATTATTGCAAGACACAGCTTCTGGGGACCGTACAAGGCCATCAAAGGCATTATCGATGACCCGATGTGAAGGAGAATGAGTATAGCATAAAACATTACCTCCGTATCGGAGCTGCCTTTGCTAGGCTGACATGGTGTGTATTTGGTTAGATGTATTGAAAATGGAATGGAACGTTCCATTTCCATTGCTCGACAGGCTTCTCAGTTTCATCAAAGTATCTGGAGGATATCTGATGAAGCGATAAAACTCCATCTCTACCTTTTTCTCTATCCTGCTCCCT
This sequence comes from Anomoia purmunda, assembly GCA_951828415.1. Classification (NCBI taxonomy): domain Eukaryota; kingdom Metazoa; phylum Arthropoda; class Insecta; order Diptera; family Tephritidae; genus Anomoia; species Anomoia purmunda. The sequence goes on from OX639993.1 coordinate 24,873,113, forward strand.
TTCATCCTTCCTAGTGCAATGGGCAACTAAGATTTCCGGCCCACCTCAATTCCATTCCATTCCCGCCGGAAAGTAACTGTGAATGGCGACCTTTAACGTGCCGTAATAAGAGACTATTTGCTGCCTAAAATTGTAGCCACTTAGCTCGACGGCACTTGGTTCCAGTATATCGCGTGGAACTAATGTGAGAACAATTCGATGAATAGTTAATTTCATATTTCGGGCAAGTGAATTGAATGCCTTTATTCTGAAATATCAAATCTATTGACTTTTACCATCGGGGCTACGTAAAGTTCCAACAAATGCACATGGATGAGCCGGCAAAGATTAATAGCGCCATTCGCCAAATACCATTCGAAATGCACGAACACATTGGCAGAGATTGGAACTTCAGAACTAATCATATTTATATCGCTTATAGCGACTGTTAGGGTAAACATTTGTAGGAAATAGTTTTTTTTGGAAATAAATGAATTTTTTTTTGTAATTTTAAAAGAAGTACTCTAACGAAATCACCCATTATATATATAATTGAGCTAATATCTCTCTAGGCAGTTCCTTCAATTATTAGATTCGGGTTATGTCATTATACCAGCAGCATAGCAATAGTCATACGAGTATATTCTTCATAGGAAAAACAAACAACTCTGCTATTCAGGTTACATTCGTGTGGCCAACATCGAGGTACATACATATATAGTACATATGTATATGTGAAGTGACACAAATTGATAGGCGAGTAAAATATATGGTAGAAGTAGAAAAATAGCAAAGGAGATTAAAAAAAAATAGGCAGAATGCTGTGGAATTGGAATAGGAAATGTATGGACACGTGCCATGTAGTAAAGGTTTGCACGTACTTCCATGTACTAGGCGTGAGGTGACTAACAAAAGTTCTCCTATTTATTTGGAAATGTAGAAGTAAATTAAGTACACTTTTGATAAATAGACAGCATACGAATTTATTGCCCACTATTGCCTATTTTTTGAAAAGTTTGAAAATTTCCAAACAGAATTTGGCTAGGCAATTAATATAATAACATGCAAGTTTGAAGTAGCTGCAAATTGCAGTTGATTTTTAACAACTCTGCTTTGCTGACGCTCTGAACGGATGCAGAAAATTTGTTATACTCGTACACAGATTATATTAAACCCCTTTCTTTGTATCCGAGTTGCAAAAGAACGATCCAACTCGGATAAAATTGCCTTTACTCGCAAAAGCAACCCTGTTCGCCTCTTTCATGAAAGATGCGATTTCCTTAGTGCTATTTAAGAACGGAAAATAGTTATGCTGGCAATTTTTAGTTTTATGTAGTTATATATTTAAAAATACTATGCAAATAAAAACGAATTAAGTCTTAAACTGAAATTTCCAACGTATTTTTTCCCAACACTACATCTCAGATCGGGTATTATTTTACCGAGTTGACTCAACACGCACATTTTTCCGAGTTAGTGTTGTTGTTTTTCATGTAATTCGTTATCCTACCTAGCGCTCTTTTGCAACTCGGTTACAAAGAAACGGGCCTATTTATAGTTTTCTAGAAATCTATGTATACTATAAATGGATCGTGGTTCGGAAATTTGAAAACAACTGCGCCAAATTGGATACTACTTTCTGCGGATTTGTTCGCAATTGCTATGCGAAGATTCAGGAAGAAAGAAAAGTCGAAAAGTTCTCATTTATCATTTTATCTTTCAATTCAATTCCATTACAGTCCAATACGTGTCGTTAAATCACATGTGGCTAAACGAGGCCCGGACAGATTTGGATAAGATTTAATAGTCCATTGCGCGGATTATCATATAAGCGTTGCCACCTAAATTTTAAATTTTAAATTTTTCAATTCAATTAAAGTTATCAGTCAAATCAAATAATACAATATGGGTAACAAAGGAAATACTCCTTATTAAAATATTTTGAAAGAAGGTTGCCACATTTTTAAATGTAAATTAAGTTATATTAATAAGTTAAATGAAATTTAACAATATAAGTGTCAAACTAAAAGGCTTAGGAAACCATTATTTTGAAAAATATGTTTGTAGAGGGTTGCCACCTGTTTAAAAATGTTATAAAAACTAAAATAACTTAAATAAAATATTGCGATATGGATCTTAAACTCAAAACGACATTAGGTTCAAAGGAAGTAGGCTCAAAGTTCTAATTAAATTAAATTTATAAAATAAGTGATATATAACATTGTTGGTATAAATAGAAATCGTTGATGCGAAAGCAATTTTGAAGTGGGTTGCAAGTAAGCTCTGATTGAGCAATATTTTCGACACGGTTGCCACATGTTTCAAAAAAATATATCTTATTAAAATTAAAAGATAAATGAAACATTAAAACAGATTGGAAAGAAAAGAGTTAGAAAGGTTTAGCCTCGAAAATTTTTTTTTAAAGTTGTCAACTTTTTGATAAATTCAATACAAATTAATTAGTAATGCAAGAGAATTCAGGACATCTCACATATGTAAAGATTTAGAAAAATAAATTTTAAAGCATTTTACAAGTTTGTAAAGCTGCCACCGTACCAAAATTAAGAACAAAATATTTAAGTTAGAGAAAATATAAAAAAATTTAATAGTGGTGAAAAAGATTTTGGTTAATAATCCACAAATCATTATTGAGACGCCATTGCATCATCAAATAGTCACTGTTTGGTGTTAAGACTTATTTTTGAATTTTATTTTATAAATCAAATATAACAGTTATAGAGGGCTTCTATCAGTATAAATCCGCCGCTAGCTTTTATTTTTTAACTCATACCTATAAGAGTCATTTTAATTTTTCGCAGAAAATAAGTTATTTGGGAACAAAAGAAATAGTTATATTGATCAAACTCTTTTTTTTTATTTATAAAGTAAAAATCGAGAAATAACTTCAATTTTTTACTTTGTAAAATAAAAACCAGAAATAACTGTTATTTTAGATTTACAAAACAAAAAGTGTCTGCTATTTAAGGGAAAATTAAATAGGAGTCTCAAAATAATAGTAAAAGAGCGAGTTTTATAATAAAAATTGTAACTATTACGGTCCCTGCATTTTTCACATAGTTCATAAAAATCTTCAGATAAAACCGATCCCAATTATATTCAGATGTCCACCAACAATTAAAGAAATAGAAAGCAGACAGATTTCTTGAAAACTCAATGGCGTAAGAATACCACCGAACTATATAGGTTTTAACGATACTTTATGCGACAATGCAAACTGTCAATATGAATACAAGAAAACACTGGAATTTTTTGATTAATTCGACATAGCTCCCTGGTTTAGATGCAGCTGAAAACAATGCCAAAAGCAGTATATCGTGGCTTGATGGCCGCCTCGAAGTGGTATCGGTATTTTGTTTCTGTAAAGAATGCGTCTAGAAATATTCAACTCGTTTTTTATACACAAAAAATCACTTATTACTACTACTATCACTACGACTACTAATGTTACTACTACTAATTACTAATACCAGTTCTAATTACACCTACTGTTTTTAATAATTAGTTGTAGAATTACTAAACCTACATTTTTAATAATTAGTTGTAGAACTACTACAACTGTCCTTTGCTAATTAGTAATTGAATTACTACTACTATTTACAAATTTCTACTACTATTTTTAGTAGTGCTACTACTTATTACTTATATTATTTTTACTTATTCCTACTACTATTTTTACTAATGCCAATACTAATTACTACTATTTTCATTAATGCTACTACTAACCACTATTACTACTACCACCACAGCTATTACTACTATACTTACTATTTTTATTATTATTATTTATTATTATTATTATTATTATTCGTTATTCCTTTACAATATGACTTAAAATACTAAAATGCAACCCGCGAAGCAACAATGCTTATCTGCAGGTTTATAATTATTTGACATTAACATTTATTCTTATATATCTATAGGTGAAGATTAGTACAATTTTTTCGACTTAATTTCAATTTAAATTAATCTTGAATTCTAAATAATTTTAAATGATTTCATACATATTACATAATTTTAAACATTCAATTATATAATTGTTTAGAAATATATTATAATATATAAATTATATACTACTAACGCCTGCACCCATATTTAACTCTCTCTTTATGAAGTCGGGAAGTAGGTTGTATTTCGGGCTGGTGCTTTTGATGCACGGACCTTTTTTTTTCAAGTATGAAACATCTATTTATTTCTGACGAAAAAATACAAAAACTCCGCTCTTAAAACCTTTACAAGCTGAGAGGTAATAAGTAATAGGTAAGTACTACATACAGTACAAGCTTTTGAAAATCCACACCACTTTAAAAGCGCTCAATTTCATCGCGAGGCCAAGGGTTTACGACAGTTGTACAACGTTTTGTAAAAGTGAACAAAAATGGCTTGAAAGCCTTATAACGGATAAAAAATAAAGTTCTATAAATAAAGTTGTTTTTCTTTGTAGTCAATCACGCGAACTCTTTTAATTCCCTTAAAATGGATGTATTGTACATTGTAGAGATGGGACAGTATACAGTCGTGTACCTTTTTTATATATTGAATGTACCTGAGCTCAGAAAACACGTCAGCCCCTATACGAATTTCTATCATTAATCAAATGTAATGGCTTGTTCATTCTATCGTGTTAAAAACCATGCAATAAAAGAAGAACATATTCGTTAATATTTATGTATATAAATCGCAGTGATTAAAATCGAACTCCTGAATTTATTTAAGTAGGTACGCCACACAGTGCACCGAACATGGACAAGAAAAAAATCAAAAGTCTTGGAACTTGAACTTATTAGTACCAGTTAAAACAAAGCTTATATTTATGGTTTCAAGGACATGCATAGTCAATCCGGTGCTTTGGGTAATTGCATTTCAATCATTTATATTGGGTCCATAAAGTTTTGCTGCGAACTTTAGAAAACATTTCTCATACAGTTTGATCAGAAACTTTGCTTCGAGATTTTGTGTAAATACAGTCAAAATACCGGACTCCTTTTCAGTGATTTTTTACTGCAATATCGCAGCTTTTTTTTTTGTAGATTAACCCTACATGAGATATGTGTTAAATTAGGTTAAGCGGACTACTCTCGTAGAGAGTTTACTCAGTAGCCATAGGACCTATTGGAATCGGCACTGCAAGGCAAGGAATTCTCCTTAAACTATCCTTAATTGTCCGTGAACTATTACGATCTCTGTCATAATCTCAACTCCCTCTCAAGTGTGATCGCACCTTAGTCATCTAAGTCTCCGAAGAAATGGCCGCCCGGAAATCTGAAGCGAAATTCTCGTAGCGCAGGACACTCGCACAGGAAATGCTTAATAAACTCAACCTCTTCCTCCTTCCTGCAGCGCCTACAGAAATCGTTATACGACTATGAGTCATTAGGTTTGGAGAATTTCAGTAGTCTTCGTGTTCTTCGTTCATTGGTTGATGGTCAAAGTGAACGCGCTGGTCTGCATGTGCTCAGTTTGGTTCACTAGCTGTCAATAGATGTTCTAGCCTCTTTCTCAGCTTGCGAGATAGGGAATGGCAGGATGATCTGATCTCCTTTTTTCATTTTACTTTTCGAGAATTGAGAGGACGGTGAAAGATTGGGAATCTTATCCAGCATAATCGACCGAAAAAAGAGATACAACAAGATTATTTCAACCAGTTTTAAAAATAACCAGCGTCAAGCTTCGCGTGAATCAGGTGATCTCAGCTGTGCCGAATTTTGACGTCTATGGGCTAAGATTTTTCACTTGTATTTATTCACAATGGTTGGTACATTCAATAAGTTGCAACCGAACTAATTGAGACTCTTTTGACTATACGACTTATTATTGGAGGAAGGAGTTCAGAATATATGAATTGTGGTGAGATTGCGAGGGCTAGCGAATATTTTTGTACCAGAGGGCTCCCGATTTGCATCAAATTTGTCAACGAGAAGATATTTACTTCGTAATGTTAAGTTATAAGAATATACATTTTGTAAGTTTTTCTTTTGAGTCTTATGCATCTAATAACTTTAATATAAATTTTTCGTATGGCGTGAGGTACAGCGAATAGAATATAAGGTGATAGTTGTCTAGAAGACGGGCGTGATTAGTCCATGCACATTAGGCCCTATTCGGAAGATGTCTTGGAAGGCAGAATGGTGACTGTGGTTTCGGACACTGGATGTTCTGCACGATGGAGTACGTCACTTTTTTCTCATTGCTTTCGCTACTACACAGTGGATGAAACGACCCACCCAAAACCGACGAGGCAATCGCGAACAATCCAACAATCTCAATAATCTTAAGTTCATTATTCTAAGGCAAATTTCGCTTTTTTCATAATTAATATTACATGAGTAATGTGCGTGTGGCTTGTTTTCGAATTTCAGAGATATATATACATACCTATTTGATGCAAAGTATACTTTGCCATGCCCATTTTCAAAATTGATTAAACTTCTGGATGCATATTTCGAACCTTATATTGTTTATACAACTTGAGCAAGTTATCTTTTATAGTTACTGAAATATCGCAACAGTATTTTTCAGCTGGAAAACCGGACTTCTTTCCTATTGAATATTCAGTAGCGATGTTTTTAAAAAATCTGAATACTCTCATACATTTTTATATAGAGATGGCGCTAAAAAAGAACTATTCAAAAACCGACGAACGAGAAGGGAAAATTTCGGCATGAAGAAGGCCTAAACACGCGGTGCACACTTCCCTAGGAGAAAGCTGGTGAAAAAAATTTTGAAAACTCAGACAGAATTTCGAAATGAGAAATGAAGCCGAACGCAGAGCAAATTTCACATTTTTCTTTATATTTTTATGAGGGACTTATTACTTAATTAATAAATACCTTAACTCAATTTAACCAGAGAAATTTCTTTTTCCGATTAACTTAAAATATGACGCTACGAAAATTGATTTCTAGAAACGCACTGAACAGCAGCCCTGAAAGCTTCACTGCTTGCTCGGTCAATTTTTCCGGGCATTAATTGTTGAACTAAGTATCATGACACTTTTCGTACTGAATTTTCAGTCCCTTACCTCAAATACTGTTTGGCGTGCGTGTGAAGTTGATATGTAAACTATGTATGTATAATTGCTCTTCCTATCGCTAGGTCTGTTCCAGTATGCTTAATTTCGAACTATTTGCGCATATGTTACAAGTGAGCACACATGCGGATGTGGAGGCACATACATAGATAGAAGTTATTCGTACATACATAAATATTTTAATTAAATTCGGTGTACAAATGCACAAACAAATATTTACCTACAAATCAGTAAAGCGTGAGCATGTGGCACGCGTTATTGTTGCCGCCCATTATTTTTGTTATGATTTTTTTGACAGTTTCGATATGTTAATATTTTGTTTCTATTATTGATATGCGCTCATTTACATTTGTAGTGTTTTTTTTTTTGTTTATTCTGCCATTTTACTACAATTTTCATGGCACTTGTTGGCAGCACATTAAAACAAAAAAAAAAAAAAAACAGAAGCAGTAGTCTAAGCCAAACGACAAGTAAAACCAGTCATTAATGTTGTCTAACAATTCAACATTTGAAGTATCATTCACTCAAAGCTCCCAGCCACCCCACCAACCCTGCCACAAAAACTTGTTGATGTTTCTAGTACTCGTAGTTACTGAGGCGTGCTCAAAAATATTATTATTCTCTACGCTTTCTGCATCTCTAAAGATTTCTATTTCATTTAAATGCAATTTCTCTCTACGCCGACATTTTTATTGCCATTTTAAAACGGTAATGTTTTTATGTTTGCGCCATCTGCTGATGTTTTTTACTTTGGTTTTTTTTTTGTTTTTGTTTTATGAAGCGCTACATTTAGTCGTAATATGATTTGCCTGAATATTTTTGCTGCCACTTAGCTGATATTGGAGATTCTGTAGCCGGTGGCCATTTTTTTTTTTTTTTTTTGACTAAGCAAACAGTGGGCCAGTGGGGAATAACGAAATAAACAAAATAAAGAAAGAAAAACCGAATGGAAAAAGTAGTTTGTTATAACAACTTTGGACATTTGTTGCTTTTTTTTGACTTTCGATGACACTTTATTAATTTTCGATGCCATGAAACCTTTTACTTCGATTTTATTATTTTTTCTTAGTATAAAAGTAATTCATGCCCCTTTTGCAGTGAGCTTTTTGTTCGCTTTAAGCTTAACACTTTCAATTATTTATTCGAACTTATGCCGGTATTCTGTAACTCAGTCACAAGTCTCAAGTCACTAAACTTAAGACTGTCAGTTAGAGAAATTTTTTGTGACTTGAGACCACATCGATATTCAGTAAGCAACAGCCTCAAAAAACTCACCAAAGATTGTGGTGAAAAGCAATAGAGACAATCAGCTGATGACATGTTCCAGTTAGAGATGCGCAATCAATCTCAATGAAAATGTGCTCATCGATAGCACACAATATTTGTTTTTCAATTCTTTGTCAACAGCATTATTGCTCTTTAAAAATCAAAACAATATGGTTATCGTAAAATTAACATTGAAATTAACCGTTCAAAATTCTTATTACTACATTTTATGTGAACCGATTATCTAGAATGTGTTTAAAAATTAGAACTATCAACAATCGATAAATGCAGCTCCCCATTAATATGCACATTCGATCAAAATGGCAGAACAAGTTACATAAGCAAAGGTAATCAAATGGTTTTTTTTTTTGTTTATTATGCGTATTGAAAATTAAGTGTTATTTTTTTTTTTAGAAATTTAAACAAAATATAGCGTTCGACCACGGGACAGATCGTGTGCTACTTCATTTTCGCTCTTGTGCAATACTTTCCTCAATATTTTCGCTTTGTGAGCTGCTCGGGACCAGCTCATAAATTAGTGACATTATTTTAAGACTAGAGACTTAAGACAGCTTTTTGAATACCGAATAGTCTCAAAATCAATCTCACCATCGAAAAGTCTCAATTAGTAACTAGAGACTAGTTACTGAATACCGGCATTATAGTTATAGATATTTTTTCATCCGTGAAGACGCAACAAGGGGTATGAAATTTGGAAAAGGCCCAGCGCACCTCTGCGGTATGGGTGAGGGGGCAATATCTGCTTTGGCGAAATAAGGAGAGGAAGACCGCAGGGAACTAGATTGTGTAAATCTACCAGGTCCGAAGCACTCCAAAGAGCTTTAGTTAGGTAGCCTTATCAAAGAATAAGATTAGAATTATCATGGAAATTCTTACAGGACACTGCAGGCTGAACTATCGCCTGACTAAACTCGAAATTTACTCGGATGAATGCTGTAGATTCTGCAGAGTGGAAAAGAAAACTGCAAGACACATTCTGGAGCAGTGCAACGCATAAACGCATCCAGGTTCCTAATAGGATATCTAATAACGGATGGAGGTATGAGCCCCAGAGATACAATAATAAATTTTATCACGGATGCTGTATTAAAGGATGCTCATTAATCACACTAGATCTCAAGGTAGCGGCGCTCTGTCTCCAACAATAATAATACTTATTATGAAGAGAAAGTGTAACCAAGATCAGATTACTATAACTTATAGGTCTCATATAAATGCTGGTGCCGATATGGGGGTTTGTCTCAAAATTCCATTATTTAGATAGCTAAACCTATAAAATTTTGACAGCTATTTACTTATTTGTTGTACAAATTATACTGAGAAAATCGCAAATATCGGCACTGTATAAGATATAGCTCCTATACCATGGCTCGTTTAGATATGAAGTTTTACTTCAAACCTCCTTAATTTTATTATATTATGTTTTTTATTTGAAAAACGAAAAATTTTATTTCATAGTTGAAAATTTGTATGGTAAAAATGCAGTACATATATTATGGAGCCAAACGTATCAATGCTTCGGAATGATCGAAGAGAGGACTTTCTCTACTTGTTAGTCATTGATAGTTGACAATATTAAAGCTTTACCGCTAAAATTTAAATTTATTTTACTTAGATTGCTTAAGGGGTTATATACAAAGTTGAGGTGAAAAAGTGAGCTAAGTTCGTGATTTTTTTTAAAGGTTTTTTGCAAATTTTATTCAATAAAGCGAAAGACAGTTTGTTGGTAGTATTATTGAAGAAAAAAAAACAAGTTAAATTTCAAAAAAATATTTAAAATTTTCCGAGTTAGAGCCCATCTCCCGAAGCGTGTTTTTTCTGTAGAGCCTTGCCGTTCACACTCTCCAAGCCGAACCGCTCAACTGAAATCAAAAAGGTACTATAATTATTGAAGAGAAATGTATTCTTGTGTACTTGAACGAACCGACTTCCAAAAAAAAATTTTTTTTCTGAAAAAAATTCATGGTTTTCAAAAAGTCAATTTTTTTGTTGCTCAAAAATTAAAAAAAAAAATTTATTGCAAAAAATCGAAAATTTTCGGATTCAAAAACGATCGTTCAAGTACACAAGATTGTAAATACGAATAATTATAAAAAAAAATTATGATAATCGGTTTATAAGTTTTTGAGTTATCGTGTGAACGGCAACGGCACTTTTCAAAAAATGTCATTCCGAGATAATTGCGTTTTAAGTTTTGTTTTAAGTTAATTATGGATGGGTCCAGTTCGCTGCGAACGGCTGTAATTTCGAATCTAGTGATCCGATCTGGATGAAATTTCGCGCTGATATTCTATAAAGTATGTACTTTTAGAATATGCAATAAAAATATTTTCGATTTTTTGAGCCCCAACTTTGTATATAACCCCTTAATTGTTTAATCATTCATTGTAAAAACGATATTAAAAAATTTAGAGATTTTTGACTTAATCTTAAAGTCCATATTGAATTCGCAATTTTGAATTTTCGAAACCGGAGATTAGATTTAAACCTATGAAAAATGTCCCATATTTTAATGTAAACTTTCTTCCAAATGCATAAAAACCGACAGCAAATGAAATCTGTGTTCTCCAAAAGTAGTAAATATTTCTTAAGCGCCGTTTTATTTCCATTTTTTTCTGAATATAAGAACTCTGAATTTTTTTTACAAACTACAATTTAAACAATTAACGTGAGCTCACTTTCTGGGCATATTTTATATAATACGTAGTACTAAGTTCGCGTATCACGTGAAATGGTTGTCAAAAACCACGACAAAGTTTCCACGATAAGACTTTCAACGTCTAGGCAACAAGATACAAAATTTTTTCACAGCTTTTAAAATATATTTGCCATTTAGAATTGACAGTTCGCCTCGTCATCAAAACATTTATTTTTTTTTGTATTACTATTTTTGCTTTTACTACGGAATTTTTGCCATTTTTTTATGAAGCTCCGAAAAAAGAATGAGAAATGGGAATGATAAAAAACAGAAAAACAACACAATTTATTTTTTTGGCGTCTATTGATTTAGGAGTGGTTCACATGTTCTTCATTGCTTCAAATAAACTTCATACGTTATGGCGACATTTTAGTATTGCCAGATTGTAATTTCTCGTTCTATTCTAACCCATTCGTCTTTGCTCTCGCTAAATAATTTAGTTAGTAAAACTCTTCAACTTCTTCCACCCATGCCGAATATGAAAATGTAGCCGAAGACAAACGTTCCATTGATTTCTAGGATGATAATTTTCCTTTAGTAATAAATTCTAGAAAAAATCTTCGTCTACGGAGCGCTATATCTTCACTGGGAAAATACTTCACGCGATATTGATGGTCCTCAGTAAACTGAAACTTTCAGATACTAATACTTTGAGGATTTCACTGCCAGGGATATGTGGGTGGTATTGTCGCATAGCAACATAGTATGCGAAATTGCGCAAAGTGCGTTTAACTTAATGAAGATATGCAGTGACGGGGTGTAAAATTAATCCTCTCAAGAGAAGGAAAGAAGAGAAATACCTTGGGCTCACTAAAGCTTTCAGGCTTATTGGGAATAACTACTTTGACGCAACAACCAAGTCGATGATGGTACATAGGGGTCTAGCGGGAAAGTTCTGAGGTTGTAGCCCAAGAAAACTCAGATGTATGTACACCATTATACTTCGATCCTTAATAGCCTATGGGGCGGTGGCGTGGGTCTCGTGCAGCCCACTCTCGCCAATGAGATAATCACAATCCAAGCTCGAATAAGTCACATCGCTTCTGTGATTCAGTCCAGGAGAGATCAGAGACCAATGTACGGTGCCATCTCAAGATGTCGAAAAAGATCTCTAGGCTTACCCAGCTCTGAGAAGAATCTTGTAAATGCCATCATTTTAGACTTTAAAAGTGTTTTGGGGTTAGATGAAGTATTGTAAGATAAATCGAGTCAGCTAATTTTACGTAGTTGAGTTACTTCTCTTTAGGATCAGAGTCCTAAATTCAACATAGTTTCCCTATACATATCTGAGGAGTTTGTTTGATGCCTCTCTTGATGGAAGTATAAACGAGCTTAGTTGTTTTTGTCCTGGTCATTCTGCCCAGTGCCTATATAAATATTTCTTCTTCTCATTTGTTAATGATCTCCCTCAGGTTTAGGTAAGTTTTAGTGAGTCCCAAAGGAGTTGCAGACTATGATCCTATACCCTTATAGCGTCGCATTTTGCTATCCTGCTCACTTGTTTATTGCCGTCATGCTCTCAAAGTTTAGAACTCATGTCAATAAGACCTTGTTTTTGCTCCGAGAGCGTTAAACACAACAGAGCTTTTAAAACTTCTTGGCAATTCGATAAAATCCAAACGAATTTCAAAATTACCTCTCCGCTGGGTATTCAGTTCTATTATTACCATCATCAATACGAGTACCAAAACCGGGCATTGATTTTTGAATACGGATTTCAAAATAAATTCATTTTGAGTTGGGATCTTAACTTTTTAAATTAATTTTTCACGCAGGAGCAATAACCCTAATAAAACACTTGCAAATACAAGTGTTCCATAAGAACTAAAACACTCGGACTCAGATACCCTTCTCACACTTTTAGCTGCTACCATGACTTCCACCGAGATAGATTTTGAAAGCTATAATTTAGATATTCGGTATTCGTGAGAGGATTAGCAGTTAGCAGCCTGTGAGCGTAGATACTGAAAGGAATATCAAATTGTGCAAAACTTCACTTGATGATTCGATAGCAAAAAAAATAGTTCGATTTTAAACTATACTACTGAGTTAAAGCAAAAGAAATGAGATAAAAGAAAGCTGCCACAGTTGCCGCAAATTTATTCGATTTAGCTAAACAATTTAACAGGTTTTTAACCAAAGCATTTTAAGCGTTGCCACGCACCGTACACAAACCACGCAGTTCTAGGAATTTCGTAAACCCGACAGAATTTAAATAAGGCCAAATGGTATTTTACTCAATTTAAAGCGAAGTTTCCTTTCCGTTATCTTACTTTTCATTTCATTGAAAAGCTAAAACAAAATTGAATTTGAGCATTCGCTGAACTAACGCGGTTGGGATGCAAAGGATGAAAGTGGTGTTCGCGCTTACGTTCGCGTTTTATTTAACAATAAAATTTGCATTCAGCAATTTCGCAGAAGACAATAAAATTACTAGCAGACAACTAAGTAATGCCAACAAAGCCAAGTACACAAGAGCAATATACAAATGGAAACTTGTATTTATGTTAAAAGCAAAACAAAAAAAAACAGTAAATGGAATTTTAGTGAGTTGAGCGGAGTTGTAATCAACAGTTTTTAAGTGCTAGTTAGGAATTTTTTCTAGTGAGTTTTTTTTCATATGTGCGGCAGAAGGTTTTTTTTTTTTAAATTAAAATTGTTTGAAGAGCATTTTTTGAATGAAAAACATATGTACGGATGCGAGAATCGAAATAGTAGTGCAACGTATTGACAAATTTGACAAAGTATTTTTTTTATATTTCATTTCCACTAACTTAAACAAATTCAGGTAAATTAAACAAATTCATTGCCATTATGGAAAAGCCTATTTTTGTCTTTGCGAACAGAAGTTGTTTTTTTAAATTTAATACTCAGCTAGTTTAATAGTCTTATATGTGAAAAAAAACTCGTCTTATATATAAAATTCCCATGTTGTTTGTGGTCAAACTTCTCCACCGATTTTTAAGATATTTTGTATGTGTACATGTAAGTATTTGGCAGGTATGAGAATAGGTCGTAAAGTATATTTTATACCTGGGCGAGGGTTGCCACGTATTTGAAAAGTCAAATTTTATTAAAATATACACAGGTTATATAAACTATTAAAATATGGGTATCAAGCGGTTCGTTTTGGAAACCAGGGTCATGGCTAACTTTTATAAGCCGAATTAAATTAAATTATACACATGCTGTATGAAATATTCAAATATAAGTATCAAACGGTTAGTATCTGCGAGGAGAAAGTGAATCCATATATTTCGGAGAGGGATGCCACCTGTTTAAAACGTCAAATTTTATTAAAATATATACACGTTTGTAAAATATTAAAATCAAACCTTTCGTTTCGTTGAGGAGAAGGTTTATAGCTAGCTGTATTTTGAAGAGGGTTGCCACCTGTTTTAAAAGTTTAATTTAGTTAAATTATACATGAGTCATATTAAATATTAAAAACGGGTTCTAAAATGTTCGTCTATCTATAGCTATATTTTGGAGAGGGTTGCCACCTGTTTGAAATGTATAATCATTATATGAAATTATACAAGTTGTATGAAATATTAAAATATGGGTGCTAAACCGTTCACCTTAGCAACGTTAATAGCTAACTTTGAAGATTGCCACCTATTTGAAAATTGGAATTTAATTAAATAATACACAATTTTTAGAGAATATGAAAATATTGGTGCCAAACTACTCGATTCGCTGAGCAGAAGGCTTATTGCATATAGAAGGTTGCCACGTGCTTGGAATGTCAAATTTAATCAAATTATACACAAGTAAAATATGGGTGCTAAACGGTACGGTTTGCTGAAGAGATGGCCTAAAGCTATTTAATGAACATAAGCTTTTTGAAAAAGGTTGCCACCCGATTGAAAAGTCCAATTCAACTGAATTATACACAAGTTAAATGAAATTGTAAAATATGGGTGTCAAACCCTTTGTTTCGCCAGGAAAAAGTTTATAGGTATATTTTGAAGAGGATTGCCACATTTTTTAAAAGTCTAATTTATATAAATTATAGTCAAGAATATTAAACGTTAATATATGAGTGTTAAACTGTTCCTCTCGGCCAGGACATTGTGCAAGCCTTTTCTTTCTCCATTTAAGTTATTTTGAATAACGACTAGGTTTTCATTTATTATTTAAATAAATTTTAAATTTGAAATTATTTGAACGACTGAATAGTGATGCATGCAAATCTATTTGAATGACGAATGAAAATCTATTCGTTATTGAAAATTATTTTTTTCGGTATTCAAATAATTGGTAGAAAAAAAAAAATTATTATTCATTTAAAAATGGAAAACTTTTGAATACAATATAATTCCTTTTTTGAATAATAATTCAACACAATGTTTCAACTGATTTTCGGTATCTGGTGTATAATTGTGGATTTATGTTTCACCAATAGTTGTAAAACAATTTTATTCTCTTTTTATTGAAATTTGACGCATTTGAAGTTGTTACACGAACTCGCCGATCACTTAAAACGATATCATGGATTTTATTACCCATCTACCATATTTAGGGAGAAGAAACCTAGAGGAAAAGTGTTCTGGCGCTGGCATAGTGTACAAATCAATTTGTTGTAAACAGAGAGTTAACAAGTGCAGCTGAAGTGGAATTTGGTATAGAGCGAAGTTTAACTACGAGATGTACACTAAGGTTATGAGTTTTATTTAGCAACCCAGAAATGTAACTCAAGAGAATTTGTAGAGCCGATCGCTCTAATTTAATAAATACGTAACAATATGTATAACTTATATAAAGGGTGTATTTTTAGGCGTGTGGGTTTCAATGAGACAATACTTTTTTCGCAGTTGGTCCCTTTGACAGCTGTTACTTGATTTATATTCAGTTTGGCTTGCCATTGTATAGTAAAGAGACTTACTGCGGAACAGCGTTCGTCAAATATTCGGTCGACACAATCGACCAGCAGAGTCGGTAATTCGAGCAACCATGGATAGGTTTCGCACACCTTTTACTCTAGTGGATAATTCGCATCCTCAGAGACGCCGTAGAGAGAACTGGAGCTGTGACCATCCACTTTTTGGTTTGCGGGCTTACAAAATCAAGCTCGTGCAAGAATTGAAGCCGAGCGACCATCAAGCGCCTCACACGTTCGGTGAATGGGCTTAAAACGAGATGGCCACCGATGCCGATTTTCAGAAGAAAATTTTTTTTTCAGCGATGAAGCTCACTTTTGGTTGAATCATTGGTAAATATTTTTTCAAAAATCAAACCGTCCATAATGTTATAGACTTTTTCGTTCCTGATGTGATGTGGATGACCTTTGGTTCCAACAAGACGGCGATAAATGCCATACAACCAACGAAACAATAAATTTATTTAAGGAAACTTTTGGTTAGCGCATTAACTCACGTGGTGGTGGTCAATTAAAAAATAGTTTATTTGACTATACTTATATTCTGATATTTTCACTCTCATGCTTTTCAGAGAATTAAATTTTTTATACGTATTTGTATTTGAAAAGGTTTTTGTATTTCCTTCAATTTTCGGCTTATTCAACTATAGGAAAGTCGACCAAATTTGGAGTGTTCATTTCTAGCTTGTACGGAAAACATTACTTTAGCTGTTTTTAGGTCGTGCCTTAGTTCGAAATTTTTATCACATTAAAATCTTCTCTAACTAAGTGACCTTTCAGTCAGCTGCGGGTAATTAAAAAATATTTTTCTCCACCCAGTATGTAATATGTAATATAATGGGTATGTGTCATTTGCTTAGACGAAACTAAGATTAATTGTCTAGAAAAATTGATATAGGCGCAATATATTTGAAGGAGGAGGACTCATGAGCCGTTAATGAGTTGTATTTTTAAACTAACAGCGAAGTGTTGTGGAAAAAGCAGGGTGGTGCGGAGATGTTGTAGACCAATACTTAGGTGAAGTAATAAGGCATAGTGTCACAAAGAGCTGACACAGAAATAGGAATAGCAATCGAATAAGAAAATTCTGTTGCTGTCACAAATTTTTTTTTTTTGTTTATGTTTTTCGTTAGCACACAATCCTGCAATAAATTGGTTTAGTGAAAATTGTACTGCAATAATCTATTAACTGTCAAAATATACTGTACATATTTTATTCAATAATAAAAGAGTAGCAAACACAAATTGCTTTTGGCTTTCAACATTCGATAAAAAACGTGTGTGATTTGTGGATTTTCTATGGTTGTTTCAACACGACTAAATAAATAATCCCTAATGACAGGCTGAGTACTAAATAATTGGTTATGTTCAAAATTAGATATTATATATGTATCTATATACCGCTATAAATATAACCATAAATGGTGAAAAATAAGTTTAGATTGCTCGAAACTATACATTTGCATTGCTTCACTTGATTATCTAAAAATCCTATAACCCAAACTATAAAAGTTTTTGATATTTACTTGCCACAAAAAGAGTCAGAAAATTTAAAAAAAAATCAGCCTTTTGTTTTAAGACAATTTAATTAAATTTCTGCTCGTCTACATAGAAAAATTGAATATCGCGCTGCCAAGTTATTTAAACACTTTCAATTTTATGGGTAGATATTTAAATTGAAATTGAAATTGAAGAAAGAAAATTAAATGAAATTTTAAATTAAAATTAAAATAGAAGAAGAAATTTAAATCGAAAATTAAGCTGGAATAAAAATTGAAATTAAAAAAAATTCAAATTCAAATTAAAACAGTAATTGTTTAAATTGAAATTGAAATAGAAATTTAAATGAAAATTAAATTGAATTTAAAATTGAAATTGAAAAAAAATTTATGATTAAAATTAAAAAAGAAAAATTTAAATTAAAATCAAAACTAAATGGAGAGTAAAACTTAATTTAAAATTTAAATTGAAAAA
The DNA here is from genome assembly GCA_951828415.1 of Anomoia purmunda. Lineage (NCBI taxonomy): Eukaryota > Metazoa > Arthropoda > Insecta > Diptera > Tephritidae > Anomoia > Anomoia purmunda. Next base: position 24,890,981 of record OX639993.1, read on the forward strand.
AAATTAAGATTAAAATTAAAAAAGAAAAAGTTTAAATTAAAATTAAAATTGAAGTGATATTTAAATTGAAACTGAAATTAAACGAAAAATGGAATTTAAAATTGAAATTGAAAAAAATTTAAATTAAAATTAAAACTGAAAACGGAAAAGTTTTAATGAAAATAAAATTGAAGAAGAAATTTAAATTGAATTTAAAATTGAAATTGAAAAAAAAATTCTATTTAAATTTAAATTAGAAAAGAAAAGAAATAGAAATTTAAGTAAAAATTAAATTTAATTTAAAATTAAAATTGAAAAAAAATTAAGATCAAATTAAAAAAGAAAAGTTCAAATTAAAATCAAAACTAAATTGAAACTAAACCTTAATTTAAAATATAAATTGAAAAAAATTGAGATTAAATTTAAAAAAGAAAAAGTTTAAACTAAAAATAAAATTGAAGTGATATTTAAATAGAAATTGAAATTAAACCAAAAATGGAATTTAAAATTGAAATTGAAAAAAGTTTAAATTAAAATTAAAACTAAAAACGGAAAAGTTTTAATAAAATTAAAATTGAAGAAGAAATTTAAATTGAATTTAAAATTGAAATTGAAAAAAATTCAATTTAAATTTAAATTAGAAAAGAAAAGGCTTAAAATAAAATTAAAATAGAGGAACAAATTTAAATTACTAATTAAACTGACACTAAAATTGAAATTGAACCTGAAAACGGAATTGAAATAAAATTATAAATCAAAAGTACAAGTAAAATCAAAAATTAAAACTGAAAATAAACTTAAATTTAAAGTTAAAGTTTAAACTGAAACCGAAATTAGTATCAAATTAATTAATTATTAAAATAAAAATTTATGCTGAAATTGAAATTAATATTAAAATTTAAATTGAAATAAGAATCAAAACTAAACGAAGAACTGAGATTGAAATTGAAACCGCAATCGGAATCGATATTATTTAAATTGAAGTTAGAATCACAATTAAAATCCTAATAAAGATTAAAATTAAAACTAAGATTATATTAAAAATTAAAATGTGATTTAAAATCAAAAATTAAAAAAAAATATTTAAATTGAAATTAAAGTTAATATTATAAGTACATTTACAATTAAGATTAAACTTAAAACTAAAATTTAAATAAAACTTATGATTAAAAGTAGCATTAAAATTAAAATTGCAATTTAAACCGAAAACAGAATTGAAATTAAATTGAAGTTAAAATCATAACTAAAATCCAAATAAGCAAAAAAAATTAAAACTAAAATTGTAATAAAAATTAGCATGGGCTTTAGAATCAAAAATAAAATGGGTATTACAATTAAAATTAATAAAAATATTAAAATTTAAATTTAAATTTAAAAATAAATTAAAACTCAAAATTAAAAAACGAAATCGGAATTGAAATTAAATTCGAAGTAATACTAAAATTGAAATTAATATTAAAATTAAAATTTAAATAATAATTGCAATCGAAATTTTAATAAAGCTGAGATTATAATAAAAATTAAAATCAAAAAAAAATCTTTAACAAAAATAAAATGGATATTTCATAAAATTAATTATTAAAATTAACGTTCAGATTAATATTACACTTAAAAATAAATTTAAAATTAAAATTGGAGTTAGAATTAAAACAAAAGTTTTAATTTAATTTGAATTTACATTTAAATTTAAATTTAAAAAAATAAAAATTAAAATGGTAATTAAAATCAAAAAAAATTAAATTAAAGTAAAATTTAATATTAAAACTAAAATAAAAAGAACACTAAAATTTTTAATAAAAATTGAAGCTAGAATGAGAGTTAAAGTTAAAACAAAATTTAAATTAAAAAAAATCAAAATCCAAATGTAAATCAAAATCTAAATCAGAAGCATGATCAAAATTAAAATTAAATTTAAATTGAAGTTGATATCAAAAGAAGAGTTGATACGAGTATTACATGAAAAGTAAAATTAGAAATATAACTAGAAATCAATTAACATAAAATTAAAGTAAGAAAAAAAAACAAAAAAAATTAAAACAAAGCAGACTAAAAATTTGAATTCAGCAAGAAGAACTAATTTAAAAAAATGTTAACTTAAAAAATTTAAAACCAAGATTTAAAAAATAAAATAAAATTAATAGAACAATTTCAGCAATCAGCAAACACCGCTTAATGCCAGCTGTGACAGTAAGCGAATGGTAATTTCATTTACATGGCTCTGTCGAAATGTCCTCGTTGCTATGCCACTGCAAATGGAATAACTTAGCGCGCTAGTAGACACTTGTAGATATTTGTTGTTGTTGTGGAGAAGTTGCAGCATTGTTTCAGTGGCAGGGGAATTTAATACTTAAAATTGCAAACGGTTACTCTCACAAATGGCTGTATCGTCGTTGGTTATTGAATAAATGTGGAATTTCTAGCAGTGACAGTGAAAAACTAAAGAATTAAATTCCTTTGTTTCCACATATCATCTACGCGTATAATATCTGGGTAGACAATATCGCTGCGCCGTGAAGATGTGCTCAAAAATTTAACGACTTTATTTTATTTTATTATTTGTTAATGAATACTTAAAAAGTTAGTAGAAGCAAAAATGTTATATTTTAGTTTTTTCAACAATTTATAAATTTGAAGTAAGGTTGACTAGTTCACTGGGGCGCAAAATACAATGTAAAATCCGAAGTATTAATGCCGATAAGTTCGATTTATATTGAAAATTGTTTGCCATACCCATTTACTTTTCTGATTAGCTATGCCCAGAAATGTTAAGGTTCTGCGAAAAAGGTGGTCAGCTTAAAACTTGACTGTCATATTGAAAAATCCAAAGTAAAGGTAACAAAAAATACTATAGAATGATGAAAACGCCTTCTAAAAAAATTGCTTAGTATATTTTAAATTTCATAGATGTCCACAGGTGCCATAATTGAGTAAAGTTTCTCAAACAAGCGATCTAACGAGTGAATTTTTTTCCTCAAATTATTTCCTATCAGGGTCATCTAAATTATTCTGGAAATAAATAAAGGGGTTTTTTTAGACTGATAGAACTTTAAATTGAAATAAAACATATAAAAAATAAAGTGTGATGCCAATTTTTTTTTATTTGAAAGATATTTCCATAACATTTAATATCTAAAAACAATTTCTGGCATACATATGTCGACCACGACTAGCTTTGGTGAATCGGATGCGATCAGTCCAATTTTCAACCAAAGTCCAACTTGTTGAATAGAATAGAGAATAGACAAATTCGGATCTTCTCCAACACTATCACTTACAGTACCAATATTTTCATCTGTACGTACAGTTCTTTGTCTTGCTGTTGATTTTTCATCGAGTAGAGTAAATGTTGTTCGAAATTTATCAACACTTCGACGAATAAGCTGCTCTGATCCTCGATTATGTGGATCATATAATTCACGATGTGCTCTATAAGTTTGGCGAACAGAACACTGACTTTTAAAGTAAATTTCCACAATTTGTAAACGTTGTTGCGGCAACATTCTTCCCATGATGATTTGTCAATGCTTACTGAACAGAAGTGTCAAAACGAAATGTCATTTACCAACTGTCAAGTGACAGCTATGCCTATCGAAAGTTCTATCAGTCTAAAAAAAAACACCGTTTAATAAGAAAAAATATAACCAAAGTAGATTGTGATATTCTCTTTTGAATCTTATTTGCTTGTTAATTCGGCGATTTGAGTGACTCGAATCAGCAGGATTTCTAAGGCAATATCCATGTGAATAGCCTGTCAGGTATTGCCACTTTAGGTTTCAAAAAATAATATAGCCATAATAAGTGTTTTAATCTTAACTTGGCAATGTGTTCTGCAAAAACTTTTTTGTTAAAATTTATTTTTCCATAAACACAAAATACATAAATACTCCTAAAGTATGTTGTTTTGAAAATAGTTTTTTTTTTTTCTTTTTATCACAACAATTCCGTAGCCGAGTGTAGAGTAACGGTATGCCACCATTTGTGACTTGAAGCATAAGCTCGACCAAACAATTATATTAGGCGGGGCACGCAAAGTTTCTCAGGTTAATCTTTTCTGACTTTCCGATTCACGTTACCGTTCATAAATCAGTTGGTATCACAATGGACTCCTACTATGTCAAAGTGAGTTCCCTTTGCGGGAACTACCACAGTAACCTAACCTAACCTACGAACGAAAAGTAGTTGTGCTGTTAAATTTTTGCTTGATGTATTTATTAATATCAAAACACTATGTAAATTACACGGTTAGGTGTTAAACTGAAATTTTCCATGTATTTTCTTAGGGCTCATTCACAATAGAACAGTTTTTTTCAATTTCTAACACTACATCTCAGGTCAGACATCATTTTACCGAGTTGAGTTCGTGTTTTTGCCTTGCATGCAATTCGTTATCCCACCTTGCACTATTTTGCCAGTCGGTTACAATGAAGCAGTGCTATTATTGTAATGCTCGTATTTATAGTACACTTGCCCTATACATTGCGCATGAAAGAAGGTCCCATATGTGGAAAATATACTTCAATTCGCGAATCAACTGCGGAGCATCCCTGTCCATTTGGCTAGATCGTTTTATTTTTATTGTGAGTTGCAGAGAATATCATAACCCACAACTAGGGAAGCCAATTCCGCAAATGCTGGATTCCGCACCATTCTTTTGAAATCAGTTATTAGGGCTTACACTTGCGGGTTCCTCGGGCTTTGCGGGACTACAGAAAACAATTAAAATATAGAGTGCGAGTTGTGAGCGTAACATCTTTGAATCGCCGAATAAAAGAACGACGAACATCAATGAGTGTTACTTACAAATATGTTAAATAATTATACCATCCCTTTTGCAAGCAAAGTAACGCTAAGGATTGAAATTAAGCGTTTGATTGAGATATTTTGTTCGACAATCTCAAAATCATTTTTATCCCATCTATTAACAAATCGTGAATTCTCGTCTACACAATTGGAGCTAGTAGCAATGGGTAGCTGAGGTTTCATCTGTACTTATATCCGCACAAACAAATACTCTTGATCTGATATTAAAACTTGAAATGGCCATTTTTTCAAAGCGGAGGCAATAGAGGAAATCACTTAGAAGCTTTTACTTAGCTCTTTTTTTGAGAATAAACATTTCTTTCAAGGTCTAACTTTCCACATAATTTTCCAACTACTTTGGCTTACCGTAAACTGTTAATTCTTGAGAAGACTCCATAACTCTTCAAACTTCCACATCATTTTAAAATTCATTTATGGTCATCCTCCAAATTCCATCGATTTGTCCTGCCACTGTTCATGCCTCATGTAATAACAAAGTTGAAAAGCTGATGAGCTGAAAAATAAATAAAGCATAGAACTAACAAAAGCTGCATCAAAAAATAATCGACTACACTTAATATTCTAGCCGTTAAATGTCAACTTTTTTAACTAACTATTCATAACACAGAGGTACAGACAAAAAAGGCAAGATTTCCAATAGCTTATCTAAAATAATTACTCCGCAAATATTCTATAAGTATATTGACAGAAATGGATCGGAACCTTCAAAGTTCCGACCACCTCCTTCCACCAAACGCCATCGAACAAATGACGAATAGAAAAGTTGAGGTCATTGCCATAAGAGACTGAACTCGTCGCCCTGAGGGTGTAGGTGTGTCGACTCGGCCTTTCCACCCAGAAGTGGAGGATTAATCGTATGTAATCTGTTTTTCGTATCGATTTTCAACTAATAAAAAAATTACATTTCGATTATTCAGTTACTGAAATATTCGGGTATTCATTGTTAATGATATATAATTTTTCCTTTATTTTATAATAATACTTTTAAAAAAATAGGCATGTAATATATGAGTGAAATTTAAGGAACTTGAATATACTTTTCAAATTGTATATTCTATTATTTCAATGACATTATGCTCCGTTTGGAAATAATCAAAGAATTTCCATTATGTCATATCGAATTTGTTATAAAAATAAAATGACGTAACCGACGTAAGGACATCGGTGATGTATTACATAGATGAAACCAAGGTAGATCCATAGAAACTGAATCCATTGTGTATTTTGTTAGTGTAATTTTACGAGTTAAATGACAAAATGTGAATTCGCCGCATTACATACTGCTCAGATATTTTGGCTGCGTAAACAAAACAACTCAAGCGAATTAGGAAAGTAGAACAAGCAATCAGCTGTTTGCATGACAACACCTTTTATGAATTCACCATCTACAAAATGTGCTCGGAAGCAACCAAGGTGAATTCATGCAAGGTGTTAGCATCACAAAAGCTGAATGCTTGTTCTTCTTTCTCAATTCGCCTGGGTTGTTTTGTTTACAGAAAAAAATTACATGACCAGGCTATACACTGGGCGAATTCAGGTATTGATATTTCACTCGCAAAATTACACTAACAAAATACACAATGAATTCGCTTTGGTTATCTTGCTATCACCTTCTGTGAGTCCATCTAGGGAGCAACGTTGACTTTTTTCACCACGACAAAATGTGATAATGTTAGTCTGCTGATATCTTGTTCTATTGTGCATACAATTTTGAAATGGCAACAACAATACACATTATGGATGATTATAATTATTACGCTGTTTCTACGTTGTGCTACTAATTTACTACAATTGTAAAATTCCACCTACAATCCTGAATTTATCCTATTTGGTTACGCCTTTTTCACTCACAGTAAAAATATTTACTGTAATGTCATGACGCACTACTTACTACCAAAACATTTTGTATATTAAAATGTATAATACGTCATCGCTTATTAACAAAATGAATAATTCTAATTGAAATTTTTTTTATTTTATCAAATGATTAGGATCTTCACTTTACCATGAAACATACAAAAATAAATACAATAATAAAAATTCCATTTACTTAAACTATTACAAAAGGAAAGTATGCGTGACAGTCAGTATTCAAATTTTGGACTAAACTTGCTTGGCGGCGGTATAGTGAAATATGTAAATTGGTTTACGTAAGACAATGGAATCAAAAAAGAAAAAAAAACAAAAACACGTCAGACTACAACGAATGCCGCTAAAATAGCAGGTGTATTCATTTGATTTTCTAGTTAAAATAAATCCTTGGACTTTTCACAAAATGTGTAATTCAACTTTAGACAGATTTTTTTGAGCCAAAAATTTAATATTTTATAAACATGTTAATTACTTTAACTCAACTTCTATAAGGGAATCTTCTTAGACTACAACCTTGAATAACAAAAAGCTTGTTAATTTCATAATATCCATACCTTTTAGCACTTACTGGCGAAAAGTCCTAAATTTAGTTATGTAGTTTTATCGAATATTCACATAAATGTATTTCAGTAGTATTTTCCATATGTATATGTGAAAAAAGAAACAACCATCAGTTGACCGCATGCATATGGTGAGAATCGCAGACACACCCAGCGTACGCAATTATTAATCAAAATGCGTCACGCTTTTTGACGTAAATTCGTATGCCCAGTTAGCTTTTTGCAGATATTTGGGAAAAGTTTTTCTCGCAGCGATAAATTCACGACTCATTTGAAAAAGCTTCAAATCAACGAAAAAGGGCATTACATTTTTTTATGCTTTTCATGATGTTTGTAAGTAGTAGAAGAAGAGAAGATAATCCCCCAAATTTGTGGATGCTGAAAATTTTGGCACCTTCGTGAATTGAGTTCTTGACAGGGAGTTTCAAACTGTCTGTGGCCGCCCTCATCCTTCCTGGCATTTGAAAGGTTTGGGGGTGGTCCCACTGCTGCAACCAGAGAAGCCGACTGACAATAGTGATTTCTATCGGCCGAGTTCCCTACTTTTACCGGTGAGACCCTACTACTCTCGTAATATCCATACCACCATGGCTCGGCTAAGCATCAACATGACTTATGGGAAGTTCAGAACACTCAATGCCATAAACACACAGGTGAACCGCGGACTTAACCGCAACCAACCCTGCGAAAGAATATGCCTAGTGGAGTTGGACCTGTCAAAGACTTTTAACAAGGAAGCCATTTCACGCTACTAGCTGAGATATCAAATCTCCCGCAGAGACTGAAGCTGTGGACCGCAAATCACCTCTGTGGTCGATAATCATCGGTATCATTTAGAGCCTCACCATCTAAGCTAATAAGAATTAAACACAGGGCTGCGTCCTAACTCCACTCTTGTTACAGAACTATATCCCCAAGCCCACTCAGAGCGAGTTACCATAGACCGATAAGCCGATGATTTGTCGATAATGGGCACCGGCGGTCCATTTCTTCATAGAGAGAAACTTGGTATTGTCTCCTGGTAAGACCTCGGCGACGAAGGGGGTCAGGCTGAACCTCGGCATCCATTCCAACGGTTAATAACCTTTAGATCTTTGGTGGCAAGTGTGCTCCAAGTTAAGGAGCACCACTTCATGCTCAGCAAACAGTTCCTGGTCTCCGCTTGGGGCACCCAAATAGACATCTGCTTGGCGATGAGCTACCGCCCAGTCCCATCAGAAGCCATCTCCTTGAACTAAAAGGCGACACCCAATCGCCCACGACTCAACAACTGGATCCGACATCATACAGGCGGGTCCTGAGAAGCAGACACAGAGAGACACCTACCTACCTGCCAGCTACCTCGCGAGTCCCGAACTACTCCGGCCCAACTAAGATCTGGATATTGTACATGCTCTTTCATGCCTTCGCATCTAACACCCCACTCTCTCTGGTCCAACCCCGTCGCACGTTTTTTTGAGTATCCCCAAAAGAAGTCCAACCATGAGTGAATCCGATCCTTGCAGAGTGTGCCTAACCGCTACAAAAACAACAAAATCTTAATCCAAAAAATTATAACAAAATTACCAGGACGGATTATTTTAGACATGGTTGTTTGTTTGAGCACAGGCTAGTTCATCAGGTTTTGAGATACCTGCCTGAAATTATATTTGATATCGCAAGAGGTTTTGCGTTATAACTCCTTTACTTAGACACATAAACCCGTAATATTTTACGACCAAACAATCATGCAAAGTCTAGCAACAAGGACGGTGCTGTATAACAGGTATAGCATTCACGCCACGGATTGTTGAGATTGTTGGATACCTTAGTATTTATTCCATTCCTTAGAAGACGAAGAAGTATCCAGAGCGAGAAATTTATAGTTCTAGCTCTTAATTTATTTATACGCAGTAAAATCAACAAATCAACTAAGAAAGGGGTTTCGGTCAAATCTCGAGCATATACTAACTCTAGGGGTGGAGAGCCTCGTAGTAAAGGAAAATGTTAAGTATATAGGTCTGGTATTGGATAGGATACTGTCCACTATTGCAAATAGAGTGCGCAAAGCAGCGGTTGTATTATAGTAATCGTGCAGATGATAAATTATAAAAAAGGTTGGGGGATGGAACCCATTTATCTACTACGGTTTCGAGGTTCAGAGGAGTGCCTTTGAGAAAGGTGCAAATATCAAAAATACTGATGAAATGCAACAGGTGCGATATGAACAACAGCATCTAGGACACGTACGCCTTACTGAACTTAACTTCAGTAGATCTACATGCCAAACACAGACGGTGCGGCAATTCGACTAAATACTCAAATTTTACGGAGTTCTCGAAGCTTTTTAGATTGGTGGATTATGTATGCACTGTCGATCCCTACAACTTTTATGACCCTGTTATCCTCAAGGGAAGAGTGGAAACTAGATGCTGTAGAAAAATGCTTCCTTAGGATTGAAATTATCATAGTAGCTATTTTGTTTGTTGGGTACATTTAAACGAATATGACATATGTACAAACCATTTTTTATCTGGTTTTTTTTTTTTATTAACAAGCCACAAAATGTTTCTACGAAAAACGCACACAAACACACTCCACAGCCAATTATTCACGCTTTTCGCGCATATGTCCGTTTATGCAGCTATAGTGAATACATTTCCTTCACTCCCTCCGATTCCTCTTTACCAGTAACATGGAGCAATTTTTTTTTTGTTTTAATATCTTTCTTTTCGCCTTTTGTGTTCGACGTCATTTTTGTCACAGCTCATTTGTTTCAACAGTGTGAAATGTGCGTTTTTTTTAGATTTTTGCATATGGTATCTTATTGTCATTTTACGTTATGGTTTTTTAGTTGGTTTTGTTATATTTTTTGCTCACTTCGTCCTTGTGCCAATTCGCCTTTCGGCTTTCATACGCCACGCGCCCAATTAATCAACGCGTTCGCACTGTCTTTCACACTCAGTTCTGACTCAGCAGGAGGAATGCATTTTTTTTTCTGACAGCGCGAAAAAGTTGAAAATGCGTGTTAAGTAGCAAGTAAATAACACAAGCACACAATCACAATCAGAAGAAAAAAACAAAACATATATGAAAATCTGAAAAATGTGTGGAAAAGTCGTTTAGCGATTGTAAAAGAAGGCGGATAGATGTCGAAATATTTAGCTAAAAACTAATAAGATCGATGTTCTTACAACGAAACGTGTAAGGGTACTGCCATGACATAAAAATAATATTTCAACTACCAGCAGAATCCGTCGCATCTTGCAGCCGCATTGCTTAATGAAATGGAAAAGAATACAAAGAGAAAGCACACATTTCTAATAAATATATTTATGTTTAATAACATAATGCTTGTGCGGTTACAAATTAGAAGATTATTTGGTTTGCCGCCTCAGGCACGTGCAACCAAAAAGTTATCCATGAGCGCATCGTGGCTTAATAAAGTTAATAAGACCTCTTCATAACGACCACACAAATCTGTTTAATCCAAAAATTAATTAAATAGTAAATTTTTTGTTTGGTGTCTGTGCTAGTTGCTATCCTAAATGCAGATAAAATGGTAATACCGGCAAGGTCAGAAATTTATGTTATAAATAGTAGAATCTCTAAATGCTCTAAATTTGATTTAGTGAATTTCAAACTAAATTTTTTAATATTACCGATATATTTTTGAAGTAAAACTTCTTTAACGGCAGTGATTTTTAACATCGCGTAACGAAAGTTGCCTCAGAATCGCTTTAATAATTTCTACCACTAATGTTACTAATGGTACTACTATTTCCTACCACTACTTTTATTTATTTTCACCACTATTTTGAATAATGCAACTACTAATTACTACCCTTTTCCTACCAATTTCTACCACTACTTTTAAAAATGCTACTACAAACTTCTATCCCTATTCTTACTAACTTCTACCACTGATTTACTAGTTTCTACCACTATTTTTACTAATTTCTGCCACTATTTTTACCAATTTTTACCACTAATGTTATTAATGAATTTACGTACGTAGTAGAATTTCCACCACTTTTATAATAATTTCTACCATTTTCTTTCTTATTTTTATTCTATATCTACTCTTATTTTGACTAATTTCTTCCACGATTTTTTACTAATTTCTACCACTTTCCTCACTACTTTCTACCAATATTTTTACTAATTTTTACCACTATTTTTACTAATTTCTACTACTATCTAATATCTAATTAGTACTAATTGTACTAATAATTTCTTACCCCTAATGCTACTACTAATTATTAGCACTACTTTTTTTAATTTCCCCTACCACAAAGGAGTTTTACTTCCGGCTCGCGCACATATGTAGTTGCACACAAAAAAAATTTCATATTCTTATTGTAGTGAAATGACCTTATAATATGAGTCTTAGAAAATAGTTACAGGTTTCAAAATAGTATGTAGTTATCGCTGCAGTGCTGCCAGACATTTAGAGTCAAAAATTCGGACGAACTAAAAGTGGTTGGTAAAACCTCGTGAAAAAATCCGTACACTCAAATTTGTATGGCTGGAATTCATATGCAATAAGATGAGGACAGACAATCCTAGTTCCAACTACATCAAATAGAACAACAGATTTGAATTGATTCACACACATACTCGTACTTATTATTTTTCTGAGTAGAACTTTTTAACAAAGCAATATTTTAAGTAAAAGGCGTATCGTTTTTTTTTTTACCTAGCAAATACGCTCACATTAAAAAAGAACTACACGGCGTTTATTGCAAAAATTTTTACTACATAGACGATTGTGTTGGTTTTGTTTCAGAATTCTCTAGAGTGTTTTGTTACACTTGAAACGTTGCTGTTTCTTTTGGTGCATCGTTACAAAAAAGCATAAACTAAAAGCATATTAAATTCGGTAATAAAACCAACATAAAGCATAAAATTTGTTCAGTTCTTCAAGGTCACAAATATTAAGTGTAATTGTAATTTGCATGTTCATTTTTCAATGAAACATATAACAACTATTTATTTGAAAATATGAGCATACTTACCCCGTTATAATTCTCTTAACTATTATACGTTGTTAATAAAAATCAATAAAAAGTTTCTTCCGCATAAAACATCCTTACGTTGTCTTCTTGCGGAAAAATACCATGGTCACTCTGTTGTTCGAAGCCTCTGGTTTTTAAATTTTTTAAGGGGCGAAATACCCATTCTCATAGCACATCCTAATATTATCCACAACTAGCAACTACTACCAACATAAATTAAATAATTTCTTTGAAAGTAATGCAATCTTCCTAATCAGACTATCCTTGCAGAGGGATCAGAACATTCCAACGATTAAGCATCGGGCATACCATTACCACACATAGCCATCTACTAAGGCGATCGTCAAAGTTGTCGTGTCCTTACTGCAATGTACCTCATTTTTCAATTCAAAATCTACTAGAGGAATGCCCCGGACCTGAAACAAACAAAAGTTTTTTCAGACCATCACAATTACAATTCAAGTTCAGTATTTCCATTTAAAATTCAGAATTTTCATTTCAAATTCTGAAAATTATAACTCAAATTCAGAATTTCCGATTTAAATTCAGAAAATTACAATTCAAATTAACAAATTCAATTTTAAATTCAGAAAGTCCCAATTCAAATTACAATTCAAATTCAGAATTTCCATTTAAAATTCAGAAAATAACAATTCAAATTCAGAATTTCAAATATGAATTGAAATTTGCGGAATTTGAAGTTAAAATTGTGAACTTGAATTGTAACTTTCTGAATTTAAATTAGGGTCTTCTGAATTTAAAAAGGAAATTCTGATTTTGAATTGTACGTTTCTGAACTTTAACTGGAAATTCTGAATTTCAATTGTAATTTTCTAAACTTCAACTGCAATTTTCTGAATTTGAAATGCTAATTCTGAATAAGAATTAAAACTTTGAGCAGAAATAAAGGGAGTCTTATATACCCAACGATTTGGGCATAAATGTCATCTTCGCCTTAGCCCATTCAGTTGATGTTAGAATACTTTATGTGCTCTAATGTTAAGGGGTCGCTATTTGCAAGATTATATCTTGCATTGTTATACTACAAAAATAAATTTCCCTATCCAAATTGAACATCCTTCACTTTATGTCAACTGCAATATTCGCATATAAACTTTAAAAGAATAAATGACACGATCCCCCGCAACCCATTAAAACTAATTACGACCAAGCAAAACTTTCTTCACTTAGTTACTGTAAAAAGATTTTACTCAAAAGATTTCGCCAGTGCCAATTTGATTATACTAATTGCTTTCTATCACTTTCGCTTTTTAAACCTTTTGTGCGATACTTCATTAGAAAAAAAAATTACTTTTTTTTTGTTTTCTGCATAATTTTTACTTAATTCCCAAGCTAATGGAAATATCCAAAGGCAAAAACACGAACGCAACGCAAACACAGAGAAACTACCACCATTCAATTTCACTCAAGTCAATCCAGTACAGACATCAGACGATCTAAACCAAGGATTTGTCACGGTTAGGTAACTATTTCAAAGTAAAATGCAAAGCAACAAGTCAAAGTTGTGGAAGGATAGCAACGTGCATTATACAAAGCAAATGCCGAATTGAATGCTGTTGGCATTGAAATAAAAATGTATGTAAATAAAAGAGGTTAAAACGGATTGAAAAAAGTGAGTTTAAATTGATTTAGCTGGCAGGTATTGTAAACGAACTTCCTCGATGTATGTAAATATACTAAATATGTATGTATGTAGTTGTGCTGCTTGCCAATGTATGTGTATGTGGTATATGTATGCATTTTAAGGGTCCGGATTTTTATAACTTGTATAATAAAAGTCGTTAGAAAAAAAATATTTTTGGATTTTTATTTTGTTGGAAATAATATTGTAATGAAAATAATCGGTCAATCCGCACTTTTTATTTTTATTTTTTTTTTACTTGTAATAACAGGTAAACTTGACCAAATATTCTTAAGACCGAAATAAAAGTATCTTTCCTAATAATAAACAAACCGCGTATCCAAATTAAACAAATTTGAAATCAAACCAAATTTTAAATCAAACCTAAACGAGGAATGTCGCCTATTGAAAATTTTGCAATCAAAAATGTTATTTGATTATCATGGAGTAAAAAAAGCGTATCATAAGCAACAAAATTCAATATAAGACAGTGAGCCACTTCTGTTCATTAAATTATTTTTCATCATTTTTTATAAAAGTATAACTCATTGTGCACCATAAACCATATAAATGGAAGTTGCAAACTTTTTACGAAATTCACAAAAATTCTTCAAATTTCAACAAAAAAAATTCAATTTTTTAATAAAAAATTTTCAACATTTTTTGAGTATGCAGTTTTGTAGCACATTTTATTTTACTATAACACAGAGTAAGTTTGAAGTTGGTAAAAGTTATGGTTGATTTTTGATAATTTTTTTTACAGACGGTGTTCAGCATTTTCATACAAAACTTATTTTCAAGCTTTTGAGAAAAAGTCAAATAATGTTGAAAAATCCAGACTAAATTTAGTGATTTTTTCTCAAAAGCTTAAACAAATAAAAAAAATCCAGTATTCTTGGTCCTGGGATCAAAGCAACATTGATAAATTTTTGCTATTGAAATATTTTGCCGCGAATTTATATTATACCAAAAAAATTATCATTACCGATTTCCTAATACCACATCTAAGAACTTTTCTAAATCGGAAACAAAGTTTTCTTACGAACTAATCAAGAAATTTGTATGGAACGATTGGCAAGATTTCGTAAAAGGTATATGTAATGGGTATACAATTCGGTGTACTAATATTTGTATGTAAAAATAGCAAAATATTTACATCCAACTAATCGCTTTGAAGTTACGAACGTTTAGTTTTATTAAAATTCGCTCACAAAAAAAATAAAACACATTTTCCATAATGCCGGCATTTGGCCGAGTAGTCACTAGTAGTGATTTTCCGATACCACTACTACGAAGTAATTAGTTCTTCTACAAAAACCGAGCATTTTTTGTACTCCATACACGGGTACGAGTATATTGTACATCTGTATATTTACTCGTAGTAAAATTGATAAAACTCGGATAAAAAATATAAACGAAGTACCTTCTTCTTTAGTAACTACTCTTTCTCCTCTTAAACGGCGACCCCATTTTAGAGGTGGAAAACTTAAAGATCCTTTACCGAGCTCGAAACGCCTGAAAGCTTGCTCTTGTTGTTGTTGCAGCAGCTTGAGCTTGCCAAGCCCTACATACAACGGACTATCCACTAAGTGTCGTCATTGAGGTTATCTAACGGTATGCCCGAGACACGAGCTGTTTCGGCGGGGTCGGTTCAAAAGAGAGAGGGGTGTTTGATGGGTAAGTTTTCTTGGGCATGTTAAGGGGTGGTTAGTATGAGGCGGAGACTTTTCTATTCTGAATAAGGAGCAGTTTAACCTGCTACAATATCCAAAACGCTATGTAACCAACGTAAGGCGAGTCTCACTAGGCAGTTCGAGTTCTTCGTTTGCAATTGGTGGTGGTTTATTTCCGATAACACCATTCGTGGAGCGGAACGTAATGAAGGTGTTATTTGACTCTCGATGAATGTTATTTAAGAGCTGTCTGTAGTACTACGTTTGGTTCTGAGGTTTATGCAAGTTTTCCTGGAACCGGTCGTTCAGTTCCATGAGATGACTGGTGATCTGCCAGGGAGATGGCTCGGCCTCTAGTAGGTGTCGGCAGGTGTGTTGCCTGCGATAACTACCAACCAGAAACTGCTTGTTAAGCATATTGTTGTACTCACTAACTGGGACCATTTGTGCCCCACCATGCAGATGGTGAATGCCGACATAAGGAGACATCCCATCCGAGGTGCCATATTTTTAACGGTCTGGATCTTCATCCACTGAGTCCTGCCAGTCCCTGGTGGCCACAATGGCGCAGCGTCGTTTATAACTGGCCGGTCATGTCAAAAGCTTTAGGCAGGTCTAGTATCACTAGAACCGTCCTCCCACAAGGGTGTTTCTGGTTTAGGACACGATTTATCTGAGTGTTTATGGCGTTAAGTTGTGTGGCGGTGCTGTGCAATTTTTGGAAATCATGCTGATATATTTGGTGCCGGACAAAGGCGGTTAATGAAAGTCGGAAATAGCAAGGTCTCAATTATCTTGGATCAGACGATATGACTCCCCCAGGTTGGCTGATTTCCCTGATTTCAGTGGTGGTACCACTCTACCAATTTTTCACATATCTGGGATAATTAGAATAGCTAGTTACAATTTATTGACCTTGGTGAAATAATCAGCTCTCACCTCTCCCAGAAGGTTTAGCATCAGCATTCATATAATGTCAGGGTCTGTGGCTTCAGAAGCTTTCGGCTTCTGGTTGATCACCGAAACTTCGTCGGGGGCGGCGCGCAGGTTTTGGGCATGTTGTACAGCATCGTTTGGCCTTGTCCACCGAAGGCTGCAGAATGAGGTGCTGACTAAATTATCCCGCGCATCTCTTCGGGTCCGACGAAGTACGATTCCCGAATGTTAATGTCACTCGGTTGTCATGCTTCGTCGGGCTGAGCAAAGGCCTCGCAGTCGACCAGCGTTTCTTCACGCCCTCGGCGAAGTTAAAGATTTTAAAATTTTCCTCCCATTTCGTACGTTTATGTTCATTTACCAGCTTGCGAATCTCCAAGTTGTGATCCAAAATTGAGCTTGCGTAGGTTATAACGCTCGTTTGCTAAAATGGCTGCTTCGGGCGGGATTTCCGCAACGCGTTCGACGGGTATGAAGTGAGCTGCAGCAGCTATGAGAACTTTACGAAATTGACGTTCGTTCTGTGGGAATGAGAGAAGTTGATGTAGCCTCAGTGTTCTGCAGAGACAAAATCGGCAAGTTTATCAATCGAAATAACAATGGATAGGTGGTCTGATCCCAGGATTAGCATGGGTCGCCAGTTTATGCTGCTAATCAGATCACCACTAAAGATGGTGCTGTCTGGCGAGCTGCTGCAATTACCCAAAACTAAAACCATTCGGGTTTCAACCTTCAGTAGCGCGCCTATATCAGGGTGATATAGTGCCGGGCAGCAGATGTCTTGGGCTATGTCTTAACATTCTAGGTTACTGTCCCTGCGATAAATGTCATCAACGTTTAGACGATGCTTCACAGTGTTGTGAATGAGGAATGCCAGCCCTCCACCCTTATCTCGGTCGCGATCATTACCTAAAACTTTGAAACCTCCCCAACTCAGAAGATATGAGTTGCTATTTAGTTTGGTTTCTAGGGCCGCATCTATCTTTATCCTATATCGATTCAAGAAGTCTGTTATTTCTTAGATCCCACTATCTATAAGCTTACTCGTCGGTTTCGTTTTTCACGTGTAGACATTGACAAACTTATTTTCTTGAACGGTATTTTCGGGCACGCACTTTAGCTAGCTATTTTATAAAGAAACGCCCAGTACACAGTCAAGTACAAAGTAGAATCGAGTATCATCCTACGGTACATTATATTGTATCGAGTATTCTCTCCGGTGCTTTCCAATTTTTTTTTACTTTTGCTTACTATTACAAGCAAAGGTTAAAAAAAAAATGTTCGCTAACTTTGCCGAACAAAGTATGACTCTAAGTGTATGTTCTTTTATTTGTTGTTTAAAATTCTTCACTCGAAGCCATTAATGCAACTGTAGGTGTAAAGTTGTAGTTATTTTTAAACGATTGCAACAATTAATGGCGTTGTTGTTGTTGCTGCTAGCTACTCCAGTTCAATTTGCTTGCACATTAAGATAAGCGCATTTCGGACAAATGGCAAACAATTAATTTTCGAGGGCCGTAGTGCAATGCCTGAGGTATAGTAATATTCCTACTACAGTTGCATGGTTTTACAAATAGCATTGCAATTGGAAAATACAACAAAAATGAAAATACAAAACAACATGCAATTGTGTGAAATGCTTAAATAAATGCCGGAAAAAGTCGTTACCATTACCATTTAGATTAGTTTCGTAGTCATTAAAAAAAAACTGTAGCGAAGGAAAGTTTGTAGCGAATTTTTTCACAGGCAAATTTGTTGGCGGATTTTTTTCAAATCCAGCGCAAAGGTTTTAGAGATATCCCGGCTCCAGTGGAAGTATAGAATTAAACAGGTGGCAATCCTCTATATAATATACATAGGTATTAAGGAACCACCTTAAACTCATATTTTAATATTTTGTACACTTGTGTATAATTTAATTTAAATTTAACTTTTCAAACAGGTGGCAACCCTCTTCAAAATATTACTATAAACCTTGCCCTAGCAAAACTAACGGGTTGTCACCCAAATTTTATTATATCATATATTATTAAAATAGGTGGCGACCCGCAAAAAGTAAACTATGAACCCCTCTGGCGGGACGAACAATTTTGTACACCTATTTTACTATTTCATGTAACTTGCGTATCTTTTGATTAAATTAAATTTTTCAAACAGGTGGCAACCTTCTCAAAACTACACAAAGTCATATCTAACACCTTTTCGGAGCAGAAACTAATAAATATTTGAAGTTCCAGTTTTAAAACAGGTGGCAGCCCTATACAACAAAAGTTTTATTTCACTTTTTGGTTTCACACAATTTACGTTTAAACAGGTGGCAACCTACTTTGACGTTATTTTGAAAATGAAGCTTCCGTTTGATACCCGCATTGCCATATTTGATTTCATTAATTACTTTAATTAATATAAGATTTTAAAAAGGTGGCAACTCCATTTAAAATCTGGTTACACCAGAAGCCATGCATCGAACTATTTGCATATGTGATTTTACGCGTCGAACTGTAATTGAATTAACCTCAAAAACGAAGTGTGTGCCTAGAGCGCCGCCTGTTGAAAATTTTTCGACTTTTCTTTTTCCCAAAACCTTCGAGGAGCAATTACCAAAAAACTTGCAGAAGGAAGTAGCCACTGCGGTCCAGTCCCTTTCTAGTTTTAAGCAACCAGAAACCACGTTACATTTGCATATATATCGGGTGTTTTTTTTACAGGTTTGTTTTTCGAATAGAGATAAAACTGGCATTTTGTGGTCAAATCTGGCAACTCTAATGTCATTTATGTTCAGTTTGGTTTGCCATTTCATCATGAACAGGTTGACAAAAGAACAACGCTTGCAAATCGTGCAAATTTATTTCGAAAATAATGGTTCAGTTCGCGAAGTTTACCGCGAGCTCCGTCAATTTTATGGTCGACATAATCGTCCATCAGAGCAATTAATTCGGTTAATTATGGATCGTTTTCGCACTACGTTTACTCTATGTGATAATACGCATCCGCAGAGACGTCGAACAGTACGCACCGAAGAAACAATTGCCGCTGTAGAGCAAAGTGTTGAAGAGGACCCGAATGAATCGATTCGCCACCGTGCACAGCAATTGGAGCTTTGCCCATCAACTATATGGAAGATTTTGCGCAAAGATCTTGGCTTGCGACCTTACAAGATCCAGCTTGTGCAAGAATTAAAGCCGCGAGACCATGCAATGCGTCGTGATTTTGGTGTATGGGCCGAAAATGAGATTGATCTCGATGCTGATTTTCATCGCAAAATTTTGTTCAGTGATGAGGCTCATTTTTGGTTGAATGGCTACGTCAACAAGCAAAATTGCCGCATTTGGAGTGAAGAGAATCCACATGAGACCCTTGAAACGCCATTACATCCACAAAAACTGACTGTTTGGTGTGCTCTATGGGCTGGTGGAGTCATTGGGCCATACTTCTTCCGCAATAATGCTGGAGAGGCAGTTACCGTTGATGGAGACCGGTATAGAGCCATGATAACCGACTATTTTGTTCCCGAATTGGATGGCATGAATGTGGATGAGTTGTGGTTCCAACAAGGCGGCGCTACATGCCACACAGCGCACGTCACAATCGATTTATTGAAGGAAACATTCGATGCGCGCATAATTTCGCGGAATGGACCTGTAAATTGGCCACCAAGATCGTGTGATTTGACACCATTGGATTATTTTCTTTGGGGATATGTGAAGTCGCTCGTCTACGCCAACAAACCAGAAACGTTAGGGGAATTGGAAGCCAACATTCGTGGCGTTATTGCCGACATACGGCCCCATATGCTCGAAAAAGTGGTTGAAAATTGGACCTGTAGAATTGGCTTTATTCGAGCCAGCCGCGGCGGCCACATGCCCGAAATCATATTTAAACATTAATGGCATAAAATTATCCTTCCAATAAAGCCAAATTGATGGACCTTAAAACGATTTTCTTGTGTTTTATTTCAATTCGAAGTTCTATACCCCTAAAAAAAACACCCGATATATATATGTATAGATTACATTTAGTAAACCTGAAAAATAGGCCAGATTTTTTATTACAACATGCAAATGAATTACTCCCGATTTTTCTTGAAAATTTTAAAAAATTCTAATTTTTATTTTCTTTTTCATATGTTGATGACAAATGCCGACCTTTTAAAGTCAAATGTGCCGCTTGGCAGGGGTGCGTTTGGCAAAAAATATTTTCTCTCTTGAGTTCATTCCAAAAGTTTTCAATTGGATTGAGATCAGGGGATTGACTAGGCCAATCAATAACTCGGAATTTTTTTTACCCGAAACTAGTCATTCACCATTTTTAGAGGAATGCTTGGGGTTATTATCTTTTAGAAACTTCCATACAAGAGGCATATTCTCCTTAAGATAAGGTAACATGACTTCCTCCAGTATACACCGATAAACAAATCCATCTAAGATGTTTTCGATACGATACATTGAACTCCGACACCGTACCAAGAAAAGCATTCGCATAGCATTATATTTCCGCCGCCATGTTTAACCCTCTTCTTAGTAAACTTTATGTGAATGTTACGCCATTTTCGTTCACAATCTGTTCCGTGCCATGAAAATTTGCATTTCTCATTAGAGGAACTTTGCAAGCTATTCTACTACCAATTTCCAATATCTCCTGCAACTGTCCTAGACGATATAAAAGGATTTTTCTTCACCATTGGCAAGATGTTTAATATCAGTTGTTGTAGACATTTTCCAGCTAGCTTCGCGAGGATCTAATGGTTTTGGCATTTTTAAAGCATTTGGCGCTAAATTTTGTGAATATCCTAATGTTTCAGAAATAGATTCAAAAGTCTTTCCTTTCTTACGAATATTTTTGGACTAGCTTCTCTCTTCAATAATGCAATGATCCGCACATCCCATCTAACTCTAAATATTATTTATTTTTTCACTAGTAACTTAACATCACATTAAAACTCATTAGAATATGTGAATAAAAATTTAATAATTTAAAATTACGCCAGACACACCTATTTTAATGATCACACTAAATACATAGCTAAGTGACCAAATAAATTCCAATTTTTTTTTTATTTGTAATGAACTTACAGAAAAAACGCTATCATTTTGAAATTTTAAAAGTATCGCCTACTTCTACTAACGATTATTTGGATTTCTTGAAAGTAAATAACCGAAATATTTCTCAAAACAATTATATTTGTGCGCACACCTACTTCAATATCGATATGTGTTAATTAAACACATCATATTATATAAAACAAAATAATTTTAAAACTTTGTACGAAAATCGACTTAGTTTTTGGGCAGCAGTGTAGTAATAATACTCCACCAAAAATTTGAAAAAATAAATAAACTATTCAATTATGCAGCTTACCGGGCATTTGGTTGCCCATTCGACTGCGCTTGTTGATTTCTCACACTGCTTTTATGACAGAAAATCAAAAAATATTTAGTAGTTCATGGCGTTCATTTAATAGACTACCAAACACGCAATGCCACTGACACTGCTATATAAATATGTATGTGTATGTATATAAAAGTGTACATGTGCATGTGTGTGTGTGTGTGTGTTGGCATAAATGAAGCATACATTGTGGCGCATAGCCACAACGCGAGCTACTTCTGACATTTAATGAACACATTCGCGCGCTCGCATGCGCTCACACACTCACACACTCACACCATCATACAGGCTCATAAACAAAGAGTGAATAATTCTATATACATATAGCCGCTCTGCAGTGCAAAAAGCAGGAGTAGCAGGAAACAAAAAACAAAACAAAACAAAAACCGTATACACTTAGCTACTTTATCAGCAATTTTCTGATATGAATGTATGTTAATATTTACCCAGCTGGCAAAATGGAGACAAAAGAAAAAATGTGAATCATTTTCGGTTCATTTGAGTTACATACATACTACACAATAGTATATACAATGCTTTTCCATTCAATCAATCAATCAATAACTGGCGCTATAACCGCCTAGGCGATTTTGGTCGATTCTAGTAATGCACGCCATTCGTTCTTATGTTTTGCTAACTAGCGCCAATTGGGGACACCAAGTGAAGTCAAGTCCTTCTCCAACTAGTATTTCTGACGTAAGTAGAGAACTTCCTCTTCCTATGCCACCACCCGCGTGTACCGCGTCGAATACTTGCAAGAGTGGAGTGTTTTCTTCCATACGTTGAACATAGCCTAGCCATCATATTCGACGTCCCAAAGACGTAAGAGTCCAAAAATATTTCGAATGATTTTTCTCTCGAACACTCCAAGGGCCATCTCATCTGATGTTGAGAGCGTCCAAGCTACTGGGCCATACAATAGCACGGTCATGAGATGAGAGACTTATAGAGGGTGGTTTTGGTTCGTCCCTTACGAGGACGGTTTTACTGCTCATTTGCCTAGTTAGCCCAAAGTATCACTTGTTGTCAAGAGAGACTCGTTTTCGTATTCCCCAATTCAAATCAAACAAATATCCAGTAACCTGCCAGTAATGAAATGCAAAAGAGCAAGAAAACGCGAAACCAGCAAGAAGTTGCTGGTTTTTGTTATAGCTGATTTGTTTTTATATGTGATTCCAAAAATTCAGACTTAACAATTCTTAATTTTCGTCTTCCAACCTTTAATTACAGCCACTCCGGCGAAAGATGTAGGGCAATGCTTAGCAACGATGTTCTGCTAATCAGTTCGTCTTGTCCGCTTTACAATTTGCAATGATTAAATTCACCTTTAATAAAGGATCCAATTATTGAAAATGCACATTGATTTAACTGTGAAAATTTTTTATTTACTTCCGTTAGTTCGGCAGATTTTCACATTTCTTTGAAAAACAGTCGTAATTAGCAAAGGAAGATTTTATTTGCATTTATTGTCACATATTGCAAAATTTTGTAGAGATTGTGCATTTTTTTAGAAAAATACACTAAATTTGTTATATTCTAGCGTATTTTAGACTTTGAACATATGAGAACCATAATACAAATCAAAATCGTATGGCGAAATCGCGAAAACTCTAAACATTTCAAAAATGATGGTTTTCAAAGTTGCACACTATTTCAGGAGAAATAGAACCGTCAACATAAAAGTTCGACGAAAGCAAAGATCCCAAATAACGTCGATTAGCGCATGTATCTAAGAATTTCCCTAAAAAAAACTGCAAATGAAATTCATGCTAGAGTTTTTGGCGAAAAAAACGCTTTTCCATCGGTAAAAACAAGAAGGAGTTAAGAGGCGTTTGAGAGAAAAACATTTATTTGCAAGGATTTCTCGGAAGAAACCCTTGCTATCGAAACGAAATCACAAGAAAATATTGGAGTTCGCCATCGAATATCGCGATTGGTCTATTAAAGAATGGAAAAGAGTGGGTTTGCCCGTGAAACAAAAATAAATCGACTTTCACCCGATTAAAAATCTTACCTTCGGCGTCCCCTATTGAAAGCGTATGACCTGAAATATACCCGCCCTACGCTTAAGCACGGAGATTGTAACATTATGGTATGAGGTGCTACGTCATGGCGAGACGGTGGACCCTTTAAAAAAATTGTTAGACTGTCCTTCATGTAGTCCTGATCTGAACCCCATTGAGA
Organism: Anomoia purmunda; assembly: GCA_951828415.1. Lineage (NCBI taxonomy): Eukaryota > Metazoa > Arthropoda > Insecta > Diptera > Tephritidae > Anomoia > Anomoia purmunda. The sequence continues at coordinate 24,915,033 of OX639993.1, forward strand.
ATATCTGGGAGTACTTAAAGAAACAAGTTCGATTGCACAAAATAGAAAATTTCGCCAATCTAATAGCAAAGGTCCAGATGGAGGGGGAACCCATTTCGACCTCTGTTTGTGAGAAGTTAATCGAGTCAATGCCCCGTAGGTGTGAAGCAGTGGCTCGAAACAAGGGGCTTGCAACATAATATGTATTAATTTCACTACAATAAAAAAAAATATTTTTTTAAAATAAAAAACGAAGCGTTGTTTATTATATGACCGACATGTTAGGAATTGTTTTATGTAATTATTATAAAAAACGTAACATATTTTAAATAACTTTAAAAATCAAGTTATATCAAAGAAGCATTGCTCTCAGCGAAGGATATACTGTGAAATAATTAATTGCCTTGAGAGATGTTTGAAGTTTTTAATAAAACAAGCTTCGATATGAATCAGCTTTTAATCTTAGTGATGAATTCTTAGTAGAAATTGGTAGAAATTTATTCAGTATAACTTGAAAATTCGGCTGTCTTTTTCGCTCTCTGCATTGTCTCTCTTTTGCTGGTTTCTGGCAAGTTTTGGTGTAAGAAAACACTATATTAAGGTTTCATTTAGTATAGTTAGAATGATCCAATTAAGGTCAAATAAGCAGCGTTTTCTTCAATAACTTGTTGCCATTTTAAAGGTCGTTTCCGAATGTCAGTCTCATAAAAGACTTCGTCCTTATTGGCAAAAAACTGGGGCAGTCGATTTTCACAAGCTTCTCGTGAGGCAAACTTTTCAACAGCAAAATCATTCGCCATAAATAGGAACAGGTAGGAATCACTAGTGTCAGGTCCGGATTATAAGTTGCATGCATAGCAACCTCCTAATCAAGCTCCCGGAACATCTGGCGAGCCACTATCGATTTGTGTGGCCTGTCATTGTTCTGTTGGAACAGAATTCCTTCCCTATTGGACAAAGCTAGCCGGTATCCAGCCTTATTTAAATGGTTCCAAGCGGTTTTCTGTGCAATGTTTAGCTCTTGGGCAATCGAATCAGTGCTCACATGATGATCAGACTCGACGACTTTCATTATTTTATAGATATTATAACCAATTTGCCTTCCATCGACGAAACCGAAATTGTGCACGATCGTCTATTACAGTATCAGCACTATGAAAGCTATTCACATTTCCTTCTTCTGGCTTGCGTTTTCGCCTTTATCGAAAAAAAACTGTAAGATATAACTTATATTCTCTTTACTGGTGTCCATCTTTGATGCGTACTGATTCAAGCAATCACAAAACTGCCTCAGAAGTTTTTTTTACCACAAAATTTTTCTAACGCCATATACTGCAATCCGATAATACTTTCTCAACGCGAGATACAGACTACTAACGTCATCTATTGGAAAAATAATGGATTTCTTTTTCGTAGAGCTAATATTATTGTTGGTGCTATTGCCGGTTCCTAGATAAATAAAATTCTCTACTTTCACAAAATTGTAACTGCCAATAATGACGAGGGAGCCAAGACACAAATATGCTGACTGTTTATTTGAGAGCAATAGGTACCTCTGGTTTCGCCCTCGCTCTCCTCACCTCCAGAATCATTCGCTTCGCTTCCTTTTCCAGTTTGAAAAAGGTAGAACTAGCGGCGCACTTTTTGAGGTCTCGTTCGTTTAACAGTTGATGCCTGACCGTTTTTATTCTGCAGCTCAAATTATCTTTTCCAAGATAATTTTGAAGAAGTCTCACGATAGGGAGTCTCCCGTCTGAAACTTCTTTTGATATCAAATGACTCAGACAGGTCCCTTCCCATTGCCATCATTGACCAGTTCAGAAGGAATAAAAGGAACAGCACTATAGTTGGGTCCGATTGCGTTAAAATTTTTACCTTACGGCAGCTATACTTTTATAAAAGATGGCTCGGTGACTCATCGATTTAATACCGAAGTGCGAATTATCTGTCACTGTAGTTGTAATGTCCTATTGTATTTTGTTCAGCGAACACAAACAAACAATAGAAAACGTTTTAATATCGTTTAGTTTCGCTTAGGCAGTGGAAAGAAGCAACCGATTAAAATTAGTAAGAAAAAAATTTTGTAGGCAGTAACTTTATTCTGGCAGCGTTTGAGATAGCTACCGGAAACCAAAAAGTTGAATACAGAATAATAGGGTAACAATCGAAGCATAAAGTTAGTGCTCACACAGTGCTCGTTTAATAATCAAAATAAAAAAAAATTGGAATTTTTCATAAAAAAATTGGTATTGTTCACAGAAAAATTGTCGGTGGACATCGTGTTATGTGTGGGTTTGCTCACGAGGAGTATTTTTACAGTTAATGGTGATCTATATTATATACAAAATTTATTATTAAACTTATATCTTAATTCAGATGAGAGAATTCTAAAAAGATTTTTTTTTTGTTTTTTTTTTTTTTGGTGGGATATTTTCAGACCAGGTGCTTATCAAGAAATATTTGTGCTTTTTTTTTTGTTTAATTATAGCATAACAGATCATATGAATGAAACCTCAGTTTTTATTATTATTATCTCAAAGAACATGTCACATTTTTTATATTGTAATTTAAATATTGTATATCAAAAATATTTCATTGGAAAGAAAGAGGGGTTAATTTTAACTAAATAAAATTGTAACAAACAAAATTTTCAAACTAATCGTGAAATATAAAAAACTCAGAGAAGCCAGCGATACATTAATTAATTTCTGTTTTTGAACATCTTTGGCAAAACTCTTGAATGTTTTCTCAAAAATATGGGACTACATTTTTAAAACAAAGCTTTTTCATTGAGAAGTTTTCGAACTATATGAAACCCTAATTTTGCAACTAAAGTCCAATAAATGATTGAAAATTAGCCTCTTTTTTAAATAGCTTATTTCTTATGTCATGATTTTGCCCTCTAAATTTAAATGCGAAAAATCGAGAACACAAAAAAGCAGAAAAAATATAAACTTTTTGTATCCGACTTTGAACTATTTAACGAAATGTTTCCCGATAAAATTGTTCTGCGCGAAATAAAGCTTTTAGGTAGAAAGGTTTTTTTAGCTAAAACCGACCTAGACAATTTGAATATTTCACATTTGAGAGTGAGATAGCGATAGAGAGAGAGCTCGGGATGACCAGAAAAGCCGCTGTCTATAAAACGCACGTTTTTTGGCTGACTGTGCAGCTATTTATAGAAGTATGTCTGCTTCTCTTCACTTTCCAAAGAGGCTGCAAAATGTGGTAGCGAAATCGAGGCACAACAAAATCGTCGCGTTTAATGCGACATTAATGTGGCGACAATATTAGCAGAAACAACGTCGGCATCAGCAGCAACAGTATCGCAATTTCGTCACATAAATGTATACAGCTTACGAACATTCATACAATGTCATAAAACCCGCTGCAGTTAAAAGACAACCAAGCCAAGAAAAATTCCAGTTCATGAACGGTACATCTATGTACTTCAATAATAAATCAATTTAATTTTTCACACAAATCTAATGAACTTTATTATCGAATGTTCAAATAGTTCAAACTCACAATAATTTCAAACAACATATATTAAGAACAATAAAATAATGTCATCAATTAAGCAAATACTTGTTTGTTTTCTGTAATAACGAAATTGTGATTTTATTTTGAGTAGATACCGGGTGTTTTTTTTAGACTGATAGTACTTTCGATAGGGATAGCTGTCACTTGACAGCTGGTAAATGACGTTTCATTTTGACATTTCTGTTCGGTAAGCATTAACAAATCATCATGGAAAGAATGACGCCGCAACCACGTTTACAAATTGTGGAAATTTACTTTAAAAATCAGTGTTCTGTTCGCCAAACTAGTGGATGGACAAAGTCCAACTTGTTGAGCACGGCGGCGAATAGACAAATTCGGATCTTCTCCAACACTATCACTTACAGCACCATTATTTTCTTCTGTACGTATAGTTCTTTGCCTTGTTGCTGGTTTTTCATCGAGTAGAGTAAATGTTGTCCGAAATTTATCAACAATCCGACGAATAAACATCAGGGCTGTTATGTGGATCACGAAGTGCTCTATAAGTTTGGCGAATTTTTAAGTCAAGTGACAGCTATCCCTATGGAAAGTTCTATCAGTCTAAAAAAACACCCTTTACATAAAAATCACTCACAACTTTGTAATAAAATTTTTGAGTGTCGAATTTAGGATATCAATTTCGTTATGAAAATTATACAAATTTGTTAACTGCATTGCAAACTGTCAGAAAATATTTCTTTTTCATTTATATTGCAAATAAAGTAAAATAATGGTTTACAATTTCCAATGCCGTTAAAAAAGTGCCTTACAATTTTCGCATCGAAATTTTCTACCATACATTTTGTGTTTCTATTTCGGCTTTCGTCACTCGAAAATTTTACTTCAAATAGATAATGAGGATTTTGATATCAAATACTCGTATTTTGGTTCCATCCTCGATGAATTCGATTTGAGAGGACTGCATTGAAGAGCAAGCGCGAATGATATAATAAAATAAAAAGTGGTGTACCTAGACCCAAACCAAAACCAATTTAGTTCTATATATTTTTATTTACCTACAGAATAACCCTAATTATACTGGAAGCCTCCCCTAATGAACAAAACCAAAAACTATAATTTTTTCCCACACTGTAAGATATTTTTTAAGAATTCGGAAGCTCATTTCTGAAACTCCAATACATTTTTTAGACACATTCTGCAAGCTCTTTCTAATTGTATCTCTTCGACTGGATTTCTGTGTGTATAAGTTTTGGCACGCTCTAAGGCTGTTTCCGGAGACTTTCTTTTAAAATGCAATATAATTTATTACAAGATTTAAGTGGCAAAAAGTTACGGTATATTTTTAGAATTTTCTTAGCTGATGATGTTGCGCAATTTCTTCCATATAACGTGGGAAAATAGTTGCGTATATATGGGAGAACCCAGGCATTGAACTACTTCAAAGTTGCAGAATCTGGGATTAAAATTAAATGGGCTACAAATTTGTACACTCCAAACTTTTCTAGAAATTCTTAAAATTAAAATAATGGAAATCAATTATCTGGTACTCCAGTTTTGGTAAAAAGTAGCTTCAAAATTGTCATGCAGAATTCACTTCGGCAAAATTCAACCCCAACTATTTTCGATAAACTAAAAAATCGACTTTGACGACCCAGCTTAATTTATATAACTGTATTTATACATATTTAATATTTAAATAACAACCCGCCGTGGCCTAGTGGGTAGCGCCTGCGCGTTTCATTCGTAATACGTAACATCGAAAATTATAGAAACTCTTTTGCTAATTTCGGCCGCCGCTGGGCAGTTAATGGAAAACCTCCGAATGTGTTTTTGCCAACAAAAGATGTCTCATAAAAAGCATCTGCCTTTCGTTGTCTGCGTAAAGCTCTAGGTCCCTAAATTTGTGTTATGACAACAAGTCGCACACCATGTTTTATAGGAGAAGTTCGGCCAAGCATTGAGCTATGTGATTGGTACTGAGTAGCCAGAATCGATACTTTTATAAAACGTTTGCTGCTATTTTTTCTTTAGAGAATCGAGCAAAGTCAAGAATGCAAGCAACTTTCAATCTAAAATAAATAAGATGAAAAAGTTGCGTTCCTTCATGAACTGCTAGCAAGCTAGTGTAGTACTAGCAGTAAAATATATAATATATGTTATAAGCAAATTCAAACAAAAGCATTGAAAAATGAAGACATACATGCCGATGGCCATTAGCACCAAGAAAAATTTCTAAGTTTGGTTTAAGATTAGTAGAGGCACATATTATGATATCAAAGAAAAAATTATTAGCGCTTCAAACTAGTTTTTAATAAAAAAATGTCCAACAAGTCACTTGACTGCTTTAAAAAATAAAAGTGATCAACCATTTTTGGTATATATTCAGTTCAGACAATTTTTTGCTCAGTAGCTATATTTCTAAGGCATGCAAATTCATCAAACAATTTATTTTCATCAATTGTATTCTAAAAAAAATACTGAAGTCATTACATTTGACGCTGTTATGTTTAAAATGTATTTAGAGGGATATATTTTCCAAAATCGGTGCTGTTAGTATAAATGACTTCGAATACAATCACTACTCTTGCGAACAGCCAGGCACTACTGACGAATCCTAACACTGAGAAAGTTATTTTTAGACTCTTCTCTTTTTTACACACATAATTATTAACACTATTTTTATTTGCCTTTTATTTCATACATGATTTGTTCAAAATCATAAGAAAATTTGGAAAATTTTAATTAATAAACTGATACCACTCTGCTAGTCGGAAAACTGGAAAACTGGCGCAACAATCAAATGAAGTAAAATCGTATTAATAGTATTTCTAAATTAGGTCATTTAGGCGATTTTTGTTTTTCAATTTTAAATTTCTTATCTAGACTAACCTTTTATAGTTATATTATCTATAGATGCATTGTTTTCATAAAATATATAGAATGGAGATCATATCAACAAATATACTGGTAGATCTATTGGAAAACATGCAGTTTTCCATTAAATGTCAAAAGGTTACTCATACGCCACGCCAAACGGCTGTCTAATAAGGCCAATGCGACCTAATCAGGGTTATATAACCTCTATAACTAAGTAAACGCATCGAACGAGATAAATCGGTATGAAGATATACTATGCAATTAAAAAAGGTTCGTAAGGGGTTTAGAATAAAAAAATGTATATAACCAGGGGAAAAAAATGTTTGAGCTTAAGGGAAACTTTCATTTGAAAGTATTGGGAAAAGGCAACAAACAGTCCAAGCAGTGCGAAATTATAGCTACCATTTCGCAGATCGCCGCACTTAGGCGTTAAAATTCTTCATATGCTTGACTAGGCTAGGTATCGATCCCCGGTCCACTGCCTCCAAGGCAAGCACGCAACTATCATGCCAAGCCGGCGAAGTGAACTGTTGTTACTTTTGCCACTGTCTTTGGTGATAACTATTGTTGTTTTTCCAATAACTTTTAAGTAAAAGCTGCGCTTCTGCTAAAAAATTATGGTTGTCATAAAAATTCATATGAAATTTATAGATTATCCTTTTTGCAACAGGCAGGCAATGACAAACCTCTGAGTGAGTTTCTGACATAAAAAAATGTCTCACAAAAATCATATGCTCTTCGGAGTAGGCGTACAACTGTAGGTTCCTCAATCACGCCGCATATTGTAGGAGAAATTCAGGTATAAATTTTTAAATCTATTAGAATTCCCAAATTCATTGAAATAGCAAAACAAGGGGCATACCAAATTTGAATTAGTTTTTCCGAGTGTCTCGTTTAGAGTGCCACAAAAAAGCTGTATTTTTTTAATTTTTATTTTTTGTTTGTTTCAAATACTTCCCGTCATGGCATGCACTACGCTATAAAGTAGAGCAAAGCTCTAACGAAAACCCAACTGATTTAGATAAATCCCTCTTTGTTCCCAAAGTGTTACGCTACAAAATCAGAAATTATGACTATAATAAAACACAAACTGCTGTTGTCTATGTCAATGATACATTTTTGGTTGCTTTTGGTTTGATTTTGATAGCAATGTGCTAGTAACATTTTGTTGCCCTTAAATTTATATCACTACTTTCCTCTTCTTAATTTTTATTGTTGTCGTCAGGGTTGCGCGAAGCGGAATGGCAATTACGCCGCAAAATTGTTCCTCAAATTACGAAAATCAATTATGAGCAGCGTGGCGTAGCGGAAATGATGTGTTGCGAGTGTGAGGGTTCCGGCACATTAAAGTGATATGTTACGTACATTTTGTGGACCATAAAAAAAAATTTTGAGAATGGACGTAGAGGATAAATCTTTTGGAAGGGATCACACAGCTAAATTCATAATTTTTCAATTAAGTGTACATTAATTTACCTATGGAATGACAATATTTTAAAATATCAGTAATATGGCAAGGAAAAATTAACAAAAAACAGCTAAGTTATATTGAAGATCCCCAAAAGAGCTTCAATATCTCACACGCGACTTGTGGTCGATTCGAAGCTGAGGCAAGCTTGTTTGGGCTGAAAAAAAATGCTTACTCTCAAACCGGCACTAATGGGCAAACCAAGTACTGATATGTGGCAAATTCAAAAAATTAAATTCTAAGCCCACGTAAATTTCCGAAGAAAACACCAGGGTACAGTGATAAACAGTCGTAGGCAGTTTGAGAAGACGTCGTGTTTTCGTTAATAAAAAGATTTAGCTTAGAAAAGAGATCACAATCCTCGGTAGGCCTAAAATGCCTCCATGGTAGGGAACCACTTTGGAGAATTCCAGAATTAGGTTATAATAGTTTAATATTTTTTCTGAACCCACTCGATTCTTTGCAGCCTAAGTCGTAAGGTTAAATATTTCTTTGTGGAGGTTAAGATCACAAGGCCATACAAATTTGGAACTTGGCATAAATCTTACTTTTTTACATTTGGTTTGAAAGGGAATAGGAATTGATAATTTCGTAAATTTTTTTGGTTTTCGTTTAACGTTCGAGTAAATTAAAAACTGCTCGATATACAGCACATAAATAAAATATGCAAAATCTACGATAAAACAGTTAAATTAGTACACACAGGGTAATCCTAATAGGACTTTCTCTCCAAAAATTAGAAAAAGTGATATAAGATAATTTTTTTTTCAATATATTATTGGTTTTCATAAAGAGCAAATATTCCCACTATCTATGGAAGAAAATTAAATTTAAGTAGCTGCTTTCTTTGGTTTCACAATTGAGAGTTTCTATCTTTGCCTCACAAATGCCTTATTCAATATCCGCCTCAAGGTTCGAAATCTTTAATGGATTGTTTGCGTAATATCAATCTTTAACAGCAGCTCGGAAATAAATCAGATGCCGTTAAATCGCAGCTCCGAAGTGGCCAATCGCATTGCCGAGACGACTGCTAACACAACTATCGAACTTGGCGCGTAAAATATCTATTGTGACATAGACTGTGTGACATGACGCGTTCTGTTCATCGAAGTTGATGTCTTCAATTTCCGCTCGCAAAAAATCGTTTATCATGCCTCTGTAGCGCTCACCGGCTACAACATTTGGAAAGAAAAATGGGCCAGTGATATCACCGCTATAAAATTCGAACCAAACTACAATATTACTACTCGTTGTTCGTAGACCCATTCGCTCTTTATCCAGCTTCGCAAAGGCAGAACTAATGGCGTTGGTTGTTGAGGCCAAAGATGTCTATGTCGTCGGACAAAAGGTGCTTGGCCAGTTTAATCTTGCTGCTTAAATTATCTTTTCCAACCTAATATTAGAGAAGTCACACGTTAGGGAGTCACACTGTCCGAAACATCGTTTGGATCACGCTCCGTGTGGATAGACCAGAGCACAATTAAATCACTGGTGCTTGTACCTCATTTCCATGCTTCAATAGCTCAGCTGGTAATCTATCAGCATCAGCGGATTTGTTTTTCCGTAGCCGCGTTAGTGCTATTCGAACTTCATCGAAGCCGGGTGACGGGATGTTAATGCCATCATCTGCGATTTGCGGTTCGGGCTCTCCTTCTTCTCCGGCGACGCTTCCTCTGGAAAGTGTGCTTTGGGTATCAGTCACCAAGTCGCTGTTCATGTTCTTATGGGAATTCGCACCAGTGTTATAATGTCTTCGCACTCACGTATTTCGGTCTCTCTCTTTTCTGCGATCAATATGTTTATCTTGCTTTCTCAAATCTCGGTAGCTTTTCCATATAGCTCACGTTGCGCTCGATCGTAACGTGACTCTGTTTGCAGCATCTTTACTTTCCGTAGCGGCACGAATTCCTCATCGTACCAGTTGGAAGCCAATGACTTCCTCAGCGGCGGTGCGTAGTGATGGACAATGTGCTCCCATTGCTCGCGAATTCCGTCTTGTTTCCAAGTGCTCTTAGTGAGCAGGTGTAAGAGTCGTGTAGCGAAATTAATAGCTGTATTTTACGATTGCAGCTTTCCGACGTCGAACTTTCCTTGGTATTTAGACGCACGATTTCTGCTCGACAGAGGCGTATGCTAATTTTGGCTTCGAGTAGATATTAGGTTCGAGGAGTGTACCTATGTCTAATATACTGGAAAGTTATCTGTCTATCGCAATATGAACGTTCCACTTTTTTCGATCTGGCGACTGCCACGTAGCTAGGTGAATCTTTCTGCGTTGGAAGTGAGCCAGTGTTAGTCCGTTGGCGGAAGTTTCATCATGGATACAGAATTTTGCGGCCATTTGACCACAGGCCCCTTTCTTACCCATCCTGGCATTAAAGTCACCAAGCACGATTTTGATATCGTGAGGGGGCAGCGCAAAAAGTACGTTCTAGGCGCTTGTTCATTGGCTATAGTTTTTCTTACGTGGCGGCTCCCAAGCCCAACGCACAACCAGATACTGGCGATTTTTTTTTTGTTTTTTACGACGCAGCAATATAGTGAGCCGCTTACTCTAGGACAGACACCCACTAGCAGCCTCATCTGGTGCTAGTGAATAGACGCTACTAACTTTAGTGGGCCCTTAAACCGAGTATGTCGGAGTGACCGCACTGAAGTTTCCTCTCTCTCAGCCGTGACTCAAGGCTCCACGCGGTTTGGTTACCGCATCTCGCACATGGGTGGCCGCCCAGAGTGCACGAATGCGGACGAGTAGAGCCTTCCTCACTGGATATTCTTTCAATGGTAACCGTCCTAGACGCTATTGCCAGCAGTAACCATTGCAGAAGCTGAAGTGCTGAAAACAGATTGAAGACTATTGAACTGTTTAGCGTTTTTGTGTGGATTCCCGCCTTTTATATAAAACAAACCTGAGATCCACTATGAAAACAATTAAAAGCAATTATCTGTGGTTGTTTTTCGCATATAGCCTCCATTAGCTTTTTGATTAATTTTGTTTTTACCAATAGACTCTCCCCACTTCTGGGAAAATTATTTTCCAATTTGCACAAAATATTTTTGATGCGAAAAAAGCACTACTATAAAGGAGAAGACTTAACCGAGAATCCAAATGAAAGTATCTGCGAGAAAAAGTAGTAATTGTTTTTGAATTGATGCCAGCCGATCTTTAAGCTTTTCAAGGCGATTTTCCGTGGCTGTTTTTCGCATATAGCTTCCATTAGCTTTTTGATTTATTTTGATTTTACCTATAGACTCTCCCCACTTTTTCGAGGAAATTTTTCCAATTTTCACAAAATATTTTTGATAGGAAAAATGCTTTTTCAAGGCTTTTATTTATGCTGATATTTTAATCGTTTCCGGAGTGTACACTGAAATTATTAAAAATGATACAAAAAATTTAAATGGCTTCATTTTGCAAATACGGCGGCGGGTCATTATTGTCAGATTAATGTCACAGGGAGATATAAATGTACATATTTGTATTAGGCTTATCCTTATTTCATATTGTCTATGTGTGAAAGTTGTTTTTTTTTATCAATTTCGTTAGTGGGACATAAATGCGGTGAAAAATATCTGCTCCCACGCAATTTCCCTCAACACTGAAGCTACTGGTTTCGCCAGTAAACGGCTAAAAGACCGGCAAAGCTATAAGGATTCATGGAAATATACACATTGAAATAATTTCATACGAATATCTACCACGCACACACACACACACACACACACACGCACACACACACCATTCATCAGCACGTAAAGTGCTTGAGACAATGGCAGTGGTTTTAACGCTTGATGGCATAGCAGAAATATAAAGTATCTATATGTAGATATGAATGTACATAAATGCTTTTATATTTAATTTATTTTTGAGAATATGAAGGACATGTGAAAAATGCTTGTATAAAATGTATATACACAAATGTATAGTGTAGCTGCCTAGGAGCTAAGATTTTGATGCAACGACAGTTATATGGATGATATTAAATTAATGTTCTGCGGAAAGGGATGTTTAAAAGTGGCTTAAATTAATATCTGTAGATATATGTACATATATTTGTCTGTATGTTTATATATAGTATAGATGTGCAGAAAATAGAATAAACCGCAAAGCCACCGACAGACAACACTAGTTTACATATATTTGATAAATATGTGGTTTAGATATCAAAATTTGCAACGTGCCAAATTCAGATCAGTTTTTTGAATTGCGCTTCGTAAAATAAGGTTGAAAAATATTCAGAAAAAGTCAACCTATGTTGGCATAAACTTATGAAAGCCCTTTAGCACCTAGCATTTCAAAATCTAGATGTGATGGAAAAATTCGGGTGTCAATTTCAAAATCAGCGGATTCAAATCCACACAAAATGTGAAATTAATAAATTTTTATCAGATTTTTAACTGAAATTGACCGCTCTTAGTTAATTTGTAATAACTTTCACGTTTACTGGGATTTCGTACTTTGGTATTGAAAATGGGAGATATCGGACAATAACCCCGCCCACATAACAGCGTTTCCTAAAAATCAAAAAAGTGCGATATCTCAATAAGCAGTAAAGATAATTTGGTAAAATTTTAAAAATAGGATTGGGTTGGGGAAAAGAATACGCGTGATATTTTTTTTTTTGTGGAAAATTTGTAATATCACCAGATTTCTAAAATTTTTAAAGTCGGATAAAAACCACGCCCACCTCCCATAAAACGGCAATTTACAAAAATCCAAAAAAAAATCACGATATTTAAGTCAGCATTAAGGACAATGTGCTCAAATTTAATATGAACAAATATACAAGAAAATTTGGAAATGGGCGTGGTACCGCCCACTCGAGGGCAAATAATTATATCTCCGAAACCATGCTACCAAATTTGGTAGACACATTCCACTTAATGTAAATAAGTGAAATTTTAAAAACTGTACAAATCGAACCAAAAGTACGCCCACCTTTCATATAACGGTAATTTTCAAAAATCAAAAACAACGCGAAATTTGAGTAACTATTAAAGAGATTTTACTTATATTTAATATGTAGCATGAGGTTGAACAAGCAAATACACGGAACAAAAAAAATTGCTAATAGGCGTGGCACCACCCACCACACTTTCGAGGAAATAGGTATCTCTCCAAATTAATATCCACAAACTCCACCAAATTTGATTTACATATGTATGTTATATTTCATGTCAATAAGCAAAATTTGGAGAACGTAAAAAATCGTACAAAAACCATGCCCTCTTTCATAAAACGGTAATTTACTAAAATCAAAAAAACACGATATATAAATCAGCATTAAAGACAATTCGTTCAAAATCGCATATGCAAAATGAAGTTGCATAAAAAAAATTAAAAAAAAAAATGTGATAATAGGCGTGGCACCGCCCACTTTCGAGCAAATGTGTATAGCTAACACTCCAGCAAATTTGGCGCACACATTGCATTTCAAGTCAATAAGCAATATTTCGAAAATTGCTAAACATGCCCACTTCTCATTTAACGGTAAAATACAAAAATTGAAGCAATCCGATATTTATTAAAGGTAATTTGTTCAACTATCATAAACAATATTGAGTTTGAGATTGAAATTTGAACATGGAATCAAAAATGTTGGGAATAGGTCAATGACATGGCCACCATGTCAAATTCCACCACACTACTTACATTTTGCATTTCTAGGCAGAAAGAACAATTTCGAAAATTATAAAAATCAGAGTAAAGCCACGCATATTTCTCATATAACGGTAACTTACAACATATCAAAATATATATTATTTTATTAAAATTCTTCGAATTCTTTAAAATTTGGTAGAAGATATACCACCGTAACGAAAATACATCTACCGTTAGAGCAGTTCCCATTGAAGGTTAGTTATGTTTGCTATTCTGTGATTTTTTAGCAATAACTGCAAAAAGATCTCGAAAACAGGCGTTTTGCCTATATGTCTTTGCTTATCATTCTCAGCCATCCAAAAATTAGTCTAAAAAACACTTTTTTAATAAAGTACGTTTTTTTTTTTTTGCAAACTAGTGAAATAGTTAAAGCGAAACTTAATGTGTACGGTAAATTAAAGTTTTGATTGTGTACTGATTTTTTATTTTTTTTTTGCAGAACTTAAAATATCCGGCGTAAGTTTTTAATTTAAGTTAACAACACTTTTTACAATGCAATAAAACCATTTCATCAAATGAAGGATGAACCCTACAAAATTGTGCCACTTTGAGAAGCTAATAACTTAACCAAAAATATTTTAAAATTCAAATGGTATGAGTAAACCATAACCTTAGTTTGAAGTATGAGAAATTTCATTTGCATTTGATGTATAGTTCATTTAAAAATGGTAATCGTGTGTGACAAATTACTTTGTAGGAGTTTAAGTGCGCGTGAAATTGCAAAAAAATTTAAAGTTTTGAATCGACACAAAAACGGCCGTTAGTACTAAAAAGCTTGACAACGGCGGTGAGCATGGCTAAAGCAAACAAAGTAAAACACGAAAACTACGCAGAAGTTTTAATTAAGCAAGATGCTTCTGAAAGCTGTAAATTAAAAACCAAGTTCAAGTTAAAAAAAAACCAAAAATATATTTTTCGGCAAGTCATTTCATTTTGTGACCGTCAAAGCAGCCATTTTGTCACATCGGGACCACTATTCTGATCGGATCTTGCGAGCTGCCATTATGCCAAGGTCACATTGGAGAGGTATAATGTAAATAGCATGAATTCTGCAGCCCGCGACTGCAATCCACCTAGAGCCGCATCCTATAGGAAAATATTGGTCATTCGGAAAAGGGATATTCAAAAAGATAGGTGGACTTGTAAAATATATTGGAAAATTCAAAACAAAAATCGATGGTGCTACCGTGCAAAAGATGATGGCGTGTGTGTGATGAAAAGTTCCATCACACGGGTGCACACAGTGAGTTTACACCAAGTTAGTTTACAAAAAGTAAATTAATTTCAATATAGTACCAAGTTTTAAGATTTTGAAAAGGGTTTAAACCCCGCAACCTCCCACTGGGGGCACAACTGTTCGATCACTTGCATATGGAGAAAAATCACAAATAATATTTTAGCCAGTGACCGAAAAGTACGAAAAGTATAGTTATTTTGATTTTTTCGGAACAAAAAATCATAGACAAGAATTCGTACAAAACTCGAATATATCGATATAATCTTTATGCTATATGCTATATAAATCTGATCTTATTTTTATTTAGAAGATATTTTGTTTTAATTCATTACGTAATCGTTATTTTGTGTTTGTTATTTTTTCGATCAAAAATAATCGCTACTCTTGTATTTACACTTTTTCGATAATAATAAACTCAAACAAATTTTTCGGCAATGACCATCGAAAAGAATATTAAACTTTGAAATCCAAGAATAGCGATTATTTTTGATTGGAAAAATACCAAAATAATGATAAAACTTGATCAAAGAAATAAACATCCAAAATTAAGGATTATTTTTGACCAAAAATATAAACATTATAAATGAACGCTTAAATCATGATATTTGTTATAAAAATTATAATCTTCTTTTATAAAAATATAATAAGTTTTACTAAGTATTTTCTGAGATACGGCTATTTGTTCTAAAATGCTCGGTGTCATGCTTATTTCCGAAAACTTTCAATCCCGTGTATTTTCTTAAATTTGAGGAAATTGTTTTTTAGAGTTACTGAAATGTCTCATTTTTAAAAACTGTTTTTAGAATTGTGTGCACTACGCTTCCTTATTCGATGCTTCTTTTTTATAACTTTCCTAATCTGAGATTTATATGCTTTTTTTAAACCACTATGCTTGTTGAAACTTTAATGTTCTTTAAATAAAATGCAGAGGTCCGTAAAACAAAACCAAAAATACAAATTTGTTAAATTTAAGCTCTAATTTCGAGTATGTATCGATTTTCTCATGTGAAATAAAAATAATTAAATTTTGCAGTACGTAGCAATAACTAAAAGGTTTTCAAAAAATGATCGATTAATGCTTGCACATTGCTTTCTTGCCCAATCTCATCTCACCGGATATGTAAAAAAAACGAAATTGCCATATTCCAAAGAAAATAGTCCAACAACAACTCCGTCAATAATGAATGACAATTTTGGTGGGGGTGTAATTCGATCATATTTTCAGTTGGATAAATTTGAAAAGTCGTTTTCAGCAAATAGATTGCGTTATCGGAATATTTTTTTTTATTAAATTATAAGATGCAACCTCTTGCGAAAAGATCTTGTATGTTTAGTATAAAATCTTAGGCTTGATAAACGAGATAGAAAAAATTTCCTTCAGCCTTATATGCTACTATTTTTTTACTTTAAAGCGAGTCATACTTAAAGAAACCTAAGAAGGAAGTGAGTTTCGGGCTGATTATGAAATTTACTAAGTAAAATTTGTGTGAAAAATTTGAATACCTCTAAAATATTTAAGCTAAGTATTCAGGTCTCAAAACAAAAACAAAAACATGCGTGAATCTAAGTTCGTGAGCCAGCAGAAAATCTTATATGCTGATTTTACAACGAAATAGAGAGGAGTAGTAATTAGTAGTAGTAGTATTACTAAACATAGAAGTAGAAATTAGTTAAAGTATTATTAGTAATTGGTGGCAGGAGTAGTAAAAATAATAGTAAAATTTGTAGAAATAGTAGTACTAAAACATAGGAGCAGTAGTAATTATTAGTAGCATTTACAAAAATAGTAATAGAAATTATTAAAAATACTGGTAGTAACTAGTAGTAGAATAAACAAAAATAGTAGCAGAAATTAGTAAAATAGTAGTAAAAATAGTAATAGTAATTAGGAGTAGCCTAATTAAAAGTAAAAGCAGAAACAGCATTAGTAAAAACAGGACTAGAAATTAGTAAAAATAGTAGTTGTAATTAGTAGCATTACTAAAAAGAGTAGTAGAAATTAGTAAAAATATTAGTATTAATTAATAGTAGCATAAGTAAAAATAGTCGGTAAAATTAGTAAGAAATAGTAGTAGTAATTGGTAGTAGCATTAGTAAAAGTAGTAGTAGGGAATTGAAAAAATAGTAGTAATTAGTAGTAGCAATAAAAAACAGTAGTAGTTATTAATAGTAGCATTACTGAAAACAGTAGCCGAAATTAGTAAAAATATTAGTAGTAATAAGTATTAGCATTAGCAAAAAAAGTAGTAGAAATTAGTAAAATAGTAGTAAAAATAGTAGTTGTAATTTGCAGTAGACTTAATAAAAATAAAATAGTAGCATTACTAAAAATAGTAGTAGTAGTTATAGCAATAAAAAATAGTAGTAGTTATTAACAGTAGCAGAAAATAGTAAAATTATTAGTAGTAATAAGTACTAGCATTAGAAAAAATAGTAGTAGAAATAAGTAAAATAGTAGTACAAATAGTAGTAGTATTTCGCAGTAGACTTAGCAAAAAATGAAATAGTAGCATTACTAAAAATAATAGTAGCAATTAATAATAGTATAAGTAAATATATTAGCAGAAATTAGTAAGAAATAGTAGTAGTAATAAGTTGTAGCATTAGTAAAAATAGTAGTGTGAACCTGCAAAAAATAATAGTGGTAATTAATAGTAGCAATAGTGAAAACTAGTAGTAGTAATCAGTAGCAGTGGAAATTAGTAGTAGCAATAGTAAAAATAGTAGTAGAAATTAAAATTCGTATTAAAAATCGTAGTAAAAATAAGTAAAAGTAGTAGTAGTAATAAGTAGTAGTGGCACTTGTAATAGTAGTGATACATCAGTATGTACATATGTGAAAAATAAATTCTCATCTCAAAATTTTTTAAATCAGTTCTCAGCTCTCAAGAAATAAATGCTCGTATATTTTTTTTCATCAAGAAAATTTACAGCAATTACAAAGTACTTTTTCAGGGCATAAATAATGGCAACTATTTCTTGTGATACTTCTTTAGAGCTGGATATTTAGCTTTAACGTGTAGCACATTATAGTTAATTGTTACGAAAAAACCACTATGCGCCCAAAAATGTAACACGCTGTACATGAATATAGTATGTACTTACCACATTCCCTTGTGGTATTTTCGGCGGGTAACTCAAATAGTGAAGAGATTATTACGAATTAAGGTTTTCCCCTTTTTAATGTCAACATACAACAATAACACACATAGGCCACTCAATTGTAATTTATTTCGGTTGCCTACTTAAATTTTCCACTAACAATAGCTAAGTATGTATAGCTAAGTTCTTCATCAGCAGAACGTAATCACAATCGTAAACGTAATCGCGATCGTAATCGCAGACAACCAGCTTTATCATTTAACTTAGCGAATGTCAATGGCGTTGTTGCCATCCATTCAATGGCTGTGAAGTTATAACTCACTCGCCAGCAAATCAATTGAGATTTATGGCTATCATTTTCAGAGCATCAATTCTTATTATATTTATTTGTGTAGCAAATACAACTTAATCCATTTCCACAGGCTACATTTTTTGGAATTTTATACTCGGTGGTGGCATTTATGTAACGCCCATAGTCTGCTATCTACTTAAGTAGATGTCTGGACGTAAAATATATGTGTATACTTTTGTACATATACGAGAAATTTTTCTTCTTGCCAACAATGGGGAATTTGTTCTTTGCTCAAGCAGAGCATCGTCCTAGTTGGTTTCATGTCATTCTTGTATTTAGTGCGTATGTAGTTGTGATGGTGTACTTTTTCCCATCGCCAAAAATTCACTACTTGTAGTTAGTTAAAATTCCCTGACAAATCTTTGGCGAGGGAACTCCATTGGCCGCATGTTCATTATGTTCAAATGCCCCATTTTGTCCTATTTAGAATGTATCGAATTTTCGTATTTTAATGAAGAAGTATTGCAATATTCTCTAAAGCATAGTTACAATTTTTGAAGTACCGCCGAAAGTTTACACAAGCTGCATACTGGTAGGACAATCTAGAATACCTTCAATAATTTGTAATATTTTTTTGGAAGAAAATAAGAGCAAGCTTAATTGTTCACATTAAAAATGAGTTTTGGTTTGCGATACAGTGGAATATGGCGAACGTGCGCCCTTAGGAATTAGGCAACTGCCCATTCGGATAGAGTGGGATCAGTGTAATTTTTTGTTACAGCGAAATCCGTGAAAAGAAGGGGCCGCAAGTAATCGTTATTTCGATTTTTACGAATAAAAAATCGCTACGAAGAATTCCCAATCGATAGTTTTTGTCTTTACTTTTTCGATCATATTTGATTGTTATTCCTGGATTATTATTTTGTCGATAAAGTTTGATAGTTTTTTTTTATTTTTATTTCAAATGTGATCGATGTTTTGTGATTTTTATTTTATCGATTAAGTTTCCTCGTTATTTTTTAACTGTTATTTTCTCAATCAAATTTTATCGATATTTTTTTATTTTTATTTTTTTTTAATCGAAAATAATCGTTATTCTTGGATTTAAATTTTTCAGATCACGATGTGGTATTTACTTTTTCAATCATAAAAACTAAATCCTATTATTGGTGTTGTTGCTTTTAAATTAAATTAAATTTGTTTACATTTGTTATGATTACAAAATTGTGAATCGAAGAATAACGGTTATTTTTCCATCAAAAAACAAGGGATGAAAAATTATCAATCAAACACGATTGGAAAATTTTAAATCGAAGAATAACGATTAAGTTTTTATCGAAAAAATATATATCGCAAAATATCGATCAACTTGTATCGGAAAAATTTAAATCACAAAATAACGACTAAATTATGATTTTTTTTAGAGGTACGGTCCCTGTTACAAGATTTAATTAATTCCATGTCAAATCACCTAATTTGTTCAGAAGTTTTAGGACAAGCTTGTACCAATCGAAAAAAATTTAAAAAAATATGCGTTGCCAAAAGTTATGAAAACTTGGCAATTTAGCTATTTTTCGAAAACTATTAAAGCCACAAAAACGTGTACACAAAGTTGTGTAATTGAAATTATCTTTTATTTTTTCAAAATTCATATACCGCCAAACTGTATCAAATGTTACAGCATTTAACCCACTAAGTATAATTTTGAAAATCATAGAAACCCATCCGCTATTTTTCGACAGCTCACACAATCGATATTTAATGATAGAATGAAGAAAATTCGCTAAAATTTCTTATCTCACTTATTTCAGTGGATAAAGAAACACGAGATTGCCGCAGGCGGTGCGTCCCGGGTTCAAATCCTGTCCGAGGCAAATAACATCAAAAATTCCAAAAAAAAATTTATATTTCTCTAATAGCAATCGCCTCTCGGTAGGCAATTGAAAACCTCCGAGTTCATTTCAGCCACGAAAAAACTTCTCACAAAAATCATTTTGCCGTTCCGAGTCGGCGTAGAACATAAAAATTCACATAGCAAATTGTAGAAGAAGTTCGGAAAATTTTGGAAAATACCAAAAACTTTTATTTCATTTGCTTCAGAATAAATCAGAGCACTCAAATTTTGATATACTGGCCAAAATTATGGCGAATTTATAGAAGATGGTGGAACAGCCGATTTAATTTTTTCACTTTTAAATTCGCCTTTCTTTTATGTAGGGATCATCAAAATTAATATTTGTTTGAAATAAAACTGTCGATTTTATGCTAACAAATTGTTTACACTGACGATTAAAATCGGTCGCATGGTTGGTGACGTTTTAAAATATTAGCAGTGTTTTTCACGTAAATTTTTTTCTTTGTTCTTTTTTTTTGTTAATTTTATGCAAATCTATAGTTTACGCTATAATGAAAACCATTTAAACGAATGTTCCAAACTTCATAGTCAATTTATAAAAACTCAAAAAAAAGATGCATCAAAATCTTAAAATTTTTTGGATGGATGTTTCAAAATTTTTTGGATACGTTGTTTAACAGCCTTTTTAAGTTAAGTGTAATAAAGTGTGTGCATAAAATGGCTTTTTATAGCTTTTTTTTCTTTTGGCCTTGAAAACAACTAGTCGACTAAACGTTAATTTTCAGTTTTTCGACTAGTTGCTTTCTTTCACTAAATTATTGTTCTTCATGTGTGCTTGAATGATTGTGCCTATTGGCGAAGCTCGTTTTCAACTGTAATGAAGTTTTTATGCATTTATTGTGATAAGCTGTCACTATACGAATAATTTCGGTTAGTCGATTTTCAGACAACTCGATGGTGCATAGTCGAATAGTCGGATAGTTGATTTTAAGTAAGAGCTCTAATTGTAAAAAGGTCACCAATCGGCCGGTCTTGCTCGACACTGTATGTTTGTTTGCATTATATTTTCTCAATAAATTCGCCTTAGACTTAGTTAGACAATTGCCACAGAAAACAACAAAACATGCATGTAATAGCTTACGCATAATATTGGCGACTGGATTTCATCCAATGCGGCGGCATCGATTTCCAACGGTCGCCGGATAATTTCGCTTACTTTAATACAATTGAAGCGGCTGCAAACGAAATTCTGATTGTGTTGCTACTATCCGCAGCGAAAGTTAGCGTGAACGTTGTTAAAAAAAGACATTAATATAAAAGATATGAAAGCTAATATCAAAAAGATTTGCTAAAATAATAATAAAAACTATTTGTATTTAAACCAGACTTTGCATGTAATGTAATTATTATTTTTAAACAACATCAAATTCGATTACATTTTATTTTATTTCGATACATTAAAATAAGAAAGCAATGCAATTACTCTGATTTTCTTTAAGTGTAGCCGCTGGCGTCGGCGATAGATCTATCTCGGCGAATGACCGTCGGGCGAAGTTCGTTGTACGTTTTGGTTGTACGCATTCTCATATGTATATGCCAATGGTGTCTGTGTGCGTAATTTTATAAGCAAGGCGAATTCATATAAGGTGAAGGTGATGTAACAGCTGATTGAATTCGCTTGGTGAACGTTAAGTCAAAATGATGATTTTGTTGTAAGTCGTACTGTGTTAGTGTAAATCTTTATTTTTGTACGTATAACACCACATGTTATGAATTCGCTTTGGCTATAAGTTTGTTGAATGAATTCGCTGTTGGGTTTTCCACCATCTTACTGAATACGCCTTGGCTAAAATCAGATAAATGAATACGTCAATTTTAAAAATTTGAAAGATTTTCCAATTTTTGAGTAAATGTGTCCAAGATACATATTTTTTAAATAGTATACATTTTGATATTTCTAAAACTACAAAAACCTTTCCATTGGCTATTAACAAGAACATGAGACGGGAAATATACAATATACATATGTATGTACATAAAACTCGGTTTCACCAGAATTTGGTTTATTTTTAATCTAAATATATGATATCATTTCGTTCTCCCTGTAAATATTTTACACTTAAAATAAGAGCATTGTCATTCCTCTGTTGATGTACATCTTTTTTTTTTTTTTATTGACTATAAATTGAGATGTTCGAGTAAGTAAATGCTACACTTAATTTTCATATACATCTATACATATTTTTGCGCCTACATACATATATATTTATGAGAATAATTTTATGCACCGATGTGGCATTATATCAAAAAAGGTGTCATAAAATTATGACAACAGGTGGAAAAAAGTACAAAGTACAAAGGTATAAATGTTTATGGAAAAATTTAGTCACACGCGTGTCATAAATATTAAAAAATCTCGCCAGTGGGTGTATAGATATTTACATGTATGAAATTAATATATGTCCAATCATCTGTACAAATCCACACAAGCACACTCATCACGCTTTCTTCAATAACTCAATTGCCCGCAAGCTGCTTTCATATTTCTGTGACATCAGCATTATCGGGAATGAATAAAGCGAAATTGTGTCATATTTACATACATGGTAAATATGTGCGAAGGATTGGCTACCCACTCAGCAAAAGCCATTTTAAATTTATTTACTGTGGTTCTTAAATAGGGCTTGAGAAATGTTTGACGTGCCGATTTACGGATGTCTCATAAATATATCCACAATTATAAATTTTGTGATTAAGGAAACTTATAGGGAGGATTCGTAATGTTTTGCATCGTTATATTTCGCGATGAAGTAGGTAAGTGAGTAATTTACACAACATCAGTTTTAACCCGATTCTAACTAAAAATTAGAAATAAAAAGTTTATTATTGTTGAACAAATTTGCCTAATTTTTGTATTATTTGAGTGTGGACTTGGGAGTCTTCTTATATAATTAGGTCGACTTTAAAAAAACAACGAAAAACATACATCAAAGAAATGAAGAATAGGTGGCACTGGTGAAGATGTCGTGTCGCTATTTTTTCACATGACTGTATTTTCAGAATTAGGCCATTTATGCAATTTTTCGAGACATCTGGTTTTGTGGAAAGTATAAGACAATTAAACGGATATCCATTATTTTTCCATCGTACGTATATGGCGTTAAAAAAAACTCCTACAGTTTTTCACGCGCAATTTCGGTTTCGTCGATTCCATTCCAGTAATTTTGATGTCAAAGATGCACCACGCTCTGGCAGACCAGTTGTGGAAAATATCGACAAAATAATGGAAATCGTAGAGTCTATCAATCATGTAAGCGCTATTTCGATTGCTCAGGAGCGAAGCATTGCACAAAAGCAGTTTAAATAAGGCTGGATGCAAAAAGAAGCTCGATGGATGGGCGCCCCACGGATGGTTAGCGGTCGTGATCGAATCGCGGTGAGCCGACGCAAACGTTGGCCAAGCCAGGATTGATGGTCAGGAAGGTTTCGCTATGTGTTTGATTGGATTGGAAGGAAATAATTGACTATGTGTTGCTCCCCTACGCCCAAACTGTTAATTCGGACTTGTACTTTCAATAATCGGACGGTCGGAAGAAAGTAATCGCCCAGAAGCGGCCAGCTTCAGGCAATAGGAGAGGAATTGTGTTCCATCAGCACGACGCCAGGTCACACACATCGATAGTGACTCGCCAGAAGTTCCGGGAGCTTCTGATGAATCCACTTTATAGGTACCAAGTAATTATTACCAATTCATGTCTATGGCGAATGATTTTGCTGATGAAAAATTCGCGTCAAGAGAAGCTTGTGAAAACAGACTGTCTGAGGTCTTTGCCAGTAGGAACGAGGATTTCAAAATGGCAACAAGTTATTGTACAAAACGGTGTATGTTTGACCCAAATCGGATCATTCTAACTATGCTAAATAAAACCATCAGTTTCATACAAAAATAAAGGATTTCCTTTTACTTGACCTTATATTTTTACCAATTCAAACTATATGCATATATTCATTCTGAGTGAAATCCAGACGTCATATTGCTTATAACATAGTGAGGATAAAATATTGCTCTGCATATCAGAAAATGTTCAATCAAAATCTATTAAGCTGTTTTGAAAATTATAGTGTCCCGTTTTCGAATAAAGACACAGATATAGTAAAATTTCTAGTTTAAGAAAATCTATGTACATATTCACAACCTTTGTCATTCACTGCAGATCTCTGGTAGATGTTGGAAAATAGTACACCAGATTGGATCAAAGCTTTTATCTAGCAATTTGTCCGATTTCTTTAATTGAGCAGTTCACTTATCACACCAGTGCAGTGCTGCAGAAGGTTTGTTTTATTTTTTTCCTTCAATTTTTCCTTCAAGATTTTTGTACATTGAAGTCTTTGCGACGGTGAATACGGCAGACGTTGAAACCATGCGCTGTATGAGCCTTACCGCGACTTAAGATTCAGAATCAGCGGATAAGCTAAAAAATAGGCCCTTGTTTTCGCCAACGTTTACCGTACAACGTGCGATAAAACATCGAGGTCGTTCAATGTTGTCCAGCAAAAAACGAACAGCATAAATGATCGCAAGTTTATTCCATCGTCTTCAAAGCAATAATTGAGTTGAAAGAGATAATGTCTTAAAAGCTCAACGACTGCTACATAACCATAAAAATTTGATAAAAACCTTTAAAACCGCAATAAAGTACTGGCTTCAAGAGGATTGTGCCATCGTTATCCACGCTGATCGGACTCCGCGTGGCGAACAAGGACGACGCTATAATATACCAACAATTAATGAAATTGCTATCGTGGTGAGTGGTGATCAGTTCTATTCATAATTTGTGTTATTATTTAATAAAGAACAGTCAGTATACTATTGTATTTGATACTACGCTCATCAAACCACCTTCGGAGAATTGTAGATGGCCACATTCTTATTTGGTTGAAAGAAAATTATGTGTTCTAACCAAATGGATAAGATTTATTAACGTCAGATAAAAATTTTCACGACACCATGGTCAAAATCACGATGCTTGGTTCCTGTAGAGCACGCAATCTTACCTTACATGTAAAATGGAAAGTGTACAAGCTGTTGGTTCGGGAATGGAATTTTAAATTTTCAAAACGGGTTAAATCTTTGATTATACTGGCACAAATTATGCCATTTATTTTCTACTCCTACACTTATTTCTGTTTTTTATTCTGCACTTTGTTTTCTCTTTGTATTGTAACAATCAGTAACGGATTTAAAGGTCACCGAGAGAGACATTGCTGACTGGGTCCCTGCAGAGGGAGTGCCCCAGGGATCTACGGTACCTTCAGCAACATTTTTAATTATGAAATTGATCAATTAATATGTAATCTCAATTGTCGCTTAAAGGATAATTGCCACTAGAGTATGAAATCATAAGGGAAGCAGCGTCTGGAAAAGATGAATACCCGGTCGTTACAATTCGCTATGAATTGGTTGTATTTTCTCAATTTATTATGGTGGCATTCGATACTCAGTTTTCGTTTCGTTTTGAACACTGTACAAGTTCAATGGCAAGAAAATAACTTTATTTGATAATAGCGTAGAGATGCGTTTCAACTGCTTTGAAAAAATTGAAAGACTTGAAAAACGAAAACACGTGCGACAATTTTGTACTCAAGGCGAAACACAAACGCATGAAAGACATCGAGCCAGTTACTAAGAAGTTTTATATAAAGTGAGTAATGAATTGCAAGAACGCGCGGGAGGATTTCGAGATGTTGACAATATTTCCGGTTTTCTGAAGCCTGAGAGTCTATGGATTCTATTATAAGAAAACAATTTGCAAACTAGTGTTAGCTCATTAATGGAAAAATACTCGGAATTCTTTAATACAGATTGTAAATATGAACTCTTTGAAAATAGTTAAAGAATATCGTCGACCCCTTTTAGCCGAGAATACCATAAATAATTTTTGTATGCTTTGCATTGAAAGAACAGTAGTAGAGATCAGTGAATTTAGATTATGATAAGAAAAAGAATTTAGATGAGAATTAAGTGAGAATGGACATTGTGTAGCGTTAAAATAAACTGGGTTTCTGCAAAACATAACACTGGGCCCAGGGCCGAATTAAAAATGTGGGGGCCCTCTTTTATATCTATCTATAAAGAAAACCAAACACATTTTCACTGCCGACCATATAAAAGATCTCATAGTTCAATTATAAAAAAGAACACCTTTTTATGACTAAAAATACTATTTCGAAGCAAATCACATTCAAACTGTCAACATGAATAATGTATGATAATCATAGAACCTGGCTATATGGAGTTTTCAGCTTGCTTTAGACAAGGGTAGGCCCTATTAATATTTATTATAGAAATTTGCCGTTAAATTTTGTAGGTTGAACAATCCTTATGTTATGTCATGACCGTGTCTGTGCGAAATGGACGATTACGGAGGGTCTGACATTTTATATTCGATAAATGAAAATTATGGAATTTCCTTGGGCCACCCGTGCCTAAGGCGAACTGAAAACATATATGTAGTCACTAACGCAGCTGCTTGAACACAACTAATTTTTTATTATTCAAAAGTTTGTTAATGTAAGTAAGGTTATAATAGTTATGATTCGATTATTTTTTAATAATCAAACTTGCATTGTATTTTTATGGCAAGGTTAACTCAGTTACAATGCGGGTGAGTGAGGATATTTTTTACGAATGACATTACAAAAATAAAATTGAAGCTCTTGAAAAGCTAATTTTAGACGTTGCCCTAAATCCGGCCCTGACTGGGCCCCACTCAGAATTGCTGCCTGGGCCCTTTTCTTCATATCCACCAATGGTAACAATTTAACACATACTTGTATTGACTAACAACCAACACTTCAGTTAAATTTCAGTTAGGCATTTTTCGACGGTTTTCCAGTTCTACGTACAATCAAATAATTTGAATTGCCAACCTGGTTTCATTTCATCCATGCGCTTGATCAACGTAAAGTTAAGCAAATTCATTGATTCAGTACGCAAAATCCATTTGACCAATTTGTGTTTACTGGTATAAATAGATAAATATATTTATTGCGCTACATATTTCATGTACTCATCCCTTACCTGCTCGACGATTTTTTGCGTGCCTTTATTATCACCTTCATTTTCGCTTTCATTGTGCTCGTGTTTTATTTTATGACATAAATATTTTGTATAACTTTTTTTTCGTTTTATTTTTACACGCATCATTATTTGCAAAATTGCTGTCAGAGAGAGAGAGAGAGAGGTGGGATACTTAATAGATAGATGATGGGTAGCCGCTGAGAACACAAACAGAAATAAAAAAAGTAATTTTTCCGCTAATTTGCTTAACAAAAAAATTACAACAGAAATGATTGCATTAATGAAATTTGATTAACTTCAAAACTCTTTCATGAACGCTTGCTATGACATATTAGACATATTTTGAATAATCAAATTTAAATTAAATGCATTAGTGATTTGAAAATTTATACACTCTAATGTAATGGAAATGTATGAACTTGCATGGAACTTAATTAAAATTTGGATGTCGCTAAGGAGGTGTGGAGGGCGAAGCGGAGTATGCGATATATTACATCGGTACTGCAAAGAGCCGACAATTTTATAGCCACATAATTTATGTTCTTATAGCGAAAGGAGAAGACATTAATTTACAAAACAAAAAACTGACGCATGAAAAATTTCAAGTTCAAGACAAGTTCAAGGGAGCGTTCGCCGATAAAGCTCATTAACCATAGAAGCGCCATTCATATTTTTTCGACCATAAAGCCCAAACGCACGGGAAGAATTGCGTGTAGCAATAAAATCGACGTACTCTTTTATTTTCTTTTAAATGTATACTCCTTTTGTATTATTTAAATACTTCAAATAAAATTCAAAAAAAAAATTAATCAAAAAATATTTAGTTATATTTATAATTTTTCAATCACTTTGAATTTAAAAATCATGCATCGCATTCGCAAAAAAATGAAGTCGACTCTAAAGTTAGAAGTAATTTTTTGGCATCATTTTTAATGGAATATCTGCCACATATAGCTACGACAAATTAAAAGGTCCGCTTTATCTCGACTATGACTAGGCGGCATTGTGTCTAACTGCACAAAGGTTGTTAGATCTAAGCTAAGTCGGATTATCATTAATATAGGGTGAAAAATACAAATTTTCTCTACCAGTGCCATCTAGCGAATTCAATATTTAGATGTACTTCTCACGCAACCCCATTATCCGTATCTAATTTCATCAAAAGCGGACCTAAAATGGGGATTTACTGAATAACTCGCTCCGTCAAAGTTAAAATTTATCTGAATAACTCGCCGCTAGCGCCACCTAGCGCATGTATTTTTCAAAAAAGTATTTTTTATTGCGTCATGTTATCTTTCTAATATCATCAATATTGGACCATACATACGAATTTTTTTTAATATTTCGACTCAGGCGCCACCTAACGGATTAAAATATAATCTATGTCCGTGCCACTGTTCTAAGAAATAGGCTGTCCAAATTTGATTCGAGCCAAGTTGTAGCAAAGAAAACGGCTACATTTTTAGAAAAATAAGTTAGCAAAACTAACTCTTATCAGTACTAAATAACGGGTTTTTCAATAGGGACGCTACAAAAGTAGACCGATAGTGACAGCAAACGACGCCATATTTGTCCCGTCCTTCCGACATTTCTCTTCAGTAAGGTATGCCATTTCATCATGGAAAGATATACGATCCAACAACGAGTCGAAATTATTAAAATTTCCTACCGAAATTCGGAGTCAATGGCCTCAACATTAAGAGCGCTACATCCAATTTATGGTCGTCGTAATCGTCCTGTAAGATCAACAATTGAGCGTCTAGTGGAAAAATTTGAATCCACAGGCACAGCAAAATGTTCCCGCGCCAATGAAACAAAGAAGTGCCCGTAGTGTCGAGAATATTGAGGAAGACCCAAATCAGTCTCTCACACGTCGGAATGAAAATTAATTGGCAAATTAATCCCAAATATATATGTTGTTTGTCAGCGATATTTAAAAATTCTAATTATTGGGAAGATTTTAAGCATTTATTGCTCTAATCTGTTTTCAACTAGTTTAGTAAATTTTGTATTGAAAATTTTCTATTTAAAAACTACTTAGATAAACAAATCGAAAACGATCAAAATGAAACCGATCTGCTCTCGATTCCACTTCACCGCATGCGCAGTTTTATTCGAAAATCAATTGCCTCAGAACACCGAAATAGCATTTCGAGAAACATAAATTATTGGCAACAGCAGCTTAAAATTATTCGAAAACTTTTCGAACTTAGTCGGAATTAAGAACATTACCACGAAAACGACTTGGAATTGCATAAATTTTAGTGTTCAAACCTAATGCAGAACAGGCCTGATTGTTAAATTAATGAAAATACCACAATGGTTTAACAAAAAATAAAACTTTAAAACAATTGGAAAAGTTACACAAATCCCAAACATACGTCAAATTGCAGTGCAGCATTGTTATTATGACAAAATTTCAGCACTTATAGTCCTGCCATTTTGAGAACTTTGCATGCAACGCATGCGATACTGTAACGTACGACAGTCGCTCTTCATTCTACTTTTGGTGCATTCGGAAGGTCGCGGCGATCCACTCATGTGTGCGACTATGACTACGACTAGGAGCAAATACCTAAACGAGGCACTATGGCGCCTTTGCATCCGAAAGAAAAATGACTAGGCTTTAAAAAAAATGTTTTAAAATTCATATAAACTTACGCCAACGTAAACAAGGAAATCTCCACGTCGGAAAGCTGCAATCGCAAAGGACAGCTACAAACTTCCCTACTCTCACACCAGCTCATTAAGAGCACTCCCCAACAAGTCGGAATTCGCGAGAATTGGGAGCACACTACTCTGTCCCTACTTACCGCCGCTGAAGAAGTCATTGGCTTTCAACGACCCTGAAAAAACGACTGATATAATGAGAAATCCCGCGCCGCTAAGGAAAGTAAAGTTGCTTCCTATTGGACCACACTACGATCGGGCGCAACGCGAGCTGTATGAGAACGCTACTGGGAGTTGAGAAAGGAAGAGCGACATATTGTGCACAGAAAGACGAGAGAGGCCGAAATTCGTCAGTGCGAAGATACCAAAAAAGTGCCCGGCAATTTCACCAAATGGAGCGACGACTTACGGATGGTTTTAAGACCGATGTTCAAAGCATACCTAACTGGTGGAGGGGACACTTCTCCACGTTAGTAAATCGTGACAGTGAAAGCGTTATCACCCGACATCGACGAAGTCCGACTAGCAATAACGCCGTTACCAAAGCCGCAGGCGCTGATGGGTTACCAGCTAAGCTATTTAAGCATGGAGGTGAAAAGCAGATAAGGTGCACGCGCCTGCTCATTTCCAGAAAATGTTCGGGCGAATGCATGCCCAACGAACTGAATGGACCTTAGCAGTGTGGTTTTAGGCCTGCTAAATCTACCATCGATAAAATATTGGAAAATAGCCGTGAGTAGAGATCGATTTTAAATCAGCTTTCTACAGTACGAGAAGAAGATGCGCATATGCCGCGATGCCTGAATTTGGTATTCCTGCAAAACTAATACGGCTAGGTAAAATTACGCTGAGCAACACCGCGAGCTCAGTCAGGATTGTGAAAGGCCTCTTCGAGCCGTTTGATACCAAACGAAGTTTCAGTCTGGGTAACTTTCTGTCGTGTGATTTCTTGAACCTAATGCTGGAAAAGATAATTTGATGAAGCCAAGCGAATAGGTCGGGAGGTAAACGAGGGCTAAACGAAATACCTCCTGTCATCAAATAAGCAGCCAGTGTATTTGGACTTCGTTTATCTTGGGACCAGCATTGCCACCAACAATAATGTCAGCTTCGAAATCCAACGAAGAATCTCTTATACCAACAAGAGCTAGTTTGGGATGATTAGGCTAGTGAGTAGTAAAGCCCTCTATTTATGACTTTAAGTCGATTCTGATGGCATATAGCTTTAGGACAGACTTTGCTTACTGCTATAAGCGGCCTTCATTAAAGAGCAAATGCGACGGCTCTACTAAAAGATAAAACATTAATTATACAATCGGCTAAGAAGAATAATTAATTTAGAAATCACATTTATTTGCCTGTACCAAACACAAGCAGCCTGTGGCTAATGTCTAAAATCAATTCGAAATGATCCAAATATTTTCAATTAAATGCGCCTACGATGAAACAAAATCTGTTAGTAGTTAATTAAAATGAATTACTGTAACGCTATAAGCCTACCTAAACAAACAAAAGCGACCGAGATGATTTGCTGGCCTATTTAGAAAGATAGTAGTTATGTAATAAGTGTAATTATTTATATGCATATATTTACATATAAACATACAAAATAGGTATAGATTAATGTCCACATGAGTGTTTGGATTGTCGATATTTTTGCTTGTGGGCATACTTAAAATATATCCTTCAATACTGCCAACGCAGACCGATACAAGAAAGTTGCTTATGCTTAGCAAATGCCAACGGAATGGAATATCGAAGAATATCAAAAATTGCAAAGTAAGTGGGAAAACCACAAGAAATTTGAATGAGCATTAATGGAAAGAGGGAGGCGGGTGGATGTAAATGTTTATATTTGATTGACATAAATGACATTAAAAATGTGATGAGTATGGGGTATATGCTGATATTTACGCTGCATTTACTCGAATGTATAAGTAGAAAAGCGAATGCCTTTAAGTTCTTTGCTAAGCTAAATTGAGCTTAACCAAACAGGAAGCGCTTTACATAAACGTTGTATGTAAGTGAACATGAATTGCATTTTATGAAGAGCCAGCCAATCGACGTTATCGATGTTTTGCATACACATCCCTTAATGCTTAATATAAAACTAAATATCTACCAGAGATACATGCGTGGGTGCCTAGGGATGGTAACCTCGGTTTTTTTTGAGCACTTACCAACAATTCCGGAATTTTCGGGATTTGCAATCTATTCATTCTTTCCGGAATTGAAGCTAGATAAATCCTCTATATTTAGTTGTAAATATTTCATTGAGTATCGTTTCTGTAATTTTTTCTCATAGAGCTGTATAATAAGACTAAATATTTGTGATTTATTTATGAATTATATTTCAACTACTTTTTTTTCTTAATAATAGATAAATTCGACAAACGCCAAAACGTTTTGATCAAATTTTTTAGAAATATTTCTGGTACATTTTGTAGCTCATTCAATTGAGGTATACACACCACGAAATATATGTATATGTATAGCATACTAAATCACAACACGATGCGGAGAAAAGAAGATGACGACAAAAGCACTTCCGTTACTTCGTATTTGACTCGTTTGAAGAAGTGACGTCAGAAATTGCTCTTAAAGAGTTGATTTCTCTGACTTTTTAATGATTTTTACAAAAAGTTAAACACAGAATAATAAATGTTAAAGCTTTGTATTGTAGCAGTTGCAGTGAAAATAAAACGTCCAAGCGCAGTTATCACCTTCCTTTTCTCGCTATTCTAGTTTTCTATCATTCTTGAAATCACTTAATGTGTGAACGTGTAGTTCTCAATCAATTTATAGTTTTGTATGCTTGAATAGGGTATTACTAAGTTATCGTATCCGTATACTGAGTTTATGTCATTGTGGATAAATACAAGTGAAAAATTTTAGCCCATATACGTCAAAATTCGGCGCAGCTAAAATCACCTCACCATTCTCGTATCATTGACTGAGCGAATTTCTATGTTTGACAGTTAATAATGGCCATTTGTGACATTTAATATCAGCCGCCGCCATCTTTAATTTAGAAGACTTCTCACTTGCATTCATTCAAAATGGTTCATGTGTTTCCAGGTACTGTTATAATTATTTTAGAGGCAAAATCCGAGTGTATTGTGCGAAATAAGTAAAGCATTCAAGTAAAAAACATTTATCTGGCGTGTTTACTTTTAATAGTGCTTGGATCAAACTTGTTGTGGCGGTAGGTAAGTTTATCACGTCACCGATTACTTTTTTGTTAATTTTTTCAACATCTCTCGCATATTGAATTTTTGACATTAACATAAACTCTGCAACAGTGCCTCTATATATACGCTAAACAACCGTTTTTGTCATCTTATAATGGCCCCAGAGCCGCCTAATCTCGGATCGAACAGATTCAAAAACTCAACAAAACCGAAACTTGGAGCGCATATCCCAAACTACCTACAATACAACTTCCAAATCCTAAACATATCACAATTGCAGCTACAGACAGTGAAAATCCGCTTTCAAAGTTTTACCGTCTTTCGCATTGAAACTGATAAGGAAAAAAATTGTATCAATAAATGAGCTCAGAAATGGCAACCTCTTGCTGCTTTTCAAAAATGAAACCATACCGGAAGAATTACAAAAGGTCATATATAGTCCTGTTAATATTATAAATGGGAAATTTTGTGTGCGAGTTATTGGCCAAAAAAGCTGGACGGATTTTTATAAAATTTAGCACATATATACATTATACCCTACATTAACATACAGGCTATATTTTAAATAGAGTTGCCACCTGCTAAAAATGTTATAGTTATTTAAATAAAGTTACAGACATTAAGTTAAATTACATATTGCTAAATGATAACTAGGCAGAGCTCGATATGATTTGGAACATATAGAATCAAATCTTGCAAGGGACTTGCCACCTGTTTCAAAGTTAAACAATTAAAAACAGGAATTAAATCATATATTGGCATATGGGTATCAAATGGAAGAGGATTGCTAAAACTTAATTTCCTAAATATTTTAAAATAAGGTTGCCACCGTTTTATGTTCAAATTAAGCTAACTTAAAAAAATAAATAACATTTTACAATAAGAGTGCTAAACTAAAAGTTTTATAAAAGCTAAATTTTAAAAATTATTTTGAGAGAGTGGCAACCTGTTAAAAAATTAATTGAAATTTTTATAAGTTAAACCATATATTCAAATACGCGTATCAACTGAAATAAGTTGAAGGAAATTTTATTTTGAAAATACTTTTGAGAGGGTTGCCACCTGCTTAAAAGGGCAAAGTAAATTAAATTATTAAGTTAAAGGAAGTATCACGTAATGGGATTGAATGGAAGTAGGCTTAAAAAAAATTAATTATGAAAATATTTTTAAGGAGTGTTGCCACATGTTGAAAAACATTCATTCTTTAATATATAAGCTCAAGTATATGAGTATTACTCTGACCTCAAAAAGTTTATACGAAAATCAGTTTGATGGAATTTTCCACCTTTTAAATACCGTTAACTCAATTTAATTGGTAAGGTAACGGCAATTCTACGATAATAGCGTCAAAGCAAAAATGTTTAAGGAAGCTATTTTAGAGAAATATATTCGTAGATTAGAAAATTTAAATTCAACTAAATTTTTTAAGATAAATTACAATAGTGGATTAAACTGACAGAGGTTTAACAAAGCTTTATGTGGAAAATACCTTTGATGGGAGGTTCCACTTATTTAATTGAGGAAACTAATTGAAATTATTAAATTAAAGAAAATAGCATGGCATAGAATTTAACGAAAGTGGACCTAAAAACCTTAATCATGAAAAAGATTTTAAAAAGTGTTGCCACATGTTTAAAAACATTAATATAATATAATTTCTAAGTTTACTGAAATATAACAGTATTGCTTCGAGACAAAGAGTTTATAAGAATTTAAGTTTATAAGTTTGAAGAGGGATGCCATATTATATAGACCATTGATTCAAATTAATTGGTAAGGCAAAGGGTATTCTTTTTTACTGGTATCAAACAAAAAAAAAGGTTAAATGAAGCTTTTAACATAAACTTTTTTGAGAGTTGCCAACTGTTTAAGAAATGAAATTCAGCAAAGTTTATTAAATAGTTGAAGAATTATAATACTGGTTTTAACTGATATAAGTTTAGGAAAACTTAGTCTCGGAAAATTTTTGAGAAGTTGCCAACAGTTTGAAAATTGAATACAAATTTATTAGCTAATAAAGTTAGTGAGAAAAGACATATCACATATATGTACATAGATATATTTATTTACATAAAAACAGAGTTGCCACTTTTACAATATTAAAGAAATTTTTGTTTAATAATTTTAAATTATTATGAAATACAGTTTCAGTTTAAATTTTTCAATATAATTTGCACCCTTAAAATTACCTAATTTATTAGTCCTATAAACAAAGTTATTTAAAAAATGTTAATGAAATGTAAAAAGTTTATATTATTAAGAAACATATTGAATTTTTTGTCATATTTTATTTTAACAATAATTTTTGATTGTTCAGAATTCATGCTAGGAACATCATCGATTTTCCAAAAAAAAAAAAATGTTCATCAAATTTGAACTCCCCTTAAAATATAAGGAAATTTTCAAAGAGGTGTTTTATGTAGTTTCTGAGAAAAAATATTAAGTTTACGCGAAACCCTCTCCTGCAAATTTCCTTTAGGTTGCCAGATCACTGCAGCGTCTTCCAGACTAAGATCTCAGCTATCATGGAAGCGGTGAATAAGATAGGGACCGGGATTATACGAAGAGACATCTCCATTTTTAGTGACAGCCTGGCAGCAATCAGAGCTTTGAGGTCCTTCACGTTTAACTCGAACATCGCGCTGGACTGCCGCCGATCTCTACAGGAGATGGCTAAGCAGAACAGACTGTACCTCATTTGGGTCCCTGGTCACCGGGACATAGAGGGAAACTGCATGGCAGATGAACTTGCAAGACAAGGTACGACCAAGCAGATTCTGCAGGATAAAGAACGCATTGGTATGCCGTTTGGCACTTGCAAACTGCTACTCAGAGATTGTACATATAAACAAGCTGACAATAGATGGAGGCAAAATACGACCTGTCGAACCTCAAAGCAGACGTGGCCTAAATGGGATCGGACACGATCGCGCAGCGTTCTCTCTCTAAGAAGGGAAAACATTTCGAACGTGATCGGGGCTCTAACAGGGTACTGTCTGAGAGGTAAACATGCTGAAAGGTTGAGGGTGCCCTTCCGAAGATGCTGTAGGAGCTACAAGAATGGCGAGGAGGAGGAAATGATCTTGCATTTACTGTGTAAGTGTCCTGCACTGTGTAAAAGCAGAATGCGATATCTGGGATCACCGTTTCTGGATGACCTTAGTAAGGTTTCTAGCACCGAGGTAAATTGTCTGTTGAGGTTCATCATCAATGAGGCAAACTGGTTTGGTAAGAGGTAGTTTCTTCTTGGATGATACAAAAATTTTTCTTTGTGGCAACACAAATGGGCCTAAGTGAGCCGCTGCAGGCGGCTGCCACTCCAATCTAACCTAACCTATGTAAATTTGTGATTTTCCTCTGATTTTGTATTTTTTAATGTACGGCAACTTGCTGCAATCCTTTGAAACTTCATCAATATAACTAGATAAATATAAGGGCAAGGGTATAAGTAACGAAATTGATCTCGATGGTGATAATTAATGACAAATTTTTTAATGTGCAAAATTCCCCACAAAAAAAAGTAAGCTTCAACTTTTTTTATGACCCGACGATAGCTAAAGAACTTAACATAATTCAAATAAAAGCTACTATTTCTAGTTGATTGATATAACTTTTGGTCTAAAAAAAAAAAGAAAATATTAAGTTAAACTGTTCAAAGTATAGCTTTCGAATAACTCAAACATTCCTCCCCATCTGAGAACTATTTGCATAGTCAGCACCAGCTGTTGCCACACTCCTTGTTTTTTTTTCAGACTTTCGAAATTGCTTAGCTTTGCAGTTGAAAAAATTTACTTGTGGGCGGAATCTGTTTACGTTGGATTGCTTCCACTTCTCGCATTTCTTTGCGCAACTGTATGTGTGCATTTTCGAAATATTTATGTCCCTTTGCCTGCCAATTGCAAATGCAATTAGTGTACATACCAACACATAGACAAAGTTGGCATGCACGCTTGAGCTCATCAACAACAACAACAATAACCATAAACGTTTGCTCGCACAAGGCAGAATGAAGGCAAATGGAAGAATTTGGCAAAAGGCCAAAAAAATGCCAAAAGGCAGCTTGAAAAGTTTTCAAATGTCAAGCCAAGCATAGGACTAAGACAAAACGCTGCAAATAACATTTGTCAAAAAAAAAAACAAAAAAAAAACTGAAAATCAATTTACACAAAATATCCTCTTAGACACAAGCATACTAAGTAGTGGAGGAGTACTTTCTTTTTTTGTTTGTTTGTAATTTTTAATTTTCTAATGGCCTTCTGAAGAAATCATCTACTAAGGTCAGAAAAATCTGTCAAATAATTTACTCAGTAAGACTACAAGGCATGTTAAGTATTTGAAGAAACACACATATGTAGATTTGTGTGTATGTACGATTGTGTGTGTGTAATTAAGGCTTTTTAAATGATTTTCAATTTTTACTTTTTCTGCTCATACATCGAAAGCAAATCTGGCACAAAAAATGAAAAGACACGGTAAAGTATTGATTTTGAAACCTTCAAACAACTAAATTTTGTAAAGAACCATTCGATGGCTATGTGGAAGTTATGCAAAGCGCTTGAAAACATGAGGCAAATTTAGATAAGATTCGTACTCTCAGAGTTTATTCAGCAAATCAATGGAAAAATTGAAGGGCACCAAATCTGATGTAGAGATTGTAAACTCAGCGTCACGCTCATCATGCATTTTTCGCGAAAAAAACAAACGAAAAGAAGATATCAAACCATTCTTTAAATGAAGTAATGCACACTCTTCCTACCGAGATCGAATTAAGTATTATTTTTGATAAAATGCTAAACTGGAGTATGAAAACTATTAGACGAAAGTTTTAGCCGCCACAGTTGTATGGAGAGATTGTTCATTCTATCCTATTCCATAGAACCATTGATTGATGGCTGGCAAAATATAATGGTTATACAGATATCTTTCCATGTTAGTTAGGGGCTTATACTCAACTCCCTCTAATTTTTCTCTGATTGGCCTATGTTCTTAGTTGGCCTATGTTCTGTTACAAGATCAGACCGTTATAATGAAACTATTATACATTTATTATTAAAATTAATTTTATTTAGTAGTGCATATATTAAGTGAGCGATGTTTTGCTTTCCCACAAGGCCTCAAACGGTTCGACCATGGATCAATAGCGACACGCACAGTTTCTATTGGCATTGCCGACCTTACTCGACCCAAAGATTTATTGAGACTCTCCAAATTTATATGAGATATTCGACAGCCCATGTTCTACAACTCTAACCACAAACTGCAGTCCAATGGATCCAAATCTGGACTTCGAGACGTCCAATCATCTGCAGCTATGAAAACAGGACTTTTAAGCCACTGCTGTGTGGTTTTTGCCTTATGTGCTGGAGCAGAATCATTCTGGAAGATCCAATGCTGCTCTCCATCGAAGAGAGTATTGCTTATCTGCTTCGCAGGCCTTGTAAAAGATCCCACTGGTGAAATTTTGCCCCAGTTTTAACCAGAAGTGAAGAGGTGTAACGTCTTTACAGGAGACTCCCAGCAAACCATTACAGCAGCTGGATGGTGACCTCGCTGGATCTTTGGAATAACATTTTTTGCGTCTTTGGAAGTTTTTGCGTAGATTTTGATTATTAAAAACTTCTTAAATAGTGAAAATTTTCTCACCTGTCAAAACGGAGACCATTCACCACGTGCCACTGAAGAAGGCGCGTGCATCTGTTGAACCTAATTTGCTTCAAGCGCATTGTCAAATTTGCCAAAATTTTATAGATTTGCTCGAAAGCTGGAAACTTTAACTTAGGTGGTTTTTGTTATAGAATTAACTATATTTGTATAAAAAAGTAATTGAAATTAAAGAAGAAAAAAGTTAAAGGAGAGAGTTAGAGAGAGTTCATGATAGTTATTTTTAAATTTGCCAAATTTTTATAAATTTGCTAGAAAGCTGTAAACTTCAACTTTTGTTATATAACTAACTATATCTGTCAAAACAAACAATTGCAATTTAATAAAGAACGACAAAATTTTCAAAATATTTTGTCCCTAATTTTGTATGAAACTTCAAAACTCAATTCAAGTCAGGGTGCAAGAAGGAGCTTATTTACTCCAGGGTGGGTGTAAGTGGGGGTAGCGAGAAAATGTGGAGCTGAAGTTATTTTAGTGGTCATATCCGTTTTTAGAAATAGAACTAGTGGGTTTCACAACAATTTGTTTTTTTTCAGTAATTCTCGATTTGCATCTGCATTTCATAGCAGGCACATATTTATATTGTAATCATCAATATTTTCCGCTGGCGATATATAAATATTGCAAAAATTTAAGTGTACGGATGAATTGCAGCAGATGCCGCTAGTTGAACCCCGTCTAGTAGAATCACACACACTACTCCCACATTTAATCTCTACGTCATGGTCTTTGACATTTTCCTACATTAATAGAGAAACAAAAAAAAATTAACAGCACAACAGCCGAAGCTATACAAAATTTACATTCGCCCCTTATAGCCAGACGTCCTGCCTACCTTTTATGGTAATGGCAAGCGAGATCGCACGCAAATCCTTCCATCTACACTAGCCCATAGATGTACTATGTTTGCGTGTGTGTGTGTGTTTACGATCCAATGAATTTCAACATTGACGCTCACTTTTTTGTTCTTAGTTCCGCAACACCACTGCTAGTTGCCCACAAGCGTTTTGCTTGTTGCACAAACCCCTCCATGTCCGTCCATGTGTACTTATGTAGTGTGTATTTCAAAAAGTCCCCAGAATGCATAAACATGCACTGATGTTGAAGTTGACGTTACATCGAACAACTACTAAATATGTAGAATGAGACAAGCTGCAAGCTTTCGTAGATATCGCACACTAAATGCAAAAGAGTCACAATTCAAAAGTCCGATTCAGAAATTTAACTCATTTCTAGAGCAGATTGAGTTCAGGAAATTTATTAAAATAAAAAAACATCAGAGTTTTGGCACGAGTTTAGGACCATTTGAGAACAAGTTCTGTACCGTTTTGGCACAATTTTGGACTACATACTTCGGGACCATTTCAGGACCTTTCAGTAGTTCGGGAATAGTTCACCACAATAACTACTAATACTACGACTTCTACTACTACTACTTATTACTAATCCTACTACTACTACTACTACTGCTAGTTACTACCCCTACAAGTCCTAATTACTAGTACCACTACTGCTCCCACAAATTCTATTACTACTAATAATTACTACTACTACTACTACTACTACTACTACTACTACTACTACTACTACTACTACTACTACTACTACTACTACTACTACTACTCTTACTATTTCTACTAAAGCTACTAGTTATTACTGCTAGTATTTTTATTAATTTCTACTACTATTTTTTACCAATGCTACTACTAATTACTACTACTTTTTGAACTAATTTTTACTACTATTTTGACTAAAGGTACTTCTTATTACTACAACTGTTTTGAACAGGGAATACTACTACTACTTTTACTAATTCCTAATACTATTTATACTTGGGCTACAACTAATTACTACTACTGTTTTTACTAATTTTACTACTAATTTTACTAATGCTATTACTAATTACTGCTACTATTTAAACTGATTTCTTCTACTGTTTTTACTAATGCTACTACTAATTACTCCCACTATTTTTACTTTTTTCTACTACTATTTTTGTTTACGCTACTACTAACTACTACTATTTTTTACACATATTGCTACTACAATTATTATTAACGCATTTAGGTGTCCCCTTGTTTTTTAAGATAAGGAAGATAATTATGGAATAAAATAGTTTGCTTGAGCCCTCAATATACTTCATGAATTGCTGTTTGGAGAAATCTCATTTGAAAATTTATTAAGTAGTTGCACCTTTTTTGTAGTTAGACTTCAATAATAACAACCACATGTGTAGCCAAGTGCACACATCCACGCCAATGTTCATTAGCTTGACTTACATAAAAACTTTCGTTCTAACAATCCCTTTCCTTCCACTCTTCCGCTCTTGCTTTTCTGTTGTCTGCCAATCCATTTTAGTTCGCTTGCTTTGCACGGCAGCTAATTACGCGAATGTTAATTAATTCAACACCCTATGGCAACTTACTAGAAACTACACTAACAGCTGCAACAGGAACAGTTAAAGCTTTGCTATATAGTGCTGGCTTATTGGGATAAACACCAACGGCGATATAACTGTTGTTTTAGAAATTCAGAACTATGGACTTCCTGTTCCAAATGAGCGACAAAATAATCGGCCAGTTCTCCCCTTTTTCTTTGCTTTGCCCATCAACGAGACTTTTAAGATTTTGAGCACGAAATTCCCATAATGAGCTCACGCCTCAAGGCAGTAATTTTATTCAGAATGCTATTAAGTGCCTGTATAAATAACTCTGTATCTATATATCTCTTGGTTTTTGCTTTTTCGTCCGACAGTGTAAACGACGATGTGTTTGGCAACGAAATTCCGTTAACCCTTGTCAAATTTAGTTCATTCCCAAACACTTCATCACTGTATACAGAACTTTGAGAAATAAATTTATTGAACTTCATTATTTTCCCTTTCAGACAAACTGAGGGAGGATTTCATTCAATTCAAAAAACCCATTACCAAGATGGCCTCTTAAACTAAAGATATTTGCAATTATTTATTAAAATTTTTCATCGGTTAATTGCAGCTTAAAGCTCGATATGTAAAGTGCCAAACTGCGAACGGAGCTTCGAGTCTTTCGTGTTCCATTATGGTAGCTG
The DNA here is from genome assembly GCA_951828415.1 of Anomoia purmunda. Taxonomy (NCBI): domain Eukaryota; kingdom Metazoa; phylum Arthropoda; class Insecta; order Diptera; family Tephritidae; genus Anomoia; species Anomoia purmunda. Next base: position 24,956,681 of record OX639993.1, read on the forward strand.
CAAAAAATTTGGTTATTACCTGGGGCAGTCAACAACCAAACATATGGAGATCCCTTTGCACATCCAAGAACTATTCTTTGAGAGATGGACCTTGTGCCAGCTCAGCATAGTTTTTGGTGATTGCAAAGTCCTTATGGCTAACGGTAAACTGAAGGCACCCAAAATAGCTAGCAAGACTCCCAAACCCGATGATCTCGATGTTAATAGGAGTCTTTACCAGACGCTAACTGATTCGAATCCATGCAGTTAGACTCAAGAAGGCTCATCCCGTAACAGCTGTTTTCAGGTCATTACGTTCTGGTATGTAGCCTAAGTTAAGGTTTAAACTCCTCGACCTGTCAATTTATAAACATCACCTGCCTGGCTAATCGAAAGTTACCGTTTTGTATTTCTTGTCGCACCACAACGAGCAACTTATGATTGGCAAGCGCATTTGAACTTTCTTTTCTATAACAACCATCTAAACCAAATTGAACCATAGCCACCCCCATCACGATTAAATAATCGAAGGCAACATTTCTAAGGTTAATTCCTTTTGTGGAAGTTGTTGAGTTGCTTAAATCGCCTTGGTTATTGGCCTTAGTCCTGTTCGTCTTCGGCTTAGTCTTGGTCTTGCTCTAAGTTTTGGTATAGGTCTTGGTGTTGGTGTTGGTGTTGGTATTGGTCTTGGTGTTGGTTTTGGTCTTGGTCTTGGTCTTGGTCTTGGTCTTGGTCTTGGTCTTGGTCTTGGTCGTGGTCTTGGTCTTGGTTTGGTCTTGGTCTTGGTCTTGGTCTTGGTCGTGGTCTTGGTCTTGGTCTTGGTCTTGGTCTTGGTCTTGGTCTTGGTCTTGGTCTTGGTCTTGGTCTTGGTCTTGGTCTTGGTCTTGGTCTTGGTCTTGGTCTTGGTCTTGGTCTTGGTCTTGGTCTTCGTCTTGGTCTTGGTCTTGGTTTTGGTCTTGGTCTTGGTCTTGGTCTTGGTCTTGGTCTTGGTCTTGGTCTTGGTCTTGGTCTTAGTTTTGGCCTTGGTATTGGTTTCGTTCTTGGGCTTGGTATTGGGTTTGTTATTGGGTTTGGTTTTGATGTTAGTGACGGTGTTGGGTTTGGTATTGGGCTTATTAATGCACTTGCTCTTGGCCTTTGTCTGTGTTTAAATATTGCTTTTGATCTTATTATTGATATTGGTAGTAGACTTGGTCTTCCTTCTGGTTTTGTTATTGATCTTGGTTTTTTGTAATGGTGCTAGTTAAGCTAACAAGACCAGTTTTTCCCCCTGACTTAAATTTGATTTCGTATTTAGTCTTGGTATTTATCTTTCCCATAGGCTTTGTTTTAGTTTATTTTTTATCCCGATCTCATACTTCTTATCTCGTGATGATTACATTCTTTGATTTTGGTCTTGATCTTCGCAGTTGTGTGTGTCTTAGCTCTATAGGTTATGGTTTTAACTTTGTCCTAGGAATTTATTTCTATCTGTATTTTTGTTTCAATATTAGTCGTGGTTTTGGATTTAGTCTGCACTTTCTTCTTCGTGGTTTTGTTGGGTTTGGTCCTTCAAATCGAAAAAGAAGTTCAGATTTTTTAGAATTATTTGCTGTGTTCTTGTTGCATTTTTTCAGTTCTATTGTCTTCAATTTGGTTTTGAGCTGGTTTTTGCTATTTTAGGAACTGGTTTCTGTGCTCCTGTATCTTGGCCTAAGTATTTATATTAATTTTAATTTATACCTCGGCTTGAGATATAACTTTAAAGTTTTTATTTCAAATTAATTTTATATTAATTTACCTATACTTATATTTACTTATGTATATGTAATTCACTTTTTATCAATTTACGCATTATTAATTTATTCAAAGATTTCTTGCCACAGATTGTTCTACTTTTTCATCCACTCACTTGCATCGCAAAATTTCACCATCATTGACCTTATTATCGTATCATTATTAACATTATTATTATTATTATTAATATTACGTAGCGGGAAGACCATTGTCGTCATCCAGTCTGCCTTCGCATGGCTCTTACAAACAGATATCATGTTATTACTGGCTGTACTAGATTTCTTTATTACAGCAACAATCTGTTGAGCAATTTTAACATCAAACAAGAATAACAACAAAAAGCAACAATAGCAACAATAGCAACAGTAACAACATTAATATCAAACGACAAGAATCACAATTAAATTTATCCCGACGACAACAATGTTGTTACTCATACGCCCCGTATTTTGGTCATCAACCGTACATCGTTATATCATCCACACCACCACAGTACACTGTTACAGTTACACACACACACATGCATACTCGTACACTTAACTGTAGTAGTAAAGCCAACTACTGGCTGTGGTACATCGCAATGTTCTGCTATTCGGTCAGTCGGTCTATTCATCTGCCTGTCTATATGGCTATCTGACTGCCGGACTGCCGGACTGCCGGACTGCCTGGCTGCTTGTTTGCTTGCGGCCTCCATGGCCATCATCGGCTCAAATCGGGTATTACACAGTGCAAATGGTGCGAATTCAATAGATACTTCCTCCCACAGGGTAGTTGTGTACTTTGAAATGGAAAATTCATGCAGTTTACATTTGCATACGTGGACAAAAAAAACCAAATATATATACACACATACACACACACACTACCGCAAGCAGGTAGCTAAGTACGTATGTATATCCTGCAGCTAAGTATTCTGCAAAATGGCAACTGTAAGTATGAAGCGAAAAATGTAGAAAAAGTGGATAATTAAAACAAGAAATTAGTTGCATTTGCAGAAAATACTTCAAGTATTATAGAATCGATTGTTTTCACTTGATTGCAAGGCTTGCTTTTGTTTAATTGGGTGGAAAACTTCCGATAAAAGTGAGACTCGTCAGTTTGGCGGCGAAAAGCAAAGCACTAGGGTGTCAATGCGTCAAATATATATTACTTTAGGTTAGGTTAAAGCGATTTTCTCTAATTATTTACAAGACTCGTTTTGATGCCGCGTTGTGGTACAGTTCTTCTTAAAATTGCATTTAATTTAAAAATTTTTTTTTTTTTTTTTGGAAGATCCTTCGTTTCTACTCGTATGGATAGAGTGGAGTGCACGCACAAAAGTAGCTAAACAAAGAAAATTTCATTCCGCGGCACGCGAGTTCATCGACTCTACAATTCCGCTCTATCGCGCAATAGCCGGGGATCCCTATCACTTTTGGGTGAGATGACTTAGCCAACTTATTAAGAGATGTGCGGGCATTGCACGGCTTACATGGAAGTCTTCGGTAGTTTCATGAGAGATTTTATTGCACTAAAAATATAGATATCAACTTTATAATCCCTCTCCATAAAGGTGGGAGTAGGTTTTCGGTTGAAAACTATCAGGGAAATCTTTCTGCAATTCCAAAATTACTTACAGCAATTGTTACTTATCAGTTGACATATTCGATCATAATTTCAAACTTTCAATACGGTTTTTATAAAGAAAAATCTACTAAATATTACATTACAAGAATAGAAAATACAGCAACAGACGTCAAAGTTCAGTAAAGCATTTGACAATGTGTGTCGATCCTACTTTACTTTCATTTTTTTCGCTACCGGCAAGATTGAACTCAATTCCACTTCCAATTTCATTGATGTTTCTTCGGAAGTTTCTCATGGCACCTACCTAGGCCCGATTCTGTTCTTATTGTTTATAAATTATATTATTACTGAAACAAAAAAAAAAAAACAAATACAGTGATGCATTCTATGTTTTTTATCCGATCGGTTTGTAATGAGGTTCTCATTCCACCAAGCTGTGCGAGCCTCTTTGCCATTCATCAATGGACTGGTCTGTGTTAGAACTGTCAAGCTTTTTCCTTGTTTGAACATTTTCAACAAATAGTTTGTTCACTTTCGTTGCAATAATATCTTGGAACAGTTTCCAGTTTTTCTTTTGCGAGGGTTCCTGAAAATAGTAGGTTTATCCGCCTCAGATGTCAACTGAAGGAATATCCTACGGATACTTTCTATTTTGTGACCTTCAGCTTCGCTCCGGTGTAACGAGGGCTCTTTTGACAACATTTGCAAGACGGACACTACTTATCGTATACAGTTCGATAATTTGGAATTGGCGTTATCAAGTTCACATAGATCGGCTGTAATCAATTAAAAAATAATTCTTACTTTTTGCCACAGGAATGTTTAATCGGATTCTTCTCTATTATACTAATCATTTGGAATTAATAAATTTTCCTAATCTTACCAGCCACAGAGAAATGTTGAAAAAAAAGACTCCTTATTGCCTAAGTTAAACTAAATGTTCGTTCGCGAGTCTCAATATACTTTCAACTTCTTTTTTTAAAATAGTATAAGACCAGTTCTGAATTAAATAAACCTTTCCGATGTTTGCGTTAAGGTTTCAACTGTCTTTCCAGCACCTGTTATATTTCGGGCTCGGGTATTATACAGCTTGAAAAAGGTAGAGCTAACGGCGCGGTTATTGAGAGCGATGATGTCTCCGATGTCAAACACTTTTTATTTGAAGCAAGCGGTTTCACTTGCACAACATTTTTGAATTCTAATGCAACAAAAAAAATAAATAATTTCACAAAAAAGTAAACACATTTAATTAGTTTTTATTTTTTCCTTTTAACTCGTTTGATAAAAATCGACTCCTACTTCCTAATTATCGATTGGTTACTGAAACTTTTACTTCATTGGCAACTGCGTAGTCTACCATTAGAGCTTAGATCAACCGATTTATTTTTAGAAATTCACAGCATAATCAAACAGTAGCGCCATTTGGAAGTCACTTTTTCGCCATCTCTTGCTGAAAGCTGTACCTCAAACTGATATACAGAATGCTACAGAGATTCACTAATTCAGGTGGTTATATAAATTAAGAAAGTTTTTCATGTAAAGGTAGTCCCAGAAATTATACTCCATTTGGTACAATTTATGTACCAGTTTGAAGAAGAACTTGTCTTTTGTGCTATAAATGATTTAAAATTTTTTGTGGAAAAGTGGCACCTCTTTTATGAACTGATTTAAAAAAAAACACGCGAAATATCCTGATTTTACTTAGGTTAATAATATATGTGCATTTAATTATCAAACAAATAGCAACCTCTCAAAACGTTTTCGATCTTTAGTTTTCCACAAAACTATATTAGTTCAAACCAGTATTGCAAGCTTCATTTATCTTATAAATTTTATTAATAGGTGGAAACCCCCTCCAAATGCACTTCCCGAATAAAGCTTCCTTAAACCTCTTTTTTTCGTTAGATAGCAGTATAGAAGAATTTCAGAAACCTTGCGAATTAAATTGAACAAACGTTCTTTACAAGGTGGCAACCCTCTTCAAAACTGCTTTGGTATAAACACTTTGGTCTCACATCAAAACGGTAATATTTCAGTGAGCTTAGCATTTGCATAAAATTAATATTTTTAAACAGGTGGCAACACTCTCTGAACACATTTTCATAATTAACTTTCCTTAAGCCTACCTACTTCCCTTTAATCCCATGCCGAAATATTTTCTTAAATTTAATAATTCAATTTAATTTACGTTTTTAAACAGGTGGCAACCCTCTCTAAAAAAAATGTCAAAAGTAACTTTCTGAAACCTACATCGTTCGAGACTCATATTTCTTAATTTCATTTGACCTATTATAATTAAAATTAATTTTTAAACAGGTGGCAACCCTCTCCAAAATATTTTTGAAATAAATTTTTTTTAAAGCTCTTAGTTTGACACTCGTATTGGAAAGTTACATTTAATTGAATTATTGACAGGTTGCAACCTTCTCTCAAAACATTATGAAAATGAAGCTTTGTCTTCTTTCGTTTGATACCCATATTGCCATAGTTAATTTCCTTCATTGTTATAATTAAATTTAAGCTTTTAAACAGTTGGCAGCTCCCTTCAAAAACTTAATACTATGCTAACCTATATGACGGACTATATACAAATATACCGGATTTTATCCAAAACTTTCTAGTCATTATAAAGCAATATGTGATTTAACTAATTTATTTACTAGACTTTAACTTTTTTACAAGGTGGCAACTTATCTAATCTATGCTTTTATAAAGGGTCTTGCAATAAGGACGCTACAAAAGTAGACCGATAGTGACAGCAAACGACGCCATATTTTTCCCCGCTCTTTTGACATTTCTCTTCAGTAAGGGTTGCCATTCCATTCATCGCTACGTCAAATTTATGGTCGTCGTCATTTCTGGCTGAATGGCCTCGTCAATAAGCAAAATATGCGTTATGCGTTGGACAGGCAGCAATCCACACGTACTCCATGAGTCAACATTGCATCCCGAAAAAATTACGGTTTGGTGCGGTTTATGGGCCGGCGGCGTCATTGGGCCGTACTTCTTCCGTGATGATCAAGATCGGCACGTTACTAAGAATGGGAATCGCTACCGCTCAATGATAACCGAATATTTTTGACCCAAATTGGATGATATGGACTTGGACAGTATGTGGTTCCAACAGGACGGCATCACAAGCCACACAGCGAATGTCACAATCGATTTATTCAAAACCAAGTTTGGTGAACGTGTTATCTCACGAAATGGCCCAGTTAATTGGCCGGCTCGGTCGTGCGATTTGACGCCGTTAGACTATTTCCTGTGGGGCTACGTCAAGTCTATGGTATATGCCAAAAAGCCAGCGACGATTGATGAACTTCGTACGAATATCGAACGTGAAATTGCAGCAGTATCGGCCGATTTATGCTTGGAAACCGTCGAAAATTGGGTTCAGCGTCTGGACTTCTGCAAGCGTGCCCGTGGGGCCCATGGAAAAGAAATCGAGTTCCATACATAATGGCATCGAATGTACTTCCACAGGAATAAAGAATTTAATTCATATCCCCAACCGTTTTTGTTTTATTTAAAAAAACTTTTGTGGCGTTCCTATTGCAAGACTCGATATTAACCCAGCTTATTAGCTGGTTAGATGCCAAGTTTTATAAAAATTCATTCATCGCTTTCATAGTCGACTTTAATGTAAAATATAGACTAGTAGAAGAATTAATCTGTTTCTTTTTTATAATTTTGAGATATTTACATTTATGGTCCTTATTATGTAATTCGATTTGTACGGAGAAATCGCTTAAATTGAAATCAGCATTTTCTACAATTAAAGCGATTCAATTAAAAATATCGCATTTCATTTCAGGGAATTTAAAGGTCAATTAAACAAAGTGATCTTGGTAAATAAGCCAAAAGTACTTAGTACATTATTGTGTGGTAAATGTTAATACGTTTTTTTTTCAAATTGTATGTACTCAAAAGCTTATTTTAACCACTATTGGCCGGCGATGATTTAATGAACCAAACATGCAAATTTTGTGTAAAACATATTGCATTGAATTTTAATTCCCAAATGTATTTTAATGCCTGTGGATGACTTATTAATATTTATTAACTTTGAATACATTGAGTATGTACTTTTTTTTTGTATAAGTACATATGTTTTAAATTATTTACTTACATTTTTGTATTTTGCTAGGCATTTGAATTGAAACGCGGTACAACAACAAATGTATAGAAAAATTACTTTTAAGCTATATAATCCATTTGATGCTCGAAAATGTGAAGAATATTACTTTAATTGATTGCGATTTTTTGACGAAAAAAGTAATAATTAATAAGTAATAGAATAAACATATAATTACCCAAATTGAGGGTAAATATAAAAAAGAAAAATTCAAAGTTGTTTTAAGCCATTTTTTTGCTCAGTTTTAGCAGATAAACTCACTGAGCGAATAATTGTGCATATAGCTAGTTCTGCCGCCAAACATATATTTCTATGACAATGTTTATTTCCAAATTTCTGTTTTATTTATTTATACCAAGTAAATTTATATCATGTTATCTCATTTTAATACTGTAGTATCTTCTGTTTAACTTTGCCTCTATTGGAACAGTAAAGCTACTGATTGTTTGCTGGTTAACAATTAACTGAAGTTTTGCCAGATGTTGGATTAATAGTATCGGATATTTATTTGGCGACATTGTGCTATCCACTAGCTCATAAGCTAATCTGCGCTATATTCACCACACCACTCAGCAAACTATTAATGTTAGTTGGTTAGGATGAGTTTCAAGTTTTAGTGGAGTGGTTTCTTCAGAGACGAACAACCTTCGTACATCGATAGGATTTAAGAATTTCAAAAGGAATACAAAAAGTTTAGTACGAGCCAAGGCACATGAATGAATCTATTTTGTTGTTGCAAAGAACACAGATTACAAAAAAGTTGCGTGTCGTTTCGTTTCCTGTCGCAAGAATTTTCGGTCAACTTCTCCGCACCAGAGACCAATTGGATCCAATTAGATTCTAATATCAGTCAGTAAAAGTCAAATTAATTTGGGTATGGTGAAATTTAACCAAATTTAGAGGGGCGGCGGAAATGATACAACTTCTTTGTCAAACGTTAAAAACCGCAAAGTGAATGCAGATGAAGACGATTGTATGTGTCTTTGTCATTTGACGAATAAAAAAATTAAACAATTTAATCCCGTTACTGCTACCTGTTTTATGTGCCCTGGTACGAGCATTATACTTCCCGAATATTACTTTGATTTGAAAGAATAACCCCTATTATATTTTACTTTTTATTCAAACAATGCTCGTTACTTCATTGCTGGACAGGTTTACGTAAATTTTGTTTTTGTAAATCCTACAAGCGTAACTGGAAACGGGCAGTATGGCCATCAGCTGTTTGATACTTGATTTTTATTTTCTTAGTATAGGCCCCCATTTCCCAGACTAAATAAGATAAATAAACGAAGTGCGGTTGTTTAAAAGACTCGGATCGGGTCAATGTTAGCTCTCTTATAAAATTCTATTACTGCTTTCGAATCTATTCGAGATAATTTGGAGAATTACTTACACCAGTTCCCTAATGGGAAAATCAAAATTTGTATTACCTTAAACCATGTTCACACTACTACGTAAATTACTTATTTTCATTCAAATTACTTCGCATAAACCAAGTGCGTTCAGGCGTCTCATTCTTAATTTGTGTTGAATGTTCTATAGCCAAAGGGTTGCTTAGCTATTTGAATATAATACGATTTAATTTCAGAGATGGAAAATAACAGTTATTTCTGAAAACTGTCATTGAAAAATTCACAATGAAATAAATGTTCCACAACCATTTAAAAAAATAAAAGCTTATATTAACTTTTATTTTATAAATCTCAAATAACTAATACAGAATACTTTTATTTATAAAAGTCGTCAATATATATCATTCACTGGCTTTTATTTTTTAAGTCATACTTAAAAAAGTCATTTTAATTTTTCGCATAAAATACGCTATTGGGGAACCAAAAAATTATTCACTATTCATCTTATTTTCTCCGAAAAATTAAATTGACTTTCATGAGCAAGCCTTAGAAAATTAAAGTCAGTGACTTTTATATATAAAAGTCTTCAATAACTGCTACTTTCGATTAGTAAAATAAAAATCACGAATAACTGTTATTTCTGACTTTTAAAATAAAAATAAAAACTTTGATTTTTAGTTTATAAACCAAAAATAACAGTTAGTTTTGATTTTTATATTCATTTTTTAAATAAAGATAGCAGTTATTTTTTACTTTTATTACTTTATAAATAAAAAATAACTGTTATTTAATGAGTAATTAAATAAAAGTTACAAAATAATTGTTAATGAGCATGTTTCATAATAAAAATTGTGAATATTACGATCCCTATTTATTTGTGTTCCCATAGTCGAATGTCTAGCGAGTGGGCGCTTCTTTCGATGTGACATGGGTTCAAATCCTGGCCGGGGCAAGCAACATCATCACCAGTTTCTTATAGCGGTCGCTCTTCGGCAGGCAATGGCAAACTTCCGAGTGTATACCATTATTTTCGTTGACATAATACGTTCTGCAAATATCACTCTGGGCGAGTGCTAGTCGTACTGCGAGTTTGCCGATAATATGGGGCTCTTAAGTAGAATCTTCAAATATTGATCTTCCACTTGGAGAGTATATTAATTACCGCGTCTTGTTCTTTTACTGTTATTCATTTAAGTGACTAAAATGGGCGCCGAAGACAGCACTCTAAATACTAGGGTCAAAGGAAACAAAAATATGCGAGTGCTGTAAAAATTGCCAAATAAATCCATTACTCCGTATTGCTGTCGAAATTAAATTGGGATGAACTAACAGGAATTGAATTAATGCTGAGTTCGCGTATAATTTTTGAAGTCACTGTTGCGTGCAAAATTTATGTGCATGACATCTGAAGATCTGCGTACTCCTTTTCTTCCTTTGCCTACTACTTTGTTGTTTCGCTATTTTTTTCTGTTTCTTTTAACAACAAAAGCATTCTTCCTAATCACTCATAAAGCCCAGGTTAAGTAGATTCATGCGATTACACACACACGCACACCCAGACACATCCACACACACATACACATCCACACACACATACACACCCACAACATTATACCCCAGCTCAGTGGCAGCTACAGCTATCTCAACAGCTCGACGGCGTACGAGTATTCGTGCGTGGCATCATAATGAAATTTATGACATTTGCAGCATTACATAAAAGAAAGTAACTAAAGCGGAATGGTGGGGGAGTGTTGACGGTGTCTATATATTTTGAGCATGCATGTGGCATCGGACTAAACTAAGTAAATGAATGAAAATGAAAGAACTATACAAAGATAGAAGAAGATTGCTAGCACACCATACGAATGCTGATTACGATGATGCGGTGCAAATCGAATTGAAAGCTGTGAAAGCAAAAAAAAAAAAAACAAAAAAAAAAAACAAAAAATAAGTAAACGAAATGATAAAAGGAATGAAACGCTGGCTGTATGCCCGCAGCGGTAGCTGTCTCTCATTATTTCATTACGACTCAATGCAAGCCAACAAAATGCAGTGTCATGAATTTGCAGCAAAGCTAAGAAAATTCGTTGGCAAATGCAACCGATCGTCGGGATGGGACTGCATCACAAGCAAAGGTGCAGAAGTGCAGAGGTGCAGACGTGCAGGCATCCAAGCAGCAGATAATGATAAAGAAAATATTCGCACTTAATTGCAGCATTATCGTCAATTTTGCGTTGCAGCAGGAGCAATTTCTTTCTTGCAATTCAATGCGTTAATAATGGGAGGATACGATTATAATGGTTTTCAACATTTTATATGTACTTAGGACAACTTAGGACATTCATATATGTAGTTGTTAATTGCGCAAAAGAAGCAAATGAAATTTTTATTATTCAATAGTATTTGAAACCGCCTTTTTTATAGTCTAAAGTATTAAACTAATTCGTGACTTTCTTAGAAATTTGATATACAGGGCTTTTCAATAGGAACGCTACAAAAGTTTTTTTAAATAAAACAAAAACGGTTTGGGATATGAATTAAATTCTTTATTTTTGTGAAAGTACATTCGATGCCATTATGTATGGAACTCGATTTCTTTTGCATGGGCACCACCAATTTCACGTTCGATATTCGTACGAAGTTCATCAATCGTCGCTGGCTTGTTGGCATAGACCATAGACTTGACGTAGCCCCACAGGAAATAACGGAAATAGTCTAACGGCCTCAAATCGCACGACCGAGGCGGCCAATTTACTGGGCCATTTCGTGAGATAACACGTTCACCAAACTTGATTTTCAATAAATCGATTGTGACATACGCTGTGTAACTTGTGGCGCCGTCCTGTTGGAACCACATATTGTCCAAGTCCATATCATCCAATTCGGGCTAAAAATATTCGGTTATCATTGAGCGGTAGCGATCCCCATTCACAGTAACGTGCCGGTCTTGATCACCATGGAAGAAGTACGGCCCAATGACGCCCCCGGCCGATAAACCGCACCAAACCGTAATTTTTTCGGGATGCAATGTTGACTCATGGAGTACGTGTGGATTGCTGCCTGCCCAACGCATAACGCATATTTTGCTTATTGACGAAGCCATTCAGCCAGAAACGACGACGACCATAAATTGGACGTAGCGCTCTTAAAGTTGAGGCCATTGACTCCGAAATTCGGTAGTAAATTTTAATAATTTCGCCTCGCTTTTGGATCGTATATCTTTCCATGATGAAATGGCAAACCTTACTGAAGAGAAATGTCAAAAGAGCGGGAAAAATATGGCGTCGTTTGCTGTCACTATCGGTCTACTTTTGTAGCGTCCCTATTGAAAAACCCATTTTATCCAAAAACACCATGTAAGTATTTATGAAAACATATTTTCAATCTTTTCAAAAACATAGTAGTTCGTACAGACATCTTCAGACTATTATAACTATATATTTATATAACTAATATTAGAAACTGCAAAGTCAATCGAAATAGAACTCGAGATTTCATTAGATTCGCAAATTTCTCGAGGTATAGAGGCATTACGCGCATAATTCAATTTCTACTGTGTTTTTTTTAGGGGTATAGAACTTCGAATTGAAATAAAACACAAGAAAATCGTTTTAAGGTCCATCAATTTGGCTTTATTGGAAGGATAATTTTATGCCATTAATGTTTAAATATGATTTCGGGCATGTGGCCGCCGCGGCTGGCTCGAATAAAGCCAATTCTACAGGTCCAATTTTCAACCACTTTTTCGAGCATATGGGGCCGTATGTCGGCAATAACGCCACGAATGTTGGCTTCCAGTTCCCCTAACGTTTCTGGTTTGTTGGCGTAGACGAGCGACTTCACATATCCCCAAAGAAAATAATCCAATGGTGTCAAATCACACGATCTTGGTGGCCAATTTACAGGTCCATTCCGCGAAATTATGCGCTCATCGAATGTTTCCTTCAATAAATCGATTGTGACGTGCGCTGTGTGGCATATAGCGCCGTCTTGTTGGAACCACAACTCATCCACATTCATGCCATCCAATTCGGGAACAAAATAGTCGGTTATCATGGCTCTATACCGGTCTCCATTAACGGTAACTGCCTCTCCAGCATTATTGCGGAAGAAGTATGGCCCAATGACTCCACCAGCCCATAGAGCACACCAAACAGTCAGTTTTTGTGGATGTAATGGCGTTTCAAGGGTCTCATGTGGATTCTCTTCACTCCAAATGTGGCAATTTTGCTTGTTGACGTTGCCATTCAACCAAAAATGAGCCTCATCACTGAACAAAATTTTGCGATGAAAATCAGCATCGAGATCAATCTCATTTTCGGCCCATACACCAAAATCACGACGCATTGCATGGTCTCGCGGCTTTAATTCTTGCACAAGCTGGATCTTGTAAGGTCGCAAGCCAAGATCTTTGCGCAAAATCTTCCATATAGTTGATGGGCAAAGCTCCAATTGCTGTGCACGGTGGCGAATCGATTCATTCGGGTCCTCTTCAACACTTTGCTCTACAGCGGCAATTGTTTCTTCGGTGCGCACTGTTCGACGTCTCTGCGGATGCGTATTATCACATAGAGTAAACGTAGTGTGAAAACGATCCATGGTTAACCGAATTAATTGCTCTGATGGACGATTATGTCGACCATAAAATTGACGGAGCTCGCGGTAAACTTCGCGAACTGAACCATTATTTTCGAAATAAATTTGCACGATTTGCAAGCGTTGTTCTTTTGTCAACCTGTTCATGATGAAATGGCAAACCAAACTGAACATAAATGACATTAGAGTTGCCAGATTTGACCACAAAATGCCAGTTTTATCTCTATTCGAAAAACAAACCTGTAAAAAAAACACCCGTTACAAGAGTCACAAAGAGTATCATCGACTCTCTGCTCTCTAGAGACTTTAAATTGATTAGAAATGCGATTTATACGAAGGGAGTGAATTGGAAAATTTTAACGACGACAAAGGGCAAATTCCTATCAACTGCGATTTTGGAGATAAAGGCTTTAAATAAAAGCTGCATATTCCAACCTAATTTTTTAATAATTTTAGAGTGTGAGAATCTGCGAAATTAAAGTGGTTTTGCATCGCAAAACTTAAGGTAGAGTAGGAGATCGATATAATAAAATTAATGTGACTTAACAAATGAAAAACTTGAATCAAATTTCACACCTAGATCATTGATATCTGTAACAGATTAAAGTATGTTGAAAATTTGAAAGCATTAATTGATATATTTAAAGGTATAACGAAACTACTGCACCAACAGAGGAGCGCATTAACAGCCAATTCTAGCCTAAAAACATTGTCTGCTCTTCTTATCGCAGAGAACATTTTCAAGTTATCGGCATACAAACGGTAGTTGGAAAAAGTAAAGCAGTAGAGATTCTACAATACTGCCTTGTGGTGGTACACCTGATGACGTAATGAAGATCTCCGCCAATTAGCCCTCAATCGAAACTACAGATCGTCTCATGCATAAATAGGAATTCAACCATTAAAAGAAAGTCGAATGAAAACCGAGCGAAGCTAGTTTAACTAATAAGTTTTTTTTTGAGGCACCACTCTGTCGGTTGGTTCGTTAATTTGGCGGATAACTAAGCACTCAATTTAGCATAACATAATGGGAAAAGGTGTTAAGCTTTTAAACGAATTGTTGTTTTCGACAATAATGGGGATGCCATCGAATGCCTAGGATCCAACTCCCTTAATAGAGCTTTGGCAAAGGGAAGCGATCACTTCCACGAGATTAGACCAAGAATTTCGTTGTTGTACTAGAACCTCCAAAAATTATCTTGATTTTCAATTTAAATAAATTCAAAAAATTCAAAGAAACTTTCGAAAAAAAAAATATACGTAGCCCGGGTTACTGGATTTATTTTATGCAAGACAATGTCTTAGTTATGAAATAACAAATTTAACTCTGAGTTACTTATTTCTTTATTTATAAATGGGCCTAAATGGACTAAACTTATACCGTATAGATCTGGCCGCACCTTGGTGGGCCCATGAGAATTCAGATTTTCGGAAAACAATTAACATTTAAACAAAGTAATTACCTCAGATGATGAAAGAGATCTTAAAAGATCTACATAAGAATACATACATAAAAGTCGATAAAATAAATTTCCAAAAGTATCTCTTAAATCTCCTACCTTGAAGTTTTGGCTGAGTTATTCCAGATTTCTTTCAACCAATCTTCCGAAAAGGTCAGCATCAACAACCTCATTATAATTATTCTATTGATGTTTGAAATATTTGTGTGCTGGCTTTTTATGCTGAAACTTTTTTATCGTCTGAGCTGAGATTTTTGAAAAAATACTTTCAAAACCAATTTTTATTTGCATACAAAAAACTCCATTTTAGGAGGTATCTTCAAATCAGTCCAGCTTATGTTAATTTTAATATTTCTTCGAACTGTGTTAGTAAAAGTCTTTAAATATAATCACCCCTATCCTGAGCTTCCCTGTCGCCTGAAATATTTCAATTTACCCCCATTATAAATTTCACCCGGAAATTTTGCACTTTTGAGCATGCTCCTCACTTACCTTCAGCACCAATTTCGGGCGAAAAGAGTAGAAATTTTAATTGGATTTTTTCACCGATTCAAAACGTAAGTAATGGTTTTAATTATAAAAATATGGGAGTATCTCCCTTTTCTATTCTAATAAAGGGGGTAGAGGTGCTTCTGACTTGAAAAGCGGATGCATATGAAGATCCTAACGAAACTCGTTGGTGATCTGTTATTAGAAGATGCAATTGCTCCAAATTGAAGACCTCAAGGAACACTGGAGTGGTTTAGCGGTTCGTAAAAGCTAAAGAATTTTGTTTAACACAACAATAACTACACATTCACTTTAATAGCGGCAGACTGTCGTACATGAATTGTTTTGGTGGGATATAAGGAAAATGGTAAAAAGCAACTGTGGTCCATTGGCTAAGCACTTTCCCAGAAAGTCGTAGGTTTTAGAGTCATTAAAGAAATCTGATGAGGAGATGTGGTGATCTCCGAAATAGCTATCATTTCTACTACTCCTGACTGTTGTTGTTTTTTTTCCAAAATACTTTTTCTTATACTAACCAAAAACAATATATGAGCAGTTTCCTTAGGGTATTCGGAAAAGCTTCCAGGACCTTTGCAGCCCGTATCTTATCTCCTTCAATGGCTGTATGGCGTTAAGCATGGGAACACCACAGCCGTCCATAAATTTTCGATATAGATTCACCAGTGGAAGGTTAAAAATAACTTCCACAGATTTAGTAGGAAGTTCTACCCGGGCATAGGTTCCAAAGTTGGGCATCAATGGATGTCGCAGTATAGGTGAGAGAGCGCTCCCTTGAGTGTGTCCCGGGTCACTGTTAATTATAAGTTCATCCCCTAGCTCGAAAAGAGCAGTTCAGTTTTTGGAAAGGAGCCCAAAAAAATCCGCCACTCATTTCCCCACCCCAAATCTAAAGAGAAACTTTACCATCGATTGAAACCCTCGTCCTTATTGTCAAAAACCTGTGACAGTCGACTTTCACAAGTTTCTCTTCGAGCGAATTTTTTACCAGCAAATTCATTCCCATAGAGAGGAACAGGTGCCCGGTCCGGACTATAAGATGGATGCATAAGAACCAACTCAACCAAACTCTTGGAGCTTTTATGTGTGATCTGACGTTGTCCTGTACACAAAACCGGCAACTTTTTTTTTTTTTAGATATGTATGTTTTTCTATTTCAAACCTAGGGTTTTTTAAATAAATTGCTTCAGTACACAAATACATCAAATTTAATGTGTTGTACATTTGTAGATGCAATAAAGTACGATAGATATTTGGTAGTGATAAATAAAAAAAGTAAAATCTATTAGTTTTATAATACTTTTGATAATTTTAAATACTTTAGTAAAAATTTCGATATTTTTTACTCTGCATATAGCGATATTGTTTAAAAATATCGATACAATATATGTATATCGATATATTTTTTTTCATTCGTGTACTTCTAGTTCTAGCGCTTGATGTCATTACGTTCCCATATTATATTTTTTAATTTTCTACCATAACAAAAAATATTTTATCTTACCTTACTTTATTTTATATGCGAAATATAAATATGTAAATAGTATTCCAAAATTGAATATTTTCTTTTATATTTTATTTCAATTAAATTTTTTTATATTCATAATAGATGTTAAGGCTTCGGCAGGGTCGAAAATAGCACGTCTTTACTTGTTTTATTTAATTAACTCTGATCGCTTCTTTTCTTTGCCCTGTCTCAAAGGTACTCATACGCCATGGTGTACTCGAATCTTGCATGCAACTGCATACATACGTGCAACACATACATACATACATACATACTGCAATTGCAACAATTGTTCCAAGCAATCAGTCATCTTCATCAAAACTTTTAATTTCTTTAATAAGAACTTCCATTCGTTCTTACTTAAAACTTTTAACAGTTTAACAAAAGCAAAAGATAAACACCTAGCAAAACTTTTCCAATAGTAATACCAAAAATTTTGTGCAAATTGTAGAAGTGGAAATAATTGCCAGTGCTCTAAAAAAAAAAACGATGAAAAAGAAAACGATGACTGAGCTAAATGTAAAATAGAGAAACTATTTCAATACCAAGAAACTGAAACAGAAACAGAAACAGAAACTACATTTGGAGAAAACGAAGCCAATTTTAAGTTCTTTTGAACTTTTATTTCACAATTTTGGCAAAATTTATTTTATTAGGCAAATTCATAGCAAGCAGTAGGTCAAAAATGATACTGGCGTTAATCTGAGGTGTTAGCGGCGACGGCGAAGGTGGCAACAGAAAAAAGGAACAACGCAACGAAGAGAAAAGTAAGAGAGGAGTGGCGAAAAACTTTAATAATAACACACAAATTAAACTGCAATATTTGCACTATACTCTGGAAATAGTTGTTTTCTACATTTAAAAAATGTTGGTTAACAATATAATATGTAAAAAAATTAACATAGTATGTGAACCCGCTTATATTTGTAAGCTGTCAAATTTGAAAATAATTTTGTGAACAGCTGACTGAAGTATTGGAAGAAACAAATTACAATGGACCCTATTATTGAATTAAAAAAAATTGAATAAAATTGTGTAGCGTGTGCGCGCTTCATTCGATGCGGTCGTGCCTCGCCAGGCAATGGCAAACCTCCGAGTGTATTTCTGCCATGAAAAAAAAACATTTTCACAAAAAATAATTTGCCGTTCGGAGTCGGCGTAAAACTTTAGGTCGCTCAATTTTTTCAAGAAGTTCTGCCAACCATCAAGTTTTGATGAAAGCGCAAAAATTATTATTATTATTAATATATAATAAAGAGTTTCACATTTATTAAGAAATTCACAAAAAATCATAAAAAAATGCGTTAGAAATTTAAAACTTTTTAATTAAAATCTTCAAAAACTTTTCAGGTATGAAGTTTTGCAGCCCATTTCATTTTATTATAATAAAAAGGAAGTTTTAAGTATTTTCAGCCACTGGCTGGCCAATTTTTTAATAGTTTTTTTTACAATTTTGTTGCATTAAATGGAAAAGAACGCCAACACCGGCTGCAAAAAAATGCCAAAAATCAACCAGGACTTTTAGTCCCTTGAAATTTTTGCCTCCTTATAGCAAAACTAAATCGGCTGCACGCTAAAAGAGGTTTTTAGAATTTCTTATTAAACAGTTTGAAAATTCTACGGAAATTTTTTTAAACAAGATAAATTTTTATGAATTTCCTAAAAAGTTTTTAACTTTTATTTATATACTTAGTTTATATTTTGCAATGAGTTATACTTTTATAAAAAATTTCTAGAAAAAAATTTCTGTTTTTTATTGAGTTTTGTTGTTTATGATATGCACGCAGCAAATCTTTGTTCCATGGTAATCAGATAACATTTTTTATTATAATATTTTTAAATATTTGACATTTTTCGTTTAGCTATTTCATTTTTTCTTTTACCAAATTTCTTTAATTTTGATAAGCGGTTTGTTTATTATTAGAATAGGATTTTTATTTTGAACTTTAAAAATATTTGGTCAAGTTTAACATTTATTACTGTACTACAAAAATTAAAAGTGCGTAATTTTCAATTATTATTGGACTTTTCCCCAAACGGTTGGAAAAATAAAAATCTTCCAGGAGGTCCTGGAATCAAAGGAACATTGACATTTTACTTCTACAACACCATTTTGCCCCCAACTTTTATTACAACTTTTATTTTCAAACTTTGATTTAAATTTTAAACCATTTAAATAATTTGAAAAATTTGCTGTTTTTCAGTTAACCTACTGCTCAGTCATTTTGAAATATTTGCCATTTAGATGGCAAATTGCTGAGAAATTACATTTATTTAATAACGGAGAGACGTGGTGATCTCAGAAAATATATAGCTACAAGTTCTGCCGTTGCTAATTTTTTCAACACCTTTTATTTAATTTAATTTTTTTAAACATGTGGCAACCTTCTAGAAAAATGTTTCTAAAAAAAAAACACATCCCTATAATTTTTTCGTAGACGCCAGTATTTCGATTTTACACACTAATTAAAGTAAATCAACGTTTGAAAAAATGTGGCAACCCTATTTAATGTTATTTTTGTATAAACGGTTTCGTTTCGCACCCACACTCTTATATTTTATTTAACTAATAAATCAAAATAAATTAAATTAAACCAATATTTTAATCGTATTTCCTTACAATCCCATAATTTATCTATTAACTTAAAAATTTAATTGAATGTGCTTTTTTAAGTAGGTGGCAACCCTACCCAAAAATAATTTTGAAATAAAACTATCTTAAGCCTCCTTCATTTGAGACCCATATCGTTATGTCAGATTGCTATTGTTGTAATTTTCATTAAGTTTTTTAACAGGTGGCAACCCTCTACAGACAAATTTTTGAAATTATACATTCGTAAAGCTTTAGTGCGCCAACCATACTGTAAAATATCAGTTAACTTATTAATTTAACTGAAGCTAAGTTTAAACAAGTGGCAACCTTATTTCAAAATATTTTGAAAATTAAGTTTTCTTTTCATAGCATATTGCAGCATTTGATTTCACTGGTTACTTTTATAGAATTTAAATTTTTAAAAAGGTGGCAACTCCCTCTAAAAATTATATGATAACTGGACTCGTAAACGCCAAATGTTATCCAAATCTGTCCTGCCGCCTTTTAGCAATAAGCGATTGAACGCCACGTGTGGAACTGTAATTGATTTGAATAAAAAAAAATTAATGTGCGCCTACAGCGCCACCTGTTGAGGACTGCTCGTACCAATTACGAAGAAACTCGCAGAAGGAAGTATTCAATTTAGTTTTTAGATATAAAAATATCCCTCCAACGAATAAGCAACCGGTTTAGGTGCTCATATCAAGATTAGTTGGCGTAATTTTGAGGTGTTAAGTTGGTTTTGAAAACCGATATTATTAATTTCTCACATAACGATGAGATAAATATTTTTAAATGTGTATGTACGTAAATCTCCATCTGGCAAATCCAATTTCACGGTAAGCGTATCGAAAGTAATAAAAATGAAGTGAAGTGTGTTGGTTGGATTTCGCGGTTTCTTCATTTTCACGCAATACTGCACATATCTACATACCTATCCATAAATAAATATATATGCGTATTGTTCGGCGATACCATGCCGGCAAAATGAATAATATCGAATAACGGCATAAATAGGCACAAAAGCCACACTAAATTTGAGTACAACCACAACTCACAATAAATCACACAAAGTAATTGAAACCCCAAAATTGAAATCACAGAAATTGGTATATAAACTTTATTGCGCTTCTGCGTTTTCAGCTGGTTATGTGTAAGATGAGCTATTCTAAATATGGTAGATACATATGTAGAAGAGAATATTGGCATATGGATTTATATTTTGAGAGCCGATGCCAAATGGCAGAAAACAGTCTAAACGAAAATAAATCACAATACTGTAGATGCGCTAAATAAAAATATTGACAAAATAATTGGATGACATAGAAATGTGCGAGGGATTTTACATGAAAACAAACAACTCTTTCATGGAAATTTCTGCGGCAAGTTTACTGTGAAATTTTGCAAATATGAATTCAGTTGGAATTTACAGAAAATAGTTGGGCGGGCTTTTTTTTTGGTAAAGGCTTTAATCACAATTTTTTTTCTCCAATCGAATTTTTTTACGCCGTTAAATCCGTTAACGCTGTAAACTTAAAGCTTGTTTGACTTGGCATTGTTTGCAAATACGCAATCTGATTGGAAAAGTGAAAGTGAGTTATCGATAAACACCGATGCAAAATCTCGAAATCGATAACAATTGCAATGACAATGGTTATAGTATTAACAACGCCGAAAGGCTGGCAAAAAACTCGATTATATCTTAATGGTTCAATCAGCCGCAACTAATGATTTTTTTCAAGTTGCAACAAAAAAATTGTACGAAAGTGAAATGCCCCTTGATGCACGGCCTAACCTTTTTTGCATTAATTTTTGTTTGTATGAGTTATGTATGTATATTAAAAATCTCATTTATAGTATTTATTTTCCGACTCTAATTTTTTACGCAGAAAATAATAATACTATTTTGGAATTTTATTTTAAGCTTGGCAAATAAAATAACTATTACACAACTATACAAACATTTCATTAAAAAAGTGCTTTTTAAACTAACATTCGCTCGCTGAACATGAAAATAAGTTTCATTTATTTTTCAAAAAAGCATTTTCGAGGTATAGGCAAAAAATATGTCTTCAAGATCCTTTTGTAGTTATTGCCAAAAAAAACTCCAGAATAGCAAATAAAACTAACGTTTCAACCGGTTAAAATATTTTAAAGGTACATTCATTTAGCTTTTTACGCCGATATATTTTCGAACTTTTTACCTATTTTGGTTCAGGATTTATAGCCAAAAATAAGTCGATTTTTTAGGAAAGACTCAAAATAATAATTATTTGAACGCTGAGCTTTAAAAAAATCATCCAAATGTTAATAAAAATTAAACAAGTCTTTTTAAAAATAATAATGAATCAGACAAATATTTAAAGTTATCGATATCTATTATTTTGAAACTTATATAATAAATGGCTTTTCGTAATAACTAGGAGTGAGAACAACTTTTTAAATCAACAATAGCTATTATTTTGAGACTTGTAATATAAAATCTTTTTTCATAATAGTTATCGCTGAATAAATTTTTTTATGTTTTTCAAAGGCTTTTATTTTGAGACTTATATTATGAAAGTTATTGCGTAATCGTAATCCAAAATAATACGGAACTAGTCCAGAAATGATCCTAAGCTGGTCCGGAAATTATTTCAAAATCGTCCCAAATCAGTTATGAACTAATCCTGAGATAATTCTAAAAAAGTGCTGGCTGGCAGGAAAGCGCCATAGATAAGCTGCTTTAATTCTGGATGCAGTCCTGGGGCAACTGTCCTTGCTGGACTACGCAAGCCCCCTATTCTGCATTAACTAAAATCCCTCCACTTGTGTCCCAGAATGGAGGTGATGGACCGGGAACCTAAGCCCCGGGTGCAAGGTCAATTCAACGGGCATCACCAAACTAGATGGTAATATAGATACTACGAACTCTCACTAAAGTTGAACCTATGGCTATTCGATCATTGTAGTGCATTTCAGCCTGCATTTACAGCAAAATAGCAAAACCCGCTTTCTACAACGCCTCTACGACATATCACGATTTATTCTAACAGCCAAGCCAAGGACATCTCAGGAGATTGCGCCACATATGAGCTGGGTAGACTGAGTACCGAATTACTCTTGGTAATTATCCTATCTTCACGAAAGGATTGGATGCCGATCGCTATTCCATAAGTTCAGTGGTCGGCTGGATACTATCCCTGCCCCTGCTCCGCATTCGCACACATGATTGGAATACTTAGCACAGTGTTAGGCAGACTCTGTTAGTGTCCTCAGTTTTCGGCGCATCATTAAGGTCATTTAACGTAACATTTTAGTGGAAGGTGCGAAACGAGTGTAAAAGAGCTCGCTCCTTCCGAGACTTAATACCCTTTGTTCCTGGTCCCAATTGACAAACTGACACCGAGAGTCTCTTTTGGTAGTAAGTATACGGTAAGCTTTCCTGCAAGAGTACAATATAGAAATCCGTCTACTCTCTTAGGGACTCAACGAAAACTTTTTATATTGACGGCTTAAGGTCTGCAAATGGAAATAGGGCGGGTTAGCACCTGGATGGCTATTTCAGATGCCTTTCAACCTTAGGTACCATGACCGTGGTTTAACAATTGAAGATATTTGCTATACTTAAGATAGCGGACTGAAAGATGGCGTTGATGCTAAATCAGAGTCTACAGTTCAAAAACTGCCCAAGAAACTAAATTGAGACCGAACTCTGCTGAAAAATGGAATAAGCTTGCACTCATGTGCGGGCCGAGACAATGCGATGTTCAAGGTAACTAACTGGATCATTGCGGGTATTATGCAGACCCCATTGGACCGCAGGCAATTATGTATAGCGTCTAACGTGGCAGTTACGGTCAGGGCCCTCAGGGATATCATGAATTAGACGCATGAGAACTCTTGGTACACTACCGACACCTGAAAAACAACCAAGTGCTTCATAAATAGACAGACAGGTTGGTTGGTTTAATTACAGTACTCAATCAATGGAGAAAATACATGGCCACCATCGGCATTATCGGTGACCTGAAGTGCACATCTTGTCTGAAAATTGTGGACAGCATAGAGCATTTACTCTGAATCTGTCCATGTTCATTGCTAGAGTGGAAAAGCCATTTACTAGGCTGGAATGGCATTCATTCTCTAGCCTTGGATAAGTTCCTCAGATTCATCAAAGTCTGGAAGGTTTGTCGAGGAGAAATGAAGTCTTATTCCCACCCTGTTCCCTATTCTTTTATCCTATCGCTCTTTCCCTCATGCTTCCCAGGGCTTAATTTTAATTGCAATGGAAAACTATACCTTCGAGCTTGGAGGTCTGACTTCGAACTTCCGGTTTACTTCAATTCCATTTTAAACATTTTACTGATAATGTAAATTAATTTAATTTTATATTTACTGCATTTCATTCAGTAATCAGTAACACACACACAGAGCTTTTGCAGCTGCAAATCTGTTTGCAGATTTCTTTAAGTCTAATTTTGAATTTTGATTTAAATCGAAATAATCTCTCGAAAAATATTTCTACATTTTATTTTAGAAATCTGTTGCAGCTAGCAGCCGACAAATAAAATTGTCAACTCAAACGGATATTGATGGTTTGTGCTCATACCTTTTGAATAAATGTTACGCTCTTGTTTATCCTCTTAATTTTTAACAAATCTATAGCGGCTACGGAGTTATCTGATGCTAAATTATCTACGGTATTATAAATTATTCTAAAGCATCCTCTATGCTGACTTTTATCAAACATTCCAGTTCATATTTTTCTGATTCATAGACATCTAAGTTGCTCTACACCTCCCTGTTGCGCTCCAAGTTGGACTAAGCTGCTGTAATTTGGATACCTTACTATGTCTGCCCAATCAATAGAATTCGAAAAAAATCAAAAAATCAACAAAAAAAATGTTAGTTATGCTCTTCGCTCGCTGCATTTCGTTCACCCTATTCCCTTTTATCGAACCAGATGTATATTTGTTAAACCAAAATCGTTGGTTTGAAGATTGAGTCTACTTTGCCTTCTCTTTATCTAGAATTTGGTACGCGGTGTAATAGATAGACTGTGCACATTTGCTTGGGTGCAACGGTTTTGTAGTACCACAAAGATGCTTAAGAAATCATGCCTGTTTCTCTTTGGAGAATGTTAGAAAAGAAGAAAGTTAGTAATTGTACATAATGCTTTTATATACAGAGCTCGGAAGGAATTCAACTCTGGTTTAAGCTGCTCGTATCCGGAAATCCGGTTTAAATCGTTACGTTACAAATTAATTACTTAATTTGTACTTTTCGTTTATTTATAATTCTTTCAAATCTTTACTCAATTTAAAAAGTACTTGCTTTCAACTTTTTATATATAACTCTTTGTAGTCTGTATGAAATGTAATTAATTTCTGGATATTTAATACTAAATAAATAAATAAAAACAAATATTTTAACTTAACATAAATTCGCTGACTCATCTTTTTGCAGCATTTATTTCGTTACCAAAAAAAACAGAGCTCAATAGGATAATTGAATTTTTTCCATGAAAAAGCTGTGCTCAAAAATCATCGGCCATTTGAAGTCAGCGAGAAACCATAGTTACCTTCGTTTGTGTTTCAAAATCAAGACGCACAAGCAGCTCAAGCTAGAGAAGCACAAAAATAACGAGCAATTTTATTGCATACAAAACATTTTGATTATTATTAGTTTTCTTTTCTTAAGTTGGCCGATGATATCAAAAGATCTTTGCGTGCATGGAAACGACATGAAGCCAATAAAACGGCAATCATTGTGCGGGCAATGCATTTCTCAGAAATTCTTTTTTTTTATCAAATTTGGTGAAATTTTTAAATCTTCACATCAAAACACATTATTGCCGTAGGTATTGAATGATAAGCTCAACCAATCACCTTGCAAAGAGATACTACATATGTATATGAATTGCGTTGTTGTTTATGATTATTGACTCATGCGCCCTCTGTTGTGTTTGCGAGCAAAAAACAAACAAAAATTAAATTCAGCAGAAAAAATCGAAAATTTTTGTGTCATGAAGTAAAATTAAATTAATTTAAATTCTACGCTGCTGACGCGTAAAAATCACTAATACGCCATGACCATCAAATATTTACAAAACTAAATTAAGTTTTGCCACAAACTAGCGACTTTCATTAAAATTTTAAAATGCCAATTTCGTTGCATTATTGTTTAGATTTGAGGTGGCCGTAAGCCGTGTATTGTAAATCCGCAACCAAAATGTTGATATTGTGGCTTTAATAATAGATTTTTATTTTTATTTCTATTTTTTTCAAAATAAATATAGATTATGCCGTTTTTGTTGTGATAATCTTTTGAATTTAGCTGGGTGACTATTTTAAGTTATTATTTATATTTGAAGAGCGTATTAAGTAACATAAAAAAAGTAGTTTTGGCTATATTTTTCAATAATATAGCATTAAAGATTATGTATTGCTTTATTTATGTTAACCAAAATTAGAATATTAACAACTAATAAAGCTATATGATGAAATACAGTCTAATTGCGAAATGATGTGAAAAATTTTAGATTAAAAGTAGACTAGTTGATAGCCATGACTTCGTCTGCGTGACGGATTTTTAAAGCTATGCTAAAAATGTAGCTCTGAGTTATTTCACAATGGCAATGTTGACGCCGGTACTAAAGTTGTTTGCAATTTTTTGACATATTTTTAAATGCAAAATCAGCCAAAAATAGCTGCAACTAACTCAAGAGTCAAATTTATTCCGATTTTGATTAAGAGATATTGTTTCTAACTGCACAAAACTTATTAGATTTCAACTAAGTCGAACCATAAATGTGCATTTTCTGGAGATCTCGACTACCGACCCATCAAATGGTTTTTTATGTTATTTTCAACTTTTAAAGAATTTCTAAGCAGATATGCAGCCCACTATTCTCATTTTATCAGTATTTCACCATAAAAACCGGTTTTCTATTCTAGCGCCATCTAGCGTATCCATTTCTCGTAAAAATACTTTTCGTCGCAGAGGTCGTCATAGCCGAGTGTGTAGCAATTACGCGCGTCATTCGGTTGGTCCCTGATTCAAACTCTATCTAGAGTAAGTAACATCAAAAATTGGAGAAAAGTTTTTTCTAAAAGCGGTCGCCGCTCGGCAGCGAATGACAATCCTCCGAGTGAATTACTGCCATGAAAAAACTTTTCACAAAAAATCCGTTCGGAGTCGGCGTAAAACTGTAGATCCCTCATTTTGTGTCACAACATCAAGACGCACACCATAAATTGTAGGAGAAGTTCGGCCAAACATCAAGCTATGGTGTAAGCGCCAAATTACTATACTATAATTACTACTTCTCGTCGCATCCATATTATACGATTCTAATTTTATTAAAATCGGTTCAAAAACAGAGATTTTCTTAGCAATTCCCTTCTAGCGCTCCCTAGCGCCCCCTAGTGCATTTATTTCTCACCAATATCGGACCATATATACGGATTTTCCGAATAGCTCGATTCCGGCGTCACCTGCCGGATCCATTTTCCATCCTCTCGCACTCAAAATATATTCTAATTGTAAAAAAATCGTATCATAAATAAAGTATTTTAGAATAATTCGCCCCTAGCGCCACCTAGCGTATTTATTTTTCATGAAATGATTTTTTATTGCACCAGCGCCTTGCTTTTCAAAGATCATCTATATCCATAAGTTCGGATTTTTTGAATATATCGACTCATGCGTGCCTCGAATCTAAGCATTTTCTTATGGTATGATATTTCCAAAACATTTCTTGAATTTAATTACAAGGCGAATTCATATAAGGTGATAGCATCCCATGAGCTGAATGCTTGTTCTTCTCTCCGAATTCGCTAGGTTGTTTTGTATACACAAACAAAATACGTAAGCAAACTGGGCGAATTCAGTTTTTGACATTTCACACGCAAAATTACACTAACAAAATACATTAGCTAACTGAGCGAATTCAGATTTTGACATTTCGCACGCAAAATTACACAAACAAAATACACAGCGGATTCGCTTTGTTTATCTTGCTATCACCTGCTATGGATACACCTTGATTTAATTACATGAACGGTTTGCGAGTTATTTGTCAATTTGTGACGGGCTCTTGGACCTTCGATGGCTACTCTATTTCCAAAATCAATCAATGGATTTAAATAGAATTTATCCAGCTTATTGATAGCATAGAAAACTAGTCTATGAGCGAAGGATTTTTTTATTGCCAAGAATTTCGATTTTTTACAATAAACTATTGTTTTTTCGAAGAAAATTCGGGAGTGAGCATTCAGTAAGGATCATTTTGTTTATTTAAAAAAGGCATTGTAAAGTAGAGTCTAAGTTACGGCGAATACAATACATATTTTATGGAATAAAATCAGTTAATATAATAACGCTGGTATACAAATAAAACAATAGTAATTGACACAAAGTTCTAAGAATGATTTTGGGGGCCACTGATTCCACACAGTCGTTTTATCCACTTGGCTCTTGTGTTGATGATATTGCAAAAAAATATGTTTTTTAAGTACAACAAGATTATGACATTTTTTTCTGCGCTTTATCGTGTTAAAATCCGCTTATATATAATGTGCTGGCATTTGTATATTTCACGACTGTTTACATTTTTTTAATGCCAATTTTTTAAGGAAAAGTTCAAAAAATACGCTTGAATGAAAAAAGCATGTTTTTTTTTTTGTAATTTTCGGTAATTAGTTAAACTTAAAATGCTGTAAATTTAAATATTTTAGTCCAACAGAATTGTTGCCTATTGCGTTCACTTATCCAAGATATCTTAGTAAACATTTGATCCAATTAGATATGTATATCATAGCTACGGGTAATTTTCGATAAAGACGCAAAGTGCATAGGTTGCTTTCGAAGAATAAAATTTTTTTTTCCTGATATTGCAAGCGTTTTCTGTCACAGCAGGCGCTTATCCAAGTATCGTGAATACGATTTTTTTTTTGAAAAATTATTGTGCTTCAATATAACTATACAAATAATCTTGATTTGAATGATCTTATTTTAAGTTATACATGAATTCAAATGAAAATTTAAAAATTGTCGATCCATTCGAAAATCAATACGGGTAGTGACAATGAAGATTGAGGTGGAAGTTTTATAATTCATAAGTTTTAGTCCAAAATATTCCTCATGGAGAGCGACATCTATGAGTCGATACTAAACCAGCAGGTGGCGCCTGGCATTTTCATGGTTAGCGTCCTCACTGAGTTTCTATTTACTCAGCGCTATCTGTCATTCGATAATTTTAAAGAAATAATACTATTATAAACCAAAATAAGAGACATTTTCGGGGGAATTAATACATGACTTTTTCTCTATTTTTGTCACTTACTATTGGAACTACAGAACCGTTGCTCTTGCGCAAGTGACTATGAAATTGATGTAGGTATGTGTTTTGTAAATGGCAGAAAATAGTTTCGAAAGAAAAATTAATTTTGCCCATATATTTTAATCAAATAAACCTACCTAGAGATATCAGCCAAACGAATGGGAATAACTATAAATAAAAACAGAGTTAACTTTTTTAAAAAAATGTTTGCTTTAAAACGTTCTTTTTTTTCTATTTCTATTAAACTTATATACAAAAATATTTATCTTCCTTGAGGGAACTCAAATTTCGAATGTAAAACTTAAATTGCCTTAACAATTTTAGTTCTCAAAATTCGCAAATATAGCCACTATTTCGTGTTATTCCTACCACAGAAAAAGAACTTATCGCCTTCAAAATTTTATTAGTCGGTAAATATAGAGTTTATTGCTTTATTACTTTACGTTCACTAAGCGTTTTTGTGAGCCACATCGAAACAACAGATGTGTTCTAGGTAAAAAAAAACGGCTTTAAAATATGTATGGACAAAATCTAGATTTCAAAGCGCAGTGCTTTTATTTACTTGAATTCTTCTAGTAGTTTGCTCAATAAATTTTTTGTAATTTTTGTATGCAAACCATTTTGAAATTTAATTACTAGATATATCAACCATCGAATGTACGATGAGCTCACTCACCTTAAATTAAATCTTCGTTCATTTCCACTACACATATTTATTTCATATTTTTCATTATTATTCACACCACTAAGTTTTCGCATTTATGCATTTTCATAATCTCTGTTTCCACAGTACTTTTTTACGCATTATCAGACAATTTTCAACCACATTTTGTTGTTTTTATTTCAGTAAATTTGCTTGCGGAAAACTTTTTGTTTTCCAAATCTCTTTATCACGTTAAGCTTTGCCTAATCCAAGCAGCACCACTCACAGCAAATTTTGTGAAAACTCACTTTTTCCCACATTTCTTCAACGCTTTATCAACCAGCATTGTTTTGTTTTTTTCTTTTTCTATTCTTTTTCAAATTACCTTTCACTTCCTGTCAACACTTTCACTTCCTAACCGACGAAACGTACACTATACAATTCATTTCCGTTGATAGTAAAGTGCAATATACTTTCAACAATGTAAATAAATTATGGTATTATTTTTTTTACACACCTAAATTTCACCGATACTCAGGTATGTTTCTATTTTTAATCACTTTTTTTTTTGTTACACTTTTAAAGCGATTTTAATATTGATAGTTTTGTTTTGAATTTACTTAAATAAACTCCCGCATTACGCGACATTACCAACGCACACTACCGTTCAGGCTGTGCTCCACGGAACGAATGTGATAGAATTCAAATGTTTGGTGGGCCCAAAACGTAAAGGCCATAAACGACAGTAGGTTCCATGTGCATTGCCGCTTGGAAAGCTGACTTCCAGTGAGCGCTGTAATGATTTGTTGTTTTACTTGGATGCATTGATTCACAACTGTGCTTGTTGTTGAGGTTTTGTTGGTGAGAGAGGTGGGAGAGGTGGCGCCACAATGGCTGATAAGGATTGAAATGTCATACATGACAAGGTGGTTGTGGGTGGATGGGTAAGACTTGAACAGCTGATTGCGTGTGTTGCTATTTCTATGAATGGAGAAAGTGTGCAAGAGTTGCTGTGTTTGCAGAAAAGTAGTAAAAGTAGTGAAATAAAGGAAACAATGTGAACGGTGTAAATATCCTACTATTGTTATAAATTTGAGACTTTGTGTGCGAGTATGTTGATAGTTTTTCGGCTGGAGGGAATTGTACAAAATAACTGCCATAAATTAACTCATAGGCTACAGTTATGAAGAGTTGCCAGCTGTTAAAAAAGTTATAGTCAATTCAATAAATAAGTTAAATAAATTACCTTTTACAATAAGAAAGCCATACTAAAATTAAAAGAAAAACTTAATTTCAAAAATACTTTTGGAAAGGGTTGCCACCTGTTTCATAAATTAATTGACATTTTAATAAGTTAAATCAAGTATTGCAATATGGTTGTCAAATGAAAGAGGCTTCATAAAGATTGATTTACCAAATGTTTTGAAAGAGAGTTGCCACCTGTTTAAATGCAAATTAATTTAAATTACAAAAATTAATGATCTTTTACAATACGAGTGCCAAACTAAAAGTAAAAAAAACTTAGTTTCAAAAATACATTTGGAGAGGGTTGCCACCCATTTAAAAATTAATTGAACAAGTTAATTCAAATATTGAAATATGGATCTCAAAAGAAAGAGTTCAAAAAAGATTTAATTTGAAAATGCAGTGGAGAAGGTTGTCACCTACTTAAAAAGTAAATAAGATGAAATACTTAAGGAAATATACGACATGGGTTTCTAAGAAAGTAGGCTTAAGAAAACTTAAGAGTGATAAAATTAAAAAAAATACATGGCCTTTTACAATATAAGTGCCAAACTGAAAGTTAAAAAAACTTAGTTTCTAAAATACTTTTGGAGAGGTTGCCACCTGTTTCATAAATTAATTGGCACTATAATAAGTTAAATCAAGTATTACAATATGGTCATCAAATGAAAGAGGCTTCATAAAGATTAATTTCCAAAATGTTATGAAATAGAGTTACCACCTGTTTAAATGCAATTAAAAAAATAAAAGTAAAAAAAAAACGTTATTTCAAAAATACACCTGGAGAGGGTTGCCACCTGCTTAAAAATTAATTGAACAAGTTAATTCAAATATTGAAATATTGATCTCAAACGAAAGGGTTTTAATAAGGCTTTAATTGAAAAGTACCATGGAGAAGGTAGCCACCTACTTAAAAAAGTAAATAAAATTAAATAATTAAGGAAATATAAGGTATGGTACTAGTACTAATTGCTACCACTATTTTTACTAACGTTACTACTAATTACTACCGTTATTTTTAGCAATTTCTACATCTAATTTAACTAGTACTAGTACTAATTACTACCATTATTTTTTATTACTTTCCACCATTATTTTTACAAATGCTACTACTAATTGATACCATTGTTCTTACCAATTTCTACTATTATTTTAACTAATCCTAGTACTATTTTTTATTAATTTATTGCTACCAATATTCTTACTAATTTCTACCTCTACCTTTACCAATTCTAGTACTAATTTATACTACTATTTTTACTACTACTCCCATTTTTAACTCCCTATCTCTTTATAGAATATACACAGAAGTATTTACTTTGGTTACAACCTCCTTGAAACTTGAGCAAAACAAAACGCCCGGAAGTGTCCTCCACTAAAATAGCAGTTTTGTCAACTAAAGTGCCAATGGTGAATTATGGCACTAACGGCAGATCGTATATGTAGAGTTCGAATA
Source organism: Anomoia purmunda (assembly GCA_951828415.1). NCBI lineage: Eukaryota > Metazoa > Arthropoda > Insecta > Diptera > Tephritidae > Anomoia > Anomoia purmunda. Next base: position 24,988,824 of record OX639993.1, read on the forward strand.
GTATGGGGCCCTTGTGGAGTTTTCATGGAGTTCAGTCTGTTTGTCGCCTTGTTTAACATTTAATGTAAAGCTGATTTTTATTTCATATAGTAGGCCATCATGTGAAATACGATAAAATGCTTGTATATCATCGAGAAACGGAGCTGTACAGTATTTTATTTGCTCAAATTCAGAATATATGTTCTCAATAAGTACGTGAACTTGCTCGATTGTGCTGTGGTCTTTTCTAAATCCAAATTGATGGTTTCGGTTTTCTATAATTGGAAGCAGTCTTTTTTAGAAAAAAATACTTTCATAATCTTAGAGAGAAGGGGTAGTAAGCTAAAAGGCTCCAACGATTCGACTTTATCAGCACTTTTTCCGGGTTTAAATATAATTTCTACTTTACTTTACTTTCCACTGGGAATGAATGAAGCCAATTGCCGAAACTGCATTAAACAGATAAGACATAAATAGGTTTGGAGATATCCCTCTTGGCCGGAAAGAAGTTTAGCCTAAAATAATTTATTTTTATTTGTGTTGAAACCCGAAATGTTACAGCGTAAAATTGGCAAAATATTTAACAAAATGTTAATCCATTTTTGATTAAATATAAAATCACTTTCCCTTTTTCGAAAGTGGGACTATCAATGTCTAGCGATATTTCAATCCTTTTAGTTTTATATAATTAATTTCCCTCTCATGTTTTGAGAAATCACTATTTTAAAGTAAGTGCATTATACTCGTACGAACATTCATCTGTGTAATATTCAATATTTACAAATATTCACTACTCTCTCCATACCAACCCAGTTTCAATTTACTCTCATACCTAACTTATTCTCCGTGCTAAGGCGCATGCGCTGCTCTTTCCCGGCATTCCATTAAAAGCGAACTGTTGCTTTTAGCCCCACGGCAGTACAATAAGCAGCTGACTGCCGAGCCGCAAATACCCTGAAACACCTGCATATGCTGTTGGTGGCTTCTGATTTCTGGCATGCGGTTAAATAGTAGATAAACAAATGAAAAGCAGAAGGTTAGAAATGTTGGTTAGCAGGCCAAAGCATTACAATTAGAGTAATACAAAACACAGTGAATTCTTTAAATGCGCCATTGCAGAGTTAGTAATCACTAAAACAGGTAGCTATTGTAAATTGTCCACTGAGTACAGGAATTTACTTTCATTACCTGTCACAAAGTGAAAAAGAAAAGACAATTTAATTTATGGTCGACGTGGAAGGAACGCGTGTTACAAAATTCTATCAACATGCCTTTTATGATTATTCTTTATTGCCATATTTGAATTGCTGTCTCCGTTGTGGATAATCATTGCATTTGATTACGTTGATTTATTATAATTACATTTTTTTTATTCTCAAAAGGCGGCATATCTGAGGTGATGTAAATTATTGTAATAAATGTTTTATTCGCTCAGGCGTGCTTAGTCAGTGGATGGTTTTAGCAGCTATAAATAATTTTCTATTTTTATTATAACACTTCACGATAGGCAATTGGAGAGGAAATTTCGAACGTGCTCTATGTAAATACTGAGTTTATTAAATTTTGTTACGTATACGCCACGCTGCTCGGCTAAACATACCTAGGCAGGTCGATTTAAAGGATCTACGCGTCCAAAATTAGTTTATAGTGTTTTATAGTATATTATGACTTGAATTCATAACAAATTTCATATGACATATATTAATGGAAAATAAGTATTTCCCTTTTCAAAATTAACATTTCACTAGAAAAAAGTGAAATATAAATAGAAATGTCGTATCTCACTGTTTGTGGTCACACACCTCTGAAACGGCTTGACCGATTTTTATGAAGTGGTTAAGCTGCATAGCTAATTTTTAAGAGGGTTGCCACCTGTATGAAATATAAAAGTATGTGTGCAAAAAGGGTCGTCTCGGCGAGGAGAAGGTTCATACCTATATTTTTGAGAGGGCTGAGGATATGCAAAGAGTTGCGCCAAACAGATGGCAACCCTCTCAAAAATATTACTATGAACCTTGGTCTCGCCGAGAAGAGCTATTTGGCACTCATATTAATATATTATACCCTTGTGTGTAATTTAAATAAATTTAGCTTTTCAAACAGGTGGCAACCCTCTTTAAAATATACCTTAAACATTTCTCCCAACATAGCAAACGATTTGACACCCAACTTTATTATTACATTAAAATTGTTATTTTGCATAATTCAAACAAGTGGCAACCCTCTTCACAATATACATATCTAACTATAAACCTTTTTCTGAGCGAAAGGAACCGTTTGAAATTCATATATTAATATTTTATATACTTGTGTACATTTTAATAAAATTTTAAATTTCAAACAGGTGGCATCCCTCTTCAAAATATATGTATGAGCCTTCTGCTCATCGAGAGGAAGCGTTAGACACCTTCATTTTCATATTTCATATAATTTTTTTAATTTAGTTAAACTCCATTTTTCAAACAAGTGGCAACCCTCGTAAAAGTTTACATGAACCTTATTGCCAAGACGAGCCGCTTGACACCCTTATTTTAATTTTACGTATGGCTTGTGTATATTTGAATAGATGTTGACTTTTCAAACAGGTGGCAATCCTCTCTGAAGCACAAAATATACTTTACGACCTATTCTCATACCAAATACACATAAAAATCCGAGGAGTGGGTCCACCCACAAAATCCATTACACTAGGCCAGTCATTATAAGACTGTTATAAACGGCCACGTTAACGGTATCACAGTAGGCTATTAGGCCTAAGTCTGTCTTCTTCCAGTACAGGGAGCTAGCCAGCCACATCAACTTATCCTAAGCCCACACCGACTTGTTGGTCTCGTATTGCTGAATTCTTTCCTCTGTAAAATAACTTTAGTAGGTTTTAACTTCTTGGCAGATATTTCAATCTAACTATTTTCCCCCCTTTTAAAACGTCAGTAGTTTTTTCGCCTTAGACGTCACGGTGATGACGGTATTTCATTTGAGTCAGCGTCATCGTGCATTTTTATATCCGGTTCGTTGTTCACAGATAATTTTCCAAGAATTCATTGAACTGTCTTTTAGGTTTCACAAGAATTTGTTCTATTGCTATTGACAAACACGTAGTGGTTATTAAATTGCTTTATGCGCAGGTGCTTACATTTTCCACAAGTTCAGTGGGTAGCATTATTTGGTCCTTTAAAAAAAGCTCATAACTTTGATAGAAGGATTTCCTAGTAATTTAATATTGTGGCTTGGGTAGATAAGTTTCCACGAATTTTGGTGGCCTTGCAACAGCGTGAGATAAGTTATTTCTATCAATGTGGAAACTAAAATTAATTTAACTGCAAAGTAAGGCTATTATTCCATAGGCCTATTGATAATGTACAATACCGCTAAACATTTTTAAAATCATGGCAAAAAATATGGCTCATTAAACGTGTTATTCGTATCCATTTCAAATTATAAGTATGGATCATATGTCGCCGAAAATATAATATCCGTGATGTTACAATGTACGAGTATTCGCTAGATGGCGCTGCGATCAAGATATTGGTAAAACCTACATTTATTGTAATTACTACTACGACTACTAACTACGTTGCTACTTATTACAAACACTACTTTTAGCAGTAGAAATGACTACTACTATTTTTATTAGCGCTTCTACTAATTACTACTAAAATTTTTATTAATCTACTACTATTTACAACGACTATTTTTACTAATTTCTACTACTATTTTTATTAATGCTACTACTAGTTACTACTACTATTTTCATTAATGCTACTACTAATTACTGCAACTATTTTTACTAATTTCTGCTGCTGTTTTAACTATGCTATAAATAATTACCACCACTATTTTTTACTAATTTCTACTACTATTTTTACTAATGCTACTACTAATTACTACTACTATTTTTACTAATTTTTACTGCTATTTTTATTAATGCTACTACTAATTTCTCTCTCGGTTTTTGTCAATGCTACTACTAATTACTACTACAATTTTCACTAGTTTCTACTACTATTTTTACGAATGCTACTACTAGTTACTACTACTATTTTTACTAATTTCTACTACTATTTTTACTAATGCTACTAACAAGTATTACTAACCATATTACTACTCCTACTACTACTACTAATACCACCACAACTATTTTTACTACTGTTTACTATTAAGACTCCTACCACAACTACTTCCATAGTTAACTCCCTATCTCTTTACGAAATGGGATAATAAGTTTTACCTCAGGCTTGGACTTTTAAGTGCGCAAGTGTTTGATTTTACATTTTAGCAATGTAGTGCTACTCGTATTATATAATTCCAGTGCAATTTCACTTAAGCTTGAGCTCTTTGCTTCACTTTAGGCTGTTGTTTTTTTTGCGTACTCTTGCCGTGTGGCTTCTCGGATTTTTTCGATAGCATTAGCTCTTGCTTTGATCGGAATTCCATTTTTTTTGTTCCACCGGGATAGTATTGCTCTGTTCTCTTTGTAATGGTCGAATATTCCTGTTACTTTAAGCTAAGCTACAAATTTGTTTTTTATTTTCCTGACCTGCAAATTTATAGCCATTTTACAGTGAATTAATAAAATATAAAAATTTTTGTCTAAAAGCACTGCCACCCTACACATGTTTGTTCACTTTTTACTACTTGTTGCCTGTTATTAATCTATCTTTTTTTAACATGAAATATATTTTTAAAAATATTCCAGTGCAAGTGCAATGCTTCTCTTCAGAGGGGAAATAGCATGAGAAGAAAAAGTGAAAATTGTTCTATTAACTTTTTTCTTCTATTCTGAATGTTTTCCCATCTTTTCAACTGTGACCTGAGTACAACACCTTCGATATTGCCTCATATATTAAAGCACTTGATGGCTGGTCTCCAATAAACAGGAATGCTGTTAAAATATTGGCCTAAAACTGAAAATAGTTAATATATCAACCAATATATTATTTGCTTTAACAACAACTCATAGCCGCCAAGCATCATATTAGCTGGCAAATAAATTTTAAATTCTGCAGTTTTTCATTACCTAAATACACATAGAATACTTTACCACATTTGTAGAGTAACTAAATGCACATACATTGCTTATACAATAGTAATAAATTTGGCGCTACATTCATGTATTTTATGAATTTTAGCAAAGAAAATTACTCATACGCCATGTGCGCCATTTTATGGCATATATAATGCATACTACATATATATTTATTTACATTTACATGTACATACATCCGTATGAATGAACCCACACATATTTCAAAATTTCATTAACTTTCAATTTGCGTATCGACATTTATCGCTTTCCGCAATATGAAAACTTCAAAATTTTTCCGCCACCGCAGACCGCAATGGCATGCAGCTAAAATCGTTAAAGTGCCAGTATATTTGCTTCCCATATTCACATATTGTACGTTCAAAATATATTGTACATTAAAATATTTGAAAACTGCCTCACTAAGCTATGCCGTCTAGCCGGAAACGGAAGCAACAAAAAAAAAAAGAAAGACGTACGTGCGTAACCCAAACATTCACAGAATTCGCGCGAACAAGCAAATTAGCACTTCCGCACTGAAGTGGGAAAGCAGCAAAGTAAAAAACAAAAAAAAAAAAACAAGAAAAGAGAAATATACAAGAAGAAAGAACATAATAGTATTAATTCCCAGCAGTAGCAATAAAGCGTCACGCACGCTAAAAATGGCAAAGGCGCAAATCAACTAGACTATTAAATTCAATTTTGGCACTGGAATAGAGAGTTATGTACATTTGCGAATTACTACGTTAATCTACTCGTTAAGACTTTGTAAGCAAAGAAATATATTTCTCTGCACATTAGGATGACGCAAAAATGTGTTTCTTAAATTTCTGATATGACCAAAACAAAATGAGGCAGCTGTTTTTGAAGTAAAACTTTTTTAGCAGCATGAGAACGATTTTTTACATCGCGTAACGCATGTCGCGTCCATATCGCACAACGACTATCAACTACTACTACTTACTACTATAATTACTAATATCTATTTTTACTATTACTACTACTTACTTCTTCAACGAATTACTGCTACTATTTTTACTAATGCTACTAATAATACTATTTTTACTACTTTCTACTACTATTTGTACTAATGCTACAACTAATTACTACTAGTATTTTTACGAATTTCTACTACTTTTTTATTAATTCTACTACTGATTACCACCATTATTTTTATAAATTTCTACTATTATTTTTACTAATGCCACTGCTAATTACTGCTGTTATTTTTACAAATTTCTACTACTTTTTTCATTAATTTTACTACTAACTACTACCACTATTTGTACTAATTTCCACTACTTTTTTCACTAATGCTACTACTAATTACAACTACTATCTGCAGCTACTAAAATACTATATTTACTAATTTCTACTACTATTTGCACTACTGTTACTACCAATTACTACTACTGTTTTTTTAAATTTCTACTACTTTTTTTATTAATTCTACTACAAATTACTTTAATTTTTATATTAATTTCTACTACTTTTGATTAATTCTATTTCTAATTACTACCATTATTTTTATAAATTTCTGCTATGATTTTTACAAATGGTACTACTAATTACTGCCACTATTTGAACTATTTTCAACTACTTTTTCCACTAATTACTGCTACTGTTTTACGGTTTTCTACTACAATTTTTACTTAAGCTACTAACAATACTATTTTTCCAATTTCTACTACTTTTTGGTATAATGCTACTACTAATTTCTACTACTATTTTTACTAATTTCTTCTGCGCTTTTAATTAATTCTACTACTAATCACAACCATTGTTTTTATAATTTACAACTATTATATTTACTAATGCTGCTACCAATTACTGCCACTATTTGTTCTAATTTCTACCACATTTTTCACTAATGCTGTTACTAATTATTAATACCATTTTTAATCATGTAGTACTCTTCCATAAGTTTGATCAAATTATTTTTATAGATCAATATAATATAAATAAAAATAGAGCGTCTCTGCGTCATAAAATATTATCCAAAAAGACATCAAATATGATAGTTATATCCAGGAAGCACGAGGGTTCCTTCACAAGCAATACAAATGAGAGCCTAGTATACCTTCTCCAAGTTCATCTCGCCTGCACAGTGGAGGAAACACCTCTCCTACTCCTTCCTCTTCTGAACATAGGTTTCCAAAAAAAAAGGCGCTACATCAGATTCGGTTTCATCTTTGATATGGATAAGGTAAGTAGCTGGTGGGGTTCGTATCATCTTGGTACACCCACAGAGGAGGCAGTAGTGATTTGAACATTTAACTTATCTATTTTGGACTATTTAATGTATTACTCCTGACTGTTGAAGAACATACCACTCACATGGAATGAAGTGACCGTAATCTTGAAACCAAAATCTGACAATAGGCCGCATGAGTTACCAAAATCAAATGGAAAGGTAACTAGATTTCTATAGCAGCAGCACTTTGAGCTCTTCTTTCCTTTTACGCTGCACCCAGTACGCTTACACTGAAGTGAGTAGAAGCCTTATGTTCCACTGGTTCAGAGAGGTATAAACCCATCCACTATAGGCTGAGAAAGCCCGAAATTTTGTACTTAGGCAATTCGTCTGTGAACATAAGTGCCATGAATGTCTGCCTTCAGGGTGAGGTCCAATATACTCTTCTCTGATCTCTCGTAGTGGATGCACTACTAACGTCACAAAGCTGTCGGCTACGTTGACGTCCGAGCAAAAAATTATAAAATTCTCTCGATCAGTGTATCTGCGAAAACTACAACGACGGAGTCACTTTTTTGATTAATTTCTCTCCACACAGCAGCCTCGAGAGTCCCGAGAGAATTGCAACTGTGACTATCTGACGGTGCACTGCAAGTGACTAGTAATGTAACAGGTATTCTGGAGAGAATTCCCTAGTTGGAAACGTGTAGAATCTTCAACTCAAACACTAAAGAAATCTGCTACGAGATTATCCAGGTACTGACGCGAAAAAATACAGCGGAGTTGTAAAGAGCGAGGTGGCAGATGAGCTCTTGGTGGCCATTTTTTCTGAACTGAGTCACAATATGTAAACACAAATACGAAAATATCAAATTGTTGTAGCTTTATTATTGCTTAGAATCATTCTGTTTATTTTTAAGAACTGCAACATTCGACAAAAATAGTTTTTTTTTCAAGTGCTACTCCGGAAAATAGTTTAGCACTAAAGATTTGAATATGTCACGAAGACTCGTTTATTTTTTTAAATCTGGTTTCTTTTTTTTTGTTTATTTGGGAACAACTGGCAGTACAAATAGCTTTGATATTTTATTTTATTAATTTAATCAGTAGCGTCATTCGTCACTCTGGTTTCATAAACAATTTTGTCCCCGCACTAATATTATTCTTTCTTTTTTTTCAAATCAATCACAACAATTTTTTTCGTTTCCAAACACAGTAATTAGTTTAAATTATTATCTAAAATATTCTCAATTTCAATATATTCGACTCCCCACTTATATTATTATTATAAAATAAAAATATAGGTTTAATGCCAAGAAATAAAGTCCAATAATTAAAGTCAAAGGTGGCGCCATAGTCGAATTTTTGCTAGAAGGCTATGGATCCGAAGTTCTAAGTGTCTAACGTACCATTGTGGTGAATAAGAAACATTTTAGTTGAAAGATATAGAAATTGACAACAATTCGACTATGGCGCCACCTGTCGGCAGTCTTCAAACAAAAAGTTATATTGCAGATGGCGGAATGCCAAAACCTCTTTGTACTCAAACCAAATTTGGCATGAGATGACTGAAAGTCGTTTCCAAATATATCGAGCTCCAACCGCGATAAAAACGTAAAATTTTATTTTTGATGCAAACATTTTTTCTAATTAGAGCAACCAGATGATATAGAGCCTATCGGAAGAAACAAACACCCAACATAAATTATACACAAGCGGGGTAAAGTGACAGCCTACACAGATGGCATTGACATAACGGTAGCAGGTAAGCATCTCGATACGCTGGCGGGTATGGCACAAGGGATACTAAATAAGTTTACGCGTTGGTGCCGCAGTCGACGTTTAACGGCAACAAAACTGAACTGGTTCTATTCACCAGAAAACATCGTTGTCCACTCATGGAAAATTTAACTCTAACTGGAGCAACGACGGCTATCTACTCATGCAGCAGGGCTATTAGCAAGAACTGAGGCTTAGGACCCAAGATGGTTGCATGGATCTATATGGCGGATGTAGGACCAATCTTTTTTATGGTACGGCAGTTTTGTGGGATGCTCTCACCAAGTAAATATATATTAAGAAAGTAGAGAGAGTTCAGCGGATAGGGTCGCTACTTAATTTCCTCCCGGTAGACCAATATGCTAAGAAAATTTAATGCAACACCGCGATTAGACTAAATTCAATTAGGAAATGGGCACAAATTTACATCGGACATAGTTCAACAATGACCAAGCTCACGGAACTGCCTATGTTTACCAATTACAAATTTCCGACCGCCCCGACCGAAACCAAATCCATGACCCAACTGCCCGAAAGCGAAGAGCGGAGACTGGATGCGGTTAGAAAAGGTGGAAACATTTATGTTTACACAGCTGGGTCCAAGCTTGATGGGAGAGTTGGTGGAGGGGTATTTTCGGAACATTTGGGCATAACTTTCAGCTTCCATCCACTTGATTACTGCAATATTTTTCATCCTGAGCTTATGGCAATCTTGAATACCGCATCACTGATGCTGTGTGATATGATTCCCAGCGATGAAATCTAAACTTTCACCGACAGCCAGGCGGCTATTGAATCCTTAAGAAAAACGTCGCTAGCATCAAGGGTAGCTGTGGAATTCCGCCAACCTCTTAACGAGATGGCTGAGACATTCCCTACACATATTGTGTGGGTTCCCGGTTACTGCCACATACGGGGTAGCTGCGCAACCGATGAGCTTGCTCGTCAAGCCTCGACTCTGCCGGATAGTGATGTCACCTGGCATCCCTCTACAGACGTGTAAGCGACTGATAAACCAAAAATTTGTTAGAATTTCAAATGACAGGTGGAAGTCTGAACCAAACCTGTTAAATTATGATTACGATTAGTAATCGGTTAGATTATTTTCTAAAAAGAATTGTAATCATTATTTAATTGTGCCTTTCAAATATTGGGATTCCGTAATGATTACGATTACAAATAATCAAAAAATAATCACGATTACTCTAGATTACTGAAAAGAATCAGAAAGAATCAAAAATAATCAAAATAAATAATTGATTCTTTAACGGATTCTTTTTGATTATTTTTGATTATTTTTGATTCTTTTCAATGTAAAATACCAAACAACTTTTCTCATTTCGTTTTTTTAATTTTGAAGACATTTTTTAGTAAGTTTTTTAAAATCGTTTTCATCTTTATACAGATACAGATACAGATAACGAAGAAGGACCAAATGCTACTCCTGAGCCAAGTGCTTCTGATCGTCGGGCTTTTTTAACCCATCACTTCTTCTGTTACTTGAATGACAATTCAAGAACAGACGACACTTGGGAAAAATATAGCAGTCTAAAAGAAGCTTTTGTTGCTTTTAACACTCCCTGACATCCTCAGCACCAGAAGATAGGCTATTTTCCTTTGCGATGATAGTGAACAGTCCAAGGCGTCAGTCAATGTCGGATTTATCATTTGAGAAATTGGTTTTATTGACAGCAAATTCCAAATGGGGTTAGTGTATATTTTTGTTGTTATTTTGTTATAAATGATTTTTGTTAATTTTTTTGTTGTTATTTTGTTATCAATGAATTTGGTTAATTTTTTGTTATTATATTTCTTTATTTTGTCTTTAATATATTTATTTGTTAGAAATAAAATAATTACAAAAAAATGTCTTAAAAATGAAAAAAAGCAAAAAGAAGAAAATTGTTTGGTATTTTGAAAAGAAAATAATCAAAAAGAATCAAAAAGAATCTGTGAAAGAATGAATTATTTATTTTGATTCTTTCTGATTCTTTTTGATTCTTTTTAGTAATCTGGAGTAATCGTGATAATTTTTTGATTATTTGTAATCGTAATCATTACGTAATCTAGTTGGGAACAAGATAATCGTATTGTAATCAATTATTTCACTCTCAAATACAAAGTAATCAGATTACTAATGATTACGATTAGTAATCAATTCTTAAAAGCTATGGTCTGAACCCACTTGCCGAACTACAAGAGCTCTCTGGCCTTCGATGAGTGACCAACGAACGAAATAATCTCCTCAACTAGGGGAGAGAGGATATTAAGACGACGACAGCAGTCCTAACCGGGCATTGTTTAGTGGGTGCGCTTGCAACAAAAATAGGGGCCCCTTAGCGGGACTGCTGTAGAAGTTGTTGTGTCGTGGAGAAGCAGGAGGAGGAGGAGACCATACATAACGTACTCTGTCGTAATCTGACACTTGCTAGAAGAAGAACCGAATTTGTGGGTAGCTATTTCCTTAATGAACTTGACGATCTGAAGTCAATTTGAAATTAGGGAATTGACGAGGTTCCTTAGGAGTACGAAGTGGTTTTAGGGGCACAGGCCGCAAAGTGTTATCACAATGGACCACGAGACTAGGTGTGTCTCACTAGGGACTGCCGGCTAACCTAACCTATGTTTATATTTTTTACGTTTAGTACGTTAACGAGCAGATTCAAAAATATTTTCACAATTGGCCGTTGAATTCAATAGGTTTTTCACCCCTGACAGAAGTTGAATTGCTTCGCTTGTTATGGGGTAAAACTACAACTTACTAAGAGAAACATGGCCGGATGCAAATGAGCAATCAGACATTAATTGCAATTAGTAAAAAAAGATATATTGCGCTGCGTCAACCCGCGTCAGACGTCAGTATTAGGCAACGCAAAGCAAGCTGCAGGTTTCGGAACCATTTCGGAACTATTTTAGGACTATTTCCAAAGTATTTTGAAAGAATTTCTGTTCCATTTCGAGCCAAGTTTGGGATGCTTTGGGTCCTGAACCAGCCTCCAAACCAACGAAATTGCATTCTCTGTGTTGCCGCCAGTTTCTAAGTAAAAAACGTGTGAGGTGCCTTTCGGATTTTCTTTTGGACCACCCTAATGCTATTGCATTGCATATCTAACTATCTATGTATGTATATATGTAGCATGTACTATGTGTATAGCAATGACATTAATCGAGTATCCGCATCAACTATTTACAACAACAAATTGCTATTAAGAATATAAATACCAATAGTGCCACACACGTGTCCGCATGCATTTCAATGTCAATCGCGATGTGCGTGCATTGATGTGCGCTTGTGTGTGTGTGTGTGTGTGTTTGTGTATCGGCTGTCACGTTCATTGCGAAATATTTCTGCAAACATTTTACGTACTTGTACATTTTCCGCACTCTTGGAAATTTTATTCGTTCACTTATCTATCGATATAGCACTTTTAGCTAAATTGCTTTACGTCCCCGCCTCGAGTTCCAATTATAATATTCGCTGCGCAATTTGCAGTTATTTCTGGTGATAATCGACTTTTAGCCAACAAGTACGACCATGGACAACTGAAAATACACACACCCATACATAGATAACTTCGAATATGTGTGCGGCGATATAGCTGTATATTTTTGATGACAATAATATTATTGATGCACGCAAATGGTCACTCTATTCGCATGTTGGAATGTCCGGTCCCGTTCTATTCACGCACACATTTTGCTTTTCCATTTAACTTTTTAAATATCCACAAACATTCGCAGGCTTTCACGTCGCTAATATCATTCGCATACTTATTTTATGGCTTTAAGTTTGTATTGGCATTGTTCAAATTCAGAACTTATTTACGCTGCTAACGCTGAACGTGACTTGTGTGACTAAATATTTCCTGCAAAGGACGCCTGTTTTACATTTATTTTTATAATTTAAAACAACACGCATTCTTTTCAAAAGTTGTGCATAAACTGGACCAGAAAAATGTTATTTACCGATAAGTTTTTAAAATGTTAGGGAATTTTTATTACACATTTGAATTCGAATTTACTGATATTTTTTAAAGTTTTCATTTGCCAAGACGTTGGAGCACTTTGCAGACTTAGTAAATTATTGGCCCACTTTCTGTTCAATCAAAAAAATCTATAATTGTAATTTTTTAAGCACATATAGATCATTGAAATAAAAGCATAGATATTATGAAATGAGGAATGCCGAAAAAGCTCAGCAAAACTTTTTTATTTAGCAAGCTCTTAAAATAAAAAAAAAATAACGCGTGCATTTAAGAGCGCGAGTCAGAAATAAAACTTCTTTGCCTATTCCGTGAAAAGATAGAGAGGGGAACGCGAGAAAGACTAAAGGATAACCTAGCAGGCTAGAACCAGTTCAGAACCGCACTAGTCCCAAAAGTACTCCAAAGTAGACTCGAAAGACTAACAAACCAATCCTGTGCTAATTCTGAACAGATCCCGAAATACGGGTGGCTTTCAACTAGTATCATAATATTAGAAAATCAATTCCGAGCTAGTTTCGCACTGGTCCAGAAATGTTCCCAATTTTTTGACTGTCGAAGTAGAAATTAATCCCCTTGCTGGCTGGTTGGAAATCTGATATTTACTACACCGCTTTCTGCTTGTAAAATATGGCAGTGAACCGGCAAATCTGACTGGTCTCTGGCTGTGGATACCAGATTGCAGCTACAACTCCCTTTTCTATTTGAGACTCATCAGCGTATATGTGTATCGTTCATCATGCTATCAGCACACCCCTCCGTCACCCATTAACCTCTATTGTAGCTCCAAGAGACCTATCAAGGCTCAGGCACGGCATAGAGTCTTGCCGCAGTTGCGAACGCTATTTCCTTGGCTATTAGGTTTACCGGTGGTATATGCAGTATGGTGTAGAGTGCTGTTGTTGGTGTGTTTATTGTTGAGAGTCATTTAATGATATATTGTCTGCATAAGCAGTAATCGCCGCAACTCCTCCCTCTAGTTCATTAAGGGGTCTATTTACGACAAGGTTGAAGTACCCAGTTTACACACTGTGTTCTTATATGTGCGAGCCACTTTTGCAGTCCTCGATGACACCGGGATATTATTCAGTCTAATTATACCTTCGAACACTCGGAAACGCTACGCCTTTAGATCCTGCTTTCCGCAACATAGCCGAGAGAATTCTGTCAATGCGAAGGAGTTTATCGCGCATTCCGAGTTTGCTTGCGATATCAGGCCCTTGATTGCCGATTCCAGGACTTACTCTGGGAAGTGGGCCTTGAGTGGAACCTCCATCGATTGCTCACAGTGCTGGATCTAAGTACCGTTTTGCTTCTTTGTGAGTGCCTGAACGAAGTTGTTCCTTGCAAGCACTTTACTCAACCTTCCCCTTTCGCTCGTGCTTTCTATACGGTCACAATAACTCCGTTCTTTATTTTCTTTTCACATATCTTAAGAATGCCTAAGAACTCTTCCCAGCACTCCGAGAATTCCTCTTGCTTAGCCAGTTTGAAGATTTCCCTAACTTGTTTCCCAAGATTTATTAACTCCAGGCTCCATCAAGGTGGCCTGGGCTTGTCTTTGGCCCTTCTCCAGGGACACGAGTTATGGAGCGCTGTGACTCATATTGTTGTCAGGTAAAGCAGTTCTGAATTAGTCCTAAACTATGCCAAAAAATAGTCACAAAGTAGTCCAAAACTAGTCGCAAGATAGTCCAAACTTTTCTCGAACTGATGCCGAAATAGTCTTGACTTTCTTGTCCAGATGATCATAAAGTTTTTCTCTGGAGTTTAGATCCGACGATTTGGGAGATGTTTTCAAAATTTGGGGCATATTACATTTTGTATAAATACATATATATTTTTACTTAGAAAATTTATTTATAGAGCCAAAGTTCAAATTTTACAAACAAAAATGTCCTAAACTTAAATTTTTTATTGGAATTTTGGATATTTATACTCAAAGCAAATTTTAAAAATTAGACAAAATATAATAATATTACAGTAAAATATAGTAATTTCTTCTTTCGCTAACTAATTTTAAAATAGCCGGAATTTTTCAAAAAAAAAGCAGTTTTTCCAGTTTTAAATTGATTACAAAAAACAAATTATTGAAAATATTTCAATTAATTTAATTATTGAATTTTTTTTATCAAACGTATCATAGTTAAATAATGTTTTTAGTGGCTGTGGTCCATTGGCTACGCACTTGCCCAGCAAGTCGTAGGTTGTTGGTTCGAATGCCAGTGGAGTCATGAAAGAAATCTGATGAGGAGATGAGGTGATCTCCGAAATAGCTATAATTTCTACCACTCCTGACTGTTGTTGTCTTTTTTCCAATATACTTTTCCTTATACACTGGCCTTGAGCTCACAAATTAATATTATCGTTTTTAGTTTTATTTTAAAGATGATATTTTCCGTTAAAAATCCATATTTTGAACTAAATTTCGCAAAAAAAATTTTCCAAATTAAAAAAAATCAAAATCATAGGGTGTATTCGATTTTCGGATTCACTTTAAAAGATCTTGAAGTTTTGAAGAAAGTAGTTTTGCCTTTCAAATATAGAAATTTTTTTTCAATAAAATATTTTGAAAAATTGGAAACAATTCAGAATTTTTTATTTTAAAATAAAGTCATATTTTAGTTTTTACTTAATTACCTCTAACTGATATTAAGGGATCGTGCAAGCGGTATTTTTGTTCCTTTCAAAAATATAAAATTTTAAATTATGAAAAAAAAAATTGTACTGGAGGCGAAAGTAACTCTATTCTATTTACTTTACATTTCTAACAAACAAAACTTTACGCATTTTCAACCTTTCCAATTTTGTTAGGAAAATAATTCATCTACATGATAAAAGCTTCATCAATATTCGTCTCACTTCCTTTATTTGAAGAACAGCGATAGGTACTACTTTTATTGACGCACACCATAAGTGTGTTTTGAAAAAAATAACCGTTAGGAGCGATCCTGCGAAATGAAACTTTTGCGTAAAGCAACAGCAAAACTTTTTCATTCAAACTGCAATTTTATGCCTTTCTTTATATGATTTTTCTAAACCGCCATACAGCCGTTGCAAGAATTATAGCGCGCATAAAATGACAAAATTTCATTGCCAATTTTCTTTACCAGGCTACTGACAAGTTACGCTGGTCCCCCCCCGGCTCGGCTATACAATTGACGAACTTACTCTACTGAATGAATGGCAGCCACGTTGCTTTGGTCGCCGTTGTGTTCCTTTTATGTTTGCACTTTGCACTGCGCATGATTTGCATTGCAAATTAAGTGGCCCTTCATAAGCCATTCTGCGCCGCATTCTACTCGCCACGATGCTGTTATCTTTTGTCATAGTTACACTCAATTCCCCATGTTTGGACAATCACAGCTGCGAACGATAGCTTTCCGGCACTTTCGTTTGACGCTTCCTTTCACAATGGCAGCTTTGCTTTATTGGCCGCTGCCCCCAACTTTCGTCCGATTGAATTGTGATGTGGGTGCAGCTGTGGGTGGAGGAGTGAATGATTCGAAAACAAAAAAATGTCGCGTCAAGTAAAATGTAACTTGTTGCACAGCAGCAATCTGTTGACATTTAACATTGATGTAGATTTAATTTAAGGACTTTAACTGCGCTAATAAATTTTGTATTTTCACCAGAAAGCGATTCCTACATTCAAATACGTTGTTTGCTACAAAAATTATGCAAAGCACTGAAAAAAAAAATCATTAATATATTTGGTTACTTAGTTGCTTTAAATTTACATTTAACTACCTACGGCAATTAGGATGCTACGCTTGTGTAACAGTAGTTTTTATTAATAAATGTTGATATAAAGGCAAACGTATTTAATAAAACAACAAATATTTTTATGTACTTACATTGGTACGAGTATATTTCGAATTAAAGTAGGAGTTCACCATAGCCGAATGTGTAATAATACTAAGAATTCGGAGTGTGTCGGCTCAGACGGTAAGAACCGAATGGTAAGACGTCAAACATGGCCTTAGCAAACAAATCGGGTCAATATCCGAGAGAGAAGTAGTTCGTATGTAGTTTGGAGACCATTAACTAATTGAGTTGTGATTTTACATCGCGTAATGCATGTCATGTCAATATCGCGTAATGACATGAATGGTGACAAGTTCTGGGACGGTTTGGCGCTACTTTCGGATTAGATATTTCAATTCCAAGGCCTTTTGAGTAGTTCCGAGACTGGTTCACTAACACTAGTACTGTGCAACTTCTACTACTACTACGAAGTACTAATACTATTTACTACTACTACTCCTAATATTAACTATTACTATCTTTGCTAATGCCGCTACTAATTACTACTGCAATTTTTAATAATTGCTACAACTATTTTTTCCAATACTATTACTAGTTTCTACTACTATTTTTAATAGTGCTACTACTAATTACTACTACTACTTTTACTAATGCTAGTACTTATAACTACCACTATTTTTAATACTGCCGCTACTAATACTAATAATAAAAATATTATTTATAATAATGCTACTACTAATTTTACAAATTTTTAGTACTACTTTTACTAAGACTAATTACTTCTACTATTTTTAATAATTTGTATTCCTATTTCTACTAATACTGCTACTAATTATTACTACTATTTTTTTCTAATTACTAACACCATTTTGATAACACTACTACTATTTGTACTAATTTCTACTGCTATTTTTACTAATGATAATACTAATTACTGCTACCACTTTTACTACTTTTACAAATTTCTACTACTATTTTTACTAATCCTTCCGCTAAGTTATACTAACTACTATTACTACTACTACTTATTACTAACGACTACTACCACTACTATATTTATTTAGCACTTTATCTCTTTCTTTAGTCGACAAAGAAGTTTTACTATTAGTTCGCGCTTTTAGGAAGACAAGAGTTTTTTTTAATTAAAACTTGATATCTTTGAAAGAAATCAAAATACCTTTTTACAGGGCCATTAATAGCAATTAGAGGTATTGAATAAAAAAAATAAGTAAAAATTAAATAAGAATTAATATATCTTTGAATTTAATTAATTTTGGGAACATGTTTTGGTAGTATTTTAAAATATTTAAAAGAAGAAAATTTCAAGTATATATCTTTTTATTTATCTGGAAAAACCACAAGAAATATTTTTCACTATTTCTATTGCTGGAAAAACGCTTTGGCGATGCTGTAAGTTTTCTTGAAGAAATAAATATAAGAGCAGAAAAAATTCCTTTTTCATTTCTTTAGCCTAATTTTGTATGATTTTTTTTTGTTTTTCTTGAGAGCTGGATACTAAGCTTAAGCCCCAAATATCACCTACAAAACGAACTAAGAACCATTTTTGAACCATACTACTTTTTTATATATTCAATAGAGTATGGATTTTTGTAAAGGTATTTTATAAAAAAACTTTTGTAAAAGATGTACTACATTCTTTAAAACGAAGTTTTGTATAACTGTTATACTTTTCGAGGTATGCAACAGAGTTTGCAAGAAAAAAAAATGTTAACTCAAAAATTCACACACTTGCTTGAAAATTTCATAATATTTTTTAATTATTTGAGGTGCTGTACAAAAAAAAAATAAGCCAACAATCTAATACATAACTTTCAATTTTTTTTAAATTTTCCAAATTCTGAAATTATGTTATTTGAAAATTGTTTTAAACTCTGTTTTTATAGCCGCGAATATCACCTTGGCACCATTTTTATAACTATACAATTTTTCGAGGTATTTATTTAAGTGCGCAAACATAATTTGTTTTGAAAATTCAAAAATTAATAGTTTTGAAAAGAAAACAAGCTTTCCTGAAAATTGCAGGCTCTTTAAAATTCAGTTAAAGGTATTGGTGTAAAAACAATCCAAAAATTTAATATGTTTATAACTTTAATTTTTGGACGATACATATTACGTAACGCGATTTTTGATCGTTTTAGACCCAATCCTCTCATAAAAATTGTTTTTATTAATCGTAGAATAAAATATAATGTTAATTGATATATGTTATATATTGGGCAAAGGGAAATCGCATGTTACACTTCGTCACAAATCGGCAACCCACCCGCCCCCCTAGCGCGTTGCGTAATATGTGCACGACCCCTTTTTAAATTTAAAAATTCAGAATTTTTTTTATTTTTTTTTTGAAATTTTTAAACTATATTTCTTTTGCCCCAAAATTTCTCCTTTAGCACAAAGTTATAGGAATTATGAAGTCCACAGCCACCATTAGCCCATTCAGTGATGATGGTGGCTCGTTGTGTTTCATCTGGTGACATTGATCAATTTCGGTGCATCCAGGTATTGCAACTTTATTTTCAACTTGCCTATGTGGCGAATTCTCCGGGATCTTTAAAGAAATTATAAGCTCCTTAATTGTTTGGTATTTAATTTTCAAAGAGCTGGCAACACCCTTTAGAAATATTTTTGAAACTCAGCTTTTCTAAACTATCTTCTTTTCACATCAGAGTTGTGGTTAGGCATTTAATTTATTAATTAACTTCAGTTTACCATTTTAAACAGGTGGCATCTCTCTGCAAAAATATCTACTCAATAAATTTTCCTGCACCTTCTTCGCTCCATACCAGGGTTGTGATATTTCATTTAACTTAGCAGTTAATTTGAATAAACATTTCTAAAACAATTGGCAGCCCTCTTCTTTTTACAATGTTCCCGTTCCATTGATATTAGTAATTTAGTTCAATTTACAAAACTGAATTTACTTAGTGTCAAACCTCTTCAAAAGTATTTTCGATTTGTTGTTGTAGCGTTTCAGTTAACTTATTAATTAATTAAATTGCATTATACCTATTTAAACAGATCTCCACCTCCTTCAAAAATATTCTCGTATAAACATCTTGCGATTAACTTAATAAATTAAATTAGTTTACTTTTTAAAAAGGCGCCAACACTATTTGAATATATTTACTCTTTCCCTTTCGTTTGACACTCATATTGCAAACTAATTAAAAATGTTTGAGATAAGAAATTTTACGCTCATCGAATTCACATCTTTTCAATCGATAAAATACTTGGCTGAAAATTCTTCTCTACATTTTTGCGTATACTTTTAGGTATGTTCCGTGAATGCTCCGAAAGTGCAGAATCCATCGGACCGAACTCAAAGCAATTTAGTGCAAGAGCCATAACGAACAAAAAACGGTACAATTAATCTACATATACATACATACAAATAACATGCCTGAAAATTATCGTATGGCGTTGGCAAAATTCTAACGAATCGAATTGAAAACGATTCGAAAATAATTCCAAATTGATTCGATATCAGCCGGAAGATCATTTTGCTTTCAAACCCGAATCGAAATGCAGAACAATCCCGATTGTTTTACTTTTTTTTTTACCAAAAATGCACAAATCGGAATGTATTTTGGCTATACCCCAAATTTTTTTATTTATTAAAAAAAACAAAAACCTTTTCATTTAGTTTGGATTACGATTAACTAAAAATCTCAAAGATATAAACTTACTCAAGATACCATAGATCAGTAGTTACAAAAAATAAAAAAAGCAATAACGGCATTAGTTTTTCAATAGTAATTTTTAGTTGTTGAGCCCAATATTACCCTTCGTGTTTTCAGATTGCCCCTTTTTTGTGAGCTACTGCGAAGTTAGCAAACTTTTGTGGCACTTCTCGCCCAACGCGTCTTTCCCTATGTTTCTTCTTCTTATTCTTTTATACGTCTTTTAGCGTCAAATTACACTGTGTAACACTGAAAATGAACTTTGAAAGAGGCCTAGCCTAGGCGTTAGGCCTTATAAAACTAAGAAAAACTGTATACTTGAAATTTGCGAAACACCCCCAAAATCTCATTTTAGGGCCAAAAAACTGTTTTTGAGGTAATTCGCTAGTCAATCATCAATATCTTTGCGAATTTTCATCTGATTCAAAAGTTGTTTATATATTTTGAAAGGTGAAAAATCACTATTTTTAATGGCGTATAACTCATCAAAATCAAACGAGAACTGACGAAGCTACAGAGAAAAAAAATCGTAACTTAATAAAAAAAAATTAATTTTGAAACTTTGACTACGATTTTACGATAGTCTTAATTCAGAAAGGTACCTATCAAAGACAATATTATTAAAGTGAATTTAGTACTGCGTCAACTAAGCTATTTCAATCGAAAATCGGTTGGAAATTGACAGAGTTATTACTATTTAAATTATTTTAGATGATGACCATATTTAAAAATTCATACATTTTGATTATCTTTCAACTTCAAATTTTTATTGTGACTGAAAATAAAAAAAAAAATTAATCATTAAAATGCTAAATAACTTTATAGCTAAAAATGTTTGCTTGATCTTCTGCGTTTATAAGACGAGTCATCTGTTTCACGTTTGAGTGACCAGCAGTAATTAGCTATCATCCTAACTTGGTTCTTTCCTGTAAACCGTTTTTCAATGTTGGAGATTTCTTGTTGAAATCTTTCACCTTGTTCGTCGCTGAATTGACCAAGATTATCCGGGAAAAATTCCAAATGAGAATGCAAAAAGTGAATTTTTATAGACATGTTGCGTCCCATTTCTCCATAAGCTTCCAAAAATTCATGGACCCCTTCAACGTAATTTGAACTTCTCGTGTTTCCAAGAAAGTTTCGGCACAAAGAAATGAAACTCAGCCATGCTCTTTTCTCTACTGGGTTCAATTTTTTTATGAAGTCATCATCAGTCATAATCTTACGAATCTGCGGTCCAACGAAAACGCCTGATCAAAATGTAAAAATAAATTAGGATGAATTCTTTTTGAAGAATTCTTGTCGGGAAATTTTTATAAGTACCTTCTTTAATCTTGGCGTCACTCAACTTGGGGAATACAAGTTTCAGGTGTAGAAAAGCCTCGCTGTTTTTTTCGAGTCGTTTAACAAACTGTTTCATGTACCCCAATTTTAAATGCAATGGCGGCAAAATTATATCATCAGGCTTAACTAATGCAATATTGAGAACATTATTTTCGCCAATTTGAAACTTTCTCGGTGGCCATATGTTACACTTGTAATGATTTTTGGCACGACTGTCCCATTCACAAAAGTAACAAGGATATTTAGTGTAGCCACCTTGCATTCCAAGTAGAATGTTCAGGACTTTAAGGTCCGAGACAATCTGCCAGCGAAATTTATTGTATTTAATCAATCGTAGAATTTTTTCCATCGTTTGATAAGTCTCTTTCATATCAGTAGCGTATGCCACTGGAACTGATGGCAATTCATTTCTGTTGTGCAGCAATACTGCTTTCAGACCTACGATGTTAGTCAATTGAAAATTAATTGATAAATTGTGTTCAAATTTAGTTCTCTCACACTCATAACACATTAAATACTTACTTTTGCAAGAACCGTCTAGAAATAATCGCCAATCTTGTGGACAGTGCACGTGATCGAGTGCAGCAAACAATTCATCCACATCAACGCAATAAACTAGTTTGTTATTGGTATCATCAGCTTTGAAAATGTGTTCGAACGAAGATAGGTCTCTGTCTCGTGCAGACGTTACTTTAAAGTTACTGTCTACTATATTCCACTGCTTTAATCTGGAGGCCAGAATCTCTGTCTGTCTTATAGACAGATCCATATCCCGCACAAGATCACAATAATCGTGATTTGACACGAAATGACGTTCCGTTTCTATTGCTTTGGTTGGAAGGTACGGTTCGTCATTTACCTCATTAGAAGATTTGTGGCTTGAATCAGGAAATGTAGCTGGATTTTTGTCTTCAGTTCGCTGATCTTGTTTTCCTCTTGGAATCGGTTTCGATACAGTCAACACATTGGCATATTCTATGAGGTGGCGAGTTTTATAGTGGTGACCAGTGATTTTTGTTTGGCAAAAGTAGTAATCCTCCGGCTTGTGATATATTTGATAATGCCAAGCCATAGGAGTCACAAACGGCAGACGCTGGTCATCACATTTACCGGTTTTCCATTGTTTTAATGTTGTACAGCACATCGAACAAATATATTCGGGTTCATACCAAGCACTTTCCACGTATGAGCAACTGAAAAAGAGGTTGAACGCTTCAACCACAGCTTTATTTGTTCTTAAATCGAACCGATATTTCTTATCAACAAATAGACCGCAGGCGTAACAAAATTTGTTGCGCCTATTACACATTTTACCACACTTATCACACAATATAATTGCGAAGCGGTCGCAAGGTTGAATTGACGGCGTAAATTTATTAGATGAGCACTCAAAATTTTTGGAAATGAATGTGTTTAAAATAATTCCTCATACTTGCTATGTTTCTAGTAAAATAACGCAATGAAATGCGGTCAAAGTAGAAAAATTAAAAATAAAAACTTTTCGCAAGGTAAATTTATTTAATAGCAGAAAAAATTTAATAGCTTTGTCAATTTTTGTCCGATTTCATTGCATGAGCACTCAAAATTTTTGGACATGAATGTACTTTCAAAATAATTCCTCATACTTGCTATGTTTCTAGTAAAATAACGCAATAAAATGCGGTCAAAGTAGAAAAATTTGAAGAAAACACAAATTTTCCAAGTTTACCCGATGAAAACTTACAACACGCTAGCTCAAAAAATAGATCTTTCTATCTCAATTTAAAGGTATAATCCTTACCTTTCCAAAACATATTTTATATTGAAAATCGGTAAAGAAATGGCCAAGTAATGAAAAGATTAGCGCGTACACTTCCGAAGAACGGTTTTTTAACGGTAAAGCAAGATTTTGAGGGTGTTACAAATTTTTCAAAAACCGTTTTCGACCAGATGAACAATTTCCACTATGTCACTTTAAAAGTTCATTCAATTTTTTCCATTTTGTAACACTGTGTTATCCACGCGCCCTTCTTCGGATGTCCCAACCGAAAAACACACTAAGTATCTCGTAATTTACTTGCTGTGATTTTTCGCGTATTTTCCATTTTCTCTTGCCGCCGTCCACTCTTATCATTTCTTCTGTATTCCACTTTCCCTACAACTAATCCAATTTTAATAACATCATCGTACTTCGCACATTTTGCAATAGTTACTCGCCTCTCACATCTTACACGTCCATGGTCAGGTTTTCAAGTATTTTACAAGCATTTGTTGTCGCTGTCGGGCATGGAATTAAAGCTTTAATTAACTTTTTCAGAAATTGCAGTAATTCGAGGCAGTCTAATGTACTTACACATAGAGCTAAGTATAAATTCCCCACAGACGAATTATAGAGAGTTTTGTAAACTAATTAATTGAGCGCTTAAAACGTATTGAATTTAAGGAAAATTGATTGGCATTAGAGCGTATTGTGATATAAATTAATTATAATAATTTAGCATAACTAATTACCATAAAATTGTAGCTTATTGAGTAAATATATTTTAAATTCAATTTATCAGTATTATTGGTCGTGAAGTAAGTGGATTGTTAATGAAATTATAAATCTTGGGAATGTATGTATGTATGTGAATGTGAAAATTTCTTTGCTTTACTTCTCCATTTTTAATTATTTTTTTCATTGCGTTTTTACATTTTTTTATGTAGTAGTTGTATTGTAGCTGCCTTTGAAACTGCCTTACTTTCTTGAGTTTGTACTTTATGGTGAAAGAATTTCATTTCAGCTTTGAGCTCCCTGTCATTCGTGCTGAGTGTTTTCTTCACTAAAAAATGTAGCCTTCTATAAGACGCAGTGGGGAGAGAGAGCTAAGCTTGTTATTAAATTGTTTACTACTTTGATCGAATTTTTGAGAGATTAACTTACACTTTTTATTTAGAAAACTGTGTTGAAGTTGAAGTCCGCAAAAGTATGCAACAATAATTTTGTTTTTTTTTATTTCCAACAATTAATAGTTTCCAAAAAAAAAATAAGGAGAACTTATAGAAATACCCGTTTTCAAATTTTCATGAAATGTTTCGGACCAGATTTTGTTTAAGTATTTATATTATAGATTTTTAATTGAGCTTCTTAAATTTTTAAATAGATGAAAAAGACAAGGATTGATTATAATATTTATTTATTGCTTTAGGTGGCGCTAGAATCTATTTTTGATTCGAAAAAAAAAAAACAAATTAAAAAAAACCCCGTTACATGGTTTTCTAGTCCAGATTCAAGGAAATCTATTTTTATAATTCGACTTAGTTCAAATCACAAAAATCTTCTGCAGTTTTATAGAAACGTAGTAAGAAACGCAGAGGATGTCGCGACATTAACTAGTTTCATAAAAAAATATAGTTCATGGTGTAACAAAAACCATGTAGACTAATATTTCATATAAAATTATTGCAATCAACGGGAATTTAAAAAACTACATGCGTTGTATGAAAAAAGTACGCAAAACCAAAAATTCAAAAAGTTATAAAAAACCGGCGGTGGTTTCCAGTCCCTTAAAACTTGCCAAACACAAAAATGTTTAAACATTCTTCCAACAAATTTAAATATTTTGATGATAATTTGTTGAGTTTTAATAAATTGGAAAATAACTTAAAAAAATGTCAAAAATATGCAACTTAAAAAACAAAAACAAACAAAAAATCAAGCGATCGATTTCATAGCAAATTTTATACTGTTACCGCATATTTATACTATTTGCTTTATAAACTTTAAATTTATTTATTTTTAAAGTCAAAGTAGTTTCTTCATACGTTAAATTAATATTTATATAATTTAAATTTGAGTAGATATTACAAGGGTCAAATGATTTGAAGGAAATCTTTTTCAATTGCGAAATCATTACAGCATTTTCTTCCTTTTTCAAGCCATATCTAATGCTAAAAATTGCCTTTAGTATTTTAACACTAATTTTATTTCGATGTCTGAATTTGACTTCTACATTGCTGAGGGTTATGATTAAAAAATTTAAAACAAAACTAGGAGCCTCTGTCCAAATTTTACAGTAGATTATAGATTTTCCTCTGATACAAGTGTAATTTTTTCTCCTGTATTTCGATGTAATTTTTTTCATTACTAACGAATTTACATTTTTCTTGAGTTAAGAAGTTTTGTTTTATAGCATAGGGGGGTGGCTAAGAGCAGTTAAATAATTTTAAGCGAAAGTGAAAAAAAAGGCTAGACGCTAAATTAAAAAAATGTTCGGCTAAACGAAAATAAAAAAAGCTAAGCCAAGCCGGAAAAAGGCTAAAATGGCAACACTGAAGGGAATGTTTTCAAAATTCTGTGAGAGGTTTACTTTTACCTTGCATGCCGGATTTAATAACAAAAATACTTTTGTCGCTAATGTCGATAGATACTCATCATAAAAACTGGCAAGATAATCGGTTTCTTTTCAAAAAAAACTTATAAAATACAGGTGGAAACAAATGTGGTACTTCCGAAACAAATTTTTTCTTTATAAAATGGTAAGATTGTAACTTTTGATTCAACAAACCAAAGACTTAGACTTTTGCCACTTCTGAGATCTCACTTTCGCAAAATTAATGCACAAATTGCCCTTTTAAAATATTTGCCATAAAATATTGTAGTAGTTACACAATCATGAAATTAAATAAACAGACTTCATCTCGAGCAGACGGAGCGGAGCACCACTATGCGTGTGTGTCCGTCCAACCAAGCGGCGTATGACGAATACAGCGACTGACTGACGTTTTTTTTATTTTTAATATTTTTCTGTTTTAAAAAAATAAACGCCACGCAACTGCAGGGATACCTTCATTTTCCCAACGTGAACTATGTTTGTATTTATCAAGGGTATGTAAATCACTACAATAATAATAACAACGGCAGCTGCGTGACCTTTGATGCAGAAATATCTACAGCATAGCATGGCAAAATAAAAACCGATATGAAGAAGCAAGTAATTTTAAAATAAAAGTACGAGTGTATTGAAATAAAGTAAACAAATGAAATGCGGCGCAGTTATGCGACGATACCTGACGGTAAATGATGGGTGGTTTTTTAGCGCTTCCGTTTAGCGATAAAGATTAACAAGTTAAAAATAGATATCGATATAGATATAGATATAGATATAGATATGGATATAGATATAAATATAGATAGTGGCAAATTCGTGCCCACCTAACAATATTTTTCGAAAATCCTCATCCTTTAACATAATAATTGAAAATAAAACTCTGATCAACACCTTATATTTTAACCCGAGAGATTCTAGATATGACTACAGGTTTTACATACATATATATTGAGTTATTGAATAGGAAGCAATTGGGGCTAAAGAATAGAGGCCCCCGAAAAACTCTGAGATAACTCAAACTGAATATTCCGTCAAAATGTATATATTCTAGTATTTTTGAGTTTCGAACCTCTGAGGTCCTAAGATGTTTGGGGCCCCACTCTTGTAGAAACTTTTTCGAATTTTGATATGAGATTTCCGTCGTGACTGTTTCGTGGCCTTAAAGATAAAATTATATAGAGTTTTCGAACACTGATTTGTCTAGGCTTCAAACTCTTTGGGCCCCCACAGTACTTTTAGATAATTGAAAATTTCACTTTGATGAAACTTTTAAGAATATATGTAGACATGAGTTTCTAGTGATGACCACAGTTTTTAGGTATACACTTTCGAATACGTGACTCTTGGGGCCCCAATATGTCGGGCCCTCCTAGTAATCTTGAGTAATTGAAACGAAACATTTTATCACATTTTTCAAAATTGCCATAAATCGTTTAATTCTTGCTCATACATCGATAGTTCTTGCTTGAAGTTTCGGTATTTATATTATAAATAGTTCTTTTATATTGAGTTGAATACATAATTCATTAATTTTAGGGCCCCATGGTGTATCGAGCTGCAGCAGATAAAATTTTGGGGCCCTTTTTTTCAAAAGCCTGGGGGGCCCTTTGACGCCCAGTCCGCCCCTTCTTTTGGAATTTCAAAAACTCGCTTCAGAATATCGTGTCAAACTTTCTTATTCTCGAAATTGTCGAAGAGATGCTTCTCGGAAGTGGCTGG
Organism: Anomoia purmunda; assembly: GCA_951828415.1. NCBI lineage: Eukaryota > Metazoa > Arthropoda > Insecta > Diptera > Tephritidae > Anomoia > Anomoia purmunda. Next base: position 25,016,660 of record OX639993.1, read on the forward strand.
CGCCAAGCCCGCCGAGCCCTTGACCTCAAACTTTTAACTCGGTTTTCTCGAAATCATGTTTTTCAAAATTGTGTAAGTGATAATAAAAAAAACTAGAGAACCGATTTTCATTATCCAACATTCATTGTAAAGAGCATAAAAAATTGTTCTCTATAGACTAAAGATTTCAATAACTAATAATTTTTAGACAGCTTTTTGCCTGCAAGTACAACGAATTTTTTTTTTTCAAAATCGTTATTTTTTTGGGAGCCTGGTTTAAATGGTTAAGTTTGAAATATCATTTGAGATTTTGATATATTTCAGTCTATATACGAAAACAAAATCCCTCATGGGTAAGAAACTGTTTGGTTTTTTTATTTCAGATTAAAATTGTGGTCAGCATCGCTTACGAATTTACGACGTCAGCGGCGACATTTTCGCATTATTTTATTTCAGTTTTAAGTTATGTACCTCTAAAAGAATCCGTTACAAGCACCTGAAGTGAAGATACGTTACATGGCCTGTATGTGCAGAGTAGGTACAGTGGCGAGCAAAAATGAATTGCGACCTTTTTACAGTATTAGCAAGGTTTTTTTTATGAAATTTTGTTTTTATTAATTTTATATACAATTGTAGCTCATACTGTAACAAAAACAATTTAAATTAATGTTTCAAACCTTATACAAAATGTATGAAAATTCAACAAAATTTCAACCAAATTTTCAATTTTTTTAGAAGAATCCTTTAAAATTTGTCGGGAATTTTAATAGTTTAGTTTAATAAAGAGCAGGTTCCGATTTTTTTATAATTTTTTGAATTTTTGTTCTTACGAACTTTATTCCATAAAACACTTGTATTTTATAAAAATTCATATTGGTTTGTAATAATTTTGTATGCCGATAGTATTCTGTATTTTCGACCACATAAAATATGTACTTGTGTAAGCGGTATATGAAAAAAAGTTTCCAAGGGCAAAATTCAAAAAATCATAAAAATCACCGGTATTTTCTAGCTACTACAAACGTTCACTTTATTATTTTAAAATTAAATAGGCTATAAAACTGCATACCCAAAAATTTTAAATATGCTTTCAAAAAATTTAAAAAATTTTATATTTTTGGATTTTTTTTTTATTTTTTATAAAATTTGAAACATTTTAAAATTAAATAGGCTATAAAACTGTATACCCGAAAAAAAAATTCTAAATATGTTTCTAAAAAATTTAAAAGTTTTTCTAAAAGTTTGTTGAATTTTTTTTTAAATTCTTTTTTATAAATTTTGAAACATTTTAAAATTAGATAGGCTATAAAACTGCATACCCGAAAAAAATTGTAAACATGCTTCTAAAAAATTTAAAAATTGTTATAAACATTTTTTGAGTCTTTTTTTTATTTTTTATAAAATTTTAAACATTTTAATATTAAATAGCCTATAAAACTGCATACCCAAAAAAAAATTCTAAATATGCTTCTAAAAAATTTAAACATTTATATGATAATTTGTTAAGTTTTTTCGTTTTTGAATTTTTTATAAAGTTTGAAACATTTTAATGGTTTTTATTTATGGCACGAGCTATAGTTTTATATAAAAATAACTCAAAAAATTTAACATGATAAACCTAGCTAATATTGTAGAAAAATCACCATATCTCGACCAGTTTTGCTCGCCAGTGTATATGTAAATGGAAGTATGTAGTTATGCACCAGACTATGTCCGTATGTATTTATATAAAACTTTTCTCAACCATACCCCCTTTGCACCATTTCCCAGCGATTGAGGTAATCGAGAAGTGACAGGCAAGGCAAGGTAGGTGCAATTTGATTCACATCAATAACTTCTTAATGGCCGGAATGGCAATAATTGCTTTTTAAAAGTTTAAACTAATGGAATTCATTTAAATGCTGCTATTGCTAATAGTGTTGATATAGTCCGGTGTTGTTACAGACCATAGCATTTTCCTACTGGCGGGTGTTGATGATGGCTCGCGATTTGGACGATGACGATGAAAGTAGGAGCAGAGCGTAAATGCAATTTAACGACATGGACGGACGCGCCGATACGCTCGATAGGTGGGTTGGTGTTGGTTGGTTGGTTCACAAAGCAGAAGCGGCTATCAAAGAACTGCTTGCTGTGGATTTAATTGAAAATAAATATTTTTCTCATTCAATTTATACTTCAAGATAAATTTTTAATATATTTTCTTTTAATTGGTTTTATTTTTGTTCCTTTGCGGTCAGTTGTGTTTTTCTTTATACGAGTATTCGTATTAGTATTAGCACATTTGGAGGTCTGTCACTTTTTTTTTTTTGCTATAAAGCAACATTTTCCAATTCCAACAGTAGCAAAATGTGAACAAAAGAAAAAAAATTACTCTTCTTTCAAACTGGCTACAAATCATTTAACTTTTTTTTTGTTATCTTGCGAGTCTGTAAAGTTTGTTTTGCTGTTTGCTTTATGTTGATAAATTTCAAAAAATATATGGGTAAATTTCAGATACAATGGGACGAATCGCACTCACTACCCATAAACATTTACTTTACTTACTTACTTTATGGAAAGTAAAATGGTGGATCACAGATTTTTCTTAAACTTTTTAGTTTTTTTTTGTACATGGAGTGCTTAACAGTTTTGCATTTTTTTTTGCTATATGTTTACCATTGAAAATTTTAAAAATTAAAGAAATGCCTTTTCTAACAGAAGAGGTTAAATTATTTTTTTTTTGCAAGATATTCGCAATTGAAAATTTTAAAAGTAAAAGAATTGCATTTTTTAAGAATTAATAATTCAAAAACTATCAATTCTACAAGAAAAAATCAATTACATAAAATTTAAAAAAAGTGACAAATTTTTATATTTTTAAAAATAAATTGAAAAGTATCTTTTTTTATAATTTATCTTCACACTAATTTTTTATTGTTCAAAACTTATGGAATTCCCAAAAAAAAGTATCTTCATAAAATTTTAACGTTTTTTAAAATAAAGTGAAATTTTAGAAGAGGTGTATCTTATAAATTACCAACTATTTATTTATTGACCAACAATTTTTAGCGAAGAAAATACACTTTTTAAAGAAAAAATTAAAAAAAAAAATTGTTTTTATTTTGTTGCTATGCAAATAAAAAATCACGAAATTTTCACAGTTGTTGATAATTTGGCTTTGCAGTATAAAAAAAATTGTTAAAATTCATCAATCTTTTCCCCAAATTATGCGAGTTTCTAAAAAAAAGTTTCGCCGAGTCACAAGAAAAATCGATTTTTACAGCAAAAAACGATAACTTCGAAAAATAAAAAAAAAATTAAATAATTATCCACTCCTTTCTGACATTTAATCCTTGTACCTGTAACTTTAAGCACTCCAAACACCAGCGCAAATTATTCGCACTTTAAAAAGAGACCCCTTATTAAGTAAATTTTTTTTGTCACTTTTATTTGAACCCACAACACTGTAGGCAATCAAGATCAAGAACAAGATTTAAATTACCAACTTTTTCCCCACACAAATATTTATTTTTTAAGTGTTTGTGCTAATGTAATCCTTTGATCTGAGCAATCAATTTTCGAATTTCCCTCCCCTGTTTCAGAATATTACCAAAAATCAGCAAAATAAATAAAGAAATGAAATGTTACAACAACAGCGAGCATAAATGGAGTTCGTCTTTGACTTGTCAAGCGGCACAGCAGGAAAGTCAGTCGAGTTGTTCTTTTTTTGTTTGTTTTTTTTTTTTTTGCTCAATTTGCAAATATCCTAGAAGCAAACTCGTATGCAGATGTAATTGTATGTGTGTGTTCCGTTTCACTTGTTTATTTGCTTGTGTGAATTCTCGTATGAGCTCAGCAGTTTCGTGATGCTTTGTTTAGATTAATTTTGAGCTCCAAAATTATCGATGAATTTTTTGCCCTGAATTCAAGGACTTCAATGCTTCTAAAGTGTTGTCAGATTTTTCTTAGGCGCCTGGTGGACGATAACAATAATGGCTAAAGAGCTTCAGTTAATGGATAGTTAGAGATTATTAGATATATTGAAATATATGTGTTAAATTCAAATAGCGGCACGAAATACAAACTCCCCGTTGCGATGCGTAAAATTTTTTTAACAATTTCAGTAATATATTTAGGAGTCTTTTGTAGCGTTTACGCCTCCATACGTTGAATTCTAAAACCACAGAGGAGCAAGAGATGTGGCGCATTCTTGAAATTAGTTCAAATCGCAATTTTTTTTTTTTTTGTTTTTTGTTACTATATTTAGAAAAGCTTTCAATGTGAGGTTCATTGTGCTAATTGTTATAAATTCGTTTAATTTCCTGCACTGCAGTCCTTTTTTTGTTTGTAAGATCTGAGCAAAAGCTTTAAAGGCAATTTTACATTCGTTCTTTTTGTTTCTTTTTTTTCTCGAAGTAATGGCACGTTTGTTCAGTCCTGCATTTGGGCTGTCAAATGTTCGTGTACTTTTCTCAGTATCTTCATAAAATTGCGTGGTTGTACTCTGATCCGTCAAAGTCCAACATTGTCAACTTCCAGTAAAACGTAAATGCAAGCATTGTCCAGATTATTTTAATTTTTCAGTATACACAAGTTTTTTATTTCTTGTGCCATTCGTTATGTTATGAATTTTTGATTTTTTAATGGGGGGGAGGCACTTTATCGCCTAGTACTTTCGCTCGATCCGGAGGACGAGCGCCTCACCAAGATTCACACCAAAACGAGATTCTTCAACATATTGCTGGTTTAAGTGCGCTCTCCCCGACGGAAGAGAAGGACTGCGTTAGGTTAAGCTAGCTGGTCATCACATAGACCGAGTAGATCTTTTGAAACACACGGCCGTTGAAAACCTCGCACAGTATCCTGAATCGTCGCCTGTCCAACGCTGAACAATCGCATATTACATCAGCCTAATTTAGAGGCATGCGCCGCCAAAAGGTTATGACCCGTCAGAATCTGAAGTCTTCTCTTTTCAGAGATAGTAAAAAGCTCGTGAGCTATTATCGTATGATTTGTATGTACATATATGATTTTTGCAAGCCTATAGCCCTGATTGCTGATATGTATAAAGTTCGTGCCATCGTCTGATTGCTTGCAGCGAGATCGGTACTTTCTCACTGATTGACTTTCCTAGACATTCATTATGGTTGGCTTGGTCATCTGCCCTTTCATCACCTCGTACACCCTTAGGTAACGGAATCCAGTAAAGGTTTACGGTCACCTTTTGTCACATCCAACCTTCCAAAGACCTCTTTACACTCTATTGCGGCCTTAGAGCAGGTGATGTGCGAAGGTTCCCCGATTTTTGCTTGGAAAATATGGCAGTAATCCGGCAGCTTGTAAGACTTACAGATTTCTGGTTCTGAGTATTATAAGCAAAATCTAGTGAGTGACGTCCAAAGCAAAGTGCCAAAGAGGTAGGTTATATTAATCAAAGTGTATTGGTATAAAGGGGGATTATATTGCAAAAAAAAAAAATATGCATTATTGGTTTTAGAATTAACTATCCTTTATTTGATAGTTCAGGCCCACCACTTTTTGTTATTGATTTCATTTGACAACTAAGTACTCTTTAAATTAAGTAGATAAATCACTTTATTTTACGATAATTTAGCGATGATTGCGAATCATGACTTGAATTTACTTGATATCGCTTATATGGAGCCATGACATAATGTGAGGTTTTAATTGCTCGCTACTGTGTGCTATTGCAATTTTCTGGGCAAAAGCGTGGTATTCTTAACTCAAGTAAGATGATATTTCACCACCTGCAACTAAATACATATTTACTCAAGCATCACAAAACAGCTATCAATAGCTAAATGTAACTATCTATGTATGTATGTAAATATGTGTGTGTGTGGGTCAATTACAAACATCTCTATTCTATGTTACCACAATACGCTGCGTGGCCCAAAGTCATCAAACTGATTGTGGGTATCAGTGACGCATCAACCTAAGAGACAAACACAAACATGCAAAGAGAACTATGGATGTACATATAATGCCCTACACCCACCCACACATCCAAATATAACACGCATGCCCGTCGGAAATACTTAGAATTACTTTGAAATCAATTAAAAAAGTACTTTTTTACCAACAACAAGTGGTTGAAATATTTTATTCTTTATCTATCGTCAGTCGTTAGTGCAAGTGCTAAGCGGCATACCAATGCGTTCTTTATCCTGAAGAATCCACTTGGTCGCACTTTGTTTTGCAAGTTCTTCTGCCATCCAGGGACCCAAATGAGGTACAGTCTGTTCTACTTGGACATCTCATGTAGAGGCAGTCCAACGTGATGTTCGAGTTAAACGTGAAAGAACTCAGAGCTTTGATTGTAGCCTAGCTATCACTAAAAATGAAGATGTCTCTTTCAAGAACTCCGGGTCCAAGCGACTACACCGCTTCCATAATAGCTGACACCTTAGTTTGGACAACGCTGCAGTGGTCTGGTAACCTAAAGGAGATTTACTTATATTCGAGTTTTGAGTCATCTGTCTGGATGACTATACTATGAGGTGTAGTGTTAAACTCTAGATTCCACTACTCCCTACTAGAAAACCTTGTTAAAAAACTTCTTTCAGAAAGCGATTTCAAAGCACAGCGATCCGTGCTGCTCGAAATGAAGCGAAACTTGTTTAATACATATAACGTAGACGTGTGGTTTTTAGACAGCTGTTACTTAATTTATACACAGTTTGGCTTACCATTTGCAAAAGATGAAGCCGAACGACCATCAAGCGCATCGTACGTTCGGTGAATAGGCCCAAAACGAGATGTCCACCGTTCCCGATTCTCAAAAGAAAAATTTGTTCAACGATGAAGCTAACTTTTGGTTGAATAAACAAAATTATCGCCTTTGTAGTGTTGATAATCCAAAAGCCAATATTGAGGCGCCGTTGGATCCTCAAAAAGTCCCTGCTTGGTGTGCTCTATGGGCAGATGGAATCATTGGTTCATATTTCTTCTAAAATCAAGCCGGCTACAATGTTACACTCCTGGGGGAACGCTACAGGGTGGGCGCATTATCTCGGGTCGTGGGCCTATGTGACCTCCAAAAATCGTGCGATTTTACACCGCTGGACTATTTGTTGTGGGATTATGTGAAGTCGGTTGTCCACGCAGATAAGCCCGAGACGATTGACGCCTTGTAAGAAAATATTCGGGGCGTTATTGCTGACATACGGCCCCAATTGCTGCGAAAAGTGGTCGAAAATTGGGCCTCTCGGCTGGAATTTATTCGAGCCAGCCGTGGTGGCCACTTGCCCGCTCGTCAGTTTTAAGACATAGTAGAAAGCCCTTATCTTTATAATAAAGCTAAACTCTTGACCAGAACACTAAATTATATGCATTTTATTTATAATTGAAAACCACATGTTTAAAAAAACATCCACTAGGTTTCGGGATACCACAGGGATATCTCTCTTAATCGCAGACAAGGTATCGCTGCTATCTGTTGTCCTGCCAAATCAAATGGCAAGAGATCTGAGGTAGTGCTCCAAGGATCATTCAGTGTGGTTCTGAGCGCCACGCTTATGCAGATTATACTAGATATTTGCACCTTGGTAAGCAGCCTGAGGTTAGCATCTATTTCTAAAGAAGGCCACCACTCTATGTATATAGGAGAATTTGTCTGACGACTGCTGTAAGTATCCACCGACAGATCCGGGTACTAAGGCCCTGCCTATGGCTCTCTTGCAGGTATAGAGGGCTATGGAAGCCTTTTCATAGCGTTGAACTATATACTCTTTCCAGTTCAACTTCTTATCAAAAATAACGCCTACAAATTGGCACTTGTAGCCACTTAACCGAACGCCGATTAGTTCCGGTGGAGTTACCGAAGCCATTTTATATCTTCTCGTAAAGAGAACAAGTTCCACCTTATTTGAGCTTACCCTAAGTCCACCACATGGATACCTTCCGAAACTTTCGTTGCATCAGCTCGCACAGTGTTTGCGGAAACTTTCCCCTGAGTGCGATTACCGACGTCATCAGCGTGCAGCGACAACTTTTGCGCCAAGTTCTACCTTATCTAAGCTTACCCTAAGTCCGCCACATGGATACCTTCCGAAACTTTCGTTGCATCAGCTCGCATATTGTTTGCGGAAACTTTCCCTTAATTTCGACTGCGACGTCATCAGCGTTATCCAACAACTTTTGCGCCACCCCAATCCGCGTCTCGCAGAACCGTCTTTACGGCGAGGTTCCGCAAAAGTGAGGATATGACACCTCCTTGAGGCGTCCCCCTCGACACGTGCTGAAACAATTCGCTTGCTCCCCGCTTCGCCCTTCGCACTCTGCGGCAGAGTAGTTGGACGATAAACTCCATCAGTAAGTTATCCACCCCTAGAGCCCTGACAGCGCCAGTTATAGTCTCTGGAAGTACGTTGTTAAAAGTGCCTTCAATGTCCATGATGGCTACGCTGAGAGACTTCTCAATATAGCCGACCAAGCTATGGAGTGCAGTTTTAGTAGATTTGCTTTTGCGGTTAGGCATGTTGGTCCTTAAACAATAGTCGGCTATCGAAGCTACAAGTTAGATCAACATAATTAATTTAACATGAACTTGTTTCAAAGCAGTTCACTACTTTTCGAATTGGTAAATTTTTTAAATTATCTGCTTCTTTCCAACAGGGATCTGCTATATACATATTATGTATTTTGCTCGATTTTCAAGAAGTATATAACACATGGATGGATGGCTGTTTTGCTGTCATTGCGAGCATTCAAAGGACCTGAACGCCACAAAAGTTATTCGCATGAATAATTCATGATAAAACTAAAATACAGTGACATCTACACCTACACACACACATGCATGCATACATACATGGATATTTACCGAACGACAGCAACAATATTAGCATTTTAGTGTAACAGAAACCTGCAAGCGAGATTGATTGCTGCGTGGAGGAGTTGAATGCTACTTGGTTTGGGCGGCAACAGGACAAAGTCTGTATCGAGCAACTTGTCCAAAACCATTTTGTTACATAGAATAACAACAGTTTAAATGAAAACAAAAACATTACAACAGTTTCGTGCAACAGCTTCATCAACTCCCATTCACTAATGCACGCATGCATTTAAACATCCGCACCATGTCACAATCGCACCGCACAGGACCACACGAAAACAATAACAATGTTTGTGTATTTTATACTTATATTTTGTAAGGATGCCATCCAAGCGTGCTGGTGTGGTGCATGGTGAACGGTTTGTGTGGAGCCTTGCCGGTTGGCTAGATTTTGTAGCCAAATAGCACTTGATTTAAGATGAAAAGCTGCAATGCCGCATAAATTCGAAAATGGCTACAATTTCATAGCTACAAAAATCAACAGAGCTTGAACAAAATTATTAAAAAAAAAAGTGGTAGCGAAAAAAACTTTAGTGTTTAAATTAAAAAAAAATCAACGGAGCCACTTACGCAGGTTGCTTCAGAGTAAGAGAAAACGAAAAAGGGGTTTTCGTCGATAATTCATATAATTGGAGTAGGTACATTTTTTTAACATGTTTCCTTTTAATTACAAACGCAAAATCAGTTGCAGAGAGCCTGCAAAGCGATTCGTCTGGAGGGCGTGAAAAACTTTATTAAATGAAAAAATGTAATCGATGTGTTTAAATATTTTAAAATATTTTCGGTTTGATCTTCTGTTTTTCCGACAGGACGAAAAGTTGATTAATCTCGGAAGGATTTGCCGTCTTCCCTTGTCAAGTTTGGTTTGTAGACAAACAGGTTTCGGCGTTGTATCATCTTCAAAAAAAAAAAAGATATCCCACAAAAATTATTTTCCACTCATTTAATACTTTAATAAATGAGATTACTGTCTAGTCACCAGTTAAAACCCCGTGAAAATTCTTTCAATAGTTTCTGAGATTAAGTAGATCAAGCAGACAAACAGACTCAAAAATTTCTAAAGATTTCAAATGTACATTTTTATTATAGTATGAATAGATAGAAAAATATGCATAGATAGATAGTAAATACTGAAATTTGTTGGCAACAAAAATATTCCAAAAGTTTTGATTAAAACATTAGAAATTTGTATGCATTTTATTTTTCATTTTTCGAGGTTTTGAAATTTTTTATTTGAAAAACTTTTTGAAAAAATAATAGAAATTTTGATGAATTTTTGTTTGAAATTAATCAATTTATCGAGCTTTTGAGACTTTTCTACAAAATTTAACACTTTTATGAAGTTGGTATATGTTTATATAAAAATCTGTATTTTAAAATCCTAACATGAAAAACATTTTGAAAAAGTTAGAATTTTCCATTGCTATTTTTTTAATTTCCGAGGTTTTTGTACAAAGTTTGATGATATCTGCTGTTTGCTATAAAATAAAGTTTTAAAAATTTGAAACACTTAAAAGTTTTGATGAAATTTTGTTTGAAATTTATCGACTTTTTGAGATTTTTTTTGCAAAGTTTAACAATTGTATAAACTTGGTATATATTTAAATAATAGACTGAATGTTCTAAATTTAACATGAAAAACATTTTGAAAAGTTCGAGTTTTCGATCGATATTTTTTCTACTTTTTGAGGTTTTTGTAGAAATTTTGACAGCAATATTTGCTTGGTATATGTTGTATACAGTATTTTCATGTATTTTACCATGAACTTTTTTTTATGAAACTTGAAATTTTTATAAAATTTTGTTTGAAATTTTCCAATTTTCGAGAATTGTACAAAGTTGCTATATGATATATAATATGCTGTATTTGAAAGATTTAACATGAAAAAAAAAACATTTTGAAAAAAATTAGAAATTTTTATAAATTTTTTGATGTTGAAATTTTTTTTATTTGGAGATTTTTGTGCAAAGTTTGCCACTTATATTGGCTAGGTTTACGCTAAATGCTATATAATAGACTATATAATAGACTGTATTTTCAAGATTTAACATGGAAAACATTTTGAAAAAATTAGAAATTTTGATGAAACTTTGTTTGAAATTTATAAATTTATCGAATTCTTGAGAATTTTATACAAAGTTTGACATTTACATTTAATTGGTTTATGCTATATAATATATTTTAAAAATTTAATACGAAAATAAATTTGAAAACATTAGAATTTTTGATGAATTTTTTTTTTGAAATTTACACATTTATCGAATTTTTGAGACTTTTATGAAAGTTTGACATTTATATTTGTTTGGTTTATGCCACAAATATGTTTTAAAAGTTAACATGAAAAACATTTTTTATATATATTTAAAAAAAAAATCAGTTTCAATTTAATCAAATTAGCTAAATTGTTTCCTGCAACCAAAATAACTGGCGCTAGTTCCCAGGGGCTTCGAGGTTTTCGAGGCATTAAATTTATTAACCACCGATCATATTTTTTTAATAAACTGATTTACCAAATGTTGATAATTAGAATTTATCAAAGTTTAACATATAACGGTTCATCTCTAAAGATTCAAAAAAAGTAAACGACGACGAGTTCACAAGATAAATAAAGGTTTCGTGTCAGGTATAAAGTTGTTTGTATTAAATAATTATTTTAAAAATAATAACATAATTTGAAGTATATTTTCATTATTTTTGGCAAATTGTTTTGAAAAATCGGCATTCATCTATTATATGTACACCTCCCAAACCACTTGTCTTCGGAATGCCCCTGATTGCGCTACTGTGTCACTGAGATTGGAGAGACCAATTTGGCTTAGCCAACGACTGCCAAGTGAGGGAGTTGCTATTGAAAATGCACATCTAATTAAGTGTTGTACTGATACGACTACGATTAGATTAATTCGAGGATCCAATGGCGCAGAAAATCAGTAATTCAGTAATTAAATGAGTGTGAGTAATTAGGCGGATGCGTTACTTACTTCATTCTGAAATCAGTGACGTAGAAATAAGTGAAAGTTGCAAAGAGTTTTGTAAGTGCTGCTATTGTTGCTTAAGCAGATTCGACTTGAATTCAATGCCTGATATTTTAAGGAAAGGAAAGCCGAAATAAAATTATTGATTGTAATAATTTCACCGTTATTTTGTGTTGTTTATACAGCTACGGATTAAGCTGTTGTCCATTATATTTATCAAAAATAATTTGTTTTCAGCTCATTGCCAGGTTTTTATATTTTTTTTATTGAATAAAAGGCAAAAACAGTTCAGTTGTCTGCTTTGAATCACTAGCTGGGCACTTGCACGGGGTTGTGAATTCAAACCCGGGTAGAATCTACAAAGAAATTCGATGACGAGATTTGGGGTCTCCGAAATAGCAGCTATAACCTATACCGCTAGGCATAAGGTTTATCCGATTGCAATGATTTTCATACGTGTACTGAATAACTAGCGCCAATTGGATATGCCAAGTGATGGCAATGCCTTCTCCACCTAGTCTTTTCCGCCACCAACGGCCATGGTAAGCGCTGAATCTTAATTCGCTAAACTTGTCTATGCCTATGTCGCCATATAGCTCATACATCTCATTATTCCATCGTCTGGTGTAAAGGCCCAAAAATCTTTCGGCTAATCTTTCTCTCGTATACTCCTGGAACCATCACATGTGATATTTACAGCGTCCAGGCTTTTACACCAGACAATACCACAAGCATGATGCGAGACTTATGTAGTGAGGTTTTGATTTGTCCTCTCGCTTTAAAGCTCAATTGCCTACTCAGAAACAAGTAACACGTATTGCCAAGCGAGATTCTCCGTTGCTTTGCGAGGCTGTCATTATTTTTGGTGATAATGCAAAGCCCTTTACTTCTCCGGCGACGCTTTCTCTGTTACTTCGAGAATTTAATTTGGGCATTACTCATCAGATCGCCATTTTTATTCTTACATAAATTTGCCTTGATCTTAAAACCACCCGTAAGTCGCCGCACCTTTTGGTTAAATTATCAGGTTTTTTTTTCTGTCGGCTAGCATGTGAAACTCTTCGCACTAACATATTTCGGTATTTTCCTTCTTTTTTCTTCTTCTTTCTTCTTCTTTCTTCTTTTTTTCTACTCTCAGCGCTCCCATACAGTTCGCGTTGCGCCCGACTGCAGCGTAGATCTTTAGACAGCATCTTTACTTTCCGTAGCGACGCGGCATTCCTCATCGCACCAGTCGTTATTTCGGAGCCGCTAAAAGCCAATGAGAGATTGAGAAATATGCTCCGAACACTCTCGAATTCTAAGTGATCTTGGATCACTTCGTCGTTCTCGCTCTGTCAGAGCGTGGGCACAAATCATTTCAACCAATCAATCAAATCATTTTAAATCGAGACGTTCGTCCGCCGGAGTAAACGACAGTGCTTGGAGACAAAGTCTCTCTCTCCCACCACAAATCCAGCACCGCGATGATGATGATGGCGGTAATATCAGCTCTTACTTTCATGAGGGCAGTGGCAGTTTCCAATTAAGTGTTCGGAAATTCCAGGTGTCTTTAATATCACATCCGAATCTTGTAGAAATTTTGTGATCTTCTTACGCTGCGGTTCCCAAGCTCAGCGCTCAATCAAACACCGGGACATTTTTTGTGAGGACACGTTTATATAGCGAGCTGCTTACTTTAAGTCATACATCCTACTGGTGAATAGATTCTGCAAACTCCGGTGGGATCTTAATCCCAAAACATCAGATTAACCCCACTAGGATCGCCTGGCCAGTTAAGCTCACTTTAGCTACCCAGAAGACATTTAGGGAAAATACCTCGGAGATGCTTGAATAGAAATTAGAGACGATTAAATTTGGTAATTAATTTGCTCACGGCGAAAATATGTATTTTTTCTTGACTAAAAATTCTCTCGTTATGTTGCGCTACTATCAAGATATTTCGAACAATCATATTTACATGCCGATTTAATTCATATCAGGAGTATATATTATTTATGAGAAGTCAATCGATATATATTAAATATTAAAAAAAAAAATATTTACATACACTCAAAGTATATAAAACAGTTTTGCTTAAATAAGGAATTCCTTTTTTAAACTTTGTTCATTTATTTTTTATTTCAGTTGTCTTCCAGGAACGCAGGATTTACCGATTTCACAGTTTTTTTCTTTTTTTCTCCACTGGCCTTACTGTGAAATAGTTGAGCAACAATTTAATTGAAAATACGATAATAACCGGAAAGTAAAATGAAGAAGATTTACTGCTGTCAAAGAGACCAATGATATCGATAGTCTTGGGATAGTCTTCGATTTCAAGAGATTAGTTGCAGCTATGAACTGCAATCGCTGTGCCAATTAATGGAGCTCTAATACTTTATTAATTCATCCTTTCCAAACGATAATTTAGCTACACATTGAATGAGAAAGTAAGTGACACTACACAGGTGTTAAACTAAGATGTACGTCTCAATAATAAAAAAAGCAAAAAAATTTTAATTTCTGTTGTGGGGCACCGAAGTGTGTGTGAAAGTTTATGTGTTAGTGTGTGAGTATGTTTTTTACCTTTTCACACCCGAGCGGCTAAACGGACTTGTAAAACCAAATGAATTTAGTTTTTGCGTTCTGAAATCCGAATTATTTTTTTAATTTTAGAGATCGATTTTGATTCACCCTAGAAATTAACTAAACAGCTGACAGTTGTCAATTTAGCCAAAATAAGTAACCAATTTTTTGGAAAAAATGGAAAAATGAGTGTGTTACCAACTATTGCGGTTATGTTTATAGAAAATGTTAGACTTTCAGAAGAAGGAGAATCATTCAGGTTGATTCCGACCCTTTAGATGTGCCTGAATTAGTGTAAGTATTTAGTTATGTTTATTGGTGCATTTTGTGCAAATATTTCATAAAAAAGTTTTATAGATTTATGTCTAGCTATCGGGCCAATGAAACTGCATTTATTATGTTATTGGACGCTGTGGTTCCCAATTTAAAAAAAAAAATCCATTCCGGCACTACTACAAATGGCTTTCAAAAAGCTATAGGCATGGAAGACTGCATTGCAATAGGTCGTAGTCCTGTTCCAAAAGTTATTAAAATTATGCTAAACATTTTATATAAATATATTTGTCCACAGTAGTGTAGTAGTAGTTTAGTTACGACAGAAGACGAAAAAATTAAATCAGAAAGGCACTATCAAGAGAAATATGATATAATAAAGCATAAGTTTCAAGTGACTAAAAATTCGCGTTGATTTGTGATTTTATTTTTTGCTGATGGTGTTGTCCACTTTTCTCCATAAATTGAGGAAGGATTACTTCCTGCTTTGTATTCTTCTGTATTTCTCTTCAAAAGGTTTTAAAACTACAATATTTTTAATTATAAATTAATGACATTTCGTTTTTAGTCCAAATCCACGAACTCAAACTGCGGTGAGTGCTTGCCGAATTTTTTTTCTTGTGAATTCTTTTCCAGAACATGCAAGTTCATTCGGAATTCATTTTAGAAACAAAAAGTGGAAATGACAGGGGGAACACCAAATGCCGGTTTAAAATGAATTTACTTGATATTCACTCGGAAGTGAATTACAGAACCTGCCTCAATGGTCAATTAATTAAAAAAGTTAAATAGCAAATAAAATTTGGCACATATACTCACATATAGTCCGTTGTATGTGTGATGGTCAACCCGTTATATGATAGCCCATAAGCAGTTTTTTGGAGGGAGTTGCCACCTTTTTGCTTAAATTAAAATAATTAGTGAAGTAAAAATATTCCATTATGGGTATCAAACGATAAACCTATTAATTTATGAAATATTTTTAAAGAAGGTTGCCACATGTTTAAATGTAAATTACCTAATATTAACAAGTTAAATGAAATTTTACATTATGTGTGTCAAACTTAATAGTTTAAAAAACTTAATTTGAATAATATTTTGGCACAGGGTTGCCGCCTGTCTAAAAATATAATTCAAATTTTAACAAGTTAAATCCGGTATTGATACATAGGTCTCAAACGAAGGAGGTTTAAGTTTTATTATTTCAAAAATATTTTCTTAGGGAGTTGCCACCTGATAAAAAAAATAAATAAATAAATTTAATTTAATTACTAAATTAAATTAAATAATAATATCACGGTATGGGATTCAAAAGAGCTAAACTTAAGAATACTTAACCATAAAAATGTGTAGAAAGAGTGTTGCCATCTGTTTAAAATATATATTTTATTCAATTTACAAGCTAATTTGCAAGGTTAATTCAATAAAATAGTACTTAAGTGAAACGAAATCGTGCATACGCAAACATCTGTGAAGAGGGTTGCCACCTTTTTCGTACATTAATCAATTTTTTTTTTTCAAAATTATTTCAATGTGGAATGAAAATTTATTCATTAGTAAAAATTTCTTAAGTGACGAATGAATTTTTTTTTTCAAAATTTTTTTATTAATAAATGCAAATTTATTCTTATTTTTCAGTCATTAAAATCAGTTGAGCGCGGAAGCGAAAGGACGTGTTTTTTTTAGCTCGCTCCGTGAAAGTTTGTGCAAAAAAAAAAAACAAAAAATCACAAGCGACCAACAACAACAACAACAAAAAAATAAAGAAAATAAAAAACAACAAATAAAGTGAAATACAAACTGTATTGTATGCGAAAAGACGCTAAATAATAAAAAAAAAAAACAAAAAAAACCAAATACATCGGTTTGTTTACCTAATTTGCAGACAAACCAAAGTCCAACCAACAAAAAGTGCAAAGTGCATCACAGCAACAATGAACATGAGTCAACAAAACCAGCGCAGACATTCACTGCAATCAGCAGGGGAACGCAACAAATACTTCTCCATTGTTGCTCCCAGCTCGCCCCAACGCAACACCAACAAAAAGTCGGCCCAGTTAGCGATCACGACATCTCCTGCAAATCCAGCAAAAGCTGTCACCCCACCAGCAGATAACAGCCAATCACAGTCAATCATCGCGTCATCAATCGTAAGTACTGCAGTAGCTACCAACACTGCACAAAAAGCAGCAGAGGTTACGAGCAAAAGGCCGGCAGTGCAGACAGGCATTGATCGCTACGTGACGATCAAGCGCAAGGCAAGCCCTTCTAAAAGTGTACAGGGTGCAAAAAGGGCTAACACTAGCGATGAGAAAAAACTTTCACCCTTGGGTGATAATAGATTTTCAATCTTAAGTGTAGATAACGCAAGGTCAAAAACATCTGCAACGCAGGGTGCAACCAAAGTCGGCAGTGCCAAGCCACCACCAATATATTTGCGTGAACGCAGCTCTAATGCACTTGTCGCCAACATTGCCCGCATCATTGGCACTAACAATTTCCACATTGTTCCTCTTAAAAAAGGAAACATTGATGAAACAAAAATTCAGATATACACTGAAATAAATTTCCGAGAAGTAGTTAATTTTTTATCCGCAAAAAATAAAAACTACTACTCATACCAATTAAAGAGTTCCAAGGGGCTAATGGTTGTAATAAAAGGAATTGAAGCCTCAGTAAATTCCGATGAAATAAAAGAAGCGCTTGGGGAACAAGGGTTTGCTGCTAAGTCAGTTATTAATATAATAAACAAAAATAAAATACCGCAACCCATGTACAAAATAGAGCTTATGCCTGACTCTGTTCAATTAAAAAAGAACGAAACACACCCGATTTACAAATTAAAATATTTGTTACATCGTAGAGTCACAGTTGAAGAACCATTAAAAAGAAATGGTCCAGTGCAATGTACTAATTGCCAAGAATTTGGCCACACGAGATCTTACTGCACCTTGCGCACTGTATGCGTAGTTTGTGGAGATCTTCACCACTCTTCCGAGTGTAGTAAAAAGAGGGAAGATGTACTCTCAAAAAAATGCAGTAATTGCGGCGGTAACCACACCGCAAACTATAGAGGCTGCGCAGTCTATAAAGACCTTAAAATAAAGCTTGCTCAAGGTATTCAAGCAAAACGCAGCCAAATTCCAATTACACCTAATTTGGCAAATACTAATACGGTCACAAGTAATATCATTGGCTCGAATATCCCCAATAATTTTGCAAATACAATATCTTATGCCAATATTTTAAAAGCGAATGCTGTAAATGCTAATCCAAGCATAGTTAATGCCCATGCGACACAAAATGCTAACACATGCATAAATAATATAGAAAAAGTATCCCCAAGCACCACACCAACTAGTGGGTTAGAGTCAATGATTTTAAATCTTACACAATGTATGTCACAGTTCATGACAACAATGCAAAGCATGATCCAGGATTTGATTAAAGTCCAAACACAAATGCTACAATCCTTAATTAATAAAAAATGAATCAGCTTAAAATATGCTTATGGAATGCAAACGGTGTCAACCAGCATAAGTTAGATCTCAAACGATTCTTAACACAAAATGATGTGGACGTTATGCTTATATCAGAAACCCATCTAACAAACAAGTATAACTTTAATATACCTGGATACACATTTTATAACACAAACCACCCAGATGGTAAAGCTCATGGTGGAACAGCAGTGCTTATAAGAAGCAGGCTAAAGCATCATTCATTAGAACCTTTTAGTACGAATTATATGCAAGCCACTTCAATATGCCTTATAAATCGTGGCACTGATCTGAAAATTTCAGCAATTTACTGCCCGCCGCGCTTCTCAATTACAGACAAACAATTCAAAGAATTTTTTAACACATTGGGTGATCGGTTCTTGGCAGGTGGAGATTATAACGCCAAACATCCTTACTGGGGTTCACGCCTTGTGAACCCGAAAGGTCGGCAGCTTTATAACACTATTATTGATAAGCGAACACGTCTTGACTTTGTGTCACCTAGACAGCCAACTTACTGGCCAACAGATGTTAAGAAAATGCCTGACTTAATTGATTTTGCAGTCATTAAGAATATTGATAGAAGTATGATAACTGCCGAAACCTGGCCTGATCTGTCTTCGGATCACTCACCAGTTATGATCACATTATATGAACAGCCATATAAAATCGAAAATTTTTCCCAATTGACAACGCTTAAAACAAATTGGCTGAAATATAAAAAATTTATCAGTAGCCATGTTCAAACAAATTTCAAAATTAAGAATGGGGAGGATATTGATGACAGTATTAACGTTCTGAACTCCTTGCTTATAACAGCTGCCACAGTAGCTACTCCAAAGTCTGTATCTGATACAAGTTTTTCCCACAAAAAAACGAACAGTCGAATCGAACACCTTGTTATAGAAAAACGAAAACTCCGAAGAGAGTGGCAGAATTCTAGATCGCCTACAGCAAAACTTAAACTCAAAAGAGCGGAGAAAATACTGAAACAAGCCCTTAAACATGAAGAGGAGCAAAATATTAATGTTTTCATTAAAAAGCTAACCCCCAATGGTCTCCAAAAAAAATCATTATGGAGTGCGAACAAAAATATCAAGCCGCCAGTGAAGCCTGAAATGCCACTTAGAAAAGAAAATGGCTCTTGGGCGCGTAGCTCAGAAGAAAAGGCTAAATGCTTCGCGCAACATCTTGAAAAGGTATTTCATCCCAACTCGGTTTCAACGTGTTCTCCACTCACACCTCAATGTAGTAGTATAAGTACAAACCCAATTTTTACAACAATCTCTGAAATCGAAGAAATAAGACAAACTCTAGACCCAAAAAAATCTCCTGGCTATGACCGAATCACTCCAAAAATGTTAATGGAATTGCCTAGTAGTGCTATCACCTACATATCCATTATTTTCAACTCGATATTTAAACTTGGATACTTTCCGAAAGCATGGAAAAGGTCTCAAATCATTATGATTCTTAAACCCGGCAAAAACGCAACTCTGCCATCGTCATACAGACCAATTAGCTTACTGCCCTGTATCTCAAAGCTGTTTGAAAAAATATTACTACGTAAAATTACTCCTGTTCTCAAAAACCATAATATCATACCTACTCACCAATTTGGCTTTCGAGAGAAGCATGGTACAATAGAACAAGTAAACCGTATTACCAATGAGATAAGAACGGCATTTGAACACAGAGAATATTGTTCCGCAATTTTTCTGGATGTATCCCAAGCATTCGATAAAGTTTGGCATGAAGGGCTTATACATAAAATTACAAAGCTACTGCCACCAAGCTTCCATAGCATTCTTAATTCGTACCTCTCTAACAGATGGTTTACAATAAAAATGAATGATTATATATCAGAAGAGTTTCCAATAAAGGCTGGCGTTCCTCAGGGCAGCGTCCTTGGTCCAACATTATATCTTATATTCACATCTGATATCCCTACTAGCAGTTCATTGCTAACTTCAACCTTCGCGGATGATACTGCCATAATATGCAGAAACAAATGTCCAGTAGAAGCTTCAAAACTCTTACAAAACCACCTAAAACATATCGAGGAGTGGTTAGAGATGTGGCGTATTAAAGTAAATGAACAAAAATCGAAGCATGTGACCTTCACACTTAAGCCAAAAACGTGCCCATCTATAACATTAAACAAAGTCATAATTCCCCAGGATAAAAATGTTACATATCTTGGTATGCACCTAGACCGGCGCCTCACTTGGAAAAATCATATTATCGCTAAAAAGATACAAATAAATTTGAAAAGATCCGAACTACATTGGCTGTTGCATCGAAAGTCTGCATTAAACCTAGACTATAAGGTTCTTTTGTACAATTCAATCCTAAAGCCTATATGGATGTATGGTATACAGCTATGGGGATCTGCCTGTGCTAGTAGTATCGATATTATACAGAAGTCACAATCAAAAATCCTAAGAATGATAACAGCAGCACCTTGGTACATAAAGAACTCGAATATTCATAAAGATCTTGAAATACCCACAGTCAAAGATGAAATCAATAGCAGCAGAGCAAAATACCTCGATAAACTGCAATCGCACCCGAACCCGCTTGCAAATGCTCTAGCACATAGAACTTACAAATCACGTCTGAAAACGAACAATCGTCCAGCCTTTTGATGAAGATTCACGGAACTATCGGAGCCTTATATAAGGGCTAACAAGCAGATAATATTAGTTTAAGATTCGAAAACTTGTTGTTAGGCTTTAGTATTTAAGCGATTCAATAAATAAATCTATGTTTAAATAAAAAAAAAAAAAAAAAATGATTTAGATTTTTTTTATAACGCACATCGCTGTATCATTCTGTATATCAGGTGCACCCTTTCAACACTTCAATATGACCGAATGACAGACCGCGCAGTTGCCAATTACAAAAAAGTGGTGTCGATAACCAGCCGGTATCGGCAAGTTTTTTTTACAAAAGAATGGCAGCTTCTCCACTGCAATTATTATTTTTGTATCCTAATAAATAAATGACTTTGAGCTCATAGAAATTCTTGTTGAAAAATAAAAATAAAAAATTAAAACGAAATGAAAGATTTGGTTAGATTATTTATTTCCTTTTATGTTACATTTGAGTTCATAACGTTGAACCGGAAGCCGTGCGAGAGAAATTGCGGGTAAAGCTCTAAATACTCCAAAAAAAAATCTGTTAAATTAGCAGCATATTATTAATAAATCTATTTCAACTAATTGCTTTCCAACCACAAACAATCCTTCATAGCCGTAAGGGTAGACCAGCAGGAAGCATAGAAAACTGCCAAGGAAATCCATTGACACCTAATTACCAAAATGTGAGAATATCATTAAATCACTGACGACGGTGTAGCACACAACAACCTGGTTTTGGTTCTAGGAAAGAACACCGTAAGCAAAAGTGTCGCAAATATCGTAAATACTTAATCACCTGTCGGCAAAATCGCAAAGTGACCTCACCACCACCATATTACGAGCGTACTAAAAATAAATGAATGAAGTAGGTCGCAAAGTGACGCAGCTGTAGGGATACTAAAATCGCAAGCAATAATTTTTTAGCCGCGTAATTTGATATCCTGAATGACGCAAAAACGAAAGGCAGCAAAGTCAAGGCCGGTTCAATAAACGATTGAAGGAAATTCAACAAAAAAGGTGAGCATTAGGATGGGGAGTAACGAACAGGTGTTGTGCTCCACAAGCTCAGCATAGATTGCAGATTTGTATAAAGTACATAGGGATGTAGTAAATAGAGCGAAAGTGAGAAAACTGCATGCAATTTTAATACTTTTATTAGTATATTTGTATTTAAATATTTATGTGTATATGTATGTTTGAAAAACTGCAATTTTAATGAAATCGAAAAAAGCGCAGAGCAGCTCAAGGCAGCGCTGAATAGAGCTGCTGTCGAAAAACTAATAGTGCTTGTTAGAGCAACTCAGATCGACAATTACCGAATACGGCCCACCACTACAGCTGCAGCGGGAAAGATGATTTCTATACGCTTTTAGTTGTTGTTGTTGTAACGGTTACTCAGACCCTGCCAGATCGGTTCAACCGAATGGTCGTGATCATCAAACTCATCTAGGGGAGGCCCAAGAAATGCGCAGTTTCGACATGGTCGGACCAAAGGTAAAGGGGTGTTAGATTAGTCTTTTTTAAAGGGCAAGTGAAAAGGTGGGTGGTATCGTGCGGGGAGTTGCATTAAGTACGTCTGGGTTGATTCTGGAAAGGTAGGAGTTTAACCAGTTACAACATCCACATCGTAGTTGAGCCAGAGTGATGCGGGATTCACAAGGCAGCTGGAGCTCCTCCTCTGTTATGGGTGGTGGTTTGACATCGAGAACGGCATTCAAAGAGCAAGAGTTGACGAAGGTGATAATTGTCTCTCGGTGAATGTCGTTTAAGACTGTCCGGTAGACAGCAGGGTTCAGTCTGTTGCTGGTGAGTGACTGGATCTCGACGAACATATCAAGAAGATGCCCGCTGACGTGTCTCGGAGGCGGATCTTCGTCAAGCAGATACCCGTTTAGGTTGCCACTACGGTGGCAACCGAGGAGGAACTTCTAGGTGAGAATAAAGTTGCACTCCCTAACTGGGAGCATTGAAGCCTGATAGTGTAGATGTTCGACAGGGGACATCAGAAAGCATTCCGTTGCCGTCCGAAGTGCTGCATCCTGGGTAGCCTGCAGTCTCATCCACTGGGTCTACTTATCCCAGGCGACCAAATTGCAGCGGCATAGTTTAACCCTCTTTAGATCGGCGCATACCATATACGCTTTTAGTACCATTGCGTGGTTAACGTTGTCGAAAATCTTCGCAGATCCAACGCTAGTGATTGTGCTGGGCACTTTTTAGAATCCATGTTTATGCTCGCTATGAATAACTACTGATGGAGTGAAGTTTCCTCCTGGAATTGGCGCAGACGAGCCGAAGAGGGCACCTCGTCCTTATTAGCGGTACCAAAATAAACTAGGTTGTGGGCAAGGGGTTGTACTCAGAGAAACACCAATGACAAATTCCGAGATAGTCAAGGACTGCAAATGTTTGACGAGTTAATAGAGATCTCTCTCGTCTGGGCTTCCGGTCATAGGCACATATACGGTAACGAAAGAGCCGGAGATTCTCTCTGTATGAACCTGAAGGGGAAGTGAATTACTGCCCGCTAGGAGACAAATCTACACCGTACTCACATATGGCAGAAGCAAGATGGGGAAAATTAAAAACTTGCATAATCACGAAAGAAATCTGGCTCACATCTGACAAACCAAGAACGGTAGGCCTGCTAAGTAGGTCAAGAAAAGATTATTTCCAAGTAATAATTTGAAAACAGTTCTTTACTCTCTCTCAGGGAGACAATTTAGAAATGCGCTATTAAAAGTGAACCATTAGTCGACCGCAATCGATTAGCCAGACTGACTGACTATTCGATTCTCAGCCAGATAAAGAGTTACTACTCGATTATTCAGTTATTCGAGTAGTCGGAAAGTGGCATAATTTATTTAAAGGCTTGCTAATTTCATCAATTCGACCTTTGAATTCAAGTTTAAACTTTAGCATGTAAAGAGATTTACTTCATTATTGAGTTCCAAAACATCGCAATCCAATTGATGCTACGAAAAGGATCACTGTCAATATAGGCCAATTCTTTCGGCATTGCAAAACAAACAAAAAAATGCCACCATTCGAGGCAAGCGCGAAACTAAACTTAAATCATACAATATATGTATATAGCATACGCTGAAGTGGCGAGTTCATGGCGCTATCGTCGCTTGTCGAAGTAGGAATACCTTGCTTTAGGCCGCACAGTGTAATGAGTGGGGAGAAAATATGTAATCTGGGATAATCTGCATTTCAATGGGTTTTTTTGTCTTCTCTCAGCAGATCAGGTATTTTATACGGTTAGCTGTGGAAAGACTTTATTCCGAATGTGAGAATATAGAAAAGGGAATACCCATTCAGTAATCAAACACTCGATGGAAGTTAGCTCTAATTTTTTGTATGAGCTACTAAAGTTTTCATATCCCGTCCTCAGTTCTTTTTAAAAAGTTGGAAAACATGGTTAAAATGTATTTCTGAGCGAACTGAAAGGTTTCGACATATTCCAGTAAAATGTCACGTGAAACCCACCCAAAAGTTCCGTCTTGCCCCATACTTAAAAACCGCTCAAAAAATAAATTTGGAAAGTCGTTAGAAGATTAAAATGCTTTATATAAAGTACATAGAAGTCTACAAAAAAAACATGAATTTATGTAATTTCCAACATTTATTTATGCTATCCTTCATTCACCTTAATATTGCAAGCAGGGATGTTGTCTAATTTTTACATATACATATGTCTAAGAAACTATTTGTTATTTTACTTGATGTAGGATTCGGCTTTAATCGCACACAGATTTTGTCCTATAGAAATTTTCCGGCACCTTGTCCTCACCGAGACGAACAGTTTGGCACTGATATTTTAATATTGTATAGCTTTGTGTATAATTTAATTTAATTCGACTTTTCAAGCAGGTGGCAACCTTCTTTAAAATATAAATAGCTATAACCTCCTCCTCAGCAAAACGAACCGTTTGACATCTTTATTTTACTATTTCAATCATAAATTCATATTTTTATATTTCATATAACTTGTGTATAATTTGATGTTTCAAACAGGTGGCATCCCTTCCCCTACTCAAATTTTCGGGCGAATAATTTTTTAAATCACTTTAACCCTCTAATGATTTTCCAAATTTATTTTTAGAAGTACGAGTCGAAACGACACTGTTAAGTTGGAGCTAATGGGTTAAAGTGTTCTGCAAAAATATTTCCAGTGAAATTTTACTGGTCTTAACATCTCAATTCGCTGAGCCATACACAGAGTTTTCACCACATTTTCCATTTTTATGAAAACCACTTAGGCATGCACAGGAACACTGTAGCAGGCCTTAAAAAATGCAAGCAAACTTCGTCGAGATTTTTTTTATTAGTATGCTGGTTTAAATTACCATAAAATTGTCGCACAGTGTTATCAAACTGATAAAGATTTTGTGAATAAGTTTTTATTCATTATTTGCATTTGCTGCAAAGATGACTGGTGCTCAAAAGAATTTAATAAATTATTTATTTTGTGTTTTTATGCCAATTTGAATTCATAAAATATTGATTCGCTCAAGGACAGACATTCAAAGTTCATAAAGTATTATAAGTATTAAAAAACACGAGAAAAATCTCTGGGGTGTCGAATAGTATAAAGATTTTATAGTTGTGAAGCAAATTTTTAGGTTTATGTAATTATATATTTTAAAATACTATGCAAATAAAAAGGAATTAGGTCTTAAATCTAAATTTCCCATGTATTTTCTTGGGGTTAATTCACAATAGCGCAGTTTTCTCATTAGCATTAAGATTTAAGACTTAATTCGTTTTTATTTGCATAGTATTTGTAAGTACATATATAACTACATAAAGCTAAAAATTGCCGGCCCAACTATTTTCCCTTCCTAAATACCACTAAACAAATTGCAACCTTCCTGAAAGAGGCTAACAGGGTTGCTTTTGGAGCGTTCTTTTGCAGGGTTATTTCTTTTAAATACTCTGTACATATAGTGACGACTATTGCCAAAATAATGTAGTTATATTTAAAGTATGCATTCATAAATAGCACTGAACAAATCGCAACTTTCATGAAAGTGGCTAACAGGGTTGCTTTTGCAAATAAAGGAAATTTTATCCGAGTTGGAGCGTTCTTTAGCAACTGGGTTACAAAATAAAACGTGCCTAATGAATTATTAATAACTAATGTAAGTGGGCATGGATTACTATTAGCTTTGTTTTAAGCAAAACGAAGCAAAATATTTGTGATTTTATCGAGCTGGAAGCCAGTTTTATTAAAGAATTGCTGTATTATGGGGAATAACGAATGTTTGCGAACTTTGTCTATTTTTGTCCAGACTTATAGTGAAAATGTTACACTGTGCGTCAATGCCGTTATGTCTCACTAAAAATGTTACCCAATTTAATTTTTTTTTTGTATATGCAATGCGCAACAAATCGACAGCAACATTCGACAACGAACAACTTCCATTAGGAGAAGCGACCGATCAGAGCAGGAGACTAAAGCATTTAAAATATGTAAATGAAATTGTATTTATCTGCAGGAAGCACTCCAATGTTCACCATAAAATGTAAACTCTTCACAAGTTTAGTAAATCGAAACTATGTGCATACTTAAACGGAAACATAGTAGATAGAAATACTTTTGTAACATCCTTCTTCGCCTAAAGGCTAGTGTCGCGCCGCAGAATAGCGATATGAATGGCTGGGGTGTTTCGAAAATTTATGTGACCGACCTTCGACAAACATACGTTCCGCATGAATGCCCTAAGCGTATTTGGTAATAATTTATGCTATAGCAATATGAAAATACAGCAGTAATGGCAGGCTAAACAAAAACTAAATACCTACATACTTATGTAAATATGTTTTTTATGTTTGTACTATATATGTACATACTCGTATATATTTGTTGGATTCCTAAGAAACAATGCAAATACCCTGCAGTGAATAGCACTGACGCAGGACTATCGAAATGCAAACGTATTGACAGACCACATATTCTGGGATGTATAATCAATTAATATAGTCAGAGTCATTAATTTTCAGTTTGACCATTTCAATAGCTTTATTGTAGATATATTGACGAAATGTTTACCTCAGAGAGTTACCCTGTAAAATGCAGTCGTACAAAATGTATGCCGGTATTCTGTAAGCTGTCTCTAATTGAGACTTTTCGGTGGTGAGATTCTTTTTGAGACTATTTGGTATTCACTAAGCCGTCTCAAGTCTCTACTCTCAAAATAATGTCACTAACCTGTCAGCTGGTTCTGAGATATTAGATGAGTGAAATTATCCTGTGGTAAGAAATGTTACTTTACTTCACCACCCCACAGTCTTTGGTGAATTTTTTTTTTGAGACTGTTACTTCCTGAATTCCGAAATCGTCTCAAGCCACAAACAATTTTTCTAATTCAGAGCTTCGAATTTAGTGACTTGTGGTTGAGACTGAGTCACGGAATACCGGCATTAGAATCTTCTATCAGCTGGTAATTCTCCACCACAGAAAAGGCGAAACCTGCAAAAGACATTGTAGAAATGGTTCATACGAAGCTCAGCACAGTCGGAGATATTGTTCGACCAAAGAACATTGATTACAACGCATTTTTATCACTCCCACCGTTTCTCTAACAGAAAATCTCGTCCAATTTCACCATACCAGAACTAATTTGACTTTCACAGATTGATATTAGAATCTGATTAGTTCCAATAGGTTTATGCTGTGGTGAAATTTTACGAAAATTCTTGTCACAGGAAACAAAATGCCATGTAATCTACGTTATTTGTTTGGACAAAAAAGAGCGAAGAGGATATCGATTTAAACAGCCTAGCAAGTCAAAAGATTTCAATAAGAGAGATCAAAATATTATTGTGCGGAAAATAAAAGCAAATCCCCTCATGAGTACACCCAAAAATGCCACAGTGGCAAAGTAAAAGCTGGAAGGGTCCTTAATTCTAAGAGTTACAATGGCGAATCGTAAGCCCCTAGTACAATTAAGGAATTGGCAGCGCGTATTATATGTTTGGGTTTTCATTGAGGGAGTATTGAATAAAGAGTAATAAAGTGTTTTTCAATAGGGACGCTACGTATGTATTTTTCCCCGCTCTTTTGACATTTCTCTTCAGTAAGGTTTTCCATTTCATCATGAAAGATAAACGACCCAATAACGAATCGAAATTATAAAAATTTACTACCGAAATTCGGAGTCAATGGCCTCAACTTTAAGAGCGCTACGTCCAATTTATGGTCGTCGTCATTTCTGGTTGAATGGCTTCGTCAATAAGCAAAATATGCGTTATGCGTTGGACAGGCAGCAATCCGCACGTACTCCATGAGTCAACATTGCATCTCGAAAAAATTACGGTTTGGTGCGGTTTATAGGCCGGCGGCGTCATTGGGCCGTACTTCTTCCCTGATGATCAAGACCGACACGTTACTGTGAATGGGAATCGCTACCGCTCAATGGTAACCGAATATTTTTGGCCCGAATTGGATGATATGGACTTGGACAATATGTGGTTCCAACAGGACGGCGCCACAAGCCACACAGCGAATGTCACAATCGATTTATTGAAAACCAAGTTTGGTGAACGTGTTATCTCACGAAATGGCCCAGTCAATTGGCCGCCTCGGTCGTGCGATTTGACGCCGTTAGACTATTTCCTGTGGGGCTACGTCAAGTCTATGGTCTATGCCAACAAGCCAGCGACGATTGATGAACTTCGTACGAATATCGAACGTGAAATTGCAGCAGTATCGGCCGTTTTATGCTTGAAACCCGTCGAAAATTGGGTTCAGCGTCTAGACTTCTGCAAGCGTGCCCGTGGTGTCCATGCAAAAGAAATCGAGTTCCATACATAATGGCATCGAATGTACTTTCATAGAAATAAAGAATTTAATTCATATCCCAAACCGTTTTTGCAAGATCCGATATTTGGATATTTTGAAAGATAATTTGCAAGGTAGCGCCGAAGAACTGGGCATTTTGCAGACAAAAGAAATCGAGTTCCATACATAATGGCATCGAATGTACTTTCATAGAAATAAAGAATTTAATTCATATCCCAAACCGTTTTTGCAAGATCCGATATTTGGATATTTTGAAAGATAATTTGCAAGGTAGCGCCGAAGAACTGGGCATTTTGCAGACATATAAATTGCATCAAGATAAATGACACGAGGCATAAATCGTGATTAATTCATGAATGACTTCTTCATAACTCGCCTAAAGTGCTCCCTTGCCCGATATCCAGACATGTACCCTATATAGAATGTAAGGGATGAATTTGATCGCCGGATCCGCAAGCCTATGATTTTTTCAGTTGCTGAACTGAAAAATATACGGCCACAGGAGTGGACCCAAATTTCATCTGATTACACAGCTAAAGTTGTGGAAAATATGACAAATCTCTTAAAGGAGTCTTTTAACAAAAAGCATACACCACGAAGTATACACTTGAAAAATTAAATATCTTTATATATTATTATTATATTTAGTTTTTTATGAAAATGAATTATTTTTTGTATATTTCAAAGCAGCTGGTGAAAATGGAATCTTCCCGGTTCTGCCTCAGAGGAATATTTATCTGATTTTTCTATTTAGTTCTAGTTGCTATTGGGAATATACACCGCGCAAATGGAGGAAGGTGTGCGTGATCTTTAAATCTGACTAATGGAGCCGCAATCCTGGGCATATGTTTAATACACAGATGTATCAAAAACAGATGATGAAATGGATGAGATGATATAGACGTGGTACTAAACTCTCTATAGCGATGGCCAGGCTGGGATTATAGGAATCTCGACCTGTGCCAGTATAAACCTTGAGAAAGGTATGAAAGGTGATTTTTTTGCTATCTTTTCGGATATCGAATCGAAATTTTTTCGTGATCTATAAGTACTGGGGATTGACAAAGCTTTTCAACTGCCCCTTTTGCATAAACGAGGTGAATCATCTGAGAAGCTTTAACCAAATGCTGCTCTTGGGCTACCTCAACGGTTACTGTAGTTTGTGTTCGCACATGTACAGATTCGGTCTGTCTGCAGAAGCAGAATACGGACTATGTGTGGATGACGAGTCGACTGAACACATCCTTTGAACCCTCAAAAACCCCCCTTACTTTGGCCGACAGATGATTTTTATGAGAAGCTTCTTCACGGCAGAAATACACTCGGAGGTTCGCCATTCCCTGCACAATTAAAAGAATTTATCTGGATTGTAGAAAAACAGCTATAAACAGAAACTTGCAATAAATTGGCGCTAAAGAAATATTTACTATTTTTGAAGAAACCCGATTTTATTTTAGGTTATTGCTTACTTTGAGGAAGTCTTTAATCAATTAGCAGGAAATATCGCGATTTGAAGAAAAGATTACGTAAGACGGTCTTAAAATGTTCACAATCCAGAAGATTGCTATGGAATGTAAAAGAACTTTAAATGTGCTGCTCTGAAAGTAAGGAGTAGATCCTTGGAACTGGAAAGTTTAGTTATTCTTGATGAATTTTTGGAAATATTTTACGAGTAATATATTCCTGCAAGAACTGGGCTCGATTGAATTTATGACACACGTAAGAATACACGTGAACGTAATTTTCTGAAATTATCGTAAATATTTTTTGTAACTTTTGGACTTATTACTACAGTGTTTATAATAACTATACGACATGGGCTTATTGCCAAGTTTCAACACTTAATTTATTTCTAATGAATTTCAAACTATTTAATCTGAATTTCTAGAAAATTTTTGAGTATGTCCATTCAGTTTTAGTATAATGAAGTGCAAGTTCGAAAAACTCAACAACTTTTTTGCCCAATTTTTATAGTTAATCGCTATTATTTTCATCCATATAAAAAAAATTCATACATCCGTTATAAGGAGAGCATGAGAAAAAAGTGTATGTCTTATAGTTATGATAATCACTATACTATACCGATATGATTTAAGAGTATTGTACTATATAAGTATAAGCTCTGTCATTTCTCATATAACGGTAATTTACAAAAATCAAAAAATGCAATTTTTTAATAGGTAGCTATAAAAGATAATCGAATCTGATATGAGGGATTAGGTTGGAGAAAGAAATGCCTGAAATCAAACACTTTGGAAAATGGGCCACTTTAGAGCAAGTAGGTGCATACATCTAAGAAATTAATTTGTTAAACTTAAGCCCATTTGTAAAAAAATCATATAGCGAATTCGTTAAAATCGATGAATTAAAAACACATTATGCCTAGTGGTTCCTGCAGACCTAGACGAGCATCACAATATTATGCAATTTTATTTTTAAAAAATGAAGAGGAAAATACTACTCCTCATTTGGAATTGTTCCAAATTTTAATGCGGGGTACTTGTAGTTACGCTTGTCAATCTACATATGTACATATATATGGGTACACTCAAACATATACTTACATTTAAATGTACAAACAAATGTTCCCAAGTAAGCTGTTTCATATCGCCCTCTTGATTTCGCTTCTTGCAACCGTATTTTACGTATCCTTTTCGCCAGATTGTTTGTCCAAATTAACACTCTTGTGTGTAGCTGTGATATTTTTTTGTTGTATCCCAAATTTGTAAATGCGATAAGACAAATCCGTAGGCGATAACGGAAATTCGATTTGCTCTTATCCGTTTTATGATTTACTTTGCATGTCGATTGGTTTGTTTTGCGTTTTGTTTTTTTTTTTTTGGGTTTCGGTTTCTTGTGGTATTTTTTTTCTTCTTCTTCTCCTTCGTTTTGCTGTGGTATTGACCTGCATTCAATTTGTTGAAAGTATGTAATGCAATGTGAAAATATATTTATATTTTATTAAATTACACGTCTAAATGTCTTCGTTCGATATGCTTTTTAGGTTAGTATACATAGTTAGAATGCATATTTTTCTTAATCTTAACAAATCGCTCAATTACTGGAAGCCTGTCATAATTCACAAAAAAAAAAACCAAAACTCGAAAAAACGGCTTTGAACTTTTAAATATACATATATGTACTTCCATAGTAAAAATTAATACATATATATTTTGTTCTAGTGAGCTACGGGCAATCGATGAAGCCATGATACATTAAAGATGACAATTCTATTGTCACTTTCCGGACGCAATTCTGTTGCCACTACCTGGCAATTAAACAGATTATGACATATTGTGCCACCAACCACAATCGATTCGTGTAATGCTTTGCATGGAAGTGATGTTGCTTCTTGTTTTCATTATTTTAAAAGTAGGATCTTGGAGCTGTGCTTGAGGTACGTTCCTATTTTTAATAATCTTTGTAACTTAGTTGAAATAAAAAACTAGGTAAGATAACGAATTGCATGTAAAGCAACAACACTAACTCGGAAAAATATGCGAGTTGAACCAACTATGTAAAATGATATCCGACCTCAGATGTAGTGTTGGGAAGTGAAAAATCTGCGCTATTGTGAATTAGCCCTAAGAAAATATATGGGAGCTTTAGATTTAGGACCTAATTCGTTTTTATTTGCATAGTATTTTTAAATATATAATTACATAAACCTACAAATTGCCGGCACAACTAATCTGAAATAGCGACATGAAAGAGGCTAACAGAGTTGCTTTTGCAACTAAAGGAAATTTTGTCCGAGTTGGAGCGTTCTTTTGCAAGTCGGTTACAATAAAACGGGCCCAACAATAGCAAATTTTACAAGTTATATAAAAATGCCAGCGATTAAGTGCATTATTAGAAATTTCAGTGATATTCAATAAACGAAAACTTAATATCAATTGAAATTATGTACGATAATATCACTCGAAGTAACATCACAACTTCAAAAATTCTTAACTGAACTTCAAGAATGATTCCATTCAAGGCGAATTCATAGTATAAGGTGAAGTTGATCAACCAGCTGATTGAATTCGCTTGGTAAACGTTAAGTCAAAATGATGTGTTTATTGTAAATCATACTGCCATTAAGCATATATTTTGTTAGTTTAAATTTTTGTTGTTTTACTTACAACATCACCTGATATGAATTCGCTTTTATTACTTTTTTATTCAGAATACAACGGTCTTGACAGAAAACGTCTTAAATATTAATATTTTCTTGTAAAATTGTAGGAAAAAAACCTACCAAAGTTGAAAATATAAAAAAAAAATTATGTAAATTTTAGGTTGGCAACAAATTTTTTCCTAAGATTGTACCTATTTTCGGAAAAGTCATTATTGATCTAAAAAGTGATCTAAAACGTTTTCTTTCCGAAGATATATTAAAACTTGAAATTGCTAATAAATTAAAAGAAATAAAATTTGTTTTTACCGAGGTCATGCCAAGTTCGATTTTTATGAATAAGTTGAGAATTTGAGGGTGTTGGGATTTAATTTTAATCACATTTTGCTGATCCTGATCTACGACCTCTACTAGGTCATGTGAAAAGTTTATTTTAAATGGAGTAGAATGTAATCATTATTTTCGAATTTTTATTTTTCCGATCAAGTTTGATCGTTGTTTTTTAATTGTTACTTTTCGGTAATTCGGTGTTCGATAATTTGTGATTCTTATTTTTTCAATAAAAAATAATCGTTATTCTGCTGAAAATAGTTCAAATTTATCGTCCCATATAAACCGAAATTTTTGTTTTTAAGTTGTTTGGAGCAAGCTAATGAAACTTTTGTCAAAATGAATAAAATATAAATATAATGGTGGAAAATCGTGAATTTTAACTAATTAAAATTTTCCCAAAACAAAAAACAAAACAAAATTTTGAACCTGATCCTAGAATACTAAAAACTCAGAAAAGCAAGCAAAATTATTTTATTTAAACTTTCCTCTTGCTCCTTTTGAACTTCTTCGGCTATCTTTTTAAGGGGTTGGGAAAAATATATTTAAATTAATTTTTAAAACAAGTCATTGATCTCTTTTTTTTTTTAATTAATTAGTATAATTGAAATCCACACTTTTGTGCCAATCCATTTTTTAATCAAAACAAGTAGAAATGGAACTACCTTCTTTTTCGTATCATGGGTAGAGCTATGAAGTTTTTACCCAACATAGAAGAAGAACAGCCATTTAGGTGTGCTGGACTCGATTTTTACTTTTTTTTCAATTATACCCACCTCAAAAAGTTGATGGAATAGATTCAAATAAAACTTTGTATAAATGTGGTATTATTTGTTCAAAACATTTATGCGAGGGTGGATAATTAATTTTGAAAGGCAGCAGATTTGGGGGCCTTACAATTTTGTGCACGTAAAATTTTACTTTTCATAAGTTTTAGCTCAAATACAAAGTTGACAATGTTTATTATGGTTTTATATGATTTTTCCGTTCTTTAAAGTTAGTACTAACTTCACGGCAAGATGCATTTAGATCGCCATGAAATGTTGCTGGTAACCAAAATGATCGAAGGTGTTGCAAAAAAGCAAATGTAAATAAATCATACAAAAACCATTCCTTAAATGAAGTGGCGAACTGTCACTTTTGAAGCAATTTAAAATGGTCAATACACTTTAAAAGCAGCAAATGTTGTGGAAGTTCACGCATATTCCACGGCAATTCAATTTGGATGAATTTTGACAGCCATTTCACGTGAAACCCGAAATTGGAACATTTGACGTCAACTTTTTGATGGGTTTGACATTATTGAAAAATAAACTGTATCAATTTAAAAACAAATTTTAATCGAATCGTAAATGTTTAATATATTTAAAATCCGTTCTTAGATTTGTGTTATCACGTGTTTGATTTTGATTTTTATTAAGTTAGAAAGACTATATTTGTCATTAAACATATCATATTTTTGATTCCTAAAACTTAATTTGTTCAAGCAACTCCCAGAAAAATGTAAGTCGAATAATTTTGTTGAAAATCTTATCATAATAAATGTCGTATTTAGCATAAGGTTTAAACTTACATTATATATTATAACTTTGCTCATATTTGCAACAGTTTAATGCAACGCAAATATACAGATATTAACATACTGTACAGATATTCAAAAAACTGAGCATATTGTGATTTTTTTTGCTTTGATAATATTCACTATGGTTTTATGACAAATTTTTGTCGTTGATTTTTTATAAAAATATAGTTATTTCTTTAACAAAAATCATATAAATACAAATTTCAAACTTTGTACAAACTTAATACAAATGCAACAAATTTCTATCAGATTTTCCAAAATTTTAATCAAATGTTTAAGAAAATTTTTGAATATGCAGACAATTTAAGTGTCGGGGCAATAGAAATTTCCGCTGATTTTTGATATATTTTTTTAATTTTGTTCTTGGTAACTATTTCTCATTACGCTTATTTGTACACAAGAAATCAAAGTTTCATTTAAAAAAAATACTTTTTAATCATTTTTTTTCGTGTTTATTTTTTGCTTAAAAAAATATGGTTTATCTTTAGATAAATTCGACCTTAATACATACACACATATTTATCAATATTTATATAGATTGTTACCAGTTTTGCATAACCTACCCAAGTCATGTTCCTCAACGCTGAATCAAAGAACATAGAAATGCATTATATTTGTAACAGATCTGTTAAATTTCAAGTACAATTAGTACTCAATACAAATACTTTTGAAAGTACTTATAATGAATACGTAATTGTTTTCTAGCTGAATTGAAATTAGGACTCGAGTACAAGTACTTGTTATTGGAAAATATTTGGAAATATCATCAAGTACTGAAAGTACTCGAAAGTACTCGGAAATACTCTGCTAAAAGAGTTGCAATCCTTATCCAAGTACTTTCAATTACTTTCAATTACTTTGAGCAATCCTTTTCCAAGTACTTTCAATTACTTTCAATTACTTTGAAGTACTTGAAAGTACTTGGAAAAGGATTGCAATTCTTTTAGAGTACTTTCGAGTACTTTCAGTACTTGATGATATTTCCAAATACTTCTCAGTTACAAGTAATTTTACTCGAGTAGTAATTGATACAAATGTAATGTACTTGAAAAGTATTGAGTACTTCTCTGAAAAGCCAAAGTCCTTAAATTGCTACTTAGTACGAGTAGTACTCATGACTTAACAGGTATGATTTGTAACGAGTCAAATTTTTTCAAAAGTTTTGAGAATTTTGCGATTGTAGTGCTCTCTATTTCTCACATAATTAGTTTGAATGGAAAGTTGAAGAAAATTGAGAGGATAGTCGTTTAATGTGGAAATACTTAAAAAAATTGTAAATAATGCAGACAACGAGGGAAATATCACAGAAGTATTAAGAAATGGTAGGATATGCAATAGCAGAAGTGAAATTGCCAAAAATTTAAATAAATTCTTTGTGGGTAGTATTGTTGAGATTGATAGTAATATAGAAGACATTAAATGTATGACTCAATCCGGCCAGCTATGCCTCAAACTAGATTTAAATTAGAAGAAATTACTACAGAAGATGTCAGACAAATTGTTAAGAAATTTAACCGAAAAAATGGTAAAAATAACTTACTATCTAAGGATGTCATTCGATGATAGCTGCGGTGAAAAAAAGTAAATAATACCCTAAAAGCTGAGAAGATTAGGCCTACTTATACCCTTCCCTAAATGGAAAAATCCTTAAAACTGTGGTAAAAAACCAATTTATAAATCATATTGAAACCAAACATATACGTACTCATAAAGGACTTAACCTTGTACTATCACAGTGGAGGGAAGACCTTAAGTCCTAGAGGAATGTTTTAGAAGTATTTACTGACCGCAAAATGGCCTTTGAAACTATTAATATTGGAAAATAAAAATAATTAATTACTTAGGTATATATGTATAAGTACAATACATTAATAATAAACTTAAATGCGACGCGCATATTGAATATACAGTTAATAAAATTGCTTTAAAAAAACGTGGCCTCAGGAAAATATCATGTAAGTACCTCGGAAGGCGATACAAAACCTTAGTGTGCAGGTCTTGCACAGGATTGAAGTGTTTTAACGAACTACGAGTACCGCCGCAAATTAGAAATTGTTATAGCATTATCAATTTCAAGAGATTACTACTTGATCACTGTGGAACACTACCTACATATAAAATAGAAAGGATCGGAGTGGAATTTAGTCCTTTCCACCCGACCATACAAGGCCACTTTGGATCTAGTCCTTCCAGAAAGCCTGCCGATCATTGCAAATTCTGACTAAACGGAAGCAACAATACTAGAGATGAAGGAACATCTTGGAAAGTAGCCCTTTACAACTGTACTTTCATTAAAACGAAGACCGAACTGAACCAACAATAAGAGAAGCGAAGGTGCGTCTTGGAAATCAGTCCTTTCCAACCGCCCTAACAATGCGAACCTGAACCTCGTACTTTTAGGCCGTTTACTCAATATGAGAGCCAGTGCCTAGTCTGCTCGGAATTTCGTTCATTCCGATAGTGCAGCAACATTTTACTGTATACATACATAAGTATGTATGTAATATTTGTATGTATATATGTATGTAAATATATAGTATTGAAATAAAACATGAAGTTTTTGTAATACAATTTAACGTCCGCGTCTTTTACTGCCTGTGCACTACCAGTGAATTTTGTTACCATCATGGTGGTAGATATCAAAGTGGTAATAGCGACAAAATATAGGGTTATTTTCTTTTTGAAATCAAAAGGGAATTAGTAAAGCATGTTTCAAACGTATTTAGTTTATGCATAGATAAAAAAATAAAATAAAAAGTGTTAATAACACTGTGCAACAGTTTTATGACAACTCAAAGCAACTCGGATTTTATTAATCTTTTCTGAACATAAAACAATCGATGGATTTTGGAAAGTTTTAATGTCTTCATTCAGGAAACCCTCAAAAGCAAATTTTAAAAGTCGGTAGAGGATTAAATTATTCTAGAAAATTATTTTGACGAAAGTTTCACTAAGAAAACTTAAAATAAAATCTTGCTGTATTAAATTATGGGTATGTTTTTTGTAACTGATTGCAAAAGACCACTCCAACCTCTCCTTCTCGCAAAAGCAACCCTGATAACATCTTTCATCACGGGCGGTTCTGCTTGAAACGTTCACTGGCTTAATATACTCGTAGCGAGGGAGATGTCGCACGAAAGAAAGCATGCTTTTTATCGCAAACCGATTGGTAAGCGAGCTTTCGCTTCCTTCCAACTGTCATTTTTGAAGTTTGACAGCCATTTTCTAATTTCGTAGCATCTTTCATTATGGCGTCATCGTATACCGTAGCGTCCTCTGCCACAAAATAAACAACATTGGATTAGTTAAAATAAGAAAATAAAGTAGCGCGTTTTAGGGCATGAACTTTGCGATATTTTGCAAATGAAAAAGTATGTGATATATGCAAAGTAAATGAGGTATTTTATCAAAAATCATTAACAAATTCACGAACAAACCAATGTCGGCTCAAAATTGTATCGATAATAATCGAAAAATTTGTTCTCTTATATCAAAACTGGATGATGCAGTGTGTAAAATTAGCATTTTACTCAACTGTTCCTTGATTTTTACTGCCTCTAGAAACTTTCTTTTATGATCACAAATTTGCAAAAAAGGTATTATATAAAAATAAAATTTAAATATATTGAAAATGTACACAATCTCTCACATTTTTTTCTTTGATTGAATTTGGACGAAAATAAATAATTTACTATGAGTCTGTGTAGGCTTTAAATAATAGAAGCTATTCATAATTTCTGCCGATAATTCATATGTATATCGATAATTTGTACTAAAATCTCACTAGATATGGCAACACTTTGCGTTTATTGGGACCATCGATTAGAAAGTGATGATCATTGCAGCAGGGTTAAGAACAGGGTTGCTGGAGACAGAAAATGTTTCTCACATGACATTCAAAAACTTTATAGCAAAACAATAATTAAGAAATGCAAATAAAAACTATATGCGATTCTTGCTCCTATCACCTTTTATGAATTCATCTTGAATGAATTTACTCATATTTTACACCAAGTTAATCAGCATTACAAAATACGCAAGTATTTGTATGTAGTACAAGTTTTTATGAACGAATTAGATATTGCGTACATTAGGTGCTTTAAAAATCAACCCTACAAAAAAAATCATTAAAAAAGAAAATCAGCCGGGTGTCAATTCGGTGTGTCTAAATAGAACAAATTAAATTTAATTAATCTAATTTAATTAACACCTGTCTTTGAGACAGAAATTTCCCCTACTAAATCTACCGAGCTGCACTAGCTCTCTCAGCAGAAGTTGCACAAAACAGTCGCAATGCTTGAGGATGCTGAGAATTTCGCGGATATTTTCCGCGGCGGACTGCCATATCTTCTGATCGCGCTGCCAATTTTACTCATCTGTTCAGCTAATCCGGTCTTGGCATCCAGTGAATTCACGGTGCAGCGAATGGCACAATTTGACGCTAATGGAGTAGCTTATGGTGAGTAGCTAGCTGATAATTTGCTCCCTCGATGGCAATGGCATTGATGAGAATAATGGACTCAAATTAGGTTATGTGTCGTGTTTATCAAGTGCTATCATGACCTCTTTTTTTTACACATCATATCTATGAATACCAACTTATCGTGGTTGGTTTATCAATGAATGGGCATTTCATGTGTAAAAAAAATTTTAGCAATTGCGGACTATGTAAAACAAAGTTTTGAGGTTAGAAAACATAATACGGACTAAAGTCAGTTGCACCCAGATGAGTTAGCATTTATCGGCGGTCAAAACAAGTTTTTGCTTTCTTTTTAATTAAAATATATGTAAATTACTCTCATCTTCTCAATATTTTTTAGGATGCCGTGCATCTGCTTTGTCGCTTGAGGCCAAATCGCTCTATACTTGGAGCACGGGCAGGCACTGTGTGTTGGCCAAGTGAGTATTGATGCAATAATTATCAATAATAATTTCAATTTTTTTTCTCTTAGATTACAAGACTTAACTATTGATCAGTTTCGCGAGATACGCCAAAAAGCTGGTGGTTTAGTTATACTATTACCAAAGGATGTCAGTGTGATGAGTTTTGAGGAAAAAGAGGTACAAAATTCATTTTTGATTAATTTAACTGCATAATTCAAATGCATTCCCCTTACAGCACCTTAATCTGCTCGAACAAGCCATGTTGGCTCAACCAAATTCTATACCCATATACTTTTCGCCATACAATACGGAGTTGGAGCGCATTATAGCGGACGTCACACGTACCACCAGCGCTAATGGTGAAAGTAAAGCACATCGCAGTTCTGCTGCTTCAGAAATGTTTGCATCAATATCCGCCAACGGCTATCAGGTTATTGTGACCGGTGCAAGTCATGTGGTCAGCAAGAATAGCAGAATTCCGATTATACAAGGTGAACTGGCGGCAACTACAAAACTACTGAAACAGGTTGAAGGTGGTAGCGAGGCCAATAGCAAATTACCATTGATTATTGTGACGGCACATCTCAACACTTTTGGACTCTACAATGTATGTGAAAAGATTGTGATAATTATTGCTAGAGTAATTTTATTTGATAATTTCGTTATTTAGGATTATCCATTAAATGCTGATGCCGCTGTTTTGCTAACACTCGCAGATGTATTCAGCAAGTTGCATAATACGCCAAATGCAGTACCTAAGTATCGATTGCTGTTTCTGCTCACCGAGTCGGGTAGCTTTTTGAATTTCCAGGGCGTTAAAAAGTGGCTTGATGAAAATGTGCAACTACAGGTACAGTTATTTAGTAGCATATAATTTACACAATTTGCATGCGATTATTATTGCTGATAATTGTAATTGAAACCATAAAAAAAAATGCTGCTTATTGTGGACTTAAGGAGGATCTCGTGTCCATTACGGGCACTTTGATTGCAGCCAAAAAATCAACTAGCATTAAAGATGAGGTTTGAGGTTAAATTCGAATTGGCTCCTTAATAATGTATAGCTTGTTTAGCTTACAATTTATTTTATTGCTGGCATAATATTAGAAGTCGGAATTGCGTATTAGCTTGAAAAAACAAAAAAAACAACCAACAACTACTTTTACCTAAATATATAATTCATGTGTTATTAACTTTCATGCAAAATTCGTCATTACTTTTCACCCATAGAACGTTGATTTCGTACTTTGTTTGGATACAATAACTCAAGCATTGAACGCTGAAACCGGCAGTATGTATATGCATGTCTCGAAACCACCCAAAGAAGGCACCGCCATGAATGATTTCTTTAAGCTACTCAAAACTGTAGGTGCACAATACGATAATGTGACCGTCGATGGTGTGCACAAGAAAATCAATTTAGCCGATCAGCAGCTAGCCTGGGAACACGAACGTTTTAGTATGAGACGTTTACCTGCCTTCACAATATCCGCACTTAAATCACCCAAAGAACCAGTACGCACTACAATATTTAAAGATTCGGATGCGCAGATTATTTCACAAACTCGGCAACATGCCAAAATTATCGCTGAATCATTGGCACACTATGTCTACGGCATACAGGAGCCAAATGAAATTTTTGCTGGCGATATGGTGAATAGAAATTATTATCTTATGTAAACGGAAATTATTTAAATTTTTACTTACTTGCAGCAAATCAACAAAAATCTTGTCAAATGCTATCTGCAGCTTAAATCAGCGCTACATAATAACGACCTGAAGAATGCCTTCGAAAAGTACCTAAAAAATGTGAAAATCATGTATGATAAGCCAGATAATCGCGATCCGGACTTTTTATTCTACGAGGGTCAAGAGGCGCGTCTCAATGTTTACCATGTTAAACCTGCCGTTTTCGATCTCTTTCTCACCATACTCATCTGCGCGTATCTGGCAATGGTATACTTTGTCATACACTACTTCCCCACACTCTATGACGCTGTTTGTAAAATGACCAAAGCGCAAGCGCAACCGACGCAAGCAAATTCGAACAATACAAAATCCAAAGCTTATTAAATAAATTTTTTTTTAAAATGTGATGCATTATTTGCATACACAATTAAATTATCGTGAGTGTGTACATATGTACATATGTATGTAGTGCAAACGCGTTGTAGAAGAAAGAAAGTGAAATTACAAAACGAAAAAGTTATGTATAGTATAGGGAAAGGTGTACTTTTGTAAAACGAGACTCGCAATTCAAGTACGAAAAGGTACTACTAAACTCAATAATTCATTTATAGTTAAATACCGTAATTATAGATGGAATGGTGAAAGGGTTGTTATGGTTAAATAAAGCGAAGAAGCGATAAGATTTTACTAAACAGTTGAGCAATGATGTTGCTGAATGGTGTGAAAAGCGCATAATAGCTAGCTACATAAAAAATCATAAGAGGAATTGTGCCATTGTTGCTGCGCCTGCGTGTTGTACCTAATACTTACTATAAATTAAAGCAAATGTTGCATAACAAATGAATAGGGCACACATTCCCCCAAACCCATCTACGCATTTATTCTGCCCACCTCCGCTATCCTGCCACACATTAGTCATTCATCTGCATTTAAACCGGAAATCATGTTCTGCGTTTCAACAGAGTGGGTGGTAAGTAGGACAGTTGCCAATTACAGCCGGCGTAGCAGCAGTACCGACAGCAATATTTATTAATAATACTTTAAAGAAATTATAACAATAATTAAAAGTATAAAATTTAGTAGCTAAATGTTTTCCCCCGTATTGTTTTATTATTAAAAAAAAAAAAAAAACAAACAAACAAACAACAAATCAACTTTAAATAGCTTCAATTAGTAAATGCAAACTAGCGCCGCTAACGGTTAAAATGTTCTTATTTTCACATTGACTACTTTAAATAGAAGTAACTAAAATTAAAGACAAAAGAAATAAAGAATATTTAAAATGATCCATTTATGTTGTATTTTTTTTTGCTCCTTTCTTCGGGAAAGCAGAAAGACTTACGTAATCTTCCAGTTGGAAGTAAAGCAGATACATTCTCAATAACAATTTTGAAGTTTAGGTCGTTTCCCACGTAAAGAAGTGCCATTCGTAAAAGCAGTATTGGCGCTGCACTGCACATTTGACGAAAGTAACGCCATCATCAAGGAAACGAACAGCAGTGTTGCTTTTTTATTTTTGGTTGGCTAGCGTAGTGAAACGCACACCTAAGCCTGGTTATACCTCTGGTTTGCGAAACAATTTTTCACCAACAGCGCTAAATACGTAGTTTCTTTTTTTATTTATTTAATTTCAAATGTTTAATGTTGCTTTACTTAGACAACTTGGCAGTATTCGCTTCCAAGAGTGATAGAAATGAAGATTGCGCCTATCGCACTAAGAGCAACTGAAAATGGCGTAATAAAAGATTTCCGAGCAAGGAATAACTTCTCAAAAGAAGAGGAAGCAGCGGTAAACGAGAGAACTAGGGCTGAGAATTCCATTCAGATTCTTCCACTATCCGGATAATCCGCATATCGAAACCGAAAAATCTGGGCATCCGAATATTATTATAGCTTTCGGATATCTAGCTTCATGGACTAGCACACATCGAAAAATTGATTACTAAAAGTATTTGTGGATTATTGTTAGCATTCAATTCGTTGTTTTTTTTTTTTTGATATTCGTATATTCAAATATTAAGCGGATCTTCGTAAATCCGGATATCCGGATAATTGCACTAACGAATATTAACCGAATATCCATACTGTCCAGATTTTATCCGTTTCAACGGATATTCGAATATCTGGATAGTCCCTGCCCTACTTATTACGCACAAACAATTTATTTTATTTTTTCAAGCATTAATAATTTCCGTTTACTCATAAATGGAGGACAGTGTATTCTTTTCGTTTTTATCAAAAAAGTACAAAGTTTGTCGGAATTATTTTGAACTTTATCCGTTTATGGGATTTTTTTTTACAAAAATGGTTTGAAATGTACAGGGTGGGCCCAAATAACTGTCGCACTTTTTCGAAGCAACGTTATGTTCGCGTAAGTGTACAGAATTTTGTTACCGTTACATTTTTGTGTTCCTTATTTTATTGTGAAATTAATTGAGTACTTTTTTGACCTGATCAGTAGTTCTTAAAATTTGTGAGTGATGGAAGCAAAAAGAGACTTAGACAAAAATTACATTTGCAAGGCAAAACGACTGGCGAAATTGTTAAATTGCTGAAAGACATTGATGTAAACCGGAGATTTGTCCAACGCACTGTGGCTCGATTTAAGAGAACTGGAAGTGTTAAAATATCCAAAAAACCTGGACGAAAAAGAAGTATAAGAACACCTGAGCTGGTGAAGAATGTGCGTGAAAGGATAAGGCGAAATTGTGCTAGATCAGCTCGAAATCTAGCCAAAGAGCTGAAGGTGAACCGGAAAACCATCCGAAATGTTTTAAAAGAGGACTTGGGACATAAACCTTACAAAAGAAAGAGGATTCATGGCCTTACGGAGCGTCAGAAGAAAATGCGACGGGAAAGAAGTGGTTTATTGCTTCAGCGGCATGCAAGTTGCAATATTGTGTTCTCTGATGAAAAACTATTCATATTGCAAAAAAGTCACAATCCCCAGAATGATCGCGTGTATGCAATAAGTATGCAGGATATCCCAACAGATAAATTAGCCGTTCAGAGATATCAAAACACAACGTCTGTCATGGTATGGGGGGCCATATCCAAAAAAGGCAAGCTCCCGCTCCTTTTTATTGAGAAAGGTGTCGAAATCAATGCACAATATTATTTGGATGAAGTGCTTGTCAATCATTTTTACCCTCATGCATCTGAGCTCTTCGGCAACGAACCATATTGCTTCCAGCAAGACTCTGCTCCGGCTCATAAAGCAAGAATTGTTCAGCGCTGGTGCAAGGATAATTTGCCATGTTTTATTCCGATTGATGAATGGGCTCCATCTTCTCCGGATCTGAATCCATTGGATTTCAGTATATGGGGATACATGCTTGACAAATTAAAAAATTTGAAAAACATAAGATTGGATCAATTCAAGCGTCTTTTAATCAAAATCCAGATGAAGTGGTGCATGCCGCCTGCAATAGTTTTCAGAAACGTTTGAAGCTGGTAAAAAAAAATCAAAGGTGAACGATTTGAACTTAAACAGTCCTAATGTAAGCCAACAGTTTTTATAATAAATAAAATGGTTTAATTGCTCAAAATATCAAAAAATAAACTTTTTCTACAAAAAATAAAGCGCGACAGTTATTTGGGCCCACCCTGTAGTATTCGCTTATTAGGATGATATTTGAATGGAAAAATTAATGAAAAGTTAGTGTACATGGAATTTGTCCGCCAATTGAAGTTCTCCGTTATCAGGAATTTCACCGTATACTTTTATTTCGTCGGTGAATGGGTGGATGCTGTCAAATTGACAAAAAGATGATTAGCGTTCCGCGGAATGCGCTAT
Source organism: Anomoia purmunda (assembly GCA_951828415.1). Lineage (NCBI taxonomy): Eukaryota > Metazoa > Arthropoda > Insecta > Diptera > Tephritidae > Anomoia > Anomoia purmunda. The sequence continues at coordinate 25,061,642 of OX639993.1, forward strand.
CTTATATTTTATCATTCTTGATTTTTTCTGCTTTTATTTTCATTAATTTCTCAATTATTTTGTCTTCTTTGTATTATTATCCTTATAGAATGATTCTACTGCACCATTGAAGCGGTATTTACAATTCCGTTAGTACAAATAAATATTAAATTTTAATTAGCATTTTTATTTTTTACAAAAAATTCTATTATTTCGTCTAATCTTTTTCAATTATAAACGAAAGTGTATTACTTTTAGTTCAAATTCTTTTAATTTTTACACGACGGTGTGTTTAAAATGTTCATTTTTACATTTTTTTATTTTATACATAAATAGTATTTATATTCTTTTATCTTCATTTTTTTAATATTTAATTCAATTTATAGACATTACTTGACGGATCCTAGAGGTTCATCTTTGTTACAAACCTTTATATAGAGGAGCTATTTTGGGTCGTAATTTTTTTTTTTTGCATTTATAAAAATAAACCACTAAATCGACCGCCATATAGAAATTCAAAACATAACAAATTTTACGCAGCAATATTGCAATAGCAAAAGTCGAAGCAGCTGATTGTGCAGTAATACAGAATTTACAAACGGGCTCGAATTCGCAAGAAAATCTTCCATTCGAAAATAAAGTGGAAACATTTGTTATTTTTATAATTCTATCTTTGAGAAATACTTTAATATAATTTCTTCAATCATCGGCAGTCTGGCAAATTGCGCGTCAAACAGCTGATTCGCAGCCTTTTGCTAATGGTCCATTTTTTTCTTCAGTTTTCGTCAAATGAGCGTAAACCGGAAATGCTCTCTCAAGGAAGAGCAAAGTCCCACAAATCTGCTATTAAATTTAAAGAACTCGATTAAAAAAAAATAGCAAGCATGTATGTTTCACATTATTTCTAATTATATATTAATATTTCTTTCCAAATTTTATTCATATAAACTTTTTTTTTTAGTCAATACTAGTTTTCATTGCCGTGATATTGTTGTATTGGGAAAAGAGCAACAGTAGTCAAAAAATAAAAATTAAATTATTGTTATTTTTCCAATTTGGTTTCCACTCTTCCAGCTAACGATTTGATATGTTTTCGAGAAACAGAAATCACTTTCAAAGGGGTCCTAAACAGCCCGAAAACCGACAACAAAAGCAGTTACAGGCAGGAGCGCATGATCAAAAAAAAAAACATGGCTTATATTTGAATCAGTTAATGTACAATGTGGCTGTGCGAAACAGTAGCAAAGTTCTATGGCGGGAAAACTTTTTCCTCTTACCAATACCGTACACCAGCCCAGCCTGCTCGGAGTTGTCCAAGATTTACTTTCAAGAGTACATTTCTATCAATTGGCACAGGTCCTATGGTGAGAAATTTTGATAGCTACATATGTAATTGCAGAGAATAAAACAAAGTTCATAGAGGAAAAATACAGCAAATTACAACAACAAAAATACTTACCTTTATTAATTTAAATTATTTTAGAATTATAAGAAATTCATTTAATAGACCTTTTAACAAAAATTTTACAATTAACTTGTCTGAAAAATCCCGATAAGTTAGTTGACAGAATTTTACGGTTTTAACCAAGGACTTAATGTTATATTTAATGTTAGTTTTTAATTTATATTTCTGTACAGAATAATGATATATAATTTCAATAAAGATTTTTTTTTTTTTGATGGCGGTAACTCATTTCGATCTACGTTTTCATTTTAGTTGTTATAAAGAATTTCCGATTGGCCATCAAATTTTTTACTAGCCCTGTGAGGTCGCCAAATTATATTCACCTCATAACTGTCAAAAAAACAAAAAAAAGAAATACAATTATGGATTGCTCTTCCTTTCAAATTGCTTATGCGATTTAAACTATGTTCACACTACCACAATTTTAAGCAAATTACATCACATAAAACAGGTGCGTTCAATTTGTTTTGACAGCTCGTCAGACAGAGCTACATATGTACATGTTTGTTTAATCTCAAAAAAAAAATTATGGAAGATTGTATATATTTTTATTATATTTCAATTTTATTGTGATATCTTTTTTAAAACTAACAATACCGATAGAAAACTTATAGAGCATATTAAGCCAATTCTGAATAGAAACCCCCGTAGGATTTTCTCCTCTTCCCACTTTGAAAGCAATGGGAGAAATGAAAACATTCCGCGGAAATTTCTAATCAGAATAGAACAAGGAACAATGGTTTGAAAGGCTTATATTTCAAAATATATCGTGCAGTTTGGTTGGGGAAGAGAAAACGTGTTTCGATTATTTCTTCTTAATTTATTGCTAAATGTATAATGAGCCCTAATGCCATGTTCGCAACACAACGTAAAATATTTCATCTTTATCAAATTACCAAGGCGAATTCATGCCTGGTGGTGTTGAGGATACAGCAACAAAAATGTACACTAACAAATTATACGCACAATGCTAGCGAGAATTAGTGCGAATTACAACAAACACATATTTTTCGACGCTCACTCCAGCAAGCGAATTCACTCAGCAGCTTGCTCAACTCAACAACACCTTATATGAATTCGCCTTGCAAATTACCTTATTTATCTTTACAGCTCTGTAGCCACAGGTTCAAAATATTGTGAGATATTTTGCTCGAATTGCCCATGTATCAACTTTTATTATTATTATTATTTTCCAAAAAGCATAAACAATATGAATATATACATACATAGTGAATATGTATATGAATAATTTGATTCAGTAATAAATGCCAAGCGGAATTAAACAAATCACGTGTAGAAAATCCCCTAAAGGTGTTTAAAATCAAAGACTTTTTTAAACAAAATTACAAAAAAATATTTATACAAAAAATATAGCGATAATTTTAGCAGAAAGCTAAATCGAATATAACAAAATATTAGTGTGCCATAACAATTTTCATTTTATTATTACATCGCACACATATTTATTTATTGACAGAGCATGTTGTTTCGCAATGGAAACAAGACAGACCGTGTAAATCGTTGGATTTTATATTTTGACAACACTACTAATAAAACTAAAAGTTAACTATAAAAAAAAAAAAGTTATGCACATGTTGTGAAGAAGAGAATAGAGAAGAAAATATATGAATTTCTTTGCATATGTATTTTTTTTGTTTTAGTTAGTGAATTGAATACGAGTATTATTTGAGTACACATGCGCAAGCGCATTTCCGCTACTTTTTGATGACCATTAAAATACCAATATCGTTATCCAGATTTGTGATTTTATAACGACAGCCTGAAAAAGTAAAACATCAAAGAGGCAATGGAGAATTTTTTTTAATGTGTTTTCTTTAAATAGGACTTACCAATATTGATGGCTACCATATCGCCAACACCAAACGTGCCATTATCACGTTCTGTGCCAATTTGAAATGTGCCCGTTAATACTACAAAATGCTGCAAGTATATGCGAAAATTAGTATTTTAAGAATTGAAAAATAGCAGATTAGAATATTTAATGAGGGTATTAAGAAAAGAAATTTAACCAAAACACAGCGCATTATATTTGAGACTTCTGATAGCAAAATGTTGTTCACAAATGAAGAGCAATCTCCTAATCAAATCAGAAATCGATTAGTCGATTTTGAAAATCGATAGAGTGGAAAATCTAAGCTCAAATCTATTTAAGTTCCGGACCGCACTTGCTCCAAACTACTCTCGAACGAGTAGCAAACTACTTCTGAACTAGTTTCAAAGTAGTTCCATACTATCCCGAAGTTGCCCCAAACCAGTACCGAACTAGATTCAAATGGTCCCGAACTCTTACCTGACTAGTCCCGAAATGATCTTGAAAAAGGTCCCGAAATGATTTTGTGTCTGTTGTTGTTGTAGGAGCTTATACATTCGAGTGCCTATTGTATGAGTGTTTTTTTTTCTCACCAAAGTGTCGTGGCGCGACTCTGTGACGCGACTTTGTGACACTAAGTAAAAAAAAAATCACTCTCATATGCCGCTGAAGAAATTTTACTTCAAAAATTATACGCCAGGTGGCGCTGAGGTTGTGTTATTTAGAAAAATTTAAGCCTCTATAAAATTTCTAATTTTTTTAGTTACGAAATGCTTATAAAATGATGTATTTGGGAAAGCTTGTCAAATATGGTTTGGATACAAACCAGTGTCACGTTGCGTTCTAAGAAAATATTTTAAATTCGTTTTTGATGGTCTTGTGATATTTTACATGAGTTCAGACATTTTACTCAGATATTCCTATTAACCGTTTTCCCCACTTTTTCAAAAAGCTTCCGGTAAATTTTGACCTGGTTGAAATTCTTGCTTATTTGATGAAGAAACCCTGCCTGACTTCCCTCGCAGCCGCCTGGGAGTATCTCGACGTTAGACTAATTTGGGTACCGGGCCATAGCGACATTGCAGGGAACTGCATGGCTGATGAGCTCGCTCGGCAAGGCACTCTGGAAGTCATTTCTCCTTGCAGGGAGGGGGTAGGGGCTCCTTTGACTGACCACGGGCTTCTCCTGGACCGATGGGCTCTCTGTCGTCTCAGCGAGCGCTGGGAAATTGCCACAACATGCAGAATTGCAAGGCCCCTCTAGCCGAGAGTGGATCGTGGGCGCTCAAAGGAGCTGAGATCGCTTACTAAGCGGCAACTCTCGACCCTCGTGTTGGTGGTTTGACTGGGCATTGTCCGTTGGGTATTCATGCGGTTAGGCTGAAAATAGTCTCTGACCCTTTCTGCCGCTGCTGTATGGAGGAGGATGAGGTGGATTCATCTTGTCATTTTCTGCTCAGATGCCCTGCATTTGCGAGACTGAGGTTCAAGTACCTAGGCTCGTACTTCTTTAGGACTCCAGAGGAGCTTTCTGGGGTGGAGATTGGTAATTTGCGTGACTGCATTCGGGGCACGCAACGTTTCTCAGGTTAATCTTTCCTGACTTTCCGATTCACGTTACCGCTCATAAATCAGGTGGTATCACAATGGACTCCTACTATGTCTAAGTGAGTTCCCGTTGCGGGAACTACCACAGTAACCTAACCTAACCTATGAAGAAAACAGTATGTCCCTCTTGAAGACCGCTAAAAGTAGTAAGTATAATTTTTCCCGCATACAGATCGGTAAGGGAGCTTTTGCTTACTTTTAACTGTCATTTTTTGACAGCCATTTTCTCATATCGGGTCTTTTTCGTATATCGTACCGTCCTATCGCACAAAATAGAGCGCAGGGCAAAAACTTTCTTTCTTGACCTTTTGCAAATGAAAAAGTATGATTTCAAAATGTCCAGTGAACAAAAGTCTCTCTCAAAAAGCAGAGAACAAGTGAGAATTTGAAGCAGGGTAAAATCGATATCAAAAAGGAAATTTTGAAAAGCGTTACGTTTTTACGTTTACCATCGGTTCGATGTGTTTTCCGGCCTTGTGGGTAGATTTCTACCCATATTCAGATTTTATATATTTTGTACGAACAAATTAAAAAGCAGTGAACCGTTTGTATTTTATTTATTACGAAACCAAATTTTACATATCGTTTACGCGATTGAGGCCCACTGCACGTGCATGAATACTTTTTCAGACTTGTTCTTGACAAAAGCAACATTTAAGGTTTTGTTTTTTCCCCCCTTTTTTATGCTCTCCTTGTAACAACCGTCGTATCGTCCACGCCCTTTTTGATTATCTGGCATTTCCAACTTAGGACGATTAGCTGGTTGTGAACCAATCGGAGAAAGATATTGGTATCTGTGTTTCGAAATTAATGAGAAGAACAGCGATGATTTTGACAAGTGTCAATATTAGTTGGGGGCAAAAAATTTTTCTGTTTTATATTGTTATCCTTCTCTTCCCACATTGGATCGTTTTTGTTATAAATTAAATAATCGATTTTACTCCAAAATAGTTTCGTAACAAAGTCATGGAGTTTCAGCTCGATTGAAACTTTTTATGGGGTATATTTTATTTGAATGTTAGATTTTGGGCAGAATTCTATGAAAAGGTCAACAAATTCTAACAATAATAAATAGATTTGTCATAACCAACAACAACCAAACATTTCTTGAATTGTCTTTGGATGTAGGAAATTGGGAAATTAACAACAAATCACACGTGGATCAACCTTATGGGGCCAAAAGCTTATGGGGAATGTTTGATTGTGTTACAACAACAACAACAACAACAACAACAACAACACCATCTTCGAAATAGCTGGAATAATTTCTACCATTTTGACTGTGGTCCCCTTTTTCCAATACTTACCATACAATACAATTAAAAAACTGGCATTAAGATCAAGTATTGTATGTTGAAATAATTCAAAGTTAGGCAAATAACAAAAAATTGGGGACACAAATTGTTGACCTGAGAATGCAGACATTTGGTCGCTTTACTATAAGGGGTTTTTCATTTTGAATTGAATTCATTCCGCCCCCAAAAAGATTATTCCGTTATGTAATGAAGTTTTATAATACAAATATTTAAATTGTAGTTTCTCTACATTAACTTACCAAATGATATTTCTTAGTACGCTTCAAAGGTTTGCTCTGCAGTGGCTTGAAGCGCAAATATCCAAGACTACATTTCTCGACCGTATCGTAAAACGCATAGTCGATACCTTCTAAATCTGTAAAGAACAGCCTACCAGCGGTCGCTACAAATAAATAAAATTTATTTCACATTACTATTTGCATACATCATTGGAAATAATATGCATTAATTTTTAACTTACATGGTCGCATATCCATGTAAACTTCGCCCTTATTAGTGGCAGATTGCAAATGTGATACATTTTTTAGCCATGCCAACAATTCATTTCCGCTTTCGCCACCCACTGTTTGTGTACAGGTTGAAGAATGTGTTGACGACATGGAGCTTGAAGCATTCGATGCAGTCGTCCTTGTGGCGGTGGTCTCACGAATATTTAAACGACGCACACGCACACGTACTTTGCGTGTTGTTGCTGCTGATGATGATGAAGTTGAGTCGGCGGCACGTGTGCCAGACGACGATGCCTCTTCGCTTGAATTATTCGCCGCGTTCTTTAGCTGATCGAACATTTCATTGAGTTTATTTAATGGCGGCGGTGGTGGCAAATAAACACGACTACACTCTAAAAGGCCAGTCCGATTCGCTGTACCAGTTTCGCTAACTAGCTGCACGCCCGCTGGTATTTCAATCGGTTCAGTTTCAGTTGCCACATTTTCACTTGTTGGCAATTCATTTTCCGTTAGACGTATGTCTGTTGGTTGTTGATTTTTATTTACATTTGCCGCTTTTTTCTTAGATTTATTTCTCTTTCTTGGTTCCTTTGTTTTAACTGTTGCCTTAGTTTTTGCTGGTGCTCTTTTCTTAGTGCTTTTCGTTGGTATATCACTCGCACTTGTCGTAGGTGCATCCAACAACTCTACATTTTCTGGCGTTCCAACATCACCACCATCAGCTTCAATTGGTGCTTCTTGAATTGCGCCCAACCGACTCGTTTTACTGTTTTCTCTTATACCACTCACAGAGGTAACCGTGCCCGATGTTGTGTTTGTTTCGCCAAGATAGCTGAACATGTCTGGTTGTATATTTGCTGGTGACTTCTTACCGCGTCGGCCCTTAGGTTTTGTCGTGGGCCTGTTTACTGTGCTAGAAGCAGCTGGCATTGACATATCATTATTAATATTACCGCTTGCCGCCGAAAACCTAGACATTCTTGATCTTTCCAATCGTTGCATTTTGGCTTTCTGTGAACGATATTGTACTTCTTCAAGCAATGACTGCAACAATGGACGTCCATTTGGTGTGCCACACAAGTAGCTTTGCTTTCTTGGCACTTGTCCGCGCTTTGATCTGCGTACTCCTGAAAATCATTTAGTAATAAAAAAGAAAATTCAATGATTCAAAGTACCACAGAAAATTGAAGTAAAACTTCTATAGCTGCATGATAGTGAATTTTTACATCGCATAACGAAGGTCGTGTCGATATCGCATAACACCATTTGAGGACAAATTCTACACCGTTTCGACACAAGTTCAGAATTTCCATTTGAAATTCAGAAAACCCCAACTCAAATTCAGAAAATTACAATTCAAGTTCAGAATTTCCATTTCAAATTCAGAATTTTCAATTAAAGCTGGGAAGGTTGCAATTCAAATTCAGAATTTCCATTTTAAATTCAAAAAGCCCCAACTCAAATTCAGAAAATTACAATTCAAGGTCAGAGTTTCCATTTCAAATTTGGAATTTTAAATTCAGATTCAAAAAATTTCAATTCAAATTCAGAAAGTTAACATTCAAATTCAGAAATTTCTAATTTCTGTTCAGAAAATTGTTATTCACTATACGATTTGGAAATTTTATGTTGCATAACTTTCTCAATTAGAATTGTGATTTTCTGAATTTATAATTGAATTTAAGAATATGAATTGCAACTTTCTCAACTTTAATTATAAGCTCCGAATTTGAATTCTAGTTTTCTGAATTTGAAATGAAAATTCTGAATTTGAAACGGAAACTCTGAATATAAATTGTAACTTTCTGAACTTTAATTGGATATTTTGAATTTGAATTGTAATTTTCGGTATTCGAAATGGAAATTCTGAACTTAAATTGCAATTTTCTGAACTTCAATTGTAATTTTCTGAATTTGAAATAGAAATTCTGAATATGAATTGCAAGTTTTTGAACTAAAACCGGAAAAGGAGTAGTACTGATATTAATGCTACAACTGCTAACCTCTACTACTACTAATTACTGCTACTAGCACTACAACTATTATTACTCGTACTACTATTACTCCGAACTACCACCACTACTAAATACTACTACTACTAATACTTCTGCTACTACAACTAAGACTGGTACTAATTTCTACTACTATTTTTACCAATGCTACTACTTATTATTAATTTCTACTACTATTTTTACCAATGCTACTACTAATTACTACTACTATTTTTACTCATTTCTACTAGCATTCTTACTAATGCAACTACTAATTTCCACTGCTATTTTTAGTAATTTCTACTACTATTAGTTACAGTTTTTTTTACTTCTTCATGCATTCAATTTAGCAATAAATTGTGCCCGAAAGACTGCCACCACTAAATCAGGAACCACAATTGATGTTATTTTTTCGAGAAATATAGACCATATGTATTATATTTTAGCTATCATAAAGCCATAATATCCGCTTTGCATGTAGGATAACAAAAACAAATTTATGTAATGTAAAATAATGGCAATGTACAATTAAATAAAAGATAATAAATATGTACGTATATCTCCTTCACATCTTGTTTTTACGATATATCTTTAGGAATGAAAAAAAAACTAAAAACGATGTCGTACAAAACGCTCGCCTATATTTAACTCTCTTTCAGCACAAAAGTTTTACTTCTACCTCGCGCGCTTAGGTGCATGCGTGTTTTGTTGTTTTATATACTCACCACCTTCTACCTCATCCGAAGAGTGTGCATCCGTTGCATTCGTAGCGTTGCTAGTACTCGCTTCCGTCCGTGCCTTCTTAGCACTTGTGGCTTTTTTCTCTTTACGTGTTATACGCGGCGCCGGCATTATAGGTTTTTTAAATACAGCATCATCGTCAACCGTTTGACATGCCGCATTTGTTGCCGCAATAGTAGTGACGCGAGTTGTTAGGGAAGCATTAACCATATTCTGAGGATTTTCATCCGGGCCATCCGGATTGTCCAAAAATGGCGCTGGTGGTGATAAATATACATCCATTGACATTGGCGATTTGGGAACTGGCGGTGGTGGTGGTGAAATTGCAAGTGGCGGCGGTGGCGATGGTATTTGCAAATCGTATACAATCGAAACATTCGGCGGTGGTGGTATAGGCTCTATTGTTGTAATATCTTCAGGACAGTTTTCCTTTTCGGATGACACATTGCATGCGTTCAATTCGGATTCGGATGCAGAATCGCCTTTGCTGTAAAGCGAACGTTTTGATGTGTTTGGCTGTCGACGCTTCTTTACTTTTTTCTGTATTTCTATATAGCGTTTGGTTACCTCGGGCTAAAAAATATAAAGTTATAATAAAATAACTACATAATTGAAAAAAAAAAATAAATAAATATGAATATGAAATGTTCAATGTAATGAAGCAGTTTTCAAAGATTTTAAGAGAGATTATTTGTTTATTGCAGTTGAGCGAAGTGTATTAATAAATAAATATATTTTAATCTTTGAAGCAATCAGATCAGAATTAAGATTCAGCACAAAACTGAATTTTCTCAAAAATTGGTTTATAAAACGCAAAACTGGATCAAGGCGCCCGAAAAATACTACCCATTTGGACGACCGATATATTAAGCGTATTAGCATTCCGTGAAGTTCAGGAGCTAAATAGAGTGGAAACTAATACGCGAACTGTAAGACAGCGCCTCCAAGAAACCAGCCTGACTGCACGTCGGCCTGAAAAAACAAAAAAAAAAAAAAAAAAACACCATTCACGGTAACAATGTGACAAAAAGGTTCCAATGAACTAAGATGCACAAAACTTGAACCAAAAAGGATTGGAGCAGAGTAATATTTACGAATACAAAATTAATATTTTTGTTTTGGACCGAATGGCTTACGTTCGCATAAGAGTCGGCGAACGTTTCAATAATGAGTGTATCAGACGAGCCGTTAGGCAGGGAGGGAACCAGGTGATCTGGGGGTGTTTTTCCTACAATGGTATTGGAAAGTTGACCTAGGTGGACGGAAATGTGAATGCAATTAAATACCGACAAAAATAAAAATAAAAAAAACAAAAAAAAAAAGAGGTACTACAAACTATGAATGAAGACATTTTGCTGTACCTATCAATAACACCAATTTATAAAACTATGAGATTTCTATTATAAGGCGCTTAGTTTTAGGAACATTTGAATATGTGCCTGATTGAAATTTCTAGGGTGCCCTGTTTTTTTTTTTTTTGTCCGCTACTGTATTTGTAAAATTTCAAATGTTTTTTTTTTTTCAAAGTAGTTGAGTAATTGTAGAACTTTCAGATATATTCAAAAAAAAAAAAAAAATAAACCCGGAAATGTTAAATATTTAACATATACTGTGAAACCTCCCACAACCGGACATTGACGGTTCCACATTTTTTGTCCACTTATGGGAAGGGGGAATAAAAATTAGAGTAGTATTTATACAAATAGTTTTTAAATAAAATAGATTTCTTTCTCCATATTGGCAGACTAGAATTTTCCAATAACGACACTTTCAAAGCCAACAGATATGATTTTAGAAATGTGTACTATTTAAAAGCATTAACCTTTGCGCCAGAGCACGAACAGATAAAATTTCTTCATCCGTTACAATTAAAATTTTCAGTTTTTTTCTTCAATAGAATTTATATTCTTTTTATGTGACATGTTCTCGTACTATATAGATTTCGGCTGTTCTACTTTCAATTATTGATCTTCGTAGCCCGCAAATGAGGGTCTCACGTCCGCTTATCAGAAGGTTTTTATTGCTTTTATTTTCACACTTTTGTACCGTTGTTGTTTTTGTTGTAGCGGCTAGTCACGCTCTGTGAGGAAGGGATTCACTCATGGTCGTCGTCATCAAACTCATCTAGAGGGAGGCCCACGAAACGTACAGTTTCGACGGGGTCAGACCAGAGGGAGAGGGCATGTGAATAGGAGTTTGGTATCTTGCGCAGAATCTTAACATGCCAGACAATGTGTTTGGTATGTCGGTGTTGACTATGGATAGATAGGAGTTAAGTCTACTACCAGAATAGCGCGGGACTCGCGAGGCAGCTGGGACTCTTCATGTGCTTTAGATCGGCCTACTCCACATTTGTTCTGTAATTTTTAATCAATTTTTTTTTGTGAGTTATCAAGAAGCCTGAGTCCGCTTACCAGAGGTAATAAAACTGAAAAATGATAAAAAAAAAAAAAAAAAAAAATCCGCGTCCGGTCATTAGAGCGTGCGGTTGTTAAGAGTGGCGTTTGTTCTGAAAAAACTGCGTAATACTTGGTTCCTGAGTTTTTGTCCGGTTAAGAGAGGTGCCCACAAGTAGAGGATTCACTGTACAGTTGTGTTCAAAATAATAGGAGTGTTCATGGCATCTATATGCAATCGAAAAATTTTACCATGTAAGAACATGCAAACTTTGCAATCTGCTAGCGGTACTTCTAACGGGATTCAGCAAGTAAAACGCAAAACATTAACTTGAAGTTGCTGCTTTGTTTGCTGTGTTATTCATTCATTTCTTTGTGAGACTTGCGTTTGCGTTGTTCAAAAAAATAGGAGTGGGAGTTATTAATTGATAAATAAACTTTTTATTTGATATTTTGTTAAAGAAATTGAAAAGTAAGTACAAATAAAACAAAATAAAACATCTTTGCCTAAAATTAAACTCATAAATTTTAAATAAAATTTGTTAGTGGGTCGAGGAAAACACTGCAGCGAAGAGAGGCGTCAAATCATTAAAAAACTTCGAGAGAAAGGTAAAACATATACGGAAATAAAGGAAATACTTGGCTGCTCAGATCAGATGATATCAAATGCCTTATCTTATAAAAATAAGCCCGAAACGCGTGGTCGCAAGCGTAAAACCACCAGAGTTGACGATCGACGCATCATTCAAACCTCTAAAAAACATCCTACTGCGTCATCTGCAGAAATAAAAAAAACGTTTAGATCTTAGTGTGAGTGATGTTACCGTTCGTAGACGGCTTTTGGAAAACAAATTATACGCGCGAAGCCCAAGAAAAGTTCCATTGCTGACAAAGAAGCATGTTGCTGCACGCCTAAAGTTTGCCAAGGAACACATAAGGTGGTCAAAAGAGAAATGGAGGAACATTTTATGGACGGATGAGAGTAAGGTCGTTCTATTTGGTGGAACTGGATCCAGGCAGTTTGTCCGGCGTCCGCAAAATGCTGAATATAATCCCAAATACACGGTGAAGACCGTTAAACATGGCGGTGCAAAAGTGATGGTATGGGGCAGTTTCTCGTACAGTGGTGTTGGACCAATCCATTGGATTAAAGAAACAATGGATTAGCGTGTGTACGTGGAAATATTGGAAACAGTAATGCTGCCATATGCCGATTGGAATATGCCATTGAAGTGGTTGTTCCAACAAGATAATGATCCGAAACACACAAGTAAATCTGCGAAGGAGTGGTTTCGGTTCAATGGAGTTGAGGTTATGTCGTGGCCTGCTCAGCCGCCGGACCTCAACCCCATAGAAAATCTATGGTCAGATATAAAAAGGTGTGTTGCCGAGCTTAGACCATCAAATACTAAAGAATTGTGGAGTACAGTGCAGGAGGCATGGCAGCAAATCCCACTGAAACGGTGCCATGATCTCATCGATTCTATGCCACGCAGATGTGCAGCTGTTATACAAAATTGTGGTTATTCTACTAAATATTAGAAAACCCGATGTAAATATTAAATAATATTTAGCTTAATACTTATAATTCATTTAGTTTGTTAAATTTCGTGTTACACTCCTATTATTTTGAACAGTTAATTGTTGGAGGTTTTTCGAATAACAATTTTTTTTTTGTTTTACTTAATGTTAATAAAAAGGGTTGGGTACAATATGATTTTGGTTCAAAATTCTGTATTTAAAATTCTGTATTCAATATACTGTATTCAAAAATCTGTAATTCAAAATTCTGTACTGTTAAAATTCTGTATTGCGGAACACTGTAATTTTAAATTCTGTAAATCAAAATTATGTATTGGCAGTATTTTGTTTTGCAAAACTCTGTATTGAAAAACCGGAAGAGCATATGGATAAATAAAAAGTGCGCACTTTTTTTATTTATCCATATGCTCTTCCGGTTTTTCAATACAGAGTTTTGCAAAACAAAATACTGCCAATACATGACTTGTCTTGACCCATATGGTTTCCTATATTATCAAAACAGATTTACATAAAGCAAATGTACATATGTTTGTATGTATTTATAGCTTCAGAAATTTCAAAATGGTCACAAAATTAGTCAAACGAAGAAGGCTGTAAAAGCAAACAACAGAATTAAAAGAATAACAAAAAAAAGGCTTATATTAAGGCATGTTTCTTTTCTAAAGCGAATTGCTAAAAATTTAATAATATAATAATTGTTTCGCCATTATAATGTAATAACGTTTGTTTTGAATGAATTTTTGAATTTTTCTTTAATTGACGTATGTATATATACCATTGATTCTATAAAAACGGAATTCCATTATTCATAAAATAAATGTGCTATTCAGGTAAGCGTGCTTATCAGGTTATCTGCTTATTTGGTTATATTTTTACAGCATTTTGATCGAAAATAATTTTGATTCCAGAATTTTAATATACAGAATTTCAGTTCTCCATCATTTTGATCATACAGAATTTTAAATACAGAATATTGAACCAAAAGAATTTAGGCTGGACAGAATTTTTTTTTTGATTTTTACAGAATTTTCATCCAAAAGAATTTTGAAAAGCAGAATTTAGTACCTCTCCCAATAAAAAAAGTGAACATGTATATAAAGACTCTATGAAATGAACAATGTTTGGAAAGAAAATGACTGAATAAATTTCAAGTATTTTTTAGTAACTACAACTTTTGTTTTTATGTTGAGGTCACTCCTATTATTTTGAACACAACTGTATTTCGAAGTATTTTTTTTTTTGTAATTTTTTCCATTTGGAAGTTCCATAAGTTATGATAGAAGAATGAAAAAAATGATAGCATAACACGGTGGACTATGACGCTATTTTGGTGTTGCCAATTTTTACAATTCTCAACTAAAAGTAGACCAAGCTTTTTCGGACAAGGGCGGCAAAGGGTCACATTTCTTTTTGTTGTGTTTTGTAGATTTATTTATTTAATATTTGCCCATAAATCATCTTTATACACTTTAACAAAAAAAAAAAAAGTTAAAAAAATTAAAAAACCTCAGAAATAAATTTTTTAAAAAGTATAAGATAACTGGGAACCAGATCTTTCGTGTTAATTATGAAGACTATCAAAAGCAATTTAATTGCTTAGACAAATTTCTTTACAGAAACTACATTCTTGATGTAGAGTCTAAATTAAAATCAAATCCGAAGACGTTTTGGCAGTTTATTAAGTCTAAGAAATCAAGTGCCGGTATACCTTCTTCAATGTTCTTTCAAACTAAATTTGCACGTTGCCCCGCTGATGTGTCCAATCTGTTTGGTGAATTTTTTAGATCGAACTTCACCAGTGATGTGAGCACTTTGCCACCTGATAGTGATCTAATGGTGAATTCCTCTTTTAGTTTTGGATCCTTAAGTTTGTTCTGCGATTATGTTACTAATGGTATTGCCAAACTGAAACCGTCTGTGAAAACCGATGTTGATGGTTTGTCGGGCATTTTGCTAAGAAATTGCCCAACTTTAGTTCTCCCATTGCAACTTATTTTTAATATGTCGCTAGCTTCTGGAGTTTTTATCGATGATTGAAAATTTACCTCTATTACTCCGCTTTTCAAAAGTGGAAATAAAAGTGACGTGTGCAATTATAGGCCAATATCGAAATTATCTTCAGTATCTAAAGTCTTTGAGAATATTATCGTAGAAAAAATGATTTTTATATCTAAGAGTTTAATTTCGCCAAATCAACATGGCTTCGTCTCCAATCGGTCGACTGTTTCTAATCTAGTGGTCTTTAGTGAGTACTGTATTGATGGTATACTTCTTGGATGGTGTTCAAGTTGATTGTGTCTATACAGATTTCTCCAAGGCTTTTGATAAAGTTTCCCATTCGATTTTAGTTAGCAAGTTGAATTGCATGGGCTTTGATTCTATTTTTTTGCAATGGATTAAATCTTATTTGTGTAATAGACGCTGTGTAGATGGCGCAATTTCTAAGCGTCTTCCGGGGTTCCTCAGGGGAGTATTTTAGGTCCTTTACTCTTTGTGCTATTTATAAACGACATTAGCAGTTGCTTCACATTTGCTAATTTTCTGCTTTATGCTGATGATTTGAAAATATCTTCGGTTATAAAAAGTTCAACTGATGCTATTAAGTCTCAGGCTGATTTAGACAAGTTGCAATGTTGGTGCATTAAATCTCGCCTTCTTTTGAATATCAACAAATGCTTTAAAGTCACTTATGCTAAAATTCGCAATATTGTTCCTACGTGTTATAGTATTGCTTCGTCAGTCTTAGAATCTCTGAATGAAATCAAGGATCTTGGCGTTATTTTTTCTTCTAATTTTACTTTTAACAGCCATATTTGTCATATTGTTGCAAAGTCTTATGCGATGTTAGGTTTTGTAAGGCGTAATAGCACGAAATTTTCTGATCCCTACACGCTTAAATTATTATATACGTCTTTTGTTCGCTCTAACTTAGAATATGCAACGATCATTTGGAGGCCATACCATACTAATTTAATAAATAGAATTGAACGTGTCCAAAAAGTGTTGTTGTTGTTGTAGCGGCTAGTCGCGCCCCGTAAAGAGCGGATTCACCCATGGTCGTTGTCGTCAAACTCATCTAGGGGGAGGCCCAGGAAACGTGCAGTTTCGACAGGGTTGGACCAGAGGGAGAGGGGGGTTAGATGAGTGGGTTTGAGAGGGCATGTGAATAGGTGGTTGGTGTCGTGCGGAGAATCTCCACATGCCGGACATGTGTTGGGTATGTCGGGGTTGATTCTGGATAAGTAGGAGTTGAGCCTGCTACAGTATCCAGATCGTAGTTGTGCCAGAGTGACGCGGGACTCGCGGGGCAGCAGGGACTCCTCATCTGCTACAGGTGGTGGTTGGGCTCCGATGACTGCATTCGCCTGGCGGGAGTCAATGATGTTCGTGACTGTGTCTCTGTGGATGTTGCTTAGGACCCGCCGGTACGCCTCCGGATCCAGCGGTTGTGTGTTGAGTGGCTGGATCTCGTCCTTTAGTTCTAGTAGATGTCTTCTAATGTGCCTGGGGGGCAGTTCCACGGCAAGCAAATGCCCGTTTGGATGCCCCGAGCGGTGACATCCAGCAAGGAACTGCTTGCTGAGCATGAGGTTGTGCTCATTCCCACGACAGTCGGTTCTACGTACCGGAATGACCCGGGTTTCACCCGGCCAAGGACTGTTGTTTCGGCAATCTAACCCTGTTTAGATCGGCCTACCCCATCCAAAAAGTGTTCCTTAAGTTTGCTTTACGAGCCTTAAATTTTTCGGAACCAGTACTTTCGTATAGTTCACGTTTACTTTTAATAAACATGAAGTCGTTGGAATCTAGAAGATCCATACTCTCCTTGTCTTTTATTTTTAATTTAATTAATGGCGTTATTGATTGTCCCATTTTATTAGTAAAAATTAATTTAAAATTCCTCAGCGAAGTTTACGTAATTTTTTGCCGTTTTATAGGGTTAATTTCAAAACTGAATATGCTCGTAATGCCCCTTTTGCCCGCGCGGTTAGTGAATTTAATATGATATCGAACAAGGTATTAATCGATTTTTCTTATTCAACAAATGTTTTTAAAAAACTTTTGGATTCAATTTTTTAGACTGAATTTTTCTTTTCATAGTTATTAAGCATAATATTGTTAATAGTCTGTACGGAAACTTTTGTTTTTATAACTTCATATATATGTATATTTACTCAATAAGTTGTCTGCGAGAAATAATCCTTCTGTAGACCAAATAAATATTTAGTACTTTCTAATATGTGTAGTCTGTAAGAATTTTGTATTCATTGACTTCATAAACAAATAAATAAATAAATAAATAAATAAATAAATAAATAAATAAATAAAATTAAAAACACTTTTTTCACTGAAATATTGGAAGTTACTCAATCTTCTTACTCCCTTGCTCTTTGTTTACTGAATTTGTGATCTGTCACTTTCAGCAAAGGAATATGCGGTAATGTTAATAGAAACCGAAACAGAAATACTTTCGTTCCCACATTGACAGAATGACCCGGATTTATAACCGGCCAAGCACTTTTAATTCAACACTAATACCCAATATTATATAGCAAATGTATGTATTTCAGTGTTACAACATTAAAAAAAGTTCTTGATTATCTACCAGTTGCAAATGCGGCATTCACTGCTACAAAGCAGCATTATTTCAAAATTTTATCAACATGCAAAATCTTTGTGTTGGTTTCATTTTGACATCACATACATATGTACATAAAAAAAAAACAGCTTTTAATTTTACTTACCAATTCTTCCGATTTATTTCTCAGCTTACGCGATGCGCCACTTTGTGATGTGACATTGGTTCTTGTATTTGTAGAACGGAACGATACACGTTCATTACTATTATCATCGACCAATGAAGAGTTGTATGTTGACCTGCAGGTCAAATGCAATAACTTTTCTTGCATTGTCATGCCATTATCTTTAAATAAATCAGGTGCTGATGGTAATTCGTTAACGATAAATTCATTGTCAATTTCTTCTGCATTTTCATTTTGCAATTGATTTTGATTCTCTCCGTTATCATGTAAGCCTTCCGCTTCACCCAATAAATCTCTACGCAATATTTCCAACTGAATTTGTTCTTCAATTTGTAATTGTTCTGCAAAAACTTGCTGTTTACCAGAATTTGATTTTCGTAGACGTGTCGGTTCCACCAACACCTTACCCATTGAATTGCGTTTGCGCAAGTCAAGTATTTCATGATTTGTTAAACGTGCCAAGTGTGCTTTCAATTCTTCAGCGAATTTTTCACCATTTTTCGGTGTATTTGGTGGTTTATTTAATGGGCGTTTGAAAAAATGTTTTAATTTCAATTGCTCACGCTTGGCATGATGTAAATTGAGTGGATGTGCCGGTGGTGGGCCAGATTCGGTTTCTGTATCACTTGTAATTAAAGGAGACGTGACCGTGGTACGTCTTTTTACTAGCGGACGTTTGATTGTGCGTCGACTGCGTGTATTTATTGTTGGTTGTTTTTCAGTCGCCAAGTTAAGTGGACCACTGTGGCGTAGGGCGTATTTTTTTTTCCTAATATAATCAAGTTCTTCCTCATCTTCATCCTCGGTAATTTGATATGTGGATGAAGTAGCTTGAGCTGTTGAAAGTCTTTCTGGTATTTTTGGAATGGGTTCGGTTGGCATATTTATTTTTGTTAATGTTGTTGTTGTGCGCCTAGAAGTATGCGCAGGGCTGTTTCTACCAACGGAAACTGCTAACTCGCTGACCGCATTTGGTTTGGTTAATGTTGCACCACTATTTGTGGCTGGGGTAGGGCTTTTATGTACCGCACTGAATTGTAAATCTTCAAGTACTATATCATTTTTGTTGATAGCACTTAAAGATTTACGTTTTTCATTCAACTCTTGCACTCTCATTGACCTCACTATTGTCCGATTAGTAGAGTGATTATTATTTGATGTTTGATTTATTGGTCGCATAGGGCTACGACTTTCCTGACGAACATGCTCCTTTAAGGATTCAATAAATTCCTCAGTTTGCCTTTTGTTTTGTTTGACAAAAGTTTGCCGTTGTGTGTGTGTGCCGGATAAGTTAGAGCGTGTTTTTTCGGCTGCCTTTTCTTGAAACGTGGTTGTTGCTTGGGGAATGGAGCTTTGAAGCGTATATGTAGCATTGCTTGGAGCGGGTATACTCTGTCGTGCTACCTTGTTGGTTAGAGTTCGCTCTGTCTGCGGGCTATCACAAACCGTTGTGTTTTCTTTACTATTAGGCTCATTTATTGCCGGTGCTGGTTCTGGTGCTGGTGCTGGTGCTGGTGCTGGTGCGGGTGCCGGTGCATTGTTAAAAGTCTGGTTCACTGGTATAACGATTTTGGGAGCTTGCACTTGGGTTTTTTGTAGGTCATTAAGTGCTTTTTGTACTTCCTGGAGCAGTTCTTGAGTATGTTGCGTATTGCTTTGATTATTCACTTGTTGACTTGCCGTAGTTTGAGCTTGCGCTTGTTGCAACAGTTCTTGTGTGCCTGGTACAAGCGTAGCATTTTTGCTTGACGCTGGTGTTGCTGCATTTTGTACTAGTGAACTTTCCATGTCCTTTAGTTTTTTTATTGTTTCTTCAAGCGCTTCAACCATATTTCGAATGAATGGCTGCTCTTGTGGGTTTGTAGGTTCACTAACAGAATGTTGTAATATTTCAGCAACCGGATTATCTGCAACATTTTGATTAGATTGGGCGGCTGTGGGTGTATTGGTTTTACGTGGTGGTGTTTTTTGCAAATCTTCTGACGGTGTATGATGCATTGGCGTACTGCATATTTGGGGTGACTGTAAGAGAAGTTATAGATTAATTTGTTTAATGATTATAAATATATATATATTGTATTTTATTTTAATAATCTACTCACAAAATCCAGCGAACTAAGCGTACTTTCGAATTCTTTAAGTAGCGTACGTCTGCCATTATTATTTAAGGTCGATAACCTTTTTAGCACTTGCCGCCGTAAGCGATCCGCACTAGCTACTCCACCACTTCGAGTAATCTTTGCTAGTGGTGAACGAGGCGACCGTGGTCTCGCCGAGACTGGTGTGGCAGGTTGGGAAACTGAATTCCTCGGAGGGCTGTTAAATTGACTTCGTGTTTGAACGTGGCTCCTTGATGGTTGCACATTAGTAGGCTCTGTCAAGCGCTGCGCCGATTCATATTCAGAATCAGCGCATGGGTTAGGTGGCATCTGTGTTGGCTGCGGTTGTTGAGTATTTGCATTTATTTCGCTATGTCGCGCAACCGTTAGCTTTTCCTTCTCAGACGCCAATGTTTGTTGCGCTAAACACGAATGTTGCGAAAGTCGATATGATAATGGTGCATTTTGTTGGGCTTCCTTCAACATTTGTGCACTGCAATTTATATTTGGAATTATTACGCACACACAACTGCGTTCCGAAAGAGCTTGCTGTGAAGCATTGCATCTTTCGTGTGGTATTGTCTCTGATAACGCTTGCACTAATTCTGCATCACGCTGTTCAGTCGCATTCTTCATTGGCGCGACAACTATTTCTTCTTTGACGTCACTGTCTAAGTTATTGTCCAATTGAGTATTCGGTTTTTGTGTTTTATTCACATTTTCAGGCTGTTCTTCTATCACTTCTTTTGCGGACTGCGGAGGAGGCGCAAGAGGGGGTGAACTCAAGCGTTTAAGGCGTACATTCAAACTAAACCGTTCAGGTTCCCTATCAAATATTCTCCCACGACCCGGACGAACTGCACCGCTTTTTTTCTGCAGAAACTGGGCCAAGCGATGGCCATCGGTGTCGTCAAGAAATTGAGAAAATTCGCTCAAACTAAAGCGATCGGCAGACCTGTAGTAGGGCCACATTTTAATACAATTTACTGATATTTGTATATATTGCTAAATTTTGAAATTTTATCAAACGCGGGTAGTTTAAATTCAAGGCCTATTGGCAAAATACACATACATACCAACATGCATACATACATATGTATGCATGTATGTATGTCAAGCATTTACCATTAATCAATAGCAATTTTCTTTCATTTATTTAAATAGTTGTTGCTCTATTTTAAACCATTTTACCAGGCACATATTTTAAACTAACAGCCTCATAATGCACATCACTTACATGTCAACTTATTTAACAGGTAAATTCACATTTATTTTTCAGTAAAAAATATTAAACTTTCAGACGCTTGTGTTTTGCATTCATTTAGAGCCGTTACTACGCCATTTTTTCGAAGAAGTCGATGTTGCCACATCAGTGAGAAATGTTAGATAAACGAATTCTTTAAAAGCACTCCCTGCAAAAATTCAATTCTCCATACTTCTGACGGGCAGGGCTGAAAATATGTTGTCAGCATTTAGAATAAAATTGATACGATACGGACAGACTAAAAAATTTCCATCGTATACTATAATATATTTATAATTCATTTATCTTGTGTTTTATTGACAAAACAGCTGAAAAGTTACACAAAAACTCAATAGAACAGCTGATTCGAATATTGATTTTGTTCTTATTCGAAAAAAAAACAAATTGTGATAGAATTTCGGGTCGTTTTATATTTCCATCAATAATCAGTTCCGTGTCGGTATCTGCGACATGCCGAATTTTTTTAATACATTCTACGTATGGCAGCACTCGCCAGAGTTGCAATGTACTCGCTAACCCAATTTAATTAAAAAACTGCCCGTGCAAAACAATTGTGATGACGAAATCTTTTCTTTACAAACGATTTGGTCGTTTTGAATTATCCTTTTTGCCATTTCTATGTGATGTAAACCGATATCGGGTTCGTTTGGTATTTCAAAGTACTAGCGGAATTTGATTTTTTTCGAACATGAGAAAACCCGATATTCGAATCAGCTGCTATATTCAGTGTTGCCAGAAAAAAGGGAGAGCTAGAAACACCGAAAATGAGCTTAATAATGCAATAAGTAACTGAAATAAAAATCTTAGCGTTTATTGAGTTTAATAAGTTAATATATATTCTGTGACTTGAATAAAAAATTACTTGCGTTATGAATTACTTTAACAATATAATTGAAAATTTCTGGAGCTAAAATAAAGCCAGAATCTAAAGCCAAAGTTTTGAAGTTAAATGGATATATAAGACTGGGTTCAGACGGGGAAACTTTTGTTGCTTATTATCGGCGATTTCTTTTTTGGTGTTGCTCGTCGCGTTCACACAGAGCAAATCTGTTCAGGCAATTTTCGGGCATTTCATTTTATATCATTTTCGCAAATTTCTGTACGCTTCGCTTAAGCGGCATTCACCATTCTGATAAATTTAGTGATTATAAGTAAAAGGTGAGCTGAAAAATGAAGTTTTAACATAATTTACGTTAATATGTATACACATGTGTATATTTAATCGCAAAAAAAAAAGAACAAAATTTCATTTACCAACTTACCGTATGTATTCACTTAAAACTAAACAAAACTGCAACCACTGAAAGAATTTATAAATGAAAAGGAATGTCAAATTTCTTAGCTGCCGACTGAGACGAATAAGAACACAAAGCGTGTCGCCCGAGCACGAGCAACTCGGTGCCCTTCCCCTCTCCCCGTCGCTCTCTCTCCTACAAGTAACGAGTTGCCGCGACAAAAGTTTCCCTGTCTGAACGCTGTCTAAAGAGATAAATCTAGCTGTGATTTAAAACACCAAAACGGCAACACTGTTTCTATTGATGGGTTGAAATTTGGGCCTCTTTGTAACTGAAGGTCTCCACAAGCAAACTCCGATATCATGATAATCTTGTTAGAAAAAATTTTGTCAACAGTCTCCACAGGCAAACTCCGATGTCATAATAATATTGTCAATGGAGACCGCTTACTGCTCAATGGCATAGGATATTGCTTGATAACTATTGCCTGCCTATATGAAACCAAACATTTATATACGAATGAATGTGGATGATTAAGTAATTGGCAATAAATTGAACCAAATTCCATAACATTTTAGACATATTTGAGCTTTAATGAAGTGAACATACTTGTATGACGTCACCTTGCCAATTGTTTTATCAAGCCATCAAATGTTTCAACAGAAAAGCAAGCTATCGAATTGCTCGCACACAGCTGGAAGCCCATCAGCGATTACCTGTGGTAAACACTTAAGATTTTTTACAATTTCTCAACTGTTTTGTCAATAAAAGAAAAAATAAGAAAGATATATTATAGATTACGAGGGAAATTCTGACTTTACGTCACTTGTCAGAATAAAACACTGAGTGCAAGAATTTGAAGAAAAGTTTAAAAATACTCAAAACATTGGGGCGTCAAAATGAAGCTGAGATTTACAATTAGTTGTAATACTAACTAATAGCGACATTCCCGCTACCAACAAACTCAAGCGACTAACAGCTGATTTTGCCAATTGCTGAAAAGCTGCCACCTTGACATTTCGTAATTTGACACTTTCGCGCTTTCCCTTGATTTACAAACAAAAAATTCTCGTAAAACTGCCAAGTAACGAAGGATCGAGCTTATCATTGCGAATGAATGATTTTTCACTTGTATTTATTCACAATGAAGCTTATTATGAAGCTCGTCTAATGTAGGTAGCCTATCACTCATCCTCGTTATTCGAGGAAGGGGCTGTTCAGAAACTACGTAGCCTGATTTAGGCCACTTTTGGACCTCCCTTGGTTACTTGAATAGTGACGATTTCACCTACTAACTAACAGTTATAAATTAAACGATTGCTCACTAATATCTCCTGGGTTATTCACAACAGCAATACCTTATCGCTACTTTGCTAATCTTTTACAACTAAGTAGCTTAAAGTTAAACATATTGCAAACAACATTTAATTAGTTCATTGTTAAAATGCTAAGTACCTATGTACATATGTATGTATGTAAGTATATATGTACATATTTACATGCATACGTATTTTTGTTTTTGTTTGTGCAGCAACTTCAGCCTGTTCTATAAACACTCATATTCCGTACTAAGTGCAAATGAATGCCTTGAATAGCAACTGTTGTACTGGAACAAAGCGGATTGAATGGATCACTAACTGGTTGGCTGATCGCACCAAGTGATTACCAAAGTAACAGTAACTTCGATTCTGGTTGTCAGTAGGAGCCAAGGTTCATGGTCCTACTGAATTTAACCAATGAAGAGCTGTACGATAACAGCTGATCGATCACACACAGTTTTGAGCATCACGTGGCAATCGCATAAAAATAAGAAACGTGAATTGTCAATATAAATTTCTATAGGTGCATCTATTTATTTAAAAGGATTGTTGTCTGTTGACAATGGAAAATTAATTATTTATGCAACAAATACCATTATAATTATATACCAGGTGTTTCATTTGGTGGTACACTCTTCGGTATGAACTGTCAAACTTTGTGTTGTATTTTTCTTCGGGTTAGGTTGTAATGCCCCGTTTTCTTTACGTCAAATTTTCGACAACGAAATTTCATACGAAATATCTGTTGAAATAAATTTTGACACGTTCTAGTTTTATATTGAAGTCAAACCAAAATGAAGCAAAATGCTGGCTCTTTTCATTGTAATGGCACGATTTATCTCGAATAATGTCCAAATGAAAACCAGGCATACGGCTTGAACTTTAAACTCGCATAGTGCCTATAAGGAGTATTTTTGGTTAGTTTGACTAGCTTTAAGATCAGTATATTAAAATGTCTGCTGGGTGTGGTTTGGCAACTGATCCATATTTCTTCCAAAAGTGAATCCTATAACCTTGCAAACCTTCCGGCAAAATAAACACATCCCACGAAACCACGGCGTTATTTGTAGATTGGAGCTTGTTAGCTGCAGTTCGTGTAATTTCGATAAAAGTACCCCAATCACGGAGTATCTAAGCAAAAATTTGCTAATTGCCCGCCTGATAAGTGAAAGGTTTTGTACAATACTCTTCACATTCATCCGCACAAGACTCAGTCGATGCAGGAACGGAAGATATTGGACTATCGAATAAGTCGTGAGTACCAACATACATAACGAATACCGGTTGATTTCATGGTGGACTGAATACAGAAGATATCCCCGTCAGTGGTATTATTACTTTGGGTTTGCAGAATGTGGCAGTTCTCAATCTATCGTTCTTGGTTTGACTCAAGAATAATAGAATACCAGATTACGACAACGCTGCTTACGGCTCATAAAATCGCCTAATATAATAAATTAAGAAGAAATGACGTAATTTATCATAAATCCAGAACCAATTAAAAAAAAACTGAGTGCCGCTCTATGGAAGGTACATCACACCGTAAATTACTTAATTTCATGCAAACTCCTTTGCATAAATCAATAGCGTTCAAATGTGATTTCCATAATTTGTATTGACAGCTCTGTAGTTTTTTGATCAATGGAAAAAAATGTGAGAGATAGCGTACATTTTTATTAAATTTCAATTTTATCTTTAATTTTAAATTTAAGAAACTATGCTTAATTTAAAAAGTAGCATCTGTTGGCGTAACTGTTATCTTTCTGGCTTAGGAATGTCACATCGATGCCACATATATTCGAGATATATGCTTGATTGGTACCACGGAACTTTAGGATAATATTTTCCTCAGGGTGTTTTCAATTTTTACTTATGTTACGTTTAATCGTTCCGACAGAAAGCATATCCTGGGTTCGTGAATACACTACTATACTAATTATAAAAAAAAGTATATAATTTTTAAGCTTCGCGAACTAATCTGATTACTATATTTGCGAATAGCTGAAGATAGGTATCTTCGATAATCCGCTGTGTATTTCAAATTTGTAAACATAAAATATAAAATTTAAACCCCCACTTCTTTGGTTTATTTGGCAAGTATTGCTTCTTGCTACCAATTTTGGTTGAAATCCTTTGTTCCTTCCAATTTAAAAACACTTGAAATTTTTATTATATTATCTAAGACGGGTCTTAAAAGGTAGGGCCTATCGCGACTCGGATCGTCGAAAGAGGGCAATTTGAAAGAATATAATGCGTCATATAAAAAAAACATTCCAATAAATTTGCGTACATCAAATATATCAAAAAAAATGACCCATACGTTTCGTTTTTTTTATCCAGTTTGGAAAAGCCAGAAGTAATGGCGCGGTGATTGAAGCCGATGATATCGATATCATCAGAATTCGCCAGAAGTTGCATGCTCTTATAAAATATTTTCTGACATAAGGTTAAAGAAGTCGCACGATAGGGAGTCACCCTGTCTGAAACCTGCCCGTTAGCGGAGGTTTCGTCATGGACTGAATTTTCCGACAGTATGACCAAAGATCCTTCCCCTAGTCACCCTGGCATTGAAGTCGTTAAGCACGATTTTTATAACGTGAGGGAGAAGCTCTCGAAAATAAGTGCAGCGAGATGTTAAAGTCCCGCTTTGATGCGAATCGTTGCGAGAAGCTCATCCAACGGAGTGAACGGCAAGGCTTGGCGACGAAGTCTCTCTTCCACCACAACAACGAAGTTGCATTCCTTTACATGACATCTGTAGTAGACGTCGCCTAACTAGTGGTTTTCTTTTAAGAGTGCGGACATTCCAGGTGAATGCCCTCAAATCATAGGCTTTAATACGTTACCTGTGGTCGTCATCAACAAAGGGGGATCTCATCCAAGTGATACTAGAGTTTTTCATTGGCTATAATTTTTTATGCGCTTGGGGCCCGCACAACCAATTACTGGAGCGTTTCATTTGTTTTAATTTATATGGCGAATCGCTTGCTCCAAGTCAGATGCCCGCTCGCTGCCGCACCTACTGGTGAACAGACGGTGCAAATCCTGGTGGGGTCTTAGACCGACAAAGTCGGAGTGACCCTACCAGGTCCGCCTTTTCACTTTAGCTCACTACCAAACGGATGTTCGGGCGCTACCCAGAGGACATTTGGGTTAAATCGCTCAAAGGTCGTGAGCTGCTTTTACTGCATGCAGAAGAATCGTTCTGGCCACTGCCAGGTGAATGGCAATCAGCACACGGAACCGTCACTACTACTACTACTACTGCTACTACTATTACTACTACTAACTTCCGCTACTATTTATTACTACTACTATTTTTACTAATTCGACTATAATTTTTACTAAAGCTACTACTATTTTTAATAATGCTACTACTAATTACTATTACCATTTTGGCTAATTTCTGCTGCTATTTTTACTAATGCTACTACTAATTACTACTACTTTTTGTACTAATTTTTACTCTTATTTTTACTAATGCTACTATTTTTTTACTGATTTCTACTACTATTTTTACTAATGCTACTACTAATTATTACTACTATATTGACAAATTTCTACTACTATTATTACTAATTCTACTACTAATTACTACGACGATTGTTGCAAATTTCCACTACTATTTTTACTAATGCTACTACTGCTACTTACTACTACTACTACTCCTATATTTAACTCTCTAGATAAATCTTCAATAAATGTCGGCAATAAATTTTACTGCTCGCGCTTTTCGGTGCACGAGTGTTATTTTTATTATTTTACGTACCTACTACTTACGCATTTAGAATTTCCGTTATACATAGTATATGCAAGAACATACATATATAATACTCGTTATATTTGCTTCCCACTCTATCTTATCGCACTGATCACTATACTCGTATTAATGTATGTAAATATATTTGCATATCTGTACCCACTCATACAAATATGAAACATTTCTGAATGGAAACGACTGATGCAAAATGTTTTTTTTTTGTGTATGAGAATATCACTAAAATTCCAGAACGAATGAGTCAAGCTCAGGGTTCTATGTCTTTTGTATTCGACAAGATCACGTTGCTTTGTAGTTTGTTGCGTCTGTTGTGCATTGCTGGTGTCACGTTTAATGGCCGGATGCTTCCTGAGTGCTACGATCCATGTCGCTATCATCCAATGTGTGTGTGTGTGTGTGTATGTTTGCACATTGCAGTTACGTAGTTACCGTTACGAAACGTTTGTGCGCATTGTTTTTAATGTCGATCGAAGCGTTGTGCTGTGTCGATGCATAAATTCAAAAGTCAACAATCGACTGACTGCACTTTCACTGTTGTTGCTGCGGCAAACGGCGCTGGTATCATCAGCAACACCTATGACAACAAAACACTGTATTTCGTAAACAAATATATATATATCTATCTAAATATGTGCATGCACATACATATGTACATATGTAAGTTTTCTTATTTATCATTTCTCGTAGCAGTGTTTTTAGAATATTTCCAACGGATTAATTGCAATTAATTGGCTTTTCTTTTATGGTAATACAAATTTATTTGCTTCAGAGGGTGAAAATTTGCCGCTAGCCTACTGTCGCAAAATTCTACATGTCACGTGGTTGAGACCTGTGACTCCACCACTGTCGTTGCCACACTACCTACTGGTGCTGCGGCATTTCGGTGGTGCGTTGATATCACCAGCTCATTTATTTTCATAAGTAAAGGGTGGTTCTTTTTTCAAAAATTCAATAAACGTGAGAGAGGGAAAATTCTGATTATTTCTGAAACACGATTTTATTAACATGACCACCTCGGTTGACATCGCAGCAGCGCAACATATTGCCAAAGTTTTCCAAGACCTTGGTGAAGGTTTTTGTCTCTATCTCACCAATGGCCTGCGTATGTAGCATCAGTTCATAATGGCAGTCCACAAAAAAGATCTAACGAGTTCAAATCGCAGCTCGGAGGTGAGCAGTTTTAGGAAATAGCATTAAGAAAAACGGACCAATGATGCCCCACCCCAAAATCTGAACAAAATTTCACCTCATAGAATGAATTGGCCTCTCGATGATCACGAGCGGGTTTTTCGTTTTCCGTTTTGCTTATTTACATAGCCGCCAGAAAGAAATTACGCTTCGTCAGAGAAGATGCATTTTCGAACATTATTTTATTATTTGCCAACGTTGTTTCAGCGTAAATTGATTCAATTCGTTCCAGCAGGAATGATCTTTCACTGTCAAAATAGCTTACTAAAAAAAAAGTAACCACTACACGGACCACCTTGTATGAAATTAATCTCCAACGTCTTTGTTTGCCTGCTGATTGTAACTCTGTTGTTATAATGATTGTCTTTTCGTAAATATGTATGTATTTAGTTTTAATTTACTTTTGATTTGAATTAAAAATTTACTGTAGCGATAGCTACTTGACATCGCCAACGCCAAGCAATGACTAGAACACGTGACTTGTATTGGCGAGTTTATTGATCCCACTGTTTTTATATTGTATCTATGTACATATGTATGTATGTAAGTAACGATAGCGATGTGTATATATGTATGTGTATGAAAATGTTAACAACAATAAGTTTTTATAAAAAAGCTACAAACATAGATTAGATAAGCGTCACCTGGTACAAGTTCAATGATGAGGTTTTTATTCATGTACGACGGTTTTTATTTATATTGACATTTTTATAACATCGCACTAATTGCATGCACATTGAAAACGAAGAGTTTAGTCACCTTCTGGTAATTTCCATTATCATTTATTTAAGTGTTAAAAATAAATCATTCGCTGGAAATTGAAATAAATGACATTTCAATCGAAAATTCTAAATTTTCTCATCTTTCTAAAGAAAATACTAAAGAAAATACCCACTCGCTGATTTGTTATATTTTTTTGTTACGGTAAAGTAAACCTTTTGAATCAGATATCTAAGAGATACTTAGGTACTCGTACTTAGTGGTTGCCGCTAATAAAACCGTACAGCTGCCGAACCATTTGGTCGGGTCTGAGAATCTCTTCAGTCATCTTCAATCAGAGTTCTTTGCCTTCTTTAGGTCAGAAAAAGTGTGAATCATTTCTACATTTCTACAGTTCCAGGAGAACCTTTTTAAGAAGGATATTTTGTAATTGGTCCAGTAATTTTAGTTTATTAGAATTACAAGCAGTGCTTTTTCCCATTTGCCATCGGATTCTTTATATAACATGTATGTATCTGTTTTTTCTAGTTAGTCGAATTTTAATTTAGGGACATGTCTTGAGTTTATGTGGGATGCTCGTGCGTACGGAAAGCACATTCTTTAAAGATAGCCTTGCAAACAACCGAAGAGAGAGATAGAGGATCAGGATAAGGAACCATAGTTTCATCAGTAACATTTGAATCCAGAACTTTTTTCTGTCGGCCTTCATAACGCGGTAAAAACTGAGAAAAGCTCTTCACTTGTTCTTGTTTATTTATTTTGTTTAATTATTAGCGTGCCCAGATTGAGTTGCTGTGCCAATAAAAAACATGTAAGCAATCCAAGTGCTCAAATAATTCAATCGGGGTGCTTCTGTAAAAGTCCATTCCTAATAGATGCTGAAACTTGGATATATGCATATGATCTCGAAACAAAACAACGATCAGTTGAAAAAAATATCTCCTTCTTTTTTCGTAAAACTACGCCAGTTGCTAATGATGCTCTTAAGCAAAGAATGTAGATTACAAAGAAGTTGCATCACTTCCATCGTTGTCTTATTTCATCAAGCCAGAAAAAAATTAGACCTTTTCTAATTGATAGAGATTAGAGTCTGATTTGATCCAATTTGTTTCTAGTTTTGAAACGAAATGCCATGAATTGGACGAGAGTTCTTGCCACAGGAAACGAAATGCTATGTAACTTCTTTGAAATCTATGTTCTTTGCCGAAAAATCATGAAAAATAACAGAAAATAGGCTGAGAACCGAATAAACCGAATATTCGAATATCCGACTCTCATCATAGCTTATAATATTTGGATATCCATTTATTAGAAATTAATGAAATGGGTAATAGGAAACGCAAAAAGGTTTCGGAATCAATCGATGGTCGGTAAAATAAACAGCGCGATCATTTCTTGCGAATGTTAGTACACTCAAAAATAAATTATCGGAAATATTTACTAAAATTACTTTGGTGTTTTCATGAAAATATTTCAATTCCAAGAATTCTACAAGTCGCTATAACAAATATCATTCACGAGTTGCCTATCATCGATCAC
Source organism: Anomoia purmunda (assembly GCA_951828415.1). NCBI lineage: Eukaryota > Metazoa > Arthropoda > Insecta > Diptera > Tephritidae > Anomoia > Anomoia purmunda. The sequence continues at coordinate 25,092,865 of OX639993.1, forward strand.
TAACGGTATGTGTGTTTGTCGTGGAATACCGAACACTGTGAAAATCGAAAGTTATCAGAAAAATTATTTGTTGCCTATCATCGATCACTAACGGTATGTGTGTTTGTCGTGGAATACCGAACACTGTGAAAATCGAAAGTTATCAGAAAAATTATTTGTTGATTATTATTATTGTTCATCAATGCATTGAATTTTCTATGGATCTTCGAAATAACGAATATTTATCAGATCTTCGTAAATCCGAATATCTGGATAATATTCGTTAGTGCATATTCGGATTTTATCCATGCGGATATCTGGTTTATGGCTCTGTCTCACGAATGTAGGCTTGGGCAAAAAATATCGATATATCGAAAACATATACATATATCGATATTTTTTTATAGAAAATAATGGATAAATACGTCGATATTTCTAATCTCCTAACATCGATATTCGATATTTATTTGCGAGATTAAAGTTTGTTTCAAATTCGATATTTTTTAAGCTCTTTATAAGTTCGGCCCAAGCAAATCTTATTTGGAAATATTTTACGGAAGTCTTAAAACATAATAAATTGTATAAATCCGTTGGAAAAACCGCAAATTTTTTTGGTGAGACATGCTAATGTACATCTCTATTATTTCTATGCTGAAAACTAGTATTTTTTTAAATAAATTGTTTCAGTACACACATGCATCAAATTTGATACGTTGAACTTATGGTGGCATAACAAACAAAAATTTACTAGTAACAAATAAAAATAATAAATATTTATTTCACTATCAAATATTTTTACAATAAATAAGGTAATTTCACCTTGAGGTAGAAATATCTGCATATACCGTTTGTTGTGGCTTAAAAATATCGAAACGATATACATCGATATATGTATTTGTTTCATTTGTCCATCCCTACACGAATGGCATGCTCGATATTCGCCTGAATCGTTAATGAGGTGTCCGCATAACTTCGGTCCTCCATGTGAAACTAAAGATTTTCCAAGTTCATCTTTTCAATTTCATGCCTGTCTAGCGCTCATCATTGACCGAAATGGCATTTCCCGCAACATATTCAGTGAAAAATGTGTGGGATTCTCAACAGATTACGTGCGGGTTTCCCGATCCCAGGATGCGATAGTTAACATAACCGCCCAGTTGAGAATGCGGTATTTGGATCGTCAGAAAAGATGATTTTTCGAGCAAAATGACTTTTCATTTCGTTTGCATTATTTCCCGTGGGGACTTCATATTTTCCTTTGCCTTTTTTTTTTTTTAAAGATATATGTACATATGTATGTCTTTGGATCGTGTTTGTACATATCACATGTAAGCAGCTGCTATTATATATAGTCATTGTTTTTTTCTTAAATTATTTTTGCTGTTCTAGATTTTTATGTTCAAATCGTATCACACACTCTTCGTCTTCGTCTCAGCCACTTTTCACACGCTCTTCAACAACTAGATGTATTAATTCAAGATCAACGTCTGGTATGTACATACATACATCCATACATACATATGTACATATGTTGTTTCTCCTAAAGCTCTATTGTCTGTTGTTTTATTGCTTTTTTTTGTTCGTATTTTTTTTTTTTTAATTTATATGTGTATTTTAAATTGATGTTTTACTGCATTAGGCGGTTGTTGGGTATTGTGTGAATGCTACACGTGCTACTAATCGGCACACATACATACGCAGCACATTAAAACACAAAAAAAATAAATCAACAAAACAGGAACAAACACAGAATAAAACGTGCAAATTAGTTTGTTCGGAAAAATGTGCAGTGGGTTAAAAAACTTTGCGTACAGTGATTTTTTCACCCATATATGTCATGCCAAATATTATTCATTTGATTGTGAAGAAAATCAAGTACATATAAACTTTAACAAAAATTACCAAAAAAAAAAACGCGTGCACCAAAGTGCCAGAAGAAGAAGTCGAACTTCTGTGCCGATTCTACAAAGAGATAGAAAGTTAAATATGGGAGTAGTAGTGGTTAGTACTAAGAAGTAGTAGTAATGGTTTCAATTAGTAGTTGTGGTAGTAGTAACATTTGTAAAAATAGTAGTAGTAATTAGTAGTAGCATTAGTAACAATAGTAGTAGAAATTAGTAAAAAAAAGTTGTAGTAAATAGTAAAAATGTTGGTAGCAATAAGCAGCAACATTAGTAAAAATAGTGGTAGTAGTAGTAGTAGCATTAGTAAAAAATAGTAGTAAAAATTATTAAAAATATTGGTAGAAATCAGAAGTAGCATTTGTAAAAGTAGAAGAAATTAGTAAAAATTTTGGTAGTAATATGTAGTAGTATTAGTAAAAATAGTGATAGAAAATAATAAAAGTAATTATAGTAATTATTTGTAACATTAGTGAAAATTGTGGTGAAAATTTCTAAAAATGGTGGTAGAAATTAGTAGTGGCTGTAGTAAAAATAGTGGTAGAAATTATTAGAAGCGTTAGTTAAAATAGTAGTAAAATGGTTAAAATTAGTGGTAGAAGTGATTTAAAGTAGTGGTAGTAGAAATGAGTAAAAATAGTAGTAGAAATTAGTACAAAAAAAATTATAACGGGGCTACCACTTGGATAAAGCCCCAAGCGTTCTCTGCATCAACTCGCATAGTGTTTGCGGAAACTTTCCTCTAAATGCGATTGCGATTGTCATCAGCGAATCTAGCGATTTTTTCCCGCAGAGCCTGTTAACGGTTAGGTTCCATAGATATGGAGATAGAACATCTTCTTTGGGCGTCCCCCTCGACACGTGGGACGATGATTCGCTCACTCCCAGCTTCGCCTTTGCCACTCTACGGCAGAGTAATTGACTGATAAACTCCACGAGTGAGTTACATATCAACCCCTAGAGCTCTAACGGTAGTTTGTTAAAAGCGCCTTCAATGTCCAGGAAGGCTACGAGGCAGAAACCCTTAACGCTGAGAGACTTCTCAATATAGCCGACCAAGCTATGGAGGCTCCGTAGATTTGACTTTTCGGTAGGTATGTCGATCATTTGACAGTAGTCGATAGTCGATGATATCAGAAAAGAAGCTGCTAACAATTCTTTCAAGCCAAGCTTAATTTGTAAATTTGATTAAACTTAGAGTGAAATCCTCTAATCAACGGAACATTCAATGTAATTGTAAATAAGAGAAGAATCAATATAACCAAACTTTTTTAAATCACTGTATTGTACCTAGGTATGCCAACATTTGTTTTTTTCTCTTAAATTGCAAATAAATACCTAGGAACAAGCTCGAAATGAATAGCAATGCACCCAAACACTACTTAAAACCGCAGCGTACCGAGTATGAGAATAAAATTAGTAATTAAAAAAACCTAATTAATTTATTTTACGAAAAAATTGTTGAGATATATGCAGTTAACCGTTATTCAGCTAAAATAATTCACGTATAAGTAAATTGCAGAAGAACATGAAACTGAAGACGTTAAGACGTGGAGTATGACGGGTTTGGGAACTTTGCCAGCTACATAATTAAAAAAAAAAAACAGGCTACGAAACTAAGTCTCAGAGTGCACAAAGAAAGTGATCAATGCGTATTTATTTTATTTATATTTAGTATGTTAATTGTTTGTCGGCGGACGGGATTTACAAGTTAAATTAAAATTTTTTGCATAGAGTTTTGAAATTCATTAAGTAATTTGTATTTAATTAACTGGCAGCTCTACCGAAAAATACTTTCGAAATTAAGCCTTCCTAAACTTATTATTGAAATTAAATTAACTCTTTTAAACAGGTGGCAACCCTCTTTAAAAATATTTGCGTACAAACTCTTGCGTTTGAATAATATTATGAAATCTCAGTTAACTTATATTAATTAATTCAATTGAATTAATCCTTTAAAACAGTTGGCAAGCCTATTTAAAAAATTGTTTCAGAATTAAGCAACCTTAAACATTACATTTACTTATTAATTGAAATTAATTTAATTTTTTAGGCAGTTGGCAATGAAGAAATAAAGCTTTTTTTTAACCGTTTCGCTTGATACCTAAATTGTAATACATATGGCATTTACTAATTAAATTGATTTAACCTTCCATTTTAAAAATATGGCAACCATTTAGTAAAATATTTTTGAAAGCAAAAATGATCAGATCTTTTTCGTTCCGTAGTATGAGAATAAAATTAGTAATTAAAAAAACCTAATTAATTTATTTTACGAAAAAATTGTTGAGATATATGCAGTTAACCGTTATTCAGCTAAAATAATTCACGTATAAGTAAATTGCAGAAGAACATGAAACTGAAGACGTTAAGACGTGGAGTATGACGGGTTTGGGAACTTTGCCAGCTACATAATTAAAAAAAAAAAACAGGCTACGAAACTAAGTCTCAGAGTGCACAAAGAAAGTGATCAATGCGTATTTATTTTATTTATATTTAGTATGTTAATTGTTTGTCGGCGGACGGGATTTACAAGTTAAATTAAAATTTTTTGCATAGAGTTTTGAAATTCATTAAGTAATTTGTATTTAATTAACTGGCAGCTCTACCGAAAAATACTTTCGAAATTAAGCCTTCCTAAACTTATTATTGAAATTAAATTAACTCTTTTAAACAGGTGGCAACCCTCTTTAAAAATATTTGCGTACAAACTCTTGCGTTTGAATAATATTATGAAATCTCAGTTAACTTATATTAATTAATTCAATTGAATTAATCCTTTAAAACAGTTGGCAAGCCTATTTAAAAAATTGTTTCAGAATTAAGCAACCTTAAACATTACATTTACTTATTAATTGAAATTAATTTAATTTTTTAGGCAGTTGGCAATGAAGAAATAAAGCTTTTTTTTAACCGTTTCGCTTGATACCTAAATTGTAATACATATGGCATTTACTAATTAAATTGATTTAACCTTCCATTTTAAAAATATGGCAACCATTTAGTAAAATATTTTTGAAAGCAAAAATGATCAGATCTTTTTCGTTCGAGACCCATATTGCAATATTTGCATTAACTTATTAGTTAACTTGCATTTAACTGTTTGAAAAGGTGGCAACACTCCCATAAACATTTTTTGCACGATGCTTTATTGAACCATTTACTTTCACACCGATATTACAAAATTCCATTGAACTCGTAAAATTAATTTAATTTATCTTTAAACCAGTGGCAACCTTTTTCCAAAACTTTTGGGGAAACAACTGTGTTAAAGCTCTTTCGTCTGATACGTATGCATTTCAATTGTCTAAATTCCTTAATTGAAGTTGAATTTGATTGTTTAAACAGGTGGCAACCCTGCTACATGTAATTTGGAAATAACTATTTTGATTGAATAATGAATAATAATTTAACTATTGAAATATTTCGGATTTAATTTAATTTTAAAACAGGTGGCAACTCTCCCCAATTACCTCAAACATATTCTATATGTCCAAACTAAAAACTGTTCTTTCGTTTGACATCCGTATTTTTTTTGTTACCTACTCGTATAACTTTTGTATAATTTAATAAAATTTAGCTTTTCAAAATGATGGTTAACCTTCTTAAAAACATTTTCAAACTGCATACCTCTTTTGCTTGACCAATATTTAATTTACCTAATTCTCTTAATTCAAGTTTAATTACACTTTTCAAAATGGTGGCAACCTCTATTCATTTAAATAAAACTCTATCTAAAAATAAATGCTGCTTTTAAAATTTTTAATAACTCAATCCTTTGTTTATATTCAGTTGGAATCGAATAAATGCGTTCTCGAAACGACTGAGCGAACTTTCCTCTCTTCTCTATAGCCCATCTAATGATTTTGACAACACATTTAAACCGCAGGTAATGTAGTGTCTAAAATTTTTAGTTTTTTTTGAATCCAAAAATTAACCATATAACGGAAAATACACACAATTTAACTGAAATTTTTTTTTGCATCTATTTTAGTTAAAAATATTTACTAATGCAGCAATGATTGAAATATGGTTCGCGAAATGCATATTTTTTTATAGAAAGTTAAGAGTATTCATCGCAATACACGGTATCTGTTCCGTATTTGCGCTAATATTATCTTTGGTTAAAAAAAATATGAAATTGTAGCAAAATTTGCAAAGCCAACAACATAGAAAGCATATGAAAAATATTTAAATATTACATTTTTGATCTTTGCTCCAGTAGGTTTCTATAATGCAAAGAAAGCAACGTGCCCGGGGCTTCGGTTAATAACCAATAAATTTAACGGAAAGCTTTGTGTGTGCACATTTATGTATGTATGTATATACATATGTACATATGTATGTATTCGGAGTATGCATGTATGTATATACCGAGTATGATATTACGCCTATAAGCTCACTTTACGCTTGCGTTCAATCAACTAACCTTAAATAACAATAAGCATGGAGGAAAATAAAGTTTAGCGGCGCATGTAGGCTTAAGATAATAAACATGAATGTACAATCGACACACACACATGCAGGCTCAAAGCAGATTCTCACATATCGATTTACATATCCCGATGTATGTATGTATGTATTCAATGCAACCCAGTTAGAAAAAACGGTAATGACTAAATACTTCGTTTTGCTTTTCTATACTATTAAAATAATGAATCTGAGGTTTTAGTTGTAATATCTTGTAAATAATTAGTTGTCTATTTTAAAACAAAATATCTTTGTTTCCATAATATATTTGATATAAAAGTAAACAAAAGTGCAAATTTCAAAAATAACAAGTTATTTACATTTATCGAATGAAAATTAAATTGGATAGTTATTTACGCCAATTAAATTGCCATCCAGTTTCCAAGTATCTAACTCTTTATTTGTAAATAACTTTTAGTCAACTTGCAAAGAGCAGACGTGTTGCATATCTTCTAAAAATCTTATGGCGTTTTCATTTCTCGAATTAATGTTGGCCTGTTCGATTTTGTCAGCCCTTTCATAGGTTTCCGTGTTCATTTCTCATAAATATTGCCCTCTGACCAATCAAAAGTGCAACATTTTCTACAAATATATCTACTTATATTTTGCAAAGCCGTTAGGCAAGCTAATGCAAATGTTACAATATAAGATGCAACATTTTTTTCGAGAGCAGAAAAATTCTTTAATAGCATAGTTCTATTTTTAAAATAAATCCTACAGAAGGGGCAAAAGTCGCACATAGTTTTGCTAAAGCGTCAAATTATCAACATTTTCAAAAAGTGGGGTCAAAGGGTATTTGCGTTTGGAAAGGGTAAATTTGCCCCTTTAGTTCTGTTCGCTCTTTCTTGTTTGCTACGTTTCAGCATTGTAGCAGTTCATAATGGCTAATTCCCTTTCGGTCCCATCAAATCCAAACTTTTAAGTGCCTTCTGGAGCCTCATCGTATCAATTTCCAGTTTTCATTGCCCGTAATTAGTCGCTTCAAAACTGGTTTCTTTACGATGCGTTTCAGCGGTAAGGTGATTCGGTCGATCAATTTTTTTTCCACTAATTCATGTGGCACTCAAACATCTAGCTACTGCTCTTTGACATAACTGACATGTGGTTGATGTTTAGAGCCTCCGCTATCTCATGAAAGCTTCCTTGTCCGTCTTGATGAACTACTTATTTGCATTATTTTAACATCTTCGACATCAAAATTTTCAGAACGGAATCGGGCACAGTATTCTCACCATGAACTAAACATTTTTTTCGATAAATATCTGCAGCGTTGCAGTGAATGACATACAGGTGGAATTGCAGCTAAGTGCTCTTATTTATTAAGTGGATGAATTCAAAAATTAATTGCTGAATATATGTCCAATGCGCTAACCGTATTGCCACCTGCCTTTGGAGTTTTACCCCATTTAACCAACCCGCTCCAGCAACAAAACCATGGACTTTCCCGCCTCTTCAAGCCTTACTCAAATAATAATGCTGAGACTTCCACATTTCAGTGGCACTCCCGCTAGAGATTACCTCCCTATATCAATGAGCACTTTTGGGAATGTCGGATGTGTCCGCTCTTCAACTTAGATGCCCTAGCAGTTTGCCGTTACCTCAATGATTCGACACCGTTGTCCTGGGGTAGCAGATGAGCTGGTTAGAGAGAATACTGAATTACCCTTAATAAATGCGACACAGGAGGCAGGAGTCCCCTATTTATATAAGCATCGGCTAAAAACGGCTTTCATTAAAAATTCAAAAAACAGGTGGACTGCAGAACCATCTTTCAGAGTGTAAAGAAAATCTTGACAAGATCTAAGTCACTAGTAAATACCGACTGCTACTCGCGGCACCAAGTTCTTGAAAAAAACAGGTGACTTTTGATAATTTAGTTTATTCTAGGGCTTTCGATTTTTGCTCTCACATTCTCGATGTAATCTCGGCCAACGCCGTTCCCGCGAGAAATGTCGAGAAAGACTCAAAAAATTTCTGGGTTTGGCTGCTTGGCTCACTGTGTGTATTGTGGGTTAGGATATGTAGGGCAAAATTAGTGCAAATAACCCAGTTATCTTAACGACTTGAATGTTGAGAGGCTCGCGTGCGGCACGAGCCCTTGGATATAAATTACTTCTCGGGAAATCGAAGGCTCTAGTGAATTGCAATCGAATTAGGTTACAGAAAAAAACAGGAAGAAACGAAAATAACAATAATAGAAGGTTAAAATGAAATGAAAAGAGAGTCTTATTTGTTTTAGCGTTGTCACATTTCTTTGAAAGCTTAGCAGACTTAGACTTTTTTACCTCAATTTTCAAACCGATTGCTCTGATATAACACTCATTTAGACAGTTAAAATGTCGAAATTTTGTGTGCTTTTTTACATACCAATCATATAATCGGTGTGCTATAAAGTATATCTCACATGCCACTGGTTGTGCAAATATGAGGTTTTATCTCCTTCACCAATGTATGCAGTAAGAGATTAAAGATATTTTTTTGTTTTTTTTTTTGGATTCACAAAAGGAATGAGGCCTTAAAAAAACACAACTTTATAAAATTCACATTCAAAGCAAATAGTCTTAAGTTAATTGTTTGCTGGGTATATAAAATGGGTATGTAAAATTTGCCCTTGTAAAATGATGTTTCGCATGTGCTCCCTGAAATGTTGGTATTTGGCGCTACAACAGCCACGTGCACATCGTGCCCCACTGCCAACGCCATTACCACACTGAACAACAATAATCTATCTCCTCCATTAAAGGCTAATGGTGTTGGTTATAAGATGTTACACAAGCTTCTGCTTCCGGTTTTGTAACTTCGTTATTTAGGCTGTGGCATCACATTTTGCCGTTGCTATTTACAGTCAGGAATTTCATAAATATATGTACATGCATTTTTATATGACATTCAAAAAAAGCTAAAAGGAATCGTCGAAATTAGATTTAACTTTTAGTGCGAACCTGTTATTGGTAGGCACTGGTAATTATTTTTGAATATGTTAAAAGAAATACATTTTTATTTTACTACATACATTGAGGTAAAGTTTTGAATCTCACTACTAAATTGGGGAAGCTTTTCGAAACTGAAAGTCATGACCAAAGCGAATTCATATAGGATAATATAACTAGAACAAAAACAAAATTTATATGTACATACATATATTATTTTTTATTTTTTTTTCGGAACCGATTTTCTATGAATACTCCTATCATAAAAGGTCTGATCTAGTAATTTTCCTGTAAAATCCATATAGCGCAGAAAATCGATAATGCTTGCCGAGCTCTGGTCGACCAAACAGTCTGGAAATACCTACCTATACTTATATTTAAGAATTGGTTTTGAGTCTTGGCCATGGTGTGGTAGTCGCCGAGATAGTGTTCGATGCTTTCCACTTCCTCTTCATCCCTGCAACTTCGACAGAAATCATTGGTTAGGCATCCAAATCTCTTTCCGTATATGAACATAAGGCAGTGTCCGGTTATTATACCGACCGTTAGTCTGAGAATAGGTCTATCAAGGCGGATGAGAGCTTTGAATCGCTTTACGTCAATCTTTGCCCAAACTTGTCTGTTAATCCTACCGGTTGGTTTCATGGCCCACCTTGAATTCACCTTCTCAATGAGTTTCGTCTTTAAACTAGACCTAGATTCCTGAACTATTTCTCAACTGTGTCCGAAGTCAACCCTAACTAGTTCCGAGCTGGTCCCGAACTTGAACCGAAATGACCCTGAACTCTCGAACTGATCTCGGGATCAGTCTTAAAATTACCCCGAAATATTCCGAAATCATCCTCAAAGGGACTCGAAATAGTTTGGAAATGGTCCCGAAATAACTAGTCCTTAAATGCGATTTTTATGAAAATCTCGACACCTGTGCCACCTAGCGTCTCAATTATTACATTACATTGAGCTCGCATGGTTGCATCGTTCTCGAGAACTGGAACTTAAAAACGGAGTGAACATTGCCGCTGCTTTAGTTCAGACATTATGTCGTATAGGGTTGCCATCAATCATCTTTTTCCATTAGGATTAGGAAATCATATTAGTTAAGTGAGTACCGCTATTTAATATTCATTTGAATAAATTGAATGGCTTCTAGAGCATGGGGCTTATCCACATAAAGCTATGACTTCAAAAACCCCGAAGAATGAAGTTTGGAACGGTTAAATATGGTGACCCTGTCGGCCAGGTAATATCGCCAAAATGCAATATCAAATTTATTTATTATTTTAAGCCTACAAATTTCATTTCAGGGACAGTGGTGTGAACTTTGCGAAAAAAAGAATTTTGACAATCATTTCAAGTGGGATGGTGCATTTTCGTAACATTTTTGAGAGATCGTATATGTAAGCTGTACAGTTGAAAGGGACCTTACGTCTGAAATCAAGTTTTCAAGAAAAACGATCGCAAAGTTAAAAAATCGAGATTGATGCTCGTTACTCGGGAGTTCTTTCGGTCGCTGATTACGAATCTGGAATCAGATTTTTAAAAATTCGAAACAATATAAGCTGTAGAGCTCCACATCCGTAAAATTGCGGCGAACTCTGCAATAAAACACAGAGAGTCGGGATGGCTGGAGTCGGGCATCGCTTGCTTTCTAGCAAAACTTTCCGCTAAAGTTTCCTTCAACGGGACTGGAGTAGAGGGAGAGTGGCCGAGGAGGGTACCGCGCTATCTACACCGACGGGTCAAAAATGAGTGTTCTTAGAGGAGCTAGGTGTCTCTCGTTCCGGTTACCTGACTTTGCCAGCATCTTTCAAGCAGAGGGGTTAGGCATTATGTAAGCAGCCGTTGGACTTGGTGGCCGGGACAATGAAGATCTCTCTCGTCTAGGTAACCTTCCATAGGAATATATACGGCCAGAGCCGAAACAATAAGCATCCCACTAGCGATAATCAAGAGAAAACTGCAATTACAGTTCTCAGTTCTAAAAATATCCGATGTGGCAGGGGCTTTGCCAGAAGTTTACAGCTGGGGGAATGTAAAAAATCTGCTGTTTAATAAAAAAAAAATCGAAATGAAATTACACTCTTTCTTGTATCATGCATTGATGTATAATGTTATGAAATATCTAAAAAAAAAAGTCACGCACTTCATGGACATTTTTATATTTGTAGATATTCGCTCTAAGTAAGCTTTTAAACTAAACGAAAAGTTACAAACCGTTCCGTCTAATATTTAAATGTTCAAAATGTATGTAGATAAATAATTATCATAAACAAGTATCACGTTTAAACAAAATCTTTTAAATTCCAATAATTATTCACTATCAATGCTTAGCATTTTACATTGTACATGTATTGAATACCAGCTATTTTCTTCAACAAATATATAATAACACTAAGCTTCAACTAACTGACATAAATAATCTGCATATAAAAAGCTGTACTAAAAACTTTTTTCTTAAATAGCTTAATTCATTCATAAAACACACTCTGGCCCGCATGAGTTTCCGCCTCTTTGTATGTGTGAGTGTGTGCGTGTGTGAGAGAGTTCGGGTGCTCTAAAATGCATAAATACCCTGTCGGAAAAATAACAGACAGTCTAAAAACTTTACCAATTCAAAAGTAGTTAGTAGAAGGTCAACTGCTTTGAAACAAATGCTAGTTAAATTAATTACTTATATGCTAATCGAAGTTGCTATAATTTTTGGTAAAATATATTTTCTATAAATCTTTGTATATCCTTATAAAAAATGTAATTAGTGTAATTAATTTTTATTTTGTAAATAAATACTAGCTGTATATATATTTTCTTTAAAATATGCCGAATTATAGTTGGTCGAAGTGAAATTTTTTAATTCTGATTTTAAAGTACTAGTTTTTTTAGAATTCTTTCCAATTTTTTATTGAGCTATTTTTTTTTTTTTTAACATTCAGTTAAGTAATCAAAAAAAAAATCGCAAAAATTCTGAAAAAACCTTAGAAACCAAAATTAAAAAAAGAAAGTTTCATTTTGACCAGCCATAACTCAGTAATTCTTTTTTAACCAATCTCTACAACTTTTATTTCCTTAAAAGCGCATTGTTTGTCTTTCGAACTAGATTCGTAATGATCGCACTTAACAGTTAAGTAATTCAAAATTGTTAATGAAATAATGAAAAAAAAAACACACACGCACAAAATTAGCGTCATCTCTAACCACTACCCATTGCAATAAATTTTTAAAATGTGTGTATGAGCTCAGAAGGCATTTACTAATCTCGCATATCCTGATTTTTTCTAAACTTTTTGCCAGTAAAGCGGTATAATTGAACAAGAAATCGAGACTTTCACAACACTTTCGAGAGTTGATGGTCGAAATAGTGGTGTAACTTTTTTTTAAATTTGTATACTGTTTTGAAATTAAAATGTATTTTTGTTTAAACAAAAAATAAAAGTTTTATAGTTACTATAAAGTAGACTGTACATATTATAAATAATTTGAAATGGACAGGTTTAAAAGTGGTTGGTAATTAGACTAGTTTTAAAACAGTTTCAATAAAAAAAAAATGAGGAAGAGTCTAAGTTCGGGTGCAACCGAACTTCAAATACCGGGCGCAAGTTTTTGTTTCAAAGCACAGTAGATTCAAAAAAAGATTTGAATTCGTCTTACATATATTCGCAACCTTTCGGTGCGGAGTAATGATATTTGGTTATAGTTATATAAGTACCTACATATGTCTTATAGATCAAACTGTGTAACATTTAAGAAAAATTGGCGGTGCTTCGCCCTAAACAATAAAAAAGCTAAATTCCTAGTAACTCTTCATTCATTCATTAAATTCTTTATATCAAATTTGAAAAAATTCTTTAGTCTGATTTTTATAATTTTCGTAATTGTGCTTTCTGTTTAGAAATGTGATAGTGACATTTACGATTCCATGTATTACATTCTCAAATGCAATCTTGTCTATCAAATTCGAGCAAATTACCTTGTACAGTTAATAAATATCGGATTTTTTTGATTTATGGTTTTTACCGTTACATAGGAAGTGGCCATGATTTTTGTAGGATTTTAAAAATTTTCGGAATTTTTGCTTATTAACTTGAAAAGCAATGTGCGCTGGAGCACATTTGAAGAAGTTTGGTGACATACTTTTTGGGATATATGTACATACATACCTATTTTCTCGAAAGTGGGCGGTACCGCGCTTATTACCATTTATTTTTTATTCCGTATATTTACTTGTGCAACCTCATTCTATATATTAAATTTAGGCAAATTCTATCTAATAGTTACTTAAATATTGCGTTTTTGCCGATTTTCGAAAATTTCTGTTATATGTGAAGTGGGCATGGTTTTGTCCGATTTTAATAATTTTCGAAATTTTGCTTATTGTTCAAATGGGGTAAAGTTTGGTTGAGTAGTTACGGAGCAATAAGTTTTTCTTATAACGTGGGCGGGGCCACGCCCATTTTCCCAAAAAAAATTGCACACGTATTACTTTCCCAAAGCTAATCTTATGTGTTAAATTTGAGCAAATTATCTGCAATAGGTTTTTAATTTTAACAATTTTCCGATTTCGTCCATTCGCAATACCAAATTTTATAGCAACTGGAAAGGAATAATTTTCTTAATTTCTTTCTGTCAAATATATTTAAAAGTAGTTGAAATCAAATGCAGAGCCAGATAATTGCCTTGCTCCTAGGGCATCGACATGTTAATAAAATTAGTTGCTTACAAGAAAAAATAGTAAAAAAAATACTTTTTAAATTACTTTTACAAAAATTCTATTTCCCACAGGGTATTTATGTTGTATATCCAAATGTAGTGTATTTACATATAACATATGTATGTATGTATGTATATACAAAGATCGGTATATATACATAGAGTTTATTTAGGTAGGCATGTACGAGTATGGCAAAGCGTATGAGCGTGCTTCTGTGTGTTGGTGTACGCGCGCGCTTTTTTAAAGGTCAAGGTGTGTGTGCGGGTGGTGAAATGGCTGACACGTGCAGCAAAACGGACATTAAACTTTTACCAAATATCGTGTGGCGTGGTGTTTGTGTGTGTGTGTGTGTGTTTGCTAGCAATGCCTACGATTAATTCGCAAGCGGCTGAGCGAACGCCGTACTTGGTGGAGCAATCCGATTGTAGGTATGTATATTGTATGTATGTATGAATGGTAAATATGTGTAAATGTTGAAATGTCTTACTGAACGAACAACAGCAAACGCACAAACCAAAGCATTCAAAAAAAAAAACAACAAAACAAACGTTTTGAATTTACTTTTCGTTTCCCCCCGTCTACTACCAAGCCAACTGTCTGCCGAGAAGGCTTGCTTCGCCGGCTAAACGTTACCGTGAGACAGGCAGGCAGTTTGCTGTAGGAATGGGAGATGGTGGGCATTTGGGAGGTGCTAAAAGTATGTACATACAAATGTCTGTCTGTAAGTCTGTATGTATGTATGTATGTATGTACATAGATTTGTACGCACAAAGCATGCCGGCTGGTGGATGAGTCGCGAGAGATTTGAAGCGGAAATGCTTGTGTTTGTGCTCATGTGTTGAATTTTGCGCTTCGCTTTTGTATTGCACCCAACAGCTATGATGGTGGTGAATTCAGAGTGCAAATAAAAGTATTGCCTCTTTATTATTACTTTTTATCGGTATTTGAGGGAAAAATTATAATATAAATTGTGGTTCAAGTTCAGATGAATCACTGTGCATGGTTTTTCTTAAATAAAAAATTACCAATGAAAATTTTGACGATGAACGCAACGTGTGGTACTAAATAAATGTAATTCCGATAATATTAATTTGTGAGCTCAAGGCCAGTATAAGGAAACGTTTATTGAAAAAAAGACAACAACAGTCAGGAGGAGATCACCATATCTCCTCATCTGATTTCTTTCATGACTCCACCGGCACTCGAACCGACAACCTACGACTTGCTGGGCAAGTGCGTAGCCAATGGACCGTTATGCAAAAACGTAGGTAAGAAAAAGTTCGAATCTGTTATGTAAGTGAATGAAAATTTCGCCAAATTCTTCTAGGTTTCGAAGAAAGTTAGGAATTTTGGCTTTTGCTGTTTTTGCTGAACAAAGAAACATACTAGTTTTGCAATAAAAACAATAAATATGATTTACAATGAGACACTTTGTGAAAATTTGCAATATTTAAATTGTTTAGGGGTGTCCAATTTTGAGGATGACATAAAAAAGTTAAATAGACTTGAGTTTTTATTTGACATAAGCTTTATTTATTTTATGGGCTACTACTTTTCGCTGAAATACAACTGTTACTTTTTAAGTTTACCTCGGAGTTGTAACAACGAGATCCAAAAAATACCGGGATTGTAAAAATTTTTAAAATTACTATTCCTAGTATGAATCTTTTTGCGAATTTTTACAGATAGTTGGGGGAAAAAGTGGAATTCAATCGTAAAAGTTTTCCTGTGATGATTTTCTGTGACATCGTGCTTCGCCGATTTTTCGTATACAATCGTGGCCGCACTTCGCTACAGGACGAACTATCGCTATATGAAATAACTATCTTTGTGCTTAGCTCTATTGTCGTAAATTCTCAATATTGCATGCACATTTGATCGTCTAAAAAGATTTCCTCGCGTTGAATATCACTCGATTTGACAATTGCTGGGAAAAAATTAAGTCGATTGGTGCAAAGAAATGTTCAAAAAATTCAATCGTGGTACTTCAGAAGGCGTCTATATGATCGTTCTGTAGACGTCTATATGACCTAAAAAACTAAACAGCAGTCGATTATATAGGCCTCTCAAGATGAGCTAAATCTAACCAAACACACTAATGACGATTTGCAATATTGGGAAGAAAAAGGCATACAATCCCACATTCACCTACATACCTACGTACATACATAATAGAACTACCAATTCTCCGATAATAGAGAATAATATAAATGATCACATCAAATCAAAAAAATAAAAGTCAAAATAGCAATGAACAGATTCAAATGGAAAATGGCAAACCTGGATGCACAAAATTAATAAGGAAAAAGCGAGCGACTACCATACAATATAAAATAATAATATAACAATAATTTGAAGGGGCTAGACACGATGTTTAGTTGAAGTGCTACTAAAATTGAGATTTTTGTAAGAGTTTTTTTTTTGAGGTTTGCCATTGCCTGTCGACGGGTGACTAGAAAAAAGTATCCATATATATTCAGAAATCTGTATTTAAGGTCCGATACTGATGATGCCAGAATGTGTTGGCGCAATAAAAAAATACTTTTACTAAAAATAAATGCACTAGGTGCCGCTAGATCCGAGTTATTGAAGAAATCTATATTTAGAATACGATTTTGATGAAATTAATAAAAATAATGTAATGATGCTGCGACGGGTAATTATTTTTACAAAAAGCTGTTTCGCTAGTTGGCGCAGAAATAAAAAAATCTATATTTTTTGCCCGATATTAATAATATCCCATTAAAAAGTATGCCAAAAAATTGCTACTAACTTATGAGTCCACTTCATCTTTACTGTGACTAGAGGATATTGTTTTTAATTTCATTGAAGCTGCATTTTTAGCTTTAACAAATTTTATGTTTATATGTATATGCATACATAACTATTTTTGGTGAACTTTGCTCACGTTTTAAGTGCCATATTTGGCGACTGAAAATTACTAAAATTAGGAAAATAAAAATTAAATGATGAACAGGAATGGGTCAGAATTTAATTTTCAAATTCGTTAAGGATCTAAACGGGCTTTATGCAAAAACATTTTAAATGCTGTTTGCCCTTTAGTCCCCCTTTAATCTTCATTTTAGTATCCTAGATATATTGAATGAGTACAATTTGATACTTTCGGCCCGATATGATCTTCCTAGGCTAACAGAGGGTATATTTCATTAAAATATTAAATGTGGAAAATAATTTGGTTTTTTTAATTGCTTAGAAAAATTTTATTTTGAATTAAATTTTAGTTTTTCAAGTGGTGTTTATTTTTTGCAGTTAATTTCATTTTTAAAGCTTAGCGGCGCACCTTTGACATATATAGCTAATAGTAAATAAGTCATCTTCTATTGATTTAGAGAAGCTTGCACTTGATAAAAATCGCAGCGTTGGCAACACTGTTCTCCCCACTTTTAATCAATTCAAACCAATCCAATTCGGGCAATACAAAAGCGAACGCTCACCGCCGCTGTGGTTTAATCGTACACTTCAAGTGCTGCTATACGGTCGATTTTTGTGCTGTGCGGAATTGTCGATTCACCAATTCGAATAAATGAAAAAATCAACTGGCCGTCGTAGTACTAAGGGGACGACAATAAACAAAACGACACAAACAAAGGCAGAGTGTAAACGTAGCCACGCGCGTGCGACCAAACAGCCATACTAAAAGTGTTTCCATAAAGATAAAGGCCAAATATAATTTATTTTGGCTGTGTACACGTTTTATTTAAGCGGTAGCTTGATAAAGATAGTGATAAAAGTACATACAAACAAACATATGTACATAAATACATAAATTAATTTAAAGAAAAAACAAAAAAAAAACAAGGAGAGGTGTATAAATAAATTGTGAATTGTTGTTCGCTTAAAAATAGAAATGATAAGAATTTTATTAAACGCTTGAGAAGTGTTGGTTATCGCAAATTCAAATTTGTCCACAGTCGAGGTTTTGAAAACAACTGGCAATTTTTGGTTTTTGTTATTGGAGCAACCCAGTAAATTGAGCTGCAATCACGTGCGAGAAAAGAAATAAATAATAAAACAACAGAAGAAAATTCAGAAATTCACGAAATAAGCTATTGACGAGACTATAGGACGGAAGACACATTCCAGCGTTGAACAACAATCCCAGTGAAAGTCAGCAGCAAACAAAACAAAAAAAAAACAAAAACAAAAACAAAAGTGAAAAAACGTAAACCATCAAATCGCTAACGAGGAATATTGCAAGCAACTTTTCCCCAAGCTCTTGGCAGTAAGTATTTTAACCATTGAAGTAACAAAACGAAAAGAAGACCACAAATATCGTAATACCCAAAAAGAAAAAAAGCAAAAAAAAAACGTTACGGTTGTCTGGTCATAGCCATCATACATGCATAGGTACATAAATGCGCCGGGTGGGGGGTGAAGCAGCAGACACGTGCCGCGGCGCTCATGGCCATTTTAGCACAAGCAAATCTCACATGTCCCGTACATACAACCCAACGTAAACTGTTTAAAATATTCATAAATGTGTGTGTGTGTGGCTGTGTGTATGTATGTACATATGTATGTGCGACGAGTATGCCAGCAAACAAAGAACAACAATGGCGTGCTGTTGTTGTTGCTGTTGTTGTTATTGTTGTTTCATCATCGTTTGCTTTTTGCATGTAGAACAGTTTTCATTAATTGAAATGCAAACGTAATCCGCCTACAACGGGTTTGCAAGTAGGTATGCGTGTGTGTGTGTAAGTGTGTGTGATATTTGTGTGTGCACCCAGTCAGCAGGAAAACGCATGTTTTCTCTTCAGCTAGCTGGGTTTCGAAATACATATGGACAATTGAAAACTTAACGCAAAATAAAAAAAAGAAGCAGTGTTCTACAAAAAAAAAGAACCAATTTTGTTTCCTACTCATTGTTTTCATGCATGAGAATATTTTTTTTGGTATGTCAATTGTGAAATTTACCATGAAAATACAGTACAATCTGTATGGAGTGAGCTAATTAATGCAAGCCCAGATCGTTTATTTTAGGCAGCTTGAATTTGTGTTCGTTAAATTAAAATTAAATTAGTATTTTTCTTAGGACCATCCATCACGAGGGATGGTTAAACAGAAGGACAAAAACTTAGTGTATAATTCAATATGTGGAGTTTTATCGTTATATTTTTTTATTTATTTCGATGTTGTTACTGTTTTTAATGTGATTAAAAATACTCCCTGATGAAGGCGCGAAAGACGCCGAAACGCGTAGGAGAAAAAAGAAACTTTTTGTTTGCTTTTAAGATATCACCACCGAAAAGCTCCTAAAGCATCCCAATTTAAAATTAAACTAAATTTTTTTGAGTAAAAAATACTTAGGTTATGAAGAGCCAAGAAAAAATTTAACAATAGCCTGTTTTTGCGCTCAGTGAGAGATTTTTCTGCTGCTTTGCTTCGTAGGCTCTGCAATGCCAAAATAGTTGGAAAATCTTTAGTGTTTACTTCCGTCCATTGGATGCATTTATCAAAAAACTTTTAAATAGCCACAGCAGCTGTGGTTGGATTCTCGACTGTCTTATTAAAAAACGTAGATTTCCAATCAGTTGCATCACTCTCATCGTTCCTCTAACAGAAAATCTCGTCCCATTCCAACATATCAGAACTAATTTGACTTTTGCTTTTGATTGACAGTAGAATCTGATTAGATCTTGATTGGTTTCTGGTGTGGTGAAATTGAACGGAAATTCCTGCCACAGTAAACAAAACGTCATGCAATTTCTTTGTAGTCTATGTTTTTGGTGCGATTGTTTACGTCAGCGTAATGGTCGCCTATATAGGTTACGTTTTAAATAAAAATAAATAAAAAAATCAATGCACGTGCAGTATACCCAATCCTTATTTTTTCTATAAGCTTACGTCTGGAAAAAGAACTTGCCACAGAGCTTGTGTCTCATGAACAATTTCATAACTTTTATCATTGTTATTGGATTCTATGAAATCAATACTTTCCAAAACCACTTTCCAACATTTTTCTAAAAAAAAAAACGATATTATTAGACATTAACAATTAGAAAAAAATTATAAAAATGCTAAGTTTTACCGTAAAAAATACTATTTTTATAGTCACATGTTTCAAGTCTAATAAATAAATAAGCAGAAATAAATTCTCCAATAATTTTTCAATAGATGTCAGCTTTTTTTATTGGAAATTATGACACACTTCGATCAAAGCTCTCCAAGCTCTTTTTTCTGTTCTATTTAACTTCGAATTAATAGCTACATTCATCTTAGGTTCTCGTATTTGTGGCAAATAAAAAATTGCTTTAAATTTTTCACTACGTAATGTTTATCTTTTGCACGACTGTTCCATTCACACAAAAAATAGCAAAATTTAGTAAATATTCCCTGTAATCCCTGTAATTATAGCTAGGATTGATGTATATTGGAACCATTTTCCGTTATCCCCTGTCATTTTTGGTTTGCAGAATGAAAAATGACACTGAAGATGGCACAACGCCGAAACCAGTTTGTCTCCAAACCAAACTTGACGCGGGATAACGGAAAGGGAAACAAAACATCAAAAAGAAACAAATATAGCTACGACCCTAGATCAGCACAAATTTGTATAATTTTCTTTAATGAAATGAAGGAAATAATTTTATACAAGTAAGGAATATTCTAAGTTTTCCATTTTGCAAATTTTTATTCTTGCATATTTCTCTTTCTTATTAAATTCTTCTTACCGCATTTTGAATGAATTCACAAGATGATTATAAAAAAATGTAATATTAATTTTTTTTATATCAAACAATAATTAATATATGTATTTTTTATAAATTACCATTATATGAGAGTGGGGCGAGTTTTTATCTGATTTAAAATTTTTCGGAATTACGCTTATAAAGTTTAAATGTGTGTATCAAATTTGCCACATTTTCCAATATGTTGATTTTGGCGTAATTAATTCCTTAATTAAATTCTTTGTACCAAATTTGAGCGCATTAGCATTACATGATTTGTAAAATATCGCATATTTAATTCTTTTAGTGGTTTTAGTCAATTTCCAAAATTTTCGAAATGGTGCTTACTGAGTTGAAATTTATAGTGTGTGTTGGTAGGGTTTGGTTACGTAGTTTCGGAGATATACCATTTTCTTCTAAAGTAGACGGCGCCACGCCTATTTTGACAAAAATAAATTAACCCACAGTTTCCTTTCTTCACAGTACTTTATTACTTTATATTTAATGTTCGAACTACGACTGGTTCGGTGAAAGTTTTTTCGTAGATTTTAGGAACATTCGGACTGCGATGGATTCGTTGACAGTCCCGGATTTTTAACAAATTTTTTAACTATATTTTTATATATATTATTAGGTATATATTATTATATTCACAAAAATTCAACCGACATCCTTTTTCCGCAAATTATTAAATCACATTAAAAATTAAAAATATATATAAAATATATAATTGGCTGAAATTTAAATATTTTACTTATTAAATATTTTGTTGTTGTAATTTTTCGACTACTTCCACGAATATTTCGCCAGCTGGGCATTAAAAAAATCTATATCTATTTTAGTAGAAATTTTATAATACTAGCGCGCCCATCCAGCCATATGGTCGTCCGATGACGCCTGCGACACCCACAAAGGACGAATTGCAATATTAGATTTGCCATGTCACGCTAGTTAGAGCAGCCCAACCAATAACATCCACAAGGAAAACAATAAGAACAAAAATTACAAACACAAAACTGTACACAAATAAATAGCTTTGTTCACAGCCGAGCGTGTAATGCTTAGATATCCTCGATAATTTCCGCATTTTACTAAATATATTCCCTCTATGTACATTTGTGTTTTTATTTAGCCGCTGGGTAGCGCTTTGTCTGCGGAATTATTTCCATTGCTGCAATTATTGTAAAAAAGGATTGCCGTTTCGAAAAAAAATTTAAGCAATTTGGTACATTTTTTGCTTACTTTGGTACGCTAGTACTGTCGGTTTTTAAACTCTAATGCAAACTTTTTTCTGTAAATAATTTAAAGCCAATCAGTAAGTATACATTTTTTAAGACAAATTCATTACATTTTGTGTTTTTTTTTTTTAAATGGATGATTTTCCTTGAAATGCTGTCTTAAGTTTATAAACGGAAAATTGTTCAGTGCTCGTAAAATGAAAAATAAAATATCTTTTGTGGCGTTTCTCGATTAATTTGGAAAAAGGAACGCTACAATAAAATTTAGAAACTCACAAACCAAAGTATCATACTCGTTGCCATTAAAAGTAGCTTTATCCTATGCCATATCATTAAATAAAATAAATTAATTTGAGATGAAACCAAAGTAGAAAACCAATATTTGTTTAATCATATTATATTTACAACCTTTCCTCTATTATTTTTAATATTTATTTTTAGTTCCATATACAATGCCAAAATTTCGCTTCACAAAATACATGATTACTTTTCGTCCAGTCTTTCAAAAATATAGCTATATAGTTATTTTCTAAAAAAATCATCAATAAAACCCTCTATCTGTTATTTTAGAAAAATATATTCTAATATAAATATCTCCTCAGGACTTAATTGCCATCGATGAAGCTAAATTATTTTAGTTCTCACATTAGAATTTAGAAATCGATTTGAAATCGACAGAATGCTTCCAGAGCCAAAGGATTTTTAATTTCACAATTGAAAGGAATTAAAATTATGCGTGGCACATAAGAATTTGATTTAATAACTAATATTTTCTCGAGTCGAGAACATTTTTCCATTTATATTGAGAACGCTATGATTTTCAAACCTACCTCAAATCGTATTCAAACGTTTGAGGTTAGAGTAGAGGATTAGTTCTCAAATAGTCCGATATTTATTAGTGGACAACAAAATCAGACATATTTAAAAAGATGGCTGAATAATTCGCAACACTTGCCGGACGAGCTGCCAGACAATTGAAATAAGCACAGAAGTGGGTTTTAATAAAAGAAATAGAAGGTCCAGATGTGATGGTGACGTTGGCCGAGTAAATCAAATTTGTGACCAAAGTTGTTAAGAAAAATTAAAAATAACTTTTAAAGAATAAATCTGAAAGAAATACATATAAGGTGCGGACATATGAAATAAAAATTCTGGAGCAATTTTTTCTCTTATTTTAACCCTTTATGGTCTCTCAAAAAATTATAACTTGCATTTATTATTTTTTAAGTTCTTTTTTCGAGGTTTTTATTAACTGCATGCAGTTTTTGTGAGAGAATACCAAGAAGTTAAATTTTGCATAGAATACATTGACAGAATATGTTAACCCTTTAACTACTTTTTAACCGAATATTTTAATTACATATAAAATAAAATAATATGGCTTAAAATGTTTTACAAAAAAATTTGCTACTGAAATTTTCCAAGTATTATAAGTTTAAGCTTATTTTTTAAACATAATTTTTAATTTTTCGAATTGACTTTGTGACGAATATGGAAACTTAATTTTCCAACAAAAAAAACTTTCAACCTCGTGTGTCTAACACTTTGGCGGTTTTGATATACTCTACCGAGGCCATTGTTCAGAGAATAGATTTCTCACCGCACGCAAATTATGTTACACAGTGTAATTAAAAAAAAAACCATCAAGTAATAAACTTCTCACGTTATGATCTAATTACAAATGAAATATAACTTTCTTAATGGGTTAAAAATAGTTTGGGCTACCCACTCAGATCCTACCGTATTTATGTGTATCTGAATTTAGGCAAATTAACTTCTAAATGCAATAATTTTATTGCCGAAATTCACTACATTTATTTACGACTTCGAAAACAATAAAAATTTAAGATTTCAAAAGTTATATTTTTAGATTGCATT
The DNA here is from genome assembly GCA_951828415.1 of Anomoia purmunda. Classification (NCBI taxonomy): domain Eukaryota; kingdom Metazoa; phylum Arthropoda; class Insecta; order Diptera; family Tephritidae; genus Anomoia; species Anomoia purmunda. The sequence continues at coordinate 25,116,655 of OX639993.1, forward strand.
GCAGCAAATAATTAAAACTAAGCAATTTTGTATTTTTAAAATTTTTGGACTTTATGACTTATGGCACATTATGACACCTTATAAATCACCCAATTATATACTTAATTTTTTAATTTTTTCCGATCGCGTGCACTTACCCTAAATCACTTTCAGATTTAAAAGTGTCTAGATTTGTATACCTTTTCTTCTACGCTCTATACTCCTTTTTTCATCCACGTTCCCGAGACTCTGGTTGGAATTTCAAAGTATGCTACATTTACACATATTTTGGCATATTTTTTTTTTGACCCACAAAACAAGAAACGAAGTTAATTGGCAACTGTAATTTTTGCCTATGAAGTACAAGTAGTAGGATTTTGTAAGTAGCGTCTGTGTATCTTCCAACTTTGACTATTCGTTTTATTTCATCCGTTTCCCGCTTTTATTTTCGCCTCGTTTACTTTCACTACTCGTATTATTCGTACTTCTGCTGCTCTCCCCAAAATTCATCTTCGGCCTTATCTTGCCTGCCGCCAAGGACGAATTTAGGTCGAATAGGACAAATGTGCGAACAAGCGATTTTTTGTATGGGTGAGTGGTTATGTGTTAACGATTTACACATAAATACTACCCATGCTTCGCTTCTACTCGAACACAGACAGTGTTGTTAAATTGTGTTAAAAATAGAATGTTATTATTAGACTAGTATTTGTTGAGTAGCTTTTGGTATAAACAGAAAGTTATTACTCTTGAAAAGTAGGGGAAAAAGTTTATTTCTAGTTTAGCTAATAAGTACTGCGAATGGTTTTTCATTGAATAAATTATACAATTTAATGAATGCAAATCTGTAATACAAGTTTTTGGGAGTGAAAATTCTTCAACCCTTTATTGTTGTCGATTAATCGCTTAATCGATTAGAAAAAGTGGTTTCAATAAACAGTCGACTTCGCCTAATCGACTAACCGTTTGCTTTCGGCTTTTTCGACTAACAGCACATAAGCAACTAGTCGACTACAGTTGTTTTCTTACAATACAATCTTTCGTTTTATCTGTGTTTGAATGTTTGTGGATATTGACAAAACTCGTTTTCAATTATAATAAAGTTTCGAATAATTTCGATTAGTCGATTTTCAGGCTACTCGATGGTGAGTGGTTAGCCGAAAGTTAAAAGTTAATCGAATAGTTTCTTTTCGACTATCAACCCTCAAAATAATTGCATATCGACTAGTCGACTTGCCTATTGATTTCAAAAAGACGCTGACATGAATCAACTATGATCTAAAAACGGCATCTGCTTATACCAGCTGGACGCAATAGTGAGCATTGAAAATAACTGTGAACTTAATTTATTTAACTAAAAAATAATGTTAGCCATGTCTTTCAGTTCTTCAAATCGATTTATTTTTTAGGCGACACCTCCATTGTTATATAATTATAGCAATTTGAATATTATCGTTAAAATTGTCGATATACTTATCGTTTTTGTTACCATCAATATCATCGTTACTGTTATCGCTATCGATATTCTTACCCTCGCCGTGAAATGTAACGTCATCCTTAAAGGCATGCCCTAAATATTTTTTGGAGTTCAAAGACTCATATCGTTATTATTATAGTTATTGTTGTCACTAACGTTATTATTATAGTTATTGTTGTCACTAACGGTAACGCTATCAATATGCTCAGAGAAAAACAAATAAAATCATCGGATAAACCGCTTTATTTCACTCTGGGTTCCCTCTGTAAATATAAAGTGTAAAATAACAGTCGATTTCAATTTCTATCATTATTGTCCTTAGATGACTATGTACTATATCTAATAATCGATTATTTTAACATGCTTTTGGTAATATATTCGAAATTCGAATTACATCACTAATACCTTGCTTATGCTTTAAAACCATTAAACTTTTTAATGTGCGGTGTTTTTTTCTTTCAAAAACATTTGGATAAAATATTTTGCTATTACTTTGAACACTTTTGCACTACTTTCCGTTTTACCTTAAACACTGTGCATCGCATTGCGAATAGCACTGCTTGCGATGTGACGAAGCATATGCGCGAGTGAGAGAAAGAGAGAGAGAGGGGGGGGGGGGGGGGGAAGCGAGAGTGCGCAAATGAAGGATAAAGAGCGTGAATTGTAAAATTTTGTATACACCCCAAACATGCCGATAGGCACACCCGCCTATGACCGACCGACCTCTAGGGCATATCCTGCTTGGCCTGACTGCAAATTTGTGTCAGCGCTTCGACGTTGTCTCGAGGTGGCATTTTAGCGTAATACACAAACCAAAGCGTGTAGGAGGATATGCGGTATTGACATTGACTTTGTATGAAATAAAATTAAAATAAAATGAATGAATGGCTGGTGGGTGGAGCTGGAATTTGGAGAGTACATATAGAATAGCAAATGTTTGTGTCCTTGGTTCGAACGACTGAGAGATTATAAAATCGAGTGGCTTAATTTAAGTTATCCAATTTTTTTTTTGGCTTAAATTTAATATTTATTTTTAATTTATATTTATTTGCAAATGTGGCGTAAAAGTGAATTGGAGTGAAAGCAAATGCATGTGCTTATAAATACGTAAATATTTAAATTTGCGTGGGTACATTAGGGTGGGCAATTTTTTTTTTTGGGTAAAACGTTTGGTGGATTTTATAGAAATTCTAAAAGAAAATGCAGAAGAAAATACGGGACGGAAGAGTGTTTCGAGCCAGCGCATTAAAAAACAAATACTAAATTATTACAAAATTTTCAAACTTTTTTCATAAACATTTTTTGGCTAGCCAGTTCAAACTCAGTACCATGAAGCGCAAGTTCCAAGAGAATAAAAATTACTGTTGCCTTTTGAGAATTTGTGGTTTTTTAATTTTGTTCCAAATTTATTTTCATATGGAAGAGAATGATCAACACCGTCGGCAAAATAAATTATGAAAAATTAATTTTTAGCCACTTGCATTTAATTACTCACTTAATTATACTCAAATTTAATTGTTAAATTTTAATTAAATGTAAAAATGCTAAGTACAAACAATTTTAGAAATGCTTGCTGTGCTCCACAGAAAGTATCCACATCCATTGATGAAAAAAAAATTACACGTTTTCAAAGCATTCCAACCGAAAAGCATTTTCGTCTCAATTTGCGTGCCATAAATTTATGTGCGAAAATATTTATAACTCTTTGCCAAAATCGTTAAAATATCTTTCTGAAGTAAATGTCATAAAGTATATATTGCCCCATTGGCTCAGTTGGCGATTTTTACAATATGCAAAATATTTTCGTTTGCTGCATTTTTTTTTGTACTTTTTTATAAAAATACTATTCATTCAATAACATAAAAAAATCAAAATTTTAAACCAGGGACCGAAAATTTTCGTTATTTTGATTTTTTCGTTCGAAACAAAATTCGAATATATCGATATAATCCTTATGCCATATGCTATGCAAATTTTACATTGATTTTATTTAGAAGAGTTTTTGTTTAAATCCTAGGAAAATTCTTAGATATTTAATTTTTGATATGTTTTATCGAAATTTTTTCATTTTTGTTCTTTTTTTTCGATAAAAAATAATCGTTATTCTCGGATTTAAATTTTTCGATTATAATTGATCGATATTTTCTGATATTTTTTTTTAATAATAAAATTTTAATTTAAAATTGAAAAAAAATTTAAAACCAAAAACATGAAAATCACAAAATATCGATCAAATATGAACGGAAAAATTTAAATCCAAAAATAACGATAATTTTTGATCGAGAAAATAAAAATCACAAAATAACGATTAAAAGTGATCGAAAAGATACACAAATTACAAAATAACGTTTAAAACATGATATTTTTTTTAATAAAAACTATAACCGTTATGATCCCTGTTTTAAACTATATGAAAATATAACGAAAATTAAGTTTTTCTGAAAAAATTTTAAATTAAAATTATTGTCTAAAACCACTGTATCGTTTAAACTGTGAGCCTTCTACAAATTAAAAAAAAAATTGCCATACAAATTTTCAACTCTCTAATTTGAATTCAGGTTGATGCTTCAAATTTTTTTATGTAAAAAACCCCGAATTTAATGAAAATATAACGAATTAAAAAAAAATTGTCATGCATATATATAATTCGTTAATTCGACTTTTCATAAAAATTCTGGGTATGCAGTTTAGTAGTCCAATATATTGCAAATTTTATGTGTTTAAATTTTTTAGTTGATATTTTGAAATTTTTTTGACGGTTGTGCGGCTTTTCTTTCCTATAACGCATGCACAAAATTTACCTTTGTATGGACGAAAATGCTAAACACCGTCAGCAAAACAAAATCAAAAATCATCCAAAAAAGGAGCTTTAATCCTTAAAATTGACACTTTGTTTTAGTAAAATTGAATTGACAACAAAACTCCATACCCATAATTCATAATTTTATGAAAATTCGCATCAACACATTAAAAATTTGTAATAAATTTTTTTTTTAAGAAAAACAACTTTTTATCAACAATTATGGTAATTCCCAATTCTGATAACAGTTCTAAGAAGAAGAGCTCTTAAAATCATATGTTTTCCTGTTCTCACATTTTTAATTGAAAAATAAAAACTTTCCCAAAGTTTTACTTTTCGAATCTTCAATATTTTTTTAATCGCTCTTTAATTCTTATAACTATCGTATTCCAAGGGCCGAATGTTTGGTTTGTACAATTTATTTTATAATTTTTTTCTGATGATCTATATTATATTTTTTTAATAATCTATTTTCTTTATTTAAAATTATAAATAAATTATTAAAATGAGTATTACTGTTTATTATTTTTTCAAAAAGGAGTTTACAAGTTATATAAAAACCAACTCTTGCAGTTATTGCCTAAAAATTTCAACCAAACGTATCTCTTTTTTCCTCCTTTTTTTTACAATGAATTTTAATTTGTTCATGTTAGCCTTTGGCCCAATTTTAATTCTATTAAGTATTCTGAGTACTTGAAAAAATACTAAATTAATTTCGATCATATCATTTCAATATATCGCCGCTTAACCTATTTCTTTTTGACAAATTCTTATGAATCGATGAAAATGTAGAAGCAAATTTTTCAAGGCCTTGCCTTCATATGTAACATTTACACTAATAAAATTAACAACTTCAATGCTCTGCAATGCCTTGCAATTGGGACCGTTTCATGTACAAATAACTCAGGAAAATATGCAAATGGTAAGGTACTCCACAATCTAAAGAAGGACTCTTATTCCACTGGGTATTGACTTAGTACTTATACGCCTGCAGCGCCAATCAAACCAACTACATAGATTGTGTACCTTCTCCAATTAAACGAAAACAAAATTTGAAAATAAAATAAAACAAGCTTATAACAAAATTTGCAAATAAATAATGCAAAAGTTGTACGACAACAAAAAAGCCGTAACAAAAATATGATCGGATATAGAGACTTACGTGAACAACTGATCGTTTGCTTACTTGTGAAACTCGTCGATTCTTACTAGCGAAATTGAAAGCCAACAAAGTGAATTGGCAATTTTTTTTTTACCCTGCTTTTATTTATTTGCCAATGTATTCGTGGAAATATGCACATGTTTACAGAGTATAACGTAAAGGAAATTGAAAAAGTGTTAAACCTTAAAGACAAATAAAAATAAAAAAAACAAAAAGCATTCAGGGAAATATATAACATGAGAATTTATACATATGAACTTTGCCAGGTACCTATTTACATATTTATTTACATAAGCTTGTTTTCGACGAATTCAAACAGCAGTTCACCAAAATTGGCATACTTGTTCGAGAATTTTTTTTGTAAACCTTGTCTGCGAAGTTTGATACCATAAGAAATTGAAAATGAAAAACATGGAGGTGATCGATTGAAGTAAGTGGGTTGTCCAATTTAGCTGCAAATTAAATCAAAATATTACAGTTGTGCTTTTGTTAGTCGGTTATTACTTTGCACATTATCTGTACGCTTGCCCAGAGTATATTCGCATACATAAATATTAGAAATGAAGCAACCTTTTAAGAAAGGTGGCAACTCTCTTCAAAACTATTTTTATATAAACCCTATTATTATACTGTTATATTTCAGTTTGCTTATAAATTTAATAAAATTAATTTTTTTTAACCATGTGGCAACCATTTCCATTTTTTTCTTTTAAGTTTTTCTAAATCCCTTTCGCCTACATCTACATATGCCAAAAAAAGGAAAATTTCAAATCAGTTGCATCACTTCCACCGTTCCTCTAACCGAAAATCTTCCCGAATTTCCCCATACTAGAATTAACTTGTCTCAATTCATTTTAGAAATATTTTTATTATTAACCCCTCCTAACAACATTTCGTTTGAATCGCTTGCTGTCATATTTTATTTAAATTTCAATAGTTGAATTTTGTTTATTTTTTTTTTTGAGTAGGTGGCAACCATCTGCAAAAATATTTTTGAAATGTTTTCTTTGCTCTTCCTTATTGTAGAGTTGCATTTCACTTATTAATATGACTGTGATTAATTTTTAAACAGGTGGCAACGCTCTGCAAAAATATGTTTGCTATTAAGCTTTCACGCACATTTTTAGTTTTAAGCCCATATTGCAAAATTTGGGTTAACTTTATAATTTACTTTAACTTATTAATTCATTAAATTCAATTGTAACAGATGGCAACCTTCTCTTAAATTATTTTGGAAATTAAGCTTTACTCAACCTCTTTCATTTGACGCCCACACTTCAATATTTTATTTATATCATTAATTTATACAATTGAATTTTGAATTTTAAATAGGTGGCAACTCTCTTCAAAAATAGCTCTTATGATAATCCAGTTCTGTCTGGTCGTCTTATTGCAATAAGTCGTTTAACTTATTTATTTATTTCAATTTTACATTTTAAATAGGTGGCAACTCTCTTTTTTAAGTGTAGTTTTTTTTTGTTGTTGTAATTTTGCCATTACCATCGTTAGCTACCACGGTTTGTTAACCTCAATTATCACATATGATTTTTTCAATTTTTTTTAATTTTGTTTTATTTTTTTGGTGTGGGTAGGTAAAAAACCAAGTAAGCGCATTCGAAATAATACAAAATCCCGTTAATCAGATTAGGTACTATAAAAATATTTCGTATCTACATACATTGTGACTTCATAAATGCAACACTACAAATAACTAAATTTGGCAGTAGGAAATCTTCGTACTCTTATGAATGCGGTATCATTTCAAAATGTAGTGGACATATTTTTGTGGTGTAAAAAACCAAGGAGAAGCAAATAAGAATGATAAAATTAAATTTTGTAAAACCTGCGACTGTTTTAATTTCGTTGTAACGGAATTTATTGAATGTCTCTTGGGAGTGACCATTATCTAATTGCCATGACGTTAAAAGCCATTCGTTTACGCGTGTATAGTTTAATATGTGATTGATGACTTTTCAACCGATTGCACACAATTCTCGAAATACATTTACATGTGTACATATCGGTGTATGAATTAAAAAAAAAACAGACTATTCGATATTTGTATTGCAAACAAATGTAACCCAGTCGGTAATTTAAATAGTGTGAATTTTGGAATAAACTCGTTCAGGTGGAGCTTGTCTTTAGTAAGATCTTCGAAGCGATCTCAAGTGTGGAGTAAGATGTGAAACTGTACTTAGTTACCTTAGTAACTGAGAAAATTGAAATCTTGTTGTTTTGTGCATGATATTAATTTAAATGCTTCCTACTTCTGTACGCCACACCACTTGAGTTCAAAAAACACTTATTCTTCTCTTTTATAATTTCTTCTTTGCTCTCTCTCTCAGCGTAAAAGGCGCAATTTTGAATTCCATCATCCTTGAGAAGCATCTGCATAGCACGAATGAGAGAATATAAAGATTGTGCCCATCTCGCACCGCTAGTTGGCTCTCAGTGAATTTGACAGAATCAGCTGTGTGTTGACGTCACAATTGAGGAAATTGTTGATGAAGTACAGTGATTGTCCAGTATATCGAATTTCTTTGCAACGAACTTTTAGAAATAACTAAAGCCTTTTTTAAATCCATCGTCCTCTAAAAGCGAACATTTGAAACAAATTTATTATATCTAATGAGCGCTACTTTGTTTATTTCTATAAACTGTGGGTTTTCACATTCGTTGATGATGAAGATAACAGCCTTAGGCTTAGGCTTTTGTACCTGAGTTACGAAAAAAAAACACTTGGTAGGTTAGTGAAACAAACAAAAAATTAGGAAAATGAAGCAGGGTTGCTTTTGCAGATAGCTCTTTTGCCACACGGCTACAAACGAACGGAAATATATGTAGATGCAAATACTGTTCGTTGCGATAGCGTCTTGCGTCTTCCGAAAAATAAATTGAATTTTTTCTACGAAATGAGCACGCCAATTGAATGGAAGAAGTTGACGCGATTTTGTCAACATCTCTCCAAAAACTCAATTTCTTGCAATAAATCAATTGACACATTTCATTTTGTAAAAATTGTACTTCGATAAAACGTAGTTTTCGATATAGCGCAAGACCTCCCGACGACGACTTCATTCGTGTTCGCAATTTTGGCATTTCACATTCGCCGTTGCGCCAATATTACGTCATACCAAAATTACTCTAAAAAATCCACTTTGATAGGAGCAATCAAGGCGAATTCATAAAAGGCGTTGTGATTAAAGCAGCTGATGTCTTCTTCTTCCATTATATTTGTATTTTTCCACTAATGGCTTCCATTGCTCCATTCTCTTTTATCGTGACATCCTTAAATTGAAAAAAATGTGTGCGTGTGTGTGTGCGTTATGAATTCGCCTCGGGCGCAAACTTCTAATCTATCATTCTTGCTTTCGTAGCAATTTAAAAAAAAAAACGCGAAAACGTGTTTCGAATTCTGCGCATAAAATGGCTAGCACAAGCTTCAGATTTACTTATTATAATTGTCTTCTGGGTGAAGCTGAAACAGAAAGCCTTGAATTATCAAAAATGTAAAAAAGGGCGATTTTAGTTTTTCTTTTGCCCACCGGGAAGTATTCATGCATCGAGCGTGTATGCAAGTATTTATTTATTTACAAATGCCATTGGGAAATCACACATGAATCCGGCGCGTGCATGAGAATTAATTTTATGTGAGACGGCGAAACAAACTATACATATTTGCTTGTACAAGTTTATACGCCGCCATTTAAACGTGAGTAATATTTCTGATTTAATTTTTATGCAGATCAAATATGAGGGGATTTTCAGCAAGTTGGTGAAAATAATTCCAGATATACATTAGGATTGAATGTGTATGAAATATCTATCATGATTTCCGAATGGTCTTATGATTCATATGTAACTTTATTTATTATATTTAGCAGAAAATGCAAAGAAAGTGAGAAAACGCAAAAGGGAGTCTTCTAGGTGGTGGCAGCCTAGGCGTTTTGGTGTATTCTCGCTTCTCAAATATTACAAAATCCTTTTGTACTAAGAAATCTTTACATTTGATTCTTTGCTTTTTTTTAATATTTATAGAATTAATAATAATAAAAAAATATTCGAGTATGGAATGATGTTTTAAAAATGTAAAAAATTACGCGCTATTGAATTTTTCGAAAAGAGTATTTTCTTTAATTAATAAATATTTGCGAAGCCGAAGCCCCAAAACCTCCCCACCCCCCTTAGAATAAATTTTAAGTAAAAAATGCATACCAAATGTAGATACCTCATTATATAAAATAGTTGCTTATTATAGAAAATTGATTATATGCAAAATGTTTGCAAGAATTTGGACCTCAAAGTACTAAACCAATTTTGATAATTATTTTTTAAATGAAACACTTGCGCAAAACAATAGGGTGGTATACTTATTTTTATTTTTTAATTTTTTTAAGAATATTGCATTAAATAGAATATTAGAGTGCATCACTCCCTTTTCAAAAATAAAAACCAATCACTGTTTTTCCATCGGTATCGTAAGACTCGTTATATATTATGAAATCTATTAAAATATTTCGCAATAATATTAACATTTAGATGAGCTAAACCGATTCGTAATTACTACTATTTTTGGGGGCTTTTTCTTATAAATAAAAGTAGTTTCTGAAAGAATGTTTTAAAAAAATACGTCTCAGTTTATAATACTGTTTAAGCTTAAAAGTTCCGCATAAAAAATATTTAAAAGTTTGTTCAACGGAATCATAATAATTAAATTTTTGTATGCGGTCTATGATCTTATCGAAACATTGTTTTAAGAAGAATTTGAATAACTCCTCCAAAATTGGAAGATATTTTCTCACCATTTTTGTTTTGTTTCCAAATAAACCCATTCTAGGTTCACATTTTTTTCGCAAATCTCATTATTTTAATTGAATAAAGTTTTATATAATTTTAAGCTAACACAAGTGATTAAAAAAAAAAATTAAAAGAATAAAAATATTGTTATTTATAACGAACTTAATTTTTGGAGACATTTTGAAATCAATTCAACTCATATAAATGTCAATATTTTTAAGCGGAAGTCTTAAAACATAATTTGTGGTGAGCCACCCTAATGTATGTATATATACTTTTTAAGTTGAGCCCAAGGTTCATTTAATAAATTTCTTCAGTACATAAATACATAAAATGTAATAGTGCTTGCTAGTTTGATAATAAAATAAGTTGAAAAATATAAGAAAATATTTTGTACACATTTATCAATTTAATTTATAAATAAAAAACTATATTTAAATTACTAGTTTTCAGAAATTTATATTTCGTACAAAAAACTATCTTTATGAATTTCCGATTAATAGTTTTTTTAACACTTTGAATTGTGATTTTTTTCTTTCTCACATATTTTTTTTAGAGCATAATGAACCATATTTTTGGTCTTAAACAAACAAAAAAAAATTAAAAAAAAAATTGGTTGGACTTTAAACCCACCCTAATGTACATATAACATTAAAATTACTAATATGATAGCCATAATGTATTAGTAAACATTATCGAGGCAAATATTTTGCTACGGTTCAGGCAAACTAAATTTGGCGGTCAATATTAAATATGACATAAAAACTACAGACATGTGTACCTGCAAATATTTGTATATGCAAATGATCATCAAATATTAACTATGTATCTATTAGAAGAGAGTAAAACTAATATGCTAAGCAAACAAATACATTTGTACTCACATATATACAATATATAGTGTTAAATAAATATTTGTGTACAATTTAGTTAATTTTCCATCCAATAACTTTCAAAAATTAACAACCATTTTTATTATCTACTACATAATAATGACTAATTTTATTTACAAATTAACTGTTCAGCTATTGTAGCTTATAAAAGAAGTATAATTCTTGGGCACAACAAATATACCTAAAAATATTTGAATAAAAAGGACACAATAAAAAATAGCGAAAAAATTATTTTTCTGTTGTGACCTTAATAAAATATAATGCGATAAATGTAAAATAAGAAGCCTAATAATGTCAACACAATTTTGGTTTTGGAAGAAAATCGTATACTGATTAATCGCACTAGCCGACAAAGGATTTGACCAATGGCGTATGTAAAATTTCCTGCTGAGTCCGAATTTGAATTTCTACTACTATTTTTACTAATACTACCACTAATTACTACCACAATTTTACTAATTTTTACTACTATTTTAATTATAATATAATTAATTACTTTTATTTTTATTAATGCCACTACTAAGTACTACTAACTACTATTACAAATAAATACTACTAACCACTGTTACTACTACTCCTATTGCCACAACTATTTCTACTACCACTAACGACTACTTCTACTACTACTCACAAATCTCAACTCTCTATCTCTTTGTAGAATCGACACAGATGTTTTACTTTTTGTACTAATTTCTACTACTATTTTTACCAACGCTGCTACTAATTACTACTACTATTGTACTAATTTCTAGTACTATTTTTACAAATTCTAATTACTGCTACTTTTTAGTAGTTTCTACTACAATTTTTACGAATACTAGTTACTACTACTATTTTACTAATTTATACTACTATTTTTAGTAATTGCCACAATATTTTTTACTAGCACTACTACTAATTACTACTACTATTTTTCTAAATGCTACTACTATTTTACTAATTCCTACTACTATTTTTAGTAATGACCACAACTATTTTTACAAGTACTACTATTAATTATTACTACTATTTTTCTAATCGCTACTACTATTTTATACTAATACTTCTACTATATTTACCAATGTTACTACTACTATTTAACTAATTTCTACTACTATTTTATACTAATGCTACCCCTAATTACTACTACTGTTTTGCTATCTTTACTTCTTATTACTACTACTATTTAACTAATTTCTACTACTATTTTTTACTAATGATGCCACTAATTACTACTACTATATTACTAACTTTACTACTTATTACTACTACTATTTTACTAATTTCTACTACTATTTTTATTAATGCCACCATAACACGTGTTTTTTGTTTTTTTTTTGTTTTTAAATTGGTCCAAAATAAAAAGAAGACTTATCTTCTTTCTAGATCTCAGAAAGTAAAAACTGTGCTTTATCTCAAAAACTGTTCAGCATTTATATAAATGTATTCCGCCTTCAGATTTATATTCGGCGGAACATTTTATATTACATTTAAAAAAAAACCGCACAGGTCGGACAATTTTCCAAATTTTTAAAGCCTGTCTTATTATTGAAATGAATATTTATCAATTGAATGAATTTTTTCATCAATGCATCAACTTTTAAAAATAAATTGGTAATATCCTAGCAAGAGTTATAATTTTACGGCAAGTGCTACCTCTAACAGCAGCAACCAAATTCAATCTAAATTTCTCATTAGTCCAAAAATCATTTGCAATGAACTGTTAAAAAAGTTTCCTTTTGAATATGTTTGCTTTCTAAAATGCCTAAATATTTCCACCCATCTTTTATCAATTTCAACGTGTTGGTTTCCCATTGTATAAATTGTTTATGTTTCGAATTTCTTCAAGCATACAACTGCTATCTATTTTAATAACAACCATTTTTTTTCTGATAAAAGCTGAACACAAATTTCTCTATCTGTCCAATTTGCTTGCGACGTAGTAAACAACTCGAATGAAAACAATTATTCTGTGATAAACATTTTTCTTATATCTGTATTTGATTTGCCCAAGTGCGACAACATTTTTTTGGTGCAAACTATTTTACTTTTAAATATCTTAAAAGTTGTTTGTCTTCATACGCGATAGTTCATATATCTTCAAATGCAAATATCAGAAGAGCAAATAACAAAAACGGGGTTTTTAAGGAGACCACTTTTCATGGCTTACAAAATGAGCGCGTTTGATCACCTTAAGCTTAACAGAAATCAAAGAACAGTTGATCAACTTATCAGAAGTTTGTATGCTAACCCAGCTAATCTTTTTATGCAGACTGAGAAAAAATATACCTATGTATATTGATTGAAGTGCAGAATACTCCGTAAAAAAAACCTCAAAACAGCAGGTCCTTTTATTCTTTTCCGTAGCAAATAATAAAATATACTCTAGTAATGTATTTAATGACTTCCGCTAAAATACATATGTTGGTTAAATGCACCGTTATTGGCCATCTGAATCGGTCTGAAAATTCTGCTAAAAATCTGATTATTTTGGAAATGTAGGCATGTTTATATTAAAACAGGCAAAGACAGGCCATTGAACTTTACCAGTAAACGAAATTTGATAGCCGTAAAACTAAACAAAAAAAAAAACACTTTGAAAAATCGTTGTTTTCTCAAGTATTCCCTAAAATAAAAATCTAGCCTCGAACTCAATAAATCACACCGGTTTCCAAATATATAAGGCCAAAATAATTAATATAGAAAAGTTTTTTCTTTTAGCGGTCGCCACTTGGCAGGCAAGGTCAAACCAGCGAGCATATTTCTGTATGATTACATTACGGTAACATTATCGACAATGATTACGATATCTGCAACGTCTATGATAACTATAATAACATGGTTAACGATAGCATAATCGCTTCGGATCAGAGACCGAAAAAAATAGTTATCTTGATATTTTCGGATAAAAAAAATATTGAATGAATTAGTTTTAAACAAAACTGGAATACATCGAACTAATCTTTATGCCACATGCTATGTAAACCTGACCTTATTTTTATTTAGAAGGTTTTTAGTCATTGCATTATCGTTATTTTGTGATTTTTATTTTTTCGATCAAATTCGTTCGATATTTTGTGATTTTTTTTTATTTTTTCGAACAAGTTTAATCGATATTTCATCGATAAAATTTTATCGATATTATGTGGTTTTTATTTTTTGAATGAAAAAAGATAGCGTTTCTTGGATTTAAAATTTTCCGATTTTATTTGATCGATATTTTGTGATTTTTATTTTTCGATTATAAAACATAAATTATATTATTGGTGTTGTTGATATTATTGTAATCGTCGACATTGTTTGCGTTAATTATGATCGAAAAAATTTTAAATCCAAGAGTAACGATTATTATTGATCAAAAAAATAAAAATCACAAAAATCCAATTTGATCGAAAATTTATTTCACAAAAATCGCAAAATCACAAAATATTGATTAAATTTGATAGAAAAAAATAAAAATCACAAAATTACAAAATAACGACAATGCAATAATTTAAAACGAAAAATGTTCTAAATAAAAATACATGATTAGAAAAATGTAAGCTCAAAAATAGTAATTATTTTTGATCGAAAAAATAAAAATCACAACATAACGATTAATAATGATTTGTTTTTTTTTTATTGTAACCGCTACGGTCCCTGTTTTAGATAGAGATAACAGTAGCACATCGATAGCGATAATCATGTTGTTAACGTTAAAGAATGCGTTTAATAGTGGGGAAAAGATGAGGGACCATTGTACACATTAAGAAAATTGATAATAAATAAATTTATTAACATTTTGTTAACAGTAATACCTCTATTGCTTACATTCTTACAGAAGCTTAATTTTCAAAACCCAACCTTTTGATATGTAGCCTCTCACCTAAACATAATTTTTTTTTATCAAACCCGACCGCCGTCCCGTAGCAGCGACACTTGGTTTTCAAAACATGCATAGTATTTTATCAATGCGGAAATGAGTTTGACATTTTTCAATGGCCAGTCATAAAACCAATTTCACGTTTTTTTGCTTGTTTTTTGCATTACACTTAACTTTTATCTAAACGTGCCACTGCTTGTGGTATTAATAATTTCTATGTATGTGTGTGTGTGTGTGTGTGAGTGAGTGTATTGCATCAGCATGTGTTAGTGCCAGCTGTTCATTGTGTTATCACCTCTGGTGCTTAACGGCGATGACACCATTTGCATTTTACCAGAAAAACTACGCCCTAGTTTCAAAGAGCAAAGTGTGCGGCCAAGGCGACCAAAGCGACCAAGGCGTCGAATGACGAGATAATGGATAAGAGTGCGCGCGTGAGGTAGCGCGTGCAAGCGCGGGCATATCTACATATGTGTGGTTATATGTATTGTGTAAGCGCGTGCAGGGTAAATACATACACACACACATATGTATGTACAATGTGCATACATACATAATATGTATGCGACCAGATGAATACACGTGTAGGGCAATTTTCTGTTAATTTCATACGCAAACACACAAGAAATGTAATCGAGGTGAATGCGCTATTTAAAGTTTTTATTTTTGTAGTTTTTTTTTTTAAGCAGACGAATTTAAAAGCTGAAACTGTTTGTTAATTAAAAAAATTAAAAATCGACAACATCAACACGCGCAGAGTAGTTGTACATACCTAGTTGGTAATTAATATAGAAATGAATCATACGCGACAGCGCGAAGCTAGAATTCCCCACCATTATTTTCAGACGCTGGCAAAAAACCCCAGAACGTCCTAAAGCAGCCAAATTTTTCACGAAGGCGAGTTCATTTAAGGTGGTGTTATAAGTACAACTACAAAATTCCCATGTATTTTGTTTTTGCTTCTGCGTAAGAGTTGTCAAAATTTAGATACAATTTGTTTTTGCTTTTACGGCTTTTGAAAACTCATACTAAAAAGCAAAAACAAAATACATGCAGTTGAATAAAAGAAAATGAAATCGGTTGCTATTACACCTTTTGTGAATTCGCCTTGTACAGCCCTATACTGAGTACTCCCGGGAGTTTTTTCCACGGGAAATTTGTTTCTAACGGGGACAAAAAAATCCTCCAACTTTAAATTCCGCCCCGGCGGAAGATTTTTCCCTGAAAAATGTTGTGAAGGAATTTCGAACTTCGAAACAGCTGACTGTTGCATTTCTGATAGTTCTCAATAAAGCACACCAATTGGAAATTTCTAATATTTGCCAAATAATTAAGTTTTTAAAACCTGAAAATGCATAGCATAAGCTTTCAGAACGGTAGTGAAAGAATTAGTTGCTGAAGAAGAGCAGCAATTTGTTATACAAAGAGTCGAATAACAAAATTTGTGGAATACTTCCAATCCGATGGAGTTGCCGCAATCTTTGTAAGTGTCATTTAAAATTTGCATTATATAATAGTGCAGTGACAAATTTGTTTCAGATTCGAAAAAATACTATCGAATTAACAAACCTGTATTTTCATATTTGGTAGTTTTGTCCACAACTTGCTATCAACCCGTTAAAAAAGAGTATACTGTACCTCCGGCCATTAAATTGAGCGGAGGCTAATGATTTTTAGCTAAGGGCGAATATCAAGCAGGAGTAGCGAGGGACTCCAACGTCACTTTAGTTCTTAGTGTCCTTTTAATAATTTTTTGTAAAAATATAGTGGAATAAAAATAAAGAGCATAAGCTATATAAATAAAAGATTTTAACTTTTGTATACGTATTTTTTTTTTTTAATTTCAAGGTATGCAGTTTTGTAGTCCATTTAATTTTAATAAAGATTAAGTTTCAAATGACTAAAACTTCGCGCTGATTTTTGATATTTGTTTTTGTTTTGTTGACGGCGCCAGACATTTCCTTCCATACAAAAGTCAATTTTATTGATGTTTATGTTCGTTTGTTATTTTCGACCTTTAAATAAACGCGTAAGTCTTAAAAAGCGAATTACTTATATTTTTGTTTCAACTCCCGTTAAAATATTTAACGAATTTTTTTCTGCCAAAATAACTCAAGCAATTCTCCCTTAATTTTTTACATTCGTGATGCCTACCTATTGCCCTGAATACATTTACTCTTTTTCGAAGTTCGTTTGTGAAATGAGGAAAAGAAAAAGAGAAAAAGTCCTCCTGAAATTTCTATTCAGAAAAGACGGAATGAGAAAAGAGAGAAAACTCCCGAGGAGTTTCCATTCCGAATCGGGCTGATAAAATGATAGCATCCTAAAATTCACTGGGTTGTTTTGTTTACGTACACAAAATACATGAGCACTACTGGGCGAAATAAGATTTTGACATTTCATTCGCTAAATGACACAAACAAAATACAAGGGCGAATTTAGATTTTGACATTTCACTCGCAAAATGACATAAACAAAATAGACAACGGGTTGGCTTTGTTTATCTTGCTCTCACCTTCTATGGATGCACATTGATTTTAACTTTCCCCAGGCATTCAGCTGTTTCGAACTTAGTTACATAGTTCGAACTTTGGTCTGGTGGACTTGAATATGGCAAGTAAGTAATCGATAACCCTTAGACGTTTTAATTTGCATAGAATTTAAAGGATAAAATGAACAGAAACTTTTGATAACAAAATATGTTGATGTAGGTCCACCATACAATAAACTAAATAAAAAGATTTGAAATAAGAAAATATATTCTCAGCAGATTCACATATTTTTAATTGATTGGCTGAAAATTCTTCTCTACACTTCTAAGTCTTTTCGGTGAATGCACTGAAAGTGTTGAGCAGTGTAGAACATCATCGGACAAAGCTCAAAGCAAGAAAAACGGTGCAATTTATCTTTATCTTTATAAAATGAATCAAATCATGGCATCCCTTTTGGGGGTTTCGCTTTTCGAACAATGTTACAAATGTCACGCAAGCCACAGCTGTTTATGTGGCATCGTTTTAACGACTGTGAAACCTGAACAACTTCGAAAACCACAACACGTGAAAATACTGGTATGGAGCTCTAGCTTGAGTGCGTGCCGGAATAAACGCGCGTTTTCAGAGCGCTACGTAAGCAACAAAATTTATGGTGACTAATTTCTTTTGTTATCAATTTTTGCCATGTTTTTGACATTGAAGATCTGTCGTACTTTTTTGGCAAAAATATTTTTCATACTGCAACAAAATTGATATTTTTAATTAAAGCTTAAAAATTTGTCCTTGAAATTAAAGTAAAATTTAATACAAGTTTTCATCAAGGCGAATTTATAGAAGGTGATGGCAAAAGTGCAGCTGATTTGATTTTTTTCATTCACCTACATGTTTTGTTTTTGCTTTTGCGTATGAGCTTTCAAAAGCCGTAAAAGCAAAAACAAAATGTATTTAAATTTTGACAACTCTTACGCAGATACAAAAACAAAATACATAGGAATTTTGTAGTTGTATTTA
The DNA here is from genome assembly GCA_951828415.1 of Anomoia purmunda. Lineage (NCBI taxonomy): Eukaryota > Metazoa > Arthropoda > Insecta > Diptera > Tephritidae > Anomoia > Anomoia purmunda. The sequence goes on from OX639993.1 coordinate 25,135,107, forward strand.
TAACACCACCTTGTATAGATTCGCCTTGGTTATAATTCTCATTTAATTTTTTTCTGTTTCATAAACTCTTGAATCTGGCAGAAAGAAATTAAAAATTTTTGAAGCAAACAAAAATGATTGAATTTTCATTTAATTTTTAAACTTTAAATCAGAATTTCTCAAAAATTTTTACGTATGCAATTTTGTAACCTATTAAATTTTAGTGCAACAAAAATCCATAGCTAAAATTTTCGCAGTTCAGTTTTCTTATTGACGATGTTGCGAATTTTCTTCCATATACAAAATTCCCTACACACATACGTAACATAGAAAAAATAAACAAGCAAAAAGTATATATAGTCATGTGCAAAAAATAAGAACTGCACATATTCACCAGTTTTGGCTATTTCTCCTTTGTTTGTTTTAAGTAAATTTTTATTATAAAACTCTTGCTCATTATATAATAAGCACCATGCAAACTTACATTTTAAATATTCCAGAAAATGTAGAAAACATAAAAAAATGTACAACAACAACAAACTGCTTATTCAGAATTTTTAGCATAATACAGGGCAACTTTGAAGTTGCTAAAAATCCCGCAAATTTTTGCTAAAGTCGAACACACTTTGTTCTACTAGAATTTAAGATTAGGAAGGTTGTGCGCATTGCCAAAAACTCACCATATGTTTACTTTTATCGCCCATTGTATGTGCGTACATATGTATGTGGCCTGCGTTATCAGCGTCATCGATGACTACGACGAGTGTGTTGGTTCGCTTGTGGGGGAATATGACGGCACGTGTAGACAAACTGAATCTAATATTTATTATCAAAGCTTTTTATGATCACCTGGTTAACTGTTATTGTTTTTTTTGTGACTTTTATTTTTATTATTTATTAAATTCGCTTGTGGTATATTTTGTTGTTGCCGTTATTACTCATGCTCGTGGTCATGAAATATGGAGTTGTATAGTAGGTTTTTGTTTCGTCGAGGAAGAAGCATCAATAAACAAAACCCTAAGTGTGTTAGTATATGACTTTAATCTGAGTTAAACCGCCTACCGTCTGCGTTTCATGTCATTCTACCATTAAGTATTTCGTCGGAGGTGGTTTGAAAATCTCCATTCGCTAGGATGTCCGGTCGATGGATTTCACCTTGGGCAGGTTTATGAGTTGATTCCAAGGTGGGTTCCGCTTCTCATACTACTCGTAACTATTTAATTTCTAATCAAACTCATCGCACACTTCTCCCTTAATTCTATTCGTTTCTCTCTACTGGTCTATAGTTTACGAATCTCGCGAGATTCTGGTTTATGTCAGACAATGATTTAGTCTGGTGCATTCCAGTAGAGTGTCGGTAAGGAGACCTCCTATACTGATGAACCTAAAGCGGATGTAGACCAATTGAAGGGGAAGAAACTCAACCATTCCCATCATTCATGGTTCATTCCTTACAATGTTTACCATGTCTATGATGGTTGAGATACATCCTGAAAAGGAGAGAGCATAGCAGTCCAAAGAGCAGAGAGACTTTCTCGTTAGCTATCTATGGAAGACTATTGGTGAGTCGAAAGGCAAAGCACACTTCGAGGGGATGCGCGTAGAGGACGGTGGCTCTAATATACAGTGGTCTGAGAATGCCTAATCAAAATGGTAGCAAATTCGTTCTAAAAGACGGAAGCAACCACAGGATGGTGAGAGCAGAACGAGGAGTTGAGTATAAGTCGAGTACATTTGTACTCCTTTACCAGAAAATAGGCAACTTCAGTAACGATTTTCTGGTGACGAAGGTATAGTCGTGGGTTCTTCGAACTCGATACGAAGACCATGGGAAAGGTAAGCCCACGGTGCAGATGCATGAGTTCGACATCAGTAGCAGCTCTTTATGCTTTATAAGACATGCTATCCCTGGATCCAAAGAGCCAATAGAAAAAAGATGAGAGCTCCGGATACACATAATTATTTCAAAGGTTTTAATGCGATTTTCCTTTGATTTTGGCTCCGAACAGTTTGGAGATCTCTTTTAGTAAAAAGTTGACCGTTAGATTTCCTAGAAGATAACAATAGCCGAGGCTGAACTCTGTTTCGAAATGGAATAAGCGGGCACTTATGTATATAATTGAGGCGATATTGCGGCGTGCAAGGTAACAAACTGGCTGACGAATTGACTAACTGCTGTTATTTTCAGTCTGATAAATGTCTGACCAATGGTAGCAATGGCTGTCAGATATATCAGAAATGTCAGGAACCAGACCGATTTCAACCGTTGGAGAAATTGGAAAAGACACCTGAAAAAGAACCGAAAGCTTCCTAAAAAGGGCGGACAGGAATATGGAAGGTGAGGGAGAAACTCCGATTCCTCCTTAAACAGAAAAGGAAATAGTTACGTGCCCTGGGGGGTTCAGACAATCCCTGGGACTGCCTTATGGCCACAATAGGCATAATCGATGGCCCAATGCGCACATCTTGCCTGGAGAATGAAGATAGGACAGAAAATCTCCACTATATCTATCATGCTTTTGTTAACTATACTAAGATGGAGTAGATATAGTATTGTAGATTGGGTTAGATATATTGAGATTGGAAAACATTCAATATCTATTCCTCGATAAGCTTCTGAGGTTCATCAAAGAGTCTGGCACATGTGTGGAGAAGAAATTGAGTCAAAGCTTCCTCTGTTTCACTATTCTATTTCTATTTATACTCCCCGGTCTTCAGTGCAATGGACAGCTAAGCCTGGGAGCTAGGAAACCCTTGGCAACTACCATTCCTATGGGATGAGCAACAACTTTCAAAGCATAAAAGTAAAATACGAAAGTGTGCCTTAAAATAAATGATTGCTGTTTATTTCTCGAAGTACACCGCCATCGCATGCTCGATGCCAGATGCCATTAGTAGTTAACGGAATGCACAGACACACAAACATATTTGGTGGATGAAACGAACATAACTGGCCAATTTAGTGCCGCTCAACTGCACTTAAAATGAAAATCATTTAGTTATGTCTCACATAATAGCGTCGTGCAAATTGGCCTTGCTGCTGCGCTCGAAATTGCGCGCACATCAAAAACGCCCGCAGCGAATCGATTTTAAAGCGGCGCCTCTGCGCGTCACCTCGGCGCGCTTCACGTGGCCACCTAATTGTGCCCAGAAGGACCTTCGAACATTGCAGTGTGACAGCTACTACAAAAATGTAAAATTTAATTTACCTCATCACCAATGTCTGTTTGCACGACTGGATCGATGTATGTGCGTACGTATGTATATATGCGTGTGTGATAGGGCGATAGGGTTTCCACCGGAATTATGAAACTTATTATATTTTAAGGCTTCCACCAAAATATATGTGCCGATTTGAAATTACCCCCAAAATGGGAGTTTTTATTAGTAAAAATAGTTTTTTTGAATTTAAAGTATTATATGATACACAGTTTAAATTTAGAAGGTGCATAAAAATAATTTTTTTTTTTTTTAAACATTGGGTCGTAAATGGGCTTATTTGCAATAAATAAAAAAAACAGCGAGGAAATACCAGGCATGTGATGATTATAATTTTTATAAAAAAATAATGATATATTCGATATATTGGGATTCTGATTTTTTCGATCACATTTGATCGATATATTGTGATCTTGTTTTTTCGATTCAGTTCAATCGTTATTTTTAAACTTTTCGATCAAATATAATCGCAAATCTCGGATATAAATTTTTCTGATCATATTTGATCGATATTTTGTTTCGATAATAAACGCAGACAATAACAGTTACGGCTTCAATAATACAATTTATGTTTTATAATCGAAAAAGTAAAATATCGAGTAAATACGAATAAAGATTATTTTTTATCGAAAAAATAAAAATCACAAAATATCGATAAAATTTAATCGAAAAAGTAAGAATTAAAAAATTCGATCAAACTTGATCGAAAAAATAACGAAAGTAAATAATTCAATGATTTAAAACAAAAAGTCTTCTAAATGAAAGTATACTCGATACACTCGAGTTTTGTTTTTATTGAATTCTTTCCAACAATTTTTTATCCGAAAAAATCAAAATAACGATTTTTGTCGATCCCTGGAAAATATCTTTTCACTGATAACTTATAATTCTAATAGGTCAATAAGGCAAAAAAACACCATCAAAATCTCATTATTATGATTCCGTATGATCAGAGTTGATATTTTTGGGTTTTGTTTTTAACCCTTTTTGTTAATAAAGAATTCTATTTTTTGAGGTATTTTCAAATCGTCCCAGCTAACGTAAAACTTAATATTTTTTCAAAATATTTTAGTTCATGTCTTAAAAGATAAAGCATTTTATAATTTATTACCGATTCTTTTTTTTTAAATGCGGAGTGGTTCACCCTAATATGCAATCATATGACGGTCGCGCAAATTCCTAAATTTCGGAATTAATTACTTTGCCCGCCCAAAGCCGTCACTAAGCCAAAGGGGTTATTTAATTATTTTAATTTGCTCCTAAATATTAATTGTAAAACATCTGTTGGCGCGTTTCACCTTTTATTTCAGCCGCCGCCAGTCTGTCGGCATTGCTAATTAACGCCTTGTGTACGCGTGTGGCTTCAACTGTCGTCAATTTGGGTTTTCATTTGTATGCTCATCCCTTGTTGCTTTCGTTTGTTTTTGTTGCCACGAGCGTGAAGTTTCGCATTAAATTCAAATGTTAAATGTAACGAGACAAATATAGCGCTTTCAATGGGTCGAGAGGTTTCACAGGCCTTTCGTGCTTTTAGATTTCATACAATGAAATGTTATGACATTGATTGATTTGGTAACAGTTTTTGGCTCCTTGCAATAAAAATTAATTATTTCTATATTAACTTTTTTATTTAAGGCCTTCATAGTCTTTGTTTAGTAATTTTAGTAGTAATTGCATTCAATGTGTTTCCGCAGATTTAGATGTCTTTGAGATCCCATGTTCCGTGTTCATGTTAAATTTCTTTTTGCCCTTTCATTGCGTAAATTTTTTCTTCATTTATGTAGTTACTGAATTATTGAGTTCCATTATTTTTAATGTAAGTATAATTTTTGTATCTATTATTTTGCTTGCATGAAAAATTGTATTCCAAAGTAAATATGTATCGATATTGGAAATAAAATATGCATCTCTTCGATTTATCGTTCAAATCAACGATCGGACAGCGAAATATCGATATTCAGATCAATCGAGATCATATCGAATATTCAAAGTCTTGAAAGACTTTTATTTGAAGATTTAAATTATAAAAGAGGTTGCATAATACTAATGGAAAACCCATTTATAATATAAGACTCAAAACTAAAGTCATTGCAGATTTTACAAAAACGAACACTCCAACTCACATACAACTTCCTGGAGTTGCTAAAGCAACCCTGTTAGAATTTTTTCATGAAACATACGTTTATGTATTTAGTGCTTTTTATTTAAAAATGCAAAACAATTGTGCCGGCAAATTGTTGGTTGATTTGATAATGTATTTAAAGATACTATTTATCGCTATCGATACTCTGTCGGAAGAAGCAATCAAAAACTGAAAAATAGTTATCGATGACTTAAAAATATTTTTGTCATGCGCAATGACAGTAGGATTTACAACAAACCCCATCATTTTGACTTAACGTTCACCAAGCGAATTCAATCAGCTGCTTGTTCAACTTCACCTTATATGAATTCGCCTTGAATTTTACATTTCATACGCAGATTCCAAGGCCTAGTCAGTTAGGAGTTGACAATATTAACAGCGAATTCATTCACAACGCTTTCATGAATTTGATTTTTGGTTTTTGGCATGACAATTGTCAAAGCTAATCTCCGGCGAATTTGTTGCGCGAATTGAGAATAAAGAAAATAAACAAATTTTCAGTGATGAGCAAGGGTTTACATGATACATTTTTTTGTTAATTTTATATACAAATACAGTTCACACTATATCAAAAATCAAGGCGGATCCATAGAATCCGTTGCGTATTTTACATGGCGAATTCATACCGGCGATAATCGGTTAAAACTACAACAAATACATAGTTTTGACATTCACTCCTGCAAGCGATTTCACTCAGCTGCTTGCTCAATCCATTTTATATGAATTCGTCTTGACATTTTCTTTGCGCAATTTTGTGAAAATCTGAATTCGCCCAGCATTGCTCAGGTATTTTGTTTGTGTGCGAATTGGGAAATAAGAACGAGCATTCAGCTTACTAAATGCTGTAACCATATATGAATTCGCTTCGTAAAAACCCTGTAAATTAATTTGAAACATTAATAAAAAATGTATGAAAAAAATGTTCATAAAAATTTTAAAATTTTTTAGAAAAGTTTTTTTTAAATTTTTGTATAAAAAGTTTCTAAGGCCAACATTAAAAAAAATGATTATAAATTAACGATAGTTTCTAACCACTTCAAACTTCCACTGTATTATAATAAAATTAAATGGGCTATAAACCTACATACTCGAAAAATGTCTAAACATTTTTTATAAATACCTAGTGATTTACATAGTTTTTGTTGTAGTATAAACAATAGTTTTATATAAAATTAACAACAAAAATGTATAATGAAAAACCTTGCTAATATTGTAAAAAGGTCACCACCACTCGACCGGTTTTGCTCGCCAGTGTAAACCACTTGTTATTTGCCAAATCGAAAGTTTTATTGTAAACAATTATTAATTTTTACAATCCCTACACAAAGACAAGGCTAATTTTTAAATGAAAACATCAAATCAGCTGTTCTTCGAATAAAAAAATTAAATGAGTTGTTTTAAAATAAATTTAATGAATTTGCTTTGATGGACGACTTAAGCAGTTTTTCTCACTTATAACTATTTTAAAAATGCTTTTATAATTCTTACTTAACTTTTTATGACTTTTTTACATATTCAACATCAAATAATTTTTATTCTTTATCTTTGATACAAATTTTTGCTTACTTTTATGACAGTTGTTGTTATTGAATTTCCTGATTCTGCTTGCGAGGGTACCTGGTGAACTTCCAAATATTTTTTATTAGCACGTTACTAAAAAACGTGGCAAAATTACCATTAGGTGCTGACGTGAAAGGGTTAAGGTGTTCAACAAAAATATGCCCACACTCAAAGTATCTAACATTCATAAATTTTACTACATTAAAATTAAATAGGTTTCACAATATTTTTTTTGCAACGAGTTGAGTGACAAGTATCATTTTTTCTAGCGTGCTACTGTTCACAACTTTGTACGGGAAAACAAATACGTTCGATCAAATGTTTACGTTAATACGCGCTTCAATATTTAACCCGCCTATTTACAAACAAAGATACTAACTAGCACATTCAATTATATACACATATATACATATATACATATATATATTTGTTAACATTGTTTATCTTTCTGTTCATCTACGGACGTACGTAAATTTAATTAAATTAAATTCATCATGCGATACAAATATCGGAATTAAACATTGACCCGTGTACGGGTGGCTTAATGCCAATAATTTTGAAATGCATTATGTGAAACAATTGCGATTGCGATTAGACAACAAATGGAATAGTTTTGTTTCTCAGAAGCAAAAAAAAACAAAAAAAAATGGAGGAGTAATAACCAATAATCGCTAGTTTATGCAAAAAACAAGGGTGGGTTTAAGGGAGCGGCGGAACGTAAAATTTTCCACCGTGCTATGCTGTAGAATTTGCTTAACTTCTTTTTGAATAACCCATTGGTTATTATTGATTTTAAAAACTAACATTTGATAAGCAAGAGTTGTGTGTTGGGATTAAAATACCTCGAAATTAGGATATACAAATAAAATATTACATATAAATTGTTGTTTAATCCATCTAACTGTTTCTTATTTTTCAATATTTGCAATATTTCAATATTTGCAATATTTCAATATTTTTTTTTGCAAATTGTAATTATAATACCCTACAGCGAAAGTTTTAATAGTCTATCTCATATTATCCAGCCATCAAGCCATCGAAAATTATTGCCAAATATAAACACCACTAACTGTATTTGTTCATTGAAATATACTGGTTTTCTATTTCGTATATGTATATCCTAAAGCAGAACAAGTTTTAAGCAATCTTTAAAAAATGCCCAAGTTTCGCCTTTCAATTTTTGCAAAAATATTTTGTGTTTTATATTTTCATTTCTGTTGGCTAAGAGGTGAGGTGAAATAAATTTCAGTTATTTTTCTTTGGAAATAAAATATAACGTAAAGAATAAAGCGAATTTATATCAGGTGGTGTCTAGTGCCTTTCAACAAAATGTATTTGTTTTTGCTGAAAGTCGTAAAGCAAAAACAAAATACAAGTAATTGACATTTCTAGCCGTGAGACCAAATCGCTCAGCTGTTCATTCAACTCAACCTTGTATGAATTCACCATGGAAACGAAATAAAAAAATGAAAATATGGAATACGCAAATTTCTATACAATTAAATTAGTTTTGTTTCCATCACTTGGAACTTATTTCATAATTAAATAGCACACGAGACATTCAACGTGAACTCCGCCAGCTCTGATAGGTCGAAGCTGGACGGAAAGGTTGGAGAGGTCTTCTTCTGCAAGGAGCTCTTCCTCAGTCAGAAATTTAGGCTTTCAGACTACTGTAGAGTGTTTCAGGCGAAGGTAGCCGCAATCAAGGAGGCAGCCGATCTCCGACCCACCATTGTAATACCCTTTAGATGAGTAAAAAACTATTCTGATAGTCAGGCTGCAATAAAAACCTTAGAATCTTTGATGGTCAGGTCGAAACTGGTCGTGGAGTGTCTGAATTCTCTCTCACCCATCTCTGAATACTTTCAAATCGAGCGGATTAGGGTGCCGTGCTATAGCGATATTGCAGGAAACTATATGGCTTATGAGCTCGCTCGGCAGGTCACCCTTGAAGTCATTACTTCAAGTAGGGAGAGGGCGGGAGCTCCTCTCTAATTCTATTGGACATATAGGCTCTATCTCCGCTCAGCGAGCGAGGGGCAAAAAATACCACGACATGCGAAATTTCAAAGACTTCCTCGCCAGTGGTGAACCGTGGGCGTTCGAAGGAGATCTGCAGTCGCTAACAAACTCTCGATCTTCGTAGAAGTTCTGACCGGACATTGTATGATGGGTCTTCATGCGGTTGGGTTAAATATATAGTCTCTGACCCACGTAGCTGCGTAGAAGAAGGCGTGGTAGAATCATCTGTTCATTTTCTAGTCAGCTGTTCTGCCTATGCGAGGTTGAGGTTCAGGTCTTACGCTCCTACTTCATTAACAACACAGAAGAGCTCTGGGAGTGAAAATCAGCAGCATGTGGGACTTCATTTTGGGTAGGCAGCATTTCTCCAGTTAAACATTTTGATTACAATTTAAGAGTTGGACTGAGAGGATCCATGAACTAAGCTTGTATTGTGACCACAGCTTCAATTCTATAAATGTAATTAGCCATCTTACATCCTTTTCAACCGATGAGGGATCGAAGGTCAAAATATTTAGATAAAGAAAAGCCATCTGTGCGATAACTTAAGGGAAATATTTCAACCCAAAAGTTTACGGGCAGTTATCATTCTTAACGAGGTCTTGTCGAGAGATTCATTTCATTAGAGATCTATGAGTTTCAATTCAATTTAATTTCAAAAATGTTCAAACATCAATACGAATTGTAATCAATCAGATATGAAAGATAAATCCGAAGAAGATCAACATATGTACATATAAGCCGCATGGTGGATATTTAAAAAAAAAGTTCAAAAGTAGGCCAAAGCTCAAAGTGAAACAAAGCCAAAATTAAAAAAAAACAGCGAAATTAATTGTCATTTCTTGGGAATGTATGTAAACTCCTGCCATTGACTATTAAATGAATGTATGTACTTTGAGGTGATAAATGTCGCAACGCATGTGGCTCATTTGCGTTGCATGGTTTGCGTTGATGATACTCGTAAAACTGAATGGCGACGAGTGTGAAAACGTGGCAACAACAATATCAGCAATAATAGCAAACACAGTAATAGAAATGAAAATATGTATATATCATATGTACATAAGTATGTATACATACTTATATATAGAAAGAGTATTATGGTATAAAATATAACCTACAATAGATATTCGCTAACGAGAAATGAAAACAACTAAAGACAACTGACAACCAACGCTATCGATACACCATAGATACATACTACATACTTCTATATATATGCACTTTGTATGTTTGTATGTATGTATGTTTGTATGTATGTATGTTTGTATGTTTGTTTGCGTGTATGCATATCGTATATTTAACAATGGAACGCAACACAATGTTGTGAATTCCATTAACGACTCGCACGTGTCATCGGGATGACTTAATTGCTCAACCGCTGTACTCGATTGTCAATGGTGGAATTTACTTATACTCGTACAATGTTGTACATTAGGGTGATCGTTATTTACCGAGCTGATGTTTTCTTTACATATGTCGCATGGAAAGATTTTGCTTAAATATTGTTCATGTGTTATGTGAAAACCGTAAAAAAAACGAACAAAAATTTATGATTGGATATAAAAATGCCCGAAATTTTTATCGAAATATTTGTTTAAAGTTTTGATGACAATTTTTTAAAATTTACTGTTTTTTTTTAATGTTATGCAAAATTTGAATTTTAAACTTAGTTACAAAAATTTAAATTTGAACTTATATGGCTTAGAATGATCTATGTTTTAAAAAAAAATGAGCAAAAACCGTTTCAGCATAAAAAGATTTTTAAAGTCAATGGCAAAATAAATTTTTTTTGTACCTAAAATTTTTATGAAAATATTTGTTTGAAATTTTGATCAGAATTTTTTGAAATTTGCTTAACTTTTTTTTTTTCAAAGCTATACGAAGTTTAAAATTTAAACTTATTTGTATGGTTTTTGTTGTAAAATGAGTTACGTTTTTAAAAAAAATTAACAAAAAAGTTCTAGCATGAAGGCATGAATTTACCTTGAAATCAGTGGGAAAATAAATTTATTGTACCCGACATTTTCATTAAAATATTTTTTTTGAAATTGTGATGACAAATTTTAAAAATTTGTTGAATTTTTTTTAATGTTACACAATGTTTGAAATTTGTACTCATATGAATTTTATTGTAGAATGAGTAATGTTTTCCTAAAAAAACACCAAAAAAGTTTTAGTATGAAGGGATTATTTTATGTTTAAAACAGTGGGAAAAGAAAATTTTTTGTACCCGAAATTTTTATGAAAATATTTGTTTGAATTGTTGATGAAAGTTTTTTAAAATTTGCTATTTTTTTTAATGGTATACGAAGTTTGAAATTTGAACTTATATGACTTTTGTTGTAAAATTAATAATATTTTCATAAAAAAAATTAACAAAAAAGTTTTGGGATGGTGAGATTATCTTACTTTGAAATCAGTTGGAAAATACATTTTTTTTGTAGAAATGTTTTAAAATCGTTAAAATAATATAAAATAAAATTTTTTTGTATACATCATCAATAAGGGAAATTCTGTGGCATATTTATTTTAAAATTAATATTTAATACTTATATATTTCATTTTTTTTTATAAAACCAATAATGGAAAATGTATTGAAAGTGGCTATACTTCACTACTTATTATATAAAATTGATTTATCGATAGGGTTTGGTAATGATTTGGTTCCCAAAGTACTGAGAACTGATTCTAAAAAATACTTTCCATTTTAAACTAAACATTTGGTGAATATTTTGAAAAAAAAACGTCTGTATTGGTTTTCCATCGGAATTATAAAATTCTTTACCTTAGGACATCAACCAAAATATTTCGGAATAATTTTGAAATTTAGATGAGCATAGCCGCTTTGAATTTACATCCATTTTTGGGTTTTTTTTTATAAAAAAAAAAAAAGTTTTTTTAAAATATTAAAAATACAATCGCAAATCAAAAAACAATATAAGGTTTTAAATTCTGCATAAGAAATAATTAAAAATTTGCTCAAACGAATTATAGTAATGCACACCCTAATGTACATACATACATATGTATATTATTTTCATTTCAACCCAAGTGTTTTTTTTTTTGATAAATTGTTTTAGTACACAATTACATAAATATAATGAGTTGTATTTGTTGAGGCGTACCAAAGTTCGCCGGATATTTGCCAATAATTAATATTATTGTGATCAAAAATTGTTTAAAGAGACGATACTTGCAATTTGATAGACACCTTATCAACAGTTTATCCTTATGCGACGTTATATATTGGTAATAAGAAAAGTATTTAAAATAATTGAATAATAATAATAATAATAAATAGAATGCACTAGATTTTCACCCAAATATTCCATAAAAAAAATATAATTTAAAATAAAAAAAAAAAAGATTTGCGTTTTTCCATGTACTAAAATACTAGAGGAGTTCGAGTATGAGCATTTCAAAATGCTGATTTTCCAGTGCTCTTTTAGACTACCCTAATGTACATACGTGTACACATTTGCATACCTACATATACATATATTTGCTAATGGCGCTTTAGTAAAAATGTTGGTTAGTGTAATAAAAAATTCCGTTAGGTGGGGGTTTAGTCATAAATAACATAATTTGAGGAAATGACGATAACCTACATACATACATACATCGCGCGTTTCGCGAAGAGTGACATGCTTCCGAAAATCAAGAGCTCGTAATAACTGGCTTTAAAGTTTTAAATTTACATATTTTACTAATAGATGCAAAAGAGACTAACAGAGTCCAAAAGTCACTGTACAAAACTGTCTGGGTATTGGAGCAAAGTAAAAAAGCTATTTCTTTGTTTTTTTCGAAGTTAGTCTCTGAAATCGAGATATGTGGTTTTGCTAAAAAATTATTACACATTATAATTTTTTTATATTACAGAGGTATACTTTAATTATACATTAATAAAATAAAAATATGTATAAGCAAATTAGGCCACCGGCATCTTAGACTATGGACCGGTGCAAAAAGTTCTGCAAATTAAAAAAACGCTTTTTGAGTGCATACAATAGGTTTGTTTGAATTTTTGTTTTTATTAATATAAAGATAAATATTTGTACTGATGATAGGACAATAAGTTATTCCCAATTACTCTTTGGTGTTCGTATGCGCGAGCTTTTCTTGAGAGGCCCGTCATCAAGTTTTGGATGACCAGCTTGCCCACTTTTAGCGATGCTATCCGCCACATTCTCTTTATTTCTGTAACTATTTTGGTTGGCTTCCCAACTGTCAAAAGTCAGGCTTTTATCACAGCCCAATTTCGCTCAATTGGTCGGTTGGTGGTTGTTTGGAGGTTTCAAGTCTTTTCTTATGCAATGCACATTGTTATCTTCGAGCCACTTTGGGGTGACATTAGCGTAGCAAAATCCGGCAAGAAAAATTGATTGAACCATTACGATGACGTAGGAAGGACAGGAGATGCTTTTGAATTCACTCCTTTATGCAAATTTTAGAGTTGATGGTTTCCTATATTGCAGAATGGCGTTTTTTCTCCATAAATGTCTTGCCTCATTAGAACTTTTCTGCCAAACTTTTCTATCTGGCTGGCTTTTAACGATTTAGAAATATCTTCTCCAGATAGCAAGCAGGAAAATTGGTTACCCGGCATAAGCTTTTCTCGCCCTTAATTCATTTCTCTTCTTAATTTGAGTGACTTGATTTTGTGTGGTTTTAGCTTTTTTTTGCGACATCTCTTGTCGATATGGGGTGGTTCTTCCTAATTATGGCTACCACTTTCTTCTCCAACTGAACGGCGGCCACTTCTCGTCTTTTCCTTCACTGACCCACCTTCCTTAATGTGCAGAACGTGTCGTAAAATGATCCACTGAGTTTCATCAACCTTCTGTAACTAATATTGGGGTTATTCGTCCCACGGTAAACAATTTTTTTGCGCAGCTTTATGTTCATATTCATTTTTTTCTTTGTTGATGTCTTGAATGCAGAAACTAATTAAGTTTCAAAAATTTAATTAAACACCAATTTGAAAACAAGCTTTTCAAAGCCTACTATGTTATTACTAAAAAATTTTCAGCGATTTTAAAATTTGCGAAACTTTCAGTACCGGTCCTGACTTGTTTGAGTTATAATCGAGAGTTAACACAAATATCTATTTGTTTTACAAAGAAATTTTTCGAATTATTTTATGTTATCACTTGTTTTGTTTACCAGAAGATGCATCACGGTAGGATTGGTCTATTCTCGGCAAGTTAGTAGTACGGTGACTCGCTAACTTTTAACGAACCGACAATCGCAATTTTTGTCTACAATATTGGTCGTTTGCACTACCGATTGTGTGATTCATTAACTAATTTTTAACGATATTTATCGAACATCTTAATGGATTTATTCAAAATATTAACGTGTGGCATCTTTGTCAAACTAAATGTCAATATGGACGAAAAACAGAAATAGGAATAGAAAAAAAGCAACAAATGAATAGTTGCTAAGCAAACTATTAAATTTCACTACAGGGTCTCCGCAAACAGCCGGGTGTGATGACTCTTTAACACGCGCATGTTATTAGATAATGAAATTAGCACTTTCCGTCTGTGTTGTCTACAGAATTTCCGATGAATTACATTCATGATATACAAAAAAAAAAAAAACAAAAAATCGCCATGTAGTACTCAGCACGCAAACATAGCGCGCCAGAATGTGTTTTGCGAAAATTATGTACAATGGTTTGTGGCGTGTGTATTAGTTGTGTTTGCGTTTAATACTTTTTTCGGAAATACCAACGCACTAGCAATGGAAAATTATTATTCCTGTACTTTCGGCGCACACGCACCTATAATGTGCTCGCACAAAACAGATTTGCCAAATATACTAGTAGGCCGCGTATGATAAGTCAATCAATAAAGCAGTAAATTTTAATCTACATACAAATTTTGATTGCACAGTGCAGTAAGTATTTGAGTTTTGTGCTATATTTCGAAGTGGTTACTTTTAAAGGTAATGCATGCCTTTGAGGTTATGTTTCTCGTAAGTCATTCCACAGGCTCGAAAATGTCGACAACTAAGGCCACTAAGTGTAACAAAATCAAGTTAATTTGTTAAAAAGCGTCAGTAACAATTCAAGGTTGAAGATAATGTCGATTGTCGAAAAGCCTGACAGCGGTTTGACGAAAACTACTCAAAAACTAAAGATCGAGACATTACAAAAAAATCCTATTCTTCTGCCGGTATTCTGGAACTCAGTCTCAAGCCTCAAGTCACTAAATTTGAGACTGCCAATTAGAAAAATAAAAGACATACAACAGCTTGATTGGCCGTCACAAAGTCCGGGTGCAAAATTTAATTGAAATTGTACGGCCCTAATGAAAGCGAAGATTCGGAGGGGGAAAAATGTCTACAACTTCCTAGGAACATGGAGGGGTCCATCCCAAGATTGCGTAAGAAAACTAAGCGAAAGTTTTTCTAGACGATGCAAAGCTATTGTAGACAGTGACGGGGAGTGAACGAAATATTAACTACATATATTTGAGCCTACAAAAATTCCTTAGAAATTTCGAATAAACATGCTTTTAAACAACATTCTTTATTTGAAATAATATTTGTTTATTTAAATTTGATAAAACATCTAATTAAGAACTTCGAACTTCCTGCTTTTGGTTGGCAACGCGGTGTAGAATTCGTAAGTACGAAAATTTGGATTCTAGCATAGGAGTATTAGAGTGAACCGCATGAGCTCAAAGGAATATTAAAAGAAGGAAAATAAATTAAACATCATTAATTACTAAAAAAAAAACAAATAATAAAAATCATGGCACTTTCAGTCGAAATAAATTTAAAATTAAATTAACAAATTATCATGATAATTTCTTGTTTATTTCCAACTCTAATGCTTAGTAAACTTTTAGTTGTATAAAAAGTGTACGTAATTCGGTTACAAAGAACATTTTAATATTCAAAAAGTAAACTGAGATATCTGGGTAGTCTAAAGTAGCCTAGGTCGCAGTTGGACTACTCTAATTTCTTGTCAAATCTGCATTGTGCCAAAAAATCAGCGTCATCCAATTTAAATTCCTAATTTCACACTGCAATTAACTTGAAAATCTCCGAAATTGAATCAAAAACTACAGGAAAAATTTCCAAATCACAAAGAGTTTGTTACATATCATACTCGTTAACATATTTTTCACATCAAACACCCAGACACAGTTTGAATTTAAAATTTTCCATCGTGGGTGCGCTCAGGAGCTATGTACATACATATAGTAGACATATTGGTAATTAAATTAATCAAAAAGCAGCGAGTCATCAATCGAACGCATCAATCGCGCTATTGTTAGGTGCTAACCACCGGCATACATTTTCACGTTCATACCCATACAGATATATATACATATATATAAATGCATATATGCACTTATTTACCCGTAATAATTTTATTATGCGAATTTTGGTTTTAATTTGACATTTCCTTCGATTGTTTCTCATTGTGCTGTACTCAAACGGATGACTTATTTCCTCTATTTTTTTTTTTGTTGATTTTTTTTGGTTTTAATTTAATTTCTTATTTAATGCCTGCTGCTCGAATTAATTAGCATTTACAATGGCATTTTTTTTTTGGGCTGCTTGTTAAATTTAGATTTGGGTCTGCACCTAACAACAGCGTTGCAAAGTTAGCGCCCATCAGCGAAACGTAATCAAACAGATTAAAATTAGCAAGCAACAAAATAAAAACCGTGAAATAAATGAGCAAACGTTTCTTAAATGAAAATCACTCATGTCCATTTGAAATACAAAATCAAAAAAAAAAAAAAACTGGAGAAAGTCAAATTATAAACAAAATTCGGCAATGTGTTAAACAGAGACAAATTCTGTGTGAAAAACAGCTGACTTTTGACATTTCGTTATCGAAATCCAGTTTTGTTACGTTAAAAATGATATGAAATTATTTAATTTAGTTTATGCTTAGAAAATCTATCGTCTGTCAAAAAGCAAACGAACGAAATACAGTCAACTGTCAAAACAAATCCAACCAAATGGCCAGACTGCACTGAAATTTGAAATTTTGACCGCGAAATTTTGAAAACTTATTTAAGTGTTTCCATTGTATTTTCTTTAGATTTCATTGACATTTGATAAATTAATTTCATGAATTTTTCTGAATCTTTTAAATTTTTTGTGAGTTCTTGTTTAAGCAGAGAATTTTGACATTTCAAATGAAGCAGTATAAAGGGTTGCATTTTTTAGTATCCAAAGTTTTGTTCGTTTTATAAAAGTGAAGATTTTGATCGGATTTCAGTTCAGTGGAAATCTCACATTTCCGTTGAGTGGGAATGCAGTATTAGTTTTTGGAAATTTACTAGCAGAAAATTGCAAAAGGTGTCAAAAGCAAGCGAATTGTCAAACCCAAACGAAAGCTTTTGGTGTAAATAATCACGTGATATTTTTAGTCAACAGTAAGTTTAGAAAGTAGTGAGTAATTGACTACAGATTAGTGTAATAAACTTAAGTTGTCTTAACTAAAGTTTGACGTGAAATATATTTATAATTTAACCCGTCAGTTGATTACTGGTTTGTTGTTTCTCTTTCTCTCAATTCTAATTTTTACCTCTCTTTCATCCTCTCGCTGCAAGTATACACTATGAAACGCTAAGAATGATAGGAAACAAGATGGCGTCTTCTGTACTGCGACCGATTGATAGTGACGTAATAATAGCTAGAGAATGAGATAGTAAGGAAGGAATTCAAAAAAAAAGGGAGAAGTAGCGCAGAAGAAGCGGGCAAACGACAAAACTTTCGAAATTTTTGAACTTGCTTTTATTTCGTCAACGAATGGGTGAATGCTGTGAAATCGAGAAAGAGAGCCCTAGCAGTTCGCGGAAAGCGCAATCTTGTAGTCTATCATTCTTGGCGAATGTAACTGATATGCTGATATTATCGTAACAACATACTCATTAACAATAACATCCGACGTTGTAATTGTTTTCGTATGCAGATTCAGATCAGCGGGTATCATCAAGTTTCAAAAGGAGTGCTTTACATACACATACAACATCGCCTCCGAATGGTTGAAAATTTGTGCGATTTTCTTGTAACATAGAAATGTACTTAGTGGTTTGCATGTAGTAATTGTCTGTGGCGACCATTGTGAATGAATACAAGTGAGAAGACTTCTAAATTAAAGATGACGGCGGCTGATAAATAAATATCACAAATGGCCATTATTAATTGTCAGGCATAGAAGTTCACTCAGTGAACGGCATAAGAATGGTGAGGGTTGCCACATTAACAGATTTCGTCTCAATATATACAACCTTTTTCTCGCTCAGTCTTTTTTTTTTTTGTAAATTTTGTATGAATCTTTGAACTTCAAATTTTTTATTTTAAAATAAAACCTTTTGGTATGCAGTTTTGCAGCGCATTTAATTTTAGCAAAATAATGTGAAAGTTTGAAATGGCTTGATTTTTGAGAACGTTTTGAAATTTGGGTTTTACGCCTTTTTTCCATATAACGATTGAATTCTATATAAATTTGCGTAGATTTTTGCAGTTGTTTTTAATGCAGGCGGTCTTGTAGATCTTCTGTCATATAAACTGCAGGCGATAAATGATAAAAAGTTTTCAACACCTAAATAATAGAAAAGTTGTCAAAAATCAACTGGAATTTTTAGTCTCATCAAACTTGCCTATTGTAGTACTGAAACTAAAATAACTATGCATACCCAAAATTGAATTTTTTTAAGTTTAAAAATTTGCTGAGTTTTCATAAATTCTGTATAAAGTTTGAAATTGCTAATTGTATGATTTTTGTTATAGAAACAATTCTAATTAAAAAGGTTAGTAAAGTTAATTAAAATTTGTTGTGTTTTATAAAGTTTGTACACAGTTTGAAATTTTTAAACTGTTTGAGATTTTGAAAAAGTTTGAAAATTTGTTGAATTTTTTTAAATTTCGCACAAAGTTTGAAATTGTGAATTTTGATAAAAAAAATTCTTATTAAAAATTTTGAAAATTTTAACAAACTTTATTAAATTGTTATAAATTTTCTACACAGTTTAACATTAAAAAAAATTAGTATTTTTATAAAAAATTAACCATGCAAACCATTGCGAATATTATAAAAAAATCACCATGTGGTGAGTTGTGTGAGTAACTGCACATTGGATTTATGCTAAATAGTTTTATTTAAATTTGTCGCTTTACACAAAATTCCCAGTGCAAACTTTTTTTTATGCTTTTCAAATTTCAACAACCTTTTGTTTGAATGGAAAATATTTGTATAGAACCTAATCTGAACATGATTGCGCTTATCAAAATCTATATGGTTCACGTTATGTATGACGTCAAAATATATAAAACTGACTGCTGCAATAAAGCTCGACGTGACCATAGCCTCTGGTGTAGAAATAATGTCAAGGTCAATTTATTTTTTTAAAGAAACCGATAAACAAATTTATTTAACAAAAATCTTATCTAAAAGAATTCGTGGAATACTCCAAACTTTTTGGCATATAAAGTGCGATAAGGGGGATCACCGGCCTCACTTCTCGCTATCAATGCGCTAAAAAACAGCGGTGGTATTTTGCCCTTAAGTGTTTGTGTAAAAAAAAAAAAGAAGCGATGTTGGTATTGGCAAATTGCCAGCCAAAATTAAGTGGGCGTGTGCAAGTCAATGAAGCATTCACACAGCCGCACATTCACACGCGCGTAACCGGCAATGCAGCGCAAAAAAAAAAACAAAACCAAAAAAAAAAAACAAAACAAAAAAAAAATACACAAAACCAAACAGCCGAGAAGATAAATAAAATCGTAAATAAACACGCGCGAGAATTTAATAAAAATACATACATACATTTGTACAAACAAACATTTATATTTACACGCGCGTACTTCGCGCTGTGTGTTTGCTATGCATAGCCCATAAATGCTACTGAAAGTGACGTATGAATATGTTTTGAACAATTTCAAACAAAAAAGAAATCTCCTATCGTCAATTGCGAAACGCTTCCAATGAGATCAATATATTTGTATATAAATTGCCAAGTGGACGCCAAGTGGCGTAAAGAGCTAAAAGAGCGTAAGCGTTGAGCATATGGTTCGCTAAGCTGTGCGGTTAATTTGGCTGGTGAGCTGAAATTCATCGATTATTTAGAAGCAGCGCGTGTACTGAGCGACACACGAGCGCAAATAATTTGACGTTTTTGTATTTTTTTGTTGTTTTTTTTTTTGGTATTGGCGTCGAGCACATACATATACATATGCCTACACGCTTTCATATGTACATATATGTACATATGTACAGGTTGGTCGTAAAGTTACTGACCCAATGTTTTTTGGCTGCATCTTTTGAATTAGTGGTGAGAAAATGTTGTGGTGTTTTTACAAATATTTACTTACATTGGGAAATTAAAATTTTTCTTTTACGACATTAATAAATTAGCATTTAAATTTCAAACAGCTGACAACCACTCAAAATTCTTTCGTGGTGAAGTTTTTCTATCAGCTCAAAAAGTATTCTAATGCTCAGGGTTTCTTATACATTTAATTGAATTTAAATTGTTTCTGAAATATCTTACTTGGAGCTTCATTTATCCCCTCTTCATTTAATTTTCCCATTAAATTCAATATCAACGTTCTTCGAAAGGTGGCAACCCTCGTCAAAAATGTTTTTCGTATAAACGCTTTCGTTTCACACCAATGCTGTGATATTTCAATAAATTTAAAAATTTAATTAAGTTAATTTTTTTAAACAGGTGGCAACACTCCATAAACACACTTCGAAAGTTTACTACTGCCTTTGAACCACTTGCCGTTATATGGTTTTGTTTTAAATTTACAATTTAATTCAATTTACTTTTTTAAGCAGGTGGCAACCCTCTCCAAACATATTTTCACTATAAACCTTTCTTGAACTTTTTTTTGTTTGACACGCATATTGGAATATTTGATTCAACTTAGTAAATTATTTGTATTTAATTTTCAAATCGGTGACAACCCTTTCAAGAAATATTTTGTGAAATAAGCTTTCTTAAAATTTTAGTTTGAAATTTATATTATAAAATTTCAATAAATCAATTACTTTAGCTTAACTCACTTTTAGACAGATGACAATATTCTTTCAAAATATTTTGGATAATCGAAATCGATTTATTTGATTTCACATATTTTTTTTTAATTTTGTGGCGTACAAACCTATACATTAACAAACAACTTTTACAGGCGTGAATAGGAAAGTCAAAAATTTCCGCTACTGTTTTAGTGGAGTTTATTTTTTTAAACAAGTGGCAACTTATCTTAAACAATTTCCTGGCTACTCTTTATGCATACCCTATATGCTACCTCAGGTTATAAACTTTTTCATTGTCTAACTTTTGTATAAACCCGTTTGGTAATTTGAACCTGTAAAAGAAACAAACGCACATAAATGATTATAATTACAACAGGTGGCAACCCTCTCTAAAATAAGAAAAAGGTGCATACCTTATTCTCTCCTTGGCGAATAGTTTGGCACTCATATTTTAATATTTTATATCCTTGTGTACAATTAAATTAAATTAGACTCTTAAAACAGGTGGCAACGCTCTTCGAAATATACCTATTAACTTTTCCCTGGCGAAATGTATGATTTATCACCCATATTTTACCATTTCCTTTCACTTGCGTATATCACACTTTTCAAGCAGGTGGCAACCTTCTTTAAATATAGCTACCAACAAACTTTTTCCTCAGCAATCCGAACCGTTTGACAACCATATTTTACTATTTCATTTCACTTGTGTGAAATTTAATTAAATTCGACTTTTCAAATAGGTGGCAACACCCTCCAAAAATAAAACAACCTTCTTCTCGCTGAGTCGAACCGTTTGACACCCATATTTTTAATATTTTATGTAACTCGCGTATAACCTCATTAAATTCGGTTTTTATATCGGGTGGCAACCCTCTCCCAAGCATATATGTAAGTGGCTAAAGCAATTGATCTTGTCTTGCCGGTCAGTGAATATCGACAGAAAACCAAATAGTAAACACGTATTCTAATTATGCGCGCTTGACAAATATCGTAAATGAAATGAGACTCGAGAAGGAAATTTGCAAAACCTATTACGTCTGCCAATAGTGCGTGCAATTTTAGACCACACTGTATATTAAGACTTTGCTATCTATTTCAAAACAACACAAGACTCAAAAGTTTAATTTCATGCTAGAATAATTTTTGGTATTTCATTTCGATTACGCCAACCAACTTGCAGCCGCCATTAATCTTCACTTGTAAGCACTTGAAGCAATTTCGCCTACCCGCCGGCATGACCAAGTAAAGAATTACTTGTTATATGTAGCACCTCCCTGTCTGCCATAGCTGCGAATGGAAAAACTCATAAACCTCAAAAAATTTCAAGTATAGACACTCAACGCATCCACAAGTTGGCAGCTACTTGAAATTGTTTGGCGGGTCCGCCTGGGCGTATGAGTGTTGCGTTGTGTTGTGTTTGGCTTTTTGCTTGCCCCAAACCTATTGTTGCTGATATATTGGCCGCATTTAATATAGTAGAATTCTTGCAAAATTTTATCAACTGTAATTGTAGATGCTTACACGTGCCGCCGTATTTTATAATATACTTATTGCATACATATTTACATGCTTTAGAATTTACTTCGTTTGGCGCTCTGCTATTTCTTGTTTTTAATTTTCATTTTATTGGACAACTTTCGCGTGCCAACTTTTTCCGACTGCTGACCTTGAAAGTGTGCGCCAAGATTTGTTTTCATAATATATTGTTCATCTGCTACCGACTTCAAAAAAGAAAGAAGCAAGGTGAAGGTTCTCAAATTGTCTTGCCTATCTCAGGTTTACTTATACTTGTCATTCGTTTCATTTCATTTTTATATCTGTTGCTTTTTTAGTAGGGTATCACCAAACACGCTAGTCAAGGCATAAATTTGTGGCTGTAGGTTAAGATATATAGAAATAATAACTCATTTTTGATGTTTTTGGGGTTTATTCGCTAGTTTCGTTTTAACAATTTTTTAAGAGTGGCAAAGTTGTTACTCTAAAAAAAAACTTGCTCAATGATCCTGTATCCAATTCAAAGTTTTTAGATTGTAATAAATAGTTGATATATGACATTTCGATATACTTACCTAAGATTTTTAAAATTAAAAATGCAGCTGAATTTAAAAATAATGTCTCCTAGTCACAATAAGGATGAAGTCGACCCTAAAGTTAGTAGCAATTTTTTTATATAAATTAGAATATCTGCCAAAAATAGCAGCAGCTAACTTAATGGTCAACTTGATCTCGACTATGACTAAGGGGCATTGTATTTAATTGCAGAAAGCTTGCAAAATTTCAATTAAGTAAAACTATAAATATGGCGTTTCTGGAAAACTCGATAATGTTTTCAATGCCATCTAAGCCGGCCTATAAAATCATTTCTAATCGCATCTGCAGCATATTTTTCTCATAAAGTAATCTATATTTGACCGTAAATACGGTTTTCTGTGTAACTCGATTCTAGCGCCAC
The DNA here is from genome assembly GCA_951828415.1 of Anomoia purmunda. Taxonomy (NCBI): domain Eukaryota; kingdom Metazoa; phylum Arthropoda; class Insecta; order Diptera; family Tephritidae; genus Anomoia; species Anomoia purmunda. Next base: position 25,158,504 of record OX639993.1, read on the forward strand.
CTAGCGGATTAATATTTGGTAACTGCACTCAGTAATCATCTGAGGTATGGTAGCTCAGAGCTTTCTACATTCGACTGGATTTTTGGCACCGCACTCAAGAAAAAAACCATATCTGGGTGCCATACTTTACGTTATTCCGTTTGCCTTTACTTTACGCCTTAAAATAGACCACATGCGCTCGGTAGTGTTTAGATCTAGAAATACCGAACAAAAAGAATTGTATTCCTAGAATTGGATCCAATCTAAATTAATGTCGCTAAAAATGTGCGTTAATTTCCTATTTCCTAATTTTGACTCAGCACCCTTATAATACCTTCCAAATCCCCGTCTCACGTACCCTACACCAGCTATTCCAAATAATACATTTTAGAAGACTTGTATTATTTCTTTGAAATGTGACTAGGGTAGGAAATGATGCGATTAATATTTTGCAAAGGATGAATTTTTGAAATAGTTTTCAATACGAGTACTAGGTAAGTCGATAGGTATAATGGCTGCGATCCATATCGGCCAAGTAGCACACATACTGCCGTTTTGATGCCATAAGTCTACCGAGTTATGAAAGATTGTGCATTACAATCAGCTAGAGTTGTTAATGAGGTCTACAATGTTGGAGGTCTCGATTCTAAATATCTGTCCTGGACTATCCAGAAAAAGACTTTCTAAGATTATTAGATGAATGCGAGCAAAAAGCCGGACATTTGCACAGAAAATGATTGTACACTGCAAAGAAGAGCTATACAAAGAAAAACCTCTGCTCCTGTTCTCATTATAGTACGACCATATAGTTCTTGATTTTCTGCAAGTTGTGAAAGCTTTCCGCTGTCGTTGCACTTTGTTGAGATAGAAGTTATGAATGGATATTTCCCTTCGCTACGACTAGGGTAATACCCACATCGATTCAGGTTGTTACTTCATCCTCTGCTGAGCCGCACCACGCTAGCTCATCGGCTTTCTCGTTACTTTCGATGCCGTTATGCCCCAGAACCCAGATGACAGAGATTTCTGATTTGTGGTCAAAGAAGCAATCAGTTGTTTACAGGCGCCATCTACTTGAGTTAATATTTTGAGTTAATATTTAGTGCCGCATTATTTAATGCTGCCTGGCTGTCAGAATGGTTATCTTGCCTGACTCGTACTTGCCTTCAATCGATTTATAGGCCTCCCAGATCGCGAAAACTTCCGCCTGGAACAAACTGCAGTAAGGATACCACTGGGTTTTTGCTGTGTATCCTTCCAGCACCCAGATCCCCTGAGCCTAAATGCTGTCTGTGAAGAAGTGCATGGTGTATATAAGTCAATTGGAAGCAGGTTAAAAAGAGCACCCAAGCATCAACACACACAGTGCGTTAAACTTTCTGCAGACCAGTGAGGTTTTAGTTCTTCCGGAAAGCTTCCCCTCATATTACAAAGCCATAGCTCAGCATCGCTCGTTCCACCGGACCCCATTTCTTGCCAACCATCGATTTACAAGAGTAGAAAGCAACACAGGCTTCCGTACTTACATTTTCCAATTTAACTTACATACTTACTACTGGAGGATGGCCAAAATTGTTGGCTTCTTAGGCGTGGAGGACTGAAAGTAGGCGCTTTATATTTCCTCGTGTTGAGCAAAATCTCTGTCTTGTCTGGGCTTAACCAAAGGCCACAACTTTCTACCCACCTATTTACTTTGGCCAACATTCTTTTCATGATTTCATTCATCTTTTAGGGTAAGCGACCCGTAATCAGGATCTCCAAATCATTGGCATACGCCACAATCTTAACCTTACCTGTGCTAAGTTCAACCAGTATATCATTTATGATGATGAGCCACTTTGATAATATTTCGCACCAAATTCAAATTAGATGATTTACTTATAGTTACATTCTAGGATTCGCAAAAATTTACTCTCTAGCTAAGAAGTAAAGGCTAGACAGAAAAGAAACGATGAGTATATCAAAACATAAAAACAGAAATTATTTTTTTATACCTTTCATGAATAGTAATGTTATGATAACTTTGACTTGATCTTTATAAGCTGCTCTTAAAAATTTTGTAGCAAAATATTCGCCTGCTTCTCTTTTTCATTATATATTAGTTCGTCAGTTTTAGAGATATTTGACTTTTTGACTTAATTTTTGAGATCACTTCAAAATTTTTTGCGCTTTAACTTTTATAGTAAAGCAGCTAAGAAATTGAAATTCTGCACCAGTTTCAATGAATAAAAAATTTATAATGAAAACCTATAGCTCACATGGAACTGAATTTTTTAGGATTGTGGTTTTTAAATCTGCTTTATTGTAAGATTTAAATATTTGTGAGTTATTTATTTATCAATCATACAAGGTGTACTGAGAAATTCACTAAAATCGTTACTTTGAAAACTTCCGAAGTGACTTTACCGAAAATCTGATCTCAATTTTAATTGCTTATACAAATTTAGAGTTTGACTCCGAGTATTTACAGTGTTTGCAAGCGAAAGTCGTACAATGATTTGCTTTTAAATATTCACAACGCTTTTCAGGAAAATTTTTTTTTTACATACATTTTTTGTGGAAACATAGTTTTCAGCTTATACAAAAATACCACAAAAATTAAAGAAATGAAAAAATTTCATCGATTTTCATTTTTAAAAGTTCCAGTCGGAATTTTTAGAAATTTACCGAGTATGCAGTTTTGTAGCCAATTTAATTTTAGTATAATATTTAAGTAGTATAATGTGCACCTTAAAATTACCGTTCATTTATGGTAATAGATTTTGCTAATGGTGTTGCTTATTTTCTTCCCTATAAAAATAACTTATGAAAACTTTTAATATTGGCTTTTTTAAATTTTTGGAATTTTCGTGAATTTTTTATAAACTTTCAAACTTTGATTTATATAGTTTATGTTATATTTTAAACTATGCTCATCAGAAAAAATTTTTATGAAAAACTTTGTGTATATTTAACAAAAAATCACTGTACGCAAAACTCGTACGTGGCGAATAATTTTACTGAAATATTTCTTTGTTTCTGACATTAAAAAACAAACAACTTGCCAGCGATTCAAAATTAATTATAGTTTGAAAGTGAATTTTGAAAAAATTTTTCTAATGAAATTTACTTAATTTTCAAGCTAATTATTTATAACAAAGTGCGAAAAGGCATTGCTTTTCATCAAATTCAATTTTTCAATGACAAGAAATGCTAGTACAATAAAAAAACGATAACCAACAAATTTCGGACGCATTGTAGTTTTCGAAATTTAAGTTATTTAGATATTCACAGTTTTCTCGTAATCCATTTAATAAGTCTGCAAATTTTTTGGCTCAAAAATGAAATTTCGCTCCTCAACTCTTTATTTTATTGTATGTTTATTTAATAAGAGAAAGACATTCATGCCCGGCAATACTTCAATGTTTTGTTTTGATATTCAAGAGCCCTTGAGATTTGCAATATACCTTTTTCGAGTCTTCGTGTCTTCGTGTCTTCGTTTCTTGTATTTTTGGTTTAATAGGTATAATAGACATTCAACTGCCGCAATTTGTACGCTAAATCAAAATATTTTTTTCCAAAAGCCATGACCAGTTAATAATAAAAACTAAGTGCGATAAAGAAATTGAAGCAGAAGTGAAACTCAAAAAAAAAAGGAAATAAAGCCACATCAAATTAATTTCAGCCCTGCATACTGATTTGTAAATAAAACCTTTTGTATTTATTTTCACTGCCTTTTTAACTTCTATGTACATAGCTTAACTTATGGCAGAAAATAACAAAAAAAAAAAACACACAAAATTAAATCCAAAATGATGCCAATCAACCTCAAGTTTAATGATTGGCTGTGTTTTCACTTTTTTTTCCTTAATCAGTGATTGAACGTGACGTGCTAAGCTGTTCTACTTTCGCTGAAACACGAGCGTATGATTTAAATTTTTTTAAAATTTTGCTATGCTGATAAAAATTGTGCACAGATACGCAACACGTCACAATCGTAAAAAAGGTTAGTTGAACTTGAACTTGTCTTAACATTCAAATGTTTGCCAAATAATTGAGCGTAGAAGCGGACATGCGTAAGGAAAAGATTATTTTTATTCCGAGCAGTGAAATGCGAAAAACAAAAATAAAAAAAACTATACTCTTATAATCTTAATCGTAATCTTTATATTTTAATTGCATATTTTTCTTGTTCTCTTATTTTTTTCATTCCAGTCATACCGCAAGCTCATCAAAACCACAATTAACTTAATAATACCAGCTAGCATGGCGCCCACAATATGTTCAGAGAAGAAACCGCGTCAAATACGCACCAATCTCAAAGAAATACGCCGCCAGTCAAATACAACATCCGCGCTAATGTCGTCGTCGGTTGCGGTAGCATCAGCAGCGGTGGCGGCGGTGACGACCAGCGGTGGTGGTGGTAGCGTCGGCGTTGCGGCTTTAACAAATGGCAATGCTATTGCGCCAATTGCATCGAGTATTATTAACTATGGTGAGTTAAGCGAAAATAGTTTGAGTTAATACATTTGCGTGCGCGTGTGTGTGTGTGTGTGTGTGTGGAAGCACGCGGCACACCTTGACGTATACGTAGCGTAGTAGACGCGGATGACACCGTCCTGCGCCCGTGTGCATAGCGCGCGACTGTGCTGTATTTGAGTTTTACGTAAGCGTCACTGTGCGTGCGCTTGTGCGTGTGTGTGTGTGTGTTGTAGCGAAGCAATTTATTTGCACAGCTAAGTCAACTTAGACATTGCGTGTTTATAAGCGTGGCGTACAGTGTGCGGGGGCGTCGAAAAATTAAAATTATGAATGTATAAAATGTAAACATCTTTTTGAATGAGAGTCTATATTTAAAAAAAAAAAAATAAGCAAAAACCAAATTTTCCCGGTGGCTTTTGCTTTATTTGAAAGAGCGCACATTGCCTGTAGTAATGGAACCCGCAGTTTTCCCACACCTTTGTAACGATTTCAGGCCATATCTCATTAATGATTTGTTCCATATTTACCTTATGGTATGGTTCACTTAACATCAGTCTTTCACGGCACCCTTCAAAAACAAAAAGGCCGACACGGCTGATAACACCATTACCGAACTTGGTACCCAAAATATCGATGGTGGCATTTGGTGTGTGGCATGGCGTGCAAATCTATTTAAAATTAAAAATCGTCAAAGTCTATGCCTGCAATTTTCAGTCACTAAAAATGCCTCCACCGCACTCACTATTGATCAAAATGAGGTTTCTGTTAAAAAAAAACCAAAACCGAATGAACCAATGAAGCCAACGTTCCAAAATTTTTTGCTTCTTAAAATAATCCCCGAGATGAAAATTCGCTTCGGCAGCATATGAGTCTTCAAGTGAAATCGGTGTTCATTTCATTTGGAATACGACTTATTGTTGTTCAGTTGTAAAGTGATTAATTTCTGTCAAGATTTATAACGAGAAAGAGCTGTCACTGTCAAAATAACAAACGATTAAAATTAAACGCTATAAGTACTAAAATGGAGCAAAGATTTGAAAAAAAAACTTATTAACGTAGTCGATTGACTCACCAAAGTTTAACTTCGCAGAGGAAAAATCTATAAAAAAAACTCGTGCACCTTAAGGCGCGAGCCAGAAGTAAAACTTCCTTGCCGACTTCATAAAATTATAGTGAGTTAAATATGGGTGGAGGTAGTTGTTGGCAGTAATAGGGGTTAATAGTATTTAGTAGTAATAGTAGTAAGTCGTACTTATTAGCAGCATTAGTAAAAATAGTAGTAGAATTAGTAAAAATGGTTGTAGAAATTAGTAAAAAATAGTAGTAGCCATTAATAATAGGATGAAAAAAATAGTAGTAGAAATAAGTAGTAGCATTAGCACAAATAGTAGTAGAATTAATAAAAATGGTAGTAGAATTTAGTTAAAAATAGTAGTAGTCATTAGTAATAGGATGAAAAAAATAGTAGTATAAATAAGTAGTAGCATTAGCACAAATAGTAGTAGAATTAGTAAAAGTGGTAGTAGAAAGAAGCGAAATTAGTAGTAATAATAAATAGTATCATTTGTTAAAAAGAAGTAGGAATTAGCAAAAATAATAATGGAAATAAGTAGAAATAGTAGTAATAATTAGTAGTAGCATGAGTAAAAATAGTAGTAGAACTAGTAAAATTGGTAGTATAAATTAGTAAAAAAATAATAGTAGTAATTAGTAAAAATAGTAGTGGAAATCAGTAAAAATAGTAGTAGAAAGTAGTAAAAATAGTAGCAACAATAAGTAGTATCATTTGTTAACAAGAAGTAGGAATTCGCAAAAATAATAATGGAAATTAGTAGAAAAAACAGTAATAATTAGTAGCAGCACTAGTAAAAATACATAGTAGTAGAAATTAGTAAAAATTGTGATAGTAATTAGTAGTAGCATTAGTAAAAATAGTAGTAAGAAAGAGCAAAAATAGTAGTAATTGGTATTAGGATTACAAAAAATATTAGTAGAAATTAGCAAAAATAGTATTGAAAAATAGTACAGGTAGTAATAGTAACTAGTAGTAGCATTGGTAAAAATTGTAGCTGTAATTAGCATTAGCACTTACATAGTTGACATGAAACTTGCAATTTGTTAGACTAAAATGGAATTTCCTAAACATTGGAACTAAAAAGTTTGAAAGTTTGATGAATATTTGTTAAATTTTCTTTAAATTTCCACAATGTGCACATTCGCCTGTCTATAAGTCTAGAACATTACCCATATTACTGCCTCTTATTACTGCAATTTTGTATTAAATTTTTATGTAAGTTTCAAATACGTAAGCACTTAATGCCTCTAATTGCAAAATTACAAAGTTTATTTTTACATTCACAGAATTTATAAACGCTATGGGAGAGTAATTGGCATTACGCATGCGATTTATTGAACGTCACATGCCCATTTTCTTATTTGTTGTAGTTAAACTTCTTAAGGGATTTCGGAGACACGGGGGTATTTTTATATTCTTCAGTTTTCACGCCGAAACGCCTGGACGGATAGGGATAAAGTGGGATAAAGTTTGGCAGATATAGTTTATAACTGGGATATGTACATATATTAAATATACATTTTTTTTTAAAGAGTTGCCATTAATAAAAATACAAATTAATAGTTAAATCTGGATTCCGAAATATTTTAGAAAGCCTAATTGAATTCACCAGTTAACTAAAGTTTTTTTTTTGGAATGAATGAAAGAAATATATTTGAAAAGTTTTTTGAAAAATTAAATATAAATTAATTAACGAGTTTCTAAGCTCTTTAGATTTGTCAGGTCTCCATCACATAAATTGGAATTAAATGTGGGGATAATCTGGATGCACCGGGTTTGTGAAATCTCACCAGATTACAAATCATCGCTGTTGGACCAAAGGAGTTTCCACCAACTTATCGTTTCAATTCAAATGTCTAAAATTCCCGTTAAAAATAAAACTTTCGATCTCTATAAATGAAAGCCAGAGACAAATTCTGAAAGTTGCAGGTATACATCTGATTAACCTCTGTTTTTGCGCACAGACAACTAAACGTTGGCCGCTCGCGAATTTTGAGAGCCAGAAAACTTTATATTTTCGCACAAAAACATTAAGTCTCGTAACGTGGTTTACAATGATATATTGGCTTTTAATTATTGTATTGCATCCTCTGATGATAATAATAATTAAATGAATGAATACTGTCCTCTTTCTTTCTGGACTTTTTCCACGCGTGGAGCCTCCACACACGTAGTATTTTATTTTTGGACAAAAGCACCCGGGTGTATACAGATGTTCTTCTTCTTCTTACATATCGTCTAAATATACACTAAAAATCATAATAGTTGTTAATTAAAGGGAGTTTTGCACCTTTATAATAATTAAAAAAAAAATTATGATTTTTTTTTATATATGATCAACATAATTCTTTCTTTATTTTCTATTTTATTTGATTTTTGTTAATTACTAGAGTAATAAAATTATCAGGTCTATTCTGCGTTCCAGTGTTTATCTTTTTTAAATAGTAATTTAGTCATAGAGATCTATCAAATTAATTGAATGGAGATTAGAGCAATGAATACCTACAAATTTATACAAAATCTCCCAATCTTATGACAATTAGAATAGAAAATATTTCTATAACAAAGAACATACAGTTTAGGGTTAATTTGCAAATTTCTTTTCATTCCGATTCCTCAAAGGCAAAATTTTTCAAACCGCAAACATTTTATCGAAAATTTATATCGGAAAATTGTATCGAAATCGAAATGCAGAACAAGCATTTTTAGTTATTTTTGGTCTTTTTCAGTTACATTATTTATTTCAACTTGTTTAGTCAAATAAAATAACTTCAGAATTTTTAACTCAGTGAACGATAAATTGTAACGCATTTAATATATGAGAAGAATCAATAGTACAACATAAGAGAAATGTGGAAGAAGTATAATGGTTTTGTTATTTTATTTGCTGATTTCTTGTAAAAATATTTAACATACAATAACAAAACCGTTTGCAAACATCAGAGTTCAAATTAATTTTCAAATAATTAAAATTAATAGGAGAGTTGAAAAAATTTTCACGGTTTTTTAAATTTAACAATGTGTTATTTTTTAAAATAATTTTTGGCTGTTTTTCGAATGGCATATAATCATGACTATTTCTGATTATTTTTAATTGCAATTAATTAATCGTTAAAACTAAAAAAGGCAAACAATATAATGATTACTAATGCTAAGTGAAATTTCGGTAACTAAAAAAAAATTTTGAAAAAAAATTTAGCTTACGTTTGTTTCGCGGTTAGCGCTGGCATTGTCGTGCAAATAATTTTCTTCACAAATCCTATACGATACTGAGGTTCAAATATTCGATTCAAAAAAAATATCGGCTTAAAAGTATCGAGTAAAAATTATCGGTATCGAATGGCAGCAGTATCGATATCGGTATCGGTATCGGAGCGTATCGAAGTTCTTGTCCCTATTTATATCTTGGCCGTAGCTTGAATGGGGTCGTCCGTAATATGGCGATTTTCGATTTTCGATTTTCGATATAACACTGCGTCTGCGACTGCAGGAAAGCCAACTGTCCCGAAGCGCCTCACCCGCCTGTCCAATGCTGACACTGTGCGCGCCCAATCGCCTTCTGCAGATGCGCACGTAATGTTAATTTAACGCACACGTGGCTGCGTGTTTTTGCGTCGTGCGGTTAACTTGAGATATACCATCACGTTTTGCATTAATTTCTAACTTTTTCGCATGTGACAGCTGCCAGCCAATTACTTATAATCTCTAACCGTTCAGTTGCTACACTGGTGTACATTATGTTTTGCATTTTGTATTCATTTACATTGATTTTCATTTGCGGCAATTTGAGTTGGTTTGCGGTGGAGAAGAAAGCTGAGATTTACTTGAAAGAGAAGTTGAAAATGCAAAATGTTTTTTTTTTTTTTGTTTGTATGTTCAGAGCTTACGACAACTATCTGAATTGTGGCTAGCTGTTGGCGTTTTTACTCGACCACCTACCGTAAAGTAAAATAGAAAGTCATAAAATGGAGAAGTAGAAAAATAGCAATACTAAAATTCAATTTATCATTCACTGCTGCCAGTCATCATCAAGTGATGTTCGTAACTTTTGCTGCGTCGCATGTTTTGCGTATTTTCTGATTTTGCCTTTTCATTTTCATGGTTTTTTTTTTTTTGATTCTAGAATAACACAAGCTTGCATTACGTAAATGTTATCATTGCTCTCATCACTTTCATTAAAATGCAACGCCAGTTTTTGAGTTATACAATGTAAATGAGTTTGTTTTTGTGTTGTTTTTTTTTTGTTTTAATGGTGAATACAACTCGTTAAAGAGGTTTCAGCAATTCGTTGCTGTAAAAAATATGATGGGAGAGAAATGCGCTTAATTTATAAATAAAATATTTTGATATTTCGGTAGAAGTAAAATTGGAACTAAAAAAATTTATAAAAACCAAAAAAAGAAAAAAAAAATTAAAAAAACTTGTTAAAAAACATTGTTTTGTTGAAGTAATTTTAGCTTGTGTTTAAAAGCTGCTTTGATGGAATGAAAATAAAACGATCGAAAGAAAATAGCACGATTCTCAACGCTTAAAATTTGGCTCACTGCATTTTTTTATTCTTCAGCGCCCAGGCACCTAAGCAGGTGCTCGCAATGGATTTGCTGTCGACAGTACGAGCACAAGATTGCTTAGCTGTAGGATAGTAGATAGATACTGCTTCAAATTTTGAGACACCTAATGTGCATCGCAAACCAATGGAAGGCAGCCAAGCATGGAATAGGTTTTGCCAAACTTCCATAAGCTCATAATAATTCTTAGAATTCCGATACGAAATGTAGTTTGTCTTACCGCCCTATGCTGATGACATTGCAAAACCTGTCAACTTGACAGTTGTCAGGTTTACTGCGCCTAAAACTATGTCGCAGAATATAACGTCGACGACACGTACTCAGTAGGACATAAGAACTACAACGACTGTTTACATCATTATAGGGCTGAATCCCGTTTTTGCGGCATAGTTTTAGGCGCAGTAGACCTGACAAGTGTCAGGTTGTTGAGTTTTGTCAGGTCATAGGGGGGTTAGTTCAGGTTAGGTGAAGGTAAGCTTGGAGCAAATCTTTGCGCTGCATATCAAGACCGGCTGATAGCAGTAGTGGAAAACTTCAAACTTTGTAAAAAATTGAAAAATGCAAAAAAAACATTACTACAAGAAACTTTTTATTCCGCATTTTTAATAAAAATTCTAAGTACGCAGTTGTATAGCTCACTGAGTCTATATGCATTTATAAAAAGGTAGCCGTTTTATTTGTGACAAATTGGCTCAAAAACTAATGAACGGATGTTAATCGAATTTGGACAGTATATTCCCTGAGCACGGACATCGGTTATATTACGTCGTGAACAGTATTTAAACCTCTATGTTGACGAAATTAAAAATGTATGCTTCTACTGCGGCGAAAAGCACTTCTCCGTAAAATACATCCGCTAGATGGCGCTAGAGTCGACTTATTAAAAACCCGTATTTCCAGTTCCATTTTGAAGATATTAGAAGTACTTTTATGAAAAATGGATGCGCTAGGTGGCGCTAAAATACTTTTACGAGAAATTAATCCGCTGGGTGGCGCTAGAGTCGTGTTATTAAAAAATATTATTTGTTTTGAAAATATTAGAAAAGTATGGGATGAATGTACGATGGAATATAATAAGAATATTTATAGAAACAATGAAGTTATTGCTTTGATTACGGGCTCTCACAAACACTGCCTCTACTTAGTGCCAAAATGTTCCAGGGCTGATGAAATAGACGTTTCCTTAAAACGGGATTTACTATGGACTTATATTAAAGGGCTGCGATTGACTGTCAACATACATAAGAGTGTGACTTGATGGAAACTTTCTAGCTGAAGAAGTTTGTACAGTCTTGCTGATGACAACAAATCGACAGGCAGACTGAGTCTCAAGGATGTAGGTGTTGATTTGAGGGCCGGTTGTTTTTCACACGGTCAATTCTATGTAGGGAGGGTGCTCTCGCGTGACTAGCTCTAATAAATTGCATATTTTATCTCCAGATAATAGGACCTCAAATATTGTTTTTAAAGAAATTTTATAAATATAAAATTTAAATTTCAATTTGATTGTTGTGCCTTTTTATTGAATTTTAATACCTCGATTGTTCGACGCATTCAATATATGAGAGCATTGTTTTTATTAAAACTGGTAAAAATTATTATGGCGCTTTAATTGCAAAAATTTCACAAGGTAAAGTAAAGTAAACACTGTTTGTAATTAATGCCTTTCTATAAAATCCAACCACATGAAAGATAGGACATACTCTCTTAAGTTAGGTGCAGAAATTTTCCACAGACATCCGTACTGAAAAATATGCAAAAAAAAAAAACACGTCTAATAATTTTAAAACCCACTTCATCTTAACTCTGACGCTGACTATGGGAAATTGTTTTAAAGGTTATCAAAACTTCCAAAATCCGTTCGATATATGTATATGCATATTAAGCTACGCTAACGAAGTCGCGGGTATCGGCTAGTTCTTGTATAAAAGAGCGCATGTTTTAAATACCTAAAAATTTCTGTTGATTTTTGATAATTCTTTTTTTTTTTCTCAAAATGTTACGCAACTTTTTTTTGTACAAGTTTTTTTTTGTATGCATTTAATGGATTTCAAAATTATTGTCAATATTTAACATGTTATACTATAAATGGAGGAATCTGCAGATTTATGTCATCTCCGAACGGCAACTAAGCACCTTTTTATTATTAATGGTGTTCTTAAAAAAAACAGCTTCGCTCCTCACGACAGGTTGTAATTTATTAGTTATTTCCAAAAAATTGTCTATCGCTTTTTGCTTTCTCCGAACAGGTTACTTATTAGTCCTAAGTCTCAACTATAGCAAAAAAGTTTCCAGCAGCAAGCGATAATAGCAAAAGTAGCTATTTCACAACACAATAAATAATTCAAAGGAAAAATAATAAAAACAAAGCTACTAACTGCTGATTGCAAAACAAAAAAAAAAAAAACAAAATACACTCATAGCGATTTATATAACTGTTTGTGCGCCTGTTATGATTCAAGTCAAATGAGTGGTAAAGTTCAAAAATAATAAACGAGGAACAACGAAATGCATTCCTCATTCGTTAAGCCTTAACGGATTTGCATATATTGGCATGCAGCCAAAAACAAAAAAACACAACAAAAAAAAAAAACGAAATCATTAACACGATTTCGTTCATCTATAAAATTCTGTAACATCAATAAACATTCTCGAGCTAAATGAGAAATCACCTAATTTTAAATTTGACAGCTACTGTTTGGCGTTAAATGGCAGCGAAATTCGCGATGGAAGTGATGACGTTAAATTCTACACGTGCGAGAGACATATTTCAAATTTAACATGGAAATGAAAAGTACAAATGTACATATTCAAAATTGATTGGTTATAAGGTGTATTTCATAAATATAGCCCTACTTTATATTGCCACGTTTCGACTATCTATGTTTTAATATTTAACATTAGCTATTTTTTTGTTTAATAAAAATATTTGTAAATACATAAAAAAAATCGTTCACAATTCAAGCTTCAAACTTTGTGTGAAATTTAATTTAGGAAAAAATCCAGTATTTTGTTTTATAGCCTATTCAATTTTAGTTAATAAAATACAAATTTGAAGTGGCTGCAAATTACCGTTGATTTTTGATAGTTTTCTTGCTGATGCTCTACAGCAAATTCGTCCATGTAAAGCGTGCTCACATTTTTTAAGTAAAACTTTTGAAGTTAAACTTCTTTAGCGGCATGATCGCCTGTTGATATCGCGTAACGAAGTCACTACATTTCGGAACTAGTTCAGAACCATTTGAGAAGAAGTTCTGGACCATTTCAGTACTATTTTCGGACTAAATATTTCTGTTTATATTAACAACTACTACTACTAATCCTCCTTCTACTACTACTACTAATTACTACTACTAATTTCTACCACGATTTTTACAAATTTTCACCACTATTTTTTTTAATGCTACTACTCATTTTTACTACTATTTTTAGTAATGCTAATTACACTACTAATTATAGCAACTATTTTTTTTACTAATTTCTGCTACTCCTTCATTTACTCATTTCTACCACTATTTTTTACTACTGCTACTATGTTTACTAATTTTTACCATGATTTTTACTAATTTCTACATATTTTTAGTAATTTTTACTACTCTTTTTATTAATGCCACTACTACTTACCACAACTTTTTTTTCACTAATTTTTACCACTATTTTTAGTAATTTCTACTACTATGTTTACTCATTTCTAGCACTATTTTTACTAATGCTACTAATAATTACTACTAGTATTATCACTAATTTCTACTATAATTTTTATTAATGGTCCTTTTGATTTCTTCCACTATTTTTACTAATTTTACCACTATTTTCACGAATTTCTTGCACTATTTTTTTTTACTAATTCCTACCACAATCTTACACATTTTTACCACTATTTTTACGAATTTCTTTTACTATTTTTATTAATTCCTACCACTATTTTTACTAATTTCTACTACTATTTTTTCTATTTCTTCCACTATTTTTTACTAATTTCTACCACTATTTATACTAATTGTACTAATAATTTCTACCACTATTTTTACTAATGCTACTACTAATTACTACTATTACTTTTATTAATTTCTATTACTACTATTTTTAATAATTCTTCCAATAATTACTACTAATATTTTAAATAATAGTACTACTAATTGTTACTAATATTTTTACTTACTTCTAAATGGTCCCGATGCCAGCCCACGGCATGTAACCCGATATTATTATTGAGCAGCCAACGTATTTCACCGTCTCTTAATATTTGGGCCCTCAAAATCTTTTCCAGGTATTCTCCACACAAAATGCCTGCCATCTGATCCAAAAATATTTAGTTTGGTAAATAAAATCTAGAAATCATATAAATTAAGGTGAGATTATGAATTCCATACTGTTTTTTTTTTTCAATTAATATCTTAGACCAAAAATCCACATTCTCATATTGGTACTTTTTGGCAAACTCTAACCTAGCATTTTGAATTTCTTTTTTTTGGGAATAAGTGGCAACGAGCAACCTGGCATAACATTTTTTTTTTTATTTGAACGAGTCGGCGAATCGTTTTCGCACAAACTTCTAAACGAAGTATAAATCTACAATTGCGGTTTTCGCTCTGTCCTTCAAACTACGTTTCCCATTTCTTTATACCTTTTAATAATATTATGTACGGTAGACTTTTTTACCAACAATTTCACTGATTCGGCGAATGGATTTTTTGTCTTGGTAGTTTTTTATAATAGATTCCCGTTCTTAAATTGCTCTTTGACGCATGTTCGGAAAATTATGTGAATTCGTCACTGAAACTCCACCGAAGATAGCAATTTGCGTTTTGTACTTAACATATAACGGCACCCATTAACTGCCCCATTATATGATATCAATTGCATTCTAATTTGGGGTCTTCTCATTGTTTTTGTTTTTAATGAAATTAATTCGTAAAATGTGGCTTTAGAAAAATCAATTTACACCCGTCCTTCTCGGCTAAGGACATTTCTCTCGTAGGGCCATTTCACCATCTGCTTGTGCTCCGATTTTATATAAGTCTGATCATCCTGAGTTCAAAATCACGTGTCTAATTTAGGCTCATCCGGGGCGTGCTTGTATTTTGCTTTGTTGTAATTGAAGAGTACTTTTAAATCACATCTAGCATAATTCATGTCTGCCAACCTTGCCTACCTTCATTAGTACAAACACAATATCCACCCATATATGTAAACATTTCTAGAATTTGTTCAGCTGTTACTAAATAAGAGTAAGTAAATAAATGCCGCAAAGCTTTTGTACATTTAATTTATGCCAACACAAGTTTGCTCTTGGCACAATAACCTACTACACGCGTCGTGCTAAAAAAAAAATGCAAACGGGCAGCAATGTGGTGGAGATTTTGCAGTAGAAATGGAAATACCTAAAAATTTGTATTACATTTCTGTAGGGAAATTTCTGAAGGCTTGGTTAGCGTTTTTATTGCTAGTTAAGCGAGTTCGATGAATCAGCGCCAGCTAGCGAGTTGTGCTTCGTTTTGTTAAGTGAGTTTTATTTTTTCGTTGCGTTGAATAAAAAAAAAAACTGAAGTAGAAATGTTAATAATAATAATGAATTGTCAAAATAAAAATGTGTTGCGCAAGCCGAAGTTATTATATAAGTTTGATTAATGTTCGTTTTTTCTTTTCTTTCTTTATATAACTTCGGAGTTTGAGTTTTATTTTGTTTAAATATATCAAATAATTTGTAGAAGTCATTAACAGATGTCGTACGCAAGTCAATGCCCATTTTTTTAGATATACAATTTCCATGTTATAAGGACAGCTGAGTATGAAAAACTTAAAAAAATTTATCTTCTGATTTTTAGTTTCCGCGATGTCTAAAAGATTGCCCAACCGCAAAATGCTTTTTTATTATTTTATAACTTTTGTGTAATAAATAAAAAAAATACGTATATAAATATTTTTGGCATTATTTTATTTATACAAAAAATATGTTTCGAGCTTAAGGCCAGCTTTTAATTTGGAAAGTATGGGAAAAAGCAATAACAGTCAAAGCGGTAGAAGTTCTAGCTTCCGGAGATCATTTTTTGGCAAAATCTAGAAATAAATCAAATGAGGAGATATGGTGAGCTTCAAAATAGCAGCTCTTACTTTTACCGCCTGGTGTGGATTTTTTCAATACTTTCCCAAGAAATAACTAAATAAATAAATGGTTTAAAACAGCGACCGAAAATAATGACAATTTTTGTTTTGAATTTCAATGAAAAAAATCAAAAGGTTCTATTTATCAGAGAACATATATGTGGAAGTTTTTTCATGCACAGTATGAATCTATTACGATTTAAAAATTTTTAAGCGATTTCCCAAAAAATTTGATTAATAATTACCTTTGGATTTTTATTAACCACCCAAAAAAAATAAACAGTGCCTAGTTGTATTTTTGCATTCTGAAATATAACTCGTTTTTTGAGTGTTATTTTTTCGTTCTGAAATAATGGTTATTTTTTGTATTGCTATTTTTTGATCAATTTATTTATTTATTTAATTAGGTAAATTTTTTGCTCACAAAAAAAAATAATAATATTTTGAGTTTTATTTTTTCATCAAAACTAATTAATAATTTTTGAGTTATGTTTTTTTGAGTTTTACTAATTTTTGCAGAGCGAAAAGCTCAAAATGCGCCGCACTACTGTTATTATAAATATTTTGGGGTAGATTGTTTTTTTTTTTCGAAAATCAAAAATTTCCAAAATCACTGGTAATTTTTAACCAGTTGAAATTTATACTTTGTTTTATTAAAATTTAATTGGCTAGAAAACTGCATACTTGAAAATTTTTGAAAAACTATAATTGAAAATTTTTGAAATTCGATTGGTTCTTGTTTTTTTAAATTGTTGAATTTTCGTGATTTTCTTTATAAAGCCTGAAACAGTGTTTTGTATGGGTTATATTATAAAATGATCTATGTTTCTATAAAAAATAAATGGAAGAAATTTTCATGAAATCGAAACATTGTGAATATTAATACAAAAATCATTGTACTAGTTTCGCTTGGAGCCACTGCACATTTTTCCGTTCAATGGAATTTTTTATTAACACGCTCATTTTTTTGAGTGCCAGTTATTAGTACAGTGGTGTGGCGTTTTGAGTCTCACCTCGTTCTGCAAAAATAAATAAAACTCAAAAATTAAGTTGTATTTCTGAGATATAAAAAAACGCTCATAAAATGCTATTATTTTTGACCAAAAAAAACATAACTCAAAAAGTAATTATTATTTTTGATGAAAAAATTAGACTAATTAATGACGATTAGTTTTGATCAAATAATTGCAGAATAATAAATGATCCTTATTTCAGAGCGAAAAACTAAAACTCCAAAAACGAGTTTTATTTCTGATCATAAAAATAGAATTACTTTTTCTGAATATAAACTTTCCTATATTTTTTTAAATTAATATTGAGCGGAAATTTAAAAATTTTAAAATAATGACTAAATATCAATTTTTTTTTGAAAGAACTCATAATGATTATGGCTCCTAATTTTAAATGCGCGAATTGTTCAAAGAAAATTTCGTTTTCCATTTTTCAATATTTTCCAAACCGAATTTTAAGTAGATGTCAACTGCACAGATTTTTCTAAAGCTTTCGGCTTTCAATACTTGCCTTACTTGGTTAAAGTTACCATAAGTAGTATTAGGAAATATTAAATCGTAACAATTTGAAACCACATGTGGCGTTCCACAGGGTAGAAAATCAGGTTCAATTTCTAGAGTACAAAATGAGCTAAATCCTTTGAAGCATTGACTTAGACTTTGCCCTTTCTAGATCGACTTTTCTCTCAATGTCGGTATTCTACTACTCATAGACCATATTTTATCTTATAGAAATTGTAGTGCACCAAATTTATGCTGTGAAAAACCTGCTTTAGGTCTGCGATTTTAAAAGTATTCAGAAAAGAATTGGTTCTTCAAATTTATCTCTTTTCTAATGTTCAGTTGTAGTTCTGCGCTAATTAACCACTGCGAAAATCTGGCCGCTATTGCTTGAAAAAGAAAGTAGTCGAAAATTGAACTTCACTAATAAGGAAACACTAATTGCATACAACTACCTGTCTAATAAAGTCAATTTTGATTTTGAAACTGTGTCATCTTACAATTCTGTTTAAATTTAAAGTTCTACACCTCTAAAAAAAACACTTCTTATATTGCATAGCTTATTATTAACTTACAATCTCCCCCATATCGATCTGGTTGCATTTGCCGTTATCTTCAATGAGGTGTGACAAATCTAATGATGATGATGGCGATGATTGTGATGATGATGATGATGATGATGATGGGGATAAAAAAATGTATATAAATAAAATTGAATGGGGTGTGCGTCAGCAATAAAAAGCCACAATATTTTAACCAGTTAACCAAAGTACAAAAGCACAATAAATAAGCATAAATTGCAGTGAAAAGTAAAAATAACAAAATGAATAGTCAAATGACCAACAAAGGGATGAGAAGAAACGAGAGAGCATCGAAGTCAATAAACAACAATGAAATCAACTGTGTGCGCGCTGGACTTGCATAAGGTCAGCAGTTTACAACAATAACAATAACGAAACATCAACAATAAAAATTGCAAAAAAAAACAAGCAGTAGGGGGCAGGGCTAAGCTTACAAGCGTCAACCGACTCAGCGCAAATGAGACACAGTGGTTCGAAACAGGTTAAAGATTAGATTACTCGGATTTATTAATTTTATGATACTTTTAAGTGTTATAATTCTTAAATAGAAAAATTTAACTTTTGTAACTAATTTTGACGTTAATTTAGTTGCAGCATATATAATTTATTTTATTCAATAAATCTCAAAATAACAGTTATTTTTTAAAGTTATTAAACTACTCCATAAATAATGAATGCTTGGATTTCTATTTTAGTTTTCTTGTGATAACCGCTTTGTGAGATATTTATTTATAAAAGTAATCAACAAAAATCACTCAGTGACTTTTATTTCATAAATATCAATATAAAAGTCATTCGTCTCTATGGACTCGAAAAATTAAAAAAATATTCATTGATTATTAAATCAATAACTAGTTTTTCAATGATACGTATAGTAAATATTTTTTTCTAGCATAATGTTTAATCATTAAATTAATACCGATTACTAAAATTATTCACCATTAAAAAAGAAAAACGAAAAATAATCATAAGTTATTTAAATGTGGATTATTTTTGGTGTTTAAATATTACACTAACAGTTCCATATTTCCATTCTAAAGAAATGAATTACGGTAAAATATTTCTCGAGAAATAGTTCATTGAATAATCATTATACCGGATTTCTATTAGGCATTGAAAAATAATTAAGCAGAACAAAATGTTACTAAATAATTAAAAGTCATTTTGTTAATTTCCACTTATATATTTATTTTGACTTCCTCATTTAATTGCAATTAATCGGGATTAGTTAATGAATATTAAAAATATTATTATGGTGACTACTAATGATCAAATCCCATATTATTAATAAAAAAATTTGAAATATTTTAAAGGAAGCTATGTACAACAACAATGTTCTCACGGGGACAGAATTCAGTCAATAAACTTAACTTAGGATTAAAAAAACTGCAATTTTGTTTTCTATAAATCTGTCATAAAACAATTCTTATTAACTTCTATTTAATTAATCTACTGATATGACTTATTGTTTTTTTATTTTATTTGTTTTTTGTGATAAAAATCAATTTCTGATTTAATTTTGGGGTGCAAAATAAAAGTCATTTTCATTGATCGCCGTAAAGGTTAAGGAGAACGACTTTTAGATTGTGAATAAATCTTGTTTTAAAAACTAATTAGGGATTTAATTTTTAAGGCTGCAAAATAAAAGTAATTTTCATTAATCATCAATTGCAGTAAAGGTTAAGGAGAACGACTTTTAGATTGTAAATAAATCTTTTTTTAAAAATTAATTAGGGACTTAATTTTTAAGGCTGCGAAATAAAAGTAATTTTCATTAATCATTAATTGCAGTAAAGGTTAAGAAGAATGACTTTCAGATTGTGAATAAATATTGTTTTAAAAATCAATTAGTGACTTAATTTTTAAGGCTGCGAAATAAAAATAATTTTCATTTTCATTAATCGCAGTAAAGAGAATGACTTTTAGATTGTAAATAAATCTTGTGATAAAAATCAATTTCTGATTTAATTTAGGCTGCGAAATAAAAGTCATTTTCATTGAGCGCAGCAAAGGTGAAGGAGAATGACATTTAGATTGTGAATTTAAAATAAAAGTCGCTCGCTAACTTTTACGGTTGACTAAATTTTACACCAATAACATAGGGCATGTGATATTAAATTATTAACTAAAAGACAGAAAAAATAGGTATTATTTTAAAATTAATTCATTTCAAGTAAAAATGATTTGAAAAAATAAAAATAAATATAAATTTGGGCTGCTAATTTTTCTGGCTTATGAAATATATGTAAGTAATTTTTTGCTTGTCAAATTTAGAATCAGAAATAAAAAAATAATTGGAACCAATTTCATTAAATATTTAATGTGTTAAAAGTTTCTGTATTTTTTTAATCGCTTGTGGCTTAGGTGTTTCGTTATTGTTTATTTCTAAAAAAATTTCATTCATGAAATCGAAATTTTATTTTAGCACGGATTAAGTAGACATTACATATGTATTTAAAATAGAATTCCCTATAATTAAATTAATTTCGTAATTATTTTTGGACGTTTGCTAATTTTTGCTACTAATGGGAAGTAAATTATTACCATTTATTTCTTAAATAATTTTAAACAATAACAGTAACCAATTGGCACCTCCCTAAGATAATTAATCAAAATGATTAATAAATTCACATAATTAGTCATTCTAAATCGTTAAATCGTTATTTAAATTTAACAGCTCTGAAGTGAATACAGTCAGAGGTAACAGTTAGAGAATGCGAAAACACAATTAGAAATTGAAAATTAAAAAAAAAAATTAATTTGTATGCAATTAAAAAAGGTGCGACACTCCTCTAAGGTTTCATAGGAAATATAAAAAATTATTTTACAAAATGAGCTCTATTAGATAAATCAACCTGCCCACATACTCGTAGAATACTTTCCCACCGTTCGATCAAAGTGTGCGACCACCGCACGCCGCTTTCTTACCCAACCAATTAACACATACAGCACATTCATTTCCACTGCTATCTCAAACCTCCCAGTGTTGCAAATTTCACATGTTGAAACACTGGATCTACATTCAATCCTACACCTGCGACCAACTGTTGTAGGCTTTCGTAACGAGGCCAATTGGCTACAAGTCGGCGGCTTGTCGTGCGGCTAGTCAATGTGCAATTCGAAATGTCGTTACGTCACAAATGTATTTTTTACAAATGTACGAATGTAAATATATATGTAGATAGGAATGCATTGCAAAAAGAGCGAAAAAAAAACGATTGCAATAATATGAAAATGGAGAACTAACTACTCGAAATGCATTATATGTATAATATATGGCAATGATAAGGTTGTACTTGGAAGTAAGTATATATGTATATACATATTTAGTATGTATGTATGTATGTAATGATGTTGTGTAAATTTAGGTCACTTGCGAATGTACATAAATATATAAATAAGCAAAGCAACAACATCGTATGGTGTAAAATATGTACCTACTTAGCAGAAATAAAAAGAAGTTGCTTGTAAAATAATATTGTTGAGCGTTACTTATTTCAATTCACAAATATATGTATGTACATTAGGGTGCTTCACTTCGCATATAAAGAAAATATATATATATTTGATCGAAATTATAAATCGATTTTTAGTTGCTTATATACTATATAAAAATAGTTGCTTAAAATATTTTTCTAAAAAATCAAACCACATCATTAAATAGTTAAAGCTTTAAAGATATGCTTAAAAATTTAAAAAAAATTTCGCCGGAATCAATATTTTAATGAGAATTTAGATGCTGTTTTGGATTTTTTTTTTGAAGGATTGTTTTAACCCTTTCGCACCGGAAAGCAACTAGCAGAGTAATCTCGGCTTTAGGTATTTTTACCTTTGCATTCTTTGCATTTGTCACCCGTTACAGATTGTTTTAGTGCATCTGTCTGTTTGTTGCTGGGACATCCAGCCCTTGTGATGCCCTCAAATATGACCTGATCTTCCGCTGCCAACAACTTCCACCATTTTCTGATCTTCGGAAACAGAGCTCTTCTGCTAAATCTACAACAAAATCAATCAATACAAAGGTTGCCTTTTATATTTTGCGCCTTCGCAACACTACATGTGATTAGCTGTAATTAGATATTTTTATCGCAAAGTTGGGTATTTTTTGGCATAAACTTGCATATAACGTTTTCACTTACGAGTTTTTTTTTTGTGTTTATTTAAAGTGAGTTTAAAAATTCATATTGCTTAAAAATGGAATTAACCCGTGAACATTTTCGTGCGATGATTTACTACGATTTTCGACGTGGATTATCGAGACAGGAGTGCATCAATCAACTTACTTCTACTTTTGGTGTTGAATCACCACACTCAGCCACTGTGAAACGATGGTACAACGAGTTCCTACGTGGCCGCCAATCTTTGCAGGACGAATTTCGTGAAGGTCGTCCAAAAACGGTGGTTGGGCCAGAAACAGTCGATGCAGTGCGTCAATTGATAATACAAGATCGTCATGTGACATATCGCGAGATAGAGGCATCCTTGGCCATTAGTGGGACCAGCATACATTCAATATTGCATGAACATTTGGTCGTAAAGAAGATTTGTTCTCTTTGGATACCGCATAATTTGACAATTGCCCAAAAAAGGACTCGTGTCGATTGGTGTAAAGAAATGTTGAAGAAATTTAGCCGCGGTGGACCAAAGTACGTCTATGATATCGTAACAGGTGACGAATTTTGGATCTATGCTTATGAGCCGGAAACAAAGCAGCAATCGACTGTATGGGTGTTCCAAGACGAGCCTAATCCAACAAAAGTTGTTCGCGCAAGAAGCACCTCAAAGCAAATGGTCGCCTGTTTTTTCGGAAAATCTGGCCATGTCACAACTATTCCACTAGATAAACTTAAAACGGTCAATTCTGAGTGATATACAACTATTTGTTTGCCAAAAGTTTTTGGAGAATTAAGGAAAACCAACCGCCGAAAACAAATCATTCCTCACCAAGACAATGCGAGCTCTCACGTATCGATTCACACAAGAGAGTTGCTGAGGACTCAAAAGGTCGAATTGATGGGTCATCCGCCTTACAGCCCTGATTTGGCACCTAATAATTTCTTTTTATTCCCGAACATCAAAAAAAAAAAAAAGCGAGGTCAACGTTTTTCAACGCCTGAAGGAGCTGTGGAAGCCTTCAAACAGCTCGTTTTAGAGGTAACCTCTTCTGAGCGGCAAAAGTGCTTTGCAAATTGGTTCAAGCGAATGCAAAAGTGTATTGACTTGGATGGAGAATATTTTGAAAAACAATAAAACTGTTTTCCTTAATATTTGACTGTGTTTTCATTATTAGGCGCAAAATATAAAGGACAAGCCTCATATAAATCCACTTATTTACGACCGACATTTTCAATAGGCGATAACGTCAGAGACATAACTATTATGAGAGAAAAGAGTGAATGTTAATATATAATTATTATAGCAAGAAACGAATTTTTCGAGTAAGCTATAATTATTATTCAAATACTTATATTATAAAAGTCTTTTCATAATTGTTATCAGCGAGATAAATATTTTTAAGTCTTCAAAGACTTTTATTTTGAGGTGTACATATAAGCAGAAAATAAAAGTCTTCACATAATAATTATGAGTAAGAAAAAATGTGTTAAGTCTTAAAGGACAGGACGTTTTTAAAATAATCTCGGAAGTAGTTCGCGACTGATTCGGGACTACGTCGAAATAATTTCGGGACCAGTTCAGGATCAC
Organism: Anomoia purmunda; assembly: GCA_951828415.1. Lineage (NCBI taxonomy): Eukaryota > Metazoa > Arthropoda > Insecta > Diptera > Tephritidae > Anomoia > Anomoia purmunda. The sequence continues at coordinate 25,182,487 of OX639993.1, forward strand.
TTCTCGACTAGTTCGGTACAATTTTGGCTCCCAAAATAGTTCCGTCTTTTAACACTTAAAAAAGTTATCTTACTCATAATTATTATGCACAGACTTTTATTATATAAGTATCAAATTAATAGTTATTGTTGTTTTAAAAAATTATTCTCACTCGTTATTATTATGTAAAGCCGTTTATGACATAAGTTTCAAAATAAGAATTATAGAGAACTAAAAAAATACACATTTCTTCTAGCTACATATAAACAGTGTCGAAAACAGAAACAACCGAATATTCACAAAAAACTATCAAGCTATACAGGCAGTGATGCTTTCAGAAGAGTACTGAATGATTTTAGTGTACGTTCTCTATAGGAACATTAATTTTGAACCGTTATATGTTTATCAAGACTCTAGAGGGGACATATGTATTTATATTTAAATCAATTGCAATACGAAGTTTTTATTTTAGTTATGAGAAACCTGCTGCTGGGACGTATGTGTGCCCACAGGTTCGAAAGGGTTAAGGAAAACTGCTTAATTTAATATTAAACAAAATTTCAGCGAATAGATAATTGAAAATAAAAGAAAAACTTTAATAATTCTGCCAAAACTTGACCGAAAAAAATATTAAAAATAAAAAATTCTTGCGGGTTCGTCAAACATAATAGATTTTATTATTCCGTTGAAAAAATCGCGACTGTTTTTTTTTTAGTTGAGGTAACCTAATGTTTAAAAAAAATATTAAAAAAAAATATTTTCGCCACTGGAAATTTAAAAACCCTGCCACTGGTACGCCTCTAATGGACAAAAAAGGGGTCTAAAATACTTCCTGGAGGAAGCCTAGAACTTTTCCACTCATAATTAATATGGAAAGTGTACTTTTTAAAACTTAAACAAATTTCACTAATCGATAAATCTTACAAAAAATTTGTATGTTTTGTACATATGTGAATATAGTTATCGATGACTAAAGAAGTTTTACTAAGTTATAATTATTATCAAATGAGTTGCATAATTACAATCGCAAAAGTTATCGATATCTTTATAAAAAATTATCGAGAAAAGTTATCGATGACTCTATAAATCCATTTTTTTAATTCTTACAAAATTTTTTTTTTACTTTTTAAAGGGCCAAACCATCAAATTTTGTTCTTGGCCTCTGTTAAAATAGCATACATTAATTTAACGGCAAATTAGATTTTGTGTGTAATTCAAATGATTCAGATTTTTCCTACAGGGTATTATTTTCCTTTATGCACAAAAGTATTTACGTATGTATTTTGCAAATTAGCGTGAAATACTTTGTACAGCGAGATAAATATGTAATGCAAATATGAGTGTTAAGCAAATTTAGTTAGAAATGTTGTGACAAAATAACAAACAAACAAAAAAAAAATGCGATATGTAAAACTTTGCGCTTGAATATCTACAATGTACACATATACTTAGTATTTTTGCTCGTTTTAACTTTTTCGATGAAAATATTTGCTGAATTTTATATTTTGTATTTGTAAATGCAGTACTATTTGTGTGCATAAAATTTTCCCACAAGAGAAACCTGAATGTACAATACATATCGTTTGTTTACTAAAAAAGTGTGATATTCCAAAAAAAACAAAAAACCAAAATTGAGTTAAGTTTGCAGAAATAACAGTCACCTATTCTTTTATGTTGTGCAATAATTACAAAGTTGCACCGATAGCCAGTATTTAGCTCTATAGAAAAAATGCTGTAGTAATTTTTAATATTGCAGGTATGTGTGTAAATTCAAAACTTTAAATCTAAATATTTTTCTCGAGTCGTTGAATTTTCGAATTATGCCAATCTTCTAGTAAACCAACGATATACATACATACATATATAGATAAATATTTCCCACGAAAGAAATACACATATGTACATATATTATGTCTACTGCAAGATTGATTGCCCTTTTATTCTTGGCCGAATAAATTATAATGTCCCACGCAATTTCGGCAATTCTGATATACACACATACATACATAAATATTCCGTATTGGCGTACGCAATTTCAATTTAAACAAATAGTTTTTGAGTAACAACACTGAACGTACATTTAACTAAAAGAGCAAAACCCCAGTTGGGTTAATAGTTGGGTTAGCTGGCATTCTCTTTATGACCTAAATTAAAGTTCTCATATTTGTATTTTAAAAAAAAAAGTACAAAAATTATACACCGAAAATCAAATAATAATTTTTATGAGCTCAAGGTAATTTCTAATTAGAAATACTATAGAAAAAACAACAATAGTAGAAGTAACAGCTATTGTTGTTTTTTCTAAATATTTTCCTATTAAATATGAGCTCATAAAAATAATTATTTAATATAAATAAATAGGCTGAAAAATTAATATATGTACGCCGAAAATTTCATGGAAAAAATTTTCGTAGACTATTTTATCCTTATTATTTCCTGCAGCGATGAAAAATTAACTTTTGAACTATTCGAAATTGTTCCAAATGTCAGAGAAAAATGTACGGAAGTAAACAAAAACGTAAGCAATTTTTGTTAAAATTTTTAATCAAAAATATAACAAAAATATTTGCAAATTGGTTTATAAATAAATATTAGTAAAATGAGCAGTAAAAGTGAAAATAAAAATTACAAATTTATTTTTCCAGAGAAAAACGTAGTCCAACTAAAAATTTCTGTAAAATTTTCAGAGGAATTACGAAGTTCAATTCAGGTTGTGCCTCAAATTGTTAATAACTCAAAAAATATTTCCATATGTGAATTTTAGGTTTGCTTCTATTATTTCCACAGAAATTTCCTTCATTATGAAAATATAATTTAACGTGGAGAGATAAAAAATTGTTCACGTCCAAATATCTAAACTGAATCTGCAAATAAAGAACTCGAATGGAATTTGTTTAACTTAGTTTTTCGAAGGAACTAAGAGGAATAAGCCCAAATAAATTTTTCTATTTAAAGACTTGTTCAATTCGCTTCAAATATTTGCACAAATTACTACCAAAGCACATCAAGCAATTCTCCCTTTTCCTTTTTTTGTCGTAAGAAAGCAGGTATTCTGTAATTTCGAAGTTCGAATGTGAAAGGACAGAGAAAATGTATCCGAAAATGTTTGTACATTTTATGAGAAATGGTAAAACTGAGAAATTTCTGTGGAAGTATTTTTTCAGAATCGGAGTGATATTCTTTTGTTTTCATTAATTGGAAAAAAGAAATAAGAATCTTTTTTTATCAATTTGTGTACTCATTTTTTTTGTTATTTCGTTTTGGGATGTTGTAAGATTTTCTCGTCCAAGACTAATTCTATATAAAAGAAAAAATAGTTTAGTATGAATTTTAGATAACAGCTCTGTTAACGTGTAATGTTAATGTTAATGAAGTGAGCGCAAATAAATGTTCCATATTTCACATAGAATATATTTCTTTTTAATTTTCTTACTTTTTATGTATAAAGATTTTGTCTGGGCATATATTTAAGGATATTATCCAGAGAATATTTCTCAAGGACATTTTAACCCTTTAGCGACCTTCAAGGGTCAAAACGAGCAGCCACTGGTTGGCTTGAAATGTTCTAGCGGCCTATCGGCAAACGCTGGGGCCTCTCGCCTAGAGTTATTAAATGATTACATAGGTAGTGGAGCTTTGCTTCTGTATGGAATTCTTGTGTCTGCTCCCTGGACAGGGATACGGTAGTCAGTAAATTGAAATTGTAAAGCTCGGCTTTTATTGGAATCAGCGGGACCCTTGGGACCACGCAAACACTAGCGCTGAACGTTATATGGAATATAATTCCAATCGATATGGCAGCCCAAGCCGTTGTCTTACAAAGTTTCGACTTCATCTCGGCTACAACGGATCATTGCGTTCCTGAAGGATACTTTGATACTGCTATTCATTTTAAAGAGGATTGAGCGGGGTGAGAGGATTCACTGATAGATCTTGAAGTTTGATGGAGGGGTTGGAGGTGGTTTGCACTGGGAAGAACTCTGTCTGAGATAAACATTTAGGCTACCAGATCACTGTAGCGTGTTTCAAGCGGAAGACCTCTATAAGGGATGTGAATATTTACTCAGATAGACAAGCGGCAATTAGAACTCTTGGTTCTGTAAAAGGGCGATCGCTAGTGGTTAAGGATTGCCTGACTTCTATTTCGAGAGCTTGGATGTGCTTCGTCGCCAAGCTAATCTGGGCACACAGGCACGGTGATATCCCAGGGAGTTGTGAAGCAGATGAGTTAGTAGGCAGAGGAAACTTGAAAGAGCCTCCTTAAGTCAGCAGCTTTTCGGAGTTCCCCTGTTGGCTGCTTATGAACGAATGGGCTTATGATCAGCTTGAGACACGCTTGCTAGTTACTAGAAATGTGGGGTCGCGAGGTCGGGACTAAGACACAGGTAGATGGGTCGCATCTTATTCACTCGCTGTGTGGTCACAATGGTTCGCAGAGGATCAATGCGAGCTCAGAGTAGCAGCCACATTTGACCTAACCTAACTTAAGGGTCAAAACGACACTTTTAGATGGGAGATAATAGCTTAAATATTTCGCGTGAAATTTTGCTATACCTTTCATTTTGCTGCTCATATATATTTTTTAACAATTTTTTAAACTTTTTAAGCAGCTTACATGCTGAGACAAGAAATATTGATCAGACCATACAAAAAAATTGAGCTAGCTCTTGCCAATCCATTGAGTGCGATATTCCACTATATTAAACTTTTTTCTATATTTATTTGCACAAAATTTCCCAAATCCTATCCCAAAAAATGAATTACATTAACCCATTTCCATATGATATTCACAATTATTAATTGTACGGCATAATTATGAAAAAAAAAAATAAACCAAGTCAATGTTATATAAACAAATGAAACTAAGCAAATCATAAGTAAAACATAAGCATTGCAATCAAAGCAATTTTGTTGTTAAAAAGTACAAAAATACAAATATTTGCCGGCTCAGTGGTTTAGCTCATAGCTCACGTGGTGTTTCCAACCGACCAGTAACCAACAAACTCATTGGATTACCCGCTGCGCACGAGTTCAGCAATGCTGAATAAAAATGGGTCACAAAGCACTAAAACTGTCAATTACGTGCGATACGTAGCATTGCATTTAATTAGCAATATTGCGGCTAGTAATCAGAAAGCAAACAAAAAAAAAATGAAAAAAACAAAAACATGAGAAAGTCAACCCTCGCCTCCATCGCTTCGCATATTTTTGCCACAAATACAATAATGATTCACATATGCAGCAACACACATATAAAGAAATAACCATGTGCTCTTTGCCGTTTGTCGACAAGACGATGTGTGCATCAAAAACGTGACCACAGTAGAAGTCATGACGACGTCTGATGCCTGGATGGCCGGCCAGTTAAATCAGTTGAGAACCAATAGGACAAAAAAAAAACACCACTGGCCATGGGTAACTAGTGGCAACTAGCTAACCGCTTAGTAAATACCAGTATGTTTTTTATTTGTATATAGATATGTGTGTGGGTGTTAGCAGGAGAGGTGAACCAAAGTGATTCATGGCTGCCATGGTTTGCCGGATTACACACGACGGAACACACGACGGAACTCCTTTACACTTTTCTTAATTCCTGAATTACACTTTTTGTTTTTATCACAATGCAATTTGTTTCAATATATTACGAAAGTATGTCATCACCCTAAACAATGAAACAAATAAAAAGAAAGTATTTTTTATAAAATACAATTAAAATTCATGTTATTGGTATTTTAAAACCAAAAATAGTTGTGTAAAGAATAATTTTTACTACTATTTTTGCTAATGTCTACTACTATTTCCAATGGTTACTACTAATTACTACTACTATTCTTACTAATTTCCACTACTATTTTTACTAATATTGCTACCAATTACAAATATTATTTTTACTAATACTACTACTAATATATACTACTTTTTTGACTAATGTCAACTATTATTTTTTTTAATAATTATACTACTAATTACTACTATTATTTTTACCAATTTCTACTAGTAGTTTTTACAAATACTACTCCAATAACTACTCCTTCGTTGACTTATTTCTAATACTATTTTTACTAATCCTACTAATTTTATAAATTTCTACCACTATTTTTTCTTATTCTACTACTAATTTTTGCCACCAATTTTACTGATTCCTACTACTATTTTTGCTTCTACTAAATACTACAACTATTTTTATTAATTTCTGCTACTATTTGCACTAATGCTAATACTTATTACTACTACTATTTTTACTAATACTTCTACCTATAGCTACTACCATTTTCCCTAATTTTTACTACTGCTATTTTTACTGATTTCAACTACTATTTTTTACTAATTCTACTACTAATTACCACTACTATTTTTACTAAAGCTACTACTAATAGTTAGTAATGTGTTTAATAGTGGTACTTTTATTTTTAGTAAAGCTCCTACTTAAAACTACCATTATTTTAACTATTTTTCTGTTAACATTTGCACTAGTACTACTACTAATTACTACTAATATTTTCACTAAATTTCTACTACTATTTTTACTAATGCCACTACTAATAACCACTACTGTTTTAAGTAATTTCTACGTGTGCTTTTAATAATGCTACTACTAATAACTATCACTACTTTTACTTATTTTTACTACTATTTTTACTAATACTACTACTTTTTTTTTATTACTGTTTTTACTAAATTTTACTATAAGTAATTCTAACTTATATTACCACTAATTAATCCTAACCACTATTCCTATTTCTAAAAGTCAGATATATTTTGCAATGTACGCAAATTATTATTCTCTTTAGGATTATATGCGATTTTGATATGTCGTTCCGTTCAGATTTGATAAAAACCCGAAACAATTGAAAAACAGTCACACATGTTCGCATATAAATGTGACGGTGTAAACCCGGCTAATGGGAGTTCTTATTATGGTGGGGAAATTATAATTTCACCATTTTCTACTAGGATGACTCGTAAGGCTAAGAAAGACAAAAGAAGTATTTAGAAAATAAAAGGCTTAGAAGAACTATAAAAAAAACTTGACACATAGTATTTTAAGAGAATCGCAAAAAATATTATAATTTATTTAAGTAAAATATTTTTTAGATACATACATATATTGAAAATAAAAATGCTTGCAAAGTGTAACGATTTTTCAGTTGCTTAGCATGCACATCTTTCTTAAATGTAAATTTAAGCAAAATATCCGAAAATGGTAAAGTTTGCCAGATGTTCTCAATCACAAAAGCAAATTTTTTTAAAGGCGAATTTTCGAAAATCAGAATTTTGTGACACAGACCCCGCTATGCTGATGAACTGACACAACTCAATAACTTGACAGTTGTCAGGTTTACTGCACCTAAAACTATGCCACAGAATATAACGTCGATGTCAGGTATGACTTAACGACTTAAATAACTGCTGACTTCGGTAGAGGACTGGAACCCGTTTTTGCCGCATATTTTAAGCCGCAGTAAACCTGAAAACTACCAGGTTATTGAGTTTTGTTAGCGTATCAGCATAGGGGGGCAGAATTTGAAAAAGCAGAGTTTTGAAAAAGAAGAAGTAAAAAAAAAAAATAAATAATTTTGTACGAGCAAAATATTTTTACATGTTGCAGAATTTTGCTGCCATAAATTACAGTAAAATGTTTTGTTATGTTAATTTCATTTTAGTCCTAAATTTGGCGCGCTCACTTGTAGAAAATTCTTCGATTTAAAAAAAAAAGTTGCGGAGCAAATGTTGTTTGCGTAGATATATTCTGTACAAATCGACAATAAAATCTTATTTTTTATTATTATGTTTTAGTCCAAAAACTGCCACGCCCATTTCTATGGGTCTACTACCCATGCATATTAGTAATCAATAAAAATCGAATAAAATTAACTTATACTTTGTCTCTTTTCACTTTCAGTGACCGGCGGTCGCAACTCATCGACAATGCGCGTACGCGGCAAAATCGATAACAGTGCTGCTGTTGATAAATCCTTTCTGGAACCATTACGCATGGACAGACTACATTTGGAGCATGATCAACAAATATCCGATAATGTTGTATCTTCATCCACCACAGGACCGGAATTGATGTGCGCCATAACTGGGAATCAAATGGATTTAGATAATGACATTACCGATGAAGAAGACTGCGAAGTACATTCCATAACAAGTGGTGCGCATTGCTACAGCAACAAGAGTAGCTACAGCAACAACAGCAACAACAGCAGCATAACTAACAATGACAGCGGCTATAGCAGCGTCAGTAATAATAACTTCCGCGCACGTCCACAATTCCAGTGCAACAACAAAACAGTATTCACAGCGCCAATGTTGCGCGACAAGCAACTACTGCCACCGCCCGCAAGCATTGCGAACAAACCAAACAACAACAACCACAACAATAGCAATAACAATAGCTATAATCATCTCAAACGCTCCTATGCCAGCGATGAGGATGAACATGATTCCGATACCTATTCAAGTTTGTGTGAGATTAAAAATACCGAAGGCCTGCTAGCAATTGCACTTAAAACAATCAAATTGGTGAAACGCAATCAAATGCTGCAACGACGATTGGCGCAATTGCAGGTCGAAACATCTGAATTTATACAATCGGTATTAGCGAATCCGGAGAATCGACATTTTCGCGAGAAAATGCAATCGCCCCCATCGCCATCATCACCCTCATCACCCTCATCTCCATCGGTGACGTCTGCTATATCGCCCACAGCAACACCATCAACGACAACACCAACAACGCCAACAATATCAACAACAATGCGGCAACAAAACGCCGGCCGAGCTGCGGAAGTATAAGAGTTGGCGGGCATATGTCGTTAGTTCATAGTAAATAAAATACATATAGAAAACTAAAATAAATAAGTAATGTTGTGGAGCAGCATGTTGCTAGAGGTGAAGCAACATGTATAGCAACATGCTGACCACTTTTAAGTTGCGAAGCACAAATCAACTGGTATCACTCACACCTACACACACCTTACACATATGCACACATCTTACTCACACATTCACATACACACCTTATGCATTAGGGGGCTTTGCTATGGAGCGCAGCTTTTGTAAAGATAGATCGCCAAGTATAGCTGAGTTGTTGCATATTTGCAGGCGCGCACCATAATTCCACATTCGAAATGTGATAAACAGCAAACCAAAGAACATAGGGAAGAATACAGTTAGTTTTGTCATTTCATTTCAAGACAATGGGTTCAGTCGGGTCCTATTTTTCTTCTTCCATGAAACTTGAATCTTTATTCGTTGGGTGAAACAAATTTTTTATGATATTTTTTGGCGATTTTACTTTCGCTGTAAAAATCGTATTTTTCGTCTTTAAAAATTATTTATTATTTAAATGTATTATTAAATCATTGCAAAATGTTTGTAATTAAATGCAAATTAAAATGCGAGGAATGTCCAAAAAATTATTTTTTTTTGGAAAAATGAAAAAAGTCGTTTTTTTTTATTTATTTAATTTCTCGAAAAGTGTATTTTCTAATTTTTATTTTTTCACATCAGGAAAAAGACACTTTTAATTGTATTTTGGCCAAGCGGCAGTTAATCAAAACTTTTTGTAGAAAATATACAATTCTTTCTTTAAAATTGTGTTAAAATAATTAATTAGATTTTTTCTTTTAAATGGGTATGCAGTCGTCTTGTAGCTCAATTCATTTTAATAAATACTGTTAAAGTATGAAGTGGCTAAAAGTGCCGGTTGGTTTTTGAAAATTTTTTGAAATTTTCTTCTTCAAATTTTTTCACATATATTTTTTTAAATTTATATGAAATTCATCATATGTGAAAAATGTGCATATGAAAAAATTTAAGAAAATAGTCAAAAATCAACAGGCATTTTTAGCCACTTCAGAGAATCACATTATTATGTTAAAATTCTGTGAGCTATAGAACTGCTTACCCCAATTTAAAAAAAAGCCGCATAAATAATACTAACACTATTTAAAAAAAAAAGTATCTCTTAAACAAAAAATATTTTGTATAACAGCCGCTTGTGCAAAATACATTTTTAACTGTCTTCTTTCGGATGTGGAAAAATAAAAATTAAAAAATAAAAATACACTTCCGAGAAATTAAATTAAAAAAAGTGCCTTTTTCCGAAAAAAAATTTTTCCCCTCGAATTTTAATGCTCAATTATTTGAATTATCAAAAGCGGGCAGTTTTAGAAAAACAATTATAAGACTAAAATAAAAAATACACTTTTCGAGAAATAAAAGTTTGAATAAGGGCACTTTTAATTTTTTTTTTAAGAAAATGTTCAATAAATTGCGAACATTTTGCAAGTTCAGTTATCAAAATTAGTAAGTTTTTAGAGAAATTATGTGCATTTAAAGGAAAAAAATTTAAAGATGGAAAAATCCGATTTTCAAACACAAATCGCCGAAAAATATCGGAAACAAATGTCTTTGCCCAAAAGAAAAAGGGGCTGATAATTTTGTCTAAGAAGCAACTTATTGGAGTTTCGTGGAAATCAAAAAACATGACCCGAATAGATCGGTTATTTTCAAATGGAAAGGGATAACAGGTAAATAAATTCGTCAACGTGAAAAACATGTTACCTCATTTTCTCAACATAAATATTTACTGCATAGTTGTGAATAGTCGCAGCAGCGAAGAAGTGAAGAAAATAAACTGTCAAAATTAGCTTTGCAAAAGTCAAGAAATTCCCAATTATTATGATTTATATTGTATAAATTCGCAAACTGGTTGTTTTTTGTTTAAGCGTAGTTTACTGTTCTTGGCCAGCAACATCATTTTATCGCAAAAAAATGACAAATGCCAAAAATTATTGAAACACCTCATAGATAACGTATAAATGGATATGTAAAAATGTAATGGAAAGCAATTTCTTACTTCAAATAGTAAACTGTCACTTTTTACGTTTCTTAAAATGACATTTATCGCCCTATTCCCCACAAAACTCACCGCATGACAATTATCTGAGTTACAACATCAAAAACTATGCGGCAAAAATGGTTTTAAACCCACTGGTAATGATCTACTGCCAAAGAAATCAGATGGAAAATGGGAAAGAACAAAAAACATAGAAAACAAAGAAATTGTTTCACTTCCACCGTTCCTTTACCAGAAAATCTCGTCGAATTTCACCATAACAGAACTCATTCGACTTTTACTGGTAGTTATTGAAATCTGATTAGATTCAATTGGCTTTTGGTGTGATGAGATTTGGTCACAGAAAACGAAACTCCATGCAACTGCTTTGTAATTTTCGTTTTTTGGTGAAGATGTTACTGTGGCAAGAAATTTTGTATTATTTCACCACACCAAAAAATAATTAGTTCAAATAAAGTTCTAATATCAATCAGCAATATTTTCTGTTAAAGGAGTAGTTCTTAGTTTTCCATGTTCTTCGCTATTAGCGACGTATGTTTTTTTTTCTGTGTCATAGTTTTAGACTCAGTAGCTATGACAATAGTCATGGCCGGAATAGGGCGATTAAACTGCAGTCAAATAGTTTTGTTAGCATCATGTTGCAAAAATATTACAAGCTGTTTCAGCGCGAGAACAGAGTACAACCAAATAACGTAGACTACTAAGAAGCTGTATATTTTCACCGGATGTAAAAAAAAAATTAAGCTTATTTTATTTTTATATCACAACTAAAATTTTATGTTCGCTGATTAATATTAGAAGCGTATTTGGACCAATTCGCTTGTGGTGTGGTGTAGTAAACTAAAATTATAGCCACTATTTATTGTCGCAGGAAAATTTCACTGATTCAACTTCTTTGTTTTCTACGTTCCTTGGTAAATTTTAATTAAATTTCTTCTCGGTTTGCACAGACAAAAGAATCGTAGAAACGAAAATGCATTTAAAGAAGAGCGATATTTTACGAATCTGTTGAATAATTAACCTTTAATTTTTTTTATTATTTGACGAGTCCTCATGGACATTAAAAGCTGTTGCAGTCCAATTGGTGTTTGGTGTGGTGAAATAAGTTACAATTTTTTTTTTGCCTCAGTGAATGAAACGCCGTACAACTTCTTTGCTAACAAATAATAAACAACTCAACTCTTATATGGGGTAACACACACTCATACATAATTATATCGCCTATGAATAAAAATTTACTACGCCTATACATTTAGATATTTATTCAGCTAAGAGTATAACGCTTGCAAAAAAAAAATATATATATACACAAAAGATAAAACTATTTAATACTAAAGTATCTAGTCACAACTGCATCGAGATATTAAAATCAGCTACGGTGAATTGTCGCCTACAGAAATTGCTAAACAAATAACAAGTGTGCCTAAAAATATGTTGTATGAAATTCAACTTAATTCGACTATTTTTGAACTTTTGCAGAGGAGAGAGTGTTGCAAGGAAGATATTGCATATTTTCAGGCACACTTAGTATTGTTTCTAAAAAATTTTTTAAACGATAATTTAATGTAGCTAATTTTATGACCCTCTCTCCGGTGTTCTCTCACTGTATGTTTTGAAGCTGTTTTTTATGGTAATGAGAAGTAGCAGGCGAGAGTGCAGATCAAGAGAGAGTGGATGGCATGTGGTGAGCGCTCAAGATCATAGCAGCTCAATAGAAAAATTGTTGGCATTGTAGTGATCTCAAGAAATTATCTAAAAGTACTGAATTATAGTAAAAAAAAAAATATCCAAAAATATTTAATCTTAAAAATAAAAATGCTGCTACAGATAACCTCATATAATACATAATATACTACATACATACATATTATATGCTCCCACGTTCATGAAAATACAGTTTTTTTTTTCAAATTAATGCTGAGTAATGGCAAATTAAAGCTTGAAAATGCCGCTTCATAAGGCTCTTAAATTTTTTTAATTGCCCTGTATTTTTGAACAAGCTACGAAATTGCTATACACATTTTTGCGATTTCTGCATTTTTTGTTTTCAAATTATTTACTGTGTATAGGCGAAAACACTGCACTAAAAATATACCAGATATTTTTAAGCCTAAATTGCATAGTTTTGATATAGATTATATATGTAGTAGAAGTTTGCTTAGCTGGAATTCAAAATGCTTTTGACTTTATCGTAAGTGCTCATTATAGTATTTTAAATAAGATTCGCTTCATAAAGAGTAAATATTATTACTATGCATTTCTAATATTTATATAGAAAATGTACAATTGACAACAAAAATAATAATAATAATAAAAATAATAATTTTGTAGTAAGCATTTGTAAGGCATAAACTAATTACGTAAATATTTGTGACAAAAATTTAATTGAATATAAAAAAAAAATATCGCCAAAAACTTGTAATACAAATTTTCCGTTTTTTGCCAGAATAATAAATTAAAAATTTGCAAGTATTATAAAAGCTGTATTTAGACTATGAAGTGGAGGTAACGGTAAATTTTATTTGTGGCAAAAAAAAATTTTGGAAGGAAAAATTTTAATATTAAAAAAAAATAATATTAAAAAAAAAAAATTCATATACGTAAATAGTGCATATAAATAATTACATATTTAAAAGTTAATGAAATGCAAAATAAATTATAATTGTTTTTAAAATTTGTATTATAATTTTTTTCATTCAAAATTTTTTCCACTTTTCCATTTCAATCTAAATTTTTAAGTGACAGAACTTTCTTCAAATTTCGAAAATACATTTCAATTTCAAAGCAAGCTTAAATACTAAAAAAAATAATTTTCGTTTTAAAAAAAAAATTTAATTCTATATTGGCGAAATTTTAAATTCTTCGTTTTGAGCATCCGAAAATAATTAAATTATTTAATGACTACAACTGTAATACGAGTATTTATGTATCTCGAAAAAAAAATTACTTAAGTGAAAAGTCGAAAATATGTTTCGGAAAATTTGATATCTATTAACATTTATGAATAGACATATTTACATTAAAAAACTAATCAAATATAATAAATCAATAAGTAGTAAAAATATTGTAATATATAGCATATATTTTAAAATTATAAAAAAAAAAAACTTAAATTTAGGTGAGACGTTTTCTTGCGTTTTTCTGAACTATTTAAATATAAATTCAAAAAGGAAGATTTACAAACAAAAATGTATTGATTTCATAACAAAAATTTTCTTTTCACGAACTTTTAGTTTTATTTATTTCTAATTTATATTAGGCTTTTTAATTTTACACAATTTTAATTTTCGTATTACCTATATGAACAAATAAATGCTTACTTAATAAACAAAGTTGTAAATTAGTGAATATTAAATAAATTTTCTAATAAAATAAAAAAATTAAATTTAAAAATATAGGCAAGTTTTTGTTTTTGCTTCTGCAAGTATAATGCAAAATAACTGTTTATTTTGATATTCACGACTTTGAAAATTCATTTAAAATGAAGATCTTTAATTAGGAATCAAGTTAAACCAATTTTTAAAGGAAGAGCCGAACAGATTGGCTGAAAATGCGAGTTTGTGCAAAAATAAATTACGAGTATATTTTTTTGAAAATTGAGACGTTTCAAAAAAATTTGATATTTTTATTTTTGCTAAAAATTTTGTTTTGGAATAAGTGAAAGGAAAATGGTGATTGTGTGGTAAGCGGAATTTAAAAAAAAAATAAAAACATTGTACATCTTCTTTATAAAGACTAAAAATAAATTTTAAAATAAATAAAAAAATTCGCAATTTGTGCTATTCCTTTTCTATTGTTGCTAAAATATTTGTAGCTATATAATTAATAGACTTTTTAAATTCTAAAAGTGCGCAATTAAAAAAAAATAAAACTTGCCACTAAATTTCAATAACATACAAGAGACAAAAAGACAAGAGAAAGAAAAAAAAAATCAATTATGAATTTATTTAAATTATTAAACTCAAAGCCAAAAATTAAATTTTGTATTTTTTATTACTTTATTTTGATCTCTAACACTCAAAGTTTTAACAATAAAATTCAAAGTCAATAATTAAATTTTTGTATTGTTATTATTTTGTAAAACAATTTCAATTTTAAAAATAAACTAAAAAAAATTTTTTTTTTTAATTTTTGCTTTTTAGATATTTAAATATTTTTGTAATTTTGAAAGCTAATTTTTACATTTGATTAAAGTCGGAAAAAAGTTCTTTTGTTCTGTTAAAATTATTTATAATTCTATAGCGTATTTTTGAAATTTTTGTAGTCGAAAATTTTGTTGTAAAAAAAGCGAGTGTTCACAGATATGTTCGAAGTAAACAAAATTTTCTAAACTTTCTCAAAGTAATGCTAAAATTTTTTGTTAAGTTATAAAGAAATTGTATTTTCGAGAAATTAAAAAAAAATTTGAATGAATCACCTTGAAGTGAATAGTAGTCAGTTTAAAACCTATTGACCCATTTATGTAAGAAAATAATAGATAATAAAAAAAAAAAATTGGAGAAAAAAAGAAAATGCCAAGTCAAAAATTAAATATTTTTATTGTATTTTTTTTTATTAGAACTTTTTTTTTAATCTTTGTTTGTACATATTTCATTTTTTTTTGTAGTTTTCATATTTTAAATTCTATATTTATCTAAGGTTTAAAAACAAATAATTTTTTTTTTGTTTTGTTAAAATTATAAATTCACTCACTCAATTTCCTTAAAGTTTTGTAGTAGAAAATTTTGTTGTAAAAAACCAATCTTCACAGATTTTGAATTAAAAATAATCACGTTTTCTAAACTTTCTAAAAAAAACTTATAAAGTTATAAAAATAAAATTATCGATTAATTAATAAAAACATTACCTAAACAGTAACCCATTTGGCCAAGTTGTATTAGGAAAAAAAAATTTATATATAATGTATAACAAAAAAAAAAATATTCAAGAAAAAGTCGAAATTTATCAAATTAATCAAGTACTTGGAAAACGAATTGAATTTTTGTAAAACAATTAAACTAATTTATATAAATGATTTCGCTTATTTATCTACTACATGTGCAACAGCTCTATTTTTATAAGAAAACATCAAAATATATTATGCGACAAAATTTTATTCAAAATTATTAGAAAATTAACTAAAACTAATTGGCATAAATATTTACTAAGTGTACGGTTATTGTATCTAGTTTTTAATTTATTCTCATATACATGCAAAAATATTTTGATAAAATACCATACATTAAACCTATTTATATTTTTAGGAAATAAGTTCAGAAGGAAATTCTTATTGTAAGAAAAAATGTTTTCGCAATTTTTTTTATTGCTACTTTTGATGCTAAGAGAAATTGAAAATTCGCTGCAAGCAAGTAAACAAAAAAAAAAAGACCAATAAAAAATAAAACGGATGGGCCAAACATTTCAACATTTACGAAAAGCAATTTCACATCAATAAAACGCTAAGAAAAATTAAGTTATTGTATTATTACTTACATAAATACCAACATACATGCAAATACATACTTATACATATAAATATATATACATACATACATATGTAGATATATCCTAAATTAGTAGTTTTATTCAATAAGTTCGATAAAGTAAATAAATCAAAGCATACCTTAAAATACCTTATGAAAAATGATAATTTTATTGAGCTATAAAGCGACTACATAGTACTCGTAGAAAGAAGGTAAGTCTGAAATTGTTTGAGATATTAGATATTTTAAGGAATGAAATCATACACATGACGCCCATGATACCTACACGCATGCAGCTCTGCTGCCTATTTAACGTAGAAACCGTGGACATGATGTCACAATGTTGAGGTCTTCTGATATATTTTCCTGACGATGTGATCGAACTCCTGCATTTCGGTTCAAAAGGAAATCACTACTAAACTAATTTCGGGAATGTGTAGCCGTAAAGGTTGTGTGAGCAGCTAATCGACTGGCCAATTACGGGAATTAACACATTCCGCAAATGTTAAATAACATGCTAATAACCAAAACCAAATATTCAGTTTTATGTTATGGTGGGTTGTAAATCTTCCGCAGATTTTTCTTTACTCTACATGTGACAGTTTTGCTTATTGCCATATGCATTGACCCGAAAATGAGGCTACTCACTGAACAGATGTAGCGCACGGTAATCTATTCACGATAATCTGAACAATTTTTCGAGAGCTTACTAAGAAAACCCCTTTACGTCATTATAAAATCCACATACTTATCGCTCAAGTGGGGTATTTCCCGGCGCAAAGACTTCAAGTATATTTATTTCGCCAAAATTTTCTATCGAACCCTCCATGTGCGTCTCATTTACCCGATCAGTTCAAAGCAAGTAATATTATCCATTGGATTTCGAAGCTGTCATTATTCTTGTTAATTGTGTTATAGCTGGTTCCCATACTGGCGGGCGCCGTAACCGAGTGTGTAGCATGTGCGCGCTTCATTCGGTGGCCCACGTGCAAATACTGGCCGTGGAGAGTAACATCAATAATTCTAGGAAAAGTTTTTTCTAATAACGGTCACCCCTCGGTAGACAATAACAAACCTTCGAGTGTATTTCTGGCATGAAAAAATTTCTCACAAAAACCATTTGCCGTTCGGTGTGGACGTAAAACTGCAGGTCCCTCAATTTGGGTTACAACATCAAGACGAACACCTAAAATTGTAGGAAAAGTTCGGCCAAAATCGCTCAAGCGGTTATAGCTCGAATTAAGTAAGTAAGCAAGTAAGAAAGTTTCTAATGGCGTCTGCATAAATGCGCTCAGTTTTTTAAGCTGAAGTGATGAAAGTGAGCTCTGTGGCAAAATAATTATTCCTTAAAAATATTTTTGTTACATCTTCACATTAAACGTAATGCAAACGAAAAACGAGGATGGGTAGACATGCCATTGGTCATTGCAATAACCTTCATATGCTAAACCGTGACTTCAGTGTAATTTGACATTGATTTATTTTCTTTGAAAGCTTTAAAAGAGTATGCACGAATTTAGAAGTTTATTTAAAAAGTAGCTTACCGCAAGTTCTGTCACCACTAGTGGTATTTGTTCGCTGAAGTTGATAATCAAACTAATATGTTAATGATTTCCAACTTAGAACGAGAATCGAGAGTGTTTGGTATGTTCTTTTTATCAAATGAACCGTTTGTAAATTGTTTTTTTTTTTTATATATTTCATTAACCCACGGCAAGCACCTACACATAATATGTAGTAAAAAGTTGTCACATATTTTCTCAAGCTAAACTTTGAAGTCAAGTCAAGTCGGGTTAATAATATAAAGTACAATTTCGACTAACGTTGGTGACTACGATAAATTTTGATTTGTCACAGTTTTGACGCACATACATACATACATGATTGCATTCAAAAAATATAGGCAAAAGATGAACTCGCAATAAGTTATCTCGTATGCAAAAAGGAGAAGGGCACGTACTAACTACGCTTGGTCACAGTATAAAATTGCCCAAAATAAAGCTACTGCTATTACACAGTGTGACACTCAAAAATACCTGGGAAGTGATGTTATTTTTCTTGTAGGTCGTATCGAGTAGAACGAGAATCCAATTTTGGAATTTGTAAAACACCCCCAAAATCTCGACTAACACGTCTATTCTGAACGTTACCGGAAATTTTGTAACCGGCAAATTTTATTACCGAAAAATGTTACCACTTCTTGTAGCCGGCATTCTTGCACACTGGTAACGCTGTCTACAGTGCAAAACTCACCATACGGTGTTTGCTTTGGAGTGGTGTGAATTTGAACACAAATTTTACAAGCGAATCACAATGAAGATGAATAAGTGAGTGATTTACTAAAGTAAATTTAATAAATTATTATAATATCATTAATTTTTAATTGCAGAAAATACGCAAGGACAACCCAGCAGTAATTACGCTGGTATGTAGCCTTCGTAAAGGACCGTCCGGAGCTGCTACAAGGCAAGAACACCCCGAAGGCACCGAAATTGCATGCTTCTTTCGGCATTCGAAAATTCTGTTTAAAAATTTCGTTTGGTAAACTAAATGGATCGCTGTTGTTCCGAAAACTTTTCAGTTGCTGTCTACGTAGGGATATTTCATCATCCTCCTCATCAATCAGCAGTAACATTACCAAAGAAGTCGCCATTATGTTTTTAATATTGAAAACTCGTATTGCAATTAGTTTAATGAAAAAATCAACGTTTAATACTTCACTACTCTTTAATTTATTACAAAAATGTAAATAAACGTCAGATGTTTTCTAGTAGTTACCACCTAGTGCGGTGGTAATACAATTTTCCGGTAATAAGAACGTGCAGAATGCCAATAGGGTTTAAAAGTTGCCGGACGTTTTTATTACCGGTAATAAAAATGTTGTTACCGGTGCAGAATAGACCCGTTATCCTTAAAAAACCGATTTTTCGTGCTTTTGCACAGTTCTTAGCCCATATCTTAGCTAATTTACAACCGATTTTCATTCTAAGAACGGTTTAAGAAAGAAGAACTTAGACCTTTTGAAAGATATATAGACATCTTAATAAAACTAAAGAAATTTACTTGTTTTTGCACAACAAACTTAAATTTTGCTACCCTTTTTCTTCTTTTTTTGACTTTGGCGATATTTTCATACACTATTTTATAAAAACACAAAATGAGTTTTGATTAGATTCAAAGAGCACGTTTAATACCGAGTTCAACGAATGTTTCTTTTAAAAAATCGGCCAAAAAACTGACTGAGTTATTTTATTTTTTATAAGAACGAAATTTTTGCAAAAATTTGCTTCTGTTTTGTTTCCAAGGAAATTATCACTTAATTTTTGAGTTTTTACTCAATTTTGAAGTCTTTATAAATTTCCGTTATGCTGAAGTGCACGTGTTGTTTATCTTTTGTTGTGTTTGCTGTTAAATTGGATAAAAATCGTGGTAAAGTAAAACTAAAATGTGCGACAAGCGTAATATGTTTTGCTACATTTGTGGCTTATTTACGTGTACAAGTCATCGGCGTGATTTTAAAAATAATATTGGTGTTGTAAAAATATATAACAAGATTTTCGAAAGGCTTTATAGTGCGAGTCACTGGTACGAGCCAGAATTTATTTGTGAATATTTTTTAAGTGCATATGGCGAAATGGGTTTGCGACATGTCGATAAAAATTCATTTCTTGCATTCGCATTTGGACTTCTTCCCACATAATCTGGGCCAGTTCAGTGATGAACAAGGCGAACACTCCCACCAAGAAATGGCTATGATCGAAAAACTTTTCGAAGGAAAAAACAGAATAAATATGATGGCAGAATATTGATAGTCAGTACAACGCGAAACTGACGATGCTGACCTAAGGGGAAAACGGCCAAAAAAGCACTTTTGATCTATATATTTTCATTTAATAATACTTATTGGTAAATTACATTTTAATACGTTAGGTGGCGCATGCGTCAATATACTAGGATAATCCATATTTATGGCCCGAAATTGATTTTTTTCGAAGAGTATGGTGCTGGTGCAATAAAAAATGCTTTTAAGAAAAATAAATACGCTAGGTGGCGCTCGAGGCGTGTTATTCATAAACTTTGTATTTATAATCCGATTTTGATGAAATAGAAATCCAGTAATGGAGGTGCAACGAGAAATATTTTTTCGAAAAATAAATCCGCTAGGTGGCGCTAGAATCGAGTTATCCATAAAATTCGTATTTATGGCTGTCATTGATAACACTGCGGAACAAAATTTTGCGGTCGGAGATTTTTAAGTCGATTCAGGGTAATTTGGGGGCGCTGATTACGAAAATAATATCAGTTTTGTCGAATTGGCTCTAGTTTTTCAGATAAAGACTTTTAAATATTTCACGAAAAAATCTAATTAAAAATACCAATATGGACATAAATTATATTTTTATTGCGCGCCTGTATAAAAATAATACAAAAATAAAAAAAAATATATTCTTTTCATTAATTAATTTTTAAAAAATTACAAAAAATCTTTTCTGTAGGACCTCCTATGATGTCGTTGCTCAGGACAATCCCGTATTAAGTTCCAGCAGTAGTCTGCCATCATGTGGTCGTCCCATCGACCTTAGTATCTTTCTTCCATTATTTTTATGTCCTGGTGGCACCGTTAACCTTGTTCCTCACTGTAATCGCCTAGGCTGCCCGGGAATTTGTCCAAATGACTATGTAAATAATGTAATTTAATGCTCATTTTAGCTCATAGTTTGCGAAAATTGAGAAGCATATCAGCAACTAGTTTTGTATAGTCTGGTGATTTATGATTTCCCAAAAAATTTTTGACTACATTAACAAAGCTTAGCCAGGCTTCAGATTCAATTTGTGACATAACATTTTTTGCACACATATTCGAAACAGTCACCTGTCTTATTAAGGGCTTTGGTGAACTGTTTCATTAGCCCAAGCTTGATGTGAAGTGGTGGAAGAATGATTTTTTCCCGGCTTATCAGTTGGTCATGAACCACATTTGCTGTTCCTACCTCCATATTTTCTCTCACCGGCCAGTCCTTGCTAATCCAATGTTCATTTCTTGCACGACTGTCCCTTAAACATATAAAACAGGGTTATTTAGTACTTTGTTGGCCCATTTACAAGTTGCATTTACAAGTCACGCGGTCGATAATGTGCAGCGGCTGGCAGGGACTATTAGAGTTTACAGGTATTTAGGCGAAGTCATCGAATTAATGGTTAGTTGTATTAACTCACCCGACTTAACCGGCTGCCCATGCTCTCTTGCAAGGGAAATAAAATATTAAAACCAACGAGCTACTTGTTTTAATAATTTATATAACAAAACTTATTGAGGAATAATTAAATTAATACAACTGGAACTGGGTCATATAATTTTTGTTCATTAATTTCTTAAGTTTCCTTTATCTCAAGAACAAGAGCCAATCCAAAAAAAGGTAAAACCACAGTTCGTAAGCCTGCTACTAATGTTAATAAAAAATATTAACAAAATCATGACCGCAGATTTTTTTTTTAATTTTTGTTACGCAGTGTAATTGATTACATTAAGTTTCAATTTGACAAAGGTGATCTAACACTTTTTTGCCTTCTGGATTTTTCTAAAACATTTGACTTGGTAAACCATGATATTATTTGCAAGATATTAGTGACAAGATCAGAAATCTTGGTATTATTATGAATTCTACGTTGAGTTGTTCTGACCACATTAATAAAGTTGTAAGTAATGTATGTACGTGCGTTCAACAATATCACGCGCTATGTTTACGAGCTTAAAAATTTGACCATATTTCTCTATGGAAAAATAAAATTCTAGGATGTAGCTTTTTTGACTACCTTGCGGCAATAAATTGTATATTCATTTACAAACTTATGGAATATAAAACTCCAAAATATCCTTTGTGATAAGTTAAAATTAACAAGGTCTAGCAGGCATCGATATCTGATTATTCCTAGGCATGCCCACTTGTCCTCATCAAGGCTGTTCTTCATTAATGCTGGCAGGCTCTGGAATTCAATTCCATAACCTATCAGGGCGGCTTTAATTTAGAGTAATTACGGGAAGGGATTTCACAATTATTTTTGTGCTATAAATTAAATGTGATTGCGGTTAAACTATTTTATTTTCTTAATATTTGGCTTCTAATCTCAAATTTAATCATAGCCATCTAAATATGTAGATTCCGGTTACTTATTCAACTATTGGTTTAAAGCTTAAATTTAAATAAATTATAATTCAATTTTTAAATTTGTAACTTCCATCGAGTAGAGGTATTATAAAAGCCTAAATGCCTTACTTATACATCCGCATATCTTAAATAAATGCTAAATGTCACACATTTGAAGCACCCCAATAATAAAAACACGCATGCACGCATTAAAAAAATTTAGGCAAAACATGAACTAAAAGGAGGCATGTTCGACTTGCTTCTTCAACAATCATTTCACGTGAATGCTCGTATCAAAACTAAATCACAACCTCGAAAAAGGCTTAATCGTATTTTGACCACAGACAGAGTGCCACAACAACACAAATTCCTATTCGTACAACCGGCACTCAATTGTTAGCCTAAGTAGCAATAATAAAGGTAACATTTAAATAACTGTAGAATTGGTCATGCACTCCAAACGGCAAACAAAAAACAGTTCATCGTTCGCTAAACAACTCAAAACTCAAATCATCAAGTTGCCAGTTGGTTCAGTACCGCAGTCACGTTATGCAAACATACGGACAGTCAATGACGGGCGACTGATTGCCTTAGGTTTTTATTTCTTATTTAGGTTAATATTTGAAACCCTTTATTAAGCAATTTATAGAAATCATGAAAATTCAAAAAAAAATCAAGCAAACTAAGTATTACAAGTTTAATAATAAAATTAAAGTTGTTTCCCATTAGTTTAAGGATTTCGTTGATTAATGAATTTCAGCATTTTTATATACATATTTACAATAACTATATGCCACAACTAAATCAGCTGTGTTGTTAAGTAAACGCCAGCATTCATTCGAATATATTCATTAACAGTTAAGCAGCTATAAGGGAAGCACCGGTTGTGAACAGTGTTGCCGGACGAAAAATTCCCAAATCTTGCAAAGCAATTTCAAAATTCTATGAATTTTGGCATCGATACTTTCAGCAAGCACAATAAGTAGCTATCGGATGAAAATATCGGGAGAAATGGCCAAATTTTCAAAGGATTTTGGTACTATAAACCACTTGGTCTGAAACCACAATTTAAAAATATTAATTTAAAAAATTCAAACGCATGCGAGAAAGCAATTCAAAAGCTCAATAAGAATCTGAAAATAGTTTAAAAAATTATTATGACAGATATTTTATCGATTTTTTTTATTTGCCGTCCAAAAATGGTAAAAGCGATTACTCGATGATTTGAAAAAAAAAAAAAAAATACTTCTGAGTAAAAGTATCGATACTTAAGGTGTCTTTGCACATCCCTAATTCCAGCTTGTAGCCGTCTCTTTCGTTGAAAAGCACAACTGGGCGGAAAGAATGATATAAAACCAGTTTGTGCTTTCGGCGCTGAGAGCAACTGAAAGTTACGTAATAATAGCTAGAGAATGAGAGAGCAAAGAAAAAATTCTAAAACAAAAGAGGAAGAAGAGCAGAAGAAGCGGCAAAAACATGTAAGTCGTAGTAGCATCGTTTGGAAAAAAAAAGAGCAAATTGCTTTTATTTCATCAGCGAATGAGTGGATGCTGTCAAATCGACAAAGAGAGGACTAGCGATTCACGGAATCCGCAACTTTGCATTCTATCAGTCTTGACTGCGAGCTGTATATATCCCAATTTTTTTTTATTGTTTCATGTTTTTTTTTTGTAAATATATGGAATCCGATTTGCTGGCATTTTTGTTCTAATTCACAAAAAGTTTTCATTTTCATATTTTTGTAGCTTAAGGTGGGAATCAATTTTTTTTAATGTTTTAATCAAGCAGTTTCAACAGCTAATTCTCGAGATTTTGGAAGAGATGCTTCTCGGAAGTGGCTGGCATCGAGCTTGCCGAGTTCTTGACCGTAAATTTTAAAGAGATTTCCTCGAAACCATGTTTTTCAAAATTGTGTAGGTGATAATAAAAAATCTAACATGCTAACATTAATTTTAAAGATCATAAAAAACTGTTCTATGTAGACAAAATATTTCGAAAACAAATCAATTTTAGACCATGTTTGACTGCAAGTGCAACGAAATTTTCTCTCAAAATCGTAAAGTTTGTTTGGAGGCCTATTTTAAGGGGTTATAAACATTTGTGTTGTGAAGTATGTCCTTTCAAGTTTATTTTCTTCAAATTTCATAAAGATCTGAGCACTAGTGCCAAAGTTACAGCTGTCAACAGTGCGCTCTTTCCGAATGCTCCAAATGTATATCCAAAATTTTAAACGAAATTATCTCAAAATGATGTTTTTCTAAAAGTCCTGTTGCGGTGAGCAAGGTTTCTCAAGAACCATGTGACCTATCAATCTACTATTTCGCATGCTACTTGGAAACTGAAATATCTCATACTTGAACGCAGGAATTTTTATTTAAAACAAAAGTTGTTTTTTTGGAGTTTTCATTAACAACATTTGTGTAAAAATGTTTATTTCGCTGAATCCTTCGTTCAAGTACGGCATTTTGATTTAAGCTAAAGAAAACTGTTTTTGTTTTTGATTGCAGATGATCCATTGGCTACTTATCATGCTCACAGCGAATCCTGTAAAAAAAGTGTTTTAACGCAACAGCTGTAGTGCCATCAAATGAGCACATTTTTAACTCAAAAATTCAATTAAACAATTTTAGACATACAGTGTTTAATTATTAAAAAAAATACCGTCTTTGCGAAAAAAATTCATCGAAAAACTGATTTTTTTCAGAGAATAATTGTATATAAACCCTTAAGGGTTAATTTTAGGAAATCGCAAATATTTGAGTCTATCCATTTGAGCAAGAAAATGTTTGGTTTGTTGGTTTCGGATGCAACAATAATTAATTTTTAATTGTAATTTTTGTAAAAACAAATGTTTTTTTTTTAACATCGGAAATCGCTTTAAATAAATATTATACCTATTTGAAAATAACTCCTTAAATTAGTATTAATAATTTTCCTATAAATCAACTGCAAAAAATAGTTTTTTTCCGGCGTTTAAATGCACTTCGCCCCTTAACTTTTTTTTTCACAACATTGAATGGCGAGGGTTAAAAATTTGAAAATCTGTATTTAACACACTTGGTTCATACATTTTGATAAAATCGAAATTTTTAGCTATACAATTATTTGCGCACGCAAAAGCAAATACAACTGAATTATTTCAAATTTGATTGATAGTGATTTTTTTGCAAGCTGTTACAATAAAAATCAACAAACAACAAAAGTGATTGATCTAAAAAATCGTAAATTGCAAATAGTTTTACGAGCAAGCACCAAAGAATGTCGACCAATAAATATGATCATTATCATTAGATAAAAAATTAAAAAGAAAAAAAAAATGAATCACAAATTAAGAAAACAAATGAACTCAAAAAATCACAATGCGAAACAATGCAAAATAAGTGGCAACACACAAAACATACAAACACCAAAATTGTTTAATGGATGGTGATTTTGCATAAATGGTTATTTCTTTTTGAAGCCATGCTTTGGAACTTTTGTCGATTATTTAGGAATTTGCTGATAAATTTCAAAAGATTCGTTATGTATTTTTTTCATTTCTTTTTATTTCTTTATACTCCTACTAATGTTTCATGGTCGTTTGGTATGATTGTGAAAGGGCGCGTATTTCGTGGTATTATGTTCCACTTTTGGCCAAATTTATATTTAGTTTCATTTAATATTTTGTTGTTGTGTGTGAGTGCGCTAATGAACAGCGTGGGCAGTACTAACTAATAATAATTTTATATTTTATTTTCAGCTGCATTCGGCATCGCTATCGGCCAATATGCCGGCTGGGCAAGCGCGTCATGCGATGGCGGCACAAAACGGTGAAGAGGATTAGCCGTAACAATAGCAACATGATATATAAACCTTCTTTGTTCCCTACATATAACTGTATATCGAATATGTAAAGCTGCTTAGGTGACCTTGCCGATAGCGATAATATTAAAAAAGGAAAAAAAAGAGAAATTTGAAATGCTATGCTTTGACGGCATGCATTTACTTCTGCAACAATTACAATAAAACCAATATAAACGACTGTTAGCCATGACCGTGAATTTTTATTAAATGTGCTTGTACATATAAATATTAGCATTACTAAAACCATCTCTATTTATTTGAATTTAGTTTTTATTAGCCGGAAGTAAGTATCCAAGCGTGGCGTTTGAAATTTTCGCGCTAATGAAAATACGAATTTAAATTCGTAATGTAATATGTAAGTACTTATGTACTTACGAGAGGGACTAAAAAGAGTTCGCCTAATTGAACAGAAAAAACAAAATATAATCTTTTCATATTTATTCTTAATCTTCGTCTTTTTCAATCTTTTATATAAAATTGCCATTGATTTCAATGCTTTTCTTATCTATCTATAGGATCCATTTCTCAAAACAGTCTTCAAAATCTTGGGGTTTTAGCTTATCAAGTTCAGTGTTAACCGCATCAATTATCTCCGCGTTGCTGTTAGTGACATTTCCCCACAAAATTTTTTTTAACTTTTGCTATTCAACAGAAATCAAACGGTAATAGATACGGGGCAGGGTATATGGTGTTGGTCGTATTTACTTGGCGCCAAAGATCACCAAAAAGTTTGCAGCTGTGTAAGTTGGCGCGTCGCATGATCAGAGAATGAAAACAAACCGAACGAATTATTACCCATTCCCGCAGTAAGTACGAAAAGTTTGTGCTTTTGAAGTGGAACTTTTTTGCGCTCGTTAGGCTGTAATTCCAATATCGAATGAAACGAAAAAGCGACAGGAAAACGGAGGGATGGCGCGCGTGGTGGGGCAGTCGGACGGAAGGAGAATTCATTTCTATCACTCTTTTTACTAATTTTTACCACTATTTTTCTAATTTCTACCACAAGTTTTACTAATTTCTACCACTTTTTTTAAAATAATTTTTACCACTATTTTTAATATCTAATTTCTACCACTAGTTTTACTAATTTCTACCACCATTTTTTATTGATTTCTACCTTTATTTTACTACTTTCTACCACTATTTTTTTACCAGTTTCTACCACTATGTTTACTAGTTTCTACCACTAATTTTATTAATTTCTACCACTATTTTTAGTACAGCTGCTACTAATTTCTACCACTATTTTGTTATATTTTCAGTAAATTCTACCACTATTTTCACTAATGCTACTACTACTTTTTACCACTGTTTTTCGTAATTTCTTCCACTGTATTCACTAAAGCTGCCACTAATTTTTACCACAATTTTTAGTACAGCTGCTACTAATTTCTACCACTGTTTTGTTACAGTTTTACTAAATTCTACCACTATTTTCACTAATGCTACTACTAATTTCTACCACTATTTCCCCTTTTTTAATTACACAGAAGTTTTACTTCTGGTTCGCGCACTTAGGTGTACGCGTGTCTTTTTTCTTATACTACTCCCAAACACTAACAATACACGAAACGTTTCAATAGCAGGTGAGTACAAAACAAACGAATTGTCTGTTGGCTTTCATACTTGCGTAATTTCGCTTATTGAAAAAATACTCATCATTAGCAAAATTCAAACAAAACACTTTCACAAAACCACCAATTATTCCTCCACCAAATATTCACGCACACCGGCAATTTTGTGTCAAAAGTTTCAAAATTTTTTTTTTAAATTTTAATTAATTGTAAACGGATTTGTAAATAAGCAACTTCCCAGCTCCAGGTTTATAAGGTATAGTACCTACATATGTATGTTACTAATTGTTTGGATATACATAAGATTTTACTTTAAAATTATTTATGTTATTGTATTTTATTTTATATGTGAATATTTTTTGAATTTTCTTTTTTATTTTAATCTTTACGCCTTTATATAAAATTTATTAATTAATAAATTTCAATACATTCTACAATGCCCATAGTTTTTCCATACTATTTTAAGATACCAAGATAGACCTCCAAAGTGAAATTATAACTTCGCGACTCCCAAAATACAACTGTAGATTGAGAAGCATCAATATTTAGCTTTAATTGTTTATACAATCTTGTTGGATTGAGTTGTATATTTTGATTACAAAACGAAAGGTTTCATTTTGTGATGTGATCACTAACTTTGTGTTTCGTTTGTTTCAATATTGCTATATATTCAATTGTTTTCTTTTTCCGTTAGCTATCACGGGCGATATCAGAGTAAAGTTACTGCTCACAAAATGTTTCCGAGAAATTTAAGTCGGTTGTGTTTCGATACCTTGCATGAGCGAAATTAAACGATTGGGAAACGTTTGCTATTGTTTGTTTCTTCCCGTTTTCCGAAAAAGGTTTGAAAACTTTTGTTAAGCATTTTTCGGTACACCATTTTCCAGTTAACGTTTGAATAGCAGCTACGATTTTCCAGGGGAATAGCAGCTCCGATTTTGAATAGAGTAAAGCAAATTCTCATCATTACTTTTGGAGTTTTGTTTGTTGCTTAGCTTTTACGGTGGACTTGCTCGTGTAGGGCTCCACACCCTGGACTGTTGATTGGTTTACAGATCGTAGTTATAGAGCCAAGACTTACCACCGGCAATGACTTTATTAAAGTTGCTAGACCGCCCATTTTCTCATTTATTAAGGAAAAATTAAGCAAAATGTTTTTGAGTCTCTTTTATGCCTCATTTTAAGTTCGGGGAACCAATCAATAAAATTTCTATTTTACAAAAGTCATGGGACCGCTGATGTCGTAAGTTGCGTAAACGATGTTGACCGTAATTTTCATCTGAAATCAACATACCATACATTTTCTTACTTAAGAGGGGCTTTTTATCGTGGATAGAGCAAATATTTTTGATATTCGTAAATTAATTCTTTAAACAGCCTCACAAAAGAAAAAATTAAAATTTCGTTGTAAGTGCAGTCAAAAACGGTCTAAAAATGATTTGTTTTTGAAAGCTTTAATCTAGTTTTTTATGCTCTTCGAAACGAATGTTAGATTATGAAAATTGGTTCATTCATTTTGTTTGTTATCCCTTACACAATTTTGAAAAACATGATTTCGAGTAAACTCCGTGTAAAGTTAGCGGCCAAGAGCTCGGCGAACTCGGCGCTAGCCACTTGCGGGAATTAGCTGTTGAAACTTTGATACGTACATAATTATAAGACGATAAAACTTACTTGGTGAACTTTGGACTTCCCCAGTGGCAATATCTGGAGACAATTCTGTCCGACCTTCAAGGGGATCGTTCGCCCGTCTGGAATCTTCGCAACCACTTGAAAATAGTATGTAGAGGTAGAAATCGTCCATATGCAGCTTATCGTTCATTGAATATCTGTAGTGGGTTTAGTTTACGCCAATAGTAGAAGAAAATCACAAAAAGAGTTGCTGTTTGCGTTGTTGGGGAATTTTCGTAAAAGAAGTATCGTAAAAGAATTGCCAAGTGTTTGATATTTTCTCTTTTTATTTTAAAGATTCAAGCGAACTTTTGTTGGTACCATCATCTGTACATTTTAATTTTTTTGTCGAGTTTTCACACGCAGATGCTAATGAAATTCGAGCAATGAGGGCTATTGACTTCACCGAGACTCATCAGTAGTAGATAAATATTGTGTTACTCATCTCTTTTTGGGATATAAGAAAAATTTTTGTATGACAAATCTGCTGGTAATGCGGGTTTAGCCAGTAATTATTTGATTATAGTTTGTTTATTTCCACGTTTATGTCACAAGTTCGTGATCTAGGGCCGTCTGGTAGTATTAAGGGGGAGGGGAGTATCTCTAGACAAATCAAAAAATCGACTATTTTAATCGATAATTTTTATATGGGACACAATTTTTGATGGCCCCCTCCAACGAAAACGATGGGGTATTTGTTAATTAGACAACGGCCGAACACAGTTTTTTAGAGCCGAACCGAAACCGAAATTTCAAGGCCTCAAAAATTAATAATCAAGGAAATTTTTAAAGCTTTTATTGATATTAGTTTAAATCACATAAATTGACACACACATTTTTATAAGATTTTTCCGTCATATCGCTGTCACGTAAATGTGAAAGACCCATTTGCTTTTTTTCCAAAGCAAAACATCTTAGAACTAAAATTTTATACAGTTTTTATACTAATAAAAGCTTCCGAATACTCAGCCAAAGTTCGGCTTTTTAAGGTCGAAGCCGAACCGAAACCGAAGCGAACATTATTGACCAAATATGACCGAAGTTTCGGTCGTTCTCTGGTTTTAATCAATTACAATACCTACATACCTACACACACACATATATATATACTTATATATATATTTTCACATAATTATTGCAATAAAATTCCAAAACACACCACTGCAGAGCAAAGTTGCCATCGCTGAGCATTTCAACTAATATCAATGTTATACATAATTTGTTTTAGTGACTCTTGAAAACTGAAAAGAAGAAACGGTATAACAAATTAGATTAAAATTCAAATGCACGTATAATAATAAAAAAAAAGGCCCGAAACCACAAAAAAATATGCAGCGAAGGCGTTGCGTGCAACAGATCACATTGCACCGAGTTTTACGAAAAATGAATTTGAAATTTGTAGTAATAAAGTGGGGAGCAAAGTTTTCTTTGAATTTGAACTTGAAAATCTTGCACAGTCATTAATTTGCACAGACCAATATGCACGTAGGTAAAATGTGAAAAAACACAAAAACAACAACATTAGTAACGCCGCAAGTAACTGAAAACGATTTAGAAACGCACACAGCTATTGTGTTATTTCGTTCAGCAGATGATGATGATGATGTTGATGATGTTGATGTTGATGTTGATAGCGTTCGTCACACAGCCAGTGCTGACCGATCGCTACTTTGGCATAACCGAGCTGCTGATTAAACACAACGCAACTGAGCGTAGCAATCAATAGCAATCGAACGGTCGAAGGTGTAACGTTTGCGCATGCGCAGCGCTGCGAATTGAATCGAATAGAAATAGTAAATACGATAACGCGATAACGCGGTGCTGAATTTGAAAAATTTGATTTTTGATTAAATGCCAGATAGGGAGTGTTATAAGTTAAATTACTATATAAAAAACGGAAATATCATAAGAGTAATCGCTATTTACATGATTTAGTGCAATTGCAGCTGAAATCGGAAATCTTAAAAAGGAAATTGCGGACACTTTTAAAATATTAATATAAGTGTGGGAAAAAGTGAGTAACTATGAGTGTTATATATACTTATGCAGGGTAACTCACGTGCATACGTACATAAAAAAACAAATTTAATTAAAAATTGATTGCACAAAAATGTGATGCAATTTTGGTAAAAAAACAAGGAAAACTCCAAAAATTTATGAAAGTGTCTTTTAGGGACAATCAGAAGCCAGATGGCAATAAAAAAATTGATTTTTTTCAAAAATATTTTTAGCGCGACTAAGAACATATTGTTTTTTATAATACCCAACTTATCCAAAACGTTTCATTAGTATTTTCGGCAAGTACATCTATCCTAGTGGAAAACCCTAACTGGGCTTACAAAAGTCAGCTCGATTTTTCTTTTATGGCCAATTAAAGTTTTCATCTCTCGGACTATGGTGTTTTTAATAATGTGGAAAATTTATTAAAATATATATCTGAGTGAAATGAAAGTTAAAAACATAGACAATAAAATTACACAGAAATTATATCCGTAGAACATTTTAACCCATTTGCTCCCGCCTGAATGTGTCATTTTGACCCTTACTTCAAAGAACAACACAGTAAAACTAATTTGGAAAGCCGTGAGAGTGTTAAGCTTAAGTTACGTTAGAACGGCGGCGAAGAAGCTTAGCGCCCAGTTAGCAACTGAGTGCAATTTTGATATCATAGAACCTCGGACTAATTCGTAAAACCCACTAACGCTCTTGATAAATTTTGGAATCTTGTAAAGGCTATATTTGTACAAATCCTGTAGAGACTAATACTCAAAGTCTCTCAGAGTGACCTTATGTTTCCTTAGAGTATTAAGATGTTTTTGAAAATTATTCGTTAGAAAATTTCATGAGTGGTCTCCTCGAACGAATACATGAATTTCTGCTATTTTTCATTAGCATTAACATTGCAAGGAAACATAGCTGTGATCTAATTCTTAGTTGTGGCTATAAGTTATTTTATTTTATGTAGAATTCGGCTTTAATCTGATACAGATAATGTCTGAGCAGACCTCTAGTAAAATTTTCCAAAGAATAACTTTATAAAACATTTTAATCTTCTAACGACTTTTCTAATTTGCTTTTTGTGGGGTCAATTGAAGTAAGGATCAAAACGACACTTTTATGTGGTAGCCAATGGTTTGGACTAGTCCATGAAAATATTTCCCATGAAATTTCACTGCATATTTTAATCTTTCATTTTGCTCACAAATGTACTTTAACCAGGGACAGTAACGGTTATAATTTTTATAAAAAAATGATGATTTATTCGGTATTTTATGATTTTTTCGATAACAGCTAATTTATATTTAATTTTATTTTTTCGATCGAAAATAATCGTTATTCTTGAATTTTTATTTTTTCGATCAAGTTTGATCGTTACTGTAAAATTTTTTCTTTTCTACCAAGTTTGATCATTATTTTGCGATTTTTATTTTTTCGATCAAAAATAATCGTTATTCTTGTATTAATAATTTTTCAAAGATGATCGCAAAAATTAAAATCCAAGAATGGCGCGTATTTTTATCAAACGAATAAAAATTTCAAAACAGCTATCAATCTTCTTCGAAAAAAAAATTTTTAAATTACTTTATTTAAAAAATAAAAATACCAATACTAACGATTATTTTTGATCGAAAATAAAATTCACAAAATAACGAGTGTGCAACGATTTAAAAAAAAAAATCTTTTAAATAAACCTTACCGATATATTCAAGTTTTGTTTTGAACGAATATTTGCCAAAGATATTTTTATACGAAGAAATCCAAATAGTAGTTGGTTTCGGTCCCTCGTTTTTAAAATTTGATCAGTTTTCTGAGAACAACATATGGCAAAAAACTTTGGTAAGCCAAAAAAAAAAAAAAATGCCTGCGAACCCATGGGGATTACTCATAGCAGATTTAGTCTCAGCAAATACTACAAAAAGTCTGGCCTGTGTTCGGTTGCGTCAAAATTGTACACTTAGTGGTCGTGAAAATTTCGATTTATCGCAATTTACTCAACCCAGTTACGAATATTGGCTACATATTAAAATCATTGGTTGAAAGTTAACAAAACATCAAAAATCATGTCCTCCATCGACTTTTTTTTGCAGAGAGTCTGGGTTGTATTCGAATTAACAAAATTATTATTTGTATTTATTTTTGCTGCATTTCTTAGTACCAGTAGATTTGCGAATTTAAAATTATAAACAATTTACATTAAGTGCAGTAATTCAGTAGTGATTGATGATCAGATGTGCTTAGAATGAGAAATATTGTAAATTGAAAGATCCGCTTGCAAAGTTTCTTGAAGCCGGAGATAATGTAAACAGAATTGAGGTGAATGGTTAATGTAGACACTTTTTCTATGAGACAATATTTATGAGGTCAGCTTATATTTAGCAATTTTTCCCACTTCGTACACCATTAGCACTTCTCTTCAAACTTCTTTCTAGACTTGAAAAAGCAACAAATTAAAATTATTGGTATGATATTTTAACACAAAAAAATAATAAATAAAAATAGTCCCAATGTCTAAACTTAATTAAAATTGTGATTTACAGAATGGAACCAGCCCTTAAAATATCTATATAGATTGGTTAAAAATAACCAAAATATATCTGAAAAATAAATATAGAATAGTCCCTACGAGTCAGTGCTTATTAAACATCATAAATGAATATAAATTATAGGCTGCCTTTGAAACTAAGTGAATAAAAAATTAGAATTAGAAATTTTCTTTGCCAAATGCTGTAATTTCATTTAGCTGTGCGCTATTGGCTATTGATAATCAAAATATTCAGAAATTTACCCAATAATACAATTGAAAGCCATTTAAATTCAATATCTGTTCGAGTAGCTTTCCACTTTGCTACTTTCTAGCTAATTTACATTTATAGTGACAACTATGCACCTAACGTGTTGTTGAAATAAGTCAATGTAAGTTTACAAATATTGAAAAATGCTATTCTAACAATAAGAGTGACGTCACTTGGTTATTGGCCCCAATTAATGGCCAAGGGTGGATACAGCGTAAATATTTGGCTTACAATGATAATGTGTCAAAAAAGCATTACTAATATTTTAAAAAACATACGAATGTTTATTTTACCATTGAAATGTCGTCATATGTATGAGTGGTATTCGCGATCTGCTTCATTTCATAATGATAGGAATTGACTATTTTTTATTTGAGTAGATTTTGGTCAGAACTTCCCTTTAACATTTAATAAAGCTCAACTAAAAAAAACAGATTTCCCTAAAATCTACAAGACTTAAAATTTCCCCACATACCGTAACTTTTCATTTGGAATAACACGAAAAGTATTATAGTTTTAATGAAAATCGAATTAAAGGTGATATTTGAACCTATGAAAAGAAATATACTTTGAAAAATTAAAAAAATTGTGAAATTTTGAAATTCAAAAAACGAAAAATATTTTTTGTTAATTTTTTTAACTAGCTCTAACTACGAGGTCCTCAAACTTTCAAAAAAGTGTTTTTTGCTTTCAAACACTTGCATCTTTAAATTTTGAAGAAAATGTATTGAATATCTTCAAAAGTATTATTGTTAAAAAATGTTTCTAAGTTCAATGCGATATATTATAAAAATACAAATAGAAAAAAGCCAAAAAATTTCGAAAATTTAAAAATTTCGAATTTCAAAATTTTTAAATTATAAATATCGAAAAATCAAAGTAATGCTAATGTATGAATATTAAAGCTTCGGCTAAATTTTTTCAAATGCATTTAATTGAACTTAAAATATTTAGTTTGGAAATTTTTTTTTCAATAATTCAGCGTAAAGAAAATGACCGCAAAAATATAATAAAAGACTTTGATTTTCGCGATAACTATATACTTACCTCATTTATATGTATTTATTATTATTTATTTTTTATTTCTTTTTCTATGTATATTAAAGCTTTTTTCAGTGCATTTAATTGATTCTAAGATATTTGGTTTGCTTTTCAAAAATTTCTTTTTCTCAAAAATTGAGCTAAACTAAAAAAATAGGGACAACAATTTAATATAAGACTTTGATTTTTAAAATTTCAAAAATTTGGTGAAAAATTTGGGATATTTTATTTTTCGACTTTTCTTATCAATTTATATTTCTTTTTATAGCCCCAAGATATAACCTTTGAAATGAAGTTGAAAGACTGTTGACGTCAATATAACAAGAAACATAAAAGACAAAAATTAAATGAACCCTTATTAAGATTTTTTTAATTTTCAAAAGTTTGAAGTTTTTTCGAAATTTTTTGTCAAGTTATAGTTTTTCTTTTTATAGCCTTAAATAACTTGAAAATGTGATTCAAAAAACATACTTGGAAGACGAAACGTAAACCATTTCCCGGGGGGAAGTTTTGTTTTAACCATACAATTTTCTCGGATGCAGATTTTCGATGTACGTATCTATTTTGAGCGCAGTGCTTAACAAAAAGTCCTCTTATCTGAATAACTAAAATACCATATATTTTTAAATTTCAAGGCTGTGAATCACGTAACAATTTGAATGTTACATTTGAAAAACATTTACGTCTGCAATCATTTGCTTTTAGAATTTGTACATACTATGTGAATGCAAATATGCATGTCATGCACATTAGGGTGGTAAAAAAAAAACAAAAATCATGGAGGAAAAAGTAGAGTCGAAATTTTCATGCTCTCTTCCCCTTGAATTGTTCTAGTTATATAAGAAAACAATACGTTTTTTTTTCTTAAAAAGTAATGCCCAATTATTTATTTTACCATTTTTTAATGCTGCCCAATTTTGAATCTTTTGGGGTTTTTGAAAAAATTATACAATAGTAATTATTTGAAATCTCCTGCAGAGAAAAATACTGATTTAAAAAAATTCTATACCATTTGCACAAAAAATTGTTTTTTATCTAATTATTTTTTTTTTATAGAAAATAGGGGTGTTGTTTTTTTTATACATATACCAAAGAATTAATGTTTAAAAAAGGTTAAAGAAAAAATTGAGCATTCTTCTTTGAGGTCTCCTGAAGAGAAACTAAGTTTGGCCGATTGATAAATGTTGATTTTCTAAGATTCTATACTATTTTTACCTAAATTATTTTCGTGCCATTTAAAATTCATTGGAACCTTTTGAGCGACCTCTAAATATTTTTTATATGAAAACAAAATACATATATAAAATAGCTATTGCTTTTATCAATATAGCACGATCATATTGGCTAGCGCATTAAAATACTGACATTACTTGTTTCG
This sequence comes from Anomoia purmunda, assembly GCA_951828415.1. Taxonomy (NCBI): domain Eukaryota; kingdom Metazoa; phylum Arthropoda; class Insecta; order Diptera; family Tephritidae; genus Anomoia; species Anomoia purmunda. The sequence goes on from OX639993.1 coordinate 25,219,244, forward strand.
GACCACCCTAATGTACGTCACATTTTTTGCACACACCAGGGCGACATTTTTTATATTTGTTCAACTTTGCATCATAGCTTCTGTCAATTTGCATGCACTTTACTGCAGTGGGCGTGCAATATTTGTTCAATATTAATGAACCAATCATTCAATTACCCTAAGCGCGTGCGTACAATTACGCCGCACACACTTAACAGACAGACAGAATTGCATCCTCAATTTGTGGAATTTTGGTTTTTTTGTTTGGTTTCAGTGATGTAAAAGTCCATTGAGTTGTTCACATGATCGCTTGATGACAGCATACAATTTGAAATTAAAATGGAGACTATTTTGGATAAAGTTTTGAATAAAATTTTGTACTAAGAGCCTTACTCATAAGAAATAAAATAGAATTAAATAGCTTTATAAAGTGATATTTTCATACATTTCTTTATTTATAAAGTTTTTAATTAATGCCTTCATTATGTTTTATGAATTCGGCTGTAGCTGTGTTGCGTTGCGATTAGAGATGCCAATTTTGGAGATTTTACTGATCTTGATAATTTCGGGATTATATTATATTATTGATTGTTAAAAAATGTAACAAGCGTCAATGGCTAAGGAACCCTATTATGGTATTTTAAAGCAGAAAATTAAGAAAGAAATATATTTTTAGTAATTCAGATATTCTTTTGGAAACAAAAAAAAATTTACAAACTTAAGTCTTCAATATTTTTTAAAAAAGTATTTGTACCACATCTACAAAATTTTTTGGCATTTGCTGCTGTTTTTTGAAATTATTCTAAGTTATTGTTTGATTCCGATATAACTTTATTTTTGAAGATTATACTTGTTTGTCCATTACATATTAAAAAAAAAAAATGAAAAAATCTATGTATAAAAACTGATTTAATCAAGAGTCTGGCCCATAAATCAACGTTCGTTGCTCGAAGATATGCGAATTATTTATTTGTGTTAAAATAAAGAGCTTCAAGCACTATAATTAAAAAAAAAACATATAAATTGCTTTAATTAAAGCTACCGGCTTTACTGATTTTACTAGTTGCATCTTATGTATAATTTAATAAAATTTTTTCGTTTGAAACATGTGGCAACCCTCTGCAAAATATATGTTTAAACCATTTCAATGAATTGTGAATGAAATTTCGTATGTATATTGGGTAGTTATGATAATAGGTCGTAAAGCATATTTTAGGCTTGAGAGAGTGCTGCCACCTGTTTGAAAAGTCAGATTTAATTAAAATATACGCGAGTTGTATGAAATATTAAAATATGGGTGTCAAGCGGTTCGTCTCAGAGAGACCATTTACAGCTAACTTGTATGAGGGTTGCCGGCTGTTTGAAAAGTCGAACGTAATTAAATTATCTAAAAGTTATATGCAATATTAAAATATTATTGTGAAATGTTTGTCGCGGCAAACTGAATATTCATACAAATATTTTATAGATAGTAGATTATAAACAAGTTATATGAAATATTAAAATTTCGGTGTCAAACAGTGCGTTTCGCAAGATATATTTTGGAGAGGGTTGCCACCTGTTAGAAATATCGAATTTTACTAAATTATAAACAAGTATATAAAATATTAGAATATGAGAACCAAAAGGTTCGTTTAGCCGAGAAGAAGATTTATAATTACATAGCTACATTTTGTAGGGGGTTTCGAATTTAATTAAATTGTACACAAGGGTAGATATGAAATATTAAAATATGGATGTCAAACTATTCGCGAAGGACAATTAATAAATAAATAAAGGCAGGACAACGTCTGCCGAGTTTACTTAGTATGTTTATGAAATATGCTCTATATTAGGACCGAGGTTATTATCCATTCATAAGTATGGAAGATTATTGAGCTCAAACAGGCCGACAGACATACAAAAATTTAAAAAAAATTTAATTTTTATACTTGGACATGTATTAAATAAATGATTTATAATATTTGAATCGTTAGCAGAGAGGCGGAAGTTGGACTTTATAAAAGTTTAATCAAAATGAAACCAGCTGGTAAACAAAAGTAAAGGAAAGTAAGTGCATATGCATAAATTTATTTATTTCATGAATTTGAACTCGACTGTAGTTTTTTTTTAAATAAAAATCTCTTATCATAAAGATGTTGAACAGGATCTTTCACAAAGCCGGCCAACAGTTATTTGACCCGACTAAACGACACAACTAAATAATTTCCAATATTTTTGGTCCCAAACGCACGGCGTATTTGGCAACACCCTCCCATACTTTGCTTTCAAAATGAAAAATGAAATATTTTATTAGGCCATAGATTAAATTAAGTATTCAAAAAACTAATCAAACGAATTTAGGAAACAGTTTTACAAAAGACTTGAACCGAATAATGTGAATTTTATATGCATTGAATATTGGACATCTTAATAAAGTATTAACTTCAAGGTCAAGTTAATCTACAGGTTAACTGATTTTTGACACCACTGAGCTGTTGCTAATTCGACGTCCTCTTCGCTGTTAACAAAAAAACAAACAAAAAAAAAACAAATGCATGCAAGCAATTCAAAAAACTAAATACAATCGCAATAAAAACAATAAATTTGCATACCTATAACTTTTCCATTTTACACACTTTGCATGTTGCCTTTCGTATTCCGCATTTTTGTGCGGCATTGTCAGCTTTTATGAAAATAACTTACAATGGATGGGTAAATTTTTTTACAATATTTTTGCGAAAATTGCCAATAAACGCTGTGCAAATGTTGACGATACATGGCATGGTATTCATACATACATATATCTATGTATGGGCATGTATGTGTGTATGTCCAACAATCAATATATTTACACAGTGTATAAAAACAACAAATATATGTAGCTACATACATTGACTTGTAATTATGACCGACTTTCATCGTTTTTGTTTTGATACGCTTACTTGAAGCGGCCGTGGCGTTGAACCGGTCTTTGCCATTTTGGTTTGTTTTGATTACTTTTTCGCGTGCAGTTTCATCGCTCGCTATTTCGATTTTTTTTTTAATTTTTTTGAAATTTTTTAATTTTTTTGGCTCTTTAAAGGCAATGTTGTTGTTGTAATAGCTGTGCGTTCACATTAATTACGGCAAGTGGATTTTGAACTTGAATAAAATGTAAACCGGTGCCGTTAAAGACTTGGCAATTGTGTTGAAAGAAAATAAAATAAACAAAAAATTTTGCAATTGTTCTACTTCAAGGTTAAGATTGTCACTACTTGTTAACGTCTTTCATACAATATTTATGATATATGTATATGTACATACATTAACCGTATTAATTGAAAGCGTGTTTAATTCGCAAATATTGATTTCTATTGATTATGCTAATATTTCTATAGCAGTATCAAAATAACAGTTGTTATATAAAGTGAAAACTACAATAGAGTTTCTCTTTGGGTCCTTCACACTATTAGGCTTCAATCACTTGAATTTTTTTTTCTACTGAGGCTTTTAAATTATTTTTAATTCGAATGGAAACTAAAGCGATAATTATTTTTTAATATTTTGTGGGCATATCAATTTTTAATTTTTTTTAAGCCGGGCGATTAGCGATTGAAATTTAAAATAATCCAGAAAATAATTAAATTTAATTGGTAACGTCTCATAAAATAGTTTCGGAAATGTGCATTTAATCTAACGTAGACGAGGCCAAGCCTATTCTCCGAATAGTTTTGATTATATCTGTAAGAGGTGAGCGTGGTTTTTGCCCAACTTCAAAAATATTCAAGATTATGCTTATTGATGTGAAATGCAAACTACGTGCGTACCAAATTAGGTTTATGGTAGTAGTTTTGGAGTTATAACCATATTTGATCTAAAGCGCCCACCACCATTTTCCAAAAAATTAATCTTGTCCCCATACAAAAATAACGCCAGATGATACCACTTCTTTTTGCTTGCCCGAATTATAGAAAAGACAACGCCGAAACAACTTTAAGGAACTATTGGAACAGGGTGTTTAATTCTTTAGCTTTGCTTTAATCGTCCAATCATCCAAGTACAAATAACTCAAACCCATTCACCATGCACGATGGATCTTCAAGGCAATTACTGCGTGTTTGTAGTTCATTTATACACCAAAGTCTGCCATGTTTGTGTTGAAGTTGTCAAAGCGCCAAATCAGGCTTTCAAATTTTTGGAAGCACTTCACTCATACGCAAAGTTGAATAACTAAGTCTCGAAAACAATGTTAGCAAAAGGTATCTGCCATTTGCGGTATCTGGCGTAGGAGGCAGTATCTCTCGCATATGTAAACAAGCAATTTTCTTTGAATGACCATAGCGCTCCCGCGACTTCGAAAACAAACAACTTTTTCTAACGCTTCAATTAGCCGCATTTATATGATATTTTTTTTGTTGAACATTTTCGTGTATAGTTTTCTGAAAATGCCTGACGACCACATGAAAGGTCGTCGTTGGAGGCAAATTTTTTCTAATAAAATATACATTCAACTTTTCTAGGGATCAGTCCTAAGTAGCTACGAGCATTTTGCCCAAATTTTATTACCATAAACTTCAAAGTGCGTGCGGCATAGTAATTTTCATTCGATCCAGGTAAAACTTTCGTCAAACTTTTATTTACCTTAACCTCAGACAAAAGTGACTTCCGTTTTTAAAACATACGAGTTTTCATTTCTTCCATACATTGTGGGCATGATTCATTTACTAAAAGTTTGCTCGATAATGACATTCGAGTTTTGACACTCCCGCATCAATGGTTGTTTTCATGTTATCTAAGCAAAAACGCCCAAGAATTTCATCTAATATGCAATTTTAAATTTACATTCAAAGTGAACATATAAATATTTTTCTACAAATGTGGCTTCTACTCCAATTTGCAATAGTTGGTAAAACGACGCCTTGCTAAGGGAGCCGATTTTGTCAAGAGGGAGCGAGAAAATTGTTTGGTGAGCAAATTTTTAATAATTGAATCACGCAATGAGGGAGCACAGTCGATTAAGCCGCGAATATCAAGATCATACAAATTTATGCACATTTTTGGATTTTATAAATATTTTTTTATGTAACGGGTGTTTTTTTTAGACTGACAGGACTTTCGATAGGGATAGCTGTCACTTGACAGCTGGTAAATGACATTCCGCTTTGACATTTCTGGAAATTTACTTTAAAATCAGTGTTCTGTTCGCCAAACTTATAGAGCACATCGTGAATTTTATGGTCCACACAATCGAGCATCGGTGCTCGTCGAACTGTTGATTAATTTCGAACAACATTTACTCTACTACTCGATGAAAAACCAGCAACAAGACAAAGAACTGTACGTACAGAAGAAAATGCTCGTGCTGTAAGTGATAGCGTTGGAAAAGATCCGAGTTTGTGTATTCGCCGCCGTGCTCACCAAGTTGCACTTTGTCCATCCACAAGATGGAAATTCAAAATTGGACTGATGGCGGACATATGCCTGAAACTGTTTTTGTATATTAAATGTCATGAAAATATCTTTCAAATAAAAAAAATTGTACTTCTACTTTTTACGTGTTTTATTTCTAAAGTTCTATCAGTCTAAAAAGAAAACCCTCTATCATACTAGCAGATACGCGTTCGTAATTTATTCCGCCTCAAAATGTACAGCGTACGAACTTCTGTGGATATGTGGTGTGAAACAAATGATTAAAAAACTTGGATTCAATTTATAAAATAAACATACATATATACATCCGGGTGTCTGACCAGATAAAGTTGCATATTTTTCACCGGAACTATATAATTTATTAAGTTTAAAACTTGCGTAAAAAATATTGAGGAACATTAAGATTTACGTGACCAGTTCACGACAAGAAATGATAAAACAGTGAAAGTTTAAAGGGTTTGCTGAAAAATATGCAAAGATTTGTTTAACGGCATAAAATTAATAAGACATGTGAAAAAAAATTTGGGTGGTGATTGGATTACTCGTGAAGACACAAAAAGCGTGCATTAATTATTAGTCTGAAACCAATTTTCACAAAAAAAACAAATACAGCATACAAAATTGCATTTTTATGATACCGTTGAACAAATTTTTTCATACTTTTCATGCAAATCTTTTGAACTGAAACTATGTTATGAACTAATGTAATTTTTTGGAAAAATATTTTTAAAAATACATTTTTTTTATTAAAAAACCAAAAAATTGAAATAGTTTCAAATATAACAGGTCATCTAGATCTTAATAAACACTATTGCGAAGTATTTTAATTGATGTCTTAAAATACAGGGGTTTTCAATAGGAACGCTACAAAAGTTTTTTTTTAAATAAAACAAAAACGACTTGGGATATGAATTAAATTCGTTATTCCTGTGAAAGTACATTCGATGCCATTATGTATGGAACTCGATTTCTTTTGCATGGGCACCACGAGCACGCTTGCAAAAGTCCAGACGCTGAACCCAATTTTCGACGGTTTTCAAGCATAAATCGGCCGATACTGTTGCAATTTCACGTTCGATATTCGTACGAAGTTCATCAATCGTCGCTGGCTTGTTGGCATAGACCATAGACTTGACGTAGCCCCACAGGAAATAGTCTAACGGCGTCAAATCGCACGACCGAGGCGGCCAATTGACTGGGCCATTTCGTGAGATAAAACGTTCACCAAACTTGGGTTTCAATAAATCGATTGTGACATTCGCTGTGTGGCTAGTGGCGCCGTCCTGTTGGAACCACATATTGTCCAAGTCCATATCATTCAATTCGTGTATCATTGAGCGGTAGCGATTCCCATTCACAGTAACGTGCCGGTCTTGATCATCACGGAAGACGTACGGCCCAATGACGCCGCCGGCCCATAAACCGCACCAAACCGTAATTTTTTCGGGATGCAATGTTGACTCATGGACTACGTGTGGATTGCTGCCTGTTCAGTAACGCATATTTTGCTTATTGACGAAGCCATTCAGCCAGAAATGACCGCGACCATAAATTGGACGTAGCGCTCTTAAAGGTGAGGCCATTGATTCCGAATTTCGGTAGTAAATTTTAATAATTTCGAATCGTTGTTGGATCGTATATCTTTCCATGATGAAATGTCAAACTTTACTAAAGAGAAATGTCAAAAGAGCGGGGAAAAATATGGCGTCGTTTGCTGTCACTATCGGTCTATTTTTGTAGCGTTCCTATTGCAAGACGCTATATAATGAATTTTATAATTCAATTTCTGTTTTTGGATGAGAAGTGGTGCATCGTGACGTACGCAATCTTTAAGGAATGAAGAAAAAGTATGCCATTTTTTCGCAATGTTTTACAATCAAAAAAAAAAAAAAATACTAAAATCATTTCAGTACTTAGAGACCCAAATAGTTAGAGACATTATCCGTATAATCAGAGTCACACAATGAATATATGTTTATAAAATATAACATAAAAACTTTAAAACCCGATAAAAAATAATCAGAAGGGTAAAATACTGTAGGTACATATTAATAAACAATTTTCAAACATTTTTGACTTTTTAAAAAGTTTGTGTCCAAGGGGTAATTTCTGCAAAGCAATCCGTTACAGGAAAGCAAATTATTTAATTTTATCTAATTTTCAAGAATATTTGCCAAAAAAGTTTTCTGAGATAAATTTTACGTGAATTTTTTAAATGCATATAGTTTATCTTTAATTCTTGTTAGCATCTTTTTTCCACTTTTAATTTTTTGCAATCAATATATTTTTTATTTGCACCAAAAAGCTAAAAGTAAATGGTGCACAAGGACGCCGTTAATTGTTTGCCTATTTAGTTTTATTGAAAATACATACGAGAACAAATTAGAACTTAATTTAAGTAGAAAAAAGTAGCACACACAATTGACACCTCAATGCTAATGAATGAGATGCATCTAAGCAACTACTACAAATGTAAATATGTATGTACATAACTATGTGTGTGTGTATCTAACTAAAGGCATGAGTTTGCAATCACTTAGATCAGTGTGCACCATTTATAAAATTAAATAAAAATGTTTTTTAAACTTTTCGCATAGTATTAATAAACTTCAGTATTCACAAATTACTTATGTACAGTATGGCTTAATTTTAATTATTTTTCATCTCAATATTTAGTTGCTGCAACACATCGCTACTTATTTCGTAATATGCCACCTCTGCGCTGGTTCATCAACTGCCTCTGGCTTGCCGTCGCCATACCTTTGCTGATCAACGCTCAGCCTCTTGTCGAGCTGGCACGCAATTTAGAAACCTCGCTGCTGAATACGCGCTTACCGGACACTAAAACATTCGAACAGGCCTATGATTTTATAATTATTGGCGCCGGTTCGGGGGGCTGTGTTGTGGCGAATCGTCTTAGTGAGATTGGTAATGCGACGGTGCTGCTGTTGGAAGCGGGCGATCAGGAGACGTTTTTGAGGTAAGAAAAAAGTATAAGTGCTATGGAGTTTTAGATAGTGCAGATAGTGGTACACTTAATAAAACAGAATTTTACTATAATTTATACTTTTGAGAATAGTATACTAAAGTAAATATCTAAATATCTTCAATATAAAATTTTTGAACTACAACCTTTTAATAAATACCCCCTCACCGATCAGAAATCTATAATCTTATCTTAAACTTGCAGCAGTTTTAACTCAAACACTAATTATCTGATGAACTTAAATCTTGGTTTATCGTTTTTAGTATTTGCTATTTCTTGCCTAACATGTACGGACAGCCAGCAATAGATCAAATAAAGAATATCAGGCAGGGCTAAAAACAAAAATAACGAAACTGACCAAGATGTGCAAATGAGAATTTCACTACAAAAATATCCAAAAAATACCAAACGAACAAGAAAAACTCTTTAGAGGAGGACCCCAGGTTAGATCCAACCCAGAGGTTACGAACCTATACACAATTTCTCCCAAACTTCTTGGGTAACATTAACCCACCAAATAACTGAACGCAGGGTGCGGGATGAATGCTAATGGTGGGACGCATAGCGAAATCTAGAAAATATAAAAAATAACAAATCCAACAACGGAACAACGAAAACAACAAATATTTATTTAATATCGGTTTCGGTCGGGGCTTGCTCCGGTCACAGACTGATCCTAAAGTACGGACTCCAACCACTACCTTATTTATCTACCACCACGTCTGAAAATATTACTTTGCGAACCCCAATGAGCCAGACAAGGTTACGCGTCGGCCCGCAATTGGCCTAGTAAACCGAATTCAGGCACCTTCCCGAACGCCATCACTTAAAGTTTTCACTGCTGTCATTGGCTGGTCAACAAAAATGCCACAAGAGCGGAAAGTGGCGACGCCGGTCTTCAACTTTTATAATATCAGCCCAGAAATCTAATAGAAAATCCCACTTGCGAGGCAGTGCTACTTTGCATGGAGGAAGCAATTGAATGTAAAGCCCTTTCTCGACTAAACAAAGTAAAACTCTACAAGCAACTCATCAGGCCCGTATTATAGCTTTATAATAGTTTTAACTAGAAACTTGGATCTGCGGATACTTAAGATTTTTGAACATCAAAAAAAATACCTGAATGAACATATGCATTCAACAATACAATTATCACATTCAGATAGCAACCACAGGCAAAATGCGGTATCCAAATTTCAAAATCCCTTTTGACATATTCAGATCCTACCTGCATTCGAATTGACCCCACATAGTTGTCGCGTGATATAAATCTATAATTGTTTAGTTTCGAATCAAGTACACCCAACAATTACGTGGAATACGATTTCAATGGTAAAACTCTGCTCTTAACGGCGCTCTCAGACTGCGTGCCTTGGGGTTCTGGAAAGAACGGACGTTCGAACATAACCCCACTATTAACGCACTTCCAAAGATTAAATTCCGGGTTGGAGCAGGGATATTCCGCTTGCGGGCCATGCAAGCGATTTCTCATACTTTACAAAGTTTCCCTGATATAGGTCCGGGGCATAAGGACATTTACGGTAATGAAACAAGAGAAGAATTGGCGAGGCGTGGCTCTACAATGAGCGTGACCGACTGCCTCGCTTAGAGGATTCAAAAGCAGAGTTGCCCAATTTTACTATTCGAAAGCAGAGGTAGTACCGTATAGGAGCAATAGGTTTGTCCGGCAGTTTTGGGGTTTGTGATCCGCCTAAAACTAGGACTCTTTTAGAAATGTGCGAAGAAAATACCTACAAACTCACGACAGCCTGTGCAGCGCACCAGCGCTTAGAAGTGCATGCCGAATGATCAGCTTACCCTACAACAGCTTCTGTCGCAGCTGCAGAAAGTTTCAGAATGTAGTCGCCAATTACTTGCTACCAAACTATACCAAATAATCCACGAACCAATTATATTTCAAATGCACACTTTGAAAACCCATCTTCCCCCCGTTCCAACACATTAAGTCGAATTGCTGACTTATTGTATGGGAGGAGTTGTTAACAACCATCTGAACTTAATATTTTCCTCACTTAGAGCCAACCCGGCCAAAAACCTCGTTGGTCTGTTTCGGGGCTAAATCCAAATATAAAACAATGGTTGATTTGCTGCTAGGGAGAAAAAAGCTTTAGAAATACTAATTTACTGTATTTTTTCTTCTGCCTTTCAGCGACGTCCCTCTCACAGCCGCACTGACACAGATGACACGCTATAACTGGGGTTACAAATCCGATCCGACGCCTAACGCTTGCCAAGGCCTAAAAAGCGGTGTTTGCAATTGGCCTAAGGGACGTGGCATTGGCGGCACGAGCCTCATCAATTTTATGCTTTACACGCGCGGTCACCGCAAGGACTACGATCACTGGGCTGCGCTTGGCAACAAGGGTTGGAGTTATGGTGAGGTGTTGCCATATTTTAAAAAATCCGAAAATATACGCATCGACGAACTGCGTAAATCACCATATCATGGACGCAATGGTCCGCTTGATGTGAGTTATACCGATTTCAAATCGCGGGTATTGAAAGCTTTTCTAAAATCAAGTCGTGAAATGGGCTACGAGATTACCGACACCAACGGCGAGCACCTAATGGGTTTCGCACGCGCACAAGCAAATTTAAGAAATGGCAGACGTTGTAGTACCAGCAAAGCGTTCATAAGACCAATAGCTGGGCGAGCCAACTTACACATTTCAATGAAGTCTTGGGTAACGAAAATTTTAGTGGATCCAGTAAGCAAAGTGGCGAAGGGTGTAGAGTTTATGAAACAACATCAACGGTATGTGGTGCGGGCGAAAAAGGAAGTGATAGTATCGGCGGGTGCGATAGCTTCGCCACAGTTGCTGATGTTGTCCGGCATAGGACCGCGAGGGCATCTTGCCGAGCTGGGCATACCAGTGGTGCGCGACTTGCGAGTGGGTTATAATCTGCAGGATCACGTGACGCTAAATGGCTTAGTTTTTCTAGTGAACGATACGATGACTTTAAACGATCGACGTTTGATAAATCCAGCAGATATACTGCATTATATATTACAGGGAAGAGGTCCCTATACGATACCCGGTGGCGCAGAGGGGTTTGCATTCGTGCGCACGCCAAACTCGACAGTTGGTAAGAATGTGGAAATTAAAATTGTAGAATTTATAATAGTTTAATTATTTTCAAAAACAGACAAGGATTACGCTGATATGGAGATCGTGCTGGGCGCGGGTTCGCTAAGCGGTGATCATATGGGCTCATTGCGTGATCTGCTTGGCATGCCAGACGATTTCTATTATAAAGTGTACGACGGTCTGCATGAAAAGGTAGGGTTTGATGCAAATATGTACTAAGATATATTAGTGAAACGCCAAAGTAAACCTCACTTGTAGGAAACTTTTGGTTTGGTACCTGTACTTTTGCGTCCACGAAGTCGAGGTCGTATTTCGCTGCGCAGCATTAACCCTTTCCATTGGCCACGCATGGAGCCAAACTACATGCAGGACCCAGACGATATACGCGCCATGTTGGAGGGTGTAGAAATGGCAAGACATTTTAGTTTTAAAAATTCACATTGCACATTTTATATGTTCCCATATATTTCATGTACTTTCAGATCTTTCAAATCACCCAATCGAAAGCTATGCGTCACATAGGCACTGAATTCAATGCGATACCCTTTTTGGGTTGCGAGCATTTGCCCTTCCGCAGTAAGTCGTACTGGCAATGTTGCTTGCGTCGTTACGGCTCGAGTTTGCAGCATCAAGTGGGTACGTGCAAGATGGGTCCGCGGGCGGATACTGAGGCCGTGGTGGATTCACAGTTACGTGTACATGGCATTAAACATCTACGTGTGGTTGATGCTTCGATTATGCCAACTATACCGGCTGGTCATACCAATGCCATTGTCATAATGATTGCCGAAAAGGCGGCCGATATGATAAAAAATGCGTGGCGTATGCGAAATTAGAATTTCCATGTAGTATGTGGTATAGTTTTAAGTTTTAATTTATTCTACGCACATTGCAAGTCATTAGCTTTTAAGATAGTTTAGATTATTATGAAATTATTTATAAATTCTCGCCATTATTGTGATCAAAACATGCATTAATTCTGCCATTAGTCCTAAAATAAAAACAATATTTCAAGACAAAAGTGGATTATGCTTCTTATTTTAAGAGATTGGGTATTTTTGAACCTCTGTTTGGAAAACAATTACTGTGGAGTCTGTCAATCTAAGCAATTGTCGAGTCTTCAACACAGCTCAGCAGTTTAGACCATTGAAAAATTCTGATAACATAATATAATGACTTCGCGCTTACGAAATACAGCCTGATGTTTGGCCGAAATTATCCTGTAGTCTCTGTTGTTCGCCCTGATGATATAACACAAATTGAGGAACCTACAGCATTATGCCGACTCAGAACGGCAAATGATCTTAGTGAGAAGTTTTGTCATGGCAGAAATACAGTTGGAGGTTTGTCATTGACTGCCGAGGGGCGACCATTATTAGCAAACATTTTTTCTATAATTTTTATGTTACTTGCCTCGGCGAAGATTTGTACCGGGAACACACCGGTTGCGGCGGTTACCGTACGGATGCCATATATCTTGTTGTCCTGCTCAATAACCTTTCTAAGGTGGTGAAAATTGATCAAAAATCTCTTCCTTTCAAGCTCCAAATTTTTGTGATACCTGGTTAACTGCTTGGCCATATTGTTAAGATATCTACGACAGCCAGCTACAGTCTCGGATGTGCTTTGGACAGAGTATAAAGCGCTTTCAGAGCTGCTTGGGTGACTGAGTAGATGGAACTATTGGTATATTTATTTTATTTTAATAGTACGTATTAGGGTGGCACTTATATTTCAAAGTGTGAATTGTGGTGCTCCCACTAGCTAATTTTTTTTTCTATCAACATAAAAATGCTATGCTGAAAATTTCATTTCAATCGGATCATTTTAAGATGACCCCCAACGACTTTGAAGTTTGAAGTTTACGTATACGTCACTTCTAATTATTTAAAAATTATACTAATGCGAAATTATAAATTCGATTATTCTAAAAATAAATTTAAAAACTTTTTTCATTATTTATTTATATTTTATTAGCAATCAGTGAAGATTTGGTTGCGGTTGGATATAATTTTCGATTTTGAGCAACAACATTTAACAAAAATTGTTGTTCTTCTTCATTTTTTGTGAGGATTTGATTATAATCTTGAATTAGTTTCACTCCTCTTTTTGCAACATCATTCACAACAACTATCTTCCTCAATTTGGTTTCGCCACTATTAAAATCAGCATCAACGCTCCATGTTGAAGGGTCCTTTTCAAGGAAATCAGGGCTGATTCCAAATCTTTTTAAGAAACCTTTTGCAGCAGGTGTGGCAAATGATGCAAATTTCATGTTGGCAAAAGTAGAAAAATTATCTACGGTTAGTATGTATTTCTTTAAATGGTCCTTGTTGTCTTGCTGTTCGCCACCTGTGTCTGTTGCTAGGATATTTTGGGCCATTTTGGTCTTAATTGCTATTGACACATTTTTATTAAATAGAGCTAAGGCCACGGTTTCGGGAATTAAGTACCACAGATGGCGTACTACGTATGTAAGAGCTAACCGACTTAATATTGCTAAATGCTGATTACTATCTGACAGGAGAAGAGCGAAAACCAATTTAAAGAATCTAGAAATAAAATTAAATAATTAATAATAATGAAAACCTACAATACAGATGTTAAACGAAAAAGATTCAGGAAAGTTTTCCAACTACCTTTGCATAGCGTCGAAACGTGTTCAAAAATTTAATGTAAATTAACTAGCAAATTTACTGAAGTACAAAAATTGTAAGCCTATTTTTTTGTAACAACAAGCAAAAGAACACTAGGTAGGATAACAAATTGCATGTAAATCAACTACATAAACTCGAAAGATTATACAAGTTGCGCTAACTCGGTAAAATAATATTCGATTTAAGATGCCGTGTTGCGAAGTAAAAAGAGCTAACTATTGGGTTCGATAACAAAATTTCAATATATGTATGTATGTATGTACACATGTACATACAGTGGCTCCATCGCATAATCGGACAAGAGTTTGTCTAATATTAATGTCCTCCAAACATAAAAACAAAAAAAGCAGAATGTGTTTTCGCTGTTATTTACACTTCATATTATCATCTGCCTAAGTGATAAAGAAAACTTAAATTTTTTTGAATTAAGCTGTCAATTTAAACAAAAAAACTAAACCAATTCAATTTTTTGTATTCAACAAATAATCGGACAAAACAAATTAGTGCCACTAAATATATAAAATAAAAGGAGTCAATACTTAGTTGCATATCCCTTGTGATTTGACCAAGTTTTGACAAACCTCCGGCTCTACGGAATTCCAAGCCTGTAATAATGCCTCCTTTAGCTGATCTAAGGTGTTAAACTTTTGCTGATAAACTCCTCAAGCTAATTCCCTCCACAAATACCCGATTACATTGAGGTCAGTGCTATGCGCTAGTGTTTGTATTAGATTGGGGCTGTTGTGTATCACCCAAAGCTTTGGAACGCCCGATGTGTGCTTGGGGTCGTTGTCTTGATAGTAGAAAGGAAAATTGTTCGCGATGCCTAACTTCTCCGCAGTTTGCTTAACATTTAACATTTTCTTTTAGAAACATTGAGATAGCCAAATTTGTTCATTTTACCATCAATAAAATCCAAATTGCCTACTCCAGCACTTGACATTCAGCCGCAAACCATGACAGAGCCCTCTCCGTGCTTTACAGTGGTTTTTGGATTCTTATGATCGCATTCGGTTTACGCCAGACAAACATTTTGCCATCTAATCCATGCAAATTAAATTAGTGAATAAAACCTTAAAACAGTGAAAACCATCAAAATAAATGCATTCTGAGGTGAAATAATTTGAAACTACCTGATTCCAAAAGTCTTCTGATTTTATTAAATACTCCTTAGAATATTTTAGCCTTAAAAGGTTTCCACTTACATTGGATCAAATGATGTGGCAAAAACTGAGACGAAGAAACATAGGGGCATTTTGATGAATTCCCTTCCACAACACCCGCAAACCTTGTGTCGGTTTTGTCACACACTTATAAAGTAATTGGGAGCTTAAAGAACTTTATATTGTCCTGCCGGCACAGGAATGCGGTGTTGGAAGCAGCGAAGCATCTGAATTTTTCGCACTTTTGAATAAATTTTTCAAATCAAACATCTTCATTTGTGTATTTTGATTTGTTCTTATGACAGTTGTGTCATTTCGAGAGACTGTTCTTAAAATGCTAGCAAAAGTAAAAAAAAATCGCAATGGCGGATGAGTTGTACATCATAAATATTTTTATCATGGTTCGCACAATGTTGTTTTATAGGGCTTAGGAAGGTTTCGATTTGTTTGCATAACCCCTGGTGGACAATTGATTGGACTATATCGAGAAACGATGCGTTCACCGAATATTTCCTTCAATAAGTCGATTGATCGACGCGGGATCATCGTGTTGGAAACACAAGTCTTCAGTCAGCTTTCCATTCAATTGGGGCGCGATATTATTGGCAGTGATGACTCTATAGCGTTCGTCGTGGACGATAACTTTCCTGTCGTTATTATTTTAAATTAAGTAGGACTAACGATTCCATCGGCTTTCGAATCTGAAAGCATAGATGTTTTTATGTCTATTTTCCTTAAAATTTACTCCAACCTTTTAATTCTATTCTAACAATAACAGCTACATTAGACTCAAGAAAAAAAAAATTACACAATTTAAAAGATGCTATGGCAAAAAGAGAAGCAATTTTTAATTTAAATGCTTTTATAAGTTCTTTTGATGTTTGCGCTAAGCATAAAAATCTAGCTTCAAGAATATAAAATCTAAACAGTTATCTTCCGCTATCCTCTCAACAATGGAGACTGAAGTCCAAATATATCTGGGTTCAGCTGTTGCTCATATTAATCAAAATCTAATCGAAATTTGCGATGATGTGAAAAATGTGTTTGCTGACTCTAAATATTTATCCATCCATTCAGTTCCATATTAAAGACTTTTTTCTAACCAGGAACAACCATCAGGCACCAGCAAAACCGTTTGATATGGAAAAGACTTTCTAAATGGTTGTTTTCAAATTATGTGCTAAATAAATAAATAATTTTATTGCGGAATCCTTGAATTTCTGTTGCCCGGGAAATAAGCTGTCCGAGTTTATATGTCCGGAACTAGCTTTTTCTCTCACACTACATATCGATGTACCGCATGTTTTTTGTTTTTCCGTTTTCAATACATCGGCACGCCGCACCATCGATGCTTTATTTTACGATATTTGCATTTCTAAGCGCAAGTTTGAAAAGAACATCGATGTACCGAAGATTTATTGCCATCGATGTTTGTTTTTTAAGCGCCTGAACTGAGCCTTGATTTTCTAAATAAAATTTACACAATTTCAGAGCGTTGTGCTGGCATTAGTCCATTGTTGATGATATTACAAAACCAAATTGATCCCAATTGAGAATAGTGTTGCCAGAAGTTACCTATTTGTGATCACTTAATCGTTATCGGAAAATGGAGCCACTGAAAGAAGAAAATTATTTAAAATTCTTTTTACACCTGCTGCTCCATTTTCATATCCATAATTTTTGGAAACAGATTTCAATTACAATTTTTAATTACACCCTGTAATTTGTTGGTATGTGTTTCGACTAAAGCTTTTTCAAAAGCTTTACACACACGACGTAACACACAAAGCGCAGTCATATCATGGAATAGGAAACACCGGAAATTGCAAAGGCGTAGCCTGTGCGCATGTATTGTTTACACCACTCGAACACACACACGCACACACAGCCATATGAATGTGGAACATACCTACACATCCATACATACATATGTAGCACAATTTAGTTGAGTATGAAAGAAAGCAAAAACAAGAGCAAAAAAAAGAAAACAAATAGCAAATACGAAAAGTAACACCCAATTTCGTTAAATGAAATCAGTCCATTTGCGGTATTCTCAGCGAACGGAAGCCGAACTGCCGCTTTCATGCGTCTAGCGGCCGGTAACGGGAGTGAGTGAAAAGAATAGTTGTGAATTTAACGAAAAAATCGGAAAGCATGTTATGTACCGTGAATGTTATAGAAAGTGCAATGTTGAAATTAAAGAAAGAAATCTGCTCGTATTAAATTTCACTAGAATTTAAATTCTAATGCGAAGTTTTTATATTTTTGTGTAGAATAATCAACATGCTAGGTAAGTTGCCGGTGTGAAAAATGTTCAATTTTAAAATTATTGAGGTAGGTACACATGCAGGTGCTGGCTGTGTTTGGATAACAACTTAATCAGCATCTGTTTCAAATATCAGCGCTCCAAAGCTAGCTAGCAGCAAAAAATATAATGTCTCACCGCAAAATGCACCCCAATATGCTTGCGATTTATCGCATTACCTGTTTTCATTTTCTTTTTATGTTATCCTTTCAATCTTTTTTTTAAATTTATTTTATCTCTATTTTGCTACTTGTCATTGTTTGTGTCCGTTGCTTTAACTTTTGCCTTTTAATTTCTTTTCGTTTTGGTTGTTATTGTGGCATTTTATACTTTGCTTCGCTGAGTTGCTGATGCAGAGCAGCTGCTCGACCGCAAGACTGCATTGCACCAACGGTGGTGACCACAGCGGGAATTGTGGTAATTTGTATAATTCGTGATGGCCGTTCTATTGTCATCAAGTACTCGTTAAACTCATACAAACATACATATGGTCGTAAATTTAAATGCACATATATGTACATACTATTTATGTATGTGTGTCCAAGTAGAAAAGTATGCACATAGTTACCAGTGTAGCTATGTTATGTAAATAACTTGGCGATGCTGTAGTCACTGAAATCAACTTTTTTAGAATCATTTATCTTATAGAAAAAATTTCGTGTCATGGTGTTTGTGGTTGAACTCCGAAACGGCTGGACTGATTTTATAAAATTATATGTATATATATATATACATATATACATATATATTTGGTGGGCATTTTATTCTTAGGAGAGGGTTGCCATTTGTTTGCAAACCCAAATTTATTTAAAATGTACACAACCTATATGAAATATTAACTTATGGTCAAGCGTTTCGTCTCAAAAAGAAAGGTCATAGCTAACTTATACGAGGGTTGCCACCTGTTTGAAAAGAAAAAATTTAATTTAATTATACACGTAATATGAAATATTGAATTATGAAAGTCAAGCGGCTCGTTACAGCGAGGAGAAGGTTCATACATATATATTTGAAAGGGTTGCCACATGTTTGAAAATACGAGTATACAAATTTTCTATAAAATATTAAAATTTCGATTACAAACGGTTCGTTTCGCTGAGAAGGTTGATAGCTTGCTATTTTCTGGAGAAGATTGCCACCTGTTTGAAAATCAAATTTTCTTAAATTATACACAAGTATATAAAAATGTTAAAATAGAATATCAAGATGTTCGTTTCGCTGAGTAGAAGATATATAGTTCGCTATTGTTTTAAATGGGTTGCCACCTGCTGGAAAAGTTGATAATATGTAATTATAATATGTACGAAGTATGTAATATTCGAGGTGTGTATACGGAATAGTAAAATATGTGTATCAAATCGTTCCTTTAGGCAGTATAAACTTAATTGGTATATTTTTAAGAGTGCTGCCACCTGTTTTAAAAGTCAAAATTAATTTAATTATACACAAGAATATAAAATATCAAACTTTGAGTGTCACGCTGTTCATCACGGCGAATACCAGGTTTATGGATATATTTTGGGGAGGGTTGTTTAAAAAGTATATGAAATATTTAAATTTCAGTGTGAAATGTTTCTTTTCGCTAAGGATAAGGTTTGTAGCTCGCTATCATTTTCAAGAGGGCAGCCACTTGTTTGAAAGTTGAATTTTATTAAGTTATACACAAGTATATAAAACATTAAAATATGAGTACCAAAGGGTTCGTTTCGCTGAGGATAAGGTTTATAGTTCGCTATTGTTTGAAAAGGTTTGCCATTTGCTGGAAAAGTCCAATTTAATCCAATTATACTCGTGGTGTATATGGAATAGTAAAATATGGGTGTCAGCTAAGAGAAAGTCAATAGGTATATTTTGAGGAGGTTTGCCACCTGTTTTAATAATGAAACTTAATTATACACAAAAATATAAATATTAAAATATGTTCACCTCGGCGAAGGCGAAGTACATTAATATAGTTTTCAGAGGGATTCTGCAGTAAAGAATTATCTTCTCACAAAAAAGGTATGAATTTGTGCAAATAATTAAAAAACCATTTTTTACACATTTTTTTAAAGCAAGCGTTTTATAAAAAGATTCATCTTTAACATTTATACACTTTTGCATTCGAAGAAACCAATTGTCGAAACATTTATTCCATTCTGAAGTGCATGGTTTCTGAATGCCTCGACGGCCTTTTTTTTTGTCTTCAAATAATCAATTGTGCTGTGGGAGAGCTGGCATTGCCGCGGTGAAGGATGATGCGATGTTTCCAATTATTTTTAGAGATTTCGTCCATTGATTCAGACAAGTATTGTCTAATCTTCGATTCTAAAGGGGAACTGTGGCAAATTACCCAGTTTTACTGATGAAGAAGTGCGTAATTTTAATCGAACTGCTGCGTGAACGAACCACTTTTCTTGGATTTTGCTCATTTGGAAACAACCAGCTACATAGTAAATCTTTGTTTTATTTCGGGTTCATATACAGAGATCCAAGTTTTGTCACCAGTTACAAGCGAAATTAAGAAAATTATTGTTTAACCTTTATGTCTTCATTTTTATTTTTTCTTAAAATTTAAGAATTATTTCACAAGTTCTATGTTTGCTCGTAAAATAACACTTACTGGTTGAATTTTGTCTTAATAAATAAATGAAATGAGTTTAAGCTATCGCCACAGAAATAAAACTTGCACTTTGAGTTTCACGTGTCTATTGTAAAATAAAATCACGTTGTAAATTTTATTTATCGTCTATATATTGTTGTTAGTTTTAAAGTTTTACTTAACACTCATGCTCCTTAGTATTCCATTTAGCAAATATATTTAACTAATGCAAATCAGTCACAAAAAGTGGATTGGAGGTTGCTTCGTTGCCAAAATTCGAATAGCGTCGTAACAAATTTGTTCAGCTAAATCGAAAAAAAACCATCGTACAAAAGTTTTCTGGAGAAATTTTTATTTGTTCAATAAACTGATCTCTTCGAGACGGTGTTAAATCAAAACTACTTGGCGGATTTTGTAACTGGTAGTATTATTTAGCTTAATGCTCCGAACAGCAGTATGTAACAGCAGGGGTGCCTCAGGGGTCTGTAATTGGGCCACTACTGTATGTTCTATATTGCGCTGATTTCCCCATGTCCAGAAACTGTCGTTATGCTTTCTATGCCGATGATACTGCAATTTTTTCTTCGCATGAGGCAAGTCAAAATATAATGGCGATAAAATGTAATGGCGAATTACGCGATCAATGGCATTAGTTCATTAAATAGGAATTCTTCTTCTATCAGATCAATATTATCAATGTCAATCAATAGTGCCAATCTAATGTAAAGCTAATGCCTATAAACAGATATGTAAAACAATCAAAAATTATCGACGTAAATATATACATAAATTTCCCGATATTCATTATATCAGGGGCAATGCGTATTCTATTAAATTTCCTCTCAGCTCTGTTAATTACGCGCGCTCAGTTTTTTCTTCTGTTAAGTCTCTACTTCAGTTGTACTATGTATTTCCCATTGTATTATTTCAATACATAATATCAGGCCTAAATATAATCAGATCAACTCGATTTTCATTTAGTGCATTTGACACATACTAAACGTTTTTGAAAAATCCACCTCTTTTTCTCCTATCTTTATTGTAAATAAGAACAATATTAATATAACGATTA
This sequence comes from Anomoia purmunda, assembly GCA_951828415.1. NCBI lineage: Eukaryota > Metazoa > Arthropoda > Insecta > Diptera > Tephritidae > Anomoia > Anomoia purmunda. The sequence continues at coordinate 25,240,488 of OX639993.1, forward strand.
GAAGTCAACAATAAGGTGCTGGAAAAATGTAACAAAAAAATATTCAGGCTTTATGAGTAAATCAATAATTTGCAAAGTAAAAAATCCGCAAAGTTTAGTGATCATAAATAACATTCCATAGATTTTCCTCCAAAGAGATAATGCCATTTAACCTAACTCAAGGAGAAGAAAAACTCTGCATAAACTTTGACGCATAAAAACAACTGCAGTACATAATTGATCGTGCAAGCAAACGGCTGTAATTACACCAAAGCACTTAGCTAAAACACACCCACACACACACACATACAAAATAATAGCAGTAAATACTCAACAGTTTTAATTTACGTCGCTAACGTAGGAACTCACAAGTCGAATGAACTCTCGGATGCCAGCACAGTTAAAAATGTCACTCATACGTAGTGTCACATCGTAGTAACATTCAAAATAATTTCAATCGTTTGTGCAAACAACTGTGAGGGAAGAGAAAAAGTTATTGAATTTTGAATATACCGAACAAAAGCAATCACAAACACATTGAGCAAAGTGAGACAGTGTACGCCGGTCGGGTCATATTTGTATAACACTACAAAAGAAATTGTTGGTGTTGGTCGTGGTTAGCAGTGACATACAAATGCACAAATATACATACATACATATAACATACATACAACCGCAGTTAGTTTATGTGAAAACAATAAGCAGTCGACGTCAATAAAAACTCATAAAAAATAATGTCGCGAATATGTGGAGGCAAAATGAAAATGGAAATAGAAAAAAAAAATTAGAATATTTATAAATGAAAGCCTGAGCGCTGTTGGTGTGCATGTGTGTGTGTGTGGCGAGTGGCAGCATTTGCATGACTGGGAAATAGAATGAGAAAAAAAATAATATGCCAGCAGTGCTGCAAAAAAAGGAGCGAGAAAACAAACCATAGCACGGGCGCTCACCCTTTAATGCAACGGAAATTTAAAATAATTGTGTCACGCAGATGTTCATAGTAGCTGGCGCAATAAATGCAATTCTACACTAGACTGACAATAGATTGTATTGAAAAGTGGCTGCATATTTAATAAGTGCGATCCACTTAACAATGGCCTTGGTGTGCGCCTAGGGTTGCTTAAACTTTAAGTAGAAGTAAAGAAAGTGCCGCCGAAGCCTTCATGCTTTTCGTGAATATAAAAATATTAAACTTTAATTTATGATTGCGTTTTTATATTCTTTTTTTTTCTTTATTATAAGGAAATACACCAACATCAATAGCATTTAAAGTAAAACCTCAATCAGTTGTATGACAGCTATATTTGGTCTGATCTTATCGGTTTCCACAAACGTTTAATGTATTACAACAAATTTTAGTCAGATTACTCTGAAAATGCGGTATAAGTTTGCATTTAAATAGAAGAAATAGAGAAAGTGACGGAAAGACAGGTGGACATAGTTAAGTCAATTTACTTCAACGTCCTGCTCATTTCGCTATTTTTGGGTATAGATCTTAGCCTTTTTCCTTTTATACTTACAAGGTTAGGTTAGGTTAGAGCGGCTGCAAGTCCACGGATGCGCACTTAGGCTGACAAAGCCCGTTGTGATTCCGCTGGCGGGGCCATTACGTTTTCTTCTTCCTTCCCTTAGAAGGTGAACCACCGGGTGCGCCTTACGAAGCCCGTTGTGATGCCGCTGGCGGGCGCCATTACGTTTTCTTCTTCCTTCCCTTAGAAGGTGAACCACCGGGTGCGCCTTACGTAGCACAGAAAATCGTGAATGCTTGAAGAGCTTAGGTCGGCCAAACAGTTTAGAAGATACTCATTTAGGAATTGGTTTTGAGTCTTAGATAGGTTAGGACAGTGGCAGAAATAGTTTTCGATGCCTTCTACCACCTTTTCGTCCCTGAAACTTCGGCAGAAATCGTGGGTTATGCATCTCAATTATTAGTCTGAGAGAAGGTCTGCCCAGGCGCATCAGCGCTTTGGATCGCTTTACGTCAACCTTTGGTCAAACTTGTCTGGTAATCAGACAGGTGGGTTCCATGGAACGCCTGATATTAATTGATTCTCGATGAGTTTTATCTTTAAACTATGTTTGCAGGAGATTAGAGGTACACCCGCTTCTAGAACAGCATTTATCATAGATAATTCTGTCCCTTTCCATGCCAACTCGTCTGCCGCGTAATTGCCGGAAATGTCTGTTTGCCCAGGGACCCATGCCACCGTCGCAGAACAATTAGACGCGAGCATATTGAAAGAATGCCTGCATTCTATGGAAACTTTGGACGTTGTTTTGTGAGAATTAAGAGATTTAATAGCGGCTTGACTATCTGAATCAATAGTCATAGGTCTGTCTGTAGGAGCGGATACTGCCAGACAGCAAGCAGCCTCCATTATGGCATTTGTCTCTGCCTGAAAAACGTTACGGTGGTCCGTCAAGCGAAAGTTGAGTGAATCTCGCTGCCCACTCTTTCGTTGAGTTTGGAACCATCCGTAAAAACAGCAGTCGACTCTGGGTCTAGGTCTATTGCATCTTCCCATTCATTGCTCTCTGGGATTCTGATAAAGAATTTGTTGTTTATGCAGAGTAGAGCAGTAGTGTTATCAATCTTCCTTAGTACATTCGGAAGAGCTTCCAGGACCTTTGCATGCCCGTACTTTAGCTCTTTCCATGGCTGGATGGCGTTGAGGCTGGCGGCACTACAACCAGCCAGAAATTTACATACACCAACATCTTTTGCACGAGAGCATCGCCGACTTTGTTTTAAATTATCCAATATTTTTTACCAGATCACCTATATTTTTCAATATTCCTTTCACGATTGGCCAATAGTCCTCCATAGGGAGACGTTCTGGGCTATTTTGTGTATTACAAGCTCGAGGTACCAAATCGATATTATTTGCATTATATCACTGCAATGTGTTTTTGGTATAGTAACAGTTTGCCTGATCGGGCCAGAACGGAGGTCTGCAACCATGGCTATTAATAAATGGCAGAAGGCACTTTTTGAGTCATTCATTTCGATAAACTTGGGCGTTCATCGTCCCGGCTGTGATAAAAGAGCTGCTTTTATGGCCTCAGGAGCAAATGGCTTGCCAAACTATGTATTTTTTTTTTGGAACTTGGACGCCATTTCAGTTTACAGCTTTCAGGAGCGCCTTGACGACTCGCGGTAGTGCAAAAATCTTGACCAACAATATATTTGAAATTTTGAAGGCAGATATTTTCGTCGTCCATAACAATACATATGTATTTTCTAATTTGTGACTTGTACAGCTTTCGGCTGTGGGATTCTGCTGTAAGATTTTGCTTTGCGAGTCGATTTGGCGCTGTTTGAGATTTGAAACTTCTCAATGAAAGTTGCCGCTTTACATATTCATATGTCTATGATTTTTCGGCCTGTTTTTATTAAACGATAATATTAATTTGTGAGCTCAAGGCCAGTGTATAAGGAAAAGTATATTGGAAAAAAGACAACAACAGTCAGAAGTGGAAGAAATTATAGCTATTTCGGAGATCACCACATCTCCTCATCAGATTTCTTTTGTAAAAAATACTGCGATTTTCATATAGAGTTTGCAACAGAAAGCGACGAAACTTTCTGATTTTTCGAAAACATCCTCGAATAACGTTTGATCGCCGTTTTGCCCATTTTCACCTCCACTGTCTGGCTTTCTGGTAACTGCCAGTCCTTCTATGTATGTATCGTTTCAAAACTCTCGAAACTGTCAAGAGGGGCAATTTAATATTTTTAGCAATGTTACCAATTTTACGTGCACTTAAAGCCGGATTTTTTATAAACTCATGTAAAACAATTTGTCTTGCTGCTAACTCGGTTGGCAATTTTTAACTAAACTATAAATCACATCCAAAAAAAATTTAAGTAAACTAAGATCATGGTCTACTCATAGTATTTGAATTTCATAATATTTAAATATATTTGGGTAAGTTATAAATTTTCTTAAGTGTCACAATTTTGTTGTGTTCACCCTTTAGTACATTTTCCGACTTCATCAAAAATATACAAATGGGTTCAGATACTGATTTCTGTACGTTCTTTATCCATAGAAAGAATGCATTGAGTAGAAATGGCTACAAGAAATATCTGGCTCCGAATAAATTGTAATATGACTAATATGACAAAAAATCACAAAAAAACATTTTCCATTACATAATAATGATTTTTTTTGCGACCTTTCCAATTTTAGTTTTGTGTTTTGCCGGCTCAAGGTCAAGGGGTGTTGGTGTGAGTAAAAAAATTGATTTACTTATTTTTTTCCTTCAAATATTTGCCCTGAAGACGGTTACCCTAGTGTAACCGCAATATATTGGATGGAAAAAAAGTAAATCAATTGTTTTACTCATACCAACACCCCCTTTTCCATTACTTCTGCTGCCTAAAAAATGCCTTGCCGTTGTTGTAAATTTTCTTGAAGAAATAAAAATACGAGCATTAATTTCTTGAGAGCTGCGTAGCAGTCGTTATGTTGGCTCAATCAAATTGGGGAAATTACACAACGTTTTCTATCGCAGAAGAAAATTAAATTATTTTTTGTTTGGTAAATTCCACTATCTACAATAATTAATTATATTGATACAAAATAATTTAAAACAAATTTTAAAAATTTGTAATTTCATTCTGCGTGAAATCGGAAAAGGCGAGGATAAAATATTGTCGCAGCAGTAAGTTAGCGATAATGTTCTGATCCTCATTATCTCTTTCAGAAGAAACCGAAATCCTTTTGAATTCCGAAGATGTTTTACTTTTTTAGTCCTGTAGTTAAATGACATTATCATATTCATACCTACTCAGAAGTTGAACTCGCCTGTCTTTATGCTTTAAGAATCATACTGACTTATCGATTGCTCTGCACCTCTTTGGTTGTTAGAACTTTCTGACATCCTTAATATACATATAATAAAATATAAAAAAATAAGAATTACTTATATACGTATTAGTATATCTTTATATTCAGAGATCGTAATTATTATGAGTTCTATCAACATCTTATGATTTGAGATTTTGCAATCAATAATTATAATACATTTCTGGGTTCTAGTTTTTTGTTCAGAAATAAAAATTATGTATAGTGTAGTTATACTTTTCTGGACTAAAATAAAATAACCAGGGGCCGAAACGGTTATCAGCTTTAACCCCTATTTTGTGATTCTTATTTTTTCGATATTTTATGATTTTAATTTTTTTGATCAAATTTGGTAGTACAAATTATCGTTACTGTTGGACTTAAATTTATATCGAATGTGTAATTTTTCTTTTTTCGATCAAAAACAGTCGTTGTTCTTCGATTTCCAATTTCATAATAAACGCAAAACAATTTTGTCGACGATGACTATAATAGCAACAACACCACTAGTATGACTTATGTTTTATGACCGATCACAAAATATCGACAAAATCTTAAATCTAAACCCAACACTAACGATTATATTTGGTCACAAAATACCGGTAAAATGTAATCGAAAAAAATTAAAAAGTAACGATCATATTGATCGGAAAAATGAAAATCAAAAATATCGATCACACGTGATCGAAAAAATAAAAATCACTATATAACGATTGTGCAATGATTTAGGGTTTGGATCGATATATTCGTATTTCCTTTTGAACGAATTCTTTTCAATGATTTTTTTTTATCTGCAGAAATCAATACAACGACTCTTTTCATTTCCTGGAAATAATGATTTGTTTTGTCAACAATTATTTTTCGATTGAAAATAATAGTTTTTTTTATAATTTTTTTCTTTTTTGATCCAAAATGATTAGCATTTTTGGTTTTTTTTTTATTAAAAGCAATATTATTTTTTAAGTATTATTATTTGATCGAAAATAAAACTAAATTTTTGAGCGTTATTTCTGCTCTCGGCAGTAAAAATTAGTTTTTGAGTTTTTTTTTGTTGGTTATCGAGAAACTCAAAACGACAGCTAGCTTTTCCCATAACGATTTGATGATTATTATTTTTTTAATATACCCTCACGAAAAAAATTATGAAAAGATAAGACTCACAAAATTCAAATAATTATTACTCAAAAAAAAAAAAAAAAAAATAGAACTAGCCACGTAATTTTTATAAAAAAAATCATAATTTAATCGTTATTTAGTGATTTTTATTTCAATAATTTTTATCGTCGTTTTTAAATTTTTATTATTTGGTTTAAATCTGATCGATATTTTTTGGTTGTTTTTCTATCAGAAACAATCGTTGTTATTGGTTTTAAAAAATTGCGATAAAAAATAAACGCAACGCAATGTGTCGGCTATGACTCTAATAGGAACAATATCTATAATACTTATGTTTACCATCGAAAAAATATTAATCACAATATAACGATTATGCAATGATTTAAAACAAAAAATCTTCTAAAGAAAAAAAAGTCTGATTTGCATAGCATATCACATAAGGAGTTTTTTCTTTGAAAAATCCAAAGTAGCGATTATTTTTGACCGGTGAATAAAACTCGTAATCAAAAATAACAAAAACGTAAACAAAACGGTCGAAAACTAGTTTTAATTTGGTGCGAAAATTTTAAATCGATATATAATTTTTTTTTCTATAATTCTAGGTCATTTTCGTAAAGACTAAATCAGAAGATGCATGTAGTTACACTATTGTTATCAAATAAAATAGGACTGAAAGCGAGAGAGACGTAAAGCCTAATAGTGAAACTATTAACTTAGAAAAATAAAATTTAGTAAATAATTAAGAGAGCTGCACATTTATTGCTCGCTACTGTGCACATATGTGGCTAGTTGTACAAGGACTTGAAACATTTTGATGACTCCAAAGTCATTGACTGACAGTCACGTACTAATGGCGTTGCACGCAAGCACGCAGTTAGTGCCATATTTTTCTTATACGACTGTGTCAACGAAGGAGTTCTCTGTGATATGGATGCATGTGTGTGTGTGTGTGTGTGTGTGTGTGTACCGCGGTAGCTTAGCTTGTGCATTTGCCTAATAATCATAATAATTGTATTGCCAGCTGTTGTCGCGTAGAGTTCACGGCCTTGAATGGGTGGCAAAAAAAAAAACAAAGAAAAAAAAAACCTAGCACATAAAGTTTTGATTGTATGTATGCGAGTATAAATGCTTCCCATTTTGTGAAGCAAATTTGCTGCATATTTTTGTTTACTCAGAGCAATAAAACTAGTAAGGAACGCACATTATTTGATATTATTTAGTTTGTATTTTTTTCTCCTGCATTTGCTTTTTCTATGCGTATGCTAAGGTTTTGTACTAATATTAACTGAGTTTTTTTCATATACAAATTGTGAATCTGAAATTTTATGATTCTATGCTTTACTCAGAGAATACATTTAGAGCTACTACCACATATAAAATTTAGAAAACAAGTCGTACTTTAGATGTTCTTCAAAATTTACAAGGCCTGTACTTATACTATGTACCATAGGTCTGGGTAGACCGCTATTGGAATGAGCTCCATTCCTGTTACAATGATAGTAGGTTATTTTTTATCACATAAAGACAAGTGAAGTAGAGTTTGATTGATGAGTATTTTATGTATATGATACCCCGCTTTTACCCTAAAGTGGGCAGTTCCACGCTCTCACGCCATTTGGTTTAACATTATAAATGTGACTGAAAACAAACAAATAATTTTACAAAGCTTAATAAGTTATAATTCACGTTTATTTTTTGTTTTCATTGTTTTACTATCTGGAAAAAATATACCGCTACTTCATATTTGCCGTTATTGAAACTTTTTTGTATTGAAATTTGAAATGTTACACATATTTGCAGTTCATCTTAATGCGCTTATTCAGGTGGTTATATAAGTATGAATCAAGCTAGTCTTTTAGTTTTAAGGGATTCACGAAAATTATATTCCAGAAAACGAACAATGTATGTACCGGTATGAGAAAGAACTTGGCATTCACGCTAGTCGTTTTATGCATATAAGTACATACATATATATAGATTTTTTGAAACAGGTATTCAAAAATGTGTCTCGATTAATGCATACAAACCTTTTTTTCAAGTCATATACTGTATTGAACTTAAAACAGAATTTCTTTAATTTCAAAAAAGTGGCAACTCTTTCATGAACTCCTTTCAAAAAACTTATTTGTGGATATATCTAAGCGTGATATTCTGATTTAACTTACGTTATTAAAAAGGTAGTATTTAAATTACAAACAGTTGCCAACCCTTCAATCTTTTTTTTGTTTTTTGAGAGACTACATTTTCATTTTGTTTTAATTTTTCGAGTATGTGTAAAGTATAATTTCCGTTACATTACCAATTAAATCGAATTAACATCCTTTCAAAAGTGGCAACCCTCATAAAAATTTTTCCATATAAACGCTATCATTTCACCATAATGCACTTATATTACGGTAAGTTCAGGAATTAAGTTAAATTCAAATTTTTAAACAGGTGGCAACACTCTATAAATACATTAATAAATTTTTGTAAAGCCTACTTCCTTTGAATTTCTTGCGACAGTAATATCCAATAGTATTATGGAAATAAAGCTTTATTAAAATTTCTTCCTTTTAAATCCATTCGATTTAATTTATTATAATTATTTAGCTAATTTTGTAAACCGATGGGAACCTTCTCAAAATTATTTTTTAAATTAAACTTCCTTAAATTTAGTTTGACACTCATATTGTGAAAATTCATTTAGGGAATTAAAGTTAATTTAATTAAAATTTCAAGGTGTCAACCTTTTTTGAAAACATTTGGAAATCAAGCTTTATTAAATTTATTTCGTTAGATATCTGTATTGCAAAATTTGGTTTCCAGAATTGTTTTATTAGAATTAAACCTTTGAAACAGGTGGAAAATTCTTTAAAAATGTTTTTGTGGTAAGCCAGATATCAGACTATATACATATATGGTCAACTAGATTTTATACTATATATGTGCGAAATCATATCAAAATATGTCAAGACTTCATATAGCAATATATAGTATAAATTATTTGTCTAAATTGGCTTTAATTTGTTTATCAGGACCAGCTTTAGTGAATACTCTGAATGAAAATATAACAAACATACTCATCCACAAATTTTCACATTTCACAGTGTAATCATTAAAAACCGAAGCCAAATTATCCCAGGGGCGGGTGCAAATATCAAAAAGATGCGTTCTCTTGAGGGATTAAAATACAGTAGAAGTCCGATAATCCGGCACGTTCGGGACCGGCTCGGTGCCGGACTACCGAAAATTCCGGTCTATCGGGCGGTAATTATAAGAACAATTAGGTTAATAATTAAACTACAAATACAGTAAAATATATTTCATTTAGATTTAAAAAAGTCACGAATGTCTTTATCTTTTCTTGCCTTATTTCTAATAATATGGAAATCAATAATTTCTGAAGCACAGCCTCAGCAAAAGAGATAAACTTATTTAGTGATTCTGCAGCTTCTGCCCAGCTGATTTTTTCCTTTTCTTCCGTTTCGGAATCTGAGTCACTTTCTTCAAGATTTTGAGTAGGCTGAGGGTTTACTACAATGTTGATAATGTCCTCATCGGTTAGTTCTTGTTCGACAAACTCATTCTCGTCGATTAGAAGCCACTCCTCTACCTCATCTTTATGCAGGTTTTTCAAGGGATTGTCAGCATATCTGACGACATCCAAAAAAAAGGTCACTGTACAGTTAGAACGAAACTCAATTTATTTATAAACAGTTTCAAAAGTTACGTTTACTGCGATGTGAAAGGACACAAACCAACAAATTTGTTGTTACAGCTGAGCCTAGCCGGCCACTAATTGTATCCGAAAAATACCTAGCGCTTCCGGATGATTCCGAACTACCGCGAATACTTCCGAATAGCTCTCGAGCGTTTTTATTTGCTTTAAAGACACATTTTTGGAGAAAACCAAAATCTTTACAATTTTCCGGAGCGATGCTGGACTATCGGGCATTCCGGACTGTTGGATTCCAGACTAATGGACTTCTACTGTACCTCATTAATTTAGTGTGGTCACATTTTGCTGATAAAGAGTTGTATTTAATATTCAAAATAGGAGAATTCTATTGAAAACATAAATAATTCCTTTAAAATAAATCAGTACGAACTAAATTTAATATTATATAAAAAAAAAACAGTATGAATTACATGTTAAATACTTTGAAATAGTTGGTAAGATTAGCTTGGGAGTTAGATTTTGCGAAATAAGTTTTAACTAATTTATAAATTGGCATTTTACCAGCTCTTAACCGCAAGTCCTGAATAGCTCAGCTGCTAATCTATCAGTGCCCGCGGCTTTGTTGTTCGTTAGACGCTTTATTGCTATTCGAACTTCATCCAGGTTGAGTAGATTAAATTGATTTTTGTTTTGCATATCAAATAAATTTTTTCAACCCACACCCCTTTTTTAAACCCAATCTTACGTATAAAATTTGGGCAAACTACCTTCTATAATTACTTAAATGTTACTTTTTTTTAAGTTTTGTAAATTACTGTTACAAAATGGTGGGCGTGGCATTTGTTAGACTTTCATTGGTTTACAAAATAATGGTTATTGCTTTCGAAAGAATTTTCTATTATTTTTACAATTGTATTAGGTTCCATACCAATAAAAATAGCACGAACATAGATTTGCCTAAAACCTACGGCATTCTGTATAAGGTATATTAAAGTAATATACCCATTAGGGTTTAACGAGAACCCATGCACTAGCTGTTGACGTACACCTTTTGAGAAGATTGCCTTCAATTTGGGTTTTTTTTTCGCTGTGCAGCAATTTTTCCCATCCATATGGCATATTCGTGAGCGTCACTTGTTCGCAAACTATAGAGATTGCTGTTAATGCATCCACCTCACCCTCCTGCTTCTCAGCCACCTGCACTTGACATGCCTTGATACTAGTATCGCGCTTTTAACTCACAATCTAGCCTCTATTTCCTTCTGCTACTACTACAATCAATTTCACACTTTTTTTCCCACCCTTTCTCAATCCATTTATCTACCACTTCTACTTCTGCAATCCGCCATAACGAGCGTGTGAAGAAATTACTCTCACACAGCCTCCGGCACTTCGTCTAAATAAGTAGCTTTGCTGTTGTTTGTTTTTTTTTGCAATCGATATGTCGTCACTTTATCTTTGACGTATTTGCATTTGGATGCCTTCCGTCACGGTGATGCGGCGCAAAAATACATACATGAAAAGTTATACATACATACATACTTGGAACATACGCGTTTTGCCTATGCTGTTTGTACCACCAGATTCATATGGACTCGTTGATGTTCATCATACGCCCTGTGCCATCTATCAAATTTTCACTCTGCATATTTGCATGACTGCTTTCTGTTGTCGTTAAGTTCACTTTAGTCCCTTCTCAACAACAATTGATGTTGGCTAATTTGTTTTCGCATTAACGTCGGATTTAGGAGTACTTCTTGTTGGCACTTTTACTGTAAGTGTTGCCATTGAGGATAATAGATTTTGTTATGCGAATGAGCGATGACTGACAGTTGTAATGATTGCCTTTTAGCTTCCGACGATCATTAAAGAAAGATTAATATGAAAGGAAAACATTAGGTGACTAGTAAAATTTTGTGATATCCTTTTGCGGATTAAGCTAGCAATGTTTAAATGGTAAAGAAATAATAGAGAGGTTATAGATTTCTAGTGAACATTGTGGACTTGTCAAGTAGCGCAAGTCACAAATACATAATTGTAAGATATGTGATCTGTGGTATTCTAAAACAAACAGTAATAATAACAATAATAATAATAAATGCTACAGTTTTGAAGGTACTCAGCAGTAAAATTTCTAACAGTACTTTTTTAACGTGTGGAAAATACCCAAAGTATTTACTTTAAGTATGACATTTGAACAAAAAAAAAAGCCAAAAACAAACCAGAAAAAGACTAAAAAATTCTGAATTACAGAAGAAAAAAAAACGCTTAGATATCACTTGACATTTATAACTCTTACGATAAGTACTAACAAACCAAGCTATGCAATGCGTGACTCATTTTGTCATTCCAGGTCTTTAATAAGCGTGGCTTCACATTAAGCATGATCTTAATTTTTTATATGGAGAAAAAATGCGCAAAATGCTAGTCAAAAATATTGCCAAAAATCAAAGATTATTTGTAATCACTTCAAACATAAAGGAGCTAAAAATCAGTAGATCTTATTTTGTTTTGAATTAAGACTTGATGTATTTGGGTAAAGAGTTTCTGTTATGGAATGAATTTGCTTTATAAATCAAAGAAAATTACCTCGCATAGGAAACGGTTTATATCTTGCACAGAACCTGTTGAAAACTTTAATTCAATTAGGTTAAATTAATTGTTACCATATGGGTATCAATTAGGGTTGGGATTTTTCCACTATCTGGATAATTCGAACATTCGGATAGCCGGATGCTTAAATGAAAAATCCAGATATTCATATGCACGGATAACCGGGTTCCTCTGGATAATAGTGCGGATGTTATTTTGCGGATAACCAGATATCCGAAATTGCGAATAATCCCAGCCTTATTTTCAGTAGAAATAATTATAAAGAGACTTTATTGGAGGGTTGCCACCTGCTTAAAAAGCCAAAATCCACAATAGTTTAGATAATTAGGTAACCGAATTATGTTTAACTATATGGGCGTTAGAAAACTGAGGTTTCGAAGGTTATAGCTTGAAAACATTTTTAAGAGGGTTGCCACTTATTGAAAAAGTTAAGTTAAAAATATTTGAAAAGCTAAAAGATGAACGATGGTTGCCACCTATTTAAAAATTCAAATTCAACTTCAAAACAGGAAATTATTTGGGTAATTGCAGTGTGTAAACAATATGGAGGTCCGGCGAACAAAGTTTAAGAAAATTACAATTTACATATATTTTGAAGAGTATCTCAATCATGTTATATGAAATATTTAACATGAATTAAAAAAAAAATCTTTAGTTTGAATGTTTAAAAAAGTTCTGAGTTACTTGAAGAGGGTTGCCACCTGATGATAAAGTTAAATTCAAATCATTGAATAAGTTAAATGAATTAATCTTATATAGACGGGTATCAGTTGAAATAAATTTTAAAGGCCACATTTCTGCATTACATGAAGAGTTGCCACCTGTTTAAGAAGTAAAATTCGGTTTGAAATTTTCCAATATGTGAGTCAAACAAAATGGTTTAAAAGAGCCTATTTTCAAAAATATGTTTGTGTAGGATTGCCTGTCGTTTAAAATGTTAAATAATTTATTAATAATTAAAATCAAATATTGAAATATGAATGCCGTGCAAAAAAGGTTAATTAAATTATATTTATAAATAAATTAAATATTACAATATGGATACAAAATGTAAAAGCTTCATTTCGAAAATATTTTCAAAGAGGGTTGCCACCTTTTTAAAAAGTAAATAAATTTGAATTTACATGTTAAATGAAAATTCACAACATGGAACTCAATCGAGGTAGGCTAACTCAAGAAATTATTTTTTTAAGAGGGCTGCCACCTCTTTTAAAAAAGTAGTTCAACTTTGTTGATCAGTTGACTGAAATGCTTCTATACTGGTGTCAAAGGCAAAAAGTTTACAAGAATTAAACGTCGAATATATTTTAGTTTATTAAACAAAAAATTTTAAATTCCCAAGAGTTATGGGGATCTGCCCTACAAGTTGGAGTCTCAGCCGTACTGATAAGCAACCTGAAGCTGGAATGCCCGATTGTTCAAGCTACCATTATCACTGGAGTGACGAAAGGAGAATCAGTTTTGATTCCACGAAATCCAATAATAATCATGAATCAAACGTTTATATTCAAACGCGCATAGTTTTCATTGAATATAGTCTCCTTGATTACTACAAACAAAAGTCAAGGATAAACTACAAAAGTTGCGAACGAAGTATAAATAAAAATTTGAATAAAATATGTTATATTTTTTAAAACTGATTATTTAATTTGTTGGTATTTACATAACAAAACATAATGTTAAACCAAATGAGATGCGGGTAAAAGCTAGTATTATTATAAAAAAAATTTAAAAGAAATGAAGAGAAAAATAATCAAAGTCAAAAGTTCGTAATATGTGATGTGGCTAGAATTAAGAAGTTAGATGCATTTATTTTTATCGGCAAATATTAAACTGGAGGACGTGAGTTGGATCCTTGCAAAAAGTCTGATGAGGAGATGTGGTGATCTCCAAAATAGCTATAACTTCTACCACTGTTATTTTTCTATAATTTTTCCTATTAAAAATTGCCATGAGCTCATGAAAACTATTGTTTTATCCCCAAATTTAACTCTACTAGGAAAATTAAAAATACGGCTTAACCGATAACTTTATATCAAATAAAGTAAAAGTCAAAAATAATATCATTTTAAATACTTTTATTATAAGAGGTATAACTGGTTTGATCCTTGCTTTTCACAACTTACAATTTACAAGAGAATAGAAAATGAACTAATTATTACAATGATCGCCTATACTCGTATAAGCGTCATGTCTGAGGAAGTGATTTTCTGAAATTTTTACAAACTACTTAGGATAATATGTATAATAGGTGTGGTAAAAATAAATCCTTTATTTTTTGCATTCAATTGAAGGCTTCATTTAGTACAGCTTGAATGATCCGATTTAGATCAAATATGTACCGTTTTGTTCGATCACTTGTTGAAATTTTGCAGGTAATTTCATAATGCCACCCTCATGGAAACTCTCGTCACTATTGCCAAAAAACTGGAGCAGTCGATTTTCACAAAGTTTCTCTTGAGGCGAACTTTTCAGCGGCACAATCGATCGCCATAGACAGGAGGAGGTAGTAATCACTTGGAGTTTTGGTGGATGCATAAAAACCTCCTAACCAAGCTTCCTAATCTTCTAGCGATTCACTATCGATGTGTGTCCTAGCGTTGTCGTGATGGAGCGCAGTTTTTCTCTTATTGGCCAAAGCTGACCGGTATCCAGCCTTATTCAAATGGTGCCAAATGGATTTTGTACAATGTTTAGCTCTAGGGGAACCGAAGGAGTCTAACATGACGATCGGACTCTATGATTTCTACTATTTTATCGCTATTTTCGACAATTGACCTTCCAGAGCGTGGTGGAACTTTGATATCAAAATTACCGGAACGAAGTCATCGGAAATAAAATTGCGCATGGTTGGCTCTTACAGTATCAGAACCATAAACACTATTTACATTTCCAGTCTCCTGGTTTGCGTTTTCATCTTTATCGAAGACAGACTGTAAATTAT
Organism: Anomoia purmunda; assembly: GCA_951828415.1. NCBI lineage: Eukaryota > Metazoa > Arthropoda > Insecta > Diptera > Tephritidae > Anomoia > Anomoia purmunda. The sequence goes on from OX639993.1 coordinate 25,255,651, forward strand.
GGTATATTTTCTCTTTACTAGTGTCCAATACTTCCAAGCTATTAAAAAACTAACAGATAATTTTTTTTATAACAAAATGTTATATTTCTAACGTCATATAGCGTTACTCGATCGGACTTATTATACAACGCGAGATAAAATTACTTAAGCCATATATTGGAAAAATAATGGAATTATTTTTATTAGATATAATATTGAAATTAAATAAAATGTTTTGCTAGTCGTTATTGCCCGTCGCGGATCATAAAAAAATCTTCGAAGTACAATTCTCCTTTGGGGCATAATCGACAAACACCATTTGAATGGTTCCATCAATTTTTATACCATGTTTTTAAAGCGCCACGCAAAACCAGTAAAAGTGGAATAAAATTTTACTAAAAAAATCCACTTTTACACACACTTATTTTCCACAGCTGTATTTGATACTGGCGCCAAACTCATACCATCACACTTTATGTAAATATGCAAATTTTCATACTCCTTTTACATCGCAATTGCTACGCTAAAAATTGAATTTAAATTCTATTGAATAACAAATATGAATTTCCCCTTTACTTTTTACTTTGTCACACTATCACTTCCACTACGCAAACAGCGCGAATTCACTCTGTGGCGACGCTAGTGAAAATAAGTCTCTGTAGACGAATACAAAAATATTTACACACACGCACTTTACATATATTTATTTAGTTAACATAATCAGTTTTGCAAATTTTCTTTGAAATTTCATGGATTGAAAACTTAAATGAAATTTTGAAAACATGTAGAAATTCAAAGGCAAATACGAGTTTTGTAGTTACTTAGTTGATATTGTGATTGTGGCGGTAAAGTGAGGAAAATGCAAAGGCTTTTATTGAAATTGAATTTAAAATGTATACACATAGAATAATGAAGTGTTATATAATTTGGATGTTGGCTGGAATTTTGAAAGGAACATAAACTAATACTTGTTTTTTAGTACGTACTCTCCGATGCCATTTTTCCATTAATCCTGACCTGTATTGAGATCAAAGACCATCTCTGTCTCATCTTTTGGTTTTGGTTTGGCGGATGCGCGTCGCTTGCTCTGCGTGATTCACCCATTTAAGCTTTAAATGCCTGCGGATGTTTCTTGCCGTTGATTGGACCCTATTTATGCGAACTGCGTTGGCAAATTTTATGTTCATGGGCTATGGAGTTCTCTGAGGCTCTCGATTTTCCCCAAAATGGGTAGCAGCTCTTATGGATCTCTTAATAGCTTCAGACCAATCAGTCTTTGATATTTTCTTCTGACAAATTTTAACCCTGTGTTAGGTACGGGACTTTCCTTGAGTAAGATACCTGGATAAACTTTGGGCCGACTCTGGCTATATGTTTCTATTCAATGGAGGGTGAATAGGCGCACTTCGTAAGGTGGTGTTCTCTTACTTCTTCTCTGGTTTGTCGTTTTTTCAATGACATTCTGGGTGAGTTGGAAAGAAGGAGCTGTCTGATTATTTTCTATAGATATGACGTTGCACTTATGGTCAGGTGAAAGTTTCTAAATACCTTGATTGTTTGACTCATGCAGGGATACTTAAAACTGGTGCCCGTGGAGAGCGGGCTAGCGGCCATAAAAGTACCAAAATTTGTTAAAAAAACCGCTGCTTAGTGAATGATTTTAATTTCTCTGAACCCAGCAAGATTTTCATTATCATATTTATAATATAATTAGTTCAATTATTTTTTGTCAAATTGACAACGCTCCGTTCAATTACATCACGCACTCAGATTTTAATTTTAGAAAAGTCGCTTTCAACAGGATTTAACATGGGACACAGTACGCTATGTTCACTGTCCTCTTTTAGGCTTCGAGCCTTCTTATAAAAACGAACATTGTTAATATTAAAAAAAAAACGTTTCGCGGGTCTGCACTTTCATATTCCCATTTGAAAAAATTTTGTAATGAACAACAACATCGAGCGACGAGTGAAACGCTGCAAAAGATTGAAACTACATTCGTCTTCTCGACGGCCATTTTGTTTCTTTATTATTATTATTATTATTGATGATTAATTTATAATTAAAATTACAAGCTACTGGTGTTCATAGGAGCAATAGCAGCGTGGACCTTCAGCTCGCGTGATGTTTAACTAATTGTGGCCGTAGCTTATGAGCTTAACTTAGGATAGTTATTTACAGGTCAAGGATAATAAATCTCTAAATAATATAATAATTGCGGGTGGATTTTAAAAAGGATATAATATTCTGTATATTTTCAGTATTTGGTGTAGATAGGAAGATTACTGGGTCCGTGTTGGCAAATGATCTGGTTCTTTGGGTTCGGAAAACTGGGCAGTCGCTTAGGTGGTGGGGATGTCGATGATTGTTGGAGAGTGGCAAAAATGACAGTGTTGTGGTGGAATATTTTCAAGGAGATAACGGTGCGTAACGTTTGTGTAACCCAAGCGGAGGCGTTCAAATTTTATTAGGTCTAGTCAGGATATACTAGTGTCAATGTGTTTGGTGATTATTTGCATGTTAGATTGATTACTCTTAATAGATTGGTACCATGGTGAAGTTTGTGGAAATGAGTTTTTGTGAATTTGTCTGAAGTGTGAATTTATATGTATTTTTATGTCTTTAGTATTCCAATTAATTGTGGTAGTCAGGGGAGCTAGAGACGCTAGCTTTGCGGTATGGTCGGCCAGTTCATTTCCTTGAATTCCAGCGTGACCGGGAATCCATACTAAGTGAAATTTCGGGTAGTGTTCAGTTAGTAGGTTTCGAAGTTTGTTGGCGTAGTATTCACTGTTTTGCAAATTACAAATGGAGTCTGATGAGGAGAGTGAATCGGTGCAAATTGCGTATTTACCTTCCGTTGATAGGTGGTTGTTTCTTTTTTGTGACAATAATTGTGAGATTTTTTTTTTGCTTAATTTTCTCTGAAAAGTTAGAGATTATTTTTAAATTTCGAAGCGTATTAACCCTTTTTGAACAAATTATTATTTTTTTTACTTTAACTCAAAGATTTAAATTTTGTGTTTTGCCGGCTCGAGGTCAAGGGGGTGTCGGTAGAGTAAAACAAATGATTTACTGGGAAGAGAAAACCCCCCCTTGACCTCGAGCCGGCAAAACACAAAATTAAAATTGGAAAGGTCGCGAAAAAATCATTATTATTCAAAGATTTAAATATACATAAAAAGCCGAAAAAAAAATGGAAAAATGCATGAAAGGAGTAGAAAATTGCTGTAGCTTTAATATTTTATTCCTGAACCTAATTTAGTTTACATACATTGAAATTCATTCAGTTTTTTTTTAGAAAGTTTTTATTATATTAATAAATACTATTTAAAGAACTATTACAACTTCAGTGGAAGTAGGGAAAATATGAAATATGAAATATTTTCTAATTAAAAATTAAAAAATTTAAATTAATATACCTCAAAATAATATAAGGTAGGTAGGTAGGAGTGGCTGCCGCCTGCCTAGGCCCACCGAAGGACTACCCCTTGCTGAACCAATTTGCCTCGCTGATGAATTTCATGAGGCGGTTAACCTCGGTGTTTGGAACCTCACTAAGGTCATCTCAGCGGAGGACACTTACACAGAAGATGTAAGACCCTTTCCTCCTTTTCACAGTTCTTACAGTTCCTGCAGCATCTTCGGAAAGGTACGCCTAGCCTTTCAGCGTGTTTACCTTTTAGGCAGTACCCAGTTAGAGCTCCCAGCAAGTTAGAGATATTTTTTCCCTTTTTACAGAGTATGCACATCGCGACGTTTCCGGTCTCATCTAGGCCATGTCTGGCTAGAGGTTCAGCAAGTCGTAAGTTGACTTCATCTATCAGCAGCTTGTTCATATATATATTTTCTAAGTAGCAGTTTGCAAGTGCCAAACGGCATACCAATGAGTTCTTTATCCTTTATGCCTTGTCTTGCAAGTTCATCTGCCATGCAGTTTCGCTCTATGTCCCTGTGACCACGGACCCAAATAAGGAACAGTCTACTCCGCTTGGGCATCTCCTATAGGGCTAGGTGCCAGCCCACCGCGATGTTTGAGTTAAACGTGAAGGAACTCAAAGCCTTGATTGTGAACTTGCTATCATTAAAGTTGTAGATATCTCTTCCTAGAATTCCGGTCGCAAGTTTCACCACCGTTTCCATAATAGCTGATACCCTTGCCGGGAAAACGCTGCAGCGAAAAGACGCCCCCTCTCTGCTTACTGTCGAGTTCCGAGCCATCTGTATGGATGACAATACTATCAGGTGGAGCGTTGAACTCTTGGTTTCACTTCCTTCTACTGGGAATACTCGTCATAAAACTGAAGTGAAACTTGTACAATGTACAAGAGTGGACCTGGATTTTGGGGTGCTCCTGAGATGTTTCCCGTCAACTGTTGTCCTGTCAAATCCAGTGGCAATAGATCTAAGAGTCTGGCGTGATTCTGAGCGCCTCGCTTATACAGATAATACTAGATCTTTGTGTCTTGGTGAGCAGCCGTAGGTTAGTTTCCTTGTACGGTGATACGATCTTCCTATATAGGAGAATTGATCTGACGACCGCTGTGAAAATCCACCGACAGATCCGGGGATTAAAACCGCATTTCCTGCCTAAGACTCTCTTACAAGCGTAGAGAGGGCTATGAAAGCCTTTTCATAGCGTTGAACTATATTCTCTTTCCCGTTCAACTTCTTATCTAAAATTACGTCTAGTAATTTGGCACTTGTAGAAAGAAAAATAATATTTCAATTAAACAAATTTGTTTAGAATGTAGCCGTTTCAAATATTATAAATGAAAACTCTCTGACTGACTCGCAATTACAATGTGTAAACTAATTACACACGTAGAATCTGGGTACACAAAATATTTCTATAGAAAAAATACTCCTACATTCAGGTAATTCCCCAAATTTCAAGTTTCGCGAAAGCACCAAGGCCTACACCATGCCGAATGTTATTTAGCAACATTTCAAGGCATTTGGACATTATATTGATCAAATTCAATTTGCGTAATATATTTTATATATTAGAAATGTGTGCATTTGTACATAACAGTGCATACATTTTTTTTGGAGCATAAAGTATTTTGTTTATTTCAGAATTGTTTTTGTTGAAAAGAGTACAATATTTATTTAAAATATTGAGTTTTGGTTGTGCTCTTGTAGAAGTTTATAATTTCTTCTGGGAACATTTTCTGTAAAGTTATATAAAATCATTAATTTTTATACTATGTTCATATGTAAGCTTTCATAATATGAAAATGAGAAAGTTCAAGTTTCCAGAACCTCCACGCTTTTGTTCTAAAAAATGTTGTCTGCAAATGGCGAAGTGTTTCTGCTTTCAAATATTCTTTCCTCTCATATTTTAATCTTATCCTTGGCTCGTTTTCCACAATTATTTCAATCAATTAATTTTAATGCTAAATTTTTATAAAAAAAAAACTGACTAGAATGAAATAAGAAGTAAACATGAAGCCATAATAAGTTACACTCTCAACAAGCTTGTATTCAAAACCCAGGCAAATGCGTATAGCTGGCTTTAATCAGAATGCATTTACATAAATGCCAATATACGTTGTTGTTCAATTCAATCAAGTAATCAATTCAGTACGCATTTCTACAAATAACAAATAAATATTCGTACATGTACTTGGGTGTGTGTGTGAGTGTGTGCATGCAATTACTCATTTCACGCCCTTCCCTGAACATCAATTATTATTATCGCAGACGAAGAGTATTCACTTCATACATTCCATACAATCAACGACCACCATGAATCACACCAAGCCAATTATTCACAATAAACTTTACCCACCTATGGATGTGTTGAAAGAACTTATCAAATACACAAATCCGAGGCCTGTTAATACTTAGGTATTGACTTACAAATACACGTACATACAATATTTTTTTTTACGTACCTACTTACATTGAATAGTACAACAAGTACATACCTGCCATGCAAGTGAGCTTAGCTGTTAGATGATGTCGAAAAGAAGACTTAGTGCCAACACTTGGTGGTAAAGTAGCAGCAATGCGTTTGTATATTGATTTGTGTGTATCTACATATGTATGTATGTGTGTGTGTGAGTGCACATACATACATTCTACATATTATTATCATCGATGGGGCGAACAAAGTGCTGCTTCTTGTCAGCTGCCATTTGGCCCGAGGGTACTTTATGATTGGTTTTGTGTGCCAATTCAATTTGCCATTAATTTCAAAATCTGTTTTGTCCATGTTCTACATTCACACATACACACATACACATTCACACAAATATACAATATTACAAATTTATATAATGTGACTGCTTTCTGCTCTGCCACATACTTCATAGTTGACATTGCCATTGATTTCCCATAGGGCCGAGAGCTGAGAGCGTTTTATACTCAAAATTCAATTCAATTGTGGTTTCACAATAATACACTCTTGCAACGGCGTTGCCTGTAAATTGTTCAGTTTGCCGCTTTTGTGCGGTAAACTCTATAGATAGATGCGGTCATACATTTGAATTATTTAGTATACAAACTGCGAGTGTATGGCTATAAATAAAGTACAAAACTTAGCAGCAGAAGGAGAAAAGTCAGCTAGTTAAACAATTTGTTTCGATGCGTTAATGAAATAGGTATGATAAGTACAATAAAAAAAAACACATTCACATCTGTAATCCTTTAAATTTTGCGTGATTTCATTTCATTTCATTTCAGTTATTCGAATGCACACAAATAAGACTAGGTCTTTTACAACGCAGATGTATATAAGAACTTAAAACAATGGATATAATTACTTTAAATCAGGGACCCAACCGGTTATGACTTATATAATAAAAGTTTCGAGAAAAAAGTTATTTTATGACTTTTATTATATTAGAAAAAAAAATAACGGTTAAAATTTGACTTTTATTTTTCGGTCAAATAATAACGGTTAAAATGTGACTTTTATTTTTTCCCGCAAAAATAAAAGGCTTAGTTAAATAACAAAAAAGCCTTAAGTCCAATTATAATAAATTTGGTACTAATCGATTTGTCTTGACTAGATTTCAAAAATATATAATTTATTGGTATTGGGATTCTGACTCGGCAAATGAGGCAAAACTAGCTGCCGTTTGATTCCCGGGATGGCAACAAATTAAATTCCGATTCAACACTGCGACAAAAAAAAAATTTTTTTTGAAGTACACCTGGGAAAAAACTTAGTAGAGGTTTTAGATATGGTCGAGTGTAATATCAGAAAAGGATTCTTATACTCCCTGAACCCTCCATTTTTTTTATTTATTTGAAAACCCCGTTATTTTCGTAATTGGTTCACTTAACTATTGAAAAGTCGATTATTTCCCGACCGATTTTAAAAACTCAAAATGTTTTGAAAAGAAGATGTTTAGTCCTTTAAAATAATGCAAGCAACCGGAAGAGAGTTCTCATCGGATGACGAATTTGCCAACTCAAGTTCGAGAATGCCGCTTCTTAAAAGGGAAGATGAGCTTTGCATTGATGATTCGTCAACCAAAAATGACAATTCTTCACTGCCTTGGTTGATTTGAGAAAATGAATCGTGATTCTAAATGGAGAAAAAATATTACAAAGAAAATCTAAATTAACATCAGATTCAATTTTAGTACAATAATGTGCAAGTTGATTTATGAGATTTTTTTTTGTCGCGGGTGCCGTGGGTTTTTTCCATATAGAAACATATTTGGACCAAACGTTATATGAAACCAAATGCGACAAAAAAATTCTAAAAGATCAGCGGTAATTTTTAGCCAACTAAAACTTGCCCTTTGTCCTACTAAAATTTTAAAGGCTACATAACTGCATACTCAAAAAAATTCTATAAGCTCTGAGAAGAAAGTTCGAAATTTGGATGAATTTTTGTTACAATATTATAAATTTCGTATGAAGTTTGAGACTTTGGTTTATGCGGTTTTTGTAAGAGGACGAACTGTATTTTAATTGGAAAATACATTTTATAAATTAGATAACAAAAAATAGGTAGAAAAAACTTAACAAAATGCCGCGTTGATATTATATTTTCTACCAGTATATAAGTGAATCGGACTTCAGCTAGTTTTTGTGTCACATGTTGAATCGTAAAGGCCGAATACTAACAAATTATATATTTTTGAAATCTAGAAGTCAAGACGAATCGATTAGTACCAAGTTTATTTTAATTGGACTTAAGGCTTTTATGTTATTTAGCTAAGCCTTTTGTTTTCCGGAAAAAATAAAAGTCACATTTTAACCGTTATTATTCGACTGAAAAAATGAAAGTCAACTTTTAACCGTTTATATTGGACTTTTTTTCAAAAAGTTAGAAAAATAAAAGGCATGGAGGAATTTTACAAAGAAGGCCCTGAGAACTTCAAGAACATTGAAAAATCTAATCTACGACAATATTTAGTCCTTGCCTATTTTAGTTTAGAAAAGTGTAATAACTGTTATTGTGGGCCCCTGCTTTAAATTAAATTAAAAGTACAATCAAAGTTAAGGTACATTCTACAGACAGGGAAAAGAAACAACACATAAAGGGTAAAGTAGCACAGATAAATTAGAACAGAAATAAAGAGTGAACTGCAATTTTGAAGCGCCATGAGTTACTTTCCAATTTTAATCCATTTGGTGGTAACGAGTTCCATAATTTCAAAGCTTTAACGAAAAACATTTCTGGCGTTACTGAATACTTAGACTGCAACCCAAGGTTAATTTCGAAAAAAGATATTACGGGTCCCGGTTGTAAACTAGCCCATGAAAAAATATTATTGAATGACGATCAAAAAATTTTGACTAGCTGCAGCTCAGAATGTTAGTGGAGAACTCCGAAATGTGATCGAAGTTTCGCTTTAAATAAATATATCTGGGCAGCATTATTAATAAAAAAAACAATAAACTTATTCTTGGTGGGATATTAAGGGGACAATTAAGGTTTTTACAAGTTTCAGTTTAGTAGTTTTCGGGATATATGCAGCAGTTCTCCATGTTGCTTCAACGCAAAATATGACTTGCTAACTGATGTGTTGACATGGTCCCATTAAATTTAAAGCCAAGCGTTTGAACAATATTATCATATTTTATGACAGAATCATTCAACATTAATGGTGATACACCTTCGAGATTATACTCCATATGAGACAAGGCTATAGCTTGTGTTTTAGACGCATTGAGGTAGAGCATATTTCGCTTTGACCATTGAGAGATCGAATCTAAATCCTCATTCTCATTGATTGCGTCTATCCATTTCAGTTTTATATAATGCCAATTTGAAATTCTCTCTATTTCTTGAAATTTGAAATTATGCGTTGGTTTAATATACGCCACATTTTTACTCACATAATCAGATCTGTTTAAATTGACAAAAAGGAAAATGGAAGAGAAAATTTGAATCCGTCTTATATCCTCAACTATTCGGTGAATGTGGATAGTATTTGTCTTATAGATTAAACTGTGTACTGTTTTGGAAAAAAAAGTGCGCGGTGTCACGCCGTATATAATAGAAAAGCCTAATTCTTTATAATTTCCTAACTATGTATGTGATGCAGATGTACAATATTTAGTATAAAGATCCTATATATCATGCTATATATTATTTGCTGGGAAAAAGGCGAACTCAGTTTAAGACGAAAATACCATTTAACGTCGATATATGCTATGTGATTTTCGATATATATCGGGTCTTGCAATTGGAACGCTACAAAAGTTTTTTTTTAAATAAAACAAAAACGGTTAAGGATATGCATTAAATTCTGTATTCCTGTGAAATGACATTCGATGCCATGTATGGAACTCGATCTTTTATGCAGAAGTCCAGATGCTGAACCCAATTTTCGACGGTTTTCAAGCATAAATCGGCCGATACTGTTGCAATTTCACGTTCGATATTCCTACGAAGTTCATCAATCGTCACTGGCTTGTTGGCATATACCATAGACTTGACGTAGCCCCACAGGAAATAACGGAAATAGTCTAACGGCGTCAAATCGCACGACCGAGGCGGCCAATTGACTGGGCCATTTCGTGAGATGACACGTTCACCAAACTTGGTTTTCAATAAATCGATTGTGACATTCGCTGTGTGGCTTGTGGCGCCGTCCTGTTGGAACCACATATTGTCCAAGTCCAGATCATTCCAATTCGGGCCAAAAATAATCGGTTATCATTGAGCGGTAGCGATTCCCATTCACAGTAACGTGCCGGTCTTGATCATCACGGAAGACGTACGGCCCAATGACGCCGCCGGCCCATAAACCGCACCAAACCGTAATTTTTTCGGATGTAATGTTGACTCATGGAGTACGTATGGATTGCTGCCGGTCCAATAACGCATATTTTGCTTATTGACGAAGCCATTCAGCCAGAAATGACGACGACCATAAATTGGACGTAGCGCTCTTAAAGTTGGAGCCATTGACTCCAAATTGGGTAGTAAATTTTAATAATTTCGACTCGTTGTTGGATCGTATATCTTTCCATGATGAAATGGCAAACTTTACTGAAGAGAAATATCAAAAGAGCGGGGAAAAATATGGCGTCGTTTGCTGTCACTATCGGTCTACTTTTGTAGCGTCACTATTGCAAGACCCTTTACATATTTCCTTTAGATCAAGGTATAAGAAATATTTTAAGCCAAAAGTACTGTCAAGATCTAAAAAAATATCTCCAGCTGTGTCATATTTCTGCAATTCTCAGAATTCTTCTTTCTGACTTGAAATGCAAAGTGTACGTAGTTTGGCAAAGAATTGTCGGAGATATAGCTGTTTGCTTTTAAGTGGGCGACACCATGACCATTCCCATTCCATGTATTCCATCCTCAAACACTAATCATGTCTTTCGAATTCGAGCAAAACACCTTGAATAGCTAAAAGTTATGGGATTTATTTGATTTTGAATTTTAGCGTATATGAAATATGCGCAAGATTTTTGTACGATTTTTACAATTTTCGAAATTTCGCTTACTGACTTGAATTACAATCTGTTTACCAAATTTTGGTAGAGTATGGTCAAGTAGTTTCGGAGATATAAATGTGGGTGGGGCCACGCACATTTTCCAAAAAGCAAAAAAAAAAAAAAAAGTACATGCATATTACTTTTTCCAACCAAAACCTAGGTATCAAATATGAGCAAATTATCTTTAGTAATTACCGAAATATCGCATTCTGTTGATTTAACAATGCACTGTTAAGTGGGCGTGGTTGTTATCGATTGGAATACCAAGGTATACACAAGGCAATGTGTATACCAAGTTTTGTGGAGAAAACTCAATATTTACTCAAGTTATCCGTCCCACGAACGGACGGATGTACCGATAGACATGGTTGAATCGATTTCGCTATTAATTCTAAGTATATGTCGATATCTATCTAGGTTGCTTTATGTTGTTAAAAATAACTGCAAGGTGAACAAAGCTATAAAGCACTGAGCGTCACTACGCTTGGGTATAAAAATGATTTGAAACATAATAGAACCAATGAGGGGTTAACTCGTGTACATATTTTGTATTATTAATACGCTCGTACAAATACGGAATATAAATATATATATAAATATAAGTATCAAAAATGTGTAAACTTACTTCTTTATTTTTTGATTTGAATCTGAAAGCGCTTTCCAGAAACAGTTGAAGCCAGACTTAGACGGTTATCGTTTGTAGCCGATGAATATGAAAGCTAGAATTATAAAATGTTGGCAGGTTTTCAATTTATATTTCTTTGGCATAAATTCGTTGAAAATTGTCAAGCATTTTCTATGATAAAAGTTTCAGTAATAGGGCGTAAAATCGTAATCATACGCCGCCTTCGTATACTTTTTCAGATTTATAAATCGAATCTCATTTAAGATATCTTAATGTTGTGGTGAAAACCATGCACATCTATTTTCTATTTCTGTAGTAAGAGAAGTGCTGTTAAAAGTTGTTTGAGTTATAAAGCTGATATTTGAGGCCTCTTGAGCTTAAAAAGCCCGGAATTCGATCCACCATACTGTTCCATTTTAATACTCTCCACATTTAATATACAAGTAGTTACTTAAGTCACTGCGAAAAAAAAAACCTGAAATTACGAAAGGCATGACAGAGAAAATTACCAATTTGCTCATTACATTGAGTTTACTTCTCATTGATGTACATTAACAGCCTTTTAATGAAGCACCGCTACACGAAAATAAAGAGAAAATTTAAGAAAATAAATGAAAATTTGTTTAGTCTGCGACTTGCAGCAATTTAATTAGCGTTCTGTGTTTGTACAAGACACCTGTGGACACGCAAACAGTGAATACGAATGCGAACCACAATATCCTTTGGATGATGTGAAAGAAAGAGAAAAAATTCCATTACAACAGCATTGCCATCAGAGAGGCTTAAAACGTTTTGCTCAAGTTTTTCGTGGCGGCACTGCATAAATAATGAACTTTGCTGACCTTGCTGCGGACAAAAGGCGAAAATGGGAAATACTTTTTTGTGTGTTAATTTTCCTATTTTTTTCTTTTTTTTTGTTTGGACGACTGTGCTTTTGTTGATTTTTCGTACTTTCTTTCTTGGCATCCTTCTTAGCATTTGTGCGCTATATATTTTTAATTTACCTGATGTTTATTTGCTAAATTGAATAACACTTCTCTTCGCCACTTCGCTTTGCTGCAGCAACGTAGACGTTTTGTTAAAATGACTGCTCGCAATTTTTCTTTTATACTGCTCTTTCTTTGCAATCATAAGGTAATTTATTTGAACTTACATTTTGTGATTTCTCGCTTTTGGTTTGCTTATCCTGCGAAATTTGTTGAACTGCATTTACACAGGACTTCAATATTGCATTTACGTAACAATATCATTTTTTTTGCTTTATTTGTAAGCAATTGGAGGCTAAGAGTCATGCATAACAGACACCTAATCAGCGTATTCAGGGAATTCATTTTCAGTTCTAGACATCCTTTTATAAATACTGCAGCTTCTTTAAGTATTCAGCATTTCTTTCAATGATACCAAGGTGTCATGTGTTTGATGTTTAGTATCCCTGTTATGCCTTGCCAAAGCGAATTAATCAAGTAACACTCTAAAATCTGGTAAGACCCTGTATAATGGTCCATACAAGTAACAATACAGACAGCACATAATAAAGACATATCCCCACAAGACATAATTCAGACAAAAAAGTCAAAATACTTTCTTCACCTAATTTTTCTTTTTATATAATTAAAATAAATAACAGAGAATCGATCTGATTTGCAGACTTAATTACTCTATTCTCAATACACGGCGGCCGCCGTAGCCGAGGGTATAGTGTGAGCGCGTGCTTCATTCGGTAGGTGCCGGGTTCAAATCTTGGCCGGGGCAAGTAACATAAAAATTATAGAAAAAAATTTTTTCTAATAGTGGTCGCCCCTCGGCAGGCAATGGCAAAACTCCGAGTGTATTTCTGCTAAGAAAAAAAAACTACTCACAAAATTTATAACAAACTAAGATATAAAAAGCGAAAATATTAAAACGAAATAGTTAGTTAACTAATAATTCATACTCACACAAAGATTTCAAGCAGATAAGAAAAACAAAAATTATCTTTGTTTTTAGACTGACGGTCTTGAAATAAATGAACGGATAGCCTGCATAGTAAAAGTAAAAGTGTGTAGTAAAATATGCTTCAAATTATATTTTTTTTTTTGGTTATTAAATGCTTTTTAATGCGATTTACCTGGCCCTAGAAGAAAAATCAGCCCGACTGCTCCTTGGTTGTTAAAACCCTCGTCAATCAATACTGTTTTCCATCAATATAACAAATCAACCACCAACAGTACAATTTACAAAAAATTGTTTGCGAACGAAGTGAATGTTCTTAACCCGAGTAACTGGATATGGTTATATACCGACGGATCAAAAACCGAGGCTTCCACATCATTTTCTGTAGTATGTTCAAATGGCAAAGACATAGCAACTGGTATCCTTCCTCATTACTACTCGGTGTTTGCAGCTGAAGCAGTCGCCGTACTCGAAGCAGTAAAGTACGCACGGGCTAACAAGGGAAAGTTTGTAATCGCCACTGACAGCTTGTCAACTATCATGGGAATGCGTAATATATACAGCACCAACAACTTAATTGCTGACATACGGGAAATAATTATAAAATCCCCCAAACAAATTAAAACTACTGTGGGTCCCGAGCCATCAAGAAATAGAAGGAAATGAGCTTGCTGACACCTCTGCAAAAAAACGCTGGCACACGCCCATGCCATATAAGTAGTCATCCCCAATAATGAAAGGGATATCATAAACAAAATAAAGCTGATTATCGACACAGAGGAGTCTAATGAGTGGCTTTCATTTAATCACGCAAACAAGGCCGTTAATCTATCCAAAACCAGAATTTGTTTCCCCGGTATTTCCAACCGTAGAGACTATTCCATTATAGTTCGTTTGAGAATCGGCCATACGAAAATATCACACCAGCATCTGTTAACTGGAGAGAACAAAGCACTATGCCCGGGATGCGGTTCGATTCTAACCGTTAAACATGTGTTGGATGACTGTACCGCCTTTAATAAACTCCGAAAGCAACATTTCAACCAAACAACACCGACTTCATTACTGGCTGATATCAACACGTTAAATATAAGCACTTTTGTATCATATTGAAAATCTGTGAATTTATATAACCTAATATAAGCCAAGCATCGTTTGCATAAGTCCACCGAACACCAATTGCAGTTTCAATTTTTATATCATTGTGATACGAGTATAGAAAACTTAAGAACGAACAGATAGCGTGGTGTATCGCTATCTTTATTTAAGAGAGAGTCGAAGGCCCAGGCAGCCAGCACTCCTAGTGTTAATTAGTTAAAATATTATGAGTATGTATTATGATTAATTGTTGTAAATAAATAAATAAATAAAATAAATTTTGCTGAACCTTAATTATTATAATGCAACTAGAAAATACCGGAAGACGTTGCCATGTCTATATGATTTATTAGTAGACAACTCATTTCAATTTCTATCACATATAACAAGTGGCAATCTCTAAAAAAAATTTAGCGAAGCAACTTCCTTTCGCTGAGATGAAAAGTTTGGATCTTATATTTTAATAATGTAATTAAATTTGACTTTTAACAAAGGAGGAAAATTGTCTTACACCAATATATATCTCTATTTTACAATTTTATATAACTTTTCAAGCGGGTGGCAATTCTCTATATGCTAAAAGCCTTCTCCTCAGCAAAGTGAACAGTTTGGCGCCCATATTTTCGTATCTCATACGAGTATAACTTATGTTTTATTAAGTTCGAGTTTTCATGCAGGTGGCAATCCTCTCCCAATACAAAAATATATTTTATAACCCTTACTTACTATAGGTAACTAGCTACAGAGAATGAACTACTAATGAAAAGTAGCAGTCCATGCCAAAAAAGATTTGTTTTCTCATCATCTTCATTTGCAATCTGTCGGTTGACAATAAGTAACTGGAAATAGTATCTATTATTAACGTTGATGCATTAATTACAATTACTCTTTTAAATATGTTACAGGTTTTATGGATTTTATAGGTTAACCTTGACCAATATGGAAACATCATGTTTAAACTGACATAGTTTTTTAAATGGCTTAGGATCTAAACGGCAAGTCTAAGGGGTGTAGTCTTTGTAGTGGTCGAACATTATCGCTGTTATCTAACAAGTTGATAGCGTGTGTGTTGTGATGGCAGCTTAATCTGTCGATGTATCTTGTGCTTTATCTTTTTATTTCGCTTATAACCATAGGTTTTTTAAGATCTTTGTGCAGATGAGTTTTCTTTACAAACCACGGGGCATTCGCTATAAGTCTGAGTGTTTTTGACTGGTATCCTTGGATAACATCCAAGTTGGACTTACTTGCTGTGCCCCATATTTTAATACCATAAGACCAAACTAGTTTCGGTATCGTTTTGTAAATAAGTATTTTATTTGTAAGACTAAGCTTAGATTGAGGACCAAGTAACCAGTACATTTTCCTTGTTTTGATTTTGAGTTGCATCCTCTTGGCTCCGATGTATTGACGCCAAGTTAGTCTTCTATCTAGGTGCAACCCGAGGTACTTAGCACTATTGGATTTAGGGGAATTATGGTGTAATTGAGGTTGAGACCGGGGCATTCTTCTTTCCACAAGGTGAAGGTAACATGCGCTGATTTTGAAGCATTTACTGAGATGTTCCATTTGCAAAGCCATAATTGTAACTCATTTAACTGGTTTTGTACAGCTTCAAAAGCTTCATTAGCCGAGTAGGAGGAAGAAAGAATAGCAGTGTCATCCGGGTAAGTAGCAACAGTTAAACTACTGTCCTCTAATACTGGTATTTCAGCGGGGAAAATTATGCAACGAGTTAGACCCAGAATACTACTCTATGGAACTCCTGCCTTTGCTTCGTATATATCAGAAGTTTCATCTTGAATTTTGACATAGAAATGCCTGCAACTTAAATATGACTTGAGGAAAAGATAAAGTCATTTTGTACAATAGTAATGGGTGCCACACTCTGTCAACCGCTTGCTTAATATCTAGGAAAATTGCACAACAGTATTTTTTTTCCTCAACATTACTAAGTATCACTTTCACAATACCATGGCATTGCTCCGGAGTACCGTGCAACTGCCTGACACCAAATTGAGGATCTGGAATAATCGATTGTCTTTCTAACTCTGACAGTAATCTGCGAAGAAATATTCTTTCGAGTATTTTCGAGAATATTGGCAGGAGGCTTATTGGTCTGTACGAGGATAACCCATTTTCTGGCTTGTTTGGCTTTGGTATAACTATTATTTCTGCACATTTCCACTGGGTGGGGAATACTAAGAAGAGCAAACATTTTTTTGGAAGTTTTTTGATTGTCCATGCATCAATATTGTCATGACCAGGAGAATTGGAATTTTTAAGCAATGAAATTTCATCTTGAACCTCAGAGAGTTTAACGAAAGACATCGGTTTGTCCATTGGCCACGGACTGTCAAGGTATGCTTCAACATTCCGGCGGTGGCTATTGCTGCTAAGGTTGAATGGCTAGAATGAATCTTTAAGATGGTTACCAAAAGCATGAGCTTTACTTTCCTTTGATCTGCACCATGAGTTGTTGACATCTTTAACCGGGGCCTGTCTTACGAAGGGTCGCTTTAAGTAATTGGTGGCCTTCCAGAGGTTGTGCTCGTCCTCTTTATTTGGATCGACGTTTTTAATGTATTCACCAATTGCTTCTTCTTTTAACTCAGCCAGTTTAAATTTCAGTTCTTTGGTTGCTTTATTAAATGCTGTTTTATCAACGGGTTGCTGTTTTGCCACATCTTTCGAAGCCGCCTCTTGTTTTTTACCAGCAGAGAAACTTCATCAGAATATGACAGCTTGTATGTCGGTGATTGAGAAGTTTTCTTATTACTGATATGTGAAGTTGAGAAAGCAGCTTTGTGTATTTTGTTACTGAAGTTTTCCACAGCATCATCTAAGTCTCTGTTGGAATTTATTTTCATGTTAAGATTTATTTGGGATTTAAGCCAAGTTTGAAAAAAATTTATGTCGGACCTTTTACTTAAAATACAAAATCAGGCATATTAAAATTAATTATAAGAGCGGAATGATCTGAGCTAAGGTCGTCGTTATCTATTATTAAAAGGATTAAATGCAAACTTTTTTAGCTTACAAAAATATACCTCCCAATATTATGTGGGGATTACTCAAAATTGGTATATTTTAAAGAGATGCTTTCGAGGAATTGTTTATTCAAAGTTATGTAAATGAAATGCAACGTATGATTTTCATTTGTTTGAAGTCATATCTTAGAGGAGAAGCATTAAATTTAATAATTGCCGAAAACCTTACTGTAAGGGCGTAACAGTAAATAATTGGAAAATAGAAATCCTAAATGGAAAAATTCTCAAACTCTAGAACTTGAACTCATTTTCGACTTTTGCAAAAAAGAGACACATCGTAAAGCTCCTTGAGAAAGCAAATATAGTAAATCTGATTTTAACCGATAGCTTTGCGAGCTAATTTATTTACTAACTAGCTTTTATGCTCGAACTGGCTCACAGAAAATAAATAAATCAACCAACGGTAATAACTTTTAATTCATTTTTAGTTTATGTTCTTATTTTTTCACTATCTAAAATAAAATTTATCCCTGCTTTATAATTTCTGATCACGGTTAGTTGGCGAAACTTTTTTCTCAATAGCAACTGCGAAGTATGCCATGCCAATCGGGTTTTGTGAGACTTAGTTTATTGTAAGGAATGCCAAACGTAATTGGGTGATGGTGGCATTTTAAAGACTCGTTTTGATGATTAAGTTTTCGTAAGTTACTTCCTAGGAATCGAATGCCGTATATTTCCTATAACTTAAATGAATTTATTTTTTTTTGAATAGAACAGCTTTCAAAAAAGTTTGTGCAAATATATATATGTATGTACGAGGGTTGCCTTTTATATTTTGCGCCTAATAATGAAAACACAATCAAATATTAAGGAAAATAGTTTTATTGTTTTTCAAAATACTCACCATCCAAGTCAATACACTTCTGCATTCGCTTGAACTAATTTTCAAAGCACTTTTGCCACTCAGAAGAGGTTACCTCTAAAACGAGCTGTTTGAAGGCTTCCACAGCTCCTTCAGGCGTTGAAAAACGTTAACCTCGCATTTTTTTGTTTGATGTTCGGGAATAAAAAGAAATTATTGGGTGCCAAATCAGGGCTGTAAGACGGCTGACCCATCAATTCGACCTTTTGAGTCCTCAAAAGCTTTCTTGTGTGAATCGATACGTGAGAGCTCGCATTGTCTTGGTGAAGAATGATTTGTCTTCGGCGGTTGGTTTTCCTTAATTATTCAAAAACTTTTGGCAAACAAATGGTTGTATACCACTAAGAATTGACCGTTTTAAGTTTATCTAGTGGAACAGTTGCGACATGACCAGATTTTCCTAAAAAACAGGCGACCATTTGCTCTGAGATGCTTCTTGCGCGAACAACTTTTGTTGGATTAGGCTCGTCTTGGAACACCCATACAGTCGATTGCTGCTTTGTTTCCGGCTCATATGCATAGATCCAAGATTCGTCACCTGTTACAATGTCATAGACGTGCTTTGATCCACGGCGACTAAATTTCTTCAACATTTCTTTACACCAATCGACACGAGTCCTTTTTTGGGCAATTGTCAAATTATGCGGTATCCAACGAGAACAAATCTTCTTTACGACCAAATGTTCATGCAATATTGAATGATGTATGCTGGTCCCACTAATGGCCAAGGATGCCTCTATCTCGCGATATGTCACATGACGATCTTGTATTATCAATTGACGCACAGCATCGACTGTTTCTGGCCCAACCACCGTTTTGGGATGATCTTCACGAAATTCGTCCTGCAAAGATTGGCGGCCACGTAGGAACTGAATTTTTAAACTCACTATAAATAAACAGAAATAAAACTCGTAAGTGAAAACGTTATATGCAAGTTTATGCCAAAAAATACCAAACTTTACGATAAAAAATATCTAATTACAGTTAATCACACGTAGTGTTGCGAAGGCGCAAAATATAAAAGGCAACCTTTGTATACTTGAATTATAATTATTAGTGTTTAATTTTAAAACCTAAAACAAGTTTTAAGCAAGCCCTGCAAATTTGTTCGATACCGAGTTGTCCTAAACCTCTGCCAATTCAAACCAGTGATACAATGCTTCATTTAACTTATAAATTTATTCGAATCTAAAATTTTCTAAAATAACTTAATCCTGCTGTTAGGTTAAAAAAACTTACGAATCTTAGGTTAGAGGACCATTTGGTCCATACTGCATTTTTCATACAAAATAACAATTTAATCTTAGTCTTTATATTTAGTTTGGTTCAATACTTGCTAAATATTATTATTTTATTATTTACTCAACTCTGGTAAAACCCAGCACCAGTGGCCTGCTCTAAAAATGCTTCTAGTTCAGGAGCTCGAAAGCGAGGAATTTGTAGTTGCTGCAAGTCTAAGTCTGATGTAAAATGCTCCATTTGCAGTGCGTTTATTTGCAAAACCAACCGAAAAACATTTTTTTGTTCATCATGTAGTGCCAAAAAATATCGAACAAACTAATAAATACTTATTTTTGGAAAATTAATGTAAAGAAAATCAAAGAAAATATACTATGGACCAAATGGTCCCTTAACCTTAGATTCGTAATTTTCAATTTATCTTAGTCCAGTTTTAAGTCAGAGAATTAAATTTTCGCACATAATATTGTTTTATAAAAAGACCACCTGAGCTGAAAAATTTAGACAGTATATATCACCGTTCCAAAGTTACAAAGAAAACAAAAAAAAAATTGGACCAAATGGTCTTAACCTAACAGCAGGGTTAATTAAACGTTTTTCGTTTTACACCAGCTTAGAAAAAATTTCCATTACCATACAAATTAAATTGAATCAACGGTATTTTAAATGTGGCAACCTTCACCCAACATATTTTCGTATAAACTCTTTAGGTTCAGAGTTATACTGTTATATTTAATAAGCTTAAATATAGCAGTAAACCTTGAATATATTTTTAAAATTAAGTGTTTTAAGCCTACTTCCTTTCAATCCAATCCCATCACGTGATAACTCTTTTTACGTTATAATTTCATTTAATCTTTTTTAAAGCGGGTGACTACCCTCTCCAAAAGTATTTTAGATATAAAGCTTTCTTACGTATTTTTTATTTCATAGCCATATTTCAATATTTGATTTAACTTAGTATAATTTTAACTAATTTTTTAAACAGGTGTCAATCCTCGCCAACAATATTTTTGAAATCACTGCCACCTTTTTTAATAGTATTTGGGAAATGAAGCTTTATTGAGCGTTGCTTATAATAGAAGTTGAAATTGATTTAACTTATTATAATTTTGTACAATTTTTCAAGCAAGTGGCAACCATCTCGAATGCTATATTTGAAATTAATTGCTTCTAAAACCTTT
Organism: Anomoia purmunda; assembly: GCA_951828415.1. Taxonomy (NCBI): domain Eukaryota; kingdom Metazoa; phylum Arthropoda; class Insecta; order Diptera; family Tephritidae; genus Anomoia; species Anomoia purmunda. The sequence continues at coordinate 25,276,540 of OX639993.1, forward strand.
AGTTTGGCATTTATATTGTAAAATGTCATTTATTGTTTTAAGTTAATTTAATTTGTATTTAAGCAGGTGGGCACCTACTTTCATTTGATACCCACATGGCAATATTCGATCATTGACTTAATTGAATCTAATCTTTTAATGAGGTGGGAACTCCCTATAAATAATCGATTTTAGGATTATCTATATATGCCAAATTTTATGCAGATCTATGTAGTCGTTATATTGCCATATGTGATTTCACTTATTTATTTAATTCACTAACAACTAGTAACAACACACTCACAAACATGCAAACTTTCATGGCTCTAATATAAATAGGATTATAATTTTAATCAATTGTAATTAATTTTAATAAATAAATATAAAATAATACTCGTACATTAATATTTCTACAGTTGAACAGTGCGTATGAGTAACAATTTTTGCGCTTTCCTAGTATAAAAAAAATTTAAGCAATCTTATTTATGTTAGGACATTGTAAATGTGCGACAGTCAGCAAAATGATTACAGGTTCAAAAAAACAAAAAAAAAAACACTTTACTTCACTTACATAACATGTATGTAAATTTAATAGCTACACTTAGCCTGCGGCACGTTTAGGAGCACCTTGTGCAAATTTTAGTAAATTTATGTTTACATTAGTGATTTCTAAGCACCCACTTTTCAGCCAAAACAGCCTTATTAGCATTTCTTTTATGCAATACCTTAGGCCGGTTTGGGAAGCAGCAGCTTGTATGTATGTATGCGAGTCTTTGTCTACTCACTTAGCTATGCGAATTACAAGCAAGCGCCTATGGGCGAGCGACACCAACTGCGCCAATCAAATGACCCTACAGGGCGTATACGTCACATGTGTGTTGCTATGCGAATGAATATGTAAGTCATAGATGAATGTTGCTTGCTTTTGAAATGAAAACTATGTAGCTTCATTTGCATCTTTAATGCGATGCAGGTTTGTTGTTATCTCTTGTTGCTTGCCATTGTATAGTTGAAGTGGGATTTATGTACCTTAAAATTGTGTATTTTTCTCAATTTGGGGTTTCTTATTTGCTTATACTTCTATCTAAATTTCTATTTGTAAATTTTACTTCTACTTCTACCTCTGTTTCAATTTCGACTTTTTATTCTATACCTACTTTGAGTTTTACATCAACTAGTCCTTTTTCTACTTCTACTTTTATTTTTCATTCTATTTTAACTTCGTCTTGCACTTCTTCTTCCGCTTTTACTTCTTCTTTTTTTCTGTTTTTTTTTTCATTGCCCTACTTCTACTTTTACTTCTCCTTCCAATTTTACTTCATTTACATTTCTACTTCTACTTTTTCCGGGTTTTTTCAATTCTACATCTAAATCGACTTTTACTTCTACTTCTATTTCAACTCTTTTCCTACGTCTACTTCTATTTCTATTTTTATTTCTATTTCTATTTCTATTTCCATTTCTATTTCTATTTCTATTTCTACTTCTATTTCTATTTGTATTTCTATTTCTATTTCTATTTCTATTTCTATTTCCATTTCTATTTCTATTTCTATATCCATTTCTTTTTCTATTTCTATTTCTATTTCTATTTCTACTTCTACTTCTACTAGTACTTGCTTTTCTTCTTCCACTTCTTCATCTACTTTCACTTCGACACCTACTTTTGTTCCTACTTTTATTTATACTTATATTTCTAATTCTATTTGCACTTCTACTTCCTCTTTTACTTTTACTTTAATTTTTTCTTATTCTTGTTTTACTTTCACTGTTAACGTTTTGTACACTTCTACTTCTACTTATTTTCTGCTTCTAATTCCGTTTTTATATTTATTTCTATTTCTATTTCTTCTCCCACTTCCATTTTCCATCTACTTCTTTTTCTAGATCAATTTCTTGCTCTATTTTTACTTCTTATTCTACTTCAAATTCTAGTTTCACTTTCTACTTCTTTAACTTCTATTTCTATTTCTATTTCAATTTCTATTTCTATTTCTATTTTTATTTCTATTTCAATTTCTATTTTTATTTATATTTCTATTTTTATTTCTATTTTTATTTCTATTTCTATTTCTATTTCTATTTCTATTTCTATTTCTATTTCTATTTCAATTTCTATTTCTATTTCTATTTCTATTTCTATTTCTATTTCTATTTCAATTTCTATTTTTATTTATATTTCTATTTCTATTTCTATTTCTATTTCTATTTCTATTTCTATTTCTATTCCTATTTCTATTTCTATTTCTATTTCTATTTCTATTTCTATTTCTATTTCTATTTCTATTTCTATTTCTATTTCTATTTCTATTTCTATTTCTATTTCTACTTCTACATACTAGTACTTGCTTTTCTTCTTCCACTTCTTCATCTAGTTTCACTTCGACACCTACTTTTGTTCCTACTTTTATTTATTCTATTTTTATTTTTTTTATTCTATTTGCACTTCTTCTTCCTCTTTTACTTTTACTTTTATTTTTTCTTATTCTTGTTTTACTTTCACTGTTAACGTTTTGTACACTTCTACTTCTATTTATTTTCTGCTTCTAATTCCTTTTTTATATTTGCTTCTATTTCTACTTCTTCTCACACTTCTATTTTCCATCCATTTCTTTTTCTAGATCAATTTCTTGCTCTATTTTTACTTATTATTCTCCTTCAAATTCTAGTTTTACTTTCTACTTCTTTAACTTCTATTTCTACTACTACGTTTTTACTTGCGCTTTTGAGAACCCAAATATTTATTTCTAATCCGTGTCTCTCCCATCCTATACTCGTATGCAATAATTTGCCACCTTCTTTTTTGTTTGCCTCTCAACCACAGCCAAGCAAAATGACTTACAATTTAATGAATATTTAAGTTGAATGCAAATTTTTTTGAGTGCTGAGGGGAGGGTCATATTTTCATTTTCATACGCTGTTGGTAAGTAGAAAACTAAAATTCAAAATAAAAGCAGCGCAACGAATTAAAAGCGAATGTCTGGAACATTGCCAAAAATTGTTGAACAATAATCATGAATGTGAAAATTTGTAGTAAATGCTTATGAGAGTTTGTATGAGATATCTACATATTTATGTGCTTGCAGTGTGTTTCACAAAAGAGATTTCAAAAACATAATAGGCAGAGTATAATGACTCAAACAACAAAGTAGTAAATTTAATTTTATTTAATTTTTATAGTTGTATTTCGAAGTGGTTTTTTTTAAAGGGTGTAAATGAGTGCTATTTACGAGAAGCATTTGGAAGCTGTGTGGCTAGAAAGTCATTCCAAAGGGTCGAAAATGTCCACCAATGTTAGAAAGCGGGACCAACACTTCTGGGCTGATGGCAGTGTTGAAGAAAAGCCTGACAGAGGGTTGTCTTAACCAACCTCCTCATATACCGAAAATGGGAGCCATAATAAATTTAATTTAAAAAATCCTACTCTTAGTCTAAAGCGGACCTGTCATGTTTAGATTACGATAAGTAATCAGGTTAGATTCTCTGAAATGGTTAAATCAATTCATTTTTATATTTGAAAACTCAATTACGATAAGCTCTAATATCAAACACTAATTTTTATGAGCTCTAGGATAGTTTTTAATAGGAAGAATTATAGAAAAAAGAATAATGGTAGAAGTTATAGCTATTTCGATGATCACCACATCTCCTCATCAGACTTCTCGCAGATATCGAACTCACGTCCCATAGCTTGACCTCATTAAGGCAAAGGAAAAAATATTAATATGCGCAAATAAAAACTAATAACAAAAAATTTCATGATTCTTTGCATTAAGGACGGCTATAAGGACAGTTGTTGTATTTTTTCCCAAAATATTTTCATTACAACTGGATTCACTAGCTTATTTTAGCGATATTCGCATGGTTAGCTCATTTTAACAAACATCTTAACGATGTTGCTATCGAGCAGCCGTTTTTTAATGACTTTGGCTATTGCTGTATCAGCTGTTGTAGTTGGCTAGCCGATTATCGAAAACTAAACGACAACAAATTTGATGTTGTTAACTCAAACGAGAGGGAAAAAATTCGTGATTTCAACTTTAATAAAAGACAAATTTAAAATTGATTGATTTGTTTTCTTGTAATTAAAAAAGGAACATTAAATAATGTGGTTTGAATATTTGGCATATGATTTTTCAAGAGGTGACAAAGAAATAATCGCTCCAACAGTGGATCGAAGTATGCTCCGGGATGTCCACAATCCCTTTCATTTGAATGCAACTGAATTTCAGAAGCTGTATCGGTTCACTCCAGACTTGGTTGAAGTCCTGATTTCTCAGCTTGACAACCAAATAAGAGGCTCCAGAATAGCAGCAATATCAATTTAGATTCCTCGCGACTGGTTGCTATCATCGACCCGTAGGTGAGCAATGGGGAATATTCATGAGCCAGTCATCCGTAAGCCGGAATTCATCGGGTAACGGATGCAATCAATGATTTATTGTTTCAACAGAAAGTGACGTTTTCTATGACCCAAGTGGAACGCCAAGCTGCTAAAGAAACGTTTGCTTCAATGTCGTCACATTTTGTAGGAGGCACTTTTGGAACCGTTTGGCGCCAAAGGATCATGAGGAAGCTCTATTCAACCATCATATCTACCTTTCAATTAAGGTGCAAATGATAAACGCAAACCTTTATTAGGATTCAAGTATATAAACAGAAATATGGTTTATATTTAATATATAGATTAATGATTGTAATTAAAAAAATTATTATCTTCAAATCCTAAATGCGCTGAAGCACAACACAATTAATAATGGAGCGAATTTAGAAAACGAAAACCATGGCATGTTTGCAGGTGATGTCGGATATAACTATTCTACCAAATCACTCAGAGGAGAGTTCAAAATTCTGCTACAATGGAACATTGCAATATATAAAAAGAATTATAAATGTTTGAGTTTTGAAATAAACTAGTATCTTATTTCACTTTAATGAACTATAATAAAAACGCACTCAAATTTATATTATGGGCAGCACCCATTCATCTATTTTTTCTTCATTCCTTTTCGTGTTTTTCGCCCGTTTTGGCATTTAGTTAGACCAAAATGCTACTCTTTAGTACTTTGAATAAATACAACGATACAGCTGTTAAGTGTCGTTAGTGAATTTTTTAGCTGTAGTGTTACTACAAAAAAATTGTGATTCTCGGATCATTTAAAGTTAGTGAATCGCACTACTGGTCTTTATAATTGCCTCAAATGGCGTGGTTTTACCAAATTTTTACAATTTTCGAAATTTTGCTCTATCTTGAGTTCAAGGGCAATGCATAAGCCGAATTTTGTTGATATAGAGCTCAATATTTACTTGAATTATCCATCCAGACCTGGCTTAATCGATTTCGGTTTTCGAGCTGAAAATTTTGCCTATATCTATCTCTGTTGGTTTATGCTCTTCCAAAAAACCGCTAGGTGAACACAGTTATAATAATCTGTGCACAATGTATTCAAATATAAAAAATTTACACTGCTTAATAAAAATTCATATTAGTAGAATGAGACTGCAAGCGAATGGTATCTGTCCCGCATGCCGTTATGAAGGCGGACCTATGTCATTGTCATACATTAACCTGAATAATAAGGCGCCAGATTTCTTTAGTTGTGTTGCTGCCTAACTAAATAGTTTAATTTTTAGAGACAATGGCCGCATAAGAAGCCTCAACAATTGTATCGCAGTATGTCCAGATTCGCCTCCTTCTTAGACAAATATGAAGTTGGCCAGCCACAATCTACCTTACCTAACCTGGTTTACTTGTTTTTTGTTGATTTAGGTCACTCGCTTATTTAAATTACTGTACCTCAACAAATAGTTCAGACATTTATCTGAAAAGCCGCATTGACTGCGTACAAGGTGGTACAGACTTAAAATAAAAACCTGTATGCGTTTTTGTGTTTCGTTGAAATTAATTGCATTTATTTGTGCTACACTTAAGTGTGCCTTTATTTATTTATCTACTGAATATTAAAAGAACGAGCTATAACTGCGAAAGAAACGTAAGCTGAATTTGCTTTAATATTTTTTGATGCGAAAATTCTCCTAGAGTATCTAGATGCGTTTTTATATAAAAAAAAAACAATACAAAATTACCGCCTTCCTCTTTTTAGCAGCTACGCCTCGATAATTACTTTAGATATTTGCAGTAGAAGTAATCAGTAGTAGCATTTCTTAAAAAATAGTAGAAGTAGCCTTAAAAAATGGTGGTAGAAATTAGGAAAAATAGTGGTAGTAATTAGTAGTAACATTAGTGAAAACAGTAGTAGAAAGTTGCAAAATTTATGGGAGTAATTAATAGTAGCATTAGTAAAAATAGTACAAGTGGTAGTAATTAGTAGTAGCATAAGTAAAAACAGTACTTGTTAAAATAGTGGTAGCAATTAGTAATAGCATTAGTAAAAGTGATGGGATTAATAATAGCATTAGAAAAAATAGTAGTAGTAAAAATAGTAGTAGTGAAAATAGTGGTAGTAATTAGTAGTAGCAGTAGTAGAAATAGTAGTAGAATGTAGTAAAGTTGATGGGAATAATTAATAGTAGTATTAGTAAAAACAGTAGTAGTTAAAATAGTCTTAGTAATTAGTAGTATTAGTAAAAATAGTAGTAGAAATTAGCAAAATTGATGGGAGTAATTAATTGTAGTATTAGTAAAAATAGTAGTATTTAAAATAGTAGTAGTAATTAGTAGTAGCATTAGTAAAAATAGTAGTAGTTAAAACAGTGGTAGTTATTAGTACTAGCATTGGTAAAATTAGCAAAAATGGTGGAAGTTAAAATAATGATAGTAAGTAGTAGTAGCATTAGTAAAGTTAGTATTAGAAATTAGCGGTAGTAGAAGAAGTTGTGGTTGTAGTACGCGATATTAAAACGACGGTCGTTCCGCGTTGCAGAAAATAAGTCTCATGCCGCTAAAAAAATTCTATGTATGTACGAGTTGCCAACGGCATGGTCAATTTAATTTTATATAAATTATTAAGTATATTATTAATCACACTTGCAATGTAATATGAGCAATTTAATCATGATGCTGAAAAAAGAAAAGCAATATGAGTACAACGAAAAAAAATACATAACAAAGCTTGCTTTTGAATATTGCCAACACAAAATAATAATGCATTTTCTGTGAATTAAATTGCTTGCCTGGCGCATTGCCAAAATCATGCAATTCAATAATTGCATGTAAGTTTGCATGTGAAAGCAATAACAGTGAATGCGTTGCAAAATACCGCCAATTCAACTCTTTACCAACAGCCTGTTGATAAATACAAATATTATACTTGCGCCTATAGCAATTTTTTTGGCAATTTTTCCTCAATTATTATAGTGCGATAAACAGCTAATAAAAAGCCATCGCTATCTTCTTGTCACGGCCGATTGAGCCTTAATAAAGCTCGTAGTATCCGAGTTGGTTTAAATGGATTTGTATGCATGTTGTAAATTGTATTCAGGAATAAAATTTATTGACGATACTTGATGACGATTATTGTCTGATAGTAGGGCCTGTATTGTATTTTATTTACTTGCGTTGTGGCAAAGTTTGGCAACCAAATATTGGGGATTTAAGAAAACAGATTTTTTTCATGATAAATATTTCTGAGTATTGTTTGATGATATGTAGAGAAAGTATTAGTGACACTGATCTAGTTTTCTCAGTTTAGGTAGTTGCTAAAACTAAGCAAAATTGAGCTACTACTCACAAATTTAAATCTACATATCTAATTGATCTACTGATTTGTGACGTGCAAATGGAAAAACTCTTCACAAAAATCTATTTACTTTTGATTAGCTACATTTTGTACCTGTATACTTACATATACAGAAATAAAAAAAGTGAACATTTTTCTAAAATATCATTAGCTATTATTATATTGACTATAACTCATCAACAACCTTTGCCTTGTGATATAGCACTAATTATTCCTACACTTGTTAGGATTAATATTTAATATTTTTCGCCTGGCATTAGCTGCAATTTTTTTTGGAAAACGTTGTTTTACTTGTGAGCTAAATTTTCTTCAAACTCATATAATGTGGATAGTTTTAACATATCAGGAGTTTTCATATAAATATATAAGTTTACTTGCAGAAAATATGCTTAAACGGAAGGAAGAAATTAAGGAAGACTTAACCCTAGTCACAGCCTCTTTGAACTACTTAAACTTTCCATATCAATAGTCGTACAATAAATTATATATATAAGTTAGTTACATTTGTATTCTACCCGAATATATCCCAGTGGATAGTAATCCACCACGTTTTGCGATTAGTCTGTCTTTTATTTCCAATTAACTGCCACCATATAGCTCGCCTTCAAATGCCTCATTTTGCATTTTAACGGTGTCCATTCAATTGGCTGTTATATGTGGATCGTTTAGTTTTTGATAAAAAATTTGCAAGGTTTGTTTCTGGAATTATATTTCTATACAAGATTGCTTAATTTTTTGTGTCTATCATATTTACTTTAAAAAAATATGGCCCATAATTGACCGTGTCATAAACTGCTTACGATAATGTTTGCATTTACAGGCTGACCAAGGTGGGTTTGGTTTAATCCTCTACCGCTTCGCTTTAGTTGTAGGAATCTGAAATATAACCATTATTCATATTCCTTCCAATAAACTCAGTAAAAATTTGGTCTTACCATTTCGTCTTTCAAAAATTACCTTGCTTTCTTTTTAATTTTACATATTGTAAACAAAGGAAATCAGCTGATTACAAAACAGGGTTGTACTCGATGAGATACCAATTCATTTCCGAACCAAAATCAATGCGCTAATTTATCAGGCACTGATAAATAAATTTTCATACAAACTTTGACATCTTATATATCAGGCTTATAAATGTAACCACTTATCTGGTTTGTGCTTTTTTATATGAATACCCCTATCTATAAAATTTCGGCATCGCTTATTTATCGCTATGCTTTTTATGACATTTTAAATATTTTTGAGGCTAGAGTTTTTTAGAAGATATGCTTTAAAAATCTGTTTACGACCATTTTTTGTTTTTTTCTTGATATATGCGAATACAGGTACTTTTTCGCCTCCATAATTAGCGTTGTATTTCTGCCACTCTCTTTTTTCGGCGAACATACGTCTCTCTTCTTTCCTTAACTCGCGGTAGCGTTCCAATACAGTTCGCGTAGCGTCCGATAGCACTGTGGCCTTGAATTCAGTATCTTTGCTTTAAGTAGCGAGACGGCTTTCCTCATCGTACCGGTCGGTGTTTCGGGGCCGCTGAGAGTCCATGACTTTTTTCAGCGGCGGTACGTAGTGATTTTGTGTGGGCATTTAGACGTACGTTCTTTGTTACACATAGGCGTATGCGCATCTTGGCTACGACAAAATAGTAATCCGAGTCGATGTTCGATTTTGGAAATGTTCGTACGCATAATATATTGGAAACACGCCTTCTGCAATCTAATCGATATGTTTTCGCGTTTTTCGATCTGGAGACAACTACGAGGCTTGGCAAATCTTTCTATGCTGAAACCTTGTGCTACATACTACCGGAAAAGTCTCAGTTCGTTGGCGGAAGATTCGTCGTGGAGACTAAATTTTTCGCCGATGTAACCAAAGCTCATTTCATTACTCACCATGCCATTGAAGTCGCTAAGCACAATTTTGATATCGCTCGTAGAAGTAAGCTTTGATCATATCGTCCTTCTCTTCCACTAGGGCGGGAACACAAATCAGTGTCATTTTTAAAAATCCTGCTTTGATGCGAATCGTTGTGAGTGGTTCGTCCGCCAGGCTGAACGAGGGTACTTGGCGATGAAAGTCGCAAGGGCAAATGCTTTTCTCACCTTGTCACGTCCATTTCATTTCTCGGAGGACGGTTATGTCAGTCCTTACTTTTTCCAAGCGTTTGCCAACCTCAAATTTTTTGATCAACATATATATAATTAATTTCTTTCCTCTCGAAATCGAATCAAAGTTTTGTTCAAATTAAGTTACCTTCCTATTTTTTACATCGGTTAATTAAAATTATGAAAGCAACAATTCGAAGTAGTCATACCGTTTCATTAGTCTATTGCCCGTCCAAAACTTCGATTAATGTGAGCGTCTTCACTTACAGCGATTGCGACGATGATCACTTTTGTTATTTGATAGCTTAATAATTCCTAAAAAATTAAAAAAAAAAGAAACGAGACAAAACATCAATATGCGACAAGTAACGTACCGCACAAATTTTCAAATGATATGGCTATCCATTCTTTACCCGGCTCATTTACTGCAGTCAAACGAGTCTTTTCAGTCATCAAACGAGTTTCAATGGGAGAAGAGAAGTGAGACTCTTTTTGGAGCGGATAAAATTCATAAAACGTGACACGACGCTCAGTTGTGTGGAACTTTTTGACTTACTACAATAAACGTCAGAAATGGTGAAAAATTTTGCCGGCACCGTAAGTCTTATGAAGCATATAGAGAATACGAAAGAACAACTGGACGAGGAAGAAGTAAGATCGAGACGTGATAACAAAGTGCAACAAGGTGATACGTTTTTGTTGAAACCAAAAGTTGATAGTAGTTTACACCTCTCAATGATGGGTATTTTATAGTTGGTGTTTTTTTAATATACCCTGTATACAAAGAAAATTGAGCAGAATTCGATTAACTAAGTTATTATTTTTTTTTGACTGAAAAATAAATCATTTCATTATTTTGAAGGTAAGTCTTGAAGGTAAGTGTTTGTCTTATATGTTTTATGAGAAAAATAGTAAATTTAGATTTAAAAATTAAGTTTTTATTAAAAACCTGGGGGTTTTATTTATCTTTAAAAATGGTATGAAAGTACAAAAAAAAAATTGCGAACAAAATGTATGAAAATAGAAATTTAGCTACAAAATCAAAAGATTAAAAGCGTTCAAAACCAGTTACCGTATCACCTTACAATTTTCTTATAAAAATCGCTCATTAACGATGTTTTTGTAACTTTTATTTAATTACTCATTAAATAAGAGTTATTCTTGATTTTTATTTTATAAATCGAAAATAACAGTTAGCTTTTATTTTTATTTTAAGAGCCATAAGCAACTGTTATTTATTATTTTTATATTATTATAAACAACAGGTATTGAAGACTTTTTTTTATAAGTCATACTAAAAAAGGCAATTTAATTTTTCGGAGAAAATAATATGAGTAATAAATAATTTCTTGGTTACGCAACAACTAATCTTCTGTGAAAATTTAAAATGAATTATTTATATTGATGACTTTTATAAATAAAAGTCTTCTATAATAGTTATTTTTGATTTTTATATTATATATTATTATTTTACTTTTATTTTGAAACATTTAAGTAACAGTTATTTTTAATTTTTATTTACTTTTTTGAATTATATTTATAAAAAGAAATCAAACACAACTGTTATTTATGAATTTTTAAATAAAAATAAAAAAATAATTGTTATTTTGCATTTCTAAAGCAGACAAAAAATAACTGTTATTTTTTTTAATTTTGTAAAACTTTCATTCTTGGTGAAATAAGAAATCTATTGATGTATTACAATTGGTTGTAGAACATTTCTTACACAGCGAATTTTTCAATGACATTTTCAGAAATAACTGTTGTTTTCCATCCCCGGTCAAAACACTATTTGTTCAACGAAAAACCATAAATAAAATGCCAAACATTTTATGACAGCGTTAACTAGCAGAGGTTTTAGACAGAAATACATATGAAAATAAATTTATTATACCCAACAACAGTAAGTTGTTACAACATTACGATAGTAAAATCATTATTTGATTGAATTTCACAAATTTTTTTCCTTTCATACAGGGCATCCCAAAAATCTCCATCTCCAAATACTTTTAGCAAAATAACTAGATCTATTGTCTAAAACACTTTTTAGCATTTTTTTTATTGTAAGTGTAAACTCCGTATAATCTTGGTTTCCTTAAACATAGATACAGTTATTCCCCTGTTTGTAACACAGTTTAATTTTTATTTTAAAGAATTTTAACTCTTTTATCTACTGAATACCATTCCCTACCTTTATATAAATAAACAAAATTATATTTTTGTGATTGTGCTATTTTAAACTTGCCCTAAAATTTAGGCCAATGCCGCCAAGTTTTTGCCCTAATGTGCCTGATGTCAGATGGTCTCTCTATATAATTATTGCTTCAGTTGTTCTACTTTGTTGTGGGTATTGAAATGTAAACAACTTCGAAACTGCTTAACTTTTTGTATTGCCAACTATGTAAATATTTGGTTATTACAGTCACGTTTAAAAGATTGGAGTAAAGCAATTCGAGTTTCTGTGGTTGTTCAAATGTCAAGAAACAGTGATGAGTAAAAAATACTCAGGACAGTCTGTGCATCGTAACTATTTATATGTATACACATATACTTGCATTTCTATCTATGCGAGTATGGATTTTATTCTCAGAGTGTGGCAAAAACCTGTAAAGTCCAATACGCAGTCACGCCTGCCAATTCACAGCTGTCAAACTACCTCAACACTGTCAGTACAACTGTAAGCCAAGATAAATGAACTGTTGAGCAACTGAGGTTGCAACACTGAAGAATTTATCATTTATACTTGTAGTTAGTTGCCTGAAATTTTGGTTGTCTATATTTGGCATGGCTGTTTCGTGTTTTCACTGTTAGGTTTTTTTTTTCATACATATGTATGTATTTGCCTTCTAATACCCACATACCCTATACATCCCACTATACTTAGCTATTGGTACTCGTACGAGATTCTTACATCACGCACTTAATTTCCCTTCCTTTTTTGAGTTTGCACCCTCCTACTTTGGCCTCTGTGTTTTCTTTTGATTGCACATCTTTATATATCTCACTGTACTCCCATTTCACGCCTCTCAAAAGCATATAAACATTTCCCAAATGTCCAATTCAGTACGTGCTGTAAGGGTTAATCGATGTTTAGTTATATTTGAGTGGCATTTTTATGTGTTGGCCGAAAGCTGTGGGTGGGCGTAAAATGAGTTTCTTGTTTTGCTTTTATTTTCTGCGGGACAATCGTACATTCAATATTGCTTTTTCGAAAAAAAGTCTATATGATATTGCGTGTTATTGCAAAAAATAAAACTAAATTTCATTAAAAAAAATCATGCATGTAAAATTTATAAATATCGTTGGCAAAAATTGTCACATGGTTAAGATTTTCCTTAAAATTTGAGTGCTTTATTTTATATAATACTAAAGCTGATGCCTGCGACTTCATCTGTGTTGCTTTTTATATTTCCATCTAATATTTACAGCAGATTTTTGAAGCTTAAAATGCAGGTTCGGTGAATTTAAAAACAATGGCAATTAATTACACTAAAAACGAAGTCGACTCTAAAGTTAGTGTAAATTCTTTGACAATGCAACTACTTTATGGATCAACTTTATTTCGACTATGATTAAAGGCCATTGTTTTTAACTACACAAACTACTCACATTATATGATTCTAATTTCAACAAAATTTGATCCAAAACAGAGATTTGTAGAATTACTCGACTCTGTCGCCATCTAGCGCATTTATTTTTTATAAAAGTAAAATATCATCAATATTGGGCCATAAAAGTAGATTTTCTACATAACTCGATTCTAGCGCCACCTAGCGCATTCATTTTTCATAAAAAATATTTCTCGTCGTACGAACATTATACGTTTTCAGTTTGATCAAAATTAGATCATAAACATAGACTTTCAGAATATATCTAGCGCCACCTAACGCATTTATTCGTGATAAGAGTGTTTCTTATTCCACCACCACCATACTTTTTTAATATCATCAATATCGGACCATAAATACAGATTTTTTTAATATCTCGACTCATGCGCCACCTAACGGATTAAAATATAGTCTACTGATGTAAGAAATATATTCTCCAAATTTTACTGAAACCCGTTCAAGAATTTTTAGATAACTACTACATTTATTTTCAATATACTTTAATATGTTTTAAATGTTTCACTCTACTGAGAAAAATTGGGTTACTCTCCAAACGAAATTATGTCCAACATGTAATATATTAACTATATATTAACTATAGGTTGCCACCTGTTAAAAAGGTTCTGGTAAATTAAATAAGTAAGTAAAATCACTAATTTCCCTATGCCGACTTGATTGATCTGTTATATGAGTTAACATGAAATACATTTTTTAAAGAGAGTTGCCACCTTTTCAAAAGGTTAAATTCAATTAAATGAATGAGTGAAATGAAACATTGCAATATGGGTATCAAGCGAAAGAGGCTTATTAAAGATAAATTTCCCAAATGTTTTGAAAGAAGGTTACCACCTGTTTAAATGCAAATTAAGTTAAATTAAAAAATAATATGGCATTATACAATATGAGTGCCTCACTAAAAGCTTTACGAAAGCTTAATTTAAAAAAAAATTGAGAGGGTTGCCACCTGTCAAAAAATTAATTAAGGTCAAGTCGAATAGTCAAGTCAAATATTGAATCACGGGTCTCAAACAAAGCAAATTTAAGAAAGCCTTATATTAAAAATACATTTGGAGAGGGTTGCCACTCACTTGCAATAAAAAATAAAATAAAATACAATTTTTAAGTAACACGGATTCATGGAAAGAGGCTTAAAAATCTTAGTAATCATGAAAATGTGCTCGTAGAATGTTGCCACGTGTTTAAAAATATCAATTTAATGCAATTTCTAAGCTTACTGAAATGTAATAGTATTGCTCTGATATGAAAGCACTTATGCGAAAATATTTATCAATAGGGTTGCCACCTTTTTAAAAATACGTTTGTGTTATCCGTAAAATAAAAAAATTTTTTTTATACATTTGTGACATATTTAACCATGTATCCATGTATCCTGAAGTAGCCCTGAAATATTTCCGAACTACCTTAATTTCCACGACGAGTAAACAAAAAAACGTAAAATATAATTTTCTTCGATTAAAGTGAACCGAGAATAGGATATATGCTAGCGTTGGAATTTAAATTAAAATAACTGCTTTTGTAAAAATTGAAAATCCTTTTCAATTACCGACTAACTGTATACCACCAAATGTGCTGCCATGATGCGGGAATTTGCATTTTCTCCGGGTATGCGCCCCACATAAAATATTTCGAGCTGCAATGTGAAAGTATCAAATTGCAAGCAACTTTTAATTTGAAAGAAATAGAGAAAAAAACATAGCAAACATATGTTGTTGATGCGTCAGCACACGAACTTTGGAAGCAAACATTGTTATAATTAAATTTACACAGGAGAATGAACAAAAATAAATGCATGCGAATGGAAGCCCTGAATCGTTGCGTTGCTGAATCTCTTATTTCGTTTTCACTAAAACGACAACGTTGTGAAGTCAACTAAGCAAGAAATTATAAAAAAGATAGATTTCAACATTTTTTGTGGAAATAAAAATGTTTGCATTTTGTTTATTAAAACAGATATTGTGCATCTGGTTTTGACTGCCAGATATGAAAGCGGTAAAGTGGATGGGTGAATTTTTTTTAGCTATACAAAAAATAATTTTTGGTATCCAATTGGTATTTGGAGAACATTATTTTTTTAAATATTTAAATATTTAGGAGATTCTGGCTAATAACTTTTGAAGAAATTACAGCTCAGTGGTTTTTGGCTAACAAACTGATATTAGTTTGAAGATAAATAAGGGTCTCCTCTTCGACTGCTATCTCAAGCACGTGCTTAAAATTTACTCTCATTTACTATCAGGGTTGGTATCATATAATCGGAGATGTGCACTAATGTGATTAGCGATATTTCACAAAGACCACTTAATGAGTTGAATTCATCGCCAGCCAGCTGTGGGCTTAACATAAACCCCTCAAAGACTGAACTGCTTCTATTCACCACTAGGAAGGGAACTCCTACACTTAGTCTATATTCTTAAATGGACAAAACCGTATAATCTTTCATCTAGTGCGAATTACTTGGGAGTTATACCGACTCCTAAGTTAAACTGGATACTGAGTACGGAACTCCGAGTTAAAAAGGCAAACGGTGCTCTCTACCCGGCTAGGTAAGAAATGTGGCATGCGTCCAAAACTTATATACGGGATGTATACTGCGATAAGCCATCCAGTTATATCCCACGATTCGTTAATCTGGTGGAAAGCCGTTGAGGTGAACTATAACGCAACGAAACTAAGCTGGAAACAGCGGTCGGCCGACGGTGCGAACAATGAGGTCTTGGTTGATGTGATTTGTCACATGCCTCCGAGAGCGTGCTAAGAAATTCTAGTATCCAGAAACTTCATATTATTCTATTTTATCAAATCGATCAAAACTGGTTAGTGGAGTTGGTGCGGGAATCTATTCAGTGAGCCCTAAAATAGAGGCATCTCTGCGTGTCCAGGATGCAACAGTTTTTTAATCAAATATTTTGGCTATTTCAGAGTCTCGCCGAACTCTTCTGGCGTTCGAGCGAAGTGGATATAGTGTTTTTTAAACAGCCAAGCAGCGGTCTGGGCTCTCAGCTAGCTCCGGAATGGTGACATCTAGCTAGGTAAAGCAGTATAGGGAGTACGTTGCCAACTTTGCTCGTCGGCACAGCGTCACCTGATATGAGTGCTGGGGCACAGGAATGTTCACGATAACGAAAAAACCGACAAGATGACTCGGAACTGGCCCGCCCTAGATATCTCAGAGGCCGTAGAGGTGCTTGTGTGTCTTAGTCTTACTCATCAGGGGAGGGATCTCCTAGCATTAGATGAACAAGGTTAACAATTTTCGAGCGTTTTTCAAAACTGAGCCCCAGAAAAAAAAGTTATCACACATTGTTTTTTTCTACTATACCCCTTTTACATTATAAATATCGTGTGCCTCTCATCGTATCTCTAGAATTCTTTGATATTTTTTCTATTGAAGATAAAAATTGCGATTTATTTAACTCTCGGAGAAACACTTTGCATTTGCAATATGTATCTTTGTGCTTTGAAGATTTTCTACATAAATTGGGGCGTGGTTTTTTTCTGACTTCTATATTATTTTTTAAAAGTGTTCGTATTGAGTTGAAATGCAAAGCGTGCATCAAATTCAGTAGAATTTGATCAAGTGGTTCGATGTTTGTTTTTAAGTGGACCATGCCCATTTAACACAATGTTTCTATTTATTTGAGTAGATTACCTTTTATATTTACTGAAATATCGAATTTTTTTTTTGACACGATTTTAATAGATTTTAAATTTATGCTTATTAAGTTGAAATCTGAGATTATACCAAAATTGATAGAGTTTACTCAGGTTCTTTAGGAAATATATCTATTTAGTTTAAAGTGGACGGTGCCATGCACAATCTACAACTTTTGTAACCCACGCCTGTCACTTACCAATCAAATCGGGTATATCCAATTCGAGTAAATAACATTTTATTGTAACTGGAATATCGCATTTTTATGATTTATTGTAAATTTTATAATAGGTGGTTGTAAGTTTTTATTCCAAAAATTTTTTAATTCCATGCTTGTCGTCTTCCAAACACATCCTGCATATAAAATTTGAGAAAATTGTCTTCAGTTACTCAGAAATTTCGCATTTTTTTTATATTTGTAAATTACCGTTTTATGAGAGGACGTGATTTTTGCCAGATTTTTCCAATTTTAAAATTTTTGCTTATTGACTTCAAATACAATGTGTGTACTAAATTTGGTAGAGTTTGGTAACATAGCTTCAGAGATACACCTATTTGCTTTAAAGTGGGCGGTGTCACGCCCATTTCCAAATTTTTTTGACGCTGTGTATTTGCCAGTGCATCCCTGCATATTAAATTTGAGAAAGTTAGCTCGAATACTAATCGCGGTTTTTTTTTATTTTAGGAGTTTAAAACGAGTTTAAAACCAAATTAAAGCGATTAGCTAAAATTATTTAAAGTATAACTCGTTATGTATTATAAATGAAGACTGGGAATGGATATACATACTACCTTCGTATGTCTCACTTCAAATAAAAATACCTTTTCAATAAAATCAAATTGGCAACAAATTTCAACCGCGCCGAAAGTGGGGATATCATTTGCGTACCTAGCATCACAAATATAAAATATATGTATATATGTATATAAAATTTTCCTTTTATCAACAAGATATGGCTTCCCGTCTCGCACTTTAAGAAACATTTTCGAAAAATGCTCACTAACAGCAAAAAAAATAAGTACCCTATTAGCGTAAGTTAAGCTCTTAATTTACACCCAAATGTATGAAGAATTGGCTGCAAGATAATTGTTTTTTCTGCAAAATTTAAACCCAATCAACTATTTTCTTTCCATAAAATCTGCAACGCTTCCATTCCTTTGTCTTATTTTTAAGCAATACATTCTTTACGCTCACCAATTAAATGACCAACAAGTCAAGTGCTCAGAATGCAACAAACCCCATTATTCATTCGAGTTAAAAATATCATAATTTTTTATTTTATAATTTGTTGCTTTTTTGCTTTAGTTTTTGCTTTTAAGCTTTGTAGCACAAAACATAAGCGAACATTTTCAACAGAAG
Organism: Anomoia purmunda; assembly: GCA_951828415.1. Classification (NCBI taxonomy): domain Eukaryota; kingdom Metazoa; phylum Arthropoda; class Insecta; order Diptera; family Tephritidae; genus Anomoia; species Anomoia purmunda. Next base: position 25,294,962 of record OX639993.1, read on the forward strand.
CCCAAGCGAATGTATGTAACAAGAAACATTAAAAGTGAGAAGTTGCTGTTTTTGCTGGCTGCCGGCCGTCCGCTTGTCGTTGGTTGTACTTTTGAAATAAGTAAATATGTTGTTGACAGCAATCGAGGGGAAAAATTATTTTTGTTGCAAATATCCGAGCGGAAAAGCTTAACAAGCAAAACAGTAAAAGAGTAAATAAATTACTTGTCAGAATGTAGCAGTGGGTTAGTAGGAAGCTAGAAGGTTTAAGTAAGCAAAAATTTCGTTGAAAAACTAAGGCAAATATGTGCGAAAATATGTCACAAGAATTGCATGTAACTTGACTGCGAAGCTTGTACTTGTTACTGGTATACAAACATAAATATTTACAACAAGACTTTTGGCTGAGCTACAAGCTGGTCAAATCGCTCTAACCGAGTTACATATTGCCGTCGTCATTCATCAAATTCATTTTTACGCAAGATTAATGAGCGTTTTAGTACAGCTACTACAAGGGAAATGTGTGTGTGCGTGTATAATATAAGGGTTAGGGTGGTCCGAAATAAAATTTTACCGCTCAATTCATAGAGTAGTAGAGAATGGAAGAGGGTACTTTTTTTAATTTAAGCAAAACTATTTGAAAAATATACTCGATTTTTTTTGTATATTAGCGATCGTATCGGTAAAATTCCATACACAAAGAAAATATAGTCCATGTAGTATTCATCAACAGGGTACTGTTTTCTTTTGGGCAATCCTAATTCAAAATAAATACTAAATTTTAAAAAACTAGTTAGCGTATCAAAAAAAAATATATCATAAATATAGAGAATTATTCCAAATTCATCAACATAATACCGTTTTATTTTGAGCAAGCCTAATATAAAAATTTGAAAACTAGTAACCGTATCAAAAAAGTTCTCTAAATATAGTAAAGGTAGCCCGTTTAGTATTTATAAACAGGGTACCCTTTTAATTTGAGCAAATCTAATTTTAAAAAAATAATCGATTTTTTTAAAACTAGTAATCGTATAAAAAGAAACTCCTTAAATATAAAAAAGACAGCACACTTTTACGCCGGACACTTACTTACTAAATTGGCGCTATAACTGCTTAAACGATTTTGGCCGAACTTCTCCTACAATTGGTGGTGTGCGTCTTGATGTTGTAACACAAATTGAGGAGCCTACAGGCTTACGCCGGATCAGAACGGCGAATGTTTTTGTGAGAAGTTTTTTCAACGCAGAAATTCACTCGGAGGTTTGCCGTTGCCTGCCGAGGGGCGACCGCTATTAGAACAACTTTTTCTATAATTTTTGGATGTTACTTGCCCCGAGCTGGATTCGAACCTGGAGCCCACCGCCCGCTACGCACTCGGCTATGCCGGACACGCTGCAACGCAAATTACGCAATGACAAATTACTTCGCATACACCAAGTACGTCCACATTTGCCATTTCTACTTTGTATCGACAGCTTTGTAGCCACAGGGTTGCTTAATCCTTCGATGAAAGGAAAAAATGTAAGAGATTATCTACATTTATAATATATGCAAATTTTGTAACATCCTTTTTTCAAAATTGCGATCACGAAAAACGTTTCTAGTTAGATGCAGTAAAAATCAAGCAACAGTTGAGTGAAATTCTTTTATTTCAAAATGTGTCGTCAAGTTTGGTTATGGGGGAACATATTGTTCGATTGTTATCGATAAAATTTAGAACCGATACTATTTGTTCGTGATTTCGTTCTTGATTTTTAATAAAATGCCTCATTTCATCTTAGTATATTTTTACCGATTTGACAAGGCGAAATTACTTAGTTTCAACGTAATTTGCTCATAAATTAATAATGAGCCATAAATCACGATGGTGTGTTCGGGGTTTTAGTATTCGTCAACATACATACTGGAGAAGAAAATCCAGTAACTCTACATGACCTTGCTAAAAAGCAGTTTTTTCTATCTTTGATTCTATGTGCTCAGCGGTCAGAAGAGAATTTTGAGGTGGATCCACTTTATGCGACCTTGAAGATTGTTAAGTGTAGGAGGGAAAAAGTGGTATTTGCACTATATACGCGGTTGGGAAAGGATGTTCTCAGGGCACTGTTCTCTCATTTCTCTTGTGATGTACGGTAGTGTACTCTCTTTTTACCGGAAATACAAGTCTTAATTCACAAAATAACCAAAATATTCCTGAATAATCCTCATAAGACAATCCTCGTATTATGCACGAGGAAAAGAAAAGTGGAAGGTATCTTGCCTTAACTCATGAACGAGCACATAGCCTCGCCAGACCCACAGTAATCGTGTTTTTTACACTGACACGATCGGCAATTCACACTGCAATTGTTTCGCATTCATTCAACCACGCTTCTTTGAGTGGGGCGTTTGGTTTTGCTTGACATAGGGGTCTAAATGCACAAGGTTGCCGTTTGTTGTGGGGAAATCCAAATGTGCTTTTATGCTTACGAATTCAAATTGACTGTGTTCGTATGAAACACAGAGCCTTAAGCTCTGCATAGGAAGCTGACTTTGAAAGCGCCTGGTGGATAAATGGAGCGTTGGAAGTTTTCGGGCAGTGTCGGAAAGTCTTTAGAAAGACTTGGGGCCTGAGACTGGGTGTAATATTTTCGATATTCTCAGCTCTGGTCAGACAAATCATCACGTTTTTTGCTGTGGTGGGCCCGAACCAGGCTCAACTTCACAATTTTTGCGGTAAACTGGCTGCAGAGCAGCTGCGAATACTTTGTTGGACTTCTTAGCCCTGTATTTAACGAATCCAAGAGGACCCAATGAAAATGTCGACGCTATCCATTTGGATTTCGGCACGAGAATACGAACTACCGTATACAACACAATTACAAACTAAATTGAAATCAAAACTAAATTTAAATCAAAATGGAATATGTTTGTACTCATTCGGATGCCGGGAGACCGCGGTTCTCAAGCTAGCAAACTTTTTGATGAATTGGTTAACTGCGGGTCTTTGGAAGCCACAATTGAACCGCAATCAATTATAGGGACAAGTATGATAGAAATATCAAAGAGCATCAGGGATGTCATTAATAATTCCCATGGTTACCATTCGTATATTATCGATACAAAATGCCTCGTGAAAGGACCTGACAGAGTGGTGGCGAAATTCCTTCATAGATCGAGAAGGAGGGCATTACGGGCCCTCGTGTGGTTGATTACAGGACACAATCTATGACGGCAGCACATGGCTACCTAGACATCTGCGATGAAGGGATGTGCACATCTTGCCTCGAAGATGGGGATAGAACAGAATATTCCCTCTACACCTATCGTGCTTTTGCTTGGCAGAAATTGATCCCATTTGGGTCAGTTATAATATATAGAATATGGAAAAAGTTTAGTCTCTATCCTCGGCAAGCTTTCCAGTATCTTCAAAGAGTCTGGAAGATAGATCGAGGAGAAATAGTATACCACTCCTTTTTCTCTGTCCTTTTTAATTTCATTTATTGGAGGCTAACATATTAATTTTATGGATTGCTGCTTTGGATCACTGGCTGCGTACTTGGTCGACAAGTCGGAGGTTGATTTTATGAATTAAAGCTGATACAAATATTTATACTAAATGCATATCATACTCGTATTACACATACGACATGGCAAACATATTTTATATACATAAATTTTATATCATAACTCTTTTTTAAAGCCTGCAGCCAAAGCTATGTATTATATTTTGAAAGTTTCAACGGGGAAAAACTCAATATGTTCCGCTTATCCGAGAAGATGTTATCAAAATGATGTTCCCTCAATTTCTAATGGAACTAGCTTAGATTTGAAGTTTGTAAGTGATCCTAATGCAAATTAGTATTTACTTAATTGAGTGAATAGCTTAATTGTTGAAGTAAAATATCTTTAGTGACATGAGTGTGATTTTTCAACGTCGCATCACAAAGTTACGCTACAAAATCGCGTCATGAGGTTTCATCACTTTGGGACAATTTAGGAGCCATTTATTTCGGGAAATTTCAATTCAATTCGAGACAATTTTGGGACTAGTTATTTCGGAACTAATACAGGACTATTTCGGGTCCATTGCAGCGTAATTTTGAGACCATTTCTAGACTATATGAAGATCAGTTTGGAACAAGTTCAAAAGCACTAGGGCTCAATTTTTTGACTAGTTATTTCAGGATCATTTTAAGACTATTTCCGGATTAACTTGTTACTTGGTCGGGACCATGTCAGGATTAGTTCGGAACCAGCTCGGGACTACTTTTCGAGGACTGCTTTGAGCCTAGTTCGAAACTGGATCGGGTAAGCAAGGGAATTGGCTAGAAGTGATTTGGGACAATTTCGGAACTGTTTTTTGTTACTCGTTAGAGAGAAGTTGAGAACTTTTCTAAGACTAAAAATGATACAAACAAATATAAGAAACATTTTTTTTTCTTTCGAAATTTCTTAAATCAGTTTGCAGCTCTCCAGAAGTAATTGCTGTATATTTATTTCTTACAAAAAATTTTCAGTAACAAAGTACTTTTTCAACCAACAGAAATAAAGAAAAGAATTTGTTGTAATTTATTCTTTAAAGCCGTAGCCAAGCAACGTAAGGTCTAAAAGTGTGTGCCTTAACCAAATTAGATTTATCAGAGATTTGACGGGGACAGCACTCGTAAGTGCGCCTCCATCTTTCTTTTCCTCCGGCGGTAGTGAGGTGTTGAAGAATCCCGTAATGATTTTGATCTCTGGCAAGACGCGAAGTGAACGACGATACTTCGCGACGAAGCCTCACCTCAGCCACAAATCCAGTACCGCATTTGTGCTCCTTTACATGACAGCTGTATTTGACATTGCAAGGTTCTAAGTATTTCTTTTCTTGCACCGTCCAACTCATTTCCCGGGTTGCTCTCACAAGTACATTAACCGCCCGTGCTTCCACACCTTCTCCATTAAAGGTTGGGGCATTCTAGGTAACCTCACGCCATAGTCTTTAATGCACTGCCTGCGGTCGTTATTAAAATGAGTGGATCTAATGCGTGGCTCAAAAATGTTTATTGATGATATTTTTTTAATTGCAGGATCCCAAACGCAGAGCACAACCAGATCCTAATTCATCGCTTTGCTTTATTTTCAGTTCATCTCTATTTTAATTTCTACACCTTTTCTTAAATGCTTTCTCCCTCGCCCGCGGTTAATCGAGACAATAAGAATTCTGACGGAAACGGACTTTTTTCATAAATTATTTCTAATCTATTTTCGTTCTGCCGTTTCATCTAATGAACTACAACAACAAATTGCAATAGAAGAGGGATATTAGTGTTGATGTATTTATAATGATTCTGGGCACCTTGTCACAAATTCCACGTGCGCTGCGGCATTCCTTTCCGAAATGGCCAAAAGTCATAGTCATTAATAACGGCTAGCACGTGCCACAGAGATTATCACCACATACATACACACACACACATACATACACACACACATATACACAGGCTTGAGGTTAAGTCAGTAAACTGGCCAAGGAAAATAAAAACGCGCAGCGCTTCAATAGATTAGTAAGTTGCAGTGCTATTTCAAGGACATGGACAGCTTTATGACACGATTCTTGGCACTGGCTATGAAAAATTACTTAACATAAATGAAGCTCCTCAACCAAGTAAACTACAAAAAAAAAAAAAACAGAGTAAAAGCGAGATAAAGGTAGGAAATTCATTTAGTTGTGGGAAAGTTCGCCCGTTTGGTTTTGTGGTGGCTCGCGTTAAAAAGATGTAATTACCAAAGAATGAAAGTTTTGCGCAAACGAATTTTACTAGTTCTCTGTAATACTTAGAGTAAGTTTTCCCTTCCCCGGCAACGTTAAGCAATGCCACTGATGTCTCTATTAACGCATTTTGAGCAACATGCAGATCCTCACAATTTACTTGTACTATGCAGATAAAGTTGCTGTAATTTCATTTCGACTCAGGAATTTTAATGGAATCGTTAACTCACTGTGACAAGTTGAAAATGTTCAGAGGGTGGAAGAGAATGAGTGATTATATATATTTGTTAGAGTCTGAAGTGCAATGAAGTTGTTTGCTTGAGTTATTGTGTGTTTTGCTAAAAGCAAAGATTTGTTACAAAAGTAATGTAGAATTTATTTTCGTAGTGTGATTTAAATAAAGTAAAATTAATTTGAGGTAAATTTAAATAAAATGTTGCAGTAGAATTAAAATTATTTAGGCAACATTTAAAGAATTAAACAATCAACCATGATACAAATATTTCTAAGGTAAAACCGTTGGCTCAATTCGTCGGCCATGATTTTTTTTTTTTTGAAGTTTGCCAACATTATAAAGTTTTATTATTGAGAGCGAAGTAAACGCCAAACAAAAGTAAAATAAAAAAATAAACAATTGAAAATATTCAAATTTGTTTTTGTTCCAGACGTTAAAAGTAACTACATATAGTTTTGTGCAAGGCGAATTTATAGAAGGTGATGGCATAAGAGCAGGTGATTTGAATTTTTTTTATTAACCTATTTTTTTTTGTTTTTGCTTTTGCGTATGAGCTTTCAAAAGCCGTAAAAGCAAAAACAAAATGTATTTAAATTTTGACGACTCATACGCTGGAACAAAACCAAAATACATAGGAATTGTAGTTGTATTTATAACACCACCTTGTATGGATTCGCCTTGGTTATGTGTGAGAATGTGAGTTGGAAAATTTTTAATATTGTTAGCAAACTTCAGAAATGTTTAGATTGACTCGTATTGATATTTTTGCCAGGCTATTCCCACCCACGATTCAATAATGAAAGGTTTGATACATAAACAGCTTTGCTCCTCATTTCTAGTGGAAAACAGCATTTTTTTTTTGTAAGCGATCACTGGTTTTTTTTTTTTAAATAAATAGTTTCAGTAGACAAATACACTGGCGTTTGATGGTAGACTATAAAACTGCATACCGAAATTTGTTCTAAAAATTCTGATTGAAATTGAAATTTTAAGTAAAATTTGGGTAAAACTTAGGTTTGCTTTTAAGATTTGTATTTGCTACTTTTTTAAATACTTACAGGAAACTTTACAGCTAAACTTATATAATTTTTAAAACAATGCCCCGTAGTCACAGTGAAGATGAAGTCGACTCTAGCGGAAATAGCAGTGTTTCGACACAAGCTACTCAATCTTGTAATTATCGCTATTATCGTAATTATCAAACCGATCCTCTTGATTTGACAAGATTTTGTCATACAAAAATGTGACTTAAAAACCATTTAACCAAGAGGGGCCTACGTCAGACTTAATTCACATTTAATCCTCTGTGCAATGCTGATTTGCGCAAACTGTTTATGCAAGTAGCTGTCAAACTGCAGTAAACAAAAAAACCAAGGCAAATTCTAGAAAGGAGGTACCATCCCATAAACTGAGTGTTTGCTTTGTCTTGGCATTTTGCGGTGAAAATATCAAACAGTTTTGTTTTATTTAGACTTTCACTTTCTATTTAAGTTCGAATTAGGAAATTTATGCGGTTTTCTTTTGTTTAACTTTCCAGCCTCTCATTTATGATTGTCTTTCTCTGCCACTCACTCCACTCAAAGGTAGAAAAAATACATAAAGTTCTTGTATTTGAAATGACACTACCAGCAATAGTTAGTGATGTGGATTAACTTCGATTTGAGCTGATTAACTTTTGGTTTGGACATGGTATTATGATTTTCGGGGTATCTCGACTATAGGGCAAACCAATGTATTTGTATACATATGGAGCATATAGGCAAAATATACGGTAAACACTTAGGTTCTCGAACCAAGTTCGTGGCATTAACACTTTTGAAAGTTCGTATTTCTACCAGTATGTATTCGGGTTCGTGTTCGAAGGATTCAGTTCAGAATTGGTCGATTTAAGAGCGCAATTTTCCTTGTTGTTGGCTGGAGTTTCAACAATTTCGTATTTGTTTTAAAATTTTGAAAGCGGCTGTTCTTAGTTTTTTCCGAAGGCTGCACTTGATTAGTTAAATTTTGCTTCCAACTCGGTACGGTTACATATGAAAAGATCGATGGTAAATGAGGTTTCAGGATTTCATTGAGTTTTCTTGGTTCATTTCATTTTTGATGTTGTTTTGCAAAGTAACTTTTCGGATTGTTGCCGAGTTTTCTCAAGTGATATAGAACTTTTGATTAAAGTATTCAATTCGTTTTCGCCGTTCGTTTCAACACACAGTCAATGTTGATCACTTTCAAAGCATCGCCGACTTTCAAATTTTCATTTTCTAACGACTCTGTCGAAATTTAGAATTTGATCATGGCAAAGAAAGTCAAAATGAAAAACATTTTTGGTGAAGTCAGTTGCAGCTGCACAAAATTTACGATTAAGGTCAGAAGTGTTCATTCTGATTTTTTCTAAGTATTTAGGAAGCAAATTATTTTCAAATCGAGAAATTTTTTTTGCCCCAAATAATAGCAATGTATTTTGAGTATAGTTTAGTATCTAAAAAGATCGTGTACCTAAAAGCGCGAGTAAGCAGTTAAACCCCTTTTCCGAATTCATAAAGATATTAAGAGTTGATTATGCGAGTAGTTGCGGTAGTAGTCGTTAGTAATAAGTAGTAGTACTTAATAGGAAGTAGTTGTAGAATTAGTAAAAATAGTAAATCAAAATAATTTATAAAAATAGTAGTAGAAATTAATAGTACTATTATTAAAATAGTAGTAGAAATTAGTAGTAGTATTAGTTAAAGTAGTAGTAGAATTGGTAAAACCGTAGTAGTAATAAGTAAAAGGATTAAAAAAAATTTTAATAGTAACAATTAGTAAAACTAGTAGTAGTAATTAGTAGTAGCTTTAGTAAATATAGTAGTAGTAACGAGTAATAGCATTAGTAACAATAGTAGTAGAAATTAGTAGTAGCGTTTTTAAAATAGCAGTAAAAATTTGTAGTAGTATAAGTTAAAGTAGTTGCAGAAATTAGTAAAACTAGTAGTAGTAGTTAGTAGTAAAATTAGTAGAAATAGTAGTAGTAACGGAAGCAGTAGTAAAAATAGTAGTAGAAGTTAATAGTAGCATTATTAAAATGGTAGTAGAAATTAGTGGTAGTATTAGTGAAAGTAGTAGTAGTAATTAGTAGTAGATTTCGTAAAACTAGTAGTAGTAACGAGTAGTAGTATTAGTAAAAATAGTAGTAGAAATTATTAAAAATAGCATCAGTAAAAATAGTAGAAGAAATTTGTAAAAATATCGGTAGTAATTAGTAGTAGCGTTAGTGAAAATTGTAGTAGTAATTAGTAGTTGGAAAAGTAGTAGTAGTAGCGAGTAGTTGTGTTAATAAAAATAGTAGTTGAAATTTGTAAAAATTACGGTATTAATTAGTAGTAGCGTAAGTAAAAAGTTATAAACAATAATAGTACTAAGTAGTAGCACTTTTGTCTTGAGAAACTGTTAATTTAGTTTCAAATGCTTTAGCTACAAAATGCGTCCCTTGTGTGTCAATATTTTCTAAATATATTTTATGTAAATGCAATGAAATCCCAACGAGATCTGAAACGAGGGGGAAAGTATAAATTGGGAAGCATGGTAGTAAAAATGACCTTGATTTAAAAATCATACTTTTATAACAGCGACGTTAGAAGTTGTCCGCCTCAGTGCTAAATTTTATATTTTCTGTGTGGCTAGTGCTTTTCTCTTCAGTTCTACCTCTTATATCTCAAATTTCAACCGAAATAAGTGATCACAATGGTTTAAATTTTAAAACGTGTATGCTGGTTAAAATAAATTGCATTTTCTTCCTTGATTAAGCCGATACCATCGAAAGAGTATGACAGAAACGATTTTCGTGGCTGTAAGTTCTTTTAGCTTATCGCAAGATTACTAACTACCATATTTCCCAGGTCTCCTTATTAAAACTTATATATTTTTGTTACACGCATCATTGCCGCACAATGAGTCCAACTGTCAGCTGTGTGTCAGCCAAATAAGTGAGAGAAAGGAAATGATGTGCAAAGAAAATTTGCGGAAATTCGCAATGCAGACAATACACAAACACCCACACACACACACCCACTTGTAATAAAAATTGAGAATGAATACGGAAAAAATAAAAGTTTTTCATTCAACGTTGCCATATTATGCTGTTTCTTTCGATTTTTCACTTCCAATTTAAAACAGAAGTAAATCAGCATGGTGGCTGCTGCCAGATTTTCACTTCTTGACAGCGAGACAGACGCGGTATGCCGTCTTTGGCATTTAACAAGTGACACGCTGCCTGCTGTGGTGATACCGCAACGAAACATTCATTTTCGCGAAGATGCTTGTAATGAAAATCGTAATAATTGAGATATGAGTGCAAAGGGAAGAAATTATAGTATTGCTGAATTTCTGCTATGGTAATAAAACAGAAATTGTACTACTTTACGGAAGGCTCGGAGGAAGTACTAATAAGGATTTTTTGTGAAATTTTCCCATTTTTAAAGAAACAAAAAACAATTTATCTCAGGTAAGCTATCTGGGGCGTGGAAAAAGTTCACAACCATTTCTACTTTTCACTCTTACACAATAAAAAGGCATTGAATGCTACACAAGCTTCTTTAGCTCTCAGCGCTTCGGTGGCTTTCCTTCACACTTCAACCAAGTTCCGCACGAAAGTCGAATATACTATGCTATAACTTATGATGGTTCAAAAAAAAAAAAAAAAAAAAAACAATCTACGGATAGGTTAGGAATTTATAAATTTATGACTCTTTAAATCTTTCCCTGATTCTCTTCACTCCAAACGTATGTAGAATAAATATAATATCAACTTATATTTTGATTGAAATAAATAGTCAGAATATAGCTAAGATATTTTTGAGAACCGCATTCCGTTACTGGTTGAAATGGACAGCTACTCTCTGGTAGCCTTTCCAGATAGAATATTCAATACCATTTTCCACAAGTCTTTTTGCTTCTGCCGCCAGTTTTCTTTCTTATAGAGAAGTCCATAGTAGGGTATGGAATTGTTTTTGGCAATAACTGCAAACGGACTTCGAAATCAAGGGGGTTGCCTATATCTTGAAAAAAAAACACGTGCACCAGCTTGCGCGAGCAAGAAGCAAAACTTCTATGCCGATTTTACAAATGGAAAGGGGCCTAATATATGGGTATAGTAGTGGTTGTAATCGTTAATAGTAGTAGTAGCAGTATCTAGTAGTAAAACTCGTAGGAGTAAGTAGTAAATTTGGTAAAACTATGTAGCATTATTAAAAATAAAAAGTAGTGGAAATTGGTAAAAATAGTAGTAGAAATTAGTAAAAAAGTGGAAGCAATAGTAGTAGCATTTGTAAAAATTGTAGTAGTAATTAGCAGTAGCAGTAGTAGTATTAATTGAAATGGTAAAACAATCCTGAAATGGTCCCGAAATAACTAGTCCGAAAATAGTGTGTTTTGGCACTCGGCGTCCATAACTACTTGCCTCAAATGGTCCATAGGTATGTATGTACTGATGGACATATCAAGACCGAAATAAAATTCATATAATTTACCGCTATGGCCAAAAATTTAGCTTTATTATAAAGATAAGGATTTGCCATGGTGTTTTGAATATGATTTTGGGTATGTGCCCGCCGCGGCTGGCTCAAATAAATTCCAGCCGAGAGGCCGAATTTTCGACCACTTTTTACAGCCATTCGAATATTCTCTTCTAAGGCGTCAATCGTCTCGGACTTTTATGCGTAGACTTCTCATAGCCTCACAAAAAATATGCCAGCGGTGTTAAATTGCACGATCTTGGAGGCCACGTAACAGGCGCACGGCGCGAGATAATTCGCTCACCAAAAGTTTCTTTCAATAAATTTATTGTTTCATTGGCTGCATGGCATGTGGCGCAATCTTGATGGAACCAAAGGTCGCCCGCATTAACATCTCCCAATTCAGGCACGAGAAAGGCTCTATAGCGTTCCCTATTGACTGTAACATTATGGTAAGCTTAATTTTTAAAGAAATATGAACCAATGAAAACCATGTTGTGACTTTTTGGAGATGTAGCGGCGTCTCAAAAATGGCTTGTGGATTATTGACACTCCAAATGCGACAATTTTGTTTATTAACCTACACAATCAACCAAAAGTGAGCTTCATCGTTGAACAAAATTTTCTTGTAAAGATCAGGATCGGAGGCCATCTCGTTTTGTAATAAATTTGCATGAAATGGCAAACCAAACTGAATATAAATCAATTAACAGCTGTCAAAAGGATCAACTCCGAAAAAAGTATTGCGTCATTGAAAACTAAACGTTAAAAAAACATAGATGCCAACTTTTTCAATTTAGCATTGTATTTTCTGATCATAAAACTATTGTTCAAATACCATTTGTTATTTTATGCGTAAACGAATTTTTTTATTCTATTATTATTTACTGTCTTATGTATTTCAAATTTGACTATTTAAGAGGTGTTTATAAATCAAGTAAAAACTATTTAATGGAAAGCGGGAGGCGAGATCTGACAAATGATCACAATCGATCACACATCATTTTCTTTAATCTTTACATTATATTCTCTTTTCTACGCCTGCTCCTTTCATTCCATATTAAGTAGAAGTGTATGTATGTATGTATATTTGATAATTTAAATGAAAAGGAGAAAGAAATTTCAGAGAATCTTTAAGAAAAAATAGACAAACGTAAGCAACAGCACCAAAAAATTGAGGATTGTTTCTAGAAATAAAGAAAAATGAATTCATAAATTTTTACATGAGTTTTTTATATAGCTTGTCTTCCGTACATATGTAGAACATACTTCACACATTCTAAAGCTCTTACAAGCGACTTAAACTAAAAGTAGTTCTGGTTTACTTAAGGTGTTCGTAACTAAACTTGGATGCATAAATTAAAATTTGTGCATATGAGCTGAATTTAAAATTCTTTGAAAAAGTGTCAAATCCTGCAGCTCACTTTTATTTTTATTTTTTTGACATTTGATATAGGGCAAACAACCTTTCATCTGAAACCCATATTTTAATATAACACATCCTTAACTTAATGCACTTTGACATGTCTCTACCTAAGTACGTATGATTGTTTTTTGTTGTTATATAATCGCCATGTGGTGACTTTGCTACGCGATATCAACAGTACTGCATTTTCCGATCGCTATGCGATGTAAAAATCACTCTAATGCCGCTAAAGAATTTTTACTTCAATAAATGAAACTCGTTTTCATGCTCAGTGCCCCGAGATTAGACGACATCCCACCTTTTGAATGAAGTACTTTTTTCGGGTAAATAAGTGTTGTAGTCTCTTTAAAAAAATATTAATCACAGATTTCCTAGTGAGTTTTCGAAATTTTGTTTAGAGTTTAAGAAATTTTCACCTAAAAAATTGCAGCTGATTTTAAACCGAAATACAATGAGATTTGAATAAGGTTTCGCTTGTTATTTTTTAACAGTTTCATTTCGCAATCTATGGCAAACTTACAGCAATGAGAAAGGGTAACAAAAAAAAACTCCGCCCCAATCCGCACATCACAATTTGGACATTTGCGGCGTCCACTAGCTTATCTATATAAAAAATGTTTTGATTGCATCAAACCTTTCTTGGTCTTGTTTGGCCTGTCCCAGCGGTCACTTGTGCAACTCATGTGACCCACATCACACTTGTCCCACAAAAGCTGTCAAAATGACAGTTTTCACCATGCCTGACATCCAAGCAGATAAATACTATGTTGTGCCAGTAACCCTTTGCCGTTGTCACGTTAAAAGGTGTCAAGCTGCAAGTAAGCAAAACTGTTCGTTTTAAATTATTGCTGCTGACGTGGGTCTGAAATGGATAGTTACATCATCAAAAAAAAAATTTGAATAAATCAAAAATAAATAAAGTAAATATTAAGATTTAAAAGCAAGCGATTAGTTTGAAAAGAAAAAAAAAAATAATAATCCTGTTGTGAAGCGAAAATTTAAATTGTGGGCAGATTTCCAAAATTAGAATTATTTGACTAATATTTTGTAAATAAAACCCATATATATAGTTCCTTATTCACTTCACAGAAATACAGATCACATTCAGACAGGCAGATAAAGCTAGATGCTGATGATTAGTCGTTTACCAGGAAACTCGGGCCATGCCTAAAACCAACGGTCGTGCTAATGTAGTCGATAGTTATCTCTCAGACATTTGAAGCTTCTTCACTGCGAAGGGATTTTCGTTCTCTCCTGAAAAATCCACGACGATCGTTGGCACAGCATGAACAAAGCAAGTCAAGCCGGAGTTAGGCGCCCACAGGTTGATGGCGCCAAAAATGAGAATAGGTATTTTAGGCCTATCTCAAAGCTTTCCGCCATGTCAGAACTTTTGGAGAGCATCATCGAAAATAAATTGGGTTTTCCTGCCAAGAATTTTTGGTGTGTTCAGAACAGCATGGCTGCTTTCCGGTTCGCTCAACAATAACAAACAAAGCTATCTTCTCAACACAATTTTATCCCAGCCTTCCAATCAGTGTATCAAGTTAAACGCCGTTTACAATTCTCTAAGGCCTTCGATGCCATACAGTGGAGCGTCTGACACAGAGAACACCTGAAGGGTTCCAATTCCAAAACTAAAATAAATAACTTATGTGTAAAATTTAGCATGTGCTTAGTAAAAGCTTAAAGTTCAAAGTAAATATTTGTTGCGCTGTTTTGTGTTTTTCGTTATTCAACAGATTAATATTTGAAACTAAAGTTAGCAAAGAATTGACAATAACATTAATACATACTCTTGATCTAAGTACTATACTGAAAGTGGATTGATTTATGTATTAGTTTCTGGAAGTCTATATGTGCTTGGAATGAGAGTTGCTGCAAAATAATAAGCTTATTTTTTGAAATATTCTTCTAGGACACTTTAATGTAAGAGCTTTCTCGATTGGTTTGAATTTCTCATATATGTATGTCGGTGTTCCCCGCGTCGTTGAAGTTTGATGACTTTGGCATTTGTTTGTTTACTTTCACCAATGCTGCAACCCAAGCAATGTATACAGTTTCAATTATGCCTATGGGTATTCTAAAATTCTTGCCTGCTTCGACTTTGTCCCTCCAGAAACGCACGCATGGTTCGGCAGGGTATCCTTTAAGTCAAGTACTCCAAGCAGAAAGAGGGTGGGAGCTCATCTGAACGTCTACGGAATTACAACGACATGCAGCATTGCAAGGACCCTTTCACCGAAGGTGGACCGTGGTGGGCGTGCGAAGGAGCTCTGCGGTCGCTAACAAAGCGCCAACTTTCGATCCTCTTAAGAATTCTGACGACTGGGTATTGCCCGATGGGTATTCATGCGGTTAGGCTGAATATAGTCTGTGGCCCTTTTTGTCGCAGCTGTATAGAGAATGATGAGGTGGAATCATCTTTTCCATTTTCTACTGTTGTTGTAGCGGTTATCACGCCCCGTAAAGAGCGGATTCACCCATGGTCGTTGTCGTCAAACTCATCTAGGAGGAGGCCCAGGAAACGTGCAGTTTCGACAGGGTTGGACCAGAGGGAGAGGGAAGGTTAGATGAGTGGGTTTGAGAGGCCATGTGAATAGGTGATGGGTATCGTGCGGAGAGTCTCCACATGCCGGACATATGATGGGTATGTCAGGGTTGTTTCTGGATAGGTAGGAGTTGAGCCTACTACAGTATCCAGATTCCAATTGTGTCAGAGTGACGCGGAACACGCGGGGCAGTGGGACTCCTCACCTGCTACAGGTGGAGGTTGGGCTCCAATTACAGCCTTTGCCTGGCGAGAGTCAATGGTGGTAGTGAATGTCTCTCTGTGTCATCACCGTGTGGCGTTCTGGCAAGTCTGCAGCTTCATCCACTGCGTCCTACTGGTTCCCGGCGACCAGCATAGTTTATTACCGGCCGGCCAATCGCCTTGTATGTTGCCAACAACGTTTCTTTGTCTTTGCCCCAAGAGCTGCCGGCGAGCGACTTGAGGACATTGTTGCGGCTCTGTACTCTATTGGCGATTGCGGTAGTGTGCGCGGAGAAGTAGAGCAGGCTGTCAAATGTCACCCCCAGAGCCTCTGGGCGATTAACATCGAAATGGGGGTGCCATCGATGTGGATGTTGAGATCCAGCCTGAGCTCTTTCGTCCAGGTGGTAAAGAGGGTCGCCGAGGACTTCGCAGGGGACAACGCCAGGTTTCTGATTGTGAAGAAATGGGCGAGGTCGGAGAGATATCCGTTCACCTTCGAACACAGGTCATCAACCGGCAATGGGTTGCCATTATCGAGCAATCATCGGCATAAGGGACTATTGTGGCTCCCTCTGGTGGTTGAGGGAGCTTGGAGATGTAATGATTAAACCAGAGTGGAGACAGGACGCCACCCTGCGGTACCCCTTGTTTAATCCTCTTTAGTTTTGATGTTTTGTCTCTGAATAATTCCGATGATTGGCGACCACACAGGTAATTCGCGGTCCACCGTTTCAGTCCCTGCGGGAGAGTCGATGCTTCCACGTCAACTAGTAGCGTGGAGTACTGACTGTGTCAAAGGCAGATCCAACGTTACCAGGACGGTTCTCTCGCAGGGGCGGTTCTGGTTAAGACCGCGATTCACCTGTGTCTTTATGGCATTGAGTGCTGTTGTTGTACTACGCACTTTCCGGAAGCCAAGTTGATGCTTAGCCGAGCGCAGGTGGTAAGTGTTGTACGGGAGGAGTAGGGCGCCAAGTGTCCATTTTCTACTCAACTGTCCTGCTTTTGCAAGGCTGACTAACACCTCAAAAGAGCTTTCGGGAGTGGAAATCAGTAGTTTGCAGGACTCGTTTTGAGTACGCAGCGTTTATACAGTTAAACATTTTTGGTTACGATGTACGTTACCGTTCAAGTGACAAGTGGCATCACAATAGACTTTTTGTACTATGTCTACTAAGTGAGCTCCCTCTGCGAGGACTACCCCGTTAACTTAACCTAACCTTACTTCCACCAAATAGTATTGAAATGAACTATGTTTCCAAATATTCAAATTGCAAGATAATTAAGGACTTATTTTCTGCTCACGATATTCGGCAGGTTTGAACAAAATTTTTCGTAAATTCTTAAATCCAGTTTCGACGCTAAAGTATAGCCAAATTTAAACTTTTTTCAAAATGCTTCTTAATTTTGAAAATTTTACCATTTCCCTTTTTAATGCCAATAAGCGCTGCTAATTTTTTTTTACTTCGTTGCAATCGGTTAAAATATATAAGCTATAAGAAACTTGTTTCAAAAGAAAAAAGATACAAAAACACACGCGAAGGATAAAAAACGAATACACTTTTTTGCCTTTCAAACAGGCTAATGAAACTCTAAATGAAAGTATCAAAAACATTTTCCATTGAAAGCAATTTTTTTATTTCATTGTTGTTTATATTTATCAACTGAAAATGCATAATACACACGAGTGTTATTTTAATTTTATTCTTTACTTATAATAAAAACATTTACGACTTACTTTAAATAAAAACTGAATGTGTGTGTGTCTGTTTTTGTTTTTGCAGTCAATAAAATTGCAATATAATTCAACGATTTTCATTGCAATCAATTTCTTTCATTTCATGTTATGTTTATTCGCAAATAATTATTTATTGACGCAAGGTTGGATTGCCTTCAATCAGCTGCACTCAGAGTTGTTGTATTAAATCAACCGCGTAGGAATTGTGCATTGAATCCGTTGAATGAGTGGAAAATGCGTTAAGCCTTTGTATATAAAATTTATAAGCATTTGTTTAAAATGCTGTTCAATTGTCATGAAATCGTTAATGTAAGCTTTATTGTAAATAATTCACGTTAACAGCATCATTATACGCACGCTAGTTTATTAATAACAGATAATAAAAAATTTATGATACATTCGAATTTCGCGACAACAAAAATATATGAATATGAAAAGTATTTGTTTTCAATAGAAATACACGCAAAAAAAAAGAGTCGCGTGATAGAAGTGAAACAGTTTAAAAAAATTAAGAACAAGGTAGATTTAGTGTGCTAGGCAGATAAAGAGAGAGAGAGAGAGGGAGATCGTCTCAGAATATATCCATTTATTCTTCATTTTGTCCAACATGTAGTTCTATAAGCCGTAATCTAATGAATTCGCTTCCGAAGAAGTAGAAGGATGACCATTAATGTGACAAAATAAAATGAGTAATATCACTTCTGTACTAGCTCTAAACAAGTCTAACCTTGTGCGATTGAACAGAATTTAGCTAGAAACGAAATTGCGCTTTGTCAAATAAATCTGCATCTTTAAAAACTCTGCCAAATAATAATTTGTGTTAATCTTGATGTCTGTCACAATAAAAAGAAGGGAGAGCTGACCTTTTTTCTGAAATCGCTTCCACTGTCAAAATGGACGATACGTATTGGTAGAGGTCATAAGCCTTTTTGTAAACTCATCTTCAAATGTTTTTTTAATGACTTTTTGTATAGTTGTGTAGCACACACCCATGTCTTTAGTGATCTTTTTTGGCGTAATAAAATATCTCGACGAATTCACTCGCTCACTTTCTTCACCATATCTGGAGTTTTAACGTTAAGTTTTCGATTGGACTTCTTTTGCAATTTAAAAGTTGCGAGTTTTTTTTTTTTGAATTGCGCAACAAGGTTTTTCGAGAGCCTAACAATTTCATTTGGCTTTGCACCTTTCTGGTGAAGATTTTTCACCATTTCTAGTTTGACTTCCATCCTCATGAATTTGTTTACACCAAATGATTATTTTAGGTAGTCAATTTGCTGTTCACATTAATAACATTAAAAACTTAACAAGCAAAATTTTTATTACTACGATTGGCACAATTGGGCTTTGAAAAATGTAAACAGCTATTCGTCGCCTTGGTGTTTACAGATTTCTCTCTTAAGTCAACAAAGCTTATTAGAATTGAAATAAATCGAACTAGTTATGAGTAAACCTTTTTCTGGAAATTTCGATCGAAACAATTTAGTGGATTTTTATATTTATTTTCAATATTTTTTATTTCAAATATAGTACACTCATACAATACATGTATGTAGGGTTTTAACTTAACATAAATCGGGCCATAAGGTTACATCAAATCACACATGCAGCATATCTTTGTAATATCATCAATATCGAACCAAAATTATGGATTTCTAAATAACTCGTTGAAGTGTTTCTTGAAAATTATTTTCATGAAAATCGGTACATAAATGAACATGTCTTGAATATATTTTTTATGGCACCAACAGCATACTTTTCTATGATCATCATAATCGTAGTATACTTTTCTACGTTTCTAAATGCCGCCTGCTGATTTCCCGTTATATCTTATCTAGTTTGGTGTTCAACGAAATGGATTTACACACACATATTTTCTGAATATCTCGCCATGCTCCACCTAGAATATGGTCTATTTTGCTGACGTGGATCTAAGAAATATACTGTCCAAATTTTCAAGTTGTGACCCTTCATGTGTAGTTTGAAATTTTAATTACATTTATATGGACTATACCAAATGCACTTAACTTCAGCGATTCCCAGTGTGTTTTTTTTATTTCTTTCAAATCTGCGTAAAACAATCCTCTTATAAAAAACACCAAATTCTTTCTATAGTAAGACATTAAGACTTATTTGTTGTAATTGCGAACATACCAATAATTGGGAATTAGCGCTGCTTGACAAAACTAATTAAAGAAATAAATTTTCAATTAAAATCACTTACGTAAGTAGTAGAAAATTGTATGATTTGTGACAACCATTGAATAAAAAATTAATAAAAACAAAGAAGAAGAAAAAAATAATAATAATGTGGCGCTTGCACCATAGTTGGATACTTGGCCAAACTTCTCCTACG
This sequence comes from Anomoia purmunda, assembly GCA_951828415.1. Taxonomy (NCBI): domain Eukaryota; kingdom Metazoa; phylum Arthropoda; class Insecta; order Diptera; family Tephritidae; genus Anomoia; species Anomoia purmunda. The sequence goes on from OX639993.1 coordinate 25,314,668, forward strand.
ATTTGTGGGTGTGCGTCTTGATGTACACTATTACGCCGACTTCGAACGGTGAATATTTTTTGTGAGACATTTTTTCATTGTAGAAATACACTTGGAGGTTTGCCATTGCCAGCCGAGAGGCGATAGCTATTGGAAAAAATGTGTTTCTGTAATTTTTGATGTTACATGCCCCGGCCAGGATTTGAACCCGGGACCAACCGAATGAAGAGCGCACACGGTACACACTCGGTTTCGGCGACTCGACAAAAGAGAAGAAGAATTTTTCATTTGGGGTCATCACTGAATCTATCTTAGCCCGCATTTCCATGGAAGTACGAACGTACGAGCATATATTTTGAATGTACTTCTTTGTAGCTACTCGAATCTTTGAAAATCGGGCTACGATGGATGAATCAGCGATTAACCTAAATCTTTTATGTTCATTCTCTTCATCTAAGGCCATCATTATCCCATTGATCAATTAATGTTCGTTTAAGGAATCATAAATCGGAAAATTGGGTGCAAAACTTCATATCACGCGCTTTACTTTGATATGTAATTTGTCACTGTTCGGTTATTAGCGTTTTATGAAATAACTACGCAAAAAAAATTGATTTGTATGTGATCAGAAAAAAAAATTGTCAGCCTAGAAAGCTAGGCGATAGAAGTGAAACTTCATGGATCTCGATGAGCACTGGAAATGAAAATACTCACCCCACCCTAGCCAGCAAGTTTTATGACATAGAAGTATTTCCCCGATAACAGAAGCCACTATTCATTATTCTGGAATTTTTAAGGGTGTTAGAATAATGAAAAAAGATAGTCGATGTTTTCGCTTCCATTTATAAAAAATCTATTCATTCACTTCGATACTTTCATGTTCAAGAAAAGATACAATTGGTTTGTGGTATGAAAAATATGAATTGAAAACTCGTGATTGTAAATTATTTAAATATCTTGAAAAAATTGCAGCTATTGTCGTGCCTGATCTGGTTGTTGAGTCTTTGGGACTATTATTCATTTTTAAATTAAATGTACTTTCTAAAAATTGTACAAGTGGTTGAGTTTCTTCCAAGGCAAAATTGACATTAAAATCACCGCTTAAAATCATTGGCATAGTGTGCAAATCTTCTCCTAATTCTACTGCACCAGAGGGAGTATTTGCCAATAATGCTCTATGTATGAATTTTATTATATCGTTAATTCTCTGGTTCGGAATGATATAGAGAACAATCATTGCCATACTCTGTCCGCTTTGCTACCCCTCTCTCGTTTTTTTCCTACTCCGAATCTGTCGCGTTTTCGTTTCTCTCCCATGTCTCCTTCCGTCCGACTGCCCCACCACGCGCGCCATCCCCTACCTTTTCCTGTCGCTTTTTCGTTTCATTCGATATTGGAATTACATCCCAACGTGCACAAAGAAGTTTCACTTCAAAAAGGTTGTCCTATGACTTTGTATAGTTGTGTATTTGTATGTACATATGTACTTTCCTTCCTACTCATTCCCTCTTTCTTTACGCTATATTTTTCGTCTCAACTATGTAACGAAATCAGCTTTAAACATTTTACTCTCCATTTGCGATTCACCGCTTAAGAAGTTTCACTCCAAAAACATTTTACTATAAATGGTGCACGGTGCGCTTGGACGAATAACAGTACTGGAGATATGATAAACTAAACCCGGATGAGTCTACTCGCAGCTCGGCAGACGGATGAACATCGGATAGTACGATGAGGCATGCTATATATTTAGAACTTTCTGAAATTCAGTTCTTGTAATTTTTAAGTTTTCGTAATTCAAAAGAAAAATAATGAAATAAATGCATGGCGCATCAATCAGCATATGCATGGCGCGGTAAAAAATTAGACTCAAGTTTGACATCGCGAACAAAATCGAAAATTTCTTTGTTTATTATGCATGGGCATCTCATATAAAAAGTGCATTGTGTTCTCTACATATTGTATGAAATTTAAAAAGCTTGGGGTTAAACCTCGTCCAAGCGTACCGTGGGTGCATTGGGCACCGTCGGTAATTAATTTAGATGCTGGCTGTTGGACTCTGGCATGGAGTTGCACAAATTTTTATTCTAGTATTCTCAACACAATATTCTAAGTTTTTATAATCTTAGCTATAAGTTATCTAACTTGATATGGAGTGTGTAAAAAACATGTGCTCATAAATTAAATTAATAACTAAACAAATAAATAAATAAAATAAAAATAGTTAAATAAGTAAATAAACAGTAAAATAAATAATGGAATACTTCTTCTATCGCAGCTTGCTATATTACATCGATATTGTACATTTTTTATAGAAAACGAAAATTCCAAGCAATTTCTACAGAGTATATTTCGCTGCTCACTCAGTCGTTTAAGTGAAAATACTTAATTTTTTACTTATGCAAATGGATGTGTAAATAACGCAAAATAAGCAAACAAGCAACTTCGAAATATAAATAAAGAAATAAACACGTGCGACCCACTAAAACTTAAACAAAAATAAACACTTAGCAAATTTGAAAATTGATTTCTCGAATTTTTTTGTTTGCTCTATTGCATGCAATTTTTTTGAATATTTATAATCTTATATTTCATTTCAGATATTATTTTCTTGTTATATTTCCCTCTCTATGTTAACTTAATTCCCTTTATTTCATATGTATCACTCTGTTCACTTAAACACGATAACTGTACTTCGAACGGCCTGAATCAGTAGTTCTTCTTTTAATTACTCAAACGTTGGCAATACGGTCGTAGTATAAGTGAGGAGGGAGAGACATGAGTGAGGAGTTCGTGAGGCCGTAATTGTGTTTTGAATTTTTGCAGGTATCCGATATTTCAATCTCATCTCTCAAGTCTCTCAATTTGAGAATTTCAATCAGAGACATATTTTGTGACATGAGGCGATATTCAGTATGTAAGCTAGTACAAAGAACATAGATGACTAAAAAGTTGCATCTCAACCCACCGTGCCTCTTTCAGAAAATTTCGTCCAATTTACCAGATCAAAACTGATTTAACTTTAACTGATTGATATTAAAATTTTATTAGATCCAATCGGTTTCCGTGTGATGAATTGGGCGAAAAATCCTGCAACATTAAAATAAACGCCATGCAACTTTTTTGTAAACTACATTTCTTGGCTACGTTCGCAAAAAATTTTACCAAAAACTATGGTGAAAAACAGCATGAATCAGCTGATGGTGGATATGCCTAATCTCGCTCAATGAAAATGTATTATCTGATTGCAAACAACATATTTTTTATATTTTTTGTCAACAATTTTATTGCAACTTAAGTATTAAAACAATATGGTTATTATAAAAGTATTGCTATAACCCGCTAAAGATTATTACTACCATATTTTATACAACCGATTATTTAAAATATGTAACTATAAATAAAATCAATTAAAATATGGCGAACGACCAAGGATCAAATCGTTAGAATATTTTCCTCAATTTCTTTGTTTTGTGATCTGCTCAGAACCAAATGTCATAAATTATTGATATTATTTCAATACTTGAGACAGATAGATAACAAACAACCGACTTTTGCAGATTGGTATTAGATTATCTGATTTGATCCAATTGATTTCTGGTTTCAGCAAAGAAAATGCCATGCTACTTCTTTGCGAACAGTTTCAAAATCGATCTCACCACAGAAAAATCTCAATTAGTGTATGGGGACTGCGTACAGAATACCGGCATTAACTATGAAGAAAACAATTTCGATATGACAATTAACCAAGTAGCTTTTGCCATGACAATGAACAAAATCCAAGGCCAAACCATTCACAATGATGGCTTTTATTTACTTAGCCCTGTATTTTCACATGAGTATTTAAATATGGCTTTTTCTATAGTCAGACGAATCGAAGATATTACTTTTTTAGTCCAATCAAATAAAAACAAATTCATTTAATTTCACTTCGAATAATATATTTATTTAAAGAAGTATGTTGTAAAAAAATGTCAGTTAATAATTATGTAGCTAGGAATCTTATAAACATTGTATATTTATATATATGGGGAAAATATATGCGGAGCATGGGTAACTAACCCATTGGTTATCTTCACTGCTACACAATCAGCAAATCTATAGAACAAAATTAGAGGGGCGATTATTCTGAGCAACTGGGATTGAATAAATCGTAGCTATTGTAGAGTCTCCAATCGGATCTAGTAGCAATAAAAGATACTATTGAATGCGTAAAATTTAAAGCTATAATTTTATCTGCCCAGGCAACCAGGTAGTTCTAAAAGTACTTGACTCTGTCACAACGAGATTCGATACTGTGGCTAAATGTCACATTTCTCTCAACGAAATGGCTGAGCAGTTCCCTTTGCGTCTGGTATGCGTCCATCCTGGAAGAGTATAATAATTTTTAGTAACTTGTAAAAAGCGTAGAAAACATCATTATTTTAAACGTTGTAAAAAATGAGCAGAATCGTTATTACCGATTGTGAGAAACTTAATAATAATAACTATAAATTCTAAAATATTTGGAATTTTGAAAAATTGTGCTTTCTTTTTACAAGATAGTTCGACGAAAACGTTGGCCCGCTTCGCAAGTTTTTCTCGAACCTCAGTAAGTTTTGCAATAGGACCAAGCAACGTATAAGTAGAAAATGCGCCGATGGGTTTCTATGTACATACAACATCAAAACTCATTGCAAAGTTTTCGGTAAACAAATTGTTTTGAAATAAACAATACTCATTTATATTGACCCACTCCAATTGATTGTTATCTTTTTATTTTTAATTTGTCGATCGAATTTGATAGATTTTTGTAAATTTTTTTTTTGATATCAACCGGTCGCTATGATTTAATTATTAATTTAACGATCAAATTTCATTGATATTATGTGATATTTATTTTTCGATCACATTCGATTGTCATTATTAAATTTTTGTTTTTTCGCTCAAATCTTATCGATATTTTGTGATTTATCTCCCACTTATAAACGTTATTACTTAATTAAATTTTTTTTTTCAATCACATTTGATTGATATTTTGTAATTTTTTTCGATCACACATGGTCGCTATTTTTTAATTTTAATTTTTATTTTTTGTATTCTTTTTTTATTCGATCAATATTTTCTGATTTTAATTTTTGCATTTACTATGATCGAAAAATTTCAAATCCGAAAATAACGATTATTTTTTATTAAAAAATGCCACAAAATATCAATCGAAAGCTCATAGCTAAATTTCATTAAAATAAAAACTAACTTTCAAGCTTAATAAATAAATTTTTGGATAGCAGGTGAAAAGCAAATTAATTTTACAACATTTTCGATTGGCCCAAAGAGTATCAATAAATCACATGATCGGTATTGGAACGAAAGCACTTGCTTCAATGCTAATAGTAGTAGTTTTTTTTTTAGTTCAAACATTACTAAAATTGTTTAAATTGTGCTATGCCTTGGAATGGAAAATTTGGCTGGTTTAGTTTGTTGATTTGGATTGGCGAATCTGTGCCAGTTGTTCATATCAAACACATTCGGATCCTAATACACTGACTTGTTCCACTAATGAAAGGAAATATACTTTCTATTTTAAATAATTAAGTGAATCTACCACTCAATGTATTGCCTTAAAACCACAGGTTTTACAGATGCTCCTAATTTATAAATACATATGTATTATATAGCTATGCATATATTTACGTATTATATATGTATATAATTTTTATGCACAAAAATTTCTAGCTTTGTTTTAGTTGAGAATCAACTCGAACGCCCACAGTCGATTGGCTCTTCGAATATCTTTCATTAAGTACTACATTATTTATCTTGTGTTATTTAAATATTTATGTAAATAACTGAACTCAAGCGAGATAAATGTATATCAAAATAAAGGTATTATTGGCAACAGAGCAAAATTTGGGCTGATTAGGCCTTTGGATGAACGGAAATGACTTAATTGAAATCCAAATATTTATTTTTAGGTTTATTTGCTTATATATTGTGCATAGCAGCCGTACATATGTAGATATGTAGATAAAGTTAAAACCATTTGTTGTTGTGAGGCTTTGTGTTGCCAGCCTCTTAAGCCTCACAGTAAGTTTTTGATACACAACCTTGCATTGGCTTTAAGTTACGAGCGGTGTTGCCATTTTAACCTTTTTCCGACTAGATCTAACTTTTTTATTTTCTTTTTGTAGGGAATTTTTACTTTAGACTCTAAACTTTTCTCAAAATTATTTAGCTTTTTTTTTAGCCTTCACGCTTATGCTGTAAAACGATATGTTTTCGTTTACTTAACTAATGAAAAATATAAATTCGATTTTAATGAAATAAATGCGGTTGAAATTCAATGGAAAAAATTACACTTAGTATATCAGTGGAGAAATCCACAGCTTACTGTATAATTTTGGGCGGAGTAAATATACCCTTTTAATTTTGCAAATGAAAAAGATCTTGCTTAAATTATGAGCACTTCTATACTCAAATTTATCTGATGCTGAGGATATATTTTGAGATATATAAATATGTGAATTAATTTTACGTATGCAAATACTACCGCGTAGCTTAAAAATAAGTTATATTTGAAGCTTTTAAAGCCAATATAAATATGCGAAAAGCTTAAAAAATTAGTTATGAAATCGTTATACGAATAAAATATTCGAATTGTTGGTTTATATGTTTAGAGTTAAACAAATTTTGATTCAGCCTTTTCTCGCCTTTTTTTGTTACTTATTTAGCCTTTTGCCATAATGTTCTGGCAACACTGGTTACGAGTAGTCAATTGACTAAATGATGTGCGTATTTCCATTATCTTCTTCCTCTTGTTTGACACTGTATCTGTTTGTCGGTTTGGGTCAGGGCCAAGAGACGTCACCAATCGTGCCGCTTCTGTTGAGAAGTTGCGCCAATTATTTGCACTAAGTCTAGAACAGTCCTTCTGCACGTGGAGCACTTCCATTGCATTCGTAGGCAGTCTTGCTTTCATTTTACACCCATGGGTATCGAAACGAAGTACCTTTTTATCGGAGCGCCATCAGTCATAGGTTAGGTTAAATTTGTATGCCTTTAATTATGACCACGCTCTTTCAAAGCTCGCACAGTTTGCCTTTCCATTTCCTTCCGTACCTGTTGTCCCAGAGGACCGTGCTACAAGTCTTGCGTAGATTTTGGACGACCCCAAAGCCTTCTCATCTATGTTCGACTTCGTCCACTCGTCTGCGTCATATAAAAGGACGGGAATGATGAGAGATTTTTAGAGCGAAATTTTCGTTCGTGGGAGAGTACCTTGCTTTTATATCTTTATTATAATTATTAATTATTATTTCAATTAAATGAAATACAAACTCTGACTGGCTAAAGCAAAAGTGCTTAGAAACTATCCCTTAAGTAATTAAGTAGAAAACTGTTGCAAATGAAAGAGACGGATCATATTCAGAAAGCTCATTTAACTCGGAGAGGGTTCTGAACAAAGGCGAAAATTTCACGTAGTTCTTTCATATAGAACAATGAAATATACCGCAAGTTATGACACGGAATATTTAAATCTAGTTTCTCTAAAAGCTTTGGACAATCGACAGTGCCTTCCAGTATTTTGGCCACACAAGAGGCAGCCAGGTACGAACGCCTACCATTTAACGAATTTAATTTAATGAGTTTGCAGCGAAAATCGTACTGAGGTATAGACTCCGAAAATTTTACAGAGTGCGAGGAAGATTTAATAAAACCTATTTTAATCCTTTCAATCCAGTTTATTTAGATGTACTGATTTGGCTGCCAAATGAAAGATGCATGTTCTAACCTAGATCCTTCTAAAGTAACATAAAGAAGCATCATTGTATAAGAAGACCAGGAAGAAGCTTTATGGTGAACTTAGAATACGAACATTTATTAACATTTAAAGGTAGATAATTAAGAGCACAATGAGTGAATGTTGTCTAGATCAGATTGTAACACTGCCGAGTCTTGCGCGTTTCTGATCACTGAGTAACCCTATAGATCGCCGGCATATCATAAATACTTGGACGACGAAGAGCATGACCCTACATCATTTATGAATAGCACAAAGAAAAGCGGGCCTGCGATGCTTCCTTGGCAACTGTCCAATGCCTGTTGGAAAGTTATGATTTAATCCATTGAGGGAAAGTTGAACGACAACCTAACTGGGTTGGAGACAGTTGATCTACAACTAAACAAATCGTGCTGATAAGGGGAAATCAAACTTTTCACTGCACAACTAAGCCTCTATTCCACCACTGACTCAAAAACTTTGGAAACAATACCTAGTTTGGAAACAGGGTCCATAGTTTGAAACATCATTCACGTTGCCACTTTTATATATTGGGGTAATCACAGCATTTTTCCAATCGCCAATAAAGTATCCATCCGAAATAGATTTGCTGTTAATGGCTGAACAAGAGGAGGACATCTTTTGAGCATATCAACTGAAAGACCCAATCAAATAATCCAATTTATGTAGTTGAGTGCTTTACGGAAATGATCTTCTTCCACATCACTTACAGAAACAAGTAGTGCGCCAAAATTAAGGACAGAGTCTGAAATAGTATAAGAGCCATTGACATAGTTAAAAGAAAAAAAATCGGTGTATTAGCATGCTAGTGATTAAAGGAAACCAAGGACGGCAAACTCGATTTGGAATTCAGTGATTTTATAAAGCTCCAAAAAGCTTTGGAGTTATTTTTGATATTAACTTCTTTTTTTTTTATAAACTTCTTGTAAATAAATAATCTTTTTCCACGGCAATCAACATCTTAAGGCAGTACCCAAGGCGAATTCAATACAAGGTGGTCGCAAGAGCACATACACACAAACTCCACATGTTTTGTTTTTGCTTCTGAATGGTGAGAATGTCAGATCAATCAAACATAGAACAATAATTTTGAACAGAGAGAATGCCAAAATAGGAACGAATTTGACAACAAAACTGTTTATTTTTGATTCAGTTGGCCAAAACTATATTTGTAAATATATTTAAATTAAAATTTACATTAGCGACCGCAATTGAAACCTTACTCTTCATAAAGTGCCAGTGCAATATGCGAGTAAATGAACTGCCACAATTAATGCAGCAAAAGCAAATGTAGTTGATTGGCTCAAAGTTATTTTGCTAAAACACTGCTTATGGATTTGATAAATGGTTTTGTATAAAAAAACATCGATTGCACTGCCTTAGTGAATTATCAAAGTGTATACTAAATTCCATAATAGCCGCAGTGCAGTTGGGATTCTCAAATGTTGGAAATGGAAGGGCTTTAGTTAGTAATCGAGCCCTTTTTCCTCCGAGAACCATATCATCACGACGGAAGTGATAGGCGCAAATGACATCTTTACACCTCAACTGCACCCGGCATGATCGGGCCACACTAACCGCTCCGACTCTTCACACCAAGAAAAACGGACCCGTTCCACGCTTTACTATCTTGTCGCATAATACACACTTTCCCATTTTTTCGCGAAATATTTGAATATTTGAATATACATACATATGAATTCAAATCAATTTGAATTTAAAAATATTTTTAAATGAAAATGTAAACAGAAAATGAAGATGTAAACAAAAAACAAACCAGTTGACACTTTCACCATTCAAGGCGAAAAAAGAAGAAGCAATCAGCTGATCGGAAGAAAACACCTTCTATAGATTCGCCTTGGCAGTACCGATATCTTTCAAAGTGAAATATACACCTAGTCGAAATTGAAATTTTTAAAAACCTATTTTTTCGGCTTTTAAGACACTGGTACGATTTCACTGTAATAATTGACACAATTTCCTACCCAGGTCGCATAAATACAACTTTTGAAAACCTTAAATGCCCCATCAAGGTTCTTATTGTACAATTATTGCCGCCAATCATAATCTGGAAGACGGTTTTCAATTGCCTACCGATCCCAAAGTAGTTATCCTTCGTTTTATTTTCAAGTTCACAGTGTTGTTGGTGTTTATGTTTCAAATTTATTACTGAAAATTCAATTATAAGTGAGCGGCCAGTATGCTGATCTGAAAATTTGTAAGCACGGCTAGTAACATTTAATTTTTCTTGCTTGTTCTGCGAATTCTTTAAGCTTAGTGACTTTTAAGCAGTTTAAACTTAGCATGATGGAATTAATTTAAAATTATTTTATTGAAATGATTGTATTTACTTAGTGGTAAGAAACATGGTCTCAGTAACGATTTGCTATTTGAGCTTTTTAACTATGTATATTATGAAACAGTTTTGAAAATATTAGCCTCTCATCTTTTTCCATTGCCACTCGTTTTGTGTGCGTTTCATTTTCGTTTCCCCACAAATTTAAATGCCATAAAAACTACAAATGTGAATGAGTATGTATGTACCAATATATACTGATGAACAGAATTATTGTGAATTTCAGCTCATAGAATTTAATTTCGCCTCCGTCGATTCCAAACAGCCACAGAAGTCAATAAACAAAAATTACCAACAGAAAATCACCAATATCTCCTTTCAAATTTCGTAAACGTTCTGAGAATATAAATGTGTGCATATGTATTTGAGTTTATTTGTTATTAATGCTTGTGATGAAAAATAATTTTCGGAATTATAGCATATAAAAAATTTGTTTCCGTTTCTATTTTTCCATTGAAGTCGATATTTTGGATAATCTGAATTTTGATGATTTCACTGTGTGATTGGCTCATCCTAAAATCCAAACTGATTTATATGTATAATTGTTCATTATTTTCTTGCTGCGATCATTTGGTTTTTATATTTTTGTAAATAAATATCAAAGTAGGTCCACAGAAGATGATAGAGAGATAAACAAGGCGAATCCGCTGTGCATGTTGTTTGTGTAATTTTGCGTGCGCAATATCAAAATCTGAATTCGCCCAGTTTGTTCATGTAATTACTTTGTGCAAACAAAACAACCCATCGAATTTAGAAAGAAGAACAAGCATTCAGCTCATGGGAAGCTATCACCTTATATGAATTCGCCTTGATAAATACTTTATCTTTTTCCGCCAGATATAGTATGTTACATAATTGTGATAGTTGTAAGTATTTATTTTTCTAATTTACCATACTGTGCGATCAAAATTTTTCCTATCTGTAAAATTGCGAAGCACTAATCACGAAAATATATATCGACATTTTTTTCAAAATTTTCTTTTTGTTGCAAATTTTTTGCCATAGCAGCAAAGTGTGTGGGCCAGAAGAGATATAGAATTAAATATCGCGAAGAGTTTTATAAGACATCATTTTTAGTTTTTTAAGTTTTGTTGAGTAAAATAGTACTAAAAATTATTGAAAATAGCAGTGATATTAATATTAGTAGTAGTAGTAATTAGTAGTAGCATTGGTAAAAAAGTAGTAGAAATTAGTAAAAAAATAGTAGTAATTAGAAGTAGCATTGGTAAAAAAGTAGTAGAAATTAGTAAAAAAAAATAGTAGTAATTAGTTGTAGCATTAACAAAAATAGTAGTAGAAAATAATAAAAGTAGTAGCAGAAATTAATGGTAGATACGGTGGTTGACCTAAGCATCCTCAGGATTTTTTTGTGGCAAAATTGATATATGCGTGCAATCGACAGCCCCAATAGAGCCTCCCACAAAAGGATACGACGCCGAAGCAAACATTTCTTTAGCAGATTGGCGTTCCACTTGGGTCATATGTAGGAAACCTCACTTTCTTTTGAAACAATAAATCATTGATTGCATCCGTTACCCGATGAATGCCCGCTTACGGATGACTGGCTCATGGATATTCCTCATTGCTCACCTACGGGTCGTTGATAGCAACCAGTCGTGAAGAATCTAAAAGCCACTTGAACCTACCAATATAAAAGTAAAATTTAAAATTACATACAGGCTTAAAGATTACTCGAGCTGCCAGTTTCCCAGTCAATATTGCTGTTATTCTGGAGCGTCTTAGGACTTCAGTCAAGTCTGGAGTTAACCGATACAGCTTTTGAAACTCTGTTGCATTCAAATGAAAGGAATTTTGCACAACCCGGAGTAAACTTCGATCCACTATTGGAGCGCTTACTTCTTCATTACCTCGTGATAAATAATATGCCAAATATTCAAAGGATATTAATTTCAAGAACTCTTTTATCTTTTGTTTAAGTTAAAATCGCGATTCTTTCCATTCTCGATTGAGTTAACAACATCAGGTTTTTGTCGTTTAATTTTCGATATTCAACTATCCAACGACAACAGCTGATTCGGCGATAGCGAAAATCGTAAACAAAAAATGGGTGCTCAATAGCAACATCGTTAAGATTTTTGTTAAAATGATCTATCCATGCGAATTTCGCTGAAATAATTAAGTGAATGTCCTACTGAGGTGTATTATGTATTTGGTCAGTTTAGTTTAATGTAAAGCGTAACATTAGGGATGCTGAATTTGCTTGTTAGACATAATAAATAAAATTTTTTTATTAAGGAAGCTGCATTTAAAGTCAAAACTTAATTACAACAAATAGGGAAGCTGTGACAGTTCTTATCATAATAAAGTAGAATAAAAATTAAATAAATTGTAGTAAAGATTTTTTGTTAGATTTTGTTGTATATATTACTATATTTTAGTTAGCTGATAAAAGTTTAAGGTTGTCGAGAGCTGGGTTTATAAGGAGGTAGAAACCAACGGGTATAGTATTAGGTATATGTAGATCTATATCTTTTATACTAGTTAAAAAATTTAAATTTTTCTAAAATGTGTTCTATCTTAGTTTCAAGGCTTCTTTTGCAATAAGATCGGCTAATTCGTTGCCTCTATTTTGTGTGTGGCTTGGTACCTAGACCAATTTTATTCTATTTTTTATTTTTTATAAGAACAGCGGCCGCCATAGCCGAGTGTGTAGCGTGTGCGCGCTTCATTCGGTAGGTCCCGGGTTCAAAGCCTGGCCGAGGCAAGTAACATCAAAAATTATACAATAGTTTTTTTCTAATAGCGGTTGCCTCTCGGTAGACAGTGGCAAACCTCCGAGTGTATTTCCGCTATCAAAAAACTTCTCACAAAAAAACTTTCGCCGTTCGGAGTCGGTGTAAAACTGCAGGCCCCTCAATTTGGGTTACAACATCAAGACGCACACCACAAATTGTAGGAGAAGTTCGGACAAAATCGCTCAAGCAGTTATAGCGTGAATTAGGTAAGTAAGTAAGTAGGAAAGTTTCTAATGGCGTCTGCATAAATGCTCTCAGTTTTTAGACTGAAGTGATGGAAGTGAGCTCTGTGGCGGGTGAAATTCGAGCTATAGGAGGGTAACTGCCCAACAAAAGTTTTTTCATCATTGCGTACTACACTAAAACTGACACAATTTTCTATTTTTTTAACCATCTGTGTAGATGAACTTAAATTTTTTTAAAGCCTATTTGTGTGTTCGGTGAAGTATTTATTGTAAATTTCTGGGGCTATTTAATATTTGATAAAGTCGTGTAACGATGTGTCTATGGTGATTGTTGGGACCTGCTATTTGGTAAACTTAGGATAAGGTATTTGCTTATTGTTTATTGGGATATCGCAATGGTTGGCATAGCTAATAATTCTATTTATTACTGACTGGGATATTTTTGAGTCTTTTAGTTTTATTTAGTTTTTATTTTTAACTTGAATAATGTGAACTGATCATTTTGATTGATTTGCATTTTGCATTGCTTTAAAGTGATGAGCTCGCGGCTGATAATTAGTGGAGCAAAGTTGGGTTCGTAGGTTAAGTTATTTATAGCTGTAGTGCGATATGCGCCAATTGAAGCTCTTATGGTCGCATTTAATATGGTTTTTAATTTATTTAATACTGATTTTGGAGAGTCTCCAGCGAGATAAACGCCATAGTTAATTTTCGAAACTATAAGGTAGTTGCAGTTTCGGTTTAAGAGACATTTTATAATATTAAGTCGTTTATTTAATGAAGCTAACACATTTTTGTACATGTACGTTTCAATTATAACTTTTATTGAGTGTGATGCCTAGGATCTTGAGGTTTTCTACAGTATTTATTACCATATTATTATTTAAAAAAAAACTTAATTTACAAGAGCCATTTTTTTAATTCAATATCAATGGGGATTAGTATTCATGAAAACTTCGCAGAAACGCAATGACTTAATCGACAAGACATCAATGCAGCGTGTGAGCTCGTATGTAGTGAGAATTAGGCCACCAAGCGGTCAACCGAATCAACCAAACAATTTGCAGGAGCATTCACACACCAGTATCTGTATGTAGATATGAATGTGTGTGAAATGACCGAAATTGTGTGCTGCCTCTACTCGAAGAGTGCGCTTAGCATGCGAAATAGGAATTTAACGGCAATCACAATTGAAAAATATAGCTGCGCAAAAAAAAACAGCAACAACAATACACTCCAAATAAAATACACACTCAGTATGTAGGATTTTAAAATAAATGGCAAATTGAATTGGAAAACAAGGGGGCACCAAACACAAGCCACACATACAATTTCTAGTAAGGTTAAAAAGTATCTGGCCCGGTTTGATGAGATTTATCGTTGGTACAAAACTTGAATACCATTAAATTACTGGACACATTAAAAAATGTCTAATTATATAATATTTTTGTAAAGATATAGATCCACTTCCCGAACATACGCTATAGACCGGCACTATTTCCCTTTGTCCACCATCGTACGAGGAACAGTGATGATAAATTTGCTATAATTGCATTTTTTTGATAGAATTTGAAACCGAAATGTACTTTGACCTCACATCGGCTGTTTTGGTACAATTTGTATAGAATGTAACGAAGTTTATATTTAGTTTTACTTTTAGTTAAACAGAAATTTTGGGTAAATCGAAAAAATATATTTTCGAAATTGACTGATAAACTTATATTTAGTATATTTAGTCAACCTTAGAAAAGCATAAACTGAATTGAATGAGAAAGTCTGACAATTTGATTTTATAACATTACAACCTTGCCACTTCTTATTTGTCGTTGCAAAAAATCCGAAGGCGAAATGGCCAAAAATTAGTTAAAAAATTACTAAAAAAGAAAATAAAGAATCCGATTATTAAAAACAAAAAAATTCCCCTCCGATTCTGTATAAATATTTTCAGAAAATTTTCCCAACTTATAATTCAGCCTAGAAAGTTTTGCACCTTACTACATATACGCGCACATCAGACCACCTCTGAGCGCATTAGCATACCGGCTGTAAATTGACGAAGTGAAATGAGGGCAGAGAGGTGAACTTCATTGAAACGTGAAACGAAAGTAACGGATTATATCAAAAGCAGGTGCACTCAAGGTGTGTGATTGTAGCTTGAGTGAATCAAAATTAAAATAATTTTTCAGTCACTACCTCAATTGTGGTTGATGGGGGCTTAACAAATGAATGGAATAATTTATTTTGAAAATTTCGATGGTTGCGTGCCTCTGGTGATAACAAATGAAAACACAAACCGATGCGAATGTTTTTTGTTGTTTTGCGTTTTAGATGAGTTGGTATTTGACTATTTATATTCGTATACGCGAAAGGGTAATATTTAGAAATTCGAAAGTAGAGTGGGAGTAGCATAGACTTTGTTAGAGCACACGTGGCTTACCCTATGCATTGATTGTTTGCGATATTCGGCAGCAATATTGAGAAATGACCATCATTGATCAGCTGTGGTTACATGGAATGCGAAAAGAAAAGGATTACGCGTGAAATGCCACACACCGAGGTATCTATGAGGATAGATATGTACTGTAAGCCCTCATGGCTTGTTTATTTATACTGTATGTGCTGATATAAAATTAAAAATTGGAGGTGAGTGCTAACAAATGTGCGCGTTTGATTAATGTGAGAATAATGTAAAAAATATTACCTTTCGAGAATATTTTGCGACGCGTTTTCGTACTTAAATTGTTGATATATTGCTTACTTTAAAAAAGAATAAATTGGACGGATATTTTATTGCTTCTCCTTTGTACAAATGTTTAGACATATGGATAGCTATGTCGAAAAATTCAAAGCACTTTCGCTTAATTTTATAAATAATATTTAAAATGGAATTGGGACTATATTTAGACCCAAGCGCCTTTAGAATAGCCATCTGTCCTCATTACAGCCAGGCACTTGTACAGTAGGTTCTCAGCTATCTCCAGTAAATTTTTTACTAGCAGCTTCGACATTAATAGTTATAAGCAATTCCCTTTTTCTCGGGTGATTTTCAATACGCCAATGTCCTATGAGAACTGCCACCAGTCTTGCCCTTCGGTAAAATATACAATGTCATAGCTAAGTCATATTTGGGCCAAGGCAAGTTTGATATTCCACTTTCGGGCACTGTGCGTTAGATTGATAAAGATGGAATAGGTAACTGGTTCTGTTTAATAATTCTATTGGGGCTGGGATCGACACCTCTTTTAAATTCATTTAATCATTAATCATTAAATTAAAATCAATTGCCTCGTTTCTGGCGTTGTTGCGATGCCCAGGTACCCAAATCAAATCTACTGAGAGCTGGTTACAGACACCAGTTAATAAATTTCGTCATTGATTTACATATTTCATGCTAAAAATGATCCGATGAACTTCGTCTCACCCATAATTTATTTGAGTACAACTTATGATGAAGATTATCAATCACAATGCATCTTGCGAAGTCCTTTATTTATATAACAGTTAAATATAATAAGTCAATGTAAAGCTTTTTGATAAACGCCCTTTTTTTTGGTGCGTAATCGCAGCCGTTTAAAATCGAATGAAAAGCCCATTACAAACTCAAAAATTTATTTAAAATGTTTTTAACATCAGGCCTATTCATTTGTGGCAACCATTCAACAAAATTGTCCAATAAGGCTTTCTCAAAAACTTTTCGTCCGGACCATTCCATACTTCATTCAATTCCATTCAATTTTATATCTTTGATTTTATACCTTTATTGTAATAACTTTTTTATCTCATAAATTTAATATAGTTATTAGAATTTATTTAAAAGTGTTGGCAATCGTCCTCAAATATGTTTTCGAAATTAGGTATCCCTATACCTCACCTTTGGCAGTTTCATAGATATATATATTGTAATAATAATAAATTTATCTTCTCAATCAAATAAAATAATTTTGTTTACCTGGTGGCAACCCTCTTCAAAAAAAGTTTGAAAACAAAAATTTCTTAAACCTCTTTAGTTTGATATTCATATTGCAGTTTTTCATTTATCACACAAATTTAATATAATTAAATTTTTCGAACAGGTGGCAATCCTCTTAAAATATATTTTTACGAAATGAAGTTTCCTTACAACTCTGCACTTTCATATCTCTATTGTAGTAGCTCATTTGCTTTATACAATTTTTGAAACAGTTGACATTCCTCTTCCCAATTATTTTCCAAATTACTAAGCATTCTTAAATATTTTTAAATATTTTGAGTTTCATATCCATATTGTAATATTTCATATGGCTTATCAACATAAGGAAATTAATTTTTTCACAATGGTGACAATTCTCTTCAAACATATTTTCAACTCTCCTTAAAATTATAATTAATTTTACATCAATTTAATTTGAACATAAATTGCCGCCAATATAATTGAAAAATCTCTGTAAGTATCTATTCGTCCAAATTATTTACTATATCCTCCATTAGTCTCCGAAATATATGTATGTACTTATAAACAAAGGCAAACATATAGGATATCAGGGTCTCCGGTCTTGGGGAGTGCCCCGAATTAGATCGAAAGCGTTTCCTTATGAGAATCAGAGGAGGTTTCTAAATGAAGATCAATTCATTCAATTTAATTTGAGATAGTATCATAACAGAATTTGCTCACAGGGAAAAATTACCTATAGGTTTAGCGAAACTGTACAAAACTGTAGTAACTTCGATTCGTTGTATTCAGAGCGAAGAGACTATGGAGCGAAGTTAGAGGAGATTTCATGGTGAGTCAGAGCAATATCTATTATTTTTGAAGGAAGTGAACAATACAGATGAATATAGTAAATATGTACAATTGAAGCAAGCGAAGCAAGTGAAAAACACATAAAAAAGTTTCATGAATAATATAATATTTTAAATTACTATTGGGTGATTCACAAGGGGTCATTATGTATCGAAAATCATAAAGCCATACAATTTTAGATTTCAAAAGTTGTGGTTTTGGATTGTATTGAAACAAATAATTAACTTGTATTTTCTAATTTATGACAATATGACTTATGACACATTATGACACCTGGTCAATCACCCATATGCACTTTTTTCTATATAAATAATACAATACAATATAGTAAGTAGTTTTAAAGTGCAACCTCTTATCTGAACAATTAATAGTAGAGAAGCTATATCTTGTAGATTACCAATCTAGATGATTTTGTCAATAGATTTTATATGTCTGATTAAATCAAAAGCTCACAAAATTTTCAAGGTTTACGCTATCTAAATGGAGAAATTTTCAAACAAACCCTCATATTTGAAATCTGTTATTTGGGAAATATAGGTTAAAGTTACCCGATCTTGAGAATTTTCATTGTACACTTTTCTACTTTTTCTAATCAGTTCCAACAAATTATTAACATTCTATTTACGTTATAAAACTACAAAAATAAATAGGCATGTGTACCAAACTAAAGTCAAATATATGCTGATATTCTGTATGCAGCCAATAGTAGCTGATTGAGATGGTGTTGAGCTTGATTTTGAGACTATTCGGTATTCAGTAAGCCGTATCAAGCCTCTAGTCTCAAAATAAAGTCACTAATTTGTCAGCTAGTCCTGAGCAGGTCACAAACCAAGGAAATTGGGGAAAGCATTGAGCATATGCGAAAATGAAGTAGCACTCGATCAAACTCTTGGTCGTTCGCTATGTTTTGCTTAAATCTGTAAAAAAAAATAGCACTTGATATTCAATAATACAAAAACTATTTTTTAACATTTGCTTATGTAACTTGTTTTTTCATTTTGATCGAATGTGCATGTGGATGTGTAGCTGCATTTATCGATTGTTGATAGTTTTAATTTTTACACAGCTTTTAAATAATCGGTTCACATAAAATGCAGTAAGAAAAATGTCTGAAAGTTAATTTCAATATCAATTTTACGATTACCGTATTGTTTTAATTTTTAAAAAGCAATAATGCTTTTGATCGGGAATTTAAAAGATATGTTGCATGCTATCGATGGAGACAATTTAATTGAGGTTGATTTTGTATCCCCAGCTGATCAGCTGATTGCCTCTACTGCTTTTCACCACAGTCTTTGGTGAAATTTTTGTGTGACTGTTGCTTACCGAATACCGAAATCGTCTCATGTCACAAAAATGTCTCTAATTTAGTAACTTGAGATGAGACTGAATTACTGAATACGGGAAATAGTCTCTAATATTGTGTGACTTGTTATCAAACATAGAGGCGAACGGGGTTCGGCTCATTGGGTATAGTCATATCTCATCTTTTTCATAAAAGGAGCATATAAAGATATCAAACCATAAGTAAGGTATTGTTTTTTTATTAGCACACCTTAGAGTTAACCTGGGCACTAAGTTTCATTCATTTTAATCGAAATTGCTATCTTGGTGGGTAATAGTCTCACATAGGTTAAAATAATAGGTAAAAGTCATATTAAGTAACAATTAGCAATAAAGTAAATTAAAATTTCGCACCTATGAATATATAATTAATTAAAAACGCTTTAAAAAATTCAATTGCATGTTATCGCCTTGGCTTTTTCACCGCCTAAGGCAAGTGAATTTGCGTGCAATGTACAAAAACCCAAGATGGCTACTTGATTGTTTGATGAATGGCTTTATTAAGCTAAAATTTTGTACACACATTTTCACATAAGCATTTTGCCCAACCTTCGCATAGTTTTTAACCTTGAGTGCAATACTTGAATGAGTTGTGCTCGTAATTTGAAAATATTTAAGCACGCAATACCTTCCAAATTATTTCGACATGCTATGTTAATTTGGGGCTGAAACTACAGATCTAACTCAGAAAATTTGAGCGAAGGATTTTCTCAATACTGAAAAAGATGTGCATATAATTTCTCAACATGAAATTCCCAGTAAATAACTAATAATAATGACTGGTGGTATATTTCTTTAAAATCTTTGAAAGAAATATTTCCCACAAAAAGGTAGCTTTAGATCTTCAGTAGGAATATATAAAATATCAGCGCAACAGATTTACCAAAAACTACATGCAAATTCCATCACACGTTACAACTAAAGAATCAGATTCAAACAGTGTTTTTTAATGGGAACTTTAGGTGGATCGGGAAGCTTATACTTACTAGTGTAGTTGAAATAATCCATAATCGATCATTAGGATGTAGGATAGAAAGAATTTCATAGACTATTACTCTGGCGTCTCTTGGGTTTGAACAACACAATATTCTTTCTTTAAAAATTTCTTTCTGATATGAATCGACGCAGTATATTTGGCAACTAGCTTACTTGATTACTCTCCTTCAATTCCAGCTTCTAACCGGCATTTTATAACACCAAATATTAACAGCTATAGAGCAGCATGAAATGCCACTTCGGATCAAATAAGTTTCTTCAGTTGTGGAATCATACCTGACCTCCATTTACGTTCCTACTTCGAGAAATGTTAGCTTTCAGACTTCTTTACAAAATGGAAGTCAGTGATTCGATCCGAGCCGCAGAAGAATTTTTTTACGTTGCACAACAACTCTTCTTACCAAACCTCGCTTTAATGGAGTTCTCGGTTGGTGTAGGGTTTATTTCATCATTGGTCTCGAACCAATGACCGACTTAGTACGATATGAGCGAATCCAGTTATTACATCACCAGTACTTATGGCTCTAATAAAAAAAACTATATAAATGACCCTATGTTCATAGTATAATACTTTCACAAGCACCTCAGCGCAACAAAAAAATTTTTTTTTATGAATTCACCTTGCTATCACCTTATATGAATTCGCCGTAGTTCTTGTTAATACTTACATTTCAATTATGCAAAATGTGACTAAATTTAGACCGATTTGTTTTTTCTTAATCTTTTAATGTTTTGCCATGCCACCTTGTGCGTCTTTTACACTCTGCACTCTCTTGGGCTTAGAATCATACAAATTATTTGAATATTCAAGCGTAATTTCCGCATATCATACTTTTTCTATGAGTTTTCGCAGCTCCACCTTCGATTTAGGCATGTTTTATCGCCCATATTAGCCCAAACTTTTTCTACAGGATTCAGGTCCTGAAAAATTGGATATGGTTCCTTTTCTGCTAAGGACTCCAATCTGGTTACAACCCCATTGAATACAATAGATTCGTACTTTTTGACATTTACTATACCTTTTATTATAATTAGGGACTCCGGTTTGTATTTTGCCCCATACTATGTTACAGGAAGTATGCCTTACAGTAGGAAGTATGTAGTTTTCCGCAAATCATTCACCAGTTTCAAGTAAAATTTGGTTTCGTCAGAAGATATGACACGTCCTCATTCAGATTGAGTGCATTTGACTTTAATTTTAGCCCAGTTGTACCGTTGTTCTTTCATTTTTGCAGATAAATGGAGGTTGTTTGCAGACTTCCTAGCCGGCATAACCATCTCGTTTAACCGGTATTGAACAATTCGGTTCGTAATATCCATTTTAAGCGATTGCTGCACCTCTGTTTTTATCTCGGCAGCATTTTTAGAATGCTTTTGAAGGCTTCTTCTTAAAATAGCCTGGTATATCCAGATCCTTCTTTACTCTTCATGGTATTTTTTTAAATAACGACGCTCTGAAGTTTCATTGAGATTTAAATCTGCTGCCATTTTACGAACAAGGACATTTCGTTCAACCAATATAAGAATTACGGCCTTGAGATACAGTCCACTTTATTTTCTTAGACATGATTTTTCTCTACTATCCGAAAGGCGCGTACTCGATGGGCTAAAAATAGTTAGAAAAAACCTCCTCAGCGCCATTCAACTCTTTTCATTAGACATTTCAATAGTACAAATCGCTTCTTATAATTTCGATTATTTAAACTATCTTACTGTTGAATTATAAAATTAAATTATATGCGGTGCAGTGTTTGGCTCTGTTGGTCGCTCAATTTGTGGTATAGAAGTTGTTATAACTCTTATTGGCAACGGAGAAATTATTTCTCCTACATTACCGTTAACAGCCAACGTAAGAAATAAACATTGGCATTTATTATTCATATCGGCGAAATTAAAAATATATATCACCTAATAATTGTTAAGTTATTTTTGAAACGGAATAAATATTTATCATAGATTTTGAAACATTTTTGTTGAATTTCAGAATTCAGTTAATATTTTCAATTTGTAAATTCGAAATATATAATTGTTATCATTTACTACTCGCTAAAACCGATTTTACATTATTGATCGACGTTGAAAATGCATTCAATTCAATAATTTTGTACCTTAATTACACTCTGTTTTCGGGTTTTGAAGCTAGTCCTTTCAGATTGCCTGTGACCAGATGGCTTGGGTTTCCGTCTATTCCGACTGCCTCAATGTGTTTAACAGTGCGCCCTGGTTGGTTACCAGTAGTGCGATTCACTAACTTATTTTAAAGATATTCGTTTGGCTAACTCAACTTAACCAAAATTTTAGCGACCCTGCTATTCAGTAGCCATTTTTTTAACGATTTTCGCATTCGCCGAATCAGCTGTTGATGTTAGCTAGTCGATGACCGACAACTAAACGACAAAAAATTTTATGTTGTTAACTCAATCGAGAAAAGTGAAATTCGTGATTTCAATTTAAATAAAAGAAAAATTTTAAATTCAGAGATTTGTTTTCTTGTAATTAAAAAAGGAACATTAAATAATGTCGTTTAAATATTTGACATATGATTTATCACGAGGTGATGAAGAAGTAAGCGCTCCAACAGTGGATCGACGTTTACTCCGAGATGTGGACAATCCCTTTCATCTAAATGCAACAGACTTTCAAACACTGCGTCGTCTCCCTTTGTGGGAGGCTGTATTGGAGCCGTCAATTCCACGCACATATCAATTTTGCCACCAAGGAATCATGAGGAGGCTTATGCCAACCACTACATCTACTATTCAATTAATATGCAAATGGTAAAAGCAAACTTTTACAAGGATCCATGTATAAAAACAGAAATATAGTTTAGTTTTAATATATGTATAGATAAATGATTATAATTAAATAAAATTAAATATACATATGTATGTAAATCCTAAATACGCTGGAGCACAACGCGAAGTTTGAAAACGATAACCATGGCATATTTGCAGGTTATTCCGCATATTCCTTGGAGTCAAGTTGATGACTATTCTAACAAAACACTCATAGAAGAGTCCGGAATTCTGCTACAATGGATCATTGCAATATACATATATAAAGAATTTTAAGTGTTTGTAGTTTGAAACAAACTAATATCTATTTCACTTTAATGAAATATAACAAAATCGCTCAAATTTATATTTGGCAGCAGGCATTCGTTTGTTTTTTTTCTATTCCTCTTTGTGCTTTTCGCTTATTTTGGCATTTAGTTTGACTGAGATGCCACTCTTTATCACTTTGAATAAATACAACGAAACAGCTGTTAAGTGTCGTTAAGAATAAGTTAGTGAATCGCACAATCGTTAGTGCAAACGGCAAATATTGCCGCTAAAAATAACAATTGTCGTACCGTTTAAAGTTAGTGAATCGCACTACAGGTGTCATAATGCAGGACTATTTTGGCTTAGATGCAAACGTGACAGAATCGTCGAGACGTAAGGCAAGAAAAAGAGAATGACTCCCAGTAGATTGAATTTTCGAACCTAGAGTTTAGCGATCAAACTACCTCCCAATCAAACACTTGGAGGTGGTAGCGGAGACTTAGCAGCTAGTCGGTCGGAGGTGTGGTTCGCGTTCAAGTGGCACACTAACACTTTTAAGGTGGATGGCTTTTGACGCTTCCTCGGGCGTAAAAAAATACCTAACGAGTAGAGTAGCGAGGCAGTAACTCGGCCGAATGTTCATTACAACTAAACTCTTTGGCAGTCGCTAATTACTGATTTTGTGTGTAATACACAATTTTCTTAGCCAAGTGTAGGAATGAAACGATGCGAAGAAATACAAGTACATACTCGATACATTTCGTTCGATACAAAGTAATTTTGGTATCGATAATTTTGAACCAAGTACATACTGCGTAGGTATCGAAAAAAATAATTGTATCGAAACTAGATGCAAAAACAAATTTTACTTCGGAACTGGTTTTCCCATTGGTTTAATGCTATGTAAAGTAATAGTTTTATTATTCTTCGCGCTGGAATATTAGCGGACAATATTAAAGGTTAGGGAGACTACCTCTAATTGAAGAAAATTTGTGAAGGAAGAAAAAGAGTGAGACAAAAAAATTCTTAGTTAAAAGTACTTATATAATACTTAACGTAACCTAGAAAATTTAAACAAGTTCTTCGTATCTAGTTTGGAGAAAATAATAACATTATTCTAGTTTGCGGTATCTAGTTACTGGAAAATTAAACGCTGCTTAATTACTTTTGGAAATATCAATTCTTTATAATCTAACCTTTATAATTTTCTCATACCTCAAAGAAATTATTTTTGTTTTCGTTTTATTTTAGTTTTTTATGCCACTATTTGAACTTAAGTTTTCGACTAAAAACTGATAAAGATGATTAGAATATAATAGCGTTCATATATGAGAGACAATTGCAAATTAAAATGTAATTTAGTTCATACGGTATACCTGCATAGATAAAACTATCGATACGAGTAGTTATCGATACTTTCGATACCTTATTTTTCAGGTATCGATACTCTCTGTTGATATTACTTTCGAGTACAAGTATCGATAACTGTATGGTATCGTTTCACCTCTAGCCCAGTGTTACCTTGTTGTCTGGTCACTCTATTCGTTACTATGGTACCTAAATTGCGACGTCAGGCGCCACCTTGCGGCAGCGCGCGTCGCTCCCAAATAACCGCGACCTTTTCTCATTTTCTCGAAGATCATTGTTGAAGTTTTAGTTTATTTGCCTTTTAATTTCTCTCATTTTCGTTCTCTTCTTTCTCTCTTCTCACCTAACGCGCTGTCAAAATTGAAAATTCCATTTGCTCGATGCTAGCCCCGCGTTATTGTGAAATGCTCGATGCACATTTTATGGGCATGTGAAAGTTTGACAGTTAGTTGACGGTTGACGCAACAAATTAGGTATACACCTTAGGTGTATAATGTTAGGTTTATTACAGATTTCGATTTTTTTTAGTAGGTTTACTGGTTTTCGGATCTCGGTAGTACTTTCCATGCTTAGCAACTGTATTTTTAAGTTTAGGTTTAAAAACATTACTCATCAAAGTTAGATCGACTAACTTCATTCTATCTCAGGGAAACTTGCTTTCTATGCCAGCTAGCTTTTAACCCATTTTGTGGATCTGAGTATGGACTGGAGAAAAAACATTTCTCATTTCAACAATTATTATGCATAAATATTTTTAGTGCTCGACTTGTGAAAAACTGAAAATCCCCAAACCCAAACAAAAAAAAAATAGAAAGTTCAAAGAAATTGCAGAAATTCGGGAATCGCTTTGACCGTTCAACCATAAAAATGATCAAAAGTGAAAAACTACGTGAAAACGGTATAAAGCACAGTTGCAAAAATTCTCGCACCTTTGCGTTCAATTCAGTGGAAAAAGGATTTGCTGCGGTCTGGCTGTAGTAACCGAAAGGTTACGCTCAAAAGATTTTAGCATTGATACACTTACAAATTTTACAAACAGAGAATTATGTACACTTCCTTCGCATTTCGTGACCGCATCAATGTACGTGTGTAGTATATTACGGATGCTCTAAGGATGTATATTCGCGACCACAACAGCTGTGGTGGGGACATCTGCGCCGGTTGTCGTCGTCATGTCAATGCAATTTGTTGCGGTTGCACTAATAATGCTTTTAATGTGCACTACGACTAACAAAGCTTTTAGCTAGCCACAAATGCAACGCGTAAATTTTGGTTCGACTTAAGGGAAAATGGTTAGAAAGCGTTAAGCGATATGATTGCAATTTAATATATAAAAAAGTATCGTAAACGTTAAAACCAAGATGGAGTGTGTGTAGCAATGTGTGTTCGAATATATTAAACGCTTAACTCATTTCCCAAATTCTACGTTTTTATTTGGATTTTCATATATTGCATTCAAGCGTATTTATTTTTAAAATATATTTACACATCTAATAGTGTACGCAACGCCCATTATACTAATCGCGCATTTATATTAATTTTGATATAAAAATTTAGTTTTAACAAAGTAAATTTTAGGCAAACAATAATCTTTGGAATATTTCCTATCTTTACAGCTAAAAATAATTTGTAGAAATCAGCGTCAACCATAATTCCTTCGAGTGTTATAACTTCTTTTCAAGTAAGTACAAGTTTACGATATAATGGCAGATATTATTAAAATAATTATTAATTAATACTTTTAAAATTTTCATAAGGAAAATTGAAAAAATTTTTTTATGGGGAGGAATTTACTTTTATAAAATTATTTTATTTATAATTATATATTATTTATTAATACTATAAAAATTTAATAATATAGTATATAATAAATAATTTATATTTTTTAAAATTTTAACTTAAATATAGTAAAGTGTTATTTTAGCTTAAAATTTTGTTATTGATTTATTTTATATGTAAATTTTTGTATGAAATTTTATTTATTTAAATAGTAAATAAATTTTATTATAATATTAGTAATTAATTTTATAAATCAAGGAAACTTGGAAGTAGTAATTTCATTAAGTATTGGCTAAATTTGTGCCAGCAGCCGCGGTTACACAAATAATACAAATAAAATTTGTTCAGTGTGAGTTAAATTTTGTAATTGTAAAATATATTTAAATTTATTAAGTGAAATTTTAAATTTATACATTTTTATTTAAATAATATTGAAGCTTTTAAATTTTATTAATAAACTAGGATTAGATACCCTATTATTTAATATGTAAATTAAATCCACTAAGGTAGTATTAGTTATGTTCTTGATTTTGTAAATTATAATATTAATTTTTGAGCTCAAGGCCAGTATAAGGAAAGTATTTTTGGAAAAAAGACAACAACAGTCAGGAGTGGTAGAAATTACAGTTATTTCCACCACCGCATATCTTCATCAGATTTCTTTCATGACTCCACCGGCACTCGAACCCACAACCTACGACTTGCTGAACAAGTACGTAGCGAATGGACCACAGTCGGCTTGTGAGCTGCTGTTGCTTTTTACCACTTTCTGTCTGCAGCTATTACAGTGAATGTGCGGTTATTGTTGTTGGCGAACACAAAATCTATTTATTTTTTTTTTATACTTTCCTTATACTGGCCTTGAGCTCAAGAATTATTATTGTCGTTTAATAAAATCAGACCAAAAAATAATATATGAGTATTTTGTAAATTATAATAAATGGATGACACTGTGCTACAAAAAAAAAAGACTTTTAAAGTAACATGGTACTAGAGGCTTACGCCGAGTGCTTTCGCTCCGGCGGCGGCGTCGAGCCGGCTTTCTTTAGGTTTTATTTTACTACAACCGAATGATCAACAGAAAATATGAAAAATACATGTGCACCAAAACCAAGATTAGCTGACAAATCTGTAGATGGGACAGTGGTAATTTTTTTTTCATTTCAAACGATATTCATAATTTGCTTTTTATCATGGAAATAATTTTAGATTGCACCAAACATTATGGTACGCCGAACCACATCATGTTCATGTTTTCGAGCATTTGGAAATTTCAAGTGCCTAAAAAATTGCATTGAATTTGAGAATATGAAAAAATTAGCAAAAATTTGTATTCTAGGCGGAAAGTCTTCTTTAATTTTACCCATGTATAACAATTTACATATTACAAAAGCGCAATCATTTACCTTTCCAGAACCGTTTGGAAATTGTATATCAGTTTAATAGGCGTCAATTTAAAAAATTCCAAATGCTCGAAAACACGGAAGCTCAGTTGGGAAAAAGTTGTATTATATTTGAACACCAGATTTGCGTAGAAGAAGTATCTAATTTTTAATACAAACACGTTGATACCTGTACTTAGTTTTCAAATATTTCTTTAAGGTTACCACCTAGTTAAAAAAGTGTTTTTATACTAATCCTCGACTGCTAAACATGAAAATGGGTTTCATTTTTTTCTCATGAAGCGTTTTTGAGTCACAAACATATCCCCCAGGTTATTTTACAGTTATTGACGAATTAAGATAGTACTTTTTGAGTTACAAGCGTTTAAAAGAAAAAAAAAAATGTGGGTATTTTCGAAAATTTATCATTTTTATTTAATCTTTTTAGTTGACAAACTTCAAACTTTGTGGCAAAATTATAAAAACTGTTTTAGTGAAAGGCTATTTTATTACGAAAATGTCGATCGTAAGAAGAAGTACGTCGGATAGAAAACGTAGAAATTACTACAAATTAAAGAAAGAGCGGCCAAATTGAAATATTTTTTACATTCACTTTTTCAGTTGAAAATCTGCAAAAAAACTCCTTCATTTCACTCGGGAACAGCCAAAGAACACATTTAATATTATAACACATTTTATATGAATTTTGCTCCGCTGATTTTGAAATTGGTGTTCAACTTTTTACATAGGTTGACGCTGCAGCTTAATTTCATAATACAAATTTGAACGGTAAGCTGAAACTTTAACATGACCAATTATGGGTTATTATTTTACGATTTTCGGTTGATTAATTAACTATTGTTTTCAGGACTTTTGAATTTAAAAAAAAATGTAGAATTATCTATTCCATTATTATATGAATAGTTTATTATATGAACATAAAAATTAATAGAGCTGCAATTTTAATATTGCTCTGGTCAGAAATCCTTTTCAAACCCTTTTTTTCAGTAGGGTCTTTACTTTTATTTTGGAAGTGGTGATGCTCCTGAAGTTCTAGGAAACTTTCTCTATGTTTCCCTATCAAATGGTTACTCAAGTTTTCTTAATGGTCTGCAACAAACTTGAAGCCGCAGAACTTGCCGAGTAGAAACGCGAGTGGCTTTTGTCAACGGCACGACATATTTTTTGATATTTTTTTTTTCGATTAACTAGTTAAATTTTTTTAACGAAACGATATTTTTTTTAAATATTTTTTTATAATAGTTAAGCGAAACAAATTTTTTTTCTGGTAATTTTTTTCGATAGTTTAGAAAATATTTTTTAAGTGAAACTTCTTTGCGTTCGTTGGACTGTAATTCCAATATCGAATGAAATGAAAAAGCGACAAGAAAAGGGTGGGGATGGCGCGCGTGGTGGGGCAGTCGGACGGAAGGAGAATTAATTTCTACCACCCTTTTTTACTAATTTTTACCTCTATTTTTAATAATTTCTACCACTAGTTTTACCAATTTCTACCACTCGTTTTACTAATTTCTACCACTATTTTTACTAATTTTCACCACTATTTTTAATAATTTCTACCACTAGTTTTACCAATTTCTACCACTATTTTTTACTAATTTCTACCACTATTTTACTACTTTCAGCCACTATTTTTTACCAGTTTCTGCCACTATTTTTACTAGTTTCCAACACTAATTTTATAAATTTCTACCACAATTTTTACTTATTTCTACCACTATTTTTACTAACGTTACTACTCATTTCTACCACTATTTTTACTAAATTCTACCACTACTTTTACTAATGCTGCTACTCATTTCTACCACTATTTTTACTAATTTCTACCACTATTTTTACTAACGTTACTACTCATTTCTACCACTATTTTGTTACGTTTCCAATAAATTCTACCACTATTTTCACTAATGCTACTACTAATTTCTACCACTATTTTTACTAATTTCTACTACTATTTTTAGTATAGCTGCTACTAATTTCTACCACTATTTTGTAATATTTTTACTAAATTCAACCATTATTTTCACTAATGCTACTACTAATTTCTACCACTATTTCTCCTTTTTTAATTACACAGAAGTTTTATTTCTGGTTCGCTCACTTAGGTGCACGCATGTTTTTTTTTTGAGGATTTAACATTGAAATTATTAATAAACGAATATGAAATAATAAGCGAATATATCAAATAATTATATTCCATTAGTTGCAGGAAATATTTGGTTAATGCCTAATGGTTTCCCAATGTTGGTTATTTCGAATTTGGTTATTAAGTATTTTTTTTTTGAATACACGTGTTAAAAACAAATTTGGCCTTTTCCAGATTTTGATTGGGTATTTGTTTTTTTTTTAATAAGTGACAATCGTGGAATGACTTATTTCTTGGGTAACCATTGATCGATTTAACATCTTTAGATTATTTTTTGCTTTTATGGTTTTTGCAAGATATGGACTTCATGTTTGGAAATTTAACTTCTGGATGCCCGAAATTATTGTATCCAATAATGTAAACCTTATGTACGGAAATATATAATCCCATTATTTTATTTCAATTTGAAGTTCTGCACCCCTAAAACACACTTCTTATTCTAGCGTAATTTTTCTCTAGCCTCCATTTTATTTTAGCAACTTGTTTTATATTTTAGTTGGTTTTTGTGATGAAGTTTCTCACCCTTGAAAACCACTGACTGTTCTTAAATTTTAACAAGCTTATAAGTTTTTTTTTGTTTTGGGTATTGTTACGTTCTATGCAAAAAAAAAGCTGCATGCGCAGAAATCAAATATATTTGCCTAACCTTAGTCTGGCGATTAGCAAATCCAATAGGGGCAAATTGGTGCAAAATGACATTTGGCAAAATTTTCAATAAAAAGAGATTTCGTTATAAAGCCACACACAATACGCATTCACGCAAATTTTATATAACTTTTTTCTTCCAACCCATAAATATTCAATATTCAATATTTGTATTGTGTCCCTTCGATGACCAAAACGATAACTACTATGTAGTTTTTGAAGTAATCCGCACATGCTCCCAAAGTGCAAAGGCTGATGCGTAGATATAAAATAGGTATAATATTGATCGCTTGCTTATCTGCTGCAAAGAAGAAAAAACAATGAATGCATATACAAAAGGGTCAAAGGCAATTGTTGCTCCTATTTTATGACTAAATTGGTTTAAGTAGGCTCAATGGCCGGACAAATTGGTACATACACAAAAAAAAAACTACAAAATTGTGTCCGTAGCAACAGAGCTGATGAGTGGGTTATTAGATAGACGCAATGCGACAGACTTTTATGCCTTTTATTCATCGCCTTTGGAGATTTGTTTAGCTACATTTTATGTGCATATATTGATTATTTGAATAAAGGCTTTATTGCATAAGTTTTCGTATTTTTCATGAGTGGGCCCATGTGTATTTATTGCGGGCATGAGAGGCATAATCGCCGCCTATATTGATTATACTTAGATGAGAGAAAAAAAAAGATTTGATGAATAAAAAATATAAGCTTTTTTATGAAAAATATATTTCCAGTCGTTTTTTGATCCTTGTAGCTTGAAATAACTAAAAGGGCATTGCTTTTGTTATTAGCACCGTCATTATAGTAAATCAAAGCCATTATACCCGTAGGCAGCAACTACTTAATAGTTTTTTAGGGTTGAAAGGTCCCTCTGGCTTTGGGAGGGGGTCATTTAATTGGATATTTGATACACCTAAAAATGGTAATTATTTCCTTACAAATCTCGTCTAAAAAGCATTCAATATTGTCATTGCCAATATGTACTTTCGTTTTCGATATTTCAGTATAAGTAGGTAGGCAGGTAGGCCATAAATAGAAGACCCATTGTGCTACCACAAAAATTTAAACTAACCGAAGAAATATTGTCACTTACTAAATCATTTTGCCTCGCTTAGGAATCTCATCAGGCAATTAACCTCGGTGCTTGAAACCTCACTAAGGTCATCTAGAAACGATGATCCCAGATACCGCAGCCTAAGCCACTTACACTTACTTACTCATAATTTTTGCAGCTCTTGCAGCATCTTCGGAAAGGTACGTCTAGTCTTTCGGCATGTCTTCCTATTAGACAATGCCCGGTTAGAGCTCCGACTACGTTAGAAATATCTCCTCTTTTTAGAGAGTTTCCGGTCTCATTTAGACCACGTATTTGAGGTTCGACAAGTCTTATTTTGACTCCGTCTATAGTTATAAGAGGGAAATGACATACCAATGCGTTCTTTATCGTGGAGAATCTACTTGGTCGTGCGTTGTCTTGCAAGTTCGTCTGCCATGTAGTTTCCCTCTATGTTCCTGTGACCACGGACCCAAATAAGGTACAGTCTATTCTGCTTGGGCATCTCCTGTAGGGCAAGGTGCCAGTCCACCGCGATGTTGGAGTTAAACGTGAAAGAACTCAGAGCTTTGATTGCAGCCTTCCATAATAGCTGCGACCTCAGCCTGGAAAACGCTGCAGTGATCTGGTAACCAAAAGGACATTTTCAGGGGAGAGTTTTGCGGGAAGACGCCAACTTCGCCAACTTACCACCGAGTTTTGAGCCATCTATTTAGTTGGCAATACTCCTCCATAATTGGAATTTTGTAATAATTATTTTTAGCAACCGATTTCGGAGCACATCGATCCGTGATGCTCGGAATAAAGCAAAACTTGCTTAATATACGAGAGGAGCCCTGGGCTCGGGATACCACTGGGGTATTTATCTTAATCGTAGAACAATCATCGCTGTCATCTGTTGTCCTACCAAATCCAATTACAAGAGATCAAAAATATCGTTCAAAGTCTCATTAGAGGTGCTTATACAGATCATAAATATATGTTGTAAAAATGATTTAGAATAAATTACAGCCGGGAGGCCCAACTTTCGACCACTTTTTGCAGCAATTGTCAGTCGTCTTGGGCTCATCTGCGTAGACAAGCGAATTCACATAACCCCATAAAAACAGTCCAGCAGTGCTAAATAGCACAATCTTGGAGGCCACTCGACTGGCCCACGACGTGAGATAATGCGCTCATTAAAATTTTTCTTCAATAAATTTATTGTTTCGTTGCCTGTATGGCATGTGGCGCAGTGTTGATGGAACCAAAGGTCGCCCACATTAACATTTCCCAATTCAGACAAAAGTCATTAATCATTGCTCTATAGCATTCTACATTTGAAGAAATATGGCTTAATGATTTCCTCTTCCCATTGAGCACACCAAATAGTGACAATTTGAGAATATAACGGTGTCTCAGCAATAGCTTATGGATAACACTGCGTAACAACAATTTAAAAAAAACCTGCGGTCGTGAGTTTGTTAATAGTTTTTAGTAACATTAGTAACAGGCTTACGAATTGTGTTTTTACTTTTTTTGGATTGGCTCTAGTTCTTGAGATAAACGAAACTTAAGAAATTAATGAAAAAAAATTATATGACCTAGTTCCAGTTGTATTAATTTAATTATCGACCGCGTGACTTGTAAATGCAACTTGTAATTGGGCCAACAAAGTGGGTATACTAAATACCCCTGTTTTATGTATATCTTTATGGGACAGTCGTGCAAGAAATGAACATTGGATTAGAAAGGACTGGCCGGTGAGAGAAAATATGGAGGTAGGAACAGCAAATGCGGTTCATGACCAACTGATAAGCCGAGAAAAAATCATTCTTCCACCACTTCACATCAAGCTTGGGCTAATGAAACAGTTCATCAAAGCCCTTGACTGTTTCGAATATGTATGCAAAAAATTTCAAGTCCTTAGTATGGAAAAATTAAAAGCAGGAGTCTTCAATGGTCTTCAAATTCGTACCCTTCTAAAAGACACTGAATTCTTAAACCATATGTCACAAATTGAATCTGAAGCCTGGCTAAGTTTTGTTAATGTAGTCAAAAATTTTTTGGGAAATCATAAATCACCAGACTATACAAAACTAGTTGCTGATATGCTTCCCAATTTTCGCAAACTAGGAGCTAAAATGAACATTAAATTACATTATTTACATAGTCATTTGGACAAATTCGTGGACAACCAAGGCGATTATAGTGAGGAACAAGGTGAACGGTTCCACCAGGACATAAAAATAATGGAAGAAAGATACCAAGGTCGATGGGACGACCACATGATGGCATACTGCTGCTGGAACTTAATACGGGATTGTCCTGAGCAACGACATCATAGGAAGTCCTACAGAAAAAGTTTTTTGTAATTTTTTTTAAAATTAATTAATGAAAAGAATATATTTTTTTTATTTTTGTATTATTTTTATACAGGCGCGCTATAAAAATATAATTTAAAAATCATGGAGTGGTACAATTTTTTTTATCACATTATCATTTGTATTTTATTTGTAAGAAAGTGTTACAAATGATCAATTAATATTTAATCTATTACTTTTCCCCAACGAAACGTAATGTCACGTATTTCCAACAATTCCCTACCCAAATAATAATCAATGCACTCGAGGATAATAATAATGATAGCAGTTTGGTATGTTTTCAGATAATTCTTATGCTACTCTTTTTTATGGTCGAAATTAGGAAACAAAAAAAATACTTGCCCATTACTTGATATTTCCTGGCCTGTCAGAGATTTGGATTAAATAGATCACGCACGGTTACATCTTCGGCCACCTCGTCAGTTTAAGAGCTCATCGGATATTATTTGATTAATAAAATTATATTTCTATACCTCCCCCTTGAGTATACATAACTCCCTAATCAAAATAATGACTAAGCCAAAATATTTTGGTTATGGATTTTCTCCTTTACACTTTTTCTAACAACGAAATACATGAGAAATATTTACACCTTAACACAGTCAGTGATTTTCTTGGCTTTGATTCAATTGCTGTACGTGCGAGTATAAAAATCATAGCCTCATAAATTTTTTGTGGTCATTTTACCACCAATTAAACCTGCCGTTTTCATCTCAATGAGCAATGTGCCTGCGCTTAGAGCTTTCAGATTTTACTTTTAATTAACAAAGGTGGAAAAATGTTGAAGAAAAAGGGTTGAGAAAAGCGTGCTGCAAGTATATTAAAAAATAGAATAATAATAAAGTAAAATACAATATAACAAATTCTGATATTCATAATATTTTTGTGGGACAATAGCACATGTATAAAATTTTTTCAAATTTACAATTTTTTCTAAGAAAGCGATACTTTTTTTATTTACATTCTGTGACAATATTTAATGACAGCTAAATTCGGTTTTCAACTATTTTAAAAGTCCACTTTCAATTGCTAATTTTTATAGGATTCCGGTCAGCAGTTTGGACCTGAAAAGGTAACAACATACTAATACTATATTATTAATTGGATATACAAAATGAAGGATTGCAATTATAATCTAATATGTTTATATAAATATGCGTTGTTTGCTACGTTTCCTTATACTGCCAAAAGCAGCGATGAATTTAAAAATGTCCCGTAGTCATAGTAAAATTGAAGACGACTCCAAAGTTATTTTTTTGACATAATTTTCAATCGATATCTCTCAAAAATAACTGCAGCTAACTTAAGGGTAAACTTTATCTCGAATATGACTAATGGACATTTTTAGTAAATTAAGGCTTATTACTCGATTTAAACTAAGTCGAACAATCTACATGTTTTTTCTGGAAATCTAGATTTAAGAGCTGTCTGAAAGATATTTGCAATATTTTTTGGCAAATATAATAAACGTGCACAGTGAGAAATCATTTCTAGATCCATTTTTCTTAAATTAATTCTCGTCGCACCCTCATTCATCAAAACCGGATTAAAAAAAGAGATTTGCTGCATACCCCGTCCCTAGCGCCTCCCAGTAGATCTATGTCATAACTACTATCATCAATATCAGACCGTAAATACGGATTTGCCAAATAACTCGCTTCTAGTGTATATATTTTCAATAAAAGTATTTTTATTGCACTGTATCTCCCTAATATCATCAATATCGGACCCTAAAGGCAGGCTTTCTGAATATCTCGGCTCATGCATCACCTAACGGATTAGGTCCGTGCCACTGATCTAAGGAACATACTGCCCAAATATTACTGACATCCGTTCATCGGTTCTTGAGCCAAGCTGTAACAAAGAAAACTGCCATAGAAAGTAAGCAAATTTATTTGATTGATTTGGTACGAAAAAGCGTTGTTTTTAGTTACCAGTTCTATTGAGGTTAGACACACATTTGAAATTTTTTTCATGGATCTGGAGACTTCCTATTCACTAGTAGAGTGTTGTCTCGTGACCTTGAAAAGTCCCCCTGTTGCCGCGAAAGAAGTTCCACTTTAAAAAATTACCTTTCATGTGACACTTAATTAAATTGTGCCTGCGAATCTTATTTACATAATTCTAATAAATAATTCTATTTCATTTTATATCACTTCACTTCGTTTCTTTCCATCTTCGCTCATTTTCACATAACACTTTCTTACATTTACCAAGATATGTACATTAGACCGTATTGCTATGTAAAGAATTAAAAAAATGTTGAAAATGTGGTTTGGTTTGAACATTTACCTTGTGAGGATTTTATGCAAGGAAAAAGTTTTAACATCCTGCTAAATTGGGTTGTTTTCCCATTAAACTATAATTGTATGAGCCAAGGCCAGTTTTTTCCCTTAAATTTCTATATTATTTAGATCTTCGAAATTTATTAATGATATATATTATAATCGAAAAGAAATTAACCAGCGGCAGATATCGGCTATAGAAATCATTTACCTATCATATAAAACTCAGTTTTTATACAAGCTTTTTCGAGACATATTAATACAAAAATAAGCTCCATGGAAAATTATACATATAATTTTAAACAAATGCATATTTAATAATAAATAAATGTGCCTTTGGTTAACACTTTAGCAACTACATATACTATATGTGAATATCATTCATAAAAATCGAAGATCAAATAGAGAATTTATAAGGGATACCCCAATTCAGGGCTATTCATTATTTTTTCGGTATATACTTCGCTGAGAGTCAGCTTGATTTTTAACGATATTTAAAATATGTTGCGCTTTTTATAATAATTACATAAAACAGCTCTTAACCTATCGGCCATATAATTAACATAGCTTCGTTTTTCATAAAAAAAAAAATTTGTTTATTTTAGTGAAATTGATATTTTGTTGGAAACCCCTTATTTCGAATCACTGCTTCACACCTACGGGGTATTGACTCGATTAACTTCTCACACACAGAGGTTGGAATCTGAGCCTTTGCCATTAGATCGGCGAAACTTCCTATTTTGTGCAATCGAACTTTTTTCTTTAAGTGGTCACAGAGATCCCCAATGGGGTTCACATCGGGACTACATGAAGGCCAGTCAAAAAATTTTATCAAATTTTCTTCCAACCACTGTTTTGATGCTCGTGCGGTTCGTGCCGGATCGTTGTCCTATTGAAAGACCTAAGTAACGTGGATGCTTTCAACGCAAAGAGGAAACATTACATCGCTCATTAATGAAATATATTGATGCTGATCCGTACAGTCCCCAATTTTTATAATAGTCCCCCTCATATTACCCCCCTGTAGGCCGGACATACTTCGGGTCATACGCTTTCCATGCGGGACGCCGAACGTAAGATGTTCCATCGGGTCGAAAGTCAATTTATTTTTCTTTCTCTGTAAAAACTACTTTTTTCCATTATCTAATAGACCAATCGCGATGTTTGATGGCAAAATCCAATATTTTCTTGCGATTTCGTTCCGATAGCAAGGGTTTCTTCCGAGAAAACCTTCCAAATAAACCTTTTTCACTCAAACGCCTCTTAACTGTTTCTTGTTTCTACCGATGGAGAAGCCTTGTTTTCGCCAAAAACACTAACACGATTTTCATTTGCTGATTTTTTTTTTGGGGAATTTATTTTATATTCATGTCATATGAGGTCATCTTCCCTAATCGACGTTATTCGGGATCTTTGCTTTCGTGGAACTTTTTTGGCGGTTCTATTTCTCCTGAAATAGTGTACAGCTTTGAAAAGCATCCTTTTTGAAAGTTTTCGCGATTTCGTCATACGATTTTTCGTCGTTGCGATATTTGACTACTATGGCTCCCATAGTTTCGTCGCAGGATTAATTTTTAGCCATTGTACTCAAACTCTAAAATACGCTAGAATACAACAAATTTGTTTTCTTTTTCTAAAAAAATTCACAATCTCTCCAAAATTACGCAATATGTGACATTAAATGCAAATAAAATCTTCCGTTGCTAATTGTGTGATCGACTCTTTTTCAAGGAAATGTGAAAATCTCACGAACTGAAGGAAGTAAATAAACAAATTTTAATTTTTTTTAATCAATGGGCATTTCCAATAATTAGATCCTTTATGAAAAGTCAATTTATTCAATGCAAATTGTAAAGCAGACAAGGGAGAACTGATTATCAGAACATCGTTGCTAATTAGTTGACCGGGGCTGTAAGTGTTCAAACTCGAGCGGCACATTTTCAAATTTTTTCCAATGATACGGTCTAATGTAGATACATCTCATATTTAAGCTGCAATAATTTACTACAAACCGTCAAGTTCATGAATTATTACGCATCTTGTTCGTTAAAAGGATTTGCAGCAGCTTAGAGCGTTGACAGTCGAAAAAACAAAAGCGTAATAAAGCAGCAGCAGCAGGAAACGGAAACATTTAGGATGCGGTATTACGCGGTAATGTTTCCGGCTTAGCCGCATCGCCACGTAGTGATAGTTATTTTGATAGACAATACCGACCAAATGGCTACATGCCACTCCTTTGCATAGTGAAATTTGTGAACGCATTGAAGTCTAATTGAGATGATGTTTGTTGTCACAGCCATAAGAGGCGTCTTCGCGTTTGCTTTTACTTTGTATCCTTGAAACACCGCTTTGTGCAACTTGGCGGTTGTTACACTGCTCTGTCTTATAAATTAACTTTTGTGCTGCTGCTTTATTTCTTTGCTTTGGTGCAGAGCGGATGTGTATTTCCTGTTGACAAGTAGAAATGTTTGCTTATATTGGAGTATAACTAAATTGAGATTTTAATCAAGATTTTCGCAAATTACAATTGCAATAGAAGGTGTATGGCTAGTACATATCTGCTAAAAAGGAAGTTGCGGTTTGTTTGTTCATAGAAACGAATGGCTAATTAAGTAGTCGCTTTCAGGTATTTATTACCATATTTGGAATATATCCCTTTGTATTTATAACAATGACGGTAATAAAGTAGAACCCTCCGTGATAGAGAGTTAAGTATGGGAGTAGTAAGGGTGGTAGTCGTTAGTAGTAAGCAATGGTAGTACTAGTTTTGGTAGCACTAGTTAGTAGAAGAGGAAGTAGTAATTAGTAGGAGCAATTAGTAGTAGTAAGAATAGTAAAATAAATCATAGAAATTAGTAAAAATAGTAGTCGAAATTAGTAGTAGCATTAGTGAAAATTGTGGTAGAAATAAGTAAAAATAGTGACAGGAATTAATATTAACATTAGTAAAAAGATTGGAATAAATTAGTAAAAAATAGTAGTAGTAATTAGTAGTAGCATTAGTAAAAATTCTAGTAGGAATTAGTGGTAGGATTTGTAAAAATAATGGAAAAGAATTGAAATAATAGTGGTAGTAATTAGTAGTAGCATTAATAAAGCTGGTGTAAGAAATTAGTAGTAGCATTAGTAAAAATAGTAGTAGTCGTAATATTAGTAGTAGCATTATGAAAAAAAAGTAAAAATTAGGAAATTACTAGAAACTAGTAGTAGGATCTGTAAAACAAATCATAGAAATTAGTAAAAATATCTATTAAAAATAGTAGTGGAAATTAGTAGAAGGATTAGGAAAAGAAATAATAGAAATTGGTACAAATAGTAGTAGTAATTAGTAGTAGCATTATGGAAAATTGCGGTAGAGATTAGTAAAAAAAATAGAGTAAAATTATGTAGTAAAAATAGTAGCAGAAATTTGTAGTAGGATTAGGAAAAGAAATAATAGAAATTCGTGCAAATAGTGGTAGTAATTAGTAGTAGCATTAATAAAGCTGGTGTAAGAAATTAGCAGTAGCATTAGTAAAAATAATAGTAGCATTATGAAAAAATAGTAGAAATTTCGAAAAATTGTACTACAAATTAGTAGTAGGATTACCAAAAGAAAATTGAGGTAGAAATTAGTGAAAAATAGTGACAGGAATTAATAGTACCATTAGTAAAAATTGTGGTAGTTATTAGTAATAATTGACCAAATGATTAAGAAATATTTATTCCAAAAATAGTGCCGAAAACGATCCCAAGCTACAAAAACGTTATTTTCAGTGTGATTGGTAACCAGTGAACAAACTTTTTTAAAAATCCGCTATTTGCTATTAAATTTAGAAAAAAGGAGGCGGGAGAGGATTATATTTATTTACGTGCCGCAAGGAAGAGGGGGTCGTAGAATGTCACATTGTGACAAAATTTCTCAAAAATCTCAACAAAAAAAAACGAAATTTTTCGCATTTTCCCAGTAAAGCAATTTAGGTTACTCCAGCCCAGGGTGGACTGCTGTCGAGATATTTATATAACCCGTATTTACAGTTCGATTTTATTCAAATTAAAAAAATATATATATTAGCCTTATAAAAATAAAAATTTTAGTTGAAAATTGGTCCGATAGATGGCGCCGAGATATCTCTAAAAACATTTTTTACAGTCAGTTTACAAGTATTAGCCACACAAATATAATTATTATATATAAAAAAAATAACCGATAGGTGGCGCTGGATCCGAAATATATTTAAAAAGCAGATTCACAGTTCAATTTGATTCAATTTCAGAACATACATATGTATGGAGCAACGCGCGGTCAAGCAATAAAATGTGCCAAGTGGGTGCAAATTTTTGAAATGGGCCACCTGAAAATATAATTTTTTTATTTTTTTTTTGGAGTAGCTCGTTTCAGAAATCTTATCCCCATATAGATCTCATGTACAAAGTAAGCTTTTAGTGAAAAAAGAAGTGTTTATAAGTGCTTAAAAGTAGATTATAACATCACGTCTTCGTACTCCGAACACACAAGCAAACTCTACTTCCATTTTTTTACGTTCGCGAAATTACTCGAATTTTTCGAACATTTCAAATTATCATCCCCATTTGTAATTAAATTTGTAAAGTGACTAAAAAATACAGCGAGTAAAATAAAACTTCTTAAAATGGAAAGGAAGAAGTAAACAAAGTCAACTTAGAATTACGTCACAATTATTATCACGTAACGCAATTAACTTAAGTTTACAGTTGCAGTGGTGTCAACACAACAACGAAGAAATCACTTCCTTGTTTACCAGAACAATTTTTCGTCATTTATTTGCTTGTGCTTAATCCTTACAAAAATTTATTCATTTAAGTAGAGCCAGAAAGCGCGGAAATAGAAAAAATGGATAGCAAGTTTGGCTCTGCTCCAGTGAAGCGCTGAAAAACTCCTTCTCGCACTCCATCCTAGCCGTGATCATTAATTAAGCTGCATTAAGTGATGATTAAGAAACCAAAACGATATGAATATAATGAGAGTGTGAAAGGAGAAAGGCGTTTAGTTGATACTTGTTAAGTGAATCCGTATAAGCTTGGCTCAAGTTTTAAGTAACATAAAAAATTACACAACCTAATTGAGAAGAAGTTAGCTAGCTAGTAACAAAATAAATTGCGTACAAAAATTTTTTTAAAGTTGCTGCCTTTTTTAGATGAGATAATGTAACTTTATGTAATACATAATATACTTACAAAGCTACATATAAGGTACCAACATTACTCTCCAACAATCAAAATTTTATAGCACCAGTTTTATTTTATTAAGCAATTAATTCAAAGTGAAAAGCGTATGAATTCACTAGTAGTGAGCGAATAAAAACACTTTATATAACATTAAAAAAAATTAAAAGCAGCTGAAATATTTAATTTCATTTCAAGCATCGCGTTTGTTATTAAATTTTTGTATCCCCTTCACATCGTTGCATTAAATTAATTCATCGAATCAGAAAATCAGTGGCGGCCGAGGAGTGAAAAGATTCATTGTGGCAATTATTTTACAGAAATTAAATTTATTACTTCTCTTACAGGAATTACCACAATGGATTTTCAGACAAATTAATATTGTAAAAGGTCAGATAGGCAAGTGATGTGTGATTATGTAGGTGTATGTGTGTGTGTGTGTAAGTAAATAATTTATTACATTAACACTGATTGGCAATCACATTATCGTTCGCCTAAGGAATAATTGCAGTTTATAGTAAATGCAAAATGCGAAGAAGGTGACATATGAGAAAATTCTTCATTTTTTAATTTTATCAATTATTCATCATCCTTTAATTTTATCAATTATTATACGTGCTGTACATTGGCTTTTCACGCTGCTAATAGGGAGATTTTCATATTTACTACTTTCCCTTCTTTTCACTAAAGCTTGCAGTTATCTTTTTTGCTTAGTTATAGTTAAATTTTGAGTAAATGCGTGGGTGTTTTTTTTTTTGTTTTTTTTTTGATTCCTTACGCTCAAAGAGTTAAAGTGATATATCCTAAAATATGGTTCCTAAATAACTTAATGATATGCTACTCGTAAAAAATTAAATAAAGTGCTACAAAGGACTGAATAAAATATTTTACCGGTGAAAAAAGGCCTTGTGTGCTTAAAATTCGTAAAAATTAAAAATAAAAACTTAAAAATATATGTTAAATAAAATAGGAAATCGTAAAAAAAGTCTCAGAAATTAGTAGTAAAATTAGTAAAAGAAATAATAGAAATTAGTAAAAATAATAATAGAAATTACCAGTAGCGTTAGTAAAAGCTATAATAAAAACGAGTAGTATAAATTAACCGTAGCATTAGTGAAAATTAAAAATTAAAACATAAAAATATATATAAAATAAAACCATACGAATTCATAAATTTTTTACACGTATTCAAAATTAAAATATATGAGTCACTTTTAGAAAAATATTTTTAAATCTAACTAAGTACAATAGGTCAATCTTCTCTAAGCCGTATTCTGCCTTAGGATTGATAAGCGGAAATAGGCCAAACTTCATAGATCCTTATGCCCTTGAACCATTATTTACATACATACTACCTTCTTGTGTTCTTGTGATTATAATATGCAGCGTTTGTTTGGTGTCCTTATTACCAGCTCTCCGTCGTTAGAATTGAACCCCGGCAAGCAGGTTTTCA
The DNA here is from genome assembly GCA_951828415.1 of Anomoia purmunda. Lineage (NCBI taxonomy): Eukaryota > Metazoa > Arthropoda > Insecta > Diptera > Tephritidae > Anomoia > Anomoia purmunda. The sequence continues at coordinate 25,357,574 of OX639993.1, forward strand.
AAAGTTTACTCTATATTTGCTAAAATTATCTGTTTCTGCCACTTGCTACAAATTCTAATTCTTGTAATTAATCTTAAGCCACTGGAAAGTAGAAGAATTATTATTTATGTATCTGATCCTTCTGTTTAGTATTATTATGGTCGAGGCCGACTGCTGGGATTTATTACAAAGTATTAACTTTTCAATTTCTGCTAGGCATTTTGTGATTTAATTGTGATCCCTAATTCTTTAGATCTCATTTTTCTCGGTGTCAAAACTGAGGTTTTCTTCTCAATGAAATTCTGTAGTATAAAGATATAAAATTCGTATGTCAGTTTAGTTCCAAGTAATAGTAGGTAAAAAAAAACCTTTCTTGGCTTAGGATACACATAAGAAAATAAATAAATGAAGTTCCATATTGCTTCTACGGAAGAAGGATCACTGTTATTATAAGCCGGCTCTCAGGCGCGAAAATGAAGATGTCGAAAGGAAGGCTAGCAAACTTGAAAGGACTTGACGGTACGTAGGTATCTGCACTCTTCCCCTTTCTTCTCACCTCTTTCGGCTCCGTGAGAGCATACTTGAAAGCAAAACTTGGCGCGTATAAAAGCGGGCGTACAGTCATAGACCGGGTGTTATATACATAAATTCCGCAAGGATCCTTGTTATATACACTGTACTGTTCCGATTTTCCTAGATTTGAGAATTGCCAATACGCTATGTATGCCGACGATACTGCAATTTTTTATTCGCATGAGTTCGGCAATGACATTGTAACAAAATTACAGGGCGCACTGTGTATCTTTCAAACAATATGACAAGATGGAAGGTAAAACTTAATGCTAGTAAGACATAAGCCATCTTTTTCACTAGAAAAATAAGTCCTTGTTATTTACCAAGCTCTAGTCTAAAACTAGAAAATCATGAATTACAGTGGGCCAGCTCTGTCAAATACCTCGGAGTAGTTTTTGATAAAAAAGTTACGTATTGTGAGCATATAAAACACATACAAGAGAAAGTTAACATTGCAATTAAAATGTTGTACCCACTGATTAACAGGAAGGCTAGTATGAGCAAAGAAAACAAATTAGTAATTTACAAAACAGTTTTCCAATCCATAATTTTATATGCTTGCCCTGCATGGGACACCACTACCAAATTGCATTTAAATAAACTACAAATATGTCAAAATAAGATTCTTAAAATGATGCTTGGTTTTCCCTGGGATTACTCTACCATACGACTTCATACTCTTCCAAACACTAAATTTATATCAGAACAAATTCAGTTATTGACTGACAGATTCAGAATTCGTTGCGCTATGTCTGACAATACATTAGTCTCTAATCTACATTAATAACCAATAATATACTTTTTGCCTTGATATTAAATGGGCAACACAAATTAGCTTATAAGATTCATAGCAGAGGTTTTTATATAGTAGTATTTTCCTCTGAAATACCTTTCGTAAAATAACGTAAATAACGTAAATCTGTGAAAGCAAAAAGAAAAATTGTTGTAGAATTAAGGTCTATGTATCATATTCTGTGAATTATGCGATACTTAAGTTTATAATGTGACGATTTTTTTACTTAATAAATGATTTGATTTGATTTGATTATGTTTTTTTTTTAAGTAACACGATTTCATTTATGTGGCTGCCTCGACTGGCTGTAGAGCATTCTGTTTAGCCAATTATCCAAACCCTTGGTGACGGTATATCTCGATATATCCCTCGAATTGTTATCGGTGCTTCTCAGCACGCCACAAATACAGAGCAGCGGCCTCAACTCGCAGCTCTTAGGTGACCAATTGAAATTGCAGAGACGACTGATAACACAATTACTGAACTTGGGGCACAAAAGATCAGTATCAGCTACACCAAACTTTCACTCTCTTAGAATGTATTGAGTTATCGAGGATGACGTGCAGGTATTTCGTTCCCCAGATGCAGCAGTTTTGCTAGATGTTGCCGAGTCGCCGAGATGAAAATGCGATTCATCAGAAAACTAAATATTTCCCAACGAAGTTCAAGCGTAAGGGATTATTCATTTTGTTCCGCGTAGTTATGAATGAACTTTCTGTCAAGATTTTGTAAACAATTCTGTCAAAATTTTCAAGATAGAGTTAGCGATACCACGAGAGATTCTAGCGCTAAAGAGTGGCGGGCGCATATCACCGTGCATACGGCCGAACGTTGCACGTTGCTCGTTGCTACTAGAGAATAATAACACGCTATGGTGTGCTCCAAACGCTGCATCATGTCGTTTAAGGCTAAATAACTTTTTTCCAGATTGCGGTCCATTTTTTTTCAAAACGGAATATTGCTTGGCGTGAAATGTAGTGTATATGGCTTTTTTTTATGTCGAAATATGGCGCAGAAGACATTTTTTCTTCAATTTGTTATAAACAAATATATAAACTATTGACTCAGATTCGATTTTTTTGTTCGAAAAATATTACACGCAATCTATATTAAATGACGATTAAAATGGCGGTCGAATCATCTAAATCAGTCTGATAGATCGATCGTAATTGATCTTTGAAGAAAAAATGACGAAAAACATTTATTAACAATATCTTATACAAACAATTTTTTTTGGAAAATCCAACTGGATTTTTGTTTGCATCATTAATGCCTACAAATGAAAAAACGAGCAAAAATAATTTTTCACCGCATTCGGGTGATTCGCTTGAGAAATTCTGACCCAGTAGTTATTAGAAGTAGGATTCTTAAAAAATAGTAGTAGTAGGAGTAGGCATCGTAGTAAAAGTTGTAGTAGTAGTGAACTTGTCTCGAACTACTCAAAGGTCCTGAAATAGTCCCGAAATATCTATTCCCATTGCGTCAAACGATGTAAAAATTCACTCCCATTCCGCTAAGGAAGTTTTACTTCAAAAAAATATTCGTAAGTTAGTTATATGGATTTTCATGCAATGAGTTTTTGTGCTACTTTACCGCAAACCATAAATTCAGTATTGCTAAATTTTCCCACTGATATCAGTACACATTTTTCCACTGCATTTCTAAACTTGTTATTTTAGCAATCCCAAAATTTTGTTTTTCATAATTGAAATGAGCGATAATTAAAAGATGACTTCCGTTAGATACCTACCTATATTATGAAGCACAATTTGCCTTAATTGCTGGATTAGTTTAATGATAAATTTAAAAGAGCTAAGGAAAGCGTTAGGTGAAAATTTTTGAAGCAATTTTAAACAAAGAGAGCTAAATGTAGCGATATTGGTGCGAACCAATTAAAGCCCATTTTAGCTGTCACCCAATTAGGCCAAAGAGTATCCGTGAACTAATGAATGAGAACTAGACCTTCGTAAAACAGAGTGCGGTTAAGTAATAACTTATATTTATCGAAAGACAGCTTCCCTTACCACAATGGGCTCTATCTGCCTCGTAATACCCCTCACAATTTACGATCTAGGCATTTTAGTAGACACAACACTGTTTTGTCTCAAATAAGCTCCGATATCTCTAATACATTTCCGAAATATATGTATGTAGGTATCCTCGCTATGACACCAATCATCTATTCACATGACCTGTCAAGCCAACTCATCTCACGCCCCTTCTTTTATGGTGCGCTCCCGTCAAACAGCACGTTTCCTTTATCTTCCGTTAGAATATACATAACAGCAATAACAGTAGGGCTCTGTACATATCTTTCACAAATTACCATCATCAACATCATCATCGTCATTGACGCTGCGATATTGTCCTGTCACTGTCAGCATTCCTTTTGCTTTTCAAACCAGAAAATCATCTACATTTTCGTTCAGTAACGCAGTAATTCAGCAACACTCAATCTATGCAGCAGACATAAATAAAACGAGCGCTGTCACCAGTTGGTGAAACAAAATCCCAGGAGAGCGGGAAAAACAACGTACTTACATATATAAGTAATCAACAAACGCAACATATGCTAATGGGAGTGGCAAGGCTTTTTTCTTATATCATTGCAATTATTTTCGTGTTCATTTCCAATTTTATTGCGAACGTGCGAAAGATATGCCAACGATTGGAAAGTCATATGCGCCGCAAGATAAATTCTTCTCCTTCCTTTGCTGCCAGCACAGAGCAGATAAAGCGGAAATGGTATGGCTAGAAGTGGGAAATTTTGTTATAATACTGCTCCTTAAATTCTTCCGTTTCCGCTGGCTTTAGTGCTATGGTCCTTTATTTTTTTTTTATTTTTTTTGTTGCTGCTGCTGCCATTCAAAGATGCCGAAAGCAAAATTTATGGTCGACATGTAAAATAAGTCGCTTACATTGCGATATATATATTTGCAAATGCAGAATACGTTCAAGTTGGGCATAAGATATATGTAAGTATAATAAATATGTTGAAGTAAAACTTTTACCAAAGAAATTTGTGTGCGAGGTTAAAAGTCATTTGCAGATACGAGTATATTTTTTTAACGTCACGTATACGTCACGGTGTACATGTGAAACTAATAATAAATATTATATGTTCGCAATCCAATCAAGACTTTATTTATAAAAGTATTTAAACTGCTCCTTTGAAGGTCATTATGAAAGAATTTTAATTAGTTTATCCTATAAAATAATAAGTTCTAACAATAATGCCCGTGTCCTAAAAAGTTGATGTGAAAAACACAAATTCGTCTAAGCATAATTATACCTTTCATGAGAATGAAATGGTATATTAAGTTTGGTCCGATGTTTGTAAGTGCCAGAAGGAGAAGAGATAGACCCATCAAAAAGTATACCTAAATGATCAGGACGATGAGCTGAGTCGATTTAGCCATGTCCGTCTGTCTGTCCGTCTGTCCGTCTGTCCGTCTGTCCGTCTGTCCGTCTGTTTGAACGCAAACTAGTCCCTCAATTTTACAGCTATTTTGATGAAATTTGGTGAGCAGGTGTCGTTGTACAAATGATTAAACATTTGTCGGAATCGGCCAGATCGGGTGACTATAACATATAATACAACCGATTATTCAGATATTGAATTTTGCGCCATAACTCCTCCATTTAAGCAGCTAATGGCTTGAAATTTTGCAGAAATATCAGCCATTATTAGCTACGTATCAGTATTGAAAATCATGAAGATCGGAGAAATATAACATATAGCTCCCATACAACCGATTGTTCAGATATTGCATTTTGCACCATAACTCCTCCATTTAAACAGCTAAAGGCTTGAAATTTTGCACAAACATCAACCATTATTAGCTATATATTAGTATTCATCAAGATCGGAGTTCACAGTGTAAATCGGCAAGATAAATTCAGGACAAATATTTATTGCGAAAAGTAATAAGCTCAGCGCAATATCACATGAATCATAGCGTTAAACGTTTGGGAACTATTTACGGATCTGATAACTGTTTTCAAAGACCGACACATGTAGGTCTTACATATTAATACTTAATTATTTGTATTTTTTAAATGTTGAATATCAAGCGTCGATACGATATTAAAAATATTCAAAAACCATTCCCTTCTTAAAACATAGTTCTTTTTAATTACATAAGGAAAAGCATTAAATAATTTATAACAATGCCTTTACTAGAATTATTTTTATTGATTTGAAGGAAATTTTCGCTTTTAACTATAGGTAATACGAAATTGTAATACAATAACACGTTTTTTACTATTCTTCCATTCATGAAAGGTATGAAGCTTTCGGCATAGCCGAAGACAGCGCTGTTTTTACTTGTTTTTAGTTAATATAATTTGGATAAGTAATATGCTCCAGAATTTTATTTGTTAAAACTTTCTGAGTTTTTCATTCCATCAGAAAATATAAATTTTTATATGTTTTAAACAAAAAATCTGCGAAAAAGTTACCCACATAAAAAAGGAAAACTTTTTATTTGTAGTGGTACTATTAAATATTAACTAATTCGGTGTTAATAAAAAATATAATTCTGGTGAAAAACAAAAAAAAAAAAAATAATAATTAGGAATCTAAAATCCAAGCAGACTCTTTAATCTATCTCAGAAACTTGCCGATGGATAGTGAATGAGCGAATTCTATTCTCAATTTATTAAATCCAAATAGTATTCGCCAGGTGAATCTGCCGGAAACAGGAAAGATAGAGAGAAAAGGGTTTGTACTATCATCATCCTCCAGACAAGAAGTGTATATCGGGTCATGTCATGTTCTATTCTAATAAATTGTATCCTGTAACCAACCCCTCGGAGTTTCTCCAACAACCCTGTCCGGTCTTTTCAGAAAGCACTTGGTTGTTTTGTGGGTGTCTGTAGTACACAAACGGCTCCCATGACTTTCCTTATATACATGATAGTCCCTTCGTTGCTTAGGCCTATTTAAAATCACTACCCCACATCAGAACCATCAGTGTTGAAAGTTTTTACCGAGCATCCAAAAAGAGTGTATGGATATTTTCATGTTCCTTTGCATTGCTCTGACCACCTTCTAAGCAAATACCTGAATTCGAAACTGAAAAAAATATAATTGCCTCATCGTTTTAACTGCCTTTTCTTGCATGGTTAATTCTCAGGGTAGCAAGTCCAAAATCGCATTCAGGGTTATTTTTGATGTCGTCCTAATGGCGACCATGACGCTTCTCGGTAGCCTGTTGAAACAAAGACCTAATGATAGTTGTAGGCCTCCATACTAACCCAGAATATATTATGATTGGTCTGACCAGAGCTGTGTATACCCAAATTACTATAGCGAGTCTCCAACTGTAAGTCTTAGTAAAGGTTATCTGATAGTCAATACCCTATTTACGTTCAATTCCACGTGGGTTTTCCTAGTCAGCTTCTTGCCATCGAAAGGTTGTAAATAATATCATGATTGTTTTGCCAGGTTTGAAAATAACAATACCCCTCACCTCGAAAATTATTTAACGAACCACTCCACATGTCCTCAAATTTTAAATTTTATGTTTTCTCTCCCATATTAAATTCTTCGTACCAAATTTGAGCAAGGTTGCTAAATGATTTCATGGAATTATTTAACTTTTTTCGATGTACTAAGTTTCGGGCGATATATTTCAATATTTACTCGAGTTGTTCGAAGCTCGGACTACCGAACAGATATACATCGCTTAATCGATTTCTTTTAACATTCTGAACCTTTTGAAATATGAATGCCTGTAGATCTTTACACATATTCCTTAGTGAAAAAATATCGGCAAAATTGCAAAAATAAATTATATTTTATGATTCATCCCCTTTTTGAATTGAAAACCACACCAAATCCTTCTTTATTTTAGAGTGAAACAACCAAAATGTATAAGTACATTTGATATAATATCATATTTTATATCAGATCCAGATTCTAAGGCGAAGATTTTGGATGATTTTATTCTAACATATTTTGGCATTTTCTCAAATTTTTCGAACACTATTTTATGAATTCAATTTAGAAAACTAGCCTGAATTACTTGTTAAATTATGCAATTTTTGACGATTAAACTCGTAAAATTTTTCTAATTGTGGAAGCCATTTTTATACGAAAAAAAGTTTTTAAACATCGAAAATATTTCATAGTTTTTCCAGTTATTTTTAGCTTTAACTCATAAAACAAAAAACACTATATAAATTATTTCATTGACATTTGACTAGAAAACCCCGACAAATATTCTCCCGTCTATGTTTATTTATTAATTGACCTTTGGATATGTAACCCGAAAACGCATTTCGGTTTCTGTCACATACATATAACAGGCGGCTACCAGTTTGACACCCATATTTTTTAGTGGTTGCAAAGTTCTTTAAAATATTGCTAGCCATAAACCTTCCCCTCAGTAAAACTAACCATTTGACACCCAAATCTAAGTATTTCATATAACTTGTGTGTAATTTTGACACCCCCTATATTCTATAAGCCTAATATTTCATATTACTTTTCAAAAAGGGGTCAACTCTCTTTCAGAAAATAATACTTTACTACTATACCTATAGCGTACTACCTTTTCTCATACCTACCAAATATATATACAAAATTACTTACAAATCAGTCGTTTCGGAGGGCGAAATCCTCAAACATCGTGTCACGAAATTTGTATATAAAGGGTTTTTCATTAGGGACGCTACAAATTAGACCGATAGTGACAGCAAACGACGCCATATTTTTTACCCGCCATTTTGACATTTCTTTTCAGTAAGGTTTGCCATTTCATCATGGAAAGATATACGATCCAACAACGAGTCGAAATTATTAAAATTTACTAGATACCGAAATTCGGAGTCAATAGCCTCAACGTTAAGAGCGCTACTTCCAATTTATGGTCGTCGTCATTTCCGGCTGAATGGCTTCGTCAATAATCAAAATATGCGTTACTGAACAGGCAGCAATCCACACGTAGTCCATGAGTCAACATTGCATCCCGAAAAAATTACGGTTTGGTGCGGTTTATGGGCCGGCGGCGTCATTGGGCCGTACTTCTTCTGTGATGATCAAGACCGGCACGTTACTGTGAATGGGAATCGCTGCCGCTCAATGATACCCGAATTGGATGATATGGACTTGGACAATATGTGGTTCCAACAGGACGGCGCCACTAGCCACACAGCGAATGTCACAATCGATTTATTGAAAACCAAGTTTGGTGAACGTGTTATCTCACGAAATGGCCCAGTAAATTGGCCGCCTCGGTTGTGCGATTTGACGCCGTCAGACTATTTCTTGTGGGTCTACGTCAAGTCTATGCTCTATGCCAACAAGCCAGCGACGATTGATGAACTTCATACGAATATCGAACGTGAAATTGCAGCAGTATCGGCCGATTTATGCTTGAAAACCGTCGAAAATTGGGTTCAGCGTCTGGACTTCTGCAAGCGTGCCCGTGGTGCCCATGCAACAGAAAACGAGTTCCATACATAATGGCATCGAATTTACTTTCACAGGAATAAAGAATTTAATTCATATCGCAAACTGTTTTTGTTTTATTTAAAAAAAACTCCTGTAGCGTTCCTATTGCAAGACCCGATATAAAAGCCCGAAAACACTATCATAATTAATGGTTCATTCTTAATTTATGAGCAAACCACGATGAAGCTAAGTTATCTCGCTCTGTAAAATGAGATGTTTGATTATAAATCAGAAACCGAATCACGAAAAAATCTACATTTTATCACTAATAATCCAAAAATGTGTTCTCCCATAACCAAACTGGATGATCGATTTTGAAATATTAGCATTCAACACTCAACTTTTCCTTGATATTTACTGCCTCTGAAAGCTTTCTTTCATGATCGTAAATTAAAAAAAAAAAAAAACATTAGCACAATTAAATTTAAATATATTACAAATGTGCACAATCTCTCATATTTTCCCCCTTGATCAGAGAACTAAGCAACCCTCTATGACTACAGAGCTGTCAAAATAAGTTAGGAATAATAAATGTGGACGCACTTAGTTTATGCGAAGTAATTTTGAACGAAAATAAGTAATTTACAATGTTGTGTGGCCGGACTATAAGAAAAAATGCTTATAATGTTTAAAGCGGATTCACCGTTCATTTTGTTTTCCCCCATATATTTTTGGTCAAAGAGTGTATTGTTGTACGATTTACCATACTTTTTATTTGTATATCAAGTAAACAGCTGATAGTCATACGCAACGATTGCCCTGCGGAACAAAATTTTGCGGTCGGAGATTTTTAAGTCGATTTAGGGTAATTTGGGGGCGCTGTTTACGAAATTAATATCAGTTTTGTCGAATTGGCTCTAGTTTTTCAGATAAAGACTTTTAAATATTTCACGAAAAAACCTTATTACAAAATACCAATATGGCCATAAATTATATTTTTATTGCGCGCCTGTATAAAAATAATACAAAAATAAAAAAAATATATTCTTTTCTATAATTAATTTAAAAAAAAATTACAAAAAACTTTTTCTGTAGGACTTCCTATGATGTCGTTGCTCAGGACAATCCCGTATTAAGTCCCAGCAGTAGTATGCCATCATGTGGTCGTCCCATCGACCTTGGTATCTTTCTTCCATTATTTTTATGTCCTGGTGGAACCGTTCACCTTGTTCCTCACTATAATCGCCTAGGTTGTCCGGGAATTTGTCCAAATGACTATGTAAATAATGTAATTTAATGCTCATTTTAGCTCCTAGTTTGCGAAAATTGAGAAGCATATCAGCAACTAGTTTTGTATAGTCTGGTGATTTATGATTTCCCAAAAAATTTTTGACTACATTAGCAAAGCTTAGCCAGGCTTCAGATTCAATTTGTGACATATGGTTTAAGAATTCAGTGTCTTTTAGATGGGTACGAATTTGAGGACCATCGAAGACTCCTGCATTTAATTTTTCCATACTAAGGACTGGAAATTTTTTGCACACATATTCGAAACAGTCACCTGTCTTATCAAGGGCTTTGATGAACTGTTTCATTAGCCCAAGCTTGATGTGAAGTGGTGGAAGAATGATTTTTTCTCGGCTTATCAGTTGGTCATGCACCACATTTGCTGTTCCTACCTCCATATTTTCTCTCACCGGCCAGTCCTTGCTAATCCAATGTTCTTTTCTTGCACGACTGTCCCATAAACAAATAAAAAAAGGGTTTTTGTATACCCACTTTGTTGGCCCATTTACAAGTTGCATTTACAAGTCACGCGGTCGATAACGTGCAGCGGCTGGCAGGGACTGTTAGAGTTTTCAGGTATTTAGGCGAAGTCGTCGAATTAATGTTTAGTTGTATTAACTCACCCGACTTAACCGGCTACCCTTGCTCTCTTGCAAGGGAAATAAAATATTTAAACCAACGAACTACTTGTTTTAATAATTTCAATAATTTCCTAAAAATTTGGCAACACAGTTAATTTTCCAGTCTTAAATAAATAGTACTAAATAAATCTCATACTTCATGAAAGTTGCTAACAGGGTTGCTTTTGCAAGTAAAGCAAATTTTATCCGAGTTCGAGCGTTCGTTTGCAAGTCGGTTACAATAAAATGGGCACATCATATGTATGTGCATAAAGTACCTATACATAGATATTTTCAAAGACATGCCGATTATTGTAAAGTCTAAACAAATATTTTTGTGTGTACGAATTTACTTTTGTTTGCAGTTACATTTCAACGCGCAATTAACTTTGATGTGGTTACAGTCTGTGGCCCGCTGAGATTTGAGACCTAAATCAACACGCACTGCAACTAAATACATACATACCTGCTATACCAAATATATGTAGGTACAATCTGTATTTTCTTACCAGCCAGCTTAAAGTATGTAAATATTTGCACAATACATACATATATGCCTGCTATAAGTGTAAGTATATTTACTTTGCAAAATGTTGTTGTGCCGTTATTGTCATTGCTGCAACGAGGTCAATCTCAGAAAAAGTTCACTTACAAAGGGAATGAATGTTAAATTTTACTATTGTTTGCAAAAGCTCTGTGGCCTATATCGTGCACACATTTGTACTGTAGTTGCAAATATACGAAATTGCATACACCATCATATCCTTAAAACTACAAACTATATACATATATGTTATAGGGGCATTTTCACTGTCATCGACATTCGTCGTCAGTTTGGGTTGTTTGCGGACATCTCTCTTATTGAAAGCAATGCCAGAGTTCTGTGTAAAGTATTTCATAGGGGAACAATGATTTTGCATATATTTCGTACCTACATATTTCGTATTTCCATCAATTGCTTTGAAATGAAAATTTTTTCGTTTTTTTTTTTTGTGCAAAATTGAATACATGCATACTAAGTAACGTGTATGATTTAAGATAACATTGGTGACTTGACCTTCAACTGGTTTGCATTTTGGGCGAAATGTTTTTTCGGTTCGGTGTAGAACTTTTGTACACGATTTTGTAGACAGTTTATTTGGTATGACTCAGTTTTTTTTCTGTACTGAACTTTAATTGGCAATTGAATTGAATTTTAGTTCAGTTGACTCTAACCTATCAGAATATTAACTTACTGTTTACGGATGATGTAAAATTGCAGGTACTGTACCAAGGGATATTGAACAGATAACAGGGGGATAGCAGAAATAAATATGCCGTGCATTTTGCCGTAGCTTGCAACCTTTGGAATATTAAACACGCACAAACAAAACTAATAATGGCACGATTAATACAAAAAAAAACCGGTTATAATCGGGGATTTTCTTTCGATTAAAGGTTAAAATAAACCGATATTTTGCTTTTGTTTAATCGAACGCTTAACCGAAAAAAAAATACAAAATAATCAAAAATTAACCACATTAAAAATCATCAAACCTCAAACATCAAATTCAATAATAATAAACTCTTCCTTTTTTTGAAAAAAATCAATGGAATTTCAGCAACTTAAAACTTACGCTTTATTGTACTAGAATTAGATGGCCAATAAAAATGCATACATAGAATTTTTCTAAAAATTATTTTTTATGAAACAAAGAGGAATAGCCAAAGCTACGAATAAACGAAATATGTACACTTACATCGCAAAACTTGCCAAAACTGTCACTCTTAAATTCTATTCTCAAAATTAATTGTTGTAAATCTTATAATATGTTAATAACAGTACCCGTTGACATTGGTCTGTATATGTATATCTGTCGTTTATTATTTTACTTTTTGCAATAAATAATGTATCAGAAATGCTAGAATTACGGTAAAAATTATATGTATGTTTTAAAAATATGGGCTTAGCTCGGTTTAAAAATAAATAAGTAATAATAAATAAATATAATAAATTATAATTTAAAAGGAAGAGCTGAAATAGACAGTGTTTTATTACTTTTTTAATGGTTTTCTGTTAATTTCTTACTATTAATCGATTAATCGGTTAATAGATCTATTTTTTACCATCCCTAGACAAAGCACACGTAAAGTATTTGTTATTTAACGGGAATTTATAAACAAAAATAGAAAAAAAAAAATTGTTTGTAACTATAAAAGGTGTCCGCAGTGTCCAGGAGTGTACCGTGTACGTGCTGCACTCGGTGTGTTGCGGGTTCGAATCTCGTGCGGACATGTGACATGAATAGTTATAGCTAATACTAGTTGATACCCGCGACTTCAACTGCGTTGCTTACTACTTTTCCATATAGTACGTACTTACAGAATACTGCCACTTCGATGAATTTAAGAACAGTGTCTCGTAGTCACAGTAGAGAAGAAGGAGAGACTAAAGATAGTGCAATTATGTTCAATGAGATTTCTGCCAAATATATCTCTAACTAACTTAAGTGTTAATTTATTTCGACTACGACTCAATTCTATTATTTTTAAGTGCACAAAGCTTATCATGTTTGAACTAAGTCGAAGTCTGGCAGTCTCGAAGTTTCTACTCAAGCTCAAGTATTTTGTATTGCATCAGCACCACACCTTTTTAATATCATCAATATCGGACCATAAATACTGATTTTGTGAAGAACTTGATTCTAATGCCACTTGGCGGAAGTATTTTTCATTAACATATTTCTCGAGGTACTCCCAGCAAACGGTTTTAAGTTCATCGAAAGCGGATAATAAATATACATTTTGTAAATAACTCACCTCTACCGCCACCTAACGTATTGGTATTTCACAAAATTATTTTCTATTGTACCGGTACCATAAGTTTCGAATATCATCAAAATCGGCCCATAAATACGAATTTTCTGAATATCTCGATCTTTGCGCCAGCTAACGGATTAAAATGTAGCCTATGCTCAAATTTGATTGAAATCTGTTCATCAGTTTTTGATCCAAATTGTAACATGCCTACTTACTTACTTAGTTGTCACAAATTTGATGTACAGAATTGGGTTTGGTAGAGGAATATGTGGTAAAAAAAAATTTTAAAATGGACGTGGAGATGGCCACTTTGGAGCAACTGGAGTTATTTCCTTACATATAGATATCTCCGAAACTACTTAATCAAACTCTACTAGATTTGGTAGACTCTTTAAACCCTATAAACTGTAAAGGCATAATTTCGCGAATAATGGATAGCAAGAAAACCCCACAAATACCTTTCAGATGAAGGTAATTTACAAAAATCAATATTGTCGATATTTGATGAAGGAGAGAAATGAGTGAAAATCAAGATGTTTTTTTTTTGCTTAAGTAAATAAAAGGCATATCATTTTTTTGAAATTAAGAGTATTTTAGAAATGTTTATTTGAAATAAAAAACACGCCTCCCCGAGGTTCTCCAACCAGAAATAAAACTTCTTTGTTGTATTAGAAATTAATAAAAGTTGTCGTAGTAATTAGTAGGAGCATTGGGTAAATAGTGGCAGAAATTATTAGTACAATTAGTAATAATTGTGGTAGTCATTAGTAGTGGAATTAGTAAAAATAGTGGTAGAAATTCGTAAATACAGTGGTAGAAACTAGGAGTACCATTAGTAAAAATAGTGGTAAAAATTACTAAAATTGTGGAAGAAATTAGTAAAAATAGTGCAAGCAATCGTAAAAATAGTGGCAAAATTTGTAAATAATAGTGGAAGACATTAAAAGTACCATTATTAAAAATAGTGGGAGAAATTTGTTGAAATAGTGGTAGTAATTAGTAGCAACATTAATAAAAAATAGTGGTAGAAATAAGTAAAGATAGTGGTAAAAATTAGGAGTACCATTAGTTAAAGCAATTAGTAAAAATAATGGCAGAAATTAGTAAAAATAGTAGTAGAAATTAGTAAGAGTACGGTTTGTAATTAGTAGTGGTATTAGTAAAAATAGTGGCAGAAATTAGTAAGAGTAATGGTTGAGATTAGTATTGGCATTAATAAGAAATAGTGGTAAAAATAAGTAAAATAGTGGTAAAAATTAGTAATACCATTAGTAAAAACAGTGGAAGAAATTAGTAAAAGTAGTAGAAGAAATTGGTAAAAATAGTGGTAGAAATTAATAGTGGTAGAAATAAGTAAAAATAGTGGGAGAAATTAGTAAAAATAGTGGAACAAGTTGGTAAAAATACTGGTCGAAATTAGTAGTAGCATTAGTAAAAATAGTAGATGTTAGTAGAAAATAGTGGTTGAAATTAGTAAAGCGATTCTGGTGCGACTTTCGTTCCGCGATATAAAAAATCACAGTTGCTAAAAAAGTTTTACTTCATGTTAAAAGTATTTGAAAGACTTCGGAGTCCAATGAGTCTAAGTAAAAGTCTTTAAAAAAATTTTGCTTTGTCTTCTGCCACGTTTTGCTGCATTTTCTTCCAGTAAAAATAAACTGAATTATTAAATTGCGTTCCTTCGAGGAAAATATAAATACGGCCTCCAATCACTCTCCACTAAAGTTCCGCTTAAAGTGTCAAAAGTAACAATTGCATTTAATGTATTACGTAGTTAACCAATTTATTTATTTAGACGCAAGTTTGTAAGAATTTTACGAACAACATTTTATCACACCGAAATTTTTAATTACATAGCCATTTTTTATCGTTACTCACTTAAAAATAGTTACAAAACACTTTTAATTTAATCTACATCGTTTCATCATGCAATGATCTAGACTGACAGCCTGAAATATCAAACCGACAATAAACTATTCAAAGTCTATTGCGAAGCAGAATAAAGGGGCGTTCCTATAAATATACCCTGTATACAAAATACGATTAACTTCATTCGACAAGCACGTCGCTGGCTATCCAACTACTCATCTACGATTCTACTCCATTCATGCCACGGACGTTGGCTATTGATTTCGAAATCAATAATGAAACCAACATAATTCTCGTAGAGCACTCCTTGTAAGGCAAAACTTTGTCAATATCAACACGCAATCAAAACGTTCGCAGGATGTAGGTAATGACGGACATTTCCCTCCACCCCCTCCCTCCCCACCGTAAGTGTGTTGCATGTTCGTTCGTTTTATAGATTTGCGTGCCACTTTTGTTTGCTTAGGTTTTTTGTGTGGTAGTTTTACTAACTTTCGCTGGACAGTTTCTCCAACTACCTACCTACATTTAGTTTTGTTGTTTTGTTGATTTTTTTTTTGCTTTTTCATTATTAAAATTTGTTTGTTATGTTTTTGTGTTATTGCTTTTTCGTAAGCTATTGTTTGGCTGCTCTTGTTTATTTGCCATTGTCTTCGTTTCAATAGTTGTTATTGTTTTGTTGAAGTTAGTCGTTATTGCTGTCACTACTGTTGCGCATTTTGAGGTTATTTTCTTAATATTTTCATTTCCTTTTCGTTTGGAGTTCGTTGTCCTGTCGAATGTTCGGTCAGATAACGCATTGAAATCGTAAATCAATATGGGTGAGGGTGTATGCGAAAATAATTGGCGCTTTAGTGTGTAAATATTGTTGATGGTATTGAATGTTGTGGTTTTTTAGAAATGCCGACAAGCGTCATCGCCTAGCCTTTTCGTACGTGATAAACTGTCGTTCGCAGTTATTTTGGACAACAAAACTTCCGTATTATTTTCTTAACAATAAAAGTAAGCTAAAAAAAGAACTGAAAGTTCAACTACAAAATAAAGTGGCTATTGATTGCTTCTTACATTCATCGAATAAACTATACGATGATGTACCATAATCGTATCGACCACATAAATACCCAGGCCTGTTCTACATTTCAATTCCGATCCAAATGAATTGCGGTTCTTGTTTTCGATACCGATCAAATTTTTTTCGGTTTGCAAAGTTTCGCCTTTGACTAGTCGGAATGAAAAGTAATTTGCAAATTAAACCCAAATATACTTATATCTTGTTTGTCAGCTTAGTCATTTAGATTTGAAAGTTCATTTTTTTGGAAATATTTATAAGTCTTTATTGCTCTAATCTGTATTTATTTAGTTTGAAAAATATATGTCTAAAAATATCTATTTAAAAAATACTAAGCTAAACACAGGAAAAACGAACGAAATGAAACCGATCTGCTTTTGATTCCAATACAGCGCATGCGCTGTGTTCATCGAAAGGTTCCATATTGTCATGCTTCACAAATAATCATCGAATCATTCGTTTTATACTCGTTTGCGATTTAGTAAATATTTGAAAAATATAATACAAATACATTGGTGCTGTTAAATTAATGAGTTTTGAGGAAATATTTTATTTGAAACACAGTTTTACAAAATCTAAAACTGGCGGCAATTCCTACGATAGTTCGATTGAGACCAGCTGGTTATAATTGTAAATGAACTTCAGCAATTAATTTGAAGCAAAAACAAGGAAATTAAGGAAGAAAATAATAATTTCTTGGAGATCTGCTTTCATAATACGCCTACAACTAAACAGCATTCCAAATTTTTTTAAGAAAAATAAATAATTGACAACAACTAATCAAACAACTAATCAATATAACCAGTAGACAACCTGAGGTGAAACCTTGCCTGGGGTTGAGTTTTTTTAGGGGTGAAACTAAACGTATAAACTCATCTCACCATACATGGTGGCTCTTGGAAATAAGGAAAATTAACTTAACAAATTGAGCAAAAAATTATAATATAATGAACTTCTTTTTGCTCAATAACTCGCTGACTAATTTATATAAAGTATTCAGCAAACATATTTATCGTCAAAGTCCGTTTCTTCCCATATGTCGGGCAAAATAATATTGGTTGTCGGATTGTGCCGCCACTAAGGAAAATTGCAGCAATGTTAGTTTTCATTGCGAAATTATATAAAGGTGATTTCGCATCACTTGCTAATTCCCGTATAAAAAGTGGCAAAATGAAAGCATTCAGTTATTGAAGAATAGGCAACATTTTACTCATTTGTGGTAATTTTGTAGTTTTCTGGCTTAGCATTATCATAGCCCAGAGTTGTATTTAAAGCAATTGCTCGGTGTAGTGTTTGAAATTTAACTCGGATCACATTGTTTCTATCATTGCAATAAAATACTAGTTTATTAAATATGTATGGCTCTAGTTGAAGATAAAAAACTAGAAATCCTTTTATAATCGATTATTTGGTGAAAGCGAAGTTGCCTACAAAAACTTAAATTTAATTTTGTTTATGAATACGCCCTATAATTTTGAAAAGACTATGTATCAAATTAAGCCGCAAAAAACTTTCAGGTAATTTTTTCTAAAATATTGGGCTTTGATTTGGTTTGAATGGGGCGATATGTTTTCTTTATAATCACGGTCCTTTCCTTCAATGCTTATGCTAAAAGATCTCATGACTACGAATATTATATCCATTTTTCATCATTCACTTCAGCTATTTATATTACTTCACAGGGAGAATGAATTAAGTATTTTACGCTTTTACAATTTTTTTTTTTTTGGCTTTTTTCCACTAGAGAAAATTAATTCCATTATATTTCGATTAAATTTATAATATAAATTTGGCAATTCTTTTATAAAAATCAAGTGGTAATAAAGAAAACGTGGGCTATACTCAGATTACAATGGAATCTCCTGGAATGGAAAATATATTTGTCGGTTGGATTTTTAACAAATCTTTAAAGACGATCCACATTATATTTTTGCAGAACGTTCCTTTAAAGTAATGAGTAATATGCCGAAGACAGATTTTAATCTTTCCGAAATTGTGATGAATTGTTGTTCAGTACTGATGAATTAATAAAAAAATTTATCATTGCCTAGTCGAAGTGCATTTTGATCGTGATTCGTGAATATCAATTAGTGTCGATGAAAACACCAATGGACAGTATTGCTGTTTTGATATCCAATTATAAATCGTATTGCGATTCGTAAAATAGTGTTCGAAAAAATTAAAAAAAAGTCAACCTATTTATGTTGAGGCAAACTCATTAAACCCGTTCAGCAACCTGTATCCCAAAAGCTAAACCTGATGAAGATATTCAGTTGATATTTTTCGAATCAGCGAAACCGAACCTATATAAAAAGTGGCATTCCATCAAATGAACATTTCAAAAATAGTTTTTGTGTTAGGGAGTTTTCTGTAAGTTCCCCTAGATAATGACTGAACGTATTTGCTGTAGGGAAAATTGCTTTAAAATATTGACCGAAGTTCGGTTATGTTCGATTCGGCCCTAAAAATCGGCGTTCGGCCGCTCTCTAATTTCTCCGTTAGCAAAGGAATTTCCCCGACATTCGAACAGTTACAGCTTTTATTTAAATTAAAATACATTTTACATTTTTTATCCGATTTTAGCGCCCTCAGGCTCAAAAATGTTGTAATAAAATTGTCTTTCAATAAATTTGTTTTAGTTAGATAAATAAAAATAGATCAGTTTAAAGAAACTGAGTGTTTCTTTTAAACGGTACCCATAGAAGATTAATTTCGTTCTGATGCCATAGTTTTCTGACAATAACTGCAAAAGGCCCTAGGTGTTTTGCCTACATCTCGCTTCTTGGTAAAATAAATATTCAACGGCCCAAAATTAATCGAAGAAACATTTTTTAATGAAGTACTTATTTCGTGTAAACCATTGTAATATATGCGGTATTAGAATAACTTTTTTTTATTTTTTATCAGTTTCAAAACGTTTAAATTGAACAGTTTTTTTAGACATAGCTTCGGTATGCAATTTTGTGGCTTTAGAATTTTATACGATTATATACGACTATTACCTCACCTTCTGAACTTATTGTGCATCATTGGAAAAAAAATATTTATTTTTATACCTTTTTCTTTTCGTATTATTTAATTCATCTTTAAAATTTTGAATCTTAATAAAACTAAAATGCCGTTCTGAGTTTTAATTTTTTATAATCCCAGTCAGAAGTTGCATGATTCAATTTTTCATTGCCGTCTGATTGAATCATTTTTGACTACCTACTTTTCGAGACTGTAAAGTGAGATATTTTATAGCTAAATATAAGTAACAGTCGAATATGCGTATTCCTGATGAGTGAATATAATAAGTGATAATAGTTTTTTTAATAACCACTCTGTGCCCTTTCGGCATCAGTACTTGACTACAAACTGATAAAGATATTTCGAATATAACATCATACGCGCCAAGTGTTCAAAAACGTAAATCATTAGCGATTGTGAGTGAGGGGGAGTCATGTGTAGGCTACCTTTTATCCAGACGACGGAGGCATATTTGATTTAAAAAAAAGGCTTCATATTTGATTTATTTAATTACTTAAATTTCAAAAAATGCTGAGTGGTGGCTGAAATAATAAAATTTAACCTAAAACCTACAGCATTCGTTGAATTTCTTAAATCTATGCAAATCACGAAAACTATTTCTCACTCACACATCCATACATTGTATGTACGTTTATAAGCGGGTTAATAGTTGCGCGCCTGCCCAGCGACGCGGCAGAGATACACATATTTTATAATTAATATTTATATTAACAAAAATGTACATTGATATAAGATAAACAACAATTAATCAAAATATTAAACTTAGCAAATGTCAAACTCATTTTGCAGTAGAAGCTGTTTGCAGCCTGGCACTTAATGCAGAAATTATTGCAACCTGACAATTTGGTTTGATTGATTGATTGCAGTTTATTTCATTTAATTTTTTCCCCCTTTCGAATAAATTTTCACATCAGTTGACCCATTTAGTGAAGGATTTCATTAAATAGCGATGGAAATATTAATATACTTATATAATAAATATTACGAAGCTTCACCTTCCATATAAAAGAAAATGGTAAATGTTTTCCATCGAACTAATATAAGATATTATTTTCTAGCATTCGTATAAAAATATTTCGGCAAAAATATTACTAATTGCGTGAGCTAGACCGCTTTAAGAACATCATCCAAAATTTCATTACTCAGATTTGGTAAAATGTTTTTTATATTTTTATGAGCTCGAGGTCTTTCATTTCGGCTTAATTAGTACAAATGCTTAAGGCGATTGTTTTGAGGTTGTGGTTTCGATCGCATACGGAACAAGTCTGAAGAGGTAATGTGGTGGTCGGAGATCTCCGAAATAGCTATAACTTCTACAAATGTTGTTCTTTTAATAATTTCCTAAAAAGAAAAAGTGCCGTTGGCTCATAAAAATTCTTATTGATAAAAATATAAAAAAATAGACATTTTACAAAAGTTCTCTAGGTCTTAGAATCTCACTGGCGAACAAGAACTCTAAACAATCTGACCAAGTACATTTCACAAAAATATTGAGAACATTTTTTTTTTCTAAATTTCTCCGCTTTTGTAGACCATTCACAAGGTGATCAAGCTTATATACGGCACAATTGTTTTTGTGTTTTTTTTTGTATCAATATCGACGTAAGTTTTATATATTCTCTCAATTTACGTGATCATATCCCAATTAAAAGCATTTTTTGGCAGCACAGAAGTCGCAATATTGTTTAATCGACTAAAACTCAAAAAACCACAGGTTAGGTTACTGTGGTAGTTCCCCAAAGGGAATTCACTTAGACATAGTAGGAGTCCGTTGTGATACCACCTAATTTATGAACGGTAACGTGAATCGGAAAGTCAGGAACGCTTAACCTGAGAAACGTTGCGTGCCCCGAATGAAGTCACGCAAACTACCAATCTCCACTCCAGAAAGGTCTTCTGGAGAGCTAAAGAAGTACGAGCCTAGGTACTTGAACCTCAGTCTCGCAAATGCAGGGCAGCTGAGCAGAAAATGACAAGATGAATCCACCTCATCCTCCTCCATACAGCTGCGGCAGAAAGGGTCAGAGACTATGTTCAGCCTAACCGCGTGAATACCCAACGGACAATGCCCAGTCAAAACACCAACCAGGGTCGAGAGTTGCCACTTAGTAAGCGACATCAGCTCCCTTGAGCGCCCACGATCCACTCTCGGCCAGAAGGATCTTGCAATTCTGCATGTCGTGGCAATTTCCCAGCGCTCGCTGAGACGACATAAAGCCCATCTGTCCAGGAGAAGCCCGTAGGCAGTCAAAGGAGCCCCAACCCCCTCCCTGCAAGGAGAAATGACTTCCAGGGTACCTTGCCGAGCAAGCTTATCAGCCATGCAGTTCCCTGCAATGTCGCTATGGCCCGGTACCCAAATTAGTCTAACGTCGAGATATTCCGAGGCGGCTGCGAGAGAAGTCAGGCATTCCCTGACCAATTTTGATTTCACCATTAGCGATCCTAAGGCCTTAATAGCGGCCTGACTATCCGAATAAATGTTGGCCCGTCTAGAGGGCATTACATTGGTAAGTAGCCAATCGGCTGCCTCCTTTATTGCGGCCACCTCTGCTTGAAATACACTGCAATAGTCCGGAAGCCTAAATTTACGGCTGAGGGAAAACTCATCGCAGAATACCCCTCCCCCAACCTTACCATCCAGCTTCGAGCCATCCGTGAAGAAGTTCACCGTCCCACCGCCCCACAGGCCACCCTCCTTCCACTCCTCCCTACTCCCTACGCGGGATGTAAGTGGAGAAGGAGCCACTCTGAGCTGGAGTCGGCAGACAGTAATCTGCTTCCGGAGGGACAAAGTCGAAGCTGGCAAGAATCCTAGAATGCCCAAAGGCCGAGCTGAATCTGTATTCATTGCACTCAAGCCGGGCTGCGGCATGGGCAGCTGCAACCCTGCCTGCAATGTCCACAGGTCTTATATTATATAAATTGAATTGAATTATTATCAATTGTTTATAAATAAATAAAAAAGAAGTAAAGAAGTGCTACCTTCGTCTTTGCCGAAGCCTTATTACCTTTCATGAATATATAAAAATTTAACAAAGCAGTAGTTTAGCATTGTTAGCTTAAAAAAACATTAAATTTTAAAACACCATTTATATTTCACATACGAAATGCAACACACTAAAATAAAGTAAAGTAACAATGAAAAAATAAATTGTATTTTTCTGGAAAAAGTAACAGATTGAGATACATATGGAAATGTAATAACATTAAGCGTTAGAACGAAAAAAAATATCGCGTTATGGTCACTGTAGGTGGTTTCATATGTGTTTGCCCTTATAATGTCCGTAGGAAAACTCTTCAATAACCAATCAATAGCAGTTTGAGATTTTGCGGCAGGGAAATTTTCTAGCAATGCTTGTGTTGTCCAAGTTGGCTCAATCGCATTCCGAGGAATGCTATTAATGTTAAAGTCTCCAACCAGAAGCTATTCTTGATGATTTTATCAGTAAACCAAGTAAGATTTGATAAGTGAATTTCACGGGTTTTACTGTCTAAATATAGAATAGGTTTAAAGTAAAACGTCATATCTGAACAAGCAGTTGTATGAGAGCCATAAGTTATAGAAACCCGGTCCGTATGATAATCATTGTATCCTTTTTTTAATTATTAGTGAAAGGAGTGCGTGTAGAAGTTATAACGCAAAAGTTCATATCTAAATAATTAGTTGTATGGGAGCTATGAGTTAAAGTAATGTGATCTCAATGATTTTTGTTGTGTACTTCTAATTAATGATAAATGAAAGGATTGCCAAATTTCATGTTCTTAGCTGATTTAAAGTAGGAGCTATAATGAAAAGCCTCATATCTGAACAAAATCAGTTATATAGTAGCTATATATTATCCGATCTTTTCGGTTCCGACAAATGATTAATACGTTATAGTAACACATCTGCATACCAAAATTCTTTTAGGTATTTGTAAAACTGAGGGACTAGTTTGCGTTCAAACAGGCAGACTGACAGACAGATGTTCATGGCCTAATTGATTCCGCTCGTCGTCCTGATCATTTCAGTATAATTGGGTATGGGGCTTTCTCTTCTTCTTCTTCCTATACCTACAAGAAAAGTTATAATACCATTTTATCTTCAAGAAAGTAATACAAATTTATAAACTGTGACTAAGTATTTGTATCAAATTTGAAATTTCGACTTTCTATTCCACTTTGCTACTAAACGACGACGAGCTCGAAACTAGTTTCAATATTATGTTGATAGAATTTTAAAGAAGAATAAAAATAATTTTTGAATGCGGCAAGAGAAATACATACGTATGCCGATAAAATTTATTTTTATATGGAGGAAAATGCGCAACACCTTCGGAAGAAAAGATATTATCAAAAATCAACGGTAGTTTACAGCTACTTGGTACTTACACTTTATTGTACTGAAATTGAATGGGCTTCAAAACTGTATATCCAAAAACAAAGTGAATTTATATTACTTACTTACTTAATTGGCGCTATAACTGCTTCGGCGATTTTGGCCGAACTTCTCCTACAATTTGTGGTGTGCGTTTTGATGTTGTAACACAAATTGTTCCCATCTATTTTGTTTTTGCTGCTGCGTAAGAGTTATCAAAATTGACATACCTACATTTTTGTTTTTTTGCTTTTATGGCTTTTGAAAGTTCATACGCAAAAGCTAAAACAAAATACTTGCAGTTGGCTGTTATAGTAACTACACCTTATATGAATTGGCTTTGTGCAAAAAGTTAGTTTGATAATATGAGGAGGATTTTTTTTTTGGAAAATGTTAAATTTTTGTAATTTCTATACGAAGTTTTAAACCTTGATTTATATCGTCTATGTTATATAATGAGCTATACTTTTATCAACAATTATTAAAAATTAATATTAGTAAACGTAAGTGGCAAACAGTATTACATTGAATTTTGATGCTACTGAAAACGAATACATATTTTAAGTTCGAGTTTTAATAATTACCTTTTTTCTTATAATGTTCACGTTCAATGAGAAAAAAACTAAAAACAAATTCATTAAATTTGTCTAAATACAAAAATGACACAATTCCGAAACCGGGTTGTCTTCAAATCAAACTTGACAAGGAATGGCGGAAAATCGTTCCAATATACCAACAAAAAAATTTCAGTTTATCTAGTACATAAATATCTCGTATTTCATATATGTTTAATGCTATCTTTATTTTTGAAGTACAGTTGAGTTCTTGAGCTTAATGCATATAAAAATAATTTATTTTATTCAATATCTACTGAGAATTAAATAATTGATTGCATGCAATATAAATTATTTAAGAATTACGACAGTCACACCTATTTCAATAACAATATAAAGTTGTTTCGTGCGTAAATACCTAAATATGTACATATATCAGATTTTAATTTCCAAATCGACTACTCGATTATTCAACACGAAATTAAAATTGACTGTCAGGATTAAAAATGTTGTATAAACAGCGATGACTAAACGCCACGAAAATATTTAAAACTGCCTTTGCAATTTTGGTTGAAGCGTAAAAAGGAAAAACTATAGATATACATATGTATGTATGTATTTTAAGACTTAAGTTTTTTGCATTTCTTTCAATCATATTCTCCTCTAGCATACAAATGTTTGTTTATATGTTCCATCCGAAATATCTGCAAGTAAAACTAAACTAAATTAATTGCTACCGTTAAGGCTTAATTGCTACTCATTAATCAACGTTCCAACTACTTAACGGAATTGGAGCTACACCTTTTTTTTTTTTTTTTTTTTGAGTCTTTAAAGAGCTAAACGATTTAGGGCATAATGGTGGTGGCAAGTGACATAAGTGTACGTACGTATAACTAATGATGCTATTTAATATGTTTACATAAGTAATTACATGTCTTTCTGCGAATTTGAACTTTACACTCAGCGCCTGCGAGTTTACGATAGGCGCGATTCACAGAAATAAACAAAAATTTAAAAAGGAATAAATCCATCCATGAGTTTTTCTATTTATTTAGAATGACAAGAAAAGTGCAGAGTAAGAGTAGATATTCAAGTACAAGGCTTCTTCACAGGGTAGAAAGAAAATTCAAATATATATCTAAGAATATATAATGTATGATGCGTATCATAACTATACGCATTTAAATATATGAAATTCTGCAATAAAAGCCCCATGTAATTGGTAGCTAAAAATTTTGTACAAATTTTAATAAAATAGCTTGTATTTTCATCGAAACTTCTAAAAGTTTTATACATTGTTATATTCCCTATTTAATTTTATTGATTTTTGATAATTTGTTTCTTTTTGTAGTGCTGCACATTTCGACAAAATGCAACACTGCCTGCAAAAAAAAAATTATCAAAAATCAACGCGATTGTTGAGGCTCTTCAAACTTGCACTTTATTGTACTCAAATTAAATAAGCTATACAATTTCATACTAAAACATTTTATAAAAACTCGTATTAAAAATTTTGAAGTTTTTATAAAAATTGTGGTGGAATCAACTACATTAAAAAATAAATTAGTTAAAAATTAATAAGATATAAAAAAAAAATGTCGAAATTGGTGTCCATTATGGTCAAATTATGGCATCGACAAAGTGTTGCATTCTTTCGTATTGCTGTATGTCGTATTTTCGTAACACAACTAACACAGTATAGGAGTAGCTTTACGGTATACAACAATACGGCAGTATAGGAGTGTAACACCTTGGGAATTCCCTATATATGCAAATAGCTGAACATTTATAATATAAACATAATACGAAAATATTCAACACAAGTTGCCCATCTCCTAGACGATTTATCATCAGTTTTTTGTTATATGGAAACCTAATTGCCTGGTTATATGACCTATATATACCCTATGACATAACATAGGCTATATTTTATGGAGGGTTAATTTTCAGAAAGAAGCTTGCCACCTGCTTAAAAGGTTAAATTCAATTAAATCAATGAATGAAGTTAAATATTGCAATATGGGTAGCAAATGGAAGAAATGTTTTGAAAGATGCTTGCCACCAGTAAAAATGCAAATTAAGTAAAATGAAATAAATAAATGAGAGTTTACAGTATGAGTGCCAAACTAAAAGTGTTAATAAAACTTAATTTCAAAAACATTTTTGGAGAGGGTTGCCACCTGTTTAAAAAAATTATTGAATCTATAATAAGTTGTAGCAAATATTGAAAGAGTTTGAATGAAGCTTAATTTTGAAAATACTTTTGGAGAGAGTTGTCACTTGCTTAAAAGAGTAACTTTAACTTAATCATTAAGTTAAAGGAAGTATCAAGTAATATTAAATTCAAACGAAGTGGGCTTCAAAAACCTAATTATGAAAATAGATTTAAACAGTCTTGCCACGTTTTTGAAAACATTAATTTAATACTAACTGTAAGCTTACTGAAATACTACAGTATTTTACTGAAACGAGAGAGGTAAACAAAAATATGTTTGAAAAGGGTGCCCCCTATTACAGAACGTTGATTCAAATAAACTGGTAAAATAACGGTAATTCTACTATTTTGGTGTTCATTCATTCATTTATTATTTATTAGGGCAAATTAGTACAATAAGATATTAAAATCAATTATAGTACAACAAATTTCAGAGTCACAATAACTAGACATAACAGATCTTAAAGCAAGGTAATAATCAGTACATATGTATATAAATATGCAATAAAACTTATAAATTAAATAACAGGTTTGTAATAGTCACCCAAGCTATATCGAGTTAATAATGTTTTAGCAAAGATATTAGTTACAAAATTAGGAATAAATTAGGACTATAAGGGAAGATGGTATATCTATTAAAGGCTAAGTACTGAAATAATTATAGTTGATCTTGTTTATCTGCTTTCTAATATTGGCAGGGATAGAGTTCCAAATGCGGATAGCGTTAACGAAGAACAGCCTTGATGAGACCAATGAGGTAATCTGAGGGACTATAAGTGTAATATGCGGGCAGATTTGGTAAAACACAACTTATCATAGAGATAGTTAAAAGATTTCCAAGTGAAAAGCTTATCCAAAAGTATACAACTGTTGGCCTTGTGATATTCCGAGATCTCACAGCATAAAAGTCGGTGATTCCATGGCGAAATATGTTCCAAACTTGATAAGCCGTAAACATAGCGCGTCATATTAATAAACAATGTCCCAATCTTACGCGCAGAGCTACTATCCAGCTTACTACATATATATCAGATCAGAATACGTTATAACAGGGATAAATAGCTCTAAAGCAAGACGACATCTTGTTTGCAAGGGCGTATAAAATCCAGATTGCCGTAGATTCCTCAGTGTGCCATATACCTTGCTTACTACTTTGTTGACATGATCAGTACAAGTGAGATTAGAGTTTATAACAAAACCTAAATTAGTTATTTTGCGAACTATCTTTATATGTAGGCTCATTGTCAATGCAAAGCGAGGGTGAAGAAATTGAAGTCTTTGGTTTTTTTTTTCATATATTTGTAACCCACGAGATTTAGTACAATTTCAATAAAGACCATTGTCCATTAGCACAAAGACGGTCGGCTTGACTAACAGGTCCTGATAAGTAAAACTGGATGTCATCTGCATAAGCATGTAGATTTGCAGTTCGGCTAACGTGGAAAACATCATTTAAAAATAAACTGAAAAGCAACGGCCAAGAATAGAACCTAGAATAGGGGTACACCAGCAGTCACCGCTTTCAGTTTTGAAACGTGTCTGATTTATTGCTTTTCATAAGACCAAGCCCACTCTGCCCAAATACAAAGTAACGTTACTGCTTGCTATATAAAAGTGCATGACTAACAAAATCGAAGGCCTTAGAGAACAGGGTAATCTCAAGTGGTTTTTATCAAAGGGCATTCAAATGTCATTTAATATTTTTAATATGGCAGTGCTGCAACTATGATTTCTCATGAATCCTGATTCAAGAGGGGAAAGAAGATTTATATTATGGGCAAGCGACGAGATCTGCACCGCCATTAGGATCTCGAAAATTTTGGAGAAAGCCGAAAAAAAAAATACTGATGGGACGAAAATCGTTAATACAACTCGCAGAGCTCTTTTTGGCAACAGGCAGTACTGTAGCAACTTTGCTTTATGATGTGGGTAAGAGTTCCAAGGATACGCGGCAACACAACCTTTATAAACTTTATTGGGACTCCACTTCCCCTTCAGCGTTTGAACTTATCCTAAGAACACATCTTCCCACATCATATTCTGTCACTGTGGCAAACTCAAACAGTATGCCGTTAAAACATAAATCACTACACGGAACCAATTATGGTAAATTTGCACTTGACGTGTTAAACGAAACATTTTTTAAGAAAGCCCTTTACGAGATATGTAGAGCGAATTTAAATACAAATTTACAAAAAAGCTTATTTGTTTACTAATTATCGATTTTTGTTGTCAAATAATTAATTGAACTTAATTTAACTTAATTTTAGTATTTGCATTTGAAATGTTAGAAAAAATCACACATTTCATCACCCGTGGAAATGTTCATATCCCTATTAGATACTGCAGTAAATGCAATTGAAAGGTTTCGCTTTTTGCGAGCACGAAAGTTGAAAAAAAATCTCTCGAAAACATCGCGTATAACAAGGAAAAATCTCTTCAACTCGAAAAAAAAATTGAATGGGAAGTTTTGTGTGTAATGCCCCATATATATTTACAAACACGTTCGTTGAAAGCTATTCAAAACGAGTTGCCACGTTTTCAAATTAAATAAATTTTAGTTAAGATAAATCCTACTAATAATATACATACAATATGCAATTTGGCCCATATTAAGATTATGCGCTATGCTAATATAAAGGGTATATTTTTAAAATAGTTATGTAGCCGTTAAAAGAACATATCGATAACAACTGGACAGAATAGTGCAAGATTTGGCACACTCAAATATGCTCCATTATATTCGTTATAATAGAGCCCATTTTTTGAAGTAGTTGCCACCTATTGAAAAGGTTAAATTAATTTAAGCAAAATAATAAAGCAAATATGCTAATATTCAATCTCTTTAAAGGTCATTTCAGTTATATTAAATTTCAAAAATCTTTTTGTAGAAGGTTAAAAAATCAATTAAATTTATAATAAGTTCAGTCACATATTGCAATATGAGTCATATATGATGGAGTTTTAAGAAATCTTCATTTCAAAAATACCTTGGAAAAATAAGAAATGAACTTTCCAATTTAACATGGCCCGTGGTGATGTTGAAGAAAACGTAATGCATTTTAATACCACTTTGTATAGTTAGTTTATTTCTAAAATACGTACCTAAACGTGTATGCGCTTAAGGGGTTATATACAAAGTTGAGGTGAAAAAGTGAGCTAAGTTCGTGATTTTTTTAAAGGTTTTTTGCAAATTTTATTCAATAAAGCGAAAGACAGTTTGTTGGTAGTATTATTGAAGAAAAAAAAACAAGTTAAATTTCCAAAAAAAATATTAAAATTTTCCGAGTTAGAGCCCATCTCCCGAAGCGTGTTTTTTCTGTAGAGCCTTGCCGTCCACACTCTCCAAGCCGAACCGCTCAACTGAAATCAAAAAGGTACTATAATTATTGAAGAGAAATGTATTCTTGTGTACTTGAACGAACCGACTTCCAAAAAAAAATTTTTTTTCTGAAAAAAATTCATGGTTTTCAAAAAGTCAATTTTTTTGTTGCTCAAAAATTAAAAAAAAAAATTTATTGCAAAAAATCGAAAATTTTCGGATTCAAAAACGATCGTTCAAGTACACAAGATTGTAAATACGAATAATTATAAAAAAAAATTATGATAATCGGTTTAAAAGTTTTTGAGTTATCGTGTGAACGGCAACGGTACTTTTCAAAAAATGCCATTCCGAGATAATTGCGTTTTAAGTTTTGTTTTAAGTTAATTATGGATGGGTCCAGTTCGCTGCGAACGGCTGTAATTTCGAATCTAGTGATCCGATCTGGATGAAATTTCGCGCTGATATTCTATAAAGTATGTACTTTTAGAATATGCAATAAAAATATTTTCGATTTTTTGAGCCCCAACTTTGTATATAACCCCTTAAGACGAACCAAAACAGTTATGGTTTAATAAGGAACTGAGAATGTTGAAAAATAAAAAATCGCGTATCTTCAAACAATATAAAAAAACAGGTTTACTTATAGATTACTTAAAGTACTCAGTTCTGCGACATAAATATTTTAAATTAAATAAGAAATCTTACCAAGAATACCAAAATAAAATGAAAAAAATATATTATTTATAACCCTAAATCATTTTATGATTTCGTAAACTCAAAGCGTAAGGGAAATGGGTTTCCTTCAAATATGAGGTATCAGAACTCCGTGTCTAGCGACAATGAAGACATTGCTAACCTATTTGCACAATTCTTTGAGTCTAACTATTCCAGTAAAGTCAATCTTCCCCCTTATAAATATCCATATTATCTATATACTAATAATTCGATTAATGTTCCAGTAATATCTTCTGAAGATGTATTATTTTACCTGAAATCTTTAAAAGAATCATTTAGGTATGGTCCTGATATGATTCCGACATGTATTCTTAAACAATTTGCTGATAATCTATATCTGCCTTTATCAAACTTGTTTAACTTGTCGCTAAAATAAGGTTATTTCCCGTCTGTTTGGAAAAAGTCTTTTATAATCCCTCTTCATAAAAGCGGCAATAGGTCTTCGATTGAAAATTACTGTGGAATAGCAAAGCTATCGGCAATTCCAAAACTATTTGAAGCAATTATTACTAATCAGTTAAAATATTCAATCTCTTCATCAATCGCAAACTCTCAGCACGGACTTTGTATGGGCAAGTCAACTATTACCAATTTACTGGAATTCACAACTCATGTTTCAAATGGTTTTAGAGAAAATATTCCAACAGATGTTATATACACCGACTTCAGTAAAGTTTTTGACAAAGTTTGTCACCCCTTACTCATCCACAAACTTGATCTGCTTCGATTGAAGAAAGAAATTTATTACAAATAGATATTAACAGCTTAGTTGATTGGTGCAACATAAATTATATGCACTTAACCTTAAAAATGTAAATTTATAAGTTTTTCACGAAGAACTATTCAGCCAGCTTCTTACACAACAAATACCTAACTATTCTCTGGATCAAGTGTTTGACTTTAATAGTCATATTAATGCTATAGCTAATAAGGCTAGAGGGATATTTGCCTTTATAAAACGATGGTCAAAAGAATTCAAGGACCCATATGTAACAAAGGCTCTTTTTACAACTTTAGTAAGACCTAAACTAGAATACGGTTCGATAGTTTGGAACCCACGTTATCAAGTTCACATTGATCGGCTGGAATCAATTCAAAAACAGTTCTTACTTTTTGCCCTAAGAGACTTAAGATGGGATTATCGGCTTAATCTTCCTCATTATACTGATCGTTTGAAGCTAATAAATCTTCCTAATCTTTCCAGCCGTAGAGAAATGCTAGACATAATATTCATTACTAAACTACTCACAGGGTCTATCGCAAGCAAATTTCTTATTAAAGAAGTTAAACTTAATGTTCCTTTTCGGATTTCAAGACACTTTAAACCTCTTTATTTAAAACAGTGTAAAACCAATTATGAATTAAATGAACCTTTCCGATATTTATGTCAAGATTTCAACTGTCTTTCCAGCACTTTTGATATTTCGGACTCACTTTTCACCATAAAAAGAGCTGTGCTGTCCTTTCTCAATTAATGATTATAGGCGGTATAATATATATTTGATTCAGCTGATGAAGTTTTTTTCTGTAGCTGAGCAGTTTTGGATCTCGACGCTTAACAAACTTTTTCCTTTTAACAACTAGGCACAAAAAAAAAAAATAAAAATAAAAAAAAACATAAAAAGATCCGTACGTCATGCGGACTTGTGTTCTCGTGTCGGTTGGGCGGGAAAGAGGGTAACCGTTGGGCTTATTATTATTATTATTAAAATTAGCTTATTGAATTATAGGAAATATATAGGAAGCGATTCAAAAGAATTTGGCTTAAGAAAACTTAACCATGGATAGATTTTTTAACACAATAAATAATTTAAAAAAAAACAGGACTAAAAATTAGTAAAAAATTTATTATTCCTGGTGAAATTATTTATTTCCTATTCTGTTACACTCGAATTCATAACGTTAAGCCGAAAAAGGCTAGTATAGTGTGAATAAATGCAGTCTTGATCGTAAATTACTGTATAGTAAAATTTTCGTATATAAAAATGTAAATTCTTGTAGAAAAATTTATAATCAAATTTGGAACAATCAAAATCGAAGGTTATTTATTTATAAAATTCTTTCAACTTCCACAAGGTAGAATGACCTGTGAAGATGACGATTGCCCGCGTCCCCCATTGAAGGCACCGACTGAAGAAAATGTTTGAAAATAGTTAGTGGCTTAATAAAGAATTTAATTATGGCATATAGCGGCATAACTGCTGATTAGCAAAAAATGAATTGGAGAGATTTTACATGAAAAAAAAAACAAGTGCGCGTTTGGTACACCAATGGCAATTGCCGAGTTGTCTAGATTTCTTGGAGTTACCTCAGAGTTATTGGGGTACAATTTGCAATCGCAATGCGACCGTTGATTAAATATTTGACCGTTTTTAAATTTCGAGCGAACAAATATTTGATATTCGGAATGCATTCAAAGAGTTCATCTCTTAAAAAAAAAAGTCGTGAATAGATATATGCATTTTAGAAAAGCTACTGCATTTATGAATTCTCGGTCTATGTAGAATCACTATGTATATTTTATATTCGTGTTTATTTCTTTGTTTACGACTAAATTTAACCTGCGTGTATTGTGGCATGCTACAACCGGTGTGTATGATACATTTTTAATGTTATCTATGAATAGTGAAGTGGCAATTTTCTAAGCACACGAAAATGCGCAACAAACATCACGCAAGGCGGTGTATACCTAGCTACATTAGTAGTAAGGTCCAAATGTTTTCGGACCGATTAATGAAATTAATCTTAAAACTCAAAGCCATAGATTTGAAAATATGCCCTTTTTATTTCCAATTGATTTACCAAGATTTCTTATACCCTCAAAAAATATGCAGGCAAAATATTGTACGTCAAAAGGTTCTAAAACCGTTTTAAATTGTTTGTTCACAATTCGAATAGATAATAAATAATATGCATTGCTGGAAAATCCGAGCAGACGTTGTCCTGTCTAAATTTATTTAATGTTTAGCCTTGGCATAGGTATGCACCTTGTCCTCGCCGGGACGAACTACGTTTGCTAATCATATTTTCTATCATTGTGTATAATTTAATTAAATTTGGCTTTTAAAATAAGTGGCAACCTTCTTCAAAATATTCGTATAGACTTTCTCCTAGCAAGGCGAATGGTTAGACAACAATATTTTACTACTGCACATAACTTGTGTACATTTTAACTAAATTCGACTTTCTGAGTAGGTGGCAACCCTCTGCGAAATATAGCTAACTAAAACCTTCTCCCATATGTATATGCTATAAATCATCCCCTCAGCGAATCGAAAAATTTGACACCCATATTTTCATATTTTATACAACTCAATTAAATTCGACTTTTCAAATAGGTGGCAACCCTCTTCAAAAAATAAGTATGAACTTTTCCCCCGTCGAAACGAACCACTTGACAAATCTTAGTACTGCATATAATTTTGTATAACTTAATTAAATTCGACTTTTTGAACAGGTGGCAACCCTCTTCAAAATATAGATAAATGTAAACTATCTGCTCAGCGAAACGAATCGTTTGATACTCATATTTTAGTATTTTATATCATTGTGTATAATTAACACAATTTTACGTTTGAAACAGGTGGCATCCCTCTCCAAAATATATGAATAACCTTTCTCCTCGCCGAGACAAAGAATATTTTATATAACTTGTGTTTAATTTAATTTTAAATTCGAATTTTCCAACAGGTGGCAACCCTCGTAAAAGCTAGCTATGAACCTTTTTTCCAAAAAAAAAAACACCGCTTGATACCCATATTTTAATAGTTCATTTAACTTTTGCATATATTAATTACATTTGACTCTGCAAAAAGGTGGCAACCCTTTTCCAACCATAATATTTTCGACCTATTCTCATACGTACCAAAAATACATACATACATACATACAAAATTTTAAAATAATCGTTCGAGCCGTTTCCATGGAGTTCGGCCACAAAAACCGTAACACGAGATTTTTATTTAAAAATAAAACTGAGATAACTATTATGAATAACTATAACTTTCCTAGCAAAAAATTAAACTCAAGAAGAAGGATTATTCTCTGAGCAAATCCGATTATTTAATAAGCAAAATATAAAACTCAACAAATAACAATGAAAAAGTATTTTTTTTATTAACAGCTTTAACCGTTACGGTCTCTGGTCATAACTTTTAATTCCTTAGGTTTTCGTCATCTATCTTCTCGTATAATCTCCTTCTGGGCGCGGTTTAACACAAGTTGATTATTTTTACCCATTTTTTTTATTATTTTACAATGGAACTCGAAAAGAACAGCATCCAACTTTGTTTGATCTCCGCAGGTGTTTTCTGCTTTGTTGCTAAAAATTCAGTCAGATTTCGATATTAAATTTTATGCATTTCGAATTTTTAATCGCCGATACGTAGGTAATTTAATCATTTTGATAGGCCAGCAACTTTTGGACCTAACTTCGTACGCTTTAAGGTTGTAAGTTAAACCGACGTTATCATCCCTATAGGGAAAAGTCACAGAAACGTGAAAAATTATTTTCAATATATTCCTTAAAGTATAGCTTCTAACTTTTTTTAGTATTCCATTCCTTTAAGCTCAATTTCTAGATATTTCGTTGGGAAATTTATTTTGGAGTTATGTAACTTCAAATGAAGGTAGTCAAAGTTTTTGCTGCAGGGTATTTGAGCATTTAAATTTTTCAGGAGCGGCCCTATGCCAAGTATTTACGAGTATAGAAAGCAAATAAAATGCAAAAGGTCGGAACTTAGCGTGGGAGTATTAGACGCCATTGTTACATGCATGTGTACAATTTTTATATATGTTTGCATTTGAGAATTCGTAAAATTTACTAACTTCCACAATAGTGTCTACATTTAGTGCGCATACTGGATATCAGACCAGACCAGTTGAACTCAATTGTGAAAGTTTTAGTATTTTGCATGTTTTCAAGTTTTGAAGTTTTCACAGTTTGTTTGGCTTTCAGCACCATTGTTGTTGCTTTTTTAACTTAAAAAAGTTAGTTGATTACTTTGTGGCTTGATTGCTTGTGTGATGTAGAGCATTTTCGACTACAATACATTGAGGGAAAACTTTTAGCTAATCATGAGTTTATAAAAAAACACAATTGATATTATTTAGAAACACTTACGGTTTTTTATATTACAGATAATTATAAAAAAGGAAAGAAAAATAATTAAGAAAGAAAAGGAAAGCTCGCAATAGTTTTGAACTGAGCTAGTAATAAAAATTAGAATTGTATTTATTCAGTATCTTCTGAGAGATATCAGTTAATTACTCAAAAAGTATATCTCCGATAAACAAATATTTAACTTTAAAGTGCTACTTATTTTCAAAGCATTGATTTATGCGCATTAGTTGTTACTGTAGCGGCCGGCGGGAGGGTAAGGAGAAAGAGTTAAGAGAATTCAAGAATTCAAACGCTAAAATGCATTTTTTTCTGCGCATTTGTCTTGTCCATTATAGCATATGTATTTTTTTAATATCGCTCAGGTAGACCAGGGCCATATTCCTCAAAAATACCTATCTCCTTTTCACTCTGCACTGACCAATTTTTTTATCACTTTGCATAAGTTTCTGTTCTACAGAAATTAAAAATGTGCTAAATAATCAAATAAAAGTGTTCTCGAAAACTCTATTTTCTTTAAGTAACTCTGTTACCATCGCGGATCTATCAATAATACAAGTAAATGAAAAATGTTATTAGCTTTTGATAGCACTGCAAATTTTTTTCTTGATTTTGTGTCCGACTCAGTGTGATAAGTTATTATCGAGTTGACAGTTTATGATAGATCAGTGCAAAGTTTTTTACATGTGCTCCCACTTTGCGTGAAATAGATAACTCTTTGCAAAAATGTCCCAAATTCAAAGTAACGACGCCAAAATTGAGTTGCAAAGTATAAATATTTTTTGTGGAACAAAAAGCTTATCACTTTGCAATAATAATATAAAGATGATAATTGCAAAGTGTAAAGTAGATAATAGTACTTTTTGTGGAATAGCGCCCAGTTTTTTTTTGTTTTCACACCGATATGAAGAATATATTTAGTTTATGTCTAGCACTCGATGGGGATGGGCTTGCTCTTTCATGATTAATGTTCGATAATTAATTAAAATATCCTTTTTTGTTTACAGAAAATTTTAACATCAGCTAAGCAATATAATAAAAGAATAATACAACTATTATTTTATCATACAATTGATACTTTTCACATTAAATAAACAATAAGAGGAAGATACATATTTGTTCAAAATCGCGCAAAAATCTAATTCCTTTCGTGAACTGCTCATGTCTTCTATAATGTCATTTTCTTCCTCATTACAATTGAAATTTGTTTAGAAAGACAAAATAGGAATAGAAATTGAAAGAGAAGAAATTTTTTCCCAACACAATTTTTCTATCCTCCATAATGGTGTATTTGTTTTTATATTATAAGATGGCATCCTCTATCAGAAAAAAATTTATCTGATTGGATATCGAGCGTCCCTAGTAAAAAAAAATATAAATATTTTACAAAAAAAAAAATCAGGGAAAATATTCTACATTTCCTGAAGGGCAAAAAACAATAAAATTGTGGGTTTTTTTTAAGTTATGAATTTAAAAAAAACAATGCATGCTTTGTAACCAAAATCTCAGAAACAAAAAGTTAAAGGCCAGTGGAATTTTTCTCAAATACTTTATGTACATATACTCATATAAAGTACTTGGAAATGCACATATCGAAAATTTATTTTTAAACAAAACAATAGCTTAGTTGACATGAAGTACCCCATAAAATAATTATTTATTTGCGTTATTCAATATCATAAATTAATTGAGCGATACTCCTTTATAAATGGACTTCGTGAGTGCGAACACGACATCCGTTTTATCGATAATGAAATATTTGTTGCGAAAAAAAACATTTCAGGGAGAACGACAATGTCTAGGTCATCATGGGATTTTTAATACTATATAAATGAAGAGCAACCCAAAATAGTTAATGCTTTAATAAAAACTCGGCAGATATTGTCCTGTCGGTATTTATTTATTAATTTCCCTCTGCATAAGCGACTGGGAAACAGATTTCGGTTTTTCTTACATACAACTTGGGTATAATTTAATCGAATTTGACTCTTCAAAGAGATGGTAACCATCTAAAAAATGTGTATAGAAATCCCGATCTCGTTGAGACGAACCATATTTTTTTATATATTATATAGTTGTGTATAATTAAATTAAATTTCACTTTTCAAACAGATGGCAACCCTTTTCAAAATATACCTGTAAACTCTCTCCTAACGAAACGATCGGTTTGACACCGCTATTTTACTATTTCATTATAACTTGTGTATAAGAAAACTATAAACCTTCTCCTAAGTGAAGCTAACTGTTTGACACCGATATTTTAATATTTAATATAATTTGAGTATAATTTAATTAAACTCGGGTTTTCAACAGGTGGCAACTCTCTTCAAACGATATTGAGCAGCAATTTTTTTCTTCCGCAAAACGAACCGTATTTAAATATTTAATATCTAACTTGTCTGCAATTTATTTCAATTCGACTTTTCAAACAGTTGGCAACCCTCTCCAAAATATAGATGTGAACCTTCTCCTCAACGAGACAAGCCGTGTGATACCCATATTCGATATAACTTGCGTATATTTTAATTAAATTTGACTTCTCTTATAAGTGGCAACCCTAACCCAAGCAAAAAAAAAAATTGGCTAAAGCCTGACCAGGGCTGAAAGTAATAGCTATGCTAAATGGCAAATAT
Organism: Anomoia purmunda; assembly: GCA_951828415.1. Taxonomy (NCBI): domain Eukaryota; kingdom Metazoa; phylum Arthropoda; class Insecta; order Diptera; family Tephritidae; genus Anomoia; species Anomoia purmunda. The sequence goes on from OX639993.1 coordinate 25,395,930, forward strand.
AAAAAGTTTATAGATAAAGAGTTACAAGGGCCCAAAAAAACAGGTTTTCGCACTTACTATATATTTATAGATACATATAAAAAGGGTGGTTAAATTTTAAGGGCCGATGTTGATTTTGAATAAAACACAAATTATTTTGGAAATTATTGCAATCTCTTTTTATTATGATAATATGGTGTGGTTCAATTATGTATGGAACAAAATATCGGCCAAATGTCCGCCGCGATCTTGGCGGCACACCTCCATCCGATGGTCCAAATTTTCGATGACGCTGAGGCATAATTGAGGTTCTATGCCGTTAATGTGCCGAATTATCTCATCCTTTAGCTCTTGAATTGTTGCTGGCGTATCGACGTACACCTTTCACAGTAACTGCCTGACCGACCTCATTTTGGAAAAAATACGGCCCGATGATGCCGCCAGCCCATAAACCGCACCAAACAGTCACTATTTGCGGGTGCATTGGTTTTTCGATAATCACTCTTGGATTATCATTCGCCCAAATGCGGCAATTCTGCTTATTGACGAATCCACTGAGTTGATTCCTCATCACTGAAGATGATTTTCTTCGATATGCATTTTGATTTGAACGGCCATTTTCATAATAAGCCAGAATAACTTAAACACGTTGCTCGATTGTGTATCTTTCCATGTTCAAATTGAGTTAGTCTGAAATTGAGAAATGTCAAATGAAATGCAGAAAAAAACTTGACGTTTACGTGTGGTTCACATTCAACATGGGCCCTTAAAATTTAACCACCCTTTATATAAATTCAATGCTTCACAAAAAATAATATCTTGAACACTTTGAACATAAATTGACTATGACGAGCCTAAGGTATTAACCGTAAATTTTCGCACAGATTTGGTTATTATTAATGAACGACCGAACTTCGGCTTCGGCTTCGGCCATGTTCGGCTAATAAATTTCGGTTCGGTTCCGGTTCGGCTTTGGCAAAAAAAAGCCGAACATTGGCCGAAAAGTTGTAATTTTTATTAATATAAGAATTGTATAAAATTTGATTTGACCTTTAATATGGTTCCCTTTCGAAACGAGTCAAATAAGCGTTCCGGATTTACATATATGATTTGCAGTAATAAATCTGGAAAAAATTATTTATTGCGAATGGGACACTTTTCCTAATGAACACCTGCAGTCAAGAAATTATGACATTTTTGAATATTTTTTGAAGCCCATATTTTCTGTTGAAAAAAATTTCATTAAAATATTTGGCTGCTTCACCATAGAGTGTATCTAGTGAATAATTATTCAGCGGTACGGGTCAACTCTGTACCGATATACGAAATCGGTTGTCAGGTGGAAATGTCAAAGGGCTATTATTTTTAAAATGAAAATATTAAACTTCGAGCATTAAAAGCAAAGGTTTTTTTTAAATCAAAAATGTGTATGTTCAAATTGTATGTTTATGTGATGAAATTAAATGGATGTACTTTAGCTAGTGTACATAAAAAATATAGAATTTTAAAAAAATCACTGATTATTCATTATTTTAGACCTCGAAAATGTTGGTTTCGGCCCTCAAATCGGTGTTCTGTCTTTCTCGAGTTTTAATAATGTTTGCTTTTAGCAATTAAAAATCAAATTATTATCCACCCTAATGTGCATACACATTTCTAAAAAACAGTATTAATTTACACATGGTAGGCAGGATACAATTTTTGTTACTTTATTTCAGTAACCGACCAATATTATACTTATACAATGCGTTCTAATTTTAGAATAAATATTCAAACACTTATTTAACTATCTGCGAAATTTTGTATCCACTTAGCCCAAGACCAACTGTAACATCGAAGTAAATTAACGTGTATATTTTCCCATCTAATTTTTATTCACATTTAGTTCAACCCAACACAAATAAGTTTATAAATCTAATTGTCTGCACCACTCTACAAAATTTCTTAATACGCAAAAACCGCAATGCTTTCCCATACCATAAATTTGTATGTACCTACTTTAGGGTTCAGCTGTTAAATTTTGTGGTAATATTTAACTTAATTAAACAATTGTTTGAGGTGTGAAAACCACACAACTACATACGCGACATACAAATAAAACAACTTTTATACATTTACATACCGAATACACCTGCATCCATTCACCTTACCAGTTTTATTAAGCTTATCTTTCTTCCCCAAGGAAACCACAAAAGTTCGGTTTGCTGCGCCAAATCTCACAATCTTCGTAACTCATCACTTATGTTGTATGTATTTGGCATTTGTCTTCAGCAGCTACTTCGAATTTCGTAGGTACTGTAAGTTCACAGCTTATCATTTGTGTTGGTGTCGAAGGATTACACTTAATATTTATAGGACTTTGAGATAAATCCTCTTGAGGCACTTCGCTCTGCCCGTACAAGTAGGTACTAGATATGTCTGAATAATAGATTATATATACTATATACATAAGTACTAGAAACTATCGTCTGAGCACATTTTTTTTTGAAAGTGTTGGTTAGTCACACACACGCACACACTTAGATATCCAAACAAATAGACGTTAGCTTATTTGTAGTTTTATCATGTATGTAGGTGAAAATAAGGTAGGTTTGCGGTTTAAAATACTTTTCATTTTGGTAATTTTATTCACCACCAGTGTATTTTATTTGCGTTTTTAATACAGAGCCTTTCCATTTCAAAACAACCGGTACATGCAGGTCATGTTTGCAATATTTTTCGGCGATTTTAATTTCGCTGGGAAAATGGTAGCTCTCCGTCTTTGATTTCTTTTTTAATTGCCTATAACTTCTCTAAAAACTGACCGATTTTAATAAAATAACGTGCAATAAGTTGATGCTTAATTGAACACTTTAATGCAAAGAAAACTTATAGCAACTTAACTGTCCAAAATTTTATTTTTTTAATCTTTCGGAAAGTGCTTTTTTATTTTTTCTCATCAGAAAGAATTTTTGTTTAGACTTTTTTAAAAGATTTTTATTTTTTTTTCTCATCAGAAAGAATTTTTGTTTAGTGATACCATTTTTTTAAGAGATAAGTTTTTTTTGTTACATAGTGTTAAAATTGAAAATTTGATTTTTTTATATTTGGGTATACCGGTTTGCCGCTTATTTAATTTTAACTTAATAATATGAAAAACTGTAGCGACTAAAAATTCCGATTAATTTCTGATATTTTTTTGAAACTTTGCTCTCTATTTTTTTTCATTTAAGGTATGCAGTGCAGAAGATTTGCGAGACTACCAACACAAAAATTAAAAATCAAAAGGAATTTATTCAAAATCCAACCATTACATGCGAAAAATGTGCAAAAACAAAATAGCCAGCTAATGTCAAAAAAATTTTTTTTTTTTTAAATAAAAAAAAATACTCTTTTCAAAATTTATTGTGTTTTTTTATTTTTTCACATCAGAAAGTAGACACTTTAAAATGGATTTTGGCCAAGCGGCTATTAGCCAAAATTTTTTGTTTAAAATATACATAACTTCATTTTTATTACATAGTGTTAAAATTATTATTTCGATTTTTGTTTTTTTAATTTGGCTATGCCGTTTTGCAGCTCATTTAGCTTTTACATAATGATGTAAAAGTCCGAAGCGGCTAAAAATTCAGTTTGATTTTTGATATTTTTTTGAAATTTTGCTCTCTATTTTTTCATTTAAGGCTTGGAGTTTACATGGCAGAAGATTTTGAAGACTACCAGCGCAAAAAAAAAAAATTAAAAAATCAAAAGGAATTTATACATAAATATGTATAACAATATGTGAAAAATGTACGGAAGACCACAATTTAGAAAAAAATCAAAAATCAACCAACATTTTTAACTACTTCAGAGTTTCACATTATTATTTTAAAATTAAATGAACTGCAAAACTGCATACCCTGATTAAAGAAAAAAATATTTTCAATTCAAGTTGTTTGTGTTCGCGGAAAGAAAGCCAATACAACATTTCAAACAAACTCTTTCAATAATTTTCTCACCTTTATCTGAAACTCTACAGTTTATATATGTAAATGTAAGTGTAAAGCAGTGACCGAAAATATTCGCTATTTTGAATAATTCGTTCACAACAAAAGTACAATATATCGAGATAATCCTAATGCTATAAACTATTATTTTTACTTTGAATGGTTTTTGTTTTAAATCGGTGCATAATCGCTATTTGGAGATTTTTATTTTTTCGATCGAGTTTGATCGCTATTGTAAAAATTTTATTTTTCCGGCCATAAAACATAACTTGTATTATTGGCGTTGTTTGCTGTCCGTGGTTAAAAAGATTCAAGAAACTTCACTTTCAATAATTATTTTGAACAGGATTGTCACCTGTTTAAAAATTTAAATCCAACTAATGTCATAATATACATGAAATATTATTGAGGGTGTTAAGGGCGGGGTGAGTTAAGGTCCAGAATTCCTCTTGAATTCTGGAAACGGGGATCTAAAAATGAGGGCGGATCCTTTTAGATAGATAATACCTGTTTCTTTTTCACTTCAATTGTAAAGGAAAAAAACAATTTTGTGAAAAGAAATATTCTCAGAGATTTTACAAGCGAAACAAAAACAATTTTTCCAATTTTGTTTTCCAATTTTGTTTTCCAATTTTGTTTTCCAATTTTGTTTTTGTTTTGCTGTAAATTTATAGAAATGAAATTGGCGATAGGGCGGATTGATTAATTACACAGGCACACAAAAAAGTTCTGTTTCTGAAAGGTGAGCTAGGGTAATTTTTTGTCGGTGTGCTAAAAACGAATCTGATTATTATGATAGATTGTGTCCCAGAAAAGTACCATATAAAAATCAGAAGTCACTCTTCAAGATGGCATAATTTAGTTTTAGACTAAGTTTAACACCCATATGCTGAAATCCGTCGTAACTACGAATTTGCTACGAATCGTAACATCGGTATGCTCAAATCCGAATTGCGGAATCGTAACTTCGAAATTCGTAATGTTGGTATGCCTGAATCCGACGTAGCTGTCATTTCATTGCATTTTTCGGAGATTTTGTACGAATAGCAACTGGTGTCGGAACTTGGCAAATTCAAAACAATAATAATAATAAAATAAATAGTGTACACGGAAAACAACGAACAAATATGTAAGTTAAATTGTGCATAGAAAAAAGTGGTGTATTAATAAATATTTTGCAAAATATTCATGACATGAAGAGGGAGTCTCTGCGCGAGAAGAAACGGCACAATAATGAAATGGAGGCCATGAAAAGAAAGGAGCTTGCGTTGCAGGAGAGGCTACTGCTATTGCAAGAAAAAAACCTTCAGCAGTGAGGCCAGTGCGAATATATTTATTAAAGTACTGAATTCAACTGTTTATTTAGTTTTAAGAAATTGATTTATGATACATTGTATTTTTTAATAAATTTGCATCGTCTCGTAATAATCTCCTCTGCATATTCATGCAACTGTTGCTTATAGCATATTCTTCCTCTTGGGACAAAAGTGCAGCGGCTACAGAATCCATTTTATTTTAATTTAATTAAAAAACTTGCTTGCAAATAACTAATAATCGCTGGTCTCAAAATTCACTCTTCACTTTGTTTATTTCACTTTGTTTATTTCTGTCAAAACAGCTGATTAGGAACTTCGAATTTAATAATTTTAGTTGGCAACGCGGCCGTGAGTTACGAACGGATTTCAGCATACCATTTTCGAATTGTTCGGAACGGAGCTACGAATTCGTAGGCTACGAAAATTCGGATTTCAGCATAGGGGTGTAAATAAATTTCTATAGCAATGTTTATTAGATTTATTTTATTTTTTTATTTTTCGTGTAAAATATTTTATTACGATTAGCATTTTTAAATTAGAATACAGTGAAAAAAAAATTTAAAATTAAATTTTATTAACGTAAATACCACCCAGATTTATCAAACAAAGTACAAGTGCAGATTTAAGCAATAAAATCTTATAAATCACCAAATAATATGAACTTTTACATATAAAAGGCTTGGCTAACATGTAGAGTTGAATTTAATTTGACACTTACTTTTCATTCCGACGCGTCTATAGGAAAATTTTTCAAACCGAACAAATTTGATCAGAGTCGAGGTCAAGAATACCAATTCATTTCTATTTCGAAAAACTTGATCAAAGAGTTTTGTCAGGTGTTTTAGCTGTTGAGTTCTACCATATGATTTGCAATAATTCCCAGTTTCAAAAAAAAAGTTAACCACAATAATTTGTGGAACTGCATTTACTTCACGAAGACATTTAGAATATTTTGAAGGTTTCACCAAAAATTTTAAAGCGTTTATTTCGAATCAAGCTGCATTAACTTAGCGCAAACAATCAGAATTTTAGGCGAAAATTTTGTGTTTAGAAATCTGTTTTCAATTTAGTCAATAAAGTAGCTATAAAAAATATTTCAAAAGTAAATTAGTGCCATTCAGCGAAAACTGATTAATATTTCTAATAATTAAAACTCAGCAAATACGCAAACAACTATTGCGAAATACATTTTTTTTTTTTTTTTTTGAAACCATGACCTAAACGCTAATGTAAATTTTCATAGGGTCTCTTTGTGGTAGTGATTATTTATTGGTTAAAGCAATATAAACAAACTTTTATTCGAAATACAGTCGCTACAATTTAATTTGCATATATGCCCAGCTATATATTTTCTTGTAAATGATATTTTCTTCAAAAGTTTCTAAACTTCATGGAACTAAATATATCGACTATTTCTAGGCACTTGCTGAAATTATGATGAAATTTTTTTCCGGCTGTGAAACCGTTGCTTTTCAACATTTTACAAAAAAAAAAAAAAAAAATATAAGTTTTTTAATTAATAAAAACAACTAGCTACAACATATTCAAACCTGCCTGAAATCAAACACTCCCCTATGACAATCGAAAATTTGTATCCATTCAAACATCTACTGCATTTCGCACTTCCTTAATCCCCTACCAACACCACCCTGTACATTTGCCTCTAAGCGCCAAATCTCAATTGTTTACAAATCACTGGTTCGAGTATACCGCCACCCACTTCCGGTGAGAAAGTTCCGCGCAAATTAAATTCTCTAGATGTAGAAACAAAAAAAAACAAAAACAACAACAAAATTCTAGTAACACTGCGCATGCCTTGTTTACATCTCGCACTTGGTGGCACTAACAAAATCCATGTGAAAAGAAAACGAAAGGAAACAGCTGCTTTAGATTTTTGTTGAGCACGCACTTCAGTCACTTGGCGGCACTCAAAACGAACGGAAGTTGAATTATTTGCGCGAAGTGGCAACATAAACGGGAGTATGCGTGCGTTTTTTTTAAATAATTATAGTGTAAATAAAAAGTGAAAAGTGGAAATATAAGGAAATATAAATGTGCGTGTATTATAAATACGAGTAGTGAGCGCGTGCTTATGGTAATGTAAATAAATAAGAAAATTTGACGAAATGGAATAAAAACGCAATTGTTTTTTGTCTTCATTTCATTTCTAAATAAGGGGAAAAAATGTTATAAATAAACCATGGTAGCAGTGCTGTAAAAGAGGGTGAAGTAAACTGAGTCAAATTAGTATTTTTTTATGTCCAAGTTACCATTACGAGTAAATGGCAAAAGAAAAACAAAATAATTAAACCCACTTTTTGTTGCTGCCTCAAATAATTATAGCAAAACCGGTAAGTTGTTAATTAAAATATACTTAGCTTGGCTTTCAACGAAGCGGAAGAAGTCAAAGTTTCTGAGCATTGACTTATCTGCCACTTGAGCAAAGCACTCAACCAGTCGGGTATAAAAATTGTAATTTTAGGTGAAAAGGTAAAAACCACAAAATAGAAAATGAAACTTTTCATATTGCCTTTAGACTTTTTGCCTTCTTGGCGTTTTTGTAGTTAGTGCGGATATTTTATTGAAGCTGTTACTGCCGGTGAAGCAAGGTAATGCGGCTGTAGGGTAGCATTGTTTTTTTTTATTTACTTTTGATATTTACATTTGACGTTATTAGAAAACGGCCGAACTTCGGTGTCAGCTACCGCCATCGAGAAATTTCTGAATACCTTTTGAAGCTTATATGAAAAGGGATAGGACTTAAACTAATATCAATAAAAAATTCTAGAACTTTTCAAAATTCATTATATTAGAGACCTTGAAATTGTTCGGTTCTTGGAGTTCTCATCGCCGTGCCACAATCCAAAATATTGTAGTGGACACACATCCTCAAAGCATCCACAGCCGCTTCCAATGCTCGATTAACCTTCTGTTCGACGTATAATATTTCACTTCCCCTCAAAATCTTAAGTTTACGCTCCTTAACACCGAAACTTGAAACCTTCCATTGGTTTTTTTGCTCGTAAATAATAGCAGGTTTGCCTTGCTGGAGTTGACAGAAAGACCACTTGGTGAACAAAACTATAATGCCCTGGTCCATAGTGCGCTCGGGAAGAAAAATACAGGAACAAAAAGCGGGCAGTCTAAAAAATTTACAACTTTAAAAAGCAGTTGGAAGTGGTTGGACAATTGCTCTGTAAAATTTATTATTTATGTTGATCTAACTTGCACCAGGTATATAAGCTATGTATATTATTATGATTTTTCTGTGTTAAAATATATTTTCCAAAAAGAATATGTATATCTTTGTAAAAATTAAATTAGTTTTATTAACTCATTTTTGGTCGATAAATACTGTCTTTAACATAAAGTTAAAAAAAATTAAAACCATCTCAAAAATTTTGAAAGAAAAATTTGTGGAAAATTTCATTTTGAGCGGTTTAACTCTGCATGTTCTTAACCAATCCCTACAAGTTTTATATTGTTAAAAGCGCAATGATTGTCTTAAGTTAAGCAATACAAAATTGTTAATGAAGTTATACTCCAAACAAAATACGTAAAATCGCCCTCCTCTCAAAACCCTCCCCTACACCTTGATTTTTTTGAAATTTTTGGCCTGTAATTGAACAAGAAATTGACACTCATAATAAGAGAATTGGGAATTGGAGTTTGAAGTAGTGGAGCAATTATTTTTAATTTTTACAATCAATTGATATTAAAATGTGTTTTTTTTCAATGACATAAAATTAGACCAGTTATAAAACAGTTTAGGAAAACGGAATTTCAAATAGTTGGAAATAAAAACACTTTATAGCGGCTGGTAAAAAAATAGTTTTGATGTTCATTCACTCAAACATATTAAGAGTTAGAAAACAGACTTCTAGGAGATAGAAGATAGTTGCTTACAAGAAAAAAGATAAAATTTCAACCACTCGCACGAGGCAATTTGAAAATACCGTGCAAAATTTATCAGGCGTATCCAGAAAAAAAATTGGCCTTACCGTATTAGAGTACCAATCTTCAACCATTAAATACGAAGTTTCAAGAGGATCTGCCAATTAGTTTTTGTTTTGCAGCCATTCGAAGCAACCTACTTTTGATTTTTTTTTTTTTAAATTGAAAAAAAATGTGAACTTCGCGTTATCGTCAAATATTACTTTTTGCGCAAGAAAACGCCTGCAGAACTAAAATTGAAGCTTTTGATTAACATTTCCCGGACACTTGACCAACAATTAGAATGATTTACAAGTGGATCGCAGATTTTCGTTGAGGTCGGAAGGCCAAAAGACGATCTTACTGAATAAATGTTAGAAAAAATCCACGATATAGTTTTAAGCGATCGAAGAGTGAAAGTGAGCGAGAAAGCTGAATTGGTGAGGATCTCAACAGGACATGTTTACAACGACATGCACGAAAAATTGGTTATGAAGAAGCTATCTGCAAGATAGGTGCCGCGTTTGCTCACAACGGACCAAAATGCACCGTCTCACATTTCAACGAAATCAATGGCAAAACTGAATAATTTATACTACGAATTGCTTCCTCATCCGCTGCGTTCTCCAGAAGAAATCACTCGGTGGTAAGAGATTTTTATTAAATTAAGAAGTTGAATTGCAAACTGAAGCTGAAGCTCGAGACTTTGACGCAGCCAACTTTTTGGAAGGTGTCAAAGAGTTGGAACACCATTGGGCTAAGTGTATCGAGATAAAAGCAGCCTGCGTTGAAAAATAAAATGAAAATTGCCCGAAAAAATTTTGTTTTCACTTTTTTTGCACGAACTTTTCAAATTGCCCGCCTAGATGGTAAAAAAGTACTTTTTAATTTGCTATTAAAGTAATTCTATTTCCAACAGGGTACACACAAAGATATATAGATTGGAACCATTCCGACACTAGTTCATGACGATTTGAGGGCAAGTTCTGGAATGTTACGGCACTATTTTCGGACTAAATATTTCGGGATAATTTCAGGGCCCTTAAATAGTTCTGGGTTGGTTCTCAACTACAACTACTATTTACTAAAAGCACTACTACTTCCTTTGTAACTACTACTACTACTACTAGGTACTAACTACAACTACTACTTACTAAAACTAGTACTAAAACTATAACTTCTACTACTTCTAATACTAATTTCTACTACTATTTTTACTAATTTCTATTACTATTTTTTAATAATGCTTCTAGGAGCTTCTACTACTAGTTTTACTATTATTTTTAATGCTACTACTACTACTACTACTAACGACTGCTACCACTACTATTCAAATATTTAACTCTTTGTACAATCGGCACAGACGTCTGTTACTTCTGGCTCGTGCACTTAGGTGTGCGTGTGTGTTTTGAAATATTCCTCGCCTTTTAGTCTTTATATCAAAACCTCGTTAGAAGTAAGCACATTTACATTTTTTTTTTTTTAAATAATTTCGTATAAAGCGTATGTTTCTTATAAAAAAAGTGGGTTAAGAATTGGAAACATAATTTTTATACAATAATACTGTTGACACGCTGAAAGTACCCTATGTACTATGAGTGCTTAGGTGCATTATCACATTTGCATATTATGTGCAAAGTATTATTTTTAATGAGTTTTCATTATACAGATGTCTCCTATGTTTGTCAAAAGTAAAGTAATGCACAAGTGTTGCTGAACATAATGAGTCTTTGTATAAGTTAATAGGCTTCATGCATTTATGGATTTTCGTCGATCTTAGTTTTATGCTAAGCTTTGGAACTATATTCCCCAGTAGGGCCATACAATGAGAGAACAAATTCAATTGACAGCAGGCTCACCAGGGCGTATGTGGAATATTTCACAGTAATTTCAAAGTCTCATCAGCTGTACGGGAAAGTGTGAATGTAATTGAAGTTTGAAACGGGTTAAGTGAAAGCAGTAATTAATAGTTGCAATGGTTCGAATTGACTTGGAATTGACTTGAAATTATCTGCTGAACCCTTTTTGAATAATTTCAATAAGAGATATTCATTTGTAAGTACAAGTGAAAATACCCATATATGAGGGTACACATGATATATATTATTTACAGATGTTTGCACATACTAAATACATATATATATATATATATATATATATATATAGTTAGTATATGAACACTAGCATGAAAATTAATGGCCACAATACACAACTTTTGTTTCGGCATTTAGAACTATGCGTATCAACGCCCTCAGACAGCCACGAACAATTTAATGTGCACAAATGCAATTAACTTAATTACAGGGAGACACGCAAGTGTGCGTTTGAAAATAAAACTTATGCACACGCACACACACGAACATATATGTGAATATCAAGGTATTTCATAAAATAAAAAACCTATCTTTTTACACGAATTATAAAAACTAATATATGTATTTTATGACTTTCACTTATTGAAATAAAGATAGCAGGTTAAAAGTTAAGCTCTATATAGATTTTATAGATTTGAAGAAAAAAAAAAACAAAAATATCTCACAGTGACTCCCGGCTTAAATCGTGAAAAGCTATTTTTTACAATATTGACAATATTTTTCTTGGAACATTTTTTTCGTAAATTTTTTATAAAAATATAGTTCATTTCAATATTATAAAGCATAAATCAAAGTTTTTTCTTTGTAAAAATTGTACAATAATTTAGTAAGCTTGAAAACAATTCCTTTCAAGTTTTAAATATTTCTCTTCGAATTTTTAAAAAAACATTTTGAGTATGCAGTTTTGTGGACCATTCAATTCTGGTATAATAAGGTGCAAGTTCCAAGTTTCTAAAAATTTCCACTCCTTTTAAATAACTTTTCTTGCGGGCCGTATTGCACATTTTCTTCCATAAAAGATAACAATTCGTGCAGGCGTTTAATGGCAGAAAAGGTGCAACACAGTTAGCAAGAAAAACTGTTAAACATCAAAGAGAATTTTTAAAAGTCTGAAACTAGCATTTTAAGTTTTTAATCTTTTCAGCTTTATGCTTTTCCATTTCAAGACCCCCGGTTCATTCGGGTCATGTTTTTCTTTTACCATGAAACTCGAATATCTGGTTTCTTGGTCAAAATGATAAGACACGTATTTTTTCTTTCGATATTTTTCGGCGATTTAATTAAAAATCACCACAACTTCTAATTACTAGTACTACTACTACTTCTACAACTTCTACGATTACTGTTAATTGTCACTTCTAATACTTCGTACTACAATTACTGCTACTAATTACTACTATTTTTACTAATGCTACTACTGCTTTTATTAATTTCTACTACTATTTTTACTAATTATACAATACTACTAATTGCTACTACTATCTTTACTAATTTCTACTACTATTTTTTTACTAATTGTACTACTAAATACTACTACTAGTTTTATTCATTTCTACTACTAGTTTTACTAATGCCGCTTGCAATTACTACTAATTTTACACTACTAAATGTACACTATTTTTACTTATTTCTGCAACTATTGTTAAACCTCTACTACTTTACTTCTACTATTTTTTAAAGCTGCTACTGTTTTTATTAATTTCTACTACTATTTTTACTAATTATACTACTAATTGCTACTACTATTTTTAGTAATTTCTAATACTATTTTTTAATAATTGTACTACTAAATACTACTACTAGTTTTATTCATTTCTACTACTAGTTTTACTAATGCCACTTATAATTACTACTAATTTTACACTACTATATGGTCACTATTTTTACTTATTTCTACTACTATTTTTAAACCCCTACTACTTAACATCTACTATTTTTTAATGCTACTACTGTTTTTATTAATTTTTACTACTATTTTTACGAATTATACTACTGATTGCTACTACTTTTTTAATTTTACTAATTTTTTAACAATTGTACTACTAAATACTACTACTAGTTCTATTCATTTATACTCCTAGTTTTACTAAAGCCACTTATAATTACTACTAATTTTACACTACTAAATGTACACTATTTTTACTTATTTCTACTACTATTTTTAAACCCGTACTTTACTTCTACTATGTTTTATTGCTACTAATTAATTTTTACTACTATCTTTACTAATTATATTACTAATTGCTACTACTATTTTTTATTTGTACTAATTTCTACTACTATTTTTTTAAAAATTGTACTACTAAATACCACTACTAGTTCTATTTATTTCTACTACCAGTTTTACTAATGCCACTTATAATTACTTCTTATTTTCTTAACTACCATCTACAAATATTTTTACTGATTTCTGCTGCTATTTTCACTCGTGCTAAAACTAAAAAGGATGTCTAATAAAATTTTCTCCCATATTTACCTTATTGTAGAGTCGGCACAGAAGTTTACTTTTAGCACGCACATGCCTGTTTGTTTTTTTTTTTTTTTTGGTTCGGTTTTCATTTCGCATATGGGACATTAAGGGTTAATAATTCATATGCTCTTAACAATTTTATGAAAAACGTTTCTAAACTTTTAGTATTTTAAATCTAAGCATAATTTATTTTATAGCCATCATTATAATCGTAGCGAAATTTAAGAATTATTCATTTTAAAAAAAACGATCTAAATTGCAAAGTGTATAAATATTTAAAAGCAAATTTTTTTATTCGGTAATAAATTTGAGGTGCGCTGTACTGTTCAACTAAACTACTCAATAATTTTTGCAGAAAATATATATAGAAAGGCCATAAACATATTATTTTTTTTTAAACATTGTTTCTTTTCTTTTCTAAAAGAAAATTAAAATTTTACATTTCATTAGCGATATACACATATACAATTTACTTACAAGGGCATTTCTTCCACTGTGATTGAATTATTTTTCTTGTTAATTTATTTAGATTCTCGGCATCATGCAAATTTAAATATTCGTACATTAATACCCATGTATGTAGATATACAAATTATAAATGTACACATGTTCTCACACTTTTAGGAATTTTATTTTGTTTACTTTTAGCCGCGTACTTCGGTAAATGATTTCTGAACATCTAATTGCCAGTTCCGCTAGTAAGAGTACAGATGTTTGCAATTCTATATACATAAGTAGATATACTATATATGCGAATATGTATGTATAAGTATATAAATGGATTTGTGCCACAACTTGTTGTTGTTTATAAAATTTTTATATACTCCTATACCACTGAAAGTGTTTAGAAATTATTGGATATCTTTGTTTTGGAGAAAATTTGAATACGAGCGCTAATGCAATTGACGTAAACACTGAACTAAATAACAACAAAGAAAAATTGCCAAGTTGCGTGTGTAGATCGAAAAAAAGCGAATCGAAATTATACAACTGAAATTGAAACCTAATTTTTTTTTCTTTTCTTAAGGAACAAAAGAATAATGTGTTATTACGTATTATATTGATAAGTGTAATGGAAATTTGGAGATTTTATAAGTACACTAAGTTATAGCCGGCATGCGTTAAATTAACATGAAAAGAAATGGTGGCCCATATTATGAGCCACATTCGATCTTCTGAGAGCTGATCGAAAAAAATTTGCAAATTATGGCACACATTCGTTGAAGAATAGCGCTATTGTGAATTTCACACATTTAAATCGTCCAAAATAGTATATTTCTATCAGCTTTTATTGAAATTAAAACAAATTGCAAGCAAGTTGAGTAAATAAAGTACCAGACAGAATTAAGGAGTGCTCTAATCGGCTCCTGAGTAAACTGCTATTCACGTCGAACACAAATCTTATAAAAGACTTCAACAATGCAGCCTCCAGAAAAAGGCAACCTAAGCTGCTATCAGTCGTATCGAAATGCGTCGATCTTTGCCAGAAGCTTGAGCTGCCACTGACCGTAAAGCAACCAAACGCGGAAACTCAACCCCCTTGGATGATTAAAAACATCACTTTTTCAATCAAAGCACTTCAGCTTCCGAGAGAGAGTACAGCGAAAGAGACTTATCGAGCCATTTTTAACGCTGAAAAATCTAAGTTTTCAAATCTTGGATGGAACTTCCTCTTTACGGATCGCTCAAAAACACCCGACACAACGGCTTTTGCGGTCACTAAAGAAAATGGGGATATAATAAAGCATGGCATACTAAACCCAATTTGCTCAGCCTTTACTGCTGAGCTAGCCGCATTAACGGAAGCTATCACCTATGCTAGCCAATCCAAGGGGAAAACTATCATATGTACAGACAGTAAATCCTGCCTGGAAGCCATCGAGTCGCCATTAAATACACAAAAAGAAATTATTTCTATTCGGAACAGGATAATACGATCTCCCACTAAAATCAAAATTATGTGGGTTCCAGGTCATGTTGGCATCGCGGGCAATGAGTCTGCTGATGATGCAGCAAAAAGTGTCGCAAAAACTCCATCATATATACATAATAACTTTACCAACCAAAATGTACTGCGCGAAATTAACAAACGGCAACGTGACAAACTACTCCAGGAGTGGCAACTCTACAATCATCATTATGCAGACATAAACCCGTACAGGACGAAGCCGACCTTCGCGGCAGATGTTCATCTCAAGGAGTTAAAACCGTACATTCGATTACGCCTCGGGCACACAATACTTACGCACGCTCACTTACTGCAACGATTACCACCTAACGTGTGTCCACTATGTGACGAAATTAGAGCACAGTAGAGCACATATTAACATCTTGCCGAAATTTGACATCCTCAAGAAATTCTTTCTTCCCATGCTTGAACCCCATCGATTGCCTAAAAGATCCTTCAAAAATTAACATAACAACAATATACAATTTTCTCAGAGCCAATGACCTGTTAAGGCGGATTTAGTTATTATTGTCTACTATTTTGTAACTTAGTTTTAAGCCCTAATCAACCAATATCCATTACAAGAGACAGCCGATGGCCTATGATGCTAGTGCTGCTAATTTTTTTTTTTTAACTTTATATATTAACTTGTTACTATGTTAAGCAAATAAATAATAAATAATAAAAATAATAAAAAAATAAAAATATAACTACGATGCTTTGACGATTCTTCAGAGGAGGAGGATGAGAGTTTACTGGAATTGGCCAGAAGTAGAAAACGATTAAGAGCTGCTTCAAACCCTTTAGAAATGAATACCACCGCGTAAGTGTCCAATATCAAATATTTATAAGAGACTTTCGACTATCTAAGGAGGTGTTTGTAGATTCAGTGTCCATTATAGAAGAATCGCTGCAGCATTACATCCGAACCAAATCAATTCCAAAAATTTTAAAATTAGCAACAGTGAGGATATTTTTTCATCAATCAAACCAGCATTTCCTATTGTTGTTTGGTACTGACGACCTAAGACCTGCATAAAATTAACAAAAATAGTTTAATGGTCGCCAAGGGGCGGAAAAAAATTTCAAAATATTAACATTTTCTGCAATTTCCCACACTTCGATACAACGTCGAAAGCAAAATTGTGTTCCACAGAAACTTCGATACGCAAAAAAAATTTCGAAAGGGTTGCACAGCTCATAATATGAATTTGACATTCGATAACCAGCGAAAATCAAAGATCGAACGTAGCTCAGTGTGCAATTTCCATTCATGGAGTGATTTTAATATTTTTTTCTCAGAGATGGTTATCATTATCAGCTCAGAAAGATTAATCAACATTTACTTATCAATAGCTGACTTTTATCCTTTTGATACGACTAATAATTATTTACTGCTAGTTTAATTTTTGCTCAAACGTAATTATTATTATTCGATTGTTATCGTTTCGCTCATGAATAACGATTGCTCCTTGATTTCAATGCTTTTTATTGAAAATAATCAATATGTTCTGATTATTGTTTTTTCCCTTAAGAACAGGTTCGGATTCAAGCGGAAGGGGCTTATTGTTTCAAACCCACACCGAAATGTCAATGCTACTTAAATATTTTTAATGAGTTTTAAGAATCTTTCAATGGATACACTGAGTATTTTGAAACCTCTTTGAGTTCAAGTAATTTTTAATGCAGGTGTTGACTTCCAAAATTTTTAAAATTACTTAAAATTATTGCTTAAAAATTTGCTTACTTGTTTTTCTTCATAAAAATTTTAACCAAACTTGGTAACCAATGATGTAAAGAAATTTGGCAGTGGACGAAAAAATCGGAACTCAAAAAATAATTATTTGTTGTAACCAAAAAAATTAAACTTATAAAATGATGATTATTTTTGATAAAAAGAAGAATAGGAATATAAAAAATAACCATTGTAACAGAACAAACAAATTACACTCAAAAAATTAGTTTCATTTCTGATCCAAAAAATAAAACTCGACACATAAAAATTAAAGATAAAAATTTAGCTCACAATTTTTTGTTTATTATGGAGCGAAAACTTAAAAATCGTAATGTAATGATTAATTATTAATTTTTTTAATAGAGCTCATAATGTTTATGATCCTTTATATTATTTGCAATTTGGCTACTTCATCAAGTTTCGATTTGAATACATATCTTCAATCGGGCTTTGTACAATGCAGAAAAAAAAAAAAAAAAATTTATCGTGAATAAGCTAATCAAAATATCTGCAATCAATGGGATTTAAAAAATTGTCCGCCTTTAAAACATAAAAATTTAATTAACCGGCGCTTGTACGGTCAAATCGCCCACTGTGCGACGAGCTAAGGTCTTTTTGAAGGGAAATTAGTCCATCAAATAATAAGTAAAGAGCTTCTGAATCTACTATGTTTTTTTATTTTCCTCCCTGGTGCACGCCACATGCAACTGGCGGTGTGAGAAATATGAATTCTCCAAATTTATTCCACATATTTGTAATGAGTGTACCTGTGCGTTATTAATTACATAGTACAACCAATATACACCTCATGCACCGTTTTAGTTCAGAAACTTGTAATTCACATTCAGAATTTCCATTTCAGATTCGAAAAACCCCCAAAACAAATCCAGAATTTGAATTGTAAGTTTCTGAATTTGAAGTGTAATTTTCTGAGTTTGAGGTGAAAATCCTGAATTTGAAATGAAAATTTCTGAATTTGAAATGAAAATTTCTGAATTTGAAATTAAAATTCCTGAATTTGAAATTAAAATTTCTGAATTTGAATTGTGACTTTCTGAATATGAATTGCAACTTTCTGAATTTGAAATAGAAATTCCGAATTTGAATAGTAGCTTTACGAATTTGAATTGGGGCTTTATGAAATTAAAAGTGAATTTCTGTATTTGAATTGTTAGTTTTTGAATTTGAAATAGAAATTCTGAACTCGAATTCCTAATTTCTGAATTTGAATTTTAACTTTCTGAACTTTAGTTGGAAATTCTGAATTTGTATTTTAATTTTCAGAATCTAAAATGAAAATTTTGAATTTGAAATGGAAATTCTGAACTTGAATTGTAACTTTGTGAATTTGAATTGCAACTTTCTGCACTAAAACTGGAAAGGTGTGGATATCTTTTTAGCAAATCAAAATCTTGCTTTTTTTTAAACGTACATCGCTCACATTACTTTCGCTGAACAAATTTATAGTTTACCACGCCTGCGTTGTTTTTTTTTTTGCACATAAAAAGTAAGGTATTGATCTTTGTACCACAAGTACAAAAACTTGACAGCTTTGATGCATTTTGTGTTTTTGTATAAAGGCAAACATTTCCTATTTACACTTTTACGCGCTATGGCGTACCTTCTCCACCAATCTTTTGATGTTTTTCGGAAAGCAATATAAAGTCATTGTTAATATTTTATGTAACTTTTAGTTGATTTTGAGAATTTTTTTTGTATCGCATAACAAGACATCTTCGGCATGAATAATTCACAAAAGTCAATGGTAATTCCTAGTTACAAGAAGCTTGCACCTTAATACACCAAAATTTAATTGGCTACCTTTTTTAAAAAGTTTGGATTTTGGTGAAAATTTGTTAAATTGTTAGAAATTTTGCATAAGCTTTAAAAAACAGTAGAGTAAATTAAATAAATTAGAGAAAATGTGTGGTTAAGTGATGTTTTTATAATTTGCAACAGAGTGTAATTTGACTTTGTGTTATTCCGTACAAAGTAATGAAAGGAAAAACGATACTACAATTTATAAGTCAAGGAAAATGGAATTATCGAAGCAACTAAAAATGAATTTGGTACTGCAACAACTTATTTGAAAATTAATGAAATATGGTAGCAAATGGACGTACCTTAAATTTTAAAATTAGTAAAGAAGTGTAGCTTAGAGTTTTTTACAATAATACTATTTTAATAATTATTTTCTATGTTTTAGTGATATTATTTACACTCTCGCTTCTCATCATTCACTTCAAGAGTCCAATTTGATCTCAAGTATTTTTACAACTTTAGAAAATATTGAATTATGTTATGTCACTGCGTGTAATAACTCAACGCGTTGGATGAAAGGCTCAAATGAATAACAAGTGCAAATAAAAGATTTACATTTACCTTATTCAACATTCATTCATGAAGCATTAACTACATACATACACACATTCATATTTAATAGCCACATACTATTAAAGCCAAGTAAATAATAAGCGAAAAAGTATCAGAGAAATTATGAAAAAAAGTGAATGCCGCAGACATTCGTTTTGTATATAGATTTTGAATGGATTTCTTGGTCTTCTTTTAAAATCTGCATTCAGCGTAAGAGTAAGAGTAAGATATTTACATATGTACATACGCAGACAAATACATGCGCGCCGTGTGGCACGTATTGAAAATATAATGAAAACGATAATAGTTGAATGCGAAATTTGGCTTAACGGTTATCGCCATTGGGGTATTTGTGTGGGTTGCACAGGGCGTGAAATAATGGAGATACATATATATATATAGTTTAATCTCGAACAAAGGAAGATATTGTTTATTAAAAATATTCTATAGATAAGAACTTTTGTGTGTAACGAAACATTTATTTATTAACGATATTCAAATCATCCAAATGAAAAAATTTTCCCTATCTAAGTTTGTGTTTAAAAACCTAGCGTTTTTCAAAATCAGAGATCTAATTATTATAAGAGAAAAAAGTGAATGTTAATCAATAATTATTATAGTAAAATACAAATTTTTCAAGTAATCTATATTTATTCTTCAAAGAATTGTATTATAAAAATCTTTTCATAATAGTTATCAGCGAAATAAATATTTTTAAGTCTTCAAAGACTTTTATGTTTTATAATAAAAGTCCTTTCATAATAATTACGAGTTAGGGAAACATTTTTTAAGTTTTGAAAGATGGAAATTGTTTAGGACCATTTCGGGACTAGTTCGGAACTGATTTGAGCCTACTTCGAAATAATTTCCGGACCACTTCTATACTAGTTCGGTACTATTTTGGGTTCCGAAATAGACCCGTCTTAAAAAAAGTTGTCTTAGTCGTAATTATTAAGCAAAGACTTTTATAATATAAATCTCAAAATAAAAGTATTTTATAATATAAGTCTCAAAATAATAAGTATTGTCAATTTAAAAAAATCTTCTCATTCATAATTATTATGAAAAGCCGTGTATAATAGGAGTTTCGAAAAAATAAATATGGAGATATTAAAAAAATTTGTCTGACTAATAGTTCTTATCAAAATGCTTGAATAATTTGTATCAAAATTAAAATTACTTTCTTAGAACTCAGCGGTCAAAAAATTTTTATTCTGGATCTCGCGGGAAAAATATATCCGATGAATGTAGTCATTTCTTTTTTTTTCTATTAGTCAAGTTTTATAACCAAAGCGTAACACAGTTCTCGCTTATTTTCCAGATAGCAAATAAACTGCATAGAAAAAATTTCAAAACGGTTTTCAAACATAAATAAAGTTATCATAATTTTGCATTTAATTTTCCAAAGCGTTGTCAAAAATATATTTTCGAATCTAAGCTTTCCTAAACCTCTTTCGTTTCACACTAAGTGTGGAATATTTCATTTAACTTATAACTTATTTTGTACTTAGCCTTTTTAACTGGTGGCAACCCTCGCTAAAAATAATTTTCAAATATTGTTTTACTACACCTCTATTTTACTAACACTTTTTTAATATTACTGAATCAATTTGTTGACAACTCCTTCAAAAGTAATTTCAAAATAAAAGTTTCTTAAGCCTCCTCTTTAGTTTGGCATGAATATATCAAGATTTAATTTAACTTAATTGTTAAAATGAATTAATCCATTTAATCTTCCAACTTTTCCATTTATTAAAATAAAAAAAGATTCAGAGACTGTCGCACAGCCATGGCAGCTACCCAATAATTTTAGTGAAGTTTGGCGAACGATTTTATTTAACTCAAAAAAGGATTCACTTGAAAGATGGTGGAGTTTGGTATTTTTTTTTCTTTTGCTAATAATACGTATCAAATTTGAACATCGCTATGCCATTAAGATTAAGTTCAAGTAAATATTACTTTATCATTTAATTCGCAAAACTATATTGGACAGACGCATATTAAATGTAACAATTTATGAAACTTTTAAATTAGTGAAAGTTGAAAAATATTCTCCAAAAGTTTGGTTTTTTTTTTTGCCTAACCCGAACTTAAAAACCCGAAATTGGTAGCTGTAAAAGTTTAAAAGTTTAAAATTCATCTTGTCGCACTTGTCATATGTATTTGAATTTTCATCGAAGTCGAAATCAGAGGTTTTCGGAATGCTCGACTGTAGCGCCACCTTCCGTACAAATTTTTTCATTCAATCACTTTCTACTATCATCAATAACGGTCATAGACGTGGATAACTCGATGCTAGCGCCATCTAGCGGATCTAATATTTCTCGTCGCAGCCGCATTACAGGACTGTAATTTCATCAAAATCGGATTATAAATACAGAGTTTATGAATAACGTATAGCGTAATAGCGTATTTATTTTTCTTAAAAACATTTTTTATTGCACCAGCCCCATACTCTTCTAAAACTTTCTAAAACGCCATCTTCAGTATCATTTTTCGTTCTTGAGCGCCGAAACCAGTTCGTCTCCAAACACACCTTGAAAGGGTTGATCGGAAAATTATTCCGGCCTACATTAACTTTTCATCTTGCCGGAAAACAGTAGCGCAAAATGAAACGCCGTACTTTCGACATTAAGCACGTGAAATATGCAAACAAATATGAAAATAAGCTTCTTCCTCACATTTTTACAATATTAAAAATTTTTCAGTATCAGCATAACTTTAGACGCAGTTATTATCACAATAAAGATGAGATAATTTTTCTTTATGCATAAGAATATCGTAATTATCCGTCCTTTGTTGATGACCTGACAAAACTCATGATTCTGACAATTGTCAGGTTTACTGCGCATAAAACAAGGTCACAGATGATAACGTCGTTGTCACATACTCTGTGGGGCATATCAACTACAACGACTGCTGTCATTATTAGAGGACTGAATTCCATTTTTGCCGCATATTTCAACCTGACAACTGTCAGATTGATGAATTTCGTCGGAACATCAGCGTGAGGGGTAGAACTCAGAAATTTTTTTGTGAAAAAATAATCAATTTCGTTCTTTGGTATCCAATAATAACAAAATTTAATTAAATTTGCTTAACATCGAAATCCACTTTAACGGCGCTTGTACATACATATATTAAAAGATATATATATGTATATATATATGTATGATTATTTAAATTTCAAGGCAATTCAATCACTGTACACATCATTAATCACGCACTTAATGCCTCTTTCACTCATCTAATGTATTTCAAGTGCCACAACTTATCAATAAATCAAATCCGCTGAATAACTGACGAATGAATTGAATGTATTTTCAAATTTTTCCAACTCAATATGACTTTCGTAATTTTGCATATACAGCACAGTTGCGGTGCTCAAACGGCGCAAAGCCAATAATTTTAACAGAATTATTCACAAAGCATACTCTCAAGCAAAATTCAATCAAGCATTCAAGCTTTAACTTGCCTGTTGCTGCCGAACGACTTTGACGAAGGCAAATGGGATCGCAAGCGTATATTGTATTTCTTATTTCACGTTTTTTGGCGACCAAAACTACTAAGCCACAAAACAGATGTATACAAACAAACATATGTACATATAATTATACTATATATTTAAAAGCTGTTTATCCGTAATTGGCAAGCTTAAGAGTATTTGCAAGCTCATTCACTTTTACGGCATGCAATCCACTTCCCCTCGTCCATGTGTTGTGTTTATCCAGCGAAAATCGGAAAATAATCTTTCGAAATGTATGTATGTAAATGTAAATATAAATGATCGCAGAGTTTTACTTTGCAATAAATTTGTATCCAAAGAAATGATATTTGTCTAAATAAAATAAGGGGATAAACCGAGCGGCACATCACAACAGCCATAATTTGGTAATAATGCGTAGAAAAGAGAGCGCGCAGTGGGGATGATGAAGTAATTGATTTATCATTTGTTAAATATTTGTGAATTGTTGAAGTATCAATGGAGAGCGAAGTACCGTCGTAATCACAAAAAAAGAGACCGAATATGAATATTAACTCAATACATATAAATGATATTTTTTTAGACTGATAGAATTTTAAATTGAAGTAAAACACATAAAAAATGAAGTCATGATGCCAAATTTAAATTTTTTTAAAGATATTTTCATAATATTTAATATTTAAAAACGATTTCTGGCATATGTCCGCCACGACTAGCTTGGGGGAATCGAATGCGATCAGTCCAATTTTGAATTTCCATATTGTGGATGGACAAAGTCCAATTTATTGAGCACGGCGGCGATTAGACAATTTCGGATCTTCTCCAACACTATCACTTACAGCACCAGTATTTTCTTCTGCACGTACAGTTCTTTGTCTTGTTCTTTGTTTTTCATCGACTAGAGGAAATGTTGTTCAAAATTTATCAACAGTTCGACGAATAAGCTGCTCTGATGCTCGATTGTGTGCACCATAAAATTTACGAAGTGGCGTACAGAACACAGATATTTAAAGTAAATTTCCACAATTTGTAAACGCTGTTGCGGCGTCATTCTTTCCAAGATGTTTTGCCAAATGTCAAAACGAAATGTCATTTACCAGCTGCGAAGTGACAGCTATCCCTAGCGAAAGTTCTGTCAGTCTAAAAAAAAACACCCTTTATTTGTAGTCACAAACAATAACCGCCTAAATCGACTTAAGATGAAATCGAGTTATGTATGCCATCTCGCCAGCTGGTGTATTTAAAAAGTTGAGAACAAAAATATTTTGGTTTCCCCATAGGCTACCATTATAATCCAAATGTATACAACTATGTATTTTTCTCGAAATCAGGTTTTTCTACTTAGGCGCTTATTGTTTGTGCCGACAGATATACACCCTATATTTATTTGCCGGGAAGGTTCTATATAGTATATTTAGTAGTTATATATAAATGAATCGTGGTTTGTGCGAATGAATAAGAGTTGTAAACGACTTGACAAACAAAGATATTTTTCTTCTGAAGGTTTGTTCGTGATTCCTACGCAAAGGTTTAGGAAAAAGAAAAGACGAATATTTTTGAATAGGTGGCGCTGTAGGCGCACATTTCATTGTTGAATTCGTTAAATCACATACATATTGCTAAATTACGACTGTGCAGATTTGGATAAGATTTGCCACTTATGTATTTATTGTATTTATATATTTCGTTGTAGAATTTCCCATATAAGTAAATTTTAAAGGGTGTTGCCACTTTATTAAAAGCTTAAATTCAGTTAAAGTAATAAGTGGCATAAAATACTGCAATATAAATATCAAACAAAGCTTAATTATCAAAAATATTTTGAAAGAAGGTTGCCATCTGTTCAAAAATATATTAAGTTAAATGAAATTGTACAATATGGGTGTCAAACTAAAAGGGTTAAGGAAGCTTAGTTTCAAAAATATATTTCTAAATAGTTGCCACCTGTCCAAAAACTGAAACTTTGCATGGTTATTTGTTTCTACTGCGAAAAGGGGTTTTAGGCCTTGTTTGCTTGTCAGAGGGTTGTCAACTGTTTGAAAAGCCAAACTAAATTAATATGTACACATGGTGTAGAAATATATCGGAGTTGCCACCTGTTTGAAAAGTCGAATTAAATTAAATTATACACAAGTTATATAAAATATTAAAAATATGGGTGTCAGACGGTCGTCTCTGTGAGCAGACGGTTCATAACTATATATTGAAAAGGGTTGCCACCTTTTTGAAAAGCAAAATGTAATTAAATAGCACACAATCACAAAAAATATTAGTATATGATTGCCAAGCGGTTCGTCTTGGCGAGGTCAAGGTTCATACCTATATTTTAGATGGGGTTCCCACATGTATTAGAAATTTAATTTAATTAAATTGCACACAAGTTATATGTGGTAGAAATTGAAATGCGTTTTCTGGATACATTTGCAAAGGGCAATCAATAAACAAAAATAGGAAAGATAACATACGTGGCGGTGGAGTTGTAATATTTCTAAAAACTGTATTTACAGTTAAATTTAATTAAAATACAAACTACGTATTCGCCACAATTTTAGTTTTTTAATTGGCGCACAAGTCAAGATATCTCTAAAACCCATGTTTTTGGTCCGATTTTCTTAAAATTCATAACATTTGTTTAGTAGGGATAGCATTTTTTGTCGACCACGGGATTTTCGAGATCTCGTTTTTACAATCCTGTATTGGTCCCGGTATTTAGAAATTTATTATTTTGTAACAACCGTACTTGAAAAAATTGTATCAATTAGTTTAAAAAGCTCCATAGTCGACACTATCGATAGTAAGCGATAGTTTTTTTTGGAACCCTCGATAGTTTTCGATAATGTTTTAAAATCATAATTTGGCTACTTATATTTATATTCCGCTTGGAAAATCTTTCAAAATTAGGAAATGCGCTAATAGAAATTTAATAGCAAATAAATTTATCGAAATTATAATTTTTTTTATATTATAATTCATTTAAGGAATGTTATTGTAATATATTTTGTTAAATTTTAATTAATTAAAATCCATAAATTTTTGTGGATAAATGAATGCTCTTAGTAGCTGACTGTGCCTCAAAAAATACATTTTATATAAACGGGAAACCAAAATGATTTCCATTTATGGTGCTGTAAGGAAAGAGAACAAAAATCCAGCAAATTCTATATATCTGGGTTACACATTACATTTATATTTAAATTTTATTTAAAAAAAGGCAACATATTTCTAAAACAATCAAAGCGATAATAAACAATAAAGCAAAGAATTAAAAAAAAACCAATAACAATCAGAAACTATCGATAGTTAAAAAACACATCGGTAGTATCGATAGTGCCATCGAGTGTTTCACACAACTAATATTATCAGTGTATGCACCGTTTTGTAGAAGAACTCTCCTTCCATTGCTCTTACAAATTTAGTGAAATTTAAATTTTTAACAGGTGGCAACCCTCTCCAAATATATGGGTATCTTGAATAAAGCTTGCCTAAATCTTTTTCGTTTAACTCCAGTATAGTAGAATTAAAGTCAACTTACAAAGTAAATTTAATGCATGTTTTTTCAAAAGGCGGCAACCCTCTTCAAAAATGTTTCCTATAAACGCTGTCTTTTCTCACCAATATTTTTATCTTTTAGAAAGCTCAGAGATTTCATTAAATGTATATTTTTAAACAGGTGGCAACACACGCTTTAAACACATTTGCATGATAAAGTTTTCTTAGGCCTATTTCCTTTGGTATCGATGCAGTAATATTTCCTATAATTCCATTATTTTTACTTTTTGAAACAGGTTAAATCAAAGATTTGTTAAGCCTTCATCGTTGAGGCTCCATATTTTCATATCTGATTTAACTTATATTTTAAATTAGTATTTAATACAAGTGGCAACCCTGCCCAAAATTTTTTTTAAACTTTCTTAAAATTTCTAGTTTGGCGAACATATTTTAAAATTTCACAACTCAAGCATTTGCAATTAAACATGTGGCAACCTTCCTTTAAAACATTTGAGAAATGCAGCTTCATTAAACATCTTTCGTTTGATACTTATTTTGCAATATTTGATGTCATTCATTGTTTTTAAATTGAATTTAACCTTGAAACAGGTGGCAACACCCTTTAAAAAATTGATTTTTTAGAAACCCTTATAACCGACTAAATGAATGTGCCAAATCTTATTCTGATCTGCGCTAAACATTTTTTTTTGCAATTCAAAAGTACCGAGATATAGGTTATACCGTTATATCCTCAAATTTATAACCTCTAAATTTAAGAACATTGCATTTATTACTTTTATCAAACAAGCGCCGACATATGTACGTAATAAACTTTATTCTTTCTTTTTTCTTTTATTTTCAGCTAACCAAAATGCGATAAATACTTTAATGGTAAGTTATTTGTAAGTAATATTAAATTATGTAAAATTATTGAGGTTATGAGAGTCATTTCAAAAGTTTAAGAGTTCAACACTCTGCAACAAACTGTTTGCTTAGCAACTCAACTGATACAGAATAACTTAGATTCAATTAGTTTGAAAAATCCACATAGACTTCGAGCGCGACCCAAACCAGCATTCTCAGCATCGTAAGTGGCAACATGCAAGTTTGTGTATTCATTTTGACTTTGCAACTTCTAAAGTTCGATGGGAGATGACGCTGAGCTGGAATCACACTCGAATTGGTATGATTACTCTCCTTAAATATCAACAATATATATTGTCTTTCGATTTTTACTGCGTGTAGCTTGCAGACCTGTTAGGCTGACATTTATTTGACAATCGTTTAAGCGAGTTAATGTTAGTGACTACTAAATTAAATTTTACGAGAAAATATTTTTAAAAAAATAAATAGAACCTAAACAAAATTTGTATTGTTTATTAGGTAAAAGCCTTTCAAATATCAGTAAAGATAACAGCTATCGGTTTATATTTCGGAAAATTACGACAGTATTTTTGAAGTTGTCTGCATTAACGTTAATTTTCTGTACTTATCTTTTTCTATTAATCCATCGAAATGCCCATAATAATTCTAAAAAGGCAGCAGTTTGTTAAACTGGCAACTCCTTTGTTAAATTTGTTTTTTATTTTATTTTAAAAAATTCTAAAACACTTCTTTCATAATGCGGTGTTTATTTTTTCATTAAATATTAAATTTTTCATTCCATAAAAACTCAAGCTATTTACTTTCGTTTGGTATATGGGAAGTATAGGTTGATATCTTCTAAGTATGATGACTTTATTAAAATATACGAACAAAATTGATATTTCATACAAAAACATTTTCACCTATCATTTTCCACAAGAACAATAGGAATATTGATATAAAAAAAATCATGCATTGTTTCCCACGGTCATGTACCATATGTTGCTAAATAGTTGTATTATTTTATTTCGACTATTAAATGACAGATGGCGCTGGTTAAATATTAACTCAGCGCATCCACTAGTCATGAGAAATGTTTCTTAACTGATGGCGCGTATGATTACAGTTTATCTGGTCTTTGTCACTTTGTACTCCGTTTCTAATATTGGTAATTATTATTAATTATTAACAGTTTTTGTTAGTAGAGTGTTCCTTTGGCCAACATGCTTAGAGAAGAGAGCAAAGGAAAGATGGATACTAGTTTCAATAAGTTACACCTTACGCTGAAATTTTACGCTACTATAGAAACAGCTGTTGCTTTTGATATTAGTTAAAAGTTATGGTTTTTGTGGGTAATATATTATATATTTCAAAAGAATTTCCAAAATCAATTTAATAAAACAAAATGAATATATAATTAATATTTCGCCGCAACCAAGTATTTAACGAAGAGGGAAAAATCTTTTTCTAATAGAGGTCATTTTTCAACATGCAATGACAAACCTGCGAATGACTTTCTATCAAGAAAATCTTCTCACAAAAATCATTTTCCCTTCAGATACAGTTAAAGCTCTATCTCTCTTAATTTGTATTACAACAACTAAATGCATACTACAAATTATAGCAGAAATTAAGCTAAACATTGAGCTATTTGATGTAAACGTTAAATTATGATTTTTGTTAATAAAAATAACAACAGAAATAAAAAAGGCATGCAAAATGCATGCAATATTAATCTGAGCACATAAATAGCAATTGATAGAATATTTCAGCAAAAAAAAAGTTTAAATAAGGGGTGAATGCAGGTCTTCAGATAATTATCGTCACATTCCTATGAATTATTGCACAGCCCCTCAAAATGAAATTAAAAATGTAATCAAATAAGTTCATGCACCTCTTAAATCACAAACTTTACTTGGCATCTATGCAGGCTCGTAAAAATAGAAAAAGTAAATATTCAGAGCAATGCATGCAATTCCATACTCATAAGGGTGCCTAAAAAAAAAACGAGAACTGAAAGCAAATTTGGCGGTCGTCATATCCGAGTGTATAGAACGTGCGTGAAATCAGCCAATGCACCCTTCTTCAGGCTTAGTCAAAAGTGAGAAATATCAAACGAATTCATACATAGTAAATTTTTATGCTGCCATTAATCAGGCGCTTATAAAGAAAATTTACAAATTTTTGCATATGCTTTTGGATCACCCTTATGCGTATTTGTGTGTTTAAATTCGTCGCAGCCCAGCAAACATTTTGAGTTATTAAGAAGTCATACTGCGAAGCCTCTACGCTCATAGTAAGCTCATTTAAAAGTCCAAATTAAGGTGTTGCGCTTCCTGCAAAAGTCGTCCTATATGAGCTTAAATTAAATTAATTAATTTGCTGGTAAACCAACCACATCCACCCTAGCTATTTTTAGTGAATATCGCTATACAGCTTTCGCTGCTAGAATTCAAGTCAATTCGACTCTCTTTCAATGGTTAATGTCTTATTTATATAATAGAAGTTGTGTAGTTTCGATTGAGGGCGCATTGGCGGAGCGCTTCATTGCGACCTCTGGTGAAACTCAAAGCAGTATTTTAGGACCTCTACATTTTATTTTATTTATTAATGACATTAGTAGCTGTTTTTCTTTTTCAAACCACATCTTGTATACCAATGACTTCAAAATATTCTCTGCCATAAGAAGCGCAGACGATGGTCTTAGACTTCAAACGGATATTTGTGCGCTCCTTCTTTGGTGCCGTAGTTCCGGTATCTCTTTATATAACAATAAATGTTTTAAAGTTACTTTTGCAAAAATGCACAACGTTTTTCTGTCATCGTACTGTATTGGAAATAGTCGGCTTCAATCTATTACTGAGGTTAAAGGTCTAGGTGTGAACTTTGATTCACGTTTTTCATTTGTTAGTCGCATTAATTTTATTATATCTAATTCCCACTATATTTTAGTTTTTGTGAGGCGGAACAGCTAAAATTTTGCAGATCCTTACATATGAAAATTACTATTCATTGCTTTCGCTTGTTCTAGGTTGGAATATGCAGCTTTTATCTGGAGGCTTTACTTCTAATTTGCAGTTGATAGAATTGAACGAGTGCAAAAGGTATTTCTTCAACTTGCTCTTAGGTCCTGTCCCTACGTACAAGTCGCGTTTGCTGCTAATCAATTAAAAGTTTCTAGAGAGTAGGAGGTCGATACTCTCTTTGACTTTTGTACATACTTTAATTACGGGAGAAATTGATTGTTCATCTCTATTGCAATGTATTAATTTTCATATTCCAGAAAAGACACAACGTAATTCTTATCCTTTTTCTCCGCATTTGCCTAGCACGAATTTTTCTGTTTCGCTTGACTTTGCGCTTTGAAGAATAGTATTTTCTGCTTTGTTTTCAGCATCGGTTTTTAGTAATTCAATTTGTGTTAGTTATATAAGTTTATATAGTCTTCAAAAGCCTTAAAAATCTTGTAAGAACTTACTATGTTTTTAGACGATATGGAATAAATAAATAAATATGCTAAATTCACATACCCAATGAGCCTCAATATTAGTCATATGTGATTCTTATTCAGTAATGACTCTTTTTTTTTTAAGACTTGAGACGATTTGCGTATTCAGTAAGAGAAAGTCACAAAAAGTTCACAAAAATAAGTGGTGAAAACAGGCAGATATTTATTACATACGAAAAGTGGTTTTAAAAACCATTTAAAAAGCAAAATCGTTCAATAAAAGTTTAAAGAATTTTAAAACTACTACGAACTCATAAAAACACATTTGATAATTTTGTTTTGTGAGCGTTTCATTTGAATCGACTTTCTAAACAAATATTTTGTACAGATGCTAGAAAAGTGAGCGAGCATTCGATTAAAATGGCCGACTAAATTGGGCAGAATTTGCAAGCGATCATTTTTAGATGATAAGAAATTTCCATTTAATCGAATTTATCAAACATTGTTCGTAGGTAAATATTTCCAGTCTTCATTTTCGCGGTTTTTTTTTTTAATTAAATAAAGAAATAAAATAATAACAAATATCCATCTTATTCTGACTTTTTTTTTTTTGAGACTAGATACATGAGAGGGCTTACTAAATACCAACCAGTTTCAATATCGACTTTCACCATGAAATGTCTCTATGAGTGACTATAGACAGCTAACTGAATACTGACATTATTTACGGTACATTTCAGTTTCTTGCTCTAGATTTTTTATGACTCTCATTGATCTCATTTTTAACTCATTTATGACTCTTTCTGTGTCTTCAAAAGCTGTTTAGTTTGCGAAGCAAATATATTTTCAAAACACGAAGTGAACCGAAAACATAATCAAGCTTATTAGTTTCTTGGGAATTAAATAGCTGTCGGTCAAGTTAGCTCTCACTCTATAGGTCTACAGACATATCTCGACAAAAAAATGTAATTAAAAAAACTTCGACACAAATGGCAAAGTCACAATTTTAGGCTTCCAAGCCGAATTCATACTAAGTGGTAGCTGCAAAAATACAATATATTTTGTTTTGGAATTTTTGTTCGATAAGTGTCAAAGTTGCCTGTATTTTGTTATTGCTTTTACGACTTTGACAGCTGCACCCCTAAAAGTAATAACAAAATACATGTAGAGCAGAAAAAAAAGAACAATTCTCCTGACTAGTAACACAACCCTACACAAATTCGCCTTGTATGCTCTAAATATGTTTGCTGGGAGTTTGTGGAGAAGCGTTCTAGTCAATTTCAAATTCACTTGTCAAATATCAACAGAGAAAAAAATTAAAACAATGACAAAGATTTTAAGTGAGTCTTTTGCCGCAGGGCACACATTTTTGCATGTATTTTTTACCTTTATGCCTACCTACATACATAAATATGACATAAATATGTTACAAAAAAAAAAAAAAAACTTATTGTACTCCTGTATAAATGTACTGTCGTAAATGTTGTGGTTAGTTGTCATAGTAGCTTTCGGGGAAACATTACGTATGCAATAAAATGAGGTTAGCCACAACAATACAAACAGGACAAAGCGCACGCACACGCACACGCAAATGAGTAGATGCCCTGTCGGCAAAAAGCAGATAGACTAAGAAATTAACAAATTTAAAAAGTTGTGATAGCGCATGTTAAATTAACTGCATATATTGATTTAACTAGCACCAAGTAGTTATATACAGCCCCGATTAACTAATTAGCAACGATGTTCTGATAATCAGTTCTCCCTTGTCTTCTTTACAATTTGCTTTGAATAAATTGACTTTCATAAAGGATCTAATTATTAAAAAATGTGCATTGACTTAAATGTAAAAATTTGTTTATATACTTCCGTTAGTTCGAAAAACAGTTGGTCACTCAATTAGCAACGGAAGATTTTATTTGCATTTATTGCCACCCATTGCAAAATTTCCGGAGAAATAGAACCGAAAAAAAAAGTTTCACGAAAGCAAAGATCCCGGTTTATTTGGAAGGATTTCTCAGAAAAATCCTTACTATCGGAACTAAATCGCAAGAAAAGATTGGAGTTCGCTATCAAACATCGCGATTGGTTTTTTTTAAATAATAGAAAAGAGTGTTTTTTTCGATGTAAGAAAAATAAATTGACTTTCACCCGATGGAAAATCTTACGTTCGGCGTACCCAATTGAAAGCGAAATATACCCGGCCTACGCTTAAGCACGGAGGCGTTAACATTATGGTCTGGGTTGCTATGTCATGGCGAGAAGTTGGGCCTATTACAAAAAATTGAGGACCATATGGATCAGTATCAATGTATTTATATACTGAATGATGTAATGCTTCCTTTTTGCGATGAAAGCATGCCCGTTATATGGATCTTTCAATAGGACAACGATCCGGAATGAATCGCACGAGCAACAAAACAGTTGATGGAACAATATATGATAAAATTGTTAGACTGGGAGCACTTAAAGAAAAAAGTTCGATTGCACAAAATGGGAAAATTTGCCTTATGGTAAAGGTCCAGATGGAGTGGGAAGCTATTCCAAACACCCGTAGGTGTGAAGCAGTGGTTCAAAATAAGGCACTTCCAGCAAAATACCAATTTCGCTACAAAAAAAGTTAGAAACTGTTTTATGTAATTATTATGAAAAGCGCAACATATTTTAAATATCGTTAAAAATCAAGTTGTATCGAAGAAACATTATATAATATTGTCAATTAGTTGACCGGAGCTGTATATTTGTACCTTTGAGTATTATTATAATTTTTCTATAATAAAACATATTTTCAATAAGTTATATATATATATATATATATATATGAATATATATATATATCTTTTTAAAAATGTAATTAGTTTTATTAATTTTGTAGACAAATACTGGCTATAAAAATGTATTTTTTTTTATTTTAGTTATTTTTTTAAACATAAAATCAAGAAATGCAAACAAAAACGCAAGAACCCAAAAATTAAAAACAAAAAAATTGCTTTGACTATTAGTGCGATTCGCTAAATTATTTTAACGATATTCGCATGGCTAACTCATCTTAACGAAAATTTTAACGTTTTTGCTATTCAGCAACCATTTTTTAACGATTTGCGCTATCCCCAAATCAGGAAACAGTAGTGATTTCAACTTAAACAAAAGATAAATTTCCAAGTTTAGTGATTTGTTTTCTTGAAATTAATGTCTTTTGAATATTTGGTGTATGATTTGTCACGAGGTAACGACGAAGTAAGCGATGAAGACATAATTTCACTAGCTTGATAGGTTTCCTATGTCCCACGTGGAGCGTCAAGTCAAGATAAATATTGTCGACAAACATTGCGGTTGTCGGATCGCTTAAAGTTAGTGAATCGCACTACAGCTGTAACTCAGTATGTGAATATCATAAAAAGCGCATTGATTATCTTTCGAACAAGTTATTCAAGGATCGCGTTAAACAGTAAAGCAATACAAAATTGTCATTGAAAAACATATAATTACCGTCATCTCAATGTAATTATTTTTAATTTTTATACTAGTTTTATAGTTACTAGTTATAGACTGTTCATATTTTTAAATAATTGGAAATGGGCAGGGTTAAAAGTAATTAGACTAGTTTTAAAACAGTTAAAAAACAAAATTTCCTATACTTGGAAATAAAAAGAAAATTTATTGTAGCTGGAAAAAAACAAAAATTTCAATATTCTTTCTGTCAAACATATTTAAAAGTAGTTGAAATCAATTGCGGAGCAAGATAATTGACTTACTCCTTACTCGTCATGTTAATAAAGTTAGTGGCTTACAAGAAAAAAGAAAGAATTTCTACCACATCTAGTACTTTTCGAATTGCTTTTAAAGTAATTTTTATTTCCGACAGGGTCTGAATACACACATACGTATGTGTGGGTATCTATCTCTGTATATAAAAATGTAGCCATTTTCTTTATCACAACTTGGCTAAAAAACTGATGAACTGACTGATGATTTCTACCAAATTTCGTACCTTGGATTTTAATCCGTTATGGTGGCGCATGAGTCAACACATTCCGAAAATTCTATTGATTGATGATGTCACAATGTCAAGGTGATGGTGCAATAAAAATATGTTTATGAAAAATAAATGCGCTAGGTGGCGCTATAGGCGAGTTATTCAAAAAATCTCTATTTATGACCTGATTTTGAGGAAATTTGAAACTGATAACGGGGTTGTGACGTGAAGCACTTCTACAAAAAAATAGTTCCGCTAGATGGCGCTCGAATCGAAAATCCGTATTTTTCGTCTGATAATGACGATATTAGAAAAGCACGCTATGGGTGCGATGGAAAATTTTTTAAAATTCGACCTAGATAACCTCCATGGAAAATATACAAAATTTTTTATATTGTATACTTATACTATATTTACAAAAAAAAAAAGTAATGTTAGAAAATCTGTTAGGCGGCTCTGTTACAGTTTCAGCTATATTTCGCAGATATTCCATTAAAAAGAATGACAAAAAATTGTTACTGTCTTTAAAGTCCACTTCACTATGACTACGGATTTCTAATTCATCCAAGCTGCAATTTAAGCTTTAAAATATCGAATTAAGCAACGTGACCGAGCTTTTAGGTTTCGGATGCACTTTTGGTATGCAAATCTGTTCATCTAAAGTATTTTATTATATTATTTAATTGAAAAAATATCCTTTAAATCTGCAGTATATTACTATGCATCCACTTGCAAAAATAGCCCGTAAAATATTGCAGAAACTTTCAACATTTGCATGCATACAAAAAAAAATTTCAAAATGTTTGATACTATACAAAAGTTTTACGAAAAAATTCATGCCAGAAAGCTATTTACTACTGTAAAATAAATATTTACCGTTTCAACTATGTACCATGAATTGCAAACGTTCAAATTTTTTAGCACATTCCTCGCTGTTAATTTCGCAAAGTATTTTGTTATAGGAAGTAAATAAAAATAACAAAAAAACAAAGGAGGCAAAGATAAAATGCAAAGCGTTTTGAATAAAAATATGCAAGGTGCGTTCAGTTTACTACAGCCTTTACTAAAACACAGCTAAGAAGAAGAAATAGCAATAAACATAAAAACTTTAATTTCGTTACTTTCCACAACTTTAACTAACGCAGTAAGGAGGCAAATTGTGTAGAGTTTTACTCCTTTTAACATAAAAAGCCTTTGTGGCATGTAGACGACTAATATGGTACATATGTATGTATATGTCTGCGGTATTTTATTTGTAGGCATTTTTGTTTGTCTTTAGTTTAACTGGTGAAGAAGAATTTAAGTTCTCTCCCCTCTTTGCCACAAAATGCAAACGAAGTAAAGAGAGTAATAGGGTAGTAAAAAGCACACACATTTACATTTTACATTTGTTTATTTTGAGGTGCCTAGAGACAGCAATTGTAACGATTCCTGTACTTTACAGGTTTAACTGTTATGGAAAAATATATTTAGAGCAGGAGTAGTAAAGCATAAAATAATAATAAAAAAATACTTAACCCTTAAATGAATGATGGAGTCAGTTCACCACAGACCGTTTCGAGTTTGAGGGGAGCAGATTAAAGTAGTAAGCCCTTTGAACGACTACTTACTCTCCTTCCAATATTATTTCAGAACAAATCAAATGTACTTCAGAAAAGTGCAAATTTATTTCAGAAAAGTTCAATTGTGTTTTACAAAATGACAAATAAAATTCAGAAAAATACAATTTTATTTCAGAAATGCTCAAACGTTGCTAAGCAAAGCTCAATTGCGTTTTAGAAAAGGTGAGATGAAATTCAGAAATATACAATTTTATTTCAGAAAAAGCTTAAATGTTTAAATTGTACTTTAAAAAACGCCAAATAAAATCCAGAAAAGTACAATTATATTTCTTATATTTCTGAAAACCTCAAATGTATTTCAGAAAAACTCAATTGTGTTTTAGAAAATGCCAAAAGAAATTCAGAAAAATATAAAGTGCAAATGTATTTCAGAAATTTTCAATTATATTCCAGAAAATGTCAAATTAAATTCAGAAAAAGTCAATTGTATTTTAGAAAACGCCAAATCAAATTCAGAAAAAGAATTATTTCAGAAAAACTCAAATGTTATTCAGAAAAGCTAAATCATATGCAACGAAACGTCAAATGAAATTCAGAAAAATATAATTGTGTTTCAGAAAAGCGCGAATGTTTTTCAGAAAAGCTAAATTTTAGTTTAGAAAATGCCAAATGAGATTTAGAAAGCTACAATTGTATTTCAAAAAAACTCAATTGTACTTCAGAAAAGCTCATTTGTATTTTAGAAAATGCCAAATGAAATTCAGATTTCAGAAAAGCTCAATTGTATATTAGAAAACGTCAAATATACTTCAGAAAAGCTCATTTGTATTTTAGAAAGTGCCAAATGAGATTCAAAAAGCTACTATTGTGTTACTGAAAAACTCGTGTGTACTTCAAAAAGCTCACTTGTACTTTAGAAAACGCCAAATAAAATCCAGAAAAATACAGTTATATTTCTGAAAAACTCAAATGTACTTGAGCAAAGCTCAATTGCATTTTAGAGCACGTCAATTATAATTTAAAACACTTAAAAAAAAAGTTCAGAAAAATGTAATTATATTTCAGAAAAACTCATATGTACTGCAGGAAAGCTCAATTGTATTTTAGAAAAATAAACGTATTTTTAGCCTATTAGGGGTACCTTTCCAAATATACATATGTATAAAGTATGCGCTAAACATGGATCAAAAATTTCCAATTTGAACCAAATCTATTTATATTTCACTTAACCTGTATATTTAACAAATTTTAATTTTTTTATAAATGTGGCAGCGTTTGCCATAATATTGCTGGATTAAAGGCCTCTCAACGAATCTTTTAAATATTTTTTATGGGTTTCAACCCCTTAACTAATTTCTGCTTAGGGGAAAATGATAGATTCAAATCACTTTCTTTTGACTTTCGCCATTACTTTCCGTAGTAGGTGGCTTATCAAAATAAAGTACAGCTTAG
Organism: Anomoia purmunda; assembly: GCA_951828415.1. Lineage (NCBI taxonomy): Eukaryota > Metazoa > Arthropoda > Insecta > Diptera > Tephritidae > Anomoia > Anomoia purmunda. The sequence continues at coordinate 25,433,798 of OX639993.1, forward strand.
ACGATACTTCTCCTAAAAATGCTTTCTGTGTTAGAGTAGCAGATTAATCTACCAATTTATTGTATTTATTGTACAGATAACTTACAAAAAGATATGTTTTTTTGTTTTAAATAAAATACAATCACAAGTCCGACAAGTCCGACTGTGACCAAATATAATGCTTCTCTTTATTTTGGAAAAATACTTTAATTCGGATTGGTTGTGTAATTCAAAAACCTTAATTGTTTTTGTAAAACAAAATAATTCTTATTGTGCGAAATTATTTGCAAATATCTCTCGTTTGATTTCCATACCATATGGTTTTATCCAATTCTTAAATTCTTCTTAATAGCTTCAACTTTTAGTAAGTCAAAAGCACTCGAAATTACCGCATTTGCGAGATATCGAACTTTTAAATGCCCAAGCAGTTCATTTTCCACATTTTTCTGTCACTGATAAATTATAGCAAACCACAGTTAGTACTTTTTTCCGTCAAATGAGGTAGCAAAGAAGCAAAATAAATGGAAAAAAGTTTCTTGAATCATTTTTCATATTCACCCTAACCACTTGCACCACGCAATGAATGCCCTCCCTAACTGAGCGTAGTACACTGGTGAGGTCAACGAGTATGTAATGGGACGGGAGAAAAAATGAAAAAAAAAATATATTCGATATATTGATACAAAAGCAATCAATCACACACTCAGACGCGACTCACCTCAGGCGAATTTATGAAGCATCAATTTGATGATTTGCAGCGAAATCTGGTCGATGGACGTGTGCCAAAAATATAGAAACTGCATATACCTACAGTGTGTTTCAGTAGGTAATTTGAAAGTATGTACATTTAAATTATCATTACATAGTACAGTGACTAATTCAGTTTTATTGTTCGAAAGTTGCCGCTTTGTTAGCGACCGCTGAGATCCTTCGAACGCCCACGGTTCACCCTCGGCAATCATTCATGTCGCAGTAGTCGCTGAGTCGACAGAGAGCCCATCTATCCAACAGAAGTCCGTAGGTGCCCGCCCCGCCGAGGGAGCTCAGCAGCCATGCAGTGTCCTGCAATGCCGATATGGCGCGGCACCCAAATTACTTCAATGTCGAGGCATTCCGAGACGGCTGAGAGAGAATTCCGACACTCCCCGACAAGTTTTGATCTCACCATTAGCGGCCTGACTATCAGAATAAATGTTTGCTCGAGAGGTCATTACATTGGTGAGTAGCCAATCGGCTGCCTCTGCCTGAAATACACTACACTAGTCCGAAAGCCTAAACTTCCAACTGAGGGAGAGCTCCTCGCAGATGAAGACCCCCTACAACCTTCCATCCGTCCGTGAAAAAGTGCACCGGCCTTCCGCCTTCCCTCTTCTCTTAGCGGGATGTGAGTGGAGAAGGAACCACCACGGGCTAGAACCGGCAGACAACAATCCGTTTATGGAGGGACAAAGTCGAAGCTGGCAAGAATTTTAGAATACCCATAGGCCGAATTGAAGCTGTATTCATTGCATCACTTAGCCGGGTTGCACGGCGGGCTGCAGCAACCGTGCTGTCAATGTCCACAGATAACACGTTAAGCATAACGTTGAGCGCGAGAGTGAGTGTGTTCCTAAGCATCCCACTGATTCCATTGAGCGCTTTAGCTGCTTAACATTCGATACCTTCCTTCTCAAGAGAGTTCCACTAGATAACCACTCTATAAAACATTATAGGCCTAATTATTGTGGTCCTCGAAAGTCAGCGAAAGCCCTAGGTAATATCCACAACTGAGGCCGCTAAGTACCCAAACAGGTCAAGTCGATTTGTCAAGAAGTGGAACCTTTTATTCAAGATTGATGAAAAGCCTGGCAGAGGTTTGGCTGACTCTACCGCAAAAACCGAAGATCGAGGCATTGCAAATTTATTTAAAAAAATCCTGATCCTAGCCTAAGGTAATCGAAACAAAATCTATCGTCAAAAAATATAGACAATCAGTTGAAGATTGACAGATTCTCGCCTCAGAAATCGGAGCATACTTCGCACTTTGGACTGAAGCGCATAGTCAAAAGCCAATAGCACGAGAGAGCAAGACCTTGGACCACGAGTGGAACAAAGTCTGTCAGCGGTCTGTTAAACAGCCTGCCAGGGTCCATGTTTACAGATGCTTTTCTGAAAAGCTGATAAGGGCTTCGGTACTTTGTCTGTCTTTACACAAACTCTAGACGCAAAGTTTATGATCAAACATTATAAAAAATATTAGCTAAGGTTTGCGACTGAAATGTTAGGGCCCGAAAATAAAATAATTGGATCCTCTAAAAAGAAACAGATTTTGGAAAGCAGAAAAAGGTAAAAAACAGCTTAATTGGCCTTCACAAAACCCGGGCGCAAGTCCAATTGTAAATGTGTGCGCTCTAATAAAAGCGCAGTTTTGGGGTAATGAAAAAAACCATTTTATAGGACGCTAAAAAAATTTGAAGAGATTTGAGTGTAGCGTATACTGAAAACTAAGCGAAAATTGTTCAAAACGAAGTCATAGGAGCAATGGGGAGTGGATGGCATGCTAACATCTTTTACAGGCGAATCTGTTTTGTGAGCTACACTGTATATGGTATATGTGCTAAGTGTATACACGCATTGTTGTTGTTGCTTTTTTTACTGAAAAAAAAAACGAAAAAATACAGTTTCTTAGAAAATTGAAAACAGAAAATATGTGAACGATTCTTAGTATGCTCGTGTAAAACAAATTGGATTGGCGGCGGAAACATAGATTTTTAATAAATTTATAAAACGGTTTTCAATTATCTTTTGCAAGGATCATACATTTAACAGAGTGTCATAATCCGTCGAAGAAATTTAAGATAATTGATAGATTGATTAGGAGATAATTTTATTTACTTTCGTCCGATCATGAATTACAATAATTGATGTATAATGGAACGATTTTCCATAACATAATCAACCTTTTATTTCACATGCCAATTTCATACATCCAATGCAATGCAAAGTAAGTATAACTGTAGCTTAACAAATCTGCGAGCAACTTTTATACCGCAAGAGTCGCTTTCACTTAAGATAGTTGAGTGCTCGTTGATTTTCAGTTTTCCTTGAAGAGTGCCATTAATTTTCTTGTACGCATTTTTGCACTTTGAAGTGAAACTTCTTTGCGCTCGTTGGGCTGTAATTCCAATATCGAATGAAACGAAAAAGCGACAGGAAAAGGGAGGGAATGGCACGCGTGGTGGGGCAGTCGGACGGAGGGAGGATTAATTTCTACCAATCTTTTTACTAATTTCTACCACTATTTTTACTGATTTCTACCAGTACTTTTACTAATTTCTACCACTAGTTTTACTTATTTCTACCACTATTTTTTACTAATTTCTATCACTCTTTTTTACTAATTTTTACCACTATTTTTAATAATTTCTACCACTAGTTTTACTAATTTCTACCACTATTTTACTGCTTTCTACCACCATTTTTTGCCAGTTTCTACCACTATTTTTACTAGTTTCTACCACTAATTTTATTAATTTCTACAACTACTTTTACTAATGCTACTACTCATTTCTGCCACTATTTTTACTAAGTTCTACCACTATTTTGTTACATTTTCAATAAATTCTACCACTATTTCCACTAATGCTACTACTAATTTCTACCACTATTTTTCCTAATTTCTTCCACTATATTCAGTAAAGCTGCCAGTAATTTCTACCACTATTTTTAGTACAGCTGCTACTAATTTCTACTACTATTTTGTTACATTTTTACTAAACTCTATCACTATTTTCACTAATTCTACTACTAATTTCTACCACTATTTCTCCTTTTTTAATTACACAGAAGTTTTTACTTCTGGTTCGCCCACTTAGGTGCGCGCGTGTTTTTTTTATTTGCTTTAGATTGCAATATGCCGCATTTATTTTGCTATCAGTTCACTTAAATGATAAATATAAAATATATTCTAATTTTACTATAACTGTTGGCACGCATTTGTCAAGAAGCCACGCAATATTTTTAAAAGTAACAAAATATTTTTTTTCACAATTTTGTATATTTTCTCCTCAATGTCTTACCTTACTTACTTAATATTTGAAAAGTATTAGACATTATCTTTATCGCTCTACTATTTATGACATTCGTTTATTCGGCTACACAATTTGCATAAATATCCCCTGTCACTGTTGATGGGTTTTGAAGACGAAATGTATATAGTTGTAGATATGTAAATTGGCAACCGTTTTCTGCTTGACTAGCAGGCGTATTTTGTTTTACCCATTTTAAGCATAAATATTTACGATAAGCTTTGTTGTCCAGCATTTCAAATGATTTTATATCAAATTTAGTGAAGCGAAACATAATTTGCGTATTGTGTTTATGTCACGTATACGCCCTGTTGCACCGAAGATAAGCGGTGTTACATTTTCTATATTAAATTAATTTTATATTAAAGTAACGATTTTTTTTTTTAAATTTAATTAATAGAGCTTTGACTTTGGCATATAATGTAGATATACAAACATAGAATGCATGGGGTAGGCCGATCTAAACAGGGTTAGATCGCCGAAACAACAGTCCTTGGCCGGGTGAAACCCGGGTCATTCCGGTACGTAGAACCGACTGTCGTGGGAATGAATGCATGTGGCGGTTGGACTTAATCATACCACGTGCGGAAACGCCTATTATAATTTTAATATTCCACTAAATTAACTGGAAATATTTGCGCGCACGGTTCATTGAAATTATCGTAGCCACACTAAATTTATTTAATACAAAATAGCCAGTAGAACTGAACAATTTGAAATGAAAAAGGTGATATCCATATTGCGGCAATCATTCTCTAAAAACTTGTAATAAGAATAATTCGACGCTTATGTTATACAACTAGAAATTTAGCCGAACTTCTCTCACACTTCACCTGCGGCAAATATATTTTTCCCCGAAGTGTGTTAATTGCAGAAATACGCTCGAAGGTTTGCCATAGTCTGTCACAATTTTTGATGATACTTTCCCCGGCCGAGGTTTCAACTCAGGACGCAACGCACGAAACACGCACACGCTAAGCGGCGGTGGTCATAGAAAATATTTAACACTGATTAGTTTCTCAAATGTTTGAGTAAAATTTGAAAATATTTTAGGTTATCGTTTTGCAAATTTTATACTACTGCTCAAAATGTATACGAATCTATTCGAGTACTTGATAGAATGAGGTACTTTGAATGAGGTGAACATTTTTCCTAGATATATTATTATCATTATATATTTAATCTCAAAGCAAATGTAATAGAAAAGCGCAGTATGCTTTAGCAAATAACCACAGAAATTATATTCAAAATAAAAGCAGGTATTTTTTATTCGCATATGTTTTGTTGAGTTCGCTGTTAGAAATAAACAGGGTTATTTTTTTTTAAATAATTTTATGCAATATTGAGCAGCTTTTGGGTGCAGAGTTTGTACCTGTTTTTCAGCACAGTCTTTGGAGGAAATATTTTTAGACTGTAACTCACTGAATACCGAAATTCCTCACTCCTATATCTCCTCACTTACAACACGACCGAATTGCCAGAATGTTTTCATGATTAACAGGCCTATTCAGACAACTATAGTTTAAAGATAGTTCACAGTCTTTCGAAAGGCAATTGAAAAGACAGTTTGAGAGACTTTTTGTATTTTGGCACAAACGAATAAGAAAGTATGTCCATGTCAGCCATATTGACTCGTCCGTGACTACTATTCCGGTAATTCAAGTTTCCATTATGGATTTATTTTATTTTTTCAACTAGCTGCCGTTTTTCTACACACTTTACTTACAATTTGCATTCCTATTTGATTTCCTAATTTGTGCGGCTATTTTAATATTTTTTATAAAAATATTAATTCTTTTATAGCATAGTGTTTAAATTGCAAATTAATTATAAATGAAAACAATTATAAGTTCGCCCAAAAACGCTCTTAAATATTTACAGACGGAGCGCCAAAAATTATGCAGCAGAATGCATACAGAGATATGCCGAAGTTTCCAACGCATTATATATTTGAAGCGATTGAACTTCCAATCAGTAAAATTACATTAAACTTTTTTAAAGCATAAGTGTGGGTATAGTATTACAACATATACTATATAGGTTTGACACTACAGCCGATGTCAGTTGATTTGTAGTTACATAAATAATCCCGAAGGCGTCACGCCAGTACTGCATGTGTTTGTTCTTATTTTGGCATAGTTTTAGGCACAATAATAAATGGCGACGGTCACAATAGTGCCATAGTATAAATAGTTTTATTTGTGCGTTCACATTCGTTTATTTTTATCTTTAATAAAATATGGCAAGCACCACACCCCATAGTTCATAATTATCAGTATAGCTCTAACATCTACCTTGAAAACAATACCTTATTTATTGATGTTTGTTCCAAATGAGAGAAGAAAAAAAAAACGATACTAACACAAAACCACCAATCCGAAGTGATATATAAGATATTCTTTTGCGATTATTCGTGAAAGCTAAATACTTAGTTATAGAAGATGACTTCATCAAAAAAAAAAAAAGATCTATATAGAAAGCGTAAAGCTTATTCTACAAAGACAAATCCGAATATAGCATTATTAAAGATATAGAAATGGTTTAAAATATTAAATGGCATGCACTTTGAGACTGTTGAACCCGAAATTCGGTCGGCATGAAAACCCACTAGAGTCTGATTTCTATTTAAATTTTTACTAAAATATGAAAAAACAATTCAATTCTTCTCCTCTCCAAAATTGGCACCCCTTCATCGCTCTTTGGACATCATCTTTTGGCATCATCCTTTGCCTTACCTGACTTTATCTTCTGCAGCACTCTTTTCACTTTAGCCCAAGAAATTTCGAAGAGCCGTAACTCAGGGCAGTTCCGAGGCATCACAGTAACGTCATATTCTGAGTAAATCTCCATAGCGTTTTTTGAACTGTATCAAGTGGCAAGTGGCTAAATCAGACCAGCAGAAAGCAGAAACAGCATGGCCTTGCATAAAAGGAAAAAGTCTCCGTTACAAGCACGCTTTAATATAAATGTCGGCGTTAAATTTGTCTACGGTTACGAATTGCCCTTTTTTACCACATGTGAATATTGCTTTCCAGACTTTGTATTTTATTTTTTTTTTTTGGATATTTCGACACTTTTTTATATTTATATTTTGCCTACATTTTGCATTTATTTGTGACAACATAAATCTCCTGTCCTGTTATTTGCTTAAAGTCAGCTACATTATAATTCTCATCGTACATGATAAAGCATTAAAATTTTTTTAAGGAAATCGATGTGCAATTTTCTTACTCTTGTTTTACATATCATAACTGAGGTGGCAACTTTATTTGGCACTTTATAAGTAGGTAAATTTAATCTCTTTTTTAATTCCGTGCACTGTAGAAGACGAAATTCCTACGTTCGGTCCTATTCGGATTCCTCTTAGATATTTGCCTTACTTTCTCTTCAATTTATTTACTAACTATTTAATATTTATATTAACATTTTTTCCTCGGTCCATGCTTTTCTTAAAATTTGCAACAACACTTTAAATAGTCGATCTTGGGATTTTTAACTTTTTTGCTAACTGTGTTTGGGGAAATTGTGGATTTTGTTAGTATTTGTTAACAATCAACTTTCTATTAGCCAATTTTTTTGCTTCCATTTTGAACCAACATTATAGTAAGCATTTGACAAATTTACACTTTTAGTATGAAGAACGGAACTTTGAATGAGCACAGCCATTATATAGACTCATTAAATACCAAAGTTGTTGGAAGAGCAGCGCTGCAAGATTTCATTTAAAACACTCTTTGTAACTAGTTTGACGGCGAGTAGTTGGTATTAAAATGGCACTTTTAGTCCGATCCACTAAATCCAATCAATATTCGCAACTTTCTCTTTTGTTCTCTTTTAATGATATCCTTATTAAGCTTCGTTGTTTGTTTCTAAAGATATTCATTTATTTTTTGCTACAATTTAAGATTATTTTCTTACAATATTATTTAATGCAATCACCAGAGTGTTGTCATTTTTCTTTGTTGACTTTTCTCTTTCGAAGTTTCGCCGTGACACTGCGCCATAATTACTTAGCGTCCTCGAGGGCTCATTAACCTACCTAATTGCTTGCTTACTTTTCACCTAGTAGACAAACGAACTGAAAGGTGACACTTAATAGCTAAAAGTGTTCATATAATAAAAAGAAGAAAAAATACCTGGACAACAAAACTATATAAGCCTGCAAGAAGGTTAAATAAATAAAGAGGGAATAGACACAAGATAGGGCCAGAAGAAATATGCATGAAATAATTAAACTTCACACTTAAATTAAATACTGAACTTTTGATTTTCTCTCATAAGAATATAAATAATTTGTGATAATCTAAACGCTAACAAATTCCAAAAACTAGAACTAGAACAATTGCCACGCAGTGCTCACCCGTCAGTTGCCTGTCATATTTCCCTACGGCAGGCAGTTTTGGCTACTTTAAAATTAATTAAGTTTTGTATACTTTGGCAAGTCACAAAATATTTATGTTTATGAATAATAACATTTCACTCATAAGCATTTCCAATCACAATATACACTCGCCCGCACCCCCCACTGATCATCTCAAGCGCACACAAATTTCCCACTAGCAATTGTTTATATAGCGGCGAGTAAATAATTTCGAGCTACATTACATTAGCTTGGTCCATTTTGGTACCCGCAGCCAAATGCAAATTAACAAATTTCATGTCATTGCCATTCATATTACGCTTTCGCCTTTCCTTCTCTCGCCTACCAGTTCAGGTAGTTCATACGCTCATTTTTGCCATGGGAGCGATTCTGCTGCAGCGCTCCCAGTCATCAGCGTCGTTTGCAACGAAATGCAATGTTTACATGTCAAATGTTAACAAAAAGTGGCATTCAATGTTCAACGCCGCAACAGCGCACAATGCAATTGGCATTTGTATGCCCGTCCGTCCGTCTGTCTGGTAGAGTGAGCGACGTACTAAACGAACGAACGAACGAACGAACGAGCAGACGGGCGAAGTGACACATTGATGTGGTTGCCTGAAATTTGTGCTCCACTTAAATGTTTATGCAGCTAAATGCGTGAATTGTAAGCAATGCAATTACGGTTGTGTTAGCGATAGATTAAAAAATACGCCTTTTTTGGGTTGTACATGTCGTATACGTAACGTACCTTATATGTTACATATGTATGTCGTACCTATTTATGGATTATTAAAACATATCCACGTTTAATGTAATACTTTGGCACAGCAAAAAGCAGTGAACCCCTAATATTGCTTGTTATTGTTCCAAAGGCCTTTTATTGTAATTTACGATTTATGAAATTAAGAAAAAATATCCTAATTTTATTTAATTTTTACGTTGCATTGATTTATAAATATAAAAATCATGTGCCAATAAGTAGTTCTAGAAAAACCTCAGTAGATGTTGTCCCGATTACATCAACTTATTAATAGCCCAAAATACAATTCGGTTTCTGTCGCATACGCCTAACAGGAGGCAACCCTCTCAAAATTACGCATACTTGTCCTCACCGAGATTTTATATTTTATATCCTTGCGTTTAGTTTAATTATGTTTGACTTCGAAAAAAGGTGGCATCGCTTTTCAAAATATACCTATAAAATTTTATCTAGCAAAACAAGTGGTTTGATACCCACATTTTACTATTTCATATAACTTGTGTATAAATAATTAAATTCACCTTTATCAACAAGTGGCAAGCCTCTATATTATATAAGACTTCTCCTCAGCGAATCGAATTCTTTGGCACTCATATTTCATATAACTTGTGTACAGTTAAATTAAATTCGAATTTTCAAACAGGTGGCAACCCTCCCCAAAATGTAGGTATGAACCTCTTTCTGAGAGGAACCGCTTGCCGTACATATTTTAATATTTCATATAACTTCTGTAGTTAAATTTGATTTTTTCAAATAGGTGGCAACACTTATAAGAGTTAGCTATGAACCTTCCTTCTAAGAGGAACCGCTTGTCGTACACATTTTAATATTTCATATAACTTCTGTAGTTAAATTTGATTTTTTCAAATAGGTGGCAACATTTATAAACGTTAGCTATGAACCTTCTTTCTGAGATGAACCGCTTGCCGTACATATGTATTTTAATATTTCATATAATTTATGCAAATTTTAAATTCAATAAATTTTAATTTTCAAACCGGTGGCCACCCTATCCCAAGTAAAATATACCACCTTACGAGCTATTCTCATACCTATTAAGTATACATTCAAAATTTCATAAGCATCGGCCGAGCAGTTTCGGAGGATTTCAACCACAAACACCATGATACGAGATTTTTATATACATATTTATAAGATAATACAACAAATAATGGTGGAAATTGGGGTATTAAATAGAATAGACTAGCTTGAAAGGGTCTGAAACAGGAAGTTACTTGGCAGGTATTTGGGCATTCCAATTAAAACTAAACCAAAAGATACAAATAAAGTTTTAAAGGTTCTAAGCCCTCCGAACTACACCGACATAGCCCGGGAGAATGCCGAAGATTAATTTCCGTTTGTAAAAGCGTGTATGGAGATGCGACTCCCGGATATTAGCTAATATAAGATACGTACTCTATTTCGTATCTCCTTAAATAAAAATGTTCGATTATCAAATTTCTTGAAAAGTAATGAAAACTTTAATCTAAAAATAATTTTAATAATATAACCAATAATATTTTCTAAAATATGAACTTCTCAGCAAACATATTGCTTCAATCGTTTCAAGTTTCAAAGTCGGATTTATATTTGTTTGTTTGTTATAAAATGAGCTTAATTTTTGTAAACAAAAAACCTAACGACAAAGATTTAGCAAGAATAAAATTGCGATTAAATACTGTGTACTTAATTCCATGATGCAAGCATTTGAAGAAACTAATTCCATTCTCCATTTTCAGATATATTATTAACGATCCGCCAGGATATATGTTTCATACTTTTCGTACTCTAAACTTTAAAACAAATCTTATCCTAATATTATATAGTGTTTTTTCGGTAGCGAACGACTAATAAGATTTTACGTGAATATAAAGCTGAACACGAACGTCTCGCTTAGGCATAGCAATATCAGAATTTTCTGAAATTGACTGCTTGAAATGGAACAAAGTAATGGGACTGTACCTGAGAGTGCTGAGTGCCCTTTGACCCAACTAAAACCAGGGCTCTTTCAGAAATCACCTAGAAATTAACGGCAGTCTCCACAGGATACTAAACTCATCGGAGTGCTTTCCACAAGGAGTAGATTACCCTTAACAGGTTCTGTCGCAGCTGCGGAGGATCCGGGATTACCGAAAACATTCGCTCACTTTCAGCGCGCTAGTGCCCAGCTTTCGTAAGGGCGAGCGTGATGACGATTGGTAAACTAAAAACAGTCATGTCGCCTCTATCTGTATGGTGTACTGAAATTCATTAAGGCCTCGAGGTGGCTGCAGATTGCAAGAGTAGTAATCGAAGAACCAACCAACCAATTTAACCGCAATCAAAAAATTTTCCTCTACAATCGCAGCCATCGTTATACAAATTTAAAAGGTTCACGAGTTTACAAAAAAGGAAAATGAAAATTCCGTCCAATTTACTTAAGAGGGGAAGTAAATTGAGAAACCGAAAAAAAGTATTTTTTGCAGTTGATTTATAAAAAAATGAAGGCAGTGAGGTTGCAAAAAAAAATATTTTTTACAAAAGTGAAAATTGAAAATTCACAAAATTTTCAAAGATAGTCTAAGTCTTGTTGTCGCTGATGTTGTAAATTCCGTGTGCGATGCTAGCTGCAATTATCATCCGAAATAAACAAATCAAACATTTGCTTGCCCAAGAATGTTTCTTATCGTAGATAGGCTAAAATATTTGCGACATTCGAAAATTAATCCTTTAAAATAGGCTTTCAAAAAAAACCAAACGAAATATAACTAAAAAAAAAAACAAAAATTCGTTGTACTTGCTGTCAAACAGAGTCTAAAAATTATTTGGTTTTGAAATTTTTAGTCCAAAGGGTGGTTAAATTTTAAGGGCCGATGTTGAATGTGAACTACACCAAACGTCAAGTTTTTTTCTGCATTTCATTTGACATTTCTCGATTTGAACATGGAAAGACACACAATCGAGCAACGTGTTAAAGTTATTCAGGCTTATTATGAAAATGGGCGTTCAAACCAAAATGCAAATCGAAGAAAATCATCTTCAGTGATGAGGCACATTTTCACCTCAGTGGATTCGTCAATAAGCAGAATTGCCGAATTTGGGCGAATGAAAATCCAAGAGTGATTGTCGAAAAACCAATGCACCCACAAAGAGTGACTGTTTGGTGCGGTTTATGGGGTGGCGGCATCATCGGACCGTATTTTTTCCAAAATGAGGCCGGTCAGGCAGTTACTGTGAATGGTGTTAGCTATCGTGAGATGATAACGAACTTTTTATGGCCCGAATTGGAACATATGGATGTGGACGATATGTAGTTCCAACAGGATGGTGCCACTTGCCACACAGTCAACGAAACAATGGCTCTTTTGCGCGACAAATTCAATGGCCGTGTTATCTCACGTGGTGGCGATGTCAATTGGCCACCAAGATCATGTGATTTGACACCGTTGGACTACTCTCTTTGAGGTTATTTGAAAGAAAAGTTGTACGTCGATAAGCCAGCAACAATTTAAGAGCTAAAGGATGAAATAATTCGGCACATTAACGGCACTGAACCTTCAGATGGAGGTGTGCCGCGAGGTCGCGGCGGACATTTGGCCGATATTTTTTTCCATACATAATTGTATGATAATTTCCAAAATAATTTGTGTTTTATTAAAAATCAACATCGGCCCTTAAAATTTAACCACCCTTTATAAAGAACAGTTTTCTATGCTCATTATAATGAATATTAGATGATAAAAATTAGTTCACTAGTTTTTTTATTACCACTTACACAATTTTGGTTTTGAGCAAACGGGGTTTAAAGTTTTTGATGAAGAGCTCGCGGGCTCGGTGCCAGCCGCTTCCAAGAGGCATCTCTTTCACAATTTCCAAAATTAGTTGTTGTCACAATATTCTTAGGTGATATACCTATCGATTAAAACAATACAACAATTTTTGAAATGTCTAAATGTCTGACGTACTTCCCCCCTAAACAGTGGCAATTTGGTCACTCAACAAACGTAATAATAATAATAACAATTTGGTGTTGGAAGATATAGCTCGATGTTTGATATCACGTTGCTCAAGTCACTGTGATTTCGAGTTGAATATATTATATAACAAATGTTTTTCCCCCACAAAATTTACAGCGCCTTTAAACACCCTATATTTTCTATTCCGTTTTCGATTTGTAATTGATTGAGTGTGTCAAATTTGTGCTCCTCACTATTGTTGTATTTGGAAAGCAATTTGCCACTGCGCATGTTTTGTTTACATCACTCACAACACAATTTCACTCTCTCGATGTAGTGGGAGTGAATAGATAGCAGAACTTGAAGTTACCTGCTGTGATAGCAAATAAAATGCAATTCAGTCAATTGGCGAAATCTGAAGTATTCGGAAGTTTAATATTTCGTATGAGCGGAAACCGAACAACAAGTGATTGAAAGAAAACGTAGTGTTATGATTCGCTTCAAAAGAAAGTGAAGAAATAAGAAATTATTTTGGTTATTAATGTAAAATGGGCATATATAATTAAAAAAAAAAAAAATTGTGTACCACAAAACAACCGAAGTAAAGATATATAGAAAATAAATATTTATCAAATAGTGAAAATAGCAAAGAGCTGTCAGTAAAAAAAAAATCATAAAAAGCGCAGTACTCGTTCAAATGAGCTCAAAAGTTGTAAGCGCGTGGTGTTTTCATATCGAAATTGACTTATAAATAATTGTTGTATACAACAACAACAAATGCTTATTCACAGACGGACACATTATTTTTATAAAACCCAGTCAAAGCAGAAATCTGTTTAGCACAACATAATTTCTGAGGATTATACTTGTAATACGGACAATTTTACGATGTAGATTTAGAGTTAATTTTCCGCCAATTACACTCCAAAATCTAAGGTCAGTGTTAAAAAAAAAGTATTTTATATGTACAGAGTAAAAAAACTTTTTTATCTAACCAAAAAATATTGTCATTCAATTCTTTAAATTTAAGAATTACTCTGTCAGTAATTTTGAGATGCAGGCTTTTCAAATTGATGTGAAATAATGAGAATACATAAATGCAAACTCTAAATTAACTTCATCAGTTAGAAAGATACATTTTATACTATTAGTGTTTGAACAAAATTTCGGGTATGTGTCTGTCGGCAGCTGGTACGTACAAGGCGCAATCTATCAGTTTAATCAGGGCTGTTAAATGCTATAAAAATTGACCCGGTTCGATTCAGCGGTTCGAACCACTTAGAAAAAACTTGTACCGGTATTAAAACCGGTAAAACAATAAATATATCAGAACCGCAAAGATCATTTGGTTCAAATGGTTAATAATTTCTTTTTTTGCATTTATAAAAATGAATGGATTTATTATTGCGATAAAACTCAAATATCAAAACTTTGCTTTGTTAATTACAGAACTTATTATTTCAACGAACTTTTGATAATGAGTTGGTTTCCATAATTGGTATGTAAAATTAGAAGGTACGATTATTTAAATAGTGAGTAATAAATTATACAAATTGTTACTTAATTTTTTCCAAATACAAAGCGGCGCGAAATTAAAAAAAATCTAACTTATCACAATGAAAACTGACATTTACGGAGCTGCTATCGAAAAAACCAATGTTAGTAGTTTTATTGGCTATAAGGGTGGCATTGTTAGGCAAATTTTAGTAACCGAATCAAACAATTTTTTTGTGCAGTTTTCAGTCCGGTTTTGATATTTCAAAATAAAAATGGTTCGGTTCGTGGTTCGGTTTGAAGCCTGAAAAAAGTAAAGTTCAGTTTAAAACCAGTTTGCAAATTCTCCAATTTTCCCCCATCTTTTCAAGCAATGGTTCGGCAATGACTCGTATAATATTTTCGTAATCCAAAAGACAATAATCTAGAGAGCCACGATTTCTGTGGCCAATCGACTGATCTATTTTGCGATATAAATCGTCTTGTTGGAAATTTATGTCAATTTTTTTTTTTAATTTAGAGCCAGCAATTCCATTAGACCATAAATCAGACTAAATCAAACATTGAGTTTTGACAAATGTCACGGCAACTCTTAAACTCTTCGTGCTTCACTTAACTTCTTACAAGGAAATGTTGCTTGTGAACATGTCCATTGAGTCAAAAATAAATATTAACACCGCACCGTAACATTCCCGAAATACATTTTAAAAATTTACTAGCGTAAATCGACTGAGCACAATTGTTATTAGCGTTACAAATTCGATGAAATTGTGATCGTTCAATCGTTTAACAAAAATTAATTAATTCAATATCTTTAGTTTTCAAAAAGTGTGGACCAATGTTGGCGTCGGGATGCAGACCACGTAAAACAGTAACTTTTTGGTTTTAAGGGAGTGTGGAAGGTCTCTTCAGGAGTTAATGTACTCCAAATACAGCAATTTTGTTTATTTACTATATGTACTCGTTAATTCAGAAATATGGCTCATCGTTGAACTTCTGATTGATGTCCAGCCCATTCCATCTTTCTTCATAATTTTCCATGGCATCGAAGCGTTAAATTTTGACCCTAGGGATCCATCTCTAGAATGGCGAGGTCTTCTTCAGCACGAGCTGTATCAGCTAGTACTGGGCGAATATGGTCCATAAGACTAAACATAGGCACCAACAATAAGAACATTTGAAGTTTCCTTCTCTAAAAAGAACGACTCTCACATTGTCCTACGGAGCGTCATACTAGATGACAAACTAAGCTGGAAGAGAAATATCGAGCAGTGCATCGAAAAGACTTATTATTGCCTATTATACATGCAAACGGATTTTCAGCAGAAACTGGAGATTAAAACCAACACTTGTCTTATGGACGTACACGGCCGTTATAAGATGGAGTATATTGTGGTCGGCACTGAACAAACAACAAAACACCAATAATTTAGGTAGAATTCAATGCGCACCTTGTACAGGAAGCCATTAGGTCTCTCTGCAATCACGCGCGTAGACCCGGGCTGCAGCAGCTCAAAAGCAATATGGGAGCAGTGGAGCGCTTGGCAAGCTCCTAGAAATAGAGAAACAGACTAAATAACTTTATGTGCCTCCATCGCTTGCTTTCAGGCCAAATTTTCAGTTAAAATTTCCTTCTCATGACGGAACTGTAAAGATGGAGTGGCTGTGGTGGGCACAGATACCATCTACATCGACCAAAAAGGGTCAGCGAAGCTAGACGTCTCTCTCTCTCGTTCCTGTTACCGCATCTTCCAAGCGGATGTGCTAAGCAATTTGAAGGTTTTTATGGTGATGACAAGAAACAGCGATTTGACACAAAAAATATGCATATCACCAGATAATGGGGCAGCACTTGGCCGATGCAATAGCCTCACGAATAATAAATTCCAAGATAGTTAACGACTGTAAGCGGGCGTGGAGCTCATCTGGGTTCTCCACCATAGAACTTGGTCAAAGCCGGAGGTTGTATTGATGAAACCATGGTGGAAGCAATTAGCTGTGGCTGCTAATTTTCCAAAGTATACTGAACAGAAAAGTCGAATGCACAAAAAAAAATAATAAAATTGTTAGGAGATGAGATCGACAGCCTGATTTGATGGGTTGAAATGGCTCCCACCATAACGCTCAAGAATATAACTTTAAAACTGCAAGTAGAATTGCACACCGACGATTGATTTTGAAATAAAACTGCGCCGTTATCAGTGGTACATTATTCGCGAAGGTGAAAATGGAACGAGGGAAGAGGTGTGATTTTTATCTGGATTTAGTTGCCGTTATGAGCTATCATCATAAAACGGACATATGTTAAAGTTTATTTAGCCAAAAGTATTTTAAAAGCGTTTTTCTGAAATACATTGATGTTTTTCAGAAATTCATTTGTGTTTTTCTTAAATAAATGTGTGTTTTTCTGTAATACATTTGCCCTTTTCCGTAATAAATTTGAGTTTTTCTGAAATACTGTTGGAAAAAGTGTATATGAAATGCAATTACATAGTCGATACATTTCGTTCGATATCAAGTAATTTAGTTATCGATACTTTTGAACCAAGAACTGAGTAGGTATCGAAAAAAATACTCATGTCCAAATCCGATACCAACGCAAATTTTGCAACAGATTTTTTTTCGCCCATCTATACATCCCAACTGTTCCAATGAAAGTGTGAAGTGAATCATTTTCAGTACAGTCATGCCAACTCTATTATTCTTCGCGCTGAAAACCTTTTGGAACGATACTAAAAGTAGGCGTGCCTAGCTCTGTTCATAAAATAAGCAAGTAAGATACAGCGGAGGGTGTAAACAATTGATTGCGAAAAAAACCGTAAAAAAACTAAAATTGAAACTCGAACTTCGCACATGGAAAAGTAAATGGCGTATAGACAAACTATTCTAGTTGGCGGTAAAACAGAACCTTTCATATCTAATTGTATACTTTTTAATAAAATTCCGTCCGTATCATTTTGTGCCTATACTCTTCACACTTCCAATTCTAAGTGAAATTATACCAGGTGAAGTAACAAGGATGTAGTTTTGAACGTACCGAGTATTTGGCTTTTTAATTTTGTATAAATACAAGTCAGCCGAAAGCGGGAAATAATTCGAATACGGTGCCTGACTTTCATAATTTTATATATTTCATTAAAAAAAATCAATTTATTTCGTTTTATTATATTTTATTTATCTTTAAAATTTTCAATCTTGTGCCTCTTGTAACACAAATTGAGGGTCCTACGCCGACTCCTATTTCCAAGTAGAAGTATCGATACCTGCAAGGTATTCTTTTATCTACATTAAAATTAATCTTTATTTTTTAGAAGCATTTCTGCAATTTTGAATGACATTGTTTTTTTTTTTTTTTTGATTGTATTATTTTCGATTTAGGCATTTCTAAGCACATATTTGTATGCGTTTATAAAAATATTATATACAAACAACGCAGTGAACTAACCGATTTAAACTCAAAATTATTCACGCTTACCTGAAATGGCATTATTATAAGCCGATTTATGCAAACGCCAGGCATAAAATCAACTCACGCAATGGTAAACAAATTCAAAAGCAATTGCAAAATGCAAAAATTCAGTAAATTTACTGCATACTCCTGCATTCGCATACTGCCACCGAAATATGCCCACACATATGCATAGAATATTCCCCTACACACACATATATATATACATATATATACATATATATAGAATATTCGTCTGCCCACAAAATGTTCAGCAGCACAGTTTAAGCAAATACGTATGCGAAAGCGTACAGGTGCACTTTGCCTGTGAAGCACACACACACACAAAGTCCTCTTCGTGTATTGTACACTCTACATACTTACATACCTTTTACATATATGCAATGCAATGCAAATAGACAGTTACAGTCAATTGAATGCCATTTTCCTTTTCAGCTAATACGCTTAGTTAAAACATTTTTAGTGTACGAGTAGAATGCAACAAAAAAAAATTATTGGAAAATTTTTCAAGAACAACTTTCCAGTACTCGCAAATATTTCACAACAATTGAACAAAGAAAATCAGGCTGAAGAATGACGGAAGTTTGAATTCTTTGTTGTTATCCTTTTTCTTATATAATTATATTTATTATTATACACATTAAGCTTCGGCAACATCAATTTTTAAACTAGAGGCAGATTAGAAATGTATCTACATAAACTCAGAAAATTTAGAAACAGTTGTGACTATAAGCATAAAACTCGATCATATTTTATAGGAACCCCGAAATATGTAGAGGATAATAAATGAAATCAGTGGGTTTTACAAAAGTAGGTACTTCATTTCCAGCTATGGTTTTTAATATCATTTAATACTTAATAGCAAAATTCAATAATAAAAAATTACATACAATATTAATCCTGGAGGTTAAGTACAGCGACCAAGAGATCTATGAATGCCACTTTTAAATTTAAGACTTGTTAGGAAAGTTGGTGCAA
This sequence comes from Anomoia purmunda, assembly GCA_951828415.1. Classification (NCBI taxonomy): domain Eukaryota; kingdom Metazoa; phylum Arthropoda; class Insecta; order Diptera; family Tephritidae; genus Anomoia; species Anomoia purmunda. The sequence goes on from OX639993.1 coordinate 25,452,843, forward strand.
ACGATCCCATAAACCTAAGCATATTTGGTTACAAATTACTTTGTGCGACATTAGTATCCAGTGTTGATAATTTGAAGCAATACATAAAGAACGTAAGAACTGTGTTGGGGTTATCCACAATTTTATGGCAAAGCTATTAAATGTGAGAGCCAACGTAGAATTGGTAATAGATGATTCAAAAAAAAAACACGCATGCACCAATGTGTAGAACTTGTGCCGATTCTAAAAAGAGATAGAGAGCTAATTATGGGAGTAGTACTGGTACTAGTCGTTAGTAATAAGTACTTTATTACTACTAATAGTTATGGTAGCAGTAGTAGTAACAGTGGTTAGTAGCACTCAATATTACCTTTATCCAAAATAATAGTAGAAATAAGTAACAATAGTGGTAGTAATTAGTAGTAGCATCAGTAAAAATAGTGATAGGAAGTAGTAAAAATAGTACTAGCATTGGTAAAAAATGGTAGTAAAAGTTAGTAAAATATTAGTAGCATCAGTAGAAATAGTAGTATAAATTAAAAAAATAGTAGTAGTAATTAGTAAAAGCATAAGTAAAAATAGTGGTTTTAATTAGCTGTAGCACTATTCAAAATAGTAGTAGAAATTAGTAAAAATAGTAGTAGAAATTCAACACAAAAAAGTTGTAGTAATTACAAGTAGCATTAGCGAAAATAGTGGTAGTAATTAGTAAAAGCATAATTAATAAGAATAGTAGTACTAATTGAGCCGCTCAGTGCACACATCGATTAACTCCATAAAACGAAAAGTTGAGAAACGCGATGATGTAAAGTATATTGTTTTTAAAAATTCCTCTGATAATATGAATTCAAATATATAATGTGAAATGCATAATTGCAGATATAGCTTTCATCTAACGGTATATAAAATTAATAAGAAAGCATAGCCAACAAACAACCGTCAGTAATGTTACAGTTTTTATGTGACAGCTGTATTCAGGATTCGTTATTTCGATTTGTTGGCAAGCAGGTCCATCATGTCTCTCCATTTTTCCTTTGTCACAGTTCTACCTTTAGTATATAATAAAGGCTGATCTATATTTTTCAATCTATGCGGTCTACCCACTAAAAATTTTCTTATATTAATGGCAGAATTTCTGTTGATAAATCGTATTGAAGAATCATCACTGCTTTCCTCACTCACATTATTAGTCTCACTCATCTTGATTATAACGGTATAATATTTATTTCTTCAAAAAAAATCTGTGAGTAATGTTGAAAAGACTAAGAAGTACACAGTAACATTCAGCGTGCAAGATCACTGCTATACTAACTACCGCTTGCATTGTGCTTCTTTTTATCTGTTTACCGATGAGATTTTGTTACGAATATTATTGAGAGGGAGATAGCATCTTCGGCTGTTTAAAAACAAATAAGCGTCGATGCACGGCCAGAACAGATACAGCGTTACTGAAACGATTTATATTAGAGTATGGAGTTAATCGAAATGGCTTCTGAAATAAATATTTGCCATTTAACGGTGATAATATTTATTATTCAGGAAAGTTATTATAAATATAAAAAGTTATGACTATACCAAGGGCTTTGACACTTAAATTTAAGATTTTTCAAAAAGTGGAGTTAATCGATGTGTGCATTGAACGACTCAATTAGTAGTAGCATTAATCAAAACAGCAGTAGAAATTATATACAAAAAAAAGTAGTAGGAATTAATAGTAGCATTAAAATTGCTGTAGTAATAAGAACTAGTAGTAAAAGTAGTCGTGGTGATGGAAGTAGTGGTAGTTGTAGTTGTAGTAGTATAGAGACGCATGTACATACTTTAGACACATTGATATCGCTAATTCAGAATGTATGTGGATTTGTTTTTTCACATATAAGCGAGATTTCGTTGACTTTATAGCGCGATATCGACGCGACCTGCCTTACGCGGTATCGCCACGACTTGAGCTACGCAATGTAAAAAATAACTCTATTACCGTTAAAGAAGTTTTACTTCAAAAAACATACGCTTATATTTTACTGCTAATCCAGGTTTAGCTTTAAGATTCTCCTACTGACCATCAGGACATGAAGTGACCACATTTTAAACAAATAACATACGACGTGCCTGCTCTTAAAAATAAAGTTTTTATACTTCTTGATTCATATCTCCAATTGATCATTATTGATTACAGTTCAATTTTTCTGACGGTTTAAGATGTTGTCGATCAATACTGATATGAAAAGTTTTTCTGGAGCAATCGACGTTATTGAATTATAGAAACAAGCTACAGAGGTTGCTAATCTATTCATTCCCTATATTTCTGCGAGAAAATATTGAAAACTAATGATCTAATTTCATGATTTCTTTTGGTATTTTTGTTACGGATTGTCATTATTTCAGATTATTCGACAGCTCAAACCATTTTTGAGGTATCGAGACGAGTTAGGAATATAACATCATTCAAATGTTTTGCTGGCAATATTTCAAGTGGTCTAAAATGTGCTGTGTTGTTCCGGCTATAGATCCTTGAAAGCCGGCGTGGAACTCGTCCAATGTATGTGGCTGGCCAGCGGAAACTAATGACTTCACGTAGCTCCAGTCGCCAAAGTGTTCCTTCACAACTTCGAGCGTTGTGTCGCTTGAATGGCATGGGGTGCCGTCTTGTTACAACCACAGCTCAGATATATGTATCAATATTGATATTTTCTGCCTCTTTTCGAAATAAATAAGTTCCGATTAAATCGCCTAGCCATAAACCGCATCGAGCAGTGAAGTTTTTTGTGGGAGATGTATTGATACTTGGTCGAATACCTTTGCATAGCAAGGTGGATCTATAGAAGATAACTAAGGCGAAGAACAAACTTTCAGCTCATGGGATGGGAATTCGCCTTGTGTGGTTATTGTTCGCCACAATAATGACGATTTTGGTTTTTGACATAGCCGCTGAGCCCCAAATAGGCAAGCGTAATTAAATAGCAAGGATTACTGAATGCTTTGGTAGCTGGATGTTATGGTTGACTTTGACTCAAACATAAAACTGGGTAAAACTATAATTGGTATCTTATCAGATCACCCATTATAAAGCCAAACTTGTATAATTTGATTGTTCGTCTCAAAAAAAAAAAAGTTTTCTAAAGTTGCATAGAACCTGTACAACGATCCTTGGCATTCTTTTTGCAATAAGTTTTGGAGAATTACCCCATAAATTTCGGCCCCTTCTACGGTATCAGGTGTATACTTGTAAGCAGGGCCACATAGCAAAAATCGGCGCCTTTTAATATATTTACTGCGGTTCCGCGCCATAATTTTGTTAAGTTAAATGGTACGCCTCAAAAATTTCGAGCAAATTTCACAATTTTTTTTTAATTCTTTAGGCGCATTTATCTGAAGCGCATTGTTATGTTGGATATAAATCACAATTGGATGATTATTTAGTAAAGGGTCAAGGGAAAACAGTCATTAATATGCAGACGTAATGAAATTGAAATTCTCAATTAATATTATAATTTTATTTTTTCTTGATAATATCACTGAATTCACTAAATGATCGACTGTCACTGGTAATTTGCAAAATATTCGTAGAGCAATACAGTACAGATGTTTGGAAATAGTGTATCCAAAGTCTTCCCAATGACTGCGTTCAAGAATTCGAATGATGCCCCATACGAGTAAAATCTTTGGCACGATACACGCTTTTCAAGTGGACTATTTCGGATGATATTTTGCTTGTGGTGACACATTATAATCTAAATCGAAAAACAGAAAAGTTAGTACAGTACAAAAAACGTCGAGAACAAAACGCATTTAGCGCTCTAAATGGTAATCAAGAATCGAGTGTCAAGAATTTGGTTGGAAATTGAGTATTCAAAAATGAATTTGTTTTATTGAGTATTGTGGAGAAGTAGAAAAGAGTAGATAGTTGTTTTTATTATTATTATTCCCTTCAAATTTAATAACTTTGAATCTTATCATAAATTTGGGGTTTTATATTTATAAGTATAAGTATATTGAATGGGCAAATGAAGTCAAGATGCAGGTGTGACATTATAATGCTGCACTTTTTAACTCGTTGTATTTCTGTCAATTTTCAATAAAAAAAATATTTAATTAATATTTATTTTTCATAGACTCTAAAAATTAGCAATTAAAAAATTACGTTACAACCCAATAGCAGGTCAAAAGATGCACAAAATGAAATCAGAATTTTGGAAAACTTAATCTATTTTTGTAAACGAGTACCTTAGATCGTCTTGCCAAATGAAGAAAACAGAAAGCGAATTCCTATAAGGTGGTGTTACTATAGCAGCCTATTTAATTTTTTTATTCAACTTGTAAATATTTTGTTTTTGCTTTAGTGTATAAGCGCTGTATGAGCTCTCAAAAGCCGTAGAAGCAAAAACAAAATGCAGCTGTGCAGGATTTCTTGTAAATGTCTACTAATTCCTGCTCGCACAAAACTCAGTATATTTCTGCTTTGAGAGAATAGCACGCCTTTTTTTCATTTACCGCCTAATTTTTAATAGGTTTCCATAACGAACATTCCTGATGATTGTAACTACGAGGATCTGCTGACCACTTTTTCTATCCTTTTTGCGCGTTCTATGTTGTCCGCGTTTTGCTCTTTACTCCTTTTGAATCAATTTACCATTAAAATATTATGGATCATATTTTCAAAGTGCTTTATATCATTATAAAATAAAAGTTGTTAACCCTGCTGTTAGCTTAAAAAAAACTTACGAATCTTAGGTTAGAGGACCATTTGGTCCATACTGCAGTTTTCATACAAAATAACAATTTAATCTTAGTCTTTATATTTAGTTTGGTTCAATACTTGCTAAATATTATTATTTTATTATTTACTCAACTCTGGTAAAACCCAGCACCAGTGGCCTGCTCTAAAAATGCTTCTAGTTCAGGAGCTCGAAAGCGAGGAATTTGTAGTTGCTGCAAGTCTAAGTCTGATGTAAAATGCTCCATTTGCAGTGCGTTTATTTGCAAAACCAACCGAAAAACATTTTTTTGCTCATCATGTAGTGCCAAAAAATATCGAACAAACTAATAAATACTTATTTTTGGAAAATTAATGTAAAGAAAACCAAAGAAAATATACTATGGACCAAATGGTCCCTTAACCTAAGATTCGTAATTTTCAATTTATCTTAGTCCAGTTTTAAGTCAGAGAATTAAATTTTCGCACATAGTATTGTTTTATAAAAAGACCACCTGAGATGAAAAATTTAGACAGTATATATCACCGTTCCAAAGTTACAAAGAAAACAAAAAAAAATTGGACCAAATGGTCTTAACCTAACAGCAGGGTTAATGCATTAATTATAAAGAAATATTTTTGTATACTTTCGCCCAGGTACCGGTCCCCCAGAGAACACCAGGTCCGGAAGGAATCGCTCTCTATGCGCGTCCGTCTCATAGGTCCTGCTTTAAAATGTTGCGATTCTAGAAACGTCTATTTTATAGCCTATTTTATTTATTCGAATCTACTTGACCAGATTATTTGCGTGCGTATGCAACAACCTTAATAGCCAACTGTTTCGTGAGTTCCCTTAAAAGCGAAAAAAACAAATTTTCTTTCATAGTTAAGTATAAGCTCTACCTTAAATATCGGCACACAATCAGAAGCTATCTAAAGCCATACAAACATACCATATGAAAAAAAAACAAATCTGTGACTTTCTTGCAAAATAAAGCAAAAAAAAATTAACTAAATTCAGTTACTTACAGTCTGTGCACTTTTGACTTAGCGAAGCGCTTACCATACAGCACCTCCAAATTCAGTGTCGAATTCAAGACTTTGAGACTGCCCTAAATAAGTAATGAGCTTAACTGCCGAGGTAGACGACGCTAAATGGGCAACGCTTTTGCTTGGCTGATTTAAATTTAAACTTTTTGAAAGAAAAGTTTTTGTCAACTTAAATTAAATATCACTTGGACCTTTAATGATTCGTCGCCAGCGACATTCCCATTTCATTTGCTCAAAAGCTTAGTAAATTTTTGAGGGACGAAATTACAGGAGGCAGCAAAGTTTTAAGTCTTCAAGTATAAAATAATAAATTGAATTGTCGATTTGACATTGAAATGTGAAATGGTTGACAATTTTATACATACGTATGCCTTATATGCCTACGTGCAACGGAATATGTAAATAACTTTATGTAAATATTAATGGCTCTGAGTCTAAGTCACGAAAGTGTAAAGGAAGCTCGTTGCCTTCTAGCCAGGCTGTAATGCAGTAGGGAATCTTCGATATATTTTAAGGGAAGTAGGAAATCTTTTTTGCAATGAAAATCCACCATAAAAGATGAGTTTTAAAATGACGTCAACAGAAAAAATAACGACACAGTGTCACAGAAATAACATATTTGAGGAATATACCAGAGATAATAAAACTTTTTATAACTTGTACGCAGTTCGCTGTAGAAAAAGAAGTAAAATGCCAGGCTAGTAATTACAAATAGCGTTGGGGGAGTGAGAGGATGGACCTGAAAAAAAACAGAGGTTTCAAGCGCTTAACGAGTAAGAGATTTTTTTATTTCGATAAATTTTGAACTGCTGTATTTCGAATATTAGCTGTGCTTCTATTAGAAGCGTTCGCGAACTGAGGCGTTAAAATCTATCGTTTTTTTTACAAAAAACACTTTTTTCTCAAAATCACATTTTTCAAATTTGGAGTATTACTAGCTTGAATCTAATTACTAGGTACTTCCACTGAAATCCGTCCGAACTTTGTTAATATTTTCGGAAGCATACATATTCAGTAATAAAATTCCCGAGGGATTTACAAAAGTTTACTCGCATTTTTTTCTTTTTTGCCTACTAAAGTTTTCATGTACTGGCCTAAAATGTTTAGAGAAAAGTGGGTAAAATGATTAAAATATTTACGCAGAATCTTTTAACCCTTTAGCTACTATGTAAAAGTGTCGTTTTGAACCTTACTTCAAGAAACTCCTCAAAAAACAAGTTTGGAGAGTTGTTAGAGGATTAGGGTTTTGTAGGAAATTAATTTTCGAAAAAGTTTACTAGTTTACAAAGAAAATAGAAACCACATAACCAGATTTAAAAATATCAAAATCCAATTAAGGTCTTCTTCATTAACATTAACATTACATCAAGTTAACAGAGCTGTTGTCTAAATTTTATATGAAACTATTATGTATTATTTTATGTAGAATTCGGCTGGCATCGCACACAGATTTTGCCTCAGGTTACCCCGAATGAAATTTTTATACTTTAGAACATTTTAACCCTCTAGAGAATTTCCAAGATTTCTTTTATGAGGGACTACTTGAAGAGGGCTCCAAAATTACACTTTTTGCTGGGAGATAATGGTTTGAAATGTTCTAAGAAAATATTTGCGGTGTAATTTTATTGCAGATACCTTAAAGTTTTCTTTCTGTCAGCCATAACTTTTCACAATTTGGCAAATTTTCTGAAAACAACTTTTTTTTTTTTTTAAAGACCATAAAAAAATTTTAGCTAACTTTTGCAAATCCATCGATACTTTTATTACTGGATAGGTATACTTTAGCAAAATATGAAACAAGTCCAGTTTGATTTGAGTTGTCGTAAAATTTTCTCACGGTGATAATAGGCAGACGAAACTTTATTTTCTTTTACACTTCGAATCAGCTTGATTTAATTTTTTTTCTCGAAAGAGGAGGAATGAAGAAAAAGGAATACGAGCTTTTAATAATTCTTAAGTAATATATTACTCAAGAGTTTCGCTGCTTCGAGTGGTAAACAATACTTTCCCATCGTTTTAGATCATTCGAGACATCTGGCAAACCTCTGTGGATAGTCCACAAAATAAACAATGTAAGAAATTTTTGGTATCATTCAGGGCCCTGACTTTAATAACAACTTTTATCATAAAAGTCGTTAGAAAAAAGTTATTTTCGGATTTTTATTTTATTTGAAATGAAATAATTGGTTAACCTGGAATTTGTTTTTTTTTCAGTTCAGTATTAACAGTTAAACTTGGCCCAATATTATTTAGCTTGGACTTAAAATAAAAAAGAGGAAAATGTCCAGCACCGTGTACTACAAAACTGCATACTCAGAAAGTGTCTAAAATATTCGCTGTGCTATGTAAATGACGTTATAAAGCTCATAAAACTAATTGTTCCATCATTCGATTTCGAGGGTGGCATTATTAATAGGTGTTGATGGTAGTTCCCAGATAAACAAACTCCTCTTCTTTTGTTTGATAATGGAAGGTACCCCCTTTTGCCCTCTTTTGCCCTCCTTCACATACCATTCGCTTCGCTTCCTCGCGGATTGTAGAAGTCCTTCCCAATTCTGACAGAGCAGGTGGTGTTGCTCAGCGTCACTTTACATTGCCATACTAGATTTGCAGGGATACCAAATTCAGACATTGCGGCTAATAGGCAGCTTCTTCTTGTGCCATCGAAAGCGGATTTGAAGTCGACAAAAAGATGGTGTGTGCCTATTCTTCTTTCTCGGGTATTTTCCAAGATATGGCGTATCGTGAATATCTGGTCGGTGGTCGATTTACCAGGTCTAAAGCCACACTGATAAGGTGCAATCAGTTTGTTCACAGTTGGCTTCAGCCTTTCACACAATACGTTCGTTAGAACCTTATAAGCTATGCTAAGAAGACTGATCCCGCGGTAGTTAGCGCATATTGGAGGATAATCATTCCTTTGGATTGGGTAGAGAACACTTAAATTCCAATCGGCGATGCGTGCATCTTACCAGCTCTTAGCCGCCTTGCTTGAATAGCTCAGCTGGCAACCTATCAGCTCCAGCCGCTTTGTTGTTCCATAGTTGCGATATTGCTACTCGAGCTTCATCGAAGTCGGGCGATGGGATGTTAATGTCGTCATCAGCGATTTGGTGTTCGGAATCTTTATCTTCTTCGGCGACACTTTCGATTTTACAATTTAGCAAAGTGTTCCCTCCACAATTTTAGTGTGCTTTGGACTTCAGTCACGAGGTTCTTGTTCTTTCTGGAAATTGGCCGGTCTTAAAACCTTCACTAAGTCGCCCCACCTTTTGGTAACATTTTCGTGCACTTTTCGTGTCGTGTAGTCTCTCAAGCTCTTCGCACTCACGTACATATGTCGGCCTCTCTCTTCTTTCTGCGAACAATACGTCCCTCTTCCTTTCTCAACTCCCGGTAGCGTTCCCATACAGCTCGCGTTTTGCCCTATCGCAGCGTGGCCCTGTAGGCAGCATCTGTACTTTCCGTAGCGCCGCGGCAATCATCTTCGTACTAGTTGTTCTCGCGGAGGCTCTGAAAGTCGATGCCATTTTTGCTATTCGTACTAAGCGATTTTATATGCGTAAAATCTCCCAGAATCGAACTAAGATAGCTATCGTTTTATTTATGACGAAAGTATGTCTGTATGAAACTTTGCTCGAAAATTCTCGTTTCATTTCCTTATGCCAACCTATTTGATTGCAAGTGAGCGACCGCCACCACGAGTTTGGTAGATTCATTACAACATTAGCGCGCCTTTGCTTAAGTAAATTTGTAAAACATATATATTACGATATGTACATGATTAAAGAATCTAAATATAAAAAGTTTATTTCCGCGAGTTACTTTGAATAATAATGCAAAAGTTTAAACAATTTTCAAACAATTCTCGTTACCATCCCTTTTTGTTTTGTGTAGTTTTGCAACTCAAACAAAAAAAAAAAAAAAACAAATCAACAGCGTCACTCGAATGGCAACTTGCCAATAGAAACAGCTGTGTTGAAAATTATACCTAATGCAATTTGCCTATTTTTCAACGTTCATTTCAACTTTTCACAACCGCAAAAAACTAGAACATGAAAATTTTTCAACAAGTTTTCTTTCACTAGTACCAACTATTCCGCGGAGCAGTTGGTTAGTTGGTGGATGCAACAATAAAGTCCATTGTAAAAATGGCACCTACAAATTGGATTTGGTTTTTTTTTTTTAATTTTGCACATTTACTTCGCGATAGTTGCAAACTTTTTTTGTTGCACTTTTATTACCATTTCATTTGTAGAGTGTAAGTAGTTGTGGTGAAAACTTTATGCACGCATGCAGTTGTGGAAGTTGTTAAAGGAATCATGATGGTAGAGTAAATATGTATCTGTGTGAAGTACAGTGGCGAGCAAAACCATTTTATAATAATATTAGCAAGGTTTTTCATTGTCAATTTTTTTAGTTGTTAATTTTATAAACAAATATAGCTCGTACTATAACAAAAGTCTAATAAATTAATGTTTTAAACTTTATAAAAAAATTTATAAAAACTCGACAAATTTTCATAAAATTTTTAAAATTTTGAGAAAACTTTTTTGAAATGTTTCTGGTATGTAGTTCAGTTTTAATAAAATAAAGGGCTAGATTTTTTATAAATTTTTTTTTATATTTGGTCTTGCTATTTTTTTTTTATAAAACGCATGCATTGGTAATAATTTGATATGCCGACAGTTTTTTTTACATTTTCTACGACTAAAGTATTTACTTTTATTAGCGATATATGAAATTTTTGTCAGGGCCAAAATTTAAAAATAATCATAATAAAAATTTTAAAATTAATTAAAAAATTTCAAAAAATCATATAAAAAACTTGTACTAAAATTAAATAGGAGACAATAAAACTGTTTCTCCAAAATTTCTAAACATACATACTTCCAAAAAAATTTAAAAATTTTTATGAAAATATTTGTTTTTTCATAAATTTTGTGAAAAGTTTCATTTCAAAATAATAATTTGTATGGTGTTTTTTTAACTAAGAACTAAATGTTTATATAAAACTAATGAGAAATATTACCAAGAAAAAAATTTTAATATAGTAAAACAAACAGCATTCGATCAGTTTTGCCCGTCAATGTAAGTGAATAATTATACAAATAAGCAGAAATATTTATACTGATTTAAGTTTGTAATTACTTGCGCGATTTCTGTCGTGTACATTCTCAAAAGGACTGAATTATACTAATAATAACTATATTTAGAGTTTTTTGAACAGGAAAATATAAAAAAAAGAATTATGATGAGTATTTTAAAATTTGTTGCATTTTGAGTGTTTAAAACATATAGTTTTTCATGGAAGTTTATTTGAAAAGAGCAATTAACTAACAAAATTGTAACTAACTTTCCTCAGTTATTTTCCAGTACAAAGTACAAATATTTGCAAACGTTGTTCCGGGGTAGGTCTGTTCATTAAAAAATGGCAAACTAAACTTAATATAAATCAAGTAACTGCTGTCAAAAATACCCACTCCGAAAAAAGTATTGGCTCATTGAAAATCACACGTCTTAAAAAAACACCCACTTCCCATTTTGATGTAATTAGAAACGTATAATATAAAGCGAAGTGAAGCACTTTAGAAAATCCGTATTTATGGTTCAATATTGATTGGACTGTATTCAAGACTTCCAGGAACACCATATTCTTGTTTTGACTTAGTTCAAATCTTGAAGCTTTGTGCGGCTTAAAACAATGCCCCTTTGTCATACAGGCATGTTCTGCAGTTCTTTTCAGTTTGAAAAGTAAAATTGTTGCAATTCCGAATCGTTTTTGTGGTGATGTTCTTGATTCTGACTGAGTTCGAATAGATTTCGACTCGTTTTCTCCCCAAGTCGATAATCAGCTGTTTGAACAGCTTTTGTTGTTTGAGTGTGCTGAGACAAGAAAGCAGGTTAGATATATAACTTAATTTCAATTTAAATTTGATTTTACTTCGAATTAATTAATGAACCTTTTTTCTTATAAATACAATCAGCTGGTATCATTGAGTGCTATCGTAAGGGTTGCCACCTGTAGCAGATTCTGTATAAAAAATGTGATTCAAAAAAATAATAAAACGAAATATTAATCTAGACAACTAGTGTTGTAGTTGTACTAAATAGGAAAGAAAAGTTGACATAGCTAGATTACTTACCTAGGTAATTGATAGTTATGACACGTATGATTGCCAAATAATCTAAAGGAGTTTTGGCTGCACCATCGGGGGAAAGTTTGTAAAGTTGAAGAGCATTGTCTACCGATACATTCAAAGGCCACATCTAGTATAATGGCCAGTCTCACTTCTTGCGGTTGATACTGATTCTATAACATCTTACATTTTGATCTAGACGATCGGTTCCATCCACATATCTATTATATTGCTGAATGCACTACGGTTGTTATAGCGATCCTCTTTTTTGACAACTTGCACCACCGCTGTGCTGAACCTATGGGAGTTACCCTTTTCACAAGAGGAGACCGCAGTTGATGTCATTGTTGGTGTTCTCATTGTATCGAACCAGCGTTATACACGATTTTTATCAATTATTTGATGATAGGTAGCCCTAGATTTTGATTTTATGATTTGAGATGCCTCCAAGGATGCTTTTTCGACACGATTTGGTCGAATAGTGCCCGCACCTTGGTGCCTAGATTGCTTCAGGGCCGTTAACAAACGGAGCGACGTAAGAGAGTTATTCATATAAACGTGGACTTTAAGCCCACCAGGCAGTTTAGAAATCAGATTCATTACAACAGATCCACCAACTCTTAGGTCGCGGTTGGTATTACCTGTGGCGGTACCTTAATACGGTTCGGCTTGAATCAGATATCGCGATCGATATCTTAAAACCAAAGCGAATGTGTTTGCCATGGATGTGTTGTTTGGTACTCTGGCGATTGTAGTAAGGTATCATGGATTCATCAATACTGACCTCTATATAATTCGGCGAATATATCATCCACTTTACGTTTAGCTCATCCCATATTGGTCGAATCTTCGTTAACATGCAATTTGCTCAAAGCGTGCTCTAGGTATTGAATTAGCCACACCAGCCCGATATGTATCAGCACCAGTGTCCTAGATTATTTGCTGCCTCGAGTAAGCGAAGGACCCGCTCAATAAAAAGTTTCAAGCGGGAGGCGAATTTTTTCTTTCGTTACTTCAAATTTTGCGTTTCCTTCGTAAGCAGCAAATTTTTTTAGTTATATACAATACTAACAAACTAAGTACTTCGTCATCGTAAAACAATGCGAACCATTGCACAGGTGGCATAGCTGTATTAAGAAAAAAATCAGACCTGCTCCATTCCTGCCTTGCATATCCTGGAAGGTCCTTATTCTTCCATTCGCTGCTTGCCAAAGGCATTTTTTTTAATGTTTCCTACTTGGAAAGGATTTTTCAATTGTAAAAGCGGAACTTCGTCATCGCTGTCTTCAATATTTGCTTCATCTTCTTGTCCAACATATTCTCTTTTCAATCCATCACCGGATTTTCTAATGAGTTGTATCTGCCCTTCATCAAGCAGCTGATTACCTGACAGCCTATTCAAGTCACCCTCGATAGCATCATCTTCGTCACTATCTTCATCGCTTAAGATGTGTTTTCTCAGCGGGCAAAATATCGTTATCATTGTCCAATATGTCAATTATATCGGCCACAGTCAAACTGAAACAGGGATTTCAGTTGAGGAATCCCCTTACCATATTAGCGTTAAACGTTATGTATAACACCATAAAGGTTAAAATAAAGGTACGTGTTATTTTTTCCCAAAAACCAAACAAATATGTTAAATATTGTTGTTGTAAAGTCATGCGTACTGCCGTGCTTAGCGCTCTCAAAATGTGGCGGCACAAAAAATCTTCTACAAAACTCTACAACGAAAATATAAATATTTTATTACATTTACCGCATATGAAATAAATGTATTCTGAAATAATTAATTCCAAAAACTTTTTTAATGTTTCCCGACATGGTGTTTGCACAAACTAGCTGACTGCTTCCAATCGTTTGACAGATAAACCAAACAAACCCCATATAAGTGTTGCCATATACTAAAATAACACGAATTTACGACTTTTACGGAAACTAAATGAACACTTTTTTATATAATTCATAATTACTAGGTGTTTTAAAAATGGAGCGCTGGTCATATACGCGTTAAGTTCCAAAGCTAATTGGCTTGGCCGTTAAAGAAGTTTTAAGCTCTACGTTCGATTATCGCTTTCGAAATTAATTTTCATTTTGTAAGGGTGGAGCCAAGGCATTGTAGGAGTTCAAATAGGAATTTTTTTCGCCCCCCCAAATTCTTTTTTTTTATAATCTGTCTCTACTCAAGACAATAAGCAAATGTTCTAAATATACATTACTTAATACTTTTGGGCCCCAGTAGGCGTAAAAGTAATACTTAATGGTATACTTAGCTTAAGCTATAAATAACACAGAAACTTAGTGACTATTTATTTCCTGTACGGGAGGTCTAGAACATGAAACCGTTTCAGTCGAAACGTTTCATCTGTTTCATCCAATAACACAATAGCTATGATGATTGCTCAGCCTTTCAAAATATCTAGAACTAAATTTGATAATTTCGTCCCTGACACTTGGTATATTTAAATCCATTTTAATTGTGTTATTGGAAAAAGAATTTAAGTTTTAAAAATTGAGTCCAATTTCTATAGCAAAGTGCTAAATAGAAAAGATGATTAAGATAAACTTCATATTTATCATTCAATTTAAAATCATATCTCAAAAGTGCAGATGAAAGTCACTAGCTTTTTATAAATCTTTTCTTTTGCAATATTCCCATAGTCATACAAATCTGTAACATGAATTTACACAAGCACCATTTATGTTTGTGTGTATGTGCCTATGACAAGTATCTACATCTACTTATGTACATACATATATATTTACACTGTATTTGACTTAGAGCATCCTCATCCATGCAACGCACGACAGCAACCTAGTAACCTCCAACAGCCGCCTGCAGCTAAGCAATGGCATAGAAGAATGTTGCACAAATAAATGTCTGTATGTATTTTATATGGATATCAAGAGCACATATGCATATATATGTACACAGATATGTAAACAAAAAAATATAAAATAAAAATAAACACAAATAAACAGGTGTGTGTCTGTGGCGGCGAATTTGTGTGCATCATGCAACATTCTATTCTGCACTGCATGCAATGCGCGGCATGTGGCATGCGATGCTCGCCGCCATTCGTCGCATCGTCGCAATGCGCCCGCGTGTGATGGTACAAAAATAACGAGCGTATGCTGGAAGCATCGCCATAATTAGTTTAGCACAGCTCAGTGAGCAGTAATGAATAGAAACAAAGCAAACCTCAAAGAGGTCATACATAGGCAAACAGTGAGGTGAAAAATGATTTAGAAAAAGAAAAACAAAAATCCTGAAAAAATCCGCCAACAAATAGAAAAACTGATACAACTACAGACAAAAAAGTTGTTTACAAACTCTCAAGTGGCTTCTTTTTTTTGTTGTTGTTGTTTGTTGTTTATATTTCGCCATTCAGCCATGTGTGCGAGTGCTTCAGCAATTCAGCTTGGCTTAAAAGCAAGAACCCGCTTTGAAATGTAACATACATATATGTAGAAATGTAGAAATGTGTTCAGATACCCAGTTGTAGTTGCAAATATGAAGTCGTGGATTTTTTCAACATGACTTATCACCTCCAAAACTTGAAATATTTTGCCCTAAGGAGGATGATTCAGTGTCCGTGTCTAGAAGACCACGCACGTGGGAAAGATTCTTGTTCACCTGGGAGAGTCGTCTGCACCTGGGTTTGCAGCTCCTGTTCACCAATAGGTGGGGCTTCGTGCGGGCGTTTCATATGAACCACGCGGCTCGCTCTAAAATGTCTGCTTACAAAAATAATGACCTCCAGCATCTGGTTGTGTGTAAAGTGTAAGGCTCGTTTCTTTGTACCCGACTTACAAAAGATCGCTCCAACTCAGATAAAATTTCCTTTACTTGCAAGTCGGTTACAAAGAGACAAATTTCAAAAATCCTCGAACTAGATCTCCTTTTTTTGACTACGACCACACGCAATGTATTAAGGACTATGAGTTGAGAGCATGCTCCTGGAATGGACAAACCCTTAGCGAAGAAGGTGCCCTACCCGATCGGTTTATATCCTCATAAGACTAAGGGCTGATGGGAAATGAAATGGATGAAGTAAGGTAAAAAATCCGTTCGATCTTGCGATATGTACGAGTAGCAGATGTAATGTAAAGGAGCACAAGTTCGGTGTTGAATTTGTGGTGGTAGAGAGACTTCGTCAACAAGTACTGTAATTCACTCCGGAGAGCGAGCGTCTCGCCACGCTTCGCATCAATGCGAAATTATTCAATGGGTGTTCTAGGGTGTTTTTTTTTTAGACGTCTGGTTTTCAATTAGGCAATACTTTTCGGAGTTGGTCTTTGTACACTCAGTTTGGTTTGCCATTTCATAATGAGTTTGCAACGTTTACAAATCGTGCAAACTTTTTACCAATATAATGTCGCCCAATATTCGGTCGATACAATCGCCCAGCAGAGCTGGTAATTCGAACAACTATGGAACGGTTTCACACCACGTTTACTCTAGTGGATAATGGGCCTCCTCAGAGGCTCCGTACATTGCGCACCGAAGACGCTATAGCTGCTATGAAGACCCAAATGAGTCAATCCGCCATCGCGCGCAATACGTGGAGTTGTGCAAATCCACTTTATTGAAGATATAGCGGAAGGATCTTGGTTTGCGGGCATACAAAATCCATTTCGTGCAAGAATTGAAGCCGAACGACCATCAAGTGCGTCACACAATCGCGGAATGGGCCCAAAACGAGATGGCCACCGATCCCAATTTTCACAAGAAAATTTTGTTCAGCGATGAAGCTCACTTTTGGTTGAATGAACAAAATTGTCGCATTTGAAGTGTTGATAATCTACAAGCCGTTGTTGAGACGCCATTATATTCTCAAAAAGACACTCTTTGGTGTGCTCTATTGGCAGAGGGAATCATCCGATTTAACACCGCTGGACAATTTTTTGTGAGGTTATATGAAGTCGCTTGCATACTCTGATAAGCTCGAAACGATTGACGCCTTGGAAGAGAATATTCGAAAATTTGGTATGTTGGCCCCGGCAATGACAAACCCGTATCTTTATAATAGAGCTAAATTCTTAGTCATTGCATTAAAATGTATCCGCTTTATTTCTTCTTGAAAAGCACATGTCTAAAAAAATATCCATTACATTTCGATGATTTGTGACCACGCCCCAATGCAAGAGAAGAGTGTCAGAGTAGGTAAAAAGCGATCTATGTTCAATCTATCTGGAAATTCAGTATTCATAACGGAACTTCCGCTAACGGACTGAGGCCGATCGAAACTCCGAGAACCGAACATCGACTCGGATCATTATCTTATCGCAGCCACGAAGCAGATATGCCTCTGTGCTGCAAAGAACGTTCGGCTAAACATACAAGGAAAGACGCCGAAAGACTGCAATGGCAATAGATAGATACCAATTTCGACTCTCACACCTTCTCACTAAGAGCACTTCGCAGCAAAACGGAATTCGAGAAGCATTGGGATCACTTTATCTATCACTACGTACCGCCAATGAAGAAGTCATTGATCTTCAGTGACCCAAAAGAATGGCTGGTACGATGAGGAATGACGCCTCGCCATGGAAAATGCTGCCTACAGAGCCACAGTGTGATACGGGGGCAATGCAAGCTATATGAGAGCGCTGACGATAGCTGGGGAATGAGAGATGCAAGAAGTCGAAATATGTGAGAGCGGAGAGCTTGAGATACTAGCCGATAGAAAAGCGTTTGAAAATTACAGCGGAATGTTCGGCGACTTACAGAAGGCTTTAGGACGAGAACAAATTCCTGTAAGCATAAAAAGGTGACCTGTTCAACGATGTTTAAGGAACAATTAAATTGTGGAGGAATCAGGAAACAGTCTAATAAATATTTCATATAACTTTCTATCGAGCGCATTGGGCGAAAGACTGAAACAACGATAAACAAACTGAGTGGACCTGAGTGGAGTGTGAAGAAGGGCTCAGCTTCAATCGGTGCCTCCAGTTAGGAACAATTAGAAAGACAAACTCGCCTGACATTTCTTGAGTCAAAGATTGAAAAAATTTGGATCACGCTCTAATTGAGTTGTAAACCCAACAAGCAATAGGCTAGATCTGAGCTAGTATATTTCACCACTGGGTTGTATATACATTCAAAAATACATACATACATACATCTGTAAATATTCGTATGCTGCTTATTAAAGCTATTCAAGTGGCACATGTCGAGATTGCAAAAGCAGACAGCAAAGGCTTTTAGTGCACACTCAATTTTTTTGTTGCCAACATAGTAAAACTAAATTTTTCCACACATACATATATTCATCAAAATTTTATTGAATAGTATCGTTTTATTTGAAAAGTGAAAATATATATTTTACTAAACTCACACTAAGCTCTGTTGTTGACGCAATTAGTTTCAAAGCAAATAGCATTAAATGTAACTGGCTTGTTCATTTTCATTGCAGATTGCATTTAGTTTACTAACTTAATGGAGCTACTTTGACTCCGGGAATAAATACAAATATTGAGGTAAGTGCACTTGTAAATCAAAAATAAATGCTAACGTGGTTGAATCTAAAATAATAAATAAAAGCATTTTTAAAAATTCTACATTTTTAACCGATGAATAATATTATAAATGTAAAAGTTTTGTGTGTGTGTGTGTAAGTGAGTGTGTGATAATGTTATTACTTTTTTCCTCAAATAATCTTTAATCTATGGTTACAAATGAGATATTTTTGTAAAGTGTTGCCACCTGTTAAAAAATTCACAGCCAATTAAATAGATAAGTTAAATTGTATATTACTATATAACAGCTATATAGATCTAACTAAGATTAGTCCTTTGTATGGGTAACCAAAAAATTGATTTTTATAGGAAGTTGTTGCCACCTGTTTAAAAGTTTACATTCAGTTAAAAAATTGAATGAAATCAAATACTGCAATATGGATGCCAAATAAAAAAGACTTACAAAAGCTTTATTTCGCAAATGTTTCGAAAGAGGGTTGCCGCCTGTTTGAATAAAAATTAAGTTAAATTTAAAAAAATAAATGAAATTTTGCAATATGAGTGCCAAACTAAGAGTTAAAAAAAATGATTTTCAAACACAGTTTTGAAGAGGGTTGCCACCTGTATAAAAATTTAATTGAAATTGTAAAAAGTTAAATTAAATATTTAAATATAGGCATCAAACGACAAAGTTTTAGAGAGCCTTTATTTTTAAAATAGCTTTGGAGAGTGATGCCACCTGCTTAAAAGAAATTAAATGAAATTATTTCGTAAAAGGAAGAATTTAAGGTTTTTTGTAAGCTTACTAAAATATACTCTAAATACTCTGAAAAAAAGGAGTTTATACGAAAATAAGTTTGATGAGATGTGCCACCTTTTAAATACCGTTGATTCAAATCAACGAAAATTTTACTATACTGCTGTCAAACGAGAAAACTTGTTTGAAAAATTTAAATTCAACTAAACTCAAAAGATGAATGAAGCGTTAAAGTTCCGCTATGAACTGACAGAAGTTTAGGAAAACTTAGAATCGAGAAAATTGTGGGCTTAAAATAAAGGATATATTTTCAGATGAGTTGTTAAAAAAGTTTCATTAAGAAGTTACCACCTGCATATCTGAAAAGTCAAATTCATTTAAACAAATGAATGAAGTCAAATATTTCAATACGTATGTTAAACGAAAGGAGATTAATAAAGCTTTATATCCAAAATGTTTTGAAGCTCAATTAAGTTAAATTATTTGATATTTTACAATAAATATTTATCAAAAAATATGGGAACTCAAAATTTCAAAAATATTTTTGGGAGGGTTTAAAAAATCAATTAAAAATACAAAAATCAGATATTGAAATATTAAAATATGGGTTTAGAAAAATTATATTATTAAATTATAGTAATTATTTATAATATCTCGCATGCAATTCAAAGGAAGTAGGCTTAAGCAACCTTGATCATGAAAATAAGACTTATAAATTTCCCCATCGTTTGATTACGTCGTGCATTTCTAACAATAAATTAAATTTCAATAAAGCAAAATGGAATGGCATACTGCGCAGTTGCCAATGAGAAAAAAGTTTCAGCAACCAACCGTAATCGGCAACAATGAAGTGGAGTGAAGTGGGGGTAGATTTTTTTGGGATAGTAAAATTTTAAAAACCAAAACTAAAAATTAATTGAAAGTTATACGATTTAGTGTTTAGTTAAATTCCTTTTCTGTTACATTCGAATTCATAACATTAAGTCGAATGTCATGCGAGCGAAGCAACGGGTAAAATCTAGTAAAAAAAATTGATTGCTACTTGGAAACAATTGCCTGAAAATAAACGGGAAAAATAAAAGTTGATAATATGTAAAAAATGTTTAGTCTGAGAATTCTTCTTATAAATTATCGAAAATAAAAGTTATGAAAAACGGAAAAAGGATTATATTATGAATGACACTTATAGGGAAGCAAAACTTAAAAGGTAAAGAAAAGATAATAAAAATGAAACGATAATTGCTAAAATTAACTCTTCGATTTTTCGAACATTGGGCCGATATGGATTTAAATTCGTTTTCACCCAAATTTATAGTATTCCTTACTTTTTTTGTTTACCTTTAGTCTGAGATACCTGGATCGTATATTTGATATTCCATTGTTACTTAAATCTGCTCTAACTCCTTTCGACTGCTCACTTCTACGGTTTCTGAAGTGTTATGACTTTCGGAATGGGAAGTAATTTTTCTCTTTTTTGTTAGTCGATTTTTGACAACAACTCTCTCTCTCTCTCTGTTCTCAAGCAGGTACACAGCTTACATATACAGTATGTGGAAAAAATAAGTTTCCAAAGTGAATGTATGTATATTCTGATTTTTGCAGAACAGGTCTTATTTATTTTTTTAAGCTTATTTCAACTGCTTACTGCAAATCAAATATTATCGGTCAAAGGAATTTGCTTTGGAATTATTTAAATAACCGTAAAGGAATTCAAAATGAGAATTAAAAAAAAATTGTGACCGCAGTGAACTACATTTTGAAGCTACATCTTTGCGGGCCGATTTAGCAAAGTGTCAATAAGCTTCCAGCAATCTACTGGGCAAATTTGTTGCCACTTTGATTTCGTGCATTCTTTAAGCTGCCTCAAGTTTTGGGGTGTCGCCTTAGTCATACGAATTTTGAGCTTTGCTCATACGTTCTCTACTGATTTCGGTCTCAAAACTTTAGTATAATTATTATTATTATTATTATTGGGCCCGTTTCTTGGCACCCGAGTTGAGTGAAAAGAACGCTTCGACTCGGATAAAATTTTCTTTAGTTGCAAAAGCAACCCTGTTAGCCTTTTTCATGAATGTTTCGATTTGTTTAGTGCTATTTAAGAACGGAAAATAGTTGTGCCGGCAATTTTTAAGGTTTCTATTGTTATATATTTAAAAATACTAAACAAATAAAAAGGAATTAGGTCTTAAACTGAAATTTTCCATGTATTTTCTTCTGGCTCATTCATAACAACGCAGTTTTTTCACTTCCCAACACTGCACCTCAGGTCGGATGACATTTTACCGAGTTGGCTCAACTCGCATATTTTTCCGAGTTAGTGTTGTTGCTTTACATGCATTTTGTTATCCCACCTAGTGTTCTTTTTGGTTAATATATTTTGGCACTACTTGGGGATTGTTCTTTCATAGATGCAGAGAGCTTATTCTGAGCATTCTAGATCGATTTCACAGAATCAACAAATGAAATATTCAAGTTACAATGTCCTGTAAAATGCTCCCTAAGAATACGTAAGTCCTTGCTATTTATTGAAAATAACTAACCTAGAGGGAACAAGGAATTTTTCACCGCTATTTTTGCAATTTGAAAAAGTGCATTGTCGTGTTGGAAGACGAACATTAGAATTCACTTTTCTCTCTAAAATTATTATTTTTCCTATACGCTAAGCAAAAAAAGATCAACTCTACAGCATTAAGCTTCATCTATTGCTTTGACTCAAACGTTAATCATACCATTTGAGTACCTCAATCGTATCATCGACTCATTAGTCCATAGGGCAATGTACCAATGGCTGTGTGGCTTTAGGATGATTTTTTCATAGAGCTGCACAATTTTTTGGTACTGATTCTGCATGTGATTTTCAAAATTTTTCCGCAATGTATCGCAAATGTTAGCCATCTTTGTGTAGGTTTACGATTGCTTCCCATTCTTCAAGGGTCAAGTGCTTAAATTGTTCTACTCTATTCCTCCTCATCCTTTGGCACTCGATGTGAGGTGAGTATTCCATTCACTCTTATATATTGTGTTTTTCAAGTAATATTTTTCAAGTAAATGCCTTTAGTTAACGATGTTGAGGCTATCGAAAATATTTCCCATCAAACTTTCGTACTGTGCAATTAATAACAACGTTTTATTCAGTTTATTATTCACGGCGTATGAGCTACACAAATACTTGTAAAAAATATACAAAACTACTAGATAAAAATAACATCTCATTAATTTACTTCAAATGAAAATGATTAATGAATATCCAGCTAAAATTAAAAATAAAAGTATGCCAACAAAACATGAAAAGTTTTAGCCGCCAATGGCTTGGACAGAAGCAGATGGCAGTAATGGCACCTCCGCTAAAAACACGAAAACTTGGCACTGAAAAAAAAACGTACTAGACCACATCGATTTATTACTATTACAAAAATCCTTTGTAGTCTACTTCTCTTTTTGCTTAAGGAATACAATTCCGCTTATCAATAATTTAAATTATGTCCATCAAAAGGATTTCTTTTCCAAAGCAGCAAAACGGAAGTGGCGAAGGAAGCATTTATCTTACGGCATTAAGAGCATAAGAATCCAAACAGTCAACCAAACGTACACACACACACATCCACTCCTGCACTTATAGTCATTTTTTGCAATAAGCTTTTAATGTGCAATTTGCACAGAAGCAACAGGTCATCGAGTGGGCGGAAGGCAATGCACAGCAGGGCAAATTTGGTTGGCAGCAGAATGTAATGCGAGATAAAATCGGCAGGCAAAAAGGAAAGGAAAACAAATCAGCAAAAATCAGATCCAAGTGAAATTAAAGGGCAAATAAAATAATTTAATTGCCAATTTTTGCTACTGCGGCATTGACAGCGACAAACGCATACATTCTCACATACAGGGTGGGCCAAAAGAAACCAAGGGGTGTAAGAGTTTAATAATTAAAAGAGCCATTGTGTTTCGGGCAGTATGGGCAGTGGTTCCGTACTGCTGAAACCACATACCAGGTCTGTTTTCAAGAGCAGGACGTAAAAAATGTTCTATCATAGACCGATACCGCTCTCCATTTACGGTTACAGCACTTCCATCTTCATTCTCGAAGAAGTAAGGCCCAATGACATTTTCAGATGTGATCCCACACGATACTGTACACCTGATGGGGTGCAATTGGCGTTGAAGATTTGCTCTTGGATTTTGAGAACCCCAGAACCTACAGTTCTGCTTATTAACAAAGCCATTCAAATGAAAATGAGCTTCTTCACTCATAATCAAATTTTTAATAAAGTTGATTTCATTTCTGGCCAACTCTTGAAATTTAACTGCAAAATTTGGATTAGAAAATTATAAATTCTCCAAGTGTTGTCTATATAATCTGAAAGAAAAAAAAAAAAAAATAATAAACGAAAAAGTTATTAAACTTTTACACCCCTTGGTTTCTTTTGGCACACCCTGTATTATATGTATGTAATTAAAGTAAATTAAGTAGCGTTTTGCATCGCAATGGCTGATTGACTATACTAGCACTATACTATCATTCTTGTAGTTTGTGAATTTTTTAATGATGTAAAAAGTTTTTAAATTCAATTATTTTTTAAATCACGGGACACGTATAATTAAATAACAATTTTCGTTAGGTATTTTTGAATTGCTTTCGTACTATAATTACAAACTGAAAGGTTTTGAAATGGTCCGGAAGTATTTAGTTCGAAAATAGGGCCGAATGTGCGTCAAGTGGTGACTTCGTTACGCGATATAGGTGCGAACGGCGTGACGCGATGTAAAAAAAAAAACACCCATGCCGCTAAAGAAGTTTTACTTCAAAAAGTTCAGACTTTAGTAGGTTGTCTGAAAAATTACAACATATTTCAAACCTTTCAGTCAAATTAAGTATTGTGGGAATATTCAATATTCAAAAGTAACGAGTTTTTAAAAAGCTATTAAAAATTTTAACGAATTAAACCGGTTGATTTTTTTGTGATCGAATTCAGGTTTAATGTGTTTACAGATTCTTTTAATCTGATAAGTAGTGACACGGAATTTCCTAAGTCTAATGATATGACATTATTAATGGTTAAGACTAAGCATATTTGGTCTTCAATTATTTGTTCTGAAATCTGTAAGCAAGATTACTACTTAGCAGAATAATGCGGCGGTAACTTTCGCTTGCGAACGTGTCCCAGCATAATGTTTTCTATCTTATTATATTTTGCGTTATAGAAAAAGCCTTTAATTATAATCTAAATCAACATATTCAGATACAGGAGTGTATAGTTTCTTGTGAGTTTAGTTAGTTGGTGCACCTAAATGATTTGATACCTTATGATTTTTTAGAAATTTATGTCCTAAAGGGGGTTTCTTTGTGGCTTAGGTTTCTTGGTTTCCCAAAGGTTTTACAGAATCCAAATACTCTACAAATTTAAACTTTTAGATCTCTATAAATTTTCTTCAGTCAAAGCAGTTAAAAAGTAATTTTTTTTGTTGAGCAATTAGTCAGCAATATACAAAATTATACATTGATATCAATTTTGATTTTCAGAGCAATTGCACTTTCCCGTTTTGAAGCAGGAATTTTCCTTCATAATCAACAGGAATGGTTTTCAGTGTTACTATTTTGTATTTCGTTGAATGAGGAAACAAATTTGTTTTTGAAGTAATATATTTTTATAAATTTGTTTGTGTAGATTAATTGTTTCTCCAATTTTCGAGTTTAGTTTAGTCTTCAAAAGGACCAAGATTACTCTTTCTTCATACCATTTCAGATTTGACTAGATAATGATAGCGTATCTACTTTAACTTCGAATTAAAATTTTATTTATGTAATAAAATATATCCCTCATTAGTGTTGAAGTAAACAGGAAAAGACAAATATTTCAGTACAGATATATCTATCTCGTTTCGCGTAATACTAACAATTTTTAAATATCAATTACTCTATTCAAATCTCGTCACGTAGACCTTTTTTTTAGATTAGAAAATTTACAATTTGTGCGTTTTGTATAACTTTTCTCTATCCGCAAAGGAGATATATTATTCTAGGCTCTTCACGTACGCGATTCAATTTGTATAGGTCTTATTGGTCGATTTTTTCTACAATGCGCCACTCCTACCTCAGGTTTGATTTTTGGAAACAGAGGGACAAGCTAAACATGCAAAGTCCTTTTAGTAAAAAGGTAGCGAAATTCCACGAAACATTATAAAAATCCATAGCACAATTTAGAAAAATTGGCCAATTTATATTAATTATTTAATTTGACCCAGGTTATTTGGATCGAATATAATCCTTGATTTGTTTTTAAATTTCCACATTCATTTTATTTTCGGAAATTATCGTTTCGTGCTAGTGTCGGCGTGGTTATTATTTGAATTTCATTATCAACGTACCTTGGATCAAAAGCAATATACATATATGGGAGATATGTATGTATATCTTTATATCTATATCGATTGTTTCAGGCGAACGCCCAGGTTTCTAATGCTTTCGAGTTTTAAAATATATTCAATATAAGTTTCCGTTTAAAAACAATCTTAACAAAATTGAAGAAATTGCAGCCGACAGATACTTTGGCTGATAAAATAAAACAGTTAAGATTTTAATACTTGAAAACTTATAAAATTAACTTTAAACATTTCAAATATAAGTATATCTACAAAAAAATAGGCATATAGTCTTGCCCTTTTCGCAGAGTTGTGCAATTTTGTAACCCTTGCCAAAATCCACTTTTGTTTTGCAGCGTCTTGTTTGCTTATAACTTTAAGTCTACACTTTTAATTGCTATCATTTTGTTTTTCTAAATAAATGGCTACATAATTGCTAGGTAAATATATAAAGATTATTTTTTTAATTTTGACTTTTTTATTTTCTTTTTTAACATTTCATTACACAAATGGCGCGTCACGCTGAATTGGGAATGCCCACACCATACCCATGACAATTGAAATAAAAGACTGAACTTAAAATCCGAGTTTCAAACTTTGAGAAATTAAAAACTATATCCCAAAATTTTTAATTTGTATATAAAAAAAATTATCAAAAATTTTGTGCTAAAAAGTAAAACTTTCACTGCTATTTAAAAATTATCGTCAAAATTCTGAAGAAAATATGGAACATAAATAGCACAGGAGCAAGATTGCAGCTTGGCCAGTAAAATTACAATAAAAGAGAAGCCTACTTACAAAACCTTTGATGATTTTATTAAGCGTCACGTAGACATTTTTGGATCCGAGTGTTTTATATAAATTTGCTCAATTCACGCTTCTCACGTCTAATTTTTTTTAGATTTTAATAGACAAGTTTATTTCACAAGTGTCTCTGGATAGGCATCTAGAGCTAGGCGCTATTTTTTTGTTTATATTTTATGAATAAAATTTTCAAAAGTAAAAAAAAATCAAAATTTTGTTTATCGGAACTTTGATGAGAAAAAATGATTCATTACTCGGTTTATTTTTTTGAATTTTATACTCACTCTGTTTTCATAATTTCTATTTTTTTTTTTTTTTTGTTTTGGTTTTATTTGTGCTATTAGATAAACACCTGGCCGCCATATTTTTTATTTATACTTTATGAACAAAATTTTGAAAGGTGAAAAACTGAAAGTCATATTTTCACAAATATTTAATGATTTTCGGAGTAAATATAACTGAATTCAATAAACGATTTTCCAAATAATAAGAATTTTGCAGATTCGTACATTTAAGCGGGGCAGTGGTCCGGATTACAATAAGAAAACCGAGACAAAGAGTAACAGAAAACTAAAGAATTGAATGACGGAAAAGTCATAATTAATTTTCATTCGTTGTTCAAGTAGTGGTGAATGACGAATAAATTTAAATTCGATATTTAAGAGATTTCTTATAGTGAATAAATTCTTATTCATTATTCAAATAATTTTTAAAAACGAATAAATTTGCATGCGTCATAATTTAATTTGAATAGAGAATAGATTAATTTTTATTTATCATTCAAAAAATGTTGAATACTGAATAGATTTGGGTTTAAAACTTAAACAATTTTGAATAACGAATACATTTTCAATCATCCATAAATAATTTTAAACTATTTTATAGAGCAAAATATTTGTGTATTTGTTCTTAAACTTTGCACAAGTAAACCATTATAAAACTCTTATAAAATTTGTTATGTTATCCGGGTACCTTGAAGTAAGAGCAATAATTTTATATCCCACCACAAAATTAAGATTTTTAGACATTTTCGCTGAAACCAATTCTTCTATCGCGAAACAGAAAACTAGCCTTCGGTTTTTGTATCCAAGTTAAAAAAGAACATTTAGTTTTATAAACTGTTACCCGAAAAGAGTAAATTTGATATATTTCGCTGAAATTTTCCTTCTTTCCCTTCTCTGTTTGTCAGAAATATTCAATGTAATCTAATATTGGAGAAAGTAGATATGGCCAAGGAGAATTCCGGGACCAATCAAATCATTTTGCTTATCGAAAACTAAAGAGAGTGAGAGGTTAGTTCTTCGGGTTTGCAAAAATTTTAGATTGATTTGTAAATACCTAAGAATTTAAGATCAAAATATAAAATTCGCAAAATAACCAGCACAGATTAAAAATATGAATAAAAGAAATGCAACTCATAACAAAACATTAGGCAATGCTTAAAATAAATAAAAATGCAAAGTCATATAAAATAAAATCATAGTTAAACTCCAAACTTATTATTTACTTTTACAGGCGAAATGCTTTCTTCTAAATACTAAATGCAAGTAGCGCTCCTCTAGAAAAAATGCCATAAATATATCCCCACTCTTTATCAAGTAAATTTCGTTTTGCGAATCATCTAAGCCCTTTAATAATTTTATTTTGTTTTCTATTATTTACTTTTTCCCCCTCCAGCGCTAATATAACGTTTATAATTTTTTAACATGCTCTGCGCAAAATTTTATAATTTGCTGACCTTATTAGCTAAATGCTGAATAAACAATTTATATCCGCGTCCTCGCACGTCTAACGGTCGGCCGGAATTTCGCTCCGCGACCTGGCGATTCATTCATTGCGATGTCAATGGCAAAATTGTGTTGCGCTCAAATCTTGATTTCTGGTTGACTAAATGCAAAATAAGGTAGAATTATACAATGAAATTAAATAAACTGAAAAAATCAACTAAATTGGCATGAAGCGCAACGAAGGGAGGTGTTTGAAACACACAGTCGACAAAATGAACACATACTCGTAAACAAAAAATGCCAGGCAGCAAGCTTACAGTTATGCAACATAACTCTTTATTAATTTCATTTTCATAACGTACGTAAAAATACATTTAACTTAACATTGTAGCAAGATAAATTCGCATGTAGCATATCAGCCAAACGAAAGCAACATCTACTATCTACAAGGACTACAAAACGCATGTACCCAGTGCGTATACGCAACCTTCGTGTAAGCAGAACTTTTGTGCTTCAAATTTTTATATACTCTTTTCATTTTACGTTTTCTCGATAATTATTTTAACTGATGATTCTTTTAGGCTGTCAGTTTTATTTCAAGCTGAGCTGAGTAACTGTAACTTGACAGCACATCTTGAATGGCTCGAGAATTAAGTGTATTATATTATTTATCTCATGACTGCGTTTTCCCTTTCCTTTAATTGGCATCACGTTTATAAGTTGATTAATTAAATGGAATTTTTTTTAACGTAACTTATTGTAAATTGTCTGAAAAACAAAGTGTTGGATGAGTAAAAGATATAAAGGAGACATAAAGCTACATACATCTTTCAGTAAGGTATAATTTTGAAATTTTTGAAGTGAAATTTTTTGTGAAACTTCGGAGGCGGTTGCGCCATATTGTAAATTGTCTGAAAAATAAAGTGTTGGATGAGTAAAAGATATAAAGGAGACACAAAACTACATACATCTTTGAGTAAGGTATAATTTCGAAATGTTTGAAGTGAAATTTTTTGTGAGACTTCAGAGGCGATTGCGCCAAATGTTTAACATCAGGGTGGCTGAGAAAAAGGGTGATTGGGTGGATAATAGAGATAATATAATACTTAAAAATAATTATTTACATAATACGAAATTACACCTATATCTATTAATGTTGGTAAATGTCCCGTATTTTGCAGGACATCCCGTATTTTCCATTAAATTTGAAATGTTCCGCCAAGACAATATTTGTCCCGTATATTCGACAATTGCATTATTTGTTTCAAATTTAAGCGCAGACTTGGTTGAGATAATCAACTACAATTAAAATTTTGCTCAGTTTTTTTGCGAGATGTTAAGATTGAGAAACCCTTAATAAGTCTTAAATTTAAAATCAAAGCGAAAATAATAGTACTTAAAACTATTTTTGATTATTCCACTGAGTATGAATGTATGAAGTTAATTCTCTGATATTTATAATATTTTTATTTTGATTTTATGGTTTCGTCATTTAGAGGATACTTCGTTAAGAGTTCAAACAAAGATTTCAATTTTCGAAAATATTATTCTCAGCAATTAGTCTCATTTACATCTTTCTGACTATGTGAAACTTGTGAATTTGTGAAATTGACATTATTTGGAGGATCGATGATCTAATAGAAAGCGTCAAATAAAATCCTCAACAACAATCAGTGACCAGTTTGGTAGTGGTTTTAGGGGCGGAGGGCATTGGTCGAAATGGTCGATCTAGCGCAATTTCATTCATATCTCGAAAAAATAAGCGCTATATTAAATTGTTTTTTATATACATACGTAGTAATGTTTCCTGAATGTTTTATAAAAAACAAAACTTAATTTAAATTTTTCTTTTTCAATTTTTTATAGAAGTTTTTATTTTTTTATTTTTAATAATGTTCACACAATGAGTTCTACTTATTTGATAGATGTAAGATTAGAATCTTTCAAATAAATAAATTACTGACAACAAGGACCACTTTTTCAGCGCGAGTTTAACAGTTAACGTATTCCCCTATGCTGATGACCTGAAAAAATTTATCAATCTGACAATTGTCAGGTTTACTGCGCCTAAAATTATGTCGCAGAATATCATGTCGTTGTCACGCACTCAGTAGGGCATAACAACTACAACAACTGTTCTCATCATCAGAGAGCGGAAAACGTTTTCGGAAAACGTTTTCGTTTCAGTAAACCTGACTACTGTCAGGTTGATGAGTTTTGTCAGGCCAATTGCAAATTTGCTCAGTTTAAGAAAATTTCCTTAGTTAAAATATTTTAATTTTTTTTATTTAATAACTTATTTATAATAAATATTGGTAATTTCTCAGTCCATTCTGAGTAGCTTTCCTCTGAACTAAGCTCTTCATATTCGATATCTCTATCAAAAAAAAAAGTTGCAATGCTTTAAACAAACCATTTTTTTTTTTAAATAACATTGCCTTTTAGATAAATACGATATCACGGAATCGAGCGAACATTAAATCTTTCCCGATTGGAAGTGAATCAGCATTTATAATATCTGCTCCGTGAGTTAAAATTATATGAATCGAGGCATATAGAAATTCTTGGTTTTTTTTTTTTGTACAAAAGAGTTCAGCTGTTTTTGTAACGATTCACTATAAATTCGATAAACACAAGAAAGGGACCGTAGATCGTGGGTGGCGGAAAAAGCGCTTGGCTGTATTGCCGTTTTTAGTGCTTCCCGAACCAACTATAGTGGGAGCTAGGAGAGCCAAATGTTTTTTTTTTAAGTTTTTGGATTCTTAACCTATTTTGGTTTACGATACTTAGTTAGTATTTAATGGCACAAATTTTGCGAACTTGTGTTTTGGGTATACAATGTGTGAACCCCTTTTCTTTTCGTCCAGGACTATTTGTCGGATTAACTAGAAAAAATATTGCTATCTAAACACTCCTTTTATTTTCCTTAAATTTTTTGCGAGTTTTATGACAACTTTCCCACCACTCTACTAATTTGGTATTAAAATTTCTTAATATTTGGTTTACTCTTATCGATAATATTTAGAAATATAAATGTCTGCATGACTAAAGATTTTTTTGATTTTTTGAAAGAATTTTCTCTTCGTGCCTCTATTACAAATTAGCCCCGTTTGGTAGCGGGCATTGCTTTTAAAAAGTTGAATATCATTAAAAGTTGAAAAAGGTAGCGCTTCCAACGAATTACTTTAATAAACAAAAAAAGGATTCGCTAAAATACGGTCGAATTACGTATGTGCATGGATGTATGGATTATGCCGAGCAGTTTTACACCACTCCGTAAGTAAAAAAAATATGTTTAGAAATCAACTGGAATTTGTAGTCACTTGAAACTTGTCCTTTATTGTACTACAAAACTACAAACCCAACATTTTCCCAAAAAGTTCTAAACAAAATTTTTATATTCCGTGTAAAATTTGTTGAATTTGCAAAAGTACTTTAGTATAAAAATCCAGCTGACTACCCACTCGATATGTGCTAGCAAAGTTCTATGAATTATTATTATGGTCAATATTATTTTCACCCTCTTACGCTTCCTTCCTCCCCTATTTTTGTTATCATCGTTTACCTTGCGCAAAACAGTTGTCCCAATTGTATGCTTTCTTTATGAGTTGACACCTGTTTCCTGTCATCAGCATCACCATAACGGGCAATGTCATCAGCCACGCCTGCTAAACCAACCACATTCACTTGCTTCTTATTTCACAAGTTAGCATTCAGAATGGCATTATATAAGTATACAGATAAACACATTGCCACCGCAATAGGGAATATTAATAGTTTGCGTATATTGGTGATGGGGCACAGTGTATAACGAAAAGGGCACGACACACAAGGGAGAAAAGAAAAAAAAATATCTAGCAATTGGGATGTTAATTATGGCTTAGTGTAAATGAGAAAAACGCGTCGCAAAATTGCCAGTGTTTGAATATAAAGTGGTTTTCTAACTTATCTTTGTTAATAAAATGCTAATGTCCCAAACAACAAGATGGATTTTAATGTGTCATTTACTTAGAGATGTAGCCATTTTACGAGCACATATACATAAACTACAAGTACTTTTTATTATAAAATTTTCACCCAATGATGGCACTGGCAGTTAACAAGTTTAGTTATTGACAGATTTAGTTACGACTCGGAAAACAACTTTGTTACTTAAGAAATACAAATTTGTTTCTTAGAAAAAAGTAATTCGCTAATTGGCGTTAGCTAATTAAATTTTGTTTCTAAAGTAAAAACCAGCTAACTGAGAGGCAAAAATACAATAATTTCCAAGAGTGGAGATATTTATACTTCGGTCTTATAGCACCGCCATTATCTCTTTTTAATTTCATCATAATCGGATGATAAATAGAGAGTTAATGAATAACTCGCCTCTAGCGCCACCTGGCGCATTTATTTTTCATAAAATTTTTTCTGATTGCAACCGCACCATACTTTTTCAAAGTAATCAATAGTTGACCCCAAATACGGATATTATTTATATATCGACTTATGCGCCACCTAGCGGAGTGAAATATAGCTATTCTAATAGTTTGGCACCCATATTTTTCTATTTCATATTATTTGCGAACCACTCAATTAAATTCGATTTTTCAAATAGGTGGCACCTAGCGGAGTGAAATATAGCTATTCTAATAGTTTGGCACCCATATTTTTCTACTTCATATTATTTGCTAATAACTCAATAAAATTCGACTTTTCAAATAGGTGGCACCTAGCGGAGTGAAATATAGCTATTCTAATAGTTTGGCAGCCATATTTTTCTATTTCATATAATTTGCTTATAACTCAATAAAATTCGACTTTTCAAATAGGTGGCAACCCTCATAAGGTTAGCTATGAATCTTCCTGCCGAGAGGAATCGTTTGACATCAGGTTTCTAGTATTAACATCCAGTTTTTAGTATTTCATAAAACTTGTGTAAAATTAAATTAAATTCGACTTTTGAATGAGGTCACAACCCCTCCAAAATATACGTACACGGCTTCTCCTCAGCGAAGCAAACCATTTTATATGCATATTTTAGAATATTATAAAATAAAACAATACAAAAATATATAATAAATAAATAAAACCATATCCTCCTCCAATATGCTTGTATGAACTTCGTGCTTGCCTAGACGAACCCTTTGACATCCAGTTTTTAATCTTTGAAGGCTCGCCTCAAATAACATTGTAAGTGACAAATTCTTTTGACTCCTTTTTTTGGGCATCTTTTAATTTCAATTACTCTCTATTGAAAAATATGAAATCTAATATATAAAAGACATATCGCCCAAACTGTAAATTCCATTGCCTTGAGCCTGAAAGTATGCATATAAAAATTATAACAGTTTCGTGGCTAAAAAATGGTTGTATCCTGTCATGCGATGAGCTTTTGTACAAACCAGTGTTTTAATAAAGCGAGCAACAATGGTCCCGAAGAATTTTCGGTAAGTAACTGGTAAATGTAACACTAACTGAGAATTAGTTACTTTGCTTTTATTTGCATTACAGTAACTAAATAATAGGAAACGATTGTGCAAAACCCGATTTGAATGACAAATAAATAAAAAAAAATTGAGATACATTTTATTAATTGAAACAAGGTTTTATGTATATTTTTAGCGCTTTTTCCCAAGTGATACCCCAAAGGCATGGGGCATTGATTTATCAGCGATTTTCTGAAACTATTTTCCTTCGTTCTTTGTAAAATTTTAAGAATAAGCCGGTTTAGCCGATGTGCCGTCTTCAGTATTAGTTAGTATATGTAGTATATATATACATATATCCGTACTCGAAAAAAAATTTACTGCACTTTTCTCTAAAATGTGTAAAATATAGAACTAGTCAATATAGAACAAAACTATTAGTAAATAAAACCAAAATATACCAGAAATCGCTCAAATTTAGAGATGACAAAAAAACTTTAATAAAGTATTAAACGGGTAATAATTCATTAAATAATTTTTTAAATATGTGGCAATGATTTTAAAATATACCTCATGTTTTAATCCAGATTTTGTGTTATATATGTATGTGTCAAATTTTATAAGAATACATCGAGCTGGAAAGATAAAAAATTAAACTCACAAACTTTCACATTTATAATATTGATTTGAATATAAAAACATCTATTGCCATTTATTCGAATCAAGGCAATTACTTAGGAATATATAACTCACAATGAGATAAATTTAAAAATTCCTCAAAGCCATACTCTTTTATTTACGGCACCGGTGTTTTATGGCATGGCGGGAAAAAGGTTAAAATCATTTAAGATTTATGTTCTTTTCAACTTCTCCACACAATTTTCTCCTTTTCTATTATCGCCGAAAGATTTTGCAATTCGTTTATTATTTACACACTGAATAAATAATTTGTTTTGGCAACCATTTTGCCGCTGCCATTTTTACGACTGCATTGAATGGCAAAGTAGAGTAAGTAAATAATTTCTGTGGCTAGTTCAATTGTTGAGAAATTAAAATTTATGACTTTTTAATGTGTTTCGCTGATGCAAAAACAAAACGGCGTGTAGATGCAAATCGCAAAGCAATAATGTGAAATGCTTTGTTTACCTGTTCAAAAGTAAACGTTAGGAAAGTTAATCTAAATGCCGACAATTAGATCGCCGCATTTTCATGATAATAAAACTTTGCATTTTTTTTATCATTTGTGTTTTTACGATTTGATTTGAAAGTTAAAATTTGACTTCAGAGCATGACCGAGCACAAAAAAAAATTGATTACTATAATTACACGGCATATACGTAATATTTGAGAAGATATGAGCAGTTCGATATGAAAGCGAAATTGTGGATCACAGATTTCTCTTAATCTTTGTAGTTTTGTAGTACTTCAGGTGCTAAATAATTTTGCTAAGAAACTATGAAAATTTTTTATAATTTTGCAAGATATTTACGACTGATATTTTTTGAAAATGAAAGAAATTCCTGTTTTATTGATTTTTTATCTCGAAAACTATTAATCCTACAAGAAAAGTTTTTTATTTACATTTTTTATTATTCAGAATTCATTCAGGAACACCATGGATTTTCCCAAAAAAAAATTTTAAATTTTGAAATTTTAATTAAGAAAATTAAATTAATTAGAATGTTAAGATGCTTCTAATTTTGACGAATTTATTCAGGAACACCATGGATTTTCCCAAAAAAAAATTTGAAATTTTGAAATTTTAATTAAGAAAATTAGATTAATTATAATGTTAAGATGCTTCTAATTTTGACGACATAGTGACGACTAAATATCATGTAGAACTGCAAAATATAATAAAATTTTTAATCAGTCTAAATTCGTTCACTTCCATTTATTTTATCATTTTACATATTTTAAATACACGAAATAATCTAACAAAAATATTAACGTTTCTTTATTAATTGTTGTTGATTGTAACGCTTCAATGTTTTGCCATAAACTATTTTTAAACATGGCAGTAGTTGAAATTAAATTTGTTGCTAAGCTTGGGAAAACTATGATGGACATTTTTTTTAACTCGGAGCGCAACCTTTAAACTTTTTTATCTCAGAAATAAGAAAAAAAAACTCTTTGAAAATTTCACTATATTTTAAAGGAAGTTCACATTTTTAGTAAGATAAGTTTTTGGGTAAATTCATGGTACCCATCATTGCATGAATTATGAATAATAAAAATTATTGTGAAGAGAAATTAATACAAAAAATGTATTATCATTATTTAATTTATTTTTAAATCATATAAAAATTTCGCATATTTACTAAAATTTAATGTAAATGACTTTTTTTTTTTTTTTAAATACAAAACAGTTTGCAAAATCGGTGAGCACAGTTATTTAGCAAGTAGTATAAAGTTTTCGAAAAATCTGTGATACACAATTTCCCTTTCCTAGGGAACTGCTCATATAGATTCAATAAACACGTACGCTCTTGAATTCTTATACCACTTTGTCATTAAGTTTTTTTTTATCGCATAGATTCCTCCGCCTTTTTATTTTGATATTTTTATCTGCAATGCATCACTTTGTCTCGCATAGCTCAACGATTAAGTGCCTAGTCATTATCCTGCCACAATAGCTGCTACTTATGACCTTACGTTGGCCTAGCAGCATGAGCCGCAAAAAAAAATGCTGATCGGCGTAATCTTTGCAACCAATAATGACTACTTCATGTCGATGGCTCTCATTTTACGGTGATTATAAATTCAATGGGAATTTTCGACAGTGGCATTATTCTGGTAAACAAAATGTCTCCAGCCTATTTAACTTTCGTCAGGCTTCAAATTTGCTGCTACTGAAATTCGCATACAAGGCTAAGAGGGAAGATTGATGTTGAATGCGTGATACATTTTTGTTGTTGTGCATTTTTAATGTATTTCATCATAAGTAATTTAGGGTATGATTTATTGCGAGTCTGCAGTGATTTATTGCGTATTCTATTCCATCTACGCAGCATTATAAGAACAATTGAGATGAATGTACAAGCAAATGCACGGAAAAATATCTTTAAAATAATTTAAGATTTTACTAATCTCAAAAATGTGTCTGCTCCCTAATTACGAGAATACAGAAATCCACACGTGCATATTTATTGAGCGTAAGTCCTCAAAATGCAGCTCCTCGTTGAACTGTGCTGTTTATAAAAAAAAAAGGCTAATCATTTAACTCCCCATGAAGTTTTTGCTAGAAGAAAAATAAAGTCACTTCTACGCCGAACTTACTAAACACCAAATAACAGGACTTCTGAGGGTGTTACCTGCCAACTGAATGATTGGATGACGGAAAAATAAAAATAGATTTACATTCGTTATTTAAGTAAATTTAGATTTTAGGAATTTTAGATGGCGGATATTTTTCAATTCATCGTTCAAATAATTTTGAAAAACGAATAGATTTCTATTGAACAACGAATAAATTTCCATTCACTTCTCAAATAATTTTGAAAAACGAATAGATTTCGATACATCGTTCAAATAATTTTGGATAACGAATAGATTTCCATTCACCATTCAAATAATTTTGAAAAACGAATAGATTTCCATTCACCATTCAAATAATTTTGAACAACTTATAGATTTTCATTAATCATTCAAATAATTTAAAAAAACGAATAGATTTCCATTCACCATTCAAATAATTTTGAACAACTAATGGATTTTCATTAATCATTCAAATAATTTTGAACAACTAATAGATTTTCATTAATCATTCAAATAATTTTGAACAACTAATAGATTTTCATTAATCATTCAAATAATTTTGAACAACTAATAGATTTTCATTAATCATTCAAATAATTTTGAACAACTTATAGATTTTCATTAATCATGCAAATAATTTAAAAAAACGAATAGATTTCCATTCACCATTCAAATAATTTTGAACAACTAATGGATTTTCATTAATCATTCAAATAATTTTGAACAACTAATAGATTTTCATTAATCATTCAAATAATTTTGAACAACTAATAGATTTTCATTAATCATTCAAATAATTTTGAAAAACGAATAGATTTCCATTCATCATTCAAATAATTTTTTTTGCTAGAAGAAAAATAAAGTCACTTCTACGCCGAACTTACTAAACACCAAATAACAGGACTTCTGAGGGTGTTACCTGCCAACTGAATGATTGGATGACGGAAAAATAAAAATAGATTTACATTCGTTATTTAAGTAAATTTAGATTTTAAGAATTTTAGATGGCGGATATTTTTCAATTCATCGTTCAAATAATTTTGAAAAACGAATAGATTTCTATTGAACAACGAATAAATTTCCATTCACTTCTCAAATAATTTTGAAAAACGAATAGATTTCGATACATCGTTCAAATAATTTTGGATAACGAATAGATTTCCATTCACCATTCAAATAATTTTGAAAAACGAATAGATTTCCATTCACCATTCAAATAATTTTGAACAACTTATAGATTTTCATTAATCATTCAAATAATTTAAAAAAACGAATAGATTTCCATTCACCATTCAAATAATTTTGAACAACTAATGGATTTTCATTAATCATTCAAATAATTTTGAACAACTAATAGATTTTCATTAATCATTCAAATAATTTTGAACAACTTATAGATTTTCATTAATCATTCAAATAATTTTGAACAACTAATAGATTTTCATTAATCATTCAAATAATTTTGAACAACTTATAGATTTTCATTAATCATGCAAATAATTTAAAAAAACGAATAGATTTCCATTCACCATTCAAATAATTTTGAACAACTAATGGATTTTCATTAATCATTCAAATAATTTTGAACAACTAATAGATTTTCATTAATCATTCAAATAATTTTGAACAACTAATAGATTTTCATTAATCATTCAAATAATTTTGAGCAACGAATAGATTTTCATTAATCATTCAAATAATTTTGAGCAACGAATAGATTTCCATTCACCATTCAAATAATTTAAAAAAACAAATAGATTTCCTTTCACCATTCAAATAATTTTGAACAACTAATAGATTTTCATTAATCATTCAAATAATTTTGAGCAACGAATAGATTTCCATTCACCATTCAAATAATTTTGAAAAACGAATAGATTTCCATTCACCATTCAAATAATTTAAAAAAAACCGAATAGATTTCCATTTATTATTCAAATAATTTTGATAATTTTCAATTTTTAAATTAGGTTTGCAAAAATAAAATTAA
The DNA here is from genome assembly GCA_951828415.1 of Anomoia purmunda. Taxonomy (NCBI): domain Eukaryota; kingdom Metazoa; phylum Arthropoda; class Insecta; order Diptera; family Tephritidae; genus Anomoia; species Anomoia purmunda. Next base: position 25,491,468 of record OX639993.1, read on the forward strand.
AGCATTTCACTTTTATAGTGGATATCATCTGTAGTAGTCGTACTCCGGATCTTTGCCCATCGCTGGCATTAAATTTGGGTATCGTTTCATAAATATTTGAATATCTTGACAATGAATGAAATTTTTGACGTAAAACTGGCGGTGATAAAGTCTCTAAAACTGCAAACATTTTTGCCATCAAAATTTGCGCAATTTTACGTAAAGCTTAAATCACTTTTTGTGATTGCGCTTTGTAAAACAGTGTTGATAAGAACGGGAAAACGTCAACCTCAGTTGGAGCGAACTCATGAAACTCCTTCTGCACTCCGTATCTAAAGATCTAGATGTAGTGGCAGTTTCAAAATCAGTGGGCCTAAATCCATATAAATTTTTATATTACTTGAAGTGTATATTCTGGCTGTTGCACCGCGAAATGAATAAGTTTTTGATAGTTTTTCAACTTAATCGATTTGGACTTTGAATTTTTGTAATGAGATTGTTGTTCAAAAAAATATTTTGAATTTTTTTTTACTTACTGGTTTTTTGTCTATGTCTCAAAAATGCTTTTTTGCGACCCAAAATTTGTCTAGAAACAATTTTAACAACGTACCACTCGTAGATTAAATATTTATGAACTAGGGTATTAGTTACTCTTGGATTTATATTTTTCCGATCACATTTGATAGATATCTGCATTATATCTGATCAGTTTTTTCAATTGTCGGAATACCACCAAATTGAAATCGTATTTTTGTTGTTGCTATTATTATAAGCTAAGCCATTTTTTCATTTATTCTGACTGATTAAATGAAATCCTATTAATTATAAAACTCAGATGTGGCTGGAAAGTCTGGAGTTTAAAAATTAGGTTTTTTTTTACCGACAAACGAGGAATCTCTATAAAACGAACAAAAAAAATTAAAATGTGTAAATAACTATTAAGCTTGATTGAAAAATTAAAACCACAAAATTCGATCGAAAAAGTTGTAATACTATATGTATAATTAATAATTATAACAAATATAATTGTAATATTTGTTTTTTTTAGAAAAGAAAGAACTGTTACGGTTCTTGGTTAAAATATCACTGAGCCAGAGAATTTATACGGCTTCATCTGTTATTTTCAGTTGCATCTGTTTATTACAAAACCTCATACGTCCCTTGTCTACGTACTCGAAGAGGTGTAGCGAAAGGCGGATAGCAATATATGATTTCTAAATAGTAACAGTTATTCATTTTACGTTCTTCCGGTAAAAAATCACTTGAGACATAACTCTAGCAGAAATTTCGCGCTTAGATTTTCCAATTCTTTACCTCTATGTGAAATGAAATGTATAGTACAATAATTAATATAAATGTAAATTTTTGATAATAAGCAAATTTACTGAACATATTTTATTTGTTATAAGTTTTGAGTGTTGGACCTAAGTTCACGTTATTTTTATAAAATAGTAAAAATACAATGCATAAGTATATTTTATCTTAAATATAATAACAATAACTTGGCGCTTAAACTATGGCTTCGTGTTCGGCCGAACTTCTCCTACATTTTGTGCGTCTTGGATGTTGTAAAACCATTTGAGGCAAATGATTTTGGTGAGAAGTTTTTTCATGGCTGAAATGCAATCGGCGCTTTACCATTGCCCCCCGAGGGGCGACCGCTATTAGAAAACAGATCTTCCTAAATTCTTGATGTTATTTACTTTGGCCAGGATGCGAACCCGGCTACACTGAGCGAAGCACGCATATACGATACGCACTCTGCTTTGGCGACGTTATGTTTTACAATTATAGGTATATTATATATAGTAAAAAGAAATTCATTATTTTTGCATGAAATTGTAGTCATTTTGATGGTAAATTCATAATGCCACTCTCGAAACCCTAGTCCTTATTGACAAAAAACTGGCACAGTCGATTTTCACAAGCTTCTCTAGAGGCGAATTTTTCACCAACAAAATCATTCGCCGTAGACTGGAATAGGTTGCAATCACTTGGTGCCAGGTCCGGACCTTAACATGTCTCAATAAGAGCCTCTCAAAGAAGCTCCCGGTACTTCTGCCGATATATGGGGCCTTCCTCTCCTATTGGTCAAAGCTGGCCGGCATCCAAATGGTTTCAAAACAGTTTTTTGTGCGAGGTTTTAGCTCCTGGGGGATCGAAGCAGTGCTTATAATACGGTCGTACTTGACGCCTCCCTGTCTCCTGGCTTGCGTTTCCGCCTTTATCGAAAAAAAAAACTGTAGGCTATGGCGTATTTTCTCTCTACTGGTGTCCATCTTCGGCGCATGCTCAAAACAATACTGAGGCAAGCGATTAAAAAATTGACAGAGAATTTTTTTTTGTATGAAATTTTATCGTTCTAAGGCCATATATCGTAAAACGAGATACAAATTACTAAAGCGTTATATGGGAAACATATTGGTAACTAGATCTTATATACTATTGGAGTGGGTTTTTTACTATTCGAGTAATTTATTTAAAGCTAAATTTTTTTATAGGCATCTAAGATTGTGCTTGAAAAAATATTATCTAATTACTTCTCTGGTTTGAAAACTTACTCATAGTTTTTAGATAAATCATGATTCACAACTGAATATAATATATGAGGGATTTTTTTCTTTTAATCTAAGAAAAATTATATACTGAAAATTATTTGTTTATTGTAGAGTTAGAAAGAGTCATTTTAAAGCCGGTAAAATTTGTGAATATCCTACTGGGTTCCAAACAGCGGATGCATTATTTTTAAGGTGATTTAAAAAGGATTGGAACTAAGCACCAACTTATGACCTACGACATCCGATTTGATTTTTCGATTTAGAAATTTTTGCTATTCCATCTTACATATACATGGTGTCATTTCAATTATAATTATTTGTTGTATAACAATTGCATAAATTTGTCATCTATTTAGAATCATAACAATAAAAATCAACAAAATTTCCACTTAAAGCTCTTTTCTTTCTACACCAATTCAATTAAATTTGTTTAATGTGAAAAGTCTGTTTCGAATGTTCTGTTTATTTTTCTTCCCACCACACTCTATCACAATTTGTTTTGTTACTTTTTGCTTGCCTTTGTGTTGGTTGTTGTTCAGCAAAATTTTCGAGTACATTTAACTTGATAAGCGCACGTTGCGGAAATAAAAATATTTAATGTTTCTAAGAGTGGTAGCAGTAAATGACAGGTTCAACCAAACAAAGTGCGTGCCTGCGTGTTATTCGCCATTAGCCATTAGCCATTGTGTGTGGCGTGGCATTGTTTGCTTAGAGAAAAGTAAAGAATGGTATTTGAACAAAAAAGAAAAAAAAAAACAACGACATAATAACTGAAAGTAAATTTAGACATTTACTGATTTGGCAAAATTTATTGCCACTGAGTTCTGTCGCACCAGTCGACTGTATTTAATGCTAATATAACTGACATAATAAATATAATAGATACAGATGGCTGTGGAATTTCTACGTTAATAAAAGCCATCAAAAATCTTCATTGTATCTGCGTGATCACGACTTTCACATATTTTGTAAACGTAAAAAAGGCTAGAGCAAAAGCAAGCAATTACTACGAACAAGGTGTGAATGGGAATGTGAAGATAATAAATCAAGCTATGTTTCGGTATCAATTCATATATCAAATGTGAAATATTTTCAGTACCCAAAGCCAGGTCTAACACAATTATTTAATATTTCAAATATGTGAACCTTTTCTTGCCTAAATTGCGATAGCGAGGGTCCACGGGTACACCGCACCACGGGTGGTGTTTGAGAAATCAGTGACGTTATCTCTATTCTCCCTTGATGATTTTAGGTCATCAGTACCAGATGACGAGTATCTGAGAATGCCACTATTTGGGGCGCCATCCCTTTAAACCCTCGATAAGGATCTTTAGAGCATAGAGATATCGGCCAGATAAATTCTTGTTGTAGAGCCTTTTCCGCACGGTTCAGAAGTACATCTATCATAGATTTTGATGGACAGTCTACTTGATATACAACAAGTTACAGACTAGAACAGAAACCCATTGAATCTGCTCTACACGGTTTTGTAAGAAAGATCGAGGCGGGACTAGAAGTAGGGGAGTGCCCGATGGAAGTTATTGAGGTGGCTACCTTTGGTTCTTTGATTATTTTGCTATTCATATAACAATGTTCTCTCGCATCTTTTGTGGTGTTTGGTAGTTTACTCTTCTCAAGAAGATCTGTGGAAAGACATAGCAAATTTTTGATGATCCTTCCGAGGACGTAAGATATCTGGTACAGAAATCGGCTTGGAAAGCTCACGTCAAATTGAGGGTAAATTGGGAATTACGAACACCACAAGTATGGCATCAAGAGTGACTCTGAATGCTTGGCTAGACTTGCTACTCCTGAATTTAACGATAACGATGTATCGGCCACATTCTATTGGGTTGTGTAGCACGACGAAGAGAGCTCCGGATACAGAGAGTTGTTTGACAAACTGATACCGAGAGTATTTTTGGTGGAAACCATACTGTATGCGTTAACCCCGCAAGGACTGAGATGGTACTCTTTATGAGGAAATATAAAATTTCTCCTTTCAAACCACCCTCATTAAACGGGGTTGAACTCACTCTCTCAACCGAAGTCACGTACCTTGGTGTTATTCTAGACAGGAAGCTCGAATGAAAGCGGTACATCGAATACCGCTCAGCTTTCGCTTATCGGACCACTGTAGCGTTTTTCAGGCAGAGATAAATGTCATAAAGCAGACTGTTAGGTGTCTGACACTGCTCGTTCCCACAGACAGACCTGTATACTCAGACAGTCAAGTGGCTATTAAATCTCTTCATTCTCACAAAACAACGTCCAAAGTTGCTATAAAATGCAGAAATTCTCTAAATCTGCTCACGGCTAAGCGTTCCGTGACTGTGACATGGGCCCCTGGGCACAGTGACATTCTAGGAAACGGCGTGTCAGACGAGTTGGCCAGGAACGGAACGGAATGATAATATGATAAATGCTGCTCTAGAAGCGTTCCTGCCTCTATCGTCCTGCAAACATAGTTTAAAGACAAAACTCATCGAGGAAGTGGGCCATGGAACCCACCTGTCGGATTACCGGCCAATTTTGGTCAAAAGTTTACGTAAAGCGATCCAAGGCGCTGATTCGCCTGGACCCAACTTCTCCCAGACGAACGGTTGGGGTAATAAGCGGACACTACGACTCGATGACTCAATGCGATATAGCATATTTGGATCAGATATGTTTTTAATTGAATTTCGCTTTATCAAAGGTGTAGGCAGATTTGTGGAGGAAAAATTAAGACCCATCCCCAACTTTTCCCCCCTTTATCCACCCCAGGCCTTAAGTGAAATGGATAACTACGCCTGCGTGGTTTTAAAATCGATTCCGCATCTTTGGTCTCACTCAATTCCATTGCATTCCATTCGAAAGTAGACGGCGCAACGCAGAAATTAGCAAAAGCAAGGGAGAGGAAATTAGTAAAAGCAGTGGATGAAATTCATAAAAATAGAGGTCGAAATTAGTAAAAATAGTGGTAGAAATTAGTAAAATGGTAGCAGGAATTAGTAGTAGCATTAGTAAAAACAGCGGTAGAGATTAGTAAAAATAGTAGAAGAAATTAGTAAAAAATAGTGGTAGAAAATAGTGAAAATAGTGGGAGAAATTAGTAAAAATAGTGGTAGAAATCAGTCAAGGACTAGTAGTAACGAGTAAAATTAGTGGAAAAAACTACCAAAAATAATAGAAAGTAGTATTAGCATTAGTAAAAATAGTGGTAGAAATTAGTAACAATAGTTGTAGAAATTTATAAAGTGATTCTGCCGCGACTTTCCTTACGCGATGTAAAAAAAAATCACTCTCGCTAAAGAAGTTTTACTTCAAAAATATGTAAAACTTTATGCTCATTTCAATAATTACTAAATAAAATTTTCTCTCCTCTTCCTCTTTTTCTTCCGCCAGTTCAACGAAAAAATGCAATGTCAGCAATGTGTTGAAATTTTTCGCAGAGAGCTTTAGTATCACCAAAGATGATGAAAAAACGACTCAAATCAGCTTTAAATCAAAGTGAACGGCATTTATAGGAAGAACTGAAGGACAAGAACAAAAAAAAAAACAAAAACAAAACAGTAAGGTGGCTGCGGACACAGTCGCGCGGAGGCGCAGAGGCATATGAAAAAAATGCCGGCTTTAAACGAAATACTACGAGTAAATTGGAATTTGCAAATCATATCATGTATCGTCGTCATATTGCTCACAACGCATAGCATACAATTCGGTAAATATCTACATACATCCATATCCGCTTTGCATTCAATATTGTTTGCTGTGTGAAGAGCTAAAACAGCACTAATGGATGTTCATTTCATGTTTTTCTATCAATTTTGTCTTCTTCTTTCTCTTCTACTGCTTTCGCCCAGCTAACTGTATTGACTGCTTCAAATGCGTCTCATTCAATGGAGCCAACAAGGCATGCGACGATCCTTTTCACAACAACTACTCCACCGCCATACTGGAATCACCATGCATGGGCGGGCGGAAAGGACGCGATGGCCTCTTTCCGGCAACGGCCTGCATCAAAATCGCCGGTATTTACGGTAGGTCAGCTAGATGGATAGATGGCTACATAAATGTAGATAGAGAGTATTGAGCATTTACATATTTGATATAACTTTGATACTTTTTCTATTTGCCACACACACACACACACACACACACACACACACAAACAACCAAACATGCATACTTGCGGGGGGAAAATACAAAAACTTTATCTCTGCTTCGTCCTTTGCGCTTGCTGTCTGTCCATTGCTGCACTTACGTAGATGACACTGGAGAATCGATAACAGTGCGGGGCTGTGCGCTGGACAGCGGTACACTCACCACGGATACGGAAATCATACGGATGTCTCATTGTGGCAAATTCTACTATGACGACAGGTAAATTGATGTTGAGCATGGGAGAAGAGAAGAGATGTGGTGATGTGTTGTGTGTATGGTTATGATGTATGGGATCAAAAAGGTTGATTGAGTTGCAAGTTCCAAGCATTATTTCTGCTTGCATATCCTGTTTTTGTTGTTGTTGTTTTTTTTTCTGTTAAATTTCCTGTTACATTTTCCACTGTCCACTCATTCATTCGCAGGTACGTGCATGGCTGTCTACAGAGTTGCAACGATGCGGACGCATGTAACCATGCGGCGACTAGTTTCAAAAGCTCCCGCCGATTACAATCACTGTGGAAACATGGCAGCTTAGTGTTGTTAGCATTCATGGCGTTACATGAGCAACTGCTCTTCGGTCAAATCAGGTAGCAGTGGGGCGTTTGATGATAGCAATAGAAATTGAAAATCAGATGCAGTGCAGCAACAAAACAGCAACGGAATTGTGGTATGACTGACTTGATGGTAGTGTACTGACGGGGGTTATAGGCGATAAATGAAGACGAACACACAATGTGAATTTACAAATAGGCTTAAGTGTTATTACATAGTATATTGCTATACAAAAGATCAAAGAGCAAGTAACTTACAGACAAACACAAAAACACACACTAAATTGTATATATGTATAGTAAGTATGTTAGTATATGTAACACATACACTGCAAGCAATTCGAATTGAGTATAGCAATAAATTTTCATCAAATCAAATTTTAATGATTTACATACTTACAGATTTGAGAGCAAAACCAATTTATTTTTTTTTTTTACCAGCTATGTAGCACGAACATTTTGCTTTGAAAAGTGCATGTCAAATATGTAGAAAGAGACAATTAATTGTTGAGAACGCCCGTACGCCGATTTTTAGAGCCGAACCGAACCGAACCGCACTTCAGTCAATTTCGGCTTAAGCCGAACCGACACTGTTGAAGGTCAAGTTAAACTAAAGCTATTTTGTAAATAATTGCGCTAGCAAAATAAAAATTGTTTCCAAAATAAAAAGTTAAATTTTTATGCCGAATATTTCCAGTAAGATTACAACTTTTTTATGCAAATTACATTAAAAATTTCAACTTGCAAGTATACAGAGAACGACCAAACTTCGACTTCGGTCTTGCTCGACCACTAAAGTCGTCTAAAAGAAAAAATGCCGAATTTTCGCCGCAAAATTTTTATTAACTTAAAAATTGTCGAAAGTTTTACTTTTATTACACAGCTCCTCAAAAAAAAAAAATAACTTCTTTTGAGCAGACCATGCTCATTGTATGTCTTTGGGGTCGCTTAACCCAAATCTGCGAGCAGTTTGGCGCTATCACGTCAGGTTTTTTATCACCTCAAGTTTTTTATAACCTCAAAAAAACAAAAAACGGCACAAAAAAATAAATCTTTAGGAAGACAAATTGTAGTCAAAAAGTGAGGCAAGGTCATGTGTAGACCAAAATCACTGTTCGTACCTAGCAATTCATTGACATCGAAGTCGTATGAAATCCTAGCACTTTATACTTAACCTACGCTCAGAAAAACCTCTTAACCACGAAGTGGATGTAGTAGGGTTCTGTTTCCATGGGAGGCTTTTTAAACGTGAGTTCCTCTCAAAATATAAAAATTTAAAAAAGATTTACTGTTTCAAACGATCGCGAACGTCTCATTCTTTCAAACCGGCTTTGTGGCAGTTTTTTTTTTGCACTACCCTTCCAAAAGATTCATTTTCCCCCTTTATTTTGAGATTAGAAAGCAATCTTAAGTGATATCTGGAATAACAAATCTGGCAAGTCTTCTTATAGCGATAACCTCTCATATATACCAAGGGAGTTCGTGATGGGTAAAGTGCCCAAACTGGCCTCAGATTTAGATTCAGCGACCCCAAATATATTATACATGATCTGCTCAAACGATGCTAGTTTTTTTTGCGGAGCTGTGTAAGGTTTCTCTCCATCAAAACAGCCTTCCGGAATTACATGATAGCGATATTATTTGCAGAAATATTAAAAGAAAGTATTCATTATTTAACAAATTGGGCACTTTTCTCAATGAACATTTGCTGGCAAGAAATTGTGACAGTTTTAAATATTATTTGAAGCCCGTATTTTCTGTCCCAAACAAATTGATAAAAAAATCTATCTGTAAAAAAACCCACTAGATTATTTAAAAATTCATTTATTACTCATTATTTTAGACCTTTAAATTCAAGCGCGAAAATTCTTAAGAGAATTTAATTTCAACTCATCACAATTTTTTCACGATACTAAGGTTTTGTTACCGCAGTAGCCGCATGTAAAGCGGCAACCGGAGTGCCCCAGTTGCAAATCTCGTTTGGAATAAGTAACATCAAAAATCATAGAAAAAGTTGATTCCTAAAACGGTCGCCCTCGACGCCCAATGGAAAACTTACGATTATATTTCTACCATTCAAAAAAAATTTCACAAAAGCCATACGGTTATCGAAATCGGCGTAAAACTGTGGATCCCTTAATTTGTAGTATAAGTACAAAATCAAATAGCACAGCAAAATTTGTAGAGGAAGTTATATTAAATATCAAGCTGTTCAACAGCCAAAATTATTGCCTTTTTTTGTAAAAAATAATGGGTTGGAGCTAAGTCCTCTTGTGGCTTGACCTCCACGCATTAATAGTAACGTTTGGAAATTGTTCCGCAGATTTGTTTATTGTTATTTTCTTTCGTAAGTATTAACTATAAAAAAAATAAAATAAAAAAAGTATTTTAAAGTTCTTTGAAATCAATTAAATTTCGCTTATTTATGAAGTATATATATAAATTAGTGTTCGGTTTTTCCACCAAACTTATGAAATTTGTTATGCTTTAAGATATCTACTAAATTATTCAGGAAAATATTAAGATTGGCCCGCAAATACCTCCGACAACTTTTTTTTATATTAAAAAATAAATACCTAAAATTGTAAAACAGGTTAAGATTAAGAGATATTCTTCAAAATATTTAAGAATATGTTCAACAGCTTCATAATAATGAGATTTGCGAAACAAAATTTTATTCATTTGTTTGCAAAGAAATTAAAAAAAAAAATTCTAATATACCTAAGGCCAATCTGCCAAAGAGAAGGTTAAAAATAGCATCAAAATTTGCATCATTATAAATTTTTGTAATATTTATACAGTTTTATAATCTGGGTTGATTTTTTAACAGGGGTTAAATTTCAGATAGACTATGAAGACTCAAAAAATTTTAATTACTTTTTTGTTTATCTAATAGCCAAACCCGATACAGGGATCAAAGTTCAGATGACTCAAAAAAAAATTTAAATTAAAATGTAAAAGCTTCGACTATAGGTAATACCGATTTTTGGTATTAGATCCAAAAAAAAATGTATCAGAATTTTCTCAGCCTTCACAGGGTAACCCTAACCTTGTGAGATAAGGCTTCGACAACTGTCGAACCCAAGGGGGGTTTTAAGCTTGCAACCCTCATCCCAAAATCTTGAAACTGTACTACTTTCTTGGAATTAATTTACTTTTATTGTTAAATAAGCCTAAAACCCCCTCCAAAATATTTTTATGTGTAGACCTTTTTCTTCGACTATAAGCAGTATTTTTGATATTAAATGAAAAATTCAATAATTTTAATATGGGGTTTTAAAACGCCTGCCAAAATCTTAAAACTATAATACGTTATTGGAATTAACTTACTTGTTTTTATTAAATTAGTTTAAAGCATTCTCCAAAATGTTTTTCTGTGCAAGCCTCTGTTACATTAGCCATTTTATTTTTCATTTTTACCATCGGTTTGTCATTGTTATCATTCCGCTATATTGAATTGAATTGATTTTCTACGTCACGATTGATTTGGTGTCCAAAAAACAATGACGTGCATTCTTTCCAACGGCACAGTTCTCTCTCATGTCAAATCCGGTTTTACGTCACAGCCAAGACGGCCCAATAAAAAGTGGTGTTAACCAAGCAGATGATTTCATTCGCTTGACAGTTACTAGGAAAACAATATCTCTTTTTTTAAATGCGCCCTTTTAGGCAAAAGATAACAGCTTTACAAAACACCTTCTATTTTAACAATAATTTGAATTTACTTGCATAATACTCATTTAACAAATATTAACATCACAATTTCAACTCCACAAAAGATGACGAAAATTCCCTGTGGGAAAACTAATTGACATTTCCACATTTAACTAATCATGTTAATTTCAGTTCAAAGTAAACACCTCGAACGTTGGATTAACAAAAAAAAATTGCTACTACGTTTTGCTAAAACACTTTAATGTTTTACAAGTGAAAAAATTCATTTAATAAAACGTAAACATCAACAGCGGTTTATGCCTGAACAGGATCGCCGACTATTATAATTTTTTCGAAATTTGCTGCCCAATTTGTTACAAATCGAACACCAAAACACTGAACACTGCAGTACCAATAGTTATAATTAAATGAAAATCCGCTACTTTTCAACATGAAAAAAATATTACAATATCATTGAAAAAATTTACTTTAAGATAGGATTTGAAATTAAAAGCCAGTCTAGAAGTGATTCTAAAAAATTAAAAGTAAAAAAGTGAACAACTATTGGATCTTTAAATGATTTAAGTAAAATTACCAGAATTCTTCAATGACAAAAAAAATGGGAACTAAATTACTTACTTTCATTCAAATCACTTCGCGTAAACCAAGTGCGTTTACATGTGTCATTCTTAATTTATTTTGGCAGCTCTGCTGCCAAAGGGTTGCCTAGTTCTTTAATCAAGAGAAAAATGTGAGATGTTGTGTACATTTTTAATGTACTGTAATTTTTTTGCAATAATAACTTTTTTAAAATTTACGATCACAAAGAAAGCTTCTAGAGGCAGTAAAAATCAAAGAACAGTTGAGTCAACTGCTAATATTTCGAAATGCATCGTCCAATTTGATTATGAGAGAACACATTTTTCGATTATTAGCGATAAAATTTAAAGCGAACACTGATTTGTTCGTAATTTGAATCTTGATTTAACTTAATTTCATCGTAATTTGCTCGAAAATTAAGAAAGAACCGTAAATTAAGATGGTATGTCCGGTCTTTAATTAGATACATACATATATTCGTTTTTTTATCTGAGTTTATGTTCATTCAGCTAGAACTCCACATCAGTTTTTTCTGGCGTTGTGGTTTTCGAAGTTGTTTTGGTTTTTCCGGAGTTTTAGCAACTCCGTACAAAACATTTCCAGGCATGATATTCCTTCGCAAGGTCTGTTCGTTGGATGCATTTGTTGGATGGGCGGGAATACGCTAAAAAAACGAAACAAAAGGAAGTAAATTTAAAAATAATGGAATTTTCTTCGCCGAATGGATTATTTCATTCATTTTTTAACGATATATGTACATATGTATGTAGATAAATTGCATCGTTTTTCATTTGTTAGGGCTCTCACACTAAATAACTTTGAGCTCTGTTTGCTGTTATTCTGCACTGCTCTACACTTTCATTGCATGCATTGAACAGACCTAAAAGTGTAAACAAAAGTGAAGAGAAAAATTTTCAACTAAGTAATTTATCGATTAAAAAAATGTAAATGCAATAGAATAAATATTTTTATTCCAAACATTTTCAATCGCATATTATCAAAATTTTTTTCATGGAAAATTTGCAAAAAATATTGGACGAGTTATCGATTATTTCTTTGCCGTATTCAAGCGCACAACAAGCAAGTTCGAAACAGCTGTTTGTCACTAGAGTCTGGAGCAGCGTTGGCACTTTGTTATGATCGTAGTAAAATTGCTACAATATTTCGTAAAATTTAAAATTAACTACCTCACTATTTTACTAACTGATTTTCGATGGCATATCTCTGTTAATTTAGCTTTTTTACTCTATGACAATTCGGTAACCGAAATGCAAACCTGAGGTTCAAAATAAAAGCTTCGCTCTGTGCACACCAAGCAGTGTCGCTTTTCCATAAATATTTCAATTTTTCGCCACCCCGATTTTTTGTTATTATTGTTCTTATTCCTTTTTCTAAACTATTGACGGCAAATCATCGATTGATTTTTGTTGGCAAAAAGTTATCGAACTCAGAGTTGCTAATGAAAACACAACGAAAATTTGGTTGCTTTCGAGATTATCAAGATTGGTTCGTAATAAAGTAAAGAACATTTACTTTCAATTTGTTTTCACAGAATATCACAAGTGGGTCATAAAAAAAACTGATTTTCGTTGCCGTGTGAACTTGGTATAAGACGGAAATTTCAAAAAAAAGAAACTTAAAAAATCAAGCGGAAGTATAAAAATTTGTAAATTCAAAGTTTACCCTACATGGAACGTTGAATGTGAAACACAAAATAAAAACTGGCACCTCATTATGTTGAAATTCTATGAGCTATTAACTTCATACCCAAAATTTTTCCAAAAATTAAAAAAAGTTTGAAATTTTGACGAATGTTTGTTTAGTTTTTATAAATTTTCTACAAAATTTGAAATGTTGATTTATATGAACAATTTATTATATTACAAATTAAAGTTTTTTCCAAAAAATAAATGAAGAAATTTACGAAGTTGAGTCACTTTATTTCGTTTGCTACTATTTATATTATATTTATATTTTTCTGGGACTTTGCTACGCAATTGATTTGCTGAGGTGTCAACCTTGGCCTGGAACGCCAGGGAAAAATTAATATTTGCCAACTTTCAGAAGTGCTGGGCTTCTCGGACTTTGATTGTTGTGGAGAAGTTTTAATTTAACTTTTGGTCATAAGTGACGTATGCGGCATTGTGAATAAAATGTATTCATTCACAATGGTATGCGGCAAGGCTTGAAAATACTGGTGTGGAGTTCTGGCTTTACTGCTGAAGTTTTTTCTTTATAATATAACACTAAATTTACCTCTCCTTATTCGCTTTCTAATTTAATTTATAAAAGAGTGTACAGTACTTACGCCGCATTTAGCTAGAATTTTAAATATAGCAACTTTATTCAAACGAACTGCGAGCAAAACGAAAATTGTAAATAATAAAAAAAATTTAAATAAAAGTTTATTTAAATTAAACTATAGAAGCAAAAATAATATGGAAAATAGAAAAGAAAACAACGTTAAAATATCAAATTCGATTGTCAAGTGATTTCGTAAAACAATATTCGCAAAAATTATTTAAAAAAAAAAAATGCAACAAGAATTTGCGGCATAACAAATAAAATGCATAGCACTTAGAATATGTAAATACAGGAAAACTTATATTATTTAAATATAGTTATATGAGCTATGTTACTATTGATAATCAAGGTTTTTGACAAAAATATCGTACTAAGCAAAACTTAAAAAAAAAAAAATTAAATTATTAAATTTAAAAAAAATAACATGACACTTTCAGCTCACCCTAAACACTAAAATTTATTATTCGCACGCATTATAACTATAAAATTCATATTTACTATAGAAAAAAATAATAATAATAATATTGATAAAAAGGCTTCAATCGATTGAGCTTTAATGGTTTCCTAATCTCAACACAAAAACACAAAAATGTGTTTATAAGCTAAGCGGCTTTTGTTAAACCTTACATGTATAGCAATAAACAAACGCCTTTTTCTATTTCTGTAAAACAAAAAAAAATTTGCAAATGAAAACAAAAAAAAAAACAGCCAAAATAAGCAAAAAGCAAAAAGCACAAAGCAAGCAATAAAAAATACTCAATGCATAATCGCAAAAAAAGAAAATATTAAAATGCAATTCATAAATAATTCACAAGTTACAAATTCGCAAAATGCACACGCACGCACACACACACATACAAAATGGCATATACATATAAATTGCATATGCATTCAATCGATTTTAGTTGCCTATTTTTCTAATAGTTAAACATTTTTAGCATTTAACGGTACAACGGATTGGCTTATGATTACAAATATAAATGCAAATGAGAAATTAAAAAAAAATTAACAAATTATCACAAAAAATCAACAAATTAATAATAAAGGAATTCAAGTGCATGCTTTTTATTCAAATCATAAGCACATTGAATTTACCTACACATCTATAGACAAACACATACATACATACTCGTAAATCCGTGGAATTTGTAAAGCGCATAATCAAATTTGCAACTCAAACAAATAAATAAATTAATCAAAAGCCAGCAAATTAAGGCAGCAAACAAAAAATTTAAATTTACAAAGAGATTGGTATGCAGTAAAATGGCAAATTCATATATGAACCTAACAAAAAAAAAAAAAAAATTTTGCGCATATCAAAAAAGAAAAAACAAAGCAAACAAACAAAAAATACAAAATAAATAAATACAAAAACACAAAGTATTTACTATAAGCAAAAAAGTTTATATTATACTATTGAAAGTTTTTAATACCGTTTACTACTAAATAGAAATAAAAAAAAAATATATATACATCTATATTAAAAATAAATAAATTAAATTAAGTCAATAATGCTAATGAAAACATTCAACGTGCATTCTTGTTAAATATTCGTTCATTGCAAATGCATTTACCGTTAATTTTAATTTGTTAATTAACCATAGTTATAATTTGCATTTAAATCATATACATACATACATACATAATAAGATAAATATGTAATTACATCTGATCAAGCTGAAATAAATATTTACGAGAGAAAATTTAAAACAGGAAGCGCGTGATATCAATAAAATTCTAAAATAAAGCAAGTTTCACTTTGAAATAAATCGCAGTTGTTTTATTAGTTCGAGTGCAGAGAGTTTAATATCGAAAGCGTTCTAATTTAAGGTGAGTAATCGAAAAGAAAGTAATCGAAAAAGAATGATGAAAAAAAATCTTAAGAATATAAAGGATTTTTTGCAGTGAAACCAAAGAACGTACATACATAGATTACAAAGAAGTTGATTCACTTCCACCGTTTCTCTACCAGAAAATCTCCTCCGATTTCACCATACTAGAACTAATTTGACTTCTGCCGATTGATATCGTGATTCAATCATATAAACAAAGCGCATAGATTGCAAAGAATTCTCCTCTAATTTCACAACACCGCAAACCAATTGCATCTAATCAGATTCTAAAATCATTCGCCAAAAGACAAATTAGTTCTGCTATGGTGAATTGGACGAGATTTTCTATTAGTGGAACGGTGGGATGGAATGCAACTTCTTTGTAATCAACGTTCATTGCATAATTCAATTATTAACCATCTAGTTAACAATTTTTGTTTTTTTTTTTACAAAAAAAAATTATTTTATTGTATGGAGTCAGAACCTTACACCGCCTATAGGCGGTCTTGGGAACGAAATAGCCAAAAAAAACCCAACACAGTTTATTAAGTGACACAGAAATGGTTGTTTAATTTCTTATTAAAATGATACATTTCATTAGAAATAAAAGTAAAGTGATATATATCGACACTTAACTTTTTCTCTATGAAAAATTGGAAAATAGATACATATGTACATACAAAGAACCAAGTTATTTTAATTACATTTTGTGATGAAAATTGTAAAAGCAATCATTCGGCTGAGAAAAACAAAGGTTTAAATTGCATTTGCGGCAAATAATTTGTGTTTCGGAGCTGTAGCCGGGAAATTTACACGTCTTTTTCACCAGTACGAGTCAAAACTGCGGAAAATGTTCAATTATGTACATCGTAGCGAACGTCGAAGTGCGGTCGAAAAGTCCTTTTTCCTGAATCATTTTTTTTTTCAACAGCAATGCGTGGGCGCCCTGCGGTTTTCGCCAACGTAGGATTTTGCAATGTAAAAGGAAGTGTGCAACCTGTGCTCTAAAATTCGGTAGCAGGTATTTTCACCATGGTCATGTCAAGCAAATGTGTCAAAACGCGATTTGTATACCAATAGTCTTCAAAGGAATTTTGAATCGGCCAATAAGTCCATCCATTAGATCGCCTCCGCCCATGTGACTCTTATGTACATATGTATATTCATTTATTACATTGGGGCAATCGAACGTACAAAACGTGTAATCTTGTTCATTACACAAGTTTCATTCTGGAAAGGTGTCATGCCTACGTACGTCGATGTTAGCCTGACTGCTTTATTGGCTTTCCAAACGGATAAAGAAATATCGACACCAGAAGCTGATCGGCAAAATTCAGTCCTGTATCCATGCGCAAACTTTTTGAGGTCCGTAGCTGAAGGCAGCTTACAATTTGGGACCCGATTTGAACGGATAGTTCCTAAATGATCGGAGACATACGAGTAATGGCAATGAAGTATAATAATTATCGAAATATATAATGAGGGATTTATGGTCTGGCACTATACGCGATAAAAAATCGAGGAAAATGAAATGTTTTTATATATTTTTGAGCGGCATAGACATTAGTTTGTTGAACACTGTGTTCTATTATAGTGCCGTATAAAAAACATTCGAAGCACTTAAATGGTGCTTCAAGTCTTTTCAAATCATCTCCCAATTCCGAGTCAGAAAATTCAGTGGCAGTTTTATCAAGTACTAGATGTTTTTGCCAACACAACACTTTTTTTAAAGATCGCTGATTTCGGATCTAGATCTGAAACGGAGCCAATAAAAGTCCCTGCATTATTTATGAAGTTATCGTCAGGTTGTATGATAACTTGCTCAGCAGGCACCTTACGTTGTCGCATCGGTGCTGGAGGGGTACATGAAGCAATCGAAGTTGATGGAGACGATAGGTCAGTAATTCCACTTGGACTTAAACAAAGCTCTAATGCAGGCAATGATGCTGACATATTTACTGCTCGATCAATAAAATGTCGCTAATTCCATCACTTCCTGGAAAATTTTCCTCGCAAGAACCATCATCTAAATCGTCCTGAGTATCTGCTTTTCCATCCGTATCACCATCGAAATCCATCACTTCCAAAATTTGATTTATCTCATTATTCGATAGCGACGATAATTTACGCGACCATCTACGTTCCATTTTTTTTTAGGCTACAGAATGCCAGGAAATTCCCACTTGATACATACTCGTATCAAAATTTCATTGCCGAATGATCCCAAGACCGCCTCCAGACGGTATACCTTTCCAAGCATAGTAAATGCGTACCTCAACTTTTATTTTTCAATTGTAACTAATTAAATATTTTACTTATTATTTTGTTTTCTATACTCTTCGCAATATAATTACATCCGCTGAATATCACACAATATGAAAATGAGATGACTGCTATAGCTGCCGTGGGCATCAGATCGTAATGAACATGCAGCCCAATACAACTTTGTGAATCCCCGAAAACTACAACGGAAATGGCAAATATCAGCGTAATCAATTAATCCCGTCTAAAAGCGGTGTTAGGAACTAGAGGGTTAAAGATTTGCTCAGTAAACAGTGTTCTCCCTCCCTCTTGAAAAAATCGGTATAGTATAGTATAGTATAGTATTATAAAAGAGTATGAAAAAATTATGTATATTGTAAAGAAAATTATTAATTAAAAAAGTTGATATAAAAAAATAAAGGAAGCGCCGTATTCGAACCTCCATACCTTTAATGAATAAAAACAATTTAAAAGTAAAAATATTCAACTTCAGAATAGTTTTTTTCGCATACAAAATACATGTTCATATCTGAACAATCAGTGGTATAGTTACTATATTTTGTAGTGCACCGAAATTGAATTTTTTTAATGAACCTTTTTTGATTGAAAAGTAAATAGATCAGAAATTTGTACGGGTTTAGCTGTGAAGGAGCTTTTAAAAAAACACATGTCTGAGAAAACCAGTGTCCTGGGAGCTATAATGATTTTCAGTTGGACACTTTCTTTTCACGATAAGTAAAAGAAGCGTCAAATTTCATTCTCTTAGCTGCTTTGGCTTTTCCGAAATCTATGTGATTCCGCATATTTTTCCGAGTTAGTGTTGTTGCTTTGCATTGTCGTGTACAAAGAAGCGTGTCTATTATTATCGAATTTGGTAGGCTATCACAGAATATAGTATTTTGATTTATACGATTATAGTTTAGTTAATATAGGCATGCGTTTTTTACAGTTTTTGTTTGTACGTACGCTAACGTCCGTTTTCGCACACGGTCGTGATTAATCGCACTTTTAAACTTTTCGAATTATAATTCATTTGTTTATAATCGTTCAATACGTTTGTTACAAATCGTTATATTCGTTTATAATCGATATTCCAACACTTCCAGACAAATGGGAAATATAAATTTCTCCGTCAGCATAAGGGTTCGTTCGTAAACGCAGTATTATAGTTGCACTGCACATATGACCCAAGCCGTTCGTAAAATAAAACCTCCGGCAATACTGCTTTGTTCCAGCGCTTCTTTAATGCATCCAGTTGGCAGCACTCCAACAAATTTCTGCAGGCATTGCAGCAAATATTTTACAGCTTCAGGAAACACTTGTCAAAATGGAAATTGAGTAAATTGATCACTCTCACTCTCTCAATTCCATTAAATATTTTCACTCTTAGACTATACATTGTCAATAATCACGTAAATTGAAAATAATATTTCTGGTGTTCGGAAATGCTAAATGTTTTTTCACATCACAATCACAATGCGCAACATCGATTTGGATATCTCAAATAAAAGTAAACAAAGAAAATGGAGGGAAATGGATAAAAAACAGGAGCAACTTTCAACTTTTAAGTGAGAACCGTGTTTAGGTTTTGCAAAAAATGTAAAAATATGAGATATGGAAAGAGATTTAATAAATAAATCTACAAAAACCAAAAACAGCGAAGCTTTCGCGCTTACTGGTAAAAAATAGTAATTAAAAGGTTTGCTTACAGTAACTTGAGAAATGTCAAAATGGACAAAACCAAGGTAGCGGTACAACCAGTCCACCGTGGCGAGTCACAAAATGTCATATTTGTTTTGATTTTCACTAAACTTTTAAAACTGAATCCCTCGGCAGATTGCTCAATTCATTATATTATGGTATAATGAGAATATTTTGACAGTTCTTAAGATCAGCGCACTACGATTTAAACGCAAATAGCATAAACTTTCACACAAACGATTGCAACCCTGCAACTCCTGTACAGCTAAAGACAGTTAGTAAAAAATATAAATTTCAATTTGTGTTCAAATACAAATCGCGTCAAAGAGTTAATTTTATTTATAATGTGATGGTTAAATTATTGTGCTTATTTCTGTGAAATTAATAAAAGTGCCGCGAATATGAAAAAATATTTAAGTTGAAAAAAATACACTCAAGTTAATTGAAAACTGTTTAGCGGAAACTGGCGGGAACTTCTTCGCTGCCGCTTAGTTCATTCAACATAACCTCTTTGCTTACTTGTAGGAGGTAAGTCAACGCTTCTGAAATATTATGCACCAGTCGTCACTCTATGTCCAAATAATTACTACATTTCTCTGATGGTTTTTCAAACTCCCTAAAGTTGGGGTAGGCGCAACCTCCGCCTGGAATATTAAAATGTTTCAATAAATGTGCCTCCGCGCGTCATTAAAAAAATACCTTGGTTGCAAATGTTCTTTTGTTTTGGTGGGACTTTGAACAAAAAATGTAAAGAATACCGAGGTTCTTGCATCCCAGAACGTAGATTACTCCCACAAGTCCCCGAACAGAAAATATCATCCAATTCACCATTACCAGAACTAATTTGACTTTTCATGATTGATATTATGATTTATCTGATTATATCCAATTGGTTTCTGGAGTGGTAAAATTGTACGAAAAATCTTGCACTGGAATCTAAGTTCTTCTTTTGCAAAGAACGGAGATTACAAAGAAGTTGCATCGCATCCCATCGATCCTATAACAGAAAATCTAATCCAATTCACTATACCAGAATTATTTTGATTTTTGCTAATTGATATTAGAATCTGATTAAATCCAATTGGTTGTTGTTGTTTTGTAACAGCATACAACATTTCCATAAAATTTTGAGGAAACCTGCCGAAGTGACAGTCCTTGGCCGGAAATAATTCCGCGTCGTTCCAGTATAGTAGAACCGACTGTCGTGGGAACGAGATCGAGATCTAATTGGTTGTTGTTGTTGTTGTAGCGGCTAGTCGCGCCCCGTAAAGAGCGGATTCACCCATGGTCGTTGTCGTCGAACTCATCTAGGGGGAGGCCCAGGAAACGTGCAGTTTCGACAGGGTTCTACGTACCGGAATGACCCGGGTTTCACCCGGCCAAGGACTGTTGTTTCGGCGATCTAACCCTGTTTAGATCGGCCTACCCCAAGATCCAATTGGTCTATGTATGTGGTGAATTAGACGAGAATTCTTGCCACAGGAAAAGAAACGCCATACAACTTCTTTGTAATCTAGTATGTTCTTTGCTCTTGGGGCGCATTAAGCTCACTTCGAAGTATAGAACTTTTCCAGTTAAAACGTCATCAAAACTTGCTAATCGGGGACGTCTAATGAAGCCAACTTCAGAGCAGATGTATCACAAAAACAAACTTGTGATTTAGCTTCAGGCATTACATATGTAAATGTATATTTACAGGAACATATGAATTTAGATACATATGAATATTATTACCTAATAGGCTTATCATATAAAAATAATAATTAGAATTTGTACAAAAAATCAAGCCTAGTTAATTTAGCATGTATGTACATTATAAAACATTCTGCAGATATTCAGTATCTTCCGCTACAAATTTATCCGCTGCATCTTTAGGCACCTCCAGCTCTTTGTAATTGTCCAAGCCAATTTCCTCCTCTTTCCTGTAACAAAAAAATATAAACAAATAAATGATGTGTCAAAATAGCGCCAGCACAGACCCTAAAAACTCACTTGATCAAAATGTCCACAACATTTTCACATGCCAGCAAACACTCTTTATCCTTGCCAATATTCGATTCCCATTTGTGATATTCGCGCAGTATTTCATAGACACCCTTTGAACGCAAAATCTCACGAAAACGTTTTGTAGCACACAATTGCAACAGTGACTCTAAAAGCATTTTGCGCAAATCTGGATCTTCTTCGCGAGTTTTCGTTTCGGGCAGGTACTACCATTAATAATGAAAAAATTAGTTGCTTAAAATATATTTCATTTCTACACTCTTACTTGTAATTCTAATGGCAGTTTTTCATTTTCTTCATCGCTGAACTCCTCGGGTCCGCAAAGTGGATACAGTATCGCATGTAGTATGTCATCCTTTTCATTTAATATAATGCTGTGATATGCAGGATCGAAACAAATATTTTTTAAAATGCCTATTGTTCCACCACGTCGTACAATTGAACCTTCGTATGAGGCGAATGGTAAAATCTTTTCAAGAAAATCGTATTTAGCGTTGCACGCCAGCACGCGACCTCTGCTACTTTGTGTTAAATTACAAAAGATGGGTGCTGCAAGAATAAAAATATTTAATGTTTTAAAAAATAGATTGATTGTTCTTATTCACCCAAATAATGCAGCTTTGCTTTCTCTACGTTGTGGTCTAATTTTGTGAAGGCTTTTAGTAAACTTGGCAATGTTTTGCTATCTTTTTCTAATTCCATGATTATGCCCTCAACAAGCGTCTCACTACGCGTCAAATTACTAAGTACCATCGTCCAAGGATCAGCTAACTTAGATTTTTCGTCTGTTATTTGCTTAATCGCTTCCATGACCAAGGGGAATGCCTGAAAGTGAAAAAAAATAAATGAATATTAATTGGCATTCTTACTAGGTAATTAGACTACTGAACTCACAGGATCTAGGGACTTTGCAACTTCAAACACTTTTATAGCACCCTCATCTTCCGCAGACAGGTTGATAAGACTCAACACGGCATCCTTGGCTATGGTATAATTGGCGTCGTTTGTGAGATTAAAAAGCGCTACAAGCACATCGTCCAGCGACAGAATGGCTTTTTTGCCATCCTCAGAGCCTGTCAAAGCTAAATTTTTGAATAAACAAATGGTTTTGAAATCCAATGCATCTACAGGAAAGCGTGTAAACTTACAAAGCACATGTGTCACCGCAACTGCCTTCAAATCCAGTCGCTGCGTCGGATGCATAAACGTTATGAGTTCCTTGAGGATGTCAGTAGATGATGCTGGATCAGCTTGAGCTGCTGCCATGTTTGCTTTGTCAATTAAATTATGTTTTTATAAATTTAACTAATAGTTAGTAAAACACAACAATGCAACGTGCGTGCGGCGAATTGCCACCAAAACATCACCAGTAGTGTTGCATCTTCAGTGCAGCTTACGCACTACGGGGCAAAATATGATATAAGGGAATATTTAAGAAATTGAAGTTACCACAATTTGAACACATATTTTTAATTTGTTTTACAATATCTTCTCTTCAACTCTTCAGATCAAATATTACGTTAAAAGTCAAGGCGAATTCATATGAGGCGGTGCGTTAAATGATTTGTTCGCTTTTTATTCACTTTGGCTGCTGAAGCGTTCTGTTAACTCCTACTGGGCACCATTATGCAAAATAGGGAGAATATGTGTAGTGAATAAGAAAATGATCGGGGAAAGGAGTCGTTATTCCCATTTCGAGCATAAACAACGGCACAGCTACACGTAGCACAAAATCCTTTTATTTATGTCTATATATGTACATACATATCATCATTTTGACATTTGAGCACCGAAAGTGTAAACTACATATGTATCTGTAAATTTGGTGTTTGTTCAATAGCCTCCACTTAGCATGAATTTGCCTTGGTTAATAATTCTGTTCGACAAGCAACATTGTCCGGCGAATATAAACAGATGTTTACTATGAACAGCTGTGCAGCAGCTGAATTTCTGCTGAATATAAATATCCAGCGCAGAGTTGTATTTAGAAATATGGTTTTAACGTTAAACTTATTTTGAATTTTTGTTATTTTTATTTTTCTTATTCTTCAATGATGCAAAACTCGAATTGTCAGTCATATTTTAGCCAAAGGCATTTCTTTGGCAAGTAATCTTCATGTAGGTTTTATTCTTACAGTGCCTGTGCAGGTATATCTGTATGTATGTATGTATGTTTATTTATTATTTAAACCGTATTATATTTATATCACTTGCAGAAAATCCAGAGTTAAATTTATAAATAAAGATATAAATAAGTCGGGGCTACATTTGTTTTTTCATAACCCAGACTTTGTCCTGCAGCAAAACGAATCGATACAGAGTTAAATAACCCACGACATGCATATTTTCTTTGAATATTAAAATTTTTTAGAAATTTCAAATCAAAATAATTTCTGCTGAGAAAATGCGAATCGCTGAGAAAATGCGAATTGTTTATTATGTTGTTGTTTAATTAAAAAAAATTGCCACAAATTCAACAATTTAAGGCAAATCTAGCAACCTGCACTGGTACACTGACGGTTCTAAAACACCGGAAGGCATAGGAGCTGGGGTCTTTGGCCCCAAAACACACATGTCGGTACCAATGGGAAGGACTCCAAGCATCTTCCAAGGGGAGATTTATGCCATCCTGTTATGTGCAGAGATCAACCAGAAGAGAAACTATCGCAATGAACGTATAATCATTCTGAGCGATAGCCAAGCAGCACTCAAGGCGCTAGCCTCATATGAGGTGAAATCCTCACTAGTGCTTGAATGCATAGAGAGACTCAACACACTAGCAATACAAAATGATATTCAGCTCCTCTGGATCCCTGGCCATCAAGTTATAGAAGGTAACGAGGAAGCTGATAGATTGGCAAGGGAGGCGGGTCAAAAAACGCCTATAGGACCTGAGCCTTTCCTAGCGATAGGACAACACACTATCAAGGACGAGCTTAGGATAGAAGAAAACAACTTGAAGGAGGATCACTGGCAGTTTGAGCCGGGGTTACGTCAGGCGAAGTGTCTACTGGGAGGTTACAACCATAAACGCTTCAAGCAGTTTATGCACCTCTCGAAGAATAATCTGAGGATGCTGACAGGCTTTCTCACAGGACACTGCAGGCTGAGAGGTCATCTGCACAGGCTCGGAATATGGTCGAACGAGTACTGTCGTTTTTGCGACTTAGCTCCGGAGACCCCGATGCACCTGTTGCTTGAGTGTGACGCCATCTCGAGAAGACGACAAAGCTACCTGGGTACGCATAGCCCAGCTGAGGAGCATGTACGCTGAGCTTAGTTATCCATTAGAGAATGATTAGAGAACTAGTCCCATTTTCCAATCTTGAATGATGTAGAATCACTCGAAAAACTATCGAGAATTATAGCGATCTCAAGAAAAATTCAACATAGTTCTCGACTAAAGAAAATTGTAATTCTCTAATCGAATTCCAATGCAGCCCTCTAATAGGATTTCAATGTAAATTTCAAACCGCTGTTTTACCTTACTGAAAAAATGGCTTCTTTGTCAAATTAGTATTAGAAAAATGCTGCCGACGTGTTCAAAATAATACAATGCTCAAAAAAAAAAAGTTTATAATGAGAAGGTGAAACGGAAACAATCGTTGTCGTTTCTCGTGGAAAGTCAACAGAAATTTTGAAATGTATATGCACAGAATGCTTAAGGAAGGTTTCAATTGGAAACAAGCTGGACACGTTCCCCAACGCTTTTTGTGGAAATCCTTAAAAAGTTTTTTAATTTACACTGTTTCATTTCCGCTTCTTGAGGAATGAGTGATGAAGAAATATACTAGACGCTTTCCTTATTCTTATCGGCATTGATTCTGTGGGTAGCTTTAGTGCAGGATATAACCCGCACAAATACAGTATCAGACAAATAATAGGAGGTGAAATTTTAACAAGGTTTGACAATTTTACTTCTGTTTGTTTATTATTTATATATATTTTTTAAAGTATAGCTGATTTCCAAACAGAAACTCTAGATATCCAAAATTTAAACTTTTGAATCAAAATTAGTAGAAATAATTCTGGTTGTATGGCCTTATAAATTTTAGTATAATAAAGTTCAAGTGTGAAATTTCCGAAAAACAGAAACTCTACATATCCTAAATTCAAACTTTGTAACTTAAATAAAAAAATTCTTCAAAGTTTTATCTAAGTTGCAAGCCTTTTAATCAAAAATTTTAGTAAAAATAAATTTAGTTAGCAATTTAATAGCCCTATAAATTTTAGTAAAATAAAGTGCAAGTGTGAAGTTGCCAAAAAACCAAGGTTTTTTTTGATAATTTTGTTTTGAAAATCCGTAACAATGATTCTAAAACAGTTGGGATTTGGATTCTTATCATAAAATATGTGCCGGGTTTAAGAAATTTAAGAAATCTGTATTTAAAAAACTAATATCAATCAATAGCAATATTATTAGAAACACTATTTTCGGCGAAAATGCTAGTCCTCTCTCCGATGGATTCCGAAATTCGGATTTCAGCAGTGGCAAAATAACATTCTGTATAGAGTCTCTTTACCTTGCATGGTATGGTCTACAAATTCAATAAATCACAATCCAAATCACAGATTTTTGTTTATTTCAAAAATCGAATGTAACTTCAACAGAAAAACAAACAAAATAAAGTTGAAAAGCAATCATTAAAATATTGCGTAAGTAAGGGGTTTCTTGTTCTTAAATTTAAGTATCATTAAGGGGCGCTAATTAATCATTAATTGGCTGAGAGTAACTTTTCAAATATTAACTAAAGAACGAATCTGAGTGAGATCATAAAATATACCAAAAATTTTACGGCAACACCACTTAGCGTAAGTTTTATCGGAGATCAAGTATTTTGCTTCAGCAACAGTAAGATGTCATAACTTTCCAGAATTTCAGAAAAACAGTGTTTTCATTGAAACCTCTATTTTGTATCACAGAGTTGTCTTTTCAAGTTACTAAAATATTGGGGTTTTTTTGGAAAATACCTTGGGTAACATTTCATCGAGATATCTCAATATTACTCGAGTTATCGGGTCATCGGCCGAACGAACAGACATGCCTTAATCGGTTTCAGTTTTCTGTATCGGTTGCTTTATGCTGCACCTAGTGAGCGGACATTTCCTAGTACCGCAATGAGCCGAGTTTTATCAGGCCAGGGGCTATTGTTTCCGCGATCTAACCCACCACTTGTTTGTTATCAACGGAGCAAAATCTTCTTGCAGGGTTTCTCGAAATTCTTCTCAAGGCTGGCATCGCGAATCCAACACTCGTTCAGGGAAATATTTCTGCTGCATGTTCCAACGTAGGCTTGATCCAAATTCTAATTCGGTGAAATGACATTCCTGCAATGGATCTAGCCATCTTAAGATCTCTTCAGGCCTTATCTCAGTTATGGGTGTTTCAACGTTTTACGTAAGGATCGCAATCTTATTCTTTGCAGTATCGCATCATTGATGAAAACATTTACCGCAGGTACAGCACCCTAAAATGTCAGGGTCCTAACTGGTTAAGCGATGCCGACCTCGAAATATTTAATGCATCGAATGGTTCTATTGGACTCAAATGCGCACCAGCATCCTTTGCACTAAGGCCCATCAAATGATCGTAAGGGAAATGAATTGGCAGAGCAACGTCCCCACCCTCTTAGTGGGTAGTTGCAGCAGTTCGCATGAGATCTCCATTTGTACTGGATCCTTCGGTGGACAAGGTCAAAGGACACGTTACTAGACGGCAGCGCGAAATGCCGAGGCTTGAGTAAATTATTTCATCAAGGTCATCGAATTGTTGCTTGCCACCCTAAAGTTCCCTGAAACCCCGGAAACCAGCCAATCTAGAGAGTCATATGGTTCGATATCTCTCCTTTCCCCAGTAGTGAAGACAATTGAGGTCTTGCTATTTTCTTCTTCCTTCGTTCTATATGATTACGAACCCTTCTTCTTATTTTTAATTGACGCTATAACCGGCTAGGCGATTTTGGCCGATTCCTCCGCTTTGCTGAATAGCAAAATGGTCTTTAAACTGTAGAGGAGGTCTTCCTTTTCCTCTGACACCACGAACGGGTATCGCGTTTAATACTTTCAAAGCTGGCGTATTTTCTTCCTAGCCAGTGTAGCCTTTGAATCTTATTCGCTGAACTACATGCTATATCTATGTCGCGGTAAAGCTCACACAGCTCATCGTTCCCTTCGTCTGCGGTATTCGCCGTCGCAAAGACGTAGAGGTCCATAAATCTCTCGGATAATCTTTCTTTCGCACACTCCAAGGGCCGTCTCATCCGATGCTGCATGCTAGAGCATGCTTTTCCTTTGTCGATAAAGAGAGAGAGAGCTTTACTACGCAGTTGCCTAATTAGGCCAACTTAACACGTGTTGGAAAGGGAGAGTACGAACCAAACTTTTTGGAAAATTCTGATTCATTTTTCTCTTAAGACGATCTTGGTTAGTAAATTTAGGGATCCCGTAATTACTGGCAACTTTTCGAACACTTAAAACATTTTGAATATCTGCAAGTGCCTTCCTCATATTTTATTTGTTTGAAACTTGATGTTTTTTTGTTTGTTCAAAATACTGTATAGAATAATGACGTAAATTAACTGAGTGGATACTGGAATAGGTAACATTTCTATATTTCTAGTTACCGGATATTGAAATTTATCTTTATTTCTATTCCATTAATCGGACAGTTGAATTTATTAAAAATATGTTTTGGTTTTAACAAAATTTGTAATACAAATTCTAAAAAAATTACACTTGTTATATTGTTATAAACTGGGATTGTATTTTTTTCGAAACATGCAAATGTTAACGGTTTTCTTATTTCAACCAAAAATCCTTAGTGCTGTTCGGCCACAAGGTGGTGTTCGGTGCCAGTGATTTACGCTAATATTTCATACCATCCATGTACATAGGTATGTACATATGTATGTATGTGTGTACTTATATGATAAACCACAGGTTTATTGGTTAAAGTTACTTATTGCCAAATTTGGTCAAACAATAAAACTCAAAACTTTTCCAATGCCGCCAAAGCATTACATAAGCGTTAATGGTGGAAAGTAGGAAATCATTGGCCATCCGATACCGATTTCGTTGCAAATTTGGGATTATACAATATTTATGTACGCAGGTATGTGAGTACAGTTATTCGATTCAAGACTTATTTGATTTATTTTTATAACTGAATCCATTTCGCTTATGTCTGCCGAAAGAATTCTCAAACTGTTTGTATTTGTAATCCACAGGATTTAATTACCAATAACTAATTAAGTCGATTCTAATGAACACTCCAACAATGACAGAGCTGCTGCCGCGACTGCTGTGATGAAGATTGTCTGGCCTCCACAGCAGCAGCCACAGCCGCAGCAACAGCAGCAGTAGTAGTGGTTTCCATCGTACGCTTCAATGATGCCAATAAATTAAAAGAAGCTGAACGTAAAACAAAAATCTGCAAATTACATATGTATGTACATATGTATGTGTGTATGTCATGTACTTATGCATAATTACGCATATATCACTACCACATTAGGGTGGGTACACAGACGTGCTGATTTAATTGGTACATGTGTCGATTTTTTTTAAGTAAAACTTCTTGAGCGGCATGAGAGTGAATTTTTACATCGGACTAGATATTTTGGGATTACTATTATTAAATACTAATTTTCGCTAATGCTATTATTAATTACTACTACTTATTTTACTAACCTCTTCCTACTATTTTTCCTAATGCTACTATTAATTACTACCACTGTTTTTCCTAATGCTACTACTATTTTTACTGTTGATGATACTAATAACTACCATTATCCTAGAAATAGTACTCGAAATTATACTACTATTTTTACTAGTGCTACTACTCATTGCGACTACTAACTTAAGTAGTTTCTACTACTAGTTTTACTAATTACTACTATTATTTTTATTAATGCTACTACTAAGTACTACCACTATTTTTGCTAATTTCTGCTGCTATTTTTTACTTATTTTTCTTAATGCTACTACTAATTACTACTACTATATTAACTAATTTCTATTGCAATTTTTACTAATGCTACTACTAATTCCGACTACCATTTTTACCAATTTCTACTACTATTTTACTTATGATACTACTACTATTTTTAATAATGTTGCTACTTATCTCGACTATCATTTTTACCAATTTCTACTACTATTTTTACTTACGATTCTACTATTAATTCTACTAAGTACTAATTACTGCTACTATTTTTACTAATTTCTGCTGCTATTTTTATTACTGCTGCTACTAAACTCGGCAACTTTTTTTGATAATATCTACTACTATTTTTCCTAGTGCTACTACTAATTTTACGGATTTCTACTGCAATTTTTACTAATGCTACTTCTAAAAACTACTATTATTTCTACTACTATTTTTATTGATGGTACTATTAACTCCTACTACTAACTACTATTACGAATATTACTATTGCTACTACCACTTACTACGAACCACTACTACTCCCTTATATCAAGTTCTATCTCTTTGTAATTGTGAAGTCGGCACAGAAGCTTAACTTCTTGCTCGCGCACTTACACACATACATAGGTGTACGCATAATGTTTTTTGTACTGATTTTTATATTTAATAAATACTTATATAAATTAGTATAAATGGCATTTACTTACGTTAAATTAAAAAAAAAAAGTGTCGTCAAAATTTCGAATTTTCTAGTCGAAGTTTTTGAACCTTTTTGGGTAATCATTTTACATAAATATTACCCAGTGTTGAAGTGAATAAAAAATTTAACGTATGAAAAAAAACGCTGAAAGAAAAATTACCAAACATCAACAAGAATTTTTAGCAACATGAAATTGAACTTTATTACACTGAAATTATTTGAGCTACAAAACTGTGTAATCGAAATATTTTTAAAAATTAGGATCAACAAGTTAGATATTAAAAATAAATTTTTTTTAAATTTTCGGATTTTTGTAAATTTTCTGAAAAGGTTAAATGGTATTTGATATAGAATTAACCATATTTTTATAAAAAATGCAACTTAAGTAAGAGAAGAATAACTTTTTCAAAACTTCTTGATACATTTTGCTACTATTTTTGTGAACACAAGTGTACATAGACATTTAATACCTTTCTTTTGTTTTAAACTAATGAATTGTTAAATTGATAATACAATGTTTATTTAAACATTTGCTAATTATTTTTTGTTAAACGAAAAAGACACTAACTGATTTTTAAGGCTTCGTACTTATTTGTGGTCACAACTGTACTATATTATATCACTAAAATATCTGGCTACCCTAATTAACATGATGCGCACCTACGCACTCGGCTATAACAGAACAATGCCACAGCATTGCACAACAGAAATAAAACTGACGGCAAGTAGTGGTGAGAATAACAGCGCCAAAAACAATTCCACAGGTAAACAACAACTACATGCACACACATGTATGTGTGTACATATGTATGTGTATGTGCGCTTATATGACAACTGTCATAACCACAGCAATTGGTACTTCCCGGTGCGCGAACAGTAGGTGAAAATGCTAAAAAAGAATTTATATCACCACAATGAATTAAAATTGTGAATTTCTTATAAAAACTTCTTGTTACATAAGTTGCTCCAGTTTGGTGTGAAAATTTAGTGATGCAATTGTGTTGAGCGTAATTTATACGTAAATGATTCATTCATTCATTCATTAATTTGTGTTATTGAACCTTTGTTTAGTTTGTTGAATAACGTCGGCTTGTTTTAACTGTTAAATAATTAAATTTTTTTTTTTAAATATGCCCTCAATTTAAATTTATAAAACGCAACGTGATAATATTGCAGTAGAAGTGAAAGACAATGGCTATCATAAACATTAAAAAAAAAATGCACAATTTTTAAAGAAAATTACAAAAATGCTAGTCTCCAGGCTCCATTTTTTTTAATATGAAAAATACATCGTAGGAAAAAATTTTAGAAAATTGAATTTAGCTCCTTGAATTTCGCACTTTATTATACTAAAATTTAAATATTGAGTAAATTTTGAAATTTTATTGAAATTAACTATAATAAAAACACGGGTTTTTTAAATTTATTCCAAGTTAAAACTAGGGATAGTCTTCTAAAAATTATATCTAAATAAATATCAATGCAATGCTCAGGATTGGAATCAAATTAATGAGGATTTAAAATATCTCTCAGCTCCGGCGCCACCTATCGGTTACATTTGCAATTACAATATTTGTATTTATGTGGCTATTACGTGTTTTGAATTTAAATCAAATCGGACTGTAACTACATATATATTTTAAGAAATATCTCGACTCCAGTGCCTCCTATTGGAAAATTCATTAGCTCTTTGCATAATAGACGGCATTGCAAAGATATCCTATGAATTTGTTAGTTTTCGAGTCAAAAAACTATATATCAACTGGCACATGAGGATTTTTTATACTCACAAAATTTTTCTTCGGAAAATGGGCGTGGCATCGTACACCTTAGAGGAAATATGTACACATATCTCCGAAGATACCTTACCAAACTGCACCAAGTTCGGCGCATAAATTGCATTTTAAGTAGGTACGCAAGCAAAATTTCGAAAATTTAAAAAAGCCACACCCATCTCTCTTATAACGGCAATATAAAAAAAATACAAAAAATTCGATGTTTTAGTACCTATTAAAGATAATTTATTAAAATTTCATATGCAGTATAAGATTTAAAGACGAAATATACAAAATTAAAAATTTTTGAGAATAGGCGTGGCACCGCCCACAACAGACACAATTGGCACGTCTCCGAAATTACGTTATTAAACTCTATCGAATGTAGTAGACGCTTTGAATTCCAAGTCAGTAAAAAAAATTTCGGAAATTATGCAAATCGCACGTTAACCACGCCCACCTCTCATATAACGATAATTTACATAAATATAAAAAAATCGATATTCCAGTACCAATAAAAGTAATTTACGCAAATTGGATATATTCGATTTGGTTGGGTTGGAAAGGAAAAAATCGAAATGGGCGTGGAACTGCCCACTTTAAACAAAATAGGTACATACATATATTTCTGAAAGTATCTGAGCAAGCTCTGCAAGATTTCGCACAGACTATACTTACAGATTTCAATTTAAGCATAGCTAATTTCGAAATTTATTAAACTTGGATCACCTCTCAAAAAGTTCGATATTTCAGTAACTATAAAAGGTAACTTGCACATTCACAGTTCACATAATTGGGTTAGAAAGAGAAATATGCGAGTTAATCAAAGTTGAATAAAATAGCAGTGGTACGACCTACTTTGGAACAAAATTTGTATATCTCGGAATATTAAAGTAAAATCATATGAATGTCTTTGTTTTTTGTTCATTTGTTAAAAGCATGTGTAGATTTGAAAAAAAGGCATGAGTCTGCTGCTTCGATTCTTTCACTACGAAACTGTTTAACCGGGTTTATGGTCAATAATCTCTTTATTAAGAAATTTCCCCAAAATCAGCAGAATTGTTGTAAAGGACCTGTGCCAAACGGTAGCAAAGTTCCTCGGAATGAAAATTTTTGACAGTTATGAGATGAATATAATTTGCCGACCTCATAGGGCTAGTGAAAAATTTGACAAGCAATTGGAAATTTTATATAACAAGCAGAATGAAGAAAAAGCCCGAAATGAGTATGTGTATATTATATGTAAACACGACGAAAATCAAGCGACTGTGCCAGCGGCATAAAGAAAAAAAATTACTTCTTTGTATATAAATATTTTGTTAATTAGAAATTTAATAATTAAATTAAATACAACATGAAGTCATAGGCTATGGTTTTAAAAATCGTGCCAAATAAATTACCTGGCGGTTTTGACGAGTTTTTTGTTGTAAATTTAATGTTAAAATGTCTATTAAATACATTGCCTTTAATTGTAGAAGAATTGATAGTAATAAAGGCAATTATTTTCTGTTTTTTTTTGCTACATTTTGCTTTTATGAAATTTGTTTTATTTTTCTTTACTACATTGTTAGCCGCCAAAATAATTCTGCAGTAAAAAATCACCGATTGGCACATCCGAAAAAGAAAATTGTCTTACCATAGGAAAAAGACAGCTCCCCGTAGAACTTTGCTACCATTTGGCATAGGTCCGAAGATGAACTATTAGAAATAAGATACTTTAAAAATAGGTTTGTATGATATTAATTAGTACTAGTTCTTTTTAAATAAAATTTTTCGCTTAAGGCGCAATTAATACTAGTACCTTAGCATATTAGGCCCGTTTCTTTGTAACCGAGTTGCAAAAGAGTACTAAATAGGCAAAAAATAATAACTCGGAGAAATATGCGAATTCAGCCAACTCGATACATCTGCGACCTGAGATGTAGTGTTGGGAAGTCAAAAACTACGTTATTGTGAATGATTCGGAAGAAATTATGTGGGAAATTTCATTTTAGGACCTAATTCGTTTTTATTTGCATAGAATTGTTAAATATACAGCTATGTCAATCTAAAATTTGTTTGCGCAACTATTTTCCGTTCTTAAATAGCACTAAACAAATCTCATGTTTTATGAAAGATGCGAACAGGGTTGCTTTTGCAACTAAAGGAAGTTTTATCCGAGTTCGAGTGTTCTTTTGCAACTCGGGCACAAAGAAACGGGCCTATTATAATATTTTCTCAAAAATAAAAATTTTTATAACGGCAAACTTATATAAGATTTTCAGCACAATACATTAATGCTATTCAATCTTTTTTTTTTTAGTATTTTTACAATAGTTTCGTTTTTTCATTTCGTTTACTTATTCTAACAATATTTAGAATGCAAAGTAAGAACTTGATCGAAAACAAACAAATTAAATAAGGAAACTGCTTTCCCGTTATTTGTCATTTGTCCTTTTTAAATACCAACCTACACTAGGCCAAAGGCGATTTGGATAAGCTCCGCGCTTCTCTATGAGATATTTAAATTGTTATTTGATGTATCCTCTGCACGGATTGACAGACAGCTTATGGCTTATTCGATTACGCTTTTCATTATAAACGTTTTGACATCATTCAATGTATGACGATTTTGTTATGCTGCTACCAACAACCGTTAGGTGAACAACATTACACATTTAATACGCTTGTGCACAGGTGCATTCGGGTATACAAAAAAAAAAAAAAAAAAAAAAAAAACTGGTTGGGGTTTTGGGTTGGTTGGCCGCATTGGCATGGTTGCCGACTTACAGTGGTGACGGCCGCGCAATTATCGTGTCTATAGGTGAGATTATGTGATGACATCATGAGAACATTTTCGCATTTATTTGGATCTCGTGTTATTTATTTTTGCTCCGTTTGCTTTTTTGTGTGTTACTAATTTCATGCGATGCAGTGAGAAGAAGTCATCGACATTCATTTTAAAATAAATTTAAATTTCTAAAATCCGGTTAATAAACATTTCAGATGAATAGCGGTACTTTTTACCCAAATATAAATGCAATCATACATACATATGTATGCAATTAAATCATCCCTGTAAGAAATGTGGATAGAGAACAACAAAGACGGAAGCTGGTGGATTGTTGGCTGAGTTGGTGCTGGATGCGATCACCTTAAAATAATTCCTGCTAATCTTTCTAAAAAGTCATCACAAAACTTGCTAAATCTGATTGAAAGCACTCTGCTTCGTAGATAACGGTTATGGACCCAAAATCAATGGCTTTAAAACCGAAATGGTATTGTACAGAAGAAAATAAAGTTAGCCAACTTTTCACGAACCTTATTGATAGTTGATTAACCCGTGACTATAAGGGGGGTTTGCACCCCCAAGGCGCATTGGATATATACCTACAGCTTTACTCTTACTATGTACAAAAAATGATCGAAACTGCGCTGCCAAATTTGGAATTTTCTCCAACTCTTTTACTAGCGCATAAAACTGAGCACTGGCCAATTTTTCAACACTGTAAAATATGTTACACAATTAATTTTAATAATATGAAATGTTTTTGCCCTTATTTCTTGCCTTTTGTGCATAAATTATTAATTTTAGCGGCTTACACGATAACAAAACATAACAGCTGTTTCGTTTTATTTTGACAGTTATCGCTTTCATTTTAAGAATTCACATTTGTTACGTTTTAGAGAATTCACATTTGTTACGTTTTCATATGTACATAACAATCAGCTGTTATCGACAAGTTATCGCTAGGGAAACGAATTCGTATTAGGGAATACACGAACAATTGACAGTTTGAAATATCTGTGACTTGCAATCTGAAGGGATTAAAATTTTTTTGGCATTTTTTTAAATTTACATTTTCTTTAAATTATAATGGGTTTACTACACGGGAAACCAGCATTCAGTAAAGAGCTTAACAATAGGTGTAACTAGCCGAAATGTGTGGATTTGTCCTGAGTGGACACGGGCAATACATTCTAACCCAACCTGATTGCTAAATCAAAAGTTGCATAACAGCTACGAAATTTAGCAATCGGGCATGTTCTGCAATTCACTCGGAAATTGCCCGTAATATATGCGAAATAAATTGTAATAATTAGAATGAAAAAAAAAAACATGATGCCGATAACTGTACCGATATCGATAGCGATATAACTATCGATAAATTAATTACAACGGTAACAATACCGATATTGAGTAAAATAAATGCAATTAAATTACTCTGTCTCTGATAGACAGATGATAGTGGGTCTAATCATTGAATTCATATCGACAATAAATTTCTCGATTATGTTGAACTTACTTGCCGACTCGATAAAATACTTTCCGTGGCCCAAAGATGGCAGACAAAAATACAAAAACAAAAATCAATTTGAAGTCCTAGTGAACGTGATGAAGTTGCATACGGACATAGCTAAAGACTTTTCCCAAAGACTACCAGCCGACCTAAATACTTTTTGGGAAGATACTTCCCAGAAATTAAATGCACTCGGCCCACCAATTAAGAACAAAACTGGATGGAAGAAGGTATGAAAAACGGAGACGCGTATATATTATCCGCTACTTAAAATTTTTTGTTAATCGGTTTGGACTGATTTTAAACTTGGCATAGAAAAAAATGCTAAAAAATGCAGAGCAAATTTCCGGAACAGGAGGTGGACGCTTCAGTCAAATAACTTTAAGTTCACTCGAAGAGAATGTCAGTGTAATGCTTTCGCTCAATACATTAGTTGAGGGGTTGAAAGGCATTCAAAGCTTTGGATGCTCACCAACAACGACAATAGTAAAAACTCTGGATGAGAATCATGCAACAACTGCTCTTACCAAGAGACCAATCGTTGCATTTTATTCCCAACCACCAACTCAGACTGAATATTTAACGGATGTTTCCTATATATCACACAAGAAGCATAAAATTAACAAGGAGCAAATATCAATAAAAAAAAAGATGGAGGAAAAGTGGTCAAAAGTGCTAGATACGCTTATGAAGCAACAAAGTGAAAAAGTGCAAGAACAGCCCGAAACAAATAGGTGGCTTAGGAAACTCCATGAAACTGAAAAAGACAAACTCAAGGAAATGAGAAGACATAATGCAGTTATGAAAAAATGTCAAGAAATAAACTTAGTTTCTAGTTTCTAGTTTCTAGCAACTGATGGAATTGGAATTACAGCATATAAATGAGACTTCAATTTTCCTTCTTTATTCTGAATACTTCTTATTGTTTAATGAATTGTTAGGTTTTGTTTTAATGCAGTGAACTATTTTTTCTGTTTTCAAAAATTATGTTTGGCATATACTATATGTAAATAAATCTAAAAAACTATCTCTTATTATATTTGCCTCGTCTTCTGTTGGCATATCATCGAAATCATTGTCATCTTCATTGGAATATATATTATCACTTGTATCCAGGTATGACTCAGGAATGTTATCTTTTAAGGGGTTATATACAAAGTTGGGGCTCAAAAAATCGAAAATATTTTTATTGCATATTCTAAAAGTACATACTTTATAGAATATCATCGCGAAATTTCATCCAGATCGGATCACTAGATTCGAAATTACAGCCGTTCGCAGCGAACTGGGCCCATCCATAATTAACTTAAAACAAAACTTAAAACGCAATTATCTCGGAATGGCATTTTTTGAAAAGTACCGTTGCCGTTCACACGATAACTCAAAAACTTATAAACCGATTATCATATTTTTTTTTTATAATTATTCGTATTTACAATCTTGTGTACTTGAACGATCGTTTTTGAATCCGAAAATTTTCGATTTTTTGCAATAAATTTTTTTTTTAATTTTTAAGCAACAAAAAAATTGACTTTTTGAAAACCATGAATTTTTTTGAGAAAAAAAATTTTTTTTTGGAAGTCGGTTCGTTCAAGTACGCAAGAATACATTTCTCTTCAATAATTATAGTACCTTTTTGATTTCAGTTGAGCGGTTCGGCTTGGAGAGTGTGAACG
Organism: Anomoia purmunda; assembly: GCA_951828415.1. Classification (NCBI taxonomy): domain Eukaryota; kingdom Metazoa; phylum Arthropoda; class Insecta; order Diptera; family Tephritidae; genus Anomoia; species Anomoia purmunda. The sequence goes on from OX639993.1 coordinate 25,529,417, forward strand.
GCAAGGCTCTACAGAAAAAACACGCTTCGGGAGATGGGCTCTAACTCGGAAAATTTTAAATATTTTTTTGAAATTTAACTTGTTTTTTTTTCTTCAATAATACTACCAACAAACTGTCTTTCGCTTTATTGAATAAAATTTACAAAAAACCTTTAAAAAAAATCACGAACTTAGCTCACTTTTTCACCTCAACTTTGTATATAACCCCTTAAATTAAAATGCAAACGGATATTATGCAATGCGCCGCACAAATTAACAATACGTGCTGATTTATCTAGTGCGTAATGAAATTCTCGTTCACTGCAAAAGCAACGAAATATTGATTTTAATAAACCTATTTTGTCTTCTTAACAACAATAAGGCATGATAAGTGTTGAATCTTTTTTTTTTCTGTCGCATATGTTTGTTTCCCTAAACGGAGTTAAGAGCCACGGTTAAAGAGGGTATCCTTTGTCACCTTTATAAAAATTTGTTGAATTAGTAAGCTTGTGTAAGGGATTGTTACTTTTAACTGGGGATTATTATCAACTAGTATTTTATTTGCATTTCCAATATTTGCATATTGTGGTCGCACACCTACTTATGTCGCAAGCGTAAATAAAATAACCATTGGACAACTAATTTTGTAAAACACTTACTATTTTAACGTTCAGATTTGAGAATCCTTTGCGGTTATAATAGAGATGTTTATCTATTGTCGGAACCATTATTTTTTTTTTATATTAGTTCCGTCAACTGTCATTGTCACACCAGAAATTTTTGATATGCTAAAAAAAAAATGTCTTTGCTTCCAATTCTTCGCTTGCAGTCATGTGAATGGAAATCCATTTTGAGCAAAGCCTGTACTCAAGGAAGTTGAACACTTCATCCAATATTCCACAGAATGTCGATTGGGCCACGTTTATATTGAAGTCCTTTCCAATACAATGCTGGTAGTTGACTGTCGTTAAGAAACGTAAGCACGCAGCGGTTTTATTTTGGTGAAAAAGGACAACCTTGCCTTTTGCAATTTTCAAATTGGTTTTCGAATTACCCTAAAATATATATAAATGCTCTTTTATTGATGCGAAAATTTTTGATGAAACTGTAAAATAAAGTTTATATTTTGTTTTAGCTTAAATATTTCGACTCACTTATAATTATTATCCATTTCCAATACGTCTTTTGAACCATTTCTCAAATTTCTGCGCTCCCGATAAATACACATTGATATTTCTCTACCTCTGTAGGTACATATGTAAGTTTGTTCGTTTGTTCGGGATGTAAAAAGTCACTCTAATGTCGCTAAAGAAGTTTCGCTTCAAAAATTTCCTACAGGGTTAATACAAAGGGCATGTACGGTAGCTCATTGCTTGCAGTGGTCATCGCTTCACATTTTATTCCAACGATTTGTTTTTAGATCCACCTTTGCGTATACACGCCTCCATCGTCATTCATGGCACAAACATCAAACGTCAGTGCAGTAAATGAGAGAGATATTTCGTTCATACATAAATACAACACGCCCGCAGGCCTACATGGGGAATGGTGGATAGGGGGCCGACTCATGTAGCTTAATGCTGAGTTGTAAAGTTGTATATTGTGTTTTTTTTTTCTTTTTCAATAAAGTACGCCACCTGATGGGCTCCACCTTCGTTGACCAACGCAGCAATGCCGTTCAATGATGTCATCTCTCGGTGAGTAAAAATGGAATACATTTTGACGCTTGTCTTCGAACTTAAGACGTAAAAAACTTAATTAGGTACATATACATAGTATGTATAAAACAAAATCATTGGAATGAGGAATTATTGCTATTTATTTCATGTAAGTTTCCTTGTAGATGAGAAGGTGCGGCAGGCGCGACAACAGCCTTCAACCCCGGCTAATAGGTAGTATTTCCGGTAAACGCCAAGTTGCGCATGTAAGTGGTTCCATTTTTTTTTTTTGATAATAAACAAAAGTTCTAACATACATACATATGTAAAATTTAATCAATTTTAATTCCAATTATGTGAAAAAATGTAATTGTCGCTGATCTACGTCACGTCAGCAAAAAAAAATTAACTTACAACTCGCGACCAAACTGTCACAGTTTGCGCGAATTAAATTAAATGAATGCGTAGTTTTGCTACTAAAAATATACTTGGCGCTGTAGCGGTGATTTTCCGCCCAATACTCAGTATTTTGCTGAACTAATCAGCTATTTTTGTTGACAGCACTTTGCTCTTGTACATTCTAAATGAATTCGGCGTTGAAGCTATGTAATTGATATGCAACGGTCGTGGGTGATCGTAAATTGCTTTACGACCAAAAATACGTACACAAAATATACAAAAAAACAACCAACTGCCAAATTGAAAATAGTAATTGTTTAAACTGTACTACATTTTGCATACACTGCTTAGCTCGCTAAAAACGTTGCGTCAACGGCATATTAATTGCGCATGCGCGCACGCCGGCGCTTTATTTTTAGTTATCTCTACATATGTATGTACAATCCCAATTTGTGCTGGCCATGTTTCGTCGGACCAGTTATGCTGCGTGCGTATGGAAAAACCCAAAAAACATATTGCATGCAACGGCTGACGTCTGATTGCGGTTTTCCTTAGAATTCAAAGACCGGCCGGTTGTTGTGAGTAAATAATTCGCGGATTGCGGTGAAAAAATTCTCGTTTTGCTAATCGACGGTATTTTACGTGATCTCCATTGCTAAATTATCTTGCCTACTTATGCTAATACAAATTGATTCTGACGATTCACCTTGTAAGACTTTGTTTTAAAATAATTCTTTGCATGATAAGTACAATTTCTTTGAACAATTTTTGTGGAATAAACTTGGGAGTTTGAGAAATGATTTTTATTATCGATTTTACATCTACTTACGTCCTTTTCTAAAGCAAACAAGCAACCAAAATAAAAAAAAAATTAAATACTTGTTTCACCTTCGTTAGTTTCATGTGGGAAATTGCTTTCGATTGAAGATGTGATGTGAAGAGAAGGTTTTCAAGGTCATATTCAAAAAAAATTTCGAAAATACTTTTAACATTTTCTCAACAGCAATATTATAGTCTTTTTTACGATGGTGGCCTATTAGCATTGTAAACATCTTTCATTTCCAACCAAGCCTTTTTAGGTGTTTTGCATAGATTTTTCCCACAAGTTTAATATTTGATTCACATGCAAACTTGTTTTTTTTTTAACATACATAATTTAATTTCGCTGGTCATATTTGATCAAAAATTTAATAAATTCATTTAAATTAGAGATGTATGCGGGACACGAGACTAATTTCAAATTGGCCGTGATAGGTTGGTACGGGAAGGTCTTCCGAAATTTACGGGCGTGACGAGACAAAACATCTTTTCCCGCACTCCCGATAAAATCAATAACTTCCAAAAATTAAAAATATTTTGACGAAAAAGGAGCAGTAAAGCAAAACAGATGCCTATGGTTCAGTATGACGAAATTATAATATGCGAGATAACTAAGTGGCTAGCAGGGACCGTAACTGTTATGACTTTTTTTCAAAAGAGTCAATAAATAATTGTTATTTTTCCACCGATATATTTTCAGTCAAAAATAAAAGTTAAAATTTGACTTTTATTTTTTCAGTCAAATATAAAAGTTAAAATTTGACTTTTATTTTTTCGGTCAAATAAAAAAGTTAATATTTGACTTTAATTTTCTCGGTCAAATAAAAAAGTTAAAATTTGACTTTTATTTTTTCAGTCAAATATAAAAGTTAAAATTTGACTTTTATTTTTTCGGTCAAATATAAAAGTTAAAATTTGACTTTTATTTTTTCGGTCAAATATAAAAGTTAAAATTTTACTTTTATTTTTTCGGTCAAATATAAAAGTTAAAATTTTACTTTTATTTTTCCAGTCAAATAAAAAAGTTAAAATTTGACTTTTATTTTTTCGGTCAAATATAAAAGTTAAAATTTTACTTTTATTTTTCAAGTCAAATAAAAAAGTTAATATTTGACTTTAATTTTTTCAGTCAAAGAAAAAGTTAAAATCTGACTTTTATTTTTTCGATCGAAAATAAAAGTTAAAATTTTATTGTTAATCTATTTGAATGTAACTGTTTAAGATAAAAACATTTTGTTGCTACGTATAAACAAGACATTTGTCATTTGTTGTATAAACTTTAAATTAAAGAAATTAAATTATTGTCTTGGATAAAAGTCTAATTTTAACATTTATATTTGGCCGAAAAAATAAAAGTCTAATTTTAACTTTTATATTTGACCGAAAAAGTAAAAGTCAAATTTTAACTTTTATTTTTGACTAAAAATATATCAGTAAAAAAATAACGGTTAATTGCTGACTTTTTTGTAAGAAGTCAAAAAAATATAAATCATATAGGATTAGCATTCCTTGGCTAACAAGCATCACATTGGTATATAAAAATGTTAAAAAAACAAATTCTTTCCAGCTAACTTTTTAAATTGAAATTTCGAAAATAACTATTATTTTCGATCCCTGGTGGCTAGTGGCTTATTGTCAGATGTGTGAAAATCAGCAATAAAAGTAATCGAAGTAAATATTGGGGTATCTTATTTAAAATTTCGTTTTAAAAATAAAAATTGTGAATATTTAAAAGAATTGACTTTTGCTTATGTTTCCCGCGTAATAAAAAACTGTCAAAAATTATTATTATGTGTTTATATAAGAAAATTTTTTGTGCTAGATTTATCGCCACTTTGCGTTCTTGAGCTCGTCGGCACTGATTTATTTTTGGGTGAAATATTTGAGATGCTTGGATGATTTATTTAATTTCTTTATTTATTTTTTATTTAAAATAAAACTTTAACTCACCTTTGCATATTTTTTGTAATTTACTTACGCCATTATATACTTCCGTCAAATAAATCATGTTGTTAGTGATGAGCAGAATACATTGAAAGCCGATGTATTATTTATGTATGCCAGAGTTGAAGTCGAACGCAATTAAGGGGCCCGCACAGGATGTACAAACTGAGATGATTTTCTTAATTGTATTTTGCGTTGAGGGGGGCCCAAAAAAATCAAATAAATTTTCGGAAAAAGCAAATTTTCCTGTTAAATGTCCGGATGGGCGGGATTGAAACCGAATATTTTGAGATGCAGGTACTTGGCTAAATAAGAGGGAATTCAGATTGATCTGATATTTGGTAAACACTTGCAGTTCTGATGACCATATAATTAAATATAAAATAGCATATTCAATTTTTTTTTTCATAGCCATAGATCCGGAATAGTAATTATTTGACCGTTGAATTTTCCAAAATTCTTCCTAATTTTAATAAGAATTATAAAAGTCTTTCCATATGAGTAAGAAAAATTTTTTAAATCAACAGTAACTGTTATTTGTAGAATTATATATATTTATTATAAAAGTTTTGCTATAATAATTACATATGAGTAAAAATAGTGCTAATAATCTACAGACACTATTAGTTCGAGAATTGTATTATGAAAGTCTTTCCATAATAATTATAAGTAAAAAAACTTTTTTTAAATCCGGAAAGACGGAACTAATCCGAAACCTCTTCGGGCTTACTTCAGGATCGCTTCTGCACTAGGTAAGACCTCCTCGACCTTACTTTCATTTATTGTTTTTAGGCGACAAAACACAGCTGGGCTAAATTCAAACCTCGAAATATTATTAGAAAGAACTTAAAACGAGCTTAAAAGGATGAATTTCATAGTTACGGACTAGTCCTGAACTGATCCCAACAGGTCCCGGAAAAATTACCGAACTAGTTCAAAAGTGTGGCGAAATTATTTCGTACTAGTTCCGACATGGTCATAAAAAGGATCCGACTTTCCAGACTTAAAAAAAGATTTTCTCACTCATAATTATTATGATAATATTTATAATATAATTTTTTGAAGACTTCAACAAATTATCTTACTCAAAATTACTATGAGAAGACTTGTATAATATAAGTTTCAAAATTAAATAATATTTGTCTCGCTGGTATTTATTATGGGCACACTTTTAGAATATAATTCTCAAATTAAAAGTATTTGAGGCTATATTTCTCGATACTATTCGAGAAGCAATTTCTAGCGAATATCGCTTTTTCATGTATAATCTAGAACTTTTCGATAATCACTTTAATTGTATCATAACCCGTATGTGCAGTATCATATGCCTTTTGTTTCTCTTTTCACTAATCGTCTCGATAAATACTCCACATTTCTCGTGAAACCGCGAAACTCAAGATAATATCGAGAACTCGATTTTCCGAGTATCGAAATACTCGAGAATATGTGAGTAAAAGTCGAAAGCCCTTGTTCAAACACTAAAACTGTACTGAACTTCATGGAGAAAAAAAATCTAATAAAGCTAATAATAGTTTGAAGAGTAAATTTGATTTTTTTTTGATTTAATTCAAGGCATACTGGACACGTTGTATCAGTAGAGCAAATACAACGATCGCATGGAATTTATTTTTGCTTTGAGATGCTGAAGTGTCAACAAAAACTCGCACAGAACCCAAGATGCAATAATAAAAAGATGATGTACGTAGTGATAGCTCGTTTTGCTATTCCTCTAGCTGGTTGTGGAGGGAAAAATGGGTAGAAATTAAGGCAGTTTTGAGGGAAAAGAAAGTTCTAATCAACATATTCTTATTTTTAGTAAAATCCTGATAGTATGTGAAAAATAATAAGATAAAATAATTTGTTTTATAGTATTAGTATATTAAGAAGGTAAACATAACTAAAGAGATTGTCCTAAGTTATCTTATTGAGCCCAAATATTATCAGATATACCTATAGAACTTAATATGCAGGAATAAGAGTCTTACTATATTAATGCCTTTAAACACGCTAAGGTTGCTTTTATTAAAAATTATGAAGACATTTAAAAAAATGCATGAAGTAAGTTAAGCAATATTTTTAATATTTTGAAAGAATATAATTATAATTATATATATATTCGATTTTATGTTTTCTAATATAGTAAATATCATATGTAAAATTTCTATTTCATAATAACTGCCGTCCAGTACAACGAACTTTCGGAATAACGACATTTAGGTTGAACGAGTCATTAAAATTATTTCATTCATGTTTCTACATACATATATTACGAACGAAAACGGTTACTATTATGCGATATTACCAAGGCTGTTTATATATTTAATATCGAACAATGTTGCAAAACTTTTGTTACCAAGCGGCGTTTTTTTCATGACAAAAATACACTCGGGTGTTCTATTCCCTGCCGAGGGGCGACCATTATCGGAAATAAGCTTTTTCAATAATTTTTTATGTAATTTTCCTCAGCGGAGATTCGATTAAGAGTTAAAAATCACGTTAGATTTAAAGCACAATTCGAATTTACGAATAAGGAGCACAAAATAAGACAGATTCACAATTGGACGTTGCTGAACTGGGACAGGAACACAAACAAATTAAAACCTGCAATTGAGCTTCTTATTAAGTTTTTTTGTGAAATAAATAAAGACAAAGGTGACTTCTTAAAATAAAAAATAAAAACATATAAAATTAGCAACTCTGCTGCTACTAGCTGTTCAATATGCCTTGGGTTTTATAACAATTTAATTTTGGATTTATGTCAGCTCTCTCTTTCTCTATAATGCTTATGATAAAAATATGGCAGGGTAATTTCATTCAATCATTTTTGTCGCCATGTCAGACATTTGACTTTTGTTGGCATTATGACATCTCCATCGAAATCAAGCTAACAGCCAGCTACAATAAATAATCTATTTTGCAACTGCCTTCTAAAAAATTTCAAACAAAGGGTATACAAAGAAAAAAAAATCAAACATTCAAACAATAAAAAGAAAATATTGAGTAGCACGTTTAAAGGTTGTAAAAATTCTGCACACTTGCGCGCAGGTATTCTATGGGGAAGTTTTTAAACTCCCAACGCTCCATTTTATCAGAAATATTTATGTGGCTAGAAGATAGTGATGTCAACGATGTAAATCTTCCCAAAGTATCATTTATTTGCTCAACGAATTTTTAGTTAAAAGTGCAGTGCCTCCACAAATGTTGTAGTTATAAAAAGCTGTACGGGGCATCCGTGAATTCAGCGTAGTACGAATTTTCCTGAAATCTGCGAAAATGCGTCTCCGAACCTGATTTTCGATAATACTAAGACCCCTTATAAAATAGCAGTAATCCTTATCCCGAAATACCATCTTTTGTACTTTTTTAGTGGCAACCGGGTAACGCCGCTCTTAGTACCTACAAACTATGAAACTTCAAAAATGCCAGTATCCGTCTAAAAAATTTTAGGTGGAACTACTTTCTATTCTTTTATCATAAATAATATTGCCATTGTTTGAATTCAAATAAAAAACTCAATTGTATTGTATTGTATTTCAGAAATCGAATTACATATCTGCATTAATAGAATAAGTGTAGTACTTTCAAAAATTTAAATTTTACTGCAAAAAATTTCGTTATTCGTTTAGGCCGTCCCACGGTTTTAAGCTTGAAAACAAATTTCAAACCGTGCATGGCAATTCAAAGGTTATGGGTTCGTTCACATTAGCTCACATTGAGCAAAAACAAATCTAAATAGCTAAAATAAAAAAATAGCAACAAAATTTTTGCTAAACCCGAAGCGTGGGAGAACTCTAAATATTTTAATAATTAGCAACAGCAACTCAAGCGGATGTATTTCAATATTTCACACTTTTTTGCTCGCCATTTGCTTGTCAAATGCTTAGACATCTAACATTTACTTCCGCTTCAGGTGTGTTGGAATGCGTTTTTTTTTTTTTGTACTAAACACGTATGTAGGCCTGTCTTCATGCGCATTTCCTAAACAAATTAATTTTCTTATATTAGTTATATAAAAATCTACAGCATGTTCAGAAAAAATTAGCTGCCCTCTAAGCGTAACTTTATCTGCCGACGTAGGATGGTGCACATCTGTTGCGTTGATCTGCAGATATATTTCCAGTTAATTTTTTTCTACTAGCGCTTGGTTTTTTTTTTGGAATGCTGTTGGTATAGACTTCTGAAGTCTGCTATTTTTTTTTTGTGCAGTTTGTCGTAAAGTAGCTTTCAATTTCTAAAGTTCACTGATCGATGCGACTGTCATCTGATCTCAGCATTCTCACGGTGGTTGCAAAAAGCATTGATCGCAGTTTTGCCGTTGGGTGTTCCAAGCAGTAGGATGTTGATGTCTTATTTCCTTCCTTGCCTACTTCCTTTATGTTATTAGTGGACATTAGCTAAAGCTAACCAGAGGTGGTTATGCGCAATATGTTAGTGGTACAAACCAGATATCCAGAATAATAATTATTTCACCGTTGAGTGAGAAAAAAGTCATTCTCATTTCGATAAGAATTGTAAAAGTCTTTTTTTAATAATTAGCCTTTTATGGCGCAAGGTCGTTAATTTTATAGATACATTTTTTTTTAAATTAAGTATTTATTTATCTCAAAAAACTATCTAATGCAGTAATGCAACATTGCGTCAATAGTGCTAAATAAATGAGGTTGATTTTAGAAAATATAAATAATTTGTAAAACAGTTATTATGTTTATTATAACATAAACTAATTCCACAATCAGGAAATTTTCACCTCATTCGTTTGTTCATCCAAACTGGCCAGTGTCCGCATTGATATAACCTCGTATCTTTTGGGGGAACGTGTTGAGCTGGTTCTTTCTTCTTCTTATTTTGAATGAGACATTCAACATCACTTTGTAAATGCACTTTGTACGGTTGTGTGTTTTATATTTACATAACGTCTCCGCTATCTGATGCTATCCTTTTCAGCAATTACTCTCTGATATAAAAGCCACGATCTACACATTGCCATGTCTAAGAAATGATCAAAAATTCGTATAAACCAACATTTGGTACGTAGTTTAATTTTGTAGTGACCCATATTAGAGTCTAAAAGTTCGACACCAACCATTAGCCGAGCCGATTATATTCTGCTACAGCTTGACTTGTCTCGTTTTCTTACAACAGGTGTTGGGTGCTTTCCTGCAAAATCTGATGAAAGAGTGACGACTTTATTATCTCTCCCAGCGATCAAAGCTATATCAACTCCATTGCAATTACCGACGTATTCTATTCACGTTTCTCGCGGTTCTAAGCAATCAGGAACTGTACACATAACGGGTTTTTCAATAGGGACGCTACAAAAGTAGACCGATAGTGACAGCAAACCAAGCCATATTTTTTCCGCTCTTTTGACATTTCTCTTCAGCAAGGTTTGCCATTTCATCATGGAAAAACATACGATCCAACAACGAGTCGAAATTATTAAAACTTACTACCGAAATTCGGAATCAATGGCCTCAACTTTAAGAGCGCTACGCCCAATTTATGGTCGTCGTCATTTCTGGCTGAATGGCTTCGTCAATAAGCAAAATATGCGTTATGCGTTGGACAGGCAGCAATCCACACGTACTCCATGAGTCAACTTTGCATCCCGAAAAAATTACGGGTTGGTGCGGTTTATGGGACGGCGGCGTCATTGGGCCGTACTTCTTCCATGATGATCAAGACCGGCACGTTACTGTGAATGGGAATCGCTACCGCTCAATGATAACCGAATATCTTTGGCCCGAATTGGATGATATGGACTTGGAGAATATGTGGTTCCAACAGGACGGCGCCACAAGCCACACAGCGAATGTGACAATCGATTTATTGAAAACCAAGTTTGGTGAACGCGCTATCTCACGAAATGGCCCAGTCAATTGGCCACCTCGGTCGTGCGATTTGACGCCGCTAGACTATTTCCTGTGGGGCTACGTCAAGTCTATGGTCTATGCCAACAAGCCAGCGACGATTGATGAACTGCGAACGAATGTCGAATGTGAAATTGCAGCAGTATCGGCCGATTTATGCTTGAAAAGCGTCGAAAATTGGGTTCAGCGTCTGGACTTCTGCAAGCGTGCCCGTGGTGCCCATGCAAAAGAAATCGAGTTCCATACATAATGGCATCGAATGTCCTTTCACAGGAATAAAGAATTTAATTCATATCCCAAACGGTTTTTGTTTTATTTAAAAAAAAACTTTTGTAGCGTTCCTATTGAAAAACCCGTGGAAGCAAACATAGGGTTGTGAAAATCATACGCAAATCATGCGATACTGAGCTCACGTGCTTTTTACCTTCTCTGAAAAAAGATGACTCCAGACTCTTAGTGTGGTTATTGACAAGTCATTTCCTCTTGGTGGCGCATACCGCTAAATTAGGACTGGTAAGGGATAAAAGATACAGGATGAAATGGTGGAACATATTATATGTGAATGTCCAGCATTGGACAGACGACGTTTCCGGATAAGGGCTGCGTGATCTGCAGTCGGCCGCCGACAAAGGGCCAAAGAGCCTACTTCAGTTCGCCAAGTGGACAGCGTTGTTCCTCGACATCGCCATTGGCTCATAAGACAAGGGTTTTCATCGGTCATGCATTTGCTGGTAACACAAAGGACCTACTTGGTCTAAGTGAGACCTTTCGTTGGGCCAGCCAGCTTAACGTAGCTTAACCTACTGCTCACAAAAAAGTTCTTGATTTGATGTGGTAATTGTGCATAACTTGCATTAGCGAAACTAAACACTTGGGAAACGTATGCTATTGTTTGTTTGCGTTCTCTAGCTGAAAACCCTTAAGATAGAGTTGGGTACAACGCGTGATTTTTTACGTTTCACCACTTTTCACCACAGAACGTGAGTGATTTCCATAAAAAAAACAAAAATTATTTGCGTGACCGTGCGTACCCGTGCGTGACTATTATTTTTACGTACGTTTACATGCGTGAACTAGATTTTTGTGTTAATCACGAGATTTTTATTTGTAGATATGCATGCACATACAAATCTAGTGGCACTTTTTGTAGTAATTGTTTTATTAGTAGTTCGGGAATCAACAAAAATGTAATGGAAAAATTGCTTGGGTTTTTATACTTTTTAACAACTGTTGGATGTCTTGTAAGTTCCCAAAAAAAAACATGAGTACGTTGTGTGCTACAAAAAAATAATTTCTGACAGCTTGCAGTTGGAAATACTTCTTGTAGTTGATAAAGCCAAAATTTCCTGACTAGACAACTATTCAATAAGCGGGATAGGTTGTAATAATTATCGAAAAACAGCCGGTTTGATTCTGATTGATAGACACATCATGGACAAGGCTGACCACATTAAATGATTCCCCTAAATCAGTGTCGTTGGCTGCGCAGACATTTTCCTGTCTACTATACAGTTCAAATTTATAAACATACCCGGATACACCACATTTAAAAAACAGTTTGAATCTCCATTTATGGCGTTTATCTGGTAAATACTTTTTCAAGGCACTTCGAGCATGAAATGGAACTTTTTTGAAGTTGTGGTTGAGTACAGTCGATCAGAATCAACATGATCATGTACTAAGGTCGTTGAAGTGTAATAACTGTCTGAGTAATTCGAATCGTTTAGACGATATTATGTTTGTCATTAATTAAGTTAAGGCTTTTCGATTTCCATGTCTTATCACTTCTAGGCGCACGATAAGATGTCATTGGGGCTGTTGCGGAACTAGTGCTAGGATAAACGGAGATCAGACTTGGATCCGTAGCAGTACTAATGTTCTGAGCATTTGTGGATGTATTTTCCATGTCAGATTGCACCTCTAGGTCCTCATCAGAGCATTCGTGCTCAGTCGGCTCGAAATTATACATCGGATCGGCTACATCGTTCTCGTCAGAAAAACCCAGACCATCGTCGCTATCCTCCAAATCTTGTAGTTTCTTTTCACTCTTTGACTTTTACTATTTGCTCTTATAATATTTATGTCTCTGGTACAAACGTACATACATTAGTTTTTTATATGTATCTGTTAACATCATAGACGCTCTCTTTGCTTGCTGTGATGCAGTCATCGGTGCTTGGCAAAACATCATTGAATTTGCCATAAAAAAAATGTCACACTTAATTTAAAAGAAAAAAAAACCTACACCATGGCGTCATTGAAATCTACAGGACTTTGAAGTAATTTCACTACGTTAATTGCCAAGCGATTGCGCAACAACTTCAAACCCCTACCTTGCCACACTTGTTACAACACCAAATTACTTACAACCTTAGTTCGGTAGAGGGGAAAAAAAGTTGAGGCAGTTGGCGTAATATAACAGCACAGCAGGTGCTAATATCACCAAACATATTGTCGCTGAGATCAGTTGCGTATTACAGAAAGGCAGACGATTTGCCACAGATTACATATCTGCCATGCGATAGAAATTTACTTACGACTTAACACCCACGTCCACTCTTCTTGTCTGAGGGACAAATATTTTTTATCATATTGTTTTCTTTTTTTTTTTGTGCGCAAAAATTGTCGCTCGCCATCGATGGCCTGCTGCCTGTAGTCTGTAACCGACTGCCTGTTATCGAATACCTACCTGTTGTTGCTTGTTGCTGTGGCATCATCTTCACCGGCTGTGCCAATTTTCAAAATCAATCACACACAAACACCCGCCTATGAATTGTGCAAAAAAAAAAAAATACTTACAAACTATTTCCATACATGTGTGATATATACATACATATATATATACAACTTTATATAAACCCATCCCATGAGTTTGTGTATTGAAAGTATACCTACCTTCTACTCGAATGTCTTTTGTCACCACACACACACACACACACAAACATACATAGATAGTATATATATGTTTGCTTGTGTGTAAATTTTGAATTATGATGAAGCACGAAAGGTTAATAACTTGTGTAATATGATAGTCATAATGAGGTAGACGACCGTTCTTGATGGCAACAATAAACAGCTGATACTCATACATAGTGGGTAGAGATGTGCCAAAAATGGTAAAGCAATCAAAAATGTTTATAAAATATATACAATATAAGTGGAATTTTTTAGTTTTTAATTTATTTTTCTCACAGCAAAATAGTTTATGAAAAAATATTGGGTTGATTAAAAAATCCATTATTTGTGCATTAAATTGTAGGTTCTATTTAGCATAGTTAGAATGATCGGATTTAAGTAAAAAAAATGTACCGATTTGTACGATAACTAAAGGTCATTTTGAAGGTAATTTCATAAAACCACTTTCATAGAAACCTTAGCCACCATTTGGTAAAAAAACTGGGACAGTCGATACTCACAAGCTTCTCCTGAGGCGAATTTTTCAGCAGGAAAATTATTTACCATAGACGAGAACAGGCGTTAATCGCTTGGTGCTGCCAGGTCCAAACTATAAGCTGGATGCATAAGAACCTCCTAAACAAGCTCTCGGAGCTTCTGGCGAGTCACTATCGATGTGCGTGGCGTGGTGTTGTCCTGATGGAACACAATTCCTCTACTATTGGCCAAAGCTGATCGCTTCTGGGCTACTGATTGCTTCCGACTTTCCAATCGTTGACAGTACGGGTCGGAATTAAGAGTTTGGCTTCAGGACAGCAACTCAGAGTAGTTGCCAATCTCACCAAGCATGAGACAAAATCTTTCTGACTGTCAATTCTAGCTTGGTCATCGTGTGCGTCGGCTCTCGGCGATTCGATTACGACCTCTTTCACTTGGCGTTGTCGTGAGTGACCGACTTTTCATCACCAGCAACCATCCGCTTCAGAAATGGAACGATTTTGTTGCGATTCGGCAGCAATTCGCAGATGGACCCATACATCGAGCTTCTTTTTACATCCATTATTTTATCGATATTTTCTACAATTGACTTTCCGGAGCGTGGCGCATCTTTGATATCAAAATTTTAGGAGCGGAATCAACGAAACCGAAATTGCGCGTGGTTGGCTGTTATAATATCAGAACCATAAAAACTATAAAATATTTTTATTTTTTTTGATAAGCCTGATGGTTACTTTTGAATTTTTAATTGTTTTCGTTTCCCTTGAATATAAAACTTTTCGATCATAATAAATGTAAACAAATTTCTCGGCAGTGATAGTTATAGCAACAAAACCAATAATACGATTTATGTTTTATGAACTAAAAAATAAAAATCCGAAAATATCGCTCAAATGTGGTTGGGAAAATTTATATCGAAGAATAACGATTATTTTTGATCGAAAAAAATAAAAATCACAAGTTATCGATCACATTTTATCGGAAAATTTTTATAAAAATAACGATAAAACTTCAGCGAAAAAATAAAAATTACAAAATATCGATGAGATGTGATCGAAAAAATAAAAACCACAAAAAAAAATTATTTGAAAAAATCTTATAAATAAAGATATGATTAGATTTGCATAGAATATTCGATGTATTCGAGCTTTGTTTTGAACGAATTCTTCACAATGATTCTTTCATCTTAAAAAATCACAATAACGATTATTTTCAGTCCCTGGGCTGATGTCTTTTCATCAGCCATGCGCACATAAGAATGCAGTGCTTAACGTAAACTCACAAATCTGAGTTGAATTTAAAATAATTAATAAATTTAAACTTTCCACTTCTTCTATTGTCTTCTAGATTTTTGCAACAATTTGATCAGCTTTGCTTCACTGTAAATCTGTACGTTTGATTAAATTTTTCTTGTCAATATTTTAGTCGTATGCCTTTTATGGCGTCTTTTTTTTGTTGCTTTTTTGCTTTTTTGCCTCTTGTCATCCATCCATCCATCCATTCACATCCAACAACAGCAACTCTTACGAGTATTCATCTGCAATATCTTTGACATCTTTTCTGTATCAAATTACGGCTGGATCAACGGCAGTTCCGGCCAGTCTATTTGTACTTGGCACTTAACGTTTGTCGCTTAATGCTTACCGGCGTTTTATTCATTCATAAACTTGGAAGCCACGTTATCAATAAATATAAAATATGGAGGCAATAGAAAAACTCAGTACCCGGTTATATAGTAAATATAAAATATATATGTATATTGATATAAAATAAAATAGATTGAAGAGCTTAGCATATAAGTAACTTGTGTAAGAGGTATACATTGAGTATAGAGTAGACAAAAGAAAATGAGTTCCATCGTCTCGTACATTATATATTTTTATGCACTCACATATTTATAGTCAAGACTATGTATGTTTGCTTGCATGTGCCGGTAGGTGTGATTTTTTATCTTGACAAAGAGGTGGTCGCATTTTTTTGCTACAATATGTAACATATGGCTCTTGTGTTGAAGCTTACTTTTTGTGATACATAGTGTAAAAACCTTTTTATAACAATAATCTCAATTATATTGCTACAATAATAATATTATTGGGGATTTCGTAAGCTCTGTTGTGTTTATTAAACTTTATCATTAAAAAAAAAACATCTTTGATTGGGTCAGACTGAATTTGACTGGAATATTCAGAATGTGATTTTGAGGCCAATAAATTTTGTAAGTTTTACTACCACTATCACGATGACTACTACTGCTACTCCACTACATTACTATTACTACTACTACTACTATTACTACTACTACTACTGCTACTACTACTACTACTACTACTACTACTGCTACTACTACTAATTACTACTACTGTTCTCACTAATGCTACTACTATTTTACTAATTTCTACTACTGTTTTTAATAATGCTCTACTAATTACTATTACTATTTTAACTACTATTTTTCCTAATCTTACTTCGAATTACTACTGCGGTTTTGAATAATTTCTACTACTATTTTCACTAATTCTACTACTAATTGCTGCTACTGTTTTTACTAATTTCAACTACTATTTTTATTAATGTTACTTTTAATTATACCTGCTGTTTTGAATAATTTCTACTACTATTTTTACTAACTTTTTGCTAATGCTACTACTATTTTTACTAATTTCTACTACAATTTTTACTAATTTCTACTATTATTTCTACTAATGCTACTACTGTTTTTACTAATTTCTACTACTATTTTTACTAACTTTTTGCTAATGCTACTACTATTTTTACTAATTTCTACTACAATTTTTACTAATTTCTACTATTATTTCTACTAATGCTATTTCTAATTATTCCAGCTATTTTGAATAATATCTACTACTATTTTTACTAATGCTCCACTAATAACTGTTACTATTTTAACTAATTTAAATACTATTTTTACTAATTCTACTACTAATTGCTATAACTAGTTTAACTAAATTCTACTACTATTTTTTACTAATGCTACTTCTAATTATTCCTGCTGTTTTGAATAATTTCTGCTACTATTTTTTACTAATGCTACTACTGTTTTTACTCATACTACTTCTCATTACTCCTGGTATTTTTCATAATTTCTGCTACAATTTTTACTAATTCTACTAATTATTGCTACTACTATTTTAACCAATTTCTACTACTATTTTGACTAATGCTACTTCTAATAACTCCTGCTGTTTTGAATAATTTCAGTTACTATTTTCACTAATGCTAATAGTAATTACTACTAAATTTTTACCAATTTCTACTACGTTTTTTACTAATCCTATAACTTTAAAAAGTAAAACAGATTTCTTGTTAAACTATCTTCCGTATTTAACTCTCAATCTCTTTGTAGAATCGGTACAGAAATTTTATTTCTAAATATAATTTTTTTAACAAGTGGCAGTTCTCTGTGAGTATACTCTATATGTAGATCCAGGTTATAGCTAGATATGCGTAAAATTCTTAGAAAATCCAAAAGGTAACAACATACTCACAAACTCGATCACACACACACACGCCCAAGATTTCACATTTATAATATTACTTAGTTGGATAAATAGTATTTGCATGAAATATAAGTAGCTTATATAATTGAAAAATTAAAATACTTTTATTTATTTAAATAAAACTAAAATAAGTAAACATAAATTAGTAGGGACTTAACGTACCACACTCAGTTTCTAAAAATCAGATTTTTAGGTTCTTCTCTCATTAATCAAATTTGAACGAAACTTGCTCAATGAATATTTTGAATATTTTGACCATTTGTGAAATTAAAATTTTTCAAGCAAAATTTTTTAGGACAATTTGAGTTGCGTATCACTTTTTGTAATTTTCGTACTATAAAGTGCAAATTGCAAGTGACTAGAAATTACCGTTGATTTTTGTTTTCATTTTTTTGGCTGCGCATTTTCTTCCATATAAAAATAATGTTCGTTCATGCGTTATATGAAAGAAAATAGCCAACACTGGCAGCAAAAAAAAAAAAGTTATCAAAATTCAATCCGAATTTTTAGTCACTTGTAACTTGCATTTTATTGGGGTAAAACTGAATGCGCTGCATACGGGAAAATTTTCTAAAAATTCTGAGTAAAAGGGATAAAAATTTGATGACAAATTTTTTGAAATGTACTGAATTTTTTACGAAGTTTTAAACTTTCATTTATATGGTTTATATTATATAATGAGACATATTTAGAAAAATTATTAAAAATAATTTAGTAAACAGAAGTGGCAACTAGTACTATTTATATTGCTCTAAGTTGGGCAAAACCACGCCCATTTGCCAACATTTTTGATTCAATGTGTTTTCTTCTTCAAAACAAATTTGAGCAAATTAACTTTTGCAGTTACTGAAATATCGAATTTATCTCATTTACACAAAACACCGTCATGCGGGCGTCAATTAACGTAGGTTGCTATTGAAAATGAATCAAATAGGATAATAATCACGCCTCCGTAACGGTGTTATGCGGTCTAGATAAAAAATTTGTAACAAGTTCTGTTGAGATATCTCAATGTTTTTTGAGTTAACCAATTCACATTTTTCGAATGTTACTGCAGTCCTATCGGTTTCAGTGGTAGAAGAAAATATCAATTGAGAGTTAAGGTTTTGAGAGGGGAAAAAGCTATGAACATCAAAAAGTCCTCTTCAAAACAAACTAGGCCATTGACTCACCTGATAAAATATACCAGATATTCGCTATCCAATTTTAATATTCCGTTGCACAAAATTTTTGTTTAGCGGATTTAAATGAACTAATATTTAACATTTTAAACAAGCGTAAAAAAAGGAAATCATACAGCGCAAAGTGGTTAGCCCCTTTAGCGATTTCAGTATTTATGTTTATGGTTGGAAAAGAAAATTAAAATAATAATAACAACAATAATAGCTGCACAGTTAGTTTTTATCATGACAGAAATGCCCTCGGCGATTCGCCGCCGTCTGCACGTAAGAAAGATATAACACCATTTGCTCGCACATTTAGTACCTACGTGTACCTGCACACGCCCATAAATGCATATATTATTCATATGTATAGTACTAAATAAGCATAGCACGAATTTTTTTTTTGCATTATGTGACACAATATGAGACTCTGACCTTACTTTTGTACAAGAGCAAGGTTTATGCCCTAAGTGGCATCTTGTTCCCCCCTCCCCGCTGGGCCCGTTTTCATTCGACACGAACTAGCAACATGTTGATATTTCACTCATAATTTTACATTAGCGCCAAATCTAAATGAGTTATAATTTTGTCCATGTTAAAAACTGCTCTAATGAAAATCGCGCACTAGAGTTGCCTTGTCGCCACCCGATATTTTTTTGATGTCAACTTTTTTTTAAATGCGCTACACACGAACAGAGTTAATTTGCATTAGTAAGCGGTAATGCGCATTTAGATTTCACCACAACAGATGACTACCTTGTGCATTTAGACCAGTTTGGTTCGGCAAAACCAAATACACGCAAACAAGAAAGTGTTGTTGTACTGTTCTAAATGCACTAAACCTTCGTACATTTACGGCAAGCTATGGTACATTTGATTGATTTTGAACTCACATTAATAGCAGATTAATTCCTGTGTTAATGCAAATTAAGTAAGGATTTATTTTGATATTTCATTTAAACGGCCAACACCGATTGTTTCGTGTAGTAAAAAAAAATTAAGTACTAAGTTTAATCACGAACAATAAATAACCATATATAATTCTCACAAAATCACACTCAAATGAAAAGTTGGCCTTCATTAAAACTAGGGTTTGAAAAGAAAACTTCATAAATCTTTGGCTCTTTGGATTCTTCAGGATATTAGCTATCGAAAAAATCCCCTCAACTCGAGCTGACGATGTCAGTGGTGTGCTCATTTGCACAATAAATAACATCACTAGATTTATCAACAAATCGCAATTGTTTTTGAGAAGCCACAAGACCTAGTTTCTAGGAGAATTAGGGTATCAATGAGGCGCCCCAAGCGCTAATTGGGTCTTAGGCGGTGGCCTAGGCGGGGTGACCAACCAATCAATCAAGATAAAGGTATCATTTGTAAGAAAAGTGGTTGCGAATGCGAGTGCGAATATAAACAAGAATTTCAGAATATAATACGAATGACAGAAGTTGTAAAAGAGTAAAATGATGCATAAGTTTGTAAACAAATCGCAAATATTACCTAAAAGTGTGTGAAGTCAATTTGTGGTATGCTAAAAATTTACAATGAAATACAGCACTAATTGTCACTAGATGGCAAAGTATTATTTAAAATATTTTCGAAAGTAAGATATTTTGAGTAACAGAATTAATTACTACTACTACTGCTACTACCACTAACTACTACTACTACTTATTATTAAAACTAATTCAACTACTAGTTACTAAAAGCAGGGACCGTAACTGTTATGACTTTTTTTCAAAAGAGTCAATAAATAATTGTTATTTTTCCACCGATATATTTTCAGTCAAAAATAAAAGTTATAATTTGACTTTTATTTTTTCGGTCAAATATAAAAGTTAAAATTTTACTTTTATTTTTCCAGTCAAATAAAAAAGTTAATATTTGACTTTAATTTTTTCAGTCAAAGAAAAAAGTTAAAATCTGACTTTTATTTTTTCGATCGAAAATAAAAGTTAAAATTTTATTGCTAATCTATTTGAATGTAACTGTTTAAGATAAAAACAATTTATTGCTACGTAGAAGCAAGACATTTGTCATTTGTTGTATAACTTAAACCTTAAATTAAAGAAATTAAATTATTGTCTAGGAATATATTTACAGAAGACGGAAAATTGCAATTAAAAGGAAGTGAGTTTTTTACTTTGATTTTTTTTTATTAAAACATATTGTATTGTATTATGTAAACTGATATTTTTGACCGAAAAATAAAAGCCAAATTTTAACTTTTATATTTGACCGAAAAAATAAAAGTCAAATTTTAACTTTTATATTTGACCGAAAAAATAAAAGTGAAATTCTAACTTTTATATTTGACCGAAAAAATAAAAGTCAAATTTTAACTTTTATTTTTGACTAAAAATATATCAGTAAAAAAATAACGGTTAATTGCTGACTTTTTTGTAAGAAGTCAAAAAAATATAAATCATATAGGATTAGCATTCCTTGGCTAACAAGCATCACATTGGTATAAATTGAAATTTCGAAAATAACTATTATTTTCGATCCCTGACTAAAAGTAATACTTCAATTAACCATAAACTACTACTATTTTTACCAATTTTTACTACTTTTTTTACTAACGCTACAGCTACTTTTATTAATTTCTTATTTTATGTTTATCGATGCCATAAATTATAACTAGTACTATTTTTACAAATTTCTACTACTATTTTTATGAATGCTACTACTAATTTCTACTATTATTTTTACTAATGCCACTACTAATTACTACTGCTATTTATATAAATGATAATGCTACTACTAACTACTACTTTTATTTTTACTAATTTGTACTACTATTTTTTAGTTTTGCTACAACTAATTACTACTACTATTTTGACTAATTTCTGCTACTATTTTTACTAATGCTACTACAAATCATTACTAAAACTTTTACTGATTTCTTGTTGTATATTTATTGATGCTATAAATGATTTCTACTACTATTTTTTAGTTTTTCTACAACTAATTACCACTACTATTTTTACTCATTTCTACTACTGTTTACTGCTACTTTTTTCACTAACTCTAAGTACTACTAACCTCTGCTACTATTATTACTATAACAACTATTAATACTACTAATTAATGCTAACGAATACAACCACTACTACTCCCATAATTAACTTTCTATGAAGCCAAAAAGTAAGTTCTACTTCTTACTCGCGTTTTTAGGTGCACGAGTGTTTTTTTCTTTTCAAATAGCTAGACAATTTTAATCTATGTTCCTTTATTTCAATTCATTTTCTGTAAAGAAAAACTCAACAACAACTGTTAAAAAAGAAGAGAAAAAAATAATAAGTATGGTGGGAAATTGAACGAAATGTACGGCGCCATTGTCTCCTTCTTAGTTTTTCTCTTAAAGGAAATCGAACACAAGATTATCTCAAGTTGCACACTTTGCCTTAACTCCTCCATTTGCTCAGAAGTTTGTACTTTTGGTTAACCCAAATAATATGCACCAATGGGTAGCTTAGTAAATAAAACCTTATTGTAAAAGAGTAAAAATGTTACGTATTCTTTCAGATAACTTGTATTCTAATACTTGCTGTCGGATCAATGGCATCCAAAAGAAAACCGCTCCCTATCTAAACTTTTACTGCCGAAAATTCTACATTAACTATTTATAGCAGGAAATTAGTTGTATATATATATATATATATATATATATACATATATATATACATTCAAATACATACATATTGTACATATACAAATTCTTGCCTGTCGAAGTGTGCGGATAGGAATAGCAAAGAAAGGAAGGTTAATAAAACCATTTGTTTTATTCACGTATTAAATAAGCAAGCACGCGTAACATAAAACGTGACTGAGTAGCTTGAAGTTTTGAGAGGGGGAAAAACGTGAAATTAAATAATAAAAAAAAAACGCCTTTAGCTGGTTAGGTGGAAGATGAGCGAAGTAAACTAAAATATTATGCTAGCTTAAAAATTAAATATTAAATACATACCTTTTTTTTTGTTAGCTGTTTGCTCGAGCTATGATATGACCTCCAAAGATGAAAGTAGTAAGTTGCCTGAAGAGTTGAGGTAAGAATCTTTCAAATTTCTGCGGTAACAATATTGCAAGAAAATAGTACTCTCTTTTTTCGACAAACGTCAATATATAAAGTACATACGCATTTGTTGTCTCTTAATTGATACTCTGAAGAATTAGAGTCAATATTATACGTCCTTTGTATTTTACAATTTTAAAATACACAAATTTTGGTGCTTAAGTTGACACTATAAAAGCAAATGATCCGTTTACTAAACATATGAATTGATATTAAAATTTGTCGTTATACCACCATAAGTATGCGGGTACAAGTTTGAAGGCTATTTTGAAGAATCTATTGCATAGAATTGAAATCGAAATGTCATGACTATTAGATCTCAGAGATTGTTGCCAAAATTGAATTGTTGTTCTATATGTAAGATTGCCTTAATGATGCATCTTAGCTTCCAGACCTCTACTGAATTATAATCAAGTTTTTTTTTTTGTTCCAATATTACTTATTGAATCTTTCTTACGAAACTAATAATAATTGTTCAAATCTTAAAAAAATTAAAAAATTTAGATTTTTCTTGCCAGTGCTTGGAGTTCGCTTATTTTTTAGAATTTATGACAGTTTTTAGATAAAGATTTCAAAAAAGTTTGGTTGAGAATGGAAATATACAGTGTGTGTATTATTATGTTTGGTGTGGGATAATGGGACATTGAATGCGCTAAGGATAAGTTAATATATTTCTAATGCACTTTTCTCCAGCCGTGCATAACCTCTGTGAAGTAGTAGGCTTCGACCTCGTTCGTTATGGTGTTCGTGGAGTTTCTGTAGTTATTTTGACACGGTGCTTTAACTTCATCGATAACCGTTGACATGAATAGCTTCTTGTGAAAGTTGGCATCTCTAACGCACCACTGGGATCCATGAATCCATGAACTTTAACTGCAGTTTTTGGGATTTTTCTGTATTTCATGGCGCCACATTTTAATTTCATACATCGAGATCGGGTTGAGCATCGTTTTATATATTCGAAATTTACATTCAAAGAATGAAGGAGATTTTGGGACCATTATCCAATTTAATTCGCCGAATAAAAATTTTATGATTGCAACTTTCGCTCCAATGTGTTTATTCCACGCAAGTCTTTTATCCAATTGGCTGCCAATATACTTAATGGTGTCGTCTCGTTAGGTTGGCAGGTCTAATGACTGAAGCAAATGCAGTACAGGGCCTAGAACACTGCCTTGTATTGATTTTGCAAGGTAGAGGTATGAATACAATATGATAAACTTGTTCCACTATTCTGTGTGGTTTGCTTGGAATCGAAACTGATGGTGGGGAATTAAGTTATGCTTTTCAAATAACTTTAATAGTATAGGTACTATACTAATCGGTCTATATGATGAGACCTGGCAGAGCACTTTGCCAGATTTGACAACCATGGTTTACTGAGATAATTTTTACACTTTGGTAAAGGTAAAGTAACCATTTTGACGAATCGCATTAAAAAAGTGCATAACATTAGCAAAGCTTTATTGGGAATTTCTTTTACCATTTTTGGAATTATCTTATTCCTTCCGGTGTCTTCTTTACCTTGAATTCATTTATCAAGAATGATAGAATACAAGATTGCGCTGATTGATTGATGATTCAGAGAGCAACTTGGTTGTGACGTCACACCAGATTTACCGGTGGGGAGAAATGAGAGAAAACACGTTCGTATACATGCTAGAAAGAGTACACAATAATATTGTTAAATACCTTGGAAAGAATACACACGATGACGAAAATAAAATCACACAGGGTTGTTGTAAACAAAATCTGTTGTGACGTAGAAATTTTGCCAAAACTTTCAAGAGAGGGTTAGCGGTACCAACATCTGTATACTTTTCACCATGTTAATTTCTGACGTTGGTAGCATTTTTTAATTTGAATTTGAGAGGCCGAGCTGCTTTAGTAGTTGCAAAAAAAAAATGGCAGTATAGGTGATGATTTTCGTAAGAGTGAGATAGTTGATGCAATGGGAAGAAATATATGAAACAGAAGAGAATATAAAGTAAGAACTCAAAAAATTATATTCTTTTGGTTTCTTAACATTCACATCGCGAGTGAGAATCAAACTAGTCACTAACATGTAATAAGTGGCTTAAATTTGACATCTGGATAATATTTTATTTGTATATCACTCTATGACTGGAAAACGGGTAAAGAAAACTGCATTAAGTAGTCTATGATTGGGGACTGAATTCCCTATGTGGACATTATTTTTGTCACAACAGCTTCAGAGGTTTTTCAAAACTTCCTTAGTAAATGCGAACCACTTCAAGATACCAAGATATTATTGTGCTATAGTCTCTGCCTTCTTTATTGTATTTCTCTGTATTTTACCACCGTTGGGCTCTTCAGGAAAACAAAGAAAAGGAATTGGAGTAAGAATGTGAAAATAGAAAAGCTACCTAAAAAAACTTGCATCTAAAGAAGTAAGAAATATTTACTATTTTTCGCAAATGAGCCTTAACGCAAAATAGTCCAAACTTCATGTTTTGCAACTGTTTCTGAAATGAAAAAAATTATTTCGAAAACTCTAACCCCTCTCTCCATCTATTTCGTACTCAAATGATATTCTAAAATTTATTACAGGCAAAATAAACTAAGTACATATATACATATTTTTTGTGAATAAAGCGGGAACTCCATAGAGTGGGTATACAGTGATGTACAACATTCTACATACATCCCCCATTTCTGTTGGTTTGATAGTCGGCAAGATTTATTCAAAAATGTGTTGATACGATTTTATTTGAAATCGTTTCTTTAACATAAAATAGCAAAGTTATGGCGAAAAGTCGCAAACCAGTTACTATATTTACTATTTCTACTACTATTTTTACTAATTGTACTACCAATTACCACTACTATTTTTTACTAATTCCTACTAATTCTACTACTAAGTACTTTTATTTTTACTGATTCTACTACTAATTACAACTATTTTTATTAATTCTACTACTAATCACTACTATTATTTTTACTAATTTTTCTACTAATCACTACTACTATTTTTACTGATTTATGTTACTATTTTTTAAGATTCTTCTACAAATTACTACTATTTTTACTAATTTCTACTACTGTTTTTAATAATTCTACTACTATTTTTTAATAATTCCTAGCAGTATTTTTACTAATTCTACTACTAATTACTACTATTTTTACGAATTTCTACTGCTATTTTTATTAATTCTACTATTTTTTAATAATTCCTAGCCGTATTTTTATTAATTCTTCTACTAAGTACGTTTAGTTTTACTAATTCTACTACTAATTACTACTATTTTTACTAATTTCTACTACTATTTTTATTAATTCTGCTACTAATTACTACTACCATTTTTTACTAATTCCTAGCACTATTTTTACTAATTTCTACTACTATTTTTACTAATGCTTATACTAGGTACTAGTAACCACTATCACTTCTACTACTGCAACCACAAATATCACTACTACTACTAGATCGTAGGCTACAAAGCATTAACATGGCGTTTCGTTGGACTTTCAAACCAACGAAAATTGTCTATCACTGTACGTGTGCGCGCCTTTGACAGATAGGTTGAATGCCACAATTTCTTGTTACCCAAAAATTTGCTTGACTCTCTAATTTCTTGCATAAATTGACAATTGAAGCGAACGGAAACATACGCTTACTATGGAGTGCCAGTTTAGTTTTAGCATCCGCATATCTTCGCTTTATCAAGCGTTTTGTATTACTATTTTTTTCGTAACAATAATTTTACTTCTCACACAAACAGTTTCGCCTCACTTCTTAAGTACATGGTGTAAGATTTTTGCGGTCGTATTTGCCTAGTTTTTTTTTTTTTAGAAATTTTACAAAGTTATAGAATTGAGTTTACAAAAGTGAAACTTTGAGATTTGCAACTCCCTCAAATGCTCTCCAATATAACAATGGCTTAGGCGTCCAGCGTTTGTATAGTGAAAACCGCCAGCGTTTCGTCGGCGTACAAGAACCTTTAATTAACGCTTTTGTGTGGCACGGAATTAAAGGATGCGGCATTCGGGTTTTGCTATTTTTCTTTTATGGGATTCACTATTTTTTTTTCTCTGGCATTTACCAGTAAGCGACGTAACATGATTTCTTCCTACACTTTCTCTCTAATTTACGCCGGCTTTACTTTTAACTGTTCAAGTGTTTGTGTAAAGTATTTCCCAGTAGCAAAAGATAATAGCCGGTAAATTAGTTGGCACGAGCTAATGGGAGGGGTTTACTGGTGAACTCATCGCCGAATGTTAGCACGGCGATGCCCTAGGAAAATTAGATTTTTTTTGTATCATTTGCTTACCTTCAGTTTAATTTCTTATCCAATATGATTCGTAGATATTTGATCTCTTCTTTTACTACTAAGTCATCTCCCCCATTCTCTCTAATTTACGCCGGCTTTATTTTTAACTTTTCAAGTGTTTGTGTAAAGTATTTCCCAGTAGCAAAAGATAATAGCCGGTAAATTAGTTGGCACGAGCTAATGGGAGGGGTTTACTGGTGAACTCATCGCTGAATGTTAGCACGGCGATGTCCTAGGAAAATTAGATTTTTTTTGTATCATTTGCTTGCCTTCAGTTTAATTTCTTATCCAATATGATTCGTAGATATTTGGTCTCTTCTTTTACTACTAAGTCATCTCCCCCCTAGATAACATGATCATGTAGACCCCTGGGGCCGATTCACGATAGTCGTGAACGAACTGACTTTCCAACGATCACAAATTACGTGGGCCGTCAATCGAATGTAGTAAATGGGATGATGACATTCGAACACAAACGTATCGCAATTGCTTATTTTGATATTCTTCTTCCTTTTTGTAGGCTACAATAAATATTGAAATATCAAAATAAGATTTTTATTATTTATTTAATTGGCGCTATAACCACTTAAACGATTTTCGCCGAACTTTTCCTACAATTTGTGGTGTGCGTCTTGATGTTGTAATAGAAATTGAGGCACCTACAGATTTTACGCCGACTCCGAACAGCGAAATGTTTTTTGTGAGAAGTTTTTTCATAGCAGAAATACACTCAGAGTTTTGTCATTGCTTGCCGAAATGCGACCGCTATTTGAAAAAAATTTTTCTATAATTTTTGATGTTACTAAGGTTAGGTTGGAGTGGCAGCCGCCTACAGCGGCTCACTTAGGCCAATATTAGGCCCATTGTGTTACCACAAGAAAAGTTTTGTACCATCCCAAAAAGAAAAATTACCCCTTACTAAACCAGTTTGCCTCATTGATAAACTTCAACAGACAATTTACCTCGGTGCTAGAAACCTTACTAAGGTCATCCTGAAACGGTGATCCCAGATGTCGCATCCTGCTTTTACACAGTGCAGGGCACTTACACAGTAGATGCAAGATCGTTTCCTCCTTCTCGTCATTCTTGCAGCTCCTACAGCATCTTCGGAAGGGCACTCCCAACCTTTCAGCATGTATACCTATCAGACAGTGCCCTGTTAGAGCCCCGATCACATTCGAAATGTTTTCCCTTCTTAGAGAGAAAACGCTGCGCGACCGTTTCCGATCCCATTTAGGCCACGTCTCCCTTGAGGTTCGACAGGCCGTATTTTGCCTCCATCTATTGTCAGCTTGTTTATATGTAAAATCTCTGAGTAGCATTTTGCAAGTGGCAAACGGCATACCAATGCGTTCTTTATCCTGAAGAATCTGCTTGGTCGTACCTTGTCTTGCAAGTTCATCTGCCATGCAGTTTCCCTCTATGTCCCGGTGACCAGGGACCCAAATGAGGTACAGTCTGTTCTGCTTAGCCATCTCCTGTAGAGATCGGCGGCAGTCCAGCGCGATATTCGAGTTAAACGTGAGAGAGCTCAGAGCTTTGATTGCAGCCTGGCTGTCACTAAAAATGAAGATGTCTCTTCCTATAATCCCGGTCCCTATCTTCTTCACCGCTTCCATGATAGCTGAGACCTCAGCCTGGAAGACGCTGCAGTGATCTGGTAACCTAAAGGAAATTTGCAGGAGAGGGGTTGGTGAGAAAACGCCCCCTCCTACCTGATTATCGAGTTTCGAGCCATCTGTATAGATGACAATGCTCTCAGGTGGAGTGTGAAACTCAGGTTTCCACTCTTCCCTGCTTGGAATTCGTGTAGTAAAGTTACTTTCATTTACCGATGTCCAAGCACACCGGTCCGTGCTGCTCGGAATAGTCCAGAACTTGTTCAAAATACTAGAGTGCCCTTGGCATTTAGGGTGCCACTGGGATGTCTCTCTTAGTCTCAAGGCAGTCATCGCTGCCGTCTGTTGTCCCACAAAATCTAAAGGAAGGAGGTCTAAAATGGCGTCCAAAGCCTCATTTGGCGTGGTTCTGAGCGCCCCGCTTATGCAGATCATACTAGATCTTTGCACCTTGGTGAGTAATCTGAGGTTAACCTCTTTGTCTAAAGCAGGCCACCATACGATCACCCCATATAGGAGAATTGGTCTGACGACCGCTGTGAAAATCCACCGACAGATCTGGGGATTAAGACCCCATTTCCTGCCTATGGCTCTCTTACAAGTGTAGAGGGCTATGGAAGCCTTTTCATGACGTTGAACCAGGTTCTCTTTCCAGTTCAGCTTCCTATCTAAAACAACGCCTGAAAATTTGGCACTTGTAGAAATACTTAACCGGGTACCATTTAGTACCGGTGGGGTCACCGAAGGCACTTTATACCTTCTCGTGAAGAGTACGAGTTCCACTTTACTTGAGCTGACCCGGAGCCCGCAGTGGGTGGACCACTTGGATACCTCCCGAAGCGCTCGTTGCATCAGCTCGCATAGTGTCTGCGGAAACTTTCCCCTGAGTGCGATCGCGACGTCATCAGCGTACGCGACAACTTTTGGGCCACCCCATACCGTATCTCGCAGAAGCGTATTGACGGTGAGGTTCCACAGAAGTGGGGATAGGACACCTCCTTGTGGCGTCCCCCTCGACACGTGCCGCGACAATTCGCTCGCACCCAGCTTAGCCCTTACTACTCTGCAACTGAGTAGCTGGCCTATAAACTCAACCAGTGAGCATTCAGCTCCTAGATCCCTAACGGCGCCAGTTATGGCTTCTGGAAGTACATTATTGAAGGCGCCTTCAATGTCCAGGAAGGCTACAAGACAGAACTCCTTGGCACTGAGAGACTTCTCAATATAGCCGACCAAGCTATGGAGTGCAGTCTCAGTAGATTTGCCTTTGCGGTAGGCATGCTGGTCATTAGACACTAGTCGACTGTTGATGTTACTTGCCCCGACTAAAATTTGAACCAGGGACCCACCGAATGAAGCGCGCAGACGCTACACACTCCGCTACGACCGCCGTCTAAATAAGATACAATGTAATAAATAAAGCGTTAAATTAAAATACATCCGAACTAAATATTTTATTTAAGTTCCAGTGATATCGAAACCGATGAATTCTCTCTTTTCTCGTAAACAACTTCGACAATTATTCAACAATTATATGTAGCTTTCGATACTTATATTCTTGCAGATTTATAAAAACATTTCGGTTTAATATGGTTGGGAAAACGATTGGTGTGTCGATAGGCCGATTGAAAATTTTAATATGTGTAATTAAACCAAGAAGATATGAACCTTTAATTGGGGCTAGACAAATGCAAATTTGTGTGCGGCGCTACACAACATTTTTACTAAATTTAAAATCAATTTCAATCCCGCATACTTTATTAGTTATACTTTATTTAGTTATACAAATATGAACATGGGCAGAAGTATAATTCAACAAAAACTATTTTGAAATATTCTTTTGCGTGTTCATTTATTTTATTCAGAGATCATTGTTTATTACCTAGGAGAGTGGATACTTAAAGTAAATAAAAAAAAATACAGGCACAGGTTGATACGGTAAGAAAAACATAAAAAGAGTTCAATACAGAAACTAAAATTAAATGTAAATTTAAAAAAATAATCTTCTATAAGTCTACATTATTTTTTGGACCTTCTCTCTAAAACATCCTGTTCAAGGCATTTTATTTGGTAGTCAAATTGCCTGCTTGATTTCAGCCATTGGTTCAGCTCCTCTTTGATATGCAGCTTTCTTTCATTTATTGTAAGCTGCCTCTTATTAATTTTTGGCTGTCTAACATGGACTTCGAGCAGATTAAATTTCGCTATTTGTGCTCGTTTTTTTGTGGACTTTTTTTTTTGCTGCCGTGCAAGAGTATAGTGACATGCAGACGGTTGGTGAGGGTGTTCCTATATTTGGACCCCTCCACTCACACTTCTAGCCCATCAGCTTCAACAAGTAGCTCCTTTGTTGGTGTTAGCACCTTCTTTAGATACGGCCCCACACCTGAGCGCCGTTTCGTGGCCTTGTTATATGACAATTTCGTTTTCGCGTTGTATTTGTGATTGGCAAATAAATGAAAATCATCACTAACTTAGTTGGCGGTCCTACGGCGTTAAACTGTCGACTAAGGTCTCGCCAAAGTCTGTTGGCAGTTGACTTTCGCGCAGATTATATTGGTAAAAATTTTTTAGGTAAATCAGAGTGTTCCGATAGGAATTACGCAATCATCTCCCTTTGCGTTGTGTTAAATTTATTATTGTTGATACTAAAATATTTAAAATGATTAAAAATATACATATGTAAAAAAAAAAAAAAAATTTTTTAATTCTTATTTCTTTGCGCGCTATCGCTTCCCAGTTATTAATCAATACCAAATTAATATAAGCACTACGTTTGCGACTGTCGTAATTCGATATTGACATTTTTAAGTGTCGAGTTGCTTATTCACGACTGTGACGATTTGACCGCAGGTGTCTTATGTTTCCTAGTGAAAAAAACACCAGGTCTCGCGTTTTGCATCACAGCGTTAGTTTTTTCGAGAGTTTTTTGAAGCAGATCAGTCAATGTTGAAAGATGTTTGCCTTAGATTGCTTGTACAATTATTCACCAATCACCCCATTTCGTACCAACCGAGGTACTTCAAAATTCGCTGTCATTAGCCGAGCTATAAACGGCAATTAATATTCACTCGGCTAATATTAAAAAACAAAACAAAAAAAAAATCTTCTAAAAAAGCCCCACTATCGCTGTTTTAAGAAACGATAAATTCCTCCGCTCGAATAACACAAAATAATGCGCAGGAAGGATTATAATAGAAGCGCAGAAATTTTCAAAATGAAAACAGTGGTCTTACTTTAGAAATATCTCGGCACCTATTGAATTTTTTTTCTTAAAAACCTTCCTCGAACCTATTTTTAGAAATACCCTATCATTCGGACCATAATTCGTCCACTAACTATATAAGATAATTTGCTCAAACTTGATACACAGGACTGGGTAGGTGAAGGAAATCAACATTTTTCGGAAATAGGCGTGGTGCCGGCCACTTAAGAGCAATTAGGCATATCTTCGAAACTCCTGAAACAAATTTTACTAGAATTGGTATACACTTTGCATTTCAACTTATAACTTTTCAACGGCATTACGAAATTACCCGAAATTTTGCATAGTTATTTGTTTTTATCCCGGAAAGGTTTTCGGCATGGTTTTGTTTGCTTAGGAGAGGGTTGCCACGTGTTTGAAAAGTAAAATTAAATAAAACTTTGCACAAATTATATAAATTCTTAAAATATGGACGTCTGGCCAAAAAGGTGTATATCTATATTTTATGAGGGTTGCCACCTGTTTGAGTTTAATTAAATTATACACAAGTTATATGAACCATTAAAATATGGGTGTCAAACGGTTCATCGCAGCGGTGACAAGGTTTATACCTATGTTTTGGAGAGCGTTGCCACTTGTTTGAAAATTATAATTTATTTAAATTATGCACAAGTTATAAGAGATATTAAAATTTTGATGTTTAACGGTTCTTTTCCCTGATGAGTTCGGTTAAAACAAGCTCTATATTTTGAACAAGGTTGCCACCTGTTTGCAAATTATATGAAATTTTAAAATTTGGATTTGAAAGGTTTCGTTTCGCTGATGAGAAGGTCTAAAACAAGCCCTATTTTTTGAACGAGGTTGCCACCTGTTTCAAAATTATAATTTATTTGAATTATTCACAAGTCACATATGCACATATGTATATGAAATAGAAAATTGTGAGTGCCAAACGGCTCGGTTTGCTGATGGAAGTTTAAAGCTAGCTATATTTTGAACAAAGTAGTCTCCTGTTTCAAAATTATAATTTATTTTAATTATACGCATGTTACACACATGAAATAGCAAATTATGAGTGTCAGACGGCTCTTATCACTGAGGAGAAGTCTTACAGCTAGGTATCTTTTAAAAAGGGTTCCCACCTGCTTGAATAGTCGAATTTAATTATATTGAAATAGTGATATGTGGGTCTAACTATTCGTTTCACTAGGAGAAAATATATAAGTATATTTTGAACAAGATTGCCACCTTATTGAAAAGTAAAATTTAATTAACTTATTCACTGGTATATAGAATGCTAGTATATGAGTGGTAAACAGTTTGTCGTGGTGGGGATAAGGTTAATATTTATATTTTTGAGAGGGTTGCCATCTGCTTAAGAACCAAACTTAATTTAATTATACACAATGATATAAAAGGTTAAAATATGGGTGCCAAACAATTCCTCTCGGCGAGGACAAGTTACATATCTATATTTGTGAGAGAGTTATCACCTGTTTTATGTGTGACAGAAGCCGAAATGCGGTTTGTGGTTATTTACCAAAAATCAAAATTCTTACGTCGCCGCTGCTGATACTTAAAACAAATAAAAAGGAGAAAAACGAAAAATAAAAATAGAACGTTCGCTTTCGTAGTAGCGACGGTTGACACGATGAAATAATTATGTCAAGAAAAGAACAAAACCAAAAAATTTAGCGTACTTAAAAAATAAAATTTTCTCGTTTTTGGCTACCAACTTTTTTTCAGTAGTGAATTCTTTTTGTTACTGGGTTGTGAATAGTTGTATTGATGTGTGTGCGTATGAGGCTTGTGTTTGCGTTTGTTATTGTGCGAATGCTCATTTTTTCTTTGCTCCAAATAAAGTTACGTAATCGTCACGAAGAGACGACGGTTTTCTCGATTCGATGTGCTATTCGATTCACAAGGATCGAAGTATAGTATGAGCGTGTATGTGCATGTAGATATGTATATATTTACAGGTTTAAGTATAGAGAGCTGCGTATGAGCCTTATTTGTCCGATATTTTGTACCTATACCCTTCAAAAATTGGATACGCATTTGGAAGGAATAAGGAATGCACTAGCTGCATTTATTTTATATGATCGATAGGCTATTTATATGGTAATTAATCATAATATTCATTTATATAAGGCTTATTTTATATATTATATAATGCTTATTTTTTATGACCTATAAGGTGTATACGTAAGGGGTACTCTCAGAAATAGAGAATATACCTTATGAACTTACGACATAAACACGCTGATGTAAGGGATCAAAAATAAGGGGGTTTTCACATTACTCGCATATCATATATTACATTATAAACCATATGATCAAATGAAGTAATAAAAGCCCGTGTGCCACAACGTAAATTACGTATTTTCGTTCAAATTACTTCGCATAAACCAAGTGCGTTCACACGTGCCATTCCTAATTTATGTTGACTGCTCTGTAGATGCAGAGTTGTTTAGTTCTTTGCTCAATGGAAAAAATGTGAGAGATTGTGCAGAGGAGATCGGGGCTCATGAGATACGAGGAGTTGTGAAACACCCTTAAAGCTCTGAACTGAATAGCGCGACATCTACTAGGCGACTCCTAATCTTCTTGCTTGCTATCAATCTCCATATCTACATGTCAAATGTTCCGTCAGATTACCAATCCAATTGTGCAATTGAAAGTTTTGTATTTGCTGTCTCTTCACATTGTTTTCCTAGCTATTTACGAAAGTGCAAACATTCAAAACATTCCTTGGTGTGCAGCCTTTTAACGCTCAAAACGAAACACAACCCAAACGTTTAATGCTATTTCCAATATTTTCGATAATTTCAGTGTTTTCGATAATAGTTGCTTTACTTTTTAGTCATCATAGCGCGCCATAGGTATAGTCAGACAGCCAAACTTGCGATTGATGCCAATGAGAGATTACAATCGAGAAAAAGCTTGATTATGGGTACATTCGATTCGCTACTTCTCTGCTCGGGATGTTTAAGCTCTGCTCGCGTTCGAACAAATTTGTGTGTACAAGCAACAAAAACGAAAGCAAGCGAGTTAGATTGGGCGATCGCAAGTACGGTGATACCTCATTGAACTGGTCGAACTCATTACATTCAATGCTGCAGATATTAGACCAGGTGTAAGCTAATTTATGCCAGATTATATTTTAGGTCCGAAGAGGAAAATTCCCTCATAACCCCCGGTCTACCCTACATTTCTAATATACTTAAATTTTATTGTGATAACTTTTTTTAAATTTACACTCATAACTTAAAGAAATGGCAGTAAAAATC
Organism: Anomoia purmunda; assembly: GCA_951828415.1. Lineage (NCBI taxonomy): Eukaryota > Metazoa > Arthropoda > Insecta > Diptera > Tephritidae > Anomoia > Anomoia purmunda. Next base: position 25,564,641 of record OX639993.1, read on the forward strand.
AACGAACAGTTGATTGAAATATTTTGAATCGCATCGTCCAGTTTGGTTATGGTTATTTTTCGACTATTATCTATAAAATTTAGAGTCGACAACGATTTATAATAAAACACCTCAATTCATATTTAATTTTATAATTTTACAAGACAAAATTACGTAGCTTCAACGTAATTTGCAAATCAGTTAAGAATGCGCCATAAAATACGATACTGTCTCCTTATAAAAGGCAAACATTTTTTGGTGGGTATGCATATAAAACAGGCCTACATTTTTATATGTTAAGACCACAAAGCTGTTGCCGGCAACAGTTCTGTCTTTTTTTGCCTTTTACTGCTGCTGCCTTTCATTCACATTTTTGTGGTTTTTGCGCGTTCGACGATTACTTTTTTTTGCTTTCTTCATTTCTTTTGGTTTCCTTCTTTATTTTTTTTGCGCACACTCTCTGGTTTGCCTTTGTTTGTTTGTTGCCAAATTGAACAAGTTTGTTGTGCTACTCCTGTTTTTGCTTTTTGTTTGTGTTCCTACCTCGGTTGTGTTTATCGCACGCTGCACGTGACTCGCCCACATGCGGCAACTCACGCTTCCCAGAAAGGCGAAAGGACCTCGCACACTCGGCAGTGCCTTGTGCTTTTAGTGACTGCTGCTGGTCTGCAGGGTAGTCAGACGATGTTGCACTACCCCTGTTTGGAGCGAACATGTTCGACATGCATGTTTGATGGAGCGCCGTAACTCACTCTCACTCACTTTCACTCTTTTTTTTGCTAGCACTTCTTCTCTTCCTTCCACTACCACTAGTTAGTGAAAGCCGGTCGATAGTGATAGCGTTAATCCTTTGGGGGTGTAGTAAATCGGTTGGTTTAACAACAACAACAATAACTATACTATACTATACTTTAAGTTACATCCAGCCAAATTCGCACAATGTTGGCGTGCGGCCTTACAACAAGGAAGATTGCCGGTTGGCTCCAACTTATTCGAAGAGGCTTAATAAAAAAACAACAAATAAATTGAAAAACGTTAAAAAGGAATTGTTTGTGGTGGTGGTGGTGCTGCTGCAGGGCAAAACGTTGACAAAACGCATTTTATCAACACCGCATTGCGCTGCACTCACATCCATTGGCTTCGACGGCAACGACACGACGAACACGACAAACACGACAAACAATTGGCACGCAAGGCACCGACCGTGGCCAAGAAAGACGGGTTAGTCGATGCCGACTTGTTGTACGTGGCGGATGGCAGACTGTCTCTGCGTATTGGAAAATTGTCAACTGACACAAATTTTCAACACTTATACGATGTATGTATGTATATACTTATTGACGTTCGCTTCAAAGAATATACGAGTGCAGGATAATTGTCCTGTCGGAGTGCTAAAGCGAAGTTAATGTGAATCGCGGTGGCTTTGTATAGTAGAGTAATGAAGACTTATGAGGTGTTGAAGCGCGAAATTGGAGCATTGGAAGTGAATGGTGGCAAGTGGAAAGCGTAGAGGGAAAGCTAACAGAAAGTGAAAGCGTGAATTTTAATATATGCAGGTTGAAAACTTAAAAACAAAAGTGGAAATGAATTTCGCGTTATTAAATTGAAAATTATTACACAAATGTATTGCTTTAAAAATACTTAAACTAACGTTTAAAAAAAAAATGGTTTATGCAAATATGTTTGAGCGGAAATATTTGGAAGCTTTTACAAAGTTCCAACGAAAAAAGGGTTAAAATAACTCTGTTCCGCTCCTCAAAATTTTTTTAATAAGTAAGAAACTTATGAAACCGCTTAAAAGGATACAAAGACTAATTGTGTGTACTGACAAAAAATTTAAATTAAAACCGACAAAAACACGTTACATATATATGTAAGCAACCAATGCCTGTCTGCCGTGGGAAGTTTGCTGTTAGAATACAACTTTTATGATTTTTTGGTGTTACATTCCCTGGACGTGATTTAAACCAGGTTACTCCGGGTAATAACATGCGCACACTCGGCTACGACCGCACTAAATTTCACTATCCAAATGCTTTGTACAATTTATTCTGATTCTGAAAATCGAGCTATTTTTAGTATTGGTATGTGCAAGTTTTCGAGATATTTTCTATTTACCGTTTGTCAGCTAATAAGTGTTCAATTATATTTATAAGTATACCAAATGTAAGCTAATTTTTTTTTCCTTCCACACAAGGCATGAAAAAAAATAATTTTTTGAAAAAAAAATCATCAGAAATCAACGGAAATTTTTAGCCACTTGAAACTTGCACTTTGTTGTACAGGAATTGGCTTGCCTTTAAAACTGCGTACTCGAAAAGTTTCTAAAAATTGTGATAATTTTTTTTTTTTAATTTGATGAAAATTTGAAATATTTTACAAATCAACGGAAATTTTTAGCCACTTGAAACTTGCACTTTGTTGTACAGGAATTAGATTGCCTATAAAACTGAATGCTTAAAAAGTTTCTAAAAATTCTTTATTTTTTTTTTAAATTTGATGAAAGTTTGAATTTTTTTTCTAATTTGATGAAAATTTGAAGAAAAAAATTAGAAATTAACCGAAATTTTTAGTCACTTGAAACTTGCATTTTGTTTACAGGAGTTGGATTGCATATACTCAAAAATTGTCCAAAAATTGTGTTGACTTTTTTTTTTTAATTTCATGCAATTTTACAACTTTGGCGGTTTTCCGCGTTTTATATTGCATAATGAACAATATTATGAAAACTGACTTAACATGAGAAATATTGGAAATATTGGTAAAAAGTCACTTTAAGCTAAGAATATGCCACTCCCATTTGACCGAAATTGGTAAAAGTTAATGCAGAAAATTCTCTTATTTCCTTAATTTTAAATATGTGCCATTTTCATTTCATAGAAGTATCTATAATTTTTATTAAAATTGATTATATGAATAATGTTTCTAACGATTTGACTTTCAAATAACTGCGCCAATTTAAATATTTATTTATTTTATTTCTAAGAGTGGCATACTGCCTTTTTTTAATTTTTTGTAAGAATGTGTCCATTTTGCTCCCATTTCGTTCTTCATACAGATATGAACCGTTACTATTTTTGTATCGAAATCATAAATTTCATTAAATTTTAAGACATCAACCAAAATATTTACCAATAATTATGAAATTTAAGTGAGCTGTAGCGATTTGCAATTACATCCATGTTTGGCAATTTTTTTCTTTTTATAAAGAAAAATAGCTTTTTATAAAATTTTTCCAAAGATTTCACATTATATCACTAACCACTTTAAGCTTAAAATTTCTGTATACAACTATTGAAAAATTCATGTATGTATATTGGAACGGTTTCGGCGTTGTGCCATTTTCAGAGAATGTGAAATGATACCGAAGTTTGCACAACGCCGAATCAGGTTTGTTTCCAAGACAAATTTGACAAGATAGGACAGAAAATCGTTTCATTAAATATCGACTTTTCAGTCTACCGGAAAAACAGATACCAAAAAGCAACATTTAAAAACTTGACCGATTTTGACTTAAAATATATCATTGGTAGGCTTCATTATTATAAATCCTTTGATTCAATTTTTAAATTGAGTTTTCATACTTAAACTATTTTAATATCTTAAAATTTTTCGGAACTTTTTAGGCAGAAGTATTGAAACATACAACAATTTATAATTCCGTTGGAAATCGCAATTTTTCTTTTCGGTTGTGACACCCTAACTCAAGTTTTTAAAATAAATTTTTAAAGCACCAAAATACCTAAAATTAAATACGTTGTATTTTTTTGAGGTGTAACAAAGTACGTCGCTTATTTATAGTTATCACATTTTGCCTTGTTGTTGTTGGCCTTTCACTACTTTTTTTCTCCATCGATTTGCTTCACTTTTACTGGCTTTATTATAAAATTGGAACAAAAAGTTATTGTTAAAATGTTTACTTTGTATGCGATGCATTTTTTATTAATTTTTTCACAAAACAAAAAAGAAAGATCTGGGAGTGTTTGATCAATTTTTCAGAAACTTTTAGGGATATCAAGACGGGAAGTATTTGTCGCTTTTGAGAAATTTTATCATCTGCCATAATCTATGTATATCTTAGGCAATAAGCATTACTATCCCTGACAGTGCATCGAAGTGATAAAATGATGGACCTGAAAAAAGAAGCATTCTTCTTTTTTCTTACGGTTTAACGATTAAATGGCAAAAGCAAAATATTTTTTTAACACCTCAATTTCTGTTGGAAGAGTTGTGCTTTTTTGTTTCAGTTTACAGCCGAAAAGTACTTTGATTTGGAGATCTTTTTGCTGCAATTTGTATAGAATATAACGGTGTTTATATTAAGTTCTACTTTCGGTTATACGATGTTTCAAATTACCGAAGCTGCCTGACAAAGATTAACTGAATAGGTTGAAAAGGTCTTACAATTTGGTTTTAACAACCTTCCCACCACTTATTTTTGATAGTGATGATAAAAAATTTAACTGAAAATTGATAAAAAAAAGAAAACAAAGAATCGGGTTAATAATAAAACAAAAGAATGCCACTCCGATTCTGAAAAAAAACCCATCCAGGAATTTTTTCTCATTTCTCATATGAATACAAATTTCCAGATACCTTTGCCTCTGTGCTTCTTTCACATTCGAACTTCGAAGTTAAAGATAGTAGGTATCACGAATATGAGGAAAGGTAAAAGTAGGTTGATGTGTTTTGGCAAGTTTTTAAAATTGAATATTTATTTGGAATTACTCCTCTTAGAGCCTTCGAGAACTAAGTTAAACAAATTCTGTTTATGTTCTTTATTTGCATGTTAAGTTTAGATATTTGGAGATGAACAGTTTTTTTTATCTCTCCATGCCAAATTGCATCTTCCGAATGAAATAAGTCTCTGTGGATATAATAAAAGCATATCTGAATGTTTTATGATTATAGTAGCTATTTGAAAAACCGGCTGAATCAAACTTCCAAATGGGAAAATTCCTAGAATTATTTTAGTTTTATCATCTTTTGCTGTCGAAAAATAAACTGCTAATTTTTATTTACATTTTTAATTGCTATTTATTGGAAACATTTACTTATACAGTTTACAAATACATTTGAGGTTTTTTTTTTATTGAAAATTTAAAAATAAAATTTAGTACGTTTTTTTTTACTTTGGGAATTTTTTTTTTCTAACGTTTTGCACAATTTCGAAATGCTCAAAAGCAGGTATGTAAAACTGATTGGAAAAGTCTATGCCGCCACGTTTTTGAATGTTAAAATAATGCATTCGGAGAGTATAACTTTTGTTTCTGAAAATATATAATAAACGGGATTTTTCTTAGCTGAACAACAGCAAATTGCAAATGCAATAAAAACTTGCCAATTGAAAGAAGAGAAATAGAAAAAATTGGATTGAAATTAGATAGTGACATATTTTTACTGTAAACCAGTGTTATCAATTGTATAAAATTGCTTAAAAACCAAAACTGTTCTACAAAAAAATTATTTGCTGAATATAAAATAATTGATCAGAAAAAATTTTATATTTTTAAATTGAAACAAAATCAAAAATAACAATTTAAGAAAATTAAAGGTAATCAAGTTTGCAAAAATATTACAATTTAAAATATTGTACCCAAAAAAACACAAATTCTACGGAACCAAATAAAGTAATAATAATACAAACCAAAAAAACAAAACGTTTAAACAATTAAAATACTACTAGCTGCTGCTGTTTTGTGGGCGGAATTATTCCAATTTAAATAAAAAAGTTAACATTTTTGCTTATCTCGGCGAAAAACCAAATTTGGAATCAAATATTTATTTATGTACAGTGGTGAGCAAAAGCGGTCAAATGTTGATCTTTTTACAATATTGGCAAGGTTTTTAATAATAATTTGTTTTGTTTTTTAATTTTTTATTGAAATATAGTTCATACTATAACAAAATTAATGTAAATTAATGTTTCAAAATTTCAAAAAATTTTCATCAAAATTTTAGAATTTTTAGAAAAAATGTTTAGAAGCCCGACGTTTTATAGTTTTTTTTTAAATATAAAAAAGTGCATGATTGAAGTGCCTAGAATCTACGGCTAAGGTTTTATAATTTTTTTTTTTAATTACTGACCTTGCGAACTTTTTTCCATAAAATGCAGGCAATTTCTGAAAATTCACATTGATTTTTAATAATTTTAGATGCCGCTAGAACTCTGTATTTTTTCACATCAAATATATGCTATATATGAAAAAAGTTGCCAAAGCCAAATTTAAAACAGATACAAAATTTCAAAAATTAGAAAAACGGTAGTTTATTACTAACTCTAACTTGCACTTTACTCGTATTATACCAAACTTAAATAGACTATAAAACTACGTACCCAACAAATTTTTAAACATTCTACTGAAAAAATTGAAAGATTTTTATGAAAATTTGTTCAGTTTTCAGAAATTTTGTGAAAAACTTGAAACATAAGTTTTTTAATTTTTTGTTATACTAGAAACTATAATTTTATATAAAATTAGCGAAAAAAAATTATTATTAAAAAACTTGTTAATATTACGAAAATATCATTTTGAACCTCATTTTAATTAGTATTTGAAACTAGGAGTTTAATACATATGTGTTAGAATTTATTTCTCTCAAACTTTAATTGTGCATCTTGCCAGATCAAATATTTTTATGATTACCGCAGAGTTATATAAGAAAAATATAGCAACTAGTTTTCACCACAATTAGAATAACAACTTTCCTTTATTGAGCTGCATCTTTAATGGTAATGAAAAGAAGCATTTGAAAATCCTGGGTATTTGTATAATAGATTACCTTATGTTATTTAATTTTCCATACAAATCTATAATATTCGAATGCGGGTATGGGTACAGCTTTACCTATAGAAATCTGTGCATAATTCTCATTTATTTTAAAACTTCGATTTATTTTCATAAAGTATAGTTTTTGTAAAGAAATGAAATCAACCTATGTTGGGACAAATTTATGAAAAACTGTCAGATCAACCCTCAAAATCTCAAAATCTAGACATGATAGAACAATTTGGTTGGGCACCATTTTTAGAATTAGCGTGCATTCCGACTGTGAAATTGGGCAAATTTGGAACTGAAAACGGGAATGTAGCAAACATTTAAATTCGCTGCTTTTTTTTTTGTTAAAAAATTAAAACAAATTTGACATTTTCCGTTCGATTTAGACGCTTCAGGTGCTCCACGTTTTTGTAATAAATTTCTGTTTCATTTCCACATTTAAAACATTTTTTTTTACCAAGTTTATCAACAACAAAAACAACAATGAATAAAAATTAACAACTTTTGGGCAAGCTCGAAAATGTCCTTATTTATTTTTGCATTTAAACGTATGAAACTCAAAAATTTCTACTCCGATTTTGCACAGTAAACAAGTAAAGTAAAGTAGTTGCATGCACCTTTAACACAATATCTATAGGTTAGTTTTATTTGCTTTTCTAGAGTGTTTTTGGCAATGACTGCAAACGGACATCGAAAACTGGGGTTTTGTCTATATCTCGAAAACACATCTTTGCAAAAATAAACGAAAGTCATTTTCATGTTCAGCAGCCTAGGACTAGTCTAGGGTTTTTTTTTAACGAGGCGCCAATCATTTATCAAATTTTTGTTATTTTATTTTCAGTGAAACATATAAGCAAAATCGATTTTTTTCGTTTTATTCTTGTCTTCGTACAAATCGAACATTTATCATCATAAAAACAGTTATTTTTGAAAAAATTTCTTATTATCGATTATAAGGACATTATAATATGTTCGCTATAAAAATAAAAAATACTTGCAGTTAATACTAAAAAAACTACTAAAATAATTAACTTCTAATTTACTTTTCTAGTCAAAGTTTGCAAACAATAAATAAAAGAAAAATAAACTGAAAATGTTTGTCGCAATAGTCGTATCAAAGGTATTAAAACTTTTAATGTGCATGTGAGAAAATCAAAAGAAACAGCATATATAACCGAATTCATCACTGAACTTAATTACTCGTTGCCATTTTGTGCTTGTTTTTTTTTTTTTAATGAGCAGACTTATTGAAACTCAAACCTTAAGAAGCGACTTAAAAACAGAACACGAAGCATTTATTTAAAAAAAATTAATAATGCAATCGCTTTCACAAAACTAACAGGGTAAGTAAAAATATTAATATCAAAATATTGCAATATAAAAAAAAAAACAACAGTAATCATCAAAAATGATTTTTGTGAACTAAAACTTATTTCAAGGATTTATATTTTCCAACTTGATTTAAATAAGTTTATAAAACAGTTTTGGCAGCAACTAATCGGAGTAGTACAAACTCTGATAGAGAGTTTTGAGAAGTGAAAGTTTTTATTTCATTTATTAAGAATAGAAATAGCCTATGGCTTTGAACATTTGATTACATAGCCTACAAAAATCGATGAGCTTTTGAGAGACATCCGCAAAGAAGTAAGATAAAGCAGACCAGAGTCGTTAAACTCTTAAAATTTCGGTTGTCGAAGCGGAACTTTTACTAAAAAAGAAAATAGAATACGGGGTTCTTTATAGATATATCCAAAATGGTAATGCATTTTTTTTACGAAGATTCCACCAATCCAAATACGAAGACATTTTTGTTTAGTTTGTTATTTTTTTAATGGGTTTTGCAATTAACTTATTTGCCATTCTAATTCCACAACTCGTACATTTACAGCCACCTGGGCGCCCCCTTCCAATATATAGTAGCAGACTGTCCAAACCAATCTCAAAAATCATAATTTTGATACCCAAATCGTCACATCAATGAACCATATTAGAGAACGAGATAAGATTATCTTTCTTCATTAAAATAATTTTTCTTCTTTAAAATAATTTTTCAGCTACTTTTGCATTCGAAAAGCCGACTAGAATAATTAAACGCATCTATATTTGTTCTATGAAAAGTGATCTGTAATTCAAATGGCACTAATTAAACCAAAAAAATTTGTCATAATTCTTTAAGAGGGTAATTTAAGTTTTTATTTTAAATCGACATAGATTTGGCAAAAACATTAAAGCTATATTAAATTCAATTTTTGAAATATCAAAATTCTTTAAATAAATATATTGTTATATGTCTTTTACATACAGTAGTGAAAATTTTTTTTATAAGGATGCAAATTTCTAACGCTATAAGCAAATAAAATATTAAAAGTCAACGCGAATTTTTAACCAGATGAAACTGGCACTTGGGAAAAAGTTTAAAACTGTATACCGAGAATTTGTCTGAGTATTCCTTATAAAAAGTTTGTTTTTGTTAGGATAATCTGTTGAATTTTTCTAATTGTTGCACAATATTTGAAATCTTGATTTGCATATGTTTTTGTTTTATTATGAGCTGCATAAAAAATTAGTAATAATTTAATAAACAAAAAAGAAAAAGTTACCAAACTAGTCAAAAGTTACCTTTCTATAATTTTTCTATCACTGCATTTGTAATGATATATGTCGAATTGACAAATGTACGCAAACAGTGTGACAGTACAGGAAATTGAAAGAAAACTTTGCGGAAAAACTGAACGTGTAAACTATAAAAATTGATATCTTCCTTTTCTCCGAACCAACTATATTTTTTGAGCTTCAGTCCACAAAAGTGAGAGCGAAAGAAATCCTCATCATATTTCTTTCTAGACTCTGCCCGGCCTTTGAATTCACAATCAGCGACCTAAAACGGAAATGTGAACTGCTGTTGATTTTTCCCCCTTTCCCCTTTTCTTCCTACATCCCAGCACATTTCATGTACGGCAGTTTACCGCTATAACAATAAATGTACATATGGTTGTTGATGTTGTTTAGAATTTGTAATGGTTGGTATGTTCATCCATTACATATATCATTTTTTTCCTTGAACGTTTTCGGAAATCGTCATTTTAACCATTAAAATCATCCAATTGTCATTCATCGTTGAAAATCGTCCAAACGACGACGTCGTTATCCATTTGGCCCAGCACTGGCACTTTAATTATTTCCATAGAGGCAGAGATGCGACTATATGGTGAATTATTTTGCCGCAATGGTTTGCCAAGTTTCCTCAGTTTCATTCTTGCGTGGGCTGAATACTCGAACGTAGAGTGTTTGACTGTCCCCGTTGAGTTCGGGTCATCGTCGCTATTAACTGTTAAGCCAATTTTTCGATCAAATTTGTCGGCGATGACAAAACTACGTTTAACAATCGAAAACAAATATCACAAAATATCGATCAAATATTATCAAAAAAAAATAAAAATCATAAAATAACGATAATGCAATGAATTAAAACTAAAAATCGTCTGAACAAAAATAAAGTCAGCTTTGTATAGCAAATGCCTTGCTTTTGCGCACTCCCAATTTTTTAATAATATTTGGCAAAGGCTGCGATAGATATTCCAATTATTACCAAAACTATTTTTTGAGTATTGTAAGCACCTGTAGACAAACTTTAACCCTTGCCATAAGCTCTATCCTAAAATTAATTTTTTATATTATTATATTGTATACTTGCTGACCCGGCGCGATTCCCTCGGGTCTGGGGCCACCTATTGACTCAACTTTGAATTAAGATATTTATATTTTTGTTGCTAATACGTGTTTTGAATTTGTTCATTCAATTGAGCTGTAAATACGGCTTTTAGAAATATCGCGACTACAGCGCCACCTGTTGTTCCAACTTTCTATTATTATTTATTTGGCTAATATATGATCTGAATTTGAATCAAATCGGACCGTAAATACGGTTTTCATATGTATCATAAATTTATAAATTTAAGTAATTTATATATAGAACCAAACTTAACTGTAAATACGGTTTTTAGAAATATTCGACTCCACCGCCACAGACGTTGTCCTGCCTAAATATATTTATTAATTGTTGGTTTCACTAACGTATAACTTGTGTAGAATTTAATTAAATTTTACTTTTCAAACAGGTGGCAACGATTTCTAAAATATTAGTATGAACGAACCGTTTGAAACTCATGTTTTAATATTTTTTGTACTTGTGTAGAATTTAATTAAATTTGACTTTTTAAAAAGTGGCAACTCTCTTCAAAATATACCTATAAACTAAGTTCTAGCGAAACGAAGGGTCTGACACTCATATTTTTTAACTTTATTTAACTTGTGTATAATTTTATTAAATTCGAACCATTTGACACTCATATTTTAATATTTCATTCAACAGAACATACAATTTTTATTAAATTTGACTTTTTAAACAGGTGGCAACTAAATAAGGTCATGCTTAAAAGCTTTCCGGAGGAGAAACGAAAAAATACGCAAAGTTTATGCTTCAAAACAGGTGGCAACCTTATACAAACAAAAAATTTCATTTAACTTATGGGTTTACCTTTAAAAAGGTGGCAACCTATTTCAAGATATTTTAAAAATGAAGCTTTTGTTTCATTTCCATATTGCAATATTTGATTTTAGTAATTACTTTAATTAATTTAACATTTTAAAAAGGTGGCAACTCCATTTAAAAACTGCCTATATGGGAAGCCATGCAACGAATTAAATACTTGTGTGGCAAATCTTCTCCAAATCTGCCCAGTCGCCATTTAGCAATATGTGATTTTACGCCCACGTGTTGAATTGAACTGAAAAACGAAATGTGTGCCTAGAGCGCCATCTGTTGAGAATTTTTCGACTTTTCTTGTTTCCTTAACTTTTGCGGTGCAACAAATCAACAAAACCCTTAGAAAGAAGTATTCATTTTAGTTCAGTAATTTTCAAGTTTTACGCAGCCGAACAAATTACGATTGACTTTTATATATGTATATAGATTTTAATTTAATTATAGTAAAATGCTCAAAAAAATCGGAATCGTTAAGATTTTCTGTAGCACTCGTAAACAATTGAAATCGAAAATAATAGAATGTGTCTTTTGTTTTGTTTTTTATTTTCGATTTTTCTATACCAAAATGAATGCAAGCGAATAAATTGAGTTAAGTTGTGCTATCAATATTTCTTTGAAAAAATATTTTAAAAATACTATCAGCCAATTTAAATACACACCCGAATATTACGTATACAATACTCAATTGTTGGAACATCAATTTTGTAGTATATATTTTTAATTAACCACAAAATAAAAAAAATAAATATTTCACACACACACCCACACAATATGTATGCACATCAATAAATTCGAATCGAAATCTTCCAAACTTGCAAACTTGCAATTTAATTGTCTACCGAATCGTTCACTGCATTTCTCTCTACACAATTTTGTACTCCGGAGGGATGTACAGGGCGTATGAGTTAAATTTCGTGAGTGGGTGGCAGAATTTATGTAAATTTCAAGACCAAGTACATACATGGAATATATGTATGTGGCATTGCGAAATAAATGAATTGCACTCAAATGGAGATACATACATATAGGGATGCTAGCATTTTTGTTGTTCAACCAAAATCCAATAATCCTTTTAAGGATTAAGACAGAGAGAAAGTGTGGATAGAAGAAAGCCAAATAGTGGCAGGCGGAGAAATATTCATAGCTGCCAAGAGTGAAATGTTGAGATGAAAATTTAGTAGCTAATGCAAATGCACATTTCGGTTTGACATTTTTGCTAGGCGTCGTTTGTGGTGCTGGTGGGGCAGCGGCAGGCGAGTGGTGTTAAGAAACGTTCGTTTTTCAGAGAAGTCTTACGTAATAGTTGCAATAATAGTTGCAACGTGGCAGAAAACAAATTAGGAAAGTGAAATTCAATCATAACTTTGCCGGTATTTAATGAAGTTAGAGATGCAAATTTGAATGGGAATATAGTAATGAAATAGGAAATGTTTGAACTATAGCTCTTTACTTATTCGAACTAAACGAAATCAAAGCCAGGGTTACTACTTGTAAGGAGTGAAATGTATCAGGCATAGGTTTAAAATTGTATTCGGAAAATTTTTATCTTCCAATGAAGAATAAATTTTCATTCATCAGACAAATAGTTAATAGATTTCCATTCATCATTGAATGCAAATCATAGACTTTGACACGCGAAGTTGGCTGCGATTGACGGGTAAAATGAAAATCTATTCGTTATTTAAAGTTATTTGAATGATGAACGGAAATCTATTCGCCATTCAAAATTACTGGAACAGCAAATGAAAATTTATTCTAAGTTCTCAGTCATTTAATTATTCACTTTTCTGGTAACGCCCATCCCTCTGTTGTTTTAAATTATGCAAATCTCCAAAGTGTTTTCTGTAAAACCCAAATTTTCGGCAATTGAATCTTGTAAGCAAAAATGTTATGTCTTGATTTTTACTAATATTTTTATGGTTTATTCAAAATGGAATGATGCCATGCTTTATATATTTGAAAAGTTTTGAGCTCTAATTTTTTAATTTAAATTACTTCAGCTTTTTATGCTTCCATTTTTATATTTTTTAACGAAAGTTGTGAGCCACAAATTTTTGTTTACTTTAGTAAACTATTGTATATTTTTATTTAAAAAAGTTAATGTTTAGTTTATAACTGTATTTTACGTTATAAGGATTTTTTTAAGTAAAAATAATATTTGTTTAATTGGGGTTTTTTCTGTTCAAAAATCGGTCACGAACTGAAAAAAAACATTTCAAATGATTTTTTGTGGAATGTGTTCATATTTTTAATTTTTATATATCGCTTTTTTTTAAATTTTTTTTTAAATTTTAATTTTGAGAAGTGGTAATTTTGAATTTTTTATTCCAAAATATTTTTTTCAAATTTTTTGTCTGTTTTTTAAATTTTTTTTAATATTATTTTTAAAAAGTACTGCCAATATGAATTTATAATTTTTACTAAAAAAACAGGTTTTACTCATATTTTTTTTGGGTTTTTTCAAGCACTTGGTGTTTTACATGCCAAACATTAAAATCTTAGGTTAAAAAGTATTCTCTCAAATTTCGTTTTATTATTTCGCTACGAGTATTAACTGAGTTAGTTCATATTTTCTTATATATTTAAGCACAAAATATTCAATGATTTTTTTATAATTATGCAGAAAAAAATGGCTTAAATTTTTGCCCGATATTCGCTTTTGTTTTAAAAACAAATTATATACAGCGCTTAAGGATATCTCTTTATATAATTAGTATATCTATAAATCAGGAACCCAAAATAGCTGTTCCCTCGAATTTAGAAATTAAAAAATTTGGCCGCATTTAGAAATGTAAGAAAATATTTATTTCATGACAGTTATTAGATGTGAAAGATTTAATAACATCGCCGTTAAGAGTTATATCCGAACGTTTATTTTTCACGTTGCATGATAACTGCAATGCGGGAGAAATATTTTCTTATTATGACGATAAAAGCATTTCAAAACGTTTGTTTCTTTTGACGTTTTGTAAGTGGCGAAATATTTTTTCCATTGCCAATAAGGGCTATTCCATTACGTCTATTTTTTACCTTGTTTAATGAGAGTTATTTCATCCCTTCTTATTTTTCATACCCTTCTCTGCATCTTTATATTTATTTTCTTCTTAATCTTCACTTTGATTCCCATCATCTTTATGCTCCTCTTCATCTACATCTTTGTCAATATCCTAATCTTTCTATTTTTATCAAGCAGTGTACAAAATAAATGTTGCGAAATAAATCTTATTTCTCATAGATATTAAATGTCAGGTAATGTAGAAAAAATAAAAAAAATAAATAAAATTCAAAATACGTCTCGTCTAATAACTCTTATATTCTACCGCTTTTACAAAATAAATTTTTTTTGGCAGTAATGCCCCGATATAAAAAGTTTTTTTCTAAAACAAAAATATGTATTAATTAGTTTTCTTCATTATTGTATTTTAAAACTTTTTATGAATTTGCGTTTTTTTTCTAGATGAATATTGTTAAAACTTATATTTGAGCGAGAAAGGATGAAAATATGAACTTTCGAACTTTTACAGGTCAGTTAGCCTAGCCGATTATCACTATATGTATGAAAATATTTAAATAATCATAATTTTTAGTTTTTGGTAAAGCTCGATTTTATCAATTTTATTCATGACTTTATTTTATTTTTAATAATAACGTTTAAAAATGTGTTGCTCATTTTCTTGACTATTTATTATCTAGTTCTAAGCGAACGCTGCCTTATATTCTCTTCACTGAAATTAGTTGTATTCATAATTTTATTAAATAATTGAAAATTGTGTTACCATTTTTCATGAGTTTTATTTTGATTCAAAAGAGTGTAAATTATTTAGAATTATTAGTTCTGGAAAACACCATAAGGCTATTGCAGTCTAAATCACATAAAAGTTTTTTTTTATAACAAACTAAAGGAAGTTACATATAAAAATGCTCAGAATGGAACTGGCAAAGATTTAAGAAAAGATCACTCGCGTAAAAACTGAAATGTCGCACACACTCTGCAAAAGAATAATAACTAAAAAACTTTAGTTTTTAAAAATAAATAAATTTTTACATAGTAGGTACGTATATTACCGTTGGCCTGGGGATTTGATTGGTTTTGAAAATAAGCGAAAGAGTCGACAATCCACTTGTTTTATTTATTAATTATAGAAAAAATAGTTGATTGGTTTGGAGACGAAACAAACCCAATTTGGACAAGGAATGACGGAAAATCGTTATAATATACAAAAACTTTTCACCCTGTCGGCAAAACGGAAGAGCAAAAAAGAAAGAAAAAATCCTACTTATATTATTAATGTGAAAGTTTGTGTGTGTGTGTGTGTGAGTGAGCGGGTGGGGTGAGTGTGTGAGTATGTTATTACCATTTCAGGCCCAAACTGCTACACGAAATTGTACAAAATTTGGCTTGCAAATCGCCTACTTTAACGCATAATCTATATTTTATGGAAAGCTGCCACCTGTTAAAAAAGATGAAGTAAATTAAATAATTAAATTAAATCACATAATGTTATATATTGACTAAATAGCTCTTAATAAAATAGTCCTTTATCTGCTTAAAAGTTTAAATTCTATTAAAGCAATGAATGAAATCAAATACTTCAATATAGGTATAAAATGAAATAGGCCTAATAAAGCTTTATTTTCCAAAGAAGGTTGCCACCTTTTTAATTGAAAATTAATTTATTCTAAAATACTAATGACATTTTACAATATGAGTGGCAGAACAAAAGTTTTAGGACAACCTAATTTCAAAAACACTTTTGTAGAGGATTGCCACCTTTTTAAATAATTAATTGAAATTATGATGAGTTAAATCAAATACTGAGACATGAGTATCAAATGAAAGAATTTAAAGATAGCTAGACTTTGGAAATACTTTTGGAGAGGGTTGCCACCTGCTTAAACGAGTAAATTAAATTAAAATATTTTGTTAACGGAAGTATTACGTAATCGGATTAAAAAAATGTGGGCTTAAAAAAATTAAATTAAATTAATTAATTAAGAGTGTTGCCACGTGTGACTGACTGTGTGATTATGTTATTACCTTTTCAGACCCAAATGGCGAAACGGTATTGTACGAAACTTATCACACAGATGGCCTACCCCCTATGCTATATTACAGAGTATCTTGTAAGGAGAACTGCCACCTGTTAAAAAAGTTATAATCAATTAAATAAATAAGTTAAATCAGATACTGCTATGAAACGACTGGATAGATCTGGATAAGATTTGGCACATATACAGTCTGTTATATAGGTTACCATAAAATCGATTTTTTATAGGGAGTTACCACCTCTCTCAAACATTCAATAAAAGAAATAAATATATTTAAATATTTCAATACGGGTATTAAACGAAAAAAGCTTAACAAAGCTTCATTTCTCAAGTACCTTTAAAGAAAGTTGCCACCTGGTTATATGCAAATTGAGTTAAATAAAAAAGAAACGATATTTTACAATATGAGTGTCAAACCACTAGTTTTAAAAATGCGTAATTTTAAAAATAATTTTGGGGAGGGTTGCCACCTGTTTAAAAAATTTCTTAGACTTATAACAAGTTAAATCAAATATTGGAATATGGGACTCAAACAAAAAAGTTTTAACAAAGCTTTATTTTCTAAATACTTTTGCAGAGAGTTGCCATCTGCATAAAAGAGGAAATTAAATTAAATTATTAAGTTAATGGAATTATTACGTAATAAAATTCAAAGATTGTAGGCTTAGCTATTCACAAAAGAGTTGCCACGTTTCCAAAATTAAAGCAGTTTTGGTTATGATAGGGTTGCCACCTATTAATAGGCTTAAATTCATGTAAACAAAATAGTGACAGCAAATATGGCAAAATGCGGTTTTAACGAAATTTTAAAAACAGGTTGCCATCTGTTTAAAGGTCAAGTTAGTTATATTAAATAATACGGGAACGCTAAATTTCAAGAATCTTTTTGGAGATAATTTAATAAATCAATTAAAATTATAATAAAAACCAATTAAAATTATTAGATATTGAAATATGAGATTGTTTTAGGAAAGCTTTATTTTGAAAATACCTTGGAGAGGGTTGCCACATATTTAATGAACTTAATAAAATTAGACTACAAAAAACTTTGTCATGATAAGGAGTCTTCTTAATGTCACCGAAAAATGACTTTAAAGTTAACACCTTTGGTGAAATTATTTATTTCGTTTTTTTCATAACTTTAAACCGAATACCATGCGTGTGAATCGAATCTGCGGGTAAAAGCTGGTAGTTAATATGGTTTAAAAAAAAATATGCATAAAAATTTAACTTATGGAATATTTTCTAAGGGAAATATTGTTATACGATTACAAAAATTTTTTGTACAATTATGGGTAGTCTTAAGTAATGTGTGCACACATTTGTATGCCTTTTTTTCGTACATTTCAAAATACGCTTTCTCACATAAATAATGTACTAAGGTTTATCCAATTAGCGAAGGGCGCCACGTGTGCACGATTTTGGTTGCCAGTAAATACTTACTTATTTACAAATTCGCACACCATCTACACACACACATACATAGGTACTTACGTAGCTATGCCCATAAAGTGGCTCATGAACATCAATTTGGGCAGGCACATTTTGCTATGTTAGCAACATATTTGTGAGTACAATATATTAGATAAAATTAGTACGATTATTTGCCTGTAATTTCCTGCCTCTTTTTGTTTACATTTTTTTTATATGTATGTAAGTGTATATGCTAAATGGTGTTTTATTTGTACAGTGCCACTTTATTAGCGACAATACTTATAATGCCACATATGCCTAGGTACATATAGTAAATGTATATGAAAAATATTAGCACACACACACACACACACACAAATATGTGTGCATGTGTTTATTGACCCACATTCTCTGTTTGCATAGTAACTTTGTAACTTTTCGCCACCATATATACAGTTACTTAAAAAATTGACCACATGGTTAGTTTTTTTTATTCATTCTATTCGCAACGGTTTGCACGGTAAGATTTTGTCGTTAGTCATTCACAAAAAAAAAATGTATAGCTCGTTGCAGGCCCGTGCGCACGGGGGGGTTTTGGGGGTTTTGGGGGTTCAAGATGAAAATTTTTGATGAAAACTCATCAAATCATACTCTACGATTCTACACGACAATTCCAGTGAAATATGGATTGCTGAAGTTCAACTTTGGCGACGACGCATTGCTAGGGAGGAACTCAAACATTCCCTTGAAGCACTTGACATTTACAACGCAGAGGCTTTTCCAAATGCGGCGACGAATGAATTACGTCGTCTGAAGACGTATCTTCGACCAAATATGACTGAAAATCGACTAAACGGTTTGAATATACATCGGGATGTCAAGATTGATGTTCAAAGGGTTTTGGATGAATTTTTTTTCGGTACCTCGAAGAGTCCGTTTGTTGATTGAAAGCCAATAACTATGGTATTATTCGCTATTTTTCTTTTGGTTCAACGGTTAATAAATATGCAATTTTTCACTATTGAAAGTCTTTAATTATTTGTTTTCCGTAACTATTATCATTTTTATTGGCATATATCATAAATTGTATTCACAAAGCAAGACTTTGCGATAACGAATGCTTTATACAATCGAATGTTCATCTTCAGTTTCAATTTTGCATACACCATGTCAAAAGAATTCGTTATCAAAACAAAATAATATTCTCTGAGCATCCAAAAGTTAAAAACAGTCCCTTGCGCACGTGCCTGGTTCGTTGTATCACAAAAAGCATAAAAAAATAAACCTTTTAAGCTTTGAAAGAAATTTATAAAAATTTCACAAATTTGCAAACAAGTTTGCAAACTTTTTAATTTAAATTTTAAGAAAACTTTGTATAGCTTGTAAATCATTGAATTTTTGTATAATAATAAATATAGAACACCACAACTCGCATAAAATTTGTTTTAGGTGCAAAAGCAACCCTGTTAGCATCTTTCATGAAAAAGTTTAGTGGTGGTGAAAAATGAAATATTTTTTGCCGACAAATTGTTAGTTTATTCTGTTATATATTAAAACAATTCTATGCAAATAAAAATGGATTAGTGTATTTTTTTTTGTTTTTTTTAACTTCACCTTATTGCATCTCAGGACGGATATCATTTTACCGACTGGGCTCAACTCGTATATTTTTCCAAGTTTGTGTTGTTACTTAACAAGCTATTTGTTATTCTATCAAGTGTCCTTTTGCTAGTCGTTTCCAAAGGAAAACAGGCCTAATATAAAAGTTTTAACTGCCTAAAAATTTCAGCTGATTTTTGAGAATTTTTGAAAGTTTTGTTTTTGAAACTTTTTTTCATTTAACTCATTTAGTTAATAAGTTATTAGATGGGAAAGTTCAACGCCCTAAGGAAATATTAAAAATCAACGCAGATTTATATAAAATCCATCGCTTAGTGCGTAATCCAAAGAGTCCGTTAGACTAAAATTTCCAAAGAATTACCAAAAATCAACCGAATTTTCGAGCCACTTCAGACTTGCACATTATTATAGTAAAATTAAATAAGTTACAAAACTTCATATTTGAACGCTTTCTTAAAATTCAAATTAAAAAGTTTAAAATTTTTATGAAAACTTTTAATATCTTTGCAAAAATCCGCATAAAGTTGGCAATTTTAACTTCTATGTTCTTTTTATATAACTAACTAAAGTTTTATAAACAAAAATTGAGAAAAAATGCTTATCGTAAAAAAAATTGCAAATAATGTAAAAAAATCTCCACAAGGTCAGTTGTTTGAGCCACTATAATCAGCGTCTTAAATATTGCTGGTGATATGGAAATTTGTAGTTTTTGAGAATTTCCAACTAAATATTGTTTGAATATGAAATATTTGAGTTTTGCTTTACTGCAAAACTTTTTGAACATCTACATATGTACATATATAGTAGTTGTAATCCTCGGCATTTTGAAATATAGTGGAATAAGCGAAAAAGGGCAGGCATATTTTATACCGAAAAAGCAAAATAACCAAATAAAAATTTTCCTTTTTTTTTTGATCAAAGTTTTTTCGTTGAATTGCATTATTTCCCTCCGATTATATAGAGATGGTTTCAAATTAAATGAAAACCTGAAATAAAGTCCTTTTTCTCTAAAAGTGGTAAATATTTCTTAAGGGCCATTTCATTCTCATTTTCCTTTCCTTTTATGGTTTTTTTTCAATCCACTAAAACTTTTTTTAGAGCGCCTTTCACAATTTCAGCTCTAGTAGTAATGGAAAACTGAAATCATGCTCCGTAGCTCATTAAATAATTTTTAGTCTTCAGGATTTCGACTATAAATAGAAATAGCGCAAAATACGGACGAATCAATTAGTTTTTGCGAAGAAGAGGTCACAGTAAAGCAACTTGGATTCAAAAATGTGGGTAATAATTTCCCACAGTAATAATAAATATGAAAAAAATTTAGGTACTAGAGAATTAAGTTTTTCTTATGGTAATCAATTAACATTAATTAAGTCAATTATAAAAATTAAAAAAAACAATACTTTTCACAGTCCTAAAAGTTAAGTGCCAGTATAGACTCAAAAAAAAATTTGAAATGGTATAATTACTGATTAATGATCAAATCTATGAAATTATATAGCTCTATACTTAAACGGTATAAAATATCGTTTAGAAAGGAATATGCTCGAGTTAAATATCAGAAAAAAGTGTAAAATTCCTCGGCGTCAAAAAAAATCCAACTTTTGTTGTTTTATATAATGAAATTGAAAATATGTATCCTCGAAAATCTGTGCTATTTTCAGATTCTAAAATATTTTTAAATATTGGCTTCAATTAACTATTAAAATAAAAATAATAAAAATATCATAATACCTTAAAAATTGGTACATCGTACTTAATAAAAAAAATTTTTTTTTTTAACTTTTTTCTTAATTTATATATTTTTTTTTATATAATAGTTTTGTTTTCTTATTATTTATGCTTAGTATTCAGCTCTGAAGAACAACAAAAAATTTTTTTAAAAATACGCTCAAGAAAATGAAAATAAATTTTCATCTGTAATTTTTTTTTTTTTAAATCAGTAAATATAAGTTTCTTCAATAAAGTTTACAGCAACACGAAATCAACAGAAATATTGAAAAATGCTAAGTTTTGTGATTCTTCTTGAGACCTGAATACTTAGCTTTAATGTTTTCTAAAATACGATAATTAGAAATAGTCGCAAACCGTAGGAGTAAATAAAACGAAACATATGTATCTTCAAAAATATGTAATATTTCTAGATATTATATAGAGAAAACATGTTGAACAAAACCCGCAGAAAACGGGTTGGTATTTTTTTTTTGCAAATTGTTTTCAAAACCTTTTTCCAGTAAATTTTTTATGAGAAATTTATGATATCGCTGATTTCTGTAATAATTTCTTGGTTCTTAAATTCAAGTGTGCTTGTTTTCCTTAGTGAAAGGAACTAAATTTGAAATCTAATAATTACCTATGTTAAATACAAATCTCTTAAATATATGCGCACTTGAAAATATAACGCGCAAAATTAGGAAATATGGTAATTTTTTCTTAAATCTTTTATTAAGAGCGGCGTACCATATTTCAAAAATTCAAAGGTTTATTTTTTCTGCTCTCGAAAACTATTATAGCTAAAAAGCAATTTGAATTCGTTTTAAAAAGAATGCTTGTGGCTTCCAAAAATATACCTATATTAAACAAAAATTCAAAATTGTGAAATGGCATATTAACTTGCTGCAATTTTATGATTCTGTTTTTTTTTTTAAGTTCATATCTTATAAAAAACTTGAAAATTTAAGTATCTTTTAAGACTATAAAGAACTTTTTTAAATACAAAATGGAACCCCAAAATATATGATTTTAAATTTTGACAATTTCAAAATGTTTGGTTTTTGTGATTTTTAAATTTATTTTTATTTTTTGGAAATTTTTGTGATTTTTCCATTTTTTTACATCTAGTTCCAACTACTTTTTATTTGTAAAACAAATCCAAGACAGTTTGATAACTATAATAATATTCGAGATTTTGATAAAATACAATTGAAAAATTTCAAAATAGCGATTGATCGAATTTTACATAACTTTTTAGAGAATTTTTTTTGTGCGTTCGTAGAACTTCATTAGAGAATTGGCAAAACTTCGTTAGAGAAATAAAGAAAACTGCTGACCGAATTTCATCGCAAAAGAAGAGGTCGAATCAAACCATTGGCAGATTTGCTATGGATTTACCCTAATACATTTTTAGTTCAGAATATTTTTGTCTTATTTCCAGTTAGTATTAGTTACTTTAATTATAAAATATTTATGTAAGTATGACATCATTTTGTCAAATAGGTCAATTGAGTTTAATGTAAAATTTTTTAATATCAATATTTTTTATTTTATTTTTATTAGTAAAATTCATTCACAAATTGTAGGAGAAGTTCGGCCAAAATCGCTTAAGCGGTTATAGCGCCAATTTAGTAAGTAAGTAAAATTCATTAAATTATATAAAAAATATGAATATTTTTAAATAAAAATAAATAATAAATAAATAGAAATATAGAGGTAAATCTTTTTTTTTTAATTTTTAAATGCGTTTGGAAGTTTTCGCTAAATTTATGTTGTTAATAGTCAAACAATCCTCTTAATATTCTCTTTCGGTTTCTGTTGTTATAAAGCAATAAATTTACGAAATGTTGCCGATTATTTATTTATTTACACCTGCTTGAGTCTAGAAAATTTTCACGTCACACTCTCAACTTGCCTACTCTGTCAAAACTCATCAGTCACTTTGCTATTTTGCTCCACCCTTTTGCGGATTATGTAAATGATTAAATAGAAAAGCAAATATATATTTCACACACTGCACAGCACGCCAAAGAATAGCAATAAAACAATCGAACGAAAAAGGAAAACAGAGCGTGAAAAACGAGCTACCAAACGATGCTATAAACACGTGGTCTTTGTCCTGCGAAAAGCCGGCGATGATAAGTGTGACCAAGCTAAAAGGAGAAGAAAAAAACATTGGACAAAGCTTGCGCTGGAGCAAATAACAAGTGCAACAAAGGATCCAAACACACACACACACACTCGACACTCAAAGGGCAACAAACAGACAAAATTCCAATGTTTACAATACTAACAATGACAATCAGTCATAAACCATTAAATGCAAAGTACGCTACAATTTCCTTTTTGTTCACACAAAATGATATATCCCTACTTTAATGGACCGAATGAAATGCGCGAAGTGTATAATTTATGGCCAACACGAGCGGACGACATAGCCAACGGGGCGTATGAGCAACATTAGGGAAAAATTTTATTAGGGGTGAAAATAGCAATGCTAGTGAGAAGTATTAAATTTTATATCAATAGCTGCGTAAATAAGACTGTATATATATATATATATATATATATATATTCACTTAATATGCACTCATCATAACCAAATATTGACAAATTCAGTGCGCACTTACGAATTTATTAAAGTGTAAATATTTAATGTGGTGTAATATAAAGAGCCGCTGGGCTGCTGCCAGCAAACGAACAGCAAATCCCTCACCACTGTGAGTATATCAATAAATTTTATATTAAAGTGAGAAAGGGAATACTCGTTGAACTTAGCGCTATGCTTGAGCGAGTAAATGTAGTCTGAAATGCGGGCATTAAAATACTTTATATACATATGTACATATATTTGAATACCTTTGAACTTTTCACGAAAAGTTATCCCGTTGCAGCACGTTTTTTTCCCCTATTGAATGCTGAAAAGCAGGGATTGTTTGCTATTTCCATAGAATTAATTACATAAAGCTTCATTTTGAGAAGCCATTTTCATAAAATTTTAATTACAAGATTTTATTTGTCAATAAACGTTCGAAATTTAATGGTCCGTCCAAAGCTAAAGCTTGTAAAAGCAAATAAGTGTTTTTTTTTTGTTTTTTTTTTTTATTTCAAATTCAAACATTGTCACCAACGTGGCGGTCTGCGAGTCTGCGAGTTCAATTTTTTATGATTTCAGTAAATTTACAGTAGTACATGAATAGCCGCTAGGCACAGCTTATTCAGCCACTCAAAATATCGAGACATTTAATCTCTGCACACTCGATTCTGTGGCTATAATCTTGCCATATTAATATTTAAAATTTTGCTTTCTTCTTTCGACATGCTGTTTATTTAGTATTGTGCAAAATATGCACAAATAAAAGTAGGGACATCTCATTTTTTTAACATTTGAATTATCAAAGTGTAGAGGGCGGGTAGTGGATGCAGAGAAGCTCGCGCTGGTTAGCTTGAAGTATTTTCAGAAAAATTGATCGAGTGTGCTGACTCTGGCTAGGCGCACAAGGGAAGTAAGGTGAAGAAGTGCTTAGCATTTTTGTAAAGAGCTTTATTTCGTTTCATCTCATGTCATGCTGCTTATGTAAAAATATTCGCTTTACCCTAGAGTGCTAGCATAGTAATTATTTGATGGTTGAGTTTTAAACGAGTCATCAAAACTTTCGTAAGACTTATAAAAATCGTTTGATAACTATTATAGCACATTTCTAAATAACCTTTAATTATTATTTTGAATCTGAAGTTTTTATTTTGATAATAATTATGAGTGATACTTTTTTTTATTCAACGAAAGCTATTATTTTGATACTTTTCAAAGGTTTTTTTTTTTGTAAAAATTAACAGCGATATATAGCGAGGTAGATAGATATGTAACTATTATATTGAGGCTTATATTATAAAAGTCTTTTCATAAGAACTTTGAGTGACTGGCACCAAAATAGTGCTGAACTTTTTCTGAAATGTTTCCGAACTAGACCCGAAATGATGATAAAATACTTCCGTATTGTGAAAAAAACTTTTATAATAAAATTCTCAAGCTAAAAGTTTTTTGAAGATATGAAAAGACTTTTTTAAGCACAAAATTTTGTTCAAAATCTGTTTGCATAAAATATGTGTAGTTGCTAAATATATAGGTGTCTATTATCGAAAATAAAATTTTTTTCTCTGAAATTTGACTAAAAATGTTGCAAAATTCTCGATAGACCCATGAATACCTAAATCAATAATCCTGTTAGAAAATATTGTTCTCAAAAATTATAAGAAAATGCATAAGCTTTAAATAAATAATAAAAATGAATTTGAAATTGGCAAATTATATTCAAAGATAATTACACTTATCTTTTTTTTCAGATATCCAAAAATCTAAATTTAGCTGGTGTCTGGCCGAACTTATTTTAATATCTCAAAAATTCTTCAATTTTTTTTTTATATTCTAACCTCATATTGAGATTCATCAAAAAAAGTTACATATGAAATGAAGATCAGATGTTATAGAGAAAATTTTTTGGCGCCTGTGCTTCCAATTAAGCGACAAGTTGCCTATTTGCTATAAGTTCAATAGCTGATTTGTTAAATAAAGTTCATAAATAATTGTTACAACTTTAACGGAACAGCATGTAAATTAACTTGACTACCTTTATATCATAACTTATTCTTGCTGCGAACGGATTACTCCTTTGAATATTCTCTGGTTTTATCTTAAGGAAATCTCCATCGACTCCCGAACTATTCACTATTTGGAAACTTTTGACAAACTTCGCTCTTGTTCTGATGAAATTTTTCATTTGACACTTCTATTCTGTACAATTTGTAATACTTGATTCATTTGGAGTTAGTTTTGTAAAATAATGTAAAATTCCTTATCACAGTTCATTTCAATTTTAGTTGATGGATTTGAGCAGTTCTAGTTATATTTGTTGACTTTGAACTGGAAAAAGTCTAGAGTTGTGATATGGCAGGATCTAAGGGGCCAATTCAGCGGCCCGAAGTGTGAAATTTACTTTTCTTTACTTACTGAATTCTTTTATTATCTTCCTTATATCTTTAGCTTTTTGGGTCAGGGTTTTGTAGTAAATTTATTCACACTTTTTCAAATTATCCTACGAATTTTGTTGGAAAATACTTTGAAATCCATATCTTTGCCTGATGTAACAGAAGGCATTTTGAAAGTTATTAGGTATAACTGGCGGTGATTTTTTTGTGTTTAATATATGCAAACCTTTCACTGGGAACCATTTTCAAAATTATTGACTCATGGTATGATTATTTTTAATCGTAAATACAATTTATCCATCAAAACCAAGTTTACATATTTTATACTTATGCTACGACTCTCCGATTTAACCAAATATAATCATAAAATATGTTTTTTTGCCTCCTGTCTCCTCACTTTCATATTACCAAATAAATTAAAACATAAATAAGATGAAAAATTGTGAATAATAATCTATATTCAAATAGACGTGATTTAAATAACTGGTGAACACTAACCGTGGGCTATGTCAGCCAAAAAAATATTAGCATTGCGGCCAAATAACGAATGTAGGCTCTCAAAGTCAGGTGCGAAAAGACAATAATTTTAGGTGAGGGATCGTAGCGGTTATAGATTTTATAAAAAAAATCATGATGTGATCGTTATTTTCCGATTTTTATTTTTTCGATTAAAATTATCATTATTTTTTGATTTTTATTTTTTATAATTATCGTATAATAATATTTTGAGATATTTATTTTTTCGCCCAAAAATAATTACTATTCTTGGATTTAAAATTTTTCGATTATATTTTATCGATATCTTGCGATAATTTTCTTCTATCATAAAACATATTATTGTCATCGCCAACAAATTTGTTTTCGTTTATTAATAAATTTGTCGAAACAATAAAAATCTCAAATTATCGATCAAATATAACCGGAACAATTTAAGCCTAAGAATAAAAATTAGTGGTGATCGAAAAAAAAATTTTAAAATAAAACGATAAAACTTGGTCGAAAAAATTTAAATTAAATAATAATGACCAACCCTTATCTAAAAAGGTAAGATCCAAGAATAACGATTATTTGAATCGAAAAAAAACGAAAGGTATGAATGAAAAAATAAAAAACAACTAAAAAACGATTAAATGTGATCAGAAAATTTTAAATCCGAAAATAACATATCGATAAAATTTGATCGAAAAAAGCACAAAATATCGGTATAATTTCATCTAAAAAGTAAAAATCGAAAAATTGCAATCAAATTTAATGGAAAAAATAAAAATTCAAGAATAATGCATTAAAACAAAAATTCTTTCAAATTAAAATGTGCTCGGATTTGTATAGCATATGACATAAGGATTAGATCGTTTTATTCGAGTTTTGAACTATTTTTTTTTTGAGCTAATGATTTTTTTGATCCGGTCAAATCGAAATAACGATTATTGATAGTCCTTGGTTGATGGAAATTTGTTGAATTTTATTAATGGGGTTTGTTGAAGAATGATCTTATGTAAGTAATATGTAACAAAAAGCCGAAACTCTTCAAAAAATCCTCGTGGAATGGTTAGGAGATGCCCTATAGTTTTGCCGACTATCCTGTTATCATTTAATATTATTTTCACACGAAAGGAAAATTAATTTAATTAAAACTATGAATAACTTAAATATTAAGCGAGAAAAATTAATTAAATAAGTTGAAATATCAAAATTGCTCTATCAAAATTGAAATCTTTAATCCATATTAACATTTCATTATAAATTACCTTATTTTGTATGAGCTAATATCCTTTTATGACAACTAGGTTGTAAGCTAAATATTTGTTAGCTGATGACGGCAGTTAATGTACACCTGTTTCTCTATTGGTAATTATTATTGATTATTAATAGTTTTTCCTAGTATAACGTTACGCTACCCAAACACCTAGGAGGAGAAAAAAAGAAACTTTTTGTTTGCTTTTAATATATTACCGACCGAAAAGTTCCTAAAGCATCCCAATTGGAAATTAAACTTTGGTCCTAAGAAAAATACAAAAATGTAAAGAAAAGCGTTGAAAAGAAAGTGAACTGCTAGTTTCGATTAGTAAAATTTCACTTAGCTGAAATTATCTGCCATCGTAGAATTGAAACAAGTATTACTTTTATTTTATTTACTTGTTTCCACATATGTTCGTTTATTTTTGGAAACAAATATGAGTGAATGTTGAAATAAAGGTTGGCCAAACACCACCTTGCCGTATACTTTCTAAGTGCTACTACTTTTCTTACGTTGTAAATATTCTCTTGAACCCATTCAGTCTACTAGAAAAGTAAAGAAACAAACTCAGTGATATTAAGCGCCATCTGCTGGTCAAATATTGACTCATAGATGTCGCCCTCCATGGGCAAAATTTGTCAGCTGATATCATGTATATGTGGGTCTGTACTGATGGTTTTTTTTTTATCAAATCACCACGGCTCCAAAGCGCTCGCTTCCCTCGTTTTGCTCTTACGTCATTTTTTCTCTTGTTTAGCTGAGATAACTCAAAATCTATAAAAGGTACGCCAACTTTGTTTTTGAGACTGGAAATAAAAAAAAATGTTTTCGAAGAATCATATAAAACTTTGTTGGATATCTTATCGACGAGTTATTCAAGTTTGCTGTTGGCTAAACAGGACATAATATAAACTTATTTTTGAAAGAGTAAGAACTAAAATTAATTAATTAATAAGTGGATTAAATAATATTATTATAAAACGAAGAAGAAGGTGTAAATACTTAAAACCGCTGCCACAGTTCTCTTTTGATATAAATATCTAACGAGATTGAACTGTTTAGTATGAAAATGAGGCAAAATCGGAAAGTATTTTCAAGTGTTGATATTAAGTAATCAAAAAAAAGAAAATTTAAATATTAAAAACTGGCATATGGTGAAACTTATTTGTTAATGTTTTGAATTTGATTACCAACTGTTTAGGAAATTTAATCTATATACATATATAAAACTTTAGTTGTTTTCTTTGTGACAACTTAGCTCAAAAATCGATGAACGTATTTCAACCAATGCAAAGGCACGTTGTCCGTTAGATGGGGCATGAGTCGAGGTATTCAGAAAATCTGTATTTAACATTCGACTTTAATGAAACTAGAAACGCATATTGAAGGTATGACGAGAAGTACCTTTGCGAAAAATAGATCCGCTAGATGGCGCTAGAGTGGAGTTGTTTAGAAAATCCGTATCTAAGCTCTGATGTCGATGATGTTCGAAAAGTAAGCTGCTGTTGCAATTAAAAATATTAAAAAAAACATACACGCTAGATGGCGCTGTAGTCGAGTAATTCATAAAATCCGTATTTATTGTATGATTTTGATAATATTTGAAAGGTGTACTGTATATGCAATAAGAAATACCTTCACTTTAGAGCCAGCAATTTTTGATCGATATAGATACAATTGAAAATTATGCCAAAAACTACTACCAACTTTAGAGACGAATTCACCGTTCATCAAAACCGCTTTCAAATTAGCTGCAAGTAAAAGAAGTTGCGAAGTAGCTATCTGAATTAAAAAAAATCAGATTAGGTGAAAATTAGCAATATTGATATCAAACTAAGAAAACTTAAAAAAATATTTTCAAAAAATAAAATTAAGTAAACATTTATGTAAATACAAATATTTTATTACATTAAACGGGAGCTGTTTTATAAGTCTTTTAATTGGAAAGGTTTTTGAATATGACTGCCATATAAAAAAAAAATCTTAAGTTAATTAAACCCCACGTGCATTTACATAAGATGGTGCAAATGTAAATGAAGCAAACAATTTGGACATTTCCACAGCGCAATGCGAAGATAAATGAAGCAATCAGCTGATAAGAGGCAGTGCTGCCATTTAGTTTTTTATTTTTTATTTTTTTTGCCGGAAAATTTTCATTTGCCCTCTAGCCTTTTTGTTTAGCTTCTCTTTAGCCTTGCCTTTTATGCTGTAAATCGAAGAAGAAAGTAAAGACTATACTAATGAAATAAATGCCATCGAAATGCAATGGAAAAATTACACTTATATCAGTGAAAAATCTACAAGCTACCGAAGAATTTTGGGCAGAGGTTCGTAAGTACAAAAACGCGTTTGACGAAAATCCTTTGCTATCCTTTGTAGTTTTGTTTTCAATCTTACTTCTCAGCAATTCACATGTCGAATGCATTTTTAGCGCTATGAACATTGCCAAAAAAAGAAGAACACAAAGAAATATAAGTAGATTAAATGTTAAATGCAGTTTTAGGTATTATATATGGCTTGAAGAAGGAAGAAAGATGTTTTTACGATTTCGTAATAGAAAAAATATCGTTCACATGATGAACACTTGTAATATAGTAAAATTTATCTGTTAATGAAGGTACAATAAGTGATATAGAAATATAATGTATGAATTAATTTAACGTAGGAAAAAACTACCTCTCATCTTAAAAATTAATAATTTTTGAAGCTTATGAAGCTAATAGCGATAAGCAAAAATCGTATAAAATTTGTTATAAATTAGAGACATGTTTGAACTGTTGTTTTACATTATATATTTAGCCTTAGGCAAACTTTGATTTGGTCTTTTTCTTGTTATTTCTTCTATTTAGCCTTTTCTCCGGTCTGGCAACTCTGTTAAGAGTTATCCAAGGAAGATCCTTTAAGCCGAATAATTTTCGAATACGGTTACAGCTACAATTAATTTCATAGAATTTTTAGTAGTGAAATTCGGCAGCTTCAACAGGGTATGGCTTATAAATAACAGTTATAAAACGGCAGTATTTTTCAGAGTCATAACTATTATAAGATAAAAGAGGAAAAGTTAATCAATAATTATTATAGCAGGATACAAATCTAAGTAAGTAATCTATAACCATTATTCAAGGATATATATTATAAAAGTCTTTTGATATTAGTTATCAGTGAGATACACATTTTTAAGTCATCAAAGTCTTTTATTTTGTGGCTTATTATATGAAAGTTTTCTCATAATAGTTATCAACAAGATAAACATTTTTAAAGACTTTTTAAAAAAAAAAGTAAATTATAAAAGTCTTCTCATAATAGTTATGAGACAGAAAAAAATTTGTAAGGCTTAAAGGACGGGAGTTTTTAGAACCATTTCGAGATAAGTTTGGGACTGATTCGGGACTATTTCGAAATAATTTCGGCACCAGTTCGGGATCTCTTCTGGCCAGTTTGGTACCATTTTGCGTCCCGAAATATCCAGTTCTAAGAAAAGTTGCCTTATTCATAATTGTTATGCAAATAATATTAGTCACAAAATAAAAGTCTTTGAAAGACATACAAAATTTAACTCGCTGATAATTATTATAGCAAGACTTTTATCATATAAGTCTCAAAATAATAGCTATTGTTGATTAAAAAAATTGTTCTAACTCAAAATCATTAAGAAATGCTATATACAATGTATGGGTTTCAAAATAATAAATATCGAGAACTTAAAAAAATTTGTCTTACTCGTAATTATTATCAAAAGACTTTTATAACTCCTAAATAAAATTTGAATGAATTTTTTAAAGCTCAACGGTCAAATAACTATTATTCGGGATATACTAAAGATCTTTCTACACGCTCCAAAATGCCTTTTTAACCCACTGTACAACACAAAACACTGGGCGCCACTTGCTGTGATTTTTATTGTCGTTGTTGCTGGCGCGTGTTATCATAAAATACACATAGACATCGTTCAGTATTCTCATTCATTTCCTCCCCATTATTACGCTACGTTGTGGTTGTGACCAACTAGATGAAATATTGTTGCTATTATGATTTTTGTTGTCATATTAGGTTCTTTGTCTTTTCCTCAGTTGTTTTCATATTGCATGTATGAGTATGTAGTATGTTTGTGTGTGAGTGTGTGTGTGTGTGTCGTAAGTATCTGCAACTATTATTTTCAGCTAACTTATTCTACTTGTTATTATTGTGCAGTGTTGTGTATCATTGTGGTTGTGTTTGGTGTGTTTTTATATTCTAATGTTTTTGTTTTTTGTTGTTTTTTTTTTGTTGCGCCATGTCTTTAGTTCGGCAATCTTCTTCAGCTTGGTACTCAAGTCAACCGCGAACGGCGCCAGCTTGTCGCAGCGTAGGTGGGTAATGTCGTCGCTCTCTGTTTTGTTTGTTTCGTTGTTGTTGCATTCTGTGGATTCCTTGTGCGTTGACTTCCTTCTCATCCTGATGCGGGGCTACTACTTACTTTAGCTGACAACGGTGCACATTTATTGTATATGAAATAGCAAATTAAATGTCTTGAATAAAATCAGCGACTTGATAACTTCTGTTATGTTAAAGTATTTAGGCGCTGAGTTTATTTGCTATAACTCGTACTGTTGTATTTTTTGCTAATATTCACCCGGTATGCTAATGTAAGTCGACTGTTGTGTTTTTTTTACAACGTTACAAATACAACGTAAAACTACTTATAATGCAAGAATAATTTCCGCATTTTCACAATTCACAAGTTATTTATTTATTTGGGCTTTGATGAGCTTAGTAAATCATACCAGCACAAATACATATTTGCATTAATGAGTAGAGTTGATTTGTGGTACATAAAATAAGAAGGTTTTTCAGCGACTAAGTTTCACAAGCCGAAATTTTCCATAAAATATTTATGCAAATCCATAAATTGCTTTTGCTGCCTTTATTTACAGTTACTTGTTTCGAAATTATCATATATTTGTACCAAATTGAACTCTTTTACTTTTTAGAAATTTGCACAATCGCCCTTTTTGATACTTGGGCGGGAGTTTGTATTCGATTATATTTATCATATATATAAAAATTTCGTGTCACGGTATTTGTAATCGAACTTCTCCGAAATGGCATGTCCAATTTTTGTGGAATAATATATTTAGATATTATAACTCGTAGGTATGAGAATAGGTTGTATTTTTTTTATTTGTGAAAGAGTTGCCACCAGTTTGAAAAGTCAAACTTTATTAAATTGCACACAGGTTATATGAAATATCAGGATATAGATCTCAAACTGTTCGTTTCGGCGAGGAGAAAGTCCGTTCATATATTTCTATAGAGAGTTGCCACCTGTTTAAAAGCCGAATTTAATTAAATTATAGTTATACGATGTCATATTAAATATTAAAACTTAAATGCCAACCGATTCGCTAGATTGAAGGATTATAGATAGCTATATTTTGGAGTGGGTTGCCACCTATTTGATGCATCAAATTTTATTAAACTATGTGGAAGTTATAAAAAATATTAAAATATAGGTTTCAAACTGTTTTTCTCCGCAAGCAGGTTCATAGCTAGCTTTATGAAGGTTGCCACCTTTTTGAAAAGTCGAATTATGTAAATTATAAACAAGTTATATGAAATATGAAAATATGGGTCACAAACTCTTCACGGAGAAAGCTTTTAGCATATAGAAGGTTGCCACCTGCTGGAAAACTTGAGTTTTATAAAATTATACAAAGTTTTGTGTAATAGTAAAATATGGGTGTCAAATCGTTCGTTTTTCTAGGAACAAGTTTATAGGTGTATTTTTAAGAAAAATGTATCTATAATTTCTGATGTTTCTTGCCAAGGCCGAGATGCGAACCTGGGGTATGAAACGCACATACGCTACATACTCAGCTTTGGCGGCAGCCTTACGGTTTGCAGATAATGGTTTTTTTTTTTGTTTAGTTCAAACTTTTACAATTTATGTGGACTGCTTTTTAAAAACAACATCAATAAAATGACCACCTTTATCGGTCCCCGCAAACTGCGCTTTTTGCGGGAATTTTACATCACTTCTTCGAGCAAGTCGGCCGTTATGGCAGGTTTTTCGGTACGAATATTGGTCTTCAGCGCATCAATGGCCTTCGGCTGGCTTAAATTTTACTCTTTAAATAACCCCACAAAAATTAAGACAGAGTTGATTAAATCGGAGGAACTTGGTGGCCAGTTAATATCACCATTCTTCGAATTTTTGTTCTAAAAACCGCTTTGTTTAGATTGCTGTGTGGCAAGGCGCACGTCCTGTTGAAACCAGAACCCAGTCAGACCTTTCTCCCGCAATATCGTAGACACAAAATGTGCCAACATCCACCACCACGTTTATCATCGAGTGTGTCATCTTCCTTGAAAAAAATGGTTTACTAACACCGCTGGAAACCGTTTGGCCGACCTGAGTTCGGCTAGCATTCCTGATCTTCTATGCTACGTAAGGCGCACACGGTGGTTCACCTTCTAAAGGAGGGAAGAAGAAAACGTATCGCCCCTGCCAGCGGTATCACAACGGGCTTTGGCAGCCCACGTGCGCATCCGTGGACTTGCATGGTTGCAGCCGCTCTAACCGAACCTAACCTAACACCGCCGGAAAGGATGAAATGCGGCTCGTCGGTCATTAATACCTGCCTCCAAAAGTTCGACTTTCGGTCTGGGTCGAGACCGAAAAACTTTGCCAAAGGCCTGTGTTCTTTGCAAAGTTGCGCTAGTTATTTACAGCAAGTATCCTTCCATTGTGTTCGTGGGCTTTCATTGCCCACCCATTGGTTACGAGTTGAAGCATCTTTTCACCGGAGTTTTATGCGTTTCTCTTTGTCCGTGGCATGAAAGAACTCTTATAGTTCGTCATTCTATCTGGCGGGACCTTAGATTTTACGTTGAATAGATGTCTCAAAGGTCCGCAAAACCTACTCATCTTTGTTCGACATCGTCCATGGTTCTGTGTGATATAAAAGTACGGAAATAATAAGGAATTTAAGAGCGAGATTTTTGTTGGTCGGTAGAGAGCTCCCAAATTTGGACATAGCGTCGTAGAGGCAGCTTATCTTCGTGCTACTGGCACAGAAAGTGGCTCTGAAGTCGACAAAAGGGTAGCTGCATGCCCATTTATTGATCTTTTAAATGTAGGCCCAGCTTTTAACGCACTGCGATTATCTGGTCAATGTTCGACTCGGTCTTTCCACCCTACACCAAGAAATGGATCGGAACCTCGGACATTTCGATAATTTCATCAACCAAATGCCACAGAGCAAACTCAATCGTGTGCACAACAAATTTCAGAATTCAAGTTTACCGCTCCAACAGGCAGCAACTTGAAAGCTCTTAGCTTCCGTTCCAACCACCTAAAACGTAGCTTAGAAACTAAGCTTTTCCAACCGCCTAGACAGTGGGGATTGCCATTCAATCATCATGCGGAGCCGAAAACACAATTACCGAGCCAATCCTCATCAAGCACATATCCAGTCTAAAGTTTATGTTTTCAACCTTATTAATTTTAACACTGTAAGAGTCAATGTATATATAGTTTGTAATATTTTGTAATATATTTATAATAATTTATTTATTTAGTAATAAGACTGCCACCAATAAAACTGCTCGACCGGTATACCACCAGCTCCAGGTGTATTTTTATTATTGCACCGCATGATTGCTGTTTTGACTCCGCCTTGGCCGAACAGAGGGCTGTTAGTGTCGTCCCTAAATATTTGTATGGCTTTTTCTTAATCAAATGCGTCTGCAAAATTACTCTACTTGGCAACCGAAAAAATAAACATTGCAAAATAACTCTTATCGGCGAAATAAAAAATATTTCTCAACTATAAACTGAAGCAACGTTTTTGCGATAAAACTTCTTATTGTTACGATCCTGGTTTCTTCAAGTGCGTCTTACCTTGGCGGCCACTATTAATAAATCCCAAGGCCAAACCTTTTAATTCTGTGGATTAAATTTAGAATATCCAGTGTTTTCTCAAGGGGAACTTTACGTTTCATGTTCGATAGAGTGAAAACATCTCTGTTGCTGAATAAAAAAATAACTCCTAAAAGGTAATTATTATTTCTGTGCAATTGCTGAGAAGAAAAAAAAACGAAAATAATTATTTTAATTGGAAAAAATAGCAGTTAGAAATCAGCAAATAACTTATAAGTTCCGCGATATCATTTCTGATGGTTAGGGTCTTTGATCTGATCGTACTCGTTGCGGAAAATGTACTTCGCAATATATTTCATTCTTCCAAACTAAACTTTAACTAACGAATTTCATTTTACTTTACCTGAGCTAACCAAATCTATACTAGATTTTTCTGAACGAATTCACTGAAAAATTATTCTGCATTTTCTATTAAAAATACCCTCTGGTTAATTAGAAAACTTTCATCAGGGCATTCCTTGTTGAAATCAGTCATTTTAGAGGGGCTACTATTTCTATCGCAATTTATTCACAAGTAGATTTTAATCAACTAATGTAGAGCAATTTAAAATATGTTTCATATTTTTTTTATCTTATTACTTTTGTATGGTTTTTAATTTGTAATTTGCTGACAAAAACCGAGCAAACTTTAATTCTCATAAAAATTCAACTATCACCACAAGCAAAGCAGCTGACTTTAATATTTGAAAGTCGAATTTATAGCACAATATATTATACCTACATACCCGGGACATATATACCAATTAATTAAATATGTACATACTGTATTTTTGAATTGTTATTTATATCAATGGTTTATTGGCTTTTTATTGCCAAAAACTTATGAATAGTTTACGTTGCGTGACAAGATATTTATTATTGTCTACTTTGTTTTATTACCAAAATTTTTATGTCAATATGAAGGTTGTTAGTTGTGAACAAAGTAAGTGGGTCATCTAAATCAAATGTGAAAGGTTACACGAAAACGAAATTTATTTGGAATATCTTGTACAAAGTAACAGCGCCTAAAGCTTTTTTTTTTATTATTATTTGAAGAAACTTTCTTTGTATAATAGCCTAATAACTAAATGCGGTAAGTAATAAAAATATTCTAGGCTTCCAATGCGATGCTAGAAAATGACGAAATTAACATCAGCTTTGTAGTGTACGAGAAATTTAACAATTTTACTCACGCAGATATGTTCAATATGTGCCCTGACCATTCAGTTTTAGTCACAAATTTCTTCTCAGTTAAGTTGTGGTCGGTAAATAACTGCTACGGTTGCTTCTCTACTGCTTCTCAACAATTACAAAATTTAGGAATAAAATCGTCACTCATACGCCCCACACCCCATTACATATTGTGCAATGGTTATTTTTCAAATTAAAAGTTATACGCGTGAGCTTAGCACGCAATTAGCAGGCTTTTAAGTTTGAAAGGAATATAGAGCTATTAAACTAATCCATTTGAGCTCAATTTCCCTTATAAGCTGTAGGTAAAATAAATGTACAAAATACTGAAAGTTTGAGCAACTTAAAACGTAAAGCCAAACATAATTATTGCCTATCCACATATTTAGATATTTTATGAATTCTTCAAGTTCTCCATAAGTAGTAGTTTAATTCAAGATTTTCTAAATTAATTTTGAAAACACGTAGTGCCATTTTTAGTGTTACTTTCGCGTTCCAAATTCGGAAAGGGGTGACGGAAAATGTAGTAAACTTAAACAGCAGATATATTTTTGTGTTCAATGCCAGCTACATCGAACTATCAAATCATTACTTTTCAAATAACACCAATATCGAACCATAAAAACGAAATTTATGAATAACTCGATCATAGCGCCACCTAACAGATTCCTTTTCGTAAAAGTGTAGGTACATTTGATTCACCACTTCTGTGTTCGCGATGCCTAAGCTCTGCTCGCTTTCGAACAAATTTGTGTGTACAAGCAACAACAACGATAGCTAGCTAGAAACTGGTCGAACTCATTACATTCAATTCTGCAGACAATTGGCCAGTTTTAAGCTACACATAAACGACGATAATGTGCGCGCATGTTGGTGCTATTCATCATTTGTGAAGTGCGCAAATTATATTGGAAACAAAAACAAAATCTATGTTGATGCTAATTTATGCCAGAAGCTTCATCGACTCATTTCGTGTCACACCCCCCATTATGCGTTCTTAGTTTCATCAAAATAGCACCACAAATACAGATTTTATGAATAAATCGCCTCTAGCGCCATCTAGCACATTTATTTTTCACAGAATAATTTTTTATTGCACGAGCACCGTGCTTTTTTAATAATATCAATATTGGACCATAAGTACGGATTTTCTGAATAACTCGATCATAGCGCCACGTAACGGATTCGATTTTTTAAATAACGCACCTCTAGCGTCACCTAGCGCATTTATTTTTCATATTTCTAAAAACATCAATATTAGACCATAAGTATGGATTTTTTGAATATATCGCCACCTAACGTATGAAAATATAGCCTATGCCCATGCCCCACGTCTATAGAATTTATTGTCTAAATTTAGTTGAAATCTGGTCCATCGGTTTTTTGAGCAAAATTGTAACAAAAAAACGGTTACAGTTTTATATACATATATAGATATGTTCACGAAATAACAAAATTAAGTAGAAGGTTAGAATTTGAAACTGAACTATTGCCAACGCACTACTGAAATATCTTTTGTACTCAGACTACAAATCAAGCGTTCAGTGACATGCCTATCGTTGCAACAACTGGCTTTTTTTTTACTGCTGTTTAAAAGATATGTTGGTATGTCACATTTTACACCCATATCACAATACCCTAACTTTCTCTATATGTTTGAAGCAAATATTATCTGAGAAAAGCTGTGTTGCCCTACAACACCAGCTCAGTAAACCAACCGACTAATTGCATTAATCCCACATTCATAAATATTAATTTAAATAAATAACGTATGAATTTCAATGTTCATATATATATAATATACAAATATACTACTATGTACACGTTCTTGTTATACGATATGCTTTAATTATAACTTTCCTCTTCAAATAAGTCTTCACTCACCCACCAAACACCAATAACACACATACAAACACTACGCAAGATAACCATTTTCTACACCACATAACACGCCACCAACTATCAGCCACTGGTCGTCGCCACCGCAACCGACACTACACCACAAAACCAACACGACGCACACCACCTATCGCACACGACACTTCGCTATCATCTCTTTATAGCATTTTCAGCCGAACCACCAACGAGTCATATTCTGTGTGTGTGTGTGTGTCTGTGTGTCAATTAGCAACAACGAATTTAACTCGCTTGAAAAGGACAAATGCGAACAAATATAAATGTATATTTGTTTGTTTGTGTTTTGCATACTAGTTACATACATACAATACATATATGGCGCATTTTAAAATTGAATGACATTGAAATTTTCTGCTTGCCAAGGTCAACCAACGCTAGTCATCG
The DNA here is from genome assembly GCA_951828415.1 of Anomoia purmunda. Lineage (NCBI taxonomy): Eukaryota > Metazoa > Arthropoda > Insecta > Diptera > Tephritidae > Anomoia > Anomoia purmunda. The sequence goes on from OX639993.1 coordinate 25,603,856, forward strand.
CTTAATGCAAAACCATTATACACTGACACTCCCTCAACAGCTTTGCTTGTCACACACACACTCTCTTTCTCGCACTCTCTTTTTTTTTTTTGGTCACTTAGGAAGGGAAGTTGACTTTTTTTATTATACCTTTCGATAGTATGAAAAATGGTTACTGTTAAATGGCGGTGTTCAATGTATATATTTAAATATTTATATATGCCCATATGTCGGTCTGTAGTTCTATGTGTAGATGGTAAGTAAATGACCACGAAATGAAAATCAATAGCTAATGCAAAAGTAATAAACTACGAGTTTACATTTAACTGAGTGAGTAGCTGTGTGTGTGTGCGTTGTAGGGAAAGTTGTAAAAGTAGCGAAATGGCGTTATGGCAAAAAAGAAAATAGCGCCCTATCTACATATGTACGTATTTAGTTCTGCATGCATACGTGGAAAATTTGTGTGATTGCTATTCTTGTAATAAGTTTATAAAACCAATATATACTAAAAACCAAGTATTAAGTATATGATATAAAAAACATATGCAAAGCAAAATGTTGCGTAGTAATGCCAACAAAAAAAAAAAAAAAAAAAATTCGCAGAAAAATAAATTATGCTTGATGACCGGATAATAGTTGGATTAAAGTAGAACCTAAGGGAGTATTCAATTTACATAAACTTGAACTGAAAGATTGATTGAAAATTGTTAGTTTAAATTGGGTTTAATGCTTTGTGATTGGCGCCAAATATTCACGTTTTATTAGGACACAAGGAGGCGGAAATTGACTGACAGTTAGAGATTTAGACATTTGTTAATTTGCGCATATGTTTGGGTCTTTTTCCATTACAAAAAATAATAAGGAATCTTTTATTTGTATTAAACCCGAAGCCATTACAAAAAATAATAAGGAATCTTTTATTTGTATTAAACCCGAAGCCAAGAATGTGAAAGTCAACGGTTTCCTTTAATGTTCTTCATTCCAGAAAATTCTAAAATTATTGGAAGCTCTCGTTTATTGAACCGAATTTTAAATTAGGCGATAATAATCATCAACAATCAAACTATCCGGCCATTGTTAAACAACACGTTTTTTCTATAGAAAGATCGAGCACCGATTTTTATGGTCGAACCGAACTTCGGCTAATTTCGGCCGAAGACGAACTGAATAATTTCATATTCTAAAATAAGGTCTAAGCAATTAATTTTTAAAAATTCTAGAATTTTTTTTTATTGATGCCAAAAAATTTCATACTTGAGTTCAAACTAGATATTTTTGTAAAAATAACAAAAAAACTTAGATTTTTAATGTTCGAAAATTAATACTTTTCTCTTGTAATGGAAAAATAATGTCCGATTAACTATTGACTTTCAATGGATTCCATATATCGGTGTAAAGCTGACCTGCAGCACTAAAAAAATTGCTCTCTCTCTCTCTAGCTTCCCTTGATGGAGAAGCAGACGGATATTTTAGATGCTCATTGCCAAAAGTATGCAATTCGTATTTAATAATTTCGTTCATTCTTATTACCGTAAATAACATTGCTTAATCCAATTATTTAATTTTTTTACCAAATTGTAAAAACAATACAACACATACATGTTCGGCTTTATTTTGGCTGCAGCCGAACAAACCCGAACCGAGTTTCATTGGCCAAAAATGGCCGAACCCGAAGCCAAGCCGGGGTTCGATCGTTCTCTAGTTTTTTCGCATCTTTGATTCCATCATTAACTAAATGATTCCGCGCGCTTCGCTACTAGTTAAAAATTGAAAGATTGCGAGTATGATTAAATATTTCTATTTGATCATTCTCATCGGAATAATTTCCCGCATTTAAAATTTTTCCCTACAAGTGTCTGTTGGAGTTTTAAGTGATCGAAGTAAGATTTTTCGAAACCGATTTTTTTCTAAAGGCTAAAACAAATAAATATATAAATATAAAATATATACATATACATATACATAAATAATATACCTATAAAAATATTTTTTGAAGTCAAACTTCTTTAGCGGCATGAGAGTGATTTTTTGCATCGCTTAACGACGGCCGCGTCGATATCACGTTATGAAATCCACGACACACTACTTTTTTGAACTAATGCTACTACTAACTACTACTATTGTTACTAATTTCTACTACTATTTTACTAACGCCACTACTAAGTGCTACTACTATGTTTACTTATGCTACTACTAAGTACTGCTAACTACTGTTACAACTAAGGACTATTAACTACTATTATCTTTTATCTACTATCTATTATGTGTTATCTATTATCTATTGTCTGTTATCTATTATCTATTATCTAATATATAGTATCTTTATCTATTGTCTATTATCTATTATCTATTATCTATTATCTATTATCTATTATTTATTATCTATTATCTATTACCTATTATCTATCATCTATTTCCTATTATCTTTTATCTATTATCTATTATATGTTATCTATTATATATTATCTATTATCTATTATCTGTCATCTATTATCTATTATCTATTATCTATTATCTATTATCTATTATCTATTATCTATTATCTATTATCTATTATCTATTATCTATTATCTATTATCTATTATCTATTATCTATTATCTATTATCTATTATCTGTTATCTGGTATCTATTATCTGTTATCTATTATCTATTATCTATCATCTATTATCTATTATATACTACCTATTATTTGTTATCTATTATCTACTATCTATTATCTATTATCTCTTATCTAATCTAGTATTTAGTATGTATTATCTATTATTTATTACCTAACTCTTTATGAAGTGTCAAGAGGTTTAATGTCATCCGCCTAAGATTATAACCAGTAAGTTAATAATTTCCAATTAAACATATTGTCTCCTCATCTCTCAAAGCACTTAAAGATTCTGCCTCGTTTAATGCATTTGAGTTTTGAGATATACGAAATATTTATTTTAGATAAAGTAGAGCTAAACAAAATCATTATTTGAGATATTTATCCATATTTTTTTAAAACATCAAAAGTGTTCTTGCTTTGCAATATTCTTCTTGTTAGAATACGTTTAGCTTTCATTAATTTTATTGCTTTTTAAATAATAAATCACTGATGCAAGGGCTCTATCGCATTAAAACTGATTTGATGTCTTCAATTTTCTTTCATTCTTGCTTTCTTTTGATACATTTTCTATTAGGATGATAAAAAATAAATTTAAAATTTTCAACTTTCTTGCTTAGCAAAATTCAACACTCCATTTAGTCAACCCAGCACTTTTCAGTTGCTCTTATAAATAGTAAAAGATTAAATCAGATCGACAAAGATACAACAGCACCAATCCGCACAGTCAATTTGATAAGTATGTGTGCAAGGAAATAAGAAAAGAAAAACAACTACAAAACGCACAACTATGAGAAGGGCAAGGAAACGACAACGCTGAACGGAAATGAGCTGATACGAGTATTAAAAAGAAAAAAAGAATGTAATCGGTAAATGCAATATATGCGAACACATTTATTTATCCTTCGAAATGAAGGAAAGATATGCACATTGAAATAATGAAGGATTCAGTGAAGTAATGAAGACAGAATTAAAGGAAATAACGCTGCACCATGATAGGAAGGAAGAAATGATGAAAGGAAGGCTGACAGGAAGGAGGCAAGATAGAAGGAAACCAACAAGGCAACGCGCTGTAATCTTATGGCCACAACAGGACCTCGGAAGTCCGAGCAACGTGTCTGGAGTACAGTTGCACTAGAGGACAAGCGCAGCGGAGAGCGCAAGAGAGCAGCGCATAATTATTGTTGAGACACGTGTTTATCTAGTATACTCGTTGTATTTATCCTTGGAACTCACGCAGATTGTGGTTAGCTGACCGCATGAAATGAAAATGAAAGAAAAACAAGCTATTAAGATTAAATTCCGTATGGTGGTCATATTGGTAATATACCCACAAACACACACACACACACACACACACACACACACACTTTTATAAACATGCACGGTTTCATTTAAAAGAACATCCGCAGATTTATTTGATTGCTTTATTGCCACTCGATTCACATTAACGCGCACGCTTCATTCAAATGTAGTAGTAGTAGTAGTAGTAGTAGCAGTTAATCAACATTCTACAATTTGATTAAAATGCGGAACACGCCACTACCACATTCTGTCATCAACAGCTGCTAGCCACGTCTGCTATTGCATGGCGTGTATGAACAGCTGAGATTCACCAGTTCACAGCAGAATTAAATGCGGTTTTTTGCCACAAAATATGTAGCTTTTGGCTGGCAGAACTGAAAGGAAAAACTATAAATATAAAGAAAAATCGGAAAAAGCGCGAATGAGAATCAAAGATTCTTTGCCAACTCCATAAAGAGATAGCAAAAGGTTAAGGAAAATATAAGTAGAAATGTAAAAACCGTAATAGTAATTAATAGTAACATAAGTAAAAATTGTAGTAGTAATTAGTAGTAGCATTAATAAAAGTAGTAGTAGAAATTAGTTGTAGCATTAGTAAAAATATTATTAGCAATTAGTAAAACTAGTAGAGGTAATAGGTAGTAGAATAAGTGAAAATAGTAGTAGCAATTAGTAAAAAACGTTATGGTAAATAGTAGTAGCATTAGTAAAAATTGTAGTAGTATTAATAAAGGCAGTATTATAAATTATATGTAGCATTAGTAAAAATAGTAGTAGTAACTAGTAGTAGTAATTAGTAGTTGCATTAGTAAAACCAGTAGTAGTAATTAGTAGTAGGATAAGTGAAAATGGTAGTAGTAGATAGTAGTTTCATTAGTAAAAATAGATTTAGTAATTAGTAGTATCATTAGTAAAAATAGTAGTAGTAATTAATAGTAGGATAAATGAAAATAGTAGTAGCAATTCGTAGTAGGATAAGTGCAAATGGTAGTAGTAATTAGTAGTAACATTAGTATAAATAGTAGTAGTAATTAGTAGTAGCATTAATAAAAGTAGTAGTAGAAATTAGTAGTAGGATTGGTAAATATAGTAGTAGCTATTAGTAGAAGGATAATTGAAAAAAGTAGTAGTAAGTAGCATTAGTAAAATTAGTAGCAGTAATTAGTAGCAGTAGCATTGGAAATAGTACTCGTAGAGATAGTAGTAATAATTAGTATTAGTAATAGAAGTTGGAGTAGTAGTAGTTTCAGTAGTGAACCTGTTTCGAACTATTAGCCTACTGTTCCCGAACTCGGAGCCCCAAACTATCCCAAAGTGTTCGTGAAAAAAGGTCCTGAATTGGTTCCGAAATATTTTGTCCGAAATTAGTGCCGAAAAGGTCCAGAACTTGTCCAGAACTAGTACCGAAATGATGTTTGTTTTATCTCGTACTTTTGAGCGTTATGTCGCGACTTTGTGACGCGATTCTGTAGCGACTTTCGTTACGCGATGTAGAAAATCTCTCTCATGCAGCTAAATAAGTTTTGTTTAAAAAAAATATTTATTGCATACAAGTTAATTGCAGGTGGTGTCGTCTATTCGCATTATATTGCAATTAGAATGCTACACACGTAAGTTTTTATAGTACATATATTTAGTTATTATCTATGTGTCTGCGTTTCTTTTAGCGTCACCCAATCACCTGCTGCGCGTCGACTTTTATTTCTACAGTTCTCATTATTGTTGCTGTCGCGCACGCAGAAAGACAATTAATTTACAAAATTGCATAGCAACTCCAGCTGTGCACCATCCTGGCTGGTTGGCTGGTTGGTTGGTTGGCTTGCTGCGTAGCTGCTCCCTGTTTGGCCGTTTGTACTTCCGTCGTTGGCCGGTCTGTTTGTGGTTGACTCTGCTGCGTAAAATGTTATGTTGGATGTCGTTTTGCGTGAATGCCCAAATGCTTGCAACAATTAACAATCCCATATGCTGCACTTTTGGAAATATTTGTAGTATTTTCCTCTTTATTTAGTTTAAATAATATTTTTATTTTTATATTCGGTATTTGGGCATTTGGAAAAAAAACACAAAACATTAGTCCAAGCTGTAGAATATATTCTGCGATTTCGAATATCGTCACATCTCCTCTACACTTTACCGATAAACTAACCCAAGCCAGAAGGAAAAAAATGCATATATTGGAAGGATTTTCCTTCATCCCTTGTCCAATTTGGTTAGGAGACAACCCGATCTCGGCGTTGTGCCTTATACTGTGTAATTTTTCGCTTTGTTCAGTTAGCGTTTACTGAAGCCATAAATTTCTGTCTTATGGTATATTTTGTGCTGTTCTCTGTATGTTGATACCTGTGGTTCTACCTAAGATATTGTTATGTTTTTTGTCAAAAAAATTGCAAGTGCTCAAATTCTGCGTCACAGTTAGTGTCCATTGGTTCGTTTTTTTTTATTTTTCCATCAAATGTTTTCTGTTTGTAAGTGACATACCCTTATGCTGAACTTGAAACTTTGGCTTTTATCTGCAAAGTTATAAAAGCTCTAAGTACTTAGTTCAGTCCTCTGTCAATGACGGAGAGTTCAGTACTTCTGTTAGTTAATAAATAAAATTTAATTCATTATAAAAAAAAATTAATCACCCATAGTCTTTAATTTTACTTGTAGATTTCCATATTCTCAAGCGGCGTCCCTTCTGTTGCTCTTTCAGAATTTCAGCAGTTTTCTTAATATTTGCTGAAGAACATTTCTTATTGCGCGCATGGTTTGTAAAGTCAAGTTTTTGTTATAATCCTTAATGTGTTCGCGGAACGTTCTTCATATTTTACGTCCAGTCTTGGCATTCAGTTTGTATACGCCATGCCTGTTAAGTGGGTGTTCTGTATTCGTGCTGGTCCGTAGGATTGGCCTTAAGTCAATTAGTGTTTTCAATGCTGTATATACTTAGTATTTTTTTAAAAAAGGTTGCTAACTTATATGCCACCATTTCCTGTACATGTTATTACAGCCTAAGTTTTCCTGTCTTTCCCTTTGCTGCTTTCTTTTGGCGCTCCATGATTCCTTCTAATTATAGCCACAAGATCCTTTTTATATTCATTGCTCTCTTATCACGCTCCACAATGCTCTCTTCTATGCCTCCTCTTTTTTTTTGGACGTGTTTGTTCTAGTCTATCTACTAGTTGTCTCAGTGCTACTTTTTTATATTGCTGTGTCTTTGTTGTTGCTGGGTCGACTTGTTTTCTATTATCGTGTTTGTTTGAGGCTGTTGGTTTTCTATAAATTTCATATTTAAGTTTCCCTAGGATCTTGTTTATCGTGATTGTCAGATCTAGATAGTTTATTCTTCTTTCGTTTTATGCATCCATCGTAAACTGTGTTTGTGTTATTTTTTGTTATTATGTTTTTTGTTGAGGTAGTCTAGGGCGTGTTCTTCGTTGTTGTTGATTACTATGCAGATAATGTCAGGAACATATCTTGCGTAGAATGTTACACTAAAGTTGCTTTTTATTTTCTCAATATATTGCCCTTCATGAGTTTGCACGTAGACCTCCATGAGGATGACCAAGGTTGGGTCTCCCATCCCCAGTTCGTTTGCTTGCCGGTATATCTCACTAAAAAATTTAATGTAGTGTTGTTGTAGTGTTGTTTTTACTATATTTGTTATTTGTTCATCCTTAGTTTTATTTATTTTGTGTTTTACCAGAGCTCCCTTGCCTTGCCTACCTACCATGAATATAAGTTTTTTTTATCTCAAACGATACTATTTTGCTGTCTTTCGTGAATTTTACGAACCTCTGTTTGTCAATCAGGTCCGTTGTGTACACTCTATGCTCAAAGTGTGATGTGGAATTGTTCAAGTTATTTGCTTTTTGCTGGTTGTGCGCCCAAACAAAAATTTTCAACTGTTCATCCCCTCTCCTCTCATTAAATCTGAATGAAATTTGTCATAATATAAAAATAATACAAAAATATTATTTGGAGTGCACATTGGATGAAATATCAGTTTTTATTAGGAACTGGAAAATGGCACTCTAATTTTTCCATCACCTTTCAATTGCACGATAAAGAGTTCTAAAAGTTTTTTTGTAAAGTTTTTTTTAACCAATACAGGCTGACCTTTTAACAATTCATTCCCACACGGTTTTATGCATCGAAAGTTTAAAAACTGTTCCAAACTAAAAGTTTGGGCCTTAATTTAGGATCTAAATTTTTTGTAATTGTTTAGAATTGGAAGTTATAACAACAACAACAAAAAACACGAAAATTTATGAAATTCTTTCGATTATTTACAGTTTTTTTTTGGCTAAATCTCGCAATGACAAAACCTATACGAATGCAAACTTGTTCGGTATTAAAATTTGCTTAATTTAATGTTTAATTTAGATTTATATTTGGAATTTCGATTCAAATTGGGAAAATGTTGACCTATGTTGGATGAAAACCATGAAAAAATTTCACCACCTTCTATATACATATATAAAATGTTGACGTAATAGAAAAATAATTGTACATTCTGGCAGTTGCGCCGTGTAATTTTTAAGGCCTGACTAGTTCACAGCACTACATTGCTCAGATACGAAGTTTTGCGTTATAAGTTCGATAGCTCTGTAGTCGCATGTCTCAAAAAAATTGCGTATACGCCCCACTAGACATATACTAAATTTTTGTTTAATGTGTCTCTGCTCGCTTTCGTTATTGCTGCTTATGGTAGAAGTTTGTGCAAATTTTTAAATTAACTTCTCTACTAACTAGAAAATTTAATATCTTACAAGCAATTAATACCTGGATGGCAAACCAAGATCAAAACATAAATTAACACAAAGCTATAATATACGCATTGCCTATTGGGAAGCAAAAAAATAATAATACAAAATTTTCTGCCTAGATGGCGCTGAGGCTATTTCAAAAACTCACATTTATTGTTCGATTTCGATCGAATTAAAAATACATTTTACATGCAAAAGAAAAGTTACTCGTCTAAAAAATTACTCATACGCCCTGCCGAACAACTGTTTTTTCAAGTGGCATGGAAAGTATCTAATTGAAAAAATTTATATTACTCTAACCATTACGACTATAGTGACATGAAAATCAGCGTGCAGAGTGCTGGGGTTGCGCTCGCACAGCGTTTGGTTTAAAGTCACGTTTTCGAATGAACGTAGTCTCTTTTATTCAGCCATGCATTTGTATATGTATGTACTTATATATTTTTTATAATTTTATTATGGGTGGCAACTCTATCCAAGAACATTTAATGGTACCGCTTTTTATTTCAATTTACCACTGTTATATTTAATTGAACTTTAACAGAAGGATTAATTTTAATTACGGAAATATGGCAACTTGTTTTAACTGTTTTCAAAATAATTTAGTGTAAATATATTTCTAGACTGTGCCTCTAGCGATCCACATCTGTTTTGTAATAATTGAGTTATCTTATAAATTTCTTAACCCTTCCTCAGCGTCAACGTTTTAAAAAGATGACAAAGTACATATTATCGAATAAACTCTTTCGTTTCACCCGCAAACTTTTATATTTCAATAAACTTTTAAAATTTATTTATTTAATATTTAAAATAGGTGGCAAGCCTTCTCAAAATATTTTTGAAATTAACTTTTCCTAAACCGCTTCTTTTACGCACATGCTTTGATATCGTACTTAACTTATTAATTAAATTTACCACTTTGAAAAGGTGGCAAACATTTTGAAAACTACTGTCGAAATCAAGCTTTCTTCAACCTCTTCGTCCGTTTGGCGCCAATATTGCAATATTTGATTTGATTTGATTTACTGAGTAAAATTTATTAATTTTTGAAACAGGCGGCTACCCTTTCTGAAATTACTTTTTTAAACTAAGATTTCTTAAACCTTAAACCCTTATTGTGAATTTTATTTGCTCTTTACTTATTTATTTAATTAACTAATTTTTTTAAACAGGTGGAAACTTTTTCTCAAGTATTTTTTGAAACTAAAATTTCTTAAACCTTAAACTCTTGTTGCAAATTTTATTTGATTTTTATTCATTTAATTTATTAATTTTTTTAACAGGTGGCAACCCTTTTTGAAAGTATTTTTTAAACTAAGATTTATTAAAACTGTATCTCTTGTTGGAAATTTTATTTGCTTTTTATTTATTTATTTAATTTATTAATTTTTTTAAACAGGTGGCAACCCTTTCTGAAAGTATTTTTTTTAAACTAAAATTTCTTAAACCTTAAATGCTTATAAAATTTGATTTACTTTTTAATTTAACTTATTTTATTTGCCTTTTAAGCGAATGACAACTTTATTTGAAACGTAGCTTATATCGTAATCCAGATTATGTACCATGAGGTGATTCATAAGTTGCGGTAATGTGTCAGAAGCGATAAATTCATACAATTTCAAAAATACCAAATTGTTGCATTTTAATTTTAAGTTTATTGAGCTTGAGACCAGTTTTTTATTTAAATATTTTTTCTTTTTTCATTTAGAATTTTTTGACTTCCTGATTTATGACACAAAATGAAAATTTCTAAATCACTTTTTGTATCTCTTCTCTCGCCATATTACAGTATGTGATTTAACTTGATTATTTAATATAATTTATATTTTTAGATAGGTGGCAATTCTTTGTAAAATATGCGCTATATGTTAATGTAGAACAAATTTCATCCAAATCCGTCCAGCCCTTTCGGCGTGAAAAGAAAGAAATTTGAATTATAAGCAAAAATCGTATGAATTCTGTACAAAATTTCTTACATAAAAAGTTTGATGACATTAATTTTGACTTTACGTAAATGCCCTCAGTACAAAATATCATTTTAATGTAATGCGTAAAAGCAATCAAAATATAAATATATTCTACAACCTTTAACTAGAAGAACTTCATACTTAAACTTCTGGTTCAGCACATAAATATTTATATACAGAAACGTACACAAAAAAAAATAAATAAATAAATAATAAAAAGTGTACTGCTAGCATAGAACTTTATTATTTAGCAATATTTTACTACTTTGCAACAAACTCCTATACTGAACGCAAAGCTAGTTGCCATATTGCGTCCCTTAAGGGAAACATAACATAGCAGACCGACCGATATGAATACGATATGAGCGAGTCGGCACATGGGATATACGCCACGATGGTCAACAGCAAAATGAAAGCAAAACGGAAAATAACAAAATGTGTACATTTTTAAATAAAAAAAATAATATATATGATGGGTTTGTAGTATATATTAACTATGGGACAGCTGGCAATTTTCCGGCATCAACTACGGTGGGACAGTATTTGAATTTTAAATGTAGTATTTGCTTCGGGTATGCTCGCTCTACACTTGGCTGCACTGGCGCGTTCTACATGCTACATTTAGAGTGAACTATATGCTTTATACTTTTACAAAGTTTAGATACTAAGTATTAATTTATGCATATACTTAGGTACAAACATACATACAGCTGTATTTAAAAATTTTATACGATATAAAGTGCTTGATTGAAATTCGTTCGTAATTAAACGACCCACAAGCGGAAACTTAATTTGAGTTAACTCAGCAAGTAATGGCTGATTTTAGTAAAGCAATTATTTTAAGATTTAATGCACCACTCTTGCCATGTAAAAATTGTTTGCTATATCATCGTATTCACATAAATTTCATTTCATATTATTGTAGTTTTTAATTTATATGTTTGCAGGTTTGCCATTTCACCTAGACCTCCTCTCGCCACTCTCTTCGCCAATATATTTTCGCATTGGATTTCTCCCGACATCCGCATGTGTTAGTAGTGTAAACTCATTTCTATTCATTTTTTATGACCCAAGTTGACAGTTTTATGTCCATTGACCATTGCCATATCGCCTCGTTGATTAAGTATGGCAACTGCATTGAAGCATAGAGAATGAGTTGAACCAGTTCCAGTTTTGCGGCAATTGCATTTCTATTGTACTCTGGAGAAGGTAGGAAGGAGTAGGTTGTAGTGGATGTACATAGATGGATGCTAGTGGTCTCACTTTATTGATTTAAAAACTATTTTCAAATTCCACTTACGTAAATTTATGCATTAAATATAATCGTACCTGAAGACTTGAAAACTGATGTGAAAGTAATTGAAGTTTTCTGATTTGATTCGAAAGTGCAGGATCGAGTTTATCACCATATTCATATCGAAATTGCGAAATGAAATACATGTATTCCAAATATTAAATTAAGAGCCATATTGGAGTTAAAAAAAATCAATCTTTGCCAGATAAATGTGTAGATAACTTTAACTAAAAATATTTTAGTTTAGCTTAAAAATAAGGAAACGTTTGTGTTTGAAAATTTTATATTCAATTGATAACTAATGTCCATCCTTTCAAGCATACAGTAAGAGCTCTGGTTGCGGCTGAAACTATCCAGTAATTTCTATGTTTTTCACGAAGACGGAGTGGTCTTATAACTTTGGTCCGATATTTGTAATTAAAATCGTCAGGGTGGCCTCGACCTATCTCAAGTTAGCTACATATGTCTTTTCAGATATGAGGTTTAACGTTGCAGCTCGTATACTAAAACATAAAATTATTTTACTTAACAAGAACAGAAGCTGGAAGAGTACAAAGAAAAATATTAGGGTCACTATAAATTACAGATGTCATACAACCCATTGTTTAGTAGTGAGGTTTTTTTTTATTTAACAAAAAGGCTTATATGCTATTTATAAATAAACAAAAAATATTATTGTATTTATTAATCATACACGTATTACACAGAAAATCGCCAAGAATGGCTTTCCGTAAGGTGTAGAGCTCTTTTAAAACTGATCCTTCAAACTTGAAGTTGTGTTTCAAAACTATTTGCTACCTAATTATGTAGAAGAGAAAACAATAAAAGTAAATTTTTAGCATTATCAAATACGTCATCGATGACTACTATTTTTGGATCAAAATTATAAAAGATTTTCCATAATAATTATGAGTGAGTATCTATGTGAATAATTTTGCTACTCGTTCAGGGTTATTTGGCAACCAGTCGCGAAACGGTCTGAGGACCGGCGAGTCCTGTAATAGTTCCGAAAAAGATTGAACAATTCATAATGAAAGTCTCAAGATAAAAGTCTTCGGAAGACTTACAATATTTGTGTCATTCATAATTATTATGGAAATATTTTTATAATATAAATCCCAAAATAATAGTTACTAATGACTTTAAAAGCATTTCTCATATTTAAAAAAAAAATTATCACACTCATAATTATCATGGAAAGATTTTTATAATTATAGCTCCAAAATAATAGTTATCGAAAATTGAAAAAAAATTGTATCATACTAAAATAATTATCAAATGACTTATACAATTTTTACTATCATACCATGATTTTTATTATTGGCCCTCTCTCATTTACTGCATTTTAACGTATTTTATTTTGTACGGTTAAATCACTAAATAGTGTTTTAAAATTTTATTATTGCATGCCAAAAATGTCAAAGTGAAATCATCAAAAGTATGATGGCGGTATAACTAAATTTAGCGCTATTTTTAGTTTATGTTTTACGGCATTACTACTGTCATACAATTTCCCTTTAAGATATGAAAATTAGAACATAACCAAAAAAAAAACAAGAAGCCATATACAAATGTGAGGTCTCACTACAGTTGCGTGATTATAGCCCACTGCAGATTGTACAAAATTGTTCGAGAATTAATTAAAACATGAAGTTGGTTGTGAATTTCTTGTAGCCGAAGATATCACACACAAATTTTGATCCCGAATGGAAGCGGGTAAGGTTCAAAATTTCATGAAAATTCAAAAAATTTAAATCAATATGTACATATAATATCTTCAACTACTACAGCTATGATTTTGGTTACTAAGTGGTACGCATTTTTTTCGCTTAGAGTAATCTGAATTTTACCCTCTGCGCGACCTGATTGAACGACTCCAATCGGGATCAAAATTTATATGAAATATCTGCGCCTACATATTGTAGGATCGAGGTAGGGGCTGAGGATTAGGCAACAAAAATGTGTAGCCCATGTCAATATCCTAAGTGGTGTTTACTCATACGTTTTATTCTATCTGATATAATACCCTAAAACAAATTTAATTAGACGTGTTTGGTTTATTAGATGGAAAGTGTCAAGAGTTTTTGACCACTTTCTACAATTTTCAAAACCACAGTATGCCAAGAAGGGGAGAGTTTCGTACACTAATTTTTGGAGATACTTGTTTGGGATGACGGTAAATCATTTCAATATACAGTGCCGTCTTAAAAATTACAAGCTCACGCAACTCACGCAATTGATGACTTTTAACGCGTATAACAGAAACTTCACTTGCAAAAAACGTTAAATAACTTGCTATTCTATTTAGTAAGCTTTATTTTATTTTAAACATTAGCGATTAAGATGTCAAATTTTTTATCTGCGATTACAATAACAAGACAACAATTCTTTGTCGAATATGGTGACGATTTTAACTCCCAAAATTTTTTTTTCTCTTGTAGTAAAATTTACTACAAAAATGTTTAGAGCTTCAACTGATGCGATTCACCCTATTGGCGAAATAGAAAAGCAAAAAAAAAAAACATATAATTATTTGCCATAAATTTAGCATAGACTTGAGTCCATGCCAAATAATTTTGATTTGAACTTTTTAGTTTTCCTACTAAGTACATATGTATATATATAATGCCATCTCAATGCACTAAAACCAGTTTTATAGTTATTAAAATATTATAACTAGACTTCCGAAAAACACAGTTATGGCGAAATTTACTTTTTAATGTTTCGCAACTTATTCAACATTTGTTCCAAAATGTTCAAGTTATAGGCAAAAAGGCTATGAGACTCTTGTGGGTATATTTGAAATTTTGAATATACATATGTATATTTTTTTTTATACCTCAAGTAGGCCCCCAATATGTGCATTCCAAGTTAAATCACTTTTTTTTTTAAATTTTTTTTTCCCATAGTGAAATTTTAAGTAAATAATTCATTTTGCATCAGTGAGGTTTTTGAGCTTGCATCTTTTGTACAAGTTCTTGAATGCGTGGGATAATAAGCATATCACCTTTTATTTTTAATCGATGTCTGGAAAATCTTCTCCCCAACGTCTTTAGAAACAAAACCAAAATGGGTTGCTTATCAATTTTTGGTCAACTTTAATATCAATTTATTTGTTTTCTTGGAATTAACAATGCAATTCATTAGCCAGCATTTGCAAAGGGCATTTGACATCTTCTTCTATATTTCCGTTAAATTTAACCACTGCTGGTCCGCGAGCCATGGGTTGTAAAACTTTGATTTAACCCAACGAACTGTCAACTTAAATTAACATGACAGCTGTCATTTAGTTAAACACCATTTGTTGTCTCTGCTGATGTTTCACGGAAAAGTTAAAACCCAAATCGGTTACCCTGTAAATATTGTATATGTATGCGTGTACACATATCTAAATATATGCACATGCGCATGCAATACCGTACGTGTAATATCTAACACAATTTCCTAACCACAAGATAAGTTAACGATGTTAACAGTAAATATAAATGCTATATGTATTTTATCAAACTGCTGATGAAGATGTGTGTGAAATGAACATACAAAAATATAAACACACATATATTTGTATGAAAGATAATAAATATTCGTCGTATGTGTGTGTGTTTTATTCAGGTGTGTGTTTAAAAATTTGCTTCTACGCCTTCTAAATTTCTGCAAAATCTAGCACTTTGAATTCACATACAAGCATGAGCTGTGAATGTAATGTAAAATATTTATCCAGGCTAAATTCAATTAAAATTTCATAGCTAATTAAGTATTCGGTATGCATACATGGCATAGGTAAAGGAATGGCAGGCATATACTAGTATAGATATATACTATGTACTATGTCAATATTTGAATGGAATTTTCCTGCATGTATTTAATTGCATTAAAATCCAAAGAAAACTTAGGTATCTTTTTGTAAAGTACATGTCTAATTACTTTAAATTTTCATAATTGAAATTCGTTATTTTATATTAATTTGTAAACTTTTGTAACCACAAATAATGTGGTTAAAGAATGGTAAGTTAATTTTCGTAAGTATTACTGCTAATTTTAAATCAAAAGGTTGGTTGTTAGGGGCATTTGTATCGCAAAGTCCAAGCTGAAAAGAAAATACAGACAATAAGTGCATTTCACGTATGCCAGCCATCTAATGATGGATTCCAGGTTTAAAGATTTGACCAGCTGAAGTTAAAAAATTGTTATGTGCTGTGCTAAAATTTAATTTAAGTGAAACGCGAATTACAAAACTAGCTACAAGTAATTCTCACTTTAAAGGAAAAAAACAAGAAGGAAAAATCTGACTTGTTTCACTGTACAAATTATGACATTCTGCTCTTTATTCCAATCATTTACCTTATCGACTCTATGAACTTTGGCAACGGTGTGAGGTATTTCCTTTTCCTCATAATTTTTATCCCGAGTTATTCAAAGAGCTATGCAGAGGAAACTAGTTTAAATTTGTTCATATCAGTTTCCATCAAAAATTCACCAGTTGATAATAAAAACAGAACAATTACAAAAAAAAGGGTTGGAAGTCTACATATAATGCAGCACAAAATTGTATAGATCAACCTCAACCTCTCCAAAGTAAAGATTTTTTAAAGCATTTGTATTTTTTACTATGCATATAAAGATCTGATAATACCAAATCATTGCTTTCGTGTTCAAATTGAAAAGCGAAAGCCTGCCCTTAAAAAAAAACAAAGTAAGTGAAAAAATGTAAAAATAAGCCACTAAATTTTCCTGTAGAATTTATATCCCATCTTCCTTCATTAAGCCTTTATGTTGGTTATTTGTACTAAAACTAATGGCATGGCTTCCTCCAGGCGAAACTTAAGACCCAATCGCATTGTTGTGATAATTATTTTAGGGTTTACTATGCAAAATTCCACAAATCTGTAAGTCAGCTCTCATATAACAATAATGTACAAAAAATAATAATTTAGTAAGCAACGTGTCAAATTTGTGTCGAATACTTTAAATATGGAGTGAGTTATGCAAAAATTAAAAGTTTTGAAAAATGTAGGTTAATCTGTTAGATTTTCAAAAACCAATTGGTTATTTCCGAATCTCTATTCATCGAAAATAAGAAGCCTTGGATTTTCTAAAATCAAACACATCTTCTTTTCCTACCACTTTCATGTAATTTATTTTTATTGGAATTCAAAACTAAAATTCAACCTAAATCAAAATCGTGTGTTTTTCCGATTAATTAATATAAACATTTGAATTCATCGTTATTACTTATTTAAAACGTTGACGTAAAAGTCCAGTAAAAGCTAATGAAGCTCCCCAGAATTTGGTGGGATTCGCTCTCGAAAAGAAAACTATAAAAGTTATAAAGTACATGAACGCGCAATTCATAATGTCTTGTAAATTTTAACAGCTGATTTGGTATGTTGGCGCATAAACCAAACTAAAAATAAATTGAAAAAAAGACACTTACATATATCTCCTACCGTTGCTGTCCTATGCCTGCAATTTAGATTCATCTCAAGTTTCTAAATTGGAGTCTGTTGGTGAAATACATTTTTTGTGACTTAAGACGGTTTCGGTATTCAGTAAGCGACAGTCTTTAAAAATTTTACCAAAGTCTGTGGTAAAAAGCTGCACAGGCAAGCAAAACGACAAAACAATAGAAATAAATTTAAACAAACAGTTTTTTTTAACTACGTTAAATTTTCTTGAAAATAACAGTATTATTTTTTTTTATAGAATTAAGCAAAACATGACGAAAACCCCAGAAGCAGATCGGATGGATTTTTCCTCAATTTCTTTGGTTTTTGCCCTGCTCGGAAGCAGCGAATGAATTAGTGACTTTATTTTGTGACTATAGACTTAACACAGCTTACAGAATACCGAATAGTTTTAAAAACTATCTCACCACAAAAAATTCTCAATTAGTGACTCGAGAGTGCTTACAGAATACCGGCTTCAATCTGTTACTTGCATATGTATCACTCTGTTAACTAAAACACGAAAATTGACATTTGAAAGTTCTGAACTAGTTCTCCCGAGTATTTTAATAAGTTCGCGCTGTACCAGCGCCAAAAAGTGTGCAGCAGAATGTAAAAAGAGATTTTCCGAAATTGTTTCGAAAATGTTAAATAGTTGAACTGGTTAAATTCCCCAAAACATTTTACGAATTTATTTTTCCCGTTATACCAGTAAAATAGCCTTTCAGTGGTTTAAAGCATCAATTTGAATATAGTAGGTTTAGGCTAGCAAAGATCTTGTTACTATGAAAACTAATATAAACTAAAGTACATTTTTTGATTAGAAGAAAAAAACAATGATTGAGAAATACAAAAAAAATCCCTATATTTCTTGCAAAGTTCACACCATTCTAGAAGTATCTATGGAAATAAATCTGGCCTTTTAATTTGCGCAAATGACTTTTTACTTTATTTCAAAGATTTTACACTCAAGTTGAAAATTCGACACACCTGAGTATAAGATATATTTTTTTTCACATTATTTGCCTTTTCCATTTTTTACCTGCATTTAAAGTTTTGACTGTTTAAATCTACCAATATTAAAACATTAGCATCATTTTCATTTCATAAACATACATTCATACATACATACAAAAACTATGTACACTTTCACCTCTAGATAGTACGACGTACGCCGAGATTTACAATTAACCCACAAGAAGCAAACAACAAAGACAAAAAGTTCATAAAACTAAAATTAATTTGCGGAAAGAGCAATCTTCATTGTGTATTTTGTGATTTTCGCTGCATTTACTCGTATCGTTGTTGTTGTGGGCGCAACAGCCGCTAGCTTAGAACCTAAGGCAAGAATAAGCACAAGGGCAGACAACAAAGAAAAAAAAAGAAGAAAAATTATGTTCGTATCTTTTTTCGTCCACTCTTCTGCTCCGGTATACTGAAGCTATTTTATCTAGGTTGCAATGGTTGCACATAGTCTACAGTGGGGCGCACAAATGAATGCACGGTGATTTTTGTTTATAATATTCACATTATTTTGATGATAGCTATCTTTTTTTTGTTAATTTTCAAAACCCTGTTTATCAGAATGGCATCTTCTTTTAAAAGATTTTTAAAACAATCCTACTATTTTATAAACATATGGAAAACGGCTAGACGAAATCATACAAAATTTAGCACATCAATAGCTCCTACCCTGATTTAGCATATAGAGTTGCCAACTGTTAAATAAGTTAAAATTAATAAAGTAAATAAGTTAAATTCGCCGACTGAACAGATTTGCATAACATTTGCCACATATATAGTCCGTTAAATAAGTTACTCTAGAAAGAAGGAAAAGGGGTTTAATAATGCGTCATATATTCAAAATAGCTATTTTCAGAGAAGGTTGCCACCTGTGTAAAAATAAATTAAATTAAATTAATAAATCGCATTAAATTTTAACATACGGGCCTCAAACTAAAAGCTTAAATGTTTAGAAATTCATTAAAATTATAATAAGTTAAATCAAATGTAGAAAAAAATATAAGTCCCTAACGAAGGTTTTTAGAAGCACGTAACGAAAATTTCGATTTTGTTTTGCAAAAAAAAAACAATCTTTAGGAAGAATTGTTTCAAAACAAAACTACATATCGATTTCAATTCATATTCTACTAAACGCTCTGAAAATCTGATTTTATTTTTATTTAAATGATTTTTTTTCTAAATCATTGTTTAATTATTATTTTGCGATTTTTGGATCACATTTTTTTTATTTTTTCGACACTTTTTAATTTTTATTTTTTCGTTACAATTTGATCGATATTTTGATTGTTATTTTTTCGATCAAAAATAATCATTATTCCCGGATTTCAATTTTTCCGATAATATTTCATCGATATTTTTTGATTTTCATTTTTTCGATCATAAAACATAGATCGTATTATTGTTTTTATTGATTGGCGTTTATTATGTAGTAAAAGTTTTTAATTTATTTATTTTTAATCGAAAAATTAAAAATTACAAAATATCCATCAAATAAAAATGAAAAAGTAATGAAATAAAAATGAAAATATCGATCAAATTTTTTATATCATAATTTTTTTTTGAATAAAAATTATAACCGTTACCTACTCTTATCATGTGCTTTATATTGAAACTTCTTTTGTGTAGCATTGCCACCTGCTTAAGAAATAAATAAATAATTAAATTAAATTAAATATTATGAAATGGGGTGTAAAGAAAGCATGCTAAAAAAACGTTATTATGGAAATGTGTTTAGAGAGTGTTGCCACCTGTTTGAAAATATAAATTTATTTTGATTTCTAAGCTTACTGGAATATAAGAATATTGGTGTGAAATAAATGGATTTATATGAATTTATTTTTGAAGAGGGTTGCCACCTTTTAAAGAACGTTGATTCACTTTAATTGGCAAGGTAACTGAAATTATATTTTGCTGGTGTTTAAAGAAGTTTTGTTTTTGTAAAGTATATTTCGAGAGGGTTGCCACCTGTTAAAAAAAATTTAAAATCAACTAAATGTCTAATAAAAAAATAAGCATTACAATGATACAGACTGATACAGGTTTATTTGGTTTAATTTTTTAAAAATTTGGCCGCACCAGAAGGCAGATAATGAAAATGGTATCATTTTATTCCTTTTTGAATTGCTAGCAATAAATTCGATTCCACTAAACGCGAAATTGGCAATGGGAAAAAAGTTTCAGTAACCAATCGGCGATTACGAATTAGGGGTCGATTTGTTTAGATAACAAAAATTAAAAACAAAAAATTTAAATTAGGTATAAATTTTTGATTGTACATACATATATTGTATATCATCCCTGGTCAAATTTGGTTTGCAGGAAAACCGGTTTCGGCATTGTGCCACCTTCAGTGTCATTTTTCGTTTTTTCTCTCTCTTTCTTTTCTGTAGCGTTCGAATTCATAACGGTACGCCAAATATCGCTTGAGCGAAACCTCGGGTAAAAACTAGTTTTAATATAATAAGTGGATAAAAATTTAATTCTTTTCGTGTAAATTTCGTACATTTTTATAGAAACTTAACATATCATTAAAAAATATCATGAAAAAATATTGTTAAAAAGAATGTGCTAATTTTCTCCTTTCCACTGTGAATATATCTACTATATGTGTAGCTACGTATGTGTGCATGTGTGTGTTGGCGTGCATTCCAGCAGATAAACGAGAGCAATCTTAAATTTTCCACCGTACTTGTTTGTTGGCAACAACCTTTAATTGGTTGCATGTTTGTTCATATGTGTAACATGGCATAGCAGCGTCGTCGGCATTGCCACATTTGCTTCTTCCTTTTTGTTTTTGTTTTGTTGCTCCTCTTTTTCTCTTCTTCCCCCACTGCCAAGTGGTAGCAGGAAGTTCAATGTTGCGAACTTTACATACATACATATACACTTGTAGTATGTGGAAAAAGCGCACCGCCGCTTTCCGGCCATTTTACTGCCACTGCTTGGCACTCCGCGCTCCATTCTCCTTCACTCTCGAACTTTCCATGGCACTCAGCCATGCTGCAGCCTCGCTCGACTTGTAGAACTACAAAAAAAACTTGGTGTCGCTTGTAAAACGCTCGCGGCTTACACCAGTTTTAGCTGTCGTTGTTGACTCTCAATGCCACTTGCCTCTGTCACATCCTCTTCACCAGCTCTTGGCCGTTAAGCTTTACGTCTGTCTAGTTGTGCGCCAGCCACTCGCTGGCTTTTATGAAATGAGTAACGCATTGAGGCGGAAACTTACAACAAAATTGCCATTTCCAGGTGTCCATGTGTGTGTGTGTGTGTGTGTTGAAATAAACGGCGGTGATAGCAAAATGTCACACAAACAGCGCAGTTTCCTTGCACCACTTCCACTGGGTCCTCTATTCGCCTTTGTGGTAGGCACTCAGGCAGGTGTTTGTGGTGTGACATGTTGGCATGGGATTGCATGCCATTCGCTTGTGGTTGCATTCTGATGGTGTAGTTTAAAATGACTGTTAACATGCAATATCTGAAGATCTAAGCGTATATACTGTGTATGTAGTATGTAACATGTAGTTTCGCAGTTGCAGTTGCAGTTGCATGTTTTTACTATTCTCTTGTGCCGTGCACTATAATTTTCACAGTTTCAATTTTGTAACAGCAATTTCCATACTTATTTTTTCTCACCTCCTCCTCCGCGCATTTGTTTCCACATTTAGTATGGCGACTTAACTCTTTCAACACTTGGTGGTCGGTCGTCCACTTGACGGCTGCTTTGCTCTGCTCCGCTTTGCTGCTTTGTTACTTTGCGTCCCTGTTTCGCTTCGTTGCTCATCAACTTTTCACTTCCGCTTTTTGCATTTGAGTATTCACTTGGTGCACGCTCGGCAAAGGCTGGCGGGCAGCTGGCAAATTTACAACGTTAGTTGTAAGCACTCAAAGGATCAACTCGCTGCAACAGTGAAAACTCACAACAACTACTATTTAGTAGTAAAAGTTCACCGCAACAACAACCCTTTCATGTCTCTTCAACGTCATTAGTATCCCTATAGCAAAAAAAAAACAACATCTCTTTACCTAAGCGTCATGACAATTTATGCCACTTCCACCGTAATGTTGTGTAGTTGCATAAAATCGCCATAGCGTCCGTCATTCTGATGAATTCAAAAAAGTAAAAAAAAAAAAAGGTTTCAGAAAAGCTTTGCACTCCTTTGTCTACTGTTCAAGACTTCCAACTAAATATTCCTTTTAAAATAAATCCATTTAGTTTTTCAGTTTTATACAAATAAAATCCACAGTGACTGACATTTGAAATCGCCCAGCTCATTTTGGCTATGTGTTCAATTTTTGGCAGAACGAACATAAATATTATTTAAAATTTTGTATAAAACGTAGAAAAATTCAGAAAAATTCTCAAAGGTTTTGTATTTCTAATGCGAATATTATCAGAAAAAAAATCTATAAAATCTATAATTATTTTTAAAACTGTTTATATGGAGAATGTTTGTTAAGATTTGGCTCTCAAAACACTGAACTGTTATTCAAAGACTTATATTATAAGGAAGTGTTTAGATTTCGGTCTGTTAATAATATAGTAATAGCACCGGCTAATACTGGTAATGATAATAATAATAATAAAGCTGTTAAAACAACTGCTCACACAAATAAAGGTATTCAATCAAATGTAATTCCAGTTGATCGTATATTAATAACTGTAGTAATAAAATTTACTGCTCCTAAGATTGATGAAATTCCTGCTAAGTGAAGAGAGAAAATTGCTAGATCAACAGATGCCCCTCCATGTGCAATAACAGATGATAAAGGAGGGTAAATAGTTCATTCAGTTCCGGCCCCGGTTTCTACTATGCTTCTTACTAATAATAATGTTAATGTAAATGTAAATTTATTAGTTTTTCACAAAGAACTGTTCAGCCAGCTACTTACACAATAAATAACTATACTCTGGATCAAGTGTTTGACTTTGTTGACTTGAGAGTTACAATGGAGTCCAAACTTAATTTCAATAGTCATGTTAATGCTATAGCTAATAAGGCTAGAGGGATAGTTGCCTTTATAAAACGATGGTCAAAAGAATTCAAGGACCCATATGTAACAAAGGCTCTTTTTACAACTTTAGTAAAACCTATGCTAGAATACGGTTCGATAGTTTGGAACCCACGTTATCAAGTTCACATTGATCGGCTGGAATCAATTCAAAAACAGTTCTTATTTTTTGCCCTAAGAGACTTTAGATGGGATTCTCGGCTTAATCTTCCTCATTATACTGATCGTTTGAAGCTAATAAATCTTCCTACTCTTTCCAGCCGTAGAGAAATGCTAGGCATAATATTCATTACTAAACTACTCACAGGGTCTATCGCAAACACATTTCTTATTGCCGAAGTTAAACTTAATGTTCCTTCTCGGATTTCAAGACACTTTAAACCTCTTTATTTAAAACGGTGTAAAACCAATTATGAATTAAATGAACCTTTCCGATGTTTATGTCAAGATTTCAACTGTCTTTCCAGCACTTTTGATATTTCGGACTCACTTTTCACCATAAAAAGAGCTATACTGTCCTTTCTCAATAAATGATTAACGGCGGTATAATATATGTATATTTGATTCAACTGATGAAGTTTTTTTTCTGTAGCTGAGCAGTTTTGGATCTCGACGCTTAACAAACTTTTTCCTTTTAACAACTCGGCACAAAAACAAAATTATAAAAAAAAAAAAAAAAAAGATCCGTACGTCATGCGGACTGTGCCCCTCGTGTCGGTTGGGCGGGAAAGAGGGTAACCGTTGGGCTTATTATTATTATTATAATAGTTATCAATGAGATAGATATTTTGAAGTTTTTAGAGACGTTTATTTTGAAAATCTATATATATATAAATAAAAATCTGTCCTCTCGTGCGATCATCGCGCTTAAACTACTTAATGAAAAGTCGTGAAATTTTGTATACCCATTCTAAACGTTCCGGAGCGTGTCATAGGCATGTTTTTTTTTTTTTTTTGATGGAACTCGAAGATTTTTTTCCCCCATAGCTTTCGAATTCATAATTTTTTCACGATTGTCTGATTTTGTTCTAATTGACAAATGCATGCTTTTTTTACGCATTGTTTCTTTTGTGGAACGCTTGCTTTTATCTTTCCTGCAATGTCAAAATTACTATCGTAGTCATTTTTAATGAAATAATAGCATAAAAATATTTTATTGTTTGTACGATAGAAGTGATAAATTATTTCATAACTAAGGGAATTCCATAAATTTAAGAATGAATAAAAATATCTGTAACATATAAATACATATGTATATGTATATTATATATATATATATATATATATATATGCAAATTTCAATCCGGATGCAGTGCTGCCAGATTTAACGAATTAATGCTATAATGGATGCTGCTCTCTGTCTGACAATGTGCGCTCCTCACTATATACTTTGACAATCAAGGTGCTATTAAATCTCTAAATTCTCACGAAACAACGCCCAGTGTCGCTATAGAATCCAAAAGTTCTCCCAATCTGGTCGGGTCTAATGTTTCGTGAGAGTTGCATGACTTTTTGGGCATAGTGGCATTCCCGGCAACTGCACTGTAAACGTGTTGTTAGGGAAAGGAATTACATCTGTTGTAAATTCTGCCGTCGACGCCGACATGCGTCCAAATTCCTGCGAACACAGTTTGAAGACAAAGCTCTTCGCGAGGTGAATACTAGATGGGCCATGGAACCTAATAACCCCAGTTTTTTAAAGGTTGACGAAAAGCGATCCAAAGCTCTCATCGGTTTGATTGCCCTTCTCTCAGACTAACGGTCGGGATAATAACGGGCAGTACCTCATGGGCATACACGGAAAGATATTGGAATGCCTAACCAGCGATTTCTATCGAAGCTGTAGGGACGAAAGGAAGTGCAGATCTTCAAACGCTATCTCTACCACCGCCCCGCCCTGCCCAATACCCGAACCAATTCTTAAATTGGTACTTTCTAGACTATTTTGCCGCCCTGTACTCGGCGAGCATTCCCGATTTTCTACACTATATAAAGCGCCGTGTAGTTCACCTTCTAAGGCTCCTTTCAGCCTTATCACAACGTGCGTTGTTAGCCTACGCGTGCATCCGTAATCTTGCACGGTTACAGTCGTTCTAACCTAATCTGTGTGAAAAATGAAAATATCGGTGCCACACTGTTCGATTCGCTGAGAAGAAGGCTTATCTATATTTTATTTTAAGGAAAGTTGGCATCTGGCTGAAAAGTTGAATACAATTAAAGTATACACCAGCTATATGAAATAGTAATAGCTCGCTTTGCTAGGAGAATGTTTTTAGGTACATTTTGTAGAGGTTTACCACCTTTTAAAAAGTCAAATTTAAGTAAAGATAAAAAATATTAAAATTTGAGTGTCAAACTGTTTGCCTCGACGAAGACAACGTGCATGCCTATATTTTCAAAAGGGTCAATTTATAAACGAATATAGGCAGGACAACGCCCGCCGGGGTCTTCTAGTTATATTACAATATAAAAGTATTTTCTTATCTGCGAAATAAATATTTTTAAGTCTTCCCAGACTTTTCTTTTTTATATTTATATAATCAAAGTCCTTTTATAATAATTATGAGTATGAAAACCTTTTTTTAGTGTTGATTCATTTAGGGGTTAGTTCGGTACTGTCTTGGGGCTACTTTGAAATAATTTTGGGACCTCTTCGGGATTACTTCTGGACTAGTTCGGTACTATTTTGGATCTCGAAATAGACTTGTCTTGCAAAACTTAAAAAAAAGTTGTCTTAACCGTAATTATTAAGCAAATACTTTAATAATATAAATCTCAAAATAAAAGTAACTGAAATACGTTAAAAAAATGTAACTCGTTGAAAATTATTATGAAAAGACTTTAAAATGAAAGTATGTGTTGATTAAAAGCATTGGTCTCACTCACAATTACAATAAAAATCCACTTATAATATAAATTTCAAAATAAGAAATATCGATAACCTAAAAAAATTTGTTTGACTCATAATTATTATCAAACGACTTGTATAATGTTTATCAAAATTAGGACGATCTGATCACTCACCATACCAAAATTATAAAACTCAGTTTATTTTAATTCACCAGCGAAAATATTTGTCAAAACTATTAGGATTGAGGTGAGCTGAACTCAATTTTTGGTTTTTTTTTAGTAAAAATAGTGTACAAAAATATGTGTACAAAAAATAACCTTTGACCATAAAGTAGTTCAAGCTTAAAATATTTAAAAATTTGTTTAACGGTTACAATGATGATGAAATGTTTGATGCAGTCTTTTACTGTTCTTTGGAAGATTGATTTTAGAAAAGAGCTCAGCCATACCTTGGCCGAATTAGACTAATAATATATTATTTAGAAGGTATTTTTTCACCCTGTTTATTTATTTGAAAATAATCCCGATCGAATACCAATTTCTGTTTTCAAAACTTCATTATTTTGATTCGGTTGGGAAAATTTTTAATATTTTTAGGCAGACCTTTGTTTACAAGATAATAAAACATCAATTGTTGTTGTTGTTGCTATCGCGGGAATTTTTTTTGAATGACGATAATTTTGTATCGAAAAAATAGAAATCAGAAAATAACGATCAAATTTGATCGAAAAAATAAAAATTGAGATGTAACGATCTAACATGATCGAATCAAAAATCAGAAATATCGATCTAATGTGATCGAAAAAACTTAAATCTTATATCATAAAGCACGTTTTTTTACTGATATAATTTAGTTTTGGTATTTTTCGGCAATTTTAATTTCCTTATAAAAATCGTATTTTTCGTCTTAAAATATTTTTTTTAAATTAAATCTTTTAACTCCTTTAAAAACTGACCGATTTTAATAAGTAAACTTGCAAAATGTTTATAATTAGTTGAACATTAAAATGCGAAGAAATTGCCAGGTTATTTGCAAAAGCCTTTTTGTTTTTGGAAAAATAAAAAAAAATAAATTTTTCCATAATTTAATTTTCGAAAAAAAAATTTTCTGTTTTTTCGCATCAAAATATAGACACTTCAAAATATATTTTGGCCAAGCGGTTGTCCGCCAAAATTTTTTGTTTAAGAGATACAAGTTTTTTTTAATTCCTTAATGTTTAACTAACTGCGAATATTTTGCAAGTCGAACTACGAACAACGGTCAGTTTTTATAGAAGTTTTGTTCATGAAAAAAAAATTTTAAACGACAAAATACGATTTTCATGCTAAATGAAAATCGTCGAAAAATATCCAAAAAAAAATTTTTTTTTTGTCAAAAAATACGAGAAACAGCATAGTCGAGTTTCATGGAAAAAGAAAAACAAAATGTGTTCAAACTATTGGAGCCGTTTCCGACAAAGCAATGGAAAAATAAAATTCCAGCACCCTTAGGACTTTTCATTTCTTATTTTTTGCTATACTATTCTACTCCTCTTTTTAATATAATTTTTTTGTTCCTTTGTCAATGCATTGTGTTTTTTGTTTTTTAATTAATCGATAGGTCGAAAAATTTAAAAATTTGGGTGTCATGATATATTTAATGAGCGTTGCTTTTGTAGCTCCTACTTGCAAATGTAATCCAAAACTTAGGATGCACGTTTTTAGCAAGTTCGCAAAAACTATTTACTTGGCACTGCGCAATGATTTTCTTATTCGAAACGTAGCACCAGCTGAACTGTGTACTCATCCCCCTTGGGGGGCGAGCGTAAAGTAAAACTAATCTGCTTCACCCCATCTCCATTACTTACACTACATTTCTTTCATGCCACTCCACTAAATTCCCATAGTAACATTTCTACCATTCCAACTAAATTCCGCAAAAAACTTTTACACTGTCCAGTGCAATTTCGAGCTGCATATTCTCCATTTTCATTCCGTTACTTCCCCCACTCATTTCAACCATTCTTTTTTGGACTCATTTGTATGCTGCACATTTACTGTTGGGCGAGCATCTTACTTTTTACAATTTCTTTTCATAAACCTGCTAGTCACATTAATTCAGCGTGTCGAGTTAAGCTGCTGTCCGACACAAGCAGCGATGAGCTTGAAAATGGACATGCAAAGGATATGCAAATCCATTTTGCTTAACATTTGATTGAATTAAATAAATTTTTCATTTGCAGTTGGCATTTTGCTGGAAGCTCAACTTTGATTTGAAGATTTTTGTATAATGCAGTTAAAGTTTTGCAGTTGAAGGGCATCGCCAGCAATGCTCGTCAGTTTCACAAAAGCCACTAGCTACTGGCTATTCAAGTAAAGGGTTACCATTGTGGTGGTGGGATATCTCAAATAAGGCTAATTTGTAGTTATCTCTGTTGTTGTTGTTGCTAACAGGAATTAACAACTGTTATGGTCATGGTAGCCACATCAAATGAAATTCCTGTGTTCGAGGTCTTACAGCGTTCCCTGTGCCAGTTCCGAGTGCCAGTTACATTTGCAGTTTTCGAACAGCAATTGCTTGTGGCTATATAAATATGTACGTAGTTATGAGAATTTACTCAATTTACATTTGTACGTTTGTATACACATAGATATGAATAAAAAATGGCACATTTTGGCAGAAAACCAGCAAATAAAGCAATAGGTGCAAGAGAGCAGTCCATACACTGGTAAATAAGTTTTGCAACTATTCTACAGTCTCGCATCCAACCAATAACCGTACCTAAATTTGTATGTAATAATTCTGTGTTTACGAATAAATATAATATTTTATCTTAAACGTACGAGTCCCAACGGGTTAACCTTCTTCTTCTTCTCAATTCGCGCTGTAACCGCCTAGGGGATTTCGGCCGATTTCGACATGACGCGCCAGTTGCTCCTCTGCTTTACGCACTCGCTCCACCTAGAGACACCAAGTAAACCCAAGACCTTCTTCACCTGGCATTAAATGTAGAGAAGGCCGTCCTCTTCCTCTGTTCTCACCAGCGGATACCGCGTTGAATACTTTCAGGGCTGGGGCATTTTCGTTCATTCGCACGACATGTCCCAGCCAACGTAGACGCTGTATTTTCATTCACTAGACTACGTCTATGTCGCGGTAAAGCTCATACGGCTCGTCGTTCCATCGACTGCGGTATTCTCCGTCGCAAAGACGTAGAGGTTCATAAATCTTTCGGAGACTACCTCTCCCGAACACTGCAAGGGCCGTCTCGTACGATGATGGCAGTGCCCATGTTTCAGCGCCACAACACGGACACGATGAGGGACTTATAAACCGTGGTTTTCATTCGTCGCCAGAGGGCCTACTCAGCACAAAGAAGCACTCGTTGAGAGATTCTTCGTTGAATTTCCAGGCTGACACTACTGTAGGTGTTAATGCTGGTTCCAAGGTAAACAAAATCCTCAATTTTGTCAAAAATTGTAACTGTCAACAGTGACACGAGAGCCAAAACGTGAATGACTCTTTATTTGATGTAATTTGTTTTCTGCTCGTTCACCTCCAGTCACATTCGCTTCACTTCTTGATCCTACAGTTTGGAAAAGGCAAAACTAACGGACAATGATCTCGATAGCAGCAGTTTACGTCAGTAGTTGCACACTTCGCCGATCCAGGGTGAAAATACCGAGGACATGGCAGGGATGAAAATTACGAGCCACATCGAGTCGGAGCGATTCAAGTTTGCTGATAAGCGCAAGCCTGATGCCTGACCGGTTTAATTCTGCAGTTCGAATTATCTTTTCCAACATAAGGTAAAATAAGCCACACGACAAGGAGTCACCCTGAGTGAAACCTCGTTTGGTATCAAACGGCTCGGAGAGGTCCTTCCCAATTCTGGCTGAGCTGGTGGTGTTGCTTAGCGTCATTTTCATAGCCGTATTAGTTTTGCAGGGATACCAGATTCAGATAACGCGACAAATAGATGGAGTGTGTTAATCCTCTTCTAACGGATCTTTACCAATATTCATCGCATCGTGAATATCTGGTCGATGGTAGAGTTACCAAGTTTAAAGCCACACTGATGAGCTCTAATCAGTTCGATGATAATTAGGTGAGTCTTTCACACCTACGCTCGATAACCGTGTATGGCATGTTACGAGGGCTGATCCCGCGGAGTTGGCGCACATTGTCGGATTGACCTTCCTTAAATTCCAATCGGCGGGCATGCATTCGTCCGACCATATTCTGGAATTGAGCTGGTACAAGTACCAGGACTTTGCGGCCGTGCTTAAATAGCTCAGCTGGTAACCCATCAGCTCCAGCGGCTTTGTTGTTCCTTAGCCGCGCTAATGCTATTCGAACTTCATCGAGGTCGGGAGACGGGATTGTAATGCCGTCATCATTAGCAATTTGGTGTTCGGAATCTTTATCTTCTTTGGCGAAGCTTTCTCAGTCAACATTTGGCAAAGTAGAAAAGTGTTCTTTCCAAAATTGGAGTGCCCCTTGGAGACCAGGGTTAACCAACTCGTAGAAGTTTTTTTGTTGTACATTCTTGGGCCTACCCTCACTCGTTTGCTGCTCAGGGACATATTAAGATTCGAAAACTTAAAAGCAATTAAAAACTTATAACTACAAATTATATTTTCTTTAATAACTCTGTGCGAAAGTTTTGTAGAACTTTTTAACCCATTAGGTCGCGCTTGAAAATGTCGTTTTGTTGTGGACTTTAAAATATCTCTCGAAAATAAGTTTGCAAAGTCTCTAGGAAATGAAAGCGTTTTAGAAAGTTATTATGGGGAAAAATTTTGCCTGGGGTCTCCTGTGGCGACATCTGTGTGTGAAGCCGCATTTCACATAATAAAATTTAAATAACAGCTCTGTTAAAGCGCCATGTTAATGTTAAGGAAGAAGAGCATAAAGCAATGCTGTCTATTTCATGGGGTGATATTTGTTTTTTAATTTCTGTAGACAGTTACGTTTTTAATAAACATATTTTATCTTAGAAGATCCCCAGTGTTTTCTGTCTACAATATTTTAATACTCTAACCACTTTCCAAATTAATTTTTTTGTGTAGTTTCTTGAAGTGAGGGTCAAAACGA
Organism: Anomoia purmunda; assembly: GCA_951828415.1. Classification (NCBI taxonomy): domain Eukaryota; kingdom Metazoa; phylum Arthropoda; class Insecta; order Diptera; family Tephritidae; genus Anomoia; species Anomoia purmunda. The sequence continues at coordinate 25,635,153 of OX639993.1, forward strand.
CACTTTTGGGTGGCAACTAATGGTTCAAATTGTTCTATGAAAATATTTCCTACGAAATTGCACTGCAAAGTTGTTAATATTTCATTTCGTTCAGAAATTTATTTGAATAATTTTTTCACTTTTTTGAAAACACCTTGTGCCGAGATATGAAAACTGTAGTAGGTAATACAGAAAAAAAACTTTTCATAGTTTTCCATCGAAAAGTTTTGTTAAAAGTGAAATGGAGTTTTTGTTTTTATAATTGTATTTAAAAACAAAAAAGTCCCCGCAACTTCATTTCACCCATTGTTCACTCGTTATTTTCCACTTTAATGCCAAATTTTGTGCAGAACGTTTGTTTGCTAATTTCATCTGTTTACTTGGTTTTTGTTATTGCTTTTATTTTCATTGTAATCACACCCATTCTTTCATTATATTGCGTTACTCCGTTCAACGTTGGCTTTGTTTAGCCTGTGGTGAAATGTTTCCACTCACTGATTTTTCAAACTGTTTGCGCTTGTTGCACAAAACGTTAAAAGTCGCAATTTTCTGTGATAAGGTAGCTGTTGGTAGAGGTTTTACGATACATACATATATCTACTACATACATACATATATAGAGAATAAATGTGTGCGTCTTTATGTGTGACTGTATGTTTAGGTTTGTACCTAGTGACGAGAATGAGTATGAAATTTTTAATGTCAACAAATTTTTTAATTTAAATCGTATTAAATATTTTTTTATACATAGCTTGCGCTAATTGCGTTGGTGGAATTTAGAAAGAAGAAAAGTTGTACTTTAATAAATATAAGTGGCAGTCTATTTTTTATTATAATTTCATTAAAACAAAAGTATGAACTTTGCAAATATTGGTACTTTCAAAAAAAAAAAAGAATAAAATCCAATCTGAACAGACTTATGTATATTGCCTTACGATCCTTTCTGCTTGAGCATTCTTCTCATCTACGGCAGCGTCCCGAAGCATTTTGGAAAGGCGAATGTAGAGATTCATTGATTTGAGACGAGATTCTTTGTCGTATAGATGTGGGACTACTCATTTGATATCCTTCTGATGACAGAACCACGAGCTTCCTACAAATATCAGAAAAATATAAGAATTAAAGAAAATTAAAGGCTTTGGTACTATGTAATTCAAATGTGTAAACATGTGAAATATTTAACAAAACTTTGCCATGTTTGATTTATAACAAAAAACAAGAAAATGCAGGGAACTTTTGCACACATTGTCCCGCCCATATTTATTTATTATTTCCCTTAGCATATATAACTAGAAAACGAATTTCGGCTTCTCACACATACATATATGTAACTTGTATATAATTAAATTAAGTTTTACTTTTCAAACAGATGGCAACCCTCTCCAAAATATATCTATAATTAAATACTGTGAGCGTCAAAAATAAGTAAACAGCAATTCTATCAACATTAAAGTGTTTATTAAAACGCAGTCTTTAATACAACAATAAAAGGTTTTATTATAGAATTTAAGGCTTATATTATAAGAGTTTAACTTAGTATAAATAATAAAAAAAAACTAAACACAGCCAAAAATAATTCCCTTAAATTAAAAATACTCCCTTTTTTTCGCGTCAAAAAAAAGTAAACAGTGGCAGCAACCGTTGTTTTTTTTTAATACTTATTTCGGGGAAGCACCAAATATTCTTTGGAAACCGTTAGTATTCAAGCGAGTGAGTGTAGTAAAACATATTTATTTCATAGCACTATTGTTTTTTTCTGAGGTAAAGTCGCTAAAACATCAAATTTTGCAATGGGTAAGCAAACAACCACTGAAACGCGAAAAATTATATTAGATTTGCATAAAAAAGGTAAATCTTTGCGCGAAATCGCAGAAATAGTTGGAAGACACCATTGCACAATAAAAAAAATTATTGATAAACATGGAAAACATCAGACTGTTGAAAATTTGCCACGGCCGGGTCGACCAAAGCGCCTTACTGACACTGAAGCTCGATCAATTGTACGAAAAGTAAAAACAAATACAGTTTCAAGTGGTGTTCAAATATCAAAGGATATAGCGGAGACATCGGGTAAGCTCGTAAGGGCCAGTACAATCAGGAGAACATTGCACAGAAGCGGTTTGCATGGACGAGTACCACGTAAAAAGCCCTATATATCAAAGGATCGCCAAATTTTAGGAATTTTTTTCGATCCAAATATTTCGAATTTGCTTTCATCCGTATATAAAATGTTTTCCCAGAAGTTTGCAGCCTGATTTATATACTTTTTTGCAAATTCCTTGCGCTTCTGTTGATTCACCTTCCCTTTTAAGCATTGAACAAACATCGCTACGTGAAACGTCAGAACTCTTTTTCAATGTGGCAAACTCCAACAGACCGCAGCTGAACTTAAGCGTCTAAATGTAAAAATCATGGAACTTGCTGAAGTAAGATGGAATAGTTCCGCTGTTCATCAACTACCCTCTGGCGAAAAACAACTGTTCTCCGGCACTGAAGGCGTTGGACTCCTGCTCAGCTAGAAAGTTGTAAGCTCTCTCTTGTCATGGCAACCAATCAATGAGCGGATTCTGGTGGCCCGCTTCCTCTCTCGCTCTAGAAAGATTTCAGTTGTCCAAGTTTAGCCTTCAACCGAACTGACAGATATTGAAATTAAACAGCAATTATACAGCAAACTAACTGAAACGTTGAGGATCTAAGTTCCAATGGCTGAAACCAGGGCCGATGATGAAAATAAAATATTTATAAACCTGCTACTCAGCGAAAACGAACCCTTTGACACCGATATTTTGATATTTTATGAAACTTGAGTAAAATCAAATTAAATTCGACTTTTCAAATAGGTGCTGTAATGTCTTTAAATTTTTTCTACTAACCTTTCCCATTCGACACCGATATTCTATTATTTCATATAACTTGTGCATCAATTACTATTTGAATGCGGCTTTCGAGAAGAATCTTACCGATACAAACCTTTTTAAATTTCTTCAACAGACAATAACGAAAATCTTTCATGACTTTAATATTAAATTCAAATGGTAGAAGAAGACTTAGTTATCTCCTACTAGTTTTTTAGCTAAGTGGCAACTCTGTATTAAACTAAGATCTAAAGCTCTTTCAAAAACAAGTATCGTCCGATGTCTCTAGTGTTATATTATATATATTGTATACGCATATTAATAATTTTCCCGAAAGGTGGCAACTCTATACATATTTTTTGTTATTGTAAATTTGTTTCTACATTTTCAGTGAAATGACATTATTAAGCTTAATTTAAATATATATTATTTGGTATATCTGCCGAACCCAATTGTGTAATTGTTTTGGATAGGAGGCAGCCCTAACCTTAAATATAAGGTGGAGTTCATCGTAACTCCGTTCTTTTTTCTTTTTTCTTTTCTCTCTTTTTTGCTCTTTTCATTACATAAATATTTTTTTGAATACCTGTTTTATGTAATTCCTTTCGAAAGTGGACAGTCTTAACCAAATTTTTGTTGTTGAAAATTTCGAAATTCGAATTATTCTCAGTTAAATACATTGTTTTTTTTTTTTATTAAATTTGTTGTTTGAAATTTCCTATATCTCGCAATTTATTTTTTTCTTCAGGAACCTTTCACAGATAAAAAGAAACCAAATAAAACAAAACTTAAGCAAAACGCGAGTTATAGGATCTCCAAAGACATCTCTTCATATATATATATATATATATTTAGATTATCAGTCGAAATAAAAAATATTCGAGTAAACTTTTTTAAAGTTTGGACACATCGTTAGACTTACGTCAAGTTGGGAAAAACAAAATACTCAGACTAGGGCTTGACACTCAAAATCTTGGCTCAAGTTTCAAATCGCCATTTCGATATAGTCATTATATATAGTCATACAGTTTTAGGCAAATCTATTGATATCTATTGATATCAAACAATGAGCTCATAGCACAAGGCCAGTTTTTAATAGGAAGAATTATAGAAAATAAATAAATGCAATAATAGGAAGAGGGAAACGCAACAACAGTATACACAGCTTACTTGGCTCGTCTCGTTTAGCCTTTGCCTTAATGAGTATAAGCTAGGGACGCAAGTTCGATCCCTGCAAGAAGTCTGATAGGGAGATATGGTGATTTTCGAAATAGCTACAACTTCCATTGCGGTTTTTTTCTATAAAATTTTCTTATTAAAAATGGCCTTGAGCTCATAAAAATTATCGTTTGATTTAAATAACAAGGCCGAAAAATGAAAAATGCTTTTGTGAATTTGCATTTTGCACCAACCCGAACCATTTTTTGGAATGTGTGTCGGTTCAGATTGGCATCTTCGTTCGTAGTTATGTTCAAAACTTGACAATTCCGGTTTGCAGCCCTGTTTGTAACCAGGGGAAAAGTAATTTAATAAACAGGCTATTTTCACAAAAATAATTTCCCATATCGTTAGAAATCTGGAGACAAGTTTAAGGTGCTTCATCGCGTGCTGTCGAATTTTTCTGCATGAGCTTCGGTGGAATAAGTTAAAAAATGAGTTTTGAATTAATATCTCTTAGTAGTTTTTGAAATATGATATTTTTATATGATCCAAAAGGTACAACATTCATTCAACCCTGGATAGATTATTTAAAAATAAGTTGCAGCTTCTAGAACTAGCTATCCTCCTGTTTATCTCGATGCCAAACTGACTCAGAACGAAGATTCATTTTTCAAGTGTTTTCATTCTTTGTCCTGTGCCATTCTCTCTTGTTTTAAGGGGAGCGAACATTGGCGGAGATTGACAAAACTGCCGATTTTCGAGTTAGTTTAATTTTATTAAACAACATTTAAAACTTCCACCCCCTGGTATAGCAGGCATGGCTAATCTATACCATATTTTATATATGTCTTTATTCCTATGCAAAATTATTATATGTATCAAATGTAAACAAAATCGCAGCCCTTTTACCCTCGCACTTTTTGAAGTAGTTTATATGCGTGTGTGAAAAGTTGTGTCATCTCAGTGTCTCCAAATCAAATTTGACAAGGGATGGCGGAAAAGAGTTCTGATCTACGTAGGTATGTTGTATTTTGTTTGTCGTTGTTTTTTTTTGTTCAGTTCACTCAACAAGGTGGACTCCAAACTCACCGTAATCTAGATTAATGTAAAACGTTTTGGAAAATTGAAAAGGTTGACAGAAGTACTTAACTCTGGTGAACTCTCTAACTGAATACATCGAAGTAGCCAAATTTAAGTTAGCATCTGTTCAGCTACGACTAGAGCTTTGTGGGATTAAAAACGCACTCTTTGTCACTTATTTCTGTGAGTAGTGGGTTAAAAGAAAAACTTACATTGAATGGCAAGGTATTTAGCAAGAGGTTAAATGCAGACATCAGGTGTATGAACCTTAATAAAAATGCCACATATATCTGTATTTCTTAAGCACTACCGCTCAGTTAACTAAATTTATTTAATTCTCCCTCTTTTTTAATTCATATTTTAGTTCCTATGAACAACAAACAAACAATTGTAATAAAAGAGAAATTTTCTTTAGAATAATTATGGCTCTTTGTAGAGCTAGGCCAGACATTTTTGTGACACTACAATTCTCTCTTAAAATTTCGACGGATTACTTCCAAATTTCGTTCGCATGAGGATCGATCCGCGATTTAGTGAGCACATTAACTTCCAATATGTTTTTCCATTTCATTGTCTATTTTGTATATCAATGTAGCTGCAGTTATTTCTATTGGCTTGAAAAATGCAATCAATTTGCAATGCGAGCTGTTTTAAGTTTCTAAATATATATGAGTAGGAATATTTTCAAATATCGATGATATATCAGCTACTAATAACTAAAAATTAAGTCTACAAACACAGGCGAGTAGCATTAAGTAAGAATAAGTTATATTCATATCCCTGCAGGAAAAATCTAAACTACTGAAAGAAATGTCTGCCTTAGAACTAGTACGATTTATAAATTGTGAGCCTACTTTTTTCTCATGCCGAGGATAGCGCCATCTGTTACGGGGTATGGAAGCGTTAAAAACGAAAATAAAATGGCGAGTACCGAATGCGGATTTCGTCGATATTATTTATCTACTCTATTTGATGTACATATGTCATCATAGTTTCAAACCATACATTTTGGAGGGCGACATCTGTCTTCAGCATATGGTAGAATTAAATTTGAGAAACAAACTGAAACAAATTTGCCCTTCTCGAACACAGAGAATGTAGCTTCGTGTGATGACTGTGACTTTTAATGCAGTAAGTTTCTGGTACAATATAAATTATTAGCGTTTTTAAGATTTAAAACGGCCCTGCATGCAGTGGGATACTACTCACTGTTAAAAATTCCATGTTTTTACCTTTATCGACCAATGAATCAAGAAGGCCAATTTCTTGCATATGTTTTTTTATTAGTGCTTCAAACAATTCCAAAATCCCTAAAATTAGGTTTTTCAGTTTAAGTAAGGTTTTTAAAATTTTGATGTATATGATTGTAAAACGAAATAAGCCAATCTATCGCGAACCAAATCAAAAACAAAGCAGACTCTCGTCAAAAATTTGTGTGTCGAAAAACATATTCTTTCGTAGCTATAAGATGTAAAATATTAGCATTGCTTTCAATTGTTTCTTGATTTTTAAAGTCTATCTTTCTTTTGTTATCGTAAATAAAAAACAAAATTCTTATCACAATAAAATTTTAATATAGTAAAAGGTAGAGATGGTGTACCACAGTTTTTCCTTTGATCAAACAACTAAACAAGCCTGCGGCTATAGACCTGTGAATTAAAACTAGGAATGTTACGTATGAACGTACTTTATTTATTTGTAGTAATTTTTGGGAAATTAAATAATTTATGTTATAATATGAACATAGTTTAAGGCAGAGTTGTCATTAATCGACTAATTTTTAATCGATTAGCTAATGTGACTTACTATTTATACTCGTATAATCGGATTACAGTTATAGGCTGCGTTTACTAACCCGAATTTGCGCAATTCAGGTATTCAATTTCAATTTGAAATTGTTACTGTTCACACACCCATTTCAATTCTAATCGTCATTTTTTTGAGTGTTGTTTGTTTAGACGTTGGAAAAAACTGCATGAATTCTGAACAACGCTCACGCTGGGACTTTTAAGCTCACTATATATTTAACTTCGGCATAGCTATATCTAATAGAATACAATTTCGACTCAGCAATGCCATTTTTGATAATTAAAATTTGTGTGACGTTTATGTTTTTTCTCTTCTTTGGTTTATAACAATCACAGACAAAGGGCAGGCGAAAGTGGGTAAAATTTATTACAATTTTTGTATGGCCGATTAGAGAATCTGTAGTGCGATTCACTAATTTTAAACGATGCGACAATCGCAATTTTTATCGACAATATTTTTCGTTTGCAGTAACGATTTTGCGATTCACTAACTTAGTCTTAACAGCTACCTGTTTATCAGTCGGTGTTGCTGATATTCTCGAGCTTCTTATTTGGTCGTCAAGCTGAAAAATTAGGTCTTCAGTCAGTTACTGAAATTCTGTTCCATTGAAATGATAGGGATTGAACACATCCCGAAGTAAACGTCGATCCACTGTTGGAGCGCTTAGTTCTTCGTCTCCGCCCCATAAATCATATGCCAACTATTCAAACGCCATTATTTAATGTTCCTTTTTTAATTTCAAGAAAACAAATCACCGAATTTTAGATGTATCTTTTATTTAAGTTGAAATCACGCATTTTTTTGTTTCTTGCTTTGCTTTATATAACTGTTATAATAAAGGGGGAATAACATTAACAATTTTTTTAATTTTAAACAAGGTCAAACCGCTGTTCATAATCATGTTTTTTTTAACTTCGTTTATTAAGCTTAATTAATCATAATCATGGATTGTAATTATTTATTTAATCGTGCATTTTAATTCACTAATCTATTTAAATTTTTGCCAACACTGCTCTAAAGCAGCGACCGTGCAAAAAGCTGTCAAAACCCTATGAGCTAATAAAAAAAAATGATACGTCTAAAAACATGAGTTTAAATTACTAATTTTAGACTTTCATTGCCGAACCATTTGGAGTACGCAATTTTGGAAATGTAACGCAAACTAAATATTTTCGTAATTAATGTTGGAGACACAAAAAAAAAATTATGAAAAATACTTTCATATGCAAACGCGGCAACTTTCTCGGCGCTGAATGTAAATTGCCGCTATATTCAAAAATGTGTCAAAACGACCAACAAGAAAACCACCTACTCAACTATTTTCGCCTTCGGTGCTTTGGTCTTCTAAGGCCCTGAACTTTGCTATCGTTGATTTCTTTTATTTTGCCGGTACCAATTTGTGATAGATAATTTGTCCACTCAATATTTGGACTATTTCTCTGCAATAACAACTGTATATTAAAAAATGAGTTTATCGCTCTTAAAAATAATAAACAAATAAACAAATATTTTTTACAAAATACTTGTATACATACATAGTAGTATACTAGTACATAGAAACTTTTTACTTTCAAAGAAAGCAGATTACCTACATATTTAATTGAATTGTAATCCTCAGCATGACTTTTAGAATCCTTTGTCGGCAAGAAATAGTACACAAAATAATTTTTGTTAACACTTTTTAAACACTGACAAGAATATTTGTGTGTTCATATGAATGTGTAGTGTAAGCAAGCCAATAGGAACAATTTTAACACGTTTCGATTTTTGTTTTTTATCGAAATTTTGTCATTTTGAAAATGAAAATCGTACACCTCTGAGTGGAAACAACATAACTCTTATTTCGTTTTGCATCAATTATAATAACAACTTCATTTATGCAATTTTTTAAATTAATAATTTACGTGTATTTGCCGACTTTCTTATTAACCCTTGCATCGTGCTTGTCTAAAAATTACACAGCGCTCAAATTACACTGTAAAATAGTGGTTATTTAAAATGAACAAACTCTAATTATAAAAAGCTACCAACTTTCCCCAAGACACTGCTTGCCCAGAGGGTCTAGGTTTTCTGTTACCGTGGGTTAAAGTTGTAGCATCTTTACCTAAAGCTCAAATCTATTATCGGAAATAATATATATATATGTATATATATATAAAACAGCTTCACGTAGAAGAATTTAACGAGGAATTTCGTGTAGTTATTTTAACCCTCGCAACTAAGTGGACATTCCTGACCCGTTCTCAAAAAAGCTATAATGAAAGCTTGTTCCAGATGTAGGGTTAAAATGTTCCACGAAATTTTCAAGCATACAATTTCACAGTTGACCGAAAATGAAAAACTCGTGCGGGTTAAGATAAGAGAGAGCTAATATTTACACATTAAGTATAGATATATAAAGAAGTCTTACATTCGGCATTAACCCTTCGTCGATTTGCCGAACAATATTGGTCTGCTTGCATTTTGCTCTCCTATGAACTGAAGAGAAAAAAGCTACAAAATAAATTAAAAACTTTAAAAATAAGTAGACTCTGCAATTTCTTTCTTGATAAGGTGTATTATTATTTAAAGTATTGTGGAAAACTTGAAACTAAAAACTTCTCTGCTACAGTTTTTCATTAAAAGAATTTAATATAAAAAGGCATTCGACGAATATTACCTTTAGTTTATGTAAAGTTACATTACCCTTTAAGGGTTAATTATAAATAAATATAATTAAATTTGGTATTACAACCCGGGTTTGAAATGAAAAAGTTCATTAGAAACTTTTTTATTTTGAAAGGGGGTTTCAAAATTTCTTTAGGCGAATTTCGAAAAAAAATTTTGAAAATTATTATTACCTCCTCCTTTTCTATTAATTTAATGTTTTTCAATTAATAGTAATAAGTACATATGTATTACAATATACATAGGTGTCGAAAGAAAATAATTTGAGAATGCTTTGTTGGAAACTTTATTTTGTATAGGGCTGCCACCTATTTGAAAAATTTAATTTGATTCAATTAATAAGTTTAGAGAAATATTACTATATCAATGTAAAGTGAAAGAGGTTTATAAAACCACTATCTTGTTTGGGGATGCCACCTGTTCAAAATGGTTAATTCAATTCAACTAATAAGTTAACTAAACTAATAAGCTATATTAGTATCAAAGTAAAAAGGTTTAAAATATCTAAATTTCGAAAATATTTTTGTAGAGGCTTGCCACCGTTTTGAAAAATTCAATTCAATTAACCTAATAATATAAAGTTAATGCAAAATTCTTGGCGTCAAATAAAAAAGCTTTATTTAGAAAATATTTACTTCGAAATAGAAGCTAATAAGGCACATGAAATATTGCAATACTGGTGTGAAACTAAACAGGTTTAAGAAAACTTATTTTCGAAATTTATTTCGAGTAGTTTAAAAAATTAAATGCAGAAGACACCATGCACGTAGCTTTTTTGTTTCTTGTTGTCCTTACCTCTCATACTACATATGTACTTTATTGGGTTATGAAAATAATAGATAAATAAAAAAAATTAAAGTAAGTTTCAAATATCTGCCAGTGAGGTGTAAAAAATACAACATAGTTTTAAAGGCGCCTATTTTTATAAAACTTTTAGTTATAACATATAACTTAACATTATCTTGTGAATTGCGTTGATGTCAAATCGAAATATTTCATTTTTCACAGTGTACTTATACAGTGAATCAGAAACTGACAATATGCCTATTTTAAAACATGAAGCGAGGTTTTTGTTATTAACATTATTAAATGTTTGGCGAACAGAATGTAAATGTTGTTGCGGCATCATTCTTTCCATGATGATTTGTCAATGCTTACTGAACCGACGGGTCAAAACGAAATGTCATTTACCAGCTGTCAAGTGACAGCTATCCCTATCGAAAGTTCTATCAGTCTGAAAAAAAAACAACCCGTTACGTTCACTTTCCTCTCACTTTAATCGCCATCTTGAATTCCATTAGGAAATTCAGTTTGCCTCTTTGACGAGTTATTTTCAATAAAAAATGTTTCAATTAAAAATGGTATATTCACAAAAATAAAAGTAAACACATCAGTGAAAATCTTTTTCGTCGTTGTTTTTATTGTTATTCGTTGACAGTCGAATTTAAGTCGAAAATTAGAATTGGATCGTAAAAACAAGAGTTTCAAAATTTCAACTAAATATTTTATCTATATCCAATATAGAATATTCAAATAAAATTATTGTTCAGGATTTCTGATGTTCTATGTGCTTATGTATTTCCCTAATTTGATTGACTATCTGTCGCCAGCATTTCCATAATTATTGCCTAATTTGCTGCTATACTCGCAAGTACATTTGCAAAATTGAATTCAATCACCATTAATACATTTTTTCCAAAGGTTTTCGGCGAAGAAATACAAAATTATTTCTAAAATTGAAGTGCAATCAGCATTAGCGCCGATCACTACTTTTATACAAATATTCCATCAAAAAGTGGTACCTCATTAACAAAGGATTTTTTATATTAATTTATATGTTTTTTAGTATATGATGAATTTCTATTCAGGCCGTTTAATTACAAATTTTTTTCTGAGATTTTTCCATCAAAATATCATAGATAAACTTTAAATAAAGTAAAATTTACTATTATGCGTTGCTAAAGTCTAGTTCAACAGCAGAACATCGTAAAAACTTCTTCACTACTTAAAATTTCTGAGTATCCTTCAAGTGCGCTTCCAAATTCATCACTCATCAACATCCTACTGAAGTACCCAAAATATTCTACCAACAGTAATGAGTATAAACAAATGTTTAATGCGGTATTAGAGTCCTTAAATAATGTTTGGAACTTGTATTATACGGATGGATTCAAGTCTGATACCAGCACGACGTGTGCTGTGACAAACCAGCTAGGTGTTACTATTATGGTCGGTTCCTTGCTCGGTATTTACTGCCGAAGCAGTCGCGATATTTAAAGGCAGTACAATTTGGTTCCCGAATGGGAAATAAATGCATTATATGTTCCGACAGTAGATCTGCAATTGAAGCTATATTCAATACCAATAATACACCTTTAATATCCAATATTCGTAGCATGCTCTTGCAAAGCAATAGCTGTATAAAAATAATGTGGGTGCCTAGCCTTATTGGAATTCGTGGCAACGAAATTGCCGATAAAAAAGCGAAAGAAGCTTCCAAACAACCACTTCACTTCTTTGACTATTTCCCCGATAAAGATTCACGCAGACTTGTTGAAACATAGGTAAATGAAATCCATGCAAGAGAATGGAGTAATTACGATGATCATTACAAAAAATTTTATCCTGCGGGAACAAAGCCTTTATACACAGGGTACTCGACTTGTAAAAATATAAGGACATTTATAAGGCTTCGAATAGGACATACAACTGCTACACATGCTACCATATTAAATGGCGTAAATAAACCAAATTGCGTGTGCTGCAGATCAAATGATGTCACTGTTATACACCTCCTCGATACCTGCCCGGCACTTCAACAAATCAGAGTTAATTTTTTTCTAACAAAAAACCTTTATATCTTGAACGGACTGTATGGAAGACAAGTGCAATCATCCCTATTTTAAAGCCCGCAAAATCACCTAGCGATGTCAACAGCTATCGCCCCATATCCCTTCTTCCTTGCTTAGGCAAACTGATTGAGAAAATTATAGCCACTAGGTTAACATGGTACGTCCAGACTAACAAACTTATTCACCCAAACCAGGTTGCCTTCAAAAAGGGGCATGGGACGACTGACGCTTTGCTTCACCTTGATAATTTTGTCTCAAATGCCCTTTCCAGTAAAAATCATATTTCGTTACTATCAATAGATTTCCAAAAAGCATTCGATAGGATCGGTTTACATGTGGTATTGAGGCAACTAAATTTACAATTTCATAAAAGCTTTCCTCTCTAATCGCAAAATCAGCGTACTCATATCTAACACCCGCTCTTCCATCTTCCCCCTCGATAATGGTACTCCACAAGGGTCCCCATTATCAGTTATTCTTTTTACCATGGCATTCGATGAAACTTGGAGGATAATACAGCGAGGCTTTATGCGAAGATTATCATCAGCCCAAACTTACTTCTTCAAAAAGATTTCCAGACAGCTATTTCCCGCGTTTCTTCTCCAAAGATTTCATCGGCTGTTTACAACTGTGCGTTATTTGCTATTAACCATGATCTTCCTCCCAAACAACATGTTCCGCGGAATATCCGTCACACACCGTGGTCTTCAAATGCAACAGCTTTTATCAATGACCTGGTTAGTTTACGCAAATCAAATACACCAAGCGCCGTTTACAAAGCGAAATTTTCTGAGACTGCAGTACGCTATAAATCCGCCGGATGGCAACTGATCTTCACTGATGGATCTAAAAGTACCCACACCTCTTATGCAGTAATAAAGGAAAATTAAGAAGCTATTTCTTATGGCCTTTTATTCCCATTTTGCTCGATTTTCACGGCGGAAGCGACAGCCATATTTCAGGCGATCCAATACTCGATCAAAACTAAGGGTAAATTCATAGTTTGTACCGACAGTATGTCTTGCTTTGTAGCCATCAAAAACTACAATTGTAAAAATCACATAATCGATAGCATAAAAGAAAAACTAATTTCCCACCCCAGAAAAATTAAAATTATGTGGGTTCCTGGGCACTCGGGAATCCAGGGAAACATGCATGCAGACAAAATCGCTAAGGATATGTGCATCACACCAACAATAACGTCTAGCATACTACTCAGCAAGGATATTTACCATCTCATATATACCCAAAGACAAATCAAGCTATCCTCTGAGTGGAGGGACTTGAACCATCATTATTCCAGCATAAACTCCAACCGTACACAGCCAAAATATACAGCATCCATACCGTCACCCCATATACACGTCTTCGTATTGGCCATACTATACATAATTACCAATGCTCATCTGCTTCAGGGCACCCCACCCAGCCCGTGTACATTCTGTGGAGCCGCAATTAGAGTGCGCCATCTGCTGAAATCCTGCCCTGAACTCACTGTTCAAAGACAACAGCATTTCAACAACATTAGTCCATTCTTGATTTTGAACTGCCCTACGAAAGACAACGTTTCAAAAATATACTACTTTTTGAAAGACACAGACCTCCTCCGACGCATCTAAATCAGCCTTTTCACCAGCCAGCCGAAAGCGTCTGTAGCTAGCGCTGCGTTAACTTTAGTTTATGTAATAATAATTATTATGATGTAAGCTTTTATAAAATAAAATTAAAAAAAAAAAACTCGATCTCAAATGTGAATATAATAGACTAAGATTTTATAACATAAGCTGAAGGCCTTGCCTGCCAGTGCTTTATATCTATAAGTGGAACGACTATTGATAATTATTTCTCTTTTAAATAAATAAATAAAAAAAAAAAATTTAATTATTTAGTGTTCAAACTTAGTACAAATACTTAGTTTTCCAATTATCCCGCAAGCTATAACATTTATATATTATATTCATAAACAATTCTAATAGCAAATTATCAAAATCTCCGTGTTTTTTTTTTTTTTGCCCAAAGTCCTTTTTTCTTCCCCTTGCACTCGTTCTTCGCAATCTAAAGGATCGTCGAAATGAGCTACGAGTATCACCTGTACCTGTTCTAAAAGATTCGACTTACAGAGATGATAGCGGAGACAGCAGTGCCTCAGTGCCAGTTCAGAAGTCCGCTCTACATAATTTAAAGAGTTGGTTTGACCCCTAGTTATATGGTAGAACTTAAATTGTGCTTTGTCTTTGTCGTCTGTACTCGTATTCTATCCAATGCCTATAAAATTTGCTCTTTTCCCATTCGCCAATGACCTCCCTTAGGTGCGATTTTGTGAGTCCATATAAGGATTCCGGGCTATGAAATGCCGTTATATTTAAAATGGAATGCCGTACTTACGAGTATATTTAAATTCAATATACTCGTACTATATTTATCTTTATTAAAATTTTCCATAAAATGAACAACCCTAATCTATAGACATTAATAAGTATGTATGTATATTGTTCTAATTAATAAATTACATGGTTGGTCAATGGTACACTAACACCGCTCATTTATTTTCCAGCCTATTATCAAAGCTAGACAATACCATTTTTTCTCATTTTGTGCGATTGACGGACGTCTCAATTGTCTTGTCAGTGTTATCAGTTTCCGCTGTGGGCGCTACAAAAACTTCCTTGGCTCGCGACGCGTTGTTGATTTCCTGTTCTTTTATGCACTCGCGCGGGGATTTTCTGAAAGTTCTTTGAAAAAAATATAAAAATAAACAATGAAATTGTTATCTCTCAACATTTGTGCTCTAACTGAATGCACATATTTACTTTATGTACATATTTACATGCGAATACAATACGGCTGCATATTTGAAATTCTAGGTTGTCATCGCATTTAGCAAATAAACATAGCATTTTCCAATCATTACCCATTTCGTTTTGGTAAACAGTGAAGAGGATATGCCATTTGATTGATAAGGTACTTAAGTTCTTATTATGAAAACATGGGAATATTTAAATTTGTCAATAAAAAATATGGCAAGCAAAATTTGTTATCGTAGAATGCGGATGTTGAGTATTTTCTAGACTATACTGATAGACTATACAATAAGCTTATAAGGGTGTTTCCAAAGATCGTAAAAAACGTGATTTAAATTAGTTTTTTTTCTAAATAAATTAAATCGAAATATATAATTTTTATTTGGTTCGAAAAACTTTAGTTAAATTTTGTGGGGAATATTTTAGTAACATAATTTTATTCTGGAAAATTCTTTTAAATAAGACACTTTTGGAAACTGGGGCTCAAAATTGCATCTAATTATGAATCTCATTTGGTTAAGGGGCTAAACAAAATTTTTTGTCTTACAATTTATCAAAGTAGCAGAAACTAAAAAGAATAAATATAAATATATTCCCTCTAACTCAATAAAAGTCTAAAACATAAGAATGGTACAAAACTCTGAATGCAGTTTATCTGCATACATTTTAATATTACTTCATGCGCTTATTTAAATTATAATTTTTGGGTATTCGGCACTGGGATCTTGAGATCTATTGTATCTCCTTTCGTGGATTATGGAATAGCCTTTAGTTCAGCATGATAAATAAAATTTGATATTGATCTCAAATCTTTGGAATTTATACTGTAATCCGAAATCAGGTGTTTACTTCTCCAGAATGTGGCTTGCAGTTTACTTTTCTTACTCTGCAAAATCTACAGCATTCACCCGAGTAAATTCCCAGTTTAGTTAGATGATAGTTCAGCCTACAGTGTCCTGCAAGAATTTCCATAATAATTCTTTTGTTATTCTAAGAAAAGCCTTTGCAATCTCTAAAGCGTTTTAGTTTGCATGAACCTATGGATGCTTTAGAATGAAGCTTCAAACCTGGTAGACTTTCTCCGACGAGCTTCCACCTCTTTTTTGGCCCAAGTGGATAGTTTCTCCATTTCCTATACCGCAGAAGGGCTCTAGACCTATAAAAGGAGTTGAAGTTGTGGTAACCTTTTTGTGCAAGTTTATCCGCAATTTCGTTTCCTTCAATACCATTATGACCCGGGACCCAGAGAACCCACGCGTGATTAGTCAAACCGAGTGTGTTCAGTTTACTAAAGCACCCTGGCAAGTTAGGTTGGTATTTGTTGGCGTCTGGAGTAGTTCTTTCATAGCCATGTTCCATAGTATTGTGAATAATATCTCACCTTGTTTGCAGTCCATTGTTGTATTGACCATAATGCGGCTATTAGTAAAAGTTTCTTTTCTACTAACCTTGTACTGTGCATACTGATTTTCCAATTCACCACAGTTAGCGCTCTGTTTTTCTTTACGGGCTTATAGGAGGTTGGTGACTCTTAAATTAAAAGAATTAAAAGTAAAAATACGAAAGCCTTCGCAGTTGTCTTACGAGACTTTTTTCTAAATTCGGGAACGATCGGTGAAAATGGCAACGAGATATCTCAAAATAACCGAAGATGGATCACCAACAAATCAAATAGAAATTCGCTTTGTGATTCTTTTCGGATTTCGGTTTTCGATGTAAACTAAAGTTACTACAAATATTCTGTGAATACCAAATTGCACATGCAACGATGCCACATCACTACAGATTATTTTCAAGTGGTTCGGAAAATTCCAGAAGAGACACTGTTCTGTAGAGTGCGAGCCCATAGAAAGTCGACCAAAATCTTCCACAGATGACGTCACTATGGCTCTGGTGAAGTCCAAAGTTGTCGAAGATCCGCAATTGAAACAAGAAATGATTGCTCATGAATTGGAGCAGTCTAGCAATTTTAGTTAAGCCGTTACTAGTGACGGATCTTGGTTCTCTATAAGTACAATCCGGAAACCAAACAGCAGTCAGTGGTATGGAGTCCAACAGGGGCAAACCCAACCATGTCAGTTAAATACAGCCGATCATAAATTGTAGCTACTATTCACCTGGAAAATCGCACAATAGTATGTAGTAATAGACAGCTTGATTTTCACAGCGGTCGTCAGACCAATTCTCCTATATGGGGTGATCGTATGGTGGCCTGCATTAGAAAAGGAGGTTAACCTCAGGCTACTCACCAAGGTGCAAAGATCTAGTATGATCTGCATAAGTGGGGCGCTCAGAACTACTCCAAATGAGGCCTTGAACGCCATTTTAGACCTCGTTATTTTAGATTTGGTTGGGCAACAGATGACAGCGATAACTGCTTTGCGACAAAGAGAGACATCCCAGTGGCACCCTTGAACAAGTTCTGCTCTATGCCGAGCTGCAATCAGAGCTCTGAGCTCTTTCACGCCACTTGCAAACTGCTACTCAGAGATTGTATATATAAACAAGCTGACAATAGATGGAGGCAAAATACGACCTGTCGAACCTCAAGGAAGACGTGGCCGGAAACGGTCGCGCAGCGTTCTCTCTCTAAGAAGGGAAAATATTTCTAACGTGATCGGGGCTCTAACAGGGCACTGTCTGATAGGGCAACATGCTGAATGGCTGGGAGTACCCTTCCGAAGATGCTGTAGGAGCTGCAAGAATGACGTGGAGGAGGAAACGATCTTGCATTTACTGTGTAAGTGCCTGCACTGTGTAAAAGCAGAATGGGATATCTGGGATCACCGTTTTTGGATGACCTTAGTGAGGTTTCAAGCACCGAGGTAAATTGCCTGTTGAGGTTCATCAATGATGCAAACTGGTTTGGTGAGGGGTAGGATCTTCTTCTTGGATGGTACACAATTTTTCTTTGTGGTAACACAATGGGCCTGCTAATACTGACCTAAGTGAGCCGCTGCAGGCGGCTGCTACTCCAACCTAACCTAACCTAATAGACAGCTTACTAAAAGTGCTCAAAATTTTTTTTTGGAAAATCGGAAAAAAAGAATTTGCCGTGCTACTTTTTACATCATGACTTACTGCTTTTTACGCGTAATTTTATTGTAAACTCTGGCGTCGAAGAAATGCGATCAGTACCATTTTCCCTGGATCTAGCACCTTGCGATTTCTGGGTATTTGCAAAAATTAAAAGAAATTTGGGGGGAAGCAATGCGGAGATAATTGATGCGGGTAATACTGAACTTGATAAGCTTAAAATAGCCGACTTTTAGGAAGGGGAAGTGGATCTATAGAGACAAAATAAGATAGTAAATAAAAAAAGAAGATTTTTTTTCTGGTAATTTAAGCGTATTTAATGAGTCCCCTCGTATATGTTCTCTTGAAATTTTTTGGAAGATTCATATATGAAATATATATATATATAAACAGAATTCCAAACGAAATTTCTTCTAGAAAAAAGGATTAGGAAAACTCGTTATAAAAGGTATCATATATTGCCCCTCGAAGGAACAAAAAATACAACTATCATACCATATTTTCTTTTCATCTTACACTGCAGTAATTAAGCAAACAATGTCAAAACATCATATAAATATTTACTAAGATATGTATATAGATTAATGGCTTTCATTTTTAATTTGATATTTTTCAGCAAGCACGTTTTGTTGTGGCCCAACATTAATTGACTTTATTACCTGATGTTGATGTTGATCGAAACGAAATCTCTTTTCACACCAAAGCGTGAAAAATGCCTCTTCGGCTGATTTAACGAGGCGTAACTACCCGTTGCCTTTTTTTTTTGCTTTTTTTGATGGTTAGCTGAATGACGGAGCAAATAATGAAAGAATACCTACTACATGCGTGTTAAGGTAAGTTGATATTATATTCTTTTGTACAAAATGCAAATACATTCAAGTAATTTAATAGCTTTTAGCGCTGAAAAGAAAAATGAAAGATGTTTATTCAACTTGAGCGCGTGTGTAAATTGGAGGCGTTCGCATATTCATATATTTTAAATGTAGATATATATCTATGTATATATGTATATATGTATATAAGCATGTATTTATATTTATATATACGAGTTTGCCCCGGTCATACATATATACATGTTAAGTATATTGTATTTTTATAACCCAGCGCAATTGTTTACTAGGCGGATGTACGAGATATATATAAATATATAGACATAAATAGGTATATCAATATGTTTGGAATGAAAGGAGCAAACGATAATGCTATGCAGATATATCCGCTCGTCCGTTCACACGTGACACGATGACTGGAGTAAAATTTTAGATACCTACGCAGAGCGTAAATACCACATAAAATGCTTTTTAAATTTGAACAAAATTTAGCGGATTTCTCTAAGATTTTTTTTCCAATAAGATTCCCTACTTATTATGACTGGATATGTTTTTTAAATAAAATCAAAAAGATAATCTGTAAAACCAAGATTAAAACTCTTCAATATAATTAAAAAGGTGAGCCGTAGAATTAGGACGAAAACCTTTTCAATAAAATATAGTAGATAGCCTATAAAACTATGATAGAAACCTCTTCAATCTAATTAAGACGGGTATCTCGATTTTCGTTTAAATCTTTTCTTAATTGTAAAAATCCAATGATGTGATCAATTGGAAATTATTGCCACCTAAATTTTTTTCAGTACATTATTTTCTAAAAATAAATATCACACTGCTTTTTTAAGCTATTTTTTTATTTAAATATAAAAGTTTTTCTGATAATTAAAATAAGTTTAAGTACTTATATATAATAACAGGGACTAATCCAGTAGCGGAAAATGGGGGACATTTAATTGGATGCAATAAAAATTATGAATTTTGTCTCTTCGATTTTCGTCATTTTATCAATTAGGTATCAATTTTTCTGCTAATCGATTGAACTTCACACCGGCTCATTCCGAATAACACTTGCTCCAGATTTGAGGTGTTTATTTTTATTTTGAAAATACCAAGATCCAAGAATAATATTTTTAACATTAAACTAAAAACAATATAAAGTAGATTATTCAAAAAGTAAATAAATTCTTCAATTACTGTCGCTAACTAAAATTTCTCATTAAAACTTGCTGACAAAATTTTAATTACCTAGGGTTCTTTTAAAAATAAAAAGTTTTCATTATTAATAAATTCAATAAGGTTTTTAGTAAAAATGATCAGATTTCCTTATTAACTTACTGTATATGAATTTTAACATACAAGAAAAACAAGGAGATTTCATCTTACAATTCAATATTGTTGGGCAAAAGTCCATAAAAATGAATAACACTGCGTAACAAAAATTTAAAAAAAAACTTGCGATCATGATTTTGTTAATAGTTTTTATTAACATTAGTAGCAGGCTTACGAACTGTGTTTTTACTTTTTTTGGATTGGCTCTAGTTCTTGAGATAAACGAAACTTAAGAAATTAATGAAAAAAAATTATATGGCCCAGTTCCAGTTGTATTAATTTAATTATTCCTCAATAAGTTTTGTTATATAAATTATTAAAACAAGTAGTTCGTTGGTTTAAATATTTTATTTCCCTTGCAAGAGAGCAAGGGCAGCCGGTTAAGTCGGGTGAGTTAATACAACTAAACATTAATACCGACGACTTCACCTAAATACCTGAAAACTCTAACAGTCCCTGCCAGTCCTAGTCAGTATGCGTGGACATGAAGATGGTGAATTTTTTATTGGGCCAACAAAGTGGGTATACCAAATACCCCTGTTTTATATGTTTATGGGACAGTCGTGCTAGAAATGAACATTGGATTAGAAAGGACTGACCAGTGAGAGAAAATATGGAGGAAGGAACAGCAAATGTGGTTCATGACCAACTGATAAGCCGAGAAAAAATCATTCTTCCACCACTTCACATCAAGCTTGGGCTAATGAAACAGTTCTTCAAAGCCCTTCAGAAGACAAGTGACTGTTTCGAATATGTGTGCAAAAAATGTCCAGTCCTTAGTATGGCAAAATTAAAAGCAGGAGTCTTCGATGGTACTCAAATTTGTACCCTTCTAAAAGACACTGAATTCTTAAACCATATGTCACAAATTGAATCTGAAGCCTGGCTGGGAAATCATAAATTGCCAGACTATACAAAACTAGTTGCTGATATGCTTCTTAATTTTCGCAAACTAGGATCTAAAATGAGCATTAAATTACATTACTTACATAGCCATGTGGACAAATTCCCGGGCAACCTAGGCGATTACAGTGAGGAGCAAGGTGAACGGTGCCACCAGGACATAAAAATAATTGAAGAAAGATACCAAGGTCGATGGGACGACCACTTGATGGTAGACTAATGCTGGAACTTAATACGGGATTGTCCTGAGCAACGACATCATAGGTGGTCCTACAGAAAAAGTTTTTTGTAATTTATTTTAAATTAATTAATGAAAAGAATATAATTTTTTTATTTTTGTATTATTTTTATACAAGCGCGCAATAAAAATATAATTTAAATCCATATTGGTGTTTTTAATTAGGGTTTTTCGTGAAATATTTAAAAGTCTTTATATGAAAAACTAGAGCCAACTCGATAAAACTGATATTATTTTCGTAATCAGCGCCCCCAAATTACCCTAAATCGACTTAAAATTCCCCGACCGCAAAATTTTGTTCCGCAGTGTAATCAGCCGATTTGCTTTTCAATCAGTTTTAGAAGAAATTCAAAATAAAATTAAGAAAATGAATGAAATTTCTTCAATCTTGTCCCCGTCTCGCTCTTCTTAGTCCCCTAGCTATTTTAGACGTCGCTTTTTATAATTATACATATTTCAATTTTTTAACTTACCTTTCACTAGTAAATCTGCCAAAAGTAGCTGCAACAACTAACTAAAAGGTCAATTTTATCTCGACTATGACCAAGGATCATTATTTCTAACTGCACAAAGCTTATTAGATTTGAACTAAGTCGAACTATAATTATGGATATGGATAGTTTCGGGAAATCTCGGCTACAGAGCCATGTTATAGGTTTTTTATATTAGATTCTTTTTTTTTTGCAGATGTTTTTCAAATCCTTTCCTAATTTCATCAAGGTCGAACAACAACAAAGATTTGTTGAATAACACGCGTCTGGCGTGCACCAGCACCATAACTTTCTAATATTATCAATATTGCATCGTAAATTCGAATTTCCTAGATGATTCGATTCTAGCGCCACCTAGCGATTCCATTTTTCATAACAATATTTCCCGTTGCATCCCTATTATACGTTTCTAGTTCCATCAAATCATTCCACCACCATTAGCAGACCATGAATATGGCGTTTCTGAATACATATGTCGACTTATGCGCCATCTAATGGACAATAATATAGTCTATGCCCGTGTCGCGGTTCGAAGGAATATACGGTTAAATTTTGATTTAAATCAGTTTAGCAGTTATTGAGCCAAGTTAGTCTAGATTAGGAAAAAATGCGCGGAATGAACATTTTAGAAAATGGGCGTGACACTGCCCACGTTTAAGTAAAGAGCAATGTTTAACTCGGAAACTAATTAATGCGACATGTACTCAAATTCTGAAACCCGACCGAATCTGACATTAAATATTGCCAGTTGAATGAGAATGAGTTGTCAAATAGTGTCATATCCGTTTGTTGTCTTAAATGCGCAAGTACTGTCATATAAAATGATAGCTAAGTGAAAAAATATATTTTCAGTTTACCAAACAGATCAGTCAACATATGAGATCCGATATTAATTTGCAATCGAAAAGCTTTGTTACAAATTTTCATGTTAACTTGGAGAACTTTTCTAAATTTTGTTTAAAGGTTGATTCTTCGAATTGGTTGACGTAGTAACAATATTTTTTATAATTTTTTATTATTTAAACATTTTGGGTACTGAAAAAAAACTTAGAATCCAATGTAAGTAGAATAAAAACACCAGGTGGTCTTATACCTTAGACCTGACCTAATACAATATTGATTTTGCTTTTTCAGTTGGCTAGTCTTTTTTCTGCACGCTTTTAGTGTTGTTATTAAACAAAGTGCCGCAGTTGCTATTGCAATTATTTTATTTTTGCAATACTTCACGTCGTAACTTTCCATTCTCTATTCGCTCTTCTCAGTTAATGGGCTGCCAACCAAATGTCACTTCACTTTTGACACCGGTATGAAAACGGAAAGTCAATCAACTGGCACCAAAATTTGACGCAGTCTTTGACATGCACTGCTATATCGACTTTCTGTCACCTTATCAAATGTAATGATATGCATTTGTCACCAGATGAGTAGCTCTGAGTTCAGGCAGTTTTTAATGTCTATGAGTTTGGCTTAGTGAAAACCAAGCATAAGGATCTCATTAGATAAAGTAAAATGAAAAAAAAACTGTAAAGAACGGGTTCTGCCCACGTAGTAAGCAAATTGTATTTGGGTTGTTTTTAAACAATAATTTGAAAAACTATATAAATCGGACAAAAACTACGCCCACATTTTTTTTTTTTTTTTTTTGAAGATTGACACAGTGTGGCCCATTTTTACATTTATACATTGATCCCTTTGTGCTTGAGGAAAACATGCGCCGTTTATATAAAGTTCCTTTTATTTTTTCCTAGAACTCAGACATTACTTGTTGTTTTTGGATTTTATTATTTCATCATACCATTTTTTCCCGGCTCTTTGGCTGTCTGACAAGCAACAAGAGGTATCAATAACAAATAGAGCAGTGAACGTCAATGCGCCAATAATCAATCGCGACGAATCACATGAAATCACTTCCATAAATTGATATGAATTGCTTTGCGGCAAATGGTTGACGCATTTTTATTACTTATTGCTGTAAAATATTGCATAGGAATTTTTTTTCTATTTTATTTTTTAAAGACAATAGTTATTCAATTTACTGAAAGCAGCTGACATGCAGATTGAATGATTTATCGCTCGTGATAACAAAAAAAATCTAGCTAGTGGGTTTTTTTGTTGTAATTTATGGTAAATTAATGATAATAGTTGCATTTTTTTTATTCAAGAACAATTTGGAAAGAGAAAGATGGAAAAGCCTTAAGAGTTTAGATTTACAGGTGGTGGCGCGCTTGCCTTGCGTTCCGAAAAATGGCATGCGTTCGAGAACTGCGAAAGTATAGAAAAAATAACTCTGATGAGGAGATGTGGTGATTTCTCAAGGCCGGCAGCTATAACTTTTACCGCTTTGACTTTTGCTGCTTTTTCTAATAGCTTACAAAAAAAGAAAGTTAGAATAGCTTTGAATTTATTTTTGACATAAATTGTGCTTATTGAGATTTCTACTTTTCGTAATTTCCACCAGTACCACAGCGATCTCAGTAGATTATTGCTTAGGAGATTTCAAAAAAAAATTGAAGGAACTTTTATTCATTAAAATATAACAGGGCTGTTAAAAAATGTGAATTTATATAAATTACTAAGGACCAGTTTTGCAGTGCATATTTAAACTTAGTTTAAACTCGCTTTTTATTTAAACTTAGTTGAAACTACATAGCTATTTTTCAGCGAGAGTTTAAGGTTAGTTTAATTATGGCGATTTTGATGGGCAACACTGTTGGCTTCTATATTTAGATCAGTGGCAAGCAAAACCAGAGAACTTTTTAGAAAAACTCAGTTTAACTGGGTCAAAATGGCGGGTTAAATTAAGTTTAAATTGGGCAAAGTTAAGATAAAATTAGGTTTAAACTAAGTTTAAATTAGGTTTAAACTAAGTTTAAATTAGGTTTAAATTAAGTTTAAATTAGGTTTAAACTAAGTTTAAATTAGGTTTAAACTAAGTTTAAATTAGGTTTAAACTAAGTTTAAATTAGGTTTAAACTAAGTTTAAATTAGGGTTAAACTAAGTTTAAATTAGGTTTAAACTAAGTTTAAATTAGGTTTAAACGGCATAGCGAGTTTAAACTTGGTTTAAACGGCACACGGAGTTAAACTCGCACTGAACAACTGGTGACAAGGCCAAACAAAAAAGTAGCATATCTGTGGTGTTACGCGAAATATTGTTATGCTTTGTATATTTATATATAAAAACTTGTATTTTAATTTTGTTTTTAATTTTTGCTCTGAATTTTTTCTGATTTAGGTTTTTGTTTAAAAACCATATCCTGCCCAAATAATTTTTTTTTGTAATTTGACTTCTAAATTTGTTACATTTTTGCTGCGCTTCATCAGATTTAGAAAAAATTTGGGAGACCAAATTAAATAGTCCTTATTACACAGTGCGCAAATGGAATTTAACTTCTTCAAAAATTACATAATCTCTGCTGTTGGTTTATTTTAACTTTAGTATAGTTTTGATTTCTTTAATCGAAATTTTATTTCAGCAATTTCATTTTTGGTATTAAGTAGGCCCAAAAATTGTTCAGACTAAATATATATTTTATATCCATTGCGCAATGTAAAATTTCGCTGATCTTCTGTTTTATATTAAATTCAAACTACCTTTACTTGGCTCAAAAAACTTTGTGTTCATATATGTAAATATAATAAAGACAAAAACAAAATTAGTGGATGCAATTCTCAAATTTAATTTTAAATGTTCCAAAACGAACCATAAACTCCAAAAAATAAATTCTTTACCACTCGTAGAGGATATTGTGATTTATGAGTATCTATAAAATTAAATATTTATATAATTTAAATCAGAAATCTTTTAATTGCATTTTATCTAGAAATAAAAAATTCAAAAAAACATTTTTGGCATGTTAATGGTAGCATGAAAAATACAACTTAATTGCGATTAACATTTTTGATACTTTTTATTTGACGTCATGCTATAAAAAAAAATTCGATGCATTTGAACGAATACTTTGTTGGAAGTTTGATATTTATAGATTAGAATGATAGCGGTTTATTAAATGCGAATGTTTTCTCTTGAAATTCGCGTATGATTTAAATTTCAAACCGCAAAAAAATAGTTATAAAGTTGCTTAGTTAGATGGCGTAAATATTCAACAAAAAAATAGCCAAATTCCACCGAGTTATTTACAATCTTAGTGAGATAAACAGTTTGCAATCTTATTATACTTATTTTATTTTGATGAAGAAAAATAAGCTACCAAAAGAAAAAAGAAATGGGAACGATATAGCGTTAAAGAAATATTTACTACTTCTGAAAAAAATAGACTTCATTTTATATAATTGCTTACTCATTTTGAAGAACTTGTATTCAGTCGGGAGATAATATCGAAATATTCAAACCATAAAAGAATATAGTTTTTAAAATCGCTCTTCAGATAGAACGTCACGCAGTTCTTTTCTAGGTAGATTCTGCGATAGGCTACCGTTGAAAAATTGTGCTTCTATTCAGACTAATAGTTGGGTAAATTTGCTTTTCAAACTGCATTATATTAAAAATGTTCTTTATCAGTTCCTTTCTAACTCTTAAAAAACAATAGATTGCAAAGAATGTTGATTTTTTATTTAGTTCAATACTTTATAATTTATGTGTACTACTTTTTAAAAAACCACATCAATAAAGTGCCCACCTTTATCGACCACCGCATACTGCGCTCTTTTTCGCGCATTTTCCATCACTTCTTCCAGCTTCTCGGTATCTCGGTCGGTATGTCAACTATTTCGGCACGCATATTGGTCTAGACTCTAGAGCACGATGCAGAGAAATGAAGGTGACGACGCGCTTCAATGATCCTCGGCATGCTGGCGTAAACTTTACTCTTCAAATAACCCCACAAAAAAAGAAGTCTGGGTAAGGGTTAAATCGGAAGATCCTGGGGCGCAGTCAATATCGTATTTTTTCGATATCACTCGCCTCTTGAATTTTTGTTGCAAAACCCACATTGTCTGGATCTGTGTTGCATGGCGTCTCGTCTTGTTGAAACCAGAAGTCAGTCAGACCTTTTTCCCACATTTTCGGATACACAAAATGTGCCAAGATCCACCGATACCATTTTTACCATCGACTGTGTCGTCTTCCTTGAAAAAAAATTGTGTAACGGTGTTTCATGAATCTCGTGTGGATTCTCTGTCCCCTAAATGCGGCTATTTCGTTTATTAACACCACCAGAGGGGATGAAATGCGCCTCGTCTGCTATTAAAACTTACATCTAAAATTCCAGCTGGTCTCCAACATTCGGTGTAAAGCGGCGCACAAGTAAATTTTTACTGATTTGAAGTTTCCAAAACTTATGAAAGTAGATCGGTTTTCCGTGGTCCTATGTAAATTTGGTCTGGAAACAAATCAGTTTCGGTGCTGTACCATCCTCGTTCAGAACGATATAAACCTTAACTTTTCACCCTGTCTAAAAAAAAAAAAAAAAACAACAGAATAACAAAAAGAACGGGTTTCAAGTTGTCGCCATTATTTGGCTAAAATTCATAATAATAGGATCACGTTTTTAGTGAGAAATGCTAGTGGTACATCAAATTGAGATCAATAAAATTATTGAACTTTGTTCCGAGTATTTTGCATCAATGAATGTCTCCGTCTTCGAGATATTTCCAAAGTTTTTCCAGGAAGTTCCAAATTGTATTCATAATGCTGCACTACTGCAAAAAATACTCGTACCAAGGCCTTCGTGAATTCGAAAGTTTTTATTACAAAATTATTAAGTTCGATCAGTGCAAGAAATATCATACTCGAAAATCAATTAAAATACGCTTTTAAGGAATAAAATTCAAATTTTTTCGAATATTTGCTAATTTTTTTGGGGTATCAACCCAAAACACAAAATTTCCGTTATCGGAAAAACCAGCCTATAAGAAAAATTAAAAAAAAAAGTTTTTTGAGCTTAAGGAGTTCATACTATGTAACTATCCATACATGAATTTATTTGTATTTTTTTTTTCCAAACAATTATTTGTAAAGCAAAGTCCCTTGCAAATAACCTTAAAAAACAATATTTCAAGAACTCCATTTTCAAAAATTTCTCAAAGATCACACACAACGTATAATTTTAGTGTAGATTGAAAGCAAGAACATTTCAAATAAATATTGTAATTTTTTAGATGCAAGCAAGGTAAATTGAGCAGATATATTTAGTACTGCCGCAAATACATTAACCGCATATATTTTGTTGTTGCCTTCATTCGCTCAAATGCCAATGAAAACTCGCCCACAACCATTAAATCACAACAATGAAATAAAAATAATTTGACAGATTAAATGTAAGTGTGAAAAGAATTAACTGCCATGCTCCCACCACCTGTTCAATGTGCCTTGGATTGCAATAAAAATACTCCGCTTTTTTAAAGCACATCTTGTGGGGTAGGTGACCGCAATATGAGCTACTAATATTTGTGCGCTTTTGTGATTTTTTTTTTGAGCAGGAGATATTAAAATAATTTTACACTTCGATGCCATTTTACTCTTATACAAGACTACATTTCAAATTTTATTCAAATATTTTTCAGTTATAAGCTGATGAAGCTCACAAAGATCCATTGTCAAAATCAATTTCTTGCACATATCAAATTCTTTCTGAAAATAAACACAAAAGAGCAGAACGTTAGCTTCAAAAAAAAAAAAAAAAAAGCCCTGCCTCACCATCAACGTTGTTTACAGAAAAAAGAATAAACAAAAAAACAAAATACAAGTATTAGAAAAATCAGAGACTGACACTTATTTATTGAAATGTGCGAAATACGTGCGAAAAACAAATATTCACAGCTTTAAGTGCATATTATTATTTATTTGTTTGCGAAGAATTTGATGGCATTTGGCATAGTATTAATAATATTTTGGCGTTGAAATCAAATAGCTCAACTTAACTGGTATATCAATTGTTAGCTTGTATTGTTTAAATATTATCAGCTTTTTATATAAAAAAAAATAAACTCTCTGTAAAAGTTCTTGTAAAAAAAATTAGGATAAATTCCCCCCATAAATTCCGATGGCATATTTCGTTTATAATTCATAGTTGATGAAGATGAAATTGTGGGGTCTAATGTCACACAAGTCTCAATTTTTCGCCAGGCCACCTATGTACTTAGTTTCATTACCATACCCAGTTTGTCAAACGACTTTGAACCGTTCGTTTCGTTTCCGACTCGTTCTTGTGAACATTTTGTTCGTCGTTTTTGTAGGCAGTTCAGTCTTTTATTTTAAAATGTATTTGCAAAATTCGACTTATCCCTGCAGTAAGTGAAGGTAGCTTAAACCCAAATTTAATCTGTTTACGGAAATACTTGTGCTGACTATTAATTATATATTTTCTATTATTATATCCGAAAAAAGTCAGCCCTGGTTACTTCTGCATTTAGTTGATAGGTAACTACTATCTAACTATTATTTGGCAAAAATTAGCCTTTGTTAGCTACCTTATTACTAAAGGTAAACTAATTATTTATTAACTATTTTTATTCACCTATCTTTTACGCATTGCTTGCTTTAAAGTAAACTAAAGATCGAAACAATGCATTTAATATAATCAAGTTAAGTGGCAGTATTTATTTATTTAAATATTTCATAAAAATTAATTTTTCTTAAATTGTTCTAGCTATTATTATTAATTAATTAACATTTTCCGTGGAAACAACACGCGACTCCCGCAGGCTTAAATATTTTATTTTTGTGATTTAATGAACGAACGTCAAACTTTTGACAGCTGACGTTTGTGGAGTCTGCATTACTTGCCAAATAACATAAAGTGTGTCTCTGGGGTGTTCGATAAAAATGGGTTTTGTTTTTATTATAAATCAAGACAAAATAGTTCGTAAAAAGTCATCTAGTTTTAGCAATTGATAATTTTTTACGGCAGAGATATTATAGATGTGAAAGTTTGGGTGTTTGTGAGTGAGTGTGTGAGTACGTTGTTACTGTTTCAGGCACAAACGGCTGACAGAAATTGTACAAAATTTAGCACACAAATAGCCTACCCTTTACGCTATAACATGGGCTATATTATAATAGAGAGTTGCCACCTTTTAAATAAGTTAAATCACATATTGCTATAAAACGGCTGGATAGATCTGGATAAGATTTGGCACATATACAATCCGTTATATAGGCTACCTTAAAATTTAAATTGTTTATAGAGAGTTGCCACCTGTTTAAAAGTTTACATACTATTAAAGTAATAAATAAAACCAAATATTGCAATATGGGTATCAAACGAAAGAGGCTTAACAAAGCTTCATTTCCCGAATATTTTTTAAAGAGGTTGCCACATGTTTAGTTGTAAATTAAGATAAGTAAAAAAAAAAACAACATTTTACAATATAAGTGCCAAGCTACAAAGTTTAACAAAGCGAAATTTCAAAAATAATACTGGAGTAGGGTTGCCACCTGTTTAAAAAAATTATCAAAATTTTGAATAACTTAAATCAAATGCAACTAATATTATAGTTCTATAAAGCTTCATTTCCCAAATACTTTAAAAAAAGGTTGCCATCTGTTTATATGCAAATCAAGTTGAAGTTAAATAAAAAAATAAGCGACATTTGATAATATGAGTACCAAACTACATATTTAAAAAATGCGTAATTACTAAAATATTTTTGAACAGGATTGCCAGCTGTTTAAAAAAATTACTTAAAATTATAATAAGTTAAATCAAATATTGAAATATGAGATTCAAACAAAAAAAATTAAGAAATCTTTATTTTTACACTGATAAAAACGAAATCGATGATACCCTTTTTATTAATTTAGTTTTAAACACATTCACGCCGTTTGGGTCAATTAGAGGGTAATAAAGTTTAATGCGCATACAAAAATGAAACAGTGCACAATTTTTTGTTTGAAAAGTTTTCAATATAAGCAAAACACAAGGCGCAGAAAACTATGAAAATAAAGAAGCAATGCAATAAAGAAAGCTTTCCGCTTTCGTTTGGTATCAGTATTGAAAAATTCCATTTAACTTACTAATTAAATTAAATCAACGTTTGAGAAAAGGTGGCAACCCTCTTTTAAAACGAGTTCGTATCAACGGTTTCATTTCGCACCAACGCTGTATAAGTCAGCATTTAAATTTAATTATATTAATATATTCTTCGTTTGAGACCCACATCGCACGATCGAACTTGTTATCATTTTAATTAAATTTTAAAACAGGTGGCAACCCTCAATTAAGATATTTTTGAATTTCAGCTTTCAAAAACCTTTTAATTTGACACCCATATTGTAGAATTTCAATGAACTTTTTAATTTAACTTAATTTATTTTACCTGTAAACATGTGGCATCCTTCTTTCAAAATATTTTGAAAATGAAGCATTTAAGCTTTTAAAAAGGTGGCAACTCCATTAAAAAACGGCTTAGCAATATGTTATTTAGTGCCACGTTTTGGACTGTAATCGAATTGAACTAAGAAACGAAATAGTATGTGCCTTTCTCGACTTTTCTTTTCTCCTAAACCTCACCGTACGAATTACATACGAAAAATCCTGTAAAAAGAAGTATCAAATGCGGCACAGTCGTTTTCAAGTTTTAAAGACCCTCACAAACCTAAACAAAACACTATTCATTTTATATGAACAGATAAACGAAAAGCCGTTAGCAAAACAAAACAAACCATTCTAAAAAACAAATCAAGGTAAAATTTAAGATGTGAACCACAGATGATTTATTAACAGGAGAAAATGACTTCGATATGAAGTCGTATTTGCTCTGTGGCAAATTGGGTGCATACATATGTGCTAAGTATATATGGCTGTATGTGTGTATATACATATGTATTTTCTTATATATGTGCATACGTATATTTTTACGTTTATTAATACATAATTGAATACAAAATTTTTCTGCACATATTTTTCGTCAAAATTATATATGTATGTAAGTACAAAAAAAGCACAATTTTCTTTATCTTTTATGTGTGGATTGATTTTGTTGACTCCTCGCACGCTTAGCATACACACCCGCACCCACCCACACACACAAGGCAAGACATTCGTATTTGCTAAGTCGGCATAAATCCTTGTTTACGTTGTCACCAAGAACTGACAGCAATCAGGCTCGTGAGAGTGTGTGAAAAGCTAGCGGATTAGTTAACTTTCGATCGGTATTACGCATTTTGTCTTCTCTAAAATGGGCAAATAGATGGGAGTGATGATATTTTGCATATGAATATTTCACCACCATGTATGTGTGGATTTACGTTAGTATGTCTCGTGTATATTTTTGTCTGCATATGTAACTATGTAGATATGTACATATGTATGTAAAAATGTAACTATGTATAAACAGATGGAAGTGCGCGCGCATGGCGTGAATTTTGGTTGCTTATTTACCCAACTAAGTAACACTTTGATTGATTATGACGAGCTCAGACTGTGTATGCATAACAGTTAGGAGGGAGATTTAATGCGGATTTGCTAAGCTCTTTTCGGCTTGGTGCGAACTGATAAGACTGACTGCCTTTAGTAATATTAGAAGTTACGTATGTTTGTAGTTAAATATTGAAATTGAATTTTTTTTTTTGTATGGATATGGAAACACGAGGTTATTATATCTATATTATCGTAAGGTTAGTGAAATGGTATTGGATTTTTTTATGCGTTTAACCTTGTTGAATAACCAAGTAACCCAAATATACTCGTATATATATATAGGTACCAATCAATAAGTAAATAAATCATAGTTTCTCTCTATTACAAAACAACCGGCTCGTTCGGATAATTTTTTTTTTAATTTTCGATTAATCTCGAATATGTTGTTACTTAGTCAAAATTATTAGACACGTGTTTTTTTTTTCTTTGGACCGAGAAAAATGCTTTCCGATATTTTTCGGCGATATTAATTTCGATGTGAAAATCGTATTTCTTAAAAATTTTTAAATTATTAAAATGCACATAACTGCTCTAAAAACTCACCGATTTTGATAATTCGACTTGCCAAATTTTCATAATTAGTTGAGCATTAAAATCCAGAGAAAAAGTTGTCAACTCAGGTCCAAAAAATTTTGTTTCGGAAAAATGAAATAGGCACTTTTTTACAAATTTAATTTCCCGGAAAGCGCGTTTTTTTTTTGTCAAATTATGTCCAATTTTTTTTTTCGGAAAAATGAAATAGGCACTTTTTTCCAAATTTAATTTCCCGGAAAGCGCGTTTTTTTTTTGTCAAATTATGTCCAACATTTTTTTTCTGAAAAATGGCAAAGACACTTTTTTCAAAATTTTATTTCTCGAAAAGTGTATTTGTTTTTAATTTTTATTTTTCAAATGAGAATGAAGACACTCAAAATGCATTTCAAATAGAAATTTCAGAGATTAATAGGTTAATTCAATTGAGCGCCACTATTAAAAACAAAAAAAAAATACTATTAAAAAATTGTATATTGTAATTTTCGGTCTATTTATTTAAATCAAAAATAATTTTTATGAGCCCAAGGCCATTTTTTATAGGAAAAATTATAGAAAAAACAACTATGGTAGAAGTTATAGCTATTTCGGAGATCACCACATCTCAGACTTCCTATTAATAGTATGGCCTTGGCCCTCATACAAATTCTTTCTTAAAAATAGCTTCTCTAAAAAATCTCAAATTTATGTAAAGTTAATTATGAAACCAACAAGTCTCTAACTTATTATATTATTTTTTGATGGTTTTTATTTGCCAAACAATTAGCAGCGTACGAATCAAGCAGGCCGCAGCGACACGTGCCTGAAGTAACTCAGCAGCACCGAATTATTTATTTGATATTTGATAGCAACAAAATTCCAAGAAACTAAGTGCTAGCTGGGGAGATCAACTTCATAAACTTGGCAGCACCGAATTATTTATTTTATTTTTGTTAGCAAAGAAAAATTAAATTTTCCAAGAAACTGGATGCTAGTTGGGGAGATAAATTAAAATATTCATAAAAAATATGACGTTGGCTTGCCTGCTTGGTTTTTTCAATACTCGAATTTTTGATGAACTGTTATAACTTAGTTATTGGAAAAAAATTAATTAATTTTGTGAAACGGCGAAATGCGGAGATCCTTTCGTAACTTTCATGAATATATTAAAAATTAATTTAAATTACCGCACTGCTAGCGTAAAAATATGCCATTTTAAAAACTTACTTACTTTTATCGCATACATAAAATAAAATAAAATGAAACAAATTATGATAAAATTAATTATATTTTATAGGAAATAAATTAAAAATATGAAGCTATGTACTCGTATATATAGAAATGCAACAATGGTAGAAAGCGCAATCTTATATATAAAAATTGTGTTTGGGGTCCAACTCCGAAATTACTATACCTACCGATTTTTATAAAAAAAATTTTATGTATATTTGATTGGTATGAAAATAGGGCGGAAAGTATATTTTATGCTTTAAAGAGAGTTGCCACCTGTTTGAAAATTTAATTAAAATATAAATAAGTTATATGGCATATAAAAATATGGCTGTCAAACGGCTCGTCTCGCTGATGGGATACTCCATACATACATATGTACATACATATATGTTGGAGAAGGTTGCCACCTGTTTGAAAAATCGAATTTAATTAAATTGCGCCTACAAGTCATATGAAATATGGAAATATGGGTGTCAAAGCGTTCAATTTGCTGAAGATAGTGCCTATGGCATTTGAAGTAATGCCACCTGTTTGAAAAGTCGAATTTTATTAAGTTACACACAAGTTATATGAAATAGTAAAATATGGGTGTCAAACCGTTCGTTTCGATAGGAGAAAATTTATAGGTATATTTTGAAGAAGGTTGCCACCTTTTTTAAAAGTAAGTTTCAAGGTTTTAACTGTTTAAATATAGGAGATTTCAACTAATACCTCATATCTGAACAATCAGTTGTATGGGAACTATAAGTTATAGTCATCTGTAGTGCTATTCACTAACTTTAAACGGTACGACAATTGTTATTTTTAGCGGCAATATTTGCCGTTTGCACTAACGATTGTGCGATTCACTAACTTATTCTTAACGACACTTAACAGCTGTTTCGTTGTATTTATTCAAAGTGATAAAGAGTGGCATCTCAGTCAAACTAAATGCCAAAATAAGCGAAAAGCACAAAGAGGAATAGAAAAAAAACAAACGAATGCCTGCTGCCAAATATAAATTTGAGCGATTTTGTTATATTTCATTAAAGTGAAATAGATATTAGTTTGTTTCAAACTACAAACACTTAAAATTCTTTATATATGTATATTGCAATGATCCATTGTAGCAGAATTCGGGACTCTTCTATGAGTGTTTTGTTAGAATAGTCATCAACTTGACTCCAAGGAATATGCGGAATAACCTGCAAATATGCCATGGTTATCGTTTTCAAACTTCGCGTTGTGCTTCAGCGTATTTAGGATTTACATACATATATTTAATTTTTTTTAATTATAATCATTTATCTATACATATATTAAAACTAAACTATATTTCTGTTTTTATACATGGATCTTTGTAAAAGCTGGCTTGTACCATGAGCATATTAATTGAATGGTTGATGTGGTGGTTGGCATAAGCCTCCTCATGATTGCTTGGTGGTAAAATTGCGTGGAATCGACGGCTCCGATAGAGCCTGTCACAAAGGGAGACGACGCCGAAGCAAACATTTCTTTAGCAGATTGGCGTTCCACTTGGGTCATAAGAAACCTCACTTTCTGGTGAAACAATGAATCATTGATTGCGTTCGTTACCCGATGAATGCCGGCTTACGGATAACTAGCTCATGGATATACCCCATTGTTCACCTACGAGTCGTTGATAGCAACCAGTTGCGAAGAACCTTAACGCCGCTAGAACCTACCAATATAAAAGTAAAATTTAAAATTGCATACAGGCTTAAAGATTACAAGAGCTACCTGTTTCTCAGTTGATATTGCTGTTATTCTGGATCCTCTTATTTGGTTATCAGGCTGATAAATTAGGTATTCAGCCAAGTCTGGAGTTAACCGATACAGTTTTTGAAAGTCTGTTGCATTTAGATGAAAGGGATTGTCCACATCTCGGAGTAAACGTCGATCCACTGTTGGAGCGCTTACTTCTTCATCACCTCGTGATAAATCATATGCCAAATATTTAAGCGACATTATTTAATGTTCCTTTTTTAATTACAAGAAAACAAATCACTGAATTTCAAATTTTTCTTTTATTTAAATTGAAATCACGAATTTCACTTTTCTCGATTGAGTTAACAACATAAAATTTGTTGTCGTTTAGTTTTCGGTCATCGACTAGCTAACATCAACAGCTGATTCGGCGAATGCGAAAATCGTTAAAAAATGGCTACTGAATAGCAGGGTCGCTAAAATTTTGGTTAAGTTGAGTTAACCAAACGAATATCTTTAAAATAAGTTAGTGAATCGCACTACTGGTCTTGATAATTTTAATTGGATACCTTCTATTGAAAGGCGTGCCAAAATTGTACAAACTTATTTGATTTTCGAATCCTTTCAACGCATAAAGTCAAGCTAATGACACACTGTGCTACAAACTGTGAAGTTTAGTTCTTTCAAGTCATACAAAAAAATGTGTATTTCCAAGACATTTGAGTATGACATTTATATTCACGTTCGGTGCACTGTGTGCCGACTAGAAACTTTGTTAATTTCTTCGTAAAACTGATTGTGCTCAATTCTAAAATAAGTATGCTTGCCATCTGTTTGGATATTTATTGTCAATGTCAATACATTTGTCAACTTTACGAATTACTCTAATCATTAGAGTCTAATGCAAGCTACGTTATATCCACGAAAACTCATTGGAATTGTTGGGCCTCATTTCTATAAAAATAAGAAAGGCCTCCTGAATGCTACACAACAACGAGAGCTAAAGATCAATGATTGCCGATTATAACGTGTTCAAGTTGACTGAAGACTTGTTTTCCAACATGATGGTGTCACATTTAGTAAACTATGAACGCCTTGGAATTCAACCAGTGTTGCTAGAACTTTTTGAAAAGTAAGACTAAATAAGTTAAATAAAAAAGCTTAAAAAAAGAATAAATAGGCAAATGAAAAAGGCTGAAAAGATAAGATCCAAAATAGTGTATGGCTAAATACATATACTCTATGTAAATATTGGCTTTATAAACTTTCAAAAAAAATATTTTTATGGTACGACGGGCCGCCGTAGCCGAGTGCGTAGCATGTGCGCGCTTCACTCGGTGGGTCCCAGGTTCGAATTCAGGTCGGAGCAAGTAACATCAAAGATTATAGAAAAAGTTTTTTTTTTCTAATAGTGGTCGCCCCTCGGCAGGCAATGGCAAACCTCCGAGTGCGTTTCTGCTTTGAAAAAAGCTTCTCACAAAAACATTCGCCGTTCGGATTCGGCGTAAAACTGTAGGTCCCTCAATTTGTGTTTCAACAACAAGACGCACGCCACAGTTTGCAGGAGAAGTTCGGCCAAAATCGCTTAAGCGGTTATAGCGCCAATTAAAAAAAAAGGTACGAAGTAATTTTTTCAAATAAATTTCAGTCAATAATTAGAAGTGTTCATCATTTGAACAAGATTTTTTTAATTGCGAAATCATGGCAACACTTTTCGTTTTCTTCAAGCTATGTTTAATACTTAAAATTTCATTCTATTTCTTTGTTTTATTTTGACAATGCTGAGGAGTAAGATTAGAAATTTAAAACAAAACTATAGAAAAGCAAAATTCTATAGTTGATTTTAGATTTTTCCCCATTTCGATGATATTTATTTCATTTCTATTAAATTTACATTTTCCATGTGGTAAATAATCAAAAAAATTCGGTCTACAGCATAAAAGGGAAGTCTAGAAAAAGCCAAATATTTTAAGAAAAAGCTACAAAAAGGGATAGAGACTAAATTAAATTCCCCACATAAAATAACATTTAAAAATCTATATTTCTAGATCTAGCCAAATGAAAGCTGAAAAGGCAACACTGAATACAACTATTTGCGTATCACTTACGCGACCGCATGCTATTTTAGTTCGATGTAAAGTTATATATCTCTAAAAGAAAAAAAATACCCCTTACAAAAACTGGGACTATTTAGATGTCGTTTAGCCCGATTGCAACTGAGTTTCTTCTTTTATTCCACTTATATTTATTAGTGATGTTAAATTTTTGGAATATTAGGAAGTTTTCACACTACAATGCTATTTGTCTTCAAGAATATCCTGTCCTTTTATGAAAATTACGTCGCTCATTCCATCGCTCACGCTCTCTCTCTCTCTCTCAACCATAAAGGGAGCTTATCTTATAAATATTTAGAAAGGGGTTCCAACATCATCTCAGTACATTCATTCATATAAATAGAATATAGATATATGAACATTTATATGCATACTTAGTTACTTGAACATTCAGAACAATTTCTCTATTTGAAATAACTACAGCTTATTTAGTTCAAGTGCACATCACTAAACTTAATCGAATAGTTAAATTAGCCTTCAAATAAGATTCTTACCCTTGTGTCTTAAACAAATAATACTGGCTAGACACTTTCACTTGTTATTTATACAAAAAAAAAAAAAAAAACAATCGTGTATGTATGTTTATCCTACTTATACTTTCGCTTTTATAGTATGAATGCAACTAAATTGAATGTACAATAATAATAAAACTTAAGTGAGCTTCAAAGCCAAAGTGATGGAAAATATTTAATTTCGAAAAGTATTGCAGTTGATTTTACTAAGCGCAAAGCAATCGCTAAAGGCTTACAAATGCATGGAGATTAGACCAAGTCCGACATTAGGCACATAAATAATTTATACCATATACTAATAACAAATTTTGAATCGTTGTGTTTGTCGGGAGCATATGAATTATGATAAGAATTATAGAAAATATTTCTTCTCGTTGTGTCGCTTTTCGGCAGACAATGGCCATCCTTCGAGCGTATTTCTGCTACGAAAATACTTCTCACAAAAGTCGGCGTAAAATTGTAAGTTCGTTCATTTGTGGTACTGGGAATTGCGGTCTCATATGGGCCAGGCATTTCGGCTATGTTTTTAGTTGAAAATACATCCCATCGCCTGGCAAGTCTGATATCGCACCTCTTACCTGTCAAGTTCTCCTGTCTTGCCTCCATCCGCTGGTTATGTCTACTGTGAGAGAATGCCGGCTATATCTTGAAGATAATGAGACAACAGTGGATATGTCTCATTGCCCAGACAGAGATTGAGTTACTTCAGCTCGTGCATAATAGATTAAAAATGTTAAGAATTCTCTTATAAGGATCTTCTTTGGAAAGATGAAGTCATCTTGGGGAAATCAAAAGTAGATGCGTGCTGCAGGGATTTGAAGTCGCAGTATCCCTTCGTTTATGTTTTATTCTAGTACCTATCTATATATCTCTCTTACATATATTTATTGGCAAAGGCATGGGACGTTAGAATACCAACTAGCAACAGTGCCAGACATTTTCGTATATAAGGCAATTTTGGCAAATATCTGAGCCTAAGTATTTACCCATTTCTAGCCAAAGTGTCTAAAGGATTGAGTTAGCTGGAACTCCTCGACTGCAATGGGTGGGGTTTGAACCCCCTTTGGATAGCATAAACTACGCGGAATTTAGTGAGGTGGTGTTTTTCTCTGAGAAGGACAGGAATTTAGGCCTTAAGGGCTGCCTTATCGAAGCCATAGGTAATGACTTCCTATGACTCAAGCAGAGGGCCGACGAACTCTGCATTTAGCAGAATCAGCGCTTACCGATACGGTTCTTCGGACCCCTCAAACCTGACGACCTTCCACTTGTTCGTTGGAAGATTCGAGTTACAATAACGGAGGATATTCCAAGTTATGCATTGGAAGATTCGTGTTACAATAATGGAGGATCTCCTCAATCACCTCAAGTGCGGAGGGCTCAGAATAGAGCCAGGCACGAGCTCGCGGATGCAAAAGTAGATCCGTTTTGCTCACGGCTTCCAGCTTAGCACCCTTCCCAACCTCTTCCACCAAAGCCACCACCGCCGCCTTATATAGCGTGGTCGACCGCTCGTAGGCATTCGAAATTCTTTTGAAAAGTCCCAGCCGCGCTCTCGCAGCGAGAAAGTGGACTAGGAGTAGCCCTGATAATCTTCCAGGACACAATCTTGTAGGCCTTACGATGGGACCTGCGACATAGCAGGGTAAGCCCTTGCTGATATTGGCTGTCGATTGGATTTGGAAATAGTATATGCGGTATAGGCCTGGCGCCAAATGGTTTGAATTTAACCCTTCTACAATGATTGGTTCAAAATAACCCAAATTTCAAGCTACGTTTGTTGTCCATTCATTATAAAAAGCTATGGTTTTGTAAAACATAGCTTTTTCATACTCCACAGCGGTTCTGTCTCACTTTGACATAAATTATTATTTGCTAATTTTGAGCCGGTAAGTATACAACGCTTGCCGATAAAGTGTCTGCTAATTCAATTACTTTAATTTGGGGAATCGCCGGCTTCAACGACACAGGAGGAATTTTTAAAACTATTATAAATACATGAAATGAATTTTTTATAAATATAATATATATATAGTTATATATGTAAATTTGTGTATGATAAATAAAATATTAACTGTATTGAAATTGACATATCGTTTTTTTTCCTAAAATTTACAAATTTCTATTATTGGGTCAAAATGACACCAAACATTATAGGAAGCGGTAAATTCCAAATACCGCAGAAGGGTTAAAACGCATATTAACTGTAAGATCTGCTATATCATTTTTCACATTAATCCAAATTTTGCATATGGGCTAAATTCTTGTTCAAGAAACTCTCTACCAAGGGCTATAAAGAAGCAAAATTTTTATTCTTCTTTAATTTTATTTTACTTTTTTTTGGTTAATGGATTTCGTTGCCTCCATTTCCTGTATTTCCGCAAGTCATCACTTATGCTTGGTTTTCATTTGGTTAAGTTTGACGTCCAATTTTATCAGTGGAATGAAAACAGCCATAATGTTGACATATTTCGGTTTGACGCCTGTTGGTATTTTGTGTCATATTTTGATGTGCAAAATTTTATCTAATGAAAACCAAACCGTTAGGGTTTCAACTTGAAACTTTAATAGCATCGTAAATATAGGAAATGTACGTATTGTGAGCACACATATTTAAATTATTTCGTTTTTAAATTATGTATGTATATAAGTTCACGCGCTCGAAAACAATGTTGATGTTGTTTTTGCACCTGACAAGACACGCCGAGTAACATTTAGTATTTATTTACATTGCAAAGAAAATTAAAAAACCTAATTTCTCTCCAATTTTTTTCTTCAAATTTCGATATTTTCTCCCGGTTAACTTAAATTTTTATTAAATATTTTTTCTCCAAAAGTAGTAAATTCTTCTTAAGCTCCATTTAATTTTCTTTTTTTTTTGATAGCTGCTTTTCTTCAATCCAGATAATATTTTTTTTGAGTGTAGGTAAGTCTGTAAAAAATAAATTTCCCAAGCAAAAGTCTCTCTGAGGCAGTGGCCAATTGTAAAAAAAAAAGTTTCAAGTATTTGCAAACCGCTTGGGTTATTGCAGTCACTATTGTCTGTTGAAGTGTACAAAAAAAAGGAGTGCCAAGAGGTCCTGTAGTTCATGAAAGATTTTATTTACTTTGAAATTGTGCTTGAAATATTTTATGTCGATGACAATTTGAACTTTTGAAATAATGTTAGCGCCAAAAAAATTGTCTCAATTGTACATTGTGCTACATTTATATGTGCGGTATGTGTATGTGTGCCAAAATGTTTTAAGGAATCAAAAAAAAAAAATAAATAAATAAATAAAAATCAATTTAGAATCAAGCAGGTTAGTTTTTTTTTGCAGCAGAATTGTCAAATGAACATTCACACACGAAATTTATGTAAAAGCAAAGGATGTGCTTTTAAAATTCACTCACTGGCAATTGAAAAGACCTGCATACATTTGCACATATCATTCGTATGTAAGTATCTAAATCCTTTCATAGCAGCATGCCACAAAGGAATCCATCTGTACATAACTGAGTTGAGAAAAGGTTAGATGATATCTAACAAGCTGTAGTGCGTTGCTCCACTAACCCTGATTTTCAATTGAAGTCAATAAAAACAAAAAAAAACAAAAAAAAAACAAAAAAGAAGGTAACACTGAACTGAATTTATGTATTTTTTTTATGTACGAATATGAATGGGGTGTATTTTTTTGCATCACCACACAATATGCTACCCTTCAGAGCAACCTTTGAAACTAGTGAGGAAATTCTAGTTCTGCACCAATAGGAATCAATATAGTAATGTTTTTGATACTAAAGTAGAATTTTAATCTTAAAATTAACTAAGGAAAATTCAAATATACGTTGCCCTCCACAAAGTTTTATAAATTGTTCTGTGTATTTATTTTGCCAGTTAGAGAAAAGCTTGCGTAAATTTGTGCGAAACGTAAATAGGGGGAGAAATATATCACGGAATTCGAAATGTTCTCTAACTACAACATCGACGACATCGTAAATTGTTGGCGCATTGAAACATCTTGCGTGTGCACCCGCAACTTTTTTCTTCGAATATCAAACATAACACGCGGGAAGGTAAAGATGCAATTAGCGACAAAAAAAACCAACAAAATTAAAAAGATTCGTTTACGAATCAAGATGCCAACAAATGTTATTTTGGAAATATGCCGACTACAGCGCCATCTCTCAGGTTAATTTGTACATCAAAATACTTATTATTCATTAATTAATCTCCATTTCAAATACATATGTACCAAATCGGTCCATAAAGTAGATGTTTACGAATATGTTGACTTTAGCCCCTCCTACCGAGTCTACCTTTTCCACAAATGTGTTCCTTGTCAGCCAACCCAATTACTGAATGTGAACGATATCAGTCCATAAATACGATTTTTCGGACCACAGCGCCACCTAGCGGGTATATTTTTTCCAGAGATTTTTATCTTTGCATAACCAACCCTCACACTGATAATGAACCAAATCGACGCATAAAATACAATTTTTCGGAATATACCAATTCCAGCACCACCTATCGGGCATATTTTTTGCAATAAAAGTTTCTATTTTTACGAGTTTATTTTTTGCAAACCCTTTTTATCCTTGCATGACCAAGTTAAGTACTAAATATGAACCAAAACGGCTGATAAATATGACTTACTGAAATATCTCGTACACAGCGTCACCTAACGACATTTTTTTTCATACAAACACTACTCGGTTCATAGCAAAAAACTAGCCAAGTCGGTTAAGCGGTTCTCAATGTACATAGGTCACATTTTTCGCAAAGAAAGTTAGTTAGCATCAAATAATCATCTGATAAAAAATTTACGTTAAAATCTTCTCCGAAAAGTAATATTGATTTTATTTTCTCCCCTACCAAGAGCCCCAATACCTGTAAAACTGTAAATAATCGTATCATGTAAATGCCGGGATATTTGTTCATTATTTTATGGCAATCTTTCCGCTGATCATAGCAATGGCTTTCCTCAGTGTACCAATTTACAAATTTTTCCATGCAAATATTTCGTAAATCGTTACAAGAATCCGAAACCTCAAAAGTTTGGGGGAATCTTTAGATCATACATTTTAATTTGATATATCCCTCTGCCCAAACCGAAACTTACCGAACCAATCGTATATTAATCTTTCTAAAGAGATGGTAGTACAGACTGGAGTACCGGCTTGGCATTGAAAAAAGTCATTGTATCGCAATTCGGTTCAATGATAATTTTACGTATCATACAGTTATTTTTACACCCGGTCGCACTAATGCCCAGGGTATTATAACTTTGATCACATAACGGCTGTTTGTAACATCCTAAATCAACCGACACAGATATAGGCATATATGTACCTACCTATATGTATATACCGAAATGTTTAAAATGAAAAAATAAATCAACTAAGACATGCCTGTCTGCCCTTACGCCTGAGCACCCGATAACTTGAGTAAATATTGACACTTGACTTCGTAAACATATCGCCCCTGGCTCAAGGCAACTTGGTGGTATTGAAACCACGCACTCATAACGGTATTTTACGAAAATATTTCCATAACTATAAAATATTAATCGCTCAAATTTAATTTATATGATTAAATTGGAAAAACGAAAACGAGGAATCAACAATTTTCAAAAATTAGCGAGGCGCCGCTCACATTAGATTATGCGTGGTTTGTATTCGGTTTCTATAATTTTCGAAAATGTTCGTACAGAGTTTCAGAGATGTACAAACCTTAGTGCGATACAATTGACCTTGTGGGTACATTTCTACCCATATTTAGATTTCATATATTTTGTTCGAAAATTTTTAAAAGTAGTAACGATTCACTTATATTTATTACGAAACCAAATTTTACATTTTGTTAAACAATGTACGCACGCCGTACGTGCATGGATCATTTTTGGGCTGCTTTTTAACAAAAGCTACTTATAAACTCTGTGTTTTGTAATTTTTTATGTTCTCCTTCTATCAACCCCTTCGCATCGTTTACCTCTTTTTTGATTATATGGCACTTTAGGACGTTTAGTTGTTTGTGGATCAATCGAAGCAAGATTTTTGACTCTTAGTTTTGAAAGTACTGAGCGTTATCCTCGTAGAATGTGGTAGAATTCTACCCATAATATGGAACAATACATATGTAATTCTTCTTGCTAATCGTCTTGTTTATTTAAAATAGTTTCGTAACAAAGACATTGAGTTTCCGCTCGAGTAAAAT
Source organism: Anomoia purmunda (assembly GCA_951828415.1). Classification (NCBI taxonomy): domain Eukaryota; kingdom Metazoa; phylum Arthropoda; class Insecta; order Diptera; family Tephritidae; genus Anomoia; species Anomoia purmunda. The sequence continues at coordinate 25,679,841 of OX639993.1, forward strand.
GTTTTTTTTTTGAAGGGCATATTTCATTTTAAGATTAAATTTCGAGTATTGTTCTACCCAAAGTTAAATGAACGGTTAATAATTTTTAATTGTAGACATTATTTAATATTAATAAGTAAACATCTACATTGGTCTAATTTTTCGTACAATTTGCGTTTACGGCTTGGTGTTGTACCACAGATCGAAGAACCTACATATTTATAAAATACCATCGATAGTTTGTCGAGTGGCAATCGCCTTTCTGAGGTTGTTTTGATATGCCGTACCCCTGCCGAGATTTGAACCCATAACATAATCCATGTATTTATTGTGATGTTTTTTTTTAGTTTTCATTAAAATACAAATCATATTTTATGTATTTGCTTTTTGCGCAGTTTTAAATAGAAAAATAAATAATATAATACAAGCAAGAATGACGCTAACTGAGCGAAAAATTATAACTTTCTTTTTTAGGTGTGAGAATAGGTTGTAAAGTATATTTTATGCTTGGGAAAGTGTTGCCACCTGTTTGAAAATTCAAATTTAATTATAATATACACAAGCTATATAAAATCTTAAACTATGAGTGTCAAGCGGTTCGTATCGGAAAGCAGGTTCATGCTTACATTTCTGAAGGTTGCCAACTGTTCGAAAAGTCGAATTAGTTGAAATCATACGCAAGTGATATGAAACAATGAAATATGGATGTCAAACGGTTCGCCTCGGCGAAGAACAGGTGCATACATATACATATTTTGAATAGGATTGCCACCTGATTGAAAAGTTGAATTTAATCGAACTGTAGATGATTGCCACCTGTTCGAAAATAAAATTTTATTAAATTCCACACAAGTTATATGCAACAGTGAAATATGGGGGATGATAGGTTTGTTTCGATGAGCAGAAGGTTTACAGCGAGCTATATTTAGAAAAGGGTTGCCACCCCTGCTTGAAAAAAATGAAATTAATTAAATTATACGCGAGTAGTATGGAATATTAATATGTATGGGGGTCAACGAGTTCGTATCGGCCAAGAAAAGTGTATATATATGTATACTTTGAAGAGGGTTGCCACCTGTTTGTAAAGTCGAATTTAATCAAATTATTTGGAATAATAAAATATAAGTGTCAAATGGTTCGCTTTGTTGAGCAGAAGGTTTGCAGCAAGCTATGTTCTAAAGAAGGTTGCCACCTGGTTGAGTAATCGAATTTGATTAAATTATACACAAGTTATATGAAATAGTGAAATGGGTATCGAACCATTTGTTACGCTAGGAGAAAGTATATAGGTATATTTTGAAGAAGGTTGCCACCTTTTTTTAAAGTGAAATTTAATTAACCTTTAGACAAGGATATAAAAAGTATTAAAATATGTGTGCAAAACTGTTCGTCTCGGCGAGGGGGCTAAGGCTGTTGTACCCTGCTATTTGTGACAGATGCGGAAATTCATTATATGCAAAGGATATTAATAAAAATATATAGTAGAAAGGACCACGTCTGCCGGGTTTTCCAGTTATCCTATAATAATTCAGTACAAAACCTACCTACCACCACTTATTAAGCTAACATAACTTTTCCAGCAATGCATTGTTGAAGTTTAATTTTAAATCTATGTTTGTATGAAATATTGAATGCATTTTGCATTGAACACCCTACAACAACCTTTCCGCTTTTCTTACCGTCCGTTTCTGTCGCATTTGGCTCTTGCTTGTGCGAATGCACTTCCATTCAAGTTTGTTCAATATTAAAGATTAATTGAAAACAGCACAAAAATAAAAAATAAAAAATCGAAAGCTCACAAAGCTGGAAAGGTTACCAGGTCAACAAGAATTTGTGGCACGTGCTAGGGGGGTATTGTACACAATGCACACTCTCGTAAATAACTACATACATTCTCACCGATTTGCATTATTAAAAAAGTTGATGCATGAGACTTTAATGCTAGGCATTTGTATGTTTTCAAAAAAAATACACATACATACATTTGTATGTGTTTAGTTAAATGCGCATCTGCTTTGCGAACACCCCTTTTTTTATGCGCATTATTTAGAAACTACAACAACAGCAACTTCAAATGTGCATTCATTCAAGCGTAGTGGCGCATAATGGTAATAGATACTCTTGAGCGCTGAAATGAAAGACAACACACACCCACACGCAGACGTTGGACGAGTATTTGAAAAGAAATCCTTTCATTAACCCGCAAAACTACAAAAGAAGAATCAAACTCGTCGAAGTAGCAGCAGCAGCAGCAGCAGCAGAAGCAGCAGCATCAACAGCAGAAAAAAAATATGTTGCACGCGCATGACAGTTAGAGGCAGCACAGACGGCGGTCTTAATTTGCATTAACTCTCAAATTATTCGCATAATAATAAATGTGCCATTATCTCGCCATAAATGCACGAAAATAATGGGAATTAAAACTGAATACCGTTTGGAACTCAAAATATGGTAGGTACAGGGTGAATTTACGAAAATCAAAAAAAAATTCGATATTATTGGTTGCAGAAGTGAAACTTTTAGGAAATGGGCGTTGCACCGCCCACTTGAGAGGAAGTAGGTAGGTAGTATCTCCGAAGCGATTTTATCAAACTCCAAATTTGGTACATACTTTTCATTTCAGCCCACAATTTCAAAAATTAAAGAAATTGGGCGAAAGAATCACGCGCACTGCTAATATAACGATAAATTGCAAATAAGTTTAATTATTCGATATTTTACTAAATAATGTAGCGAATTTGCTCAAATTTGGTGTGGAGAGTCTAATAAATGCAGACGTTAATAAAGGAGAGAAATGCGTAAAAGTTAAAATTTTATTTTATTTTAATGAATACAAGTCGTTTAAGTTTTCACATTAAAGAATATTACTTTAAGTGATTCATTCTATTGCGCACAAAAAGTACTTAAATAAAATATGCCACCATTACATGAAGTTTGTACTCACACGAATTTAAACTCTTCTTGACTTTTTTTTTGGCTTCGGCTTTAATGGTTTTCTTTTCTGACTTAAACCGAAAATCCAAAAGTTTCGGGAATGACATTGACTTCATAAAGATGAGGTAAAAAACTAGCCCAAATTTTAGTAATATTTTCGTATATTCTAATTTTCGCTAATGGTGGAAAGGGATATTCTAGGCATCACAATAAGTCCCGAAGCAACCGAGTGAATTGCTTACGAGTGCAGCCCAATTAATCTAACCTAACCCCACTTTTGACTGTATAATTATTTTGTTGTCCGATAAAACTAAATTTAGATAAGACCCATTTTATTAACTGACCATACATTTTTTATTTGGTTTAAGAACATTTGTTTTATATTTAAAAATCAAAAAAAAATGATGTGCAAATTATTCTCATCCTCTTTTCCCCTACTTCGCATTCAAATCAGCTGTTTTAAATGCGCAATAGTGCCATCTGCCAGGGTGCAGTTTTAATTTGCATTTACTCATTCTAACTCAAATTCACCACACTTTTAAGCAAGTAGCAATTGCATCACAATTGCTAAGAGCTGGTAGCGCTTGGCTGCTTATTTGCATACAAAAACTTCACTTCTTCTCGATTCTTCGTTCGCAAATTGATGTAGAGCATTAAAATTGTTTTGTCTTGTTGTACTCCTTCTACTTCTCTACTGCTGCTGCTGCTGCTGCTGGATGCTGTTGGAAGCTGGTGGTGCATATTTTGTGCTGTTGATTATAATGAAACTCAATACCCCTTTGCTGTTTCTGTGACAGTCGATGGCGTTAATGATTATGGCGGCGATGTTATTAATGCAGCTGTTTCTTTTTTTTTTTTGCTTTTCTATGGGTTTTGCCATCTTGACACTTTCATAATTAAAGAAAAAATAACATTATTTTGCATATTTAAAAGTTCAAGGTTGTCATGGGGTTAAGAGAAAAATGGAAAGTAATATTTTTTAAATTTATTTTTACGCTGTATGGGTGATATTTTCTCTATTTTGTGAACATGTGATACTTTGACTGACGGAACATTTACATACTAAGTTCAAATGGCAGTGGCAGTCAATGCACTTAAACCACAAATAAATGGGTACTTCCAAAAAAATCTCGTAATTAGACGCATTGCGATGCGAATAAAACGACCCTATGAAAGTTAAAATATATCATTAGTTACTGCTACTTTTTTTACTAATTTTTTTTTGCTAATTCTACTTTTGATAAATACTACTATTTTACTAATTTCTACTACCATTTTTTTAATAATTATTCTACTAATTACTACTACTATTTTTTACTACTATTTTTATTGTTAAATTGTTATTATTATTATTGCTACTTTTAAAACTACTACTATTTTACTAATTTCTACAACTGTTTTTTTACTAATGATTCTATCAACTACTACTGCTATTTTACTTATTTGTACTACTATTTTTTACTAATTTCTACTACTATTTTTACTAATGATACTACCAATTACTACTACAATTTTACTAATTTCTACTACCATTTTTACTAATGCTACTACTAATTACTATTTGTACTAAATGCTACTACTATTGCTACTTTTAATAACCACTACTATTTTTACTAATTTCTATTACTATTTTTTACTAATGCTACTACTAATTTCTACTACTGTTTTTTTATAATAAATCGATAAAGCAAAGAGAAATGGTTGGTATACAACATAACAGTAGAATAAGTGTAAGAGCGCAATCTCCTGTAGACAGGCATATTTTTTTCTGTTTCATATCGCCCATAATGACCTTGAGTATTGTTCTCGTAGTATTCTCGTTTAACCCAAAGGTCGTTGCTACGGCTGTGGTAGCCGCTTGCTGATTTCTATTTCGGAACCGCGTTTTGCCATCCCGTGAGCTATTTAATTTCCTTCAATATTGTTAGGTCTGACTATCCAGTCTGATACTTCTGTGCTATTGATTTCACTATATTGGATCCTATTTCAGTTAGTGTAATCTATATATGAACGAAGATTTTAGCTTTTTCTGCTCTGTTACAGGAGACTGTGTAGAAACCCATCTAATCTGCCAATCCCCAGAGTAGATGGCAGCTTTATTTCATTCCTAAATTTTCGAGCTGTCGATGTAGCTAGCGATACCATCGATTCCGTAGTTTTCGCCGCCTTCTATTCATCCCTTCTGCGTGCTGCTCACGGCGCCCGATACTTCGAGACTTACAAGCCGACTAGAGCTCTTCTGTGTTATTTCTCTATACAAGGAAGCTGCTTTGATCTCTCCCCCAACCAACTCAACTTGGAATCAAGTATAATACTCCAGCGTTTCTTCTCGAACTAGGCACTCAGAGTGATCACATCCAATCTTTGGAGAGCATATTCGGGGATTTTTGGTTTTCATCTAAATAAACCCACCAATCGTTCGCACGAATTTTTCGCAGATCTCAGCTGGCGACGCACCTTCTCTTTATCTTTAAAGATTCCGTTCTATTCGCCACAACGAGCCAGGTCGGAAATGAGGAGTGCACAGACAGCTAACTAAGCATCAATCCGTGCCTATATACACTTAAAAAAAAAGACGCTTTCTGGCTTGAAGAAAAATATCACTCAAAAGAAGGAAATGTTAGAATGAATTGGCGCCAAAGAAATATTTACTACTTTTATAGAAAAATTATTTTACCTATGTAGTTTCTTATTATTAAGAAAGAACTCATACCTCATCTGAAGAAAATATCGGGATCTAAAGAAAAAACTATGAGATTTTAAATTCAAAATTTTTTTTTGATCCAGAGATGAGATTTTTCTGAGTGTAGAATTTTACCTACACTACCCTATTGATATATTTCGTACTGGCATTGTTGAAGATATTTTTAATATCGAGTAGGCCGGTTGACATATATTTTCCGTGTGCTCTTGCAATTTCAGCGCTTCCAACTGATCTGCTCTAACGGTAAACATGCTGATCACTTTCAATAAGCCTCTCAAAGCATTTTTAGAATAAACAACCAGTAGCTCATTGTCGGATCAATCTTCGACTGCAAGAAGATTGATTTCTCTGCCTTCGAGATAAGTACCACGCTGACTGGTGTTTTGAGCTGAGCGAGCGTTTCTGAGTGCCCTGGTAGGAGTAGCTACTGGCACAAACCCACAAACCCTTCCCCATCTACACCTCTGTTCCAGTGCCTGCTTACTTTTCTCGCACCTTTACGTTATTTGTTTAACGGAATGTAGTATTTCATTTTACCATTGCAATTAAAAAATAATATTAATTCTTTAAATAGAAGAATGACTAAAGCCACGCGCCTCTTCCGCCTCCGTAATTGATGGTTCGATTTTTTTCTTTTGGAAACTTTTTATAGAGTACGAAAATATACAAAAAAAAAACATGCATTATTTTTGTACACGTTCTAAAAATAACTTAAAAACCAAACAATTATTTATATTTGTTCGTTTTTATTATATAAAGATAGCAAATATCACGTCAGCGTGACTTCACACATTCATCTTTGTACTGATGGTAAACGTGCATGAAAACGGAACCATGCTGGGGCCGATCGACGCTATGGCATTTAAAGTAGTACAGTTGAGTGCTAGCGGTATCGGGGCGATCACTTGCCAATCTAAATAAGAAATTTGTGGTTACCATTGCATTTGAGCTGGTTTTATTTATTTCTTTCTTCGGCTTCATTTTCATCAAGAGCTTTTAAATATTTGGCTGGATTTCTGAACTAAAGATACGCCAAGTGTCGTTCAATATTGTAATTTAAGTAGTCTACAATAAATTTTTAATATGAATTTTATCCAAAATTCAAACTTCATACATATAAAAACTTATATCTTACCTATCTTCACTCATCGAGTACAGTTGCTGCCGCTAATCGGAAATACAAATAAAATATGCTACATTCAATTTAAAATTTTCGCCCGTTGCTTCCATTTTTTTTTTTATTTTTCCTTTCTTTTTCAATTTAAGCAGCTATTTTCGCCTCAATTTTTATTTATATATTTTTGTTTTGTTTTTTTTTTCGTACCCTCTCACATTTGCTTGCTGTATTCCATCAAAGCGAATTATTCGCAGCTAAATTGATGGGTATGAATGAAGTGTTTGCTTGGTGTTGCCGAAAATAAATTTTGACGGTTGCTGTGCAACTGTCGGATATGGACGAGGCCAAGGTGAGATGAGAAAAGAACAAACTAGAAGTTAAAATATATAAACTAACGCGTGTACATAAATATATACAGTTGTGTTCATAACAATGATAGCAAAATTGATTGACAAGTTTTGACAATTCCGACTTTCGTAATTTAATTTTAATTATATTTTATAAAAATAAAGATAAATCTACAACAAAAGCCATATAAATAAGTAGAACTTCTATTGGAAAATTTATAAAAGTTCAACAAATTAAAAAAAAAAAATACCACCAACTTTTTAAACCGAATTTCAAGACAATTTTCTAGTATGCAATTTTTGAGTGCAAGTGAACAGCGATAGTAAAAAAAATTATCAAAAATCAACAAGAATTTGTAGTCACTTAAAACTTACATTTTATTATAGTAAAATTAAATGGGCTACAATAATGCGTACCAGAAAATTTTCTAAGAACTCGTATTAATCAGAAGTTTTGATGGCATTTTTTTAAAAGTGTTAAATATTTATACATTTTTTGGAAAGTGTGAAACTATCTAGAATTATTTATATTTTTAGAAAAACTAGTTGATAGCCGCGTTTGTGTTGATTATTTTTCTCCATTTACTAATATCTGTGTTTTTGCAGTTAAAAATGGGGCTTCAATGAACTCAAAAACATTGTCCCTTAGTCACAGTAAAAATGAAGTCCACTGGAAAAATAATAGCTGGTTTTTGTTATAATTTTCAATGGAATATGTGCCAAAAAAGCTATAACTAGGTTAGGTTCGGTCGGAATGGGTGGATAGATTAGGTCCATTGTGATGCCATTTGCAAACTACCTTCCCCTGCCATGTCGCGTCGCTTACCCAGGATCTACCATTGGGTTGGCTTGAACTTCGAGACTGCTCTTATTTTGCTTTCCGATATCTTCGCAAGCTTTTGCAGAAATAGTTTTCATTCATCTTCTGCTAAGTGCTGTGCAATGGCAGTTAAGGTGCTGTATAAGTAAACTCTCCTCTTCTTCTTCGTATTTACAGCTCACCCAGTAATTCAGCGCCAATTACACAATGACCGACCTGTAAGAATTCTTGTAAGAATAGAAACAACGTTCCGATTTAACCTGAGAAGTATGTGAAGAAGGTCCACATGAGCCTAGCTGTTAGCACGTAGTTTAAAAGAGTCCATTGGTATAGCTATCCGGTCCTGCCACGTAATGATGGTGCAGGTCGTGTCATTTCTCGGCAACTCGTCGGCCTTGCAGTTACCCTCAATATGTCGGTGTCCAGACGCTCAAATGAGCCGTATTCTTGAATGTAGGGCCATCTCGTTTAAAGACTTGCGACATGCAGTTAGAGACATAGTGTTCTTTACGCTTGGATTTTGGGCTTGAATGGCAGAGAAAGCGAATACCTCTATTTTCTCTTTGCGCCTTTTAACGAGGTGCCGAGTGGTCTTCTGGATGACCAGTACCTCCGCCAGATATACACTCTACAGTTCTCAGGAAGACGGAACGAAGCTCTGGGGGAAAAGTTCCTCCTCCGACCTTCCCGTTGAGTTGGGAGTCATCAGTATACAAAGTTATGGCGTTAGGTATGTGGTGAGGCCTGGTGTTTCAATCCTGGCGTGTTTAATTTGTAACTTTATAGCTATAACTAAGTGAAGAGTAAAATTTATCTCGACTATGATTTAAATATGAACTAATTCGAACCATAAATATTAATTTTCTAGAAATCTCGTCCACATAGACTTCTAATGGATTTTTACAAATATTTTCAATATGTTTATGCAAATATAGTCATCTAAATCGCAGTGTAATCGCAACTCAAGCATATGTTTTCAATGTTATTATTGTCGGACCATAAAAATACGGATTTTCTGCATACCTCAATTCTAGCGCCATCTATCGGATATATTTTTCGTATCAGTATTACAAGTCTGCCATTAGACTTTTCTCATTTCGTCGCACGGCCATTATACGTTTCTGATTTCATCGAAATCGAATAATCTGAATATCTCAACCTAAGCGCCACCTAACGGGTTTTCCACCGGTTTTCGAGCGAAGTTGTTACAAAGAAAACAGCAAAATTTCTATACCTAAATATATACATATGGGTGTTTTTTTTTTATACTGATAGAACTTTCGATAAGGATAGCTGTCACTTGCCAGCTGGTAAATGACATTTCGTTTTGACATTTCTGTTCAGTAACAACGTCGAACTGTTGATAAATTTCGAATAACATTTACTCTACTCGATGAAAAACCAACAACAAAACAAAGAACTGTACGTACAGAAGAAAATATTGGTGCTGTAAATTCCTATGAAATTTCGCATATATACATTTTTGGTAGGTATGGTAATAGTACGTCGTAAAATATATTTTATGCTTGGTAAAGGGATGTCACATTATTGAAGATTCAAATTTAATTTCAATGCTCATAACTTTTATGAAATATTAAAAAATATGCGTTAGACAGTTCGTCTCGGAGAGAATATTCATAACTAGCTTTTATGAGAGTTGCCAACTATTTGAAAAGTTGAATTTAATTAAAGTATATACAAAAAATATCAAAATATGGGGGCCAAACGGTTCGCCTCAGCGAGTTAAATTATACGCAAGAATTTAAAACATTAAAATATGAGTACCAAACGATTTTCTTCGCCTAGAAAAAGTTTTAAGGTCAAACGGTTCGTCTCAACGCGGAGAAGGCTCATACATATATTTTGGAAAGGGATGCCAACTGTTTGAAACGTCAAATTTAGTTAAATTGTACACAAGTGTATAAAATACTACAATATGAGCTTCCTTCTCCGATAAAAAGGTTTAAAGCTAGCTGTATTTTGAAAGGGTTGCCACTTGCTTGGAAAGTCGATTTAATTAAGTTATACTCGATTTACTATATAAAATGTTAAAATATGGATGTCGAACGGTTCGTCTCGGCAAGAAGGTTCTTAGCTGCCTGTAAGAGGCTTGCCACCTGTTTGAAAAGTCGATTTCAATTTAATTAGAAATAAGTTATATGAAAAATGAAAATATGGGCGTCGAACTGTTCGATGTGGAGGCTGAGGAGAAGGCTTATAGCATATTGAAGGTTGCCACCTGCTTGAAAAGCTGAGTTTAATAAAATAGAAAAATTGGATGTTAAACGGTTCGGTGTACTGCGTAGAAAGTTTGTAGCTAGCTATATTTTGAAGAAGGTTGCCATCTGCTTGAAAAGTCGAATTGAATTAAATTGTACGCGAGTTGTTTGAAATATGTAGTACAATATGGGTATCAAACTATATTCTTTCGATAGGAGAAAATTTAAAGATATATTGTGAACAGCGTTGCCACCCTTTTGAAAAGTCAAATTTAATTAAATTACGCACGAGGATATAAAATATTGAAATATTAGTGTTGAACTGTGCATCTTGGTGAGGACAAGGTGCATACTTATACTTTTGGGAGGGTTGCCACCTTTCTGGTAACATATTGAAAGGGCAATTAATAATTAAATAAAGGCGGGAGAATGTCTGCCGGTTTTTTCTAGTATATTTATAGGTAATTTAAATAAAATAAGGAAATACAAAATTTTAAAAACTTTTAAACCCATTTTGCTATTATCTTTATGAACACCGGTAAATACACACATGTAGGTATGTATGTAAGCAAATAAGTATTGTGGTGTCTTAGCATCGCTTGGTACAAAATACTTTCTTGCATGACTCCCATTCAATCAATTCAGTTGCTAAAGTATTTATCTGAAATGTTAAATTGTAGTTGACATGCAAAGAAAATATAAAGTAGATTGCGAGGTGCTTGCATAAAGTTTGGTAAGTTGTTATGATATTGTAGTAGGTAGTACATATGTACATATTCATATATGTAGTATCTGCAATATATATACATATATATACATTTATGTAGATATACAATTTATATACTCATAGTATATGAATGTAAAAGTATCAACACAGGATGTGTTGTTGATAGCAGTAGGGGGAAAAAGAGCTTGACATTTCTCGCACGAAAAAAATGCGAAAAATGTCTACTTAAGTTGCATGTTGCATGCAACTCGCGGTTCAAGGTCATTAGATGATGCAACATTCACAAATCTATCTACCTACTACTATATATATGTACATACATACATCCATATATAAATATTAATATGAAAAGTTCTACTATCTACCATTTTCCATAAGCGAAAAATAACTCAACTTTTCGCAAGAATTCAAATGAAAGTGCTCCGCCTGCACTTTGAATATTTTATAACCAATTTCGAAATTGACAATTCTATTTCAAGCTTTAGCACTTGTGCAAATAACAAACTGTTCATAGATTTTGGGATAGAGTGTGACAATAGTTGTCGTAATGATTAAAAATAGTGTATAGTGTATTGATCGTGTGAAATGAGGGTGTTTTTTTTGTTCAAAATGTGGAATTTGAATTGCAATTAAATAGTACGATTGCATTATGTTAAACCAAAAATTGACTTTCAGTGGAAGTATAATTTAATGCCAATCGAGTTTGTATTACATTTCGGGCATTTAGTTAATGAAAATCCAATTTCCAACTATATTTTCAAGCAAAGTTTCAGGTTTGTTCGCATAAACAAATGCCTGACGTAATCCAAGAGAAAACAATACCGAGAAGTTAACTCGCACGATCTTGTTGGCTAGTCGGCTTGTTCATTTAGAGAAATAACGCGTTCACCAAATGTTGCCTTCTACAAGTCGTCTACCTGCCATTTAGTGTCGTCCCAAGAATGATAGAATAGAAGATTGCGCTTTCCTAATCTCTTTGTCGATTAGACAGCATCCACCCATTCGCTGATGAAATAAAAATATTTTACACAAACAATGCTAAGACAAGTTTTCAATCATTCAGCACTTCGTGCGCTTCTGCTGCTCTTCTTTCTCTTCTTTTTATAATTTCTTTTCTTTGCTCTTTCCTCCGCTAGCTGGCATTTTACGTCACTATCAGTTGCTCTCAGCGTGGAAGGCACAATCTTGTTTGAAAAACATGCCGTCAGTCAACACTCCATTCTCTGAATGCCACAATAGATAAAATACGGAAGGTGACGCCGACTTAGGCACCGCTAATCCTCTCTCAGCGATTTTGACAGTATCAGCTGATTTTTCCACATCGTCTCAAGCGATTTCGTTTGTAAAAAACAGTAGTGTGTATTCTTCCTAATATATTATCAAAATATTTCCACTCAGAGCGGGGAAATTTCAACATCAATCATAGTTCATAGCTCTAGACTGAATACAACAGGGCGCCAATTACGCCGAGAGCAACTGAAGTGACGTCATAATAGTGTGAGAATGAGCGAGCAATGAGGAAATTTTAGAGAACAAAATGTCTAAGTAAAAGAAAAATCCTTTTTTTTTGACGACCGCGAATGGAAATATAATTAATTGTTCGCGGTATGTGCAATCTAGTTTTCTGTGATTATTTCTGTTAATGGTAACCTTCTGGCGCTTATTAAAAACAAAAACAGGAACAGTTACGCCACAGACCAATTTAGCTCACCAAACAGAGAGCTTCCGTGGATATAGCGGTATCTATGTTTTTTTTTGTTGATATTCTTCACTCGAAATGCTGCAATGTAGCTGATTTATATGCCCACAGAGCTGTATTAAGATTTCCGAAATAAATTTACACAATTTGCAAGCGCTGCTCTAGGGTTAAACCATTCATGGTGAAATAGCAAACTAAATTGAGCAAGAGTTATATTTGTCGTATCTGACCGTTTTATATTTATTGGAAATTGAATCCCTAAAATATCACCCTTCACAATAAGAAAGTAAATGGAAATTGTATAGCTGAAAACCAAAAAAGAATACCCACATGGGGGAGTTCTATCGTTCCTACTTTAAAGGCGACCTCTTACAAAAACTTACCGATAATGGAATTCGCTGTCAAGGTTATGGAGTGGCATTGCCTTTATAGCTCTAGGGAAATATGAGAGTATATGTGCATTGTGTAGGATTTAAAATCAATCCACTCAAGACGGCAATCGTACCATTTTCCAGAATAAGAAAACTAACAGGAATGCAAGCAATCTCCTTGGCTGGAGTTGAAGTGAGTGAGTGGAAGTGAGTGAGTCGAGGTACCAGGGTCTTTCCATAGACTCTACGCACAACAAATAGATCTATGATATTTTCCCAATAAGAAGCCCTTATTATTATGACTGCAAATGTATTTTAAATAAAATCAAGGCGATAATCCCTAGAATTAAATGAACTTTAAACAAAAATCTACTAGATAAACTGTAAAATCAAAACGAAAATAAAGAAATAAATCTTTTTTTGTTGTCATCACAATCTCCTCTTAATTTTAAAAAGCCCTTAATCTTATCAATTTGAAATTATTAAATTATTGAAATTATTATTATTAAATTTTTCTTGGTGGATTGTTTTCTGAAAATAAATATCACACTGTTCTTTACACTATAATAGTATAATATAAATTCAATAAGTTTCTAGTTCAATAAATTTTAGAAGAGATTATAAATAAAATCAAGAAATCAAAAGTCTCCTTGGCTAACGAGCTTTGTTTAGATGTCGATCTCTTTAATTATATGACAACTTTTGAGCTCTGTGAATATTTGTATCGAATTTTTAAACTTGTGGTAAATAGTTCTCCCAGTTTAGTTAAAGAAGGCTTCTCTCTTTTTCTCTCTGAGAGAATGATATCTCTATTTTGCATTATTAAACTGAAATTACGCTTTATGTGTGGTCTTCCACATAAGAATCCAATAAAACGTTGTGGTTTTGGTGACTTGGAACGGCTCATCCAGGCCAAATTGTCGATTATTATTTCTCTTGAGTAAGTTCATGGTCTTAGCCTTTTTCTGAAGATTTATGGAGTTTCATTAATTTTATTTTATTAATTCTTTCCAAGTCCCAGAACATAAGACGAGCGCATATTTATATTTAAGTTGTTGAGAATTACATATATTTCACGATTTCAAATTTTTGCACGTGTAAAATAACTCATTGCAGCTTACATATCTTACGCCGCCGTGGCAGAGTAACTAGACGGCTCCTTTGCCCATTTTTTGATTATTAATATGACCTATAAATCAATTGCTCCACAATGGCACAATTACCGAAATTATTAAACGATGTAGATGAGTAGATAAATGACTTAGTCTCTTCGCATTATGTTTATAATTTATTTATTTGAACAAGGAGAAACTTCCATTCTATATTTAAGAAAGCCAAAATTAGTAGGTCAAGTTTTATTAATTTCTAGAAAGAGATTGTGGGTAGAAATTATCCACTTTGTTTAACAAACGCAAGGTCACCATATGGAGCAAGAACTTAAATAAAAAAAATATGCGTTGAAAGGAATTAAATAAAAGTTTATAGTTTTAAAATTGCATACTTTTTGTAATCGCCAAAAAAATCTGTCTTCAGAGCATTCCATTCCCATCAGAGTGAGTTGTTAGGCGGGCGAAGACAAGTAATTTCTTATATGATTCTATATGCATATGTACATATTTATTTTAGTATTAGGGTGATTCGAATAAGTTGAATTTTTCGGGTCGCAACCGTTAGCATAATAAATAAAATTTAAATATAAAGTCTTAAAGCCGCTACAGAGACGATAAGAGTTAATTTGCATTAGCAAACAAAAATGCACATTTAGGTTTCACCATTCCAGACGACAACCTAGCGCATTTAGCCAGTTTCAGGTAAACCCGAACAAATAAGCTTTATTATGTTGAATGCGAAACAAGCATACGCTTCTTTGCGAATTACCGATGGTGTTTGTGTTAGGGACTCGAATTTCAATTTGATACGATTCCATATCGATACTTTTGCCTTTCGATACCGATATTTCTTACCCAATACTCTTCATGCGATATTTTTTGGAATCGAGTACTTGAACCCGGTATCGTATCGAATTTTCGAAGAAAAACGATTTACAGAAGAATATTTGGATATGATAATCAGGCGAGGTGAAAACAGAATGAAGAAGCACACGGCCCCACTTTAAGCTCGACCATTTCTAATTTTAAGTGAAGCGCGACCTGGTCTGTCGACTTCGCTCAGGTTTGAAGAGCCAAATTGGGCACACAAATGTGCCAAAATTAGTCAAATAGAATATAAATGCGATGTACTGAAATGAAATTTGACATGGTAATCTAACAACCCAATTAGTACTTGCTGAAACAGAAGGACAAGGAGATAATATGGTGTTCAGACCGAAACTTAATCTACTAATTATCACAATTATCGTAATTATCTCCTCCATCCACCAAGATTTAATCCACATTTAATGATTGTTCTCACTTTCCATTTACGTTCTAATTGAAAAATTTACGCTTTGTTTTATTTTTTGTCATTCTAAACGTTCGAAATTTTATCGATACTTTCGGCCAGATATCGTGTCCCTAGACTGTGTGAAAAATATGATTATTGTCGGCAATGCGAGGGTGTGTGCTAGTTCAATTGCGCTAAAATTTCGTACATTTACGGCGAGCTAACGCACATCAGCATGGGGATAATTCAAGAGTTAATGCAAGTTAAGGTTTTTAATGTAAATTAGGACTGTTAATGCAAATTAGGACTGTTAATGCAAATTACAATTGTTAATGCAAATTAAGGCTGCTAATGCAAATTAAAGCTGCTAATGCAGATTTTGGCTGTAATCTGTTATACCTATTATATATTGCCGTACGTTATATATGTATATAAATATTTCCTAAGCACTAGTCGAGAAGCTTTAAAAACATAAACTTTCTCGATGGTGCTTGCCTTAAGATATTCCGATTTTTTTTTTTTTCAAGGTTATAACCTTTATTATATTGAATTGCATTAAATAGAAAATTTCTCTGTATTTAATTTTAATTGCACGCAAAATACGTATAATATATATGTACTTAAATAATATTTTTAATAAAATTCTAATACGCCAAATTTCAACGCCTGGTAGTGGCCTGTAACAGCCCTCTAAAAAGCCGGAAAAAAATGCCGCGTGCCGTTTGGTAATTGACGAGAGATTTTCCCAGAAATAATTATTTGAAAAAAAATTCCCTTCGCAGCATAGTATAAGTATATATTTATTGGTAGGTACAGTTAGCAAAAGTTTTGATCGTAAAGTTTTTTTTTTAAATATTGAAAAATTTATGATGTTGAATTAACTTATACAACTTTATAAAGAATTTAATAAAATGGGTAAGCAATTTTCTGCCCATTATATTCTGGTATACAAAATTTTGAATAAGCTAACATAATCATTGAGCTTTTATTTTGTTTTTGCGCTATTTGACTGTTGGGGGATGCTTTTAATAACCCCCAAAATCCTCTCCTGTTTCCGCGCCTGTTGCTATTGTTTTATGCTGCTACTGTAATTTTTATGTCCGCACGCTGCTATGGTGTGATTAGATGAAAGAAAAATCTGCATGAATGAAATAAAAATTTCTCGTATAAAAAATCAAAAAAATCGCGAAAAATACCTAAAGAAAATGTTGGTTGTTTTTCATGAGACGTTTATTGGTGTTATTTTTTTGTTTGTTTAAATGTCATATACATATGTGTATATGCCTGTATATATGTATGTCTGTATGTACATATGTCGATTGCTGGTGTGCAGCTGAATTTATTAGCGTTAATTTTTTTTATTCCAGTTTCGCGTGAGCGTCGCTAGTGGTGACGCGTGGGTGCAAGTGCTAATAATCATCCGATCAACGGTTCACATATGTACATATGTATACCTATCTATTTGCACATTTATATACATACATATGTATATGCTATATATGTATAGAAGATATGTATGCATAATTGTTTCGCTTAAATTAGCATATCGCTTATAAGTAAAAGTAGCCGGCCATATTCGGCCAAATGTCGACACACTACATAAAATTGCCGGCCGGCCACAGTGATTACATTTAATATACATTTGATACTAACTGCATAGATGCTTACAAAACTACATAAAAGCGTAGACACATAGTATATTAACAATATACGAAACAATATACAAAAAATTACAACTTGACGCTTTTTCAAAGATCAGTTAATTTTTTAGATTAGGTTAGGTTAGAGCGATAATAAACGAAGCTCTTCACTACCTCTTCGTCCCCGCGGCTTCGGCAGAAATCGTTAGTTATGCATCCCAATCTCTTCCCGTGTGGTGCCCATAGGGCAATGTCCGGTTATTACCCCAACCATTAGTTTGAGAAGTGGACTAATGGTGTGCCGGAGACTCAGCCGCTAATCTAAAACGTAAAGTACATATGTATGCGATATTGAAATTAACTGGATGCTGGTTGAGAGATACATTAGATATTCGTTTTGTTTTTCTTAAATTGATTTTAAAATAAATCGTAAGAGATATACAAAGTGAGAAATTAAATAACATCCAATTATACATACATCAGTCAGATAAATATTTCCCATCGAGGGCGACATCTGTGAGTCAAAATCTAACCAGCAGGCAAACGATCGGGAATCGATCGCTTTTTTTTATCTCTTTCTCATATATCAAACGAAAATAAATAACTTCTATTAATATTATTTCTATCTCAAAAAAGCAAATGAAATAAAAAATGGTGATATATGTAAGTGTTTTATTTTCTTCTCCGAAATGACGCATTTGAAAAAAAAATCATTTTTCTAAAACTACAGTAATCTAAGTACGAAATCCTTTCGGAAACGCTGGACGTATCCCGTCAAAACAGAAAAAGAATAGGCCTATATATTTACTCGATGCAAATAATTTTCACATTTGTTTGTAGATTTCTCCCACTTAAAGCTCAAAGTCATTAAAAATATTATAGCTTTGAGAAATAGGGCATGACAATTTTTCGAAATAACATTTGGACAATTTGTTTGGTTTTTGGACAAACAATATTTCAAATATTTGTATATTTACTGAAATTTTTTTAAATAAAATTTAATTTAGTATTTTTTATATATGGATATATTTTGAGCGCTCCCCATGAATTCAGATAAAAAAAATTTTAAGTGTGTAATTCACACTTTTCAGAAACAAAAAAATCAGCATGAAGAATAACAAGGCACTTTTGGGGAAAAATTAATGAGATTGAAAAGCTAGGAGAACACTTTTCAGAAACAAATAAATCAGAACGGAAAATTCAGAAATGCCTATTAGTAGGAGGGTATGTATAACATATAAAAAGTAAATAATAATAACCTAGTTGCAAAAGAACTCAAGGTAGGATAACGAAATGCATGTAAAGCAAAAACACTAACTCGGAAATATATGCGAGTTGAGCTAACTAGGTAAAATGATATCTTACCTGAGATATAGTGTTGGGAATTGAAAAAAAACTCCGCTATTGTGAATGAGCCGAAAGAAAAGACATGGAAAATTTTAGTTTAATACCTAATTCATTTTTATTTTCATAATATTTTTTTAAATATATAACTAAATCAACAAAAAATTTGGCAACACAGCTATGTTCTGTTCTTAAATAGCATGAAAAAAATCTCATGTTTCATGAAAGATGCTAACAGGGTTGCTTTTGCAAATAAAGGAAATTTTATCCGAGTTGGGCTGTGCTTTGGCGAGTCGGTTATAATAAAACGGGCACAATGTTTAAGGTATGCATTTACTAGACAAGTCCATACAATGTAGAATTGTAAATTATGTGCAATGGCGAGCATGTATGTAATTAATTGAATAGCCTTCGCATTTATTTCTTTCGTATGAGTTTGCAATATTAATCAAACGCTGATCGAAATCTTTAAATTTTTTATTGCATTTTTTAGCTGACTCACCTCCAGCTGAATTTTTCTGAAGCTTTGTTTCTGTTAATGCCTGTTCGATTTTTTATTTTTATTTATTTGATTAAATATTATGGGTTATGGTGTGACTTAGACGCAGTGCGAATTATGTATTTTTACTTGTGAATTTTTACCTGTGAGAATTTTGGTTACCCCAATATTTTCTAAAAAAAAAAATGTCCTTCAGAGTTTTAGGTTTTGTACATTTTCGTACACAACAACTATTACAAATTTTTTTTTTAATACAACAGTTAAATTTCCCTTGTTAATATAATCTATTCTGCCAAACTCATTTCGATCTAAATTGAAATTCGTTAATTTGCCATCCTCGTTTTTACTCGTGTAATTATTCTAGAGACAAAAAGTGCCTCCCAGTTTAGCAAAAGACAATGCTATATAGACGGCTAAATTAAACGCACTGAAAATCAGTTAAATTGTGTCCTGAAATAATTAAAAAAAATTTTATATTTCACCCCCACCCTAATGTGTGTATATATGCAAATTATATCCATCACCCCACCCACATTCGATCGCCGCTGCTTTGGTAGCCGCCGTACCGACGTTGACACACTTCAAAGATTTATTCGCGTCCATAGATGAGTTGGAGCTTTATTATTGATGATGTGAACGCCATTATCCATTATACAAATACGGGCATACATACAATTTATAATATATTCATAGTGGATAAGAAATTTAATGGCGAAACTGCTTATGATGGGCGACACATTAAAATGCGTTAACACGAATCACGGAAGGCATACGCGGCGGATATTAATTTTTTTTCGCGGTTAGATAAATGGGCGGATCAGGAAAATAATAAAATATATAGATACATATATAAACTGCTTTGCAAAGAATCGGCATCAGAATGAGAATGTGCGAAATATCGGTTTGAATCAAAAATGTGGATACTCACACTCACCACTAGTGCAACTCTAAGATAAATTAATGCCAGAAATTTATGCAGATTTTAAAGCAAAATTTTGTGTGAAGGCGGTGATAGCTGCATAAATACTTAGGAACATACATACAGACAGAGATATTACATTTGTACACATAGTACTAATGCATTTCTAAAACTAAATTTTTATACTCCTACTAAAATAGAATATAATTTGAATTGGTTTGGCAAACTTTATGGCCACAAAGAGGTGACAATAACAAAAATTGAAATAGTGAAAGAAGCTATTAATGTCTCGGAGAATTAAAAAAAAAGCTGACCTGTAAAAAACTTCAACGAGTTTAATTGAAAAGCTACTTAGCTTATATCCGTGAGTTTCGCTCCATGTTTTTATACAAATATACAAATGCACAATTCTTTGAGTCTAACTATTCCACTAAAGTCAATCTTCCCCCTTATAAATATCGATATTATCTATGTACTAATAACTCGATTAATGCTCCAGTAGTATCTTCTGAAGATGTATTATTTTACCTGAAATCTTTAAAAGAATCATTCAGGTACGGTCCTGATATGATTCCGACATGTATTCTTAAACAATTTGCTGATTATCTATATCTGCCTTTATCAAACTTGTTTAACTTGTCGCTAAAATAAGGTAATTTCCCGTCTGTTTGGAAAAAGTCTTTTATAATCCCTCTTCATAAAAGCGGCAATAGGTCTTCGATTGAAAATTACCGTGGAATAGCAAAGCTATCGGCAATTGCAAAACTAGTTGAAGCAATTATTACTAATCAGTTAAAATATTCAATCTCTTCATCAATCGCAAACTCTCAGCACGGATTTTGTAAGGGCAAATCAACTATTACCAATTTACTGGAATTCACAACTCATGTTTCAAATGGTTTTAGAGAAAATATTCCAACAGATGTTATATACACCGACTTCAGTAAAGCTTTTGACAAAGTTTGTCACCCCTTACTCAACCACAAACTTGATCTGCTGGGCTTTCCACCCTCTCTCCTCTGCTGGATTTCTTCTTATCTACATGGTTGATCTCAAATCGTTATATTCAAAAATGCTTTTTCCAATGTCATTAATGTTACTTCGGGAGTTCCCCAAGGCAGCCATCTAGGCCCGATTCTGTTTTTGTTATTCATAAATGATATTACTACTGCAATAAGATATTCGAATATACTAATGTATGCCGATTATGTAAAACTTTTTAAATCATACGCTTCGATTGAAGACATATATTTATTACAAATAGATATTAACAGCTTAGTTGATTGGTGCAACATAAATTATATGCCACTTAACCTTAAAAAATGTAAATTTATGAGTTTTTCACGAAGAACTACTCACTATACTATAACTATACTCTGGATCGAGTGTTTGACTTTGTTGACTTGGGAGTTACAATGGAGTCCAAACTTAATTTCAATAGTCATGTTAATGCTATAGCTAATAAGGCTAGAGGGATATTTGCCTTTATAAAACGATGGTCAAAAGAATTCAAGGACCCATATGTAATAAAGGCTCTTTTTACAACTTTAGTAAGACCTATGCTAGAATACGGTTCGATAGTTTGGAACCCACGTTATCAAGTTCACATTGATCGGCTGGAATCAATTCAAAAACAGTTCTTACTTTTTGCCCTAAGAGACTTTAGATGGGATTCTCGGCTTAATCTTCCTCATTATACTGATCGTTTGAAGCAAATAAATTTTCCTACTCTTTCCAGCCGTAGAGAAATGCTAGGCATAATATTCATTACTAAACTACTCACAGGGTCTATCGCAAGCACATTTCTTATTGCCGAAGTTAATTTTAATGTTCCTTCTCGGATTTCAAGACACTTTAAACCTCTTTATTTAAAACAGTGTAAAACCAATTATGAATTAAATGAACCTTTCCGATGTTTATGTCAAGATTTCAACTGTCTTTCCAGCACTTTTGATGTCTCGGACTCACTTTTCATCATAAAAAGAGCTGTACTGTCCTTTCT
Source organism: Anomoia purmunda (assembly GCA_951828415.1). Classification (NCBI taxonomy): domain Eukaryota; kingdom Metazoa; phylum Arthropoda; class Insecta; order Diptera; family Tephritidae; genus Anomoia; species Anomoia purmunda. The sequence goes on from OX639993.1 coordinate 25,701,544, forward strand.
CAATAAATGATTTACCGCGGTATAATATATATTTGATTCAGCTGATGAAGTTTTTTTCTGTAGCTAAGCAGTTTTGGATCTCGACGCTTAACAAACTTTTTCCTTTTAACAACTCGGCACAAAAAAAAATTATAAAAATAAAAAAAAGATCCGTACGTCATGCGGACTGTGCCCCTCGTGTCGGTTGGGCGGGAAAGAGGGTAACCGTTGGGCTTATTATTATTATAAAATTTTAGTTTGGAGGGTCGCCCTGATTCCCCCGTTTCTTTTAGTTCCCACTTCTCCATTTTAATATGGGTATTGATTATATATATCTTCACAAAAATTCTGGTTTTCTACTTCTAATAATTTCAGGGGTTTGCTGTATTTAATTTTCCCTTTTATGGGAAGGACCTAACACCCTATTTTGCAATCCCTTCAACTTTTCTTCATGGGTATGCAATTTATTCCATTTAATATATATTCATACGAAGTTCCATTGTTCTACCACAAATGGTTCCAAAGAGTATGAAAAATTCAGTCTCCTATACCCCATTGTTTTTAATAACCTCCATTTTTCTTCAGCAGTATGGGATTAATTCCCAATATCTCTTTATTAAGATCCAATACTCTGCCACAAATACTTCCAGAGATTTACACCATAAGAAGCTCAGTTTGTATGGGATGTGCCATGACCTCTTTAAATATCGAAATTACTTTTAGCCTATTACCATATTTTCGAAACAAAGAATACGGGCGGAAGAAGAACGAATGACTTCCAATATTTCACTAAGAGACGTGTTTTTATTATGATGCAGTGTAAAACGATGGTTTTTAATCAGACATTTAATAAATAAATTTACAAAGTACCAAAAAAAAGCTCGGCCTACTTGTGGCTGAGAATTGACAAAATCGGAAAAATTTAAGCAGCGGCACCACTGACGGCCTGACCTTCTTCTTTCAGTTCATCGTGACATTAAACTATACCTATTTATTAGCCGCCAGAGGGAGTCTCCATTGTCACATGTGAGTGTTCGACAAAGGCAACCTGCAATGCAATTATCTCTTGGCCCTCTCTCTACTACAGGTCGACGGTGATCTAGTACACAACATGAGCGAAATAGGTCAGGCTGGATCTCAATATCCACCTCAATAACACGGTAATTCCAATGGTAATCTCCCGAGGTTTCTCAAGGTCACCTTTGACTTCGTGCTTTCCTGCTCAGCAAACAGAACTACAACGTCATTCCAGTAGTTTGAGGCAAACGCAAAGATAGGCGACAACTGTGGTCCACAAATTTAGTCGCCTGGAAATAGTAGAGTGCAACACCAGAAGTGTTGTATGCTCTCAGTAAGAGATTCAATGGATTCGACAGCATACCCGCAGGTCATAAACAGCATTCCACGAAAGACAGTCGGCTCCGTTTTTAACTCTAGGTTCGTTATTGCTATTATTGGGATCAAAACACCACCCATAGTAGCCGAGAAGATCCAGCTCTTTGCTTGGCCGACCTTCACCTACAATTTCTGGAGTTCGCAATGGTGTTGTACTTGAAATTGAAGGACGTCCGACTTCGAACGACAAATGATTGTTTCATGACAGAAATACACTCGGAGGTTTGCCATTGCCCGCCGAGAGGCGACTGCTATTATAGCAATCAAATATTCACATGCCTTCCCCAGACTACGCGTCTACTAGCCCTTTCTCTAAGGTCTGGCCTCGTCGAAACAGTACATTTTTTATAAATTTGTATAAAGTTTATTAGCTGAAACTATTCTTAAAATTCACATCATACCCATAATTTACATTTTCGACTTAAGTCCGCATAGATTGATCCCACACAATTTATTTGAACTATGGTAGCGAATTCCGCAGGCTTTTCTTTTTCAAAGGAAACTACTCTATGAGAAGAAGTGATCGGCATACCCTTTCGAGTGAATTTAATTCGAAGTTTCCACACAAAAACAAGAATATAGTAAATATAGCAATTATTATTTAACCCTCCAATGCATGGGTCCGTCTCACGCCGCAATTCAAATGGTCGACTAAGCCATATCAATAGTTTTGAACTTAGAGGTGTGAGACAAGGCTCTTTATAATTTGAATCCATATAAGAAATGCCAGCACTTGAGGGTTAATATGAGTGGTCGGATTGTGCAGTACAACAGACAGTAAAGCCAAAAAGTTACATATTTGTGTTTTTCATTTAAGAAATTTCGAAAGAACCCGTTTGGTCTTTCTTCAACCAAATTATTTCTATCGGCATTACTTTTAATGGTTATTAACATTGTCATGTCGTATATTGTCGTTTATTTTCACACCAACTGACAACAAAGCTAATATGATTAAATAGATGCCAAATTATCCCTGTTGGAAATTTATAGTTTTGTAAATGGTAAAATTTGGTCCAGACCCTTTGATAAATCTGAAAAACTTGTCGAGGGATAGACAATGAAGTTTTCCATTCCCTTCATCTCAGCCAAGCAAAAGCAGGTCAGGTACAGAGGGGATATGGTCTGTGCTATCCTCACTCCGCAGACAAGATATGAACATCGAGGCTCCATGCTATCCCTATGGATTGTGCCCTGTCACCAAGCCAGCAGGAGTTCTTCCTTCCATTTCTATGAAGAAATTTCGTTAGCCACTTTTTCAGGAAACACTTGGTTGTTTTGCAAATATCGGTAGCACACCAACGACTCTCATGCATCTTATTCATGCCCACCCTGATCGTCTTGAACGTCGCTCTGGTCTTATAATTGGCTGTAGTGCAATGGTTCATTTTTAAGACCCACAATTAGTCAAATCGTCAGCCAGTTCATTACCTTGAACATAGCAGTGTTCCCTCCCCCACGGGAGTAAAAGTTTATTCCCTTTTCCAGCAGAGTTCAGCCTGAACTTTATTCCTTGAACAACTTTGGAGAAGTGGGAACGGCCTTCAGCGCAATTTGAGTGACACTGCAGACATTGATTTTGTATCCACTCCATCTTGCAACAATTATCCAATCCGCTACCCTAAGTATAGCAAATATTTCCGATTGGAAAACTTTTGTTATTGTACACAATATCAAAAAGGTTCTGAAATCGGCATCGAGGTGCCTACCAGCTCCAACTCTACTTTCGGTCTTGGAGCCGTCAGTGTAAAAAGTTCTCACTGAGCTTACCAAGAGAATATATGTGGATATCTCTATTATTATCTTGTAGAATGTTCTACTTTATCATTTGGAGCGAAAAGAAACATCCTTCCAAACAGCTCTCTGTGTCCGAAGCTCTCATCGTCCCATCCAGGGGTAACAAGCCTAGCAAACCATTCAGATCTGCTCTGATGTCGTCTGTAGTATGTAAAGCTCAGAAACCTTGGATTTAACTAAGGGTCAAGACCACCATACTTCCATAAAATAGGTGATGATTGACCTGTCTGGAGCTACATAGACCCAAAGTAGCACACTCTGTCTCGAATTCCAAGTCTTACTGAAGGTTCTCCTACGCTGTCCTAAAACTTTCAAAGCTTCAATTACTTTCTGTTCGACGTGAGATTTCTAAGTCAGCTTCCTATCAAGGCTTACGCCTAGATATTTCATTTTCTCAAAAAGTAGGTATTTAACCATCGGAATGCTGAGATTATCCAAATGGATTTTGCTCGTAAACAATAGCAGTGTTGTCTTGTTGGGCACCGGTGAAAGACTAGAATTTGATGGCTAGGAAACAAGAGACATATAGCTCTTTACATTTGACAAAGCTAATTAGATAAAATGCAATATTACCCGGAGGTTCCATTTAATAGATCGAATATTTATATGACAGTCTTAAATCATTTAATCTACATTTTCATTATACATTCGTACAACTTGGAACTATTAGCATATTTCGGAGGACATCGTAATAGTCACCAATTCCTCAAGTGGCACAATTTAGAATAGAACTATGAACCCGAATTAAACCAAAGTAACGGAAGTATTAAAGGATTGGCATCACTGCATTTCCTTACAGGGATGCATGTTTTCTAATAAGTCGAAAGTAAATACATATTTTTGTCCCATTGCTGTCATACGTTTGCCATTTCCATATGTCATTGTGCACTAAACGATATTAATTTTGGCAGTGCCACTTACGACGCGCCACTCAACGGTGACAACAAATTGTGGCATGACAAACAGAATTGAGTTCACATACATACATATGTACATATGTAGTAAGGTCGAAAAGTTTCTCGCCCATCGAAATTAGATTTGATTAGGTGACTAATTTTCAGAGACAGATTATGATGGTGAAATTTTAACAGGCCAATGCAACAGTTGAAATGTCTCAAGGGTTGTTATTTAACTGTTGAGAGAAAGCAACACTAGCATACTGGCGTAAAGTTTGACATTTTAGTGACAAATGTGCGCAAAACGGTTAGTCTTACGAGTGTTATTTGCGTCGTTTACAGGAGAAATAAGCGAAAAGCAATCGCAGAGGACGGATTATTCTCCCCAGCAAAAATCCAGGCACATCAGCTCAAACCCGTAACATTTTTGGGCATGGAAAATATCAAATTAATATGCCATGCGCCGTTCATTTTGTTCGATTTGTCACCCATTGATTTCATTATATTCCCGTAGATCAAAAGTTCATTACGAAGTTAACGTTTTTCGATACTTCAGAAAGTGGAAGAAGTACATATTTCGAAAATAAATGAAGCCATTTCCGATTATAAATATTTATTTTTATTTGTCTATTTCAACACTTAAGTAGCAATCCTCTAATGAAATAACAAGAGCTTAAAAAGATTCGTTTACGAACCAAGTAGGCTAACAAATATTTTTTTTTAGAAATATCTCGACTCCAGCGCCTTCTCTCGAGTTAATTTTTCAATCAAAATAGTTTTAATCCATTAATTAATGTTTTTTTTTTTCAAATAAATATAAACCACACCGGTCCTTAAAAATATATACTTAGAAATATACCCACCTACCGAGTCTACTTTTCCCAAACCATTTTTCTTTGCACAGCCAACCTACATACTAAATGAGACCTAAATTAGTTCATAAATACCTAGCTATTTTACTTTTTGCAGAAACGTTTCTCTTTGCAAAACCATCTTACATGCTGAATAAGAACCAAATCAGTCCATAATACGATTTTTCCTTATATCTCGATTCCAGCACCACCTACTCGTACCAGGTATATTCTTTGCAAACACTTTTCTCTTTGCATAGCCAACCCACAGACTGAATATGAACCATATCGACTCATAAATTCGACTTTTAGAAATATCTCGATCACAGCGACACCTATCGGCAAGTTTTTTTGTTTATACAAACGCTACTCGGGCTACAAATTAGCCAAATCGTTTAAGCCATTCCCATGGCCAGAAAACGATTTGCTTGCTATCCAAATTTGATTTTTCAGACTTTTTTCAAGGTGTCCTACATACTGGGATATTTTTTGTACTCACCTTACGCTCTAGCTTTAGTCAGAATAAATTTTTTGTAATTGACTGTTAAAAATGCATTGCTGCAATGAGGAGAGAATATTTTGAAAAATAATAATAATCGTATGAGGTGTACCTTGACATTTTATTGTTCAGAAACTTTTCGACCCTACTACTCGTATGTGCTGCAAATCGGATTGTAAGCGCTTGTGAATAGAAGCACTTCGTCAATATGCGACAATCACTTTGACACTTTTTATTGTATAAATATCAATTTTGCTGAAACTTTTTTTTAGACAGACTTGCAGATATGATTATTTTGCAAGTTGGAGCTATACATAGCTACATAACGCAGATATTCTTCGAAGGAGTGTTAAGTTAATATATCTCATGCTGAAACAAGTTAAAAGCTAATGTAAATCTTGTTCTGAAGACAGACTTATTACTTAATTTTAGCCGAAAATTTGCAAAATGTTGATTGAATTTTTGCTGGAAGCTAGTTATAAAAACTGTGAATATTACAATTTTCGAGTTAATACTTTTTTTGTAGTTTTTGTGTGTGCGATATGTTAATGAAATTTGCAAAAATTTCTTCATCTATTTATCTAGTTACTATATGCTGCGAAAACCCTCTAATGGTTGGCATGTATGCCCCTAAATTTTCACACTGCATACACGCCCCCCTTTGCGGTAATAAGAAAACTTTTTTTTTGATAAACTTTCTGCCAACTTTTAACTAGTTTTGATGCGCATGTTTGAGTAGTTATTGATTTGTTGCACACTCAGCGGCTTTCAGTTAATGTTAATCAATTTCATGCATTTGCTGTGACATCGGCCAAAAACAAAAAAAAAACGAAAACAGAAAATAAGCAAAGTGCGCGCAAAGCACGAACTTTTTAACAAAACTATCTATGACAAATTTGTTCTACCCATTTTCAACTAAATGCTAGCACTTTCCAAATAATTCTACATTAATGGCACTCGAGCGCGTGATAATTTAAATCTTTTAATTTGCTACTACTCTTTCACATTAACCAATTGATTGCATCCGTTGGCATAGCCATTGTTCATTGTCTCACTTTTTTGTCTGTTTGTTTGTTTTTGGTTTTTTTTTTTTTCATTTTTTCACTTATGTACATTTTTCACTTGCATATTCAACTTTTTTTTCTGGTTCCGCGTTTCAGGTATCAACGCTTATCTAGTTTTAGTTAAATTCTCCTGCATGCTCAGCGTTCCCAACAAAATTTTGTTATGCTTACAGCGGCCATTTGTACCTGTAAATATTTAAATAATTAAAAAAAATTAATAAATACAAATATATTTTACCTCCCATTCACTGTAAAAACAAATTTAATACGGATTAAGTTGATATCTTACACTAAGCAAACCTGCAGTGCAAACGTGCAAATTCTGTTAATTTAATATATATTCTGATATATGTAGTATATAATTGTATAGCGGGTTTAATTGTTATTGTGTAAAATGCACGATATTACACAACATAGCAAAATTAACCGGTAAACAAACAAAAAAGGTCACATAAAATTATAGCATTATAGCGACTGGTTAGAACGACTTGTTTACATACTACAACTAATAATATTCGAACTAATTTATCTACGTAGTAGGGGAAAAAAAGTTTCTAATTTGAACTATTAATTAAAGCCACTAATCTCCACTATAATTTTTCAATATAATTCCCCTTTATTTTAATATTCGTTTCACAGCGCTTTGACGCTCATTTCCATGATTCCATAATAGAAGTTTTAGATAACCAGGCAGCCGTATCGCATCCGCTCGTTAACTTAGCCTATATTTTTTTTAAATTGTAGAAAATACCAATAAAATACCTACCCCAAAAGCAGACCTTAGCAAATTTGAACAATTGCATTGAAAATACTAGAGCGCAAGGGCCGCAGACCTCAAGGAGGACAGTAACTTTAGACATTCGAAAAATTCGATTTTTCTGTAGTTTTTTAATCGATAGTTATATCGCGTAGGAATATCGTACCAAAGTTTCATCGGCTAATTCTCGCAATTGTAGAAGAAGTGGCTGGCGTCGAGCCCGCCTAGCTCTAAACTTTACACGGGGTTTTTTCGAAACCATGTTTTTCAAAATTTTGTATCATCATCTAACATTCATTTTTAAAGAGCATATAAAACTGTTCTATATAGACTTAAGATTTCAAAAACAAATCATATTAAGACTCTCTTTGACTGCAAGTACATTGAAATTTGTTTTCAAAATTTTTCGGAGTTTGTTCTAAAGGGTTAATTTTCGAATATCGCAAATATTTTAGGTTAACTACGATAAAAACCTCTCTTGTGTAAAAAAATGTTTGGTTTGTTAATTTCATATGGAAATTGCGGCCACCATCATTTACGCAATTTATGAACGTCAGCGGCGACATGACTCAAGATCTTTTAAAAAAATTTTAATTTTGAATTTTCACTTTAAAAAAAAAAATGTTTTTCAACCTAAGGCATCACTTTAAAAATATATTATATTTATTTTAAGATAACTGTTTTCATTTCTCTACAAATCAACTGAAAAAATACCTTTTTTGGCCTCTAAATGTACTTCCCCCCTCTCAAGGAATTGTATGCGCTCTGATACTTATATCCCGGCGTAGCGGTTGAATCAGGGTATAAATGATTTTTTTTTAAAGCTATCTCCCTGGCACGTCGTAAGGTATATTTATGAACTCACGGACGAGTTTTTACACGACACAACCCTTGGATCTGGCCACAAACCGCCGCATTCGCCTAGAGACAATCACCAATTTCACCAGCTCCCGCCCAGTGAATGCTGTCATAGGAGTCAAACCACCCACCACCCAGTCATTGCAGAGGAGTAGATTAACCATTTGCATTAATAGAATCAACCCCGACATACAAGGTGGCGCAAAAGTAAACTTCCGATGTTTTTTGGCTGTAATTTAAAAAAAAAATTAAAAACTTTGATTCTTCTTGTGGATTATTTTTATTTGGTCTTTAATTTTTTTACGTCAAGTCGAGAATATGATGTCATGTAAATGGCCGCCGCCACAGTTGATTGTCATTTGAGCCCTTTTTATGGCATTTTCCATCACTTTGGCCAAAACTTCCGGCGATAGGTCCTCACATTCTTGACGGATATTCTCTTTAAGAGCTGCAAGAGTCTGAGGCTTGTTGACATAAACCCGCGACTTCAAAAAGCCCCACAAAAAGAAGTCTGGAGCGATCAAATCAGGCAATCTTGCTGGCCAGTGCAAATCGCCAAAATGGGAGATTAGGCGCCCGGAAAATGCATCCTTCAGCATATCGGTTGTGGCACGTGCAGTGTGTGCCGTTGCACCGTCCTGTTGGAACCACATGTTTTCCAATCCCAATTCATCAAGTTGCGGCAAAAAGAACTCGTTGATCATTGCTCTGTAGCGCTCACCATTCACAGTAACCGTTTGGCCCGCGACGTCTTCGAAGAAAAAAGGTCCGATGACTCCTCCAGCGAAAACAGCACACCATACAGTGACTTTGAGCGGGTGTAATGGCTCTTCGTGGGTTACACGCGGATTTTCAGTGCCCCAGAAGCGTAAATTTTGCTTATTTACGTCGCAGTGTTTCACCAGTAGGCGTTGGACGGCCAGGAAATCTGCGACGAAATTCACGTTATGCCAAAGTCACCGACCGATTATTGGTCAAATAAATAGTCAGCAATATTCCGCGTTCTGGAGCAGCGTAGCGTAACATTGTTTATTAACGTGTATTTCGCATGTGTTTACTACACAAATGTCAAAACAGAACTGACATTAGGGGCCAATCGCAAAATGTATAGCATTTTCTGATAGGAGGATTACTTTAGCGCCACCTTGTATGTTCGACATGTGGACGTTCCGAATATTCCATTCACATTCCCTTCAAGTACACTGAACCTCCCCTAGTAAAATTTGAAAATAACGATCATCGGTAAGCGGTTTGCGAAAATATTTACTCGTCATATATTTAATTTATATTTTTATTCGAAATAACAAAATTTCTGGAAGTATATTAATTAAAAAAAAAAAACATTTTACTACTAACTGAGGCGCTTCAAAATTTCCAATAGCGCAGAACTCCATTTGACAGCGCCGTCTTGGCTTTGTCAAAATGAGGTGCTTTCGTTGTTACAAACAAACAAACTTTTTACTCGCAAGTCGGACTTCAAAAATTTAATTAAAAAAAAGTAAGTCAATTTCAAGATTGTTCTAGAGTTTTAAGATTTTGGTAGAGGTTTGAACCCCAAAACCTGCCCCCCTTTGGGAGCGCCAATGCTGTCACATTTGTATCGGGTGTTTTTTTTAGGGGTATAGAACTTCGAATTGAAATAAAACACAAGAAAATCGTTTTAAGGTCCATCAATTTGGCTTTATTGGAACTATAATTTTATGCCATTAATGTTTAAATATGATTTCGGGCATGTGGCCGCCGCGGCTGGCTCGAATAAAGCCAATTCTACAGGTCCAATTTTCAACCACTTTTTCGAGCATATGGGGCCGTATGTCGGCAATAACGCCACGAATGTTGGCTTCCAATTCCCCTAACGTTTCTGGTTTGTTGGCGTAGACGAGCGACTTCACATATCCCCAAAGAAAATAATCCAATGGTGTCAAATCACACGATCTTGGTGGCCAATTTACAGGCCCATTCCGCGAAATTATGCGCTCATCGAATGTTTCCTTCAATAAATCGATTGTGACGTGCGCTGTGTGGCATGTAGCGCCGTCTTGTTGGGACCACAACTCATCCACATTCATGCCATCCAATTCGGGAACAAAATAGTCGGTTATCATGGCTCTATACCGGTCTCCATTAACGGTAACTGCCTCTCCAGCATTATTGCGGAAGAAGTATGGCCCAATGACTCCACCAGCCCATAGAGCACACCAAACAGTCAGTTTTTGTGGATGTAATGGCGTTTCAAGGGTCTCATGTGGATTCTCTTCACTCCAAATGCGGCAATTTTGCTTGTTGACGTAGCCATTCAACCAAAAATGAGCCTCATCACTGAACAAAATTTTGCGATGAAAATCAGCATCGAGATCAATCTCATTTTCGGCCCATACACCAAAATCACGACGCATTGCATGGTCTCGCGGCTTTAATTCTTGCACAAGGTGGATCTTGTAAGGTCGCAAGCCAAGATCTTTGCGCAAAATCTTCCATAAAGTTGTTGGACAAAGCTCCAATTGCTGTGCACGGTGGCGAATCGATTCATTCGGGTCCTCTTCAACACTTTGCTCTACAGCGGCAATTATTTCTTCGGTGCGCACTGTTCGACGTCTCTGCGGATGCGTATTATCACATAGAGTATACGTAGTGCGAAAACGATCCATGGTTAACCGAATTAATTGCTCTGATGGACGATTATGTCGACCATAAAATTGACGGAGCTCGCGGTAAACTTCGCGAACTGAACCATTATTTTCGAAATAAATTTGCACGATTTGCAAGCGTTGTTCTTTTGTCAACCTGTTCATGATGAAATGGCAAACCAAACTGAACATAAATGACATTAGAGTTGCCAGATTTGACCACAAAATGCCAGTTTTATCTCTATTCGAAAAACAAACCTGTAAAAAAAACACCCGATATAACAGTTGTAAACCCTCTCAAAAGATATAAGTACGCATATTGCAATCGCCGAGGCGAAGAGTTTGACATTCATATTTTAATATTATAAAGCAAATTCTACTTTTAAAAAGTTGGCAACCCTCTCCAAAAGAAGGTAACTTGCTCCCAGCGAAACAAATAGTATGAACCTTCTTCAAAATATATCTAGCCTAGCTATAAACCTTCTCCTTAGAAAAACGAACCGTTTGACACCCATAATTTTTCTATTTTATTAAATTCAACTTTTCAAACGGGTGGCAACTCTCCATATGCTATAAGCCTACTCCTCAGCGAATCGGACATATTTCATATCACTTGTGTATAATTTAATTAAATTCGGGGTATCGAACAGGTGGCAACCCTTTTCAAATTTCCTATGCACCTTCTTACCGAGACAAACCGTTTGGCACTCAAACTTTAATATTTCATATAATAACTTGTATATTATTTAATTAAATTCGCCTTTCAAACAGGTGGCAGCCCTATCTCAAATATAGGTATAAATCTTGTCCTCGTCGGTACGAACCGTTTGACACCCTTATTTCAATATTTCATACAACTCGTGTATAATTTAACTAAATTGCACTTTTCAAGCAGGTGGCAACCCTGTTCAAAATATTGCTCGCTTTAAAACTTCTCAGCAATACGAACCGTTTGATACTCATATTTTAATATTTTATTTTTTACTTGTGTAAAACTGAATAAAATTTGAGGTTTCAATTAGGTGGCATCCCTCTCCAAAAAATATGGAAAACGAACCGTTTGGGACCCATATTTGGATAGTTCATATAATTTGTATGTATATCTTTCAATTAAATTTCACTTTCCAAATAGGTGGCAACCCTCTCCAAATCCTAAAATATAATTTACAATCCATTCTCATACCACGTGCATAAAAATCGGTACAGCCGTTTCTTAGGAGACTTTTGTCTGTAAGATTTCATATTCCAAATTTTTCAGAAAAATTTAAACATTTTGCGAATAAAATTTCAAGCGAAATAGAAAAGCAAAATGTGTACAAAATGTTAAAATTTTGATTGCACTTTTAGCAACATTTATCACAATTCTTATGAAGATATTTTCTTTTCTTATTTTAGCATAAAGGAATATTTCGCATCAGAAATGAGGTAAAAATACAACAGCACATCGCGACCCATACATACTTCGAAATTGAAGTTTTCTGATTTTCCTCTATTCTCTTATCGTTCGCGTCGACAAATCCTTCCATTTTTGTGCCATTCAAAGATCGAATTTCTACATCTTAAATTTAATTATCCTACTTTTCCAAGCGTCCCTTTCAAACATTTACTTATCCTAGCCACCATATTGAATTTGCATTATTCCTCACTTGCTTTCATTTACAATATCGCATTTCTCAATGGTAGCCTTGGAAACGTCGTGTAAGTTTTGTTGGATTTAACACCTATTCACATTCATCTCAAGACTTAAGCGAAGAGGGCTCTTTGCATGATGACTAGTACCAATATGGAGGCGGAAACTACAATACCTGAGTATAGTAGGCTACCCGAGTTAATTTTTTGCAAAGCGTTTAACACCCTACTCTGAATTGGCTAGATACAATTGAAACAATCAAATAAAATAAACCAAAGAAGGGTAACTTGGTACGCGGATAATTCACTAACTGATTAAGGTACCGGGGTAGGTGTATATGGGCCGAGGCTAAGATATTCGGAAGCTATGAAAAAGCGGATGTCTATCTTTGAGGCAGAAATATATGAGCCTTTCTATTTCAAGAACCCAACAATTTTTTTTCGGAAAAATTAAAAAGGTTACTTTTTTAAATTTATTTTCTATTTTTTGATGTTTTATATTTTCATATCAGAAAAAAGATACCACAAAATGTAATTTGACCAATCCGGCTGTTAGCCAAAACTATTTATTTAAGAGATAGAATTTTTTCTTTAAAACTGTTCGGCAATACTAAAATGTTTCTATATTGCTGGTTAAAGGAAGTTATATAATAAATATATGAAGCGAGTAGTATGGTCGCAGTACTTATTCCCCAACAATAATAATAAAACTTAATATCATGCCCAAAGTTAATAATCTTCAATCGAAGGTGATCCACAATCGCACTCCATGCATTTTTTTGGTTTTGCGTTTGAGTGGAGTGAATGACAGAGCAAATAAGAAAGACAGGCATAAAAGAAAGAGTGGAAAGTAAAAAAAAAAAGATTGCGTGAATTTTCCAATTGGAATGTAAAGCGACATTGCGAAGATAGAACAAGCATTTAGCTCATGGGAATCTACCCCCTTATATGATTTTGCCTTGGTTTGTGTGGCGTCACTGCTGTTTGACAGTTATTTTCACAAAAATATGACGCAAATCAGGGTTGCACAGAGGATCAAATAGGGATTAATTTTTTTCAAGCCACATTTTTGTATGCCAATAATTTTGATAACTAACTACAAGATGAAGTATTGGTCTGCACATGGTATAATGTTGAAACAAAACCTTCAGATATATTTGACACACTGTGCCATATGTGTATGCCTGAAAAGATCTCCACATCCAAATGACAAATCACGTACTGAAAACCATAATAATGTCGAAAATTGGCACTTGCAATGATGAATACCCCGAAAATAGTAAAAAACAATGACTACAAAAACCGTTTCAGAATAATATTGAAAAAAAAAAATAGAAAATAAAAAGAAGCAGGCTGTGTCAGAGACACGGCCATTAAGTTTAACGTAGAATACGCAATCCGATAAGACAGAAAACATATGTAACAATAAATGATAAATAATACAAGTAAATGAATTTCTTTATTTGATAGTTACTTTGGATGATATACATAAGCTTATGATAGGAAAAATAGGATAAAAATGTTTTTAAATTATCAATTAAATTTCTCGCAAAAACGAAGTCAATGGCCGTTATCAATAGTAAAGATAAATGATAAATAACATACGCGAATCAATTTTATTATTTTTTTTGCAGTGCTTGGCAGCATTTTCTTTTCTTTTACTCTACTTTAACTTGCCCGCCTAAAATTATGCAATACAAAGAAAGGGCTGCACGAGTACATTTAAATCGCCCAACAGCAAACACTCAACCAAACACCACACACATATTTGTGTGCATGTGTTTATACAATTTTCATTTGAGAAATTTAAATATTAGGAAGATATCAACCAACATGAAATGTATGTCAAACGAAAGCTAACATCTTCATTTGACTACAAAAAAAAAAAAAAAATTAATCGAGCCGTTTCCTTATAATTAAAGAAATAGAGATTACAACAATAAAAACCTGACATTGGTGCCCATACCGTAAGGTAAGACGTATTCTACGCCAAAAACGAAAACTGAATGAGCAAAAAGCAGAAATTAATAATACACTAATAAAATTAGATATCACCAAAAACAGAAACTCGCAACCAAGAAAACGTGCGCTGTCAAATTGTAAAATATTAGCAAGTGAAAAGCAAACCGCTGGCAGCAGTCAGCAGGCAGCAGGCAACAAGCGGCTTAACAACAGCAACAGCTGTGACAATCGACCCAGCAATCAACCGCTAGAATACCTCATTCACACATTACATTTGCCAAAACGTACGACAGAGAAAACTTGTCAAACGTCAGAACAACGAAATATTTATCAAATAAGCAGCGCACCCACGTTGCTCTCCCGTCTTTGGCTGTCACCTCGATAGCCCCAAATGGCAGTTTGGCTGACTTTTGGCTTGTTGATGGGACTCGACGTGGGTGTAATGATGCGTAGCGACGCATAACGTTTGGCATATCGTCTAATTAATCTGCCACATAGCTGGTAGTCGATACTTAATTATGCAAAATGGCGTAGAGTGAGGGGCGGGGGGAAGGTGGTGGATAATACCTAACCGTAGATATTTTACATACATATATTCACATATATATGTATAGATATATATAGAAATGTGCAAAATGACGCATCCCTTGTGGGTTTAAAATTTTCCACCACCAGGAATTTGTTAATTAATTTCTAGATTAGTTAAATTGAAACTTCGAAAAAGTGGGCACTTTGACAAATTTTGGTTAAATTTCAGATTAACTTTTATGACCTAATTTAAAATATTGGTTACATTTCACCAAAAAAGTTGTATTCTGGCATTCATTCTATAATATCTCATTTGTTGCTCAAATTGACAGGTTTTTCTCAATACCAAACGTCATTAGGTCACATTCAATGCGCCTGAGTCAATGGTGGGTAAGCGGTCCACAGTTAGTTAGTTAGTAGGTACTGATTTTTTTGTGTGCTGTATTTTTTTTTTTTTTTTGATTCTTAGGTACCCGATACTTCAATAAACTTTCGATAAGTAACAAAAAATTAAAAAGTAATTTTAGCGTAGAAGGGTCCTCAAAGTTTAAGCTGTATCGGCGAGCAAACGAGTAAGATTTAAAATTATAAAATCGATGACTTTGGTATTGTATTCGAAATAGAGTAAGAAACATTTCGAAATTTTGGAAAAGTGATATGAAAGATTTTTTTTTTTAATATTCAGTGAGAGATGAAACTATAGACACCATACAAAATTTCCGCATTGCTTGACGAATCGTTACCTGTTTCTAGAGTTTGGGACCTAATTACATCAACCCGTGACACTCCACAAGATTCCAAACAGAAACTCCAAAGTTTGATCTGACGACCCTTCTTATAATTTAACATTGCCAAATCTATGAAATAGTGCAAACTACTACAAAAACTAGTGCACCCAAGCGCGTGAAACAGAAGTAAAACTTCTGTGCCGACTTTACAAATTTATATAAAATTAAATATGTGAGAGACTTTTATAAGGCATCCTTTTTAGTTTTAGCATGAGTGAAAATAGTAGTAGAAATTAGTAAAAAATATAAGTAGTAATTAGTAGTGTCATTAGTAAAAAAAGTAGTAAAAATTTTTAAAAATAGTAGTAGAAATAAGTAAAAATAGTAGTAGTGATTAGTAGTGGAATTACTAAAAAAATAGTTGTAGGAACTATAAACTATAGTTATAAAAATTATTAAAAATAGTAGTAAAAAAAAGTAAAAATAGTAGTAGTGATTGGTAGTGGAATTACTAAAATTAGTAGTAGAAACTATAAACAATAGTTATAAAAATTATTAAAAATAGTAGTAGAAATTAATAGCATTATCATAATTAGTTCAAGAAATTAATAAAAACAGTAGTAGAAATTAGTAAAAATATTGGTATAAATGAGTAAGTAGCAGTAACATTAGTAAAACTAGTGGTAGTGATGGGTAGTAGCATTAGTAAAAATAGTACTAGGAATTAGTAAAAATAGTGGTAAAAAATAATAAAAATAGTTGTAATAAGTAGTAGCATAAGTAAAAATAGTAATAGATGTGAGTAAAAATAGTAGTAGTAATTAGGGCAGGCTTAGTAAAAATGGTAGTAGAATATAGTAACAAAATGTGTAATAGTAATTCGTGGTACGTTAGTACAAATAGTTGTTGTAATTATGTGTATTAGCAGTAGTAGTCGCAGTGATAGTAGTAGTACGTAGTAGTGGTAGTAGTTAGAAGTATAGTAGTAGTAATTATTAGTAGTATGTATGTATGTTTGTTTTCTGGAGTTTCAACGGATAAATGTTGGATATCGTTTTTTCTCCAAACCAGGGCACATTGAAGATAACATCTTAGTAGCAGCAGATTATGTAATTTCATTTTTCATTAGTATAATACCCTGGGTTTGTTCATATGATGGATATTAAATACATATATCTATTAATATAGACATAATATATGAAAATATTCAGTATAAGAAGAGAAATTGATAAATCGATGTCTGCTTGCCTGTCCGTCTGTTTGGCCGCACATTGGATAGCTTGAACAAATATTGAGATACATATCTCTGCGAAACTTGGTATACGTATTGCCTTAATATTAATGCCTTCTCAATGCACCGCCGACCAGCATTTGACTAAATTTCTACCAAATATCGTATTCCCATTCATTAACTCTTATTTCATTATAGAAATCAAACAAAACCCCTACCCACCTCTCATATGGATAGTAATTTACAAAAATCAAAAAAAAAAAAACTGCGATATTTCAATAACTACAGGGTGGGCCAAAAGAAACCAAGGGGTGTAAAGGTTTAATAACTTTTTCGTTTATTATTTTATTTTTATTTTTTTGCATGAATTTAAACCCGCAGATCATCGGCAACGTCTAAATTTTGCAGATAAATTTCAAGAGTTGGCCAGAAATGAAATCAACTTTATTAAAAATTTGATTATGAGTGATGAAGCTCATTTTCATTTGAATGGCTTTGTTAATAAGCAGAACTGTAGGTTCTGGGGTTCTCAAAATCCAAGAGCCATTCATCAACTCCAATTGCACCCCATCAGGTGTACGGTATGGTGTGGGATCACATCTGAAAATGTCATTAGGCCTTACTTCTTCGAGAATGAAGATGGAAGTGCTGTAACCGTAAATGGAGAGCGGTATCGGTTTATGATAGAAAATTTTTTACGTCCTGCTCTTGAAAACGGGCCTGGTATGTGGTTTCAGCAGGACGGAGCCACTGCCCATACTGCCCGAGACACAATGGCACTTTTAAGTCAAATTTTTGGAGGGCGAATAATTTCCAGAAATTCGGAAATTATTTGGCCAGCGCGATCGCCAGATTTGACAGCACCCGACTATTTTCTTTGGGGTTAGTTGAAGGAGCGAGTGTATGTGAACAAGCCAGAGACAATCCTTGAACTCAAGGCAAACATTGTTGCAGAAATTCGAACGCTACAGCCACATGTTTTGAAAGATGTTATGGAAAATGCTCTAAAAAGAGCCCATCAGTGCGAAGCTGAAAACGGTGGTCATTTAAGAGACATAATTTTTCATACTTAGTGTAAAAAATTTTCCTTTTGTATATTATATAATCTGAAAGAAAAAATATAAAAAAAATAATAAACGAAAAAGTTATTAAACTCTTACACCCCTTGGTTTTTTTGGCCCACCCTGTATAAGTAAAAGATAATTGGCTCAAATTTGATACACAAGTTTGGGTTTGGCGAAAGGAATCAAAAAAAATATTTTTGGAACTATACCAAATTTGGTGTTTACTTTGCCTTTCAACTCTGTAAGCATAATTTCAAAATTTTATAGAAATCAGACAAGAACCATGCCCACCTCTCTCACGCACTGAAAGCACTTTTCATGTGTTTGGGAACAACTTTTGTTTGGTTTGGAGACAAACCGGTTTCGGTGCGTTGCCATTTTCAGCGTCACGTTCCGTTCTCTGTTTAGCACTCTAGCTGAGTGTGTAGCATGTCATTCGGAGTTGTGCGATAGTAGCTTTATAAAATTTCAATTTCAAATCCGCCTAACTTTTTGATTTGTTATAGTTTCAAATGTATTTGGTTTGGTAGTCGTTCGAGGTTACCTTTCCTTATGTACATTGAACATGTGGCAAATACATATTTTTCCTCATTATTGTTTAATGAATTTTAAGTGTTTGTGAAAAAAATACAATTTATTTGAAATATTGCGATATTTTGGAAGCACTTTCCGAAATATGCAATTGGTATGATTATATGAAGAATAACTTAAAGAGCAAAACTCAAAAACATGTGGAGATTTTATTTTCAATTTGCGTTCGAAATCATGGCAATAATCAACAATAAATCACTCAACAAATTTTATTAGCAGCAATGCTCATAAAAGTAGCGGGCTATACTTGATAGCACAGAGAAAGTATGCGCTTGTCTAATATTTATACATACATACGTATGTATATTTATTTTATGTACATAAATGATGTGTAGTTTTACAATAGTGGTGGATATTAAAAAGTGTTTGTTTTTTCATTTAATGTTTTTTAAATGTGCAAATTGTTAAACAAATAAACAATACAGTTTTTTTAATAGTTTCTGGCCTAATTATTTCAACAACAAAAGTTTTTAAAAAAGTTGAAGGCCGTGTTTTATTTAAAAGCCTACTATATCTGCTATTTCAGATGTGGCTTACAAAAAACAAAACTACGCGCCATAACTTTGGAAAATAGGAAAGTTCCGAAAAAGGTTAAAATTCGTTTCTTTGCTACAAAGAAATCGATTATCATAATAGGATGCAAATAGCGCATATATTTTTTCTGGAGTCTTCTAATACTGAATCACTAAAATTTGTTATATCTGTAACTGGAATGGTCGTAACTTCTGAAGCCTTTAAGAATTCATCTCAAAAAATATCTTATTTAAAAGCTAATTTTTCACTACCTCTAATGATTATTAATTTCTAATAGTCTTATTTTGGTAATATTAATAGAACGCTCTTTCGAGTTTAAAACAAAAAATGTGTTGGAAACACAATTTTATTTTTTGGGCCAATGGGGGGAACATGAGGGTTTTGACATATAATTATAAAACCAAATCGGCGGAAACTTTTATGAAAACTTAATCGGTTCGCTTGAAATTCGTTGCTCGGTGTTGTTTTTTTTTTATTAAGAATACAAAATTCAAAATGCATACGCGTCTGCCTTCCCACTTCCACCCAGACCAGGTCACGAAATTACTCCGTTACCAACCGTCACCACGTGGTGCCCTGTTACAGAGAAATTCCGATTGTATTGGAATAATAAATTTTGAATTTTTAAATTTTGAAAACTGACTCCGTATTCATAATCAGTGAACCCAAAACTGCTGGTTTTTAGGTTATGGCAAAACCTTGAAGTGACGGGGGAAAATAGACCCCAAATTCGGACTAAGCGACCCAAAAAACATTACGTAAACATAGTGAGACATTTTTTTTTTGTGGGTGTCATGAAATTCTATCTTATTTATTAGCTTTCCGACTTTCTGATGAAACCGTGAAAACAATTTTATAATTGTTTTAAATCAATTTCTATCAGTCTGAGCATGAATGTGGAAAATTTTAGCTTAATCGAAAACCAGTTTGCGGAAGCTTGTTACGCTTAATCTAGAATGGGTCAGAATTTGGTCTATTGACGGCAAATTAACTAGTACTAGAGATTATTATTTGTTTTAATAAATATCTGAGCCTGTTTTGTACACCTAACATTTGATGTTTATATATTGCTCTTCTGCATGAAGTGAAGAAACCCCAATAGTAAAAATTTGTATTATTTTTTTTCTAGTGAGCTAATAGTAATCGGCACAGCTGCGCACAACTACTATTTTTACGAATGCCACTACTAATTCTTATTACTATTTTTACTAATTGCTGCTACTATTTTTACTAATGCTACTACTAATTACTACTATAATTTTTTCAAATTTCAACAACTATTTTTATAAATGCTACTAGTATTTTTACTGCTGTTATTTTTACTAATTTTTACTACTATTTTTACTAATTGTACTACTAATTACTACTATAATTTTTCCATATTTCTACTATTTTTACTGCTGTTATTTTTACTACTATTTTTACTAATTTTACTACTATCATTTTTTCAAATTTCTACAACTTTACTAATGCTACTACTATTTTTACTGCTTTTATTTTTACTACTTTTATTTTTACTACTATTTTTACCAATTTTACTCCTAATTACTACTATAATTTTCTCAAATTTCTACAACTATTTTAACTTATGCTACTACTATTATTACTGCTATTAATTTTACTAATTAGTAGTAGATCTATACTCTTTTCAAATCTCTACTGTTGCTAAAACTACCACTAATTACTACTACTATTTTTACGAATGCTACTACTAATTTTTATTACTATTTTAACTCATTTCTACTACTATTTTTACTAACTATGTTCACAACGACCAAACCATCAAACTTTTTTAGGTGCGCAAGTATTTGTTTTTAATTTAGTAACCTTTTTAAAACGATTTTCTTAACTGAGGTACACATTTTAGATATATTATAGATATATATATATTTTATTGTGGCTTTGTATTTGGCAGGTTTTTTTTTTTGATCACCTTCTCCCATCTGTGATTGCTTCATTATATCGCACAGATAGAAGTCTCCACTTTTCACCGGCAAGAGATCCCTAAATATGCGGTTTTATAAATCATTCGTTTTCAAAGGTTTATCCCTTCAATGAGTTTTGCAGAGCGAGGAACGTGGGTAAGCATCCCAACCAAGTTCGAGTTGTCAAACTGTATGTGGCCTGGCGTTATCGTACGGAAAGACCTCTCCTTTCCGATTAACCATCGCAGGAAGTTGCCGATGAATGGCATCGCTTGATTTCTATGCCTGCTCACAGTAGACTTCAGAGTTCTGTGGGAGCCTGTAGTAGACAAACCCCCTTCCAATCCCACTGTAATAAGACCATAACTTTCTTTTAGTCAAATGTCTGCCTCAGAAGCGAGTAAAGCACCTCTGACACTCCGGCACTATCACTGAATCCTTCTTGGTCCGAATTTTCGTTTGAAGGCAATCCAAATTTGACAAGGAATGATAGAAAATCGTTCCAATAAATATCAACCAATAGAAAGGCCCGAACAGCGCGAAGCTTTAACAAATAAACTGTTACAAATAAGTCAGATCTGTTAACGCTGTTATCAGTTTGATTTGATATTTCATATTAAGTAGAATAAAGCCGGAACATTATGGGAATTTCCGTAGTTGGAGTATAATAGAACCCACGAAAAATTCAGGAAGTCATTTTCGTTCTGCTGTTGCTAATTTTTCATCCCTTGTAGCTTGATTAAGATTTTAATTCAGGCGCTTGTCCCGCATGCTATCCATTATTCTTCTAAATTAGTGTAGTGCTGTGAAGTTATTAAAGTTTCGCAATTATTAAGATAAGGAATGTAACTCTTTACCTTTAAATAATTGTTTTCCTTCTTCAAAGCCGCCAATTAATCTTCTTAGATTTTTAAAGCCACTATCAGCAATACACCATATCCATATAATTTGCGTCATTTAAGGTCTTGTTTTTGTGGTAAATTAACTAATATCGTAAACATTAATATCTTTCATAAATTCCATAGTTAAAGAGCACTAGGTCATTCGAACCATGCAATCTGATGATAAGGTGAATATTTTTTTTCACATAGTATGCTTACTATTTGCGATATTTATTTGCTTTTCCACAATATGTTCCCCAATCAAACAAGCATTTTATGGTTACAATACAATACAATTTAATGGCAGCACTAAAGATAAGAGAAACAAATCAAAACTAACTGTTTTGTAGACAATAAATCGATAGCAAATGAAAACCCATCGCTTGACAACAGTAAAACTTCTGTATGCCCTTGACTTTGCAAAATCGTTAATCTCAAGGTTGGTAAAATTGTGAGCCGAGGAAAGCAATGTTTAAAAAATAAGTTCTAATTACTTTATTTTATCGCTCTTGATTGGAT
Source organism: Anomoia purmunda (assembly GCA_951828415.1). Classification (NCBI taxonomy): domain Eukaryota; kingdom Metazoa; phylum Arthropoda; class Insecta; order Diptera; family Tephritidae; genus Anomoia; species Anomoia purmunda. The sequence continues at coordinate 25,723,856 of OX639993.1, forward strand.
AATGAACCCATATCCAATTAATAATCGTTATATCAAGTGCCGCCTAAGTACACTCCTTTCTGTCGATCACTCCACACCTGCTTACGATTGAAATGGAAAGTTTTTATTACGAATTTAATTGCGGTTAGATTTAGCGACTATGCTATGAGTAATTTGTTAGTGTGTAGAGTTAGCAATCACAATAATATCTAAAAGTCATAAAGAATAGCGAGTGACGTGTACCATATAGTCAAAATACATTACGGCGAAAGTGCTTTGCATTCGCAATATTAATCAACTTATGTATTTATTTAAATTGAAACAAACAAAAAAAATAGTATGCTTTCAATGTGGCTCAATTGCAAGTTTTAATTCGTTTGTGTTGTGATCCTTCCTGTCCAAGTTTAGTGTCACCCAATTGTGAGTGTGTCATTCTTTGAATACTCCGAAATTTAAGAAACTGTCCGAATACTGTGGACACCCAATATAAAGCTAACCATCTTGTGTTCATCAAATCTAATGATTTTTTTAACCTACGTACATAAAGTGTTTTTTTTTATAGACGTGTGGTTTTCACTGGAGAAATACTTTTTTCGGAGTGGGTCTTTTTAACAGCTGTTACTTGATTTTTACTCAATTTAGTTTGCCATTTCATAATAAACAGACTTTCTGCGGAACAAAGTTTACAAATCGTGCAAATTTATTACCAAAATAATAGCTCGGTTCGAGCGACGCTTCGCGCGCTGCGTCCAATATTCGGTCGACATAATCGCCCAGCAGAGTCGGTAATTCGAGCAGCCATGGATCGTTTTCGCAACACGTTTACTCTAGTGTATAATGCCCATCCTCAGAGACGCCGTACAGTGCGCCCCGAATGAGTACCTCCGCCTTCGCGCGCAATACTTGGGGTTGTGCAAATCCAATTTATGGAAGATTTTGCGGAAGGATCCCAAAACGAGATGGCCACCGATCCCGATTTAACAAGAAAATTTTGTTCAGCAGTGAAAATTCACTTTTTGTTAAATGGGTAGGTTAATAAACAAAATTCTCGCATTTGGAGTTATGATAATCCACAAGCCATTGTTGAGACACCCTCAAAAAGTCACTGTTTGGTGTGCTCTATGGGCAGCGGGAATTATCGGTCCATATTTCTTTAAAAATCTAGCTGGGCATAATGTTATAGTCAATGGGGAACGCTATAGAGCAATGATTAATGACTTTTTCGTGCCTGAGTTGGAGGATGTTGATGTCAACGACCTTTGGTTCCAACAAGACGGCGCTACATGTAATAGAAAGCCAACGAAACAATAAATTTATTGAAGAAAACTTGTAGTGAACGTATTATCTCACGTCGTGGACCCGTGGCGTGGCCTCCAAGAGACGATTGACGCCTTAGAAGAGAATATTTGGTGCGTTATTGCAGACATACAGCTCCAAATTGCTCCAAAATGTGGTCGAAAAGTGTGCCTCTCGGCTGGAATTTATTCAAGCCAGCCGCGGCGGTCTCTTGCCCGAAATCATTTTTAAAACATTACCCTCATATTTATAATAAAGCTAAATTCTTGGCCATAACATTAAATTATATGCGTTTTATTTCATGTTGAAAACCACATGCATTAAAAGAACACTCTTTATAATACCACCAAACGGCCGCCGAAGCCGAGTGTGTAGCGAGTGTACGCCTCTATCGGTGTGTTCCGATTTCGAATCTTATTTCAGCCATGAAAAAACTTATCTTGATTCCCAAGGTAATACAAGTTTTTAAAAATTTATTATATTATTTTTTTTATTAAGGATTAATATGAGAAATCAACGATTTTTCAAAGTGGTAGAAGTGATAGCTGCTATTTCGGACATCACCGCATCTCCTCATCAGACTTCTTTCTCTCTAGACTTTACCAAGGTTTGATCCATAGTACAATATTGTTTGATACTAACCTGGCTAGCAAAACCCACGAAGTTTAAGCTTAAAATATAAACAGCGTTCGTTACATAGCAACATCAATGAGGCCATTTTGATGACTCGTTAAATCGAAATTTTTGTTATTCCGAAATTTCTCTACACTGGGCGACAACTGTATTTAGCAGAAAGAAAAATACATTTTATATTGGAGCTCTATATCTGGCGATGATTGGGTTCCATAACACAACTTAAGTTATGTAAAATACTTGAAAACAAATTATTTGATCGTGTTATTACTTAATACTATTGCATTACGATTAAACTAAAAGTAAGAATATTTTGATTAAAATTTAAAAAATAACAAATGCTTAATTTCTTCACATTTTCCCAACCCAACTCTTCCAAGATACAACGTTGTGATTTTGCTAGATTTTCGTTAACAAAGTTTAAAATTTGGTTTTTTGTGGGCTATGTTTCTAAATAAACTTGAGGACAAACCAACGAGGAGATAGTATTCCAGAACATATTAACCCCTTAACGACCTTCGACATCAATACTTTTGACTACTTTTCAAAAAAGGAAAATGGTAAAAACAAACCTATTTGGAAGGTCGTTGGTGGGTTAATAGGTATAAGCTTTACAAAGACATTCCTCATAAAACAATCTATGCATATATTACATATAAAAATGCTGCGTTTTCTTTATCGAAACTTACTTCAAAAACTAAAGGTCGGCTTCAGATCTGTGGAACGAGCATAGGCTATATTTTAATCCGTTAGGTGGCGGTAGAGACGAGTTATTCAGAAAATCTGTATTTATGATCCGATATGAAAAATGGAGGCTGACTCCAGAGGACAGTTATTCAAATATCAGCTAGTATTACATAAGCCTAAAATAGTTATAACGTGATCAGTTGAACTACTCAAATTCTCATCATACAAATGCTTTGTTCGATGTCCTGATAGTTATCAAAAGTTATTATATGCTTTCGGACCTGTTGAGCTCTTCAACCTCTTTGGCAAAACACTGCCGACCTATGCTAAATACCGGGACTCAGTGGAGTGGCATCTTTGGAAACGAGAAAGCGGATGAGTTTGCGAGAAGAAGAGCCGAGGCAAGGGTGGAGAACCCTGATCGACCAAATAACCCTCGTTGAGATTTCTGCTGTCGCAAGTTGGGGAAGACATCAGATGCAGGATCGCGCGTTCACTTTGACCCTCACTCAACGAGCGAAGAACGCGGATCCCAATGTCAAGGTTCCCCCAGGAATACTAACGGGACACTTGCGCATCGATCACATGGTCGCTGGTTTAGAGCCGCTTATAACGACTTTTGTAGAAACTGCAAGGATGAGGTTGAGTCCATTGAGCACTTCATGTGCGAGTGTCCTTCGCTACGAGAAATGCGCTTCATTTCAGGATTTAAAAAGGTGTAAGAATAGGCTAGAGGAAAATCATTTTTAGATCATCACTATCGGGCCTGTGTTCACGAGTGAACTCTATGCAAATCAGCCCGTTAAACCTACAGTAACCTATATCATATTATCAGATTCTGACGTTCGCATAAACAAAGCACTTGCATAGTATAGGAAATTGAGAGCGCCAAATGCGGGTTTACTGTTGCATTTTCTACACAGTACATAATTCTAGCATTTATCTATAAATCAACATTAAACAGACACATTGACGCCATAGATAAAATCCTCAAACGAGATGTTTTCCGCTACCAATATTGCATCGCCTGTGAGTTAATGTGCTAATTTGGTTTCCCTTCATTTTTGCCATGCAACTTTAAAGTACTTATAGTTGTGAATTCTCAAGAGTGGAATTTTTGCTATCTATATACTATCAATATTTCACACTCCTACTTAGATATCGCATATCTTATCGTAGATCTGTGTCTGTGGGAGTCTCAGACGTATAAATATGTAGAATATATGTACATACATTGTCTATAAACAAATATTGTAAATGAAATTACGATGACTACCGCCTGCATTAGATAAATAAGTATGGGAATTAAGAAAATGTGCAAAAGTATATTTTATATAGCACGTGATTCTTCAGTGACAATAGGGCGGGGTTTTTTTTGTAACCGACTGGCAAAAGAACTAGCATAAATTTCAACAAATTGAAAGAGCAACCCTGTTAGCATATTTCATAAAGCATTCTTATCACAATAGCGCAGTTTCTTTTACTTCCCAACAGTACTTCTCAGATCGAACAACATTTTATCGCGTTGGCTCAACTCGTTTATTTTTCCGATTTTCTGTTGTTGCTTTGTAAGCAATTTGTAATCCTACCGGTTTTGCCAATCGATTACAAAAAAACAGCCCTTGTAGACCCAAAAGTTTGCAGGCCCGAACGAATAAGAATTGTAAGTAGCTTGGGAGTCCCATTTTGTATTCCAAAAACTTTTTTATACTTTCAAGAGATTAAAAAAATATATACATATATGATTCTTTAAAATATGTCAAAGTTATTAAAAGTTTCATGAAAACTTCTCTTTAAAATTAAAAAAAAACAAGATGTTTTCTGACCATCTCACAGAGCCAAATTCCACCTTATGTTAAAAAGTTTTTGTAAGAACTGCTTAATTTTTTAAGATAATTTTTAGAGAAATTTAACAAAAAATTAAAGGATCAGGTAGTATAAGAATACGCGATAAGTCAGTTGAATGGTAGAAAAAAATTATTGAAATGGGTCATTCAACCACGCGTGTTAAAAGCAGAGAACGAAAACCAATCGATCATATGGCCACCCATTCCCACAACAAGTACAAGTACGAAAAGTTCGTGCTGTGTTTGTCATACCGCTCTCGAACACTAACAATACACGAAACTTTTCTATAGTAGGTGAAAACAAACCAAACGCATTTTTTGTTCTCTTGCATTCCTCCGTAATTTGGTTTATTGTACAAAAACTCATCGATCAAATATTTACACACACCGGCTATTTTCTCTAATTTTTTCTTTATATTTTGATTACTAAACGAAAGGTTTCTTTTTGTTTTGTGAGCACGAGCTGTGTGTTTCGTTCGTTTTCCTATTTCTCTGTATTCAATCGTTTGGTTTATGTTAGCTTTCACGAGCAATATTAGCGTCAAATTTCTACACGCAAACTGTTGCCGAGTGATTTGAATCGGTTGTGTTTCATTGCCCTACCCGAACGGAACTAAACAGTTTGGAAACGTTGGCTATTGTTTGTTTGCGTTCTCTGGTTAAAAGCCTTGATGCGATGTAAATGTATTCAAGAAATCTTTTAAAGAAAAATATTCGGGTTTAAAATGTAATCAATTTTATTTATGATTCGCGTAGAAAAATTATAACTTCTTTATTAAAGCCCATTACACCACATGTGAATTGTACATTTTTTTGACGAATGTCGCGAGAGAGGTTGCGTTCCAATTCCGTAATCACTCCCGATTTATTCAAACTGACTTTGGACCTTACGTAGCCCCAAAAGTGAAAGCGTAGAGGTGTAATATCACAGAATCTAGTCAGCTAATTTACCAGGTCGAGTCGTGAAATTAAATATTCACCAAATTGTGGGGAACATTTTAAAATGGCCCTCTATTATGACGTGATAAATGGCGCCGTTGCCATTTACGTTCCGAAAGGGCTCATTTCTGCAAAAGTCTGGACCAATTGCCCAAGCATTTCTGGGTGTAATAGCAGCTCTTCGTCTTCTTCAGTTCTCTCTTCAATCCAAATACGGCAATTTTGCAGTCATTAGGAGCGAAAGTATTTTCGCGGCTGAACAAAACTGGTAAATTAAATTTTTTCAAGAGACAGTTCAACTCATGCGTAAGTTTTTGAAAGTGGGACAGCAGCTAAAGGGCTTATCTATGTTTTTGTCCAAATTTTTATCAATTTTTTAATCAAAGAAAAGTACATAATTTATTGAATATCGTCTACCTTGTTAAGCTATGTCTACGCTCTTCGCATTAGGAAATGTTAACACTATCTCTGTTACGTATTTTATTGGAAAAAAAAAAACCCAAAATGCACTCAATATGGTGAAAATCCAAAACTCCTCAGGTGACAATGCACTTGATAACCGATTGCGTAGACAATTCACAATTTGCAAAAAATAAGTGCATAATAATGGGTGTTTCAATTGTAAGCACTTTTTCATTTTTCAAGTTACAAATATTAAGAGCAATTTCTTATTAGGAATTTCCAAGCACTTTTGTGAGTTTATCTAGAAGCCGCAGGGTCTCACAAAAAGGGGTATATCGATTCTACTCTCATTCTATTATTGAAGTATTAATACAGCTAGTGACGTATCATTTGACAATTAAAACCACGATAGTCAGAAAAACTATTTATTTTGCAACTTCGACACCAAGCGATTTTGGCTCTCAACAGGATTACTCATCCAAACTGGTGTAAAATCAGTAGTCTTTGTATTTTATTTCGACAGCAGAAGTAAAGAGTAGAAAAAGTGTTGCTTATAATCCAAATATAAATAAGGGAATGAAGATGGTTGCTGATTCGTTTTTTCGTAACGTTTACTGTAGTTTGCGCGAAACGATTGTCTCTAACTGTTATAAGAGAAAAGAGTTAAAGTTAATTAGTAATTATTATAGTACAATACGAATTTTTCGAGAAATCTATGATTATCATTCAAAGACTTATATTATAAAAGTCTTTTCGTAATAGTTATAAGCGAGATAAATATTTTTAAGTCTTCAAAGACTTTTATTTTGAGATTTATATAATAAAAGTCTTCTCATAGTAATTATCAGCGAGATAAGCTTTTTTAAGCCTTGAAGACTTTTTTGGCAACATATCGGGATTAGTTATGGACTGTTAGGAAATAATTTTGGAACTATGTCGAAATTACTTCTAGACTAGTTCGGTACTATTTTGGGTCCAGAAATAGGTCCATCTTTTAAAACTTAAAAAAAAAATGTATTAGTAATAATTATTATGCAAGACTTTTATAATATAAGTCTCAAAGTAATTGGTATTGTTGAGTCAAAAAATTGTTCTCACTCGTAATTATTATGAAAAGCCGTTTATGATATAAGTTTCAAAATAAAAAATATCGAAAACTTTAAAAATTTGGCAGACTCATAACTGTTATAAAAATTGGGATGATGTTTTTAAAACTCAACAGTAAAATAATTATTATTCTGGATCTCTGATTGTAACCCGGCGAAGTTCTGGCTCACTCAATGAAATATGACACTTCTCTGACGACATGCCTTCAGTCGGTCTACGGGAATTCTTCCTGTTTTGCTTTTGATTGCATTTTTTAAGTGTTTCTCAGCTTTAGACGAGTCTTTATAGGCTTCTTCATAAGGTTTTGTAAAAGATGGACGGACTGCAAGAACAGGATAAACGAAAAATTTCCGGCAACCATATGTTGATGTGTTGGATGGTCGAATTGAGTTTATCATCTCTCGAAGTTTAGCAACCAGTGTTGCCGTTGTGCGACAACTTGACAAATTTTAAGTGTCGATAACCTCTGCGACTTTTGGCACTTTTCCAGAGCTTATTTTCGAAAATGTTAACAGAACGATATAAAAAACATTTCCACAGATATATACGAAAAAATACATTACTTAAAACTAATAATGGAATAGTTTGCAACTCTGTTTTTTGCAAAGCTTGTCCCAAGGTGAATTCAGATAAGGTGTAGTTCGATTGAGAGTTTAGCCATTTTGCCTCACTGCTAGGACTGTCAAGCTACATGTATTTTGTTTTTGCTTACACGGTTTTGAGATATGAAGCCATGAAATTGAAAACTAAATACATATATATGTATAACATTTAACAATCGTAGTCGTATGTGCCTTGGCTTGTCACACTATTTTCTTTTTAAATTCAACAATTAATTTCTCGCAGCTAAACTTGATTGTTTTTTCAGAAATGTAGTAAAAATTACAGTTGACAATGAAACCCCGAAAATCGATTTTTCAGTCGTAAGGTCGATTTTGTTATTCCACATCACATATGGTGACTTTTCTTTTCGACAATGACCCCGTTTTTGTGACTTTCTTAAAATTCTCAACGGCAATACTGTCGGTAACAAATTCTGACTGCGTTTTAATTCGACTGTCATGTACAAATAATTCTGAGGGTATTCGCAGTGTTGCATCGTAAATTAGTAGTGCCGATGACCGGTCCTGTTTGCAGGCCTTCAAGTATAGTCGGAAGAAAATCTGTCCAGAATTTCGGGTTAATGCACAAAATTGAGACTTTTAACGTTCGATGCCCCCATTCTACCAAGCCGTGCGATGCCGGATGGTAAGATGTTGAAATAAAGGCTGTTTTTGTAGACTGATAGAACTCTAAATTGAAATAAAACACATAAAAAATGAAGTATGATGCCAATTTTTTTTTTTTTATTTGAAAGATATTTCCACGACATTTAATATTTAAAAACGATTTCTGGCATATGTCCGCCACGACTAGCTTTGGTGAATAGGAAGCGATCAGTCCAAATTTCCATGTTGCAAAATTTTTCATGTTGTGGATGGACAAAGGCCAGCTTGTTGAGCACGGCGGCGAATAGACAAATTCGGATCTTCTCCAACAGCATCACCTACAGCACCAATATTTTCTTCTGTACGTACAGTTCATTGTCTCGTTGTTGGTTTTTCATCGAGTAGAGTAAATGTTGTTCGAAATTTATCAACAGTTCGACGTTTTTACTGATAAGCTGCTCTGACGCTCGATTATGTGGACCATAAAAAATTCACGAAGTGCTCTATAAGTTTGGCGAGCAGAACACTGATTTTTAAAGTAAATTTCCACAATTTTTAAATGTTGTTGCGGCGTCATTCTTTCCATAATGATTTGTCAATGCTTACTGAACAGAAATGTCAAAACGAAATGTCATTTTCCAGCTGTCAAGCGACAGCTATCCCTATCGATAGTTCTATAAGTCTAAAAAAAAAACACCCGTTACAATCTATTCAAATAAAATTAATGTGAAGAATTATTATATACACCCTGTACTAAAACTAAATGCAATCTAAGAATGCATGAATGCTTATTTTAATAAAATAAGTTACATTTTGCTTTAAATAATTAAAACAAAAAAATATAAGTAAGTGAAAACTTGAAGCGATGGCGATTCGCTTGGCTTAAATACCCATTCACTTTTATGAGTACGATTATCAGCTGATAACTCGAAAAATGTAATATCTTATAATTTTCTTTGTGCAAAATTACAAAAGCGCATATGTATGTATGTATGTTTGTATGTATTAATTTATAGAATAGCTGATAAACCATAAATTCCAGTCGTCTGCAATACAAATAGTATCTTACCTTTGTTTTTACTTTATTGCTGCTTACTAATTAAGTAATAAAAAGAGAACACGTTCCGTTTCATTACAACAACAGATACTAAAAAGATATATGTACATGGAGTTTGTGTGTTTGTGCTTTTTAGTGCTGTGGAATTTATTTTGAATGATAAGTGACCTATCACAATGTGTATTGTAAGAAAGGTTTTTTTCTATATTTTCACATTTCAAAAGGGTCTTTGAACTTTTTAGTCATTCATAAAATAATTTTACTTTGTTTTTTTTTTTTTGTACAGTAAACAGTAGCTATATTAATTTTTATTGTATTATCTGCTTAAAAAGTTTTCCAAACTGAAAGAGAAAATATTTTAAACTTGAATAATGAACTTGTTATTTCCGGTATGCAAGGCTAAAATGGCCAATAAAAATATCTGAAAGTACTTGAGTTTTGTAGAGTTCCAGTGTCAAGTTGATGCAAGCTAAGCGAATATTTTTTCAGCATTTTTTCAAATTTTTTTTTATGCATGCATGGGAATTTTTCAGCAGAAGCTTTTATTCTGACGTTTGCAAATCAGTTAGAATCGCTCTAGTCTAATAAAATAGAAAGAGTCGTTTAATGGGGTTTTCTTTTCTCTAAATAAAGACTCGAAATTGTTTATTTTTTAGTTTGTAATTTTAATGAAAATGTGTGAAATTATTGTATATTATAAAAAATTATTTTATATGGTTTTTGTTGTATAGTATTTGAATTGAAAAATAGCGAAAATTAAAAAAAAAAAAATAAAATAGGGAAAATTTGTCAATATGTGGCTCCCTTATAACAAAACGAATGGACGGACTTGTATAAAATTTGGCATATAAAAGCTTTATCACAAGAATTAAAATATAGTGTATTTTTTAGTTTGAGGTAAAAATAAAAATAAAATTCATCATCAGAAACTGGACAGATTTGGCACAGATATCATAATCTATTTTGAAAAAGAGAAAATTAATAAATAAAATAAAATATTGCAATATGACTGTCAAAAGTAGCGTTTAATTTTCAAAATTATTTAAAGCAAGGTTGCCACCAATTTTTTGTTTAGTTATATTAAATTAAAATAAAAAGATAAATTAAGTTTCACATAATGAACTTAAAACTGAGAGGTTAAGGAAAGCTACATTTTATAAACATTTTTGATAGGTTGCCAGCTGTTTCAAAAATTAAGAAAAAATTATATTAATAATTTAAATACAATAAAATATTAAAATTTAGGCGTTAAATGAAATAGTTTTGAGAAAGCATTGTTTCGAAACATTTTTTTGGAAAGGGCTGCCACCTGTTTACAAAAGTCTACTAAATTTAATTATCATATTAAGCAAAATAATAAGAGTATGACTTTTTTACGAAAAATTAGGATAAGACGCCTTAATCAAAAAAAAAAAAGATGTTTTCAAAGAGGCTTGCCACCTATTTAAAAAGCTTAATTCAATTCAGGTATTAAGTTAACTGGGATACTTTAATGTTGGAGTGTAACGAACGAGTTTATACGAAAACATTTTAAAAGGGAGTTGCCACCTGTTTAAAAGAGTTATTTAAATTTTATTGAAAATCCAACTAAAATGACACTGTATAAAAAATTGTGATGTGGGCCACTATTTTTTCGATAGTCGAGCTTTTTTTCTGTGAACGTGATTGGTTCTGCTTCATAACGATAAACAAAATGGAAGTATGACAATTTTTTTTTAAACACTTAGATTAGGTTAGGTTAGGTTAGAATGGCGGCGAAGGAGCTCAACACACAGTTGGAAAGTGAGGTGCCGTTTTGATGCCATAGAATCTCGTATTATTTCATTTAAACTCGACTAGAGCAATCGAGACTTAGAAATCTACCAAATAATATCAACTTTTAAATACAATAGGTTTGGCCGATAAACAACAATATATTTGGGTTTAATTTGTCAATTACATTTCATTCCGCTTCACCTTATCTAACTATATTTCCAAGAAACCCAAATGCATTTCAGAAAACCACAAATCTATTTCAGAAAAAGTCAAATGTGCTTTCGAAAAGTCTAAAAAATACATTTTAGTAAAATTTAAAAGTGTTTCTGAAAAACTTAAATTGACAAATGTACTTACAAAAATTAAATTATATACACATATGTTATAAAAAATACTGAATGATGAATAAGTTGTCTGGTGACGAAGTTGGTGTAATGATTGATTGGGTGGAAAGGGGGTGTGTTGTCGATTGAAACGAGACACATTACACTTCTTGCAGTGAATGGGCCGGGAGTGGGCGAAAGACCTTGGCAGACTTAACTGAATGTAATTTCATTTTACTTTTTGTTTTTTAAATAAGCAATATTTTACTGTTTTTTTATATTTTTCTGAAATACCATTTCGTTTTTCCGAAACACATTTTCGATTTTCTGAAATACATTAAGATTTTCTGAAATATATTTGAGATTTTCTGAAAGGATTGAATATGTTTTGAAATTATATATTTTATAAGTAACGCAATTTTTTTATTTTTTTATTACAGGTGCACGTGCTTTAAATTCTAACTATTTTGGAAGGTATGTGTGAATGTTTATTATTCAGAAAGTTTTTCTGTTCGTATTTTTTTTTTTGATTTTTTTAAAATTACACATGCATTGTTTGAATAAATGTAAGCTCCACAAATGAAAGCCTCAATAATGTCATAAGCCAATCGAAAATTATTGATTGAAACTACGATGTATACAGTTATGTGAAAAACAAAGGCTGCTGTCATATTGACCTGTTTTGGCTATTTTTATTTTCTTTATTTTATGTTTGTATAAATCTACATTAGAAAAAATAGGAAAATTCAACAAATTATCCTACAATCACAAAAAGTGAAATAGAAACAACATTTTAATACCAATAATTTTCTAATTCTTCTCAGAAAGAATTAATATATTAATAAAAAATTTACCAAACTGTAGTTTAGCTTTGTAAAAAATCGTTGAAATATTTCATCAAAATGTTGTTTATTTAAGCTTTACGGGAAAGAAGTGACAAAAAATTATTTTGTCGAATTTTCACGAATATAAGGGGCGTTACGCCCGAAGTCTAGCTTTCGGGAAAAACTATCTCAAAAAAAATGTAAAAAATATTGAAAGTTCTTCAGATTTGCTTGGCATTAGATCGGCTTAAAAAAATTGTGGCTGATTCTAGGTGATATTTTTAATTGAGTTTAAAGAAAAATGTGTCTGTACATCAAAATTATCATTTTTTATACGAAACAGTTACCACAGGTTAAAATTTTTCTATACCTTGTAACATTGTTATTCGAAGTTACTTGCCAGCTAAGATAACGTGATAGATTTTTGCGGATATCAAAAGAGATATCCTTCAAGATTTATGCAGTCTTTGTACGAGTGTTCGACCTATATTAGAATGGGAAACTCTATCCCATCGAACCCAGAGGTGAACCTGTTTTCTTCTTCTAGGTAAACCTACGTAGCTAAGGCAAAATCTCCAAGTGTCAAGCTATAATTTAACTCTTTTTAAATGTTCTTGTAGTCAACTTGTAGCTTAGTTGGGATCCGAATTAATGTAGTAGATAATAGCAATAGAGTCGGTTATTCGAGCAACCATGGATCGCTTTCGCACCACGTCTCCTCACAGATCTGCCATCGCGTGCAGCGATTGGAACTGTACCTATCCACTTTATGGACGATTTTGCGGCCGGGTATTGGTTACTAAATCTAACTCGTACAAGAATTGAAGCCGAATGGCCATCAAGCGCGTCACACGTTCGGTAAATGAGCCCAAAACGAGATGGTTAGCGATCTCGATTTTCTCCAAAAAATTTTGTTCAACGATGAAGCTCACTTCTTGTTGAATGGGTAGGTTAATAAACAAAATTGTCGCATTTGGAGTGTTGATAATCCGCAAGCCATTCTTGAGACGCCGTGACATCCTAAAAAAGTCACTATTTCACGTGCTTTATGGGCAGCGGGAATTATTGGTCCATATTTCTTCGAAAATCAAGCTGTCGATAATGTTACAGTCAATAGGGAACGCGTTTAGGGCTATGATTAATGACTTTTTCGTATCTGAATTGGAGGATGTAGATGCCGACGACCTTTGGTTCCAACAAGACGGCGTTGTGTGCTATATAGCCAACGAAACAATAAAATTTTTGAGGAGAAACTTTTTATGACCACATTATCTCGCGTCGCGTCCAAAATCGTGCGATTTAATACCGCTAGACTTTTTTTGGGGTTATGTGAAGTCGCTCGTATACGCAGATAAGTCCGAGACGATTGACGCCTTGAAAGAGAGTATTCGGCCCGTTATTGCTGTCATATGGCCCCCATTGCTGCAAAAAGTGGTCGAAAATTGGACCTTCCGGCGAGAATTTATTCGAGCCAGCCGCCGCGGTTTCCTGCCCAAAATCATTTTTAAAACATAATGGCAACCCCTTGTCTTTACAAAAAAAAAGGTAAATTCTTCGTCATAAATTTAATTTGCCTGCGTTTTACTTCCTCTTGAAACCCACACTCTAAAAAAACACCCTTTATATGAAAATCTCGTGTTTGAATATTTGGTAGGTACGAGAATAGGTCCTATGGTATACCTTATGCTTGGGGGAGTGTGGCCGCCTATTTGAAAATTAAAATTTAATTAAAATATACAGAAATTATATTAAGTTCCAAAATATGGGTGTCAAGCGGTTCGTCTCGGAAAGAAGGTCCTTAGTTAACTTTTATGAGAGTTGACACCTGTCTGAAACAACAAATTTTAATAATTCATACTAAAGTTATATGAAATTTTAAATTTTAATAAATTATACAAAAGTTACATGATTATCGTACTTATATTTAGAAAAGGGTTGCCACCTGTTTCAAAAGTAGAGTTGAATTAAATTATGCACAAGTTAAATGATATATGAAAATATAGATGTCATACGATTTAAAGTAAGCTATATTTTAGGGAGGTTACCACGTGATTGAAAAGTGGATTTTAATTGAGTTATGTATAACACGCACGCGCATATCGAGGGATAACAGTGAAGTGAATTGACGCTCGTTGTTTGGCGCACGCCCTGGAACCTAGCACGCGAGCTGTGCATGTGGCCTTGTAAATTAATTTTTAACTCAAATTCTACTTCTGATTCCATCATAATGTTTTAATATGTATTCCGGAAGACTATTGAGAATACATTGAGATGAAAAAAGAATAATTAAAATTGCCCAAATTTGAGAAAAATCAATTTGTTTTTAATACTTATAATGTATCAATACTTTTGGTGGTCAAAAATTGTTTAAACAAATTTCTATAATGGACCCGTTTTTTTGTAACCGAGTGTTTTACTAAATGATGAATGATGAATTACTTGTAAAGCAACAACACTAACTCGGAAAAATATGCGAATTGAGCCAACCAGGTAAAATGATATCCGAGCTGGAGCGTTCTTTTGCAACTCGGGTGCAATAAAACGGGCCCAGTATAGTATTGCAAAGAAACCCCTAATTTTTAATTTAAAGATTTTTTTGCTGTAGTTTTTCTGCGCGCTGTATGGTTCTCGTGTATTGAAAAAGCAGTTAATTTAAAAAAGCATAATTCCGCGATCAAAATTTTCAGCGAAATAAAAAATCATAAAAAATTTTGACTGCAAATTTGATATGGAATCACCCGTACAGAAGTTGTATGAAATAGTAAAATTTTGGTGTCAAACCTCGAAGAAAGCGTATAGGCATACTTTGAAAAGGGTTGCCACCTTTGAAAAAGTCAAATTTAATTCAATTATGCTGAAAAATATTAAATATAAAAATATGAATGTCAAATTGTATTTTTCAGAGGGCTGTCACCTGTTATTTGTGACAGAAATCGAAATGCATTTTCTGTTTACAAATGCAAAGGACAATTAAAAAAATATATATGGGGTCAACGTCTGCGGAGGTTTTCTAATAAAATATATCTTATTTTGCACAAATGCGAAATTCATGTGAGTTTTATTCAGTCATGGCAACCGCGGGGCAAATTTCAAAATCAACGGGACGGGCGGGTTCTTCAATTAAAAATTGTATATCAGGATGGACGGAATTGCAACCGAATATTTAGAGTACCCCGCCCACCTCCAATATGCGTATCAAATTCAAAGCTAACAACTTCGACTAAAAGCTTTAATTATTGTAAATAAATTTAAACGAAAAAATAATTTGAAGTTGCTTCTAGAACTTTTAATAAGTTAGAGGCATTTTATAAATCTTAATAAATATGTACATATGATTATACAAATATTTAAATATCTCTATAATTGTTGTTGTAATAAATAGTTGAATGTTAAGTTAGTGAGTACCCTGTCGGTGGATAGCGAATGTCGTAAAATTATGCAAACATTTAGTTTATTAAATAGTATCACAAAGCGCTAAATCTAATTGCACATATAAATATTTATGAAATTCAATGAATATACATTTGTATATAAGTAATATGTGCAAGTGTGCTTGAATATAAACTAAACTTGATTATAATAATTTAGTTTACAACTAAATATTGCATCAACCTGTTTAACCTGCTTGAAAGAAAAGCGCTCGCTAAAATAATTTGCGATTGCTTAACGCTTTCTAATATTCCATTGAACGAGATTTTCAAAGTGATAATAATCTTTTGCGTTTATAAATGGCAATTATTGATATTTAAAAGGTTTAGTCTAATTTCTAATATATGATTTTTAAGGTGTACTTCAGTCTTTTAAGGGTCATGACGTAAGAGTGAATTAAATATCAGAGAATTGTGATCGATTTTTTATTTCTATTTTTTATTTATAATGAAAGCCGCCTCTGGCTGTTAGTTGATAACAAATGGCTTCGATTTAATATAGTAGCTGATACTGAATATCACATTGATCTATACATGTAAAACAGAAGTAAACTGCGTCCAAAGTTCGGACTGGCAAATATTTTTTCCCATAATACCAATTTGATCTAAAGTTACGACGCTATTCCGGAAGAAATTTATATGATATATTTTAGCAAGTTTTGAAAAGTTTTGATGAAACAAATATTTTATTTATTTTAATAATTATCATATTTTGTTTGAATTTCATAAATAAAAAATGCACATAAATTTTTTGTATTTTTTGTAATAAGCATAATATATTTAGCGAAAATATCATCTTCACTAACTGAAGTGCAAAAAATTAATTTCTCTAAATATTTATTTTCTGTCTAATTATATTTTCATTATCTCTCTAGAAAAACCACAAGTAATATTTTTCATTACTAATGTTGCTTTAGAAAAATGATGGTGGGAATACCAACAGTGAATTTAGTCACAAAAATTGCATGTATTTTGTTTTTGGTTTTTGGTCAAGGCGAATTCGTATAAGGTGATAGCATCCCACAAGGCGAATTTACACAAGGTGATTTTGAATGTACAACAACAAAAATGTGCACCAACGAATTGCACGCATTACTACTGTGAGAATCGTTAAGAATTATAACAAACACATAGCTGTGACATTCAGTAGAGCAAGCGAATCGACGCAGCTGTTTGCGTATGAACTTTCAAAAGCCATAAAGCAAAAGCAAAATGCATGTAGATTTTTAAAACTCTTACGCAAAAGTAAAAACAAAAAAATACATGGGAATTTTGTGGTTGCAATTGTAACAACAGTTTACATGAATTCGCTTCGAAAAAAATTTACAAGTCAAGGCGAATTTATAGAAAGTTTTATCGAAAGAACAGCTGCTTAAATTTTTTCATTCCAATTCGCCTTGCATTTGTGCAGAGATTGTCGAAATGGATATTTGTTAAAAATAAAACTTTAGATTAAGTAATAACAAATTAATTGCACTGGCAAATGATGATTTTTTTACAATATTGGCAAGGTTTTTCGCAATACATTTTTTTTTGTTAATATTTATATAAAACTATATTTCATACTTCTATTAACTAATATTCCAAACTTTATACATAATATTTAAAAACTCAAAAAATGTTCAACAAAATTTTTAAATTTTTAGAAGTGCTTTCCAAAATTTTTCGAGTATGCAGTTATATAGATTAAGTATTTAATTTTCGTACAAAAAGTTTCCAAGGCCGAAAGTAATAAAAAAAAATTGTGAAAAGTCAACGGTGGTTTCTAGCCACTACAAGCTTGCACTTTATTATACCGAAATTAAATAAATTCTAAACACTCTGATTAAAATTGTAAAACTTTCATTTAAATTTGTTGAACATTTATAAATTTTGTATAAAGTTCGAAACATTACGTTGCTTACTAATAGCACCTACTGCATAACTTTCTAATATCGTCAATACCGGATCAAATATATAGAATTTCTATTCTAGCGCCATCTACCGGATCCATTTTCGTAGAAATACTTTTTGTCCTACCCCCATTATCCCTTTCTAATTTTTAATTTCTGAACTCGGCTCCAGCGCCACATATTGCATCTATTTTTTTTAAGTATTTTTTATTGTCAATGCACGACATCTTTCTAATATTATAAATATCGGACCATAAATACGGATTTTCTGAATATCTCGACTAATGCGCCACCTAACGGAATAAAATATATCCAACGCCCGTGTCACGGATTCAAGGAATATTCTTTTCAAAACAAAGAAACGGCAAGATTTTAATATATTAAAATTAACGAAAAAAATCATTCTGAAAAATCTTGTTAATTTTGAGAAAAAAATCATCAGTTTTGCTCGCTAGTTTAAATCATTTTTTATTACAAAATCGAAAGTTTTATTGTAAACAAATAATCATTTTGTCAAACCCTACACAAAGACAAGGCGAATTTAAATTAAAAACAAAAAAATTACCTGTTCTTTTCACACCAACTTTTATATGAGTTTTTTTGTTTATCTCGAAAGCTTAATACTTAGCTTTCGAAGAAAAAAATTGCAAGTGATTGATTTTGCCACGACAACTAAATATACGCGTGTTATTTTATAATGCAATTGGAAATAAAGTTTTTTTTCACTTTCATCTCTTCTTAATTGGAGTTATAATAACCTAGACGAGTTCGGCCGATTCCAACTTATTTAACACGCCAATCCTGTGCCTGGATAACTGGCGGCAAGTCTAATAGTGGATAACTGGTCACCAAGAGAATCCAGAATCGCCTTCTCTGTCACAAAGAGCGGCTACCGTGTTACTTTCAGGTTGTATTTTAATTCTCTGAACTATATCTATGCCGCCGAAGCTAGGACATAGGGAGAGAGGGTTTTACTACGCAATTGTCCGCTCAGCACTTCTTGGCAAGAGAGATTATCCGTTGAATTTCGCGAGAGACAATGATTAGATTAGGTTTCACTTGCAAATTTTGTACATATTTTACTTCATCAATACTGCGATTAGCCTTTTTGAAGTTGGCTTTAAAAAGTTCCTTGTATTTCTCTCAAAACCACATACTTTCTTATTTCGTCATAACATATTTTTCATGAGAATGAAACAATATTGCCTAAGCTATGAGTTTATGGGGATTGATAATTCTAGCGATGTCATATGTATTACAAATATTAGAAAAAAATCGTAACCCAATACCAAACCCGAACAAAGCATCGAGTAACCACAACCGCCCCTGTAAGAGACCCGCCTTAGTGGCGTTGGACTTGCCAAAGGACTTTGACACGGCCAGTCGTGCAACGCTGCTGGTAGACGTCGAGATATCCACTCTCCCATACTTCTAGGTCGACAGTCGTCGGTATATTTTAGAGACTCAACGTCAAAACCGAGAAGGACTAAGCAGGTGGTATCACAGGGGGCGTTCTCTCTCTGGCATTATTTAATGATTGTATCTCGAAGCTTCATCAGCCACTCGAGGGAGTATCCATAGTCTTCTATGTTGACGACTGTTCGATTGTGGCATCCGGCAATGCAATTCATGGCATGTGTTCGAAGGTGAGCTGTTTTTTCTCCAACTTTGCTCGTTTTCGCACGGAACGGAATCTGTCTCTTTTACCTACTAAGCCCACGGCGCCCCTAGTTACTACCTGAGCGAAGGAGGTCAGGGTAGAACTGAGCATACATGTGTATGGTTCCCCCATACCCACGACGAACCACCTAAAAAATGTTGTTGTAGCGTTGGACAGCCTGGCTTATTTTTTTGCCTACACAACCCCAATCAACAATAAATAGCCTCAGTCGCTAGCCGGCACAACTTGAAGCAAAGACGAAGAAACGTTGTTGACAACATAAAAGGCGATTGGCCGTTTGGTTCTAAATTATGCCACTCCAATTTGGTCGCTTGGGAAAAGTAGGACTCAGTGAGTGAGACTAGGGACCACTCCAAACGCAGTACTCCGTACAGCATCAGGATGCCTGCTGATGCCACCCATTGACCACCTACACGATGATTCTTCAATGCCCCCAGTTAAGGAGCACAATTTCGTGCTCTGAATGCAGTTCCTCACCACAGTGGGCATCCAAACGGGGTACCTGCTTATTGAAGACTCGCCTCCTATTCACCGAGAAACAATCAACATCTTCGTAAACACTCGCCCTGTGAATGCCGTCATTGGGTTCAGACCAGAACCTATAGCAGAGGAGGAGTTCAAGCTGCCTCTTGTAATCCGCATCAATCTGCCTCAACTGCGATCTTGATATTGTATATAGCAGGTTCAAATTCAACGCACGATATGAATCACTTATTCTCTTGCCCTCTCAAACCAGCTCATCTAACGCACCTTAGTTTTTGGTCCGACCCCGTCAGAACTCCGTGTTTCTGTGGTCTCACCTAGATGAGTTTGTTGATAATGGGCATGGTCAAGCCTGGTCTGAGGACCCGCTACAACAACAACAGCATAGCTATTTTTCGGAGATCCCCTCATGTCCTCATCAGACTTTGCCGGCTTTTTCACGAATGCCAGGCAAGCGCGCAGGCGCCAGGTGAACTGTTGTTGTATTATATTTTAGTAGTGGCAGAATTGTTTTTAAAAATTATTGTTGAATTGAATTTTTAGTTAAAGAAAATATTTATGCGATTGGAATTGTCTACGTAAAGTGATAATCAAACTTACTAAAGGTGGCATATCAACAAATAAATAAATATTTACTTAAAAAAGCAAAGTGTGCTTATAAGTACAGAAATATTTAGCACCCCGTGCGACAAAATCCCCTATCCATGCCAATAAATGTGATACTTATGTATGTAAATTTGTTTAAGAAATTCAATGTACACACAAATGAAATGGGAAAGTCGTAAACGTAGCACCGAAATTAATGTGTCTGTAAAATCTAAAAAGCTGATAAAACCCCACCAATTGATATGCATTTGAAATTGCAGAATAGTCAAATGGGCAACGTAACGAAAAGAGTGGGTTAACTTAAAGCGGCAAATGGAAAGACTTACGAAAATGAATGATATATAATTAAATTCATATGCAAGCAAAAATAAATTTACAATTGAATAAAATTGCATGGCATTCCAGCGCCTTAGTACGTCTAAGAGTTTAATACAAATATTAGATAGTCTATACGGGTATGTAGTAGTAGCTGATAAGCTCCGCAAAGTATTACAATTTGTTTGTGTATTTACAAAATCTTTACAAGACCTCAATCACTGCTGTGCTGGGCGCTCAGACGGTTGGCAATTGCGAGTGTTTGTTTTTTTTTTGCAAGTATGTACATACCTTCCACTTGCTGTGTAACAACAATACTGTCATTATTCTGGAATCAAACAATTACACTTGTACATACAATACAATTTTCTTGGTACGTTCACCTTGGTTATGATTAGCTGTTGAATGATTTACATACTTAGCTTCAGAAGAGTAGCAGCAGTGAGAGGTCAAAGAAATTTAATCAAAATAATTGCATTTAATTCGAATCATACTACTTAATTAAGGTAATTTTAAATTTTTGAAATATATGCACATACATACATACAATATATATGAGGCGGTAATAAAAAATGGAAAAATTTGAATACATTTTTTTTTACTATCTTATATCAAGTTCACATGCCAATTAGTACCAGCTGTTTATGCCTCATTCGTGACGCACTATGGAAACAAATTGAAAGTGCGTCCAAAGATTGTAGATTACAAATAAGTTGCATCACATCCCACCGCTCCTCGAACAGAAAATCTCGTCTCGTCCAATTCACCATACCAGAACTAACCTGAGTTTTAATGATTGATATGAGAATTTGATAAGATCCAATTCGTTTCTGTGTGTGGTTAATTGGATGAGAGTTCTTGCAAAGAACTTAGATTACAAAGAAATGCATGCCGTTCCATTTCATGTGGTGAAAATTTTTCGTTAGATTTCACCACACCAGAAACCAATTGAATCTAATCAGATTTTTACATCAATCAGCCAAAAGCCAATTGATTCTGGTATAATTAAATTGGACGAAACGAGATATTTTGTTAGAGGAACGTTGGGAGTGGTGCAATTTATTTGTAATCTACGTTTTTTGGTTCTTGCTACAGGAAATGAAACGCCATGCAACTTCTTTTTAATCTGCGTTCTTTGGCTTTCCTTTGCATCCTGCAGAAGCTATCTAACTTTATTATGAACCAATCACGATAAGTACTCCCGAAACAAATAAAATTTTTGTTGTCTTTTCATAAGCAACACTGTGTACTATAACTTTTCGCCAAACCAAAATCGAAAAATCACCATCACTAGTCCATAAAAAGAAAAAAAAATAACAATAGAAATAATACTGACTGGAGCAAAAAATATATACCAAAATCGAACTGCTTGGTGTGGATAGAGTGAAGGTTTTCTTTTAGAGCTCTGGTAGGCAAAGTCCGGGCAGCAAAAATTTGCTTTAAAAGGGGCGTTGGCGTTACACTGGCAATCCCACTGCCAGAAAGAGCTAATACGATTATTTGAAGAAAAATCCTGAATATTAATTATCATCGATTTTGAGTCCAACAGGAACTAAACTATGCGAATTGACTGCCGTTTTTTAAAATGAGAACACTTAAAAAAAAAAACAAAATTTGCTTATTCAATTTGCCCAAAAACGCATTTCTGAATACAATCGCATCTATTATGTTTTATTAAAAGAAAAATAACTTCAATAAGTTGCATTTTGGTTGCCGAATTTCACTTAGAGTAAAAAATTTTAATAGATAGATAAATTTCAATGAAAATCAATTAATAAATATTAGAAATAATGTTGTCTGAAGGGTCATGTTTAATATGGAAAACATCTTCTGAAAATAACTTGTTTTCATTGTCGTGTGAACATGGTATTAAGATTTCGCGTGCTGTCGCGCCGCGCTATGCCATGAAAATCGTTAATCGTTTAAGAAGCTTTTTCGCCAGCAAAATTTTGCTTTAAAAAAGCGAAATAATTAATCCTCAGAAAGTTTTGAAAATATTGGAATAGGATAAGCAATCGCAAGTGTAACCACTTAGGAGAAAACGCAAGCGTCATTAAGAACTACATTATTTACAAAGTTATTGAATCAATACACCCTTCGCCAAAATTATAACTTCGGCACATATTGACCATTTTTGACTAGTTATTTTATTTCAATAATATGTGTGTGCCCTTTATATTTTTTGGGGTAGATTTACATATGTGGCCCATGCAGGTAATATGGGCCCTTTTTGAAATTTTTGAAAAGTGTACGGTGCCGCGCCCCAAGAGAAGAGTGAATTTGAATTCGTCATATCTCCGCAACTATTCGGCGCAGATGAATGACATTTGGGTATACATACAAAAATTGTAATTCTATTTTTGTATCATTTTGGAAAAATGGGCGGTGTCCCGAAACCCGCAACTGTTTAACGCAGATGTATAAGTGTAGTATTTGGTATAGTAGATCCTATATATCGGGCTATAACATTTGGCTGATTCACAAGGTGTCATAATGTGTCATAAGTCATAAAGTCATAAAATTTCAAAAATACAAAATTGCTTAGTTTTAATTATTTGTTTCAATGTAATCCAAAAACATAACTTTTGAAACCTAAAATTTTATGAATTTATGATTAATGACACATTATGACACTTTGTGAATCACTTAATTATATTTTGGAAAAAGGTAGACCCACCGCTCCCAACAAGGGAACAACTTCATCATATCTTCCCAGCTACGTAGGCGTATGATATTCGATATATACATACATATTTTCTTCAAATCAAAATATAAAGAATATTATAAACCCAAATGCATTGCAATAAAATATCTTAAAAATAAGTCTTTATTGGCGCAGCAAAGCAAGTCGGGTACACTATTATAATAATATTTTGAAAACATAATTTCCTTATATTGATGTAAATGAAAGCAAAAAGAAATGAGTATGATTTAAAAGTATCACAACCATTTTCCAAAAATTTAATTTTTTAAGTATTTCTCCCCCTAATTAAATTCTTCATACCAGATTTGATAGAATACGCTCCATAATTTTGTAAAATACCAAATATTTTTGTTTGTTGTTAATTAACGTTATACGAGGAGAGGACGTGATTTTCTGAAGAGTTGCAAAATGTGTACGAAACTTATTAGATTTTTCAACGTCGTTTTGAAGATATTTACATCTTTTAGGAATAAGATGGGCGATGGCACATATTCCCAATAATTAAATTGATATTATCATATTTGATTCCATATATGTCATTCCCAAACCCAATCTTGCATACCAAATTTGTGCAAATTATCTTGTATATTACCTACCGTTATGTGAGCGGTGGGCGTGACTTTTGTGCGACTTATGTAATTTTCAAAATTGTGTTTACTGACTTGTAATGCCACGCCCAGTTTTCCAAAACAACAAATTCTCTCACCTATTCCTTTCCCCATACCAATCATGTGTGTCGAATTTGAGCAAATTATCTGTCATAGTTACTGAAACACCGCTTTCTCTTAATTTTTTACAAAATACCGTTATATGGGCGTGGTTATTATTATCTGATTTCGCCCATTTTCAATATCAACCGACCTTCGCTCGAGGGTAATACGTATACCAAGTTTTATTCAGATATCTTAATATTTTTTCGAGTTTTCAAACTCACCGTTGGACGGACGGACGGGCAGACATATATACATATGTATATGCCTATATCTATTTCGTTTACTCTATGCTGGTGCATACAAGCGTTAGGTGAGCAAAGTACTAATACCCTGCGCAACAATGCGCTCGGGATAATAAAAACGGCATTTTGAAGAGAAGACAGAAAAAAATTAAATTAGGGATAATTTCCTTGATTGAATTAAACTCGAAAAGCCTCATTAACCTAGTAACCAAAATATGAAATGCATTTGATCTCACGCAATACCTAATTTCGGCTGTTTCACTGTAAGTACTGCATTATGGTAATCTGGGTATCGCAAATACCATAAACAATAAACATTTTTTATTACGCTGACTATCAAAATTTTTTTATAATTTCATTTGAAACACTTCGCTGAACTCAATCAAAATATTTTTAGCCTTACGAGTTGATTTTGCAAATGTTTTGCATATTTTTCGGTTTTACCCATTATCTTTTTATTGCCATTATATTGCAACTGGCATATCGCTTTGTGGTCTATGTAATCTGTGGTAGTCTAAAGTCATATTGTAAAGCGACAAGAACGATAGAAAACATGATCGCGCCTTCCCGCGGCGAAGTGACAGATCACAAATCCAGTAAACAAAGAAAATGGAAGAAAGAAGAATCAATAACTTCCATTTTTTCGTTTAAAAACAACGTTTTTTAATTTTGCTAAAGTGTCAAAAAAATGTGAATCCCTGTCGCTCATTTGTAAAAAATGTTTAATCTACTTGTAATTGAAAACTGTCAAAATTGGCAAAGCCAAAGTAGCGGTATCATTGGCGGCGTCAACTTCTGTATTCAGCCTACCTTACCACTTTACCAAGGTTATTGTTTTAGAGATTCAATTTTAATAGCCCTACCCAATTTGGTTTGTGATTTTATCATAAATGGATTGACCCACAACAGAACAAGATTTGCAAATTTATTTCGAAAATCATGGTTCAGTTTGAGAATGCTAGCTCTGATAGCAATTTTTGACTCATATTCCACGAGAGATGCACTCGACACAGTTACATCCACAAAAATGCAATTCGTTGTGTGCTTTATGGATGGTAAAACCAAGCGCTATTGAACCATGATAGCTGATTATAGGGTATCCCAATTTAATGGAATGTTGACTGATGACAAATCACGGCAAATTTCATGTAGCGCAGCGGGTCAAATAATGGACTTATTGAAGGCAACATTTGAAGAATGCGTTACTGCTCGGGACGGGCCAGTTGACTGGCAAAGGAGGGCATTCTATTTAACGTCTGCAGATTTTTTTCTCTGGGGCAACGTCAGGTCATTAGTGTGGTGTTTTTCGACATGTGTTTTTCAAAAAGAATTAAAACGCATATAATTTAATGATATGACCAAGAATTTAGCCTTGTTATAAAGATAAGATTTGCCATAATGTTTTAAAATGATTTCGGGTAAGTGACCACCACGGTTAGCTCGAATAAATTCCAACCGAGAGGTCCAATTTTGCAGCAATGGGGGCCATATGACAATATGACAAGAATAACGCGCCGAATATTCTCTTCGATGGCGTCAATTGTCTCAGGCGTATCTGCTTAGATAAACGACTTCATATAATCCCACAAAAAATAGTCTAGTTGTGTTAAATCGCACGATCTTGGAGGTCACGCCACAGGCCCACGACGTGAGTTAATGCGCTCACCAAAAGTTTCTTTCCAAAAATTTTATTGTTTCGTTGGCTGTATGGCATGTAGCGCCGTCTTGTTGAAACCAAAGGTCGTCTATATCACCATCATCCAATTCAGGCACAAAAGTTATTAATCATGGCTCTATAGCGTAACATAATGGTCAGCTTGATTTTTGAAGAAATATGGACCAATTTGCGATAGAGCACATCAAATGTCTTTTTGAGGATAAAATGGCGTCACAACCATGGCTTGTGAATTATCCGCCAGCACTCCATACGCGACAATTTTGTTTATTAACGTGCCGATTCAACCAAAAGTGAGCTTCATTCGAACCGATCGAATGTTGGACGCAGCTCCTGATTCGTCGGCCGAACCGAACCATTATTTTGGTAATAAATTTGCACGATTTTCAAACGTTGTTCCGGAGTAAATATGCTCATTATGAAATGGCAAACCAAACTGAGTATAAATCAGGTAACAGCTATCAAAAATACTAACTCCGAAAAAAGTATTGCTTCATTGAAAACTACACGTCTAAAAAACACTTTTTATAAACTCTGGACGCCTTGTAAGGGGAAGGGGAGGGCAACAGTTGGTGAACAATAATCGAGATACGCGCCCATCGCTTGAAGAGTCAAAAATTGGGCCACGTTTTTGTGCCATAAGCCCGAAATTATTTTCGAACACTTCTGGCATAAAATTATCATTCTAATAGCATAATGTTTGAAATTATGTAATTTGATTTATTTATTTTACTATAAAATTATATACCTCCACGAGAAACTCCCCTATCTTTATTCATAGTTCTAAGTAAATCTAGTTACGAATATCTATGAGGGTTTGAAATTAGTAGAGTATATATGTATATTCAAATGCACTTATGGCTTTTTAAATTCAGTAGTAACCTAAATTTACTTATCTTGAATTCTTTAAATTTTACTCTTCGTATAGCAGAGGAGCTCTAAAAGTATGTTCCGTATTACGATCCAGTGTATTTAGCATTTACATTTGATATTTTTAAATTTGATTCACCATTTACGCATTAATTAAATGACGTTGAACGTCATAAGCCTCCTCGTAATCTTTTGGGGTCAAAATTGATAGCCACAATAGCGCCTTTTTGAGTACAATCAAATTCCTATTCTTTAACAATAACATTATTGCAACCCTTTATGTTGGCTATCGTTAATTACAATAATAATACGCATTAATGATAATATTTGCGATATCCTCATCGTCTACCAATCGTTCTATTGGATGTGTGGCTTTTGCTTTATACAGTCTGTGGGTTAGCATCTACCAAAACCTAAAGTTATTCGTGAGAAATGTAGGTGTAGTTTTCTCTGGATTAAGTACTCCGAACCCGCTTCAGATACATCCATCAAAACATGTACAGGTTCTGGTCAATCCGCCTCTCGTTACCGTAAATTTGCCTATGGCCGGGAAGTCAGGCGAGAAGGAGATGTCCATTGACCAGTTCGGCCACCGAGGTTACTGCCCACTTACAGTTCCAGACTAACATGGAATTTGTCACTGGTGTTACTAATTCTAAGAGTGCTGTTTGACTTCGTTATTTTTTTTTTTGGTGGTAGCACCCCTCTCAAAGTCTAGCACCTCCGCTTGGAAGATGCTAGTAAAGTCAGGCAGCCGGATCGCGAGAGAGAGAGAGATATATCTAGCTTCTCTAAAAACACCGTGCGTTATTTTATATAAATGGAAGAAGATTTTCAAAGAAAACAGACCCGTGGGTAGGATTTCATTTTATTTTATAAAATAGCAGAAGTTCCTAAACGGAAACCATTATTATATGGATGGGTATACAAATTTATTTAATTTATAAATAGGATTATGAGTTCAAGTAACCAGACTGCGAAAAAATTATTGATTTAATAAATTGATGCGTCGGGGTAAATAAAACAATTCATCCAATAACGCGGCGACATCTACTTTTACGTCTCGATGATTTTCACTCATGGTAGACCGGTGATAAATTTTCAGTTGACGCAGTATTGAAGATGAGCATTCGTTCGACGATGTCGTTACTGATAGAGCAGTCATTAAAAGCAGGATTTGTTGAACTTTAGGGAAAACATTTTCGTTGCAGACAACAAGATCCTTAAAATAATTGTGGATATTTTTATCCAAAATTCGTTTTCGTTTTCGAAGTTTTACTTCATCGACAAATACTACAACACAATAGACATGCAAAATCGAAGAGTATTTTTTAAATTATGGCTTGCAGACTTCTTCATCTAAAGTTGACGTTTTCGTTGGAAAAAGGCATACGAAATTCGAAATATTAATCTTCAAAGGCGTTAGTCTTCAGATGGCGCCTATGAGTTTGACGAGAATATATTTTGGGTTTCTTTACTTTGATGTTGAATTATTTTTTGCAAACCAGACCGACCTTTTGGAAAACCTCGCTAGAATATTCTTCTATTCATCCTGACTATAAATTCCTTACCAGCAGCATCCACCAACTTTCAGTGAGATCTTGATTTTCATTTTGCAAATCTTGACCTCGACTAGTGGTAGCTGGCAACAAAACCTGAAAATCTAGGAGTTTAATCGCCTTTGGCAGTTGAAACCCTGTAGCAGTTGTTTTTGAATCTTGTCGAGGTATGCAAGATATTTTCCAAGACACTTAAACCAACTAGTTGGATAAAAATTGATAAAGTTTGGTTAATTCGGGAAGTTCCGCTCATTTCGTTGCATAAGATTTTGTCCATTTAGTCCTTGGTTAATCTTGAAAGTTTTCGGTTTAAGAAGATTCCAAAAAAGCAAGGATGACATCTGACAATATTTTTTTGCAACAAACTGCGTAGTCGCAGCAAAGCTCAAAAAATTACCGTGGAAGCTTTGAAATCCTATCGATTAACTGTTTTAATGTCAAGTTATAGCAAGTAACTATAATTTCATTCTGAACATTATTGTTGGTTTGCATCAAATTTTTGGTGTAATTCTCTAAGTTATTTACGATTTAAGTTATTGAGGTTATGGGCTTATTCAAAAATTGTCATACATCGTCTAATGTTCGTTGAGTTCGTTGCAATCGTAGAACGTTGAATAGGCGCAGCAATTTCTATTTGTGAAAATGTTGCAGATTTAGGCGGAATTGCGAAGTGATTGCGAGTTTAAGTGGATGAATTTCTGAGTGCGAAACTGTCTCCCAGGTTCAATGTTTAACTGTTCATTAATAGATAATAACCAAATATGTAAGTAGTAATGGAGTGAAGGTGATAAAGAAATAAATTGAAACAATAAGCTGCAGAAATGATTCGATAATGAAATCTTTTGAAGGGTATGACTTACGGGATATCTGATTTATACATAAAAAATCTTTACACCGTTAACATCAATTTTCACTTAGTTTTTAGCAGTATTCATATAAAAATATTAGATAATATAGATAAATACAAATCAGACATATTTCTCCAAAATCAACAGTGGAATATAATTTGCCTTACGAACAGTGACTCCTAATGGCGAATGGCCACTTATAACACAACCCACGCCCTTTTTAGAAATGAATACAGTTTTCAAAAACCATGACTGTTGTCCAATGACCCACCTTCTGTGCGCTTGGGCGTGGTGCGAAGCAAAATAGCGGAATGCCCATTCCCACCACACCAATTATTATACATAGTAATTAATACTTATTAACAAACATTCTAAGGCACTTCGATTGTGATAAAGAAATTTATATGTATATAATACTAAAACTTTGTTTGCTTTAAAGAAAAGCTAACTCAACTTTTTTAACCTAAGCAAATATGAATATTGGTAGGCGAACTCTAAATGCACAAAATTTATTATTTTTATCACCATATAGGATTACTCAAATCCCCACCATGGCGCGCGCTGTTTGCTTTACGATTTTAATATAAACATTCCATTCCTTTTTCAAGACTTATTGTATTGAAGAAAAAAAAGAACTACTAGACAATGCGAAACTTTCACAAATCATTACATCATGAATTGAAATGTAAATAGTTATTCTAATTATACGGGTGCATCAATCGAAGTAGGACACAATAAATATTATACAAGTTGTATACATACATATGTGATATGTAATATGTATACATATTTATATTTTCGTGAACACACACGCACTTATTTTTAATACGAATATAAATCTATCCCATTGCCGTACCGAGCTATTTACATATTTACATATAACAATACAACAACATACCATCGTCATGTGTACAAAATGAAAATGCAATATTATAATTTTATTATTGTTAATATTGCATGTATGTATGTATGTACTACGAGTATGTGTATTTTAATATCAGCAATATTGTCATTCAGCCGTCTCTTTGACAACACCAAGGACGTTATGCAGATATGCAATAGTATTAAATATATGTGTATTGTATGTACTATGTGCTGTATAATATAATAAAACTCATATGCGCTCGCATGAAGACGCATTCATGCCTACCCTTTAGGGAGGCAAGCATAACTCGAGCGCAGCGAACTGAAAATACTTTAAAATACAATAAAGTTTCATATATCTTCGAAATGGGCTATTTTTGGAGCACTGAAGGCGTGATTATTCCTTCCACGCGGGCATGCTGTATTGAGTCCATGAAATGAATCGAAAAAAGTGTCGAATGCGCTTGCAACTAAGCCAATCTATGTATGTACTCACTCGAAAATTTAAGAGGGATGTATTGCAAATTATCGCGCAGGCAAACCATTTCACCACACCTACTCCTCCGAGGAGTGACTGAGCGGATGACGCACAGTGGTGCCGCTTCATACAAGCCGCGGCAAAAAATAGAAGGAATCGAGGTAGGGCTTTGAAATTTGGCACATATCTCTCATATTGCCAAATTAGATGAAAAAAAAATTTTTGTTAAAATCCGCCCACAACCACGCCCACCTCTCATATAACACAAAAATCAAAAATCATCCTACAGTAACAAAATTTTCTACAGTGTAATATTTTGTAAATATAAGCTTGTCCAGAAAAAATAAAGCAAATCCACCCACAA
This sequence comes from Anomoia purmunda, assembly GCA_951828415.1. Lineage (NCBI taxonomy): Eukaryota > Metazoa > Arthropoda > Insecta > Diptera > Tephritidae > Anomoia > Anomoia purmunda. The sequence goes on from OX639993.1 coordinate 25,754,635, forward strand.
TTACGTTCATCTCCCATATAATATAATCACAAAAGTTGCAATATTTTCGCTGTTATCACAGCTAGACTGTTAAAAATTGTCAAACGGATTTGAATCAATAAAAATTATTATTTCTCTAAAAATGAAACAAGTCCGCCCACAACTACGCCCACCTCCCATATAACATAACCAATAAATATTCAAAAATGATCATATATTATTAATTATTTATTCAACAAGTAATTTTTTAACATCATCGTGCAATTCTAAAGTTTTATTTTTGGGATTTGTTCTGAAACCATTAATAAAAGTATTCGATGAAGCTAAAAGCAAGTGCATTACATCTTGATTTGTAGAAATTCTGTCGCATTTTCTAGAATGATTAAGCCTATATTTCTTGTAATCTTTATTGCGAGCTTCTTGAGACTCCTCTGATAGCATGCCCAATGGCAAAATAGAGGATGAAACAATTTTACTTCCATGCATTAAAATTTTATGTACTGTCATTGGTATATAGAATCTTCAAAACATTTAATTGGACGACCACGCGTTGCTGCATTGGAGCAACATGGATCAGAATATTCCAAAGAATTACGAGATAATGTATAAATGTTTGACAACCAGCTTTCATTTTGATTTAAAAATAATTGTTTGGTACGACTTGACTTTTGACATTTTTGTTTAAAACGCGGGATAAAAGTTTTGTTGATACATTTTTTAAACACTTCTAAATCATTGCTTGATAAATCACTATAATTTGTTGATATGATTTCTAAGAGTAAATTTTCATCATTATTGCAGTCAATATAAATTTCTGCAATATCACAATATTTTATTTCTTTTGCCATTTCAAAATTTCGTTTTTTGTTAATTTTTTTTCACCCGTTTGCACTTCTCTCGGTATCACTTTTGACAAGTAATTAGTTCAAATAATATAAGAACAATATAATGCATCTAAACTAGTATTTTGTTGTTGTTGTATGACGAGAGACAACTCCAAAAAATAACAACAAAGCAACAAACCGAACAATCAAAAAAAAAACAAACAAAACAACGAAGCAGCCAAAAAAACAAAGCAGCGAAGCAGGCAAAAAAAACAAAGCAACGAATCAAGCAAACAAACAACGCAGTGGCACATTTTCATAACTTTTGATGTGAGTTTTTAGATTAAAATGCTAATTACTCATGAATTGGCAGCTAATTGCAGCTGATTTTTTTTCCATCGATTAAGGAGATTCTAAAGTTTATTTTGTGTAAGTGGCTAACCTGCGCGCTCCTGCGCACAATAGTTATATTCTGTTGAAGTTGTGAAATATATGATTTTTTTGGACCATGAAAAAACATCATATTAAAAAAAATCTTGAAAAAGAAAGTATACATTTGATGATGTAAATCACATCTATAACATTGGTTTTATTAAATAAAAACTATACAATTGATATTTTATGGTTAACTTTTGAGTTTTAACCTTTGCAATATTCATCACATTTTTCTGAGTAACTTTGCGTTGATACTTTGTTGGACTTTGAAGCTCTCCCAACAAAAAACCATTGAATATATCAAGCCCAAGTATTCGGATAATGTTATTTGATTAGTTCTTAGCTTAAATTGAAAAGATGGTACAAATTTGGAATGATAAAAAAAATCCTTTTTTTCCGCTCTGGCACCACTGTGTGACGTAGTTATTGGGTGTTATACTTACCAATACCACAGTACGTTACACTGGCGACTCTAGAGTTGGGATTGGGATTTATGCTCAGGTTATCTCGCTCAAACTTAGCTTTGGACTGCCTGATCACTGCAGCGCCTCTTTCAGACTGAGCTTACAGCAATTATAGATTCGGCGCTTTGGCTGATAAATTCGGCACTTAACCCACAAGCAATAGCTATTCTTCGATAGTCAAACTGCCATTAAAGCGCTCGATTGCTGCGAAATTTCGTTAACGACTGTGTTCGAGTATAAAGAGATTTTCAACGAGCTGGTAGTCAGATACAACACATGCTCCCTGACTGACCACCAGGTAACTGCGTAGCAGATGAACTGACAAGAACAGTTACATCCCTGACGGGCATGAAGACCTCTAAAGACGCGGACATACCGCTGTCTTCTTGTAGACTCTGGTTGGGAGTCAATGCCCGTGAGCTGGCAAACGTAAGTTTGGGTCAGAGAATCCACTTGTGGGATAGCCCGACAGCTCTAGCCTAGGATAGACAAAGATAGATCTTTTAGTCTAATCAAAATGCAAAGACACCTCCTGGGACTGGTGAGAGGTACCATAACTGGTCGTTGACTCATCGGAATGCATGACGGTAGGATGGGCCTTCCTGCAAACGACTATTGCCGCTGCTGTGATGTCGAGTAGAAGGTGGAATGCATGAATCTTTTTTTTTTAGGGGAACAGACAGCACATACTGCCCAACTGGTATCACAACGGGCCCGAATGTGCCCTCAGCTAAGGCAATGGTACCGGGACAGCCGCTATAACACAACCTAACCTATGTACTCATATTTTTATACCTTTCATGAGAATGAAATGGTATATTAAGTTTGGTCCGATGTTTGTAAGTGCCAGAAGGAGAAGAGATAGACCCATCAAAAAGTATACCTAAATGATCAGGACGATGAGCTGAGTCGATTTAGCCATGTCCGTCTGTCTGTCCGTCTGTCCGTCTGTCCGTCTGTCCGTCTGTTTGAACGCAAACTAGTCCCTCAATTTTAGAGCTATTTTGATGAAATTTGGTGAGCAGGTGTCGTTGTACAAATGATTAAACATTTGTCGGAATCGGCCAGATCGGGTGACTATAACATATAATACAACCGATTGTTCAGATATTGCATTTTGCACCATAACTCCTCCATTTAAACAGCTAAAGGCTTGAAATTTTGCAGAAATATCAGCCATTATTAGCTACGTATCAGTATTGAAAATCATGAAGATCGGAGAAATATAACATATAGCTCCCATACAACCGATTGTTCAGATATTGCATTTTGCAGAAATATCAGCCATTATTAGCTACGTATCAGTATTGAAAATCATGAAGATCGGAGAAATATAACATATAGCTCCCATACAACCGATTGTTCAGATATTGCATTTTGCACCATAACTCCTCCATTTAAACAGCTAAAGGCTTGAAATTTTGCACAAACATCAACCATTATTAGCTATATATTAGTATTCATCATCGGAGTTCACAGTGTAAATCGGCAAGATAAATTCAGGACAAATATTTATTGCGAAAAGTAATAAGCTCAGCGCAATATCACATGAATCATAGCGTTAAACGTTTGGGAACTATTTACGGATCTGATAACTGTTTTCAAAGACCGACATATGTAGGTCTTACATATTAATACTTAATTATTTGTATTTTTTAAATGTTGAATATCAAGCGTCGATACGATATTAAAAATATTCAAAAACCATTCCCTTCTTAAAACAAAGTTCTTTTTAATTACATAAGGAAAAGCATTAAATAATTTATAACAATGCCTGTACTAGAATTATTTTTATTGATTTGAAGGAAATTTTCGCTTTTAACTATAGGTAATACGAAATTGTAATACAATAAAGCGTTTTTTACTATTCTTCCATTCCTGAAAGGTATGAAGCCTTCGGCATAGCCGAAGACAGCGCTGTTTTTACTTGTTTTTTTTGTATTTTAGAGATGCTGTGGCTAGCAATTAGCAGATGAAACCTTTACTTGCGCGATTGGTTCTTCGAAATATTTTTTTAGGTATTTCCCAGGCACATCAAACACTTAGCAACAGGAGAGCAGCAAATTTTATATATTTTTTTTTAAATTTCATGTGACCCCTGAACTGTCAATCTTTGTCTATCGTTTTATATAAACAAATTATAAGCGTGTCTTGCTATAAGCCATCAAATTTTAAGGTTTATAGAATACAACGTTATGACAATCGGTGACGTCATATAACTAATATCCCCACAGTTACGGTGGGCCGATTTTCAACATTTTCAAAATAAATAAAAATTTTTTTCAACATTCATTTTCCATTATATCTCTATTAAAAAACCTAATTTGAAAAAGGATCTCAGATCTTTTGTTTTATTCACTTCAACCTTTTTCTTTGGTTTGACATCAAAATATCAGCACTTTACAAAAAAAAAAAAAAAAACAGAGTTTTATTTTTATTAACTTAAAAGAGATTCTGGAGAGAAGTTATAGAATAATAAATAAATTAATAAATACATTTTTGCTGCTTTCACTTTTCAGTTAAAAATCTGTCAAATACCAGCCAGAATGTGCATTTGTTATAATATCACATTTTACATATATAGAAATTTAAAGCTATTTCACAACTAAAAAAATTTAGCCTGTTCAAGCACGGCGGGTTATAGTTTATTTTTAAATTTTATGTCAAAAGATTGCATTTCACTTCTCGCACTTGTAGCTTTAATCAATTTTAACCCATTTTTTCCACATACATATAACCTGCGAAAAATATCGATTTCATTTCTTTACATTTTCCACAATTAAGTATTCTTCTTTGACCTTGTGGAAATTCGTTTTGTTTTTTAAGATTTCCCTGTTCTTTACTCGCCTACAATTTTACACAAATTTTCCATCTACCCTAACCAACAAAAAAAAAAAAAAAAATATATGCTTAGACTTACAGAGTTACATTTGAATTACATTTTCACATTCATTCATTTAGCTGTTTGTAAATGGCGTCTGGCTTGATTGACATTAAATTGCAAATTAAACTAAACCATTTATTATACTGCACACATACACACTTACACACAGCCACACCCATACATGCATAGAATACCAAAATGAAAACAGAGTTTAAAAGCATTGTGCAAAGAAAGTACAAAAATGTAAAAATGTACTCTGCAATCTATACACTGCACCCTCCGCCACTTCGTGCTCGTGCAAATGCCAATATTTGCCTGCCCATTAAACAGCAACTTCTCATGAGATCATTTTTCGAGCTCACTTTTTGTTGTGCTGTTTTTTGTTTTCTGTTTTTCTTTTTTACCCCTTTCGATACATAGTTATTTTTTATTGCCTTTTTTTGTTAACAATTTAAAGTTGTTGATTAAATATAGCGGCCGTGTTTAGAACCTCCGTTTATGGTGGTGAGCTGTGACTAATTTACGTCAGCTGATTGTCAATATATTAAAATGCATGTAAATATTTTCACCATAAAAAAAAACAGGGTACCAAATAGATATAGATACTATGTATATGGAACTTCCGTAGCATTGCAAAAATACTGCCTTCTGTAATCGGTAAATTGTTCTACTTCCCTTGCAACCTTTGTATTTATTATAAAATAATTTTAATAGTTATTGCTCAGTAGCTTGGTTATTGGAAGTTAAAGGGAAATAGTTACAGAGATATACATATAAGTATGCACATATACACACACACATCTATAAACATTTATTCCCTGCCGGAAATTGAAATACTTTAAAAACAATTTAAGAAGATTTTCTATACCAACTGCGAGCGGTTAACAATTTGTATCTTTTTTTTTTTATAAGCAACCAACTTTTTTAACATAGCGATGTTCTAGGACCAAGTCAATTGTCCGGCACTGCATTTGTTTTCAACTACATTTCAATATGGCGATTGGAGAGGAGCTTAAGTTGTTCATACGCTGATGACGTCACAATCGCCCTAAGGGGGAAGTTTCCGCAAACACTGTGCGAGCTGATGCAACGAACGCTTCCTGATGTACAATCTAATTGGTCCACTCGCTGCAGGCTTAGAGTCAGCTCAAGTAAGGTGGAACTCGTTCTCTTTACGAAGCAGGTTGCAGGGTTGCTTAACTTTTAGGCTTTATTCTAGATATGAAGTTGAACTGGAAAGATAATACAGTTCAATGTTATGAAAAGGCTTCTGTAGACCTCTATAGCTGTATGAGAGCCATAGCCAAGAAATGACGTCTTAATCTCTGGATCTGTCGGTGGCTCTTTACAGCAGGCGTTAGGCCAATTCTCCTTTATGGGGTAATCGTATGGTGGCCTGCATTAGAAAGAGATATGAACCTCAGGCTAATCAACAAGGAGCAAAGATCTAGATATGCGCCAAATGAGGTATTGAACGCTATTTTAGATCTCATTCCTTTAGATTTGGCAGGACAACAGACAGATGACAGCGATGACTGCTTAGTGACTAAGAGAGACATCCCAGTGGCATCCCGAAACTCAGAGGCCCTCTGGTATTTCCAACAAGTTTTGCTTTATTCAGCCCAATATAAAGCAATAACCAAAGCTCGTAATTTACTTGCTTAATTGGCGCTATAAGCGACCGCTATTACAAAAAATTTTACTCTATAATTTATGATTTCTGATTAATCAGCTAACCGGTTATTCAATTTTTTTTTTGCCATCACTACCCATATGTTGGGGGTTATATCTGGAGATTAAGTTGACGAAACTAACAAAACAATGTCATTGTCTCTAAACCCTTGTCCTCGTCAATTTGTCGTCTCAAGAATTTATTTAGAAAATGGCTACTCTAAAACTCAATTTACTTTTTCTAATACTGTACTATTCGAGTAGCCAATAGATATTTTCTGGCATCCAACTGAAAATGGTGTAGAGTAAGAAGTGATGATCATCGCTATTTTAAAAAGCTCTCAACCTAACTCATCTTGAAGTTCGATTGATTGGATCACAGAACATTCGTTCGTTTTTTCTCTATAAAATTCTGATATCAGAGAAACAATTCCAACCAATTTTTATGATTATTTTCTGAAAGCCACTTTCCGGCTTTGCGTGTTTTTAACCCACATTTCCCGAGCCTTCTTCTAGCTGTTTTTTTTTTTGTGTAATACGTTTCCGATTTTTACTTATTTCCGATTTTAACTCATTTCCGAGGGATGCAGAGGATTTTTACGCCCCTTGAGACACTCGCGGATAAGGTTTCGATCTTCACGTTCGCTTTCACTTTTAGGCTATCAGTGCAAATTTGACTGCACACCGCGAATGTCCCACCAATTTAGTAAGTTCCATCTGAGATTTCCCTCCTTCGGTTAGAATCTGGATTCAGACCCTTCTATCATAACAAACTTCACCTATTTTTAGACATTTAGATAGATATATTATTTATTCCAACTGACGAACTCCGAACAAATAATACAGTGTTTTAAAATTAGTCTGCTATCAATTACTTTCCTCTCTGTTTCGAAATACACTGCTTTATAGACAAAAAGTACCTACCAAAATTGTTAACAAAATTTTTTTTTATTAATTTTGTCTTTTACTAGCGTTTTTTTTTAATAATTGTTTTTGCGTTGAGCCCTATAGCAGTTATCTATTAAAAATTTGTAGAACTAAACATTCGCACATTGCATTTGTTTCACAGCAGTTGATTTCCAACTAATTTTTGCTTTTTCCCGACAAGGTTGTTAACAAATGTTGACTTAGTTTTGTTATGTTGTTGTTTAAAAGGCAGAGTTCAATAAAAAGTGCTACAATGATTGTAAATTATACAATATAACTTAAATGGATGCAAAAACGATTACGGAGAAAATTTTTTTTTAAATTGTTCTAACATCTTTTTCTAATGAAACAGGATACATAAATTGCGAAATGAGAGTCTACATTAAAATAAATATCGATGAATTATTAATTACCACTTATGAACATTTTTGAGAATAAAATTACTACTCCAATCCCAAACAAAGTATTATATTTTATGTAATTTAATAAAAACATATATTGATGATTGTATTTATATTAACAATAATTTCTTAAGCCAGTTTTTGTTTGGAGTCTATTGGAAATAGAAAAAACTGTTAGAGCAGTAGAAGTTATTGCACATCCAAACTTGAGCAGTACTCTGACCTTTTTCCAATGCCTTTCAAATAAAAACTGGCATTAAGCAAAAAATAGCTAAATAAAATCAGTTGAAAAAATTAATATGGCTATGAAATTAATGAGCACACCAACCGAAACAAATTCTAACAATAACAAATAGATTTGTTACAACCAACAACAACCAATAGCGGCAGGCTCCCATACTTGAATTATGTTTAGAATAGGAAGATGCAAAAACAACAACAGTTTACACAGCTGAGATCGGTACAGGTGGTGGTTTGCCGAAAGTCGTGGGGTCGAGTCCTGCTCAAGGGCTAGAAAGAAGAAGTCTGACCGACCAGGAGATGTGGTGATCTAGGAAATATCAGCTATAAATTCTACCGCTTTGACTGTTGTCGCTTTTTTCCAATAATGAAATAAAAGTACTGATAAATTACAATGCTTTCTTATTATTATTATTATTATTATATTTTTATAAATAAATTATAAAGGTAAACCAAAAACTAGGGTGCTAAGGTTCCACCAATTTATAATTCGAGCCATCAGCAAAATAAGTTAAGTACATACCTTACGTTACCTTAATAAGAAACATACCAATTACACCCTGCAACAAAATTTAACTGGTTTTTTAACACATGAAGAAATCGATAAACTAACGAAACTATACATAGCTTGAATATAAAAAATTAGCATCTTAGCTTTTTCACAGAATGTCTAACTTTTTTTTTAATGAGCTTATAACTTAAAATTGCAAAAAGGATAATGGTTTCAAAAAAAGAAGTAAAATTATGCAAGCTATGGAAATACTACTGTCAAATGAAAGAGGACAGTAGACATAAATAGTTCTAAAATTTTTTTTTTTTCATATATAATATATATGTATGTGGTCAAATACCACAAAAATGCCATTCCAAAATTTGTATCTTTGAATATCGTTAACGACATTCATTCCTTCAAGCAAAATATATTATGAGATTTATTTTTTTTACTTTATTACTTTTATATAATTTGATTTTTTCAATAGGGATAGTGATTTCAAAAAAAAAAAATATACAGAAATATCGGTATCAAAAGAAATATCGATTTCTTTTGGAGTTATTTTACAGTAAAAAAATATCGGTATCAAAAGAAATATCGATTTCTTTTGGAGTTATTCTGCAGTAAAACACCTCAAAAATTGCCTTTGGAGTTTTTACCTATCAATTACCTTGATGTAACTAACCAAAACAAAATTTATAATATATCATAAAATTTATTATATTGTTAGACTTCGAACAAAATAATGTGTCGGAAAAATATTAAGATTTACATGAGCTGAACCGATTCGAAAATACTTCCGAAAGTTAAATTTTTTTTTACAAATCAAAATGGTTTCCTTGAAATATTTGTTCTTAAGAACCACGAGAAAAGATAAAACGCTTAAAAGATAAAAATATTAAAAAAAAAAATTTCAGCGGAATCGTAATAAGGAGATTTGCGATAACAAAACTTGGGTTTATTTGCAAAGAAATGAAACGGACCATAAAGTACCAAATCAAGTTTTTCAGCATGCAAAATTTTATCATTGTGAACAAATTTTAAAATATTTTTATTTAGACCTTTCAAGCTTTACCCGTTTTATGATCAGAGGTAAGTTGTTTGAAAAAATATTTTAAACAACTATTTTTGCTTATAAAAAAATCAATTTGTTTTAGGAAATTTCAAATCGGTCTAGCTCTTTCAAATCTTAATACCATTCCAAACTATTTAGGTTAATATTTAAAAAATTGTATAACTTTTTTAAGGCTTTTAGAAAAACCGTACCAATTTTTTTTTTATGGGAAATGATGCTCCCTAATATTCAGACATTTCTTTAATATTTTTTTCTTGATTATACTAAGTCCTGCCGTAAGTTCTGTTACAAGTTCAGGCCGTTATGAAGGAATATGTATTTCACGTTAATTGATGCGTTTTATCAACTTCGTCGATCAGTGTAATGCAAAGATTTAAAAAACACTGCAACGAATAATAAATATTCGATTTTCTACGATTTCCCAAATTTACCAATTTTCTGAAATCAAATCGCAATGTAACATTAAAGACTTTTTTTATAACGTTAAAGACTGCACATTTGGATTTACAAAATTGTTTTAAGGAAAGTTTTCTCTCAAGTTGATACTTATATCATTTCTTTGAACCTTGGTCTTGTGAAAATTACATTGTTTTAAATTTTAGCTCTGCAAGATTCGCTAATTTTCGTTCAAGTGTTGAGTTACTTCCTAACTCACTTCCAAAAAATGTAACGTTAAAGACTAGACAAAACTTCGCGTATCTTTGAAATAGCTGACGATGGAAAAAAAGCTTACACATATAAAATGTAAACCTTGTGACCCACTTTAATTTACATTTGAAAATTTTTATATATCATTTAATATTACGGATATATGAACGAAAATATACGTGCGACTGTAACGTTAAAGACAATGATTTTGACCATATATTAAATGAGCGATGTACACATTTTTATTAGAAATGGTTACCTTTTGCCTTCACACAAGCCAATTCGGCCATTGATAAATAGTGGACGCACAGTTTCTATTGGTATTGACGACGCTGCTCGAACCAAAGATTTTTTGAGTATCTCCAAATTTCTGTGGGATATTCGACAGGCCATGTTGTGTATTCCAATGAATTCAAATCTAGGCTTCCAGGCGGCCAGTCATCTGCAGCTATGATACCAGTAACCACAGAGAATATTACTTAAGTGCTTTACCACGCCTTCTAAAACATCCTGCTGGTAAACTTTTGCCCCAGTTTTGACCCCTTTTTACACAGAAGTGAACTGGTCTAATGCCTATACCGGAGACTCCGCACAAAAAATTACAGCAGCTGGATGGTGACTACGTTGAACACTTGGGATGACATTTTTTGCGTAGTTGTGCTTATTAGAACCTTATTCAACAGTGAAAGTTTTCTCATCTGCAAAAAGGGCACTTTCAAAGCCGTTGACGGCCTGCCACTGAAAAAGCCGCTTGCATCTGTTGAGCCTAATTTGATTCAAGCGCGTTGTCAGAAGATGACCGATAAATCCATTTCCGTTGAAATAATGTTTCTGTTTTCTAAGTGGATTACTGCGAACGCGTTTGCGAACAGTTTTTAGGGGGGAATTGGTTCAAGCCACGCGAGGACGACCACTTATCTTTCTGTCATCAACTGTAGACGTTTGGGAAACATACCCGAAATATTAAGTTTTTTGAGAAACTCATGGGCCGTTGACATAGGACTTTTGCTTTGCTTTGCTTCAGAGTTTCGCTTTGACAGATATGTAAGTTCAATACATGATGTTATATGAGTCCTGCTAAATACAAGGCGAGAAAAGTAGAGCAAAGCAAAGCGAAGCAAAATCATGGGCAACTCTCAACTTTTGTACGCTTGGGCAATCAGCTGTTATCATTTCCATTTTATTTTTATTTTGGCGTTCGTATACACACTACAGACACTCGCGAATTTCAAACATTAGTAGCATAACTACTACTACTTCCATCATATCAGTAAAATTCATTTTTTTATTCTATATTTAAACAAAACACTCTGAACAAACACAAATCGCAACTCATAACAAACTACTAACGCAGAAACTGTCAACGCGTTCTATGTAGCTGACCTTCTACGCCTCACGCTTTGTTGTTAAATTTCGAACTGTCAAGCAAAGCGAGGAAAGTTCTATGTAAACGGCCCTTCATAAATTTCACTTGCGCTTTTTCCACACTTATGTATGTAAAGCAATCACCGCAATACGGTTTCTCGATTTCTGGAGTATCGCAATACTCGAGAATGTGCGAGTAGAAATCGAAATCTCTAATAAAAACTGAAATAATTTAATTGTTTTTTTTTTTTGTGATAGGTCTACATTAAAGTTGTATGTCTCCAACAAATCTAATCTGTCTAGGCCTTATTGTTGACTGGGCAATACCACATGCTTTTATGACTTGCAAATTCACGTGTGGGTGTAAGTATGTATGAGCGCGTGTTTTTGACCGTTTAATTGAATAGTGATGGATAGGTTATTCGCCAATAAAAAAGTTATATGACACTATTTTTTCTATACTACGTTGAGATACGTAAGTGTAGGTGTCATTAATTTTCATTTAATTATGCGCAAAAAAAAACAATTCACAGTTCAGCTGCGCCCAACGCCTCCCAAGCGGCTTGCCACAACTGGACAGTGAACCCAACAAACAGGGTTAGAAACAACAATAGTAATTGTAATGTGTAACTGCATGGCTGGAGCGAGTGGGGTCGGATAGCACAGAGTTTGGCTAAGAAAAAAAAAAAGTCATTAAAAAAAACAAAAAAAAAACGCAGAAAATGATTTGGTGCGAGACCAGCCGACGGGCGCGCCAATTGATCCCTAATTACAATTCTTAATTATTTTCACAACTAAAACTCAGTACAATGTAATTTTATATTATAAGCTTTAAATGTTGATCGATGAAATGTCTAAAAGTAAATGCAGGAAAAGGTGGCTAAAAAAGCGATTAGTTGCTGTAAAGCGAGCAGCGTCTCTATGTTGAAAGTGAGGTGATTTGAGGTGCTTCAAAATTTGTTGATGAAATTTGAAATCGATATATAAGACGTTAAAAAAGTGTTTTTTATTATTATTTTCTTAATCTCTTAGAAACGCAGCAAAATATAAAATTGCGCATGAAATGTGAAATATTTAAAAATAAATATATGGGACTGCTAAAATTGCTGATTGATTTCATTTACTTTCGCACAATTTTCTCTAGTTTCTTTTCACTTAACTTAAATTGAAATTTTAAATTTTTTTGCACTTCCAATGTCCGCGTATTTCCATCTAACAATGTCGTTGCCCCACCTTACATCCCTCTACTACTGCCTCTCGCCTGCGACTCATTACCACCGCTATGTGTTCCCCATCTGTGCGCCGCTTAATGCCTTCCGCTTTGCGTTAACGAAATGATTGACATTAAATTTGCATCTTCATGCCATTGAAAGTGTCATTTTCTTGCCTTCGCACGTACGTAAATACATAAGTATTATTGAGTGTACTTGGCAACTCTGTATAAGATGCCCACAGCGCCTGCATTGAATGTCTGAAGCGAGACCGAACAGCTATTGCCCGACGGCGTAATGCACGCAATCAGCGCGCTTTAAGTGCACTTTTAGACAATGACACTAACAACAATGTCAATAATAATATTTTTTAATGCCACGTTTTTATGCAATACTTTTCCGTTCGTGTTTTTTATGCATTCATTTATTTGTTTCACTTTTTTTAATTTGTATTGTTTTATTTTCCTACAGCCCACAAATCCACATGGACCCCAACGGAGGCAGGTAAGTGAATTTTGACGCGTCTATTGCATGTCGCTAACTCCGTTCCCCAAAGCACTCACGTGTTCCCTATCACATAGCGCTGATCTGCCGGCCGGTCAGCTGCCCAACTAAAAAACTAAAAAAAAAAAACAAACAGCGCCAGAGACTCATTCAATTGCTATCCCCCCTAGTCACAGCAGCCCCGCCTCTTCCACTGCCAATGCAAAACATTCATTCATTTTGTCACAGCGGGCGTAGCTGTTCGGCAGACGAAAGATGACAGATCGGTGTCACCTAGTCAAGCTACCGTACGGTTAACAAGGTGAATGAGAAAGTTTGACTGCATACATTTTTTTTATGACGGCTACAGGCCGATTATTTACAATGAGAGGCATTTGTTGAGAAGGGTTAAAAAGATAGCGTTTTGAGTAAGCATGTGGATCCACCTATTTCAGAATAATCGCTACTCCACCCCTCGCCTTTTACATTTCTCCTTTTATTCCAAATAAAATATCCTGGACACCAATAATTTCTGCTGTGATAAATAGTCACGTTATCTTCTTAGGCTGCCAACGAAACCGAATCCGCTCCCCTATTATTAACTGTCAGTCATCGAATACTATCGATGAAATCTCTGTTTTTAAAAAACGAAGAAAATACGAAAAGACGACAACTACTAAACCAAAAAAAAAACACCTGAAGTTCCAAGTTTCTTTTTTATCTTCAGTTTTTCCGACAGGGAGAAAATATGATGTATAATGGAACGTTTTTCTATCATCTCTTGTCAAATTTGGTTTGGAGACAAACCGGTTTCGCCGTTGGACCATCTTCAGTATCATTTTCCGTTCCAAATCTTATAGTGAAATCCAAAAAAAAATACGACAAAATATCGATACTATGTAAATTAAAAATCAGGTTAGGTCACAATTTTTTGTACGTTATCTGTTTGCCCTTTAGAAAATGTTTGCACAAGTGCCAATCGTTAGCTTACCGTATTTGAAGGTTCTAGTTTTGAAAAATTTTTACCCTTTCCAGTCCATCGTTTTATTTGTAATGTTACTAATTTTGGCGCTTTTGTATCCCCAATATGGCATTTCAAACTTAAGCTAAGTTGACACACCAAAATTTGGAAAGATAGTGTGATCTTGATGTTGACCCTGAGTTCCTTCATGCTATTTTCATTTCACCTGATTGTCATATCCAAATATTCTTCTGTATGTAATTTCTCTGCGTGAATTCCATACCTGACTGGGGTTTAAATACTCGATTCCAAAAAATAGCGTTCAAAAAGTATCGAGTAAAAAATATCGGTATCGAATGGCAAAAGTATTGATATGGTAACGTATCGAAATTCGTGTTTATAAATATACTCCCATCGGCGATTTGAAAGTATATGCCGGAGTTTAATTTTTGGTGGGTCAAAGTTGACGCCATTTTACGCATTCTTATGGCAAGTCGGGAACTTTGTGATTCTTATATTTTTTAAACATTTATGATATGTACATAGTTCTTCTATGTAGAATGTGACGGATAATAATTTTTTGGAATTTCTTAACCCTCTAGCGCATAAATATATGCACTTTTTTATTTCTTTTGAGGAAAAAATCAAAGATTTCCCATAAAGCAGGGATATAATGGGCTAAAATGTACCACAAAAATATGTGTCGTAAAATTCTACTATAAACCTCTGTATGCATCATAGCTCAAACTGCCATTTAAATACATATCAGGAATAAGCTAAAATTGAAACGTTGTTTAAGGGTTAATTTCGTACTTATGCCCCACAAACCAGATTTTTGGGGGTTAATGCACAGTGTGTTATGCGATATTAAAGCAGAGTTTAAAGCTAAACAACCCAAAATGAGATTCCTACAAAAAATAAATATATTTCAAAATAAAAAATAAAAGAACACAAAATAATAAACAATTTTCCGCAAGCAACCAAATACCCCATTAGTAAAGTAAACACTCCCGCCGAGCTTAAATAAACACACAATAACAACAATGTATGCATTGAGGAAGGTTACAAACAAATACTCTGCGGTAAACTTCCGTCCATAGAAAAAAACTCCTTGGCTGTTCTGTGGAATTTAGATAAATAAATAAGTAAAATGAATATATGTATGTACATAGTATGTATGTTGCAAATAACCACTTAGGTATACTGTTAATAGAATTTACTTGGTTGCACAATTAATACTCATACCGTTCTTACTGGGACTAATACAAATAACTAACTATACATACATATATGTATAAAAAATTATTTAAAAACAAGCATCAACTTCTAGAATAACATCCAAGTGTATTAAAACGAAAAACAAGTTACTTTTAAAACTTAATTGTATAATCACATATTATAAGTAGAGAAAATGGTAAAGGTGTTAAATTTCCTAAGAAACAATTTTCAGCATTGTCTGTAAAAGCTGGCTTACAACGCAGTAAAGTCAATAACTACAATAAAATAAAGAAATTTTGTCTCTGATTTGTATGTACATATGTATCTCTTTTTATGTATCAATATACCCAGTATTCGATTAACCCATGGCGCAAGAACCCGTGTTTATTTATTTAGCCCATGTGCTCCAGCGGAACTTGATGTTATTATTATCATTATCATTATCATTGTCATTATCATTATCATTATCATTATCATTATCATTATCATTATCATTATCATTATCATTATCATTGACATTATCATTATCATTATCATATTATCATATTATCATATTATCATTATCATTATCATTATCATTATCATTATCATTATCATTATCATTATCATTATCATTATCATTATCATTATCATTATCATTATCATTATCATTATCATTATCATTATCATTATCATTATCATTATCATTATCATTATCATTGTCATTATCATTATCATTATCATTATCATTATCATTATCATTAACATTATCATTATCATTATCATTATCATTATCATTAACATTATCATTATCATTATCATTATCATTATCATTATCATTATCATTATCATTATCATTATCGTTATCATTATCACTATCATTATCATTATCATTATCATTATCATTATCATTATCATTATCATTATCATTATCATTATCATCATCATTATCATTATCATTATCATTATCATTATCATTATCATTATCATTATCATTATCATTATCATTATAATTATCATTGTCATTGTCATTATCATTATCAATTTTCAATCTATGGCCGATATTATTCTCGGTCTTTCTATTTTACTAAAATAATCAATTAAAATAATTATTCAATCTACATTTGCTGTCATTTTCAACCCTTGATTTCTAACCAGCATCCGTGATAGCTAAGTCAACATTTACTCGCTAAGTTTTTGTAATAGTGACAAATGTCAATGCAGCTATTTCAAACGAAATTTTATTAAAAATGTTGAACTTTGATACCAGAAAATTATTAAATTCCGGTAAGCCATTACAATGAAAATTATAAATAATTATTACCTATTCAAATTCATTAAGAGTAAATCAAATGTCTGCGCTTTTAAATGCTAATATATTATCGATATCATATTTCCCGGTAGCGTAATTTGCATTGCATATATTCATGTCTAATATTTATTTATGTTTTTTTTGTACTTCAGCTAAGGCGTGGTGTTTTTTATTACTTCATTATATTCTACGTTACGAAACAATTCAATATAATTTCAATATATCAGCACAGATCATTAACCTTTTTGATCTGCGAATCTCAACCACCACAGGCAGAGTTGTTAGCTAGGCCAACTAAAATTATAAGTCAGGGGTAATTACGTAATTCAAGTAAGAATGACTTAATAAAATAAAACATGCAGCTATTTAGTATGATGAAGTATTAAGGTTGATAGTACAGAGCTATTTCCCCTTTAATTTATTTTGTAACACAAAAGGAAGCTTATTTTACTTAAGGAGCATCAGTTTAATCTCATGGATAATTCCTAAAAATAAAACCGGTTATGAGTACGTGTAAATATAAAAAAAAAATTTTCAAATATCGATTCGTTTAAAATACAAATTGTTACCTTTCATCCTTTTATATTAGAGGAATGAGTACCGCGATAACTGACCGAATAAGAATTGTTGATTGTTCGAACAAAGTAAAAATCACCTGGAAAGCGAAAAAGATACATGGTGGAATTGAGAGACTTATTTCTTTTAAATCCCGCAGAAATCAAACTCTTTCCGCCATGACATTTTCCACTATCAAATTTTAACATACTAATTAGGAAATCAGTTTTTTTGCTAGAGAGCAATAAAAAAAAATCGAGAAAAAATACTATAAACAGAAAATAGGTATATCTCCGAAACAACGTTACCAGACTCTTATCAAATTTAGCACGCGCTTTGACTTTTGAGTCAATAAACATAATTTCAAAAATTACGGAAATCATAGAAAAACAACGCCAAGCTCTCAGATAATGGTAATTTCCAGCAAAAATAAAAAATGCGAAATTCCACCGACAATCAAACGTAATTTAGGGGTGGCAACGCTCAATTTAAAGTACCTGAACAAATTCTACTAAATTTGGCACACACTATAGATTCCAATTTATTAAGTATAGTTATGCAATTCATTATAATCGTACCAAAACCTTGCCCACCTCTCATATAACGGTAATATTCAAAAATAAAAAAAATTGATATTTCAGTAAACAAACGGTAGTTGGCTAAAATTTTATACCCAGAATTAGGTTGGGGAGAGAGAATGACGGGGGTTAAAAAACAACTCTACCAAATTTCAAATCAATGAGAGCAAAAACCATACCCACTTGCTCAACTTGGGTTTAAGGAAGAAATGCATGGAATAAAAATTTTAGAGTATAGTCGTGGCATCGCCTACATTAGAGCAAATAGGTATATCTCCCAAACTTTTTTTGTATATTTAATTCTACCAAATTTCATGAGCACTTTGCACTTCTATTGAGAAATTAGAATTTAGAAAATTATATAAATCAGACGAAAACCACCCCCACTTCTTATATCTATAACGCTGATTCACCACAAATCAAATATTTTTCTTATATTTTGTTAAATTATGAAGCGAATTTTATCAAATTTGGGACGAAGGATTTAATTAACATACATACATATCTTTATTTTGCATAGAATTTTTTTTTTGTTCGTATGTTCATCCATACATATGTACATTATACCGTATCACGATTTAAAAAAAGTGGAAAATGTGTCGCTTGGGTTTAAATATACCTTGTGAAAATTTCAAAAATGGGTAACGTTTTTTTCGCCACAGTGTAAAAATAGCTAAATTGGGTTTCCCTCTATAACACTAATTTACGAATATTTGATAAATGAATGCTACCTCATTGAAGAAGGTGATCTTTAGGCCAAACAAGCGTTTTCGAGATATAGACCAAACTCCAGTTTTCGAGGTGTTTTTGCAGTTATTCCAGAATAGCAAATACACCTATCCTTCTATGGACTCCGCTCAAAAGTTAAATTCTCATATAACCTTGGTATAAATTGGAATAGTATTTTTGGAGTTGATGGCGTTTAAAAGGAAAAAAAACAAGGACATTTTCCAAGTTTTTCGAAAATTTCGAACTTTTTGCGAAAATTTCGAACTTTTTTCGAAAATGGATAATTTTTGTTCATTATTTTTAGTTGATAAACTTTTTTATTAAAAGACAAGTTTGTTACCAAAATATAAGGTGTAAAAGCGACTTAAGCGGACAGACATTTTATAGGTTATTACAAATTAAATAAAAGCGGCCAATTTAAATTTTAGCTACATTCACTTTTCATGTTGCAAATCTGAAAACAACTTTTGATTTTACGCTACAATGTGCATTTGATGTTATTTCACATTTTATATGGATTCTGAAAATGGCACCCAAACTTTTCCAACATGTCTAGATTTTGAGATACAGGGTGCTGAATTTTTTTCATAAATTTGCTCCAACATAGGTTGACTTTTTCTCAATATTTTCCAACACTGTTTTACGAGTCGCAATGTTAAGAACTGATTTGAATTTAGCTCATAATTATAAAAATTCTGATATTCATTCGTATAGATTTTCTAAATGTTATAGTTAGTTAGCTATAAAATCAGTAAAAAATCAAAAAAATGGCATAAAATTTTAGACTTAATTTTAATTTCTGAACTAAAAAAAAAAAATAGTCCCACAGCGACCCAAACCTAGTGTAGAATACACTTTTTTATTCAAGCCTCTGCTTAATCTTCGATTTCTATTATGAGGATATATATATTTCACAAATTCATACATGCATGTGTAAAATGTAGGTAAATATTCCTTTAGTTAAAATTATATGTATAATCTGGCATGGAGCATTTTTTTGCAATAATATGTCTCGAATACAGGGTGTTGTTTTTAGAAAACACTTGCATAAAATCTGAATTTGAAATGATAATGCTTTCTATTACCGAAATGAACCTTTCGTTAATACCTTTACAAATAAACACCGCTAAGAAAAAATTTCCCATTTTTTAAATATTCATAAGGTAAATTTTCAAACCCGTGCGGCATATTTTCAACTTTTCTTTATGACGCGGTCTAATGTACATAAATTATTTTATTTTTTGACCCCATTATTTATATTAACAATACCTATTTATACGAACTTGTTTTAGTTTTTGGAAAAAACAGCAATAGTCGTTTAAAAGTTCATTTTCGTCACTCACTCATCATAAATCAAAGGCTTAAGTAACTTTTGTTCCGCAACCTTCACACAGCAACGAATAAAGATACATACAAATGTATTTATATAAAGTTTATAGCAAAAATATGGGTTAAATTATATTTAGCATCAACTTCATTTTCCTGCCCTCATATGTGACTCTAAATTTATTTATAATAAATGTGTGTTTTTAAAATAACTTAAATATTTATTTACGATACTCGAAACCCGCGGCTAATATTGTCTTTGCGCGCACAAATTATGTTTAAAACCCCACACTGACTGTAACGGCTCCAACAGTAAATGGCCAGATGACGCCAAAAACCGGCTATCTGACGATGTATGTACGTACTGAACAGACGACAATCTGGCTAAGCGATCGACTCGCTCGCTCACTGAGTTGGAAGTGACGTCAATTTGTTGAATGATGAGCGACGGCGTTGCGGTTCACTTGCATTGAGTTGGACTTAAAGGGCGTGAATAGATATTAACAAATTTATAGGTGAAAAGATAAGGTGAACTTATTAAAATATTGCGTGTTCTGAGGCATCGATATTGAAATATATTTCAATCGCAAACATATAGCAAATAAAACTACATTTTGGAGATGATAATAACTACATATGTAGTTATACATATGCTTTATGTATGTATGTAAGTTTTGTAAATAAAACGGAAGAAAATAATTAACAGTCGTCTATAAACTACAGTATATCGAGCTATATTGAGACTATTTGCGGACTCGATATTTTTTTCAGCTCTTACTCCGTATTGCAACGCCTATCATATTTTAACCCTTGTGTTAAATGTCAAATTTTCTGACGTTGTCTAGCACCCGGGTGCCCATCAGTATTTGTTTTAATCTTCGTGAAAATTTCCTTTCACGGACTAATATTTGTTGTAAGTATATCTTAAATAAAATAGGTTTTCAAAATTTTTAGGTAAAAATTGTAAAAAGATGCTTAAATCCAAAATTTTCACAGTTTTTAGCATGCAGAAAACTTAAAGAACTAATGATTCAGTTCATTCCTTATACCCGGAATAGAGTGAGACCATCCAGTCCGATTATGCCTTTTTACGCGGTTATCACATTGCTATATTTTTTTTTTTTTGCTTTTTTTGATAAATAGTAATTTTTTCTGTATAATTTATAGAGCTTGAGGCCAGGTTTTTATTAGGGATTAATGGTAGAAGTGATAGCTGCTATTTCGGAGATCACCACATTTCCTCGTCAGACTTCATTCTTTCTAGACTTTACCTGGCTTTGAACCATGGTACACGGAGTTGCTAGGCGAGGACGCAACCACTCAGCCACGCTAACCGTGTGAATTTTTCTACCTCTCAATTACCCAATTACCCAAGTTATTTTATTTAAAATAATTAACGACGATACGAAAAATGGTACAAAATTATCACTACTCGATTTATGTATATAGTTTCACACTAAGTTTGTGTTTCCTAATTATCTTCATACATTTAACAAATTGGTATTTTCATCTAAATCGGTTCATAATTGGGATTTTTCTAAATATCTCTAGAACCGACCTCAGAGCCGCTGAGAGGTATGAGTGGTATCAAAGATTTTTGACTTCGATTTCATAGATACTTATGTATATTTCTGCAAACACGTTCTGTACAAAATCAAAAGTCGAGCAAAACGGTGCGAAGACGAAATGACGAATATCGTCGATGCAATGCAATGAAAGAAACTACACTAAAGCCTTTATATGACTATAAGGTATTATATGTAGAGTCAGACGTGAAATTAAAATACACAATGAAGACGGGGAAACTGCGTTAGCCTTAGATGCGTTGAACTCAGCCATGGGGGGAAAAGTGCTGTACAAAATTTTCCAAATTCCGGTAACTTTCTCCCATAGATGAGGTCGACACATTTAACCCCAATCTGAATTCTTTCCGAGTTTTCATCGTGTCTATAAGGAATATGAAGGGTTCGTTGGTACCTAAGAAAGTGATCTTTAAAAATATATAGAGTCGAGGAACTCATATTCATAAAAATACTGAACCGATTAGCTTAGCATGGATTATATGAAAAGTCCGTTTCGTATATTTGTGAATACATAAATGTAATATTGTTGGCATAAATACGACTGAAAACAATTTTCTCACCTAACAATATTTCACAATTCAGTGTCCTAAATACATACATATGTATATTATATGTGATCTCTACCGTTAACTTCTTTGTGATCACTACCTTCATCTTTAAAAGGTGCTCGAGAGAAAGAGGTCCTCCCATTTTGTGACTGGCCTATCGTGTGTTAATGTAAAGGCGATCGATGCTGGTACGGATAATAAATTATATCAGACGGAAGTGAATACATCCCGACTTTGTTGCTCTCATCCAGGAGATATTGGAATATAAATGAAACATTGAATGCTTGTATATAACCAACAAAATAGCCACTATTTTTAGACTAATTTCGTACTAATCCATTTTCTTTTTCTTGTAATGATTAACCATCCTCTACTCTTTGCGTCGAAAACGACGCTTAAGGTATACTCTTATTCAGTTTTGTGTTAATACCGACCTCACCAAATTAAAAAAGAAATTCTTGCTTTGTTGAAGTCATTGGGTTTATTATTGTGAAAAAGAGGAACTATTTTTATGGCATTTTATTTAAAATGTTAGCTTCCCTAATGCGTCGTTTTCGGCACATACGAGAAAGCGTGTGTTTTTATGACGGACAAACTACTTTACGTAGATAGTTTTTGCGAGTAACGAAGTAATTTGTGAATTACTAATTAAATGCAGGTATTTTTTACCATAAAAAAAAATCTATCCGAAGAAGTGCTCTATTATTTCTCAAATGAATTGCTCTCTTCTAAACGGAAAGTAACGCATACAATTTCTCTCTTCTCAGTGTTAGAAGTAACACGACCAAGAGCTTCTATAAGCTGGTTCGACGAAAGGGACGGCGTTTGGGTTTTGACTCTCTTCGGGCGAAGGGATTTCGATTTTAGTGTGTGGTTTGATTTTAACTACCGAAAATGTTCAGGGAGAGTAGGCAACGTAAGTTTCTTTTTAAGAAGCAAATGAAATTGATATGTTTTTGTTTTAGTTACAGTCAGTGCGGCAATTTTGGCCTTTCCGAAGCTAGATTTAGCCCGTTAGTTTTTCCTTTAACTGCGAAATTTTGACTTAGCTGTCTTCCTTTAGCTCTCTTTAAAATTAACTGTAACTAATACTATGTTCACACGAGACATAATTTGATAAATTTTGTGAGCTGTTCATCTAAACTTAAAGGGATTTACTCTGAATTATCGCGCTAATAATTTTATCGGCAACTTATCGAAATCTGACAGGCAAACGAAAACAGAAAATTAACAAAGAATAAGTAATAAATAATGAGTAAAATTGTAGCCAATTGAAGAATAAGTGGCATAAATGCAATATAGCGGCAGGTGAGCTAAAAACGAATTAAAAAGTGAGAGTGACCCATCCCTTATTTGAAGTGTAAATAATTTCGTTGTGGCAAACTCATACATATTACACTAGTTTACAAATATTTGATAAATGAGTGGTACCTCATTGAAAAAGTTTCTCAAAGACAAATTTTGGGTCGTGTTCATTTTTATTTTATTTGTAAAACAAAAATAATTCAAAATGTTTTGTTGAAAGAGAATTTCAAAAGTTGTTACAAATTAAATATAAGAAGCCAGTGTAATTTTTGCTACATTTACTTTTCCAATTGAAAAATTTTTATTTCACGGTGCAAATGGCATCCATTGCGTCTAGATTTTGTGATACAGGGTGTTGAAGTTTTTGCATCGGTTTGCCCCAAAATAGATTGACATTATTTTCCGATACTTTTTTTTCAATCGCAATTCCCAAAAACTGATCTGAGTTTAGCATAATATTGCAAATTTTGGTATCCAAAACGCGCACATTCTTATCGATTTTCTAACTGTTAGAATCAGTTTTACGCCAAAACATGGCTAAAGAATTGAAAAAATGTCATACGTTTTCGAGTTAGCTATGTATATATAAAAAAAAAAAAATATTTATAACGGAATGTGTCGTGCGAACAGGGGGTAATTTGCAAATTACTTAGCACATTATGTTTTTCTATATTTTTTTACTCGTTCTGCGACTTTCCCGCATTTGCAAAATATAGAAAAAATATATTTTTTTGTTTAGCTAGAACGGAAACAGTAAAGCTCATGCCATTGCGTCGCATTTTTTTTTTAAACCAATTTGTACGAGTAATAGTAGCAGTATTTTCGTACGCATAATTCTCATTTCTTAAGACTGCCCCACTTCTTTTTTTACGTCGCACATTTTGAAAACAATTAAAGTGACAACCAAATTCAACCTGCAATGACTACGAAGAAATTTGTTTGTCTAAATAAATAAATAGAACAGTACGCTGTCAGATCGTCGCCCATCGGCATTTTCGTCATCAGTGGATAAACCGATCAGTTTTTGCATACGCACTTAAAAAAAAGAAAAACAAAATGAATTGGGTAAAAAACTTTTGGTGTTTACCATTAACGACAAACGTGTGACATTACTGTTGTGCCGTTTAGCTGATGGATTTGGCTGAGTAATTGATTTGGTTGCCTACACAACACGTTTCAGTTGAATGGAATTGGTTTATGAGTCTAGCGTGGATTATGGCGGCTTATTCAGCTGGTGCTTCTTTGTATTTTGTTTGGCTTTTGTTTTTTGTTTCTGTTTTTTGAATGCATATATAAATATTTAGTCATTTGTTTTTGCATTTCTTCTTCTGATCGGCTTTCGTATCAAATGAGCGCATTTATTCATCATATGTTTTTTTTTATTCCCTGCCCTTTTCGTTTGAGTTTTGTGATAACTTCTTATAAATCTAACAAAGACACTATCAGCGCTTCAAAACTAATTTACTCTGCTCACTATTAATTACCTACTTTGATATTAGCATATCGCATTTTCGTTTTGTTTACATATATACAATATGTAAATATATCTGTAAATGAGTTGAATATTCGCTTCAGCGAGAACTTTGGACTTTCTGCGACGTATGTAGAAATTGTGCCGCCCGGTTTCAAACTAGAAATATGTAGTGCTAGTACACGGTGTACTGAATACTGAAGGTGACGCCTTTAGAAGTACCGCTACTTTGGTTTTGCCGGGTTTGACAATTCTCAACTTCAACTAGACAAAGCTTTTTTCACAAATTAAGAAAAAGAGACACTTTTTTTAGTATTTTGCGAATTTATTTATTAAATGTCTGCCTATAAATTCATACTTTTACACTTTAGAACAATTAGAACACGTTTTTCAATGAAATATTGGAAGTTGTTCAATTCACTCTCTCCCGTATTCTTGTTTACTAAAGGCGAGATCTGTCATTTCACCGCGGGAAGGCGCAATCTTGTATTCTATCATTCTTGGTGCTAGTACGTATGCGAAGTGCAATGATTAATCGGAAACTGTTTAATGGTCAATAGTAGTTATGTGAATTCCGTGAAAATGTTTGCGAGTAGGGTACAGTGAAGCAATTAATTCGAAAAAAAAAAAATTTATTCGGTAAACAATTTGATGGCATTTATAATTATTTCACACAAATACTAATCGTGGCGGTTAATGATCGATATATTTTTGAGTACTTAGAAACTCTCGAACCTAATTTGAATTCAACCTAATTCATCCCTGGAGAGACCGCGGATTTGGTCACTCATTAGCTCTGTATGCAGTCGCGGAGAAACTTCGATTGCAGAACTAAATCCCCATTATACAATGGATGTTTCGACAACAAGTTCTCAGCACGCATTCTACAAAGTTGTGAATGAAGATGGCTCCAAGCTGGATGGCTGGACTGGTTGTGGAATTCACTCGAACGAAGTCTCACTAAACCCAAGCCTGCGTCTATCCGACCACGGTAGTGTCTTTCAGGCTAAACTGACGGCAATTGCGAAAACCTATCAATAGCGAATATGCGACACATTACATTCTATTCTGGCAGCCAAGCTAAAATTAAATCGTTAAATTCTAGTAGTATCGCCTCCAAGGTCGCTAAACGAGCTTCCTCAGAAATTCATCACGTGCGTAGTCTGAGCCCTTGGTCACAGGGATATCTACGGAAACTACGCCACATTTGAACTGGTTAGAAAGAGGAAACGTAGCCCAACAGACGAGAATCCCCCTATTTTCAAGAAAGCACAGATACTAGATTGCCCACAGAACCCTCCTGTCGGATCGTCGAACAAATCTGACCTAGAATCGACTTTAAAAGGTTTAGGTCAGAAGTCAATACCAACTGCTAGTCCGTAAGTTCAGTAATCGGCATTATAAATAGGTCCTGTCTGATAGGGCTGCATGGTAGGTACCAAGGATTTTAGCCGTAGCTGCAGAGGCGAAGAAGTAGTGAAAAATTTAGAGCAGTACTTCTATCACTGCACTCGCGAAACCACGTCGTAACACGTAATATGACAAAATGGGCAGGGTAATAAAGGAGCTCCACCTTTCTGTGGCATCACAATTTGACCAAGCGACCTTAGCCTCTTCGTAAGAACTTTGGAGCGGTAGTCACCTCAACTTAACCTAACCTACAAAACATGCACATAAATACCTAAAAAAAACTTGTTTTTGTTGTTTTTTTTCGAAAGTGTATGAGAATTTCCGTCACTCCTTATCAAACAGAATTTTAGGCGGCGCGATAATCAATGCATTGTTAAATTCTGCATTTATAATCCAAAATGACTTGCTGTAAATATTGATCGTTTTGGTTTTTAAAAATGTAACGCTACATACATCAATAACTCAACTATGTTGTCACCTATCAGGATTTTTCTATACCTAAAACAAAGTGAGGCATATGCAGAATCAGAAATCAAAATTTCAAATATAGGTACAGTCGTCCTCGAGTTTTGAGAACAGTAAAAGAATGGTTTTTAAATTTGGAATAAATTTGTATAAAATCTACACTATAGATAATAACTGATTGAATGTTCACTTGACTGGTGTAAACTTGTAAGATTGTTCGTTTAAGTCAGTAACTTTACATAATATTAAAGGATATTTATATACTAGAATAGTCCAA
The DNA here is from genome assembly GCA_951828415.1 of Anomoia purmunda. Lineage (NCBI taxonomy): Eukaryota > Metazoa > Arthropoda > Insecta > Diptera > Tephritidae > Anomoia > Anomoia purmunda. The sequence goes on from OX639993.1 coordinate 25,781,452, forward strand.
ACTTGGAGACTAGGTTAAGTAAAATAGGTTTGTTTACGTTCTTGGGTGGTATGTTCCAGATTTCGGATGGAGATGATAGTCGATCTCCAAGGTGTGTGTGGATCTAAGAGTCATAGCAGGTGGGCAATCAGACAATACATGCTCTGACGTTTCGTCAGCCAACCCACAAAACCTACAGCCCACTTATTTAGCTAACAGTGCAATTCTTGGGTGTTCCACAGAAAGACTCTGGACCAAGTAGACGTCGTTGAGCCCCAAGTTTTGCGAGACTTTCAGAATTTTCGTTGCCTTTAAGACCCTCATGCCCCGAAACCTACTGCGATGTTACTATGTAGCGGATGGTTCAGTTTTGCAGTCATCCACGTATCTCGATCCTGACTGTCTGACTTATTATGAATTCTGGCCCGATTTGTCCTTCTGCGAAGGCGTTCGCGAACACAGAGTTCAATTGCGTGAACCTCCGTTTGGAAGATGGATGGGTTGGTGCCCATTGGCAGAGTTGAGTTTGAGTTTTTTATCCAAAGTTACTTACTTACTTAACTGGCCGCTTAAGCGATTTTGGCCGAACCTCTCTTACAATTTGTGGTGTGCGTCAAATTGTTTACACCAACTCCGAACGGCGAATGTTTTCTTTTTGTGAAAAGTTTTTTCATTACAAAAATACACTGGGAGATTTGCCTTTGCCTGCCGAGGGGCGATCGCTATTAGAAAAAAAGTTTTTTTTTTAAATAATTTTTGATGTAACTTGCCCGGTTAGGATTCGAACCCTGGCCTCAACGAATGAAGCACGCACACTCGGCTATGGCGATCCAGAGTTACCCCTAGATATTACACCTACTTTGAAAACTCAATTTCAGTGTTTTCGGCATCACCTTTATTTCTGTACATCGAATGGTATTCAGACTCATTATTTATACAAAAAAAAAATAAGTACCGGAATTAAAATTGTATTCCCCAAACAAACATGGCAACAGTGCTTCGACATAAAAATTTGAAACATTTGAGGAGCATCGAAGTTTCCGATTAATTCTAATTACACTAACACACAACATAATGACATAAAACCAAAGAGCTTAGCTTAATTGTACAACAGCAATGAACATGAATATTCGGCAGGTACATATATTTCATGAAAAATTAGTTAGCTTGCGGAACTTGCTTCGATACAGGTTATCCTATAAATCTCAGATTTAATAGCGTCGAGACAGACGACTTAAATTCATTTTTATTATTCAACTAATTTTGCGCTAATTTGTGAGTATTATGTTTTCTTTTTCTGCAGTTTGAAATGACACAAATTATAAGTAAGTATTCGTGTATGTATATAATAGTTTTCGAAGCAAGAGAGCAAACCTGTTGATTTTTTTTAATTGAAACAATCAACTAATATCCATAGTCAAATTTTCGAAAGTCAACATTCGTTTTTTTATTTTTATTATTTTGTGAAGAAATTCTTTACTGTCATTAGATTGAAAGAAATTGTAACTGAGATCTGTTTATTTCTTTGGCGGCAAGTAATTGATTTTATTCTGCAACTAGATTTACTTTACTTCAAATCAAATTTCAATAAAAAGAAATTTTCAATCGCTTGAAAAAGAAATGAAATTTTTAATTACATATTGCCAAATATTTTATATCAAAGTACAAAAAGGTAAATCAGTGCAAATTAGGATGCTTATGCTTGGTTTTCATTTGGTCAACTATTTGACGACAAAATATGACACGAAATGCCAACGTGTTACAAAATTTTAAATTTTCATTAACATGAAATCAAAGTCAAAGTATTGCCATTAAATATACATATGTACTTATAAGTCTTATAAAAATACTGAACAATATAAATCACGATAATACGATTTTTTTAATTAACATTCGAAACTACATGATACCTCTAATAGAATTTCATTACATTTGCGGTTAACACTTGCTTTGATTACAAATAAAATATGATACATTTCCAATAATTATGATGAGCTTCCAGTGATTTATCTAAATTTTTATAATATCTAGTATCATTAAATTTTAGTTCAAATAATATTGGAATAAAGTCTAGTTGTTGTTTTACTGAAACTTAAAGCTAATAGATTCTTAGGTCAAAACAAAATTTTATATAACTAATAATGAAATAAAGTGGGCCTTGAAGTTAGTAGCTGCTATGCGCCATAACTTTTAATTGGCTATTTGTCAAATGAAGCTGCAATTAGTTTTAAAAACCAATTTCTAATGACTATGAATAAGCGTCAGTTATTTTAAATATGGGTATTAAATCGTTTGAAATATCAAGTTAATGAAACTTATTAATAGCTTATATTTTTTTATTATTTTCTAACAAATTTGTGTCAATCCAACAGTTCGCGAACCATGATTGGAATCGAGTATTTTTGATGTGAAATTTAAAATTTTCCATTTCCCGGATGTTTTTGAATGTCTATAGTTAATATAAGTTATTACAAAATTAAGTATTTGGCAATACTTTAAATAATAAAACAAATTTGAATTTTGGAGTTTAAAGAATCGAAAAGTTTTAAGATAATTTAGAACTTTGAAATTTTTAAAATCGAAACATAAATTTGTTTATAAACTCTTTTTATCAGAGTGCTGCATAGTTTCCCAATTTAAAATTAGTAATTATTATTAACGGACGAAAATATCCCAATAAGGATAGCAATGTAAAGTAATTTAAAAGGACTTGAATGAAAAACGATTTTCTGATAGCGAGAAAATGTTGAAAACGTTTTATACCCATTATGAACCCGTAACTTAACCCTTAATAATTTATCGGGTGAAATAGGAACTGAAAGCAAAGACGAGGTAAACATCACTTATATTTAAATATCATATTATTACTATTATATTTGAGCGAAAAAATAAAAATGCCACAGCAACTATTAGATTGGGTTAGGTCAGAGCGGCTGCAACGATGCGCACGTAGGCTGGCAAAGCCCGTTGTGATACCGCTGGCGGGGCCATTACATTTTCCTCCTATTTTATTAAATTATAACAAGTTATATGAAATATGAAAAAATTGATGACAAACTGTTCGCTATGTTATGCTAGGATAAAGTTTATAAATAGATTTTCAAAAGGGTTGCCACCTGTTTGTAAAGTCGAATTTAATAAAATTATCAAACGATTCGTTTGGTAGCTATACATTTAAGAAGGTTGCCACTTGCTTGAAAATTCGAATTTAATTTAGACATGCACAAGTTATATATGATATCTAGTAAAATGTGGGTGTCAAACCAGTTTTTTCGCATAGAATAAAGTTTATAGATAGATTTTCAAAAGGGTTGCCACCTTTTTGGAAATAAAAATTTAATTTAATTATACACAAAGATATAAAATATTAAAATAGGAGTGTAAGCCTGTTTGTGTCGGCGAGGACCAAATGCATGCCTATATTTTTGAGAAGGTTGCCATCTGTTATTTGTGAAAGAAGCCGAAATTTGTTTTCTAGTTACATATGTAAACAGTAATAATAAATAAATAAAAATATACAGAACGACGTCTGCAGGGTTTACAAATATATATATTTTGTAAACAAAAATTCCGATAGGTGACGCTGGGCTCGATACATTTCTAAACCCCGTATTTATAGTCCGATTTCATTGTAATTCAAAACATATATTAGCAATATAAATAGAAACGTGTTGGTTGAAAATTGGACCAATAGGTGGCGCAATTTCAGAACATGTAGGATATAGCGAAGAGCGTGGGATCAGCTAGTAAAATATAATGTATTTCACATTATAAAACATTTTTAGTCAAAAGTAGAAATAGTTATCATTATGAAATTCCAAAACTAAAATTGTTTCTCATTCTTGACTTGAGAGCTACCGACAACTGGCAAACTCAAACTGGAACAGCTCAAGATGAACTCGAGCTTCAAATTTTACGCAATTTCTACGCTCACAAAAAAAGTGCGCCATTCTGGGATTGAAATGCTTTGAATTGCTCACATGAGCACACATGTGTGCGCCGTCTCACATTTCTAGTTACAAAATCACATTTTGCTTACGAAAGTATTTATGAATTTTTATTTTACACTATTTTACAATATTTTCCCATTTATATACAACACAATTTAATTGTTTACTTATTAAAATGGTCACGTTGTATTCTATTCGTAACGTAAAGTTTTCTTTGTGATTATCAGAAATTGGTATTTACACTGCCATCCGCCCTTATTTGAGAAGCTAAGTAATTTTCAGTTTTATATAACATAAGAACTCTACATGCGATCTTACTACTCCTATCAGCGATGCTGAGCATGTGCACTGTCGTTTGGCAACAACATAAAAATACAAAGTAAGTGAGTAGGTAATTGGGTAGCTCGTTAAGTTACAGCGCCTATGCCATAAACACGATCCTAGTATTATTTATGAAGTCTACGAGTCAGTCGGCGGGTATTCACATGACATTTGGAGGAGCAGGCCAACCGGTTTGTAGGCACACCATTTGGGCGTGTTTTTTTTCGTGCGAAGTTTGATAAACAAAAAGCTTTGCATTTAATTTTATGTAGTTGATTTACTTTCAGTTTATTGACATTTTATCCGAAGCGCTGTATAACAATATGGAAATTTACGAAACATCTTACTCATTTGCATCCTATTATCGATTATAATTTTAATATAAACAATACATTTTTTCTATACGGAAATCTAGTTGATAAAGTTGTTTTAAGCTTGATTTTGCAAAGAAAAGTATAAATTATCTACGCTAGACGCCGGAAATATGTTCAATACAATATTCCTATTAAAATATACATATACACATATATACATATGTACTCAGACAATCTATATTATGGAAATTTTGGAAATACAACTTTTTGACGAATGTTCTAGTAAAAAAATTTTTGTTTAGTCTCGTGACTAGAATTTTGGGGTGTTTTTTCATAACAATAGGTATTCAACATTTATAAATAACAAATATTTTTGAAATTAATGGAATATTGAAATTGAATATTTAATTTTTGTTTTCGGCAAAGTAGTTTTTCTGTGGTTTAACAAAACAACTTATTTCATTTTATCACTATTTTATTTGTATTTTTAGTTATACCATGTCCACACGTTAATGAAAACAAGTTATTTTCTAGAAATATTTTTCAATATTAAGCAAAATCGGAAAACAGGAAGCATTCTTTTTCACTAACTGGTTTTCGATAACATTTCTCTATTTATTTAGCTTTTTTTACTCTAATGCAATCCGGTAACTGAAATGCTCCCAGCAACAGTACCATTGAAATATCTAAATTTCTTTGATTTTTTTTGGCTATATTATTATTTGATGCTGGATTTTAAAAACGAATTTTACATTTATAATTATCATTTTTAAGTTATAACGGTATAACTATTATTTGGAAACATTTCACAGTAATTACGTGTGCGAAAAAAATCTTTAAATGCGGAGCTATTTATAGAGCATTGTGGCGCTTGGTCGCTATCATTTGGAAACCAGTCCCGAAAAGGTTCCACGCTGGTCCCGAAATTGTAAGAAACTAGCACCGAAATGATCTAAAAATAGTTCGGTATTTCAAGATTTGAGAAATTGCTTCTCGCTTATAATTAGTATGTAATATAGGTCTCAAAATAAAAGCCTTTTGAATATTAAAAAAAATTATCACTCATAATTTCTATACTGTGTGAAAATTTGAAAGTGTACCCGCGTTGATCCTTACTTTTAGAAAGTTGTCAGAGGATTCAAATGTTCCAGAAAATTATTCTTTGAAAAAATTGATGTTAATGAAAAATAATAAAATGACAAAACGATGACATTTCGTGTCATATTTTTTCATCAAAAACGGAAACGAAAAATTACCGATCGTTTGTGCGATATCGTCTTCTCGGCTTCGAAACAGGTTAAAGTGCAAAGTACTGCCGCTTTGAAATTTGTTATTGCACGATACCAAATTCACTATCATTTGTAAACGAAATACAAAAATATTTGTATTTTTGTTAATGAAAATAAACATTCTGCAGAAACTTGATGCCGATGAGTGATTCTGGATTCTCCATACCTTTGTTACTGCTCGAAAAAATAATCTCTTCTAAAGTTCGAAATCAATTTAAATTAAATAACCGGGGGAAGTGAAACAAGGTAAGCGGCGAGAAGTACAACGCCTGCTGGGATCTACTAGCCTTTTGGCATATCTATGTTTTTTATAATGTACCCATGTTTTCTCTACCAAATTTTTATTTTTTTTATTTTAAATAAAACCATTGTATTTTTAGAAAACCTATACGAATCAAAGTTTTAAGCCTCGTGCAAAATTTAAAGAGACCCTATATATTTACATAAAAAATTTCAAAATTTTTGAGTACGCAGTTTTATAGAGCATTTAATTTTAATAATTGTTTTTTGTTATGGTCATGTATATTTTCTATATAACATCCACATTAGGGTGGGCCAATTGAAAACGTTCAAAGCATCATCATATTTGAATTATTTTAATTAATTTAATTATTGAATTTTTTTGTTTCAATTGAATTGCACTAAATCGACTTTTTAATATTTTTGAAAATCACTGCCAAAAAAAATTTCGCGGAGTCGAATTTCATTTTAGAAATATGGTTGCTGGGGAAAAATATGTGGTTCGCGTCATGGTACCAAAATCGCGATGATGCTTTGAACTTTGTTTTAGCGCCATACAATTTGAACCACCCTAATCCACATGCATGTAAATATTTTACACGAAAGGAAATGTACAAAACCGTAAGGCACAATTTTTTTAAGTCGGCAGAAACTCATGGTTTTTAAAAATTATATTTTTTTTTCTAAAATTAAATCAGCTATAAAACTGCGTCTTTAAAAAATTTCCAACAATTTCGAATTAAAAATTTTTACATCTTTGTTTTTTTTTTTTAATTTTTAAATTTACAAATTTTGCAAAAAGTTTGAAATTTTGACTCATGTAGTTTATGTGGTAATTAAAATTAACAATAAAAACTTGGCACACACACCATTGCAAATATTCAAAAAAAAAATACCACTGTGCCAAAAACTTTTTGATTAAATTTAAATAAACGCATTTATTTAATTTATTTTTTATTTTGTATAAGTTTTGGCGATTGCTTTGAATTCCTTCGACTTCTCTTCTCAACTCTAAAATACTGATAAATGTCACTGGTGGCTAGTTAGAATAACTCGAATTGGATGCTCGGATCAAGTATTTAAATTATAATTTTTATTCTTACACTCAAAGAAAAAATGATATGGTTTAAAGCAAAACAGCTGTGAAAAAAAAGTAAATTGTAAATAAATTGGCGCTATAAAAATATTTACTACCTTTGGAGAAAACACATTTTATTTTATATAGACTTTTATTAATAGAAAGAATGCGTTACTCAATCGGTAGAAAATATCGTAATTTAAAGAAAAAGTTACGACATCAAAATAAAAAATTCTTGCTTTAGGTTGTATTTTTTAAGTGTACATAATATACATATGTATAATGTTAAATTAAAGACCTGCATTTTTTAAATCACAGGTTTGCATGTTTTGTGACCTTCACCAGCGTTTGAATTATTTTTCTATAGTGCTTTTAAATATGTACATATTATTGAGAATTATAAAGTTTTTAAAATATATATTTCATTGCTACTTTTTTATTGGTAAATTTAGTTTGACTTAAAAGATATCTACACTTATTTCATAAATAATGCTGCTTATTTATTTTCTATATATTAATGATGTGTATTAAAAATCAATTATCGTTCCATGGCACGTGCGGCTTATTAAAAAAAAATCAACAACAACAAACATATCCAACCAATAATGTGGCAACTTAAGCCAAGTTAATGCTCCTCAAATGGAAATAAAATAAACTTCTTTCAAAAAAAAAAAAAAAAAAAACTCAATTTCTTATGGAATCACGCGAGGCGACATAAATGGGTAAATTTTCCGCTGTTAAATTAGCCGCAATTTCTAATGAGCTTAAATAGTTAATTTAGTCATGTGAAATTGGGGGAAAAATGTTATATCGGGTGTTTTTTTTACAGGTTTGTTTTTCGAATAGAGATAAAACTGGCATTTTGTGGTCAAATCTGGCAACTCTAATGTCATTTATGTTCAGTTTGGTTTGCCATTTCATCATGAACAGGTTGACAAAAGAACAACGCTTGCAAATCGTGCAAATTTATTTCGAAAATAATGGTTCAGTTCGCGAAGTTTACCGCGAGCTCCGTCAATTTTATGGTCGACATAATCGTCCATCAGAGCAATTAATTCGGTTAACCATGGATCGTTTTCGCACTACGTTTACTCTATGTGATAATACGCATCCGCAGAGACGTCGAACAGTGCGCACCGAAGAAACAATTGCCGCTGTAGAGCAAAGTGTTGAAGAGGGCCCGAATGAATCGATTCGCCACCGTGCACAGAAATTGGAGCTTTGTCCATCAACTTTATGGAAGATTTTGCGCAAAGATCTTGGCTTGCGACCTTACAAGATCCAGCTTGTGCAAGAATTAAAGCCGCGAGACCATGCAATGCGTCGTGATTTTGGTGTATGGGCCGAAAATGAGATTGATCTCGATGCTGATTTTCATCGCAAAATTTTGTTCAGTGATGAGGCTCATTTTTGGTTGAATGGCTACGTCAACAAGCAAAATTGCCGCATTTGGAGTGAAGAGAATCCACATGAGACCCTTGAAACGCCATTACACCCACAAAAACTGACTGTTTGGTGTGCTCTATAGGCTGGTGGAGTCATTGGGCCATACTTCTTCCGCAATAATGCTGGAGAGGCAGTTACCGTTAATGGAGACCGGTATAGAGCCATGATAACCGACTATTTTGTTCCCGAATTGGATGGCATGAATGTGGATGAGTTGTGGTTCCAACAAGACGGCGCTACATGCCACACAGCGCACGTCACAATCGATTTATTGAAGGAAACATTCGATGAGCGCATAATTTCGCGGAATGGACCTGTAAATTGACCACCAAGATCGTGTGATTTGACACCATTGGATTATTTTCTTTGGGGATATGTGAAGTCGCTCGTATACGCCAACAAACCAGAAACGTTAGGGGAATTGGAAGCCAACATTCGTGGCGTTATTGCCGACATACGGCCCCATATGCTCGAAAAAGTGGTTGAAAATTGGACCTGTAGAATTGGCTTTATTCGAGCCAGCCGCGGCGGCCACATGCCCGAAATCATATTTAAACATTAATGGCATAAAATTATCCTTCCAATAAAGCCAAATTGATGGACCTTAAAACGATTTTCTTGTGTTTTATTTCAATTCGAAGTTCTATACCCCTAAAAAAAACACCCGATACATTTTATTGAAAAAATGTGATACCGCTTTCAAATAGAGCTATACTTTTAGTTGCTTATCTAAAAAAAAATGTGAATAAGAATATGCTTGGAATTCAGATAGGCCGGAAATCTGAAATCGGTTTGCCAAGCGCTCAGCTATAGTTAGTTGCCCGTTGTATTTAAAGAATACGCTAAGTTATAAAAAAAAAATTATATTTCATAACAATTGTTAAGTAATCAAAAAGCGCAAAAATTATAAACGCCATAAAATATAATTTAAGTAAACATAAAAATTATATTCTTTTGAAATGTTTTCCTGGTATCGCTATAAAGTTTCATAAGTATTAAATGCAATTAGTAAATACATTAAATTAAAAAATGCAAATCTTTATTTTTGTCTCAATTGTATTGGACTGGCTTGGATAGAGAATACGAGTATTGGCTTTAAGTTTTTTCACAATTTGTTTGTTTTTTTTTTGCATATAAAAAGTCAAACCTGAAAATTTTATTAGCTAAACATAAATTTCTAAATACATATATTAGACATTTCTTAACCTAAGCCAAAACTTCTACTTAAGGTGACCATTGGTCTTGTATTATAGAGAACAATTTCTCTATTAAATAATTATTTTAAACGGCAGTCAAAATGTTCTTCATTTGACAGCACTTGGTATTCGATGATTCAATAATACAAATACAACATTTACAAAAAGAAATGCAATGCCTTCTAAAGCAATCACTTATCAAATGAAATCAAATACAAGTTTATTCAAATAAAAAATTTGTTACATTTGGTGAATACAATAAATAAGATACTATAGAGATTAGAGAGAGTATTCTCTTTTCAACTAAATTATAAATGTTTAACACACATATATACATACAGGATTTTGATTACGATAGCTATTTACAAGAAAAATTTAAAACAAAAAAAACCTTTAGGACATTTTAATCTTATTTACTAATTACTTACAACAAAAACTAAATACTAGTGCTTATTAAGGCAAACAAATTTTAATGATATCATTATCGGAATGTGTTGATTTTGAGAAGAAATTAAATGTATACTTGGATACGCAATTTATGAAGTTTAATTGTGGAATGATGATAAAGTAGATTGTAACACAGTTTAAGCAGTTTATTTTGTGCAATTTGAATTTTGTTGATATGGCATTTGGCACAGTCACACCACAGAGGAGAGGCATATAGAACGATTGGCAGAAGAATAGTCTTGATCAAGATCCTCTTATTTGGAATAGATAGATCAGATTTACGATTTATTAAAGCATAAATAAGTTTAGTACAATTATTAAGTTTAGTTATGGACATATTAACGTGGTATTGAAACGTGATCTTGGTATCCAGATGTACGCCCAGATATTTGGCAGTGGGAACCCATTCGATTTCACTGTAGCAAAGTTTGAGAGGACCAGAGGGTAGATTAGTTCTTAGCCTTTTCCGCGTGAAAAAGATTGCATTAGTTTTAGCTATGTTGATTTTAATTTTCCATTTTTCGAAATATTTGACTAATTTAAGAACAGCATTTACTAGGTTAGTCTCAATCTCAGTAGGGCAGGGGCTGGAAGTGAAAACGGAAGTGTCACCAGCGAAGAGTGGCAGTGTTGGGGTGTGGGAATATCATAAGTGAATTTGTTAAATAAAATAGGGCCAAGGACAGAACCTTGGAGAACACCTGCAGGAATAGGACTATTGCAAGAATTAATACCATGAATGGATACGAACATTGTGCGATCAGTTAGAAAAGTATGGATTATTTTTATGAGATAAAGCGGTAAATTAATTTGAACGAATTTATAAATCAAGCCATCGTGCCACACCTTATCAAATGCAGCCTGAACATCTAGTAAAACCTGTGCTCTGTGAATGATTTCTTTACAAAGTTTTTTATTCTAACCAGGGGATGACAGCAGTTGTGTCCTGAGCGCAAACCAAATTGCATATCCTGTAATGTATGATTGTCTTCAAGATGGATTATTAGCTTCGACTTAATAATTTTTTCAAATATTTTTGAAAAAGCGTTAAGTAAACTAATGGTTCGATAACTGTTTGGGCTGTTAATAGGCTTACCAGGTTTGAGCAGAGCAATGACTTTTGCAGATTTCCAATAATTTGGAAAGTAGCCAAGTCGAAGACAGCAATTTAAGACATAATTAAGAAACGAGATGGTTTTTCTAGGAAAAAATTTTAGACATGCATTTGAAATTTTGTCAGGACCAGGACTTTTGGAAATTTTAAGAGATTTTATTAAGTCTGCGACATCATCTGCATTTAACATAGATGGGTTGATAGCAATCACTTATAAATGATACGCCTTTTGCGCAAATTTCTTCCTGAATTTTTACTTATGGATTTTGCCATAAAAATAAAAGGGTGTCGTAAGTGTCTGAAAAAATGTGTTTCTGAATTTTATGTTTTCTTATTTCATGGGGAAAACTCAAATATTGTATAGCTTAAAAATTTTAATATTTTACAACAATTAAATATTACACAAAAGTGTCATTGAAAATTAATTAGTCTTATTATTTAATTTGCTAGATTGACTAGCTGCATTATATTTTCTTTCTAAATTCCACATTATTTAGCAATTAATACCTAACTTATGTTTAACTACAATTTTCTTAAAAATGTATTAGGTAATTTTTCCTCCAATATATTTCGAAAACCACATTATATGTACATATATCATTCTGTCTTTCCTATGCTACGCTTTTCGCTTGTTTGGCTTCTCCTTTCTGTTACCTTTATAAGGCACCTCAGCGATGCTCCTTAATATTCCCCTTCACGACAGTGATTTAATGAGGAAGCCATTAAACTCCTGCTCCTCCCCTATGATTACGTCAATTTAAATTTAAAATTGAAATTTTTTTGTAAGCCTAAAAAGAAAATATTTTATTACCCAATTTATTTGAATATACAACTAACTACAGCTGAACCTTTTTTAACGCGGTTAACGGGGACCAAAACATTTTCGTGTAAAAATAAACAAACAAAAATTTAATGCAAATGAGTCTATGGTATACGATTTCTACAAAACACTGGATAAAAATAAAATTCGTGTAAACTAAAAACTCATTTGCATAGGAAACTTCTAATTTATTCGAACTCAATATGTATGCCGATCTCTTCAAAAATACAAAGGATACTTTAAATAAAACAAGATAAACCAAAACGTATGTTTATTAAATGCACAACAACAAAAAATATTTTTATTCAGTAAAACAACAATGCATAGCTACCTATATATGTACATACATATATAATTGCTTAAAAATTAGATCCAAATGCTATATAAGGGAAAATTAGAAGAAAAATCCGCGCAAAAAAGGTAAACAGAGTACAAACAAATACTGGGAGATGTTTAAAAATACCGCGTAAAAGGAGGATCAGGCATAAGTACTTGAATCCATAAATAACTTCAATAAAACGAATATCAATTCCCTAACAATGAAAGGCATTTAATATAAAGCGAAATGTGGTTGTCGCGCCGCTGGAAATGCTATGTTTTCGTAAAAAAATACAAGTATTTTTCAATAAAAGAAAGTTTCATCCAGTCTAAAGAATTTAGCAAACCAAATTTTGACTGTCATTGCCAAATTTGCACCGTGAGGCTGCCCCGATTTGCTATGTCTGTCTGGAGTACGTAACAACAAACAATTGTAAAAATAAACTTTTTTTCCACATGATTCTCGGCCAAACACCGATCCAAATTATTAATATCAGACGCGCCAAAAAGTCCTCAACTCATGTATTGATGGTGTATTTGAAATTTTGATTATACAGTTTTTTTTATTGCTGAACAAAACCATCCACAACATATCCAGTGTAGGATTTCAAGTTAGTTTCAAATGCATCACAAATTAAGTTCTTTTTGGGTTCCTTTCACAGCCGTGCTGTCGTTATGGAATAATCCAAAAACTTCTTATCCATATAAAGCAGCCATATAACTGAATATATCGCTGCTGAAAATTTTAGTTTTGATGAAGTCCCCAAAGGTGTTGCCACTGAGTTCAATAACTCCTAACGGAAATTTAAAATGCCTAGACTGGTCTATTGGAACCATTCGAAGACAAGTCGTGGCGTTTGACGGCAAATCTATGCAAAAATCGCGTAATCTAAGCCTAAACAGATGCCTAAAAAAAATTCTTTTTTTCTAGATTGAAACAATAAGTATTTAAATTATTAATAATGAAACACCATATCCAGCAAAGAATATTAAATTTTTAGCATTTTCAACTTATAGTTCAGTTCGAAGCATTTCATCAAAGGTGTCTACAATTTGTTGATTTGTTGAAACTTTTCAAATTTAACTCTACCAAATTTGATACCACTGTGCAAGTGAAGTCAATAAGCACAATTTCGAAAATTGTAGAAACCGGCCAAAAACCACGCCCACCTTTGGTATTTAAAAAAATTAAAAACTGCGATATTTCAGTAACTATATAAGGCACCTTGCTCAAATTTTGGATTGGGTTGGAGAAAAAAATAAGTGGAATCAAAAATTTCGAAACTGGCGTGGCGCTGTCCAGTTTAGTACAAGTAGGTATATATTCGAAACTACTCTATAATCTTTACGTTTTGCAAGTTTCACTCCAAACTTAAACTCTGCTGTAATTTTTAATCGAAGTAAATGTCACAGAACGCATTCCTAAAATTAGCTATCACGATTTTCTTGGTCGAACCACCTTGGTTTGCTTCGAATTAAATTTACCACGAGAAGTTCATTTTCTGGACTGCATGAGGTCAAGTACTTTTGTGATTTTATTAAACAATTGAGCGTGAATCCATTTGTGAGTATAAGTAGAATTCAATTATTTAATCTACTATTATATCGAATTAAAGAAAATTCTGCGATAGTTCAGTATACAAGAAACTCTCGGAGAAATATCACACGTAGCGAAATTCGTTCTTCAATATCTTAACGAGATAAAGTAGAAATAGTTTTCAGCTACGAGTATTCATACAATAGCCGAATAGTTAGAACAATCATTTTAGAAATATCTGTGCCTTTGACCAGCATACGTGGCTAAAAGGTAATTTACGGAATTTTCGAATGCTTTGAAAGAAAGTAACCTCAAAGCGTCATATTGAATTAGAGTATAAATATTATCAATCTGAAAAACATAATATTTTTTTTTAAATTTTCGTTATTTTTATGCTACTTTTTCTTCAAATTGCTATAGTTTCTTCCGATTGCGTAAATGGTTCTTCAAAATGAATAAAAACTTACAAAAAATGAAATGTATTTCCACCCAAAGTTGTATTTAAATATTTCTTCAGCGCCAATTCATTATCATTTTTCTTTCTTTTGACAGCTGTTTTTCTGCAATCCAAGTAATAATTTTTTTCTTAATTGTTGATATGGTAGAGAACAAGCAACATTTTTATAAATTGTATCGCCTTTAGCTGCTCGTTGCTTCTGGGTAGAACTCTACTCAAAATTTAACATCAAAATAAAACTTGGCCAATAAAAAAAAATTATCGAGTTCATTGAGTTTCAGCAGTGACTTTCGGACATGTTCCGCATTTCACTTCCGAGTGAATTCGCGTGTTATGAATATCAGAAACTGCCGGCTGAAGTGAAAATTTCCGTGTGAAAGTGAAAATTTCCATGTGAAAGTGAATTGCAGAACTCGGCCACAACTATTTTTGAGCGCTATGTAACAAAATAAGGCGACTTGTAAGAATAGTTATGAGTTTCCCCATCTTATGGCTAGAATTCTATTAAATTCAAAAGCTCGTTCGGCCTCCTCCTTACCTTCAAAACCAAGAGACAAATGGAGCTTATAAGTTGCTTTTGTAAAAAGCCAGTATCCATCTACGTACAGTGTGCGTCAATTGCATAAAATTTGGTTTCGTAATAAATGAAATACAAACACAATTCACTGCTTTTAAATTTTTTCGTACAAAATATATGAAATATCAAATATATGAAAAACACATATTGATTTTAAGGTCAACGAACGGTTAGAGTTATTGGTATTTATGTACATACCAAAAATCTGTGCAATGGAAACAATTATTTTTCATCAGCTTATATTTCATCAGTAGCAGTATGTATTTATGTAATTTAGGTGGCGAGTTAATTAAATTGATAGACAAGTGACATTTGGCCTACTTTATTTTTGACTGTGGAAGAAAGGTACTATGGATTTCAAGTATATTAATAATCACGTATGTATGTTTGTCCTGCATAAAGCTTTAATATGACAAATATTTGACGGCTTATCTATCTATCTATCTATTTTTATATATATAATATATAAATTTCATTTGTATCAGTAACCGACCAGACAAAGTCTCATAAGGCAATTGGGTAGACAAATAATTATGTTCATCTGTATGTATTGTATTACATGCGTGTCTATGTATGTATGTGTACATATTTACTTGTACTATACGTCGATACAGATAATACACAAAAGGCATCTGCCGAAATAATGAACTAAAATTTATGTCAACGAATGCAAATAAATCGGCACCGCATCGATCATAATACTATTATTAAAATTCACAACATTTTTATTAAATACATAAATACAATACATAAGCATAAATTTAGCTACATATGACCCGGTAGGCCAAACCAAACCTTTTGAAAATCGAAAGTAATTAAAAATTATTGGATATGGGAAGCATAAAATGTGAGCTAAGTAGAATTGTTATGAAAGTTATGTAAAATATAGACTTGCATACACAACAGCCTTTTGCACTAATAATGGCCCCGTTTTATTGTTACCGACTTGCAAAAGAACGCTCCAGTTTGATTAGAATTTCCTTTAGTTCCAAAAGCAACCCTGTTAACATCTTTCATAAAATATAACATTTGTTTAGTGCTACTTAAGAACGGAAAATAGTTGTGGCGCCAAATTTTTGGTTGATGTGTTTATATATTTAAAAATACTATGCAAATATAAACGGATTAGGTGCTAAACTCAAATTTCCCTATTTCCTCATTCACAGTAGCGCTGGTTTTTCACTTCCCAACACTACATCTCAGATCGGATATCATTTTAACGAGTTACCTCAACTCGTATATTTTTCTGAGTTAGTGTTATTGCTTTACATTCAATTCATAATACTACCTAGTGCTCGTTTACAAGTCGGTTACAAAGAAACGAGCCTAATAATAATAATTTTGCGCTTAAATCATAGCTAATTTGTGGTGTTCGTCTTGGTGTTTTGCCATAAATTGTAGAATCTACAGTTCTTTCGCCAATTACGTTTGGCAGAAACAAACAAGGAAGATTGCCCTTGCCCACCGTGAGGCGACCGCTATAAGGAAAGTAATTTTCTATGCATTTTTGATGCTAGTTGCCTTGGCAAGGCTTCGAGCTAGGTATAAAATTGTGAAATTAACTTATCATCGAATGCTTATTATTATTTCACAACTGCTTACTACGATTATGTCACAACAGCTTTGGATTATAATGATTTAAATCTCCTAAGGTGTGAGATAATTATTAAGGAAAGTAAAAATTAAACGCCGAAAAAACAACATTTTGTTTACAAGAGTATTTGTTACTTGCCTAACCATCACTTAAAGAAATATAGAAGGGTTTAGATATCATTGTGCAGCAATTTTATGGAGATTCAAACCAGCCCGGGCTTTGTTAGATGCATTTGCAAAAGTTAACTCGAATGTTTCTTTAAGTCCTACTAAAGCTTTCATATACCGGTCTACGTTGTTTCCAGTAAAGTGGAAAATATGTTTAAATATATGTATGAGGGAATAAAATTTTAAGGTATTTATGGCAAATATTTTCATAGAACCTTTTAACCCATTAGCTGCCAATTAACGGTGTCGATTCGACACTTACTTCTAGAAACTCCTTAAAACCAATTTAGAAAGTCGCTAGAGGTTAACATGTTCAGAACAATTATTGGCTGAAAAATTTTACTAGGGGTATTCCCAAATAAAACATGTGTGCGATCAAAGCCGAATTCCTTATGAAAAGTAACAAATATTTTAATATGAAATTTGGAAAGCAGCTCTATTAACTTGCAATGTTAATGTTGATGAAGAAGGGCATAAAAAAATCTTTTGTTTTTTTATTTATTTGCTATGTACAAAGATTTTGTCTTATGAGACCCCAATAATAATAAATAAAGTGCCAAAATGGCACTTAAGATGGGAGCTAATGGGTTAAAATGTTGCACGAAAATATGCCCCGTCAATGTATTCGCACCTTCATCTAGTCTGATTAGAAATTCGTCAACTACGAGTGACCACAGCAATGCAGATAGGACACTTTGTCGTTGGACAGCCACATAGCTCTAATACTCACGGAATAAGTACTTAATACCGCGATTGTTCGACGTGCTGTTAGTCCACCCAACAATAGAGTGATATATCACTTACGCGTTCTATGCCTCAATTTAAAGAATCTTAAGGGTTATTTCAAATGCCTCATTGTCAGCATAACGTCCACAGCTTCTTCAACTTCTCTAACTTCATTATCTTTTCTAGTCAGGTCTTCTAAAAGCCTGTCACGAAACCGATTAGCTGGTAGAAGTATTATTAGTACCATTGTCTTAAATTTGATGCAAAATCAGCTGTGCATGAAGTTTCAAATTCGCCACTTCTTCTAATATGCTCAAAGAGTTAAACTGCTCAAAGTCGAGTCAATAAAAACTTCCATTTGATTAAGAAAGGGTTACTCTGTGCTCTTAAATACTAGATATCTCTCTCTCTGGTTCTGATAGACTAATTTCGTTGGCATTTCCTCAATAGAAATATGGGGTCTAGGATTGAAGGAAACCAGTAAAATATAAAATAGGGACTAAAATTGATCTTTCATACAACAGCGGCTTGGACAGTAAAAAAAACGGCAAAACTTAACCCTCTGTGGGGTCGACCTTAGCACCCAGAAGGTTGCCTCTCGCAATATTAAGGGAAATGGTTTTATTTTGTCTCATTTTAATAACGTGTTATTTTGACAGTGGTAAGTATTTTCCGCTTGACAGAAAATCAGTATCATATCCTCGCAGAATGAAATGAATCGCTTAAGGCTTAAACAATGTTGGGCAATAATGCAAACTAATTTCCAATGTCAATGTTGTTTAGCCCAAAATGTTATTGAAAAGAAGTGAAACAGACGTTTCTCTCGTATCCCTCTAACGGTACTCATTAAAAAGAATATGGCTGAGATGGTCGAGAGTGTACGATTCAGTTCTAAAACATCGACTCCCCATCGATCTCAACATTTCACGCACCAGCCTGATGCAAATTTTTCACCAAGACCTCGCATTATTCGCTTGCAAAATCAAATTCAAACTCAGCATTTGAAGGCAGACGACTATCTGTTTCGCTATCGCTTCTCAGTTTGAATCTTAGAGCAAAGAATAAAGCAACTCTAAATGGACAATGATTTCGCTCGAAAAATTATATTATCTGAAGAAAGCGTATTTTCATCTCGCCAAAACTGCGGCATCTGGGGATTGAAAGACTCGGATTTAGGCATCAAGAAGCCAATAACAGAGAGTGATATTTTGATGGTGAGGTATCATTGTCGCATTTTTCTTTAAAAATCCTGCTAGAAACTCCATTTAGGCTAACAGTGAGCGCTGCGAAGGCATGCTAGACGATTTTTTGTGGCCAGAAATTGAAGGCATAGACTTAGGCGGATCTGTTTGGTTTCAGCAAGATGACGCACCCTTCTACTATCGATCTTTTGCGCGCCAAGTTTGGTAATCGTGTCTAAGCGACTCGATTTGTAACTTCGGAGCGGCTACCTAAAACCGTTAAATATTTTCTGTAGGTTGCCGTGAAGAGCCGATGTTATGCGAACAGTTCGTTAACGATTCGAGACCATAGGGCGAATACAAAGTGAACCAATTGCGAGACAGAGTGAGAAACCGTCACCTGGGGCTTGGAAATCTTATTTAACAGATTATATAGATTTGCCTATAAAAGAGTAACCATTCTATGGACCACCCAGTACATACAATGTCAAATGCGCTTGATTCATAGAAAACACTAAATAGTACGGACTTAACCGCTGAGCGCGATATAAATTGATATGAGAGTAGCGTATTAAAACCAATTCGGACCTAACAAACTACCCTCGAACACCATTAAACTTTCCTACATGGTTTATCCTAATTCAGACGCACCGCGGGGGCGTTGTGATTCACTGATAAGCGTATGATGATTTGTTTTTTTTTTTTGTTTTTGTATTTTAACTAACTCTGTCTTCGCATACTATGATTATGAAATCGGTCGCACGCTGATCACGCGCCCAACATGATGTACAGACACTGGACCTCGCTTTGTTCAAAAACCAATATTTACTTGCAATTGTTTTCGAAGTGCGTACGCATTGACACAACAGACATTGTGATAATTTTTATTTTGCATTTTAAAATCTTATTTGTACATATAAATATTTACCATGAAAATAAAACAATGAAAGGACAACTACTATATACATACATATATAAGTAGATAGACTCATAACAATATGAAAATAATTTTTAATTATAAATCTTTTGTTCGCTCGATACTTTTTGCAGATATGAGAATATGAAAATGGCAGCGCCGCCTGAGAACGGGGATTTTTCTACGCACGCATACAGCTGGATGTCAAAAATATGAAAAACAACCGATGCAACTGAAATAAAAAGTAAAAACAAAAACAAAAACACAAACGGATATTTAGTAAACAAAACCGTGGATGTAATAAAAAATTATATTTTATGGGCAACTGCATTGCTATGCGTATGGCTGGCTGGTGAGCGAGCGAGTGGGGAAGATAGACGGAATCACAAAGTGTAAAGTAAAAATTTTATTTTTGATATAAGGCATTGAGAAATAGGGCGAAGTTAAAAATCGGCATTGCTGTTGTTGTTGCAATTTTTACATGCTTTTTCAAAGATGGAAACCAGATGCTGCTTTTATTGTGGAGAAATAAAAGAATGCGCTTGAGCGATTGACAAACGGAAGTATAAACATCCAACAAGCGCCAAATGATGCGGAAAAAGTTGGAAAACTAGAAATAAACAATGAAGTGCAAGAAATTATAGAAATTAGTTTGTTAAAAAAATTGGGCTGCGTTTTTGGAGAGTGCAAAACGAAAATAAATAGATGCTATTATTTCGATTAAATCATAAGGAATTAAGAGAATGGAAAGGAGGAAATAAATAGTACAAATAACTTAAAGTAAACACTTGAAAGAAATTCAAAAAAAACTAGAAAGTGCGGGAAATAATTTAATAATTTCAAACACTTATAAAATTAGGGAAACGAAGTGAGTTGAAAAAAATTTCAAGTCAAGCAAATAGAAGTACAACAGCGCTGGTTTTGAAAAGCTTTACGATTCTGAACAAATCATAACAAAAACCGCACACAACCACTGTGTGTGGGCCAACGAACATTTTTGAAACAGAGAAATGAGGACGACTTCAAGCTGAACTCGCTTGAAAGAAACCAATAAATAAAAATTCACTGAGCTAAAATTAAAAGCCCGCAGACTGACCAAACCCTGAAAAAAAAAGCAAACCAAAACTAAGAAGAAGACTAACAAAGCGTAGTATCAAGAGAAGGGCAAAAGAAAGAGCCAAAAAAAAAAACATTGCTACCAAGCAGGGCGATATGACCCGACACATAACACGTCAAAAACGCATGATCGACAAGCGAGTGAATTGAAAACGCCCGCGACACCTTAACAGCAGCTATGCCGCGCGACGAAAACGGACAACTATTCAATTAAGCAATTCATAAATATTAGCAAAAAAAAAAAATAAATAAAAAAACATCGCCAGCAAGCAATTTGAGATACAAACGCACACACACACACACACACAGAGCAAATAAAGCAGAACAAACAAAGATACGCGAGAAGGAAGCAATCACCAGCTGCGCCAAACGCACAGCCTACAAACCCAAGACAACGCCGAGCGCCGCATAGTGTGGATATCGCGTGAACTGCGAGATAAACGACGAGTAGCAATTTTGAAGCGACGGCACAGAGGAGCACAACAGCGTGACTTGCCAATTTATTACGAGAGACTACCGCCGCACCGCGTCGCGCGCACCATAGTTTTTGGCACAGCTACTGCAAAGCATAAAAAATCAGTGCGTCGTCGACGCATCCCACTTATCGTGGGAACTTTTCGAGCAACGTTGAACTTTGTAGTGTGCACATACCAAGTGCTGGGGAGGAGGAAGTTCGAAGTCGAGCGCTGCGTGCAAAAGTGAGCGCATAGCTAAGGAAACTAAGGAAAAAGAGGGTTAGCGCGCTTTGGCTACTTCTTTTTTTTTTCATAACGCGCTCAATATGCTCAGCGCGCTCTGCGTCAGGGATAAGAAGTGATACAAATAAATCGCAGTAGTGTACGAGAGAGAGCGGGAGGGAGCGCAAAAGTGTGTTGCGCGTAGCGAGGTATAATGAAAAGAGTCGCGCGCGCGATCGTACAGCACAGTCGACGGCCACCCACTTGTGCGCTCAGCGGTTTATTTAACGCTGTGGAGTTCGCGAGCAGCACGTCGTCGCTCAATTCGCACGAACAACGCTACACACATTCGATATATTACATGGGTAACGCGCGGCGAACGCTCTACAGTTTTGCTTGAAACGTTTGGGAGTGAAGATCGTTGAAGTTGAAATTGTAAAAGAAAATTTCTAAAAACGCACGGTCGAACGCGATACGTAACGCATACGCAAAATTAAAAAAAAAAAAAAAAATTAAAAAATACAGTTAATGCAAATTTTAAAGCAAAAAACAAAAACAAACACGGGATGCTGAATAAATGTATGATTTGATTACAATTTAGCAGTGTCCATGAGAGTGTTGGAAATATTGGCAAACAAAAATTTAAGTACACAAAATATTGTTAAGTGTCAAGAAGCTGAAGCACAAGCACAAGTTAATAAATTTTGAAAAAAAAAATAAAAATAAAAGCATACAAAGCAGTTGCTCAAAAAAGTGAACAGCCAAACAACAGGATTGTGAAACAAAACAAAGCTAAATCAAAAAACCAAAACAATTAATTTTTTAAACGAAAAAGTGATAAATTGTTTCAAAAAAGAAAAAAACCCCCAAAAAATTTCGTGCCATATGTGAAGCTGGTGCATTGGACTTGCAATAACTGAAAATACCTGTACGCAAAGTGAACAACAAAAACGCGCCTCAGAGCTATGCATAAATTTTGAAACAAGAAAACGAGAATAAACTGAAGGAGAAGCAATTAGTAGCATATAAACAAAATCCCACAAAAACGATAAGCCGCAAAAAAGAAAAACAAAATACGTTAAGTGATTGCTTATAAAGTGGAAATAAAAAGTAAAAAAAAAAAAGTTGGAAATAAAAAACTGATTAAACAAATCAGCAGCCAAAGAAGACGCTAACGTTGGACATTCGTCAATTAGACAAAACAAAGAACTACTAAGCTAAGGTTATTTGTGTGTTTAGGTGGTTAAAATATAAAATAAAAACACAAAACGTATTTCTAGTGGCTTTAAGTGCTAAAAAAATATTTCAAAGTTAAAGCTTGCGGAAGACTCAGCGGGCCCATTCCAGTCACAAAGAGCAAAGAACAACTTTCATACTTGGCCAGTGCGGCAGAGAGTGGCTAAGCGAAAAGCGGTAAACACAGCCAGCGCATAGTGCATAGTTGTTGGCGAAAACTTTCCGCAATAAAAAAAAAAAAAACAAAACAAACAAAGTGAAACAAAGCAAAATACGCCAGCCAGCCAGACACAGCTACTGCCAATAAGGCAATTTATAGGGAGCGTCGAAGCGTGAAAATTCGCAAAGTGAAACAAAAAATATATATTCAACAAACTTTTACATACATATGTAAACTGTTTAACTACAACAACAACAACAACAACAAGAGTAAAGTAAAAAAAACTGTTTAAAGGAAAACTTAGCCGTTGCATGCTTATCGTGATTTGCGATATTTTTTGTCACACCCCTTCGCCTACAACAACAACGCATGAAAACGCTGACTAAGTATTGAACTGGCAAAAGAGAAAAAAAACCAAAGCAAAAAACCAAAAAAAAAAAACAAAGCAACAAAAAACTAGAAAAAAAACAAAAAGTGCCAGCCGTTTTAAAAACCAGACGCGCCACGCGCATTCACTTTGCTAGTGTTTGTTTGTGATTCGTTTTTTTTTTTTTTTTTTTTTTTGAGTTTGCTTTTGTACCAATGCCGCACAAACTACTTCCGTACAGAACGATTACATCATTGAAACAACAACAACAACAACAAGAACACCATCTAACCAACCTATGCTAATTTCCCACACCCGCCGCTACAACAAATAATGGCCATAGATTTTCTCATATTCGCTCTACTGCTCGTCTCGTTCGTCATCAATCTACTGGCTTTGGGCGCTTTCTGGGTCACACCGGGTTTGCGCACCACCGCCAACCGTTTCACCATCAACTTGCTGGTCATCAATCTGATCGGTTGTCTCATATTAGCGCCCACATTATTTCTCAGTGAGGCAGCTCGTAGCTCCAACGAGGAGGAAGATGTCGCCAATTCATCAGTTCCATTCGCATCGGCAGCAGCATCATCGCTATCCGCTAGCCTCTCACTCGCCGCTACAACTAGCGACGATCGCATCGAGATACTCTCCAAGCCTGGCAATCGTCAGTTGACTATCAAACGCAATGGTCGGCTTATCGAACAGGAAGGCGTTATTGTGCGTCGCAATTTGTCGAGTTTACCCGATGGCGCGCAGGATCCACGCACTATTGAGACCATCTACAAATGCAATTCGACATACTGTCAGGAGTTGACCATCGACGAAGGCACTGATACGATTGTGATTACAGAGATTGAGGAGGAGAATCATCATGCTGATGCGGTCACCTCATCGGTGCGTCCCGATGTGGTCGCTTCGCTAATGCCACGTCCGCATATACGTTGCTGGTCCATCGATATGGCTGCTGCTTTGGGCGCATTGGGTGTGCTGCTTGTCGTCGGCGACACCTGGTGTGCTGTCACCGATCCGTTACGCTATCACACGCGCATATCAAGTTTGAAGACATGGATTTTCATTGCGCTCACCTGGGTGGTGGGTTTGCTGTTTGGCGCTCTATCTGCCTTTCGCGAAATCGACTTTACCTCGCGCACTGTGGTGCATGAACAGCGTGGCATTGTCGAGATGAGCATGACCTCAGCGAATAATATTTTCGGCATTAGCTTTGCTTGCGCCTATTTCATTGTCATCATACTGCTGCCGTTCGGTTTCGTTTGCGGCATGTACTGGCGCATATTTAGCGAAGCCCGCGAAAATGGCTTGCGTATGCGGCAGAATGGTTCATCGCCGCTGCTACAGAGTGCGCTCAACCTCACACATCACCAGCAAAGCTCATCGCTACAGTATACGAATATGTGCGCTCATCGCAACTCCGTTTCATCGGCCTCATCCAATGGCGGTGGCAGCGGTTGTGAGCGTGGTGGTTTGCAAATGCAGATTGATCAACGCAAAAGTTCGCCGATTTGCACGCGTCGAGACTCCGCCGCCAAGGTACTACTGCCTACGATTTCCGATGACGGACTGTCTGATGAAATCGCCCAGCTGGAATCGGGCGAATACAATGCGGAAGCATTGGTGCCACTTACACAGCAGCCCAACTATGTCACCCGCGAACAGAACATCCTACTTACATTGCAAGCAGCTAGTGGCGAGATCAAGCGTAACTATTCTGCGCGCCAGCTACCGCTTTTGGGTAGATCATCACAAGATCTACACGAAGCGCGTAGCCTGCAGGGCGTGCGTCAGGTGCACTCCTCACCCAATCTGCATAAGTTTACGCAAGAAGCACTCGAAACGAATTGCTCGCCACACCTGCTGGGCCACGAGGAGCTGCACCCACATCACACGCCCACCGTACGTCATCAACAATTCGCACCACAAAGCGCCAATCGCCATCACTCGCATGTATTGCAAATTCCTTGTTTGGCGCATAGCTCACCCAAAGCGGTTAGTTATATGTCAACGCTGCGCCATCGTCTCTCCAATGCCTCATCGCTCTTCAAGTATCGCGAGGAATCGCGCACCGTACGCATCAGCATTCTGGTGGTGATCATGTTTCTTGTCTCATATCTGCCATATGGATTTCTAGTGCTGCTACAGAGCCGTCTTCCCAGCGCAAACTTCGAACATTCTACGCAACTGGCTATTTTCATGCTGCTGCTGGGCAATCTCACATCACCCTTCATATTTGCCTATCGCAACAAGCGTGTGCGACGCGGCGTGAAACGATTATTCGGTTTGGAGCTGCATATGCGCGAACGTTCACTGCAACGCCAGAGCAGCTCTAGCGGCCGCGGTAGTGGTTTTCTCAATCGCCACTGTGCCGGCACGCGCAATGGCGCCAACATACGTCGCAACATCAGCAAAGTATCAACATATTCGCTTAACTCCTGCAAATTTCTAACGCCACAAAGTTCGCTGAGCAGCACTACAGGACCACCGCTGCCGCCGCCTGCACTAAATAGGCATAGCAGCCCGGCGCGCATACACGGCTTGCGTCCGAATAGCAGCTGCAGCACAATCATCAACTTTGGCGCGCCGCATGCCAAGGAACAGCAACAGCATCATCAGCATCCAACAAAAGCAGTAGAGGCTACACAAACAACTGCAACCAATCCAATGACTCCAACACCCATTAAAACGACGCTCGTATTCAATGGCAATGGTAACTCGCCAAATGGCACAGCACGCATTACGGACGCGCTACCAGCGACGAATGGCAAATTTGCAACGAAGCGCAGCCTCTTCAAGATCTTCTTTCAGAGTTCAAAGAGTTTGGGCTGTGCGGCGGCGCAGTCATGCGCGCAAGGCAAGCAGGCCGATGTAGAGCCGGCAGATGTGTGAAGCTTGCGCGCCGCCGTCGCCACGCACAGTGGCATAGTGAAAGACATACAAGGGCGGGCATCTCGTCGCAACGCCGCAGACAATCAGAGTCAGTTAGTCAGCCAACCGCTGCCAGCTTAGCCGGTGTTGAGGCACAAAGCCGTGCAGTCTCGTCCTTAAGCGGCCGGCAGCTGACAAAGCAGTAATTCGAGTGCTACAGCAGCGCCCACATGGACAGTAGTAGTCGTCGTCGTCGTCGTCGTTGCCGTCGCGGTCGTCATCGTTATTGACATCAAGCCTATAGTGGTTATCAGCGTCCACGCATGCAGTAAAGTTTTGGAAGCGGTAAGCGCGTTCTAGGAAAGCAAGCAACCAGTCAGTATTCAGTATTCACGTTTTAATTTTTTTTTTTTTGAGCTTATAAAACTTAAGAACGCTAGCTGTATTTACTTTAGATATACATATGTAGATCTAATAAGCAAACATTCACTTTAGTAGTGGGCGCTTAAGCTGTCAATCACAACTGCTGAATAGCTGAATTTGTAGAATTTATTACCTATGGCAGGGCTTTTTGCCTAACCAGGCCAAAGAGAGCGCTTGAACGATGTAATACGAAAAAAGTAAAAGTAGTTTTGTTTGACAGCCTATGAAAATATGAAAGTCAGCTTAAGCGGCTTATAAAACTCAAATAGAAAGAGATAATAGAACGGTGGTTATCTAATGTGTATCTAATTTCGCATTTGTCACAAATATTTGCAACAAAAAAACAAAAACAAAAAACATTAAGCGCAGTGAATTTGCTCATTGAAAGTACCTCAGGCTAGTATGTTGAAACCTGAAAAGTTAAAAATGAAATGTACGTGCAAGAAAGGCACAGGTATCGACTTACTTGACAAAATAAATTTTTTTTTATTTATTTATTTTTTTTTTTTTTTTATAATTTTTACAAGTGAAAGTGACCTAAAATAAAGTTAAGAAAAACAATTGCGACAAGGTATATGTGCTGTAAATATGAGCTGAAAATGATCAATTTTAGCAATGCCACAGTAGTTTAATTAAAAGTAAACACATAGTTGTACGAAGAGATTTCGGACGTAGAAAAATTAAAAAAAAAAAAAACAAAAAATGTGATGACATTGGCTAAGCGCAAAAAGCAAAACAGCAAATCTAAATATATTGCATAAGCTTTCAAATAACTAAAATCAGTCAGCTTTATTAGTGGAAAAAAATGTGGCAAGCTTATATTGTGCAGATACATTAGGGTGGTTCAATTTGTATACGAAAGAAAATGTCAACTGCAAGAGGAAAAATTTTTCGTAGAAGATCAGAAAAACTATGTATATTGAAAACAATTTTTTTTTTGAACCACCTTAGTGTACAAGTACATACATATGTACCCACTAAATAATTTCCTGCGATTTTTGTAACGAATTTATTACAACACATCTTAAATATTTTCGATATTTCAACAAATTCGTTTTACCACAGTTAGCGACTTTGCAGTTCCTTCAAGAAAGTCTTACAGCTAAGTATCCCGGTCTGAAGAAAACAAAACAAAAAACAAATAAAAATAAAATCAAGAAGTTAAAACCTTCTTCTATCAAAATTTCTTAAGTCAATTAGCAGCTCTCAAAAACTAAATGCTCGTATATTTATGTCTTCTAGAATATTTAAAAAAAAATTACAACAAACACATAGTTTTGACATTCAGTCGAGCAAGCGAATTCCCCCAGCTGCTTTCGCAACACCACCATATATGAATTCGCCTTCAAACTGCGAAGTACTTTTTCTTGAAAGCTGGATACTTGGTCGAAAATTTCAAAATACAAATAGTTCGAATTCGTTAAGTTAGATAAATAAATAAATACAATTTCGACTTGAAGCAGCAAATTCTGTGCTCCAAAAAAAAAACGCAAGTTTTTGTTTGAAGGGTAGAAATGTGTAGTACACATAAATACACTGATACAATATGTGCATATGTATAACAGTTTATAACAGTCAATAATGAATTAGTCAATATTGAATTGGTTCACGCTTGCATTGAATTTGATTGAATTATAAAAATGCTAATCGATAAACTTCAACTGAACTTTCCATTCACCGCAGCGCTTCAAAGCTTTAATTAACTTAGAACATTGTAATATTGTAACTTATAAATGAAATGCTATATACTTTAGTAATAATAGTATATACTAGTTAAAGAATTCATACACTAACACACACACACACGCACACATACACAAACAAAGCAAAAATGAAAAAACAACAAAGCGTAAGCAAAAAAGTAGAGCAGGAAGCAACAGCATTAAATTGAAAATTTTGTTTAACAAAAGAAATTGAATTTTAATTAAAATATCATGAATTTCAAACTCAATTACAGTATATACATAGTTTATACATATGCGAAATCTAAAAAACCGAAAAAACCGAAAGTGAAACACAGCTTACTTTTTTAGTAGTCATACATCCAAAAAGAATATATAAAACAATAGCACAACAAAAGCGTGCGCGTTTGCAACAAAAGCTATGCAAATATTTTTCGCACACGTTTACTTTTTTTTTTTGGTTTTTTTTTTGTTTTGTTTTGTTTTGTTTTGTTTTTTTTATATTGAAAAGTGATTGTGTTTAGTCTACTATACAATTTATTCGTCGTACAATTTCTTAGTTTTTACAGTTTACAGTTTATTGTTTTTTTTTTCTTTTTCTTTTTCTTTTTCTTTTTTCTAACCCGCAAAAACTTTTTCCAACAAATCGCAGACAATTTGCAAACGAATGGCATTTTTTCTCACTTTTGTTTTTTTTTTTTTTTGTATGTAGAGTCTTTATTTCTACTTCTTGCCTACTTGCATTTAGCATTCACCTGGCATATTGAATTGCAGCTACATATTAGTGTGTACCTATGTACATACATATGTATCTAGTATATATGTATACTGATAGATAGGTGCAGTGGACATTGGTATTTTATAATAAACGCGCGCTGGATTGGCGCATACCACACACACACACTCTAAATATACATAAATACATAGCCATGCAGTCCATGCATTAAATATACATAACATTTGCATTTATCTATGTATGCGGTAGTACAGTGTGTGAAGAATGTTATTTTGTAGTGAATTTTTTTTTTTGATTTTTATTTTTTTTTATTTTTTGTTACAGAAATTCTTGTATTACTAAAAACGCGTATGATAAAAATCAACTTCAAAAAAAAGCTGTGGTGTGGTAAACATTTTTTTATTTATTCATCGAAAATAAGGTAAAAGAAGTTTTTAAAAAAAAGCATACAAATATTTTTCGAAATTTGAAATCAGTCAGCGCACACTTGTTTTCAGTGAAAAAGAGCTTATTCAAAACGATATTGAACATATTGAAATTTTAAGTTGCACCGTAAGTGAAAAAAATTTAAATACAAAAAAAAAAATTTAAAAAATATTCATAATTGGCTTTACGGAAAACCAAGCTTTCCAAATTGGCTTTGAAGCTCGTAAAAAATTGCAATCGTTAAATTTTTCCGTAATATTTTTTGGAGAAAATCTTGGAATATAAAAGACAATAGATTTTAAAATTCCGATGGAAACCGAATTTTTGTTTTGGAATATATATATATAGGCGACAAACTTTAAAGCATCTCAGAGACCGATTTCGAAATGGTAAAAAAATGGAGTGAAAATTAAGAAAAATAACAAATTTCTGTACTATTTTTCCTAATTCAAGATTTCTCAGTTACTGACGAAATTTCACTGCATTTTTGTTAAAATAATTTTTTTAAGGAATCTCTGAAAAACTTGAAAAAAAGTTTATATTACAATTCAAGCAAACTTCAAACGCAACACATTGAAAAAAAAAATGTTTTTAAATAAAAACAATTATTAAAAAATATTTACAAAAAAAATATATTTTTTTTTATAAAAAAAAGCTATACAAAATTTAGCGTGGTAGTAATTTTGTTTACAGAGCACTTATGTCAAAAAATTAAAGTTTTGCGAAATTCAGCTATGAAAATATTATAAGTCCAAATACAATATTTTACCGACACAAAATATGTAGCTTCAAACTTATAAAATAGTACTTTTTTTTAAATTCAGCTATGACCTACTACTCCTTTGTTTTGGTTTTTATTTTCATTTTTTCTTCTGTTCAGTTTCGTAAAAACTTTATAAAAAAAAAATATAATATTTGTACTTGTTAAAAAAAAAAATTGAGGGCAAGCAGAAATTTATTTCACGTATTTTAATTTGTATGCAGGTCAAAAAGTGCTTGCAAAAATTAAAAAAAAAAATAATATGTACCCAAAATAAAAAAAAAAGTTTCAAAGCTTTCATGCAAATTTTTTCCAGCTACAAAAAAAAAGTCGAACGAATTAAAAACTAAAACAGTATTAACAATAGTACAACTCATGCTTATGATTCGTTAGAAATTTGTTTAAAAAAAAACATATAACTTCCTAATATTTCTAACGCTTTGGTTGACAAAAATTTACTGCTCCAATAATAAAAAAAAAGTATTATATATGTTTGTGTACTTAATGTTGAGCCCAGTATTTGTAAGATTTTCAAAGCCATCTGATGATAAAAAGTTTAAAGAAAATCTGAAAAATAATTTAAAAATTTTTTCCTTACAATTAATGCAACGCGCGAGTTAATATCGATACTCGATATGAATTCAAAAATTATAATATTTTGCTGTGCCAAAATGCGTGCTCTTTATTACTATTCTTAAACTAACTCGTTTACATGAATCTTAGTGCTACTTATAGTATTGAGATGCGTCGGTCGTTATCTGTTTACTAGTAGGTAGTGATTTGGGCTATTATTGTTTGTTTTGGTGATACTACATTTCTATTGTTATAATGTTTGTCCGTTGCAGTCCGTGGTAATCATGTTGGGACAAGTTATGTTGTTTTGATGTTGTGTATATTATTATCATACGAGTACAAGGCCAAAGGGCATATGGTAGTTTATCTACATTTTTGTCTGTGAACAATAATTATGTATATATGTATGTAGTGTATACATTTATATGCATACATATGTATGTTTGTACTAACGTCGTTAACTCTCCTCCCTCTTAAAACGGAGCGTCCCCGCTATGGTGCTGCTATGAGTTGCTGCTGAAGACGGTTCAGTTCGATTTCGTATAGGTCTTCAATTTGTCTTTTTCTCTGAAGTATTCTTCTTTTTTCATAGCATCGGCAGAGATGTACCATGCCATAAGTGATGACTGCTAAGGTAAGGAATCCCATTATGATAAAGAACGTAAATTGTACTGGGTTTTCTTCAATAGGTATCAAAAATGCTGAGAGTTTTTGGATATTGCTGAATTTGTAGATTGAGTTTGAGGAAAGGATGCGGAGTACTTCAAGTTGTTCGCTATGTTGATTGTGTATGATTTTTCTGAGTTGTCGTTGATGATTGTAGTATGTGATACCATCGATGGCTGTAGATTCATTAAAGTGTATTAATTTAGGGCCTGATATATGCATGTTGTTCCAAGTGTGCTGGTAATCTGTGAAAATGTATCCATTCTCTAGGATGCGGAGTGGAGCATTATTTTCATGGGTTGCTTCGCATTGGGCCGATTTGTCCTCTAGTATTTTTATAGTACAATTGTCAGAGGGTTCGGACTTACATATAAAGTTACTCATATACTTTCTACATTTGGATATTCTTTGATATTTGTTACATTTTGCGATCTTAGGGTCTAAATTAATTTTACCATGCTTATGTGCTAAAGGATAAACATTGAATAGGCTACATTTAGTTTCGAGGATAGGATATTTGTATATTGTTATAATTGCTTCTTGTAGGTAACATATATGAATGTCGGCATATTCTAATATATTAATTATTGGAAGATCTAGTTTTTCGTGCTTTATTAAATCGTACACATCTTTCAAATTTAATGTGCCAGAATAAAAATTATTAGTTTTCGCAAAATTTATAGTATTTGTTATTGATTGAAGTTCATTGTAAACTTCTGATATAACAATGTTTTCGGTTATTGTTTTGGGATCAAGGGTTTCGAGTATTCTTTCGAACTGTGAGTTAATTTTCCTTTGCTTGTTGTTATTTTCTATTAGCATATTAAGTGAAGTTTTGATTTCTACTAGGTCATCGTGGTCTGGTGTACCAGTGATGAACTTTAACACGGAGCCAAGAAGGTTGATTGATCTTTTGGGTCTATAAATATTGGGAATGAGTTGATTTTTCAGAGTTTCGATTTTGTTCACTAAAATTTGAGTTTCAGGTTGGTTTTCTAGATTGTATAATGATTTCATTATGCTTTCGTATGGCGCTAGTATTTTTGAAAGGTTAGATATGTGATAGAGAAAAGCTGTATCCTGATAAATGTAAACAGGGTCGGTTTCCACTAAGACATATTTCCTATTAGTTAAATCTATTATATTGTCACAAAGTGCAATAGAGAAAAGTAAGGTAAACACTATTCCGTACATGCCTTTACTCTAATATTGTCCTTATGGATAATAACTCTTTTATTTGTCGTTACTGTTTCGCCGTTGTCTTTTTTGACTATATGTCTGGCGTATTTTTTTACGTTTTTGTTCCGTCTATGCGTCTTTGAATATATTACGTCTCCTTCTTTGTAGTTCAGTTGTTTGCGATTGCGGTTGTGGTATCGCAAAACTCTCTCTTGGTTTTGTTGAAGACGCTCTTTGATGTCAGGATACCCCCTTTGATTGAAAAACACGTCCTCGGGTTTCTCGTTGGTTACCGAATGGATAGTTTTGTTGTACTGTCGGACTGCTTCAAATATCTGTTCATCGGGTGCCGAACTGTGTTGGTGTGCCAAAACTTTTGCGAGTTCAATTATGGTGCTATGCGTTCGTTCAACTTGACCGTTTGTTGTTGAATGATAGGCTGGAGTTTTGGTATGCGTTATTTGTAGTCGCTTGTATATTTGTTGTGCACATATGCCAGTAAATGTTGACTCGTTATCAGTCATTACAAACTTTGCGTTAGGGTATATTTGTGATAGTATCTCGTCGATGTATTTGTATGTGTCTTTCTTTGATGGTATTTGTCTCAAATAGCAAAATTTTGAGTACTTGTCGGTTGAACTAATGTACATATTATTGCTTATAAAAAATAAGTCTAAGTGTATGTATTCGCCTACTTTGTTCGGTACTGGTGCTGAACCAATTGGTTGTTTATTTGGTCGGCGTTCATATTTGTTTGTGAGGCAAATTTCGCAGTCCTGTACTTCCTTTTTACAAGCGTTACGTATGTTCGGCCAGTAATATTTGAGCGAAATTTCCTGTGCGTTATTTTTGTAGTTTCTGTGAGCACGTCTGTGTGTGTCTTGTATGATTTGTTTTTGTTGTTCGGTCTCGGTGATGTCGTCAACCAATTTCTGCGCTAGTACAATCGATACGGTTGGGAATGTGTCGATAAGGTCATTCTCGACGTAAAATAATATTTCTTCGCCTATTTGCAGGGCATTAGTTACGTTAGGTCTAATTATATTTTTTAGTCTGTCTAGCAATTCAGTTTTGGTGTTAAAAAAAATCGTATGTCGGCTGTTAGAAAATATATTTTGTGAGGATATTTCGATGGGATTCTGATCTGATTGTCTTACAATAATTTGATTTCTAAATGCGTTTAGTGGTTGCTTTACTCGTTTGACTTTTTGTGTTGGGGAGCTTTGTGCTGAATGTTGGGAGTCATCAGAGTTTACCGTGTTGTTTATTTGCTGGCGAGAAAGTGCATCAGCGACAACGTTCTGATGTCCGGGTTTGTAAACGAGTTTTGCGCCGTATTCTTCGATGAAATTTTTCCATCGTTTTAGTTTTGTGTTTGGATTTTTATCCGAAATTGAAAAGATGAGTGACTGATGGTCTGTATAAATCGTTAGATCTGCTATACCGTATAGGTGATTTCTTAATTTTTGAAGTGACCAAACGATAGCGAGTAATTCCTTTTCATTCGTGCTGTAATTCTGTTCAGTCTGACTAAGAGTTCTAGATATAAAGGAAATAGGTTTCCTGTTCTGAGAGAGTACAGCTCCTATTGCAAAGTTACTTGCGTCTGTCGTTAGTTCAAAAGGTTTGTTGAAGTCTGGTTGGAATAATTCGACTTGTGCTTGTAGTGCGTCTTTTATTTTTGTTAAAGCCTCGAGTGCTGGTTCGTCTAGATTAATTGAGACCTTTGCGCTCTGATTTTTACTTATACCACCATTGTCTCCGCGTAGAAATGTTGTCAGGGGTTTCGTTATTGTAGCGAAGTTCTGAATAAATTTCCTGTAGTAACTCGCTAGGCCAAGAAATGATCGTAATTCTTTTAAATTTTTTGGAGTTGGATAATTCTTTATAGTTTGAATTTTATTTGGATCCACAGTTATTTTATTATATTTTATTATGTGTCCAAGGTATTCAACTGAATCCTGGAAAAAATGCGATTTCTCGTTTGAAATCTTCATATTGGCATTGTGGAGGGCATTTACTATTGTACGAATATGTTCCATGTGTTCCTCGGGTGAGGACGAATATATGAGTACATCGTCAATATAAACATATGCGAACTTGCCAATATATGGACGTAGGATATCGTCTACGCATCGCTGAAATATGGAAGGTGCGTTCTTTAAACCGAACGGCATCCTAAGGAATTCATACTTTGCGCCATTCACACTGAATGCAGTTTTTTCTCTGTCTGATTTTTTTATCAAGATCTGATGAAAACCTGACTCTAAGTCTATCGTTGTGAAAACCTTTGCTTTACCTAAATTTTGAATTGTCATTGCAACGTCTGGGATAGGGTATCTATCAGTGATAGTCTGAGCGTTAAGCTTCTGAAAATCTACTACCATTCGTCTTTTAGGTTTCCCTTCGTTATCGGTACCTTTTTTTGCGACGGTCCAGATTGGAGAATTGTAAGGACTTTTACTAGGCTGAATAATTTGGTTGTCTAATAATTTATCTATTTCTTTGTTTATGAATTCATTGTCTGCTATCGGATACGGATACTGTTTCACCCAAATAGGATCTTCTGATTCTGTCCTAATTGTGGCTTGTATTGTAGTCGTAAACGGAAGGATTTCATTAGTTTCGTCGTTTATTCTCATGATATTTTCAATTTCAGTTTTATACTTGTCGTTATTAATTGTGAAATTAACTTTTTGTTCGCTTACTACTTTCTTTTTATATTTGTATAAGAGTTTATACTCAAAGATGTTAATTTCTGCTTTCAATACCCTAAGACCGTGTTCACCTAGAAGCATATCAAACTCCTCTAAAGCTTCGGTTTCAAAAAATACTAAGTTATGATTGAGTAGTGTAATAACTTTCTTAGCTTTGGTCAAAGAGTATCCATGAAGCGTTTTAACTTTAACCGGTTTTATGGGTATAGATTTTCCTAATTTGCACTTAGAACTAATATAATTATTTGTAGCACCTGTATCAATTAAAATATTAACGGATGTACCTGTCGTTTGACAACGCCTTTGGAGACACGGTAATCCGTTTATTCTCCTAAAAAAACACTTCCTGTCTCATAGATGTCGTCAGTATGTGCGGCGAGTGATTGTAGCTCTTCGTCTCTCGTCTGGTTTATTCTTTGTACCTTGTTGGTGTTGAGGTTTCGTGAAGAAGGAATTCTTCCGCGTTTTGCTGCTTGTTGGTCTTCTCTGAACGGGTTATAGTACCGTTGAGGTTGCTGAAGGTTGTTCCTTAGCTGGAGTTGATTGTTGTGTTGTGTTGGTCGTACGTGTTGACGAGAGTCGTCCACTTCCATCGGTTCTTGGCGTGGTTGATGGTTATATTGTACTTGCACATTTGGATTATATCTCCTTCTATCATCATATCTCTGTTGTGGAGGATTCTGTCTTTGGTTGTATCCTTGTGGCGTAATTTGTGCGTCGAACTGCATGTTTGAACTGTCGTGGTAAATCGTGCTTGCGATTGCATATGCGGTTTCCAAGTCTTTTGGGTGATGACTGTATAATGTGCCGCTTGTATACCTGCTGTTGAGTCCTGTGATGAAAGTACGGACTGCTTCTTGATTTGCATATTCTAGCATGGATGCAGGTCCTTGTTCTCCTGACATCTCTATCTTTGAGAGTGCGAGATTCAGTGCTTTGCTGATTTCGCTGTGAAACTCCGATAGTGTGCTTCTCCCTTGTGTGATCTTTTTCATTTCTTCGAGTAGTACATACAGCGGTCGTTGATCAGCGTATGTATAGTCAAGTCTGTTGATTATTGAATAGAAATTCAGCTTGGTGTTGTGATTGATTAAGATGTTTGCTGCCTCCCCAACAATTTTTGAGTGTATTATTGTAAACGCTGTATAGTAGTTCGGGTGGTTGGAAAATTCTTTAATGTTTTCCATGAATGTCCATGCCCTTTTCCTCCAGGATCTGTACTGGTTCTTGTCTCCGCTGAAGCATGGTATGGCTTCAAAGGTTTTTAAATTTATGAGGTTTCCATTTGTAATGTTCGGTGTAAATTCTACGTGTTGGTCTGCTGTAGTGACTGTCTGGGAAGGTTGTTGTGCTTCCAGTGTATTCACTTTTAGTTGTGTATTTTGTAGAGCTTGAGTTAGTAGTTCTACCTGTGCTCGTAGAGTTGCGATGTCCTGAGCCATTGTATCGTCCTGTGGTATTAGGCGCAGATAATTGAAACTTCGTTGGCGTTTAGTGCGTGAGTCCAGGGTGAGCGATTCTGTTTAAAGTCAGGAATCTTCAGTTTTCGTTTTTCACTTTTCACTTTTTTGATCGGTTTAGGCTGCCTGCTATTTCAAGGTTTGCTTTTACGCGACTGGTTAAATTTGTTATATCTCGCTTTTTCAGAGATTGTTTTTATGCTTTTCTTCAAAGCTGTGGAATTTTTATTTTATTACCCTGTATTTCAAGGGAATTTGGCTGCAGTCAAGAGTTAGACCGGCTTGAGCCCCCAGTTAATATCGATACTCGATATGAATTCAAAAATTATAATATTTTGCTGTGCCAAAATGCGTGCTCTTTATTACTATTCTTAAACTAACTCGTTTACATGAATCTTAGTGCTACTTATAGTATTGAGATGCGTCGGTCGTTATCTGTTTACTAGTAGGTAGTGATTTGGGCTATTATTGTTTGTTTTGGTGATACTACATTTCTATTGTTATAATGTTTGTCCGTTGCAGTCCGTGGTAATCATGTTGGGACAAGTTATGTTGTTTTGATGTTGTGTATATTATTATCATACGAGTACAAGGCCAAAGGGCATATGGTAGTTTATCTACATTTTTGTCTGTGAACAATAATTATGTATATATGTATGTAGTGTATACATTTATATGCATACATATGTATGTTTGTACTAACGTCGTTAACTCGCGCCCACTGTACCTACGTACACTCGGATGTACCCACATTCAGATTAACACTTTAGTACTTTCATTCAAAGCTCGCCCTTAAACTTGCGATTTGATTTTCACATTGAAAGTCTAGCCAAGGCATTAAGGCCAAATTAAAATTATATTTATTGAGCAAAGTTTTTAATTTACATTCGCACATACAATTTCGTTAGTTTCGCACACACAAATTGTCAATATATTAACTAATAAATTTTTATTATGCTCTAAAGAGTTTTCGTAAAAACTTTTCATCTGTAGCAGTTTGAATAAAATTATTTTATGAGAAAATTCCAAATAGAAAACTACATATAGTAAAAACAAAAAACACCAAAAATTCACTGTAGCCAAGTGTAAATTAGCATCAATGTAAAATAGTCAATTTATTGTTGTGAATTTGACTACAAAAGAATTATAAAGGATTTAGTAAAACTTGCGTGCAGCAAACAAAATACCTCATTAGTTTTAATTCTAAAATAATTAGAAGAAAAAAAAAAACAAACAGCACATAGTCACAAATGAAACAGTAAAACAAAAACAAAAACTCTTGCAGCCAATTGAAAATCGATTACACATTTCTATGTACATAAAATCGCTTACTAAATATTTGTATTGAACTAAAAATAAAATACACTTTTTGAATTGTAGTATCCAAATGTTCGAACGATTCGCGAAATCAGCGCAAGGCCTATTTAAAATGAAGCACTGAATAGTAAAACACGAAACTGTAAATAATAGAGTAAAGTAAAATAGTATTTAAATATGTAGAGTAGTACAAGTATAGCAAAAGTTAAAGTTTAAAAAACAAAGCAGCTGAATAAGCATCGAAATGAATTAACTAACGCTACGTTACGTTTACTAATCACACCAGTGTAAATTGCTCGAATTAAAAAAAAAATTGGCTGAATTAGCGCTTACTAAGCTGAATACGCTGTATGCCAAATAAAAACTTTGTCAGCTTATTCGCAAAAACGAAACAAATGTCAGATATTTTTTTAAATTGAAGCTGAATAGCTAAATCGCTAAATTTAATTTGATTACGCTATAATGCGTTCGAAAATTTTTCATTCGGCTTACTAACATTCAGTCGAGCACCATTATAAGTTGCTCGAATTCAAAAATAAATATTGCTAAATTGGTGGTAACTAAGCTGAATACGCTGAATACGAAATAAGATTGTAGTCAGCTTGTTTTTAAAAACGATACAAGCGCGAGAGCAACAATTTAAAGCTGAGTAGTCGCTGAATTTAAATTTATTACGCTAGAAAATTTTCCATTCAGCTTACTAATGTCGAACATCAATATAATTTGTTCGAATTCAAAAATAAAAATTGCTGAATTAGCGCCAACTAAGCTGAATACGCTGAATACCAACTAAAATTTTAGTCTGGCTGTTTTCAAAAAAAGAAAAAAAACGCCAAATATTTTCTAAATTGTGGATGAATAGACGCTGAATTCAATTTGATTACGCTAGAACGCGTTTGAAAATATTCCATCCTTATTATCCTTATTTATGCGAAGTGCATTAAAATCTATACATAGAAACAGCTGTCACGCGAGAATTCAATTTGTTTCATTTCAACAAAAAAAAAAAAAAAAATTATAAAGTTGCTGAATAACCGTACTGCATGCTCTACTACTACATATTACTCTATTTATTTATTTAAATACCAAAGAGATAGCACAGAGAAATGCTAATCGTTTAAAAATATCGCAAATTATTTACATACCTTGATTAAACAAAACACAGAAACCTTGCTGGATTTCAGTTCAATGCGCTGAATTCGTCACAACAGTCCAAAACAGACGCTTTATTGCTTTGAACGGCCCTGCAATGAGATGAAAATAACACCAAATATGTATTATTATGTTTTATTTTATAATCAAGCATTTATGAAAGAGTAAAAGAGCGTGAAGAATAAAATCACCAAAAAAGTAAAAAATTAAAAAAATTAAACAACAAAGCAAACATAATTTAAGCCATGCTTTCAAACCCAATAAAGCTTTACTAATGCAATTAAGTTCATTAATCATTTAACCTCTGCCGAAAATACCAAGAATATTGTATATTCGTATTTTTCATAAAATACACTCTTTTTTTTTGTATTTAAAATTACGTACTCACTCAATACATTTTGCGCCGCTGAAAGTCGATTTTTAGTACCATGCACTCTTTTGTGTAAATCGCATTGTAAATAAATATATACACAATACACATAAACCCATAATGTAATGTACATAGTATATGTAAATTTATCGAACTCGAATGTTGATTTCAAAATACAATATATATATCAAATATAAATAAAGACAATTTTTCTTTGTGTTTTCAAATTTAAAATGACCAGGTATTGTCGTGCAAAAGAGTGGAACTGAAATACAAACAAAATGAAAAGCCAAATGTGATGTTGCAACAATTATTTTTTTTTTGTTCTTTTTTTTACAAAAATTACCAACTAATTATTTATAACTAACTTTAATAAATATTTAAGCAAATGTAAGTACCGAAAAAATCTATGTCTATGACTATATAAGTATGTATGTATGTATGTGCATGTTGAACTTTACTATTAAGCTAGAAAATATTTTTAAAATATTAATAATAACTGAAAGCTTTTTTATTAATAATTTATTTTTTTAATCAAATGTGAAAGCAAAATCACTGAAAATAACTAATATAGTGATATCTGTTATGTGACAAAACTACGTGTTTAAGTTTAAAAAAGTAATTATTTATTCTAATATATAAAATAAAAACAATTTAAACATTGAAAAAAAAGAAGAATAGTAACACAGAATAAAATAAAAAATAGTAAAAATTTAAATAAAGCAAATTCATATTTGATGTGTCTTAAAATATTGTGTTTTACTGTGGAAGTTACCGTTAAGGGTGGAGGCGGGGGGGAGGGGTCTTACTCAGTAGAAATTTGAGTATTGGGAAGGTGTTTCTAAAAGAAAAAAGATTTAAAAAAATATCAGAGAAGAAAAGAAGCAAAATAAAAATAAACAGAGTAAAATGAAATGAAGAGGGAAAAATATAGAAAATATACAAAAAAAAGAAAAGACAATGAAATAAAATAAAAGACAAAAAACTTAAAGCAAAGAAGGCAAAGCAAAGAGAAATTAAAAGAAAAGGAAAAAAAAAATAAAAGAAAAAACCGAAATGAAAATAAAAGCAAATAATAGAAAAATAAAAATTAATAAAAGAAATAAAAGAAAAGACAAAAAACCTAAAAGAAAAGAAAAGAAGGAAAAAAATAAAAGACAAAAAAAAAACAGAAAATAAAAGAAAAGAACCGAATAGAAAATACAGGCAAAGAACAGAAAAATAAGAAAAAAACAGGAATGAAATAAAAGAAAAGACAAAAACCCATAAAAAAAGGAAAGGAAGGAAAAAAAGAAAAGAAAAGAGGGGAAAAAATTAAAGACAAGAAAACAGAAAATAAAAGAAAAGAACCGAATAGGAAATACTGGCAAAGAACCGAAATATAAGAAAAAAAACAGGAAAGAAATAAAAGAAAAGACAAAACCCATAAAAACGGAAAGGAAGGAAAAAATAGAGGAGAAGAAAACAGAAAATAAAAGAAAAGAACCGTGTTGGAAATATAAGCAAAAAAACAGAGGAATCAAATAACAGAAAAAAAATTTAAAAAAAAGACAAAAAACTAGAAGAAAGGAAAAGAAGGGAAAAAGTAAAAGACCAGAAAAGAGAAAATTAAAGAAAAACCCCGAATAGAAAATTAAGCAAAAAGCAAAAAATAAAAAAAAAACAAACAGAAAAGAAATAAAAGAAAAGAAAACTGAAAATAAAAGAAAAAAACCGTGTTGGAAATATAGGCAAAAAACAGAGGAATAAAATAA
Source organism: Anomoia purmunda (assembly GCA_951828415.1). Classification (NCBI taxonomy): domain Eukaryota; kingdom Metazoa; phylum Arthropoda; class Insecta; order Diptera; family Tephritidae; genus Anomoia; species Anomoia purmunda. Next base: position 25,822,770 of record OX639993.1, read on the forward strand.
CAGAAAAGAAATTTAAAAAAAGACAAAAAACTAGAAGAAAGGAAAAGAAGGGAAAAAAGTAAAAGACCAGAAAAGAGAAAATTAAAGAAAAACACCGAATTGAAAATATAAGCAAAAAGCATAAAAATAAAAAAACAAACAGAAAAGAAATAAAATAAAAGAAAAAAAAGAAAACAGAAAATAAAAGAAAAGAGCCGAACCGAAAATACAGGCAAAGAACAGAAAAATAAGAAAATAAACAGGAAAGAAATAAAAGAAAAGACAAAAAACGAAAAGAAAATAAAAGAAGGAAAATACAAGAAAAAATAAAATGAATTAAAAGAACCGAAATGAAAATAAATGCTAAAAACAGAATATAAAAAAATAAAAGAAATATAAGAAAGGGCAAAACACGAAATAAAATAGCAAATATAAAAGAAACTTGCTTAATTGGCGCTATAACTACCTAAGGCTCATTGAAATCCTATAACCTATAACTTCCTCTTCATTTCTTCCCAGCGACCTCTCAAACATAGTTCTAAATTTCAAAAGGGGAAATATCAGCTGGGTTAGACCGAAAACCCAACATCGTTAAAAAAAAGACATCGATATAGTGCTCATTTTTTTGAAAAACAGCCAAGTTTATTGTGATACCGAAAAAGAAACTAAAGACAGGGACAACCTAAGGCCAATAACTTTGTCTAGAAGGCTTTGAAAGTGTCATCAAGAAAAAAAATGAAAGCAATTCGGTCTCAAATGTAGACACTCTCAACAATATATGCAATTAAATAATCTGCTAATTTTAGAAATAAATTGAAGCTGGAATAATAAAAACCATGTTATAAGAAGAGCATCATGCTTTATTGACCTTGGAAAAGGCTTTCGACCAGTTGTGGATCGAAAAGCTAGTAACTAAAGTCATTGGCTATAAATTTCCATGCCCATTTATGATATTATATCGAATAAAAAAAATTCAGTGCACTTAAACAACGAGATAAGTAAGTAACCGACGATAGCAATTAAAAAAGGAACAGTAAATGCTTTGATTTGTTTCGCCCTCTTTATCCTCGATTTGCTCTGCCAAATAGACAACACCATAGCTTTTGTCGACAACATTGTAATTTGCCATACAGACAGAACAAATGAAAGCTTTTATAGTAACCTGCAACTAAAATACAAAAGATTGACATCTAAAAATAAATTCTAATAAATAAAATGAAAGCAATCTGTATCGCGAAACGAAATGCAAAGAAAAATAATAAAATAAGTCACACCAAGTGAAATAAATTATGTTTGTAAGTGGAAGCCCAGCATGATAATTTACTCAAGGGTATTTTAAAAAGAGATTTCATTTTACGTCTCGCATAATTTTTGAACTGTCTATGCAGCAACTGGCATTGATATGTCATTTAAAATTGTGATTTTTTGAAAAAAAATATTAACAGTGATGAAGCTCATTTACACTTGAGTACCTGGGTATGTAAACAAACAAAATGGCCGCCTTTGAAACTCCAAAAATTTAAGAGAAGTTCATAGTCGTATAACAACTTCATCAACGATGACGGACAATTGGGCGCTATTTTTGGGGCCATATTTTTAGTTTTCCCCCCATCAAGCTGGTGCGTTGGTGATTGGGTTGCGTTATCCGACTATGTTAAATGATTTTGTTTTTTTTTTAACTGAAATGATTTCATGAATGCGCACAATGATGTACAGTGGCTCCAAGCCAAAGTCGGGCACCGTAGAAAAAAATGTTCCTTCCTAAAAATATTTGAACCATAGCAATTACAAAAAAGGTAAACAATTTTTTCAATTACACATTTATTGCACTTCCAAAATATAAAAACAAAACATATAAATTAATTCAGTATTATAAAATATTCTAGTAAAACATCAAATAAGAGTAAATTCAATGCGCAAGTGGAACTCGGACAATTAACAAGTTTTTTGAAATATCGAAATTTATTTTAAAATCTAATATTTTGTATGAAGACCTTTATTTTTAATAATTATTTTGGAGCGGTTAGGCATTGATGTAACCAACTTTTCGCAAAAACCAAGTTCGATTTTTTCCCATTCTTGTAATAAGATAGATTTCAAGTAATTTTTGCTTGAAACGGAATGCTGTCGAATTTTTGTGTTAAGATAGTCCCATCAATTTTCGATAGGATTAATATCAGGACTTTGGAGTGGCGTTTCCCGAACATGGTTGCAATTATAAAACAACCAAGAACGCATTTTGTAGGCCGTATGCTTTGAATCATTGTCTCTGGTAGAAATACCAATCATCACCGATATCCATTTTTTCAAGACTTTTTGGTAAGTTTTCTTTTAAAATGTTAAGATAGTTCTGTTTCTGGTTTATTATTCCTTCAATAAAATGCAAATATCCTGGCACAGAAGCCGAAAATGAATCCCAAGCCATTACCGATCCGCCACCATGTTTGACAGTTGGTCTCAGTGTGCGCAGTTGTAGCTCCTCATTTCAAAAGCATTCAATTTACTTGCGTCAGTAAGCATAACATTTTTCCAGAACGAAAAATCCTTATTTTCATATTCTTTTGCAAATTTTAATCGGATGGTCTGATCGCGTTTGCTGATCAACGGCTTTTGTCGGGCCTTTCTACCATTCAGATCAGTCTTATGAAGTAGATTTCTGATGGTATATGCACTAGATTTATTTTCTAACACATTTTCAGCTCGAGCAGCTAACTATGGTGCACTAAAGAAAGGATTATCTTTAACTTTTCTCAACAGATATCACTTATTTGAGTCGGTAAAAATCTTGTTGTGGGAAGTTTAGGCTTGTTTTCCACTTGTTTGTTGGTTTTTAAGCGGTTAATTATATCGTGAACAGTAGAATGACTTCTGTCGACAATATCAGCAACTTCACGCACAGATTTTCCATCGTTGGAATGCTTAATAACCAACTTTCTCAATTCAATACCTGTTTGGCCTCTTTGCCTAGACATTTTTAAATCACAACCCGTAATTCCAACTAACTATGTATACATATATTAAAAAACCCATCCGGGGAATTCCCGTTAGTCAGTTAAACACTATACTTGAAGTTGGTTGCAATTCTTCGACAGACTTGCAGTTATTTAGAGGATAGTTGCCAATGCCCGAGTTTGGCTTGTCCATTGAATTTACTTGTATTTGATGTTTTACTAGAATATTTTATATTACTGAATTAATTTATATGTTTTGGTTTTATATTTTGGAAGTGCAATAAATGGGTAATTGAAAAAATAGTTTACCTTTGTTTTTTAATTGCTTTAGTTCAAATATTTTTAGGAAGTTTTTTTCTACGGTGTCCGACTTTGGCTTGGAGCCACTGTATCTTGAAACGATTTACCGTCATCCCTTGTCTAGATTTGGTTTGGAGACAAGCCGGTTTCGGCGTTGTGCCATCGTCAGTGTCATTTTTCGTTCACATTTTTTGTCTCCAAACCTAACTTGACAAAAGACTATTTTTCATTATTAACCTCAAAGTTTATACTTTCGAACGCAGTTGAATTGATTTCAGTTGACATTTGACTTGGTCCTTTGAATAGCAAAAATATGGAAAGCAGTGGCCTTAACGATTACAAATTTTATTTAACGAATCACTTTCTAATAGTGATTTTTCGTGTTTTATTTGTTGATCAGAAAATAATTCTTTCCTATTATTCCTCGGAAAATAAAATTTATTTTTCTCTTAAGAAATTTTGCACTATACAAAAACAAACTCAAAAAAATAACTTTTATTTTTTAAGCAAAAATAATAAAATAATTAAGACTCAGTAAATAAAGTTAAATTTGTGATTATAATGATATATTATTATTATTGTGATTAATGATATAAAATAACGGGGTTTTTCAAAAGGGACGCTACAAAAGTAGACCGAGAGTGACAGCAACGACGCCATATTTTTTCCCGCTCTTTTGACATTTCTCTTCAGTAAGGTTTGCCATCTCATCATGGAAAAATATACGATCCAACAACGAGTCGAAATTATTAAAATTATATGTGCTTGGACAATATGTGGTTCCAACAGGACGGCGCACAGTGGTGCCGCTTCATACAAGCCGCGGCAAAAAATAGAAGGAATCGAAGTAGGGCTTTGAAATTTGGCACACATCTCTCATATTGCCAAATTAGATGAAAAAAAAATTTTTGTTAAAATCCGCCCACAACCACGCCTACCTCTCATATAACACAAAAATCAAAAATCATCCTACAGTAACAAAATTTTCTACAGTGTAATATTTTGTAAATATAAGCTTGTTGAGAAAAAATAAAGCAAATCCGCCCACAATTACGCCCATCTCCCATATAATATAATCACAAAAGTTGCAATATTTTCGCTGTTATCACAGCTAGACTGTTAAAAATTGTCAAACGGATTTGAATCAATAAAAATTATTATTTCTCTAAAAATGAAACAAGTCCGCCCACAACTACGCCCACCTCCCATATAACATAACCAATAAATATTCAAAAATGATAATATATTATTAATTATTTATTCAACAAGTAATTTTTTAACATCGTCGTGCAATTCCAAAGTTTTATTTTTGGGATTTGTTATGAAACCATTAATAAAAGGATCCGATGAAGCTAAAAGCAAGTGCATTACATCTTGATTTGTAGAAATTCTGTCGCATTTTCTAGAATGATTAAGCCTATATTTCTTGTAATCTTTATTGCGAGCTTCTTGAGCCTCCTCTGATAGCATACCCATGGCAAAATAGAGGATGAAACAATTTTTCTTCCATGCATTAAAACTTTATGTACTGTCATTGGCATATAGTAAAATTCATAAAGGCTGACATATAACCTCGCAGTTTTCATGCAATAAATTTCAAATTTTTGAGGATCTATTGCTGCTTGACTATTGATTGTATTTAATATTATTTTAAATCTATGTATTAGGTTTTCGTCAACGCCAACAATATCGGCAGTTTTAGCAGGATCCTCAAAAAATCTTCGTGAGGTATTGCCATCATTTGTCGTACCCAGTCCCTGATTCACTACATCAACATTTATTCCCAAGGATGACTTCAAATCTGCTTGAATACGTGCTTTTTCATCTGCCTTCAGTTTTTTGGTACGATCGTCAGTTCTACATTTGCGAAAAGGTTTGTTGTAAGCAATATGCAGAATACACTCCATAAACTTAATTCTTGCATGCAAGGGAGAAATTCCAAATCTTAGGGAACCTTCGTTTACTGTTCTCCTCAATATACCATCTAAATCATTAATTTCCTTTGGTTTTGCTTTACATATGAAACATACACTCATTGCTGAGGTTTCAGTTACGGTATTACAACTTTACCATCAATCATTGTAAGAGCAAAACAATGACTTATTTCGAAAGTTCGGTTTGAAATAATTACTACACTGTTATTTAAATTACGAATTTCGTTTTCAACACGGTTAACTTCCTCAGTAATATCAGCAAACAAACAACGCAGTTGCACATTTTCATAACTTTTGATGTGAGTTTTTAGATTAAAATGCTAATTACTCATGAATTGGCAGCTAATTGCAGCTGATTTTTTTTTCTATCGATTAAGGAGATTATAAAGTTTATTTTGTGTAAGTGGCTAACCTGCGCGCTCCTGCGCACAATAGTTATATTCTGTTGAAGTTGTGAAATATATGATTTTTTTGGACCATGAAAAAACATCATATTAAAAAAAATCTTGAAAAAGAAAGTATACATTTGATGATGTAAATCACATCTATAACGTTGGTTTTAATCAATAAAAACTATACAATTGATATTTTATGGTTAACTTTTGAGTTTTAACCTTTGCAATATTCATCACATTTTTCTGAGTAACTTTGCGTTGATACTTTGTTGGACTTTGAAGCTCTCCCAACAAAAAACCATTGAATATATCAAGCCCAAGTATTCGGATAATGTTATTTGATTAGTTCTTAGCTTAAATTGAAAAGATGGTACAAATTTGGAATGATAAAAAAATCCTTTTTTTCCGCTCTGGCACCACTGTGCGGCGCCACAAGCCACACAGCGAATGTCACAATCGATTTATTGAAAACCAAGTTTGGCGAAATGGCCCAGTCAATTTGCCGCCTCGGTCGTGCGATTTGACGCCGTTAGACTAGTATTTTCTGTGGGGCTACGTCAAATCTATGGTCTATGCCAACAAGCCAGCGACGATTGATGACCTTCGTACGAATATCGATCGTGAAATTGCAGCAGTATCGGCCGATTTATGCTTGAAAACCGTCGAAAATTGGGTTCAGTGTCTGGACTTCTGCAAGCGTACCCGTACCAAAAGAAATTGAGTTCCATACATAATGGCATCGAATGTCCTTTCACAGGAATAAAGAATTTAATTCATGTCCCAACCCGTTTTTGTTTTATTTAAAAAAACTTTTGTAGCGTTCCTATTGAAAAATCCTGTACAATTAAATGCAACTAAGGTTAGTTCGTGTAACAAGAATTATTGTGGTGTATTTGCTCCTTTTGCGGGCGGACAACATTTCTCCTTCAGGGCATGTGCCAGATGATAGCAAAGTTCGTTGGAATAAAAATTGTTGACAGTAATGAGGTGAATATAATTTGCCGACCTCATTAGACTAGTGGAAATTTTTGTCAAGTAGAGAGAAGAAGACATAAGAAAATTAAGCGAAAATGCAATAATATGACATCGCCGGCAAATAAGTTCAAAACAAAAATAAACAAGTATTACTTGTAGGTATATATTTATTTTGTAAATAAATAGTTAAAGATTTAAAATAAAATTAAATACAATATTTAAACCATTGGTTATGGTTTTAAAGATCTTGTCAAGTAAATTACCTAGCGGTTTTGACGAGGTTTCTGTTGCAAAATTGATGTGAAAAAGTATTTTGTTTAATTCGTAGCTTTTAATTCTAAAACAATTGAAATTATTAAGCATTTTCTGTATATTTGCTACATTTTTCTTTTATAAACTTTGTGTTGATTTCCTTTTTCTTTGCAACAACGTAGCTGTTGTAAAAAGTTACCGATCGGCACATCAGAAAAAGAAAATTGTCACCCCATAATTAATAAAAAATACATCTCACCATATAACTACTCTGCCACCGTTTGGAGAGCCTCTGAAATCGCTGATAAAAAGGTTGAAATTTCCGCACCGATTGCGTCGTGTTTACCGAAGAAGCAAAAAAACAAATAGTTTGCACAATACATTGCCTCAAATGCCGCCCAATGTGCACTCCGCTTTAGGGCGTTTTTAAATTTCTTCTTTGAACACATTCAGCTTTAAATTTTACAATTTGATTTTCAAAATTGCAGCCTTTTCCAAATTTAGGGGTCAAGCACGAACACCAATGTAATATAAATTACACATGAACTCTAATTGAAAATTGAAGGATTTTCTTCACAAAGTTTATGAACAAGCAATAAAATACTCTATACATTTGGTATAATATATACAAACTATATATGTATGTACATATGTATTTATCTTCATAATTAAAAAACATTTTTCATTGCCACCAAATTAGTCCAGTCGCTTTTATAGACCGAAAATTGACAGCAATCAAAGACATATGTCTTATTACGTTCTACCACAAACTTATGTGCATATGTAAACTTATACGTATTAAAAAAAATATACATACATATATATTTAGTAAATTACATTTACGTGTCGCTACGAATTTTTTGCAACCAGTTTAATGTTTTACCTTCTTGGTTTTTAATTGACTTTGTCAGCACTTCAATGCCACAACACTGACGATTGGCAGTGGCAGTGGCCATATGCCAATTATAGTTGCTGGTCACCAGCGAAATGAATATATAAATTGTATTTAGTGCTAATAAGTGGCCAATCAAATGTGGATTGTATTTATTAAAAATCTGTATACCCAGCTGGAAGTTTGTTACTAAGTACAATAGCGATTTTACTTATATTATATGTTATATAGGTTTGTATAAGTAGCTCGCGAAAAAATCATATAATTTCTTTGTAAATTAAGCAAGTTTCAATACAATTTTTCTAAACCAGGAAGCAAAAATAAGCGTTATTTTGATTTTTTTACATAAAAAATCATTGGGAAAAATTCGTTCAAAACATAATTCGAATAGGTATATCGATCTAATCCTTATGCCATATGCTATTCACACCTGTAGTGCGATTCACTAACTTTAAACGGTGCGACAATTGTTATTTTTGACGGCAATATTTGCCGTTTGCACTAACGATTGTGCGATTCACTAACTTATTCTTAACGACACTTAACAGCTGTTTCGTTGTATTTATTCAAAGTGATAAAGAGCGGCATCTCTGTCAAACTAAATGTCAAAATAAGCGAAAAGCACAAAGAGGAATAGAGAAAAACCAAACGTATGCCTGCTGCCAAATATAAATTTTAATGTTTTTATTATATTTCATTAAAGTGAAATAGATATTAGTTTGTTTCAAACTACAAACACTTAAAATTCTTTATATATGTAAATTGCAATGATCCATTGTAGCAGAATTACGGACTCTTCTATGAGTGTTTTGTTAGAATAGTCATCAACTCGACTCCAAGGAATATGCGGAATAACCTGCAAATATGCCATGGTTATCGTTTTCAAACTTCGCGTTGTGCTTCAGCGTATTTAGGATTTACATACATACATATATTTATTATTTTTTAATTATAGTCATTTATCTATATATTAAAACTAAACTATATTTCTGTTTTTATACATGGATCCTTGTAAAAGGTGGCTTGTACCATTAGCATATTAATTGAATGGTTGATGTGGTGGTTGGCATAAGCCTCCTCATGATTGCTTGGTGGTAAAATTGCGTGGAATCGACGGCTCCAATAGAGCCTGTCACAAAGGGAGACGACGCCGAAGCAAACATTTCTTTAGCAGATTGGCGTTCCACTTGGGTCATAAGAAACCTCACTTTCTGGTGAAACAACGAATCATTGAATGCGTTCGTTACCTGATGAATGCCGGCTTACGGATAACTAGCTCATGGATATTCCCCTTTGCTCGCCTGCGGGTCATTGATAGCATTGATACCAGTTGCGAAGAATCTCAAAGCCGCTAGAACCTACCAATATAAAAGTAAACTTTAAAATTGCCTACAGGGCTAAAGATTACACGAGCTAACTATTTCTCATTCGATTTTTCTGTTATTCTGGGGCCTCTTGTTTGGTTGTCAAGCTGAGAAATTGAGTATTCAGCCAAGTTTGAAGTTTACAGATACAGCTTCTGAAATTCTGTTGAAAGTTATTATCCACATCCCGGAGTAAACGTCGATCCTTCGTCACCTCGTGATAAATCATATGCCGAATATTCAAACGACATTATTTAATGTTTCTTTTTTAATTACAAGAAAACAAATTACCAAATTTTAAATTTATCTTTTATTTAAGTTGAAATCACTAATTTCACTTTTCTCGATTGAGTTAACATCATCAAATTTGTTGTCGTTTAGTTTTCGGTCATCGACTAGCTAACATCAACAGCTGATTCGGCGAATGCGAAAATCGTTAAAAAATGGTTGCTGAATAGCAGGGTCGTTAAAATTTTGGTTAAGTTGAGTTAACCAATCGAATATATTTAAAATAAGTTAGTGAATCGCACTACTGACCTCATTTCCATTCAGAAGATTTTTTTGTTTTAAATCATTACTCAATCGTTATATTGTGATTTTTATTTTATCGATCAAAAATAATCGTTTTACATGGATTTAAAATTTTCCTATCAAAACTAATCGCTATTCTTGACATTTTGTGATAATATTTTGTGATCATAAAATGTAAATCGTGTTATTTGTGCTTACGCTATTATTGTTATCGCACACACATTTTTCTGTGTTTACTGTGGTCCAAAAATTTTGAAATCCTAGAAAAACGAGTATTTTTCAACGAAAAAATAAAAATCTCAAATCAACGCTCACATGTGATTGAAAATATAAGTATCACAAAATATCGATCAAATATAAACACAAAATATTTCCAAGAATAACGATTGCTTTTTATCGAAAAAAAATTTAATAAAAAATATATAGATCAAATCTATTTGAAAAAATAACGAAAAATCATGACTTTTTAATTCTCTTCTTCATACAGAATAACCATTACTTTTGTAACGACTGTAATTTATTGAGCTTGAGTTCAGATTTTTATTAGGGGATATTTTGAGAAAACAACGGTTTTTCAAAGTGGTAGAAGTGATAGCTGCTATTTCGTAGATCACCACATCTCCTCATTAGACTTCTTTTCTTTCTAGACTTTACCTGGCTTTGAACCATGGTACACGGATTTACTAGGCCAGCACGCAAACACTCATCCACGCTAACCGTGTAAAAATCATTTGCTTTCTCATTACTTTTATTTATTCTTTAATAATTTATTATTTATTTATTTACCTAGGGGTGCGCTTAGATCCCTTTTTTACTGGTTTTGTTGGCTAAAACTTTTTGGTTTTTATTTTCTATCAAAAGTAATAGTTGTTCATGGATTAAAATTTTTCGACTACTTTTGATCTGATATTTTGTGATTTTTTTTCGATCGATTTTCATGGCGGACAATGTTTTTTTTTGCGTTTACTATGATCGAAAAATTTGATATCCAAAAAGTAACGATTATTTTTTACCAAAAAAAAAATATCACAAATTATCGAATGTTTGAAATCCAAGAATAACGATTGTTTTGCTTTCGCACAGATAACACAGTTAGACCAAATATGCCAATAGCAACAGGGCTTGCTTTTTCTACATGCTAATTTGAAGCTCCTGCGTTGACATTTATCTTAAGTATTGTACATAAATTCAATTTTCCTTAGGATACCAATAGAAAATATATTTTAAAAATTACAATTTTTTATGAGCTTGTTTTATATCAAAATTTATCATAATTTTTTTAGTTTTATGTTATTCATCAAAAATAATAATAATTTAGTGAAGATATAATTTTTTTGATCGAAAGTTAAATTCATCTCTTAAGCTAAGATAAAATAAAATCTTTCACAAACGCCAAGCCGCCTTTCTAAAAATTGTTTGGTGCTAAATTTTTTTGAGATACCCTTGTCGACATAAGCTAATAATAAAAAAAAAATAGGGAAGTTTTTCCTTCGTTAAAAAAAATGTTGCTCAAAAAATAAAACTCATAAAAAAACTATTATTGTTAATAAAAAAATTAACAATTAAAAATGTCATTATTGCGGGGCGAAAAAAATAACACTCGAAAAACTAGTTTTATTTTCAGTCAAAAAAATATAACTCTATTTATGGATATATATTTTTTAGCAATTTATAAAAGTCTAAAAGTATAAGAAATTATTAAAAAAAATTTAGAGATATCGATCAATATTTTTTAAATCATAACAAATTCCTGCATCTTTGTATATGTAATCAGAAAATGCATTTCGGTATGCGAGACGCGATACTTTATATCCTCGGGTATAGATTAATTAAATGTTACTTTATAAAAGGTGGCAATCCTCTATATGCTAAAAGCCTTCTTGTCAGCGAATTGACGAGTTTGGCATTCATATTTTCATATTTCATACAAATTGCATATAATTTAATTAAATTTGCGCTTTCAATTAGGTGCCAACACTTTACAAAATATTAAGTATGGACCTCCTTCTCGCCGAGGAGGAAAATGCGTTTGTTTTAATTAGATTCGACTTTTCAATCAGGTAGCAACCCTCTTAAAAAATAACTAGATATAGTAAACCTTCGCCTCACACCGAACCGAACAGTTTTATACTCGCATTTTAATATGTTATATATGTACTTGTGTAATTTAATAAAACTTCAGGTGGCAACCCTATCCCAAGCATAAACTATACTTTACGATCTATTCTAATACCTACCAGATATGCATACGAGATATCATAAAATCGGTCCAGCTGTTTCGGAGGAGTTCGATGACAAACACCGTGACGCGAGAATTTTATATATATGATATGTAGATATAATCAAAACTGTTCCGCGGTATTTGGTAGATTTTGACTGGAAATTTTAAAATAATCCCTGGTTGCAAACGCTTACAAATCCTAGATAATGCATGATTTATTTGTTACCTGTAATTTTAAAGATTCCTATATACAGGTTTACATGAAATCCTATCACTTCCGAAACAATTTCCCACTGGGTGTACCTAAGATATATACATACATATACCTTCTTTAATTTAATTTACAAGTTGCTTATGCTTATAAGTTTATATAGGTTGGTCTATGGACATACCCAAAACTTTGCGTACAAAAAAGTCTACCATGTTAGCCTTCCATTTGCACATACTAATCGGAACCAGTCAAATACACACATACAAAATACATACATATGCATCAAAGTACCTAAATATGTACATAAGTATGTACTTGCCCCCTTCGAAGTGGTTAAACTCTTTTGTAGCTGGCACAGCGCCCACTTGTTGGCACAAAAAAATTCTATTCTCAACAATCCGTCAATGGCTGGGCACTTTACTTCATTCAATTTATCAAAATCACCACTGGCGGCTTTTTATGGTGCTGCGCAAGCGCTTATGACGTGTTCCAAGCGCGTGTCCGCTGCCAAATTTCTAAGCGGGTGAATTCACGTGCCTAAGAATGTGTTTTTTTGTTTTATTTTTTACTCTTTAATGCGAAAGTAAGTAGGCATAAAAAAATAATTAAAATAAAATAATCAAATTCATACCCAACTACCTTAAATATTAAAGCAGAGGCGTTTAAGTTCTGCGGTTGACGCGAAGTGTCATTGGCTACGTAACTACAACCATATGTTCTGCGGTTGGCTTTGGACAAAACAACTTATCTCAACCTAGGTACCTTTTGCTGTCGAATTTCACATAACATTTTTCCTTTTAAGTATTTGAATGGTGATTCACTCATAGCAGTAGTTTAAAAGGCCATTTTGTTAAAAGTGGTTTTATTTTTAAATGAAACAGTTGGGTTTGAAGACAAACCGGTTTCGGCGTTATGCCATCTTCAATGTCATTTTCGTTATGTACAGTTTGCCTTTACTGTTTCCCATTTACATATATTACGTTGCTATTAGCAGTTAGCAAGGGTTTGTCATATAGCAGCTCCTTAACTTAGTACCTGAACTACTTAATGTCTTCCTTTTTCCGTTTCTATTTAGCGCTACATGATTGCTGCTAAATTTATACACCAGATCGTTTTGTATCCATTTTTCCGGCTTTAGTATAAATTGTGCACAATTCTTTCTTATATGCTTCCTGTGTTAGAGGTGTCCGTTCTAGGTGATCTACTAGTTGCCGTAGTGCTGCTTTGTTGTGTCGTTGTACATGGGGCGACGAAAATGGTTTGTCCCCGAACCAAACTTGACAAGGGATGACGGAAAATTCTTCGTTAGTAAAAATTTAGATCCCATGAGTTTTTTCTTCATCCCCACAGTGCGGGTGCACAGTAAATACTTTTGAGCTTGCAGTTCTTCCTCGTCTCTGTAACTTCAACAGACATCCTTGTAGGGATTCACAGAAAAGTTCATTCTTGTTGCCTGCTATATTACGAGTACTGTATCCATGCATCCATTCTCGGTGCAAAGCGAACTGCTCATCCAAGTCGTTGGAAATTCTGCGCGAGCCAGCTACAGTCTTTTATTGCTGATAGTTCGGCTGGAAGTCGGAATACTTTATGAATTCCTTGTTGCGCGCATTAAACGCCCCCTCCAATTTCGTTTTCAAGTTATGAACAGTCCGTGTAGAATCTGGCCCACGATTACCTCCTTTATTGAATGATAACATTTTATTTGTGGTTGAGCTACGTGGCTGTACAAAGTGGTCCGTCCCAGCCGTCTCTCTTCTTTTCTAAAATAGTACGGAACTTCAGCAGCGCAGCTCCTGTAGTTTTTTGACAGCCAACTCCAGCCCAATCGCTCGTTTACAGCTTAGAGGTCGATTGTGAATTTTTAAAATGCTCTTGCGTGTTATGTGACCTGCTTAATTCTTTGTCAAGTATTTCACCTAAAATATTAACAGAGTCGCCCAGCTTTAATATTAATATCTGCTATCATCTTCTTTTGAATAACGCAAGGCCAGTTTTGTTTGAGTTGACCCCATTCTTTCGCTATGTTATCCTGTTTTCTATCACTTTTCATTTTTGCTGCAGTCTCCCTCCTCCTCTACAGCCGCGAAGCAAAGAAGACTAGATAGTACCCCATCCTGTGGGGTTCTTCTATTGGAAAACCTTTTTAAAACTAAAAAAAAATACATATTTTCTGGTTTAAAGTAAAATCAAAATGAATTGGCGTTAAGGAACTATGTATTGCCTTTTCAGAAAACAGATCTCTTTTTATGTAAGTTTTAGTTTTAAAGAAAAGCTTAATTTGAAGATAATATCGCAATCAGAGAAAAAATTACGACATCAAAATAAAGAAAATATATATTCGCGCCTTTTTTTGCGAGAAGTCTAGTGTGACCGAGTCGATGCCCAAGTCCACCTATGGCTATGGTAATGGACGTTGGAGTAAAGCTGTTGGAAGCTACCTCCATGTTTAGTAAAGCAATAAATATTAAATCATAAAAACATAATTATCTCTTTATGTGCGATACGATCTCATGTAATGAAGTTTCTGTGGATGTCCATTTCATGTAGACATCTTGCGGAGGTTTATTTGAGACGTTTCCCCTAATGTCGCTCCATCACTTACGAACGAGGTCAAATTAGGATTTTAAATTTTACGGTCTAATATAACAAGTTTTTCCCGCTTCTGGCATGAAGACAATTTTGTCGGCCGCCGTAGCCGAGTGTGTAGAGTATGCGCACTTCATTCGGTGGGTCCTTGGCTTTCTCCTCCTGGTCGCTCCTCGGCAGGCAATGGCAAACCGCCGGGGGTATTTCTGCTATCAAAAAATTTCGCACAAAGATCGTTTGCCATACAGAGTCAGCATAAAATTTGTGTTACAACATCAAGACGCACGCCACAAATTGTTGGAGAAGTTCAGCCAAACATCAAAGTATGATGTAAGCGCCAAATTATTATATTATTAATGGGCGTCCCTAAATTGGTCAGAATTTGACTGATGAAAACACAAGTCTGAAAATAAAAATGCTAAATTCGAATAAATTATCTTGTAACAATTTCACATGTTAACTGGAGCAGAACTGGATTTTTTATAAATTTAAATTATTGCTTAATAATTATTTGGAAATCAATGAAAATTGTACGTAAATTTTTTCAGTAGCATTCTACTGTGCACTGAGTGCTAATCAACTTTTTTATGTATATTTTTTTATGCGATCAGTTCCCTTCGCTTAATTATTCGATAGAAATCATATAAAAAATCACATATAAAGAGCGACAGTGAGTTGGGTATCCGCTAAAAAAAGCGGTATTTTGAAATGTCACTGTATGAATGGTTTAACCATATACCGCCCTTTATAAAGATTCGTTTTCATTTGTTATTATTTATATCAACTTGCTTTTCTGTGTTGCTTGTTTATGTGTCCAGTACAAATTTTGCAATCGATTTTTAATCAACTTTCCAACGGCCCAGAGAATACAAACATAGAATACATATAGCACAGAACCAGCGGTAAATGCAGAATTCCATGTACTGTGTGAGATTTGATCAAGTTTTGTAAATGTTATAGGTAATATTGGTGCGAAGAAACAATACCACCTTTATTTGCCAGAACAGCCTCATAAAGTAACGCCTGATAAAAGTTATACAAAGGAAATTTCCGAAGCACATTAACTCTTGATAAATTTTGATTTTAAAATCTTAACAATAGTCATTAAGGCGGTCTGCTCTACTAAAATGATGAAAAAATCCATGTTTTTTATTTTCTTTAATCGATAGGTTGATTATGCAAGAATATCTGTACGAAATTCCAGATCGAATATTAATAATAAATTTAGCCTAAATTAAGGGCTCGATATTTGGTCGTACTTCTCCTATAATTTTTGGTGTGCGTCTTGATGTTGCACCACAAATTAAGGAAACTGTAGTTTTATGCAATAAAAATAAATACCCCGGAGGAGATTTGAATGCGAGGTTCTCCGGGTGATAGCACACATACGCTAAATAATGTGCTATGGGAGCCTTCTAGCTCGGGCAATTAATATATTTCGATATTTTTATTTTTAAGAAAATTATGGATGAATACATCAATATTTTTAATCTCGAAATATCAATATTCGATATTTACTTCCGAGTAACAGAAATTAGTGTGTTCGAATTCAGTACTTTTTTTAAGGTTTTTAGAGCTTAATTTGATTAGTTTTGAACGCAACTGTGCATTACATCTCTTCATAGTTTGTGAACGTAACCAAATGTCTATCAATGATCTCTTTGATTCGCATGCATTATGTAAATCCGGCGTAGCTCATTGCTTCCTTTTATTTTGTATTTTTTTGTTGTTTAACGATGCTTGCGTTGTGTAAGTTTTTTTTTTATAACAAAAGAGGACAACGAAACTTGTATTTTATTCCTAAATATTTACATTAGGGTGGACCGCTCCCCATATATAAAAAAAATCGGTACTGATTTGCATCAGAATTGGAAAATTCATTAAATTCTTGGACAAAATATTTCACATTTCATTGTTTTGTTATTACCTAAAATTTTTTCATTATAATGATTTTTTCGCGACCTTTCCAATTTTAATTTTTTTTCTAAAATTTTTTCGTGTTTTATAAATAAAAATTTTTTTTTCAATTATTTTCCTAAAAATATTACCGGAGATTTGTAAAAAGCTTTTTAGATATTTTTAAGCAGACCTTTTAAGCTTACACTTTTTTATCATACCCTTGGTTTTGTTTCAAAATATTGCTTAAAACCATCAATAGGACATATATCAATTTATTTGTTCATCCCTAGGTCACACTACTACTACTAATTTTAAATCGACGCTGCCTCTGCCGTCAATTTGTAAAAAATCGGGATTGGATATATACGACGAGTATGACCTTTCATTACATGCCTTCCTATTGGAGCACCCAAGAGGGAACTTTGGGGTTCAAACCCTTCCAAAAATCTTAGAACTGTAGTGTACAATCTTGCAATTATTTTACATTTTTTTTTAAAATAAGTTAGCGATAACCATAAAAGGTTGCAGTGATAACCTTAGGAGAGATTGAGTCATCACTTCTTTCTGCAAATAAAGTTCAAAACCATTGGAGTTTCTTTTCAAAATCACAAATTAAATTTTACAAATCGAACTTTGTCCTCACACTCAGTTTTTAGCTACAGCATGCCAAGGAAAATGATGCTATTGCTGCGCGTTTTCTGAGAGATCTACAAAGTTGCAAGCGATTATACTATGTACTATATGGTCGTAATTTGCGTTGATATATTATATGTATGTATGCAGGTACAAATTTGCACAAACCAATGTCTTTTAGAATGTAGTGTTCGTACATTAAAGGAACCGCATGCCAAAAAAATGCGTCGGTTCACTAAAAAAGCGGAAGCAGATAAAGCAAAAAAACAGAGCTTTCTTGACTAAAAAAAAATAACTTGGTGCCCAGACTTCCAACTAAAAACTCTTAAAGCTTCCGGTCGATCGTTAAAATGACAAAGGTTAAAGCAAAGGAACGGTAACAATATTGATATATGTATATATGTATTTGTATATTGTTTGTATATTTGTATGTAATATGTTACAAAATTTAAGCGTTGTCGCTATGCAAAAACGCATAAAGATAAGAGCGCTCGACATTGGCTAGTGGCCGCATTAAAATCCAGCAGCAGCGACTCTTCGCATTCTCACATTATTTATATTATGAACAGTGTGACCAGAAGCTACATATGTACATAAGAATTGAGCTATGTAAACCGAGCTCAAAGAAAAGTCAGGAATAGTTAGATGAAAAAAACATAGAAGAAGTCAGACATTTTTAAATACATAGATACAAGGGCGATTCTAAAATATGCGTCAATTACCGCGGGAGCACACCTTTGACCTGCCTGACTTTGGATCTAGCAAGTCTACCATCGCCCGATACCACGATATCACGATACACCAAATTTTGGAAATGAGAACAAGAGAAAAGATAAAGTTCAGAATTAAGAGCCCAAAATATGTCGAAAAAGTATGACATATTTCCGATTTTTTGCCCATTTTTTAACACAAAACTGGCGCTACCAGTTAGAAAATCTATTAGCATGTAAATGTTATGGATATTAAAATTTTTATAAATAATTGTATGCTAAATTCAAATCAGTTTTTGGAATTTCGATTTATAAAACAATATTGAAAAGCATTGAGAAAAAGTCAACTTATGTTGGGAGGAACTTATGAAAAACCCTTCAGCACTCTGTATTTCAAAATTTATACGTAACCATATAGACCAAATGTGATATTTCATCAAATGAATATTCTGAACTGGAAATGTGAATGTCGCAAAAATTTAAACTGCCTGCTTTTTTTTATTTGTAATAACTTTTACATTTTATAAAAACCTCGAAAAAAGGTTTTAACCCATATCCCGAAAATGGAAATGGAAAATGGAAAAATTAATGAAACCCTTTCATGCTTCCTTACATATTTCATTGGCGCTATAACCGCTTAAGTGATTTTGCGAACTGCTATTAGAAGAAACGTTTACTTAATTTTTTTTACAGCTCTTGCTCCAGCCAGGATTTGAACCCGGGATCCACCGAATGAAGCGCGCACATTTCCTTTTTCATGTTTAGCCATCCAAAATTAGTCTAAATCCGCTTTCGACTGCACCAGAAGAAACAGACCATATAGCGTGATATCTGATTTGGGTATACCAGCGAAATTAATGCGATCATGTTGGTTGACGTTAGGCACCACCTCAGCTTCTTCAAAACTGGGAAGGACCTCTCAGAGTTCTCTCAGAGCTCTTTGATACCAAACAAAGCTGCACACAACATCGGCCTTAAACATCACGCCGTTCGTGGTGTCTTTTCCAAGCTGGATAAAGAAGCGTAGCGAATGGAACCAAGTAAGTAGTCTGCTTCGGTAGCACTGTTGATAATTACAATTTTGGAAAAGTTGAGAACTTTGTTTATCTGGGAAGCAGCATTAACACCAACAGTGATCTCAGGCTCGAAATCCAATGGAGAATCTTTCTTACCAATAAGTGCTACTTTTAGTAGTAGACAAATGAGCAGTAAGCCCCATACTCGATGGACCAAACCCTCATCATTCCCGCGCTACTGTTTGGCATTATCAACATCGCATGAGATTGGACTGTTCGAGAGAAAGGGTTTTGAACCTTTACGTTTTTGCGACGGTGAATACCGCAGACGATAAAATGACTAGCCATAGTACGACAAATTAAAATAAAGCGGCTAGATCATGAAGAAAATTCTGCAGCCGTGAAAGAATTGACTACGATACCCGCTGGTAAGGGTCAGAGGAAGTGGATTTGTGCACAAAAACTACATATAAAATTTGTGTATAAAATGAAAAACTATTTTGAACATTTGTAAAACATATCACTCTGGTCAAAACCATTTCATAAAGTTGCAAAATTTTAGGTTTTCAAATAACGACAGAGCTTTGTTTTCGTGATTTTATTTTTTTTTTTTTTCAGAAAATTCTTCGTTTGGTAAGTCGTCGGTCTATTGGTTGGTTGGTATGGAATATTGAATATAAAATTCTAATTTAGTAGCACAATATTATGTGTCAAATAGATCTAGCAACGAAAAGGCTAACCTGGTCACATTGATTGCGATGCGTCACTGGTTTATAGTAGCAGTAAAACAATGAGATCAAGTAAGTATACTTATATTTACTAAAAAAAAAATTCACCTATCTGTAGAATGTGCGTATATGTATGTCCACGTTTGGTTCTACATTCTACAGTATACATACAAATGCACTTACATAAATACAATATATGGCGCGACATGGGAACCACGGCTACTGCTGTCTGACTAGATAGTTCCATGTCGACTTGCGCTTATCGCACGTAATCTAAGTATAAATTTATCAAGTCTAACAAATCACAGATTGATTTACTATAAGTATCCATCAAAACAATGGACTCACCAAATGGCAGCACCGAATCAACCGCAGATATTCATACATACATATAGGCACACTTATGCTACCACATGGCGCTCACTTTACTCTCCATCAAAAATGCTGGAAAGCAAAATTTCCACGAAATACCTGTCTGTCATATTCGTAATCTGTCCGAATTCATGAGCTCCTCTTACTCGTAAATTAAAGATACAACACTACCGTTGACAGGCTGTCAACGGGTAAAATTAGGCAAATTGCGGGGTACGCACTTTATAGCGCTGAAAAGATACATCCATCGCTGCTGACGAATAATAACAAATATTTAGGTTTTACGTGCATACGTGGAAATTGTACCTTTATTTTGAAAACAAAAAAATTAAATAAAAAATAAAAAAAATTAGTGAAATTTTGAGTCGAAATTTCATCTTCCTTTTGCTTTTAGATGACGTACCATCGAATTATTCAAACTTGAAGTTGTCCAATCAACGTAGCAATCCTTTGCTCAGTTTTCACGTAGGCAGTGGGTTATTCACTTATACCCGTCTTTCCGCTGATGTGTTGTCCATCGAAATGATCATAGTATTGACTCGATGTAAGAATGTATAAATTTTCCAACGCAAATATCTCGTAAGTTGTTGAAGTAATTCTTATTCGGCAAAACTTCAGACCATGCCAGCGGCAAGCAAGATTGATAGAATAAGAGATTACGCTTTGCGGACCTGCCGTTACTCTTTGCCTTACGATATTGTCGATCAGCTGTTCAAATGATGACGTCGCATCCTCAAAGTTTCTTGAACATAGCAACGCAAGTGAATTGATTACTTTAGGTATTTATTTATTTCGAATATTTTTTTTGTTTTTCTAAAATTGAATGTCATGGAAATTTGCAAATTTTTTTAACATAATTTCCACACTGTTTAAATTTTGGGTTTATAAGGATTTTGTTACAGAATGAACTATATTTTTATAAAAAATTAACGCAACCTCGGTGTCTGGATTTTCACCCTTAGCTTAATAAAGCGCACCTTAATTTAAATGCACTTTTCCAGTTCAGGATCGATAGTTGGATGTAATTCCACACAGGGTACTGGACACTCACGTATGCGATAAATATATTGCATAATATTTTGCAATGTTTATTGATCGATTAATTATCTTCTGGAACTAAATTTAGCAAACGAGCCGAATCCTGTAATAATTTGGGACAACATTAATTAGAAAGCCGACTCAAATGTCAATTGACGACCCAACTCATATGAAATAAAGTGGTCGCCTTGCCATGCCGATGTAACTCAAATATTCGAAATTTTGCATACAAAATAGTATCGTCCGTGGAGCTGAAATCTATCACGGAACTTGAGGCGAAGCGATTTTTGCAACAACCACTGTTTCCACTACTGGGGCCATCATACGAATTCCAATTGTATGAATTATGTGTCCAATATTATTAAATACTTATACGAAATATTGCCATTGCCTCCGCACCAGTTCCCTAGTTTTTTATTTTATTTTATATCTAGTTATAGGTGTTGTGGTATATTTGGTGCTGACTTAATAAATATGCCTTTTTCTTATTTTTATTTATAATAATAATATAGTAGTAATATTTGTTTTATCCGTCTTGAATATCGTATCATTGGGGACGTAGATGCATGCGAAGATCGTAAATATTTTTCATTCGCCATCGCACACTGGTCGAAATCAGTGATCTAGCGTAAGAAAATCAAAATTTTCGACGTGCAAAATCTACTAAAATTTGATTTCCAGCCGATAACTAACTGCTCGTTTAGTAAATCGATAATTTCCAAATTGATAAATTTGCTTTAAAATTATTTTGCCGCCTTTTTACATGTGTGCAGATTGTGCTGGAAAATTTTGAAGAATCTTATTCCTAAATTGTTTGTTTTGGGTTTTGTAATAGTTAAAGGTATGTAGTTAAAAAAAAAAGTGTTTCGTGACTTGTGCAATATATGTTATGGTAGAAAATTGTGGTAGAATTCAACAACATTGTTAACTCCTTTTTTGCGACCGAACTTGAACTTCTGTAAAGGAAAACTTATTTCGGAGGTATTTCGAGGTAAAGAGACTGTTGTTTTATGTTAATATGTTTTGTCTACTTTGTGAAATATCTAACACCTGCTGCGTCGACTCGCGTCTTCTTACTCTGTTTTAATTTTTAGGCACCATGTCGCTCTCCAAACGCTCCCTTTTTCAGTATGGTACGCTGAAAAATACGCTAAAAAAATTGTCGGCAGTGATGGAGTATGTTTTTTCGAATGCTATTGAGAAATCAAACTGCACTGAGGAGGAGTACAATTTAATTATTAAACAAGCGACAAATTTTTGTACATGCCATAGGAGTTGTAAACGGTTCGAGGATAAATACAATGTTTGGTTGGACGAAGACTTAGTTCTTGTATGTTCTTCTCAAAATGCTCAAAAAAGAGCAGGTAGAAAACAAAAGGAAATTGCTGATTGTAACGCAAAATATCAGAACACCAAAGTTTCGAAACTTGTTGAAGGCAATACATGCAATGAACTAATGACAGCGACTCGCGTCAGCTTATACAAAGTTGGAAAACGGAGTGCATCGCAAGTTGTTTCAATGCTAGGCACTGATTCCGATGCGTCTACAAAAATAAAAAGAAGTCTTGAATTAAATCAACAGCTCCCTATCAAGTATACGCCAGAGGAAGCGTTGGCTCTGTATATTGATGGAGGGTTTACCAAAAATTCATAGCATCATATGCAATCTGGTGCAAAAGCTCGCAATAGTGATTTATACCCAACATACGATGTTATGCTAGCCGCCAAAAAGATGTGTTATTCAGATGCAAAAAGAACCGAAGATTGTTGTACTGAAGTTTCCTTGCAAGAACTACTGGATCACACAATTAAAAGAATTATGAACACTCAACCGTCATTTATAAATGGGGATGCGATGGGAGTTCGGGACACGCAACGTATCGGCAAAGATTTACCAATTCTGAGCACAATAAGGTAGATGAACATTTGTTTGCAGTTTGTATTGTGCCACTACAAGTACAATGGCGTAGCAGCATACTCTGGAAAAATTCGCGGCCTTCTTCAACTCGGTATTGCAGACCTCTCAAAATAATGTTTGCAAAAGAGTGCACAGATTTGATTCGTGCCGAGATTGAAAAACTTCAATTGCAAGTTATAAAACTCGAGCCCACGCGTCTGAGCTGTTTTCAAGTTCAACACAACTTGAAGCTTACAATGATTGACAAATATTTCAGAAATTTTCGACTGAAGCATACACGTAAAACTTCGCGCATAAATACAATGGAGGATCTT
Organism: Anomoia purmunda; assembly: GCA_951828415.1. Lineage (NCBI taxonomy): Eukaryota > Metazoa > Arthropoda > Insecta > Diptera > Tephritidae > Anomoia > Anomoia purmunda. The sequence goes on from OX639993.1 coordinate 25,845,992, forward strand.
ATGAACTCTTTATTAATTTCCTCAGATCCTTTAATAACAAGTTTATCCAAAAACCCGTCTCGTCATTCCAATAAAGGTATTTTTTTTTGGATAGGGAGATGAAATATCTGCTTTTAGATGCTTCTAAAGTATCAGAAAACTCCGACTCAGATTGGAGCACTGACGCTAAATAATTTAATAATTAAAAAAAATCAAATTAAAAAAATTTTTTAAAAATTTAAAAAAAAAATTTGTAATTAAAAATTTTCAAACAAAGCCTAAAATTTGGTTACTTATTAGGTAACTGTTCCAGAAAAATCATCATTTGGTAGAAAACTTTATTATTTTTTAAGTTATTAATTTTCTTACGCTAGATCAGGCAAATCGGCCACTGTGCATCGGCGCAATCTTTGGTTATCAATCTTGAGCGGCAAGTAGGTTTCCATATAGTAGGCACTTAGAAAACTGACTATTCTATCGCTTTGCTTTCAGTGTTGTGTATACGACGGTTCCTTTCATACTCACTTTTTTCATGTTGTATCTTTCGTCGCAGCTATGTAACGAAATCAGCTTTAAAATTTGACTCTGCATTTCCGATACGCCACAAAACAAAGTATAATATGTACTTGAATCTATGTGCAATTTAATTAAATTTGGCTTTTTACAGAGGTGATAGCCCTCTTTAAAATATAGATATAAACCTTCTCCTCAGCGACACAAATCCTTTAACCCCCGTTTTAATTCGTAACTGCTGGCAACCCTCTTCAAAGTATAAATATAGCTATAAGCCTTATCATTGCCGAGGCGAAAACAAAGTATGCTTATTTCCATAGTCATATAGTTCATTTATATAGTACATAGCATGTGGAAAAAATATTACACAATACTCCAAAACATGCTTGGCATACATCTTTCGTGACTAGCTTCGGTTTGATAGACATATTGTAATAATATATGCGAATTACATTGTGGATTAATTTTAAATTTTTAAGGCGTGGATACCCTTCCTAAATTATTTTGTGATGAAAACGTTCTTAAATATCTTCCTCAAATATCTTGAATATTTATATTGAATATTTAAACCTCAATACATTTATTATGTATTTAAATAATATTAAATTGTATTTTTCAGATAGGTGGCAGCTCTTTAAAAAATAGAAAAACTACACCGAAACACTCTCCTAGCTTCGAAAATGCTATATTGAAAATTTCAACGAAATCGGTTCGGTGGTTTCGGAGTCCATGGACCACATTCACACATGGTTTTTTAGACTGATACAACTTTAAATTGAAATAAAAAACCGGAAAAAATGAAGTATGATGCCAAGGTTTTTTTTATTTGAAAGATATTTTCATGATATTTAATATTTAAAAACGATTTCTTGCATATGTCCGCCACGACTAGCTTTGGTGAATCGGATGCGATCAGTCCAATTTTGAATCACTTTTTGGAGCAACTGTGGGCGTATTTCGTTAATAACACGAGCTATGTTGGCTTCCAAAGCTTCAATTGTTGCTGGTTTATCAGCGTAAACCAGAGACTTTACATAACCCCAAAGAAAATAATCCAATGGGGTTAAGTGCATGATCTTGGAGGCCAATTCACTGTACCATTTTTTGAAATAATGTTATCGCCAAATTGCTCTTACAACAAATCTATAGTTCGAGTGGCAGTATGAGACGTGGTACGGTCTTATTGGAACCAAAATTCTTGCAGGTCGATGTTATGCAAATTTGGAAAAACAATAATCCGTAATCATTGATCTGTAACGATCACCATTGACAGTAAAATTCGCTCGGGCCTTATTTTTTAAAGAAACACGGACCGATGATGCCTCCAGCATGTAAACCACGCCATACGGTGCAATTTTTAGGATGCTATGGTGTCTCGAGAGTTTCATGAGGATTCACTCCATATACGGCAGTTTTGTTTGTTCACATATATGTACGTTTAGCCAAAAATGAGCTTCATCACTAAACACAGTTTTTCGATAAAACAATGGATCAATTTCCAACTGATTCAGGTACCATTTAGCAAACAAACGACGCTTGTTATGGTCTTGCGGCTTCAGTTCTTGAACCAGTTGGATCTTGTATGGGTGTAGACCAAGATTTTTGCGCAAAATTTTCCATGTTCTGGATGAACAAAATCCAACTTGTTGAGCACGGCGGCGTTTAGACAAATTTGGATCTTCTCCAACACTATCACTTACAGCACCAATATTTTCTTCTGTACGTACAGTTCTTTGTCTTGTTGTTGGTTTTCCATCAAGTACAGTAAATGTTGTTTGAAATTTATTAACAGTTCGACGACTAAGCTGCTCTGATGCTCGATTGCGTGGACCATACAATTCACGAAGTGCTCTATAAGTTTGGCGAACAGAACACTGATTTTTAAGGTAAATTTCCACAATTTGTAAACGTTGTTGCGGTGTCATTCTTTCCATAATGATTTGTCAATGCTTACTGAACGGAAATGTCAAAACGCAATGTCATTTACCAGCTCCCAAGTGACCGCTATCCCTATCGAAAGTTCTATCAGTCAAAAAACAAAAAACACCCGTTACAATAACAAAAGGTTTTGCAAATAAGCAGCTTTCTCGCTACCACCTGGCAAATCGGCTTCTTAATCTGAAAACCGCGTTGCCTTCTTGAAAAAAATTGTGTACGGATCTCTTAAATAGTAGTAGAAACGTAAGTTCTTGAAATAAAGTAATAGAATGTAACAACAACAGGACATTGGGCGTTAAGCTTTTGACTAAAAACAAGCAGTGGAATGGAAATTGACGGAAGTACATAGATTTTGGAAAAACTGTTTTCATACAATAAAAACATCATACTCGATTTTGCCCTGCCGGCTGGTCAGTTTAAACGCAAACAAACAAAAATACTATTCTGAAATTGAATATTTTTACGCAATCACAGTAATTCGAAGGCGGCGCTTTCTTTACTTCTTTGTATAAAATTTTTTAATTATTAATTTTCAATACAATCTACAATGTATATAATTTTTTCATATATTTTAAAATACTAAGGTAGGCGTCCAAAATGCAGCTGTAAATTCTCTATTCCTAAAATGCAACTCTAGATTGTGCAGCATTAGCTATCACTATTTACTAAACAAAATTGAATCATAACATGCATACAAATTTACATCCATTTTTAAATATACATAGATCATTTACATGCAAAAAAAAACAACAAAAGGAAACAAAAATATTGCACGTTTGTGTAATTCACAAACTTTACTGCCCTTGACCTAAAGTGAAATATTCTCAAACCTTCCAAGAGAGCATCGCTTAACTTCTGACACGATACTAAAATATCTGACAAGTATGAGTAGCCAGCCAGCCAATTGGCAAATCTCGAAAGTAAAGGGAATTCGCATATTAATGGAGCTGCTGAGTGCGCCAAGAAAATTTTTCCAAACAATCGGCTATTTCAGCGAATATGCCATGGAATATTCCGCTGTCACTCAGTTAGACTGGCAAATATGTTGGCTGACAAGCTGGCGCATATTTAGCATACAGAGTATACAAACAAAAGAAACATTGCGGTGATTAAGAAATTACTTGTTGACAAACTTGCGAGTAAATATTTTTGTTAGAGAGGGAAACTCTTGAGAAAATTGGTAAATAAAATATTTATACTTTTTTTTTTTGGTTAACATTTGCAAATATTTTATTGTTATTCATTTATTTTTAAATATTATAGTCTTTGCAAAATACAAAGCATTTACGTACATATGTATATAACGATATTGCGATGCCCGACCTCCCTCAATCAGTGACGTTACTTTTGTGCTTTTAGACCGTGTTTGGCATGATACAAGGAAGGTGGTATTTCCATTTCGTTTTTTTTTTATTAAAAAGCAGATTATTGACATTTCTCTAGATGTAAATACTTGGCAAAGCGTTGCCCATTCAGATATTTTTGTATGGGAGAGTATTTTTCAATCATATACATATTTGACGTTCTATCATAGAATTAGAATTTCTAAGCAATATGAAGTGCTTCATATAATTCGGAAACTTATTAGAGACAAAGTTTTGTTTTAAAAATTAATTCAAATATTTTTCATACAACTTTTTAAAGAAGAGCCGATGATGTTCAAAGAGAGAACTTTAAGATTGTTTAGCTGGATTTTCTGAGTTTTCTACATTTTTTCCAATGAAATGTTTTTTATATACAACATTTTAATTATAACATAAAAAACCTACATATTATTTGAGATAATAACAATAAAAACTGAAATTTCATTCGATCTATTATGCTGTAGTTTAAAATATTACTTTATTTATTATACCATGGTGTTAGGTATTTTGGTTCGATTTTGAACAGGAAGCTCGCCGCGCTAGGGACCAAAAATTTAGAAACGAGTGAAACAGCTTCAGTTGCACTACACTGTTGCCGAGGCGCTCTCTTCTAAATTAAATTATTGGCTTTATGAGACCATTATGAAAACAGTCATTTTGTATGGGGTCCTTGTCTGATGGCACTCACAAGAGATTAGATCGAAAGTTAAACAGCTGAAGCGAATCAGTGGACCACTCCTGCAATTAAGTCTATGATAAATATGGTGCCTGTTTGCATTATCAGCAAAGTTTCTGTATATTAGTAAGCAAGGACCTCTTCGTCAGCCAAAAATTTAGGCACTGCATTTCAGGTGGATATTGACGCTTTTCAAGAGGTAACCGATTCTTACTTACCAGGCGGTAATCGGGGGCTTAAGGTTATTAATGGCTAGGTCGAAACAGATCGGGGAGTGTCTGACCCCTCTATAGACTGCCTCTTAATATTTCCTTACCATATTGATTTGGGCGCCTGGTCACAGTGACAAAGCAGGAAACTGCTAGGCTTATCGGCAGGCTGAGCAGGACACCCTTGAGTTAATGAATCTGGAAAGAGACATATACTAAAAAGCTGCACGGAAAAAGAGGTCAAAACGCTGCATATAGTTAAGACCTAATGGGTTAAAATTACCTACAAAAATATTTCCATCAAATTTTACTGTACTTTTAATTTTCCTAAGATATATGTACATATATTTAACCACTTTTTCCACTTTTTCGAAAACCACTTAGACCAGGGCTTGAAAACTTTAGTAAGCCAAAAAAAAAATGTTCAAGCTAACTTTGACAAACCCAGTTGGGGGTCTATTTTTGGATAGTTATACTTTCAAAAAATTTTAACTAAGTTCGGGCTATTGTGATTTGCCACAATGTCAATGCTAAATTCTCCTAGACCATTTGAAATGTACGAAAATGCATTATAAAGGAATACTAGCCCACTTTTCTACGACGAAATAAATTGATACAAAATTTAGCTTGTTTTTTTAAGAATTCAGTTAAACGGAATTTTATCTTAATGTAGTCGTGACTTAGTTGAAATAGCACTCGGATTCTCGCTCCCTCCATCTCTTAAACTATCGCGTGGAGTCTGAGCTAAGGAGTGCTCGAATTTTCAACCCGGGGTGGGTCACTCAAATAATTCTGATCTCTGAATTTTCTTTTGCTTCTCTACAGGAGGTTTTCATCTTTTACCCGCTTCTTTAAAGGAGCCTGCAAATAGCGAGCGGCATGCCTAAACCCTTCCAGGATGGGGATACTGTCTTTCCTTGCAATTACTGTATCCAGATACCCATACCAAGAGCAAAGCGAACTGCTCAACCCACTCGTTAAAAGATCTGCGACAGCCAGATATGTTTCTGATAGAGCAAAGAACATAGCACTATAAGAATGCGCATCACATTGCATTTGCTTTTTTCGCTGATAAACAGGGTAGCGCCTTCTCTTTTATTCAATCATTTACGCCATTTGGTCGTCCGATTAGGCGCTACTCTGTTGATCAATGAGAAAAGCAAATCTAACGGGTTGTCCATTCTTATAGTTAGTTTTATGTTCCTTGGAGAGACTCAAGCGCTTTCACAGCTGATTGGCTGTCTGAGTAGATGAGAATATTGCTATACGTTTCTCTTTTCGATCGTAGGCATTCTCATCAGTCTCTTTCATTGCCGCTAGTTTGCCTTGGAAGGCACTATAATAGTCTGGTAGGTGGAACGATTTATTGATTCCTAGTAGCTGATGAAATCAAAATAGTGACATGAATATTAGGGTAGTTTTAGTGACGATGTAGAAATGCAGCAAAGGAAGGAACACCTGTAGCTTATTTTTGTGCACATGGAGTCATTTAACAGCTCTAATAGCGCTGATGAAGTTAGTTGGATAAACCAGTGATAATAAAGTTGCCACAATTTTGCTTTTTTCGTTTAGAATTTGAAACCGAAAGGTACTTTGTGACCACATCCACTTTTTTGTTACAATTTACGTAGAATGTAACGCTGTTCATATGTAATTTTGCTTTTAGTTATACGGGCATTTTCTGAAAATCGAAAAAAAAAAATTCGAAATCGAGTAAAATTTCAAATGTTTTGAAATTCGAAAAATGTCAGATAAACTTAAATTTTGTTAACTTTAGAGAAACATAAACTGAATTGGATGAGAAGGTTTTACAACTTGGTTTTAAAACATTACAACCTTCCCACTTCTTATTTGAAAGGAGAGAAAATAAGGAGTCGAATCATACAAATTATGGATTCCACTTTGATTCTGAATAAAAACTTCCAGGGAATTTTCTCAGCTTTCCCATTTCTTATATCATGAATACAAATTTTCAGAGATCTTTTACTCTGTCCTTCTTTCACATTCCAACTTCGAAGTTAAGGAAAGTTGGTGTCTCGAATATCAGGAAATGGAAAATTCGTTGACGTACTTTGGGAATAATTTCAACAAATTTTTGAAACGAATATCAGGAATTGACGTATTTTGGGAATAATTTCAACAAATTTTTGAAAACGCATTGGTCAAGTCCTTAAATTTGAATATTTATGTGGGTTTATTCCAGAACTAAGGTAAACAAATTCTGTTCGAGTTTTTTATTTGCAGATTAAGTTTAGGTAATTGGAGGTGAACAGATTTTTCCCTTCCGCCTCTAATTACAATTGGCCTGAGGTCTATGTGGAAATAATAAAAACAATCCTTCTAGAACTCACCGGCTGAATTGAACTTCGAAATTCCTACCGAAAAATTCCCAAAAATTTTAAGTTAAGTTTTTATTCCCCTATCTTTAAAAGTAAAACTTCTACTAATACCACTAACTACTACTACTACCAGTATCATTTCGACTACTACTGTCACTACTACTATTTGTACTAATGCTACTACTAATTACTAAAACTATTTTTACTAAGGCTACTACTAATTACTACCACTATATTTAATAATTTCAACCACTACTTCTACTAGTGCTACTACAAGTTGCTAATTTTTATTAATTTTTACTAATTTCTACTACTATTTTTACTAATGCTGCTACTAATTACCACTATTACTACTAACTTCACAAATATATTTGAAATTTTTTTTATTGAAAATTTAAACAAAATATTGGTAAGTTTTTGTGTAATTTGGTAATTTTTTTTTGACATTTGGCAATATTTCAAAAATTTAATTTACCATCTCTGGCATGAACCTTTGCTGTAATCCCTCAACTTTTGACTCAATTGCAGAACGCTATGGATGCCGATTATTCACTTTACGGCGACTTATATGACAGAGTTAAATGGGCATCATAAACAGTAGTCTTAAAATAAAGTCCGGTCTTTAATTTAATATAAGTGGATGGCAATTCCAATATTGCTAAATATATATATATTTTTTTTAATGCAAACGTAGTACTTTTTCGCAAAGCTGAATTAGATATAAAATAGTGACAAATATTAGTCTTTTGACTTTTATCGACATTCACTCTTTCACCAAATTCTACTTTAAACGGAATTACTCATCCAACACACTCGGTTAGGGCGTGCCAATTTTTACAACATATGGCAAACTAAAGATGCACACACACGCAAACAATCGTGCAAGTATTTACAAGCATGTAATCAAAATTTATTAATGCGAACAAAAAATCATAAAAATATAGTCGAAATGGATGCAAAGAGTGAATGGTTCGTTGGCTATCGTTAAAGACAGTTGACGTAATAAATTGAGTTGTCAATTTGCAAGCCCATAAACGGCTATGCACATAAATTCAATAAGCACGTACATACATACATATATACAAAGGATTGTTTCGATTTTCGAATTACGATCGCGGAATTTTCGCGATTTCATAATGATAATCCCGGGGTCTCGGGTTTAAACCCAGGATTTAGAAATGCATTATTTTGTAACAAGCTAATTCGATTTCGAACACTATTTAAAAAGCTCTACTACCACGAAATATATAAGGAAAAAATAGGGTTTAAATCGTTTTTTTATTGTGTATTGTGAAAATTATTTCATCTATAAGCAAATTAAAATGTTATGCATTTACCAATACTCTGGTATATAGTTATCTGATTACGGAACTTAAAGTGTAACAAGAAACCCTCGAGAGCAATCTTAAAAAAAAATAATTGTATTTCTTTTTTTAAATAAGTTTACATATTTTTTATACAAGTACAATTTATGCGGAGGAAGCAGTAAGTGGTAGCCTTTAAAACAAATTAATTTGTGTCAAAAGAAATATCAAGTAAGTCGCTGTAACCTTTTCAGCAGAGTCAATATATGTACAAATATATATCTATATTTTATTATTTAAAAAAAGAAAACACAACGCTAAAAATATTACACCATTGTATATACAATACACAATAATTATCAACGAGATAAACTTTTTAAAGTCTTCAAAAACTTTTATTTAGAGGTTTGTATAATAAAAGTCTTCTCATTATGAATATGAGGAAAAAAATGCCTTGAAGGACACGACTATTTTAGTACCATTTTGGGATTAGTTCGTTGACCGACTTGGGTCTACTTTGAAATAATTTCGGGAGCAGTTCCGTATCACTTCTGGATTATTTTGGGTCCTCAAATAATTCCGTCTATCAAAACTTCTAAAAAGTTGTCTTAATCATAATTATTATGGAAAGACTTTTACAATATAAGTTTCAAAATGTTGCTACACTCACAATTATTATGAATAGCCGTTTCTAATATATGTTTCAAAATAATAAATATCAAGATTAAAAATATGTGTCGAACTCTTAATTATTATCAAAAGACGTGTAAAATTTTTATCGAAAATAGGATGGCCTTTTTAAAACTTATTGGTCAAATAGTTATTATACTCGCTCTCTGCATATAACAGGTGGCAACTCTTTCAAAACTATGGGCATGCATCTTATCCTCGCCGAGACAAACAGTTTGACAGCCATATTTTAATATTTAATATCCTTGTGTATAATTTTATTAAATTTAGCTTTGAAAAATGGCGGCAACCCTCTTCAAAATAAACCCATAAATTTTCTCCCAGCGAAGCAAAGGGTTTGGCACCTATATTTTAATACCTCATGTAACTTGTGTCTTATTTAATTTAATTCGAATTTTCAATCAGGTGCCAACCTTCTTTAAAATATAGTTAGTTTTAAACCGCCTCCTCTGCAAAACAAACCATTTGACAACCATATTTAACTATTTCATTCAATTTGTATATGTTTATTAATTTTATATTTTCAAGCAGTTGGCAACCTCCTACATGCTATAAGTCTTCTCCTGAGCGAATCGGAACAGTTTGGCACCCATATTTTCATATTTAATATAACTTCTGTATAATTTAGTTAAACTCGACTTTACAAATGGGTGGCAACCCTCGTAAAGTTAGCTATGAACTTTCTTGCCGATGCGATCCATTTGGCAGCCATATTTTTAATATTTCATATAAAGTGTGTATAAGTTTATTAAATTCGTCTTTTTAAATAGGTGGCAACCCTCCCCAGGTCCGGAATCTTCTCCTCACGAGGCGAACCGCTTTAGAACCATTTTTATGATTTAATTGAATTCGTGGCAACCCTCTTTAAAATATAGCTAGCTCTAAACCTTTTAATAAGTTAAACGAACGGTTTGATACTCATATTTTAATTTTATACATACTTGTGTATAATTTAGTAAAAGTTAACGTTCCAAACCGGTGGCATCTCTCTCCAAAATACTTGTATAAACCTGTTCCTCGCCGATATTAACGGTTTGATATCCATTTTTAAATTTGACTTTCAAAACAGGTGGCAACTCTCTCCGAAGCATAAAATATGCTTTACGAGCTATTCTCAACATACCTAATATACATTCAAAATTTTAGAAAAGCGGTCTAGACGTGCCGAGGAGTCTAAACACAAACATACTTATCATACAGCCCACTAAGAAAAAAAAATACAGAAGCAATAAGCAAAATATTTACTGTTAAATAAACGGTCTGTCTTAATTTCAGGCAAGAATTAAGAAATTTAAAATTCCCAAAACCAACAATTGCCAACAATCGCGGGATTTTCGGTACTTACTTAAAAGACTGGGATTACCATCTCTAATGCATACTTTTGGGCATCTATATTTGAATGCAGATTCGTATTGTATGTGCAGATATTCAGACATAGATGGTGATGCTTAATTAATTATAAAATCAAAAAGAGTATATTTAATTACATTTTCCGCAAATGCTGTCAAAATGTCAATAGCCCAACGCAAATTGCTCATAAATTCAAGCAAAATAGCTGTGTGAAAAAAAATAAATTTCTTTGTATGTCTGTATTGTATATTTAGTATTTTAAATTTGCTGCTATGCATATTTCTTATTGAATTTTTTTTCACTCTTTGCCACACGACAGGTGCTCACTGTCAATTTTTTATGAGAACGGTAAACTCTTATTCTTTTCTTATTCTATGTAGCTTTCTGTGAGATGATAGAAAAAGGCATAGGAGAAAAAGTTAAAACAAAAATACAAAACATGTAGGTGTATGTTTTGTTTTTCATGCAATATTCAAATACCGATGCATATGCTGGATATGTGTGCGTGCCCTGTCGGAAATAGAATTATTTTAAATGCAATTTAAAAAATACTTTTTTTAACAACTACAAGTTTCAACCACTTGTTCGTTCTATTTTTCTTGTAAGCAACGAACTTTATTAACATGGCTATATCCTGGGAGCAAGTCAATTATCTGACTGTGCATTTGATTTCAACTACTTTTAAATAATTTTGACAGAACGAGCACCAAAATTATTTTTTTCCAGCCACAATAATTTTTTTTTTTTGCAACTATTTGAAATTCCATTTTTTTTTGCTAACTGTTTTAAAACTGATCTAATTAACAATTACTTTCAAACCTGCCCGTTTCTAATTATTTGAAATGAGTTACAGTCTTCTTTAAAGTAGCTATAAAATTTGTATTTTTCGTTCAAAGAAAAATACACAGAGCTAAAAAGTTTACCTATGGATAAAGAGATCGACGTCTAAAAAAACTTGGTGGCAAAAGAGAATTAAAAAAGTTTTTTGCTAGAACAGCATCTTAATTTTATTTTGAATTTCTTCTAAAATTTTTTGAAAAGAAAAACAGCTGAAAAGAAAAAGAGATAACTTCTTGTTTATTGATTTTTATGGAATTTTATCCACAATTGCAAGAAGAAATCTCCTTGTTTTTATGTTCAAAATCATATAAAGTAAATTGATAAAGAGATCCTCTCATTTTTACTAGAATCTCCTTGAATTTATTAATAAGGAAAACTTTTTATTTTAAAAGGACCCTTTTTAATTAAAATTTAGCTTTTAATGGCTTAACAAACAAATGTTATTTGTGAATAATCCTTTATTTCTTTATATTTTTTTTCGTTTAATATTATGGATATTGTTCTTTGAATTTTAGCATTTTCAAACTAAAAATTTGTGATTTACTTATTTATTGTTCCACAACTTTACAATGGATAAAGTTTAAAGAACATCAAAAATAAAATATGTTTTCAATAAATAAATATATGTTTACTTGATAGTGACGCTCTCTTTTTCTCTCGTTGTCTTTCTAGTGCATTTGACATTTTTAGTCAGTTGTGCAATAAAGGTCCTGTCTAAATTTGAATTTATGTTCAAGAATGGGAACGTTATTATTATCCTTATTTTAATTGTTCTTATATTTTATAAGCAAATAATAACAAGTGCTTAAAACTTTTATAATTATCTACAATCTACTTAAAAAATGTTAGGTGACATTATCTTCAAATTCATCGGCTTATTAAAATTGTGAGGAGATTTTATTTAAATTATGCCCTTCTTAATTTTATTGAAGAGGTTTTTGTCTTAGTTTTATAGGTTGTTTACTAGATTTTATTGAAAATTATTTCATCTTAACTCTACGGTCCACCATCTCAATTACATTAAAATGTTTCCATATTAGTTCTACAGATTATCTTCCTGATTTTAGTTAAGAAATATATCCAGTCATAATAAAAAGGAATTCTTATTGCGAAAAATTTTAGAGAAATCCTCTAAATTTTGTTCTAATTTATGGAGCACTTTTGGTGATCTTATCGCACTGTGTAAATTTTTTTATTTTAATATGGTATACAAATTAAAAAAAAATTGCAACACTATTCGAGCATCAATTCTCGAATTACACAATTGCACTTCTTAACAGGCAAAAAAAAATCCTTCTGAGCTCAAATACACGCGTTTTTAATGTTAAGGGAAGGGTTTCGAAATTTAGTGTTTCTTTCTTGCGGAATTGTTAAGTGCGATTTTTGTACTTTTTATTCGAAAGGTAATCAATGCGCTTTTAACTACATAACACTTTTAAGAATTGGTTAAATTTATACTGTTTTATGCATACATTGGTTTTAAAGTTAATTTTCCAGAATTATTGCGGATTTCTTTTAATATCTTAATTTTATGTTAAAATAACTGATATCAAGAACTTGAAAAAAATCGCAAAATTTCTAAAAAAAAACAAAATACTTTATAGAAAATTTGCTATATAGAAAAGAAAAACAATTTTGTTCCTTTTAACATTTTTTATTTGTAGTAGTCAGTTTTTTTGGTTTGAAGTACATTTTTCCACTTTTCTTCTTCAATATAATTTTCTAATACATTTAGAGAAGTAAACACAGTGTTTGGTACTTTGGTTTTCATTTCCAAATAGGTACGGAAACCTTCAACTGATGAAGAAAGTTGTCCATATGTGGGTAACGGTTTCACAATATCGGCAGATTCTTCTTCGTATTCATCTGAATCTGTTAAAAGAGAAATAATAATGTACATCAGAAAATTATTAGCAACGGATTTTCTTTATTATTATTTCTTTACCTGAGATAGCTGGTGCTCCAAAACTTTCTTGAACACTTTCGAGGATATCTTCGTCGAAAGGGTTGTATGTGGTAATGACATCACAGTCAACATTGATGTAGTCTTTAAATCTTACATTAATATTAGCAACTCTTTTAAATGAAGACTCTAAAAAGGCGAAGTGGGATAGTGTTAGATAGTCTTCGTCGTGCTAAGGCATACTGTTGTTCGTTGTGGTGCCAACTTTTACAAATCCTGCTTTTCTAAAACAGTTTGCAATTGTCTCGGATTTTACATGAACATTCCACACTTTGCTTAAGTTTCGTATGGCATCCAGCAAATTTATGGGCATGGGAGGTTCTTTCTACTCCATTTGTGACAAAATGTTTGTCAAAATGCGTTTTCTGTAATGCGTTTTAATGTTACAAATTATGCTCTGATAAATTGGCTGAAGTAACGAAGTCATGTTGGGTGGGAAATAAGCAATTTCAATATTTTGCCATTGGTCCTTTACATCCCTGGGGTGCCCAGCGCAGTTGTCAACAAAAAGCAACACATTTCCTTGTTCTGAAGCAAACTTTCGGTCCAATTTCAAGAGCCATTTCAAGAAGATCTTGCTTGTCATCCATGCTTTCGTATTAAATTCATAATCCACGTCTAGAGATTTGATTCCTTTGAAGCATCTCGGATTCTTGGCCTTTCTTATGATAAGCAATTTAACTTTCTCCGATCCGGTCATATCGCATGCCACTTTGCTGTTTTTTCCCCCAAAGCACTTCTCATTTTTAAACGCCATCGTTTTATTTGGTAAGCACTTAAAAAACAAACCCGTCTCATCGGCGTTAAAGATGTCGTTTTCGTCATATTTTTCTCAAAATTTTGGCAAGACATTCGTCACCCATTCATCTCGAGTTTGGATGTTGGCGGCAGCACTTTCACCACACAATGTTTTTTGAACAATGCCGTGACGTGGCCCAATGGTTCAGCGAATTGTTTTGCATTTTCTCTCAGTATTGGTCCAGACGTAGGAAGATTCCTACCACGTGCGGCGAATACCCATTTCAGCATTGCTTCGTCAATATCCTCAAAGGTACAAGTCCGAAGCTTCTTGTGTTTAATACTGGATGTATTATCTGTGACACTGGTTAAAAGCTTATCCTTGTTTTTTTAAAATCGTAGATGAGGTACTCGAAGGAATTCCAAATTGCTTAGCAATGTCTTTTTTCCATTTTCAATTTCTTTTATGATCAATAGCTTTTATCCACAGTAATACTTATGCGCGGAGTCATTTCACAACTTACTACATATCGCGATATGCAAAGGCAAACTGATAGCGACTGCCAGAAATGTGAGAGATGGTAATGATTCGAGTTGTCACTTGAATAGTTCGGTGGTTCCCCAAAATACACTTTCAATTTTATGGTAACAACACCACCAATAACACACAACAAAGCCACTACCACTGATGTATGTAATAACGAAAAATTATTTTAATAAATTCGTTATATGGAGATTGAAAACGCTTCAATCTTGAAGTTACGGTCGCAAAAATGCTTCGTTATAAGGAAATATTCGCTATAGGAAAATTCGTTACATGGAGATTATAATGCATACAAAGTAGACCCAAAACACAGTGTTCTTATAATTGCTTCGCAATAAAGAAAACTTCGTTTTATAGGAGTTCGTTATAAAGAGTTTCGACTGTATATTTTTATAAATTTATTGAAAATATATTTTACTACAGAAAAATTTTAATAATACACATAGCCACATACATACATACTTATAAATAATTGCTGAAATTTTGATCAACATAATTAATTTAATCTCCATTTTTTTCAAAGCAATTGACATCCAACTATTTTTTAAATTGGTAATTTTTTTAGACTGTCTAATTTCTCCCGACCGGGTATTTACGCTTTGTACATATGTATGTATATATGTGTGTATGAGTGTGCTGGGAATTGTACAAAAAAAGCGCACAGGAATTAACAGTAATTTCAATTCGCGCAGTGTTGCTTTCGATTACTTTCAACCATTTCCGGTTATAGTGCAGCCCTTTTTCTGTAAACCAAACAATAGGCCACGGAATGTACATAAAATTTGTAGTTGTTTTTTGGGGAAGGCAAAGTAGGCTGTCGGCCCTTTTCCCTCCTTTTTTACCGATCGATGTACGAATACAACAATGTTTCAAATATGTGCATTTTATTGCCGTGATAAATTAAATGGATATGATTGTTAAACTTTACATTGTTTTTCTTATTTACATACTACACACGTTATACCCTGTACATAGAGCTCGAATCTGATCCATGATATTTTGCTATAGGAACAAGTAAAGAAAAGTTTTAGTTCAGGTGCGAGCTTTAAATACCCGACGCTTGTTTTTATTTCAAATAATCGGTACTTGTTTCATGTAAACAAAAATTTTAATGTACAGCCAGGTTCTGTAATTCACTTCCAAATGAATATCAAGTAAATTCACGTGGAATTCGAAGAGCGTTCACCTCAGTTTGAGTACGTGGACTTGGAGTAATATTGAAATTTAAGTAGTTTAAAATTCAAAATATTGTAGTGTTTATAAATTTTGAAAGTGGAACACAAGAATACAACGCCGGAAGCCACCCTCCTTCAAATTGTGGGGAAAAAAACTCAACACCATCAGCAAAAAAAAAAAAATTACCAAATATTTCTTGAAAGGGACTTTCTGATTTAATCTCGAATTCAGTCATAATTAGCAAGCGTTTAATAACGTTTCCAACAGTACTACGACTCATTGCAATGCAGGCATCTTTCCTAATAGTCAGCGTGCCCGCCAGTAGCAGTATTGCAGAAATGGATATTTTTTCAAATTGGGAACCACAACGTCCAATAACATAGTAAATGCGGTTTTGTTGCCCCAATAGCAAAGCGCAATTCTATAAAATTTGTTTTGGGAAAATATTTGCATCAATTGCGATCACCAATAAAAATACCTAAATACTTATACTAATTCAGGCACATCTAAAGGACCGGAATGGTCCTGAGTGATCCTCCTTCTTTGGAAAGTAACATTTTCTATAAAAATAGCCGCACTCATTTTTCTATTTTTTCCAAAAAAATGTATTACTTATTTTGGATAAATTGACAACTGTCAGCTGTTTAGTTCATTTCTAGGGTGAATCAAAATCGAGTTCTAAAATGAGCAAAAAATTCGTATTTCAGAACAACAAAACTAAATTCACTCGGTTTTAGATTTATTTTCATATACACTTTCACTCGGATTCCAGAATTTGCCTGATAATGCTCTCCACTTTGAAATTTTAAACGATTATCATTTTTAAAATAAAACCAGTTAATATAATATTCTTAATTTTGAAAATTTATATTGGTCTTATTTATGTAAATAGTATTTCTACGCCTTTCTTTCTGTGCCGAATTTAAGCGAAATCGCTACATGATTTAATAAAATGTTAAATATTTTGATTGTTAGAAATAACAGAGGCGCCGTGATTTGACCCCGAATTTCATAATTTTCAAAATCGTGCTTACTGGTTAAAATTAACAATGTGTGCCAAATTTTATTGAGTTTGATACGGTGGTTTCGGAAATGTACGAAATTTGATGTAGCTTTGGTGGGGTCACGCCTTTTTGAAAACAATTATTTCTTCAACCCAATTATGTTTATCAAATATCAGTAAATTATTTACTAGTTTCCTTAGATACCGAAGATTTTTTAGTTTCTGAGAATTACCGTTATATGAGAAGTGTATGTGGTTTGTTTATCAAATTTCCATAAATTTCGAAATTATGCTTACTGACTTTAAATGCAAAAAGTAAACCAAATTCGGTAGAGTTTGGTCAGGTATTTTCAGGAAAATAAAAAATATTTGAACTATTAAGTGTATACTCGCGCTATCACTCATTAAAATTTCATTGGGATCGAGTGAACACAATAGAGGGATTCTCTAAGTCTTGCAAAACTCTTGCATGTTGCACGGATTTTACAGTTAGCAAAGTTTTCTAACCCGAGCAATGACAAAAAAAGCAACAAAACACACGCCAAAAAATATATGCAACAATTTAAGAAGTGTAGCAAAGTAATTGCCAGCCATGTGCTGATATTTTGTTGGTAAAATTAAGATTTATATTATCTCATTTATTTTCATTAAATGTTGAAGCTTCATTTAAAACTTTTAGATACAAATTACTGAGGAAGTGCAAAAGGAGACTCTGGAATGGGGTGTTCTCGCATTTCGTGCAATCGAACAATCTTTCAAAACTAAGAAAATATATCCCTATTGCAAATTCAGATATGCATTTTCTAAACAAAAATGACTTTCTCTGAGAAATTGCTGATTCAACTGGAAATCGTCAGCACTGCTTCAATTCAGGAAAATGACTACTAAAATTACAACGTAAATTACTTATTTTCAGCCAAATTACTTCGCATAAACCAAGTGCGTTCATACGTGTTACGCCTAATTTATCTGGGCAGCTCTGCAGCCACAGTGTTGCTTAGTTCTTTGTTCCAAGGAAACAATGTGAAAGATTGTGCACATTTTTAATATATTTAAATTTTTTTGTGATATTATATTTTTTTGTTTTAATTTACTGTCGCAAAAGAGAGCTTTTAGTATAAATCCGGGAACAGTTAAGTGAAGTGCTAATAATTCAAAATCATTTCCACTTAATTTATTGACAGATTTTACAAAACGAAATTACTTAATTTGATCATAATTTGCTCATGAATTAAGAATGAGCCAAAAATTAGGAGAGCGCCCGATCGCTACAACTGTCCGAGTTCATTTGGCATCCTAAATTGGTCTATAACTATTACATCTATGAAACATTCCATCTGCTTCTTTCTCTGGCTCTTCGAAATAACATATTTGGAATTAAGAGTAAAAATAATCTGTAAATAAATCGTTCGCTTAAAGTTGTTCGCAATTTAATGTAGATTGAAAAGTATGCCGAAAAAAATCTAAATTGCAGGGGCGAGCATGAAATTAGTTAAATCGCTTTCGCGTCTATCTTTTTCGAATAAGTTTGCCAAATTAATAAAACGCTGATCAAAATCTATATTTTTTTTCTGGCATTTTCGATCTGGCTCATCTGAAATTAAATATGTTAGGATGTGCTCCAAATGCAGTTCGTATGGGGTTATGGCCACATTCGATGGAATTATTTGTTCGAGCTTAACCCAATTTCGCGATATTGCTCAGAATTTGATTGGATATAATGTTTTCTTTCGACGTTGCTGTGTTCCAAGAAGTGTCGAACCAATTTATTTTATGAGCCATAAATTTTGTATTTCGGAATCTATTCCTGTTCAATGTAGAATCTATAAAAAATTCCATTTCAGATATCATACCGTATGCAACATTTATTTTTTCCTTCGATTTTCGATTTTTAATCAAACGGCAGACAAAAATATTTAATTTTGCGCAAATTCATAAGTGAAAGTTCAGGAAGGAATCAAATGGCAGAAAAAATATGAAAAAGTGTTTTCTGCCGAATGACTCCTTCCTGAATTATGACTTATGGATTTTAGCATATGAATTTTAACCTATGAATTTTGCCTTTCTAAAAAATGGTTTCTGCCAAATGCTTTCAGAAAACATGTGTTTCTGTACTTTTGTAGTCTGAATTCGTGAGGGGAACCTAGAAGTGTATACGTAAAATAGTAAAATAAAAAGCAAAATTCCAATGTTATAAGAATCACAGAGTTCCGGACTTACATCTTCTGTATAAAAATCTCGTGTCACGTTGTTTGTAATCGAACTCCTCCGAAACGGCTTGATCGATTTTTATGATATTTTATGGCTATTTTGTAGGTATGCTTGGGAGAGGGTTGCCACCTGTTTGAAAGGCTAAATTTAAATAAAGTATACGTAAGTTATATGAAATACTAAAATATGGGCGTCAAGCGGTTCGTTTCGGAAAGAAGGTTCATAACAGTTATAAGAAATATTAAAATGTATGTGTAAAACGGTTGGTTTCACTGAAGAGTAGGTTTATTATAGCTATATATATTTTGGAGAGCGTTGTCATCTGTTTCAAAGTCGAATTTAATTAAATTATACACAAGTTATATAAAATATGGGTTTCAACACATTCGCTTTATCTCGACGGGGAGAAGGCTCATACATATATTTTATAGAGGGTTGCCACCTGTTTCAAAGTCGAATTTAGTTAAATTATACACAAGTTATATAGAATATGGGATTGACACCTTCGCTTTATCTCGACGGGGAGAAGGTTCATACATATATTTTATAGGGGGTTGCCACCTGTTTCAAAGTCGAATTTAGTTAAATTATACACAAGTTATATAGAATATGAGATTGACACTTTCGCTTTATATCGACGGTGAGAAGGTTCATACATACATATATTTTTTTAGAGGGTTGCCACCTGTTTGAAAAGTAAAATTTAATTGAATTATCACAAGTTATCGGGAATATTTAGACATGACTATTTAACGTTTCGTGTCGCTAAGAAGAAGATTTATAGCTAGCTATGTTTTGAAAAGGGTTGCCACCTGCTTGAAAAGTGAAATTTAAAAAAAAACCGGGCAAGATATATTGAATAGTGAAATAGTGAAAGTTACTCGCTTCGCTGGGAGAAAGTGAATAGGTATATTTTGATAAGCGTTGCCACCTTTTTTTAAAAGTCAAATTCAATTAAATTCACAGAATATGTAAGTGTGTATGAATATGAGTGAAAATGAAAATATGAGTGCCAAACTGGTGCACAGCTATATTTTTGAGAAGGTTGCCACCTTTCATATGTGATAAACACAAAATGTGGTTTTTGGTTACACATGCAAATGGCAAATAATAAATAAATATAGGCAGGGCAACGTCAGCCTAATTTTCTGGGATATACTATGTATGTAAGTACATACATATGTATGTATGTATGTATATAGTATACTTTTATAATAGAAATAATATTCTATTTATTTATTATGCATACTTATGAAGCATCAGAACTTTCGTATTAAAAGAACTACGACCAAAATATATATTTCCGTCAAAATTTAAAAGTTTAGCTGTGCCTGAAATACAATACTATTTTTAACGACACCCGAAACAGACCATTTTTTCAATTAGCAAATTTGTATGTAGTTGTAAATAGACTGAAAACTATGTAAGTATCTAGCTCAAAACTTCCATTCAGGGTATATCACTTACATACATATATGTAAATATGTACACATCTTAATATACCTACATAAATAGATAGACATCCGTACATTTATATACACGGAAAACTCTCTCTCTCGCACCATTATAAGAATTGACACGCGCGCACTCACCAAAATTTCTTTTGGCCATGTGCCAAACAATCACAATAACAACAAACATGTAAAATAATACCAGCAGCAGAAAATTAAATTAAAAAAAACAAACCTGAATAAAATAACAAAATGGTGAAATGGGACAGCGCTATACTATAGAGTTTTTCACACCGGACCATTGAAATCTGGTCTGCATTTAATGTTCTCTTCTCGTTCTTTAATTTCCTGTTTAAAAAAATTACACGCCCACTTGAAACAGCAATTATGAGGGGCAAGACACAAAATATTTATGAATGCACATACCTACATTCATACACAAATGTGCAATAGTACGTGTCAAAAAGTATAAGTAACGTATGTATGTATGTATAAAAAAAAGAACAAAGAAAAATACAAAAAATAAAATTAAAATACCATTTTGTTAGTATAACTTTAGTTGCAATTATGTTCATTGCCGTTAGTTTTGCGTTGATTAATTTAGATTCAGTTTTTCTCATACAAAATAGCCAAACATTTGTTTTTTAAAGAATGTTTCTATTAAATGTTGGTCGTAAATGCGTAACGCCTGATTATCACTAGGTCACTAGATTTTTTGCCTAGCAATATGAAATGACGTGTCATTGGCGTCAAATCAAATAAGTAAAAATTTTAGTTGCTTTCAATTGCATGTCATGATTTGATAGGAAAAATGTCGTAATGAGAACTAGCCATAATAATTTTGACGATTTCGTGTGGTATATGGCAACTGTAGACTTTACGCAGGCCCAAAGAAAAAGGACTAGAAGTTTGACATCGCAGAATCTAAACGGCGAATTCACCTTCAATGATAATATGAAAAAAAACTCTATCATTTGTTGGCTGAGAACGTTCTCTGAATTTGTGGTTTAAGCTAGCAACAATACCGAATGAACAGCTGATACGCGAGATACCAATGATTATTAATGAAATCCACCACTTATCCCTAAAACATTCTGTGTTCTCAGCACACAAACAAACTTATGGACGGTGTTCAAAATTAAAAACTGTCAAACGGGTGTGGTGCCGCCAACTTTTATTATATGGCTAAATCTAAAACACTACTTCACCAATCTGCACAAAATTAAGGGCGCATGTCACTTGTGGTATTCTAAAAAAAAAAGTTTTGAAACTTATTGAAATCGGATTAAAGGAAAAATATAGCAACAAGACAATTTACAGATCGATTAGTATGCAAACTTGTATTATCTTTCAAATACATTTCAACTGAAAACCCCCCATCCGGATAAGCAATTGTCTGACGGTAGAAATTTACTATTTTCGGAATGCTCGTGATTAAATTGAATTGATAAGGTTACTTAAATTCAACTGGATTGGTGCCCTCGAAAGAGGATTAAGAAAGTTTGACTTCAACACAACCTGTTTAAACAGTTTAAACTCTCGAAAATATATTGAGGAATTGCCAACTGTTCGAAAAATTAAATTCAAATTAATTAATAATATATGTGACACCTGAATATCTCTCCTACGCATTTGCATCGAATTATTTTGAAACCCGTTTACCACCGTTTTAAAATTGGGGAAGTTTAATTTGTCTAAGTTAAGTATATATCAAAAAGAGTATCTACGAAAGGCAAGTTCTTTTCCATTTTGCCCAAATATTATCCATACCCTGCAATATAATTTTTGAATCTTCCTTTCGTTTCAGCAACCAGGTAGGTTTATGATTTTTTAGAAAAGAAATTAAGAACAAAAATTTAATAAAATTTGTTGCATTTGGTCAAATTATTTATTTAACTTCCTTTTACAATCGAAAGGATGCAGAAATTTTTTGTGACAGTTTTCTTTGGCGAACCCACAGTTCAGTTCCTTGATTTATTTTAATAAAACATATTCTAATCCAATTTTTTCCCCCCGCTCAACGAAAAACCGGCACAGCGGACGAAATGGCACACATTGGTCATAGGCTGTTTTTAACCTAAATTAACACATAGACTATATTTTACGAAGAGTTGCCACCTGTTAAAAAAGTTATAGCAAATTAAGTATATAAATCACTTATTGCTACATAACGACTTAGATAGATCTGCTTAAGATTTGATACATGCATAGTCATTGAATCAATTTTTTTTTAAGGAGTTGCCATCTGCTGTAAAGGTTAATTTTAATTAAAGCAATGAATGAATTGCATATACCGCAATATGGGTATCAAATGAATCAGACTTAATAGAGCTTCATTTCCCAAATGTTTTAAAGAAGGTTGCCACCTGTTTAAAGGAAAATTAAGTTAAATTAAAAAATAAGTGACATTTTTCAATATTCAACTTAAAGTTTGAAGACAACTTAATTTCAAAAATACTTTTGGAGAGGGTTGCCACCTGTTTAAAAAACTAATTGAACTTACAGGAAGTTAAATCAGACATCGAAATATGGATCTCAAATGAAAGAATTCGAAGAAAGCTTTATTTTGAAAATACCGTTAGGGGACGATATAGGATTCATAGAAAGTACGCTTAAGAAAACTTAGTCATGAAAATGGAACTTCTAAATGTCACCATCGGTTGATTACTTCGTACATTTCTAATTATGTGCAGTTGCCAAAGAAAAAATTATTTAGGAACCAATCGTAATAGGCAATTATCAAGTAGGGTTGGACTTATTTTAGGTAATAAAAATTTAAAAACCAAAACTAACAGTGAATTTCTAAGTTTCAGCAACCAACCGTAATCGGCAATTATGAAGTAAGAGTAGAGTTTAAAAACCAAAACTAAAAATGAATAGAAAGTTATTATCATTGGCGAAACCGCGGTTAAAAGCAAATAAGTAATAAAAATAGCTATGCGTTGGTGGGTAGCCGGAGAAATTTCTTTGGTGAATTTATTTATTTTATTTTTATCTTGAATTAAGAAGTTTTAATTTTATAAAACTGTATATTTCCTTTAATTCGGAGTCAAGCAGGGTCCCGTTCAACTTATATTCGTCGGTTGTAAATTGCACTATTTCTTTCAAACTAACACACTCTTTTTATTTGTAGCTAAGGTTGAATTACGATGACCTTTACCGCAATATGTCGAGGAGCCATACTAAATTTGTTTTTTTTTTAATTTCATTTTAGTCCCTCCAGCAAAATTTGTAGAAATAAATGCAAATCGTTTATTTTTAGAATTAAAGTATTTATGTGCCCTGTTCGCCAGTTTTAAAGAAACAACAAATCTATTATTTATTATGTTACTAGATAATTAAATAAAATAAACCCAAATAAATTAACAATATTAGACAAAAAATTCAAGTTCAGTAGTTTACTTAATCAAACATTTCAGGTGTTGAATTGCCGTAAGCCTTTAAAGTCTTTTTAACTCAATTTATTGCGGATAAAAACTTAAAATAATAATTATGTCAGCTTACCACATAATAAGGCAAAGAAAAGATAAATTACAAATTTATAAAAAGTAAATTATTACAAATACAATGCTTCAAAAAAACCAATGGCATCACTTTAATTAATTCACCGCAAATCCATCATACAATGACCTCTAATAAAGCAGAACAACTACAAAAAGTAAGAAATTTGCAAGTTTCAATAAAAAGGAAATAAAAAAGGAACAAAAAAACCAAATTTAAACGAAAAATCTCAATATCAGTTAGCGGCGATCATAAATGAGCAGGTATTTTGTAAAAGAATATTCATTGTATAATTCACTTTTTTTGCGCTTCTTAGCTTTTATCTCCAATATATGGGAAAATGAAAATTAATAAATTTTCACTTTTCAACTTTCTTACTTTTTTGGCATTTGCTCTAATATTTAAATATCCGTATATATGTGTGTTCATACCCTTTCGGAAAAAATAAGTCAGCCATATTTAAAAACTAATTTTTTGTGAACTAATTTTAACTTACATATTTAAGACAAATGGAGCTTGAGCCAGTTTCGCTTTTATATTCTCATTTTCTGTGCTAATTTGAAATAAAAAAATATATGGGCAATTCACAAGATCTCATATTTGGTGCTATGTTGATATTGGTTTTGTTGTTGTAGCAGCTAGCTCCGTCCTGAAAGGATCACATTCCTCCATGGTCGTTGTCGTAAAAGACTCATCGAGGGGAGGCCCGGAAAACCCGCCGTTTCGACAGGGTCGGACCTGAGAGGGACCTGAGAGTAAGAGAGATTTTAGTTTTGAGAAGGCGTGTGAATAGATTGGTACCGTGCGGAGAATCACCGCATGCTGGAAATGTATTTGCTATGTTGGGGGGATTGGTTCTGGATAAGTATGTGTTGAGTCTACTACAATATCCAATTAAGAGGCCAGACAAATGCGAAACTCTCCGAGACAGCCGGGACTCCTCGTGTGCGATAGGTGGTGGTTGGACTTATATGACGGCATTCACAGGGCGAGAGTTAATGTACTTAGGTGGTAGTTGTCTCTGTGAATGTCGTTCAAGGACTGCCTGAACGCCGTTGCTGCAAGATCGGTTCAACCATGATTGTTACCATCGAACTCATTTAGAGGGACACCCAAGAAACGTGCAGTTTCGACAGGGTCGGACGAAATGGAAAGGGGTGTTAGATGAGTCTGTTTTAAAGGGCTAGTGAAAAGGTGGGTGGTATCGTGTAGGGAGTTAACACATGCCGGACATACATATGTATGTACATTAGGTACGTCTGTGTTGATTCTGGATAGGTAAGAGTTTAACCTGTTATAATATCCAGATCGTAATTAAGCCAGAGTCACGCGGGATGCACGAGGCAGCTGGAGCTTCCCCCTGCTACGGGTGGTGGTTTGACCCCGAGGACGACACTCACAGGGCGAGAGTTGACGAAGGTGGTAATTGTCTCTCGGGTAAATGTCGTTTAAGACCACTCGTTTGGCAGCAGGGTACAGTCTATTAGCGATGAATGACTGGATGATTTCAAGACCAGCAAAGGCCTGTGTGGGTGCTCCAAGCAATGGCAACCAACAAGGAACTGCTTGCTGAGCATGCGGTTGAGCTCCCTGATCAACAGCACACTTGCCTCTTGGTGTAGATGCGGCTCGGGCGACATCAGAAGGTATCCCGTTACAATTAGGAGTGTAGCGTTTTGGCAGGTCTGAAGTTTCGTCCATTGGAGTTCTACTAGTTCTCTGTGACATAGTTTAATATCGGCCAATAGCTTTGCATGTTGCCAACAACGTTTCTTTGCCTTTGCCCCAAGTGCTGCCGGCGAGCGACTTGCGGACTTTGTTGAGAGCAGGCTGTCCAATGTGATCTCCAAAATCCTTGGGTAATTAACCGTTGGGATGGGGGTGCCGTCGACATGAATGTCGAGGTCCAGCCTGTCCAACTTCGTTCAGGTCACCTATAACTTAGTAGGAGATAAAGTTAAGATTCTGTCAGTGAAGAAACTACCAAGGTCAGAGAGCTAACCGTTTAGTTACGAATACAGACCAATTCGTTGACAATGAAAAAAAATTGTCAGCTTAGAAAGCCAGGCGATAAAAGGGAAACTTCATGGATCTCGAAGGGCACTTGAAATGAAAATACTCACCCTAGCCAGCAAGTTTTATGAGATAGAATTTTAAAGGGTGTTAGGTTAATGAAAAAATAAAGTTGATATTTTCGCCTCCATTTATAAAAAATCTATTCATTCACTTCCATACTTTCGTGATCAAGAAAAGATGCAATTGGTTTGTGGTATGAAAAATATGAAATGAAAACTTGTGATAGTAAATTATTTAAATATCTTGAGAAAATTGCATCTATTGTCGTGCCTGATCTGGTTGTTGAGTCTTTGGGATTATTATTAATTTTGAAATTAAATTTAATTTCTGGAAATTGTACAAGTGATTGAGCTTCTTCCAAGGCAAAATTGGCATTAAAATCACCGCTTAAAATCATTGGCATAGTGTGCAAATCTTCTCCTAATTCTGCTGCACCAGAGGGAGTATATGCCAATAATGCTCTATGTATGAATTTTATTATATCGTTAATTCTCTGGTTCGGAGTGATGTAGAGAACAATCATTGCCACACTCTGTCCGCTTTCTATGACACATTCGTCCGCACAAATATTTCCAACTGCAGCAACATTCACACCCTAATGCCCATCTACGCATGCTACCCTTCTCTCGTTTTTTCCTACTCCGAATCTGTCGCGTTTTCGTTTCTCTCCCTTCCGTCCGACTGCATCACCACGCGCGCCATCCCCTCCCTTTTCCTGTCGCTTTTTCGGGTCATTCGATATTGGAATTACAGCCCAACGATCGCAAAGACGTTTCACTTCAAAAAGTTCGTTCAAATTGCTCTAAAATTAATTTCATTTCTAACAGGGTATGTACATACAGAAGAGTGTATGTGTAAATTTTCGATTTTTGATCAAATTTTGTTGCTTTCTTTATTTTCACTGTCTGCAAACAATTTACAATTTATTTATTGAAACAACTAAATAATTTTTTTTTTTGGAATTTCGCGACATTTTTTGTCATTTACCACAAGACGTAGGAGACACTTCACGTTCACCTGAGCAGATGTCATACCAACGGACATGTGCATACAAATGTAAGTATGTAGATAAGTTTGCATAAACAAATTTTGTATGCATTGCTCTGCAATTGGGCTTCTAATTTGCATGTCAACACACCTCTCCCCCCGCCTCTGCCGCAGTTGACCCAATTTTGTGGAGTAACGGTGCTTCAACAGGGTTTGGTTGCTATGTTACGTAATCACTTAGTGAAGCCAAACTCGAACTTTGTGCATATTTATACCTTTATTTATTAATTTTTGTTTGGCTTATCAGTCAACAAAAGAATTATTTGCACGTGTGCCAAATAATTTATTTAAAATTGTGTTGATTTTTCTGTCTGTAGACTACAAAATAAACAATTTGAAACACAAATATTTGTAATTTTTTTTTTGTTTTTGCAATGTACCGACAAAAAAAAAACAATTCCAACATGCTTCTTTGGCAGTTTCTGTAGCTTTCCGTTATAGACAGATAACTAAACATTTATTTGCGAACAAAAAATATCTAAGGTGCGAAAATGCATGGCATTAAATTTAGTGTTTGCTTTAACTAATTAATGTATTCGTAAATACTTACATATGTACGTACATACGTACATTTAAAAAACAGACACTTCCGCTCACATACTTAAAAAACTTAACCCTAAACCACCTAGCCACTTTTTTTATAGCACAACTATCCTCGTTTAGGAGTCGCCGACTTAATATTGCCCGTACTTGCATTGTTTAGTACACTAACGATATTTATGAACATAAATTAGTATTTGTATAGCATAATTTAATTATTAAACAAAAAGTACAGAAAAACTTCGACTCTTTATTAGCCGCATTCGTTTGGTCATCCGTTAGCGAGTATCGAATCGGTAAAGCATCTGGTAGTTTTTGTGTTTGTTTCCAATGGAATGTTTCGTGCATCACAATGCATCAAAAGTGCAAGCATGCCCCCGCAAATGTCGTCGCTTAAAACTGGTATAATATCTGCAGCATTGAATGTAACAAGTTCGACCAGTTTACTCGCGATCGGAAAATCTAGCTAGCTGTCGTTATTGTTGCTTGTACACCTACATTTGCTGAAACGCGAGCAGAGCTCAGTCATCGCGAGCAGGGAAGTGGCGAATCGAATGCACCTTACTTACTTACTTAATTGGCGCTATAACCGCTTAAGCGATTTTGACCGAACTTCTCCTACAATTTGCGGTGTACGTCTTGTTGTTGTAACACAAATTGAGAGATCTACAGTTTTACGCCGAATCCGAACGGCGAATGTTTTTGTGAGAAGTTTTTCATGGCAGAAATTCACTCGGAGGTTTGCCGTTGGCTGCCGAGGGGCGACCGCTATTAGAAAAAACTTTTTCTATAATTTTCGGATGTTACTTGCCCCAAGCTGGATTCGAACCTGGGACCTACCGAATGAAGCGCGCACACGCTACACACTCGGCTACGGCGGCCGACTCAAATTTAAGACACTTCACGAATCTTTTTATTTTGCTTTCAAATCTATATCACTTGGAAAGTGAGATAAAAAAAAGAACGTAACATATCAGCAATTTCTTATTGATTTTCGATTGTTCAATATTTAAAAATGCTAAAATAGTAAGAATTTCTTAAAGAAAAATGAAAAGTAGGCAAAATTGCAGACACAACTTGTTTGATCACTCTAAGCGAATTCTTCATTCTTCTTACATTCAAAACATATATACTGGCTATGCAATTTTTTTGGGTCAAGGGTTAAGTTTTTTTTTTTACAGTATTTACTGATTCCATAATAAGAAGTTTTGATAATTAAGCGGATTTCCCATTTCCTCATGTCAAAATCGGCTCCCTTACCAAGACATTGTGTTGCTAAGTCCTCAAATTTACATGTCAATTGGAGCAAAAGCTAAATTTTTAGAACAAAAATTTCTATTTTATCTTTGAATAAAAGTTTAAAATTTCATATTGGGTGATGTTCGCGAGAGTTTTTGCTTAGATAATATGAAAACATCGATTTTTTTCAGTTTGCTAAATTATCGTAAAATTTTTACAAAGAAAACCATTTTAATTTATATGCTTTATGATATTGAAATGAACTATATTTTTATAAAAAAAATTTACGAAAAAAATTTGCACGAGAAATATTGTCCATACTGTGAAAATTACACTTCTTAAGTTAAGCTCTGAGCCACATCTGTGGTCTGCTTTCCTTTTTCGGCAGTTCAATACATTTACAGTTACAATCGGGAATAAACTACTTACAGAGTAGAAAATATACATATATTCAAAAGTACATACATAGATACAAACACGTATTTGCATAAATATCTACACATATATAATAAATATATACAAATCGGCAGGTTTATTGTTAAATGTCCACATTTGGCCAAACTAACCTCAATAAATATGTATGTATAAAATAGTTAAACAGTTAAATGACTCAGAATGATTGTCCAAAAATTACACTAATTTACATACAAAAATGTCCAAGGTCAGAAAAACCCACTTCTTAAGTAAAACCAGGCACCGTGCATGAGAATACATTATTTTTCCTGTTATCTAGTTTTGGGTTTTTCATAAAATACAAAAACGAACGATTTATTAAAATTCTAATAACTGTCAAACTGGTTTTTTAGGAAACACAGGTGCTACATAGAGCAAAAGGTTAACCAAATTCTTAGTTAAGCTCGACATATTTTATTTCAATAAAAAAATGATTTTTTTTTATATTTTTTAAATTTTTCCCAAAAAATATGTTACATTTTGCATAATAAGAAAAATGCATAGTAGATATGTAAATATAGTGTAAATTTTAATAAGAAAATACGCATTATTTTTCAATATAAATACTAACTTTTGTCATTAAATATGTTTAGGATTGGAAGTCATAATAAGGGTTTATTGCTATACTTTGTGTGAATGGAAGTAGTAAATTCTTCGCCGTTTTCTCAGACATGTTTAAAAGTCATAAGTTCCATTTCAGAGCATTGCATGACTTTTATAAAAAAAAATTTCAGAAATAATATTCATATGTATGTTACAGAAATCTGCAATTGAGGAACATAGTTTGAAATATGATTGAAATGTTCCCGATAGAAAACTTGCTCTGATCACAAAAAACTATAAATCTTTTACAAATTTGCCATACGACGTAGAACTGCTTCTAGAGCATTTACATGTAAGAATTTCTTCATTAAAAACAAAAATTGTATAATATAAAATATCGCTTACGTTTTTTTTGCGTCTAGGGTTCGATATGAGCTTCTTCCGTGGCTTCCATCCTGAAGAAAGTAATGAAAGAAATATAAATAATTTTACTCTAAACTAAATAACTCTTATATTTATTTGTGGATTCACTACAATAATAGTTTAGTTATTTATAAGCATGTTGGCCTTAAGAAATGAAAGGGAAAAATAAACATTTCCATTAAATATTTTCTCAATTGTGCTATCAGTACCATACGCATTCTTTTTTTGATATTTTTATACGAAAAACATTTTTAGATAATCTTCATAAAAATCTCGAAAATTCAAATTTCTAATTAAAAAAACGTATTTATGTGACTTAAAAAAATTTGATTTAATAGAAAACGAAAAAGCGCAACGTCGAATCAGCGTTTTCTCCAAACCAATTTTGACAAGCGATTAAGGAAAACCGTTGCAATAAACAGCAACTTTTCAACTCGTCAGAAAAGCAGAAGAATCACCAAATAAAAATATAATAATGAAATATATCAGGTGGCTTTTTTTTAATAAATAAGTTCGCAAATCAGTAAAAGTTTGATAGGACGATTTTTTTTTTAATTTTATCAAAACCTATTACTTGGCGACATCTCGAAAACCACACACCCAAAAAACGTGTGTGGGTTTTTGTGTTCATCAACCAATTTTGCATGGATAAAATAAAATTTCGTTAATTGTAAACTAGTGTTGAATGCGATAATGTTATATTTTTTTGCAGTTTAAATAAAATAAGTAAGAAAATAAATAAGATAATGCAATAGCAACAGCTAATTAAAATTGCCCACAGAAATAACAGTTAATCCATTCCTTAAAAGGTGTAATCAGATAAATGATTTTGCACAGTCATCAAAAATATGTACATATGTGTAAATATGTACTCAAAAAATATATATGTATATGTATAATATGAGTGATGAATTACATAAACCTACAAAATGCTTGTAAGCATTCTCTGTCGCAAAAGTCACAAATCTGACACGAAGACCCGCTAAAAATAGACACAGAAATTTTAAATTAGTGTAAAATATTGTAATATATTTTTCTTTACGAGAAGGCATAAAATGCCCTCGGTAACTCCACCGGAACTAAACGGCGCCAGGCTAAGTCTTGCTACAAGTGCAAGATAAGAAGTTGAACAGAAAAGAGAATACAGTTTAACGCTTAAAAAATACCTCTGTACTCCCCTATACCTGTAAGAGAGCCATGGGCAAGAAATGGGACCTTAATTTCCGGATCTGTCGGTGGATGTTTACAGCAGTCGTTAGACCAATTCTTTTACATATATGGGGTGATCGTATGGGTGGTCTGCATTAGAAAAAGAAAAGATTAAGTTAAATTAAAAAATAAATGTCATTTTTCAATGTGAGCGCCAAACTAAAAGTGTTAAGAAAACTTTATTTCAAAAATACTTTTTTAAGGAATTGCCACATATTGAAACTTTAAAATTTAACTAAACAAAATAATGAGGTCAAATATGTAAATTGGGAAAGTTTGAAAGAAAGTAGCCATCTTTTTCAAAGCCAATTATATTAAATAATATAAAAACACAAGATATCGAAAATATTTTTGGAGATGAGATAAAAATAAATTAAAATTATAATAATCATTAAATATGAGTCTTATACGAAGGAGTTCTAAGAAAGTTTTATTTGGAAAATACTTTCGGTAGGGTTGCCATCTCCTTAAAATAAGTGAATAAAATTAGCTTTTTACTTTAAAGAAAATACACAGCATGGAATTCAAAGGAAGTAGGCTTAAGAAAACTTAATCATGGAAGTTGTGTATTTCTAGCAATAAATTAGGCATAGTGCGCAGTTGGCAATGACAAACAAGTTTCAGCATCCAACCGTAATCGGCAGTTATGAAGTAGGGATAGAGTTTTTTTTAGATGGTATAAAAAAATAAAAACATATGCTAAATTGTATTAAAAGTTATTACCTTTGGTGAAATTATCAATTTTTGTTTTTCGTTACATTCAAATCCATAATGTCAAACCAAATGCCACGCGAGCGAAGCCGCAGGTTAAAGATAGTAAATTTATACATATAGTATTACCATGTCATATGTTTCAAATTTGTAGTAATATTACTGATTTAGTACTTAGCTTTAGTAACAAAATTTTTGAATTTCCGGCCAATGTTTAATGTGAGTCACTGTAGTATAAACGCATTAATGAAGGCAAATCGTATATGTTTAGACACCGAAGGTTTTCTGTGTTATACAACTTTGGTTTCCGCGCCACAAATCGCATAACGTTTTGCTTAAATGTTACATAACAAAATTTCAGTAAATACACGCCCACAGGCAAATATTAAGAGCCATTATTTTGTCAACGATATGTAACGCGTATGTATATTTTGTAGTTGGTAGTAAATATGGGAGTTTGTAGTAGATGAGATTCAAATTTACAATTCACAAAGCAAACACCTAAGTCTGCCTATATTGAGATAAGCTGTTGCTTATCTAGAAGTATATAATATATCTTATATGTACTTAAATTGTTGCTTGTGTAAACTTATCTAATGGTGAAATAAATATATTCTGTTATCTATTCTAAGTGATTTTTGTAATGGGAATGAAATGAAAATCCCATTTCAAGCACTCTTTAATAAATCAGTGCAACTTTAGACAGGGACGGTAATAAAAATTTAGCTACCTGATTTCGTTCATAAAACCATAAACAACCGAAGGCAAGCAATACTCGTCGAAAGGAGTCATGCTCGTACGTGGTTTAAACATGCAACTGTCAATGTTCCATGATTCAATAAACGGTCACTGGTTGTAATTTAAATTAATACCAATTATAACATAGTTATATTGCATACATATATTAGTAGTACTTAGGGTAAGGTGAACGCAAATGAATCACCCAATTTTGTTTCTGAATAACTATTTTACTGAGTAAACGCAAAAAATGATTTTGAGTGGAAATCTTTCTTTGGACTTTTACAGTTTATTTCAGTCAACTGGAAGAGATTATATCCGTCAAGTGGTCGTTTTATCGCGCTTTCCATAACTTTCCGCAGGGTCTCCGGTGATAATTTTTTGCTTTTCAGTCGAATATTCTCTTTAGAGGCTGCGCTGACTGAGGTTTGTTTAATATAAAACGACTACGTCAAGTAGCCGCAAAGAAGAAGTCTTGTGTAACAACTTTTAGCTGCAGGCTTGCCCCACATCCATCTGCTTAGGGCTGGCATCGGGCCAAACCCTGGACCGGAAACCTATTTTTGCTGCGTCTGTTAGAAAGGGATCCATCCGAACTCTTCTTCGGTAAGGTGTAATTCGTGCGACGGATGGAGCCTTTTTAAGGTCTGCTCAGGCCTAAAGACGTGGTCCACAAATTATGTGGCCCCATGTTGTTCGCACCCTACGGCGCCCATAGCCTCTACGGCCCGCTTAGCTGCACCCAATGCACTGGAGCCTAGCACCGGCAGAATCTCCACGGTTCAAAGGAGCACACAACAACAACATGGTCGCTCCTCTCCCCACCCAGCCCCGCCCCTAGTGAGGGGACTAGCCAGCAAATCCTGATACCCCACATAGTCTGTTCCGTGTGTCAGACCAGGATATACTGGCTCCCTTTTGTAAAGCTCCGAAGCCGCACACGCCCGTAGGGCAGCCTAATGTGCCATTGCATATGCAGCAGGGACCAGGTGGACAACATCACCCTTCCCTCACACCTCTCTCCGCGATGACTTTCCCGAGGCAAACGACTTCATGAGTCGGCATAACCTGTCAATAGCTGCGATTTAGGACACGAAATTGCACAGCAACTTAACCTTGTTGAGTTGAAACGGCTACAATGTACATTGTAAGGGTCGCGATCGAGGTAATGGTGGTGGCTTAGCGTCCCATTCCCCATCACACAGTGCAGTATCGTCTTATCGAAGAAGACATCGACCGCAGGCGTACCACGTTAGAATGTCAAGGAATAGCTGTCCGAGTTCGAAATATTTAATTTTCATATACCTCCTGCCACCTGCTGCCCGGCAGGATATCACTCCGACAAATGTGCGCTCCCCAGAGGGGAAAACGGATTGGTAGTAGGTGACTTTAACGTGCACCACGATCTCTGGCACTCAAGCAGCACGATGAACGATGATGCCCCCACCAGGATTATGGGTAGTTGCAGCAGCTCGCCTGACCTAACAATATCTAGCAGAGGTCTGATAAATAGCATAACATGGCGACCTATGATATCGCTTGCATCAGACCACCTTCCCATAATCATCTCGATTGACAGACCTGCAGGGACTGAAATGGTGGAGCACGAATTACCTGTGTGGTCGTGAATCATCGGTACTATTTAGAGTTTCAACATCGAAATTAAATAGAATTAAACGCGGGGTACCACAGGGTGGTATCCTGTCTCCACTCTTGTTTAACCACTATATCTCCAAGCTCCCTCAACCGCCAGAGGGAGTTACAATAGTCTCATATGCCGATGATTGCTCGATAATGGCAACCGGCAATGTAATTGATGACCTGTGTTTGAAAGTGAACGGATATCTCTCCGAACGTGCCCGTTTCTTCACAGGCAGAAACCTGGCGTTGCCCCCTATTAAGTCCTCGGCGACCATCTTTACCACGTGGACGAAGGAGCTCAGGCTGAATCTCAACGTCCATATTAATGGCACCCCCATTCCGACGGTTAATCACCCGAGGATTCTGGGGGTTACATTCGACAGTCTGCTCTCCTTCGCCAACAAAGTAGAGAGCCGCAACAATGTCCTCAAGTTGCTCGCCGGCAGCTCTTGGGGCAAAGACAAAGAAACGTTGTTGGCAACATACAAGACGATTGGCCAGTGTGGTCGCCGGGAACCAGTAGGACACAGTGGATGAAGCTACAAACCTGCCAGAACGCCCCACTCCGCGGTGACCGAAAATTTTGCTTATTGATGTAACGACATAAGTCGAAATGGCCCTCGTAGGTTATGATGAATTTCGACATAAAATTGTCCAAGAATGTTTAATGCGATAAAAAAATCGAGTTTTAGAAAAGCCCATAGTGGTTTTGAAACAGATCCTACCCACTTAAAAACTACTTGCAATTTTTCTTGAAATTCTGATTAAAAAGTTAGAAGTTTTGATGTTTTTTTCTTAATTTTATAAGTTTTGCTTACGTGTACTTTTCGATAGCATTAACTATATCATAATGAAAATTGCACGAATAAGGAAAGCTAAAATTGTCACATAGTTTGTCTATTATTTTTACGAACACAGGCGTAGTATATGTATATCAAAAAACGTTCATAATGAAAAAAGAAATCGATTAAGTCATGTCCGTCCCTCCATCCGCTCGCCAGTGTTTCATATTTCAACGAAATACTCATCACCCACATTAAGGGGATTGAAACCATAAGGAAAACTGTAATTTTGTACCGGCGATATTCCTAGAATTGGAATTATTCTAGATGTACTATATTCTACCAGTCAATTCCATTCATTTGATCCACATTGTGAGGAGGTTTTCAAAAAATGTGTAAACCGCCATTTTGCGGCGGCGCGCCGTCCATTTTGGATTCACAATGATACTGAATATATTCAATTGTATTGTCAACAGAACTGAAGGTGTTTTCAAAACATCAGGTAAATCTTTCAACAGGAAGTGTTTAAAATTTTCAATTACTACATTTGACCCAATTAACAAAGTATTTTTAGCCATAGATCTGCTATGCTTTGTTTTTTTTTTTTGTTATACATACGTATTTAGTGATAGTGACTTTTAGATTACCCCTTATACCGGAATAACTGAGCAAAATTCGAGCAAGTAATGTTTTCTCTGAAATTTGTATTTTTGATGTTTTTTTTTACCTAAAACTTACGGTAGATAGCGCTGTCATAAGTTTTTTTTATTTCTTGTAAGGGTTTTCAATGAAAAATATTGCTTTTACTGTTTTTAAGACTGAGATATTTATTTCACATGTCTGTCATGCCATTTCATTATTCAGCAATAATAAATATGGAGCATTAAAAAAAAAGAATACCAACCCTGCCATGTATTGCTTGTTTGTGCGCAACAAAAAATCTTCAAATTTGAGTGTAGAGCGTTTTGATCAGTCTTTTTGTATTTTTCGAATAAAATTTACCAGCACTTTAATTGTAAGTTTTGACCTTTAT
Organism: Anomoia purmunda; assembly: GCA_951828415.1. NCBI lineage: Eukaryota > Metazoa > Arthropoda > Insecta > Diptera > Tephritidae > Anomoia > Anomoia purmunda. The sequence continues at coordinate 25,882,216 of OX639993.1, forward strand.
ATTCATAATTCCATGCCTTGCCGCAATGAGCTACGGCTGGCCTGTTTTTTAGCCTGCTTTCAGAGTAGGATCATTTCGTTTAAGACATGTAGGTTGAGGCTTTCTAAAACTGCTGTCTGAAGTTAAAAATCCTCAATTTTCAGAGTAAATAGTTGAACGTTAGCTCACGTTTTCGATAGGAACGTTGAGTCTGAGCTCAAGCATAGTTTTGATACCTGTGGTAAAATTTTTGACACATGCCAAGGTCGGTACTGCAGTGAAAAATGCCGAAAGAAGCAAAGAAAAATTGCCCTTATTTTGATGTGATTTTCCCCAAACGAATAAAATTTTCTTCCACATGAATAAAAACCCACATAAAAAAACCGGTTTTCTCCAAAAGTAGTAAATATTTCTTAAGCGCTAATTCATTTCCATTTTTCTTCCCTTTTATAGCTGTTTTTCTTCAATCTAGATCAGTTTTTTTTTTGTTTTTGAGTGTGGCTTACGAACGAAATTATCCAAAACTTATTTCCGAAACAGCAAAATGAATTACCTCATACCCAAATTCACTACAATACCGGCAAAACTAACTAATATTAGTAATAACAAAGTTACGACAATTACAGCCGGCGTACGAAGTTCGTAATGCAATTGCTTTTAACATAAGTACATGCGCATGTGTTTGTGTATTTGTGTGTGTGTGTGTTTGTGTGTGTGTGTTTGGGGTATTTTGACCATAACCCTGCTGCTAGTGCAGCATTTAAGGTAGCGGCAATTTCCGAAAGCAATCAATATTTTGTGCTGCCACCCCCCGGCGAGCTGCGAGCTACGACGAGCTACGAGCTCTGTGTGGCGGATGGATGGCATTTGAAACGCCACACTTTGCTTTCGGCACATTGAACATTTTCAAGGCCTTATACTGCAAGTTTGTCTAACTTCGAAACGAATGAATCCACAGCACAGCACTTTTGTGTAAACTGGCGGCAATAAGTAACCTAGATGGGTTAATGCCTTTGGCGAATGTTGCTTCTTGTTAGATGTATGTAGATATATTTAGATAGATATATGTAGATAGCTACATGTGTACTTTGTGAAACTAAAGGCATACACATACAAAATCTAGATAAGTTTTGCCTTGAACTTGCCCCCGGCGTCTTTGGCAGATTTCTCGATTTTTCTGGTCGCCGTCGAGGTCTCTTAAGAAATGTTGGGTCATCAAAAAAGCAAGTGGAGTTTGGTGGTATGTAGTTCGCTTGATTGCCTTCGACATACATACATACATACAAATGTACATTTTTATTTTATATATTAAATTTGCAGTAAACTTGAAAGCAGAGAACGAAAATAATAAAAATACATATGCATGTGTGTGTGTGTGTGTGCATTATTTACATGTTTATACCCAGTTGCAGATCGTATTTTTTTACAAGTGCAATAACGTTTAATGAACCATAGATTGCCACTTGATTTATGACATAAGACTGGCAAAAAAAATTTCTAAAAATATCTGCAAGTTCATTCCATATGTGCATATGATTTTAATACATACATATGTACAGTGTATATTCAGTTGGGAATTTTTCACTTTTTCTAGAATACTGCAAATGCTGCAAAATATTTAAAGATGCAAGTGTAATGGTTTTAAAAGATCACCTCCCTTCGCAGTGGCGCAGTAGTTTTTTGTCAAAATCCGCTTTGGCGTTATGCTACAACACAAGAATTATAAACTACAAGATTTTGCTGATTGATCTGAAATTCAGAAAGTAACTTGGATGTGACGTCACACCAGATTTACCGGTAGAGAGAAATAAAATTGTTAAACATGTTGGAAATAATACACTTGATTACGAGTATACATACGTAGAAGGTGTTTTTAAACAAAATCTGTTGTGACGTAAAAATGCTGTTAAAATTTCCAAAAGAGAGGATTAGCGGTACCACAATCTTGAGAATTGTCAAACTCGGCAAAACCAAAGTAGCAATACCTTTGAAGGCGTCACCTTCTGCATTCTTTTCACCATGACTTCAACCTACATAAATGGCATAAACGGACAAGGTTTATAGAATACAAGGTTATGGCAACCGGTGACGACATTGAACCAACATCGTCCCACACACAGTGGGTCGAATTTCAATATTTGAATTTTGCCAAAAATGATTCCATTTATTTTAGGTGCACGCCATCGTGTAATGAAAAACAGGTGATGTCACTTAAAGAGTGATTGTTGTATTTTAAAAATTTCCGCATGGCAGCCTTAGAGTGATGACGACTCTATTTATTTCTGGCCAAGGCGAATTCATACAAGGTGTAGTTACTATAGCAGCCCATTTGATTTTTTTATTCACCTACCTGTATTTTGATTTTGCTTTTACGTGTGAGCTTTCAGAAGCCTTAAAAGCAAAAACAAAATATATGTTAATTTTGACAACTCTTACGCAGAAAAAAAAAAACAAAATACATAGGAATTTTGTAGTTGTATTTATAACACCACCAAGGCGAATTCATACAAGGTGATAGCATCCCATGAGCTGAATGCTTGTTCTTCTCCCTGAATTCGCTAGGTTGTTTTGTATACACAAACAAAATACATAAGCAAACTGAGCGAATTCAGATTTTGACATTTCACACGCAAAATTACACTAACAAAATACATGAGCAAAATGAGCGAATTCACAAATTACACAAACAAAATACACAGCGGATTCGCTTTGTTTATCTTGCTATCACCTTCTATGGATACACCTTGCCTACATGCATTTTGTTTTTGCTTTTGCGTATGAGCTTTTAAAATCCGTAAAAGCAAAAACAAAATGTATTTAAATTTTGTCAACTCTTACGCAGAAACAAAAACAAAACACATAGGAATTTTGTTCTTGTATTTATAACACCACCTTGTATGGATTCGCAGTGATTTAAATATTATTTTTCACTCGCACTTTGACAAGCTGAAATTTGTTAAGATTCACCATGGCAATTTGATTAGTAAATTTAAGTTTGTAGGTAAAAATTTTAATTTATTTGTTTGCCATTAATCAAAATAAATACACACATTTTCTTTTATCAGCGATACGACTATGCATTTTTTAAATAAACCATAAATTTTTCTAAAATGTATGTAATTTTTATACCATCCACGCAATGCGTATTGTATAAGTACTTGCCCGATATTTAATTCTGTTTCTGTTCTTCAGAGTTTAGGAAAGTATTGCATAGGAAATTTAGCAGACTTCTATTCTACTAAGAAATTATTTATTATAAAAATTGCATACCTTTGGTCAAAGTTATTTTAACACTGAGTTAAAAATTGAACTCGTTTTATAATTTTTGTATACTACATATGCTTGTATCTACATATATCTTGTATATTATAAATCCGTATTACACATCTGGGGCTGCACATTAACGAAGCTTTTATATTTTTTATTGCGGTGAATAGCCTATTTGAGGCAATCTCAGTGACCTATTTCCAATGACCATCAATTTGGACTGAGAAAAAGCAGATGGTTTTATTGGCATATTTCATGTACATACGTATGTAGTATGTATTTAAAAAATATTGTACTGCAGCTAACACAAATCATCACACATACCCAAAAGTAGACATATGCACAATGTAATTCTGATATCAGCATTAGTTTAGTGCAGAGAAAATATTATCTTTAATGAAAAAAATTTGGATGTAACGAGTTGGTTATGTAGGCGAAAGAATACTTGCACACATATGTACGTACATACAGGGTGCGCCATCAGTTTCTCAGACATGTAAACCTTTACCTCGAAGACACGCTTTGGAAACTTCAAGCCAGTAAAATTTGGCCACAGACATGCCGCGTCATATACTTGTATAATTCTACAAAGCAATCGGCTGAATGTTAGAAACCATGCCATGCCTTTGGATGTAAGTTCTAGTAGCCGACAAAGCGAATTTCACCTTTTCTGTCAGTATTAATAATTTAAATGTGGGGACAGAAATTTCTCACGAGATTCATTTATGATCAAAAAGTGAATTTTTTGTGTGCACAAATGCCATCTGATGAGCTTTTTGTAGAGCAGGGAAAGAAAATAATGAACAATTGGAAAGAATATGTCTTGTTTCAAATATGTTAGGTATATCAAACAATAATTTCTATGAGCTCAAGATCATTTTTCAATAGGAAAAAGTATAGAAAAACAACAATGGTAGAAGTTAATTTTTCCTATTAAAAATGTCATTGAGCTCATAAAAGTTATTGTTTGATATAAATAAATAGGCCGAAAAATTAATATATGTACATACATATGTATGTATAAAATATATTATTATGAATCTTAACTTACTGCGTGCGTCAATCTGCTGTGGGTATCGCAAAATAATAGAAGAAAGCAATGGCTTCCTTTAACTTTGGAGAGACCGAAGTATTTGGTAAGTTAGGGTTGTCATTTGGCGAACGGAGTGAACACCATCATTGGGCCATTTTTCTTCATGGAAGACGAAACAGTCGATGGTAAACGATATCGGTGGATGTTGGCACATTTTTTGTATTAGTAAATGCGTGATAAAGGTCTGACTAACTTCTGGTTTCTACAAGACGGGTGCCATTCCAAACAGCAACCCAATCAATGCGGTTTGTGCAACAAAAATTTCCTAGACGTGTGATAGATGTGTGTGATAAAAGGCGATTTTGACAGGCTCATAGATACCCTGATTTAATCCCACCGAACTTCCGTTTGTGGGGTTACTTAAAGAGTAACTTTACCATTGACCGACCGAGATGCTCGAAGAAGTGATGGGAAATGCCCGAAAAAGAGCACAATTTGCGGTGGTCAATGCAACCATTTCGCGCAAGATATTTTTTCTTTCAAAAGTTACTCAACATTCTAATACCGAAGGAACGGATGACGCACCCTGTCCGTATTTTAGTAAATACCTGATTCACAAGCAACACTAGGCAATAGAAAAATGTTCACTTTCCTCACATTATTATTCATTTCAACTGGCTCTAGATACAAATACACCTGATCGATTATCTAGCAATCGAAAATCTATAGCGATTATAAGGTGGATAAAAATCTATGGATAAAAACTCTGCATAGTCCTTTAGGATGATTATTCATTTTTATGGCTCTAATGCTCATATTAAATATGCGCGTTGTTAAAATAAGCTTGAGAAGAAAAAAAAACTCGATTGGAAAAAAGTGTACATTAGGGGCGTGCAAAAAAATAGAAGTCGGAAGAAACAACACCTCTTGCTCTCTCAAATCCAAAAATATTTAGAGGTCGTTCAAAGCGCTCAAAGTTTCTCATGTATTTTATATGGAAAGAATTTAATTTTTCTCTTCAGAAGACTGATAAGAAAAATGATACTCATAAAAAATTTACCATTTTCTTTGTTATCATTGAGCGGCAGCGATTCCCGTTCACTGTAACGTGCCGGTCTTGATCATCACGGAAGAAGTACGGCCCAATGACGCCGCCGGCTCATAAACCGCACCAAGCCGTAATTTTTGAAGGATGCAATGTTGACTCATGGAGTACGTGTGGATTGCTGCCTGTCCAGTAACGCATATTTTGCTTATTGACGAAGCCATTCAGCCAGAAATGACGACGACCATAAATTGGACGTAGCGCTCTTAAAGTTGAGGCCATTGACTCCGAATTTCGGTAGTAAATTTGAATAATTTCGCCTCGTTTTTGGATCGTATATCTTTCCATGATGAAATGGCAACCCTTACTGAAGAGAAATGTCAAAAGAGCGGGAAAAATATGGCGTCGTTTGCTGTCACTATCGGTCTACTTTTGTGCGTCCCTATTGCAAGACCCTATATATACAGTATAGTTGAGAGTGCTGCTGTTGGTGCACTTCATATAGCTCTTATTGTGCTTTTCATTGAGAATCGCGAATATACGCGAAGGCCTAGCTCTTACGATGCTGATCCTCTTGCGTCAAATTTCCTTTACCCAGCTATTGATCTCCTTTGAATGCAACATCCGGAAGTGATTATAATAGTGCGCTGATCATGAAACATTGCCTATTTTTAAATACCTTCTTTTCGTTTTTTTTGTTTTTTGTTTACAGCGACCGCAGTAGGCGGAGTGTCCCGGTTTCGAAACTCGGCCACGCCAAGTAACATCAAAAATTATCGAAAAGGTTTTTCTACGCATCGTTCGCCCTCGGTAAGCAATGGCCAAGTATATTTCTGTCCGAAAAAAAATTATCTCACAAAAATCATTTACCATTCGGAGTCGACGTAAAACTGTAAGTCCCACAATTTGTGGTGTCAATCAAGATGCAAACCACAAATTATAGGAGAGGTTCGGCCAAACAGCAATCTATGTATATGATCAGAAAACTTAATTAGAAAACATATTTTTTGTAATCGGATCGTATCCAAAATTTTATATATTTATCTTCCGGCTAAATCGTATGGAATTTTCAAATTGTACAGATAATTCTAAGGGCAAGGGCAGAAGAAAAAATTTATCGGAAATCAATTTCCAACCTGCTAATTTAAAACAAAAACATTTATTTTCACAAAATCTTATAAAAGTTTTGAGAAACTTTTCAAGAGGAAGTTTGAAGTTGCTACAAGTTTCCGTTCATGTTTAATAACTTTTTTAGCTGACCGTATTGCGCATTTTTTCTCTCTTTAAAAAATAAATTTTGTTTGCAAAAAAATTTAAAATTTTGTGAAAAGATATTTTTTTCTTTTACAAATACGTCATGGAGTCTCCCATATGTTATCTAGACATATTTTTTATTTGCTCAACTAGCGTCTAAGCTACACTCATGAACTAAACTCGTCGCATGGTCATGTTTTTACAATTTTAGCGTGGGTTCTCATGATAAATTTTTAGCCTTGCCCTTTCAAGTTTAGTTATTGCCCATTGAAATATATTTTTTATATGGTAGCAAATGCGCAAGACTATTGGCATATAATATTATTACAAATGAACGGGAATTTTTGTGAAAAGAAAGCGTATTAGAAAAAAAAAAAACGATCGTAAGACCATAAGTTCAAAAAATTATAAAAAATCAGTGGTAATTTCTAGCCACTTCAAGTATGCACTTTTTTATACTAAAATAAAATAAGCTATACATTTGTAAAAATTTTTTTATTTTTTTTAATAAATTTCATATAAAGTTTTAAACTTTAATTTACATATAAAATTAACGCAAAAATGTACCATAAAAGAAAAAGTTATTAAAAAGACACAATTTGAGTTTTGCTCTTCAGTGTATGCCTTACATATTTATTTCATGGATCTAACATTTGATCCGACCATATCATATCAAAATTACTTTAAAACAGAATTTACTGAGCCACAATTTAGATTTGTCCATAGAGGATGCTTTATAATCCCTTCTGCAAAGATAAAAAAAAACTATACTACATTTATTGTAGAGGAGCCTAAACAAATATTTTTGTTAAACAACCTTTGAGTATTTTTGTTAAACAACCTTTGTTTATTTATGTTACATAAATAGGTTTTGCGAATAATATTTACATCATAAATTTCATAATCAATCGTTGAACACTCAAAACAAAAAATGCATTCTAGCAACAAATATGAGCTACATTTGAATAGCAGCTATCATAAATAAACATAGCGTGCGTATGTAAACATAAAGTACATGTACAAAGTATGGTCCAAAAGTTGCTGTCTTGAATTATATACCTATTTATAGAATGAAAAATTTTACTCAGCGCACTATATTATAGAGAACAAGTCGAGTGATTTAAAGACATTGGCCCGTAGTCATAGTCAAATTAAAGTCGGATCTAAATACGTTAAAGCATACTTTAGCTTTAAGTATACTTTATCTTAGTCATAGTCGAGTTAAACCCGGCTTTTTCGGTTAAAGTCGAATTTAAAGTTAGAGTGCTGAAAAGCTGTTACTAAACCATTTAGTAAACTGTCAAAATAATTATAAATCTGCATCTTCGGGGCTAAAAGTTGTTTTTTTTTTTGGTGAAACTTAAATTAAAGGAAAAAAATGAGCCGTTTTGATAATATTGAACGGGATTTTAGCATCATTAGTGATGCTACTTTGATTAGACGTCCAAAAATGTATAAAACCAGAATCAACCCTTTTGAATTAGACGACAGTGATTTCTATTCTCGGTATCGGTTCGACAAAGCCACTACTTACACTTGCTTTGCCCTCCATCGTGTTTAATTTTTTATTTGCAAATAATAAACAAATACCAGCTGATATAGTATGCCTCTTGGAGATGTTTTTTTTTAATCGATAAACAGTAATATCGCATAAAAAGTACAATATTCCACATAAATTCTGGCTTTTATCTTTATATAAAAGCATACAAAGTCTTTTCAAACTTATTTTAACTATTAATAGCAATAAAATCACCATTTTATTGTGAAATTATCAAGTTAAAAAAATATCCTTCGATAAAATATATCCATTAGCTCATTTTCGACATTTTTCCCTCCAAAATGTCATCTCTATATTTGCAGCATTGCCATTTCTGCAAATTTGCTGATTGACAATGTTGTTATTAGTTAGTACCATGTACTAAACTGACTATGACAAGACTAAAAATAAAGTCGGCTTTATCTTTTTAGTATTTTACTAACTAAAGTTGGATGTTATGTTGGACTGTGACTACGGGCCATTCAAGTTTTTTATATCCGATAAATCTAGTCTTAGTTGGCCAGAAACATTTGGGACACACTAGATATACACCCCATTGAAAAATTATAACCACATTACATATTCACAGTGTTTGACTATTAATTGTTTTTTATTTAATTATTTAAAAAAATGTCACAAGCAATTGGTCTATGGGGAACTAAGAACGAAATTCTACTTTTCACTAGAAAATATAAGACTTACGCTCTAGGTCCAGTACTTATTTAGATACCATGATAGTAGAGTTATACATTAACTGCTATAGTAAGTTGATAACAACACACAAGTGGAATGAAGCTAACTCAAAATAAGACGACGCGGGTCTTTACAAAATTCTTACAAGAATTTTGTATTATTTTTTTTTTCGGATGCGATTTTTCTATTTACACTCAGCTTTCACAATCCTGTAAAATTCAACGCAAACTTGTCAGAAGTAATATAATCCAGAATTTACTTTTTTCAGCTTTATTACCTATCATTTAAACGATTCTTCGTCATAGTTAAACGAAGCCAAGTCTTTAGTATTATAAGAGTGCTGAAGGTTATCTCGATCGAGCTAGCAAATTCCGAATTTAAATTTCGAAGCAAGACTTCACTGTTTGGACAGTACTTTTCCTCAATTTGAAACGCCAGTCGCCTTGTTCGTTAGTAGTTTGTTTGACTACAAAAAATTGAATACCAATTATATAATACTAGACTTTATCCTGTCCTCCAGGCTGGTAATACAGAACATAAGTAATTGGGGGTACATTTGTTACCACCAGAAGACAAGAGGTAGTCGATCTTCCCTAACCCTCTAATAGAACTATGGATGATCACATCAAAAGATGGAGGGTTTTAATCATCGATTGATTGAGTTTCGGCTGGGTACTGACACTAATCAGAGACCCAAAAGGCGAAATATTCGAAAGACGGATTGGCAGGAGTTTGGGTTGCTCCTTGAAAAGATAATACCAGCCTTCTCAAAACTCAAAAGTCAAATCAATTGAAGAAGCGACCACAGAGTAACGAATACTTTAGTTGACTGCTTTGGATTGAAGAGGTTTGTATGCCAGGCATAGCGGTCGCATGGTTGAACGCTAAACTTCGTAAACGGTTCTAAAAACTCCTTAAAAGAGTGCTAAAAATTCGAAAAGAAGAAGACTTGTCCGAATATCATGTCGTACAGAGCAGAGATATGAAGGTAGATAACGCGACGGGAAGGGTCCATTTGACTAAACTGGTGCATTGCATTTGGGGTGGTGTCTGAGGAGTCAGTGAAATAGCCAAAATGTGGGGTGAAAGCTCATTAGTGCTTTGATAAGAATCTTTAGAGCTTGCCTAGATGTTGGTCATATTCCTATTCTTTGGAGGAAAGTTAGGATAATCTTCATTCACAAACGGGAAATAGATAAATACACACTAGCAAAAAGCTTGAGGCCCATCAGCTCACATCTTTCAAGCGGAAACTCCTGAAGAGCACGGTGGAGAAACACATCAAGTCAAAGATTTTGGTGGACAGCTCACTTAGTATGCATCAACATATATACCGGATCACAAAATCCTGTGAATCAGCTCTTGACGCCACTCCTTTTTACACCGAGAAGGAAGAAGTTGCGAGCTCTAGTTGGGTTGATTGCAAGACGCAATACATGGGGACAACATATGGTCACCATAGGTATCATCGATTACCAGATGTGCATATCTTGCTTGGAGGATGATAATAGCACAGATCATTTCCTCGGTATCTGCCCTGCCTTTACAAGGTTGAGATGGAGTATATTTGGATCATATGTATTGAGATTGAAAAATATCCATTCTCTATCCCTGGGTAAGCTTCGCAGATTCATAAAAGAGTGCGGAAGATTTGTCGAGGAGAAATGAAATTCCATTCCCGCCTTTTTCCGCATATTTTTCTCCTCCTATCTCTTATTCCTTTCATTCCAGGACTTAAGTGCAATGGGCAACTATGCCTGAGTTATTGGAACCCCGATTTCGGATTTTCGACCTACATACCTCAATTCCATTCGATTCCATTCCAGTAAATAAAAAATATAACAATTCGATTTTGGCTCTCAAGGACGAAAATTTGTATGACCCTAAAATACTTCTAAAGCAAGCGTGCAATCTAGGAGTAATTGCTAACTTTTTTGTGATCCATTCTAATATCCATGCCTATACACATACATATGTATATAAATTTATACAGCAATTGTTTGTATGTATCTGTGTACATAAATGTCAAGAATAATCCCTGCAGTTCACCAGAGCTAGTTCGAAGCTAGCGATATTACTAGCCCTCAACAACCATTACTAGTTCCGCGCCAATCTCCTTGCTATGTATTCAAGTGGCGAATTTAACGTGGATATGTCCTACGAAGTGCCCAATTGTCTCCCCTTTGCATTACTCTGTACTAGCTAATTCACCAACCACAAAATACCATCTATTTCGCATGAATTAGAGGATAAGCTATTTTGTTAGACATAAAAATCTAGCAATTTCGTTAACTACTAAAAATTATCTTATATGATAGCCACAAAAAGCTATACAAATCGCTAGTCTCCAGAAGTTAAGAGATTCACTAGTGAAGCTAATCATTTTCACCATTTTTTGTTTTAAAATAAAAAATAAAATTTTTTTTAAAATTCAATTCAAAGCATTTTTATTCTGTTTTAGTATAAAAATAACAGTATCTTATACGTACCATACATGTTTTTATTTGTAAAAGAAAAGATAATACAAAAATTGTGAATTCTGCTTTCTTTGCATCAATACAATATTATATTACTTAAAAATACTAATTCAACTTGTTTTTTTAATTTCGTTAACTGAAGTAAAACTAAAATATTTTTCTACATATACGAGTATACATACATATATACGTATAAAAATCAAATTATAAAATAACTTTGTGCTTTTATTTTCATAAGCATTTTTCTATTGTATATACATGTATGTAAGTCATTCGATACGAGAGTTTGAAAGCTTTTTAAAGTGTCTCTTTTTCTGCAGTTGGATTGCCTTTCTTAGCTGTGTTTCTGCAGATCCCTTGCAGTTTTCATTAATAGGAATGGAATCTGAAAAAGAGAAAATACAGGTATTAGTTGAAATTTTCAAACTTTGTTTTCAATTTTATAAATATTTTTTTTTTTACCCAGTAGCGCAGAATAAAAATTTTCCATGCTTTTTAAAGCTTTCTTGCCATGAACACCTTCTATATTATAATCTGCAGTAATTTCTTCTGAGATTATATTTTTTAAATTTTTAAGTACTCCTGCAGGCTGAAGCAGCGACCGCAATGTTTTAACCTTTGATGGGATTAAAAGAAAATATATTAAGAAAGTTATAAGTGGATGGTTATGGATTTTTTTTTTCATTAAAATAAAGTTGAGTATCTAAGGAAACCATATGAACCACTTTTTATAAAACGAAAAAAAATATGTTAAAAAATTTTCATAACAATTTCAATTTTTTTGTATTGTTCTTTGGTACGAGTATAATAGTTATGTATATCTAGTAAAAAATTTTAGCCGCTAAAAACTACCGTTGGTTTTTGAGTTTTTTTTTTGCCGAGGATGTAACGCATTTTTTTCAATAAGTGTACATATGTATATGTACACCTAAATTATAAACAAAATCTATTTTTATAATATTTTTTAAATTTCTTTAGTTTGATACAAAGTTTGAAATTTGGGTCTATATTGCTTTCGTTAGAGACTCAACTGTATTTTATGGTAATTTAAAATAATGGGAATTACATAAAAGAAAAATAAATTGCCGAAGTTTATTAAGATGTAATACTCCTATAAATAAATTAAATTATTAAATTGACTTACGTATAAGTCTCTATTATCAGGTGTCATGTCATTGTTGATATCAATCAGTTTATTTTCAGAAGTTATTGGGAATTTCAAAGAAATCGGAGTTTGCTCCACATTTTGGCGTAAAACCTGCTTCAAAATAACTTTTTGCTCAGCAAGAGCTTCAATAGCAATTTGAAGTTGTCCTATAAAAAGGAGAATAAAAGATATAATTTGTGTTTTAGTATATATTAAGTATAAAATGAAATAGAAAGCCACACCTTGGAGAACCTTCACCTCTCGTTCCACAACATCTCTGATTTCTTCAATCTTATTTTGGCAAGTACAATTATTTTCACGATTATCTGAAATGTAACGTATATACTTATAAGCAAGCTTTTAACGACTAAATATTTCGTCCACAGAAATAAAAATGTCGTATGTAATTCAAGGTTATAACGAAATTTGTTATTCCCGTAAGGTTTAAATTGAGGGCAATCAAACTTACAATTATTGACGGAATGGAGTGCGACACGTTTTATTTTATTTTTTTGATCTGCCATTTTTTACGTCTATACTGCGGCCGGAAATTCCTAGGTAGTTTATAAATTTATTTATTTGGTAGTTAGCTAATTTATTTGGTATTATTATTTTATTATTATTAAACAAAGTTATCAGTAGCAGTGTAGCATAGGCATTATTATTAAATTATTATTGTAGGGAAAGACAATTCCTTTCGATTCTACATATTTAAGTGAAAACGACTCATCTATATCAGAAGTCTCACAATCTACTAAATATATTCCTAAAGCCATTGAATTTATAGGTTCGTTGTAAAAGTTTTGCATGTTTTTTAATCGTCGCCCAATAATTTTGCCGCCTTCTTCCCTGCTAAATGAATGAACTTGAAAAGGAATGTTTGGTTTTATATAACAATAGTTATCCGGAGTTTTAGAGCTTAGCTTGAATCCTTGAAAAATGCAAGATTTAGCATTGTTACCTAATATTTTAGGCTCGTGTTCATTGGGTGGAAATGAAACTTTTTCTTCTACAATTTTTCTGTATATTTGCTGAAGAATTTGTGTTGGTTTTTTAACACATTTTTTTAGGGTTTGCAAGTAGTTTTCAAAAGCGTAACACGAACCTTCCGTCGGATTCTCAACTTGATCAATAGTTTCTCTCAGGTGCAGTAAATTATGGACGTTATAAGAAACACTGTTTTGACCGAATAAAATTGAAAAATTTTCCACAAAAAGGTTAAGCATAGTTTGAGAAGACTCCAAATTTTGCTTACACTGCTTTGAGCAACACAGAAGTCTGTATGAACAGTGCAGCAACAAGAACTCAAAATATATGTCATCATGCACTTCATTCTTTAGAGAAATCACACCCGTATACAGCAAAAACTGCCTGAACTCGGTGGCTTTCCAATTAAGTATTTCATTTAAAGCTCTAGGCTTGCGGGCAAACTCATCTGGAATATATTTACGCATTGATATCAGCTTATCAGATATATTTTTTTTGTTGGAATTTGGAATATTAAAAGAAACTTTGTTATTAATAATTCTTAATAAAAATTTACGCATAACACCTAAGTCTATCAAATGCATGCAGTCTAATGGAACCTGTTTGACCATTAACACACCAAGGCTTTCGAATGGTGATATTCTTGCTTTATAACTGTTTACGTGATGGTCTGGATATTTCCTACTTGAGAAATCGTCATCTGTTATTAAAAGTCCTGATGTTGAACTGTAGGTCAATGTATTTTCAATCTTTTTTCCTACTTGGGTGCACTTTGTACACCCGTGTCGAGATGTATGCGAGGGTGTACCAGTAACAAACGCCCTTGCCGGAGCATCGCAAACCACTGCCCTAATGTCAATTTTAATTTTTCGCCCTGGCTGTTTGAAACCATTTTCTTTTAAATTGATAAACTCAAATATAAATTTTTGTAAATATTCATCACAGCTTTGTGGTTTGCTATTACCAATATATATTCCAACAGGAAATACGGGTTGACTTTTTAAGTTGTTTAGTCGTACTAGGATGGGCCACAACTGAGCCCTTGAGCTTCTAAATAAAGGAAGGCCGTCGATATTAATATCTACAACCAAATTGTCTGGGAGATGGATAACGCTAGATATTTTATTCAACTGCTGGGTCAGTCCGACATGTAGGTATGATCCACCGCCGACAGAATCGATTTGTGGTCTAATTGAGCAATCGAATTTATAGAACATTGAAACATTTAAATTTTCCTCCTTGAGGATCCTAATCAAATCTTTTGCACATTTTCGCGATGGTTTATGTACAGAGTACCACTCTTTTAATTTGTCATTTAAACTTAAAACTCGTAAATTTTCACATTCACGCTCATTCTCGCTAAATAAATCAATTTGCATCGACGCGTCGCCTGCTATTTCTAATTCTGTTTCCATTTCACTTATCTCTAAACTTTTATCACTTTCTTTTCCTACAGACATAAATTTTTGTAAGAATTTTTCCTTTTCGGCTTTTATCAATCTTCTTAAATGCCTTTTGCTACTCATTTTAATTTATTATAGTAAAGTTATTTCACCTTCAGTTTGTTTTATTTATATTTATTTATTTAATATCTCCACTTACTTATCAATGAAACAACTGAGCTAACGCTTGTAACTGCGAGAAATCAACTGAGAAATTCACAGCAAATTAACATACACAAAAAAATTCGAAATAACGGGATAATTTCGTTTTTCATGGCACACTTAGTTTCTATTAATAGACAAAAACATAAGAAACTGGCAACAGATACACAAAAAATAGCAGCAGTAGCATACCGAAAATAACTAAACTACCCCTTTTATGCACTACCAATGCCCTTGAGAAGTAGGTAGCGCTCTTGGGATTAGTTAAATCACTAGTCCTTAATTAGAAATTGCTACTCCAAAAACTGCAGGGAACAAACAGAATGGGAAAAGTGCTAGCAGCAATCTGACAAGTTCACTGGAACTGCTCACATAGAAGACGAGTATGCGTGTGTTTTGGTTAAAGTGGGGTTGATCGGAGTACAAAAACCACGCATGCACTTAAACAAATTCACATACATACATACAAACATATATGCAGAAAAATAAATGTAGTAAGTCTTTTTTAAAATATTACCATAGCGCATCAACAATAACAGCAATTTAAGCAGAAAAAAATAAAAATCGAAAAAAACACCATAACATCCGCGTAAACAATTTTTACTATCAACCAAGTAAATCAGCCGTCGACCGAGTGAATGGCATGCAAAGCACGGGCAATTGTTTGATTTCAATATTTTTTGTAAATATTTTCCATTTACTGAAACCATTCATAAACCACAAAACGTCACGCCCAACGCACTTATTGTGCTATGTAGTACTATGTAATTTGACTTTTGCTTCGCTTAAGAGGTGGTGTGAGGGCGGAAAGTGAGTAGGCTGCTTTCGATCAGCCACTGCCAGCTGATGATGACCTCTGCTGATAACGCAGAGGTAGTTGACACCCAGCCACATATGTAACTATGTATGTATGTATTTATGTACACAAGTGGTAGTTCCCCAAGCATATAAAAACAAATATACTTAAATAAATACGCTTGCTAGCTGGGTAAGAACAGCTGATCCAGCAAATCTTTGAAAAATTGGCAAATAAATAAATAGCTCCCTAAAAAATGTCACTATAGTGGCAAAGCAAAACAAAAGTAATCAATGATTTGATTGAAAACAAAACTTAAACTGAAATTCATATACATACATACATACATCTACAATAAAATATACGCAAAGTAAACAAATAAAGCCGCGCATAAAATTCAACTCGAAACGAGTTATCAAAGCAGCATCATGGTATTACAGTGTGTTTCACAAAACCAAGGCAGTGCATGTTAACTTCAAAGCAGATGAAGAGTCCCTGCTGCCTCGCGAGGTCCCGCGGTACTCTGGCCCAATTAAGTTCTGGATATTATAGTAGACTACCATCCAGAATCAACCCTGACATACCCAACACATGTCCGGCAAGTATGTAGAGATTCTCCGTACGATACCAAACACCAATTCCAATGCCCTGTCAAACCTACGAATCTAACGTCCCTCTACCTCTGGTGCGACCCCGTCGAAACAGCAGGGCCGCCGAGAGGAAATCCAGGCACAGGGGTAAAAAGGTGGGGCCTCCTCTCTACATAATAATTTCGAATACTTCATCAATTTCATCAACTATCTTTCTACTTACTACTTCAATGTTTTTAAAGAATAAGTCAAATACGACGTTTTTTGCTCTCATCAGTTCATCACATCTGTATTGAATTTGCTTTATAGTTGATGTTGGGTGAAACAAAATTTTTTTTATACGATTTCGAAAATCTTTTGGTCAGAAATATTTATTCAGATTACATCGGAATATACGAATATAGGGATAGCAGGACTTGACAGTTAATAAGAAGACGGAAACATCTTATTCAAACATTTATTAATCGATATGATTAATTAAAAAACAGTTCTTTCGACTAGCCGCTACAACAAAAACAACATGATACCTCAAACAACAATGCAGTAAATTGTATGCCGGTATACTGTTATACTCAGTCTCATCTCAATTCACTTAATCTGAGACTTTCAATCAGAGACGTTTTCTCCAAAAATTTCACCAAAGACTGTGGTGAAAAGCAGTAGCGGCAATCAACTGAGGGTATGTTCGGCTAGAGATGCTCAATCGACCTCAATGAAAATGTGTTCACCAATAGATAACTATTTCAATTATAGTCAAATGCATTATTACTCTTTAAAACTAGCGTATTAAAAACTAAGTACCATTTTTACAGATTTAAGCAAAATATAGCGAACGACCAAGGGGCAGATCGAGTGCTACTTCATGTTCGCGTTTGTTCAATAATTTCTTCAATTTCTTTGTTTTTTGACCTGCGCCAGATCCAGCTGACAAATTAGTAACTTAATTTTGAGACTATAGACAGCTTTACTGAATCAATCTCTCCACCGAGAAGTCTCAATTAGTCACCAGAGACTGCTTACAGAATGCCGACATTAAAGTGCATTTAAATTCTAATTATGCAGTGCAGTGAGTACTTCAGTTTTGTGTTGTATTTTGAAGTCAAAGATAATATGATAGGAAACTCTTTCATTTGCCTGCTGAGAATGTTTCCTAAACTCGTGGCTGGATCAGGCAACAAAACCGAATCAGGGAACCGATGAACTGCTGGCACGCGAAAGCTGGGCTACCAATGGTTATATTTGAAATCCACCACCTTTAATTTGCAGACAGTTTTTAAAATTAACACCCATTTTATTAGTAGTTCTAACAAATAACTACACTAAAGGAATACAAGCTCTATAAATTATACAGACGTTTCATAAATATAAGGCCAAAAATAATAATAATTACAATAAGGATGAGCAAGCTTAAAAGTAGAACAAAAAGCTTATAGATTTGCAAAAACAACAATGCCAACCACGCCATTAAGCACATAGTGGCGATGTCACAATTAATAGCGGTATGGTTGGAGATAGGGTTAATGAGAAAACAAGCAATTTTCACACGGTTAGCGTGGCTGAGTGGTTGCGTGCTCGCCTAGCAACTCCGTGTACCATGGTTCAAAGCCAGGTAAAGTCTAGAAAGAACGAAGTCTGATGAGGAGATGTGGTGAACTCCGAAATAGCAGCTATCACTTCTACCACTTTGAAAAATTGTTTCTCATATTATTCCCTATTTCAAACCTGGCCTAAAGCTCTATAAATTATACAGGAATACATAACTGTTGAAATTATATAACATTGTTGGGTTGTTGGTTTTTTTCTTGAAATCTCGACTACATATTTAATGGATTTTTATATACATAGGTTTCCAATATAATTTTGCAAATATATTTTACTCATAAAATATGCATGTGTAGTTTTTCTTAATTTACCCTAATTGGGCTATAAAATTATTGCAATCAATATTGTACCATAATTACAGATTAATATGAATAACTCGATGAAGTATTTCTTGTCGCATTCTTATTATACCAATGTATGTAATTACGAAAAACGTGCCTCAGGTAACGAGTAAAAACCAACAAAGACAAAACATGTGAGTATTTCATTAAGGACTAACATTGAATCCATCGTATTTCGTATTTTCATGAAGTTTTCGATAAAGCTACCCCCTAATCTATTGTAGTACGAGCGCAACATACACTTTAAATGTATTCCTCTAAGCTATTCGAACACAGCGATGCATTTTCGTAAAACCTTTGAAAATCGTGCTACGATGGATTCCTCGATAAGCCTGCATATCTTATAAAGAGTTCGTTCATTTCTTAATTGAATCAAATTGGATGCTACTTATAATATCAATCAGAGAACATTAAATTTGTAATACATTTTATTAGCGGAACTGTGAAAGTATGCAGCTTGTATTTTTTCTAAGTTTATTGCGCTACCTACTAGTTATTAAGACGAACGTAGCATTGCATTGTTTAGTATGCCAATAGGAAAACAAAAATAAAAAACAGGGATGAAAGTTATTAAGCAGAAAAATTACACATTCTTTATGCCCATCTTCCTGCTGTTGCACTGCCTATCGAAATGATCGCATGAATTGAAGGAAAGAATCTTTCCACGGAAATATCTCGTAAGTGGTTTAAGGAATTCTAAATCTGGAGAATTTGTGTAAAACTTCAGACCATGCACTTTAATTTGATATATCTCTCGCTTCTGCGAAGTAGGTACTTACATAAATACATAAATTTGTATATCTTTCTTTTTCATTCTCTCTTTCTCTATGTTGTATCTTTCGTCGCAGCCATGTAACGAAGTCAGCTTTAATTTGCTTTCCATTTGTAATGCGCCGCCTAAAGAGTTTCACTTCAGAAATTATACTCATAGCCCAAGGCAAGCGAATTAAATGATTTAGACGTTTCCATTTGCACAATCTGACGAGCACTGAAAGAATCTAGCATCAGAAAAAGAAGCACTTCAAAACCCCCTTTCGACTGAAGCGCATATTAAATAAGCTTGGGTTGGAAAAGGCACTAAATTTTTTAGACAGTATGAATCAAAGAAAATCGATATGCAAAGTTTAAGATCAAACTGTATGGAAAATATTTTATAAAGTTAGGACCCAATACAAATGATTGGATCCTTCAAGAAAACAATACACGTTTATTGATGTTGCAATACCTCGATGGTAGTACTCATTTAAAAATAGCGGAGAGAATACTCGATGCTATGGAAATTATTGTAGGATAATACTCGATTTTACTACGCACTCGATACCCACCAAGCACATGTACACAGGTATCAATTTACAAATATACGGTTTTAGTGGAAGAACTCAAGTACTTATTACATTGTGGCAGTGGTATCGGAACATCGCTAAGCACGTCTTGGAGAGCAGAAGGAGGAGTACAACCTTCAGGAGTAAAACCTTCACAAAATGCGAATGCAAACCTAATTGAAAATGTCTGAGCTCTAACGAAATCGAAGATTCGGGGGACAAAAAACAAAAATTGCTAAAATGTTAAAAAAAATTGGATCCAGATTATGCTAGAAAATTAAGCGAAATAGAGAGCAATGGGGAGTGGACGGCATATCTAGTAACTGCAACGCGCACTAAGTATTGGAATATGTAACAAAAATGAAGTGTAATAAGTTTCACACGCTTTTCTTTAAACTTTTACAGGTGAATCTCTTTTGTGAAACACATTGTACTGACTGGTACGCTCAGTTCGATGATGCTCTTATTTGTTTTGCTATTTTCGTTTAAAGTTTCTGTTTGTTTACTTTTGGATTTTTTATTCACATCATTCAAATGCAATATATTTGGGGTATATTATATAGTATGTACATACATTTGTATTATACTCGTCGTATTTTTTCCCCAGCGCATTTTTCAATATATATATCTGATTTTTTGTGCGAATATCTCTATAACGTTTCGCATCTTGCTTTGATACGCAGTTCAAGTATTAAATTGTCATATGAAATATACATTCTACATACATATGTCATATGTAAATAAATATTTAAAAGCTTTAAAGCAGTATCTCACGAAACGTAATTCACTCGCCAAGTAATTCGCTAATTACTCGTAATTTGCGAATTATCCTGTTTATGCGACGCATTCCGTAATTCACATTGACAGCTCTATTAATATTATTATTATTATTCATTGCTTTGTGAATGTCGCTGATGGGGGAAAAATTTAGGTTAAAGTGTAAGATTTTATTTTACGAGTATATAAAGAATATTAAAGAGATTTTTTTTAGATGTAGCCAATATTATCAAACATTGCGTTTCGCTTTCTGTTTCAAGAATTTTTGTCCAATTTCACCACACAAAAAACCAATTGGATCTAATCAGATTCTAATATCAATTAGCAAGAGTCAAATTGGTTGTAATATGGTGAAATAAGATAAGATCTTCTATTAGAGGAATGGTAAACTTCTTTGTAATCTTCATACGTACCTTTATAAAATTTCAAACGGAAATTAAAGCTAAGGCAACGGTACTATTTACAATAAAGTATTACAATATTATTTTTTAATGAATTTGTAGGTCATCATCATCCTATCATAATCAATTTCATTATCGCAAGACTGAGGTATGCAACAAATTATACTAGGGGATCGTTATGACTTATTTATTATTCTATAGAAAAAATAAAAAGGAATTATTAACTCAACTTAACTAAAATTGTTTTTATATTAAATTTGTGTCGCTTTTTCCAAAGAATTTTTTTCGCAGTCATTTCGTAGTTATTGCTAAAACACTCCAGAATAGCAAATGCACCTAACTTTTTATGGGTAACATTTTAAAGGTGCATTCAGCTTCTTCACGCAGATTATCTTTTGTTTAAATCAGAATAGTACTTTTGGAGTTACTAGCGTCTAAATGCAAAAAATAAGGCAATTTTTCAGCTTTTTCGAAAAATTTTCATTTTTTATTCACTCTTTCTAGTGAGTAAACTGTGTAAACAAACTAATTAAAAATACCTAGTTGAAAGAGAAGTTCATTATAAAAAATGTGAAGTATTGTACGGAAAGTATAAGAGTTATTACAAATTAAATAAAAGCGGGCAATGTAAATTTTTGCTACATTCTCTTTTCAGTTAAAAATCTGTCAAAGCTTTGTGATTCTGAAAATAGCACGTCTGGATTTTGAGGTACAGGGTATTGAAGTTTTTGCATAGATCTGCCCCCACAATAAGTTGACTATTTGCCAATGTTCTACGAATCGCAATTCTAAAACCTGATCTGAATTGAGCATAAAATTATGCAAATTTTGATATCCAAAACTTTTACATTCTTACCGATTTTTTTTTACTGTTACTGTCAGTATAGATATACTAAAATAACGGTAAAAATATCGAAAAAGTTTCATATATTCTCTAGTTATTTTTACCTATAACGTCTGAGTTTTTTGGCAAACACTGCAAAAGCGCCTCAAAAGTAGGGGGTTTGCCTAGATCTCAAGAACGCTTCTTTGTAAAAAAAAAAAATGAAATTTATTTTCGATTTCTGCGACTCAAAATAATGTAAAGGAGACTTTTTCAACCAGTTACCACTAGTTTATTAAATATTTGTAAACTACTGTTATCTGCCAAACGAACACTCTTATTACCTTTGATATTATTTATTGCTAATATGATATAGTAAATTACAGAAATACTAAAGTGATGACGCCTCATACGACCAAGAATGATATAATTCAATATTGCACCTTCCCGCGACGAAGTGGCAGATCTCATCATTAGTAAACAAGTATACGGGAGAATAACTTCCAATATTTCAGTGAAAAACTGTTTTAATTGTCCTAAGTTTAGAAAGATGACTTAAAGGCAAAGATTCAATAAATAAATATGCAAAATACTACAAAAATGTGGCTCATTTGTGAAAACAGTTTTGCATAGTTACAGTTGAGAATTGTCAAAAATGGCAAAACCAAAGTAGCGGTATATTGCCACAAGCGAAACTCCATGTAGGCAATGAGCACACACACACAGTAAGTGCTGCAATGAAATTCTATGAACGTTCGCCGAAATTGTCAAAGCGCACTGGTTCTAAGAATTTCTTTGCATGTAGAGCGGCCGCTACAAACAAGATACGTAGTGCAAAAAAGACATATCCCAGTGAGGAAGTTTTATTGCTGAACTTCTAAATGAACGAAGAGGTGGAAGACTAACTGCACACCGTGCATAACAATATTGAAATTCAACAGAATACAATTATTCCAATCAGTTCACCCACAACCTGGCAAAGTGTGCATGTTTTAAGCTCCAACAAACCGAAGGCGCAACTACATATGTTTTGCTCAACCACAGCGAGCTTTACGACTGAATGATATTGTATCAGACATTTGGGATATGTGTCGATTCATTGCATGAGCATAAATAGCATATTTGCATTACCAAGGTATGCACCAAATCGAGAACGCATTTTGTTCGTTCATAGCTTGCATGTGTCAAGCTGACACTCCAACTAACCTTCTCTTGAAAATTTTCACAGAATTTCTACGTCACAACAGATTTTGTTTACCAACACCGTCTATGTACTCGTAATCAATTGTTTTCTCTCCAACAAGTTTAAAAAATTTTAGTGAGTATTCTTTCTAACCAACGTGTGCCCTCTCATTTCGCTCCACTTGAAAATCTGGTGTGACGTCACAGCCAAGTTACTCTCCGAATTTCAGACCAATCAGCGCAATCTTGTATTCTATCGTTCTTGGCTAAGAACAAATAAGTTCAAAGTATAGGTATGCTACGTTCGAATAGTGTTTTTTTTTTGTAGATTTCACGAAAATCCGGCGTACAATGGATTCAGTGATGATTCAACTGCTTAACTTTCGTAAACACAACAATCATGCCAGTGAGTGGGGAGTTGAGTCTTGATAGCCCTGGTTATCAAAGGCACGTAATTTGGGACATAATTCTAAAGAGGCCTTACCTCCGAAATCAAGTTTTCGCGAAACTCGATCTCAAACTTAATAACAAATATGAGATTAGCGCTCTTTCACGTTGTTATGGAAAAAAATTCGTTACTCTCGGGCTTTTGGGCTCGTTGATACAAAATGATGGACAATGTTAAGAACATTATCATTTTTGCTTAAAATTCGTTGCTGCTACTTAAGGAAAAAATAAAATTAATTTTCTATGAAAAATAAAGATCACACTTAGGGTTCTAAGAAAAACAAATAAAATGTAAAAAAACTGTAAAAAAAAAAAGAATATACATATAAAAAGCAGATAACCAAAATATAAAAAAAATCGGCTTTCCTTTCTACTGATATTATTCATGAATTTTTGATTATTGTGATTTTCTTCTTGGCAAAATTTCTTTTTTGATATTATTTAGGAATTTCGTGTATTTCGTGTTTTAACCCCTTCGCTGTAAAATAAGTAATAAACATTTTAATTTGTGCTCCGTTTTATAGATATGTGGGATCTCGATTTTTAAAAACCTGATGCCAGATTTTTAAAGAACAACCAAAAAAGCACCTAGTAATGAGTTTCAATTTAATTCGATTAATTTTTAGTTTTGTCATTCGTCATATTAAATCCAGCATTTTAAATTTTAAAAATTGTATGCCAGATTCGTACCAAAGACTCCCTAGTAGCAGAAATGTTGATGTTTTTCTTAACCAATCAACGCTATTTTTGGAACGCATTTGTAAAAAAAATTTTAAACCAGAGATTCGCTGACAATTCTAGTAAAACGAGCACTCTTTTTCTATAAAAATCAACGAGAAAGTCGTAGTAGTGCGATTCACTAACTTTAAACGATCCGACAAACGCAATTTTTGTCGTCAATATTTGTCGTTTGAAGTATCGATTGTGCGATTCACTAGCCTAGTCTTGAAGATACTTAGCAGCTGTCTTATTGTATTTGGTAGAGGAGTCATCAACCACGACAAGCAATATCCGAGATCACCTGCAAATAGTTGTTGGTATAGTTTTAAATTAAATTATTTTTATTTAGTAATTTTCAATGCAACAATGAAACCAGCCAATTAAAAAAATGCCATGGTTTTCGTTTTCAAAATTTGCTCCATTTACTTGTGCACAACAGAGTAGCTCTGCTTCAGGGTATTGAGCTTTTATATTTAACATTTTTTAAATAACGTAATTCATCTATAAATTAAAAATAAACAATACTTGTATATTTATACTTGAATCCTAGATAAATGTTAACTTTCACCAATCGGGGTAACTGTGGGGGTTATCATAAGTCTCTATGATTGAAATATCAGCACGATCGATAGCCCAATGAAAATGCTGAACGATTGAGTTACCAGCTTAATATTAGTTGTTTAGTTTTCGATAATCAACTAACTAACGACAACAGCTGATCCGGCAATAGCGAATATCGTTAAAAAAATGGCTGCTGAATAGAAAAATAGTTAAAATATTCGTTAAGATGAATTAACCTTGCGAAAATCTCTAAAACAAACTGCTTACTCTTAATTATTCATTTTACTAAATTTTGCTGATTTCGTTTCAAAAAAATATGTTGCGGAACTGACGATTTTACGATTTGTAATAACTTACTAATTTACTTTGCCGATTTTGCCAATTTTAAGGGTTCGAAAGTTTACGTATAAATGCGTCGTTGAGTCGCTATGCCCAACGTAAACTTTCGAACCCTTAAAATATGTACATATGTATGTGCATATCTCTATTACATTCTATGACATTTTTCAAACTGAATATTGACCCATTGGGCAAGTACTTGGACACAAAATATATTGTTATCTTGCCAGTGGAAAGTTAAATATTTGCACAACAGAAAAAGCTAATAATGATAAATCGTGAACCCGAACTGCAAAACCTAAATAACTGCTTCTATGTACTAGTTATGTACATGTGCAATGCGTACAATACGTGGAATTTGAGAAAAAGTTTCAAACAAAAGAGTTAAACAAATATTGTAGTTTGCTAAGATAGAATAACTGTTTTTAGCGAAAATAAACGGAAAGGTCAACTTAGAGTGCAAATATGTATTGAGTTGCAAGTTTTTGAATCAAAGAATTTTTTGTGTTTGACTTTCATTCGAGTGTTCCACATGAAAAATTTAAGGGCAGCAAAAACTGGCCAGTTTATAGCAATGACAAAACTCAGAATGTATTTTTGTCATGAAAATATTTCCCATGCTTCGCGGGGGGTTAAAAGGAATTGCAGATATCCATTATAAAGAATAAATTTAGCTAGTTTTGTTCAGAAAAAAAACTGTAGACTAAATATGCAACACCGGAGTGAAGAAGCTTCTGGTGCGAACTCGCACTGCTAAAAAAATACAGCGTCTAAATTTTATTTTTGCGCAGAAATAATTTCAGAAATAATCTGAAAATTAAGAACTGCTAAGCTGGATTTTTTTTTTTTTTTTGATACGGGAATTTGGATGTAAATTTTTAACTCTCCGCAAAACTTTGTCCATAATGCTGATGCTTTGATTTGCTTTCGATTGTCTAGGAGCTAAACATTGCACCAAAAACCGTTTGGAACCATTTAAATAACAATGGATCTATTAGAACGACGTCAAGTCACACACACGCCACAAGCTTCAGGAAATTGGTTAGGAGGTTCTAATGCATCCACCTTATAGTCCGAATCTGGCACCAAGTGATTGTAACCTGCTCCTGTCTATGACGATTGATTGAGCTTGTGAAAATTGACTGTTCCCGGACCAATAGGGACGTGGGTTTCTTAGAGAGTGGAATTATGAAATTACCTTCAAAATGGCAACAACTTATAGAACAAAACGGTGTATATTTGACCTAAATCGGGTCATTCTAAATAATAAAATCTTCAATTTAATGCAAAAATAATGGATTCCTTTTTACTAGATCTAGATCTAGAACGAGTCATTCATGTTATTTTCAAATCATGCGTTAGTTATTTCAGACATATGTATGTTTGTAGATATGTATATAGCAAAAGTTCATTAATGTCATGATCCATATCGAAATAAAATAGAGGAAAGTAAAAATATAAGATAATAACTAATAAAATTAAAGAATTATCTACATACATTTGTATATGCTCAAAACGACTGGACTAAATTGGATGCTTTCTTCTGCGGGTTTGTTCGTAATTGATGCGTGAAAGTTCTTGGAAAACTAAAAGCCCTACAATTCTCAATAGGTGGCGCTGTGTGTACACATTATGTTTTTTAGCTCAATTCGGTTATAGTTCAACACGTGGCGTTAAATCACGTATTGCAAAATGATCACTGTGAAATCAAATACAGCAATATGGGTATCAAACGAAAGCTTGATTTCCAAAATATTATGAAAGAAGGTTGCCAACTGTTTAAACTTAAATTCAGTTAAATGAAAGTTTACATGATGAGCGGAAAACTAAAAGCTCTAAAAAGCTTAATTTCAAAAATATGTGTTCAGAGGGCTGCCATCTGTTTACAAACTTTATTAAAATTATAATTAGCTAAGCCCAATATTGCAATATGGATCTCAAACAAAGGACTGTATGGGACTCAATCGAGATAGGCTTAAAATATTAATGTACTGGAATTTATAAACATAATGAAATATAGCGGGGTTGATACAAAAGAAAACCGTTTACACGACAACATTTTTGAAAAGAGTTGCCAGATATTTTCGAACGTTGATTTTATTTAATTAGTAAGGTAACAGCAATTGTGCAATATCGGTGTTAAGCGAAAATGGTTTAAGAAAGCTTCGTTTGATAAATATTTTTCGGAGTTTGCCACATGTTTGAAAATTTTTAATACAAATGCAGCTTTAATGCGGGTGTAGATCGTAAGATCTTTAGCAAGACACAGCATTGAAAAATTTTTTAAAGGTGGCCAACTCAAAATGAAATACAAATTAATTAATAATGTAATTGAAATCAGGGTATCTCATATAACTTTTAGATAGCAGTTTATAAGGGATCAGCTACCTTAACAAAATTATACGAAAATTTTCTGTTTAAGTTAAAGAAATTAGCACAAAATGAAATAGCTAAGAAAAATGTTTTAGAATATTCTTTCATAAAAACATCTTATCAATTGTACCATAGCAATTGTGTATATGGTTACAAAACAAACTACGAAAGGCAAGCTGTTCTTCATACTGACCCGATCGGCAGTTATAAAAAAACAAAAGCTAATTTTATTTTATTTTTGACCTTGTACTTATGAATCGTCTGTATAATTTATAGAGCTTGATGCCAGGTTTGTATTTAGGGAATAATATGAGAAAACAACTATTTTTCAAAGTGGTAGAGGTGATACATAGCTGCTATTTCGGAGATCACCAACTAATTTTATTTAAAAAAATCAAAAATAAAAAATTTAACTTAAACAAAAGTTGTTACTTCTGGTCAAAAAATGTTAAACTACATAAATGCCGTGTGAGCAAAGCCGCGGGTAAAAGCTAATGATGTATAAATTAAGGTTTATTTAATAAGAAAAAAAATCGCGCATACGCCCTGTCTATTTATTTATATGGAGATATGTAAAGGACATATCATTTTGAGCTATATTCAATATAAAATAGTTTGTCTTATGTTTATTAAGTTACTTTTAATAGATTTCTCATTCACAATATACTTAAATCATAGAAATAAAAATTTTAAACATTTATACAATATTCACAAAAATCAAAAAAAATAGGTTATCAACTTTTCAAACTCTTTTTTTTTAATTTCGCTGACGGTGTTGCGCGTTTTCTTCCATACAAAAAAAAATACATTCAGCATTCGTTATATGGATATTAAATGCCCAACACCGTCAGCAAACAAAAATTACCAAAAATCAACACGTCAGTTGGAAACTGCACTTTATTATATTTATATTGATTACAATTTTTAGAGTTTTTGTGAAGCTGCGTTTTTTCAAAAAATTATAAAACAATTTTTTCTCATTTTGAAAGTGTTGAAAAGTAGGAAAAACAAAGTATAAATTAACAGCAGTTCATGAAATTTCGCCTTTAAAATTCGATGTGTTTATGATGAACCCAGTTTTGCAAATCAACAGCAGTTCTTCACATGTCCTCGGATCACTGGCTGCATTTTTGTCTTGCAATTCGGAGTTTGCAAAGCCAAAAACGCGAATAGATTCTAGAAATAAATCTGATGAGGAGATCACCACATCTCCAAAATAGCAGCTATAATTTCTACCGCTCTTACTGTTGTTGCTCCGATTGCTCGCTCATGGGAGACTGAATGCAGCAGACGACGTCGTCAGCGGTAACGCTACTTTGATTTTGCCGATTTTGACAGTTCTCAACTGCAAATAGACCAAGTTTTTATCTTTTTACAAATTAGCGGCAAAGAGTCACTCTTTTTAGTATTTTACAGATTTATTTATTAATTATCTGACAATAAATTATATTATTACACTTTAGCAAAATTAAGAAAAGTATATCACTTAAAAATTGGAAGTTGTTCAATCTTCTTTCTCCCATATTATTTGTTTACTTCCTTTGGCAAACGTCACTTCGTTGCGTGACTGTGCGTTCTTGTAATGTGTAGTTCTTGGTACGCCTCATATTTATTATTACTACAATACTATTTTGTTGTATGTAGGGCTACGATATCGGCCCGAAAATATCGATGTGGTGCTCTTTCCAAATATCACTCTGAAAGAAGCTGCTGCCCGTAAATATCGGATTAAATAGATAAAAAATTAAATTCAGAGAAATTTCTAGCCCCTCAAAAAGTTTTTTGCACCAAGCAGCTCCTCACTTTACCAAGCCCGATTTGAAAGTTTCAGTTTTGAAAAATTTGCACTATTTCTGGTACATTGTTTCATTTTCCCCAATAGGGCAAGATTAACAGCGCACAGGACACATTGGAAAGGGATTAGCTTACAGCGTGACCTTCACGAGCACCTTCTGTTCCTCCATGATATTTTTATTCCGTGATTGTCATAACGATATATTTAAATGTTCTGTAAATAATTTTTCTTCGCATAATCGATACCATACTGGAGTTCAATTACTCGATGGCAAAAAATATAGTTTTAGTAGTATCGAGTAAAAAACTATCGGTACCGAATTGCAAAAGTATCGATATATTATCCATCAGTTGTATGGATAGCGTTATTTCAATCGTATGCAATTAGTGGAATAATTTCAAGTCACTCTTTTATCCCGTTTTTCTGTATGCAGTCTCTAGTCACTAATTGAGACTTTTCAGTGGTGAGACTAATTTTGAGACTATGCGTTATTCAGCAAGCCGTCTGAATTTTCTAGTCTCAAAATAAAGTCACTAATTTTTTAGGTTTTCCTGAGCAGGTCACAAAACACTCAAACTGTAAAAAAGTAACATTAAATTTTGAATACGCATAGTTAAAAAAACTATTTGTTTACATTTGCTTATGTAACTTGTTCTGCCACTTCGATCGAATGTGCATATGAATGAGTAGCTGCATTTATCGATTGTTGATAGTTCAAATTTTAACATATATTTTTTTAGTAACCAAATAAAATGCGGTAACATGAATTTTTAACAGTTAATTTCAATGTTAGTTTTACGATTAACAGGTTGTTGTTGTTAATTTTTAAAGAGTAATAATGCTGTTGACAAGAATTGAAAAAGTATCGATGAAAACATTTTCATTGAGGTCGATTGTGCATCTTTAGCTGAACATATAATCAGCTGATTGGCGCTACTGCTTTTCACCACAGTCTTTGGTGAAATTCTTGGCGACCGTTACTTACTGAATACCGAATGGTCTGAAGTCACAAAGAATTTCTCTGATTGAAATTCTCAAATTTAGTGACTTGAGATGAGACTGAATTACAAAATACTGGCATTAATCTTGTCACACCACGACTTTCAAGCCAAAAGTGAATGTTTTTTATTAGAGCGTTACTCTCCAGCAGCATTTGACAACGAACTGACAGCGAACCGCAAAAACTTTACTTCCGCTTATAGTTTAAAAATTAAACTTTAAATGAAAAAAAATTAAAAGTTAATTGTAAACCATTTTCGCTACAACATTCTTCATTTTCATTGATTAATAATTGTTTGACTTATTTTTTGCGAAAACGCCACATCAGCGCGAGGCATTGAGCTGCATCGAGTGCAACGCCCCTCAATTAACACAAACCGATAATTTGCACTGTTCATTCACACTATGCGTTTCATATTAAAGTATAATATTTCTTTTTTTGCATTTTCCTTCATGGATTTTGCAATAAATTCTAGAAAATCATCAAATTTTCGATTATTAATGCATATAAGTATGTATGTATGTAAATATTTTTGTTTAGAAATCGAGCTAGGCACGCGTCAGTGCAAAGCGCAGTTCCTGCCATTCGCAACTAAACACTCACTGGCGTTGGTGGCACGTTCGTTTGCCCATTTGCAATTTGATGATTTTGCAGGCGAATGGCCTTTGCACTGGAATTCATAGTATTAGTGCAAACAATGCATAACGGTTGGTCAAATGTCATACTTGAACGCAAACAATTACAAATAGTAAGTACTGGGCACTTAAACGGCTATAGCTGTGTATGCTGTGCATTTTCTTTCATACCATTTTTGGCGGCGTCCGATGTACATACATATGTACATGTATGTAGGTGTTGAATGAAGTCATGCGATATCGTAAAAAATTTGTAACGTAATTTTTCATAGATGTGCGTGTGTAATATAATATAAACTTTCAACCAGACGTGTAGGTGACTTCTAAGTTATTGTTTATTATTTGATGTAAGTAAGTCGGTTAGCCAGTTGTGCATTAAAGTTAGCTAATTTAGTTAATCATTCTGGTTAGCTCATTTGTTATGGAAAGTTTATCCAAGACTCGTTTCTTTTTATTGCCATTTCAAAGGCAGATCTGTTGAGTTGATTTACTCTAAGTGCTTAACCGGTTACTTGGAAAACATAGCATACACTTGAACGCGTGCAGACATTTCTTATGAACATATTATGTATGTATAAATTAAATAGCTCTTAGTGTTGCCAGCTGTCCGACAGGCGAAAAAAATTTCACACTTAGTCTAAAAAAATATGATTTTCTTTCAAGGGCGTGGGTGCTATTTTCGTAAGAAATCTTTTAAAGAGATGTGGTGATCTCCGAAACAACTATAATTTCTATCATTTTTATTTATTCCTTGAACCCATAAAAATTATAAATAAATAGGCCGAAAAATTAATATATATATATAATACTCAGACTTTATAATAGAAATAAGAATGGAAACAAGTTAGTTTTGAACTTTTATTTTATTTGAAATAAAATAATTGGCCAACCTGAACCTTTTTTTTGCCAGTAATAACTTCGCCAAAGTCCTTCCCTAATAATAAACAAATTCCTTATCCAAATCAAACAAATTTTATATCAAAGGAAGGGTAACTGAAATTGTTTTAAAACTGGTTATTTTTATTAACTAAAACTTCTTTAGCGGCAGTGATTTTTACATCGCGTAACAAAAGTCGTATAACGAAAGTCGCATAATGAATTCGCGCCAGAATCGCTTTACTAATTTCCACCACTATGTTTACTAATTTCTACCACTATTCTTTCCAATTTTTACCACTATTTTTATTAATGGTACTATTAATATCTACCAATATTTTTACTAATTTCTACCACTGCTTTTACTTTTTTTACAATTATTTCTACTAATATCTACCTCTATTTTTACTAATGCTACTACAAATTACTATCACTATTTTTTTTTAAATTTCTACCACAATTCTTACTAATTTCTACTACTATTTCTGCTAATTTCTGCCACTATTTTTGCTACTACTAATTTCTATCGCTATTTTTTTAAATTATACTTTTATTAATTCTACTACTAATTTCTACCATTATTTTTACTTATTTGTACCACTATTTTAACTAATTTCTTCCACTATTTTTAACAATTCCTATCACTATTCTTACTACTTTCTACCAATATTTCTGCTAATTTCTACTACTATTTTTTCTAATTTCTACCTCTACTTTTACTTCCTTCTTCCACTACCTTACCAATTTCTACAACTATTTTAACTAATTGTATTACTAATTTCTGTTATTATTTTTGCTAATTTCTACCACTATTTTCACTAAATTCTACCGCTTTTTTCACTAATGCTTCAACTTATTACTGCCACTTTTTTTTACTAGTTTCTACAACTCTTTTTACTAATGCTACTACTATTTCTGCCAATGTCTACCACTATTTTTATTAATGCAACTACTAATTTTCACCACTATTTTCACCATTTCGTTCCGCTATTTTCACGAATGATACTACTAATTACTCCCACTATTTTTACTAGTTTCTAGCACTATTCTTCCTATTTTCTGCCACTATTTTTACTAATTTCTACCACTATTTTTACTAACGCTACTACTATTTGTGCCAATTTCTATCACTATTTTCATTATTGCTACTACTAATTTCTACCACCATTTTTACTTATTTCTTTCACTATTTTACCAATTTCTACCACTATTTTTACTAATAGTACTATCAATTTCTTCAATTTTTTTTTGCACTTTTTTTATAAGTATTTTTTTTAAGCTACTACTAATTTCTACCACTATTTTTACTAATGCTATTACTAATTACTACGACTACTTTTATTAATTTCTGCTACCACAAAGAAGTTTTACTTATATCTATATTTTTTATAAAATTTGTTAAGTGGATATTCTGATTTTAAAAACTTTCATATTATTGTAGTATTGTAGGTTGGCATTTTGTTCATTATTTGACAAGGACTTTAATAAATTATAAAAAATATATAAAGAGGTTGTAGCCTTGCTTTAGATATTTCACTTTGGAAGCTATTTCAGTCCCCTTTCTTTTGATACTAAATTACCAAATTTGTTGAATAATTTGCATAAGCGGTTTTTATATTATTGCGAAAAGAGTTTTATTTCGGCCTTAAAACATATTTGGCCAAATTTAACTGTTATTACTGTACTACAAAAATATATGGTCCGGATTTTTTAGTTATAATTGCACATTTTCCCAAAAAGTTGGAAAAATAAAAATAATCTGGGATTCTTGCCCAACATGCCATAAGATCAAAGGTACATTGATAACTTTCTTCTATACCAATACTTTTTTGCCCCGGACTTTTATTACATCGCCAAAAAAACTTTTATTTTCGGTTCCTTTTGATAAAACAAATATAGTTTTTCATTTTTGGTCTGATTTATTTGCATCAAAAATTATATATAGCCACATATTCTTTCAGGAGAACGATACCTGGTCAATTCTAGAAAGAGCTCTGATGACCAGCCGTCACACAAATAATCACGGTTTCATTGATTCCAGAAACGATCCGCGAACAGAAAACTTTCTCCGTTCATTGAACGTCAACAGACCAAAAAATACCTCTAAATAAAATTAAGCCCGTTCACCTGGCAACTCTAGATGATAAGTAGAGCATTTATTTATGCTCTGTAAGTTCAAATTGACATTCTCATGCATACAATTTAATTTTTCGTCTAAAGCTAAACACAAATTTGAATATTCCAAGATTAACACTTTATTATGCTGGTATACTTAAAAAAAAAGCTTGGCCGACGAATTGAGCAAATGGCTTCACTTTATAATATTTTTTATCACACTACAAATATCATAAATGTGCAATTTTGTTGTTTGACAAATTTCTATATAAAATTTGGCATATAAATAGCTTATAACCTGAATTAACATATAGGGTATATTTTAAAGTGAGCTGATTGAAAAAAGTTAAAGTTAATGAAATAAGTAAGTTAACACAAATGTTGATATATTACGAATGATCAGATTTGGATAAGATGCACAGCACAATAGAGTAGTTTTTCAAAAATAAAAAAATAAATTTATTTTCCTTTAGGCTTTACTTTAACTCTTTCGTATGAATGTAGATATAATGAAAGGGAATGAATATATGTTACTTTTACATTCGAATTGTCACCATACATTCGCTTATAGCCTTTTCAGAATGCTGCTTAATAAACTGATTTTCTAAATATAAAAAACGTAGTTGCTCGGTTAATGCAGAAATGGGACGATATATGGCCCGTTATATATGTATATATGTAGTCCGTTATATGAGTTACCGTATGCCCTTTTTTAAAGGGACTTGCCAGTTTACTTACTTACTTAATTGGCGCTATAACCGCTTAAGCGATTTTGGCCGAACTTCTCCTACAATTTGTGGTGTGCGTCGTGATATTCTAACACAAATTGAGGGACCTACAGTTTTACGACGACTACAATCGGCGAATGTTTTTACTTTTTGTGAGAAGCTTTTTTCAAGCCAGAAATACACTCGGAGATTTGCCGTTGCCTGCCGAGGGGCGACCGCTATTAGAAAAAAACTTTTCTATAATTTTTGATGTTACCTGTCCTGGTCTGGACTTGAAACTGGGGGCCACCGATTGAAGCGCGCACATGCTACACACTCGGCTACGGCGGCCGCCGATTTGCCAGTTTATTTAATGAAATTTTACATTATGAGTTACAAAGTAAAACTTTAACGAACGCTTAGTTTCGAAATTATTTTCATAGAGGGTTGCCACCTATTTCAAAACCTAATTGAAATTATAGTAAGATAATTTAAAAATACAATTATAGACCACACACGAAGTAAGTTTAAGAAACTTTTATTTGAAAGGTAATTTGGAGAGGGTTGCCAGCCCCTTAAAAAATTAATTCAATTAAATGAATAAATGAAAGGAAATATTACAACATGTGGTTGAAAGAAAATAGACTAAGGAATACTTTAGCTTAAATTTCTGTTTAAAAAGTGTTGCCACCTGTTTTAAAATATTAAATGAATTCAATTTCTAAGCTTAGAGAAATATAACCGTATTGCTGTGCAACGAAAGCGTTTATACGAAAACATTTTGGATGAGGGTTGCCACCTTTTAAAAAACGTTGATGTAATTTAATTGGTAAGGTAACTGGAATTCTACTATAGTGATGTCCAACGAAATTGGTTTTCGGAAGCTTCATTCGACAAATATTTTTGGAGATGGTTGCCACCTGTTTAAGATAAATGTAGCATCACAATACTAGTTTGAACTTATAGAGGTTTAGTATTGAAAAAATGTTGAGAGATGAATTAAGTACACATTTTTTAAAAACGGATGTGAAATTTGCACAAACGTTTTTGAAAGTTATTCATAAAAGAGTTGTAACTTATCTAGAATTGAAGAAATTTTTGTTTGAGTTAAATAAAGTGTAATAAAATTAAATTGTTATGAAGAACAGTTTTGATATCAATGCATTTATCAATACACATTGCCACACGTACCTAGATTTCTTTTTTTTTAGATAATAACAAAATAAAAACAAAAAAAATATTATCTTTGTTGAAACTGTTTATTTGCTTTTGAGTTACATTCGAATTCATAACACTAAACCAAATGATGTGCTACAAAGAAGAAACATTAAAAAACAAGGAAGTAGTAAAATAACGTATCCCTAAATGAGTAAGCTGGAAAACAAGAAAGAAAGAGGTGGATATTCTAAATATTCAATATCGATCCTGTTTAACAAAAATAAAATTCATTTAATAATTTAAGGAATGAGCGGTGTATCTACCAAGCCCAATAATTGTAATCAATTTACAAAGTTTACAATTGAAAGGTCATTTAAAATAATTTAACTCGCAAATATTTTTCAATATTACTCTGCCACCTGTAAAAATATTAAGTTAATTAAATAGCTTACGAGTACGTCTGTTGTACAAATGTAAGGTACAACAAATGAGACGTGTAAATATAATACAAATAAAGATACAATTTTTAATTATCCAGCAATCAGGCAAGTCTACAATTTTTTTTTGTATTTTGATAAACATACAAATTAGCAAATTATATTTGCATATAAGGCAATAAACAAGTGCAGTCCTGGGCAATACAAATAAAGTGATTATGACGAGTATTTTATGAACAATAACAGAGTGGCAGTATGTACATATTTTTGCGGAATATTTTTCGTCGAAAAAGATGTGCACCGGCTTCGAATCTCAGCTGGGACAAGTAACATCAAAAGTTATAGAAATGCTTGCTCTAATAACGGTGGTCCCTCCGCAGGCCGAATGTATTTCTGCTTCGAAAAAAACTGCTCACTAAAATCATTTGCCGTTCGTAGATGGGGTAAAAAGGGGGTAGGCCCCTCTATTGGTGGTACATCATCAAGATGCAAATCACAAATTGTAGAAGAAGTTTGGTTAAATAACGAGCAATTTGACGCAAACGCCAAGTTGTTATTATAAATATATATATATATATATATATATATATATATATGTATATATTTTTTTTTATTTTATTCACCTATTATTAAAAAAAAGTTGAATTGGCATCACTGAAATTAATTTTTTAGTCAAAAATAAAAAGAGCTCGAAGGAAGTCGAAAAAGTAATATATTCTCTATTAAAATACTATTTCCATCCCTTCAACTTTCATCTTTCACTTGTCAAAAATATTCTTGAGGCGATTGAAATTCCGCTAAAAGAATATTTATTGTGTTTAGTTATTTCTTTCAACAAGGAATGTGATGTGTTTGTAAACGTCGAATTTGGTTTTCAGATAGCCCGATTTCGGAGAATATTAGTTTATTTCACATTAGAAGACATATTTAACGTACGCTAATAATATTAGAATCTGATTTGATTTGCTAAGCTAATATTTAGTGCAAAGGACGAAGATGAGTACAAAGAAGTAGCATCACTCCCACCGCTCCTCCAGCACAAAGTATTGTCCGATTTCACCAGACTAGATCTAACCAATTTTTTTCTGGTGTGGTGAAATTGGGCGTGAGTTCTTGCGGCAGGAAACGAAACGCCATGCATTTAGGATTTACATGATAGCGATATGTATTGCAGTAATAATACTGAAAGGAATTAATAATTCATAAAATAACACACCGGAGACTTTTATTCATGAACATCTGCTGTCAAGAAGTCGTGACATTTCTGAATGCTAAAGCAAGAATGAGGAGAATATGGAGAAAAGAAGTATTGGGAACCTTTAAATTTTCAATGAGGAACTTGTTTTAATTATTGTTAAAATGCCAAAGTAATAAATAAAACTACAAAATTGCCAAAAACAGCGATTATTTGCAGCTCATTTATAAAAAAAAATAGGTTTGTGTGGTTTTACTTGAGAACTCTGTCCAAATTGCATAAAGAATCGGTAATAATGACGTCGTCGGCTTCTGTAATCAATTCACCGTGGTTCAAAGCACATATTTTCTTTTGAAAAAATTGCTTTAAAATATCTGCCTGCTCCTCCATCTAGTGTAGTCTAGTGATCAATTGCTGCGGGTCAGAGTGTACATATTTTTGCCATGAAAAAAACTTCTCACAAAATTAATTATCACATTCCATTCAAGAAGCACACGACACATTTTATTAGAAGTTCTACCAAACCTCAAGATATGATTGAGCCGCCAAATTATTACTATTACTATTATGAATGTATGTTCATGAAATTTACGCGATTTAAACTTATCTACCCTTTTTTAATGACAATATTAGAAATCTGGAATTTTTAAATATTCATTGAATTAATACTTGAGACCTTCAGAAAATTATTATTATTATTAAGAATATATTTTTATGAAATGTATGGGACTTAAATTTATATACCTTTTTTAATAACAATAATACAAATCTGGAATGTTTAAATATTCATTGGATTATTATTTTATACCTTCAAAATGCTCGGTTCAGCTTCGGTTCGTATTCGACCAAATTGCCCGAAGTTTGGGTTTTTCGTTAGGTATGGCCCTAAACATCGATGTTCAGTCGTTCACTAAAGAAGGTTCGCTTCATTCCTCGAAATCAAATGATGGTAGGAACTATCACAACGGCAAATTTTCTTTTTTTTAATTTAATTAGATTACTATTATATGTATGTATGTAGAAGTTGCTTTTAGATGGAGAGATATTCCCTTCGCGAGTTTTATTAAAATAACAGTAAGAGTGAGGTACCTTTGTAAAATTTATTTTGTGGTCTTAGTTGCATAAGGAGATTTAGAACAACTTTATGTTGATACTAGAAATTTCTAAAATTAAAGTATATTTTGCAGAATTAAAGCTTTTACCATTATTTTCGAAAAACAATAAAATTCATATATGTACATATGTACTATAATTAAGAATTCATCGCTTCTCTTCAACTAATAATGATCCCTGCTTGCTAGCGTCGAAAGTTAAGCTCTGCATTTGCAAATAAGAAAAACAAAACAAAATGGCTAATAGAAATGGATTAAAAAAAAACACCCAAAAAGAGAATTGGTTTTATCATTTTATGAACACCATTTGGTGAGATTTTAACACTGCAAAAACGGGCAAGGGTCGTTTAACCCACATTACATATATGATCAAAAATAATGATAAGAAATAAAGAAGTAAAAAAAAAAACTTAAGCAAAATTCAGAATTATCGTGTACTACAACTTTTTCCCTCATACTTAACTACGTAAACTCATTTCTTGCCAATTTTCTGAATTTCTTTCGGCTTTTTAAATATTTTTAAGACCTAGAAATTCTTTGGTTATTACATTCAATAAAAAAAATCTCACAAAATGTTTAATCAGAAAAGCATTTTGTAACAATAGTTGTCCTTACAAAATTAAAGTTCTTTTGTGATTTATCACTTGTCCACAGATTGTTGATTAATGGAAAAAATCCTTTAGTTGGTGTGTTTTTGCCTGATAGGCACACGCAGAATTTATATACATGCATACACACATACATATGTACATATATTCAAAAAAAATGTATATGGCGAATTATTCGATAAAAAACAGTATTAAGACAAGAAGGCGGCAGTGCATGACCTGAAAGGACAAAAGTCGTTCTGGTGAAATAAATGATTGTCCTTTAGATTAAACAAGGCATTGTCACCAATACTGAGCTGAAAAATTTACAGTGGCAACCAGTGGTGCAAGAACTTTTTGAAAAAAGGCTAAATAGGACAAAATAAAAAGTCTA
Organism: Anomoia purmunda; assembly: GCA_951828415.1. Classification (NCBI taxonomy): domain Eukaryota; kingdom Metazoa; phylum Arthropoda; class Insecta; order Diptera; family Tephritidae; genus Anomoia; species Anomoia purmunda. Next base: position 25,921,524 of record OX639993.1, read on the forward strand.
AATCAAAATTAGTTTTAGTGTTTGTGGTCAAACTCCTTCGAAGCGGCTCCGCCGTTTTTTATGCAATTTTTTTATGAATATTTGAGAGGTATGGGGATAGGTCATAAATTATATTTTATATTTTATGCTTGGAAGAGGGTTACCATCTGTTTGAAAAGTCAAATTTAATCAAATTATACATAAATTATATGAAATATTAATGCATGGGTGTCAAAAGATTCGTCTCGACATGAAGGTCCATAGTTATCTTTATTAGGGGATACCACCTATTTGAAGAGTTCTATGTAGTATGAAAATATGAGTGGCAAACTGCTCGATGGTTCGCTGAGGAAAAAGCGTATGGAAAGAAGAGAGTTGTTATCTGATTGAAAAGCCGAGTTTAATTAAATTATACACAAATTAATAGAAAAATAAAAAAATATGGGTGTCAAATTATTCGTTTCGCTAGGAAAAAGTTTATTGGTATAATTTGAAAAGGGCTGCCACTTTTTTAAAAAGCCAAATCTAAATAAATTATGCACACGAACCTGTATTTTTGAGAGGGGTTTTGCCAGTTATATGTAACAGCAACCGAAATACGTTATCAGGTTACATAAGCAAAATTAATTAATAAATAAATCTAGGCAGGACTACGTATGCCGGGGTTTTCTAGTGTATATATCACATATTATATCTTCGTCATCCGATAAATTTGAGTATATGTACATATAGTGGAAGTGTTCATCATTTGAACGTAATCGTAACTGCAAAATCATGACAACACTTTTCTTCCTTCTGTAAGCCAAATTTAATACCTAAAGTTACATGAAAAATTTTGCAACTACTTCCATTGCTTTGTTCATAGCGCTAAAAATTCGATCGACTTCTGCATTGCTGAGGGATAAGAATAAAAAATTTAAAAACAAAGCTACAAAGATTAGTAAAAGGATTTTTGTCAGGCGCGTTCTTATATTCACGAACTTCTGCCCAAAACTATGCAGTCGGTTTTTCCAATGATACAAGTGTAATTTTTTTCATTACATTTCGATTGCATTTATTGCATTAATATCGAATTTATACTTTTAAGAAAAGGCTACAAAAAGACTTGGGGCTAAATTAAAATTGTCCGACTAAAAGAAGATAAAAAAGCTAGATCTAGCTGGAAAAAGGCTAAAGTGGCAACACCGGTGGCAACACTACCAGAAACCTACTTGTGAGTAAATATGTACCTACAATATATACCATTAAGATTTTTCAAGAGCGGTGTCGTCCTTCATAAACCGTTGATTCAATTCAATTGGTAATGGTAACGAAAATTTGACTATGCTGTTCTCAAACGAAAAATTTCTAAGGAATCTATAAATATATTCGAGAAATATATTTGAAGAGGGTTGCCCCTGTTTAAAAAAAATCAAATTCACTTAAATATATAAGAGAAATTACGCATCAAAATACAAGTTTGAGCTAATAGAGGTTTAGAAAAACTTAGTAGAACGTGAGTGAAATAATGATATCTCACTTACACACACATATATACATATATCAATTTACACAAAAGTTTTTGGAAGGAGTTGGGGATTCTCCGAAATTAAAGAAATTTTCGTTTAAATTGAATAAAAAATAATAATAATAATAATTGTAATGAGAAACAGTTTGAATACCTATGTATATATATGGGTTTATCAGAAAACATTTTTAGATAGGATTGCCACCCACTAGCATGGCAAATTCGTCATAACGTTATATACAATTGCCAACACACAAGAATATAATTTATGAATGACTGGCTGGTCCGCAAATTAATTTAATAGGTAGAGTAATTGAAATTCTACTATGCCAATTCAAACAAAAGCTTCAGGAGATGTTTAAATAACTTCAATTCAGCTAAATTCATAAGATAAATGAAACAGAAAAACTTAGTAACGAAATCACTTTTAAAAGTTTCCACTCAGCATCACTTTATTGGCTTTAAATCCGCTTTTAACAGCAGGAGCACAAGTTTTGCCGCAAAGTAGAAATTTGGAATGATAAAATTTTACCCAGGCGGTTATATCGTCAGCTAAGAAGAAAAATAATAATGGCGTAAAATTAGCTATCTAATAAAGTTAATTTTCAGTTTGAAATTATGTAATTTCAATATCTACATATAAATTATATATGTAAATGCAGTCGTTTTCTTTGTGACAAGTCGGTTCAAAACTGATGAATGGATTTCAATCAAATTGAGCGATATACTCCTTATACAGGGTTTTTCAATTGGAACGCTACAAAAGTTTTTTTTTAAATAAAACAAAAACTGTTTGGGATATGAATTAAATTCTTTATTCCTGTGAAAGTACATTCGATGCCATTATGTATGGAACTCTATTTCTTTTGCATGGGCACCACGGGCACGCTTGCAGAAGTCCAGACGCTGAACCCAATTTTCGACGGATTTCAAGTATAAATCAGCCGATACTGATGCAATTTCACGTTCGATATTCGTACGAAGTTCATCAATCGTCGCTGACTTGTTGGCATAGACCATAGACTTGACGTAGCCTCACAGGGCCATTTCGTGAGATAACACGTTCACCAAACTTGGTTTTGTTGGAACCACATATTTTCCAAGTCCATATCATCCAATTCGGGCCAAAAATATTCGGTTATCATTGAGCGGTAGCGATTCCCATTCACAGTAACGTGCCGGTCTTGATCATCACGGAAGAAGTACGGCCCAATGACGCCGCCGGCCCATAAACTGCACCAAACCATAATTTTTTGGGATGCAATGCTGACTCATGAAGTACGTGTGGATTGCTGCCTGTCCAATTACGCATATTTTGCTTATTGGCGGAGCCATTCAGCCAAAAATGACGACGACCATAAATTGGACGAAGCGCTCTTAAAGTTGAGGCCATTGATTCCGAATTTCGGTAGTAGATTTGAATAATTTCGCCTCGTTGTTGGATCGTATATATTTCCATGATGAAATGGCAAACCTTACTGAAGAGAAATGTCAAAAAAGCGGGAAAAAATATGTTGTCGTTTGCTGTCACTATCAGTCTACTTTTGTAGCGTCCCTATTGAAAAACCCGTTAGCTGCGACACGGCAATATACTATATTTCAATCCGTTAGATGGCGCATGACTGTAGCTATTCAGAAAATACGTATTTATGGTCCGATATTGATGATATTCAAAAGGTATATTAGAGATGCAACAAAAAATATTTTTATGAAAAATGGATCTACTAGGTAGCGCTGGATTTGAGTTATTCAGAAAATGCATATTTATGGAACGATATTGAAGATGGGAAGATACGCTGCTGGTGCAATAAAAAATAATAAGAATATAACAATAATAATTTGGCACTTACACCGTAGCTTGATTTTTAGTCAAGCTTCTTCTATAATTTTTGGTGTTCGTCTTGATGTTGTAACTCAAATTGAGGGGCCTACAGGTTTAGGCGGATTCCGAACGGTAAATGTTTTTTGTGTAATTTGAGCCCAGAACCCACCGAATTAAGCTACGGAATGGGTTTTCTACGCTCGGGGATCCAAAAAATCGTATTGTGTATATGCCACAGAAAGGTTATCGTGAAAGTCGCATTCTGCGATCCGAATGCTTTTTTCTGAAAGTAGTGTTTTTAGCTGTCGAATGAGACTTTTCACAAAAGTAGTGCTCTGATTTCAATACTTTTCTTTTTAAGTTTTCAATAACATCCCGAGTAAGATTTGCAAAATTTTATTTTGTTCCATTTTTATAGTCTCTAATATTTATGTCAAAAGTGGCTTGAAATAAAAAAAAAATTATTTGTTTAATCGTTGCATAAATTTGTCAATTTGCTAAATAAATAAAACCTCTCTCGGGAAAACATAGCCAACATAACTATAATTAATTAAGAAAAGTATCGATTTTCTACCCAACTGGGGCCCTACACTCTTGAGGTCCGAAATTGAGCGGAATATGAAAATGACTAGATTTTGAGTTTTTGAACTACATGTTTTGACTTTTAAATTTTAACCAAAAGATATTCGCGATCTTGATATTGATTACATTGATGTTTAAGTTGCACGGGCCCCGCTTAAGATAACACATTGAAAATTTTGTAAAAAAAAAATTGCCACTAACTTTAGAGTCGACTGCATATTTACTGTGACTACGGGATATTGTTATATAAGCAACGCAGCTGAGATCGCAGGGAAGTTCTACAGTCTCAAAAAACTTAATTTATTAACGCAGTGTATAAATGTAATGTAAATCTTCATCGGCGCTTATCAAATACAAAATCATTAGCATATTTCATTTCATCAGCATATATGTATACAAGGTGATTGTGAAATATCTATGCTGAAGACGGCCAACACAGTCAATTACTTACAAAAATAAAAATTCACATTGGCGCTGCTTTGTCTCCTCTGTAAGTTTGGCTTAAAGCGGGGCTTCTTTACCAGCATGACCAGTTGGCGCTGACTAATCAAACGATTTACATATGTACATACACCTGTACGTTCATACAAATCAACGCAGGAAACTGGGTAAAGGGCAACTGGCATTTACAACAAATAATTACATTGTTGTTTTGCTCGTAGCTCACTTTGCTTGCGGTCACTGTGCCTGTTGGTGATTTCCCCAGCTGCTTAGCATAGGAACAAAATAAAAAAATGAATGTTTTTTTTGCAAATCATTAAAAAACTGGTTTCAATGCGTTAACTAGTTTGTATTTGATTCATTTAAAAAATGAAAACGATTTGGATTTTTGTTATAGATAATACTCTAACTACATAAGGATTTTTATATGTGTGCGGCGAGTTGATATGACGCTACGGAAAATAACTTGTGCAAACAATATTTATGAAATGAAATTATTAATTGATCATTTAATTTTAATTGTAGGTTGGCTATTCATATGAGTATATAATATAATTAATGTGTGTGCTTTCGCGGCGTGATCACATTTTTGACAAATAAGTAAAATAAGAGCAAAATAGAATTATTTAGCGAAATATCTGTAACTAATATAATTGATCTACAGTATTATGTAAGTATATAAAATTAATTATATGGAAAATGTTTGTAACGATTTGGCTGTCAAAGTACTGAACCGATTTTAATAATCGTTATTTTTTTATTTGCGAATAGCAATAGAGTTGTTAAACTATTTTTTTTTTTTATTTAAAATATTTACATATATAAAGTGACTCAAATAATTTGCTGACTTTTTTTATAATATTCGCATTGTTTTTCATGACAACTTTGTTTTCGCTATCTTTTTTATTTAACTCAAAGTTTACCGCTTAAAGTGAGAAATTTGATCGTCTCTGCTAGGTCAGTCATTTAGGGCCGATCCAAAACATAGTGCCGATCATGATCCGCTCCCGGCCCGCTCTCGATCTGGTAAAATGTTATCATATTTTTATTAGACGATCTCACTACTCTCACAATTAAGTCCGATTGTAATTACTTTACTTTTAACTGGGCAGCGTAATTATTATGAGTTCTATAGAAAAATTGCTATTTAATCATTATTTTAAGATTTTACAATTTTCCCTCAATATTAATCAGGAAAGTTCTGAATTTTACTTTAATGTTTAGAAAAAATAATCATGTATCGAGTTATATTTTTTCATTACAAATAAAGCTATATTTTGTGTGCTATTTTTTCACTCTAAAATAACGTTTGTTTTTTACATTCCTATTTTTTGATCAAAAATAAACATAATTTTAGTAGTTTAATTTTCTGGTCACAAAAAATAATAATTTTTTGAATTTTCTTTTTTTTATCAAAAAAATGTATTATGTTTTGAGTTACTATTTTTTGCTCAAAAATAAAACTCAATTCTTGAGCGTAAATAAAAATAAAAATAATCTTTTCGTGCAGAACGAAAAACTCAAAAAGCCACACCACTTTTTAATAAGTAAAAACAAATTTAAAAAATAAATGTCTTCGAATTTTAAAAAATTTCAATCAGAATTTATTGAAACTTTTTGAGTATGCAATTTGGCTACAATTAAATTAAGAAAAAAACTGTAAAAACGATAATTGGAATTTTTCGATTTTTGTTAGTGAAATTTTAAAAACAATAACTATTTTCTGTTCCTGCTTTTAACCAATTAAAATAGCAAGTCGTTTGAAAGAAAAATTAGTAGTATTTTTCTTTACAAAATTGCAATAATTTATTAAAATTACATGACATATTCACATTTATAAAATTCAGTTACCAGCTTTGGTTATTTCTTCCACAACCTTTAAAGATTTATACCTATAAATTAAATAATTTTTATTAGTAAATATAAATTTAATACAACATTTCAATTTTACATTAATCGCTAAAAGAAATTAGTTTGAGACCGACCACGACTGGGATGGGAACGGACCGAAACTTGACTGTTGCCGAGAGCAAAGAACGTAGATTACAAAGAAGTTGCCTCATTGCCAACGTTCCCCTAACAGAAAATCTCATCCAGTTTCACCATACAAGACCTGATTTGACTTTAACTCATTGGTATTATAGAATCTGATTAGATCCAATTTGTTTCTGGTGTGATGAAATTGGACGAAAATTCTTACCTCTACGCTCTTTCCCGAAATTGTTTCCATTGTTTACTACTTGATAATATTTTGCATGAGCGAGAGCGAACTGGAAGCGGACCGGAATCGGCACCATGGTGTGGATCAGCACTTACTCAGAATGAAAAAAAAAAACTAAATATGTGACTTAGCAATTATTGAGCGTTAAATTGATAAGTGTAAAGTTCACTTGGCAACCCTGTGAGAGTGAGATGAGAGAGTTCGTCTTGCAACAGAGGAAGTTGAGTCGTAACCAGCAAGCGAAGTGCACGCATCGCGCAACAATTATATTTGATACTTTCTTTAACTTAAATTAACTTAATTACATTGAATAAACTACTTGAATTAATATTATAAAAGTGAGCGTGTGTTATTTTAAAAGGCTCATCCTGACATAAGTTTGTCACATTCTTTTTTTATCTTAATTTATTGACAGATTTTACAAAGCGAAATTACTTAGTTTCATCGTAATTTGTTCATAAATTAAGAATGAGCCATAAATTTCGATGATGTGTCCGGACTTTTGGACGCATTGCATCCGAAATCGACAGTCGACATATTGCGCCCGACGAAGGGTTAAACTTTACCAACGTACACCAGGTATTCGCTAGTATATATGTAATATACATAAATGAAACACAATCCGAATATAGCGAAAATAATTTAAAATATTATTAACGCGACCAATGAAAATCGCATGCGATAAAAATCTGCGTCATGTCACGCTGCGTAGCGAGAACGAACGTGTGCTGTTTGTTCAGCAGATATGAATCGAAAAACATGAATCAACAAATTTTGGTCATGTCAGTTCATATGCCCACGACCATGCTAATTGGAGAAGTAATGGGTAAATATCTACATATGTATGTACATATTTATTTAATATATATAAAGTGTCAACTTGTCGAAAATTGAGTTTACATAAGTGAATGTGCACAGATGTAGCTAAACTTTAGATATGAGATAAAAGAAAACAAGATAGTGAATGTGAGAACAAACGATACCATGTAAGATAAAAAGTATATAAATGTAAAGATTGGGCAGATATATGAGACATATCAATTTAAATCAGCGTTCTATAACGACCTGGGGGATGCAACTTACCAAATCTTAGACGCCGTGTAGGATTAGTTCAGCTGTCGAGGCGTCAACTACAGGTAATTTGCTATTTTTTGAGCCCCATGCATTCCATTTATGAGCGACTTTTATCTAAAAAATTAAATTCGCATACATATTTTTTTTTTCTAAAATTATATTAACCCATAAATGGAAAAAATATAATATGTGTCTATCTGAGTATTTTTAAAAATGTTTAGCGTTGAGTAAACCGGCCGAGACGTAAAATAAAGTTTTCAAAAGGAGATGAACTCTACAAAGTCTCTGCAAAGGAGTTACCATATCACTAGAGTGAAATCAACAGCGGCGCCGCAATTATTTAGGTGGTACAAGAAAATTAAATTAACATATCAATAGGCTGAAACTCAGCAAGTTGTTTTGAAAATAATTTACCGATGAAAATAAATAGAATTTCGACGGTCAATGCTCTCATTAGTGTATTTAGAAGAAGTAATACAAAAAACTCACGCATGTAGTAAACTTGTGATTGTGACTGTGGTTGGCATATTTGGCAACCCCATTTGCTATTCCTGTCTTGAAGGGATGAATTCCGCCTCTACCAGGATTAGGTACTTATGTGACCTTTGCCGGCGACCTATTGAGAGAGGAACACCTGACAGAGCTCTTTGACTCCCAATAAACTGTTTCGGTTTATTCGTAAACCATGTAGATTTAATATGGATTAAAAAGTAGCATGATAAAAGTTCAATGTACGGTTGTCTTGTTTTTAGTTCCGACAAAAAACTCTGTAAGAATCTGTAGAATAAAAAAACAGCTTTATTACTAATTACACTTCATCACTTTTATTTATGGGCTAAGAATCTTTTTTTTTTTAAATAATGCTAATAAAACTAAATAAAGAATACAAAAATATTGAAATTTAATAAAAAATACCCTACCCTCACAACTACATATATGGGCAAATTAAATTTATATAAAACCAAATGTTATACACTTCCAAATGGAAAATAATATACAAAGTATTAGTTCTGTTCCCGTACTCCCCGAACTTACAGGAAGGTACAGGAAAAATGTTCGCCTGCATTCTGTAAATGGGAGCGATTTTTGGAGAGTTGTGTAGATAATGAAGTTGCAAGGTTTTACTCGAACTTTCTCTTCTGATAGAATTATGGAAAGTGACAAACGTTCAGTTGTTGCACAAAAATAAAGAAAACAAAATTAGTACGTTGTCAAACTTATAGCGTAAAATAATTTAATTTTTAATTTCAAAGAAAAGTATTTGAAGTTTTTTTACAGCAAAAATGTTGTTTTGTGTTACCATACGGCGCTTTGGTTGTTAGTCTCTTTTTACTCTCAATCTAGAGGGTAATTTTACTATTTGACAATTTTATAGGATTTTACAGGAAAAGTAATGGATCAGTGCTAATATTTTCAAAATTTATTAAAGGAGTTTTAAGCGTCGCTACGAAACATGTAAACTTTGAGCTGGAAGATAAGATCAAAAATGGATTATGTTGTGGGCCAGATAAATTTAATTAATATTTTGGCTATACCCAGCGTGCGTTGCTACGCTTTAATTTTTTTATTTTGGTTTTTTTAAATCATTTTCAACGTTATCCTTCAACCCACATAAAAGGCGTAAACAGATTCCTTGTTCTTACTCAAACAATTGACATTAACTTTCATTTCAGTTAAAAATCAAAAAAAACAGTCAACAAAAAATTAATCCGGCACATGTTGAATTAAATATTATCAATATTTATTTTTTTTCATTTAATATTTGGATGAAATACACCGTAGAATTTGTTTAAGATTTAAAAAGCATTCCTAAGCGCTTAAAATTTGATTTCAGTGCATATTTTGCCTGAACCTACTGATCCAGGATACAAATATTTTTAAACTCGAATGGTTCTATTATTACGAATAATGATAGTGATATGTAAATGTGAAAATTTACATTAAGTTTTAAAAATAAAAGTTTCTGGCTGATTTTTATAAATAACAATTTTCAATAACTGCTGTCATAAGGTTCTATACTTATTATATAAAATTGGTTATGTGGAGAAGGTTTGTAATGATTCGGCACTCAAAATACTGAACAGATTTTAATAGTTTTTTTTTATTTTTCAATAGAATATTTCAAATTACTTCCATTGTTGAAAGTTTTAGATATAAAAATAGTTTTTAAAAATATTTTTATCATAAAAATCACATCAGATCTGAAAACAGTTTAAGCTTAAAAACTCTGCTGAAAAATATTTTTAAAAAATTGTTCAACGAAATCATAACACTATTCGGCAAAACCAACTTTTTTCCAAGCCAATTATTTTTTAAAAAATGAAAAGCCCATACACACTATCGTTATTTAATTTATGAGCAAATTATGATGAAACTAAGTTACTTCCCCTTGTATAGTCTCAGAATAAATTAAGGTGGAATTGGGAATGTATCATAAATCAAGAAACAAATCACGAAAAAATCAGTCTCGGCTATAAAATTTGCATTTTGAAGTAGTAGCATCAAATTTATATTGACTTTTACAGCCTCTAGAGATTTTTCTTCACTATTGTAAATTTAAAAAAAAAAAAAATAATACCATAACAAAATTTAAATATATGAAAAATGTACACAATCTCTCACATTGTTTCCGGTGGTCAAAGAACTAAGGCAACCGAACTGACAAGATATATAAATTAGGAATGGCAAGTATGGACGCACAGGGTTAATGCGAGGTAATTTGGCTGAAAATAAGTAATTTACATTGTAGTGTGCCCGGACTTTAAGTCATGAGTAAAAAAGTAATTTCTCCATTTTTCGAAGTTAGCCTTAGAAATCGAGGTACGGACCTTCGAAGTTCAAAATTGGGCCTTCGCAAAAAAAAAATATTTGTTATTGTTATATTTAAACTACTAAAAAAGTAAAACTATGAGAATGATCGGCCTTTTCCTCCTATGTAAATGGTAGATAACCTTTTGTGTCCAAACTTATGACTAAAAAACAAACTATGAATTAAAAAATAATAATTGAATTCTATGAAGAAATCTTTTTTGAACTACTTATAACTCCCTTTGGTCCAAGCGTAATAATGGAATTTTTGATGCTCTCTTAGACCTTTTTTGGAAAATTGATTTAAAAAAAAATTGAAAACTCCGCCAAAACTTGGCCGATTTTAACTTATAATATATCATTGGAAAGGTATTTACTCGGCCATTTTTATTTTTGCAAATTTCTTTATTATGACTCAGTTGAAAAAATTGTTTAATTCATTTTTTTAAATAAGAAAAATATTATTTATATTTATAAAACTTTAAAGAGCATATATCACAAAGCTATCAGAGCGGCCCTCTTTGCCTTTCGCACTACCCTACTAACAAATCTACTAATTGAGTCTGGTCTACCAAAACTCGAGGAACGCATACATATAGTTCGAGCCAAACTGATACCAAAAATACTGTTTCAAAGCAACTCAATAATAGATAAAGATGTGAAAAGGCTAATGTCATACAAGCGAACTCTAAGGACTACACCAGTAATTTTAAGATTGTTACAACTGTGTGCCGAATACGAAATCGCACCAAAGCTCCTCACGGTCAGTAATCACAACCCTCCTTGGAGCATCTCTCAGATATCGTGCGACTGGTCGTTGAATCATTACAAAAAAGATATTACCCCAAACTCCATCTACAAACAGCTGTTCCTACAAAAAATCACTGACCTCAAAAAGAACGGATGGACCATTGTTTACACAGATGGTTCCAAAACAAATTTCTCAACAGCTTTTAGTGTTACGACTGAATCTGGATCTTATTTAAAAATTAAACGAATGTTTCCGATATTCTCGGCAGAAGCAACAGCTATTTTAGAAGCGTTGACACAACATCCATATAAAAGACAAAAAGTCGTTATATGCTCAGATAGCCTATCAGTCATACGAGCGGTAAGGAACCCCACCTGGGAAGTTATCAACAAAATCAGAGATATTCTAATAAATAATGTAAACACTATTAAGCTACTTTGGATACCAGGACATGCAAGTATCGAAGGAAACTGCCACGCCGACGAAGCTGCGAAATTCGCTAGCAAAGCACCTGTCATCACATCTTCAAACATCGAAAAATCAGACATTAAACGCCACATTCACCAAAGCCTAAAAGAAAAATCAAAAACGCACTTTCAAAACTACCAACACCCACACTACTCAGCTATCAACAAAGACCAAATGCCTGCGAAATACCCCACTGACATAAATGGCTTCAAAACCAGAATATTCTCCCGACTCCGTCTTGGCCATACTACACAAACACATATATACCTACTGAAAAAAGAAAACCAAACACTCTGCGAAAACTGCAACGTAAATCAAACACTGCAACACATCCTCAACGAATGCCCACTGCACGAATTAGCACGACTAACAACACTTGACTCGAAAGATATTTCGGAAATACTTGCCATCCCCACCAACACAAACATCGAAAAAATCGCCAAATTCGTTAAAACCATCGATTTAACTATCTAACCACACAACTATCTCCTTGACGTAGAGCTGATGGCCCTGGCAGCCAATGCTCATACAAGCATTTAGCTTTGATATTCATATCACCGTTAAACAATAATAATAATAATAATAATATTTATAAAACAAAATTTATTTTTGGAAATTTTTTTAAATTGAACCAGAACGCGTAATTCTTAATAATTTTCGAAGTATTTTGGAGAAAGTCTTAAAACATACTACATTTTGAACTTCCAATTCAATTTTTTTAGTGAGCACCCTAATCCAAATTTGTTTTCTTTTTAGGTTGGAGCCAAGTTTGTTTGAATAAATTATTTCGGTATACAATTACATACAATTTAATATTTTGAATTTGCTAGTAAAAAAAGTAGCCATATTTATTATTTCTTCAGTATTTGTTCAATATTTTTAATATTGTTACTTTCTTATTTGTTAAATAAAATTCTAAAAAAAAAATTGATATTAAAGCAGTGATTAACTCATAGTCATAAAATAACCGTTAAATATTTATTTTTTATAAGAAAAAAATCGATGTATTAAATTTCATACCGTTCAGTGCATTTTTGCGTGATGGAGGAGCAAACTTACCAAATTCCAACTAAGATGTAATACTTTTTTTTAATTTCTCTCTCTCTCTCTGCATTGTTATTGCAGTAAGTAGCATTATTATTTAGTTGGACAATTCCGCTTTGTCACACTCCACATAACTTTACTTCATCTTACTTGACTTTTAGTTGCCACATTAGAAATTGGCAACACGCTACGCATACACAAAATGCTTTGTAACAATGCGGCTTTTCCCTCGAGCCCCAAACCAAATTGCAGCTAAAGAGTGTCAGCAAATTGTGAGTTCAATGCATACCCCGTAACCCTCAGACGAGTATTTAGTCAGCGATTACAAATTACTAGTAAAAATTGATTTGACCTTCAACAACAACGCCAACAAGCAGCCAATATCGAGCTAACAGCAAACATCCAACGGATACAAACAAGAAACGTGCTCTGGTCAACCAAAGTCAGCTTAATCAAATATGCATTTAATGTTGTTTGTTTGTGTGTATCTTTCACTATACCACTGTGTGCGTGTGTATGTATGTATGTGTAGATGGTGGCAACTGTGGGCGCGCGAATTTCATTTTGGCATTTTGGGCCTGTCACAGCAAACCGTCGATACCCATACGCCCCGTAAGTTCATCGAGTGTGCATGCAGTGTTGCATTCCTAATAAGAAAACATTCGAGCATTTGCAGCACCATCTACAACAACAACATGTAACAACAACAACAATAACAACAAATACAGCAATAGTAATAACAATAGCAATGACAAAAACCACTTCGCTTACAGCTAAAGGGTTTCATTTCGTACGCTGCTGTAGCCCAGCACGTTTTTGACAGCCGAACGTGATCGGCATACGCAAAGTTGATGCAGACAATCAAATTGACAGTGTGGATGGTAATCGGCCCAAACGACAAGCAGCAACTGTGCATTTAGCTGAATTCGCTTTGGCTACTGTTGGTGGCGATGTTGGGGCGCTGCCCTCCGATAATGGTAAATTATACCTACCTCTGAAATATGAGTACAACGAACGAATGCGGATACGGATGGTGGGCAAATGATTTAACGAACAAGTGAACAAATACAACAACTCTCGGGTGCTCTTACAGTTAGGTTCACTTTCCCTGCAGTGAAAAGTTCAACTGAAAATATTTCGCAAAAGCTTACTTAGTTAGACGGAAAGTGGCTGGTTTCAATTTTTGAAGCAATTATATTAAAGGCAATACAGACGGCAGCCTTAATTTGCATTAATTCATGATTTATCCTCATACTAATGGAAAAGAAATTATTTCAATTTATTTTATGCTGTCCGTACGCGCGATCTTTTCTTGAGAGGATGATGGGATTTTAAGTTTTGTACGATGGTTTTGTCCACATTTATCGATGCTGTCCGCTGCATTCTTTTTATGTCTGTAATTGTTTTGTTCGATTTCCCAACTTTCAAAACTCTGGCCAATATCGCTCGATTGGTCGCCACTCTGGCACATTAGGAGGATTCAAGCCTTTCCTGACGTAATGCACATTGCTATCTTCGAACCACTTTTGGGTGACATAAACGTAATGTGCTGGAGCCAAATCCGGCCAAAATATAGTTGGACCATTATGATGACGTAGGAAGGGCAGAAGACATTTTTTTCAAATAAGTTCTTCATCCATAACAACCCACAAATTTTTATTCGATTTTCGCTTCGTTTTGGACCTTTTTTCTTTATATAAGTTTTCACTTCTTAATTCGAGTGATTTCCAGATGTGTGGTTTTAGCTTTTTGGGCGCCATCTCCAGTCGACATGGCACGGTTCTTCATAATTATTGCTATTACTTTCTTCTAAAACTAGACGTCTGCTGATCCATTTGGGCGGCCGTTTCTTGGGTTATCCTTTACTGACCCACCTTCCTTAATGCGCAAAGCCATCCTTCGTACAGTGTCATAAGACGATCCACTAACTTTTTTTAACGCATATTGGGGTTATTCGCCCAAATGTGCACATTTTTTTTTTTTGTGGACCAGACCGCTTTTGTGCTTTCAGACCGCCTGCCCAAGACGAAATCTAATGTGAAAATTTAAAGGTAGGCGCGCTGGGAATCCAGTCTATTCCAACCGCCTTGGAAGTGCGGCTTTGAAACCATTTCCGTCGATCCGCCTACCTAATACGAAATTTAACTATCGAGCGGCTCGGAATCCCGTCCATTTCGATAGTGCCTTACAATATGCTCAGATAACCAAACTAGCATTGGTAAGTGGTATGTTGCTTGTGCTGCAAATTTCACAGAATTGTTGACAGCAATGAGGAAGAGATGATAATGGAACTTCCTACGGTCTGAACCAGACTGTAACGGGCGTAGAGCTCAGTGCTTAAACTACCTCCCAACGAAATACTTGACGGCAGTACGGACGATAAGTACTTTGACGGTAGGAGGTTCATTTCGAGTTCAAGTCTCACACTGACGGGTTTTTGGGGGTCTGGCTTCCGATGCTTCCTCCTCGCAAAAAACAGCAGCAATTGCAGGATTACTGTTGACTGACAATTTTAGAAGCATATAGGAACGGTGCAATACAATCTTTGGTTTATAAAGAAAAGTTCCATAATGTTTATGTTCTAAACTATTAAAGTTATTAAGACGAAATTCGAGGACGTGTTAGCGTAAATATTAATAAGAACTAAATTTTTAAAATAAGTTTTTGAACTAACCATATTTTAGAAAAAAAAATTCTTAGAAAACGTAAAAAAGCCTCTTTACTGTATTTGGCACTTAGTTTTGAGAGAATGTTGATATTTTTCGAGTCGTGTAGGCTGAGCTTTGATATTGAAATTGATATCACAATGCGAAGATTATCTATAACATCTCTGTTTGTCTTAAATCTAATTTACTGATGATAATTTGGATTTCCTGTTTTAATTGCAACACAAATTTTCCATCAATATTTAGAAGGCTGATATTACGGTTCAGAGAATACAGGGGATTTGATAGAAGCGTTTTGCCTTAATATTTCTGGCAAAAACTGGTAAGACGGACAGAAAGCAAAATTTACGCTCAGTGAAAGAGAGAAATACTAAAATGTAATTCGCTTTGAAGAAAGAAATAATTTTGAATAACGAATAAGTCTTCATTCATTATTTACATAATTTCAAATTACCAATAAATTTTCATTCAACACACAAATAATTTTGAATAGCGAATATATTTTCCTTTTTTAATTTAGCGACTAAATAATGATGAGAGAAATGTCTGTATTTGCCGTTTATTTGAAAACCAGGCATAAAACTAAGTCCAGCAAGACTTCTGAGAGTACATACGAGTATATCGGACCATAACGGTCGAATTGGCGTAAGGGGCAGATAACAAACTTGACTGGAGAAGGTTTTTTTTAGTTATCTATGTAAATAAGCTAAAATTATATATAGTAGTATATAGGCTTAGATAATTTAACTAATTTCATTGAGAAAATTACCGATACACGTCTTTTTTGTCACTTATGCCAATTTCGTTGTTACGGTTATCTGTATAAGTTACGCTATAATATTCCTAAATGAAATTTTTCTTATTTTAACTTTTATTTGATTGAAAGTGCTTAATGTAGAATACTAAAATTTTTCAAAATAAAAAAATTAAAATTTTACTCTTACAATACCAAAAACCCTTTATAAGAATTAAATTTTTTAAAAAGCAATAAACTTTCGAAATTTCAATATGAAATGCTTTTTTAAATATTGTTTTAAACATTCTTGCGGGGTTTTTGATCTATCAAATGAAATAAAGTGCCTTCGGTACTAATGACACATTTAGATTACGGGATTTACCTTTGATTATATTCTTTTATTTCTGAGTTATCGAATTATCTTAGTATCAAACAAGCACTGGTTAATCTTTTTTAATAACTGCAGAAAGTAGATGATGAGTTTGTATTTTTATTTACGCTGGAAATATAGTGCATTAGCAACATTTGTTTAGCCTTTTTTTTTGTGCATTGGAAAAAATTTTAACCCACTCACAAGGACCCCAAACATTTGGCTATGCTATGAATGGAAACCTACCGGCATCATAGTAAGGCAAAATAGTGAATTGTAATTTTTATGACTTTAATAAAAGTGCAATTTTTCATAAAATATGCGAGCAAAGCTATTTTTTCTGCGCAATTGTCGCAGTAAAAGCTATTAGAGTTATGATTATATTTTTCATTTAGTAAGAGTTTGAAGTATTTGATCACTGTTGTGCAAACTTCATTCCATATACTTACGTTATGAATAGTCCCGTTTTCTTGTTTATTACCCATATTCCAAAAGTGTTTGTTTATCGCAACACGATCTTCTTCACTTAATTTGTCAGTGCATGATCTTTGTTTTTTATAAAGATGTATTTGGTTTAAAGCCAGTTAAATTTGGTATATTTTTGGCAACCTTTTTCAAAATACTTTTGGATTTGTAAAACTTCTACACGTTTCTTTCTCTAAATAAATATCTGGCTCACTCATGACTAAAAGGAACTATATATATTTCTTTGCCAGCTAAAGCAGGAATATTTGGACACCAATTAGTTATTTGACAATAAAAGAAATTTTAATTTTGCAAATATTTCACATGCAAACAAAGCACGTTATGGATTTGCGTCAAAATTGTTCTTGCTGTAACTTTGTAAGGGTACCTGAAAGGGTTATGCAATTTTTGAAGACTTCAGATCAGAACAAATACAATTGATAATAAAATGAAAATGGACTTTTTGTCATTTACGACAGTTCGGCGGTTATGACTCGATATGCTGCTCCCTATTTATCATCAAACTCAAAGTTGTCAGTTTATAATTCTATAGCGTTGGAATATCGACCCATGACTAACTGTTTTCCTCATTTTCTTTGTCAAATCCGATATTTTTGTGCGTCGTAATCATCTACAAGCAAACGTCTTTTAGCTCGATAAAAGGCCACCATTTCGGAACTAGTAAATTTCCCTACGGGGTATATGTATATATAATATGCCAGTATATATAAAACCAAGCGTGTGAGGGCCTTTCAATCGAATAATGTCTTTTTATGGCACATAACATTTTATTAAATTTCCCTTGCATATGTATGTATGTACATACATATATTTCTTTAGCTCTTTACATTTGTTTTTGATTCTTTTTTATCTGCATTTAATTGCAATAAAATTGTTGCTAGTGGCAGTTTGGCGTGTCGTCCCACTCATAACAATTTTATAGGGTCATAAAATTGCACTTAACGTTGTATGTAAAAATACGTACTGACTTTTGGCCATCAGAGAAGCGCGAACAGCTGCAAGAAATAGTAAAAAGTGAAGGTCACGAATTAAGAGTGGGCATTTTACGCACTATATTTTAGTGGCATATATTATATATGTATAATACTAGAGAACGACCGAACATGGAGTTTTAGCGCCGAACTGAGCCGAACAATTGCAAGGTATAAAATAATAAATAAATAACTTTTTGAAATTCTAGAATTTTGTTATAAATTTTTACGCATCAATTTCGATTCATCATATAAATATGCACATTTTCAATATATTTATATGGGAAGGATTTTTTCTTCAACCCTCGTCAAGTTTGGTTTGGACACCGAGCGATTTTGGCGAAGAGGGCACGAAACCGGTGTGTCTCCAAACCAAGCTTGAGAAGGGATGACGGAAAATCGTTTCAGTATACATATTTTTGTAAAAATATCAATAAAAAACGTCACAACAAAATTCGACACTAGATTCACTTGATGGAGGTGCAGACAGATATTTTAAAGAAATTTTTTTCAACAGAAAATATGGTCTTCAAAACCAGTATTTAAAAATGTGGTTGCCGACTCTTCTTTGGACTTTTTGGAGTCCTTGAAGGAACTTGCTTTTATTTTGGGTTTCAAGACCGGGGCAAACTTTTGTAAGAGCAAGAACCGCGATCAGGTGACTGACCTCCAAATCACACTAAAATTGTGAAGTGAAGACTTCTCCACTGTGCTAAATGGTGACAGCGAAAGCGTCGTCGGAGAAGATGAAGATCTCGAACCAAAAATCGCTGATATCGGCATAAATATTTCGTCACCCAAACTCGTTCGGATAGCAATAACGCGGCTAAGGAACACTACATCCTCTTGTCGACTTCAAATCCGCTACCGACGAAGTTGCCTATACGCCGCAAAGCCTAAATTTGGTATCCCAACAAAACTAATATGGGTACGTAAAGTGGCGTTGAGTTACACCACCAGCCCCGCTAGAATTTGGAAGGACCTCTCCGAGTCGTTTGATACCAAATGAGGCTTCAGAAAGGGTGACTCCCATTCGAACGACATCTTTAACATTTTGTTGCAAAAGATGTTGCGAGCTACTGAATCAAACTGGTCAGGCACCATTTTTTATTAGAGTATGCTCCTGTTGGTGTCTGCCGTTGACATCGACGTCGTTGACCTCAACAATCGAGCCGTTAGTTCTGCCGTTTCCAAGCTGGATAAAGAAGCGAAGCGAATGGGTCTGAAGGTGAACGAAGGCAAACCGAATTACCTCCTCTCATCAAATAAATAGTCAGCGCATTCGCGACATGGCTCCTACGTGACTGCTGAGAGTTAAATTCCGACAAAGTAGAGGAATTTGTTTAACTTTTAAATCAGCATTAACACCAACAATAATGTCAGCCTCGATCTCCAACATAGAATCTCTCTTGCCAAACAAGTGCAACTTTGGGCTGAGTAGGCAAATGGGCCGTAAAGCCCTCTCTTGACGAACCAAAACTATTCTATATGCGTAAGTCTTTCTATGGCGCAGAAACATGGACGCTAGCAATATCGAATGAGTTAGCCCTTGGAGTGTCGAGAGTAAGATTCGCCTGAAGATTTTTGGATGTTTACGTCTCTGCGTTGGCGGATACCGCAGACGATGGTTTTTCTATTAATCTATATGATTTTCACTCATTTCGACATTTAGCTTGATGGAAATGTGGTATTGCATATTGAATAAATATATACAATAACAAAAGTGTCATGCAGAATAATTTTTTGAAGTAATGGAGTGTCATATATTTCTGATATATTGACAATCATAAAAGATATGCAAAGCTTAACTCAAAATATGTCAAATTTGGCAAACCAACACTTTTGGGATAATTAAGGAACGTTTAAATTTTATTTATCCATTGAAAAGAAACTTGCCCATACTAACTCAACTTTTTTATTACGACCATATTAAATATAATACATTTATGTAGCATTTTTTTATTCATTTACCACCTTTATGGCCACGACATTGCGAACCTGTTTAGTTAATACTCTGTGATTGTTTCATTCGCTTTGGCTTTGCATTGATTTTATTTTTGTTTAAAAAACTTCTAGCTTTATTTTGCTGGTTTTTGCATTTTGTCTTGCACTTGCCGTTGCTATTTTTTATTTATTTTTCAGATCTTAGAGTGGTAAGTTTTTGGAGCTAACGCAAGTGTGTCACACTAGTACAAAAACCAAAAGTTGTGGGGAATGAAGAAAATATTTGTTGGTTACATCAACTCCAGTATCTACAATGTGTAAACATAAATGATGAAACGAATAATCTAAAACAAATAATGTCAAAAGTGTAAATTAATTTCTGCAAATATTTGAAGTAACTCAATGCATTAGCGTTGACTATTAATGTTAATTGTTTACTTCCTCCAATCGCTGTGGTACGTGGCTAGTAGCTTCATTTTGTCAAAGTTATCTTCAGTCAATGTCATTTTCGTGTTTTATTTACCATGAAATATTTTGACGTTTTCTTAGCTGGACTCCAAATCCAATCTTTCTGTGGCATAGCTTTGGAGTTTTTAACCATAGCACTTAGCAAATCAACACTTTTTCTTGTCTTTTAACCAAATTTAGCAAGGGATGACGAAAAGGAGTTGCATATTTTGTGCATTTCTATTACTTTCTTTTTAACATACATATTCCAATGACAAAAAAAAAACAACATTATAAGTATTATAATTTTGCAATAAGTTAGAAACTTTTCTAAAGCTCTTCTTGGGCAAATCAATTATATCGATTATAAATCTCATGAATTTCGCTAAAGCAAATTCTCTTAGATGCTAATATTATTTAAATTTATTTACCGAAAATAATCGCAATTTTGGTTTTTCGATTCAAAAAATTATTTGGAAGATTTCGTTCAAATCAAAACTCAGTTATGTCGATCTAATTCCTTTGGCACATACGAATTTTAAACAAATATTGCTTAATTTTTTAAAAGTTTTTTTTTTAATTATTACAAAATCATTATTTTAATATTTTTGAACTTTTTTGATCGATATTTTATTTTTCGCGCGTTTAATCGCCATTTATATTTGTTCGATCAAATTTGATCGATATTCTGTAATTTAAATTTTTCGACAATTTATATTTGATTTAGGTATGTATCTTTTCAGATATCCATTTGTTTAGTCACGCCAACAACAACAAATATAGATCGTCGTCGACGACAAGTTTACCTAAGGATACTAAATCCATTAAGGCAACTTCTCGAGGGTGTCGATTTTTTCAAAGTCCGGACATTCCATGTGCATGCTTTCAAATCATAGTCCTTAATACTTTGCCTGCGATCATCAGTAGAAAAGCCATTATTAGGTATCCAAGGTCAGCACACAACCAGATCCTTGGGAGTTTTTGTAAAGTCACATCAGTATAGAGAGCAACTTACTCTAAGTCGGACTCCCGTTCGCAGCTGCATCTATTGGCGATCGGATGTTGCAAACCCAGGTAGGCTCTTACACCGAAAACGATGAATTACCTCCATATTGACTTTGTACGAACTCACATTATCTCCTATTTTGTTCTGCATACTTACTTTGTCTTAGATTATTTTTTATTCCTATTTTGTCAGAGTGCAAAGATTAAGATTCTCAAATAAATAGAGTTAATGCAATTTAAAGAGCCCCACTGCTTGAGGTTTGATGAAGCATTCGTGCTTAGTTGCGTTAATACAAAGTTAAGATACTCGTACTTCATTCAGTTAAATTAGTTCAACGTGCGGATTTCAAGATAAAAATTAAATGATAGCTGTCAACCAAATGAGAAAAAATAGCTCATGGCCATTGAAATTAGGTTACATTATTGAGGCGAATTAAGCGCAATGCTTCAGAAACTGAGACTTGTACAAGGTCACCCAAAATAAATGCTGCAATTTTTTGTTTGGCTTTATTGCAATAAATAGTTTTTTAATTTAAGTATTTGTACCTTAATATTTCATTAGATTATATGTGAAAGATAATACTAACTAAGTGGTCGTCGTCATATACTTAATTACCATTTTGGTCTATTTAATGGCATTTTCCATGATTTTTGCGATCCGAATTATTGATAGATCTTCGCGTTTCCAGTTAAGAATCGATTACACTATGCAACAACCGTAACCAGCCCGAACTTTGCTAATATTTTCGAGAAGTATGTGTATTCAGTAATCGATTGGTCGATGGATTTCCAAAAGCTAGCTCCAATTTTCTTTATGGCCTACAAAATGTTTGATGCCCCGGTCTAAATTATTTCCAAAATCCAAAACAAATTTATGAAAATAGGAACAAATAAATCCTTCTGCATTGGCAGAAATCGGCCGCTCTTAAAAAACATGACCCTGGTCAGTCCGCCATCCACAGTATTTTTACAAAAAAGTACATTTTCCAATCGTAATTTCTAATAAATGAATGTATGGAATTCACAATTCAATTTCCTTACGCCTACCAATATGTTTTAGAGTAAAAAAACAAAGTATTTCAATTTTAAAGGATCTGACATCACCAGCAATGAAATATCGCCGCCATCTTTCAGCAAATGGGTGTTTACGATTATTGGAGAATTGCAATAGGTTTAGAAAATAGTGATAGTGTAAGAAAATAAGTGCGAATTAAGTTGTATATGTACAAATAAAAATAAACATAAAATAGTGCAGTGTTCATATTGAAATTTCAAAACATCACGTTAATCTAGAAACTTCAACAACAAATAACTTTCAAACTATTATCATTTTCGCCTAAAAAGTTCTAAATATCAGTCAGTTAGCACCTACCCAACAGCCCTCGTGAATTTCATTACAAAATTCCACGTAGTTTGGCTAAAACTGCCAATGCTTCCATATTGGAATGCCGACCTAACAGAAAATCCTCAATACCTCAGTCGATGGTAAACGTGGTATCGGCGGATGTTGCTATGTACTTATATTTTGTGTGTCCGAAAATGCGTGAAAAAGATCTGACTGATTTCTGGTGCCAACAAGACGGGGCGCTATGCAACCCAAACAATGCGGTTTGTGCAATAAAAATTTCCTAGACGTGTGATATCGAAAAGAGGCGATATTGACTGGCCACATAGATTCCCCATTTCAACTCGCCCCCGGACTTCTTTTTTGGGGGTTATTTAAAAATAAACTTTGCGCCATCAAGTTGAATACCACTGATGAGCTCAAGACCAATATTCGTGCCGAAATAGCTGCCATACCGACCGTGATGTTCGAAGAGGTGTTGGAAAATTCCCGAAAAAAGCACAGTTTGCGGTGGTCATTCAATAGATGTTGTTTTTAAAAAGTATGCCACATATGTATTGTTATTAGAAAAGCATTGGAAATAGTAACAACAGTAAGGGGGTAGAAATTATAGCCCCTATTTCGGAGATCATGAGATTACTCTGCCCGGGTTTGAATTCACAACCAAAGCACACTTGTGAACTGTTGTATTAATTGGATGACCAAGCCACCCATTGCAAATTTTATCAATAATAAAGTAGATTCATTGTAATAGCGGCAGACGTCGGTACTTGAATTTTATTGGGATATAGAAAAAAATCAACAACAGTTCACATGTCCGCTTTGGATCACTGGCTGCAAGTTTGCCTGGCAAATCGGATTTTGTGAATTCAAACCCGGGCAGTGTCTAGAAAGATATCTGTTTAGGAGATTTGGTGATCTCCGAAATAACAGCTATAATTTCTACCGTTCTGACTTTTGTTGCCCATTTCGAATACTTTCCTTATAACAACTAGCCTTGAGCTCAAAATTTGTTCTTGATATAAATAAATTAGGACGAAATATTAATATATAAACAGGAATTCAATGGCATTTACAAAAGTTATTCCATCTTCCAGTATAAAGGGTAATTTTTTTTTTTTGCCTACCCTGTGTTACTAAATAATTTAAATTGTGGTCATATAGTTGGCCATTTAGCAATGATCTCGTTAATATATTGTCGGCAACTGCAATTTTTTCGGCGAGTTGCAGCTTTGTCTAAATTGCTAGCTACTATTATTAAGTCCACGCTACTGCAGAATATTCTAAGATGTACAGCAAATGAGTTTTACGAGTCATTACAATGAATTGTTATTTAAATTATCGTTTAACAAGTATGAACACTGCTAAAGATATATACATATGCTTTGCGTGAAAGT
Organism: Anomoia purmunda; assembly: GCA_951828415.1. Taxonomy (NCBI): domain Eukaryota; kingdom Metazoa; phylum Arthropoda; class Insecta; order Diptera; family Tephritidae; genus Anomoia; species Anomoia purmunda. Next base: position 25,945,588 of record OX639993.1, read on the forward strand.
TCAGTTACATCGCCTATATTTAGTGTGCTGTTTAATCTCATAAAGCTATTTGTTAAAATTCAAGCAAAACAGTAATACGCTGAGAATTGCCATGCAAAAAGTGCATTATCATTTGCGTCAGCTTTTAGTAGTCAATAAATAAAAATAATACACTTTGCTCAATTCAAAGTTATTTAATTTCTGTTATTAATATAAATATTTAGGTTTAACTAAATTATTTGGGTATAATTAGTTATTTTCATGGCCCGACTGCTTATTGTCTTAAAAATAGAACGGCTGTAAAATTTTAGGAAAAAAAAATCTTACAGTATTAATATATAGGCACTACGTCATTATATTTTATTTAAATATGTGAATTATGTAGAAATATTATTTTTAGTTCATACTATTTGGATCACAATGTCGAAGCTTAAATATTAACATACATATATTTGTATCTAAGTATATAATAAGGAAGAATAAGAGTGAATCTTACATTGCCTTCATAATACAGTTTAAATGTTATCTGTTTCTCTAGGGGATTAATGCCTTGTAGCTTGTAATAGCGTAATATATGTAGCTATGCAAAAGGAATTTACGATAGTTGACTGGCTACTCAGAATTTTCCGTTCCCAATGGAGAAAGACGGGACTGATATTTCCAGATCCAAATCTTGGCTACAAGTAAATCAAGTGAATCAGTTAAATCGACAAATGCACCTACCCCTCCCAATTCCCATATGAATATTTTCATTAACAATTAATTACATAGCCATTAATAGGACCGAGTTGCAAAACTACACTAGGTAGGATAACAAAATGCATGTAAAGCAACAGCACTAACTCGGAAAAATATGCGAGTTGAGCCAACTCGGTAAAATGGTATCTGACCTGTGATGTGGTGTAGGGAAGTGAAAAAACTGCGCTATTGTGAATGAGCCGGAAGAAAATTCATGGAAAATTTCAATTTAAGACCCAATTCATTTTTATTTGCATATTAACTTTTATATATTTAAAATTTGTGTGCACAACTATTTTCCGTTCTCAAATAGCACTAACAAATCTCATGTTTCATGAAAGATACTAACAGGGAGATTTTATGCAAGCTGGAGTGTTCTTTTGCCAGTAGGTTACAATAAAACGGGCCCAATATTGTTTAAATTCTGTTTAAATACTCTCTGTGCATACGACAGAAATTGGTTACCAAGGCGCCAACAAACAGACCGCTATCTCGATTAGACGAATGTGCTCCTCTCTTAACTATTTAAGAACAAAATTTCTTATAACTATGATTGGCATAGAAGAAAAAAATTTTGTGGAATGCATTAAGAGAGAGAGAGGAGAGTTTAAGCTTAAACTCAACATTTATATTGAAAAAGTGAGCTACACAATTGAGTCTAAACTTAAGATTAGTTGTTATTTATGTAGCCCAATGCCTCGCTCTACAGCACTATCAGTATCTACTCACGCACATGAGGTCGCCTCTCGGCAGACAATGGGAAACTTCCGAGTATATTTTTACCTATGAAAAAAACTTCCCAGAAAAATTATCTGGGGTTCGGAGTATTCAATTCCGTAAGACACCTTTAATGACACCTTGCACAACATATCTTAGCAAGTGTTGCCATTTTAGCTATTATTTGGCTAGCTCTAGCTGTTTTAATTTTCTTTTAGCCGGAAAATTTTAATTTAGCCAATAGCTTTCTTTTTAACTTTTTCTTATAATGATTTAACTTTTATGCTGGAAATTAAATGTTTTTCATAACTTAACTCACGTAAAATTTGAAAAAATTTGAATTGGAAAAAATTGCACTTATATCAGTGAAAAATCTAGAATCTGCTGTAGAATTTTTGCCAGAGGTTCTGAAATTTAAATACCGCGTGGGCGAAAAATTTTGAAATCTTGATTTAAATGCTTAACCTTGACGAAATATTGATTTAAACTTTTTTAGCCTTTTTATTTAGCTTCTTTCTATTTTGCATTTAGTCTGTTTTTTCAAAAAGTTCTAGCAACACTGGTCTTAACCATACATACATACATACACTGAACCAAGCAGTCGCAGTAAAAAATTTTAGTGTCTTATATTTCTCGATAATGCTCGAGAAACAATTTTACGTGAGGATCGCTTTCTCAGAAGCTTTTCGTGCATCGGGAATCTCGCAACACTCGCAAACTTCAGGTTATAGCGATAGAAAAAATGTAACCCTTACATGCATTTATTGTCAAAAGTCACGCTCTCTTGATCTCAATAAATTTTACAGGGTCAGCTAATTTGTCTACGTCAAAAAAATTGTTCTTCATCAGAATGAGAACTTGCGGTGCCGTGATTGAGACAGGCATGGCGTTTTAAACGCAGAGAGGTACCACAAACCAAGCGTCTAGGGAAAGTTGATTAAAAGAAGAAGAGAATTTCACCATACCAGACCTAATTTGACGTTTCCTGATTGATATTGAAATCTGATTAGATTCAATTGGCTTCTGGTGTTATGAAATTGGACTGGAAACGAAACTCAATGCAACTTCTTTGTACTGTACGTTCTTTGGTTGTGTTGTGGTTGCCATACTACAAAAGTTGAGAGTTGGCTTGACGGCTTCTGTTTTGGCAGAGTATTCGTTGTCAATCAGCTGTTCTCCATACAAATACCTACACGCAATTAATGAAAGAATTAACTCTTAACTATTAATTTACCTAAACTACACCATTTTTTTTTACTAAATTCCCCTTTGACATCTTTGTTTTTTTTTTAATTTTAGCACTGATATTCGACGATAAAGATTTTCATTTAGTATGTTCGTATATCAAAAAAAAAAAATTATTATGTAAAAAAAAAAACAATTGCAAAACAACATGTTCAAAATCTGATATACATACGTGTTCAATTTTTTAAAATTATTAAAACTTATTGGTTGATTCACAAAGTGCCTTAATGTGTCATAAATCATGAAGTCATAAAATTTTAGATTTCAAAAGTTATATATTTGGATACTTAAACCCAAGAAACTTTGTATTTTTTTTTAATTTTATGACTATGAATTATTATAGATTATGACACCTTGTGTATCCAACATATATGTCGGGTGAATTCATGTCCAGTTCATTTACGAAACTACCTAATTTTTTTATTTCGGCTCTTGTCTTCCTCAGTAAGTCAATCATTTCACTTAAATCATCATAATACCTATATAAATGTACATATGTACATTAGACCAGGTCGGATGCCAATGAAAGAAAAAATTGCAATTACCCCCTGCTTTGAAAACTTATCTAAAACTGTAGCCGTTTTCTTTGTTACAACTTGGCTCAAAATTGGATGAACGGATTTCAATGAAATTTGGACAGTATACTTATGTATATATTCCTTAGGCCCATTGCACGGACATTTTAATCCGTTAGGTGGCGGATGAGTCGAGATGTTCAGATTTTGATAAAATTAGAAACGTTTAATGGGAGTGCGACGAAAAAAATGTGTATGCAAAAAGGGTTCCGCTAGGTGGCGCTAGAATATAGTTATTCAGAAAAACCTTATTTATGGCATTGATGATATTAGAAAGGTATGGTGATGGTGTAATAAGAAACGCTTATTAATGCGACGAGTTACCTCTGCTTCTGATCATATTTTGATGAAACTAGAAACGTATAATATGGGTGCGATGCTGTTACTAAAAATGGGCTCACTAGATGTCGCTATGGTTCGATATTGATGATATTAGAAAAGTATGTTGCAGGTTCAATTAGAAATACTTTTATAATTCCACTTAGGTGGCATCGAAAACATATACAAATAGAAGTATGTACGAGTAAATAAATAAAAATCCAGTTCATCTATTCTTTAGTCGAGATTTCCAGAAATTGTATACTTATTATTCGACTTAGTTCAGATCTAAAAAGATTTAAGTAGCTTAAAACAAAGCAAACAGTCATCGCCGAGATAAAGTTGACCCTTAAGTTAGTTGCAGTTCTTTTTATTCCATTGAAAATTTTATGTAAAACAAAAACTGCTACCAACTTTAGAGCCGACTTCGTCTTTAATGTGACTACGGGTCATTGTTTTTGAATTCATCGAATCTGAATTTTTAACTATAAAAAATCTTCTTTAAGTATGTGGGCAATTAGTAAGCAACGTAGACGAAGTCGTGTGTATCAACTAACGGGTGTTTTTTTTTTTAGACTGATTGAACTTTCGATAGGGATAGCTGCCACTTGACAGCTGGTAAATGAGATTTCGTTTTGACATTTCTGTTCAGTAAGCACTGGCAAATCATCATGGAAAGAATGACACCGCAACAACGTTTACAAATTGTGGAAATTTACTTTGAAAATCAATGTACTGTTCGCCAAACTTATAGAGCACTTCGTGAATTTTATGGTCCACATAATCGAACATCATATGCATCAGAGCAGCTTATTCGTTGAACTGTTGATAAATTTCGAACAACATCTACTCTACTCGATGAAAAACCAACAACAAGACAAAGAACTGTACGTACGAGTACAGAAGAAAATATTGGTGCTGTGAGTGATAGTGTTGGAGATGATCCGAATTTGTCTATTCGCCGCCGTGCTCAACAAGTTGGACTTTGTCCATACACAACATGGAAAATTTTGCGCAAAGATCTTGGTCTACACCCATTTCCGATTCGCCAAAGCTAGTCGTGGCGGGCATATGCCAGAAATCGTTTTCAAATATTAAATGTCATGAAAATATCTTTAAAAAAAAAAAATAAAAATTGGCATCATAATTCATTTTGCATGTGCTTTATTTCAATTTAAATTTGTATCAGTCCAAAAAAACACCCTTTACTTATAGTTTTGAGATAAATTCGTGTCCAAAACACAGCCAAAATAGAATTAACTACATAACTGTTTTATTTATCACACGATTTAAAAATGTAATATATCCCTGGAAATCTTATTTTTAACTATCACTTTACTCTGGGTTGGTTTCTTAGCCTACTAAGTTCAAATAATTTAATTTCTACCCTCCCTAAACCGACTTCAGTCAAATCAAATTAGATGTTTTTGTAAGTGATGCAATTTCTTCTTAGGAACCGTAAGAATAAATTACACTTTTGAGTCGAGTAATAGTTATTGAAAAAATTATGAAGAAAATTCGATGTTGGCTGTTTTCAGAAACTCCAAACACGAAATCTTTGTGTGACCCTGGCATCCTCTCCCAATCTAATGTACATATACTCGTACATACTTCTATATACTCTATATGTTTATTGTATTTTACTCGATGAGCAAATACCTTTAACATAATTGAGTGTATAAGCTTTTTGAATTGCTAGAAAGTGGCTATTATCGGTTTTGTGAGCATTGAATGTTGGTTAAGGCTAACAATTTGATTTGCATAGAAAAAAAAGCACAGTGCAGGTATATACAAATAGCGCCAAGAAACGAATGACTTAGCACTAAGAATAAATTACATATATACGTAAGCTTGCATATAATAATAATAATAATTTGGCGCCTAAATCATTGGCCGAACTTCTCCTACAATTTGAGGTCTACGTCTTGAGATTGAAACACAAATTGAGAGGCCTACAGTTTTACGCCGACTCCGGATGGCAAATGTTTTTTTTTTGAGAAGTTTTTTCGTGACAGAAACTACACTTCGGAGGTTTGCCATTACCTGTCGAGGGGCGACCGCAGTTAGAAAAAACTTTTGCTACAATTAGTGTTGTTGCTTGTTACCGGCCAAGTTTTGAACCCGGAACCCACCGAATGAAGTGCGCACTGGCTACACACTCAGCTACGGCGACCGCCTTCCATACTCGTAAACATTGTATATATTGTATCTTCCATATATCCATACAAAATTGTTGCACTTATTTATTAAGCACTTTTGTTAAAAATAAGTGTGAATAATCACTGAGTTAAAAATATGTGCATACGTAAGTGATGTGGTAAGAGTAATTATCGAAAGCAACTACTTAATTGTGTAGCTAAATATAATCCCCTGTCGGAAATTGCAATAGTTCGGAAATGGTCAACGACAGCATAATAACGGGAACTAGTAGTGCCCGCCATTACTGTGAGCTTCAGAATTTACAAATAAATGTTATTTTTGTTAAACAAGCGCACCATTTTTTAGTTATATTATTTTCGAATATTTTCATATGTTTTTTTTTTTTTAATTTTATATAATACTAGCTATTGCCTGCTACGCTTCACTGACATTATTTTATATCAAAATAGTTTCTATCTACGTGTCTGATATATCTATGTACAGAATACGATCCAAATCGATTTACACATAAAATTTTTTTTATGAATCTATCGACTTATGCACCACCGCTCGGATATGTTTTGTGATAAACTCGGAATTTCGGTTCCTAAATATAGATTTTAAGAATATTTCGACTCGTGCGACACCTAAATAAAATTGAGCCTATAACCTATTCCAAGTCATGGTTTTCACAAGTGCAATATTTTATACAAATCCGTACTAGTACTTTTTGCGTGATTGCCTATTAAGCATTCAAACCTACAAACTTTCACATTTATAATATTCAGCCCGTTTTTCTAAATGCCTGATTAAAAATTTAATCAGAATTTAATCAATGTCTTCATTTGCACAAAGTTTGATTAGAGCCATTTGACAAAAATAGGGCGTGTTGAATTTGTGGCAGGTTTCGATACCGATTAGTATTTAACCAAAGGCAGTAAAAGGTGTTTTTTTCGAGGTAAGACCTTTTAGCGGCATTTGAGCGATTTTTCACATCGCGTAACGAGGATCACGTCGTGACCGTCGCTGCTGTCTCGAATAAATTCCATCCGTGAGGCCCGATTTTCCACCACTTTTTGCAGCAATTGGGGCCGTATGTCTGTAATAACGCGCCGAATATTCTCTTCCAAGGCGTCAATTGTCTCGGACTTATCTGCGAAGACTAGCGACTTCACATTACCTCACAAAAAATAGTCCAATGGTGATTCCGCGATCTTTGAGGCCACGCCAACAAGCCCACGACGTGAGATAATATGCTCATCAAAAGTTTCCTTCAATAAATTTATTGTTTCGCTGGCTGTATGGAATGTAGAGCCGTCTTGTTGGAACCAAAGATCGTTCACAGCAAACATTCTCCAAAAAGTCATTAATCATGGCTCTATAGCATTCTCCATTGACTATAACATTGTGGGCGGCTTAATTTTTGAAGAAATATGAGCCAATGATTCCCTCTGCCCATAGAGCACACCAAATAGTGACTTTTTTAGGATGTCACAGCGTTCCAACAATGGCTTGTGCATTATCAGCACTCCAAATGTAACTGTTATGACTTTTTTTCAAAAGAGTCAATAAATAATTGTTATTTTTCCACCGATATATTTTCAGTCAAAAATAAAAGTTAAAATTTGACTTTTATTTTTTCAGTCAAATATAAAAGTTAAAATTTGACTTTTATTTTTTCGGTCAAATATAAAAAATAAAATTTTACTTTTATTTTTCCAGTCAAATAAAAAAGTTAATATGTGAACTTAAATTTTTAAGTCAAAGAAAAAAGTTAAAATCTGACTTTATTTTTTCGATCGAAAATAAAAGTTAAAATTTTATTGCTAATCTATTTGAATGTAACTGTTTAAGATAAAAACATTTTGTTGCTACGTATAAACAAGACATTTGTCATTTGTTGTATAACTTAAACCTTAAATTAAAGAAATTAAATTATTGTCTAGGAAATATATTTACAGAAGACGGAAAATTGCAATTAAAAGGAAGTGAGTTTTTTACTTTGATTTTTTTTTATTATTAAAACATATTGCATTGTAATACGTGAACTGCTATTTTTGACCGAAAAATTAAAACTAAAATTTTAACTGTTTTTTTTCACCGAAAAAATAAAAGTCAAATTTTAACTTTTATATTTGACCGATTTGCGTTTCCTTTACATCCTTAAAGTTCAATACTTCGAAGAAGGTGGCGCTTATCACAAAACCAAATGGAACATTTTCTGAACCAGAAATTATTTGCACTGATAAGTTCTAGGTTGGCCTACAGAGGGGTAAAATTAATATGAGTCATCCTCGCGTGATTATGATCTTACTATCGCCCCAGTTCGTCACCTGCTGTCAGTTCTGTACTAATTCACAAAGATTAATAAGAAGCATTCAAAACTTCCTATATTCTGTGCTAAACTGAACTAGTGACGGGCTTCTACGAAAGAATTGATATGGGAAATTACAATTTGAACTTTATCTGAACAATTTACCCCACGCAGAGCTCAAATATGGAACCAGTTAGTTCTTGCAGGGTTGCACTTTATAAGGATACGATGGTGGGTAAAATTGTGTTGGCGCTGAAAAAAGTTCAAAGCATCATCGCGATTCTGGAACAATAGATCGTACCAAGTATATTTGCCCAATGAACCATACCTCTAAAATAGATTTCGAGGCCACGGAATTTTTTTTGCAAATGTTTTCAAAAATATTAAAACGTCGATCTATTTAGTGTATTTTAATGCCAAAAAAAACTTATTGAAAATATTTTAATTATTCAAAATTCTTTTCAAAGGTATGGTTCCTTGGGCAAAAATACTTGGTACGATCTATACTACCAAAATCGTGATGACGATTTCAACATTTTCAATTGGCCCATCCTAACGTACACATACACACATATGTACATACCCTACAAGCAATTGCTGAGAATTTTAGGCAAATTTTTTCAATTTTTTTATTAATCATTAGAGACAAGCTTATTTCCAAAATTATTTTATTTTTGTAATTTCTTGATGATAACAACAACGAGTAGTTTAGTTATCAGTGCTAAGTAAATTATAAGCATCAAAACGATGAGAGATAAAATATCACACAAACAAGAGAAAATTACTAATTTTTCTCCCATGGCCTGAACAAAAATGAATACTTTGCTAAGCATTTTTTTAATTAGTCATAATGATAATATGAGCTTTTGCAGGGTATGTGTTCGCGTATGTCAGCTGCCGCAATGTATTGACGCATCGCTAAAATCTAAAATCTACCAGGTAAGTTTACTTAGCGTTCAACTAAAATGACTAAGATAGCATAGTCATCCAAATTCAAGATACTTATGGGAACGCCGAAAAAACGAAATGGGTTATGATATTATACATCCATATCTAGACATTCATAGAGAAAATTTGAGCAAACTAAATTGGGGCAAATTTTAGAAGCACTTCTCGAATAGCTTTTGTATCGGGTGTTTTTTTTAGGGGTATAGAACTTCGAATTGAAATAAAACACAAGAAAATCGTTTTAAGGCCCATCAATTTGGCTTTATTGGAAGGATAATTTTATGCCATTAATGTTTAAATATGATTTCGGGCATGTGGCCGCCGCGACTGGCTCGAATAAAGCCAATTCTACAGGTCCAATTTTCAACCACTTTTTCGAGCATATGGGGCCGTATGTCGGCAATAACGCCACGAATGTTGGCTTCCAATTCCCCTAACGTTTCTGGTTTGTTGGCGTAGACGAGCGACTTCACATATCCCCAAAGAAAATAATCCAATGGTGTCAAATCACACGATCTTGGTGGCCAATTTACAGGTCCATTCCGCGAAATTATGCGCTCATCGAATGTTTCCTTCAATAAATCGATTGTTACGTGCGCTGTGTGGCATGTAGCGCCGTCTTGTTGGAACCACAACTCATCCACATTCATGCCATCCAATTTGGGAACAAAATAGTCGGTTATCATGGCTCTATACCGGTCTCCATTAACGGTAACTGCCTCTCCAGCATTATTGCGGAAGAAGTATGGCCCAATGACTCCACCAGCCCATAGAGCACACCAAACAGTCAGTTTTTGTGGATGTAATGGCGTTTCAAGGGTCTCATGTGGATTCTCTTCACTCCAAATGCGGCAATTTTGCTTGTTGACGTAGCCATTCAACCAAAAATGAGCCTCATCACTGAACAAAATTTTGCGATGAAAATCAGCATCGAGATCAATCTCATTTTCGGCCCATACACCAAAATCACGACGCATTGCATGGTCTCGCGGCTTTAATTCTTGCACAAGCTGGATCTTGTAAGGTCGCAAGCCAAGATCTTTGCGCAAAATCTTCCATAAAGTTGATGGACAAAGCTCCAATTGCTGTGCACGGTGGCGAATCGATTCATTCGGGTCCTCTTCAACACTTTGCTCTACAGCGGCAATTGTTTCTTCGGTGCGCACTGTTCGACGTCTCTGCGGATGCGTATTATCACATAGAGTAAACGTAGTGCGAAAACGATCCATGGTTAACCGAATTAATTGCTCTGATGGACGATTATGTCGACCATAAAATTGACGGAGCTCGCGGTAAACTTCGCGAACTGAACCATTATTTTCGAAATAAATTTGCACGATTTGCAAGCGTTGTTCTTTTGTCAACCTGTTCATGATGAAATGGCAAACCAAACTGAACATAAATGACATTAGAGTTGCCAGATTTGACCACAAAATGCCAGTTTTATCTCTATTCGAAAAACAAACCTGTAAAAAAACACCCGATAGTATGTACTAGCGGAGTAATGACTAAACTAATTGCACTCTACCCCCTTATGTATGTATAAGGTCATATTGGTAAAATATATTCTCAGCTTTGTTCTATCACGTCAGTTTTTCGAGACATTGACCTACGAAGTCTTTTATTTTTATTGAGTCGCTCGGAATTAAGTTTAACGTTATGAATGCGAATGTAACTGAAAAGAAAATAAATAACTTCCACAAATGTAACAACTTTTACTTAAATACATTTTGTTATTAAAAAAAAAAAAAGAAATCGGCACCCTTTAATGACGAGGTCTGCCACTCGGGTTTTGTGAAATTTAATTTATTGTAATCGCCATTTCAAAATCTAACTATAACCATTTACTTAGTGTTGAAAAACTTTACTTTAATCTGATGCTCGGTATCCAGTATTTCAGTGATAAGGAAGTCTCCAGAATTATATTCACAGGAAAAGACAATGTTTGTGCTTGTCTTTCGTAACAAGTTTTTTTTAAATGACATGTCAATTTTTCTAAAGCTTTTTGATGGGTAATTATGTCCTTACGAAAACATATTCTAAAATTTTTTTCATAGCTATTAAATTTTGTTAAATTTTTTATTTAACTAAAGATTTTACTTAATTTTGGAAAGCTTTCAGATCTTTCATAAGCTGCTTTCCAATATATGTACTTATATAAGATACACGGATTCCACGTACATTATTAATTAATTTGTAATTAATTTCTCAAAGAGTTGGCAACGAACCACTTTCGTTTCACACCTGTATTAACGCTTTATTTACCTTGTAGTTTTATTGAATTCAATTTTGTTAAACATGTGGCAACCCTCTCGAACAATTGTTTTCAAACAAAGCTTTTCGTTTGGCAGCAGTGTTGGAGAATTTCAGTTACCTTACTAATTAAAATAAATCAACTTTCAAAAAAGATGGCAACCCTCTTCAAAAACGTTTTTGTATATACGGTTTCCATTCTAACCAACACTGGTATACATATTTCCTTAAGCTTATAAATTTAATTAAATCAATATTTAAATCCTACTTCCTTTCCCCATATCGCAATATTTGATTTAACTTATTATAATTTAAATTAGGTTTTTAAAAATATGGCAACCCTATACACAATTTTTTCAGAAATTAAGCTTTCTCAAGCCTTTAAGTTTGTCACACATATTGGAAAGTTTCATTTAACTTATTTATTTAACTTAATTTACTTTTAAAAAGGTGGTAACCTCCTTTCAAAATATTTTGAATATTAAGCTTTCATTTGATAACCATATCATAATATTTGTTTACGCTGTTGAATTTTAAATATTGTTCCGAAAAAAAGTTCATATATCAGCCAGAAAGTTATATTCTTCCTTTATTTATTTGTCCCTTCTTAAATTCGTTTGGCACATTTTGTAGAATAATTTGGTGTTGGAAAGGCCTTGTAAATAGGACTTCTAGGGCACTTTTGATAAACATGTTTCCAACTGACAATGATAAATATGAACTTTCTTTTAGTTACGGAGTTGTACAAAATTATTTGTCGTTAAATTTCAGCAGGGGTTCCTGAACAAAGAAAGTACCAAAAATTTTAAGTAAGAAGTGTTTTGTGAAAGAAATTAATTCAAACTCAATAAAAACCAAAAATTGTATAAGTTACTGTTTCAAAAAGTTGCATACGTGTTAGAACAAAATTAACTATCCATATTTGAATACTAGCTTATGACCTTATATGTTTTGGTAAATTTGAAAATTATAAAATTATTGAAATAAAGTGATATTTTATTAAACTTATTGAATTAAGCTGAGCAATAAAAATTGAACTAAAATATTTTCAAGCAAATATTTATCACTGGGTTCATAAGCACAAATGCACAAGCATATTGACACAACAATATATCTATTTATATCTAAGCATTGAAAATACCGGCAAATAATTTCATTCAGCTTTTTAGTGTATTCTGCTCATTGCGCATAGATCAAATAAACAATCAAAAACTAGATATAAACAAATTTCGAAAAATTTGTAAAAAAAAAAAAATGAAATGAAAAAATAAATAAAATGTTTTTAAACAATAGCTTTCTTCGGAAGTTGAAGTGTAAATTTTTAATTTTCTGGTTATATACTGAAAAAGATCAATACCACTTGATAGAAATTCCACAGATGGTCAAACAAATTTATAAATTTAAATAGCTTAAATAATGAATGTGTCTATCAATTTATTCATTCAACCACTTTTGTATTTATCACATGTGCTAGAAGCAAAAAAAAAGTGAGTTCTTAGAAGGCGAATATCAAATAAACCTCGAGTTCAAGAATATCGCAAGCTTCTAAATTTAGCCAGACATTTTTGAGTGACCTGTAGAGGCAGTTTATTGTCACAAGATCATTTTTGTTGGAAAGAAAAGAAAATTGTACAAGGCACTATGATCTGAACTTCATTTTTTGGCAACAACTATTAGAAACGAGATATGTCACTTAAGTTTTGTTTGTTTTCGGCTTATTTTGTTACATAAATAGAAAAAGTAAAAAAGAAAAGAAAAATTTGAGGCGTGTCATGTCAACTCCACTCACACAAATACAGGCAAATTATTTTAAAGAACAGACTCGCACCTAATGTAAAATTCCATAGTACACAGACTATTACCAAATCTCTACGTTTATCTACGTAGATTAGTCATTTTAAATTGCAAAAGCGTCAAATGAATATGAGAATAGTCATTATAGAAATAATAAAGCGTCAAATGAAAATGCGAAATAATAAGTGACATCAGTATTTAAAAAAAAACACGTGGATGAAGTAAAGCCCAATATTAGAGGAGGAGAATTGGCAAGAGCATTTCAACAGATATCATCGTTTCACGCGGTGTGGCAACCATTCATCAAAATATGCCGGTGGCACATATATTAGAGTTATTATTTGGAAAATACATAAATAATAAAAATAAGTTTCTCATTCCCATTTGACATATTCTCATTTTCATTTGACGCTTTCCTATATCTAAATGACTATTCTTATTTTTAATTTACACTTTCTCATTTAAATTTGACGTTTGTTCATTTAGAACTTTACATTTGGAAATGGTGTTGTATCAAAAAATTTGTTTCTCACATTCTTTTAATCAGCGGTTCAGAAGTTTGCTGTTGCATTAGCGGCATCATTTTTGACAGCTCATAAATTGAACAGGGTCGCCATATCAAGTTTATTTTTTTGCATATTTGGTACCACTAAAATATCTGCATTAATACTGCGTACCACATTTTTAAATTTGTTAAAACAAAATTTGAATTTATGCCAAAAAATTACTCGTACTTCCAAATCATAGTGCAAGGTGACACCGCTTATGGGCAAAGAATGCATAGCTGCAAAATACGCCGCATTCGCATCTTTTTCACAATTCGAAGTTTTTAGCTTCATTACTCATTTGGAGTAATTTGGCTTAACATAGTTGCGACAATTTTGATGTAAATTTGAACACAAAATTTTTTAGAGAAATGTGTTGTAACGCCCAAAATAGCCCAAGCGTTTTTTTATTGAATTGAGATCCGGACTATTCCTTGGTCAATTTAGTGACTCTATGCCCAAATCTCTCTTGAATTCTGTAACCTTACATTAAGCAATTGACCAAAAATTGTAATAAGTGGTTGAATGAATAAAAAGTACATGAAAAATTGGATATAGTTACTTTTTCTGTTAAGGACTCCAAGCTGCGTACAACAATAGATTAGTCCTTTTTGGCATTTAATATACAATAGGTAGGGACTCTAGGTTGTATTTTGAAATAAATCCGAATACCATGTCATAGGGAGAATGCTTTGCAGTAGCAATACATATGTACGCAATACATTGTCCTGCCCTGCGGCGAACGGTGCGACGGTCATCAGGGCCTATGTAGTTGAATTTAAATGTATCAGAAAATATGGCACCTCCCATTCAGACTAAGTTCAGTTTATTTTACTTTTGATCCAGTCAAACCGCTGTTCTTTTATTTTTCCGATTAAGAGTGGCTTTTTTGCAGCCTTCCTAGCCGTCATACCCATCTCCGTTTCAACGGTAATGAACGGTTTGGATCAAAATATCCCTTGGAAGCGCTCCTATTTTACGAACAGACACTTTTCGTTCCACCAATATAAGAATTACGCACTTTAGAGCCACAACTGTCAACTGTATTTTCCTGGGAATGGGCTTTCCCGACTAACCAGAATAAGTGTACTCTTTGAGCGAACTGAGCTTTGAGGGGCTAATAGAGGACAGAAAAATAGTTTTAAAAAAACACTTCGGCTCCATTCCAAAAAATCGAATTTCCGCGAAAGAGTAATAATAGATCAATCGTGTAGGATTTTTTTATATTTTAAAATGTTAATAAAAGAATGTAAATTGTTAATTTCTAACTGTACATATCTTATAAATTGATTCACATGGTTCATGCCACCTAGAAAAGGAGTGTACTGGTTCCAGGTTCGGTTCTGTTTAAAAGGTTAAAAATTTTTTTACTAAGTGCAACCAATATCAGAAAAATATGAAAGATACTACAAGGTGGAGCAAAAGTAAACTTCCGATGTTTTTTGGCTGTTATTTAAAAAACAAATGAAAAACTTTGATTCTTCTTGTGGATTATTTTTATTTGGTCTTTTAATTTTTTTTACATCAAGTCGAGAATATGATGTCATGTAAATGGCCGCCGCCACAGTTGATTGTCATTTGAGCCCTTTTTATGGCATTTTCCATCACTTTGGCCAAAACTTCCGGCGATAGGTCCTCACATTCTTGACGGATATTCTCTTTAAGAGCTGCAAGAGTCTGAGGCTTGTTGACATAAACCCGCGACTTCAAAAAGCTTCACAAAAAGAAGTCTGGAGCGGTCAAATCAGGCGATCTTGCTGGCCAGTGCAAATCGCCAAAACGGGAGATTAGGCGCCCGGGAAATGCATCCTTCAGCATATCGGTTGTGGCACGTGCAGTGTGTGCCGTTGCACCGTCCTGTTGGAACCACATGTTTTCCAATCCCAATTCATCAAGTTGCGTCAAAAAGAACTCGTTGATCATTGCTCTGTAGCGCTCACCATTCACAGTAACCGTTTGGCCCGCGACGTCTTCGAAGAAAAAAGGTCCGATGACTCCTGTAGGGAAAACAGCACACCATACAGTGACTTTGAGCGGGTGTAATGGCTCTACGTGGGTTACACGCGGATTTTCAGTGCCCCAGAAGCGTAAATTTTGCTTATTTACGTACCCGCTAAGATGGAATGGGCCTCATCACTCATGATTATTTTTGATGAAAAATCATCTTCCTCTCGGTGGTGATTAAGGATGGCTTGAGCGTATGTTAGACGCGATTGGCGGTCAGCAGCTAACAGCTGATGCGCCGTCTGGACTTTGTACGGAAACATCTTCAAATCTTGTACCAAAATTCGCTGTAAAGACCGTCGACTGATACCCATTTGCGTGGCACGTCGTCTGGTCGATGTCGACGGCGCTTCCATGACATCCTCGGCTACAGCAGCAATATTCTCTGCAGAACGGCTACTCCGGGGTCTGCCACGCCTGGCAGCATCTCGTGTTGTGCCAGTCTCTTCGAGGCGAGCGGCTAAACGTCGCAGTGTTTCACCAGTAGGCGTTGGACGGCCAGGAAATCTGCGACGAAATTCACGTTGTGCCAAAGTCACCGACCGATTATTGGTCAAATAAATAGTCAGCAATATTCTGCGTTCTGGAGCAGTGTAGCGTAACGTTGTTTATTAACGTGTATTTCGCATGTGTTTACTACACAAATGTCAAAACAGAACTGATCGCAAAATTTATAGAATTTTCTGATAGGAGGATTACTTTAGCGCCACCTTCTATATATGTGTGTACGTGTATAAAAATATGTACATATAATATTTATTAAAACTTTGCTTTGTCAATTACAAAAATTATAATTTCAAGGAACTTTTGATAATGAACGCGTACCCATACTTAAAGATGTGATGTTAGAAGGTACTGGTATTTAAGCAATTTGTAATAATTTATTGAATTACTGCCTATTTCCAAATACAAAGTACACCGAAATTAAAAGATGTTCGATATACCTGTTTAATGTTTGGACAAGTCATAAGCATAGTTGAATAGACAAAATTTACAGTACTCAGAATTGGAAATCGACACTCAAAGTCTTGGCTTAGAGTGCAAATCCCCATTCCTGATATATAGGAGCATGTCCCAGATTTTACCTTCACATGCATTAAGTATCATAGGGCACCGTGGTCAGCCCATTTAATTCCTTTTCAAAATAATTACAATTTTGATTTCTACTTGAGTTAGAATGGGGAATTTCTAGCGCTACTCAATAAACCAAGAAGTTAATCAACAAAAAATTTTCAATAATCTAATTATTTCGGAAACAAAATATGTTACTACATTTCTTAATGCGACAAAAAACAGATTGCTTTCACTTTTTGTATAATGTAGTAGAGGTGGTAGGACAAAAAATAATAATTTTGATATTAGCAAAATTTCAAATACACCCAAAAGATCTAGAGTTATAATCGGAAGACTGTCCAGAGGTACGCTGAATAAAAACACCGGTCATAATTTGGATAGTTTTCAACAGATTCTAATATTATTCAATTTTTCCAGGAAGGTTGGTCCTTCTAATTGCTTTTCAAAAGTTGAATACTGTTTTCTCTGTGAACCAAAAAGTTTGACAAAAGTCCAAAAAAGAAATGATTTTGGGTTAAAACTGCACCCATTACTTGTACTAAAATAAACAATTGGTGCATTAGCTAAAACTAACTACATTCAATCCTCTATAAAAGAAATTATTACTGACCTCATTTCTACAAAAGATTGCCTTTTCCAAATTCAATGAATTTTACACAAAATTTTAAAATTTTGAAATGAAATGTTTTGGAAAAAAATTGGTTATTATATGTACGCAATACATTGTCCTGCCCTGCGGCATTTACATAGATAGCCAAAGTACTCTGTTTAGTCAGAATTATTTCTTCGATCTACAATTTTTAATTCCAATGCTAAATTTTTCCAATGAATGCACCTTATTTACTTTTTTAAATTTCCATAGGTGGCAAGCTTATTCAAGAGTATATCGTGGTTCGAAATTTCTCAATAACACCTGTTGTTCTCTTTTCCTTTATAAAAAATATATATATGTATATATATTAATTTATTAACCTTGTGCACCGGTTATCTATAAACAATTTTTCGAAATCGGTTAGATGGAATCACCAAACGAACGATGAGAAAATTTATGTTGCCATATTAGAAAATACATAGATAATAATAATAATTTGACGCTTACATCGCTCAATGGTTGGCCAAACTTCGCCTACAATTGATTGTATGCATCTTGATGCTGGAACGCAAATTGTGGAACTTACAGTTTTACGTCGAACTGCAAATGATTTTTCATGACAGAAATGCACTCGAAGGTTTGCCATTACCTGCCGAGGGGCAACCGCAAACAGAAAAAAGCTTCTCCAAAATGTTTGCCCAAACCGATATTTGAATCCGGCCGCTCCCCACCTTTTTTTTACCTTTCTTATAAATTAAGCTAAGTGGTAAGTTAACTAGCGAAAGAAATTTAAAAATAGATTCCCTTAGTTACGCAAAAAATTATTATATTAATGTTGATTAACATGGTAGATCAATTGAGGTTTAAATTCGATAGGTCTTTCGTTATTTACATACCTTACGCAAACAGTGTAGACACTTAAATAAATTACAACTTCCACTTGAAATCATTGTTTTATCGCTAACCCTTCATATCTCGAGTGTATTCGATTTAAAAGTATAATTGTTTTGAGTGAATTACTTAGTTTCTGATTCCCAGAAATATACGGGAATACCCCCATATTCGATTTGAAATCCTTTAAGTATAATATATTGGATATATTGTTTTAAAAATAGATATTCAAGTACCGTATTACTGCTAAACTCTGCCTTTTCAGATGAGTATACCCGTAGACATGTCTAAGTCGATCGATTATTGCCTTAAGATATACAAATAAAAAAACTGACTGCGTGGAGTTCCTACCTTTTCCAGTAAAATATCAGCGAAAAAATAATAAAATACATTTGACAAAGGCGGCCATTACTTTGCTATTCATTGTAAGAAAATAAACAAAGCAGCATACAAGAGTTTTACCAGACTTAGAAAATCCTTCTAATATCTTTTTTAACATGTAAATATTTATTTAATTTTATACAAAGCTTAAAATAATTATTAAAAATATTTTCGAAACTAAGCTTTTCCACCTAAGTCGCTTTCGTTTCTATTAATCGATTTGTTTATTATTAATCGAGCTCATTTAAACTTTTCTAACAGGTGGCAAGCATATCGAATAATTATTTTTCAAACACAGTTTTCTTTAAACTTTCATCCTTGGCACCTGTGCTATAACATTTTATTAATGTTACTAACTTAATCAAATTAAATTTTTTAAACAGGTGGCAACACACTTCAAAAATATTTTCGAAATAATATTTCACTTGTCTTCTATAACTCCAATTCGGTTAAACTTTTGAACATCGTATCAATAGCCTGTTTTGTAATCTTTCAAATTAGGTCCTCTAAATTTTGCACAACAAAATCAGTCAAATCATAAGTTTTCGAATCTATAAACTGTGAATAATTTTCAAAGTAACGAAAAGAGTGCTTCCCGGAGACAAAAATTCATTGAGTATCTTGAAATTTTATGGAGATATATACAAATTATATGCCCATATTTAGATTCAGCAGATATATGCTGTCTAAGCATTACTTTGAAAATTTTATTCACAGTTTATGGATTCGAAAACTTATAATTAAAAAGCATTAAATGTCTTACTGAGTTATCTGTACTTATTATATAAAATAGATACATTCGGGTGCATAACTCTCCATCAAAAAAACTAAAACTTGTACAGCTTTCAATCCTACTTTCTTGGTAGAAACGAACCTTATTTCCTTGATTTCCTAATTTCCCTTTTTTTTAATTATTTTTCAGTTGTTTTACCGCTTCCTGCATGTAACATGCGAAACGAAATGGGGTCAAAAATAACCCTATAAGGATTAATCCTACTTTCGAGACTATAAAATTCATTATACTTTGAGGCATTAACCAAAATATTACGCAATATTATTTAGATTTAAATAAGCTAGATCTATTTGAAATTACCTCAATTTTTGGGGAATTTTTTTGTGATTCTGTTGAACAAGATTTGCAAGTATTTTTATGCTGCCTTTTAAGCTTACGCTTTTTATCATCTCAAGTAGATTTTTTGAATCAATTATTTCATAAAAAAACTCCATTTTTGGGGATATTTTCAAATCGATTCTGCTCACGAAAACCGTGTTTCCGAAATATTTTTTAATTGCGGTGGAGAAACAGCAACTCTTTTTTTGGTGAGCCACCCTTATGTGCACACTATGTATATTTTTTAAATTGAACCCAATTTTTTTTAAATAAATTGTTTCAGTTTAGTAGCATTAGTAAAAATAGTAGTAGAAAATAGTAAAAATAGTAGGAGTAATTAGTAGCTGCATAGAAAATAATAGTAGTAAAAATTAGCAAAAATAGTTGTAGTAATTGGTGGTTGCCAAAATAGTAATAGTGCAAAAGAGTGGTAGAATTTAATAAAAAATAGTAGTAGAAATTAATAGTAGCTAGCGTTAGTAAAAATAGTAGTAGAAATAAGTAAAAGAAAGTTGCAGTAATTAATAGTAGCACTAATATAAATAGTAGTACCAGAAGTAGTATACGTAATAATATAAGTAGTACTTAGTAGTAAGTAGTTTTAGTAACTTGTAGTTGTAGTAGTAGTAGTTAGTAATAGAATAGTACTAGTAATTAGTAGTAGTAGTATTAGTAGTAGTATTAGTAGTAGTATTAGTAGTAGTAATTAGTAGTAGTTGTAGTGGGGAACCAATCTTGAACTACTGAAAGGTCCTGATATAGTCCCAAAATATATGATCCGGAAATATTGCCGAAACATTCCAGAACTTGTCCTCAAATGGTCCTGAGCTACATATGTATGTACATACATATGATATGTCGCCTGAGTATGTACATATATTTCTGTTTTCTCATATTAGCGTCAAGTGGTGACTTCGTGACGCGATATCGTCACGACCTTCGTTATGCAACATCGACACGCCTTCCGTTACACGCGATTAAAAAGCTCTTTCATGACGCTAAAGAAGTTTTGCTTCAAAAATTTTCTATTCAATTTACTTCATAATAATGGTAAGTAACGGAAAAAAATTTTCCACCATCGCAGTTGTGTGTTGGGTAATTACATAGAAAATGTGTGCTTGTATTTTTTAACTCAACATACAATTTTCTTTATTATTTGTTTTACTACCAACTTTTGTAGATATTACAACATTCACATCATTAACTTGGCTAATTCCATTCATTAAATGTGGGAAAATTTATATTAAATAAATCCGCCGCTTACCGTATTTTCATTTGCCATTTGCTTGCATGCAAAAGTATTACTTAATAAAAATGCATAGCTATAATATACAGACTTATGCTTACATTAATTTACTCATACATATGTACTTATATACTATACATTTGGATGTCTGTGTGAAAGTATTCCTACAGTTCTGTAGTGTCAGGTATAAACGTGATAACTCCATTTCACTTCTTAATAAAATGATTTTTAGGCTTTTGAAAATATCTTCGAAACTTTGGAAAACCAATTTTTTGCTTATATTAAAAATGTCACCAGAATCCCGGAGAATGCCTATTACTCTAGCAATTATTAACTGCCTAATAAAAGTATACTTTTGCAAAACTAAAGTAATGCATAAATCTCAAGCAAACCAAAAATTGAGTTTTTACTTTTATACCTGCCGCCATTGATTTTTTCTCTTTGTATTTATTACTGCGGGAGAATTCAATAAATAGTTTCATTCAATTGGCGGCACTAAACAATAGTACTTATTGTGAATGGGGGTGTGTTTGATGTTTCATTTTATGTTTTCAACACTGTCCGTCCCTGCCTTAGATGTAATCTCTTTTATGAACATGAACATGGCGCCTATTTGCCTAGAGGTTAAGTATGCAATTTCAGATTTTTATGAGTAATTTTTCTGTCGGATGGCTGCGAATAGCGAACGGGGAATGGCGCATGGCCATGAAACAGGCTACTCAGAATGAAATGCATTATTGGATGGATATTCCTTAGTTGTCGAGTGTCACAAGAGGAAATGAGCTAAATGAAGAAGGTCTACGAAACTTTGTGGAAAACACACCACCTTGGGGCTATTACTTTTAGTTCATATTCATACGAGTACAGGAACATTTCTGAACAGGCGCTTTACGACACTGACCGTCACAATCCTGTACAATGGCGGTTCATAATATTGCGGGGACATCTGGGAGTACTCAAACTCCTCCAATATATTCTGTTAAGTAAGTATAGTTTATATATTGTATCATCAGATCATATTGCGCCTGCTTTTGCAGTCCCTAAGTCTTATTTTGATTTGTTAGTCGAAGTTTTCATCCGCGTCTCCGCAAAAACTTCACTGTCAACGGTTTCAATTTTGAACATCAGATATCTTCGTTTTCGTTTAACATCGTCGTTATAGTATACAGACGAAAGATGATGATCTGAAGTCAGAGATTTGTTAAAATCTGATGAGTTATTAACTATATAATTCGTTATGAATTATTACTTATACAGACTACTAGAGGGTTGTATTTTGTATTTCCGCCAAAGTGTCGGAGAACTTTTAGTAGGACTTGAGGTCTGAGTCCAGCTTTAGTACTTTGGGCATATATAGCCCTAATTAGACAATCATCACGTATTCTGCTGTAGTTTGGTGGCCCAGGACCATGGGTAGATAAACGGTATCTAAATGCCTTGTTGGATTTGCTAGCCTTCAACTTATCGATTCAAGGGGAGGCACTAAAAACTATGTGTGGACTACATTCTTTTGGATTGTAGCACAACGATGATAATTCCCGTTGCAGAAAGTTGTATCGGAGATTGTCAGAGCAGTACCCTTTGTTTTTGACCCCACGTCCCACACTGAAACCAAAAGGTTATTTTGGTATAAAGTATACCGTAAGCAACAATGGAAAGATCCGTGTACTTTCTTGAGAGCCTCGGTGAAAACTTTTTACACTGACGGCTTCAAAACAAAAAACGGGGCTGGAGCTGATTGGTACTTGGACGGCGATTTCAGATGCTTTTCTAGCTTAGGTACAATGACAGCGATTTACCAATCGGGGATATTTTCTACACTTAAGGGAGCGCGGGCTGGTTAATTGGCGAAAGGTGGTGACAGGTAATCCTGCAATAAATATCTTGGAGACCACTCGCACCTCTTAAAAAATTCTACAAGAAACTAAGTTGAAGCTTAACTCTGTTGGAAAATGGAATAAGCTTGAACTCATGAACTTTTCCGATAAAAACATCGAATTACTGTCTATCAAGCGTAGTGTTGCAAAGGCGCAAAATATAAACGCCAGCACTGCATTCCTTAAGGGGTAATTCTAAAATTGTTTGAAAATGTTTTATATCTATACATAAAATAGCGGACACAAAAATGAGAGCAACTAGTTTTTGGTCTATAATAAAAGACGGAAATAAGTGTACTGATAAGATTATGTCTTAATTATAGTTTTAAGTTTTTAATACTTTATAAAGGTACCTATTAAATTTTAAGCACACATTTTGTAAAATAATATTAATCGCACATTTAAAAAAACAAAACCCTATTTTTCGGCGTCTGTATATACAGGTTTTATACTCGAATCCCAAAGTATATGAAGAAAGTGTGTGTGTCATTCGGCACTCTTGTTTTTTTTTTTAATTGTTAACCCTTAAATGTGATGTTGATTTTTAAGTTTTAAGCTCGTCATACAATTTTGTGAAAAGACGAACGCTCTAAAATATCAAAATAAATACTTTTCGAGAATTAATGTAGGAATTAATAATTTATTTATTATCTTCATAGACTTTTCAAAAATATATACACTTTGATTTTGAGGATGAAGGCTTTATTTATGGCAAATGAAGGAAATTACACCTTAACCAAAATTCTAATACAAACGATAGCAAGGGTTATCACAATCTTGTGCAAATGATCTTGGATTTTGATATTTCGGTGGAATGGTAAACATTTCATAGATAGATTTGGTTTTTGCGATGCCGTTGTGATTTGCAAATGCGAAAGTGCTAGGCTATTTTTATGGAATTGGTAAAGTTGCCTACTGATGATATGGATTCACATCAAGAAGCTGGATTCATCTTCAACAAATCAAATTTAAAGGAGGAATTTTCGAATTAAGCTACATGGACTTGGCCAATCAGTTGGTGGGGAAAACATAAAATCAGAATTTGTATACACATTTTTATGTTTTAGAAAAGGGCCTTTCTACCAAACTCAATACTAATTAAGTACTTCCATAAGTTTAGTAGGCATACAAAATAATTGAAGAAGTTATACAAAGTATACAGGGTTCCTCCCTACGCAAATTTTATTTAGAATTTAAAATTTAGTTTTATTTTGCTATACACACATGTAGTGTTTAGTATTAAAGTGCATAATACACTTAAAGGGTGACTCCAAATATGCTGTGTAGTTATAATATTTATTTGAAATGTAGTACTAAGTGCAGTAGTAAATAAAGTAAAATAGATTGCCAAATTTAGCCTATGGAGCTGGTTAACTGGAATGAAGGAAAATAGCTAACAAAAGAAAAAAGAATTGAATGAATTGGCGCTTAAGAAATATTTAATACTTTTGGAGAAAACAGATTTACAGACCTATTCTGGCAAAGATAGTTTAAAGTTCGTAATGAAAAGCTTTATTGACAAAAAAAAAACAAAAACCTTAATTTCATAAATCTATGAAAGACAATAAGCAATTGAAACGCTCTGTCGATTTGAGCCGGCGTAGTTTGCGGGTGACTATTGGATTATGGTAATCCAAGCAAGGTTCGATGCTTTGACAAAAGAGGTGTAGTTACTATAGCAGCCGATTTGATTCCTTTTTTACTCACCTATGTACATGTATTTTATTTTTGCTTTTTCGTATTAGCATTCAAAAGCCGTAAAAGAAAAACCAAAATTCATAGGAATTTTGTAGTTGTGCTTATAACACCACCTTCTATGAATTCGCCTTGCTTTGAGTTTGCGAAATCGAATTTTATTGATTTTTTACCTAATACGCGATTTATAAAAACTCAAAAAATTGTTAACAAATTTTTAAAATTTTTAAAAACTCAAAAAATTGTTAACAAAAATTTTAAATTTTTGAGAAGACTGTTCAGAAATTTGTTTTGAATACAGTTTTATAGTACATTCATAAAATTGTCATCACAATTTTTAAATTTTTGAGAAGGCTGTTCAGTTTTATAGCCCATTAAATTTTAGTAAAATAGAGTGCATGTTAAAAGTAGCTACAAATTATAATTGGTTTTTGAAAAAAATTTTAATGAAACAGTTACTCGATCTATTCCATAGAAACAGAATTGCGGGCATGAGTTATGTGAACGAATTCGCGGAGGAGCGTTCGCAAAAAATTGCCAAAAACTAACGATAACTTCTAACTACTTGGAACTGGCACTTTATTAAACTAAAATTGAATTGACTAAAAAAAAACTGCATACACAAGTTGTTTCAAAAAATTCTAAAATCTAGTGTAAAATTGTTTGACAATTTGAACAAATTTTGAAATTTTTATTTTTTTTATTTAATACGTTTATTTGCAATCTATTTTCTATTGAAATTGAATTTGAATTTTTGGATTTAAGAGGCTTTTGTTTGTTTATTTTAATATGTTGAACAAAGTTTCAAGCTTTAATTTTTATTCTTTTTGCACCATAATGAACTATACATTTATAAAAAAATATTAAAAATAATTAATTGAACATAAGTAGCCACGGTATGTAACTACTACATAAAAAACTTGAATGATTTGACTTGCTTGAAGGTAAAATCTAATCAGACATTACCGCAACAACTACTATCCAGAGGAGAATTAACTATAAATACATGAATGTGCAAATTTGTAAGTATATACAGTAGATACAGCTTGCAACCGATCCGCAAAAATGCATTGCACATTTCAGAACTTTTCAAATTAAAATGGCCTCTTTCTTATATTTTTCAGTTCTTTGAAAAATATAAAGAGTGTTTTTTTAGACTGTTCTATCAGTTAAATTAAAATAAAACATATAAAAAATTAAGTATGATTTATTTGAAAGATATTTTCAGGACATTTAGTAGTTAAAAGCGATTTCTGGTATATGTCCGCCACGACTAGCTTTGGTGAATCGGATGCGATCAGTCCATTTCCATGTTGTGAATGGACAAAGTCCAACTTGTTCAGCAAGGCGGCGAATAGCCAAATTCGGATCTTCTCCAACACCATCACTTACAGCACCAATATTTTCTTCTGTACGTACAGTTCTTTGTCTTGTTGTTGGTTTTTCATCGCGTAGAGAAAATGTTGTTCGAAATTTATCAACAGTTCGACGAATAATCTACTCTGATGCTCGATTATGTGAACCATAAAATTCACGAAGTGCTCTATAAGTTTGGCGAACAGATCACTGATTTTTTAAGTAAATTTCCACAATTTGTAAACGTTGTTGCGGCGTCATTCTTTCCATGATGATTTGTCAATGCTTAGTGAACGGAAATGTCAAAACGAAATGTCATTTAACAGCTGTCAAGTGACCGCTATCTCTATCGAAAGTTCTATCAGTCTAAAAAAAACACCCTTTCTTAAACGAAATGGGCTACTCTTCGACGCAATTAATTAAATGTATTACCGAGTATGCAAATGAAATTGCAAGGTGCAACGATCTTGTTTTCTATTAATGCCCACTTTTCTCTATCGGTACCGCATTGATGGCATAAATCTACGCACGAATTCCAGTACCCTACCTAAAGTTCCTCCAGGGCTTTAAAGTATAAAAATTTTACCAGTATGCGAGGTGAAAGGTTCCCTTTCCCAGACTTTTCTCATTCAATAGGATATTTATTTCATATACATACGTACAGTTCGATAATTCGTAATAACAAGGGACCAACAATATTTAATTAATTAGTAAGGTTTTCGAATAAGATACATAGATTTCTATTTCGAGTAAAATATATTTTAAATTAGTTTGTATGTTATTTGGGAGATGATTGCGTTAAACGTTTTCACGCCTAAAAGGCTGGTTGTATTTGAATTACCTGGATTAACATATAGGATATTTTTAAGAGTATTTAATTTCTAGTAACCTGTAAAAATACTTCCTGTCTCAATTACAATGTATTACTAATGTTAGTGAACTAATAAAGAAACTCTTTGAAAAAGTGTTATTTAATTCAATTAATAGGTTACGCCAAATATTGTAATATTAATGTAAAACGCAAGAGGGTTATAAGAAAGTATTTTCGAAGAGAGTTGCCATTTGTTTAAAATATATTATAAAATATTTAAAATTTATGTTTTTGAAGAAAATGTTTAAAATTTATATATGCTAATTCAATTCAATAAACTGAACTTCTATTACATATTACTATACGTATGTATGTATGTGTTGGTGTAAAACAAAAAAAAACCCTTATGAAAGTTTATTTCCGAAAATATTTTTGAAGAGAGTTGCCATCTGCTTTAAAAATTTAACACAATTTAATTAACAAAATTTATCAACAACAAACTATTTTTTTGATTTCACCGAAAATTTAACTGATATACAACTGGTATCAAAGGAAGGAGGTCTTGAGACCTTCTGTTTTAAAAATTAAATTTAATTAGTTAATTATGTTATTAAACAATTATAATATGGTTGTCAAAATAAGAAGGATGTAACTAGAAAGCTTTCTTGGAGCAATATTTTTGGATAGAGATAGCAAATGTTTAAAAACTGCAGTTCAATTAAATTTATATCATATCACTAATTGTTTGAACGATAACGTACACCGTAGCCAAAAAATGTTAACTTAAGAAACGCTGCGTATCAAAAATGAAGTCCCACAAACTGCCGATTTCCACACCCCTGAAAGCTCTCCCGGGGTGTTAATGAAGTAAGAGCCTAGGTACTCATTCTCGCAAAGGCAGGGCAACTGAGTAGAAAATGAAAAGATAATTCCACCTCGTCCTCCTCGAGACAACTGCGGCAAAAAGGGTCAGAGACTACATTCAACCTAACCACATGATTACCCATCGGAAAGTGTTCGGTCAGAACTCCAACGAGGATCGAGAGTGGTCGCTTAGTTAGCGACCTTAGCTCCTACAAACGCCCACAGTCCACCATCGGCCAGAGACTCTTTGCAATTCTGCATGTCGTAATAGTTGCCCAGCGCTCGCTGAGCCGACGTAGAGCCCATCTGTCTAATGGAAGTCCGTAGGTGGGCAGAGTAGCTCCCATTCTCTTCCTGCCAGGGTTGCTACCTGTTTCAAAATATTAATTCAGTTCAATTAATATGCTGGTGTGAAACGAAACAGGTTTTCGAAAGCTTAATTTCGAAAATATTTGTAGAGAGGATAGCCAGCTGTTGGAAACATCAAATGCAAAAAAAAATGATTCCTAAAGGATGGTTCATTTGGTTTTTTTTATATCATATGTTATTTGGAAAGTGGCTGCCCTTTCCAGCCATCTCACACAGCTCATGCCACAATTCATCTTTTGCATGTCAAATGTGGTAATCGTGTTATCAGCCATTTCGGCATTGACAATCGATTTTTTCCGATAACGATGATGATTTACCGAATACGTTGGATACAATTCCTTTAATAGAGCTTTGGCGAATCGATCGCTTCGACGATATTAGCGACCAAGTATACCAAGAATTCTGTTTTTTTTTTCAAAAATCTGAAAAAAACAATTTTGATTTGAAATTTATAAAGAAATACATAGTACATAAAATTCAAAGCAAATGTCAACAAAAAAAAAATATGCACAGCTTGAGCTACTATATTTGATTAGCTGCAAGATAATATCTGGGTTATGAAATTAAAACTTTAACTCTGAGTTACTTATATTTTTATTTATGAATTTATTTCCAGATATTTAGCAAGTGGGCTTAAGGTTCGAAAAAACATTATGCATGAAGTTTACTTCTAAAAAGCACCACTCTCAAAAATAAGAAAATTCTAAAACAAATTTTTATCGTACAAAAAGTAAAACTAGATCAATATTATTTCATTATTGTTAAAAAAAAATTGATTGTGGAAAATAATAAGTAAAACAAGGATACAAATAATAGCACATATGAATATTAAGAAAGAAAAGACAAATGAACGCAAAATTTATATTTCTGATCATTTAATTCCAAAGTAAAAGTGTTTTATTGGTGTATCTAATTTACAGTAAGCCTGGTGAATAGACGGTAAAAGGGAACTAATTTAGACTTTTCGGTGGTGAGATTAATTTTGAGACTATTCGGAATTCAGTACGACGTCTTAAGTCTTTAGTTGAGGTTGATTGTGCATCTCAAGCTAGATCATACCATCAGCTGATTGTCTCTACTGCTTTTCACAACAGTCTTTGAAGAAATTTTTTGAGACTGTTGCTTACTGAATACCGAAAGTGTCTCAAGTCACAAAAAATGTATCTAATTGAAAGTCTCGAATTTAGTGACTTGAGATGACACTGACTTACGGAATACCGGCATAAATTCAAACAAAAGTACTCCAATAAAATAGATTTCAGATTGCTATATATGTAGGAAGAAAATAGTAATAGTTTCTAAAGCATTTTCGTTTATGACTTTTTATTTATAATTTTTAATCTTATTTTAAAAATGTTATTTTTGTTAGAATTTCCCAGCCAATAAATTGGATTTTCGGTAAGTATAATTATTCACCATCATAATGCTTATTCACCACCATAAGCTTAATAAGTATAATGATAATGATAATAGATTTTACAAAGCTGTTTCAATTATAATCATTGCGATTGTATTAAAACCACTTTCAAAAAAATATGTTTGCGATAAGATTGATAATTTTTTTTAAGAACTTTTGCTCCACTGAATATACTTTAGGGTATGTGTCAATTGATGGAAAAGCACTAGGGAAAGTTAATTTTTAACACCGATGAGTTGAATAAAACTGTCTGAGTTGGCAGGGGTAGTAAAAAATGTGATTGTTCTAAAATTGGTGCAACATAAATTATATGCCACTTAACCTTAAAAAATGTAAATTTATGAGTTTTTCACGAAGAACTATTCAGCCAGCTTCTTACACAATAAATAACTATACTCTGGATCAAGTGTTTGACTTTGTTGACTTGGGAGTTACAATGGATTCCAAACTTAATTTTAATAGTCATGTTAATGCTATAGCTAATAAGGCTAGAGGGATATTTGCCTTTACAAAACGATGGTCAAAATTTAGTAAGACCTATGCTAGAATACGGTTCGATAGTTTGGAACCCACGTTATCAAGTTCACATTGATCGGCTGGAATCAATTCAAAAACAGTTCTTACTTTTTGCCCTAAGAGGCTTTAGATGGGATTCTCGCCTTAATCTTCCTCATTATACTGATCGTTTGAAGCTAATAAATCTTCCTACTCTTTCCAGCCGTAGAGAAATGCTAGGCATAATATTCATTACTAAACTACTCACAGGGTCTATCGCAAGCACATTTCTTATTACCGAAGTTAAACTTAATGTTCCTTCTCGGATTTCAAGACACTTTAAACCTCTTTATTTAAAACAGTGTAAAACCAATTATGAATTAAATGAACCTTTCCGATGTTTATGTCAAGATTTCAACTGTATTTCCAGCACTTTTGATATTTCGGACTCACTTTTCATTATAAAAAGAGCTGTACTGTCCTTTCTCAATAAATGATAATATATATTTGATTCAGCTAATGAGGTTTTTTTTCTGTAGCTGAGCAGTTTTGGATCTCGACGCTTAACAAGCTTTTTACTTTTAACAACTCGGCACAAAAAGTTATAAAAAAAAAAAAAAAGATCCGTACGCCATGCGGACTGTGCCCCTCGTGTCGGTTGGGCGGGAAAGAGGGTAACCGTTGGACTTATTATTATTGCTAATATTGCAGTTCCAGAGCAAAGCCAAATGTTTGCTATATAATATTCGCATCTAATTACTAACTAAACTCGCGGGTCTTTGTCTGCATCAAAGAAACTGCCAAAAATTTCCAGCAGTAAAAAGTTGCGAATGGAATTGTAAAATTTACTCACCATAGTAAAAAGATTTTTCACCGAACAACTTTTCCATCAATTGTCACCGGCCCTTAATTAACATAAAAAAAAGTTAACTATACTTAATTAAAACTGCAATTAATTAATTTGCTTTCCAAAAGTGAACTTACATCACTATCATTTATGTATAACCACTCATATATGTATGTATGTGAGTATTTTCCATGACTCCGTGATAGCCGGGATCTACTGTATTTACATATACAAACGAAAATGGCCAGACAATGAAGTTGCAATGAGTCACTTGGATTCAAGTACTACGCTAGCTGTCCGATGCTCAAGCAAAAATTTATTTACAGTACTTATTTATTTATATAAGCAAACACAAATGGGAGCGATTAGTATTTATTTATTTACAGTGGAAAAAAGTAGATTAAAATCGACATGAACTTGAAGCCGAAGGCATTCAAGCACAAACTTTATTACAATGCAATAAATTTATGCAAGGCTTATTAATTACATAAATAGTAAAGATAGTTTCTTTTAGAAGTATAGAACTTTTATTTAGATTTTAATAAAGCCGTCTTAACGTTATTGAATCGAATTTAACGAAAAAGAAAATAGATAATTTAACCAATGGTAATTCCTTTTAATTCGTTCTTAGTTCAGGTTTTTATTTTTTTTACTACAGTAGAAGTCCGATAAGCCGGCACGTTCGAGAACGGCTCGATGCCCGACTACCGAAAATTCCGGTCTATCGGGCGGTAATTATAAGAACAATTAGGTTAATAATTAAACTACAAATACAGTATGCAAATACATACAACAAAGTTTATTTTACATTTCATATAATGAAAACATGGTAACTGTACAATTAGAACGAAATTCATGTTTTTTATAAACAGTTTCAAAAATTACGTTTAATGCGATGTGAAAGGACACAAAACAGCAACGCACAAAAAATGGCGAAGAAGCTTCGTGATGGATTAACGGAGCTGCACTGCATCTAAATTTATTGTGACAGCTGAGACTAGCCGGCCGCTAATTGTTTCCGAACAATACCGAGCGCTTCCGGATGATCCGAACTATCCCGAAAACTTCCGAATAGCTCTCGAGCGTATTTATTTACTTTAAAGACACACTTTTGGAGAAAACTAAAATTTTTACAATTTTCCGGAGCGATGCCGGACTATCGGGCATTCCGGACTGTTGGATTCCGGACTAATGGACTTCTACTGTATCTAAAACAAAACCTTCCCCTACTTCGTAATTTTCAATTAGGGTTGCTGGCTGAAACTTTTCTCTCATGCCATTCCAGTCGGGTTTAGTGAAACTTAATTTATTTTTCGAAATGCCTAACATAAGCAAAAGGTGGTGAAGCCTATTTTCTTTGAATCGCATGACGTATATTTTCTTTAACTTAATAATCTAAATTTATTTACTTTTTGAAGTAGTTGGCAACCCTCACCAAACTTATGTTTGAAATTAAGCTTTCTTAAAACATGGATTTTGACAATCATATACTAGAATATCATTTATTATATTAATTAATTTAATTTGGATTTAAAAAGGTGGCAGACTTCTTACAAAAATTTGGGAAATGAAGCTTTATTAAGCCTTTTTGGTTTGATGGGTGCCAAATAATCAAATTGCATTATTTTATTTTATCCATTGTTTTAATCGAATGTAACCTTTTAAACAAATTTAAAGCTCTCTGAAAATTATGGCTTTTCAAAATTAAAGTTAAAAGTAAGCTTTTATAAAATCTATTTGAGCATAGAGCTTGGTCTTTATAACCTTAAATTGAAATAAGACACATAAAACATGAAGTATGATGCCAAATTTTTCTTTATTTGAAAGATATTTTCATGACATTTAATATTTAAAAACGGTTTCTGACATACATGTGCCCGCCACGACTTGCTTTGGTGAATCCGATGCGATCAGTCCAATTTTGAGCCACTGCAAAATTTCCATGTTGTGTATGGACAAAGTCCAACTTGTTGAGCAAGGCGGCGAATAGCCAAATTCGGATCTTCTCCAACACCATCACTTACAGCTCCAATATTTTCTTCTGTACGTACAGTTCTTTGTCTTGTTGTTGGTTTTTCATCGAGTATAGTAAATGTTGTTCGAAATTTATCAACAGTTCAACGAATAAGCGGCTCTGATGCATATGATGTTCGATTATGTGGACCATAAAATTCACGAAGTGCTCTATAAGTTTGGCGAACAGTACACTGATTTTTAAAGTAAATTTCCACAATTTGTAAACGTTGTTGCGGTGTCATTCTTTCCATGAGGTTTTGTCAATGCTTACTGAACGGAAATGTCAAAACGGAATGTCATTTACCAGCTGTTATGTGACAGCTATCCCTATCGAAAGTTTTATCAGTCTAAAAAAAACACCTTTTATGAGTAGTGCTTATTTGTCTTAGACCCAGAAAAGCCCGAGTTAAATTTATAAATAAAGTGATAAGTAACTCAGAGTTACATTTCTAATTTCATAGCCCAGACATTATCTTGCAGCAAATAAAATCCAGTAACCCAAGCTATGCGCATTCACTTTTTGACATTTTCTATGAATTTTATGAATATTATGAAATATCAAATCAAAAAAATATATTTGCAGATTCTACTAAAACAACGAAATTCTTGGTATGCTTGGTCTCGAATATCTTCGAGATGAACGCTTCGCGAACTTATCCGATGGCTTCCTCATGATTGTGGAAAAAAGTGATTTGTTTGTTATTGTTTTAACAAATTTATGTTTTCGTTATTTAAGTATGACAGAATGTCACAAACATAACAGTTTAACACCCAATAATTGCTAGGATAAATATTCATTTTCTTAAGAGGGCTTTGCACATTTCAAAATTTTTATTTTTATTTTTTTAATCGACAGGGTTATTGTCTTAATGTATAGTGTCAAAATTTCAACAGATAATTTTCGAAACTGTGGAAGAGGTGATTCTCGGAAGTGGGTGGCGTCGAGCCCGCCGAGCTCTTGACCGCAAACTTTAAATAGGGGTTTCTCAAAATTCATTCATTTTAAAGAGCGTACAAAACTGTTCTATATAGACTGAAGATTTCGAATACACATAATTTTTAACCCTTTTTGACTCCAAGTACAATGAATTTTTAAAATCGTATTCTTTTTTTTGGAAGCCTGTTTTAAAGGGCTAATAATATTTTAGTATTCCCGCGAAGAAAAAACTTTTTGAATAAGAGAATCTTTGGTTTGTTGATTTGTTTAAAATTGCGGGCAGCATCGTTTACGCAATTAACGACGTTAGCGGCGACATGACATACAAGATCCTTGAAAAATTTTAATTTTCAATTTTCTCTTTTGTAAAAAATGTTTTTCAACCTCAGACATCACTTTAAATAAATACAATACTTATTTCATTAACCAACAAAATCAACTGCAAAAAATAACTTTTTTCGACCTCTAAAGGTACTTCCCTCCTTAACTCTTAAGGTCTCTCAAGTGGACCTTAAATTTTTAAGAGAATACATAACATTTCGATTTCGTACACAAGTATATAAATAAGTATGTATTCAAGAAATTGGCATAAGTAAATAATATGGCCCGCTGAAGTAGAGTAAAAATAAAGAACAGGCGTGGTCCGCCTTATTCTACTGATTCTTATGAGGTTTCGAGAAAAAACAAAAAAAAAATCAATAATGCCAATTTTTTTCTCCTCATCAGACTTCTTTCTTTCTAGACTTTACCAGGCTTTGAACCATAGCCTCATGCTCAATAAATTACAGTCGTTTCAAACATAAAAGGCCGAAAATATTAATAATAAAAATATTTTTTTTAACTGTACTGTACTGCACTTTTTTTAACAATTATTTTTAACAATTATTTTTAATAATTATATATAAAAATGTACATATCAATTGAAATATCGCTTATTTATCCTCGCAATCTTATCTATGTTTCGAAAATCGGTTTAATAATTTTCGAAATATAAGCTTTTTAAAATTCCAAAAACTCTACCTTTAAACCTCTCCAACTCTCTTCTATACTCTCCTATGAGTTTGTACAAAAAAATTAATACCATTATAACAATAATAATGCTTACCATTAAAATCAGTAAAAACGCGCACACCGCCCCCTTCCACCTTTTTCATTTTGTTCTAGTTACTTGTTCCAAGAAATTTAATAGAGATGCGCATTTTTCGACAGTTATTTTGTGTGCTTTTGAATACAGCTGAAATTATGCTAACTTACAACTCATTAATGCGACACGCGCCTCATTGTCTTCCAGTTACAACTGAAAGCTTTCGGTTGCTTGGCTTTGTTTTGTTTTGTCTTCGCTTACTTTCAATTACGTCTCACTGTTTTCACTGCTATTTGAAGCGTACATGTGTTATATATGTATATGTGTGCGTTTATGAATATTTCTATACGAAAGTAGGTACATATTTATTTCAAGCGCGTAAATGTCAGTAAATAAACACAATTCTGTCATGTCATAAAGACTCTCATGAATTTCGCTATTTTCCTTCACGCACTGCGCTTTTTATCGTACACATTTACGCCGTCAGGCGCACATAAGAAAAATGGTTATAAAAGTCTAGAATTCATAAAAGAAATACCAATCATACCTAAACCACTTGTAACACCTTAATAACTTCATAAGTCACATGGCAATGCACTCCCTGCTGCCACCGGCAACAGCACCCACCTGCTGACAGCCAGCCCCTTGGGAAAATCGCTAAAAGTCCGTGTCAGCATGTAAAGTATGATCCATAGAGAGCAAGAAGTACTCCAAACGTGGTCCATTAAACATTACAATGTCCTAGGATAGCTCCAAATACCCTAGACGTGCATTACATCGAAGCAACACAAAACTACTCTAAAACACTTCAGGAAGAAGAGAACAACATCGTATAACTTGGATCTACGTTCACTCTATTTAAACCATCGCGTGGAGTCAGCGTCTTCAAACCAGCTAGACTAAGGGTTTCGAAGAGTTCTGATCCTATTAATTCTCCTATCCTTCTGCACAGTGCGGTGAGATTATCCGGGGTAGATGTTTTCGATGCCCAGCCTAGTCACATGATTTCTGACTGCTATGTGACTTGTGAATACCCTGCAAGACTTTTGTACTTTTGTGGCAGGTTTCAAGAAGTTGTCATCTTACTAAGTTACATTTTCCTTAAAATATGTACATATGTCTTCAAGTACTGCCCTCGCCCGAAAGCTCGTCTGCCTTCTCGTTGTGTGGTATATTACTATGTCCAGGTATCCACAACAAGTCCGAAGTGAATCCCTCAGCCATCTTGTTGAGAAATGTGCTCTGGTTTTGATTGTGGCAGAGTCAAGCTTGTAGAGCTGCTTGGCTGTCTAAACAGATGCAAATATAGCTACATAAGTGTCTCTTTAATTGCCGCTGGTTCGAGTAGGAAAACATCACAATGGTCTGATGATTTATTGTTTCCTATTTTCTCGGAATATATGCTCCCTTCAATTTTATTCTCACCAACCGTATATGACTAAAATTAATCATTGCGTCCGGTAATATCTTTGGCCAACAATTCTCTTTCTGTTTTAAAACCCAATATATGTTATTAAAGCTGCATGTCGGTACGCAGTAGTCGGTGACAGCCGGTAGTTTTAAAATGTTCAAAGTTTTATGTCTACTTGGATCCCCACCTCCGGCAGCGGAGCTCCCATAGTCTTATTGCAGCTTGTTGTACCCCTACGGGTAAGCTGTTTAGCCTCGCATTCAACACTTCTGTAGTCGTTGTGCGCAGAGCTCCACTAATGTTGATTTATTTTTTAGTACCGGTCACAAGATGGCCACACCGTAACGCTGTATAGGTATGGCAACTACCATGTACTGCCAGTACATTAGTTCAAGGGACATCTTTTCTTTACAGCTGTAGAGGGCGACTGTGTTGAGTGACCAGTATTACCCCTAAATACCTAGCAGAGCCGCCTTCAGTGTTGGGATCCTGCATATTTCTGTGAATAGCACCTTGTCGGTGTTTGGATTCTACACGACTTGGACGGGCTCATAGCATGTCTCGTATGGATTGGTGCAGAGAAGTGACTGCGAAAACGATTATAGTATCGTAACAAGTGACCATTCACTGTCTGAGTGTTTCAAAATGAGCCAAAATCTACAGAAGTTGTGCTTTCATGGATGGACCAGTTGCTACTGTAGCTCTTGAGATCTTGATCTTGTCACCGATGAAATCATAAAAAATAATACAAAACATCGCCATTTTCTTCAGCACGATAACGCCAGATCTCAACCAGAAACCGTGATTATTTGAAGAAAAAAGAAGTGACTTATTGCCCTTATTCACTTGATCTAACACCTAATGACTTGACCTGTTCGCGTTCTTTAAGAACGAAATTCGTGGTAAGCATTTTTCATTATCTGCAGAGGCCATCGTGGTATTCAACAACCATATTTCTGATTTACCCACTTCAGAGTAGTATAAATGTTTCCACTACTGCTTTCCTCGAATGCAAAAGTGAGTGAGATATCACAGTCGATTATTTTGAAAAACGATAAAGCATTTTTCAGGTTTGTTCTCGAATACCTAGATAAGGTCGGCCGCAGATAGCTGAATTATTGTTCCTTCTGTTTATTTTTAGACGTTCAGTTTCGTGGTCCGGATATTGCATTCGTTCATTATATCGTCGTTTTTGTAGTCTCTAGCCATAGGTGATTATTTTTCCTCTGCTGGACTTTGTGGAACGGTTCCTTGTTCCCATGTTAATTTCTGTGTTAATCTTTTATTTCCGTGTGGTAGTTTTTAAGCTGTCGGAAGAAACAAAAGCAACAAACAGTAATTAATTTCATACATTTATTTACTTATAAGTTATAACCTTGACACGAATATTCAATATTTTCTTTTCACTACAACTAAACCTTTGGAAC
This sequence comes from Anomoia purmunda, assembly GCA_951828415.1. Classification (NCBI taxonomy): domain Eukaryota; kingdom Metazoa; phylum Arthropoda; class Insecta; order Diptera; family Tephritidae; genus Anomoia; species Anomoia purmunda. Next base: position 25,983,058 of record OX639993.1, read on the forward strand.
AAGAATCGAAAATAATCGCTAATGTGATTTTTTCGGATTAAAAAAGCATTGGCAAGAATTCGTTCAAAATAAAACTCGAATATACCGATCTAATCGTTATGTTTATTTTATCGATAAAAATATTCGTAGTTCTTGGATTTTTATTTTCGCCATCGAGTTTGATCGTTATTTTTTAATTTTTAGTTATTCGACCAAGTTTGGTCGTTATATTTTCAACAATAATTTTAATGAGCTCAAGGCCATTTATTTATTAGGAAATTATTTGAAAAATGCACAATGGTATAAGTTACAGCTATTTCGGAGCTTACCACCTCTCCTCTTCAGACTTCTTCCGGGGTACGAACTACCATCCCTTCACAGCAAATTCACACGCGTACTCCTTAAGACTGCGCCTTAACCACTTAGATTAAGTATTGCTGTTTTTTTCATTAATTTCCTAATAAATAAATGGGCTTGACCTCATAAAACTTATTGTTGATACAAATAAATTGACCGAAATAATTATATATGTACATATATATTTAATTTTTTCGATTAAAAACAACCGCTACCTGTGTTTTTAAATTTTTCCGAAGATAAATAACAGAATAACGATTATTATTGAATCGGAAAAATATAAATCGCAAATTGACGGTTAAATCATGATTTTAATTATAAAAATTATAACCGTTACGATCCCTGCTTTGAAATGAATATATCTTTTCTTCTTATATACTTGCAAACATCGCCCCAAGGTCTAGTACTGTTTCATCTTTATGCAAGATATAAATAAAAAAAAAATTGAACACAATTAATTTTAATAGTTTCCTATTAAAATATTTGTGGTTATACTACTTTTATTTTTTAATTGCATAATTTAATTTTTCTTCTTAGCGCCGCAGCTCAATCAACATCGTGAAGTGGTTACGAATCTTTCAGCAATTGTCGTTCAACAACTAGGGAGTGTTGTATTTTAAGTCTTATTGTAAACGAATAACGAATAATAATAATAAACGAATAAATAATAAACGAATAAAATGAGTTGGTCCATTACTGCATTATATGCGAGCATATTGTGTCTACTAAAATGGTTCACGTGGTTCAACGATTTTTACATGAGCTACTCATCCACATAGCCACCCCACAACGTGTTTCAATTTATTTCCTGCCAACAACGCCTACTGACTTCATGTGCCCACATAGCAATATTTCTATGTTTTACTATAATATAAATAAAAATATAATAAACGTATAAACGTTTACAACATATGGGGCATTCCGCGTCAAATCGGACACCTTTTGGCTTTTTGGCATCCCCCATTTTTTCATAATTTTTTTTAAGAATATTTGATTGATATTGAGGGAAAACCCCCTGATATTTTTAATTTTTTTTGTTCAGCCGTTCCGATAATGGGCTAATAATAGGATTCTGTCATTACCAAGTGCGAAATTACATATGTAGATTATTATATAATCTTATATCTTATATATAAAAAGAAGTTATATTTTTATTGTCACTCTATAACTCAATAGTTGTTATTTAATTGGGCGAGTGGTTCCAGAGATATTGCATTTTGAAGATCTATCAATGACCTCCATTGAAAAAAAAATCCTATTTATGATTCGATTTGCTTGAAATTCGGTTCGTTGGTCATCACATCATGTGAGAAAGGCTGAAATGATTTGGTTAATATTTTGATGTTACGTTAACTGTAGTAGTGTTTGTATGAAAAAAAATTCCGGCAGGTGGTGCTCTGGTTGAGATATTTCGAAGAATCGTATTAATTGATTAATTGATTTCGTTCATTTTTAACATCTAGCTTGACTGTGCAGCACAAAACGTGTTTGCAAAAAATAGGTCCAGTAGTTGGCAAATATTATTAATGTATCTTTTGAAATGAATGAATATTTTATATGAAAACTATAGAGTAAGCGTCTGGCATGTAACAAAAATAGCTTTAGTGTCTAAGTTTAATTATTTTAACTACAAATCTTGAAAAACATTTTCCAAATCGAGTCGATTTCAAATTATTCGCCTTATGGAACACGCCTCATAATTACCTTATAATTTTATAGATGTTTTGTTTTTTTTTTCAAAGAAGATACATTTTCAATTATTTTTGAACCTATGTATATAACTAACAAATGAAATTTAAAAAATTTGAAAAAATAGTTTCCATTGTTATCCCATTTGACTAAGCTTGAAGGGTGTGGAATGAAACAGAGTTTTTTAGTTAAAAGTTTTATTTTTTTTTTAAATAACGGTTAACATTTGTTCGTTCTTATGTTTAAAAAGTTTTTTTTAAAGACGAAAATCACTATATCGAAAACTTCTGAACAAAAAATAAACAGATAGTCCTCTTCCAATTGGTACTATAATATAAAAATTATGAAAAAACTTGGAGATGCATTAGCCAAATGGTGTCCGACTTGGGTGTGGAATGTCCCATACACATACAAACATACATATGTACATATATACGCATACTTATACTATATAAGTACTACATAAAATGTATGAGCACTGCTACGCATTCTTGCCAACTTAGTCATAGCTCAGTTACAAATCCCTTTGACGTGCCTGACCTATCTTGGTTCGCATCAGCTGTGGCTAGGCAACGCCTTAACGCATAAATTGTGCCATTACGAAAGATAGACAACCACCAACCACCACCCATCCAGCAACCTAGCCCTCAGGCGCGAAGTGGGGCATTGCATTAACTGGCGGCGCATCTCCGCCTCAACAGTAAAGTCGCACCGTCGTCCTACTTTAACTGTGGCAATGCGCAGATAGTGAAATAATTGTATTGGCAGATAGAAATAAATATGAAATACTCGTAAGTTGCTTTGGTAGAAGTTAAACTGAATATTTATTGCACTTGTAGTAGCGACTACCCTGTCCAAAATGAAGGAAATGAAAAGGCAAACTTTAGACGGATAGCTCTAAAATTGTTTGTGGAGTTGCTGCAGGTATTTAAAAAAATATCGTAGAATACGAATTATTTAATTTATAGTTTGCACAAATCCGGCAGAGAATTATACTAAAAATTCCTCAGAAGTAGCCTAACGTTTCCTCATTAGAGCCGGACATCTGTACAGAAAATGCTCTACTGTCTCTTCTTCATTTTCATCTCTGCATGTCTTGAGGCGTGGACTTCGATTGGCCAGTGTCCCGTGAGAACTGCCACGATTCTCGAGACCTATCCTTCCCCAGAATAATTGAATTAGGGTCATATTCGGGCTACCTTATTTTGCAATTCTGCATCCTGCATTTCTAAAGTGGTAAATCCTTCTCTTAATTAAACGTATTGGCACTGAAATCGGCACCTCATTTGAGGTTGTCACTGAACCTTTTGTGGCTAGTATATCGACTGCCTCGCTTCCAGCTATGTTACGATGACAAGTAACCCAAATTAAGTATACTGAGAGCTGGTTGCAGACTCCGTTCAATAGAGTCCTGCATTGCTTAACCTGCTTCAATTTGGTTGTGAAAAATGCCAGAGCCAACATGGCCACTCGGCTGTCTGAGAAGATGGCTGCACGCTCTTCTTGAAATTTAACCAAGCAAGCAGTTACGCTCTAAAGCGCGACAGCCTTCAGCGATAGCAAAATCTGCCGCCTGAAAAATACTGGCGAATTTAGGCGGGTAGTGAGATCTGCCCTAGTCCAAGAAATCTGCAAATAGCACTGCCCCAACTTCTTGTTTCATCTTGAAACCGTCAGTGTGATATGGTGGACATGTCAAATTCAGATTTCGACGGGACTAAAACCCCAAAGGGCCTATGGAAGTCTATTTCTGGCTATATATAGTCAGCGTCCTGTTTGATCGTAGTGGAAAGGAGAGAAAGAACTCTGCTAAGCCCTTTTATACTTTCCTTCCAAAGACCCGTACCATAAAATTGGATGAACTACGGCTGTATATATCCAAAGGTTTATTTTCGGATGTAGACCCCAACTCTTACCAAAAAGCCGCTTGCAGGAGTAAAACGCAATGCTCGCTCACTCCCTCCTCGATGTTAGTCCTCCAACTCAGTTTAGGATCTAGAACTATCCCTAGATACTTTGCTTGACTGGATAAACGATGCGTTTGACCATACAGCTTTTATTGCTCAAAACTGGGAATCTTGGTCTTGACCGTAAATAACATCAATACTGTTGTATCTGGGTTGATGGCTAAACCACAATGTTCGGCCCATTGCCGCAGCTTTTTTATGGCTCCTTTCATGATGTTGTTTACTAAGGACGGGAATAGCACCGTTACAAGAATTACCATTAGGGGTTCAAACCGCTACCAAAATCTTTAAACTGTAGTACCTACTACTAGTATTTATTTTTGTTTTACATTCAAATCTTGCAATTGTATTGATTAGTGACAAGTTGCAATAAAAAATTCGAAATAAATTTTAACGGTGTCTGATAAAAGATCACAATTACGGAAATTGAGCGAAGGCAAATCTTGTAGCGCAACGGCAAAGCAGCAAAAATGGATCTCCAATCAATGAGAATATAAACCCAATAAAGAAAAAAACCGTAGCTAAACACTTTGGTAAAATATACATTCTTCGTTTGTGTTATGGACGATGAGTCATACTTTATTTTAGACGGCAATGAATGCTAAAAAGATCAGCATTATTTTGAAGGCAAACAGGCTGCGCATCACAAAATTAAATATGTGGAGCACACAATTGCCTAAAATCTGTTTTGATGTGAATGGAAATCAGTACGTTTGAATCCGGTTTGGCCGTTAATGCTATATAGATTACACTGCGGAACAAAATTTTGCGGTCGGAGATTTTTAAGTCGATTTAGGGTAATTTGGGTGCGCTGATTACGAAAATAATATCAGTTTTGTCGAATTGGCTCTAGTTTTTCAGATAAAGACTTTTAAATATTTCACGAAAAAACTTAATTAAAAATACCAATATGGATTTAAATTATATTTTTATTGCGCGCCTGTATAAAAATAATACAAAAATAAAAAAAATATATTCTTTTCATTAATTAATTTTAAAAAAATTACAAAAAACTTTTTCTGTAGAACCTCCTATGATGTCGTTGCTCAGGACAATCCCGTATTATGTCCAACAGTAGTCTGCCATCATGTGGTCGTCCCATCGACCTTGGTATCTTTCTTCCATTATTTTTATGTCCTGTTGGAACCGTTCACCTTATTCCTCACTGTAATCGCCTAGGTTGCCCGGGAATTTGTCCAAATGACTATGTAAATAATGTAATTTAATGCTCATTTTAGCTCCTAGTTTGCGAAAATTGCGAAGCATATCAGCAACTAGTTTTGTGTAGTCTGGTGATTTATGATTTCCCAAAAAATTTTTTACTACATTGACAAAGCTTAGCTAGGCTTTAGATTCAATTTGTGGCATATGGTTTAAGAATTCAGTGTCTTTTAGAAGGGTACGAATTTGAGGACCATCGAAGACTCCTGCTTTTAATTTTTCCATACTAAGGACTGGAAATTTTTTGCACACATATTCGAAACAGTCACCTGTCTTATCAAGGGCTTTGATGAACTGTTTCATTAGCCCAAGCTTGATGTGAAGTGGTGGAAGAATGATTTTTTCTTGGCTTATCACTTGGTCATGAACCACATTTGCTGTTCCTACCTCAATAATTTTCTCTCACCGGCCAGTCCTTTCTAATCCAATGTTTATTTCTCGCACGACTGTCCCATAAACATATAAAACAGGGGTATTTAGTATACCCACTTTGTTGGCCCAATAAAAAATTCACCATCTTCAGCGGCTGGCAGGGACTGTTAGAGTTTTCAAGTATTTAGGCGAAGTCGTCGCATTAATGTTTAGTTTTATTAACTCACCCGACTTAACCGGCTGCCCTTGCTCTCTTGCAAGGGAAATAAAATATTTAAACCAACGAACTACTTTCTTTAATAATTTATATAACAAAACTTATTGAGGAATAATTAAATTAATACAACTAGAACTGGGTCATAAAATTGTTTTTCATTAATTTCTTAAGTTTCGTTTATCTCAAGAACTAGAGCCAATCCAAAAAAAGTAAAAACGCAGTTCGTAAGCCTGCTACTAATGTTAATAAAAACTGTTAACAAAATCATGACCGCAGGTTTTTTTTAAATTTTTGTTACGCAGTGTTACTGTTTGTCAAAAGTAAGTGAAAGAAAATCAGGCCAAAAAATATGAAATGTGATTTCAAACCATGATTCAATAATGAAAGGTTTGATACATAAACAGCTTTGCTCCTCACTCTTCACATGATGTCTCCCTTAGCTAAAACTGTGTTACTTCTTTGAAAATTTATGTATGAACCTTATCAAATATTTTTAAATGGAAGTAAAATTCAAAAAGAAAAAAGAAAAAAGAAAGTTTTCATTCGCTGACATTTTTCGTAAAAATGTGACAATTTGAGTAAGTATTTTATAAAAATGTAAATATTTTATATAATGCAATTCATTAGGTAATTTGCGCATCTAAATCGTGATTGGTATACTGAGTAACCGTTTCCCAGCTTCTTAGCCCGTTAAGTTCCGTGCCCTAGTTAATTTTTCTCTACACTCGTGTGCGAGCGCGAGTTAGCAAGACTTTTGCTGTTTCCTATATTTTTTATAGGATTTCTTTTCAAAGCCCAATGCTAGTTGTGATCGTATCCCTACTCTTCTTTAACTCCAACCCTATGCCATGGCTTCCTTGCCAATGTGAGTGGGCATTCCGAATTTCGAGAATTTAAATTAATTTAAAAAATTGTAAAAAATTAAATATTCTAAATAAAAGTTAATATATGTACATATATCTTTTATTAGGACCTTAGAGTGTGTATGCCATTAGAATAGATGATAAGCATTTCTGCCCAAGTGAAATATTTGTGTAAATATTAGTTGTTTCTTAGTAGGTCGCTAATAACTTGCGTTCCCGAACTTCACTGTCGCCGCTTTGGAGTGGTTTTCTGCCCAATTCTATGTAAATTGTTGAAACGTAATTCTGTGGTTAGATAGTTATTTATAGTTATGTACTTTTTGTATCGTACATTTTTCTGTACGTAATATAATAAAAAAAATACGTACATACTTTGTTTGCAACCATAAAATCTCAACAATTGGGACGTTGGGTTTTGGTAATGAATTAATATGGCTCACCTCACTAATATTGGCGTTCAAAGGAATTTATGTTGCTTGGTTTTTATATGAACAAAGAACAAAAATTTGATTGTACCAACCATTTCATATATTTACCAATAAATGCAGAAATCTCACTTTTATTTACTTATAATAATGATATTTGTTAATTATCGAATCGGAAGAATGTATCAAATATTTCGTAGACTACGAAACATATTTGGATTTTATGGAAGTTAAATTCTACAACTAGTTACATATTTTGCGTACTTGCTAAACATTTTTTTACAAAAAGGGATTACATTCTTCCCCTTTTCTACTTCTTTCGCAAATGCAACCTTTTGTACGGGAGAGCTAGAAATTAGCTGTCATTATATATCAAACCTTTAATAATTGAATCATGATTGCAAACTAAATCTATATAATTTTTTATTATTTTTTTATTCTAGTAACGATTATTCAATAAATAGTCACAAATTGAATTTTAGTTAATTTTTAGTTGTTTTACCGAACACATTTAGTGTGGCTCTTCTGACAAACTAACTTTTACTTTTTTCTTTAGTTTGTCTTCAATTCCCATTCTGGACAGTCAGGGTTGCACTGTATCGTACGTGTTTCAGTGTGACTTTCCCGTGTGGGTTGCTTTTTCTCATACTAATCCCCTTATAAATGCGTGGAAAGTGAAATAATTGGGATGTTTTAGTACAACCTACTAGCTCCAAGCTATTGTACCGGAAAGAATTTAGAGGCGGTAAATCCTGCAAATGTCTCTCAATTATTTCCAATAGAAAATGCTGGAGATTTTGTTTTTTTTTTAATTTTTTCTTTTAATATTTTTACCCTTTGCCGAACTTTTCCTACATGCGTGGGTTTTAAGCTTGTTCAAAATACTCCATATGTACAATACATATAAACAAATGGTTCATATATTTGTGTAAATCGAAATTTGTTTATGTTATATGCTGTGGGGTAAATTCTGATACTCGTTTGTTTACGGAATTTTTTTTGGCAAAGAAACAAAATTTGTGGCATGGGGTTTTAATTGCTGAAAACTCACTTTCAGCTGGTAAAAAACAATATATTTTATTTTACACGTGATTTCGTATTGAATAAGATTAAATTAATTGCGGATGTATGTGGGTTGCATTTTTTAAAATGACGGCCTCTTTGTTTTGTGCTCGGTTGCTTTATTTCTTGTTTGTTTTTTTAATTCTTCATCACAACATTAATTGTTTATCTAATTCAATTGCATTTTCGCAAAACATCAAATTTCAGAAAGCAAAAACAGGAAGGCATATTATAGATAACTTCCCTATTTCGGTGGTAGGGTTTTAGCGATTTATTTTACTTAAAAACTTTAAATTAATTTATTACATAACTATAAATACACCATAAAATAAAGAATGTACTTATATCTAGTTTGGGAGGCAACATCAAGGTGGTATAGTTGGATACAGTGCAGCCGGCCTAATATCTTGTCCGAATCCCGTTAATGCTTCATTTTCATTAGATTAAATTTTTGAAGACGAAATATGACACGAAATGCCAACATATTGATATTTTATAATTTTGCATTGGCGTCAAATCAAAATATTTCCAAATTTTCGCTGTTTTCTTTCAATTAAAAATGTTGAATGTCAAACTTTACGTAATGAAAACCAATCATAGAAAATGGTGCAACTGCAAACACAGCAACTGGTTGGAACCTGCCAACTTAACTGCCCAAGATCCACTCTTATACCATGTTCACACGGCAATGGAAACAAGTTGTTTTCAGGAGATCATCATTCCTTTTTACTAACTGGTTTTCGATGGCATTTCTTTATTTATTTACCTTTTTTACTCTAAGGCAATCCGGTAACTGAAATGTCTTCAGCGCATCAAAATAATAGCTTCGCTCTGTGCACGTCAAGCGGCGCCGCTTTTTATTATATATATTTTTATTCACGCCAATTTTTTTATATTATTATTATTATTCCTTTTTCTTAACTTATGACGGCAAATCATCGATTTTTTTTCCAAAAAGTTATCGAAAACAGAGTTGCTAATGAAAACAAAACGAAAATTTAGATGTTTTCGAGATTATCATGATTGGTTCATAAAAAAGTTAGACAGTTTTTACAAGACGATTTTTTTTCGCCGAATATCACGAATGGAATAAAACCGGTTAATTGACGCCAATAAAACCGGTTAGTATAATACACTAAATTATGAAAATTTAAACAAAAAGATATTATTTATGTGGTGAGAACGATCGAACATTGATTTTTAGGGCCGAACCGAATATTTGTAAAGTAGGTATATAAATATCGCCAAAATCTCTTAAGCTGTTATAGCGCCAATTAAGTAAGTAATAAATATGAACCAATAAATATTTTAAAATCGCATTTTTTGTGTTATTAAAACTGGTAAATAACTTCAATTCACATCCACAGTTTAGTCGTTAACATAAACATATTTATATTTGTAAAAATAACTGTAAAAAACTTATATTTTCATTGCTCGAAATTTAATAATTTTATTTCTTTATTTATTTTATTTATAACAAATTAGCTTACTCAATAAATGTTATAAGCTAATTGAGATGAAGCTAAGCATCTAGGCCTTAAGCTTAAATAATTTTATATTAGGCCTATTTATTTGTAATCAACTGGCAAAAGGACGCATCAGCTCTGCTAAAATTTACTTTAGTTGCGAAAGCAACCCTGTTGCATCTTTCATGAAACATGCGATTTTCTCAGTGCTATTTAAGAACGGAAAATAGTTGGGCTGGCAAATTGTTGGTTGATTTGGCAATAGATTTAAAAATATTATGTGTATATGTAAACAAAAAAGATGACTAAACAAGCTTGGTGGCCAAGGAGTGAGAGGGGGCATAATCAAAGAAATTTTCACTAGAAAATCTTCTTAATATTGGTTTGAATTTCCTCTCAAATTTATTGAGAAAGAAAACCTCTTGTTTATCAATTTTTATGGAATTTTGTTCAGAATTATGCAATGTAAGAAGAAATTTCCTCGTTTTTATGTTAAAAATCATATGAAGTGAATTTAAAAGGAGATGCTCTCATTTTTACTAGAATCCTTTTGGATTTATTAATAAGGAAAAGATTTTATTTTTAAAAGAGCTCGTTTTAATTCAAATTTTGCTTTTAACGTCTTCACATCTATATGTACTTTGTGAATAATCTATGCACTTTATTGTACATACATTGTTTTTATTTTAATATTAAGAATACATATCTATTGTTCTTTGGATTTTTGTATTTTCAAAATAATTTTTTTTTTTCTTATTTATTGCTCCAGAAGTTTGCAATGAATAAAGTTTTAAAAACTTGAAAAATAAAATATATTTTTTTCCGAATTCTTTTATTTACAATCTGTCTTTACTCAGGACAATATGAAAATGTTCTAAATACACATAACTTAATACTTTGGGGCCCCAGTGGCCGTAAAAGTAATACTTAATTGTATACTTAGCTTAAGCTATAGATAACACAGAAACTTAGTGACTATTTATTTCCTGTACGGGAAATTATGATTTAAGAAATAAGATATGATTAATAAATAAAAGTTTCCAAATAAATATCTGTCTAAATTTGAATTAATGTTCATGGTATGCCAAACTACTTGAGCACATAATTTGGCAACACTAGTTATTATAATTATAAATACTTATTTTAATTGTTCTTATATCTTATAAACAAGTATATACTTCCGTTTATAATAGTAGATAATTACTTTAAATTATGCTAATTATCTATAATCTACTTATTTAAAAAAATTTAGGTGCTAATAATTTAAATTGATAAGATATGCAGCTTATTAAAATTAAGGAGGGATTCTAATCAAAACCAAGACTCCTTTCTTAATTTTATTTGAAAAGGTCTGCATCTTAATTTTGCAGGCTATCTACTAGATTTTATTGAAAAAACATACCCAGTTGTGATAAGAAGAATTTCTTATTGGAAAAAAATCGTAAAGAAATCCGCTAAATTTTGTTTTGATTTATAGAGCATTTTAGGTGAACTTTTCTCTCTGTGTATGTTGTATATTAAAATTTTGCATGTATTTTCTTGGAGCACATTCACTATAATGTAGGTAGTCTATTTTAGAATACTGCATTTGAGGTGGGTTATCATTTTATCGATATCATTTTTTGCTCGCGTATTTTTTCGAGTTTATGTTGTGGCTTTAAATGCAGTTTGCTATTCTACCTAGTCTTCGTTTTCCATTCGGTTATTTTAAAGCAATTTTTTCAACAAAAAATAAGAGCTTAACAAATATTCAAAAATGTAACATTTTCTTGGCTGCAGATATTCCTTGACAACAGTACCCAATTTGTTATTTAAAGCATAATATTTTCAGTATTATTACTGCAAATCATATAGCTATCATGTAAAAGCGAAATAATAAAAAATTTCCGGCCAACGTTCGTCATTTTCTTTACTGAAGCCAGACTGAAACCGAACATGGCTGAAGCCGAAGCCAAAGGTTAAGGATTTCCTAATTATATGAGAGGTCCACATTAGCTGTCTACCTTACTTATTTACTTATTGTAAAATATGTAATGAAATTTGGTACAGTTTGATAAATTAGTTTCAAAAAATGTGACTATTTTATCTACAGCATGCGATTTCATGCACATTTAAAGACAAATTCTTGTTCCCTACTCCAACCCAATTTTGTGTATTAAATTTTTGCATATTATCTTTTATAGTTACTACAATATCGCAGTTTTTGATTTTGGAAAAACACCGTTATGTGAATATTATCCGACTTCTTAACATAGTATAAAACAAAGTCGATTTCCGCTGTCTGTCCCTATGGGTCCGTAAAACTTTAAAACTACCCAACGAATTTTAATGCGGTTTTTTTTAGTAGATAGAGTGATTCAAGAGGAAGGTTTTCATTTACATATATAACATGCATATTTTAGTAGAGCAACACTGATAATTGTTGAGGGAGGTTTCTAATGTTATGTGGTAAAAACACATTTTTTTGGCGCTTACATTGCAAACGCTGGCTAAATCCTGCAATATAGATCAAAATAATGTACTACAGTATTGTACTCCTTAAACAGGTCTACAAAAAAGTCAGGCGTGGTATATGTCTATCTATTAGGGATAACCCAAAATAACCATTTTGGATGTGTCACGGGAAGGCGTCAACTACTGTTAGATATTTCAGGATAGGACAATGCGCGATTTGCGCAACAAAAATTCAACTATGGGTGGATGTACAGACAATTCTGTTCTCAGGAGTCTTTCGTCAAATCCTACCAGTTGTGACTCGAGGAACACGCGCTGACGAAATAAATGCATCCCTAAAAAGATCAAACCTTTGGCCAGAGGTCAATAAATTAGAGCTTTAAGCAAACATGAGGATTTCGCTGTCTTCACACGAGAACAGGCTTTATTCACAGATGCTGCTAAAAGTTGACAATGGAAAGTTAACAGAAAGTGATGGAAGGATTGACCTAGAAAACCTTTGAGTTTTGATAGACAACATCCAAGAGCTGGTCAACAATGTCTATCCCGATATTGATAACATAAGTTTTAAGACTATATCTTGGTTTAAAGAAAGAGCAATTCTGTCACCAACTAATGAACAAGTAGATAAGGTAAATAACTTGATTCTTTCAAAGATTAATGCAATGACGCAAATATCGTACTACTCGGTCGATACTGTTCTCGATTTGGAAGAAGCTGTTCATTTTCCTACAGAATTTCTTAATTCTTTGAACCCATCTGGACTCCCTCCTCATAAAATGGTGCTGAAAGTAGGTTTTCCTGTAATTTTACTAAGAAATCTGAACCCACCTAAACTTTGCAATGGCACGTGTTTGCTGGTAAAATCACTAAAAACGTTTATAATAGAATGCACAATACGCACCGGATGTGGTACAGGAGAAGATGTATTGATTCCCCGAACTCCTCTGATACCATCGGACTTACCGTTCCAATTTAAACGCTTACAATTTCCAATGACCATTAATAAATCGCAGGGTCAAACTTTCAACGTTGCAGGCTTAGATTTGAGCGTTGAATGTTTTTCAGATTGCCAACTATATGTCGCTCTTTCAAGAGTAACCTCTAAAGAAAACATGTTTGTATTATCTAATGGCTGTGAACGTTGTATATAAAGACATTCTGTAGTATATTTAGTATCAGCATTGCACCCGTGCAAAGTCAGGGCGCTTTAAAGTATATTCAAATAAATCACATTGAAATTTGATCACTAACATACATATGTTATATTTTCACTGTGGAGTTTTTCTGAAGGCGTTAAATTAGGACGAAACGAAGTTCGCCGGGTCCTCTAGTAGATTATATTTTCAATACCAGCATACAATTTCGTTATAATAACTCAACATTTACTCGAGTTATCGACTGTATAGTTGGACTTACAGAGACAGGCATGACATAATCGATGTCTCTTTACATTCAATGGGGCTGGTTAACTCCACCTTCACCTGCGGTGTTCAAACCAGTTCTGCAGAAAAACCCCGTCTATTACTTGAACTCAACGTATAAAATATGCATGCATTAATGAAATTTTTCGCATAACTCTGTCTATAGTTTAACATACTGCATGGAAAAAAATGAATGCATTAATTTTTTATCAAACAGATTGGAATGCGATTGCGATTAATTGAATAGAAGCGATAATGAGCAATCAACTTCGCAGTTGTCAATTGTAAATCGTAAAAGTACATTTAGCTCTTTTATTTTAATAGAATTTATATGAGTAGCTATAAATAAAAACCTTTTAATATGTTGGAAATATAAATACGTTTGCAAAAAATGCGGCAGATATCTATTACTAATAGCCTTCACCCTATGACTTCTTCCACTCACAATAAAATAAATAAATTTAATGCTGCGCTTATTCAACTTTCCATTCAACATAACAAGCGAAGCTGTATGAAGAATAGGTTTCCATTAGAAATGCAATAAAATTCCAACCAACTGATTAACAGCGCGAGCAATGAAATTGCAATAAATATTACTCATACGCCCGGGTGAGAAACAATTGGCTTACTAATTGCTAGCATTGGTACGCATTTCCCGGCGCTTCAAAATACACACAACATACATATGTATGTACAAACATGCATTGGCCAAAGTAAAGTTAATTTAAACTAAAATTAATGAAATGAAATAATAGAAAAAAAAAGAAAAAATAAACAAAAACAGCAACAACTCGGCATACTAATTGCATTCAGTGAAGCGAACATTCATTCACGAGCTATGGCGCGCTTTTTAAATAGCATTTTATGTTTGGTATTCTAGCATCGAAATTGCATATGTAGATACAAATATACGTACATACGAATGTGTTGGAATTGCTGTACATATGTTTGCTTGAACAAATGCAGTTTTGCAAAACATGTACCACAACATGTGCGGACATTTGATTGAGTGCCACAAATGTCTATTAGCCAAATAGAAAGTCAGAAGGAATGCGCTTGCACAGATGCCTTACGCCTCATGTATGTATGTATGTACAAGCATTTGTATGTATGTTTATTTGCATGCACGACTGCATACATTTTATCTGTTGAATTGAATTTTCTTTTATTATTTATTTTTACAAATATCTACATACATATATGTTTCACTTGTTGTAATTGTTAATTAATATCATTGTAATTATTTGTAGCCGGAAAGCGCCGGTCAGATTGGCAATTGTTATTCACGACAGCTGCAAAATACATACATATATTCAATATACATACATACATAAATAATCGCACGAAAGCTAACATGCTAGTTAAGTTTCTATTTTGTATCTACAATGCATTCAATAAATGTAAAATCAATCAGTGAATTTTCAGCGCACCCACTGCAGTTGTCACTGGACCAATTTGGGGGTTTCCACCACCATACAGTTATGTGCAAAAAAGGGGCAAGGCATATCGACTAATTTTGTCTAGTCTTCTTTTGTTTGTTTTAAGTTTTATTTTTTTTTTTTTTTGGCAGTCTGGAAGAGAAGGTGGGACAATGTTGGTAAACAAATTATCAATGGAAATTTTTTGCTACTTGGTGCTTACACTTTATTGTATCAAAATTTAATGAACTATAAAACTGCACACTTCAAATTTGAAGTTTCAAAATTTTGTGAAATTTTATTGAATTTTGTTATAAGATGTCCCTATTTATTCACATGCATAACAATACGAGTGCATATACAGTTGTGTGCACGAAAATGGTAGCAAACTGTATTGACGACATTTTAAATTTTAATTTTTTATTTAATTTATATTAATTCAAAAAAATATATAGTTAATCCAATAACAAAAACCAGTCAGTTGAAAACTCGAACTTCCTAGAAAAATTAATAAAATAAAAAAAACAATTTTGTATTTCATTATTTAATTGTATATACTTTTTGAAAAAATATAATTAATTCAATAACAAAAACTATGTAAGTCGAAAACTCAAATTTTCAAGAAACGTTATTTAAAAAAGTCGCCCGATTTAAAAAAAAAAGTTGTTTTCAATATTTTTTTAAATTATTTTTTTTTTTTTGAAAATTTTGATTTTTGAAAATTTTGTAATTTTAGCATAATAAAGCGCAAGCTTCAAGTTTTCGATCCTTGATAATTTATTTTCGCTGACGATGTTACACCTTTTCTTCCATATAACGCTTGAATGAAATTTGCTTTTATATGGAAGAAAATTTTGAGCTCCGTCAGCAAAAAAAAAAAAAATCAAAAATCAATTAGAAAAAAATTGGAAGGATCCCGAAATCTTTTTAGAAATTCCATTTAAAACATTATAAATTTTTACGAATTTTTTTTTTAATTTTCAAAATTTTTTTCAACTTTTTAACGTCACGCATCGTTAGAATTGTAAAGTACGTACGTATTTTGTTCCACATGTCAGTATAGAAAAAAATATTATTTACTCTGCATTTTAACAATATTGGTAGTTTTTATAATATTCACAAAAAAATGTATGATATGTAAGTTAATTGACAAAAAACAGTAGATTTGTTAAAAAAATTACATAAATGATCCCATAGTAGATTTGTAGTCGACGTTGCAAATTTCAAATGAGATATTTTCTTAAGTCTTTTATCAAAACATAAATTTGCACGTATTTTTTGATTTTTTAAATTTTTTATGAAATGGATTTTCTTCAATGACAGTGCCGTTTTACGTAAAAGAATTTCCTTAAAGTAAAAGTTAGTTTTTTTTATTCTACTTTGCAATGCTATAGTATACAAATTTGTTTAAAAAATGTTTACCACCAAAAGTGCTGATACTTTATAAGTGTTAATAACTATTGATTTTCTCATATTTATGAAATTTGATCTTTCTTTTTTTCATCGCAATAAATTCTCCAAAGTCTTCCGAAAAACATATTAAAACATTATGATGGAATCAGAAGTAGATTTTGAGTTATAGAATTGGAAAGAAACTCATGCACGGTCCCCACACTCAGTCTTAGAAGAAGCGCCGACCAACGAGCGTCAACGATGTCGCAGTGAGGCATTTTCTTAGCGAGGCACTAGAAAGTTTGAAACCTTGACTTATCTGGTTTTTGTTGTAGAATTGTTTATATTTTTAAGGAAAATAATTAAACTAAAATAAAGAAACAGAAAAATGGTCAAAACTTCTCCATACATTTTACAACTATTTTCATGATCACAGGTGTACTTATAAATTTATGTACCGCATGAACTATTTTCATACATATTTAACTTTCAATAAACATACGATTGCGTAATTAAGCCACAAAGTTGTAACTGTAATTTTCATTTTGCTTTTACCCGCAAAAGTTCGAATTGTAGTTATTTGCCGTCGTTTCGTCGTTTCACTCGACCGCAACCATTTAATTGCCCACGAAAAGCACTGTTGTCATGACACAGCAACTACTAGCTGGAAAATTGGCAGTTCAATCAAAAAATTTTAGCATCAGTATAACAAAGATAATAGAAATTATACGCATATGGTATTTCTAAATAATTTAGTAACCTCCAACAAAGCGAAATATTCCAGGAAAGCGCATCTGCTAAAACTAGGAAGCTTAGGAAATACCAAAAAGCCATTTTCGTTTGAATATTAATGCACATTTTAGGCATTTTTATCACGAACGTTAAAACACTTACACACTCTTGCTGTTTATAAAGCCACAGCCAGTAAACAAACCTAAATTACACTAACAATGTCACTCCGATAATTCTTCGTAATCGAAAATGTCAATCAATTAGTTCGGACATTTTTGGAAGTATGAATGTGGTATTTATGAAAGTTTTAAAGCTCTGCAAGTATGATGACTAGGATTGCGATTTTGAACATCCTGCGCAGCGGTGTACAAAAGGGAATAAAACAATTTTTTTATATCTCTTTAGATCTTCTGTTTTAATTATTACATGTAACTAATACATTTATTGAAATCGCTGTTGAAATATGGACTGAATATCTGATGCAGCACCGTAACTCTATTTCTATTTTAAGAATTTTAAGATTTTAATTTTTAAAGAAAGATAAAGGCAAAAGGTGCGATTTTTCATTAAAAATCTAGGAACTTCATAATGTTACCTTTTTGGATATGAATATTATAGTATTTTGAATATTACAATGCGTTAATGATAACTATATACTTTTGTTTATTGAACTGAAAGTTTACTATTATTATTATTATTATTATTATTATTATTATTATTATTATTATTATTACTATTATTATTATTATTATTATTATTATTATTACTATTATTATTATTATTATTATTATTATTATTATTATTATTATTATTATTGTTATTATTATTATTATTATTATTATTATTATCATTAAAAATGACCCAAATTATAAATTATGGCAATGAAATCGACAGGTTTTAAGCAGGAACCAAAAATAATTGTTATTTTGTTTTTTCGGATCAAAATATAATTTTATGTATTTGTTCAAAACGAAATTCAAATATATCGATCCAGTCCTTATGCCTTATTATATGCAAATACTTATACCTTATTTTTATTTAGAAATTTTTTTCTTTTATATGGGTTTATTTGCAAAAAGGGCTAAAAAATACGAGGCCCCATAAAGGTTATAATTTTTGTAGAAAAAAAATCATGATTTAATGTTATCGATATTTTTAATGCGTTTTGTTTTTGTCGATAAAATTGTATCGATGTTTTGTGATTTTTATTTTTCCGATCAAAAGTTATCGTTATGCCTAGATTTAAATTTTTCCGATAATATTCAATCGATATTTTGTGATTTTTATTTATTTCGATCGCAAAACATAAATCGTGTTATTTGTGTTTTTGCTATTATTGTCATCGCCGACAAATTTTTTCACGTTTCTTATGATCGAAATATGATATATTTAAGAATAACGATGATTTTTGATCGGAACACTCAAACTCACACTATATCGATGAAATATGATCGGAAAAATTTAAATTGAAGCATAACGATTACTTGCGATCGAAAAAATAATAATCGCAATATGTCGATCTAATCATCATTTTTTTTAATAAAGATTTTAACCTTACGAGCCTTGCTTCTAAAGGAAGATAGTTTTATTCCGGCTGTAGCTGATTTTTTTTAAATTATTTAATTCTACTAAATTTTGCAAAAAGCTTGATGCCATCGTCAGCCAATTTTTTTTTTGCTTTATTACGATTGAAAGATTTTAAATCTGCGAATAACGACTATTTTTGAAAGCAAATCTCAAGGTCACAATGTATCGATCAAATGCGATTGAAAAAATTGTAAATCTAAGAATAACCATTATTTTTGATCGAAATATAATAATCGTAAAATATCGATAAAGTTATGATTTTTTTTGATAAAAATTTTAGTCGTTACGGGCCGTGCTTCTAAATGAAGATAGTTCTATTCCAGCCATATTCGGTTTGTTTTTCTTTTGTTTAGTTTTACTAAATTCTGCAAAAGTTTGAGGTTCAAGTTTTTTTGTAGTATAAATCGTTTTCGTTGTGGAATGACCTAGATTTTTATTTAAAAAAAATTAAAATTTTATAAGGAATAAGTAGAGCATTAAAACTTAGCAAAAAGTCACTATGTTATAGTTATTATATTGAAATATGGAGTGTTGATAATCCACAAGCCATTATTGAGACGCCATTACATCCTGAAAAAGTCATTGTGCTCTATGAGTTGGGGGGATAATTGGTCCATATTTCTTCAAACATTAAATGTTACAGTTCGTGCCTGAATTGAAGGATGTTGATGTGGACGACCTTTGGTTAAAACAAGACGAGATGCCATATAACCGACGAAACAATAAATTTTTTGAAGAAGACTTTTTGTGAGCGCATTAGCTCGCGTCGTGGGTCTGTGGCGGGGCCTCCAAGATCGTGTGATTTAACACCGTTGGGTTATGGGACTAGTCTATGCAGATAAGCCAGAGACGATTGACACCTTGGCAGACCTGTTATTGCAAACATACGGCCCCAATTGCCACCTCTCGCTTGGAATTTATTCGAGCCAGACGCGGCGGCCACTTGCCCGTAATCATTTTTAGGACATAATGGCAAGCCCATATCTTTATAATAGAGCTAAATTCTTGGTCATGGAATTAAAATATAAGCGCTTAATTTCCTCTTGAAAACCACACGTCTGAAAAAACCGCCCTTCACATCCATCAATTAGTGAACCAACAACATGACTCTCACCACAAATTTTAGACAGTAGCACATCGAGGTATAAGATGAAGGCGCCAAATTATTAAAAAAAAAAATATCGTATGATTTAAAAATTGGAGAAATAACCATCACTCCCCAATTGAACGAATGTTAGACTAACGCCATATATTCTCAAACTAAATACAACTTCGAACACACATCGCCTTTTATGCATCACACCTTTGGTACCTCGCTTTCCAACCATTAGAATAATTTACAACTTTTACCCTTTCGCGTATAAGAGAAATT
Organism: Anomoia purmunda; assembly: GCA_951828415.1. Classification (NCBI taxonomy): domain Eukaryota; kingdom Metazoa; phylum Arthropoda; class Insecta; order Diptera; family Tephritidae; genus Anomoia; species Anomoia purmunda. Next base: position 26,003,055 of record OX639993.1, read on the forward strand.
TGTCCAGCGTATATAAATTTAGATTTTGTCGAAACTTTGATACTTCTCTTCATGTTTCATAATAAATTTGCTTATATCAATATATCAATATTAACCTATCTATATATTTGAGTATGTCTCTATTTCTGTGCGCACATAAATTCCCGCAATTATGCTGCCACCGCGCAATTTATTGACATGTGGCAAAAACGAATTAAAAGCAAACAAAAACTTGCGGTAATTAAATAGTAAACACAAAAGGCATCATTAATTTGAATTGATAATTGGAATTGAAATTGAAATTGAAATTGTTATTGAAATTGGTCACATCTACCCAATCAGCTTGGCGGCATATGTATCTCTTATCTTAGTCGTGTCATCACAGCGTCCGCAGCCGCACGGCCACAGCCACAGCCACAGCCACCCCCAATGTTGTTGCAAAGTGGGCGGCAAAAAATGCAAAGATTCAAATGGTCGCGGCACAACAAAGGAAATGTGTGACAAAACAAATAATGCTAGTGTTTATGATCATATTTTGTGCAATTAATAAAATTAATTTTATGGTTGAATGTACGACGTTTGTTGTCAAAAAATTGTCATATTTTATGACTAATATTAAATTGACTTTTTGTACATTGTAAGTATGCGTGTGCCTGGCGGTAAATGAGATTAAAATTTTCCTTAGCTGACACATCAAATAATTTTCTGGCAGATTAAGTGAAATAAAAATGTTTACACTTTCAAGCTTTTTCCTTAATTGGAAAAATAACTGAAAATGGTAATCTGCGAAATAGCTATAATTTCTACCACTCCTGACTGTTGTTGTCTCTTTTTCCCAATATACTTTTCCTTATACACTGGCCTTGAGCTCACAAATTAATATTATCGTTGAAAATGCTAAAGTTTTCCAGCTTTTTCCTTAAATGGGGAAAATTATTCAAAAACGTTGAATTAGAGGGAAATAAGTATGAATTATGAGGATTCCGAAAATGTTAAAAACCGTATATTTAAACTTGATATATGTATATTGGAACGATCTTCCATCATCCCTTGCCAAATTTTGTTTGTATACAACCCGTTCCAATATACTTTCGGTTTAATTAAAAAAATGTGTAGCGTGTGGCGATTGATTCAAATCCATATCTTCTCTGTAAAAATTTTATATTGTTTGATGTCTTGTAGCAGAAAAATCAGGTCATTATTATTATTTACTATTTATTTATTGTAAAAGGATAATAAAATTATACCTTAACAATCTATAGATCAGCTTTAGCGACTAAGGCCATCAGCTTCATAAATTACTAAGTAAAATATTCAGTGAAAGAATAATTCTCCGAAAATATCAAACATCAAAATAGATGTTTAGCTTACAGATAAATTTTATAAATTCATTTATGTTGGCATGTGTTACATTTGTTAACAGTTTTTTTTTTTTGAAGTTTCTTAATTCTAGGCGAATATGTTCCAGTGAGAAGCAGTTTTCAACTAAATGTTGAATTGTCAGATTCTCGACGTTGCAATATGGTCAGACGAGCGGTTGGGTGTTTTCCAAAATGTGTTTGTATGTAAGTCCGGTGTGGCCAAGCCGAAAGCGAGTATATATTAGAGTTATCGTTGTGGGAAGTATACATGGCAGGCGATTAGGGTTTATCATTTTGTAATAATGCGAATACCCCGCCTAGCACTCGTTTTCTGATTCCCGATAGCACTTATTCGCTAGATTCTTGATATCGTTTTTATTAATGGAATTTATGAGTTTTAAGGGAGATCTGGTCGCCAGTTTGGCTTCAGAATCAGCTAGAGTATTCCCATTTATACCGATGTGGCTGAGTACCCACAAAAGTTTTATTTTTTAACATTAGATACTATATTCATCGGATTTGCTCTTAACGCACGTCGAAATGATATACTCATTTTCTTTTCTACGCTCTCAGACTCTCATTTGTTTCCGGAGCAACTTCTCACGCTCAGTTTGCTCAGTCGGTAGCAATAGCTTATTGGTGGTGTTTAATTTTTTGGGGTGAGTTTTTTTGAATCTGAGTTATGATCATAACGTACGTCGAAATGACGTAGCGATATCTTTTCAATGACATTTTGGTTTTTCATATATTTTTTATTAGCACTTTTGTGATTCAGTTTATTAGATCAGTGACTTATTTTTAGTTTTCTAGTTTTAATTTATCAAGAACAATAACATCTTCGTTTGGATTAGGCGATGATCAAAGGAAAACTGGAAAACTAGGTAAGATAATATGCTGTTATCAAACTTAAGGCAGCGTCGATGCATTGGATCAAACGTGGTCGGTGATGTCTTGTTCGTGAAAAACGAATAGATGGCCGATGGCATGTTAAATATATCAAAACACGATAAGGTAAGGAATATATAAAGGTACGTTTAACATCGTTAACAGCACCATAAATGAGAAAAAGACTTCAAATACCTTTATTGTCAAGAACCTTACGGAGCATCAGGCAGTTCCTGAACAAAAAAAAATATGTGGGTTCGGTTACTCAAAAATTAGGCGCATGTCAAAAAAGTATGTGTCATGTGTAAATCACATCTGTATGGAAAATACCAAAAGAAAGTTTGCACCACATGCGCATAGTAATCTTGCTTAATTTTTTTTTTTTGTTTTTAAATATTAACGAAAATATTCTTATATAAACAAAACCAAAAAACTTTTGTTAACTTAGATTTAAGAACCAAATTTGTGCTTTTATGTGAAGACTGTCTAGTTTTTGTTACTTTTTGTCAAACAAAATGTATTGTATGTATTGAGCTCGTATTTACTTTAGATTTATGTTCATATGTACCTTGTAAGAAAAGAAAATTAATGAAATAAATGATCACAGTTAAAAAACTAATAACTTTTATATTTTTGGCATCCATAAAAACCATTAGAAAAGATACATCATAATGACGTAACGTTATCTTTCCAGGGGTATAAAATTTACTGAGCAAACCTTTAATAAGGTTTTTTAAAAAAGCAGCTTTCTCTCTCCCACCTGACAAAACTGCTTCTTGATCTGAAAACTGGGTTGCCTTCTTCGAAGAATTTTTCGTATATTTAAGTTCTTGAAACAAAACCGAAAGAGGGCAACAACAACAGCAGAATATCGCGCGTTAAGCTTTTCACTAAAAACAAGCAGTGAAATGGAAATTCACGGAAGCACATAGATTTTGGGAAAACTGTTTTCATACAATAAAACATCACACTCGATTTAGTCCCGCCGGCTCTTATATTTAAACGCAAACTAGTTTTTCAGTTTTTGACTAGGATTAGGTAAGTAGAAGCTAAGAGTATGAAATTCCACACCCGTTACACTTATCATAATTAGAAAGTGGCCAGCTGAAAATCATTATAGCCTCCAGACAACTGGTTTTTCAGATATGTGATTTTTTAAAAAACTCCTTCACAACTAAAATCGTAAAATTTTTGTGAGCTATTTACTTTTCAATCATAAAAGGTCCACTAAGAAATGATTCAAAATCGGTACATTATAAAATATAGTATCCATATCACTGATTGTTTAGGTAAAACTATTTACTTTATGGTAATTTTTTTTTATATGAGGAAAAAATGGTATTCTGAAATTTAATATTTTTACGCAATCACAGTAATACAGTAAATTAAAGTTTTTTATTAGTTTTTAATTACTTTCTTAAAATACTAAGGTCTACATCCAGTTCCCTACTCCCAAAACACAACTCTAGCTTGCGAAGCATCAGAATTTAGCTGCCGATATTTAAAGAACCTTGTATGATGGAATTATGGCTTATAGGATTAGATTTGTCTGGTGATATGGTTTTGGAAAATGATTTACAATAATAAGAAACCCCTAAAACTATGCCGCTCCAATTTGATCGCCTGGGACAAGTAGGACCCAGTAGATGAGGCAGCCGAGTACCCAGAACACAGCACCCCGGACAGCAACGGGATGCCTTCTGATATCACTAGTCGAACATCTATAACACATGAGGCTTCAATACTCCCAGTGAGGGAGCATAACTTTATGCACACCAAGCAATGCCTCGTTGGTTGCCACCGTAGTGCCCACCCGAACGGGTATCTACTTGACGAAGATCCGCCTCCGAGACACATCTGAGCGCATCTTCTTGATATGTCCAACGAGATCCAGTCAACGAGATCCAGTCTTAAACAACATTCACCGAGAGACTATTACCACCTTCGTCAACTCTCGCCCTGTGAATGCCGTCCTCTGGGTCAAACCACCACCCATAGCAGAGGAGGAGCTCCAACTGCCTCGTGAATCCCACGTCACTCTGGCTCAACTACGATCTGGATATTGGTCTGGACATGGCCTGAGTGGTTTTGCATTCCGATCGCCATGTGAAACCCCAACCATGTCAGCTACAATAACCGCCTGCGTTAACGAGGTATATCTGTCGTTGTACACCAAATTAAGTATCGGCTTTTATTAAATATCACGCGAACAGCATGCGGCCAATTTCTGCATGCACATCATTAAAACTGTCAACTGTAATAAATTTTCCGGCTGCCAATAAAAGCAGCAGGCAATCAATCAAAGAGTAATCGACCATTCGACCGCTGCGGCACTTCAATATTTCATTTATGAGCTCTATTATAACAACACGCCTCGGTTGAGTTGAAATTATTTCTTTTTAATTTCATTTTTAATAAATTTTTACTTTTATCTCAATTGGCTGGTAGTTTGTGGGATGCATGTATATATTTATATATATATACATATATATGTATATGTATATCTGGTATACACGCATGGATAGGCACTAGTCTGTACTTACATATATATAGAAAATATCTCTACATAACCGCACCGATTTTTCGCGAACAGCAAAAAGCAAACAAATTTATACAGACAATTATGAGTGACATGTTTTTCGTTTTTTGTTTTTTATTGCTTGATTTTAATATCTTCGTCTGCATTGCCAACAGTCTACCAATAGCAAAATAAAGCACACACATTTTAATTGCAAACACATATGGCTGCGGACGGACGTAAGATTATTTTTATATGATTACATTGCAGTAGTTCACCATTAGCTGTATTATTTTATGTAGACAAAAATGACTCATTTGTTGTCATTTGCCTAGCCATTTCCCCACAAAATCTGCACTGCAATCGCATTGTTTGACAGCAGCTTGCCGCTCCTCTGCAGCCAATGCCAAGGCGGAACCTCGAACTTGTACGCGCTGAGTTGGTTGCCTCCATGTAGGCGATTAGATGAAATATACCCTGCAGTAGAGCAGTAGAAGTACTGCCACAGTTTGTTTGGCAGCTGAACTACTTCGTCTTCAGTCTTTTCCGTGTATGGTAGATTAGACGGCAGTCCCTATTGGTGCTCACTTAGTCACATGGCTCTTTGTGATACCACAGGCGGAAATAAGTTACCCATATTCCTTGAAAACTACTTTGTATTTGGAAGGAACTCCATCATCCATCCACTAATCTCAATTGACTTTAGATTATCCAGCTCACTAAGGAAATAACTACCTATAGCTTCGGCTCTCCTTCTAGCTAGCGTGGGACAGCGGCAAAGTAGCTGATTTATGGTATTCTTCGATAGCTCGTTTAGCAGTCATTCCAGCTCCCTTGGGCGGATCGGCTTCTCCTAATCGCATCCAGTATTCACTCCTCGATTTCGGGCAGTTGGGTCATGAATTTAGTGTTTTTGGGCCAGTCACCGTAGGGAGTTCAGTGAATTTGAACATTTGACCATTATTGAGCTGTACCCTTTTTAAGTTAAACACGATTTTCTAAAGGCCAGAGTTCCATGTAACTTTCTTAGCATATAGGTAAGTCAACCAGGAGTAGCGCTCTAAGCGTCCTGATGTCGTCGTTTTCCTAGCTTAGGAGAGGCTAATCGCTGAACTCTACTTATTTTCTTAATATTTACTTTTTTACCTATTCTTGTCCATCGCCTTGTAGGCGTGTTGAGCGTCGGAGAGTTTCGGCCCAACTTTATCTATTATGTAGGTGTCGATCATGCGCTCCAATATCTGCAAAAGATAGGACGAGATACTAATTGATCGAAAATCAGTGGACGTGGTCTGGAAAGATATTTTCGCGGTAATATAGTTAAGGTTAAGTTTATGTCAATAGGTATAATACCGTCGAGCTCTGGCGATCTTTATAATAAGAAAATCACAAAGCTTCTTCTCCGTAACGTGTGAGCCGTCCACATCCCTAGAATACGAACTTTCAAGCAAGGGAATTTGTATGAGAAGTTCCACAGTTTTCTGACTACTTGTCGTTCAATTGTTATCCTACTTGATTAGATAGCTAGGCGCAGAGAACGATACTGCACTCTTCGTAAAGGCCTTGCCTCGGAGTTGCTCTCTATCGAGGGACAAAAGGTTTCCCATAAGGATCATTTTGCTGCTCCAACTGCGTATTTGAATCTACGTTGACAGTCCTCTTACTCTCTTCAACAGTCTGATGAAAAATCTTGGTTAAGTTTTATCATACCTTACCTTTCGGGAATATGCGTTGTCTTGAGACTATCTAGGCAGTCGTAGTGTATTTTTCAATATTTTTGATATGCATAAGGGTCAAGGATGTCTTCAAGATTATCTTTTCCATGTAGGTAACTGTTAATTTTCACACGGCGATGCGCAACGAAATATCAATTGTCAGATACAACAGCATCATACCAGTTGACAAGCTAGTAAGCAAGATACCATGGAATGAACTAGTTCGAACTTGTACCTAGGCGAAGCCATCCCAGTAACCGGTAGGACAGTACATTGGCAAGGTCGTTTAAAAACCCCGCGTAGCTTCTCAGTCACGACTCGAACGAGCGTCGTAAATGGCGGTCATCAAACGACACCACGGGTGCCATATTCGAAGAGAGTTGCGTTCGCATTTTGGCTTTTGCAATTCCTCCAATACGCTGGCAGTTGGCCTTGATACGCCATTGCTTTCGAACTGGTATGACAACAGTCATTAAATACCACTTCATAAACTACTAGAATATTTGTTGTCTAGTTTGATTTTTCACTGCAGGGTATCTGTGTACGTAAATATACGAGTATTTACAATGCAAGTGCGCAGACAATGACACTAACAGTTGGCAATTACAATCGGCAATGTCAGCAACAGCAGTAGCAGCAATGGCAGTGGCATGCAGCCAACGCATTTTCTCTCTTCGCCAACGATGTGAACTGGGCTATAAACTTTTGGTGGCTGTTGCAGTTGTTTGGCTGTCGGCTGATATGACTGGCTGCTTAGCATGGTCTGTCACGTTGCATGGCACAATTCTAATTGTATTCTAACACATTTTCGACAGCCCGTTCATTTGAGAGGGAAATAAAAATTGTATATATATATTTATATATGTATGTATAGTATATGTAAAATAGTAGGAGAAATTAGTAAAAATTGTAGTAGTAATTAGTAATAGTATTAGATAAAATAGTAGTTAAGACTTGTAACAATAATAGTAGCATTCGTTACTATATGAAGCAGAAATTTGTAAAAATTGTAGTAGAAATTAGTACTAGCGTTACGAAAGAGAGGAGTGGAAATTAGTAGACATAGTAACTGTATTTGGTAGCATAACTTGCAAAAATAGTAGTAGAAATTAGTAAAAAAAAAAAAAAAATTGAAGTGACAAATAGTAGTAGTATTTGCAAAAAAGTAGTAGTAGAAATGAGTAAAAATATTAGTAGCAACTGTTAAAAGTAGCATTATCAAAAATAGTGGTATATATTAGTAAAAATAGTAGCAGAAATCAGTCAAAATATTGGTAGTAATTAAAGAAGCATTCGTAAAAATAGTAGTAATAATTGTAGTGTCCTCTTTCATTCTGATTTAATTGTAATTTTTTATTTATCTTTATAGTGTTATTTCATCCATCGTCGTTCGTATCTGTTTGCGTTTTCTTACTAAATATATGTCTTGGTCAGATATTGCGAATAAAACATATTTTTAATATATTGACCAATGGGAATTATTCACAGTCTCCAGAATATATGTAAGGCCTCTATTCACTTTATTGCATGACTGATGGCAAACTCTTTTTTTTTACTGAATACAGCGAAGCTGGCCTCCAATGATATCTCAATATTCAAATTTTATGGAGTAGTAAGTGAGATTGGAGCGATGACGCAAAATGTTCCATAAAAAATGTACAGCGAATGACATAGCGATAGCAAAGTCACATAATCACAAGTTTCTAGACAAAGTTCATCAAATTTTACTTTTAATTAAAATTTGGGTATTTAATCCATCTTGATTCCAAGTAGCGAATGTATACAGGTTGGTCGATATACGTAAGTGATTGCGTTTTAAAATTTAACAAAAAAATTTGTTTTCGGTACATTCTTGAAAGACCAAACATGTCCGTAATTTATGAAATACGACGTGATTAATGTGGCTGCTTGGGCTTTCCATGACCTGGGTGACGTGTTAAGGCTCTACCTCACGAATGGCTTGATATTCGAATTAAGGACGAGAATCGTCATTAGATTTTGTTCGCATAACATCGGTTCTTAACGGTACCCCTCAAAAAGTCTTATTTCGCAGAACTTTAAGCAAAAAATTACTTTTCAATCGTTATTTCTTGAGTTTTATTTTTTGCTCATAAATTAATCATAATTTTTTAGTTTCATCTTTTGCTTGATTTGTGTGAAACCCCTCTACAATTTTAGTTTTATTTTCTGAGCGTTAAATAAAACTCAAAAAATAAAAATCAGTGTCGCTACATGTAGTTCTTGTAACAAGGAGTATGTTGCTTTAATCCTTGTACTCGTTGCTCATCTCTTTTCGCATGATTTTTTGAATTGAAATCTGGACAGTAATAGTTATTTGCGATTCCTGGTTAACATTTATTTAATTCAATGGAACCATAATATACTATACGATAAATGTAAACTAATACAAAAATTAATAATGTGAATAACAAAAAATTTTGTAAATCCCTTTTACTGAGTAATTCTAATATAAATAAAGCCATATCAATGCGTCAATTCGAAAAATATATTGCTAATATCAGAGCAAAAGATATACTTCATATTGAATTTTACGGCAAGTGCTTCAATTCGAGTATCAAAATTCATTCTCGATTTCTCATTAATCCAAAAATTATTTGCATTTGGAATATGTTCGCGTTTAAAATGGCTTAATATTTGTACAAATCTTTTCTCAATTTCTGCGTATTGATTTTATCATGGTATAATTTTTTTTGGATTTAAATATATGTTCAGTATTTTTGTTTTTAAAACCATTTTTATCTCGATACTTATTTTTTGAGTTACGGTCAGCTGCAGATTAAAGTATTGAAATCATGAATTTTTAGCAAAATTTTAGTTTACTCCCATACGATTGATACACTCGATGAATTATGATAAATAATTACTGATGCATTTCAAGAGATTCCTCAAAATATTTACTCGAAGCATTGAAGCTTGTATTTTTGTAACTGTTGGTCATTTCGAGCAACTAATTTGAATAGTAAAAATTTAAAAGTCTGAAACAAAATACGTTTTTAAATTTATTGGTATAGAAATTGAATTTTCGAATCAGCTGTTCTATTGGTGTGTTGAAATGTATCACTATTTGTAAACAATTGAGAGTTTTTTTCAATATTTTTCAACTGTTTTGTCAATAAAAGAAGGAAGTAAGATAAATATAATATTGGGAAATCCTGACTTTTTATCAAATGTCAGAATACGAAATGAGAGTCAAAGGATCCGAAAAGAAATGGCAAATCAATCATTCCATGAATTATTCATTTATTTTTTACGCTATACACAATATTTGTTTTTGACATAGTTCATAAAAATAATAGCAAAATTTATTGACAAGTTTTTACCAAAAGTAAAAGATGTATCTATAACGTTAAATAATGTCCAAACTTTCTAGAAAATTTATAAATGTTTAAACTTACAAAAGAATTGTCATCAAAACTTAAAAATTTTATGTATGCAATTTTGCAGCTCATTCAATTTAACCTTAATAAAGAGCACATTTTGTTTCCAATAAGAAAACCTAGTACAAACTCGAATTCTGCGACAACCAAAACCGATACAAATTTGTTTAAAACATGAAAATCAATACGTACGGATTGTGTGACACCCATCTGAAAAAGTTGCCAGATTGAAATCTGGCATCGAGAAAATCAGAATCTAAGACAGGAACGACTGACTGTGCTACATTTAAAACAAATCTCGGTTTTATTAAAACTTACACTGAAAAAAGGACCATAGAAAAATGTGTCTTTATTTAATTTGACTAACAAAATGACATATTGAGTAAAGGTCTCTTCAAAATGAATAAAAATTTGCATAGAATGAAATCTGTTTTTCCAAAATTAGTAAAGATTTATTTAACACAAATTCGTTTTCATTTTTCTTTTTTTCGATAGCGGTTTTCTTCAGTCCAACTTGTTTGAGTGTAGGAAGACCAAATGAATATAAACATGGGAAATGGAAAATAGAAAATGATATTATGAAAAGGTAGAAAACTAGGATTACTTATAGGTTAAGTTAGGTTAGAATGGCTGGAGAGAGAGATACCGCTGCTGCACTTAGGCGAATAGTTGGTCCATTGTGATGCCATATGCAAACTGCGTTCAGATGTTGCGTCGAAAATACAAAATCAAACCAATTCGTTAACGTAATGAACATTGTGATTGCTCTTATTTTTATTTCCGATATCCCCGCGGGGTAAGTAAGGACGTGCGCCTTTTGTTATAAGAGTGCCACACAAAGAAGGTTTCTGCAACTTTCGTTTGCCGCTTGCATGATGCTGTTCCTGTTCCTAGCACATAGCTTAAAATTGGCTATTGATATATGTAGCTACTTTGTCCTTCCCCGATCGTAGCATTCTTCGTCAGCTCGTTGGCCTTACTGTTACCCCCAATGTCACGGTGTTTAGGCACACATATGAGTGGTATTCTATAATGCTGAGTCATCTCGTTTAAAATCTACGGCATTCAGTTAAAGACTTAGTGTTGTTCATGCATGAATTTAGGGCTTTGAGGGCCGCTTGATTGTCAGAGAATATGGATACCTCTATTTTCTCCTTGAGTCTTTTGACTAGGTGCCGATTAGTTCGTAGTGAAATTGTTTGATGGTACTCGTTTGCAATAGTCAGGGCTAGCAGATATGTATAGGTAGGCGTACCAATGTTTCTAAGATTTTCGAGTGACCGAATGTGCCATGAGTCCAGGAGTCCAGGAGTCTGTATTTATTATTATTTATAGTATATGTATAAACAAATTTATATTGCGCTAAGTCTTCATTTATTTGCTTTAAAGCAGGGACTGCAACGATTACAATTTGTATTTAAAAAATCATAGTTTCATCGTTCACTTGGGATTTCTTATCTTTGATCAAAAATAATCATATTTTTAGATTTGAAATTTTTCGATCATAATAAATTTGTCGCCGACTCCAATAGCACAAAATATCGATCAAACGTGATCGGAAAATTTTAAATCCGAGTATAACGATTATTTTAGATTAGAAAAATAAAAATCACAAAATAACAATCAAATTTGAACGAAAAAACTAAAATTAGAAAACAGCAATCAAATTTGATTGAAAAAATAAAAATAAATAAATGATATAAAACAAAAAATCTTCTAAAAAAATTAGGTCAGATTTGCGTGGCAAAAGGATTAGATAGATATATGGGGATATTGTTCTGAACGAATTCTTCTCAATGATTTTTTTTATCCGAAAAAACTAAAATAACGATTATTTTCGGTCCCTGATTTAAATTCAACTTTATAACCTACAAAAAATAAAACCTTAATTTTTTCTAAAAATGTACAAATCGATTTATGTTAGTACTTCATAGAAAGCTTCATTTGCAGTGCATTTCATTTGGTCGTTGGTCTTAGGGAGATCTAACCCGACTCAATGAGTGAAAGTGAAACAATCCTCTCTTAGAAACAACGATGTTGTTATTGTATCAGCATCACTGGAATTTATGCATATGAGTATTCTCATTACAATGTACTAGAAACAATGAAAATAGAGAAGTATTCATAGGAGAAAATAATCATCCACATCATTGCTGTTAAAGAATTTCCTACTTTCAATTGTGCACTACACAATAAAAATCAATATTTGATTGAAAATTATTGACAAATGCGCAGACCAATTTAAACAAATGGATTCTTAATTTTAATTGAAGTAAGAAAATTGAATTGGTGGCAACCGTGGTGTTCAAAACTAATGAAAACAAACAGAAATAAAACGGAAGGTTTTTATTATTTTTCCTACATCCTCCGCTGTAGCGCTGCCTATGTAAATTAACACAACAAAGCCACTTATTTTGCTCAATTAAAAATTTTAGAATCTTTCAACGCAGAAATTGATTTATTGAATCTTTAATTTGAAAAGTGTGTGCAAAGTTACAGATCGATCACTTGAATTTGATATATGCTTTGCCTTTGGACGATTTGTAGATCACCGAAAACAAGCCAATCTACAAACTGAGCAAATAAATCATTTATTTTTATTAAGTATTAAAAATCATTTGAAGGTCACGCCGATTGGGCATATATTTTCCAAATTAATCATATCCAAAGAAAATCCTAATTTACAAATCACTTATCGTATGATTCTTGTAAGCGACCTTGATTCTATAAAATAATTATGTTCTTATTGTCTATTTCCTCTGTGCTTTCAAACTTTACGAGTTGCTGACAACAATGCCCAATAATATAACATTAACTATTGTCAGCAATTGAAAGACTCGGCTGCGCTCTGAAAGTGGCAACAATCAACACCAAGACCTAGTAAATCGAACCAATCAATAGAAATTGAACAGAATTAATTGAATAGTAGGGAAATTCAAATAAATAAAAAACAGAACGCATGTATGCGCAATAGGGTGAACTGAATTTTTATTCCTAATACCAAAAATTTGGTTAATTATGCTATAAAAAAAAAAAATATGCGAAGGTTAAAAATTTTCGGTCAATATCTTAGGTTCGCCCAACTCAATCAAAATTCAAAGTGTTCACAAATGATGCCTTACCTCGATCGCCAAATTTAATTATCAACAAAAAATATACCAAAGTATACCAAATTATGTAGGAGTAATAGTTGAAGGCTAATTGCGATTTTAATACAAAAAAATTATATAAAATTTTTTGGAAGGTAAAAAGCCATCAATAAACTTTGAATACTAGTTATATTAGCGTTTAAAGTCCACAACCAAAAAATCTCAATTTTTCATCACTTTTACCTTTGATTTATTTGGACGAGCGATTTTCAACTTTCGCACGTATTTTTTCCATACCATAATGAATGAAATTAAAAAAAAAAAATTTAAAACGTATTTCGGGCCCACCCTAATGCACAAGTATATGAAAAAATCATATCATATGCAAACATAATGACGAGGTCCAATGGTAAAAGTAGGTATGTAGTAATGTCTAACAATTTGCTACATGCGCCCATGGTGTATGGAGATCGACTGATGCCGTTGGGGCTGCGATATTTAAATTCTGCTAATAAAATTTCTCCAGAATACCAAAAGATTGTAGTTACGAATATTTTCCTGAGATTTAGACGCCTGTGCTTTATTTGGTCGCGTTGAGCTCAGACGGCACCCTCCATCGATTTTTTTTTGTTTGACAAAGAATTATGTCATAGGACAATGGTTTCATAGCTGGTAAGAATTGAGTTCGAAACTTCTTTCTATCAGCCATCTCAAAGAGTTGTAATGCTGAGCACAGCTCGTGAAATTTTTTGGACCCAAATGTTGAAAAACAGATTCCAAGCGGATAGATAACTCTTTAGTTTCAAGCTGTCTGTCTTCCCGCGCTGTCACCTCCACAAATTAGCTATTTGAATTTATAATAATCGTGGATGGTCGATCTGGGTAAGGATTAATCATCAACTAACTCGCTGGGTAAGCGCATAAATTTTCATTGAGCAATATTATCTGAAGGTATCCTTTCGCTCAACGAACCATGCTAGCATTTTCCAAGCCCAAATTTTTGCCATTAAGGAGGATAAACAGACTTCTAGCTCGGTTAAATCTCAGCTAGTGCTTGATTGTAGGACACAGTTGGCATTGATTTCTCATCGATACGAGATTACCCTAATATGGGTCCCGAATCTTGGGCAAATTTACGGCAATGAGACAGCGGATGAGCTACGGAAGTGCGGGTTTGCAATTAATGTCGTCCACACGATTGACATGGGCACCTCGTTTGGGGAGATCAAGAGCAAAATTGCGACAATTTAATATTCGAATCCAAAACAAAAGTAGAATCGCACATAATTGCTTAGGATTATCCGGATTAGGAATAAGAAAAGAAAATACACATACACACTCAGAAAAAAGTATTTCCTTGAAGCAATAAATCAATTTCCTTTTTTTTAAGAGGTAGTGCTTTTTCCTTAATAATAGGAAAAAACATTTTGTCATGAATTTGATGAAGCAAATTAACTTAATATTAGTTAAAATTTCCTTTAATAATTTTGCATTTTTCCAGGCATACAAATAGAAAACAAAAATTGTAGAATTCTCCTGGCAAATTATTAGGAAATGTGTTTTCCTCAAGCTCATTTTAAGACAACCATGTCTTTGGAGCCATATCAAGGAAATTTTTTCTTTGAATAAGTTATTTTTTCTTAGCGCAAAGGAATATTTTTTCTACAGGAGTCTATGCCAAAAGGATCGTCTTACCCTTCAGAGATTCTGCCGCAGCTATGAGGACCCGAGCTCAAAGGGGGCAGACGACCATTTCCTGTTCCGAATGCCCTGCAGAATATTTCAGAGTGCAGCCAACACTCTCGGTACGACATATTAAAATTAAGTAAAGCCACACGAGCTTTGGAATCAACATAAAAAGCTTGATTGATGTATAAAACCAGGTTGGCAATGCACTTAAGCCAACCATCCAAACCGATTTTTTTATCCATTAGTTTACTGTGCAAAATGAAAAGGACGGACGTCAAAAATTTATTACTAGCTTACTATCACTAGTTTACATGAAAAAAGTACTTAATTAAAAAAGTGTTTTTATACTAATTTTGGGTAGCTAAATACGAAAATGCATTGCATTTAATTTTCTTAAGAAGCCTTTTCCAGATATACTCGTAGGCAAAACTCTGTTTTCGAGGTCCTTTTGCAGTTATTGCCAAAAAAAAAACTCCAGAACAGCAAATGAACCTAACCTTTTATGAATATCGTTTTAAATGTACGTTCTTTCTCTTTACGCTAGTATATCTTTTGTGTAAATCAGAATAGTACTTTTTGAAATACAAAAAAAGGAGACAATTTTCGAGCTTTTTCGAAAATTGTTAATTTTTATTTATTTTTCCTATTCTAAAAAAAATAATTAAAAATATTTTGTTCAAAGAGAAATGCTCCTAAATTGAATAGAAAATTTAAAAGTTATTGCAAACTTAATAAAAACGCGCAATTTAAATTTTTCCTACATTCACAATTTCAGTTGAAAAACTGATAAAAACTTTTAATTTCACGGTGGCACCCAAATGTTTCCATCACGTCTAGATTTTGAGATGCAGGCGGCGAGTGGAAGTTTATGCACAGATTTGTCCCAACATATGTTGACTTTTTCTCAATGATTTCCAACACAGTTTTACGGATCGCAGTTCTACAAACAGATCTAAGTTTAGCAAAGAACTATGCAAATTTTTCTGTTTAAAATGTTTACATTCTTATAGATTTTCCAACTGTTAAAGTCAGTTTTATGCCAATAAAAAAGTCTAAAAACCTACAAAATGTTATATTTTTTCGAGATATTTTTGGATGTAACTTCTGAACCAGAAAAGCTAAAAACAGCTTAGAGATATTTTTATATTTCTGAGGTCGACCAAGCCAACACATCTACTTTTTATCCCGTCCGATATTTCTAATCCGTGAACCGAGCAGAGCCCTTGCAGCGCATTGATGTGATCCAGCAATGCAGGGCCTAATTGATTAAAATTTATTGTTCTCCAATTGTGTATTTAACCATTTTGGAGCTTCTTTTATTTTCTTTATCGTTTTCTGTGCATAAGTACATATGTAAGTATTTTGGAAATTAAATGACAGAAAACAAACAAAACTCATCACTACTTCCTATGCTAAGTGTTTTCAAGAATATAGTTGCCGGTGTGGAAGCTTCCCCATCGTGCGCTTGCCTTGAAAGTTCACCAACTGCATTGGGTGAATGGACGAAAAGATGACAACAAACGGGAATACTTAAATGCACAGCTACATGGCGGAAGTTTAAGGGCAATCACGTACTCATGTGCTCAAAGTGTAAGTAACAAAAATAAAACACTCTCCCACCCATTGGGGAATCAGCAATATGACCTCCGCCAATTCGTTTGTGTTGTTCCTCATTTCAATTACGTTGAGTGGCAGTCAGCTGTTCTATGGACGGATGAGAGTGGATTAGTGAATGTATGCAAAGTAATGCAAAGTCTTTCATTCAAAGCATTAAGATGTCATTCCCCTTGCAGATCAGATAGTATTAAAACTGATGCCGGAGTATTATCGGATATTATTTGGTCTGTATTTAGCACCAGCAGCGCGTGCAACGAGGTTTGCTCTATTCTTTTGGTTATGTTGCTTTTTTTTTTGATATACCATAGATGATAACCCGGCGCGCTTTGCCACACCTTATAAATACATTTTCTAAATTTGAATTAAATCTAACTTGATTTTAGGAAATTTATGGTATTGAGGAATTTGAGAGACGGCGAATCGAGCTTTATTCACATTTCTCAGCAAACAATCTGGAATCGCTTATTGTAGTAACGAGTTCGTTTCAGAAACGAATGTAGAATCGAAATAAAGTTGTAACCGCTTCCTCTTCCGCTTCCAAACGGCTTTAAGGCTCGACTAGCAGGAGACTTTGCATTCTACGTAATGAGTTAAGGAGGTGGAGGACAAATTGGATATGCGACTTTACATTCCCCGTAATGGGTTAAAGAAGCAAAAGACCAGCTAGGTATGCAACATTGCATTCTAAAGTAATGCCTTTGCATTTTGTATTTTGTCTTTTGCTTCCTTAACTCATTACGGGTATGAAGAGAATTAACAAATTTCACCGGTGTGTTGAAAAGATGAGAATGATGCAATTCGCAGGAAAGTTGATAAAAAGAGCTTTTGAGATCCCCTCAGTGATCGAATAGAAGATGTTGAAATGCTGGCTTGGCCTTACCAACAACTTGGCAACATCGCTGCCAGCGAGTTCGAAACAGAGTGGCTATTTTCGCACAAAGCAATGATGCATCCCTTAAAGTGCCCTAAAAAACAGTATTTAGAGAAATATCGCCTCCAGTGCTACCTATCGGTCCAGTTTTCTAATAAAATAGTTATATTTATGGGATTAATATATATTTTGAATTTGAATCAAATCGGACTGTAAGTATAGTTTTGAGAAAAATCACGACTCCAGCGCCATCTATCGGAACCTCTTTTTACCCTCGGCGCAATTGACACCAATTCAAAAGGCAAGAAATATAACAAAAAATGCAGAAAAGTGGTTTCAAATAGCGATCGCCTCTCGGCAGGCAATGGAAAACCTCCGAGCGAATTTCGGTCATGAAAAAACTTCCCACAAATATCATTTTCCGTTCGCAGTCGGCGTAAAACTGTAGGTCCCTCAATTTTTGTTGCCAGATCAAGATGCACACCACAAGTTGTAAAATCAGGGGCCGAAAATAATCGTTATTTAGATTTTTTCGGATCAAAAAATCAATGGCAATAATTCGTTCAAAACTCGAATATAGCGATCTAACCCTGACCGTACTTTTTTTTTTTAAAGTTTTTGTTTTAAATCATTATATAATCGTTATTTTGTGATTTTTATTTTTGCGATCAAAAATTATCGTTATTCTTGCATTTACAATTTTTTAATCATAACAAACGGAAACAAATTCGTCGGCGATGACAATATGTTTTATGATCAAAAAAAAATATCACAAATAATCGGTCGAATTTGTTCGAAAAATTTTAAATCAAATAATAACGATTATTTTTGGTCGAAAAAATTACATGTTCAGCGGCAAGTATTTTACCCACGTATTTTATGTGCTTAATGGGGTCTCAGCGACTTTTGCTTCGTCCAGGGCCTTTTTGTCGAACACCCGGAGATTACACTGCAGAACTAATAAGAAGATGGGTGAAGTCTCGGTTTGCAACACACTGGCGAAATACAAAGGGTAAAAGGTAACCCAAGAGGTTTATATCTCCCTCTCGAAAGATCTCTGATAGACTTCTGAATCTCAGCCGGGAGATTATAAAAACTCTTACTGGTTACCTCACGGGTCACTGCGAGCTAAGGTACAAATTTTTGTATCTACAATGGCATCCTTGTAAGATGGTGCTAGCTGAAGAAACGGACTAAAGGTTTCGTGGATGTGCTGACGAAACGCCATAGCATGTATTGTGTCATTGGCCATGTGTTATAAGTCTTAGATTTATACACCTTGAAAAGTGGCGATGAAGATGATCTAGCCTAGGGTTGGAGTGCTAATATATACAGCGAGGCGACGAATAACTCAAGGTGGATACATAGAAGGTGATGGCAAGACAATCGAGGCGAATCCATTGCGTATTTTGTTTGTATAATAATGCGAGTGAAATGTCAAAATCTGAAGTTCATGTATTTTTTTTGTGTAAACAAAACAACCCAGCGAATTTGGAAAAAGATCATCTCAAAGGAATTCGCCTTGGAATAACTGTTACACTTTTTTTGTTGGAAAAGAAAATACAGCTTAAGATTTTAAAAAAGAAAATATAGTATTCAAGGCGAATTCGTATAAGATCAAGTTGATTTAGCAGCTGATTGAATGCGCTGGCTGAACGTTAACTCAAAATGATGTGTTTTTTTGTAAATCATACTATCATTGTGCGTATATTTTGTTAGTGTAAATTTTTGTTTTTGCACTTATAACACCACCTGATATGAACTCGCCTTGATGGTTTTCTTATTTTGTCACTCATTTTATCTTATTCTCAATAAATAATTTTGAGTCTTGCACCCTTGTTCTTTTTTGCCAGTTCCAAACGTTTCGGAAAAGCAGAATCCAATGTATTCAGATCCGGGGAAGAGGACGGCCATTGAACTGTACCAACTCTGAACAATTCTAGACTTGTGAGCTGGCCTTTGGCAGCATATGCTTCTTTGAAAGCTTCTCCAAGTAATAATTTGCGTTCATTTCGGCACCTTTCTCAATAAACCTTCTCAAAACTAGTTTTTCGTCAGAAAAAACAAACACTTTACAGCTTACGAAACGATCATATGTTTTCGCTCTCATCTTCGACCTTTCCTGCCGAAATAGAGCAATTTCGACGAATTAACTCGCGCACTTTCTTCACCATAACTGAAGTTCTAACGATAAGTTTTCGGCTAACCTGTTTTGCAATTTAAAAGCTCCCAATTTGCTTGAATCGCGTAACAGTAGGTGCACAAACATTTTCTTAACTTAAGAAGAATTTGCAACCCTCTCAATGAATGAATTTTTTAACTAGTTCTAATATGGCGTCCATTCTCGTGAATTTGTTTACACTAAACTATTATTTGAATTAGTCTGTTTGTTTTTCATAGTAATGGCATAAAAAAAAAACCAGTGCTGCGATTGCTGCTATTGTTACTATTCGGCTTTGACAAATGTAGCAATTAATCGTCGCCACGGTTTACTATACGACGCTATCCAAAGAGCTTACGTAGAAGTCTGGAAGCCTAAGGTTATGGGTGTTTTTATTTTTAAGGGTTCAGATATATTTAGGTTACAGTACGAGTATACCCATATTTGAATAAAAATAATAATAATAATAATAATAATCGAAAATTATTTCGTTTTATCTCAGAACAAAGAGGCCCAAGCACCATCAATTTGAAGCTACTCTCAATCGAAATCAGGCGCATTTCTACAATACTAAATTTTCAATTAAATCGGCAATACATTTCTACATATTTATCGTAGCAAATTGACACACATGTCCTTTAAATGATTGATTATGAACCAAGCGCCCGGCCGGTCACCACACAAAGTCAGGGCCAAAATCACAACATGCGCGTCCTCCAAAATATTCTCCCAAACGCGCATTCTTCACATATCCAATCATCAACTTACTGGCACCGGCCAACCTCACATAAATACACACATACTCAGCCACGTGTGGTAGCCTAAATTGAGCACTCAATAGCATTTGAGAAAAAATAATAAACACTGAAAAATCACAGATGTCTGGTTTTGGACATAGCTAGCCATGCAATGGCGATGAATTACTTATGAACCTTTCCAAAAAGCCAAAAAAAAAAAAAGCAAAAAGAAAGCAAAACAAAAAAAATCGACTCAAATTGTTCTTTAAATATACAAAATTCGCTATAATTTCTCGTTTTTCCACAAATCACTTGAGTTGGCATAAATGCAGGTGGCAAGCTATTATAGCCCATTTGGCTACCCGCGCGCGCGCTCTGAAACTCAATAGCTCAGGGGAAATTAGTTAGCGCGCAAAACTTTTATTAAATAAATATAGAGTCCTTGTACTGTTCCGATTATTTCGAAATATGTACATATGCCAAATATTTCCAACTGTTTGCAGTCGACAGATACTTTAATGTGTTTATATTTTTAAACACTACATACTAAATGGGATGAGGTGAATAGCGCGCGGACGGGCGAATGCGTTGCGCTAGTGGCTATAAAATGTGATTCAGTGGAATTTGAGTCGCATATGGAGGGTAGGTAATTTTAATTTATGCATATTTTATATATTTGTCACACAACTGAACAGGTTAGTGCAATTAGACCTAAATAAATATGTAACTGCATACATACATACATACATAGGTATAGAAATAAAAAATATGAAATATACGAATTATGCTTATTTGCGCGTTTATTTACAAACCCATGTACTTTAACGTGTGAACATGTACATTAGGTTTTGAACATGAATTTGGCCATTGTAAGCAAGTGTTGTAAATATCAAATAACTAAATGCCATTACCCTTTTACGCCCTTTTTAAATTTATTCGCTGATTTTCAAGTAATTTTTTTTAGCGACATGCGAGTATTTTGCCGCTTTGCTTGGTAACCGACACATTAACTGAAATTGATATCTAATAAAACTACAGCAAGTTTTGATTGCGAATAATGAAACCTACATATAAATATTCGCTGTAACGTCGAAAATTTTCCGCCTTGCCTAGACTAAATTTGTGGGAGGTACAAAACTTTAATGTCATGTATTAACAGGACCTATTCACGTCAAAAAAAATTAAATTAATTAATTTTGTTACATGGATATAGCCAAGGCGAATTCATACCAGGTGGTATTGAGCGTACAACAACAAATATGTACACTAACATATTGTATGCACATAGTTATGACATTCAGTTCAGCAAGCGAATTCAGTCAGTTGCTTTCCCAACACCACCTTATATGAATTCGCCCTGGATATATCCAAGGCACAGCCAAAAAGGTAGCGGAACTGTCAAACTATGTTTACCTTTCTGCTCGTTTACATTGAATTCAAGCAAATTATAAGCGTTCCTTTCTTTAAGGTATCAAGTTGTTTTATGGAATAACCCGAGCATTTCACTACCAATTCTCACAAAAGTATGCAAAGTTTGTAAAGGGTGGTTAAATTTTAAGGGCCGGTGTTGATTTCGAATAAAACACAAATTATTTTGGAAATTATTGTAAGTTCTTTTTATTTTGATAATATGGTGTGGTTCAATTATGTATGGAATAAAATATCGGTCAAATGTCCGCCGCGACCTCGGCGGCACATCTCCATCCGATGGTCCAAATTTTCGATGACGCTGAGGCATAATTGAGGTTCTATGCCGTTCATGTGCCGAATTATCTCATCCTTTAGCTCTTGAATTGTTGCTGGCTTATCGACGTACACCTTTTCTTTCAAATAGCCACAAAGAAAGTAGTCCAACGGTGTCAAATCACATGATCTAGGTGGCCAATTGACATCGCCACCACGTGAGATAACACGGCCATTGAATTTGTCGCGCAAAAGAGCCATTGTTTCATTGGCTGTGTGGCAAGTGGCACCATCCTGTTGGAACCACATATCGTCCACATCCATATGTTCCAATTCGGGTCATAAAAAGTTCGTTATCATCTCACGATAGCGAACACCATTCACAGTAACTGCCTGACCGGCCTCATTTTGGAAAAAATACGGCCCGATGATGCCGCCTGCCCATAAACCGCACCAAACAGTCACTCTTTGTGGGTGCATTGGTTTTTCGACAATGACTCTTGGATTATCATTCGCCCAAATGCGGCAATTCTGGTTATTGACGATAAATTTCTCAAAAACTTTTGAATCTATGAAAAAGTTATGTAGATATGTATATACCGTTTATTGTTCAACGGATCTGTAAGATATATGTATGGAATTAAGTGGATGATGGCTGAATAATAATTGCAAATATATCGAAAACTTTTCCATTTGTGCGATACAAATATAATATTTTCGAGGAGCAGCAAATCAACTCAAAATTCTGAAAAAATGTTTTTTTTTTGTGATTGAAGATGATCTCAGAGAGGTGGCTCAGAGAGCAGTCGTTCCCAAAATTATAGCAAAATTTTAACTTTAATCAATATCCAGAATTATTTATGTTATTACTTGTGTTATATTGTAATTATATGGGTTCAAAAAATGTTGGTGCAATTAAAAAGTTAAATTTTGCGAAACCCCTTTACATACATTTTATAAAATAAACTTCATTGGACAACATTAATTATAATTTTCAAAAAACCTATTAGCTTTTAATGTGAAGTTTCTTTCGAAAACCACCCAAACAAAATATGCTTGATTATTGTAATTTGAGTTCATTGAATGAGATTTTTCGCACTCAAAGTCATTGCTATGAAATTCGACTGCAACAAATACATATGTATGACAATAGATTTATAATGACTTCCCTCTTTGCTAACCGCTACATAGTAGGTACTGAAAAAATATACATATATGCATCTAAATAATTGCAGGCATTATTTGTGCAATGAATTCGTAAAATATTTTTGCCCAGCTCATTCAACTCGATATAATCAAAATACACAATTTAACTCAAAATGTGAATGCAAGAAAGTTCATCTTATCAGTACAGCGTCCGGTGGCGCATGGAGCCGCACATATTTACTACAGATCTGTCGACATACAGACATTTGGAAATGTACATTGTATAGTATACAGAGATACAAGTGCATATATTAAAAGGTGATGATTTCATTATTAAGTAATTTAAATTATCCATTGATCTTATAATAATAATTTTGTACCTACATCGATTACGCAGCGGTAAAGATATTTATTGTAAACATGGTGAAAGGCAGCTATTCAAAAGCGTTTATTTTTTTTTTTTATGAGCAGTAATTGTTATTAACAAATACTTATTAAGTATAGGATGTTTAAAAAATGCGTTAATTATAAATTGTTCTACCTCAATTTATTGAAAACTTTAAGCAAAATTGTTTAAAAATATAATATTACTGTACACACAAACAATTAAAAAAATTAGCTAATTTCAAATGAATTTTTCCCCGTTTTAATTTTACCACTATGGTGTTTGCGGTAATAATGCCAAATAACGACCGGTAGGCTTTAATTGTGAAATGAGTTTGATTTTCAATACCACCAATGGTGTATGGCCACGAAGAAGAACGTGCATAAAAAGATTACCAAGGAGCGTTACGAGCTACATCAATAGCAGCACTCTAACCCATTACTCCATATAGCACCGGCAAATCTAACAGCCAAAGACCTAGCGTTCGCAACTACTGCAAGACTTTATACCTCGAGGCAGTTTGAGTTCAGAACGTACGATCACTCCCGGATAGCGTCCCGTCCGACTGTACGAACCGACTACGTGATCCCTCGCCTGAACATCGATAGATCTCTTGGGGGTACAATAGAGATTGATGGTTGCGCTGGGATGTGAGGATGACACGCGGCTGAAAAGAGAGTTGGAGCTGCGGTCAACTTTCCAGCAGCAGAGATTTGTAAATCTTACTAGCTTCTGGATCACTGCAATATTTTTGCAGTAGAGATCCTGACAGTGAAGAAAACGGGTGTGCTAATAGCAGACTTCCAACCAACTTGCGGGCGGATTAACATCTACATCGACAGTCAGGTAGCCATCAAGGTACTGCTTTGCCTCAGTACCTGCTCTACTGTAGTAGTGTAGTGTAAAGAAGCTTTGGGCAGGTTGGCTGAGTGCAAAACCATGCACCTTTATCGGTTCACGGAACATAGGGGTGTAGAAGAAAATAAAAGAGCAGAGGAGTCCTTTCCAAACAGGGTGTTTATTAAGAAGACTCAAGCTGTGAGGAGGTGCTGATCTCGCTGCAAGTAATCAAACGATCGTAATACTAACTACTTACTTACTTACTTTCTTTGAAAAGCGAGGAGGAGGGGCTACTGACGTCTCATTGCCTCTTGGTGGCGCATGCCGCTGAATTCGGTCTGGTAAGGGATAAAAGATTCATGCCGCACGATGAAATAGTAGAACATAGCGTACTTCAGTTCGCCAAGGGGACGGAGATGTTTCCCGACGTTGCCATCGACTCAATAGACGAGGTTTTTCATCGGTCGCAGACCTCTTTTCACTGGGCACTACAATCGTTTGAGGGTCTGGGCCGATACCAAAATACCTCGTCTCTCTCCTATGCGAAGTTGCGCTAGTTATTCACACCGAGTGTAGACAGGCCCTTCTACACTTGCGGTCGCCCTTGTTTTCATGGTCATCTACACGTGAGACATTCCCAAGCCAGCGCTATAGTTGAATTTGTAAGCGACAATATAGAGCTCGCAAAGGGCGTCATTCCATCTTCTTCGGTACCCTTCGGCCTCGCGGGTAAGGTGGATTTTACGTAGTATGGCTCTGTCGAAGATCCCAAAGTGTTTTCATCTTTGTTCGTTATCGTTTACGTTTTTCCGGCATATAAAAAGACGGAAATAATGAATTACCGGGCACAAAGTTGTACCTTTTGGCAAGAGTTATTTATTCTTCGCTTAATCGCCAATAGTGGCATAATTTGGGCTGTACAAAGCCCTTCACTGTTTCAAAGTTATTGTAACTGCCAACAGTGAGGTGTGTCCTATTAGCGAAGACTCTTTTTATGATCCTCTAGAAGGTATCGGCTTTTGCCTTCGTTCACCGCTAGTATTCTGATGTCAGCCTTATACAGCTAGCAGTTGGATAGAGGCACTATCATTACCGGAATATCTCTAGACCTAGCAGGAAAGTATCATAAAAAAATCAAAGTAGCAAAAGACTGAATTTCGATGTAGTTTCGATTTTAACTCAATAAGCATGTTGAGGAAAATTATAGAAATACATTAATTAAATAAATAAAGTAACATATTCGCTCAAACTTCGTACGAAGATTTTTATTTAATTAAGAAGAGAAATACCTAAAAAATAAAAATTTTGAAAAACGGTCGTGATTTCTCTTTATTTTTATTTAAATAAATAAAAATCGTTTAGGTTTCCAAAATAAAAAATCAAAAAGAAGTGGTTTTATTGCATACAACAAGTACTGTTTATTTGAAATACAAACAAGTGCCGAGCATTTAAAAGTCGGTTTTACCCGAACTTAGGCACTACTTTACTTATCCTATTGAATTTAAATTTAACTATTTTCAGCAATTTCGGGAACCTTAGCATCTTTTTTCTGAAACAAAAAAGATTAGAGAAATTCTTTGACGCATCGGAAATCAGAATCTTGCTAATATTTGGGGAAGGAGAAGTCGAAATTTTGTCGAGATGTAGTATAGCAAGCATAGCGAACATAGAATCGATAATTACAACGACATCACCAAAGACAACGTCGATAAATATATCGCTAATAAAATTAGCAAAGGCATCGATAACGACAGTTTGCTTTCTAATAATTTTCATTCCACAACAAGAACTGTATTTAGCAAAGTTCCATGATCTGTTCAATTTTAGAAAAAACTAAAAACAATTTTTTTTTTTAAACATAATATTGTGTATATTGAACCACACTTTTTGTATTTTTTGGAAGAACTATTTAAAGTGTTTGAGATTGGACGAAAATCGCTGATTTATATTTGTTATAGAATTCCCATATTTTATTATACTAAAACAATTAATTGTGTCTACTTAACGTAACTCTCATTAAAAAATCTAATAAATTCCCAAATAAGTTAGGTGAATTAAGTTTTTTTTTAATTACTTTAAAAATTATAAAATTTGCCTTATAAAAATGAAAAAATGCGTTTATAATATTTTTAATTATAATATTATTTATTTATTTAAAAAAGAAATAATTATAAATAACTCTTCCACTTACTTTTTAATAATAATAATTTAATAATTTGGCTTTAGCTTGATGTTTGGCCGAACAGCACAGTCTTGATGTTGTAACACAAATTGAGGAGCCTGCAGTTCTACGCTGACTCCAAACGGGATATAATTTTTGTGAGAAATTTTTTCATGACACAAAGACACTCGGAGGAGCGGCCGCTATAAAATAGGTTTTTTTTTAGAATTTTTAATATTACTTGTCCCAAATACTTAAACACCAAGAAAAGAAAATATTTGAACTGAAAAAATTGTAAATGTAAATTTCTTATGGATTGGCACTTACATATCGGTGGAAATTTGAAAAAAAAACTTGCCGCGAGTTATCACATGTACCCTCTCCTGCCTAAAATAGCAAAGTTCTGAATAAATATTTAAACATTTAGTGAAGCTATGCTGCAGTTGAATTAAAATATTCAATTTTTTCGGAAAAAAAATTAGAATTTAGCGGTCTGAAAACAAAAGTTCTAAATTCAAATCATTTTTTTTATTTATTTTACAAAACCCGATAAAACCTGAAACAGATTGCACTATATTCAAAGTCCCATTGCTTTTGTAAGTGATTATATTCGTTTTACATTTAAATGTTTCAAATCTTGCACTTGACCATGAAGTGAATTAGAAGTAATGCCATCGCTGATGTCGCCAGTAATTCTAACGAAACGAATAGAGAAAATGAAATATATGTATATACTATACAGATATATTTATGAGCGCTATTATAGCAAATAAATACTAATAATAAATTCATTGTTGGCCAATTGCCATGCAGTTGACAAGGAAATGTTTAATTTAAATTTTAAAATTGTAAATATGTATTTATACTCAATATATGTGCGTAGGTTAATCTAAATTTTCATTACACCTATGCCGCGACTACAGCAAGCTGTGAAAATATGCAGACCAGAAAAGATTGTAGAAGACTGCTGGTAATAGACATTTACATTAGGGTGCGCCATTAAAGAAGCTCTCTGCCTTTCAAAAATATTTTGGCCTAAAATTGAGTTAATCGTGAGCAAAATTGTATTCCAAAGCGTTTGGTTTTATATAAATAATAATTTTTCTTGTAAAATTTGCCTTTGTATTATTAGAAAAACCTATTAAATAATCAGCTATGACACAAAAATTTTCCAAGTCTAAAAATGTTAAGGTTAATCTGACTTACAAATAAAACTTCTAATTTTTGTATAGCATTTTAAAATTTGTTGTAGTTTATGACTTCCACCGAAGCATCCTGGTTCAATATTTGGATTTAATGTGTTTTTTTCTTTTTAATTTTTACAAATTCTCAAAGTAAGGCAAGTACGCTACCGCCTTCGTCAAGCTGAGTCGGGCCGCACATGCTCCCTCCCACTCGGTACGTGTGTATCCGGATTTACCCGCACGAGTCGTACATCAGTGACACTCGTCGATGCGAACCAAATGGACGCGATAGATTTGGGCTCTGAATCGTACAATGATAACGAATTTTTATATAAATTATTGTTAATACAAAAAGTATGTGTCAAGAGAAACTGGAGAAGCTCATACATCTCCAAACGGAAAACACAAATGGAGAGTTCATTTTAACTGCAAAAGAAAAATTCAAAAAATATTTGGGACTATCTAGGACCGATTTTAAGGAAGTGTATAGAGTAATTGCTTCCCTTTAGAAGATGAAAATCGAAACGTCATGCAAAATATTATGGCAATAATTGTCTTGCCACAAAAATTTTAGCTCAAAATATAGAAGGCGACCTTGTGTTTTCATTTAATATTCAAAGCAAATGCCGTTGGGTCAACGCGCCAATTTAGGCACCACAAGTAGCCGTGGGTCAAGCCTTGAAAGAAGTTTGATGAAGAAAATGGCGTGATCTCCGAAATAGCAGCTATAACTTTTGCCGCCGTGACTATAGTCGATTTCGAAATATCAAAAAAAAATGAAACTCGTATATTGTTGATATATGTACATAACTAACTAACAAGGCACAAACAAAAAAATAAAACACTAGTAGTTCACTTTTTCGAACTAGTAACTTGATTAAAAAAAAAGTACAATCATGCCAAAGAAGGATTTTTTTGATACGTAAGTAATACGCTACTAACTACTTATACTTTTCTAAGCGGTTTTCAAAATTGAAAAAAATACAATAATACTAAAGGAAAATTTTTCTGACATAACGCAATACTAACACAACTAATTATTACTACTATCACTACTACTATTTATATGATGCTACTGGTTACTAATGCTGTTTTTAGTAATTTCTACTACTATTTTTTGCTAATGCTACCACTAATACCTACTACTATTTTTACATATTTCTACTACTAATTCTACCGATTTACTTTTTACTAATTTTTTAATACTACTATTTTTACTTATTTCCATTATTTTTTATGCTAGTGATTCTACTAATAACTATTATTAGCTTTACCAATTTCTACTACTATTTGTACCAGTGCTAGTGATTCTACTAATAACTATTATTATTTTTACCAATTTCTACTAATATTTGTACCAGTGTCACTACTATTTTCACTAATGTTTACTACTATTTTTACTAATACTACTATTAATTTTTACTACTATTTTTAATAATGATACTACTGAGTACTACTAACTACTACTACTACTACTACTTACTACTAACTACCACTATATCTTTGTAGGTACGTCACAGAAGTTTGACTTCTGGTTCGCGCACTTCGGTGCACTCATGTATATTTTATATATATAAGTACCTCGAGTGCTTTGCTCTTTATCGTATATAGGATATTGCCACCGTCTGCCCACGGGTGGCATGTGGCAAAGCCAGATCCATTTTGCAAATGCCAAATAAATTTCTGGCAATCGATGCCTGTCATTAAGTGTTTGCGGTTAAACGGGCGAATATAAATAATACATATGTACATATATTTACACATACATACACAAACCTACATGTGGGCACTTGACAAGTATGAATATTAAAATAAATAAATCAAAATAAATTAGTTTGTTTATTTTTTAATTGGTTTGCGATGTTTTTTTTTTATTGTAGTATTCGCCTCTGAGTATCAAGGCATACGAAATATTACATACTGTACGTATTCTTGGCACTATGAACGACTCTGACCTAATTTCACTGCGATGGCACAATTTCTTGTTGTTGTACATAAAATCACTTGAAAAAAATCAATAAGGAATTATGGCCAATTTTTTGTGAAACTCGTACTCAAAAGCAATTTAGTTACATAGTAAATATACGTAAATATTTTAAAAAATGTCACAAGCACTGTAAACATAAATATGTATATTGTACACACATGCCCATCGACTAGTAAATACAAACATACATACATATGTATATACTGAAATGCAAATATACGCCCTTGGCCAAAACTAAATCACATAGTACGTTTTTTTTTTCAACGGAGACAAATGGGTTTCGACGCTGCAGCTTCTTCGGTTTAATTTTTCGTTCAGCTCAGTTTACGTAAAGTATACAGGTCCACATTTATTTGAATGTTCTGTAAATATGGGCCGATAGAAGTACACCAAGCACAACGAAAAATGACATGGAAGACGGTACAGCGAGGAAACCGCATTTTTCAACCCAAATTTTGATAAGAGATGACGGAAAATGGTTTCAACATAAATGGCGATCCGCTGTCAGAAATGAAATCGGTGGAGTGGCTTCGCTTACTAAAAATCAGAATTTTTTTGGAATTCCGAAGGAATTTAGCTGGATTTAAAACTATCCAGCTAAATCGCAACAAATTTATTTTTTCTCTAAATTGAAATCCGATTAGCGAATGGAGTGAAGTCAAAGATTTAAAAATTCTCGTTTAAAAGTAATAAGGTGCTGTGAAAAATGTATTGAAATAAAGAGAGATTAATTATAATAAGATTAATAATAGTGGATTGAAATTTATTTACCCTTCTTTTATAGTTCAGGCTCGAACCTTTTGGATCTCATTGCGTAGCAACCCCTAAAACAGCTTTTCGAAAGGTCATCTATGGTCCCGAAAAAAAAACATTAAAAATTATCTAATATTACACAAACGTATACGAATAATTAAAAGTCGAACATCAGTTGCTGAGCCAAAAAGTAGGTAGAAGAGTCAGACTCGAATTTACAGCAGCTGACCTATGTATGTTGGATGGCCGACAGAGGGAAAACTATATTGTCCTCGGCGTGATCCAAATATAATATTCACTCTTATTATGATACTTATCGTCGTCGATAGCAAACAACATCGGCTTGTCAAGATCAGTATTCGTATAGTCGCTATCGATAACTATTGACACATATTGGTATTGGGTATAAGAAGTATGAAGTTTTTCCTGGTGACAAGAAGTAATTTTTTTATCGTAAATGAAAGTACATATGTATATAAAAGTGAATATCTATGCGATGTTTTATTTTGTAAAGTAAACTGAAAAAATTCTAGTAGCGAATGTTTGGAAAGTAAACGAGTTCTACTAGTTTTCAGAAGCAAGATAAATTGAGGAAGTCAAATGTTCTTCGACTGTCACTTATACGTTTGCTGTATCAGAAATATTAATAATTAATAATTACATTATATGTTTAAATGCAAATACGTACATATGTCAATGCATAGCTGAATCTGCCCTGGTCAAGACTGAGCTTTAAAATTATAATATTCTTTGTACCCTGTGTGTGAATCTTTCTTCGAATTTTTTGTAGTTTTTCTTAGCAAAAGTGGTTTTTTTATTAACTCCATTTGAACTTGGACTCTGATAGGAAAAATGAAGAAATTGAAATGAAACCAGCTTGTTTACTATTATCAAATTTATCGATAAACTGTCGACGTAGGCTCAGCAGCTTTAGACAATACCAGTTCAGTGTATATGTCGACTGAAAAATGTCGTACACCATAAAAGGGCTGATTATTCACTCCGATACTGGAAGATGTGTGACTTTAAATTATTGAATTAAACTCGAATATTATAAAAAATATGAATTGTTTAATGCACCCCGATGTTTTAAATAAAAGTAGTTAAAAAGTAGCATTTTCACATGTATTACCTAAAATATGTTCTTATTGATTATGTATATTTTTACTTAGTTTTACCCAAACAAATTTGAAAAATAACGCATGCTTTAAAAAATTTTACAATTGTCTATCCTGCGGTATTTTTTATATAAATTAAAATAAAAAATCGTCCACTGAATCCGAATAAGAAAGTTGAATATAAAAAAAGTAGAACAGTTTTTGAGATATAGTAAAATTTAGTTTTGAGACGTGAAAAAATATAAGTCACTTAATTGTAATTTCCTCTGAATATAGTAGACCAATTTCAAATTTATGTGAAGTTAATAAAATTTCTTATAATTTTTTGCCAATAACAATTTTTAATCGGATTATTGATTTAAGGCTTTCACTAAAATTTCGGAAACAATTTTACTTGCGATGTTAATATCAACACAAAAGAAGTAAGGTTGCTTCCAATTTTTTCACATTAAAGAATGAACTTTTACAAATGCAGCAAGTCCCTGCTTTTCAAAATTGAACCATCAATGAAATCACGTAAAATCAATTTCTACGATTTATCAATATCAAATACTCACCTCCCCTTATTATTGTTTTTGCTATACGAGTACCTTTCATGAAGATGAAATATTGGCATGATCCGATATTTGTAAGTATGAGAAGAAGAAGATGTATACCCAAACCCAAGTATACAAAAATGATCAGGACCAAGAGGTGTTGCGATTTAGCCATCTTCCTCTGCTTGAACGCAAACTAGTCCATCAGTTTTCGAAATATTTGACTGAAACTTGGTAGATAGATGTATTTCTCTAATGTATTGAGCATTTGGTCGGAGCCGATCTGATCGAACTTTACATAACTGCTATACAATTGATTGTTCAGACCTTACATTTTCTAATATAATATAAGGGTGGTTCAATTTTAAGGGCCGATGTTGATTTTGAATAAAACACAAATTATTTTGGAAATTATTGTAACTTCTAATTATTACGATAACATGGTGTGGTTCAATTATGTATGGAACAAAATATCGGCCAAATGTCCGCCGCGACCTCGGCGGCACACCTCCATCCGATGGTCCAAATTTTCGATGATGCTGAGGCATATTTGAGGTTCTATGCCGTTAATGTGCCGAATTATCTCATCCTTTAGCTCTTGAATTGTTGCTGGCTTATCGACGTACACCTTTTCCTTCAAATAACCCCAAAGAAAGTAGTCCAACGGTGTCAAATCACATGATCTAGGTGGCCAATTGACATCGCCACCACGTGATATAACACGGCCATTGAATTTGTCGCGCAAAAGAGCCATTGTTTCGTTGGCTGTGTGGCAAGTGGCACCATCCTGTTGGAACCACATATCGTCCACATCCATATGTTCCAATTCGGGCCATAAAAAGTTCGTTATCATCTCACGAAAGCGAACACCATTCACAGCCCGATGATAAACCGCACCAAACAGTCACTCTTTGTGGGTGCATTGGTTTTTGACAATCACTCTGGGATTATCATTCGCCCAAATGCGGCAATTCTGGTTATTGACGAATCCACAGAGGTGAAAATGTGCCTCATCACTGAAGATGATTTTCTTCGAGTGCACGATATGCATTTTGATTTGAACGCCCATTTTCATAATAAGCCTGAATAACTTTAGCACGTTGCTCGATTGTGTATCTTTCCATGTTCAAATTGAGTTAGTCTGAAATTGAGAAATGTCAAATGAAATGCAGAAAAAAACTTGACGTTTAGGTGTGGTTCACATTCAACATCGGCCCTTTAAATTTAACCACCCTTTATCTCCTGCCCCAAAGCAGCTAAGAACACGGCGGAAAAATTTGCTACTACAAAGCAACAAGCAAATGTTATATATTTATTTATTTATGTATGACGGTGTATTTTTTGGTGCTAGCACTTAATATCATTAAATTTCCATATACTTACATATCTTTAAATTTTTTTATGTTTTTTTTCTATAAAAGTAAAGTTTATTTACTCACACCTTGCTTTTTTGTATTAGATATGCGAAAAACAAATAGTATCTAAAATTGAATATTTTTACGCTAACTATGCAGCAATTTAATTTACTTCATGTTTATTTTTATGAAAGCTATAAAGGCTTTGGCAGGGCCCAGGAGAGCACTTATTTAAGTAACGCTCACTTCATTTAAATTTTAGTGCAAACCGAAAAAAATTACTAAGCATCAACAAAGTGCTTTAATTTTGATATCCAAAAAAGAAACTATTGAGAGCTAAACATATCCCTTTATATGGATTTTAATATCGAAATGTAAAACTTTCACTGAAAATTAATTTAACGAAAAAATTATAGGAAATTATATTTGCTTTACATAAATACAAGAATGGTCGACTAAATGCAGAGATAAATACAATTAAGTAACTTTTAGTTTTTCAAATCTCAAAAAATCTACTATCTCAAAAATTATTCTCGATCTTTATATGCTGACTTCATATTCGGATTCTGTGAAAAATACCACAGATGAAGTGCTGATCAGTGTCATAGGTCAGATTTTTTGTCAGCTGATGTAATCAATCCACAGTTGAGTAAAAGGTGCAGAATTATTTTTCCTTCCACCTAATTTTATTTTTTGAGAAACAAATTTTATCCTTGTTACAACTTGGCGCAAAAACCGATGAACAGTTTTCTGCCAAATTCGAACAGTATATGTATTTCTTAAACCCATGGCTTGCACATAGTATACGTTCGAATCCGTTAGGTGGCGCATGAATAGCATATTCCGAAAATCCGTATGCAGGTGCAATAAAAAATACTTTTATGGAAAATAGACGCGAGTTATTCAGAAAATCTTTACCCGTTTTTGATGAAATTAGAGACGTGTAATAGGTATACTTTGTTACGAAAATTGGATCCGCTAGGCGGCTCCGCTAGAGTCGAGTTTTTCTCAATATCCATATTTATGATTCCATTTTGATAATATGTGTTAGAAGCTATACTTTTGGCGCAATAAGAAATACATTTATGAAAAATGAATGCGCTAGGTGGCGCTAGGAACGCGTTATTTACGAAAAATGAATCCTGCAGATGGTGCCAAAATCGAGCTGTTCAGAAAATCAGTATTTATGGTCAGATATATGTATACCGTATAAGCGTACTATATTTTCAAAAAAAAATATTGAGAACTAAAAATCCAATACATGGCTTTGTAGTTGAAATTTACAGAAAATCCTAATTTATGGTTCGATCCTCGGGTACGGGCCATTGCTTTAGTCTATGATATAAACTCTATATACCTGCAAGTATTACAAGAATATTTAAAAGATGGGAATGCACACAGTTTGACTCACTAATACATATGTATGTACTATTGCACTATATGTATGTACAATTCGCCTTCGTAAATTTCATCTATCCACTCCTTCTTTGTAACTACTACGTTTAATAGTCGCTTTCGCTTCCGCTCGAAGGATTCGCCAGCACCGGTAGACAAAATGGGTGTGTTCGCATTTGATTAGAAATTCCTGTTTTAACAATTTCCGCCTTTTCGCTCACAGTGACTTTGCAAGTGCATATTGCTTGGCATTTAATTGATAACGCGGGACACACAATGCATTGTGAACCTTGAGGGCAACCATTGACTGTCGTGCAAGTTCCATAAAAGCCAAAGAAGTAATAGAGAAATGAATGAATGAATGAATGAATGAATGGCTGGGTGATTGAATAGGAAGTGAAGGTGTACATTACACTGCCTACGGTCTGTCATCATCAAGGTCACTTCTACAATATTTCACTTAATGGTTGAATTCCATTAAACGTTGTGCGATTTTTTTTTGAAGTCATCAAGTAGTGAGTTGGTATTCGTGGAAGTGCCTTTGGTGTTTAATTGAAAGAAGGGGGGCATATTGTAAATGTATTATCGTATATGTACAATACGTGTCTCCATTTGCATGTAACAATTCTAGGAAATTCAAGTAAAAATTTAAAGAGACCATATAGTTAAATGAACAATTATTTTATACGTATGAATTTATATATGTATTTATATATTAATACATAAAAATCACACGTCACTATGTTCGTTTACGCTAATCACCGAACGCACCCATACGAGTTCAATTAAATGTTGTGAATGTGTATTGTTGGCCCCCACTTCGGTTACAGGATATTATTAGAACCGATAGGTGGTGCTGTTGTCGAGGACAACTTTGTTTTTTGTTAGTTTTCATCGACCATTTCTTTTTTTAAACTTTTTTTTGGTTCCTCATTTAATGCTCTTGCAAAATAGGCTTTTGCATCCTAAGATCTAGCTTATTTTTCTACTAAATTTCTTTTTTCAGATTCTTGATCTTCCATCTTTCCATCGCGAATAAATGTCTCGAAAATTAATTTTGATATTTTGTCTTTGTTGGCAGCTTGCTTTTTATTCATATAACAAAATTTATAAATGATCGGTAGTAGCGATCGTAAATCGCATTGCGCGGCGGAAAGTTAGACCATAAACTTAGCCTGATATCCAAGACAGTCAATACACCAATCATCAATACAATTTTCTTGGGTATATTTCTGAGCAATCTCGTTTATCGCCTCAATCATCTCAAGATGCTACCGGTGAAATGATAAGTTGATGTCCTGGGCAAAAGTTCCGTTCGAAATGCTGTGTTAATCATGTCTTAATTTTTTCTACTGTGTAAAAAATACTTCATTGCATATAAAAGTATACTTTGTTTCTGTACATTTTTTTGACATTTGTTTTTTTATTTGGATTTGATTTATGGTTTAATTAAAAATGGCAAACCAGTTATCAGCACGAAAAATTATTTTGCACAGAGTTTATACAAATTGCGGTTTTAAATCCGCGTAAAATTGCTAAAACCGTTATATTGCACCACTCGATAGTGTCCAGAGTTTTTGAATCGTTACAAAGAAGAACTGGCAGTGCGGAAGGTGCTCAGGTCGTTTTTGCAAAATCCGAAGGTTTCGTCGCGTACTGTTGCAAAATCTATACGTAAATCGCGGTCTTTTGTACGAAAAGTAAAGCGGCAAGCTTCATTGAGAAGTTTCAAACCTCAAACAGCACCAGATCGAGACGCAAATCAAAAACTTACAGCGAAATCCCGCAGCCGGCAGCTGTATGAATCACAAATTATAAAATCCAAAAGCAGTGTTATGGTCCACTAAACCTATTGCTTTCAAAATTTCAAATATGTTGCTGCTCAAGATTTTTATACTGCTGCAAGTCGCCAAGATGCTCCTGAAAGTCGTAAATTGAAAATGAGGTCCAAGTTCCAAAAAAATACATGGCTTGGCAAGCTCTTTGTTCCTGTGGCCGTAAAAGCAGCCCTTTTATCACAGCTGGGACGATGAACTCCTAAATTTATCGAGATGAATAAAAAGCGTCTTCTGCCATTTATCAACAGTCATGGTAGCAGACCTCTCCGTGCTGGCCCGATCTGATAACCTGCCACTTTGCCAAGGAATGATAGCAGTGGTGCAATGCAAATAACATCGATTTTGTACCTCGCGATTGCAATCCACCAAATAGCGCAGAGCTGCGTCCTATTGAGGACTATTGGTCAATCGTAAAGGAATATTGAAGAAGGCAGGTAATATGGTAACAGATATTGGAGAATTTAAAACAATGTGGTTGTGGGCATCGCGTAAAGTCGACGATGCATTCGTGCAAAAGTTGATGGCGCGTGTGCGACGAAAAGTTCAATCACTTGCATATGGAGCAAATAATAACAAATATTTTAATTATGTTTAATCCTCAAAGTATCATAATTAAGACAAATTTAATTTCAAAGCCTTGTAGTTTTTTTTCCTGGAAACGTCGCTATTTTGAAATATTCATGGTTTACTTTGATGTTTGGCCGAACTTCTCCTACAATTTTTGGTGTGCCTCTTTATGTTGTACCAAAAATTGAATGGCTGGTAGTTTAACGCTTTCTCTGAACGACAGATAATTTTTGTAACTTTGCCCCCTTATTTTTTTTAAGTTTTCAATACGCAATTCAGAGCACTTAGCGAGCAGTTCAAAATCGTCCGATAAGTGGAAAATATATTTGCAATCCTTATTGTGCCTACAAGTAGTACCAAAAGTGAACTTGAAAGTATTATTCTGTCCATGTTTTAGTGCGTTTGTTGCCTTTGTAAGAGGTTTACAATTGAAAATTCTAAAACTACCCAGCTTAAAAATGGTCGTACAACTTTTTTCTTTAACACGAAAATTAAAAAAAAAAATCACTCAAACTTTTTTAATAAAACCTATTGCAAAAATGTATATTTTAGATCCCACGTGCTAGCTCGGTTGGTAAGGGTTGAGCACTTTTTTGCAAAAATGTGGGAAACCATATGCCAATTAATAAAAAGAAGCCCACAGTTTTTTAAATAATTTATTTTTGCCAAAAATATGTGTGAAATTCCCTATAGTGTTTTCGTATAAATTGTTGCTCTCGAGTTTATTGACTGTTTGTTATCAAGCAGAACTTGTATCGGTTATCTATATGTATATTCGAAAACTTGAAATTCTCTCTCTGAATGGCCCTTATAGACTTTGAAGGGGTTTCCGCAATTATAGTATGCGCGTCATCAAATAACTCACGCACTGGTACGAGTACCTACTTATTTTATTGCTACATGAAATATATGCGAAGTAAAGAGTTCGGAGTGGATCACAACAGCCAGTTATCTTTTTAACAGTAAATATTGTAGTTTGTACTAGATAAATAAAAATAATTTGTTTCGCACCAGTCTTATTAAATAAAGCCATCAAACTATTTTACAAAGTGAAAACTAACAAAGTAAGAATTGTACTTGCTTATACCGAAATCCTTCGAATCGGACAACCATTACGTTATAGGGGAGTATTCCGT
Organism: Anomoia purmunda; assembly: GCA_951828415.1. Taxonomy (NCBI): domain Eukaryota; kingdom Metazoa; phylum Arthropoda; class Insecta; order Diptera; family Tephritidae; genus Anomoia; species Anomoia purmunda. The sequence continues at coordinate 26,041,159 of OX639993.1, forward strand.
TTCTTTCCTTGAATGCTTTTCTGCATTCTGCATCACCATCCTCAAAAAAATGTAGGTAAAAGCAACTGCATATAATTTATATCAAGGTATGAAAAAAACATATGTAGTAAGGCTCAAAAGTTACCTACTTACTTAATTGACGCTATAACCGCTTAAGCGATTCTAGCCGAACTTCTCCTACAATTTGTGGTGTGCGCCTCGATGTTGTAACACAAATTGAGTAACCTACAGTTTTACGCCGACTTCGAACGGTGAATGTTTTTTTTTGTGAGAAGCTTTTGTCAATGCTGAAGTATACTCGGAGATTTGCCATTGCCTGCCGAGGGGCGATCGCTATTAGAAAAAACGTTTTCTACAATTTTTGATGTTACTTGTCCCGGCCTGGATTTGAACCTGGTACCCACCGAATGAAGCGCGCACGCGCTACACACTCGGCTACGGCGGCTAAGGCTAAACCTCAAACCACTTTTTCCATTATAATCTCCATTTTTTCAATACACTTTTCATAGTGCTGTACTAGTATTTCTATAGCCGTGAAATATAGTCTGAAATTTTGCCATCAAAACGTCCCCAAAATAGCAAGTTGGATTGCAGTTTTGATAATAAATAATAGTCGCAAAGTCGGAACTAAATGGGGATGATCGAGCTCAGTAAAATCGTATTGCTTAATCGCAACCTTGGGAACATCCAAAGTGTAGAGCACGGCTTTATTTTGAAGCAATACCACTCATCGCGAAAATGTTCCACACGTTTTTCTTGAATAGCCTCTCGTAATTTATGTAGGCAGAAAGCATTGTAATCTCCCGTTAACTTTTTAAAATCCACTAGTAAATTTTCTGCGGAATCCATGGACAGAAAACCATGGTTTTATCGGCATCGCTCTCGCTCTTAGGTTTGAAAAGCAGAAATAAGTTTTCACACCCTCCTTTCACAGAACTTATTTTTACCCAAATCTAAATTAATGAACGGATTTCAATCAAATTTGAACAGTATATTCCCTAGGCATGCGGAACGGACACAGGATAAACTTTAATCCGCTAAGTATACTTCTGGTGCATCGAGCAGTACTTTTGCTACCAAAGGATCCGCTAGGTGGCTCTAAAGTCAAGTTTTTCAAAAAACTCTTATTCTACTCATATAAAGCATAAAGATGTAGCCGTTTTCTTTGTTACAACTTGACCCAAGAACCAAAGATAGGATCTCAGCCAAACTTGAACATTATATACCATAGATCTGTTTCACGGACATAGGCTACACTTATATACGCTAGGTGGCGCATGAATTGAGATATTCAGAGAATCTGGTTTTATGGTTCGATATCGATAATATTAGAAAGGTATGGTGCTGATGCAATAAAGAATAAGTTTATGAAAAATAATCGCGCTAGGTGGCGTTAGAAAATCTGTATATATTCTGATTTAGATAAAATTAAAAACGTGTAATGAGAGTACGACGAGAAATACCTTTGTCGAAATTTTATCCGCTAGGTGGCACTAGAATATATTAATTCAGAAAGTCCGTATTTATAGTCTGACATTGATGATATTTCAGCAGTGGGAAGCAGCTGCAAAAGAAGTATTTTTATGGAAAAATAGATGCGCTAGGTGGCGCTAGATGCGAGTTATACAGAAAATAACTGTTTTTTATCCGATTTCGATGAAATTAGAAACGTTATGTAGATGCGACGACAAATCCTTTTTCTAAGAATGAATCCGCCAGATTGCGCTGAAATAGAAAATCCGTTACAGTATTAGCAAAATGTGCTGTTGACGCGATTAGAAATGCCTATATAGTCGCACTTTGAATATAATCATATAAGTGTACGGTATCTATATTTGTGAAAAAAAATTTATAAAAATACATTCTGTCCATTCTGATTGAGATCCATTGACATTCCCAGAAACTACTTATTTACGATTCGACTTAGTTCAAGTCTAATAATTTTTGTGCAATTAAAAACAATGCGCCTTAGTCATAGTCGAGATAAAGTTGACCCTTGAGTTAGTTGCAGCTATTTTTGGCAAATATTCCATTGGAAATGATTTTAAAAAAAACTGCTATTCACTTTAGAGTCGACTTTTTCTCAACTGTTACTAAGGGACATTGTTTCTAAATTCATCCCAGCTACATTTTCAGATTTAAAAAATTGTTTGCAAGTGTATGGAAACTTAGCAAGTAACGCAGGCGAAGTCGCAGGTAGGTATCAACAAATATTCCCATAGGATTCCAAAAGAGTTGTTTTTAAATGTATAATTATAGCTGTCAATTCCTTTCTTTTCAGCCATCTGTACTGCAGTACTGTATCTCACTAATTTTATATTTTCCTTCGTAATTGATTAGAGAGGTTCACAAATAATTACACTGCGGAACGAACAAAATTTTGCGGTCGGAGATTTTTAAGTCGATTTAGGGTAATTTGGGGGCGATGATTACGAAAATAATATCAGTTTTGTCGAATTGGCTCTCGTTTTTCAGATAAAGACTTTTAAATATTTCACGATAAAACCTAATTAAAAATACCAATATAGATTTAAATTAATTTTTATTGCGCACCTGTATAAAAATAATACATAAATAAAAAAAAATATATTCTTTTCATTAATTAATTTAAAAAAAATTACAAAAAACTTTTTTTGTAGGACCTCCTATGATGTCGTTGCTTAGGGCAATCCCGTATTAAGTTCCAGCAGTAGTCTGCCATCATGTGGTCGTCCCATCGGCCTTGGTATCTTTCTTCCATTATTTTTATGTCCTGGTGGAACCGTTCACCTTGATCCTCACTGTAATCGCCTAGATTGTCCGGGAATTTGTTCAAATGACTTTGTAAGTAATGTAATTTAATGCTCATTTTAGCTCCTAGTTTGCGAAAATTGAGCAGCATATCAGCAACTAGTTTTGTATAGCCTGGTAATTTATGATTTCCCAAAAAATTTTTTATTACATTAACAAAGCTTAGCCAGGCTTCCGATTCAATTTGTGACATATGGTTTAAGAATTCAGTGTCTTTTAGAAGGGTACGAATTTGAGGACCATCGAAGACTCCTGCTTTTAATTTTTCCATACTAAGGACTGGAAATTTTTTTCACACATATTCGAAACAGTCACCTGTCTTATCAAGGGCTTTGATGAACTGTTTCATTAGCCCAAGCTTGATGTGAAGTGGTGGAAGAATGATTTTTTCTCGGCTTATCAGTTGGTCACGAACCACATTTGCTGTTCCTACCTCCATATTTTCTCTCACCGGCCAGTCCTTTCTAATTCAATGTTCATTTCTTGCACGACTGCCCCATAAACATATAAAACAGGGGTATTTAGTATACCCACTTGTTTTAATAATTTATATAACAAAACTTATTGAGGAATAATTAAATTAATGAAACTGGAACTAGGTCATATAAGTTTTTTTCATTAATTTCTTAAGTTTCGTTTATCTCAAGAACTAGAGCCAATCCAAAAAAAAGTAAAAACACAGTTCGTAAGCCTGCTACTAATGTTAATAAAAACTATTAACAAAATCATGACCGCAGGTTTTTTTTTAATTTTTGTTACGTAGTGTTATTTTTCTCTTCGCACCGGATGCTAGTATCCATATCTTATGTAAAATCGTTTTGAAGGCTCCGCTATAGGAATGCTCATTATTGGGGATACTGATTGTAGTAGGGGGAGTTCATGTAGTACCTAAAATCGTAATAATTCTCGTTGTTGTTGTTGTTGTAGCAGCATAAGACATTCCCCATGAACTTACGGGGAATGTTGCTGAAGTGACAGTACTTGGCCGGTTATAAATCCAGACCGTCCCTGTAGAACTGTCGTAATAGATACTTATCGCAAATTATGATTATTAAAAAAGAAACAGCAACAAACTCAAACAAATTGCAGTTAGAACTACATACAATTTATTGTTGTTTGTTTTGTTTACATTTACGTGACTATGCTTGCGTGTAAGTATAACATAAATTCATATTGATTCATTTTGTAAAATGTTGACTAATTTGCAATGTAGCTATTTACATATAAAAGGTTTTTCTTTTTGTAATTTCTCAATGCTGCTATGGATTTTCTATATTTAAATACCTGAGTATTCGTTTAGTTACTTTATGCTTATTATTGTTATTATTTTGCAAGAGCAAACAGTTTTATGAATGACTAATAATAATTCGGCAAGAGAAAACACGTGCTATAATAAAGAAGTAGAAATATTAAAAATTGTAGAAATAGTGCATTAAACTTTTTCTTTTAAACAACTGATAAGCAACTTTTGTTAATTTTTTTTGGTTTTAAAGAACAGCACATGCAATGTTTAACGTTTTATATATTTTTTTATTTTTTTTTTTTTTCGTTTTCTTCTCATTTTGTCTAAATTTTTTATTATTAACTCTCAACTTGATTACTTTTTCTCTTTTACTTAAAACATACACATAATGATAATAAATTTGTTTATTATAACAGCAAATAGATTTTTTTTATTCTTTTGAAAGTTTGTTCTTCGCGTTTTATCGCTTAGTTGTTGTTGTTGCGTTCAGCCGCAGCCATGATGAACAGAGTAATGATAAATAGGTGTTGTTCTTCCTTTCGCCTTCAAGCCAATTAGCCTCTCCTCTTCAATAGCATTAAAACTTAACAAGCTATTCGAAATGTGATTTTTTTTGTTCCTGTATTTTTGTGTACTTGGTAACTAATGCGTGTTTTGATGTTGTTGCATTTCAGTTGTTTTTTTTTTTTAACTGTGGGTTAAATTCGCGTTCATTTTACCAGGTGGGAGGAAGAGGCAGCGAGGTTTACTTGGTACTGTTTTTTCATACTTTCTTCTTTCTTTCTTCTTCCTTGTTTCTCCGGCTATGATTTCATTTCTACTACATAATTTATTGTACTATTTTTATTTATTTTTTCTTCTATTTTTATTTTCAGTGTCACGTCACTTTTTTTTCTTAATAAATAAATTGCAAACAATAATTCATCTCTCATTACTACTGGTATCTAGTTAAGCCTGTCTCTCCGCTAATAGAACATCCCATCATGGCTTTTGCACCATCGCTTCTACTTTGTGCTTTTGTTGTTGTTATTGTTTAATAGGCATGGTTGGCAACAAAGAGGGCGGCATCTGCACCAGCACCGACAACACTACCAGCAACATATTTGCCCACAGCAGAATCACCGTTGGCCTGCATAGAAAAATAAGAGAAGAGATTAAAAATGATTAATGAGTGTGATTAGCGAAAAAAAAATTATTAATATTAACAGAGTAGTGAGACTGAATAAAGTTGTTAACTAGTTATTCTAAGCTTACATTTATATCCAGCCTATTCTAATTTCCCCACATAATTTCATAAAAAGAAAGCTTTTCCTCTACATATTTCCAATAAATTTCGATAAGTATGTACTATTTTGGTAAAAACTAATAATATGATAATAATATAATGATTTTGTAATGGTAATTGTAATTGCAAATGTAATTGTATTCTAATTATATTTTAATTATATTGTAATTGAGTTGTATAGGAATCGTATGTCAATTGTATTGTATTGTAATTGTATTTCAATTGTATTGTAATTGTATTCTAATTATATTATAATTGTGTTGTATAGGAATTATATTGTATTGTAGTTGTATTTCAACTGTATTGTTCTTGTTTACTAATTGTATTTTAATTGTATTGAAATTGTGTTATAATTATACTTTCTATTGTAATTTTATTGTAGTTGTATTTTAGTTGTATTGTAATGTAAATTGTATTTAAACTGTAATTTTATTTTAATTATATTTTAATTATACTGTAATTGTATTGTAGTTGTATTATAATTGAACTGTTAGTGTATTGCAATTATATTTCACTTGTATTGTAATTGTAGTGCAAAAGTATTGTAATTGTATTCTAATTTTATTTTACTTATATTGTAAATGTATTGTACAGTTGTACTGTAATCATATTGTTATTGTATTGTATTTGTATGTAATTGTGATTGAGATTGAAATTGTAATTAATATTGTAATTATGACTCTGATTGTGATAATGATTGAAATTGTAGTTGCAGTTACCATTTTGATTGTAATCTTAAATGTTATTGTAATTCATGTAGTAGTTTTATAATCATTGTAATTGTAATTATAATTTTACTAGTTAATGTAATTCTAATATTATTGCAACTGTAATCCTAATTGGTCGTATAAATGTGATTGTGATTGTAATTATAAATGTAATTATAAATGAAGTTGTTATTATAATTATATTTCTAAAGCTTAATGTTAATACTTTGAGAAACGATGTCTCAAATGTTCCAACCTCTACAAAAATTGTCTAATGAATCTGTCTCAAAACGAAAAATCTTAAACTTAAATGGACACCAGTACGTGTTTATCTGTAGTGTGGAAAAAAGTACTTTCTCTTTAAAAGCCTTAAATAGTGAACTAAGTATTAAGCCAGATGTGCTGAAGATGACTGTTTGGCTTTCTGTATCAGCCGCTGGAAAAACATCGTTTCTGTTTCTTCACTTCGTATGCTTATATCTTTTTTAGACCTTAAGTAAAGTTGCCATTTGTATCTGAGTACTGGCGCTACCAAATTATAATGATTTCTCTTCATTTAATAGGCATGGAGGATAACAATTTTGCAACGAAATCATAATAATATGCAAAGAAATAAATAGGAATAGAAAATTGCTTTCTAATGAGATATTATAAGTCTAAATAGGTAAACTCTTTGCTAAGTTATTCAAGTTCTTCTTAAACCTTCCAAAGGAGGTCGAAAACAGTATCACATTTTTTTGTTAAGGGTCTCCGGGTCGTATGAGTAATATTTGGAGAGTGGTTATTATCTGCTATTATGACAATATCACATGCAGAACTAGATACTTAGCAAAGATTTCCCAATTTTTCTATATGATTTATTTAGCTAAACTTAACACATCACCTAGAATATTACACTATTTATTTGAGTACCAAATTTTAGTTCTAATCGTTGGTGATAAACGGTCCTAAGGAACTTGGGTAGCGGGTTCGTGTACTCCAATATGGAGTACCAAAAATACAGTTAAGTACACCAAATTAAATCGCAAACTGGAGTTTGAGCACAGAATTAAGGCTGTGTTTCCAAGCAGGAAAGCATGAAAAAGATGTGAGGCCCTCGACAATAACGGTATAAAAATATTCATCGGCGGTTCCAAGATACATATGCTCTGGGGGTTGAAACCGGTATCTACTCCGAACCCTTAGGACTATCCATGTCAATCAAACGATTTTGCAGTTCAACCCAAATCGGTTGAAGATCGGGTACATAAAGGAATCGAAGGAAACGAGGAAACTGGATGAGCTAACACGGCGCGGCTCAGTCCGAAGATGAAGTACTTGGGTATACCCCGTAGGGAAGGGAAGTATACTAATGTAACTTCTATCTTAACAAGAAGCAATGAAAGTGGAGAGCTACGACTACTTGCAGAATATCAAGAACTATCTGGTTGTACTATAATGAGAAGAAAACAGTAGACACAAGCACAGGATTTTTCTCACGCATGCGAAAAAAAAATGGGAATTCCACAAAATGAATACCACAGAAGCTGCAGAGCCTAGCCGCGAGAAAAAGAAAGCCTGTATTTGTCTAACATCCTTAGGAAGTCAATTTCGGGATAATATAGAGCAGTGTCACTAGGATTGATAGTAGACTTCATTAACAAGTCTATCTGGTTGGATGGGATGTACATCCTTTCATCACTCAGTAGGTTTTGTCGAGTTTATGACAAAACAAATCGTCAGTGCTGTTGTTACTTGGGCGGAATTCTTGCATTTTGCTAATTGATTGCTGAACTCGAATGGAAGATTAGCAAAATAGAATATTTGCTTTTAATTGTGGCATGAGAATGTTATTGGAAATGTGCAAAGTGCAAAGGCTTTCTAAGGAATTTAAAATCTATTAAACCGATCTAAAAAAGATAATACTGATTTATTTATTCCATATTGCTTGCAAACGATTTTGCCGTCCCTCTTTTTGGACCAGCCACCTGGGATTATGCAAATACAACTCCGAATTCAGAATTTATTATTATTAAGTTTGATGTAGCAAATAATGCGGACTGATAAATTTTAATAGTTTTACAATCTTTTGCAAAAGTTGTGTACTCTTACTGAAGTGCAAACCAAATAGTTGAGAACTTTTTCAAATTATGCAACTGTTGGTCTAATCGTTTATGCTTTTTAAAACTACAGTGCATTATTTATTTACCATTATTTGTTTTCTTTATAATCAAACAAACTTACAAATTTCTATTAAATACATATACAACAATAAAAGTACCAAATATGCACCAGCTCACGTTTGTCATAACAGGTAACCAACTAATCAATTGAGTGATCAAGTAAGATGATTATTTCGCTGCGAAAAAACTTCAATTCCCTTTAATCTTCTGTTAACACTAAGATTATTAAATCAATCGGAATTTCAAAACCTTGTTACCAATCTTTTATATGTGATTAAAATCGAAAACATAAATTAATACTGCAAATTTCAAGGATCATATTTATTATTTTCATTTTACTTTTATGGTACTTGTATAAAGTTTTTGCCTGAGAATATCCCCCGTGTGAATTTTTCTGGCGAATAGTTCTCTGGAAATTCTTAACCCTCTAGCGACCTCTCAAAATCATTTCATTCAGACTTGCATAAACCGCTGTGGTCAAAACCATCCTTTCACGAAAGTGCCAATGGATTAAAAAGTTCCTCAAAATTATTTCCAAACTAGATATTTTGCTCAGTTATGAATGTTAACCCATTTTCCACCTAAATAAAAAAAATATAGCCTATGTCCAAATGGCTTCGCCGACTTTTCTGTATGCATATTTGGTAGGTATGAGACTAGGTGGCAAAGTATATTTTATGTTTGGGAGAGGGTTGCCGCCTGCTTGAAAAGTAAAATTTAGTTCAAATACACACAAGTTATATGAAATATAAAAATATGGATGTCAAGCGGTTCATCTCGGCAAGAAGGTTCATAGTTAAGTTTTATGAGGGTTGCCACCTGTTTGAAAAATCGATTATAAACAAGGATAAAACATATGGAAATATGAGAGTTTCCTTTCGTTTCGGCGATGTAAAGTGCATAGAAATATTTTTGCGAGGGTTGACACTGGTTATACGTGATAGAAACCGAAATGAGCTTTCTGGTTACATAAGCAAAGGGCAATTAATAAATAAATATAGGCACACATTTTATCAATAAATAAAAAAAATATGTTTGAATGCCATATTCCAAAACTGAAAGTCGCGGAAAAATTTGCTTTGGAATTTTTAATTTTTAATTTGCATTGCTTTTCGTAACAAAAGTTAAAACACATTTTTCGAAAATGAAACGATACAGCCAGATAATTTATGGCATATTATACTCTTCTAGCAAACATGTAATATGTGTTATCACTTTAATTTAATTTAAAAAATAACCGGTATATTCTTTGTAAATAGTAATTTTCCCAATAGCGCAAGCACTGGTTTTTGGAAAAAGGCGAACAATCGAACACCTTAGTGAGAGCTCACAAAAAACATAACACATTATATTTCCAAGGGATTTGGCCAGAGTTTCCACAATAAGCTGTCTACCAAATGGTTTGTTGTGTCGACCAGTGGGTATTTCATCATATTCTACTGTAAGATCTCTGGTATAAATTAATTTAAAAAAAAATCCCATTTCTAATAGAACCCAATAAGAGTATAGCTTTTCATAGTTTCTTTACACAAATTTTAATCATGTTATATTATCCTCCAATGAAATATGTACGTATTTGGATAATGGAATGAAGAATTGGAAAAGTCATAAATAAAATATACTTAATTGAATTGTAAACAATCTTCAATTGCTTTTTTAATAATTTCTTATTTTTCTACACTCTTGTGACAGTAGGCTGAATTTTAAATGAGAAATTAGATATTTTAATTTCTTCGAACAAAAATTATCGTTGCTCAGGGATTTAAAATTGTCCGCTCATATTTGATCAAATATCATTTTTTCAATTATGCCAACAACGGCAAATATTTAAATTTATATTGTTGTTGTTGCCATCGCCAAAATGATTATTGTGATCGATAAAATTTAAATCTAATTATAACGTTCGATTGTGATCGAAAAAATTAAAAAGTAAGAATACCGATAAAAAATGTATCGAAAAACTAAAAGTCACAATCACGGGGCAAGTAACATCGAAAGTTACGGAAAAATGTTTTTCTAATAACAGTCGCCCCTCGGCAGGCAATGGCAAACCTCCGAGTGGATTTTTGTCATAAAAAAACTTCTCACAAAAATCATTGGCCGTTCGGAGTCGGCGCAAAACTGTAAGTCCAACAATTTGTGTTACAACGTCAAGACGCACTCCACACATTGTATATAGAAGTTCGGCCAAACATCAGGCTACATGGTGTAAGCTCCAAATTAATTAGTTTTTTTTTTACCTGTCGGTTTAACAAACAAGTTTGGCCAAAGTTGACGTAAAGCGATTCAAAGCGCTGATTCGCCTGGGCAGACCTTCTCTCAGACTAAAGGTTGGGCACACACGGGAAAAGATTTGGATGTCTACCCAAAGATTTCTGCCGAAGTTGTAGGTACGAAGAGAAAGTGGAGAGCATCGAACACTATCACTGCCACTGTCCCGCCTTGGCCAAGACTCGACACCAATTCCTAAAGGAGTATTTTCTAAACTGTTTGACCGAACTGAGCTCGGCTAGCATTCTCAACATTCTGTGCTACGTAAGGCGCATGCGGTGGTTCACCTTTTAAGGGAAGGAAGAGAAAGCGTATGGCTCCCGCCAACGGTATCACAACGGGCTTTGTCAGCCTACATACGTGTGCATCCGTGGACTTGCATGGTTGCAACCGCTCTAACCTAATCTAACCTAACTTTTATCATTGTCGGTATCGATATCGATTCTTATTTTTATCGTTATATATTTAGCATTATACCTATATTTGTGAATACATATTTATTGCTACTATTTTGACTGTGAAAAAACGATTTATTTGAGCACTAAATGCATATAGTATACACTTTTTGCTAATTTCAAAATATATATTTATATTAATCTAATATCTAGCTTTAGTTAATTATTTAGCAAATTTATGGCAGTAAAGTATTTTTTTTGTTTTTTGTTTGTTTTTTTTTTGTTTTTTGTTTTTTGTTTTTTGTTTTTAATTTATTTATTTAGTATTTATGCGCTGCAGCAAATAAACTGGTATTGGCTGCATAGGATGGAATTGAACCAGCTGCATATTTTCCTTGGCAGGCCAATGCATTCGCCTTGAAGCGCGGACAGACAGGGCATGTACATATATCGTGCAAATAACGACAGAATACAACGAATAGAATAGAAGAAAAAATTACAAAACACAATAGCATAGAAACATTGAAAAAGCAATGTGAAAAGTTGCTCGATTAAACGACCGACAGCTAGAAGCGTTACAGCGAAGAATTATAATACAATTCGATTGTGTTGGAATTAGCAGCAAATTAAGGTAAATATTTACAGCAAAAAAAAGTTAGACGATTCTTGTTTCTTACAATACAAATATACTGAAAGTAACTACAGAAAAAGCAAGAAGCTATAATAAAAATATAAAAAGGGGAATATAAAATTTATTTTTATTTAACGGATATGTTTAAAACACTTAAAATGAAAAGTTCATTTAAATAAATTTTTAAGGGTTTATATATTATTTATTTTTATTATAAACTTAATTAGTTCAATTGCAAAGCCCTGTTGCTTCTTTCCAATTAACATTTTCGCGCGTGTGTGTGTGCGTTTACGTGCCCGTGTGTGCGTGTGTGTGTGTTTGTGTAGGTGCATTTTTATGAAAGTGTGCGATGCTGCTTACAGATATCCTTTGAGCGTGTAGTTTTCATATAATAATTCAAACAAATATCAATAGGTAACAATTTCGATTTTTTTTTAATATTTGTGCGAAGCAACAAACAAGCTAGCGTTAGCCGCAAAGGAAGGTATTGAACCGGCTACGTAGATTCCTTGGCATGCGAGTCCGTTAGCCTGCAAAGCGGCAGCAATATCAGAGGCGACAGGATTGCAAGGTGTGCGTGTGTGTGTAAGCGTAAGAGTGAGTGTTGGCGTAAAGATAATTTGCATTTAGAAAAAAAGTTTTAAGAAACAAAATTGCATACATACATATGTGTTCTAGTTATTATGTACATAAATTAAAATTATTAAAAACAATAAATTAATATGGTAGCAGAAGCAATGTTATAGTGTTTTCTACAATTAATCAAAAATTAGATTAGATATTATGAATGATGTGTATAAGTATGAGTGTGAGTGTGTGTTTGAGTGTGTGTAATTTAAGTTTTGAATATAATCTATATTTCACAAGCAGTTTGATTAGTTTCTCAAAGCGAATACATTATACAAAATTTAGTTAGATAGAATTTTGAGCAATTCTTACAAATTGTTCACCCTTTGAATTAAATTAAAGATTTTTGAGGTAAAAGTTTAATTTAAATTAATTTAAATTTAAACGTAAGAAAACTTTCAGAGTAATTGCCTGTGGGGCATTTAAAGTAGAGTTAGTAAATATTTTTCAATATAACTATACTTGATATCTATGCGATAAAAACGAAAAAGTATAAAATATATACTTTAGGGAGCGTCGCTCCCCATACAAATAAAAATTAGTAATGTTTTTCCATCGGAACTATAAAGTGTATGATATTGTAATATTTCCACCAAAATACTCCGGAAAAATATTGAGATTTACATGGAAATACCTCCGAAAAAGGAGTTCTTATGATTTAACAATTTTGTATGAAGACATTTTAAGCTTAAACTGTTTTATAATCTGAGGGGAAGTTTCTATTTATAAAAAATAATCTCTGTTAGAGCCTCCTGCGTATCTCCTTGTATCGAAATTCAAAGGCGAACTAGATTGAAAATTCCCTCAAAGATCTACTTATTTTGATACATTTTGGATATCCTTTGATACAGCTCTCTTCATTTTAAACTTCACTATAATCTAATGGAAAACTTCAAGCCATAATCTGTTTATCAAACAACAATGATGAAAAAAAATACAAAAAAATTAAGAGTATATATACGGGATCGGATCAGGATATAAATTCCACCTTAAATCGGTTAGCATTTGTTTTGGTAGAGCAAATGCACTTTCGAGTTGAATTACAGCAGGTTATATAAATATATGTAGATCCAAACTCGTAATTTCTTTCTCCACCTATTTCATCCGCATTTACGTCAATAGGTTGCGGTCTGTAAATATCTATTTCACTTATCGCCAAAAATTAAATTTTATTTTCAAAGCAAAAAATAACTTTTATTATCCAAGCCAGAAATAAAGCTCAAAAAAAATTTATTTATTTTTTTTGCCAAAAAACAAAACTTAAAAAATAACAATTTTTTTGCAAGCAACAAATAAACCTCAAAGGATAAGTATTATTTTCTAAGTGAAAAATATAACTATGAAAAAAACTAAAATTTTCTCAGCAAAAAAAATTAAACTCCCATAAATAACCTTTATTTTCTGAGCAAAAAAAAAATAAAACTAAAAAAATAACTATCATAAAGTTTTTTTTTAAGAAAAACTTAGAACTCTTGCGGTTCCTCTTCAATTAGTATCTCCCGACAGTATACAACTCACTAACAAAATAAATTTACTACTTAGTAATTTTCCTAAATAATTTGCGGATTTTACACTGCAGAAAAGTATTAGCTTAAGTTGAGGAACAATATATACATTTAATTTAATTAAAAATTAAAATTCTGACCTTTTTAGTATACATATGTATATAAATTTTTTTTTAAATATGGCATAAGCTACTTTTTAAAATTTAGTTCTATTTCCAACGCATAGGTTTATAAAGTACACTTGAAACTCTTTTTATTAAATTTGTGAGCAAGTTTTACACAAGTTTTCTGAATGTCTTCCAATTACATTTTGTAAACAATTCTACTTTTTTATATAACGTCCTTGATTTTTTTAATTGGTTAAAATGAGGATCAAATATAAGAAAATTTACTCCCAAATACTTTTTGTAAGCGATTCTACTTTTTGATATAATTTCCTTGATTTTTTTAATTGGTGAAAAAGAGGATCAAATATACGAAAATTTACTGTAAATTATAAGTAAGTCAAAATCAGCTGAATTCCATTTTTTGTCTATCTATCTATCTATCTACAATAATCAATAAGATTGAATGGGCTAGTGAAGTAAATACTTGATACTTTTTGATGGATATAATTAACACTAAATATCTCGTATTAGTAAAAAAATCCCCAAACATTTAGTTTTAATACCAAGTATTTGACAAACGATTAGTAATCATTATAATTTATTATTTGCTTATTATTACTTATCAAAGATAATCATGATTAATGATTCCGCTAAAGAAAAAAACCAAAAATTCATTTCTTTGACTACTTTCGATTTTTTATTTTTAGTACCTTTTATTAAATTTTCAGAGCAAAGAGCCATAACAGTAATAAAATAAAATCAAAATAATCAAGGAACAAAAAATAAAATAATTTAAACTCTAAGTAGTAAATTAATCAATTAGGAAAATTATTTATGTGATTATTTTGATGTATATTTGGTATTTATGATTTTTTTTGTGATTAATGGTGATTAGTCTTCAATTATTTTAAATTAAGATGAATTCCAGTCACTTGTTTTTTTTTTTTTATTGTATTATTTTATTTGGATTTTTTAGACTCAGCGAGTACCAAGACTTTTTGCGATATCAGTATCAAGTCAAAGTACAGGATATATGTGGGAAAATGATAAGACGGCAACTCCAGGCCATGCAACCCTGATTGACAGAAAACGACGGGACGAACCAAAATGAAACAGAGAGGACGATTCATTCGAATTTCAACCACCGACTTGACTGTGCTGACGGTCGCCATCAAGCGAATTTTGAATATTAAAGTCAAAATTGTATTATCTACTTAAAACGAGTGTTTTTATTTAAAAGGGAATAGTAAAGTAAAATCCCACATATATTTTTTGTATTAGTTTATAACTAAATTACACTACAGATTTTTTGGATGTGGTTAAAATGTATAATTATTATCTACATTAATTATTATCTAACTCAAAAATGTATT
Organism: Anomoia purmunda; assembly: GCA_951828415.1. Classification (NCBI taxonomy): domain Eukaryota; kingdom Metazoa; phylum Arthropoda; class Insecta; order Diptera; family Tephritidae; genus Anomoia; species Anomoia purmunda. Next base: position 26,056,255 of record OX639993.1, read on the forward strand.
GAAATTCTACGTTTTTAATTATTTGGAGTGTAAGGAACTGCGTATGGAATATGGTAGTATCTAACTTACTTCGTGATGAACGTCTACTAGAAACTCAATTGAAAATCCTTTTTTAGTAATCCCGTCTTCTTTTTTACCAAGTTATATAAACTATGAATACTACTTTTTTCTTCCAATAATACTGAGTGTGTGCGTGAAAGTAGATTGTGGTGGTAAGGCTCGAATTTTTTAAATTTTGAGTACAATTACTGAATTAATTTTGCCACATAATTTAGTTAGAATTTAATTTAAAAAAATTTCTTTTTTGTGTAGATATTAATTTAGTTATTTAACAATTTACTTTGAACGCATAAGCTCAACCCAAAACTAAAATATAAATTTAACCATTTCACATAACCTTAGCCTTAGTAAACCCATTATCATATCTCAATTAAAAGTAAAACTATACAAAAAATCCCCCTCTAGCTTAAACTTTTGTACATACCTTCGCGCGCTTCAACAACTCATTTTGGCCAGCACCGATATTGTCCTTCTTGCCACCCCATGCGCGCAAGACGGAAGCCTGGAGAGCGCGACCGTATGAGAAGGTCAATGCCCATGGTTTCAACAATTTCACATTATTGATGGCATTCAAGTGCACGGAAGCTTCCTCCTCGGATTGACCACCAGACAAGAAGGTGATACCTAAAAAAAATAGTATAGTGAAAATTTCCATTCCCAATTCTTTTAAGTAGGTCACATCAACTTACCGGGCACAGCAGCTGGTACAGTTCTGCGCAGAGCTTCAACGGTAGCGAGCGCCACTTGATCGGGTGTGTACTTCTTGGTGCACGATTGACCGGCGGTCACCATGTTGGGTTTCAATAGTGTACCTTCCAAGTAGACATGATGATCATTCAAAGCTTTGTAAACGGCAGCCAATACAGTCTCGGTAACCTTTTGTGCGCGGTCCAAGTCATGATCACCGTCGGGCAACACTTCGGGTTCAACAATTGGTACAATGCGCTGCGATTGACAGATGGAGGCGTAGCGGGCCAAAACATTGGCATTCTCCAAGATTGACTGGTAGGAAGGTGTATTCTTGCCAATCTTCAAGACGCAACGCCACTTGGCGAAATCACAACCGTCCTTCTTATATTGAGCGCAACGGGCAGCCAAGTCATCCAAACCTTTAAGGTGCAGAGAGTGAAAGAAAGAGAAAACATAATAGAAATTAGTGAAATTCGATGTAAATTTTTTAGTACAATAGTTTTGAAAGATTTCTGGATTGCATACAAGACAATTTAAATGTTTAAAGAAAGTGGATCAGGGAGGGGATTTAAATTTTCTTAGGAATTGCATCCTCCTCAAGTGAGCACTGAGCACCTCTGTTTCGGATTCTGCAATTCAAAAGGAACTCAAAATGAATTCCTGGCTAGGCTATCGAAACTTGAAACTCTCATAGTCGCCTATCCGAACGGGTAAAACAACCACAACAGTTGTACTTGCCGAACCCGATAGATTGCAAGACTAAGTAACTCTATGCCCTCGCAATGAAATAAAATGAATTAATTTCCATTTCTCTTACCCTGAGTGGTGCACTCGTCTTCGGAGCCGAACAATGGCACAACACCCTTGTCGACCTTAATGCCGGGAATGATGCCGCGCTTCTTCAACAATTCAACGAATGGAGTACCATCATCGGCCTTCTGGTACAAAGTCTCGTGGAACAAAATCACACCAGAAATATTTTCGGAAACCTTGGGGTCAGTGGAGAACAACAGCTGACGGTATTGACGACGAAGTTCATCGGTATTTTCAACACCAATATCCTGCAGACGCTTGCCCATGGTGGAGACGGACTCGTCGGCAGCGAGAATACCCTTGCCGGGAGCGACAATAGCGCGCGCAATGCGGCTAAGCTCCTCCTGCAATTCCTTGGATGGGTAATTGAAATAGGTGGTCATTTTGTAGATGTGATATTTGTATTGGTGTTGAAAGAGACTGTAAAGAGAGAGAGAGAGACAAAATGAGGGAGGAGAAAAAAGAAATTAATAAAAGTATATTAATAAAAGTATATAAGTTTGTAGTGTTTTAAATGTGTGTGTGTTATAATCTTTCATTTGCTTGTTACGAAAAAGGCTTCGAAATTGCTGGAGTAAACCGCGACGACGAAAAATGTGTCTATAGAAATGTTGCGGGGCAATGTTGCATGACATTTTCGTATACAATGTCGCGGAAAGCTGTCACTGTGCATTATAACGAGGCATTGTTGTGGAACATTGTAGTGAGATATCGTTTCGAAACATTGTTGCTTGCGTAACATATTTTTGCTCGTAGCTACGATAAAATACACATATTTAACGTATGTACATATGGATAGGTCAAGGCGGAGGTTATTTAGTGGAATCAGTTCGATGTTTAGACATTTATGGTATATATAATACTTAGGGCAAATATATAAGTATGTAAATGTATACAAATTTTGAATGCAAATACGTCACTGAGATTACAAGTTTTTCTATGTTTTTCATATTATTATTTCTATCATATAGTTTCTATTTATATTGCAGCTGATAACGCATTATTGGGGTTGGTCAAAGTGCAGAAGACAAGCCAATAGACTTGTAGTAAAGGCTGATAAGAGATATGTACATAAAAAAATTGGGTTTTTCTGGAAAGTTTTTGAGTTTGTTTTAATTTCTGTGCTGATAAAAACATATTGAATAGCTAAACTAAATTCGATTTTAAACGGGAAAACAAAATTTATATATGATCAATACTCAAATTTGTTTAGCAATTACTACTACTTAGTATATACTACTTGTCTAAAATGCACATACAACTAAGTTCAGCTATTATATGTAATTTTTGTTTTTTTTTTACATTTTTTGAAAAACTTCGGCCCCTGAGCTGTAAAAGAATATAAGCCCATCAAGTTTTTGGAGCTATTTTTTTTAATAATTTACTTAATTTAATCAAACTGAATTGAAATTTACTAAAAAAGGTTTAAGTGCTGAAGAGAGCGAAGTCAATATTTTTGTACACATAATGCCACCTATTAAATAAAATTACAATTTTTTATACTTTTCCAAACTTTAGATTTTAAAAGAAAAAATTTAAAAATGCTGATGCGGACAGCGAGGCGGTTTTTATATGTAGTATATAAAAGTTTCGGTTCATAATTTTTTTATTAACGAAATTTGAATTTCACCTATTAAAGATTTATTTAAATTTTTTTCATATTTTTTCCAAACTTTATGCTTCAAAAAAATAATGTTAGAATGCTGATTTTTATATAAAATATTTTTATTCACGAAGTTTGAATTTCATCTGTTAAGATTTTTTTTAAAATGGTTTTTTTAATTTCTGAAAGTTTGCATGTCAAATTTTATTCCATTTCAAAAATTAAACGTTTAGAAAATGCAAGACGTTACAAAAATTCAAGACGTTGCCAAATAAAACAAAATTATATTTTGCAAATTTTCGTAAAAAAGTCGAGTTTTCTGAACAAAAAATGTAAGTTTATTAAATTGAAATGGAATTGAAATTCAGTTGTAATTAAATTAAATATTACTTCAAATTTTGATTAATTATGTATGTATATATTTATATATTTATACAAAAATAACTAAAGATAAAAAAATAAAATTGTCTTTTTTTTAGAAATCTGTGGTAATTTAATAGACTGAAATGATTTATTTCAAATGAAAACAATTTGGTTCGAACCGATTTTACGTTGTTAGTTTGGAGACAAATTCGGACAATTAAGTAGTTCTTTAATTTAGCATAAATTGTCTTTTTGTTTCAAACTTTTTAAATCCTAAGACGACTATCCACACTATTCTTCATAAAAGCCAATTAAAATTAATTACGATTGTTAAACGAAACAAACTTCATATACATAGTTTTTATGTACGCAAATTAGGGTGCGTCGGACCCAATACAAAAATATATATGTACATATGTATGCAGGTACTGTTTTTGCATTCGGAATGATAAAATTGGTTATATTCTGAACTTCCGCCAAAATATTTCTTCAAGACTTGAAAATGGAGTTTTTTATAAACAATACCGGAATCTAAAATATTTTTGCAAAAAAAAACTAAGTACTAAAATGATATAAAAGTTTAAGTTCAAACGGTCTGCATACAAATATTTAAAATAGAATTCAACAAAATCATAAGAATGATATAAAAGGTTAGAATATACCTTTCGAATAATTTAAGTTTAATTTGGCAAAGATTTGGCGAAGCTATTCAAGTTTTTTTGTTAAATCAATCTTCCAAAAATTCAAAAACAGCACAAAAAATCTCATTAAAAATGTAATAATTTTTGCGCTGTCTTTTTGGTAGAAAATAAAATAAATTTTTTTTTTAAATCTATAAAAACTCCAATTTTTTTTATTTGAATTCGGTCGTAAATATCAATATTTGTCCGAAATATTTTTTTCGATGTCTTAAAACATAAAGTATTTTATAATTTCAATGGAAAAACAGTACCAGTTTTATTTATTTTGTATGGAAAGTGAAGCACCCTAATGTGCATACACATGTACATACATATATGAAAGTATATATATGTATGTATACATATGTATGTACATATGTACTAAATAGATATCACAACCCGGTATTTCTCGCACATCTGCTCATATTTGTAAAGAAATCAAGTTTTGGTGATATTTTTTTTAATTTCTTCCACAGAAACTTTTTTTTAATTCAGAAATTTTTATTAAATTACATTTACAGAATACAGGAATACATATGTATGGATATACATATATATATGTATATGTAAATATATACATATGTAGTCATCGCAATGTAAAAGCAAGAAAAGAAAATCTGCTATTTAAATTTTAATTCTTTTACTACTAAAAGTAACTGAAACACATTTGGCCTTTTTATTTTATATAACTTAGTATATCTGTAAAAATATTTCTATAAATCTTCTCCTCTAAGAACACAAAGAGATACACATTTGGAAAAAAACAAGAAAGAAATTCAGTTTTCACACGCACCAACAAAAATGTCAACCGATTCGGACGAAGCACTACACAGATACTGAATGGAATCGTGAACGCTTTAGAGACCTAAAGCTCAATACTCGGCCCGGTAGTGAAACCAAGTATTTATGCATGTATGTATGTAGGTAGGTAGATAGTCTAGCAAAACAAATGCATACGAGTGCAGGAGTATAAGTATGTCGAAGGCAGGCCTTTTTTCAGCTGTGCTGATAAGCCGTACAGCTTGATGGCGTAAGAGCGCCGAGAGCCCACTGGATGGGTAGTGACGTAGTATGTATAGATACATAAATATATATGGAGTATATATGTAAATGGTGGTAACTGGTGCGGATGCAAAATGTCCTACAAAGTGACTTTCACTTTCTCAATGCTAATGCGAAAGGAAAATTTTCTGATTCAAATAGAGTGCTGTTGCTCCCGCTCCAAAAAACAAAAAACCAGAAACCTCAAACGCCCACAAAACCAATTGCATATCCATACACACTCACATATGTACATACATATGTATGTATGTACTTATGAAATAGGGGGAAAAAACTTTGCGGTGTTCGCAAACATGCGCAATACGCCGCCTCATTAACAACATTTTTAAAACAATAACAATAATATTGAAAGGAAAATTTCATTTTCGTTACTCTCGATTTTTGTGATACAAACTTTGGTCAACAACAACATCGTAGAGCTGGTATGTGAAAAATTGTGCTCACACTCACATACGGCATCTATTTGTAGCCGACATTGACGAAGGTCATACAGAATGTAGTGAACAAAACATGTTGCAGAGATGTTGCAACAATTTGGATGTTGACGAATTTTCATTTGTTGTTGCTGCTGTACATATTTCCAGATTTTTATTTTCGCAGAAGCGTGATTTCTATCTATCTATGTGTGTACGTACATTTGTTGTTCTTGTTGTTGTTGTTGTTGTTGTAGCGGTTATCACGGTTGTACGTACATTTCATATTGTTTGTATATTTGTGTTTTTGCTTTTTTACATATATCGTACAATCGGTATATTCAGTTACTTTATTAACGAAGTATATTTCGTGTTTTTTTTTCCTTTCGTTGGTGATGATGTTGGCGTTATTGTTGAGTCGATCACACGATTCGGTAGACAATTAATTTTGTGGATGAGGTTGACTCGTTTGACATTGAAATATTTCGAGATGCAAAGAGGCAATTAAAGGGAACGGGAAGTGATAGGTAGTAACTATTTAGTAATACTTTTGCAGTAGATGCTAGGATTTTTTTCTCGCGGTAGGAGTGTGATGAAATTTGGAATTTTAAATTTCATCACACCAGAAACCAATTGCCTCTAATCAGATTCGAAGCCCAGACCGTATTAATGGCAACGCTACCTGCGAGGAGGTAGTGATCAGATCGTTGCTTGGCTGTCATAGTAAATAGTAATGAATTGTAGAGATACAGGTGCCTTTATTAGCTAGAGAGTACCCGCCGGTATAGCCGTTATTTCGGCCTGGAAACGCTACAGTAGTAAGAAAAGAAAGCTTTAGAGTAGATTCCGCTACCAACCGTATTGTGTGTAGCTTTGACCCAACCCAAATTATTGGTAGACCCTGGATCTAAGTCGGAACAGTCTATCCATTCTATTTGGAATTTTTGTTGGAAATTTGTTTTCTAGGCAGAACATTGGACTGGTGTAGCAGCCACAACCACCACTTCTTTATACATTACTTGAAAAAACTGGCCTGCCTATATTTTTTTATTAATTGTACTTTGCATATGTAATCAGACGACGCATTTCGGTTTCTATCATATAAGCAGGTGGTAGCCCTCTCAAAAATACAGGCATGCACTTTGTCCGGGCAGTTTGACACTCATATTTTAATAATGTATATTCTATATGCTATAAGCCTTTTCCTCAGCGTATAATTTAATTAAAATCAACTTTTCAAACAGATATGTATATGCATGAACATTCTCTGGAAACCCATTTTTTTAAATTTCAAATAACTTGTGTATAATTTAGTTAGATTCGACTTTTCGAAAAGATGGATACCCTTATAAAAGTTAGCTATCAATCTTCTTTCCGAAACGGACCGCTCGACACCCATATTTTAATATTTCATATAACTCGAGTATAATTTAAATATATTTCACTTTTAAAACAGGTTGTAAACCTTTCCTAAGCATAAAATATACTTCACGACTTATTCTCATGCCCACCAAATATGGATACAAAATTTCATAAAAATCTGTCTTGCTCCTTCGGAGGAGTTCGACTACAAACACCGTGGCACGAGATTTTTATATATAAGATTTACAGTTTCACAAATATTACACACATTTTTTTGGAAGCTGACGAAACTATTCAGTGCTATTATACATATACTTATATAGGCTAATTTGTTTGATTGTAATGTCTGGAACTACTAATCAAATTCTAAATATTTTTTCACTTGAACAAAACTATAGTTCAATAACGCGAAAGAGGTCGAAAGATACATATATGTATGTACATACATATGTACGTGAAAAAGTGGTACTGAGAAAACTAAAATCGATACTTTTCGACAGAAGGATATTAATATCAAATACGGTGGACTGAATGTAGAAGGTCGCGCCGATGGTACCGCTATCCATTTATGTACCTTACTATATTTTCTATTAGAAACAATAATTTTGTATAAGCTATACTCGAATTACTAACTAAGCGATTTCAATAAAGATGTGTATTTTTTGCTATGAAATATATTGAAACTAAAAAGTATTCCATATATGATGTGATAATTACAATTTGAACAAAATACAAATTATGCGTTCAGAAAGTTCAATGACGATGGATTTAATGCATAATTTTTAAAGGTTATCAGCAAAATCGTAATGCAAAATGCAAACAATTTGTGAGTAAAGAACTTATCAACAATTATTTCATAATTTTCCAATGTGCCGTAACAAATCGTTTAATAAATGTATGTATATACATACATAGACGGCTTTAGTAGGAGAAAAATATGTACATACAAAATTGCAGTCACAATTAACTTTGACTATCACCATCCAAGCGCATTTTTCCAACAGAGTAACCAGAGTGTCATGCTGCTCATTTTTACTGAACTACGTTATTAATATGTATAGAAGTCTGGGGTCTCTTTTATTTGGTAATAGGATCGTAATGGGTATTTGTAACAAGACTAAAAAATCCTGATGAGCTTGAGCTTTGATATCTGAGTAAAAATTGTTGAATATAAAATGCTAAGCATTTTGTTCCTACACTTCAACCATCAGTTTTAGAAACGTTTTGATTTCCTTATTTTCATAATTAGCAACACAAAGAAAAATATAGGCAGCAACCTTATGATGGCTAGGACGACAAAAAAAATATATTAAATAATCACAGTCGCAATTTCAATTTCACATAACCTCAAATAAATATTTTAAATTATTCTAATTTTTAATGAAAACTAAAGAGTGAAACCAAGAAAAAATATACAGATTTTTCCATGTAACATCAATAAATTCATTCAAATTATAAATAAAAGGAATTTCATGACTTAATGATTTTTTCGCGACATTTCCAATTTTAAAAGGAATTCAAAAACCTTTTAGCATTTTTTTAAGAATCTTATATTTACATTAGTTATTTATCTATGTCAATAAATATATTTCACGATAGCATAACTGCCGATGACATAGTTAAAATTTACAGTTGGTAAACTTCTGAAATCAAATGTCCGACAAGTCACAATGGAATGCCCCTAAAGAATTTTTTTTAATGTTCAATACTACTCATAACCCTTTTACGAACATACAGTGGCTCCGAATTACAATGGAACAGCGCATATTTTTACAATATTTACAATGTATTGAATTTTTAAATTTTTCTATTACTTTTTCATAAAAACTAAACCAAACAAATTCTGAGTAAAGTTTAAAATTTTAATTAAAATTTTTTAAATTTCGAATTTTTGTGAACTTTCCTCAAAGTTTTGAACTTTGAAATGGTGTAAAATTAAATATGTTTTTATAAAAAAAAATAACAGAAACAAATCAAAACATTTTGAGTTTTATAAAAAGCGCGCCTTTTAATTAATTCCATTAATAGATTAAGCCACTGTACACACCTTGGTTATTTTGTAGCAGCCAAAAAATTTGTTAGACTCCGTAATTTGTATAGAAATTTTACATTATTATTTATTTTCCTTTAATCATATGAGAAAATAATTTTTTTAGCATATGTATTTCACAAACTATTTTAAGTGACAATTTTAAACCATGGAGTGCACAATTATATTACTATAGTATAATAGCCCCATAGTTGGAACTCTGGCCTGGTGCAATGCGAAAACACTTCACTTTCTCAAAATATGTATCTACAAACTGGTGGAAAAATATACCTTTATTGAAAATTATGCGCTTCCTTCGTCGATGCCGACTCAAAGTTAACTGTTACTAAAATTTGCCGGCAATTGGATTTTAATTTATTTTCAAAGTCCGCGGCTCATACAAAATAAAAATAATGCACATATGTATGTGTGCGAATGACTTTCCAAATAAAGATCGCCATTTTTGTATGCAGATTATAAACAATTGGAGATACATACATACATATTTATAAGCCACACGCGTTCAACGCTATCAACCCACAGCAGCCAAACACCAACTATGATAACGCAAAAAAATATCATTTTTAGCAGCAACTAGAAAAACCACTAGGCACACCACAAAAAAAAACCAAAAATAAACCAAAATCGCTTCAAAACAAGTTCTTCCTGCTTTATCACTGCGGTGCACTTATCACCCCTGTGACTATTATGGTAAACAGATAGTACTATATATAGTATGTACTCTATAAGTATGTATTCGAATACACTTGGATCAATGTTCATATACACGTATGCAGTGTAAAGTCAAACGAGTCAACAACAAGCATTCTTAATAGGTTCATTAACTGGTATTTAATGGAGATAATCAAACCAGTTCAATAGTGACTGCGACTCAGCGCCATCTATCATCGAATAATGGAAATTAGAAAGCCAGCAGGCAAAAAACAAGTAGAACACTCCTCACAGATAGTGACTGTGATGTCGTACGATGACTATCACTTACGATGCTGGTTCCAGGCGCATTATAATAGGGGTACTCAGAGTTCGTTGTATATGCCCTTGTATTCTGTATTTGTGGTTGTCATAGTAGTAGAGTTGTTAGAATGCCATAGAAATGTCGTCATTTGGTGGGTTTTCAAAGTTTCGACATGATCTGTACTATATCGGGTCATTGATACCTTCACTCGTGCCTATGGGATTACACGGCAGCGCCATCTCCTCTATGAAGGATTGGGCGTGGTGCGATATATCGAACAAGGAGTTTAAACACAAATTTACGAAGTGGCTTCCCTTACTAGCACGACTGGAAGAAACAGCGGAAAGAAACACCCACTCTGATAGCCAAGAGGTAATTAGAGCTGTTTCTTCTTCATCTTCTGTTAGAGTACTTTTTTCAATAATGTTGCGATCGATGGAGGTTTTGGATTGCCCTACTTCTCTTTCGAGTTCTTCAGAATATTTCTACGTCAAAATAAATCCAGTAACCTGCACACAGCGACATCCGAGGAAATTGTAATGCAGATAAGTTAACCAAGCAGGTCACACTTGAAAATTTCTTCTTAAGTAAGAAGTATTTCGAAGTTCCTCGGGCCACCTATTGACTGCTCTTGAACGAACGTCGTTGTGACAAACTCGTCAAGCGCTGACCAGTTACTAGAACGTGAGAGGTCGTGAGGTGTTTTGACCGAGAGTAGGAGGACTCAAAGGAGCTCATAGGAGCTTCTACGGTTGTCTACAAGATACAGCTGACTTCAATCTTAGAGATGCTGACATGGCACCGTCCAATGAAAATACATGCGGTGCGCCTTAATATCAGCATTGACACTTTTTGCTGAAACTGCTTTTAGAGAATGAGGATTTGAATCATCTCAACATTTTCTACTGAGTTGCACTTTTCTCGCGAGACTATTCACTCTCCTACGGATATATTGGGAGTGGAGATCAGCAAGCTTCGTAACTTTTTTGCAAGCGCGCGGACTTTTCAGATTCAAATTAGAATATATGTGACATCACAATGGATTCCAAAGGAATCTAACTACAATCCCATAAATATAATATATAATACAAGGGAAATACAAGAAATCTTCAATATCTGGGGTGTCAAACCTAGGATCTCGGTGCTAGCAAAGCTATGTTGGCAAAAATATACATATGTTCGAATTTCGAACTGGTTCATCGAATGGTAAGATGCTGCCTAGTCAGCTTTCAACTCGGGAAAAAATATAAAAGACCAAATGGTTGAGCTGCTAAGTAAACTCTAAGTTTCATCGCAGAGTAAATACACAAATACATACATAACACATACAAACATTTACTTCGTACATATATATGAAAATATATATATATGTATAAGGGTATATGTTTTGTTGTGGGGCTGGTCTTCCAACTATGTATGTGACGTGGTGTCAGTAGCAAAGAAAAACCGGATTATCACCGAACGAGCCTCCATATCAGCTTAAAGTTAGCGCGAGCCGAGCTCAAGTGTAGTCAAATGAAATCAGTAGTAAAAGTATAATCAACAACTTGAATGTTTTTTTTTAAGTCTAAAAGTAAAAAATAATACTCATTAACACAAATATTATAAGCATTTTTTATATTGTTGTTATTCTATTTTTATTTCTTATTATTTTTGGTATTTATTTGCCAATTTCAACCAAATTACTGTTGCCACGTGAAACGTTTGTGTGTTGATCATTTATTAAAAATATAATGTAAGTCGGTGTGTTTTTTGGCATAACACATATGGCTATGCATACAGGGTGCACCAATAATTACATGTGTCTGTTATAATTGAACTATTGGAAAAAATCGAACTAAGCGATCTTTAAGAAATGATACTTGAACCGGATTTATTCTATTACAATCCACTCAAGCATATTTTTACCAACAAAAACCCAACCAGTTACTGAGATAGTTTACGCTAATTTATTGGATACCCGATACTCGTTCGCAAGTGCCATAAAAATAATTTTTTTGTATCCCAGCCGTATAAAAAACGCTTAAATTTTATTGCAAATTTGAACTACATTTGGACTAAACTGGATACATATTATTTGTCTACCTAACGGTTGATTAAAAAGGCCTAACTGAATTAAGATTGGTATAGTACGTAGAAATATATACTGTGAAAATGGCCCAATGTTATTTTTTGAAATATTGATAATATTTTCCATGTTGAATTTTTTCATACATATTTTTTTTTAGTTTAGTTCATTCAATAACATAAACAACAAAAAAATCAAAATTTTAAACTTTGAAAAAATTTTACGAAAACTTTGAAAAAAATTTAATTAAAATTTGTATTTTTTTTTGTTTTTAATGTTAGAAGTTGTTGTGATATGCAGTTTTTCAATTTCAATTTTAGTGATATAAAAATGTTTGTTGACTTTTTAATTCATTTTTGCTTTTTTAGTAGAGTTCTTGATAATCGACCAATCGACTACCGGTTAATCGATTAGCACATGTTTTTCTCAAAAAATAGTCAAATTCACCTAGTCGACTAATCATTTATTTTCGATTTTTCCTACTAGTAGTTTTCCTCAACATATATTTGTTTTCTATACATATGTGAAACATAACTGTTTATGGAACATCCAAAAAAAAAAATTCAAAATTGTTCAAAATTTGTGATTAAAAATTTTGAAATTTGGATAAAAATTTTGACAAAAAAATTGTATAAAGTGTGAAATTTTTTATTTATGAGGTTAATTTTTTAAAAATGAATTATAATTTTAATAAAAAATTAATAATAGAAAAAGCGCTAAAATGGAAAATGTTGACAATATAGCCAAAAAAAAAATAACACTGTACCATTTTCACTGTGTGTCACTAAAATAGAAATTAATTTTGTGCAAGCGGAATTTTTACCGACTTGAAGCTACTACTACTACCTACTACTACTACTACTACTACCTACTTCTAATGAAATTGAATTCAATTTTCAAAAAATTTTTATTAAAAATATTGAAAATTTCGTGAGATTTTTTTTTTGATTTTTTCAATTTTTGTGAATTTTGTATAAAGTTTAAAACTTGGATTTATATGGTTTATGTTTTATGAAAGGAGTTCGGATTTGTGCAAAAGAAAATATGTCAAAATATATGGATATAATATATAATTTTTTCTTTTAAATTTTTAGAAACTAGCGTAATTTTTTGTTTTCTGAAATTATTCCATAGTAAAAACTGGCCTCGAGCTCAATAAAATTACACTAAAACTACCTATTCAGTAAACGAGTTTGAAATAATATTTTGAAAATTGGAGAATGTTTGATGATGAAATTTATTGTAGTTACAAATATACCACATACGCCAAAAGGTGTCTTCCTTTACAAAAAAAGTCAATGTTACTTGCTAATTATAAGTCCATCTAATCGGTGGACTACTATTATTTTGTATTATTTTTTCTACATAGGGCCATTATATATACATACACGCGTGCATACATTATTGAAATAAGCGTGACATTTTTTAGTGAAAATTTGGAAGTCTGCCATCACACCCGCGTCACATGCAAACGAGTCCCCTGCATAGTATTTAGACGAGAAGCAATTAAAAATATACATTCATATGTATGTAAGATACATACATACCCTGTCGGAAAAACGTAGACAGATTAAAAATTTACCAATTTAAAAAGTAGTTGGAAGTCAACTGCTTTGAAACAAATGTATGTTAAATTATTGTTTTTGCGGTAAAATTATTATTATTTATTATATGTAATTCTTTATAAAAATTTTGTTTATTATTATTTTGTAGATAAATACTAGCTATATAACTATATTTAGTTTAAAACATGAAGAGTTAGTCCAGGTCGAAATGAAACTGTTTTTTTTAATTTTTAATTTTGGTTTTAAAAGTATTTTTCGTTTATTTGAGTGTTTGACATTTTCAAGCTTTTTATTTTAGTTATTTTATTAACATAAAATTAAGAAATAGAAAAAAAATCGCACAAATTCTAAAAAAAAACTTTACAATTTCATTTTGACCAGCTATAACTCAGCATGTTTTTAGTTGTATGTCGTTAAAAGCGCATTGATTTTCTCGCGAATAGGATACACAATGATCGCACTTAACAGTTACCGAATTGTTAATAAAGAGATATCTAAAAAAACACAAAATGGCTGACATCTCTAAACCCTACCCATCCAAAAAATATGTATTTGAACTCAGAAGGTTCATACTAACCTCCCCTATACCTTTTTTTTATTTTTTGCCTGTAAAGCAGTGTAATTTCATCAAGAAATCGACAATCACAATACTTTCGAGAATTGATGCCCGAAATAGTGGTGTAATTATTTTAAATGTGTATACTAAATTGAAATTAAAAAGTATTTTTGTCTAAACGAAAAATAAAAGTTTTATTGTTACTATAAAGTAGACTGTATAAGTACATATTTATAAATAATTGAAAACAGAGGACTACTTTTAAACCAGTTAAAAAAAACGGAATTTCAAATAGTTGGAAATAAAGCCATTTTATTGCAGCTGTGAAAAAAAGTAATTTTGATGTGCTTTCTTTCCAACATATTTAAAAGTATTTGAAATCAAATGCTCCTAGGATATCGCCATTTATATAAAGTTAGTTGCTTACAAGAAAACAAGTACTTTTTGCTTTTAAAATAATTCTATTTCCGACAGGGAAGCTATTTACTTTAATCGAACTAATTGAGTGCATTTACATATGTACATATGTGCGTAGTCTAGAGAACATACATACATATACATACACTACCAATGCACTAGCTGCATTTTATTTTTGGAAAAATTAATGCAGTAAAGTGTTAATAAACATGTTATATGTATGTATGTACATATATAGATATTTATATATAATATAGTCAAGTGTTTTTTGGGAAAAATAAATATTTTTAGCTGCTATTAAAAACATATATTTTTTAGAATTTCGTGATGGTTCGGATTTTATTGCACTTTCAAAGCTAAAAGAAATTTTAATGTACCTACATATGTACATAGGGTTGTAGAAAACAATTTTTTTTTTTTGTAGAACGCATAAGTGCGACCTGAGTCTAGTTTTGCTATTTTTTCAGTTAGACAGGCTGCGACCCAGGCTCTTAGGTCCGGATTGGTGGCCTCGAGATGCAGGAAATACGTTGCGAACTTAGCCCGTCGGGACAATGGCACTCTGATTTTATGGCTACCAGGCACCGTAACATTCACGGTAACGTAAAGGGCGATGGGCAGGCTCGGAGCGGTTCGCCCTAAATTTGTTAGAGCCCAAGAGGTTATTGTGCCTCTGAGTCTCATAAGAAATCGGATCTTCCTACACTGGATGAGCAGGGCTAACTGTAAGTGGAATACGATAGAATCGTACAGGATATGCCATTTCAATGTCAAAAGGTCGTCTACACTATTTACAATAAACGTTTCCCGGTTAACCACTGTTTTCACAGGACACGGGGTATTCATGCTGCCCGAATGGGATTGAAACGCAACGCATAATTTTCTTAAGTTCTCAAACTCCACGGGCTGGATCTAAGGCAAGGGGGTTTATATATTATATCTTCTCTCCTTCCTTCTCTGTGCTCTGGTTCGACGCCGAGTACATTTTTAGTGCTAATTGCATAGAACATCATTTATGTCTTGATATGCGAAACGGGTCGGAACTAGCTTGAAAACTTCTCATACAAAACTCTTCTCAAAATTAACGAATTGATTTTCTAGTTCGAGATTTATTTGATTTCTTAATAATTTCCAAATAAACATACGTATGCCTAATAATTATTTTTGTAACAGTAGATGGAACTAGCGTATAACATAATTTAATGGATGATATTCCTGCTGCTCAATCCTGTTTTTTTTTTTGCTGAATTCTGTTCTTCGATAAATTTGTGTGACCTGTGTGAGCTTTTAGGAGCGCCACATTAACCGAACCTAATCTGCATACGTGGGAAATATTTAATTTTTTATCTCAAGAATTTAAACAGATTTATTTTTCTCTAATTATAATTTGCATGTGTCTAAAATGGATTAAACTAATTTACAATTTCAAATTTAGTGGCAGATTAGTCGACATGGAAGGAAATATAAAAAAAAGGGTAACTTTTTTCATTTTCTATTACTATTACATAAAAATTACAAAAAGCTGATTTTTCAGTATATTTTTTTACAACCAAAAATAGTAAATAGCTTTAAATTGATAAGTGCGGTGGTGGCTCAGTATAACGAATGCTGGTACTTATAACTAATGTTCGATATTACGAGCATGACAACTTCGGCTTCGGCCATATTGGGTCACTAAAGTTCGATTCGGTTTCAGTTCAGCTTGAGCCAACAAAAATCCAAACTTTGGTCCAACATTTATCAGTTTTTATTGATTTGAAAATTGTGATTCAATGGTTCATAAACATTTTTTATAACAATGAAAATCTAGAATTTAAAAAAATGAACTGATTTATAAATTTAGACCTTGAAAATGTTCGCTTCGGCTTCGGAAAAAATAGGTCGAAATTAGGTTCGGCTTAACCCTAAAAATCGATGTTCGGCCATTCTCTAACGTACATCTTTTTTCAATACATTGTTGACTTTACGTAACGAATTTTGCAAAAAATAAATACAACTGTAAACCGAGTCAAAAGCATAAATGCTACTGTGCGGACTTCCTTGCAAATGTTTAATACATCCTGTTCGCGAAAAACTCCAAAAATGTCAGAACACAAGATTGCGTCTTCCGCGCTGAGAGCAACTGATAGTGACGTAATAATAGCTAAAGAATGATAGAGCAAAGAAAGAAATTCTAAAGAAGAAAAGGAAGAAGCGCAGAAAAAGCAGGCAAACGACAGAACGATTGAACAGTGAACAGGTGGGAATGCTGTCTATTCGACAAAGAGAGGACTAGCGGTGCGCGGAATCGCAATCTTGTCTTCCATCATTCTTGGAAAAACTCTTTACATTTCTGTCTGAATTATTTTACAGGCTTTTTTTACTGGGTTTTCGTAACGAACACTCCTTATGTCATTTATGAAAATCTTGCTAACAAGCGTCCATATTTAAATAACTTTTGTCTACGATATATCAAATTTTCTGTTTAACGAACGGTCGTTATATTAGAGCCACTGTATTAGCGCATTTTTTAACATAAGAAAATTTGTATACATACATATGTACTATGTATTTCAGATTAATGGAAGCTAAGCGTAAATCTCCAAGCTCGAATTTTTAAGAGATAAAACTCTAAATTGTACTAATTTATTTTCTTGTCATAAAATTGGGATAAAATTAAATTAATACAAGAAATGATTACTGTTCTTAAATAATAAGTACTGATACGGCCTTCATACATATAAGTATTCGGTAGTGTATCTGAGGCTTTTCTTAATAGGTTCGTTAATACTTTCAATTGGCAATACGATAATGCGACTGTTGAAAAGCCGCCTTCCCTGCAAAAATCGTTGGACCATGTGGTCCATTTGTGCTGTATTGGAGTACTTACAAATATGCTCCTCCGTTATGCAGTAGCGGGCCAATTCATGTCTCTACACCAGCTTATTGTTACCCGATCACTGCTCGTGTTTTAACGATCGTTATCTCTACACGATCTTGATTGGGCTGTGTTGCCAAGAGTGAACAATGAAGATTTAATTAAGTACTAAAAATAAATAAATTGACAATCAAAGCGAACTTGTAGCCGAATATACATATATTTTTGAGAACTAGTAAAATGATCGAAGATAAATTTTGGTTATTTATACTTCAGTTGCATCTATATAAAGTGTTGTCTTGCAACATACAGATGGTATCTATTATGGCAACCCTTGCATGATACAACTGCGCAACTGGTTTTAAGTATACAGAATTTTTGAAAGTGAAATTGAGTTGCAAAGAAGGCCAGAGTGAGTTTTATTGGTTAATAAATTAAATTGAAATAATTATTATAAATTATTAAATAAAAAACAATATGCAGTGCAGTGCGCGTCACAGAAGACGAGTTATAAAATTGGAAAGGCAAAATTTTGCATTAAGATTGCAAAACGCAAATAACGTAACTGCGCAAATTGAATGCACCGATGAAGCAGCAGGATTCGAAAATGTTGAATCGGTAGGCTTATTTAGTCATATACCGTCAGATGGAGAAATCTCGCCCCATGAAGAATTAAATGGGGCAACAGACCAAAATAATAACCTTATTAATGATTTAGGGCAATGGCAGATGAAGAGTAGAACGTCTCATAAAAATATGAGAGAGTTATTGTGCATTTTAAGAAGTAACGGTATAAATGTACCTCTTTCTCCAGCGACGCTTCTGGAAAAAAGTACTTCAAGAGTAAATGTTGTGTCTATGCAACCTGGTCATTACGCACATTTCGGTATTAAGCAAGGTTTAATGAAGGCAGCACATATTTTAGAAAATTTCGATGAAGTTATTTTGGATATTAATATACATAAGTACATATATGCACGGAAATGTAGTTATAAGTAGTTGAAATAATTTTTTTTTTTTTTTAATATGTAGATATTGTGATGAATTTTTTTTTAACTCAAAATCTATGAATGCATAATTAGTAAGTTAAACGAAAAGCTATTTTTAAGTTATCTTACTGTTTTTTTATAATGAAGAATTTTTAATTTTTTCCGTTTATAGTAATCATAAATATGTGATATGCTTTGATTTTAACAATAAGATTTTTAAGTATATATTTAACAAATAAAATATAGTTATTAAGACTGCTAAAATTTAAGATAGCGCAATTTGATAAGAAAATTTTCCTAAGTTTAATTTTAACTGTCTGAAATTTTTTGAAATGGATCGGTGAAATTGCGATTCTTTTCTTTGCTAAAAGTTTACTATTATAGTCAGCTAAAAGAGAAATATGTATAACGTTTGTATGTGAAAATTCTATCATGTCAAATTTGCCTTCAATATAGTTATCAAATTAGCACCCCTATTGCGAATTTCTATTGTCGAACATCGACAGTTTTTAAAGTGCCGATTTCTCTTTGAATTTTCTGCCGTGACTTTGTTTTAATAGCTTAAAATGTTTATTATCGTAGCTGTGGAAGGGTGGTAGAGTAAGAATTATTCACGGTCGCTAACTGACTGAGAAATCGACTATAAAAAAATTGTCAATAATCGACAATCGACACCCGCAATAGGGGTGTAAATTAAAAGTATTAAAATTTTGGTTTATGTTTCCAATATACGTGCATATAAGTATGCCAACATTTGTATTAGTATGAATAAAGGAAATTGAGTTTTCAATATAAATTTTATATTTTAAATTAGTTTTCCTTAAGCGGCAAAATAGGTAGTATCGAGACTGTTCCTCTGTAGATGCTCCATGGATTAATTACCTCAGAGTAGTTTCGAAAGTACTTGCCCGTAGGTACTCCTTGGAGTAATTATCTCAGAGTAGTTTCGCAAGTACTCTCCCGTACTTACTCCTTGGAGTAACCTCTTGGAGTAGTTTTGTGCTACTCTGATGTCATGCAGAGCTGGAGTATATGGTCCTGCCCTAGGACATCGCAATGTTAATTGGACCACATTTTTTATATGCAATGCGGTTAGTTTTGGAGTACTCTGTGGCCCTAAAGGAGTACTCTTTACATGCATACAGGGAGTACTCGCAGTTTTTGCAGGGTTGTAGCTTATTGTACATACATATAATCTATAAGTACATACATCTGTATGTACAAATTAACATATTTACAATGTTACACGTACTCGTAAGCTATTTAATACATTTTTACAAATACCGTAGTTGCTGGCACATATGTTTTGTAAATTTATTTCTATTTTATTCAAATACTTTAGAGTGACGTATGTATGAGTACTTTCCCTTCCGAAGTCCCACTATTACATTTGTGTGTCTATATAACTATATAATTATATGTACATACATACATATACATATGTATTATTCACTAAAAAGCACTTTATCGCGCAATAGTCTTTGTTCCTTTTTTTTTTGTAAAGAATGGCGACACTTCACATAACAAAACAAAAACAAAATAGTCAATTTATATTTCAACGGACCTAATCAAACGTAGAAAATCACTCTACAAATTCATGTTACTAGTTGATACGTTTCCTAAAGTAGCATGTGACCTTTGTGTCCCCACCATCATCCATACTAGAAATTAGTCATTGGTTATTCAATTTTAATATAAATACAATAAATCACTGATTACACAATCCATTGAATTTCCACTCTACTTCGTCGATGTTAACGCACTTTTCCACAACACACACCTACACACACACTCACACGTATTTTACGTGCGTAATGCAATCTGAAAATGCAGTTACGAAATGCCTCCAATTCGCCACCACCCAACGAAAAGGCAGAATCGAATCTGTGCGTCTGATAAGTCTCACTATCGCTTGCCTTTTTTCATAAATCACAAAATTATTATTTGATTTTCCCTCAATTGCTTGGAGTTCGAAGCCTTTTCACTTTGTTCGCACTCACCTGGAGTGTATTCAAGTTTTCGTTTTTAGTATTTTTTATTTAGTTAAAAATTGGTTAACACACTGTCTAAAATCGCGTTTACGTACCTGCAGGTTCAACTTTATTTTTCACTTTGAGCTGTGCGAAGTGGCGAATTGGTAACCGAAAGGTTGAATGGAGGTCGTTGCTTCAAACTGCCATTCAGCTATTCAGTCAATACATGCCGGCTCTTCATACACTGCGCAATAATATTGTTGACAGCGTAAATTATTGCACAATATATTTAGTGAAGCGCTAGTAGAGCGTTTAGAGAATAGGTTTTGTTTTGAAAATTAACGACATTTTAAACGAAAGAATATAGTAAAAAGCTGATAGTAAAAAAGTAAATATTAAAAGAAATAATAATTATGAAAACATTTTATTAAACAAAATTGAATCTTCATGGTTTTATATCTCTTAAAATTACATTTTAAAAAGTATCTTACAGTGACAATATTTTCTGTCGAGGAAAGAGAAAACCAGCATAATAGAGTAAAAACTTTGCAATATTAATGCTTCGGTAAAAAAAACAAGTAAATAAGGACCTAAATTTCAGTGAAACCGAACTTTAAATAACCGTCGTTTTTTATTTCAAATAAACAGTACTTTTTGCATGCATTCAGCTAATATAATTCTTAATTTTGAAAACCTAAATGAACATTATTTTTATGGAATTTAAACAAACAGAAATTATTATTCCTCTAACGTACCACGCCAATTTTCCAAAACTTTGATTTTACGCATTTCTTTCACGAAACAAATTCTTTGTACCAAACTTGATCGAATTTGCTACATGATTAAATGAAATGTTGAATATTTTGATTTTTTGTTAATTACTGTTTTATGGTTTTTTCTACCGAATTTTTCAGTTTTCGAAATTGTGCTTAGTAAGTTGAAATGTAAGATGAGTGCCAATTTTGATAAACTTTTATACAGTGCTTTCAGAAAAAGAGTTTTTTTTTAAGTAGGCGGTGCCACGCCCATATCCAAAAATTTTTTTTTTTACCCATGTCTTTCTTTCTTCAATCCAACCTTCTGTATAAATTCAGTGAATCCTTTTTCAGCTTCCAAAATATCAATTTTTGTTGAACTTAGTAATTTGTCTTTATATGAGAAGTGGATGCGGCTTCACGCCAACGTCTTTTTTACTCTAACTTAATCTGGTGTATAAAATAGTTACCGAAATATCGCATTTTTTATATTTTTTTTATTTAAACCTTTAAATATTATGATGTTTTACTTTTTTTAAGTTATTAACATTTTTATGAACTTCTTAATCAATTTAAGGATGCTTTTTCGCCTACAAAAATCGTTGCGCATCTAGAGAAAAACATACATACATAAGTAACTTTCCCCTCTTGGTATTGCGGCAGTATTTTTTGCAAATAATTGCAATAGACTGTACTAGAATCTTTGATAATGCACGGACTTAGATTTTATGTCAACTTTAGATTGAAGACTCAAACTGGAATCTCTAATTTAAGTCTCAATTAATCATCTAAGTTACTCTCAATTAAGTATATTATATTTATATCAAGTTACAAAAACCATTCGGCAATATCTTAGAGAGATAAAAATTATGGGCCAAAAACAGCTGAATTTAAATTAACGAAATAAAAATTTGCATGAAACAGATTGGTTGTATTAAGGCAGCAGCGTTTGGCAAACAATTTTTTGCAATGCATGAAGCAAGGCGAATTTATAGAAGGTGATGACATAAGAGCAGCTGATTTGATTTTTTTATTTACCTACATGTACATATCTTGTTTTTGCTTTTGCGTATGAGCTTTCAAAAGCCGTAAAAGCAAAAACAAAATGTATTTAAATTTTGACAACTCTTACGCAGAAACAAAAACAAAATACATACATAGGAATTTTGTAGTTGTGTTTATAACACCACCTTGTATGGATTCGCCTTGGCATGAAGCTTGTATTTCCAATTTGTTTTTGCTTCGAAAATCTCTCGGTTGTCAAAATGCAAACAGCTGAGTAAGAGCCATACCTAAATTGAGGCGTCAAGCATTAACGAATAGTTAACATTTCTCATACCCAAGCAATTTATATGGAACATACAACAATAACACGGCTCTCTAGTGCCGAGCAAATAGAACTTCGAATTTTGAAAGCTCATTACGTTCTGAAGCTGGGTGCGGCAGGTAGACGTGAAAACGAAAAATAAAAGAGAGAAGGATCAAAGGGTAGATAGAATTAATCACCTAGCAACCAAATTAAAAAATAAAACCAGAGTTAGGCAGCGAGTGCGAGCGAGACAACTATATGGTTATCAAGTATTCTATTATTGAATTATGTACCCTACTCATTTACAATTGTACAGAAATCGTATGTGACTTTCTCTTTTTTTCAAAATACATCGTAAAATACACTCGAAATACAGGAAAACCCCCTAGTGCCATGCATCCATTAATGGAGATCCATTTTGGATTCACATAAGGTGATATTTTTTCAGGTTGCTAGAAAGTTTTTTTACTGGAGAATACGAAAGAATACTATTACCTCCAAAAAGTCATGTAACAAAATATGCTACAAAACGCCAATATGTTGACATTTTATAAATTTGATCAACGACAAATCGAAATATGTCAATATTTTGCTGTTTTCATTTAACTGACAACAGTTGATGTCAACGAATTTGCTAACTGACGCACCGCATTATTCATTATTTTCTCTCATTGCATCATTGCTCTCTTCTCTCTCATTGCCTCTATTATCACCTAAATACAAACAAAATAGTTAAGCCGAGAACAATAGAATTCAAGATCGAGCCAACCCGCCACGAGTGATATACCGCAAATTAAAGTAAACAAAGAATATGAAGGAAAGAATGATGAAAAGTGGAAATTCCAGCAACTTTGTTACGGCGTCGTACGTTGATATGTAGGGGCCTACCTGAAATTGTGTGTACTTCAGTTACTTGTCGTTCAATGGAGTTCAGTTTAACTTGCAACTTTCCACCGAGAAAAGTATTTTAATTTTGCTTAAGTGATAAATATGATTTAAAAGCACAGATTTAATAAAAAAATTTGCTTACACTTGAGAATTCTCAAAATCGTCAAAATCAAAGAAGTTGTCACCTCCTGTATTGACTACCGAACTCACCACAACCAGTTTGTGGTAACTTTTAAAATACAACCCTACATTAACGATCAATTCCTTTCACCTACGTTTATTTATTTGACGTTCGCACGAAATTTCCATTAGTCCACTGCAATATTTTTCACAGTCGATATAAGGTGAAAGGATAAGTAATATTCACAAATTTTCTATTTTGCACGAGTACATTTGCAAAAATAATGGATAACTTTGGCAGTGAAATTGGCCAGAAAATGAGGGTAAGTAAATAAACTGATTGGCTTGCAAATATGCTAGTCATTAACCATTGTAATTTCATACATTTTCCAACGTTTTATGGCATGCACGACTTACTGCTGCTAGCAGTAAAGCGTCTTGTGCGTTTTCATTACACATTTTTTATTGATTTAACATATTCACAAATGTAAATCGTATGCTAATAACGAAATTCACTGCATTTATTTAACCTTTTTAGAGTGCCGTAAAGGCCAAACTCTTAGAGTTGGGCACTGGCGGTACCGCCGGCTACATAGACGATGAACTACCTGATTACGTTATGATAATGGTGGCAAACAAGCGCTCTAAACAACAAATGATCGCCGACCTTAATCTCTTCCTGGGCTCACAGACTGATCTGTTTGTAACATGGCTGCATGAAGTACTTCAAAAATTGCAGGAAGTCACACTGCCGGCAGCTAATGGTAGGCATTTTTTTATATAAAATATCGCATCAATCGCTTCTAAATTTTAATTTTCATTAACTATGCGCAGCAACAAAAAAACGAAAGGCCGAACCAAAACCAGACGTGGCAAGTAAAAAGGATCGTAAGAGTAGTAAGAAAGATCGTAAAACATCTACATCGAAAAAATCGGCAGACGAGGTACAAAGTGCTTCTGTAAACAACAGTCAAAAAACAGCAGTCAACACAAGCACAGATTCTGTGCCAGCTATTAACTCAATTACCGACGTATTTGCAGACGTATTCCTTGAGAAAGCGAAGAAAACATTAAATACCACGGCTGAAGCTGCAGCGCACATTAAGAAAGCCAAAAGCGGTACAAAATCTACTAGTAGTGAATCGTTAACAAAAAATTTAACTGCCAAAAGTGCACAAGAAATGTCTGCAGAAACAACAGATAATTCAACAAGCAAGGAGCAGGAACTCAACGGCGCTGGTGGTAGTAGTGGTGACATGAATAGTAAGAAAAATGTGTCAGTCGCGCCGGTATCTAGTGGTAATCGACAGAAGGACTTAGCGGAATTAGCTGAAATTCAAAAGAAAATCTATGCTGCTAAGAAACATTTGCGGCAGTTAGGTGAACTAGATGAAAACAGTAATGATGGTGATGATGATGATGATGATGACTTCATTAATCTAAAAGAAGACGGTATGGATGTGGATGAAGAAATTCCAAGCCCCAAAGAAACGGAAAAGGTAATTTCAAAAATTATATTATTGTTTTTAAGTGTTAGTCCTGTAACTAATTATATTCGTAATCTTGCAGTCAACTACAGAAAGTGAGCCACAAAATACAAAGAGAAGAAGTCCGATAATTTTTGATGCAGGAGAAAAGAAAAGTGATGCAATGAAATCTACAGAAAATGTGCCAGATGAGAGGTACTCAGATTTCACGCCACCACGTCCTTTGGATAAAGTCTTTACCAAAGCCGGTAGCACCAGTGAACGTTTAAATAGTAGCGGTGGGCGCAGCCAACCACCACTTAAACAGCTAAGTCACGAACGAGAACATGATCGTGATCACAGTAGGGCCCAAGACCACGACAAACAATTAGATCGCGATCTCGAGCGTCCTAAACGCGAAGGACCCATTGAGGTCGCCAAACGGCCTGTGCATGAACGTTTAGGTCTACGCCCACCAGCAGCGCGTGAGCAGTCAAATCCAGTGCGTCGCCCACGGGAAGATAAACAGCTTTTCGTGCCATCATTCCGAAGGAAAGACAATGAAAATGAACGTGAGAAAGAGCGAGATCGCGAAAGAGAACGGGAACGGGAACGTAATCGGGAGTTTGACAAAGATAGAGAACGAGAACGTGAACGCGAACGCGACCGTGAAAGGGAGCGCGAAAGGATAAAAGAAAGGGAAAGGGAGCGCGATCGGGAACGGGAGCGAGAAAAGAATCGGGCGCCGGAAAGGCCACGCGGCAGAAGTGAAGACAGACGTAAAGGTCGTGATTTGGAGCGAGAACGGGAACGGCAAAGAGATCGGGGCAGAGGTCGTAGCCGAGAACAAATTAATCGACGTAAGGAAGATGAACCTAGATTGCGACGGTCACTTTCGCCAATACTACGTCGCACCACTTCGATTAACGACACTCGAACACTGCCCAATATTACGGTATCAGCTGTAGTAAAACCTCACTATTCCAAAAAGGATACGAACGAAGTAAAAATCAAAGAAGCTGCTGATCATGATGATGATGATGATGATGGTAATGAAGATGATGATGATGATGATGATGATGATGATGATGATGATGAGGACGACTCTTCCACCTCCTCCGAATCGTCTTCGGATAGCGAAGAAGAAGATAGTGCTGAGGAGGAAGATGCCACATCTTCACATTCGGCACAATTGCAGCGTCAACGCATCGGCTCCCGTGTAATAGTGGCGCCTATCAAAAAAGTCGAATCATCGGAGGAAGAAGATAAACCTTTGAATTCTGTAATAAAAATTAAGCCACGTGTACCAGTGTCACCTAGCAAGCAGGCTTGCAAGACGTTGTTGCTACGTGCCGTTGCTGAAGCGCAACGTTCGACTATAATAAAGTCACGTCACAAAGAGCAAAAAGTTATACCCAATAAAGTGAGCAACATTGTAAAAGATCCTAATGATGAGCGTAAACTATACACCAAAGCCTATCGAGAACGACTAAAACGCGGCGCTAAAGTCACTTCCACATCATCCACACCGAATTTGTTTAGACGGGCTACACAAAATCTTGTCATTAAAGTGGAAAGAGATATGCCATTGCGTAAACGACTTCGCGCACAAATTAATGCCACGGTTGATGATGCGCAGCAAAATACTGAAGTAAATAATGAAGAGGAAGAAGAGATAGAGGAGAAATATGTGCCAGGAGCGATGCTTCAACGGCTTGACTCCAACATCGATTACGTCTATGTGCCGCAAATAATGCGCATTAAAAATGAGGAACAGGAAAGCAGCGAAAGTGAAGAGTAGGTTTTTGATTTTTTTTTAACGTGTTATGAAAATGTTTTTAATAAATTCTTTTATCAACAGCACTGAGGATACCAATGAGAATGAGAAGATAATTTTGGATAAAGGAACACAAAGAAAGACGCAGTTTGTGGTCACACTGAATGGTAAGTTGCATGCTTACGCAAAATAATGCAATTATCAAACTTTAACAACTTCTTTGCATTACAGATGAAAAAGCTGCCTTGAAGTTTATGAATAGAGCAGCAGAAGCATTGAAACGTGCACGTTCCGAATCACCATTGCAGCAAGTATCATCTTCGTCATCAGTGTCGCGTTCCAAACGTGCCGAGGCATCATCTACAACCACAACCACAACTACAATAGCAACACAAGGCACAAGGCGGCCAACTGCCCGGGAGCAAGAACGTGGCCTCCGCTCAAACATTAAATCGCGTCTGTCAGCCAAAGTGATGCCTTCCTCAACCGTGCCACGCATTAGCAGCGATCACGAATCGTCGAACTCATTGCCTGCCACACCGCCACTACGACGCTCTGATCTAATCGAAAACTATCGCAAGCCAAAAGAGATAAAAAAGATTATCATTAAAAATGATACAGACGAAGATGAAATGAGTCCAAAGAAATTATCTTCAACGATTATTGTTAATAACGATGGCCAACAGCGCAAATACAAAGGTACGCACAGCGAGGAACGGAACAGTAAATCAGTGCGTTCGGCTACGCCACCGTCGACAAGAATATCGGAGAACAGCATCCACTCAAAATCGCCACCCAAACGTAAACGTACGCCAACTAGTAGCCAACATGATGGTAGATCGCGTGATATGCATGATAGTGATAATGATGATGCGCCGGCGAGCAAACGCCGTTCCAGAAGTGATGATAGCGCACATGAACGTGAACGTGAACGGGAACGGGAACGTGAAAGGGAACGCGAACGTGAAAGGGAACGCGAACGAGGACGAGAGCGTGAACGCGTTCGTGAGCTAGAAAGAGAGCGTGAACACGAACGTGAGCGTGATCAGGAACGTAGGGCGTCGCGTGATTACTCGGCTGATCGACAAAATGGCGACGAGCGGCGTAAGATCTCAACGCGGAATGTAGAGGCGAAGAAGTATGACAACATACCTTCATGTGAGTTTCCTTTTAAATTAAACATATTTTAAATTAATTAGAGATTAGTAATTTTCTGACGCTCAGAATCTACAAAATGATTTAGTTACTGCACGATTGGTGTAATATAAATCACCTGAACTCCTCAATGTTGGTAAATGTTGTATAGTGTAATTTACGCGAAGCTCCCATTTGAAAGATTTGAATTATTCTTTAATCATTCCGTAGCCGTTATTTTGTGGTTTCTATTTTTTCGATAAAATTTTATCGATATTTTGTGATTTTGAATTTTTGATAACATTTTATCGATGTGATTTTTTTTCTTTCGATCACATTGATATTTTGTGATATTTATTTTTTTCGATAAAAAATAATCGTTCTTGGATTTTTTTAAATTAAATTTTTTCGGTCACATTTGTTCGACATTTTGTGATTTTTATTTATTCGATCATATTTCATCGTTTTTTTTCTTTCAATTTTTATTTTTTCTTAAAAATGTTATCGATATTTTGTGATTTTTTTCGATTGTTTTTCGATCACATTTGACTAATATTTGTTGATTGTTATTTTTTCGATAAAGTTCGATATTCTTTTTGATTTCTATTTTTTTCGATCATATTTGATCGATATTTTGGGATTTTAATTTCCTCAATAAAATTGTATCGATATTTTGTGATTTTGAATTTTTGATAACATTTTATCGATGTGATTTTTTTCTTTCGATCACATTGATATTTTGTGATATTTATTTTTTTCGATAAAAAATAATCGTTCTTGGATTTTTTTTAATTAAATTTTTTCGGCCACATTTGATCGACATTTTGTGATTTTTATTTTTTCGATCATATTTCATCGTTTTTTTTCTTTCAATTTTTATTTTTTCGAAAAAATTTTATCGTTTTTTTTTTTGATTTTTTTCGATTGTTTTTCGATCACATTTGACCAATATTTGTTGATTGTTATTTTTTCGATAAAGTTCGATATTCATTTTGAGTTCTATTTTTTTCGATCATATTTGATCGATATTTTGTGATTTTAATTTCCTCAATGAAATTGTATCGATATTTTGTGATTTTAATTTATTCGATCAAATTTTATCATAAAATATTAATAATAATAATTTTTAAAATTGTTTCGATTGTATCGTAATCGTTATTTTTTTGATCATATTTGATCGATAGTTTGTAAATTTTTTCTCGATAAAATTTTATCGATTTTTTTTTGTGATTTTTGTTTTTTTCGATCAAATTTTATCGATATTTTGCTAATATAATTCACAAGAATAATTCATTTATTTTTGTGAGAAAAGGAATAACTTTAAGCTCAATCTTTTCAAACTATATAATTAACTCTTTAGTTACTACGAGTATTTCGTTTTTAAGTCTTGCTCCAAATAATCTTAGTCCTTTAGGATATTCGATCTACAGAGACTAACTCATTAAATAAATCACAAAAACAAATTATACATATGCATCAATTTTTCGTTACAGTGAGCTCCGTCACATTGGACTCGGCAGCGGTGCGTGTAATGAAAACGAAGGAACGCTGCAAATATCATCCGAATTGTACAAAACAATTTTGTGATTACTATCATCCAACGGCGCCATGTAAGAGTTTCCCCAATTGCAAATATGCCGATAAATGTTTGTACTCGCACCCGCACTGCAAATACGACCTCGCCTGCACGAATCCAGACTGCAATTATGCGCACAACGGGCCACGTGATCCGGCACAATTGGTGCCACAAGCACCGCCATTATGTAAGTGAATAAATCTTTTGAAATTTATCATACATGTTTACTTATTACAATTTATTTATTTTTTCCATTTAATCCTTATAGCCTCTCACGTCGTGCCCGTACAGAATTACAAATCGATTTCAGCCACAGCAGCCGTAAACACCATGTGCAAATACTATCCCACTTGCACGAAAGTTGGCTGTACCTTCTATCATCCCAAGCCGTGTCGTTTTGGCAAGAATTGTATCAATAAATTGGAATGCAGTTTCTATCATCATGAAGTGCAGAGCAGCAACAAATTTAAATGGGTCGCATCGGTTGTTTAAAACTTACTGCTGCGCTTTGCATTTGATGCTTGGAAAATTTTCATTTTGAGTGTAAATGTCATTGCTGCTATGAAAATTAATTTACATATATATTTACTTCTATGATTATTAAATAAAATTGCTACGAGTTCATGCTTTACGTAATCACAAACAAACCAAAATGGAAGAAATTTTAAAATATTTAAAAATTTTATTAAAAGGATAAACATGCTCGCATAGCAACAAACAAAAAAAAAATATATACATATATACATATATAGTAAACTATATAAACATAAAAGGAACTAAAAAATGGTATTGAAATTTTCAGTGATTTCTTGAGAAAATAGCATAGGAAACGTTTTTTTTTTGAATTCTACAGCTTATCGAGTACATATGTAATTATGAATGCAAATAAAAATGTAATAAAATTATAAATTCCAAAAAAAAAAATTTATGATAAAATTAAAAAAAATTATAAAACCCTGAAAGATCGGTTTGTACCACTAAGTGTTGTCATCGAGGTCATATAACGGAAGGCATAAAAAAAACGTGCCACTGTTTCGTTGGGGCTGGACCAACAGGAGAGGTGCGACACTTCACATATAGGACATACATACATACATACATACATGTTTGGTATACCGGGGTCTATCTCAAATAAATTCGAGTTTAACCTGCTACAATAACTAGAACGTAATTGGAAATCAGGTGCTTGTTTGCTATGGAAATCTTCATTTCATTTTTTTCTTCATGGAAATTTTAGAAAGTTTAGAAAACCCTCATTTGAAGATTTCTCTTAAACAGCTAAAAAAAAATCTGAATTTTAAAGATAAATCTTCACTGATGACAACGCTGGATCAGGCATCAACTTTACCTGGTCCTAGGGATAGGTCAATAAAAAAAATTTATTGATATATATCGTCTCTATATTTTTGAATAATATCGGTCTATGCAGATTAGAAAATATCGATCTTTTGATATATCGATATTTTTATATATCGAATTTGATATATCGATATTTTTATATATCGATTTTGATGTATCGATATTTTTACCTCAAGGCGCTATTACCTTAAATATTGCTAAAATATTCGATAGGGAAAAAATAATATATGTATGTATGTATAAGCATTTGGCATGTTTTATTATCCATATTTGTTTCTAGGAAATTGCCGGCGTACTTTGTTATGCTCCCAAAAGTACGGCGTATTAGATTTGATGTTTTTTGTGTACTGAAATAATTTGAAAAACTTGGGTAACTCGCCAAAAAATGTTGCGTCATTTTCACCGGAATTATAAGATTTATTATGTCAAAATATTTCGAAAAATACTTTCATATTAATGTGGTCTGTGCTCATAAAAACCGTTAAAAAAACGAATTTAGTCAAATGTGATACTCGAAACTAAATGTCGGATATCTACCTACCTACATATATATCGATATTACAAATATCAACGTATTTATGCGTTATTTTCTAAAAACAAAAAAGATATCGATATATCACCATTTTTGGCCCAAGCCTACCAGGCCTTTGCCGCCATACTTGAACGGCTCAGCTGGTAGTCCGTCAGCGCCAGCGGCCTTGATGTTCTTTAGCCGCACAATTGCTATTCGAGTTCCGTCTAAGTCGGATATTCCTTATTCCTTGCCACCAACATTAAGCAGCGTGGGGAAGTACCCCCTATATAGTTTAAGTGCCCTCTGGGTTTCGATCGTCAGGTCGCCGTTTTTATTTTTACAGGAAAATATCGCGGTCTGAAAACCTGTTAAAATTTTCCGACGTTTTTCCCGTCGGTATAATCATCTTAAGCTTCTCGCACTAGCGCATCTCAGTCTGTCACCTTCTCTCGGAAGATACACTCCGTTTCCTTCCTCATCTCCCGCACAGCTTGCGGTTTGCAGAGAGGTCATGCATCTTTCCTTTCCGTAGAGCCATTCCTCATCATAACAGTCCTTATTTCAGGCTCGCTAAAACCCAATGATTTCTTCAGCAATGGTGGGAGAAATGTGGTCCTCAGAGAGAAGGATTGGTTGGCTATCTGTTATGGCTGCAGCTTTTCGACGTATGCGAATCTTAGCTGCGACAAGATGATAATCTGCATCGGTGTTAGCTCCTCGTGTGTTCGTCTAAGTCACTGAAAGCATACCTACCCATCTAAAGCAATATGATCAATTTCGATTCTTGTTTTTTCATCAGGAAGTAGCCAGCTAACTTGAAGTATAATTTTATGCTGAAACCTGGTACTACTCCCCACCATATCTCGTGAACCGATAACAAATATTTCATCGTGGAGGCTGAGTTTATAAACTAGGGAACCAAAGGCAACGTCTCTTCCTACCATGACATTGAAATCGCCAAGCACAACTTTTAACTGTATAGCGTCGAGACGTATGCCAACTCATATGAACTACGACGAAGTCTGTCTCCAACCACAAATCCGACACCAAATTTTTGCACATTTACATGGCAGGTAGTAGGTGATACACGGTCCGAGGTTCTTCGTTGCTTGCCCCGTCCATCACACCTGTTGGATGGTGGTGATTTCAGACATCAACCAGCCAGACAGAGGCGCCCACGACAGTCGGTTCTACGTACCGGAATGACCCGGGTTTCACCCGGCCAAGGACTGTTGTTTCGGCGATAGCCGCTACAACAACAACAACAACATGCGCCTTACCGTTCTTAGGACATTGTATCATAGTCCTTGTAAACTTTGTGAGATCGAAAATGACGTAGTAACTCCCCGGTTTCACTGTCTCACCTAAACTAACTAACAAATGGATGTTCGGGAGCTACCAAGAAAGGATACTTGGGTGAAATCAGACGGAAGATATTTTCTGCCACTCAGTAAACTCAGCTTCTTAGCCGAAATCTAATTGAAATATAGCAAATTTTTTTAATTGCAATTATAATTAGACCACAAAGGGTAGGTGTTGGTGCATATTTATTTGACAAGCATAGGTTTATATGTGTAGATATTTTAATTTTTATTTTTTGTGGATATTCCAAGGATATATTTTTTAGGCATCTTACTCCTTTCTTAACCGAACATTTTAGGTGCTTTAAGTACATAAAAATATCGAGAAAAATTAAATAACTGAAATTCTGCAAATTTTTTTCAAGACAAATTAATATTTCAAAAACATATGTATTCATCAAAAAAGAGCTTAAAAATACCTTTGCTATAGTTAGGTTCAGGTACTGTGAGAAATTTCGATTTATTTGTATTGCTGATGAAGAGAGAAATGAGGGATATAATCCATAGCGGCCAAAGATCCCTTATGTTGGATCCTCCTGTGTTAGTTTTGTTAAAGCCGTCGAAGGCAGCCACGCTGGAAGGAGTTGAACGAAAAAATACTGTGGTCAGTGCAGCTGGAATTGGATCGCAAGTGGTTATTTTTTTGAAGTGCGTCCCAAAGCCACCTACATTTGCACTCAAAAATTCTGTGTTATAATATTCAGCGGATCTGGAGGCCAACTTACTCTAAAGTAACATGCGTTTTAGAATTTTTTTAAGGTGTTTTTATGCTATTTTAAAATTACATATTTATTTATGTTTTACATATAGTAAATTACGTTTTTTTTTAAAGACAAAATACGTAAGCTTTGGAACATATCAAAAATTTCTCCTTTGCTCTTTAAAATCACTAAAAAGTGGCAGAGAATCATAAAAAATATATAATGTCACTATAAAATATAATTCGCTAAAATTTAATACAAATGATTAGGTTGGAGAGAGGAAGGAGTGAGCTAAAAAAAAATTGTGGATAATTTTTTGCAAATAGGTATATTATAACCGAAATTACTTTATCACAATTGCGAAAATTATGTACATATGTAAATAGGGGGGAAACCACGCGCACCTCTTTTATTTCACAAAAAAAAAAAAAAAACGTTTAAATCATTAAATCAAAATTATTAAATCATGTACAAATTCGCTCAAAATTTGGTACGGGGGATTTAATTATAGAAAGCAAAGTGTAAAAATCAAAATTTTGCAAAATAGCCATGGTATTTCAAAAGCATAAATAAGTTATTTATTTTTGTTTACATTTAACAAAAAAAAAATATTACTAATTTTAAATAAAAGCATGCGCGGGCATTTCAAGTTCGGTTTCAACATCTAATTTGTTTTTTTTTTAAGTTTTTTTTTTGCACAAATCGACATAAATAAAACAAAATTTACGAAATATAATTTGTAAGATCATTGCTGATTTTTATTTACTACCTGCCATGATACAATAAAGATGGTAATTCTATTATTATTTTTTCGACGTCATATTAACTACCTGACAATTAGCAGATTATGACATTTCGTGCTACCATCCGTAGTTGAAAAAAAAATCTTTTTTCATGTTTGTTTCTTTTTTTTTTTTGAAATTAAAAAGTAAAAGGAAAAAATTATAATATTAGCTGACATGGCCATAATGCTTTTAAAAGATAAACGGTGTTTTTGAATGCAGAACATCTGCTGGAGGTAGTCTAAATTTTACGTCGCCAATTTACTTTCAGAAGGGGGACTGAATGAGTGTTTTTATGTTTTTTGTAACAGGTAATAAAACGTTTGTCAAAATTAATTGGGATCTATTAATCGTGGATCCTAACTACATGCAAACATTAATATTAAACACATAAGTTAATTTAGATGGGAAATTCTAAACCGGTTTTTGTTGGAAATGTCAGGAAATAATTGCTTTTAATTGCAGCATAACAGATTGAATGAAAGGAACTTCTGTTTTTATTATTATTATATCAAAGAATCTGTTAATTTTTATAGTGTAAATTAAAAATGGTATCTAAAAAGCATTTCATTGTAAAATATGGGTTAATTTTAACTAACAAAATTTCGAAATTAATCATGAAATATAAAAAAAACTCAGGAAATCCAAAAAAAGATCCTTAAACTGATATCTTTGAACATCTTCGGCTATCGTTTTAAAAGTCTTATGAAAAGTATTTGAATTAATTTGTAAATAATGTTCAATATGCGATTGAAAATTACCCTCTCCTAAACATATTCGATGTGGCAACGCTTTGCCATAAATTTACGTCTGGGGAAATGTCAACGATCTTCTTTTCAATAAAAAAAAAAAACGAAATGGAACTACCTTCTTTCTTGTATTATGCTACTTTCGTTTTTCATAGCATCATAAATTTTCTAAACTTTTTTTCAAAGTAAGTGTAGCTTTACTTTTGTTTATCATCTGGTACACGGATTTCGAAACGAAACGATACTATATCGATACTTTCGTCATTTGATACCAATATTTCTTACTCGATATTTTTAAAACGACACTTACGGTGGTTGCTCAACAGTGGATTGTCTTTATAACTTTCTAGACGTCTATGGTCTATACAACATTGTTCTCTTTTTTGACAACTAATACCTATTCTCAATTGTCTTGTCTAATGTAAATGCGAGACTTTTTAATACGATATTTATCTATACCCGATTCTTTTAAAACGATACTTTGAATGAGTATCATATCGATACTTTCGGCACGATATGGAGTCACTACTCCCAAGTGAACGACAATCAGACCATATCATATCAATGATCAGACTTTCATCACTTGCATGCAACTCTGCATACTTTACAAAACCATTATATAAAGTTAGGTTATATAGAAGATACACGTTTTTTGTTTCCTTTCTTTAAATGTCTTTATTATTTTTAAATATAAATTAGTCGATTTTTATATAATACAGTCTCCTAAGTTAACGTACGTATAATATGTAAATACATTTATGTTTTCATAAAAAATCTAAATAACTTTTACATTCAAAAATGTTTAAATTGAAATACTTATCAAATCAAATAATTATTATTCAAAATAAGGCCACTTATCATTGAAAAATTTTGATTTTTCGTTAGTAATATTCTACGAGAAAACAATTCCTTATACAATTCGCTTAAATTTATATACGTAGATGTTAGTAAATTAAATTTTTTAAGTGCACTTTTCTCAATTGTGTATCAGTGTTAAATAGTGAAGTGAATTTCTTCTATATATAAATATATATATATATATGTACATATATATTTGTTTACATAAATACATTGTTTTGGAAGTCCAGGTCAATGGGGTTGTTACTTGAATATTTTTAACAATTCAACTCTTTATTTTCATATATTTTTTTTTTGAAACTTGTTTCCTTTATAAATTTCTCGCCTTTATACTTTTTTATTGCTCGCTTGGCCTTACAACACAATACTGAGGTTTTAAACCTTACAATTATATAACTAAGAAAAATAAATACATATATATGTATGCATGTGTGTGTGTGTTTATTAGGGTGCGCCAAATAAAAAATGTTACCTTTATAAAATTTATTATGTTTTAAGAGTTCTCCAAAAATATTTCGGAAACAATATTAAGATTTACGTGAGCTGGACCGCTTTGATAATAACACCTGGAGACTTTTATAAATAAAAATTGTTTTTTTTTTTTAAATATTATTTGAAAAAAAAACCCCATCTGAGCTAATAAAACACTTTGAGCTTAGAGGATTTACATGAGAACATTTACAAATTCGTTTAATGGAATCATAATAACGAAATTTGGAAAAAAAATTTGGCATGCATGAATTTACAGGAAAATTTCTCATAACCGGACACTCACCACCTTCGCAATGTTTTTGTTCGGTTATGGTAGATATCCGTTTTTGGGGAGGCATGAAAAATATGTATAAATTTAGAAGAATTCTCGCTTTTAATAAACATTAACTCCAGACTCTAATTCAAAACGATATGTTAATTTTTTTTATTGATTTAATCAGTTTGTATTTTTAACCTTCGAAAACAAAAAATGTTGCAAAACTGCTGCTTTTTGTTTTGGGAATAACACTTTACCTTTTTGCAATTTCACGCACAGACAATTTAAATTTTTCCAACACGTTAGTTATTTTCAGTTTTTCTTTAATGGACACGATGTTTTTTTGGTGCCATATTACGAGTATTATTCGCTCGTTACTATTCTCGCGCAACATATAAACAAACTGAATGAAATATCCATCTATTATATTACGGTATTATGTGGATTGCGGATTCGTTATATGAGGAATTACAAGAGACTACCTTTATTTGAAACATATATCGAAAAATAACACTGAAGATGGCACAACGCCGAAATCGGGTTGCCTCCAAAAAATCGTTCCAATATACCTCAACTTTTCACGGTCGGTAAAAAAAAAGATCAAAAGGAAGTAGAAAAACGATTTCTTTTTTATCAGCACAAATATGATTGCGATTTGTACAAAAGGCGAACTAAACAAACGGCAACAAACCTTGTTTTTTTGTTTTTTAATTTTGTTCGTTTTTGTTGGATTGCTCATCAAATTGTTTGTTATGTATATAGTGCCCGCGGCCGGTTATTGGACTGATATTTGTATGGAAAAATTAATGAAAAGTTTGTGTATTCGAAATTTGCCCGGCTATTGAAGCTGCCCGGTTTTAAGGGCTGTCCGTGATGAGGAATTTCACTTAAGCCAATATTCCATAAAAGTTCAAAATTCATTTATGTACTATGATTACGATGCAAATATTTTTAAATATTTAAATGGAGACCTTTTAAGTCTAAACTGTTTCATGATCTGTGTTAATTGATTTGCAAACATATTTTTAAAAACCATTTTTTTAATGAAAAACTAAATTTTTGAATTCGAATTTCAAATCGGTCTAGCTCACGCAAATCTTAATATTTTTCAAAAATAATTTGGTTACAAATTTTATAATTTCGATTCAACAATAGTAGTTTTTTTTTATGGAATACGCAGTGATGCACCCTAATATTTATATGTACGTTCACGTAATGTAAAATAGTATTTAAATACGTACGCTTTAATTGAATTGAGCGCATATATTCATATGCCGTTGAAAATATCATCATATATCATTACCTACTACATATTCGTATTGCTTTTTCATTTTTAAACTTATTAACGTAATTAATTATACATTACTTAATTAAATTTATTTATGTATCAATGTTCACCTGCATTTCACAAAATCGGCTGTCACTTGTTGTTTTGATCGATCTTCCTATATAACATATATAATTAAGTTTTAGTACTCAGTTACTGCTTCAGAGGAATTCAATTATGTCACTGTGCTCGCGAGCTTAATTGCTTTCGATTCGCGAATTTAATTTCTAAACTCACGCACAAATGGTTGCAAAGAATCGTCGTCGTATAGTTTGTCTTGCAAGTCCAATGCCATTTTTCGCTTTCACTCCTCTACTGCTGCTCGCTCCGCCTATTGTTATGAGCTCTTTTTCCGAACGTCTTAACATAAGCGCTTAACTATTGACTATAACTACAATTAATGGGCGGATAAACACATTTAAGTCCATAACAAGATACTAAGTTCTCTGTTATGTTTTTCTTTCTGTTTTTTTTAGTTCTTAATTCGCGTCCAAGTCAACATTAACTAGCTAAAAAATGTAGCAACATATCTTGCCCCTCAAACTCGATTTCCACAATCTTTCGATTACTGTGACTAAATGAGCCGCTCTTCTGGTGGCGGTTTTAGTACATTATCCATCTCCAGTCGCGGATTGCAGTATTCTTGCGCGCTGGGGCTGTACGTGCCACGCGTCGCACGCTTATTGCGCGCCATCACCAGGAAGGTGCCCAGCAAAGCGGCACCAATGAGTAGCAACACCACAACTACGGGTATTACAATGATGGCAATGTCGGCGGTGGAGGGGCCATCATCCTTGGCGGCCATCTGTGAGAGAAAATTTAAGTCATTCATTAATACTTTATGCTTTTAAGGTAACTTTCGCTACCACTCACCACCAGCGTACAGTCTTTGCCCCCATAACCGACTGTGCAATTGCAGGAGTAGTCCACCTCATCGCCGCATGCCTCCTCACAAGTGCCACTATTCATGCATGGCGATTCGCCATTCTTGCACGGATCGGTTAGATTACAGTAAACACCACAGAAATTATCCTGGCAGATGCACTTGAAGGAGCCCAGTAAATTGATACAACGCCCTAAGCCGCCGCAATACTCAATACCAGATGCGCACTCATCTATATCGATTTCACAGTTATTACCCTCGAAGCCAGTATTCGTGCAATTGCATTCATAACTGCCGATTAGATCGTGACATTCGCCATTATTGAGACATGGATTGGATTCACATTCATTGATGTCGATCTCACAGAAGTCGCCGGTATACCCCAAACTACACTGACACCGTGGGATCTGTGGAGAGTTGGGGAATAGTTTCAAAATTAAGCACATACAAGAGCACAGAAGAGGGCGTACGATAGATAACTTACTAATGGATCGTTGATTATACAGAGGCCGCCATTGTGACAGGGTGTCACCTCACAGAAGGGCATATCGCAAAAGGAGCCTTCGAAGCCGGGAGTGCAATGACAGGTGAAGTTATTGTTGGTGTTGGCGTCTAAAACGAGAGAAAAAGTAAAAATATTAGGTACAATATTTTATTTATTTTATGCGCGGCGTCTTACTAAATCCATCCTCGCACGTCGAACCATTGCGGCAAGGTAAATTTTCGCATGTCACCTGCTTCAACAAATCACACTGCGCTCCCGCATAGTCATCGGTACAGTCACAATGGAATGCCGCAATTAGATCTGTACAGGTGCCGCCATTGTGACACGGTTGTGCAGCGCATTCGTCAATGTTATGCTCACAAAAACGTCCATCGTAACCGGGCAAACAGCGACACTGGAAGTCCGCCACTTTGTCAATGCAAGTGGCATTATTTGCACAATTTGCAGTCAAACATTCATCGATATCAATTGAGCAATCGTCCCCCTCATAGCCAGCCAAACATTTGCATGCATATTGCTCCGATGGTGAGCTGCAATAGCCACCATTCTTACAGTCCGTATTGAAGCAGAGCACACAACCCTCATCGGGTTTTGTCGAATTGAGACGGAATTGCGAATGTGGCTGCACGGATACGTTCTCGGTATGTGGATACATCTCGGCGTTTGAGAAGTATGGTAAGAGCAGATCACCCACACGCGCCTCACCCAAACAACCCTTGAATTGTGAGCCCTGCTGTGCTGAGCTGCTACCACGTGCCTGCCGGCTATCAGTGGGCATGCCGCCGAGATAGACTTGCGTATCGCTGGAGAGTAACTCCTGGAAAGCTTGCTGATCAATGTCCGCAGAGAATGCGGGCGAAGGATCGACCATGCTCTCCCAACCTTTCCAACCACCCTCGAGTTTGCCACCCTCCGTACGTAGGTAAATGCGGTTCCAGCTGTTTTATGTAGAAGAAAAGAAAAATGAATTAGTATATATTCTTCAAAGACTTCAAATATTTAAAACCCACTCTGGCTCAATCATCAACTCCATATAGCTGGGATCGGATGTGTCTTTGGTGAAACGCTTGGTGTCGCCAAACGGTTCTTGACTCAGCTTCCAAGTGACCGTGACTTGCCCCTGATTAACGCCGATTTCAAAGAAACTCTCACCATTCTCCACGTAGAAGAGTGTGCCACCCGCGCGTGTTCTATAGGCAATCTCAATCACCGGCTTCACTAAAATTTTCGGCTCCTCTGGCGCTTGCTCCACAAAGTAAGTGAATGCCAAAGGATTCTTTTCATTACCTTTGAAAGTGATGTTCGTCAAACATTCGTAGCCGTCGTCCAGATTCTGGCATTTACTATTGCCCGGACAAGTAACCAGTTGGCAGAATTCGATCTCCTGACAATTCTTGCCCTTATAACCGTTCGGGCAAGTGCACACATAATCGTTCCATGTATTGCGACAATCGGCATTGTGCTTGCAGGGATTCTTGCGACACAAATCATCGGTAACCTCCCCTTTAAGCACTGAAGTGCGATCGATAGTTACCACACCGAAGGGAGGTGGTAGCAGTAAATCATCTACATTCAGTGGATACAACTCCACGATCATAGTATGCGAGCCATTACTCACTTTTACATCCTGTATGATGCCCTTAAAATAGTTCTTTTCACTGGTTTCTTTATTTTCTTTGGGTGCATTCTCCTCGAGCGTCGACTGCGCGGTATCTGCACCAGTTGTGGCAGGTGCTTGAGTTTGCTCGCCTGTCGGCGGTCCACCAAGGTATAGTACCTGTGCGTCAAGTAAACCCGTGGAAGAGAGTGTCTTGCGGAAGTATTCGGTACCATTGAGTTTGACTTGGACGAGTGTTTGGTTGCGTACTACTTCGATGAGGTGATTGTAGCCATTGTCAAGTTTATTACCACCAACAGTATAGGACTCGGGTGTGCCATTGAATTGCATTTTGACTAACAATTCTCCGCCATGCAGTTCGGCGGCTACAAACGATTCGCCAGTGTCAGCTTTTAGAAAGAGATATTTAATTTTAAAATATTTTCCATATAGTACAATACAAGATTGTAAGTCTCAAAGGAGTGGGCAGAGAAAAGGGTATTAGATAGCAAATATATATAAGTAGGTAAGTAAGTCCTAAGGGAAATTTTTCACTGGGTGAATGTCTCGATAAGTAGCGTCCAAAAAGTAGTCGCCGTAAATTTTTTTAGAAGTTCGTTAAAGAACGTACATAGTTTTCACAATATTTTCGATTTATTTATTTATACCTAACTCTTTTATAGGAGCGTGTAACTTCTGGCATTACTGATGATATCGATACCATCGGCCTCAACAACCGCGCCGTTACTTCTGCCTTTTCCAAACTGGACAAAGAAGCGAAACGTATGGATCTGGCGGTGAACGAGGGCAAAACTAAGTACCTCCTGTCATCAAATAAACAGTCAGCGCAGTCGCGTCTTGGCTCCCGCATCACTGTTGACAATTACAATTTCGAAACAGTGGAGTAGTTTGTTTATCTGAGAGAAAGATTCTCCGAAAGATTTATGAACATTGTACAGCGAATTAAAATACAGTTGATTCATTGGCTGGTACAAGTCGTGCGAATGGACGAAAATGCTCCAGCCCTGAAAGTATTCAACGCGGTACCAGCTGGTGGTAGTAGAAGAAGAGGAAGACCTCCTCTGCGTTGTAAAGACCAAGTGGAAAAGAACTTGACGTCACTTGGTATTTCTAATTGGCGCCAGTTAGCAAGACGAAGGAGTGACTGGCGCAATTTGTTAAACTCGGCGAAAATCTCTGAAGAGGTTAAGTAAGTAACTTTATGACGAGGCATAGTCACAAAAATATGTATTCCGTCCTTCAACTCAAAATAACCTTGAAGAAATTTGAAATTTTATTTGACGTGCTGTTTTGAAGGCGGCGAAACCAAGGGAAACGAATACTATGGGAGTGGATTTTGGAATTGAATATGTCGATGGTAAAGCCATAATGTCTACATCTTAATTGCTCCAGATTAAAGCGGGCTATGCGAGGAAAACGAAGTTCCCCAGATAGTCGGGTCTACGTGCTGGAACAACCTGGATTTATATCCATCTTCCAGTTAATTTCATTAAAGTGAAACACATTACTGTCGAATTCAGTGCTGGTTTTATGCAGATCCGTAAGTGAATTCTCAACAATTCATGTGTAGCCTTAAATTTATAATGCTGGAGATGACCATTTTTTGATACTGTTTTTGGGCAATTCCCTCTTTCAGAGAGTATAATTTTCCCAACAAAAGATCTATACAAAATTGTAGTTTACAATAACATTCGCGGGGATGCTTAAAGTGTTTGCTGAAGCGCTGGATATTCAGGTTCGCCTACTACGTGGTACAGGTCCATGGAGTCCAAATTGCGAAATTAAGATATGTATGCTAGACGCTTCCCGAGTTGAATGACCAGATCTAGCAAAATATACGACAACCCCTGGTCCTGACTTACTGCAGACCATTTATCGGGAGTCTATCAACACCTTTATCACTGTCCGCCCCATGAATGCAATCGACGGAGTTTTGGATATTTCAGGAGGTTAAACTCGTACTTATACAGAATAGCCATCAATATATTAAACATATTTATTCTTCTCCTTCTTCTTCGCAGTTTATAGACTCGAACACTACTGAACCTATTGAGCTGAGATTCATAGGATGTGTTTGCAATGATGTAGATTGTATACAAAAGAAAAAAAAATTCCAATAGGTGGCGCTGGAGTCGCACAGCTCCATA
This sequence comes from Anomoia purmunda, assembly GCA_951828415.1. NCBI lineage: Eukaryota > Metazoa > Arthropoda > Insecta > Diptera > Tephritidae > Anomoia > Anomoia purmunda. The sequence goes on from OX639993.1 coordinate 26,099,308, forward strand.
AACCGCATTAGACCATTAGACACACGCAACTACAATGCAGGTATTCTTTTTCTTTTATATTAAATTTGAGCAAATTATCTTTTACAATATTTTGATTTCCGTTATGTGGGCGTGGTAGCTTTTCGATTTTCAAAACCAACCTACCTTGGGTCGAGGGCAATGTGTTTACCAAGTTTCGTTGAGTTATCTCAATATTTAGTCGAGTTATCCGATGCACGGAGAAACGAACAGACAGATATGACTTAATTGAGATCTATTTTAATTCTGGACATTTTGGTAAATATACATATATGTCTATATCTATTGTATCTCGATTGCTTTAGACTGTACTTCGAAGTTGCAATATTTGACCAGATATGAAAAACCATATGATGGTGGGCTCTCAGTAACATTTGCTCAGCGAAGCCAAGGATAGCGTGCACTTCTATAACATTCAAATATGCAGGCTCATAATATTGATAGATTCGTATGCTAATATAAAGTGTACGTGGAATTTATAGCAGACTCATTAACATTGCCTGGAACCCTACTACGACACCACATATCTCAGTATCTGAAGCCAAGCATTTTACTCTCTTGTCTAGAGGGATCAAAATCAGCCAATTGCTTTTACACTTTCAAAGAAAAAATTTATTCTCACTGCACCTATCGTCTTTCTCGACTATTCGTTGGCAGGCGGGACGAAGGGAATGAAAATAAACACTTACTTGTTCCTTTCGATGCAGATTTGTTTGGATCACTACCCAAATAGAACACCTGTCCAGTTGGCTCCCGCGTACGTATAAACATAGATATATCCAGAATGGAACGAATAGCACGGCGAGCAGCATCATTTGTCTCCACAATTACAGCGGAGTGAGTAGTATTTTCATGACCAAATGTAGCAGCAGTTATATCTAGAAGAAAATAATAAAACGAATTGTAAGACTTAGACCAGCCTACACCTACTACAATTAAACTCACTGTATTTGCAGGTATGCCCGAAATGCGGACGTTGACAGGTACACGAAAAGGTATGCCACAAATCCGTGCAAGCGCCATTCGAGTGACAAGGATTTGGCACACACTGTTCACTACGCGGACAACCGGCTTGGATATTTGTCAGTTTTGTATCCTTTTCATTGCCTTGCTCTTCGGGGAAAATCCACTTGCCATTGACGACAATATCCTGCATACAGCCCACGAAACTCGATGGACGATGTGGCAAATGACGCAAATACGATTTCAAATTCGGTATGGTACCACCCAAATAAGTAAGTGGAAATGATGGTTGACTGCCATTTGCTGTCTCATATGAACCAACTGGAAAGATGGCCTGCTCATCGTTGGCCGAGAGCACTAAATGCGAAGTATTAATAGCAACAAATACTTTATGCCAATTACTATCATTCAGTTTAGAACCAATAAATACACCCTCCCATTTGTTGAGCAGAGAAGAGTGTAAATTCAGGCGACCATTAATCAATTCCAGTATATAGCTAACGGGTTCGTTGTGACCAATCGAGGTACCAAAAGCGAGTACGCCATTCGGTAGTGTAGTTTTAAATTGCAAGTTAATGTCATAACCTTCCTCACGCTGTGTTTTCACCGTTATCAGACTGCTAACAACCATTGAAATTGTTGTAGTTTTTTCACAGATATTACCCTGGAAACCATGTTGGCAACTACAGTTGAAAAGATGTTCGGTTTCATTAACCAAATAGGGTTTGCAGTAGCCGCCATTCTGACAGGGACCACTCACGCAGCCTATCAAAGGTACAGAACAATTTTTGCCACCATAATTGGCATCACAATCGCAGGTATAGTCATTGATCTCGTCGAAGCAAGTGCCATGTGCGCCACAAGGCTGGTATCTTTGTGGGGAGAGAAAAATTTAAATGAGAATTTGAAATATTTATTTTTTTTACCGTACATTAAATAACTATAGTAATCATATACGCCTATGCATTTAGTTTTATCTCACTTGCCACTCACCTATCACACTCGTCGATATTCACATCGCAGTGTCGTCCCTCGAAGCCCGGATCACATTCGCAGGTATATGTGCCAATCTGCAAATAGTGAAAGTTATAACAAAAGGGCTTTCACCGAAATCTTTCGTTATTTTCTTACACCATCATTACAAGTGCCATGCTTCCCACACGGATTCGTTTCGCATTCATTGATATTGATTTCACAATTTTTGCCCATAATGCCTGGCACGCAAACGCATTCGTATCTAGAAATAGTTAAGATATATTACATAGACAAAATTACGAGTATAAAATGAAACTTTATCAAACGCAGCCAAAATAATGACGCAAGTATGTATAAACTTTTTTTTATTTATTTATCAATCCATAAGTTCCCCCAACTCATCTAACACTACTATCCCTTAGGTCCGACTCGGCGGAAAATGCATGATTTTTTTCGATCTCTCCCCAAATGAGTTCGATCATAACGACCATGGCTAAACCCATCTAGAAGGGTATGAGTATTCGCTAAAATAACAAGAAAGATCGGCCAATTAAAGTATCTTTGGTCTAAATCTACTATTATGTATGTGGATCTGTCCATCAAGAGCAATAAAATTTGATAAAAGGCGATTTAAGTTTAGTTACTTAGTTCACTTAGACAATGATGGTCACGGTTATGTATCCAGATATTTGATGCTCTTTATAAATTAAAGAATGATATGAAACAAGATTGCGTCTTCCGCACTGAGAGTAACTAGAAGTGACGTTATAAAAGGCCAAGAATGGGAGAGTAAAGACAGAGTTCTGAAGTTGAAGAGGAAAGAAGTGTCAGAACGATTGAAAGTTTTGTTAGCATTAGTTGTGTGAAATAAAATTAAAATAATTGCGCTTCGTCAGCGAATGTCTGGATGTTGTGAAATTGACAAAGAGAGGACTAGCGGTCCGTGGAAGGTGCAGTTTTTATTCCAACATTCTTGCGTCTTAAGGACTGTAGATCGGCGTAGCTCATGTTGTCCTCAATCATCGACAGTTTCCCTGCTTGAAATTTCAAGAATGATCCGTAACTCAAGTGTGCTATTCTTATATTATGCTAAGGTGCTCTGAGTTTAAGACAACCGGGTCTCAGAAAGAAACATACTGCGGACTGCCTTCGGCAACAAGCCAAATAAAATATTTGCTTGTTTCGTGCGTAAGCACTTGGAACACATTTTTGCCGAAGTCAATATGTCTTTGCAGACTTAAAATGCTAGTCAAGTGCAATGTTGGTGTTTGTCTGCACTCCCTGTGTTTCGCTGGTGTTCATCTAATCATCTAATTCTTTAAATGTAAGCAGGCTTAAGTCAGAAAAACAGAGGTACATGCCGTTCCCTGATGCCTAGCTCACCGGTACATCGTTAGTCCGAGTTGGTTCGCTGGATCTCGTTGTATTATTACTACAGCAGGAAAGAATACTTACATTTCTTATTTTCATTAAAATGATCGATCACTCTATCGTGTAAACGTGGTCAATTAATGGAAGAACATACAACCCTGCAGAGTTTGGAACAGTGATTTGTAGAATCCGAATGATGTTTCTGTACGACGCTAATTTTAATAAGTTGCTAAGTTTCGTAAACTTTTCCTGCTTGTTTCCGGTTCTACAGCGAACATGCGATACCAGAACGGCGGTTCTTAGTACTAATTAGAATATTTGACAATTGGCACATCGATTAACTAACCAACTTCCAAGTCGGTTAACGGGCCTAACATGACGACAAAAAAATTATTGGGACCTGAGAATTTTCAAAGATTTGCATTCCTCGGAAATGGACAATCTTCATCGGCCTTTAAATAGTATGCTTCTTTTTTTAATTTGTTGGTTTTCTAGAAAAAGCAAGCACTCCCATTTCATTATTGCATTAGCTTCAGCAGTTTTACTAGATCTTCATGACGGTTTCTGGCTCTATCTCCCAAATCGCTTGCTCGATATTCGCCTTATCTGGCTTTAATCATTAATGGATTGTACTCGTACGCACAGTGTCGGTCTTCCAGGCACCCCACAAAAAAGCCGAATCTGAGTCAAACTGCAACTCCGAGGAGGCAAATTAACATCGCCGAGGCGGTTGATAAAATGATTACCGAACTTGGCGCACAAAATATCGAGTGTGGCATGGCCTGTGCGGCATGGCATGTTATCTTACTGAATCCAAAGCTCGTGCAAGTCCATGCTTCAATTTCCTGCTGAGTCAATTGAACTTTTTAAGCGAAAAATTGTACAAAATTCGCATCAGGCTGGTGCGTGAAATATTGAGTTGTTGAGATCGATACGGAGTTGATGCTCCAAGACAGAGTAGCACACTGCGTACGACGGTGGGGAACGTGAGTGAACTAGCACGCCTGTTTTGTTTGTTTCGTTGTGATGATAGGACTTTTTGTCAAGATTTCCCGTGGAAAAAAACTGTCACTGTCAAACACAAGATTAAAAAAAACACTATATGGATGCGATCGGATCTTTTCAAATGTGACCGCTAGGTTTGCAGCTCCTCGTAAGGATTTCTGCATTAACTGCAGATATAAATAAGGGCGAAATCCTTTCAGCTCTTTAGAGGACTAAAGGCATGACATTAATGGACGGATCGATTTATATAATTTGCAAAAGAGTGTGCCAATTTAAGTGTTTATGTAGGGATTGAACTGAAAATCGAAATGCCGGTTGATCTAATTGATCACAATAGGTCAAAATTTTGGATGTAAGTCGAGGATGCAATTTGATATCTTATTGTAAAGTCAGAAAGTTTTCAGGAGTGCCTGATAATATATAAAGTATTAGCAAATACCAAGCATAATTTGTTGCGCCTCAAAAATTATAACGTATTAAATTTTATATATGGTGTACTGAAATAATTTATTAAAAAAAAAACTTTGGTTCAACTTAAAAAAAGTATACACATTAGAGTACCTGACCAAAAAAAAAAGTAGTTTTTCAGCCCGATTTATAAAATTTGTTATGTTTTGATACTTCCGCCTAAATATTTGCAAAAGATATTAAAATTTTAAAATACCCGAAAAATTATTTTTTTTTTAAATAAAAAAATTATTAAATAAAACTAGCTCAGATAATATTTGCAACGAAATGGAAAGCGTGAGAAAATACCTTTTCAATATATTATAATAAAAGTCTAAATCTCTCAATATTTGGCCGAGTTATTCAAGTTTTTCTTAAACAAAAAAAAAAAAAAAAAACAAGTACGTTATCAAAAATTTCATTATCATGAACAATTTTTTAAATATTTTTATGTAAATTTTTTAAATTTAAACTGTTTTGTAGTCTAAGGATGTATTTTTGTAAGAATATTTCGAAAAATTGTGGAAGATAATTTCAAATCAGTTGACCTACATCTCAATATTATCGCGAAATACTGTAGTTCATGTCTCAAAAAATATAGTAAATTTTATAATACCCTAATGTACCTATTCTCAAAAAAAAAATTTAAAAAATAATAAGTAAAAGTATTGTTTTTCGCAAATCGTTACAAATATTCCCTATATAATCAAATTTATATAATAGTACAGATTATATACAAAATTTTCGAAAGCGCAAAAATATTCCAATACACTTACCCACTCGCATTCTGATAAGAGAACGGTCGACTAAAGAATTCCGGCAACTCCATTGTTTGACTCAATGTATACAACGTCACGTTTGATCGTTCCAAACAATTACCGTTATACAAACATGGATTACTTTCGCATTCATTAATATCCGTTTCACAATTTTTACCCGCATAACCAGGATAACATTTGCAGCGGTAATCGTTTATATCATCTATGCAAACAGCTCCATTCAGACACGGATATGATTCGCATTCATCAATATTGAACTCGCAGAGTTGTCCTTCATACCCGGTATTGGCGCAATCACAACGAAAACCACCCAATTCATCTATACAGTGTCCACCGTGTTGGCAAGGCGCTGAAATGCAATCATCGATATCGTTCTCACAAAAGCGACCTGTCATGCCAGGTATGCAGGAGCAGGTGAAATTATTGATCATATCGATGCATGTCGAGCCCTTCGCGCAAGGATTACTATCGCATTCGTTGATGTCCGTTTCGCAATTGATGCCTGTATAACCTGGTTGGCAGACGCATTCGTAGGCATTGATCTGTGGAAGAGTTATAATAATTTAGGTTAATGAAACGCCAAGCAGTGGAAGTGTCAGGATGCAAACAAATACAAATGACATGAAAAAAAAAGACTAAGTAATTACGCGTACAAGCAAGATTTTATATCAATCTGTAAAATACAAATTATAAGGGGGTTTAGACTAATATTTATGATTTCATTACTAGGTACTGGGAATATAGTGGAGATTGAGCACACAAAATAACAATTATACCGCACAAACATCATTAACAGATTAAGTGCGAGCTTCCACGCTGGATAGAAAAATGTGAAGTAATAATTTTTCCATACTACATAGTACATAGTTTGCACTTGTTTTCGAATGGTACACTAATTGGAAGTCGTCAAATTTCTAATTCAGTAGAGCGATTCACTAACTTTTTTCAACGATATTCGCATGACTAACTCATCTTAACGAACATTTTAACGACGTTGCTATTCAGCAGCCATTTTTTTTAACGATTTTCGCCGTCGCCGAATCAGCTGTTGTCGTTAGCTAGTTGAATATCGAAAACTAAACGACAACAAATTTGATGCTGTTAACTCAATCAAGAAAGGAAAGAATCGTGATTTCAACTTACATAAAAGATATATTTAAAATTTGGTGATTTGTTTTCTTGAAATTAAAAAAAGAACATTAAATAATATCCTTTGAATGTTTAGCATATGATTTATCACGAGGGGACGAAGAAGTAAGCACTTCAACAGTGGATCGAAGTTTGCTTCGGGATGTGGACAAACCCTTTCATTTGAATGCAATAGAATTTCAGCAGGCTTGGCTGAATACCTATTTTCTCAGCTTGACAGGTTTTATATGAACCAAGTAAAGTTGCTAAAGAAATGTTTGCTTGCTTTGTTTATGTCAACCTCCATATCTGCCTTTCAATTAATGTGCAAATGTTAAAAGAAAATTTCTATGAAGTATTCAAGTATAAAAACAGAAATATAGTTTATTTTTAATAAATAGATAAGTGATCCTAATTAAAAAAATGTATATGTATGTAAATCCAAACTACCCTGGAGCACAACACAATTCATAATGGAGCGAATTTTGAAAACGAGAAGTCGAGTTGATGACTATTCTACCAAATCACTCAGAGAAGAGTCAAAAATTAGTATCTTATTTCACTTTAATCAAATATAATAAAAATGCGCTCAAATTTATATTCGGCAGCAGGCATTCATTTCTTTTTTTCCATTCCTTATTGTGTTTTTCGCCCATTTTGGCATTTAGTTTTAACAAGATGCCACTCTTTAGTACTTTGAATAAATACAATGAGGCAGCTGTTAAGTGTCGTTAAGAATAAGTTAGCGAATTGCACAATCGTTACTGCAAACGACAAATATTGTCGACAAAATTACGATTGTCGGATCGTTTAAAGTTAGTGAATCGCACAGGTATAGGAAGAGATGCAAGAGAAAGTTTTTTGTGGAGGGCCGCGAAGGACCGATATTATGTGAACAATCCATTCATGATTTAGGCCCTTAAGGCGAATATCGAGCAAGTCATTTGCAAGATCGAATCAAAAACTACTATATGGATCACACTACACAAACAGTCATGTGCAAAATAATAGCGATGGTGATGAAAAAAAAAACAAAACTTCAATACCATCTTTGTAAGCCGAGCTAACTGTCGTCAGTTAACGGTATATTATTATCACTCATTACTTACAAAAACAAAGTCCATGCATAGGATTTGCACACATTTTGTAAAAACAGAGTCAGTATACAGTTGTGCGGCTTAATAGGAACAGTGTGTCGTTCCAAAATAATATAGTAAATATTTGACTATAAATACATACGTAAATTGTTAAACAAAAAGAAATACTCGCTGATCTTAAATAAAATACTGTCCACGTAGTATGTGGAAAGCTCTGCAATTTATTCGTACTGAAAATCCGAGCACATCAAACATTGGGTTTATATCATTCTTTGTTCTGATTGGAATGAAAGAGAAAATACAAAGATATTTAAAATAAAATGAACTAGCTTAAAAAAACGACAAAGATGAACAAAAAAACTACTCTTCATTTTTCATTCTATTAAAGTACGGTTTATGTACATAAATATATACTCATTTACCATTATCATTATCATTACCATTATCATTATCATTATCATTATCATTATCATCATCATTATCATTATCATTATCATTATCATTAGCATTATCATTATCATTATCATTTTCATTATCATCATCATTATCATTATCATTATCATTACCTTTACCATTACGATTATCATCATAGTTAGCATATTGATTTACATATTTCAAATATTTTATTTTAATTTGTTTTTAAGCTACTGAACCGGTTTTGATAGAATTTAACAGCTGCACGGTCTAAAAAAAAAACAAATCAGCTCTATTCCGATCATACGTATAAAAAATAAACAAGATGAATTAAAAATCACCTCATTTTTTGAAGTAGTTTAAGAATCAGTCGGCAGACTAATTTTTCAAGCGGAATCTCTAGTTTAATTATGAGAATATTTCTGGATTATCGAATCTACTGACTCTAATACTAAGCTAATTTACATTAAGAGGACATTTAATGGGAATCCTTCGTGACTCACTTGTCTCAATATCCGATGTTTTCCATATTTAAAAAAGAACAACTAAGAACACTTTAGAAATACAAGATACATTAAAAATATACACAGACTCACCTTATTGTTGCACGTCGCACCATTCTGGCACGGATGGCTCAGACACTCATCCACATCCGAGTCACAATGTTTACCCGTAAAACCTGGTGTGCAATAGCATTTGTATGAACCCTCCTCATTCTTGCAAATACCATTGCCACAAATATTCGGATCCAAAGCACATTCGTCAACATCTTTGGTGCAAGTGCGTCCCGTCCAGCCAGATGTACAGCTGCAAGTGTACTCGGCATTTGGCAAATCTGTACAAGCGCCACCATTACGACATGGTTGTGCCGAGCACGATGTGCAAATCTTATTCTCCGGACAAACGCACTTGTTCTGTTGGCATACCATCGGATCTTGACAATTCGCGGTAGTGCAGGGTTCTGCCTTCTCACAACGATCGCCCGAGAAACCGGTAGCACAATAGCAATGTGTGCCATTCATCGAACAGGTGCCGCCATTCAAACACTTACCGCTATTAAGGCAATTGACAACGGGGCCGATTGTATTGACGTTTGTACCGCTGCTGCCGCTGCTGGTGCTGCTGCTGCTAGTCGTTGGCGAGCTCAACGTACCATCTGTAGCCGGCAATTCGCAATTGTAACCTGTGACAGGGGAAATGATTTGTTAGATCAACGATTTTTATTTCATTAATGGGGGTACAATTTTTTGTCAAGTTTTTATTGCCAATTCTATCGAAATGTAATTATTGTTGCTATTGTTAAAACTAGCAAACCAAATGTGAATTAAATAATAATTGCATATCGAAATTAGACTATGTTATTGTGGTAAGTAGTAGTCAGATAATCACACTACACAAAAATAACCAAAAAACAAAATACACTAATCTAGCGGAACTACGTAGTAGATAGAATATATACATATGTATATATTACTTATTTTTTTTTTACCAACTTCACAACAAAATGCTTAACATCCTACATTACCAAATATATGTACATAAGTGGGTGTGGGTATACTTTAGTCTTAAATATTTCAGTGTGTAATGGTAAGTAATTTGTTATATTTTACAAGTATTTGCAAGTATATTGTTGGTATATTTTGTATTTGTAATTGTAATTGTTGTTTATTCCAAACCTGTGTATCCACTAGCACATAAACAAGTAAAATTTGAAGCATTTCCACTACAAGTACCACCGTTCAAGCAATTTTCGGGGGGGCATGCATTCAATTGAGCCGGGCGTGATTGCTGTACATTGGATAATAGCGGACTAATTGTTGCTGTTGCAGTTTTTGTTGTAGCTGTTGCTGTGGTAGCTGTAGTTGCTGTTAATTGTGCTGCAGTAGCAATGGTTGTAGTTGTTGTTGATGTTGTAGTTGTTGTTGCTGTAGTTGCATTATTCGCCACCAACATTGGTGGATTTGTTGGTAATGGTAGACAATGGCCAATGGGGCCTAAATTAAGAGATTAGTGCCAATTCAAAGGAGATAGTACAAAGTACATAGTTATAGTCACCAGTAGTAGAAGGCATATAGAAATATATGTATGTATTATGTATGTATGTATGTGGTATGTGTGTGTGTGAAGTTTTGTTTTTGTGCTTGTATGTGTGTATGGGCATGTGTGTTAAGCATAGAATACACAACCATAAAGTTTACAAAATTTATACAGAAATCCACCAAACATTTTTAAAGTGGAAAGAATTTATCTATACATATAAATGCGTACTGGTTTTATACACCTCAAACGTCCCCGTAAGGCTCGGTCAAAAATCAAAAGAATGTTAAAAGCAAAGGCCATAGATTTCAAAGAAGTTGCATAACTCCCATCGTTCCTGTAACAGAAAGTGTCGTCCGATTTCACCATACCACCAGAACTAATTTGACTTTTGCTGATTGATATTAGAATCTGATTGGATCCAATTGGTTTCTGCTGTGGTGAAATCGGACGAGAGTTCTTGGCACAGGAAACGAAACGCTATGCAATTTTTCTGTAATCTTCGTTCTTTGTTAGAAATACATATATTCAATGCTAAAACGAATTCAATCACCTACTTGATCCACTTCACCTTATATGAATTCGCCTTGACTTTCATTTGATTTTTCACAAGGCGAATTCATACAAGGTGACAGCATTCCATGGCTAAATGCTTGTTCTTCTTTCCAAATTCGCGGGGTTTTTTTGTTTACACGATCGAAATACAAGAGCAAATTGGTCGGATTCAGTTTTTGACATTTCACACTAGAAATTAAACAAACAAAATACACAGCGGATTCGCCTTGTTTTTCTTGTTATCACCTTCTATGGATCCACCTAGATTTTTCATATCTTTTACATTTTCTGTCCAATTAGGGCGGTCTTAAAACGCGGTTTAGTAAATAACAGAAATAGAAACAGGAACAGAATTCAGTACATTTTTGACAACGACAGAAACGGCAACAGAAATTTGCGAATCTGGTGCTGCTGGAAACAGAAACAGAGTTCAGTATATCAGCAACCGAAACAGAAAAAGGTACTTTACATTTGTTTCTGCTACTGGTGACAGGAAAAATGTCAAATATTTAACAAAAGCTTCGTCGAACCAATATTTTGAACATTGTAGTATGTTGCTCTACATTTCGTTAAATAATTTTCTATCAATATTGTTAAGGATAACCTGCAACTCTACCGAAAACAGAAAACAATATGAGTGACGTTTCCTTTCCTGTTTCTTTTCAGCTACAGAAAAAACCACAACAGAATCAGATATGTAGAGGAAGTCTTCTAATTAAAAATGGCGGGGGTTGATAATCAATGACAAATAACTATTAGCAATTGTCAGTCGCTCCGCTCAGTGAATGGTGAGGGTTACCACATCAAGTGTTCCCAGCTATGCCGAATTTGACGTCTATGGGCTAAGATTCTTCACTTGTATTTATTCACAATAGATAAAGCCATAGTTTTACACTCTGTGTAGCAAGATCGCTACGATAACGTCCGCCATTTACTGTTACGTGTCGGCCGGTCAAATTTTTGAAGAAATTACTATATTAATAATAATTTGGCGCTTACACCATAGCTTGATGTTTGGCCAAACTTTTCCTACAATTTGTAGTGTGCGTCTTAATATTGTAACACAAATTGAGGGATCTACAGATTTATAAGGACTCTGAACATCAATTTATTTTTGTGAGAAGTTTTTTGCCTGCCAAGGGGCGATTGCTATCAGAGAAAAACTATTCTCACCGAATGAAGCGCGTATACGCTATACGAGTACACTTGGCTACGAAGAAATATGTACCGATTATTGCCCCAGCTCATCAACCACATCAAACATTTAATTTTCCTGGATATTGTGGCAGCTCTTCCACTTCTTACCAAAAACGGTAAATTTTACATATTGATGCAGGAAACGAGACTCATAGCTACAAAAAAAATGTTTGGTCGCACGGACCACCTGTCATCAAATGAATCGCCTGAGTTACCGTAAGCATGAACAAAAATAAATGCCATATTTTTCATATTTTATGCGTTTTGGAGGGCTCATAAAAAAAGTCATTTAGAAAAAATGTTGAATAAACCACTGGGTATTAATTTTTTAAGTCTGCCCTTTGAAAAATATTGATTTTCAAGGATTCTATACTATTTCTAGGAGAAATTGTTTTCCCCCATTTAAAATATGTGGGGAGCGTTGAGTGGCATCTATGTATATATTTCATAAAAATAAAGCAAGTATTTGGTATAGCACAACCCGAAAAGGTAAAAGCATTAAAATTTGGATTTCACATTTTCATCATGCATTTTTGGTCCACCCTAGTACACATTTGCCAAAACGAACCATTTAAAATTATCCTTCAACTATTTACCGCCCTTTTCTGTAACAAAACCTATCTTTACCGACGATTTTCGGCTGGAACCTGTCACAGTGTCTGCTCAATATGTCTGTCGAAAAATTCCATAAGGAAAGTTGTTAAACATCCATACAAGTGAGATATCTTTTTGCCTGTTTACTAACAGAGGGCGTCCTAAAGGTAACTCAGACTAAACTGAATGAGCCTCAAGGTTTTTGCTGACAGAATCTATGTATAACCTTCGCCATTATCTATAAACTACAAGATTGACGACGCTGTTTGATTTTAATATACCCAGAGAAGGATCTCAAAGGGCTTAAGACGAACAATTTAAATATAAAATATTATAAACAGGTATCTAGAAACTGCCTTCAAACTTTTGGTTGAAATTTATTACGCAGTAGCGGTGAATTAAACCAGTATATACATATACAAATCCCTTTTAAAAGAAAATACTATTTTTTAACAATAAATATGAAATAATACGATCAAAGTATAAAATAATAAGCAGTTGCAGAATCACATCCATATTTAAAACTTTATATATATTTACTAGTATAAATAATAATAATGTTACCATTGAAGCCTAACAACTAAATATAATACATCAAAGCTTTAAGTACACCGAAAATATTTGTTTTTTTTAATAAAAATCGCTTTGCCTCTTAGCTCATAGTTACATACTTAATTTTAGCTCACATCGCTTCTTTTTTAACCAATCTGGCGGTATGTAACGTTTGCGCTTCTCACTCAGGCATTCCCATTTGTCGAACGCCTCATTCGATTCGTTTAGTGTTGGGTTAATATCGGAAGCTTTGTATGGCAGCAGCAAATTAAATATTTCGAAAAGCAGCAGAGATATAAATAAAGTAGAGTGAAAGCTAAGGCATGCAAATAAATATATGTAAATACTTAAAACTGGAAGAAAAGTTTTATGCACCTATTTTACCACCACACCATAACCTCTAAATACATACTCCTAACTTTTTCTTTTGACTTATTAAACCGCTTACAAAATAATATCGACTCCATCGCTTCGCACACCAATGAAAGTGCAATGCATCCGAGTAAAACTACATGAAGGCATGAAAATCAAAGTCTTCCCTTCCTGCACTTACCCGTTGTGCCTGGCTTGCACACACACTTCCCAGCTATACACTCCGAATCGATCGGACACTGCGGACACGGCGGACTCTGCTGACATAGCTCTCCACTGTAGCCCGGCGCACATTGACAATAGAAGCCGATAGTTTTGTTCACACACGTTCCACCATTCAGACATTGCTGAGTCTTACAGCTGGTGGCATCTTCACAGGTCTCGCCAGCCCATCCATCCGGACACTGGCAAATAAACCAACCGTATCGATCGTAACAGCGTCCACCATGTTTGCACGGATTTCCTTCGCATTCGTCGATGTTCGTCTGACAGACTTGACCTGTGAAACCGGTGTCGCGACAATCACAGGTGAAACCATTCACCAAATCCAAACAACGCCCATTATTCAGACAAGGCTGCGATGCGCAATCGTCCACATCGATCTCACAGCGCGCACCCGCATATCCTTTGGCGCATTCGCATTCCACCTTCGAAGTGCCGGGCGCAACAATGCAAGCGCCATTATTCAAGCAGGGATTCGTTTGACACACCGGGTATACATTGATTTCCTTTTCACAGTTGCGACCGGTGTAATTAGGTGTACATTGACATTGATAGTCGCCGCGTGCATCTTCCACACAGCTACCGCCATTCGAGCAGGGATTACGCGCACATGGCGATCCATTATCGATCTGACAATTCTTGCCCGAATAACGTGACGTACAGCGGCACTCGTAGCCGTCATTTAGCGAAATGCATTGTCCATGACTCATGCATGGATCATTTGAGCAGTAGTTATCTTGGCCGGGCACGAGCGTATCATGATCGCCACATGGGCCAGTCGCCAGCGGGCAGGGGCCATAAACAACATTTTGCACGGAGCCATTGATGAAAAGTAAGCCCGGTCCGTCTTGTAAGCAGCCGCTAAATGAATTGCCTAATATTAAAATAGCGGCCTCGTTGCCAATATCTTGATTAGTTAGAAATTGACTATTGTATGTGGCATTGGCTGCAATTAAATGTAGAGCAGAGTTGGATAATACCGAGAAGCAAATAAAGTCAATGTGCCGCACTTACCAAACACCATAGACGTGCGATCGATATACAAATATAGATTACCATACTCGTATTTGAATTGTAACGTGTGCCAATGATTATCAAGCAAATGATATGGAAGCTTTACATCCAAACGGTTGTTGGGGCCAATCACCGCCGGACCGGCCAACGAAACTTGCAGAAAATCATTCAGCACCGTGATGACGAATGAGTTCTTATTATATTGTTGAGCTAAAATTTCACCACCTGTGGATGGAAAAGAATAAGAATAGATAAAGAATTAAATATTGTAGTTGAAGAGTGAAGAGAGCTTTCCAAAAGCTGTGACAAACTTCGATAGGTTTAGGTTGCGGAACTTCGAAGTTCTCAATTTTACCTCATTCAAGAGTGTGTCAAAGTTATAAATCAGCTCGAAAAGTGTGATTATTAAAAAAAAATAATTTGTATATAGTTTTTATTTTTGATAACAGCAGGCTAAAATTTAATTTAAAATCTCAAAAAGTAATGGAACTACAGCATTTCGAAAAGCTCGTCGTTCATGAGAAATGTAAGTGAGCTGGTGCTTAAAAAATTATTATAGTTAACTATTATCATCATTATCATTATCTTTATGATTACTATTATCATTTATATCACTATCAAGGCCTTTATTATTATCATCATCATCATTATCATAATCATAATCGTTGTGTCTACATTGTCATAAGTAAATTTTGAGCAATAACTGAATTGATTAAATGACTAAACCGATTCTGATTAAATTGAAATGGTCCCGCTGAGGAGCTGTTCTAAACCCAACACAAATAAGACTCAACCAAATTGGTTCACAAACCAAGAAGTTAGGCTCAAATATATAAAATACACCAGAGGCATTGAGTAGCTAATATTTTTTGAAATCTGGTTAGAAACATTAGATTCGGGGGTTTTCATAACCCAGCCATCCGCCTTTCGGGCTGAGCTTAAAGCAGCAATAGATATTGCACGTTGGCTGATAAACTCGGCACTTAACTTGAAAACAATAACTATCTTCTCCGATAGTCAATCTGCTACTAGATCGCTCGATTACAGCGTAACATCGTCAAGGACTGTGATCGAGTATTGGAAAATTTTTAACGAGTTGGATGTCAGACATAACACGTGCATGCAGCATGGGTCCATTGCCACAGCTATATACCTGGTAATTGCGTAACAGGTGAACTGACAAGAGCAGGTATATCCATGATGGGCCTAAATACCTCTAATGACGGGGCAATAACGCTGTCTTCTTGTAGACTTTGGTTGAAGGACAACGTCCTTGAGCTGGCAAACGTAAAGTGGACCAAAGAATGCAGTTGTGGAATAGCCCGTCAACTCTGCCCTTGAGTAGACAAAGATAGATCTTTTAGTATAATCAAAATGGAAAGGTTAGGTGGCTACGCTTGGTGACTGGTATCATAACTGGTCATTGCAGTAGGATGGGCTTTCCCACAATCGACTATTGCCGTAGCTGTCATGATGAGAAGGAGTTGGAAAGCGTTGAACATTACCTTTGATATTGCCCTGCTTTAGCGAGTGTAAGAAGGAGATACATATACCAGCGCTTCTTCGACTATCTGCCGGATCTGAGATCGGCATACGTAGATGATCTCCTAGGTTTCATTAGGCAATAAAATTGGATTCTTTATAAGGGAACGGCCAGCACATACTGCCCAACTGGTATCATAATGGGTAATGGTACGAGAGCAGTCGATATAACTTAACCTACTTTCTTCTCTCGTCTTCTTACCGAACGCAATCTGTTGGTATTTCTGCTACCCCAAAAAACCGAAAAATGAACTTCAATAAATTCAAAATTACGGTAGATATGACCTTCAGAATATCAAGCTTTTCTTTCTACGATCGATTTTTGAGATCTAGAGCGGTCGTTAACCGAACTTTGGTTTGGCGGGAAAATAACTTCCAGCTATTAACAATATTTTCTGTTCAAGCCATTTTGGGGGCAAGCTAAATGGCTGCGCTAATTAAACTACTAAACAGTAATATAAATTCTGAGAATCTAACTTACCAATATGCAATTTTGATCTGACGGCATCTTTGGATCATCTAAGTTTCGAATGAGTCATAGATCACATTTACTTGTAGGGCATGTGATTCCAAACGAATTTGAAAGTGATTTTGTCTTAGACCAATAATTAAAAAGTTATTTATTCACTTTAACGATCTTAGTTTAGTAATTCATTTGGAAATGACCTACAAAACCCGAGGCTGATAACGGTTGGAGCGGAAAAAAAACGTTTAGCAGTCGATAAAGCATTTCCTTAGTAAAGATTAAGCTACAACTAAATCTAAAAGTGCCCACCTGTCGAGATAAGCAGTTTTAAAGGCGTACAGTAACATTCAGTATGCCAAACGCGCTCCTCAACCTAAGCTGCTACCTTTGACACAAAACTGCTAGGACGCAATATGCCCAAACCGACTGTTATGGGACGATGAGTGGAAAAAGTAGTTTTTAGTGAGGAGAAAAAATTTAATTTAGATGGTCTCGACGACAGTGGCAAATATTGGAAATGTATTCGGCGACCACTAGAATCAAGGCATTCGAGAAATTTCCAGGAAGGGTTCATCATGATATGGATGGCTTCGGGTACAGTTGCCCCCAATTTGATTCATAAGGCATACAATAAATGCGATAAATTACCTGGAGCCATTAGATCGCGTCTTAATAAACGTTTCGGAATGGTTTTGTGAGGAACCATTGATTTGTCAGCAAGACAACGCACGTCGTGTTCCATTGCGGCGTGGTCCGCCTTAAGTCTTGACTTCAACCCCATGGAATTTGATTCCGTTATAGAGTTAAGGAAGTGTATTGGAACAGAATGGGGAAAATACCGATTTCCACCCTTAGCTCTCTCTTTGAATCCATTTCTTGACGCATACTTAAATGCCGTTAGTTTAGCTAACGGTAACAATATAGATTATTAAAATTTAAATAAGTTTTTGATTTTACTCTACACTCAATTTTAAAGTTTAGCCACGTTTGATGAAACTCTTTTTATTTCAAGATACTTTAGCTTTATAAATGGAATTGGTTGACTTACCGCGACAGGAACGAAAACTAATGGCCGAATGATCCCAAATTGGCATCGGCGTGAGCAATCGCAGATAGGCGGAGCCATTGAAGTAGGCTTCTGTAGTTGTAGCCCCCGAGGGGCTGGCGTGCACTGTTTGAACTAAACTTAAGGCTGTAAAGAAATAAAAAAATGTGGTAAAAGTTATTAAAGTATTCTAATAATAATAATATATATGTATTGTGTATTAATAAACCTAAATTATTTGCTATATTTAAGACTGAACTCATTCGGCTAATTTAATTAGAAAAGCTTTTTTACAAATACTAGAGTTTGTAAACTTACATATATGAGCCGCTCAAATGAGTTTTCTAATCGTTATGGTTGGCAATTAGGATTAATAAAACCTCAAAGTTATAGTCGAAATAAGGCATGCAATGTGTGAAAAGATGATAAAGAGTTACATACTCGACCTCCAATGAGTCAGCCATCGAAGTTACATAAGTATATACTCACAAAGATTTGTATGTGCGCACAAAGTGAAAGTCAACATTTTGTAATGAAATAGTTATACAAAATGTAAAGCTATTTATATTTTCTTTACGTTTAATTTTGAACCACAGAATGGGTTAACTTACATAACTACGCCTTCTGTTAAAAGTTAAACAAATTATGCTTATTTTAATTTTATGTATATGATCTGATGCAGAAGGAATCTTCAGGCGAAGGTCTCTGTGTGTTTCCAATGCAGGTAGGCGTAGATTTAACAGGGGTGAGACTATACTTGGGCAAATATAAAAACATCTCTATTGAAATACTATAAATAAAAATAAAATTGAAAATAAGAACGGAGAATAGGGAACATATACATATTTGAAAGAGTAAGCAACTCCATTATTTATGGAACAAAATTTTATTTATGTGGCTGTCTCGGTTGGCTTCGCAGTAGTACATCCTGTTAATTAAGTTTTCCTAAACCTTGGTGACAGTTTCTGGATCTATCTTACAAATGACTTGGTCGCTATTCACCTCAAAGATCTGAACCGTTAATGGATTGTTCGCATGACATCGGTCCTTCACGGGACCACACAAAAAGTCAAAGCGCAGCCTGAGGCGGGCAATTGACATCGCCGAGATGGCTGGTAATAGATTTACCGAACTTGGCGCGCAAAAGATGGTTTATGGGTTGTGTGGCATGGTGCTCCATCTTCCTGAAAGCAAAGATCGCTCAAGTCCATGCCTGCAATTTCCAGCCACAAAAAATTGTATATCATGCTTTTGCAGCGCTCTCTATTAACTAAGATGGCGTGAGGATGTATTGGATTTTCGACAATCAAATGCGGCAATTGGGCTTGTTAACATAGCCAATTTTCTAGTAAAATCGTTGTCGGTTTTTGGATGGTCAAGTTGAGATGCGATAAGGAGAAGAATGGTCGAGCGGCTTGAAGTGCTAAGTAAAGTGGACTATGGAAGCGAATAATGTGAGGTATTTGTACAAAATTTGCATCAGACTGGTGCGTGAAGTGTTGAGATCGCTGGGAGTCGATGTTCCAGGACTGAGTCGCAGACTCTCAGCCGCGGTAGCCAGTTTCATGAACTTTTTGCACAAGCTTGGGATGGTGGATGGCTTATTTCGTTCAAAATACCTAAGCTGTAGCATAAGGGGCTGATGTTGTGTTAAGTTACTTTGCATTGATTTGTATAAGGCACCGTGTAAATTACAGAGATATGGGTGTCTCTGGCGCAGGGATATTTCCGACGTTCCACCATCGTAAAAGTTTGCATCATTTTTCTTCGCCTTCAAAACAATTCCCACGTTCTCAGCAGGATGCCGCCGTTTTCGAATCGTATCGCTCTAAAGCGCATCGTGTATAAGACAATGCTTGGTTAAGCCCCCAACCAGCATTGAAAGTTTCGGGTTTGTTAGGCAGAAAAGATTATAGCATAGATGCAGTCCGAAGTCCGATTTATTGTAACCGACTTGCAAAAGAATCCTCCAGCTCGCATAAAATTTCCTTTAGTTGCGAACGTAACCCTGTTAGCATCTTTTATGAAATATGATACTTTGCAAATAAAAATTACACGAAAGGAGAGCTGAACAAAATATTTAGTTTGTTTTCACTAAATTTTAGTCCAACTCTTATCAACTTTCCGGCAAAAAAAAAACATAAATGACTAAGCCCCATTTTTGCCACATTTTTGTATGATCCTAATGCTTTCGAATATGGCTACAGTTATTGAACTTCCGTATTTTTTTTAATACATATATCTTTTTTGATTTTTTTTGTAGGTGAAATGCATGATACAAAAAATATGGTAGTTGCATTTGATGGCATTCGTTGTTGCTGCTTATCACTTGACTTTTAATAAGATTATGACATTTCATCAAATTCATGCTACCTGATTCAGTAGAAGTAATAATTTTTCTTAAGAAACATAAACGAAATAATGCAGTGAATAATAATATGTTCATAAAAATAATAAGAGAAATAAGCCGAGTATTCTTTAAACTGTGAAAATTCATAGCAAACATGTGAATTATTTGTCGTAAAGTTTTCTTCAGTGCAATTTTTAATTACGTAACATGAGAAGAACATCAAGTAGAAGAGTTATCAGTCCATTAAAAGGCGTGGAATATGGAGAACCTGGGCATTTTTTGGCTACAAAATCTCAATAATGAGGTTAACAAAATTATCCTTCGCAATGTACGAAGGAAGTGATCAAAATTATACGTATTTATGTTAATTATTTATCGGACGATTGTCTTAAAAACCGAAAACAAAATTTTGACATAAACTAAAAATTTTACGTTCAATTTTTATTTTTTATATTAAGGGTCATTCGTAAAATCAAGTGAGAAATTTAAAGTCAATTTGGACCAAAATGGTATAAAAAAGTTTCCTTTGAGAAGGACTTTTTGTTATTATTTTTATTTTTAAATCCCTAGAAGAAACCAAAATTGTATATGAAACAATAACAAAATAATCGCTCCCTCCTTATATTCTAGAATAAAAATATTATTTATGATGAAGTCTCCCTTTACTGTTTAAAATGTATTATAAATAAAAAGAGTGGCGAGTAACGCAAGTAAAAAAATATCAAACACTGATAATAATTTTTGACATAAAATATTAAATCATTGAAAAAAATATGGGATATAAAATACTCGAAACTTTTGCTGTAATATAATCAAAGTGGCAATTCGTTGATAGTACTAACAATTTATGAAACTTCAAATAATTTTATTATCCGTCAGAATTTGTTTATTGTAACTACCTTCTCTTTTGCATCATGGGTGAAAAGTAAATTTTAAATGAAATATCGCTATTGGGGGTAAAATATTGTTAATACATCTTACACCATTTCCAGTTATGCTTTACAAAATATAACAGAATTTAAGGATCTTGGAATTATATTTGACACTAAATTTTCTTTCAGTAGTCATATTAATTTTGTCCTTACAAAATCGTATTCAGTTTTGGGCTTTATTCGTCGCAATACACCTAAATTTTCTGATCCATATACAAGGTGGCGCAAAAGTAAACTTCCGATGTTTTTTGGCTGTAGTTTAAAATTTGATTCTTCTTGTGGATTATTTTTATTTGGTCTTTTAATTTTTTTTACATCAAGTCGAGAATATGATGTCATGTAAATGGCCGCCGCCACAGTTGATTGCCATTTGAGCCAAAACTTCCGGCGATAGGTCCTCACATTCTTGACGGATATTCTCTTTAAGAGCTGCAAGAGTCTGAGGCTTGTTGACATAAACCCGCGACTTCAAAAAGCCCCACAAAAAGAAGTCTGGAGCGGTCAAATCAGGCGATCTTGCTGGCCAGTGCAAATCCCCAAAACGGGAGATTAGGCGCCCGGGAAATGCATCCTTCAGCATATCGGTTGTGGCACGTGCAGTGTGTGCCGTTGCACCGTCCTGTTGGAACCACATGTTTTCCAATCCCAATTCATCAAGTTGCGGCAAAAAGAACTCGTTGATCATTGCTCTGTAGCGCTCACCATTCACAATAACCGTTTGGCCCGCGACGTCTTCGAAGAAAAAAGGTCCGATGACTCCTCCAGCGAAAACAGCACACCATACAGTGACTTTGAGCGGGTGTAATGGCTCTTCGTGGGTTACACGCGGATTTTCAGTGCCCCAGAAGCGTAAATTTTGCTTATTTACTTCCTCTTGGTGGTGATTAAGGATGGCTTGAGCGTATGTTAGACGCAATTGGCGATCAGCAGCTAACAGCTGATGCACCGTCTGGACTTTGTACGGAAACATCTTCAAATCTTGTACCAAAATTCGCTGTAAAGACCGTCGACTGATACCCATTTGCGTGGCACGTCGTCTGGTCGATGTCGACGGCACTTCCATGACATCCTCGGCTACAGCAGCAATATTCTCTGCAGAACGGCTACTCCGGGGTCTGCCACGCCTGGCAGCATCTCGTGTTATGCCAGTCTCTTCGAGGCGAGCGGCTAAACGTCGCAGTGTTTCACCAGTAGGCGTTGGACGGCCAGGAAATCTGCGACGAAATTGACCTTGTGCCAAAGTCACCGACCGATTATTGGTCAAATAAATAGTCAGCAATATTCCGCGTTCTGCAGCAGTGTAGCGTAACATTGTTTATTAACGTGTATTTCGCATGTGTTTACTACACAAATGTCAAAACAGAACTGACATTAGGGGCCAATCGCAACATTTATAGCATTTTCTGATAGGAGGATTACTTTAGCGCCACCTTGTACCTACAAACTGCTATATACGTCTTTAGTCCGTTCTCATTTGGAGTATGCAGTTACCATCTGGAGACCAGATGACCAACTGTCGATCAGCAGAATTGAACGTGTTCAAAAAATACTTTCTGTATCATCCTACAATTTTCGCCATATGCTAATTAGTCTGGACTCCTTGGAAGAGAGAAAGACAGTCCTTTCACTTTCGTTCACTTTTAATGTTATTAATGGGTTTATTGATTACCCATTTATGTTGAATCGAATAAGCTTTAATGTGCCGCAAAGGAGTCTTCGCAATTTGTATCCTTTTTATGGGGAAAACTTTAAGACTACGTCTGCAAGTAATGCACCTATTGCTCGTGCACTTCGGGAATTTAATTATAATTTATTTAGTTCGAATATGCTTGATTTCGCTTTATCTAGATTAAACTTTATAAAAATTTTAAATTTAATTGCTTAATATGAATTTTATGTTAATTACTATAATTTGAACAACCTAATTGGTTTTGATTATTGTATTTCTTTCTAGTTTGCAAGGTACTTTGTACTGCAGATTAATAAACAAATAAATAAATAAATAAATAATTAAAATCGAGATATCGATATTCGAAATAATACGAGGGTTGCCTTTTATATTTTGCGCCTAATAATGAAAAGACAGTCAAATATTAAGGAAAATAGTTTTATTGTTTTTCAAAATATTCTCCATCCAAGTCAATAAATTTCTGCATTCACTTGAACCAATTTTCAAAGCACTTTTGCCACTCAGAAGAGGCTACTTCTAAAACGAGCTGTTTGAAGGCTTCTACAGCTCCTTCAGGCGTTGAAAAACGTTGACCTCGCTTTTGTTTTTTGATGTTCGGGAATAAAAAGAAATCATTAGGTGCCAAATCAGGGCTGTAAGGCGGATGGCCCATCAATGCGACCTTTTGAGTCCTCAACAACTCTCTTGTATGAATCGATACGAGAGAGCTCGCATTGTCTTGGTGAAGAATGATTTGTCTTCGTCGGTTGGTTTTCCTTAATTCTCCAAAAACTTTTGGCAAACAAATGGTTGGATACCACTCAGAATTGACCGTTTTAAGTTTATCTAGTGGAACAGTTGCGACATGACCAGATTTTCCGCAAAAAAAAGAGGCGACCATTTGCTTTGAGGTGCTTCCTGCGCGAACAACTTTTGTTGGATTAGGCTCGTCTTGGAACACCCATACAGTCGATTGCTGCTTTGTTTCCGGCTCATATGCATAGATCCAAGTTTCGTCACCTGTTACGATGTCATAGACGTGCTTTGATCCACCGCGGCTAAATTTCTTCAACATTTCTTTACACCAATCGACACGAGTCCTTTTTTGGGCAATTGTCAAATTATGCGATATCCAACGAAAACAAACCTTCTTTACGACCAAATGTTCATGCAATATTGAATGTATGCTGGTTCCACTAATGGCCAAGGATGCCTCTATTTCGCGATATGTCACATGACGATCTTGTATTATCAATTGACGCACAGCATCGACTGTTTCTGGCACAACCACCGTTTTTTGACGACCTTCACGAAATTCGTCCTGCAAAGATTGGCGGCCACGTAGGAACTCGTTGTACCCTCGTTTCACAGTGGCTAAGTGTGGTGATTCAACACCAAAAGTAGAAGTAAGTTAATTGATGCACTCCTGTCTCGATAATCCACGTCGAAAATCGTAGTAAATCATCGCACGCAAATGTTAACGGGTTAATTCCATTTTTAGGCATTATGAATTTTTAAACCCACTATAAATAAACACAAATAAATCTCGTACGTGAAAACGTTATATGCAAGTTTATGCCGGAAAATACCAAACTTTACGTTAAAAATATCTAATTACAGCTAATCACATGTAGTGTTGCGAAGGCGCAAAATATATAAAGGCAACCCTCGTAGTCATCATATCGAACATTTCCACTTGATATTCCTAGTAGTAGTTCGAAAGTTATGTAAGACTTGACTTACCTAAGTTGAAAATAATAAAAAGAGCTGTCGAGTAAATTATCTGATGAACAAAGAATACTACTTTAAAAGTCTCTCAACACGTTCGCGATATTCTGACTGATCGGCTATGTCTGTTTAAAATATGAATATGCTTAACAAAAAATGATAAAAATATATATGTATAAATGTGTAAACTAAATCGGCCAATGGAATGTGAATATTTTTTATGAAATTTTAGCAGCATTTTTTTTTAGTTTATAACTTTTTCTAAGCGAACAAAGAAATATCTTTCAAAAGCCACGACGTTTAACGCACAATGACAATGGCAAAACGTCAAAGCGAATTAAGAAAATATTTGTAGATGTCACGCGTGTGTGTGTATTCCGATGTTTATTTGTATGCATGCGTTGGTGTTACTCAAAGGTACGTATTGTGCATACATATGTAAACATTTAACACGTTATGTACCTAAGTACATACGAGTATGTAATGATAGTTGTAATTTCTAGGAAGCATACATTTTAGACGACCTATTGAACCAAAAAGGTGGAAAATGTCAAAGCAACATAATGTCATATGAAATCGCATTTACTAAGAGCATAAAAGAGAATATCGGACGAAAGAGAATAGAATATTACGTTCTTTTCATGTTATATGTGGACCGTGGAAGCATAATTGTTGGCAGAAAATGCGCAATACTGTCGACTCAAAAAAAAAATTTAAAATTAACTGGAGTTTATATAAAATGCCCTTTTTATATGGACAGAAGTGATCCAATCAACAGGAATTTTTAACTACTTTAGATATCCACATTGGCCCTGTTTTATTGTAACCGACTTGCAAAAAGTGCTCCAGCTCGGATAAAATTTCCCTTAGTTGCAAAAGCAACCCTGTTAGAATCTTTCATGAAACAAGGGATTTGTTTAATGCTTTTGAAGAACGGAAAATTGGTGTGCTGGAAAATTTTAGGTTGTCGTAGTAATATCTTTAAAATTACAACGCAAATAAAAACGAATTAGGTCTTATACTGAAATTTCCCATGTATTTTTTTCCGACTCATTTACTGTGCTATTCGTTTTTTTTACTGCCCAAGGTTACATCTCAGTTCGGATATTATTTTACCGAGTTAGCTCAACTCGCCTATTTTTCCGAGTTAGTGTTGTTGCTTTACATGCATTTTGTAATCCTACCTAGTGTTCTTTTTCGACTTGGTTAAAAAGAAACGGTCCTATTATTGTACTAAAATAATAAATTATTAATAATAAATTAAATTTTGATAAAAAAAAGGTTTAGTTTGCCCTTTTTGCCTTTTATTAGAGTATGAAGATATTTTTATAACAACTCAACGAAACTAAACTAACCCTTTACTGAATTTTGCTTCCTACTGTTGATATTTAAATAAACATACTTAAAATCTTTAGACACTTTGGCATTGGTATTTGTCTCTATATATGTACAAATTATATTTAATGTATAAATTCATTAGATATCTCCAAACCACTATGGGAAACTTTCCAAGTTCTTTCGATTATTCATTTCTGGACTTTGTTGGATCCATTTTATGACAAATTTGAAATCCATTCGTTAGAGTTAAGTGGACCAGTAACACGACTACTGTTTATACAATACACGAGATTTACATATGTATGTGTGTGCATTAGGGTGGTACAGGAATTTGTATGTTTTCACTCTATATCCAAAAAATTGTTGTTTTTTTTCAACCCATATTTAGAGGTGACTAAAACGCACTCAAAGTTTCCGGAATATTTTATATTTAATATGGCGACAATTTTTCCTAGAAAAGATATAGAAACCTTGAAAATCCATATTTTTAAATCTACAAACTCTGTTTCTTTTCAGCAGAAATCAATGCATAATATATAATAATATCTTTATATAGCCATTATATAATTAACTACTTCTTATGAGTCCCGTTTTGGGGTTCATAAAAAAAGTTAGTAAAAAAAAAGTTAAATAAACAATTGGATACTATTATTTGAAGTCTCTTGAAGAGAAAGAAGGATTCATAACATTTTCGCGAAAAAGCTTATTTTTATCATTTAAAGAACATGGGCAATTTCGAGAAACAAAATTGCAACCTTACCATTTTCCACCACACAGATGTATGCACTTTTTTGGACCACCCTAATGCAAGTATATGCAAAAATATAATTTTTTTTTTAGTTTTTTCATTAATTATAATAAATTCGTTTAATAAATAGGTGGTAAGAATAATAAGGCTCAAAAAGAACTTATATAATACGCTTCACATGAAATTTCTTGCAATTAAGAAATATTTTTTGTTCGGTGATAAGTTGATTCGAGCATTTTTTAATCCTCAGAGGACACCAATCGATCATGTTCACGCGTTTCCTACTATTAAACGATTTTCTTCGCCCTATTAAAAATTACATTTTTTTAATATCCAGATCTTCGTATACGAAGTTGCTTACATGAATTTCGATATATGCAGCAGACATGCGTGAATTTCCGGAAATGCTGATGCAATAGACTTAAAAAATAGCAAATTTTGCTGGCACGTTTTTGGAAATTGAAAACTGAAACAGTTTCGAAAATTTGAACAATCTCAATATGCGAGTACATTGTACCTGCCCGTATACGAATGCATTCTCTGGCGGGGGAAAAGGTATTTAATCGAATATCCTCAAACTGATACAAAAGCATAGACAAACTTTTGAAATGCTCAAAGTGATTGAGAATCTTGTGGTACCTCGAAAATATATTTTTACAATCCCTTCCCTATCAGTTATTAAAACAACTATGATTCTATAATTGAAGACAAATTTTATTTTAAAAACATTGATGAATTTGTAAATTTACCGATACATATTTATCCAATGAATAACGGAAAAATGTATTTAGGAACTAAATATATTAAGGTTCAGCAAATAAATATGATATAAAATGTAAATGTAAATAAAATAGAGAAGCCTGCTTGCAATAATATGATTCGTATTAGTTTTATTAATTAAAAAGAGATTAGCTACTAAGTGTTCTCAAATTAAGCACATACGGTTCTCAAAACAAGCTCAAGGCGGATTTTTAACCAAAACAAAACAGTTTTAAAACAACCACCGAGTGCTTTTAAAATGAACACAGAAACGTCTCAAAATAAAAATACAATATTTTTAAAATAAAGCAAAACGATTTCAAAACAAGCACAGAACTTGATTAAAACACGCAACAAGTGTTCCCAAAAAAATAATACAAAAATGTCTTAAAACAAACACAGTGTTCTTAAAATGAAGTCCAAGCGATTTTAAAACAAGCACACGATTTTATTAAAACATCCACAAATTGTTCACTAATTAAGCCCAAAATGTCTTTACAATGTAAATGGCGCGTTGAAAAAAGGTTCTCAAAACACACTTCGCGTACTTAATAGACTTTCGTCATCGAATTGTCTGGAGTTTGCACTTGTTTCGTTTGTTTTAGAGTGTACTAGTCATTCCAAAAGGAAGAAGTTACGAATAGACGGCCACCTTGTGATCTCTAAATCGAATGCTACAATCTTCAAACGAATGCTGCTACAGCTTTTACATACATATGTACATGTAGATAGATTTATTTGCATTCTTTTAAATATTATTTTTCTTCTGATTTACATACACACATATGCATATTTGCTGATATTTATAAATTATTGCTACTAAAAATCTAATTTTATCTCCATCCGACCTTAGAGTAGAGCTTTCAATCGGCACCTGTTGACGAAAACATTAATACTTATTTGGAAATTTGCAAATTTTAAGATGATAAGAATAGAAAGCTGAATAGTGTTCTCTATGAATATTTATCATTTTATAATTTTCATATTTAAAAGAATTTCTTTAGTATCATGACAGATTGCAAAAGATACTAGCAACAGAGCAGCTGACTTAATTTTTATTTATTTATGGATTGGCCAACTTTTTTTTGCATTTCTTAAGATTTCTTTCAGAAACCCACAATTGTAGTTTTTTATTGCCTTTTAATATATGTATTATTACATCTTTATAATAATTTTGCGTGAGAAAAGCTGTTTAAGCCAGTTTCATAACTATTATTTTGAGACAGCAATTTTACAAGTTATTTTTCATATAAATTATAAGCAAGAAAATGTCTATTAAGTATCAGCAATTTTTTACGCAATTTATAATTTTACATATCCAAGAGTGCAATAGAATTTTTGGGTGCGAAATGATCCTAACACAGGATCTATACCCAAATAGTAAAACCTCTAAATCTAAAATTCTCAGAGCAAATTCTTTGCGGCCACCTTAGATCCGAAGGTGGTTGCCTGAGTATTTTTATTTTTAGATGCATGCGCATTGTTAAATGAGAAAAGAAATGATTTTCGTCCGTTATCTATTATTGAAAAATTGAGAGCACGAAGTGGCAGTTCACTGGGTCTGAGAAGGTCACTCTAGTAAATTATTCTCTAAAAGATTTTAACTATTTTTTACAGACTTTTAAAAACAAATGGGGGATCTTTTAGTGAGAGAGCTAAGGGTTAAAATGTTATATAAAACTATTTCTTGTAAAATTTTACTATTTATGTTTCTTAAAAAATTGAACAATGCTGTTGGTTGTGCTATGCAATTTATAAAAAAAAATCCATCAAAATAAGTTCATCAAAGACACAAAACAAATCATTTAATATCCAGATTTGAAAAAAGTATTCATAAATCATATCATACATACATACATATTTCTGAAATCATATTTTATTTTTGAAATTTTTGAAATTTATTCATTGAAAACTTCTGGAACAATAAATATGTAAGTAAATCCAAAAATTTCATTTTGAAAATACAAAAACCCAAGGCGAATTCACATAAGGTGAAGTTACTATAGCAGCCGATTTGATTTTTTTAGTCACCTACAAGGCGAATTCATACAAGGTGGTGTTATAAATACAGCTACAAAATTCCTATGTATTTTGTTTTTGCTTCTGCGTAAGAGTTGTCAAAATTTACATACACTTTGTTTTTGTTTTTACGGCTTTTGAAAGCTCATACGCAAAAGCAAAAACAAAATACATGTAGCTGAATAAAAAAAATTCAAACCGGCTGCTATAGTAACTACACCTTATATGAATTCGCCTTGGTATACGAATAATAAATATGCTTTTGGCGGATGTTATAAGCCATTGGCCGGAAACTAGAATTTAATTAGTTGAAGTTTTTGGCATACAACAATAGTAAAACAAGAAATCAAATGAACAGTAAAAGTAGAGCAAAAACTACATATAGCGAAATTATTTTTACAAACGGGTTTAATAACCGAATTAAAGCAAAAATTAAGTGCGGGAAATAAGATTCAAAGAAAGTTTTCAAGCAATTTGTAAAATATTAAAAAATATCAGAAATACACATGCATACATTCATATGAATGCACTTAGAAACGCAGAAATTATACCTCTTTTCCAGATGCTTTTTTCACCCTAATATCATGTAGTTTTCAAACCTATGTATGTCTTAATTTTATTTTGCATTAGAGACCATAAAATCAACAGTGATTTTCCTTCTTCTTTAGAAGCAAATTCTTTCCTTGTTGTTATTTCAATTTCAATTTGAGATTCATTCGGTTGTTAATTAACTTACATCGACTGCATGATAAAATTATCTATTGGGAAAGTTATGCTTTTATTGGCTACGCAGTCGTTCATACCTTCGTTATACACATAAAGAGTCTTGCAATAGGGACGCTACAAAAGTAAACCGATAGTGACAGCAAACGACGCCATATTTTTCCCCGCTCTTTTGACATTTCTCTTCAGTAAGGTTTGCCATTTCATCATGGAAAGATATACGATCCAACAACGAGTCGAAATTATTAAAATTTACTACCGAAATTCGGAGTCAATGGCCTCAACTTTAAGAGCGCTATGTCCAATTTATAGTCGTCGTCATTTCTGGCTGAATGGCTTCGTCAATAAGCAAAATATGCGTTATTGGACATGCAGCAATCCACACGTACTCCATGAGTAAACATTGCATCCCGAAAAAATTACGGTTTGGTGCGGCTTATGGTCAGGCTTCCTCCGTGATGATCAATACCGGCACGTTACTGTGAATGGGAATCTCCTACCGCTCAATGATAACCGAATATTTTTGGCCCGAATTGGATGATATGGACTTGGACAATATGTGGTTCCAACAGGACGGCGCCACAAGCCTCACAACGAATGTCACAATCGATTTATTGAAAACCAAGTTTGGTGAACGTCTTATCTCACGAAATGGCCCTGTCAATTGGCCGCCTCGGTCGTACGATTTGACGCCGTTAGACTACTTCCTGTGGGGCTACGTCAAGTCTATGGTCTATGCCAACAAGCCAGCGACGATTGATGAACTTCGTACGAATATCGAATGTGAAAGTGCAGCAGTATCGGCCGATTTATACTTGAAAACCGTCGAAAATTGGGTTCAGCGTCTGGACTTCTGCAAGCGTGCTCGTGGTGCCCATGCAAAAGAAATCGAGTTCCATACATAATGGCATCGAATGTACTTTCACAGGAATAAAGAATTTAATTCATATCCCAAACCGTTTTTGTTTTATTTAGAAGTTACATATATTAGCATTCTCCTATCTCCAGGGAATATAGATTTTTGTAATAACCTAGATGAGTTTTAGTTAAGGAAGAACGCCCTCTGCTTCTCTAATTTGGACCTTCTTAGCTTAAAAAATTTTTCCCGCCTCTTCTGTTTTACTTGGATTTGATATGTAAAGTGCTTAAGTGAATTATATGAGTGTTGATTGAAATTGTCTATAAAAGTATTATACCATTTCATGCGATAGAAATAAAACTTAGCACTTAACAGGGGATAATAAGAAGAAAATGCAAGGCGATAATTTCACAATTGGAAAGCTTGAAATTTGCAATTTCATAGGTCGGGGGGGAAAATGGTAGTATTGATTTTATTTCATTGCATTTTTATAACAATTAATCATGCATATCGAGCCGTAACTGCGAAAAAAAAACGAAAGCGAAATGATACTAGATCATCTAGTGCATTTCTGTATAGAAAAAAAGCAAACATTTCTTTAAAAAGAATTTCGCTTACCATGCCATTTTTATTAGGGGAATTCACGATCCGTTGATCTTAGTAAAAAAGTCAGTGCGGCATTGTGCGAGGCCTACGGCCACGCACGGGCTGTCGTGTTATTTCGAGGTATCGTAACGTTGAACGTTGAATGACGACTATTGTATTGGTCGTCGCTGAGAATAAGTGAGTAGCAAACATTGAGCAACCAGCTGACATGATACATCCATACATAGCTATCACTGGCGTTAATGAATGTGGTCACTGAGCGCTCTGTCAGTATGTATGTATGCATTAAAGCAACTAGTGCAAATTTTATTCTCTACAAGCAAGAGAATAGAAAAGTTCGCTCACAAGCACGACCACTATTATATTGGTCGTCGCTGAGAATAAGTGAGTAGCAAACATTGAGCAAACAGCTGCCCCAGAAATGCCCCCCACCTCACTACACTTCTGTTCCTCACTTTTTTACTTCAGCATACCCGCATCTATCTCTTTACCCTCACTTTTTTAAACAAATTTCTCTCTGGTTTCAATTTTGCCTGAAAACCCTACCGTATAGCGTCATTCAACGCTAAAAATTAAAATAAAAACAACGTATCATGAGCGCACCCACCAAATGTAAGCACTGATGCGCTTGAACAACTCACTTTTGTTATGTTTTGCTGTTAGAGTTGCACAACATCTATAACAATTTCGTTTAAAAAGAAATCTATATTCACTCCTAAGCATTTAAAGCGCAAACCACTAATAAATATTTTTTGATAATTCTAATGACGAAACTGACCAAAAAAGTAGGAAGTACTCGTAATATTTTCAGATATTTATTTTATTCAATGTTTACATATCGATTAAGTATCACCTCTGAAGTTTACACTTACAATAGGCTTTTATTCTAGTATATTTTTTATTAAATAGCATTTCAAATTGCATATATCAAAGACCAACTACAAAAATCGTGAATTACGCTACTATTTTTTCTTTAATGTTATGTAAAAATAACACTAAACTTAGAAAAATAAATATTTCTATACAAAACTTGTTTGCAAATGTTCTTGACCTGACGTCACCAATCCATCAAACTAGGCAAGAACGAAGTAACGGGAAAGCTTTCGGCGCCACTTTTATTTATCTAAATCGTGATGTTGTACTAGAGATGAGATGATGGAAATACAACACGTCTATTCTTATAGCTTGGGTATCCATACTTAACAGCCCAGAGCATGACTTGATAGCTGTCATATAAATAATAACATGTTCAATTGGTTTTAACCCTGCATTACTAACCTCAAATCATGTCGCATGGTTACTAACCATGGGTCTTATCGACCCTCATTTGTATTATCTATTAAAATCGTTTAAACTTATAAATTGCTAAAACGTATACGTCTTTTAGTATATTGTAGTATTTTATTGTTAAATTTAGAAAAGGATGTGTTAAAAAATTAATTTATATATTTAAATTGAAATTAAGTTTGTATTCATTACAACATAGCTAAAAAAGTGAAAAAAAAAGTTGTCCAGCCAGATTCCGCATAAAATGATAAGTTTTAAAGATATTGACTTCAAATAAAGTGCATTTGAAACCTGAAATATAAAAGTAAAATGTTAAAAAGAAAAATTGGAATGACTAATTTATTTTACTTAATTTATTACACTAATTTAATTTATTACACTATTGCTAACTATGGGTCTAATCGACCCAGGCTATTTTTTAAAACAATTTTTTATGCATAATATTTTACATGTTTCTTATTCTTATTGTTTATAAACGTTTAAATATGTACAAATTTAGATTACACATATATCTTGCGTTAAAAAATATTCTTTATTTTTTGTTAATTTAAAAAGTTTGCGTGTCTGGGTCAATTCGACCCTAAGGTTAGTAATGGAGGGTTAAGGGTACTTGATTACCGAACGCAGCGCAGATCTTTAGTTCTTCATGTGGCAGCTCTCAAGTCATGCCCTGTTCTCTTAAGTAAGCATAACCAAACCTTTACTCTATTTGAATCTACGTCTCTAAGCTGCTACTGCAGTTTGTATGATATTTATAGTATGAAACTAGAGAGAATTTGCCAAAAAGTCATTTGAATGTAAAAACAAAAATGCTTTTTGTATTGGTTGTATAGCTGGCCAGCAAGCCTGACCCCACCTGTTCTCCATTACGAGTACTCACATTGCTATGCTTCCTGTGGTGTGGTGGCAAAATGCAAATGTGGATCAGCAAAATGTGTGTTAAATTGTGGATAATGTTGTCGCCGGGGATGATTGGGGCAAACCGTGAAATGTGAAGTCTAACCTTTAATCGCAACATCGTTACAGCAATAATAACAAGTAAAGTAGAGTCTAAGTTCGGGCGTAATCGAACTTTATATACCCGACGTATGTTTCGCTTAAACACAAAATGATTAATGGAAGTTATTTTGATGAAGGCAGAGCGAAGATTTCAAAGGAAATAAGACGAAAGGCAATGCATATACTAAGCATTACAGTGCTGGATAATAAAATCAGGACGCCATATTTTTACAAGTTTTGGCAAATTTTTTTCTGTCAAAATGTTTGTTTATTTCTGATAAGTTTTTTTGCTGACGGTGCAAATCCTTTTTTCCCTTACAAAAAAACATACTTTGTGTGGATCATCAAACATCAAAAATAAACAAAAATTTTCAGCTAATTGAAACTTGCACATTATTATACTAAAATTTATTGGGCATACTTAGAATTGAAAAAAATTTTTTATAAATATTCCAATTAAAAAGTTTGAAAATTTGTTGAAATTTTGTTGAATTTTAATATTCTTTCTACAAAATTTGAAATGTGGATTTGTACGGTGCTGGTTATATAATGACCTATTAAACAAACAAAAGAAAAATAGTCAAAACTTGTAAAATTGTCGCGAACCGATTTTATTGTCCACCACTGTATATAGTACATATGAAATTTGCTTTCGAGCAAAATACTTAGAACCATGCCAATCTTCTTTATTTTAAACTTTTACCTACTTCATATTTTATCAGGTATTACCTTCTCAAATAATTTAAGAGTTCTGATCTTCTATCCAATTTACAAAGCTTTCGAAACTATGTAGGCTTTCAAAAAAATTTATTTTTTAAGATTAAGATTTTCAAAAATTCTTAGTTCTACGTATATTACACTGTAATGCCGCCCATCCACTTTCAATACCAACCTATCTTGGTTCGTGGACAATATATTCATCAAGTTCCATTGAAAAGAAAATATCTGGGTATATGGGTTGGAGTTCTCATCTCGACAAAACAGGAATGGGCTCTGAATCTAAGTTGATAGAGAGAATCTATAGAACTTATTTATCCATAGTCTGATAGTAAAAACACTTCAAAGCTCTTCCATACACTCAGTCACTGGAGCTTTGAGAACTTGCCTAACTTTTACGATAAACTCCTCATCATCTTCATATTTTCAATTAAGCAATCCTTAAGCTGCCTCGAGAAAGCTGCATCTGGGAATAATTGAAGGCACTCAGGGGAGAACTCCCAGGACGGAAAGGTGTAGAATCTCCGACTAAGCGCTAAAGAAATCTGCTTTGGTAGAAAATTAACTGCTAAATTCTCTCCTCGGAATAGCTTGACTAGTGAAGCTCCAACCTAGGACATTGGTACATAGTTGGATAAAAAATAGATGAAGGGACGAGTGCGTATATATATGGGCCTAATTCTGAATCTTTTATCGATATGGATATCAGGCTTAGATTCTAGAAATCTCGAACTGCGTCGGTATCAACCTCGATAAAGGTATGAAGAGTGCTTTTACTGCTACCTTTTCAGATAGCCAAGCAGCCTAGTAAGTGAAATCATAATACGATCCTTTCCAGCTACTGTTAAGGAAATACACAGTAAAGCTGTCTTTGGCACCAGCCCGCAGCGGAGTTCCAGTGAGCTGAGTCAGGCTGGCAAAGGTCTTCGGCTGCCCCTAGCTTACCCCACCGGCCACAATGGATTGCAGAGTATAGGTATATTTGCCGACTATGTCTTGAGGACGACGCGAACTCTCAACATATCTTATTTGAGTGTCCGGACTCGGCTGAATTAAGTCTGTTGTTTCTCGAAAAGTGTGTAGCTGATCTTACGAATGTTACGTGTTCAGCTACCAAGAACTCTATTGCCTTGATCAGAGATTCCCACAGGCTCACAGGCTCTGGGTTTTGGGCATATGAAGTCCGAGGGAATTATGAGAAATCTTTTGAAGCTGCCAGTGTTCTACCGTTCTAGATTTACTATTATTGTTATTATTATTATGACTCTAAATGTCTCGATTCCGTTAAACTGTTATAAACAACCGTTAGTTGAACAAAGTTATAATACCCTTGTGAACAAATGCGCTCGGGTATAAAAATAGAAACAACAACGTATGAATCTATCTTCAACCTAACAATGGCACCAAATCTAGCCACATCAAAATGCACAAACAATGGTGGGTCATAGGCAAGCTGTTGAATGACTGACCGCAAGCAAAGTTGGGCGATTCGGCGGGTGTGAAATGTAACATATGTATGTGTGTGTGTAGATATGTAAGTATGTATGTAACATGGATTTGTGTGCAAAAGCCGCAGCGAATACAATCCAACAAACAAATGCGTTTTAAAAGCAAGGCGCGCCGACCCGACTGCCCTGCCCTAAATTCGCAACAGTGCCCCTTTTGTCCATCGCCATCGGCGACTCATTTTCAGCCGCATTATGAGGCCATCGATCAGATTCTCCATGTCTGTTGGCCATTTGTATGGCGGCTCGTGTTGGTCATCGCATCGCATTGCACTGTTTGTTTTTCTCTAAGCCGTCCTACAGCTAAATGGACAAGTTAACAACACTAATGGGGCGCGTGCTGCCAAAGCTCTTACATGCTTGGAGCGAGTGTGGGTGGGTGTGTGTGCTGTACATATGGTCACAATTGTTGAAAATCTGTTCATTTAATGGCGGCGGAAGCTCATTATGCGGCCAAAGTAACACATTCGGTTATTAGAGGAATTTGCTAAATGCTTGGCAACACAATTTGCGCGTCTCATATTCATTTATTTACCATTTGTTTGCATTTCAGTGATAATGTTTTTGAAATAAAATAGATTTGTTTAAGCGAAAGGCATTTTGAAGGGAAGACAATTAAAGTGGGGTATCAGTTCGAAACTGCCTAAAGATTAACGCTTACAATTTTTATGATTGCACTGGAGTATATAGTTTCAATAAACTTCTTACAATATTTATTTTTTTCTTGTTAAATCTAGAGCTTCCGATTTCTACGCACGCATTCTCGGGTATTTCGATACTCGGGAACTCGAGAAACCGAGCGCTCGGCACAATCTCCGGTATCGCCGTTCTCGCAAGAAATGGCGAGTACTGCGTATGTATTTACAATCGAGTTTCGAGAAACTCGGGAACCTTACGAAATTCTCGATGCACTCTCTAGAAATCGAAAGTTCTAGTGCAATCTCATCTTTAAAATTTTCACCGAACTTATTTTGAGTTGCTTAATACGAATATGTACTTTATGTATTTTTTCTAATTGCTACAGTTAATGTACAGTTCGTGTATTAAATAACTATTTAACGAATCAAGTATTTTAAATTTGAATAAATCAACAATAACTAATTTCGTTGGCAAAATGATTGAATTGTGATAAAATTTCATTAATAATTAGGGCTTTCGATTTCTGCTCCCACATTCTCGGAAATGAACTCGAGTTCTTGATACAATCTCGGGTTTCGCGAAAAATGTCGAGTATTTATTGAGACGAGTTTATGTATTTTATTGATCCATTGTGTAAAGTAAAAATAAGACAGTATGCACAAGTGCAAAGTAATAAAATGCGTACTATTAAATTGAATATCGGGAAGGTTAGGTTAGGTTAGGTTAGAGCGACTGCAACCATGCAAGTCCACAGATGAATACGTAGGCTGACATAAGACCGTTGTATTACCGCTGGCGGGAGCTACACGTTTTCTTCTTCCTTCACTTAGAAGGTGGACCTTCGAATGCGCTTTACGTAGCACAGAATATCGGGAATGCTTGCCGAGCTCAGATCGGTCAAACAGTTTAGAAAGTGTCCATTTAGGAGTTGGTGTCGAGTCTTGGCCAAGGCGGGACAGTGGCAGAGATAGTGTTCGATGCTCTCCACTTCCTCTTCGTCCATGCAACTTCGTCAGAAAACGTTAGTTAGACATCCCAATCTCTTCTGTGTGTGTGTGCCCATAAGGCAGTGTCCGGTTATTTTACCAATCGAGAAGGTCGCGAGAAGTTGTTTCCGAGCAGTATCGAGAAGAATAAGACACTAAAATTGATTGCTTTGGCTGCTTCGCTCACTGTATACATAGCGGGTTAGGATATGTGGTTTAACATAATACAATTAATCCAGTTATTTAACAAATTGAATACTTATTGAGAGGTTCGCAAATTTTACGATTACCATAATTGTCTCTCGAGCAATCTCGAGAAATCGAAGATTAAAGTCTTGGAATAATTTAACTTTTGAGTATTAAAAACAATTTACAAATATATTTTGTAATTAAGTAATAGGTAGCGCTCTAAAATTAATTTCTATTAAAATTATTGAGGAAAATTATTGTTTGAACTCAAGATAGATGTCATGTTTTAGTTTATGAGCTCTAGGCCGGGTTTCAGGTGTTTTTGTTTTTAATTAAAAAAAAATCATTTCTCTTTTTAAGAAACCTCAATTTTGGACGTATTTTCAAATTGGCCCAGCTCACATAAATCATGATATTTTCCCGGAATATTTCGGCGGAAGTCATAGAACATAATAGATTTTATAATTCCAGTAGAAAACACGGAACTTTTTTTTAATGGCACGCCCCAATGCGCATATATACTTAAAACAATACTATTCGTAAGGAATTTTCAACAATTTCTAAATTCATTAACACTCAAGTTGGCTAAAAAACTATATTACAATATTATTTATATTCTTTGTTTTAGTAAACCACAATATCTATTTATTGCATTTGTATGCACACTAAATAAATGTATGAATAAAAATCTATTTCACTAATGCACTAATTCATTCAAGTTTTTTGTGTGAAATTTTATTACTTGAATGTAGGCCACGGTAATTGCTATGGTATTTGATAAATTTTTTAATAATAAAAAAAAAGCAAAAAAAAAGTAAAACTTCTTTGCCGACTTCATAAAGAGATAGGGAGCTAAATATTGAAGTAGTAGTGGTAGGAGTCGTTAGTAGTAAGTAGTAGTAACAGTTGTGGTAGTAGTAGTAGTAATAGTAATAGTGTAGAACTTAGTGAAAGTAGTATAAGCTAGTAGTAGCATTAGCAAAAATAGTAACATAAATTAGTAAAATAGTGGTATTAATTAGTAGTAGACATGAGTAAAAATAGTAGTAAAAATTAGAAAAAATAGTAGTAGAAATTAGTAAAACTAGTAGTGGTATTAGAAGTAGACATGAGTAAAAATAGTAGTAGAAAATAGTAGTAGAAGTAATTAGTAGTAGTAGTAGAAGTAGTAATAGTTCTTGTGGTGAACCAGTCACGAATTACTGAAAAGTCCTGAAGCGGTCAAGAAATATTTAGTCCAAAAACAGTGCCTAACATGTGATGTATGTAAATTTTTTAGCAGATTTAACTTTTACTAAAAAATGACTTTTTAATCGTTATTTGTTTAAACTTATTTTAAGCTTAGAAAATAATCGTTATTTCTTGAGTTTTTTTTTGTTTTTGAAAAATATACAATATAGGTAAAATATATACATATATGTATACATATATGTATATATTTGGGGGTTTGTTTGGAAAATATAAACCTCATAAAATAACGATTAAATTTGATTTTCTTAAATATATTCCAAATTCTAACTATGCAGTGTTTGTCTACTCGACTAGACTTATGACTCGTTCAAACCTTAAAAAAGTCTATTCCAGCCTGACATTTGGGTCACTTACCATATAAAATTAAGCCATATAAATCAAAACGAACTGCAGTTTGGGTATAATCATGAACCGGTGCCAGTACTGCGGGAGCTTTCGAAATACATACATCAAATTTTCAATGCCATGTTAATAATCAATGCGTGAAGTTTGAGAGATTGACTTAAATAAAATCTACAAGTCGCACTGAAAAAATAAATACTTTCGTTTAATCTAGCCAGAATAATTACACGGATTAATTAAATACTGAACAATTTAAGATCCACATCAACCTTCTTTGTTTATGTTTCGTAGTTTGGAATATAACTTGCTAAAAAAATATACGTATATATATTTTGCAAAATATTCATCATTGAAAATGCCAGACAATGTCTTTTTGCGTAGAATTATAATTTCGGTCAGGTATCTTTGGTCAAAAAATTATTATTATTATTATTATTATTAAATTATTTTTCGGCAATTTGTTTGTATGAGAGGTTTGCGAAATGGCAAAAGTGGCAGTTGTTCAATCTTTACCAAGCCTAATATTTATTATTTTTGTGACTAGAATTAAGGCCAAATGCCTAGATTTTGATGGGTGTAGTGGTCATGGCAAAAAGCTGATATTCACCATATTTGATATTTGTATATATGTACATAGGTTTTTCTAGATAAGTCAAATGTGCAAAACTTATTTAATTAAAACCAGATGATAATCTTTCATATTTCTTCTTTCCTAAATGCATCGGGTAAGCATTGCATTGAGCTACAATGAGAATTCAAGGCAAACTTTCCATACTTCGATTATCTACGTGAGCTGGGTAGCGCCGATTGAAAAAATTTGCTTAGGTTCATAAACTTGACGAGTTGGGTGGGCTCATTAAATACAGTGCCTTTCCAAATAAAGCGTTGCTCATATTTTCCTCATCTATACTATAACCATGAGATTAACATCAAATTATTTCTAGTATAAAAATTACCGTTTCCCGCAAGGCGAATTCATGTAAAGTGAAGTTGATAAAGCAGCTGATTGATTTCGCTTGGTGAGCGTTAAGTCAAAATGGTGTGTTTGTTGTAATTCTCACTGATTCTCACTATCATCGCGCGCAAAATTTGTTTACTGTACATTTTTGTTGTTGTGCGCTCAACACCACCTAAGGATATGAATTAGCATTGGTTTCCCGTTTTGATTGCTTTGTGAATTTAGTAAGAAGTGTCGTCAAAATATCATCAAACAAAAATGAATGCGGCTTTTAAAAAGCGTTTTGGGGAAGCATTCGCGAAATCCAAAAATGAGATCAACATAAGTTGCAAAATATACAAAAACATCAGTATCATTTGTGAAGACCGTTAACCGATTTGAAGAGTGCAGAAATGTTGGTAATGAGTCGGGGAGAGGCAAAGAAAATAATCACACTGAAAAAAGGCGTATATGTAAGTCAGCTACATATATAATAGGCTGAAGCAAGTGAGAGAAAATTTTCGTAAAGGTAATTTGAAGTGCCAACGTTACAGAAGTACCATTACAAAACCGCTTTTATCGAAAACCACTTGAAAATTCGTCTAAAATGGGAAATCAGACCAAGATTTTAGTCACGCCATCTTCACAGATGAATCGTTTTACTAGTTGGGGAGAGATTACTGCAACGTTCTGTAAAACAACACATACGAATGCTTTCCATCAAGAAGATTCGGTAAGCTGATTGCCGTTATATCAAAAAGGTCTATTGAAGTCTGTTGGAAACGTTAGATTTGCCATCTCGAGAGTTGTGGTATTAAATTAGCGGTGATTTATGTTGATAACCGACAACGATTATTTTCGAACGACGTATGTAGATATCGAGCCATAACTGCGAGGAAAATGTTGCCTGCACTTTGCTTCGTGATTATGACTCGATGTACTTGACACATTAACCAATCAACCAACCAATAATTTTGTCAGCGTTCACTGATAAGCATAAATGCATTATCAAATTTTTTTTATATTATTATTAAAGAGTTATCAAATACCGTAGTAATAACCATGACCTGCATTCAAACACAAAAAAATTAAATACATTAGTGCGTTAGTGATATAGTTTTTGTTTTTTTTCAAAAAATATTGTAATTTACTAAACAAAAATACAAATAATATTCAATATTAGTAATTTTTCAGTCAACTTGTATGCTCATATGTTCTGAAATTATTGAAAATTCCATTATAAATAGCTACGGTGCTTAAATACAATAGGTACATACATATTTACTTGGTGGTGTGGGAGTTCGAAGGCAGTTAATATGTGTTTTTTTTTTTGGCTTTGACACTATTGTACACTGAAATTAGTAAAGCGATGTGAACGAGAAGTGCATGACAATGAGGCGTTAAGTCGATTCGTTATGGGCATTTGCTGACATAAGAACCACACCAAAGACGGCGTAGTCAAAAAAGGAACAAACAATCGGTGCGATAACCAAACAAATATTATTTATTTATTTATTAACTGATAATGAAAAAAAAATCACAAAAAATTCTTCTAGCTTGTATAAGAATCAATATTCATTCAGGTGGCCGGCGAAAATACTGATAGCATTGACAAAGAATTCGATAAAAAATGCGATTACATTGTGCAATTAGAGTGCGCAATAATTTGTAACTTACCGAAAAATTGTGCACGTCTTCTTTAACTTATCAATTTTTCTTTTGTTGTTGTGCTTTGATATATAATGTTTACAAACAATAGGCAACCGAGAGAGAGAGCGAGGCATACCAATTAAGTGGTTTCGAAAATACTATTCATATTTCGTATAAATCCTATGTAAGCTGTAATGGAAGAATATGATAAACAATAGCTGACATATTGTTTCTATAAAAAAAAAATAGATATACATATGTGTGTAATAAGAAGTGCAGCTAGGAAAGTAATCATCTACTATCTGCATCTACTATGCAGTCTTCTGAGAATCCCTTTCTACTTCGACACGCTTCGCATATGAACATATAGTGATAGTTGTATACATAGTGAGAGATCTGCTTGCATTTAATTTTCTATGGTAGCTGCATTGTTTTTAGCTCATTTTCATTTTAATTCCAAAACAGGTTCAACTCAGCAGAAGTTCGTTTATCTTTTCGAAGGAAGAAAGAATAGTACTAGAAAAGCAATACAAATGGTCTTACGAGGGCAAGACAATAAAATGAGAATGAGTTTTGAGTATACATACATTATGCTGAGATGATTTGTTTCTGTTGGTTACAAGAATAAGTTCATACAGACATCCGAGAAGTTAAGTCTGCAAAGCTATATTAGCCTTCATTTAAAATCTTTGCGAGATTTGGGTTAAGCGAATGATGATGATAATTTATTCCTTTTCTTAGTTGACACTATAATCCCCTAGGTGATTTTGGTCACTCCCAACGTATCACGCTAGTCGCTTTTTCGCTTTGCTAACTGCCACCAGCTAGACACCTCCACCTGGTCTTTCCAACCATCAGTGAGTACCGCGTTGAATACCTTTAAGGCTGGAACATTGAGCTAGTATTTTATAAAAAGTTATTAAAAATTTATTTTTTTTCTTTTCTACCATTCTGAGTAAAAAAATAGGAGGTGCAGCCGTGTGTAGAAGTCTACATAAGTAGGGAATGTCTCTGATTGCCATTCACCTGGGAGTGGCCGCAACGAATTTTCTGCATGCGGTTCTAGCAGCTCACAACTTGCGGGAAATTTCACCCAGGTGCCCTCTGGGTAGCTCCCGAACATCAGTTTGCGAATGAGCTAAAGTTAAGCCTTCGCCAGGGTTTTGCAGCGTCTATTCATCAGTAGGTATGGCTTCGAGCGGGCGTCGAACTTGATACAAGCGGCTCACTATATAAATGAGTCCTAAATTAAATATGCCCCAAGATCAGGCTGTGAACAACACACCTCGGATGAGACCCCCATTCCGATGATGACCACGACAATCGTTTAAAGGGCTACGATTTAAGGGCATCCACCTGGAATGTCCGGACCGTCAATTGGGTAGGTGTCGCTGCCCGGCTAGTGGATGCCCTCGTAAAGGCAAAGGCTGACGTCACCGCCATCCAAGAGATGGACGGGCAACGAATGAAGAGGATCTGAGTTTGTGGGATTTGTACTGGGAGAGTGATAATGGCGCCAGATACTGTCGTTCACACCTATGGACGAACGTCTCGCCGTAATCCGCACCAAGTCGAGATTTCAACATTTCTTCTATGAACGCCTTGAGCGCGTCCCGATATAAAAAACGTCCTAGCGTCTTTCATGCCAAGGTGGGAAGGGAAGAGATCTTTGGTTCCACAGTCGGTAAATTCAGCCTACACGACGAAACGTCCGCTTCCGGATTGAGGGTTTGTTGGGGCGCGAAACATGGCAGTAAAAACGCGGAATAGAATTGATCATGTTGTGGTGCGGGATCATCATCTTGTGCAGCACGCGCCTCTGTGCAGCAAAAAGCGCGCGACACAAGGAAAGCTCGACGCCCAAAAACTGCAATCACAACAGATAGCCGCCCTTTTCGCCACTCGTACGGGAAAGAAAGAGAGAGGCAGAGATGGGCGAGTGCGAGGAGCTTCAGTTGCTAGCCAATAAGAAAAACGCCATAAAATTTTATCCGATGGTACGGCGGCTTACAGATGGTGTCAAAACCGGGGCAATTTCCTGTAAGAATGAACTGATGACCGACATCCAGAGTAGACTCAAACTATGGAGGGATCACTTCTTAACGCTGCTTAATGGTAGTGGCGCCGAAAACATTGAAGATGACGCAGATCAAGTCGAAGTACCGTTACCCGACCTGAACGAAACTCGAACGGCAATAGCGCGGCTAAAAAACAATAAGGCCGCTGGTTTTGACGGTCTACCAGCAGAGCTTTTCAAGTGGACGACCTCCTATGCGTTGGAAGAAC
Organism: Anomoia purmunda; assembly: GCA_951828415.1. Lineage (NCBI taxonomy): Eukaryota > Metazoa > Arthropoda > Insecta > Diptera > Tephritidae > Anomoia > Anomoia purmunda. The sequence goes on from OX639993.1 coordinate 26,143,620, forward strand.
CAAGTGGAAAATAACTTGACGTCACTTGGTATTTCCAATTGGCGCCATTTAGCAGGAAGAAGGACCGACTGGCGTAACTTGTTGAACTCGACCAAAATCGCTTGAGAGGTTATAGCACCAATTAAGTAAGTAAGTAAAAGTAAAAAATACGTGTAATATATATTTTCAAGTATTTTATTTATGTATTTTAGGACAAAAAAATACCTTTATTTAATTTTTTTAAATAAAATGACCGTCTTAAAGAATTCCGAAAATTTGTTTAATTATTTTGTGTCATTTTGATGGTACTCAACTTTTCATAGGACATTTGTCAAATCAATCTACCTGACCTACCTGCAGCTGCTTGTTCTTAACCTTTTCCCAAGAATAAATAATATCTATCGCGTTTTGTAATACATAGTATGTATTAAATTACAGAGAAATATAATTGGCCATATGGTTTGAAAGAAAATATATTCACACATACATATAAGAAAAACGGAAATGCGTATTTCATTGAAATGCAGATTTGGTTATCCAAATGACGATCTTTGCAATTGCTTGGGGCGACAGAAGATATTTTTCTGGCAACACTATTTGTAATGACTGTAAATGTATATTATTATATTATATTTATTTATATAGACATAAACATACACACATAAATCGATGTATTTTGCAGAGCGTACAATGTACTACTTTTGTGATCAAATTTAAGCTTGAGATAATTGAATAATGTGTTTGTATGAAAAATAATGAGAAATGCTTTGGACTCAAATTAGGAATAAGCAACAACAAACGAACCGATAGTAAAAGTACGCAATTTTGTTTAGTAAAAATTACGCGTAGGGGGAAAATGGCAATTTGGCCAACATTTGTCAAAACAAGTAAACAAAAAATAATTGTAGAACATTTAAAACTAATCTATAGTTAATACGTTTATTGCGCAATGTGATTTCGACGTTCACTGAACAAAATTAATGATTTAATGAGTTGAATGAGTTGGAGTACTCGATTTAAAAGTGAAAAATGATTTAACCCTACTTCCTTGTTAAAAAATTTAACCTTATTTCCTTGATAGGGTCAAAAATGACACTTTTAAATAATATCAATCAAATTTTTATTTTTATTTTTATGTTTTATTTATTTTTACGTTTCACTTATTTTTACAGTTGCTGCATATATTATAACGCTCACAATGGTTTGGGCAAAGGGAATTAAGATCTTATTTAGACATAGTTGACATCTAGCAACAAGCAAAAAACTAGGGTCAAATATAACCCGATTAAGGAATTAGAGTTAAATATAAAAAAAAATCCATTCCTTACCACTTTCAGTTGTAACCTATTGCAATTTGGGGAAAAATATTAATAATAAAATAAAAAGAGTTGGAACTGTTTTTCATTAATCGATTGAAAAATAGCATATGTATGTGATTTTTTGATAAATTTGCTCGATTCTTTTATTTGCATTATTTTGTCTTTTTTTTTTGGTAGTTGCTGGTTGTGTTTTTATACAGCAGTGCCAAATTTTTTATATAACTACATTACTAAGGTTTAAAATATAACGAAGCTAATTTTAATAAACAAACATTTTCACACTTGTCTCACCGCCAGTCCCAACAGTCACAATTTTAAATATTGTTTAAAGTTTAGACCACTCTTATTTTTTATGAAAACGAAAACGCAGAGTATATATTTTGCAATACAGAAAACACCGTCTTGAAAATTAAGTGGTTTGGCCAAAATTCATCTTTGAGATCACGAAAGTAAAAAAGGCGGATTTTACAGTGTCCCACCAGTCAAAATCATTTAGAAAATAGTTAAACAGAACTTAGAAATTGTTTCTTTCTGTTTAGAATTTTATGCATAAGTTGTTTTTATATGTTGAAAAATGTATATCACTATTGCATATATATAGTTCGTGAAATTCTATAGTCAACTGTTCCACCAGTCACAAACCCACTAAGGTTAGCGCCAAAGTACGTAGATTTCAAGGAAGTTTCACAATTCTCACCGTTCCTCTAACAGAAAGTCTCGTCCGATTTCACCATACCAGAAGAAATATGACTTTTGCTGAGAGATATTAGAATCTAATTAGATTCAATTAGTTTCTGTGTGGGGTGAATCGGACGGCAGTTCTTGCCACGCAATGTTGGTTACAGAACGTAGATTTAAAAGAAGTTGCACAATTCCCCACCGTTCCTCTAAGAGACGCCATACAACTTATTTGTAATATACGTTCTTTGTAACCACTACTAGCTGCTCATAATCATAATCGAATGATAGAATACAAGATTGCGCCTTTCCGCAGCGAAGTGACAGATATTGCCATTTGTAAACAATTATATGGGAGAAAGAAGGACGAAAAACTTAAAATATTTCAATGAGAAATGTGTCTCAACTGTGTAGAAAGTTGATTTATAGGCAGAGAGTTAATAAATTCAACACACCAGAAATTTGATCTAATGAAATTCTGATAAAATCAGCATGGCGTTTCGTTTACTGTGACAAGAATTTTCGACCAATTTCACCACACCAGAAACCAATTGGATCTTATCAGTCAACTAACTTCAGTCAACTTTTATGGTGAAATTGGAAGAAGTTTTCTATTAGAGGAACGGTGGGAGTGAAGCAACTTCTTTGTAATCTTCGCCCTTTTGTTTCGACTGCCATCAGCCTATAAACTGCCCTTTTCCATCTAATTGACCAATCGTATTGGTTTTGAACCAAAAAAAAACATATTTTTCAAAATTCAATAACTAATTTGCTATTAAATTGTGTGTGCTTACTCTATTCTTAATATTCAATGCCTTTCAACTACGAATAACAGTAAATTACATAGTTTTCACATGATTTTTTTTCAACTATCAACAAATTTTGCCCATATCGGTACTAAGTAACACTGCATAAATCGATCGATTTTTCTAATATGTTAGTTGGATACTAACTTATAGTAAGTTTTTCTGATTACGAAATATTTCCAGTATTCACTGGTCAAATTTTAAGCGGTTAATTACTGTTTTTTTTTTGGAAATTGATCGGTCAATTACTGCAGGTGCATTCCATGAAAAAGTGGAACTCTGAACTGTTTTACAAATATGCATTTTTTATATATTATTGCACGTACATAGTGAGATTATGTTCTCATCTAAAATAATTTACAAAAGTTGTAGTGAGTATGTCTCATTTTTTGTAAATACCGTTATTTATTGAGAGTAACAACAAGTCGGATTTTTTCATTAGTCTTTACACAACTTTTTGCGAGGTCGCTGCCGCTATTGTTTATCAGATAGAAACTAGATATCTGTTCTTAGTTATAGTGTATGGTCCGCTGTATTTAACTGCATACTCATTTTTTTGGTTAAGTGTTTTTTGATAAGAAATTAATCATAACGGAAAGGTAAGTTTCGATGTCCCATACGTGACGCTTAATTCCTTTTTCTATTAATAATTGTAAAACAAGTCGACTATACAAATTGAATTTTTCTGTTAACAGCTAACTTTTAGCGGTCTAAAAACTGGTGAAACAATTTTGTTTTGAAATCGCTTTGCTTACAATATATTCTTGGTGATAATAAAGTGTCTGTACGTGACGCCGAAGAATAAGTTATCTGACATCTTCAACTTTTACTGGCGTTTGTAATAAACAAAGCCCTTTTTTGTACTGCAAATCTCAATAACGCAAAAATGAGCGACCAGCAACCATCAACCAATGCTAGCCGCATTCGAAAATTTCGAGAAAAGCGAAAAGAGAAAGATCCAAACTTTACCGCTAATGAGACTAAAAGATTGCGTGAGCTATCTGAATCTCCGTACAAGTCGAAACAGACTTTATCTAAAGCTGTTCCAAAGGCTCTAAAAGCACTGCCTCAATCACCAAGAAAGAAAAAAATGAACATTGCTCTACCAGAAAGCCCAAACATTAGCACATCAGGTGACGACGATACACGTTATGACGATGTGAAAGCATTTTACTATCGTCCGGATATTGTGTATACCTGCCCAGGCGCAAATGATTTCATCGTTGTTTGGGAAAACGGCATTAAGAAGAAGTGTCAAAAGCATTATTTGACTTTGCACCTACGAGAAGCCTTTTTCATTTTTAAAGAATTTTTTCCTAATATCGATATTGGATTTTCAAAATTTTGTAGTCTAAGACCGAAAAACGTTTTGCTAATGAAAGACACACCTTCAGACCAGTGCAAATGTTTAACTCATGAAAATTGTATGTTCAAATTGAAAGGTTTGAAACAAAATTATTGTGACGACTGGTGGACTATGATTTTATGTGATCCTTCTTTGGATTCGAAGTGCTGGAAAAATAAATGTGATACTTGTTCTGATGGCAAAAAAATATTAATTTCTATGGATTTAAGTACAATCTGTGTATGGAAATAGTGGGAAAAAAACTCAGAAAATAAACTACGTTTAGTAAACCACGAAACAAGTTCAGGTGAACTTAAAGAAAAATTGATTGATTCTATCCATATTATGATGAAGCATGTTAATTTAAAACGAGTTCAAGCCGGTGAATTTCAAAAAGACCAACGCAATGAAAATCTGCGAATCCTTCAAGTTGATTTTGCGATGTCTTTTGGCTGTGAATACCAGAATGAAGTTCAAAGCGCACTCTGGTCACGAACAAGTGTTCTTTTATTTACTGCTGTAAGTTTTTACAAAGGCAATTGCCAAGCATATCTTATATGCTCAGATGCAAATTCGAAAGACAAGGATACAGTTTTTGTTTTCAGCAATAAGTTGTTTGACTTGATGCATAAAGAAAATGAAGACTTACCTTCAGCGGAAATTATTTGGAGTGACGGCCCTTCATCGGAATTTAAGAACCGTTATATGGTTAAACTAACATCAATGTTGAGTGAAAAGCACAAAAGGCCCTTTTATTGGAAATATTTAGCTACATCGCATGGAAAAGGTGTGATAGACGGAGTTGGCGGAAATATCAAAAGACTGGTAAGAGAGAAAATGATGAGCCAAAATGAACATGTTGTTGTCCAATCAGCCAAGAACTTTTCTGATTTAGCTTCTCAATTAGTCACAAAAACCCGTGTGATTTATGTGCCATCCTCTGAAATTTATGAAAGGATTAAAAGTGCATCGCCGTGGGACAATGCCAAAGCGATAACTGGAGTTTCCAACTTCCATTTTATTAAAACTGTGGAGAAAGTTGTGGAGTGCAGAAAACATTGCCTTTCCCAAGACAAAACTGTATTTACCTATTGATTTTTACATATATTATAGATTTAAGTTGAACTATGTCCCGTACGTGACGCGACTTGTCTGTACGTGACAAATATAAAAAAATGTTTTTGAATTTTAAATATGTGTTTTAATTAATATTTTTTTTTCGCCAGTAGCAAGCTTGATTTTTAGTTATAATTTCCTTCGAAGACACTTTTTATGCACCTGTAATATATTCGCTGAAATCTGAATAAAACTATAACAATTTCGAATGTTGGTTGACTTGATGTGTCCCTTACGTGACGTGGGTTGTTTGCATTTTTCTTCAGTATTTCATGACTTTTTTTAAATGTTTCTTCGCACTATTAAAGACTAGTATATAATCTATTAAATTAGAGAAAAAAAAGTATATATCTGATAAAACAATTAAGTGCTATATGTAATATAAACCGTAAAATTGGTTGAACTTGTCTGTACGTAACAGTGGAATGCACCTGCAGGGCTTTTGTGTAGTATATGGTTTTTATTTATGCACATAGTAAGCACACGCAAATCCGTACGAATTTTATTATTTTTTTGTTTTTGGTAGTAATATTATTGCTGCATTCCACCGAATTTGCTATTGCGAATCGACATGCAACAGTGGTGTTGGTTTGATTAGAAAGTAGAGCTTGTTGCCAATGCCGATTTGGAATTGCAGCACGCAATGTTTTTTTTTTTTGTTTTATGTTATTTCTTTAATTTTAATTTCAAACGCGGCTTTAATAAAGTAGTATGCAATTAATGATTGCTATGATTTTAATAAAGCAAAATAAAATAATACATTTTATTAGGCCATTGCATTCTTTTTTTCTTGCAGCTATAACTAATATAAGTGGTGTGGTTTTAGAGTAGTAACACTTTAAATTTAAATGAAATAAGGTAAGGTAAGATTTTATGTAATTTCATACCGAAAATTTAATTTAATTGAAAGATAATTTTATATAAATTATATACTTACTATATAATACAATACCAAATTTTCAACCACTTTGCAAGAAATGGTAGCAGTATCTCGGCAATGTTTCGCACAAATTATCCGATTTATGCGTATAAACCAAAGACTTCTCAGAATGCCACAGAAGATAACCTAAAGGCGCGATCTCGATGATCAACTGGTTCATTTCGAGAAAACTCGATTACATTGTGCAGCACCATTTTTTGGGCCTGAATGATTCCAACTCAGCATGAAAGACGTAGACAATATAGCAACACCCCCAAATTTTTTTTTCATTTCTACTTTTAAGTCCATTGTGTAAAGATTTTGTTTGAGAAGATCACTAGACAGCGATGTGCCGATTCCACTACTTTGAAGTAAATACTCCGAGTATTTTTTGTACTTCGATACATTTGTACAAGTGACTTAATTACTCGTAGCAAAATTAACGAAACGTGGATAAAAAATACGAACAAAGTTTTAGCAACTTCTCTTTCTCCTCTTAAAATCAGTCTAATTTTGGAGTGAGTCCATTTCACAGCACTTTATAAGCTAGCTTGAAATTTAGTTTGCATAGTGCCAACTGCGGTTCCGTGCGAGCGTCTACTTTTCCAATTCCAAAAATTGATTTTCACACAAGTCCATTGAATATGAGCAGGGCCGGATTTAACTAAATTGCCGTCCTGGGCAACTTTTGAATCTCAAAAATCTCTCAACCTTGTTTTTTTTTACCGAAGATAATTGACACACATTTTCGCTTTCTTCCTCTCGACAACGTTTTCTTCGGGACCATCCATAAAAGCGAAACACAAAATGTTATAAAAATTTACCCACCCCTCCCATTGGGATACAATAAGTTGTTGTTGATAAAAAGTACAGTTTGCTTGTAATATGAGTTTTTGTAACATCGACAGCTTTGAGTTGTTTCAAAGTATCTGCTTCAAACTATTTGCTTTGCACTGGGCAAAATACTTACAAAGACTTCATTGTTCCAAGTTTTCAGGCCAGTGTGAAGCCAATTATTTGAATGCACACCCAAAAGTGACAATTGATGATTGTGGAAATAATGTTTGGTTATAATAAAGAGTCGTGCAGAGTGAGTGCCCTTGCACGCGCAAGAAACTAAGAAAAATGCACAAAAACATAGGTTTATTTTAAACTTTGTTTGAAATTAGCCGCCCATGAAAATTTGCCGCCCTACGCAGCTGCGCCCGTTGTCCTTTTGGTAAATCCACCCCTGAACAGGAACCAGTAAATTTGACATTGTTTATTAAAAAACAAAAAATAGAATAAGTTAGAGTTTAAAGCTGAGTAGTTTTCAGTACAAAGTAGAAGCGAATAATATCCTCCTACCATACTTTCCACACCATTGGGTCTTTTCACCAAAACTTTTAAATGGCTAGTACTGGCATCGAGTACATAGTAAATAGTATCGGGACATCACTATCCCTTATGGAATTTGCCTGCTAAAATGTTTTACAAAATAATTCCTTATGAAATTTTAGTGTATGCCCTCTTTGTCGAAAAGTATTTTCAATAGAATGAATCGTGCATCTTTAGATTTTTTTCCATAAATCCGCTGCAAAAGGATGGTTAAAAAAATCGGGGGAAAAATCCGGTTTGCATCAAACCCACTAGTTGAGAGATTTTGGGGTCACTGGAATGTAAAGCCAAACCCAAAAATCCATGAATAGCAAGACTCAAGCAAATCCGATAAAGTATTAAATTTTTGAATTTTTGAAAATCTGATTCTTACCAGATTCGTAATCAGTAACCACAAAAACCCTCGAGTAATCATTTTAATCCATATCAACGTACAACATCATGAATGCCGACTTCTAAATTTTGAAATTGTTTTTCTCGAAAGCTTCGTTTTCGGACGTAAGGTCTTTTTAACTGTCCTGTAAGTATGTCCGCACACTAGATATTTCCGCTTATTCCAAAAACAACACTCATACAATAAATTTTAACTTTAATAGGGGCATAATAAAAAAAGAAATAGCTCCAATACAAAAAGATTTGGAGGTCTTTTGTCCTGAGTTGAAATCATTCTGCCCTCAGACAAAGGCCCTGACACTAGACGATAGACATAGCAAAAAACTTCATAGATTTTACTAAATGGATGATGACTCTGAAATTATTACAATTTTTAACCATAGCTTCAAAATGAATAGGGGCATGAATTTCGAAACGATACGATAACATATCGATAGTTTTGCCATTCGAATTTAATATTTTTTACGCAGTACTTGAATCCCTCAAATCGTATCGAATTCGCGATGAAAAATTATTAATAGACAAATATTTGGACAATATTTCATCAGGTAAAAGGAAAATTGTATGAATAAACCAAATGGTAATCATTAAGGTCACGCTGTAAGCAGTTCCCTTTTGCAATTTTTTTTAGATGAGCTGTGTCCTTTTGTCCTGTCAACTTTGTTTAGGTAAGAATTGCCCACAAAAGTACAAAATTAGTAAAATAACAAATAAAACGATGAACCGGAGAGGGCATATATTGTACAAAAGGAAAGTTTAAATTCGCTGAAAAGAGTTAACGATCTCAATGGTACCTATGCTAAAACTTTTTAGACTAGCTTACCCGGGGCGCCACGTTACACTCGACAAATATATGCTCTGAAGTTCAATCAAACTGAACGGTGAATACGAGTTTTAGAGATTTCTCAGCGTCAGCGCCACCTATCGGTTCAATTTTCAAATGCAATATTTATATCTATGCTACTAATAAAGGTTTTGAATTTGAATCAAATTGAACTGAAAATATAATTTTTAGAGATATTTCGCCTCCAGGGCCATGGCTCGGTAAAATAATTATATTTCTGAGACTAATACGTACTTTATATTTGCACCAAATTCTTTTCGAGCGCTACTTTGAGTGAGTACGTTATCGATACTTTCTAACCGATATCGTGTCCCTAAAAATAAGTTCACCGCTGTACAATTTGCGCCAAATTCAATCAACGCGAATCTGTTGTAATAATTTTCACATTATTATTTGGTCGATCTCAAAAAATTATTTGCGTGCACAGCATTTAAGCCATGCTTATGAGTCCCGATATTAATCGAGGGGCATGAACGGGAAATACGAGTACGTACAATATATATCTAAGTATATAGTCGCTGTGCGACGATGTGCAGTTCGAATGACGTGACTAACAGCGAATTTTGTTTATGCTTTATTTCTAAAAAAAAAAACAAGTTTTTATTTTATTTTAATTTTTAAACGCATTGTTATTGTTGTTACCGTAGAGTTCAGAGTTTTAAATGAAGCATTCCCAAACGTTGGTGAGCGGACGGACAGGCACACCACAATCAGGTAATGCACAGATGCTGATACATATGGGCATACACACATATACATACATACATTGGTATTTACTTAGGTAGACGAGTGCATTGTATGGGAGTGTGTACATAGGTGCAAAGCATTTTCAGGAAATGAATCAGCCATTAGAGCTACGATAACTGCAACAACAACAACACTAGGACACTAACAACAACCAAATCGAAAACGCGTTTATGCCTAACTGGAAAAGCGATAAAATGTGAAACAGAAAACAATGAAAAACCTTGGTTCAGCGCCCTTTAGAGCGCAGCTCTCTACAATATTTTTTATTTATTGGCATAATGTGAGAATAAGTGGTATTTATGTATGTATGTATGTAACTATGCACATAAATGGATACCCTGTGGGAAATGAAATTCAATTTAAAGTAATTTACAAATTAAATCTTTTTTCAACGACAACAAATTGTCATTTCCTAAAATGAACTGATTTACTTAATATGGCAATTACTTTTTTTGTAATTTAAATTCAAAAACTTTAAAATGTATTCATTTCAAATTAGCACGGCAAATTAGAATATAATGGGCCAGTTTCTTTGTAAACTAGTTGCAAAAGAACACTAGGCAGGATAACAAAATGCATGTAAAGCAACAGCACTAACTCGGAAAAATATGCGAGTTGAGCCAACTTGATAAAATGATATCCGACCTGAGTTGTAGTGTTGGGAAGTGAAAAAACTGCGCTATTGTGAATTAGCCATAAGAAAATACAAGGGAAATTTAGATTTAGGATCTAATTCGTTTTAATTTGCATAGTATTCTTAACATCAACCTAAAAATTGCCGGCACAACTATTTTCTGTTCTTAAATAGGACTAAACAAATCGCAATACTCATGAAAAAGGCTAACAGGGTTGTTTTTCCAACGAAAGGAAATTTTATCCGAGTTGGAGCGTTCTTTTGCAACTCGGGTGCCAAGAAACGGGCCTAATATATACCAACTTCCATGGCGTAGCCGGATTTGCACCAACCAGGATTAGTTTTTTTTAAGTGTGGCCAAAGAACGCTCGCGGAGAAAGGAGTTCTGCTCCAAAATACTGCGATGGCGTAGGCCGAATTGAACCGTCCCGGGTTATTTGTTTAAACCGCAGCGCATGGTCGCCAACGTAGAGAAAAAAATCTGCAGAAAAATACTTCGGATGGTATTCATAGAGCTTACAATTTCTTGGCAATAATGGCAATTAAAGCCTACAATCAAATGGGCCCCCTTGGGCCTGTAGAGAGGTCACAGAGAGTAGGCCAGATCTTTCTGAGACTTATGCCTCTGCTCTTTCTAATGCGGAAGGTTTAAGGTACTTCACCCCATTTTCTACCTTAACTAACGACTACCCAATCATGAGAGGGGAAAGGGAATGTGAAAGAAATTGGAATAGGGTAAAGGTTAGGGAGTTGTGACGAATATCGCCGGTGTGTTGATCTCACATGGAGTGTTAGAATGCTGTGGCCGTTCTGTCTATGCGACCAGACTCGATGTTGAGCATTCCTCTTAGTTCATATTGACCATCGTAGCACCATTTAAGCCGAATTTCCACGACAAGGTGACCGACTGTGATACAGCATTCTAACTTAACGTTTGTACAAAAATTTTACATTTCCCAATGTCTCATGCTGCATTTTTATTAAATTATTTTAAAAGTAGTTCATAAAAAATTTGTTTTTATAAAGATATGTGTTTTCTCATGAAACTGACTTGTTTTTTCCGACAGGGTATTTACAGTTTTATTTTCATATGAAAAGCGTTCCGCTTAAAATAGGCAATTGTTGGACAAATTGGTTTTGTTATGCCGCGACATGCCGCAGGCGCGAGGTGTGTTCTGCATTTGTACTGAGGAAATTCTCAAATTATTCCATGTAGTACATTCACAAAAAAGTTTAAAACACGATACAAGGGTGGCTGGAAATTGTGCAGCTTAAATATTAGTAAAAACTCGGTCATTAAATGTTTGCTCTTAAATACAATGCAGCCAATTAAAAATGGAGCATATTTTTATTATGTGTACATTTTGTTCTTAAATCCTTAGAATACGCTTTAAAACTTGATCTTTAAAATAGAAATTCGCGCCATCTTTACGTAGGGACTTTCATCTTTAGCGCATTGCTGTAAAACAAATCTGAAGGCAATTTCTTTGAATGTGGATTAAAGACTGAGAGTCAGCTGCAGTATAAAAGATTTTTCCTCGACAGACAATGACAAAAACCTCCGATTACATTTCTGCCATGAAAAAGCTTCTATAAAAATCATTTACTATTTGGAGTATGCACAAAACATCGAGCTATATGATTAAGTTTGCCAGACGTACTGATTTCAGCAGCAAGTATAATAGAAATATCAGATTGCATATTCTCTCAAAGCAATAGAAGAGTTGGCCACGAAAATAACTAGGAACTCTTATAACAAAAATAGTCGTCATCTCTCTCTGCATCGGAAAAATAAATACCCAAGAGTAACTAGTCTCTAGCTTGATGTTTGTTTACTTTAAGTTGTTACGTCACAGATTTTTAATTTCTGTGGAGAAAAAAGTGAGTGGTAGCTATCAAAGAACTGAAACTGCAACACTGGTTGCATGAAAAAATAATAAAAATTTTGATGGGAAAACGCGATCAGACGCCAAGAAACATAACCATGGTGTAAAACATCATACCAAGATGTCATCGTAGATTCATCGAAATCCGTATCAATTCTTTTTTAAAACCAGAGTTTAACAGCGACAAGCTAAAAAGGTACATAAATACAAACCGAGTGCTTATTTTTTATACATGTATACAAATCTTTTTAATCCAAAAATGATTCTTTAAAAGCCTCTGGTGACCTTATATAGGATATAACCTTCTAGATGACTTTATTCGAATAGTGCATTTTTTCGATGTCATTCTGATTTGATTGCGCAACTATGGTTTAAAAAATATGTAATCAATAATCAAATTAATATTGCCGATGTTGATTTTTCATTAAGATTTTAAGTAGTCACTGAGATTTAGAAATCCCACTTGAGACAACATAAAAGCTATTTAAGCCTTTTTAAGTGATCACTATCAACAGAAGCATGAATAAACGATATAATTTCTTCAACCAGAAAAAACTTGGCGCATATCAGAGTAAAAAAGACTGTTAGTAAGCTCTACACGATCTTGCAGCAAAAATCGAAAGGGGGCTGGAAGAAAGGAAGTACACCTTGGGAGTTTTTGCTGAAAAGCTTGGAATGCATGGTGTAGATCTGGAAGAATAAATGGAGAGCAAGAGTAAATTTATACCATCGCAGAGTTCGAGATGCTCTCATGACTCTCCAGCCGTGCTGAATTCTTCATGGGACGGAACCTGACTCTTCCTTCACCAAGTGCTCGCCGCCCTTATTTACCGTCTGGACAAAGGAGGTCTGGCAGGAACACGACATCCTTGTGGATGGTGCTACCGTTCCTACAATATCCCACGCAAAATGTTTGGGTGTTACTTTTGACAGCCTAGCCCCTTTCACAGCGCACATAACCGCAATCGGCAACTAAGTACAGAACCAGAATATAGTCCTTAAATCGAAGATAAAGAAACGAGTTCGCACAAATTAGCTCACCAGATACTGGCAGGACACAGTGGACGAAATTTCATACGACACAAAACGCAGCACTCCGGATACTGGCAGGATGCCTTCTGATGTCGCCAGACCAATATTTATATGTATAACATGAGGCTTCGATACTCTCAGTGAGGGAGCAAAATTTTAAGCTCTGCAGACAGCTTATCATGGGATGCAATCATCGGGGTCTTCTTTACGTGCATCTGCTTGCCAATGAGCCGAACGAGATCCACCACCAATGTGCGACTGCGTACAGACAGAACTTAAACGACGTTCACCGAGAGACAATCACCACTTCCGCCAACTCTCGCCTTGTTAATTCCGTTATTGGGGTATCATCTGCAGAAGAGGTTCAGTTACCTCGTTAGTCCGGCGTCACTCTGGCCCAACTAATATCTGGATATTGTAGCAGGTTTAATTCCTACCTATCTAGAAACAACGCAGACATACCCAATGTATGTATGTCCGGCATGTGAAAATTCGCCACATGATACCAATCACTTATTCACATACCCTCTGAAACCGACTGAGCTAACGACAACGGCTAAGTACATCTTGCAGGGTCTGAGCAATCGTTACAGCAATAACAACGGGGAGCTCTCGCATCTCTTAACGGAACTGCAAGATTTGAGTCAACTACAAGCGTACTCAGGCGAGGAATGTGCATTAAGGTTTAGAAAATCGCTTAGGAAAGATTTCTGAAAAGATACCCCACTCTTGGAAAATATTGGAGATCTTTCAGCAGTGAATCACGGTGGGGGAAATCTAGTATTGTTTACACAAAAATTACAGGGGTTTGAGGGGCATGCCTATCATTCCAAGGAGGATAATGTTGGAGAAATTTTAGTAAGGCTTGGGTTTTGATGCCAGCTTCTTTGAGTATGGGGAGGTTTCATCGGAGGTTTTGCTGGCCTAAGATAGCGAACTGAATAATCTGCAGTGGCAGCCAAGCTGCTGTGGAAATTATTCAGTACTATAAATTGATAATGGAATAATCCTGAACTCAAGTGACTACCGGGATGCTGCGGTGAGCAATGAGGCGAAATGGCTAACGAATTGGCGTACTTCGGGAAGCAGAACTCATGAAAATAATATATTATGCTAACTATAAGTAAATTTAATCCATTGCCATCAGTGTACCTAAATCTTGCTTGGAGAAAGAGGATACATTCTCTTTCCCATAACAAGCTGCTCAAATTCATTAAATAGTCCGCTAAGTATACGTAGGATTTATCACCCTTTGTATGTATGTAGATGTAGATATAGAATGGAGCATGGAAAATCGATCTCAATCAATCAATCAAATTTGAAGAGCACTTCGAATATTAAAGTGGGGCTGAGAAAGCATCCATAAGCGGTTTTGCTCAAAACTTATAGCATGACACGAGATAACATCAAATTACATAGATATTCTCCTATTCTTCAAAATAATAAATCATAGAGTGCTATCTGTGTAAATTCAGCTGCTGGAGGTATTTACAAACACATATAAAGATTTTTACATACATACATACATTCAGTATAATATCTTCACGCTTCTAACGAAATTTCAAATAAAAACCGGTCTGAACGAATAATACTCATAATCGCTGATAGAATGACGCATTGCCGACAAATTAAGGAAGTATGTAGCTACATGAGACTATAAGTACATATGTAGATAAAAAAGAAAAATGTAAACAGAAAAATATTTTTTTATGAATATGAGTAGAGGCATTAGCGAGCTATTGTTCTTATGTTTGTTGCACGTCGTCGACTATCGCTATGCGCATACGCCCATAAATTCCCCAACAAGCTGACTGCGACCAAACAAACCAACAAGTTAACAATGCAAGCAGTGTCAGCAAATGCTGTTTATATTAATATACAAAGATATTTTGCTATTTTCTATGATCATGTTGCAAGCTGAAAACTTTGCGCTTTAGAACTTAGCTTTTGCACTTATTGGCATTTTCGCGGTATACGCGTCAATTTTGTCATAACAGCTGCTATTTTGGTTTGTTTTCCATTTTAATGTTACTTATGTTTAGTTTTTGTCGTTGACCAAATGCAGCCAAGAAATCAATTGAGCGATACATATGTACATACATAGTTCTCTCTAAATGCAGTTCACACTATTACAAAAAATATTCGGTAGGAAAAATCTAATGTTCTTAACTTTTCTACTGTACATTTTTTACTTATCATCTCAATGCTGGGGTGATGTTTTTCGAACTCCAAAATAACCTTCGCTATTTTTGCTCTGTAGGTGTTGTTGTATGCTTCGACTACGTTCCCATTGCACATAATTCACTCTCCCATTTGCCATTCACCCTCCAATTACATTTCTAACTACGCCAATTTACAACAAAATTTTGGAGTGAATCATCTGATCTAAACTGAGGTGAATTTGCTCTTCATTATCCCGCTAATTGTGAATAAATTGTGCTTCTCTAATTTTATCGCAAACTTATCGAAATCTGACAAATTTACAAAAAATGATGTAATAATTAAAATAGAAGCGAATTAATTACTATAATCCTCTCTATATAACCGCAAACCTTTGATTTAAAGTCATATTTTTTCTCCATTGAAAAAACAAGAACAAGAAGTAGAGCCGTCAAAGTGGTTTACGAAATGTGCCTTGTAAACGAAGTAATTCGTAAATGTCTTACTGAATTACGTTTCGTGAGGGCATGCCAATTTTTGAAATTGAAAATCAGGCGCTTCCATTATAAGTACATACGAGAAAATCCCAGCAGACGTTGTCCTTTCTATGTAACCATAAAATATGTCTCGGTTTCGGTCACACATAACAGGCGTCATCAGGGAAGATAAATTCACTTTTCGAAATTGTGCCAAATGTCAGAAAAAAATTTACCAAACTAATCAAAAACGTACCGAATTTTAAAATATAATATTTCAAATACATAGTATGTATTTAAATTGGCTTATAAATGAATTAAAAAAATTAGATTTTTATTTTTCCGTAGAAAAAGATAATTCAACTAAAAATTTCTAGGTACATTTCGGAGGAGTTTCGAAGTTGTTGTTGTTGTTGTAACAGCATACAACTATCCCCATAAAATTTTGGGGAATGCTGCTGAAGTGACAGTTCTTGGCTGAATTATAAATCCGGGTCGTTACGGTATCGTAGAACCGACTGACGTGGTAACGAAGTTCCATTGAGGCACTGTCCCAATTAGTTATGTAGAGGGACTGTTTTTATATTCAGAGACTTATTTCATTCGGAAGATGTAATTAGATAAGGAGAGACAAAAAACTGTTCACCTCTAAACTTAGTATCGTATTGGCATTTTTTTGTTTTTATTAATCGTATTCTTTATGCTCTATTTTATCAATTTATGGACTCATTTTTTTTCATTCTGCTTTAGGATCTTTTGCAATCACAATTAAGAAGTAGGAAGCTTAAAATATTTTAAAATCAAATTGTTAGACCTCATCCAATTTATTTTATGTTTGTTGGCAAAAAAATTAGAGTTTTTTCGGAACATTTGAAATCTACTCCATTTCAAAAATCTGTTTTTTTTTTCGATAGCAAAAAATCCCAATTGTGGAAACTTTATCATCACTGGGTGTCATCCCTCTCCAAAATATATGCATGAACCTGTTCCTCGCCAAAACGGACCGTTTCACAACAATATTTTCATATTTCATATAACTTGTGTATAATTTAATTAAATTCGAGTTTTCGAGCAGCCCTCTCCCGAACATAAAATATAGTTTATGATCTATTCTCATACCTGCCAAGTATATAAAAAAAAATCATAAAAATTGCTGTAGCCGTTTCGGAGGAGTTCATCCACAAACACCGTGACACTAGAGGTGTAGCCGTTTCCTTTGCACCAACTTGGTTTTAAAACTAATAAACGTATTTCACCAAATTTGACAAGTACATACATATATTCCTTAGAGCCGTGGAACACATAGGAACAACGTAATCGAATTCATAGTCTATTATCCGTTATGTGATGCGAGAGACGAGATATTCATAAAATTTGGGTATTATGAGACTTTTACGAAAAATCAGTGCGTTAGCTGGCGCTAGACTCAAGATATTCAGAAAAGCCCTATTTACAATCCGATTTAGATGAAATACAAATTTATAAAGCACAAACAGTTTTTAATCCCATCAAAATCGAATTTTAAATACAGATTTCCCGCCTACGCGGACTATAGTCTATGAACTCGATTACGTTATACTTTTCATCGTATGACAAGTTAGAAAACTCAAAATCAGTAAATCATTTAAGGGTTAAGAAATTTGAAATAAATTGGCTGAACAAGACTGACAGTGCTGTCTCTATTTAACGCACTTTCTTCATACACTTTGGTGTACCCCTCTGGTCTATAAACCTAGGCTGCAAATTGTTGACACAGAATATGTAGTAAATACAATGACAACCAGTTGATACTTTTAAGAGCAGATTTTGAAGTAAATTCTCCAGTCGCTTGCAGGAAATGTTGACCCCTTTGATTTTCCTACAGGGTAGTTATGTCTACAACACACATTTGAATGGCATTTGCATTTGTGTTTCTGTTTCACGTCACGACATCAAAAGTCACATGGCATCGTTCAGAAAAGGCCTTAACGGCCACACGACATCAAAAACAATGAAATGTGGAAAACAAAAAACAAATGTACTACTATGTACTATGTTCTATGTACTATATAACTACATATGTTTGTATCTACATAGTATGTCTACCGCCGCCTACAACAATCGAGAATATAGCAAATTGAATTCAAACGAAACGAATTGCATTGAAGCGAAATGACGAAAGTGCAATCGATATTTATTTGTGTTGCATAAAATGCAATATTCGAAATGCGTAAATGATAAGGCCATTATTAACCGCAAATGACGATTGTTGACCTATTTTGTAAGGCAGTGAATTGGGTTATATTTTTTAAATGGGTTGTACGGATTTATAATGAGGTAAATAGCAATAATAGAAAACTCAGTTATTACTGATAGTTAAGTACTTAAATTCGAACTGGAGAAGATCCGATTGTTATATTTTGCAGAATAACGAAAAACACATGGCTATGGGGCATTCCATGGTGGGTACGGGACAGATCGTACGAATAAAAGTTGTGTCGTGAAGTACTAAACTAATACAGAGATGTGCTTCTGAAATATTCGTATATCTGTTATAAATCCAAAATAATCTGTTTGTTTGTACGGAACAGCTCTAGTCTACCATAATTCAAAGTTAATGTGTTGCAGAGAAAATAATATTCGTAAAAAACAAAAATAACATTTGACAGCACGCAAGGCGAATTTATAGAAGGTGGTGTCAAAAGAACAGCTGATTTGATTTTTTTTTAATTTAAATTCACTTTGCCTTTGTGTAGAAAATATCAAAAGTAATTTTATTTTTAATAACAATAATTATTTACAACATTTACAACAAAACTTTCGATTATGTAAATAACAAATAACACTGACAGGCAAAACCGGTCGGTTTTACAACATTAGCAAGGTTTTTAATTATAAATTTTTTTCGTTAATTTTATATAAAACTGAGGTTCATACTATAACAAAAGCCATGGAAATTAATGTTTTAAACTTCATGCACAATTTATTAAAACTCATCAAATTTTTATCAAAATTTTTAAATTTTTAGAAGTATGTTTTTTTAGTTATGCATTTTATAGCCTATTTAATTTTAGTCTAACAAAGTGGAGGTTTAAAGTGGCTAGAAATGGCCATAAAACTGCATACTCGATAAATTTCTAGAAACTCTTCAAAAATTTTCTTGAAAATTTTTTGAGTTTTCATAAATTATTTCTAAAGTTTAAAACATTAATTTACAGGATTTTTGTTATATGAACTATATTTATAAATAAAATTATGGAAAAAAATGTGTCATCAAAACCTTGCTATTATTGTAAAAGGGTTTTCCTCGTCACTATATGTTTGTTTGTTTTAAGGCGAATTCATATCAGGTGATGTCACGAGTACAACTACAAAATTCCCTTGTATTTTGTTTTTGCTTTTTTATAAGAGTTGTAAAATTTTGCATGCATTTTGGTTTTGCTTTTTAGCCTTTGAAAACTCTTACGCAAAAGCAAAAACAAAATACATAGAAGGTGAAAATAAAAATCGAATCGGCTGCTATAGCAACACCTTATACGAATTCGCCTTGGTTTGTTTTCAATTTTCTCAATTCGCTCAACAAATTTGCTTAGAGTGACTTTAACAAATGCTATACCGAAATCCAAGAGCAAAATACAAAGGCGAATTTATATCAGATGGTGTCGAATGATCAACTACAAAATTCGCATGTATTTTGTTTTGCTTCTACGGCTTGAGCTGGCAAAGTTTATATTTTTTTTTTTTTGGTTTCATGGCTTCAGATTTTAAAGCCTTAAAAGTAAAAACAAAATAGATGTAATTTGACATTTCTAACCGTGAGGCGAAATCGCTCAGATGTTCGTTCAACTCGACCCAAGGTGTATCCATAGAAGGTGATAGCAAGATAAACAAGGCGAATCCGCTGTGTATTTTGTTTGTGTAATTTTGCGTGTGAAATGTCAAAATCTGAATTCGCCTACTATTGCCCATGTATTTTGTTAGTGTAATTTTGCGAGTGAAATGTCAAAAACTGAATTCGCCCAGTTTGCTTATGTATTTTGTTTGTGTAAACAAAACAACCTAGCGAATTCAGAGAGAAGAACAAGCATTCAGCTCATGGGATGCTATCACCTTGTATGAATTCGCCTTGACTCGACCGTTTAAGAATTCGCCTTGCAAAATACATATAAGTTTTGTGCATGAAATTTGATGTTGGTATTTCTGCATTCGTCTTGAATGATATACAACAACAATTGTTGAAATATATTTATTTCCAAAAATTTTTGAGAATTAAGTAAAATTGTTTACATATGTAGGAGTCGTACGAAAATAATTTTTTTAACTGTCTGCCCACTTTTTTATTCTAAAAAGCTGCAGCCGTGGCTATCAAAATTTACAGTAAGAAAATTATTTGAACAAAAACTTGGATTTCTATGAAAAATCCGGATGGGAAGCCGCCCACTTTTAACATTTAAGTGGGTGTGTCTCAAAAACTACTTCATTAACATGCATTAGATTTGAGTTGCAACACATCACTCGTGAAATTCTAAAACAATGTATTGAAACTTATTGAAATCGTATTATATTTATGCCCAACATTTATACAGCGGTAATTTTCGTACATACACAAAAGTGTAAAAAAAAACCAATCAGCAAAAAAGTAAAGCCAAAATCGATTAATATGTAAACTCCTATTGTATGTCAAATACATTGACACTGAAAAAACTATCTGAAAAAGTAATTACGTCAGATTAATGATATTTACCATTTACCATGGAATGCTCGCTATAGATTTTTGAGTCGATTTTGCAAAGTCTACACCTTCTTCGCACGCTTCTTTTTTTATTTTTTATGCATTGTCGAAAAAAATACTTGACACCGTCAGCAAAATAAAAACGGAGCGGAATCTACGGAACTTGTACTTTATTTTAATTGAATGTAGTGGGCTATAAAACTAAAAAGAATTATGAAAAAAATGTTTTTGCTGTCAAAATTTGTTGAAAGTTTTAAATTAAGTAGGCTTTTATAAACAACAACACTACACTTAAAACAAACAAGAAAGAACCAGAACTGGCCAAAATATTGTGCCCATATTTTTTTCACATGACTGGGTATGTACTTTGGAGCTTTGATGCTACATCACAGAGCCCTATGAAAAACCCTTACCGCGTTTTGAATAATATCCTAATTTAAACAAATAACGAAAATTGTTTACCGCTCGGAATAAAGACAACATTTCTTTTAAGTAGAAAGTATTATTCGTAAATCATTTTGCCATTTATGAAGCTCGTTCAGAAAAAGCTACTTATTTGAATTATCAATTATTTCGCCTCAATACAGAGCAGCATGTGCTGATTGCATTTGCAGAAAAATAATGCAGCCACACAAGTGAAAGGCTTCTCTCATTACCACAAGTGGAAATGAACAGTTGCCACAACTTTGGTACTTGGCATACTTGGACGCCTTGCCTTAATCAAAACCACTTTTCCAACATCGTATGTGCTGAAATCTCACATCATCAAGTGCTAAATAGAAGGAGTGCATAAGATCTACACATACTAAGTATGTTCGCGTTCATATGTAAGTCTGTACGTTGTTTTTATTCCACACAGCTACTGATCGTGCAAAAAACTCGCTGAGCAAGAGAAATTCCTACTCGTAGTGAGGAGCATTTGGTAATACAACACTTTCACTTTGACGGCAACGTTGAACGTTCCACTTCTAGACACGATCTCAACGTCAAGTCGAATCTCTATGTAGCATACGAATGATTTGCAATTACAAACATGCATACATACATATGTACAAAATTAAATATGTATCTTGTATTTGAACGTTTATATCCCTGCAAACATAATGACTGTTATTTGAATGCACACCTGACGGTCGATGTATACGAAATTTTTATACAAAGCACTGAGAACAAAGTTTGTATCAAAGATTTTTTTTTAATATGTTAAAACTGTTTTAAAGAAAGTATTGTTATATCGCTTTCTGACACGTAGTATAAATATGCAACTATACTTCACACCCCCATGCATCAAATTGGGTCAGAACTAGTAAGAAGCCCAACACAAAATATAATTTATATTATTACTTTGGTCACGGAGGCTCAAAACACAATAACACGTTGTAATACCGCAGGCGAAAGACATGTATCTCCTCATTGCCTTAAAAGGTCACCCACCGAGTGCGCTTTATATTGCACAGGATGTCGAATATGTTCGCTGAGTGTAGGTAGGTAAAGTTAGTGTTCAATGCTCTCCGCTTCCTCCTCGCTACTGCAGCTGCGACAACAATCGTTGATTGGATATCCCAAATCCTTTCCATGAGTGCCCACAAGGCAGTTTGCAGCTATTACTCCCTCTATTAGACTGTTAGAGGAGCGGTCAAGGCGTATGAGATCTTGGATCACTTCACGTCAACCGGTCAAACTTGTCCGGCATTTACCTCCTCGATGAAATCAGTTTTTGCGCATGAGATTGGAAGTAACCCACGACTTGAGCATTTACGCATATTTCTGACCCTTTCCTTGCCAACTAGCCGGTCATGAAGTTGTCGGGGATGCGTACAACCATCAAGACACATTTGAAATAGATTGAGAGTCCTTCATCTTTGCATTGCGACTCTGGACGTTGTTCCATTGGATTTGAGAGATTCAATTGCAACTTAGCTTGCAGAGTATATAGCGACAGGCCATTCCGGAGGCGCGGACACTGGGAGCTTCCATGGAGCCTACGTTATAGCATTTAACTCTGCGTTCCGAAAACATTACAGGTTTATTGCGAGTTCACTGAAATGAATCCCGCTGCCTACTATTTCGTCTAACGTGAAATCATCTGTATAGACACCCATCGACGGTGGATCTAGGATTGTGGTACCTTGATATTCATTCCTCTCTAGGATCGTTATGTACAATTTTCGGCAGAGCTTCCAGGACTAGAGGTTCATCGATTTAATAGTTCCAGAATTTTGGTAGATTTAGGAGGTAGTGCGCCAGTGACAAGCAGGGAAGAAAGAAGTGCTCGAAAGAGAAGTAATCTGTGCTACCACAAAAGCAATATTTTTCGGTATATCACATTTGGAATTATCAGACAGAATAACTTCTTTTCATTTCAAATTCCATAAATCGAACCTTAGCTCCATCTCCGTAAGAATCTGATTGATCCCAAACCATATAATGTATTAGGTACATATTTTATATAAATATGCCGACGATATCGGGGTCAACATTCGCGCTTTTAGTTGTGTATTTTCTAAACTGGATAGGAATGTGAAGTGCACAGTTTGGGCATTTACTTTTACAACGAGATTTTTTTCCCTCATCAAGGTTAGGCTGGAAGATAGTCCCTTTTTAATTTTAGGTACTTTGCCCTGTGCTTTCATATTTTCAAAGTGTCATCTCGGGTATACAAAACTGTCAAAATTTGGAAAATGGAAAAGTAAATAATTGGCCGGAAGGGTCACATATTTGTCCATAATTAGATATTCAAGTATGGCATGGTAACCTAACGACCTAATTGGTACTTGTGCAAGCGCTTTCGTCTTATAAGAAATTGTGTCTGAGCTTTATTTTTTAGTTTAGTATTGATATTTTGTGTAAATATCGAGTATTTTTAATTCGATATTTATGGGCATCCGATTCGATTAGAGTGATACTTTATCATATGTAATCAGATAACTCTCAGGCGGTTATTTTAATTACCTTCTAGTGCTTATTACAAAACAAACATATCAATTGTTTTTTATCACATTAAAAATAAGCCGAATCCTAATGTACATACATACATACATAATTAATGCACCGAAGAAAATCAAACTTACCGTGTGTGAAACTGAGTAGCAATGCCAGCATTAGGCAGCGGGGCGTGAAGGATGTAGTCAGGCGGAAGGAGGTAGACACGAGCTGCGTTTGCGCTGCAACGCAAGTTAACCGCTGCTGTTGCGCTCCTATGCTTTCGCTGCTACGATGGTGTGTAACAATTTTTCCACGTTGTTGCTGGAAACTTTCCGTTTGCACTTTCCTTGTGAGCGCTGTCATTTTTGTTGTTGCTGACGCCCCTTGCAGTGACGCGACAGCGCTGCTGCTTAAAGTTTGCATTCCAAATTTTTTGTTGTTACTATTTTTTTGTTTAAAGCGCATTAGGTATTCGCTATTTGTTGTTTGTAATTCTTTTTTACTTATTTTCGTTTACTACTTCGGCAATAGCGGTTGATATTATTGAGCAATTTTTGTTCTGTTTCGTTGTACTACTATTTATTATTTTGCTTTAACTTTATTCTAATACTATGATGTTGAGTAAGTTGAGCAAATCAGTGAACGGCGATATTGCACAGTCTTATTAAAAAAAAAAAAGAAAACCAATATTTAACGAGCTAAAAATAGTAAAATATTTTTGGTTGAAGACTTAAAAGATTAAATTTGTTAAATATTTACACTAAAAATTATTTATGCGGAACACACAAAATATGTAAGTGTGTACATACATACATATTTGGAAATTCAATATTTACTTTTTACTCTTTCCAAGTAGTACTCGTACGTACGATAATCAATTTTTTCATTGAGGCACTGCAAACTGGTTTGTTTTAAATATTATTCTTGTTGCTTTCATGCGCTCATGTTGTTTTTGTTGCTTTCTAACTTGGTTTTAAAACCTATTTCGCTTCGTACGACAGAAAAAAGTGGCAGCGTATTCGTTAAATGAATGACTGTCCCATAGGGCGTCTCAGCGAATACTCAAAATATTCACACACTTTTCGGCACATTCAGAATATTATTATTAATTTTTATTTTTGTTAATTATACATTTGACAACACTTTGCACATTCCAACACAATTAGCTTCTTACAAATTTGTGGATTATTTACAAGTACGCGTATTGAAAAATTTTCATTTATTGAATTTACACCTTTCCGCTTGCGGCCATCTCATTCGCACTGGCTTAAACCACTATATGGCCATTTCGTATCGTATGCTTGCACACTGCCATTGCCCGAAACAACAACAACAACATTCACTGCACTACACAAAAGTACACTCACGCACGCACACACAAACGCCTTGTAACCGCCACAATAACCGTCGACAGCAGCGAATTCACTCAACCGTTGTTGTACTAGCACTTTTTCCACAACGTCCGGCCGGTCCAAGAAACAAAACGTAACTGAAGTTACAGGTTGTCGTGCTGCACTTAACCTCGTCGCGCCACTAAATTTTCATCAATATCAAAAAACAACTGTTCACATTCTGCCGCACGAAAATGAGATAACAATAAGGTCTTGTTGTTAGCCAAGTTTGCTAGTTAGTAGGCTACTAAAGAAGTTAGTGTGCGACTAACTACTAGCCTAGCGTTGTTAAAAATGGTAAGCCGGCAAGTGAGAATGTCGAGAGAAGGAAAAAACCAATTGTGCGCGAAAACAAATGCGAGTATCCCACATATAGTTAGAGGAACGTGCAAACGGGTACGGCATACAGGTAAAGTCATGATGCACAGGTAGCGGCAGCGTGCACAGGTAGACACAATTAGTAGAGTGGTTTATTTTTCAAAATGTCAGATTTGAAAGAAGTTAGTAGAGGGTTGTTGTCTTCGATAACTTTGCTTGATCGTTTCCACACCTCAATCACTGTGAACGTGGGGATGGACAGTGGTGGCGAGGTACTATTGAGCTATCATATTTGTAAAATAAAAATTTCTTCAAAAAAGTTTTTAGTCACTAATTGAGACTTTTCGGTGGTGCGATTATTTTTGAGACCATTCGGTATTCAGTAAGTCGTCTCAAGTCCTGAGCAGGTCACAAAACAAAGAAATTGCGGTAAGTATTCAACAAATGTGAAAATGAAGTGGCGCACGACCGCCCCTTATTCGTTCGCTTTATTACTTAAATCTGTAAAAAATTACACTTAATTTTCAATACGCATAATAAAAAAAAAAACAATTTGTTTACATTTACTTATTTATTTGGTTTTGCCATTTTGCTCGAATATAAAGTACATTATAAGTGGCTAACTATTTTGAACGATTATTAATAGATTTAATTTTTAAACATCTTTTGAATAATCGGTTCAGGTAAAATTCAGTAATAAGAATTTTTAACAGCTAATTTCAATGTTAATTTTATAACAACATATTGTTTTAATTTGTAAAAAGAAATAATGCTGTTGTCTACAAATTTAAATAGTTTATTGTATGCCATCGATTAAATATTGTATGTACATTCATTATGCATCGCTAGCTGGAGCAGTAGATTGCCTCTACTGATTTTCACCTCAGTCTTCGGTAAAATTTTTTTAGACTGTTGTTTACTGAATACCGAAATCGCCTCAAGTCACAAAAAATGTATCTAATTGTAAGTCGCAAATTTAGTGACTTGAGATGACAATGAGTTCCATAATGCCGGAGTAAGTGTAAAAATATCATTTATAGGCAGAGATTTAATAAATAAATCTACAAAATACGCAGAAAGTGACTATTTGCGCCCATTTGTGAAAAATTTTTGGTCTGCGTGGTCTTCATTGCTATCAAAATCGGCAAAACCAAAATTGTGGTACCAATGACCTGCTCTATTTGGTCCCCCGAGGATGATCATTATCAGAATTCGTTCAAATCATTAGGATACCAATTGGCTATTTCTCCAAACCATTGGACGATTGTAACTACTGTTTTGAACTAAAGTTGACAACCAAATCTGGTCTCCAATAATATTTTGGTTGACGCATTTCTAATATTGTATGTTTCAATATAATTTCTGCTGAAACTTCTCTTTTGCTCACTTTTGTTTTCAAAGATATTTACTGTTTATAGAAGTATATTGAACAAAAATACATACATATGCAACTGTCGAATATTTTAGAGTTTAAAAGCAAACTTTGTACCAAATTTGATAGAGTTTGTCAAATTACGTAGTTTCGGCGATATACCCATTTTCCAACATTTATTTAACTCAGATCTTTCTCTCCCTTGCGCAAAATATCTTTTATAGCTACTGAAATATCGCGTTTTTTGAATTTCATTAAATTACCGTTAGTTTACAAACAATTGTGTTCTAAATTTGGTAGCGTATGGTAAAGTAATTTCAGAGATAAACTTATTTGATTCTGTTTATATTCTTATCGAACCTCATTCTGCGTATTATATTTGAGCTCATTATCCCCGATATTTACTTAAATATCGGTGTTTTAATTTTTGTAAATTTTGTCTACTGAGTTAAAATGTAAATGTAAAGGGACAAGTTTCGACCCTTTATTTTTTATTTACATATGTACTAATCAGTTCATTCTATAAATTCGATCTTAGAATTTTGTGCAAACTTTAATAAAATTCAACAAAATTTTCATCAAAATTTCAAACTTTTTATTCAGATTTTTTAGAAAGTTATTGTTTTATTTTTGCATTTTCTCACGAATGTACGATTTTTAATATGAAAGAAAATTGCCAACACCGTCAGAAAAATATGATAATAAATCAACGCGAATTTCGGCCAGTGATTATACTAAAATTTAAGTTTCAATATCCATTTTCTAAAAATTCTGCTTAAACAGTTTGAAAATTTGATGAATATTTATTTTTTATTTTTGGATGTTTTAGAATTCAAATTTTAATGGATCCGATGATTAACAAAAGTAATTGCACACAAAGATATACATATTATTAATACACTACGGATGCCAGATTTTGGCATTTTACTGATCATGGCACATCCGGTATTGGATTTTGTATGTGGGATTGCCCCGAAACTAAAACTGATTTTAAGAAATGCAAGTTTTCAATATTTTGTAATAAAGTATGTACACCACATGTACAAAATTATTATTTTGCAGTTGCTGTTGGATTTTTTTTTTTAATTATCTTATATTAAGAATTTGTGTTAATCGGCAAGACGTATACCACAAATTGTAGGCTAAGTTCGGTAAAAATATCAAGCTATGTTGGAAGCGCCAAATTATTGTATTATAATTATATTTCAGTTTTTTTTTTTATATTCTGGTCTATATATATGGTCTTTGTATAGACTTTGTCTGAGAGGACCCCTACTGAAATTTCCAGAAGATTTTAAACCTATAGGGACTTCTCAAGTTTATTTTATTCAGACTTTCAAAGAAGAGATTAAAAAGCGACCATAAAAGTATACCTCGTGAAATTTTACTAAATGCATCCAAACTAGATTTTTCGCTCATATCTGAATTTTAACGCTCGTTTTAACTTAATCAAAAAAGTTCACGCAAAATATTTCAAAACTTAATATGGCCATCACAAAATTTTACCTGAAAATGCAAACAGATTTTGTAGTTTTACTAATTCCCCCAGGTAATAGTTGCACAATGTTTTAATTGTGTTGAATATAAAAATGCCTATTGTGCCAACGCACAAACTCTTCCGGTTCAGAGCTCCAAGGTCATAAATTGGGTTTTGAGTACTGATTACCCTGCTATTCAACTTCTTTAATATTCAAATAAGTTTCTGGTATATAACGGTACTTTGATATAAGCCAAAGTTACTGCAAATGAGGTAATGGCAGTCTTATCAACCCTCCAACTACTATTTCCGCACATATAAAAGCCAGAGTTAGTTAAAAAATATGTAGTATAATTTTGTATTCTTTTGCAATAATGTTAATTTGTAACGCGATCGCGCTTATATTATTTTTTGCGGCAAACGTTCAAAGTGCTCCACCACATAGCTTTATCGATTCGTCTCACATCGGTGAACGCGTTTTCAGCTATTCTGGGCGAAAGGTTGACGAACTTCTTTCAAAACACAATGAAAACTCAACGCAGAATCCTGAAGAATTTGGTTCTTATCTGGAGGGCGACATACGCGCACCCTACCAAAACGAATACCCACTCCGCAATGGTCTGATAGCGTACAGCGCCCGATGGCCTGGTGCTGTTGTACCCTACGAAATACAGGGCCGTTTCAACGAAAAAGAGTTGGCGATAATCAATCACGCCTTTCACGAATATCACAGCAAAACATGCGTGCGTTTCAAGCCACGCAGTAATGAGCGTGATTATATTGCGATCACAGGTGATAAAACCGGTTGCTGGTCGAGTATGGGTCGTTTGGGTGGAAGGCAGGCGGTGAATTTACAGCCCTCATCTTGTTTCCGCCATTATGGGACGTCGATGCATGAACTAATGCATGCACTCGGCTTCACGCATGAGCAGAATCGCCCTGAACGCGATAGTTATATTCGTGTTTTACGTCAGCATGTTAAGCCTGGTATGATGGTGAATTTTGAGAAGGGTTCATCGAAGGAACAGTACGGTTTCGGTGTACCATATGATTATGCAAGTATAATGCATTATTCGAAGACGAGCTTTTCAAAAAATGGCCAACCGACAATTGAAGCGTTGGTAAGTACGGCAACGGGTTCTAGCTGCAATTTCGGAGATCACCACCTTTTCTCATCAGACTTCTTCTTTCTTAAGCCTTGTAGACTAACATAGAAAAATATCAAACTTTCATGGCCCCTCTAACTTTGTGTCTTAATGACATTATAATTCAGTCGCTACGCCACCTAATTTTACCTTTGTATATCCTGCACTGCTTCGATTTTTATAATTTTGTAAAAGCTCACCCCACACCGAACTGGGTGACCTATTCAACGGCGTGAAGTTCGAGAGAATTAAATTGATTTCCAATCCTGAAGAGCAACGTCTCTCTGCATAGGGATTTAAACCGAAAAGTTTAGAGGGTAGCCCATATAGTGGCTTCTTTACAAAATCTAAATAAATAAACAGTAATAAATTTGTTTTGTAAATATTCACATCATATATGGAACACGAATTCATTCATGCGGCCTCGGCTGGCTGCGCAGTAGCAATGTTTACCCAGTCTTCCAGGTGACGGTTTCTGACTCTATCTCTAGAACTATTTACTCAATATTCGCCTTAAGGGCTTGCATAGGAAATGGATTACTCACATAACATTGGTTTTCAAGGGCATCCTATAATAGAATATAGGCGTCAAATCGCCACTCCGAGGCGGGCAATTGATGTCGCCGAGACCAAACCAAAGATTGTCCAAGTCCATGTGTAAAATTCCCTCGAAACTGTCACATCTGAGGAGACTGCCACTCTGAGGCTTCTCGATGATCACGTGTGGGTCAATACGACTTTTCCAGCAAAATAGTTGTTCATTTCGAGCAGCTTTAAACCCAAACTGATAAGCGATAACGAAGCGGATGAGGTCACGTGCCTTCAATTGTTGAGTTAATTGGACCTTGTAAGCGAATAATGCGAGGTTCTTTGTGCAAAACTTGCATTGGGCTCGTGTGTGAAATACTGAGTTGTTGAGATCGATGGTCGATGTTTCAGGACAGAGTACATTCTCGTCAGTGCGAATTGTACTATCGTCGTGAGTGTTGTACACCTTTTGGCGGATGGTTCAGATAGACTTTGAGACGAAAGTCGAGTATACAGAAAGGACATGGGTTGGGGAATTATTTTTGTAAGAATGCGAATTTCGACTTGGCAAATGACTTTTAAGGTTAATACAAATATTTTATTGAGGGATCGTCTTTTATTAGATAGAAAACAGTGAACGCAATGAAAAATTTCCCATAACGTTTCTGTATCGTAATCTTCCGGAGACCACAAACAATTCTTAGGCCATCCATTTTTGGTCTAAGAGCGATTTGAAAAAGATTGTTCAAACATCCAGCCAAGGATATACATACGTATATGATAGGGAATGGTGTAGCGAGCTTCTTATAGAATAATCTAAATCAGTGTCAGTGGGTTGCCGCTACTATAACTTAACTATGACGAATTTTTAATGAAATACCGAGGCAACTAACTAAAAATTGTGGAAAGCTGCAGACAGCCAGCTGAGCTAAGGCAGTTTGCAGGGAAATTAAATGGAAGGCAAGTTACTTTCAGAACTTCTCTTGAAATTCTACGAATAGCGATAAGGGAAGCCTTTTTCATTCCTCGCCCTTTTGATATGACATTGCAGTCGAGAAGAATGTATTTGCATTGATGTCTGCCTCCTTGGCCGAGTCCCAAAAGTGAGTGGAGCCAGTATATTCCAAGCTTGTGCAGATGACTTCGCAGTCATCACTGGTGCTCTAGTGTAGTTTCTTTAACCTTTTACTTACTTTTCCTAAGTTTTTTGTGATGTCGCAATTTGTGGATTAATTCATAGAAAGATGGAGCTTTGACTGAAGCTTGACTTTCAATTAAGATAACAACGTGCTGCTTTAATTTTACTTTGAAATTATCTTTGGACTTCGATCGAAGTGTTCACCATATTTATGCCTTGTCTGGGCAATTAAGTTAGTGAGATGGTAGAATGGAGTGATATGATAAGAATTAGGACCTGGACAGGAACGATCTAGCCATTAATATATTTGTTTGGAATTAAATTGAGCGTTATTAGACAACTATATTATTATCTTAAAAATTACATAGTTCAAGAAAAATAAATGGCTCTACGTATTTTTGAGTAATTGATATGAAAATAATGTGGGTACTTTAAATGCTTCTTTTGTTCTATAGATTTGGGGGATTCACAATATACCGTAACGTGTCATATTGTCATAAAGTTGTGTTATTTCATCTCCTTTTATCTGCAACCCAAGAATAACAACAAAAACAAATTTTAACATTTTTTAAATTTTATGACTTTATAACTTTACGACACGACACAACATCTTAAGTGACCGCCACCATTTCATTACCATTTGGCACTGTTAGTGCTAATTGAAGTTCTTCACTAGCCACTGCAACCGACCAACCGAAGCTGGAGACCATGCCATCCCAGGGCAATGGTTTCCTCACACAGATTATAATTATCTTTACTTTACAAATGTCATAAATGAACTGACGTTCGGCGCCATTTACAAAAGTTGTTGGATATTTTCATTCATTTTTCAGGATCTGTAGTTTTATCAAAAGTTATTTTGGTATATTTCCGAACAATACATATACATACACATATGCATTTCAAATCAATTTATGTATATAATAATTTCTCTAATTTATTTCAGAAACAAACTCACGACGCGCAATTGATGGGTCAACGCAATGGTTTCTCCAAGGGCGATATAGCGAAATTGAATGCAATGTACAAATGTAGAACAATATAAGATAAATAATAAGGAAAATACTTCTGTTTTCATCTATTTTTTTATTTTATTTTTTTATTATTAAAATATGTATTTGTTACATTTTGCTCACTTCAATTTAATGATTTTAAAGAAAAGGAATTCAACAATTTTATAACTGCTTGGTTATTTCTAAAAAATTTTTTTTATATTATTATTTGTTTTTGCTTTTTTTTGGCCTCTACATAGATATGCTTTGCTCAATCTTGAATCTCTCTAATGTTGCGTCATATTCTTATTTTTGCCAAAGTAAATATTGTCCTTCGTGGTGAGTTCGGTGCAGAGTGCTGAGTAACGTCGTATGGCCATAAACGAATCGGGATCTTTTGTTTTAGTAATGATACGGAATGCAATATTTAATTAATCAATTTGGAGCCAGATTTATGAAAATGTAATATACATATGTGTATATATATATATATATATATATATATATATATATATAATCTAAAAGGTTAGTTAATTAAATACATTACTATTAAAAAACATTTTTCGTTTTAAATAGTATACATGCACAATGTTCAAAGTTAAATTTCAGAAATTTCAATCTATACATATAATGAGATTATTCACTCTCTTTATTTCTAAAAACAAAAATGGGCACTGCTATACACATTTTCCCAAATTTTAATTGAAGTTAAGGTTGCCACATATCAGATTTGATTCAGCGGATTTGCCTATTTAATCTTAAATCATTTTGGTAATTAAAAAAGTCTGCGAACATATCAAATAATTTAGAACAGTAGCTTATTTTGAAAATGTGGAATGTCCAAAGATTTAACAAGTTTTATATATAAATACCATTATCTTAAACTTTTTCAAGAAAGGAATTGACCCACTTTCAAAAAAAAAAAAAAAAAAAAAAAGAAAAAAGAAAACAAAACACGGCTCATACCGTTATAATAATGTTTTACGGATAAATGTTGGGCTAAAAATAAACACCTAAGGGTTTTTCATAAACCTGATTTTGCACTTGTTAATCCTCAAATTGCGTTGTAATATTTTAAATATTACTATAAGTAAAAGTTTCACATTAAAAATTGTTTTAAAAAACTTATTTGATTAATTTAAAAATAGCTGGCAACCCTAATCATATATATATATACATAAATTAAATGTTAACTCTTTTCTAGGTAAAGATTATTTTAGCAACTATATTTACTAACCGTTTGACGGGAGATTGCAATTTAACTTATCATACGCATATTACACAAATTTTACTTTAAAAATTAGGTGCCAGCCCTATTAAAAATTGTCAGGATTAAGGCAGAGATCAGGGGGCATTTGGATGGCGGGACATTGAGGACATGCGCTATGGATCTGCTGCCTGTAGATCTTAATATAATGCATTCCGCAACAGTAGCTATAACGCTCCGAGAAGGAAACGGGAAAGGGCATAGTAGAGTCCTTTCCCCTCTTCCCGCTACGAGCAGATAGAGCATTGTTTCTTAGCAGCCAGAAATATATTTCCATTTGCCTTTTGGGGTTCTAGTCCCATCGATATCTGAATAGGATAGAGGATGTGATAAGTCCGTCTGGAAACACCACAGATGGAGCGAAGTTTTGGGTAAGGAGTGTTTTCAGACTCCTTGGCAGAGGGATAATCTAATCACCTACCTCAATTTGCTAATGGAAGTTTTTACTATTGCTGAAGGCTGTCGGGGTTTAGAACGTAACTGCTATGGTAATTTTCAAGATATAAGCAAGTATATATCCATCTCCTCAGATAGCGGCCATATTGGCTCTGGCAGCTTATATTCCCAATTGAATAGAGTCTGTGGTCTCCATTTAATTTGGGTTCCTGGGTAACGCAACATGGCCGATGAGCTAGCCAGAGATAGTTCAGTGCCAACCACCAATGTCTTCAACCACCTCCAACAATCTGCTCAACGATGCCGTACAGGGCCAGGAAGTATAAGTAGAATCGGAAAATTAACATAGCCGTCGCGGAACCTGCGGCAGTTCTCACTGGACACTGGGCGATCGGAGCACACGCCAGAAAACTTGGTATTACCTACAATGATTACTGCAAATGCAGAGATGAAAATGAAGAGGAGACAGTTGAACAACTTCTGTGCAGATGTCCGGCTCAAATGAGGAAACGTTAGGCCACTCTGGGGGCGTTTGAGAACAACTCTCTGCAGGGTTTGCCAAAACATTGCCTCAACAACATTTTAAAGTTTATCAACTGCGTTAGTTGGGTTTAAAAAAAAAAAAAATCCTAGCTTCTATGGTATTAAAACGGCACTCAGTTGCTAATTGGGCATTGTGTTCCTTCGTCTCATTTGTAACCTAACCTAAGGTTTTGCTGAACACCTTTCGTTTGCTACCCATGTTTGCTACCCACATTTGCTTTAATTTTTATGGAAAAAAAACTTGGAAACCTTAGAATACTCCCAAAGATAACACTTATCTAGATAATTTAGATAAACTCAAATTTTAGGGCATTATGTATGTGCAAAAAAGTGAAATGGGAATTTTATTGAGGTCATGCCATAGTATTATTCTATATCGATAAAAACAATAGCGCTATATTTTATGGGTAAATTTTTGCATATTTTGGAAACCTATAAAAATAGTTAATATTAAGAAATTATAAAATAAACAATTGGCTATTAATCTTTGAAGTCTCCTGAAGAGAGACAAAGATTGCCGGTTGGTAAATATGTATGTATCTTGGGCCGTAACGGTTACACTTTTATTAAAAACAAAAAAAAAATTTTATTGGTCATTTGTGGAGTTTTATTTTTTGCTCAGAAAATAAAACTTAATTTGTGGGGTAAATAAAACTCAAGAAATAACGACTATTTTTAAGCAATAATTAAAACTCCAAAAATAACGATTACTGTCTGAGCAAAATATGGAATTCAGAACGACTAAACTTGATTTTTTAATTAAAAAATTTTTTTTAAATGCTGAAGGTAGTTTTTGTTGTAAGAATTATGTTGCTTTAATCCTTATCTCATCTCTTTCCGCATGCTTTTTTGAGTTGAAATTTTGGCAATTATCGCTATTTGCGGTACCTGATAAATATTGATTTTCAAGGATTCTATACCATTTCTATAATAAATTTGTTTTGTCCATGTAAAATACATGAGAATGTTTGCGCAACCCCTACATATTTTTTGACTAAAAAAAAAAAGAAGAATATTCTGGCTTTGCTATAGAACAATTCTAGAGAATTAGAGCATTAAAATTCCGACTTTACTTTTTCCCCATGCATTTTCGGACCACCCTAATTCGTTTAAGCGCTTTCGGATATACCTTTTGATCGTTTAAAGAAATAAGATTATAAAATTTTTGGTGACTACCTAGAATTTTCTGAAATTAAACTTATATGATTAGAATGAATTAAATTAATTTTGAAACCGTGCATATTTCATAACAGAACTCAACTGCTTAACAGGGTGCGTAGTTAAACTTTGAATAATCTAATTTTTAGTATTGTGTTTACTTAAAATAATGCAGAAGTAGTTCTCTATAGTAGATAATAAATATTTTTAACAGTTAAATATTAGAGTAGAACAAAAACTATTATTTTTAGTTTTCTTTTTTTTTTCTTCGCACAAACTAAATGAACAAATACTTAGTAGATAGTAAAAGTGCAGTAACATAATTTGAGGTGCAGTATTCGAGCGATATTTGTATCACATTGTGTGTTGTTTTTTTTTTTTTTTGGTAGTACGAGTATAAACTATAGCGCTAAGCAGTTTGTTTAGTAACCAACATTTTTTTTGTTATGTATTTCAATTATTTAACTATTGCTAATTTTTTCGAAATATACATTGCTCGTTTTTTTTTGTTTTTTCAGCAATTGCGTCAGTGCGGTCTAATATACGCCACAGCGTTATTGCCTTTCGTATATTTGTTGTTGTTAGTAGTTTCGGGAACAATTAAGCGCACAGAGCAACGAGGAGTCGGCCTACCTCCGCCGCCACTAGCAGCATTAGTACCTCTAAATCCAATACCAATTGAGGATCCATGTTCGTGTTCGGCATTCGTGCAGTAGGCGATGTTTGTCGTAGAACCATAACGCGAACGATTGTTGAGGAAGTCGCGTATATGCTGGACGATCAGATCGATGGCAACTAGAAAAATAAAAGTGTTACGGATATTTTAGGTTATAATGATTTGGAAATGAATAAAAAGTGGGGTGAGGGTTATTATTAAGTAATGTTGTAATTTATTTTTTTTTTTTTAGTAAAGAAAAGCAAAATAAAACTTGTTTTAAAGCCGAAAACTTACATACCTTACCTGTTCAATTTTGGTTTTTGGGGCGCACTTCGTAGAAGTTTCGAACGTTTGTTATTGGTGAAAACTATCAACTGTGATCAAGAGCATGTGATTAAATACAATATTTGGGGTTGTTTTTTAAGTACATACATTTAATGTACATACATACTACATATGTATGTGTTACTTAATGTGCTAACTCAAAGTTTTGGTAGACACTTGGCATAAAATTAAATTATAAATATTTATGATTTAGCAAATATTTGTAAATGATATTTTTTCAGTCAATACAACTAATGTAAGTCTCTTAAATGTGAATGATCAATGAATTTCGGTTACGTATTAAAAACTCTTAATATTATATGGCACCTACAATATAATTGATTTTCAAAAACGAACGTAGAATACGAACTCTCACCTTTCGCCTAACCTAAAATATTAACTTGAACCTCTTACCAGAATAAATTTGCCATTGTCTGACTGATATTAAAATACTCTATATAGTGTTAGCGTCTAATTCTACAAGGGTTGCTACTTATCCAGGTGTTGAGATGAACAAATGGAAAACAAAAATTTATAAACGGAAACGGCTTTACTTTTTATGCAATTATTCTTCGCGAAGATGCAATACACTTTTGCATGCGTTTAAACCAATTTTCGAAACACTTTTTCCACTCCGATTGAGATACCTCAAAAACGTGTGTTTTGAACAGAGAGCAAAATAACTGTTACCTCAAATTTAAAAATTGAAGACATTGCGAGAATACTGAAATTTAACGAAAAAGTTAAGGAGTTATTAAACGAGAAACATTTTTTTAATCGGCGTTATTATTTTTATTTATTATTTGTTATGTTGGCTGATAACTGTTATGCGGAAAAAATATTTTCTCCATTGCAAATAAGTGTTGTTTTCCAAAGTTTATTTTTTTTGTGTTGTTTGATTTTAGTTATTGCACAACATTTTTTGTCTGATAAGAGCTTATCTTATCTGTTTCTTTATCTTTTACTGTATCTGTGTCTTTATTTTTAACTTTATCTTCATCTTCACTTTCATTTTCATCATATTCTTCTCCGACTCTTCATCAATATCCTTATCTTACAAAGTTTATGAGACAACGTTAAACATAGCCGTTGGCATATAACTCATATCGGCGAAATAAAAAATATTTCTCGCCAAATAACTCTTAAAGAGCAATGAGTAGAAAAACTTAGACCTCGCAATTTATTTTTGATCGGCGGGAATAACTAGAACTCATTGGGTGTTATTGTAACGACAATACTGCGGATGACCCATAAACCCGATTTTTTGAATTCACAAAAACGTGTTTGGTTAATGCTGGTGTGTGAAAGTTTGTCGAGGTTGACTACTTCGATTCGTTTCCCTTATTTTTCCGCATACTTTTGTCAAACAAATGCCTGGATAACAATCCGAATTGAGGGTTCTATTTTGGTCTAAGGGAATGGCGTCGACATATCCAGTTTTGTTGAATTTTTTTTTTCATCTTTAAGAAACCATACATTAGATTATTTTTCAGTTTCGGATTCACAAATATAGATCCCTGATTCGTCGCTTGTCACGATCTTATAACCATCTTTTGAAGCACCGCAATTGTATTTCTTATGCGATTGGAGCTAATCCCCAAACATATCTTGATCTCACGGTATCTCACATTATGATCTGGCAATATCAATTCCCACGGAGTATAGATGTTTTTCTCGCAAAACGGCCGTTCTCGGAGAGCGTTCACGAAAATCGTTCTGTAGCGTAGTGCGATTACGATTGAATTCTGATAATCAGCGAAACAAGGTGGCTTAAGATGGTGCCTATTCACTAAAAGTCGAAAGTCGAAGCGAATTGATCAGCACACTGCTCACTTTTCATTTCACGGCACGACATCCCGAATATAAGTACGTTTGATATAATATCACATTTCACATTGATTCGAGTCCGCAGATTCTAAAAATGCCACCCACAATTTTCCATCACGTCTAGGTTTTGAGATATGTACGGGGCGCTGAAGGTTTTTCATAAGTTTGTCCCAACATAGGTTGACTTTTTCTAAATGTTTTCCAACACTGTTTTAACAATCGCAATTCTAATAACTGATCTGAGTTTAACATAAAACTATGCAAATTTTGATGTCTTAAACGTTTACGTTCTTATAGATTTTCAAACTGTTAGAGTCAGTTTCGTGTCAAAAAGTGGGTTAAAAATCGGAACAATTTCGTACTTTTTAGTTTATGGATATAACTTTTGAATAAAACATGTAAAAAAATAATTTTTATTAATATTTTTTACAAAGTTTATTTATCTACTAAAAGAAAAAAATTAAAAGGTTTCGAAAAATTTCTGAAATTACTTTAGTTTGTTTTGCATTTAAATACCTGTAACTCAAAAGATACTATTCCGATTTACACAAAAGATATGCCAACGTAAAGAAACAGAATGTCCTTTAGAACAGTAAGTTTAATTTGATATTCTGGAGCTTTTTTTTGCAATAACTGCAAAAGGATCTCGAAAATGCATCTTTGGAAAAATAAATGAAACTCATTTTCATGTTCAGCGGCCCAATATTAACCTAGAAAGTCCGTTTTTTTAACGAGGTGCCATTCATTTATCAACTATTTGTAAATTAGAGAACATTAGTTCTTTACTTTCTTCATTTTTGGTACATTCGCATAGGATCTCCTGTCAAAACTATCCAACAGCAAATTTCCAATGAAATTCCATCTGTTCTTTGTTAAAGAACAAAATATCTAAAGTGTACGCAGAAGTAAACTTTACAGAAACTTTCAAACCTAAAGAACAGCTCATACAAAATGGAAAACATTAAAAACCAAGAATGATACATAGAATACAGGATTGCGCCTTCCGCGAACCACTAGTATTCTCTTTGGCGATTAGACAACATCCACCCATTCGCTGACGAAATAAAAGCATTTTACACAAACCACGCTAAGAAAAAACTTTTCAATCATTCTGCGGTAAGTCCACTTCTTTCTCTCCCTTTTTAGAATTTTTCTTTGCTCTCTCCTTTTCTAGCTCTCATTACGTCACTATCACTTACTCTCAGCTTGGAAGGTGCTATCTTGTTTTCTATCATTCTTGATTAAAACCCCTATTGCAAAGCGCGCTCTGAGGAAGTTTACTGATTAAACGAAAAATTTAAAATTTTACCAGCAGAAATTTGCAGCCGCCGCCTTAAAATAAATAAAAGCTGCTCTCTTAATTCATGGTACGAGTCTTCGTGGGGCGGATAACTTGTACCAGCCTTTACTATTGATTGTGGCATATGGTTGCATTTGGTTTTAAAAACAATTGGATATTTCAAACTATGAGTGATTTAATAACGAAAAACGAAGTGATTTATTAACGAAGAAACATCGAACAAAAGCATCAGTTCAAATACAACTGTGCGGGCTTCCTTGCAAATGTTTACTAATTCCTGTTCGATATGTTTCTGTCTTTGAAAGAATGAGACGCTTTATTCTCTGAATTAGTTTACTGGCTTTTCATAATGAATACTACTGATAGTTTGTGACAATTATCTACATAGTCTACTCTATTTTCCTTTTAATCTCTCTCATTTTTGTTTGTTCTCTTCTTTCTCGCTTCTCATTTGATTGACGCTTGACGCGACAATTTAGGGATAGGCCTAAGAAGCTGCCGAACTGTCAAACTTTGTTTACATTTCATTGTAATCGATTCTAATCTGGAGCGATTTATTGACAATTTACCGCCTTCCCACTACAACGAAATGCATGAGACTATTGTATTTGCTCTATGGCTTATGCCCGCTAAATGTGTCCTGATTATTGTGGTCACATTCAAAAATTCATTGATGCAAATTATCAGTCTCTACTATTTTTGTTTACTATAAGGGATAATGACGTCTAATATGCGCCACCTCAATGAGTATCCTGGATCTAATTTAATTGCGTACATTAGGAATTTGTATCTACTTAAAAAACAAGAATAAGGGTTATTGATGTTTTGCATTAATGAATTTTCCAATGCAGCCTATGTATTATTTATACCGAATTAGAGTGAGTTGCTTATGAAATATTATGATAAGAAAATAAAACTAAACATGGTGATTTAAGTCCAATACTACACGAAATAGTTTTATTAAAGCGGCACTAAATTGTTGGTGTTGTTTACACTAGATTGTTTTTTATTTTACGCTAGATTGTTTTATATGTAAATAGCAATAAATTATGTTACAATTGGATAAAATTTTGCTCATGCATGAATTAATTCTTAAAATATATTTTAGACATGTAGTCAAAGCTTTGCCATTTGTTTTAGATGTGTGAGTAGTAGTAGTTTTTTATAGAAAGATATACCTAGAGATTTTGAAAAATATGCATGTACAATACATACATACATCAACTTAATGCATACTATTTAGAAAAATATAATATTATAATTATAACTGCTTTAAAATTGTCAAAAAATATATTTCAAACATTTAAGATATATGTACTATATGAGTGTACCGCTAATGGGCACAGAAATAGCACAATTCGTTTGAAATTTTTAGAAATCCAAATACAGTGTTATTTAAAAGGATTATTTGATTATTATAAAAAGATTGTTATGGAGCTTAAGTAACAAAAGTCAATCCTAATTAACCAGATTCTCTCGCCTATAGTTCGAATACATAATATATTTAATCGAAATCGAACGATTGAAACACTAAAAATTTGAACTGGAGAGTAAAGACCCTAATGAAAGGACGCTGTTTGTATTTGTTTGAAAATCTGATGGCTTGAGAAGCAATGCCATGGAATTAAGTCGAGTCATTAGTTGGAATTATTAAGAGAGCGGATTGGGATCGCAACCCTTTTTAAGAAAACAGAAAAATTAAACAACTACCTAGCGTTTAAAATCTGTCACTTTTTTTGACGCCCTCGAATATCAGGTCGCCGTTTATCAAGTTTGTATTAAAAAATAATGCAATTGGCGTAAATGAAATTTCTGCGATTAAAAAATAATAATTTTTTATATCATTTTCATTGGATATTAATTCTCTGGATTATCCATATATTCAATTACTAAAAGCTGTACAAAAATCGGGTTTGAACATTGAAAAAAGAAATACCAAAAGTTACGCAAGAAATATAATAAAACACATTTGGGACATTTTTATAATTTTTTTTTGTTGGTTTGTCTGTGCTGACCGGATTTCAATGGGTGGTGAAGGAACAGACAGTAACTTCGGAAATGACAGAAGGTATTTCTACGAAACATCAATTTTCCCCATTTAATATTTTGATGAACTAAATGGGGGTAAACGATGTTTCGTAGAAATGATTTGGAGTCATTTTCTTTTGAATCAAATTTTATTTTTTTAGTGTGTCGATTGTTAACTTTTTGTTCATTTATTCCAAAGCGTATCGGTGCACATTGGGCATATCTATAATCTTCTATAAAATTGGAATATTTGTAACGATTTGTATTGAGCCGATTTCAACATTTTTTTTAATGAAACGTTCAGTTATTTTTTTTTTGTTTTTGAAGAATATGTACATTAGGGTGCATTACTCCACATCAAAAAAAAAAAAATCGGCATTATAAAATTCGTTTTAATTTAAGACATCAACCAATTTATTTCGCAATAATATTAAGACTTGTGTGAGCCGGACCGTTTTGAAATCATCTCAATATTTGCGACGCTTTATAAATGAAAATAATTTTAAAGAAATCACCTCAAATCATTTAACAATTTAAAATTTTAAACTTCAGCATAAAAATCCCTAAAAAATTTATTCAACATTACCATAATAATGAGATTTTTAATGCTGTCTTTGATCTTTTTAGGAAAATGGGTCTAAGAAAAACTTCATTAACTCAGCCTAAACTTTACTCCGGTTTCGACCTATAAAGTAGCATTGAACATTGACTTTTTAATTGCAAAGAAACCCATAGATTTCCCAACTTTTTTTTTCGTTATTTTCATTATGATTCTGTTGAACAAATTTCTAGGCAGATATTTTAAGCGACTTCATTTCAAGTGGTTTTTGAAATAATAGTTTTCAAAAATATTTTTATTATAAAAAAAACTCAATTTTTGGAGAAGATATCAACTCAAACTTTTTCAGTATATTTTAGCGGAGGTCATAAAACTACATAAATAAACTTCATAATTTGTATTTGGCATGTATATTTTTTAAGAGTAAGCCAATTTCTTTTTAATAAATTGTTTCAATATAAAAATACATAAAATTTAATATATTGTACCTTTTAAGGCGTAACAAATTATGCCAAGTAAACGCAAGTTTTTAATATTGTTTATATTATTTACAACCAAATCTATAGGACTCAAAGTTTTAAACATTTAAAAATAAATCTGAAAATCGTAACCAGTTTTAAACATTTAAAATCTTTTTTAAAATTTCGAAAAATTTTTATAAAGAAATTGCTTGAAAGAAAATGAGAAAAATATCAAAAATCTGAAGACGTTTAGTCACATTAAACTTGCATTTAATAATAATACTAATACTGACTACCAGAAATTGTGAATAAAATTTAAAAATGCATGCCGAATTTTTTTATACTTCTTTTACAAAGTTATGATTTTCATTTTATTTTTTTTTACAAACAATTAATTCAAATTTAAAAAAAAATTTACAAATTGTAAAAAAATTTAATTCCGATCGAAAAACTAAACGAAATCAGAAATAAAGTTTCAATTCTTTTTTTTTTAATTTGCCGAGTTTGAGCAGAAATAAGCAACATCAGCACAACAACAGCACTTAATGCCATAAACACACAGGTGAACCGTGGTCTTAACCAAAACCGCCCCTGCGAGAGAACCGTCCTAGTAGCGTTGGATCTGTCGAAAGCTTTCGACACAGTTAGCCACTCCACGCTACTAGCTGACGTGGAATCATCAACTCTCCCGCAGGGACTGAAACGGTGGACCGCGAATTACCTGTGTGGTCGTCAATCATCGGTATGGTTTAGAGATACAACATCGAAACCAAGGAGGATTAAACAAGGGGTACCGCAGGGTGGCGTCCTATCCCCATTACTGTTTAATCACTACATCTCCAAGCTCCCTCAACCGCCAGAGGGAGTCACGATTGTCTCCTATGCTGATGATTGCTCGATAATGGCAACAGGCAATGCAATTGATGACCTGTGTTTGAAAGTGAACGGATATCTCTCAGATCTTGCCCAATTTTTCACTAGCAGAAACCTGGCGCTGTCCCCTGCCAAGTCCTCGGCGACCCTTTTTACCACCTGGACGAAGGAGGTCAGGCTGGATCTTAACATCCACATCGATGGCACCCCCATTCCGACGGTTAACCACCCGAAGATTCTGGGGGTGACTTTCGACAGCCTGCTCTCCTTCTCCGCGCACACTACCGCAATCGCCAATAGAGTACAGAGCCGCAACAATGTCCTCAAGTCGCTCGCCGGCAGCTCTTGGGGCAAAGACAAAGAAACGTTGTTGGCAACATACAAGGCGATTGGCCGGCCGGTAATAAACTATGCTGCGCCAGTTTGGTCGCCGGGAACCAGCAGGACACAATGGACGAAGCTGCAGACCTGCCAGAACGCCGCACTCCGCACGGTGACGGGATGTCTTCTGATGTCGCCTGAGGAGCATCTCCACCAAGAGGTCAATGTGCTCCGAGTTAAGGAGCACAACCTCATGCTCAGCAAGCAGTTCCTTGCTGGATGTCACCG
This sequence comes from Anomoia purmunda, assembly GCA_951828415.1. Lineage (NCBI taxonomy): Eukaryota > Metazoa > Arthropoda > Insecta > Diptera > Tephritidae > Anomoia > Anomoia purmunda. The sequence continues at coordinate 26,187,331 of OX639993.1, forward strand.
CTCGGGGCATCCAAACGGGCACCTGCTTGCCGTGGAACTGCCCCCCAGGCACATTAGAAGACATCTACTGGAACTAAAGGACGAGATCCAGCCACTCATCACACAACCGCTGGATCCGGAGGCGTACCGGCGGGTCCTAAGCAACATCCACAGAGACACAGTCACGAACATCATTGACTCCCGCCAGGCGAATGCAGTCATCGGAGCCCAACCACCACCTGTAGCAGATGAGGAGTCCCTGCTGCCCCGCGAGTCCCGCGTCACTCTGGCACAACTACGATCTGGATACTGTAGCAGGCTCAACTCCTACTTATCCAGAATCAACCCCGACATACCCAACACATGTCCGGCATGTGGAGATTCTCCGCACGACACCAACCACCTATTCACATGCCCTCTCAAACCCACTCATCTAACCCCCCTCTCCCTCTGGTCCAACCCTGTCGAAACTGCACGTTTCCTGGGCCTCCCCCTAGATGAGTTTGACGACAACGACCATGGGTGAATCCGCTCTTCACGGGGCGCGACTAGCCGCTACAACAACAACAACAAGCGTTGGGGGCTAAAATCGCGACATGTGAAATTCTAATGTCATCCTGGCCAAGAATTTATCAGAGGAGATCGGGAGAGCTGCTAAGGCTGACGAAACTGCAACTCTTGGTATTGATAGGAGTCTTGGCCGAGCGTAGTCCGGTTGGAACCCGCGCGGTACGGCTCAATACTACTTGTCCTTTTTTGCCACATTCTCCGAAATGAGGAAAATGTTGCATACTTTTACAACAGCAATAAAAACAGGCCAAACCAACAGACTCATTTTGGAACTCGAATCCAGAAAACCCTACCATAGTATAAGAGTTTTGCTTGCATCTAGCAATCCATATTCAAAAATAGTAGCCGCTGAATATTTATAGCAATTCAATTTTGTTGTTGTTGTTGTTGTTATTGCTGTTGTTGTAACAGCAAAAAATATTCCCCGTAAATTTTTGGAGAATGTTGCTGAAGTGGCAGACCTTGGCCAGATACAAATCCGGGTCGTTCCAGTTCGTACACCTGACCGTTATTTGAACAATGTAACGATGTAAATTTTAAACTTTGGCACTACCAGATGAGAGTGCCATTTCTATTCGCACGATAAGTGGATCTGCGATACCATAATGACCCGGATCTATATCAACTACTTTAGTAAAAATCGCAAAAAAAAAGCCTCCGAAAATTCGTTACGCTATTACAACAACAACAATGCGCCATATCTATGCATGATAGAAACGATTATATCCGGTACAATACTTTCTGTATGGCGAGCTATATGTAGTTTAAAAATAGTAATAATTTTAGTTATGAATAAACATTTTTTGCGAATATAAATTAATGTAATGTAGTTTTTTTTATATATAGGTGCGCTATTTTTCTAATAGTAGCTACTCTATGTATGACGCAATAATAATAAGATGATGTCAGTAATGAAGTGCTTTGACCCTTTCTCTTCTATGTTTTTAACACTTCTTCTTCCATGAAGAATTCCATTTACATAGCGCACATTGTTCATTAAATGCTTTTTATAAAATATTATTGGAATTGTGCGCTCATAATTATCAATTTTGGGAATTAAATAATTATTATATAAAATTAATATATATATAATCAAAATTTATTATTCCTTTCCAACATAGTAAGAACCAAATTTTTTGACCATCTTACTACACTAGGTTAAGATTTTTTTATTTAATGCAAACATACGAAATTATATGCACTTTCAAGCGCAGTGCAAAAGGGCCTTCCATTTATATCTTTTTGATGATTTTTATATGCATGTAGGTATGTACATAGGTAAATTATCTTAATAAAAATAAAAAGTTAGGTTATGTTACTGATATCACCTTATTAGCATTGAACTATGGACTGCATGTGGCGGGTGTTTTTTTTTTTAGACTGATATAACTTTCGATAGGGATAGCTATCACTTGACAGCTGGTAAACGACATTTCGTTTTGACATTTCTCTTCAGTAAGCATTGACAAATCATCATGGAAAGAATGAAGCCGCAACAACATTTACAAATTGTGGAAATTTACTTTAAAAATCAGTGTTCTGTTCGCCAAACTTATAGAGCACTTCCTGATATTTATGAGCCACATAATCCTCATCATAAGCATCAGAGCAGCTTATTCGTCGAATTGTTGATAAATTTCGAACAACATTTACTCTACTCGATGAAAAACCAACAACAAGACAAATAACTGTACGTACAGAAGAAAATATTGATGCTGTAAGTGATGGTGTTGGAGAAGATCCGAATTTGTCTATTCGCCGCTGTGCTCAACAAGTTGGACACAACATGGAAATTCAAAATTGGACTGATCGCTAGTCGTGGCGGACATATGCCAGAAATCGTTTTTAAATATTAAATGTCATGAAAATATCTTTCAAATAAAAAAACATTTGGCATCATACTTCATTTTTTATGTGTTTTATTTCAATTTAAAGTTCTATCAGTTTAAAAAAACACCCTTTAGGTATGTTCTTAATTAAGTTATTAACAAGCAAAACCACTTACGGTGTTTTGATCACAACTGCCGTATTAAATAAATACAGAAAAATTACAACAACAAAAAAAAGAATACAATAGCGTAGATGTTAAACAATTTCCATTTGACTATTTTCTGCTTTGTGCGGCATATTTGTTTTTTTTTTTATTTTAATTATTTACTTTTTTTTATATTAGCGGTGCCGTTAGCGTGCACTGCACATTCTATTGAAGAGTTAACGAAATAACAACGTGTATTGTATGTAGCATCTGATTTGGATCTACATATGTATGTATGTATGTATGTATGTATGTATGTAGGTAGGTAAATGTAAATGTTTGCTCGCGTGATTAATTTGCAAATCAATTTGTTTCCTATCTTAATTTATGTATATGATTTCTACTTTTTAACATTTATTTTGCCTAATTGCTTTCTTATTTATTTATTTAATTTATTTAGTTCGTCTAGTGTTCGCGCATCATGCCGCCGCCGCCAGCTGTATTATTATTTATTGTTGTGTGTACTGACGAGGGGGCATAGAGGTTGTTAGTGCTGCCGCCGGGTCTAAGTATTTCTCCGATATGATGCACAATGAGATCAATGGCAACTGTAAGAAATATAACAAGTAACAAAAAAACGGAACTGGAAATCAAGCACAAACAAATACAACAACGACCACCAAGGAAATTAAATTAAGTAAATTAAAGAATGAAAAAAAAAACAACCAACAAAAAACGCAAACAACAACGATTAACTAAAATTAGGTCGACGCGAATTGTTTGTTTTTCTTGTTTTTATTTTTTGGCTTATCTTGTTTTTGTTTGACATAATACAAACCTATAAAAATGTTGTGTAGGTAAATTTGTTTTTGTTTTGTGTGTTTTGAGAAAAATTTGAAATATGTAGATTAATATAAGCTTTTACAAAATTTGTCGAAAGGTAGCTAAGTAACTAAATAATTGCAGTAATTATAATTTTTTTTTTCAACTAACATAGTAACAACTAAAAAAAAAGCGCAACTAAATGCTACTTAACAAGTATATACATATATTTTAAATATATATACATATATGGAGTAGCTGTTATCAACTGTTAATTGTTTTACAAAAAATAAGGAAACAATAATCAAAGAAATACAACAAGAGGCAGTTAAGCAAATGAACCACTACGCACCTGTGTTATCAGCGCCACGCGGTATTATTACATCTGCGAATTTCTTTGTCTAAAAATGAGAAAAAAATTATTTTTCCATGCGATAGGAATATTTACTATATTCTTGTATATTTATGAGCTTACACAATAAGTTACTTTAATGGACATGCAAAAAAAAAGGGTAATATTTTTTCCGCGCGAGTTATAAAATTTAGTGTATTTTATTAGTTTCCTCAAAATATTTTAGCCAATGTTTGCTTACATCGATGCTAAATTGTATTTGTGCGTTTGCCTTTGAATTCAGCAAATGACCTTACATGATAGGAAATAAATAAATATGTATAAATTAATAAAATTTGCGTAAATTTTTTTTTTGTAAATTTTTCAAAGATATTTCCATAATATACATTTGACAACTCAGACACTTCCCGCTTATGCGATGATGCAATCGTACAAATTATCTCTGATTTTTTTAAAAGCGCCACTTTTTAAAAGAAAAGAAAGAAGATTTAACTTAAAAATAAATAATCCTATATTCTGTGTTTATCTGCGTGTTTGAATGTCAATAAAAATAGAAGTATGTAAATGTATGATAAGTATAAAACTTCATTCGAACTGAAGGCATATTCAAAAAAAAAAATCTATGTTGTTGTTGTTGTTGCAACAGCATTAAACATTTCCCATAAAATTTTGGGGAATGCTGCTGAAGTGACAGTCCTTGGCCGGATATAGATCCGGGTCGTTCCGGTATCGTAGAACCGACTGTCGTGGGAAAAATCTATCGGCCCTATTACGGTTGTCGAAGTCGACGACTTGCCAAAATCGATACACCCACAGTTGTAATCGATAACTATTGGCACATATTGGTAATGGCTGTGAAGTATTGACGTCTACGTCAAGTTCAGACGACACTGTTGCTATCAACACAATTTTTGCTGACAACATGAAGAAAACTTGTAATTTAAACCAAGGCGAATCCATACAAGGTGATAGCATCCTAAGAGCTGAATGCTTGTTCTTCTCTCTGAATTCGCTAGGTGGTTTTGTTTACACAAGCATAAGCAAACTGGGCGAATTCAGATTTTGGCACTTCACACGCAAAATTACACAAACAAAATACACAGCGAATTCGCCTTGTTTATCTTGATATCACCTTCTATGGATACACCTTGATTTAAACTGAACAAATTTTAATTGCATGTATTTTGAAAGAAAAACAACTCCAGCTACCTCTGACGGACTGTGGCAGGGAATATAAAAGAAGTTAAATGTGGCGTTTCAGAAATAGTTTTGCAACTCGAGTAGTTAGTTTCGTTTTACCAATAAATAATGTTTTTAAATATCTTCTTCACTTGAACTGGCCAAAATACACTATTAGAAATGAAAATAGCTAATTCAAATTTATCGATTCATAATTGACGTCGTCTCAGTATCTCTAGTCAATACCAATTACGTGTCGACGATGTTTGTCGATTGAAAATTAGCAACGCCAATCATAATAGGGTCAAAGAGCGTAGATTACAAAGAAGTTGCATGTCGTTGGATCAAATCAAATTTTAATATCAACCAACAAAAGTCAAATTAGTTCTGGTATGGTGAAATAAGACAAGATTTTCTGTTAGAGGAACGGTGGGAGTGATGCAACTTCTTCGTAATCTACGTTCTTTGACAGGGCTACAGTTACATTTTTCGATAATTTATAACTGTTTTAAATTGTTCCTATTTTTTTTATTTTTCCCCTCGGTAAATAGAAGGGTTAATCTGCATTTTCGTAAAATGGCTGTTACCCAATACTTTTTCTTTAGAAGATTTGAAACTTTGTTTGAAATAGTGTTTTTCGTCTGTCTGTCCATCTGTACAACGGATAGCTTTACACCTTTTCCAACTGTATTTCAGATAAACGAAAATGTATTTCAGAAAACCACAGATCTATTTCAGAAAAAGTCAAATGTGTTCGAACAAGCAGCCAGCTCATGCAAAGCTACCACCTTATATGAATTAGTCTTGGTTTTTTTATTTTCAATGCAGTTTGACAAAACAGATTGCGCTAATCAAGGTTCACACAAAATAATTAAATATGGATTACATCCTGATATTCTCGGTGACGAGATTTTCAAATTAAATTTTTATATTGCGAAATCTGATCAATTCAAGTGGATGGGTAGGATAATTACGATAATTATAAGAATAAGCTTTGGTCTGGGCCTGGTATTAGTATCAGACGGAAATGAGAAAGCTTTGATCGGGTTTGTTCTGCGATTCACTTCCGAGTGAATTCGAGTTTTTGTCTATCTGAAACTGGAAATTTTCCAGTGAAATTGAATTGCACAAATGGAGGTGACTGCTGCTTTACGTCAACTCTGTGCGGCTCGGAATCTAATTTGATGTTTTCACAGCAAAATGTACTCGGAGATATGTCATTTAATAAATAATGGTACTATTTAATTACGAAATAAAATTTTATTAAATCAATAAATCTAAATATTACGATGTTGGTATTAAACGAAGTGTTTGATGAAGAATTAATGCTTTTTTCAAATACGTTGTCAACCAGAAAAATGTCAACATAAAATTTGAGAGGTTTTCAAAAGAAAGGTGACCCAGAAACATGCAAAAAAAAATAGTTAAACGAACGATTTAAATTGAAGAAACACTAGGTTTGTTTTAAATATATACTGACATATTTTTTTTTTTTTTTTGAATTTATGTATATCATAATGTGTTTAACCATTTGTTGGAAAAAAATATAATGTTGCGTCGACAGTTTACAAGAATTCCATTTGATAACTCGCATAGAAAACAGTGCTGTTTTTTTTTGTATGCAACGTAAACCAACTTATTGTACACGCATTTATTGTCATTTGCCTAAATCTTATCTCAACTTACCGGCGAACAAAATTCTTCAAAGGCAGGCTTTACGAATGTCATATATTGTGTCAACACAGCATCCAAATCTCGCCCGCGTTCATTGATATCACGCGGCACTGCAATCACATAATTCAAATATCAATTAATTGTGTAATAAAATTGAGAAAAATATTTGCATAGCTAATCCTTACCTCTGCGCGCCAAGCGTGTATCGGAATCTGTATCAACAAAAAGTTTCATGTGAAAGAGATCGCGTATTTTGGGAAAATAGAAAACGAGTATGCCTTCGAACAGCACTACATCAGCTGGATAAATAGTTAGCATATTTTCATGGTCACTGTTTGTTATATACAGAGTTGGGAGGAGAAAATAAATTTATTAATGTGTAAGTAAATATTTGAGTCATAAGCAATTATCACATAATCTGGGCGAGTCAATATTGTTGATAGCAAGTGCATTGCAATGAAGTAGAGCAATTAATTGTAAATTTAATATACAGTCGCTGAATTAAAGTTTTATTATTGCTCTAAATGTAAGACTTGTGGCCATTGAATACACATACATATAGTGCTGGTCAGCTTCCAAACACCCCAAAAAATCGCTTAAAATATAATATATGTATATTCTCTTATCATTATTAGCTGTGCCTATATTAAAAATGTTCGGTATAATAGTACGTAGCGTTGCGATTAACGCGGCTTTCGATTTACACTAATCCACTATTGATGTGTCTCTCCAAAACTTAAAATTGTAGCCTCCATAAACGCAATATTCCAATAAATAAATTTTTTTTTTTCAATTTGTAACTTTTCACCATTCTCATTGGAGAGTGGCAAAGTTCATATTTACAGAGTCGGTTCGATTATAATTGATTTAAATTTTAACACTTTTAGCGTATCTCTTTGTTGTTGTAAACTAATTATAATTTCTTATCTCATTTGCTGTGCAAGCAAAATAAAAAATAAAAAAAAAACCTTGATAATCGCAAAAACCTTTACTATCGCAGCAGCAATTGACCCATACGCGCCAAAATCGAACTGTACTATTACTTACAGCGAATTCGAGCGGTAATCATAGCACGGCACTTTTACGATTTTCCCTTTTAATATTTCCTGCAATGAATCGTACATCAAATTTTCATTGAACGCATCTGGATGATCGAAATTAAAGAGACCCTTATGCGCTTTTGCTTTTTCGGCAGGTGTTAGTTCACGATAGAAACTATCTTGACTGATTGTAACAACCTGAATTGAACAAGAAGACAAAGGATTAAAGAGACTGTCATTTAAAAGCAGTTGTTACTTATTTACCTGCCGTTGCGCCTGATCCATATCGGCTTGTCCCAGCTGCTCCATAATTTTTTTACATACTGTCGACTGCAAGTAAAATAATTAATTTAGAAAATATATAATTTGCGTTTTCTTTGGTAAAATATCGCAATTTAGTCATTAACTTTTTGAACTTTTTATGACTGGAATGAGGGCGTTTCATTTAATTTTATTATTCCTTTCAATTAACTATAAAAATCACACGTTTTTAACGTGTACTTTACAGTTCTGGTTACCGAAGTTGGGAACAAATTGATACAGCCCAATGATATGTGTGAATAGAAATCATTTTGGGTATCACGAATTACATGATTTCATGACTATGCACATATTTTGCATCCAACGACTAGGATCACAGAGGCAAAGTACATAGTATATACAATATGTACATAGCTTTTCTTCTTAGATACATTTGAAAAAAAGTTGCCGCCTCTCCTATCAATTCGTGGTCTCATCCAAACACCGCACCTTCCTAAAATACTAACCTTTCCACTGGCAGTACCACCCGCCACGCCAATCAGAAAAGGTGTTTTTATATCTGATTTGTGTTCACTTTTGGGCAGCAGCAATGTTTTGTCGATATCCATTGTATTAAGATGTAGTTAATTTTTATTACGGCACAGTAAAATACTTTATATTTTAACTTAAAATTATGCTCTACACTATTTGTACTGTAGAAGAAATTCTCATTAAACCGCCCGTATTGTGTAAACCAACGCCAATCAGCTGTTCCATCTACCTATGGAGTTGCTCCTTTGCTGCGAAATGTTTTGGGTATTAAATATTAGATTTTTTTTAAACCTTTTTGCTAAAGAGATTTACTATTTAAAATGCAGAAATTTTATGTCTTTTGCAGAAAAAAGTATGTTTGATTTCATTCAAATAATACACATAAAATGAATAAAATTAGTTAACAAAAATATTGTGGAAAAATAACTTTGCATGTTGGTAGCACCAGCTAATGAAACAGCTGATATCAGCGTGCTGCCACCTTACAAGCAGAACTGGAATAATACGCTTTTAGAAACACAAATAATGATTATTATTATGTAGTTAAAACTGATTGGGACCTAACTTAAATTGATTACACTTTATTTTTTTAATATTTAACTAAATTACATAATTGTTTTGACACAATTCGTAATAATATTATAAAATTTTCGTTAACTTCCGTTATACGTGTTTTTTACTTCAACAGCAACCCTGTTAGGCGGCAATTTCCGTTCATGTGTGTGTGTTTTGCAATTCGTAAAATATGAAATAGTGAAAATTGTGAAAAGATGTGAAAATATTTGAAAATCTATATTTCAAAGCTATAAGTGGTAGCTTTTCTATATAATAAAAATAAAGTGAAAGCAAATCGTTGAAATGCAGGCAGAAAAATTTTAACGGCAGTGATATTTGTGTGTTTGCAAAATGGCCAATAAGTCGCTGGCAACTTAGAGGCGTTAGGCTACAGTGGAGGCAAATCTGGTATGTGAATTTTGAATTGAATATATTAACTAACGACAGCGCTTGCTTAATAATATATTTATTTAATAGTTTGCAAGCTAATAGCAATAGAAAATTAATCCCCTGCACTGCTATTTTTGATGTTTTGCAAGACAATTTGTGAAAGGCGCCATTGTCTAAATCAAGCAAGTCTTCTTAAAGCAAAGGCTTTTGAAAACAGTGCTAAATCGAAGTCGGTGAAGTATCTTAGCAAAGCGAAAAGCGCAACCTTTTTCTGTTAAGAAAAAAAGTGCTACTTCTCCGAGCATTCCCCAATTGATCCCAGCTTATACTTGGGCAATTCATATGACCTGTTATTTTGTGCTATGCGGTAGGCCGATCTAAACAGGGTTATGTATGTATGCATATCGCTAAAACAACAGCCCTTGGCCGGGAGAAACCCAGCTCATCCCAATACGTAGAACCGGCTGTAATGAGGACGCTTATTTGGTGCTATCGCTGTATTTGCCCTAAAAAAAGATTAAAGCTGTTTTATCAGCTCAGTTACGAGTATTGGTTCACAAAGTTATCCGAATAAAACAGTTAAAGTCAGTAATTTTGCACAAAAAGGTAACGAAAGTGACAAAAATATTTTCTGTACAAAAAGTAACAAGTAAATACCTATAGGAACTTCGAAAAAATTCGTTTCACTGAATATTTTAGGAATCTGAAATTTCATGTGTTCTTTCAAAAGTGATAACTATACACAGAAAATAATTTAATTGAATGTGAAGAAAATATCTATTTCTGCATCTTTGCATAGTTTTACATACATAACTATTTTACATATATTTTAATAGCTTTTTTTTTTTGCATATATCAGTTTTTAGTAGGAAACATTGAATAAAAGGCAACAACAGACAGAATGGTAGAAATTATAACTGATATTTCTCATCAACATATGTATTTCTTTTCACACTCCATCCGGGTTTGAATTCGCTACTTCTGACAAAGCGGACATGTGAACAGCTGTTTCCCTGCATCCAACACAATAGATAGATAGATAGATATAACCACAACCAACACAATTCAAATACCGCAGTTTGCCGCTATTAATTAAAAACTGGCCTTGAGCTCAATTATTTTTGTTGATATAAATAAATAGGCCGTCAAATTAATACATATTTTTTGGAAAAAAGGAAAAAAGGCGTTTGCTAAATATTGAAAATGCCGAAACGATTTTCCGTCATCCCTTGTCAAGTTTGGTTTCGGTTTCGGCGTTTTGTCATATTCACTGTCATTTTTCGTTTTGTCCAGCTAGCGTCTACTGTTTCGTATTTGTGTTATATCAGCTTCGTATGTAGGTACCTGAACTATTGTAAGTGCGCGTATATACTATATAAATTTGGGTTATTTCGTGATCATGTCTGTGATCTGTCAGTAATTTTGGTATCGTTGCAACCAACCCAAATACCCCAAAATTTTTCCTTTTTTTCTGTTGTTGTTGTTGTTGTAGCGGCTCTAAACAGGGTTAGATTGCCGAAACAACAGTCCTTGGCCGGGTGAAACCCGGGTCATTCCGGTACGTAGAACCGACTGTCGTGGGAATGAAATTTTTTTCTGTAATTCTACTTAGTGGAAAGTAATGGTATCGCTTCGAGTATTTCATTTTTGATGTTTATTTTTATTTACCTAAAACTTGCGCTAGGTGGCGCTATCGTACATTTTTTTCTCGTGCAAACAATGATAATAAAATTCATTAAATTTTCATTAAAAGCTCAAAATTTTTAATCAAAATTTGTAGAAAACTTTTGGATATGCATATTAATACCCCACTCAATTTTAGTAAAATTAGAGGTTAATAAAAATTTTCCAAAAAATTTCAATTGATTTTTGATAATTTCTCTTTTTGTTGACTGTGTTGATAATTTTTTTCCAAACGAAAAATGCGATATATGGCCAAAAATCAAAACGACTCAAACTTACGCTTTATTATAGTAAAAACAAATAAATATAGATACATAACTGCATAATTAAAAACTTTCTAAAAACTCTGAGTAAAAAGTTTCAATTGTTGATTTTTATGAAAATATATACAAAGTTTAAAGCTTGGATTTATATGGTTATTGTAAAAAAAAACTGCGTTTTATAAAAAATTGAACTAAGATTTAATAAGAATAAAATAAGTACCAAAACTTGTCAATACGTCACTGTTGTATAGTTATGGTAAGCTGATTTAGATGAGATGATAAGTTGGTCTCGAGATTGTGTCGATATAAACTGCCCTTAGCACCCAGTACTTGTATCGGATTTTTGTATGGGCAACTCGACGAATTTCGGATTGGGAAACTTGAAGTTCTCTTACCTCTTACTTATAAACTCTCTCTTTAAGCCTCGCGCTTATAAACTCTGTTTTTGCGCTTAGCAACACTTACCAAATTGTCATCAGAGGCTTCCAGTTCTCTTCAAAATTGGGGAACTAATGATCGGGCGGCTGCAAAAAATAAAGCTGTTTCAAGAACACAGCGATTCGCGTGCAGTCGTATAGCGATAACGGCGTGCCTTCATTTCTTATGTTCGGTTGTTACATACACATCCTCGTACAGTAAGGGGATTCACAAAATATCGCTATGTGTCGCATAGTAATAAAATTATAAAATTTTGCAGAATCTTATTTCTGGTGTTGTTTTTATTATTGGATTCCATAGCAAAAGGACAGAACTTAGAGTTTTTTAGTTTTATGATATTTTTAATCACGATCTTGTGTATTTGTTGATCGAAATTATTAGTATTAGAACTGGTGAATGATCGTATCCTGATCATTGCTCAGACAAAGATGTAACACGTTAGAATTACATTTAATTCTATCGGAGTTTAAATCCATTGAAGAAAAATAGGAAACTATACTGTGACTCAAACAACTGATCACGTAGTTATTTTGTTTTTTTGCAATATTCCCAATGTGTTTAACATTTTTCTTTTTAAATTCTTGTAACATTTGAGTTCGTAATATAACAAAAAGCATTTAACTATATATCACAAGATAGTTTGACACTTTGTAAAAAATTGATAAAATTTCAAAAAAATGTCAAACTTTTTAAATAGAATTTTTGGAAGAATTTTGGATTTGTAATCTTGTAGCCCATTTAATTTTAGTGTAATCAAATGTAAGTCTAAAGTGGCGAATAATGCCGGTCGATTTATGAAATTTTTTTTGAAATTTGGTCTTACGTAAATTTTTCCATAAAACGGATGGATTTTTTTTTTCTAAAAAGTCTGCTTAAAAAATTTGAATTTTTGTTAAAAATTCCTAAACAAAATTTTATCACAAAAAACATTGCGAATATTATAAACAAAAGTCACTATGTGGTCAATTATTTGAGTAACTGTATATTTACCGCGAGACCGTGGTATGCTGAGAAACTTCCGTCCACCATACGTTTTTTCCACATTAAAAAAAAATTATTTTTAGTTTACTATGGTATTTTTATTGCTTTTTTTTATTGAATCTTTAGTATTTGTGTTAAAACATTTCGTTACCATTTATGTCAGCTTAACTGTTTGCGTATACATTATTATTATTAAAAAAATCAACAATTATAAAAAAAAAAATATTTTGTTAATAAAAAATAAATATTTCAGCAGACTAATTTTAATATAAAAATCTTCTTTCCTACGTAATTATAAAAACAATCTCAATGTGTTAGCTAAGTTTCTTATAAAATATAAAAAAAAACCAGGATGAAAAATAGTTATAGAAAATACAGTCAACTCCATTTAACAGGGACGCAAAAAATGATACATTACAGATCATATTGTTATTAAAGTAAGTATTTTTGTATGCCGGTTAAATCATCCACGCATTTCTTCAGTTCAGTTGAGTTAAATGCATCAGTATTTGATTAAGTTAAGTATCGAATATTGAACTAAAATCTAAAAGAAAAATGTATGTAGTTAATATGAATACTAGTGATGGCCACGTGAAATGGTTGCGGGATAAGCTTTGTGCGGATAAAGCTCAATCGATCAGTTAAAGTAAATCAAACTAAATTAGGTAGATAGTAAATATTGCGATGGCTAAGGTTCATCCTCCGCGGGTTATGTAAGAAACAGATCCAATGATGCTTGTTCTGGGTATTCTGGATGTAGAAAATCGCTAAACGGATTGAATGTATCCAAAGCCACCAAAGGGCTAATGCAAGATATTGGCGGTTGTTCCATTGAGAAGTCCAACGGTTCTGGTGCTGTCCCCAGGAATTGCAAACTTAACTCCAATGGCGCATCGATATCACCTAATATATTATGGTTCATGGAGGATTTAGTATTCAAAGTTTCATTACCAAAGATGCAATCGAATTTGTCCTGCAAGGGACTGTTGCAGGGATCGGAAAGGTGTAGTGACTCGCCATCAGACTCAAGTGTTAGGCTATTCAGCTCAGACATGGCAGGCACAAAGCTGCTGGAAAATTTTGGGCTGTTTATGCTATCGAGAAAGCTTGAAGAGTGTGAGGAGAGCGAATCACCACTAAAGGTAACAAATGAGGATGAGGCGCTTATATTTGATGCCGCGCGACTTGATGCTGGCGTTGAATTACAGCTGCTATTCTGTGAGGTTGGCGGTAATTTTATATCTTTCTTTTTTCGTTTGCCTAAACGTTTTGTTGGTTTTTGTACCACCATACTGTTGGTTGTGCGCGCTGTCGTAACTTTGCTTGTTGTCTTCTTACTTTTAGCCGCTGTTGCAGTTGACTTGCTGTCGACTTTCAATGATTTCGGAGCTGACTTTTGCTTTATCACTGGCTCGTCGATGTCGTATAGGAAATCTATTGGTAATTCACCTTTTAAATTGGGATTATTCAGCACATCTGTTAGTAAATTTATGTACTTCATGGCTACACGCAGCGTTGTGATTTTCGTCAGCTTCTCATTGGTCGGCCCCGCTTCAACGTTTGCTATGCTCTGTGGCACACAATGTCGCAAATTCTCAAATGCAGAATTGATTTCACGCATGCGTGTACGTTCGCGTGCATTGGCGGTTTTTCGCCGGTATTTGCTAAGTGGAGGCGCTTTCGATTTGGATGGTGCATTGTTTTGGGTGCGCTGCGTTCCTGCGGTCGCTTCGGTGGCATCTTCTGTAAGAAATATTTAGTTGATTTTTAGTGTCAGAGAATCTACGTATGCTGTTTATAGCAGAATAAGCGCTTACTCTTGTGGTTTGAACGTTTCGGCAAATCGACCACACTCGCCAATCCCAGTCGTCGCTTTTGTCGCTCACGCAGCGAATATTTCTCCTTGCGGCTACTCACTTTACTGCCTTTGCACTCATCTACACCTCGCTGACTGCCAGTTAGTAATGCGGCGTAATCGTGCATTTTGTGGTATAATGTATGGGTTTACGAGTGGAACTGAAATGAAAAAAATTTAAACTTGTTTTAAAAGGTCTAGATGCAAATGAAAAATGGTTTATTAAATTAAAAATAATTATAAAAATTAAAGCTTCCAAAAGATTAAGTCTTACTCCGCACAAAATAATTTACAAAGCAATTAAAAGCGTCCACTCTCTCAAGAAAGCAAGCCCTTGGTCTCTTTACTAATCACTTGAGGGGAATGAAATTAGAAGAGAAAAGGAGAAAGAAGAGGTTCCATTTGAAATCATTACTGTAATCTTTTCGGTATAAGTGAATTCAAAAATACTTCTACTATGTACATTATAAATTGATTTAAAAAAATTGTAATAATAATTAATAATTAATACATTATCGATTTAAGTAACATTAACTATTTTGTTTGAAGCCGATTTTGGTTTTTAGGACCCCTGTATAGAAGACAATGAAAACAGTGATTAAAGAGCGCCACGATAATGACGTAGTTTTACAGACGAATGTGGCCAATAGTGTTGGCCGCTTTTGGACCGTCTTGTTATTTCTTTTTGAATTCATTCATTCGACAATTTTCAAGAATTTGAAAAAGTAAAAAGTATGGATTCCTCTCACAAAAGTGTTCTCAGTGGTCGGACGATTTATGGAGTAATTCACCTCAGCTTGAAGTGAAGCTATTGACATCTCGTGTCCACCGAGAAAGCGCACTGGTAAATCTAAGTCATTATGGTGGGCACGACACGACTCTCTGAACTTGCGGGTTAGAGTAGACGTAACAACCCCGAGGTATGTGTAGCCACCTGCTTGGTGCCGAAGACCATCTATGCTGCTTGATTTCGGCGATCTCCTCATCGATCGGCTCAAATGCCATCCAATGCATCGCGATATGACAGCATCATTCTCGCGCAGCTCCCAAAGTTTGAAGGATTTACAACCGTTTTTTGGCGACTATCTATCGCTGTTGGTTCCCTTCTGGATGCTTTAATAACGCCCTATCTGAGGCAATAGTCGGATCCTTAGATTAACTTGTGATCGATCCCACCCTAATAAGGTTCATTTACCGCATGCTCTGCCCAAGAATCGTCGGGCCACAGTGGAACAGTGCTTCTACTCAACGAAGGGTGGAGTTTCTTCACCTTTTTTCCGTGTTGCTGGTATCAATGATATTCTGATAGAGTTGGAGTGTAGATGCTGTTTGATGAGGCACTTATAGCTAGCGGAAAGTTTCTGCACATCCTGTTTGACCTCATGCAGAGATTACTAAATCTACGGAGTGCTGTTAACTCTACCAATACGGATATCATCTTATTCATAATGGTGGTATAGACCTTGTTTAGTAATTGGGCTTGCTTTGAGGTAGGAAGCATTCTACTGGAATGAGTGAAGAAATATTAATTGCTGTATATTGTTAACAAGGTGCCATTATTTAAAGATGGGATGTGTCGACCAATGATACCTCCAATAATGTTGTATGTGGTCCTTGCCTGGTGGAACTCCCTGGAGAAGGTATCTAAAAGCATTGCAATCAGTGGAGCACTGTGGACCTGACCCACTATCTTACACTCAACGCTATGCTACCTGTTGTGCCTGTGGATATAACCAGAAAAATTGATGCAACTTCCCATAAAGGGAAGAGTGAAAAACGGGTAGCGTTTAGGGCAGGGGGCCGGTAATATTTTTTACGGACGGGTCGAAGCAGGACGGAAAGGTTTTGGGGAGTTTGCAAAAAACACCCCGTTTTTCAAAAATTTAGGCTTCCACCTGTAATGCGAAATTCAGACGAAGGTAGCCGGTACTAAAAATGCATCCCATTGAATACTCATTAGTGTAGCGCCTATTAGACAGAGTAATATTTATAACCAGGCGGAAATCAAGGCCTTATGGTATTAAATGGTTAGATCGTAACCTGACTTCTCTGTCGGTTGCCTCTGAATATTTTCGTATAAGATTGATTTGGGTGCTAGGTTATAGCGATGTTGCACACAGCATTACAGGGCTCCCCGGCCGGCGGTGGGCTGCGCTAACAAAGCGACAACTCTCGATCTTCAGGTTTCGGTTTATGTTGGGAAATTGCGTACTTTTTTCGAATGTGGGCCGGCCTAATGGAGTTTGCAATCCTGTTTGCATCAGCCAGGACTGCGACTAACGCGCCGTGGTCGCCAGGCATATCAAAAATGAGTATTGAATGATCATCTTTCTTTCTTTTCACAATAGGATTCCTATTTTAGAATAGTGGTGGATAATACCAGCTCATGAAATTTCTTTCGTTTTACCTACATCAGCTTCATTTAGTTTAACAGGTTTGCCAATCCGTCGAGTTTGTTTTTGTATTCGTGTTTTGTGCAGTAGAAATTGAGGCTACCGATTAGTTATCAAAATCTTTGAAGGGGAATAGAAAGATTTGAAACAAATTCCCGATATCGGATAAACTAACTTCGGAGCCATTCAAAACAAAGTTGGTAATTTTATCTTATACATAAATATCACATGCCACAGTGTGCCCTCCTCCGAAATGGCTCGACCGATTTTTATGAAATTTTGTATGTACCTACATATATATGGTAGATATGACAAAAAGGTCGTAAAGTATATAACTTTTTCGAGGGTTGCCACCTGTTTAAAAAGTCGAATTTAATTAAATTATACACCATTTATATGAAATTGTAAAATATGAGTGTAAAACCATTTGTTTCGCTAGGAGATATATGGGTATATTTTGCAGAGGGCTGCCACATTTTTAATTATTAAATCGTAATTAAATTGTACAGAAGGATGTTGAATATTGAAATATAAATGTCAATATGAATGTCTCGTCTCGTGGTATTGACATCCACCACACGACCATCCAACACTACAAATTTTCAACTTTAATTTTGCGAAAATTTACACCTACATAACCTCATATTCATGCCCTTAGTGCATATTACTCTAAATATGAGTACCAATCCTATACCAACAAGATCAAATCTGTAAATTGTATATTTAATTGATTGTTCAAATAAAAACTTCGAAAAGTTCTTCGCGCGATCGCTGTAACATGTTGCTCGGCCTAATATATGTAAGTGGCCTCTACTGTACTTACCGCAAAGTTTTAATGCGCACGCGCGCAAAACTAAGTCAAGGATGTTGTCAACAACGTCTTCGACAAAAGGAAATCTGAATTAGCAAGCAATTTGAAGTGAATGTCGATATTTTTGTTGCTGCTCGCTCACCTACAACAAATTTTAAATAAGGAAAAACCAATGAAAATTCGCTTGTTTAGTTTTCGCTTCTACTTTTGTTGTTGTTGCTGGTGGTTCTAACAACGGCATTTGCGCATTTTAAATGTTTATTTATTTTAGCGAATTTATTGTTTATAATATATACGCTGCCTCTATTGTTGTTGTGGTTGTTGTAGCGATTGGGACATTATGTTGTAGTCGTGAGAATCCATCGTTCGTGTACGTCAAACATGAATGCCATGAAACTTCCTATTAAGGAATTGAAAACGGCAAAATCGGCAATCGTTGGCGACGGCGATACCAGCAATAAAGGCAACGACAACAACGATGGCGACGAAATTGACGTAGAATATTTGTTGCTCATTGCCAGTGTTGAATAATCCAATGGGCAATGGGACGCCACCACTCACTCACTTACTAATTCGATAACTTGTGCGGTCTAAGCTACACAACGCCGCCCTGGTTAAAGATTTCAAATAATACAACAAACAAAAAATCGCAGTGGTAGGCTGAAGCTGGCAATCAGATTTGTGCTTAAGTAGTATATACAGTGGTGGACAAAAAAAATGGGGAAGAAATATACGGATTTGAGGCTTTTAAACTTTTGGGAGCGTTTGGGAGCATTCAAGCCAATGAGGTTAACCCGATAGCTGGTTGTACGGTTTTCAACTTTTCGGTTTACGAAAAAGAAATTGTACTAGAATATAACTGAACGAATTGGAACAGGGTGAATACCCTAATTGTTTAAAAAAGAGGGATTACTTTTTTGTAATTTTTATCTCTTCCCATTTTCATGGTTGAGTTTTCGATGATCGTTGAGATTATGGGGTTGACTGATATCAATACTTTTAAATACGGACTATATTGTCCACAATAAAGGTCTTATAAAACGATTGTGGTGCTCTGATAGAGGCTTCCCGAAACCTTTCCCTATACGGATTTAAATCATTTTTATATTTTGGCGAGTCCAGCCCCTCTAAAAAGAATGTGACCTCTGAAAAATATGAAGCAGATACTCCGAAGTCAGACCTTGGTGGACAGATTCTTTTTTCACACACAGTATTCAATCTGACGCTCTTGATATATGTACCTAAAACGAATACCTGCCAAGGGAATGAACCCAACTAGTGTGGGAAATACGGCGCTCTACACCCAGCACACATGATGCGTTTAAAAATAGTCGGGGTGGAGCATAAAATATATAGCTGCCCGATCGTAGAAGGAAATGAGAATCTGACATGGTTTTAAATACCGATGAGGCTCCTATCGTCACGGACAGCTCAAAAAATAGACAACGGAACAGGATCTGACGTTTTCTCTCAGCAACTCACATTGAGAGAGACTTACAGATTTCTAGGTTACTGCAGTGTGTTCCAGACTAAGATATTTGGAATTGAGATACTAGCAAAATTTGTACGGATAATGGTCCTTGGTTGTTTAAAGATTGCCTTTGTTTCAGGTAGTCAAGCAGCGTTCAAGACTCTAAAATCGAGAATGCCTAATTTGATGTGTCAGCGGAACTGCCGAAGATATCTACAGTACCTTAATAGTTCTCGGGGCATAGTTGCGTGTTGAGAAACGAAGAAGAGAACTAGTTTGCGAGAAAAGGGACTGCGACAAGACTTGTGGAACTCTGCTCAAGCTTCTTATAATACCTGCCCCTCAAAAAACAAATTTGGAAAGCCGTTAGAGGATTAAAATATTCTACAGAATTATTCCTCGGAAATTTGATAAGAGGGCTCCTCTGATGATATCTATCTGTGAAAGTACACGAACTATACATGAAAAAGAAAATAACAAATAGTTGTTATCCAATCCGTTCACTTGCAATGTTAGTGATAATGAAGGATAGCGTAAATAAGAGTTGAATATTTCAAGTGGCGAATATACCCTGTTTGTCTGTGGACTTTTACGTTCTTTTTATAAACATATGGTTTACGAAGCTAGGGCTCTTCTTTTTTCCGAAGATTCCTTTTGGGGTGTTTCTTGAATTAAGGGTAAAACCGACACCTAACTGTGTTAATAAGTAAAATGTTCTACGGAAATATTTGCCGTACAATTTTACTGTATATGTATCTTTCATTTCACTCAAACATATATTATATTTTAACCACTTTTTGGGAAACAACTTAGGCGGGAAATGCAAACTTTAGTACGCCTCACAAACAAGTTCAAGCTTACATTTGCAAATCCATAGAGCGTTTTATCAAAGTTCCTATAGACGGATTGATTTATCGCTCAACTGGTTGATCAACCAATATAAGCTGGCGTTAAGTAAGCCGTGAGTAGGCAAGTTGATAAACTATCCTCAAGTTTGTATTTTTTCTTGGGACCAAAGTTGAATTTCCAATTGGGATGCTTTAGGAGCTTTTCGGTCGGTTATGTATTAAAGCAAACAAAAAGTTTCTTTTTTTCTCCTACGCGTTTCGGCGTCTTCCGCGCCTTCATCAGGGAGTCTGCATTTTATTGTACATAAAACATAAAAACAAGTGTTAACAAAATAACAATTTTTTTGCTTACAACAATAATTACACTTACATTTTTAATTACATTGAAAACAGTAACAACATCAAAACAAATAAAAATATAAAAACGAAAATAAAAATAAAACTCCACATATTGAGTTGTACACTACGTTTTTGTCTCTCTGTTTATCTATCACTCGTTATTGCTGTTCTGTATGCGCAGTTTATATTGTCTACGTCCTCCTTAAAATTCATAGTGTGTCGTATTTGTTGTTGTATTCTCAGCCCTTCTAATGTTAATCTTGTCCTCTCTTTTTTCTCCACGTCTAATATTTTTGTATTTTCGAAAAGCGATCACTCGGAATTCGAATTAGCGAACATAAAACGGACGCGAAGAACAAAAAGACAACAACAGCATTAGCACAACATTTAACGAATAGCGGACACTCAGCCGATTTCGAAAATACAAAAATATTAGACGTGGAGAAAAAAGAGAGGACAAGATTAACATTAGAAGGGCTGAGAATACAACAACAAATACGACACACTATGAATTTTAAGGAGGACGTAGACAATATAAACTGCGCATACAGAACAGCAATAACGAGTGATAGATAAACAGAGAGACAAAAACGTAGTGTACAATTCAATATGTGGAGTTTTATTTTTATTTTCGTTTTTATATTTTTATTTGTTTTGATGTTGTTACTGTTTTCAATGTAATTAAAAATGTAAGTGTAATTATTGTTGTAAGCAAAAAAATTGTTATTTTGTTAACACTTGTTTTTATGTTTTATGTACAATAAAATGCAGACTCCCTGATGAAGGCGCGGAAGACGCCGAAACGCGTAGGAGAAAAAAAGAAACTTTTTGTTTGCTTTAATACATAACCGACCGAAAAGCTCCTAAAATATCCTCAAGTTTATCGTCGGTTTGAAGGAAAATCAAAAATGTTTTTATTTTCGAAACAGGTTGATCAACTTGTTGCGCTATGCCTGCGGGCAAGTTAAAAAACTGCGCAAGCGATTTAATTTTCTTGTCCCATTGACGTTCTTATGCTTCTTTTTCAGTTCGTTGTACCACTTTGTCAGTTCTTTTTGAGATCCATGCCATATTCGTTTCGCCATCCGTTAGCGAGTGGCGAATCGATGAAACATCTGGCATAAATTAGCGCCAACACAGTTTTGGTTTTTGTTTCCAATGCATTGTTCGCTCTTCACAAACGACGAATATGCACCAAAAGTGCAAGCACGTGCGCTCACATGATCATCGTTTGTGCGCAGCTAAAAACTGGTATAATATCTGCAGCATTGAATGTAACTAGTTCGACCAGTTTAATGTGTTATCACCGTACTCGCGATCGCCGAATCTAACTAGCTATCGTCGTTATTGATTGTACACACAAATTTGTTCGAACGCGAGCAGAGCTCAGACATCACGAGCAGAGAAGTGGTGAATCGAGTGCAACTAGAGTTTCACTGAAATGAAATCGACCAACCGATTGCTGCGAGAGTTTCGTTAAATAAATTCGTCAACCAGGTTAACGGTAAATCAATCAATCCATATATAGGGCGTTTTACTAGATATGTAGCATACTTTTGAAAAGTATGAATAAATTCCGAGCTGTTGTGCGATTCACTAACTAATTTTAACGATATTCGCATGGCTAACTTATCTTAACGAAAATATTAACGATGTAGCTATTCAACAGCAATTTTTTAACGATTTTCGCTATCGCCGAACCAGCTGTTGTCGATAGCTAGCCGATTGTCGAAAACTAAACGATAACAAATTTGATGTTGTTAACTCAATTGAAAAAAAGAAAAATTCGTGACTTAAATAAAAGATAAATTTAAAATTCGGTGATTTGTTTTCTTGAAATCAAAAGAAGAATATTAAATAATGTCGTTTGAATAATTGGAATACGATTTATCACGAGGTGATGAAGAAGTAAGCGCTCCAATAGTGGATTGACGTTTATTCCGGGATGTGGACAATCCCTTTCATTTGAAGGCAACAGAATTTCAGAAGCTGTATCGGTTAAATCCAGACATGCCTGAATACCTAATTTCTTAGCTTGACAGGTTTTGTATGACCCAGGTGGAGGGTCAAGCAGCTAAAGGAATGTTTGCTTCAGAGTCGTCACCTTTCATGGGAGACACTATCGGGAAGAGTCCAAAAATCTGCTACTATGGAAAATTGCAATATATAAACACAACTATAAATGTGTGTAGTTTGAAATAAACTAGAGTCTTATTTCAGTTTAATCAAATATAATACAATCTCGCTTAAATTCATATTCGGCAGGAAGCATTCATTTGCTTGTTTTCCACTCCTTTTTGTGTTTTTAGCTCATTTGGCATTTGTTTGTTTTTTATTTCTGTTTTTTTCCCGCTCATTTTGGCATTTAGTTTTACCAAGATGCCACTCTTTACTACTTTGAATAAATACAACGAGACAGCTGTTAAGTTTCGTTAAGAATAAGTTAGTGAAACGCACAATCGTTAGTGCAAACGACAAATATTGTCGACAAAAATTGCGATTGTCGGATCGTTTAAAGTCAGTGAATCGCACTACTGGTTTATGTTTCCTTAAAATTGCCACCCGGTATAATAGAGTATTTTCGGATATTTTAGGATGGAAGGAATCTAAGTTTGTGGATCCAAAATGTGTTGTCATTTTTGGGCTAGAGAGCAGCATAATTTCAATCGACAGCGTCCAGTGAAAAAAGAAGAAAAATGTACATATTTGTTTTAAGCTTTTATGTATGATGTTTTCTGCCCACTACTGTACACACATACATACATACATATATGCATGGATGCGAGCAGGCACAGCGTAAGTGTTTTACCCTCTCTTCAAGAAGTTTTGCCTATTTTGGACTATACGAATTCAAAGATTTCCACAGTTTAGACCTGCTGGAATGATTGCCTGCCTAAATGGTTGGTTGGCTAGCGATATATGTACATAAGTATGTACGTACTATTTATATATCTATGTATGTACTAGTTACATATGTATGTATTTATTGGTTTGTGTGACTGCTTGATCTGACTGACAATTCATCATGGGATCGCATGGCTTGGCTAAATGGAGTGAGTGAGCGAGCGCGTCATCTCCATCAAGTAAACACGATCATTACGAATTCGAATTGGTCGTCATATTTCTATACATAAATAGCTAAATACATACAAACATCTATAGCAACAGCAGGCAATTTGATGTGATGCGCCAGTGAGCCAGTGAACCAAATAAAAAGCTAGACTGGTAGACAGTTGGCCAGACGTTGGCAGGCAGCACAACACAACCGTGCCCTAAGCGGAAGTGTGCCCTCACATCCAATGCTCCAATTGTTTCATGTTGGATATTTAATTTTTTGGAATTTTTTTTATTTTAATTTTTTCAATATTACGTTTTTTATTTTCCGCTGCATATCTATCTACATATATCTACTAGCTATAAACAGTGTGCCAACATTAACCAGCGCCCACGCAAGACTGCTCGTTCTGCTTTGTTTTTTTTTTTTTTTGGGTGGCAGCTGATTGTTAATTTCTGCTCGCCTCTTCTACTCGTATTGGCCGATTGCCGTTACTCGAATATACATATTAGACTTCAATTTACTTATCTCTCTTGTGGTTTTGGATTTCGTCCATCGGATGTTGTGCAGAGATATTATTTTTCCCGTTTTCTTTTATTGTTTGCTGTTAGTTGCCTCTGTGCCCACCCACATTTTTTCGTTTTATTTTTATTATATTACTTTTTATTGTTGGCATAGGGGAAGCCTTAACATTTCACGCTTCATTAACATTATTGATCGCTGTTTTTGACATCGAATTTAATTTTTGAATTTTTCCATTTTATTTCATTTGGCTTTTTTTTTGTTTTTTTGCTTGCTTGCATTTAAGGTTTGATTTAACATCCGCTCGCAGTGAAATTAAATAATTTTTTGGGGACGCCAGCTGTGTGTGTGTAGGTGTGTATCTTACGGGTACCGCATCAACATCTGTAAAATGATTTTTAATTTGTGCGTTTTTTGTTGTTGTTTCAATTCCAATTAAAACAAATTGAATTTAAACGTTGCCATCAATTGGTTATTCGTATGACAACTGCACCTCACATAAATACAGGAAAATCGTAATAAGTAAAAGCAAAACATAAGCGCGTTGGCATTTTAAACTAGTTATAAAAAAAAAATAAAAATAAAAAACTTCAAATAGTATAAAAATTCCTATCACTTCGCCAACCTTGACCCACCCACATCAAAATTTTAGCAAATCAAATTCTTGTTTGTCAAAAATTATTGCCTTGTCTTCGTCATGTCTACTATTTTTATATGCCGGCAATGAGGCTTGTACTTTCCGAATAAGTACCTCCTCAACCTTTCCATGCCATCCCAACTTCCAACTTCCAACAATGGGTGTTCTTTAGCAAAATTTCTCACAGCGCCATCGAACACCGACCGCTCGCCCGCCGGTCCATTGCTTGTCTGAACGCTTGAATGCCGTTTGTCGTTTGGCTGCTTGCTTGCTCGATTGCTTGCCTGTCGTCGACCGGTGTGGCTGCAAAATGCCCGGCAATCAAATTAATCAATTGGGTGAAATATGCTTTTAAATGATGTCAATATAAATTTTTATTAAATGCAATAAATAAATGTTCGATAAATGAATGGCAGGCTTTCTGCTCGGTGCTGTCCTCAAGCGCAGCCAACAAACACACACACACACACGCCCGTATATTCGCACAAAGGCATACAATTTTACAACATAATATCATATTTAAAAAAATATGTAGTTATATTTAATATAGTGGTAGGGAATTTAAATCAGTTATAACCAGATAGACCACAGAATTTGTGGATGGTGAATTTAATTGGAATAATTTGTAAATATAATTTATGTTTTACTTATTGCCGTTAAACGAACTCGAATCTCTGCCGAGTGTTTGTGGCAACAGCTTATGAAATATATGCGAAATATTTGAAGAATTTAAACAAAAAATTATTATAACAGGTTTTATCGATGGCCGTGGTTATGATTTTAAATTTATAAAGGCACACAGTCTAAATATTTTTTTTTTGAAACCACTTATTGCATTGCATATACTATGATTTTTGATTGTGGCACGATGATGAGACCTCCGGACAGAGAAAGCTTTTTTGGAAGGTTGTCAGAGTCATACTTTTTATTTTTGGTCCCAAATGACAAGCTGATACCGAAATTCTCTTTTGGTAGGAAGCATACCGGAAGGCTCGGTAAAAGCTTTTTACACTGACAGAAAATGGGACTGAAGCTGATTGACACCAGGGCGACGATTTCAGATGCTTTTCTGGCATAGGCACAATGACAACGGTTTACCAATCGGAGATATTTGCTATACTTAAGGTAGTGGACTGGATAATTAACGAAAGGTAGTGTGGATACCAAATAAAATACAGCAGCGACAACCAAGCTGCACTAAAGGCCATAGCGACTGCTCGTATCTCTTCAAAAATTGTCCAAGAAACTAAGTTGAGACTTAACTCTGTTGTAAAATAGGGTAAGATTGAACTCATGTGGGTACTGGGACACAGCTGTGTTTAAAGTAACGAACTGGCTGACGAATTGACTAATTCGGGCCATTTGGAGATCTCATTGGATGTATAATACGCATGAGAACACTTGGTGCTCTATCGACACCTGCAAAACCAAGGGATTCTTGAAAAGAAGAGACTGGGTGGTGGCTAAATTCCTTCTTACCCATAGGCATCATAGATGACCTGATATGCAGATCTTGCTCAGAGGATGAGGATAGCGCAGAGCATTTCTTCTGAATCTGTTCTGATCTTGCTAGTCTGAGATGGAGTGTATTTGGGTCAGACGTATGAGCAATGGAAAACGTTCAATCTCTCCCCCTCGTTTGAAGATTTGTCGAGGAAAAATAATGTCGTATTCCCACCTTTTTCCGTATTCCTTCCCCTATTCTCTCCATCCTTCCCAAACCTAAGTGTAAACGGCCCACTATGTCACTTACCTCAATTCCATTCCATTCCATGACTGTTGAATGGTACGTAGCCCGCGATATATGTATCCCTAGTACTACGATCCATCCTTCAGCACTACTATAATGAACTTTCTCGTGTTCGACGAGTCAAAAATCAGCTGTAGTGCCAGAAAATATCGGTGCTGTACGCGAAATGTTCTACTATCCGAACAAACGTCCGGGTTTCATTTTGTTTTAGCATGAGAAACGAAACGCTTTATTAATGCAGGAGAGTGAGTAAGATGCGATCCCAGAAACCTGAGTCCTAGTTTCGCGAAAGCAGGCACAACTTTCAGCTAAGGAGTGTTTCACAATTACCTAGTATATCGCTGCACTCCGATAATTTTGACAAAGAAATATTGCTAAGCTCACGAAAGAGAAGGGTGGCAATCCAAAACTTTCACCCTAGATGTTAATTTCCCTTACAGAGGTCACGTTAGCAAGCACCTACCTGACCGCTTCCTTGATGGCGCCTACCTTCATCTGAAACACAACAGTGATCTGGTAGCCTAAATTTTCGTTTTCAACAAAGTTCTTGACATCCCTTCAACCCATCCATCCAGTTTCGATCTATCCGTCAGCAAGTTTAGCAGCTCCCGCTTCCACATATTGTACGCCGCCCAATCCTCTCTAGAAGGAATGGCGCTGCTAAAGTATCTCATAGTGATCATGAAAAGTGCACATTGATTCGAAATAGCTGGGATGAAATCAAAACTTTGCAAAACTCTCCAATGCCCACAATAATAGGTGAATTGGACCGAATATAAAGCAGCCTGATCGCGGTCTCGGTTATCAGGCTTTTATTGGAATTATATTTAACAAGATGCCCAGTGCTCCCGTTGGTGTGCACCAAAGGGCGCTTCTGATTCTAGTAAGAGCCGACCTTTGCCCCTCTTTCCGCAGCATGACTAAAGCAATCTTAATCAGGACACCCCAAAGAAAGTCTCAGTTCTATTATTCTAATTCTTATAGCCTTTCAATAGTTCTAGGCGTGTTAGCCCATCGTTTGTAAATGGACTCACCTACAGCATTTCAAGGCAACCAGCGCTTTCTTAGATGTTTCCTCATTATTCAGTTTTCAGTTAGTTAAGCCATAAATAGTCACATCTTCATGCATAACATCTCTGCATAGTTTAATGTTAGATGATTTTTTTTGCCTAGGCGCTGAAAATGTAGCGATATCGGATAAGGCGATCCATGGAGAGTTCCGAGTGAAGGATTCTGAGATACCTACATAGAGTTACGGAACCTTACGCCTTTCTGATGACGAATATCGCCGACCATGCAACTAATAAGTAGAGCTTAAAAGGGGCATAAGTAGACATAACGTAGTAAATTTAAATCCTGTCACTCGGCTTGCTAGGTCTGTTATATGAATGTTGAAAGAAAAAGTGGACATGAATTTGAAGTTTTCTATTGGAACCAGTTTTCACTGGTTTGCTTCGAAGAATTCGATCAAACAATTACTGTACATGAATCTATAGCATGACTAAACAATCTAAAAGTTTTCTTTTCTTATACAAGGGTTGCCACTTAGATGCTGAGTTATGACAACACCAATGTGTAAATGTCAATTTGACGTTTTAATGCTAAACGAATTCAGAACGTTTTGTCATACGACTACTTTGTTTGGTTTTTTAAGATATCTACTTGAAACATATGTATATCTTGGTCAAAAAGTGTAAGTAAACATTTTCGTGTGATGATTTTTTGAATTTTTACCTTAAAGCAAGTGCGCCGACTAACTCGTTTTGACTTTTCATAAGATAACATCATTTCTGTCCAAAGTTTTTCTCATGTTTTCCGAATTCATTCGTGGTGGCACTACGATAAAGAAAAAATTTCGTGAAAGCCGTCCAAGTACGGATGTTGTGCCAAAAAATAGCAACGCTGTGCGTGCACTGATATGGCAAGATCGTCATGTGGCATAATATGAGATTGCGACATCTTTTAGCATTCATTTCATTCGCATAAATGTTATGCGGTATGAATATTTGACAATCAAAAATATTTATTTTCTTTGGATATAGTATAATTTGACAATCGCTGAAAACGCTGATCGTGTCGTTTAATGTAAAGAAATCTTGTAGAAATTAAATCACGATGCTACAAAAGACCTCTAAAAGTAAATGTCGAATGACGAATCATGGTAAAAAACAATGGCCGAATGCAAAGAAAAATCCGACAGTGTGTTCGGCCTTTGTTTGTTAGAAGTCTCCGGGAAAGTGAGGGAAAAGAATCGCAGAAGACGAATCATTCTCCATCAAAACAATGTAACTACTCACAGCTAAAAAATTCGAAATTTCAAATTGATTTGTTATCCGCTCTACATTACTTATTTTGAGGCCAATAGTTTCTGTTTGTTCCACCAAATCAAAAATAAAATCCGAAATAAAACTTTTCCGACGTCTGATGAGCTCCCAAATCACACGTTTCGGAGGTAGCACAAACGAAGTGATGGCAGTGTTTCAAAAATGTGTATTGAACTTATTGGAGTATATTTTGAAAAACAATTAGGCCATTTTCGGTTATAAATATTTGTTTTTATTAAACTATCTCAACTCCTAAGTAACAACTCATACCACCAATATTTTCCCACATTTCCTATCCAACATTCAATCCATTCCTATCCCCATGCTATCCTAATTTACCCTATTCTACTCTATACTATCGCAATCCAATCCTTATCTTACTTCTCTGCATTTCGGTGACAACATTTATTTGAAATCTTAAAATCATACAGCTTTCACAAAGCAAGCAGCTTAGTTGAGCGGAGGAAATGTGAATTCGTAGCGTGCGTGTTGTTTTCGCGAATCTTTTGTTCCGAATGTAGTATGCACATGCGATAAGCTCCACTGCTGCTGAATGCGCTTCGAGTAATTCAATATTCCCCCAACAGAACTATGTATGTATGTATGTAAGCATGAATACAAAGACACTATATACACCATAGAAATGTTTATTTCTGTTTGCATTCATATCAAAATAGCTGCAGCGTCTGCAACAAAAAAAAATCGCCAGAAAATTTCTGCGCAACAAAGAAAATTTCTTTAAACTTGCAACTAAACGCAGGTCTCTTTTTATTAGACTTTCATATTTATTTACTTAAAGATAAACTTATGCACCTACATACATACATACGTCTACTATGAAACTCAATACGTTAGCATTGTAGAATTTCGAGCATCATTTAAGTGTTGCTGTGAACGTCAAAGCTGCACTGCTTTACAACGCAAACTTTAGCTACTTACTCAAAAGTATCATTTACACGCTCCAAGGTTATTTGAACTACTACAACTATTACGCTAAGTTTCCTATCGCTCAAAATTGCACATTCATTTTTATGGCACTTGACATTTTCTAGTGAACATTTTCTAGTGAAAAAATTACATATTTTTATGAATCCTATGACTGACTGACTACCAATGACGCGAAGCTTAAAAAGGAGTATCAAAATATAAAATGGAATCGTAAAAAAAAAGAAAATATGTCGTACAAATTGTCGCGTTATGCTGAAATATTGACGTGACGGTCAGTCTTTTTGTAACTGTGTCACCGTTTAATGAGTACAAATAGTACGAACTCATGGCATTTTGAAACAAAAAAAAAAAACAAACAAAAATATAGTAGATTTTTCTCAGTGTTCGTTTGCATTACAGCACGAACTTAGGTAGTTTTGAGTGTTAGCACTTCACATCTCTGTGCCAAGTATGAGAAATTGTCAGCATTGAACAGTTCGAAGAACTTTCCAAATTCGGACATCACTTGGTAGCCATAAAAGGCGCAACACCACAAATGTACGACTCTAATAAAAAACAAAAAAAAAAAAACAGTACGAGTACGCGTATTCACTTGTAATGGATTAGTAATGATATTTAGCCGATATGCGCTTTGATACCGCTGTGTGATTTTTGTGTTTCGACGTTGTTCGATTGTGCAAAAACTTCCACAAAAAAATAACGCTCTTCAATTAAAATAACATAAACCATGTCATTGTACATATAGATTGTTGATTATTAACCGCATTAGTTGTCTTACATATTTCTTGAGTATTTCATTAATTCAGCATTGAATTGAAAGTTATAAACTTTTATAAATTATACACACCAAAGGTTTGTAGTTAACAACATAGTGGTCCTCATTAGACATCTTGAAAAGTATCAGAGATACTCTAAGTGGATGCTATTTGAAGCCCCCTTCCACTGGACCTCGCGTGTTATTAGATAACAGCTCTTGCCGCGATTCGCTGAAAACAAAGAAACCTTTTCTTGAATGCAATAACGTCAAGCCGAGAGGATGTACCGTGGTGATGCTAGGCATCTTGAGTGGTAGAATCTTATTGAAAATTTTTGCGATCCACCTTCTATACATCACAGAAGTAGTAAGCATCTTGGAATCGAGTTGTTCTCATATTTGGTGATAAGAGAGTACCAGATATAGCTAACTTTAAATTCAAACTCCCATTTCACTGTCTCTGATCTTTAGGGATTAGAAGGACAAATCTTGGACCTCTGGGTAAAGGAACATGCCATCTTGCCACAATAATAGGATAAGCAGATTCTGCCTTGAAAAAAGGGTGCATGCCGAGTAAACTTCTACTCGACGGCAGTCACAATAACCTAACCGATTCAAGAAGAAAAAAAAATTAAGATAGCTAATAATTCCATCTTTGGATTAGGTCAGAAAGCGAGAGTGCGTCATACCTAAGTGCGAAGTTACTAATCGTCAGTGCAAGCGTTCAAATATTTTATCTCAAGGTGCAGCGGCTTACGGAAGGTTTTAAGGCCGGTGCTAATTCCTGTAAGAATAAGAATGACGCTCTGGTGTCTAATGTCCAAAGCACACTTTGCCAAAAGGTTACATCAAAAGCTTCGCTGGAGAAGATGAAGATATTGAGCCTCAAATTGCTGATGACGGTATTTTCAACCCATGGCCGGAATTCAACGAAGTTCGAATAGTAATTTCGCGGCTACCGAACGGGAATGGCGCTGGCGCTGATGGGCTATCAGTTGAACTATTCAAGCTTGGTGGCGAAGAGTTGCTAAGCTGCATACACCAGGTGATTTTCAGAATATGGTCGAGTGAAAGCATGCCCGCCGATTGGAATTAAATCGCATTATGCCCAATCCATAAGGCGGGTGATTTTGCAACTACCGCGGGGTCAGCCCTCGAAGCCTTTTATACCTGGTTTTTTTGAGCGTATTGCCATCGAACTGATTAGGTCTTATCAGTGTGACTTTAGGCCTAGCAAGTCTACCATCGGCAAGATATTCCCGATATACCAAATATTGGAAAAGACCCGTGAAAAGATGACCGACGCATACCATCTATTTCTCGACTTTAAATCAGCTTTCGACAGCACGGGAAGAAGTTGTCTATATACCGTGATGTCTAAACAAAATGACGTTGAGCAACACTACGATCTTTATCCGCATTGGTGTCAGGCAGAGTGACTCCCTATCGTGTAGTTTCTTCAACCTTACATTGGGAAAGATAATTCGAGCTGCAAAATTAAACCAGCCAGACACCATCATCGGATTCAATAATATCGCCGTTAGTTCTGCCTTTTCGAAACTGTATAAACAGTGAAGCGAATAGATTTGGAGGTGAACGAGGGCAAAACGAAGGACCTGCTGTCATTACCGCGCGCCACTGTTGACAGTTTAAATTTTGAAAAAGGCTAGGACTTCCTTTATTTTAGAGCCAGTGTTAACAAAAACAATAATAATAATGCCAGCCTCGAAAATCTACGGATAATCTCTCTTCCCAGCAAGCGCTTCTTTGGGCTGAGTAGGCAACTACGAAGTAAAGCCCTCCGTCGACGGGCCGAAAGCACACTCTACAAGTCTCTCATCTTGCCGATGCTGTCAACGTCGAATGAGATGAGCATTGTAGTGTTCGAGAGAAAGATTATGCCCTTGTTCCCGCGAATAATGCAGACGATGAAGCGATGCGCTGTTTGAGCTTTATAGACATTGACGTAGTTCAGCGAAAAATGCGCCTGCCGTGGTACCGGCTGGTAGCAGCAGAAGCAGGGGAAGTGTTCCTTTAAGTTAGTCAGACCAGAGAAGGACTTAGCTTCACTTGGGGCCTCTAATTGGCGTCTGTATTGAAATCGGCCAAAATCGACCAATATATCATCTAAACTCCTTCAACTAGTGTCAAAAATGTAAATATGTGGCCAACCAGCAAGAACAGTTCCGTCACATGTTCGCTAAAGGTTCACCAAAGGCTCCTCAATGTAGTGCTGTTGTGTTAGTAACAACAAAAATTTTGTATTTGTATTAGACTTTCGGGCACGTAGATTTTTCGGGGTAGTTATGTTAGATTGGTATCGTGGCTTTGATAGTAGTGAATTTCAACTCTAGGGTGGGCAAAGAAGACGTATTTCGCCGAATACTCACGCACTTTAGACTTTAAGATAGTAGCTTCGATAACGGAGAGAGGCTAATCGATTTTGGCTCGATCGAAACATTGCAGTGAGTAGAAGATACTAAGGCGCTTGCGAAAACTGTGATCAAAATACGAAAAACCAAATCGATAACGTTCTGAAGATCTAAAGAGCCAATATCGACTTTGTGCAATTGAAATTTGTCATCCAAAAGCTGGAATATTAACGAAAAACCGCTGTATTTCGCACTTGACTATCATTATTATTTAAACAAGCCAACCCTATAATATAAAAAAAATTCTAAAGAAAGGAAGAGGAAGAAGTGCAGAAGAAGCAAGATGATAGAATAAAAAATAATGCCTTCCGCGCTGAGAGCAAAGAAAAAATTCTAAGAAAGAAAAGGAAGAAGCGCATAAGAAAAAGCCAAGCGATAGAGCGATTGAAAGTTTTTGTTATTGTTTTTGTAGATGTAGTCAAATCGGCAAAGAGAGAACTAGCAGTCCGCGGAAGGCGCAATCTTGTATTCTATAATTTTTGCGCCCAGAAGTTGTATCAAGTGACCAATCAAATTGTTTCAATCCTGGGTCGAAGATGGGATTCGGGGAACAAACGTCCAAGCTACAATTGGTATATATTTAGATGGAACACTAATCCAATTATTGTCTGATACACTAGGTGAGCGGTTGATGACGAAGCACCTAGTTCAATATTAAGGGATGATGTTCACGGCTTTCCGGCAGCTAAAATGAGATTTTCTCACAAAGAACTGGCAGGTTGTTCAAAGTATTTTTATCTAGCGAATACATGCCCCGAGATTAGAACCTCAGTGCACTCAGTGCACGGATGATTCTATAATTATCGCGGGATAAGCAATCTTAACACAAATTTTCTTTCATTTCGATTATCATTCTATAGCGCACGAAGGCGTAACCAACTGATTACACTGCGTAACAAAAATTTAAAAAAAACCTGCGGTCATGAATTTGTTAACAATTTTTATTAACATTAGTAGCAGGCTTACGAACTGTGTTTTTCCTTTTTTTGAATTGGCTCTAGTTCTTGAGATAAACGAAACTTAAGAAATTAACGAAAAAAAATTACATGGCCCAGTTCCGAATATAATCCCGAACATTGGAGGCTTTTTATAGATAGCTCAAAAATAAGTCTGAAATGTGTGCTACTACACAATGGAAATAAACTTGCTTCGGTTTCAATCGGTCATAGTACCAAACTAAAAGAAGAATACGAAAATGTAAAAATTGTTTAGCAAAAATTTTGTATGCACAACATAAGTGGTCAGTATGCGTGGACTTGAAGATGGTGAATTTTTTATTGGGCCAACGAAGTGGGTATACTAAATACCCCTGCTTTATACATATGTTTATGGGGCAGTCGTGCAAGAAATGAACATTGGATTAGAAAGGACTGGCCGGTGACAGAAAATATGGAGGTAGGAACAGCAAATGTGGTTCATGACCAACTGATAAGCCGAGAAAAAATCATTCTTCCACCACTTCACATCAAGCTTGGGCTAATGAAACAGTTCATCAAAGCCCTTGACAAGACAGGTGGCTGTTTCGAATATGTGTGCAAAAAATTTCCAGTCCTTTGTATGGAAAAATTAAAAGCAGGAGTCTTTGATGGTCCTCAAATTCGTACCCTTCTAAAAGACACTGAATTCTTAAACCATATGTCACAAATTGAATCTGAAGCCTGGCTAAGCTTTGTTAATGTAGTCAAAAATAATTTGGGAAATCATAAATCACCAGACTATACAAAACTAGTTGCTGATATGCTTCTCAATTTTCGCAAACTAGGAGCTAAAATGAGCATTAAATTACATTATTTACATAGTCATTTGGGCAAATTCCCGAACAACCTAGGCGATTACAGTGAGGAACAAGGTGAACGGTTCCACCAGGACATAAAAATAATGGAAGAAAGATACCAAGGTCGATGGGACGACCACATGATGGCAGACTACTGCTGGAACCTAATACGGGATTGTCCTGAGCAACGACATCATAGGAGGTCCTACAGAAAAAGTTTTTTGCAATTTTTTTAAAATTAATTAATGAAAAGAATATATATTTTTTATTTTTGTATTATTTTTATACAGGCGCGCAATAAAAATGTAATTTAAATCCATATTGGTATTTTTAATTAGGTTTTTTCGTGAAATATTTAAAAGTCTTTATCTGAAAAACAAGAGCCAATTCGTCAAAACTGATATTATTTTCGTAATCAGCGCACCCAAATTACCCTTAATCGACTTAAAAATCTCCGATGGCAAAATTTTGTTCCGCAGTGTTATCTATCAATCATAACTTACTAAAAGGCTCAGAACGAAATCGAAGGCATACTTTCGAAAAGAACTCTCTTCAATTGCCAACTTATTTCTAAAACAATTGTAAATAATTTGAGCTAACAAAATCGAATAAACATTCAACTAAATTTAACTTTATTAGGCAAAATAAGAGCAGTGAAATGACAACAATGCATTGAAAAATATTAACTCAAATTATCATCATCGGATTCTTAAGATGGTAGTGGCTGTAAATGCACAAAATAATCAGTTTTATGCAGTCATTACCAAATGATAATAATTAATGTTGATGCAAATAATTCAAATTTCTGCATAAATTCGTATATTATGGAAAACTAATTTGCATTTTATGGAGCTACCAGCACTGTTGGTATAACTTTCATATAAAATACAATATAAATTTATGTACATATGTACATATGTATGCTCATCATGGTATATTGAGGAATGTCAAAATTAAATTTGAAATGTCGATTATTTACTTCAGTTCTTGCAGTGTGTATTACAAATTGTGTCAATTGAACATACAAATTGTAAGCTATATTTTCAAATGACTGAACAACTACAATTGCCTACAAATAATCAGTCAGCTTGAACACTTTGCCATTGCAGTGATAAAAGGCGTACACACATACATACATACATACATACGTAAATTTTCATGAATGGAATGTATGCACATTGTATTTATATACCAAAAGGCTCCAAAATACATTCGGACACTACTGTTGTTCGAACACTGGCTAACCATATTTAATGTGCATTCAAGGTAAATTGTGCAAATATACAATATACAAGCCTCAATGGTACTCACACCCAACCAACTGTTTGGGCAAGAAGTGAGATATCTACCTATCTAAATATGTAATTCATCTTGTTAGGGTTCTATACAAATTTCTATGTATGAGTGCTGCTAAAAGCTGAACCAATCATAGTACAAGTATCTATAATCGGATGACTAACATGCTGTCATTTTCCAGTGAATAAAATTATTCAATCAGATTCCAACAGAGTGTTTAGCTCTATTGTTAGACACAAATTTAAGTAAGCAAGTCATAAAACACACAACTGATTCTCATGACGACTCAATACATTTACTACAACTCTCTTTTTTACTACACGAATTTCTTTCGGTTAAAATCTATATCTTAACTCTCCTCAAATTGCTTCTTCGAATTTCTCACCCCTAAACTACTCCTTGAGCCGAAAAAAGAGATAATTGTCGAGGTGAAGTTGCAAGGCTAGATACAAAGAGTAAACTGGGTTACAAATTCGATACAAAGAGTATACTCGGTTAAGAAGTGTTTCGTTTTTCTTCTTTTTTTCCCACAGCGTGAAAAGTTGATGTATATTGTAACGATTTTCCGGCATTCCTTATCAAGTTCGGTTTGGAGACAAACCGATTTCGGTGTTGTATCATCTTCAGTGTAATTTTTCGTT
Organism: Anomoia purmunda; assembly: GCA_951828415.1. Taxonomy (NCBI): domain Eukaryota; kingdom Metazoa; phylum Arthropoda; class Insecta; order Diptera; family Tephritidae; genus Anomoia; species Anomoia purmunda. The sequence continues at coordinate 26,223,874 of OX639993.1, forward strand.
CTCGACCCCGTTTCTCGCTAACGCGCAATTTTAAGTATCGAACACTTCGACCATTCGTTCATGTGAAGTTCTTTGTTGAGGATCCTCTGAGTGGTGCCTAAAGAGATCTGTGTAACCTCAACTGAGTGTCTGATGGTATGTTTTCAATTAGGTAACACGAAATCTGCGATTTTTCACCATTTTTTGAGGCTTGGGACGTGGACTTCCCAGCTTAAGTCTCTTGCAACAGCGTACAATTCAAGAAATAGGGAACAACAAATTCCCCCAATGATTATACCAAGTCAACGTGTGTGACTTTGGTACGAAGCTTCGATACGAAAGTTACTTGGTATCGAGCGAAAAATATTGACTTTCTATTTACTCGAATCGGTTCATAGCTATGATCAAAACTCAATTTCATCCCCCCAATCACTATAGAAACTATTTTTGTTTTTCGTATTTGAAGACCCTGGTTCAAAGCTTTTATCAATTATTAATTACATAACCTAAAAAGCAAACGCGACCAATAAATGTACCGACGTGAGTGGGTGCTATTGGTGCTACTTGTAAAAAACTAATAACGCTTTATTTTCTCGAAAAAAATGTTGGCTTCTTTTATTGTAAAATTTGAATTACGTTACCTTTGGCTACATCTGTAGCGATTCTTGCAGTTTTGTTTGTTCAGAGTGCCATATTTTGAGCAATGAACACGGAATCAGGTGGAAAGGCTGGGGAAAACCAATAGGGCAACTTTATTTCGATAAACAAAAACGCCATTAGCGTGAAACAAGCTCGTAAGCTGTAACATTGAGCATTTTAGACATGTGATTTTCAGGGCGAAATATAACGCATATAATTTAATGTTGGTGCCAAAAATTTAGCTTTATTATAAAAGTAAGGGTTTGATGTTTTAAAAATGATTTCGGGCAAGTGACCGCCGCGGCTGGCTTGAATAAATTTCAGCCGGGGGCCCAACTTTCGAACATTTTTTGCAGCAATTGGGACCGTATGTCTGAAATAACGTGCCAATTATTCTCATCCAAGGCGTCAATTGTCTCGGTCTTATCTGCATAGACAAGCGACTTTAAATAATTTCACAAAAAATAGTCCAGCGGTGTTAAATCGCACGATCTTGGAGGCCACGCCACAGGCCCACGACACGAGATAATGCGCTCACCAAAAGTTTCCTTCAATAAATTTATTATTTCGTTGGCTGTATGGCATGTAGCGCCATCTTGTTGGAACCAATGGTCATCCACATCATCATCCTCCAATTCAGGCACGAAAAAGTTATTAGTCATGGCCCTATTGCATTCCCCATTTACTGTAACATTATGGCCGGCCTGATTTTTGAAGAAATATGGACCAATGATTCCCCATGCCCATAGAGCAAAACCAACAGTGACTTTTTGAGGATGTAAAAAAACCACAACGTGGATCATTGCAGAATATTTTAATCCCCTAAATACATTTCTAATTAATTTTCAGTGTATTAATGCATTGAATTGAAAGTAATTTAACAAAGGAGGCGCTTGTTTTACCCTCGTTCACCCCCAGACCCATTCGCCTCGCTTCTTTATCTAGCTAGAAAAAGACCAAACCAACGGCGCCGTTCTTGAATTATCTTTTCAAACATTATGCTAAAGAAGTTGAACGTGTGATATCAAACGAGGATCCGCGATAGTTGTAAGATCAGAGTACATTTTAATCGAGTGGCTCAGCGCTCGCGGCTTTGTTGCTCGGTAGCCGCGTTATTGCGTTATTGAACTTCATGGAAGTCGGGTGACGTGATGTCGATCCGTCATCAGTGATTTGTTTTTGATTGTTTGGGATCTTAATCATCCACGGCGAAGCTTCGCTATCACCATTTAGTATCAATCGTATTCTGCAAACAGGAATAGTTTCTATATGGATGGGCGTTACATTACATTCAGTTTCATATACAGAACTAAAATCATTTGATTATTGCAGTTGTGATTTTCTCAATTCGATTTTCTTAATGCCATTAATGTAAATAAATTCTTCAGACTTGAATCAAACGTGACACGATCCGAGTTTTGTTACACGTTTTGTAACCTGACAAAAAACTTTCATCAATTCTGCTCAACCCAAACGAGCGTATCAAGTCTTATCACATACTCCGAGCCTGTAAGCACAACTAGCCGTCACAATTAGTACATTCTATCCCCCAGGACCAGGTTCTCCCTCGACGGCTTGATGCCATCCTCAATGTCGATATTCGGCATCAAAAAATATTTATCAAGAGGGGTTTGGAAAGTATTTTTGATTGTAACAGTACATGCAGGCGAATGTTTTATATTTTTCGGCAAGACTCGAAAATTTAGGTATCTTCATTAATTCAATATATTATTGTAACTATCTCTGAAATCCTATTGGAAATAAAAGGCATTATGCAATTCCGATATAAATATAAATATCAAATTCGTTCCTAACATTCACCCGAAATTCTATCTCTATAGTATGTATGTATATGTAGCTATATAATTTTCACTAAAATCTAATAATGTCCAACTCTAACTTGTCTCTCATGTCACAGCGTAACACCATCAATCCAATGAATTGCCATTCGTTGAGCTTCAATACGTTGAGTTGAGTGGAAACGTGCTCAATTGAGTGGGTTCGTTTCGGGTTAAGTTGCTAAACATTGAGCAACAATGACTGAAGGCATGAATGATATGAAGCATCACGTCGCATTGTTTGTATTTGTAGAAGTATGTTAAATGTGATTTATTTAGTAGCCAGGCAGTCAGCCAGCCAACAGCCAACCAGCCAACCAGCCATCCAGCCATCCAGCAGCAGCTTGACGAATTCACATTGACTCGTAGCATTCTGTATGCGAGCCACACGAAAAGCTCTTGCAGCTTTCGAAATTCAATGCGCTATGATCCATTATCCTTAAGATTGCCTATTATTTTCAGGAGTGCTTTAGTGGAAATTTGCGCACTTGCCTTAATCGGCACGCACAGTGAAGCCAGACGTTTGCAAAATGCACGCTCACAACTTCCCATCACCAACTCTGCTAAGAACGCTGCTGCAACAGAATCATCGGTTTATATACAAGTGTGTGTGTGTGTGTAGTATTTGAATTGCAGGTCATTTAATGCTTTCTAATACTCGGGCTTTGCTTAGTCTCACTTAGCCGGTTGCCAGTTTCCAGTTGCCAGTTGCCAGTTGCCAGCTGCTACTGAGAGGCAACAACAGCAATTCATTAAGTAACTAGGTATGTATGGATATTTATGTGGAAGGAACAATAAGCCAACACTTAGATTTTGGCATTCAATTGGGCGCATTGAATGACAAAGCTCACACACACGCACACATACGCCAATACATTCTCATATATCAAACGCGTCCTTCAACATCCTCACTTCTCAAATATTTATACTATATACTTATAAACTCCGGCATCAACTACTTCCTCACTTTTTCCATACGCTTCTTTCTAGTCTAGTTGTTGCTGCCTCGCAAGCGCTAAGCAAATTGAATTCAAAAGAAGGCTGACAGTCAAGCCAACAGGCAGGCAGCAGTCAGGCATCAGGAAGGAAGGAAGGAAGTCAGGAAGGATATGGGTGGCAGGCAGCAGCGATACAATCGTTTTGAGTACAACACTCATGAAAGTGTAAAGTGGATAGTAGAGCGGGATGGTGTGGTGACGCTAGTGCAGAACCCAAAGTGGCAGAAAAAGAGGAAAGTGTAGCCACGACAAGGACGATGAGTACGATGAGTAGGAATTCGGCATCAATTGCGAGGCGGCGACAACGGCAGCTTTGGCTCAACCAAAATACTTGAATTCTTATAGTTGCCCGTCTAAAGTGTGTATTTGTTGTGGTGGCGTATCCTTGCAAATGTTTATAAATATATTTACATATGTATATTGCAGAAGTTCTAAGTATTTTCTAGCTAAAGTTGCTTATCGCTGTTTTGTTTGTTTGTAAATTTGTAGTACGATTGCTGGCAAATTTGCGCAATGCACGAATTGAAATATGTAGTGATTCGCTAGCAGCACGGTTGCATTGGCACACCTATGTATACATGCAAGCATACACACATACATACATATGCACATATGCACATGCATGCTGGTGTAGAGAACGATCGAGCGTAGTCTACTGTCGATAGTTACAACGATTTTGATTATCAAACTAATTACTTTACTCACACACAAGGAATACTCTAGGAAAGAAAAATGACTTGTTTTAATTAATCTTAAATTCTTAGGTATATGACAACCTTATTCAAAATTACATCTAGAATAAAGCTTCTTACACGTCTATTCTGCACGTCACCGGAAATTTTGTAACCGGCAAATTTTATTACCGAAAAATGTTACCACTTCTTATAACCGGCATTCTTGCACACTGGTAACGCTGGCACCAGTGTAAAACTCACCATACGATGTTTGCTTTGGTGTGGTGTGAATTTGAACACAAATTTTACAAGCGAATCACAATGGAGATGAATAAGTGAGTGATTTACTAAAGTAAATTTAATAAATTATTATAATATAATTAATTTTTAATTGCAGAAAATACGCAAGGACAACCCAGCAGCAATTACGCTGGTATGTAGCCTTCGTAAAGGACCGTCCGGTGTTGCTCCAAGGCAAGAACACGGGTGGTGGAAGGAGTCTCGTTCCGGAGCTCACCGACTTTGAGCAGCATGCTCTTGAAGTATTTGGGATGTCCGCTATTGAGGGGCACTCAAATATAGTTCTTGGGTTTCCGGTAAGCAAAAATGAAACACGTACATACATGCATTCATGTACGAATATTTATTTTAACATTTTTCTTCATAAAGGCTGAAAACGAGGAAAATAATTCATCGCCAATTTTAGAGGTCGTGCCTGCTGATTTCATAGCGTTATCTCCTACGTCGCTGGATGACATTATTGAGGTGTCTGCAGATATAAGCCCTTCCCATTTTGCAACAAACATTGAAGCGCCCAGTCCTTCCACTCCTGTGGCTCCCTTATCTCGCTCCCGAAAGAATCATTTTCGCACCGAAGTTTTTAAAATGATAGAGAATGATAGAAAGGAGCGTAGGGAGGAGCAGTCGAAACTGGCCGAATCATTGAACAATTTGGGGAAGGGACTTTCTGCTTTGGCTGGTGCGGTTCATGAACTTGTAGAACTGCAGAAGCACCAACCAAATTAAACAATGTACAATTTCTTTCGCCATTATGTTTTTAATATTGAAAACTCGTATTCCAACCGGTTTAATAAAAAAAATCAACGTTTAATACTTCACTACTCTTTAATTTATTACAAAAATGTAAATAAACGTCAGCTTTTTTTCTAGTAGTTACCACCTAGTGCTGTGGTAATAAAATTTTCCGGTAATAAGAACGTGCAGAATACCAAAAGGGTTTAAAAGTTGCCGGAGGTTTTTATTACCGGTAATAAAATAGGTGCAACATAGACCTGTTACAATTTATTTTTGTTAGATACCAATTTTTTTTAAATTAAGTTTTTAACAAATGGCAACCCTATTCGTTAGTATACTTTTATTAGCGAGTTCATTTAATACCAAATTTGTATCTATTAGTAATACTAGAAGACGCCGGCAGGCGTTGTCCTGCCTATATTCGTTTATAAATAGACCCTTTTGAAAATATAGGTATGCACGTTGGCCTCGTCGAGGCAAACAATTTGACACTCAAATTTTAATATTTTTTTATCCTTAATTAAATTTGACTTTTTAAAAGGTGGTAGCCCTCTACAAAGATGCCAACTTTCCTTAAAATATAGATAAGCCTTCTTCTTAGTGAATCGAACAGTGTGGCACCCATTTTTATATTTCACACAGGTTAGGTTAGCACGACTGCAACCGTGCAAGATTACGGATGCACGCGTAGGCTAACAACGCCCGTTGTGTTAAGGCTGAAAGGAATCTTAGAAGGTGAACTACCCGGCGCTTTACATAGTGCAGAAAATCCGGAATGCTCGTCGAGTTCAGGGCGGCCAAATAGTCTAGAAAGTACCAATTTAAGAATTGGTTCGGGTATTGGGCAGGGCGGGGCAGTGGTAGAGATAGCGTTTGATGCTCTCCACTTCCTGTTCGGCCCTGCAACTTCGACAGAAATCGCTGGTTAGGCATTCCAATATCTTTCCGTGTATTCCCATGAGACACTGCCCGGCTATTATCCCGACCATTAGTCTGAGAGAAGGGCAATCAAACCGATGAGAGCTATGGATCGCTTTTCGTCAACCTTTGAACAAACTTGTCTGGTAATCTCTCGGATTATTAGGTTCCATGGCCCATCTAGTATTCACCTCGTCGATGAGTTTTGTCATCAAACTGTGTTCGCAGGAAGTTGGATGCATGTCGGCGTCGACGGCAGAATTTACAACAGATGCAATTCCTTTCCCTAACAGCACGTTTCCAGTGCAGTTACTGGGAATGCCACTAAGCCCAGAAAGTCATGCAACTATCACCGAACATTAGACGCGACCAGATTGAGAGAACTTTTGGATTCTATTGCAACACTGGGCGTTGTTTCGTGAGAATTTGGAGATTTAACAGCACGTTGGCTGTCAAAGCATACAGTGAGGAGCGGACATGGTCAGACAGACAGCAGCAATCATTATAGCTTTATCTCGTTAAATCTGGCAGCACTGCATCCGGACTGAAATTTGCATATATATATATATACTATACATATGTATATGTATATGACACAGATATTTTTTTAAAAATAATTTTATCATTTTTATCGTACAAACAATCTAATATTTTTATGCTATTATTTCATTAAAAATTACTACGACAGTAATTTTGACATTGTAGGAAAGATCAATTTTGGTTTGCTCGTTCCATAAAAGAAACAATGCGTAAAAAAACATGCATTTTCCAATTAGAACAAAATCAGACATTCGTGAAAAAATTATCAATTCGAAAAAAGGCGCATCCATCATAAAAACATGCTTATTATGACAAGCACCCGAACGTCTAGCATGAGAATACAAAATTTCACAACTTTTCATTAAGTAGTTTAAGCGTGATGATCGCACGACAGGACAGATTTTCATTTTTATATATATATATAAGAAGAAGAAGAAGAAGATTGCTTCTAATTTCTCGCAAAAAGCACTTTGGAAAAACTAGTCATGAGTGAAAAATTGCAAATGAGTGAAATGTTAGGATTGAGTAGAAAATTAGGAATAACTGATGGATTGAGTAATGAATCAAACATGTGTGGAAAATGATTGATTAGCGTAAAAATAGTAATACAGTGTAGTCTGGCTGGAGTGAACCCCGATGATACGAACAACCCGGTAGAGTGAACAACAAAACTTTTATATTCACTAAGTTCGCTATAGGAACAATTCTGAGTCTCAATAGAATGAACACATCGTACGTAACACGAATTTCTTCCAATTTCAAACTCTCACGATAAAGTTAACAATAGAAAGGTTAATCTCCGAATTTTGAAAATCAGGTGTGTTAGTGGTGGTGATGCTAGATGTGCGCAGACATTTAAACGTTTCGAAATAAATTTCCCCGTGAGTAGAGATAGGTTAAAGTAAAAGGCTAAGAAATTTCATGCCGAAATTAATGAAAAGGAAGCGGTTTCACAATGCCAGTTGTGGATGGTTAACCGCTAATTGTCTGCAGATAACCCGGTTATAGAACCATTTAAAACAAAAGTTTAGTAATATGATTCCTGAGCTACAACTTTATAATAGCCAAATTTATAACCCGGATGGCCTATATTGGCCTATTTTGGAGAATGCTGCCCGAAAAAAAAAACGAAAACAGCAGATAAATACTCATATTAGACAACATGCCATTATAGATATCGTTTTGCGCTCTTATTTTTTAATTAAAAATACAAACGAATTATTATTGAATGCAAAGTAGGTATTGGGTGAAAAATGTTTAATAAATGATCACATAGTACTTTTTACAGAATTCGTAAGCGAGTGAAAAATTGTTAATGAGTGAAAATAAAATCCTCAGAGTAAAATATTTTTTGATAAGTGTGCAATAAATAAAATTTAAATGAAAAATTATTATGGAAAGAGAAGTTAGGATTAAGTAAACAATTTGTAATGAATGAAAAGTTAGCACTTAATATAAAATTCGTAATGAGTGATAAAGTCATAATGAGTGAATTATTGGTATTGAGTGGAATATTATTGTTTAGTGTAAAGTAAAATAAATAAAATATAAACAAAAAAAAAAAAGTATTATAATATTAAAAGGAAATATGATCGTGAGTGAAAAATTTATATTGAGTGGAAAATTATGGATTAGTGTAAACAAAAAATTATTATTGATTGCAAACTTATTATTGTGTGAAAAGTGATATGAAGTGAAAAATTTGTATTGAGTGGAAAATTATTGATTGATTTAATATAGATAAAACTTAAAAAAAATTTGAATTGAGTGAAAAGTTAGTACTGAGTTGCAAAATTTTTAATGAATGAATGAATACGGATGAGCACTTAAAATGAAAATCGTAGCGAGTGAAAAATTGGTAATGAGTGAAAGACAATACAGAGCGAAAATTCGATAGTGAGTGGAAAATTGGTATTGAGTGGAAAATGATAGATGAATCCAAACAAAAACTTATTATTACGTGAAAACTCAGTATTGAGTAAAAATTGATAATGAGTGAAAAATTGATATTGAGTGGAAAATTAATGATTAGAATTGAGTGAAAAATTTGTAATGAATAAGAACTTAGCACTAAGATAAAATCAAGTACAAATTTTAACGAGTGAAAAATTGGTAATGAGTGAAAAGATAATATAGAGTGAAAATTTTGTCATTGAGTGAAATATTGGTATTGAGTAAGCATTTTTTGTTTAATGTAAATGAGAAATATTACTGAATGCATACTAATTATTGAGTAGAAATTCATAACGAGTAAAAAATTGATATTGAGTGGAAGTTATTTGTGTAAAATAAATAAAATGTAAACGAAAAACTTTTATTGAGTGAATAGTTAGTATTGAGTGGAAAAATGTTAGTGAATAAAAATTGCCAATTCATTGAAATTAGTATCTACTAAAAAATTAGTGTTGATAAGAATATTAGCAAAGTACTAATGAGTAAATAATTTGTATTGAGGGAAAAGTTAGTAAAGAATAAAACTTAAGTAATAACTGAAAAATAAACAATATTAGTAAGAGACTAGTGATGAGTAAAATATTTTATATGTGTGAAAATTTAGTAACGGCTGTTAAATTTGTAATTAATGCATAAATGATTTCTATCCCATTTTTATTCGACTGCTTCTATCAGTATGTATTTATATGGAACCACATGCATTACATAATGTACATACATGCACATATACATATGTAATTACAGTACAAATATATTAGCTCAAAAAATGAAGACGAAAAGTGAAAAGGAAATTCGCTAAAACATAGCCATCACTTTGCACTGAATGCACAAAACTAACATAGTGAAGCACACAAAAAAAAAACAAAAAAAAAATAGCAAACAAGAAGTACGAAAGCGAAAACGTTATAATGAAGCCACTCAGTTTACCAACATGCAGCCCAACAGCCTTTTAAACTATCCACTATTGAAGAAAACTCTCCAGCTACACAGCTCCTCAGAAAAAACAAAAGCGTTCATCCTCATATATTTATTATACATACGAATATGCACTTACTAGTCCTTCTAGACTGTTGCTTTCGTTTGCCTTTCTACATGGACAGATTGCTTCAATTTCGCCACTGAAAATGCGGTATATTTAAAAAGAAAATATAGCTGTGGGAAAATTTTAAAATTTCAAGCTCGATAGTCTCGAGTGAGCCAACGCCACAATATAAACTACATTCCCACACATACATACATACATACATACATATATTACATATGATTGCTCACACCGACGGTTAACAGGCTAGGCACCGACAGTTGGCGGCAGTTGGTGGCCGGTAGGCAGGCAGGAAGTGATTGGTTTGTTTGAATTTTTGTCCGATTGAATATTTAACTTAGCTTTTGCATATGCTTCGAGTATTTGAAGTATTTAAGCGTAAAATGTTTACATATTCGGCTTTAAATGGCCAGTGTTGTAAGGGCTTAGGGGGATTATTAGTGGTTGGGTAAAAATGTGTGAGCGGATTATTTAACAGCAAAAAGATTAAGACTTCAGGTACATTGGAGTATGAGCTTCATCGATAAGCTGATCATACAATATTAACTGCACCGAATGCTTGAATAAGATTTTTAAAAATCACATACCGTTGATCAGTTTATCAGTTTATAAAATAAATGGCTTATAAGACTATTAAGAGGTAAAGACATGCTATATTCCAAATGATGAAGAAAACCCACCGTACAGGGCATTTATTTTCGCAAGCGGTTTTAAATTGAATTATGAATCAATGTAGATACAAACATAGCTATTTAATCTTCTAATAGTGTTAATTTTTTTTACTTTGGCCCACCTTGCAATTCCGTTGGCTAACTTCTTATAAACGTTGCTACCACTATTCCTATGAGCCATCGCAGAAACTCAATACGAGTTTTGCCAACCATTTTTTGAGACCATGTCCTACCTAAACAAAACATTCCAGTGTGATTTCCGGGAGGATAGTTACTCAATTGGCGATGAAACCAACAAAGCTATTTTCGCTAAACTCAAACCATATTCTCCAGCCATTTCTTCTTGCTACTAGTTAACTGTCGTCGTTTTGGATATACAAAGTGGTGCCAAGACCTTTTCCATTTTATCTTTTCATTCTAGGACTGCCTTTTTCTCTGCCACTACCATCGTCGAATACTCGAGGATTTTGTTCCATATGTACGCATTGAATTTTAACTCGCTGGACTATGCCCATGTCGCGGTAGAGTCATAAAGCTCATCGTTCCATCGCCATCGTTTATCAGTCCATCTTAGCGAGCGAAGAACTCCACTTGGCACTACGAACGGCGTTTTAAAACCACGTACTCGTCATCTAACCAAATAGAAAAAATAATGAAGAAGATAAGAGAAAAGATAAGAGACCACTCGCATTGCCTGGATCTACCAGCCCGTGGAGTTTAAGAGACTAAACAAATCAAAATAAGCCATGTTACTTAACTCTTTCAGGCTTCCAAATGGGATTTGCCCAGAACTCCCATTCTAGTTCTGCGAAGCCCTTAAAATCTGCAGAGGAGATGTTCCATCACTTCTTACGCACTTGGTAAGTTGCAGCTGCAGCAGTAGGCATTGTGTTCCAATCTCATTCGGAAAGCATGAGTACCAAGTGCCGAATGACCCATGAGAACAGCGGTTAGCGTTGAGACGTCCGTCCGATTCATTTTAATGAGAGTAGAAGATCTTTTGGCATTGAAAGCGGGCCACAAGCTCTTGCATACCTTGTACGATTGTAAGTTCTTCCACTTACAATTAGCCTTGCCATCCAGTGTTAGGAGATGAGGCTCAGTGGCACGATAACCTCTACGCCCTCTGAGGTTTCTAGGGCGGAACCGTTCCGATCCAATTCGTCGTCCTTTTCGTTATCGTGAATGTCCCGGCAATCCTATCAGGGAAATTTTGTGCCGACAAGAAAAGTTCGATGACACGATTCCGATGCTGAGAGCCCAGATCGCTGGATGGCTATCTGAAAAAATAGCAATACTAGACCCTCGTCGCTCTGGCGCCAAAAGAGTTCTATAAGCCTCTCATATGTCAAAAATCTCTGTCTGAAAATCATTCGCAGAATAGACCCAGATACGCCTCTATTTCAGAGTTCACTGAATAGATTTCCGCACCTAAAAGACTGTGGCTTTACTGCTCGTTTGCCTTCTCAGCCCAAAGTAAGATTTTTTGGCAAGAGAGATTCTCCGTTGGATGTCAAGGCTGGTTCCCAGATAAACAAAATTTCAAAATTGAAATTATCAGTAGTGATACAGGAGCTGCTTCGTTTTGCTGCGTTCACCTCTACGCCCCTTCACTTCACTTCTTTATTCAGTTTAGGGAAGGCAGAACTTAAGGGGGGGGGTTTGGTGTTATGGAGGCCGATAATATCGACGCCATCACCTGTTTAATTCTGCTGCTTACTTTGAAACTGTCTGAAACTTCGTTTGTTATTAAACAGCTCGCAGAAATCCGTCCCAATTCGGAGAGAGATGGCAGTCTTACTCAACGTCATTTTACATAGTCGTATTATTCGTGATGTCGAAAGCGGATTCAAAGTCGACAAGGAGACGGTGCGTGTCGATTGTCTTCTCTCGGATCATTGAATGCCTGGTTGATGGCAGACTTGCCAGATCCAAAGCCTTATCGTTGACGGTTGGCTTCAGTATTTTCCAGAGTACGCACGACAGAACCTTACATGCTATATTGAGAAGGCTTATCTCGGGTAGTTGGCGGATATTGTAGGGTCGTACACTTTACCAGCTCCTCGTCGTCGAATCCGAACAGCTCAGCTGGCAGCCCAACAGCATCCACTGATGTTCCTTGTTGTTCCTTGGTGGCATCACTGTCATTCGAGTTTCGTCAAAGTTGGGTAATTTCGTTCCGTCTTCATTGATTGGATATTCTTGTGCGTAATCACCTGTGTTTTCCATGCCACCACCATCAAGCAGCGTAGAGAAGTGCTCCATCAATAGTTCAAGTATATGCACTCTTGATATCGGCCATTAGGCTGCCTTGCAGCGGGCGAATAAATCCATATAAATAATAAAAGTATAGTACAAATTGTGTATAATTTTCAAAAACAGGTTCAGGCAATTAACTATCGATCTTTGGCGTACCAAGTTTCGGCAGCTTGATCTAGCGGTTAGACTAGCCAAATAGATGTCAAGGCTCTCTCTCTCTGCCATTTTTGATATTCCGATAGGAGATGAGCCCTGCCCTTGTGGAAAAAGCTAACCCCCAGATGTCAGCTGACCTGACTGAGGTGCTCAACTTGACCTGGCCAAAATCTCCATAGGAACACTCTCAGCGTAGATGTTTGATAGAAAATGGTGTACAATGATTTAGAAAAAACCCCAAAAATATTTGTTTAGCAATCCCCATTTATCCTGTTGCAAATATTTGCGTATAGAAACATTTTAAACATGAACCAATCAATATGAGAGTTTTGCCAACGACATAAAAAATTACATGAGTAGCATGTACATTAGGGTGCATTAATTTCATACAAAAAAAATTCGGTACTGTTTTCCCTTAGCAATTATATTTATAGAGTGTAAAATAATAACTGTCACACCTATTTTTTTAATAACACAAACCGTTTTACTTCGATTATTTAATTGAATTGCTATCATTTATAAACGCACATATTATTCGTGTTAAATTTTATACATGAATTTCAATCCGTTTTGACGTTTTGAAAAATTTTCGTAGGCGGCATGGACGACTTCGTTTGGCATTTCATTCCATATTTTTATCAAATGAGTTTTGAAACTACTCAAGGTCATGTTTTTGAAGTTTCCAAGTTTGCTGAGCATGCAGCCCCAAATGTAACAATCCAGTGGAGTTAAATCTGGAAAATACGGATATGAAACTGGGCAAATTTTCTCCACACCAATTTAGAACAGTTTCCGCTTTGTGTGGAGGTGTAGAATATTTACCCAAAAAATATTGTACATTGATTTTGACGCTTTTATCGATTAAAAAAGTAGAATTTTGCCCCTTTCGCAAACCGCACCCCATACCGGTGACAGGTAACAAGATCAACGGAAATAACGTCAATTGACACTATTTCCCATAGCTTTGCGAAATAAAATCAATTGACGTTATTACCTTTTCAAAAGAGAAATAAAATTCGTTGACTTTATTGCTCTTTCAAACATTTAAGTATAACATTATAGCTATAGTACTTGTGAGCGTTTGGAGAATTTTCAAGCCATAAGAGTAAATCTGATATTTTTTTGTAGTGAGTTTTTGTGAACGGTATCCATCGTATTAGTTGAAAGAGTTGCGACTCGTTGATTCCATTAACGAAAGCAAAAACACAAACTATTAATTGCGCCTTATAACTTTTTTTTCCAAAAAAAGAATCAATTATAAATCCAGGAACATGAGAAAAGTTTATAGTTTCGCTTTTATTTAGTAAGATCTTCCTTGCGTTTATACGATTACTCTCTATTTGTTTAAATTTTTCCATATTCATTTTTATGCAGAATACGCAGAACTGTTTTTAATAATCACTCTATTAAGATTGAATTGTCAAAGATTTTTCCTTTTACGAAAGGTTAAAATCACTAATAGTGCACATTTCGTAAAAGGAGAAACCCTAATTTTGTAAATTATAAAATAATAGAAGGGAATTTTTCCTTTTACGAAAGGTTAAAATCACAGTGTGCTGATTAATTGCACTGAGGATTTGGCAATCACCTTTTTGATCAATGGAAGCACTTACGGGGCAAGATTTATTGTACCATTGATATCTCACGTAAGACATTAAAACATTTTTTTTCTTGAACAGCTGCATATTGCCATTAATTAATAATAGTTTTGAGTTTTCCGAAGCCCTTCCACAAACGAGTATTGCAAAGACATTTTGCACTTGTATTATTATTTTATTTAACTTCACAGGTTATCGCACTTCACTAATTGCACTAACCAACTGACAATTAGTATATATTTTTTACTTACGGTACTCATTAACAAACGGTTCTCATAGCGGATTTACGGAACAAATCAGCAACTATTTCTTTGAATCGACATATTTTAAGCACTATTGACGATATTTCCTTTTGAATTAAGAAATAACATCATTTACTTTATTTCAGAATTTATGTTGAACTTATTTCTTTTTTGAAAAGGTAATAACGTCAATTGATTTTATTTCGCAAAGCTAAGGGAAATAGTGTCAATTGACGCTATTTCCGTTGATCTTGTTACCTGTCGCCCCCATACCATCACGGATGAAAAATTTTGGAACCGCTCTACACATTTCCGTGCTTTAGGAATGTCGGATATTGTAGCTGCATATACTCGATCATTTTTAAGGTTATGGTTATCCCTTCATGGGCAGCCTTTATGGTATTTTAAGTTCTGACCGATCGCTTTCTTTCTGTTTTTTCTGTTCTGCCCGCCGAACAAATCTTTTATTCGCCTTATGTCTTTTTAGGGACTTAACAATTTCTTATGTTTTTTTGCCTTGTAAATGAAGTTCTAAAACACAGCTCATGATTTACATCCATTTGGCACAAAAATTAAATCAAATAAAATGCCAAATAATTACTAGCTAAAAGTAGGCAATTAGTAGGCGATGTAATGCGATAAACTTCCGCAAAAATATTTCCAAGAAATGTAAAGATTGGTTTAAACATTTTTATGTAGACCTTTTCCTCTTAAACTGTTTTTTTTTAAATATTTTTAAGACTATTTGTATTTACAAAAAACGATTTTCGGAGTTGTTTTCAAATCGGTCCAGCTCAAGTAAATCTTAATATTTTTCTAACATATTTTGGCTAAAGAGTCACCCTAATGTGCATATGTACAGGGTGCCCCATCTGTTTCTGCAGTTTGTAAACATTGAATAACTTCGCCATTTATCAACCGACTTACTTTCTCAGATATGTTTTGGAAACTTCAAACTAATACAATTTTAATCATAGACCACTTCACAGCAAAAAACGCGCCGAGTTAATGGCCGAAACCATACCGGACTTTTGAATGCAAGTTTTAATGACCGACGAGGCGCATTTCACCCTCTCTTGCGGTGTTAATAAACAAAACTGCCGCTTTTTGGGGGGCAGAAAATCCTCATGAAGTTCGTGAAACTAAATTACTTATTCAAAAAGTGGCTGTTTGGATCGGGGTGAGTGTGAAAACCATCTTTGGGCAATTCAAGGCTGTTGGTCTATTCAAGGAAGGCGAAACAGTCGATGGGAAACGATATCGGTGGATTTTGGCACATTTTGTGTAACCGAAAATGCGTGTTAAATGTTTGGCTGACTTCTGGTTTCAACAAGACGGCGCGCCATGGCACACAGCAACCCAAAAAATGGGGTTTTTCCAACGAAAATTCCCTAGATGTGTGATATCGCAAAGAGGCGATATTCACTCGTTACCAATATCACCCTCTAGGCTTCTTTTTGTTGGGTTATTTATAGTACTAGTTTTTGTGTTGCAGTGGATGGGTCGATGTGTTGTGTATTATCGTGTCTGTGGCCGTTGGTTTTTCCAAAAACCTTTCCTAAGATCTTGTCTATCGTGATTGTCAGATCCAGATAGTTTGTTCTTCCCTCGTTTTCTCTTTTCATCGTAAATTTTATGTTTTAATGTTGTTTGTTGAGGTAATCTAGGGTTTCTTCTTCGTTGTTGTTGGTTACTACGCAGATAATAGCACCACCATGTCTCGCGTAGAATGTCACACCAAATTTTTTTTTAGTTTCTCAATATATTGCCCTTCTAAGGTTTGCATGAACACCTCCATGAGGATGGCCGAGATTGGGTTTCCCATCCCCAGTCTGTCCGCTTACGTCAGCCTTATCTTATATTAAATTGAAAGCAGTTTTGACGTAGCGTTGTTTTTGGAATATTTGTGATCTGTGTATATTTTTGGTGTTTTCCAGATGTGTTTTGTGCACCATGCCTACTGTCTCTGTTAGAGGTAAGGACGGATATAAGTCCTCTATGCCAAACAATACCATTTTGCTGGCTTTCGTGCATTTTTCTTACTTCAGTTGCCGTTGAGTCCATTGTGTTCGCTATTATATGGTCATTGCGCAGCTCTAAATTATCTTAGAGAATCGTCCTTATATATTTTGATAAATTTTAAGTAGTTGCCGATTTGTAGTTCACATTGGAACATCCGGCGTGTGTTTCATTGGTTGGGCTATCAGTGGTGGAGCTGCCTGGTTCATCTGAGTTTATTATGGCGGTTGCGTCTTTTATGGATTTTTTGCTCTCAGTTTGGCATTCGTAGGCATTCTCCCTTTTATTTCCTCAATAATTTTTTCGGCATTTTCTGCATGCTCTCTTTTTTCATTGAGTACTGTTGTATTGCTTTTATCCACTTTCGTCACAATTACACTGTTGTTTTTAAGTTTTTGCTTTAAATTGTTTATGGCGCTTCTTTCCTTCTTGTCTATTTTATTTTTATCGTTTTTTTTTGCTTCCCCAAAATGTCTCTGCATATATGTCTCACGTGCCCTTGATTCTCGCTTCGTTTTAGCGATATTGCAACCCGCGGGTCTATAATGGCCTGTTTTGTTCTCTGATTAGAACCACCGCAGACACAACCGGAATATAACCCAAAATTTGTATAATATATGCGCGCATATAGAGTGTACGGGTACCTACAATGGGCGGCCATAACGCAAACCCTTACTACTAAAAAACATTATATAATTATGTAACAGCAAACGTTAACTGGGCAGAACGAAACATGACACTGAATATGGTACAGCGCCGAAACCGGTTTGTCTACCAACCAAAATTGACAAGGGATGACGGAAAATCGTTCCAATATAAGTACATCATCTTTTCACCCAGTCGGAAAAACAGAAGATCAAAAAGAAACAGTTATTCACTTTACTCATACCGGGAGAAGTAATGGAGCACCCTGTAAATATTCCAAATATGTTTATAAAAGTTCAGTTGTGAATTGTTGCATCGAGTGGTGTATTTACAGCATTTGAAGTTGAAGTACGGTAACACGCCACTGAAGCCTACTTGAGGGCTTGATTCGAGCAGCACGAGTGTTCCCAGTAGCACTTGGCATAGAAAATAAAATCGGTAAGCAACAAATCAGCCAGTCAAATAACCAACTAGCAGGCGATTCATTCATTTAAAGTTTCATAGCGCAGCACAGCACAGCACACACAGAGAAATACTCGTATGGAAAAAAAAAATTACAACTGACTATGACTCGCTCGCCCGCTCGCTCACTCACGCGAGTATTCCATTCGTTCGTTCATTCTATGTATCAGTTAATCATTCAAATAAAAAAATACAACTTTGTTTGTTTGATTCACACCTGTTGGTGTTGAGTTGGTTGTTTGTTGCAAAAGAGCATACAAAGTGAGCAAAACAAAAATTGGTAATAACACAAAAAAAAATGTTAAGTTCTTAAAATCATTTTCAAAATTCAACAAAACAACTTGTATCCAGTTAACGACAACAAAATAAACAAAACGAAATAAATACTATAAAGATTATTTCTGTAAAATATGTGTATATGTATGTACATTTGTAGGTATGTAAATATTCGGACAGTATTTATTTATTTTTTGTTGTCAATCGCTGATACAAAACGCTGCCGCCGTCCGCTTAAAGTTTGAAGCAACCGCTTCTGGCCAATTAAAGCGTCTAGCGGCGGCTACGCTGCCGCCACATTTGAATACATATATAGCGGTTGTGTGGGCTCATTATTTTATTGACTTATTCGCGCGCGCCACAGCGATATGTAAATTTTAGCGTAATGCAAAAGCTGACAGTGGTGGTGACACACCGTGCGGGCTCTCTACCAACGTACGAGTGACAGGTCTGGTTTTGAATACAACCATGTGATTTTCTACATATGTACATACATATGTATGTATGTATGCGTGTGTATGTGTGTGTATGTGGCGAAACTTATTGGTGTTGTAAATGTGCGCAATTAAAACACCCACAAATCCTGTCGCGGCGACCGCAAAAATCACGGCAACTGCGAGCGGAAGCGCCGTCCAGCAGCACAGCAGCGTCATCTGTGGCTGCGGCTGCGGCTGCGACGGCTAACCGCGTGTGCCACATACATGCAAGACAAGTTGAGTTGAGTGCTGAGTTCAATTGAGTTGAGCGCTGAGAGTTATCTGCATTCGGAATGGCAAGTAGTGACATGAGTGATTTTTCTATTAAAGTTTCTTATGAAACTTTTGCCATTTGTGGTCTTTTCCTATGAGAGTGTCATAATAGATATGCGCATTCAAATACATACATATATAAAACAAACTTGTATACTCAAGTACATATATGGTCACAAAAATAGGTACCTACGTGCTAATACTATTACTGGAAAAACAGCTTTATTTCCGTACATACCTAGATATTTAGTTTATTAATTGTTCCACTTTGCATCTATTAATAACTTTGACACATAAAGGTTTAAAGGTACATCTATTCTAAAATAATGTGAGCTACTATTATATTGTAATATTTTTATTTTGTAAGGTAGGCGAGTGGCGGAGCTAGCAGTGAACTGAGCAAGCTATTACATATTTAGTGCTTTGATTTTTACTAAAAAATAAACAACAAGTAAGAAAGAGTGTAAGTTCAGGTGCAACCGAACTTTAAATAAATATCACTTGTTCTATGCAATCAAAAAAGTTAATCTTATATATGTAAGTATAAAAAAATGAATATGAGTCCTTTACAGGTGTACAAAGTGCTCAAACGATTTTTATGAAATTTCTACAATAGGTGGATGTGATCTTCAGGCCCAACATAAAATTATTTGCTAGATTTTAATTCGTCTTTTATCCGCAACTATTCGGTGCAGATGAATAATATTTGAGTATATAAAGGGTTTTTCAATAGGAATGCTGCAAAAGCTTTTCTTATGTAAATAAAACAAAAACGGTTTGGGATATGAATTAAATTCTTTATTCCTGTGAAAGTACATTCGATGCCATTATGTATGGAACTCGATTTCTTTTGCATGGGCACCACGGGCACGCTTGCAGAAGTGCAGACGCTGAAACCAATTTTCGACGGTTTTCAAGCATAAATCGGCCGAAACTGCTGCAATTTCACGTTCGATATTCGTACGAAGTTCATCAATCGGAGGCTGGCTTGTTGGCATAGACCATAGACTTGACGTAGCCCCGCAGAAAAGAGTCTAACGGCGTCAAATCGCACGACCGAGGCGGCCAATTGACTGGGCCATTTCGTGAGATAAAACGTTCACCACACTTGGTTTTCAATAAATCGATTGTGACATTCGCTGTGTGGCTTGTGGCATCGTCCTGATGGAACGACATATTGGTAAAAATATTCAAAATAATTTGTCGGTGAAAAAGGTATGTATGTAGATTCAAGCCTCATTTGACGTAGCTATAAAGAGACTTAACCGCGAATGACGTAAGTGAACGTTTTTCACAAAGTTTTCTTCTTGATGTAGAAATGAATGTGCTTAGAGCATTTCTGCATTAAAAAGAAAATTAAAAAGAAAAAATGTCGCTAACGTTTTTTTTTTTCGCGGTTAGCGCTCGATTTGATATTCGATATATACATACATATTTCCTTTCGATCAAGGTATAAAGAATATTTGAAGCTCAAAATCACTGTTCAATATCTTTAAAAATAAATATGTATCTCTATATTGGCGCATCAAAACAAATCATTTTGAAACCGTAAGCAACGTTTAGTGATTTAAATAAAAACATAAAGAAAGGAGTGTATGGTTTTTTTTTTTAATAATAAGCCCAACGGTTACCCTCTTTCCCGCCCAACCGACACGAGGGGCACAGTCCGCATGACGTACGGATCTTGTTTTCTTTTTTAATATTTTTTTTTTTTGTGCCGATATGTTAAAAGGAAAAAGTTTGTTAAGCGTCGAGATCCAAAACTGCTCAGCTACAGAAAAAAACTTTATCAGCTTAATCAAATATATATTATACCTCCGTTAATCATTTATTGAGAAAGGACAGTACAGCCTTTTTTATGGTGAAAAGCGAGTTAAAAATATCAAAAGTGCTAGAAAGACAGTTGAAATCTTGACATAAACATCGGAAAGGTTCATTTAATTCATAATTGGTTTTACACTGTTTTAAATAAAGAGGTTTAAAGTGTCTTGAAATCCGAGAAGGAACATTAAGTTTAACTTCGGTAATAAGAAATGTGCTTGCGATAGACCCTGTGAGTAGTTTAGTAATGAATATTATGCCTAGCATTTCCCTACGGCTGGAAAGAGTAGGAAGATTTATTAGCTTCAAACGATCAGTATAATGAGGAAGATTAAGCCGAGAATCCCATCTAAAGTCTCTTAGGGCAAAAAGTAAGAACTGTTTTTGAATTGATTCCAGCCGATCAATGTGAACTTGATAACGGGGGTTCCAAACTATCGAACCGTATTCTAGCATAGGTCTTACTAAAGTTGTAAAAAGAGCCTTTGTTACATATGGGTCCTTGAATTCTTTTGACCATCGTTTTATAAAGGCAAACATCCCTCTAGCCTTATTAGCTATAGCATTAACATGACTATTGAAATTAAGTTTGGAATCCATTGTAACTCCCAAGTGAACAAAGTCAAACACTTGATCCAGAGTATAGTTATTTATTATGTAAGAAGCTGGCTGAATAGTTCTTCGTGAAAAACACATAAATTTACATTTTTTAAGGTTAAGTGGCATATAATTTATGTTGCACCAATCAACTAAGCTGTTAATATCTATTTGTAATAAATTTCTTTCTTCAACGTAACACAACCATTTTCCAAAATTTTGATTTCCTCTCCTTAATTATATCAAATTTAAAAGCATTCGCGATTTGATTTAGTAAAACTTTGAAAATTTTGATTGGAGGTTATTGTGGTTTTAGACTAATCTCTATAATTTTCGAAGTTGTGATTTCTGACTAGAAATACAAAGTGATGTAGCAGAATTTGACAAAGAACTTTTGGCGATATACTCATTTGCTCTAAGTTGGGCCATTCCCACAATTTTCGATTTCACATATTTCATTCTCAAACCCCAATCTTGCCTCTCAAATTAGAGCGAATTACCTAGTATGCTTAGAGTTAATAATTATCGAGCTGTTTTGATTTTTGTTTATTTGTTTTACCGTTATATGTGAGATGGGTATGGCTTTTGTACAATTTTTATAATTTTCAAAATTTAGTTTTTGAAATATACCTAGTTAGTTGTTCGAAAGTGGGCGGTGCCACGCCATTACACATTTTTTTAATCTTTGATGGTTACTTAAAATCGCGTTTGCTTTTATTTCTGAAAATTACGGTTATATGGGAGGTGGGCGTGGTTTTTGTCCGATTTTAACAATTTGCGAAATTTGGCTTATTGACTTGAAATGCAATACATATGTGTACCAAATTTGGTAGATTTGATCGAGTATTTCGGAGATATGAGTTTTTCTTATAAAGTGGCAGGGGACATGCCTATTTTCAAAAAAAAAAAAAAAAAAAATATTGCACACTTATTCCTTTCCCAAACCCAATCCTATGTAGCAAATTTGAGCAAATTATCTGTAATTGGTACTGAAATATCACGGTCTTTTGATTTTTACAAAAAACCGTTACGTGGGCGTGGTTATTGTCCGATTTCGCCCATTTGCAATAGGAAAGTACCCTGGGTCCAGGGCAATGTGTATACTAAATTTCGTTAAGATAGCTCAATATTTACTCGAGTTATCCGACTGGCGGATGAACGGGCAGACAGACATGGCTTAATCAATTCTACTATTCATTCTAAGAATTTCGGTATATATATAATATATATACATAAGTATGTCTATATCTATCTCGGTTGCTTTATGCTGTTACAAACAACCGTTTGGCAAGCACAGTTGGGAACCACCAGTGCGCTCGGGTATAAAAAATAAGTACTGTATTTAATTTTACTAGGACAAAATTTGAACGTTGTATTTATATTTTCCAGAATAAGTCTTCAATTCGCGTTTGCTCTTTAACAACTTCCAAGCTTTTCTGCACTGTACCAAAAGTTTTAAAAGCTCAAAATTATTTTACAAAGAACGCGAAGTTTAAGTTTAAAATATAAACGGCGATAAAAACACAATGGGATAATTTTTATGATGGGATGAACTGAAATTTTGTTATTCTGAAAGTACATTATACTGGACGACAATAAATCTAAAATCACGAGTACTTAATATTTTTAATTCCAAACATTTATTTACTTACAATGGTAGTAACTAAAATCTTCGAGGGAATTCTAAAAGATAGCATCGGAATAAAAGGAATTATGTGGCAATATTAATGTTATGTTGCCGATGTAATTCCTTCGAGATTTCGTAAACAAAACAAGCTACGCTTTAAGCTTTTCAGCTAAGAAAGTTGGGCAAGAAATTTGAAAAAGTGAGTGTTTACTAATTCTTTGTCTTTCGGATTACCCTCCGCGCGTATAGTTTGTAGAGTCATTCTGTTAGTTTTCTACGAATCTTATCGAGGTATACATTGTAGATCACAGCTTTGAAGCATCGCCACATCAATGACCACGAACCGAACGAGTCAATAGTAGCCATTACTATTTGCCTATATACAAAAAATTTTTTGTTGTTCACTTGCTTGGCGTGGGCGCCACAGCCTAATGCCTTCACTTTGCACCAGTGTTGTTGTTTGTGTGTAGGCGCGAATGATTGTTGGCGTCTTATCAATTGCAGCAGGTATGGAAAAATTTGTTACTCGCTGCACACACACACCCATCTACATTCAAGCGAAAACAATAACATAGCCATTGCATATACCCTGTAAGAAAGTTTTATTTTGGAATTCAGCATAAATATTAATGATGCTGTGATTATTCTCCTTGTGCTTAGCAAATTTTTTGAAAACCTCAATTTTGTCTCACAATTAATAATACGGTTGTCTAAAAAAAGTAAAGTCTGTCTCATTCCCTAGTATTGTTCTATATCAAAAAAATAATACCCTTATATTTTTTTTAGTAAATAATTTTAGAGGTTTCCCACATGTAATATTTGAGTATAGACAATTTTTTTCTAAAAATGCTATAAACGCCCTGAAAATAAATAGTTTTCAATTGGCAAAGTCTATTTCTCTTCAAGCGACTTCAAGGAATAACATCCGAATGTTTATTTAAGCAGTTTTTAAAATTGTCTATATTTTATCGGCCCATTTTTGCATTTTTGGGTGTTTTGGAGAATTTGTTTTACATTAAAAAGTGGAAAAATGGAAAATGTTAGAAACATAACTTTTAAATATTATTTTAAAACAGTTTACTAACTAAAGCGCAAATACTTAAGGGGTATTCCATGCAAAAAAAGAGAAAACCACGTACAATTAAAAATTCTATTAGTTGCCACTATTTCAGGAGCAACTTTATTTCGATAATCTATGGAAATTTTTTTTTTAAAAACCTAATTTCTGAAGTTTTTTTTTATTAATATGTATTTCTTTTATTCACATTATTTTTTTGGTTTCCTTTCAATGGTAAACATTGCAATTTTTAAATAACTACATTAACAAGGCGCAAAACAAAAACAAAATTTATTAAAGGAAATTCATAACATTTTTATTTGTTCCACCGATCACAATATTAAATACATGTATGGATCCAAATGACCCACCAGTTACAATGGAATGCCCCTTACTCTCTATTTTATTATTTGAAACCCACATACTATAATATCTTAATTGCACATAGAAATGTAACGGTAACAATAAAAATAACGATGTTGATATCGATTTCGATAACGATATTTATATTGGACGATATTGATATCAAGTATCATTCTGATATCGATAATATGTATAATAATAATTGTAGCTAAAGAATTAGGCAAAATATTTCGTTATCAATAACGGTAACAACCTGGATAACAATTACGATATGTCTGAAGAATACGATTAGTGATACAAATACGAAGCAAAAATTTTATGTTCGCGGAGGAATATACCTAACTAATGAGCATTTTTATCTATATACTCTTAAAATAGGAATGTAAAGAATGTTAACCGCACTAAAAATTTATATTTGCCTTAAAATTCTACTATAAGCCGCTGAATACACCTACATGCTCAAAATCATCCTTGAACGCTAGGAAGAAGTCTAAACTAAAAATGTGTGTGAAGGTTAATTTCATATTCATTAAGAACGGGTGCGAATATATTCCACAAAACTTGATTTTGGGGGTTTAGTGTTTTCGGAAAAAGTATCTTTGTATCTTTGGTCTTTCACCGATTCCGAATGAACCGCAGTTGTGAATAAATCTCCCGCAACAGATTCAGAAATAATTTTATCAGCATTTCCGCCTTTTTCCGAGTTAGGGTTGCCAACTATGTTAAACTAAGCTCGAATCAGTGCTACAAAATCCTTAAATGGAATTTAAAGTTTATATCCATTTTTTCCATAGCTTTATTAGTGGAGGAATTCACCAGTCTGGACTATAAAGAGCCAATTGGTTGTTATTAAATACAAATATTAAAAAACATTTATTTTTCTGCTTTATAACCAATATGTTTCATTTGAATACTATGTTTTAGTGCCGAAAAAACTTTTATTTCTTGTATATTTTTGCCTACCAAGTACAAAACCTTAAGAGTTCATTTGAAAAATTTTGACACACAAATGTCTCTTCTTCTGCCTTTCACTTCCAATTTTCCCGAAGACTTTATAAAGTTACTACAATTATTTCACTTAGCGTTGCCACTTTTTGGGGAAATGCAACTAAAATTTTGACAAAAAAAAAATGTTGGAAAGAGGGCTGGTGGCGGATCAAAGTGTAGATATGAAATGTTTAGCTTGTTTTAGGGGCAAAGTTTTTCTTAAGCATCAAAGCTGTAACTCTTCTAGTTTTTGTGGTATAAATACCCATTGCGACGCCTTAACTTTCAGGTAAAATAAAAACCAAACAACTCAGAAGCGCCAGGCTATAGATTTTTTTAGCAAACATGATCTGTACCTACGTTCTGTGCAAAAACACCTAAATTAGTTGTACTGTGTTATTATGAAAATACATTTATAATACTTATGTACTGCAAAAACCCGACAGACGTTGTCCTGCCTTTTTTTTTTATTTATTAATTTCCTTTTGCATACGATTCCAGAAAATGCATTTCGGTTTCTCTCACCTATATTAGGTGGCAATCCTCTCATATCTTTGTGTATAATTAAATTAAATTTGGATTTTAAGATCAGGGTGGAAACCGCTTCAAAAAATACCTATAAATTATCTCCTAGCGAATCAAATGTTATGACCTCATATATTACTATTTCATATGTATATGTAACTGGTGTGTAATTTAATTATATTCGACTTTTCAAGCAAGTGACAACACTCCATACGCTAATCGACCAGTTTGGCACCCATATTTTCGAATTTAATATAACTTCTACATAATTTAATTAAGTTGGACTTTTCAAATAGTTGTCAACCCTTTTCAAAATATAGGTATAAATCTTCTCTCCTCGCCGAGACGAACTGTTTGACACCTATTTTTTAATATCTTATATAAATTGTGTATATTTTAATTAAATTTGACATTTCAAACAGGTGGCAACCGTCATAAAAGTTCTCTGCGAACCTTTTTTTCGATACCCATATATATGTTAATATTTCATGTAACTTGTGTATATTTTAAATAAATTAGAAACAGGTCAAACAGGTGGCAACGCTCTCCCAAGCATAAAATACTCTCTACCAAAAGTACATACAGAATTTCATAATAATCGGAGGAGTTCAACCACAAATAGCGTGATTCGAGATTTTTATATACAAGACAGTCAAAGAAAAAATAAGTATTTCTATCGGCTTGGGTAAAAACTATCGATATATCAAAATGTCGATATTTTTCTTAGAAAATGATGGATAGGTATGTCGTTATTTTTAACCTAGAAGTATCGATATCGGCTATTTATATCCGAGTATCGAATTTGTATCAAGTACTATATTTCTTTAAGGTCTTTATGAGCTCAAATGAATCCATTTTGAACGTGACTGTGCAAAATATGGCTTCATAGTTTTTGAACGTGAAAAAATAATACCTATGAATGGCCTCATTGGTGTCTGTGTGTGTAAATATGTTTTATATTTTTCACTATCAAATATTTTGACAATAATTTAGGTAACTGAGATTTGAGGTTAAAATATCGATTCATCGATATAACGATATTTTTTACTCTACATGTACCAATATTGTTTAAAATCGATACGACATATATCGATTTATTTTTTTTTAACAAATTCGCAATATCACAATTTCAAAATTAAAAAATTTTTTAAAACATCAGCGGTAGATTCCAGGTAATTCCAACTCTCACTTTATTGTGCTAAAATTAAATGGGCTATACAACTGCATAAGACTTGTATGAAAATTTTGATGACATTTGATAAAATTAACCATCAAATAATTATTATCTAGATCTCTGGCTGTACAGTTATCATACAAATGGGGTTAGTTGTGTAACTTTTTGTTTTCGAAACATACGCTCCCTTCATGCTATATTTCAAGTTCATATATACCATACGAATTTATAGAATTTATAGAAGGTGATGGCATAAGAGCAGCTCATTTGATTTCTTTTTATTCACCTTCGATGTATTTTGCTTTTGCTTTTGCGTATGAGCTTTCAAAAGCCCTAAAAGCAAAAACAAAATGTATTTAAATTTTGACAACGCTTACGCAGAAACAAAAACAAAATACATAGGAATTTTGTAGTTGTATTTATAACACCACCTTGTATGGATTCGCCTTGGCGTAAACTAACAACAGGCAACGCCAAACCTCCAAAAAAAATTTCCTCGGTAAACAACATTTGCCGTCAATAGACAACTGCATTTCGCTCTTTTTATGGCTCAAAATCAAAATGCACACCACAAACTGCAGAATAAGCTTGACCAATCATCAAATAAATAATGTACGTGCCAAATTTTTATTTCATCGTTATTGTGATATTACGTTCATGATTCTATTGAAATTTTCTCAGAGCTGTCTTCATAAAAGGCTAATCGGTCTCAAATTTTGTAAATGATTACTTTCTTTACGGCCTGTATACATTAGATACATATGTACTCTTGTTCACCAAAATTACAAATTTCTCACTGATACGCTTAATGATGCCAATAAATCGCTAGACTGTTTAAGAGCAAAAAAAAAAGGGGGGGAAAAAATAATAGCAAAGAACCACCAACATTACCTACGACAATGCAACAACAGCGTAGTAAGGAGAATACTTTCTTCATGCCATTTATTTCCATTGCCTATGAATAGTCAGTCGGTAAACTAACTGACAAAAGCTTCCAAGCAACGTCGCATCAAATGGCCGAGAAAAATTTTATGAAAGCGGCCTAAATTCTTATCAGCCACCAAACATACATATACACATTCATACATACATACATACATACATAGGGACACATGTCCACCATCGGAGCTACTCGACAACACTGGCATTAGCTGACAAGCAACCTTTGCCAGACCTGCCACCATATGGAAAGGACACACTCGTACATTTCCTTTCACCTACTTGCTTTTGGCACTTACTGTACATATGCATGTGTGTGTGTGTGTATGTATGAGTAGATAGATGAGTATGAGTAGATTGATAAGTATGTAGTATAAGTATTTGCATTTATGGTGTCCTTAATAGACCATACATTTACCCTACTTAATGGCATGAAAATCAAGCGCTTTTCTCTCTTTATAATTGTACGAAAAGTTTATGCGCCGACTTGCAAGACGGCTGACGATAAACCAGTCAGTTATTTGGGCAGCCAGTCAGCCAGTCATTCCGTCATTCCGTCATTCCGTCATTCGGGTGTGGAAAGTAGGGAGTGTAAATGCATAAGTTTTGTTTGCTTGTTGCTATGGGTGGGTGGTGGTGGTAGTGTTTGTTTCGGTTATTAGTTCTTTTGGATTGTTGCCTAGTGGCGGTGCTTAGCTTTGAGGTGTGGGCGGGGTGTTGTGCTTGAGTTGATATTTAGTTCTTATTACACATTCCTTATTACATTTCCTGGTATTAATGGAACTACTTGAGCGCACGATAGGCTTTTTGGCAACAAAAAGTTCAGTGTAGACGAACACGAAACTAAGAATGCTATGATAAATTAGCGCAATTGCGTACAGTGATGTGCTGCAAAATGGCAGCTGAAATTACCAAACTCCGACAAGTCAAAATGTAGTACAGTTATTGTCTTCCAAGTTTATGCCGCCGGTGTACCATAAAGTCAAATTGAGAGGAATGACTATCGCAACAAGTATGATGTAGAATAATGGAATTGACTTGGTCATGCTGAGATTTTTTTTCGTTTTCATTTACATACATTTGTAGTTATTTATAAAATATTTTTGGAGTTGTTTGGCAAAATTAGTGATCTGCAACATTTAATTTTGACATCAATACATTTTAAGTTTTCCTAGTGTATTTAAAAGTGGAGGAAGTTCCAAAAAAGTTTATATGAAATATTTCGAGTACACTGACAAAAGCAAGAAGTAAAACTTCTGCACCGATTCTACAAAGAGATAGGGAGTTAAATATGGGAGTAGTAGTAGTAGTAGTCGTTAGTAGTAATAGTTGTGGTAGTAGTAGAAGTAGTAAGTAGTACTATTAATAAAAATAGTACTAGTAATTAAAAGTACCACTAGTAAAAATAGTAGTAGGGTTATTAAAAATAGTAGTAGTAATTAGTATTAGCATTCGCGGAAATAGTAGTAGTTCCCATCATTTTTTTCTTATACTGCTACTAATTACTACCACTATTTTTACGAATTTCTATCACTTATTTACTAATGTTACTACTACTACTTATTTACTAATGTTACTACTAATTACTACCACTATTTTTACGAATTTCTACTATTATTTCTACTAGTGCTACTACTAATTAGTACTACTATTTTTAATAATTTCCAATACCATTTTTTGCTAATGCTACTACTAATTACTACTACTATTTTTTTTTTTAAAATAATTTCTACTACTATTTTTACAAATTCTACTACTAATTATGACTATTCTTTTTACTAATGCTACTAAGTATAGCAACATCATCAACAATAGTACGATTTGTGTTTGTTGTTAATTAAAAGACAAAAAGCACAAAATTTGATTGAAAAAATAAAAATCTCAAAATAATGATTACGCAAATGTTAAAACAAAAAAATCGTAAATATAAAGTCAAATTTGTGCGCGCATCTTAGAACGTGCCACAAGGATTAAATAAGTGTAGTTGAGTTTTGTTTGGAATGAAAATATCTCAATGATTTTTTTACGCAAAAAAAAATCTAAATATTATTGACACATTTGCGAGGGGTGCCCGTTAGAAAATCCAAATCCAAAAATAAAAGGGGTTTTTTTTAGACGTGTAGTTTTCAATGAGGCAATACTTTTTTCGGTCTTGGTCTTTTTGACAGCTGTTACTTGGTTTATACTCAGTTCGGTTTGCCATTTTATAATAAACAGACTTAATCAGGAATAAAGTTTTCAAATCGTTACGTCCTCAAAAAGTCACTGTTTGGTGTGCTCTATGAACAGAGAGAGAGTCATTGGTCCGTATTTGTTCAAAAAGCAAGCCGGCCATAATGCTACAGTCAATGGGAAATGCTATTGAGCCGTGATAATTGCCCTTTTCGTGCATGAATTGGAGGATGCTGATGTGGACGACCTTAGGTTTCAACAAGACGGCGTTAATGTCATGCAGCCGACGAGACAATAAATTTATTGAAAGAAACTTTTGGTGAGCGCATTATCTCGTATCGTGAGCCTGTGGCGTGGCCTTCAAGATCGTGCGATTTAACACCGCTGGACTATTTTTTGTGAAATTATATGAAGTCGCTGTTTATGCAGATAAGACCGACGTACGTACATACATACGTCCCCAATTGCTGCAAAAAATGTTCGAAAATTGGGCCCCCGGCTGAAATTTATTCAAAACAGCCGCAGCGGTCACTTGCCCGAAATCATTTTTAAAACATAATGTCAAACCCTTATTATAAAGCTAAATTATTGGCACTAACATTAAATTATATGCGTTTTATTTCTTCTCGAAACCCACATATTTAAAAAAAAACCCTTTATATCTACTTCCGAACATATACGTACTCGATGTATGTATGTATGTATTTATTTTATCGAACCCGATTTATTCAAAATTTTTCGGAAATAAGCAAATGTCAAAGGCTCAACATTAGTAGGTGTAGTACTCGTAATGAATTAATACAAATTCACTGAAAATGCAGACATTTTCCAAAGTACATAAATGATTTGCATTATTCGCATTTAAATTGAGGATATTATACTTTTGGAAAACGCACAGTTAGTAGACAACAAATAATGGATATGGTGGCAACATCGCGATAACGAAAAAATGACTATAAAAACAAACAGTATAACACACATAGTCACACCACATTATCAGATATTTACTAAGTATCCTTAGGAAATTCCTATTTGCTTTTGCCAAAGCTCTTTACACAAAATGCTTAGGATGTATGCACGTACTGCGTAGATTTGCATGCAAGTGAGGCAATATACATACCTATTTGTATGTGTAAGTGATTGAGTAAGTGAGTGAGCATTTAAATAAATATATATGTAAATATGTACTTTGCCTTAGTGTCTTACTTTTATTGGTATTCCGCCTTTATTTGCTGCCGGTTGTCTAAATTTCTTCGTTTGTTTTGCTGTCTGCCGGGTATCATCGATGCCTGTTGATGATGATATCTTTTATAGCTGGTATGCTATAATAACAATAATAGATAATTATGACTTTTTGGGTTACGCAGAGCTTCACTGTTTCACTGCTTCATTGTATCAGCAACGCATGATATGCAGTAAATAATTAGACTCGTATATATAATATATACTCTCATATCATTTTGTTTCGTGCTTTAACTGACTGAATCCACTTGCAGTTGTTTATTTATTTATTTACTATTCTTTGCTTGTTAATTTGCATTCAGGAGCAAGTTTCTAAAACATTTATTACCTACTTTTAATCTAATTGAGAAAATATAAATATTACTTGATTTGGGCGCGAGCTATGGAGTAAATAGAGTTACAAATTATATGCCACAGTAATTGCTTGACGAGTGGAAGAAACTCAAACTTTCCTTTTATGCGAAAATAACCTATCTGTTTCAAAAAATAAAGAACAATAAGATTCTTGGCTTTTCGTTGTTTCTTTCGACAGGGCATACAATGATGTGGCTGAGAACGATTTTCTGACACCAGTTTCCAACCCAGAGAGCTCTGCTGGGGTGTTAATTAAGTAAGTGGTTAGGCACCTAAAGCTCAGCCTAGCAAAAGTAGGGCAGCTGAATATAAAATGAATAGATGACTCCATCTCGTTAACCCCCAAACAGCTGCAGCAAAAAGAGTCGGCGACTATATTCAGGCTAACCGCATGAATACCTACCGGACAATGCCCAGTCAGAACCCCTACAAGAATCGGGAGTTGCTGATTTGTTAGCTACGGGAGCTCTTTTGAACGCTCACGGTCTACCATCGGCCGGAGGGTCCTTGCAATTCAGCGTCTCGTAGCAAATGCCCAGCTGGCCCATCTGTCCCAACCCCTCCTACCAATCTCTTTTTGCTTGGATCAATAATTTCAACAGCATTGCAGTTTTCTGCTATCTCGCTATGGCCCAAATCTACTTTTACTAATGGTATTGCTAATTTCTACCACTATTTTTACTAATTTCTACCACTATTTTTATGAATGCTACTACTAATTTCGACCACTATTTTTTCTAATTTTTGCCACTATTTTTACTAATTTCTACCACTATTTTTATTAATGGCACTACTAATTTCTACCACTATTCTTTCTAATTTTTGCCACTATTTTTACTAATTTCTTCCACTACTTTTACTAATATCTATTACATTTTTACTAATTTCTATTACTATTTTTACAAATTTTTTCCACTATTTTTACTAATTTGTACCATTATTTTTACTAATTTCTGCTACTATTTTTATTAATGGCACGAAAAAATTTTACCACTTGTTTTTTTTTTTTTACTAATTTCTACCACTATTTCTATTAATGCTACTATTAATTTCTACCACTATTCTTTCAAATTTTTGCCACCATTTTTTTTTTACTAATTTCATTCACTACTTTTTCTAATATCTACCACCATTTTTACAAATTTCTACTACTATTTTTACAAATTTTTTCCACTATTTTTACTCATTTCTACCACTATTTTACTAATTTCTGCTACTATTTTTATTAATGGTACTACTAATTTCTACCACTATTTTTTCCGAATTTCTACCACTATTTTTATTAATGCTACTACTAATTTCTACCACTATTTTTTTTTACTTATTTCTTCCACTATTTTTACTAATATCTACCAACATTTTTACTAATTTCTATCACTATTTTTATTAATTTCTGCTACTATTTTTATGAATGGTACTAAAAATTTCTACCACTATTTTTACTAATTTCTACCGCTATTTTTAGTAATGCTACTACTAATTTCTACCACTATTTTTTCTAATTTCTACCACTATTTTTGCTAATTTTTTCCACTATTTTTTTTACTAATTTCTACCACTATTTTTCCGAATTTCTACCACTATTTTTATTAATGCTACTACTGATTTCTACCACTATTTTTTCTAATTTTTACCACTATTTTTTTTTTTACTAATTTCTTCCAATATTTTTACTAATATCTACCAACATTTTTACTAATTTCTATCACTATTTTTATTAATTTCTGCTACTATTTTTATGAATGGTACTCAAAATTTCTACCACTATTTTTACTAATTTCTACCGCTATTTTTAGTAATGCTACTACTAATTTCTACCACTATTTTTGCTAATTTTTTCCACTATTTTTTACTAATTTCTACCACTATTTTTGCTAGTTTCTGCCCCTTTTTTATTAGTGGTACTAAAAATTTCTAGCACTATTTTTACTAATGCTACTACTAATTACTACCACTTTTATTAATTTCTCCTACTACAAAGAAGTTTTACCTCTGGCACCCGCACTCAGGTGCATGCGTGTTTTTTTATTGTTTTGAAATACAACTTTTTGACATTTTCTACTCTCACTCTAGAGAGTAATTTGGCTTTTTGATATTTTTAAAGGATTTCACAGGCACAAGGTATTTGATCAAAGCTAATATAATATAAGTCTTAAATAATATTTATCAAAACTTTTCTCACTCATAATTATTATCAAAACGCTTTTAATATTTCTGTCTCAAAATAATAGTTATCGATTACTTAAAAAATGTTTATCATGCCAAAAAAATATTGATTGACTTTAACGCTTTTTTTAAATTGCGGTTATGCCTCGAATTTATAATAATTTAATTGAAATTTATTTTAATGTGGCTAGAAATCATAGCTACCGCAGTATAATTTTGTTTTTTGGTTCAGTAGGTAAACCATAATTTATTCATATTGAAAAATAGTTTGGGACTTAATTTGTATTATTTCTCATTGCATAAAATCCATTGGTTCTACTCGGTGCACAAATAAATTGTTTGGTTTTTTTTTTTTTTTTATTTTCAGCTCTATTTTTAATTTTCTCGCTACCATTTATTTCTGGATTTTTCATTCCATTTTAACCTTACACTATATGGGCACACATACATAAGCTTCTCATACATATGAATATAATACATGAAAGTATAAATTTATACACACCACTTCTATGTAGTAAGTACTCCTGGAGCGTCTGACAAGACCTCAGCAATAAATCACTCAGTCACTTGTTGTCTTACTGGGGGAAGAAAGTCGCTGTTCATGCCGTTTACAGCCAGAAAGTATTTACTCACTTCGTAGCTACAGGATATTTTTATTTTCTTTTATTGAAACTCATAAAAGTCGCCCGGAAATTTTATTCGAGAAATCTTGCTTAATTTTCTTGTTAATTTTTTTGGTGTTGTTGGTTTTCCATTTCACTGATCACTCAACGTCGCATGCAATTAATTAACATATTGAGATGCATTTGTGTTTTAGCTTTTTTGTAATTTTTTGTAGATTTATTTATTTTAATTTTTGACACCAAGAATCTATCAACTATTCATAACTACTGCCTCCTTTCTCGATTTTCATTTTCGAAGCGCACACTCGGCAACCATTTCCGTATTGCCGCGCCACCAATGCTAATCAAAATTCAGCAACAGCAACTATGTATGTATATCTACATATATTAATTTCTAGCTGCACACCTTTATGCCCGCTGACTGACTGACTGTTGATTTCGGTGTCGAATATAATTTAAATTTTCTTTTATTGCTGTGACTGGTGTCTGTGGCTGTTGTTGTCGCTACTGTTTCGAAATTCAAATTCTCATATGCAATCTAAAAATATCCGATTATCAGAATTGTCCGCAGCTATGCACGCAACGCATTTTTGAATTTTGTGGGGATCGTACATCGGCGCGCATCAGCATGCCGCATCGTCGCATGGCATCACAACGGTATATGTATAACGCGCTCTCAAAATTGAATTAAAGCGAAAAAAAAAAAAAAATAAAAACAATAAAATATTGAGCGAGTATGAGCAAACACGCGACTGTGTGAGGATGACACGACCGCTCCGCGATGACTAAACGCACTAAATACTCGTGCAAATTATGCGATATATTCCACTTCGTTGTATTCGGCGTACCAAAAATATAACGAGCAAAAGATTTTACTAGCCAATATTTACTCGCACGGCGCGCCGTTTGGAAGTTTTCACAGAGTGTAGTACGTCTATTAGCTACGCGCGTCAGAATCGTACTGAATGCGCCGCGATCGGCACTACGCGATGGAAATGAGTTTCGCCACTTTTGATTGACGATGTGCTGTTGGCGCCCGCTGTTACTTTGTACGCGCGCGCTGTATCGATCGTGGCTGGCTGATGTTGTGTTGCCAGATCGCGAACTTTGCGATCGTAATCGCTCAGCGAATGAAAACAAAAAACATCGTCGTGCTAAGAAAGAGTACTAACTTGTTCCTGCGCGCGCGCGGCGTTGTTTCGCTTTGGCAGTAATACAACTTAACGCCGCGCAAGTTCAACACTAACTGACTGAACGCCCAGCAATGGAGTGTGCTGAGCAGTAAAGCTTGTAATTGTACAGCGTGGCGCGCGCAGCTCAGTTTGATTTAAGTAAGTAAGGAGGAGGCGTTTTGACTTTGACTTAAGTGTGGCCTGCTGTTTGGTGGTGGCATTCAAAAGCGGCCCACTCGCGCGCTTGCGTGGGTGTTACGGTTTAAATCATTCCAAAACTTAGCGCAAGTGCGCGCGCGGCTTTTTTTAAAGCTGTAAAAAAGCGGACAATGAATTGAGAAGAAAAATAAGCAAATAAGAAATTAAAAAAAAACACAACTAGCTACCTAAGTCAGCTTTTGCGCTAAACCTGACGCGCCACCGTACAGCGCATGTGCAGCCGATACGCTTTGGATTCCATGAATGAATTTTGCTTTATACTCGCAGGGCAACACCGCATGCAACAAACCGTAATAAAAATATATATATATATATATGTATGTATTTATGTAGATACAGTTATGGACAACATAATAGAATCAAAGATTCCCTCCACATATATTTGCCAAAAACAGTTATTAACCAAATCAAAACATACATTTAGTGCCGTTTCTTAATATAGTATATTAGTAACTCAAACAAACATCTCAATAAATATTTTATTAAAAAAACTGTTTTAAGGTAGACAGTCTTGAAATTAAATTGACAAAAAAATAGAATCAGAGAACTAGAACTCGAAAATAATAATAAAACTCCATTAGAAATTGTTACGGTTTTAGAACTTTGTAGTAAAATCTTTCAAACTTCACTGCATTTTTTCAGCATAGATTCTACTAAGGTCTCACAGGTCAACTTTGGTATGCACTACCAAGCTTCCTGCATTCTTTGCCAAAGCTCTCCCTAATTCTTTGATTTAGCGGGTCCAAGCTTTTCCTTTACAATCTTCCACAAGTTCTCTAACGGGTTTAAATCTGGTGATTGCGAAGTCACGTCATCACATCGATTCCACGACTCTGTGATCACGTTTTTACAAGACCCGACGTATGCTTCGGGTCATTCATTATCCTGTTGAAACTGCCAAATCAAAAGCATATACCACTCGTTTTCTAATATTCATAGGTATCGGTATCGGCCCATGTATTCCAGATTTCCGTAAAATAGCGGTCCGTCTCCATAACACGAAAGTATTTTTTTTGTGTACCTGGGATTCATTTCTGCATTTTTCGGTCGTCTAACCCAGACCTTACCATCATTGCCCACCATGTTTACTTTAGATTCGTCAGACCATAAAATATTTCACCACATTTTTTTGAATTTTTTGAATCGGACCAAGTTATGTGAGTCTTTTGTATTTTTGTCAACTTTGGAACTTTTCTTGACAATCTGTCGGAGAGGTTCCTTTCTACAAGACGACGTGTTACAGTTCTTGAAGCAGATTTAAAAGGGTCGCGCTTTGAAATTGTCGTACTCTGGCGCCCTTTTTCGCGGTCGACCTCTCAGCTCGCATTCTTTTTGAGGCGAAAGAGAACTAACTGAAAGGTTTGTGATCTGTTAAGAATTTCCCATTTTTTTCTTTGAAATTTACGTTCTTGTTTACGTTCATCTGCCATGTAATACTTTCCGCGACCCATTACTTCTAAATTGAAGCAAATTTCACTAAATATGACAATTTATAATACAATGTATTGTACACTAAAAATACGATTTACACACCAAAATTCCGTTTTTTTTTTGCTTTTTTCCTTCTTTGATTCTATTATATTACCACTATTGTTAAAGCCCATCGTTGCAAGTTTTAAACGCAAAAGTAACAATAAAATGAAAATGGTTTTCCATTATGTCGTTTTAAACGATAAATAGTTTACAGAGATTCAATTACAGACAAAAGTTATCGGAAATTTACTCGTAATAGCAAAGAGGAAGAACCGCTGATTGTTTTTCACCAATCGACTTGATTCTATTTTATTGTCCGTAACTGTACATCTTCATATATTCTTCATGCGATTGTATGCACTTATAAGTGTGTGTGTGTGTGTGTGTGTGTGTGTGCGCTCAGCTTGTGGCCGCCTGCAGTGTTTAGCTGTCATCGCAAACTTACTGACAGCATGCAGCCAAGCGTGGCAGTGGTAAGACGTCAGAGACAATTACAACAAACATTGTAAAAGCTGCCAATAGCTAAACGCTACAACAACAACAAGTAGTGCATACACAAACACACACGCACACAAACGGACTCACATACAAAGTGTGATGAAGCCAATCAAAACCAGTTGAACCATGAACGCATGCGCTTCGATTGTAAACCATCGCATCGCATCATCAACAGCAGCATCGTCATAATGGTTGCTATCAATATAAACATAAATAGATTTAGTACCACTACTTACCCGTTCAATAAGTTTCAAGCCGTAAGCATTGAAAACAGTCCAGTGATTACCCATTAAGCAAAAGTTCTTGATTAGAGCAGAGTCGGAAAATAACAGCTCTACAGACAAGTCAAGAGAATAAAAAAGGGATAATTAAAAACTAAAAACCATTTTCGATTTCTTACGTTGTATGCATTGCGCAAATAACTTCAAAAGTCAATGGCGAGTTTTTAGTGAATGAGACAGACTGAGTGTCTTATTTGCTCGATTCAGAGAGATTAGCTATTCTGCGGTATAACTAGTCCGACTTTCTTATTCCGCTTTATTCCAAGCGTCAATAATAGACGTACCCCGAAATATTTTTATTCCGCCTTATACCGAAATATTCGAACTTTCAATAATATGGCCGCCAGATACTAATTTCTATAAAAATACAAACATTAATTATGTTGTATCGCTGGTGTTCTTATCCGAGTGTTCAAATCTGGGCTGGAGTATGTTACATTTTCTAAAAGTGGTCGCGTTAGAAAATAAACCCTCCGATATTGAATTTCTGCCATAAAAAATGGGTTAGGATTCGACATAAAGCTGTAGATTCCTCAATTTCTGGAACAGCAACATGACGCTCGCCACAAATTTTTGGAGAAGCTCACCTAAACATCAGTTAGTTGACTTCCGACACCTAAGAAACTCAGCGATGCCCCCTGCCATTAAGTCAGCAAACCAACCAAAGAAATATTGGCGAAAATAATGTTGTACCATGCGACTTCTTCTTTATCAAGGCAACGGTCGGGACAGTCACCTGCCCTTTGCTCCATCCTGCTGGCATGCATCCCCATCAAGCAGTGGTCAATGATAATTCCAGCCACCTACCAAACAAGGCCTACCTCAAAAATATAAAAACCCTAAGAAAAATGGCATAGATAACTCTCACTCTTTTCGACTTCTTCTTCGTCGAGGAAACCGTGGAAAGAGTCATCTGAATGCCAGGAACGCTCAAGGTGAAAGATATGGTCAGATCTTGCACTCTTGTATTAAGGTCAGATCTGCCTCGATGTCTGGGCCCGTGGGCTTATCGGCCAATATTTTATTTGCCTGTTCCAGAGTTTGCTGGATGATAAGTGGGACTCACTGCCTGCTGTTGTGCCTAGTTTTTATCTATCACTATAGATGGCAATCGGAATGGTTAACATGCCCCCAAGACTAGTCCTTCTTCCCACTCGCTTCTGGAAGGTATCCGCGTAAAGAACCTGTTTTCAAAAGTGAAAGGCGGCCTAGCAAAGTCTGACTATGCATCTAAATTCCTAAGGTCAAACCCGATTCCATGACAGCTGGTCTGAAGTTTTCGATACAAGTCTACAGGCAGCAAATTGAGTACGATTTCCATGGCATTTGTCTGACTTTAGAACCTGGTTTCTTGTTACCTCCTCCTTCGATGTTTGAATTGATTTACGCTTGAAATACGAAGTTTTTACGAAACGGTGATAGTTGAATAACCTCGGTAATTTTTGTTAACTGGGAAACCACCTTGAATTGAGAACATTTAGCGATTGCTATCGCTAATTGAAAATAGAGTTTTGTCTTTCAGATAACAACATTTGCAACATATTTATATTTAAAAATTGATTATTTATGTATTGAGCTATATATATTTTTTTTGGATAGCAATAACTACAACGAATTAGGAATTAAATTCATATAAATAATGAAAAAGGCGAACTTCTTATTTGCACTAAGAATTGACTTTTAATTAAAATAATACCAAATTGCGTAACCTATATCATATTAGTTAACAAATGTTTGAAAGTGGTATTTTAAACGTTTTGTTCGAAGATTATCTGCCATTTAAAAGTGATTTTTAACATGAAAACATTTTCCAGATGTCCATTATAAGACAATAACTATATTATTAGTACATATATTTATAGACTTACTACAGCGACCATTTATATTCTTAAATTTGTAGTACAAAGGACTTTATGTGGTTCAACTGCTAACAAAATAGTAGGCATTTGGAGTCTACTGCACAGTTTTATTTTACTAATCGTGCTAAAACTCTAACCAGGGCCGGATTTATTTAAATTGCCGTCATGGGCAAATGGGCAAATGGACAAATGCCGCCCTTTTCAATCCGAAAAGGCTGTCGACCTTTTTTTTTTGTTTTTTTTTAGACCCGACGTCGGGACCACTACGTAGCACTAAATTTTGTCAAAATGGACCCCGACTCCCCCTTGTGACCCAATATGCAATTCAATTTTAAAAATTCATTTAATAAATTGTTGTTAATAAATTGTTGTTGCCGCCCTGGACAGCGGCCCCTGTTGCTCTTATGGTAAATCCAACCCTGACTGAACTTGAAGACATTGCCGGGTAACCAATTTTGCTGCTTCCCGTCTGGAGAAGACATTTCTGAAAAACCATTCAGATAGCAAAGTTTGGCAGAAAATTTCTAATTTGGCAAGCCATTTGTGAATGTGGGCATAAATCCACGCCGTTCTTCACTAAGGGAAACATCAACATTGAAATTCAATGCCTTCAAAAACGTTCTCTGCTCTTTCTACGTCATCAGAATGGTCCAAATGTCAGCCAAAAGTGGTTTGAATATAACAATATCTATTACGTAAGGAAACACTTTTGACAATTTGGAAATTACGGCGATAAAAAGAATGTCGCGAAAGCAACACTAAAAGTGAACGACAAAACCGTTGTACAAAACTTGATGGCGGGCCTCTCAAGAGAAGTTCGCGCGTACGGGCAGCAAAGAATAAAGGAAGAAGTAATTTCTTTTCCTATCATCACTACAAATAAATGGTGTTTAACTTTTAAGGCCCGATGTTGAATGTGAACCACACCTAAACGTCAAGTTTTTTTCTGCATTTCATTTGACATTTCTCAATTTCAGACTAACTCAATTTGAACATGGAAAGATACACAATCGAGCAACGTGTTAAAGTTATTCAGGCTTTTTATGAAAATGGGCGTTCAAATCAAAATGCATATCGTGCACTCGAAGAAAATCATCTTCAGTGATGAGGCACATTTTCACCTCAGTGGACTCGTCAATAAGCAGAATTGCCGCATTTGGGCCAATGATCATCCAAGAGTGATTGTCGAAAAACCAATGCACCCACAAAGAGTGACTGTTTGGTGCGGTTTATGGGCAGGCGGCATCATCGGGCCGTATTTTTTCCAAAATGAGGCCGGTCAGGCAGTTACTGTGAATGGTGGTCGCTATCGTGAGATGATAACGAACTTTTTATGGCCCGAATTGGAACATATGGATGTGAACGATATGTGGTTCCAACAGGATGGTGCCACTTGCCACACAGCCAACGAAACAATGGCTCTTTTGCGCGACAAATTCAATGGCCGTGTTATCTCAAGTGGTGGCGATGTCAATTGGCCACCAAGATCATGTGATTTGACACCGTTGGACTACTTTCTTTGGGGTTATTTGAAAGAAAAGGTGTACGTCGATAAGCCAGCAACAATTCAAGAGCTAAAGGATGAGATAATTCGGCACATTAACGGCATAGAACCTCAATTATGCCTCAGCATCATCGGACCATCGGATTTGGACCATCGGATGGAGGTGTGCCGCCGAGGTCGCGGCGGACATTTGGCCGATATTTTGTTCCATACATAATTGAACCTCACCATAATATCATAATAAAAAGAAATTACAATTATTTCCGAAATAATTTGTGTTTTATTCCAAATCACCATCGGCCCTTAAAATTTAACCACTTTACATATGTATTTTCATTTGAAAAAAATAAAAAAAAAATAATAAAAAAACAATTGTATGCACTTAATGAGCATTTTTTAAGTTACAGTATTTTCTGTACCGGTCCTTATTCTAGGCACATTTTAATGTAACCGAGGTGCAAAAGAACGCTCCAATTCGCATAAAATTTCCTTTATTTGCAAAAGCAACCCTGTTAGTCTCTTTCATGACAGTTGCGATATGTTTAGTGCTATTTAAGAACGGAAAATAGTTGTGCCGGTAATTTTTTAAGTTTATGTATTTATATATTTCCAAATACTATGCAAATGGAAACGAATTAAGTGTTAAAATGAAATTTCCGATGTATTTTCTGAGGGCTAATTCACAATAGCGCAGTTTTTTCACTTCCCAACCCAACATCTCAGGTCGGTTATCATTTAACCGAGTTGGCTCAACTCGCATATTTTTCCGAGTTAGTGTTGTTGCTTTGCATGCAATTCTTTATCCTACCCAGTGTTCTTTTGCATATAGTCTACAAAGAAATGGGACCATTAAACTATGCCGAAAAAATTACGAACGT
Source organism: Anomoia purmunda (assembly GCA_951828415.1). Lineage (NCBI taxonomy): Eukaryota > Metazoa > Arthropoda > Insecta > Diptera > Tephritidae > Anomoia > Anomoia purmunda. Next base: position 26,266,098 of record OX639993.1, read on the forward strand.
CAGCTTATCATTAACGTAATTTGAAGTAGACACTTCAATTAAATTTAATTACAGGAACTCGAAAGTGCTAATTCAACGAAATCCGTTAAATTGTGGGAATGATGAGATAATAAGCAAAAATACGAGATAGCCTAATAGCGCTGAGATTAATAAAATTACGTTAATAGCTACGACTATAACAAATGTATGCGAGAAAGAGAAACCACACACAAAATACCAGTAGCTCAATAAGTAACTACTGAAATTTGAGTTAACGAATTGGTTAACATTGAAATATTTCAAGTGAATGACACAATGTTTATATTAATATCTACTATCAGAAAATATTTAGCTCTTGCATACACCTACATATTGAATTGAATTGAATTGACTGCGAATGCTAGTGTTATTGTAATTGTTAATAAGAACTTGTTTTTTTTTTGTATTGTGGTTTGTTTATTATTTTTTTTAACAGTAAAAGCACAAAACAGGTTCGCTACAAAATCAAACTTCTTTGGTCTATAATTTTCGATTCATTATTATTGTTATTATTTTTTTCATTTGAAAATGACGTCGTCGTCATCGTCATCAACATTCATAGACATCGTTACTTTTGTTGTTGGTGTTTTTGTTGCTGATGTTGTTGTTGTTGTGATTAATTTAAGCCATAAATGTATGTAGGTGTTTTCTTGCTCGCACGTTTTTTTCATTTCATTTCATTTCTAGGTAATAAAGTGGAATGAATTACTAAAAATGGCATTGAAAGGAAAGCAGCAATTCAACAGGGGAAAACAAGCGACTGACTGACCCACCGACCGACCGACCGACCGACCGACCGACTGACTAACTGATTGAGCATCTCGATTATTGAGTGTGTGAGTGAGTGAACGATTAAGGGATTGAACCAGTGACTGAGTGAGTGATTGTCGGTTGTACGCCAATTCATTCACGGTTTGAAATTTTCCATGTTTTTTTTTTCACTATTAATTTTTTTTTGCCATAATTCACTTGCCTGCTGCATTTTCCCTTGCAGACACGTCAAACTTTAGTTTGAGCCAAACAAACAAACATTTATTGAGTTTACGCCTCTGCTCTGCTCTGCTCTGCTGTTCGCTCAATTAAACTACAATTATTTAATATTAACTTGAGTTCGGTTCGTTGCCGATCATTTTGTTGAGTGGAGGCGGACGTGAATTCAACTCGAGTCATGACTTAATGCAATGGCTTGTGTGCTGTGCAACTGGTGTTTGAGGAATGTTTTTATATGTGTGAGTGTGCTTCAAGCCTTAATTTGCAATTTACTACATTCGAGTAGTCGTTTTTTTTTTTTTTTGCTTACTTGCCTGCTCACTCGACTTGCTGCTTGCTTGCAGGCCGGCGGACTGGTTGGCTCCACATTTTACCTCACCATATTTGCTCATTATGTCCGTTAAAGCGAATGCAAGCATGTAATTTCATGAATGAAATTATCACTCATTCAACTGGTAAATGTAATTTCTATTTGCCATTTGTGAAAAATAAACAACTCATTTGGCTTAAAAGCAAATACCATTTGCAGTCACAGAAATTCACATATGAATGTAGGCAGGCACGTGTGATGGTGGTGACCGAGAGCGGGGGGTATTGGTTTGAGCTCTGTAGTATCTATCGTACAGTGGGACGTAGTTGGATAAAATGTAGATAAATTATGCAATGCATCAAAAGGGAGAGTTCGAAATTAAAAACTTACGTATTAAATATTTAATTTGTGCAGCAAAGAACGTGCGTCTAGATACACACAGAAAACTCGAAATCGCAACAGATAGCTGCAAACTTCATCACTCAACTTTCACTCCTCGACTTTAGTACCGCCGCTGATGAAGTTCTGGAATTCCAGCAAGCCCGAAAGAAAAACTGGTATCATGAGAAATGCTGCGCCTTAGCAGAAAGGAAAGATGTTGCGTACAACAGGGCCACGTTAGGATCGGACGCTGCGCGAGCTGTTTGGCAGCACCACTGGGAATTGAGAAAGGAAGAAAGACGTATTATTCGCTGAAAGAAGAGAGAAACCGAAAAAATGTGAGTGCGAAGAGCTTGAGATGCTAGACGATAGGGAAAGCGCCCGCGCGGCGACTTACGGAAGGTTTTAAGACCGGGGAAAATTTCTGTAAGAACAGTGGAGTGAGCATTTATTCATTTTGCTAAATGGTGGCAGCGAAAGCGTCACCGGAGAAGATCAAGATTTCTGAACCTCCGGCATTAACATCCCGTCACCCGACCTCAATGAAGTTTGAATAGCTATAACGCGGCTACGGAACAAAAAAGCCCCGGAAACCCCTGCTTAACATTTCGTATAAGGTTATATCGATATTATTTTGGGAATTGCTGAAGCCAACCATCAACAAACTAATTGAACCTTTTCAGTATGGTTTCAGACCAAGTAAAACTGCCATCAACCATATATTTACGATTCGCCAAATCTTGTAAAATACCCGTGAAAAGAGTATCGACACACACCATCTATTTGTCGACTTTAAATCAGCTTTCGACAGCACGAGAAGAAGTTGCCTATATGCCGCGATGCCTGAATTTGATATCCCTGTAAAATTAATAGGGATATATAGAATGATGTTGAGCAACACCACCAGCTCAGCCAGAATTGAGAAGAACCTCTCCGAGCCGTTTGATACCAAACGAATTTTCAGACCGGGTGACTCTGGGTCGTACGACTGCTTTAACCTTATATTGGAAACGATAATTCCAGCTGCATTATTAAACCGGTCAGGCACCATTTTTCATAAGAGTGTGCAACTAAGGGCGCATGCCGATGATATCGACACCATTACGTTCAATTACCGCGCCGCGCCGTTAGTTCTGCTTTTCCAAGTTGGATAAGGAAGCGAAGCGAATAGGCCTGGAGGTGAACGAGGGCAAAAACGCAGTACCTCCTCTCAATCCTCGAAATCCAACGGAAAATCCCTCTTGCCAACAAGGGATACTTTGGGCTGAGTAGGCAAATTAACAGTAAAGCTCGCTCTCGACGAACCAAAACCACGCTCTGCAAGCCTTTCATTATAAATGGACCAAAATCGCCTAGGCAGTTATAACGCCAGTTGTTGATTTAATGAATAAACCACAAGGAGAGCCTGATTGATACCCTAGGTTAATCAGTAGAGTGTGCCATATGTAATCGTTTGTGGAGCCACATCGACGCTAAACAATGTTTGCCCGATGCCTAGTACGGCTTTCGGAAAGGAAGGTCAACAGTCTACGCAATACGCAAAGTTACTGGCATAGCAGAAGCTCTATGATGTTAAAACACATTTAACTCCGCTTTTGTGGATTATTGCTTAGGCCGGTCTCCTACGCCTATCCCTCTCAGAAGGTGTCAAAATAATTGGCTGCATTGCACTGGTTGTTGTGTCTAAAGACATAAAAGAAATGCAAAATGCGACTCGAACTTGAATTTTCGGCTTAGACCTCTACCTATATGTATTAGCGCATTCCGGACTGTCTCATATGATGCGGCCTGTGTTATTGGCTCTTCACTTCATAAAGGCAACATCAGCCAGAAGAGAGCTTCAGCTGCGTATATCTGATGGGACGTTATAAGAGACTGCATTTGAAGAAGTATAGAATTTCAGTCTGAGCATCTAGCAAACTCAACTTGCGCCAGCACTGATGACTGGAAAAGCACAGCCATGTTTTGTTGGATATCTGTCTACTGCGGAATTGCAAGAATCGCTGTCAAAAAATTGTTAATTTGATACTCTTTTGCGGCCTCGGAGTGTATGTGCGTCTTTTACGCTGGAAACATCGTCTATGGAAATATAATCGAGTTGGTTTCACGGCTACGTGGCTTGGTAAATCTTCCTATGCTGAAACCTAGTGCTACATATCACCATGTTTCGAGCCCCGGCAAGGTCGTTCAGTCTCAGTCCATTAGCAGAGGTTTCGTCGTGTATGCTGAATTTACCGACAGTGTGATCAAAGACCCCTTCCTTACTCACCCTGGCATTGAAGTCACCATTTTGATACCATGAAGGGGGCAACACTCGTAAGTGCATTCTAGGCGCTCGTTGAAGTCATCTTGGATCATATCGTTCTTCTCCAAATCAGTGAGATGCTAAAGAGCCGCGATGTGATGCGAATCGTGACAAGACGCTTGTCCACAGGTGTGAACGACAGTACTTGACAGTACCAAAATTGCGCTCCTTTAAATGACAGCTGTAGTAGACGTCGCAATGTCCGATGATTTTCCTACCTTGCCCCTTTCATTTCCTTTCATTGATGGCAGTGATATCAGACTTATTTCTTGCGAGGAAATCAAACAACCAAGCAGGGGCACTTTTTGCATTCAGGATTCGGACATTCCAATTACATGTCCTCAAATCATAGTCCTTAATACGTTGCCTGTGGTCATCATCAAAAAGGGCGCGTAACTAGATAATGGAGTGGCGTTTGTTTTGTTTTAAGGAGACATTTATGTAGCGAGCCGCTTGCTCCAAGTCAGTCGCCGTTCGCAGCCGTATCTACTGCTGAACAGACGCTACAGATCCTGGTCGGCCTTTATACTGAAAACGTGAGAGTGACCCCATCAGGTTCGCATTCTTACTTTAGCTCACTCCCAAACGGATGTTCGGAAGGTACCCAGAGAATACTTGAGTGAGACATCTGGATGTCATGAGTTGCTTGTACCGCCTGCAGAAGAATCGATATAGGCGCTCCTAGGTGCATAGCAATCAGAGTCTTTCCCCACTTGCGGGGACTTCTAAATACGGAACCATCATTCGAACTTAAAAAAGTGCAAAACTTTTATGGTGGCATGTTCCAGATTTTGGATGGAGGAGAAAGTCGCTTTGCAAGAGGTGTGAGCTACTGTGAACTTGTAACACATGAACTATCAAACAATATGTACTCTGGCGTTTCGTTAACCAACCCACAAAAGCTACAATCAGTATCTTCAGCTTGCACCGTCCTATAAACAATGTATCGCAATTTACAGTGACCTGTCAGGTAAAAACTAAACATTTTTAGAGTCTCCTGGGAAAAATTTATAATTTCAGAGATCTTCCAAGGGGTATATACAATCATCTTAGATTTGTCTCACGCCAGTGCGTAGCAAACCGAGACTCGTTCATCTTCTTATTATTTCTGTGGTATAACTCTTGGATGCTCCACATAAAAGGGCTTGCAGGGGTCATTCGACCACAGGTTTGTCAAGGTCATCAGCCCTTTCATAACCTTAAAGCCACACATGCCCTAAAACCCATTGCACAAAGTTAATTTGTTGCAAGTGGCAAATTGGTACGGAAGATTTTTGCAGTCATCCACAAGTCTATATGATATTATATATGCCTTTAAAGTAGAGGGAAAGGGTGGAGGGTTTCTATGAGAGTGGAATTGTGAAATTGCCTTTAAAATAACAACAGGTTATCGAACTAAACGGTGTATTTTTTTTATCAAAATCGGATCCTTCTAACTATGATAAATAAAAACTTCAATTTAATGCAAAAGTAATGGATTTCTTTTTACTTTTTTACCCTATTTATGTATACATGGAAATCTGTAAATTATTATGAAGAAAAAAATGAGTTGAAGGTAGCTAACAAATAGGTTTTAAATTAGTATTTGATTGACGCCTACTGGGCTGTTTGTATGCAGTTTCAGAAGAAAAAAGAGCCAAATCAAGGAAATAACACCCATGGGCTTTATTTTCAATAAAAGGATATAACGCCCTCGAGCATTATTTTACTTACTGCTTTTTAACGTCGAGCTCTACTTCTCTTCCGAATGACGTTCTTCCACTTCTCTACTTTTTTTTTCGTACTCCACCCACAAACTATAACTAGAGCTAAATATGAATCAGGCGTTTGCGGTGAATATAGAAAATGCTATTCTCAAAAACAGCCAAGGGTATGCGAGATATAATTGGATTGGAAAATATGTTAAGAAATAATTCAGACATTGGCTAAGGGCTTAGAGTATGTGGCGATGCTTTTACGCTAGCACTTGACAGTTTTGACCCTTTGAACAACAAATACAGATCACTGTACGATAGCACGCTCTGTGCAGTGCGCCCAAATGGAGGCGCACAAGCAGTTAATAAAATCGGTTTTATATGAGATCGGCGACTGCATGACTATGAGCCGTTTTGCAAATTTGCATATGTGCAAAATACTACTACTTTATAGTAAACGTGTGCCTGAGAATATATTCACAAGCATACGTTGCATAGCTATGGGTTGCATTGCACATTTGTGTGCATATGGCTGGCTTTGTGTATTTATGTACAATGATAATATACGAACCGACGAATTTTAAACAATTTTGCCAAATATGGGCAATTGCTGGCACGTTACCACCACCAACGGCGGCACCAACAGCAGCAGCACCAGTTCAAACCATACACCACCACTTAGCCATAAACCATTGTTCCAGTGAAGCATTCGAAACCTGCATGCCATTCCATTGCTTAGCAGCAGTTAGCAGTAAGCAGTAAGCAGGTGATAAGCTAGTTGGCTGGCAGGCAGACGAACGGACAGGTGAACGGGGTAGGCGATTTGTTAGGCGGGTGGGCTGGCAAGATTAGCGCCGTTCAAACAATAAAATCAGCAATGAACCAGTGACAGTAGAAGCGCCATCTTCTCCAAAGCTTCTACCTCCATCACTACGATCATCATCATCATCATCATTAGCAATACCATGCATTCCATTTAGGCGAGAATGTTGGGATGACTTTAAGTACCCTGCAGGGAAATTAATTGCTTACATTGCTATTTATATAATTAATTGTGCTACTGGCGCTTAGAAAATACAGTTCGATTGCGATGAATGTCAATATGCAAAGATTAATTCAACTTCATGAAGGCAAATATATTGCATGTTTTGTATGCTTATGACAATAATACATTGCTTAACCAGGACTCCCAGAATACCTTTTGCCTGTGCGTTGATCATTTATATAAAATGTACGAAAATGTAACAAAATTAATACCAAAATTCAACATATTTCAAATAATTGCCAAACCACTTTTAAAATCTTTACTCAGAATATTTAGAAATTTCTCTATGTGCAAGCTTATGAAGCTCCCAAGAAATACTGAGTTGGCTCTATACAGCTGTCTTACGATCAATGATCACCTATAGGGCCGGCTTCCGGGTAGATAAAACCTCCAAACAGGAAGCCATTACACCGCTCAGCAAACTACAGAGAGACTGGTCTACGTCTGCATAGCAGGAGCTATGAGAACTTGTCCGACAGCTCCCATGGACGTTCTGCTGGAGCTAACATCTCTTCAGAGGGCTATCTGGATGATGACTAATACCAACAGTGGGGCAGAATGGTTATGCATCGCAGGAAAATTGACAAATTGACCCGAAACTGCAATACCCAGAGATACTGTGTAACCTGAGTTTAGCTTTACAAAACGATTCAAAACAGAACTTAGTAACAAAATGGATTGGGTAGACATATCTGAAACTTATAAAATAATGCAATGTATAATAACCTGGTACATGGATGGTTCATTAACTGAAGAAGGTACGGGGGTAGGAGTATATGGTTCGGCGTTAAGATACTCGAAAGCCATGGGAATTATGTCTATCTCTCAGGCATATATATATGCTATAGAAAGATGTGCGTACTTCAAAGCTCCATCGGAACCGGAATATTGCCACAATGACCGACAGACAAGGCCCTAAATCTAGCCAGGTTGATTCTAAACTGGTGATAAAGTAGTTCCTTAAAAAACTGAACACACTTGGTCTGGCCAATCATTTGTGGCCTCCCTGGGTTCTAGGTCGTACTGGTATAGGAAGAAAATTGGTAATTGGTAGGATGCCCGCAGGGAACTATGCTGCGGGAAATCTACCAAGTTTGGTGCACTCCAAAGTGCTTTTAGGTTCCCACAAACTAAAACGCTTTAGAGACTGCATGGGCTAGTTGAAGAATTATTACAGAAATGCTTACAGGAGACTGCACGCTGAACTATCATCTGACTAAACTGGGAATTTACTCGGTCGAATGCTGTAGATTCTGCAGGGTAGAAAACGAAACTGCAAGACACATTCTGGAGCAGTCCCCGCTTTAATGCATAAACGCAAAAGGAATCTGGGTGAATATCTAATAATGGATGACAGTATGCATTTCAGAGAGATTAGTGTCAATAAAGGAGATTCTTCCACAATGAAGCATTGCTCAAAGTTTCCAACCCAGTCGACGTCATTCTAAAGCAATACGTAAGAACAATTACAAATATTTGTAATTTGAAATGAATTAAAGGGATTCTTCAATAGGGTCGCTACAAAAGTAGACCGATAGTGACAGCAAACGACGCCATATTTCTTCCTACTCTTTTGACATTTCTCTTCAGTAAGGTTTGCCATTTCATCATGGAAAGACATACGATCCAACAACGAGTCGAAATTATTAAAATTTACTACCGAAATTCGGAGTGGAGTCAATGGCTTCAACTTTAAGAGCGCTACGTCCAATTTATGGTCGTCGTCATTTCTGGCTGAATGGCTTCGTCAATAAGCAAAATGAGCGTTATTGGACCGGCAGCAATCCACACGTACTCCATGAGTCAACATTTGCATCCCGAAAAAATTACGATTTGGTGCGGTTTATTGGCCGGCGGCGTCACTGGGCCGTACTTCCGTGATGATCAATACCGGCACGTTACTGTGAATGGGAATCGCTACCGCTCAATGATAACCGAATATTTTTCGACCGAATTGGATGATATGGACTTGGAATATGTGGTTCCAACAGGACAGTCCCACAAGCCACACAGCGAGTGTCACAATCGATTTATTGAAAACCAAGTTTGGTGAACTCCTTATCTCACGAAATAGCCCAGTCAATTGGCCGCCTCGGTCGTGCGATTTGACGCCGTTAGACTCTTTTCTGTGGGGCTACGTCAAGTCTATGGTCTATGCCAACAAACCAGCGACGATTGATGAACTTCGTACGAATATCGAACGTGAAATTGCAGCAGTATCGGGCGATTTATACGTGAAAAGCGTCGAAAATTGGGTTCAGCGTCTGGACTTGTGCAAGCGTGCCCGTGGTTCCCATGCAAAAGAAATCAAGTTCCATACATAATGGCATCGAATGTACCTTCACAGGAAGAAAGAATTTAATTCATATCACAAACCGTTTTTGTTTTATTTAAAAAAACTTTTGTGCGCTCCTATTACAAGACTCGATACAATAATATTTCGTTTTACTTACTTTCGTCAAATGTAATAAAAACAGGATGGAATTTTTCTTAATAATTACTGGTACATTTAAATATGTATATTTAGAAAGCAGGTCATCGATAGCAGAGTATCCAATTATGTTCAATAAGTGAAAAAAAATTAAACATCTTTAATATACTCGTTCGCGCTGTCTACTGGGTGACTAGCCTTAATCGGCGACTTTCCGAACAGAAGTCCTACAGACTTGCATACATTCACTTATATGCAAATAACCGATTTTTAGGCGAGTGTGTTTTAGTAGCATGCAGATAATTTTGGTAAATATCCCAGCAAGCATTTGGAATCGATTAAACGACGAATAAAGTCATTACTATACTCCAATCTGCTATGCTAGCGATAGATATGCTGAACATCTGAAAATTAAAGTATTTGCAAGAAAACTCAAGACACTCCTATTACTGTAAGAGTAACCATAAAAAGACATAATTCGGTCGTATTCACCAGAAGTATCAAGTTTCTGATGCTCGCTTCCTCTCGTTGACACACAACTTTTCTTCTGTTAAAGTCTCTCTCAAGTTGTTATTCAAAAAACTGACTGGAGAAAAAATAATCAAAATTCCAGCTGTTTTTGTTTTCATCATATATCACTATTAAAATGCAAATAAGGCCGGTTAAAATACTAAAATTTAGGTTTCTAAGTTGCCTAAAATTTGGATACAATTTATGTAGGTACTAACTAGCACTTTAGCGATAACGAATATTGTAATCCGGCTACAGCCCAATCTACCGGAAGGATGATCCTGCCGTATGAGGAATTCTTTATCTTGGAACTTCCGTCAACCCCGATAATAATGGCGGATGATCTCCCTTGCCATCAAGTGCTACTTTGGGCTGAGTAGGCAACTCTCTTGACGAACCAAAAAGTGTGGAACAGACGCATAGTCGCTATCAACTGCAAAATTTTCAATAAAGTTCAAAAACTACAAGTCAAATTCTGCAATTTAAGAGTTTTCGCTTCAGGATTCAGAAAATTACAATTAAAATTCAGAATTTCCGTTTCAAATTCAAAATATTGCAATTCTAACTCAGAATTTTAATTTTAAATTCAGAAAATTACAATACAAATTCAGAAAGTTACCATTCAAATTCACAATTTCCATTTTATATTAAGAAATTTTCATTTCTAATTTCTTAATTGGAATTGTAATTTTTTGAATTTGAAATGAAAATTTCTGAATGCGAATGGTAATTTTCTCAATATGAAGTGAAAATTCTTAATTTGAAATGGAAATTCGGCACTTGAATTGTAACTATCTGAATTTGAATTGGGGCTTTCTGTATTTGAAAAGGGAATTTCTGAACTTCAATTGTAATTTTATATATTTAAAGTGGAGATTTTGAATTTAAATTGTAATTTTCTGAACATGATTAGAAATTTTCTGAAATTGAAATGGAAATTAGGAACTTGAATTGTAACTATCTGAATTTGAATTCGGGATTTCTGAATTTGAATTGGGGCTTTCTGAATTTGAAATGGAAATTCTGAATAAGAATTACAACTTTCTGAATAAGAATTGCAACTTTCTGAATTTGAAAAGGGAATTTCTGAATTTGAATTGTAATTTTATATATTTAAAGTGGAGATTCTGAATTTAAATTGTAATTTTAGGAACATGATTAGAAAATTTCTGAAATTGAAATGGAAATTAGGAACTTGAATTGTAACTATCTGAATTTGAATTGGGGCTTTCTGAATTTGAAATGGAAATTCTGAATAAGAATTGCATCTTTCTGAATATGAAATGTAAATTCTGAATTTGAATTGTACGTTTATGAATTCAAAGCAGAGATTCTGAATTTAAATTGTAATTTTCTGAACATAAATAGTTGTTTTCGTAATTTGATATGGAAATGAAATGGCATATGAATTACAACTTTCCGAACTAAAACTGAAAAAGGTCTAGTTGGCGCCATGTCAAAAGATTGATTGGAGTCTTATGCTTCAATAAGGCTAAAATCGCCTATGTTTTTTTTAAAACTGTTTCTTTACTTTCTTTTGTTTTAGTTTATTTTTTAATTTGAAATTAAATTTTTTCCTGGATTGGTACAAATTTTCTTACATTTTCGCACCTTGCCATGAATTTTTGGGAGTTGCCAAATCAAAGCAATCCAGCACTTCTAACTTTATTTAACCAAATTAATGTTCGAAAATTTTTTAAAATCAATTTTATGCCAATATTCTGTAAGCAGCCTCTAGTTAATAATTTTGACTTTCTAAGTTTCAAAATAAAGCCACTAATTTGTCAGCTGGTCCTGAGCAGGTCACAAAACAAAGAAATTGAGACAAGTATTGAACAAAACCGAAAATGAAGTAGCACTCGATCTGTTCCTTGGTCGTTCGCTATATTTTGCTTAAATCTGAAGAAATTATACTTAATTTTCAATACGCATAATAGAAATATTGTTTGTTTACATTTTCGATTAATCGATTAATTTAAGCGCATAAGAATGAGAGGCTGTATTTATCGATTGCTGATAGTTCTAATTTGTACACATATTTTAAATAATTGGTTCACATAAAATGCAGAATAAGAAATTTGAACGTTTAATTTCAATATTAACTTTACGATAACTATAATGTTTTAATTTTTAAAGAGCAATAATGCTGTTGTCAAAGAATTGAAAAAGTATATTGTATGCTATCGATGAACACATTTTCATTGAGGTTGATTGTACATCTCTAGCTGAACATACCAACAGCTGATTGTCTCTACTGCTTTTCACCACACACCACAGCCTTTGGTGATTTTTTTTATGAGACTGTTGCTCACAGAATACCGAAATCGTCTGAAGTCACAAAAAGTTTCTCTAATTGAAAGTCTCACATTTAGTGACTTGAGATGAGACTGAGTTACAGAATACCAGCATTAATGTAGTTCTCTAAGATTGTTGTCGACAAATTTCCAATGTGAAAATCGAAATTTCTGTAACGCTTGCTGGGATTAAATAACACTTGTAAAATACACCTAAAAATGATATTATATATATATGTAGTATATAAATATTTTCATGTAAAATATTTACGAAAGTTCGTATGTGCGTATCTGCATATCGCTCAAGTAGATTTTCGAGCATTACAAAGGAACATTTGGAAGAGCAGGGCGGGTGCAAATAGATACTCAAATAGCAACTGGCGCCTGCTGACGGAAATTACGCCAGCTTAAAAGCTCATATGCTGCTCCTATCTGTTCATATTAAAATGCATAGAAACAAAATACACAGCTAAAATGCATTAGACACTAGCTGCACAAAGCCAAACACACACAGAGTAACTTACAAAATACAGTATGTATATATTTGATGCATAGCAAATTCAACCGCAGCGAAGCTAAACATATTAGTTGCTTTATGGAGATTCCTTGGAGAGTAGATTTAGTAACAAAAAAAAAAAAAAAAACAAAGGAAAGCAGAAACTATAGAAATAAATAAGTAAAATTTGCCAAATTTTATTTATGTTACTTGCCAAGCAGCAACACTGCAAACGAGCTGGCATGCAACAAACAACGAACAGTTGAATAATAAGTTGAAAGCAAAGGAAAAATACAAAAAATAAATAAAAATAAAACAAGTACATGCACACATTGGTATTAAAATGAATTTCTAAAATAACAAACAAAAAAAAACTTCTATGAATGCCTAAGTTACTCAAAATTCTCGTAGTTTTGCTATGATAGAGACAAAAATGAAAGCGCATCGAGCGCGGTAGAAGCAAAAGTTTGATGCAAAATAACCAAACCACAACACACACACACACACACATACACATCATATCATTTCATATCACAAACACTTATCTATAGCACTTCAATTCCATCGTCCTGCTCAACATTATTTTATAAAAGATGAGCTAAGAGAGAGCTAATGCGTCCGTAGCACGTTGAATTTGAGGTGACATAGAAAACACCTCGATTTCACACAATCTCTTTGAGTGCCCGCCAATAAGCGCATGGTTCGTTGCACGGTATCAGCACATCATCGCCGTGACCCATTATTGCCTTCGCCTGCGGCTCTGCTTCTGTTTCTTGTTTTTTGTTTGTGTTTTTTTTTTTGTTTTTTTTTTCTATCTCATCCACATAGAGTCATAATAATCATCATCACCGTCGTTGACATCGGCAGAGTGAGGCGCTTAGGTTGGATTGCTGCCACATTTTTCATGTTGTTTTCCCCGCATTAGTCAACAAAAACAATGAAGGTAGATATTTGGTATTTGTAGCTCTTTTGTTTTGATTTCATTCCTTTACGTGTTGGTGGAGATTAAAATTTGAAAAAAAGAAGAAAAGAAACATAAATATAAATTAAAATATGAAATGATTGTTTGATTCAGAAATTTATATTTTATCATGAACGATAGTCGTAGGATTTAAAAATCTGAATCCAGTTGAAGGTAATATTTAGTTAGCTAAAATATTTTTAATGTGAAGGATTTTCTTTTCAAATAGCATTTAAATCAGCGACCATAATCATTACGGGTTCTATCATATAAAATTGATATTTAATCAATATGTTAAGATTTTATACTTTACAATAAAAACAAATAGAATTTATGTGTTTGGTCTTATTGATGTATGTATGTATATTTTTTAAGTTTTCTGCACGCCTTCATACATATTTTTTGCTTCCAAATTTTGCTTACAAGGGAAATTTTTCCATTGTTTAACTCTAAGTAAGAAATCGCCTAAGTCGTATCTGTCTAAACGTCCATCCATGCATCCGATAACTCGTGCAGATACTGAGATATCTAAATGAAACTTGATGTACAAACCAAAGTTATGTTGATGTGGTGGTAGTTTCGGCGGGAACTCACTTAGGCATATAAAATGAAATGTTTGAACGATAGCGTACAACATAACCAAAAAAGGTTAACTGGACAAACACTGAGTGCCCAACATGAAGTCTTGCAAGCTTTTGATTTCCACCCCTGAAAGATCTTCTGGGGTGTTAATTAAGTAAGAGGTTAGGCACCTGAACCTCAGCCTCGCAAAGGCAGAGCAACTGAGTAGAAAATGAATAGAGGATTCCACCTCGTCATTCTTCAGACAGCTGCGGAAAAGAGAACCAGAGCTATATTCAACCTAACCGCGTGAATACTTATGGACATGAGATCTCCAGCGAGGATCGATAGTTGCTGCTCACTTAGCGACCGAATCTCTTCTGAACGCCTACGATCAATCACCGTTCAGAGGGTATTTGCAATTCTGTATGTCGTTGTATCTGCCCAGCGTTCGCCGACCCGACATAGAGTCTGCTGGGAGCAATAACTTCAATGGTGTCCTGCTGAGCCAGCCCAACGCAGTTCCTATGACCCAGCAACCAAATCAGTCCGATATGAGGGTATTCAGAGGCGGCTGAAAAGAAGGCAGGCACTCCCTGATCATTTTCGACCTGACTATTAAATACCCAGAGTCCTTGATTGCGACGTGGATATCAGAGTAGATGTTGGTCCGTCTAAAGGGGATTACCTTTCTTGGAGAAGATACCCCTTCCAACCCTACCGCCCACTTTCGATCTGAGGTCCACCGGCCCTCCGCACCAAGCATCACCCCCTCTTGTTTCTCATTTAGCGGGATGTGCGTGAGGAAGGGTTCATTTCGAGCCAGGAATGGTGGACAGCGATATGCATTTTGAGGGACAAAGTCGAAGGTGACAAGAGTTCTAGAGTACATGTAGGCCGATGCAAGGTAGGTTGGTAATAAAATTTGGCGAACCCCGATAATAACCAAAAATAATAGTAATAATGCCTATACAGGATATGGTCGAAAGGACTAACGCGTTCCTTAAGTTTTTTGTTTGTTTGGAAAATGGGCGTACCGCCCATTGATATGAAGTTGGTATATTTCCGAAATTACCTAGCCGAATTCTACCAAATTTGGTACAGACTTTACACTTTAACTCGGTAGGCACGATTTAGAATAACGGTCAGTTACAAAAGTCAAAAAATGAGATATTTCAGTATCTCTTCAAAATAATTTGCTCAACTTTAATATACAAGTTGGAAATACACAGAATCGAAAATTCCCAAAATGACGAATATTATATCAACTAGTTTTGTTTAATAAATATAATACATTTCTAAATTTAAAATGAATTGCAACATATTATCCAGATTTATTGCATACAACAAGTACTATTTATTTGAAATAAAATTATACGCCGGATATTTTAAGTTCTTTATTTGTTTTTAATTTCATTTCATATGCCCCAAATAATTGTGTGCCAAAATGTCTACATTTAAGTCGTGTCCTTTCACTTTAGTTCATTAATTTATATTCCACAGCTACAAATCTAGTCCGTTTCCAACGAAGCCAGCAAGCAAAATAATATACTTCCCTCCATTCGAAAGGAGGAGCTTTCCACTGAAATTTAGTATCTAAGTAGTGGAACAACAAGCACAATACAACTATTTAGAGAATCTAGTTCCTGTCCTTACCGTCGCCAAACTTGCTTGCTGTTTTCTACATTTTGGAAATTCCAAAAGAATTTGTGGCTATTGAAACGCTCTGCTGCCAAACCGCGACACCTCTAACAAAGTTCCAGCATTATCAAGAGATTAAGCGAAATTCATATGCACATACATACATAAATACATACATATATACATATCTTTTATATTAAATCGCATTAAGCCAAACAAAAGAGGAATTTAAAAAAAAGGGAAGAAAATCTGCTAGCGTTAAAACTACTTTCAAGCGTTAGCGCAGTTATTCGAGGTTGTATGTGTGCCCTACAAATTTTATATACACACATACATACATATTTGTAGAGTAATCTACTCTGTATAGAGCACTTCATATTCTCCCCTCTGGGTTTTGTGAAAATCTACGTAAATTAATTCTTATTCATTAAATCTAATATGAAGTTCACCAAAAAATGCTAGTAGTTAGCTTAGAAACAAGAAATAGGGAAAAATTTTCAAAGGATAAACGTAGAGCTCTTTCATTATCAGTGTTAAACGATTTGAATAAGTAAAAAGTTGAAATAATAAACCATTTGTACTGAAACTGTGAATGGAACTTTAGCTCTGGGGTGCTCTGTCTCAGTTGGGGGAAAGCCAGCGCATTGAGGTTAAAATTTTAACTGACATATCAAAACTTTTAAATTGGAAATAAACATTTTAAATGGAATAAATAGAAAACTTTGCAATTTTAGATTACAGTTAAACATGAAGTTTCGTGTTTTTATTAATTTATTTCTTTATTATCTTTGAAAAGAATATTTGTGTGCTGCAAATGAATAGAGAGGCGGGTTATGGAAGAAGATACGTAGTTGGGTTGGAGAATCGACGTGAATGCGTAGATATGAAGTTCACAGCTCGCAAGAAAAGTCTGTTGAAAAATTCGGCAATACTTCTTGAGCGTGAAATAGTAGTGAAGAAGTAATTTTGACATTTGATAAATCATGGTGAATAGTAGACAATAGAAGAAGAAGAGAAGAAAAAATATTAATAAAAGTACTTAATTTGATTCTGATCAGTACAAAATAATAATACAAAGTGTGTCAAAAAAATTAGCTTAGATGTCATTTCAAAAACTTCTCGTAGTAGCACGCATTTATTTCCTGCCAAAACCAAGGTTTCTTTATTAGTATTTTCTACAAAAACTTTAGAAAAATGTAGTTTTTGCTTTTCTTAAGAGCTGTGGACGAATTACTTGGTTTATAAAAATAAAGGAAAATTCCGCATTCAACATTACGAGATCAGCATCGCATTTGGTCCATCTGTGTAGAACAAGACTAAGTAAAGTCGATTTCGACAATAGACTTCTTTGTAAAGGTAAACCCCCAGCAATACTGTAAAAGTTAGATATTTTATACTTTAATATAATGCACAAATCATTGTGAATAAGTTTCCATTCACAATGGAACAAGCTCTGATATAAACAATGACAAGCGCCACTCACGGATTTCTGTACGGGTTTCTTTCACGAAAATTTTCAAAAGGGTTTCGCCAAATTACTTCCATATTTCGAGAATAAATGGTGGTACTCTTTAGATCGATACAATACGCGATACGAAAGCGGCATCGTCCCACTGGCAGCTTGGGAAGGGATAAAAATAATACCGCTTGTGTATCGCTTGTATGCAGATATATCGTATCGCTGTAATTTTTATCCAGCCTAATAGCTTTTATTTTATCACTGAGAATTTGAGTTAATTTTATTTTTAATTTAACTCCAAAGAAAAAGTCGAATGATGTTAAATCGCTCGACCTCGGCGGTCCATTGACGATGAGTGCACGAAAAGTGGAGAGCAATGCAGGTCACAATAATATCTGACAGAACTGAAAGCAGTTTAATGCAAAAGCCTCAACGAGCAAAACGAAGGCGTTCATCTACATATATGTATATATTACTCAAAAATTAATCAAATCTTCGTTTCGGTGAAGAAAATACCATATTCTTCAAATTTACTTTTTAGCTCTTTTTTTTTTGAGGATCTAATTTTGTTCAAAGAAAGTAAATTTTGGAAGAGTTCTTCTATAAATTACTACATTATTTATGATAAATTCACTACTGTACCTCTCATTTTTGACTTTTCACTGCTTTATATAATTTGCAATACAATTTTTAACACTTTGTGCCCTAATCTGATTAAGTTCTACTTGGTAAATTTTTTCCGTTTCTCCTCTATTTGACAATCTAATACTGTCAGTGATGCATAGTTGCTTTTTTAGAACAGAGTCGCATTTAAGTGTTGTAATGCTATATTCGAATGAAATGCAGCTATTTTTTGGCGAACGAAAGATATGCAATATACGTATCATATTCAAGGCCCTGCCAGATAGGAATTCATTCCAGCGTTGCAAGGATGCTTTTGACTGAAATTGACATTGACTGACTCGAAAACGTACTACTGCAAAGTTTCGATACAATTTATTAAGCATCGGTTTGCAACGTAAACAGCATTGCAAAGGGATGCGTTGTCTATTTTGACGATTTAGAAGACTCTTACTATTGCTGCGAAGTATTAGTAGGAGCAATGGTAGAAAGAAGTAGTAGCAGCCGTGGTAGTCGCAGTGATAGTAGTAGTATTTTGTAGTAGCAATATTAGCAATCAGTTGTAGTGGTGAAGTAGTATATTTCTTATCTCTGTCTCTGTGAACTTACGTGTGTCGCGGCTTGGCCAAAATACCCCAGCGTCAGTGTCTCTCTGATATGTGTGGCGAGAAGCTTTCCAAGCATTTTCCATTGGTTTAAAGTGAGCCGGTTGTACCAATATTCCTGGGAGTATTGAGACTGGTTTAACCTGCTTAAACTAAACTCCCGCCGCTCTCCCAGATACAGTCACATAGCTCAACCGCGAGCTTCCTACGCAAATGGCCTTGAGCAGAGGAACATCAGTGATGATTGTGCTTTTTTGGTATAATTCGAAGACGAAAAGTACTTAGACACCATATCAACAATTTTGATTCTGAAAATTGGGAGAAACGTCTTACAAATGAAATCTGTTTTATTACATCCTTCGCACTTCTTATTTGTGATTGGAAAAAATCCATATCTGAAATGAAAAAAAAATACACAAATGTCGATCGTGTCTATTCAATTTGATAAATTAGAAAATAGAGAATCCGATAAATAAAAACAAAAAAGTTGCAATCTGATTCTGAGT
This sequence comes from Anomoia purmunda, assembly GCA_951828415.1. Taxonomy (NCBI): domain Eukaryota; kingdom Metazoa; phylum Arthropoda; class Insecta; order Diptera; family Tephritidae; genus Anomoia; species Anomoia purmunda. Next base: position 26,284,926 of record OX639993.1, read on the forward strand.
AAAAACTTGCAGTGAAGCTCTTCTGTTTTCCCATTTCTCATATAATGAATACAACAGTTGGAGAGACCTTCTTCTTTTCTTCTGTCACATTTCAACTTCGAAGGTGAAGAAAGAAGGTATCACGAATAGACAAAGGGAAAATGGTTTGAGGAGTTTTGGGAGTGATTTTTCTAAGTGGTCGAAAGCAAAATGCTGTTAAAAATAACTTACTTCTCAATAGACAAGCCTTTAAATAAAAATACTTACTTGTAGTTTAGAGGTCGAAAACTACAAACAAGTTTCTTCAGATAGTACTAGTGGAGAAAATACAACAATCATATGCACTTTGTTTTTGCCTTAAGACGCTGAGGTGTCTATAAAAACTCACACGCACCCAATTACATCAAAACAATAAATAAAAACTGAGAGTTCAGCGGCTTCTTAAAGTGAAAAAGCAAAATCAAATTTGCTACAGAGCAGCCTAGAAAATGGCTGCTGGGTAAGTCTGCGAATGATCCTTCTCTACAGCTGGTACAGCAGGTAAAAAATGTTACAAATATACCCAATCAAGAACTTCCACCCTTACATACAAGACATGTAATACTGTATGAATTCTTAATTAGGCTTTCAGTTGAGAACTTAATGTCTGAAAAATATGAAAAAACTTCTAGGTGTATGCAAACTTCAATCCTTCACTATAACCTGGTTAAGTCTGATGTCGTTACAATAGTCATCACGGTTAAAATTCACCACTTTGGCAAAACGTCTATATTCAGAATTCATGGTACTGTGACAAAAGTAACAGAAATTGTTACCTGTCAGTAAGAAGGTAACAAGCTAGTTAAGGTTGTTTTCATAAATATTTGGAAATGATATAATAAATTTTCATAATATATGCTGAATGGAATAAGCACTTTTTTACCTCTGTACTATGAAAATAGAGCAAAAAGAGGCGCTGGAAAGGAAACGGCTGCTAAAAATCTGCGGGACGGCAGTGACTCATTCTCCATGCCCGATTCTGTTTTTGTTAAAAAAAATGTTCTAAAAAATACTCTTACTTTTCTTTGCCAAATATATTATTTCAATAATCAGCTGTCAGCAGTGCAGCCCATAATTTTACTTTCACCACAAGGTGAATTTTTTCTTGTTACAAAGTTGCCAGAATGCCCGTTACAAGTATTGGTTACAAAACTCTAAAAAAATTTAAGGTGACAAATTATTGTAACAAAATCGTTAGAATATGCCAGGCTTTAGTTGTGCATGTGTTTTCCCTATATTGAATAATTTAGTGCGACCATTTCTGAATAATATTTCACTCTAAATCATTCTCCTTCACTCATTGCACGACTTTTTTCACCCGCATAACTGTAGTGGCAATATTGACAGCAGGCGCGAAAATTTTACAACCCACCTTACCCACCACACCTACCAGACATTTATTTGTTGTCAGCAACCATTGAAGAAGAAATATTACGCCATCTCCTTTGGGACTACTATTAATAAAAAATGCCTAATGATACTGTGCATTTTTATAATAGAACTTGAAAACGTAAGCGAATTTTTACTTTGCTCCTTTTCTTATTAAATATATCTAAATCACGGAATACACAAATCGCATACCCAATACATAAGTACATACATATTTACGAGTATATATAGGTATAACATAAAATAAATTTCTAACATTAACCTAAGCAATGATCTAAAATACATCAAAGTAGCAAATGAATTCGTGACACGCGAAATCTTTTTTAAACCATTGCTATGTAGCTAAATGGGATCTACTTGTCACGCAGCTATGAGGAATAAAACATGCCAAGGAGGAGCATGGAATCACACAGAAAATACACCCACACACTTGGTTCGATACGAATGCCTAGCCAGCAAGAAAACGTTTGCTTTTGGAATAGCACCTTGTTTGGTAATTTTTCTTATCTGCTAAGTTGATTTTTGACTTATGGAATTTTAAAACTGAGACCGAAATTCTTGTACAATTAATCACGCTCCATTCGCAGGAAGACCACGGCTTGCGATTCGGAGGGCGCTGATTCCAGTAGCAGTGCCAGAAAGCCTAAGTGGTTGTTTTTTTTTCAAATAACTTATTGGAAAATATTATTTTTTATTAAAAACAAAACATTAAACCATTGCCTAGTCTGGAAAGCACATTTGGAGAAAGTGAAGTAAATAAAGCTATAAGAGTACTTAATGCAAAGCTGGAGATGCTCTCAAGAAGTACAAAAATGGATATGCACGCCACATATTGTACATCCCATGATTACCTACGGATCCCCATCGTTTTGGTAGACATAACCATTTAAGCTCTCAGTAAGCTGCAGAAGCTAAAAGAAGCATAGAAAAAGGTATCAGAATTTGCCCGACATCATCCATGGAAGTTCTTTTGGATTTAGCAACACTTCACATTCATATCCTGACCCCAAGCGAAGGGGGCTATTTTGAGTATGACTCGTACCAAGATCGAAGCAGAAAAGTAACTCAGTCAGTGTGAAGATTGAAATTGTGGAGGAACAAAACTCTGAAACTGCAATACCGAGGGATCCAGAGTTTAGTATTATAAAAAGGTTAAAAACCGAACTCAGTAAGAAAGTGGATAGGTATATTTGATACATGTAATAAGAATCTGGTACATGAATGGCTCACTAAGTGAAGAAGGTTCTGGGGAGGTGTATATAACCATCAAAAAGCGGATGCCTATCTTTCAACCAGAAATATATTTATGCTATAGAAAGATGCGCGGAAACGAAACACTCGTCTTCACTAAAAGCCAAACGGCTATTGAGGCACTCAAATCTCGCTATATACATAGCATGAGAACTGGCGATTGAGTTCCCTAATAAGATGAACACTCGTAATTGAGTCTCGGTTTTGGTTTCCGTAAGTCATGCTGGTCTTCCAGGAAAAAAAGATTGTGGATAAACTCACAAAAAAAGGAGCATCAACTACTCTTATTGGCCCAGAACCAATCTGTGGTTAGAAAAAGGCCAATATCAACCTAAGAACTATTGCGTGGTTTCTTACTGGACACTGTAGGCTGAATTATCACCTGCCTAAACTGAGTATCTACTCGAAGGATTGTTGCAGATTATACGCTGTAGAAAAGGTAGCTGCTAGGGATATACTGACTGTTCCTGACCTGCTATGCACTGATGAATCAATGCCAAGGGCACGTGGGTGCATATTTCATAATAGGTGACATCATTCCCGAGATTTAAGAATAATAATAAAGTGAAATCTCAGTGTACGTTGCTTAATTCACGAGACAAGTGATTATGCTCTTAGTGTCATTGCCTATAAGGTCCCTTCGACAATACAGTGCGAAAGACCGAAGCTCTTTATGAACCAACTGTTTGGACTTTATTAGTGTAGCTTCTGATCTGATGCATCTTTGACTGAGTATAGTCGCAACTCGTCAATTCTTGGAAAATACCCTAGATAGGTGCGGCTTGGAATCCAGTCCACTCCAAACGTCTAGGCAGCGCGGCATTGAAACTAGATCTTTCAGACCGGCTCGGAGTCCAGCTCACTCCGACAGGTTAATCGTGTTTTTTTTTATTTACAGTTAATGTATACTAAGATTAAGCGATATTTTGCTTGAGATGCAAGAGTGGCAGAATAGCCGACGTACAAGGCAAGAAGTTTCCAATACGAAGGAGAGATGATGATGCAACTTCCTGCGGACTGCATCAGGATCGAATGTAGTGCTTTGTGTTCAAACCATCTCCCAACGAAATACTTAACGGTAGTACCGGGGAATTGTTACTTAGACAGTGGAAGGTTTAGTTCAGGTTTAAGGCACACTGATGGTTCTGGGGGTTTAGTTGTTGATGCTTCTTCTTCGTAAAGAAAAATAAAAAACCAATCGATTAATGGCCTCCACATTCTTGTTGACTTTAGAACCGCTTTTGATAGCACAAAGAGAAGTTCTATGACGCCATGTCTAAATTCATCATCTCTGCTTTTAGCTCCGTCCAGATTGGGAAAGACCTCTCCGAGTCAATAATGCCAATTTGGTAATTAAGCGAACAATACTCTTGCCAACAGGTGCTACTTTGGACTCGGTAGACAATTCAAGAGCAGAGCCCTCTCCCGCCAAACGCATGAACGATGTGGCGAGAACTATTCTGCGAGAGCGACAGGCACCGAAGAATCATTTTATATGTACGAGCTATCTAATAGATGATGATGCTGAGAACATCCTTCGACTCGGCACCTATGGACGAACAATAAATGGAAGGACCTCGCGAACTTAATGGACGTGCCAAGTGCAGAATTACCTGTATAAACTTGGTGTGAAAAACTGGAAGTTTTTGGTTACCAAAGGATAACAATTAAATTTATATTGGATGCTGGATTAAAGGAAGTTGTATAATTCATGAAGAACAATACTCAAAAGGTCGGCACTAAAGCCAAATTCTACATAAAGAAAAATAACAAATAGTTGCATGTAAAAATTACATGACAGCTCAGTTAACTTTCAAAGTTAATGTTAATGAAAATCTTAATGAAAGAGAGCATAAACAAATGTATAATATTGCAAAGTGACATTTTTTTCTTTTATGGAAACTTTTATTCTCTTAACCTTAGAATTCCCCCAGTGAAATTTTCCTAAGAATAATTTTCTAGAATATTTGATTCATCTACCGACTTTGAGTTTTGGGAGATTTATTAAACTAAAAGTCAAAACGACACTTTTAGGTTTAGGTGGTTGAAACTTTTTACGAAAATATATCCCATTAAATTTTACACATGGAAATTTCGGTAGGCTATAAGAAGCTTAGCTTGACAAATCCATCAAGTGTTTTATTACTGGAAACGCATTGTTTCAGCAAATATTAACAAAGTCCGAGCTGGTTTCTGTTGGTGTTACAATTTTTCGCTGGAAAACGTGCCTTGAAAAATGAGTGAAAAAGAGCGTAAGAACGAGAGACAGACCTGATTGTTTCTGTTAGTAAAATTAGTAGAATGTCAAGGCAATAAACAGCTGTTTAAAAAGTAAACAAAGTACAAGTGTTTATTTGTCTCCTTTACTTTAGCCTTTAGTATTTATAAAGGTAAAAATAGTGAGTCATTAAGTCATGATGAAATGTTGCAAAATATGAGTGATTGTGAGCAAGTATCTCCGTTACTTTTTCCAGCGATGAAAATAATCGTTATTTTGATTTTTTTTTGTATCAAAAGATCAATGAGAAGAATTCGTTCGAAACAAAATTCGAATATATCGACCTTATCCTTATGTTACATATATGTATGCAAATCTGCAGTGATTTTAATTTCGAAGATTTTTTATTTAAAATCATTGCATAATTGTTGTTGTGAGATTTTTAATTTTTTAATCAAGTTTGATTGCTATTTTTTTATTTTAATTTTTTTCGATGAAATTTTATCGATATTTTTCGATTTTTTTCGATCATAAAACATAAATCGTATTATTAGTGTTGTATTATGATAGAAAAATTTTAAGTCGAATAATAACGAGAATTTTTGTCTGAAGAAATAAAAATCACAAAATATCGATCATATTTGATGGGATGAGAAAATTTAAATCCAAGAAAAAAATTTTTTTTTATCGAACAATAAAAATCACAAAATATGGATCAAATATGGTGATACAAATTTAAACTGAAAAAAACGATTTCTTTTGTCGAAAAAATAAAAATCACGAAATATCGAAATATCGATGAAATCTGATCGAAAAAATAAGTACCACAAAATAACGAATAAATTATGATTTTTTTAACGAAACACAGTAACAAAATTTTAGATATATTTTTGCAATATGGTAACCATGGTTTTTTTTCTGAAAGGGGGCATCCTTTTTGTCACTTTTGTCGAACTAAGCACGTTTGAGTTTTTTATTCGCTTTTATAGGTCAAGGGGGAGCTAATGCGTTTTCGTACCTTAAAGTATAGAAACTTGAAGAGTTACAGCTTTGATGTCTAAGACACTTATGGTCCTAATTAAATGATAAACATTTCATATCTACACTTGGATCCATCACGGCCCCTCCTTCTACCATTTTTTCATATTCTTTCTCAAAGCATTTTGCCCTTGGTACTAATCGGAGACGGCAACAGTTACAATTTTTAATATAGAAATCGGTATTTAACTATTATTTTCCGACTTCTATTTAATTTCTCATTAAATAACAGTTACTTTTGATTATTATTATATAAATCTTAAATAGCAATTATTTTTAGATTTTTATTTTAAAATCGAATCAAATCAAATAAAACAAAAATTCACTGTTACTGAAGACTTCTATTTATAAAAGTCTTTAATATAAATCAGCGGCTGACTTTAATTTTTTTAAATCACACCTAAAAAAGTCATTTAAATTTTTCGCAGAAATAAATATTATTTTTGATTTATTAAATAAAAAATAGAAATTACTGTTATTTATGATTTTTAAAATAAAAATCGAAAATATATTTAAGATTTATGAAATAAAAATCAAAAATAACTGTAAGTTTTTTTAATTTTGCATAAAAATTCCAAAACAAAAAATTTGTTTTTCAAATTTTATTCTCGATGAATTAAGAAATCCACTGCTATATTACACTTGGTTGTAGAACATTTTCTTCATAATGAATTTTTCAATGAGTGTTTTTAGAAATAATTGTTATTTTCCAACCCTGGTGCTAATATTTTTCTTTTAGCGTTTCAATTCTGTGGAGAAATTCAACTAAAATAAAAAGTAAAAAAAAATACAAACAATTATTTTTTAAGCAATTTTTTTTTCTCACTGGGTATGTATACACATAAATATATGTATATGTTTACATTTGTAAATTTCAATATTAACAAATAATCTCCCATGGGTTTAGTACCCTAGTTGTCAATGCCAACATTTGTCGCTATTAAGTGACAATATATTTCTATATTACTACATATATACATACATAAACCTCAAACGTATAAGTATGTATGTATGTATTTATAAGAACTAATATCGACACATATATTGTACATATGTACATACATATGTAGTATATAAATGACAACAAATAGGTAATCAGGGATTTTGGTCAGTGTCATCACTTTTATTTTCAGTTCCATTTTCATTTTCGTTCATGTCACTTTAATTATTATTGTTGGGCTTATTACATGTCATTATCGTTAATACCCGCAATACAAGCCATTTAATATGCCATATGTGTGTGTGTATGTGTGTGTGTGTTTGTGTATATGTATGTGGTGGTAGCAACCAATAAAACAGCTATCCGCTGTCGTCGCACAAAGCATGTTGCCCGCTACTGTTGCTGATAGTTTTGCTGTCATGCAATGCTCGCATATTGTTGTTGCAGTTGTCGTTGCTTGTAGTCCTCAGTGGCTGTATGTACTACGAGTATGTATGTTGCCGATGCCACTAGTAGATTCATGCGATAAATCATTGTGTACCCAATGCGATCAAAATGACTATTCATGCAACATAAATACGACATGCACTCGCACATTGACGGAGTAGCGCAGCTATCGAGTAAATGCAAGCGGGCGCGTTCCACAGGGAATGCGTTCATTTAAAAAAGAAAAAAAAAAAACAAAAAAAACAAAAAAAATAATGCAACAAAAAAATTATTAAATTACTTACTATCATTTCAGAGCAGTAGTTTTTTTAGTAACAGAAATACCCCGTTATATCCGTTAAATGTCAGACTACGCCCATTAAATTTCAAATACACTAATATTAAAAAAATAGTGGTGCTTATTTTTTTTCGAATCCCACTCAAGTGTTTTAACTCTTTCTTTTATAGAATGGATAGCATGGTGAAAATAATTCAGAAGGTGGGGCAGATTGTGCTACCGCTAACACCCTCTTGGAAATTTTGACATAATTTCTACGTCACAACAGATTTTGTTTACAAAAACCGCGTATGTATGTATGTTCGCATTCTTTCCAACGTGTTTAATAAATTTAGTGTATTTTCTTTCTTACATGCACACCAACGTGTTTCCTCTCAGTCCTCTCCACCGGTAAATCTAGTGTGACGTCACACTCAAGTTACTCTCTTGAATTTCACATCAATCAACGCAATTTTGCATTCTATCATTCTAAGAATTTGCATACAAGTTAGAAAGGATACGTACTAATATTTTTAAACACGTTGGAAAGAATACACATGATTGTGAGAATACAAGCGTGTCAAAAAAATCGGTTGCGTCCCAGAAATTCTTTCAAAAAAGAGAGTATTAGCCGTACCATAATCTACACCACCTTCTGTATTCTTTTCGCCATGATAAACAACTATACTGTAGATCAAGTGCACGACTTTCTTGACTTGGGATCCCAAATTGAATTTTAATAATCATAACCAATAAGGCTAGATGTACATTTGCCTTTATAAAGCGATGGTCAAAAGAATTGAAGGACCCATTTATAACTAAATCCCTTTTTACAACATTACTAATACCCATACTGTTTAGAATAAAGTTCGAAAGTTGGCTAACCGCCTTAGCAAGTACATAAATAAATTGGCTGGATTAAATTCAAAAACAGTTTTTACTATTTCCACTAATAACAAGTCCACACGACAACGAAACCTATTTGTTTATGACTCCTTCGTGATGTTCTGTGAGAAAAAGTTAAAAGTTAAAAGTACAGCAAAAACTGTCTAACTTTATTACTAACCAATCATGATAATCTCGAACTGTGTTCGATAACTTTTTGCGAAAAAAATCGATGATTTGCTGTCACTAGTTTAGAAAAAGGTATAAGAAAATAGTAAAAAAAAAAAAAAAATCGGTGATATATTTATAAAAAGTGGTAGTGCTTGGTGTGCACAGAGTGAAGCTTTTATTTTGAAGCACTGCACGGCATTTGGGCTAGCATATTGCATTAGAGTAAAAAGGGGTAAACAGATAGAGAAATTTTATAAAACACAGTTAGTAAAAAGGACGATCATGTTTAATATTGAAAACGTCTCCTGAAAACAACTAGTTTTCATTGCCGTGTGAACATGGTATAATACACTTTAGAAGGGATACTCGGTTTTTTTATTCCCCATTATACTAATCGTTTGAAACTAATAAATCTTCCTACACTTTCTAGCCGCAGAGAAAAGCCAGACATAATATTTATGTGCTTACTACTCACAGGTTCTATTGCAAGCGCATTTCTTATTGCCCAAGTAGGCTATACTATTCGTTCTCGGGTTTCAAAACAGTTTAAAGCGCTTTATTTAAGACAAGGTAAAACCAATTACGAATTAAATGAACCTTTCCGATGTTTGTGTCAAGACTTCAACTGTTTTTCCAGCGCTTTTGATATTTTTAACTCGCTTTTCACCATGAAAAAGGCTGTACTGTCTGTCCTTTCGCAATAAATAAATAACAGTAATGAACAGAAATTTTAAGAAACCATAAATGAACTTGAACTTGGCTGCGGGAGTTCGTTTTTCCTCCATATTTCATGCGATAATTAACGACGGGGAATGTCGTCATTCCCCAATATTGTCATACAAATTTGACGGCGTTCACCGGTTTGCCCCCGAAAGGGTTAACCAAATTTGAACAGTATATTTCTTAGACCCGTAGCACGAACATGGGCTATATTTTAATGCGATATAATCAGAAAATCTGTATTTTTGATTCGATTTCGATAAAATTAGATACGTATAAAAAAAAAACTTTAAAACATCCGCGAACCGGTGATTTTGGTGACTTGATTCGGAAAAATAGTGCTTAAAACTATGAGAAAATCTGAGGCTATCAAAATTCGCCCATTCCATGCCGGCTACGGACGGGATATTTCTGCCATTCGATACTGATATGTTTTAATCGATACTTTTATACCGATATTTTTTGGAATCGAGTACTTCAACTCCAGTATCGTATCGAATTTTCCAAGAAGATTATTTACGTGACAATACGAACTCTAACCGCGAATAAAACAGAAGCGTAATTTTTTTCAAAATTGTCTTTTTTTGTTTTGAAATTTTTTCGCGGTTGGGAAAAAAACTGTTAAGGAAAAAGAGGCCCGTCCAATGTCACGATTGGAGCTAAGCCTTTTCCAATTTTAAGTGAGAAGCGAACACTACTTTCAAGTTTGCTCAATTTCCAAATGTCATATTGGTAAAATCATACGATGGGCCGGAAAGTGGACTAGTTGCAAACACTTTCTAACCAAAAAAAAAAAAACATAAAATTTCATAAAAAGTTGTGGCTAAAATTCATGTATAATTTTTATCAATATTTTGTTATCGAGTCTTTGAAATTCGATATTTCTGGGTACCCGATTATTTTAGAGGGATACTTTGAACGAGTACCACATCGATACTTTGTGCCCGGTATCGTGTCCCTAATCTCGGCCAGCAGTTTTTTCTCGAATTTAATTAAAGGCTTACCTCTAACTAAATTACAGAGGAAGTCGTATGAGAATTGCAAGTAAATGTATGAGCTGGGCGAATGAAATAATATTCAAATATCCCATTATGTTTAAATCGCTGCTTATGACTTGGAATTCCCTTGCAATATTTAATTTACTATATCCATAAATATTTGTATGTATGTATTTAAAATACATGTTTACTCATTTACATAGATACATACACGAAAGGAGCCATTTGCCTCAGTGTCTATGTATGTGCAATATAATTGGCCAGTGCGGCTGGCTGCCTGTTATCTATCTACTCCACTGCTTTGCTGTGCTGTGATTACTGATCGTGCTAAGCCAAGTCATGCGAACTGCTCACCGGTGATTACATACATGTGTGCATTTTATACAAACAAACACACACACACATTAGGCTGGTCCTTATCTGCTACTAAATTTTTTTTCTCCAAAATTTCCTATGCCTCATTCAGAAAATAAGTGTCTGACGTTTCATGCAAAAAGTTTTGTTTTAAACCGTGCCGTATCGGGGTCGAATTCTTTTAATATACAAAACTATTTATCTTTTTAAAGAACTTTAATAGAAAACTACAACTTCCAATTTAGGAAGCCGTAATAGAGCCTGCTCATTTCCAGAGATGAGGTTGGGGCACAATATCTCTAACTGCGATACAAAAAGTGCGCTTTTAGAACTGAAAGTCCTGTAGAAATTCATTTGTTTTGCTTAAGAAAAAATTAAAACTTATCTGGAGCCACGTCACGACTACAGAGAGTTATTGGAGCTTATAACTTACGCTCAATACCGGCGAACGGCGAATTTTTCGTCGCGAATAGCGTTATTTCTATTGCTGATGCCAGCAGCTACGGCGAAATCAAATCAGGGTGACTACATTGCTTTGGTATTTCAAATGTTTCTGAATAAAATAAAATGAAGGGAATTTTATTTTGTTAAAAAATAATAACTAGATTGTATATAATGTTTGATATTATTTTGTATTTATTTTATATAAATGGCTTTTTAACTTACATCACTCTAACTTTCGCTGCGAATAGAAGCAGTACTAACAGTTGTTTTTTGAGTATTTCCTTCACTACCGCTTCAATTGTGTTGAACTAAGCAAAATTATCCGGCGAATGGTGGCAATCGATGCCGCCGTGTTCAACGGAATTCTCCGTTCGCAGGTATTTTGCGTAAACCAATACAGTGGTACTTTTAGGTGGAGCTAAGATATCACCTTTCTAAGATGGGGCGCGCTGAAGAAGTGGGATGTAGGTTTTGTGGGTTAGCTGCTATAAAAGCCTTTGACTCGGTCACGACAAAGTCGATAGTTTCGACACGAGAGTTCGATTTTCATCTGATGTGGGTACCGGGACACTGTAATATGCCAGGTAACGAGAAGGCAGACGAGCTCACAAGAAGGCTTAGTACCGTACCTCTCTTACAAGCCCAGAAGTGGGTGGGCATGCCGCTCGCTTCCTGCTAGCTCAGGATTGGGAATTTCTTCCTCAAAGCAGCAAGTATGTTGTGGAAACGCAGCGGGACTTGCAACACAACCAAACTCATGTGATCTAAATGAGACATAAGAAAATCCCAAGAACTCTTCTCACTAAGCAGGGTAGAATTATAACTAGGTATGAGGAGTACTCACATGGATTATTTCTATAGGAAGACTATAAGGCATGTAATATGCGATTGCCCCGCACTTTGCAGGAGGCGACAAAAATTCCTGGGTGCGGGATTTTTAGCTAGCATAGACGCGATGGCAAAAGTGAAAACACGGCAGCTGCTTAAGTTCGTTGAATCGAAAAATTGGCTAAGAGAAATTTAGGAGTAAAAATCTGGATTCAAGTTGTATCACAACGCACCCAATTACGGGCCTACATATGTGTGCTGGCTCACTGCCAGCTGGCACCTCAACATAACCTATTATCTCTATCTAAAATCTTAAAACATGTCACTCGCGAAAGTGCTAAACTTCTTAAGTAGCTTACGGTTGGAGTGATTATACTATATACTAAACGATACCATCCGAAGAGCTTTCATGAATGTGTGGAATCCTAAGGTTTTAGATGTTCTTACTTTTAAGGCTCAGCACAAAAGATCTCTTTATGTCGCACCGCAAGTATAGCCATATATAATAATAATAATAATAAGTAGGTAGAGAATTTTCAAAGGGAATTAATATACGAAAACCAGGGCGATGCCATCTTGCCAGATGGATGTTTCTTTAGACATTTATGCTATTAAAATTTATTTGCTGTGTTGAGAATTTTTAGTTACCTTAGTTGAAGAAAGAGCATTATGCAGACCTTGGTTTTGCTGTAGTAAATTACATAAAGTTATGGTTTATAGGAAACAAAGCGATTGAAGATTGCCTCGAAAAGTTGATCTGCCATCTTTGGTATTTAACAGATAAATCAGTTCTTGTTTGATTTTTGAAAAAAAAACCAGTTAATGGCATTTAGAGGAAGAGTTACATACCACACACGAAAAGTTCATAATAATGGATTGCCCATTTAGAAACTCTAGGGCGCCTTTCCGCAGCGTGTTTAATTACGAAATTTATCAATTAAAATGTAATCTCAATAGCCCGCATTCATGAAAAGGATTGTAAAAGAAGTGTGTGAAGAGAAATGAAATTGCAGATTAAAGGTCTCAGTACAACACGACCTTGCGGATAAAAGCTGTGGAAGAGTTAATTCAAAATTTCAAATCGTTAATTGCATAGAAGATGAAATCACAGGAGAAGTAGTACCTGGAGAAGATATCATTAATGCCCGGTCGTTACAATACTCGTTGAATTGTTGTTTTTTTCTTCTTAACCTGCATATTATGGTGGCATTCAGTGCTTAGCTTAGCTTAGCTTAGTTATGAATGCTGTCCAAGTTCAATTGAAAAAAAAGAACTGGATTTGAACTACTTTGCAGAAATAGCAAGACTTATGAAACTAAAACACGTAGAAAAATTTTGTTCTGAAGGCGAAATGGACTGGGAAAATGCTGATTTTTCTATCGTCAGAAAATGTAAAATTAAAAAAAAAAAGATTCGATGAAACCGCTACCGCATCGCGTTTGGAAACGCATGAAACGCATGAAACACATCGAATTGGTTTGCTACGAAGTATTAAATAAAATGATTAATAAATTACAAGAACGTGATTTTGAGACATTCACAATGTTTTCGACTTTCTGATGCCTGAGTATCTAAGGATTTTAGGAGAAGACAATTTGAAAGCCACTGTTAGCTTATTAATGGTCAAATACTCGGGATTCTTTACTACAGGTCTGATGAACTGATTAGCTTCGTTGGCATATACTTTTCAGAAAATAGTGATTTTGCGAACGACACACAACTGCATTATTTGGAGCTTGAAGTTAAAAGAAAAGTGTGCATGAAAATTAAGCGAAAATAGATATTGAGCAGCGTTAAAATAAACTACATAGGTAGTACGAAATATAAAACTGGGGCGCTCTTAACCTTCAAGCACTCGCGCGTTGTGCTTCCGACGCCTTTTATTACATAGCATAATTAAACTTTTATTAATCACTTACTTCATTGATTTATTTAAATATTGAGTTCTTATGTATTAAAAAGATAACGTGTTACAACAAAAATATCTTTGGTATTTGCTTCAACTAAGGAAAAAATCTAAATTAGTTCATTAAAGTATATTAAACTTTACAAAAAAAAAAAAAATATATAATACATTTTTAAAGGTCACCAATTTTTTTTAGTCGGTTTATAATTTACCCGTATATTTATTGCTTTGTATAATCATCATTTACATGTTGTTTTTGACTGTCTTCTTTTTTTAGCTGGACATATTTCGCAGCTTCCTCTGCAGGCATCCGATGATGTGATTGCCTCATTATTGCTCTGTTCCCGATCATCTAATTTCTAATTTCAAATATTCTCGTATGTTCCTATTGAGATTTTTTGGTAAGCGTTCTAAACCAGCTCTTCTTTCCATATATTCTCTTATTGCTTGATACTGAATAAGGTTTCACTTTGTTATCTAATTCATGAACTCCTCCTTTTGTTGTTGTGTAAAAAGTTACAATATTTAGGTTTTTGTTTATTGTTAGTACTCCCATCGATTTCAGCTGTACAATGAAGCAATGAAATTCAGACAACAGATTTGTTCGTTTCAGGTACGTATCACACACTCTCTAAATGGAGATTTTCCGCGAAATGCGCACATCATTTCGTCTATTACCGTGAACATATTCAACATTACTCTCATTGGCGTAGCTTTATCTTGGGTTCAGCGAGAGCTTTTTCGTAGATGCATCGTCAAACCGGAGTGAGTTTAGAAGAAATTTATTATTTTAAATGACATGATAGTTGGCAATATAGCAATACCAGTGCCATCTGTGGCGTACAAATCCTCCAAATTTCTATGTGAAACTCGTAAAGTACCAATGTATAATAAATCGAATAGTACTCGGATCTCGATAGAATCAGTTATTTTCTTATCTTATCTCCAGTTCTTGTGTATTTTGTTGTTTTTTTCTATATATATTCCTTGGTATGCTTGAGTACAGTTTCAACAATTTTGTCGCATAAATAAAATAAATTCCAGGCTTGCATGTAACCTGTTACATCCACCCACCCCATTTTTTCGACCCCTGGCCTCCAGTGTAAGAATATTATGAGGTTCTCTCTGACTTTGTTATTGTTAAATTCACTTCCACTCGTTTTTATACTTTTACAATCTTCCTTTAATATTATTTAAATAAGTTTGCTCTCACTTATTCGCATTGTGCAAAGTAAAAACCGTACTTAGATTACGCAAGCAATAAACACAGCAAATCGTGCGTAAACTTTTCGCTTACGCTTCGAGATAGTTGAAGTAAAAGCTTTATGTATGGAACTCGATTTCTTTTGCATGGGCTCCACGGGCACGCTTGCAGAAGTCCAGACGCTGAACCCAATTTTCGACGGGTTTCAAGCATAAATCGGCCGATACTGCGGCAATTTCACGTTCGATATTCGTACGAAGTTCATCAATCGTCGCTGGCTTGTTGGCATAGACCATAGACTGGACGTAGCCCAACAGAAAAGAGTCTTAACAGCGTTAAATCACACGACCGAGGCGGCCAATTGACTGGGTCATTTCGTGAGATTGCACGTTCACCAAACTTGGTTTTCAATCAATCGATTGTGACACTCGCTGATTCGCTGTGTGGCTTGTGGCACTGTCCTGTTGGAACCACATATTGTCCAAGTCCATATCATCCAAATCGGACCAAATATTATCGGTTATCATTGAGCGGTAGCGATTCCCATTCACAGTAATGTGCAGGTCTTGATCATCACACGAAGTACGGCACAATGACGCCGCCGGCCCATAAACCGCACCAAACTGTAATTTTTTCGGGATGCAACGTTGACTCATGGAGTGCATGTGGATTGCTGCCTGTCCAATAACGCATATTTTGCTTATTGACGAAGCCATTCAGCCAGAAATGACGACGACCATAAATTGGACGTAGCGCTCTTAAAGTTGAGGCCATTGACTTAGAATTTCGGTAGTAAATTATAATAATTTCGACTCGCTGTTGGATCGTATATCTTTCCATGATGAAATGGCAAACTTTACTGAAAAGAAATGTCAAAAGAGCGGGAAAAAATATGGCGTCGTTTGCTGTCACTATCGGTCTACTTTTGTAGCGTCCCTATTGCAAGAACCGTTATAGCTGCAATGTTTTTATAGAGTTCATTTACAGAGGTGGTCAAATCGATGTCGCGGGACTGGTGACTCGGCCTTTCTCTAAAAATCCGCCACTGAACGGCAGTTCAATTTGTGGAGTAATTCAACACATTTTTTACAACAAATGAAAATCAAAAAACTATTTGTTTAAATTATTTATAAACTAAGTATATCTTTCAGGTTATTCAAGCTATAGAAAACGAAAGTCACAGCTAGTAAGGAAGGCTATAACCGCTACCTATTACAGTTCCACAAGCTGGAGTACGAAAACTACTCGTATGCTTAAATTTTCAACTTTGAGGCGGCACGTGTTAAAACAAAATTTTCTAAATAGAACTTCTTGAACTCCATTTTTTTTATTAAAAATAACGCCTTAGACGGTCCCTGTATAGAAATTTATAATTTTGGAAAATAAGAACCAGTCTAATATACATGTAGTCCATATATATTTTATTAGCGCTATCAGTCCGTCTGCCAGGCAGTCTGACAGCCAGGTTTGTCAGCTTATTTGAACGAACTCATATATTATGTTGACTATGGCTGCCTGTTGTTCGCCTGTCCCGCAGAGATTTGCATCAATTTGGGATTAACTTGTGATTTTGTTTCGCTGACAAACCGAAGGCAATTAATTCAAACGAATGAACGAATTAATATAAAAATAAAATTGACGATAAAATAACAACAACAAAAAACAACAAAAAATTAAATACTTATTATAGAACAATAAAAACATACAAACAACATACGCAATACTTGATTGTAGTTGTGAATTGAAATTTGCTTATGGTAATATATTGAATGACTTCACTCATTGAAATTATTGGCATTGGCACTGGTGTTGTTGGCTGTCTAGCTGGCTGGCCTGCTGGTAGTTCGTAACAAGTGGCTGGTGTCTAGGAGGGAGCTGGTGTCTGTCGACACAATTACGCATAAAAACGTTGCTGCAAAGTCAGCCCCAGCCACAGCTCCATCATTTAGCCGTTACATCAGCTGAGCTATCTTGACTGTTTCCGAGTCCGAGTCCGAGTCGGTGTCCGAGTTGGTGTCTGAGTCTGAGTCATAATTAAACGCTTGTTTCGCCATCAATCGCTTGACGCTGATCAGTGGTCGCTTTGACGCCATCTACTCAAGTGCTATGTTAATGGTAATGGTACTAATAATGGTAATGGTAATGTTATTGCGTTCCCCCCATATTTACTAAATACTTAGTTACAATCATCGCTGATACAAAATGCCATTTTTGCTGGCCCACTTCTGCTGGTGTTCAGCAAGTAAGCAAATCAGTCAGTTAGTTTGTTGGTAAGCAACAAGTTGATACTCTAAACTCAAGCAAATTAACACTCCTAACACTTTTGCACTTTTTGTTCATTTGCACTTGACGCACAACCGTAGAGTTTTGAAACTTTGTTGTTTAGGTGTTGTTGGTTGCACATCAACGGCATGCAACCACTTTCGTCTGTCTAAGCGAGTGCATACAAACCGACATACAAGTGCAAATATTCGATAAACGATGCAAACTATTTGTGGGGAAATGTTTGAAAAATATTTTACTAGCTAGAAGCAGAAAATTATTTGATTTTGATGCTAGCGTTTCTTATTTAAAGTGAATAGCTTTCTTCTTTTATATTAGAGGTATTTTTTTTTTAAATAAAAAAAGAACCAGTCTTGTCATTTATTTTCATACCCGAGTGGCCTAGCACTTTCTTCACATAATTGTTATTTGTGTCATCCTCAAGCAGTCTACATAGATGTAGAGATACAAATATATACCAAAATATTTAAAATTAATAGAAAAATTTAATTAATAGCTTTTTATTTTGTCGAAATAAATTTCACCTCATTCTAGGGCAACCCTGCGAAAATGTGGTAAAAAAATCACAGAACAAAAAATATTCCACCCTATCAATTTCTCTAGCATCATCAATTCAATTCATCCAATAAAATTTGACAACTTTCGAACAAACCTATTGTACGAACAACCAAACTTTCCACAATTAAAACAAAGAACATAGAAAGAAATTGCATCAATTCTCTAACAGAAAATCTCGTCCAATTCACCATACCGCAACTAATTTGACTTCTGCTGATCGATATTAGTATCTGATTAGATTCAATTGGTTTCTGTGTGTGTGGTGAATTGGATGAGAATTCTTGCCGCAGCAAACGAAACGACATGCAACTTCTTTGTAATCTACGTGCTTTGATTAAAAGCTGCTGCACATCGTTCAACCTCACGATTGGTAGCGGGTAAAAAATGTTGCACTTTTGTTGGGCTATAGTGCAAACAAAAAACGTAGATTACAAAGAAGTTGCATCGGTGAAATTATACTGTGGTAAGAAATATTAGCTTACTACACACCAGCACAAACCAATTGAATCCAATCAGATTCTAATATCAATCAGCAAAAATCAAATTTGTTCCGGTATGGTGAAATATGCCAAAACCTTATGTTGGCATATCCGGTGAATGTATGCTACGTCTTTGTAATCTACGTTCTTTGGTGCAACATTTTGAGAAGAAAAATTTTACAACCCTGGCACGGGGAAGAATAGTAAATGTAACATTACTTGGAGAAAAAAAAACGCTATAAGTCATGTCTGTCTATCGGTTCGTTCGTCCGTCTGTCTGTAACCCAGATAATAATAATAAATAATTTCTCGCTCGCATTATACATCTTGATGTTCAGCCGAACATTTCCTTTAATTTGTGATATTCGTCTTTATGTTATACCACAAATTGAGGGATCTAAAATTTTACGCCAACTCCGAATGGCAAATAATTTTTGTGAGAAGTTTTTGCATGGCAGAAATACGTTCGGAAGTGCGTCAGTGCGAGCTGTTCTATAATTTTTCATGTTCCCGGCCGAGACACAAAGAATGAAGCGTGCAAATGCAAACAAATATTGAGCTATCTTCATGCAACTTGATACCCATATTGCCCCGAACCCAAGATTCGTGTTGAAAATAAGCAAAATCGGATAATAAGCAAGCTCGGTATTTGCGAAAATTAAAAAAAAATGCGATATTTCAGTAATACAAAAATACATATGTACAAAATTGAATTGAAAAGGGAAATACCTGAAATTAAACTTGAGAGCAAATGAGTACACTTGCAGTCAATAAAAACGCACCATCACTTTGGTAGACTATCTTCAGCTATATAACTGTAAATTTGAAAAAATTTCTACTAGATCTAGTAAGCACTGAGATAGATTATTTTTTATGAAATTGGGTTGCACACTGTTAATTTATAGTTGTGTTTTGGTTGTGTATTTGAAAAGTTGTGCAAAATGCCAAATAATCAGAAGAAATTAACGCGTGATCTAAAAATTCGCATATTGGCATTAGATAAAGAAAAGTTCTTCCCGGCTACAAGCAGCTAGAATTGGTTGAAGCCATTCAACTATTTTTCGTCTTTTACAAAAAAAAGAGAATAGTGATGCGTTGGAGCGTTGGAGCGTACAAAATGATCAGCTCGGCCTCGAAAGTCAACTGATAGAATAGACAAAATACTGCGGCGGATAAGTTTAAGCGACCGCTTTAAAAGTGCACTTTATATAAGGGTGGAGATGCAAAATTTTCACCAAGTGGATTTAAGTGTGGAAACCATACGCCGACGGCTTAGAGATGTGGGTTTATATGGAAGACGCCCTACCAAAAAGCCACTATTAACATAAAAAATGAAGGCTGCACGAATTTATTGGGCTAAAAAGTACTGAAATTGGAATCAAAATGATTGACAAAAGATTATGTGGTCTAACGAAAGCAAATTTAATTTTCTAAGCTCACAAAATTTGCTTTACGTGCGCCGTTCAGGTGGCGAGAGGTTCCAGGATAATTGTGTGGTGAAGAAAGTAAAATTTCCTCAATGTCAAATGATTTGGGGCCTCTACACCTTGTTGATGAAATAATGAATGCAAAAAAATATGCGACAGTGATTAACAATTTTTTAGTACCCGCAATTGAAGAGCATTATTCTTATTCGGATCGCCTAATCTTCCAGGATGAAACAAATCTTGTATAAACCATCTATACAATATTGGTGTATATGATCCTATTCAGCTAGAATTTGTATTTTTAGTTGGCCAATACATTTAACGATCTAGGGATTCAACGCTTGGATTGTCCTGGAAACTCGCCAAATTTCAACCCCATTGAGCACTTGTGGCACATAATGAAGTGTGAAGTAGCTAAAAAGAAGCCAACAAATAAAAGTCAATTGATAAAGAGTTTAGAACTGGTTTGGTATGATCCCGTTATAAGGAAATCAATTGAGGTTGTAGTGAATTCCATGCCTTCAAGAATTAAGGCAATTATTGAGGCTAAAGGAGGAACGACTCGTTGTTAGGAAAGCCTATTTTGAAGTCTATATTTCTACCGTTAGTGGGTGGTCAAAATGATTTAGTCACTTTAAGTTAACTTCACACTGTTTTCTTTTAATTAATCATGAATGTCATCGGATGTACATTTTTGTTAATTTTTTTAAGTTAATTGGCTATTCCTTATA
The DNA here is from genome assembly GCA_951828415.1 of Anomoia purmunda. Classification (NCBI taxonomy): domain Eukaryota; kingdom Metazoa; phylum Arthropoda; class Insecta; order Diptera; family Tephritidae; genus Anomoia; species Anomoia purmunda. The sequence goes on from OX639993.1 coordinate 26,305,471, forward strand.
AAAACCATTTTCGACAAAAATTTGTGTGGATATCTAATTTACACTATGTTGTCAAACAAATAAAAATTACCCCAATATTCTAACTTTATAAACAAATTGCTCATGTGATCTTATTTGAATTATATTTGGTGGTGCGGTTTTATTGACCGAAACCACCAGACCAAACTCTACTAAATGTGTACCCACACTAAATTTTATTTCAATAAGCATAATTTTTAAAATATAGATAGATGTCGAAAACACCACGGCCACCACTTTTATAACGATTATTTATATTTAACGCTTTAGCTATTTTTATACAATTTTTTTTAATGTAATTTACAAAAAAAATAAATAAAGAAGTGAGGGGTTTTAAATAGTTCATTTAAGAAGCATCCTGCTTCCAGTTAAACAATTTTTCTTTGTTATTTTGTTTAACTGATTACACTAGTTTACAGTACATTTGTTGCCGAAGAAATTTTAGCTGTTGCTGACTACATATAACTACATATAATATGCTATTTTCAAAAATATAATTAGAATATTTTTATCAGCTCTAGTTTCTGAGTTTCAGCTATGTAGGTATTAGACAGAAAAAAACATGTATTTAATATGAAAAACTTTATTTAAAGAAACAATTAATCATTGAGTTCTAAAAAACTTCGTTTTAAAGCTTTTCTCCGATGTGTCGACTTTGGAAAATGACGTATTAGAGACCAACAATAGTCAGACATCATATTTGTATCCCAGAAACCCTGATAGCGCTCTTCCATGACGCGTAAGTCTTGATGCATACGCTCTCCCTGCTCTTCGCTCATATCTCCTGGATTGTTTAAACAACGTCTCCTTGAACTACTCATGACGCAAAAACTAGAGAAACTAATTTTAACACAGTAAAATATGCCTGTTATCGATTAATATATATGATATAAATTAATATAAATGATGAAATCAAAAACAAAGTAACTCGAGCTGCTCAAAAAATTTTGAGGGTAGATTTGACAAAAACAAGTGATGAGTGAACAATATCAACCACAGGATTCGCGGCAACAGACAAAAAGTTTAATATTGTAAACCAGTGTTATCAATAATTATCATATTAGGAATATGTAGCAACTTTGATAAAACTTTTTTTTTGGTCATTATATAAGTATTAGAAGGTTGTATGTACCGGTATTGAGAGGCAGGGCGTATGCGTGACTTTTTATTAAATCCATTTCATTTTATTTAGCGTGCGCTGCAACTTTTTAAGGGGGTCCTCTACTTCTGCGGTTTAAAATAATCAATTATTTTTTTTAAATTATTATTATTTTTACCCTTATATTTATGTTAAGCACATAGTGGCGGTGTCAAACTTAATAGCGGTATGGTTGGAGATAGGGATAGTGAGAAAAACAAACGATTTTCACATGGTTAGCGTGGCTGAGTGGTTGCGTGCTCGCCTAGCAACTCCGTGTACCATGGTTCAAAGCCAGGTAAAGTCTAGAAATAAAGAAATCTGATGAGGTGATCTCCGAAATTGCAGCTATCACTTGTTCCACTTTTAAAAATTGTTGTTTTCTCATAGTATTCCCTAATACAAACCTGGCCTCAAGCTCTATAAATTATACAGCCGATTTTTTTTTTAAATTTATTTAATTTCAATCTATATGTATCATGCTTCCGGGCTCCGTAACGTACCCGTTTCCGGGCGTTTTCGAGAAGCTGAGCGTGGCGCGCCATCTTTAAACGCGTTTTCCCGAAAGTAGGGGGGTTTTTTTTTAATTTTTATATTGAATTAATCAGTGAAAATTGAAAATTTTAATAAATTGTTGAATAAATTTTACAATTTACAAAACAAAAAAAGTTCTGTTTCGGGAAAACATAGCCAACGTAACTGTGATTATAAAGAATATTTTATTTGTGATTACAGATTACCCAACCGGGCAGAATTTTTCATTGAGCGGGACCCATTCAGTTTCAACATCAGTTTACTTAATGAGGTTTCAAGGTCGACAATATTTCTTGTTTTTTTTGGTATTAAATACAAGAACTTTCAAGTTAAAACATGTACCTTTTAAATACAAAAAAAAAAAATTTTTATCCTTCGGAATTTATTTCCAAAAAAACAGCTCGATTTCAAGCCTTGAGAGTAGAGGACACCTTAATTTTGTGTTTCTTTGCTAGATAATTTTCAGCGTTATCTTTCAAGCTACATATTTGCATGGCATCAATGGATTCACCGTAAATTTTAATACATTCAATACATCCATATGTAAATACATACGTAATTAGAAATATAGATTATATAGGAAAGTTACTTTCATTTATCGTATTATAATCCTATTGTTCGTATCGCGAGAAATGAGAAATGTAATTGTTATACTTAGGTAGATGATATACCATACAAAAAAAAGTATTTACTTAGATAGATGTACATACATAAAACACTGTAGTTGTAGAACTTTATTTCGCTTATAAAGCTTTTCTTTTTTTATACAACATTTGATGTAGTAGTATTGGGAAAACGAAAAAATAAGTTATCTGCTTCGCTCGCCCGTGAGCGGGCCAACTCACAATAAGGTTCACACCCAAATCATGCATCGTCTGTTCTTGTGCTTTATTTATGGTCAGAGCATAACATAGAGTCCCGGGAATTGTATATAAATACGTTTAAATCGAAATGCAATTTGTTAGGTAACGGGTTTTTCAATAGGGACGCAACAAAAGTAGACCGATAGTGACAGCAAACGACGCCATATTTTTTCCCGCTCTTTTGACATTTCTTTTCAGTAAAGTTTGCCATTTCATCATGGAAAGAAATACGATCCAACAACGAGTCGAAATTATTAAAATTTACTACCGATATTCGGAGTGGAGTCAATGGCCTCAACTTTAAGAGCGCTACGTCCAATTTATGGTCGTCGTCATTTTTGGCTGAATGGCTTCGTCAAAAAGCTAAAAGCATTCCACACGTACTCCATGAGTCAACATTGCATCCCGAAAAAATTACGGTTTGGTGCGGTTTATGGGCCGGCGGCGTCATTGGGCCGTACTTCTTCCGTGATGATCAATACCGGCACGTTACTGTGAATAGGAATCGCTACCGCTCAATGATAACCGAATATTTTTGGCCCGAATGGGATGATATGGTCTTGGACAATATGTGGTTCCAACAGGACGGCGCCACAAGCCACACAGCAAATCAGCGAGTGTCACAATCGATTTATTGAAAACCAAATTTGGTGAACGTTTTATCTCACGAAATGACCCAGTCAATTGGCCGCCTCGGTCGTGCGATTTGACGCCGTTAGACCATTTCCTGTGGGGCTACGTCAAGTCTATGGTCTATGCCAACAAACCAGCGACGATTGATGAACTTCGTACGAATATCGAATGTGAAATTGCAGCAGTATCAGCCGATTTATGCTTAAAAACCGTCGAAAATTGGGTTCAGCGTCTGGACTTCTGCAAGCGTGCCCGTGGTGTCCATGCAAAAGAAATCGAGTTCCATACATAATGGCATCGAATGTACTTTCACAGGAAGAAATAATTTAATTCATATCCCAAAATGTTTTTGGTTTATTTAAAAAAAAACTTTTGTAGCGTTCCTATTGAAAAGCTCTGTATAAGCGGTATTCAAGGTATACAACTACGCTCGCCCGTACCACTGACCGTCAAAATTTCCACTTCTCTGGCGTTACATTGGAGAGCAGTAACTTTAAGCGTAGTTTCATTACACAATCAATTTTGGTGAGCTTAAATTTCGCAAAAGAATAATTGTGGTTTGTGGTAATGGTTTTTTGTGATGGTATACTTGGTGCGCTAAGGTTGTTTAAAAACTCGACTATAATTGGTAGAGTCATCTTGTTCCAAAACTCTGTTCATAGATATTTAATCAACTTCTTCTACCTCAATACGACCATTAGTGAGTTAATTAATACAAAATGATCGTTTGGCATTGTCAAACAAGCTCTCTTACTAAATCAATAGTTTTATTGAGATGTTGTTTGGTTTTGATCATCATAAACCGAGGTAATAAGTTCCCGTAATGAATGAACTGTACGATACAGATTCTCAGGCAGAATAATTTAACCTATTCTTTGGAATATTTCCAATTTTTAACAATGTATCGGAAAACATTTGCGCATTTCAGTTGCTGCCAATTCGTGGACGCATGGTTCACTGTTAAGTGCAATCTCCTAATGTGTATCCATAAATTGGAAATCTTCGAGCTGTTCTTATCTCTTCCGCTATCCCGGGAATCCCCACAAAAACGGAAAGTAACACACCCCCATATCCTTTTAATTTTTCTGAATATATTTTAAAGTTCTATCAGCTACTTCTACTGCTTTTCGATTACAATGGGTTGCAGCAAAATCGTGCTTCAAAACAAAAAATTGACCATAGTTATGAAGATTTGAATGCTCTAAATCTATTCCCAAGAACAGTTTTTTCCTTCACGTCTGGATTTTGTGTTATGATTTTTTTTCTAAAATATTTAAAATTGATGGTTTTTTGAATCTATTTTTTGCGTAAATAAAAAACTAAGAAATATAAATATATATCTAGTCAAAAAAGCTTAACAGCTTTACTTTGGATTTCAGCTTTACTTTGGATTTCCAAAATTATGCCCAAGTCGTTGAAAAAACTTTGAGATGTTGACGTGAAGCTCGTAAAAAGCATATCGGCTTAATTAATAGCACATGTTTTTCATATTTTACATATCATTACATAACCACACACAAAACACTAAAAAAAAAATATATCCATTCCAACTCCTCTTCTTTTGAATGCCGGATTTTTCCTAAACAGACAACCGAAAATTTTTATTTTAGTTGAAAATTTTCAATAACAAAAATAACACAGTGTATCACAATCAAAAATACCTGGGAAGTGATGTTATTTTTTTTGTAGGTCTTATTGAGTAGAAAGAGAATCCAATTTTGGAATTTGTCAAACACCCCCAAAATCTCGACTTAACCTTAAAAAACCGATTTTTCGTGCTTTTGCGCACTTCTTATCTTAGGTGATTAACAACCGACCTGAAACGTTTGTTTTGCAAAAATAGCAATCGTCTTGTTTATGATATGCCTGATGATGCCAAGTCATAGGCACAGAAAAGGGCAAAGTAATTGATTGTTGAACTTTATATTTTTTTAATGTAGTGCAGCAATATTCACAAATAAATTCTGGCTCGTACCAGCGACTCGCACTATAAAACCTTTCGAAAATCTTGTTATATATTTTTACAACACCAATATTATTTTTAAAATCACGCAGATGACTTATATCCGTAAATAAGCCACAAATGTAGCAAAACTTATTACGCTTGTCGCACATTTTAGTTTTACTTTACCACGATTTTTATCCAATTTAACAGCAAACACAACAAAAGATAAACAACACGTGCACTTCAGTATAACGGAAATTTATAAAGACTTCAAAATTGAGTAAAAACTTAAAAATTAAATGATAATTTCCTTGGGAAGAACAACAGAAGCAAATTTTTGCAAAAATTGCGTTCTTATAAAAAGTAAAATAACTCAGTCACTTTTTGGCCGATTTTTTAAAAGAAACATTCGTTGAACTCGGTATTAAACGTACTCTTTGAATCTAATCAAAACTCATTTTGTGTTTTTATAAAACAGTGTGTGAAAATACCGCCAAAGTAAAAAAAAGAAGAAAAAGGGTAGCAAAATTTAAGTTTGTTGTGCAAAAGCAAGTAAATTTCTTCAGCTTTATTAAGACGTCTATATATCTTTCAAAAGGTCTGAGTTTTTTCTTTCTTAAACCGTTCTTAGAATAAAAATCGGTTATTAATTAGCTAAGATATGGGCTAAGAAGTGCGCAAAAGCACGAAAAATCGGGGTTTTTAAAGTTAAGCCGAGATTTTGGGGGTGTTTGACAAATTCCAAAATTGGATTCTCGTTCTACTCGATAAGACCTACAAAAAAAATAACATCACTTCCCAGGTATTTCGACTTCATTCTTTTTTGTAGCACTGTGTAAGCAACAGCTGCTTTGAAGTCGTTGAAAAAAAAAAATTCAAATGAAAATGATTCTGCACGTAATATTTAAATAAAATGTTTTTTATAATATTAAAATATTAAAAAATATAGTATAGTAGATACATATTACTTTATTTTATTTTTATTTGTTTTAATCCGTTTAATTTAATTCATTTTTTAGTTTATAATATTAAATCAAATTTTAATTTTAATTTTAATGCATTTTGTTTTATTTCACTGTATTTTTATTTTATTTTATTTTGTTTTATATTTTTTTCTTAGCCTCTAACTATTTATTATATTTAATTTTAATTTATTTAGTTATATTATATACAATAGTTTATTTGTTTTAATTTTTAATTTTATTAAAATTAATTCAATATAATTTTGCTATATTTTATTTAACTCTAATTTGTTTGCTTATTTTTCTTTACCCTACTCTATCTTATTTCGTCTTGTTTCACTTATTTTATATAGCTTTATTTTACATACTTCATGATAAAAAAAAGCTTGCTGGTTCTTTATTATATTTATTGGGGGAAATGCAACTTGATATTAACTGTAATCCAACCCATATTCTCAACATTTCCATTAAAAAGTTATTACCTTAATAACTCAAAGTAATGTTTAAATTAAAGCGAGTTTCCGAATAATTTAATTATACACCAGAAGTACCCATACCACGCTTGTTATTTTTATATGCACATACAAATATCTTTAACTCATGACATGCGATTTTACTTTAAAATGTTTCATATTATTTCTTAATTGAATACCCGCTATAGATATGTACGCACACATACGACTGCACGCACAAATATACATACATATGTACATATATGAATATACAAAAATAAGTTGCGAATAACTGAAAATGAGATTTCATGCCATAAATCCATTTCAAGCTGGCAATTATTTACTTATACATTTAATACTTAAGGTCTGTCTGGTGCGGCCCTACCAAAGAATTACGCACCTGTAAATGTGGGAGTTTTTTGTTGTTTGTGTCTGTGAAATTACCCGCCCAGTAAGCGAAATATGTTTTGAAAATATATATGGGTTAAAAAATTGTATACGCAAATTTCCACACATTTTTCCATGTAAATACAATGGAAGGTTATAGAAGCGAGTTCCAATAAAAATATGAAATATGATAACCGTTTGAACACAGATTTAAATGAGCTTGGCTGCGCACATTTTGCTATTAAAGGAGTCTGAAGCATTAAACCAGTACAGTCGAGTCGACGAACTTGAGCAGCTACCGTGTTTGCAAACCCATCTTGACTATTTACATCACACAGGTCGTCTGCTACAAAGTACGGGGCAATAATATATTAGATGCCATATAGATTCTGGCTTTTCCTCGACAAAACAGAAATCGTTGTGAGGGACTTCAATTCGTTCGGCATGTCTCCCTATAGGAATATGGCCTGTGTGTGCTCCCATAGCTAATCGTACCTCTCCTACTTAGCGAAAGAAGTACATGGGATTTTCTTACACCCCATTTAGGCCACATAAGTTTGGATGTGTTGCGGAAGAAATCCTTAATCCTGAACAAGCAGGAAGCGAGCGGTATGCCTAACCTTTTCCATGACGGTGAAAGAGATATGGAAGTATCCCTTCCTGCGAGGTCGTCAGCGGCAGTTCGCTAATATCTTCGAATTTGTCGTGACCGAGTCAAGGGCTTTTAGGGCATCTTGCCTGTCTGAGTAGATATAAACTTTATAATCACAGCTAATTCTAAGTTCTGTGCTGGTTTTTGTGTGGCTGTTACTTCGGCTTGGAAGACACTGCAGGGTTCCGGAAGGCGCAATGACGCTTTCTTCTCGTAAGTGTTCGGAGTAAACGCCCTCACCATCTCTGCTATGCAGCTTAGTTCGCTCAGTATAGAATTATAGAATCATAAGAAGTCTGTAGTTCCTGGAACTCCACCTGCCCATGACTTCCTGTATTGATACGCGATATTCTTTGGTGAAAGTTAGCCTTGGCATACAGTAGTCCGTTGCGGAGTAAAAACCAAAAGTATCTGACTTGAACCATAACTACATAAATCTCACATTACTATTATTATTTCTTAGATGATCTATTAATATTGCTATAAGTTTAGTAATCTGAATTTTTGTGGTCATGTGTTTCATGTAGTTAACTACATCATCGGTGTTCATATTTTTTAAATTTAGAGAACAAATAAAGTCGCTTGAGCACAAGTCGGGACTGTAAGGGGATGGCCAAGCTCAGTGAAAGCGATACCTAGATGACAGTCATGGTACCAGCGAAGTTGGGACTACCGCGTCGTTCATGAAGCAACAACAGTCCCTGTCCCGGCGTATTTCATTACTAACATCTCGTAATTGAAGTAGCAAGGTAGTCTAGTTATCGCCCGTTAATGTATATCCACCAATACATTTACCTCGGAATCCCAAAAAAAATTTTAGCCTTTACATTTTCTGAGATTGAATCCCCTTTGTTTTTTAGGGTCGCGGTGACTTCACTCAACGATTCCCTTTTCAACAGGTGCTCAATTTTAAAAACTAAAATTTCTTTCCATCAGCTTTTCTCAAAGAAAAATCCTGAGGACAACCGAGGGACCACTGCTACTAGAGAAACTTCTTTGTCTAGGATTTGTTTGATTGAGAACCGCTGCGCTCAAGTAATAGTATCTGTCATATTTTTATTAATAATATTCTCTGAAGAGTAATACAAATATACGAAAAATTAAAATTGCTTCAACAGTCTGAAACTCAAAGACTCATGTCAACTAAACATCAGCGATATCAAATTCGTGCTTCGCGACTTCAATGCCAGGGTGGAGTGAGGAAGGGATCTGTGCTCACACTGTCGGTAAATTCAGTCTTCACGACTTCATCGGCTTTTCTGGGCCGAATCACTAGGTTCTTCTATAGAAAAACTCAACAGGCTCATTGGTGGTCTGCAGATCCTAAAACATTGTATTTGTGAGACGCATTTTGCGCGGAAAAGAAAGAGAGTTCGGAATACGTGAAAGCAAAGAGCTTGAGATCTTTGCCGGCACAACAAAGCGTCAAAATGTCTGTAGGAGTAAGAACGGTGACTTGTGACTGAGGTTTAAAGCGCATTTAGATTTTAAGAGAATCTTATTGTAAATAGTGACAAAAGCCAGAGAAGCTGGTCGCTGGCCCTTGGAGTGTTCCAGAGAAAGATTTTCCGTTTGGATCTTTTCGTTTTTGCGATAGCGAATACCGCAGACGATGAAACAATGAGTTGTACTAGCTTTACCACGACGTAGCTGTAGTCCAGCGAATTTAAATACACCACACACTGATTGGGTCATATTGTACGACCGGAATATAATGTGATATGCGCTAGTAGGTACAGGTGAGAGGAAAGGTCTCATGACGTAAACGAAAGATCTAGCTTCTGTTGATGACTCTAGTTAGTGCCGCTCGGCAAAGCAAAAGAACGATTGCCGTGCTCTGTTGGATCCGTCAAACACATCATTGTATTTTTTTTATAATATTACCGACGTTTTAGCGGTTGTGCAAAATAGTTGAAAAAATTAACCCAAGAGTGCTGATTCGTAGATATCATTCTATAATATGTGAGTCAAGTTGCCTTTCAAGTATTTTTGGAATTCTAAACGAAGTGGGATAAATGATCCTGCTCTTTTAATAAATAGTTGCCATACCGGATAAAACTGTGCACCTAAAAGCGCGAGCCAGAAGTAAAACTTCTTTGCCGACTTCATAAAGCGATAAAGAGTTAAATATGGGAGTACTGGCGGTAGTAGTCGTTAGTAGTAAGTAGTGGCAGTAATAGTTGTAGTAGTGGTAGTAATAGTGGTAATAAAAATAGTTGTAGAAATTAGTAGAAATAGTAGTAGTAGTAGCTTTAGTGAAAATATTAGTATAAGTAGAAATTAGTGAAATAGGGAAATTAGTGAATATAGCAGCATAAATTAGTAAAAATAGTAGTAGTCGTAGTAGTCTAGTAATTAGTAGTGGCATAAGTAAAAATTAGTAAAAAGCAAAATAGTAATGAGTAGTAATGAGAGCATTTGGTAAAATAATACTAACAATTAGTAAAAATAGTTCTAATATAAGTAGTAGCCCTTGCAAAAACAGTATTAGTAATCACGAATAGCCTTAGCAAAATTAGTAGTAGAAATTGGTAACAACAGTGAGAAACTAGTAAAAATAGTAGTAGAAATTAGTAGTTGCATTAGTAAAAATAGTAGTAGAAATCAGTAAAAGTAGTAGAAAAAATAGTAAAAATAATAATAGAAAGTAGCGGTAGTAACTAGTAGTAGCATTAATAAAAATAGTACTATAAATTGGTAACAATATAGTGGAAATTAGTAAAAGTAGTAGCATCAATTGGCAGGAGCATTTAAAAAATTAGTAGTAGAAACTAATAAATATAGTAGTGGAAATTGGTAGTAGCATTCGTTAAAAAGAAGTAGTAAATAGAAGAAGGATTAGTAAAAATAGTAGTATTAATTAGGAGTAGTAAACTAAGTAGTAGCAAATGGAATTAGGATTAGTAAAAATAGCGGTATTAATTAAGAGTAGTGATGGTAATAGTACCAATAGTAGTTGAAATGGTAGTAGTAGTAATTAATAGTAGTCGATATATTCGAGGTTTGTTTTGAATGAATTCGTCCCAATGAATTTCGGTCCTTGGTAATAATAATACATCCTGTCTTTGTCCTCTCTTTCGGTATCAGAACAGCATTTCGCCAGAGCCCTGGTAAAAAGCTGTCAGCTCAAAATCACTTGAACAAATGTAAAGATTTTAAAGTGAAGGCAAACCCTCTTTGATACTACCAATAGGTGACAGGTGTTAAAGTCCTAACGGTAGTATTAGCCCATCCGGAGAAATGTTGTCTATTAAAATGAAAGATATTTCACACAATCCATTCAAGATTGTAAATCTAGCAACAACACCTTTTCTCGCCGATTTCGATACCCGGACCAATACTAATGATACATTACGAAAATGCATGAAAAATATATACCCCAAAAAAAAAAAAGGTTTCAACTTTACATAACGAATTAAGGTAAAGACCAAATCTATGGTTTGCTGGGTATACGTAAAATTACATGTGCACGAATATATGATATCCATATACATATATATATATGTATGTGTGAAAATTGTATGTGCATATGAATATATAATAGCTATAAATTTACATGTATTTTTGTGGAAATGTCAGCAGCTCGGCGCCATAAAATGATTTTCGCAGCTCAACAAATTTCACAGCTTCACATTACTGGCACTCGGACATTCATCAGACGTTCATACACAGCGGGGACTGCTGTTTAAATGAAACAGTGCGTATGTGTGTGTGTGTGTATTTTGCTGACACATGCTGAAATGTTGTAATTTAATTTAATTTATTGCCTGTACGTACCATCACCTCCAAATCGAAGCGTTTGAGGCAAACAAAACCAGACCAGATCAGGCTGTCTGTATCGGAATTGGTATTTAATTTGAATCTGCTGCAAATCAGCTTCGACCCAGCGAAATAACCCCATTGCAAATCGAAAATCTCTTGCGCTACTGCTGTTGTTGTTCAAAAAGAAAAAAATCAGCTTGAAGCAACAGCAACAGCAGCAGGAGTAGCAAGCAGCACGAGTAGCACCGTCAAACGGCAGTCTTCTGTTATTGGTTGTTAACAAAGTTTATTAAAGCTCGGCATTTAATCTTCACTTAATCTTCGCTGAGCATTAAATATGCGCGTACGTGTGGAAGCAGTGGGCGGGCGGTTTTAAGCGCTCCTCTCATCTCGGTCTCCATATCATCAGCAAGCAGCCTATAGCGTAGTGTTCGCCACCATTTCCACACCTCCTGTGACCGCATCTGTTTCCGCCAGCCGGCGTACACAACTTCAGCAAACTATACTGCAATTTATTTCAATTTAATTCCACTTCCATGAATTCACGCTTGGCGCCCGTCGTTGTGCGCTGTCTGTCGCCTACCACCAGCCGCCCGCCACTACTGTGCTCTTCCTCTTCTCTCCATTCCATACCATTCACTCACCTTGTGTCCTTGCTATCCATTTCGTGAACAGGCCGCATGTTTTGCCATTTTTTTGTGTTTTTTGTTTTTTTTTGTTTTTTTTTTTCATTTGGGTGCTACACAATTTTTGCTGTTAATCGTTTTCGTTGTTGTTTATGTTTTTATTGCACTATTTTGTACTACAGTTTAACGTTTTTTTTTGCTGGCGCTGTTGTTCCATTTGTTGTTGTTGTTGTCAACACTGTTTCGCTTTGTAAAGAGCATATTTGGAGTATAATCACTCAACTATGTAAGTACGCTCGTAAAATGTCAATTAACTTCACTAGGTGTTAAGCTAATTTCCAGTATTGCAAATACAAGCTGATCTCGCGCTTGAGCGAACGTTCGTGCGTGAATGAATGCCCGCATCGTTCAATGTTGGTTGTGGGGGGAACTGGCGTGTTGGGATTGTTATGGCGCTTGTTGTGGTTGAAACTAACGCCATTGTTGTTGGCTTTGTTGTTGCTGTTGCTATTGCTGTCACTATCATTGGCTGTGACGCCATTGATTATGTTATTGCCTTCGTCACTAGCGCCACCACTGCCTCTGTCCCTGCGCACCTGACATTTTCGCCTTTTTGGCTGACCAAATTGACATATGACAGATGACATGACACAAACTGTTCGGAGGAAAATTAGTAGTACCATATAACATACATAACATACCGATGTATGTACAGATGTACACATGTACGTATAAATAAATAACCAAAGTCTACTCGCACACATTTGGCTGTTGCGATAAAAAGAAAATAGATTAAATTGGTGGGAAGCACGGTGGGGGTGTGTAGCGGTTAATCTGCTAACGTAAATAGGTCTCATTGTTTGCGACCTGATAGTGGAAACGGCGGCGAAATTGGGTGGATATAATGTTGCTTCCGAGGGTTCGCATTAAGAGGTATTTTTTAGATGTCGCGAAGTTAGTAGTGCTTAGTGAAAATAGTAATATTAATTAGCAATATCGTATCATTAGTAAAAATATTAGTAAAGGGTGTTTTTTTTAGACTGATAGAACTTTAAATTGAAATAAAACACATAAAAAATGAATTTTTTTATTTGAAAGATATTTTCATGATATTTATTATTTAAAAACGATTTCTGGCATATGTCCGCCACGACTAGCTTTGGTGAATCGGATGCGATCAGTCCAATTTTGAATTTCCATGTTGTGGATGGGTAAAGTCCAAGTTGTTGAGCACGGCGGCGAATAGACAAATTCGGATCTTCTCCCACACTATCACTTACAGCACCAATATTTTATTCTGTATGTACAGTTCTTTGTCTTGTTGTTGGTTTTTCATCGAGTAGAGTAAATGTTGTTCGAAATTTATCAACAATTCGACAAATAAGCTGCCCTGATGCTTATGATGCTCGACTATGTGGACCATAAAATTCACGAAGTGCTCTATAAGTTTGACGAACAGAACGCTAATGTTTAAAGTAAATTTCCACAATTTGTAAACGTTGTTGCGACGTCATTCTTTCCATGATGATTTGTCAATGCTTACTGAACAGAAATGCCGAAACGAAATGTCATTTACCAACTGTCAAGTGATAGCTATCCCTATCGAAAGTTCTATCAGTCTAAAAAAACACACGTTAGTATTAAGAAAAAATAGTAGCAGCAGTAATAAAAATAGTAGTAGCAGTTAGTAGTAACATAAGCAAAAACATTAGTAAAAATTAGAATCATTAAAAATTAGTAGCATTAGTAAAAATAGCAATAAAAATTATTAGGAGCATTAGTAAAGATAACACTGCGTAACAAAAATTCAAAAAAAAACCTGCGGTCATGATTTTGTTAATAGTTTTTATTAACATTAGTAGCAGGCCTACGAACTGTGTTTTTACTTTTTTTGGATTGGCTCTAGTTCTTGAGATAAACGAAACTTAAGAAATTAATGAAACAAAATTATATGACCCAGTTTCAGTTGTATTAATTTAATTATTCCTCAATAAGTTTTGATATATAAATTATTATAACAAGTAGTTCGGTGGTTTAAATATTTTATTTCCCTTGCAAGAGAGCAAGGGCAGCCGGTTGAGTCGGGTGAGTTAATACAACTAAACATTAATTCGACGACTTCGCCTAAATACCTGAAAACTCTAACAGTCCCTGCCAGCCGCTGCACGTTATCGACCGCGTGACTTATAAATGCAATTCGACAATTTATACTATACTAAAAATGAACATTGGATTAGAAAGGACTGGCCGGTGAGAGAAAATGTGGAGGTAGGAACAGAAAATGTTGTTTATGACCAACTGATAAGTCGAGAAAAAATCATTCTTCCACCATTTCACATCAAGCTTGGGCTAATGAAACAGTTCATCAAATCCCTTGATAAGACAGGTGACTGTTTCGAATATGTGTGCAAAAAGTTTCCAGTCCTTAGTATGGAAAAATTAAAAACAGGTGTCTTCGATGGTCCTCAAATATGTACGTACCCTTCTAAAAGACACTGAATTCTCAAACCATATGTCACAAATTGAATCTGAAGCCTGGCTAAGCTTTGTTAATGCAGTCAAAAATTTTTTGGGAAATCATAAATCACCAGGATATACAAAACTAGTTGCTGATATGCTTCTCAATTTTCGCAAACTGGGAGCTAAAATGAGCATTAAATTACATTATTTATATAGCCATTTGGACAAATTCCCGGACAACCTAGGCGATTACAGTGAGGAACAAGGTGAACGGTTCCACATGGACATACAAATAATGGAAGAAAGATACCAAGGTCGATGGGACGACCGCATGATGGCAGACTACTGGTGGAACTTAATACAGGATTGTCCTCAGCAACGACATCATAGGAGGTCCTACAGAAAAAGGTTTTTGTAATTTTTTTAAAATTAATTAATGAAAATAATATATTTTTTTTATTTTTGTATTATTTTTATACAGGCCGCAATAAAAATACAATTTAAATCCATATTGGTATTTTTAATTAGGTTTTTTCGTGAAATATTTAAAAGCCTTTATCTGAAAAACTAGAGCCAATTCGACAAAACTGATATTATTTTCGTAATCAGCGTCCCCAAATTACCCTAAATCGACTTAAAAATCTCCGACCGCAAAATTTTGTTCCGCAGTGTAATAGTAGCAATTAGCAGTAGCATTAGAAAAAATTGTGGCAGTAATTAGTAAAAAGAGTAGTAGTATTCATTAGCAACATTAGTAAAGTAGTAGCTGATAGTAGTATAAGTAAAAATATTAGGAGTAGCATTAGTGAAAAAAGTAGGAATAATTAGTTGTAGCTTAACTAAAAACAGTAGTAGTAATTAGTAGTAGATTTGCTAAAAAATAGTAGTAGCACTATCAAAAATAGTTGGCAGTAGTATGAGTAAAAAATAATAGTAGTAATTAGGAGTAGCATTAGTAAAAATATTAGTAGAAATTAGTAGTAGCATTAGTAAAAAATAGTAGTACCATTATTAAAAATAGTAGAAGTAATTAGTAGTAGCATTAGTAAAAAATAGTAGCATTAGTAACAAATATTAGTAATAGCATAAGTAAAAATATTATTAGTAATTAGTAGTAGCATTAGTAAAAAAATAGTAGTAGTAATTAGAAGTAGCATTAGTAAAAAATAGTAGTAGTAATTAGTAGCAGCATTAGTTAAAATTAGTAGTAGTAATTAGTAGTAGCATTAGTAAAAAATAGTAGTAGTAATTAGTAGTAGTATTAGTAAAAAATAGTAGTAGTAATTAGTAGTTACATTAGTAAAAAATATTAGTAGTAATTAGTAGTTGCATTAGTAAAAAATAGTAGTAGCACTAGTAAGAGATAGTGGTAGTAATTAGTAGTAGCATTAGTAAAAAATAGTAGTAGTAATTAGTAGTGGCATAAATAAAAATATTATTAGAAATTAGTAGTAGCATTAGTCAAAAATAATGGTATTAATTAGTAGTAGCATTAGTAAAAATAGTAGCAGTAGTGGTAGTAACTAGTAAAAAATACTAGTAGTATTAGTAAAAAAATAGTAGTAGTAATTAGTAGTAGCAATAGTGAAAAGAGTAGTAGTGGTGGTAGTAATTAGTTGTAGCAGTAGTAAAAAATAGTAGTAGTATTAGAAAAAAAATAGTAGTAGTAATTAGTAGTGGCTTAAATAAAAATATTATTAGAAATTAGTAGTAGCATTAGTCAAAAATAGTAGTAGTAACTAGTGTAGTAGTATTAGTAAAAAATAATGGTATTAATTAGTTGTAGCATTAGTAAAAATAGTAGCAGTAGTGGTAGTAATTAGTAGTAGCATTAGTAAAAAATAGTAGTAGTATTAGTAAAAAAATAGTAGTAGTAATTAGTGGTACCATTATTAAAAATAGTAGTAGTAATAGTAGTTGTAGTGGTGAATCAGCCCCGAGCTACTTGGCCTACTGTTCCCGAACTCAAAGTCGAATTCTGAAACCATCCTAATATGATATTGTAGTAGGTCCTGAAATTGTTCCGAAGTATCTAGTCTGAACAAAATGGCGAAACAGTCGGAACTTATCCTTGAGTTTCGACCGAACATTTGCCAAATTTTATTAATATAAAAATTGTATAAAGTTTTATTTTTGATATTCTTGTCTTTGAGATAAGGTCAAAGCAGCCTTTTGGATTTACATGATTGCGATCGGGTTTGCATTAATAATATGGGGAAAATTTTACCAACAACTATTTTTACCAACAGCACATTGAATACTTTTCTTAATGAACACCTGCTGCTAAGAAATTTTTAAACACGTTTTTAAAAAATCTGTCTGCTGTCTGTCAGATGCATAGTAAAAATTTACCGAATGCACTGTGTCTACCGGGGTTGGTTGAGCGGTTAGGGAGATAAAACATTTTATTATAATCCCACTGGCATGCCCCATTTTTCAAAATCATTAACTTATTTTATCTTACGCTTAAATACAACTTTATTCAACAACTTCCAGTAGTTTTTCTTTCAGT
The DNA here is from genome assembly GCA_951828415.1 of Anomoia purmunda. NCBI lineage: Eukaryota > Metazoa > Arthropoda > Insecta > Diptera > Tephritidae > Anomoia > Anomoia purmunda. The sequence goes on from OX639993.1 coordinate 26,322,415, forward strand.
ATTTACTGAAAGATTTTGATTTTTGTACATTTCAAAAATATCTCAACTTTGGCGATGTATTTTAAATCATCCTTTGTCTGAAGTTGTTGGCATTAATTTCTCTTAACGACTTCCTGGTAGCATTGACGAGGTAGCAACGGTTTTACATTCTTTAAAAATTGCATCCCACTGGCATCGTAAAAGTTGCAAATCAGTGAGTAGACTTTAAGAGTTGCTTCGACGTCGATTGCAGTGTTTGGCTGCTGTGAGGTTAAACTCACATCCTTGATTGCTGCGAGAATTTTGAGCCATATTGCTGACATCAGCACATATTCAAATTGTTTTGTTTATTTCAAAATTACTTTGAAATCTGCTTTGAGATTGAGATCTTGCCCCATCTTCTAATGTATTCTTGAGTCCTGGCGGATTTTTTGCGAAAGATTTGACAGCATCAAACCTAGCACATCATCTTGTATCTGATATGATAAACTGTGTAATGAATTGGATACATTTGTTTTTTTTTTGCATAATTTCCCAACCTTGCGTGCTGCTGCTGAATATGTTGAACTAATTTTTAGGTTATTTCAAACTAAGTGTTATAGATAACAACATCAATATATTAATTTGCGGGTACGGTTTAGTTTTTTGTTAAAAGGGTTCCGGGTTATAGTACCCAAATTCGTGAATTATTTAGCTAAGAAAATTCGGTTTGAAATATGTATATTTTTGCATATTTCAAAAATAAAGACCGATTAATTACTCTGGGTTGCAAAGAATTAGGAATTTTGAAATGCAACTTTGTAGGAATGTTCTATTAATCTTTCTTTCACTAAAATTATCTATTAAACCGTTCAGTTAAATGAACTAATTAAGTTTTTTGTTGTTAAGTTAGATGCCAATTTAAGTTCGCAGGCCCTCGGGGTTGGCTTTCCAATAAGGAACCATTGCCTGTTTTAGCCAAAGTACCGGGAATGTTTTAATGAAATTCGCCGAGATGCTGGGGAGGTGTTCGTTCGCTGACCGTCAATTATAATATTTTGCGCACAAATATTAAAACTTTTAAAGTTATTTACTGTTGTCACTTACTTCACAGTATCCTCAATATACACTACACTTATCACTTTTATTTTTATTATTATATGGTCTTTTATTCATATACAACGTATTTTACATATTTTTACGAAAAGTTTAACAATACTTGCTTTTATATTTATTATTGAAATGTGTTGCTATTTTTCAAATATTCGTAAACACTCAACTACAGGAAGATGGCTGTGATAATTCATTACTAGTGATGCCAGATCTATCACAATTTAAATACATAGTTATATTGAGCGTAAAATATTTTGGCACCTACAGTAGGAATATTTCGGCAAGCGAAAAGAATTCTGTTATGATTCTGAGATGATAAAAAAATTTTTTTTGGACAATGCGCTCTGTTGGAAATACGCAGAAAGGTTTTCTACGCAAAAAATTCTGTGGATGGCGTAACCGATGTTGGGCTGATCAGTGTAATATTTTTAAAGCGCGATCGAAGGCCTGTGGATGGCGTGGATGGCGTAACCGAAGTTTGTTTTTATTTTCAGAGAGTTTTTTTTAACATTTTGTTTAGCAATATGCGGCAACACCGAAATTTCAGTTCAATTGATCTACGAAGGAAGAAGTGAGTTTGAATTTCAACGTTTTGGCAACTTTAACTACAAATAACTTGAAACCTAGGTGAAGCCGGTGGGCGGGACCTTCAGATTTAAGATCTAGAGGACGCCCTCTACTCCCCCATAAAAGTCTTGTTTTCAAAGCGTGCTTTCTTATTGGAAAATTTCCCCAATCGTGCTAATTTCAAAAATTATATTCGGTCAATTTTGCAATTTTAACAACAAATTACTCAAAATCTATCTATCTCCCCGCCAAATGGTTTACAGTTTTGTGATTTATATGACCTTCTCTACCCCCCCATCCCTAAAGCCTGATGCATTATTGTAAAGTTTTCCCATTAGTATTCTATAGCTTTACTTTAAACTAATAATTAGCAATTTATTAAATAAAATCCCTCTGAAAATTAATTAAATTAAAACACGTACACTAAATTACAAAATTCAGCTGTCAAACTCTGAAATATGAACGAACGATAAAAGACGAAAGAAACTAAACAAAAAACCCACTTGAAATACATGTTATTTTTTTAAACGCGTTTTTTAATAGTGTAAATATTAATTTGTAATGTTATATGCACTAGAAAACAGTAAGACGGGTAAGCCGCCTGTTCTGCCGTAAACCAGAAAGGAGAATCCTGCCAACTAAGGGTTAAGATCCTAGGCCCTCGGGCGAACTACGTCAACTTGAATATTTTTTTGGACTTTACAAATTCTTTAAAAAAAAAACTGTAATTTTACCCCATTTTCAAATGGGTCCCCGGAGGTATCCCTTGCTCTCTACACCATACTCCAAAACCACCCTTGTAAAAATAACTAAGCATTTCCCTAATCTACCTATTGCACTGACTGAATTCTTGATTATAGCGACAAATGGAACGTGAATGTAAACGTCGGGGAAAAATAATGTGGTAATTATGAATATCAGCTGATAACTTTCCTATCCCATTACCGCGTTTTACGTGGTCCGCGTTTCGCGTTCTGCTCTTTACTCTTTTTGAAACAAATAAAGCTTTAAATTCTATAGAGCATATTTGCCCACAATTATATTTCATCTGGGTATGTTTATAAAATAACAATTTTTTGTAATTGTTGTCAAGCACCGAACCCCCTGAGACCACCATGCAAGAATCGCAAAATTGGTTGGCATAAGACTCCTCATGATTCTTTGGTGGCAAAATTGTTATTGATTGATATGATGCGTGCAATCGACGGTACCATTAGTGCCTCCCACAAAGGGAGACGACGCTGAAGCAAAAATTTCTTTAGCAGCTTGGCGTTTCACTTGGCTCATAAGAAACCTCACTTTCAGGTGAAACATTGAATCATTGATTGCATCCGTTACCCGATGAATGCCGGCTTACGGATGACTGACTGGTTCACGGATATTCCCCATTGCTCACTTACAAGTCGCTGATAGCAACCAGTTGCGAAGAATCTCAAAACCGCTAGAACCTACCAATATAGAAAAAAAATTTAAAATTGCATACAGGCTTAAGGATTACACGAGCTACTTGTTTTTCAGTCGCTTTTGTTGCTACTCTGGAGCTTCTGAAGCTTCTTATTCGGTTGTCAAGCTGAGAAATTAGGTCTTCAGTCAAGTCTGGGAATAATCGATACAGCTTCTGAAATTCTGTTGCATTCAAATGCAAGGGATTGCCCACATCCCGGAGTAAACGTCGATCCACGGTTGGAGCGCATACTTCTTCGTCACCTCGTAATAAATCCTATGCCAAATATTCATACCACATTATGTAATGCTCCTTTTTTAATATCAAGAACACAAATCACCAAATTTTAAATTTAACTTTTATTTTAGCTGACACCGCGAATTTTTCTTTTCTCGATTGAGTTAACAACATCAAATTTGTTGTCGTTTATTTTTCGGTAATCGACTAGCTAACGACAACAGCTGATTCGGCGCATGCGAAAATCGTTAAAAAATCAATACTGAATAGCAGCATCGTTAACATTTTCGTTAAGATGAGCTAACCATGCGAATATCGTTAAAATAAGTTAGTGAACCGCACTACAGATTCGCCGTGGTTATCTTGCTATCACCTTGTATATTTCTTTATATATTTTATGACTTTTTTTACATTATTTTTAATACATTTTACTCAGTATAACTCTATACACGAATGGCGAATTGCCAAACTGCCATTACAAAAAAAAAAAATATAATGGCATTTGTTTTCCACAATAGGCTTTGCAGAGATCAATAATATATTTTTGTTTTTCTAGCTATTTGCTTCAAAGCCCAACATACATAAAACTTTATCGGATGACTGAATTTTCTTATCCCTCTACCAATTATGTGTGCGTTAATTTTTATATACATACTTTACAAGGCAGACAACTCCACTGCTCTTCAACAAAATCTCACCAAATCCACATAGTATATCCTTCTAGCCACACAAATTGCTGTGCTAATACGAAATGCGTACTCCTCGCATATCCTTCTTAAGTTCAGTTGACAGCGTGACACACATTTGCAATTTAATATCACTCGCCTTTTGTCCACTTCCTGTGTGTTAATCCTTCTAAATTTATCAAATCCTGTGTCATTTCTTAAAACACTTTGCCAACCAGCCAGTCGTTCTCATCATCATCATCGTATTCGTCCACTCCTTGGCTTTGTTTCTATCCTCTATTTATGCCTGCCATTTTGTCTGTGCTGTCATTTCTCGGACAGCAACAAATTACAACAGTTTATGTTGATTACGTGCTGCTTGTCGCAGCAATCTGCTTGCTTGTTAACCGACGCCTGTAAAGGACATCAGCCAAGTTGAAGTACTACAGCTCCTTGCCCCCGCCATGCTCATCGGGGTGCAGTGTACTCGACATTGCGTTCATAGCGGCAAGCGAACTCTACTTAATCGCGTAAGTGCTTAATTTTAAAAGCGACAAATCTTTGTCACTTATTGGAGCATAACGACAGAGGTAGAGACGTGGGTGCGGCGGTGTCAGGGTGCGCAATGGTGGTCGATGCAAAGGTTGTCTCAACACAGACCAGTTCACTCATTAACGCAACATATATTTAACCTTATGTCCGATTTTCTTGATTATGATTATGTTTTACTTGGCGTGCTAGCAGCAAAACGCGTAGCGAACGTTAATGGCTTTCATTTGAAGCGGCCTTCAGCTTTTGCTAAGTATCAGTTGTGCTCGCTCTGCATTTTTTTTTTCTTTTTTTTTTACGATGGTCTAATGGGTCGCCTACACACTGAGCGCTTTCCTGCTGCGCTCAAATTTCGCTGTAAATTTTTTGCACGCACGCCCCAATGCTGTCATAACCGGTCGTCATGCTGTTGCCCAACGTTGCCCGACGCGTTTGCCGCGCGCTGCCTTCTTGCTAGCTTTTGACATGCACGCGCGTCTCAATTGCCATTGTTGGAGTGTCAGCGATTTGTATCCTGTTGAATCCACTTTAAAATATCCATGGTATGTATGTGCTGCGCTGTTAACTGGCGTACACTCTACAACCTTCTTTATCCTTCAATCGGCATTTAAACGTTTCATTTATGGGCGCGCGGCGTAAGCCATGATTTGTCGAATGAATGAGTGAGCCAGGCCAACTAGCCAGCCGACCAACTTTGTGGAAACGTGCAAATGAGCGCGCATGCTATACATAGCGACACATGCCGCGTGATTGTGGTCGATTCACTACTGCTACGAGGATATTGTTATTGCGCTTTTGGCGTTCGGTGGTGGGTGTGGGTATGTACACTACGCGGTCAGCATCATTGGTGAAACGCTAGCAGCATGCGGAGTTTTCGTAATTAGTTCTTGGCAGTTCGAACAAGAACAAGTGTTTAGTGCGCGCAATGTGTTGTCGAAGTAGTAAGTGCGCGGCGCCTGCACCGCGCTAACCACCTAAAACTTTTTTGTACCTTACCTTTTCTCCAACCACTTCTTCTTTGGCCATTGTTGCGCGGCACCACTTGGTGGCGTTAGCTGTAAATTCGAGACATAAGTTCATGCCAGCCACAGCTAGCGCGCCATGGCAATAGTTATGCGCGCGTGTATTTTTCGTAGCCGCGGCATTGGTTGGCATTCGCGGAGCGCACTAAAATAAGGCGGTTGGTTGCTTGCAAACCGTTGTTATGAGTTTTATTAAAGCAGTTTTTGAAGTATGCAATATACAGAAAAGTTTTGTGCGCGCACAGGATTGTAGTTGCCGTCTGACGCCGCTTTACTGTGGGCTATACTTAGTACGAATGTAGTTTGCTGTGTGAGTGCGTTTGTGGCGTAAGGGTGGCGCGCGCGAGGCCACCTACATATAGCCAAGTTTAAAATTACTTTCAACTGCAAATGAGTTTTAGATTTATCGCAAAGAAATGTAATTGATGTAACTTTTTCGTATATAGTTTCTGTTTTTCGGAATATTATATTTGTTGTCTGACAGCCAGCTTGCCTGCCTGCCGAACTGTAGCGCCGTCCAACTGTTGTGGATGACCGACCGCGCAAGGCGCACAGAAATCGGCGCCTTCAGTTGCCACAGCAGCGGCCACATTCTTTGCTACTAATCAGGTTGCAAAGCCTAAGTTCACACAATATATATATCAGCGGCGAGTAAAAGTAAGAGAAGAAGTTGCAAGCTGGCGTTGGGTTGCATGCAGCCGCGCGCAACATTCACAGATCGCGTTATAAGAGCTTTGACTGCAATTAAACAATGCAGCTAATGACTGTGCCGTCATTGGTATTATGAGTTTTATGTCGGCCATGGCGGCGGTGGCAGTGGCGGATGGCAGTGGAGAAGGCAAATGTCAGATTGTGTTGAGATTGCATAGTTGTAGAAGATGTAACGCAGATTCGGCAGATTTGTACTTTTGTTCGCACACTAAGACTTTGCGCAAAACTTTTCTCTCCTCCTCGATTACGGTTGTTCGTTTCGGTTTGTTTGCAAAGCGGATAATAGTGGTCTCGCTTATAATGAGTGCTTCCTTTAGATTAAATATACATAGAATTGGGCGTATAATAATGGCGCCGCGTTAAGTAATATTTTCGCCTTAAACGAACGTATGAATGCGATTTCTTGAAGAGAAAATTTAAGTAGACTATAACTGGCAGGTCTGGGGGTTTCTGCACTCATTTTTGATTCTTCGCTTTTTCTTAGTAAAGGAGCTGCAAATTTGTCAGTTTAATATATTTAGATATCTAATTCAAAGAATTGTACTATAATTCCCTAAAGCCTTTTTTAGTCGTTTACTAAATCTTAATAAAATAAATTAAACATTCCTACCTCCATGTTTCAGAAAAATAAGCATACAAATTCTGCCATAAGGAGGAAGATGTGCTAAGGGCAATTTTAAATCTAAAATCATCCACTCAAACTGATGTATGTAGATGGTATATCTCCTATTTTATTCAAGAACTGTTCCGGTCTTATTAAGCTTTTATTGTTCATGTTTTATTTTGATGGAAAGTATTGTCAATTATACAATTTTTTTTTTTGCAATTCAAAATGTAATTTGTCAGAATCAGCATGGGTTTGTTAACGGCAAACCTACTATTTCAAATCTTGCTATTTTTACAAATGATTGCATTGAAAGTTTTGAGGTTGAGTATCAAATCGATACAGTATGTATGGATTTTGCCAAGGCGTTTTATAGGATGTCACATACATAAATTCTTACTTAATAAATTAGAAGTTATGGGCTTTCACTTCACATTTTTTGAATTGATAAAATCCTATTTAATGAGCAAATATTGTACGGTGCGATTCGTTAATATAACATTGAGCTCCTGCTTCTTATTCTCGAAATTTCTTTTGTCAGCTGATGATCTCAAAGTCTATTCGATGGTAAAGAGCAACGAGGATTCCTTGCCGCTTCAATCTGATTTAGATAGAGCATACTCTTGGTGTGAAAGAAATTAACTCTTCTTAAATATTGATAAATGTTTTCATTGTTTTTTTTCTAGAAAGCTTAATAAATTAAACTCAATTAATTGAATATCTGGTACTGATGTGAAACTGGTAGATGAGATTAAAAATCCCTAGGAGTATATTTTGACTCTAAACTCACATTTATTGTCCATATTAATTTCATTGTTCCCCACGCCTGAAGTAGGCTCGGATTTGTTTATAATAGTTTCAATTTACCGAATCCATACAGCCTTAAAAAAGCTTTACATTGCTTTTGTTGGGAATTGAGAATTGAGCGTTTACAGAAAACTTTAATCTGGTCTTAACTTTACGAAACCTATGCCTTCCCATACTCTTTCGAATGTTGTTGATAGCCACCAAGTTTTGCAGAGAATCCGCTAAATATTCCTCTAAAAATTGAGGGCGTTCAGACTTACATATTTTACGTCTACTCCACAAAGTGGAATTATGCTATGAATGCAGCTATTGTACGCGCTCTCATTGATATTGATTTTTCACTTTTGGGAGTAGTTCTAAAAAACATAATCTTAAACTACCTTAATTTAAGTTATTAAAATGCTCAATATAATTTTTGCGCATAGTTAGTAAGAAATTATGTATTCATTGACTGATTGAGGAAGTAATTAGTATCTAGGTACAAATAGGACCGGAAGAGAAAGTTCTGCAAATTTTTAGCTCGCTCCAAAATTTTTAGCAATAACATAGTAGGCTTTAAAATATTGTTTTCAAATTTGTGCTTAATTATATTTTTGAAACTTCACTAATTCAAAACATCAACAACGAAAAAAATTAATATCAAGAAATGTTGTACATTTGGACGAATGACCCCAATATTAGTTACAAAAAGTTGGCGAAACTCAGTGGATCATCCTATGACACTGTACGAAGGATGGTTTTTTGTGGCCGCCGTAAAAGCCATAATGAGGAAGAACCGCTCCTTGTCGTCAAGAGATGTCGTAAAGAATCTAAAAAGCCACACCTTTGCCAGTGACTCGCATTGAGAATATACATACTACAATTTTATAAAAAGAAAAAATTGCTAAAACGAAACGAAAAACAAACTAAAAAAGCATTTGACTTAAGCGTAGATTGTATGGTACACAACTGGCATATAAAATTTTTTGGGTGTTTATAGGCGACGAAACTTATTTGTGAATGGACTTGAAGACATTGCCGGGTGGGTACCCAATTTTTCTGTTTGCAGTCTGGAAAATACATTTCTGAATCGGAAAAAACTATCGAAATGGAAAAGTTTGCCAGAAAAATTCTAATGTGGCAAGCCATTTGTGAGTGTGGGTCCGTAGATAACAATGTGCATTACGTAAGGAAATAATTCAATCCTACTAATGCAATACAAATAATAAATTGAAATAAGTTCTCTTCCTATCATTACTATAAATATGTATTTTTATATCAATACAAACAAACCAATTGTGGGCACTTAATGAGCGTTTTTTAATTTGCGGAACTTTCTATACCGATCTAATAATTCGGAAGTTATAGCTTTTCGAAACTGTGTGGGTAAGGCATATATAGCCTATTGTATATGGGAACGAATCTTCCGCAGAAACTGGGCATAAGGCCAATACTAACGTATAGTGAACGAGTAAGGTGGCGGGCACTGGACATACAATAAAACATTAAGAAATTAGGTAGCATCCAACGAGCAGCTTGTGCAGTTGTTACAGGAGCCATTAAGCCGGGCCGCGCGGATCCCCTTAATGTGACTCTGATTCAACTGCCCATAGAGCTCCACATATGGAAAATTGCGCCCACTTCTGCAGACAGACTCAGATAGGTGGGCTGCTGGAGGCCAAAGCAATACGGACAATGTAGACCTCTTGACTAGCTCCTAGAAACAGGAAAAACTTTCAAGTAAAGATTCCTTTTAGAAGGGACTGGAGTAGAGGGAGAGTGGCCAAGGAGTGCATTACAAAAACCTCGACACCGATGTGCCTAAAATGGACTGCGGATCGCATGCAGGGGTGTCCCCAAAGAAGCTAGACGTCTCCCGCTCGTTTCGGTTAACTAACTTTGCTAGCATCTTCCAAGCGAAGGTTCTAGACATTGAGAAGGCCTGCAGGGTGCCTCAGATAGTCAAGCTGCATTGGGTGCACCAATAAGAAACTCTAGATAGGTAGAGACTGTAAGCAGGGGATAAGCTTGGCGGTCGGGTCAAAGAGAATCTCTCTTGTCTGGATTCCCAGTCTTGAATATGGATATCTTATATGGAGTTCGGCATTCACCATACATTCCACTCGGTTATAGAGAGCTAAAAAAATATTCGCTTGCTCCGGCCTTCGTCGAATGTACCCTAATGAGTCTTTGCATCGTACAACATTCGTCTTAGAACTCTGAGCTGGAAAGTCTTACGACCAGATGAAAAATTCAAAGTATTTCCGTCATTAAGGACCAGCTTTTTAGATTACTTAAACTTGGTTTCAATTTAAACTCCAGAGTGAGAGTTTAAGGCCAGCTTAAATTTAGATATTTTGTAGGGCCACACTGGTGTTTTCTTTACTTTGATCAGGGCCAGGCAAAACCGAACGCACACACACAAACTTTTCACAATAATCATCTGCCATTCGGTGTCGGCGTAAAACTGTAGGGCCTTCATTTTGTGTTACATAATCAAAACGCACATCGCAAATTGTGGAAGAAGTTCGGACAGACATCAAGCTATGATGTAAGCGCCAAATTATTATTATTATTATTATATTTTACACAAATATCAAAGATCGGTTAATCCAGATTTTCCGTTCGACCAAGAAATTGCCTATTTCAAAACTGTTATTAAAAACTATAGTTAGTGGGATGAACAGAGAGTTTGTGCAGTATTTAAGAAAATAAGGCGGAAGTATGCGGTCATAACCTGCACCTTTCAAGAGATCTAAAGTCAATTATTACTCGTGGATTTCTGCATCCGTAACAAACATTTTCGTATACTAACTACTTGCTGACGATGCGAACTCCGAATACAGAAAGTTGTTTGGAAGATTGTCAGAAAAATACCCTTTCTTGATCTGATAACGAAAGTCTCTTTTGGTAGACAGCACACTGTAAGCTTTCTACAAGAAAACATTGGAGGGGCTCCTGTGAACTCTAGAGAAACTCGGTGAAAACTTTTTACACTGACGGCTCCAAAACAGAAAATGGGACTGGAGCGAATTGCCACCTGGACGGCGGTTTCGAACACTTTTCTGCCTTAGGTTAGGTACAATGACAACGGTTTACCAATCGTAGATATTTGCTATACATATGGTGAAGATATTTGCTTTACTTAAGAGTCCGCAGTGACAGCCAAGCTGCACTAAACGCCTTGGAGACTGCTCGCACCTCTTCAAAAATTGTCCAAGGAACTAAGGTGAGGATGAACTCGGTTGGGAAATGGAATAAGCTTGAGCTCATGTGGGTCCCGAAACACTGCGGTATTCAAGGTAACAAGCTGGCTTTCGAATTGGCTAGTTGCAGGTCATTGGCAGACCCCATTGGATCGCAGCCAATTATAGGGCCAAGTATAGTAGGGATGATTAGGTGCATTAGGGATGTCGTGCATAAACGCATGAGAACCTTTGGGACACTACCGATACCTGCAAAGCAATCAAGTGATTCTTGAAAAGACAGGGCAGGGTAGTGGCAAAATTCCTTCTTACACAGAGAAGGAAGGTTGGGTTGATTACAGGAAAGAATACATGGGGACAACACATAATCACCATAGGCTTCACCGTTGATCCGATGTGCACATCCTGCCTGGAGGCGGAGGATAGCACAAAACAATTCCTCTGTAGCTGTCCTGCTTTTGCTGAGAATGGCAAACGTCCATTCTCCATTCCCCGGCAAGCATCTGAGATTCTTAAAAAGGTCTGAAAAATTTGTTGAGGAAAAATGAAGCCCCATTTTTACCTTTTCCCGTATCTTTTTTACCTATCCCTTGTTCCGTTTATCCTTTCCAGGGCGTGTGTGCAATGGTCAACTATGCCTGAGTATTGGAAACCCGATTTCGATTATTCGGCATAACTCAATTCCATTCCATCCATTCCAACTGCTTGCTGTAGGCGAGGCAGGTCAGCGCTGATTTTAATGTCTTCGAAGTTATCAGAAGTGTTACAAAAAAGGAAAAAATTTGTTTCTAAGCTAGACATGACAAAAGGTACCTTATACTTCATTGACTTGGGTATGCCATTTACATTACATTTGGAATTATAAAGTATCCCAGAAAGACATTGGGCTAAACTTAATATTAGAATCCACTGAGCTTGGATATTTTTTGTGCAGAGAGTGAGATAAGACCTCATACTATTCTATTAATTTTTTTAAATATTGGCGTGCCATCTGAAGATATTTTTTTTTTTTTTTAATTTTTTATGAGCCTTGTAGTTTCTTTGTATTTTAATATTCACAATCTATTATTACACCATGATAAGCTAAAGGAGATTTTGCTGTTGTGCACGGGAACGTATAGACTTAAATTTTCTTCTATTGACCTTCAATCATTCGAAAGGCTCAAATTACTACTATTTACAATTTTTCAAAACTATTTCAAAGCTTTATGAGTATTGTGCGTATTTAATTTTGAACAATAATTATCAATTTTATCACTTGCAAGTCAGTCGCACTCAACTATCTTAGTACCAAAAAAAAATTCGTAATTGCTGTGGTTTCCGGCAAGACATTACGTTCTCTATAACTATATAAAAATTTCTAAACTTTCAAAACTTTAAAAAACTTCAATACAAATATTTACCACAAAAATCTCACATTCGCATGCTCCTGAAATCACACGTCCATACATATTGTAAGTATTCTCATAAATTCATATACCCACACGCTTACAATTTACAATTCCATTTGCTGGAAAAGTGTTTGGTAACAAAATAAAGTTTCGTTTACTTAGTTGGAGTATTTTCCGAGAAAATATTTCACTCAATACTAAACGAAAGAAATAGCAACAGCAGCAGGAGCAGCAGCAAAAACAGCAGCAGCATGAGTTTTGGTAAATGATATTTTATTTTATTTTTTTTTTCTTTTCCACACTACAGAAAATGTGGTATCCAATGTTTGCAACTTGTTTGCAGCTATCCCCAATTTAAGGAAGTTTTTTCTCCACTATTTAAATTTTATCAAGCATTATCTAGTTATATCCGCAAATAAGCTAGCTATTGTTTTGAGAATACATGCAAAGTCTGTAAATGAATTTTCGTTACAATATGAATTTGGAAATTTCCGAAATAGCAAGAAGATACAGCTATATTTTACTAATTTAATTTGCAATCGCTTGTGCATAGGGGGAAAGTCAAAAATGTTAATCAAAAAAAAAAAAAAAAAAAAAAAGCGAAAAGCAAAAACAGTCACAAACAAAACTAACCAGAGGAATATATTTTATGTATATATGTAATTATCATTTTCAAGTTGAATTAAGTTTATGGAATAACTACATGAAATTAATAAAGTAAGTAAGTAAGAGTACGTGTAATTGTGGTTGGGGGGGGGATAGTTTTGCCACCGATTCCTCGCTTTCTTTTTGGTGGATGGAGGATGATGTCTTAAGAGTTATATATTGCCTAAAACCTCCTAAGTTCATAGATGTTGACGGGATGTCAGTTGTACGTTGCAAAATGTGCCCTGCTTTTGTTGCACCTCTAACGATAGTAATCTTTAATAAGTCTTTATCTTCTGGTGTTTGTATGATGACTGGAAAAAAACCTCAATTACCCTTATTTTTAAAAGTGGTAACAAAAATGATGTTCACAATTATCGGGATATTTTTAAATTACCTACAGTTTTTAAACTCTTCAAATATATCATTAAAGAAAGTTTGGGGGTTTTCCTGTCAACAGTTTGATTTCTCCTATCTAGCAAGGATTTGTTAAAGGCAGGATCACAGTTACCAGCCTCGCTGTGTTTACAGAGGACTGTTTTTCGTCCTTTCGAAATGTATTTCAAGTTGACTCAATTTATACTGACTTTTCGAATACTTTCGATATAGTTTCGCACTTGATATTAATTATGAAATTACATAGTTTGTTTGGGATTTCATTCAATCTTTCTTGAATGGGTTAAATCGTATTTTTTCAAAAGAATCTATCTACCAATTGCGTTTGACAATGTTTTTCACATCCTTGCATTGCGACTTCGGGTGTTCTTCAGGGTAGCATATTGGGACCCCTGTTTTTTACTCTGTTTATCAATGACATTGATACCTGTTTTTCTTTAGCCAAATTTCATTTATTTATAGATGACCTTAAGCTCTATTCAGTAATAAAAAGCTATGATGACTCTCATGCTCTCCGATCGGACTTAGATAAGTTTTCTGTCTGGTGTTTACAAAATCGCCTATCTTTGAACATTATAAATGTTCTCACTGCACTTTTACTAGAAAGCATTACCAACTTTTACTAAGAAGCATTACCCAATTAAAATGCGTGTCCGAAGTTAAGGACTGAGACATTTTTTTTGATACAAAACTGAGTTTTTCTTCGTATATTAATTATATTGTTCCAAAATCTTATGCCATGCTAGCTTATCCAACGTAATGCCATAGCTTTTTCTGCTCCATATACACTAAAATTTCTGCATAAAACTTTTGTGAGGTATAGGCTAGATTACGCCTCTTTTATCTGGAGCCCTCTTCAAGTCGCGCATATAAATCGTATAGAATGCAACTAAAAAGTTTTTATTGAATTCGCTGTTCGCTGGTTGAAGGTTTGGGATCCTTTACCTGGTTATGAATCTCGCTGCCTGCTCTTGAACTTAATGACTTTAAATAGGTGAAGTGCCTTTCTCGCCTCACCGGGCCAATATACTGTTCTGACCTCTTGGGAAGATTAATTTTTAATACCCCTTTTCGTAATTTGAGACAGTTCTCTATGTTTTATATGACATTTTCTAGTACTAATTATGCTAAAAATGTCCCTCTAATGCGAACTTGGTCGGAAATGAATTTTTTAATTGAATTTAAATAAATAAATAATTTCTTGGATTTAACTTTTTTCTGCTTTCTGCTGAGTTACTAGCTTACGCAGTATGCCAGGTATTGACCGATTCTGTTCCGGTACCGATTCTAAAAGTATCAAATACTTTCGATACGCAATTTTTTCGTGCAAATTTCATTTTATTTTCCAACATAGTCTTTTTTTTAGCTCGATACACTTAGTCCTACGATGTTTCAACCTTTTGATGCCTTGCGAAAAGAAAACTGTGTTAAAGTCTCGAAAATAGGCCTCAGTTTCCAATTCAACTTCCTCATTTGATAAAAATCTCTTACCACCCTGCCATTTCTTCAAGTTTGAAAACAGATAATAATCGCAAGGAGCCAAATCTGGAGAATACGGAGGATGAGGAGGCAATTCGTAGCCTAAATCTATTAATTTTGCCATTGCTTTCATTGAAGTCTGAGCCGGTGCATTTTGGTCCATTGTGAGTAAACTCGGCAGCCAATTTTTCGTGCAAGGCTTTGTGCAGGCGTTCTGTTGAGATCTACACCATGTCAGCTGTCTCCCTTACTTTCATTCTTCGATCGTTCAAAATGATATCGTGTATTTTTTCTATCGTTCCTTCAGTGAGAGCGTCTTTTGGCCTTCCAGAACGTTTAGCATCATCGATGCTCCTACGGCCACAACGAAAATTTGCGATCCACTTGTAAATCATTTTAATTGATGGTGATATTAAAAAAGCAAAGTCGACTTAATCTCAGAAAAAAAATCTGGTAGCTCTGTCGTACGTCCATGCGTTAGTGAAGCTCGTTGCAAGAGGATGTACCTAGATGCTAGATGTGAGTCTTGTATCTCACCCTTTTCCATATAACGGCTTCCAGTGCCGCTCATTCCCTATATTCAATCGATTTCAATCTCTCTTCGCGCTGACATTAAGATCCTGTGTCCTGAAAACGCGGAATTCACCAAAAGCCTCATGCAAAATCAATCGTGGTATAAAAACATTAAGCAGTTACATCAACAAGTTTGGACGTTCGGATAGTTGAGATCCATCGTCGGTTCCATTTGGATAGGGTTCGTCTTCTTTCGCAAATTCGTAGAGTCGATGGTGAAAACCAACGAAGCAAGTCTTCTGTGGCAGTAATTCGGTAGGGTGCAATAGAGTATAGGGCCACGATTATATGGAGCCATTTGGAATACGTCCGCCCCTACGATTCAAGCAGCTCGTAGGGTTTCGAGCGATTTCGCATAAGTGCTCTCTGAATGGTTCCCGAGGATCCCTGTGAGAGTGAGGATGTACTTTGAGCTTCACGCTCACCACGTACAACATATCACTAATGAGGAATGTCGACAAACCTCGAAAGAGATCTTCCTTTTTGAATGACGACTACAGAGAAGAACGACTTGTTCAAGGATCACTGCAATTAGCGCCCAGATCTAGCTTACAAGCGCTGTCCCCGTCACTATATCGAAATCGTGCTTGGCGACTTCAATGCCAAGGAGGCATGCAAGGAATCTATGGTCACACTGCGGCAAAGTTTTGTCTCTGCTATGAAACCTCCGTTAACGGACAGAGTTGGATCGACTTCGCCGGGACGACCTAAAACTTGGTTGGAGTATGTAGCGTCAGGTTTCAGCATGGAAAAATTTCCCGTGCTATCAACTGTCTTCAGTTCGGAAGAATGGAAGCCATGTTTCCTGTGCATTAGATGTTGGTACACTCTGAGCACCCAACATCGACTAGGATTTTTATCTTGTCGCGGCTAATAGCTTGCGTCTAAATATAGAAGGAAAGTTTGACGTTGGAAAGCTGCTACTAATTTCACTACTATACTCATCTGAACACTTCCCAGCATACAGGAATGCGCGAACATTGGAAGCACATTTTTCACTCACTACGCACCGCTGCCGAAGAAAGGAATAGAGATTTATTATTCGCAATAAGACAGGCGGGGTCAGAAGTAGGTAGAGCTTGTACAAACTTAATTTCTGGAACAAACATATCTCTACTTAGCTGAATGAGAACAACAAACACGCCGGTATTGACATTCCGTCACCTGATCTCGAGAAAACTGCGGGCGCTGTTGAACTGCTAGCTGGGCTATTCAAGAGTGGTGGCAAAGAGCAGGCAAGGTGCATATACATCAGATCATTTGCAAAATATTATCGAATGAATGCCGATGGAAATTTGAGTGTGCTCTGCCCAAATCACCATCGACATTTACGATAAGCCAAACCGTGGTAAAAACATATGAAAAACGAATCGACACTCTCCATCTCTTTGTCAACATTAAATGAGCTTTGGACAGTCCGAGAAAGAGTTACCTATATCTCAATTTGACAACCCTGTAAAAACTAATAAGACTATGTAAAATTACGCTCCGTCAGAATTGAGAAGGATCCCTTTGAGCTGTTCCATACGAAATGAGGTTTCAGATAGGGGTACTCCCTATCGTAAGACTGTTTTATCCTTATATGTGTAAAAAAAAATTCCATCAAATACTACACTTTTGCTCACTTACGTAGCAATCATGAAAGAGAGAAATGAGTCTCATCGCCGAAAAAAAATATTGATCTAAAATAGTAGATATTCTTCAAGCCTTTCAATAGCCCTAAGGCTAAAACGCTACCAAGCTAAGTTTGTCATTGACCAAATGTCAAACAAAACTAAACGAAATTACCATAACAGTTTGACAGTTGCATGCGAGGTCTGTCATAAAATCTTCATTGAGGAAAGTGCGTCTTATTTATTGCATTTATAAAACTCAAGTGTATTTAATACTTACATTCCGAGTGTTTTAAGCATTTTGTGCACTTTCACAAATTTCAAACTGCTCCATAGTATCTCTCTCATATATATCGATAATATATATGTGTGCAATCGTACTTCCAATCGAATTGCATGCGTTTTTCAAACACCACTCTCCCACTATGCAAATAACTGTTCGATAGTGGGGGAAAACGCAGCAGGAGCACAGCAGTTATTAAAAAATATTTTCAAAAAAATTCATAGAAAATATTCAGGCAGTGACAAATTATATTGCAAATGGTGCACACATTTATTTCCAGTTTTATTTGGTTGGCTGTAGATGAGTGACTGACCGTGTAGGATGTGGGTCAAGCGTAGTGCGCCGGACAATGGACGCACACAAATCTACATATGTATGTACTACCAAATGCATATCTGTCATACATCTGCATACATACATACACACATATTTATTGATAATAAAATAACTATCTATTCATGTATGTATGTACGTACATATTTACTTTCTTGTCATTTTTGTTCGATTGCATGTGTGCATTGTTGGTGTCCATATTAGAGCGAAATATATAAATCCTGCGGACTAAATCAAATTTGTCAACAGCAGGCAAAACCATTTTGCGTGAATGCCAACAATAAAAAATGCCAACTGACCAACTGAAACGAATGCCATGGGATAACTGATTGTCAATAGTCGTAGCCTGGGTGAAGGGGTAGCGTGAAGAGTGGAGCGTTAAAGTGAGTTTGGAGAAAGTGGTGTGGGTGTGTGAAAATAAAAAGGGCACACACATATTCAAGAGAAGAATTATATGTGTGTGTTTTTGTTGTTTTAAAAACGCACTCAGGTACCCTGCTGTGTAACTTACTGGTTCTAAACTAACCTACTCTAGTAACTGCTGTTACTATCCTTATGGTTGGTTTTAATGCGGAGAAATTTGACATCAATTGTTGTCAGCCTTGTGAAAAAAGAATATATTGGCTATTGACACCAATGCTAAATTATAAAATGGCAACCTGTGGGTGTTTTGTGCCATATTTTGTCCTCAAATATTTTAACTAATAAAAGCCAAGTTTTGTTTTTACCAATAAAGCAACTGATATTTTAATATGGCGATATCCTAAGGTTTATAAATTGTCAGCCTAGGCATCTATACTTTATCAGTTGATAAAATACTATGCGTCAGCAACTTACCTGCTATTTGATAAACCATTTCGAAAAGGCAGCTGATACTTCAAACAAAAAGAAAAAAAGAAAGAGATAGAGTTAAATAAGGGAGCCCTAGAGGTAGTAATAGTAGTAGTAGTAGTAAAAGTGGTTAGTAGTGGCATAAGTAAAAATAGTAGTAGAAATGATTAAAAAAAAGTAAGAAATTAGTAAAAACTGTATTAGTAACTAGTAGTAGTATTAGTAAAAAAAGTAGTAAAAATCCATGAAAAATAGTAGTAGAAAGTAGTAAAAAATAGTAGCAGTAATTAGTACTAACAGTAGTAAAAATTGTAGTAGGAGCAGTAGTAGTCATTGTAATAGTAGTAGTTTTCGTAGTGATTGTAGTACGAATGAGTAGTAGTAGTAGTTGTTGTTGTAGTAGTAGTAAAAATTAGCAGTACTTTGTTACACTAAAGTTAAATGGGCTACAAAACCGCATACTCAAGAATTTTCTAAAAGCTCGCGTCAAGAAGTTAGAAATTTTGATGTGAATTTTTTTTTAATTTGTTGAAGAATAAGGAGACATGACAATCTTAACTAAAAACCAAATGACAAGCCGCAAATCGTTGTGCGAATAGTTTCGGGAAACTAAAAAAACAGGCGACGAGCATTCGTTGATAAGGCGTAACACCGAAAAAAATTATAAAAAAAAATCAACGAGATTTTTGAGGTACCCCACAAACAGCATAACAGAAAATTTTCTATAAATTCTGTTTAAAAAGCTTGGAATTATAAATTAAACTGTTTTAGTAAAAAAAAAAAGAAACAAATCACGAAACATAATTTGAAAAGCCCCTATTACTGTGACGCCCTACACTAGTTTTAGAGGCGATTTATTAGCATCTGTACTCTTTAAAATTTTAAAATAACTTTATTAGTAAGTTCAAAGGTTAGGATTTTGCAACGAAAAATGTCAAAAGGCAACACAGCACGTCGTGCGTTTATAATGGAGATAAAAAAGAATATTTCGCGAATCAAGCGACCGATTTTCTTAAGGCTTTTCAAGAACCCAAAGACTTAAACAGTGGTCAGTTTTTCATGATAAAATATCAAAGAAAACTGAACTAAATCACCTGGACAGTCTGACAGTATTACAGAGTCGCGGGTGATCTGTCATAAAATCTCTATTGAAAGAAGTAGTAAAGTCTAAAAGAATCACCCGATAATATGATCAAACAATTGTGTCAAAAACAAAGATTCATTAAGCCCAACTAAGCTAAGTAAGTAAGTTAGGTTTATCAGTGAATTGCTTGTATTTTACATTCGCATCACTTTCATATGTATGCGAACATAGTGGTAAATATTGCAGATGTATGTCAACTTGTTTTCACATAAGGCGCGTAAAGCGTCAACGAACTGTCAAAATTTTCTGAGCAATAGGAATTTACCATTTTGACAGCGCATAACGTCCTGAAGTTGGGTGCGGAAGATAGTAGTAAAAAAGTAAGAAAATAAAAACGGGAAAGGGAAAAAATGGAAATAGAATAAAACCACAAGTAACGAACTTCGCGAAAATGATGCGATTCTTTGGTTATGGCGCGCGCTGCTACTCATTGGCGATATAAAACCCATAGTAAGTGTCAACAATTGTCATTTATTTCACATTGAAGAGAAGTAAAAAAAAGTCTAAGTTTGTATTAAATCAAACTTTAAATACACGGTGCATGTTTTTATTTCGGGTAAACTGTATTGTTGGGCCCGAAATTTAGCGGCTTTTTGGGGAACAAATTGTAAAATATCTACTGAATAGATTTTGAAACAGCTTTATATTTTTGATTTTGAAACTTCTTGTTTTGACTTTTAAATTTTAGTTTTGAAAACAAAAAAAAAACACATTGA
The DNA here is from genome assembly GCA_951828415.1 of Anomoia purmunda. Lineage (NCBI taxonomy): Eukaryota > Metazoa > Arthropoda > Insecta > Diptera > Tephritidae > Anomoia > Anomoia purmunda. The sequence continues at coordinate 26,342,681 of OX639993.1, forward strand.
CGACCTTAAACTTTCTCGATTACACAACTGCATGGGCCCCGCTTAAGTAAAGTTGTGGCCAGTAGAGTAATCTGTAAGCAGTAGATTAATATTTTCCATAAACTTAGTTACGTTGGCTACGTTTCCCCGAGAGAGGGTTTTTTTTTATTTTGCAAATTGTAAAATTTATGCTATGATTTGTAGAATTTTTAAAATTTTACGTAATTTTATGACATTTTAGAGACTATAAAAATGAGAAAAAATCAAAGTTCGCATATCGTATTCGGGAAACCATAGCGGTATGTCTACTGAATAATTTAGAAAGAATATTAATGAGAAAAACATTACGTTTAGAATGTAGTAACTTACATTACGGATCTCAGAAATATGGCTGTTAACGCACATTAAGGTTACTAATGTAAATTTCACAATACCCTGTACAAATAGTTTTTAGTTTTTAGGCATAATACTAGACTCAAAATATTCTTTTACTCAACACTGTCAGTACATAAAAGATAGTATAAGCTCAAAACTACGCATTGTTAAATATCTTTCGGCTAAGCGCTCACTTATCGGCTCGGCATTGCTGATCAATATAACAAAGGACCTTATATTATCGAAAATAAGTTACGGAATTGAAATCTTCGGACATCAGGCTAAAAGTAAATTGAAGATCGTAGCAACTCCTTATCACATATGTAGCTATACGAAGATCACTACGTGCATTTCCAACAACCCCCCTCCGAAATTTGTATGCTGAGTCTGGGTTAATTTCCATAATTGATGTTAGCTGAAGATAGTGTGCTAAAAATCTACGCCAAAATCTTGTTATCCTCGAATCCCATTCTGCATAAGGTTGTGCAGCTGGTGCTCTCACGAAAACGTCAACCTAACGTTCCATCAACCATTCACTTAAGCATTAAATTTGCAAAGAAGAACAACCTGCCAATGCAAAAGTGTCACAGGCGTAAAATACTACACCCACCGTGGTTACTCAAAGAGACATCTTTCATCAATGAACTAGTTCTCCTGAAAAAAGCGAATACTCCTAGTGATGTCTACTTATCAAATTACCTAGCAGTGACCGAAGCGTACAAATCTAGTGGCTGGCAAATGATTTTCACCGATGGTTCAAAGTTAGCTCGAACTTCTTATGCCATGCCGTTGTAACAGAGCAACGGGAAGTACTCTCTCAGGGTCTTCTATTCTCTGTCTGCTCAATTTTCACCGCAGAAACAATAGCAATTCACAATGCTATCCTTTACGCAATGAAAACCAACGGCAAATTTGTAATTTGCTCAGACAGTATGTCCTGCATCACAGCTATAAGTAAGAAAGTAGCCACACAAATTTTATTATCGACAGCATTCGGGACATACTCATTGCGTATCCTCAAAAAATTAAAATAATATGGACTCCTGGGCACTCAAAAATACAAGGTAACATGAACGCCGGCAAAATGGCTAAAGAAATGGCCGCTATACCTACTATGACATCCAGCGTTATCTTTAAAAATTACATTTATCGGCTTATAAAGCAAAAAAGGCAAACCAAACTACAATCGGACTGGAGTGAATATATCCATCATTACTCCTTAATAAACCAAAGCCGTGCTAAACCTACATATATATACCCCCACTATACCGACGAACTACATATGTTACGCCATACACAAGTCTTCGTCTCGGCCATACAATTGTCACGCACTCCCATCGCCTTCAAGGCGCTGAACCTAGTCGATGCCCGTTTTGCAACCTTTCTCTCAACGTAAACCACCTATTGTCATCCTGCGCCGCACTCCAAACCCAGAGACAACACATCTTTAATAATACTGACCCTATCCAGCTGTTGAAAGATGCCACAAACGATAATATAACAAAGATATACAAGTATCTCAAAAACTCCGACCTCCTTCGACGTATCTAACCCGTATCTAAGCCACAAGCCAGCCGAAAGCCACCGATGCTAGCGCTGCGGTTCTTTGTAAGTTTATATAGGAATTGTATTGTTATGTAAACTTTTATAAAAAAAAAAATAAAAAATAAAAAATAATGCTGACTTCTGTCTTGCCTAGTATCGTACTTCAAGTACTAGAATATTTTTTGACTAAATTGACTTTTAACTATAGGGTATTTCAAATTCAATTGTTGTGTGCACTTATTTATTTACCTGCATTCACACATACATATGTATACTATGTATTTACATATATGTAAGTAGCCTCACCTCCCCCGCACAAACATACACATGTGTACAAGTATCTATGTATGTATGTATGTGCATATGTGTAGGTACATTATTCAGTTGCTTTGTTAGTTATTCCGACAGCGAAATGGCCAACAAACGGTAAATGCCAAAAGCTACACATATCACGCACATTCGAATACACACACATGCCTACACGTACACACATAGTAGATGTCCGAAAATCGAATGTCCAAAAATCCAACGAAAACATAAAAGCCTTCACTTCACTTCACTTCACTTCACTTTGTTTTGCAACTCCTTGCGTCCTTGGCTGCTGCGGACTCCTACCGATTGCTGGCAATTGGCGACAATAATTCCACTATAACATTTGCTGCTGTTATTGTTGTTAATATATATTGCTCCTGCTTTGACTGACTTATTACGTACATATGTATGTATTTATATGTGTGCACACACATACACACACATGTACATATACATATCTAACTACATATATTTATTTATTTACTTCGGATCATATTCTTCGTATGCGAGTTGGTTAGCTTCTGTGCATTTTGCAGCACCAGCCAAAGAGTCGAATCTGTCGGCACCATCTGAATTCGTTTGCATTTTATTCTTATCACTTGACAGCTGTCAATCCAACTCGTTGACATGAGACTAACGAAAAAAAAAAGAAGAAGAAATATGCACAGACGCACGCACCCACACTCACATTGCCGTCCATATAGCAATGCAATTTATTTGTATAATATAAATAAATGTAAATAAACAGAACGCAATGCAAGTTAAATACAAAAAAAAAAAACAACAAAAACGCCAAAAAAATGCAATGGTTATGAAATCGCAATTGCATTTACAATGTCTGCGTGGAGGAAAAGGCAGAGGAGCAGTAGTTGCAGAAATTGAAATGAAGAAAATAACGAGAAGAAGTAAGCAGCAAGAAGCGAGCGTCGAGCGGCATTGGAATTGGCAGATATTGATGCTGCCTAAATGAATTGACAGTGTGCGAAAGTGTAATAATATATTTAAATTTTGTTTTGAGATTGGCAGCGATTTACTTAGACATTGCACTTCGGCTATTCAAGTGCGCCTCTCTTGCCAACCGAAAGCCGTCCACCGTTTCATGAAACTCAAACTGGTGTAGCATCTATTTTGTTAAATGAAGATTGTCCTGCCAAAGCAAATTCAACTTAGCCGACCGTATATTAGATGTTTATATACATAACTAGACATTAAGTGAAACGCGTCATCTTCTAGGCGCGTTTCCCCACTGAACCGAGCTTTCTATTTCCCGTCATTGGGGCGGTTTTAATGTAACCAGCTGCAAAAGAACGCTCCAATTCGGATAAAATTTCCTTTATTTGCAAAAGCAACCCTGTCCGCATCTTTCATGACAATTGCGATTTGTTTAGTGCTATTTAAGAACGAAAAAGAGTTGTGTCGGCTATTTTTAGGTTTATGTATTTATATATTTACAAATACTACGCAAATAAAAACGAATTAAGTGTTAAAATGAAATTTTCCATACATATATTTCCTTAGGGCTCATTCACAATAGCGCAGTTTTTTTCACTTCCCAACACAACATCTCAGGTCGGATATCATTTAGTTTAGTTGTCTCAACTCGTATATTTTTCCGAGTTAGTGTTGTTGCATTTCGTTATCATACCAAGTGTTCTTTTGCAACTAGGTTACAAAGAATCGAGCCCATTATACCAACAATAGTACGCAAGTAAATTTTTCTTAACTCCAGCAGAATTTTGAATTGCCATTGTGTGGGCCATCAGAGAGTTTGGAGCAAAACTTCAAATCGATATGGCAGTACGGAATGCGTATTCGCACCAGCGAATTCATTAACAAAACTTACCAAGGCGAATTCATATAAGGTGAAGTTATTAAAACAGCTGATGTCTTCTTCACCCACTACATTTGTATTTTTCCTTTACTCATGACATCCCAAAAACGAAAACGTTCATTCTTCTATTCTCTTTTATCGTGACATCCTAAAATTGAAAAAATGCGTGTGTGTGCGTTGTGAATTCGCTTTGCAACTTACATGTATTTTTTGTTTTTGGTTTTTGGTGTGGCAATCGTCAAAGCCAATCTAGGGAAAATTTTTTGTGCAAATAGAGAAAATATAAAACAAACAAATATGTATATACTGGCGAGCAAAACCAGTCGAATGGCGACCATTTTACAATACGGGTATGAACAAGATTTTTCGTGATAATTTTATATATATCACGAATAAATTAATGTTGCATACTAAAAAAAAATTTATGTGAGAACTCAACAAATTTTCCTTAAAGTTTTTAAAATTTATTAGAAGACTTTTTAGACATTTTTCGTGTTTGTAGTTTTGTAGCTGATTTAATTTTAGTATAACAAGTTTCCAAAGCCAAAATTTAAAATAAAGGAACAACAGTTGCAGCCACCTAAAACTTGCATTTTGTTTTACTATAATTAAATAGGCTATAAAAAAGCATACCCAACAAAATTTAACATTTTTTAAGAACATATTAAAATTTTTTTAAGAAAATTTGTTGAGTTTTTATAAATTGTATATATGTATGTATGCAAAGTTCGCTACAAGTATTTACTTTTTTAAATTATTTTTTTCAATTTTATGATCTGATCTAAATAATTTGTGCAAATAAAACTAAATTATTTCGTTTTTTAACCCAACGTTTCGCTAAAACATTTCTAACGTCTTTCGCATTTACATGATTTTTGTTATAGTGGAATATGATTTATAGTTTTATATAAATTCAACGAAACAAATTTATCATGGAAAGACTTTGATAGTATTGTAAAAATGTGACCAATCGACTAGTGTTGCTCGCCAATGTAAACAATTTGTGATTTATAAAATCGAAAATATTAATTTTGTGGATCCCTTCCTAAAGTCAAGGCGAATTTAAATCAAACAAAATCAAATCAGCTGTTCTTTCGAAACCCCCCGTTCTATAAATTCGAATTGGCAGTACGATTTCTATTTGAAGCAAGGCGAATCATATAACGTGAAGTTGATCAAGCAGCTGATTGAATTCGCTTGGTGAACGTTAAGTCAAAATGATGTATTTGTTGTAAACCATACTGTCATTGTAACGTGCAATTTGTTAGTGTAAATTGTTGTTTTTGTACGTATAACACCACCTGATATGAATTCGCCTTGGTTTAGGTACTACAATATATTAGCCGATTTGATTTTTTTTCTTCACCTATAGGTATTTTCTTTTTGCTTTTGTGTATGAGCTGTAAATTTGCAAACTCTTACGCCAAACCAAAAACAAAATACATGGGAATTTTGTAGTTGTATTACTAGTATTGTTTTTATAACTTTTTGGGAACTATTTACAGTACAAAATTTCAGTACGTAAATGTCTTCAGCATCGCGTCCTCGTGGAGCTAATCAATATCGTTTTCTATGCAATAATCACCCGCAGCGACTATGGAGGCATTAGATTCCACGAGATATTCGGAGAGGTATTCACAATGGCGAAGCATGCAAGAAAATTGAGTTACGAAATGTTGATATGTCAAGGGGTTCCACGCCATAGCCAGGGAAAAGGTGTTGGGCACTCTTTTGCGACGCCAAAATGAATGACTTCTGTTCGACATGTATTAATAACAGAGCTGTGTATGTATATCGCAATTTGTGACTTTCGTTTTGCATTGAGGGCATTCTATAGGACTTGACTGACGTGCACTCTCTGCTAGCCTACGAAGAATCGCCAAAGAGATGCCTCTTACATCGCAGCGATGCCAAACGGCGTTCCCCCGACATTTCTCAGTTGTCGAGGCAAACTGGGCAGGTCGTTCCAACGTCTCCTCAGCGCTTTCTTCACCGCTGCCAGTGTTTGATTTAATGCGAGGGGTATTGGATTTTGCGGAGCCTTAACTAAAGCGGTTACGCTCTTTTGGTGGTGATGGCGAAACCAAATACCATTTTCTACTTCAACAACAGTTCATGTCTCCATGCTAGAGCCGGCACCCGGATCGAGTGGTACGGCCCGCCTGCATATCGGGCCTGCGTTAATCTTGATTTCAGCTTTTCATGTGCTGTCTCGACGTGGTCTACAATTGCTGATCCACCTCTGTCAACGTTGCTATTCTCATTATGGTCCGATGGACATTCTTCTGATTGCTCAGCAGTCGGCTCGGCGTGAGTCTCATTGTCAGCGCCACCGTCATCTTCACTGACTGATCTTAGTGCTCTATAATCATGATCTGTGTTTCAAACACGTCTTTATGGAAGCCATTTCCGAAGACCAGAATTTTTGAAATCTATGCTGGAATAATCACTGGAGAAAGAAAAACAAAAGCCCAGCAACAATGATACGTACATATACTTTCTTGGCAAAACTGTTACAAGTAATATATCTGCTCCTGTTTTCTTTCTATTTGACGCAGAAATAAATATAGACAAACAACCCTTTTTTTATTACACTATGTAGTAAACCGAAAAAATAAAAGCCAAGTTTGGAAGTTCAGACGACCGCCGTAGTCGAGTGTGTAGCGTGTGCGCGCTTCATTCGATGGGTCCCAGGTTCAAATATGCCCGGAGGAAGTAACATCTAAAATTATAGAAAAAGTTTTTTCTAATAGCGGTCGCCCCTTGGCAGGCAATGGCAAACCTCCGAGTGTATTTATGCCAAGAACAAAAATTCTGACAAAAATCATTTGCCATTCGGAGTCGGCGTAAAACTGTAAGTTCCTCAATTTGTGTTACAACATTAAGAGGCACGCTAACATCAAGCTGTAGTGTAAGCGCCAAATTACTATCATATGACTATTAATTTTTATCCTTTTACTGTAGTTATCTTTTTCCAATACTTTCCAAATAAAAGCCTGCTCTTGAGCTCCAAAAATATTTTAGATTTTTGTTGTTTATCTGGACTCTCAGATTCAGGTTCAGGGTTTTAGAAATCTAGACACTTCGTTGTCGGGTATTGAAAGTATTAGCAATTTTTTTTTAATCGGTATGCACCTAGTAAGCCTTCCGATTTCTGCTCGCACCTCTTCGAGTATTTCAAAGCCTGAGAAGTCGAGAAATCGGGTTCTCGATAGAATCTCTGGTAGCGTCGTCCTGCGAGGAATGTCGAATATTTATCGGAACGAGTACTGCATTTGAACAACTCGCGAGCCTTACCAGATGCTCAATGCACGAGCAGCTCGCAAAAATGCGATCTTCGCGAGAAATTATCGAGAAATCTTGCACTCTAAAATTTAATGATTTTCTTCACTCACTGTATTTATTGTGGTTTAGGATATGTAGTGCAAAATAAATGCCAACAATCAAGTTATCTTATTGAGTTGAATATTGAGAGTCTCGCAAGGTTCATAGCCTCTCCGACAATCTCTATCAATCGGAGGCTCTAGCACCTAGTATTGATCAATTCTTAAAAGCATCGACCCAGCTCATCTCTAGCCCAGGGAGAGCTTCACAAAAAAATATAAGAATGAACAAAACGTTATATTTGTATCGAGTGAGTGCAAGCGGAGAAAAGGGGTCTTCATTTTGACCAAATACCTAAATGATTAAATGGAAATGGAAGGTGCTACCATGGTGATCATCTTCAGTACTCGCTACCTATCAATATAACGTGCTATTCATTCTTATGCTCTTATTTTCTTTGGCATTGCTTTCACATTTTTATAAATAAATTTCACACATTTGCCACACTGTCCAACGTCATCTACACCCGCCAACGCCAACGTTGTGGTCAATCGCTGCTGTCACATCTTGTCTTCATCAAATATACAGAGTAAATTGTTGGCGTATTTTCCCATCAATTGTTCGATTTCATTCGAAAATCAATTTCACACAACATCAATGCCACAACAACAAGAAAAAAAGATAGCCGTAAATTGAGGAGATATTGGCTGGTTGGCTGACTGGCTGGTGGGCTATATTGCGAATGTGCCAACTGCTTGCTACCTGCCACATGCCGCATGCCTTATGCCTCATGCCACATACCGCTACATATTAGCGAAAAAAGAAAATCGGCAAGCGCGTGAGTGTATTTAATGCGTTTACTTCATATTAACCAAGTGTATTTTGTTTTTCTTTTTCTGCTGCTTCTTCTACTTCTCACTGCTTTGTAACTTCTTTTTTTTTGTTTTTTTTTTATTGCCATCTACTCTGCTTCGCTACCTTTTTGGCGACATTTCTCACGTGTGCGTCTACGTTAATGAGCTGTAGCGCCTTGCAAGCCTGCCGCGTGCTTCGAGTAGTGGGAGTGTGGAAAAAGTGTGGAGACATAAAGGTATGTGGCTGTGGCTATGGCTGTGCCTGTGCGTAATTTACTCTCAATAAGGCTTAATTTAGCATAATTATTCAGAGAAATTAAGGCCAGTAAAAGCGGACGACACGTAGTGCTTCACACACACACACAGCCAATTGAATTGGGCAAACAGAGTTAAGTGCAGCGTCTGCGTCTGCCTGCAGTTGGCCGGTTAGCTCGTTGACTGTTTTTATTTTTTTTTTTGGTGGATTCATCTTTGTTGGCCGTGTTGACATTCATTCGAAAGCCGCAGCGCATAAACCATGGAATTCCACCCGCACCTGCGTGCGTCAATGAAGCAATTACGGGCGTACTGGTATGCGGTGGGCTTACATAAATGTCCTGTTGGAAAAGGAATTGCTTTAAAAGCAATTAAAAAAGTACCGACTATAAGCGGTTGAAATTTTTTATCTTTGCTTGTAATCAACTAATTTTTTTAATATGGCGATGTCCAAGAAGCTAGTCAATTATCTGACTCGCCTTTTGATTTCTACTATTTTTAAATTTGTTTGACAAAGAGCGCATCACAATTGGGGGTTTTCCAGCTGCAATAAAACGATTTGGTTTCCCATTAATTGAAATTCCATTTTTTGAAACTGTTTTAAAACTAGTCGAATTCAACTATTTTCAGACGTATCCGTTTCCAATTGTTTCAGAATATGTACAATTCACTTTATGGTAACTATAAAATGTTTATTTTTCGTCTAAACAAAAATAAATTTTAATTTCTATTCAGTATACAAAATAAAAATTATAACACCACTATTGCGAGCATCAATTCTCGAAAGTATTGTGAATGTCGATTTCTTGATAAACTACACTGCTTTACAGGCAAAAAATTGAAGAAAAAATCAGGTATAGAGGAGGCTAGTATCAATTTTTAAATTTTTTTGTTTGGATAGGATTTCGAGATGATGGTAATTTTGTGTTTTTCTTTAGGGGTATCATTGCATATCGTGTGCGAAAGATAATCAATGTAATTTTAACGAGGTAAAACTTTTAGGAATTAACTAAAAATATGCTGAGTTATAGCTGGTCTAAATTAAACTTTTTTAATTTAGGTTTTAGGTTTGGTTTTGTTCAGAATATCATATAGCGAATGTCGCGTCAGAATGGCTTTATTAATTTCTACCACAATTTTTACTAATTTCTGCCACTTATTTTTTTTTACTAATTTTATTAATACTGCTCCTAGTTTCCACCATTATATTTAATAATTTTTAGTACTATTTTTACTAATTTCTATCACTATTTTTGCTAATTTATTCCACCATATTTAATAATTTTATCAATGGTACTATTAATTTCTACCACTATTTTTACTAACTTCTGCTAATATTTTTACTCTTTTCTTCCACCACCTTTACTAAGTTCGAGCACTATTTTTACTAATTTGCTTCATTATTTTTACTAGTTTTTACTACTATTTATTCAACCTTCTGCCATTATTTGTTTTAATTTCTACTACTATTTTTACTACCATTAATTACTGTCTCTATTTCAATTAATTTCTACGATTATTTTTACTAACGGTATTTTTAATAATTGCTCCCACTATTTTTACTAATTTCTTCCACCAGTTTTACTAATTTTATCAATGTTGCTACTAATTTTAACCACTATTTTTGCTAAGTTCTACTACTATTTTTTACTCATTTCTTCCACTATTTTTACTCATTTCTACTAGAATTTTTTGTACTTTTTACCACTATCTTTACTAATTTCTACTTCTAGTTTTTCTAATTTCTACCACTATTTTTGCTAATTTACACTTCTAGTTTTTCTAATTTCTACCACTATTTTTACTAATTTCTACTACTATTTTCTCTACTTTCTACCACAATTTTTACTATTTTCTATTACTAGTGTTTTTAATTTCTACCACTATTTCTGCTAATTTTTACTACTATTTTACTAATTTCCTCCACTGTTATACTACTATTTTTTCTGCTTTCTACTACTTTTTTTATTAATTTCTACCACCATTTTTACTAATGCTACCACTATTTTGATAAATTTCTACTGCCACAAAGAAGTTTAACTGCTGGCTCGCGAACTTAGTTGCATGCGTGGCCTTTTTTTAATGCTTAACTTTGTGTTAAAAAAATAACTAAAAAATACTTGAAAAATATGCCAAAAATTCTATAAACCATACTTTTAAAATCAAATTTCAAAAAAAGGTTTCATTTCGACCAGCTATTACTCTGCCTGTTTTAAACTAAAAATATATAGCTAGTATTTATCAAGAAAATAATAATTAGTAAACCTTATAATATTTTTTTAAATATATACTTACATAATTTATTGTAAATATATTTTACCACAGAAAAGTTATAATAATACCCATCGATTAACACATACATACATATGTATATACTTGGTGCAAATTTGATCAACATACATTTGTTTCAAATCGGTTGATTTCCAACTACTTTTTAAGTCGGTAAATTTTTATAGACTGTCTGATTTTTTCCTACAGGGCATACTTAGATATGCAAGTGTGCATGTGCGTGTTTGTACGTTCGTGTATAGCTCAGGTGAAGCAAAAGGAGTTTTTGGCAGCAGACTCGCTTGTAGCAGGATGGAGCAATCGAGAGGAGTAACAGCAAAAGATGCAATCGAATGAAGAAACAAAAGACCTGGGCAATTACTTTATTTACGCAAACGCAAATGTGCGCGACCGCGGAGACGAGTTAAGCGGCTGTCGCAGTGTACGCAGATACATAGTTACAATAAAACCTCAAAACCAAAGCTGTACAGCACAGTAGCACTGAAATGGCTTGTGTTTGTTGTTGAGCCAACCAACACTCGCGCTGAGTTGATTTATGCAGCTGAACTGCAGCAGACGACAGACAACACCCGCTGTTGGCTAGAGCCTGCTATCCGCTGTTCAATGTTCGCAGCAAATGTTGAGTGCAACGGTGAATGTTGTTTGTCGTCAATTGAAGATATGACTACGCTGTAATCTCACTGCGGTGACCATTCGTTCTTTATTTAAAAGGGCAGCCACTTATTTTTTATAAATCTGACCTTTTTTATTTGTTTTAAAATAAGTGACGGCTTTTGTCACTTATTTTTGAAAGTGTTCCTTACATTTCTTATTGGTTAGTTACTCAAAAACCCATTCTACCCATTACTACTATTTTAAAATATCATTAATATGAGGTCAAAAATATGTATTTTCTAATTATCCCGACTTATGCGCCACCTAACGGATTAAAATATAACTCATATCCGTGTCACGGATCCAAAAAATTACTGCCCAATTTGGTTAAAATTCGTTTATCGAGTTTTGAGTCAAGTTGTAACAAAGAAAAGGGTTACATTTTTATATATACTATCCCCTATATTCTGTGAACTTGGCAAATTAGCCATCTTGCTTAGTTATCTGACCTTTTGTTTATAAATTATCAAGATACCAAATGCTCTTGAATTGAGTGGATTTATTCAATACAACACGTACTTGTTATTTGGAATAAAAACGTGCGCCGACCAAAGTGATGACAAAATGGTGAAACATTGTCAAAAATAAACCAGAATTATAGCCACTTACAACTTGCATTTTATTATAGTAATATTAATTGGGCTACAATACTGCAAACTCAAAAAGTTTATAAAAAATCTATTAAAATTATTTTTAAAATATTAAAATTGGGTGATTTTTTGAGAATTTCGTAAAAAGTTTGAAACTTTTAGTTATACAGTTTATGTCAAACCATTAATTTGAACAAAAAGTTAAACTGTTTTTGGTGGAATAAAAAAATAACAGTCAGGATTTTTCAGTTATTATTGGACTTTTTTTCAAAAACGTTGCAAAAATAAAAATGATTCAGGATTCTTGTGCAGTAGGCCTTGGGAGGAAAGGAACATTGATAACTCTTTTCTAGAACAGTATTTAGCTCCAGACTTGTATAACATGGAAAAAACAAATAACTGTTATTTTCGATGCTGGTTGGCTTTTTGGTTTGGTTTTTCCAGTTGCGTTTAATAACGGTTTCCATAAAGGTAATGCAAATTGTTTTGATCAAGAATTATGCCCTTTACGTTGAGCAATAGGGCCACCGCAGGCATGCCGCACAACAACAACAACAATGTCAATTCACTTACCCACCTACTGGAATTGTTTGTGACATGCATTGCTGCTCCATTGTTGTTGTTGCCTGCTACTTTCCTCGCCTTACTGCAGTTGCCTTTCGCTGATATATTTTGCTGCAGCTATTGTAGTTTTTGCAGTTGTTGCTATGCCTTTTGTTGCTTATAGTTTATGTTCTTTCTCCGTGAGCCGTGGTTTTTGTTGTTGTTCTTACTGTCTTTATTGTTTATACCATTGCACCGCCTTGTTGCTTCTTCTTAATAAAGCGTAGCTTATATTATCTGCGTTGTTATTGTTGTGGTTGCTACTATTGTTCCAACAACTCATACATATTATTATTGCATTAACTCCGCTATTGCGGCTGCTGCCACTGTTGCTTCTGAGCGAGCCATACCTACATTTTGCGTCCTCATCCCAATCTACGACGCGACCTCATCCACGTCTCCATCCATATCCCATGTCTCTGTCCATGTCCATGGCAGCTTGTACTGCATTGTGAAGTCTTTGTGACATTTTCATGGTAAAATGTTAATTCCAAACGAAAATACGAAATTTTCGAATTTCAATGCGGCACACCGCACAACATCGCTGGATAATTCCGTATGTACAATAAGACGAGACGATCTGACGCGTTGTGCACGTGCACCAGGTGAATTTATAATTTGTGAAATATGTGTAGTATATATTTATATTTTATATGCATACATAGATGGTATATGCAATATACCTTGAAACAAACGGCACATATTTTCTTTCGAATGTGCGCTAGATACCCTGTAGGAAATTAATGCCAGGATTGCAGTTTTGTAGTGTCTTCCTAGGCAAACAAGTGGAGCTATAAATGAGGCTTGCAATCGAAAGGATATACATACAACAATATCTTCATCTACTCTGAAAGCTAAGGAGATCTGAAAGCTCTTGACTTTGTCACAGGTGCATGCAAGGCCACAGCTAACTGTCGCAGATCTCTTAACGCGATGGCTGAACAATCTAATCTAATAATAATTTGTCGCTTGCACCATAGCTTGATGTTTAACCGAACTTTTCCTTCAACTTATGGTCTACACTTTGTTGTTGTAATAGAAATTGAGAGACCTGCAGTTTTACGCCGACTCCGCACTGTAAATGTTTTTTGTGAAAAGTTTTTTTCGTGACCGAAATGCACTCGGAGGTTTGCCATTGCCTGCCGAGGGGTGACCGCTGTTAGATAAAACTTTTTTCTCTAATTTTCGATATTATGATGATGCGCCGGCTAGGATTTGAACTCGGGACCCCACGAATTAAGCACACACACGCTACACACTCGGCTACGACGGATATAAAGTGATCGCAAGAACTCTATAGGCCATGTGGCTACTCACAGACCTCATAACTTTCAATGACCATACGGCTTGGCTGGGGATTATCGGCAACGATTTGTGTAAAAGTCGAAGAAAAGAAGAGGAAACGGAGACTCTACTGAGTGAGCACCCCGCACTGTGAAGAAGGAGAGGGAAAACTCACAGAAACAGACTCTACGCGAAGTGGTTGAAAAAGAAGGGAAGCAGAAATCCAACTGGTATCACAACGGACCAATTGTGCCGGTAAATACTCTGAGAGACACTTTACCCTATCCTAACCTTCTACCAGCAGTCACTAGTCACTAGAAGTGGAGAGTGGAGTGTTTTATGAATGTGTTTGAAATTTCTGTAACAAAAGTTACTCTAAATAACTCTCACTTACGAGAGTTGTATGGGAGCGCTACAGGGGTTAAGAAAGGAAGATATACGTATTATTCGTAGCAAGAAAAGAGATACCACAATACGTCAGAGCGAAGAGCCTGATATATTAAATATGCGGCGACTTCCGGCAGCTTTTTAGACTGGCGAAAATTTCTGTAAGAATACAACCGTCTACCTGGTGACTGATGGCCAAAGCACACTTAATTTTGGAGAGATCACTTCTTCACTTTGCATAATGGTGACAGCCAAAGCATCGTTGGAAAAAATGAAGATCATCATCCCCAAATTGCTGATAATTGGATTGACATTTTGCCACCGAATCTCGAAACAGTTGGAATAGTAATAAGGCGGCTACGAAACTATATGGGAATTTAAGTTTGCTCTGCCAAATCACCAGAAGAGTAATCTTGCAATATGCGCCAACTATTGCGGAATTAGCGCTCCAAACATATCATCCTATATGTTTATATCAAACGTATTGTGCGAAGGACTGAAGTCAATCGTCAACGAACTGATTGAATCATATCAGTGTGGCTTTAAACCTGGGAAGTCTAACATCGACCAGGGGAGAAGAGGATCGACACGACAAATGGTATGCGCCAATCTAAACGGGGTTAGTCCTCTGGCCCAACTACGTCCCGGATATTGTAGCAGGCTAAACTCCTACTTATCCAGAATTAACCCAGACATACTCAATGTGTGTCCGGCATGTGATAACTCCCCGCACGATACCGCTCACCTTTGGTCCGACCCTGTCGAAACTGCACGTTTCTTGGGGCCCCCTAGATGAGTTTGATGATAACGACCATGGTTGACCGATCTTGCAGGGTCTGAGTAACCGTTACGACAACAACAACAGCGGGATCGACACTCACCATCTCTTTAACCAAATGATGGTTAGAACGCGAACTATACTGAAGTACGCGGGCTGATGAGGTCTTGATCTTTTCTGGCATTACGTTATTTTTTCTTCCACTTTAATTCAGTGCTCTCAAATCAAATTTGTATAGAATATAACTAGATGTTTTTAAAGTTGCTATCTAAAAATCATCGATTTTAAATAAAACACCTATTTTTATGAAGAAAATTATGTGATTAAAATTATGTACATATATTTTTGTTTAACTGCATTGATAACTAACGGAAAATATTTGTATTTATTCGAAACTCTGCAAAGTTCCATCTACTCGTAGAAACACAAAATAAACAGACGGAACCAAGGCGAATTCACATCAGCTGGTGTTATACGTACTAAAACAAAAATTTACACTAAAAAATTGCACACACAATGACTTTATGATTTGCAATAAATATCATTTGACATTAGGTTTAGCAAGCGAATTCAATCAGCTGCAAGATCAACTACACCTTATATGAATTCGCCTTGAATGGAACTTCAGCAATTATTCGGAACATTAGCAATTATTTGTATCAGTTTCCAATGCAGTTAAAAAAAATGTATATGTATACTCCTCTTCACGAAAACGATACCATAAATTTTGTGGGTCTTTTTTGATAAGGAATTAAGATATTAAAAAAATTTTGGCAAAATACAGATGATGCAGAAAACTTCCTGTGTCATTCCCTTAAACTACAGTAAAGGACGGTCTATTTCAAAAGCCAAGAGTCTAAAAGTCCTCTTCAAAGCTAACCCACGTAAATCTGCCACAAGAGTAAATACGATAGGATATGTGGATTACACAAGTACAAAACACATGCAAACAATTATATTCAAAGGCTGTAACTGTAAACTATATAAAACTTTGTAATCCGTGGATCGTTCAAGGGATTTGTAAGATTCAGAGAATATTTCTTGATATTACCATTACATTATACAGACAATGTGTACCTGTTTTTTCTGGCTAACTGGCTCTACAAGGCGCATGCCTCTTTGTGTAGCCTGATATAAAAATGCACGACCATTGTATCCTTGTCCCATGTACCGGCGGCGATATCAAAGGACAATGCCGTCGCATTGGCGCACCAAAGTAGCTGATCCTGCTGCCGTGTTTCACCCAGTTTAGTAAAGTGTCGTCTGCTTAGTGCTGAACATTCGCATAATAAGTGCTCCACATGTATTTCCTGCAACTTTTTTCTCTCAAAACTAATTCAAAAGCATGTGCTTTCAAAAGGCAATGACCGTCAGCAGCCTCATTAAAAGTATGGAGTGCTCTCGTTTTAGAGAAAGTAAAACTTAGTGCCATGTTATTTGCACATGATTTTCGCAATCCCTCATTTGCTTGCGCGCTCTGTCTACTTGCTGAGATGTATGCGTTTCGTGCGATTGTTTCAGACTCATCTTTGCAATCAGTTTGCAGTCTGTGAAAATTTTCGCGGCTTGGGATCCTGTCCGACCACCTAGGCAGCGCGGCTTGAAACTTGTTCCTTTAGAGCGGCTGCCCAACACGGCACTTAGCGATCGATTCACCATTCCGACCACCGCAATAGTGCTTTTCAAAACAGATAAGAGATATCTTTGTTTTACTTCAGATGCAAAACGGCAAAATTGCCAAGGTTCATGGCAAGAATCCCGTCCATTGCGACTGCTTCAATAGAGTAGTGTTTTAAATCAATGAAGGGCTATTTTTGCCAGCGATAGAAAGTGACAGAATTGGTGAGGTATAAAACAAGATATTGTCAATCCGAAATACTGCGATGGAGCGGCTCGGAATCCAGTCGTTGCCGACAGGCTCAGTGGCGCCTTAAAATCAATGAAGGGATATTTTTTGCTTGAGAGTCAAAGGTGGTAGAATGGTCAAGGTAATAAGCAAGTAGTTGCCAATACGAAGAACAGATGCTGCTGCAACTTCCTACGGACCGCATCAGGGCACTATAACGAACGTAGATTTTAACCAAACCACCTCCCGACGAAATACTTGACGGTAGCACCGGTCGGATTGGTACGAGTACTTGGATGGTAGGAGGTTTAATTTGGGTTCAAGTCTCACACTGACGGTTTTTGGGGGGTCTGGCTTTCGATACTTCCTCCTTGTAAAAAAAAGAAAGAAGGTGGACACCATACGTGACCAAATAATCTGTCCTTTCATTCCATGCTACAACCTTGTGTCCCGGAACCCAGAAATCCAATAAAGGTGTATTGTTTCGGTTACATCCAACCTTCCCAAAACCTCTTTACTCAGGTGCTAATTCTGGGACTGTATACCCATCTATTCCAATGGGGTAGTGGATTTCTGTTCGCCTTTCTTGCAAATGTACAGCGCTTGCATAACTGCCCGTTGAACCTGTTCAATATATAGACCAAGCTACAAAACCAAAAACATTCTTCTGTCTACGGAGTATATGAAAAGGTTTTATACGATTGCATTCATATTGTATTCCACTCGATATACGATACTCATATACTACATTTACACATAACTGTATATCTGTATTTGTACCGACGAGTACATATCATAAATATAATAGAGCGACGATAAAGTCAGACAATCAAAAATATTTGTATGGGAAGTAATGAGGACATAACGGTATTTTCCCCAAACAAAATCAACCAACACAAGAGGACAAACAGCAGGGAAATTGTAAAATTGTGTAGGTGTACGAAACGATAATCGTAAATTTCATGCAGCCGAAAGGTGGGCTTTTGGCGACAAACGCGCGCGTGAACCCGTAATTTTAAGCGCCGAAGAAGACAACAATAATAATAATAATAGTAATAGGAGCAACGCTGTGCTGACACTGTTGCATTTACAAAATTCTGACAGCGAAAAACTTCCGCTCACCGGGGGCCGCACTCGTAGCTATTTACATATGTACGTACGTACATAGGTACCACCAAGCTGACAATATTTTTTTTTTTTTTTTTTTTGTTGAGTTGACATTCGTTGTCAGCAGCGACAGGCACAAATGTGGTACAAGTACATATGTACATAGATTCATACTTACATATCCGAGTGAGTACTTGTAAGTGTAAGTAGCTGCCATCGCAGCGGGCAATAATGTTGTGGTTGTCAACATTTGTTATGTAGATTCTTGTTACGCTATTATTGCGGTTTTTGTAAATGCCAATTGTTGTTGGTTTTTTCATTGTAACACACATTGTTGTACTCGAAATCGCTGACATCGTTTAAAGGTCTACTAACGCCGCCACAATATTACCACAGTAACTCTTCGCGATTAGCTGTGCGAAGCAAATAGTTTGAAAAAGAAACCAATGCAATCGCTAACAATTTCATAATCATTTGCCAGGCCAGAGGATAATACAAGTGCTAAACAACAACAGCTGAAACAACAAATTACATTGCATTACTAGCGACTGATAAATTGTTGCAGTTGCACTTTAGCTGGCATTTTCTGTCAGCGGCCTCCGGTTGAGCGGAACAACAAATACGAAATGCATACTTTGTATTAGCGGGCGATTACAATAAGTATTAAGGGGAGGGAGCGATAGGGGGTGGTCAGGAGAGATGGCGAGTATCCTCAGTAAGCGTGGGTGGTGGGATAAATTTTCTCGGATATATTTTCTATGACAGCTAAGTATTATTGTACGGATGCGAATTGTTTGGTGGTCTCTGGCCATAGGAAGTCGGAAGCTAGTAATGTTTTGTTGTTGAATGTGTATGCTGACACAGGACAGGAGGGCTGGAGGGTGGGTGTTTTGCAAGAATAAATAAGGTTGTTGCTGTCATCGCAAATTTTGTTGCACAATAACAGCGCGTGCAATGCAAATATTGCCGCTCACTGCAAGCGTCTGTCGTTTTTCGAGCCTTTCTTAAATTGATTAAATCTCTGCGACTTGCGCGATGCTTACAAACAAACAGGCATATTAGGGTGGTCCAAAAATAAACAGGAAAATCCATTTTGTGGTATTCTCCCGATTGCACCATCTATCCTAATATTAAATGGAAAAGAAAGCTGTATTTTTTAACTATGAAATTGGCTAATATTTGAAACCGTCTCTAAGGCTTAAAAAATTTATGTGAGAAATATAAATTTTTCCTGAGAATTAATTGTTAAAAGTTAATTTTTGGTGATAGAGTGAGAATCTTTCCCCTCACAAGTCCAACTAAATAATATTACCTATAAATATAAAAGTTTATGTGTGAGTTGTTTCTTTTTCAGGCACAAATGGCTAAAGGGATTTGTATGAAATTTAGCACACAATTACCTTAACATAAAAGCCATATTTTAAACACCTGTTGATAAAGTTATAGTCAATTAAATAAAAAATTTAAGTCTCATAGATTTGGATAATATTTGGCACATATAAAGTCTGTTATATGGGTTACTATAGACACAATTTTTTTTTATAAGGAGTTGCCACCTGTTTACAAAGTGAATGTTAAAGCCAACAATAAATTATGTCAAATATTGCAAAATGGGATCATACGCTTAATACAGCCACTTTTCCCAAATGGTTTGAGAGAAGGTTGCCTCCAGTTTAAATGTAAATTAAGTTAAATTATGAAAATAAATGACGTTTTGCAATATGAGTATCTAACTAAAAGTTTTAAGATAGCCCAGTTTAAAAAAATACTTTTGAGGAGGGTTGCCACCTGTTTATAAAATTAATTGAAATTATAACTAATTTCAAATATTGAAATAATTGTGTCAAATAAGGCAGGTTTAAGAAAGCTTGATATAAATAATACCATTGGAAGGGGTTGCCACTTACTTACTAGAATAAATTTAATGAAGTTATTAAGTGTAGGGAAATACGTCGACATCGCATTAAAAAGAAGTAGGTATGCTTAAAAATACCTAATAATAATAATTAGTTATAGAGTGTTGCCACATGTATAAAAATATTAATTTAATGCAATTTTTACATTACTGTAATATAACAGTAGTGCTCTGACACGAAAGCGTTTATATAAAAGCATATTTGAAGAGGGTTGCCACCTTTTTACGACCGTTGATTTTAATTATCTGAAATGATAACGGAAATTCTAGTGTATATGTTAGTACAGGGGTCAAGCGATAAAGGTTTAAGAAACCCATTTTCGAGATGTATATTTAAGGAGGGTTGCCAATTGTTAAAAAAAATAAAATTCAACTAAATTTATAAGATAAATGAAACATTTCAAGAGTGCTTCCAACTGACGTAGTTTTAGGAAAACTTAGTGTCGAACAAATTTTTAGTGGTTGCCAACCGTGTAAAAATATTATAATAATAAATACAAGTTTATTTATTGCGTAAGTGAAATGCGGATGTCTCGCGTATATATACAGAAGTTTTTTTGAAAGCAGTTCGTAAAAAGCTGCGATTTTTAAAAAATTTTAAAGATTTTTGTTTCAGTTAAATAAAGTATAATAAAATTAAATTAGTATAAAAAGTGTCTATATTTATATGATGCAAATATGGCAAGTTTATCTTCATAGCGGTACATTGTACATTGACAATATCCTAGAATATAATTTTTGCGAGTATCTTAAGACTGAAAAACTGGCTTGATTTATATAACCACCTACATAAATAAGCACATTGGGATGATCAGCAAATATCTGTAGCCCTATCTACATATATTAGATTGAAATCCAGATTTTCAACACTAAAAGCGATAACGAGACTTCTAAATATCACCACCGTTTGATTACGTTATGCATTTCGAACAGTAAATTTGATTGCAATAAATCCGAATGACCGACTTCCCAATTGCCAACCGTAATCAGCAATTATTAAGTAGGGGTATTTTTTTAGATAATAACAAAAGAATAACCTAAACTAAAATGAATTGGAAAGTTACTTACTTTCATCGCTTACACCGCAAGGTAGTACATGTGGTAAAATTACACTACTCGACAAAAAAAATCTCCAAGAATAAAATAGGCCTTTCCTAAAGTGAAATTTTCTCCTGATTCCGAATATGACTTTCATTTTCTTGTGGCAGATCTAGTTTCCGAGATATCGGCGAAAATATGAAAATTCCCATTTTTGCAGAACACTACTTCATATAGGTACGGCAAAAATTTGTATATTTCATTTTTTCGTTTTAAACTGTTGAATTATGCATTATACTAATTCCCATAAAAATTTCTTGCCTTCTTCGCCCTCAAGTATCTTCAGTAGTTTGGCCACTATGCCAAAAAACGTTCAAAAAATGTTGAAAAAAAAACGAAATTTTTTACACAATTTCAGATTTAACCACTTTATAATCGGAAAAATTCTATTGACGAAAAAAAGTTAGCCCTCCTATGTTGTAGGTAATTTAACTACGAAAATTTTAAGCATACCAGTACAACAATCGGACGTGCCATTGAAACTATAGCCCCGTTAACTTGCAAGCGTCTATCCTACAATTTTAGTATTACTCTGATAAAATTGGCGAGACATTTCATTTGGTCACTCCACCTTAGGGTCTAATAAATTTAAAAAGACATCAAGTATTTAATTGTCACTACTGTTTGTTGTAAATTTTGTTTTGCAAATTGTAGTGCAAATTTATACATACTATATCGGTAGATGTGTTTACGAAATGGCTTGTTGCAAAAGAGATTTTAAATGTAAAAATAATCCGGATGATTTTTGCTTTATTTGCGGACATTATATTTTCGGAAACTCAGCTCGGAAAATAACTAATTCTGTCAGAGATGCATACTGTCATTATTTCGGTTTCCGTGTAAAAAATCTCGATAAATCTTGGACACCTAATTTTATTTGCGCCTCCTGTAGATTAACTTTAATGAGATGGGTATCGGGTAAAGGTCATAACATGAAGTTTGGTGTTCCAATGATGTGGACTGAACCCTTTAACCACGACCAGTGCTATTTTTGCGTGATAGACCTTAAAGGTAAAACGAGAAAAAAGAGGATATTAATAAGTTATCCAAATGTGGCATCAGCTAAAAAACCAAAACTACATGACCATACCTTACCCATACCTAGACCGCCTATAAGTTTTGAAGCCTCAAGCGAAAGTGACTCCGAAGCAGATAATTCAGAAAGTGGACAAGAAGGAGAGATCCCACATCGAGTCTCACAAGCCGAACTTAATGACTTGGTCAGAGATTTGAAATTATCGAAATTTGATAGCGAAGTTCTAGGATCTCGTTTGCAGCAATGGGGCAGCCTGGGCCCTTCGACAAGTACTTCCAAATTTCGAAATAGACACAAGACTTTCTCTTCTTTTTTTACTAAAAGTGAAAATATTTGCTACTGCAATGATGTTCAAGGTTTATTTGAAGCACTAAAATTAGAAAATAAAGTGGATGATTGGCGCTTGTTTATAGACAGTTCAAAGCATAGTTTAAAAGCAGCATTACTCCATAAAGGAAATTCGTTACCGTCAATACCAGTGGCACATTCTGAGAATACTAAAGAAACTTATTTAAGCATATCAAATTTACTTGAGCTCATTCAATATAAACAATTTAATTGGAAAATTTGTGCGGACTTAAAGGTAAGCAGTTTCGGTGGTACAGTTTAAAATAAATAGTATATGAAATACATCCTAGGTTGTAGCTATAGTTCTCGGACTTCAAGGAGGTTTCACTAAATATTGCTGTTTTCTCTGTCTTTGGGACAGCCGTGCTAGAGAAACCCATTATATTCAGGAAAACTGGCCACCAAGAGCTGAGTACGAACCAGGTGCCTTCAATATCGCAAACTCGCCTTTAGTAAATCCCGAACGAGTTATTTTGCCAGCACTTCACATCAAATTAGGATTAATGAAAAAAAGAAGGTATATTTGTTGGTCCGCAAATTAGAAAGTTGCTGAAAGACGAAAATTTTGCGAATCATTTATCATCAGTAGAAGCAGCGGCTTGGGACAGCTTTAAGCAAGTCGTTGGTGGGTTTCTTGGCAACAACAAAGATCCCAACTATAGAGAGATGGTCAAAGCCTTGTTGAAAAACTACAGTGCTATGAAATGCAACATGTCCCTCAAAATGCATTTTTTGCATTCACATTTGGATAATTTTCCCGCAAACCTAGGTGCTGAAAGTGATGAACAGGGTGAAAGGTTTCACCAAGACCTCATGATTTTTGAAAAGCGTTACCAAGGTTTTTGGAATGAAGAAATGATGGGAGATTATTGCTGGACAATAATACGGGAGACAAATCCAGAAAATTATAAACGGGTAGTTAGAAGTACCCACGTCCCTCACTATTGACCACCACGGTAAAATCGCTCAATTTGACTTTTTTAGATGTAGATATGTATGTATTTAATGTTGTTGTCGTTGTTGTTTTTTACTGAATTGCTGATTTATACTCATATTACTCAATTGAATACAGTTTAACGTGCAAACATATGTCTATAATAAAACGTTATAAAAAAATAAAAACCTAGTTGGAATAAAAATTTTCTCTATAAAAAAATTGTAGGATAGACGCTTGCAAGTTAACGGGGCTATAGTTTCAATGGCACGTCCGATTGTTGTACTGGTATGCTTAAAATTTTTGTAGTTAAATTACCTACAACATAGGAGGGCTAACTTTTTTTCGTCAATAGAATTTTTCCGATTTTAAAGTGGTTAAATCTGAAATTGTGTAAAAAATTTCGTTTTTTTTTCAACATTTTTTGAACGTTTTTTGGCATAGTGGCCAAACTACTGAAGATACTTGAGGGCAAAGAAGGCAAGAAATTTTTATGGGAATTAGTATAATGCATAATTCAACAGTTTAAAACGAAAAAATGAAAAATACAAATTTTTGCCGTACCTATATGAAGTAGTGTTCTGCAAAAATGGGAATTTTCATATTTTCGCCGATATCTCGGAAACTAGATCTGCCACAAGAAAATGGAAGTCATATTCGGAATCAGGAGAAAATTTCACTTTAGGAAAGGACTATTTTATTCTTGGAGATAAAAGTTGATCAAAATTTGTCGAGTAGTGTTATTTATTTCCTCTTCTGTTACATCAGAATTCATAACGGCAAACAGATGCCGTGCAGGCGAAGGCACGGATAAAGCTAGGTTTAAATAAATGAAATTCTTCGCTATAAGCGAATGGAGTGTAACATTTTATGTTCTTAGCAGCTTTGTTGAAAAATTGCAGCTATATGTGGCCCAATCTTTGTGGTTCTGACAAATCATTGATATACATATTTTAGAAATCACTGTCAGATATACATATCTAGAATTGAGGTAATAGTTTGTGTTCAAACAGGCAAACGGACGTCACTGGATCGAGTTAGCTCGTCGTGCTGCCTATTCTGGTACACTTCTTCTTATATCCGAAAACATCATACCGTTGTAAATGGAGCATAATACCATTTTATCTTTAAGAAAGGTGAACAAATACTGGCCTCTATTTTTTATATACAACGTTTTTTGGGGGGCCCCACCCTAATATAAACATACATACAATGCATTGTAAATAAATACTCAGATTTATTTACATCCACGCCGCTCTTCTGCCACCATCAATTCCTTCGCAAAAGTTACAATTGCAAATTGTCTGAATACTTATGGAACAAACTGTTTAGTCGAAAGTTGCAAGCGAGTGCAATTTGTTGTAAATGAAATGAGTTGCTTATGGTTAGTAGGTACTTATTTATTGCCCGATTGGGTGCGATTAGACGGAATTACGCGACTAGCAACAATAGTGAGCATCTATTTACATAAAGTTTCTAGCGCGAGGTAGTACATTTGACAGGCAACAAATTTTTCTATTACCTTTTGCCAAAGGAAATTATGTACAGTACTACTTCCGATAACTATATTTGGAGTTATGCATAAAATAAATCATGATTCTACTAGAGTATGTCACCGAATTATAGTTTTGCCATTAGAACTGAAATCTCGCCACTTTTGGGTGTTAAAATACTACTTATTATATGCAAAATTCGGGCTGCTTTAGGCCATGCCCGGATCCTTGGGGAAACAAGAATTTGGGGTCCGTTTGAAAAGTAAAAAATTGCGAATCACAAAAAAAATATATATTGCTATGATTTGAGTTTGTTACGAAGGGATTTCTATTCTGCAACATTTAATATTTCTGGGATGCGTCACTGACATAATCGATCAGAAATGAGAACAGTTCATTATATTTAGTATCGTTCTATAGAACTTGTGTTCGTTTTACTAAAAATTCCCAATTGACCATTCCATATCTCCGCCAAAAGAATAGTCTGCAAGTTTTTGCTTGAATATTCTACTTAGTGCCAATTAACCTTTTCCTATTTCTATTTTTCATGGCCTCCTTTCAGTGTGCTTTAGCGACTCAACAAAAGGGGTCCGGAACAAGAATTACTGTTATTGCGCCGCATTTCACTATTTCGGCCGTCGGTTCATTGCCGTCATTACCTCTAATGTCTTGGAACTCAGCCCAATAAGGCCTTGTTTTTACCCGAGAGCGCTGAAGAAATTGAATCACTAACCATTAACTAGTTTTAAGGTAATTTTGTGGGACACTATCTGCCACAAATTTCTATTGCATGAACCTCCGCTGTAAATA
The DNA here is from genome assembly GCA_951828415.1 of Anomoia purmunda. Lineage (NCBI taxonomy): Eukaryota > Metazoa > Arthropoda > Insecta > Diptera > Tephritidae > Anomoia > Anomoia purmunda. The sequence goes on from OX639993.1 coordinate 26,368,328, forward strand.
CGCTAATTTAATTTAAAACTTAAATAGTACTTCAGTTTTAAGATTTTATTAGGAGTTTGAACACCAGAAACCCCACCTCCCCCTGAGGAGGGTCATCGGTTCTTTATAATGTCTCGTCTAGCCACGTCGCTCTTAGGAAGTCTAAGATGATGGTCGGTGATAGCGAGCGTACGACTTCCTACTCGGGGCTATATGAGCCCAGATATGTAGCTCTGATTTCTTATCGAGACGGCTTCACACTAGACGAGTAGGTGCATTTGGGTATCCAGGGCCGAGTCGCAGAAGAGACACAACTCTTTCGACCCTATTCCAAGCTTGTGCAGAAGCTTAGCAGTCTGCAGTGACCTGAAAAAAAACCTGTAAATCTGTAGGTATCCTCTAGCTATTCTTAGAGAGGTCGATATATTTCGATCTGCTACTATTATCTCCTCTAACTAGACATTTCGTCCGGAGTAACTGCGTCGTCTAGTGCCAGTGCCTTTCTTTAAAAGTATTTCCGAAGCACCTTCCTAATGGCATGCTACCATATCGCCGGGAAGGCCTTTGTGGTCCAGAATCTAAATAGATGAGCTGGATGTGGTAATGGGTTGCTAGAAAGTTGAGTCCTTCTCGGCACTCAAGTACCAATGGGTTTCTCATCTCATATAATGATAGGATTTTTAGTGCTGCTGCCTGTCACTTGAAATAACTATCCGCTCATTGCGATAGTACCTATTTAATTTACCCTCTGTACACAGGCGGATATCATAAACCGCTCCTTGGAAAATGATTGGCAGCTTAAATACCACTTAGAGTCTTTAGCTCGGTGATGTCGTTCTAGCGAGAACGCAATCCATAAAGCTTTGTTGCCTGGTTTGATTTTAAATCTTTTATCAAATTTTGTCAGTAAGGTGATCTCATCTCTGGAGAGCTGAACAAGTAAGAGCCGGGTGCTTAGCATCTCTGTGTTTTGGGACGAGGTGGTCTTGCCTCTCCCATAACCTTCTCTAGCTATGTGGCCTGTTCTATGGTTATGTGTGGTGAGTCAGATTCAGAATCAACGGTAAGGTAAACCCGTTGGGTACATACGCATTGATCCCTTTGTACCTACAGTTTCAGCCATTGGAGCTTGGAGAGCGAACACTGAACTTGAATTTTTCATTTACGCTGAAATCACAAAATTTGATGTCCTTGATTCAGTTAACAACGTTATTTTTGTTGTCGACAAGCGCTGATTTGGCGGTAGCGAATATCGTTAAAAAAATGGCTGCTGAATGGCAAAATCCTTAAAATTTTCGTGAGTATGAGTTAACAATGCGAATATGGTTAAAATAGATGAGTGAATCGTTTTCAATTTAAAAGAATTGAAACTGGTAGCGGTGCTGTTTTTTTTTTGTATATTTGCTGCGTTTTCTTTTATGAAGTTAGTTTTCTCCTTCTTTGCAAATACTACGTGCTGCAAAAATTTTCGTGGAGGGAAAAGTTAACGATAGACACAACAGAAAGCGAAAATTTGCTCACCATAGTAAAAGGTAACTCACCATAGAACTTTGCTACCGTCTTTTTGTAGGTAGATAAAAAATAAGTTTTAAATTAAATATCGATATCCGCTATGTATCGTTAAGGCATACATATGTATATTAATTCATAGAACTGATTATCGGAAGGTGGATTCTAATACTACCAAAATGGCTATAAGGGACACTTTTTCAATGCGATTTGAGCACTGTTTACCTTTTAAACTAAATTGAGCGGGCTTTTTCATTAAACTTTAAACCGCCAATCTGGCAGGTTTAAACTGAGTTTAACTAATCAACTCGCCAGGCCGACTAGAACTGTATGTTTCACACAACCACGATCAGCAATTCACACGTACACGAAAGCAACACTAATCCCTCAGAATTGGGCAGCGGTAACCCGTTCAGTTTTGTCTGGCCCTGATCTAAATATAGAAAACAAAAAAGTTGTCCTACAAAATAGCCAAATTTAAACCGGCCTTAAATTGTCACCGAGAAATAGCTCTGTAGTTTAAACTAAGTTTAAATTTAAACCGAGGTTAAGTAATCTGAGTTTAAACTGAGTTTTTAGACTTGCACTGAAAAACGAGGCGCCATAGAAAAAATATTCTTTATTCACAAAGTTTCCTAATCTCAACTATTGGGAGTGCACTATAAGCGAGTATTCTTTATATGTATCTCGTTTATTGTGCATTCTCACCTAAATGTATTTATTTTCATGTACAGAAAATCTTCCCCTGCTCCACATCGCATTGAATCCTCCTCTTTCTATTGATGTTCATATATTCACAATTTCATTGCACTCAGCACTTTTGGTGGATTTAAAAACTTGGTTTTTTTTTTTTTTTTTCTTAGTATCCTTGATGTGCTACTAGTATTCGTATCATGATGGCGCATTTGCATAACCGCTTCGCTTGTTTTACGATATTTTGTTAAGTACATCGTAAAATGGTCGTAATAAAATTACAAAACAACAACACTGCAATCGTGTGTGTGTATATGCTGTGCATATGTGCATGGATGTATGGAGGTATATAAGTTCATTAGACGGCATCGACCCCCATACAAAGTCAAAAAAAAAAAAAAGTTTACAAACTGTTTTCAGACCACTTGAAAATCCGTTAACATTAATTTTTGTTCGTAACTTTGACATTTCACATTTGATGGTTAATTTTCAAAAACCATATATTATTTTTAAAAAAGCCACGATTTCAGTTTTAACCTAATAAGTCTGGCTCTCATGGTTCCAGGTTCTAAATTTTGGTTTGTTTTTCATTTAAAAAAAATTAACGCACTAAAAAATTTTTAAAATTTTTGAAAATAATTACACCATTATTTAAGAAAGCGTACAAAAATTGCCAATAATATTATTTAATCGTTGTTTTGAGATAAGTTTTCAGATAAAGGGTGATATTTTTTTAAAACATCTTTTCGGCCCCCTCTAATGTCTATTTGTATTTGCTTAAGGGCATGTCTTATTTACGTATATTGGCATTTACAGTTTACAGAGTTTACTCTTAAATATAACCCATTTATCTGCGCGAAACTAACAACTATAAAAACCGCATAAAATATAAGGAAAACAAGTGAAAAAATTTCCGTTTTTATAACACCTGACGATTACCCAAAATTCACATGAGAAAAGCGATATCCGCGCGAAACTAGAGTGCAAACAAAAAAATTTTTTTAGATTTTTCATAGACCAATTGAATTTTTTTTGAAGGACCTTAGACGAGGGTTGGCTTTTATATTTTATGCCTTTGCAACGCTACGTGTGATGAGGTTTATAGATTGTTATCATTGTATTTAAAAAGTCGCTTCATAATAGTTATCAACGAGATAAATATAATATATATAAGTCCTTAAAGACTTTTATTTTGAGACTTACATATGTTATAAAAGTCTTCTCATAATAATTATTTCGGAACTAGGCGGAGACTACTTCGACATAATTTTGGGACCAGTTCAGGATAACTTCTTAACTATTTCAACACTATTTTGGGTCACGAAATAGTTCTGTCTTTCAAGATTTAAAAAAATGCCTTACTTATAATTATTATGCAAAAACCTTTATTATATACGTATCAAAATAAAAGCCTCTAAAAGACGTAAGCATTTTATCTGGCTGATAAGTATTAAGGAAAGGCTTTTATAATATATGTGGGATTGATAGTTGACAGGCGGTAACCTGGAAAGTAGGAGTAACAGGATAGATAGACGGCAACCTTGGAAGTGAACGAAAAAAGAACGAAGCGTCCATCATAGCTTTAGGTATAGAGAATAAGAAGATAGTTTTAAGGAGTAATGGAAGAGCAGCAAGACGGTTCGGTCGTACTTTTTGAATAAACGTTGAAGTAAAAGCCCATGTGTTTTATTGCAATATTGAACATTACTACATATAAGACTCAAAATAAAAGTAATTGTTGATTTAAAAAATTATTTTTACTGACAATTATTATGAAAAGCCGTTTATGATATATGTAAGTCTCAAAATAATTAAAATCGATAACTTAGTAACTATTAATAATTAGCAACTCTTATCAAAGTTAAGGGGTTATATACAAAGTTGAGGTGAAAAAGTGAGCTAAGTTCGTGATTTTTTTTAAAGGTTTTTTGCAAATTTTATTCAATAAAGCGAAAAACAGTTTGTTGGTAGTATTATTGAAGAAAAAAAAACAAGTTAAATTTCAAAAAAATATTTAAAATTTTCCGAGTTAGAGCACATCTCCCGAAGCGTGTTTTTTCTGTAGAGCCTTGCCGTTCACACTCTCCAAGCCGAACCGCTCAACTGAAATCAAAAAGGTACTATAATTATTGAAGAGAAATGTATTCTTGTGTACTTGAACGAACCGACTTCCAAAAAAAAATTTTTTTTCTGAAAAAAATTCATGGGTTTCAAAAAGTCAATTTTTTTGTTGCTCAAAAATTAAAAAAAAAATTTATTGCAAAAAATCGAAAATTTTCGGATTCAAAAACGATCGCTCAAGTACACAAGATTGTAAATACGAATAATTATAAAAAAAAATTATGATAATCGGTTTATAAGAGTTATCGTGTGAACGGCAACGGTACTTTTCAAAAAATGCCATTCCGAGATAATTGCGTTTTAAGTTTTGTTTTAAGTTAATTATGGATGGGTCCAGTTCGCTGCGAACGGCTGTAATTTCGAATCTAGTGATCCGATCTGGATGAAATTTCGCGCTGATATTCTATAAAGTATGTTCTTTTAGAATATGCAATAAAAATATTTTCGATTTTTTGAGCCCCAACTTTGTATATAACCCCTTAAGATGAGTTTTTTAGAATTCAAAGGTCAAATAATTATTATTCTGCATCTTTAAAATATTCATCTCGCCGGAAAATAAAATTAACTCGTGAAAATTTTCGAAAATTTTAGATAAATTATTATCTAATATCGATAACTCAATAATTTTTAATACTTAACAATAATTATCTAAATTGGAATTACCTTTTTAAAACTCAAAAAGGTCAAGTTATTATTATTCGGGGTCTCTGAAATATTCATCACGCCCAAAAAAAAAATTAGCTCGTGAAAATTTTCGTGCGGTGATTTATTCCATTTTCGACGTGGATTATCGCGACAGTAGTGCATTGATCCAGTTACTTTCACTTTTGTTGTTAAACAAATACAGCCCATGGTGAAAAGAATACAGAACGTAGCTCAGATTGTGGTAACGCCAACCCTCTCTTGAAAATTTTTACAAAATTTCTACGTCACAGCAGATTTTGTTTATTTATTTACACGTCACAGTATGTATATATATATTTATATTCCTTCCAACGTGTTTAACAATTTTAGTGTGTATTCTTTTTGACATGCATACAAACGTGTTCCCTCTCATTTCTCTCCAACGGTAAATCTGGTGTAACGTCACATCCAAATTGATCTCCGAGTTTCAGATCAATAAGCGCAATCTTGTATTATATCATTCTGGTACTACGAGTTCCAACGTGGCCGTTGAACCTTGCAGGATACATTTTTTTAAGGCCGTACAAAAATGGTTGTTGTGCTTCAAACTATCGATGCTGCACTTCAATTGATAACGCAAAATGATGTGATTTATCGCGAGATAGAGGCATCCATTCAATATTTCCATTGTTATTTTGCTGTGCTTTCACTATTAGGTGCAAAATATGAAACACAACCCTTGTAGTAAAGGGTGGTTAAATTTTAAGGGCCGATTTTGATTTTGAATAAAACACAAATTATTTTGGAAATTATTGTAACTTCTCTTTATTATGATAATATGGTGTCGTTCAATTATGTATGAAACAAAATATCGAACAAAAATGTGCGCCGCGACCTCGGCGGCACACCTCCATCCGATGGTCCAAATTTTCAATGACGCTGAGTCATAATTGAGGTTCTATGCCGTTAATGTGCCGAATTATCTCATCCTTTAGCTCTTGAATTGTTGCTGGCTTATCGACGTACACCTTTTCTTTCAAATAACCCCAAAGAAAGTAGTCCAACGGTGTCAAATCCCATGATCTTGGTGGCCAATTGACATCGCCACCACGTGAGATAACACGGCCATTGAATTTGTCGCGCAAAAGAGCCATTGTTTCGTTGGCTGTGTGGCAAGTGGCACCATCCTGTTGGAACCACATATCGTCCACATCCACATGTTCCAATTCGGGCCATAAAAAGTTCGTTATCATCTCACGATAGTGAACACCATTCACAGTAACTGCCTGACCGGCCTCATTTTGGAAAAAATACGGCCCGATGATGCCGCCAGCCCATAAACCGCACCAAACAGTCACTCTTTGTGGGTGCATTGGTTTTTCGACAATCACTCTTGAATTATCATTCGCCCAAATGCGGCAATTCTGCTTATTGACGAATCCACTGAGGTGAAAATGTGACTCATCACTGAAGATGATTTTCTTCGAAGATTTGAACGCCCATTTTCATAATAAGCCTGAATAACTTTAACACGTTGCTCGATTGTGTATCTTTCCATGTTCAAATTGAGTTAGTCTGAAATTGAGAAATGTCAAATGAAATACAGAAAAAAACTTGACGTCGGTGTGGTTCACATTCAACATCGGCCCTTAAAATTTAACCACGCTTTATATCCGCGTTTTTTCAAAGAACCTCAAAGTTTCAATAATGATAGCAATTTAAAGAAAGGGTCTTAGGTACAAAAATATGGATATAAAATAAAATAACTATTTTTTCGTATTCATTATATCACAAAGCTAGACAATTTTCATTCAAATTCTGTACCCAAAAATATGTTAAGTTACAAAAATTAATACAATTTGTACTTAGGTAATGCATTTTATTTCCAAGATTTGGTTATTGCAATTAACAATTCCTACATTTTTAGTGAATGTAAAATCTTAACCTACGTGAAACGTGAAACGTCAATAAGTCCATTCGAAAATTTCTCCATTTAATCTCTCGAATTCAAAAGAGTCTTCCAACTTCTCTGCTTCCCCTCACAAATATCACATTGCTAGAAATTTGCAGATCTATTGCTTTGCCAGTATTCGCAACTTCTCGGTGGCGGCGAAGTCATTGTTTTGTGGTACGCTGATTACTTTGACAACCTTGCGTTTTTCTGTGTATTACTCGTAGAGTCCCTGGCGAAAAAATGGAATTAAATTGAGAACATTTTCGTGTAATGATTTTCTTTATCTTTCGATGTAGATGAAGCCAGGTTCGATGTGCCGATCAAGATGTTTCTTTATTGAAAATTAAAACAGAACTAACCAGAACTATCCCGTTCGTCTCTAGTCCATTCATTTCGTCAAGTTCGGTGCCCGTAAATTAAGTAAGTAGGGTTGCATTTTTAAGTAGTCAGCCCACTCCGTGTAATTCTTCCGTGCGCCATAAATATGCAAAATGCTCAGAATGAATAGCGAAATTGATAAAGCCACTTCTGTCTGTCCGTCCTTCAAATATATGGAGTTATCTTAACGAAACTTGGTATATAAGCAGTGGCGGATTTACCTCCAGAAGCGCCCTGGGCAAACAAATCAAACCGCCCCTTAATATTTCTGAAAAAAACCTGACTTGCCTTCATAGGGTGACATTTTATTACTAATACATTCTACACATTTATAAAATTTGATCCGAATTTTCTGAGAAAGAATATTTATTTCATTTTTATGTATATAATCAAGTTTATGACAAAATATTTTTGGTTTCATAAAACTTACATATTGTCAGAAAAATAAAAATACAGTTTTATGAAAAAGATTATTCAAAAAACCTTGCGTCTAGCTTTTTGGGAGGCAAAATCTGTGATCATTTGTTCAAAATTCAAGGAGAGAAAATTATCAGATTCGATACAAAGCAGTGCCAAACTGTTGAGCCGATCTTCAGTTATTTTGGAACGGAGGTAATTTTTAATCCTTTTCAAACAAGAAAAAGACCTTTCGGCACTGCAATTAGTCACAGCCACGGTAGCAAAAATTCGATATGCGATGTCCACGTTCGGAAAGATTGTGTACAAATCATCTGATCGTAGAAGCTTCATAATATTCAGTGGAGATTTCATCTGAATATTATTTTCTCTGCAATAAGCAAAGAAATGGACGAATTCATCAGCAGTCGTTGGTTCCAAATCAGAAGGGAACGTAGATATTAGAGACTTCGATGCCATCCTGATTTCTTGGTTAGAAAACAATTCATTCACCTTGAGGATGATCGTGAATTTTTCGTCGATTATGTTGTATGCATCTCTCTCTTCTAATTCCACAGCCAAATTATCCAGAATGACATTGAAGATATTTACTCTGAATTTTTCTCTGCCAGACAGTGTCACTTCTTCACGGACCGATTCATCTGGTCTCAATTTACGTTTTCGTTGTCGTGTCTTACTGGAATGGTACTCTTGTTCTTCTGATAACTTGAGGGCTTGTTTCTCATATTCATCAAATTCAGTACGACAGTCAGAGACGATCTTTTGCAGCCCCTTGGCCCCTTTTCGATAGGATCAACGACGGAGTCATTTTCTTTTCGAGGGGTTTGAAAAAAAGAATCAAGTTTAGGAATTTTCGACAATAAATATTTGTCTTTCTGCAATTTATCGGCTGCACGTTTTTTGTTTGCTGCGCCGCTTAACTTTCTGCCAGTTGCACTCATTCTTTTATTTTTCTTATTTGCTGGATAAAACCAAATTTAATGAAATTATAACACACAAAAACATAAATTCACTGCCACTTTTCAGAGTTTTCAACTCGAAACGACTTTTGAGGTTACATAAAATCATTCCAAAACAACAACAATGCCAGATACAAATGATTTTCGGCAATAAAACGGTGAAGTTGTTCCGAAGTCGCGCCTATATACACTATTGAATGTACAGTCTTTGACATACATATATGCCTGGTCTTTTTAACAATGGGTCCCCATTGTCCTCCATTGTTAAAAGACCAGGCATATACATATATGTCCAAGACTGCACATATGCCATATGCAAACCAACAAAATTTAGTATACGTCTTGCATTTCAAATTTGTATAAAAAAATGTTGAGATCTATATAAGTCTAAACCCACGACTGTCTCTCATATAACTATAAAACACAAAAATCAAAATCCCCGCTATTCATTAACTAAGTATAGAAAATAATTTGCTAAAATTTTATAGAAAAAATTAGGGTTTGCGAATGAAATACATGGAATCATAAATCTTGCGAACGGCCACGATATGGCCTACCTTTGAGCAAATATGTAGGTAAATCTAAACTTCTTTGTCAAATTTTACCAAATTATGTTTTTCTTGTCAGAGCGCAAAATTTTGAAAAATTATATAAATCAGACTAAAACCATGTTCATTTCTCATATAACGGTTATTTGTAACCAATCAAACTATTCAAAGTTTTACTAAATTATATCGGAAATTCTTTCAAATTAAATTTTTGGTATAAATAATTTAATTAGATAGAGAATAGTTAAAAAAAATTAAAATTTTGGAAAATCAAACAGTTTTTTTCTTGTTTTTTTTTTAAAGGAATACATTATTATTCCAATAAATGGCGTTGTATGAGAGCGATCGAGTTACGGCGTTAGAAAGATTAGATTTCATACTAAAAATAAAATCTCACACAGTTTTGTGATTCCCTAACTCAGAATTGATGGAGCACGCGTCAAAGATGGACGTCAGCAAAGAGAAAATACGCCATATTTTACAGTTTTTCTTCGATAAAGGCGAAAACGCAAGTTTGATATCAAAGATGCACCACGCTCTGGAAGGCCAATTGTCGAAAATTTCTATAAAATAAAGGAAATCGTTGAGTCCGAGTGCCATCTATGCCCTTTATGGATTGCCCAGGAGCTAAGCATTGTCAAAAATCCGTTTGGATCCATTTAGATAAAACTGGATACCGACCAGCTTTAGCCAATAGGAAAGGAATTGTGTTCCCTAGGACAACGCCAGGCGACACACATGGATATTGACTCACCAGAAGCACAGGGAGCCTGATTGAGGGGTTCTTAGGCATCCACTTTATAGTCCGTACCTGACACCAAGTGATTACAACCTTGGTTTTCTATAGCGAATGATTTTGTTGCTGAAAAATTCGCCTCAAGAGAAGCTTGTGAAAATCGACTATCCCAGTTTGTTTGCCAAATGGGACGAGGGTTTCTATGAGAGTGGTGCCATGAAATCACCTTAAAAATGGCAACAAGTTATCGCTCAAAATGGTTCATATTTGACCTGATTCGGATCATTCTAACTACGCTATATGAAACAAACCTTCAATTTAGAGCAAAAAATAATGGATTTCTTTTTACGGCACTTTATATATGTATAAGATTCACTTTTTTGATTGCATAAAACAAGTAAGTTTTATTTGAAATAAAAACTTGCACTTTGTATTTACAGTCCGGTTGCACCCGAACTTATACTCTTTCTGACTTGTTTTCAATTCACCTTGCAGTCTTTTAAAATCACAACTGAAAAATGGAAACATAATTAAAACGTCGTCCAATTCAGTTCACTTTTGTCGGAAGTTTACAAAGTGGAAGTTTATAAATACAAATGAAACTAAATATGAGTGCTTAGTTAATTAAAAATTCGGGAATCTAAAGGTGTTAGTTTTAATGTTTAAGTGTATTAAGGTGCAGTTTTTGACACATGTGATCAAATCCGATATCAATAATAAGCATTGTTTGACATTTATGTTTTCAAAAAGTCAATACAAATTTTCATAAGAATTATACAAGTCTTTTGATAATAGTTAAGAGCCAGACAAATTTTTAAAGTTATCGTACTTATTATTTTTAAATGCCTCTAATAAATGGCCTTTCACAATAATTATGAGTGAGGACAATTTTTAAATAATAAATATTATTTTGCGATTTATATTATAAAAGTCTTTGCATAATAACTATGAGTGAGAAAAAATTTCTTAAGTCACGAAATTACTTCAAAGTAGTCTCGAATATGTCTCAATCTAATCCCGAAATGGTTCTAAAAAAGTCTCATTCTTCAAGACTTAAACAATTTCTGTTCACTCATAATTATTACGGTAATAGTTCTATTATATAAATCTCAAAATAAAAGTCTATGAAGACTTGAAAAAGTTTATCTCGCTGATAATTATTAAGACAAGACTTTTTTTATATAAATCACAAAATAAAAGTCTATGAAGGTTTTAAAATATATATCTCAGGAATAACTGTTATGAAAAGATATTTATTATATAAGTCTTTAAATACTGGTTATAGATTGCTCAAAAACTGAGTATTTTACTTAATAATTATTGATTAAATTTTAATGGTTTCTTTTATAATAGCTATGTCTCTGGCCCAAATAGTTGTTCTTTGTTATTTCCGGAAATACCTAAGACCGAGTCTAAAACATTTGTAATACCTGCCACTTTATATCTATTTTTCCTCTAGAAACCACGATGATTGTCGAGTTATTATTGCCTTATCATATCATAATATTATTCAATAATTGAATATAAAATGTGATTGATGAAACTCAATTTTCTAAAAATAAAATTTCATAATGGATTCCAAATTATGCCTACAAAATCGCTTTGAACTAATAAAAAAACATTGAAATCAGAATTCAAATGCATTTGCTCCTTCCCCCTTTTAACGGGAAATTCCAACATTGATAAAAGCACGCATTTAAACGTTTATGAAGCGAGTAGAATGTAAAAATAGCAACAAAGTTATATTTATGGCGATGAAAGAATAGCAAATCACCCCATATGTAATAAATTTTTTATGTATTCGCTTATTAAACTATGTAAGAGATATGAAGCAGCTAAGCTTTGGCAGATCAATGAGGAAGAAAAAAGGCAGCAGGCAAAAAAAAGCAGCTAGGGACCAACAGGGATATGTGTGTGCATATGTGTGTATGTATGTGAGAATATTACATTGGTGTGCCAAGATACAGTGGGGTGCAGTGGATGCGGTATGTAGTACAAACATATAACCACCCAGCTAGCGAAATTGCTATAAACGTGCTTGCAAAAGTTTCGCATAAAATATGAACTTTTTTTTAAGGAAACAAATTCCATCGAATTAAAAGTGTGTTCTCTCCCCGACCTGTATAAAAAACGGATGCTGCTGCGAGAAGAAACCTCATGCCCCTGTTGAAAACAGAAATCAATGTTGGCATCGAAAATTTACCATTTCAATTACTGTGTGTCTAAAGTTTATAAATCGTTGATCTAAAATGAAATCCAACAAATAAAAATATTAAATTTATTCTTTAATTAATCTTCATTTTTAAATATTTTAAGAATACTTCTAAGTTTTAAATACATCAAAATGTGCGTAATGGCAACCGTGTTATTGTATGCTGAGGTAGAGTGAGATAAAAATTAGCTGACACGTTTCTACCAAGGCGAATTCATACGACTTGGAGCAAGGCGAATCCATGCAAGGTGGTGTTATAAATACAACTACAAAATTCTTATGTATTTTGTTTTGTTTCTGCGTAAGAGTTGTCAAAATTTAAATACATTTTGTTTTTGCTTTTACGACTTTTGAAAGCTCATACGCAAAAGTAAAAACAAAATACATGTATGTGGGTAAATAAAAAAAAATTCAAATCAGCTGCTCTTATGCCATCACCTTCTATAAATTCGCCTTGACTTGGAGTTACTATAACATCTCATTTAATTTTTTTTTATTCAAATCAGCGTGAGGATTGTCAAATTGAAATATTTGTTTTTTGTTCTGGTTGTTTTCGTTGCCATGGAAACTGATTTTCATATTTTCTGATATAAATAGCAAATTTGCTTTGACAATCGGTACGCCAAAAAACAGAAATCAAATGTTTTTTTGCTTTTGTTCTCTATGTATACTGTTCATCAATACGAAAATACCAAATGGCGCTTTCATAAAACTTTAGAGCTATAATTCGCCATCAGCCCTTTCAGACTTTCTCGCATACGCCGTTTTTACCTGAAAAAAAACCCAATACCCAAAGTTCGCAAAGCTAAAACAGTAGAACAATCTTTGTGTTTTCCAGGTGTTCCCGGCTTTTTAACTTCAGTTCGAATTTAGTCCTCGTGTTCGTGAATACCGCAAGGGATTAATCAATAAGTCTTCCGAAACTTTTTATTCAATAAAATTGTATGTTGTATCCTTGAAGTATTTCTACAATACAATAAACTAATTAAAAATGTTTTGCGAAGATTTATTTTTGCCGGATTCAAATTTTTTTAATCGATAAATTACTTGGCTGAAAATTATTCTCTTTACTCTTAGGTCTGTTCGATGAATGTAGTGAAAATGTAGATCAGTGGAGAGCATCATCGAAAAGAGTTCAAAGCAGTTTAGTGCAAACATTTGGAACAAATATCATGTTTGAAAATTATAGTATAGAGTTGCCAAATTCTAAAGCTGTAAACGCACGTTGTGTTCATAAAAAGTTGAAAAACTTTCCACAAGTTGTATCTCAAACCATCGCCGTGAGCATCGTAAGCTGTAACCTTCTCTCGCAATCACAGTCATTTTGCGTGAGGAGTAAGCGTTAGATCAGATTTAGCATTTATCTTTGTTCCCTAATAATATAAACTTTATTCTATTATATGTTTCGATTATTCAGTCAATCAAGGTCGTGAAGTCTACTCACACATATAGCCCTTTGTGAGTACACTGTGGTCGTTTGTCCAATCTAATGCTATAGCTCCTTAGTCTCAGGGACGGCCCTAAGTAACCAACATAACCAAGTCAAGCTGGGCAGAGAGTAGCGTTGATTGGTGACACCCATATTTTACTATTTCATATAAGTTGGGTAAAATTTAAGCAAATTCGAATTTCCAAGTAGGTGGCAACCTTTTTTAAAATAGCTGTAAATGTTCTCCCATTATTTTCTATTATATATTACTTATGTATACATTTTTTAAATTCGTTTTTTGTACCAGGTGGCAACCCTCAATATGCTATAAGCTTTTTCTACAGTGAATCGATCAGTGTGGCATTCATATTTTCATATTTCATAGATTGTAACTCCAATATAGTTTAATTAAATTCGACAGGTGGCAACCCTAAAAAGCAAGATATGAACCTTCTTGCCGAGACAAACTGCTCGATACCCATATATTAATATTTCATATGACTCGTGTATTATTTAATTAAATTCGACTATTCAAACAGGTGGCACCCCTCCTCAAAGTATCGGTATGAATATTCTCCTCGCCGAGATAAATCGTTTGACACCGAAATTATGTACTGCATATAAATTGTGTACAATTCCATTAAATTCGACTTTGCAAATAGGTGGCAACCCTCTCCATAATATAGATATAAAGTTTCTCCTCGCTGAGAAAAACTGTTTCATACCCATATTTTAGTGTTTTATATAACTTGTGTATAATTTCATAAATTTGAATTTTCACACAGGTGGCAACCCTCATACAATTTAACTATGAACCTTTTTTCCGAGACGAACCGTATAGCCATATTTTAATATTAAATATAATTTGTGTATTATTTAATTAAATTTCACTTTTCGAACAGGTGGCAACCGGAGATGGTAAAATATTCCGACCTATTCTCATACCTACCAAATATACATACAAAACTTCAATTACTAACACCGTGAGATTAGATTTTTATATACTATAAGATTATTAATTATAAGTTAGAAAGAATTTTTAGTGCTATTCAAATTTAGAGCTCAGAAGCTTCAGTTTTGAAATTACCAATGATCTTATCCCTCACATAAATAAAACAAAATTTGCAAAAGGAACATTGTACGAATATTTAGTTGACTTTTATTTAGCTACTTTTTACATAGCTCTAACATATTCTAACCTTTTTCTAAATTAATTGAGCTTCACTTTTGCGTTATCATCTGGTGACACTGATGAGAGAAGTGATGTGTAAAATTTAGTTTTCGACTTCGAAATATTCAATATTTGAAAACTGACTCAAACAAAGGGTTTGCGGGCCTTTTTCGAATATGAAAAATGAACTGAAATTATACTTTTCGAATATCACACGTTTTCGTGTTGGTTGGACAATAATGGAATGCATCTATATTTTTAAATTTCTTTGCATGTGTGCGCGCAATTCCATGCGCTTGTTAACTAGTAGTATATTTTGAGGCGTTTGGGAGTGCTTTATTCGCCGTTCAACTGTTAACGCAGTTAATAGCATTGCCGTTCATAAATTTGCACATATCACAAAATTTCGTTTTCGATTTTTTGTTTGTTTTTGATTTTGCTTCTTCCTCTTTCACTAGCTTCATTTTTCAGTAATTTCCTTTTTTTTTAGTTGTCAAGAGGGTGCAAACAGAATATCAGCAAATACGAAATAAAAGCCGACTTAATATCAATAGTAAAAAAAAAAGCGAAACAGTCAAGTAAATGCACGCGAATATACAGGGATTGTGTAGGGTCGAGTGTGTGTGTGTGAGTGCGCGAGTATGTGTGTCTTATAATAAGCGCGAAGTAGTATGCTGTTTTGTGGGAGAAGTGGAATCCGGATAGCTGCGCTCCCCTCTGGCGATGCTCGTCCCATGCCGATATTTATGAGATTCAGCACAGCAATTTCGAGGTTTTCTTTGCCTGAGTGCATATTCGTATAAGTAAATAGTTGAGGCACAGGCAGTGGTAAAGTAAGATGAGAAGGCATAAACGCGAAAAATGAAAGTGGCGCGTAATTCATTTTGACCGTTATGGATATATTCGGTTTTGTGTTTTTTTTTTCATTTTGCAAGACGTCTTGTATTACTACGATACATTATTACTTTCGTTACGCAAATGAGAGGAAGTAAGTAATAAGTGTACGAATTCGAATCGGCGGGGAATTTCAACATCATGCAATTTCGTGGGCTTTTAAATTTTTAATTATTAAATCTGTTTCACCCTCATCTACTATAAGTAGTAACAATGACAGAAGGATTTAACCTTTTATTATATCACAGGCATTCAGGTCATTTGCCCAGAGACGGTGATAGTGCATTAAACCTTAAGCACAGCTAATTTTTTTAAATAGTATAGAATTAAATTCTTTTCCACTATCACTAATTAAATATGGTGCAGCTTTTCACGACAACCGGTTCATTCGGCTCATGTTTTTATTTTCCCATGAAACTCGAGACGTATTCTTTCTATTGACCGAACAAATTTTTTCTCGATATATTTCGACGATTTTAAATTCGCTGTGAAACCCACATTTTTCCGTCTTTAGACTTTGCGTTTTTGTATTTTAAATGCACATAACGTCTATACAAAATGACTGATTTTAATAATTCGACTAGCAAAATGTTCGTAATTAGTTGCAAAGGAAAAAAATGCCAACTTATGATCAAAAATTTTTATGACGACTGGACAAATTTGGTTGAGAATTGGCACATACGTACAGGGGTTTCCAATAAAAACGCTACAAAAGTTTTTTTTAAATAAACCAAAAACGGTTTGGGATATGAATTAAAGTCTTTATTCCTGTGCAAGTACATTCGATGCGATTATGTATGGAACTCGATTTCTTTTGCATGGACACCACGGGCACGCTTGCAGAAATCCAGACGCTGAACCCAATTTTCGACGGTTTTCAAGTTCGATATTCGTTCATCAATCGTCGCTGGCTTGTTGGCATAGACCACAGACTGGACGTAGCCCCACAGGAAATAAACTAACGGCGTCAAATCGCACGACCGAGGCGGCCAATTGACTGTGCCATTTCGTGAGATAAAACGTTCACCGAACTTGGTTTTCAATAAATCGATTGTGACATTCGCTGTGTGGCTTGTGGCGCCGTCCTGTTGGAACCACATATTGTCCAAGTCCATATCATCCAATTCGGGCCAAAAATATTCGGTTATCATTGAGCGGTAGCGATTCCCATTCACAGTAACATGCCGGTCTTGATCATCACGGAAGAAGTACGGCCCAATGACGCCGCCGCCCCATAAACCGCACCAAACCGTAATTTTTTCGGGATTCAATATTGACTAAGGAGTACGTTTGGATTGCTACCTGTCCAATAACGCTCATTTTGCTTATTGACGAAGCCATTCAGCCAAAAATGACGACGACCATAAATTGGACGTAGCGCTCTTAAAGTTGAGGCCATTGACTCCACTCCGAATATCGGTAGTAAATTTTAATAATTTCGACTCGTTGTTGGATCGTATTTCTTTCCATGATGAAATGGCAAACTTTACTGAAAAGAAATGTCAAAAGAGCGGGGAAAAATACGGCGTCGTTGCTGCCACTATCGGTCTACTTTTGTAGCGTCCCTATTAAAAAACTAGGATTAGATACCCTATTATTTAAAATGTAAATTAATCCACTAGTATTAGTTATGTTCTTGAAACTTAAAAATTTTGGCGGTATTTTAGTCTATTCAGAGGAACCTGTCCTGTAATTGATAATCCACGATGTACCTCACTTGAATTTGTTTTCAGTTTATATACCGTCGTTATAAGAATATTTTATTAGAAAAATAATTTTCTTATATAGGATACTATAAACACTATTTATTAATTGGAGTTGCCAGCTGCTTTAAAGACTAAATTCAATGAAGACAATGAGTAATCAAATATTGCAATATGAGTATTAAGCGACAAAGGTTTACAATATAAGAATGTCAAACTAAAACAAATTGATTAAGCTTAATTAAAAAAAATCTTAGGAGGCTGCCATCTGTTTAAAAAAATTACTAGAAGTATAATAGTTAAATACAACTTTTAAATATGGATCCTTAATGGAGAAAGCTTTATTTTGGAAATAGCAAAATATACATAAGTGTGAAAGTTTTTCGAAATTCGAAATATTTCTGAAGTTATGGTTATCAATTTTTTTTTCGAAATTCTTTGAATTTTATTTATTTTCTCGCGGGTTTTAATAACGGCTTTGCTAATTTTTTAAACACTTAAAAACTATCATGTTTTTTATTTGGAAAAAATTTTCACTTTAATTTGTCATAATTTGTTGTTTTTTTTTTGTAACATTATCAAATTTTTTTTTAAATAGTACTGACTTCTCATCCGCTTTAGTACCGCTAATATTATAGAACGTTCTAATAAAAATCATTTGCATAAAAAAATTGGCGATGTGCAGTGGGACGAAAGTTATTAACGTTTTTATCTTGAAGCGCAACATATTTTGTATGAAAAACGTTTGTCGCGCAAATGTGCAGATAAGCACATACAATCCAATTCACATGAGCATGAGCCGAGTGGAAAAAGTTAGCGAATTGAATGCCAGACCAAAATTTGTGTACGTTTTTCAAAAAAATAAATACCTTGGCTGCCAAAAGAAAACTTCTACAAAAAAGAATTTATCGAAAAATAAATAAAGAAAACGAGCAATAACATATCATAACTTTTTTTTTGTTTAAATTAGGAGAATCGGTTTTACCAATCGCAAGAAAATATTAAAATCTCAACAAAGTTACTATCTGACCAGCGACATCTAGCATTTACTAGCCACAACAAAATAAAATACAATCATATACCAACATATGACTATGGCTTTTACTACATATGTTCGTGTTTTTGGCATTTCACGAAATCATTTCGTGAAGGAGGCGACTGAAATGCATGAACTCAATTACATAAAAAAGTTGACTATGAATTTGACAATATTTTATGAAATGGTGAAACCAGTGATATGTATTGCTTTTTAGTGAAGAGCCTAATTGTATGTTATAACTTTTAACTCCAGTCTAAATAAATTTTTTTCGTGAAACAGTCAAACGTATAAACGTCGAAAAGTCTCTTTTCGGGCCTTTCTATTGGACGGTCAATAATGCCCATATATTTAATGAAATAAATATCTTAGAAGATATCAACCGATACTTCTCATATGCCAACGACCAACTAATTTTTTCCCCATAAAATCTGCGAATTTTGTCAAATTTCAACAAAACTTGTTATTTAATTTAGTGAACTTAAATTGCGGAAAAGAAAAATTAACCAATATTTGGCGCAATTTCAGCGACAGAAAATTAAATGATCACCTTGGAAAATTAATCTGCAGGTAAATTTGTAGTTTTTTCTTCAAAATATCGCAGTTTTTAAATGAGATCGCTTTATTACTTCGCGTTGAGTAAGCTGTTTCTAAAATTACGACGACAACATGCCGAAGAGTAGGATACATTCTACGTCAAAAGTTTTGTTTTATTCAGCAAAAAACATTTCTTAACCACGGAGCACTGAACGAAATTTCGTCATTCTTGTCTAGAAAACTGTGTTTTTTTTTTTTTTTTGAATTTCATAAGTTCTTTTCCCACTACTCACTCAGAGCGCAACAAAAATTGTTCCAAACAATTTGATTTTAATTTTCTGTCTAGACAACTTTCTGCTTTCTACTTGAGAACCAAACAAAAGATGCCGAACCGGACTTCAGCACGCTCTCCGACAGAAAATTTATCAGACTAAACAAAAAGATGTCCGAGCGATACCGATGGGCGAATTCACATAAGAACACTGAAAAAAACAAAAGATCTTAAGAAAAGTTTTTCTTATTTTGATATAAATACTTTTTTTCCAAATTACGATAGCTTATCCCGATTGAGTAAAGGTTGTTTTTCCAAATTACAACATATTTTTATTGCTTTCAAATATACAAATTGCCGTTTTCCATTTTTATTGTAAAATCTTATAAATGACTGCTGTCCGCTGGCTTTAACAATGAACAAATCTATACAAATATAACCATTTTGTATACCAAAATTTACACAATTTGGTGCTTAATTCAGATCATTTTCTCGAAATGCGATTTGCAAAACAATGTTCGAAAACATTCAGATATAGTCAACTTATGTTCAAACAAACCTATACAAAAACATCAGCAGCCTGTGTCTCAAAATCTAGATGAGATGGAAAAATTGGGGGGCCATTTTCAGAACCAGACCAAATGGGCATTCTAGCTGTTGCACCGTGGAAGTTTTTGTCAGATTTTCAACTGGAAATGTGAATGCGCCAAACATTTAAATTTACCGCCTTTATTTAATTTGTAATAAAGTTTACATATGCTGCCCAATTTAAGAATTAAATTTTCTTTCCAGAAAAAATTGTTCGTGCACTATTCGACGAGATAAACAATTTCTACTAGGTCGCTTCAAAAGTATAAAGTCACTGTCGGGCAGTGTTATTATTTAAAAAATATGTAAAAAAAATAAGTTCTTGACTCCTTTTTGACGCTTTCTCATTTAAAATTTTCTATTCTTTTTTTCATTGACGGTTTTTCGTTTCCATCTGACAATTCTCATTTTCAATTGACTCTTTCCGATTTACATTTGACGGGTTCTCACTTTCATTTGACTATTCTCATATTCAATTAAAGTTTTCTTATTTTGAATTGACATTTTTCTCATTTAAAATTGCCTATTCTTATTTCCAATTGACGCTTTCTCATGTCCATTTGACTATTCTCATCTTCAATTGACTATTTCTGATTTACATTTGACGCTTTCTCAATTACATTTGACGGTTTCTCATTTTCATTTGACTATTCTCATATTCAATTGACGTTTTCTCATTTTGAATTGACACTTTCTCATTTACATTTGATGCTTTCTCATTTAAAATTGACTATTCTCATATTCAGTTGACGCTATCTCATTTAAATTTGACTATTCTTATTTTCGATTGACGCTTTCCCAATTTCAACTGACTATTCCGATATTCAATTGGCACTTTCTCATTTAAATTTGACAGTTTCCCATTTACATTTGACGCTTTCTCATTTAAAATTGACTATTCTTATTTTATTATATTTTCTCATTTAAATTTGACAGTTTCTCATTTACATTTGACGCTTTCTCATTTAAAATTGACTATTCTTATTTTATTAAAATTTCTTCCACACTAACATTTTTGCTCCTTAATCGTTTGCGTTCATTTGCCTTCACTTTATAATATTCCATATATTTTTTATTAGCTTTTTCTCGCACATATCGCTTATGTGGCGAGCGCGCAAGCACCCAAGGAATGATAAATAATGCACATCATACGCTATTGCAAATATTATATTACGCTCTCTTCCTTAACCTCGCTTGCAAATTTGGCAATATATTTTCATTCCTGCTGATTACGCGTCGAATGCGTTTTTGCTGTGGTGATGGCGGCAAGTTTGCTATATGCTACATACATGCAAAGTATGCCTTTTCCCTGCCATTCACATACACACTCACACACATATGTAGCACCATACACACACACACACACACATAGTATGTATGTATATAGATACAAGTAGATGGACGTGTTTCGAAGCGCGCATGTCTGGCTTGCCGAAAAAAGGATTTTAACTTATTGAGTGTGAAAAATAAATTAAAATTTCCCCCAGGCGCCGCACATCCGCGTGGGCCACTTGGAGTGCTTGTAAGCGTATAAGAATTTAAGTGGATGAAAGTGCGTGTGTGACACAGTTTTCACAAAATTATCTACACACACACATACACACTCAATATACACTATATGTATTTAGTGGTACAGCTTTTTCTGCTGCTCGTTTACAGAGGAGTTTAATATAATTGCTGCTTCGGGGCGCGTAGTTGCTTTTGAAGCCTTTTTTATTCGCTTATGGCTTTTATCTTTTTTTTATCGACAGCACATTTTCTTGCGCCAGCAACCACCAACTACGCATATTGCTTCTTTTTTTTTTTGAAATGAATATCCTTTATGCCTTGTGAAATTTGTTGTGTATACAAGCCGTTTTCGTTGTTGTGCCATTTTCAGTATAATTTTTCGTTCATTTCATAATTCGTCTCGTCCTCTGAAAATCCCAAATAAAACATTAACACATTTTTTGAGAACTTAAAATCTACGTTACTTCCTATCTACAACCAATTGTGCCAGTCCTTCGCATTGACTCTTCTCACAACTTAGCAAAACCTTCTTTCCATCATTGCTTAATCTTTTTCCGCCTGCCCTTTGCATATTCACTTCCTCAACACATATTCCTTTTTTTTGTTGCCTTTGTTGCACCTACTACTCTTCTTTTCTCTCATCCTGCGATAAGATAAAAATCTCAATTTTGTAATTTTGTTTACATAGTAAAGTTATGACAAGAATTTAAATGTGTGTCTCCGAGATTGGCATGAGTGGGTTGTAATGATGGATATCCATTGGCATTGCACTTGAATTGTAAGCAACGGAATACGCAAAAAAATTACAAATACAAACATACATCAATTTCAAAGATATCTATGTATATGTACGCCCCCTTAGGAATGTTGGTAATTGCTGGTTGAAATCGACTCATTTAAATTCGAAAACGTAAAGAGGCTTAATGTAATTGATCATTTAAAAAGTGGTTCCTTTCGAGTTTGAAAAAGGTAGTTATACTAGTTTAGTTGAGCGTTAGAAATAGAGACACGAATTTCGAGGGAATACGTTACCATATCGATACTTTTGCTGTTCGATACCGATACTTGGTACGCCATACTTTTCACACGATGCTTTTTTGAACCATAGTAGCAAATCGGATTTTTGAAGAAAAATTATGTAAAAAATATTTGGATATGACTATAAGGTGCAATGAAAACAGCTTGCAGGAATACAACGCCCCACTGCAAGCTAGTCCTATTCTAATTGAAGGTCGGCCGTGTCCGGTATTATCGACTTTGCTCAGGTTTGAAGTGTCCAATTGGTCAAATAAAAAAATAAAAACAAAACGATAGATCGGAAAGGTTACTAATTTTTCAAAACTAGAACCTTCATATTCGGGATGGTAATACAACGTCCCAACTGGTAGTTGTGTTAACACTTTCTGAAGGGTAAGGAAATAATATTTTATGAGACATTGTCACTGAACTTAGTTTCTAACTTTTTATCGATAATTTGGGTATCGAGACTTTTTAAAACTATATTTTTCGTTACTCGTTTCTTTCACAGCGATACTTTGAATGAGCACTATATCGATACTTTCGGCCTGATATTGGGTGATAATACAATTTTCCGTTTTAGTTAGTCAAATATCTACACATTCATATTCGTATCTGAATTTCTTATGAGTATCGTGGTTCTCATCATTTTCGATATATTTACCGTTATCGATTTCTTTTTAATTCGTGTTATATTTCTCAATATCGTTTTCCTTGTTCGTTTGGTTATTTATATTCTTATATTTACAATACTTATCGATATGTCTATTTTTATCATTGTATTACGGTTACTGTTGTTTCTATTGGAAAAAATGTATATTTGTAATGGTAATGGCAGCGTTGGCGTTACAAATGCTATTGTCGAAATTTTAGTCATTGATGTTCTTTTGTTATCATTATCGTTATCGTTATAGTTACAGTTATTCCCTTTGTTTCCGTTTGATTTTTTTTTTATCGACCATTAGTAGAACGCAAGGCAAAGTTCGAGACTCAATTGATGGTTTGAAATATTTTCAACCAAAATGAGTTGAAGTTTAAAAAAGTGAAGTTAAATTAAAAATTTCTCTAACGTTGAAACATTTGGTTGATTGCAACCGTATATCTAATATGAGAAAGTTTACCAATTGGTAAAAGCAAAAGATTTAACGATTGCCACATGATTTTCCACATTTTTGGAACCTAAAGGAGGACCATTTTCATTTATTGATTTAGTAAGAAAATTTTAATTCGTTTCTTTTTAATATTCATGGAAAAGAAAAAAAAAGATTAGTTAATATTTAATACAGTGGGAAGTTTTGAAAAATATTGCACTTGTCTACTAAGAAAAATTTATTTATTTAAAATTTTTTAAAAGCTTGCAACTCAAGAGTGTACCAAAAAATGCAATTCTATAATTTGCAATGAATTTTTAAACTATTAACGGTGGAAATAGATTTTAACTATTTTTATAGGTGGCAACCTTACCTAACTAAAGTATTTTGTATAACCTTTGGTTTGAAGCCCATATCACTATATTTTACTAAACTTACACCGTTTATTTACTATAATTTTTAATCGGTGGCAATACTGTAGATTAGAATTAATTTTGAAACCAATAAAACTATGCTCATATTTAGTAATATATTTATCCAATGGTGTTTTTGATTTAGAACCGTCAATTTAATAAATTTATTTTAACGTTTTTATTAGGTGGCAACCCCACCAAACTAAAGTTTTCTCAATATCCCTTAACACTATATTTTACGAACATTACACCGATTATCTACAAAAATTGTAGTAGATGGGAACCTTGCATTTTTAAAACAATTTTGAAATCCAAGAAACTATAGAAACGCGCGTACATTAAATTAATATTAACTTTTTTAATAGGTAGCAACCCTACCAAACTAAGGAATTCGCTGTAGCAGCCTTACTATCCATATACCGATTTTCTACTCAATTTAATAGGTGGCAACCCTGCAATTTTTGACCAATTTTCGAAATTTTAGAATCGAAGGTGGTAATGCCACACAATTAAAGCTGTCAGTTATACATATGTGGCATATACCAGGTGAGATATTTAATTACATATTGACTTTAAAACATAAATTCGAATATTTCGTAGCAAATTACTTAGGTATAATTGAGATTTTAAAAGTTAAGCAAGTGACTTATGGACTAAATGTTTATTCAATAAAATCACCTACAGCGAAATCTGCTTCTCACATATTCCTCGCCTAAATGCGTCGGTGTGCTTCTCATTTCAACTCTCATGATTCAGGTTTCTTAAATGCCTTGAGACTTTCAATTAGAGGTGTTTTTGTGGTTTGAGACGATTTCGGTATTCAGTAAACAACAGTCTCAAAAAATGTCACTAAAGAGTGTGGTGAAAAGCAGCAGAAATAATCAGCTGATGGTATGTTCAGCTATAGGTGCGCAATCAACCTGAATGAAAATATACAATATACTTTTTCAATTTTGTATCGACACCATTCACAAAAACAATATGAAATTGAAATTAACCGTTAAAAATTCTTATTTTAAATATATGTAAAAACCAAACTATCAACAACCGACAAATGCAGTTACTAATCCAATGCAATGGCAGAAGGAGTGCTACTTCATGTTCGGGTTTGTTCAATACTTGTCTCAATTTCTTTGTTTTGCGACCTGGTCAGGACCAGCTGACAAATGAGTGACTTTATTTTGAGACTATAGAATTGAGACGGCTTACTGAATACTGAATAGTCTCAAAATTAATTTCACCACCAAAAAGTCTCAATTAGTGAACAGAATACCGGTGGTGACTTAACTTATTATAATTTTAGTCGATTTTTAAACAGGTTGCAACTATCTTCAAAAATACTTGTCAAACTAAGCTTTTATAAAAATTTTAGTTTGACATTATATTGTAAACTATCTTTTAATTCATTAATTTACCTTAATTTGCCTTTAAAATGGATACCAAAAAAGAGTCTGCAAAATTACTTTAGTACAGAAATAATTTCATTTCTATATTTTTACCAAATAAATTTAATTTATGTCTCCATGTGAATGGTAGTTATAGCGTTTTCTCTTTTCGAAATGATGTTGCTTTTATTCTGCCCCGTGTCAGGACTGTCATATTTTCCGGTACTTTTCTCAGCATTTTCTCTGGATTATTTGTTCTTTTCTCAAAATGTTACACACTGTCTGCACAAAATTGCGACATTTTCTACCCGCTACCAAATGCAAGCGTTTGGAATGTGGAGCAAATTTTAATTGTGGACTTTGTTGCAAATGCAAGTTATTTGTCTAATTTTATTGTATTGGATGAATGAAATTGGTGATGCAAGTGAAATTGACAGGGTGGAATTTTTCTTATGCTGTTCTGATATGAAAGATGTAACATTTTTACAGGATGTATGCAAAATTACGAATAATAATGGGATTCTTATTTCGAGAAAACAAAACGCTATAAGTTTTTGATTCAAGACAATATGGCATGCTAAAGAGATTTACAGTGTAGAGTACCTGTTCTGTGATACATCACAATTCGAAGTGCAGACAAGTCAAAGAGGAGCTTTAGAAAAAAGCACGCGTGCACACGTGCAACATTAGTGAAATATTGGAGAAGTAGAAGTTAGTAAAAAAATATTAATAATAATTAGTAGTAGCTTTAGTAAAAATAATAGTATAATTAGTGAAAATAGTAGTATAATTAGTAAAAATAGTAGTAGTACTTAGTAATAACGCAAATAAAAATAGTAGTAGAAATTGGTAAAACTGGTAGTAGAACATAGTCAGAATAGTAGTAACAATTAGTAACAGTAGTAGTAGTAATTAGTAGAAGCATTAGTGAAATAGAAGTAGAAGTTAATAAAAAATAGTAGTAACAATTAGTAGTAGCTTTAGTAAAAGTAGTAAAAGGAGTTGTAGAAATTAGTGAAAAAAGTTGTAGAAAACAGTAGTAGCTTTAGCAAAAATAGTAGTAGCTTTAGTAAAAATAGTAGTATAATTAGTAATAACGCAAATAAAAATAGTAGTAGAAATTGGTAAAAATGGTAGTAGAACATAGTCAGAATAGTAGTAAAAATTAGTAACAGTAGTAGTAGTAATTAGTAGAAGCATTAGGGAAATAGAAGTAGAAGTTAATAAAAAATAGTAGTAATAATTAGTAGTAGCTTTAGTAACAGTAGTAAAATGAATAGTAGAAATCAGTGAAAAAAGTAGTAGAAAACAGTAGTAGCTTTAGTAAAAATAGTAGTAATACTTAGTAATAACGCAAATAAAAATAGTAGTAGAAATTGGTAAAAATGGTAGTAGAACATAGTCAGAATAGTAGTAAAAATTAGTAACAGTAGTAGTAGTAATTAGTAGAAGCATTAGTGAAATAGAAGTAGAAGTTAATAAAAAATAGTAGTAATAATTAGTAGTAGCTTTAGTAAAAGTAGTAAAATGAATAGTAGAAATTAGTGAAAACAGTAGTAGAAAACAGTAGTAGCTTTAGTAAAAATAGTAGTATAATTAGTAAAAATAGTAGTAGTACTTAGTAATAACGCAAATAAAAATAGTAGTAGAAATTGGTAGATATGGTAGTAGAACATAGTCAAAATAGTAGTAAAAATTAGTAGCAGTAATAGTAGTAATTAGTAGAAGCATTAGTGAAATAGCAGTAGAAGTTAATAAAAAATAGTAGTAATAATTAGTAGTTGCTTTAGTAAAAGTAGTAAAATGAATAGTAGAAATTAGTGAAAACAGTAGTAGAAATTATCACAGAGAACAGTAGTAACTAATAGAAGCGTAAGTTAAAATAGTAGTAGTTATAAGTAGAAGTATTAGTAAAAATATGTAGTATCAGTAGTAGTAACTGTAATAGTAATTAGTAGGAGCAGTATAAGTAGTGGTAGTTGTAGTGGCGAATCATTTCCTAACTACTAAAGATCTTGAAATGGGCTTGAGGTTCGTGACGCAATTTAAAAAATCACTATGTAAAAAATCAAAAACAGGGGGTGTCAATGCGGACTAACTTAATGAAGCTGACATCCTTTTGAAGTAAGTTTTCTTTTACAACTAAGGGTAATTCGGTGTATACATATATACAAAGAAAATTTCTGCCAGGGCCATCTCACGCTTAACTCTCATTTGGAATACTTGGCGTCATCCTTCAAACCACCCGGCAATCCTGCACTGCCTTAGCGCTTTAACGTGGGAGTTAATTATAAACTCAGCCATACAAATAGTATACACAAATACACTCAAACTTTTATTAAAATTCAAGTAATCCAATTATTTGTTTTTGTATACTCTCTATATGCCTTAATCGGTGCAGTGAAGCAAGGGAATAAGTAGCTAGCTGTTGGTGTCACAACCTTTTAAACACTTAGCTGAAAATTTATTGATAAACATTCGCCAAATAAGTAATCCTCTTAAGTTTATTTAGATATGTACGTACGTATTACATAACATTACATTTGTGTTTGTCTGTGAAATGGATCTTACAAATTCGGTTGTGCCCATAAGTGCTATAAAGTAGGACAAATTGGAAATTAACTGAAATTATCGAATTGTGTACGCGCTTCGCTTCTTAATTGATGTTTATTTTGACAACAATGCTTTTGAAGCTGGAATGACGAGTGATTTGTAATCGTATTAATTGAAAGTACAGACAGCAAATGACAGACAGACAAAGACGCCCACACAGATACCCATAGACGAAAAGTAAAGCGTGATACTCGTCGTTTGTTAGATTCTATTAGAGATATTCTTAAGCTCTTGGGAAACTCAAGTGAATTAATATTTCTACGGGTTTGCGCTTGCGATGGAATTGATAAAATCGAGCGAATGTGACAAAATTGCTTTGCCGATTAAGATTTTGGTGAAGTGATGAAGGAATTGCGTGATATACTCGAAATTAATTTCTTACATCACAAATATTTTTAATTACCAAATAGGAAATGAAATAACAGCGTGATTGATTAGGAGTAGATATTTTGCAGGCAGTTTTGTTAAAATACTTGGTCGATGTGCGAAGCGAAAAAATACCGGAGAATATAAATAAATTATACTAGGCAACTTGTTTAAAACCATGCACATATAAATGCAGACAATTTAATTAAAAATTTAAAATTCTTAGGATTTTCGAGCAAGTTACTCGTTCAAATTACGAATTCCGAATTCACAAAGTAATATTTTAAAGTTTTTAGTATTTTCAAACTAATTTTAATCCATATTGCTTACCATTTTCTCGCCCAATCGCACTATTGCCCTGGAGATAATAATTTTGTTCATCTAACGGTTTGAGGCAAAAAGACCGCCCACTTTATGTATATCGCCGTAGGGCGCTCGGCTGTCGGAGTATACTCGTATAGTGACAGTTCTGTCAGTAGGAGCGGACATTGTCTGACACCGGACGGCCTCAATTATGGAATTTAGCTATGCTTAGTTAAGTTAGGGACCATTTGTTAAAATACCCGCCGACTCTGAGCCTAGGTCTGTGGCACCTGCCGATTATTCCTCTCCGCGATTCCCATGGAAAATTGATTGTCCATGTAGAGTAGAGAATAAGTTACTTATCCAGCTTCTTCAGAGTATTCGGAAGAGCTTCCAGCACCTTTGTACGCCCATATCTTAGCTCTTTCTACGGCTGGATCGCATTAAGTTAGGTAGCACACTATAGCGGGCTAGAAATTTCTTATATATATCAACCGTTAGAAGGTTTAAAATTACTTCCTGAGATTTAGTAGGAGTAGAAGGTGGCGCGCTCCTGTGACCAGTATGGAAGCCGTGTACATCCAGTTTACTATGTGTGGTTTTATACCCCAGTTTTTCCTAAAGATGCCATGCAAGCACACAAAGCGGTGATGGCTTTCCTGGATCGGTCTTCGATGTTTCGCTTCCATTCGAGCTTCCTGTTTAGAATACATATATCCAAAGTACTTGACCTCGCTTGAGAGAGCGAGTCCAACCCAACTTAATGCGGGTAGTTTGAACGGAGGAAATTTTATATTTTCTCGCGAAGAGTACCATCTCGGTCTTTGTGCGATTAATGCTAAGTCCACTTTCTTTCAACCTGATGTTTACCCAGCTTAGGGCATACAGCAGTAGCTCATTCAGAACCTGCATATGTTTACCGGTTGTTATGATTGTTACGTCGTCGGCGTGCGCTACGACTTGACAACCAGTGTCCTTTAAGTTGCAAAGTAGGGCATCAACGGTTAGATTCCATAGTAGAGGGGAGAGAAAGGCCCTTTGGGGGGTGTCTCTGGTCACATGTTTAGTTATGGGCTCATCCCTTAGCTCAGAAAGAATAGTTTTCTTTTTAAGAAGGAGCCCAACAAAGTCCACCACTCCCTGCTGTGCGGCCACTCTAAAGAAGGACTTGATCACCGAGTCGGAGTGAACATTGTTGAAAGCTCCCTCTAAATCTAGGGAATTTCCCAGCGTGTACCTCGTGAAGGTGAATATTTTTTCAATCGTTGAAATGACTTCATGAAGTGCGGTCTCGGCTGATTTGTCTTTAGAGTATGCATGCTGGTTCGAAGAGAGGTTGCCGTGTTTTATATTTCGCCGAATATATTAATCTAAAAACATCTCTAGAGTTTTAAAGAGATCTGAAGTGAGGCTTATGGGCCTTCAATCCTTCGGTTTCACGTGAGTAGCCTTGCCTCCTTTGCCATCTTCACAGTTGTCTACTCGTGTGAGACTTGTGTTAAAATAAGACAGGCTGTAGAAATCTGTGAAAGAAGCGGGCACAGTAGATATGTCCTTAGCTGCTTGCAGTTGGGCGAGAAAGATTTCGTCCAGTCTCGGAGATTTAAAGGGTTGGAAAGTCCATTCCACCCTAGCGTAACTGACGATATACTTTACGGAGTAGCCTAAGGAAGAGTAGGTCTTATGGTCTGTCGAAGTGTTAGGGATGTCATCTGAGTACCCTGGGAAATGGGTGCTATATGTATGTCCAGCATTTCTGTACAAAATGATGTCCAGTCACGTTAGTCTTCTGGATAGAGTTCATATTTAAGGCACTTTTCGTAGCCTTCTTGGCCTCAGAGTATTCTTCATTACAGAAGTCACAGAAGTTTGGCCAAGATTTGCGTTGCGCGTTTTTTATGACCTTCTTGAAAAGTTTGAGTGCATCCTAGTAAGGCTACCAGATACCTGTTCTTTCGGATTGATTAAAGAGAGGATTTTGCTTCTTTTTTTTTTGCTCAGTGCTGAAATATCCAGATTCCACCAATGAGGCTCCGTCTTTCTCTTCAGGAGGGTGCGTGGGCTCGATTCCTTAAAAGCAGCATTACAGGAACTTGGTCGAAAATCCATTGTGCCATCAATTTTGGACGACGAGTCCAGCTCACCGAGAGAAACAACCTTCGTTTTCGGGAGAGTCGCTTCATCAGGTATTAGCGATAGATATGAGTTATCGTAGAAGCGTTGGTTCTTTTCTTGCATATATCGCCGTAACTACTATATCTAACCATTCAAAAATTTTTTTATACACTTTACATTTCTACTCAGTAAACACACATACGAAAATTGTAGGATTCGGGAGGAAGAAACCACGCGTTTCTCTCATATCGTGCATATCAAAATATTCGATAATTTATTAAATCAGGTCGCAGTAAGTAATGTGGGCCCAGACTGAGTGTTATAAAGGTAAATCTGAATTTCTTAAGGCATAATTCTGAGGTAGCTTTTCTTCTGCTTAACATTTGATTAACAATTTAGGTTTAACCTAATCTAATGTAACTTTTCCAACAAAATTGAAAGTATAAATGAATATCCTTGGCGGAGGCCAAGTTGTCCTTGTATTGATCCTATTTAAATTAATACACAAAAGGAAACTAAATTTGAGTTAGTCATTTATTCGTGCAACTAAAAGTTAGCGAACATTGTTTATTTTATGCCGAAAACCAATCTCTGGGGTGTGCGTCATCATTATTGATTTTGCCAAATTTGGCGAACACACTCCGCGATGGAATTATGTTAATACGACTATACATGGACATACATAGATATTGGCGAAAAATCAACAGCAATATTCATGAAGATGCTGAAAAAGTGCATAGCTTGACCGGCAGATCAAACAGAGGTTTTTTTTTGTTTTTTTTTTGCACAGTGGCATGTTAGCGCAGTGACGCAGTGGCACAGAAGCGTGTGTAATTTAGATAATACTCATAGATATGCGAGTACTTGGATATGAACACTGGAACTATCTGTCAGAAACATTGTTGTACGTGTGAATTAGGGTGATACTTACTACACTGTATATTATTTTCAAGGTCAGATTATTCAGATTAGCAATGACTATACTAAGAGTCGACCCATAAAGAAAAGAGATTTTTTACATTTTTCAATAAAGATTTGGGATGTGCGCATAAAATATGTCCTAAACTAAAAATGCGCGAAAACCTGACTGTGCGCTTGGTTAGATAACCGCCACGTAAAAACAGCTACCAATAAAAAGACTAAACATGCCATGGCTGGAGACTACGGACATTTAATTGGGAAGGTGCATTAGCTCAGACATCAACATGTCCTCGTAAAAGCAAAGGATGTCATCACTGCCATCCAAGGGATGGGACAGACAGTGTAGGAATGAAGAGTATCAGACCTTTCGATATCTAAGATCGCTGCCGAATTTGTAGTGGGAGAGAGACAACGTCGCCGGGTACTGCCATTCACGCCGTGGAACGAAATACACGCCGCAATCCGCATTAAAGCCAGATTTTTTAACATTTCTGTAGTTGTGACCAAATATCGCTTATATTGGCTCCATCAGTGCACATATGAATGCTGTCCTGGTCACGGTATAGAAATCGAGACTTGGGATTTTAATATCAGAGCAGAAAAGGAAGGGATCTTTGGTCCCATAGTCGGCTAATTTAGTCTACACATTCGCCAATGCGCTTAGGTTGATCGATTTCACTGAGAAAAGACATCAAGTTAAATGGCTATCTCCTGATGACAGTTGTCTGTTGTGGAAGAAGCAAGTAAGGGATATCCTCGAGAGAAGGAAAGAAAGGACAAGATGCATGAAGGTGAGCAATTTTCTATAAAAACAGTGAAGTCGATCTAATAACCGACGTTCAGAACACAGTAAAACTATAGATGAGTCACCAACCTACGCGTCTTAATGGGTGTGACACGGACAACGTTGGAAGTGATGAGCCAGAACTCCCAAACAAAGAGAAGAAACTACCTATATTCTGCGAAATTTCGCCAGAAACTAGATAAGGAAGAAGTAGCTCCTGCTATCCAATAACGAATCTCTGCTGACAATTACAAGTTCGAAAAACTGGGGAATTTTCTTTAAGACGAACAATAATGTCAGCATCGATGTTCAACCTCTTTTGTCAACAAGTGCTACTTTGAACTGAGTAGGTAATGGCGTAGTACGACTCCCTCTCGCATTTTATAAGATTCTCATCGTGCCCTTTCTATTGTACGTTGAAGAAGCGTGGACGCTGTTGACATCGGACGATATGGGCCTTGAAGTTTTCGAGGGAAAGAAACCCGAATATGATGGAGCGATGAGCTGTATGGGATTTAAATCCGGCTACCCGCTGACGATGACAGAGGAAGCGTTGGAAAGATCACCTGAAGAGGGATTTGGGATCACTTTGTATATCCAATTGGTGTCAGTAAGCAAGCAGAGAGAAGGAACGGGGGGCGTGAAATGTCGAACTAGGCTAAAATTACTTAGGTAGTTATAGCGCCAATTAAGCAAGCAAGTAAGTAAGTAAGCTTGTTTAAGTTCGGCTGAATTTCGAATTTCATATACAACTAAACTGTAACGCTTTGGTACAGCACTTTCCAGTCCACTTTAATGGATTGATTAAAACATATTGAATCTGCGACGAAGCTCCTCAATCTCACCTCATTCAATTTACATCTTCTTGTAGTTTACTTATTTCTGTGGCGAAAGCCGTAGTCGAGTGTGTCGCGTGTTTGCGCTTCGCCCGGGTTCGAATACTAGCCGGGGCAAGTAATATCAAAAATTATAGAAAAAAGTTTTTCTAAAAGCGGTCGCCCCACGGCAGGCAATGGCAAACCGCCGAGTGTATTTCTGCGATGGAAACAACTTCCCGCAAAATTTCACCTGCCGTTCGGTGTCGGCTTTACATAGGTTCCTCAATTTGTGGTGCAATAGCAAAACGCGCACCATAATTTGGAGAAGTTCGACCAAACCTTAAGCCCCATGATGTAAGTACCAAAAAATTATTATTATTATTTAGAAATACATATATGTCTAAGATATATTCTACTTTAAAGTATTGCAGACATTTCTTTTGTTGTTGATCTTTTAAAGAACTTTGGCTTTCTGTAGAGTTTTAGAACATCCATAACACCACTATGCGAACACAACGTCGTTTTTAATTTTCTATGAATGTAAAGTAAGTGCATTTGAAATATGTTTTTATTGTCGCCAGCAGTAGATTTGTTTAAATAGTATGGAACGATCGGCGTCTCTACTCGCCCTTTGCCAGCTCAAGTTTTACTGTCCCACTGACAATCACTTACTATACGCGACATTTACGATACGCTATATGCGTAAACCAATCACGTCGACACGTTTTCCATATCTGGAATTTTTCAAATAAACCAAACAAAGTATTGGCCACCTTCACTAAGCGTGCGTCCTACTGAGTGGAAGTACACACATCTATGTACTTTATTAGGTAAGTACTTACCTAGGAGATCAGCAGACCGGCGACTAGTCACATCAGATGAAAAAAGACTGCATCAAGTAAAAGGAATATAAATTTATCGATATGCGAGTACAGTGTGATCTAAAACTAAAGCAAACGATTTTTAAGTCAAATGAATAAACCTGAGCCTAATTTACGATTAAGATTACCATCAGAGTCTGATGTGAGTGCCATTCAATTCGCTAAAGAGCAGAAGAACCAATCTGCTTACGTTAGACTCAAATGGGAGGTCCATAAATGGGAGATCATCTTGTGCTCAAAGGAATCTAGATAATAGAAATATAAACAATTTATATAGTGGACGACATGTGAGAAGATAGAAAGAGTAGTGACTTAACCACAAGATTTTTCTGTGGTGATGTAAGTCTAAGCTTCCATAGAGCACCAGAACGGTCAGAAGTCAAGTTAAGTAATTTAAATTTTCATTTTAATAGCCCAAATTAAAAACAAACATATATATTGTATTTGATGTAAGAAAAATGTTATTGCATTGTTTAAATACCCATTCAAAAACATTCCTGGCTTGGCCACCATTTGCGTCACCTCAGCGTAATTCGACCACGACCGGTTTCCCTTAACGTTGTCGTAAGTGACCCACTTTTCATCACCAGTAACAATCCGCTTCAAAAATGGATCGATTCACAGATGGAAATTCAGTCCATGAAGTTTTTTTTTGGATCAACTCGTGTGGCGCCCATACATCGAACTTCATTTTGTATCCAGCTTTATTTAAATGATTCCAGACGATTTTTTATGCAATGTTTAGCTCCTGGATAATTGAAACAGTGCTTATATGATGGTCGGACTCGACGAATTCCATTATTGCTATTGGCCTTCCAGAGAGTGGTGCATCTTTGATGAATTTTCGTTTTCGAATTTATCGAAGAAAAACTGTAAAATATGCCGTATTTCCTCTTTGTTGGTACCCATTTTTGACCAAGCAATCACAAAACTGTGTGAGAAGTTTTTTTTTAGAACGAAGTCTTATCTTTCTCACGCCATGCGCCAATTAATCGACAATGTCGTACGACAACGGCCGATAGCAATTCGGTTATTGGTTCATATGTCTATGTGCTTATTTGATAACAAGAGTTTATTCGTCTCGGCTGATTTCGGCGGTCGTCGTCCGAGAAAAATCGGTTGCCTTTACGAGTATACAACGCGAGATACAGACTACTAAAGCCATATATTGGAAAAATAATGCATTCCCTTTTACTTGACCTTTATAAATACTTACTATATCGCTTTGTAACGTTCTCTATATGTCGCTTTCTCTTTCTCATTCTCTCTTTCTCTACGTTATATCTTGCGTCTCAACTATGTAACGAAGTCGACTTTTTAAATGGGTCTCTCCTTGCGCGAATCACCACCTCAGAGGTTGCACTTCAAAAACATTCTGAAAAGATGATGAATCTTCACTTTAAAAAAGAAACACACCACTAAATTTTGCATTTCACTTCTTTTTTTCTTCTTGAGAATGAAGGTAGTTACAGAGAATATGGGGTTGCTTTTGTTTTGGCCAGCACTGTATGTTTTATATATTTTATACATCAGTATATGCGCGCTTGTTAGCCACGTTGTTGACTTTGTTGACGGTCGCATTTTTGGCGGCATGTTTGCGCGAGCGTGTGTGTTTATTTGCTGTTTATTTTAAATATGTTGCTGACAATATTGCCGCCACTTTGCTTATGTTCCTTGCACGCCCGAAGCTATGTACGTATGTACGTACGTATGTTGACTAACGCCAAAAATATCGAAACTTTTTTCTTCCTTTTACCAAGCTTACTAACTATTTTATGGATAAACATAAGAAATCAATAAACGTGAGCGAAAAAAAAAAAAATCGCGTAAAGTTGTCTTTGTTATCGCTTCGTGTGCTATAACAAGCAACAAAAAACTTGCGCCTTGTCGATGTCGATGTTGAGATTAAAACCCAAAAATATCAAACTCATAATCATATTTCGCTATTATGGTTGTGCTACCCCCCATCGCGCTCTGCCGCGTCGGCACCGCAACTCCTTCACCTGCCGTTCTTCTGTGCCACCGCAATCATCCTGTAACCGACCATTGATGCCAATGTTGTCGCGTCGCTACTAGTTGTTGTCGTATTGTCTGTATTAAGCAACTATTGTTAAGCGCCAGCGATGAATTAATCACGTCGCCAATATACTGCATACGAGATATGAATGTACATATGTGACCCCTTCTGCTACCACCAACCACGGCGGCAACATGAACGGATGCCTCCTTGGCGCAAAACGACATATGTATACATATTTATAATTTCTCATATATGTACATATGTAAGTAACAATATTTCCATATATATAATTTTTTTTTTTGCTCACCCGTTTCGAGCGTGTTTGTGTTTGCGGTATGCTTCTGATGCTCATTGTTAGATAATTTGACTAAAAAAGGATGTGTGCATTTCCTACTGTTGGCGCCACCGCCGCTGTCGCCGTGTGACACCAAAGCACGCGCGCATGCCGTCTTGACACGCCGGTCTACATGCATAGAAACGTTGGAGCAACCAATGCAAAATACAAAAACTGCAAAATAGAAAAAGATGAAGGAGCGCATAGTAGGCATTGACAATAACAAAATCAGTTGCGATGAATACAGCACAGTGTTACTGTTCATTAAAAATAGTTTTTAAAATAAAATGCGGCAGCAGATTTCAGCTCAGTCTGTCTAGTAGAAGCGACATCATTTTTGTAGTACGCATTGCAAAAACTGTCAGTTTCGTGAAGCTATTACAAAGTGCACGTTGTTTTAAAAAATGAGTTCCGCGTACGAGAAGCGATTTGAAGCTGTATTTCTTTGTCTACACCCTAGAGGGCCGAAAATGTCACGTTTAGCTGCAGCAAAATATATGAAGAAGTCGAAGTCGTTCGTAACGAAGTGGACGAATCGGTATTTAGAAGTTAAAAATGTCGACGATTTGCCTGGGCGGGGCCCTGAAAAAAAGACCTCACCAAAGCAGGACAAGAAGATCCTTGATTTGTTTGCGACGAAGCCGGGGTTATCGTTGCGTAAAGCTAAAGAAGTTGTAGAGAAAAGTGTTGTTCAAATATCGGTAGAGACGATTCGAAAACGTTTAGGCGCTAACGACGTCAAATACCGCAGCTCTCTTAAAAAACCGTTGCTCTCATCATCACACGTCGAAAAAAGACTCGCCTGGGCCTGCGCCAATTC
Organism: Anomoia purmunda; assembly: GCA_951828415.1. NCBI lineage: Eukaryota > Metazoa > Arthropoda > Insecta > Diptera > Tephritidae > Anomoia > Anomoia purmunda. The sequence continues at coordinate 26,405,477 of OX639993.1, forward strand.
AGAACGGAATTGGAATAATGTAATATTCACGGATGAATCTTCATTTTGGGCAAATAGTAACATAAATCGATCTTGGTGTACCGCTAACAATCGATTGCTCCAACGAACTGTTAAACACCCAGTGAAGGTCTATGTTTGGGGATGTTTCTCAGAAAAAGGATTTGGACGCCTTTTCGTGTTCACCAGCTGATGAACAAAATTTATCAAACAGCTTTATTACCATCAGCTGCGAAGATGTTCGGGAGAAGAGGACACTCTTGGATTTTGCAAGAAGACAATGAACCCAAACATCGCAGTCGAATGTGTGCAGAGTGGAAACAGCAAAATGGTGTTGAGATGTTGGATTGGCCTGATGCCAATCCGATAGAAAATGTGTGGGCAATAGTAAAGCAGAAACTCAGAGGAAAAACGATATGGACAGCAAAACAGTTGTCAAGACAAATTCGGCTGATTTGGAAACGATTGCCTCGGCAACTTGCTCAGAACTTAGTGCAAAGTATGAGTCGGAGGTGTGAGGCCATAATAGCGAATGGCGGTGACTATAAATGTTATTAAAAGTATTGCGTACAATAAATATTACAAACGTGTAAAATGTTGTTTATTTGAAACGAATCGGACAAATAGTTTCCAAGTTATGGCGATCACGCTTCTACTAGACAGACTGTAAATTCGGAAACACATGCTAAGTTGCATATTCAGCCTTTTCCTTAGTTCTACTAGTTTCGGGCGATAATATGTAAATATGTAAACGCTTCTTTCTTTAGTCTTTAATATCGTTAAAACCTGCAAGTATTCAATTGTCTTGATCTGTCATATTGAGTTAATATTGTTTAAATGTGTATATCTTTTTTTTTTTTGTTAATTTGATTCAAACAACAGGGACTTAAATGTTTAAATTATTGTATTCAGATTTTCTCAATTTAACATTTTCTAAATAAAACACTGAGTTGTAATTTCCATATTCGAACTTTACCAGCTGCTTCGAAGTGGATGAAAAAATGACGGCCGAATTTAAGAAAATGTAGAAAATAAAGAAGCTACGCTACTCTCGCAATTCCTTTAATACGCGTATAATATCTTAGCTTATTTCTCTATACAAAAAAAAAAAATTTCACATTCTCTAGTTAATATTAGAATCTGATCGATCCAATTGGTTTCTAGGCTATTGAAATAATTATGATAAAAATGTTTGCGATAGGAAACAAAATGCCGTGTAACTTTGTTGTTTTCAACATTTCTTGCTTATATGTTCCAATTTGTTCTACTGTGTGGTCTCAATACCAGCGCCACCTAACGGTTCTAGATATATCGCATCTATCAAATTGAAGTAACAATATACACTTAAAAAATTTTATTAAAATATGTCGTGTTATTTGTCGAGTCAAGAATTTAGTCTTTGGAAAACTAAAAAAATTAAGGAAAGAGATGTGTTATGAAAAACGAAAAATATTACACTTTTATCTAGATAACAGAACCTTCTAACGCGCCCAAAACTATCCTACCTTTCAAGTTGGGAACAGCCAGATTTCATTTAAATCGTTTGGATGATGCGAACATAGTGACACGAGATTTGTATACAGTATATTAAGAAAATAAGAAGATATTAAGGAAATATAGATAGATAGATAGATAGAAATATAAAAATGAATTTTCACACACTACTTGGCTATTGCCAGATGTCAGATACGACCAATAAAAAAAAATATTATTAGAATAGCGATGGATTTGAGGGACAACTGCGCAACCTACTTACATATATGGTTCAAAAGTTCACTATCTCTCAAGAAAAAATGTTCGCAAACACATCGTTTATAGTCGTTTTATTTTCCCAAAAACAATAATTTTACTTTTTAATAGTTTCAACCTAATAATAATTTCGCAGGGATAGGGAATCAGTCAAACAGACTTAATCCGTTCTGTTAGGTTTCAATGTAGAGACATAATATTTTTACAGCGCGACTCTCTAAGTCTCTAAGTCTCTGTCATTTTGACGGGACAGTGCTGTTGATATTTGACCACATCGGCCTACTTTTCCGCCGTGGTGTGTGAACAAATAAGTTATACATATAATGTTGCTTTTATGCGAATCATGACGAGACATTCGTCCACTGGAGTGAACCATAGTACTTGGCGACCACAAATCCAACACCAAATTTGCGCTCCTTTACATTACAACTGCAGTCGACGTCCAAAGGTCCAAGGGGTTTCTTACCTTGCCTCGTCTATTTCGCATCAACATCAACTAGGAGGGCAGCAGCACCTTCCTTCCCCTGTAAGTGTTCAAACATTCCTGGTGAGTACCCTCAAATCATATTCTTTAATACGTTCCTTGTAAACGTCATCCAAAAAAGAGAAATCTCATCAGCGACATATTAGAATTTCTCATTGGAAGCTAGTTTTTACGTCGTGGGTACCAAGCTCAATGCACAACCAGATTTCGGGGCGTTTGTTTTGTTTTAAGAACACGTTTGTATATCGATACGATTGCTTCAAGTCACATACCCGCTGGCAGCCCCATCTACTGATGAAAGGAAGCTGGAAACACTGGCGGGCTCTTGAACCGAAAGGTTCGATTTCTCACTCCCAAACTAGGCAAGAGCAAATGACAAAAAATGTATCGTTATATATCCTAAAAAATATCAATATTTCGAGACATCTACATACTTTCTCTATTATTTTCTAAAAAAAAAAAATATCGATATTGCGATATGTAAATATTTTTTGCCCAAGCCTGTCCCAAACGTGTGTTCAGGATCTACCCAGAGGATACTTGGTTGAAATTACCAGATAGTCGGGGGCTGCGTCGACTTCTACACACGGAACCATCCTGCATCCAGTTTCTATATTAATCGCAAAATTAAAACGTGTTTGAAATAAAATGAAAGGCTCATAATTTACATATAGGTATAAGTGATTGTAATTGAATCTATTTGCCTATTAATTTTCTTAGAAGTTAGCCTTGACAGCAGCGCCCTCTGTTTTATTTTTTTTTCCGCTGAGTTGAGCTAACAAAGGAAATAGTTTCATTTTCAAATTAGCAGGGATAGATAATTCTAAGTTTTCATCGATTTTTTCATAATTTTACCCACTACTGTATGTATGCGTGTATGTGCATGTGTATGTATGTATGTGCATGTGTGTCTATAACATTGTATCGGGTGACGTTAACAATTGTTACCTAATCAAACGCATATCATCACGCGCGCTCGCCCCAAGTTTTATGCTCTCGGCGACGTGACCCCCCCCCCAACATGGCAAAGCGTTATTGCATAATTAACCCCAGGTTGGACAAGCAATTGTTGTTGACACAAAGTGATGGTGTTGCTGTTGTTATTCTTCTTGTGGAGCGTTGCTATTGGCATTATATTGTGGCGCATGGTGAAAAAACACGTGTGTGCGTGTGTGTGTGTGTGTGTGAGTGTGTACGCGTTCATGATTGGGGGCAAGTTTCACACTGCAATGGCATCACCTCACAGGCACCTCCTAATGGCACTGTCAACTCGGAACGGTCGATCAGACCAACTGAAGCTTCCTGCGTTGACAGTAATTGTTATTAATTTAGATAAGGTGAATGTATTGCCGTTAACTAATAATACTACATTAGAAAGTAGGCTATGTAACTTAATGCATTTTGGGGGGGGGGGGGGGGGGGGGGTGTATAATTCTGTACGTGCATACACACATACATATCTATTTACATATTTACGCGATTATAACTTAATGTACTTATGCTGGTTTGTTTGTTTGTTTGTATGTGTGCTAATTGATGGCTTCTAACGGTATATGTATTGTAATTTTATATCCCCTGTTGGAAATGGAATTACTTTAAAAACAATTTCAAAAGTACTTTTTTACCAACTACAAGTGGTAGAAATTATTTATTTTTTCCTGCAAGCAACTAACTTTACTAACATGGCGATGTCCTAGGTCCATTATGTAACTTCGTGTTTGATTTCAACTTCTTTTAAATATGTATGTTTGACAGAAAGAACATCAAAATTCATCACTATTTGAAATTCCGTTTTTTTTTTTACTTTTTTAGAACTAATCTAATCCACCAACTTCTTTCAAACCTATCCGTTTCCAATTATATTAAAATATGCAGTCTACTTTACAGTAACTAAAGGGATTTTCAATAGGAACGCACAAAAGTTTTTTTTTTTAAATAAAACGAAAACGGTTTGGGATATGAATTAAATTCTTTATTCCTGTGAAAGTTCATTCGATGCCATTATGTATGGAACTCGATTTCTTTTGCATCGGCACCACGGGCACGCTTGCAGAAGTCCAGACGCTGAACCCAATTTTCGACGGGTTTCAAGCATAAATCGGCCGATACTGCGGCAATTTCACGTTCGATATTCGTACGAAGTTCATCAATCGTCGCTGGTTTGTTGGCATAGACCATAGACTTGACGTAGCCCCACAGGAAATAGTCTAACGGCGTCAAATCGCACGACCGAGGCGGCCAATTGACTGGGCCATTTCGTGAGATAAAACGTTCGCCAAACTTGGTTTTCAATAAATCGATTGTGACATTCGCTGTGTGGCTTGTGGCGCCGTCCTGTTGGAACCACATATTGTCCAAGTCCATAGCTATTCCCATTCACAGTAACGTGCCGGTATTGATTATCACGGAAGAAGTACGGCCAAATGACGCCGCCGGCCCATAAACCGCACCAAACCGTAATTTTTTCGTGATGCAATGTTGACTCATGGATTACGTGTGGATTGCTGCCTGTCGAGTAACGCATATTTTGCTTATTGACGAAGACATTCAGCCAGAAATGACGACGACCATAAATTGGACGTAGCGCTCTTAAAGTTGAGGCCATTGACTCCGAATTTCGGTAGTAAATTTTAATAATTTCGACTCGTTGTTGGATCGTATATCTTTCCATGATGAAATGGCAAACCTTACTGAAGAGAAATGTCAAACGAGCGGGGAAAAATATGGCGTCGTTTGCTGTCACTATCGGCCTACTTTTGTGCGTCCATATTGCAAGGCCGTATATAAAATTTTTAATTGCCGTTTAAACAAAAATGCATTTCAATTCAATATACAAATTTAAAAAAAAACTTACACCACCATTTCGAGCGTGATTAGTCGAAAATATTTTGAGTGTCGATTTCTTATTTAATTACACTGCTTTCAGGTTATGAGGAAAAAAATTCAAATATTTTAGGTATAGTAGGAGAGGTTAGTTTACATCTCCTGAAATGCTATGTATATTTTTTGTATGGGTAGACGAGATGACGGTAATTTTGTGTGTGGTTTTTAAGTGAAACTTCTACACGGTACATCGCAAATGGATAGTAAAACTTTTAAAGTTGGGTTTCTTTACATAACTGTGATAAATACAAGGAAATAGACTTAGCATTTTTTCCGATTGTTTTGGTTTTTTAAATATCAATTTCATGGAAGAGTACTTACCACACGTACACGAATTATAAAGGTTGTTTTTTAGATAAGTGGTTGTCAAGAACAAACAAAACGCATATAATTTAATGTTATGGCCAAGAATTAGGTTTAAAATAAAAACGATTTCGGGCAAGTAACCGCCGCCGGTTCAAATAAATTCCAGCCGAGTGGCACACTTATGGACTACTCGGCGTGCCGAATATTCTCTTCGAAAGCGTCAGTCGACTCGGGTTTATCTGCGAACACAAGCGACTTTATATAACCTCCAAAAAATAGTCTAGCGGTGTTAAATCGCACGGTCTTGGAGGCCACGCCAAAGGCCCACGAAGCGGGATAATGCGCACACAAAAAGTTTCCTGCAATAAATTTGTTGTTTCGTTGGTTGTACGTTGGCATGTAGCGCCGTCTTGTTGGAACCAAAGGTCGTCCACATCAACGTCCTCCAATTCAGGTACGAAAACGTCATTAACCATGGCCCTATTGCGTTCCCTTTTGTATGTAACAATCTGGATGGCTTGATTTTTGAAGAAATATGGACCAATGATTCCCTCTGCCCGTAGATCACAACAAACAGTAACTTTGTGAAGATGTAACGGCGTCTCAACATTGGCTTGTGGATTATCAAAACTCCAAATGCGACAATCTTCTATATTAATGTGACCATTCAACTAAAAGTGAGCTTCATCGCAAAACAAATTTTTCTTGTGAAATTCGGGCTCGGTGGCGATTTCGTTTTGGGCCCATTCACCGAACGGACGGCGTGTTTGATGGTCGTTCGTCTTTTAATTCCTGCACGAGTTGGATTTTGTAAGCCCGCAAACCAAGATCCCTCTGCAAAATCTTCCGTAAAGTGGATGGGCACTGCTGCATTTGTTGCGCGCGAGACGGCGGATAGACTCATTCGGGTCTTAATCGAAACTCTGCTTTACAGCAGCAGTAGCGTCTTTGGAGCGCACTGTACGGCATCTCTGAGGATGCGCATTATCCACTAGAGTAAATGTGGTGCGAAATCGATCCATTGTTGCTCGAATTACCAACTCTGCTGGGCGGTTATGTCGACCGAATATTGGACCCAGCGATACGGCGCGCGAATCGAACCATTATTTTGGTAACCAATTTGCACGATGTGCAAATGTTGTTCCGAAGTAAGTTTGTTCATTATGAAATGGCAAACCAAACTGAGTATACATCAAGTGACAAAGTCTCAAAAATACTAACTCCGGAGAAAATATTGCCTCATTGAAAACCAAACGTCTAGAAAAATATCCTATGTATCAAATAAAAAAGTCTGATTTTCGAAGAATGGTATCGTTGAGTCCGACTAGCTACGAAGGAATACATTCAGAGTATGTGGTACGTTCGTACATCAATTGAAATGCGGATTACGATAGAGTCAGTGATAGCCCCGAATGAAAAATTCTTCCCCATTGTCTCTGTTTTTTTATTCGTTTTTTACTCGATGCTTATCATAAATTATACAATTTTCTACTACAATTTTAATTAATAACGAATTTTATTTAATAAGCTTTTGGATTTGCCAATCATTGTAGAGGTCGCGATTAAAATTAATTTCAGGGTCTTATTAGGCAAAGAGGTGCTTTTTCTAAAAAGATTGGTTTACCAAGACTTGAAAGAAATAGAAAAACTGCACTGTAGATCGCTGGAATTAAATGCATTTGCATAGAACAAATAAATAAAAAACGTCGCTGATTAAGTATGAAAATCTACCGCTTAAAACTAATGAACGGTTTTAACCAAATCAGGATAGTAGACCCATGACAACAACAAAGGCTATGTTCTAGGTGGCGCATGGCAAAGCATTCAGAGAATCTGTCTCTATAATTCTATTTTGATGCAAAGGACATACTGCTGTATTAGAAACGTAAGTATTTATATTAGGGGTGCAGCGAGAAACACTTTCGAAAAATGGTTCGATTTGGTTTAAATCAAGTAAGCTTTGTAGATGTAAAATGGAGTATTGCGATTTATTCTTTAATTTCTTAACTTCATGATAAAAAAATGACTATAATGAAAAACTTAAAAAAAAATTTCCCCAAATTCTAAAAATATAATACTTTTAAAATAGAAATGCAATTGATTTCCAATTACTTTTTAAATTTGTAAATTTTTTCAGACTGCTCGCTTTTTTTCCGACAGGGTATCGTTAAAAGGTTTACATATGAATATCATCAGCGCTATTATTCGATCGGTTATAGATAGTGATGGGATTGTTGCTGTTATCACCATTAATGGCATTGGTTATTATGGTTTTTGTTGTTGTTGCTTTTGATTGTGCATTTGCTGGCTTTTGTATCGCACGTGCCACAATCAGTAACGAGTAATGATTGATTTGCGTGCTTCAAATGCGTTTTCGAAATTAGGTTCCTGACAGTTTAACTACAAAGTAAATACACTCAGAAAAAAACAAAATCACATTCTTTAGCGCTAGAAAAATTTTGTATTCAACAATGTTGAGTAAATTGACAGAAAGTTTTGTTTAACTTATCTTAAGAAAATGAAAATTGCGAGAGACCAGAATTTTTAAGATAACGCCTGCTGTGAGCCTACGACAAGTTTAGTATTCGGGATCCACAGCGTGGAGGTTGCGGGACTATATTGGACCACATTTTTGCTTGTTTTTTACATTCTAAAACTTTTTATAATTTTTTTTTAATGAAATAATATCATACATATTTCTTCTTTTTTTATTGTAACTTCCACACCAATTAGTTCGTTTTCTGATTCCTCTTCATATTCAGCTTCGGAAAACAACTCTCATCTGAGTTAACTAGATTAGTCTCTTTGTGATTTGGAACTTCAAGTAAAGCTATGCTTTCTGGAGACAATTTGAGGCGCTTTCAGTTGTAATATTTTTTGCTTATATTCTTGGTTGCAATTGAAAGATCTGTTGAATTCAACTGAAAAGTTTAATCATTTTTCTAAAAGCCATCCGCCATATTGGATTCGCCATTTTGAATTTTCAAAATCTGGTTCCAGATTCGTAATCAAGTTGCCCAAAAATTCCCCTATGTATAGTCTCGTACAAATGTAAAAATATTTTTTTTTTTTAATTATCCGCCATATTGGATGCGGGGTGCGAAATTTGGGGGTCGTAGAAGAACCCGAAGTTTTGTCGTTCTCGACTAGCGATGTCAATGTTAATTAAGGAGTACATAAATTATTGTTGGATATTTTAAGGGGACTGATTTGTTTCTTGTTTTATTGTGGAATATTTTAATCCTAAAAAGGTTTCCAAATTTGTTTATGGAGGTGTTTCTTGAAGTGAACGTTAAAACGACACTTTTTGTTGGGAGCTAATGGGTTACATTTTTCCACGTAAATATTTACTGTAAAATTTTGCTGTATGTGCTTTGACTAAACCTCGCTTGTCAGTCTTCTAATCAACTATTCGGCTAATTGATTAACAAAAGCTGTTTAAAAAAAAAATATTCAACTTCACCTAATCGCCTAATCCTTGCCTCTCGACTTTTTCGACTAACCACCAATAAACAAGTTTTCGACTAACCGTGCGTTTCGATTTTTCGACTAGTTATTTTCTTTCAATACAATTTTGGGTTTCACATGTGTTAGAATGCTTGTGCTTGTATGTAATAAAATTTTAAAGAGTTTATTGTGAGTAAATGTTACCGTTCGAATAATTTTGGTTAGTCGATTTTCAGACTACTAGATGGAATGCGATTAGTCGAAACAAACAAGTTACTAGTCAAATAGTCGAATAGTCAGATAGCCTTAACCCTAACAGATATTTTAACAAATAAAATACAAGTTCGTTTTCAGAAAATATCAACAAAAAATATAAATTTTTTTAACCAAATTCGTTGCCCTATTTTCATACTGCGATCGCCTGTAATATTATAAAAATGTGATTTTCTGAAAACTAATAAGACAAAACCACTTCTTTTTTTTTACGTAGGAAGGACGAAAACTTAGTAAGCTAGTGATAAAGCTTTTGATATTCTTTTTAAACTAGTTTTTTGTAAAACCAAATCTTTTTATCAGAGGATTATTTATTAAAATATATAAAAAAATCGATTTTGGACAATAACTCATCCTTTTTACATTAATGCCCATTTATAATATTAACAATATCTCTTATCAAATATTGGCATCAAAAACATACACTGGATATACAAAGCAGTGATGCGATCCATTCTGTTATTTGGACTCACCGCCACTGACGGTGCTATAGAAAGACTCAAATCCAGAAGGAGAATTGAAAGAGTGAAACGACTAGCTTCTATGCTTGGCACGAAAGCTTTGACTTACACTCGCACAAAGGCCCTGGAGCAAGTGAACTAAGCCTAACCCTGCTTCGGCCGTAATTCTAAATTAAGGAAGCTGCTGTCTTGTTTTAAGAGAATGTTTTTTTTTTCTAAGTGTATGACTAGCTACATTCATATGTATCGTATGTGCAACCTTTCAACTCACATTTATTAAACGGTAGATAACAGTAATCATACATTAACAACGATTTAATTGCTCACACCTTGTAGGCTTTTAGCGCTGATGGCATACATTAACTTTCTATTTTACCCAACCAACACTCTTTAGTTTGATACCAACCGGAGATGCGCCTGATATGAAATAACCTAACCTTCTCATACCTCCTACCTTAATTACACAGTGCTACAAAAAAGAATGAAGTCGAAATACCTGGGAAGTGATGTTATTTTCCTTGTAGGTCTTATCGAGTAGAACGAAAATCCAATTTTGGAATTTGTCAAACACCCCCAAAATCTCGACTTAATCTTAAAAAACCGATTTTTCGTGCTTTTGCGCACTTCTTAGCCCATATCTTAGCTAATTAACAACCGGTTTTCATTCTAAGAACGGTTTAAGAAAGAAAAAACTCAGACCTTTTGAAAGATACATATATAGACGTCTTAATAAAGCTGAAGAAATTTACTTGTTTTTGCACAACAAACTTAAATTTTGCTACCCTTTTTCTTCTTTTTTTGACTTTGGCGATATTTTCACACACCATTTTATCTACACACCAAATGAGTTTTGATTAGATTCAAAGAGTACGTTTAATACCGAGTTCAACGAATGTTACTTTTAAAAAATCGGCCAAAAAGTGACGAGTTATTTTACTTTTCATATGAATGAAATTTTCGCAAAAATTTACAACGAACTTAATCTACTAATAAATAATATTAAATGAAAATATATAGATCAAAAGTGCTTTTTTGACCATTTCTTCCTTAGGTCAGCATCGTCAGTTTCGCATTGTACTGACCAGCAATATTCTGCCATCATATTTATTTTGTTTTTTCCTTCGAAACGTTTTTCGATCGTAGCCATTTCTTGGTGGAAGTGTTCGCCTTGTTCACCACTGAACTGGCCCAGATTATGCGGGAAGAAGTTCAAATGCGAATGCAAGAAATGAATTTTTATCGACATGTTGCAACCCATTTCACCATAAGCAATTAAAAAATTCGTTTACAACCGTGATGTAGTCGTCGCTTCTGTTGTTCCCAAGGAAATTATCACATAGCGCTACAAAACTCTTCCATGCACGTTTCTCAACACAGCTTAACTTGTTCATAAAGGTAACGTCGCTCATAATTTTGCGAATTTGAGGTCTAATGAAAATACCTATATACACATATTATAAAAAAATAAAAAACAAGTAGGTATGAAAACAAATTAATAAATGCCGGCTTTTATTTTAGCTTCAGTTAATTTTGGGAAGACAGTTTTAAGATGAAGAAAAGCTTCGCAATTAACATCCAATTTCTTAACAAATTGTTTCATGTATCCCAGCTTTAAATGTAGTGGTGGTAAGATAACATCCTCAGATTTTACCAATGGGAGATTTAAAACGTTTTTCCTGCCTATCTGATGTGACTCTCGAGATGGCCATGCTTTGCGATCATAGCGCTTGGATGCCCGACTATCCCATTCACAAAGGTAGCAAGGATATTTTGTGTAGCCACCTTGCATGCCAAATAAAATTGTCAACACTTTTAAGTCAGCGATGACTTTCCATTTATGCGTGGCATAGTCGATCAACCGTAAAATTTTTTCCATCATTTCATACGTTTCTTTCTTGTTAACCCCATACGCGATTGGAACTGATGGTAAGAGATTTGTGTTGTGTAATAACACAGCTTTTAAACCTAAAGGTGACATTACAGACTTCATTAAGGGAACACGAATTTTTTTTTTTTTCTTTAGGGTACACACTATTACACTATCCATCAATGAAAAGTCGCCATTCATCTGCATTATAATTATAATTTAAAGCCGAAAATAATTTGGGTACATTTAATTATCAACGGTATTTTAAGATGTCGAGTAAGGTCTGCTCAACCTAAAAAGTATTTATTGCTATTATTATTTGATTTTCTTAGCTACCAAAGTGAGAAAGTTTTTTTTCTCCACGTGTAATCTAATTGCAAATTTGTTTTCAAATCTCATTCAATTCCAACACAAGGGGCGGAAATTGTTAATTTGAAATTATAGAAAAAAAAACGGACAATCAATTTGGGAACTATGACTTTATCAAAGGTTTGATAATATATATTTTATGATTGGCATTTTTATTTAGATACAAGAATGTGTACGCAAGTTCTTTTAGAGATGATGTTACCATTACCGCGAATACCAAAAATATTATTACCAAGCCTGTTTCCAAAGTTTTCAAAGGATGTATTTTCTTCTCTAGCCCAATATTGTATTTTAAATTTGATCAAATTAGAAACGAAGAATTATGTCTGGAACAATTTGATTCGATTCAAAAAATAGAAAAAATGATATTTGGTAAAAGCAATAGTCAAGTCAAAAAAATATATCCTTATTGTTTAAATATTTTCACATAGTTTTGTTCTTCAAATCAATCAAAAATAATTTGAACCAAAAAAGCCATGGACTGTTGAGTATGTAATACTTCAACTGCCCACCCCTGTATTTCAGTTGAGACTCTGAATTTGGTGTTGCAAAACGTAATTTATGTACCTAACAAAAAACCAAAACAAAAAAAAACAACAAATGAATTTTTTATTAACATGCAAATAAGGGCAACTTCTAATATAATCATATACTTTAGAACAAACGTGCTAATATATATTCATTAGATTTCAAATTTTACACAAGCTGATACACCCGCATACAAAATATCTGCATATCGTAGAAACTTTTGCTAGCAAAATAAATACGTAAATAAATTCAAATTATCAATAAGTCAATATGGCGCACATGGTGTCACGTGTCAACGCAATTATTTCGTTTGATGACATCAAATTTTTTTTTTTTGCGTTTGTTTTCAATGCTACTAGCCTCGGTGTCACATCGCATCGTATTGTTGTCATTATTGCCACAAGTTGCAATAGCTGTTGTGTTGTTGCTATTCCTACACGTATGCTAACTGGCACGCCGTTGAATGTGCGGACTTCACTAAAATTGTAAAATTGTGGTAAATCTACCACTTTTTTCGATATTTGATTTCTACCACATCTAACTACTTCCTTAAGCTTAAAGTCCGCCACATTTGACCATATCCACAATTTTGATTCATTTTAGAAATCGGATTATTTTGTCAATTCAAATTGTAACCCTGGGGTCTAGTGCCTTTGTTCACATAACGGTTGTTTGTAACAGTCTGGAGTAAGCGTCCGCCCGCGCAACGGATAACTCAACTAAATATTGAGATATCTCAACGAAGGTTGGCGCACATATTGACTTTGGACCAAGGTTAGGTGGTTATGAAAATGGGCGAAATCAGTACTAACCACGCCCACATAACGGTGTTTTGCGAAAATAAAAATTTGTGATATTTAAGTAACTATAAAACATAGTTTGCTCAAATTTGATAAAAATTATAAGGTTGAACAAAGAAAGGAAATGGGCGTGGCACTGCCACCTTTTGAGCAATCACGGTATATTTCCTACACTAATTTAACGAACTGTTCCAAATTTGGTACGTAATTAACATTTCAAGTTAAGCAGAATTTCAAAAAATTGTAAAAAACGGAACGGAACCTTGCCATTTTTTATATAATTGTAATTTAAACAAACCAAAAAATTCTAAATTTCAGTAACTAAAGAAGCAAATTATCTCTAATTTCAATAAGTACAGTATTGGGTGGAACCACTTCGAAGCTATTTTATCAAGAATTTTAAATTCTCTCTAAAACCTTTTTGAGCTTTGCAAGAATTTTAGAAGTTCCCTGATTCCACACAGCTAAGGTCTTTGAAGCTGCCGAAGAATTGGCCACCTAAAGTGGAAAATCATCGTTTGGATAGAGCAGGGCACGGGCACAGAAGGTGCAATATCGTTTCCTTCTCCTCTTCGTTTAGTGCGAAGTCGCGCGAGTGTATCGGCCTTACAGTTCCACTCTATGTCGCAATGGCTTGGAACATGAACCACTGTTAAGTGAAATGACTCAGTAATCTCGTTGAGTTGGAGTTTGTCGCCGTTTTTTTGCGTGACGTCATTGTAGCCAGGCTGTCCGGGAATGTTGAATATCGAATCACACTTGATCAGCTTTGTGGCCCTGTTAATTGTCAGCAGGTAATGGAGATTCCCAGGTATACAGTGTACAAATCTGCATTTGCCCCACCCTCGAGCTTTGAGCCATCTATGTAGACATGGATATATTCGCCCTTTCCTACAGCACCACGTTTCCACTCTTCCCTTGAGAGTAGGAGGGTCGTGAATGCTGTAGTGGAAGTAGAAGTCGGTAATGCTTAGTCCGCATACCTAGGAAAATTGATATTACAATATAATCGGCATATGCAATTATTTACCCTCCCATACTTTCAAGTTCTTGGAGGAGGATGTCTACTGGTATTTTCCATAGAAGCGGTGTGATTACTACCCTCTGGGACGTATCTCTAACCGAGAACCTTTTTATGGTCGATTGACCTAATCCTGCGCTTATTTTACGACCGAATAGCATTCGATCGATAACCGAGGTTAGTGAGAATTTAGCTTCCCACTAATTTCACCAGTGATGAGATTATCGCTGCAGGGGATCTTTTATGAGATGTCTAGGAACGCAGTGATGGTGTATTCTTTGTAATGTAGTGTTCTCTCAATTGTGTTTACCATTAATTTTAAAATAATACAAAGATAATTTTGTACAAGAGCCTTTGATTTCTCGAGATTCGCTAATTTTACACTACATATCCTAACCCATTATGTATACAGTGAGCCGAGCAGCCAAATCCATCAAGTTTTAGAGTTTTATACTTCTCGATACTGCCCGAGAACGAATTTCTCGTGAGGCCCACGAAATTCTCGATACTACAGTATTGTACGCATTGTGTACCCGAGATTGTAACGAGAACTTGGTTTATCGAGTATCGAAAAACTCGAGAATGTAGAAGCAGGAATCAAAAGCTCTTTTTTTTTAGCCATTGCGAAACTCCGACGAAGCTCATTTCTGGTTCAATGGATACGTGAAGAAGCAAAACTGCCATTTTTGGAGTGAAGAGCAGCCAGAAGCATTGCAAGAGCTACCAATGCATCCAGCGAAAGTCACTGATTTGGTGTGGGATATGGGCTGGCGGTTTCATTGAGTCATATCTCCTCAAAGATGATGCGAATCGCAACGTACGATGATAACAAAGTTTCTTTTTTGACCAAAATGGAAGAGCTTGACTTGCATGACATGTGGTTTCAACAAGACGGTGCCACATTGACCTGTTGGCCTATTGAGAGGCGAGTTCCGTGAACAGTTTATTTCACGTTTGGGGTCTGTCTGCTCTGGACTATTTTTTGTAGGGCTATGTTAAGGCTCATATCTATAGCCAAAGATGACTAGATACGAAACTCTTTGCTTCGTGAGAGCGCTGTCAAAATGCGCGTTTTTTATAACATTTTCCAATGGTGCCACTATGGAAAAAATCAAATTTGGGAATTTTAAACGGATTTGCAGGAGATTTTGCAGCTTCTTCACTACCTTTGCAATTTAATCAAGAGGAAAGCATAAAAAAAATAAAACTAAGTATTAGGAATGAAAAGGTTTTTGTTTTCAAATTCGGAAAATATTAAATGAGCAGGACATTATAAAAATTTCAAAGAAATTTCTCAGTTTTCCAGAACTTAACAACAACAATATAAAAGTTTATATGTTTGGTTATATAATACAGCGTATATGAAAATTTAGAAGCATTTAAAAATCAATATATACCAAGTTATTAACCTTTTACACGGCATCAAAGAATTGTTTATCTAAAATATATCTATTAGCTGAATAATCAAACTCAATTAACCTTGTTTAAGTTCATTTTTTGATATTTTTTTTTTTCAATGAGATTTTATAAAAAAAAGTATGGTTGCATTTCTGCAACAAAGTCAAGGAACGTATACTTTTATTGGTATTTTTTAGTGTATGTGGAAATTTTTGAAACAGTTATTGCGCTTATTGTAACAAAGACCTTCTCAGCATTTTTCGCAAATAGTTTGGGTGAAACCTTTGCATTTTGGAACCTTACACTTCATTCTATTGTCAGCCCAGTTCGGCCAATGTTTAAAGTCATCTTGGCGAACCGCTTGGGGGGGGATATGCTGAGTCGGACCGCGCTTCTTTTGTGCCTCAATTTCATTTTGTATTACGTTGCTTCGCTTAGTAGCTCGTGGTTCAACTGTTTTCATTCTGCACAAGATCTTAGCTACTGCTCAAACGGTACTTTGGCAAAAGCATCGTTTAAAAGTTTCAATATCGGTCTTATTCTAAATAACCTATCATGATCTTTATGATCGAAAGGCAAGTTCTTAGTATTATCATTAAAATGTATGACCTGCCGAATCTTTTCAAACTTTTTCAAAGGCATGACGTTTTGTATGCATGATATGCCTGTTTGCTGTGACCAATACATTGCAACATTCGGTACTTTAATTATTGGCATATAGTAAATAATACCCACAAAATGTTTGATATCCTGTGTTGTAAATACTCAACTGCAATAAGGATCCTTTTGCATCATGTACGTGTTGGTTTCATTTTTAATGAGCTCAAAAATTTCTGTTGAGAATAAAAAATTAAAAACTGGAAAGGTGTGGAAAGTTGAAGCAATTCATCCGGTAGAATCGCTTCATCCATGAAGTTTTGTTGCTCCTTATTTAGCACAAGATCCTTTTTTTTCCAAGTAAGGACTTTTTTGGACTTTGGCCTAGATAACAAATTATTTTCACTTGGGAATTCGACGTTGTCTGACATTTCAGTAATATTGTCATCTGAAGATATTGAGGGCAATCTACCGCTGTCTTCATAAGAAGGATCTCTTTCATAATCATCACTAGAAAAGTCCATACCATCTTCACTCTCCCATTCCATCAAAATATTTTCTATTTCAATGTCTGGTAAAACTTTTGATGCCATAATCGTTGCTTTGGCCAAATCAATTATACCGAAAAATATGTGTCTCAACGTTCGTTGTTGCAGATCTGCAACCAACATCAAATTAACAAAATTCGTTATTTAACAGGGTTTTTTTATTAAAGTACTAAGATAAAATAAAAATAAACATACTTACCCAATATAATAAGTTTAATTGGAAGAGATTTACGATGTTTTTAAAAGTTTTATCACTAATTCACTGACACTAAAATTAACACCATCCACTTCTGCAAACATAGCACAGTTTTTTTACCTTGCAGGTAAGCAACTCAGCAGCAATATTACATTTAAGTTTAATCCTTTGAATAAAAGGGCATTTTTATGTTGGTTGCAGATCTGCAACCGTACCGTGTAAAGGATTAAGCAAAAATAAAACAATAATTGTACATATGTGAAATTAATTACTAAGTTCCTTACTAACGTTCAAAAATCAAACGTACGCCCGTTTTAGTATTTCAATATTCAAATGTCACAATTTTTTAGCAAAAGAACATTCACTCCATTTATCTATCTAACTGGAAAACGCGCTGCTTTTGCTAATTGACCCGTGTATTTTCCTTCTGGCAGCCCGCCTTTTTGTCCATCAGCTGATAATAGGGGGGCTGCAGTGGCAATTCTGCCGTCATCAACTATAAGTTCAGTTCCCCTATTTTGTGAGCAATTGAAAAAATTTTGGTATCTAATTATCTTTGCTATAGCGACAAGCCTGTTTCGATAGACGCACTGGAAGCTAACACTGAGGTTGCATGAAATAACATTAAAATATGTCGAACGTACTGTCAAGTCAAATAAAGGTTTAATGCCTTTTTCTGAATTTTATGTGAGTTTTATTTTTTAATTAAAAATTTCAGATATCCCTTTACAATTAACCCGTTATTATAAAAGTCGTCATAAACCTAAACATTTAGCATATATGCAAATTCGCTACAATTTTTCGTACTAATTTACCCCCAAAATAATTTTTGCTAACCGAACACTGACACCATTACTGCCGATTTCCGTTTTTTCCTTTGAATCAAAGTGTTCGGCCTTCGCTTTGGCAATTCTGCACAACTGTTTGCAGAGCGTATTTTGTTTTTTTTTTTTGGAATTGTTGTAACTGCTGTGATCGTTGTTGTTTTCTCATCTATTTCGCCAACGGTATATTGGCTGTTAGTAACATGTGCGACGAGAAATTGAAAAAGTTAAACGACAATCGAACAAAAAACCGACCACTTCTGGACACCCCCCTTAACCCCTTAACGTCCGTGCCGCTCCAGCCGGCCACCGAGCAATGAATGATGCAATGGCCTGTAGGTCTGTTGACATGGTCGGCCTGGTGGTCGGTCGCTCTGCTAAACTGGTGGTACGTCCGTTGGCCTTTCGATTGTTGGTGGTCCGCGCAACACATTTGCCTGTTGTGTGTGTGTGTGTGTTTGTAGCATTTGCTATGATTGCCAATTGAAATGACTTGAATGACAGCAACAACTGGCCACCAGTCAAAGAGTGAACAAGTGACCGAGTGCCCATTCAGTTGATTTGATATGTTTTAGAGAGGAGACAAAGCAAACAAAAATTTAAAAAAGAAAAAATCTAACAAAACAAAAACAAGCAAGAGTAAGCAAATACAAGTGCCAGTAAAAAATTGTCAAATGAAAAAAGGTGAAAAAATCTCCGAAAAATATTGACAACATCAACGCCACGTATCGGCGTGCAAATATTCGAACCTTGATGGTTTTCGTGATTTTTTCCAATTTTTAGAATTTTTCGGCAGCTAGAACTGCATTTAACGGCAGCCAAAAAGGCAAACCCGTAATTGGCTAAAAATTCTATTTGAATTTTTTTTCATAACGCTTGATTGTTTACGACAAAAGAAAAAAGAACACAAATAGAAAATGCGAAAACACATATACATACAAACATAGATATTAACATACAAAAAAAAAATTAATGTGAGTCTGAAAGGCAAGAATCTATAGCTATTCCATACCTTTAACAATTTTAGCTCAGAAAGTTATAATCCATATTCAGAGTTACTATTTCAAATTCAGAAAATTAAAATTCACGCTCAGATAACTATAATTTAAATTTACAATATCCACTTTAAATTCAGCAAATGACAATACAAATTCAGAAAATTGCAATTCTAGTTCATAATTTTAATTTTAAATTCAAAAAGCCCCAATTAAAATTCAGAAAGTTCAAATACTAATTAAAAATTTCTGTTTTAAATTAAAAAATTATAACATAAATTCCGAAAGTTACAATTCAATTTCAGAATTTCCATTTCAAAATTTAACAAAATTAGAAAGTTACAATTTAAAGTTAATTTAATAAATTTCAGATAATTTCACTTTCACTGTACGATTTTTAAAATTTTTAAATTTGAATTTTTTTTAAGTTTTTAAATTTTTCTCATTATTATTTGTACATAGTAGCTAATTTTGAAATTATTTGAACTTAAATTGTAAATTTCTGAATTCGTATCGAAAATTGCTGACTTTGAATTGCAGCTTTCTGAATTTGAATTGTAATTTTATGAATTTGAAGTGAAAGTTCTGAATTTGAAACGGAAACTTTAAGCTTGAATTGTAACTTTCTGAATTCGAATTGGAGCGTACTGAATTAAAAATTAAATTTTTGATTTTGAATTATAACTTTATAAACTTAAATTGGAAATTGTGAATTTGAATTGTAATTGTCTAAAATTGGAATTAAAATTCTAAATTTTAAATGGAAATTCTGAACATGAACAGTAACTTTCTGAATTTAAATTGTAGTTTTCCGAACTAAAACTGAAGATGAGGTAGAAGATTTTTTTAGGTGCTTTGCTTCAAATCAACGACAATAATTAAGTGAAAAATTTATTTATATTTTTTCAATAGTCAAAGTAGCACACTCAAATTTTTTAGGCAACTTTGAGACAAGTTTATTTGTATTTTATAGAAAAGTAGTGAAATACCCAGTGAGTTTTTACGATAACCGCCTCATCAGCGTTTTAAATTATCCTTGCTTTCTTTCAAAGATTAGCAGCGTCTTGCAAATGACGGCTTCTCAGCAAGCAGGCACTTTTTTTCCACGATCGCAAATGTTACTGGGAAATGAATCTAGTACCGAGGGTTGCTATTAATTTTATTTAAAATTAATAATCTGTAATGGCTCCATTCTTTTTCAAAATATTCTTCATGAAGATCGGGTGTTTTGAACCAAATTGCGAAACACGTTTTCCTCTCCGATTGAGGTACCACCAAAACATTTGATTTTAACGCGGTGACCGGTTAGGCATCGAAAAACCTGGACCTCCCATTTCCCATTTGACCTGCGGGAATATAACGAAATCACTGGGTTCTAACTCAGGACTATGCGGCGAATGATCCATCCATTTTATACAAATTCAATGCTCAAAACCGTTTTTCTTTCAGCTGGTGAGTGACAGCTTGCATTGTCGTGGTGGAGAATGATTCGTCTTCCGCGTTTGGTTTCCCTTATATTTCCGGAGACTTCTTGCAAACTAGTGCCAGGCTAGCCATCCTAATTAGCCGTTCTGTGTCGCGAAATGTCTAGTTATACCGAAAAATAGTCATCTTTTCCCGTTCGAAGTGCTTCGTGCCGGAACAATTTTTATTGTATTTCGCTCATCTTGAAAGACTCCTATAGTCGATGTTTCCTTAGTTTGGGGTCCATATATGTTGAACAAATTCGTTGAGCTTTTAAAAAGGTTGCGGATAACTCAAGTCTGTATTATTCAAGACATGGATTCTTATTGAACTTATAAGCTCTCTCAATTATACATGCGTCCACGACTCGTTGCTTAGCTCGAGCTGATAGACATCTATTGAAGCACTGCGGTGGAATTTCTTGAAAATCTTTTGCAGCAATCGACACGTGGTATTTTCCAGCAATTGTCAACTGATGTGGTATCCCATACAAATTTTTTACTAATGCCCAAACATGCCATGACGCCCCTCAGAAAATTCGTTCAGTAGCCAAAAGTCGAAGCGGGCCATCATAGAAAATGTCAACGATTTCATTAAATTGTTTAGCCAAGATGAATGTTTGAAATATCTGGAAACAACACAACTATCAATCGCTCGGGAAAACGTTCTCAGTACGTTTATATGTAATTAAAAAAATTTAAAACTTGTCGATGACACAGACAGATTTGACGGATTCCCAACACTGTTGTCATGTCTCAATACTAAAATATACACCAACCCACGTATTAAACTATTGTTTTTGTAGAACCAATAATGAACTCTGACAAGAACGGAATGACTCAGGTAATTTTGTGGTAATTTGTACATTTCCCACCAAAGTCCAAGTGAGGAGTCAATCCCTAAACTCATATCTGTTTAGGATATACTTTCATTCTGTTATAAAGTTATCACCAGACCCTCGGCAAACAACTGTAATTTTTCAATTTGTTGTGGAAAAACTGCTCACAAAAGTCATCAGCAATTCAACGTATGTGCACGTCTCTCTTTCTCCTTCACTTTCTCCCTCTCTTTTTCTCTACATAGTCGCCATCTGTCAGTGGAGAGTTGCGAGAGTGTCCCACAAATCGGAGTCAAAACCTAGTTTTAAAAAAATTAATATTAAAATTTTTATACAAAATTGAAATTGCTTAACAAAAAATAGAAATCAAACTACCACATACATACATACATACTATAACTAGGTACATATTAAATTAATAAAGCTCCCCGCAAATAGTTGAAAATGTCAGTTTTATGCTTATTAATTTAATAAGTTTCAAAACTGAAGGCAACTTTTCCTCCTTATTTTATTGATGGGGTAAGAGAGATAGCTAGTTCCTATTACATATGTACATTGCCGCTAATTCAGCGCACAAAGTGTTACCATATGTATGAATTGAATTGGGGGAGCATTATAATTAAATTAAATTCCATTTAAATTTAAATATATATTTTTCTTTCTGATCTTCGGTTTTTTCGGCAGGGTTGACAGTTGATTTGAAGGGAAGTAACAAATTTTTACTGTATAAGTTTTTACTCGTAACAATTTGCCAGTAAGAAAAACAGCTGATTAAATGTATTCAGTTGATCACAAATAGAAAATACAAAACAAACAAAAATATTAACTCCTTTCATTATTCTTAAACATCTAACTTTCGCGCGCCCCTATAAACCTTAAACATTAGTAGATTCGACTAACAGTTTTAGAACGTTTTATTTATATGTCTTAATATAACATTATGTTTATCGAGCATATATGTATGTGCATCCGCTGTTGTCCTATTAAATAAAACAACTAATTGAAATTTTAATACAATTCATTGTTATTTAGGGAGATCATAAAAGACAACATACATATTTATCAGGATAAAAAGAACACAACAAAAAAAAATGTTTCCTTTTTCATTAACTTATTTGAATAATAATACAACAAGTATTTATAGCAAATGTAAAAAACTATTTTTTTTGAAACTCATTTTATGCAAAAATCAACTTTATATTTACCGATTATTGTACCTAGTGTTAAATTTCGCACGTAATGACTTTTTTTTATAGAAACGAAGGTCAACGAAGTTTAGATTAATTTAGGGTTAAAAAAGGTGAAAATTAAAAAAAGAGAGTAAATATTTAAATGTCGGTGGTAGATTTTCCAGGCCTTAAGCCACTCCAATCCGTTCGCCCACGGCGCGCTTCAGTAATTCACACCATACGCTCGATAAAACCTTATACGTAATGTTTTTGTATGAATTGGGCAGAGTAAACTTAAATGCCAAACGGCGGACATGCATTCGTCCGATCATATTCAGCAAATAAGCTTACCACTCTTTTGTAGCTCGGCTCGGCTGCGTTAT
This sequence comes from Anomoia purmunda, assembly GCA_951828415.1. NCBI lineage: Eukaryota > Metazoa > Arthropoda > Insecta > Diptera > Tephritidae > Anomoia > Anomoia purmunda. Next base: position 26,428,074 of record OX639993.1, read on the forward strand.
TGCTATTCGAACTTCTTCGAAGTCTGTAGTAGGATTCACTAACTTTAAACGATCCGACGATCGCAATTTTTCCCGACAACATATGTCGTTTGCACTAACGATTGTGTGATTCACTAACTTATTCTTAACGGCACTTAACAGCTGTGTAGTTGTATTTAAGTATTCAAAGTGATAAAGAGTGGCATCTCTGTCAAACTAAATGTCAAAATAAGCGAAAAATACAAAGAGGAATAGAGAAGAATTAAACAAGTGCGTGCTGCCAAATATAAATTTAAGCGTTTTTATTATATTTCGTTAAAGTGAAATAATATACTAGTCTATTCCAAACTTAAAACATTTATGATTCGTTTTACATATTGCAATGTTCCATTGATGAATGCCGGCTTACGGATGACTCAATGGATATTCCCCATTGCTCACCCACTGGTCGTTGATAGCAACCAGTTGTCAAGCTGGGAAATTAGGTATGCAGCCAAGTCTGGAGTTAACCGATACAGCTTCTGAAATTCTGTTGCATTCAAATGCAAGGGATTGTCCACATCCCGGAGTAAACGTCGATCCACTATTGGAGCGCTTAATTCTTCGTCACCTCGTTATAAGTCATATGTCAAATATTCAAACGACATTATTTAGTGTTCCTTTTTTAATTACAAGAAAACAAATCACTGAATTTTAAATTTTTCTTTTATTTAAGTTGAAATCACTAATTTCACCTTTCTCGATTGAGTTAACAACATCAAATTTGTTGTCGTTTATTTTTCGGTAATCGACTAGTTAACAACAACAGCTGATTCGGCGAATCCGGAAATCGTTAAAAATTGTTACTGAATAGCAGCATCGTTAAAGTTTTCGTTAAGATGAATTAACCATGCGAATATCGTTAAAATAAGTTAGTGAATTGCATTACTGGTGACGGGACGTTAATGCCGTCATTAGCGGTTTGGGGTTAGGGATATTCATCTGCGCCAGCGACGCTTTCGCTGTCACCATTTAGCAAAGAAGAGGAATATTCCCTGCACAACTTGGTTGCCATTTTTGTTCATACAGAAATTTTCGCCGGTCTTAAAGCCGTTCGTAAGTCGCCGCATTGAATCAGCGATGGTTAAATCCACAGAGGATGAGTTTGGCGATTGCTGGATCGTCAATAGGAACCGAATGGTGTAATAACTCAATCAACTTGCAATAAATAATCTCAAATGCTTGTTGGATTTGTAATTCTTTTATTGGTTAATTGATTATGTTATGATATTGGATGATAAAAGGAAATTTCTAAAATTGCCATTTGTTTTGGTTTAAAACTTCTAAATTTACTCTTTGTGATTAATTGCAGCGTCTAAAATTAACAAGAGGCTTTAAAGATTCTTATTAAAAGGCAAGGACCTTCAGTAGCTAAATTTTTTATATGATTATTAAAGTTGTACAATTTTCCACCTTAAATGTTCGCAATTTCACAAAACTGATAATCGGGCCAACTCCGGCGGCCACATGCCTGAAATTATATTCAAACACTACTGGCATAAATATCGTCGCAATGAAGTTAATTTTCAATTTGAAATTATGCACAGCACTAAAAAGGTCATCGCTTATTTCATGGTTGGGAGTTGGAATATTTACCGCGAGCAAAATGCACACACACACACACACACACACACATACATACATATGACCTTGCCTCTTTGTTTGAAGCATAATAAAAAAGTTAGCAGTTTGCCTTTTTCCATGCAAAATTATTAAAAATAAATATTTTCCTTCTTTAAAAAAAAAAAATGGCTAAAAATTAAATTGCACGCAATGAAGCATTAATTCGTCATTAAAACAAAATATTTGCTTTCAGATTTTTTTTTTAATATCGTAGTTAAAATTCATTTATTTTTTGCGCTACATAAAATCGAATATGGCTTATGGCAAGGTACTATGTAATTGGAAATCACGTAAAAAAAACCTGCACACATTTTTTGACACTTTTTAAATTGCATTTTGTGTGTAGATTTTTTATAGCGTGATATTAAATAATCGAACTGTGCAATTTCAAACATTTTTAACATAATTACAAAAATATAGACAGTACAGTAAATTGGTTTGTATAGTGAAATGCATACTAACTAACTTGCCTTTTGCTAAGTGTAGAATAATGCAAAATTTACTCTGTTGTGAGTGTAAATGGCAATTCAAAGATAAGTACTGCATTTAGGTACACAAGCGCATTCCTTAAAAAAAAAAATCAATTCAATTAATGCAAGAGGTTCCTAAATAAAAGCTGCAATTTTTTTGTTTTGAAAATTTTCAATAAAATGTGCTTATTTATATTTGATAACGCTTATTGAAATGCTTCCTATAGTTTAAGGAGTTTTTTTTTTTTTTTTTGAATATGCCAGTTTCACAAAGAATGCTTCCATTGAATTATTAAAACAGCTTATTTTAATACACAAAAGGGCCTAGCAATGTTTATTATAATGAATAGGTTCCACCAGCTCTCAAGCAAAATCACAAGAAATATTTTTCATTATATCTGATGATTAGCAAAGCAGTTTGTCGTTATTGTAAATTTTCCTGAAAATGTAAATATACGAAAAAAATCATGTTTGGATATTGATATTGACCGATCTAACGAAGCAAGGCTTCTTTCCTACAGAGACTACCGATATCTCAATTCCAGTGAGCTTTTCTCTGACTTAGGCAGTATTGACTGGAGTGCTTGCTGGCTCTATGAATCTGTTGGTATTTTGAAATCTGCTTTTGACAAATATGTGCCTGTTCGTGTCGTTCCGGAAAGATGTTCTTCTTGTCCGTGGTACAATAGAAGGGTCCAAGTAGCTATTAAGCATCGGAATATACTCCACTCTAGATGGAAAAAAAGCCTACCTTGGAATACTGGGAAGCTTTCAACACTGCTAGAAATAGAGCGACACGTATTATCAGATATGAAAAACAGGCTTATTTCGGTGTAATGCAATATTTATAATCTAAAGGTACGAAGGAAGGAGGACGTGCGTTGTACCTTACCTCCGGACTTGGTTAATGATGCTTTCCTTGAAAATTGTACGTCAAGTGCAGAGTTAAAGTCTTTTGTTCCGTGTAGTGATTTATGTTTTAACGGCATACCGTTTGAGTTCTCCACAGTGACAGAATATGATGTGGGAAGATGTGTTCTTAGGATACGTTCAAACGCTGAAGGAGAAGATGGACTCCCAATAAAGTTTATAAAGGTTGTGTTGCCGCATATTCTTGGAACTCTTACTCACATCATAAATCATGGTGTAACTACGTCTTCCAGTGACATCCAGTTTTACGTATCTGGACCTGATAGTCAAGCCGACTGTCTTTGTGCTAATGTCAATGGGGCGCTATCCACAATCTCCGGATAGGCGAGTGAAAATGGTCTTTATTTAAATTGTACTAAATCTTGTGTGTTACCAATATATAACAAAAAAAACCAAAGACTTCAATTTCGTACCTCCGCTTTACATTGAGAATGAGCCTATAAAGGTAGTTCGCAAAATAACAAATTTAGGTTTTGTCATAAACTCTAGTCTCACTTGTACTGATCATGTAAACAAAGTAGTAAGCAAGGTATATGTCACACTGAGGAATCTACGGCAATCTGGATTCTATACCCCCTTGCAGACGAGACGTCGTCTTGCTATACAGCTCTGCGCGTCAGATTGGAACATTGTTTAATAATGTGACGCGCTATGTTTACGGCTTATCAAGGTTTGAACATATTTCTCCATGGAACCACCGACTTTTAGGCTGTGAGATCTCGGAGTATCACAAGGCCAATAATTGTATATTTTTATATAAGCTTATCACTTGGAAATCTCCTAGCTATCTCTATGATACGTTCTGTTTTACCAAATCTGCCCACATATTAGATCTTATAGTCCCTCAGTTTACCGCAATGGTCTAAGCAAGGCTGTTCTTCGTTAACGCTATCCGCATTTGGAACTCTATCCCTGCCAATATTAGAAAACAGATAAACAAAAGCAATTTTAGGGAATCTATCTATAATTACTTCAGTACTTAGCCTTTAACTGATATTCTATCTTCCATTATAGTCCTAATTTATTCATATTTTTGTAACTAATTTCTTTGTTAAAACATTGTTAACTCGATATTGCATAGGTGACTAGTACACACCTGCCATTTAATTTATAAGTTTTATTGCTTATTTATATACATATGTACTGATTATTAGCTTACTTTAAGATCTGTTATGTCTTGTTATTGTGACTCTGAAATTTGTTGTACTATAAAAGATTTTAATATCTTATTGTACTAATTTGCCCTAATAATAATGAATAATGAATGAAAAAAAAAATCAAGGGAGCTACAAAATAGTCTGAGAAATTTCGATTGAAGAAAATTTATTTTTCAATACTTGAACGCATGATGATACGATCAAGAGATATTAACTACCTGACAATTAAACAGATTCTCTGACATTTCGTGCTACCATTCGCAGTTAAACATTTTTTTTTTAGTTTTATTTCTTTTGTTTGCACTTAAAAAATAAAAGGGGGGGGGGAATATAATAATAGCTGCCTGTTTTATCAGTGTCTAAATTCAAAGCATCTCTGCAAAGATTCTTTCAATTCCCAGTTATTTCGCATATTCGGGAGAGGCCGCTGCTGACATGAGCAAAATGTTTTTAAAAGATAAACGGAGTTTTGAATGCAGAACATCTGCTGGAAATAATATAAATTTTACGTCACACCTTAATTTTGATGAAAAAATTCTAAACTGGAGTTTTAACGAAAACTCTTTTAGATTAGACAATAAGGGAATCAAATGGGAAATGTTAGGAAATATTTTTTTTTTAAATTGCAGCATAACGTATTACATGAAAAGAACTTCTGTTTTTATTATTACTTATATATTTATATTGTCAATTAAAATTATATTGTATATAAAAAACATTTAATAGTATAATATGGGTTAATTATAACTAACAAAATTTCAAAATAATCTTAAAATAAAAAAAATAAAAATACTGAGAAAAGCAACAAAACATCCTTAAACTTGTCAATTTGGACATTATTCGGCTAAAACAAAGCTTTTTCATTGATAAGGTTTCGAATTAAAGAGCCCCCTTCTATTTTGTACGTAATGCCCAATATACGATTGAAAATTACCCTCCTAAAAATATCCGACGGGGCAAGGCTTCGCCATATGTTTACGTTTGGAGAAATGCCAGTAATATGATTCTTAATCAAAAAAAAATTTGAAATGATACCACCCTCTTTTTTGTATTATGCTTGAACGTATTTGATATGAATTTTTTGTATTTCTTGAGCAGAGGAACCAACGCTTAAAACAACCATTATTCAATAAATTACCACTGATGATTTTTACCACTATATAAATAATTTTATTTATTTCACAAATACCAAATAAGTATACAGTGTTCCATTTAAGTGGTAGCACAGATACAACCAATTTTTCGACTTAACCTAGAAAGAAGCTGCATTAAATTGAGCGTCTTATTTGGCTTAGTTAGAATGCTTCGATTTGAATCAAATATTTTCCGTTTTGTTCGATAACATATTGCTATTTTGAAGGTAGTTTCATTTCATGGCACCACTCTTATAGAAACCCTCCTTCCTTTTGGCAAAAAAAACTGGGACCGGAGATTTTCACCAGCTTCTGTTGAAGTAAATTTTTCACCAGCAAAATCATTCGAAATTGCCGGGAACAGGCAGTAATTGCTTGATGCCAGCTCCAAAGTCTCTGGCGAGTCACTATCGATGTGTGTGTGTGGCTTGGTGTTGTTCGCATGGGAAACAATTCCCCTCCTATTGGCCAAAGTTGGCCGGTATCTAGCCTTATTTAAATGGTTCCAAACGGTTTTTTCCTTCCGGACATTCGAAAAAGTCTTACATGATATTGATAGTTTCGACAATTGGCCCTCTAGAGCGTGATGCATTTTTGTTATCAAAATTACCGGAACTGAATCGACGAAACCAAAATTCCTCGCGATAGGCTGTTAAAGTCTCAGAACCGTACACACTAAGTATAGACATTTTCAGAAGTCAGGTGTGCGTTTTTCGCTTTTATCGAAGAAAAACTGTAAAGTATTGCATACTTTTGCTTTGCCAGTGCCCCTTTTTGATGCGTGCGCAAAAAAATTCTGAGTCACACATTCACAAAACTGTCTGGGAAGTTTTTTTAATCCGAAATCTTATTTTGCTACCGCGATAGCACGTAACCCGATAGCACTTATAAAACGCGCACTTATAAACGCACTAAAGCCATCAATTGGAGAAATTGTTTATCTTTTTACTAGACCTAATAATAATAATGATTTGGCTTTTACATCAAAAAGCTCGATGTTTGGTTGGTTTTAAGCCGACTCCAAACGGCAAATGACTTTTGTGACAAATTTGTTTATACCAAAAGTACAGTCGACGGTGTGCCATTGCCTGCCGAGGGGCGGCAGTTACAAGAAAAGGCTTTTCTATAATTTTTGATTGCTCTGGCCAGGATACGAATCTCACTAAGGACAAGCCCATGGACTCCACTTCACTCCTTAGTAGCGCAAATAGATTAAGCTGTGAAATACAAGGAATAGGTTCTAGGAATTTTCTAAACATATTAAGACAACAACATCGTTGGAGCGCAGAGCAGCCTGAAATAAAGCCACAGTCACTAAACCAGCAAAAATAGGTACTCCGCATGCTATAACCTCTCCTGTGGCTACTGGTGGACTTCGAAGGGGAACTACCCAAGTATTGGCAGACGACATTACTTTAGTAGTAACGGAAGTGTAACTAGATTCTGTCGGTAATTCAATGAACAACACTTTAAAAATGATAGATTGGCGGGATGAACGTGAACCAAACGGTAACAGTACTCTTCACATGAAAGTACAGGATCCCATGTGGTGACTCCCGAAGCTCAGAAATCCCGAGGTATCCATGGCAGACATAAAAAATACATAGAAGTAATATTGGACAGTTAACTGCTTTTATTGAACAAGTAGCGCTTCCGTGTCAAGCTGTACTATGGATCACAGGACCTCCGAAAAGTTGCTAAGCCTTCCATCATAAATATACGAGATGTGAATAGACGGAGTGCCGAGTTCTAACATTTTTGCAGCTACGGCAGCACCACTCAACCAATCACTTTGTATGTTGGTAAAAACATATCTTTACGTTTACCCCAGGCGATGCTAACGAGCAATTTGAGCACTTTGTTGCTTCTGTACTCTATTTACCAATTGAAGGTGAATTTCAGAATTCTTGGGCGTTTACGCGTTGGAATAGGGGTTCCGCCAGCATGGATGTTGAGTCCCAGCTTTACCTATTTCGGTCATGTTGTAAATTCATCCAGAAAACCCTTCCATAGCTGGTGGTTAAAACTACCAAGCTTTTTTGGCAGCTAATTAAAAGGATTCCGAATAAATAAAAAAAACGCAAAACCAATTTAATTTTTACAAATTTATTTCCGTATGAAAATGTACGCATATACGTGACCGTGCGCTTAACAAAACAAAAAACTGTAAGTTCCTTTCTTTATATGCTGATTGCCTAAATCGCCTGATTTTTATAACTGCAGTATTCCAATATGAGCATAATTTGCAAACGGTCATTTAATGAGAAGTCATAGGCATTCATACATACTTGTACACAAATACAAATTTACGTGCATTAATTAGTATGTATGCAGATATGTATACCTACATATGTTCACAGAGTGACTGATGAGAGTATTTACAACAATTAGGTGTTACATTTTATAAAGTAAATAAAGTAGCTATGCAAATTACGGTGACCAGATTACAAGTGAAACTATGGTTACCATGTTTAGAGTGTACATTCATATTAATTTGGGTGTTATTTCAGATTATGTTGAGCGTATTAATGAGGTGTCTGCTGTGACTCCGAACATCCTCTCCCCGTTGAAAGATTCGGGCTTTCAACAGTATCCGTCACTGGAAGGATGCACAATTTGTTTACTGCTCGACGCGTAGTACCAGTAGATGTACGTAGAATAGCTACCCGTGCAACACTATCTTCTCCGGTAATGATCTCCTTTACACGAGCAAGTGGCCAATTTAGGGGTGCCGTATTTTCATCTTTTATGCATACAATATCGTTCACTTTGATGTTGGTTTGTGGTGTACGCCATTTTGAGCGCTGTTGGAGAAGAGTGAGATACTCTTGACTCCATCTCTTCCAGAAGACCTGTTGTATTTGCGTAACACGTTGCCATCGGTCGAGACGATTATAATTGAGGTGTGTAACATCAGGCTCTGGTAAGGCTGTGAGTGGACCACCAATCAGAAAATGACCCGGTGTCAGTACGTCGATATCTTCTGGATTTTCTGAAATTGATACAATAGGACGAGAATTAATTACAGCTGAGATTTCACATATCAATGTTCTTAGTTCGTCATAGCCAAGAAGTGAAGAGCCCACCGAGCGATAAAAGTGTTGCTTGGCCATTTTTACGGCTGCTTCCCATAACCCCCCGAAATGTGGTGAGCGGGGAGGTATGAAACGCCAGTCGAAGCCATTGCTTAAACAAAAGTTGTGAACTTCCTCACGATGTTTTTCGCTAAGGACTAGCCGACGAAGGTCCTTCAGCTCATTTCTTGCACCAACAAAATTAGTAGCATTATCCGACCAGATGCAGCTTGGGGCACCGCGTGTGGCAATGAATCGTTTTAGCGCTTGAAGAAATGCACTGGTCGAAAGGTCCTTAACCAGTTCCATCCATACGGCCTTTGTTGAGAAACAGATAAAAATACACACGTAGCACTTCTGAGGTGATTTGTTACGCATTTCAGGTTTGTAATAGAAGGGACCACAGTAGTCCACGCCGGTTATGATGAAGGCACGCGAAGCCTGAATGCGCTCCTTGGGTAGGTCAGCCATTATGTGCTGGACAAGTCGTGGTCTCGATCTGCAACATATGATGCACTTTCCTACGGCACTCGCAACAGTTTTTCTTCCACCGATTGGCCAGAATTTCATCCGAATAGATGCAAGCAATGCCTGAGGTCCTGCATGAAGATGCTTGCGATGGTAGTGAGTAATTATGGCCAAGGTTAGGGGATGATTCTTGGGAAGAATGCACGGATGGCGCGCTTCAAAGTCAAGAGTTGAATGCCTTAGGCGTCCACCAACTCGAATAAGGCCGAAGTTGTCAAGAAAAGGAGATAGGGAAGCGATGCTGCTAGACTTGTGAACACAAGTATTATTCTGCAGGGCAGCGTATTCCGGCCATAGCTGTGCTCTTTGAACAATACGGAGTAGCAGCTGAGTGCCGTGATGAATATCCGCAGATGTAAGTTGTGGAGTTTTTGTTGTCGAGTTTTTGAATTTAATGAATTTGCTTACGTACCCGAAAATGCGCTGCATCGTATGGAACGAGTTTATGAATTTGAAGCTAAGTGATATATCGACTCTGTCGTTTGATGCAAACAATGCCCTTTGACGAACTTCTGGAAGCTTAATCGGGGGGGTGAAATTTTTGGGCCAATTAGTTTCGCTTTCCTTAAGAAATGATGGTCCATGCATCCAAAGGTCTGAGGTAATAAGTTCATGTGGCCCCGCTCCCCTTGACAAAATGTCAGCTGGGTTCATAGCTGTGGGAACATAACGCCACTTCATATCTTGCGTGAGCTGCTGGATGGCGCATATGCGATTAGCAACAAATACATTGAATTTAGACGATTCTTCTCGGAGCCAAGATAACACAACGGATGAGTCTGACCAACACAAAAAACGACAATTGAACAGCTTCATTTTTGCTAATTCTCCCACTAGTTGTGCGAGCAGAGCCGCAGCGCAAAGTTCTAATTTTGGCACAGTTAGTGTTTTGAGCGGCGCAACTCGAGCCTTCGAGCACAAGAGATGTGTTTGAATGTTGTCACCTTTAATTGAACGGGTGTAAATGCAAGCGCCATAAGCCTCAAGGCTTGCATCGCAAAATGCATGGATTTCGTTGCTTGATCCAGGTTGTAGTACGTACCGCGGGAACGAAGAACGATTTAAAGCTGCGAAGTCTCTACAAAATTCCGACCAGGCAGTTTCTAGCGAGTATGGCAAGCTTTCGTCCCACTCTAGCTTATCCCTCCACATCCGTTGCATTATGATTTTTGCTTTAGTTAACTAGCAATTGTAGACAAGACAGAACGTTTAGAATGTTTACGAGGTGATTGTGGTGGCTTGAAGGAGAATAAGAACGTATCTTTGACAGGGTCCCAAACCAGCCCCAGCGCTTTGGTGATTTCACTGCCGTCATCGAATTTTAAGAACTTTTCTCTGTCAGCATCGGGTATGTTATGAAGAATTTCCGAGTTGTTAGAACACCACTTACGCAATTGAAAGTTTCCTTTCTTGAGAAGGCTGGTTGTTTGCTGCTTAATGTCGAGTGCTTCCTCTACAGAGTTGCCACCGGATATTAAATCATCTACATAGAAGTCCCGAAGAATTATTTGCGCTCCCAAGGGGTACGTCGAAGATTCATCGCCTGCAAGCTGGTGCATTGCCCGTATAGCTAAGAAAGAGGCAGCTTTTGTGCCGTATGTAACCGTTTCTAACTTGTAAATGCGTAGATCTTCTTCGGGAGACTCGCGCCATAGAATGCACTGAAGCATGTTGTCTGGAGGTGTGACTCGTACACAGCGATACATCTTACAAATGTCTCCTGTAAGAGCAATGGGAAACGTACGAAATCGAATCAGGATGTTAAACAGCTTGGGTTGGATTGTTGGTCCTGCCATTAGCAGGTCGTTCAGGGATGAACCCGAGGTTGTTGTTGCAGAGCCATCAAATACGACTCGTAGCTTCGTGGTGGTGCTATCATCCTTAGTGACACAATGGTGTGGGAGAAAATACTTGCATTCAAGGGCAGAGGCACTGGGGACTAGTGACATGTGATTTAAATCGAGGTACTCCTTCATGAATTCGCAATATTTTTTTGAGATGAGAATCACGACTAAGTTTTTTCTCAAGATTTTTAAATCGACGAAAAGCCTGCAAATATGAATCTCCTAAAGAATCTGGCTCATATTTCATAGGTAGGTGAACCGAGTATTCACCTGAATGCAAGCGCGAGTAGTTCTGCTTAAAATGCATTTCGCACTCGAGTTCTTCTTTGGTGGTTTTCGAAATCGGTTCGAAGACGTGCTCAATCTCCCAGAAACGGCGGACTAGGTTGTCCAATCGAGAACTGGATGTTGTATCGCGAGGAGCTGAAACGCCCGATAAGTTTCGGCTGACTACCAAGGAAGACAATTTAGGGGGCTGTTGGCTGCCACCTGATAGCACCCAGCCTAGAAGAGTTTTTTGAAGTAAAGGCAACCAAGGCGCTAGTTGAATTTGACCCACGCAAAGCAGCTTAAAGAAAAGCCCTGCTCCGATGAGCAGATCAATCCGTTGTGGCAAATTAAATTTTGGATCGGCTAGCTGAAGGTTCGACGGAACCTTCCAATCAACGGTGTTAACAGACAAGCTAGGTTGGTTATCAGTGATTGTTCGGACGACGACTGCGGTCATATTTGATGCAAAATCTGAAGTCCGCGACTTCAGAACGATATCGACTGAGTATCCGTCAGTGGAGAAGTCGGCATCTCCAATGCCGGAAACTGAAACAAGGGATTTGGTTTTGCGCAGTTGCAGTTGATTAGCGAAACGAGTTGTGATGAAGTGCAACTGTGAACCCGAATCTAAAAGAGCACGACAAGGCACGAAGGTTCCGCATTGGTTTTTAATAAGAACTATCGCTGTGGCTAGAAGCACAACATCAGGCGAAGAATAGGCATGAGGCGAGGGAGACATTGATGCTGTCATGGCATTTGATTGTGCCACGGTTGGCTGTGAAACAGTGGACGAAGCTGCGGGAAAACGCTCAAAATGCAACATAGTGTGATGCTTTGATTGGCAAGTGCGACATGACCCAGATTTGCATTCACGCATCTGATGGCCCTTCCTTGAACAATTGATACAAAGGCCAAGTTTTTTAGCTTCCTTTTGGCGAAGGTTTGGCGATAAATGGGCAAAGCTTTGGCACTGGTAAATTAAATGCTCGGATGAGCCACAAAACGTACATTTACCTAACGAGCTATTCGAAACAACAAAAGTTCTTTTCTGTGTTGTACTCACATTTTTTGAATTTGGAACCTTACTTGCGTGATTGGATTGCTGTGGTGTTGAGTGTTCTACATTTTCGAGGGTTCTACATCGTTTCTCCAAAAATGCTGACAATTGATCCCAAGACGGTAGCTCGTTAATAGGTGAAGTTTCTTCCCACTTTGCCTGCGAAACTTTATCCAGCTTTTGAGTCAGAAGTTGTACTATGATGCAATCGGATATCTGTTCCTTTGACCCGAGTGTTTGAAGCGCGCGAATATGTGCTGTTATTTTGTCGGTTAATTCCCGCAGCTTGCCTACCGTAGCATCTGCCTTTTCTAGCCCAAAAATCTCTCTGATGTGCGCCTGAAAAATAAGCCTTTTATTATTAAAACGTTTTTGAAGAAGATCTAATGCTGTGATGTAATTATTCTCGCTTATCTCAAGTGCACGAATGGTATCCAGCGCAGGGCCACTCAAACATGAACGCAAGTGCTGAAATTTGTCGATACGCGTAAGGTCGGTGTCTCTATCGATCACAGACATGAACATCGAATAAAAATTTGCCCACTCCGTGTAGGCACCATTGAATTTTGGTAGAGTTAGCAAAGGGAGGCGTGAACGATTGGCATTCACTACGATTGATGGAGTCTCAGTGGTGTTCACCCTAAATGTGGAACAGTGCTGCGAAGCATTGCGCTTGCCTATCTCGCGCTGCAGAGTGGCTCTGAGATTAACCAAGATGGCATCGAATTTGCTGGGTAGCTCGCTAGCAATGGCATCAAAGTCTAGCTCCTCCAAACTTGTGTGTGTCACCGTGAAAGTTGATTTTAATTCATGCAACGATTCTACTGATGCTGTTAGACTATATTCATCCATCATATTAAGCTTCTCGGCATCCATTTCGCCAGCTAAACGTTCAAGCCGGTTAAATATGGTGTTAGTTTTTAAGCGAAGAAAAAGTAGACGATCCTTTGCCACCTCTGCACCTGCACCTGCACCCCCATTCGACAAACTGTCCTTAACTGGACCACCGTTTTCGGCCATTGTGGTTGTTGAAAATAATATTTATCAATTAAGTATAACGAAGTTTGTGGTATAGTTGTTGAGACGAACAATTCAACAGTTTTTACTTGCTTTGCAAGCAGCTGGGTGCAACAGTTATGTTTTTTGTCGAGTTGATTTTATGTGATGCAACGACGAATTTAGGTGATTTAGTAGATTATATTTGCGAATAAAATTACGCCAAGATAAACGAAATTTTGTCAGTGAAAGCGCACGGCGATCACGTCGGGGTCACCAATGGTTAAAACTACCAAGCTTTTTTGGCAGCTAATTAAAAGGATTCCGAATAAATAAAAAAAACGCAAAACCAATTTAATTTTTACAAATTTATTTCCGTATGAAAATGTACGCATATACGTGACCGTGCGCTTAACAAAACAAAAAACTGTAAGTTCCTTTCTTTATATGCTGATTGCCTAAATCGCCTGATTTTTATAACTGCGGTATTCCAATATGAGCATAATTTGCAAACGGTCATTTAATGAGAAGTCATAGGCATTCATACATACTTGTACACAAATACAAATTTACGTGCATTAATTAGTATGTATGCAGATATGTATACCTACATATGTTCACAGAGAGAGTGATGAGAGTATTTACAACAATTAGGTGTTACATTTTATAAAGTAAATAAAGTAGCTATGCAAATTACGGTGACCAGATTACAAGTGAAACTATGGTTACCATGTTTAGAGTGTACATTCATATTAATTTGGGTGTTATTTCAGATTATGTTGAGCGTATTAATGAGGTGTCTGCTGTGACTCCGAACAGCTGGTGAGATATTGATTGAGCAGCCGAAAGCAGATGGCTGTATATTCATTGAGTTTCTGGTCAAAAGCGCCATTAGCCTGACTTTCAAGCAAGAACAACAACATACTAAGACCTCTGAACCACTTATACAATAAAATCGACGAACTCGCTATCACGGAAACTCTATAGGACCATTACCGGTATGCCAACACCTGCAAGAAATGTTGAGAACACTTTGGGGCCATCTCCTATGCTTATGCCCCGCATTGTCAAGAATGCTAGGGAAGTACTTGGAACCCTGTCAATTCGATAAATTGGAGGGTATCGCAAATTTAGAACCTCGTAAAGTGCATTATCATCCTAACTAATGTCTACTTTACCTCTTAGGAGTTCAAACTTCACTTGGTACCTCAGCGGAATAAAAGCTCTATGCTCATCGTCTCATCGCACACAATCGGAAGCGCCACCACAACTTTCCATCAAAAAACATAATAACCTCATAAATGAGTGTAGAATCGTGCGAAAATTGGTAAGCTCTTCCTCTTTCGCTTCTAGAAGGCATTACTTTAACATGCGCATGTCCTTGGCGGTAATGACTAGCAGACGACTTTGCAGTCCCTGTAATAACATCATAATGTTATGCCTTTAGAAGCGAATGATGGAGATGAGTTCTTTTGAATGCACATTCGTTGCTGAGGCCAAATCGCATGGCTATCTCATGGAAATCCGCCATTTTAAGACAAACACGTTCGGGCTAATGCAGCAGACTTAATTCCCCATAGAATTAATCAATAGAAGCATTTGCTTACACCATCTTCAATAATCTGCACAGGATAAAGAGTTGCATGATCAATAGAACCCGAATACAACCCACAGAGGATAATCATTCTTCTGACGAAGGACATGTCTAACGTTTGGAACCCCCGCCAGAAAACTTAGTATTGCCCACAATGATTATTGCAACAGCAGCAGAGATTCAAATTTAAAAAAAAAAGAAGCTGTTTAGGAAACGTAAGGATCCTCTGGGGGCTTTCCAGTACAATTATCTCTAGGACTTGATCAAACAAAGTCTCAGCTAAATTCTGAAATTGTTAAATTGCACTTTTTGGTTTTAGTCGCAATCAATACTAAGTTTACGATATCAAAATCATATCGGCCCTGAGTTACTAATTCGAGCAAGTGTTTCTTCGCCGATATTCCTAGAAAAAAATTACAAGTGGATTTCGAAAAAAGAAATCAATTGCTTTTTATTTAACAATAGCGTTCTCAATGTTTTGTCCTGATAGTAAATGCCAGTGATAGTTTGCTTTATTACGCTATTAAAATTGCAAGAATAAATCCTTCAAGTGATCAGCGCCCTTTTCAAGACAACATACATTTTAGTTACTTTTGGTGCTCTGCACATAGCTCTGTATGTACAGTAATGCCAAAAAAAGATAGGGACACGACACTTTTACCAAGTCTAAATCCACAACTCAAACGGCTAAGTACGGAAATGTATAGCACATAAAGTTTGTATGTAATGAATAGCAAACTCAAATTACATTTTTGGAAAAGGCAACTTCTTTAGCGCCATGGGAGTGATTTTTACGTCGCGGAACGTAAGTCGCGTCGATATCACGTCACGAAGTCACCATATGACGCTTATAAGAGAAAAAACAAATATACAAACTGAGGTAGCGACATATGGAGTTCGGGAACAGTGGACGAGTAGTTCGGGACTGGTTCACCACTACACCTACTACTACTACTGCTACTACTACCACTACTTCCACTACTACAACTACTAATTATTACTACTACTACTACAACTACTAATACTAACTACAGTTACTTCTGATTTTTATTTACTACTACCACTACTACTGTTTTTTCCAATTCCTACTACAGTTCTTACTATACTACTTTTGATTACTACCACTATTTTTACTTATGCTTTTACTAATTACTAGCATTTTTACTAATTTCTACAACTTTGTTTACTGCTGCTACTTTCAAAAACTACTACTACTTTAACTAATTAGTACTACTTTTATTAATGCTACTAAAAATTATTACTAATCTCTTTAATTATGCTACTAGCAATTACTGCTCCAATTTTAATAATTTCTACTACTATATTTACTAATTTCTACTACTATTTTTACTTATGCTACTAACCACTATTATTGTTACTACTATCACTCCCATATTTAACATACTATCTCTTCATGAAGTCGGCACGAGTGTTTTTTTTTTGTTGTATGAAAGAAAATCCGTGACACTGTCAGTACAAAAAAATGATCACAAATTAACGGCAATTTTGAGCTACATAAAACTTGCACAAGAACTTAATGGGGTATAAAGCTGCGTATTTAGAATTTGCGAAAGTTGGGTTAGATTTTAATAAAAAAATACTAAATATAAAACAAACAAAAGTGAAACTTCCAAACTGTTCAATTTTTTTTCACATTACTGTATTTGTATCTCTGTATGTGCAATGGGCCATTTAAAATTTTTTAAGCCATGCCTTTATAAAAGTTATGGTAATGATAAATGGGCACAGGCTTTTAAAAAAAAATCATCATGTCACGAAAAGTGTTGCTACTTAAATATCACAAATCTAAAAAAAAAAAAACCGAACACGTATTGCAGTGCACATTATCTCATTATATAATAATGGCCACACAATTCCGGTAATGAGAAAAGTTACATTTTTGTGTTTTTTTTTTTGTTTTTTTTTTTTGTTTTGTTGAGGAGTTTGACCCGGCAAAGTGCCAACCAACTGCATACTTTTACCTCCAACCTACAAGCTGTTGCGCCTCCTTTACGATTACTACCAGCCAGTGTCGATGCGGAAATAAAGTTGAACCTCAACGGTGAACGAATATACAGAAAATCAAGAAGCAAGGTGTCGAAGATAATATTTTTGTGACATTTAAACCAACTCATTAAGGTGTGCTGCGGTCAATGAAGAGCTGAATGAAAATGCCCGGAAAAAGAAGTGAAAATGAAAAAAGGCTAAACAAAAAACAAAAATCGGTAAGTAAAAGGAGCAGAGGTGAAAAAGGCATAGCCGGAGCTTGGTAGTTAAGCGACATTTTTTTTTTTTTTTGGTTGCCTTTGACATTTAATACAGTTAACTCTAATTGCGCTCATTGTATGGCTGCTCACAGAGTGTCGGAGGAAGTTGATAAGTAAGTTTGTTAAAAGAGTAAAAGAGCAAAAGTAAAAAGTAAAATGGTTGTGGAAATGAATGGAATGTACGCGAGCGAAAGGTACCAGGTAAAGGGGAGTTGTAAAGTGCGCGCGCCTTTATGAACTCGCAGCCATAGTTTATGCGCCAAATTCCTGAGCTTTTGTATAAACACAAGGTGTGCTGTGAAAGAAAAATGAAATGAAGGTTCCATGTACAGAGTACATTTCACATTGTGCTAGCAGATTCTTGCCAAAAATTCTCTGCTATACGTAATTGCGCCAATAAGCGTGTAATTGAAGTCAGCCCAAATGATTTTTCGTAATGTCGCAATTTCCGTTAAATCGCTGTAGCGATTAACAAAAACGTAAACTGCAAAATACCGAACTCAGAGCCCTATAGCGAGGGCGCAGCGAATGGAGTTGGCTGAAATTGAGCGCACACAATACTTATGTGCCGTTGCCCTTGCGGCGCCGCTCCTGTATGTTGCTCCAAAGCTGTCAGCTGCCTGCTGTTTGCCTTTTGTATTTATGAAGTTTTTCCATTAGCGAAAAGCATTTTCACAAAAGCAAAGGAACAAAATACATTTACAAATAAACAAATAAACGAGCAATTCCAATTCAGAAAACAATTCCACAACGTTTGGCCGCCGCCGCCACCGCCGCCGCAATTAAAAAAGCAGCAGGGAAATGGTACTTCATCACAGGCTTTGGTCGTTCGGTCGAGCCTTTCGGCTGGGCAATGAGATGGAAGGCGCACAAAGTTACATACTCACACACACACACACATACCCATACACACATGCATACGCTGTCAATGCCGCTGCGAAACAGTTACGTGTGCTCTAATTGGACATTTTGTACAGTTGAGCGGTTTGCGGGCGCGGTATGTTGGCGAACTTTTGCAGGCTGTCGTCTGACGTTCCACCACACCGTACCACACCACACCGCACCACACCACTCATCGGTGTGGCCGGCGTGTTTGTTGTTTAGTTTGTTGGCGCCGTGTCTTGTTTTAGCAGCAGGCAGGCAACACCGCGCAAGCTACATTAATTTTTGCTGGACGCACAGGCAGCGATCGGGAAACGACTGAGCGCGCGGCGTGCAAGTTATTACAACACTACTATATGTACCGCAAGCTCCACAACGTATGCCATAGTCTACACTCAGTTCATGACTAAACGATGAATGTCACAAATCAAGCGGTGTGCTGCCACGTCTCAATGCGGCCTTGCGCGTCGCGTAACCAATACGTCGCGTCGAGCTAATGTTTTTTTTTTTGTTTGTTTTTTTTTTTGCCCAGCGCGTCGCGTCGCAGCACAGGCCAGACCGGCATGGCTTGGCTAAGTTCAACAACAGTTCTCCATGGGCGATAATTCAACGCTAATTGAGCTGTTTCAGTACGAACGAGCGCACAACAAAATTATACGTTGCTGCAATAGGCATACACGTAATAACAACAACAATGGACCTATTACTGCAGGCAACAAGAACAAGCTAACCTCTCATATAGTTGAGTTGGCGTCATAATAAGCACAGGGATGGGGGGCTAGCGGGCGGATGGCAAGCTAGTCAGCCGCAAAAATAGTAGTCAACTATTAAAACAGCTAGCAGTAAACAGCAGTCGACAGGTAGCCAGCAGGTGCCATAACTGCATTGTTTTTGCTTTCTTTATAAACGCCACTAAATGCTACACCGATTCAGCCACATTCAGCGCAGTTAAATCCACAAATTTGTATTTATGGTATATACACACGTTGTCATTGAAGTAGGTACATACATCTTTTTTAATTAGCTTAATTACGACCAGTTTCAAATAAGCTTTGGTGCATTCAAATCTTAGCCTTAGGATGCTTCCCCCCCGAAAGCCAATCTGTGAGTTGTAGATAGTCGAATACAGCCGTCCCTTTAAGCACTCCAAGATTACCTCCTGATCTTAGCCACCACAGGCTCAATGCGGATAGCACGCAAGCTCTCATTATCCCTCAGGCCATCTCTTTTCGAGATTTTGATAATAATACCATCCCACGAAGTTGATAAGTTGACTCGTCCTGGAAGTAGCCACTATGCCAGGCGGTACTAATGAGTGGATGCTACAACTCCGTGACGAGGTTCAAGTTCACTTTGAGATCCTCTGCCGATACGAGAGTTGATAGTCCATCTAGTCAATCCCCTTATAAAAGTCGGAGCTTCATTCGTTAAAATGCAGGTCAGAAATGAAGTAAAGTGCTCTTTCCATCTTAAAAGTTGTTCTTCTCATAAATGCAGTTCAATTATAATGCTCTTATTTATCAGTTGTTTGGAGATCTTGTATACGGCTTTCGAAATATGCAGAGTTTTCTGCATCTCTGATTAGACCTTTATACGGGCTAACATATATTCTGATAATCAGACTGCAATTAAAGCCTTAGGGTCTCTAGTGGCCAGATCAGAACTGGTCGGGCAGTGTCTGACTTTTTTCTCAGCCGCATCTGAATACTTTGATGTCGGATTGATTTAGGTGCCGGGCCATAGCGGCATTACAGGAAAAACCGCAAAGCTCATGAGTTCGCTCGACAGGGCGCCCTTGAAGTTATTACTCCATGAAGGGGGAGTGTGGAAACTCCCCTGGGCACCTACGAACTTCTATTAGACAGATGGGCTCTATGGCGGCTCAGCCAACGCTTTGCAATTACTATGACATGCCGAATTGCAAGGCTACTCTGGCCGGTGGTGGACCGTGGGCTTTCGATGGTGCTCGGTCTCTAACTGCCTATTGCGGGACTGAGCTTCAGGTTCCTGCGTTCCTACGTGATTAACATCTCAGAAGAGCCCTCTGGGGTGGAAATCAACAGAA
Source organism: Anomoia purmunda (assembly GCA_951828415.1). Lineage (NCBI taxonomy): Eukaryota > Metazoa > Arthropoda > Insecta > Diptera > Tephritidae > Anomoia > Anomoia purmunda. The sequence continues at coordinate 26,447,982 of OX639993.1, forward strand.
GAGCTCTCTGGGGTGGAAATCAACGGTTTGCGGGACTTCATTTTGGATACTCAGCGTTTCTCCAGTTAACTATTGGTGTACATTAGCGTTCTTACAAAAAAGTGTTATCGCAATGTACTCCTTAATAAGTCTAACCAAGTTCCCTCTGCGGGGACTACCACATCAATATACGGTTACGCATGTCATGCGTTCTGCGCGACAGAAGCTCCATTCGATGTTCAGTGCAAATTTACACAGGTTAAGCGGCTCTTACTTCCACATTGTTCCATTATAGGCATTCAGGTTTAGTCGGACATCCAGGGACAAAAGTGACCACAACTCTGTCCCATGCCGAGCGGTAAATGATTGTCCACTGAGCACTCTGGCATGTCTCAGATGTTGTTGGAGCGTTGTTCAATTTGACCCAAAAAATTACGCAGATCTTAGGAGGTTTCAGCAGATTAGTAAAATAGTGATTCATTCTTTTAATTTCAGATGATGATCGAGGTCACCTGTTTTATGACAGGATTGAAATAGTGCCTCATCTATCACAAGCCGATTGTTGTCCAATTTAACTAGTTAATTTTATATCCTTTGCTAAAATACCTAAAATCGGTAGGACACTGCGACCTTAAGATCTTTTGTATCCTTGTCTCGCGACCCTAACGCCCAAACCCCAAGCGCCTGTGCGTCTCGCTGATGAAGGCAGTAGGTCCTTCGTAGCCGCATACCTAAAATTTGATACATCCCCCTATTAGTCTTAATTCAGCCAAGGCTTGACACTCAGATAGAATATGTAAGATATCTCGTCTATTCCCAGACATACTCGAAATTCTTGCTCCTGCACACACACCTTTCCTATGCCACCGGTACTTCTTTTGCACTGAGTAGATCCATTCTGGTTGACCAGCTGAGACCACAGAAATTCAGGTCTAAAAAGAAGGGACGATGATACTTTTCTTGCTACAACTTTTTTTTGGAAAAAACGTGAAACAAGAATATAAAATACTTATATATCATTTGATATTGAAAACATTCCAAGCATTACTTTTTTGTCAATAAATTCTCATAAATCACCTTGTTCCGATAGAAATGCCAGTCAATCCCTTTAAGTCTTCAACAGATAGAAGAGATGCCTCGCTGGAATATGAATGCGATAAATAAAGCAAATATTTAATAACGGATAAGTTCATGAATGCGACAAATGCGGATAATTTATGTAGCGATCGAAGAAAACAAAATAACTATCTATAATATTTCCGATAGCTAAAGCGATAACGATTTTAATATCGTTAACAATCCCTAGGACAATTCCAATAAGACTACTTTGACACTGCAGCTCAAATAACTCGATTTCATGCTAATTACTTCATATAAATAACGTGCGTTCATTCATCCCATTCCTAATTTCTATACACAGATCTATAGACATAGGTTTGTTTAGTTGTTTGATTTAGGGAAACATCTGATACTGTTTTTTTTTTTAATTCATGAAAGAAAGCGTATAGAGATAATTTAATCTAGGCACAGTTGAGGGAAATGCAAAAATTTCAAAATGGATCATCCAGTTTGGGTAAATATGTTTTTTGATTAGTTTCGCTGAAATTTAGAGGCGACACCGATTTCTTCTTAATTCGTTTCTAGACTTATGATAAATAATGCTCACCATTTCACGTTTGATATGACAATTGTATGTAAAAGCAGAAACAAATTGAGAACAGTATCGAATATTGGCACGAAGGGTGTGTATTAAGAAAATTTAGTAACAATAAACCGACCGAAGTGGCCACTTCAAGGCCACGCGTGCACATATTTTTCTCTTCTGCTTTCACCCAAGTTCCATGACGCAGAGTCAATCGACTTGTAACTTTCGATCAATCATTGTCTCAGAACGCTACTTCTACTTTGTGTTGTTGAAAAGCGACATGAATATACTCGTAAAATGCACTTACAATAAATAAAAACTTATTAAATAATAAAATGGGGAACGTAATGATTATAAGTTTCATATAAAAATTAGTTGATCCCCGCGAGTTCGTCTGCGTTGCTTACTGATTTGCCATATACCTACAACCCATTTTAAAAACTAAAAAGCGCCTGGTATGAAATCAAAACCAACGTCCCGTAGTCACAGTAAAAATGAAGTCGACTCTATGCTCAGTAAAAGCGTTACGATAAATAGAATATCAGCAATTTCATCTCATCTATGACCAAGGAACATTGTTTTTAACATACCCATCTTTTCAATATTTTTTTTTTTTTACAAAATAGTATGTATAACCAGTATACATTTGTGTATATGTATGTATGTTCTCAATATTTTCTAAATCGTATTATAAAATTATTCCTAATCGCACCTGCTGCATACTTTTCTAATATCATTAATAGCGAACCATAAATACAAAATTGCTATTCTAGCGAAATCTAGTGGACTCATTTTTCGTAAAACTGTTTCTCCCACATTTCCCGTTTCCCTTCTAAGTATTATAGGTTTCTAATTTTATCAAGATTGGATTATAAATACAGGTTTTCGGCATAACTCGCTGCTAGCGCCACCTAGCGCATTAATTTTTCTTAAAATTATTTTTTATTGAACCAGCACCATACATTTCTGATAACATCGATATTGAACCACAAATACGGATTTTCTGAATATCTCGACTCATGCGCCACCTATTGGATAGGTGAACCGTGCCACGAATTTAAGGAATAGCTATATTGCCTAGATTTGATTGAAATCCGTCCCTCAGTTTTTGAGCCAAGTTGTAACAATAAAAACGGCTACAATTTTATATACAGCCCAGGTCAACTAATAAGCAACGATGTCCTGATAATAAGTTCTTCTTGTCTGCTTTACAATTTGCAATGATTAAATCTACTTTTCATAAAGTATCCAATTATTGAAAATGCACATTGATTTAAACGTCGAGATTTTTTATTTATTTATATTAGTTCGGGAGAATTTGACATTTCTTTTAAAAACAGACGGTCACACGATTAGCAACGGTTGATTTCATTTGATTTTATTTGCATTTATTTTCATATAGTATTGCATAATTTTTTTTAACATTATGCATTTTATAGAAGAATACAAAAAATTTGTTATAGTCTAGCGTATTTTAGAGTTTGAACATAGTGGGTAAAAATAAATCCTGTGATGAAACTATGGTATTCATAATAGTCAAATTCCGCAACGGCGGAAAATCATATGGAGAAATTGCGAAAACTGTAAACATCTACAAGAAAGGTGGGCTTCAACGCTGTACACTATTTCAAGAGAAATGAACCGTGAATGAAGTTCCACGAAAGCAAAGATCCCGAATAACATCGACTAGGGAAGACGAACTCAGAGTAAGTGAATCTAAAAAATCCCCCAAAAAACCGCAAATGATATTTGTGTTAGTGTTTTTGATGAAAACAACGCTTCTCCAACGGTAGAAACAGTTAAGAGGCGTTTGAGAGAAAAAGGTTCATTTGGAAGGACTTCTGGGAAGAAAAACACGCTATCAGAAAGAAATCGCGAGAAAAGATTAGAGTTCGCTATCAAATATCGCATTTGTTCTATTAAAGTAGGGAAAATAATGTTTTTTACCGATGAAATAAAAATAAATCGACTTTCACCCGTTGGGAAATCTTACGTTCGGCGTCTCCCATGGAAAGCGTATGGCCCGAACTATACCTGCCCTACGCTTGACCTGCGGTGCTGTCATGATCCAACTTCATTACTAAAGTTGAGGGCCGTATGGATGAGCATCAATATATTCCAATATTGAATGACGTAATGCTTCCGCTTTGCGATGAAAGCAAGCCCGTTACTTGGATCTTTCAACAGGACAACGATGCGAAACATACCGCACGAACAACAAAACAGTGGATGGAACAAAATTTGATAAAATTGTTAGACTGGCTTTCATGTAGCCCTGATCTGAACCCGATTGAGAATCTCTGGGAGCACTTAAAGAAGTAAATTCGTTGCGTAACTTTAGGAAATTTCGCCGATCTAATGGCAAAGGCCCAAATGGAGTGGGAAAGCATTCCAATCTCTGTGTGCGAGAAGCTTATCGAGTCACTGTCCCGTAGAAGTGGCTCTAAAAAAGGGGTTTGCAACAAAATATCAATTTCATTACAATAAAAAAAAAAACATTTTTTTTTATAAAAAACGAAGCGTTGTTAATTATATGACCGACAGGTTAGGACCTGTTTTACGTAATTATTAAAAAAAATCGCAACATATTTTAAGTATCTTTAAAAATCAAGTTGTATCGAAGAAACAATACTCTCAGCGAAGTATGTATGTACCGTGAATTAAGAGAAATGTTTGGATTTTTTAATAAACCAAATTTCGATATCAATGCGTTATTCATTAGATGACCGGAGCTGCGTATAGATGACTTTGGAATAGTATTTTTTTATGTTTTATTTTTGCTTAGAAAATAAAATGTATTGTTTGAATTGTTTCCTATAAAATTTAAATTATTTATTAAAAATTATTTCCAAATCTGGTTATCACTTATATCGAGTTTTCAGTATAAGCACAAACGCTAGAAAAGATTGGCAAACGAATTACAAAAATTATGTTGTTGTATTCTTTACATATTTTATATGTAAGTATATATTCCTTTATAGTGCGATTTTTTAGTTGAATTTGGTAAAAGTAATTAATTTTGCAGGTAATTGTTAAAAAGAAATTTTAAAACTAATTCGTTAATATAATTTTTATTTAAATAACATCTAAAAAAAATTATCCTGCACATCATTGTGTCCCCTCAAATCAAACAGAGTGCGAGCAACACTGCGAAATCGAAACCATTGATTTATGGAGTTTCTTTTAGTATACAATCTACTACCATTTTATTTCTCCCTCTTCTTCACTACCTGGATATCTCAACAATTTTTTTGTTGACATATTGCTCAGTTATTTTAAACAAACCGAAAATATTAATATCAGGATCATGACACCAAAGATGGCACAGCGCGCTCCAAAAAAGGGATATTTTCACGAACCAAATTTGAGAAGTGATGGAGGAAAATCGTTCCCCAAAACATCATCGTATAAACGGCCGGAGAAAACAACCTAAAATTAAGAAGTACATATTACAAAAAATACTAAAATAAATATGCACTCATTTCAATGACCGTATCTGTACGGGCTTAGACTTTATGAAATCGCCTTATTATTTTTTGCCATATTCATATTTTGATTTACAAACATACAACACACATGTACCTACTTCTAATTTACATGCCTAAAGCTCGCGTTTATTTTCCTATGTATGTATGTAGAAATGTGAAACGAAAATTGCAGTACACATGACCTGCTAAAATTCGACACAATACTCCACAACAAGGTCAATTTGTTCTAAGTGAGGTTTTGAACTTTTGCCCCACCACACTCTTTCATTTCGATTTGAAATAGTGACCAAAAAGAAGCTATGTATTGTATTTGAACTGAAATTTTTACATACTTACATAAACACTTGCGAACATTTTCACTTTTATTATCGTAAAATTCAGGCAGGTGGTACCCATTCCAGTTGTACCTTGCTGTGCGGCTATAATCATTCCCTTCCACTCCTCTGCCAATTCAACGCCGTTAATCAAGCTGCTGTTGTTGTTAGTAGGTTTAGCTAAAATTAGGGATTACAATGAATATAAAGCTGTTCGCTGGCGACTACAATGAAACACATTTTGCCGTTGAACGATAATTATTGTAAGTATGGAAAATATTCGTACACATGAATTTCATAGACTAACGAGTGCGAGCTTTGATACTACTTTGTTTTTGGTTTTTTCTAACACTTCCTGGGACAGTTCAAATATTTTGTTTATCAGTGTAGATGTTTTTATTTCAAATTAAAATAAACATATGTACGTAAAATAAGTAGATATGAATATTAGGGCATGGTAAATTATGTTGACAGTACGCACAGAAAAACCGATAAAAATTGACTCAGGCTAAGATAGGAAACTCGTGCGATAAATGTGATATAATAAAATTTTAAATCTTCGTTAACAATTATGAAAAAAGAAACCAGATGATAAATTCAAATATAAGGGCATAGTAAGTAAATCATCGATAATTAGGCCGCTATTATGTCACTCGCATAAAACTAAAACTTCAATCTAAAAGTAGCTGAAATCAGAAGCAAAGTGATGACGGCCTATTTACTATTTATGAAGTTAATTTAAATATACCGCTACCTTAGTAAGCGTATGAAAGAAACCAGCCCGGACCTAATATTTCTTGAAAGTATACACATAAAAAAAACGCGTGCATCTACATATGTATGTGTATAAAATAAAACTCCTGTAAATATTCTACAGAGATACAGGGCTAAATATCGGAGTAGTGGTAATAGTCGTTAGCAGTAAGTGGTAGTAGTAATAGTTGTGGTATAAAGAGCAGTAATTAGTAGTAGTAGTAGTAGTAGTTAAAAGTAGCATTTCTACAAATAGTAGTGGTAATTAGCAGAAGCATTAGTAAAAAACAGGAAAAATTATTAAAAACAATTGTAGCATAAGTAAAAATAGTAATAGACATTAGTAGGAAGAGTGATTGAAATTAGTAGTAGGATTAGTAAAAATAGTAGTAGCAATTAGTTCTAACATTAGAAAATAAATAGTAATTCGAAGTAGAACTATTAAAAATAGTAGTAGTAATTTGTAGTACCGTTAGTAAAAATGGTAGTGGTAGAAACTAGTAAAAATTGTGGTAGCAATTAGTAGAAGCATCTAAACATAATAGAAAAAATAGTAAAAAAGTAGTAGAAATTAGTAGAAATAGTGGTAGAAATTAGTAGTAGCATTGGTAAAAATAGTAGTAGCAATTAGTTCTATCATCAGTAAAAATAATAGTAATTAGTAGCAGAATTATTAAAATCAGAAGTAGTAAGTTGTAGTAGCTTTAGAAAAAATAGTAGTAGAATTTGGTAAGAATTCTTGCAGTAATAGCATAACTAGTAGAATTAGTAAAAATAGTGGCAGAATTAAGTAAAAATGCTGGAAGTAATTAGTAGCAGCATTGTGAATATAATGGAAATTAGTTGAATAATTAGTAAAAATAGTAGGAGTAAAGTAGTAAAAGCAGTAGTAGTCATAGTGATGGCTATCAATAGCAAGAAAAATGAAAATAAAATGTCGCTTAAGAAATGGTAGCTGCTTTTGAAGAAAACATATTTCATTTTATGTATATATTTATTTATTATAAAAAAAACCTTTATTTTAACGGGACAAAATATTGCAATTTGAAGAAAAAATTGCATGAAAATAAGAACATGTTTTCTTAGATTATTTTGTTTTTTCAGTGTTACTATCAGGTAATAAAACATTCGATGATTATCCGAAAGTTACCTCGCATGTTTTTTATGAACCTACTGCTGTTTTCATGTCCCGGCCTAAGTTGTTTACAAAAAAGTGGAACAAATTGGTAAAATATATGTCTGATCGAAATTAAAAGTTAAGACACGTGCAATAAAATTTCAAGGGCAATATTTTCGTAGAACATTTGGATATACCAGTTCTAACTAAAGGTGCCGTTTTGACCCACTTAAAAATCCAATTTGGAAGATCCTCAAAGCATTGCATTGTTCTAGAAAATTATTTCTAGGAAAATTTTATTAGGTGGCAACATTTTTCGACATAAAACGCCAAAGTCCACAGAAAATAACAATCAAATATGTCTCTCACGATATCCGACAGTTACTTATGCGCCCTTGCATATTAACATTAACATTAACATTAACATTAACATTAACATTAACATTAACATTAACATTAACATTAACATTAACATTAACATTAACATTAACATTAACATTAACATTAACATTAACATTAACATTAACATTAACATTAACATTAACATTAACATTAACATTTACATAACCATTAACATTAACATTAACATTAACATTAACGTTAACATTAACATTAACATTAACATTGATATTAACATTAACATTAACATTAACACTAACATTTACATAACCATTAACATTAACATTCACATTAACATTAACATTAACGGTAACATTAATATTAGCATTAACATTAACATTAACATTAATATTAATATTAACATTAATATTTAGATTAACTTTAACATTAACATTAACATTAACATTAACATTAACATTAACATTAATATTAACACTAACATTAACATTAACATTAACACTAACATTAACATTAAAATTATCACCAACATTAACATTAACATTAGCATTAACATTAGCATTAACATTAGCATTATCATTAACATTTACATTAACACTAACATTAACATTAACATTAACATTGCAAGCTAGTATAGCTGTTTTAATCGCACACAGATTTTGTCTGAGAAGATCCCCAGTAAAATTTTCTATTAAAAAATTATCTTGAAAGTTTAACCATCTAGCGACTTTCAAAACATGTTTTTTGAGAGAGGGTCAAAAGGACACTTTTAGTGAAGAGAGAAAATGTGTTAAATATGCAAATATTTCGTTATATTAAAAAAATCCCATTTTTTAAAACAACTTATGTACCTATGTAGGCAGGTCCGTAAAAATTTTAATTTGTAATATAAAATCAAACTATGTACGTATGTGGCGTTACCACATAATTATTATTATTGTTTATTACATCTAACATGCAAGTATTTTTTTAGGTGAGATATACATATGATGATGCTATGATATGTGATGATATCACATTTGCTCACTCTGAGCTATATAACTGCAAACATAAAACATGCATAGTCGTTGCAGACGATCAAGTTATCCTGGCTATAGGGAAATAAGCAGTTTATATCTGATTAAATTTTAGTACCGTAAAGTGCAAGTTTCAAGTTGCTAAAGATTTCCGTTGATTTTTGATTTTTTTTCTTTGTACGTACTTTGGTATGGAAGAAGACAGTAAAAAAAAAATTTGTCAAACATCAACGTACCTTTTTTATAAAAATTCCAATAAAAAATTTTAAAATTAAATTAAATTTTTATTGAATTTCCCCATTTTTTCTTCAAAATTTGGTGAAAAGATTTGTACAGTGTTTGTTATATAATGAGCTAGAGTTTTATAAAAAATAACAAACATAAAAAAAAAACAATTGAAGAATAGCCAAAACTGGGTAATATGTTGTGTCACCATTCTTGTCACATAACTGTAAATGTATGTAAATACATAGTATGTATGTATGTATATTTTCTTTAGATTCCATGACTTTACCCCTTTCGTTTAAAGCTCAAGTTGAGCTTTTTGATCAACATTAATAACGGAAGATAAATTTAAAGTGCCTAAATGTAGGCAACCAAAGCTAAGTGATCACAAATGACCATCGCTTAATTGGAATTACTAATCTAGACTTTAACAAAAATTCACTCTATTCCAGTTCTCAGCGCATTACGTAAAGCTACGCACAAATCCCATAAGGTAAATAAACGTTGAGTAGGTCAGTGCTGTAATTCAATTAAGAGCAATTACAGTGATAATCCGTACATTGTACTCACTTTATGTGCTTAGGTTATGTTATGTTGTATGTGTGTGTGTGTGTGTCTGTCCAAGCACCCACGCACACATGCAAAACACTGCTAATGGTAAAACGCAGGGAATTTGAATAGAAAATAATAATGTGGGTGATTTTATTAATCTTGTGACCAATTAAGGAAATAACAGTAGACAAATTCTGAGGAGAAAAATTCAAAAAAAAAGGTCAGAGTTGTGTTAATTTTTTGAGAAGTTGTTGTTCGAAATTCAATTTATTTTGATACTGCGTCAGTAGTTTTTGATTCGCATGCATTTAATAAATTATAGCTGCCAAGAACCGCACACAATGGATTGTATGGAAAAAGCTAGGTGGGAAAAATTCGATCTATTGTTTCGAAAGCGGTGTAATTAGTTAAAATGAACAAGTAAAGAAGTGCTACCTTGCCCAAGCCTTCATACCTTTAATGAATATATGTATGTAAAAATTTAAATTAAACTACGGCATTGTGAGCGTAAAAAAATATTAAATTTTAAAAAGCTATTTATTTTTCTAATAAAAAATTAAATACATTAAAATAAACCAAATTAACTATGATAAAATAAATTGTATCTTTTCTTGAAAAATGTACATATGTATGTACATATAAAGATACATATAGAAATGCAATGATATTAAGCATTAGAATTTAAAAAAAATACCCCGTCATTGTCACTGTAGGAGGTTTCATTTTTCACTTAATTTCGAATCAGTCATTTTAGTTTAAAACGTGTCTTTATTTCGAGCCTGCCATTTTAATTTTAAAATATGGTATTACATTTCCAATTAGCAAATCTTGAAAATGAATCATTCGTTTATTTGTTGAAATTATAAATTTTGTAGAGATTTTTCTCTGTATGTTTAGTCCGCCATTTTTATTTCGAAATTCGTTATCGTTTGTCATTTGTAACTTTTGAAAACGTGACATTAAAGTTTTTGTGGTAATTCATCATTTTTCAAAACTTTTGAACAGAAAATTTTGAAATTTTAGTAGAAATCTGACAATTTTTGCATCATTATGCTCTGTATTTTGCGTACCCAAGCAGAACATGAACCTCTTTTAGACGACTTCTTTTAGTAATCGATAAGATTTCTGAACGTCTAAAAGAAAGGTCGTACTCGGCTTTTTCCCAATTTGAGACGGCTATTAGAGTGTCAATGAGTGCGCGTTTTCATCACGACACCCTCTTTTTGACATATCGTTGCTGCAACTTTAAAGTCGATTGTATAACGCAGTGGTTCTTAACCTTTTTGGCTCGCGACCCAAAGAACGAACATATTTGAAGTAAGCGAAATCTACAGCAAAATAATTAGTGACTACCCTGGTGTTGTATTTTTGAGCAAAGATCATGTATACGTGGAGTTATGTTTATAGAAAGTGCAGACCGCATGTCATGCTGAGGATCCAACCTACTCCTGTACTTATTCTTCATAACAGCAAGGCATGAAAATCTTGCTTCACATACATAATTAGCTGGGAAAGGTAGCAGGGCTTTTCAGCTTCATTGCTCAGAACAGGCTTCCCAGATAATTGTGCGCAAAATTTTGTGAGACTCGTTCTGGCAAAACTCTCTTTTAAAACTACATCACCTTGCATTTCGAGCAATTCTTCTTGTAATCCAGCTGAATCGTTTTCAACGCCCATTACATCTACTTCAAATGGATTTCTTACCCAACTGTATTTCACGATATGGACATTTTGTGGAATATATCTTTCCATTTCGTTTTCAAGTTTTGTCAAATGTTCTAAAAAAAAATAGGCATGATCACCACGAAAATACGGTTGCCATTAAGATTAAGATCTTCCAAAAACAAGTTTAATGTTGGAAACGCTGCCAATTGACATTGCCAATTTTATTTTTCCAAAGTTTTATTTTGTTTTTAAAAACAGTAATTTTTTCATAAATGTCTACTACAGTGCGATTCTGACCTTGCATTTCTGTGTTCAACTGATTCAAGTGGTGGAAAATATCGCCTTAATATGTCAATTTAGCCATCCATTTGTTGTCACTGAAGCGACACGAATATGTCGCTTATCTGTCAAAAATATTTCTATTTCTATTTTAAAAGAAAGAACTCTAGCTAGAATCTTTCCGCGGGATAGCCAGCGGATATCCGAATGGTATAATAAATTCTGGTGATCTGTACACATTTCTTCGCACATCAGTCGAAATATCCGAGAGTTCATAGCGCATGCCTTTATGAAATTTATAATTTGTATTACGTCCTTTAACACCTGATGTAGATCTGGCTGCATATCACGTGTAGCCAAGTTTCCTCGATGTAAAAAGCAGTGTAGATATTAAAACTACGTCTGGATTTCGTTCCTTGACTTTGGCACAAAACCCGTTGCGACTCCCTATCATTGCCGGTGCTCCATCTGTACAGACTGCGAGTCAATTGTCCCACAGTAATTGGTGTTCCACAAAGAACTTGTCAATTAAAAGAAATATATCAGCCCCAGTTGTAGTTCCAGAGAGCTTTTCACAAAATAGGAACTCTTCATTGAAATTTTGAGGAGTTCTGTATCTTCAATATCAACTGGTTCGTCGATTCGAATTGAGAATTTGATGGCTTTTTTGAGATCCTTTATTAATTGTTCTAAAATATCTAATGACATTAAATCTATTCTCTTTTTCACAGTATCGTTTGAAATTGTGACCATTTCATCTCCGCAGACAGTTCTTGCCATGGCTATTGCAGCTGGTTTAATCAACTGCTAAGCAATACTATGGGGTTTTTTACATTGAGCTACTTTTAAAGCTACTTCGAAATAATCGTAGGTAGTAATTTTTTTCTAACGAAACGGTTGCTGCACTTGATGGTGCATCAAATCTCATGCGCTTTGCTTGTGTTTCTTTTTCTTTCCAAAACAAAATAAAAATATTCGCAATTAAAGTTGTGATGTTTTACCACTTCTTTAAAGTCGTTTGGGGGATTTCCGCGTCCCAATCCAATACCTCTCGCGATCCGAATTTGGGTCGCGATCCGAGGTTAAGAATCGCTGGTATAACGTATTTTAGAGAGTACGAACAAAGCGACAGATATCATTCCGTTTTTGACAGGTGACTTCCTCTTTGCATCTGCGTCCACATGTGTCTGAAACACACCGTTGTCTTTTAAGAGTCCCAATTTAAGATTGATAAAATGTTATAAACAAATAATGTTTAAAATTACTATGTATTATATATTATTTTTCAAGTACACTTTCACAAAATTGAAAGCACATTTCTGATAAAGAAACTATCAACAGATGTATGATTTAAGTAGCAATTCCTAGAATATAATAATATTTGTGTTCGAACAGCTATGAAGACATATGACATATGTACATACATCATAATTATTACCTACACATATACACTCGAGCATGTTGTATGTGCGTGTGCCTCTAAAATTCGGTTCATTTCTGCCGCTACTAGAAATAATCAACTAAAAAAATTAAAGTCAACAAGCATTAACAATGACAAAAAATAAATAAACTAGGTTTTTCTAGTGCAATACAGAGCCAGAGGGGTGTCTTCAACGCCAGAGAGGTCGTCAGTTGATAACGCGGCAACGAGTAACCAACCATTCCGCTTCACATACATAAATAATATTTGAATCTATAAATTAGCAGCAGCTTAGCGAAACTGATTCAGTGTAAGCTTTAAACTTGACAAGCAAACAGAATAATCGTGCAAAAAAAAGTGAGTGTGAAAAGAGCATAGTATTTACAAAAACATATCAAATACAGATCATTTTTTTTAAAGAAAACTAAAGAATAAAAATTAAAAAAAAAATTAAAATTCACTTTAATCCTTTCGATGGCAATCACTAACGCTTTTTATATCGTTTCTCTTCCCCTCGCCAGTTCAACATGAAAGTGCTGTTCTTCCTCGCTCTCTGCATTGCCATGATTTTCGGCGTTATGAGTCAGAGCTGCCCGACCAATTTCAAATGGGATTCTGGCAATAAACTCTGCCTGGCTGAGCGTCCAATTCATGGCGAATGTCCTGCCGGTTCGCAGTACAATTTGAACTACAACAAGTGTGTTTATGTAGCTCGCGGTTAATTGGAGGAGTTGTTATGTCTTTTGTGTCCTTTTGTTTTGTTGGATGATTATTTAATGTCTATGAATAAAAACGTGAAAAATTAGATTGAGGTAAACAATTGGATTTTATATGGTGTGAGAATGAGAGGAATTTCAAACAAATTCTTTGCTGACAAATAAAACATTATTTGTAATTAATTATTATTTTTTTTTTTTTATATTGAGAAATTTATTTACAAACATGTTCTTTGGAAAATGTTTTCTCGAAAAATATATTGGTGTTTTCTATTGCAAAAAAACGGCGAAATAGAAACCAGTTTTTTGATATCTTTTGAGTTCCATCAGGTGGTGAAATTTAATGAAATATTTGATATGTTAATGTATTTTTCTAAAGTTATCATATAGCGAGCTAATTTGATTTAAACAGATTGGAAAATTTTTTTAAATATATATAAAATATGAATATATAATATAAAACATATGCAGCGAAATGAAAAGTTAAGCCATATGCGCGAAATTCTTCTTCCCACTCAAAAAAAAAAAAAAAAAACACAAAAAAAAAGCGCAAGAAAAGAAGAAATTGGCAAGTCGCTAGAGAGTTAAAAATGTTTTAAAGAATTATTTGCCGGAAAATTTCACTTGGGGTCTTCTCAGGTGAAATCTGTGTGTGACTAAGGTCGAATTCAATATAAAAAAAAATTATAAAAAGTTTCATATAAAAATTACCTAACAGCTCTGTTAACTTGCAATGTTAATGTTAATGAAATGTTAGACATTTCAAGTGATATTTTTTTGTTTATATTTCCTGTATACTTTTATGATCTTTGTAAAAAGATTTTGCGTGGCCTGATCTTAGTAAAATTTTTCCAATTATATTACTCTAGAACATTTGAATTCTCTAACGATTTTCAAAGTCTCTTATAATTATTTAGGATGTAAAAGTGCTGAAAACGCTTATGATCAGGTCAAAGCATCTGAACACGTGATAAAATTAAATTAATTAAAAAACGTAAATTTTATGTAAGTTTTCTTTGTTATTAACTGTGCGATATTTTTTCGTATAGCGAATGTCGCCCGACTTATTGAAGCCGATAAACTGTTAGTATCAAAAATGTAATTTAGATTATCAAAATATAATCCATTCAGCAGCTCCGTGTACCATGGTTCAAAGTCAGGTAAAGTCTAGAAAGAAAAGAAGTCTGATGAGGAGATGTGGTGATCTCCGAAATAGCAGCTATCACTTCTACCACTTTGAAAAATTGTTGTTTTCTCATATTATTCCCTAATACAAACCTAGCCACAAGCTCTATAAATTATACAGACGATTCATAAAAAATAAGGCCAAATATAGAAAATAAAATTCATAAAACGGTATTTTTTGGTGAAAATATGTAATGGAACTTTTACTAGCGTCATATGGAACATTTGTTTATTTGGAAGTTAATTGGAAAAGCAGCAACATATATCAGCACATTTCTTCGTTTAGCTTCGACTTTTTTTCTTTTGTTTTTAGTAAATAACAATGACCATTGGAGACTTGACTTTCTTTTCTATTCTGAAGTGGTGAGGGCAAACACGATCTCCCTTATCGCATTTAAATATCTCTTAAAGAATTCTGCTAATGCTGATTGAGGATGTCATTTCACTTATCGTTCAGCTGAAATCGTGTCAGAAACCAGCTAATATTTTTTATAGTGGTATTATATAAATACATCAACTTTCGCTAGAGAATTTAGAACGTCCAAGCATAGTAAATATTAAAAAAAATGTAGCTAGGCAGAATAGAGAATTTTTTGAAATTAAATCATATCGCCTCCAATAAAATCTCACTTCCTCAGCTCATGATGGAAGATGGCGGAAATACCAATGAGTTCGGTGTTTATTAATAACAACCTCTGGATATTTGCACTGCTTATCACAGATGAATTTAAAACGGTGGTATTGTATTGATTGCAAAGAAATAACACTACTTAAAATCCACTTCAGTAGCCACAAATCGCTGGATAGATTAAAAATTAAATTCTTCTGATCTTTCTGTTACCTACAAGCGAAGAACGAATATAAACCGAACATATCACTACTCATCCCCACAACAAGTACGAAACAAGTGCTCCCGAACACTAACAATGTACGAAACTTTCTAGTAGCAGGTGCATATAAACCAAACGAATTTTTTGTTTTTAATTTTTGTCGCTGTCTTTCAATCTACATTTATTGCATAGGCGTGTTCACCGTTATGATCCTCACATTAAACTCCGACATATGTTGAAACCGTTGAAAATTTTAATTTTTTACATAAAAATCTCGTGTCACGGTGTTTGTGGTCGAACTCCTTCGAAACAGCATGACCAATTTTGCTGAAATTTTTCGCGTTTATTTGGTAGGTACGAGAATAAGACGTAAAGTATATTTTATGTTTGAAAGAGGGTTGTCATCTGTTTAAAAAGTCGAATTGAATTAAAATATACGCAAATTATATGAAATATTAAAAAATGTAAGTGGGAAATTTTTTTTAAATTAGGCATAAGGATATAAAATTCTAAAATATGAGTATAAAACGGTTCATTTAGCTGAGAAAAAGGTCTATATATGGCTATACATGTATGTAAGAGAGTTGCCACCTGTTTGAAAAGTCGAAGTTAACTAATTACACACGAGTTATATGTTGTAGTAAAATACCGGTTTGTGTTGGAGAGGAGAAGGATTGTACCCATATTTTTTGTGAGGGTTGCCCCCTATTTTAAAAGTCGAATTCAATTAAGTTATATACAAGTTATATGACATATTAAAATATGGGTGGCAAACGGTTCGACTCAGCAAAAAGGTTGAAAGCTCATTTTATGAGAGTTGCCACCTATGTGGAAAGCCGAATTAATTTAATTTATACACAAAGTATATGATATATAAATAATTTGGGTGCTAAACTGTTCGAACACCCCCGAGGAGAACCCTTATAGCTTATAGAGGGTTGCCGTCTGCTCGAAAAGTTGAATTTTATCAAATTTTCCACAAGCTAAAACGGAAAATTTAATTTAATTATATGCAAGGATATATAAAACTCAAATATGAAGATCAAACTGTTCGTCTCGGGGCAATCTTCCATATATTATGGTCTAGTTATCGGCTAAAACCTCTTGAAAATCCATTCAGCATTTTCGGAAAGTAGTGAGTTCAAACATGCAGGCCTAAAATCCTAGAAATGATCCAAATGTATTCTATTACTTTCTCTGCATAACTTTCCGTGCTTCTTTTTAAAAAAATTTTGAATTTATACTAAGTACAAATATTGTTCGTGCAGTTTTATTATAGTATATAATTCAAATTTTTAGGAACTGATAAAAAACCTTGGGAAACTTTTATCCAACCAGTATTTTGCATATGGTGGTATTAATATATATTTAAACAACGAATATGGGTATATATGTATGTGTCCGGTAGTTTTTGAACATTTTGAAGCAGACATTTAACTATCAGTGCTCATTAGACGTTATTTGAATGAAAGAAGTAAGTATTTGGATAAATATTATTTTCAGGTCCAAAAAAAAATGATTAGCTGCAAGTGTGACTAATTCTAAATCTGTATATTCATTCAATACTTTGTTAGTACAATACATTGAATAATATACATACATAGGTACTCCTAAGCGATAAGACATTCATTCGGGTCTGTCTGCACTTCAACTAAATTGTGTAATCAACGAAAATAACAAACTTTGCATTTCATTATGAAAATAATTTTATAAAAAATATATTTTTAAAAATTTATTTTGTGCAGTGCTATGTTATGTACATACACACATACATACACACATACACATCAATTATATATACTAGTATTTAGTACTATAGTTCGAATACTTTGATAAGCCTTCGACTTGGGTCTTAGGTTATTGTGATTAAGTCGCAAGTTTTTGGCTGCACAATTTTTTCATTATAAAAAAAAAGAAAATAAATATATTTGTGCCTGAAACTGTGCTATGGTATTAAAAAGCAATATTAATTAAAAATGACCCACGATATTCTGGTACAATTTTCGAGTGTCGTTGCCATGTGGCAAAAAGGAGAGGATATTTGGAAAGTAAGCCTTCATGTTCGTCCTCAATATTCATTTCTAATCTTCACTCCTCATTTTTGCAGACATCAATCGAAGACTCCGATAGACCAACGAGCTAAATCATTTATTGACGCTCTGAAGAACTGCAACAATAGATACAATGGATATAACTGCCCATCGATACTTAGGCTTTCCCTAATTTACGCAACTCTTCCGGTTTTTGTGGCTTCAAGCGAACGCTCTCTTTCATCTCTGCGTAAATTGAAAACCTCTTGACGAAACAAAACGAGTGAGAACCGATTGAATAGGTTAGCGTTGTTTAACGTGCATCGAGGCGTGAAAGTAACGAATAAGAATATAATTGATATTATGCCGAAGGTGCCAGGAGAATGGATATATTTGTATAAACTGAATTATCCGTCAAAAATTATAATAGGTCCATTTGTACTGTATAGATGGTAAATGCTCGCCAAAAAAAAGTAGGACTTATCAATATAATAAGCATACAATTAAAAACCAAAAATATTTTCCTGAATCCGCCCCTGGGCAGAAAAGAGCTTCAAAGACAGTTGTCAAAATAGACATTTATTTTCCAAAAGACTGTGGAGAGTTGAAAGACAGTTAGTTGCTAGAATTGTCGTGAAAAATATTTTTGGTGAGACCATTCTTTAATACCTTTTTTTAGTTACATTTCTATTACATTCGAATTGAACGTTAAACCGAATGTCAAAAAAAAAAATATTTGTCATCGAATTATTGTTATAGAACCACCTTTTTGTTACATTTCAGAATTAGGTCATCCTTTAAATTTTCTAGATAGTAGATTGCAGATAACATATACTTCTGGTTAATGTAAATTAAATATTTTCATTGATTTGTTAGCGCGCTCGGATCGGTGTCGATTCCCTTACGAGTTTATTGGGACTTTTGCACTGATTTTATTCAGAACCTACCAAACAATATTTATTGATTTCTCCGAGTTTTTCCCGATATGTTGCATTCGTTTTGGTAGTTCTAATACTGCATTTTAACCAGTTATGAATTCATTGCACTAAAATCTATCCACAATCGAGGTATAGTTTCCGACAACTACGATTGTATTAACTTTGTAGACTGGTGCACAAAGCTAAAAAGTTCACTTATAATTAAAAAGATCGACGGCTAAAGTAGCTTGAAGGCTAAGGAGTGCGAGAGGGAACAAAGTCTAAGAACTTTACACTAGAAAATATTCCTAATATTACGAGGGTTGCCTTTTATATTTTGCGCCTTCGCAACACTACAAGTGATTAGCTGTAATTAGATATTTTTAACGTAAAGTTTGGTATTTTTTGGCATAAACTTGCATATAACGTTTTCACTTACGAGTTTTATTTGCGTTTATTTATAGTAAGTTTAAAAATTCATATTGCCTAAAATAGGAATTAACCCGTGAACATTTTCGTGCGATGACTTACTACGATTTTCGACGTGGATTATCGAGACAAGACATTGCATCAATCAACTTACTTCTACTTTTGGTGTTGAATCACCACACTTAGCCACTGTGAAACGATGGTACAACGAGTTCCTACGTGGCCGCCAATCTTTGCAGGACGAATTTCGTGAAGGTCGTCCAAAAACGGTGGTTGTGCCAGAAACAGTCGTTGCTGTGCATCAATTGATAATACAAGATCGTCATGTGACATATCGCGAGATAGAGGCATCCTTGGCCATTAGTGGGACGAGCATACATTCAATATTGCATTAACATTTGGTCGTAAAGAAGATTTGTTCTCGTTGGATACCGCATAATTTGACAATTGCCCAAAAAAGGACTCGTGCCGATTGGTGTAAAGAAATGTTGAAGAAATTTAGCCGCGGTGGATCAAAGCACGTCTATAACATCGTAACAGGTGACGAATTTTGGATCTATGCATATGAGCCGGAAACAAAGCAGCAATCGACAGTATGGGTGTTCCAAGACGAGCCTAATCCAACAAAAGTTGTTCGCGCAGGAAGCACCTCAAAGCAAATGGTCGCCTGTTTTTTCGGAAAATCTTTTCATATCGCAACTGTTCCACTAGATAAACTTAAAACGGTCAATTCTGAGTGGTATACAACCATTTGCTTGCCAAAAGTTTTTGGAGAATTAAGGAAAATCAACCGCCGAAGACAAATCATTCTTCACCAAGACAATGCGAGCTCTCACGTATCGATTCACAAAAGAGAGTTTTTGAGGACTCAAAAGGTCGAATTGATGGGTCATCCGCCTTACAGTCCTGATTCGGCACCTAATGATTTATTTTTATTCCCGAACATCAAAAAAAAAATGCGAGGTCAACGTTTTTCAACGCCTGAAGGAGCTGTAGAAGCCTTCAAACAGCTCGTTTTAGAGGTATCCTCTTCTGAGTGGCAAAAGTGCTTTGAAAATTGGTTTAAGCGAATGCAGAAGTGTATTGACTTGGTTGGAGAATATTTTGAAAAACAATAAAACTATTTTTCTTATTTTTCTTAATATTTGACTGTGTTTTCATTATTAGGCGCAAAATATAAAAGGCAACCCTCGTATTTGGAATTTCTTCGCATATATATTAAAAAGGAAAAGGGCTGGAAATAAGAAGATAATTTTTCGTTTTATGGAATTTTGTTCAAAAATAGGCAATTGTAAGATGTAATCTCCTAGTTTTTATATTACGAATCATAGAAAAGAAATTAATAAGGAGATCGTCACATTTTTACTAGAATCTTATTGAATTTATTAATTTTATTATAAACTGATATATAAAACCTTTTATAATAATACATAAGCACTTAAAATTATTATGGTTATCAATAATCTGCTTAAAAAAAATTTAGGTGCCAATAATTTTTTATTGATAAGATCTTCGGCTTATTAAAATTAAGAAGAGAATCTAAAGAAAACTAAAATTCCTTTCTTAGTTATATTAAAAAGGGTTTAGTTCTAATTTTACATGCTATCTAGTAGATTTTACTGAAAAGGTTTTTATTTTAATTCAACGGGTCACCTTCTTAATTACATTGAAAAGTTTTCATCTTAGTTCTACATATCATCTTGATTTTATTGCAAAAGGCATACCCAGTCAAAATAATAAAGGCTTCTTATTAACAAAAAAAAAAAGCCGTAGAATAATCCGCTAAATTGTATTCTGATTTATAGGGCACTTTAGGTATTATTTTCGCTCTGTGTATTTATGTTGAGTCGAAAAATAAGGTAATTAATTTTGAATTTATATTAATGGATTTAAAATTTGCCACTTGCCATTATCTTTTCGTGTATTTGGTTTTAAGCTTGTCGCTGATTAAGAAATCTCGTGGCAATATAAAATATTTAAGGCGTAGCATTAAAGATTCATTAGGCTGTTTTGTTGCGCTTGTCAAAGAGTTAGTTGTCGTTGCTGCCGGCGCATTTTGGCGGTTAGTAACTCGTCATGAGTAGCGGAAATGGTGGAGCGGGGAAGCGATTGGCGTTTCCTGTTTGCCAGTTGGCATGTGGCAAGGGTAAAAGGCTGCCAACTGCCAACTGCTAACCGCCAACTGCCTGCCGATACAAAATATCTATAAATGCACAGCAGTATGAATGAATGGGTGTTTGTTTAAAAAAAAAAAAAAATAGGTACGTAGGTAAATGCAGAGGGTGCTCTGAACGTTTGTGGCTGTGTGTGTGTATGTGTGTGTGTGGGTGCGTGTGGGTGCAAGTGTTACATAAATTACACACGTGTAAGCTTTCGACGCTCATTAATAATTTACAAATCCATATTAATTCCTCATTTTATAGGGTGGCCAAGTAAGAGCTTTGAATTTATGTGTGTGTATGTGTGTTTTTCTACATATGTATGTGTTTACAGCTGTTTGTGTGTGTGTGTGTGCGTTTAATGTTAATGGAGCGTGGCAGCTGTTCGGCCGCATGTTCGTGTAATTTTACCGCCTACCATGGCCGACTTGTCGTTGGCATGCAAATTGAAGTGTGCTGTGTGCGTGCAAAAGTATGAATGTACCGTTAGTATGTGCTCAACGGAATAATTGCTTTTAAGTGTTTTTGGTATAAAATAAACAACAGAGCCTAATTGCATAATTGCAGCTAACGTTAAGTACCTTATCATGTTGTTGTGAGTTATGTGCGTGCGGCTGTGTGTGTGTGTGTGTGTGTGTGCGGGTGTGAATGTTGGCAACAATTCAGCTATTCACTCACTCACACTTCCGCCGCTTGAATAGCTACATATCTCACTCACTCGCTCACATACATATTCGCTTTTTTTCCGCATTCATTAACTCACACTTTGCTCCACTCAAACAGCACTTTACATATTTTTTTTTTATTTTTTTTGTTTTTTTTTTGAAGTACATATGTCTGTATATTTCACTTTTGTTCGGGCGTTACGTATACGCC
This sequence comes from Anomoia purmunda, assembly GCA_951828415.1. Classification (NCBI taxonomy): domain Eukaryota; kingdom Metazoa; phylum Arthropoda; class Insecta; order Diptera; family Tephritidae; genus Anomoia; species Anomoia purmunda. The sequence continues at coordinate 26,469,934 of OX639993.1, forward strand.
ATGTAACCGCCACTTTATACTTGTCTTCTACTAAACTATAACTATATATTGTTGCAAGTGCGTTTTTGTTGTTGGCGGTGCTGCTGCTGTTGCCATTTCTGACTACGCAGGAAATACGCTTGACGGCGGAACTTATTTATTTAATATGTATGTATTTTGTGGTAATGTAAAATATGACATACACTCTGGTGCTGCACAAACAGAAAGGAAACGAAGGAATGGTGCGGCAGGTATCGTCGAGATTGGGGCCTCTCGCTAACTGCAGCTGCAGCTGTAGCCGCACCAACTACTGTCGTTTCCTGTTGTGTGCGGCATTGATATACATACAAAAAAAAATTTTCAACATTAATTGCAATTCTCACGTGAATGCATTGTTGTGTTCGTTGTACGGCAATCCAAGGTTGTTGGATTGCTGGCACTGTGGTGGGAAAAGTGAATAGAACTGCTTAAAAATAAAATGAAAATGAGTGCGCGCTACACTTACGATCTATTCAAATAAATAGCTTTTTCTTAATGCATTTCATCCTGTTTGATGAGAGATGTAACGCTGCGTTTGTGCTAATTTCGTTATCATTACCATTTGCGTTATCGATATCATCCTCAAGATTATTTATATTTACAGTTACAATTGCCTTTATTGCAATTATGATTATTAGATACACTGCTACCGTTGTACCTATTAACGATTATCGATCAAATAATCGACAGCGTCACCAGTATTGCTATCGACAACGCTGTGTGTCAATTTCTCGATTACGATCGATATTTTGATCGAGAAATAGCATATCTGCGTTTATCACAATCGTTATCGTTATCCTTCATAGCCTCCGTTACCGCTTCCTTCTCTCGTGAACCGCAGCGCTATTAAGTAGCGTAACAGTTACAATTTTTTATTATAAAAGTAAATTTTTTGTATCGTTTTTGTTATCGATACAATTTCTACCTTATCTATACTGTTATCTTCACCCTTATTAAGTTCATCAACTAGAAATCTGCCCCGATATTTGAGTCATTTAATGTATTCAATGAAGAATTCGGCATTGTTGTTATTATTTTGAGCGAAGTTGATTTGTCAGATTTGATTGCAATCATATCATCGATGATAGTGTTAAATTTCCTTATACGATTGAATCGCTTTCCTATTTTCATGAACTATACTGTATTTATAGTGAATATTACATAGCAAATATAATTTTTATTTCATGCAAAACTAAATCTTAGAAAACTTTTTTTCACTTTTATTTTCATGTCGTTGACGTGCCCCAACGATTAAACTATCGAAGACTTTTATTTAAAAAAAAATCATCAAGTTAAATCCTTCAGAGATTTCTATTTTTTAAGTACTAATTAATATAAAAGCAATTCTCACTAATTTGTACTTACCATTTGGTCTATAATGGTCGTATTACTCTGTTAATTATAAATGCTATTCAAATTTAAAAGTAATATATATTTAAAGCCTGTGCAAAACTGTAGCAAAGTAAATTTAAATGGAATTTTTTGACAGTTATGTGTTGAATATAATTTGTTGGCCTAGTGAAAAATTGGACAAGCGATTTGGAATTTTTTACAACAAGCAGAATGAAAAAAGACACCGTAACTAGTTTGTATTATATACACGAAAATCTAAAGAATGTGCATTAATATGGCGCTACCTCCATAAAGTAAAAAAAACTATATTATTTATATGCATATAAAAATTGTCTTAATATTTAGTGAGACAAATTTTTAATTTTGCTAAGCTCTTTGCTATAAAATTAATGTCAAAAGGTCTATTAAATGCATTTTCTTTAATTCGAAAGGAATTTAAATTATTAGAGGTAAGTATTTTCTATATATTTGCTGCGTTTTACTTTCATGTATATGTTTTCTTTTTTCCTGTAACTACGTAAATAGATGTACAAATTTTCCTTTAACAAAAAGTCACCGATTGGCACATCAGAAAAGAACCTTATCATAAATATTATCTCAACATAAAATTTTGCTACCGTTCGGCACAGGCCTCTATATTAAGTTTTATTAATTTTCATAAGTATCTATATAAAATATAATTCCGTGTATACAATTTATCTAGAACAATGTAGTTAGTAGTTTCAATGACTATGGAAAATGGTATCTAGATGCGAAGAAAACACAAGAATGAATTGAAAGACCATATTTTATTCCAAAGCTCGAGAGAAATGTAAGCAAGGTGATCAGAAGTTGTGTAGAGGGTCTGATAACTGTCATACCAACTGACAAAGCCTCAAAGAATTTTTAATAACACAGCTTCGCGAAGTACTGGTGTTCAGAATTTTGACCGCATTAGAAATGCGTGCTGTTGACAACCCAGACATGATACATCTTTTTGAAGACTTAACGCTTGAGGAGAAGAATAGCTCCGAAAAGAAACAAGAAGTAATATTCAAAAAAATTCAAGGAGGAAATCTGAAATATTTTAACAAAAATCGAAAGGAAGCAAAAAAGAATTACATTGATGTTCTCGTCGCCATAAAAAAGCTACAGTGCGTAGTGAGTATGCAACATAGCTAGTGCCTATTTTCACAGACCATACAAAGTGACCAGAATTCTTAAATAAGACAGATATGACTTAACCCTGCTGTTAGGTTAAAAAAAACTTACGAATCTTAGGTTAGAGGACCATTTGGTCCATACTGCAGTTTTCATACAAAATAACAATTTAATCTTAGTCTTTATATGTATTTAGTTTGGTTCAATACTTGCTAAATATTATTATTTTATTATTTACTCAACTCTGGTAAAACCCAGCACCAGTGGCCTGCTCTAAAAATGCTTCTAGTTCAGGAGCTCGAAAGCGAGGAATTTGTAGTTGCTGCAAGTCTAAGTCTGATGTAAAATGCTCCATTTGCAGTGCGTTTATTTGCAAAACCAACCGAAAAACATTTTTTTGCTCATCATGTAGTGCTAAAAAATATCGAACAAACTAATAAATACTTATTTTTGGAAAATTAATGTAAAGAAAATCAAAGAAAATATACTATGGACCAAATGGTCCCTTAACATAAGATTCGTAATTTTCAATTTATCTTAGTCCAGTTTTAAGTCAGAGAATTAAATTTTCGCACATATTATTGTTTTATAAAAAGACCACCTGAGCTGAAAAATTTAGACAGTATATATCACCGTTCCAAAGTTACAAAGAAAACAAAAAAAAAAATTGGACCAAATGGTCTTAACCTAACAGCAGGGTTAAAGAAGTTAGGAAAATGTGAAGTGCCTAATAAAAAAGCGGTTAGTGGCGGAATTTATTAAGCCTTGGGGGCCTATCGGCCGTCGGAAGAAACGTAACATATTGAAACTAAACTAAATACTGGATGCAGAATTATCGGGAAAGTAGGCAGCATACTCACAGACTCCACGAATGCCAGTTGCAATTTAAACTCTGTACAAAACATATAAGTTTAGCTTCTAAGCTGTGCAATTAAGGCATGCTATATTTTCATACAAATTTAAAATGTATCTATTAATTTGAAATATGAACCAATGTACAATATACAACATATTGTAATCCGTGCATTTCAAAGCATATATGGGATATATATTTTTTTGTTGTTTTTTATGTAATTTCATATCTAAATATATCTACATGTTACATACATATTCATATTCATATATTATATGCGTATTCATACTTATCTTTATATTCATATGTATTCATACTCATAGTTATATTAATTTTCATATTTATATTCATATTGATATTAAAAGTCGTATATACTCATACCCATATTCATATTTATTTTCACATTCATTTTTATACGCATATTATTATTCATATTAATTTTTTTTTATTCATATCAAACAATAATTTTTATGAGCTCAACGTCATTTTTAATAGGAAAAATTATAGAAAAAACAACAATGGTAGAAGTTATAGCTATTTCGGAGATCACTACATCTCCTCATTAGACTTCTTGCAAGAATCGAACTCACGTCCTCTAACTTATACTCATTAAGGCAAAACCTAAACGAGATGAGCAAAAAAAAAAAAAAAATATAAAAATTATTGTTTGATATAAATAAATAGACCGAAAAACTAATATATTTTTTATTATTATTATTATTTATTGATAGAAGAATATCAAATATTAAAAGCTACCATAACAAGCACGCTAGCTACTCAGGCCTTAGGTGCTTTGATTAATTTATTTATATCGATGATACAAATAATCTCAATTGACTAAGTGTTTTAATCATAAATTAATACTCGTACTTAAGTTAGTGTTTTTTATGTATTTGTATATGGTTTTTACATTCGCGGTGTTAGTCTCCTTTAGTAGAGTAGAAGGCAGTGAGAAATCGAAAGTTAGTGTACGTGTTGTGGCTAAGGCTGGGCATTGATCGAGGATATGTTTCACAGATGGGTACGCTTGGCCAAATGGACAGGTGTCTGCACTTGCCCCACGAAAAATATGTGCATGAGAAATTTTCGTAGCGAATGCGCTAATTTCCCACCTGGAGAGGCTAGAATGATAGATGGATTTTTTTACAATTTGGGTTGATTGTGGTGTAGTTATGTCGATACTGTGACCAATCCAACATTTTTGAATTATGCCAGTGCTTATATACATAAGTAGTTGTTCAAGTCTGTAGTGGACGATGTGGTAAATATTAACATCGGTGATAAGTTGACATCTTTAGCCGTTTTATCGGCAAACTCATTTCCAGGAATGCCCTTGTGACCAGGCACCCAAAGAATTTTGAGCTTATTCTGATATTTTATGAACAAGTCTCTTATTTGCTGGATAATCGAGATGTCGTTGTAGATATTGGAAATCGCTGCTGAGACTGAATTCAGCTGCTTTTTTTATTGCCATCGCTTCTTTAGTGAATATTGAATAGTGCAAAGGTACACATCCGACCGTAATTTGTGTTCCGTCCTGATGAACAACAGCAAAGGAAGCACTGTGCATGGTTTTTGAACCGTGCGTAGATATTGGAATCCAATTAACTAGCTCTTTTTGATTTAACTGTTCCACAAATAGTTGTTTAAATATATCGTTACTAGTAATCGTTCTTTGATACTTGCTAAGCTGACTGTTTAGAGACCGGGACTGCCGAAGCCATGTAGCCTGACAGCTAGTTTTGTTACAAGACAACGGTATTTTTAGATCTAATTCTTTACATAAAGCCAGACAAAGTCTAATTGTGGATTTTATTGAAAAGTCGCGACTGTGACTGGCAGCTAACTTGAAGGCGTCAAACAAAATCTTTTTTTTAGTGTTAAACAGTTTTGGAACTAGTCTATGCAATTTTAAGTTACGTCTCTCAATAATTGTTGGCAGCCCAGCTTCTGCCAGAATGCACTTCACGGGAGTCATAGGAAAAGCATTTAAGCTGCGGCGGACAGCTGTGTGGTAAGGTGCGTGAAGAAGCCGTAGATGTGAGATGGCACACCATTCATAAACTGTGAGTTCATAGTCTATCTTTGCAAGGGTAAGTGATCGTGTAATGTCTACTAATGTGTTAGTATGAATACAGAGATATTTCGTAGATAAATATTTCACTATATTAAGCCTAGTAGCTAGACTTTTTCTTAATTGTACACAATGCTCTTTTAAAGAATATTTGGAGTCAAAAGTTAAACCTTAGATCTTAAGGCTATTTACATTTGCAATATCAGTATTTTCTACATTTACGTTAAACGGTTTACAATTATGTTTGCGGCAAATGTGCAATATTTTACACTTTTCGTATGCCAAATTGGCTCCGGATTTTGAACTCCATTTTTTTATGTTCGTTAACAGTTTTGAAATGGTGTCTTGAGTTCTAACTATGTCTTTGTCTTTGGTGTAAAATATTACATCATCTGCGTATACGCTCAGTTGTAAATTTTTTATGTCTAGTGTTAACTGATTTATTTGCTCAAATGCTATCATGAATAGTACAACAGATAAAGGTGATCCTTGTGGAAGGCCATTATACTGCTGGTAGGATTTGGAGAGTACACCGTTCACCTTCACTTTAAAGTTCCTCTCGACCATGAAAGATTTTACTATCTGCAATTTGGTCTTACCAACCTTGCAGAGCTTTAGCTGTTCTCAAACGATGTGAACGCCAATGCGGTCGAATGCCTTTTCAAAGCACTGTTACGTGATTTTTTGTTGCAAGCGTATCAGCAATGAAATGCTGTATTCTAAGCAACGCATCGATCGTTCCATGATTCTTTTTAAAAGCCGTTTGGTTATGACTTATTAGTTTATTTTTTAATAGAAACCAAAGAAGACTTTTTGCAAGCATTTTTATATTCTAATTCTTATTCATACTCATTGTCATATGCAAATTCATCACACAATTTATCGTCACCCACAACCCACTGTCCACTCTCAACTTCCGTGCCTGCAGTGTCATTGCGTTGCAGTTGTTGTTGGCATGTGGCTGTTGCCGCGAGTATTGCGCTATTTCACGTTATGCTTGTCCGCTTTGTTTGTGGTGAACGCAAAAGGAAACAGCAATTAAACGCTCTCCACTTGTGGCCGACAGCATACGCACACAAGCAAAGTAGATATAAGTTAACACCCCGCATATTCATAAACTTTGTACGTCCAATCACCGGCCGCCACAATATCGACGTAAACAAAAGTTTCATATGTCATTGCGAAATTACGCAAAATTATGTTCCCACTCTTTTTGCTGACCAGGCACACGCGCCGCATAATGGAAACTTCCCAAAAATAGGTTCCCACCCTTTTTCGCTGACCAGGCACACGCGCCGCAATAACGACAGCAGCAGCGACGCTCAGGTGAATGCAGCGACGTTTAAGTTTAGGTTTAAGCTATTTGAACAATTGTTAAGTTAGTCTTAAAACGGGATTCAATAAAGAAGGAGGCAACTCCTGAAAAAATATATTTTTTTAATCAAATTAACAAATGTTAATTTAACTGGCGCCCGAGCAGGGACCAGCGCGCGAAGTAGTAAGTGCCTGAAAATAAAAAAGTAAGGCTCCGCGAGTGTCGTTGAATGAACTAAATTAAAGTAACAAAAAGCTTGAAAATAAAAAGTAAAGCTAGTGAAAAAATTAGTGCAACACCTAACCATCAACTAAGGTGCAACGCGGGAAGTAAGCGGCTACTAAGCAAAAGGATCGCCTCAGAAGTGACAACAAGGGCCCCCAGTACCTAAGGAAAAAAGGACAACCCAACTTGTTCAAACCGACGGCTCCCAAACGCTGGATGATGTTTAAGTTTATACTACTGTAAGTTTAGATGATAAGAAAATTTTTAAAGTCACAGTGAAACACAAGTTAAAACTATTTTTGTTTTGAAAAGAAATTGAGTAAAAATTTAAAAATAAAGTGAAAGATTAAAGTAAAATTTTTATTGAAAATAAGGTGTAATACGAAATGTTAAAGATTTTTAAAGAATTAAATTAAGAAAATAAAATAAAGTGAATATTAAAATTTTTTTTTTTCAAAGGATTAAGAGAATTGCATTAAAGAAATAAATTTACATACATAAATAAAGTGAACATGTGGAATTTTTAAATGGAAAAAATATATTGAAGAATTTAAAAGAATTAAAAGCATAAGTTTGTTAAAATATATTTTTAATATTTGAAAGCATTGAAGTCTATTAAATATCGAAATTGTTTAAATTAATTATTATATTGGCATTCGATTAAATCGAAATATTTAAATTCAAGTTGAATCAATTGAATATTTTTAAATAAAACAATACTTACCATATAAAACCATATAAACTAACAAATATATAAAATGGAAGAAGAAATCCTAGAAGGTATTAGAAGACTAGGATTTGAAGAGGATACATCAGCTTCCCAACTAAATCAAACAAGATCCCAACAACCAAATCTGACTACAAATCCCCCACGAATGAATAACGAGTTCATTCAAGAAATAGTGCAACAGGTAATGGACCGTATGACGAACAATAATTATGACAATAGGAACACCCGAGACCAAGAAATGACGGTTAATACATCGAACGTCAACGAACTGGACCGAATTCCGGACATGGTGAAGTGCTTAAGGGAATTTTCAGGGCGACCAGGGGAATTCAATTCCTGGCGCAAGACGGTAGACAGAATTCTTGATGTCTACAAAAGTTTCCGAAATACCCCAAGGTACTTCGCAATACTTCACACAATTAGGCATAAAATTGTCGGTGATGCCGACACGGCTCTGGAGTCGTACCGTACTCCACTTGATTGGCCACAAATCCGAAAATGCTTAATGCTTCATTATTCCGATAAGCGGGATATAGGTACACTCGAGTACCAATTAACAACTTTAACCCAACGTCACCATGATATTGCTACATTCTATCAAATGGTTTATCAGCACCTTTCGCTGATCCTTGATAAGATAGCCTGCCTCGACTTAAGCGAAGAAGCAATCCGTGCTATGACCAACTCATATAGAGAGAAGGCATTAGACACGTTTATACGTGGTCTTAATGGAGACTTGCCGCGGTTACTAAGTATAAGAGAACCGTCAACTTTACCACAGGCTCTGCATCTATGCCAAAAACTAGATAACATGACATACAGATTAAATTATGCGCACGGCATAAATAGACACAATGTCAATACGTCAACGCCTCCACGGCCACCACGACAACCAGTTAACTTTAAAGGCCACCGCTTTTACCCAGAACTAGCCTATGCACCACCTCCTCCACCACGTTTCAGCCGACCACAACAACCTTTTAACCAATTCAATAATAGGTTTAATTATAACCGACCTAACCCGTTCCAACCGAATAACTCACCACATGCAAATTACAACAGGTTTGGAAACAACCAAATTTATCAACAAAATTATTCGCCATTTAATAACCAACCCTTTCAAACAAATCAAGCCGGATTTAATAATCGACCCAACTTACCCCCGAAACCACCTGTTCCAATGGACATCGACAGTTCAATCCATACTAGACAGCTAAATTACCAAAATAGGCCACAGCAAAGTTTTCCGCAAAAGCGTCCAGGAGTTAGTCAAATGACCCATCTACCACCGAATAAAATACAGCGAAATTATCATTTGAATACAGGATATCCAATTGAAATAGATAACAATATGGAATTGATTCTTAACGACAACCATCCAAACGATGAACAACAAAATGAAAAACAGTCTGATGCTGATCCTAATAATATTTTCTCCGAAACGGATAATATTAATTTTTTAGATTAAATCCGTCTTCACTTCCTTGTTTTGAATATAGAACTAGAAGTGGAGACAACATAGAATTTTTAATTGACACAGGGTCAAATAAAAATTACATACAATCAACTAGGATAAGAAATTTTATAAAAAACGAAACCCCTTTCAAAGTAAGTTCAGTTGCAGGAGATATAGAAATTACATATCATACATATTTAAATATATTTGGTCCGAAAACAGAAAAATTAAAATTTTATATTCTACCGACATTGTCTTCCTTCCACGGAATAATAGGAAATGATACCCTAAAGGACCTTAAAGCGACAATCCATACTGATAAGAATTATATGACAATACTATCAAATATTAAAGTACCTTTGAAACAAAGAATTGCACAAGAGGTAAACACAGTGTCCATAACTGTGCCACATTTAACACCTGAACATCAATATAAATTAAATAACATTATTAGAAATTGCCCCAATTTATTTTCGGATCCCGATGAAAAACTTACGTATACTACCTTAGTTAAAGGCGAAATCCGCACTACTTCTGATACCCCAATTTATTCTAAACCATACCCTTACCCAATGGCATTAAAAGGAGAAGTCGAGCGTCAGGTTGAAGAACTCCTTGCCAACGGGATAATAAGGAAATCCAAATCTCCCTACAACTCTCCCGTCTGGATAGTTGATAAAAAAATGGATTCTTCCGGTGAGAAAAAATATCGGATGGTAATTGATTACCGAAAACTGAATTCCGTGACGATTCCCGATAGATATCCAATTCCAGAAATTAATGAGGTCCTCGCCAACCTCGGAGAAAATAAATTTTTTACAGTTATAGATTTAAAGAGCGGATTCCATCAAATACTCCTCCGCGAATCAGACATAGAGAAGACAGCATTTTCCATAAACAATGGAAAATATGAATTTCTCCGCCTTCCGTTCGGCCTCAAAAATGCACCCTCCACATTCCAAAGAGCTCTTGACGACATCCTCCGACAACATATAGGTAAAAGATGTTACGTTTATATTGATGACGTAATAATTTTCGGGAAAAACGAAGAAGAACATTTACATAATTTACAGTTAGTTTTTGAAACATTAGAAAAAGCGAATATGAAGATACAGTTCGATAAGTGCGTATTTTTGAAGAACGAAGTAGAATTTTTAGGATACGTAGTCAGTGCTGAAGGAATTAAAACAAATACAAAAAAAGTAGAAGCAGTAAAAAATTTTCCGGTACCCACAAATCTAAAGGAACTTAGATCATTTTTAGGAATGTCTGGGTACTACAGACGATTCATTAAGGATTACGCAAAGATCGCTAAACCACTTACTGCTCTTTTGCGAGGAGAAGCAGGACATGTTCCAAAGAACGCATCAAAAAAGAAATTAATTACATTAGATCACGAAGCAATAGACGCATTTAATAAAATAAAGAACACCTTGATATCAAAGGATATCACCCTTAGTCATCCCGATTTTTCAAAAGACTTTGAACTAACCACCGATGCATCCGATTATGCGATCGGTGCTGTACTATCGCAGGACAATAGACCCATAACATTTATATCTAGAACTCTACATAAAACAGAAGAAAACTATGCGACTAATGAGAAGGAGATGTTAGCCATCATATGGTCATTGAATTCTCTTAGAAATTATTTATATGGCTCAAAAAAAATTAAAATCTACACAGACCATCAGCCCCTAACATACGCGTTAAGCTCGAAAAATACAAATAGTAAAATGAAACGTTGGAAATCTATCCTTGAGGAATATAATTACGAATTAAGATATAAGCCAGGACACGCTAATGTAGTAGCAGATGCACTTTCACGAATACCCATTCAGATAAATTCACTTACACCAACTATTCATAGTGATGAAAGCTCGTCACACGATCTAATTCCATGTACAGAAGTACCTATCAATGTTTTCAAAAACCAAATATTTTTCAAACGGGACGTAACGTCAACATACCAGTTCAATATAATATTCCCAACAATTCATAGACATATCATTACCGAACCAGAATATAATGATCAGATCCTTATATCTCATTTAAAACGATATCTCAATCCATCCGTCATAAATGGAATCCATACAGAAGAGAGGATAATGGGTATTATTCAGAATTTATATCCACAACACTTTAGGAGCTATAAAGCTCGCTATACGCAAAAATTAGTTGAAGATGTCACAACCGAACAGAATCAAGAAAATATAATATTACAATTTCATCAACGAGCACATAGAAATGCCTTAGAAAATAAAACCCAAATTTTAGAAAAATATTACTTTCCAGGGATGCTTAGCAAAATAAAACGAATTATAACAAATTGCAACACATGTAAAGAAAGTAAATACGAGAGGCATCCGAACCAAACAAAAATAAACGAAACACCACTTCCCACTTATCCCGGACACACAGTCCACATCGATATATTTCTTACCGAAGGAAAAATAGTTATGACTGCATTAGACAAATTTACTAAATATGCGCAAACAAAAATGCTAGCCAGCAGGGCAATAGAAGATGTTAGGAGACCGCTTAGAGATATCATATTTTACTTTGGCGTACCTAAGTTAATAGTTATAGATAATGAACCTTCACTTAATTCAGCCACAATTAAATTCATGATGCAGGACGAACTGGGAATAGAAGTTTACACCACACCACCTTACAGAAGCCAAGCGAATGGACAAGTAGAACGGTTCCATTCGACACTAATCGAAATAATGCGCTGCATAAAAGAGAACGGAGGTCACCGAAACTTTGAAGAACTGTTAGAACGCTCAGTCTCTGAGTACAATCACACAATTCACTCCGTAACACAAAAACGACCAGTTGATTTATATTTCAATAGGAACGTCTCATTTACTCCTGACGACATAGAAAAAACTAGACAGAGCAATATAGAAAAATTAGCAAACAAACAGAGAAAAGACATCGAATACCACAATAGAAATAAACATGAAACAAAAACGTATCTACCAGGACAAATAATCTTTGTGAAAAGAAATAGAAGATTAGGAACTAAGCTATCCAAACCATATACCAAAGAAATAGTTAAAGAAGATAGGAATAGCACTGTGTTAACAGAAAAAAACCAAATAATACATAAAAGTCGAATACGAAATTGACATCCGAACCCTTATATTAAACATACGATTTCATTTTTCAGCCTACTCATTCCACAATGCCTTGCAGAAGTACAGATACTGGACTATACAAATTCTCAATTAATTACAATAGAAGAGGGAACTGCAAAAATACAGACAGGAACTTTCAAAATAATACACGAAATCGACATTAACAAATATAGTGAAATTACCAATGACATTGAAGCGACAGTAAACAACTACAAGCACGACAAAAATCCACATTTCCCCTTCATAATCCTTCTTATATCCCAAATAAAGTCCCACATTAACAACTTAAAAGTCAGTAAGAGAAACAAAAGATCACTTGATTTTTTGGGCAGTGCATGGAAATGGGTTGCAGGAAGTCCTGATCACCATGACCATAGCATTGTAGTAGAGAAATTAAATAACGCTTTGCAAAACAACAATAATCAATTGGTTATAAATAGACTTACTCTGAAGAGAATCAATGAAATTTCAAATATTACAAATAATATTTCAAAAATGTTAAAAAATGATAATGAAATCAAAAATGAATTATTTTTAGAATTAAGATATAAATTAGAAATAATTAAAGAAGAGATAGTCAATGTTGCTTATGCCATTCACTGGGCAAAGGCCAATATAATAAATTCTTTTATATTGTCAAATAATGAAATTGATCTAGCTAAAAATATAATAAGCAAAGAAAATATGCCATTTATAAATATAGATGAAGCCTTTGAATTTTCTGAAATTAAAATTGCATCAAATAATAGTTTTATAATTTACATAATAAGTCTACCAACAGTTGAGAATCGCTTATGTAAATCCTTAAAAATTAGAGCAGTAAAGAAAGCATTAAGAATAAATAAAATAAATTTCAATTCAACGCTATTATGTGAAAAAGATATTTTTGGAATCAGAGAAATTTGTAAATCATATAATAATTTAAAAATATGTTCAATGAGGAATTTAGTTAATTTAAATGATGACACCTGCATAGTAAACCTGCTGCAAAGTCGCCCACCGAATTGCACTGAAGTCAACAATCAACATGTACCAGAAATTGAAGAAATATCACCCTGAATAATATTTTTGAATAGATTCAACGGTCATGCACAGATTAATGAGGAATCTCTTAGTCTAAACGGAACATTCATCATACACTACCACAACGCCAGCATCACAATTGGTGAAAATTCATTTTATAATGCGGAAATATCAGCAAGTAAACCACTACCAGCAGTGTTACAGCCTTCATCTGAACCAGGCCATATTGAAGAAATTCTTTCATTGCAAATGATGAAGGAATTACAAATAAACAATTCTAATTTCATCAGTCTACTCCAAGAGGACGAAGAAGTTGACATCGTCACGAATTTTGGGCTAGGACTTACAATATTTGTTCTCATCACCATTTTCTGCTTTTACCAATGCTTAGTTCATAAAAATAGATCTGCTATCTCAAGAACCAGAAGTAACTCCACAAACCTAAAATTATCCAGTACAGCCATAGAAGGGCTAAATAATATCTTCAACAAACCCACTGTTTCAAACGAGGACGTTCGAAATTTAGGGGGGGAGTAGTTAACACCCCGCATATTCATAAACTTTGTACGTCCAATCACCGGCCGCCACAATATCGACGTAAACAAAAGTTTCATATGTCATTGCGAAATTACGCAAAATTATGTTCCCACTCTTTTTGCTGACCAGGCACACGCGCCGCATAATGGAAACTTCCCAAAAATAGGTTCCCACCCTTTTTCGCTGACCAGGCACACGCGCCGCAATAACGACAGCAGCAGCGACGCTCAGGTGAATGCAGCGACGTTTAAGTTTAGGTTTAAGCTATTTGAACAATTGTTAAGTTAGTCTTAAAACGGGATTCAATAAAGAAGGAGGCAACTCCTGAAAAAATATATTTTTTTAATCAAATTAACAAATGTTAATTTAACTTATACACTTTCAGCAATGCATTGTATGTACTATGTGTATGTGTGTGTTTGTATATGCACTTACACATTCACTTGCATAGCCTGTAGGTAGTCTGCAGCTGCAATCTTGCCACACGAGCAGCTCTACTCCAGCACTCGAATTCTATGCATTGCTTCATTCAACACTCGGCAGGCAACCAGGAAGCCAGGAAGCAACCGACTAACCATCCAACCAACTAACTAACCAACCAACTGGTCTACTTGTGAGCTAGCCCAGTAGATAGTCATCCAGTTGTGGTATCTGACTAAGAGTATTGCGTATTATGGTTTGGCCATTGCTGGCCTGTTTGCGCGATTATTGCGCTAATTGCTCCTTGGCCGGTATCAGCTACATTGCCAATAATAAGTAAGTGAGTATGCCGCATTTGCAGCGACAATCTGGCGCATACCATTTGCATCAGCACATTCTAGAGTATCTTAAATATACTCAAAATACCGGAATAATTCTAATAGTTTTGCTATTTATCACTCTTGCTCTTCGCACATTATTTGCACTTACTGTTTCTGTACTATGGTTTTTTTTTATAACACAGCACACTGCTTTCATTTTTTAACACTCGCCAGAATGACACATATCCCACTTTAAGGCATTGTGCATTTCTGTGTTACGAATGAATGCTCTACGCACATAAAATACGTATCTGCTCAAATGATTTGTTTATCGACTGAATTTTATTTCTATTTTTTCTTTATACCCGCAGACTACATATCAGCGAACGTGTATTCTGGCTATTTTGTGTCATTTGGTCCGCCTACGGTTCGTACAAACTTATTTCAACCTTCGAGCGAGACTTTGAGTTGTTTGCTGTTAGCATTGTTTTCGAAAGTCTGACGCCATATGAAAAAATTTATTTTCCCAGCGTGGCAGTGTGTGAGACAATGGAGAAAGATGGCACTACACCGCCGGTAGAGGATTATATAAAAAGGTAGGTGAAAATGTATTATAATAAAATATGATGTTTCGGTATATAGATATAACTTAGATATTCGAAAAATTTAGAGTACTACATATGTAGATTATAGTGACTAAAAGCGTTTGTAGGTAGGCCGAGACCAAGTAACTTCACCGATTGCCTAAATTAAATTAGTGAGCCTTCTTTATCTCACAATTACGACTGCTAATGGTGACGTAAGTTCCAATTAACTAAGACTTTTTTTTGCCCTCGTTCATCATCAGCTTTTATTGTCCCGTTCTTGCGGCTATCGATGTCATACATATTTATACTCATTTTTACTATAGTGCTTAAAAAATTCACTTGCGAAGTAGTCGTCCCGCCCAAAACCTCGCTTGTTCTCGAACGACTCAAAGAAAAACTCGCACGGGTTGGATTTTGTTGGGATCAAAATCTTAGATATGTCTTGTAAAACATACTTCTCTCTTCGTGTTATCAAAAGCGACTATAACGTCGGCGAGAGATAATGTTGTTTATCAAGAGGTAGTTATCAGAATTTTACGCACTACCCCACTGGTAAAGTCTAATCAGTTGGTTCATAAAAATATCCAGTTTTTGGAACAGTTCTGGATTTAAAAAAAAAAAAAAAACTTCTTTAGCGGCATGAGAGTTATTTTTACATCGCTTAACGAAGGTCGTGCCGAAATCGCGCCATGAAGTTAATGCCATGATGCTTGTATGACTTCTGCTACCACTCTTAATTCCTGGCACTACTATTTTTCCTAATGCTACTACTAATTACTATTAATATTTTTACTATTGATAATACTATTTCCTAATACTGTTTTTAACAAATGCTACTACTAACTATTATTACAAATAAGTACTATTAATCACTTTTACTACTACTATTACAATTTTACCCAACTATTTTTACTAATTTCTACCTCTATTTTTACTTATGCTACTACTAATTACTACTAATATTTTCGCAAGTTCAATTCCTACCCATCCAGAATCAACCCAGACATACCGGCTTGTGGATCACCTATTCACATGCCCCTAAAACCCACTCATCTAACTCCTCTTCCTCTGGTCCAACCCTGTCGAAACAACTAATATTTTCACTAATTCCTACTACTATTTTTACTTATACTACTATTATTACTGCTACTATTAGTACCACTACCACTCCCATATGTAACTCTCTATCTCTTTATGAAGCCGACAAAAAAATTTTATCTTGGCTGGCGCTTTTAGGTGTACGAGTTTTTTTAGTTTAGATTTTAATTCATAGAAAGTTCTCATCAGGGATGAATTTTTTACGTAGTTGCATTTTGGAAATCCTGCATAAAGTGCCGCAACATGGCGCAGGTTATGAACGGGACCAGTGGAAAATACCCTTCTTAAAAATTACGGGTAGTCAACAGACCAACTTAGAATATTTGTTACAAAAGTGCAAACGAGCAGCATTAATTTTTTTTATACAAATATAAGAGGCACAGTCAAGCCTAGATCTCACTAAGGTAATGCACAGCAACAGGTTAGACAGATCACTGAGAAACACTAAATATTATGGCAAACGGAAACTAACATCGCATAAGACTTAGAGACTTTGAAGTCAACATGTGCAGTGAAGCTAAATTTCGAACAAAAAGTAAACCCCCAGATCCCTAAATTCCATGACGTCGCCAAGAAAAGAGCCAGAGGTTCTAAAATGTGCGTGGACAATTTAGTTTTTCTTTAGATCATCTGCATAAAAAATAAACACACACGACGAACATTCGCTGTGATAAATTCATTTCTATTGTCGTCGCTGGCGACAGCGGAAAAATACAATCCTATGTGGTCATATGTTTAATAAACTCAGGGTTTTAATTAAATAGAAATTGAAAAATGCTATATTATGTTTTGGTGTGAGCTATTAATTTTGTTATTTGTAAAATTTTGTATTCGTAAAACCTATAATAACAGCTAATTTCATTGCCGTCATAGTTGTGTTTTACTGTGCTAAATTTTAGCGCGAACATTGCAAACGTCGTCGCTCTACTCAGCGAAAATTCGCCATTCGCCAGTATTGTGTTCCAAGAATTTTTTTTTTTTTTTTCAAATTGAAATTTGAATCCTCTTCCAACTGACGAATTGACAGTTTTTACAAAATCGCGCTAGTAAGAAACACAAATTACACTCTCAGTGCGGCTCTAAACAGCCCGAGAGCCAACAGAAGAAACACAAAATGAGTAGTTTCGGGCACTCGCAGGATCCGGGAAACGAGCGAAAAAGCACACCTATCGTTAGAAGCATGCAATTGCTGTAAGTATGTAGATTGTGATAAAACCGATATGGGTGGTGAAAAATTGAAAATATTAAATGAAACCATATTGATAGTTTACTAGATCTACCTCTGCACTGCATAATGCCCCGGTTTTGGCTATCGAATTCGGGGTGAATTACCCTGTTCCTTAGAATTGAGACGATTCATGATCCTTATATGAATGAGGTCATAGTAAATTGTTTTAAGCAGATCAACCTAGTAGAGCGAACTCCGCGAATCGTCCGCACCACCTTAGGCAAGGCTGGCTTCGTTTGACTTCCTTTTCAGCACTTTGGCATATTGGGGAAAGGAGTATTTAGTCAAAAATAGCGATTTTTCGTGGTGAAACCGGATTTTGAGACTAGTTGGTATTCAGTAAGTTGCATCACGTCTCCAGTCACAAAATACTCTATCTAAGTCTATAATTTGTCAGCTGATTCTGGGCAGGCCACAAAACAAAGAAACTGATGACAGTATTGAAAAATCTCGAAAAGTCAGTAACACCCGATCTATTCCTTAGACGTTAGCGATATTTTGCTTACATCTGTAAAAAATAACATAAAATAATAATTTTCAGCAAACCTAACAAGGCGAGTGCATATAAGGTGGTGTTATAAGTACAACTGCAAAATTCCCATGTATTTTATTTGTGCTTTTGCGTAAGAGTTGTCAAAATTTACATACATCTTGCTTTTGCTTTTACGGCTTTTGAAAGCTCATACGCAAAAGCAAAAACAGAATGTATGTAGGTGAATAAAAAAAATTAGATCGGAAGTTATAGTAACTTCACCTTATATGAATTCACCTTGAAATATAATAAGAAAAAAACTATTGCTTTAAATTTACTTTTTTTCTTCTGCTTCTTCGATTTTCTTCTTTTTTTTTCTTCGATTGCTTTAATTTGTGAACATATTTTAAGTAATCGGTTCACACAAAATTTATTAATAAGAATTTTGAACAGTAAACTTCAATATTAGTTTCACTATAACCATATTGTTTTAATTTTTAAAGAGCAATAATGCTGTTGACACAGAATTGAAAAAGTGTATTGTGTGCTATCGATGAACATATTGTGTTTTGAGGTTGTAGTTGATTGCGTATCTCTCGCTGATTGTATCCACTGATTTTCACCACAGTCTGTGGTGAAATTTTCGAGACTGTCCCTTTCAGAATACCGAAATCGTCTCAAGTCACAAAAAATGCCCCTAGTTGAGAGTCTCAAGTGGGGTCCTGGGAATGAGATTGAATTACTAAATATCAGATTGTTCTAAGGCGATGATGATTTGTTTTTCAAATTTAATTATGTAAGTTACTTATTTAATGTGTACTTTAAATTTATTAAATATATTATGAAATCTAACACTTAATTCGCATATTCTCTGGCTTCATTTGGATGCGCGAAAAGTTCGTGAGTACTCATTTTTACCTACATATATACTCGTACTCGCTTGTAGCACATATGTAAATATTTACATTCGGAATATTTATAAATAAATATATTTTGAAATACTAATATATTCATATACATATGCATGTATGGCTGCACATACGCTTTGCAATTAATCGCAGTTGGTAATTTGAAGATACTAACTAAAAAGCTTTCAAAACTGCTTTGGGCATTCGGTGTTTTAACAGCGCACAGACAGCAAGCACTGATTTTGATAAGTGGAAACAAAACCAAATATAATACACACACCCACACTAAAGCAACTTATAATGCTTCTGATTTATTAGCAGTAAATGTGCTTTATCTGTTTTTCAAAATAAACAAACATTAGCCAACATTAGAATATGAGTGTTAGCATAATTTTAAAGTTTGTTTAATATTATGCAAATTTATACAAGCAATTATAAATATTCAAAAATTAACAGAGAAATATAATATTAATAAATTTGAGCAATAAAATAATAAATGCTTAGCTTTCATGCATATTTATATAAATACCAGTTGATATCCGCGACTTCATTTGCAGCTGTGACGATTTTAAAAAACAGTGGCCTGTAGTCACAGTAAAGATAAAGTCGAATTTTCAAAGGATTTTTATACCGATTAGCCTGTTATCTGTTCGGCTCAAATCTTTTGAGCGACTGCTAGACTGGCATATTAGACACGAGGATGGCGGCAAACTTTCGACCGCCTAACATGCCTTAAATAACGGGGGTTCAACTGGTAAAGTCTCCACTCCTTAGTGAGTACAATTGAAAAATCATTACACTACAAAAATACATCCGCGCTGCCTACCTAGACATTGATGGTGCTTTTAATTTAATTTAAATTTTAATAAAATATCCCCCACGCTGATAATCTCATCACTTTCGTTATTGGGGATAAGCTACACACTAATCTCGTTTATCGCACGTATGCTTATCAGTCGGGGAATAAGCGCAGGATTAGGTGAATCCTCCATAAAAAGATTTCCAGTTAGAGGTACGCCCCTAGGGGGAGTAATCTCATCGTTTCTATGGAACATAGCTGATAATATTGTAATATGAATCTCGGATAAAGACCTGTCAACTCTAACTGCTCTATTTCAAAGATCTCTCAACAAACTCTCTCTGGAATGCGACAGGCGAGGACTGGGAGTAGACCCTGTCAATACGGGTCTGGTGCTCTTCACTAGGAAATATAAGATGCCGCATCTCGAATATCTAACTTTAGGGGAGGAGAGACCCTTGCAGTAAAGGGAGAGGCCAAATATCGAGGACCGAAAATAAAATTAAAGTCCCAATATAGCAGATAGTGCGCATAAAGCAATAGTAGCACTATACTCCTGTAGTACGTCAATGGGGAAAACCCAGAGTAGTAAACTGGCTCTACACCGTGGTAGTTAGACCAATCCTCTACTACGGCGTAGTGGTACGGCGGAATGTCTTTGCGAAAAGGGGAAAACATCAAAATACTCATTACGGTTGCAATGAGAATAACAAGGTGCTGCATGCTCTGCAAACAGATCGAGTTCTCGGACCTTCCTACTAAAGAGTGGAAACGGAATGCTGTAGGAAACAGCGAGTTCATCCATGTATACATGGATGCCCCAAAGCTCGAGGGTAGGGTCGGCGGAGGCGTATACTCTGAACCCCTTGAAATTTCCATTAGCTTCTGTCTACCGGACCACTGTAGCATTTTTCAGGCGGGAGTGATGGCAATTGACAGAACCACAAAACTGGTCAAGTGTTATACGATATTCAAGGTTGATATCTATAGCCATGGCTACCATAAAATGGCGCACATCTCTCACCGAGATGGCTGAGTCATTTCACCCAAAAGTAGTCAACGCTTCAGCCATTGCTACATAGAGGAGGGGACTGTATTAAGGCTGATGAACTCGGGACTAAACTGCCTGCAGAGCATATAATTGATAAAATAGTTTAAACTTCACAAACTTGCCAGCTACTTATGTACTTCCGAAAGGTATCTTAAGGTGGCAAATGGCAGATGACGGAACGAGATCACTTGTAGAACTGCCAGACAATTGTGGCCTGTACTTAGTGCTAAACGCACAGACTTATTATTGAAGCTAACCACGCATAACGTCAACATGATTGTATCTGTTATAATGGGGCACTCTTTGATGGTAAATGCGCTTATCGGATACATGATTTCTGTAGAAGTTGTCAGGACGCAGAAGTTGAGGAAACGATTTTGCAACAGACGAAGATTTTCCATTTTAAGTAGATAATTCTTCGACAACTTGGAAGATCTTTGATGCGTGGAGATCACAGATCTTTTAAAACTCTTGCAAAGTTCAAAATGGAGAATTGGAAATTTTTGGTCTCCATGCGGTATCGCCGTGTGACTTGAGCCTAAGTGTGCCTCTGACGACAGCCGTCATATCCTACCCTAACCTAAGTAACTTAAGGCTGAACTTTAACTCAAAGTTTATTCGATTTGAACAAAGTCGACTCATAAATATGGAGTTTCTGCAAATATCGACTAGAGCGGATTTTTATAAATTTTTTGTTGTTGTTGTAGTACGCGTATACGGTATACATACTTCTACATTTTGAACAGCACCTAGAACTTAATTTTTTCTCTTATTTCCTCGTCATCTACTTATCATAACAATCGGGTCATAAATTGGGATTTTCTACTCCAGCGCCATCTAGCGAATCCGGTTTTTGTAGCGTTTCGATTTTTCATATAAATATTTCTTCTCGCACCCCTATTATACATTTTTAATTTAATCAAACCAATGATTTTCTGAGTAACTTACCTCTAGCGCCACCTAGCGTATTTATTCTTCATAAAAAAAATTTTATTTGACTAGCACGCACCTTTCTAAGATCATCAATATCATAAGTTTTTGAGCCAAGCTGTAATAAAGAAAATGGCATATGCTCAACATTTTCGAGTGAGCATTCGCTCCGCCAACACATTCGCTTTTTTGCTTTTTCTTGCTATATTTAGCTTTATGCTATATTTACATTAACAGTTAAATCTTTCTACAAATCTTTAACTTTTCTTGAAATTTAACACAATCTCCCTACCTCCCCCTAGTTGGCCTGATGATTATGAATATGATATTGAGATATTTATTTTAAAACTACTTTTTCCGCATGAATACAACTCTGGCAATGCAAAGGCGCATTGCTTTGATAAGGAAGGCACTGATACTGAGTGCCCACATTCAGGCTATCGGGAACTTATAGGAAAGGTATGTTATGTGTTATTTATTAAAACTAAATAATTGCATTGGAAATGTAGTTTGCTACACATTAAAATTAAATGAAAAAATTTCTTCACTCTTTCGTAAAGCTCCACCAGAATTGCTCATACGTTTTATTGGAGTGCTCACTCGGCGGCAAGGCATTCAATTGTTGTCATTACTTTGTACCACTTCAAACACCTAATGGTATCTGCTTTCTAATGAATTCGTTACAAAATAACCATCCGTAAGTTTGTTGAATATAATTGAATCGTCACCGCGAATAAAGTTAGTTGTAAATGAAAAAAAAATCGAAGATCCACTTGCGAGAAAGCAGGCTATCTAATTGATCAATTTGATTTCACAAACAATAAGCTAGGCCGCAACTAAGAGTAAAAAATATATATATGTAATATAGAAATTGTTCAGGCTTAAGGTGTACAGTTTGTGACACTCTGCCATAAATAAAGAAAACATAAATTTGTCAAATAGTTTTTTTTTAAATAGACAAAAAAAAATGAAACGAATCGCTTTTTCGGCAATGATGAGAAATCCATCGAATTCGTTGGCACCGATTCCTTTAACAAATCTTTGGCAAAGCGAAGCGATCATTTTCACGATATTAGAAACCAATTTTTGCGTTTTGTACAAGAACCTGCAAAATTTTTTTTAATTTTGAATTTCAAAGAGTTAATCAAATTGATAGAAAATGTCAAAAAAGAAATATACATAGGCAGGGTCCACGAATGTTGAATGTTGTGTTTTAGCAACACAATGCCTTGCTATGGGAGCCAATTTAGTCAAGAGGGAGCGAGAAAACTGTCAAACCTTTAATAATTGAATCGTGCGCTGGGTCACTGTATTTTTTTCACGCAAGACAATTTCTGGGTTATGAAATTACAAATTTAACTCTCAGTTACCTATCTCTTCACTTATAAATTTAACTCTGGAGTTCCCCCAAGTGGCCTAAGTTTTCAGTAATAGACAAAAAATGATTTTCATCAAGCACACAATATTATTTGGCTTGATTTTAGAATTTGTCGGTGTAGCTTTCTGTAAACAAAAATATATACAGATAAATATTTTAAGTTGAAAAAAAGTTTAACAAATTTTAAAAAAGGAAACAAGTTTTATATCCAAAGCTCAATGGCGGCTAGCACGTTTTTTTTACTAATCGTCGCATCTTCACTGATGGAATTTAAAAAGATTTTCGACAATTGAATGTAATAAATAAAATAACACTGCTTATATTTTAAATGTTTGTACTCATTTATGCCTCAAAACGTAAAGCGTGTTATATTTTAGCTATTTATGTACTGAGGAAATTTAGTTTAAAAAAAATTTGGTTCAATTAAAAAAAAAAAAAAATATATATATATATATACATATAAGCACATTACGGTGCCTCGCATTATAAAAGTTTCGATTGGTTTTACCACCGGAATTGTAAAGTTGAAGACTGCCGCCAAAATATCTTGATTTATCTGGATCGATTTGAAAATTTCCTCCAAAAATTGCGTTTTTTTTATGAATAAAAATAAGTTCTTAATATTTAAATAAAATTTCAATGGCATCATCGTCGTAAAAATCGTTATTGGTTTTATTTGCAAAAACAAAATGAGAAAGTTACAAATAAAAAGACTGCATAAAAAATTGCATACATTTTTTTTTTTTAGTATTTTTAGTATTGGGATGCCAATTTTGTGTTTGCTTAGGGAGTGAGGCACCTTAATGAAAGAATTCCTATAAAAATGATTCTTTAAAAAAAATTTTTTTTTTAAGTCGGTTTAGTACCTTGAAACCCAAAGCGTTAAATACAGTCTCCAAAAATTAAATTTTATATAATAACGTATGTTTAATAGTGATGTGCAAAAAAATTAGTTTTGAAAAAATTTTTCCTATACAACCTTAGTCACTTGTTGTTTATTTGTAAGTAGAAGGGTCGATTAACAAGTAGGTATCCAAGTCTACTGTACTGACCGCTCTTTTTGAATTTTATGTGTAACTGTACTGTACGAAGAGTACTCAAAGAGCACATTTACATTAGTTGCCTGGTTATTCAAATGTAGTATTTAGTTCCGTTCCGTAGTTTATTTTATTCATTTCAGTTATTACACCTTGGTGTGATATTTTCATATTTTTTAACTTCAAATTTGTTTTTTTTTCATAATAATAAGAAATAATAGCAGCTAAAAATTTCACAAAATAAATGCGACACTTTTGTATTTAGACCAAATAGTTATATCTCCGAAATGCTTGTGATATTTTTTTCTTACGGTATTTATATGATGTGGAGAGAGCGAACTTAATGCAGAATGTACGAAAAAATAGATGGAATCTTCTGATAGTTTGTGGTAGTGATGGGTATGGGCCGGACTTTTAGTAGCGCCACTTCGGGCTCCTACGCGCGCCCATCGGTACGGGGATGTGTAACCCGAAATTTTTTGATCATCAACATACCTTGTTAAAATGTTACATTTGCCATTTATTTCATCAATAAAATTATGTGATGAATTACAAACCATAATTTTCTTTTAAGCATGTTGAAGAACAAGTTCTTTTGGAACTAATAGTTTCTAATGTTTGGAGCAATATACCAATCGCCAAAAGCAGGCAAAAGGGGGTACAGCTCTCATTGCCCTAATTTCACAACATGTCTGCGAAACATATATTTTGTCAACTTTAGACAAATAACAGGGTTTTTCAATAGGGACGCTACAAAAGTAGACCGATAGTGACAGCAAACGACACCATATTTTTCCCGCTCTTTTGACATTTCTCTTCAGTAAGGTTTGCCATTTCATCATGGAGAGAAATACGATCCAACAACGAGTCGAAATTATTAAAATTTACTACCGGAATTCGGAATCAATGGCATCAACTTTAAGAGCGCTACGTCCAATTTATGGTCGTCGTCATTTCTGGCTGAATGGCTTCGTCAATAAGCAAAATATGCGTCATTGGACAGGCAGCAATTCACACGTACTCCATGAGTCAACGTTGCATCCCGAAAAAATTACGGTTTGGTGCGGTGTCATTGGGCAGTACTTCTTCCGTGATGATCAAGGCGCCGGCACATTACTGTGAATGGGAATCGCTACCGCTCAATGATAACCTAATATTTTTGGCCCGAATTGGATGATATGGACTTGGAAAATATGTGGTTCCAACAGGACGGCGCCACAAGCCACACAGCGAATCAGCGAATGTCACAATCGATTTATTGAAAACCAAGTTTGGCGAACGTGTTATCTCTCGAAATGGCCCAGTCAATTGCCCGCCTCGGTCGTGCGATTTGACGCCGTTAGACTATTTCCTGTGGGGCTACGTCAAGTACTGTCCAAAATTGGGTTCAGCGTCTGCACTTCTGCAAGCGTGCCCGTGGTGCTCATGCAAAAGAAATCGAGTTCCATACATAATGGCATCGAATGTACTTTCACAGGAATTAAGACTTTAATTCATATCCGAAACCGTTTTTGTTTTATTTAAAAAAACTTTTGTAGCGTTCCTATTGAAAAACCCTGTATAAGCCGAAATGAATGAGAAGGTTTTACGTTTTGGTTTTACAATATTACAACTTTTCCACTTCTTATTATTGTTTGCAAAAATCCCCAAAGAGATGTTAGTCTAGAAACTTATAAAAAGGGAAATAGAGAATCCGATTATTAAAACTAAAGAATTCCATTCCGATTTTGAAAGAAAGATTCCAGGGAATTTTCGACGTTTTCCCATTTCGCATGTCATGAATACAAATTTTTAAAATTTTCTATATCCTTCTCTATGTTCGAATTTTTAGGTTGAAGAAAATAAATATCACGAATATAATATCTGGAAAAGGAAGAATCGGTTGATGTGATTTCGGAAAAGTTTCGCCAAATATTTGAAAGCGAATTGCGCATAATTGAAAATTTATTTGGGCTTATTTCTCTTGGTACCTTCAAAAACTGAGTTTAACAAATTCTGTTCGAGTTTTTTATTTACAGGTTCATATTCGAAATATTTTATATGTTAATTTGAAAACAAAAATTGGGTACATTTTTTTCTGGCTTTTCGCACAATTTCGAAAATTTAATTTATCATCCCTGTTTCTGACTAACTCGGCATGTTACTATCAATATCTCAGTGTCCACGCGTACCTGTATTCTATGTATAATACCGGACCAAGAATGATATAAAAGAAGATTGCGCCTTCCACGCTGAGAGCAACTGATAGTGACGTATTAATAGCTAGAGAAGAAGAGAGCAAAGAAAAGGTTCTAAAAACGAAGAGTAAGAAGCGCAGAAAAAGCGCAGAATCGGCAGAACGATAGAAAAGAATGGGTGGATGCTATCTAATCGACAAAGAGTATCACTCTTGATACCGGTCATCTGATCGCTTAGAAGTCTGCGGTACTTGGTGAATAAAGAGCATAGTTTCGTACTCCCTTGTACTCTCGAAATTGATAACGCATTGCCGACTGCTAAAAATAGACCATCCGATTGGAGTTTCGTAGAGAAAAATCAGAGAAGCAATAACAATTTGCATCCACTGAATTATCTTACTATGGTACCTAAATTTGGTCATCAAACGTTGTGTTTTCTAACGCCAACGAATGGTAGCGCGCGCTAAGCCCAAATAATCGCGTCAAATTTTTTATGTTTTTTCATTCTCTCGAGTTTATGTCTAAGTATTTAATTCTATTTGCCATTTTCTTATTCACATTTTTCTTTTCTTTCTTTTTCGCTTTTGAGTGCGGAATACACTCAACTTCAGGTCTGTCAAAACAGAAAATTCCATTTTCTCAGCGCTAGGGCTACGTTATTGTGAGATGCTTCATACAAATTTTATGGATTTGAGAAATTTCGACGCTTGACGCGCTAATTTAGGGATGGGCCTTAAAAAAAAGATGATACACCAATCGTCTTTTTGTAGGCGAAGAGCGC
Source organism: Anomoia purmunda (assembly GCA_951828415.1). Classification (NCBI taxonomy): domain Eukaryota; kingdom Metazoa; phylum Arthropoda; class Insecta; order Diptera; family Tephritidae; genus Anomoia; species Anomoia purmunda. The sequence goes on from OX639993.1 coordinate 26,496,987, forward strand.
AGTGGTGTCCTTCTTAATACGTTCGGTTATGTTGGCAATCCGGAGCAACTTACTGTCGAAAATTACCCCAATATAATTGGCAAATTTCAGGCTAATCTATTTAGCTCTCCATTGTTTCTGGCCCACCATTTAGTTGATCTGAATTCTTTCACATTCGTACTATGGTGAAAAAGCACACAATTTTCTCTCACTCCTTTAACAGTAAGAGGCACAATCAATCATTTTCTAGAATTCTTGGATACTCTTTTTATGATCGACCGTCATATAGGTTGGCACTGCTTCCTAACTCCAAACTCTTTTCGTCGTCAAAACAGTAACAGCGATACCTGGTTTCCGAATGTGGTCGAAGACAATCATGCGGCGGCCACAATGCGGCTGGTTACCCAGGTGGCGGTCGAGGTTTGCTTGCTTCGTATTACGCGATATCGCACAAATTTCTATCAAATGTTTCATCTTTATAGGTTTTTGTGCTCAATAAGGAAGATATACCCTACGTTAACTTGGCTGGCGTTACAGTGAAAATCCTCGCACCTGGCAAGCACATGGACTTTCAAATATCTCTGCAAGAAATGGTTAACGATCCAGATGTGCATGATGTGACACCAGAGCACCGCGGTTGCCGTTTCCCCGACGAGGTCATACCACATTCGTCCTTTCGCGTCTACAGCTTTAGTACCTGCATTGTAGATTGCATTCGTCGGCTACAGATGCGCTATTGCAATTGTACGATGTACAATTTTATGCCGATGGCGCGCAAAGATAGCCCCGATTGCGATTATAGCGGTTATTTGTGTTTGGAGAAGGAGACGAAAGCCACACCAGATATTAAAATGATGTTACCATGGCCGGAAAATAATGAAACGTGTGACTGTTTACCTTCGTGTACGGAACACGATTTACGTTCGGTATCGGAGTATAGCCCGAAGTGAGTGTGGGTTTGTGGTAGAATTTCTATGTAAATTTTTTAAATATGATTATTTTCTCTCGTAGCAATCGAAAATCTGATCATAAGCGCAGTATTGCTGTCAGTCTCTCCGATCGTCCCACAGAGCGTTATCGTCGCCAAGCATTGCGTACTCGTTTGGATGTTGTCGTCACTATTGGCGGCATATTGGGCTTATTTTTGGGTGCCAGCATTCTCAGTCTGATCGAATTCATTTACTACTTTACTTTGCGGCTATATAATAACATTCGGATGTCAAGACGGAGCGAGCGCGAAATAGGGGAAATTAGAGTTAGTCAAAGTACTGTAAAGAATTGAATATGTATTATGAGTATAGTGGAAGGCTTGCTAAAATTATATCTCTTATTTCTCAATATTTCTGTAATTCCATATAAGCCGTACTTGTGAGTGATCTTTGTAAAGAATGTAAGTACAAGATGTGTCTAGTGTTGACTGGAAAATAGACGGGCATTTTTCGTTGAGATGGATAATTGGAGATGTGTCAGTTTATTTGCCAACTATGAGCAACCAAAATCGGGAATAGAGTTCTGTGAAAGGATTGTATCAACTAGTTGTAAATATTATACTTATAAAAGTCAAAAGTGTCCACCCGAACTCAAATTGCACTTTGAAATTGTGTCTTAAATAAATATATAAATAAAATATATGATGATTTGGCTGCTTTTGGTTAAGACCAGCAGCAAGTAATCAACTTGATGTCAGATTAATTTGTTCATACTCGTACGCGTTATTTTTGGCTACCTTTTGTTTGAAATTTGGCGCATAAATAGTTTATTACCTGGACTAATATACAGAATATTTGTTAAATAGAATGGCCAGCTACAAATTAAGTTTCGCCATAAAAGTGCAAAACGATAGGGTTGCCAGCTGTTTAAAAAGTGAAAGCATAATTATTAATGTATGTTCTGCATAAGGAAGCAATAAATAAATATATTTTTTATGTATCACAGCTAGACCATTGCCCGAGGAGGATATGAGGAATTCGTCGAAATAAACTAATTTAGTTGAGAATACGTAGAGCTTCATATAAGAGGATGTCCTCTAAAGAGACATTTGCTAGCTACGGTTTTCTCGACAAATTTTATTTTCTCTCAAAATGTATAGATTGAGCTCTTCAAATAGTGACAACGGACATTCTCATCGACCTAGTTTTAATTATTTTGAGGTCCGGTGCTCTTAATGTTGTGGTCGTTTTCGACAGGCTATGGCAATTTTTTCGAAATAGCGAGTAGTAAGACAATCCTGAGCTAATGTGCAGAGGGCTGCTTTAGGCTGAGGTTGCGATTACAACGAATTTTACTCGCGCGATTTAAGAAAATTTTAACTCAAGCGAATTTCTATTAAGATAATTTTAGCTCAAGCGAATTCGCGCTAGTGAAATTCGCTGTAACTGCAGCCTCAGTATAAAGCAGGCCTCTAGTCGATTTCGCACTAGTTATCTAAGAGACAAATTGATAGTAGCCGTATTCGCTTCGCCATCTATTAGCGAGTGGCGAATAGATGAAGCATCTGGCATAAATTATCAACACAGATTTTGTTTTTGTTTCCAAAGCAATGCAGGCACTTCACAAATGACGGATATGATATAGAATTTTTGCAGAATTGAATGTAAGAGTTCGCCCAGTTTAATGAGGTACCACCGTACTCGCGATCGCCGAATCTACCTAGCTATCGTTTTCGTTGCTTGCGCACACAAATGTGTTCGAACGCGAGCAAAGCTTAGGCATCGCGAGCAGAGAAGTGGCGAATCGAATGTACCTAATTAGCTGTGCGTGCAAGCAGAAGAGACCAGAACAGCGTAACCAAGGTAATAACGCTAACCAGTAGAGCGATTCACTAACTTTAAACGATCCGGCAATCGCAATTTTTCTCGACCACATTTGTCGTTTGCCGTAACGATTGTGCGATTGACAAACACATTGGCTGTCATTTTGTATTTATTCAAATTGATAAAGAATGGCACCTCTGTAAAACTCAGCGAAAATCACAAAGAGGAATATAAAAAAAAAATAAATGCCTATTCCTGAATATAAATTTCATCTCTTTTTTATTATATTTGATTAAAATGAGGTAAGACCCTGGGATGGTTCCCGCTAAAACTGTTTATAACTATTTTTGGTATATAGAAATATTTCTATGTAATAGAATTTCGGACTCTCCTCTGGGTGACTTGGTAACGGAGTTATCACGACTCCAAGGAATATCTGGAATCAACTGAAAATAGCTTTTGAAATATTTTTCATGAAACTTGTCAATCAAAAGCATGCCATGGATTTCGTTTTCAAAATCCACTCCATTATCCTTCACAAAGCGGAGTAGGCCCACATTTATGAATGGTGTTGTGTTCTAGGGTATTTGACTTTTATATTTAAAATTTTTTAGTAGGATCATTTAGCTATAAATTAAGATAAATTATATTTATTTATTGAATCCTAGATCACTGTTTGGTTTTACCCTTTGTATGGGCTAAATTCCTCCCCACCTCGTAATAAATCCTGGGTATGTCAAATGGCCAAAAGCCTGCCAAATTTTCCTGTATGGAAATAAAATCACGAATATTTCTTTTATCGATAGAATTAACAGATAGATAGAATTAACCGCTGATCCTGCGCTAGCGAATATCGTTAAAAAATAGCTACTGAATAGTAAAATCGTTAGAATACTCGTTGCGATCAGTTAACCAAGCGAATATCGTTAAAACCAATGAGTGAATCCCACTGCAAACGGAAAGAACGGTAGTGAGGAATACTCTACCGAGTTGGAAAATGGAAAATGGAAAAAAGGTTGGAATTTTCGTGCTCTATATCGAAGAAAAGATTACTTCCCTTTCTTTTGAAAATTTTTTTTTTTGAGGCCGCTCACAGTCTCCTATGAATTTTATAAGATGATTAAACTTTTCGTAAAAGTCACATAAAAAGGATCCACAAAGCTTAATGTTCTTCAATCGGCATACTCGTTTTATTGTCAGGAGGACTCAAAGAATACTATCCAATGATTTATTTTACTATTTTATTTTTAATAGTAGCTTAGTTTTGGACCCCCTAAACACCCAAAAATTCAAAATGGACTAATCAATTAGAGATAATATTAAAAAATAGTTAAATAAGCAATTTTGTAATATATTAGAACTTTAAAGACTCTTGAACACAAGCAGAGTGATCTTCAAAGGTGCTGTACAATTTCCACGAAAAATATTTAGTTATTTTGGCTTATAAAATACGTGGAATACTCTGAGCTACTTCGAAATGTTTTTTGATTCTAAAAACCAAGAAAAAACAAAACAGAACGGGATATTGCTTTTCGATATAGAAAAATCCTGAACATGACTGCATTAATATTCTGATTTCACTATTTTGTAGAACCACCCTAGTTATCACACGCCATAATAATTAAATTTTGAAATTTTTGACTCGATTGATCAACCGGAAGTTTCCAGTAAAATAAGATTCAGATAAGTGGTGCGAGATAGAGAGCAGAACCCAGGCCAGTGGGGCAACAGACTGTATATCAGGCTGTCTCTGTTTTAATTTACATTTATCAGCAGACTCAGTTATGCTCCATGGCACAGAAATTTGGCAACACAGAGCACCGATTAGCTGTCTCGTAAGCGTGCTCTTGAAATGCCATTCTATGGGGTCTAAGTCTATGCTTGAGTTAACTTTCTAGCAATGCTTCGGAGTAAAAAAAATAGGGACCTAGAAGTGGACTTTAGGGTCGACAACAGAGTCTTGGCTCACAGTCGACACCGTTGACAATAATGACCTCCGCGTGGCGATGAGAGTTCGGCTATAGCGGGGGAAGTAAGCGCAGAGAGGGGATAGCACCGAGTTCAATATAAAATTTGTTATTTGCGGAAATCGATAAAACACATTTTCAGTTTAAAGTTCTGAAAAATGTGCTTGCCAACTAACAGTGAACAGAAAGTATCAGTAGAGCAAATACAACAATTACATTTATTATATTGTTGCTTTAAGCAGCTGAAATGTCACGTAAAGTCTCTAGCAACCAATCAAAACGCGCCAATAAGTAAAAACAGAAAAATGTAAATAAAGTTTGAACAGTTCTAGTTAAATCGAAAAAAATCTGATTAGCCACCCCTTGGTTCATGTTGTTTCTTTCTGCGATTCGAAAATCTAAATATGAGTTCCTAACTTTATTACAAAAAATTGATTACAAATCGATTTCGATACCATCAAGTCCATGTGCAAAATTTCGATTCTAATCGAAGCGCATCACGCACAAGAATTTAAGTTAAAAAATAATTTAAAGTTGCCGCAAAACCACACATGCCTACCATGGGTATATAGCTTTTGGTATTGGCTTTAGTGTTGTCTTTCAGTCATATACGGCTTGCTGCTATCAACGCTATCATTACCATTACCATAACCATTACCATCAGTATTGGTATCACCACCATCACCACCACCACCACCACCAACAACAACAACAATAACAATTGCGACCGACAAAGTCAACGAAAAAAGCGGCAACATCATAATTGGTTCGGTTTCGAGCCGCAGATACTTGAACGACTTATCGAAGTATTTGCATAACACAAATGACTGCGTGGATCTACCTAAGAATCGTGTGTGTTGCACTCGTTTATATATACAAGGTGATCCGAAACAAATGGCAACCAATATTTCTAGGTTTTACTGTTTGAATGCATGGTCGGAAAATTGTGTTGCTATTTTATGCTTCTCATGAAGACGAAATTCGTATTGTAACTTTGGCCCGATGTTTGTAAGGCAGACAAACCCAAATATTCAAGTACACAAAAATAGCCAGGATGACTAGCCTGTCTGAAATCTGAGAGAATTTATTATAGAGATGGACCATTGACTGTTCAGATAAGAGGTACACTAAATCAGTTAAGAACATGAAATTAATTATTTCAAGGTATTTTTTAAACGAAGCTCATAAAACTTCTTGGCAATTCATATCTAATTAAGACTCTATAAAAAAATTTGAAACTGATAACCGTACATTTTTGATCGTGTATGTAAAATATTTTCGGACTTTTGACTGACTATTTCAATTCCTCTTATTGCGTTTGTTTCGGGGAAAGACGTAGGTTTCGCCAATGATATGGCTTCTAAACCTCATAAATATGGTACAAAATTCCGGCTAATGGCTTCCTATTAAACCTGCAATGTTTAGAGCTTCCAACCGTACTTAGGGAAACCAGTATAGCAGAAGCAGCAGGAGAAGGGTCATAATTTAGGATGGACAATTTTTTTCTCGTCGAAAGTCGAAAGTAAGCGGTTAGTCGATTATGTAAAGCCAACTATTTTTTTTAAATTACTTTTGCTAATCGATTGATCGGTTAATCGATTAGTCGATTGATAAGAGCTCTACAAAATAAAAATTAAAAAACTTTAAATTTGAAAATACATTTTTTCTTATTTGTGTCAACAATGTTTCCACCGTCATAAGAATTTACTTACATTCGACGCAGAAGTTATTCCATCATTCTTACTTCATACTTATTTGTCTTGTGACACCCTGTACACGCACACTGATCAATCTACATTCATGTGTGTGTGTGTGTATGTGTGTGTGCGCATTTGCACTTAGCTCTAATCAGCAATTTAAATCCATTTCGTTTTTGCCAGTTGTTGCTCCATCAATTTGTTGTTGTTGTAGCTTGATGTAATTTTCATACTTCGTTGAAATTCGAATGGCGTACGAAATTTTGTGTTTTTTTTTTGTTTTGTTTTTTTTTTGGAATTCATCATCATCATTAAACTTCTACCTAGACATATTGCATCCCATTTCCAGCGCGCAACGCAAGATACAAGTATTGAAAATGAAAATTTTTTGAATACAGCATATGGATGTATGGATGTACATAGTTAGTTGGGAGTAGCAACAGAAGTTCCACACACAAAAATAGCCACACGTATCGTATGCGTACGTATAGAATACTAGCGAGCGATATTTGTAAATATTCTACATACGCAGAGTAATCCTCGTCTACTCACACGCGCTTTACATTTGTCTAAACTTTGTCGGAACTCTTGACACTAATGCCAATACCAATTGCCAACAAAGACTGCCTCCAATCATACTTTGCGCTACCCCACCCCCACCCAACACGCATCCCACCTGCCGTCGGCACATAACATATCCACTACCTGTTCCTGTTCAAATATGGAACGTACGACGACGACGTTACTATCGAATGTGTGGGCTGTTTAGGAATAATGCGCTTTGTTTTGCTAACCAGTGTTTTTTGGCGCTTAGCCTGAAGTCAATGATTCCATGTCGTTTGCTGGCGTTGAACAAAATTTCGTTTCCGCACTTCTGACATTGATACCACTCTACTTTGCTGTTGTTGTTGTCGTAGTTGTAACCTTGCTGTTGCTATGCTGCTTTAAAGGCTCAAAAAGGAAGTCACGCACATCTCAGTTATGATTTGAGTTGACGCGTTGCGATGTTTGTAGGTTTGGATATATGTGGATGTGTGTTGAGTGTGCGTAGTTGCTGAGCAAAATTTGAAAATATAGATCGCCCTGCAGGAAAAATATCTACCAGCTGCAAGATTGGCGAATAATGGTTCGCATTTGTGTCAGTTGGACACCTCCTCGTTAACACACTTGCTTCGAGTATCTGCAGTTAATGGTGCAGTCAAGCTCGAAGCTGGCAAGATTGGGTAGATCACATTTCAATCAACTGGCATGCTTTCGCCCGTCTTTATTGTAAAAACAAGCTTGAAGTCCGTCAGCACCAGCAGCTTTATTGTTCTTTCTCTTTCGAGTTTCGTCGAGGTCTTTACTGATTGCCCCTGGAAAGTTTGAGTGTACTCTGGAATCTTCTTCAAGCTGCCGTATCTTTTGATACAATTTTTGGGAGTTTTTGTCGTCGGCCAGCATTTGAGGCTTCTCGGCAGATATGCTTCGCTTCCTTCTTCAACTCCCGATATCCCTTCCGCACGGCTTACGTTGCGCCCGATGGCAACGCAGCTCTGTGGGCAGCATCTTTCTCTTCCATGGCAGCGCGGCATTTCTCTTCGTACCAGTTATTCATTCGAGCTCGCTGAAAGCCAATGATCTCTTCAGCGGCGGTACATAGAGAGCAAGGAATGTAGTATATTGCAAGGTGATACCACTTTGCTCAACATTGCTCTCAGAGAGCTTGCGTGCAAGTCGAGTGGTGACGCGGTCGCCAATCTGTTGTGATTGCAGCTTTTGGGCGTAAAGTTTTTCTCCTTGTGTCATTCCTGCGCAGATGCTCCTTCGAATCTTGGCGAAGACAAAATGATTATCCGAGTCGATCTTACCTCCTCGAATAGCCCACACGTCTAATACACTGGATTCATACCTACCATCTACCGCAACATGATCAATTTGATTTCGTGATTTTCCATGCGGCGGTAGGCATGTAGCTTGATGTATCCTTTGAAATTGGTACTACATACAAAAACGTTGCGGGCTCTGGCGCAGTCGATCAGACTCAGTCTGTTAGCGGATGTTTCGTCGTGTAGGGTGAATTTCCCCAATGTTGACCCACAGATCTCATCCCTTCCCACCTTCGCATTAAAGGGCGACGAATTTTATATCGTTGTAGGGGCGGGCGCTCAAGACGTAGAAGCGGTCTTTTGTCACATCGTCCTTCTCTTGCATTGGGTCGTGCGCGCAAATTGGCGAAATGTTACAAAAATGTTCGCCCACTGGGTTGAACGACAGCACCTGGCCGCATAATTTCTCTCCCAGTTCAAATGCGACCACGAATTTACGCTCCTTAACGTTCCAATTGTAGTAGGCGTTGCAAGGTTCGATCGTCTTCATTCCTTGGCCCGTTCATCGCATCTTTGGATAGCGGTGATGTCAGCTAGCGTCAATTAAGAAGATGATAAAAGATGGAGGAACGACTTTTATAATATAAGTCTCAAACTTCAAAAAATTTTCTCACTCATAACTATTAATACTCGGAAAATAATTTTATAATTTGCATCACGAAATAATATGTAGTTTTCGATGACTTGAAAAATATATTATACTATTTTTATTCTTTTCGCTAAGGAGTATCACAATTACGTCTCTAGTTTTTATTGTCATCTCTGTATGTAAGTTTTGGAGTTATGAATATAAAATTGGGTGGAATTGCGCCCTTTTTCTTTTTAAATGCCGCTAGGCGACACAAATCGAAACCAATTTTTTCTCCTCCTAAACCTCATCATCTATCACTACGAGCGGATACGACGTTGAATATCTTCAGGTTTCATAAAACTCTTTGCTCCATCGTCTGCGGTAATCGCCATCGCAAAGACGTAAAGGTCTCAATTCTTTCGGAAAATTTTTTACTCGAACCATCCAATGTTGACAGTGCTAATGATTCTACGCCGTACAATAGCGCGGGCATCACGGGGGATATATTAAGCGTGGTCTTGGTTCGTCGAGAGGGGACTTTACTACGCGATTGCCTACTCAGCCAAAAGTAGCTCGTTTTAGCGAGAGAGATTCTCCGTTGGAGTTCGAGGCGGATATTAGTGTTGGTCTTAATGCTGCTTCAAAGATAAACAAAGTTCTCCAGTTTTTCTATATTGTAACTGTCCACAGAGATGCATGGGTCAAGATGTCAACGAGTTGACTGTTTATTTGATGAAACTGCTTCGTTTTTCTCTTGTTTACCTCCAGGCCCATTCGCTTCGCCTTTTTATTCAGTTCGTGAAAGGCAGAACTGCAGAACGCAGTTGCACATTCTTATAAAAGATGATGCATGCCCCCTTAATTCTGCAGCTCAAATTATCTTTTCCAAGGTTCCTTCCTACTTCTGACGGAGCTGTTGGTGTTGCTGAACATCATTTTACATAGCCAGTTATACCAAATTCAGACATCGGGACGGATTTGGCAGAAGCAACTTAAATTCATCCGACATTATTCTGTAAATGAGCTGGCGCGTGGTACTTATGAGATCTTTGCCACCATGCTTGAATATCTCAGCTGATGATTCATCAACGGCCGAAGCTTGGTTGTTCCATATCGGGTTATTGCAATGTGAGCTTCGTTAAAGTAGGGCTACGGGTCTCCCGCGAAACTTTTGCTGCTGTCAACATTTAGCTAACTGGAGAAATGCTTTATCCACCATTTCAGGGTGCTTTGAACCAGTCAGTCACCAAGCCTCTGTGCTTATTCTCACAGGAAGAAAATTCGGGGCCTTTAAGTAGCTATACGTTATGGCTTGGCTACTAAAATTCATAAAATAAATCGTATGAGCTCAAATTCAATATAGTATATTTTATACCAGCTCTCAAGCTGTAATTTCGCTTGTGAACGGGTCAGTGCCGATAAGTTACATACAATACAGTACTCATTTTCAATAGAAAAAATGGATTTTATTCAAAATTTGAAATAGCATTTTTGGAAAAGTGAAATGATGTTATTATGTTTATTCGTATCTGGCACTATAGTCTTCTCCATATATATTGGATTACGTATTGGATTACACTATTTGTAAATAACTGTTATGCGGAGACTTATATAATAAAAGTCTTTATATAATAACAATGAGTAAGAGATTTTTTAAAGTCGCTGATAGCTATTTATTTTCTGTATTATATTATAAAATTATTTTCACGAAAATTATTTGTGAGTTAAATTTTTCGATCGATTAAATTAGATAAATATTATTCGATTAGATAAATATTATTTCTAGACTTATATTATTAAAGTCATCGTTTATGAAATAATAAAATAATTTAAGCTCTGACTTTTCTTTTGTGTTTCCATGAAGGCGCTTGAACAAATGAAGTGTCAAAAATTAAAAATAACTTGTGTTTTATAAAATAAAAACAATTGTGCTAGTTCGAATCGATATTATTTGAGAGTATTATTTTGAGAGTTACACTTATTATTCGAGTATTTTCATAATAATTGGGAGTGAGGAAAATTTTTTTGAAATCATCGTTAACTATTATTTTGTGATCTATATTATTAAAGTATTTCCATAGTAATCATGAGTGAGATCCATTTCTAAGGTCGTAGATAACTGTTATGCTGAGACTTACATTATAAAAGTCTTTTTATAAAAACTATGTGTAAGTCATTTCTTAAGTCATTGATATCTATTTATTTTGTGTCTTGGAATATAAAATTATTTTCATAAAAAAATATCTGTCATATATAAATGTTATTTTCGGACTTATATTATTAAAGTCATAGTTTATAAAATAATAATATATTTTAAGTTCTGTCTTAGACGCACAGTTCTCTTTTGCTTGTTGACGTCTCGTCAAATATTTTTATTTGTATACTAATTTGGTCCTGGAAATTCCAGCCAAATGAAGATTTTCGAAAAACGAGAGTTAAATTAATAAATTATTTTCGGTTAAGGTGTTCAAAAAAAAAAAAGAAGAAGATTCGTCGTGCAATTTCAGAGTGGGCGCTTAAACGAGTGGAGTTTTTATGAAAAAGTTATTATTCTTAACTCAATAAAAATCAAAAACTTGAAAGGTTGATATCTCGAAAAAAAAACAATCGTAATAGAACAAACGTTTGAATTCCACTCCTGGGAAAATTTTAAAGTACCAACCTTGAGTGAAAAAATAATTTGTAAGTCCCTTTTTGGGCCTAGTACGGGGGACCATATGTGAACTATTTAAACTTTAATCAACTTTTCTTTTGTAAATAATGCAAAGGCGTTTTCCAACATACCGAAGATAATGAAGAAGCGCTTAGCTCTTTCAATTTGATTTACCATTCAAAATATTCCTCCTCCATCTGATTGCCACTAGAGTTCATCAATAAACTGCTCACTTATACAAAAATACACCTTTGGTATTTGAAATTATCGCTCTATGTGATCTTTGTAAAATCAAAGTCAATATACTTAAATTTGTGCCCGCTTTCGCTATAGACGATTTTTTTCGCATTTCATATCCTGCTTAAACCTGTTAAGTTCTTTCTTCGCTAATATATCAAATAATTGCATTGACAGGCAAACATATTTCCCATTAAAAAAAATTGAAATAAGGTTTCCTAAATACGTTTTGTTTATTTTCAATTTTACGCAAATTTTATATTTCCAATCGAGGGAGAATTCATAATATCCACAACGTAGCCGCACAAACTCGACATACGGAAATCTAAATCTCTTACGCGTTTAACACACACACACACACGCACACGTATGTGTCTATGTATTTAGGCATGGATTGTGGTGTTAGTGCCACTTTTCAATCTACCCATCCCCCCTACTTCCACCAATCGGTTTCATAACTTGTTTTATGCATTATTAATGCGTCGTGTACAAAATCGGCGGTGTTCGAAAATCGCAAAGCGACAGACGACAGGCAACAGCAAATAGGAAATAGTCGTTAAAACTCAGGAGCTTAATCCGCTTTGCCGTGAGTTATGCAAGTATTTTTGGGGCGTACGCTTGTTTGTACCATATTTGTCGAATGTTTGTTTGTTTGTGTTTGGCTGGCGCTTATTGGATTTCTTTGCCGTTATATGTGTTTTTATGGTAATACGAAAACGTGTCATAATAATATTACGTTTAGCGTGAACGTTGCGTATACGCAACGTCGGATATGCAAAATTAATTTTTGAATACATCAACATTTAGATGTGTGTGTATTTTCATTGAAAAATTTATGCAGCACAGTGTAACGAAAATTATGAGAAAGTATCAATCCTCTATACTCGACCAAATTACACACACACTAAAAATCGTATGTCGCAAAATATTTACCAAGGTTATGAGTTCAATAGTCTATGCGATTTAAGAGTTTTCAGATAATGATTTTAATCTTTAAGATCGGCATACAATTGATAATTTTCAACAATAATTTTGTGAGCAATCTCTGCAGCGACGCATATTTGGGCAATATTTTTCGGTGCATATCGGATAAACCGAAATTGTGGCAACAACGCTAGTTTATACGAAAAAAGTACTTACTTAAAAAGGCGTTTTTTTTTTGTTCACTAATTGTGGGTCGCTGAGCACGAAAATGAGTTTCATCTAGTTTTCGAGATATAGGCAAAATCCGGGTTTCGAGGTCCTTTTACAGTTTTTGCTATGGGTATCAGAGGTTATAGCCAAAAATATGGTGTATAATTTTTTCGATTTTACAGGCCTTGTTTAGTATAAAACTGACTTTAACAGTTAGAAAATCTATAACAATGTTAACTGCTGGGATATCAAAACTTCCATAATTTCATAGTAGATTCAGATCAGTGCTTTGAATTGCCATTCGTAAAAAAGTGTTGGAAAACATTGAGAAAAAGCCAACCTATGCTGGGATAAATCTTCTAAAATCCTGCTGCACCCTACATCTCAAAATATAGACGTGATGAGAAAATTCTGATGCCAGTATCAGAATCAGCAGGCCCGGTTTCAAATAAAATGTGATATTAAATCAAATGTACATTTTAGCTCTTGCATCGTGAAATGAAAAGAATTAGGTAGATTTTCAATTGAAATTGAGAATGTAACAAAAATTTAAATTGGCCTCCTTTATTTAATTTAAAATAAGTTTAACATTTTCCGTCCGAATTGGGCTTCTACGCTCCATATATTTTTATTAAATTGTCTTATTTTTCATATTTTTTTTGCAAAGTTTATCTTCTCAAAATGAAGAAATACTTATATCGGCGTATGTGTATTGGACGATATCCATAGAAGGCTAATTTTAATTGCTTTTCTGAAGTATTTTGGCAATAACTGCAAGAGGACATGGAAAACAGGGGTTATAAGTATATCTCGCTTATTTAGAAAAATAAATGAAAGCGATTTTCATGTTCAGCGCCTCAAAATTAGTCTAACAAAATACGAGATTAAATAGATATAATATTCCCGTCGTATTAGAGATGTGTGGAAGTCGAATTTAAATCAGTTTTCGACTGCACGAGAAGAATCTGCTTATGCCGCCATGCCTGAATTTGGTAGCTCTGCAAAACTCCATTAGCTCTGGCTTTCACGAACTGGATAAAGTAGAGAAGCGAATGTATTTGGAGGTAAAAGAGGGCCAAACGAAGTACCAAAGTCAGCGCACACGCGTTTTAGCTCCCACGTCGCTGTCGACAGTTACAATTTTTGACAAAGTAGAGGACTTTGTTTATCTTGGAACCAGCATGAAAACCAACAATAATGTCAGTCTCAAATCCAACCCAGTATCTATCTTGCCAACAAGTGCAACTTTGGAAGGCGTAGGCAACTGCGTAGTAGGTCCCTTCCTTGGCGACCCAAATCCGCGCTTAATTTATCTCCCGTCATGCCCGTGCTATTGTTTGACGCCGAATCATGGACGCTATCAACATCAGATGAGATGGCCATTGGAGTGTTCGGGAGAAAGATTCTACGAAAGATTTTTGCACCCTAACGTCTTTGTGACGGCGAATACCGCAGGGGATGGCACGATGGAAAGACTAGGTGAAGCAGGAGTTGACTTCACTTGGTGTCTCCAACTGGCGCCAGTTAGCAAAGCAGAGGAGCGACTGGCGCGCTATGTTGGAATCAGCCAACATCGCCTAGGCGGTTATAACGACAATTAAGAAGAAGAAGAAGAAGAAGAAAAACAGGAAAAGTGGGCTCATTCTAAGCCCTGCTAAAATGGAGTGTATTTAATTACTCAATACTTGGAGTGATAAAATAACCCCACAATAAATAAATAATGAAATCACTAGATTTACTTAAGTTTCGAACAAATGGCGTGTCGCAAAATTTAAATACACAAAAGGGAAATAAACACCGAAACCGTAAACCTCTATAATAAGAACAAGAGCCACAACAATAACATGAATATCTACGGGAGCTGCAGCAGCAGTATCAAATACGAGAAAGACAATAACACCTACGATAAAGCCAAGCCAGCATTTTCACTGCGAACAAAAATGCCAGGTGTGCAGTTGTTTATCTATATTTGGAAATTGTCAAATTATATCAAATCCACCAAGAACAAATGCTCTTCAAGCCCAAATTGTTATGCAATACTTTGGCGTCACGACGCGACGCTTTTGTAATTTAAAACAAGCACACATATCGTAGTCCATAAGTACCAACACCATTTGGGGACTTGTTCTGAATCAATTCGGCAACTAAATATTTCGGGATCATTTGAGGACTATTTCAGGTTAGTTTCAGAATCATTTCGAAACTACATATTTCGGGGCCACTTTCGGATCATTTTTAGACTTTTCGAGACTATTCGGAACTAGTTTGGGATGTAATTTGGGATCAATTGAGGAGTAGTTGAGGAATGCATTGGCGCTAGCTCGGGACTAGTTCCTGATTTGTTCGGCAAATATTTGGGACCTCTCTGAACTAGTTTGGGATGCCGTTTGGGAATAATTGAGAACCAGTTGCGGATTGCTTTGGCTCTAACTCTGGACTAGTTCAGGACTTGTTGGGCAAAGGTTTGGGAGTAGTTAGGAAATGCTTTGAGACAATATCGGGGCCACTTTGAAACTAGTTTTGTAATAGTATGAGACTAGTTTGAAAGTAGTTCGGGTTCGGTTTGGAGCTAATTAAGGACAAGTTTTGTTACTCATTCGAGAATAGTTTGGAACTGGTTTGAAGCAAGTGCGATCTTGAACAAGTTCTGAATGAGCATAAGCGAAAATTGATACATATTTTATATTTAAAATGTATGCGGATAGCCTGTCTCACATTCTCCACTCTATCTCTTCATGAAATTGGCAAATAAGTTTCATCTGGCATCTGGCGTGTTCTTTTATTAATTCTTATAGAACTTCGAAGTTGAAAGATGCAATTAACTGGAATAAATTATTATAATACAAAAAAATTTTAATAAATATTGAAACATTTTTCATTACCGTATGTAGTTTTAATAAAGTGCACATTTTAGGGGGCTCAAAACTCGCGACGGTGTTGATCATTTTCTCCATACAATGAATGTTTGTTCTTTATTTTACACAACCAAATCCCTCCGATAGGCAGCCACTGGTAGAAAGCTCAATTTGCGTTACTTTTCAACTGCCCTAGTCAGTCGCAACGCAGTTTTAAAACTTTTCCAAAGATAACTCGGCAAATCGCACATGGCAATTTGGCAATTGGCATTGATTTAATTATATCTTAATAAAATGTTATACAGTATTGCGATTAGGTAGAGTGAGAGGAAATGCAAAGCCTATGCCTCCGGGCGAAATGTTGATTGCTTATGCTACAAATCTTTTCTGATACGATTAGGATTAATGGCAATGTTTTGTTTTGCAGACTTTGATGAAAATTTGACAGATATTGTATATACTTATTTGTACATATGTATGTATACATTCCACCTCGATGCTTAATTTTAATGTCTTACCAAATAACTTATGGTGATTTCTTTTCTACCAAAAAATGTTTCGTCAAAACAAAATGACAAATGAACACATAAACATTGGTTATAAGTATCTATCCTTGTCTAGCACGTGGATTTCATGATACATTCGATTTAAGCTATCAGCTGATTTTCAGGGCGACCAACTCTCCTGACAAAGCTTCGCAGAGAAGAAAATGCGCTGTCTTTTCTGAGTGTGGGATATTTTAAGAATCGAACACAGCAATTTTTCATCATGTGCCTTTGTTTTACAATCGAATACGAAAAAAGAAGAAGGCAGTGAAAATGTCGAATTTCACCATACCAGAACTAACCTGACTTTTTTACTGATTGATATAATATCAGTATTAGAAACTGATTAGATCCAACTGGGTGTGGTGAAATTGGACAACAGTTTCTGTCAAAGGAAACGAGACGCCATGCAACTTCTTTTTAATAATCTACGCTCTTTCCTCTAATCTCTTGAGATATTCCCACTGTTCGGCGAAAGAAAATCTTACTTTGTTTGTGGCCATTATTTAATATATTAATTTTTCATTCAAATGCCACCTCCCCATGCTACTAATAAGTAACCTAGCAGCAGCCAATTTAACAATTTTTGTAAAATTAAAACAAAACCTGAAGCAACCTTGCAGCAGCTTGACTTTTATGAAATTTTTGATTATTACGTTATGTTAGCTAAAATAAGTTGCATTTAATTTAGTATTTTTTGGTTTTTGCGGTATTATTACTTTCTACAATTTTTTCTATTGTTTGTATTGGCATTGGTTGGAAGATTTCCAGTGATTTCGCTACTATTTTAGGTTTTATAACAAAATTTTGCAGCACTCAGTTGGATATCATACTACATACACACTACTAACGTATTTAATTTGTAGCGCGCATCTTTTGTGAATTTTTTCATCTCATTTATTGTTTACTTTCTAGCCATGTTGCCACATTTCTCTGCGGTTTGCTAAATGGGGAAAAATGTGATGCGGCGGTGATTCCTTTTAATTTGAATTGTAGCTATGCACTTTAGTAAAATTCTGCAGAGTAAGTGTCGAACAAGTTGTTGTGAGCGAACTCGCACTGATAGTATTGCCCACAAGCCGACTCTACCTACCTTCTTACCTTAGCTGCATCTTCTCGCTTCACCTGCATACCATGAGATTCCCGTCTTTGCAACAATACTCGTTCAGTTAGCAACTTCCATTGTGCCACTATATTGTGTGCGGTTTGTGTGTGTGTGTGTGTGTGTGTGTGTGTGTGTGTGTTGGGGTTGCACGCAAACAATTTTAAATACAATTTCCATACTTATAAATTCTCACACATACTACTCACGCGATCCCAAACAAAACCCTTAGATAAAAGCATTCCAATTCATTCATGCAGTTATAATGGAACTTTTGAAAGTTTTCACATAAAATTGGCGCTCTTGTAATGCATCTGAGCCGCCAACACTTTTTCGCATCGACTTTGCCTCACCTTTGGTTGTAGTACTCGAGTTTGTTTTTGAATAACTTCTTTAAACTGTCTGATACTGTTGCTTCTCTTGTGTGGCAGTTATTGTTGTTGTATGCATGCAGTGCTGCTGGTATAGAGCGTTGTAGTTACCGAAGCAAAGGTCTTTCTTTATATGGTATTGGCAAAAACTTGTCTGCACAAGTTGCCACATCGTTTGTGGGTAGCTTGAGGAGATTCAGTCGCAGGGGAAATAGCAGCAGTACAGTGTTTTTAAAATAATGAAAATTTTAGAAAATAAAATAAAGGGCCTTATCGCTATGATAGTTCTAGAACTTATTTGGAAGGGGGAGTTTGTGTTGCAGTGTATTACAATATGTTAGCTTTAACAACAACTGGGACGTTGCGACATAGCGTGGCCTAGAAATTTGCCAGACCTAGCAGTTGGTAATGCAACTAAACAAAATTGGGGCTTTTGGTTTCGTTGTCAATTTACACGGGACTACTAATTAGGTGTGGAATATCAAACACTTTGGTTTGAAAAACAGGAAGCAGTTGTTGGGCTTAGTCAAACATATTTTTAATTATATCTTTTGAGATAAGTGAATATGTGATAGGAAAACTATAAAATAATCATCTGTTATGCCAAACTTTAAGTATTTTGGCTAAAGATCTCTGGGAAGCTCTTCTAAGTCGATTTAAATCTTTTGAATTTCGAAACATGCCTGATAGATATAATTTTTTTATATACATGCGCAATGGCGCCCAGGATATTACAACTTTATACAGCTAATGGTTGTTTGTGACAGCATAAAGAAATATAGATATATATAAACCAGAGTTCTAAAAATTAAGAGCGAACTTGATAAAGCCATTTCTATCTGTCCGTCCATCCGTCCGTCAGTTGGATAACTCGAGTAAATAATTGAGCTATCTTAGCGAAACTTGGTATACACATTGCCTTGTAACCAAAGAACTTTGGTATTGCAAATGTGCATAATCGGACAATAACCACGCCCACATAACTGTGTTTTGTGAAATCCAAAAGACCTTCAGTACTTCAGTAACTGTTAGAAATAATTTATTCAAATTTGATACATAAGATTCGGTTTGGGAAAGGAATACGTGTGCAAATTTTTTTTGGGCGTGGCCCGTCCACTTTATAAGAAAAACTTATATCTCCAAAACTACTTGACCAAACTCTACCAAATTTGGTGCACAGATTGCATTTCAAGTTTGTAAGTAAAATTTCGAAAATTTTAAAATCGCGCAAAACCCACGTCCACCTCCCGCGTAACGCTAATTTATAAAAATCAAAAAAAAAATTGCGATATTTAAGTCAGCATTAAAGACGAAAAAAAATTCCGTTCGGAGTCGCCGTAAAACGGTAGATCCCTCTATTTGACGCGATGATAGCGCCAATTAAGTGAAGTAAGTAATTGAAGACAATTCCCTAAAATTTAATATGCATGTTGGGGGTGCACGAACAAATGGAAAGGGACGTGACACCGCCAACTTTAGAGCAAATAAGTATATTTTCTACCAAATTTCGTAGACACATCACTTTTGAAGTCAGTAAGCAATTGTGATATTCGGACTACAACTACGCCCACCTCTCTTATAACGGAAATTTACAAAAATCAAAAAAACGCTATATTGCAGTAACTATTGAAGAGCATCCGGTCAAATTTGCTATGTACTTATAGAATGAGGCTGCATACGCAAATACACAGAATAAAAAAAAAGGTCGGTAATATGCGTCACACCGCCCACTTTTGAGCAAATGGATATATCTCAAAAAATATGCCACCAAATTTGGGGAGTACATTGCATTTCAAAGGTAATAAGTAAAATTTAGAAAATTGTAAAAATCATGCAGAAACCATGCCGATCTCTTACATAACGGTAAAAAACCAATATCCTAAAATTCGATATTTATATAAAGTATTTTGTTAAAATCTGTTAGCCAAGATTGGGTGAAGAAGATGCAATCATAAATGTTGGGTATGGTTATGGTATCGCTCACTTTAAAGTAAATAGCTATATCTCCGAAACTTCTCTGTCAAATTCTACCGCATTACGTAGGTACACTTTGTATTTATAGCTAGAAAGCACAATCATACCTCTCATATAACGGTAATTTACAACAAATCAAAATATATAATATTTTACTAAATCATGCCGCGAATTATTTAAAATTTGGTATAAATAATATAATTAGTGAGATAAATATCAGACATCTACGTCAAATAGTTGGGAAAATATGGTGAATAGTAGCGTGTGCCGACATTTTTCCCCAACAAATAATATATAGGTTCACATAGAGGATATTTATAACAAATATTGTACATCTGCATTAAATAGCTGCGGAGTTATAAGAAATTACGGTTTTTTTTATTGCACAGGGTGTGGCACCGCCTATTTTTTTTCCATTATAAGACGGATAGATATAAGACGAATTCAAAATTCCACATCGATGTGGGCGGTATATCGGTTGAGTACTTTGGACACCTGTAATGAACTCACTTTCATTTTTTTATATATAAGATTAACTTTTTTGATTGCATATAACAAATACTCTTTATTTGAAATCAGAACTTGCATTGGGTCGGTTGCAGCCGAACTTAGACTCTACTTGGGCTATTTCTCAAAAAAAAAAAGAAACCTTTCTACAAGCAATGTAAAAGTTTATAAACAAAAACAAATGTATCCTCCTGAAATATGCAACAACTTTTTGTATGCTTTCTTTTATTGGTGTGTGAGATATTTATTAACGCACGTACTTTGTATTAAAAAAATTTGTTTCTACTCCAGCCTGTTTTCTGAGCAGTAATTAACCTGGACCACGCGAATAACTACTTAGCTTTTAAATTGCAAAACGAAAGGTAACTGCTAAATGCTTGTTAACTTACCAACTCACCACTGTTAAAAACATTTCTTCAAAAATTATCATCTCGCCACCATCAACACTATCTCTACTCTGTGGGAAAATAAACTGGAAAGCCAAATGATTATTTTATAGTTGGGATTATTGAAGCAAATTTGTGTTTTGCACTGACAACCAAATTTTGGCATACATTTAGCATTTCTACTTTGCTAAATTTATTTGAAATATTCAGCCCGGTTTTTGTTCACCTGTACTTCAATTACACTGCATGACAAAAATGAGTTTTTAATTTGTCACTTGCACTTTTTTTTTGCACATTTTGTACTTTATTTTGCCTCAATAATGTAAATGTGTTCGCATTCATATTTTTTTGTGATTGTGCGGAGAATGTTTGTAACCATTTGAATTTCCAAGTACTGAGCAGATTTGAAGACCTTTTTCTTCTTTTTTTTAACGAAACCTTTACGAGCAACACTAGAGGGACATGCATTTTTCTTTAATTTTGAAAGGATATGCCAATTAGGGTGCATCACATAAAAAAAAAATTAAAGAAAAAACTACATCGTTACGGTTTTCCCATCCATTTATAGAAATCAATAATATTATGAGTTTGCTGAGCTGGACCGATTTGAAATTTCTTCCATTTTTGTGGGTTTTTTTACAAAGATCATAAAATAGTTTAAACCTAAAAGTTCTGCATCATTAATTCCAAAATTTTTTTAACGGGATCATAATAATAAAACCTTGCATGCTGTTTTTGACATTTGTTGGAAGATTAGTCTCATGATGGATTAAATTTTTGCTGAAATTTTCCAATGGATCCAGCTCACATAAATCTTAAGATTTTTCGAAATATTATATTTTGGTTGAAGTCTTTAAATCAGTGTAAATTTTTTTATGCCGGTAGAAAAACCGCCATTTTTTTATATTTGTATAAGTTCAACTCTGGTATTTTTAAATAAACACAAATACATAAAATTTAATACGTTATACCTACTGAGGGATAACAAAGTACGCCCGGTATTTGCTTATACATATTTTATAAAAAAAAGTACTGTGATGGCCCGGAGAGGTTCTTCCCAACTGAGATGGAGCTTTAAGTGTTGATCGGCTTAATTCATTTAGCAGTTAGCTTTTAGTTTAGCAGGAGTACCATATTCTGATGTTGCCTTTAAAATCAATAATGTAATGGGGTGAGTCAGTTTTCGTCTTTCGAATATCTTCCAACATTTGCGTATTGTGAGTATCTCGTTCATAAAAAATTTTTGATTAATAAAGATCAATTGATACGGTTTAGTCTGATTGAGCAAACAAACGATATAACTTTAATTATATGATACTTTAAAAATATCCAATCATATTCTCCAGAGGAATTCGTTACCACCTCTCCACAGGCATTCTTCAATACCTCTGGTGCTACTGAAACTGCTTCGAGGTCAGACAAGGCGATGTGAATACCATCATCGGCATCCTCAACTTCTCTGGCAACGCTTTCTTTTCCAAATTCTTTGGTTTGCTGCCATATGGCTCGCGATGCGACTGACTCCAGTTTAGCTCTTCCGTGAAAGCGTGGCATTCCTTGTACTATCAGATGTTTTTTTTTTTTGAATCCAATAAGTTTTTCAGCGACGGTGCGCAAGGAATGAGAAATGTGCTGCCAATGCTCGAAAATTATCGTGTAGGTGTGATTGCAGTCTGCGACGTCGAACTCTTTTTGTATTTATGTATATCCTGGATAAAATTATCTTAGACTGTGTTTGGCCTATCTTAATAATTCACTGGAAACATGACTACTGTCTAACGCTATATGATCGTTTTAATTTCGCGTTTTTCAATTTGAAGATAACTAGTTACCAGGTCTGTTGAATTTTTTTTTTTTTTTGCTGGCACCTTCTGCTACAAAGTATCATGTATCGAGCCTCGACAAAGTCGGACAGTCTCAGTTCGTCAGCGGAGGTTTCATAGTGGAAACTTAATTTTCCAACCGTCTGACCAAAGATCCATTCCTTATCCACCCTGAAAATGAAGTCCCCAAGTCAGCGCTCGTGAGTGCTTTTTAGGCGCTCATAGAAGTGATCTCTGAATACACCATTCATCTCTTCTGTCAGGGCGTAGATACAAATCAGCGAGTTGTTGAAGAATCCCTATTTGATGCGAATCGTGGCGAGGCGCTCCGTCCTCCGGAATGAACGACATTACTTGGCGACGAAATCTCTCTTCCACTACAAATATACCACCGAAGTTGTGCTCCTGTACTTGGCAGCTGTAGTGGACGTCGGAGGATCATATTGGCTTCTTATCTTGCCCCATCGATTTCGTGTCATAGATGGGGGAGATGGCATTAAGCATGCCGACATTTGAGTTACCTGCTCTCAAATCGTAGTCCTAAATACGTTGCTTGTGGTTGATACAGAGAATTCGAGGCATTTAAAAATGGATTAAATTGCCAAACGTTAGATGGTAGAGAGGATTTCGGAGAACGTCTGATACCACTATAGGTCTTTTAATTCCCATTGTCAACCTATCTTGTATGAAGTGCATACAGCTCATATCTACGTAAGTTTTTACTCCACATTTCATTCGAAAGGTAAAGTTAGTGAAATACAAGTTGTACACAATCCAATCATTGTATTCCGTCTCACGCAACGACAACAATGTGACGGAGCTGCTGGCGGTAGACGTCTGGCACAGGTGGTGGCAAGCCGATGTGTTATAATTATTGTTGTGCCGACGTTATAGAACCGTTTGTTTGCAAATTCATTTTTTATTTACTCCTTTTGCTTGTGTTGCTTTCGTTTTGGTTGTGGTTGTTTTGGCACGCCATGGTAATTGCGTGGTATGTCGTTTTGGTTGTCGCTATCCAATCCACTTCCTTGCTAGCTGCTACTCGTACAAATGCTACTATTGTTGTTGTTGTTTTCGTTTTTTCATGTTTTATTTTTCAATGTTATTTTGTAGCAAATGCCACTGAGGCATAACATCATCCATGCTGTTGTTTTTTTTTTTGTTTTCGTTTTTGTTTTTTGTTATTGTTACCGTGCCACCATTTACCCATTCAAAAATAGCAACTTTGTTTCGCATTGTATTATTCATAATGATTATCCATTGAAATGGAAATGAAAATGGGAATGAAAATGGGAATGGCAATGGAAGTGGATGTGGAAATGGAAATGCATGGCAAGAATTTAATTTCATTTTCAATGCGGAAGCAATGCATTGCAAACACCAGCTAGCTGCAGCTCAAGAAACTGCAAGGCTAAAGAGAAAATGACAAAACAAAACCAAAAAAAAACAAAAAAAAAAGAAGCAAATAAGAATAGCGAAGCAATTGCGTTCCATGCACTTTAAGTTGTGCGTGTGTGTGTGTGTGTGTGTGTGTGTATGCGTGTGCTATGTATTATATTGTTAGCTTGGAAGAACAGCTTGGCAAACGTTGCTCGAACTTGGCGACCAAGACGCAATCGAATGATGTCGAAATCATACGCAGGGTAGAGGAAGTCATTCGAATGAAATTCGATAGAAGTAAAGCAGAAGGAGAAGACGAGAAACCGGAAGCTCGATTGAGCGAACCAGTGAATCGTTGTCCCATACTTACATGTATAGTGCAAATAGCGCTGCATTCCCGTACGTAGATATTATGTGCAATGCTTCCTCGTTCTATAGCTCTATACGACCACAGCGTCTTAAACATAAGCAAAAATATATATTTATCGGGACAATTTTGGGTCTAGTAATTTTGGGACAATTTCAAGACTATTTCGGAACGTTTTTGGAGTCCATTTCAGGACTTGATCAGAGGCACTTAAGGACAGTTTTGGGACTAGTTAACTTAGGATTATTTCAAAATTATTTCGGCGCCTTTTCCAAGACCGTTTCGAGACTAGTTCTGAACAATTTCGAGATCATTACTGGTTTAAAACCACTTCGAAGCAATTTTGGAACAAGTTATTTCGGAATAAGTACAGGACTATTTCGAGACCATTTGCGCAACATTTCGGTACTATTTCGGAACCAATTCAAAACCAATTCGGGATCACTTCGCCCCTAGTTTGAAATTACTTCGGGCACAGTGTTGAGGACCAGCTCAGAATTGCTCTGTATTTAGTTTGTGACAACGATAAACGCAGTGATCATATATTTGCATTTAAAAAAAACGGAACAATAAAAGAAAAGCAGGGCCCAAAATGGATTCCAAGGTGGTTGTCGGGGTGTTCTCAGTGAAGCTAGACGTCTCTCTCCCGTTCCGTTTACCTGACTCTGCTAGCATCATCCAAGCGGAGGTTTTAGGCATTGAGTAGGCCTACAGGGTGCTGACAAGAAGTTGCTCCAACGCAGCATATAAAGCATACATATTCTCAGCTAGTCAAGCAGCACTTTTATCATGGGGCTTACAAATCTTACGATTAGCAGAAACTAAATCCAATAGATTGACCACTTGGAAAATTGCGAAGAAAATCTGCCCACTTATGACTAGTCAGGAACGGTGGACCTGCCAGGTAGGTCAAGGAAAGATATATTCAAACATATGACCACCATAACGGGACACTGGCCGATTGGCGAATATGCAGCCCAGATGGGCATACCATACAACACTCACTCACTGTCGGAGCTGCAATCTCGAGGATAGTTGAGAAACAGTTCTTCACTATTTCAAGGAGTGCTTAGCCCTAGCTCGTAGTAGACAGCAGAGCGGTTATTCCTCGACAACCAACCAACCAACCAACCAACCAACCAAACAAATAAAATACGAAAAAACTAAAGCAAAATAAAAAAATAAAAGGTATAAATAATTTTTTTTGATAAAATACTAAATACTACGCAGCCAAATTTTTGTGACTACAGTAGAAGTCCGAAAATTCCGGTCTATCGGGCGGTAATTATATGAACAATTAGGTTAATAATTAAACTACAAATACAGTACGCAAATACATACAACAAAGTTTATTTTACATTTCATATAGTGAAAACATGGCCACTGTACGATTAGAACGAAACTCACTTTTTTTATAAACAGTTTCAAAAGTTACGTTTACCGCGATGTGAAAGGACACAAAACCAGAACGCACAAAAAATGGCGAAGACGCTTCGTAATTGATTAACGGAGCTGCACTGCACCTAAATTTGTTGTGACAGCTGAGATTAGCGGGCCGCTAATTGTTTCCGAACAATACCGAGCGCTTCCGGATGATCCCGAACTACCCCGAAAACTTCCGAATAGCTCTCGAGCGTTTTTATTTATTTTAAAGACACACTTTTGGAGAAAACTAACATTTTTACAATTTTCCGGGCGATGCCAGACTATTGGGCATTCCAGACTGCTGAATTCCGGACCAATGGACTTCTACTGTATAAAAACCTACTTGCTCACATTTGATATGCAATATTTGGTTTGAGGATAAAATATATGGAATCGAAGATGTGGGGAATAAGCGTAGTATTGCCCCGCTTAAAACAAGGTGGTATATCTTGAAAACGTCTTTGTCAAATTCAACCAAATTTCGCGCACACTTTGCATTTCTTGTAGGTAACCACAGTTTTCATCATTTACAAAAACTTTGAAAAATATGCGATATTAAGCATATAGCTGTACGTAAACATGAAAAGCGTACCAATTTATTTTAGTTTTTTTTAATAAAACAGAAATCATTTGCGTTTTTTCAAAATAATGATTATTACTTTCACTGGTTTTATTGCAAAAACAAGTACGGTTTGTTGGGAAGAAAAACTTGCGGCGGGTATTTACAGTCCGGTTACACTCGAACTAAGACTCTTCCTTACTAGTTTTTTATATAAATTATATCATAGTGAAATACAACTAATCTTATTAGGGAGGGTACTGTTAATTTGAATAGAACTTATTATAGGAAGATTTGAAACAAAAAACTAGTTTTAAATGAGTTATAAATTAGCATAATGTTCTCTCTGGAGAAGAACTTGACTTCGCTCCGTGTCTCCAGTTGGCGTCAGTTATCAAGGCAAAGGAATGGCTGACACGATATATTAAATAATGGTATTAACAATGATTTAAAGTAATGACTTAAACTTCTGCGTAGTTGGTTAAAAATTATGTATTTTATATTGTTTTTAAAACTGATCAAATAATTGTAGCCAGGATAGTAGAAGAGTTGCTTTAATTATCAATCTATCTATAGGTATGAAAATGGATCGTATTTTGTTCACTTGGCAACTATTGGACTAAATAAGATAGTTCCTGAACATAAGCAAATATATATATATATATATATATCGGAACAATTTTTCGACTAGTTATTTTAGACTAGTTCTGGTTAATTTCGGGAACATTTCGGGACTGGTTTAGAGCCACTTCGACGAAATTTTGGAACAAGTTATTTCGGCATAAGTTCAGGATTATTTTGAGACCATTTGCGCATCATTTCGGACCTTTTTTTCAGAACCATTTCAAAATCAATTCGAGATAAATTCGCCCCTAGTTTGGAATGACTTCAGGCACAGTGGAGGACTAGCTCAGTACTGCTTTGTATTTAGTTTGTAACAACTTCGGGAACAGTTCGAAACGCTCAAATTGCTAGAGTCGAAAAACTCTCAACAGGTGAACAGTGCAAGTGGCGTTTAATCACATCACATATTGCTTAATGGCGACTGAACAGATTTGGATAAGATTTGCCACGAACATACAAATGAAGTACATTGTATGGGCTCTCAAATAAGCGGATTTTAAATATTTGCCACCCTTTTGAAAGCTTGAACTCAATTAAACTAATCAAAGAAAACAAATATTGCTATATTGGTATGAAAAGAAGTTTAATATTAAAAAAAAAATTTTTGAAAGAAGCTTGCCACCGGCAAATTAAGTTAAGAGAATAAGTTAAATAAAATTTAACAATATGGTTGTCAAACTGAAAGGTTTAAGAAAGATTAAATTAAAGAATATATTAGTAGAGGTTTGCCACCTGTTTAACATCTTAATTCAAGTTATAGCAACTTAAATCAAATATTACGATATAAGTCTCAAACGAAAAACGATATGGGAGGATGTAGTTAAGGTAGCAGGTTTAACATTTCAATTAAACTAGATTTATAAGCTAAATGAAAAAACAAAACAGTGTTGGTACGAAAGGATACCGCTTACGTGAAGACACTTTTTAAGAGGATTGCCACCTTTTTCGAACGCTGGTTTAATTTAATTAGCAAGGTAACAGAAATTCTTCAATACTGTGTCAAACGAAAATGGATTAAGAATAAGAAAGCTTTGTTTGAGAAAATCGTTCGAGACGGTTGCCACTTATTTATTGCGCTAGGTGGCGCCGCAGTGCAGTCAATACCGCATTTGTGCTATGAGAAAAGATATATTTCCGTTTATTTATACTATGAAAAAATGTCGCACAAAAATCGTTTGCCACTCGGAGGGGGTAATAAAACTGTCGGCCTCTCAATTTGTAATACAACAACATCAAGACGCACAACGCAAATTGTTAATGAGAAATTTTTAATGAAAATGCTTAATCAAAGTGATTTACTGTATTAATTCAACAAATTACACCGCGTAACAAAAATTAAAAAAACACCTGCGGTCAGGATTTTGTTAATAGTTTTTATTAATATTAGTAGCAGGCTTACGAACTGTGTTTTTACTTTTTTTGAATTGGCTCTAGCTCTTGAGATAAACGAAACTTAAGAAATTAATGAAAACAAATTATATGACCCAGTTCCAGTTGTATTAACTTAATTATTCCTCAATAAGTTTTGTTATATAAACTATCAAAACAAGTAGTTCGTTGGTTTAAATATTTTATTTCCCTTGCTAGAGAGCAAGGGCAGCCGGTTAAGTCGGGTGAGTTAATACAAGCTCCTTGTCTACAGCCTGATGTTGCTATTACTGCCTTTAGGAACAGAGAGCAACACCTTTTGCCTTACTTCACCAAATTATGACAATAGTATTTCTGGACTCTTGAGTGCTATGGCCATTCCCGAATATAATCGCGAACATTGGAGGCTTAATATAGATAGCTCAAAACGAAGTCTGAAATGTGTGTTGCTACACAATGGAAATAAACTTGCTTCGGTTCCAATCGGCCATAGTACCAAACTAAAAGAAGAATACGAAAATGTAAAAATTGTTTTACCAAAGATTTTGTATGCACAACATAAGTGGTCAGTATGCGCGGACATGAAGATGGTGAATTTTTTATTGGGCCATCAAAAAGTGGGTATACTAAATACCCCTGTTTTATATGTTTATGGGGCAGTGGTGCAAGAAATGAACATTGGATTAGAAAGGACTGGCCGGTGAGAGAAAATATGGAGGTTGGAATAGCAAATTTTTTGGGAAATCATAAATCACCAGACTATACAAAACTAGGAGCTAAAATGAGCATTAAATTACATTATTTACATAGTCATTTGGACAAATTCCCGGACAACCTAGGCGATTACAGTGAGGAACAAGGGGAACGATTCCACCAGGACATAAAAATAATGGAAGAAAGATACCAAGGTCGATGGGACGACCACATGATGGCAGACTACTGCTGGAACTTAATACGGGATTGTCCTAAGCAACGACTTCATAGGAGTTCCTACAGAAAAAGGTTTTTGTAATTTTTTAAAAATTAATTAATGAAAAGAATATATTTTTTTTATTTTTGTATTATTTTTATAAGGCGCGCAATAAAAATATAATTTAAATCCATATTGGGATTTTTAATTCGGTTTTTTTCGTGAAATATTTAAAAGTCTTTATCTGAAAACCTAGAACCAATTCGACAAAACTGACATTATTTTCGTAATCAGCGCCCCCAAATTACCCTAAATCGACTTAAAAAATCTCCGACCGCAAAATTTTGTTCCGCAGTGTTATTAATATTATAAATATTATATAATTTCAATGTATTTTAAAATAGTATTCCTGAAAATATATTTTGCATTTTCTGCACTATTTTTGCAGCCTATTATTGAAATTTAGAATTTTTGAAATTGCATTTCTGATTTGGTCGTTTTTTACAAACAAATAACGTATACGACCGTTTTCCCTCATCGTATACATTCGATTGCTTAGTTATTTCTCCATTTCCACATTTCAATAATTACAACCGGTTTGTATTATCATAAGCCTTTTACTTTTAATTTTTGGCTTTTTTGGAAAAAAACACTATTCCATTAAAATTGTGCCCACCCTAATGTTGTGTGCCTGACCTTCGACTTCTTACATGCACAAACAAACATACATGTGTGAAAACGTCAGCGTGTAAGTTTTTGCTATGCATGCAAAAAAGAGAACTATACTAAATTTCCGTTAAGAGGAAATTCAAAAACTGCAATGGAATTCTACGGATACGCACAAAGCCAAAGCCCCTCTGCCTCCACACCACCTTAGACCACGAGAACCAGCAGCAGTAGGTGTTAAAAAACTCGGCTTGTATGCCGCATGAGTTGTGCAAGTGGCTGCTTTTGGCGTGTAGCTGAAGTGACGATGGGCAGTAGTACTCGTACCATTTGACTGCCGTTTGACAGTTGAATGCCACGCGCATTCATTCAATCCCTGCAAACCACACTGCCAGAGTTAACTGCATGAAAAGTAAATCTTAGAGAATTCGTCAAGCTATTACTTCACTGTGCGAAGAAGTCACACAATTTTTGCACAAATAAAAAATGCATAAACTTAGCGTTATATATTATATAGCGTTATACTCTGTTTTTCATTTTTTGATCTTCTGCTGTTTAAAAAGCACTTTGAAGCTTTGAAGGATTAAAAGTATACAAAAAAGTTGCTAAAAATATTCTACTTCTTCTGTGATCAATTGTACATTAAATTAATGGAAAGAATCGCAAACATTTTTGCAAAAAAAAAAATGCTTTGCTACCTATCTTATAAATGTAGTTGCTTCCTACATGGAAAAACGCAAAGCGGCTTATCACACATATGTATTGTACATATGTAGATAAGGTAACGTATATATATATATACAGTGTATTTCATAGTTATAGCCCCACTATATGTTAAGAGGTTCTAACTCTTTAGTTTTCTTTATTTAATTTTATTTATTTTATTTATTAAATTAATATAGGTAATTCAACAACCATTTAAATCCAGGATCACAACTTTGTTCAAATATTATTGTAAATGAATTCCAAAAATTGTACTCAACTTTTTATGACCGGTTTCACAGTCTGTGCTTAAGTAAAATTTTAGCTAGGCACCTTTTGAGACTGAGCAATCGTATGCGTTTCACAGTCAATGTTTAAATTCTATCGAATATAATTAAAAAAAAAAAACTTAGGTTATATTATGAAAGTCTTATGTTTGATACGTGAGTCGAATCAGCATTCAACTGCTTGAGAAGTACATAAAAAGATGTTATCGAGTACAATCGGGTAAATACTTGTGAAATAAATGTAATGGTTTTTTAACTTCGCTATGTATTTTTTGAAATTACTATTGTAACTCATGACTTAACATTTATAAATTTCCTACTTCTTTGAGCATAGAAATGCAGCTTAAGCAAGCACATTTGTTCTGGCGATAGGGCACTATTTAAATATCGCTGATTCATGTAAAGTAAATCAAATTTACCAATTGGTTGTGTACTAAATTTCAACTCGAATACAACTGAGCACCTTTCACATGATAATAACTTGAAGAATTCTGGTTGGTATCTGATTTCTTTTGCTCGTCGCATTAAAATTGCATTTCACAGTTTATCGTATTCTGGAGCACAATCAAAGTGAAAATAGCAATTCAAATTTATATTTTCTTTTTCGGTAAACAATTTATTATTTTTTCTTTTCATAGCTGACAAAAATTCAAAACAAAAATCAGCTGTTACTTAAGCAATGCTTAAGTCTCCGATTGGCAGTGCTTAAGCACAAATTAATTATGAACTGTGAAACGCTATTGCCTTATCGTAAGTATAACTTAAGCGCGGACTGTGAAACCTGGCATTAGTTTGTATCTTGGAAAATATTTGGGTCCCAAATTTTATTTTCATATATTTTGTATAAAATATGTAGCTCATTTATTAACACAAACATATCAACCTATCCAAAACAAAAATCCAACAAATTTTGAAAATTTTAATAAGAATTTTTATATATTCTTGGGGTAAGCAGTTTTTCAGTTTGTTTAATTTTAGTATAAAAAATTGTCAGTTTTGAGTGAATAAAAATCACGGTCTATTTTTTGCCGTAAGTAAAAAAAAATTGGAAAAATAACGGTAGTTTATACTTACGTGAAACTTGCATTATGTTACTCAAAAATTTCCTGTGCTATAAACAGCAGACCATATTTCTTTTTCTAGTTTACAAACTTTGAGTAAAATTTGTTTAACTTTTTTCATAACTGTATAGAACTTAAAACTTGGGTTAACACGGTTTCCGTTTGTAGAAGGAACAATATTTTTATAAAAAAAATAATCAAAATTGCTTAAAGCAAAAAAAAAAATATCAAAAAATTGTTCAATGTGTGTTGGAGCGATAGTTGTGAAAATAACTATATATGAAATTAAGTATATTTTATATTTCAGCCATTCTTCATTTATCATTTTTTGATTTTGTGTTTTCTTAAAAGAACTTTAAAGCTAAAATGAATTACAAATATTCTTAGAACACGAAGTGAGCTGAAAAAACTGTCAAAATGGTTTTATTGCTTTTCAAAATACACTGCAGAGTGATTTATATTTCCTTCTGTAAAATCAATTTGGTAAATCATTTCGCATAGTAAATTTGGTGCCTCAAAAATATCTTCTTCGCTATCAAAATGACATGTAACAAATTTTACGATGCAAACGTCAGACCCGCCTAAATAACACAAGTGTTGCTTGACCTAATAATTTATTTAGTACTCCTCATATAGCGCGACATGTGCCTTTTGGTTGCTACCCGTGGCTCCATCTGCGAAGCTTGTTCGAATGTAATTGAGGTAGGCCGGAAATCTGAAACAGGGCTTCCAAGTACTCTGGCATAGAGGCCCATTCACTTAAGAAAATCTAAATGGATAGAAAAAGATACTCTTTGATGAAAATGTTAAGCTTTTCGAGGGTTAGTAATAGAACCTAGTATATTGCGTAAATATTTTGTGCTATTCTTATTCTCCAAGTGAGATGTGCACACCGGATCATCGATGATACCTATGGTGATCATGCGTTTCCCCCATAGATTGCCCCCTTTAAACAACTCCAACAGAGCGCGTAACTCCACTCCGTCTGAGAAAAAATTTTACCATCCCTCTGCCCGGTATTTTTAGGAAGCACTGCTTTAAAGGTGTCGAACGTTCACCAACGGTTCTCACGTACCTTATTTATGACATTCCTTACGCTCCTAACATTCCGTGCTACATATAATTGGTTTCGATCCTATTCCAAAGACCCGTAGTTGGCCAATTTGTCAGCCAGCCGTTTTCTTGGACACAGCAGTGTTCCCCCGCACCCTTATCAGTTCCATTTTGCAAAGGAGTTCCAGCCTTATCCTAGTTACTTGGATAATTTTCGAAAAGTTACCAGCGGTTTCTTAGCTCCTTATTGTAGCTTGGCTGTCACTGCGAACTCTGTTTTGGTATCCGCCTCAACTTTCTCCAATTATCCAGTCTGCTAACTTGAAATATAGAAGAAGAATACAACGAAGCTGAATTAAATTAAATAAAATAATCTCTAAAATGTTATATTTGTTTATATATATTATTATTGTTATATATTTATATGTGTGGATAGAAGGATGTTACTTAGAGATATAACTTTGAAATGAAATACATTACTTTTAGTATTGTGGTATAGTGGCTTTAGTATTTATATTGGGTTCGTTATAGTGTAACGGAATTGCAAAAGAACGTTCCATTTCTGTTCGGATAAAACTTCCTTTAGTTGCAAAAGCAACCCTGTTCGCATCTTCCATGAAGCATGAGATTTGTTTAGTGCTATTTAAGAAAGAAAAATAGGTGTGCTGGCAAATTTGGGTTGATCTGGTTCTATATTTAAAAATACTATGCAAATAAAAACGAATTGGGTCTTACACTAAAATTGCCCATGTCTTTTCTTCCGTCTCATTCACAATAGCACAGTTTTTTCCACTTCCCAACACTACATCTCCGGTCGGATATCATTTTACCGAGTTGGCTCAACTCGCATATTTTTTCGAGTTATTGTTGTTGCTCTAGAGTTATTTTGCAACTAGGTTACAAAGAAACGGGACCATTATTAGTGTTTGAATGTGATTTCTGGAATATGGCTGCCGCAGCTGGCGCGCACTTGGCTGAATCCGCAGGTCCAATTTTCGACGGCTGGTTCAAACAATGCGTGCCATAGCATCACCATCGGTTCACACAATGTGGTCTTTCAAGACATCCAAAATTTCCTGATTTGTTCTCATAACCAAATGACTTAACGGAACCCAAGAAGACATATTCTAGAGGCGTTTAATTGAATCATCTCGTTGGTCAACCAACTGATACAATTTGTAAAAAAAACGTCGTTCACTAAATTTAGCCTTTGATAAGTCGATTGATTGACGTGCTGTAAGGCAAGTGGCGCCGTCTGTTATGAAAACATGTCTTCAGTCAACGCTTCAATCTATTGAAACGCAGTACGAATATGTTGGGCAATCGTGGCTCTATGCTGCTCGCCGCGCCATTGATGGTAACGTTCTGACACATAGCCTGGCGAGAGCGACAATAATCGAATTTTTCCCACAGCCTATCTTTGTGTGCGTGCGTACGAATCCGCCTGACACTGACACTGGCCTAAATGCACAAGATTGTCGTCTGTTGTGGTCAAATCTAAATGTGCATTTGTGCTTACTAATGCAAATTAAGTCTGTTCATCTGGCACACCTTTTAGTCTATGAAATAGAAAACTGAATTGAAATGCAAAGTAAACCTCAACTAAAAAAAAAAAAAAAAAACACTGATGGTCGAACTTTTTTAGAGTAAATTTTTAAAGTAGCTGGTTATGTCATCTAAATTCAGAATAACTTCGCGAGGTCTTTAACGCTGTCGCAAAAATTTCGCTAAGTTTGGTGTGCAGGGATATTTTGCTGGCATCTTAGCCACATTATCTTACTAACCTCCTACGAACACAGCTTCGGCTACAACGCCACCTCACCTTCAACCTGAACGTCAGTGTCCTTTGCTCTGCCACTGCTCTTGAATTTATAATTTAAATGCCTTTTCTCACAAATACCATTTTTTTTTTATTTTTCCCCCAATCCTGCTCTTGTTGCCACCATTTCTACTGCCTGCCAATCTTATCTATACTATTTTATCTGTGCTAACTATGCTTTTGAATGCATTTTCTGGAATTACATTATCATACTAACTACTCGTTTTCGTTCTCGTTCTCTTTCATTTCATTTCAATGCTAAATAATAGACTTCTCATTTGGATGAGAAACTTTCAAAGACACTGTCGTCTTGCCAATAGTCGTTTGCAAGTGTCCTAATTGCATTGCCACAGGCGCCATTCCACTTTTGTTCACTCTGGCTAATAAAATAAAGTCATTGAATGCAATTATTAAATCGGCATCGCGTGACTTTCTGCGTTGCATTGTATTTTGTTTTTTTTTTTGTTTTTTGTGCACTTTTTTTGTTCAACGGCTACCATTCAGCGGTGCGCATTATTTGTTGGATTTTATTGTTAAATTGTGCATTCTCATGTTTACATGCGGGTTGTTTGTTTTTTGTTTTTTTTTTTTAATTATTATTATTATTACTATTTACTCGAACACACAATCGAAAGGTGACCAATTCGCGTATGCGTGTGTGTGTGTGTAGAAAATTTAATTACTATTTTGGTTTATTGTCGCATAATTGTTGCGTTTAATTTAAGTGCATGGCAATTTTCCGTTTTACTGATTATTTTCGAAATTACTTACCTGCAATTAAGTGTTTTCAATTTATTATACAATTTCATTAAGTGTTTTAAATGCTCATTATATATTGGTACTAAGAGTTTTATGAATATTTAACAGATGATTAAAAAAAAAAGTATATTTAAAAAATATGCGATAAAATCAGCTGTAGTTTTTTGTTCTTCTGCAAAGTGAATGTTTTTCGCTAAGTTTTAAAAAATAAAATGTTTATTAATAGCAAATATTTTTTCACGTACAGCAATTACAAACATGAGCTTAAGAACTCACTCAAATTTTACTAAATTAATTGTGTTAGCTTGAATTAGTTCGTGAAACTCCGTTTTGATCTAAACCAGCTTGTCTTTTAAAAATACAGTGATATATTACTAAAAATTAATTAAAAATATATTTAGGATAACAGATCAGGATTCATATTAACATATAAACTTTCTCCGGTTATTTTTCTTGAATATAGTACAAAGTTAAGGCTAAAAGTTGCCGGGGGGAGGGGGGAAATTTTTTATTAAAAAATGCTTTATTCTTTTTTTCGCCTTAAAGATCTATATATAACGGGCGTTTTGCTTTTTTAGACTGATAGAACTTTCGATACGGATAGCTGTCATTTGACAGCTGGTAAATGACATTTCGTTTTGACATTTCTGTTCAGTAGGCATTGACAAATCATCTTGGAAACAATGACGCCGCAACAACGTTTACAAATTGTGGAAATTTACTTCAAAAATCAGTGTTCTGTTCGCCAAATTTATAGAGCACTTCGTGAATTTTATGCTGAACATAATCGAACAACATTTACTTTAATCGTTGAAAAACCAACAACAAGACAAAGAACTGTACGTAGAGAAGAAAATATTGGTGCTGTAAGTGATAGTGTTAGAGAAGATCCGAATTTGTCTATTCGCCGTCGTGCTCAACAAGTTGGATTTTGTTCATCCAGAACATGGAAAATTTAGCGCAAAAATCTTGGTCTACACCCATACAAAATCCAACTGGTTCAAGAACTGAAGCCGCAAGACCATAACAAGCGTCGTTTCTTTGCTGAATGGTACCTGAATCAGTTGGAAATATATCCATTGTTTAATCGAAAAATTGTGTTTAGTGATGAAGCTCATTTTTGGCTAAACAATTATGTGAACAAACAAAATTGCCGTATGTGGTGTGGGAATAATCCTCAAAAAACTCTCGAGACACCATTGCATCCTGAAAAATGCACCGTATGGTGTGGCTTACATGCTGGAGGCATCATCGGTTGTTATTTCTTTAAAAATGTGGCCGGAGCGAATGTTACTGTCAATGGTGATCGTTACAGATCAATGATTACCCGTTTTTTTGGTTCCAAATTTGCATAACATCGACCTGCAAGAATTTTGGTGCCACGCCTCATACTGAGCAATTTCGCGATAACATTATGTCAAAAAATGGTACAGTGAATTGGCCTCCAAGATCATGCGACTTAACCCCATTGGACTATTTTCTTTGGGGTTATGTAAAGTCACTGGTTTACGCTGATAAACCAGCAACAATTGAAGCTTTGGAAGCCAACATAACTCGTGTTATTAAAGAAATACACCCACAGTTGCTCCAAAAAGTGATTCAAAATTGGACTGATCGCATCCGATTCACCAAAGCTAGTCGTGGCGGACATAAACCGGAAATCGTTTTTAAATATTAAATAGCATGAAAATATCTTTCAAATAAATTAAAATTTGGCATCCTATGTCATTTTTTATGTGTTTTATTTCAATTTAAAGTTCTATCAGTCTATAAAAGAACCCTTTAAGTAGTTTTGTGATTCGTAAAAAATTAAAAAAAAATGAAATCTGAAGTGCGTACCTCAGAAAATCGGTTCCTGAATGCTTCAACGATCTCCTAGGATATTGAAAAACGCTTACAACGCAATTTGTGCTTAACCAGGGACCGGCAATAAAAGTACTTTTAAATTTTCAATGAATAAAATCAAAAGTTCTCTCATAGCGGAGAAAAGTTATGAGTATATATATAAATTGACCCCTGTTTCGAGAATTCATTTCTATACCCTATCTTACCCCATGTATGAATCTTTTGCGATTTAAAAATTGTGGGTGATATCTGAAGAAAATATAATTAATAATTTCTTTCAGAATTCTATTAGTCCCTCTGAAAAAATAATCATAAATTGGGTTGTATTGGTTTCGAACAAAAATAAAGCTCGTTTTTCGAGTGCTAGTTTTTCTCTCTTTTTAGAACTCTTAATATTTACGTCACTGTTCTTAACAAACGGAAACAGGGAGAAGTCATTAGGTGGTAAATATTTGAAAATTCAATGCTGTGCATTTTAACTATATCGAAAAATTAGGTTACGATACATTTAGAAACTTTATAACGTTTTTCGAAATCTATAGATTGCTTTCGCATAAAAGCGTTAGATTCGTTCAAGTTGTTAAAAAGCGCTGCTTCATTTTGAAAGGAGTTTATTAGTGTAAAGTTCAGAAAATTATTATTAAATAAAAAAATTGAGTTAAAAACAGATTGCGCTCAATACCTAACTTTCTGAAAAATGTAGATTTTAGATTTGGAAGAAGTCGCTATGATACGAATCGTACCTAATAGTTCCAGCATTGCTTTCAAGTGGATTTCATCACTTCCATTTATTCATAAT
Organism: Anomoia purmunda; assembly: GCA_951828415.1. Taxonomy (NCBI): domain Eukaryota; kingdom Metazoa; phylum Arthropoda; class Insecta; order Diptera; family Tephritidae; genus Anomoia; species Anomoia purmunda. Next base: position 26,535,033 of record OX639993.1, read on the forward strand.
GTTAATCTCATTAGTGCGGAATAAAACCGGCGGGTGCGGGCTTTAGTGGATTCAATTTAAAGTAAGTTTTGATAACATTTATATACGTTATAATGATACAATCCAAAATCTGACTAGGTGAAATGAAAGCCTTGCTAAAATTTAAGAAATTTGCTCTGTTGTAATAAACTGCAACCAAGCTTTAAATATAATCGATTTTCGCAATAAAGCACAGGAAATGTAGGAGTTTGCCAAGTATTTTTATAAAAAAAGGATGCATACATATTAGGTATGTTTCTCTGCAATTCACTAGCAAAAGAATACTCCAACTCGTATAAAATGTCCCTCAGTTACAAAAGCAACCCTGTTAGCCACTTTCATGAAACATGCGACTTGTTTGGTGATATTTAAAAATGGAAAATAGTTGTGCTGGTGCGTTTTTTGGTTTATTTGGTTATATATATTTATTAAAAACAAAAGATATTACATGGATAAAAACGATTTTGGTGCTAACTTAAAATTTCCCATATACATATTTTCTTACGCTCATTTATCAAAGTAATCTTCTTGTCCTGCGGTTTGGATCACTTTTGTGAACATTCTTGGGGGCAATTGTGAGAGGGGGCATAGAATGCAATTTTTTATGGTCCAACCATTCATCTTATAATATTTTCGAAAATACACAATACATACATACTTGATTTACTTATCCTGGCAACGGGTGTAGCTTCAGCTCTTAAAATTTTCGTAGTATTTTTTTGTGAAAATGATCATATTTTTTATTTCAGGATTTTTTATTGTTGGTGTTCTTCCCACAGTTTATAGGATGATGTGCTTGCTAGCAAATATCTGCCATTCCTTGTCAATTTTGGTTAGGAGACAAAGCAGTTTCGGTGTTGTGCCATCTTCAGTGTCATATATCGGTCTTACATTTATTTTAATAAATTTTGCAGAGTTTGACAATTTTGCCTAGAAACAATTCCAGTTTTTACAAGATTTGCAAACCAAACATGAAAGTCCATTAAGTGTAATTCTCTTAAGCGGGGATTACTGTTTAAATTTTAATTTATCTTCGACAATCTTCCTTATCTCGTATCTGTCTACAGAAATATTTACAAAACGAAAATTATTTTAGTAAATATGCTATAATTATCGTTTTGAATTACTATAAAATATATTTTATATAATTCAAATGCAGAAAAGCGTAAAGTGCAGTTTAGGTGTATTAGGAGTATACCAACAACTAAGCGGTGATTAACTAATTTAATTATTTGCTTCTTCGTGACGTATTTATCGCCAGCTGAAATGCAAAAGGCCGTAAAATTTTCGTTTACATAAAACGATGCCAACGATTTGTAATTCGATGAAATGCACCTTAACCAATCAAAAAGACAATTTTAGATATTTTTTATAGCAATTTGATTTTACAACAACTATACGCTTCAAAAAGTATTCGAAAATTTCTTGCCACCAGATGTTTATTGACTGAGGTTTTCAATTTGTTATTCAATAAAAAATTTATTTATTTATTTAGTTTTTTAATCTAGAAATACAACATTTCTTACACACTAAGTAGCATAAATAATTCATATTAGTAATTACTAACTATTTTAACATTCTATTTAAAGCAATTTGAAATAAAATTTAGTCGAAGAGAAATCGATAGCAAAAGAACTTGAGAGCATATTAAATTTGTTTAGAGCTCTGCGAATAGGAGCATGAAAAGAGTAATTAAGAAATGTCAAATATAAATCCGAAAGTCCTATTTGACTTTGCGACTGACGTGGTAGGAGCCATCAGGCGAATTTTACAAAGATAAAAAAAGATTTAATTGGAGTAAAAAAAAAGAACAAAAAAAAATCCAGAGCCGCACACCCGTACATAGGCAGATTACCTGGCCGTCTATATACCTCTAAATTTTGAAGAATATTTGGAGCTTTGCTTCAAACTAAGCAGTAGACATATCAATGTTGGAGTTTTTGGTTCAATAATACACTAATCAAAAGTTCAAAGGGCTACCGATCGCAGTTCAAACAGAGTACAGAAGCATAGCTTATGGCTACAGATTGACAAAAATGAAGCCGTACGTTGGTCTAATGTACTACACCTCTATTTTCAAATCCCATATCGCACACCTTCGTATAATATTCGCAATCTATTGACCGTGACTAAATTCCGCGACTGAACACGCGGACCCTGCATGAGAATTTTTTAAATACTATAACACAAAATCTGCTTCATAATATTTTAATATGTTTTTCGAAAGACCTTTAAAAAATCATTGAGATGAAAAAAAGCAAAACAAAATTTGCCAAAATTTGAGAGAAATCAATTTGTTATGAGTACTTAAAAAGTATCAATAATTTCGGTGCTAGAAAATTGTTGAAAACATTTTTTATAATATAGCATTGCAAAGTAGAATGAAAGTGCTAATTCTTCACTTTAAGGAGTTCTTTTTCTACGATGTACGGTTCTCGAGTTATTGTAGCTGTAAAACCCCCATTGTAATTGAAAAAAGTCAGCACATATAAAGTTCAAAAAATCACAACTCCGGGGAAAAAATTTTTTGAGCAAAATAAAAAAATACTTGCCAATTTATTTTTGATAAAAAGCATAAAACATATACCATCATAATTTGCAACATTGACTGCAAATCCTTTGTAGCGAAAAAAGTGAAGCCGTTTTGTGACTTACTGACTCAATCTGACAACGGAATTAGTGTTAGATCACATGAAATTTCGGGTAGACAATGAAAGGTTGGTAAGACAACTGAAAATGACTAAAGCGGATATTTTCTAAATAACTCGTTTCTAGCGCCACCTAGCACATATGTACATACATTTTATCATAAAATTATTTTTCATTGCACCATCACCATATCTTCGCTTCTAGCCATGAACGTTTTTTATTGCACCAGCATCATCATAGCTCTCCAATATCATCAATATCGACTGTAAATAAGGATTTTCTGAATAACTCCATTCTAGCGCCATCTATTTTTCAGATAAGTATTTCTCGTCGTCGCACTCCACTACTTATAGGTTTCTAATTTCATCAAAATTGGATTATAAATAGAGATTTTCTGAATAACTCACCGCTAGCGCCACCTAGCGCATTAAATTTGTTTGGAATTATTTTTGATTGGACTCATGCGCCACCTATTGGATTAAAATATTGATTGTGTCTGTGTCACGGTTCTAAGGAATATATTGCCCAAATTTAATTAAAATCCGTTCATCAGCTTTTGAGCCAAGTTATCACAAAGAAAAGGGTTATATTTTTATATAAAATATATATGTATATCATTTTTTTTTTTGAACCAATATGCGCCATGTGAATAAATATTGTTTTACAACACGGAATTTGGTAAATAAAAGTCACGCCAGTGGAATTGTGAAAATTGAGTCACGTCAGTCGGGGAGGATTTAAAGTAAGACTTCATACAATTTTCAAATTAAAACAAATTGACAAATATATAAGCTTGGGTTTTTTTGTTTTAGTCGAACATTTCCGAAGCCGAAGCCGAAGTTCAGTTATTCCCTAGCTACGGTCTTTTGCATTTTAGTTGACGAGATATGTATATATGTGCTTAGTTATAAGAAAATACATATAATTTTTTTGTAAAACTAGCATAATCATAATTTAAAAGGAAATAACTGTAATTCGAAATTTTTCGATGACTTCAATGCAGTTATACAATATATACATATTTACTTACATACCGCCATAATTAAAAAAAACATTAATATTTTGAACGGTGCGTATGAGTAACTTTTCACAATCCAAATAACCTAAAGGCGATAGATACTTTCATTATTATTGTAAATACATACATACATTGCATAATTTTTGTTCAACCGCTTGTTGCTGTTTTAACTGCCATCCGTTTGCCTTTTCACGTCATAATTACAATTTTGATATCTGCAATGTATTGTTGTTGTCAATGCGGGAGATATACAAAGATTTTTGACACAAATGTCACTTGCATTCCGCTTTGTCTCTCACCATCTCTCTCTCTCTCTCTCTCGCTCTGTATCTCTATCTACCGATTGCACTCCATTCACCCAGTTATGATAATCTTGTTTTGGCCCACATAACCATTTGTCAAAATTATAATCTCGATATGCTTTGAATGTACATTTATGCTTATTACAATAACTACAAACATATATGTATATGTACATACACATATAAATATTTGCATATATAAGTGTGTGCTTATCTACTGACACAACGCCGCAGGAAAGATATGGGGGAGGGGGCGGAAGCTTTTGACATGAAGTTAAGCAAAGAATGGGGGGGTAAAGTGACAAAACCAATGTGATGTTTAATGGAGGGGACAGTTAGTCAATAAGTGCTACATAAGTGTAACCACAATATTTGTTGATGTAGACAATCCAGCAAACTTAGCTTCAAATGATTGAGAAAATTGTATTTGTTATTTTTGTTTCATCATGCTGGAATCATAATAAGATTTGGCTATCAGCGAGTTTGTGTTGGGTTGCTATAATTTTGTCGAGATTATCTTGTATACGTATAGTAAAGTCTACTCTTTGTTTTATAATACACTGATTTGCGTTAGTATAATAGTAGTAGAAGTTAGAAAAAAAACGAGGCAGTAGTTAGAAAAACATTAGTAAACATTAGTAGTAGCAGTAATTAGTAAAAATTGTAGTATTGACTAGGTACTAATCGCATTAATAAAAATAGTAGTAGAAGCTAGTAGAAATACGTGTAGTAATAAGTAAAGGTAGTAGTAGAAATTAGTTAAAATTAGTAATAGCATTAGAAAAATAGTAGCAAAATTAGTGAAAATAGTGATAGTAAACAGTAGTAGTATTAGTGAAAATAGTGGTAGTAATACATAAAAATAGTAGTAGTAATCAATAGTAGCATTTTTAAAAATAATACTAGAAATTAGTAAACGTAGTAGTAGTAATGAGTAAACGTAGTAGTAGTAATTAGTAAAAATAGTAGTAGAAGTTAGTAGAAATTAGTAAAAATATTGGCAGCAATTAGTAATAGCATTAGAGAAATAGTAGCAAAAATTAGTGAACATAGTGATAGCAAATAGTGGTAGTATTAGTGAAAATAGTAGTAGGAATTAGTAAAAATAATTAGTAATAGCGTTTGCAAAAATAGTAATAGGAATTAGTAAAAAAATAGTAGTAATAAGCAAAAATATTTTTGCAAATCAGTAGTAGCATTTTTTTTTTAAATAGTAGTAGTAATTAGTAAAAAATGGTAGTAGTAGTATAGGTAAAACCAGTAGTAAAGAGTAGTAAAAATAGTAGTAGTAATTAGTAGTAGCATTACTAAAAATTGTAGGAGAATTAATACCTAAAAATAGTAGTGGTAATAAGCAAACATAGAAGTAGTGATCATAAGTAGCATTTTTAAAAATAGTAGTAGTAAGTTGTGGTATTAGTAAAAAAATAGTAATAAGCAAAAATATTAGTACAAATCAGTAGTAGCATTTTTTTTTTTAAATAGTAGTAGTAATTAGTAAAAAATGGTTGTAGTAGTATAGGTAAAACTAGTAGTAAAGAGCAGTAAAAATAGTAGTAGTAATTAGTAGTAGCATTACTAAAAATTGTAGGAGAATTAATACCTAAAAATAGTAGTGGTAATAAGCAAAAATAGAAGTAGTGATCATTAGTAGCATTTTTAAAAATAGTAGTAAAAATATTAGTAGTGGTATTAGTAAAACTAGTAGCAGAATAGTAAAAATAGTAGTTGTAGTACAAAAAACGGTATTCGAAATTATTAAAAAATAGTAGTAGTTATTGGCAGTTGCATTAATAAAAAAAGTAGCAGAAATTAGTAAAAATAATAGTAGTGACGATGTAACGCCATGTGAAAAATCAGGCTCGTGCCGCTAAAGAAGTTTTACTATTGCTCCACCGATAACCAAGTATCCAGCGCTCAAGAAAAATAATAAGAACTTTTTTCATCATTGTATTTATTTGTTGTATGAAAAAGTACTTTAAGGTGGCTGTAAATTTCTTAAAGAATCAAATATACGAGCATTTGTTTCTTGGGAGCTGAAAACTAATGTAAGAAATTTTGATAGAAGAATTTTTTTTTTCATTTATTGAGCACATGTTTTTTTTATAGCTACGTACAAATACTATATACTGTCTGGTTTTCGTAGAATAGTTCATTGCTTTCGTTTTAATTCCATGGAACTTGAACATTAAATCATAACATCAAATGCGGATTGCGGTTATATTATATTTCCATTGAATTCTTTTCAAATATGTCCATTTTCTCTAATACACTAAGTCATTGGCCTTTATGTTGTATGTGTAGTACCTTGACTGCTTTGTTAATGTTGGTCGGTGTACATTTACTGTGGAACAAGCGGTTTTCTGACTTTCTCTCTGGTGCTGCCTTTGGTTTTTGTGTCTTTTTCTTGTAGTCCCATGTGTATTCGAGGAACCTTGTCTCCATTTTATGATCCGTGATCGAATTATGTGTTCAGTGCACGAGACGGCAATCGGATCACAATAGTTTACTTGAGTGGTCGTATGTTCGATAATATTGGTATTACGAGATACGTTTACCGCCGTATGGTGTTTTATCGCAGGGTGATAGAAATTCTGAAAATGCAAGCAAGTAGAAATTGTTGGAGTACAAATGTTTTGCTATCGTATGAAAATTGTTGACGTTTATGCTAAATAAGATACGTTCACGGAACTCATAATACCAATTTGTTATATAAGCCATACGTTCGCTTATCGTGTAATACCAAATATGCATTTTTGCGTGACGAATAGCACGTTAACTGTACACGTAATACGACCTCTGCTTCTCTGATATATGTAGCTATTCTGGCATTCACAGGTTAATTTATATACGCGGAGCTTATTCGGTAGGCCTTTGCCGGAAGTACATCCCGCTAGTGATTTTTTATTTTGAATTTCATATGTATATTGTAATTTTTGAAAAATCTGGACTATGGGGTTTTCCGTGTACAAATAAAATAAATCCAAACTTTGTATAAAATTAACAAAAATTCAGCAAATTAAAAAAAAAATTTAGAAAGTATTATTTATTTGATAAGGAAAACTATTAGCAAAAATTATTGTCCGTTTTTAGCCAATTAAAACTTAAAATAAAGTTATTAGGGCACACTACAATTTTTTTTTAATTTCTAATAAAAAAAAATTGAAATTTTAAGGAATATGCTGAATTTTGTGCAAAACATTAATGTGGCTGCTCCTCGGAGCTCGGAGCAAACACGCGCTTGAGTCCATTGTAATAGCACAAAAACTTCAGTGCATTCAAAGTACCGCAAATTCCTTTTTAGAATTTTAAAAGTGCCACATGCTTGCAATGAAGCTACGAAGTTAGCTGAGCTTCAGTCGCGATAAATGCGACGGACATTGAATAAGATACTATAATTCAGTCTTAATCTAAATGTACGCCGTTGAGTAACGCATTCGCTTCACAATTCCCTGGGATATCGGTGTGTCTCGCTACAGATTATATTCCATAGCTCTCGAAAGATACTCCATAACCTATTTCGGCAACACTTTTATTACACCAAGAGTTCTAATTGCGGTTTGGCAATCAGAATAGATATTTACTTCTCTTAAAGAGGTCGCGCTAGAGAGCAGCGCTTCGACTGTTTCTTTAATTTCCGCTACCTCCATTTGGAACACACTGCAGTGATATAGTAGCTTTAATTTTCATCTCAGACAGATATGATAGTGCAGTAAACCTCCGAATTTCCATGAAGCTTCAATCCGTCCGTGAGCCGGTTCAATATTTCTCGGTTTCATATATCGCAACCCCACCAAATATTCCCTAGAAGGAATGGTGTTGCCAAATTATCACGTAGAAGACATAGAAGTTACGCAAGAATTCGTTACAGCCAGAAAAAATTGGAACTGCTTGATCATTTCATTGCTCTAGGCGACAGGCCCCAGCATATTGGTTATTTGTTTTCATTAGCTGGGCGCGCAGTTGTTCTTTTGTACACATTTTTATATCAAAGGTGAAGATCGAAAAGTTTTTCTAACAGTAGTGTACTTTGTAAACTTTCCTAATTTGCTTCTCAGTCTCATAAACTGGATGAAGTAATGAACTCCAATGATTCCGTGCTTCTCAGTCTGTGTGTACCCAAGGGGTACCAGTGGAAGGAAGGAGCGTGTGCGAAACCTGAAGGAAAGCAACTGGAGAAGCTGAGAAGCTGGCGCAGGACAGGGGCGAACTGGGCTTCGAAGGGCCCCCCGGGATTTTGAAAAAAAGGGCCCCCAAATTTTATCAATTGTAAATGTTAGTAAAGTTTATTGAATAATCATTTTAGGGCACATTTTTTATTAGTTTATAGTTACAAAAGTTTTGTTTAGTTACGATGACACTGATTAACTAAATGTACATTGAAAACAACTTTCGACTTACTCAAGTTAGCAAAAGGTTTTGCAACAAATTACTCTTATTTGCCAGTGAATCAATTATATCGTTGTTACGAATTTATTTCAAAACAGGGAACTCCACAGACATGAGCATAGCAGTTTCAAGGTGGTATTGTGTCATGGTATTCCTCAAACGATTTTTTATGTATTTGAGCTTCGAAAATGATCTTTCGCAAGCGAATTGAGTGCATGACAATGTTAGTAAAAACTTGTACGCAAAGAAAACTCTTTTGTAGGTTGATGCATGAAAAAAATACCGTTGCAGGACGTTGAAACAACATTTCATACAATTTCGGCAGTTGTTTAAGACGGTTTTTTTTTCTTGAAGAAGCCTCATTTTCGTGATGAACTTCGCCGTCCCACTCATCTTCATCTTCAGTTGAATCGTCGTCGGAAAGTTGCAAATACTCTTCGTTGAGGGTCATTTTGATCTTTGGCCAAGTGGATGCAAAATGGATCAATTCTGATCGCTACTCAGCAGAGTTCCCTTTTTCCAATATATGAGGAAAATTTTTTTTGAAAAATGTGATAAAATGTTTCGTTTCAATTACTCAAGAGTACTAGGAGGGCCTCACATATTCGAAAGTGTATACCTAAAAACTGTGGTCATCACTAGAAACTTGAGTTTGAAGCCTAGACAAATCAGTGTTGGAAAACTCTATATAATTTTATCTTTAAGGCCACGAAACAGTCACGACGGAAATCTCATATCAAAATTCGAAAAAGTTTCAACAAAAGAGTGGTGCCCCAAACACCTTAGGACTTCAGAGGTTCGAAACTCAAAAATACTAGAATATATACATTTTCACGGAATATTCAGTTTGAGTTATCTCAGAGTTTTTCGGGGGCCTCTATTCTTAGGCCCCAATTGCTTCCTATTCAATAACTCAATATATATGTATGTAAAACCTGTAGTCATATCTAGAATCTCTCGGGTTAAAATATAAGGTGTTGATCAGAGTTTTATTTTCAATTATCATGTTAAAGGGTGAGGCCTTATATAAAAATTTGGAAACAACTATACGAGAGTATATTTACAGTTAACTAGTACTGCAGGGCCTTTACGGAGTTTTTTTCTTGTGTGTTGGAAGAATTTTTGCAGGCAAAAGGCAAAAGGGGGGCGGGGGGGGGGGGCTTACCGGGCATTTTCCCGGTTGCCCGTTGGCCCAGTCCGCCCCTGGCGCAGGATGTGGAAGCAAGGGAGGGTACGTGGCATTTTCTTTCCATTGAATATAGGGGCCAATATTTCCTAAGGCTCAGTGTCGCAACCGGAAGGAAATATTTACAAATCTTCCAGAGTTGTTCTCAAGAAATTCTTGAATTATTTGGGATCTGCAAAATTAATTCTGAATGTAGGGAAACATAAAAGCCATACCTCAAACCTGGTCGGATCCACTAAAGTTTTTATTTTCTCACTATTTGTGTACCTTTATTTACTAAACCACAATCTTTTTAGTCTAAGGCTGGTCTGCCTTATGTGTCCATATTGTGCGCGAAGCATGCGATAGACGAAACTAATTTAACTTTTATCAAATCGCTTTTCTTGTTCATCGCTCCGCAATTTACGAAATATAAATAATGTTCACAATAAAATGCCCTACAATATAAAACTCATGCTAATTTGTCTCACTTTTTGTTGATATCAGTCAAATACGTTGGTGATATTTCACTCATGAATGTGCAGAGAGAGTTAAGTAGTGTTATTATTTAGTTCAAATTTTTTTTCTTCATTTTCCGTTTTCAACGGCCAACATTAACCATAAAATTTTGGTGTTGTTAGCTAGCGGCTCTTGGTCGGTTAAGTGGGAACCATGGCGGGCAGCGTATCGCGTTCGCAACATTGGGGTTACTAATTGATACTTTCGGCGTGACAAATTTCTTGCGCGCGTGTTGCAAAATATCGCTTATAAATTGAGCTGTGCTGTGCACGCGAATTTTATGTAAATATGTATTTACTATGTAATCAAAAGTGAAATAGCCGGGAATTTTCCAAATTGACGAAATTGAATTAAATTTACATAGTTCGTTTCAAATGAGAGTGCAAATGTTAACATAAATACATACTAAATAGTTTAAGTTTGTATGTACTATGTATGAGTATATATAATTTATTGAAGATATGTAAATGTACTTACATACATATTAGGTTTTGATTCGAGGTGACAAATTGAAGTATTTAATTAAACTTAGAAAGTTGTCATGCCATATTTATGTGAGTAAAAACGAATTATTACATTTACACTAGAAAATTGGGGCAGGGAAAATGTTTATATATGTATGTATGCAATTATTTTGAGCAAAAGTGAAATACTGGCTTTTTGAGTGGAGCATAGAGGCTTTGAGTCGATTTGGCTAAAACTGAGTTACAGTTTGCTTTAGAAAATTGCGTGCACTGGCGGGCGGGATAAAACTTAGGTATTTGGTGACAGAGGATCTGGAAGGACAATTTGCTTCGTTAACCCCGAATGGTTCAAATTTAGTGTAGTGGTAAAGCGGGTGGCATATACTCCAAAAAAAAAGTTGTCTCAATTGAAGAGAAACTACTATCTCGAAAAAGTAGAAATATGTATATTGGCGCTAAAGAAATATAGACTCCTATAATTTCAACCAATTCAAACTTTTATAGCACGCTTTAAAAATATTCCTCACGATCACCAAAAATTAAGTGTCAATGCCAAACTCTGAAAGTTCCAGGTATACAAGCGGTGACGTCATAAAACCAACCTCGTCACACTCACAGTCGCCTGATCTAGCATAAGAAAATTAATAACTTAAAAAATAATAAACTTTTCTACCAAATGATAATTTTTCTGGAACAGTAACCTAATAAGGAACCAAATTTTAAACTTTGTTTGAAATTTTTTATAAACAATTTTTTTTTTTTTAATTTTTTTAATTTGTTTTTTTTTTAATTATTAAACTATTCAGCGTCAGTGCTCCAGTCTGAGCACAACATTCTTCGGTTCTTTTTGCATCTGGATAATCGTATCGTCGTATGTTGGGTTTATATCACTATTGCGAGCTTTTGCACCAGATTGCATAAGTTGATATGAATTTTTGGTAAACCATCCATCAATATACAGAGCCAACGCTTCCTCTAACATATACTTGATAGGGAGCTGTTGATTTATAGCATTTTCATTTTAAATTAAACCTTTTTAAAACTAAATGAAACTATTTTCAAACTAAACGAACCCTTTTTCAAATTAAACGAAACTATTTTCATATTTAATGAAACTATTTTCAAATTAAACGAAACTATTTGCAAAATAAATAAAACTCTTTTCAAAATAAATGAAACTTTATTCCAAAGATATGAAACTTTAATACAGAATATGGTGGTCAACAGCGGATGCACATAAAAATTTTTACCAGCTTACTCTCCTATGCTTAACCCGATCGAGAAGGCATTCTCTAATTTTAGATCCTATGCCATATCATTACTAAGTGATTTAACTACTGAGCATAACATAGTCAGCGTAATTGAAGAAAGTATCGCACAAATTAATCCAAATGATTGTTCGAATTACGTTATGGACATGATCATCCAAATCCCGAAAGCGGCGAGTGGACAAGCCCTTCATTAATTTCATATTTTATAACATATTGTTTGTGTAATTAAATGAATATACTTAGAAATTGTTTAATTTAAATTGGAAATGGTTTAATTTAAGTTGAATAAAGTTTAATTTCTTTGGAATAAAGTTTCATTTATTTTGAAAATAGTTTTATTTATATTGAAAATAGTTTTATTTATATTGAAAATAGTTTCGTTTAATTTGAAAATAGTTTTATTTATTTTGAAAATAGTTTCGTTTAGTTTGAAAAAGGTTTAATTTAAAATGAAAATGCTATAATTCAAGACTTCTTTTTATTTTTGTAGACGCATCGGAATCAGCGCCTAGCATTGAAACAACTTGCGTTGCACTCCGTTTTCCAACTTTGTATAAGCTGACGCGAGTCGCTGTCATTAGTTCATTGCATGTATTGCCTTCGACAAGTTTCGAAACTTTGGTGTTCTGATATTTTGCGTAGCAATCAGCAATTTGCTTTTTGTTTTCTACCTGTTCTTTTTTAAGCATTTTGAGAAGAACATACAAGAACTGAGTCTTCGTCCAACCAAACTTTGTATTTATTCTCGAACCGTTTACAATTCCTATGGCATGCTCGCCACTTTGCAGTCACTCCTGTGCAAAAATTGGTCATTTGTTTAATAATTAAATTGTACTCCTCCTCAGTGCTTTGATTTGATTTCTCAATAACATTCGAAAAAACATACTCCATCAGTGCCGGGAATTTTTTTTTAGCGTCTCTTTCACCGTACCATACTGAAAAAGGGGTGCGTTTGGAGACCGACATGGTGCCTAAAAATTAAAACAGAGTCAGAAGACGCGAGTCGACGCAGCAGATGTTAGACATTTCACAAAGTAGACAAAACATATTAACATAAATCAACAGTCTCTTTACCTCGAAATACCTCCGAAATAAGTTTTCCTTTACAGAAGTTCAAGTTCGGTCGCAAAAAAGGAGTTAGCAATGTTGTTGAGTTCTACCACAATTTTCTACCATAACATTGTATATTGCACAAGTCACGAAACACTTTTATTTTAACTACATACCTTTGACTATTACAATAACCAAAACAAACAATTTAGGAATAAGATTCTTCACAATTTTTCAGCACAATCTGCACACATGTAAAAATGCGGCAAAATGTTTTTGTCATAGCTGTTTTAACATACAGGTTGTGTTTGAAAGCTCACAGTTGATCAATTAAAGCAAATTTATCAATTTGGAAATTATCGATTTACTAAATGAGCAGTTAGTTATCGGCTGGAAATCAAATTTTAGTAGATTTTGCACGTCGAAAATTTTGATTTTCTTACGCTAGATCACTGATTTCGACCAGTGTGAGTCGGCCGGATTTCAACACTTTCGAACTAAAACAAAAAAGTAGAATTTTTATGTTCTTGTTTTTTCTTTTAATTTTTGCGTTTTCGTTCTTAATCATTTTCCATTATAAGTATCTCTCTCTATTCAGAGATCTAATTTGTTAAAATATCCTAAATTTCTAAAAAAAAGTGTTTAAATCTTCTGTTTGCAGTATTTGTACAAGTTTTTTGTGGTTTGTTCACCTGATTCAGTAATGAAAGGTTTGATACATAAACAGCTTTGCTCCTCATTCTTCACATGACGTCTCCTTTAGCTAAAACAGTGTTACTTCTTTGAAAATTTATGTATGAATCTTATCAAATATTTATGAAAAAAAAAATTTAATTCGCTGACATTTTTCTTGGAAACTGTATAAAAATGTAAATATTTTACAAAATACAAATACATATGTGGTTTTATTTGCAATTCATTAGGTAATTTGCATCTAAATCGTGATTGGTATACTGAGTGACCGTTTCCCTGCATCTTAGCCAGTTAAGCTCCGTGTCCTAGTTCATTTTTATGTCCACCGGTGTGCCAGCGTGAGTTCCCTATCTTTATTATAGGATTGCTCGTTGTGATCGTCCCCTAATCTTTTTTCACCTACACCCCTGTGCCACCCACCGCTTCCTTGCAAAAGTGAGTGGGCATTCTAAATTTCGAGAATTTAAATTAGTATTTAAAAAAAAATCAAATATTTTGAATAAAAGTTAATATATATCTTTAATTAGGACCTTAGAGTGTGTATGCCATTAGAATAAATGATAAGCATTTTGATTTTTCGAAACCGACCAAAATGCAAATCAAACGTAGTAGAGATTTCTCAACATTTGTGACGTGGGGAGTTTTGGTGAATGAATTAATATGGCTCACCTCACAATATTACATGGAGTTCAAAGGAATTTGTTTTGCTTGGTTTTTTTTTATAAGAACAAAGAACTATATCACACGTTTCTTTAATCGTGAACTACAAAAATTTGATTGTACCGACAATTTCATATATTTACCACTAAATGTAGAAAACTCAATTTTATTTACTTATAATAATGACATTTGTTAATTAAAATCAATGTTTGCACAACGAGAGAGTTTCCAATCAGTAAAATGCATGACCACGAAACATATTTGGATTTTATGCAACTTAAATTTTAGAACTAGTTATATATTTTGAGTAATTTTTAAAGAAAATTTACAAAAAGGGATTACATTCAACCCCTTTTCAATTTCCTTCGCAAATGCAACCTTTTGGGCGGGAGAAACCAAAAGAAACCAAGGGGTGTAAGAGTTTAATAACTAAAAGTGCCATCTCGGGCAGTATGGGCAGTGGCTCCGTCCTGCTGAAACCACATACCAGGTCTGTTTTCAAGAGCAGGATGTACAAAATTTTCTATCACAAACCGATACCGCTCTTCCTTTACAGTTACAGCACTTCCATCTTCATTCTCGAAGAAGTAAGGCCCAATGACATTTTCAGATGTGATCCCACACCATACTGTACACCTGATGGGGTGCAATTGGCGTACAGTTCTGCTTTTTAATAAAGCCATTCAAATTAAAATGAACTTCATCACTCATAATCGAATTTTTAATAAAGTTGATTTCATTTCAGGCCAACTCTTGAAATTTAACTGCAAAATTTAGATTATGAAATTATAAATTATCCAAGTGTTGTCTATATAATCTGAAAGAAAAAATAAAAAAAAAATTAATAAACGAAAAAGTTACTAAACTTTTACACCCCTTGGTTTCTTTTGGCCCACCCTGTATAATATAAACTTATTTAATAAAGCTTGGCAACCAGTTGTTCGATTTTTCTCGATTTCTTTTAGGGTTAATTGTTCCCTTGGTGTAAGTAATAAATTAAAGGTCTATTAGAGCGCAAAATTGCTGAATTACCGTGATATTTTCGTCTAGGCAGTATCCAATGCCTCTTCTGAAATCCGATGCTTTGAAATCGAGAAAAATCGTGTAATTTTTTTTTTTTAATTCCTTCCATGGATTATTTCCATTTTTAGCATAAATTACTCCATGCTGCTTCTAAAATCGAAATATGAAAGGAAATTGGATGGGCATGAACCTTTGGGTTTTTTTCTTGGCCCTGTAGCTAGGCAAAAATTTATAAAATTTGTTTATGAAAATATTTGCACAAATTGCGATTACCAATAAACAAATCTATGTAAATACTTACACTAATTTCGGCATATCTAAAAGTTGGGAATGGTCCTGCATGATCCTCCTTCTTCTGAAAGTCTAACATTTTCTATGAAACTATCCACAAAAGTTGTTAACGCATTCATTTTTAAATTTTTCCCAAAAAATTTATAACTTATTTTGGATAAATTGCCAACTGTCAGTAGTGTAGTCTATTTCTAGGGTGCATCGAAAACGAGCTCTAAAATGAACAAAAAATTCGGATTTCAGAACTCTAAAACTAAATTCACTCGGGTTTAGATTTATTTTCATATTCACTTTCACTCGGATGCCAGAACCTGTCACTAAACCCAAAAAAAAAAAGGAAACCAGCTTAGAGATCATTAGTTGACAAAATGGAATTCAAGAAATTTAATTGCGGTACTTCAAAATCCATCTCTACATCTATGCATATGAAACCAAATCTAAAATATAATCTACTGTATGGCCTAAAATCCATCGAAAGTTAATCGCGCACGAAGCATTCCGAGGACAACGGAACATGTGACCTCCGTTCCATTAAGTGAACTCAATTCTTCGCAGTTCTCATTTGGCACCTAATAATTCCTTAAAAATGTCAAGTTTATTTTTGAACGTCAGAAGAAGCGGTTGATACATTCGAATCCCATGTTTTGGAGGTACTTCAATCGTGTTGGAAGAAGTGGTTCAAAAATTAGTTCAAACGCCTACAAAAGGGTTTGATCTTCATGCAGAATATTTTCAAAATCAATACTTTAAGACCTTTTCAAATCATAAATACCGTTTGTTTTATCTCAAAACGTAGGTAGCAACCCAATATTAATCATTGACCTCTTCGCACCGAAAGAACGCCCCCGAATCAGTGGTCGAATGTTGGATACCATACCGGACTTTTGGATGCAAGAAATGCATTTCACGTTCTGTGCCGGTGTTAGTGAGCAAAATTGCCGTATTCCTCACGAGATTCCTGAAACACCACTAGATGATCAAAAAGTGTCTGCTTGAGCCGGCGTGGGCGTAAAAGACATTATTGGGCAATTTTTCTTTAAGGTAGGCGAAATAGTCGATGGGAAACGATATCGGTGGGTGGGTATTTGTGTGCCCGAAGATGAGTGAAAAACTGTCTGGCTGATTTCTAGTGTCAACAAGACGAGGCGACAAGACTGGGCTTCACGCCACACAGCAACCCAAACAATAGACTTGTGTTATCGAAAAAAGCCTATACTGACTAGTCACCAAGATCCCCCGATTTAACCACCCCGGACTTCTTTTTGTGTGGTTATTTAAAGAGTGAAGCTTACGCCAGCATTACGAAGACAATTGAGAAGCTCTAGTTCAATATTTGTGCCGAAATATCTGCCATATCAGCCGAGATGCTGGAGGTAGAAAAAGAGCACAAAATGCCACAAAACGAACACAGTTTCCGGTGGTTAATAATGATGGCTATGTAATCGATGTTGTTTTTCTTTAAGTTGTCCACATGAGTTGTAAAGGATTGAACTTATTAAAAAGCATAATTCTTGGCAATCATTACTCTCTTTCAAAGGTTATTCAACATTCTCATACCGAAGGAACTGACGACGCCTCCGTTATATCTTGAAAGTACAGTGTTATCTATAAGACCGGGTCGGTCCCCATATAAAAGAACTAAATTTGCAATTACCCCCCGTAATTTGGCATATTCTAGGAACAGTCCAAATTGAGTTTTCTGCATAACTGTTTTATTTATTGCTTGATCCCTAAGTGTGATATATAATATAATTTCGGACACTATATATCCTCTAGAGATATTTTTACTCGAAAGAGTGCCTTCTTAGCCTACCTAATAACTTAATTTATCCACTGCGTTAAACAAGTTTGCCCTTCATAAAGTTGAACGTTTTAAGAAACGATGCATTTCTTTCTTTGGTAAAGCAAAGGATGAAAATTTGCTTGCCATGCACCTAAAATCCACTAAAAAAAAAGCTTTCAAATGAGGTGGATTAATTGCGTGCTTTTATTTACGAAGCAGGCTACTATGCATCATAATGAATTGTAATTAGCACAACTGCCTATCAACAACTCCAACATTACAGATATTTACCTGTTAATTTGATATCAGTTGTGCATTCACTAAAACTAAAGCGATTAGAGTTACTATCAATCAAAATTATTTTGATTGCTCGATTTTGCATCATTTATCAATGATGTCAGATTTAAAATTTCAGAGTCTGTACGTGGAGATCACCTGTGTGCAAAAACAAATAAGAAAAATATACGTACATATCTATGTATGTATGTGTAGTGTAGTAGTAGAAATGATTGCCAACCAAAAAACAACAAACTATCATCGACTCAGCGCGGCTGCATCATTAATAATAGTGTTGATATTAATTGATGTTGCTCATCGATACTTGCATGAAAAGTGATAAACTGACGAAGACAATTAAGCTTAATGATTTCACTTAGCACAATGTCAGTTGTCAGGTGAAAATAGTGAATAATGATAATTGCAAATTTTGTTTAATTTAACGTGATCAATATACATAAAAATATACATATATATGCATGTAATATATGTATGTTTAATACAAAACTTTGTTTCCCAAATTTTTACTAAGCGGAAATCATTTTAGATCTCCTAGTTACAACAGAAATTATAAATTTATGACCGGAAGTTAACCCTGGCCCCCTATATGTCAATCTAATGTTTGTCTTTTTGTTTCTTGTTTGCGCTTAAATTGTATTATATTGAACAGCAGAGCAGGACCAATGTAGTGTAGTTCAGGCAGAGGTTGCCGCAATCAAGGAGGCAGCCGATTGGCTACTCACCAATGTAATGCCCACTAGACGGGCTAACATTTATTCTGATAGCCAGGCCGCTATTAAGACCTTAGGATCGCTATCGGTGAGATCCAAACTTGTCGGGGAGTGCCTGACTTCTCTCGCAGCCGCCTCGGAGTCTCTCGACATTAGACTAATTTGGGTACCGGGCCATAGCGGCATTGCAGGGAACTGCATGACTGATGAGCTCGTTCGGCAGGGTACCCTGGAAGTTATTACTCCATGTAGGGAGAGCGTGAGGCTCCTTAGGCTGCCTACGGACTTCTGACAGATGGGATCTCTGTGGTCTCAGCGAGCGCAGGGAAAATATCACCACACCCTCACAAAATTACAAGGACCCTCTGGCCGAGAGCGGATCGTGTGCGCTCAAAAGAACTGAGCTCGCTTACTAAGCGGCAACTCTCGACCCTCGTAGGTATTTTGACTGGTCACTGTACGATGGGTACCCATGCGGTTAGGCTGAACATAGTCTCTGACCCTTTCTGCCGCAGCTGTATGGAGGATGATGAGGTGGATTCATCTTTTCATTTTCTGCTCAGGTGCCCTGCCTTTGTGAGACTGAGGTCCAGGTACTTAGGCTCATGCTTCTTTAGTACTCCAGAAGAGCTTTCTGGGGTGGAAATAGGTGATTTGCGTGACTTCACTCGGTGTACGCAACGTTTCTCCGTTTAATTATTCTTGGTTTTTCCGATTTTAGTTACCGTTCATGTAACAGGTGGTTTCACAATGGACTCCTCTTCTATGCCTAAGTGAGTTCCTACTGCGAAACTACCACATTAACCTAACCTAACCGAACAGCAGCGCATATAAAAAAGTTCGAAGTGTGTGATTATTTAAGCAATGAAAAGTCACATCAATTCTATATGCTACCGGCACAATTGTGGTTTTAAATAACATCTGTGTTTTTGAAAAATCCACTCACTCAAAGTCTATGTTATGATTGTATAAATTTAAACATCGTGCCCGATCCAGTTCGACAATATATATTTATCTAATAAACATTAATATTTTCAGACGTCAACAAAGTCAAAAATGATATGAGGATGGTACATTTTCTATATGCGTGTTTTTTTTTTTTGGTTTTTATTTTACGATAATTTATTTTGGCGTTTTATTTCAGCATTTATTTTTTCTGAGTGCGAAAAAATACCACAACGAGCCGAGTTCTGAAGGAACCAACAATAAAAGCGAAACATCACATTATTTGTTATGTATATTATATTTTATTTTATAGCATTTCATTTTATTTAATTTAATTTTATGTTGTGTTATTTCAAGTTATTTGATTTGATTTCATTGTTTTATTCTATATATTTTAGTTTTTTTTAATTTTAATGTATTTTTTTTTTCAATCGAACTATTTTCGCTATTAGTAAGGTAAGGTATAGTTAAAATATATAGCATAAGGGGTTCCCAAAATAAGAGGTATGAAAATTACAGTCTGTAAGCGATTGTGGCTCTTTCAGTACCTACCACCATTCGCTATTCATAGGGTACTGACAGGTTTTATACAGGGTGCAACATTAGTTGCGCCGGTATGATGATGTTGAATAAATTTTGATAGAAACAACAGCTTGAAAAGAATTGTGGTTTTTTTTATTTAGTTCAATCCTTAATTATTTACGTGAACTACTTAAAAAAACGTTAATTAAATGACAAACTTTATTATATTGATCTAGTCAATGGTCTTCCGCTTGCTCTTCACTTTCTTTACTCTTAAAATGACCCCACAACAAGAAGTCCGTGGGGATGAAATCGTCGGATCGTGGTAGGCAGTTAGTATCTCCTTCTTTCGATATCACACATCTAGAGAATTCTTGTTGCAAAATTCGCATTGTTTGGGTTGGTGTGTGGCATGGATCCCTGGCTTATTGAAACCAGAGCTCAGTCACACCTCTTTTACGCATTTTCGGGCACACAAAAATACGCACGTGGAGTTAGCAAAATTGAACGACTATTTCCAACGTGCATCAAAAAGTAACTTTCACAGCGCTAGCATCGGTTTTTCTTTTCATTTTTTTAAGATTATGCCCCATAATATTAAAGCATAAGCATTACATTGAAAAACGCAGCGACCTTGAAATCTAAAATCCTACAATTAAAATTCTTATGGAATTTCGGGTGTCCACGAATTTAAGGACGAGTAAAACGCGGGGCCCTTAAATTTATTTTTGTTCCAAATTGGTAGGGCATAATGGAAGCTAAAATGGGCATGGGCCCCAAAAAACGCTTTAACTATTGATTAATCCTTAGACTAACAGAAAATAAATAGCTCGTTTCTTTCTGTTTTAATAATTTTCGTTTGAAATTAACTTTGGCAAGGAAAACTCTTATTTGTGGACCTTTTTTTTTAAGTATATTAACTGTGGCGTTAAATATAATCTTTGTTTTCAAGCGAGTGTAGTTTTTGGTACGTACATAAAAAAACTAAATGCATGTAAATAGTTTAGGTTTCGTAAACGAAGCGTGAGTAACAGATTTCTTGTACAGCTTCTTTAGAGATCATTTAGGAAAATCGGTGCACTTGATGGAATTCAAATTGTTGGGTTGTCGATAAAAACACATAGAGCTTTAGCAGATTCCAAATGAAACCGGTATAGGGTCAACTATTTTTCATCATCTGTACAGCCTCATGTTTTCTCGCTGAATAAGTTAACATATTCAAACTTTTCTCAAGGAGGGCGCAATATAAGATAAAGAATTTACTTTTGTCAAAGTAGTAGATAAACCAATCTCTGGTTGCGAAGTTATTGACTCAGGTGTTTTAGCTGCAGATTAAGTGTAGAAATTTGTTTTGTTGGAGCTGCTGTCGCTGATGAGATATCTTCGACTGTGCTGGGGCTCAATGATAGCCCAAATCCCTTGCCAAAGCACTGTTGCCAAATTTCGTTAAAAAATTTCGATATCTGACCAACAAAATACTCCGGGTCAGCGAAACTTTCGTCATCATCCCTGTACTTTGGCAGAGAAAATTGTTGAGATCATCAAGTGAACTGAAATGTAGTTTTCTTAGAGCGTTTTCTCTTTTTCTTTAAATAACATTTGAAAATTGTACAATGTATGGGAAAAGGCATGCTTCGCTATTTAATTATGCAGGGAACTTTATTTGAGTTATTCGAACAGAAAAGGTATTCACTATTTATTTTTCGCGATTGAAGCAGAAGTAGATTATAAATGTAAATAATAATTTTCATTACTTACAGAAAACATTACAGACAGGATTCTGGCAATTGACTCATTTTTTTTAAATTTAAACTATGACTCACTTTCATATAAATTCATGCGACACTTTTCGCTTACCACCTGCTTTAAAGGGTTAATCCAATTTAATTGTTCGCTAACTGGAATACTACTACTAATTGACGTCAAACGAAAATGGGGTTAAGAAATTTTAATTTTTTCAATATTTTTGAGAAGGGTTGTCATGTGTTTGAACAATTAATTTCAATTAAACTAAACATATAAGTTAAAAGTTCCAAAATAGGAGTCAAGCGAAAAAGGTTTAGGAAAGCTTTGTTTGAAAATTATTTTTCAGTAGACACCTGTTTAAAAGGGCTGACTTAATTCTATTAGCAAGTTACATTTAAATATAACAATAGGGCAACTCAATGAATACATATGTATGTACATCACACTTATTGAACTCAAAGAGAAATATATGTAGTAGGTAAGTGTCTTAGATATATATTTTTGACTAGCAACCTAGATGCAACTTAGAAAATGTACATATGCATGTATATTAAATTGACTCACTAAAAAATGTATAAAATTTATTTTATTTTAAGATTTACTTAAGCTGAATCGATTCAAAATTTTCTTTTGTTATTTATAAATAAAAATATCTTTTGATTAAGTATTAAGAAAAAAAACAACACTTGAGATAATTTAACAGTTTACGCTTTAAAGGTCTGCTAAAAATATTTAAAAATGTTCTCAAAGAAATCATAATAATTGGTTAATTTGCAAACAGAGAAGAGTGAGAAAATACCTTTCCAATGACTAAATATTAGTCTAAATCTTAAATCAATCTTCCAAAGAAAGCATCAAAAGTTTCATTATTATAGTTCCGTTGAACAAATTTGTAAATCTTTTTTTGCAGAACTTTTAAGCTTAAACTGTTTTATGATTCAATTTTGATACTTTTGAATGAATATTTTAAGAAACTATTTTTATTTATAAAAATTTCCCATAAATTGAGATATTTTGAAATCGGCCCAGCTCACCAAAATTGAAAATATTTTGGTTAATGACTTCAATTATAATAAATTTTATAATTCCAAGTGAAAAATAGTACCGTGTTTTTTGTATGCAGAGAGATTTTAGCCTAATACATACTCCTGAAGAAACAAAAGATAAGTATGTCACTTTGTGGTCTTTCGCAAATATTTCATTAAAAAAACACGCGTGCACCTAGGCAAATCCGCAAGCCATTAGTAAAAATAGTGGTAGAAATGAGTAAAAATAGTTGTAGAAAGTAATAAAAATAGTGGAAGAAATTAGTATAATAATGGCAGAAAGTCGTAAAAATAGTAGTAGAAATTAGTAAAAACAGGGAAGAAATTAGTAAAAATAGTGGTAGTAATTAGTAAAAATAGTAGTAGAAATTAGTAAAAATAGTGGCAGACAGTCGTAAAAATAGTAGTAGAAATCAGTATAAATAGTGATAGAAAGTAGTAAAAATAGTGGCAGACAGTCGTAAAAATAGTAACAGAAATTAGTAAAATAAGTGGCAGAAAGTAGTAAAAATAGTAGTAGAAATTAATAAAAACAGTGGTAGAAATTAGTAATAATAGTGGCAGACAGTCGTAAAAATAGTAGTAGAATTCAGTATAAATAGTGATAAAAGGTAGTAAAAATAGTGATAGAAATTTGTAAAAAAAAAGTAGTAGAAACTAGTAGTAGCACTAATAAAAATAGTGGTAGAAACTAGTTAAAGTATAAGAAGATAGTAAAAATAGTGGTAAAAATTAGTAAAAATAGCGGTAGTAATTAGTAGTAGGGTTATTAAAAATGGTAGTAGAAATGAGTAAACGTAGTGAAAAAAATAGTAAAAAAGTGGTAGAAATTATTAGTAGAATTAGTAAAAAAAAGAGGTGGAAATTAGTGGTAGCACTAATAAAAATAGTGGCAGAAATTAGTAAAAATAGTGCTAGAAATTAGTAAAGCGATTCTGACGGTACTTTCGTTTTACGATTCTGATGCGACTTTCGGTTTCTGACGGGACTTTTGTTATACGATATTATGTTTTACTTCAAAAACAATAATTAAAATTTGAGAGCCAAAGCATTAAAAACATTCGCCATATAAACAATTTTATATAATAGTATAGAAGATGTTCGCTAACTGTATGAAAAATTAATGTACAATGAAATTTATTAGAAAATATTTAATCGTATTCCCTTTCTTTTCGGAATTTTTTTGAGATGAAACAAACTGATGTGCGAAAAAATGGCCGGGTAATGCTCAACCGTATGATGTTTCTGTGAAAGGGAATGAAAAGGAATTTTATCAGACCTGCCACAAGGCAAAATAAAAAATGCAAATTCACTTGGGGCAAAGAAAATGCCATTAAGCTTTTACCTAGTGTCACTTAACCTGAATTTAAAAACTGCTACGTAAAAATCGGATGCTAGGAAAGAATTTTTTCCAACTAGAATGAGACGCTGCTTATTTAAAATAGACCGAGAAGAAGCAGACAAAACACACACCCGTCATATGAACAAAGATTAAACTAATTTGCCATCTATCGTACAATTGGCTCTCAAAAGTCTCTAAACTATCTTTGGCTCTATAATACTTTTTCATTTTAGTGCTGTTTCCACTTCATGCCACTTCACTTATAAACGGTATTAAATTTAATTCAAAAGAGCTTTAAACTTTTCATAGATACTACCTAAAACAAAAAAGGAAAACGAAAACCAAAACAAAAGCAAATTTAGTGAAATTGACCTTCCGAACTTTTGTGGCGCACACTTTTCAACTATCAAGCAGCCACTTAACGAATTCCAATACAATGATATCTCACTTAGAAAACTTAATTGAACCCATTAAACTTTGAAAACTGCCAATGTTGAAAATTCTACTCTAACGGTAATGGTACGCAACGCAACATTGTGATGGCAATTAAAGTAGCCAAAAATGTTACATATGTACATAACTACAACCGCCAATCAAAGACAACGCACGTTGCCATAGCAACTGCTCAGCTAACCACTAAAGAACAATACTAGAAAATTTTAGTACACTCATATTTTAGTATCGCATAAAATATGAAATTAAAAGAAATACGTAAAAATGGGAAAAATATGAAAAATATGAAAAACTAATACTTACGAGTACTCGTATTGTATAATAAGTGCACTTATGGAATCGCACAATTCAGACACTTTTCAGTTTTTCAAGTACAATACAATTCAATGGAAGGCGATGGCATCAAATCGATGGATTTCAGCAATACAATGGTCATGTTGATGATGACAACCGAAGCCGAAAAGGTATTGGTGACGAGAAGGGGGGGCGGGGGGGGGGGCGGGGTGGTAAATGGTCAGAGTGTGTTGGGCAGGCGTTGGCATGGCATGGCATGTTGATAGTAAATACCAAAATGTTGATTTCAATAGTTGATGGCTTTTTGGTTGCTGGTTGTGCGGCGTTTTCGGTTAGTTGGCTGCGAGCGACGGCGGTCAAGGCGTAGAGTTTTTGGACAATACTACAACCGCAGAACTTGGTCGGTCAGGCGGGGTTGTGATGAGATGCTGTGTGTGTGTGTGTGTGTGTGTGTGTGGGTATGCTATTGAGTAAAATACATATGCAAGTATTCATGTGATTGTGTGTGTGTGTGTGTGTGTTTCTCTGCGTGGGTGCACCAGCTGAGTCGATTTGCTCGGCTCGGCGGCTTAGCCTGTGCGCTAACCTCTCGTACAAAAACCCTAAAGAATCTAAAGCTCAGCGGGGGTGCTTACTTTTGTATTTTAGGGGTTTTTAGTTGATTTCTTTTTGTTGTTTTTTTTTTCTTATTTTTTGGTTTGAACTTTCTCGTGTTTCGCCCGTTTTTTTGCCTTGCGCACCAGGGGAGGTCGTCAATTTTTGTTTTGTTTTTTTTTTTTGGGTTAAATTGCTGTGATATTCTTTTATGGTTTCTAAGTGAAAAATTACGACATGGCGCAATAAATAGCAATAAATACCAAAAGCGAATAGTGTACAACAATCAAGCCAACCAAGCGTCAACAACGGCAATAACAACAAGCAATAAAAGCAACAGCACCGATAGCATATAAACTAAACAAATTCAAGTTAAAAGTATCTGAGTTCGGTCGAAACCGAACCGAATTTTATACACCCGGCGCTTGTTTTTCATTAAATATGAACAGAAGGTGTGACGGGCGTGATTTTTGTACTGAAACTCCGAACACTGAGGGTCATTTGATTCATTTTTCGGGCAAAACTACTAACGATCAAATTTAATGAGTTTGAGCAAAATAATATTATTTTTATAAGTAACACTATCATATTTCCCAAATTCCAAAGAAAATTAACAAAATCTAAATGTTTGTCAACTCAGTGTAATAATTGTTCTTCTTTTTTAAATTGCATTTAAAATTCGCTATATTGATGCAACCGACCACCAAATCATTGGTCGATTTTCAAACTACTCGCTGCAGAGCGGCTAGTCGAAGGTGAAGGCATAATCAAGTACGTGCTTTTCGACTGTCAAGCATAAAAAAGTTACTAGTCGGCTAGTCGAGGTTTGTAAGCTAATTTACTTATCACTCATTCAAGATTTACCAAGAAATTCATAGATATCATGCCATTGATTTCTTAGACATGAGATTATGTTTTAAAACTCCTTAATTAGCGGGCTAAAATCGGGAAATTTAATAAGCTAATTAATATTCAATTAATAAAATAAATCTTCGAGATTAGTGCTCACTCTCTAAGGCACTGGATACTACGGTCCGCTTCGCTGATTCATAATAAATTTTTAATTCTAATTTATTTTTATTTGTTTTTATTATTAAATAATACGAAATAACTCCAGTAGGCAAAGACATGAACATTTCTTTAGTGACATGTTATGAATTTATTGAAATTTAAAATGAAAATAATATCTGCAGATTCTAGTACAACAACGAAAAGCTTGGCCTCTAATCTCGCGGAAGTGATCGCTACAATTTGCCAAAGCTCTGTTAAAGGACGCCAACGCAATCGATGGCTTTTTCTTATCATTGTCTAAAAAAAGCGATTCGTGTCAAATGTTTTCGGTTATTGCAAAAAAATAGTTGTTTGGCAAATTTATTTTTTCTTTATGTGTGACAGAATGTTACAAACTTAACAATTTAACCCTGATTAATCGCTAGGTTATATAGATATTTATGCTTTTAACTCTGAGTTGACGCGTAACCTACTACTTTGAAAGCAAATTTGTCAAACTCTGGGTTAAATAAATAACCTGCTCAATATGTTATAATTTTTTATACAAATCGCGATATTTGCTCCCGATTGCGTAAAGGTAAAGGTTTCTTAAATTAAAGCTTACATAAAATAAAATACATGTATTTTCTCCTAAAGTACCTAGTATATATGTATTTGTTTTTGTTCAATCCAGACACTTTTTTCTTTTGAGTGTAGAATATAAAAGAAATAGGGCTTTAAATATGATTTGGACTCCAGGCGATATTGATTCCAGTGCCACTTACCGATTAAATTGGTTGCGAAGCCATTTCTTTCACCTAAGAAATATATACATATATACCAAATGTGCAGTAAACCTTTAAAAACAAAAAATCTGTTCAGTTATATTTTAAGTGCATTAAACGTTGCTATGCTCATTTCACACATACGGTATTAATGCGTGTAATGTTTAAAAGTGAAATTAGCAATTTCGTTTTTATCAAAAACACTACAAGGCTTGCTAGGGATTTTTCACATTTTATCCATTTATGAGACATTTTTGATCAAAATGGGTTCGCGATCGGTTATGGAAGTGCCCGGTTATTAGGATTATATTCCAATAGAAAAATGAGTAGTAAAGAAGTTTCTGCACGAAATTTGTCGGCCTATGGAAGCTGCCCTATTATAATGACTTTCCGGATCGAGGAATTTCACTGTAGATCGTATGGAATATAAGTCCACGATCTCCTATAATTTTGAGTTCATTCGACCAGCTGGTGCTCGAGCTTTTGATACGCATCTGATATGCCACTGGCTCTTCAAATAGCAGGTACTCCAAAAAGGTGATGCCCATAAACTTCGTAGCGAGCATTGAGTGGTGGTGGGTAATCCAAGAGTGACCTGAATCTGCCTAAGCAGTTTCTGAACACCCTTACTGGCCTAAAAGTCTTGCCACCACAAAGCAACTAACTGCGATTTATTGGTTTTTGATAAATTCTTCTACAGACAATACAATGTTGGTATACCTGCAACTTTTGAAGTAAATAAAAGCGAGGATGGAGGGATATTTTTGATGTATGGCGTATAGTATCATAATGTCATGTTAAAAAAGTTCAACTATAATTAAAGAGGTCAACGTCTTAAAAAGCTTGACGGCATAAGAGTACGAGAGAGGACTAAATCGAAGAAATTTTCATTAGAAGATCTTCTTAATATTGCTTTGAATTTTTGCTCAAATTAATTTAAAAGGAAAACGGCTGGAAATATGGAGATAACTTCTTGTTTATTCAGTTTTATACAATTTTATTCAAATGTATGCAATTGTAAGAAGAAGAAATCTCCTAGTTTTTATATTAAGAATCATATAAAGGAAATTAATAATGAGATCCTCTCTATTTTACTAGAATCTTATTGAATTTATTTATAAGAACAACTTTTTAGTTTTAAAAGAGCCCGTTTTAATTCAACTTTTTCTTTTCACGTCTTAACATACATATATATGTTGCGAAGGATAATATACATACTTTACATTTTTTTTTATTAGTTTAATATTGCGAATATTGTTCTTTGGATTTTTGTATTTTGAAAATGAAAATTTTTTATTTACTTATTTATTGTTCCAGAAGTGTTATGTTTTAAAAATAAATATATTCACTCGATAGCGACGCTTTCTTTTTTTCTCAATATATTTCTTGTGCATTAATATTAAAAAGGCCAGTTGTACAATAAAGGTCTCAACATATGTAAATTAAATTTGAAAAAAAAAATGCTACGTGCCATACTACAAATAATTTTGCCACACCAATTGTTATATTATACCTACATATTTGAATTGTTCTTATATTATAAGGAAATATGTAAAGCCTGTAATAATAATATATAAATACTTAAACTTATCATAATTATTATAAAAATAGTACGGTACTTATTTTCAAAAAATAATCAATATATGTACGTAAAAAAATTTAGGTGCCAATAATTTTAAATTGATAAGATCTTCGGCTTATTAAAATTAATTTAATGAAAACCAAGATTCTCTTCTTGATCCTCTTTTATTGAAAATGTTTTCATCTTAATTCATTTTACAGGTTATCTACTAGATTTTAGGCTTTCATTTTAATTCTAAGGGTCATCTACTTAATTAAATTGGAAAGTTATCACCTTAGTTTTACAGATTATGCTCTTGATTTTATTGAAAGGACATACCCATTCGTAATAAAAAAGGCAAGAAGTCTGAAGAATTGGGAAAAAATCATAGAGATATCCACTTAATTTTGTTCTAATTTATAGGGCATTTTAGGTGGTATTTTCGCTCTGTGTAGCTTTAAATTCTTTTTGGACTAATAAAATTACTTTTATTTTATACAGGGTGGGCCAAAAGAAACCAAGGGGTGTAAGAGTTTAATAACTTTTTCGTTGATTAATTTTTTTTATTTTTTCTTTCAGATTATATAGTATACAAAAGGGAAATTTTTTTACACTAAGTATGAAAAATGATGTCTCTTAAACGACCACCGTTTTCAGCTTCGCACTGATGGGCTCTTTTTAGAGCATTTTCCATAACATCTTTCAAAACTTGTGGCTGTAGCGTTCGAATTTCTGCAACAATGTTTGTCTTGAGTTCAAGCATTGTCTCTGGGTTGTTCACATACACTCGCTCCTTCAAATAACCCCAAAGAAAATAGTCGGTTGCTGTCAAATCTGGCGATCGCCCTGGCCAAATAATTTCCAAATTTCTGGAATTTCGCCCTCCATAATTTGACTTAAAAGTGCCATTGTATCTCGGGCAGTATGGGCAGTGGCTCCGTCCTGCTGAAACCACATACCAGGTCTGTTTTCAAGAGCAGGACGTAAAAAATGTTCTATCATAAACCGATACCGCTCTCCATTTACGGTTACAGCACTTCCATCTTCATTCTCGAAGAAGTAAGGCCCAATGACATTTTCAGATGTGATCCCACACCATACTGTACACATGAAGGGGTGCAATTGGCGTTGATGAATGGCTCTTGGATTTTAAAAACCCCAGAAGCTACAGTTCTGCTTATTAACAAAGCCATTCAAATGAAAATGAGCTTCATCACTCATAATCAAATTTTTAATAAAGTTGATTTCATTTCTGGCCAACTCTTGAAATTTAACTGCAAAATTTAGACGTTGCCGACGATCTGCGGGTTTTAATAAAATAAAAAAAATGAAAAAAATTAATAAACGAAAAAGTTATTAAACTCTTACACACCTTGGTTTCTTTTGGCCCACCCTGTATGACAGAACCAAATAGTAGAATAAAATTGAAAATTTTACCACTGACAGTATTACCGTTACTTTTTATAAAAAAAATCGTGAATTAATCGTTATTTTATGGTTTTTATTTTTTTGATCAAGTTTAATTGTTATATTTTGATATTTATATTTTTTTATACCAAAAATAATCATTATTCTTAGATTTATAGTTTTCCAATCACATTTGATCGATATCTTGTAATTTTTCTGAAAAAATGAAAATAACGATTATTTTCGGTCTCTAATTTTTACGCTAGAAATTGAGTTACAGATTAGTCATAGTTTGTTTTTATATTCATGAAAACTTCAGTCCATCTTCAGCACATCACTATTTTTACTGCAACTCATTAATTTTGATAAATACATGGCCGTTTAGTAGAATAATTTTGAATCACCTTATTTTCTTTGCGGACTTTTCATAGAAGGTGGTCGTCGTTGTTGAAACGATTTCACCCATTTACATAATTTGCCTATCCATGTGTTTGTTTAAATAACTCAATGCTATGCGTGGTAAATTTCCCTTTTCATTACATTAATTATTTTTGTATACTTCATCCGTCATGGATTCATTATGCTACTACAAGCAACCATTATGGAAACAAATGCATAACACTTTTGTACTCAACTGTGCACGGGGACAAAGCCCACCAGCTGCTCTACAAAAAGGCAGTGAGCGAATTGTCAAATTGCGTACAAAAATATTTTGTAAGCGCTATCAATGCTCTTTCCCAACCCACTGCCACTTATGGCAACTAGTCGAAAACGACGATCGAAATAAAACCAAAAGCGATTTAAATTGTTGAAGGCAAATAATTTAGTCATCGGTTGGTTAGTTATGGCTTCGTCGGTTGGACCACATCGAAGGAAAATAGCAAAAGGATTGCCGAAAAAAATAAGTACTATCAAAGAGTTCTGCCTGTGTGATGAGCGAACCGGATGAAAATGGCAGATAAATGCCCGATACCCAAAAAGCATTGCGGCAATACTTACAATGTATAAGCTTTTGAGCACTCGAGCGTTGACAAGAACAAATGTCAAACAAAAATATTAGAGACCAAAAAAATTGAAAAAAGGTGCGGAACTATTGGGCAGTCCATGCAATGAAGCAAATCCAAAAGGACACATCATCAGATATATATATGAAAATGAGTGAGCGTGAACACCCAATGGTTTCCGGGCTAAACTCATCAGACCTAAAAACGTACCCTACGATTTATTACTTATTACCAACGACCACTGTGAATTTTATTAACACCACCTGTGTTTTTCTCTATGTATGTATATGTGTACACATGTGACATTTGGTGGTTAATGTGTTAAGTAAATAAAACAGACTCCCAGCTGAATGAAAAGTTACACGCAAAAAGATGAAATTGTGGTGAGCAACAGAACAAATACCACCAAAAAGCGCTTAGTTGCCGAGAAGCGTAGCGAAGGGCTAACGCATAGCGTTCCCACAATAACAACAACAATGCAATAGTAGGACGGATGGGACAATACAAAAATGTGGACACTCAAAAAGCACCGCAATCAAACAAACTAACCCAAAATACAGAGAAAGCCATATATTGTACGTATGTAGGAGAATGTATTTAGGAGAAATCAAATCAACGAACTTCGCACGGCACAGTGGGTGGTTCTCGCCAAAAATTTAATCATGCATATATTCACCTCGATTTTTTTTTGCAGAGCGTGCTTAAAGTAGTGGTAAATATCTTTAAAACATTTATTTATTTAAATTTTAATGAACATCAAATTTAAAAAATGAAACTTGTCTAAATAGAGCCAGCCCTCTTAGGAGGACACTTTTTAGAGGAGGGTGTAGTTTGGAAGATGATCTGGACTCTCTTCCAAACGGAGGATGGTTCGTCGCCTAACTTGATAGGAGTGAGAAAAGGACACTCGTTCATCGGCATTTCAATTCTCTAGGGGTGTGTCATTATAAATGACCATTAAAAAACAATTAATAATAATAATAATAATAATAATAATTGGGCACTTGCACCATAGTTTAATGCCTGGCCGGAACTCTCCTACAATTTGTGGTGTGCGTCTTGTTGTTGTAACAGCAATTGAGGGATCTACAGTTTAATGTCGACTCCGAACAGAAAATGATCTTTGTGAAACGTTTTTTTATGACAGAAATACATTCGGCGGTTTAACAGTGTCTGCCTAAGGGCGACCGCTATTAAAAAAAAAAAAATATTTTCATAATTTTTAATGTTACTTGCCCCGGCCAGGATTTGAAGCCGAGACCTCCAGAATGAAGCGCGCACATGCTACACGCTCGCCTACGGCGGCTCAAGTGGCAAAAATACTGTCGCTCTGATGTCATAAACTCGACGAATCCTACTGAGTAATGGTAGAATGCGGATAACAACCAGCTAGAGCAGTTAGTGGTTTCTACCATTTAGGATCTTATATACCTTCCCAAGGGTATCCAGAAAAGGATTACCTAAAGATGTCTCTGCAGCTTTTGCAGTATTCGTTAGGCGGAATGCCCATTCTTCGCGCATGTGTGCCCAAAGTCCAGTATCCCATGTATACTACAATAAGTTTATGGGCAATCTCATTAGGATCGGGCCGGGTAGTTCTTGTTGTCGTGCAAATAGTAGTAGCAGCCCACTTTCCTGGCACCCTGTTGAGATAGATGTTACGTATATTTCACTACGGCTTGGGGTATACCCTTCTCGATACTAGTTGTTAGTTTATTCTTTACTGAGCCGCACCGTGCTTGCGCATCGGCTTTCTCGTTACTTTCGATTCCTTATGCCCAGGAATCCAGACGACAGAGATTTTCAGTTTGTTGCTTACAGAAGCAATCAGTTATTTATCGGCACCAACTACCTTTGAGACATTATTTAGTGCCGCTAGCGAATTTATTGCTGACTAGCTTTCTGGAAAAATATTTATCTTACCTTACCTTGCGGCAAGAGGGGAGTTTGATTGACAAGAACTCTGTGTGTAAATGCCGGCTCCAACTCCGGAGTCCACCTTGCAACCATCGGTGAATATTTTTATGCCGGTATCAGTCGAGGGCTGAAATCCGTACCTGAAGGTAGTTGATCAAGGATAATACTGCTCTTGCCGTGTATCCTTCTAGCGCCCAGATGCCCTGAACCTAAGTGCTGTCTGTAAAGATGTGCATAGTACTTGTATATAAGTCAATTGGAAGCAGGTTTAAAAAAGGATCCAAAACCGCCGTGGGACAACGCGATAGACTTACGTGGTACCAGCAGAGGCAGTGCGTTCAACTTACGCGAACCAGTGAGGATGTCGTTCTTGCGGAGCGTTTTCTACCAGAGTACAAAGCCCTAGCTCAGAACTGGTATATACAGAGCACCGTCTTCGGCTTGAGACCTCACTTCTTGTCAAAAATCGAATTGCAAGCGTAGAACGCAACGCAGTCTTTCCGTGCCACCTCCTCAAATACTTGGTACTGGAAGATAGACCTAATTGTCGGCCGTTTAGGCTTAGAGGTTTGAAAGTAGACGATTTATATTTCCTCGTTGCGGCAACAGCTCTGATTTATGTGGATTTAACCTAAGCTTACAGCCGTGTGGCGGCTACCTAATTAATTTTGCCAACGTTCTTTCCATGAGTTCAATCATCACGGAGGGCGGGAGGGAACCGTAATCAGGATCAAAGGATTTTTGTATTTCCAAAAATAAAATGTGGTTTTTTTAAATATTAAATTTTTTTGACATCAAAAAATATTAAACTCTCAATATTTTGAAATTTCACATTGCCGTCGAATATTTCTACAAAGTGCGTTACATTTACAGTAAGCCACATCCAAGCCGCTGAGCTGAACAAACAGTTGGAAAGATTAGAAACGGTGCCTTTTGTTTGAGCTGACAGTTAAAGAATTGCAGTCACGTGTCATTGGGTCAGTCAGTTGCCAGTTGGTAGGTCGTCATACTGTCAGTACACCCACACACACGTAAACAGAACGTTCCACTCAACTCGCAGTTCTCAATGGCTCTGCACTGCCCATCTCAGTTAATTTTTTTTTTGTACATAGCTATTGCCATTTTATTTTTATTGTCAACGTTTCCTTTTTTAACTCGACCACCGCGTATACTTATATACACCTACGTATGTACATACATACTTATTAACTCGCGAAGTACATACATACGAGTATGAATAAAGAACTCTGTATGAAATAATAAAATCCATTTGTTTTTTGCGCGCGTTTGTTCATTTTGTCATTTGTTTGAGTAAAAAAGGATTTGCTTTAAAGTTATAAGATGATTTCCTTCCTTTTCCGCATTGGACAAAATAAGCTTTTAACTTTCGATTGTTGTTAGGAAAGTTCGTTGCTTTTATTTGTTGTGTGTGGGAGTACATTGTCAAAATTCTTAATCTTCATGGAAGAGATATTTGCCATTGTGAAATTAATTTCTAAGTACTCTAAAGATGCTTATCATTCACATTCGGGTTTTTGTAACTATTAACCTATTAATGGCTATTTTGCCATGTGAATTTTATATTGGATTATATATCGTTTTTATCGCACAATTTTTTTCCATGATTGCCCAAAATAGATGGAAGATGCCTAGGCACCTCAGAGTTGTTTCTGTTAATTTGGACACTAATCGGATGACCGAAGTTTATACGAAAAGATATGTAAAATATATGTGCCCTTTTTGTGTTGATATTTTTTTTATTACAGTACTTTCTATAATCTGAATTAAACAAATAGTGGCAATATACGTAAAATCAGCAATAACAGTAATTTTGTAACCTGTGCCTGTGGTTCTAAGAATGCCAAAAACAGCTGGTTTTGTCTCGCCGTGTCGCGTGTGTCATGTACAGCGACAAGAAAGTTTAAGCAGAAAAACTAACTTCAACTTTTATAATGAAAAACACAGCGCTGTACAACAACAAAAACACTTGTAAAAAATTATAGGACAACACGGAGATGACAGAAAAACTAAGCAACCGACTGACTTAGTGAGACGAGCTGGCTGGTCTGTTATGTGGAAGTAACAGCAATATTACCAACATATAAACTGAAAAATATCAGGAAGGAACAATAACAACAAAATTAACAACAACAGACCAAAATGTGCAAAGGGCAATTTCACACAAAGATAACACTACACAATAAAGAAAAATTCTTTATCTGTGCACGTGAGTTGAGATCCAATCGAAAGGTTACGAACCCACTCGCAATACCTAACAAGCTTCCCGGGGGTAAATTTAACCTGCCAAATGACTGAGCTCAGGGTGGTAGGGATGGTAAAAGGACGGGAAAAAAAGAGAGACCTAGCGGCAACACTAAAATCAGTCCAACAACTCAAGAAGTTACTTATTGGGTTGGGTAAGCCTTGCTCCGATCACGGGATGCTCCAAAGCTGTGACCTCCAATTCCCGGACCGCAACTTCCACCACTTTTTAAATAAAATGCGTCACTGCAAGGTCTGCGGCTTTTCAAAAAAGTGATAAAAAATCGCAATCGCCAAAATCTTCACCAAAAACATCGCTGCAAACTACGCGCCGGCATGTAGATCACTTGGTACAGCGCAGGTGTTGTTGGTTTACTTTATTATGGCGTCGGCCCGTAAATTCTCAACCGAACGGCACCAATGGCACACACAAACAACAGCTCTCTCAGCTTACTGTTGCTGTCCTGTTTTGGTTGGACTCTCCAATTGAAGACTTATCTGCTGATTGCCAACACACACCGATCACCAGTCTTGGCAATTTCTTGAGGATTTTTTGGGAATTTTATGGGCATTACTAAAAGGTCATTTCCTTCGCTAAATATCGCTACTGTTGTTTGAGAGAAGGAAAAAACCGGGTAAACAGAGTGTAGTAGCTTAACAGGTGTGCACAAATATTATTAAAAAATAATCAAAGAAATTGTAGTAATGCGTTTTTTTAATGTCGTTTTGGTTTAAGAAAAATTTGAATAGCTCAGCCTAAACCACAACGATTAAGATTTCTATCGTAATATTGAAAAGTAATTTTCTAATCTCCTCTTCATAATTAAACCCATTCACGGCCAACTTTTTGTTTCGAATACCTTATTATTGTGAATCCGTTGAACGCATGTTTCCAATATTTCTATGCAAACATTTTAGGCTTAAACTGTTTTATTTAAAAAAAAAAACTATTTTTATTTTAAAAATAATCTGTTACACTAGTTTACGCGACAAAAAAGTGTTTCCTTAAAATAGTGTTTCTTAAACTAATTTTGAGACGGATAACACGAAAATGAGTTTCATTTATTTTTCCAAAGAAGAACTTTCGAGTACTTTATTTAGTTTCAACGATATATCACACTTTTGAATTGATAGGATAAGACACGCTACGGTCGAAATTACGTGTGTATCTCAAATTTTTTGAATGTATGGTTCCAAACTAGGGGGCGGGGCTTAGATAGATAGATATAAATATAGAGGTTTGGACTTCGACCTTTAAGATCCATTGTGCCCTCTGCTTCTTACAGTACCACATCTTGCCCAATCTCTGTTAGGAAGTGAAGGAAGATAGAGGTTGGTGGCAGCGAGCGTGAGCCAAGATACTTCTGGCGTCTTCTCGAGATATCGTCACACTCTAAAAGCAGGTGCGTCGGAGTCTCCCGGGCCGAGTCGCAGAAGCGACAATACTCATTCGACCATATTCCGAGCTTGTGCAGATGCGATAGCAGCCTGCAGTGACCTGTGGGCAAGCCTGCCAGTAACCTGAAACTGTTCTTTGAGAGGTTCTTAAACTTCTTAAAGTGTTTAAGATTGTATCCTACCGAAAGAGAGTTTGCCTGACGTAAACCTAACCCGAGTTGCTTGTGTCTCTCCCTTAAATTTGTTTCTTTGGATTTAATTGCTACCTTTTTTTTCGCTAGTCTAATAATAAAAAAACAAAAATTAAAGATTGTTAGTGAGTTTTTTTAGGGAAGTATCTAATTCGTCAAACGGCTGCCGTAGCCGAGTTTTTAGCGTATGCCGCTTCATTCGGTGGGCCCCGGTTTCGAATCCTGTCCGGGTCGAATAATATCAAAAATTATAGAAAAGTTTTCTTCTTTTCTCAAAAATCATTTGCCGTTCGGAGACGGCGTAAAACTGCGGGTCTCTCAATTTGAGTTACAATATAAAGATACACACCATAAATTGTAGAGAGGAAACATCAAGATATGGTGTAAATGATAAATTATTATATTATATTTTATGGTACGTCATGGAATTCGAAAACGTCAACTTTTTTTCGTTAGGTGTCGCACAATGCGGGTTTTATGTTTGAATTTTTTTTTATCGGCTTTAGGTGCCGCAGAATCCGAGTTTGCCAGTTTTGTTATCGGATGTCAAGTATTCATTCAAACTCTACCGTTTCACATACTTGTGTTTTTTTTAGGTGCTGTAGCTGGTGTTTCTCATAAAATACATCATAAGTCGCGTCAGAATCGCAATATTAATTTCTACTACTTTTACTCACATCTACCACTATTTTTTACTGATGCCTATCACTTTTATCACTAATTTCTACCAGAATTTTTACTAACGCTACTATTAATTACTACCACTATTTCTACTAATTTCAACCAGTAGTTTTATTAATATTACTATTTATTTCTGACACTATCTGTACTAATTTCTTCTACTAGTTTTATTAGTTTCTACCCCTTTTTTACTAATTTGTACCACTATTTTTCATTCTGTTGTGCGATTCACTAACTTATTTTAACGATATTTGTATAGTTAACTCATCTTATCGGAAATTTTAACGAATTTTCTTTTCAGCAGCAATTTTTTTCAACGATTTTCGCATTCGCCGAATCAGCTGTTGTTGTTAGCTAGTCGATTACCAAAAACTAAGCGATTACAAATTTGATGTTGTTAACTCAATGGAGAAAGGAAAAACAAAATAATTAACTTAAATAAAAGATAAATTTAAAATTCGGTAATTTGTTTTCTTGAAATTAAATAAGGCCGTTTAGCACGAGGTGCCGAAGAATTAAGCGCTCAAACAGTGGATTGACGTTTACTCCGGGATGTGATGAGGTTTCCTATGACCCAAGCTGCAAAAGAAGTGTTTGCTTCAGCGTCGTCACCCTTTGTGGGAGGCACTATTGGGGTCGTCGATTGTACTCATATGAATATCAATTTTGCCACCAAAGAAACATGAGTAGGCTATGCCATCCTACCATTCAATTAATGTGCAAATGGTAAAAGCAACCTTTTATCAAGAATCCAAGTAGAAAAGAATTCAAGGACCCATATGTAACAAAGGCTCTTTTTACAACTTTAGTAAGACCTATGCTAGAATAC
Organism: Anomoia purmunda; assembly: GCA_951828415.1. NCBI lineage: Eukaryota > Metazoa > Arthropoda > Insecta > Diptera > Tephritidae > Anomoia > Anomoia purmunda. The sequence continues at coordinate 26,573,302 of OX639993.1, forward strand.
GGTTCGATAGTTTGGAACCCACGTTATCAAGTTCACATTGATCGGCTGAAATCAATTCAAAAACAGTTCTTACTTTTTGCCCTAAGAGACTTTAGATGGGATTCTCGGCTTAATCTTCCTCATTATACTGATCGTTTGAAGCTAATAAATCTTCCCACTCTTTTCAGCCGTAGAGAAATGCTAGGCATAATATTCATTACTAAACTACTCACAGGGTCTATCGCAAGCACATTTCTTATTGCCGAAGTTAAACTTAATGTTCCTCTCGGATTTCAAGACACTTTAAACCTCTTTATTTAAAACAGTGTAAAACCAATTATGAATTAAATGAACCTTTCCGATGTTTATGTCAAGATTTCAACTGTCTTTCCAGCACTTTTGATATTTCGGACTCACTTTTCACCATAAAAAGAGCTGTACTGTCCTTTCTCAATAAATGATTAACGGCGGTATAATATATATTTGATTCAGCTCATGAAGTTTTTTTCTGTAGCTGAGCAGTTTTGGATCTCGACGTTTAACAAACTTTTTGCTTTTAACAACTCGGCACAAAAAAAAAAATTATAAAAAAAAAAAAAAGATCCGTACGTCATGCGGACTGTGCCCCTCGTGTCGGTTGGGCGGGAAAGAGGGTAACCGTTGGGCTTATTATTATTATTATTATTATAAAAACAGAAGTATAGTTTAGTTTTAATAATGAGGAGGCATGGTGAAACAGTGAATCATAGATTGCACCTGTTACCCGATGAATGCCGGCTACCGGATGACTCACTAGCTCATGGATATTCTTCATTGCTCATTTACGGGTCGTTGATAGCAACCAGTTTCGAAGAATCTTAAAGCCCTTAGAACCTATCAATATAAAAGATAAATGATTCTAGTTTAAAAAAATGTAAATGTACAATGCAAATCCTAAATACGCTGGAGCACAACATGAATTTTAAAAACGAAAACCATGGCGTATTTTCAGGCAATTCATTGGAGTAGAGTAGATGACTATTCTACCAAACCACTCAGAGAAACGTTCGGAATTCTGCTACTAAGAAACATTGCAACATATAAAAAGAATTTTAAATACTTGTAGTTTGAAACAAACTAGTATCTTATTTCACTTTAATGAAATATAATAAAAACGCACAAATTTATATTTGGCAGCACGCATACGTCTGTTTTTTCTCTATTCCTCTTTGTGCTTTTCGCTTATTTTGACATTTAGTTTGACAGAGGTGCCACTCTATCACTTTGTCTATAAGAATAAATTTGTGAATCGCACAATCGTTTGTGCAAACGGCAAATATTGTCGTCAAAAATTGCGATAGTCGCATCGTTTAAAGTTCGTGAATCGCGCTACTGACTGTGAAAAAAGTCAGGATTTGTCTCGTAAGCCATAAGCCGGTGTTTGTGATCGAACTTCTCCGAAATGGCTCGACCGATTTTTGTGCAGCTTTGTATGTATATTTAGTAGGTATGATAATAGGTTGTGAAGTATATTTTATGTGTGGCAGAGCGTTGCCACCTCTTTTGAAAAATTTCATAGCTAACTTTTATATGGATTACCACCTGTTTGAAAAGTCGAATTTAATTAAATTTTACACAGCTAATATGAAATACTCAAATATGGATGTCAAATGGTTCGCCTCGGTAAGGAAAATATTCGTGCCTATGTTATTGAGAAATTTGCCACCTGTTTGAAAAGTCGAATTTAATTAACTATATACTAGCTATATGAGGTATAAAAATGTAGGCGTCAAACGGTTCATATAGGCGAGGAGGAGGGTTATATCTGTATTTTGGATAAGGTTGCCACCTGTTTCAAGAGTCGAATTTAATAGAATTATACACAGGTTATATGAAATATTGAACTGAGAGTGTTAAACGCTTCGTCTTGGTAAAAAGTTCAAAGTTAATGTAATGAGGGCTGCCACCTGATTGAGAAGTCGAATTTATTTAAAATATACACAAATTCTATGAAGTCTCAAAATATGGGTGTCAAGCGGTTCATCTCCGTGAGGAGAAGGTTCATACCTATATTGTGGAGAGAGTTGCCCTCTGTTGAGAAATCAAATTTATTCAAACTATACACAAGGAAATAAAATGTGAGTGTAAAACTGTACACCTATATTTTTGAGAAGCTTGTATGTAGTTTATACACTCGTAACCTACTGAACCGATTGAGCTCAAATTTATAGCATGTGTTTGCAAAAGTGTCTATTGTGCAAGCAAAAATTCCAATAGATGGCTCTGGTGTCGAGATATGACTAAAAACCGTATTTATAGTCCGATTTGAATCAAATTTAAAACATGTATTAGCCATATAAATATAAACAATTCATTTAAAAAATTAACCGATAGGTGACACTGTATTCGAAATATCTCTAAAATCCATTAACAGTTCAATTTGGTGCAATTTCAGAGCATTATTTGTAGGTTCAGCTAGTTATATTATAATATATTTATCATATTCTCTTCTTTTATTGGAAGAACTGTGAAAAATTATAAAATTTCCAATCGTAAGCAAATAAGCGTCAACTTCAGCATATAAATAGAGCTTATTCGAATATCGTTTTGCTTATGTTCGAAAATGCCGATAGAAAACCAATTTCCAGTCGAATCCTGCGACATGCCTATATATCTAATTTATCTTTGAGTTCATCCTAGCATTTTATATTATTTAATATTAAAGAAAATAAATTTAATAGCTAACCTTATAAACAGTTATGTATTCATAATATTTTATGTTATCTTCTTCACGATTTGTTAATTTTTATGACCTAACTTAGTTAGCAATCAGTGGCTTAATGTACCTTGGCTTTCCATGCATCGGATTACTTACAAAACTGTCTTAATTTTGGTTATTATATTGGGATAGTTAAATATTTAAATAACTCCACAGACGTTGAGGTAAATGCTACAATTAAAACCAAAAAAAAAAATCAGACATGCATTCGTCATGCACTAAAAGTTATAAAAGTATGAGTAAAACACTTGATAGGATTCATCAATGGTGTTAGAGTTAAGACTAGAAAGCTTTAAAAGATTTAATGTTGAAAGTAGTACTAAAGCCGTATGCTGCAAAACAAGCTGCTTAAAGTTGTGTGTATGTGTGTGTGTGTGTGCATATTTAAGTTCAATGAACAAGCATTTTAAAACTCCCTTCGTTTTTCTTTTGCTATTTTAGCAGTTGCAGCTGTTTGTTTGTTTCTTTTTATGTCACAAAATTAATACCACCCAAAAATACTGCCTTATACTTTTTTTCTTTTGCGTTGTTTTGCCTTAACACTTATTTGAATGTTTTACTTTGTGCTTTTGGGTATTTGGCCTTTTCCGGTTTCATAGCTTCCTTTATGTTTATTTTTTGTTTCATTTCATTTCGGTTTTGGTTTCTACATTTTCCTTTTTTCCTTTGTTCCACCTTTTTATGTTGTGCTATGAAAAAGTAATTTCAGTTAAAAATTAAATATTTCTCCCAACGCGGTTTTGCTAGACCAAAGCACATATCATAGGTGTTTTACTCATAGTAGTAAGTAGTTGAAAGAAATGTATTGGCTCTCACTGCTATTGTGGCAAACTTAGCTGAGCGAATGAGAGCGCTAAAGCGAATGTGAGCATAAAAGTCTGAGCGCGTACGCCTTTTGCAAGCAACCAAATGCAGGCTATACCAAAGTTGCATTTTTTCATTTTTATTATTTTATTTTGCTTTTATTGAGGCATCGAGTTTAACCCGCCAGCGTTTTCTCATTTCTTTCCTGCTCTTTTGTCCGTTTTTTTTTTGTTCTTTGTTCATTTACTTTTTTCACTTTATTCGTGTTCGGCAACATTGTTGCTCTATTGCTGGTATTTTGTTTTGAGTAGCCGCTTAATATACTGGGATATTCTCACCAAAGTGCGTTGAGATAAAAAGCTTCTTTGCTCGATTGCTCGGCACTGCCCGGAGTAGTAAAAGATAGAGTTGGTTCGCGCATAGCACGCCAATGTTGTATATCAGGCTTAACTTTTAATGTGTGCAGAGCATTGGCTCATTACTCCACAGCCATCGGCATTGTGCACACATTGTTGTGTTACGACTTTACTCTAACCCATAACTTATTGTTACAAAGTTGTTTGGTACGACGCATTGTATGCGATGGAAAATGTTGCGTATACGTCCTGCTGTACTTGGGTTCTTTGGTTTGGCCCAAGCAATGCGCGTTGTTGGGAGTGCGCTCATATATGGTGGTGTATTGTTTATAAATGAGAAAAGTGGGTTAAATGGCATGCTCTTTAGCGCCACTTTTGTTTTGGTTTTCTAGTCGATATTTTTTTGAACTCTTTGTTTTTTGTTTTTTTTTTTCTTGTTTTTGGTATAATTCTATTGTATCTTTGCTTTGTATTTGTTGTCTGTGCAAATATATTGCATTTTTGTGAATGTCGACGCTCACAAATTGTATTGGTATGGATTTAACAGCTTTCTGTATATTACCGTGAATTGGAATGGGTGTAATTTGTTGAGATTAACGTAACGATATGGCATTTTACGCAGCATGCTAGACAAGAGTATTTTAGGTCATTTCATAAGTACGTAAACCGTTACTCAAACAAGTGATCAGAATTTTGTTATATGCATATTTAAAAGCATATTGTTTTTGTAAGAGCTTTGCTGCGGTCCGCTTCGCTGCGCTTACGACAAAGACAAAAATGTAATCCGATTAATAATATAAATGTGAAAATTTGTTTGAGTGAATGTGCGAGTAGGTTTGTACCATTTTCGAACCAAAACGACTAAACCGATTTAGATGGGGCATAAATAGCTTATAGTCTCTGTTAATAGAGAGAATATATGTAACTTATAATCTGGATTATCATACAAACACTTTTTAAAAATAGATTCTAACTGCTTCGAAGTTAAATTAAGTTTAATTAAATGTTGCAATACAACCTGAAAAGTTGAAGAAAAAAACGAAATCTCAAAAATATTTTTTGCAGAGTGTTACCAACTGTTTACTTAATTTAATGCAGTTATACTAACAATTCAAACATACAAGGTTAAAAAAAATGTTATTTCGAAAATATTTTGGCTCAGGGTTATCAACTGCTAAAAAAAATATTGAATTAAATTAAATTGCGAGGATGAATAAAATACTGAGGTGCGGTATTCAAAGGAAATTGGCTTAGAAGGGATAATTATGAAAGTTTGTTTAAATAGCGCTGCCACCTGTTTAAAATTATAAAAATAAAAAAAAATAATATAATGAATAACAACATTGTTGAAAAATTTTACAGCATTGGTGAAGAATTTATATGAACTAGTTTTTGGGGATGATTGCCACGTTTTCAAAAAATTTAGTTTAATTTAATTGGCATGGTAATTGGTATTATATTAACTGTATTGGTATAAAATTAAAAGGAGTTAAGATAGCTTCACTTCAAACCTGTTTTCGAGAGGATTGCCACATATTTATAATTTCAAATTTAATTAAATTTCTGAGGCACATCAAAGATTATATTTCAGGTGTGAATAGCTGGATGTTTATTTATTTATTGAAGTAAAAATATCTGAAAAAACAAGTTGTTTTAATGTAATATAGATTCTTTAACAATCATAATCTTAATGAATAAGAATGGTATAACTGAATAGCTATTTAGAGGGATATCATTAGGAATGCCACTTTAATTCAACTGTGCATTTGAATAATATAATAGGGGTTATCTTATTTAACGCTTAACAAATTTTATGAAAAAGATATCCTATTAAGTTAACGTTTTTGTTTACTTAAAGGCAAAGCTTTGTCATGGAAATTTTTTAGGGATTGCTAATTGTTCCAGAATTTTTATACAAACTAATTAAAAGCGTAAGTAACTTTCAGATGATATCTTGCATATAGGCATATTTGCGCCGAACCATTTTGAAAGTAATTTATAAGCGATTTTAGGGAGTACAAGGCCTACTAGCCTTCACCTGTACCAGGTATGCCTTGCAATCTGTTATTGCTTTCTCATCTTCTACTTTATTCAAGTATTATCTGCGAACTTGAGCTCAAATAGTTTTAAAACGGTTAACAACTTGGAGATGGGTCTATATCGAGATGCATCACTTTCCTTACCACTTTTGAAAACATACATAAACGTCGGAAGTCAACTTCCAATCATTTTCAAAGACTCTTAAGGTAAGCGATGAAGTAAAAATTATTTTAAGTGGTACAAGCAAAAAGTGTCAACGCTCCAACCGAGCTAATAAAAGGCAATATCCGTTTGCCTCTTTATCCATTTTTCTTATTATCAACACAGCAAATAAGCATAATATCTCAATAATATGACTGCAACGATTATTATTATTATTATTGGCAATTGAACACTGCGACCTTGCGATCCATTGGACCCTTTTTGTGGATTATAGAACCTCTTTTAAAGCAGCCTAACCTGAAGGTCTGGAGTTCATACTGTCTTCCGCTACAAAATATTTACCCAAGTTTCTTTTACGTTAATGCATCAGACCTCTAGTATGTGCCTTGCAGTCTCCTTTTCTACTTTGCGGAATTTGATGCATTCATCCAATAATATTTTAATTTTAATCAAATGATAGTTCGACCTGAAGTGCAGCCATGTTATCGCCAAAAGAATTTGGCTTATAGGATCCTAAGTGGATTATCCCAGTACAGCTTTTTGTGGGTTATCTCTTCTTCTTTGGTCAAAGTGGTTAGTTTCTCCTTTCTATAGTGCAGGAGAGCTCCGAACTAATAAGGTGAGTTGAGAGTTTATCTTTCCCAATACCAGTATGACCCATAACCCAGAGAGCTCCTACTTGATTGGTCAGACCCGCTGTATAAGCTTTTTAGGGCACTCCGTCGACTGGTTGGAATTACCTGGTGAGCTTTAAAGGCTCTGGTAATCACTTGGTTGACTGATAAATATTGTATTGTAGTATTGACTAATAAATATGACATTCTTCCAGTTCGGGAATTCGCGTCGGATACCTTTCTATATTTATGCCTAGAATATACACATCTGGTTTCTGATGTCATCGGAGTATCTTCTTTTCAGACCACATATATGTACCTGTCTGGTTTCTGCTTTAGTTAGTGAACCATCTGGTGTTCCAACAGAACTTCCGTGGAAGCTATAGTACAGGTTATCAAAGCTCATACTAACGCGGGCCAGTCTCTTCAGCTCTTTAGGCGTAGTAATAGCCCCTCTTTACTATTTTTTTCAACGATGGCGCCGCAGGTAGCCCAGCAATTTCCTGACATAAATCTGCAAATCAAAAATGCTCTTACAGCTTTATTTCCCACTTCCTGCAAGTGTCAATTCCAGAGTAGTTTTGTGTAGCGGCACACCCAAAAATTTGTTCCAGCCATTCGGATAAGCATAAAAACTTCAAGCCTATTCATTTTCTACTAGTTAGCACTAATTACTACTACTACTACTTCAATTTCTACTACTACTATGAGCTGCTTATACAACAACAACTAATCGCTACTACTACTATCACTATGACTAGTAATTACTGGTGCTACTTTACTATCACTGCGACTACTACTGCTTCTACTACTACTACTAATTACTAGTATACTTTTTAAATAGTAATCAAACTACCAATTACTACTACTATTTTCACTACTGCTACTATTAATTAATACTTCTTTTTTACAAAAGTTACTACTATTTTTACTAACGCTACTACTATTTTTACTAACTTCTGCTACTATTTGAATAATGCTACTACTAATTTCTACTACTATTTTTTTAACTACTACTAATATTTTTACTAATGCAATTACAGGTTACTACTACCATTTTTATTTTAAAGCATACGCAAAGGATGTCTTATAAAACTCCCTTAGCTGCACACGTGTTTTTGTTTTATTTCTACTCTGCGCTTCGTACCAGGCGCTTACTGTTTATTAACTCTACGTTAAAAACGATATAAAGATTTTAGTTTTTCAAAAGGTATTACTACAAAATATGGTGGCAGTGGAAAAATCGAATGTTTTAATAACGCAATTTCTACTTTACACGTTTTAAAAAGAGAACACTTTAGTTCAGCTTCTCCCTAATTGCCCTAGACAGGGTGTTCTTCAATAATCCAAATGAGTATGAAACTCATTCAGACTTCAGTGCTTCATAAACAAAGCGTGTACGAATTTGCCAGTTACAGTATAATACTGTGGAGCTTTTAAGAATTGAAGGATCTGGAAAGGGGTTTCAAAACAACGCGGCCGTTGAGATTTGTGACATTTTGGTTTATAAAATAAATAGATGGCCCGAATGTAAACAACCGAAAAAATATGTACAAACAGCTTAGACAAGCTAAATAAACAAGCATTTAAAATCGTAGAAATACACAGAGAAACTGGACAATGCCGCCAGCGAAGTGGGTTGTAATGGGGCTAAGCAAAAGAGAACAGCTTCACAAAAGGCAATAAAAACTAGAGTAGTAGATGTACAAATGTATGATTGAAACTCACAGAGGAGTTCACTTAGCTGAGAGGGTGTAGCCGCAGCACAACGCGTACGTGTAGAGAAGCGCAGTAAGTTGAAGGGAAGTGGTTAAGCTGATTGCGGTAATGGCAACATTAGCTGTTAAAATGCCACAACCGCAACTTAAGTAGTTTTTATTTAATTTATTCGCGCCAAACAACAAAAACAACAAAACAACACACGCGCACACATCCACTTATGTCACGCATCATAAAGCACTAACGCAATTATTTGAGCCGTACATTGCGGTGTGGATGCCGGAATAGCAAAAAAAAAAATACAAAGAAAGAAATTGAGAAGGCAGTCGGTTATGTATACACCATGTGCACCCGACTGCGAGTATGTATGTAGAGCGAGTACGGCTAGCTCGTAGCCAACATACAAACATAGCAGAAGTGCATATGAAGTGTTAATTAAATACATAAGCACTACTGTCTTCTTCCACTTTTCCACACTTGCTTGTTTGTCTCTCGAGTGTCAAGAGTTTGCTGGGTATTCAAACTGTAGGTATTTAATTTTGGCACTGCCACCTCGAAAGTGTCATTGCATTTACAGTTTGTTGTATTACCTACGTCCAAGTACTGTGGTGAGTAGTTCTTAAGGTGTAGGCTTGTTAGCTGTTGTTGTTGTTGTTGTTGTTGTTGTTGTTGTTATTCTTGCCTATGTAACATAAGTGCACTCAGCATATAGTAAATGCTAGAAAATAATAAGGAGCTTAAAAGGCAAACAAAGCAAAAGCCCCTGACAAACAATATGAAAACCCAAAGTAAACAGTCAACAACAACAACAACAACAAAAAACAACAATGCCATAGTGTACAACAAAACCAACTGTCAATGTCCGTTTGTTTCATCCTCGTTGATTCTCACCCCCTCAAACGGCTGTGCACCCTTTTAAATAGCAAGCTTTTGAAGTAAGCAAAACCAAAGTATACACACTTACCTACATACAATACATAGCACAGCATAGGCGCGCATAGTGAAGTGTGTGAGATGAGGAAGTTGTTGGTAACATTTGGGGATAGGTTAGCGACATGGAGGTATAGCGTAGTGGGGAAATTATCAAGCAGCAGCCAAAACATAGCTTATCATTTATAGCATTTAAAGGCGCCAAAATGAGAGCCCAACTAAAAGCCAAATAGAAACCAAACAGAAGCCAAATAGGCCTAACCAAGCAAAAGACCGAACGACGGAGCAGTCTCAAACAATCAAGTTAGCCAAAAAGTCGGGCACATCAGCAGTCAACCAGCCGGGCGGTGAGTCTGGCAGTCACTCAGCCAGCTAACCAACACCAGTCCCGCAATCTGGTAGCAGGCGTAGTAGAGGGCAGCTAGTGGTGGTGGCGGCGGTGGTGTACCAACTATGGCAACCAAGCCAGCCACTCAAACGATGTGCAAGCAAAGCTCAACAGCGTCAACAATATGCAGTGAGAACAACAGGACACAACAACAACAACGACAACAGCAACAACAACGCTAATGAAAGTGAAAATGAAAGCAAGCAACTGTAATACAAACAACATAGAAGGAAAATAGCAGCAAAGAGAAAGCAAACACAAAGCAACAAAGCGATAACAACATTATACCCACCAACAAAATGCCAACAGCTGTTGTTCGATCGAGAGCGTGGTGCAGAGTGGTAAACGTCAAAGTGGCATAGTGTAAATTTAGCAGGTGTTCCAAAATAATTTTTTAAGCTTTAAGTGTCTTTTGTTGTACGCCCAACGCATCTCCATGTATTTAATTAGTTTGATAACTATAAAGAAGAAGGGTACAAATTCTATCCTTCCAACACATCTTTGAAAAAATAATTCAAAATTTTTTGAACGACCGCAACTTTCGTGTGTGTTTAAATAACGAAAACTCCGGCATGGTGTCCCTCAGGTATCAGTACTTAAACCCTTTTTGTACACAATCTAATTTTCTGATTTTCCAAAATTCCAAATGTGTCAGTGCGCCATGTTTGTGAACGATGCTAGTATTTTTTTACTCACATGAGTCTGGTAATGAAATCGTAACAAAACTAGGTAAAACAGTAAGCAGCAATTGAGATTACATGGGTTGATGGAAAATTTAGATTAACGCTAGCAAAACATAAGCCATCTTTTTTACTAGAAAAAAGAGTTTGCTATTTACCTAGCTCTACGCTAACACTAGCTACATATATGGACATTGAAATAGTTGTGAGCTCAAATATAAATCTTTTGAGAGATATTTCGATAATTTACTTTCAAGACATCCAAATAATCTTTAGAAGAAGAAGCTGTTTTCTATTTAAGTTCATTACAAATAAAAAAAATTTAAATTTATTTGGGAATGTATCAATTTAGTGTGGTCATTAAAATAAGTGAGTCTGGTGTAAATTGAAAGTATTAAGGTAAGTTTTAATGCTATGCTGAGGTACTAGTCCAAGAAATAAATAATAATCCCAGTTAGATGGGACGTGCGGATGATTGCAGTATTGGAGAGAGAAGGCTAGTCCAAAATATGCATAGTAACGGAAAAACTTACAAATTTATTGCAAATACGTTCACAAAATTTCGTGCCAAATGCTTTAAAAATTCCAAAACTATTAGATCGTCGCGGAGCTAGCAGAAAAACATCTATAACAACTGATAATTACATCTTGTCAATGGTGAAGAAAAATCCTTTCGTATCGTCTAGGACAGTTCCAGGAAAAAATGGTAAAATAATATCCAGTAGAACCGTTAGAAGGAGGTTAGCCAATGCAAATTTTCCTGTGAGAAAAGCTCGCAAAGTTCCTCTAATGAGAAATGCAAATTTAAAAAGGAGGAAGGACTTTGACCTTTCCCATACATCATAGCATGGAGCAGAAGGTGAGTGAAAGTGACGTAACATTCTCTGCAGCGATGAAACAAATGAATGAAAGAAATTCGCGGTGGAATTATAATGCTATGGAGATGCTTTTCTTGGTACAGAGTCGGAGTCCAACTGGAGGAAGTCATGTTGAAGTCATGTGAAGTTTCAACAAGATAACGACCCCAAGCATTCGGTCTAGAACGGTGAAGGGTTGGTTCTGGGGCAAAAATGTCCGAGTTATTGATTTAGCATCTCCGCTCTTATAAAAAGTGCACTTTTAAGGCGGCCGCTTAAACTTATCCGCCTCAGTATGATGTCTGTTCTCTCAGTTGACTTTCGAGGACGACCTGATCCCTTGTTACACTCCAACACATCACTATTCTCCTTTTTTTGTAAAAGACGAACATAAAACAATGTATTGAGCTCATAAAATTATCGTTGATATTCAATATGTTTTTTTTTAAATTGTTTGTATATTCGGTAAGAGGTGCGTCGGAGACTGAATTCTTTGGAGTTGCTTTTTCAATGGATTGAAATTTTTAATGCTATTTCATAAACTCCATCATACCTTAACAGGTTGGTTGGCGTCTTCAATGTGTGAGTGGAAAACCCCCGTTGGGGGTTGCTGACAATGCCCAAATGATCTGCATACATGGAGTGATCGTCGGATATCTTGCAACTTGGCAACGAGAGGACCTCTCTTTGTGCATATAAGCCAAATCGTACCATAAGTGCAAGTTTTCTAAATTCTTCACAAATTTGTTTCTCCAAGAGGCACCCGCCATAAATGAAAACATAAGTGTTTGAGTAAAAAAATTTTACCAAAATCTACCTACCCATAATTGGAATATTTCAAACCTCGGTTGCGACCTTGCCCTTTTTGGAACGTATGTATATAAAATATTTATTCCAAATAACGTCCTAAAACCTCTTATGCATCGTCTGTATAATTTATAGAGCTTGTGGGCAGGTTTGTATTAGAAATAATATGAGAAAACAACAATTTTTCAAAGTGGTAGAAGTGATAGCTGCTATTTCGGAGATCACCACATCTCCTCATCAGATTTCTTTCTTTCTAGACTTTACCTGGCTTTGAACCATGGTACACGGCGTTGCTAGGTGAGCACGCAACCACTCAGCCACGCTAGCCCCAGCTAGAAACCCAACGGCATGACTAGGTAGGGTAAATATATTTTCACATATATATCAAGTGTTTTAATTTTTACTCGCGGCATAATACGTATATGCTACTTTTCTAATTTCTATATAGTAATTTAGAGCTTGTGTCCACATAGATAATTCTATAGGCATAGGCTGATCTGGCGAGTTTTACTGGTTAAGTAATCGTTTTTTACTGACGTTTTTTGTGGTCAAAGTGTACAAAGAGTGTCAGCTCAATAGATAATTTACTCGTTACCGCTGAGACGTAAGCAAATGCCACATGCCATGGAAACCAATTATACTAAATGCAAAAAAAAAAAAAAATATTATGTATAAATTGATATTTGTTAAGAAAACTGCGAATGAGAGCTTAGTTTGAACTTTTGTTTTTTCAATTTTTTATTTTTCATAGAATTTCTTTGCGGCTATTTTCTATGAATTTGATGGCGCTCATCTTTATATTTCATCTCATCATCTTTTTCATGCGAATCTTGTCGCGTTCATAGCACAACAGCAGCGCAAACTACTACACCAAACATTAAAGCACAAATCCGCAAAAATTACACTAGTTTGAGTGTCAGCTAAAAACAAAAAAAAAAAAAAAAAAAAAAAAAAAAAAAGGAAGAGAATGCACAGAGCGCGTGGGTTAGGAGGTCGCTGTAAGGCGATACTTGTAAGAGGCATTTGTGAAAAGGTGACAAGAGTTGACAAACACGTTGATGATGGCGTCAAGTATAATAAGCGTGGAGTGTGGGGTTGCAGCAGTCAAGTTGTTGATGTCATTGCTGCTCGCTGCTCGCTGTTCGCTGAGTACCATAACGAGCGTCAGCATATTAAGTGGGCAGTTGAGAAAAAGCAATTGCGGTATGTTATTTTAATAAAGCGCGATATTTACTTACTTACGATGCTGACGTTGACTTGGTGCATAATGTTTTTTGTTTGTTTTTTTTTGTGATATACCTTTTATTGCTTTTGTTATTTTCTCATTTTTCTTTTTAACAACAGACTTACTGCGCCTTTTACTTTGCGTTTGTTCTGCAAGCCGTATTCTTCTTCTTCTTCTTCTTTGCATCAAATCAGTGTGTTCGCATGAGGCATTGCGATGCGGCACGCTGCTATATTTATTTTTTGTTGTTGTTGTAATTTCCTTAAGATAACGGTGCGTGTGCGTTGCAAAATGAGCAGGCAGATTTTTGCGCTTACACAGCTGAATGAAGAAAGCAAAAAAGCGAAATTACTGGCCATACTTACTACATTCGCTCACCACCACCTGCTCGGGCTATTGTGGTGTGCAATGTCGGTGTCCGAGTTAAGGCGACTGGAGATATAAGCAGACAAAATGAAAAGAAAAGAAACCAAAAAAAAAAACTATGACAATGAAAAATGTCCTTCGAATAGTGAGGGTAACTTCGTACAAAAAAAAAATAAAAAAATAAAAGGACTTACTGTTTACTCCAAAACCGCACTCTTGCTGCCGCTTCGCCGCCTTCGATCGTATACGCACTTCTTTGCTAAGTGGCGAGCATTGATGCGGCAAAATTGCGGTGCTTCACATTTCCGATTTATTATTGTCCTTTTTGCCCTGTCACATGCTATGTAATGCTGTATTTTCTTTCGCAATTTCTTCGTCTTATTGTATTTATGAAAGCAGACACTTAAAGGTATTTCTTCTTCGCATAATTTTAAGTTATTACTCTGAAGTGGAGCAGAATGCCCAAGTTTTTGTTTTGGCTTGTTTTTTTTTTTTCGTTTGGAAAGCATTGTTTTAATGAAAAAGTTCAGCTTAGTTAGGCACTTCGTTGCTATGCTTGTGAAATGCAATAAATAGAGGGTAATTGAAATTAATTTAAAAAAGGGAAGTAATAATTTGAAGGCAAAACTTTCCAGTTTGCTTCATCTAAGAAATTTAATAAATGTAATACATATTTATATTTATTTATAATAGCTTTTTAATAGAAAAATACTATACGTACTTAGGTTAGGTACTGAAAAATTTGTCAAACACGAAATCATATTAGTCGAAGCGAATGTCTACATATTTAGCTATGCTATTTTATTGTTTATCAAATTTAGTTTAACATAAGAAATTTATGAGCAAAAATCAAATCGAAAAATATGTTGCCTGAGCGTAGTTGTTATTTCAGCCACCGACCACCGTGCAGTGTTAAGTTGGGGAAAAGTAGGTGATTGCTCAGAATTTAATTAGTATTTGTTCTTCCGATGAATCCGTAGGCATGCCCCATTTCTAGAAAAACCGACCAAAGGTAGGCACTAACTCAATTTGATTGTCAATAGTAGGCCCGTTTCTTTGTAACCGACTTGCAAAAAAAAAGACTAGGTAGGATAACAAAATGCATGTAAAGCAACAAAATTAACTCGGAAAAGAATGCGAGTTGAGCCAATGCTGTAAAATGATATCCGACCTGAGATGTAATGTTGGGAAGTGTAAAAACTGCGCTATTGTGAATGGGGCCTAACAAAAATATATTGGAAATTTCAATTCAATGCCCAATTCATTTTAATTTGTTTAGTATTTTAAAATATATAACATTCCAACCAATAGTTGCTATTTCCCAGCACACCTAATCTCCGCTCTTTAATTGCACTAAACAAATATTATGTTTCATGAAAGTTGCTAGCAGGGTTGCTTTGGCAACTGAAGAAATTTGAATTCGCATTGGAGCATTCTTTTGCAAGCGGTATGTATATAATATCAAAATTTTTAATATCAGATGGGGACCTCCTTTCAATTCGATTAATTTTCAAGTTTTAATGTCACAATGGGAAATAAAACACAATAAGGGTAGGCCAAATTATCTCCAATCAAATGGTTTAGCGGAAAGGTCAATAAACATCATGCAAAGGATGCTTACTAAGTGAGTTTGGATTGCTTAGACTTAAAACAAATAAACTTTTGAAATATTCTCTTTTCACAACTCTTAATGCCAAGGAATTTGCGTACGAGGGTCGCTATTCCAGCTTCTAATTTATATCCGAAATTTATAGATAAGACGACAAGTGGCAATCGTTGAGAGATTTCTTGATTTGCGCCTAAGAAATGGTATTCCCCGTAAGCGTTTGTCCCGTGCTAAGCACACCTACGAATTAGCCCTGCATAGGGTAGTTTATGTTATCGAGGCGTATCTTCAAAACAAGGTCATCGCAATTTGTGCCCTCCTGGATATCGAGGGAATCTTTAACAACGTTCTGTCTGAGGCAATAGTCAGATCATTGGATTAACTTGTGGTCGATTTCAGCCTAATACGCTTCATCAACCACATGCTCTGCGATTACATCCTCGTGGCAGAAAGAAACAGCGTCTCTATTAAACAGAGGGTGAGTAGGAATACTCCACTGCTTGGATTTCCGTCACCTTTTCTGTGTTATCAACGATATTCTGGTAGAGTGGGAATATTGAGGTTGTTTGGCTGTTTGGTTATTGCCTATACATACGATGAGGCACTTATTGTTAGGGGAAAGTTTCTGGACATACTCATTGGAGTGCTGTTAACATTACGAAGATGGATATCGTCTTATTCACCAAATGGTATAGACTTTGTTAGGTACTTGGGGCTTCTTTTAGACAGTACGCTTTTCTGCTGGGCAATAATTGAGGAACAAGAGAAGAAATACTAGTTGCTGTGTATTGTTACCAAAGCGCCATTATTAAAAGATGGGATGTGTCGCACAAGGTAAATCATTGGCTTTATGAAGCCGTCATTTGGCCAATAATGTTGTATGTAGTCCTTGTCTGGTGGAACTGAAACTGGAGAATATATCGAAAGTCCCCACCTCAATAAGTGGAGCACTTTGGAGTACAACCACTCTTGCATTCAACGCTATGCTAAATGTGGTGCCTGTAGACATAACCAGAAAAATTCATGCAACTTCCCACTAAAGGAAGAGTGAAAACGGAGGTAGCATTTCGAGCAGGCTGCCGGTGCACTTCTTTACGGACGAGTTGAATCCGGTTGGAATGTTTCGCGGGTGTACTTTTTGTAAACAACTTCTGGTTTTTCAAAAATTTAGGCATACAGCAGCACTTAGTGTATATTTCAGGCAAAGGTTGCGGCGATTAAAGAGGCAGTCGATTGAATAATCACTAGGGCATCCAAGGCCTTTGGATATTTAATGGTCTGATCATACCTGACTTCGCTTTCGGTCGTCTCTGAATATTTCCTTATCAAATTGATTTGGGTATCAGGGTATGGCAAAATAGCACAGAGCATTGCATGGACCACCTGGCCGGTGGTGGACTCCATGCGCTAACAAAGCGACAACTCTCGATCCTCGGGTTTCGGCTTGCGTTTGGAAATTGAGCACTTTTTTCGAATGTGAACCGGCCTAAGGGAGTTTGCGATCCGGTCTAGTGATCGTCAAATTTATTAAGGAACAATAAGACTAGTTATTCAAATGCCCCACCAGTCGCAATGGAACGCCCCAAAAGCGGGATGACACATTCGAACAGCATAACATCTAGAACAACGCTTAAAATATTTGAAGTTAATTGAGAATAGAAAATTATGTCTGTTCTATAATGTTCTATAATTTTTGATGTTACTTTTCCCGGCCTGGATTTGAACCTGGGACCCACCGAATGAAGCGCGCACACGCTACACACTCAGCCGCATTAAATTTTTTTTTTAAATCCGCAGATTTAAGCTACACAGCTCCAAAATGCTTAACGTAATTATAAAATTTTGATTGAGACTTTTTTGCTAATTAAATTTTAATAAATGGACATACAAATTTGAAGCAAATGTATTGTAACTATTTCTTTTTTGTTTATTTTTGGAAAACGTAACATCTATTTTTGTTCTTTTGCAACTTTTGACCACTTGAACGAAATATTGACACAATTTGGCAAAACATTTTCTATTGAATTGAAGTCCGGGTTATTCTCTAGCCAAACTAGAGACGCTATGCCCAAATATCTCTTCGGTTTTGTAATCTAACATTAAGCAATAAATCGAAAAATAGGAATAAGTGGTTGATAAGATAAAAAGTGTATGAGAAAACTAACAGCTCGTGTCCGATAACATGGCGCTAAATCGTCCTATAAAAATTGGATATGGTTCCTTTTCTTTAAAGGAATCCAAGCTGGGTACCTCCCCACTGAGTACAATAGATTCGTATTTTTTGGCATTTACTATATCCTCAATTATTACTAGAGACTCCGGTTTGTATGCTCAGATGCAGCCAAGATATTGGGAGAATGACTTACAGTAGAAGCTGTGCAATTTTCCGCAAATTATACACTTGGTCTACGGCGAAGGGTGCGATAACTATCAGGGCATATGATGTTAAATTTAGATTTATCAGAAAATATGACAAGTTTCCGCTAAGATTTAGTTCATCTTACTTTACTGTTGGCCCGGTTAAACTACTGTTCTTTCATTTTTACGGTATTGAACGGTTTGCAGCGAAATATCCTTTGGTAGCGATCGCTGCAGCTCTGTTTCTATCTCGGCAGCATTTTTTAAATGATTTTAAAAGCTTGTTCTAGAAATAGCGCGGTCTAGAATGGGATTTGTGCAGCTTTTTCTATCTGATCCTTCTGTCCTCTGCAGTTGACCAGTTGCATGGTATTTTTTTTTTTTTAAACGTTGCACTGAACTTTTATTGCATTGTAATGCTGTTGCTATTTAACAAAGAAACGTTTTTCGTGAAAAAAATATAAAAATTACGCTCTTTTGTGCCATAGTCAACTATGTTAGGTATTGTTGTTCTTGACTATCCGAAACACGCGTACCCTATAAGCTAAACTTGCCAACTGAGCTTTGAATTACTAATAGAGTACAGCAAAATAGTCACACAAAAAAAAAAACTTTCAGCGCAATTGAACTCATTTTATTTGTATTCTTAGAATCCGCAGCTCATAAAATTCAAATTACTGCGAAAGACTTGATGCTGCATTTTTGTTGCGGTTTATTGTTGTTTGCAAATGACTCAATTTTTGGCGCCACCTAAAGAATATCGCTTTAGCCTTTGTCAAAAGTTTAATGAACAAAAACTCCAAGACTTTGTTTAAAACACATTTAGTAGTTTTTGAGCCAATTGATGAAAAATCTACCATTTTATGCATTAACTTTAAGGCCAACGCTAGGCTGTTGATTAAAAATTGTATTTTAAATAATTAAATAACTCGTAGCCTTTTCATTTTTTATGGTAATGAATATAAAGCGAAAATTTGGCAAAATGCTTGAAACGTTTGCTAAATTTAGTTTGATCCTTTAAAAAATAAAAACAACTCTCAATTGCCATCTCCAAAAAAAAAAAAATGCAATATCAATTCCATTTCAATAGCATGCCGAAAACAACTGTGTACGCCCTTAGCGCATTGTGCTTGACAAAGCCACAAAAATGTATTGCTAAATTGTTTCTAAATGGTATACCACAAACATGTGTTGCAAATAATTGACTCTTTTAAAATATATGTATTTTTTTTTTATACGAATATTATTATTAAATAGTAACTGAATATAACTAAAATCTTCTGGCAGTTATTATTATAACTAAATTACCTTTTATTGTAGTTTGAAATATTTGTTTCAAAGTAGAAGTTTTTTTTTTGACTCACACACACACATGCAGTAAAAAATTATGATGGCTCAAAACACACACACATGCACATCCACATCTATTGTGCAGCTATTAAAATGTTCACTACACAAAAAAAAAAAAGTTAATAAATAACCCAAACACAAAGTAAGTGCATGAAAGTGTCGGACTTTGGTTTTTTTTTTTTTAGTTTGAAAAACCAAAACATTTCAAAAATGCAACGCAAACTTCTGCATCGCTGGCAAACGCCAACAAACGAAATTGAAATTCAAATATATTTCTGCATTCGCAGGCGGAATTTTTGAATGCCTTACCATCAGTTATTTATATGAATGTAAATATAATCGATATAAAGCACAAGCGTGCTAAACTAGTAATGCAATAAAAAAAAATGCAAAAGCGTTAGAGAGACTGAGAGAGAAAGCAAACCGATTTTCTATATATAAAAAAAAACTATGCGAATCAAAAAAAAAAGAGAAAAAAAATTACGCATACGCCATGTAGTGCGGCGCTTGTTATAGTAAATATTGTGACTGCATAAAGTTAAAGGGCATAAATAATAAATTTTTATATATTCTATATGTACAGTTATATATATTAGTAGGTGCATGTGTGCACTATGCCTCTCACCTGCCTACGCTCATATGGATGTTATTCTCCTACATACAGCACACAGGTGGTTTTCACTTTTGCGCAAAGGGTAAATAAAGCATTGGAAAAAAATTGCATGTTTTTCGCTTCGCGGCACAAAAGAAGTCGGTAATAATGATTTATAGCCAGAGATTATTTTTAACAAATTTTTATCAGAAGTGCCAAACAATTTGTTGTTTAAAGAGCAATTGAGGCACTTTAGCCGTGATGGAAAGTTTTTTTTTTTTTTTTTTGTTTTTTTCTTTGTTTTGTATGCTTTTATTTTTTCACTGATAGTGTTTTTGTTTTTGTTTTTGTTTATTTGTCAATGTTGATGTTTTCTATTTCATATGGCATGCACATATTTGCATTTTTTATGAGGTTTACAATTTGCAGCATGCTAACAAAGCGTGAAAGTTGCAATTAATTATGAATAAAAATTTAGCATGCTCGTAAATATGGAGATTACATCAAATTGAGACAGAAATGTCGGAAATATTTGAAATGAGTTATTTATATTTACCACATCATTTTCTTGCATTTGTATTGAGATACGAAGATTTATCTAACGTCGCTAAGCTTATTTGACTTTTTTAAGACCTTTGCTTCTGTTACCGATGAACTACTGTGCACTAAACTAGTTAGCTTTTTTGAATTTTGTAAACCTTCAGATCCAAGTTGGTTCTGAATTATTTATTTACTTATTTATTTATTATTATTATTATTATTATTTATTAGAGTAAACTAACTTAAGTAAATACACACTAGCTACCAGGGCCTACGGTGCGATTAAATATTTACAATTCTTTCTTTTGTAACTATCTTAGCCTTATTTTTGCATACTTTCATTGTTTTTTTTTTATGTATTTATGTAGTACATATACATATACAAATGCTGTTCTTATATTCCGCACTTAACATATTGGTATTATATAATAATATATTTTTATTTGGTTTAAATTTTGCTGCTTAGATTAATATCGTTGATATATTTAATTACTTTTTTAACGCTTCCGATGTTAATTTCATTTAGTAGAGTTGACGGTACAGTGATACCAAAATTCATTGCTCGAAGCGCCGATATGTAGGTTTGGGCAATAGTCGAGGATGTGTTGGACAGTTAGTCGGTTTGAACAATACGGGCAGACAGGTGGAGTCTCACATTGAAGAATGTGGCTATGTGTAATCACTGTGTGGCCGAGCCTCAGTCGAGTAAAGTAGGTAATTTCTTTCCTTGACAATTCCGCTGGGTAAAGCGCTTTCGTACATTCACGATGAATGGTGGAGTAAAGATGCTGACAATGGGACCAGTCTGAAATTTTTTTGTTACGGAGGTGTCTATTTATCATCTTCTGTAAATCCTTGCTCGGCGATGCATTAAAAGTTAGGCATGGTGATGAGATGGCGTTCTTGGCCGCTTCGTCGGCAAACTCGTTGCCTGGGATGCCCTTATGCCCAGGAACCCAAAAGATTTGGAGTTTCTTTTTGTATTTTATAAGTCTGTCTCTAATTCGGTTGATAATAGAGTTATCGTGGTAGATATTTTTAATTGCTGAGACTGCAGACATACTATCTGTGCAAATAACGAAGTGCCCTTTGTTTTTAGATGCAAATTCCGCGGCTTGTAGTACCGCGACTGCTTCTGCTGTGTAAATAGAACAGTGCAATGGGAGCCAACCGGCTGTTTGAGTGTTCAACTTTGGTGCACTACACCGTACGTTGTACTGTGGTCAGTTTTTGATCCATCTGTAAATATGGGGGTCCAGTTGATCATCTGGCTACTGTTAAAGTGCTCAATGAATAGTTGTTTAAAGCATTCGTTACTGGTGTGTGCTTTAGGGTAGGTGTGTAAATGCTCAGTTAAAGAAGATTGTGGTAGCGACCAAGGCGCTTGCTTACAAATTTGATTTCCCATTGGTGGTATTTGAATCTCTAGTTTTTTGCAATAAGATATGCACCGACGAATAGTAGATTTGGTGGAGTAGTTACGTTTGTGGGATGCAGCGAGACGAAATATATGGAATAGCGTTTTATTTGTGGTATTAATAAACTTTGGGATCAGTCTCCAAGTAGCGAGATCGCGCCGTTCAACAATGGAGGGGAGACCTGCTTCAGCTAGCATACATTTAACTGGTGAAGTGGGGAAAGCGTTCAAACTGCGTCTAATCGCTGTATGGTTTATTTATTTAATTTCTAGTCAATACTTTGTTTTCTACAGACTCTTAGATAAAATGAAAAATTAATTTCACAATCAAATTACTTAATAATATCTTAAAGTTTTATTATGTTAAGGACAAGTCAATTGTGCAAGATTTTGAGAGCAAGTTTAAATTCTTTTAAGACTCTGAAAATGGGGATGTTGGAAGCAAAAAATGTTCTTACTCATTCATGATAAAAAATATCGTCAGTCCGACGGTTTCTGATAGGAATGTTAAAATTGATTCGTTCAAGTCAAATTGGGGAATCAATCGAGCACCTTACGACATCAAATATGAAAGTGAGGGGAAGAATAGTTCTCCTACTATTCAGTGATCTTAAGTTTATTAGACGGATCTTAAGGGGGAATCAGGTCAATTAAATGCAATGAATAGAGGGCAAACCGTACGAAACTTTTTTTTTTTGATTCGTTCAAGCCTTCGAATGTAAAAATCCAATATCTGAGAGCACTTTTTTATATTTCATGATTTTTAATAAAAGATTTAACAATAGTCTTAATATCCGATTGGAGCAACTTGGCATCTAACTAATTTTGAATAGTAGCAAAAATTTGTAAGTCAGAGAGCACAATTGCGACAGTTATAGAAATCAGACAAAAGCCACGCTCACTTTTCATATAACATTATTTTGCAACAAATCAAAATCTTCAATATTTTACTAAAACATGTCGCTAATTCCTTCAAATTTGGTATGAAGAGTTTAATTGGAGAGAAATATAATTAAAGAATCAACATTTTTGGCAAATAAATGTGGTACGTTAAAATCATACTTCCTTTGGTTTTCATTTGGATCAATAAACGTCGTTTAAAGTTTCAAAATGATGTTTTATTAACAAAGATATTGAGCAGCGCTTTTGGGCTTAAAATTTAATTTATACCTTGATCTAAAGAAAATATCTATATATCGAATATCCTAAATCAACGTCAAATAGCTGGGAAGATATGTTGAATAGTAGTAGCATATATATATATTGTATATCCTGATATATAGGATCTCTATACCGAATATTATACATATGCATCAAATAGTAGTGCAGTTACAAGGAATTTGGGTTTTTTATTGTATAGGGTGGCGCCGCTCAGTTTTCAAAATTTATATATACCTTACGTTCGGCTTGGCTAGTCAGTAGTTTTGGCATCTGTAAACGACTCACACTCATTTTATATATAAGTGTAAGATTAACGTATTTGATTGCATACAACAAGTAATGTGTATTTCAAACAGAAACTTGCGCTGGGTGTTTAAAGTTCGGTTCCTTACTTTTCTTTTTAATTAGTTTCCAAAAGAAGTTCACTTTAATTTTTATGCATTGGACATTAAATGAATTCTTCAAATTATTATGTAGTTGAATTAACATAATTCCGACATTTTAACCCATTTCATATATTATCTTATGTTCGTGCACTTGCAGGGTATACTTTCTTTTTAACTCGGTTTGAAAAACGCGCTAAAGTACTTGGCTCGGTTATAATGAATTTTTTCAATCAATAATCCATAACAAAGCCACATATCTAGGCTAAATGCCAGCAGTTGAAACTCCATATTATAATTAGCAAGTTGAATAAATCCTTCTAAAATTTTGTGAAAATTATAGGAAAAAACTTTTTTTCCAAAAAAAGTAATTATGACACTTTTTATAATAGAGATATTTTGCTACTGACCAGCAACCGCGCAGCAATCATTTAGTTAAAACAAACAAAAAAAACGACTAATGATAATAAATCACAATGCCCTCCATCAGTCGAACGAAAAGTTTACCGTAATAAAAACTTTTGAAATCGTCTTCAAATTGCCGGGTTGCAAAGTTCAAAAGTACAAGAAAATGCGTGCCTAGCCAATAAGTAGTCGTAATTAAATACAAATTTTTAACCCATTTCAAAAGCAATACAAAATTTAGCCATTTTCAGCAGCCGCCCCAATGGCCATGGGTAATGGCGCCGCCATCAACAACGCGGCGCATCGCCACAGGAAAAACCTTTTCAACTCAAATTGCTTTAATCAACATATCACAAAATGTGAGATGTGTTAAAAGGTTGTGTGTGTGTTTGTGTGTGAGTGTGTGTGTGTCCATGTGCTTGCATGAAGTACAAAATGTGAAACATAAGGAGGTAATAATGTACGGACATCATATCAGCTGTTTTCAATATGCCATTGAATCCTTTACACATTCTTTGCCTTCCCATTCAAAATGCTCTACTCTACTTTACTTTGCTTTCCTTTGCTTTACTTAACTCAACTCAACTCAACTCAAGTTAAGCAAAGTAATAGCTGTGGGCATTCCGGCCGTTAGTTGCCACAAATTTTATGTCGCCTTTTATGCTTGAGTATAGTGATTTGTTGTTGTTGTTGGTGTTGTTGTTGTTGTGTTTGTTAAAAAGTCACTTTAATCAGAAGCGTTGAAAAGCAAACTAACCACAGGATTACCCAAAAATGTGTCCTACTTTGCAACAAAACAGGAAGCAATTGAATGTGTGTGTGTGTATGTATGTATGCTCATCTCTTTATGGTTGTGTTGTGTTGTGTTGTGTTGTTGCAATGCGCACAGCTGCTGCTAGATAAACAAACACCAATAAGCTGCGGTGGGGCACACGCCTAAATGTAGGCTAAGTAAAGCGTCCCTATTAATGGTCGTCTACTTAGATAAAGAGCTTTTAACTACAAAAAGGTAAGAAAATCCATATGTATGTATATCTTATGTAAAAATGCTGGTGGTTCGGGGTGTCGTTGCAAATTACTAAAAAAAAATTATGAAATCGAAAAAATTGCATCTAAGAAATAATCATCTATTCGAGATCCTGTGATATGGTGTAATTAAATTTACCAAGAGAATGAAATGGTATTATGACTTTAGTTCTATTTTTGTAAATATAAGAAGTAGGGGAAGAAGCGATATAGATAGATAGATACCCAAGTAAACGAAAATGATCAGAACTACGAACTGATTCGATTATATCTTCGAACGCAAATTAGTCCCTCAGTTTTTGAGATATCTCACTGAAACTTGTTAGGCAGGCTTGGTAATAATAATTTTTCGGAACCGACCAGATGCAGTTTGTCGTCACCCCTGTCACTTATTGTGGATAGAAAGTGTCCACTGGAAATTATTAAGGTCGGGTTGCTATAACTTATAGCTCGCATATGACTGATTTTTTAGGCGTTAAAATTTTGAAATTGTGTAAGCTATTTACTTACAAAATCATATAAGCTCTACAGAGAAAATCTTCCAGAATAGGAATTGCGTTCCTTGGAATGTAGCTGGGCTAACTTGGGTTACATTCATTACTAGAAAATGTTCCTACTACATACAAAACAACAAACTGTGATTGATTAGTAATATATGTATGAATCACCGTAAAAACAATAACATATGTATAGCGTTTTCTTTTCTCAAAATAATGTTGCATATATTCGGCCCCATGCCAGGGCTGTCGAATTTTCGTATTATTTTCTCATCAGTTTTTTCGCGGTTGTTTGTTCTTTTCTCAAAATGTTGCACTGTGCCCCGACAAAAGTGCAACATTATCTACCCGCTACCAATCGTGAGAATCAGAGTTACGCTGCTGATTGCTGTGATTGTGCAAAATTTGATTGTTCTTACAATAGTTTTGTTCAAAAGTCTCAACTTTGACACTAAATGCAGGTTATTTGTCTAATTTTATTTCGGTCGATGAATTAAATTGATGATTCAAGTGAAATGTATAGGGTAGAAGTTTGTTTGTTCTTTCTTTATTTTTTTTCCTAATGTTGCAATAGAACAAAAAGGAACAAAAGAAAACGCTATTACATTCAATATAATCGGGGGTATCCACTCCCCATCCAAAAAAAAATCGGAACGAGTTTTCCACCAGAATAATAAAATGTGATATATTTTAAGATAATCACCAAACAACTTAGAAAATGGAACATATAAAACGCAACAACAGTCTGCTTAGCTTGTTATAGGTAGTTGGATGCCTCGTCCGCTTTCCGGACATCATGGGATCAAATCATGGCAAAGCAAAATTTAATTTATGTTAGAAAAATATTGAGATTTATCTTTGGTGCCACTGATCCGTGCGATATGCTAAGAGAAGCAATGGGAATGTTAATCCTATATATACAAATCATGCGTTCTGGTGTTTGTGGTTGCCACCTGTTTGAAAAGTCAAATTTAATTAAACTGCCAACAAGTTATATGAAATATTTAAATATCGATAATTTTTAAATACACATGTTCGTCTTGTCGAGAAGAAAGTGCAGACATATATTTTGGAAAGGGTTTCCAACTGTTTGGGAAATCGCAATTAATTGAATTATACTGAAATTATATAAAACATGAAAACAAGGGTGTGAAGTGGATCATCGCAATAATAAAAAAAGGTACATACATAGCTAGCTATTTTTTATGAAGGTTGCCTGGCTGGTTGCCATTTTTCAAAAGTCGTTTAATTTGTATTCATTTTTTTTTTTGGTAATATTACCTTAAATCTTAAAAAAAAACTTCGAAAATAAATACCCCATCGAAGCGAACAAACAGACATTTAAATTTCACTTGCAACATTATGTAGGTGAATACGAATTTGCAATATACAGCTGAACTGCAAGCGATAGAGCTAAATAGACTTGTAATCGCTATGTAAACAAGCCACAGCTTTAAGTACTACCTGCGCGCATGTTACTTACACTGACTAGAGATGCTTTTAAGCGCCTAACAATAGACTAACGAAATATAAATGAACAAAATGCTCGTACGATAGTCAAACCAGAAGCAACGCCAAGCCAACAAACAAGAAATTCGGCCGCCGCCGCAACATCATAAAGTTGTTGGTGTTGACGGCATAGTTGAGGTGTATTTCGAACAGCTGCTACATTATTGTACTTAGAGATATAGCATCGATGTGTTGTGTTGTTGTTATTGTCATTGCTTTTTACCAAATCACCGTGTTAGCTGCACTCAAACTATGTCTCTTCATAATCTACATATTTATGTGCATACAGACTTCTTTTGTTTGTGTAATTTTGGGGGGTGTTTGTGCTAGTCAAGTGTTTGTTGTAATTCTTCAACATTGCCAACATTAATTCACAACAAAAGCAGTGCTTATAATAAACTTTGCTTTATACTTTCACTCAATGTTTCCTTCGTGTTGTTGATTTTATTGTCGGCGTTGTTGGTGTATTTTTTTTTTGTTTTTTTTTTTTTTTGTTGTTACACTAGCAGCTACCTTTCACTATGCCATGCGATTTTATTGCTATTCATAGCCCAGTCACGTTCACTTTGTCTCCATTCTAAGTCGTCGTTGGCGGACAGTGGCATTGTCTGTTTGGTCATTGCCGTTGCTTTTTGCTTAGCCATTAACGTCCTTTGGCGCAGAGATTTCGTGCCAATTTCTACTTAGCTAGTTTTTTGCATTCACCTACATCTATGTACATTGATTAAGACCGGCGCTCCCGATTATAAATGGAGGCATACATATTTGGTACTTGCATACCATGCAATTAATTCGCTGGCTGCGACGGTTTATGGTCCTTCTATTGCTCTTGTCTTTCCTGCTTGTTGCCTACATTGAGGCGCTTAGCCATAGCAGCATACTGCCATATCAATATATATGAAATATAAGCACTGAACGATGGCGGGGCTGCTTACCAAAGGATCTGTACTTTTTCGTTGTATGCGGAGAAGATTAACGAAAATTAGTGCTTAACATTTTTTGAACAACGACAGTATTAACCAATTTAACACAAACAGCACAACCAGGAATGATAGGTAGGTATAAAAAATATCATACGCTACACAAGTAAACAAGCTAGTGGCTGCGAAACAGAGTCGTTTTCTCTTCAAGCAACCTTTGACTTCCCGCCAACTTCGAGTACTTGCCTTAACCCGTATTTGCCAAGCGCCTCATTTTTAAAACACTTAGTAATTATGAATTATTTAAAAAAAAGGATAGTTTACGTAAAAGTCTTAATTTTGTGTTATTTTAGTATATGGTAATACTTGCGTGTGCTTTGTTTTCAAAATAACGTTAGTTTTAGCTGTCAAACGATTAAAAGCTGTGTGCAATTTTTTGCCAAACACCATGTCACAGAAACAATAAGTAAGTGTTTGGAATTAATTATTTCAGAATACATTTATTTTACATTCGACAAATGATTTGTCAATATAAGATGTGAAAAAAATAAAATATTATTTTTTATAATTTCGTTGTAGAGTTTTATAGCAGATTTTCTGTGCCGCCCCATTTTTGGAGCGCTAAGTACGGCAGTACACATGGCATGGCTTTGCAACAACTTTATGTTACAATTTTTTTTTTAATTTTTGGAAAAAAAATAACATATACCTACCTTCAATCTTTAGTCTCTATATATAACGTTTAACGCTAATATGGTATGAGAAAATACTTGTTTTAGATTGGCTGTGTGGCCACATATTGTACATATTGGACAATGATGAAAATATTTTGGATGCGGCTGTGTATATCTAAGTGATGAGCATAGCGACGAAGATGATGCTAACGGGGGGTAACTTGAGGTAATCAGCTGCGTGGAGAAGGGTAGTTTTACAGCCAAAAAATGCCATTACCAAGAAGGGAATGGTAGAAAAAGGACCTTCTAGGATATGTTAGGTAGGAATGGAGCACACCTGATTTTTTGAATATAGCTATAGCATATGAGCAAAAGTTCGAATTATTTTACGTTGGCGAAGTGGTTGATTTGTTATTATATAACTCAAAATCGAAGGAAACGAAGAAGTTGAAGTAACGAAAGAAGAAATTCGCCTCGTACCTGCCATCTCTTTATTGAGCGGGCATTGCGCTTACGGAAGTGAGGGAATATTCTGGGACACTAGTGCTGATACATATCATACTGGTGTAGCTAATTCAATACCTAGAGTACCATTAGAGCAAATCTTGAGGTATATGCATGTCAACGATAATACTTCGCTAGTTTCACAAGACAAACTTACAAAGATTCGACCATTTTGCAAAAACATAAAACACTAAACGAAAAGTGGATGAGATATTCCCCGAATTATATAGAGATCGGTATTAATGAATCTATGATACCTCACTATGGCTACCACAGTACCAAACAACACATTGATGGCAAACCCATTCGCTTTGGTTATAAGGTATGGTGCATGGCAACTCGATTGAGTTATCTGATTCAAGCCGAAACGTATGACGATGCCGCCATAGGTAATACCAGCTCCGACCTAGGAGTTGGTGGATCTGTTGTAATGAATCTGATTTCCAAAATGACAGATGGATTCAAAATCCACGTTTACATGAAAATCTTTTTTATGTCGCTCCATTTGTTAACGGCTCTGTAGCAATCTGGGCGGGCACCAAGGTATAGAGGATCACTCGAGCAAATTATGTTGAAAAAGAACACTGAAGTGCCTCCAAACCATGAAATCATGTTGAAAAATCGGGTATAACGCTAGTTCGATACGGTGATAACAAAGTTGTTACTGTGGTCTCGTTTTGCGAAGGAATAGCTCCCATGCGATCAGAACAGCAATGGTCAAGTAGTCAAAAAAAAAAAAAAAATAGGATCTATAATTATAATAGATATCATAGATCAAAATGTAGGATGTTATAGAATCAGTATCAACCGCATGAAGTGGTACTGGAAATTATTGATGTGGCCTTTGAATGTATTGCTTGCCAACTTTACAAACTTTCCACAGATGGTAAAGCCAAACGTCCTTTAGATTATTTGGCATTCATTCGTGTAATAACTACCACTTACCTATTTTTGGAATTTAACTGCGTTAACTTCACTTTCCTATTTGGTATAAGTTCAAGACTCTTTGTCTAGGAAAATATTGAAGCCAACCTGAATTGAGCCGCCCATTGAAGCCTACTACTAAGAGATACAGAGTTCCTAATGTGATCTTTATTAATAAAATAATGTTTATATAGTATGTATACATTTTTACTGTTTGCTAACATAGTCAGCGCCCCATTTCGGGGTGGTATTGAAAAAACTTTGCAGTACACTCATATTGATTAAATGGATCAAAAATTTAATTTTTAAAAAGTTGGAATCATACGGGTTAAGACGAAATAAACTGCAGCAGAATAGTGAGCGCCTTTTACTGAGGCAAGAGTCGGGGAAAAAGTTGGAAAGCTAGAAAAGAAAGCGAAAGTTATATGCAAGTGGAAATGGCAAAAAAACAGCGTGTTAATGGTTACAAATGACAGCTGTCTGCGCGCGCGTCTGCTTTCTGCCGCATTCTCTCTGTCGCCACAACTGCCTGTGTACTCCGAAATTGCTATGCTCCTCCTACTGCTATTGCTATCCGACTCACTGTCGACCTGTCTATCGGAGTTGGCCTACAGTCCGGCCTGCCTGTTGGCGCTTGACTGTTGCTTCCTTCCTGAACGATTTTTGGTTTTCTGTGTTTTTTTTTTTTTTTGGCGTACAACGAACTGTCAGCGATTTACAACAACCCGCAGTAATATATTCCGACTGTTTACTAGCAGTAGCTTTCACTTTCAGCGCAATGCCAACTTTTACCAACTATTCCTGGTATTTCTAGCTACCCACCGTTTTACACCGCACTCTCCACCACACTTTGACTTTGACTATGGCTTTGGCTATGAGTGGCTTTGACATCCGTTTCGGGGGTTTTTTTTTTGCCTATTTTACGCCAGTTCTTGCAGTGCCACCGGTTCTAGCACGGCTCTCAACTTCACCTCCACATCGTCGG
The DNA here is from genome assembly GCA_951828415.1 of Anomoia purmunda. Taxonomy (NCBI): domain Eukaryota; kingdom Metazoa; phylum Arthropoda; class Insecta; order Diptera; family Tephritidae; genus Anomoia; species Anomoia purmunda. The sequence goes on from OX639993.1 coordinate 26,603,838, forward strand.
CATTTTGCATTCACTTGCGCCTTCATTGGCTAGGCAAATATTGTAAATGGAAGGCAATTTAAAGTTGTTGACGATGGGTCAACCTTGTTTGCATAATTTCGTTATTATCTTTGGTCAGAAAGACATAGAACGAAAGAAAAAAAAAACGAAAAACAAAAATGGCTAAATCGAAAAATAAACGAAAGCTGCGCTAACGATAGAAACGCTATGGCTATGGCAGTTGTCAAGGCAAACAAGCAGCTGTAAATATATTTATAGCTCAAGGGAGCGAGCAGCAGCCGTTGTCATCAAAGTCACATTGCAAAGCCGTTATGCGTTCACTTAAGTAGTGTAATTGTTGTCTCCATCTGTTCACCATAACTTTAAGAATTTTACCTTTCTTTGCCCGCCATTACAAACGGCAAATTACAAAGGCACAAATAATTGGCTGCACACCGGGAAATTGGTATTTGAACAAAGGTTGACAACCGGCCGACAGGCAGTTCGAGTATATTTTTTAAGTAATTCCAATTTATTTTCAAATTAGAAATTATTTTACGATTTATTAAATATGGCCCCATGGGCGGGGTGGAGGTTCTACTTAAATAAGTAAGAGTATTATCCTTGATCCCTTAAAAAATGTGTGTGTGGCGATGAGGTGAGCTGAATTCTAATTACCTTTTATTAGCTTATACTTTAAATAAGTGTAAAGTGATTTTATAATATTATCACGTAATTTTTTCCATAGTTAGAACTTTGGGTAACACTTTTTCTGATTTTGCGTTGTGTGTAAATAGAACCCTCTGAAACCCTAAAAAAAATATTGATTGAATTAGTATTATTAACATTTTCGTAATGCTTAGGACAAAAAGCGGATTCAGGACGTCGGGATAACACCTGCTGATAAGTTGACATTTCTTCTAAAGCATTTAAGAATCTCCCTGCGACAGCAGACAATTTTTGACTACGCATGACGATTTGCTGATTTCAATGGTTAAAGTGACGATTTCAGAAATCGCTCAAATAAGAGGTTTACATCAATAAGAGGTTGGCATTTGAAATATATAAGTAGAAATAATAACGACTGTAGATTTTAAATATTTTTCTGCACTCAAAGTACTTATGTATGTATCTAAAAATATCATTCAATATGCGTATGAAGAAAAATAATAGAAATATAAATATAATATATTCTCCAGTGGTGTACGTAAAAATTTGTGAAAAAATACATTAATGTGAAGTATTTTAACCCTTTCGATCCGAACGGGACATATGCGTCCCGGTACATATTCAAAGATACCTAGCGTTGAAAATATGCTGTCGAAATGAGTCAAATTACTCCCATTTCGTAGGCTTTACAATTCTTAACGGTATTTATTTCCGCTCGTGTGGTTTTAAGAAGAAAACAGTGAATTTTGTGAATTACTGTTATTTTACAAGTTTCAAATCGACTGAAAGTTTTGTAATCGGTTGTGCTATTGTTCTCGTTATCTCCTGGAGTCGGTAAGTACCAATTGTTAGATGTATTTTTTTTAAATTTTTGGTATATTTATATTGCCGGGACATATGTGTCCCATCAGTATTCTTGTTGGGCTAAAAGTGTCCCAGTCAGAATTTGCCTTACTCATTTCTTGGCAACATTTTACAATATTTTTATATTATTATTATTTATAAATTCACTTTATAATTTTTGTATAGACTCACAATGCCGAAGCTACTTGATCGTGATGCAATTACTGATATTTTAGAGTCTTCTGATGAGGATAAAAACTTTTCGAGCGGTAGTAGTGATAACTACGAGCCTACAGATAGTGACGTATCTTCTGATAAAAGCTCTATGGAAGAGGCCAATAATGATCGTCAAGAGGAGGATACAGAGGATAACTTCGAAGAAATAAACCCTGCAGCCAGTTTTCAAAATACCTCAACTATATGGTCTGCACCCAATGCGGCTTTTATTCCAAGAAAAACTGTGAGTAGCCATCGAATTCCAGATATAGACCAACGCTTTGAAAGGACTGAAAATCCTTACGGTATATTCATGAAAGTTTTTCCGGAAAAGCTTTTTATGCGCATTACTCAATGCACCAACGAACGCATTGAAATTTTACGCAAATCTAAACCGTCGCACAAAAATACAAAGCTAACAGATGTTGGAGAAATAAAGATTGTTATTGGCTGTATGATCATTATGTCATATAATCGTCTGGCATCTATTAGACACTATTGGTCAGCACATCATGCAATGGGGAATGATACAATAAAATCAGCTATTTCACGGGATAGATTTCAGCTATTGTCATCAAAAATGTACTTTGCCTCACCTGAAAAGCCAGAGGGAGCATCTAAACTGTACTACGTTGAAGACATGATGGACTATTTGAAGTCTCGATTTTTAAGCTCAAGAAAGGAAAGTGCATACCAAAATATTGATGAAAGCATGACGAAGTTTAAAGGCCGCTCTTCCATGAAACAATATTTGCCGTTAAAGCCAACTAAGCGCGGTATTAAAATGTGGCTTAGGTGTGATGCTCTTACCGGCTATACCTATGACTTTAACATCTACTGCGGTAAAGAAGAAGGAGTTGTCGAAGGAGCTCTTGGCGAACGCGTGGTTAATAAATTAGCTGCTACAATACGCGAAACTGATGTCACATGATGTGATATGCTTCGATCGGTTCTTCACTAGCATCAATCTTCTTGAGACTTTGGATTATGCCGCGTTAGGAACTGTTATGCCAAACCGTAAGAAATTACCAATAGTCAACCTGAAGCTGACCAAAGGCCAATCCGTTTTCCGAGAACGCAACATAGGCTTGATGTATGCCAAATGGCATGATACCAAGGAAGTAATCGTTGTAAGCAATTGGCATTCATCTGAAATGTCGACTTTAGAAAAAAAGTCAAAAAGCTAATATAGACTGCCCCGACATGATAAGCTTTTACAGAAAGATAATGGGAGGTGTAGATCGAGCTGGTCAAATCGCAGGACAACACGAGTTGGAGCGGAAGTCTGCTAAATGGTGGAAAAAAGTTTTTTATCGACTACTTACGATGTCAGTTGGAAATTCTTGGGTAATCAGTTCTCAACTGGCACGAAGACAAACTCCGCTTATTGACTTCATGATCGTTTTGGCCGAAAAAATGATTGCAGAAGGAAAAAGAAGAGCAACTTTTCGTCGCAGTGGGTTATCTGGGAGAAAAAGAAAAATAGTCGCAGGGCACCTTCCTTTACAAATTCCCAACCGAAGATGTGGTGCTAGTTGCACAGAACAAAAAAAAAAGAGACGAACGAAAACAATATGCGAAGAATGCCAGATGCCTCTCTGCAAGGATTGTTCTGCACCATATCACAAATAAATACTGGATTTCTAACATTTTCTTTTGTTAAAACATTTTTTTTTTTATTTTATAATCTTATTTGAAGTATGTATTTCTCTTGTGTTTATCGAAAATGTTCATTGGATTACAAATAAAAATATATTTCATATTAAAACAGGATGTAATAATATGTTTGGTTTGGGAGCATAACGTACTGATCGGGATAAATATGTCCCATCCAAAAATCCTGACGGGACATATTTGTCCCAGCCCCTCCCCCCGCCCCTAACTGTCTAAATTTATTTTTTTATGGATAAAACGTTTTTACTACTTCTATTCTTACGATTAATCATGCAAACTAGTTTATAAATACCTTCAGGGCTTTTCGGATCGAAAGGGTTGAAGTTTTAAAATTAATGTACCCCTATTCATTTTGCTTACCATATCGATTTGAAATAAAAATCAAATTGCCTTTTCAAAGCATTCCGACCAAGTTTTTTTATGTAATTAGCATTACTTTAAAATAGAACAAATATATCTATAATAGATGCTCAATTATTTTCAAGAAAAAACAAAAGGTATATCGTTTTGTAGCAAATATGAATCTAACAAACTACATATAACCCAATCAATCATCTGGTTTGAAATAAAATATACATATATTTACAAAAAAAAATAATATAACATTTTATGGAAATGGCAATTTGCGTATGAAATTTATGATTTTTGAAATTACTTCGAACGATTAGATATTTTTGAAGTAAAACTTCTTTAGCGTCATGAGAGTGATTTTTACATCGCCTAACGCAAGTCGTGTCGATATCGCGTCACGAAATCTACACATGACGTTTATATGAGAAAAAACAAATTGTCAACATGTATGTGTGTATGTACATTTATCTATGTACTAATTACTACCACTATTTTTACTAACTTCTATCACTATTTTTTACTAATGCTACACATAAAAACTGCCACAATTGTATGTATTGTAATTCATGCTATTATTTTTACAAGTGCTACCACTTTTTACTACCAGTTTTTTTTACTAATTTCAACTAATGCTACTACTTATTAGTTACTGCTACTATTTTTACAAGTGTCACTACTAAGTTTTACTTCTCACTCGCGCACCTAGGGGTACACGTGTTTTTTTCTGGAACCAAACAAAATAGAAAACAATTTCAGCATTACAAAAACTGAATCAGCTACACTGAGATGTGTGATTTAAAAAATGTTTTACTGTAGGTTTCGATCCTTACATGAAAAAAAAAGTGAAACTTCATGGATCTCGATGGGCACTTGAAATAAAAATACTCACCCTAGCCAGCAAATTTTATGAGATAGAAATATTTAACCGATAACAGAAGCCACTATTCCTTATACTGGAACTTTTAAGGGTGTTAGAATAATGAAAAAAGATAGTTGATGTTTTCGCCTCCATTTATAAAAAATCTATTCATTCACTTCCATACTTTCATGTTCAAGAAAAGATACAATTGGTTTGTGGTATGAAAAATATGCAATGAAAACTCGTGATTGTAAATTATTTAAATATTTTGAGAAAATTGCATCTATTGTCGTGCCTGATCTGGTTGTTGAGTCTTTGGGATTATTATTCATTTTTAAATTAAATTTACTTTCTAAAAATTGTACAAGTGGTTGAGCGTCTTCCAAGGCAAAATTGACATTAAAATTACTGCTTAAAATCATTGGGATAGTGTGCAAATCTTCTCCTAATTCTGCTGCACCACTGGGAGTATAGGCCAATAATGCTCTATGTATGAATTTTATTATATCGTTAATTCTCTGATTCAGAGTGATGTAGAGAATAATCATTGCCACACTCTGTCCGCTTTGCTACCCCTCTCTCGTTTTTTCCTACTCCGAATCTGTCGCGTTTTCGTTTCTCTCCCATGTTTCCTTCCGTCCGACTGCCTCACCACGCGCGCCATCCCCTCCCTTTTCCTGTCGCTTTTCCTTTCATTCGATATTGGAAATACAGCCCAACAAGCGCAAAGAAGTTTAACTTCAAAAACCTTCATCTTACACAAGAAAAAAGTCATATAATCTTAGGTAGAATAAGGCGCTAAATTGCACTGAGCTTCTTAATACTAATAACCCAAAAGTTAGCCACATAGCCTAAGATAACTCTTCGGTACTCTTCAACACGAGTTTTCGAATATATTCGGTGATAATTTAATGTAGGTTTTAAAAAGGAAGCAGGCTTCAATTCGGACTGTATTTGAAAAAGTAAATCAAGGTTAAGTGAAGCCAAGCTGAGTACAATCAGTTATGTTATTTATTTTGTTGTGATCGCGAGAATATTAGCTATATGCATTAACAAATTCGTTTATTAACAAAATATGGTTAATACTTTAACAAAAACCATGAAAGTGGAAAATCCAAATTTCCTAGAAAATTTATAAAAAATTAAATAAATTTAATGAAGCGATCACTAGAGTAAAAGAAGAATTTAGTTTTGGGAGCAGTTACATCTCTTTAGGTAGAGTATAAATTAAGTTATTTGAACTTAGTAGGATACGAATGAAATCCAGAGTAAAAGAATCGATAATAATATATCGTACTCAACATTATGTTTACAATGGCAGTTAAATACATAAAGCAGATATGAAGAAAATCCGATTTTGACTGTTTTTAAGACACGTTAAGAACTAAAATTGTTATGACTATTAGCTCCTCCCAAAATACGCTCTCAAACTATGGGGAGTAATTGCAAACTTTTGGGTTTCCATATGGAGACCGACTCGGTCTAGTACATCAGCACATTTTGCGTCCGGTCCATGACAATATAGCGACCAAAGTGTAGTATTATATTAAAAGTAAATTTAGTTTGTACCACATTCTTAGCTATTGAGCAGTACAATAACAGGGTACGCGAAACGCAGGCTTCCTTACGATTTTTCATCAACTCTAAGGAAAGGCTTAACTGCCCAAAAAAGGGCACCGGTTAGGAGAAAACAATTGTATAAATCTTGATCGAATTTGCGGGTCCAATGAGCCGCATGTAATGAGATTTCCGCACATCCGAACAAGTTTACATTTTCTGCGAACCTAAGGACTCCAGAGTAAAGAGTTTGAAGAAAGTCTGATGAACTTCTAATGTGCTCTAAGTTAATCCTATTGATTTCAATCATTGATTTGATTTTTTGGGCACCGTATTGGATCTGCAATTTTAAATTTTGATATTTTGATGCCATATTCGTAATCAGCAACGCCAACCCTCCAGAGTAAGAAATTTTAATCCGCCATATCTACGTGCATAGACTTCTTGATTTTGATAACGCTTGTCGCGAAAACTTTATTTCGGTTGTAAGTTCCCTTCTAACTGTCCAGATCATACACGAACTATGCGCCGAAAATGCAAGGAAAAATTTAGCATGCAAGAAATGGCTGGATGTTTCGTAGTATTTGTAACGCAAAGTCTTATATCTAAACAATCATTGTCATTGGGAGATTTACTTTATAGAGCACAGCTCTAGATCATTTTCTTAGCAGATTTGAAGGAACGAGCAAACGGTGTAAGGCGCTATGAGTTATAGTGATCTGATCTTCTTTTTTTCAGTAGACCTTTTATAAAGAAAAAATTGTATCTCATAAACGAAGAGTTTTGGTTAACAGCCAACAGCCGCTGGGCCAAAATAAATTTTGAAGTGTCTTCTTTCTGATGTAAAAAAAAAAAATAAAAAAATAAATAAATTTAAAACAAAAATATTTGCATATGACTTCACATTTTAATGCACAACTTGTTACAAACGTTTTGTTAGTTTAATTATTAAAATCGGTAATTTTTCAGAGAAGTTATGTGCATTAAAGGAAACAAAAATTTGAAAGGCGGAAAAATACGATTCCCATTGCAAAATTGAAACCGCCGAAAAATATCGGATACTTTTTTTTCGGTCAAAAGAAAATTTGTGTTTCCAACCATTTTGATCAAGAAACGACATGTTCGAGTTTCATGGAAAAAGAAAAACCTGACCCGACAGGGGAAAATAAATCACAAAATTTCACGGTCTTACGCAAAGTCCCATTGCATTGATATTAGCATTACATATATATATATATTTACTTATTAATCTTGCTCCCACGTCTCTCTTATTAACATTCTTTAATATTACATTCATACAGATCGTAAATTCCTAAATGCTAGCTTTTGTTTAACTTTAGTACAAATTATATTGTTATAACCTAATGACAAGTATTGATAACTTGATCCTTCAGTTTAAGCTCTATGTATAGCACATGAATCATTGAAAATTTAATCGTTGGTTTCTAAATTCCAATGGACGTTTTCTCAAATCGAATTTACGCTTTCTAAAATCTTATTAACCATTCTAAAACCCAATTTATGATTTTTAACATAGAATTGGCTATTCTAAAATCTAATTGATGCTTCCTAAAATCCAACTGGAAATGGTGTAATATATAATAAAGATACATCTGAATACCAAATTTAGGTCAGACTGAAACTGAAGACCGATTGTCTTTTAAACAGACAGACTTACTCACAGACAGATGGGTATTGCTAAATTGAATGTTCTTATAATTAAGAACGTCCAACCAAAGTTATTATACCATTTTTTCCATCCTCAATGGTATAGAAATTTTGATTCCCATATAGTACATTAATCGCATAGCTTTACTTTCTATGCTAACTTTTGAAATGCAGTAGCGCCTTCTATGAGTATTGAAATACTCAACTTCATTGCTATAGTTTTTTTTTCCTAATAAAGAATGTGCCCTTAGTGAGCATAGTGAGTTAAAATTAAGCCAAAGCAATTTGACAAGCAACACCTAACTTTTGCGCTCAAAACATTTGCGACATCAAAACTTTTCGCTAAACAAATAAGTCAATATTGACTTTTGTTAATTTAACGAACTTTCCACCTCCAATATGCGCTTTCACTGCCCCGAAAGTGTGCAAATAGATTTTATCGTCACTTTATTGTCAACAAAAAAAAAAAAAAAAAACCACAAAACTAATATTCTTAAGAATCATTAACGGCCCTAATTACTCGCTGGTACATATTTACACTGTCACTGAAATGAATTCGGTGTTAAATTGGGGCTCAAAAAACGGAAAGTGCTTAGGCAATTTTAATTCGCACTTCCACAAAATCGACCACCACCCCACAAACGAGAAAGTGCAAAGATAAATAGCAGCGGGAAAAAAACTTATTTGCACCAGCCGCACAAGCAGCAAAGCCAACAGCAGCTTCCTGTTCTACTAATAAATCTAAAAGAGGGGCAACGCGCGTTTATTTATTTAGATTTTTTGTTTTTGTTAGATTATGCTCGTAAAATACTTTTAATGTTCTTTTCGGCTACATTTTTTTGTGGTAATCTTTTGGATATTGTGCGCTTGGGTTGGTTTTTTGCTTTTAGATTATATTTATATATTTTGTTTGTGATTGTTTGAAATTGCGTGTATATTTCCCTGCCAGCCAAGGCCAATCAGTTTCCACGAAAATTAAAAAGATTTCAAATACATTCACAACTTTTTATATATCGTATTCACACACTTACAAATTTCTTTTTCTCACTGTCAAGCAATGTTTTTCAGTTAGAGGTCGTAATCTAATAAGACATAAGCATATTTTTTTTTAATTTTATTTCTTTGAGTATAGTTAAAGGTATGTATTGAAATTACTATAACTATAACAGGCTTGCGGCAACTATCATTACATCGTTTGCAGATAATTTTTGATGACTAGTGTTATTAAAAGTTAAGAAAGGTAAGGGCTCTCGAAAATATCTAAATGGAAGTAGAGAAAATGTTATCAAATTTTGCAATGTTTTTTTTAATAATATTGGCTACTAAAGACTGAATCAATAAAATTTAAAAAAATTCTAAATATAAGGCTAAAAATAGTACAATGAAAGGTAATTTTATTTATTTCAATTTGATTATAAAATTAAGGATTAGCATCTACTTAGGCGCATACCAAAAAATGCGGATGAGTTCGGCCAAATATTGAGCTATATCGTGTAAGCGACGTGAGTGATTTAAAGAAAAAAAGTTACGTGATCCGCGATCATGCGTGATTGTTATGCGTACTTGATTTTTGTGTTAATCACGCGGTTTTCATCTGTAGATAGCTCTGTAAATGACTCAGAAATTCAAGTGTAATTTTTATGCCCATTTATTTATCAGTAGTTCAGGAATTAACGCAAATTTGATGAAAAAATTGCCTGTTTTTTTATCCCTTTTCAAAAACTGTTCAGAGACTTTAAGTTCGGAACTTAACCGAACAATATTGGAGTATGTACATATGTCTGATCCGAATGTAATAACGGATTTAAAAGCAACTACCGTTGCAGCTTTGAATAAAAAGTTCCAGCTAGTTTCAATACATTTGGTTCGTTTTCTAATAAACGCAGAGTTTTGAAATTTCGGGCGCTGGCACTCCTTCCACAGCAAAAAACAAAAAAACAGACCCTAACTCATATTTTCATGAAATTAAAGACGCCATAGATTAATTTTCAGAATCGTTTACAGAAACCAATAATGAGCATATACAGCTTTATTTGAAATCAAAAACCAAATGTGACAATGTTTTAAAATTTTGGAGAAAAGCCACAGAAGAAGTCCTTCGAAATAAATTGAAAACATTCCGTGCAGCTCTGGAACAACTCAAAGGATTTTTTTTTGTTTCAGGCCAAATTCATAGATGACTACGCGATAACAAAATGTTATATTGAAATCAAAAATTGGAACTACTTTTATTTTAAAATTATGAATAGAAAAGCTTTTTTTATAATTTATAGAGCTTGTGGCCAGGCTTGTATTAGGAATAATATGAGAAAACAACAATTTTTCAAAGTGGTAGAAGTGATAGCTGCTATTTCGGAGATCACCACATCTCCTCATCAGACTTATTTTCTTTCGAGACTTTACCTGGCTTTGAACCATGGTACACGGGATTGCTAGGCGAGCACGCAACCACTCAGCCACGCATACCGCTATTAAGTGTGACTACACCACTCTGTGCTTTTGTTTGTATAAATTTGCGCACGTCTGTAATATAATTTCCTGGTTACTATAATAACTTACTTTTAGAAATGCATAACGTAATCAAACGTTACTGACATTAAAAAGTCTCATTTCCATGATTAAGTTTTCTTAATGATTTCCTTTGATTCCTATGCTTTATATTTCCTTTAACTTAGTAAGCTAATTTGATTTACTTTTTGAGTAGATGGTAACCCTATCTAAGGTATTTTCAAGATATAGCTTTCTTAAAATTCCTTCCCGTATAAGGCTCATCTATACATATTATAAAACAAAGTCTAAAATTTTGGAAAGAGCTAATCTCGGGCACTACTGAACGGATTGGGATGCAACTTTTTTTAAATTAATGCTTGCAGTTAGCACTACAATGATAGCTACTTAAATTAAATTAGCCTATTCATTTCTGAAATATTTAAGTGTAAAGTTTTAAAAAATATTACACTAAGTAGAGCATTGCTAAAACCGAATGTAAAATCAGTGTCGTAGCGGGAAGATGTGTAGTTCTGTGGGTAGTAAATCAACTGCTCTTCGTTACTACTTCGTTCGGCTATGCGCAGAGAGCTGTTGACTTCGTTGATAAACCGATGCAAGACGAAATGATAACTTCGATCCACACTGTTAGATATGTTTGTTTTTCAGATGCTTTGTCATCATACAAGAAACTAGAAACTACAGCTGAATTTTTAAAAGCTTTTTAGTGTTTTGCCTACAGTGTTGCGCATTTTCTTCCATACAAAAATTAGTTTTGTTTATGTGTGTATGAATATACATCAGCAGTGCAGAGGCAGCGCTGCTGGCTGCGCACATATTCAAACTGAATGAGTTTATTCATACGTTTGCTCATTTGAGTTTTCTACTTTAATACCTAGAATTCCGATGATACCTACAGATTTGCCATTTAGATTTAAAAGACTTTAGTTTCCGGTAAAGGTTTGTTTTGGAATGACCATAAACAAGGCACAGGGGCAAATATTTAATGTAACCGGAGTGGATTTGAGTAAGCCATGTTTTTCACACAGACAGCTGTACGTAGTCCTATCACGTGTTACATCGAAAAGAAACCTTTTTGTCCTTGCAGAGGGAGGTACGCATAATATTGTATACAAAGAAATTTTTTGATGTTTGTCCAATAAAAAGTTTTAATTGCAATTGTATGCAACATAAAATTGTTATTTTTATGAGTTTGTATATTTAGGAATTAAGGTAAATGCAAAATCAAACTATTTCAGAACCAAAGTCACTAATAGTAAATAATTTCTTATGCATATACATAGCCAGAAAGTGCGTGGCGAAGCCACGCGCAACCGTTGCCAGCTAGTATTTCAATATTTGTTTTAACTTATTATAATTTTCATTGATTTCTTAAACCCTCTCCGAAAAGATGTTTGGAATTTAATATAATTAAATTGACATTTAAACAGATGGCAACCTTGTTTTAAACTTTCGAATAATACCCCTTTTACCATATTTGACTTCGTTCTTTTGTTTAAATGAATTTAACATTTTCAAAAGGTGGCAACTCCATAAAAAATTGGTAGATACCTTTGTAATAAATATAACCGACTATATAGATTGGGAAACGTGTCAACTCTTTTATGAACAGCTTTTAAAAAACGTTTATCTATATATATATACATATATATGTGTATATGTATGTATATGTATGCCTACGTGAAACATGCCTTATATTTCGTAATTCTCAAACAGTTAGCAACCCTCAAAATTTTATCTAAGTAAGTTTTTTTTAAAGACTTATCAGTTTAAAAGAGTATTCTAACGCTTTGTTCATCTTTATAGTTTATTTGAATTCAAAATTTGTAAGCATGTGGCAACCCTCCGCATTTCTCGAAAAAAAAACTTCCCTAAACGTTTTAATTTTAACACCAGGAATACAGAATTTCCCTTACCATACTAATTAATTTGAATCAACGGTCTTTAAAGGGTGGCAACCCTCGTCAAACATGTTTCCTTATAAACTCTTTTGTTTCAGAGTAATACTGTAATATTTCAGTAAGCTTGCAAAAAGCATTAACAAAATATTTTTAAACACGTGGCAGCACTGCTTAAATCTATTTTCATAAGTAAGAAATTTGTAAGTCTACTTACGTCATACTTCTTCAATAATTAAATTTAGTTTAATTCTTTAAGCAGGTGGCAACTATTTCCAGTTGCAAATTTTCTAATGAAAACCCATGCTTTAGATATTTGATTCAACTTATTATAATTTCAATTAATAAAACTATTTTTTAAATTAGGTTTTTTTTAACACTTTTAGCATGACACTCATATTGTAAAATGCCATGTATTTATTTGTTCTTTTTTGATTAAACTTAATTCGCATTTAAACAGGTGGCAACCTTCTTTCAAAGCTTTTATGGGAAAAAGCTTTATTAAGCCTCTTTCACGTGACACCCATATTGCAATATTTGATTTCGTGCATTGCTTTAATCGAATTTAATCATTTAAGCAGGTGGCAACTCCTTTTAAAAAGTCAATTCTGTGCTAGCCCACATAACGGTCTATACATGTGCTAAATCCTATTCAGATCAATATGTGATTTAACTAATTTATTTAATTGACTATGACTTTCGCATTTATAATATAAGTAAGTCGGACTTCAAAACTAAAATTTTTAAACTTCGCACTAGCATATTTCTTGTTACAATTTTCGTTTCGCTTTTTTGTAGTATGTGTGTTGAACAATCCGCAAAAATATCACCACCAAAATCCAATTCAAAGGAGATGATGCTAATAGCAGATAAGACTCAAAAGCCAAAACCATCTCCGTACAGGCATTAGATCCTTTTGTATGCGTCTACGCACCTGCAAACATGGCGTTAGGCGGTTTTTTCTGCGAGTTATAAATTTTCTAATTATCACACGCATATTAGCATATTTATGGGCGCTGATAACTCGCGCGCGTTAGTGTAAAATAAAAAAAAAATAAAAAAGACAAAGGTAAATATTAATTTAGGCGAAATGTTTATTACAAAAGCTGGGCGTGTGATATGATGTTGTAACTGTGGCAGTGTCATAAATTTTATTTAAGGTCCATGTAGTTGCGGTGGCGGTGTCAAAGCAGAGGTGAATCTGTGGTTGCATGCATTGATTGTGATTGCGAAGTCATTAGCATAAGTAAACAAGGTAGGAAAACAAAAATAAACAAGCAAGCAAATGTGAAAACGTACGAACAGCGACTGTACTTATGTAGAGAGGGCATACGAGCGAGCTAACTAACACAAACGCCCACACATGCACTAAGTTCAACATTTGCACAGAAACACATACACGCACATACATACAGACGCCTACCTGCGAAAAGTTGAAATAGGCTTTAAACCTTACAACGATATGAACTAAAGACTTTTATTTAGATACCAGTTCTTCGGTTAATACTTTTGTACCAGTTGTAATATTATTAGTTATGTAGCCTAGCCCTGAAAGAAACCAACAACTGTACCAGGGATCTAGAGAATATAGCCAACGTTTTTACAGCGACCTGCTCAGAAGCCCTAAGTCAGGCTTTCCCTGCCCCTAAACCATGAGGCAAACGTTAACCCCAATGGTGGTCGCGTGAGCTGGACTCATTTCGCAAATCGTGCAGCAAGCAATTCAATAAAACCAAGAGGCTTAGCTTAGCAGGAATACAAACAGCTGCTACGGACATACATATAAAAAAGGTCTGAGGAAGGAAAAGCGATCTTATGAAGAAGGTTATGTGATGGCATCCGAGACTGCTAGGCTATGGCTATTCTCTTGGGATCGTCCATGCCGATAGGTTTCTTCTAAAAGCTTAACGGTTCCCGTATCTCAACGTAAAAGGAAGCCCTTGAGCTGCTACAAGACACCGATTTTCTTGGAAACATATGTAACTCCGGAGCAAAGCACCCTTACTTTCATTTCTTGCAATACCGTTAACGTATCGGTTTCGGAAGAAAAGGTGGACGGAATAATACCTGCACAACTGGCAAGCACTTCCCGGGCCTGTAGAGTCATATTGAATTATATACCGTTGGTATGGAGAAATGTCACGGTCCTTTTTATTTCTAAGGTCGGAAAGGCCTCACATATCAATCCAAAGGACTTTACGCCTACCAGTCTATACTCCTTTGCTCTTAAGATATATGTATGAAAGGATTGTTAGTAGATTCTTCTCTGATACCATCGATAGTCGATTACTTTTTAATGACCAAGACGCCCACCGCAAAGGCAAATCTACTGAGATTGCACTCCACAGCTTGGTCGGCTATGTTGAGAAGTCTCTCAGCGTTAAGGATTTCTGCCTCGTAGCCTTTCTTACGCTAGGGCTCTAGTTAGGTATACCTCACTGGTGGAGTTTATCGGAAGGAAGAGTTCTCTTTGTATTTCTGCGAAACCTAACCGTTAACACGCTTCTGCAGGAAACGGATTGGGGAGTTTTTGCGTACACTGATGACATTTCAATAGCACTCAGTGAAATGTTTCTATAAACACTATGCGAGCTTATACAGCGAACGCTTCGGAATGAGTCCAAGTGGTCCACCCGCTGCGGACTTAGGGAATTCGGTAACTTCACCGGAACTAAATGGCTTTAATTCAGTTAAAAAATTGAACTGGAAAGAGAATATATTCAAAGTTATGTAAAGGTTTATGTAGCCTTTAAGACAGCCATAGGCGAGAAATCTGACCGTAATCCCTGGATATGTCGGTGGATATTTACAGTAGTCGTACCAGGTCATCAAGCATTAGAAAAAGGTGCTAATCTCAGGCTGCTAACCAAGGTGCACAGTTTTAGTATGATCTGCATAAGAGGGGTGCTTAGGACTACGCCAACTGAGGTATTGAACGTTATTTTAGATCTTCTGAATTTGGATTTGGCAGGATAATAGATGGCAGCGATAACTGCCGTGCGATTAAAAGAGATATCCCAGTGGCATCCCGTAACCCAGGGACACTCTTGTATTTTAAACAAGGTTTGCTCTATTCCGAGCAGCACGGACCAATGTGCTTCGACGTCGGTTTCTGAAAGTCTTTTATTACAAGAATACCAAGTAGGATGGAGTCGAAACTAGATTTCTACACAGAATTGTCATCCACACAGAGGCTCGAAACTCGACACAGGGGCACAGAGGGAAATTACGTGAAAAATGAACTTGCAAAATAGAGAACGCAAAGCTGGCTTCAAAATACGAGTTGCCGAACCTCAAGATTTCTACCGTTGTTGGGCTAAAGAAGGAGTGGGAATGTGCAGCGTTTATAACAGGGAACCCGTGAACTTCTTTACTGACAGGTCATAGTTAGATGGAAGAGTTTATGGAGGTGCTTTCTATCCGTCAGGCAAAAGTTTAAATTTATCGACCACTGCAATGGATTTCAAGTTGAGGTAGACGTCATCCAAGAGGTATCCGGTTAGCTACTCACCAGTAGTACCCTTTAGGCAGGTCAAAATCTATTCTGATAGTCAGGCGGCAATTAAGGCCTTGAGTTAATTAACGGTAAGCCTGGGGAGTAACTGAGCACACTCTCGATCGCTTCTGTTCGGATACTCGCGCACAGCGACATAGTAGGTATTTTCATGGCTTATACAGACATCCTTGAGGTCATGGTTCCGGGCTGGGAGAACGTTGGGGGTCCTTTGCCAGCCAGTGGACTTATATTAGACAGGTGAGTTTGTTGTCAGCACACGACATGCCGAATTGCAAGAAGCCCATAATCGAATTAACAACCCGCCATTCTCTTAAGAATTCTGATTTTTTCGCAAACGGGGGGGAACCCGTAGAATACTGTAGATGAATAGGCGAGTTTCGCGAACCACTTAAGAGTGTGGACCTGTCAAATGAATTTATGCGGTAAAGCTGGGCCAAGCCTCTTATCTCAGCTATGTGAAGGATGACTAGTTGGAACCATCCCTTCATATTCTTCTCAAGATCAACAACTGATTGCCCTGATAGTAGGTTTTGACTCAGCTGAGGATAATAAATTAGGCACTTCTATAGCCTATATACATAGGTTAGGTGGCATTCACTACTGGGACACACGTAGGCTCATAGGCCCATTGTAATGACCCTCGTTCCCCTAAAGTCAATTCGTATTCCTAAAGAAACTCGTCATGTTCATAATCTCGACGGACCTAATATCGTCAAGTTCGTTAAAGAATTTCCTCCCTACAGCTAAACTCTTCAGTTATTATTTATTACAAAATTAATTGCTCAAATATGTAGCCAAAATTTTGCGTTTAATTATTATTATTATTTTTTTTTTTTGACACCATCGTTGGTGTTCTTTTGATAAGGTTCAAAAGTTTTATTTTGCAGCTGCGCGAAATAACCTGTGAGCCACTGTATATTGAATATAAGCCCAATTGCAAGAAAAATACGATGTTTTCTAAACATTCTGTCGCCAACATCAGGTAGCATTCTCAGAAAAACATCATGCATTTCCATAAAGCCCCTGACTGTCACCAGTGTTGTTGCGAAGCGAACTACTCGTACACCATTTCAAAACTGGTGTATTTGGCCACATGGACGATTGCAAAAATGTGTGTAATAGAAAAAAAAACAAAGTGGGTGCAGCTGAGGGCGTCAGGTGACTAATAAAAATTAGATAAACTTTGATTTCAGTCATTCGTTTGTGTTTGAGATGCACACGCTCGTTTTGGTAACTAAATTTTAAGGCATATTTAGTCAAGCTAAACAGATGATAAAATATAGAACAGCTTAAATTCCGAAAATGGAAATTATAATGCAATGCAATTGGTTAACCAAAATAAGACAGAAAGGAGAATTAAATTCTATCTTGAATCCAATTTTGTTATTAGCTCTCTGAAATGCGTACAAGAGTTTGGCAAATTGGAGCTTACCACCAGCGTAATGATCGGATTGCACTCGGGGACTCCAAGATTACTAATAAAATGAGCTGAATGGCACTTAGTCGAGAAAAACCTCGCCTGAGAAAACTAAGTTAACTTTGACTGAAAATGCCATCATTTCTATATTAGTTGAACGAAAAACTTCCGTTCGTTAAACTGCAATAGACTTCAATTCAATGAAAGTTCAGTGCATCGTTAAAAAAGAACAAAAATACCATGCCACTGGTTAACTGAAGAGGAAAAAGGGATCAGGCAGGAACCGGATATTTCGATCCGAACCGTTCAATATTGGTAAAACGAGGTGAGTATGCCGGCTAGGAAGTCGCAAAGCATTCTTCCAATATCGAGATACGGGTAGCGTTTCAAAATACAAACCGCCGCCCCTAATAATAATAGAGGGTACAGTAAATGCCGAAAAATACGAATCTATTGTACTTAGTGGGGTTGTACCCAGCTTTGACTCCTTAACAGAAAAGGAACCATATCCATCTTTTTCAGGACGATTTTGCGCCATGTCATCTTTTTACTGAACCAACCACTTTGTTTTCCGCAGTTGCTTAATGTTTGATTACAAAACTGAAGAAATATTGGGGCGTAGTGTTACTAGATTGGCCAGGGAATACCCTGGACCTCAACCAAAAAGAAAACGTCTGGGCTAATATGCCGTGGCTATTAAACCATAGAAGAAGTATGGTATGAGGAAATTACGCCTGAATATTTAAAAAATTTGTATGATTCTATACCCAAGAGAGTACAGAGTACAAAAGGCGCACATGGTGGCATAACAAAGTATTAAACAATAAAGCAAAAAACCAATCGTTCAAAATTTTTCACATTTTGTATAATTGAATTGTATTTTTTTTAAGTTGCCAAAAGTGGACAAAAGAACAAAAAATAGCTGTTGTTCAAACAAAACAAAACTAAAATAGTTACAGCACTTTTCACTCCAATTTTAATGCGATTTATTAAAATTAAATTAGCCAAGAAATTTTTCACCAACCTTTTCACAAATATATTAAACTTTTTGCAGTTATGAAGCTTAAAGCTTCGAATTGTGAACAAAATGTCAATGCGGTTTTTTTTTGTTGCGCTGGGTGTATATTGAATTGATAAAATTATTGCCGCCTTTTCTGGAAAAAGTCAGTCCCATCACAATTAGAAGTATCATCAAAACAGTGCAAAATTTAGCCAAATATTTATTCAATTAGTTGGGTTTCCGTATAGCATAGCAAAGATTTAAAAATCTCACTATTGTCATCTAATGCTAAAAAATGAATCTCAACAAATTGATATAAGGAATATTACAGGATTTTTCTAATATTCCCGATGGGATCACATAAGTGCATATAAAACATTGTTAAAAAACATTTCCAGATACAGAACATATACAGTTTTTTTAATATTATTTTATTAGTGGCAACTCTGTTAAAAAATGTGTCTTAATAAAGTCTACACTAAAGTTAGTTTTCAAATCAATTTAATATACATACATTTGACTTGCAAAAAATAAATAGTTTTGGAAAGGTGGCAACATTTTTATAAACTGCTTTAAAAAATTGTTTTGTAAATAAATACATGAGATATTCTGATTACACTTAAGGTAACAGTTAGTTTTTAGATATTTAATTTTTCGAACAGTTGGCAACCACTCGAAAATTTCGCCAAACCAAGCCTTTTTAGATCCCTGTAACAGGTTGTATCTTTTTAAATTTATTATTTAATTTAATTATTAATTTTTAATTAAATTTTCGTTTTGAATAGGTGGCAACCCAGTTCCAAAATGTCTCCAAAATTAATTAAAATTATCGTATACCTTTGTCCTGTAGTATCAGTAAGAGTAGCATTAACTTACCAATAAATTTTTCTTAACGCTTTTTCCCAGTTGGCAACCCTGGATTAAAATATTTTCGTATTAGCTCTTTCGTTGCACACAAATATTTTAATATCTCAGTTAACTTATTGATTGATTTTAGAAAATTTTTTTTGGACAGCTGGCAGCCCTCTTTCATAACCATTTCATTATTAAATCTTCTTGAGCCTATATACTTTGAATTTAGTGCCGTCATTTTTCATTTAACTTAATAATTTAATTCAGCTTACTTTTTAAGCAGACTGCAATGCTCTACAAAAATTTTTTTTCGAAGTAAACTTTCCTTCAATTTATTTTATTTGGCACCCATATTGCATTACTTAATTTACCGTATTAAAATATTTAATTCTTTAAACAGGTGGCAGCGCTCTCTAAAAAAATATGTTCGAAGTGTAACTTTCTTTCTTAAACCATTTAGTTATTTAACCATTTTGAAAAAGTTCATTTAACTTAATTTTCCTTTAAACAGACGGAAACATACTTTTAAAACATTTTGGAAAATATGCCTTATTAACCCCCTTTGATTTGATACCCGTACTAAAGTATTTTAGTTTACTCATTAATAAAATTGAGTTTAACCTTTTCATCAGGTAGGAACTCTCTTTAAATGCGTATGCCAAATTTTATCCAAGCATGGCCACGCGTTGTATTGTAATGTGTGGCTTGATTTCTTTACCTAAAAATTTTAACTTTTTAAACAGGTGGCAACTGTCTTACTAAATACCGCATATGTCGATCCTGGATATTAACTATATATGCGCCAAATTTTAAAAGACATATTCACACCCTCACTCATAAACTTTCACTTTTCTAACTTTTTAACTAGTAGGGTGATTTGCTGGCACTATTGCGGCTCTACTTTTAATATGTATAGTGATTTTGTATGTAAATTATAACAAATATAGAAGCGTTGTCTTCATTAATATAAAAAAAATGCATTACAGCGTAAAAATATACAGCTTTAAAATACCATTTCCTTTTCTGCGATTAATGTAGCCCAATGCCGGTATTCTGTAATTCAGTCTCATCTTAAGTCACTAAATTTGATACTTTACTTTCAATTAGAGAATTTTTGTGTGACTTGATACGATGGCGGTATTCGGTAAGCAGCAGTCTCAAAAAATTTCGCCAAAGGCTGTAGTGAAAAGCAGTAGAGACAATCAGCTGTTGGCATCTTCAGCTAGTGATGCACAATTAACGTCAATGAAAATGTATTCATCGATAGCACACACTATACTTTTTAAATTCTTATTGTAATTGTAAAATTAATATTGAACTTAAACGTTCGAATTTATTATTACTGCATTTTATGTGAAACGATTATTTAAAATTTGTTTAAAAATTAAAACTATCAGCAATCGAAAAATGTAGCTAGTCATCAAAATGCACATTCGACCAAAGTGGCAGAACAAGATACATAAGTAAATGTAAACAAATAGTTTATTTTAATTATGCCTATTGAAAACTGAGTGCTATTTTTTTGCAAATTTAAACAAAATATAACGAATGACCAAAGAATATATCGAGTCCTACTTCATTTTCGCGTTTGTTCAATACTTTCCTCAATTTTTTTTTGTTTTGTGACCTGCTCATACCAGCTGACAAATTAATGACTTTATTTTGAAACTAGAGACTTGAGACAGCTTACTGAATATCGAATAGTCTCAAAATCAATCTTATCTCCGAAAAGTCTCAATTAGAGACTGGAGACCGCTTACAGAATACCGGCACAAGTTAGGTCAATTACATTCCAAGGAATGCTATAGGTAAATGTTAAAGCCTCTAACTAAAACTTATTCTTGATGAGTTTCTCCATAGACCTTGTATGATTGATAAGTATATATAGGCTACACAATTCGAAGGTATTAACTGTCTAATTATACATATAAGTTTTAAAATAAAATCTCATATCAGACCAATCAGACGTACGGAAGCAACAATTTTTAGTGATCCGATCCTTTCATAAGTGACAGGAATGCTAAATTTCATGCTTTTAGCTGCTTTAGTGTAGGAATTATAATAGAAACCCTCATATATCAGCAATCAGTTGTATAGCTGTGATATAATATCCGATCTATCCGGTTCCGACAAATGATTAGTACATTATAGAAATACATCTCTGCCTACCAAGTTTCAGTAAGATATCGCAGAATTTGAGGGACTAGTTTACGTTCAAACAAACAAACGGGCATAGCTTAAACGAATCAGCTCGTGGTCCTGATCATTTTGGTATATTTATCTGTGGGTCCATATCTTTTTATACCTACTAATATCGGACCAAAGTTATAATACCATTTCATATATATACACGATTTGAATTTAAGCAATAGTTATAGTTTGCTGTTAGAGTTCTTGGTAGTCTTTATCGGGTTGCGTAAAAATCGTTATTTGGATAAAATCGATATTTTGCGATTTTTAATTTTTATCGATCAAAAATAATCGTTATTCTTTGATTTAAAATTTTCCGATGACATTTGATCGATCTTGTTATTATTAAAATCGCCCACAAATTTGTTTGCATTTATTATGATCGAAAAATTCGAAACTTTGGTCGAAAAAATAAAAATCACAAAATATCGAAAATTTTAAATCAAAGAATAAATATTATTTCTGATCAAAAAAATTAAAATCACAAAAACATAAATCGTTTTATTGGTGTTATTGATATTATTGTCATTGCCGATGAACTTTTTTGCGTTTATTTTGATCGCACATTTTGAAATCCAAGAATGACGATTATTTTTTAATCGAAAATAGAATATCGACCTAATGTGATTGGAAAAATGAAAATAGTAGAATAACTATAATTTTTTATCATAAAATTAAAATCACAAGATTCTGACATAATATCTGATATAGATACCGAGTGAGTTCTCAAAGTAAAACACTCGTGTGTTCTATTGGACCATTTTAAACAAATATTTCAATACAAAAATGTAAAATGTTAATATATTTCGAGATCAATGCGAATTCGATATTCATCAAAAAACTCAGTGATTCTGTTTTTATTGTGTGGATAAATGGATGTATGTACAAGTTACGTGTAAGTTATAAAAGGATGCGTCTTTTCCTTTCCAATGTATGTATGTATTCCTGTACTTTTTATTTAAAACCCTTACTTCCTGCTCACCGATAACATACCGCACTTAGAGCCATAATATTATACGTAGTAACAAATATTCATTTTCCGGCG
Source organism: Anomoia purmunda (assembly GCA_951828415.1). NCBI lineage: Eukaryota > Metazoa > Arthropoda > Insecta > Diptera > Tephritidae > Anomoia > Anomoia purmunda. The sequence goes on from OX639993.1 coordinate 26,626,081, forward strand.
TTCGTTCGGCTTCCGCGCCAAAAATCATACCAATTTCAAGATTTTTTTAAATCACATATTTGCCTAAGGAACGACAATTTTCGTTCAACGAACGTAGCAGGACATAAATCAAATTAAGTTGGTTTTGTTTGGAATATATAATATTGTGGAAATATGTAGGAGGAGCTTATAAAATATTGATACGTTTATTATTTATAATCCATCAAAGTTAAATTGACAAAAATTGCGCAATTAAGTAAGCACTTTTGGGAGAATTTAAATTTTCATGTGAACATTTACTTCTAGTTATTTGTGTGTTACATAAATGCATTTGGTTTATATTTATATCTATTTATATTAACTGGTGGTTGAGACTCAACGGTAGGCATACTTTTTCCTTAACAAAAATTTTAAATAGTTACCATACGCTTGATGAATTGTTATGCTGGCAAATTTATGTAACTCTTTCGCTTTTTAGTTTTTATATTTTTTATTTTGCGAGAAATATTGGCGTTGCACATTTATTTATTATTTTATGCGAAAAATAGTTTCAGAGTGCGAAAAAATAACAAAACCAAATGGTAAAAATAATTTTAAGAAAAAACACCAAAAAACCAAGCGATATATTATAATATATATTGCGTTACCATTATATTCTCTTTTAGATACATAGAATTTATTTAGTATATTTTGTATTATATATTTCCCCTTGTCTAGAAAGAGGGAGTCTGATGAGAAGCTGTGGTGATCTCCGAAATATGAGCTATAACTTCATATCGCTTCAACTGTTGTTGTCATTTTCCAATCCCTTGCAAATAAAAATCCCTATGCTCAAACGAAAAGTAGTTAATACAATTAGAATCAGACCGGGTCAGATACTTGGGCCTGGTTTTGGGCTGGAAGCTCTCCTGGAGGTCAAATATTCAGGAAAGTGTGAAAAAGGCATCGGTTGTTTATACTGTTGCCGGGGTGATGTTGTGCAGAGATGGGGTCTGTCTTCCAAGGTAAACCACTCTTTGTGGAACAATAATTAGGCCTACAATGTTTTATGAAATGGTTGTCTAATGAAACGCACTGAAGAAGGTATCGCAAGTTAAGCAGCAAGAGAGGATGCAACGCAGTGCGCTCATTGGAATCAGTGGGGCGCTTCGGACCACACTCACACTCGCAGTCAACGTTATACTAAACGTGTTGCCTGTGGACATTGCCAGCAAGGTTGCTGTACCCTGTGCTGCAACCCAGTTAAAGAGCAATGGACACAGCCTCAATTTGGTCTATGGGCATTCTAAAATTCTTGTCAGCTTCGACTTTGTCTGCCGGTTCTAGCTCCTGGTGGTTCCTTCTTTACTCTCATCCCGTTAAGGGAGGAGTGGAAAAAGGATGGCGTTTGGGGCGAGGTGAACTTCTTCACGGACGGTTTGAAGCTGGACGATAAGGTTTGAGTGCTGTCTTCTGCAAGGAGCTATCAATCAGCAAGGAATTTAGGGATCCGAACTACATTACCTTGTTTCAAGCGGAGGTGGCCGCAATCAAGGAGGCAGCCAATTGGCTCACCAACGATTGGTTTTTAGACTGGTAAACATCTATTCTGATAGTCAGGCAACGCACTATGGTCGGAAATTTCATTTCGTTGGCCAAAAGTCAAAATGTTTGCAGTCCCGAAATATGTTGTTGTTTCTGAAATCTAGTAGTCAACGCTCCAAAACAACCAAAAATGAATTTTGTTGTTGTAATATGCGATTCGCCGTTATTCGGTGAGTCATCGAAGTTGAATTTGTTTGCTTCATTTGTAAACATAATTGCGTTCGGTGTTTTATAGTGCTTACTTCAATTGCTTGTTAAAGCTGAAAACAAAGCGTGTTAAATAAAAGTTTAAATGGAACACGAAGGTGATGGTAAGGTTATTAATTTTGTAAAATATAATACTCAAAAGTTGGATACTCTAAAAAATAAAATAACTTTTTCCAAAAGTCTTTAACATTTTGGAATTTATTTTATTTTTTAAGTTTGAGTAAGCTTAACACATTTTGTTTAGGAGTGTTAAGCATAAGATTAAAAACCAAAATTACTTTGAAGTGTTTAGTTTTTGAAAATGTTTATCTCGATTTGCGGTTTTTTGCGGTTTTTGAGTACATTTTTTTTTCAGTCGTCATTTGTTTACAGAATTCAGCAGTTTTTGATATTTGGTTGACCAAGCAGAAGAAAGGAAAAAATAAGGACGCACTAATAAATTATTTTATACAAAAATGTGGAGCCGATAACATTTCAGAGGAATGCTATAAGTATTTAACAAAAAAAAACACGCATGCTTAACAATAATTTGTCTGCAAAGTGGGAAAAGTGTCATAGAAGATTAGATGATTTTAAAATTAAATATTCTGGCTGGCTTTGTTCAGAAACTGTAATAAACAGGCAAATAAATTTAGAAATCGCTTCCACAGAGACTCAATGCACAGTAGAACTAAGCCCAGATGAAAAAATTGTATCATTTCTTCTCGAAAACAATTTTTCGAAGAGCCAATACTGTTCCATCCGGACTTCTAGCAAGGAACCTAACGCTAATATTTATCCACCCTATGATAATATATTAGCAATAAAAAGTAAGTGCAGACCCGATGGTGTACTTGTAGATGACAAATGTGCAAAGGTTCCTTTACAAATGCTTTTAAACCATACGGCAAAAAGAATTATAGAGATGCAAAAGGAAGTATTTGCGACAATTACGGGTAACTTCATATCAACGGAAATGATATTTAGCTCCGGTTTTGACAGCAGCTCTGGTCAATCTCAATATAAGCAATCTTTCCTTGATCAAAGTACATCACGAAATGCTGATTCATGTCTTTTGGCCACAACAATGATTCCCTTGAGACTCTTGAGTAGCGCGGGAGCCCCGATTTGGAATAATTGTTTTCCGCAGTCCACAAGATTTTGTCGGCCTTTAAACACTGAATTAATATTTCGAATGAGAATAATATTAATATGTTTATCTTGTCAATTTTCCCTAAATTTGGATAAATTTGAAGAGTATTGCTTTCAAACTGGTCAATTATATCAAAGCAAGTACCCCTGGTTGCCAATGACTCCCACAGTACATAAAGTTATAGTTCACTCAAAGCAAATAATGCAGAATACACCACTTCCTGTTGGTTACTTCGGAGAGGATGCAGCTGAGTCACGAAACAAAATATATAAAAGCGACAGACTGCACCATGCACGTAAGACTAGCCGCATTGATAATCTTTTCGAACCTGAACAGGAAAATACATTTTTCGATAATGAATTGTATTTAAATTAAAGAGTTTAATAAAATTTTAATATTTTCGTAAATACGTGTGTAAATTATATTTTCAATTTCCAGAAACAACATATTTACTCGTAAGTATCGTATATTTTCTCATTTAGAACTAAAAAAAATAAAAACTCAGAAAGAAAAGAAACAAAAATTTTATGTAAACATTTTTTTTTTAAATTTTAATTCTAAATGTTGATAATTTAAAAAAAAAAATTAATTATTTTATACAAAAACACTTAAATTATACTGCAACTTCAAATTCCGTTATTTTAAGTTTTAATAGTTTTGGCCAAGAAAAGTGATGTTTCCGACCATAGTGCAACGGTCAGGTCGAAAGTGGTCGGTAAGTGCCTGACCGGGCCATAGCGCCAATGGGGAAAACTGCATGGCTGATGAGCTCGCTCGGCAGGGTACTCTCGAAGTCATTACTCCAAGCTCCCTGGGAGCTCTTTTAGCCGTCTACGGACTTCTTTTGGGCAGATGAGCTCTATGTTTGCTAAGCGAGCGCTGGACAACTACTACGACATGCAGAATCGCAAGAACCATCTGCCCGGTGGTGGATCGTTAACATTCGGAGGAGCTCCGGTTGCTAACAAAGCGGCAACTCTCGATCCTCTCAGGAGTTCTGACTGGGCATTGTTCGATAGGTTTTTATTTTTTACAACTCTGCTGCCCTACCTTTGCGAGGCTGAGGTTCTGGTACCTAGACTCTTACTTCATTAACACCCCAGAAGAGCTAACTGGGGTGGATTATTAGCAGTTTGCGGGACTTCATCTTGGGCACGCAGCTTTGGTTAAGGTGTACGTTACCTTTCCAACTACTAGTGGTATCAAAATGGACCCCTTTAATATGCCCTTTAATATGTCTAAGTGATTTAATCTAACTAGAATCAGGCAAAAAAATACTAAATAAGTTATGTATAATTTAATTCAATTTATTTCAACTTACTTCATTTCATTTTGTTGAAGTACTACTACTATTTTTACTCATACTACTTCTAATTATTACCACTATTTTTGCTAATTTCTACCACTATTTTTGCTAACTTCTTCCGCTATTTCTTTTATTACTACTACTAATTATTACCACTATTTTTTAATTTCTACCACAGTTTTTACAAATTCTACTACTAATTACCACCACTATTTTTTACTTATTTCTACCGCCAGTTTTACTATTGCTGGCATTAAACGCCATTACTATTTTTACTAATTTCTACATCTATTTGTAGTAATGCTACTTCTAATTTGAGCCACTACTTTTTCAATTACTACTACTATTTACTACCACTATTTTTTAGTAATGTTACTACTAATTACTACCACTAATTTTGCTTGTATTTTAAGGGTTGAAAGAAAGTCTTTCATCAAACAGTACACCTACGCCTGAGAGATTGAAATTGAAATTTAAATTTATTTATACTATATCAACATTTACAATTTAAGAGGATATGGTACATGTATTTCACCTTACAACTATAGTATTAATATTTATGGTTATAAGTACTATGATAAGAGGGCATTATTACAGCAAAGGGGAAACAATTAATTAAAAAAAAGAAAAAAAACCCTTATATAAGATATATATAAGATAATACTAAAGAAATGGAATGTTATGATAATTAAGACCTATTTAAGTTACAGATAAGTGGATTTGAGGAGATATCTCAGAGTCGATTAAATTTGTCGGTATTCTTTTTGATGCAATCTGGGATTTGAACCATTTTATTTTGCTCATGGAGCTTGTTCGCTGAGAAGTGCCAAGGAATGTCAAGCATCATTTTTAAAAGTTTATTTTGTTTTATTTGCAGTTTGTTAGTATGCGGTTTGGCACAACTGCCTCAAACTGAACATCCATACAGAATTATGGGTTGGAAAATGTCTTTTGCTATTGTTATTTTATTATCGGCTTCCATTTTGGACTTTCTGTTAATAAGAGGATATAAAAGTTTGATAGCAATATCAAACTTTGTGATAATGTGTTGGATATGATCCCTGAAAAGGATTTTCGGGTCAAGAACAATCCCTATATACTTAACGTTATCAGACCACTGTACATCACAGTTTAGGGCATTGATATATGTATGAGCTGGGATAGGAGCAAGCATTTATTTTTCGAGTAAAAAAGAGTGCTTGCGTTTTTCCAGCGTTAACTTTAAACTTCCATTTGTTAAAATAGTGTGTCAATGAATTTATGGCTAACTGAAGCTCATTTACTGATTGCTGACCAAACTCATGTGAGTGAAATATAGCAATGCCGTCTGCGTACATTGAGTATTTGTATTTACTTTGGGAATGTCTGAGCAGTAAATAATATACAGTAGCGGTCCGATAACCGAACCTTGGGGGCACCAGCGGGAACGTGTATTAAGTCGCTGAGAGATAATTTGGTAAATTAAAATTATTTTTAGTCTAAAATATCCGATTACTCTATGTTGTGTTGTTTGTTACTAAAATAAACCTTTTAGAACTTTTGGCCGCCTTATGTCTAGAAATCGGTCTGGGTATGTGCAATGGCTGTTTCGAAAGTGTGAGGACTAATTAAGAAAAAGACTATACGAATAATCGTTTGATGCTATTTAAATTGCTGGTAATATTTATGTACCAAATTTCACTTAAAAATTTAGCGGGCCTAAATTTAAAAGTTTATTTTAAAATTGCAAGTATAAAAATCAATAGAAATCGAAAGTTAAAGAGCAGGCAGTCGCTAGAGTGCGAAGCCTAGTGTACGACTGGCGGTTGTATAATATCTCGGTAGGAATTTACATATTTTGAATTTGTCTACACTAAACAGCCATATGCATCAGCTTAAACACGGCATGCATATGTTTTTTGGATGCAACGCCAGGCACCGAACCGACTTACCTATAGTCAGCGAGTAATCAAAGGCCCAACATACAACCCAACCAGCGTCAGCAAACACAAATTAACAACACCAACAGCAACAACATGCAACACCAGTAGTTTCAACAGTATCAATGACAGAAACAACAACAACAACACCAGCAACAAAAGCAAATCTGACTGTTGTGGTGACAACGACACACTAATAACTGCGTTGACAATAACAACAAAGCGCCAGCAACAGGAATAATACGTAGCAACAAAATAGGCGTCTGAGCCAAAAACCGCTACCAAAGCTTTTATATAAGTTGACACTGTCGCCGAATGCCGTCGCCTCTCCGCGCTGTTTAGTTCTAATTTTGCTGCCACCAAAAACAGCAGCGAATGCCACCACACAGCCTTGCCGAGTAGGCCTCCCCACCTTCGGGGTACGAGTATATAATATTGTACTTAAACTTCTGAAAACAACGCCTCAATACGCCTACTGACATTCATACATACAAAGGCATGTATGCCCCGATTTTAATATGCTTAGTTGTTTGCACTAAGTTTATGTCTACCCAGTCGGAAATATAATTACTTTAAAAGCAATTTAAAAAAACTGCAAGTTTTTGTTATGGACAAGAATTTAGTTTTATTATGAAGATAAGGGTTTGCCATTATGTTTTCAACTTCGGCTGGCTCGAATAAACTCTAGCCGAGAGGCTCAATTTTTGACCACTCGATGCGCCGAATATTCTATTCCAAGGCGTTAATCGTTTCGGGTTTATCGGCGTAGACAATCGACTTCACATTACGTACTTACTTAATTGGCGCTATAACCGCTTAAGCGATTTTGGCTGAACTTCTCCTACAATTTGTGGCGAGTGTCTTGTTGTTATAACACAAATTGAGGCACCTGCAGTTTTACGCCGACTCCGAATGGCGAATGCATTTTGTGAGAAATTTTTTCATGGCAGAATTGCACTCGAAGGTTTGCCATTGCCTGCCGAGGGGCCACCGCTATTGGAAAAATCTTTTCTATAATTTTTGTTGTTATTTGCCCCGGCTCGAACCCGGGAGCCACCGAATGAAGCTCGCACACTCTATACTCGGCTGCGGCGGCTGCAATCGACTTCTCATAACCCCACAAAAATAGTCCAGCGGTGTTAAATCCCATGATCTTGGAGATCGCGAGATAATGTGCTCACCAAAAGTTTCCGTCAATAAATTTGTTGTTTCGTTAGCTATATGGCATGTAGCGCCGTCTTGTTGGAACGCAAGGTCGCCCACATCAACATCCTCCAATTCAGGCACGAAAAAGTCATTAACCTTGGCTCTATAGCGTTCCCCACTGACTGTAGCCATGCGGCCGGCTTGATTTTTGAAGAAATATGGGCTAATGACACCCTCTGCCCATAGAGAACACCAAATAGTGACTTTTTGAGGATGGAGAGGCATCTTAACAATGGCTTGTTAATTACCAAAACTCCAAATGTGACAATTTTGTACCCACTCAACCAAAACTGAACAAAATTTTCTTGTGAAATTCGGGATCGGTGGTCATCTTGTTTTGGGCCCATTCACCGAATGAGCGCTTGATGGTAGTTTAGCTTCAATGCTTTCACGAGTTGGATTTCATAAGCCCGCAAACCAAGGTCCTTCCGCAAAATCTTCCACAGAGTGGATGAGCGCAGTTCCAATTATTACGTGCGATGGCTGATGGACCCATTCGTGTCGGTGCGCATTGTACGACATCTATGAGGGTTCATTGAACTGTTTTAAAATTCATCTAATTGTCAACTACTTTCAAACTTATCCGTTTCCAATTATTTAAAAATAGGGTGCAGTGCAGAAAGTTCTGCAAATTTTAAAATAGCTGCAACATTTTTAGCGGTAACATAATAGGCTTTAAAAAGATTATTTTTAAATAAGTGTTTAATTAGATTTTTGAAACGTTATTAGTTTCTGCAGTCAAGGCTTTAGCAACAACAACAAAAAATGAATATGAATGAAAAGCTCCGCAAAAAACTTGTGTGTATTTGATGGAACCACCCACATCTAGTTACAAAAGTTAGCGAAACTCAACACACGAAATATACTGCACAAAGGACGGTTTTGCGCATTAAGAAAAGCGGTGCAGTAAAGGATATGCCAAAAAGTGGATCAGCAGACGGCCAGTTGGAGAAGAAAGTAAAAGCCATAATTAGGAAGAACCGCTCCATGTCGAAGCGGGAGAAAAGTTAAAACCGCACTTGCGCAAGTCAACCGAATTAAGAAGAAAGCTGGATGGCCAAAGTTGCTAAAGCTAAATTAAATTGTTAAGGCTCAATTGTATTAACCTTTACAATAAATAATAACAATAATAATAATAAGAAGAAGATAAAAGGTATAAAAGTTTATAAAATGGAAAAGTCCCAAAACGAAGCGAAAAATAAACTAAAAAGCATTTCCATTGCGCGAAAATTTTATGGGACACAACTGGCAAAGAAAAATTTTTGTGTGGCTATGGACTTGAAGACATTGCCAGGTAATCAATTTTACTGATTGCAGTTTGGAGAAGAGAAAATCTATGCAGATGGAAGAGTTTAGCAGAAAAATTCTACTTTGGCAAGCCATTTGTGAATGTGGGCATAAATCACGCTGTTCTTCTTTACAAAGCTCCCACAAGGTTCCCATCGATCAACACTGAAATTTACATGAAAAAGTGTCTCCTGCCCGTCCATTGTCATCATATCGGAATCGGTTCCCGCACACTATGCTGATATCACTCAAAACTCGTTCGAAGATAACAAAGTGCGTTACGTAAGGAAAGATTTGAATTCTCCAGAGTTATAACCAATTGAGCGATACTAGGCTGTGATGAAAGTCAGATTTTTGAAAGTTGGGAAACTAACAAAAAAAATGGCAGAAATAAAAATAATGTAGCGGATAATATCGCTTAAAGTTGACAAACCCGTTGTACAAAACTTAATGACGGGCCTCTCAAGAAAAGTTCGAGCATCGGGACAGCCGAAAATAAATTAAAATAATTTCTTTTCGCATCGACAATTTGCTTCACAAGCGGAAAATTTCAAAAGATTCACCTCATTGACAATATTGTGTTGCTTAAATGCACATCTTCTTTCAAAGACAATCAATGCGCTCTTAACGACATAAACTTTGGTTGGTTAAAAACATGTTGAGTTATAGCTGGTCAAAATTAAACTTTTTTAAATTTTGGTTTTGAATTTTTTTCCAGAATTTTTGCAATTTTTTTTTAATTTCCTAACTTTATGTCAAAAAAATGACTAAAATAAAAAATTTAAAAAAAATTTCGAAAATTCCAAAAAAAAAAAAACTTTGACACCAAAATTAAAAAAAAATTTAATTTTGAGCTGCTATAACTTTGCATGTGTTAAACCAGGTAGCTATGTATATACTCGTATGCTAGTATTTATCTGCAAAATAATAATTTATAAAACTAATTTCATTTTTATAAAGACATTCATATAATTTATTGAAAATATATTTTACCACAGAAAAGTTATAATAATACAAATAGCTCCATACGTATAAATTTGATGCAAGTTAGCTCAACATAATTAATTTAACACACATTTGTTTCAAAGCAGTTGACTTCCTGCTACTTTTTAAATTGGTGCATTTTTTAAACTGCCAGCTTTTTTTCCAACAGGATAGCTCCATATCTATCTCAGTGTGCATGTATGTTGGTGTATATTTATCTGGTGTTTGTATGCCTTCGATGTTCGGCACAACGGACCGTATGGGTGTCTGCTATAGCGCTGATAAATTTTAAATTATGTCGCCGCTGTCGTTGTTGCCCCATATTTGTACGCCACATAGCACACAGCTATGTTGCTATAGCTGCAAGTGTTGTATGGTGACGGTGATGGCGATGGCATTGGTGTTGGTGTTGTTGTAGCAATGTTGATTACATTTTTGTTGTTGCTGATAATGTTAGAGTTGGCTTTGCTGTTGTTGTTGTTGTTGTTGTTGTTATTGCTGCTGGCATCGAAGCTTTAAATATTATGCTTAGGCAGTTCTCATAAAATTTGTGACTACAAGCAAACACGAGAAAACGCCCGCACACAAACACCCATAGAAATAAGCAAACACAAATATGCCAACTACAGTGACAAACCAACAATTGCGCCAAACAAACTTAAGTATATATATTTAATACACAAATGCAATGAACTCAAACTTTACCTATACCTACATACTTTCATATATATATAGTATAAGTAAACACCCGAAAAGTAGGCAGGCTGGCCGAGCAAACATCTGAACAACATCACTGCTCTGCACACATACAGGGACAACTGCGAAATTTTACTACCCAACCAGCAATTAAATGTTGTTGAAAAATGTTCTGCTGGCTTTGAGAATTTAAATCATTCATTAAATCAGAGCCAAAAGATCACCTAAAATGCTCTATAAACCAGAACAAAAATAATCAGATTTCTCTATGATTTTTTTCCAATAATAAACACTTCTCATTATGACTGAATATGTATTTTTAATAAAATCCAGAAGAAAGTCTGTAAAACTAAGAAGAAAACTATGCAATGTAATTAAGAAGGCGACGCGTAGAATTAAAATGAAAACTTTTTCAATAAAATCTGGTAGATAACCTGTAAAACTGAGATGAAAACCTATTCAATATAATTAAGGAGAGAATCTTGGTTTTCATTCGCATTTGCCCTTAAATTTAATAAGCCGATGATCTGATTAATTTAAAATTATTGCCACCTAACTTTTTTGGAGTGCACTATTTTCTGAAAATAACATCACACAGTTTTGTAAACAGTTTTTTTTTATTCAATTACACAAGTTGTACTTAATAAGTTTAATTATTTATATATTATTACCCACGTTTTGCAAATTTTCTTATAATATATGAACAATTAAAATAACTATAAAAACTGGCATCTGTAATATGAATGCACAAGAAAAGCAACGCGAGAAAAAGTGAGAGACACTAACGAGTAAAGATATTTGTTTTTCAAAACAATTATAACTTTATTTATAAAAAATAAATCAAAATATTCATTTTTAAAATACAAAAATCCAAAGAACAAGATTCATAATAATAAACTAAAAACAATATAAAGTGGATTATTCACAAAGTAAATAAACCCAATTCACATTTCTCATTTATATTGTACGAAAACATGTACCTATGTATAATTTGAATTAAAAAGGGGTATTCTAAAACTAAAAAGTTTTCCTTATTAATAAATTCAATAAGATTATAGTCAAAAAGATAAGTAGTTATTAATTTTCTTTATATGATTTTTAACATGTAAACAAGGTGATTTTTTCTTAGAAATTTAATAAACTAAACTAAACTCCAATTAACTAAACACAAATTAATAAACAAGAAATTACATTTTTGTTTTCAGCCGGTTTCTTTTTCAATACAGTTAGGAAGAAATTCGAAATATTTATTATTATTATTATTATTTGAAAGACGAGTGATAAATCATTCGCTTACATTATAAGAGGAGCACTAGCGTATATGGCCTTCGACTCGCTTATTCTAATTACACTTATTAGACTTAAACTAAGATGATGATACAATTTTGGATACAGTTAATTTTGAAATGAATAAGTAGAGATATTTATATACATTTTTTTAATTCGGTTTTTACTAAAAATTCATTGATCAGTTTTATTTTTCCTGGGTCAGTTGCAGTCAGTAGGCTCGAAGGTCTGATTTTACCGAATAGTGAATTTCTTGTTCGAGCGTATTGTGGGCAACTATCCAACAAATGGCAAACGGAGAGGTCGTTTACACCACAGAAAGGGCATTGAGGTGAACTCGATCCCGAAAGAATATAGCTGTGGGTGATAATTGTGTGCCCAATCCTTAGACGAATAAATAATTTTAATGCGCTACAGCTAACATTGTAGGGTAAAGTAGGCTTTTTGCATTCTGTGCTGATGATCGAATAGTGATGGCGCTGGTTTTTCCATTCATTTTGTTTCTTAAAAAACATGTTTGAATTTATACACCTAAGTATATCTTCTTTGGAGATCCAGTCTGACAGGAATAGGGGTTCCTCTATGGCAGCTTTTGCTCTCTGATCTGCAGCCTCGTTTCCTTCGATTCCCACGTGGCTCGGGCTCCACGTCAAAATAAAATTAAGATCATCTAGCAAAATTTTCTTCAATATTGCCCCTTCTCCCACTTTTTGGCCAACAAGCTTTGTTAGAGGTGAACTTTTTAGCTCTGTGATAAAATAACAATAATTTGCCGCTTACATTATACTATAGTAATTTTTTCACTGCAAAGATACACACTCGGGGGTTTGTCGTTGCCTACCGAGAGGCGACCACAATTAGAAAAAAACGTTTCTATGATTTTTGAGTTTACTTGCACTGGCCAGGATTGGAGCTCGTGACACACCGAATGAAGCAGTTTGTTTACATGTCTTTGCCATATTCACTGCCCTACAAAAGCATCAAACTCAAACGTCTCAGACTTATTGCTGTCGTATTTTTTTGTAATTACGGGTTTACGGGAAACCCTTATCGCGAAAAAAATTTGTTAAATACGTTTGACCCAAACATATCGCGTATTGCAGTTTTGTGCAACTAAACTGAAAATTTTAATGTTAACATTTGTTTGAAGCACAATAATATATATTTCGGCTTCGCGCGCATGGCATTCAGCTTAACGTTAAGATTTCGAATGTGAAAAGAAATTAAATAATTTCATTAAAGGTAATAGCTTTCAATCAATTTCCAGCATTAAATGAATAACTAGAAACGCGTCGTAACACTCCTTAAATATGTATTTATAATTAAGTTTTTTAAGCCTAATTCCTTTGAATCCAATAACGTAATGATAAAATTTACCCTTTTAAGCAGGTTGAAATCTCATCCGAAAGCATTTCAAAGTAAAGCTTTCTTAGGGCTCTTTCTAGTCAAAAAACATGGAGAAGCTGAGTACCCAGCTCCCACTTGCTCAGCTTCCAAGAGATGAGATCATTAAAGTAACTAAATTTGAGAACAGATTCAAAATTGAACTAGGGAACAAAGCTTCATGGAGTACGTCCTCGCTGGAGGGGCATCTCCGAGCTAGCACCCTGCTCTGGTATACGGATGGATCAAAGACTCCGGAGGGTATAGGGGCCGGGGTCTTCGGTTCTAGGACACGCCTGTCTGTGCCAATGGATAAGATGCCAAGCATCTTCCAAACAGAGGTGTACGCCATCCTCCTGTGTGCTGAGGTAAACTTAAATAGGAACTATCGCAATGAGCGGATAGTCACAATCCAGCTCCTCTGCGTTCCAGGCCACAAATGCATTGAGGGTAACGAGGCGGCCGATCGATTGGCTAGAGGTGCGGCGGAAATAACACCCATAGGACCCGATACCTTCCTGCCGATAGGTCGACATACCATAAAATACTTTAAAGGAAAGACACTAGCATCTGATGGCAGAGTTACGCCAGGCGAAATTTCTATAACTGTAGATGATCTAAACAGTTTATTAATATCTCGAAAAACCACTTGAGGATACTTGCAGGTTTTCTTACAGGTCATTGCAGACTGCGTAGCCATCTACTCACGTGACTAGGCCCCGGAGACCCCAATGCACCTGCTCTTCGGATGTGAAGCCGCCTCAAGAAGACGACAGAGATATCTGAACTCAAATGTCCCCGATCAGAAACTTGTACGCTCGCTGCCACCAACCATCATCTTAGACTTCCTAAGAGCGTTGGGGTTAGATGAGGTAGTACATATAAAGAACGGAGGGCCCAATGGATCGCAAGGTCGAAGTGCAAACCTCAACACCAATATCTTACTATCTATCTAGGGCTCTTTCGTTTGATACCCAGATTTAAATATTTGATTAAAATTTGTTTAATTTCAATTAATTTTGCAAACAGGTGGCAACCCTGTCGAAAAGTATTTTTGAAATTGAGTTTTCTTAAAACTTTTAATTTCAAACTTCTATTGTAAAATGTCATTTATTTTTTTAATTTAACATAATTAAAAACATTTGGGATATGAAGCTTTATTAGACCCATTTCATTTGACACCCATAAGTAATTATTAAGATGTTAGGCAAGTGGCAACTCGTCCTAAAAAATCAGTTCTATGATAGCCCTTTTAAAGGACTATATATGTGTCAAATCTTATTCAGATCTATTTAGTCTGTATATATTTAATTGACTATACCTTTTTTGACAAGTAGCGCCCTTCAAAAAATATAACTTATGTCTCAACGTAGGATATAGGTTGGTTACATGTCAAATTTTGTATAATTCCGTCCAGCCATTTGGACCTGAATAGGTAAACAAACTTTAACATTTAAAATACTAAATAGTAGTGCGAAGTGAATTATAACGGGGTTTTCAATAGCGATGCTACAAAAATAGACCGATAGTGACAGCAAGCGACGCCATATTTTTTCCCGCTCTTTTGACATTTCTCTTCAGTAAGGTTTGCCTTTTCATCATGGAAGGATATACGATCCAACAACGAGGCGAAATTATTAAATTTTACTACCGAAATTCGGAATCAATGGCGTCAACTTTAAGAGCGCTACGTCCAATTTATGGTCGTCGTCATTTCTGGTTGAATGGCTTCGTCAATAAGCAAAATATGCGTTATTGGACAGGCAGCAATCCACACGTACCCCATGAGTCAACATTGCATCCCGAAAAAATTACGGTTTGGTGCGGTTTATCGGCCGGCGGCGTCATTGGGTCGTACTTCTTCCGTGATGATCAAGACCGGCACGTTACTGTGAATGGGAATCGCTACCGCTCAATGATAACCGAATATTTTTGGCCCGAATTGGATGATATGGACTTGGACAATATGTGGTTCCAACAGGACGGCGCCACAAGCCACACAGCGAATGTCACAATCGATTTATTTAAAACCAAGTTTGTTGAACGTTTTATCTCACGAAATGGCCCAGTCAACTGGCCGCCTCGGTCGTAAGATTTGACGCCGTTACTCGTAGACTATTTCCTGTGGGGCTACGTCAAGTCCATGGTCTATGCCAACAAGCCAGCGACGATTGATGAACTTCGTACGAATATCGAACGTGAAAATCGGGTTCAGCGTCTGGACTTCTGCAAGCGTGCCCGCGGTGCCCATGCAAAAGATATCGAGTTCCATACATAATGGCATCAAATGTACTTTCACAGGATTAAAGAATTTAATTCATATCCCAAACCGTTTTTGTTTTATTTTAAAAAACCTTTGTAGCGTTCCTATTGGAAACCCCTGTATTAGCTTTATTTCATCTCATAGGGAATTTAAAGCAGTTGTGTGTATTTGTTCACTTAAAAATAATATATATGTATAAACATAAATATAAACAACTTTTTTTTGGGGCGTTACGGAAAATATTATAAGGATATTTATATTTATATTATTACACTTTATTGTTCATTCTACCTCATAAAGATTAAACTATGTCACTTCAAAGCTTCTTTTTTCTTTATTTTTTTTTTGATTGCAAGAAACTGCAATAAGTGTTATGTGCAGGTTTTCTTTCAGCGTACCGTATTTTTTACCTCAAGCTATCTGGAGGTGCTCTAATGTGCATGACGTATGAGTAACGCCAGTGATGAAACCTAGATTGTAAAAAGGAGGTGAAATGAAATAATACATTTGTAAAAGTGAGCAGAATTATTTACGCTTACTTCGGGAATAACGCGAGAGACGGTACATTATTCAATTAATGTTTCATATCTTTCTAAATCTTCTTGTCATTTCTGTTTGCAAACTTTGCTCTATTTAATCCTACATAGTTTCCTAATCCCATTTTATCCTAAAATAAATAAAAAATCGTGTGAAGACTTTCGCTAACATTTTCATGAATCAGCATTGCTCAATACTCCTTGTGCCCAAATTTTAGTGTAATAGACGAGTAACTATTAATTTGTATTTAATACGTTTTAACGAAATGATTGAAAATTTTGAAAACGTAAAATATCATTCCAGTCCGTATTTTAGAGTAAGTGTGGCACATAATTAGACTTTTATTTTTAAACTTTTAATTCAAATGTTGTGCGAGTGATGGTGGAGTTGCCCACTTTGTTTAATAATAATTGAAATTTAATTTACCTCGGCAAATGAACCGAAAATGAAAGCAGTGAATTGTTGAAACATATTTGTCATTTTTATCTGCAATTTCTTCTCTTTCTTGACACATTTACAAATATTTTTGCTTGCTGGGTTTCAAAGCCTGCATCCGTGTGTATAACGACAGGCACAAGAAGCACATACATTTCGATCAATTGAATATGAATTACGAGTAGCCTCCATATAAGTATGTACATATGTATCTGCACATATACTTACATATGTAATGTAGATGAGAGATTTCCGGATGCAAAAATCTCAGACGTTACATTTTTTTGCTCAACCTATCCTGAACGGCATACATAATTTTCCTTTTTCGTAGCAAAATAGGTTCTTATGAAAAGGAAGATGAACATATATCTATACATATATTTTACGTACATACAGATTCTTTTTAATACAAATTTGTTTGCTTTGCATTAACTGTGATTTCCGTTGGGTATAAATCAAGCAAAGGTTCATGATAGCCTTTCGATAGAATTGAAAATGTCTAACCTACAATTCGGCATAAAGAAGAAATCTTATAAAGTCAACAATCTTTGACTTTCCTTTGAAGGTCTGCACTATTCAAACGTAAGATATTCAACATTTACTTTTTGATAAGCTATTATTTGTTAAGCGATTGACTGACAAAGCACCGCAGGATATTTGAATCTATCGAAAGCGGCCAAAGCTTAACCCTAATCCCATTAAATATGCCACACATGGCGGAGTCGCATATAGAGCTATCGTGAATCGATCTCAATGTTGCGTATTTTTCCATTACAATAAGGGAAATCAAAAATGATTAAAAAATCATTCAAATGCCAAATATTAATACTTGCGTCAATAAACTATAAAGGACTCTAAATCGGTATATACATAAATATTTAGCTTGGGACCATTTCCAGAAAAAATACGACCAAATCGCTTTTTTACTTACTTTACTAGCTGAAAGAAATAAATATATATGTATAATGAGCTGCATGGATCTTACGTGTGTATATGTAGCTCGGAGTTCTCATTCAAAATGGCCGAGAACTGGGTGATCGCAGAAGGCGAAACCCTCATCCGAGGCGGGTAACAGGACTCGAGAAAGAGGAGGCAAAGTAACGATTCACTGTTACCATTTGTGCATTAGCGACATCTGCAAGTGGCATTTTCTTGGTAATTCAGCCGGTTTGCTGACTTAAACAACATTTAAATATAAATCAATTTCAAAAACGATTTTTACAGCGAAATTAAAATCGCCGATAAATATCGGAACAAATTGTTTTCGGTACAAAAAAAAATACGTATGTATATGATAATTTTTAGCAAGAAGCAAAATATTCGAGTTTCATGGAAAAAGAAAAGCCTGACACAAATGAACCGAAGGGTTGTCTTGAAATGGAAAGGATCTTGTATAAAAAAAACACCGTTTTTGGAAGTACTGCCAAAGCGTCTCAACTCACGTATAACTTAATATATTTGCGAAATACTTTGGTTGATATATTAAAACATAATAAATTTGAAAAAGCCGATGGGACGCGTTGCACCCCAATAAACATATATTCCATACTGAATTACAGTTTAAAAGCTACGTTTCAAAAATACTTTAATAA
Source organism: Anomoia purmunda (assembly GCA_951828415.1). NCBI lineage: Eukaryota > Metazoa > Arthropoda > Insecta > Diptera > Tephritidae > Anomoia > Anomoia purmunda. The sequence continues at coordinate 26,643,878 of OX639993.1, forward strand.
TGCAGCTTTTTCGAAGAAAAGATTTAATCATTACAAAGAACATCAATGGTTGAAAAATTCGAATGCATTTTCCCATTAATTTTTGTAAATATCTGCTTTTGTGTCGCATCTAAAAAAAAATTCCTTAAGACATGTGAAAATTTCAAAGACACAACTATTTCTTACCCAACACACTATAAGGCTGTGCTCATACGCAGCAATAATCCTGCATACTCAAAATTTCTACTGACTGCCCGGTTGAAATGCAATGCACAAATGTTATGCAAATGGCCAATTCAAAAAGTTATTGATATTTATCGTCAACTGCAGCTTATCGTTCATATTTTTGCTATTTCAATATTGATTATTGTTATTGTATTGACTTTACATATTGATAGATCATTTCTTAACAGCACACATATTTGCCAATCAGAATTCCATTAACAATCGCATGCACATTGACATTTTCATGCAAATGTGTGCATACAACTACAGCTACAACTGCAACTAAATATGTATAAATAAATAAATAAATCAATATGTAAATGTGTGTGTGTGTGTGTGTGCATATCAGACGCACGTGCCTGCTTGTTGCATTACACAAAATGTTTTAAATTGTTAACACTTTACTCCTGCATATAATTTGCAAATTTACAAACTCTGCAATAGAGCTCTTTACCAATCTGACTTAATTAATTTATGCAATTCTTGCATGTTTCACTCGTATTTTAATAGTTTATGTGGCACATAAAATGTATGCGACAATATACACACAAAACAGTAGCAGCGGTGGCATCATCAAATAAAAGATGTAATATGAACTACGGGAGGATGGTGCTTGGAAGGTGGAGCGGGGGAGGGGGGCCGCATTCATTGCGTGAAACCAAAACAAGCAAACAAACAATTGGAATGCAGACACGTGTAGTATAAACCGCTGGAGCGCAAGTTATTTAAAATTCAAGTTGAGTCGCCGACGATTGAACTTCACGCTTCACTGCACCGCTCGCAACGCATTGCGCTTCGCACTTCGCGCTACACGCACGCACACACCTACACACGCACACACACATGCACACACACGCACACAAATACACACATCCAGTCGCACACATTATATGCACATCAACCATTTTCATTTCCGGCCCGCGTTATAATCTCCTGTGCTTTCTGTATGGTTTATACCACCTTGACTCATATCCGTGTGCTTCTTTTTTTTTTGGTGTTTTTTTTTTGTTTGGCATACACACACATGTGCGCTTATTTATAGTATGCTAGGGTGTATGCCTGCATGTATTGTTGTATGTGGGTTATAGCGTGTGTGACAATTTAACTGAACGAGGGCAGAGTTTTAAAATGGAATTTTAAATTTAACTAAGTAAGTAAGTCGCACAGTTGGCAAGGAAAGCACACACATTCACATTATTGTACGCACTCGCGCGCACACACACACACACATACACACACACCAGCATCCCATTTACTTGCATTAGTCCAAAAAAAAGTTATGGTATTTTATTTTGAAAATTTACTTCTAAAGTATTTTAATGCCATACAAATTTCCGGCCCAGCCAGGCATTAAAAAGCCTGTTTATAACTTAATAGAATATTTAACTTTAAAGGAACTTAAATTTCATTTAGTTACATAGAAATTTGGAAAATTTCGCTTAGTGGTCGTGGGAGGGAGCTTTCAAACAACAATTTCTTCGCGACCCAGTCTCGGTTCGGTTAAGTTGGGTTAGAGCGATTGCAACCAATAAATTGGGTATCACAAAACCCGAATGGCAGACCGCACAGTTGCCAGCGAAAAACTGGTCTCAGCAAGCAGCCGTAATCGACAACTATATAGAAAGGGGTATATTTTTTTTTAAGGAAAAAAAAAATTTTACAAAAAAAGGAAATATTATATTTTTTGGCCTGATTTTATTAAAAAACAATATTAATTTTTTGAGCTCAAGGCCAGTGTAAGGACAGTATTTTTTGGAAAAAAGTCAACAATAGTTAGGAGTGGTAGAAATTATAGCTATTTCGGAGATCACTACATTTCCTTATCAAATTTCTTTCATGACTTCGCCGGCATTTGATCCCACAACCTATGACTTGCCGAGCAAGCGCGTACCACTCCTGACTGTTGTTGTCTTTTTTCCAAAAATACTTTCCTTACACTGGTTTTGAGCTCAAAAATTAATATTGTCGTTTTTGTAAAAATAAAAAATGAAAGTTGTTTCATTGGGTGAAATTCTACATTTCCTCTTCAGTTACATTCGAATTGATTTAAGGTTATCGAATGCGGTGCGAACAAACCCGCGGTGTCTAGGATTTAATTCGTGTTTTTTTTTTTTTTTTTTTGGCTTGGATTAAATTCCATCTCTGCAACAGACATTGTGTAGTCACTGTGAATAATGCGACTTCAGATCCCTTTATCGCTTCATCAGGGGTCCCTCAAGGGACATTTTAGGTTCATTACTATTCGTCGCTTTCATTAATGCCGTGACTTTTGAAATTGTTTTCAATTATCAAAGATTAGTACGATCTTTTAAAACTTCAACTTCAACTACTTTGGATGTCGGTCGTCAGGTTTTCATTCTTGCAGGAAATTGCCCCCGTTTTAAAACCTGCTGTAAGCCGCTGTTTCATTTGATGGAATTTTCTGGCGATTTTTTTATCGGCTAACATCTCAAGAAAATTCATCCGCTACGTTGGCTAAATCCTCTATTGTGCAGGAAAATGGAACAACTGGTGTGATGTTCTAAACTCTCGGTCAAAAAAGAAAGTGCTCTCATCACCCTAGACTCTTTTTTTCTACTTTTGTACACTGTGAAATAAAAATACTACTTTAAGCCCAGTTCAAATTTCCGCAGTTAAAGGGCAACAACTCAATCGCTATACTCGGCTATATAAAGATTCTGCCATGCAATTGACAAGAGGAAAACAAAAAAGTGAATTGCAAAAATATCGACTTTCACATTTTTAACAAAATGTTTACTACAAATAAATTTGTTTAATGCACATTTTCTACTTCCAGCATCTGCCACAGTTAGTTGGCTTTGTCTGCGGAACGTTTACACAAGAATTTTGTTAATTGCCATTTTGTATTTATCTTAATTTGCATACATAGATGAAGTGGATGATTAGGATGATTTAGAAGCAGTATAGCATTAAATAAAACGACAAAGAAGCCGCTAATGAATTATTTTTTGCTGAGAATGCTAGCTTCATTGTTTGAATAAAATTGTCTAGATAACACAAAAAAAAATATAAAACATAGCCTCTCTCTTTAATTACACAGAAATAACTCAATGTATACTATTCAAAAATTTGTAGCGAGCTCTAAAATTTTCTAGCCAACCAAGATAAGATTTGGCGTAGATATGAAACTTTAAATTCATTAAATTGCAGAACCTTTCGTTTCTATGCAGTTTTGTTACACTTATTATGAAGTAAAGTGAGCTACTTTTGTTTCGCTTGTGATGGAGATAATTCAGACTATTTTTTCAGTGTACAAAAACTTGTATAAAGCGCCTTGAAAAATGTATTGAAACAAAGAGGGATTTATTATTATTATTTTTGGCCTTATATGTTTGAATCGACTGTAATTTATTGAGCTTGGGCACAGGTTTTTATTAGGGAGTAATATGAAAAAATAATGACTTTTCAAAGTGGTAGAAGTCTCCTCATCAGTCTTCTTTCTTTCTAGACTTTACCAGGCTTTGAACCATGGTACACGGAATTGCTAGGCGAGCACGCAACCACTCAGCCAGGATAACCGTGTGAAAATTGTTTGTTTTCTCATTACAGTTGCATTATTGGCTCATTTTTCTTTGAAAATGCTGCACGAAACGCCGGTAATTCAACAAATGAACTCCGACGATATTTGGTTTCAGTTGTCCCGTCGATGTCAATTTCAAATGATATATCCTAATGAAGTTGAATTGAACACACCAGTTGACCATTCAGAGTTGTCGATCAATTCGACTTATTTTGTATAGAAACACAACAAGTGAGAGTGACGGCAAATTTACTATTTCAAGAGCTACAGAAACGCAGTATAGAACTATTTAAAAAACTAAAGCCAGATATTTTTAGCATAGCAACCAAGAAATGAAATTGTCCGCTGAGTAAGGTCTTTGCAAAGATTAATCTGTTTTATAACAGAATACGGGGCAGATGTGCCATTGTTCTAAGCTAGGCAGGTAATCAGCCTTACCTTTGAGAATCCTGATGCCTATCATCGGAAGGCACGGTCTACGTCTTAACTAAAAACTTAGAATGTAACCAAAACCAACTAGTTCTAAACCAGATAAATCCCTCGCATATTCTGTTAATAAATTTTTGATAAATATTAATATATTATTAGCTGGGTGGCATGCATGCAAATGATTACGATATGAAAGCGTCTGTAACTCTCATTTGATAGCAAGCCACTTATGAGCAAAACGCACATAAACTACTTGAAGACAATGTAGGAATTTTTATTAGCAATATCAGAACTACTAGCATTTATATACTTATGCAATGTAAATATATGTATGTTATGGCATTCTCGATTTCCTTCACAAAAGTATGCACCGTCTTAAGGTTAGCCATTGTTCAGTGACAAAAAAGTATTAAAGGGCCCCCATCAAAAGTTTTCAAGTATAGCATTTTCTAGAGGAATGACTTTCAAATCAGCTTACTTACACAGAAAAAACTGCTACCAATCGTGGAAAATTATTTTCAAAATTCGTGTTCTACGGGGCAGACTTACAGAGCAATTCACACATATTACGGAGCATATAATCGTCCGTTTGGACATGTTAAGCGCAATAAGATGCATAGATTTATACCTGTGTTTACTCTTATGGAAAATATTCCTTCATATTCAGTTGACTAAAATAGAAACTAACAGAAAATGTCAAAGTACTCAAACGTATGGTGAATAAAATATTTATATTATTTATTTCCTTAGCTCCGGAGTGGTGAGATCCAGCCTGGAGCGGTGTAGAGAGTATGTTGCGAACGTAGCTCGTCGTCATAGCGTCACCCAGATGGCGGGGCACCGCAACTTGGTAACGAAAAAGCCAATAAACTGGCTCCGAACGTTTTCGCTGTAGATAACTCAGAGGCTGTAGAAGTGTGCCATTGAGTCACATAAGGGGGCGGATCTCCCAACACTGGATGAACAACGTTAACTGTAAGTTGAAGAACTTGGGATCGTGCAGGATGTGTAGGAGCCTGTGGCGGACGGCCGTTTACAGGCTAACTGCATTTTGCATAGGGCACTAGATACTGGGTATTCATGCTGCCCAAATAGGATTGCAACCAAGTGTTCAGCTATTTTCAGAACTAGAATGACATTTCTGAGCAAATCCTATTTTGGAAACTTGAAAGAGTTGAGTGGGAACGTGATCTCAAAAAATTTGCTTAAGGTCCTAGGGAGTTTCCTCACTTTTTTTGCCTCCTCATCCTTTGATTAATCTCTGGTTCGATGCCGAGTGCGAACTGGATTTCTTCACTCCTTAGGTTTAGGAATGTAAAAAAATTAAACTCTGAAAGCACATTGTAACAAAATTTAAGTTGCTATGGTAAATTGTGGAACATCTTGTGCAGCTATTCAGTTACATATTTTATTATGGCTTTTCACACAACAAAATACACGTAAAAACTACCGACTAACGAATTAACAAACCTAAGAGTGACTATTATTTTGACTTTTTAAAAGAATAGCCTTGAATATTTCCTAATAAAAGAAACAGAATATAGATTTGTTTCTTACTTACTTACTTATTTTTTTTTACTAATTTAATTTTTACTAATCCTTCTTATTACTACTACTATTTTTATTAATACTACTACTGATATTTTTATTAATGTTACTTCTAATTACTGCTACTATTTTGAATAATGTTACAAATAATTTCCACTACTTTTATATATTACTTTCTACTTATATTTTTTTAGAAATCCTACTACTAATAACTAATACTATCTTCAATAATTTTTACTACTGCTTCTACTATTATTACTACTTACATTTTTTCTACTTTCTACTACTGCTTTTGCTAATAACTACTATTTTTTCCAATTTCTACTACTATTTTTACTAATTCTGAAGCTAATTTTTACTAGTATTTTTACTTATTCTACTACTAATTAGTATCACTACTTTAACCGATGCTACTACTACGAACTGTTAATTTTATTAATTTCTACTACTATTTTTTATAATGCTACTACTGATTACAATTTTAACTGCTACTAACTACTAATACTACAAGTACTAATTCCTACTAACAACTACTCTCAATCCCTTTGTAAAAGCGGCACATTATTTCCTAACTTTTCTGATTTAGCGCGCCATAATCGTGACCCGAAAAGTTCGGCTCATACGCCTCTCTGCTAAGACGTCATTGATATGTATGTACATGTGTACTTTTGTGTGCCATATATTTTGATCCTTCGTGTTGCACTGCAACCGCTTCGCACTCAACCGGCAAATCTCTATTGAGACGCATAGAGGCACATAACTATTGTCGCTGATTTGCATATCGCCTCCTTTTGGTAGAGCTACTGGTATAGCTGTCACTGTGGTTGCCCTTGTATATGTATGTATGTTTGTATGTGTGTATTACCTAAATATAATACGCACAACTTAAATGCAAGACATCAAAATTCATATTACAACAACAACAACAAAAGCACACTTAAACATTTCATTACTCGCAGCCAAGTCAACAACAACACAACATTCGAACTTCATTGAAAGTCGGTCATCATTTGGTCTAAATCAGTTTGGGTTCGCTTTGTGTTTGTATGTATGTAGCTTGTGTTCGCACTCCCTTAGAATGTCCCACCCAATGTGGGAGTAATAGAAACTAGGAAAGTACTTTCTAATTTTGTTGATGTTAACCAAAAGTACCGAACCCAATTGCTTTGCTCGCTGGCGCATCGCCATCGACTAGATTTCATTGAAAGGAGTCAATGTGTAGAGTTAGAGAAGATGACGACCAATGACGACCAAGGCAAATTGGTATGAAATGAAAGGAGCGACGGAGTATTACTTTGCTAGTCTCCAGTGGGTTTTAGCCAAGGCTTACTGTCGATTTTCTAGCTAGTTTGTTGGCTGTCGACGCTGGCTGTTGGGGCTGATGGTGGTCGCTGGCAATCGTCGTCCAGCTAGCTAGCTCATTATGCAAGCAGTAAATTATGTTCGAGGCTAGGCTATGAAATCGTTTGCGGGATTAGGGTCAACAATTTTAATTATGAATTGGCACAACAGTTGTGGTTGGAAAATAAGTGAAAACCGATTGGCAGTAGCCACAGAAGCAGCGATAAATGTTGTTTTGTTGTGGGTAATAGTTGTTATTTTTAGATTTTACGGGCATATTCTGGCTTAGCTGCAAACGGATTTGATTTTTTTTTTTATATTTGTGCGGTAGGGTAAATAGTGCGAGGGGGTTTGTGTTATTAGTTGTTTTTGCTGGCACTGCAAATGCCGTCATGACAATTTCTGATTATAAAAAAAAAAAAACAAGAACACACAAAAAATGTATATAAATCTCGCTAACTAACTGTGAAAATAGCAAAAGTTTTCTTTGGTTTTACGCTTAGCCACAATTTCTGTTTTTTGATACACTTTAGCTGCAATGCAGTGTATTGGAAGGGGGGGTAGAAACGCTTTAGACCATTAATTCTCATTATTAATGATTTATCACGTTTGTTGTTTAGAGTGCTCAAAAAATAAATAAAAATTTCTGTGATTAATGAAGTAGTTGGTATTTCATTACCTTTAATGAATTTTTGTAGAAGAAGGGTGATATTTACAAATGTAGCAAATGACATTTGCAAGGGTTAACAAATCTTTTAGCATTTAATGAACATGAAAAATATTTATGTTTCCTGACAGAAAACAAATTACCTTTTATGCGCTGTTCGAGTTTTTTTTTTATGGAAAATTTACGCGGCATTTTCTTATTTTTTAAATCAGTTAGCCCCTGTGGGTTAAGACGAATAGCGCAAGTTAAATTAGCTTGTTTCTTCTATATTTGCAGGTACTTATTGGGAGTTTAGACATATCATCATCGCCCACAAGTGCAATGATTTTTCTAAAGAAAATGAAAGTTGATGAATAAAATTTTATATTATGTATTCATTGATGTCTTATATAAATTAAATGACGGACAAAAGCCATCCACTTGCAGGGCTTTGTCGATCAGTAGTGTCGATCAGTCGTAGGTGCCTCATTTTCCAGCCATAATTTACCTTGCATATATTTTATTATTATTATTATTATTATTATTATTTGAAAGACGAGTGATAAATCATTCGCTTACATTATAAGAGGAGCACTAGCGTCTAGGGTCTTCGACTCGCTTATTCTAATTACACTTATTAGACTTAAACTAAGATGATGATACAATTTTGGATACAGTTAATTTTGAAATGAATAAGTAGAGATATTTATATACATTTTTTTAATTTGGTTTTTACTAAAAATTCATTGGTCACTTTTAGTTTTCCTGGGTCTGTTTCGGTCAGCAGGCTTGAAGGTCTGATTTTATCGAATAGTGATTTTCTTGTTCGAGCGTATTGTGGGCAACTGTCCAACAAATGGCAAGCGGAGAGGTCGTTTACACCACAGAATGGGCATTGAGGTGAACTCGATCCCGAAAGAATATAGCAGTAGGTGATAATTGTGTGCCCAATCCTTAGACGAATAAAAAATTTTAATGCGCTACAGCTAACATTGTAAGGTAAAGTAGGCTTTTTGCATTCTGTATTGATGTTCGAATAGTGTTGGCGGTAGTTTTTCCATTCATTTTGTTTCTTAAAAAACATGTTTGAATTTATACACCTAAGTATATCTTCTTTGGAGATCCAGTTTGACAGGAATAGGGGTTCTTCTGTAGCAGCTTTTGCTCGCTGATCTGCAGCCTCGTTTCCTTCGATTCCCACGTGGCTCGGACTCCACATAATCTTTATACGGTTTTCGCTTTCCATTAACATATTCCTGATGGCTAACATTAATTGGTTATTATTTTGATTGTTTAAAAGTGATTCTAGAGTTGAAAGACTGTCTGTTACAATGAGGAACTTGCGAATCGATTGCAATGCAAATTCAACAGCCTCGTAAACCGCTACTGCTTCCGCTGTAAAAACTGCACAGTATTTTGATGTTCGTCAACAACGGCATAAGCAGTGGTCCTGGAATTTTTTGAACCGTCAGTGTATATGAATTTCCATTGTGTTTCTCGAAAGGAGGACGTGAGTTCGAGGAAGATTTTCCGTAAAACTGATGTTGATGTGCTGTTTTTTGAATGTTTCGCCATATCGATTAATATAAATGATTTGAAGTCCTGCCACGGAGGGGGACGAGTGTATTTGGATTTGCATTTTGTAATAGGAATTTCCAGTGATCTCGCTGCATCAATAACTCTTTCGACTGTGGATTTTCTTCTTCCTTCCCTTTTTCTGGCGACAGTGTTTTTGAGCAGCCCTTGAAGTAGAGGGTTGTAGCTGAATAGCAGTTTCGAGGTCAACATGCTGGTGGTGTGTGCGACCCTTTCTTCGATTGACGGTAAAAGTTGTTAGCAAACAGTTATTTTTGGACTTTTATTTTATTTAAAATAAAATAATAGGTCAACCAGGACTTTTATTTCTTTTAGGCAAGTAAGAACGGATAAACTTGGCCAAATATTCTTTAACACCGAAATAAAAGCCCTTTCCCAATGATAAATAAACCGCTTTTCCTATTTAAACCAATTTGGTACGGAAAGAAAGAGGACCAAGAGAAAACTTTCAAACTCAAATATCTAAACGATGAATGCCAGCTATTTGAAAAATATTTTGGTTATGCCATTCATATAGGTGTATCTCAAACACCACCGTAACTATCTGTACTAAAAGCTACACCATGAAAACTTTTGCGATCGGTCGAAAACTACATTCTTCCTCCATAAACCGGTAATTTATGTATATGCTTATACTGCCCCTGAAGTATTAGATCTTTTAATGTTTCTTTTCATTCCATTTTGCACTACTTCTACGCCGCATTTTTTTTTAATAAAAATCATTTTCGAACCTTTATTATTATATTTTTTTTATTTCATCAAATAATGTAATTTTTTCTTACGAATTTTTCGGATCACGTTCGCATCTGAAAGATTTGTAACCAAAAAAGTACTGATGTAAACATCCCGAGTAGTACAACAACAATGTTGGAACTGCTAAATGTTAACTAACTTTAAGTACAGAAAAGGCGAAGCTTGGTTTGATGTGCTTGTCGAGTCAGAAATATTTTCTTCACAGATAAATAAAAAATTTTTGGAATATTCATTCACATGGCTTCCCGATAAGGCCGCATGTTCACATAACAATTTTTTAATTATCACTGAAAAATTGGGTACAAGTAGGTAAATTATTTTATTGCTTATTTTTGCTTTATAAATTACAAAATTGCTAAATAGTTTGAGGATTAGAGATACTTCTAACTATATTATACACTTTGTTGTTTACAAAATTTTTATGAAAACAGCGTCATTAATAGGAGGAGACTCTGATTTTAAACACTTCCATTTTTGCATTTTGTTTATTATTTGGGAGCGACTTTTTTTTGACAGAAATAATTTGATCCAATTATCAAAAAAAAAAGATATAAAAATAGATGGTAATCTTGATTTAGATGTTTCAGTTTGAAATCACCTTTAGTGCTCTTTCATTTGATACCAAACTTGATTAACTTATATAATAAACAATTAAGGTGGGCCATATATTTTGATCTATAAAAATATTTTCCAAGTTTAACCGTTATTACGGGACTAAAATAAAAAAACTAAAAGTCCGATATTTTCAGTTATTGTCAGACTTTTTCCCAAAAAGTAAAAAAAGGAATGGAGGATTCTTGTCCAGCAGTTCCTCGGCTAAAAGGAATATTGATAACTTCCTTCTATGGCAATATTTTGCTGCCCAGTATTTTTATTACATAACAAACGCTTATTTTCTATTCCTGATACTTTAATAAATCTATGTTAAATACTGAAAGTTCCATTCTAAACTTAACCTGTTTTAATTTTGCCACATTACCACATCGCCAATTATATCCTTAATCTTAAGCAGGCCCGATCTTTGAGGTATAGGCACATGGCTCGGACACCTTGTTGGGATGAGAATCTCACAGAACTCCGGAAGAAAACAAGAAAATCCTTCCACGAAATTAAAACGCCACACAAATTAAAAAAAAAAAAAACACCAGCATATTCATTCCTTCAGGGCCAGCTAATTTCTAATAATAGAAATAGTATTGTAATATCCTCAAGACTAGTCATTTTTATCAACAATTTAATCAAATCGAGGGGATGATGAAGGGTGACCCAAAGAAATTAACAAAAATAAACTTATTTCGGTATATTAGTGATTTATTCTAAAGAGCAAATATTCTCAATATTTCAATCGTGTGACTGAATGGGCTGGCCTCGCTGTAGCGCACCTTGTTTAGTGATGCACAAAACTGGAACAATCGGATTCGGAGAAGTGGCTTCTTTAATGAATCGACAGGTCCGGGCCTTACAAGAACGGATACTCTGGCCGCTAAAGGAACAGAAATTTGGTTCCAAAAATACGTTAAATGGTTATGCAGAACTGGAAAACGGTCTCTGAAAAATAAGTATAGTAGAAACTCGATTCTTGCACGTAATGAAAACCGGGCTCGGTGCAAGTTTCCAGGCTGTCGCAAGTACCAAGCATTATTTTCCCATACAAAATAAAAGGCACGTACTTCTGTTAAGAATCCAAGTTTTATATTTCAATTCAAAACACTTAAGTTCAACGCATTCGTATAACAGTAGATACATATTTTATGTGTAATTAAAGAAATTTAAAATTTTTGTTTGTTTTGTACAAAGTCGCTTGTTCAGTACTACTCTGTTTCTTAGTCTCTGGAGCATCATAGTATCGTCTAATGAAGCATTTTTTTACTCCGCCCAATCTAAGCAAATAATGAACGCTGATATAGTCTCCTCCGATGTAACTTGCTTCGTATTGAGTACCACGTCACCGGTTTCTTCATCATCAGTAAGGTCATCATCGGTACACTGATCTTCATTTAGTGCGGTGAGCTCCAAATTAGGTTCAACAATCCATTGCTCAATGAAGGCTCATTAAGCGCATTCCACGCATTAGCTAAAAAACATATTCCGTCTTTTAAGGTGATGTTTCGCAACGACTCGTCTATTGTTTTTCCACGACGAACAATGTGACTTAATGTGTTTTTTTTTTGTAGTTCAGCTTCGTAAGCCTTATAACATTCTGGTCCATGGGCTGTATAAGAGCAGTACAGTTTTGAGGAAGGCACATTACCGAAATTTCACCATCACTACGCCTTAACTCATCTGCTTTGGGATGGCATGGAGCATAATCTATAAGTAAAAGAGCTATTTCGGGAAGATTTTTTCCACGAAGGAACTCTTTCACCTACAGATTTAAGAAATTTTAAATTAATAAAAGGAATTTTTTTAGGACCAACAATTGACTTACCTCTGGAACAAATGTTCTGTGAAGCTATTCTTCAAACAAGGCCATTGTCATCCGAGCACTTTTATTACCTTTGTAGACAACAGGCATATCCGTAAAATTTTTGAATGAACGAGGATTTGATGATTTTCCAATAACCATTAATTTCACTCTGTGATTTCCAGCAGCATTCGTACAAGCAAAAAAGTTATTCTTTCTTTACTAATTTTATGTCCCGGCGCCGAGGTTTCTTTAGAGCGCACAAGAGTTCTATCGGGCAAAAGCTTCCAAAATATGCCAGACTCATCAGCATTGTATATCTGCTCCTTTTCCAAATTTAGTTCGGCAATTTTTTCATTTAGTTTTTGCAAAAATGGGTTAATGGAATCACTCTTATTTGACAGTTTTCCCCCACATATCTTGAGTGTTCGGATTCCATGTCTTTTTTTAAAGATTGCAACCCAACCATTGCTAGCGTGGAAGCCACCCGACTTTTCCTGAATTTTGGCATGGAAAAATTTTGCCTTTTCATTGAGCATATCAGATGTGTTTGGTAAATTCTGTGCTCTTTGACTTGCAAATCATTTGAACAATGCTCTTTCCATTTTTGGAAACTCCGAGAGTTTAAGCATCTCTCTTCTCCCAGGACCGGATTCAGAATGCGCCACAAATTTCTTTATGGTGTTTTCATTTCTCTTAACACGAGTTATTGTTGATCTATGCACATGAAAACTTTTGACCAAGGAATTGGTGGAAAATCCTGCACTTAATTTCTTTAAAATCTCAGCTTTGTCTTTGATTGTCAGCAACGTAAATTTTTTCTTTGCCATTATGACACCGCGCCTCTCAATAGTCAGCTTAAAACTGATTCAAATTACAACATTTCATCAGCAGCATAAAACGACGGGGGTTTCCCGAAATCTATTCAGTCTAAAATAACGTAAACAAAGCAGCACGCAAGAGTAATACAAAAATGTTGCAAGTATCGAGCTCAAAATTTTCGGATGTCGCAAGTACTGAGTGCGTAATGAAAAATATTTCTATGTTGCAAGAATCGGGGTGTGCAAGTATCAAGTTTCTACTGCACAAAGAACTGAAAAACCTTTTCAAAAGAACCGAACTTTACCCTGGAAAACGCGTAGGTGTTTTAATTTAGTTTTATGTATTTTATTTTTATACCTACCATTTTGTCTCACAAATATCAACTAAGTCATGAATGAAACCCATATAGTAGGTATAATTGTATTTATTTTCTTTATTTTATAACAAAAATATAAAATAAAAATTTAATTTTTGTAAAAAAAAATCAAAAAAAATGTGTTCTTTAACAAAGCAAAACCGCACATCATTAATTTTGTATGCCAAATCTCTATCTCAGGAAAAGCCTATTCTAAAATCGTCCTAAAGGACTAAATCGTTAATGGCTTGTTCTCATATAACACTAGTTTTCACGAAAGAAGTACATAATTAAAAAAGTGTTCTTTTATACAAATTTTTGGGGAGCTTCAATTATTTTTCCAAAGAGTCTTTTCGAGATATAGGCAAAAATCCTGTTTTCGAGGTTCTTTTGCAGTTACTGCCAAACAAAAACTCCAGAATAGCAAATAAGCCTTCTATGGGCCTTGTTTTACATTTACGCCGATATATATATTATGTAAAACGGAATAGTACTTATTAAATTACTGTCGTCCAAATACAAAAAATAAAGACATTTTCGAGCTTTTTCGAAAATTGTTAATTTTTATTCACACTTTTTAGTGAATTAACTTTTCTATAAAAAAAATAGTTCAAAGTGTTTTATTGACAGAGAATTTCCCTACGAAAATGTGAAGCATGGATAGAAAATGCAAAAGTGATTACAAATTAAATAAAAACGGTAAACTAAAATTTTTCTTGATTTCACTATTTATGTTCAAAATCTACCAACAAATTTTCATTTCACGGTGCAGCAGCCAGAATGATCAAGTGATGTAATATAAAATTTTATATGGATTAGGGTGCGTTGATTCTGAAAATGGTGTAGGTTTGTCCAGTTTATTATTCCTTTGTTTTTCCATCGTAAATTTTATGTTTTTTATTCATAGGATTTCTTTTTCATTGTTGTAACCAACCACAACGCAAATAACTTCATCAACATATCTCGCGTAAAATGTCAGACCTAATTTTGTCTTTAGTTCCTCAATATTATTACCTTCTAGGATATGCGTGAACACTTCCATGTGGATGGCTGAGCTTGGGTTTCCCATCCCTAGCCCGTTCGCTTGCCTGTTAATCTTATATTAAATTTAAAGCAGTTTTTTGTGTAGCGCTGTTTTTAGAATATTTGTCATCTGTGCAGCTTTAACTTATTTTTTTTGTATTTTCCAGTCATTTTTTGACTACTACCTCTGGTAGAGGTATTGTGGTAGATAGAAATCCTTTATGCCCAACGATGCCATTTTCCTGTCTTTCGAGAATTTTACGTACCTCAGTTTGTCCGTCAGTTCCATTGTGTTCGTTATTATATGGTCCTTGTGAAGCTCTAAATTATCGTGGAGAATCGTCTTTATATATTTTGATAATCTTTAAGCAGGTGCCGAGTAAACTACACTGTGGGTCCCATTGGAACATTCGGTTTGCATATCTTTGGTAGCACTATCAGTTATGAAGCTGCTGGGTTCATCTAATTTAACGTTTTATGGCTTTTTTGATCTCTATTTGATATTCGTCGGTTGGGTTCGCACCTATTTTTCTGCCTTTAATTTCTTCAATAATTTTTTCCGTCCGTTGTAGTTCATTTTTTCATTGAGTACTCTTGTATTGTCTCTGTCCGCCTTTGTCACTTTGATGCGTCTTTGATGGCTTACTCCGTCCTTTTTATATTTCATGCTCAACGACCAAACCATAGTCAAAAAACTCTCTTTTAACGAGGTACACCTCATTTGCCAATAATTTGTAAACTAGTGTAATTCACGGTACCCCACAAATAAAAGTCTAATGGCGGCTAACCGCAAATCCGGAATTGCGAATTGACAACGCAGACACGGCTGATACGAATGTTAGGAAGACAACACGCAAGAACACCATAATCGAGGTTTGGGCTTCAATTTTCCGGTGCTCGGCTTTGACAGAAACGGCGTTTCCATGAAAAATCTCAAAGAACAATGGGGCAATGTTGCAACTCCGCATCAAACGATTACTCTCGAGATGCGGCAGTTTAGCTTGCCAGCTGAAAATGTCAGAAAATATAATTTATTCTTCTTTTCAATAAACGCACACTTTAGGCTACACAACTTTGATTTTGTTATGCGAAGATATCAAACTGATTTTCTATCAAGATTTTCGGTGGAAAATTCATTTCACTGTCAAAATAACATGAACATTTCGCAAGATCCACCCCTTGATGGACGATAAGCCGCCATTAAAATTAGAGCGCACAAAGTTTGTCCTTTTTATTCAAGTAGAAAATCTTTCCTTCTCACAAAATCACTTCGCTTTTTTTTAGTTTTGAAATTGAAACTTTTGTTAGAATTCCCTTCACAAACGTTGCTAAGTTTCGAAAATTACTGAAATCTAGTAAATGGCACGTGCCTGTTATCTATGAGAACCAAATTTATGTTATAACGATTCATTAAAAGCCGGCATCAATGTGGTAGAAAAGCTGGCATCTTCCTTTATTGAAACTCACTGAAATAAACTACATCCACCTACCTCCCTTTTCGTACTTTGATTTTTCCCCTTTGTATGCAAATGTGTTTGGTTCATAAATGTTTAGAAAAATATGCGGTTTCATTCGAACTCTAACACTTTATTACTTGCATTATTTGTTCTTTTCGAAAACACTGCCGCTAGTTACTTGT
Organism: Anomoia purmunda; assembly: GCA_951828415.1. Taxonomy (NCBI): domain Eukaryota; kingdom Metazoa; phylum Arthropoda; class Insecta; order Diptera; family Tephritidae; genus Anomoia; species Anomoia purmunda. Next base: position 26,660,179 of record OX639993.1, read on the forward strand.
TGAACAACAAAAAAAAAAAAAAAAAGCTTGAAATGTATGAATGTGCAACACTCGTTCATTTTGTTCAAAATTCTCCTCAACACCATTCGAAATTTAACGAAATTCCATTCAAGTTCAAGCGCACATTCATTATAAACACTGGGTGAAAGTTTATTTTGTTGAAGTGTTCTACTGACGCTTTGAAAAATGAATATTTTGCGAATTCACTATGGACCTCATTAGCGTCGAATACGGAGCGGCAAATGTTGCAGCTGAAATTTCACCATTAAACTATCGAAGCGGCACGAAAAAGACAAAAAAAAACTTCATACATGTGTTCTGTGTCTATGTGTGTGTGTATAGAGCGCAATTTGCTAGTCAAACCAAAAATATTTCATTCTACCATTTAAAGCAGCAGTGCAGAATGGAATATGGAGCCCAACTAAGGAAGTGTTATTGGCGAGCGCACCTACAAATTTCCTAGTTTACGCTGACTCGATTTGGCTTTAGTTAGCTGACAGGGAGAAGAAACCAACAAAAACTCTGCAAAAAAAAAAAGAAAGAAAAAAAACAAAACAAACTAAAACACAAAAAATGCAAGTGAAATGAATAAAATATTTACGAGAAATAAATTTACGTGCAGGCAATTTGTGCGCATAATGCAGCTATAATTCTCCCGCTTTTCGCAACGAAAACGCAATACTTCCATTGAAGTGCCAATTTTCCACGTTTCGCCTTTTAAATTGTTTCGACGTGAACACCGACGACGAAGCGCTGCCGTTTGAGAGATGAGGTGGAGGGGAACGAGCGCTAATCCAATACATCTACCCACCCCCATACACTCCCGGAGACCCGGAGACCCGGAGTACTTTCATGTTTTCCTTCACCTGGTCGTGGCGGCAGAGCAACACAAAATATACAATCTTCCACATACACACACACACTCGCTCACTCGCACACACACACACATACATATCCGCTTGGTAGTTGCACTCCAACGCCTCGACAGTGGTATTTGTCTCCATAGTTCCTGCCTTCGTTGATGTTGCTCTACAATTCCTACAGCAATGACAACCATTCCGACGACTGATAGCAAATTGCATCCATCCACTCGGGAGTTGCAGAAGCAAAGTACCCACATTTTCCTACGTGTGTGTGTGTGTGTGCGTGTGTGTGTGTATATGCCTGTTGGCTTGATGAGCGCGTGTAAGCAAAAGCTGTGTAATTTGGAGAAGGTGGCAACGTTGTGACAGTAGCGGCAGCGATTGGCGGGAGGGTGGTGAGTTAATGGCGTCGGAAGGGCGCAGTATGCCGAGGGTTAACTGCAAGTACATGACACATTTCGTTTCATTTGGAATTTCCTTTGCTCTTGCTCCACTCTCCTGCTTCCTTCTTTTTATTTTGCACAAAGCGACTTACCTTCATTTTCCATCTTTTTTTTTTGCAGTGCACAAAGCTACAATTCACCTGTATACACACACACACACACACTCATGTAGAAACAGCGCAACATAAATGAACTGGTGTGGATTCATGAGACATCATTCTCTTTCTAAACCCCATGGTGTGTGGCGAGTAGCCGTAGAAAGGCGAAAATGCACCAAATGGTTGACAATTTACTTAATGACACTCTTTTCATTTCGGATTTGTGAACTCTGAAGACGTAACAAACTCGGTGTAATTTGATTTTTATTAATTCTAACTAAGCAGCGTATCTAGCTTATTTCCTGGTTTTTTTTTTAACTTCTTGCACAGACGGTGAAACTATAAATGCCATTCTAAGCTTTATTTACCAGAAAGTTTTATTTGCTTGTTTAAGCATTGGTTTCAGATAGATATGTAGCAATGATTTGAATGAAAAAAAAAAAATAAAAACACTCATGCTGCACTGGTCAACGGATCCCAGTAAATTAAAATATACCTAAAGTGCAATAGAGCTTCCTAGAGATCTACAATTTTTTTTATAATATTTGGTAGATAGACATCCACAAGATGGATCATGAAATTGGCGCTGGTTGGCATGAAAATGAGATCGCGATTATTACGCGGGCATTCCAATATATCCAATTTCTTTAGTCAGATGTAACGCAAATAGATAAGATGAATTCTTCATCGCCCCAGGGCTTTTTCCAGTTAGTTGAAAGATTGAAAGAAAGGAAGAGGAAATAAGTCATACCTTCTCTCCAATCCAAATATTCCCTACTACTCTATGTGACATGGAAAGTTTAAAAAGGACTAACTTTTTAAGCCACTTTTATTGCACATACAATTTTCTTTTCCATGACATACATAACAGTTTGAAATTTCACGTTATTTTGCCGATAACAGTTATACCCCAACATGTAATTTGCCTAATAAAAGTCTTAACGTAAGATATAAAATGTAAATAAAGATATAGTTGAAAATTAAGATAAGGGTATCATCAGAAGGGTAAATATGAAACAACTTGAATCAAACAACATAAAAATAATTCCACTTGACAATGGCAAACATATAACCCCTGCATAACATTTATTAAGTAACATAAAAAACGAATGTAGGGTAATAACTCTTATTGGCAAGCAAATATATTTTTGCAGTATAACAAATACATATAAATTACCGCAAAATAACTCTTATTCGCAAAAAAAAAATATTTCCCTTATATAACAGTCTCGAAGCGAACGTCAAAATAAATATTGGCCAATATTTTTTCTCACACAACGCCAAAAAATAAACGCTTTGAAAAAATCTTATAGCAAACAAAATATGTCTGCTGTTTAACAGTTATCAAGTAACGTAAAATGTAACGTTTAGATATAACTCTTATTGGCAATGAGATATATATTTCTCCTTCATAACAGTTATCAAGCAATGTTAAAATAAATGTTGGTCAATATTGTTTTTTCAAAAAACGCCAAAAACGTAACGTTTGTTAAAACGCCTTAAGGGCAAAAAAAAATGGGTTCTCTGTAACAGTTATCAGGCAACGTAAAAAATAATTATTTGAAAATAGCTCTTATTTGTCAGAAAATATATTTGTCCTGTAAAAGAGCCTCCGTGCAAATATTTTGTGTCAAACAACGCCAATAAGTTAATGCTGTACAACAGTTAAAAATAAACGAGGGGAAATAACTCTTGTTGGCAGTAAAAAATACTTATTTTGTATAACTGTTATCAAGAAACGTAAGGATAAACATTGAAAAATAACAGTTATAAAGTAAAATAAAAACTAATCGTTAGGAAATCACTCTGGTTAGCAATGAACAAATAATTTCTTCTGTACAACAGTTATCAAGCAACACAAACAGTTAACCTTGGAAAATAACTCTTAACAACAGATAAAATATTTCCCATGCGTAACAATTACCAGGGAACATGCGAAATCAACGTTGGCATAAATGTAACTCTGATCAGCAAAGTAAAAAGCTTTTCTCATCTATTATCTATTATCTATTATCTATTATCTATTATCTATTATCTATTATCTATTATCTATTATCTATTATCTATTATCTATTATCTATTATCTATTATCTATTATCTATTATATATTATTGTCGTTTAAACTGTGCGTAAATTCCTCAAGTTGCACTGTCACCTCAACAAATTTTTACCATGGAAATTTTAGCGTTTTTTGCGGAATTTTTACCAAAATTAACAGATTTGTTAATGCATTTTTATTGATTTAAAATACTATAAAAGTAAAGTACTCCCAAATAGTTTTATCATTTTCTGAAATAACTTTGCACATTAAATATATATATATATATATTTATCAGCCTTGCTCCCATATCCAAATTCACAAAAGTCCCTGTATTTGAAATCACATATATATTTGGGATTTGAATCCGGTGTCCTTGTTGTCAGCGAAATGAAAAGTAAATGACAAAAGGCGTTTGAATAATCTTTGATATGTTAAGGTGCTCTTAAGCCATTTTTGAATCAGTTTATTTTAATAGAAGTATTTTTTTTTTTAATTATTTGTTGATGACACTTGAGAAAAAGCTAACATTGCGCAAACAGAAAGATGAATTTCAACAGCAGCTGTTAGTGAATTGCAACAAGGGTTAAAATATTTCACTAAAAAGTGGTCGGAATAAACAAGTGGCAATTTTGGTAGTGCAGTTGCGGTTACTCTTAGCACAATAATCTTCTTTTCTCAATGCGCTGGATGGCGAGAAAACGGTATGCAATTTTTTTTTTTTTTGTAATAACAATGGACATAAACGTAAAAAATTCTTTCATTAAAAGTGTTTAAAAACTTTCCTTTACAAAACTAATTATCTTCGTCTCATATTTCATAAAATTGTTGTAAATTTTGTTATATAGCAAATTATATTTTTATGAAAAATAAATAAAAAAAAAGTCAATCAAGAAAAGCATTTTAAATATTGTAAAAGAAATTATTTGAGTCATTCTATAATCTGGACTTAGCCATAAGAGACTATTATTTACTCTCCTAATTGAAATTCAACTAGCTTCAAAAACAACTGATGATTTTGTAACTTCTACTCGAGTTTCAAGAGATTAACTCTTCATTTTATAGCTCAGGATAGATCCTTTTGGGCTTTACTACGTACATATATGTGCTCAACGTTAAGAAGAGTGCAAGTCCAGTATCACGCTATTATATTTAGCTAAGATATTTTAGATCTGCAACAATATGCTGACTTCCAAAATAAAGTTATAATTTCCGTCTCACCTCAAAAATTAAATCTAACGTGCTTTCCTGACTAAAAAAGACCCACCTATGGTCCAAGGTCACACTTCGGCCTGTGTATCTCGCTGGTCATGCTGATTTTAGGTTGATGTTTCAAGAGAATGCCAAACAAGTAATAATTAGACCCTGTACTGCGCTAATTTTTTTAACAATATTCGCTTGGTTAAGTCATCTTAACAACAATTTTAACGACTTTGCTATTCTATATCCGCCACCACCGAATCAGCTGTTGCCATTAGCTTGACGATTATCAAAAACAACCGAAAAAGAAAATATGTAGTTGTTAACTCAATCGATAATTGAAATATGTGTGATTTTAATTAGAAAGAAAACTTTCAATTTCGGTGTTTTAAGTGTTTGAAATTAAAAACCGGAAAATTCGACAGCCATTTGAATATTTGGCTTACGTATGGTTTATCAAAAGGCGAGAAGGAAGTAAGCCCATACAACAGTGACTTTTTGTTTACTCCTTGGCGAAGTTTGGAAGTTTCTTTAATTCATTTGAAATTCGCCAAATACAAATTATGTACAACATTTAAAACTGCAGGTGATTTCGGTTTTCTTTGGAGTCGTGGCTGTTGATTCCTCCACCAAATCAACCAGTGGAAAAACAAAATTGCGCTACAATGAAGCATTGCAATATAGTTAGAAATAAACTGATATTTTATTACACTTTGATCAAGTATAATAAAAAAGCGTTAAAATTTATATTCAGTTTTTTGAAGTAAAGAAGTTTAGGGGCATGAAGTTATTTTTTAAAAGGAGTAACGAAGGTCGAGTCGACTAATTACTACTAACTACTCATACCACTACTACTACTACTACTACTACTACTACTACTACTACTACTACTACTACTACTACTAATACTAGTACTGCTCTTACTACTACTACTACTAACTACTACTAATTATTAGTACTTCGACTACTACTACAATTACTAATTACTAAAACTGCTACTACAACTTCAACTACTACTACTAACTACTGCTACTATTAATTACTACTACTATCTCAATGACTAGTACTGTTACTACTGCTAATTACTACTACTAATGTTACTAATAATTACTACTACTATTTTTGATAATTTCTACTACGCTTTTTACTGCTGCTAATTACTACTACTATTTTTGGTAATTACTACTACTATTTTTACTTATGCCACACCTAATTATTGCTACAATTTATACTAATTTCTACTACAATTTTTGCTAGTGGTACTACAAGTTACTATTAATATTTCTTACAAATTCTGCTACTATATTTACTAATGGTACTCTAAGTGTTGCTACTATTTTTGTTAATTTCTACTAAAACTACTACTAACTACTACTACTATTTTTACCAATTGCTACTACCATTTCTACGAATGCTTCTATTAATTGCTAGTAATATTTTGATTTATTCTACTACTATTTTTACCAATCCACAACTGATTATCACTACTTTTGCTACTACTACTTACTACTATTGACTGCTATCACTACTACTGCAATTTTTAACTCTCTATCTCTTTGTGAAGTCGGCAAAGAAGTCTTACTTCTTCCGGCTTGCGCTGCTTTTCGGAACTCGAGAGGTTTTTTCTCTATATATTTTTTTTGTTTGTTTTCACAAATTTTGACATTTGATTTGAGAAAGATCCCACTCTTTAGCACTTTAAATAAATACAGGAAGGCAGAATAAATTAGTGAATCGCGCATTCGTTCGTGCAAAGTGCAAATATTGTCGACAAAAATTACAATTGTCGGATTTTTCAAAGTGAGTGAATCGCGCTACTAGAGACTCTACATGCGTTCTCAAAATTCTTATCCTATTCTAAAATGGGCAGTAAGACTTGGATTTTTCTTTGTTTGTTTAATTACTAGAAGTTTTTCCAGCTTCTGCAACAGATAATCCCTATTTTTATTTGGCTTCTAATTGTAGCATGATATTTTAAAGCTTTACAATTTTCGATTGAACTCATTGAAAGTAAGTACTTGAATAACTAGTCGAAGAACAACATAGAAATAAAATAAGAAACTATTGGTGAACTATAAAGTAGATAATATAACAATATATTTACTGGCTTGTCACTTCATACAATTGACTTTTGCTACGTTTTCGTTGTTACTACTCGTACGAATATGCATTGTGTATGGGGAGAGTACTATATGAAAATCGTAAATTCACCAGTTTACCTTATGCATTCGTTTATCAGTTTTGTTTATCGAACTACGAGTAGGTCGAACAATGAAGTGACAGCAATGCTATAATATTCATATACACACACACACACACACACGCATGCACATACATGCACATGTGTGCATATGCATAGGTAAGTGTGTAGGTATGGCGGTTGTAGAGCAAATATGGATGCAGATACAGAGATACAGTTACGGAATCGAATAAATAAGAAACAAAGCAGCAAATTAAGTTCGATCAAACCCAAGGCGTTATTGCATGCTTGTTCCATTGATGACTTTGTGTTGTTGCGTATGTCTGATTGTGTATATGTAGCGGTGTGTATATATATAGATATATATATGTGTGTGTATGTGTGTGTGTGTGTAAATGGCAACATGTACTCCCACACCACAATGAGACGACTGTGACTTACAACTTGCATATATTCGCAAATATCTATATACTTATGTATGTATAGATCTACGACTTACCCTCAATATACATAAATGTACATACATACTATACATACATATAATATATAGACGTCGCCGAATTGGTTGCATCACAACTGTCGAGAAGATGACAAGATTTGCATATTGACGATGACAGTCGCCTGTGGTTGTGAAAAAGCCAAAAATTCATTCATTCACTCCATCTTCCATGTATGTATGTATGTATGTATGAGTGGTAGTAGAATGTTTAGTAATATCAAAATGTCCATTTCGAACAGTAAATTTATCTATAATCCCTATTGGAAATCTTTAGGGCAGCCGCAGTTTTTATAAGGGCATTATTCTAGATCTGTCTATCATAGAATCACTGAAGATTTACTGTTAGCCTTGAAATATTTAAGTAGGGAAGTACCTTTAGACATTTCAAAAAATCGAGCTAATTCTCGTAGTAAACCGATTTTTGTCGTCTAACTTTTAATTTAAAAAGCAAAAAAATGTTCTATATAGATTAAAGATTTCAAAAATAAATCATTTTAGAACCTTTTTGACTGCAAGTACAACAAAATTTTTATTTTTTTCAAAACCTTTTTTTAAGCCTCTTTTAAAGGTTAATTTTCGAATATCTTTCCAAAAAGAAGGTAAGAAAATATTTGGTATGTTGATTTCAGAGGGAAATTGCGGCCAGCATAGCTAACGCAATTTACAACGTCAGTCCCGAAATTACTTACAAGATCCTTGAAAAATTTGTTAATTTTCAATTTTCAATTTATAAAAAATGTTTTTTTTTTCAACCTCAAACACAATCTAATCAAATACTATACCTATTTGAAAAGAACTTTCTGCATGTCGCTACAAATCAACTGCAGAAATGCCATTTTTTCGGCCTCTAAATGTACGTCCGTCCTCTCTTAACCCTCTAATGCACAAGAATGCCTCAGAGCATTAAATTTTTAAGTCAGTTATTTTAAATATACCCATTTTTTCACACTGCTCTACATTGATACCTTTTATGTATTTCTGTACCAACAAAAGTTAACCAATTGAAACAAATTACAGTGTAATTCATTAAAAGTCATCGAATAAACAAGAAAAATTGCTAAGTAAGTTGCTTTATTTTGTGAAACTCAAAAAACGTAATTATAATAGTCATAACGAGCTCAAATTTTTTTTGTGGCTTTTCGTGAGTTTAAGATATGTTAGTTCAATATCAGTTAGAGGAATCAAAAATGAATTATACGATTTTTATAACTTTTGTTGTTCGTACCTGTGGACTGCCATGTGAAACATGGGAAAACAATTTTCCTCATTTTGTATTAGAGCAAATACTTTAATGGAGGCGAATATTTTTAATTGCCTACCATGTTTTTTCTTTACCTGTGCTGCAGAGTCTTATCAGATAATGTCAAATCTGAGCACCGTATACGGATCTGAAAAGAGGGCAGAACACGAAAAATCCAGGGCGGATAGCCATCGGAGAGACAATAGAATTATAATTTGATGGCTCCAAGGCAGGTAATGGGGCTATAGCTGGTTGTCGCATGGAGGGCGAGTTCAAATGATTTTTGCCTTAGGTACAATGATAACGTTTTTCTAATAGGAAGTATTTGCTAAACTTAAGATAAATCACCATCAAAAAAAGCAAAGGATTTGGAAAAGTGGTAGCGAAATTCCTTCTAAGATAGTTAAAGGATAAGTTCCAGCGCAATCCATGGAGGCAATAAACGGTTACCATGGGCATCTCGTCTGCTTTTGCTAGGCTGAGATGGACCACATTTGTTTCAGGTAGAGAATTAAATCCTTGGTAAATGTTAATTCACATTGGAAAATGTTAATTCTAAATCTGTTAACAATCTTCTCAGGATCATTTAAGTCAGATATTCACGATACGCCAAATCTTGGAAAAGACTCGTAAGTAGGGATTCGACACATACCATCTATTTGTTGCCTTTAAAAATCCATTTTCGACAGGACGCGAAGAAGTTACCGCCTAAATATATGCCGCGATGTATAAATTTGGTATCCCTGCAAAATTAACGGAGCTATGTAAGGTGGCGTTGAGCTACAACACCAGCTCAGTCAGAATTGGGTAGGACCTTTCCGAGGCGTTTGATACCAAACGAAGTTTCAGAGAGGGCGACTAGCAGTCGTGTAACTTCTTTAAAGATTCAATCTCCTGCAACTGCTGGCGTATGCCAATGACATCGACATCACTGGTAGTCACCATTTTGACAAAGTGTAGTACTTTGTTTATCTGGGAACCAGCATTAACACCAACAACATTGTCAGCCTCGAAATTTGACGAAGAATCACTCTTGGCAACAAATGCTACTTTGGGCCGAGTAGGCAATCGCATAGCAAAGCCCTCTCTCGACGAACCAAACCCCTATTCTATAAGTCCCGCATCATGCCCGTGCTATTAAATGGCGTAGAAGCATGGAAGATGTCAACATCAGATGTCATGGCCCTTGGGGCCTTCGAGAGAAAGATTTTTAAACCCTTATGCCCTTGAGACGGCGAATACCGCAGACGATGGAAGAGCTGTATGAGCTTTAGCGCAACACAGACAAAGTTCAGTTGTACGTGTGGAAGAAAATGTTACAGCTGTTGAAAGTATTCGACGCAAAACCCGCTGATGGTGGCAGAGGAAGAGGAAGGCCTCCTCTACGTTGGAAAGGCCAGGATGAGAAAGACTTGGCTTCACTTAGGGTATCTAGCTAGCGCCAGTTAGGAAAGCAGAGGAGCGAAAAAATCGCCTAGGCGGTTATAGATAGCGCCAATTGAAATGAGAAGAAGACATTTGCTTATTTCACACTTAATTATCTCAGAAAAGTGGTTCTGTTCCATGAACGATGGAATATATGATTGCGCTGATTGATATGAAATCTGGAATTGTAATTGTTGATATGACATGCGAGATAACTGAGAGAAAACCTGCGAGCACATACAGCGTTTATATAAACAAATTCTGTAGAGATGTTGAAAATTCAACTGATTCTGGGAAAATCGCTACGAGCGGGTTAGGGGTATCACAATCAGCGGCACCTTCATTGCATTCGGAGACGTTTAGTAAAATTTCCAGTGTCAAATAATTTGACTTTAAAATTACTTAGACCAAGAAATACAACTTCCAGCTGGGTAAGTGGTGAACATGCCCACATGCAAATATTTCTATATGTGTACATACATACATACATATATTGACACTAAAGTGTCCATAAACATTAGTCCAACAATTTTTGTCACTTTGCCACAACGAGTTGCATGTTAGTAACTAGTGTAAGTGGCTTCGGGCTGTCAACTTTTCTGTATAAATCGGAAACGCCGCACTTGATAGTAATAAAGTTATTTTCAACTTTTTGAATTTCCAGTAATACCGCACTAAGTTTGCTTACCAATATTTTGGGTAAAAAGAGTGAAGGGGGCGGCGGGGATAGATTCAGCTTGCATTTGAAATGTGACTGAAAATGTGAAAATCAGAAAAATTAAGCAAAATCAGTTGATGTGACTGTAACAGGTTATCTATAGTGTTGGGTTTAAGTGCACAAACTCTATACACTTATTCTTCGATTTTTTTTTTACCTGCTGTTGAGGTTATTGACGTGAAAATATACTAGAGTGTGGGTGTGGGTGTGTGTGTGTGATATGCCAGATCTCACTCTTGCTCGGCAATGGAAAAAAATTCCGATTTTAGACAAATACTTTTATACAAACAGTAATCACATTTCAAAGGAGTTGTATCAAAATTGTGTGGTTTGTTTTAAAATCTTTGAGGTAAGCAAATAAATGGGCACAGATAGAAAGAATTTATGCCTGGAATTGTTTGAGAGTAACAGTACTAAAAGTTGTTACTGTTAAAGTATAGGTTAAAATGTTGACTTTGTACTACCTCTAAATTGTGCCGAAATTTTTACTTAAGAAAAATAAGCGAAAATAAGCGTCTATTTCACCTCTTGGGCTAACAGATAGGGCGAGTATATCGATTTACTATAGTTTTAAGTTTAATCAAATATTTTATGCCTCCACTTAAACTATTACGACAAGTTCCAGAAAGCTGTTAAAAGAAAATTATAAATCTCTTAATCCTTAGGTGATAAATCAGGTTGATATGGACAATGAGTTGTTGTCTAAACTTTTTTCTTCTCAAATAATCAATTGTTTTATGTGCTGTATGAGATCTTACATCCTTACCACTAAGAAATTTGTGACGTTTCCTCTCAGTTTTTCTGATTCCGTTGCTGACTTTTAGGGCCAGTTTTTTAGTGCGAGTTTAACTCTGTTTGCCGTTTAAACTAAGTTAACAGTCGCTATGCCGTTTTTCAGTCAACTTTAAATCCAGTTTAAACTTAGTTTAAGCCGCTAATCACGCAGGGTTAAACTGAGTATAACCAATCAGCCTACCACACAGACTATCGCGCTTTTCACACAGCTACGATCGGCAATTCACACGCCCCCGAAAGCGACGTTTGACAGCAGCATTTCATTTTCTGCTTAATTTCAGTGAAACTTACAATTCGACAGCGCCAATGCTTCTTTCGCAACCTATACAAATATAAAATATTTTTATGTGCGTGCGTTCGGTTTTGCCTGGCACTGCTATAAAAATAGGAAAAAAAACAGTGTTACCCTACGAAATAGCCACATTTAAGCCGGCCTTAAACTCTCACCGAAAAATAGCTCTGTAGCTTAAACTAAGTTTGGGTTTAAGTAATCTGAGTTTAAACCGGATTTGAACTTGCACTGAAGAATTGTTGCTTCTTTTTCATCTATTCGTAACCCGTTAACGACGGTACCTAAATTTTTATAGAGAGACAGAAAGAGAGAAAGAAAGCTAATTGAAGGGTCGTCTCTTGTAACGTTGTAAACGATCATTTTTATACCTATTTTTATTAGCGAATTTCCGTTTAAAAGAGTATTTGAAACTGAAATATGCCCAAAAGCAGAGGTATGAAAAAATTGTCCGTTACAGCGTTATTTGAGGCGACCCTTCAGTTGTAAAGAAAAACCTACGCCCCCTGTTACATTTTCTTAGGATGTAATATTTATTGAAATAAAAAAGCAAATTAAAAATTGGAAAGTTAGAAATAGAAAAAAATAGTTTCAAATTCGCCTATTTGAATATAAAAACAAAAATAATAAAGTTTAACGAAGCTTCAAATTCACTTGTAATAAAAACATACATTTTAAGTAAGAAAAAATATAAACAAAAAATAATGTCTTTAAAGATAAAAAATTATGATTTTTGAAACTATTAATATATGTAGATACAAACCGAAATTACACTTTTCGCAACAAGTTGTTATACTGCAGCCACTCCGTCGACACCTCCTTTTCCAGTGTTTTTGGCGCTGACTCTTCAGATGCGAATGGCATTGGTTGCAGTTTGGAAGGGTGTGGGTTGGTTGTTTAAAGCGTTGAGCGACGACGGCTCGCTAATTACAGTCGGCTGCGCACCTTTGTAGTAAATTAGAAGTGGGACGTGGAATATTTTCTTCCTTTAATGACGTTGTTTTTTTTTTTTTTTTTTTTAATTTCTGGAAAACTATGCGTTGTAGTTGAGGGTGTAGATTCCAAGAGATTAGGGCGTATATTTTGTGTGAAATAAAAATAACATCTGCTATGGATGCGCTCAATTCCTCTTCTGGCAGACTATCAGAGAGCGTATTTCTGTCTTCCAAATGACAAATTAAATCACACGCGGTCATTAGCTGCATTCGTGGTAAATTTTTTAACATCACCAGCGCCATCTTCTTCAGCTGAGTTTCTCCCTCAAAATTCTTCTTCCTCTGGTGCTTCACAGAATAGTTTTGACCATATCCCTCTTATCTAAATCTAACGATGGCATCGCATCTTGTACATACATCAATTCTCTAGGAAATGCACAATACAAACAAACACAATGTAATACAAACGGTGATACACCACTATTCGATATTAAGACTGCTGTTTCATATATGTAACGTAGTTAGTTTATGCCTGGCAATGCAAATTTACAGCATGAACATCGAAACTTTTTAGTGGTAAATATTGCCAGATTTAACCAACCATCATAAAAATCTTAAAAGTTGTAATTACGCAAGTTCGAAAAAACAAAATACTCACCTCCTTCGGTACGCGCGCTCAGGTATTTTTTTGACGCAAAATATCTCGACCTTGTTTTTAAGATCACGTAACAGAATTCGCGTCGCACTTGCGTCACGAAGTCACGACATTTATTTATTTATAATTGGAACCATTTAGGTGATGCCGTGTCGTAAGACCATAGGATTTAACGTCATATAGCTTTATTTTACTTCACGTTGTGAAATAACGTCATATGGCTTTATTTCCAATATGAGAAAAAAAGCCATACGATCTTATTCCAACATAAAAGTTAATATTTGCCTCTTTGGCGCGATTGCGCGTCGGCAACGTGCTCGCGCTCAGCGATTCCATATAGTTCACACGCACTCCAAAAAAAAGCAACCTAGAAACCTTCCATTAGAAAGGGCATAGACACAGGTTTTAGAAAAATCACCCCCCTTCCGTCTAACACCTCCGCAGACCACTGGAGACGCATTTGAAAATGGAAGGTTGACATGAACACAGTCAGGATTATAACCCTTAGTCGGCATCTCCTTTCCGGTTTACGCCCCCCTCCTACTATGTTCTATGGCTACTAAAACTACTACTAAGTACTACTACTATTTTTATTTTTTTCTACTACTATTTTTACAAATGCTATTTCCTATTACTACTACTATTTTTACTAATTTCTACTACCATTTTTACTTATGGTACTAATTATTACTACTATTATTTTGACAAATGCTACTATGCGTATTTTTTATTCTTGTGCTTCACTGAACCCGCGAAACTAAACGCGACTGCTTCATTCCGCTAGTTTAGAGGAACAGTTCTAGCAATGACATAAAACGTTTAAAGAATTCCTCTAAAGATATTTGCACCTCAAAAAAATTTAGTGTAACTTATTATAATTTTTTTTTTCCTAAATTCAAATGGTGTGTTTACGTTACATGTGTCTAGCATACGTCGTCGATGCGTTCAGAGCAAAATTAGCAACTGGCCAAGTTTTATGGAAGCAGAAAGCGATAATTTTGTTCGATTTGGCTCATTGTGAGACACCCACACAGAGGATTGATTTTTTTTTGTTTCGGGCTCATGTGCATCCGTTGCGATACTATAAATGTTTTATGAGCTACCCCTATTGAATATTTCGGGCATTCCTTTGCATTAATTCGCGCTTTTTTGTGAGCTCCGGTCAAATTGTGTGAAATCCAATGACTGTAGACTTTCTTGACTACGAAATGTTTAGGCACAATCGTTTGTATTTGACGTAAGGGTGCTCCGATCTTTCGGTGTGTCACATGCCGATTGATCTGACTTATTTCACGCACAGCTGCGATGCTTGCTGCAACAAAAGCTGTTGATGGAGAACCTTCGCGGAATTCCTCAGAGCGACTGACGTGTCCACGTTTGAATTCTGTCAGGCAGTTATAAATAGCGACATTTGATGGCACTTAATTATCAAAAGGTGAATGAGGCCTTTCCATGGTTTGTTTTTGAGTCAAGTCGCACTTAAAATCGTAAATAGTCAGCGCACGAAAGTTTTAACGAGAATATATAATTTGTCAGAGAAGTGAGTTTTTTTAGACAAGCTGTTAAATCAAAATTATTTTGGAAAAATTTTTTCTGGCAGAGTTGTTTTTAGTAACACATTTCAAGTTTTCGAAAATCATAGTGGAACAAATTAAAAAAGCGACGCCTAATGGTCATTATCCGGTAAATGTCATGGTAACCTTCATATTTTTAATAGCATTCTTATTTTATACAGAGGACGTAGATTAAAAACTAGCTGCATGGACTTTCGTTTCTTGTAGCAAAAATTTTCTTTTCCACTTTCACCGCGCCAGAACTAAATTCGATTTCTTCTAATTGTATGGTGAAATTGTACAAGATTTTCTGTTAAATGAAAGGTTGGCGTAATGCAACTCCTTTGTAATCTCTCGTTCTTTGCTTTTATAGTGCAATAAAGAACTTACCTTAAATAAGCGCAATTCGTACTTTAAATCAGCGCCATTTGAATATTCAAATGTGCCCTACTTTTCACCCCCCTCCCCCCAGATTACCCATGTATTTTGACATCAATGCCAAGAGTAATAAATAAACCGATATCATCGCAGTGAATATAAATTTTATTGCATAAATTACGGCTACAAAACCTACATACATTTATACATTAATATACAAATCTGCACATACATACATATATGTGTGCATATGTATTTGTGTATATAAATATTGTACGATTAAGTGTATATACATATTTAATGTGTTGATGTCTC
This sequence comes from Anomoia purmunda, assembly GCA_951828415.1. Classification (NCBI taxonomy): domain Eukaryota; kingdom Metazoa; phylum Arthropoda; class Insecta; order Diptera; family Tephritidae; genus Anomoia; species Anomoia purmunda. Next base: position 26,675,823 of record OX639993.1, read on the forward strand.
TTTACTTAACCCACTTAAACATTTATAATTTACATTTTATATAGTATTGTACAATAACAATAAAATCCTTGTGCCTTAAATCTACAAATCTACCAAAGAAAGATATAAAATTATTTAAATGAAAATCATCATTCGGCATACGTTGACTGCCAACATTGAGTGCCAACGTAGAGCAAATGTCCCCCAAACTACAATAGCAACGAGCTAAAATAAACATAAAAGTGCTAAAAACAAAAAAAAAAAAAAACTATCCAATGTACATGCAAAGAAGTAAAATTATCGCATGAAATTTATGACCTGTAGATACCTGCTTAAAATGGGTAACTTATTTGTTTTTGTTTTTATTTTTATTTACCCTCTTACCAAAAAAAATCCCCAAATGCGCGCATCCAAGCATCCATCCATCAAAAGTCACACAGCCGTACACACACTGCGTCCGGCCAATGCTTAGCCCTTCTTGAATTTGAGGAATAATATGCTGAGTACCAGAAAAACGAGCACCCAAAGGGATATCGAAATGAAGCCATTATGTACAGATGGCTCGGAGAAACCCCAACCGCGTTGCAATATCGAACGTAAACACTCAGTGGGTTTAGTCAGTGGCAAGAAAGCGGTAATGAACTGCAAGGCGGGATACATGCCCTCAATGGGCCAAATAATACCACATAACATGACAATTGGCAAGAATGAACCCATCGCCACATAGGTGGCCGTACGCTCCGTATCCACCGCACACGCAATGACAAAACCAAAACACATGCCACACAGCCCGTTGAGTAGGCAAAGTCCAATTACCAACCATATGCTACCCTCGTTGGTTAAATCGAAGAAACCAAAACTGACCAGCAGCACAAAGAACATTTGCAATATGACGACGGTGAATTGTGACAGCACTTGGGAGAAGAGTATCTCCGGTCCGGTAATACCGGCCACCAAGCAACGCTCCAACATGCCCTCATTGCGTTCAATCAACATGGCGCCCGATGTGATAGCCACGGAGAGGAAGAAAATTATAGTCAATATGACACCCGGTGCAGCAAAGTCAGTAAAATTTGGATTGCGTGTGCCATAAATAGGATTCTCCCAATCGACGGGTATGCGTCCAATTTTCGGATTTAGTTCACAATCTTTGAGTATGCGTTCGACGAAATCGAAGAAGGTATACTGCAGATCACGGTAGAGGAGAGTCGAGATTTGCTGATCTGTTAGGGGAAGAGAGCAGAAAAAAAGAGTGTTGGAGAGAAAATTAATATTTAGAAATGTTCATAAAATATTATTTTGTAAATTGGTTCAAACGCAAGTTTTTTTTATTATGTGACTAAAAATAGCTAAAAATAGATTTGACGAAAAATAACAGTAGGTCTGAAAGAACCGAATTTTTGCCGAGCGTTTTCCAATTTCGCCAAAAATAAGTGTTTTAAGTGTGTCACTAGAGGTAGAGAAAGTTGCGATTATTTCGCGGACTGACTCCTTCAGAAAAAAGTCAAATCAGCTTTTGAGATCTCAATAACAGTCGTAAGTTTTGCAGTACTATTGCTTTAAAATATCTGTCTGCCGAAAGAAGGAATTGACTGCAAGGGGAAAATACCGGTAGGCTATTATTTTTAAATTAAAATATAAAACTACTAAATTTAGAGCATTACAAAAATACGTTTTTGAATTAAAAGCAAATCTGTGATTATTTATGACTTTAGACCCTGCAAATATTCCGTCCGTTTTCAGCCTAAACTATCCAAAGTTCGGTTTTGCCTAAGTTCGACCCTAAAAATCGACGTTTGATCCCTCTCCAGTTATTATTTTAAACTCTGAAAAGGTTTGGTTTGGCTTCGGCCGAAATTGGCCGCAGCCTCCGTTTTGCTTAAGTTCGACTAAATGCACTTAAGAAAACTTATTTTAAATCAAATAAAAAAATATTTTTATTTTAATAAATAGGAAATTGCAGTAAATGAATGTGACGTAGAATTTTTGATTTTTCTGTGAAAGCGCAGTAAATTTACTGCAATTGCAGATGTTTATTAAACTACATTAAATTTACGAGAAGAATCACTGTCGAATAGCTCTGTCTTACATTTGACGCAACTATTATATTTTGTTTATGATGTTCAAGATATTGGTTTGACTTCCATTTTTCATAATTCTGCTTCAAAAATAAACATAAGACGTTTTCATATTTTATTAGGAGTTTGGAAAAGTTTATCGTCCAATTAGGAGCCTTTATACTATCCACTAATGAAGAAGTCTGCGATGTTATGTCCGCGATGTTATGCCGCCTCTTAGAAATTTAAGAAGTCGATCAGAGAAGTAAAAAATTAATAAAACAAACTTGGAAAATTACCATTGCCTGCCGATGGGAAACTGCTATTTGAAAATTTTCGCTATAACTTAGTTAGTTTCATGTTCCGGACATTGAACCTGAAGTGCCTCTCATATAAATCCCATGCAGGAAGGCAGCGCAACACAGCAAGAAGGGCTGAAATGATTCCACCTCCCCATCCTTTAAGCAGTTTCAGCGGAAGGGATCAGTGCTGATATTGAGGCGCACCATATGAATTCCTATCGGAGAGTACCGTGTCAGCAACCCCATAATTAATGAGAGCTGTGGCTTAGATAACCGTGGAAGCCGCTGTCACCTCCTCCTATATACTGCTAGTCATTCAAGTGTGCCCTGCATAGCTAGCTCATTCGATTCACAAACCCTGAGATATCACTATGCCCGGGTATCCACCATATTTTAACGAAGAAGTACTCCCAGGCTTTCGAAAGAGAAGTCAGGCAATTCAAAACACTTTCGATCGCAATGTTTTTCAGTCAAGATCCCTAATGGATGCATTGCTATCAGAGTAAATAAATGTTTACTATTCCCCTAGTAGAGGTCGCGTTACTAGGTAGATAATAGACAGACACAAGGTAGCCAAACAAATTCCTCTGGCAAAGAGCGCCAAATCAGTGAATAGTATGTACGTATGTAATTGAATCACAACAACAGTAGCGGTGAGAGAACTCCGCCTTGCGGCGTACCCCTATTCACCCTTGTCTGCGCGAAGGCGCTGTCCCACTGCGCAAATGCAAGAAGGTCTATGTCCGCCATAGCCCCGTGTAATACATCCCATTTAAAGGTTTCTGTATAACCCAAATTCGATCTGACCATCTTTAAAGCTTTCTTTCATCTTGGAAGCCCACGAAAATAGAGGAAATGCCTATTCTGGCGATACAGCTACAGATAAGAGCAGATAAATAATACAGTAATTCGGGACGCTGTAACTTTTGTTTTATTGCACGTTCTAAAAATGTTGAATGCTTTGGAATCATTTGAATTTTTTCGAGGAATATTGGCCACGACCTTAACGAGAATAATTATCTACTAACATTCGGAAAAGTATTATTAAATAGAGTGAGTTGACAATTAACTAAACTTGCATTAGAACCACATTTCCTTCGAACATATTCAGGACTTAATTTCAGCCTAACTATTTAAATTTAGTTCAACTCACTTGACATATCCAAACGCACATTAACGTCCGAAGAATCAATTGTTGCATTATCAGCATAACGTCCATTCTCCACGCGTTCATTTAGAGAGATAGTGTAGTTTCGATCGAAAACTAAAGAGCCCCAGGCATTTCCACGACGTACCTCCGCATTAGCCTCAGCTTCAGTTTTGAAATATTTCTGCAAAGGAAAGATGACGTTCAGTTAAAATAAGTAATATGTATAAGAAAAACCACGACTTTCGCTTTCCCCACACAAAACTCACCACGTGCATGCTTTTATTCAACTTCAACATATCCAAATAGCGACAACTCAAATACGTTTGATTGCAACCCGGATAGACTGGACAAAATTGATCGATTATCATTTGCTCCGAGAGCTCACCATTAGCGACAGCCAACTTCAGACCAGTAGGATCATGACCAATAGCATAACAGAAGAGAATAATTTGCACCACTGGCAAAGCGACAATGAAGAGCATAATACTAAAGTAAGAATAATAAAATAAAAGAAAATGTAATTCAAATAAATCAAATAAACGAATGCCCATCATCAACTCACCCCACATTGCGCAGCATCCACAAGAAATTCTTCCATATCAGCGCACGCATATGATGCGAACTAATTACATTCAAATGTTCCATTATCGATACTGGCGGTTCTTTTTCCGGTGGCAATGGTGAAGCGGGCAACTCCGCTGCCGTTATTGGATCACGTATCGCCGAATTCATCGATATATTATCACCAAATTCACCAGAGACATCTGCCGTATTGTGCTCATCGGACATATCCAATGCTGGATTGGAAATAGCTGGCACTTGAACTTGTTCGACAATTTCCTGTGCAATCGAAGAGCGACGTCGCCGTCCCATATTCTGTAAAACCGACAGCTTTAGAAAGACTTCCTCCAATGAGCCGGCATTGTATTGTTGACGCAAAAAGTTAGGCGACTCTTCGGCAAGCATACGACCGCCACGTAAAAGGCCAATCTGTGTGAAAGAAAGTTGGAGATAAAAAGTTGGTAGTTGGTCACTTGTTTAGTTATTTGCTATAGCTTTTTGTATTTTGTTTTTTTTTTTGTTTATGCTTTTGTTTGTTTATTAATACAATTCATACATAGCAAATATAAGTACATACATAGATTGTTGATAAGAAACGAAATTAGTATGCGACATTATTAAAGTAAATGTTTGCTCGTTTATATGTCTACATCTGTTTATATATATATATATATATATATATATATAGAGTATAAACTTATAAATAAATTTGTTTGCAACTCAGTTTGTGCGCCGGCTTTATGTGCCCTTAGCCTAAGCTAGTCACTTGCGGCCGAGTAAACTTTGTGATAAACCACATTGTGCATTTCTGCTTGACCCCAGCCGCAGTCAATTATTATACACAACTTTAACTTGACTATCGGCCAGTTGGTCAGCCAGCTGAACATCAAGTTCGAGTACTCGTATATGTATATATATGTATAGCTAAGCGTGTAGTGTTACGTGATTCTAACACACTCACTCGAACTATTTCGAAATTAAGTAAAAAGTTAACTTAAATAACTGCTCTGCACATAGTCTAACTCATATTAGCTGCCGAGGCAATTTGCTGGAGTTTTGGAAAATTGTTTACTACACTAACTAAACTTAAAAATTGGGTTGCAATTCAGTGCCAATTCAGAAAAAAAGTAACACCTAAAAATATAACCTGCCCAAAGCGTAGCTTGAAAAAATAGCTTAAAGGTTTAATTTTCGGCAAACGCAATGCCTTAGAGCCCAGGTGCAACAGCACTGACTTTTTCGAATTGAGAATAGGAACACGAGATCAAAGCGATAGTATCGATTTGGTATTTTTTCAAGTTAAACATTTTTAGCGGCTTGAGAGTGAGTTTTCAGTGGCGCGTCACAAAGTCGCGTCACGAGATTGCTTAATGAAGTCGCGTATCAAAGTGACGCCTAACACCCTACGAAAATAACAACAACAAAGTCAAATGCAACAACAATACTAACGACAATAACTACCAGAAATACATATACAACAATAGCAAAGACAAAGTTAAAAACTTCATAAACAAAAACAACAACAATTCGTTCTTAACCAAAAATTCTAGGTATGCAGTTTTTTCCCTTATTTGGTCATTGTCAAATTGTGTGAAATCAAACGAGAAAAGATTTTCTTTCGGACCAAATTTGCATGCCATAGCGGTTGTATGCAAACCTAGGGATGCCAGGGATGCCTTTAGCATTTCATCATCTAACTTCTTTATCGCCATCAACGACACGAACCTATTGTGAATTAATACAAACACATACGCCGCAGTTATTTCGGAACCATATCAGAATTATTTCAGCATCACTTCGGGACTGTTTAGGGGCCTGTTATAATATCATTTCGGCACTAGTTCGGTATCAGTTCGAGACTGTTCCTGGATTAGTTCGTGACAATTTCGAGGGTAGCTCAGAACCAGTTCAGGACTGCTTTGGATCTAGATCGGAACTGGTGCGGGATGTGTTCAGTACGGCTTCGGGATTGGTTAGGGAAAACCCTAGTTTGAGCCTTGTTTTGTTATAGTTCGTTAGAAGTGTGGAACTAGTTCAAGATTAGTTTATTACTCGTTCGAGAGTACTTGGATGGTTTGGGACTAGTGCGGTTCTGAACTAGCTCTGAATGAGCAGAAATGAAACTTGGTACATACTCACATAAAATCTATGAATTTATGTTTGTCAAAAATTGGTATAATATTTCTACCATTCCTTTCTCTATCTCGTTATGAAATCGGTGGAGAAGTTTCACTTTTAGCTCTCGCACTTAGGTGCATGCATGGTTTTTAAATTTTTTCCTAAAGGAAGCAGGTGTTCATTAAAATTTAATTCAAATACTAGATACTAAATTGAGAACTGAATTCCTGTCATTATTATGTAACTGCTTCTACCAGCTGATAATACTGTATTTTTTTTTAAATATATAACAGGTTTGTTATTTTTCCTCGCAAATTCTCCTTTTAAAACTATCTTCCAAAAACGATTGATACCCAAAGGCAATAGTATCGTTATGGCATCGTATCGCATCGGGATTCTTGTCTCTAACTGAGAAGCTATTTTTTCATCGCCAGTTTTTTAAGTTAAGATCTATGCGTTGGGCAAATGTTTTCCTCGTCTAACTAAAGTGATCTACTACTATTGATCTCTGTTTTTCCGAAAGTGTGAAAGATTAGAGTATATTGCGAACATTTTCAGTAACTTCTTGCAAATTTTTGTTAAGAAACAAACCAGTTTCGGTGCCTTACCAGCCTCTATGCTATTTTTCGTTCTCGAAGTTTGTAAACTAATCTTCTTATAAAAGCTCAAATGGGAGATTCCTTTTGGTTCTTTGTTTTATAATGCTATTAGCTTGATTAGCCGGGTATTTTCATTTCAAACCCATTAGCCTCTATTACTGATTTCAGAACTTAGACTTGGGATCACGTAGTCATTTCGCACAGTCAGTGTTGCGGCTGTTGAAAGTCTAAATTCCTGGCTGTTAGGTTCACCAGTTGCATATGCAGTACGATGATGTTTGCTGCCGCAAGTGAAGCCCTTAGAACTTCTACTATCCTTATCTTTGAAAACTTGTATAGGTATTCCAATATTTTAATGTTAAACTGCAATTACCGCTCCTCTTCCCTCCAGTTCCTTGATAAGCCTGTTAGTTATTATGTTCTACAGCAGCAATGATAACATCCTTCCCTGATTCTGCAGCACGATATACGGGCATGATTTCGTCTATATCTCGTGTTTTGTATCCCAAGAATTAGTGTAAGGCTGGCGATTCCAGAACCTTGACACTTAAAATAATCGAACTCAAATTCAAATTGTTTCTTATACCCGAGCGCCCTCGGGCTGGGAGCTTCATCCGGATTTTTTCAACACGTAAACAAAAAATCCGAATGTTCGTATATCTGGATATTATCATAGCCAATGCTTGGCTATCCGAATAACAGAATCTATTGAAATGCAACATAGGGAAAATAAATAAAAGTGTCTTGGGGAACACATACTGATTTCGGTATTAATAGCAGGTCAGAAAAGTAAACCGCGGTATCATTTTTTGATTTATAGCTTTGTGTGTGTAAGTGAATGTAATAATACGGCACGAAAATATTCAAGTACCAAGAATTCTGGAAAATTGTGGAAAATAGACGTGACTGCGCCAATTTTTTGGTCAATAGCTGTATCTCCGAAAATACTTCAAACCCTACCTAATTGGAAAGGCACTTTGCATTTTTAGCCAAAAAGCACAATTTCGAAATTGTAAAAATCGGGCATAAACCACGCTCACCTCTCATATATTAGTAAAAAAAATTTAATATTTCAGTGGCCACAAAGGTAATTTGAGTAAAAGAAAAATTAGAAAATGGGCGTAACACCGCCCAATTTAGAGCAAAGAGGTATAACTCCGAAACTACTTTATCACATTAAGTACATCCAATGGACTTAAACTTTGTAATAGAGCACGACCAAACTTCGGTCTCGATCATGTTCGGCCACCAAAGTGCAGTTGAGTATTGCAAAAAATCCCAGCTTTGCCCGAACATTTGCCAATTTTTATTCTTTTAAAAATTGCATAAATTTTAGTTTTAATATGTTTCGCTTTGAAAATACACAAACAAAAATTAAAGCAGCCTTTCGGATTAACATGATAGCGATATAATACGAGTATGTGCTAAGAATGGTGAAATAGCTTGTTAGTTAAACAACGAAATGGGCAGTTTTCTTAATGAATATCTGCTACTAAGAAATTTAAACTTTTTTATATCAATATCAAAACTCACATTTTCTGTAGAAAAAACCTTGTTTAAAAAAATCTGTCTGCTCCTCCGACATCGAGTGTGTCTACACACCATTCCCAAATGTTAATGAGAAGTGGCCATATTAAAATCCGAATACGACAATTGAAAATAAGAGTTGTCAATTGCCATTCAGAAAGCGATAATTGAAAATACGAATAGTCAATTGTAAATAATATAAGTCAATTTAAATTGCGAAAACGTCAAATTAAAATGCGAAGATGTCAGATGAAAATGAGAAATCGACAAATTAAAATGCGTAATAAGTATCAGTATTACAAAAGCTCGTGGATGAAGTAAATGCCACTATTATAACAAGAGAATAGGCTAGAGCATTTCAACGGGCATGATCGTTCCATGCGGAGACAACCATCCTTCAAAAAACTGTATTGTATTTTAAAAAAATATGTAGTAAAAATGATTTTCTCCTTCACATTTGAACCAATCTCATTTTCATTTGACGCTCATTTAAAATTGTGCATTCTTGTTTTCAATTGTCACATTCTCAATTAAATTTGACGTTTTCTCATTTAAAATTTACTATTCTTATTTTAAATTGACTCTGTCACATTTACACTTGTAAATGGTGTAGTAAGAAATAGTTCAGTGCGGCATATAATAGATGTACGGAATCGGTTGTAAAGTTAAAGAAAAAATCCAGAATAAAAAAAGTTTTACTTACGTTTTTGGACCTTAAAAATATTCTGCACGGCAACGACCAAAATCGGCTCAATTTAGAGCAGATAAATATATCGAAACTGCTTCGTCAAAACGACCAATTCGAATATTATAGCAATCAGACAAAAAAAGGTGCTCCCACCTCTCAGATAATAAATAGTAAATTAAAAAAATAAAAAAAAACTCAGTATTTTATTATATAATGTAGCAGTTTGTTAGCCGTTTAATTTATCACAATCATGAATATTATACTAACTGTTGCTTTGAGTTAAAAAAAAGCATCCGGTATATAAAGCCTAGTTCCGCAATAACCCAGATTCTTCGTTACTTATCTTAATTTCATTTTATTATTCCTTCCTCGAACTGTTATTGTTACTATACCATTTTCGTTTATTTGTATTGTTATCACTTTATATTACTCCATAAAATTAATTTGCATTGAAATCTTTTAGAAAAATGTAAGCACAAAATTTTCAACATTAATGAGCTTGCATTAAACGGATTCTCTTCATATCAAGAAATAAAGAAGCATTTGTGAATAATTAACATAAAATATGTACAAAATGAAAGGTCTTATTCAAAACGTACCACTGTTATTACTCAATCTTTGAATTCTTTATTCCGACATTTGCCCCCTCCCCCATCTATTTTCCATTCAAAATTATTGAACTAGAAATGAACAGCTTTTGTGCGTGCATTTAGAAGCGACGCTTAACTAAATTTTCGCTATGAGCAGCCACTTTGCATCCACATACACAATTACATGCAGTTACATACAAAGCACAAACACACAGATAGCTTCAATTGCTAAAGACGATCGTAGTTAGTTGAGCGGAAAGTTAAATAAGTTGAATGCTACTGCTACAACGATGGCTGCGACGTGCGGAAATTAACAACAATAATTGATTACCATTTGAACATGGACAGACACGCCCAGGAATAAATTAAACGCAAAAAGTGAGATGAGCAAATAAAGCAAAAGAGATGCCAAAATAAGAAGTGTCATGGATAATATTGGAAGGAAGCAGACGGATGACAGAGAGAGAGTGTGAGGCGGAGGCGAAGGCGGAGGTGAGTAGACCTGCGTAAGGCAGTAGGAATTCCATTTTTTTTCTTAACTGAGCTATACCTTGGTAGTGTGCCGCTATCCACAGCACACTGACGGCAAGACATTTTTTTCGTTCATATTTTTCTCAGTTATGCTACGCAACCAAATCACGGCATGACTTAATTAAGGCGACATCTGTGTCGTCGTGAGACATTTTTCTCGGCTGACTGGTTGTTGTGTCAAAAGCAGCTACATCTAGCACTACATACCATTGCTTGCCACTCAACATTCGAGTATGTCGCAGGTACGTGTGAACTCTTTAATTTCCACCTTAGCAATATTTGCACCCCAAGATAGTGCCAGATATAAAACAAAGTACATACCTAAAAAATACGCTCGTCCAGCGCGTAAATCTGTTAATAAATAAAAGTTAATCCGTAAGTTTGTAGTGGATTACATTGCATAGAAATTGACATTATTTACAATTTCCGACTTCCGGCCAACTTAATTTAATATCAATGGAAAGTTTTCGGCATGGTACACATTGTATGCGCCAAAAGCTAAAAGCCATTGAAGTGGCATCTTCCAGAAGGAAAGACATTCATCGTATGTGAGCAAAGTAATAATAGAAACGGACGCAGAGCAGTAGTGTGTATGTGTATGTGTGTGTGTGTGTGTGTGTCGTACACAGCTTGCAAAACAGCATGATTGCTAACGGGGGCATACACGGCGTATACGCAATGTATCATTCGTACGAAAGGGATTAGACGCTGAGTGTGTCAACGCTACTGGGCGGTTGGGCAGAGAAGTGCAGAGGTAACACAGAATTTGTGGTAAGTGTGTGCGGCTGTTCAGCGTCTCATTGGTGTCGTAACGAGAGCGACCGATATACATAAATACGTGCGCACATATGTATACAAATATTCATTATTGTGTATCATGAAGAAATTGCTAGTTTTTCTGGCAAACCATAAATTGTGACTTGGGAACTTTTGACCAATTTCGAGTTAAACGGGCTTTTGGTTATAAACGTCATGAAACCTGGAACAACTCAGCCTCGTTTACGCTGATTTTTACGTAAAATTTTGACTTAATATTCGGCAACGTAAATGAAGAAGTGCCTCTTTCTGAAAAAAAAACAAACAAAAAAATCGTGCATCTAAAATCGCGAGTCAGAAGCATAACTTCTTTGCCGACTTCATAAAGCTATAGAATAATAAAGAGTTAAATATGGGAGTAGGATTGTGTAGTTGTGCATGTAGTACTAGTAGTAGCATTATTAAAAATAGTAGCAGAAGCTAGTAAAAATGGTAGTAGCATTAGTAGTTAAAATTAGCAAAATAGGAGTAGTAATAAGTTGTAGCATAGGTAAAAATAACAGTAGAAATTAGTAAAAATGGTAGCAGCTTAGGTGAAAATTGCAGTAGAAATTAACAAAATGGTGGTAGTAATGAGTGGTAGACCTATTTGAAATAGTAGTAGAAATTAATAAAAATAAAGCGTTAATAAAAATATTAGTAGAAATTAGTAGAAATACCATTAGTAAAAATAGTAGTAACTAGAAGTAGTATTAGCAAAAATTCTAGTAGAAATTCGTAAAAATACCATTAGTAAAAATAGTAGTAATTAGTAGTAGTATAGGTAAAAATAGTAGTAGAAATTAGTAAAAATAAAAGTTTCAATAAGTATTAATATTAGTAAAAATAGTAGTAACTAGTAGTAGTATTGGTAAAATAGTAGTAGAAATTAGTAAAAATAGTAGTAGTAAATAGTAGTGTCATTAGTAAAAATAGTAGTAGATTTTAGTAAAACAAAGCAGTAATGCAGTAACCTAAAGCCATCGGGATATATATTGGCAAAAAAATATAACAAAATGTTCATAATGAAAAGATAAATATTGATTGCATAGCTATGCCTGTATATCCGTCCGTCTGCCAGTCCATGCATCGCATAACTCTAGTAAATATTCAGATATCCCTAGGAAGTTTGATACACATATTACGCTTGGCCCTATTTAGGTACTAAAATTGGGCTAAATCGGGTAATAACCACGCCCCTATAACGACGTTTTGTGAAAATCTAAAGATTACGATATTCCAGTATAACAGGCGGTAAACTTTTCTGAAGAAGTTTGCGGCGCAACGACCATATATCTCCGTAACTACCTCAAATGTGCGGCACACTTTAAATATTAACACGGTAGGCGCAATTTTAAAAAAATTAAAGAAATCAGACAAAATCACGCCCACTTATCAAATAACATTAACTTTCAAAATTCCAGAATAAAGCGGCATTGTAGTAATGCTATAATCGGTTCTTTGTTTTTATCAAAACTACTACAAATCTTGGTTGGTATTTTTTAAATATTGTTAATTGAGTGTCAAATTAAGGGATTATATTTGTATGAAAAAATTTATTTTAACTCTAAGTCCACGCAATTTGTTCGTCTATTGAAGCAGCCCATTTATAAGGACTGCACAAAATGAGGAATTTCACTGTATACGACTTAGTCTATAAACTATTCGAAATGAAAGTGAATCGAGTCCCCAGGCAGATTTTTATTGAACCCAGCCTTCACATGAAGAGTTGTATTAAGATAACTTGTTCAAAAAGAGTACTGAGGTAAAGGAGTACCGTAACTACTGACAATGGTTTCCACTCTTTCGATTTTTAGTCCAACTCCTGGTAAACCCGTATTGAGAGTTAACATTTTAGTGGAAGCCTTAAAATGTGGCAAATCTTATGATTGGCATAGAAACAACTATTTTTTTTTGTTTTTTTTTTTTGTTAAGACACCTTAATGTGTAAATCTAAAAGTATCCGTATAATCTTAAGTATCTTTTCACTTGCTTTTGCGTACGATTCCCGCTTCCGCAGCGTATACTACAAACAATGTAAAAGCAAACAATCTTACTCGCGCACCACAGTCTTAGCGTTGTCAGCCTTTTTCCAGCTAGCGTATGTGATGTTCTCATACATTCTTATATTTATCTCTTACAAACACAAACACACACACTCCCACTCAACTGCATACATTCATAGATTTACTTATATTATACGTGTTTCTGTTTGTTTTCGACTTTCCCGAAAGTGATGACTGTGCGCTAGTTGCCACTGACTCTTTGTGTATCTAAGTAAGGTGGGATGTTGGGTATACTCGACGTGCTCAAAATCTACTACAACTACAATTTTCCACTATGTACAAAATAAGACTAGGTACATTACGTTGCGCCTTCTTGTTCGCTTGTTCGCTGATTTTTGTGCAAATAAAGTTACTGGCAAATTTTGGGGTAAAGAAAAAAAACAACAAATCTATTTAACTATCAATTTTGGTATAAACTATTTTGTTTGATATTTACCGCTTAGTTGGTTGTTGTTGTGTGTGTGTTGCTGCAATGATAAAATTGGAGCGCAAGGCCGTTCAGGTAGGTTAACATACAGCCTAAATATGTTCGAGTCTAATTTGATCTGTCACTGTGTTGACACCTATAATTTGTTACCGTTGATTGTTATTCTCGTGTGTTTATATGTATGTGTGAATTTATGTGGATTTGTCAAATTGAAATTGCTTGCGCAACAACAACAGCGCTTAGTATCTATTTTTATATTATTTATCTTATTTTCTACTCTCGAAATTAACTCAAGTGTTGATGTTTGCCAAATTTGTCATGAACTCGTTTAAGTTACTCTGAACTAATCAGTCTAAGTGATGATGTGAAATAGTTAAGATGATAATTTAGAAGTTTTATTATATAGCAACTTTTCTATATTTATATATTTGTAGGTGATACTCGACTGTTGTGAATCGTTGTCTGACTGATATGAAAACTTTTTGTAAAACAACTCCGATCAGCAGTGCAAGGCATTCATTTAAAACTAATACTCGCAAGCGAAACTTATAATAAGGGTTAAATAAATATTCACAAAGCTCCATCTCTAAGGGGGGAAGTACCTTCAGACATTTCACTTTTGTTTTTCTTTTTATTATTTTAATCGATAGGTATGCCCCCTTAGAATATCGTTTCAAAGTTTCAACAGCTATTTCTCGATATTGTGTGAGCTGCTTCTAACAGAGCTCGGCAAGCTCTTGATAATAAAAAAGTGATAATAAAAAAAAAAAAACTAGTGAATCGATTTTTTTCATGTAACATTAATTTTAAAGACCAAAAATTGTTCTATATAGACTAAAGATTTAAAAAACAAATCATTTTCTGAAAACAATGTGAGAATAACGAATTTTTTTTATTTTTCAAAATCTTAATTGTTTTTGAGAGCCTGTTTAAAATGCTTAATTTTTGAATATCGCAAATGCTTTAATCTATCTACGATAAAGAACCCCTCTTGAGTTAGAAAGTGTTTGGTTTGTCCATTTCAGCTGACAGCGGTGACATATTTGTAATACCCTTAAAAACTTGTTAATTTTCGATTTTCAATTTTGTAAAAATTTTTTTTTTAAACCTCAATATCACGGTTAATAAATATTACACTTATATATATAAATATTTTCTGGCCTATTTATTTATATCAAGCAATAATTTTTTTGAACTCAAGGCCATGTTTAATAATAAAAAACGAATTATAGAAAAAACAACAATGGTAAAGGAGATCACCACATCTCTTCATCAGACTTCTTGCAAGGATCGAACTCATGTCCACTAGCTTATAGGCAAACCCTAAACAAGATGAGCCAAGTAAGCAGTGTATAGTGTTGTTGCCTTTTCAGCCTCCTATTATTGCAAATACATTTTCAAGTACGGCAGTCTGTCGCTATTACAAGAATGTGTAGTTGTGTTGATTATAATATTTGAAAAGAACTGTCTTCGTTTACCTACAAATCAACAGCGAAAATTACTTCTTTTCGGCCTTGATCTGTAACCTGATCTACCAATTTTAGATTAGTACCAGCAGTCGAATAAGATGAGCTTAATTTGTTTCACTTTCTAGAAAAAATCATATGCAAACGTTTATTAATATTTGAGGAAAAGTAATTTCTTTCATACCACCATAGAGTATACTATGTATCTAAATCAGATTGAATCCTCGTTGCGCCTTACAGTGGGAAATATTTTGAGGTCATCAGCATACAAAAAAAATTTCGAGTATAGGAAGCGTGAACTTATGCCATTTATACACATAAATTATAAATAAATTAGGTCCAAGCATAAGAAATACCCTTAGGAACTCCTGAACTTGCATGAAAAGGGTGTGATGTTATGCTATCGAATCGCACCGTATAGTATCTTCCCTTACCAGGAACGTTGAATGAAAGCCCATGACTTCTAATTTATTTAGTAAGTAAAAATTCTGTACTGTTATTCTAATTTGTTTAGTAAGTATTGATGGGATACCCTAGCAAATGCCTTGGCAAAATCCGCATTTACTGCATCGATTTGATGCCCAGACTCAAAAATTTTTTATAGAATCTGTAGAAATAGCAAGATTTGAAATAGTCGATCTCCTCTTAACAAACCCATGTATTCTAACAAATTACATTTTGTATTGCAAAAATAATTGTATTCTTGACAACACTTTCGAAGAATTTAACCCTTGTCAATTTAGTAATTGGTCTGTCTGTCTAACATCATTGTTATTTCCACTTCTAAAAATTTCACTAAAATAGGCTCCTATTTTGACTTTACGCTAAAATAGGATCACCATTACTTTTGTATACCTAATTTAAAGACTTTCAAATTTTTTCAGAATTTTAATATTGCTTTGCACTCAGGAGATAAATTCAAACATGGATCAGATAATATAAGTATGCATATTTATGTATATAAGTTATTTAATATTGGTGGCCTGTGGTGAGCATGCTGACTTGGCAATAGCAATTTTTCTGCCAAGCTTCAATCAGATCTAAATAATGTTGCTGTTTGGTGTCTCAATAATCATCTACAGCTAAACTTAAAAAAGTGCTTCCATATCACATTTTCCAAATCTCGTTCCCCGATAGTCACTTCTTACCATATTTCTGGCTCATGCCTAGGCACTCGAAGTGAAATTTCCGATCTTGGAGTGGTTTTCGACTCCGAATTTCTTTTTAATAGCCATATAAACTATACTATAGCAAAGTCCTATTCTTTACTAGCTTTTTTACGCCGTTTCAGCTCCGAATTTACTGATCCGTACACTCTGAAACTACTATTTACATCTCTCGTCCGCTCTAAACTAGAATTTGCTGTCTTTATTTGGAGACCATACCACAATTCCCATATCAAAAGGATTGAGCTTATACAAAAAACCTTTATACGTTTTGCCCTCCGCTCAATTCAGTTTGTTGATCCGATTCCTTCGTATACTGCCAGATGTCAATTAATTGATCTTAAATCTCTAAATAGCCGAAGGACTATTCTTTCGCTTACTTTTGTATATGATATTTTACAAGGGGCGATCGATTCTCCATTTCTGCTTGAATGCATCTACTTCAATATCCCCACAAGAGACCTGCGCAATCATGAAATTGTTTTTCTAAATCGCGTTAGAACAGTATATGCTTCTAACTCACCTATATTTAGAGCATTAAAGCAATTTAATTTTCTGTCATACTCGTCTGATATTGATTTCTCTATGTCAAAACCGAGATTTAAATCCCTTTTAAATGAAATTGTTAAATAATTATATGTTGAATTTGTCTCTGTATAGTCTGTAAGAATATGTACATTTTCTAGATTATTATTGAATAAATAAATAAATAAATAAATAAATAAATTTCACGAAAGCCATTTAAATGAAAAACCGAATTATTTTTTTTTTTAATTTTATATGAAAACTAACCTCCCCGGCGTGCCTCGTTACACCCTTCACCCTTGAGATAATGGGATAGTGATTTTATAAATTTATGCGCATATATTATATCTCGGGTGTGGCGTCACTTATCGACTCAATTTTAAAATAAAATATTTATACTCTTGTAGCTAATGCTGTTAGAAATATCGCGACTACAGTGCCACCTATTGCTCCAACTTTCAAATTGCATTTTGTGAGAGACTCACGTACAACTTTTGTAGAATTTAATTAAATATGAATTTTCCAACAGGTGGCAACCCTCTCTTAAATATAGGTATGAACGAACCGTTGAAACTAATATTTGATTTTTTAAAAAGTGGTAACCAAACTTACCGCTGCAAAACGAACGGTTTGACATCCATATTCTATTATATCATATAACTTATGCATAATTTTATTAAATTCGGCTATGAAGCACCGATTGTCACAGTTATTTTAATATTTCATAGAACTATAGGAATTAGCTATGTATCTGACTGCCGGGACAAACCGTTTGACACACATATTTTAATATTTCATATAATTTGTGTATATTATTATTAAATTTGATTTCTTAAACCTGTGGCAAACCTCTTTAAAGTACAGGTATGAACCTTGTTCTCGCCAAAAAGCATCCTTTGAAACTCTGACTTTAATATTTTATATGTTTGGGAATAATTTAATTAAATTTGTTTTTTTTTTAAAAAGTGACAACCCTCTTCAAAATATACCTGTAAACTAAGTCCTAGCGAAACGAACGGTTTTACACCCATATTTTGTTATTTTATTTAACATGTGTATATTTTTATTAAATTCGGGTTTTCAAATAGGTGGCAGCACCTTTAAAGATTAGCTATAAACCATATTGCCGGTACGAACCGTTTGGCACGTATTTAAATACTTCATATAACTTGCGTGTATTTTGATTCAATTTAACTTTTCAAACAGGTGGCAATCCTCTCTCAACTAAACAGGGCTGTGCCTAAAACCTTCCCGAAGCAGAAACTTTAGTTTCAGTTTTAAAACCCTATACAAACAAAAATTTCATTTAACTTATTGATTTAACTTAATTTACGTTTGAACAGGTGGCAACGTAAGTAGTTTCAATATATTTTGAAAATGAAGCTTTCGTTTGATACCCATATTGCAATATTTGAATATTTGCTTTCAGTCATTACTTTTATTAATTGTATATTTTAAAAAGGTGGCAACTCTATTTAAAAACTGTTTATATGGGAAACCCAAAATCTACCCAGTCGTCATTTAGCAATACGTGACGTGTTAAACTGTTAAACTGTGATTGCATTGAACTGAAAAACGAAATGTGTTCGTAGAGCGCCACTTATTGGGAATTTTTCGACTTGTCTTTTCCCCTAAACCTTTGCGGAGCAATTACCAACAAGCCTGCAGAAGGTAGTACCCATTTTGGTCCAGTCGTTTTCAAGTTTTAGGCGGCCAAACAAACCACGACTCATTTTTTTTTAAATACATATAGATTATGCAATTCATTTCTATTCAGCACTGCAAACATGAACTGCTTTGCAAAAATTATTTTTTCTCAGATGTTAATAAAGTGAAGTAATACGAACAATAAATGTCCTAAAAGGGACGTTCGTCTTCAATTCTTTCCAAAGGCACGCCGAACTGAGTATAAATCAAGTAACAGCTGTCAAAAACACCAACTCCGAAAAAAATATTGCCTCATTGAAAACCACACGTCCAAAAAAAAAAACCTGATTTTTGAGCAAAAACCCTTATTTAAAAGTCTATAAAAATGTCAGTGCATTTTTGCAATTTTTATTCTCCCAAATTCAACACTTCATTGCACTTACCACATGTGCCTGAGCGCATTCATCGATATAATGTGTTGTGATTATCACAGTTGTATTTCCAGTTTTTGTGATGTCAACCAGATGATCCCAGATACTGAAAAAGGCAAGTCAAAAAGTAAACGTTAAAAAAGTGCATTTTTGAAAAAAAAATGAACACATTGCACGCTCGATATCCACACTTGCCTCTGACGCAACACCGGATCAACGCCCACTGTCGGCTCATCAAGTATCAGCAATTCCGGTTCGTGCAATAGAGCCACTGCCAAACTCATGCGTCGCTGCTGGCCACCGCTTAGATTTTTCACCTGTCTCGAACCGTTTGGTAGATTCAGAAATTTGAGTAAAAATTCTGTACGGTCATCGATTTCGTTGCGGGACAAGGCCGCAATTATGCCAAAGTAGATTAGTGTTTCGCGCATGGTGAACTCGCCATAGAGTGCAACTTCCTGTGGGAGAGAACAAAGAAGAGAAAAATGTATTGAGAAATTGTAACAAAAAAAAGGAAATTGAAAAATGGCATTGTAAGCGTAGATGCAAAAAACGAAAGCGAGAAGTTGAGAAAATTCACAAAAAGGAAAAATGAAAATTTAAATAAACTGCTGTTTTATGTATGCAAAAGTGAAATGAATCAGAAATGAGAAATTATGGGCTGAGGGGCTGATCAAAATGGTTATCAATTGCTTTGTGCAACACCGGAGTTAAATGAAATAAATTAGTGTTTAAAATATTGTTTCGGACACGCCCAATCAAATACGCCCGAATGGTGTAAATGTCTTAGTCGAATGCATCGTGCGTTCGTACACAGAGCAGATTTTCAGCAGCAGTGTATTGAAAGATAGAAAGTCCAATTTATATATATGTACATATTTGTGCAATCGTAGAAGTGCTGCTCTGATTCAAAATAATACGTTTCCGGTTTCCAGCATGCACTTAGCTTTCGACGCCAACGTAGTCCTCTTAATTCAAAATAAAATTGTGAGTACTTTAAAATTTTTTTACAATGCACTTTATTCTCGTATATCTCATAATGTATATCTGGGAAGTAAGAATATGTATTATGAATAAATATGGATATATAATTTAATTCGTGCGGGGTTTTCCAAAATTTGAACGTTTATTTAAGAAAAACATGTACAGTAGTAAAGGGTGGTTAAATTTTAAGGGCCGATGTTGATTTTGAATAAAACACAAATTATTTTGGAAATTATTGTAATTTATTTTCATTATGATAATATGGTGTGGTTCAATTATGTATGGAACAAAATATCGGCCAAATATCCGCCGGGACCTCGGCGGCACACCTCCATCCGACGGTCCAAATTTTCAATGACGCTGAGGCATAATTGATGTTCTATGCCGTTAATGTGCCGAATTATCTCATCCTTTAGCTCTTGAATTGTTGCTGGCTTATCGACGTACACCTTTTCTTTCAAATAATCCCAAAGAAAGTAGTCCAACGGTGTCAAATCACATGATCTTGGTGGCCAATTGACATCGCCACCACGTGAGATAACACGGCCATTGAAGTTGTCGCGCAAAAGAGCCATTGTTTCGTTGGCTGTGTGGCAAGTAGCTTCACCCTGTTGGAACCACATATCGTTCACATTCATATGTTCCAATTCGGGCCATAAAAAGTTCGTTATCATCTCACGATAGCGAACACCATTCACAGTAACTGCCTGACCGGCCTCATTTTGGAAAAAATACGGCCCGATGATGCCGCCTGCCCATAAACCGCACCAAATAGTCACTCTTTGTGGGTGCATTGGTTTTTCGACAATCACTCTTGGATTATCATTCGCCCAAATGCGGCAATTCTGATTATTGACGGATCCACTGAGGTGAAAATGTGCCTTTGTAAGGTGAAATGTGCATTTTGATTTGAATGCCCATTTTCATAATAACCCTGAATAACTTTAACACGTTGCTCGATTGTGTATCTTTCCATGTTCAAATTGAGTTAGTCTGCAATTGAGAAATGTCAAATGAAATGCAGAAAAAAACTTAACGTTTAGGTGTGGTTCACATTCAACATCGGCCCTATAAATTTAACCACCCTTTTTGCAATTATTGATATCGTTCTCCATCGATCGGAACAATGGAAGTCAGAAGGGGCAAGGTCTGGGCTATAAGGCGGGTGGGGTAAAACTTCCTATCCACTGTTTTCCAAATAGTTCTTAACCGGAATAGCAACGTGGGGCCGAGCGTTGTCATGGTGGAAAATTATTGCCTCGTGTCTGGTCGCATATTCCGGGCGTTTTTCGGCTACTGCTCTCTTCAAACGGATTAATTGTGTTCGATAGCGTTCTCCATTGCTGGTCTCACCCGGTTTTAGCAGCTCATAATACAGCACACCCTTCTAATCCCACCAAACACAGAGCATAACCTACGCGTCATGGATATTCGGCTTAGCCGTTGATTTGGCTGGTTGGCGGAATATCACATATGATTTTCTGCACTTGTGGTTGTCGCGTAATGGATTCATTTTTCATCACCAGTAACAATCTGATGCAAAAATTACTTCCTTTTGTGGCGTTCCAGCAGCATTTCGGACAAGCAAAACCGCCTTTCGACATCCCTCGGCTTGAGTTCATATGGAACTCAATTTCCTTGCTTTTAAATATATCCAGTTGCTTTTAAACGCTTTGAAATGGCTGCTTGAGTGACACCCAAAGATTCTGCGAGCTCTTCCTGTGTTTGGCAACAATCTTCATCGAGTAATGCTTCCAGTTCTTCATCTTCAACCTTTTTTTTTGGCTGCCCAGGACGTTCATCGCCTTCCAAGCCAAAATCACCACTTTTAAATCGTGCAAACCACTTTTGGCACGTTCGCTCAGCTAGAGCATATTCACCATAAACTTCCACCAAAATACGATGACTTTCGGCAGCAGTTTTCTTCATATTAAAATAATGAAGAAGAGCTCCCCGTAAAAACGCTTTTTCAGGCACAAAGTTCGATATATTTGCGTGAAAAAAAATTATTGGTGTTTACGCTTCAAATGTAGGGCATATACTGAAAAGACGTACAATGTTAGTAGCTTTCCAACGTACATATGTTCGGAATATATTGGAACGATGAAATACATACAAGTTACGCCATTTCTTAGCAAATCGCATGAATTAAGTTATAGACCCAGCTACTATTCCTGTTAATTCAAACAGTTCTCTTGGCCCAAATTTTGCCACCACTCTCTGGCCATCTGTGTTTCAAATCATGTGAAAATCAAGGCTGTGGCTAGTTCTACAAAAAATTGGCGACATTAGTGCATTTTGATTATTATTTTCGATCCCATGTGTTAACTTTGGAATATAATTTTTACTTATTAGAAAGCTAATATCATATAACATTATTATCCATAAACTATCGCCATTTTCCTCGGCTTTAAGTTTTATTAATATTAGAGAAGGAAGGTGATGAAAAAACCAAAAGTTTCACAATAGCGACTAACAGTTTTAAGGTTATTTATTTAAATAAATTTATGCATACACTTTAGGAATCTTTTACTATATAAACGTTTTTGAGCTATATCTATAAAAGTTATATTCACTAATTAATTTGGAGTTGCATCAATCGCTTAGATAAAGAATATTCGCGTTATATCGGTTCTCGAGAACTAGATTTTATAAAATAATATCTATTCGTTATAGTTTGTTTTGTTTTTTTTTAAGCCACAATGGTTAAGACCCCTGATTTAGGAGTTTTTAACAAGAAATGCATATGTTTTTGGTTCCAATCGGGAGGTATACTCAAGGCACTCAAGGCAAAGCATATATACCCAAAATTCTTAGAATTAATAGCGAAATTCATTAAGGTATGACGGTCTGTCCGTCCGTGGACGAGCATGCAGCTTGTTCCCGATGCTGATAAACCAAACTCGTTCAAAATTTAGTAAACTTAATTGAAAATTCATTTTAATTAAATTGAGTATTAGTAAGTATTTTAAGGCCACGAGAAATAAGAGCAACAATTGTGGAAGAGGTTAGCATGTAATGCATTTTACTAACAGATACTATGCCTTATTTTTTTTGCCTGAAAAAGTGCTTTTTCAGTTCTTTGAACTCATAGGCTTTTCCCCACTCAATCCAATCGGAAAACGCATATGCAGTGTTGCCATTGTGCTACTAATTTGACCCAAAGTTTTGTAAATTTCAATTTGTTGACCCATTTCCAAAATTATATGCGGCTTTTGTTCCTTTTTCAGAGATTATTTTAGAAAATGTTAACAGAAAATATTTTTTACTGTAAATACCACAAAATGCATCACTGCTATTTCGTTTTGAAATAGAACAGCGTAACATTTTAGAAGCGAAAGCTTTTTATAATACTAGTAAATAAGCTGAACTCGATGTTTTTGTCTGTTATTTAGAAATATTATTTTCAGAAATGAATCGAGAATTAGTATAGAAGAGGTAAAAAGTATAGTGGCCTTTTTTGCGACTTTCTGCAACTTGTCAACGGCAACACTGCTCTCGTGGTTGGCAAACAACAAATGTCTTTCAGTTTCGTAAACCTCTTCAAAGAAAATCATTCATGTGGCATTTTCGAATCTAGCTCCAATAGAAAATAATGCACATTTAAAGTGGCACTACATATCAATAATTTTTTCAGAAATTATCGCAGTTAACATAGACATACTAGCGGGGTGGATCTGGCAAAATTTGTCTAATGTTTACTCCCTTAGCGAAAAACTGAATCATTTTTCATTTACCCATAACGCAGCAACAGTGTGCGAGCGGTACCTGAGCGTGAGTTGTAAGTTGTTTTTTTCGTGTCTGCGTAAAACAAGCCCAAACATAATGGTGGCAATAGAAAAAAGTGCCAAACGTTTAATCCGATCTTAATAATATCGTTCATAAGCTATTTGCGGCGGGCTTAACATCCGCCAAAATGAATTGGGTTAAACTTTCTCACTCTCACTCTCACTCACACTCTAACTCTTTCTCTATTTCTACCCTTTCACATTTTCGCTTGCCCAGCAGCATCTTAGGTAATTCGATGGCATCTAAGCGCATTTATTGTAAGTATCTCAGGAGCTGAGCTCAAAAGCTTCGCTTGTTGTCTGACATGGCCTGTGGGAATTTCGTTATTGTGGCAACAAACGCCATCATCCTCACACTCACTCACACACATACACACCAAAGATGCCGAGAAATCCACAAGAACAGCAAATATGAAATAACAAACGACAAAAAGAAGCTCAGCCAGCCAGCTTCGATGAATGAAATACGATGAAAATATCGCGCTGAGCTATATTTTGTGAAGCACGCTCGTACACATACATACATAAATATTTATGTACATACATATTTCGTTAGTGTTGAAGAAATAAAGTGATAGGTGGGGAGTAGTGATGGCAAACAAATTTGACTAACCGATTAATCGAAAACAGCTGATAGTTAATTGTAATAAATTTACCGATTAACAAGTTATTTACTGTATAGTTTTTTTTCAAATTTTAGAAACTTACGCTATGAATTCACCGTATTAAAAAATTAAACCCATTTAAACTCAAATTTGGACTATATTTTTGAATTAGAACTTTTTTAGTGACAGTGATCTTTAACATCGCGTCCCACAAGTCACGTCATATTCGCGTCACGCCATGACGCTTGTATTTTGATTTTTGTTACTAATTTCTACTACTATTTTTTACTAATTTCTACTACTATATTTACCAATGCCACTCTTAATTATTGCTACTATTTTTTATTATTTTCTACTATAATTTTGTTAATGCTACTACTAATAACTACTCCTTTTTTAACTATTATTTTTACTATTTTCTACTGCTATTCATTTTAATGTTACTACTAATTACTACTACTTTTTTACTAATTTCTACTCATGTTTTTACTAATTTACACTAGGTACTATTTTTACCAATGCTACTACTAATTACTCCTACTATTTTTACTACTTTCTACTACTAATTACTGCTATTTTTTTAAATAATTTTTACTAATATTTTCACTAATTTGTACTACTATTTTTGCCTATGCTACTACTAATTACTACTATTATTTTTATTAGTGCTGCTACTATTTGTACTAATTTCTACTACTATTTTTACTAATTTTTAATAATGTTTTCACTAATTTCTACTACTATTTTTACCAATGCTACTATTTATTACTACTATTATTTTTATTATTGCTACTACTATTTGTACTAATTTCTACTACTATTTTCACTAATTTTTATTAATGTTTTCACTAATTTCTACTACAATTTTTTCCAATGCTACTATTAATTACTACTATTATTTTTATTATTGCTACTACTATTTGTACTAATTTCTACAACTATTTTCACTGATGTTTAAACTAAAAAACTTCAATGGATGTCTTACATATAAAACTCTCCCTCAAATTTAGTTCTATATTTCTTTGTAGAGTCGGCACTTCTGGCTCACGCACTTAGCGCATGTTTTTTATTTTTAATTATTTAACTTTTGGGACGATATTTATTGCAAAAAGCAAAACAATAATGAAAAGTAGTAGATAATTATACAGATTCTTACTTAACATTTTATGAATTCAGGATTTAAGAATATCAGATTTGATAAGTTTTTTTTTTTGTAAATCAATTACCTTTTTCCATTGCGATAACACCCGCTTTAAAAAAAAAAAATATGTTCTGAAGATACGGTAGCTCCAATTTTTAAACAATATTTTTGCGAAAGAGTATATAGCTTAAGATAAATGCACTTTATTTTCTCCCAGCCATCAATTTCATTGTGCTTCAGTTCGAGAAGCGGAGCTTTGAGAAAGAAGCTCAAATCGTATTGGGTACAGAAAGAGTTATTGTCATTTTCCATAAATCAAAGTAGTTATTCTGAAAAAATGACGTATCATTTCCGCTCCCAAAAAAATGAATTTATTTTTAGGCTCAAAGAAATTAACAACACAAAATAACTGCCGCTGAAAAAATAAGGTTTTGGATTTAATATTTTAATAAAGTATGCCATATCTTATGTCCGAGATTAGTGTTTAGTCACCAGATGAAGCCAATTTTATTCAATAGTTTAGGAGATTATCGAGTTCAAACAGACAAACAATTATTCTAAATATGGTCCAAATCCTTTAATTCAATTCTTTTTCAACTTCGGTCATTCTTTGAAATAAATTTCAGATGACTTTTCTACAGCTTTCTTATATTATAAAAGATAAATGAATAATAATATTTTGGCGCTTATATAATAGTCTGATATTTGGCCGAACTTCTCCTACAATTTTGAGGGCCGTACAGTTTTACGCCGACTCCGAACGGTAAATAATTTTTGCGAGAAGTTTTTTCATCTCAGAAATACACTCGGATATATGCCATTGGCCGCCGAGATGACCGCTAATAGAAAGATATTTTCTATAATTTTTGATGTTACCTGCTCCGGCCAGGATTTGAACCCAGAACCCAACCGAATGAAGCGCGCACACGCTTCGTACTTGGCTACGACGGCCGCCGATGAATTAAACTTGTAAATAAAGAATATAATATTATTGCTACATATTGATATTAATTACGGAACGAGCGAACTTCGGCTTCGGCAACGGCCATGTTCGGCAACTACATACATTCGTTTCGATTTCGGTTCGGCTTCGGCCAAAAAACACCGAACTTTGGTCAAACATTTGTAATTTTTTATTAATATACACATTTTATAAAATTTTTTCTTTAATGTGATTCTCTTTAGAAAAAATTTAAATAGGCCTTTTGGAGCATATAAATAATCTAAATGGTTTACAGTTATAATTCTGAAACAAATTATTCATTCCGAATTGGACTTTTTTTTAACGAACATCTGCTGTTCAGAAATTGTGACCTTTTTTAATATTTTTTTAGTCTGGATTTTCTGTTGAAAAAATTAATGTATATATTATTATAAATATCTGTCTGCCATCAATCGAGCGTGTCTGGTCAATAACTATTCAGTGATGTCGACCAATTGAACACCGATATATAGAATCGATTGCTATTATTTTTACCATACAACATTAAACATATATATTCTTTATTCTTATTTTTACAAAAAATTAATATTGTTAATTTAAAAAAAGGCATCAAGGCAATTAACTCAAACAGATATGTGTCTTAGTATCAATAAAAAAAATCGGAATTTTCAGAAATTTATCGATTATTTATTAGTTTAGACCTAGAAAATATTCGGTTCGGCTTCAGCCGAAATTGATCGAAATTGGTTTCGATTGACTGTAAAAATCGGTGTTCGGTCGTTCTCTAATAATAATACAAAGTAACACTTGCATTTTTTTTATTTTTGGAATCAGATAAGTATTTTTCTTCCAACTATAATTTTATTAGATCTACTTACGCTGCGAATTCGAAAAATATTATGAATATTATTATATAATCTTAGTTGAAGCGGTATTTTAAGCGTAACTAATTGCCTCATGTAAACTCCCTTTTTATCATGCACCGACCCAGCAAGACAGACCTATCGCATTCACCAACACAACAAAAAAATCTAGCACTTTACACTAATACTATAACAAACCATGTTCCTATTCCCATTGCATGTTGAACAGAGCAAATGATAGGGTTCAATGTATAATGTGCTCCTTCCCTCCCTTCATTGTAAAATACAGCAGAATGTATCAGATTCGTCCCGTTGCCCTACATGAATTCACGGAAAGTTTTTGAATTTCGCAAGCATACTTTCGGTAGTACTACAATCTATATGAGATGTTACATTACAGATAATATTCTTACTGGGGAGTAATTAGCCATTTTCATGCCATTTGTTAATGTCATTGTTTCAATACTTAATAGCGTCTTTTTGATTAATTTGAAAATACTTAGTTAAACATTCGATTAAGAAATAAAAGTATTTGTTGTTCGTTAATTGCTAAACGAAAGAAAATAACCGATTGTAGCCGGGTTTCTTTTTCCATGAATCCTGTCATCACTATAGCTGGACGACGTGTTTGCGGCAAAGAGTGCAATGAAGTGAGTGTTGTGGGAGTAGAGTGGTGAGTTAGTTAGATTTATGATCAAAAACCTGCGAACAAGCGTACAATGGTAACTACAACAACCGAAACGTGTGGCGACAGTGGGAATCGAGCGTGTGTGCGTGCGTGCCTGCGTGCAACCGCGCGCTCAAGGCATCAAGGAAGGCATTGGCGGTTATTGCGGCTGTCGCCAAAAGTGAGCACAAGTAAATTTTGATGGCGTTGCGCTTCTTCATCTTGCACGCTTGTATTTCTACTAGTTTATTGTTTTCGTTTCTTTGTATTGTCTGTACGTACATTTTCTCTAGCTGAATCCTTGAGTTGTCGCTCACAAATCCGCCCATAATCCCGTACTTGATTCAAGTACATACATAGATGCGTCACAATGGACAAACCGCGCGCTAGCTGATGAGCAAAGTAATCGGGCTGGGGAATTTTTTTTTTTTGGGAATGGTGGCGAAAGTATTATAGGTATGTTTGACGGTTGTTTAACCAGTTGGAAAGATTCTTTTTTCCATTAACTTTGTCTACCATCTTATCCAATGGTTCTAAAAGTGAGTGAGAGCGTTTTTGCTCAACTTGCTTCCCTTTTTTTTTTGTGATCGCACACTTCTTCTTTTGCACCAGCCGCCTGCCTTGGTATTCCTTATTATTCATTTTCTTTTTCATTTGCGCTTTTCACGCCTTGTTGCCGTTGCGTTTGGTTGCGCGTCTTCGCAAGCGAGTACTCTTCAATTTCCACAAGCATGAGCTGAAAAGTACTGGACGAAGTAGACAGTTAATACGAAGTATTTAAGGCAAGCTGAACAGTGTAAGGCGCGTGCATGTGTGCGTGTCAAGCAACTGCTGCAACAAAGTCGTCGTCTGCCTGCCACTAAGTAGATGGGTTAAGAATTATGCGCGCTAAGAAAAAAAAAAGAAGGCAACTCTACCATTAATGTGGAATAACGAATTTATATACAAAAATCACTGCATAGGTATGCAGACCTACATACATACATACATTCACACATACATACATGGGGGTACATAGTAACAAATAGCAATTTTATTTTCATTCCACTATTCCCCGTTCGACATTTTCAACATCTATGAAGACATTGAGAGGACATTTTAAGGATGTTAAGCTGCGATTGCATTCTATATAGGCGAACCGATAAGAGAAAGTTGCTGCCGTAGCACTTAAAGATTGTACGCGACAAAAATATAGAAAATCAGCTACTCGGTACGAAAACAACTGTAGTGGGGTATGAATGGTAATGGAATGAATTGAGTGGGGGAAAAAGTTAGAGCACAACAAATGCGCGAGCACACATATTGTCTACTTTCGAAGCTCTTTGACGGAGAAAATTCGAAAATGCATTATGCACATTATTTTTAATACCGAATGAACATACCAGCTTGATGCAGGAACCAAACTTGGTGACTACAGTACTTATCATAACTATAAGGCAGAGAGGTTTTTTTTAGAAGTTTCAACACTTTATTTGTTATTTAATGGTCGTACACCTCCAAAATAGCTCAATTGATTTTTAAAAACTGTTGTATGTAAATGAATGTAATGTATGTGACAGTATATTTTATGCTTGGAAGAGGGTTGCCACCCGCTTAAAAAATTCAATTCAATTAAAATATACACAAGTTATACGAAACAATAAAATGTGGGTGTCAAGCGTTAAATTTCGTAAAGAGCATGCATAGCTAAATCTTATGAGGGTTGCCACCTGTTTCAAAAGTCGAATTTAAATTAATTGTAGACGAGTTGAATGAAATTTTAAAATATGGGTGGCAAATGGTTCGTATCGGCGCGGAGAAGCTGAATAACGAAACTATGGAGAGGGTTGCCACCTGCTTGAAATGTCGAGTTTAATAAAATTATACACTAGTTATATGAAATAGTAAAATATGGTTGTCAAACGTTTCTTTTTGCTGAGGAGAAGGTGAATAGTTAGCTATATTTTAAAGCAGGTTTTCAGCCAGCTTAAAAAACCGATTTTGATTAACTTCTACACAAGTTATATTAAATAGTTAAATAAACTGTCAAACCATTTGTTTCGCTTGAAGAAAGTTAGCAGGTCAATTTTGAAGAGGGTTGCCACTGTTTTAAATTTAAACTTAATTTAATTATACACAGGGAAATTAAATATTTACATATGAGCGTCAAACTTTTTGTCTCGGCGATGGCAAAATGTATACTTATATTTTCGAGAGGAGGCTTTCAAAGGCCCAAAAAATCGCGTTGATTTTTGATAACTTTTCTCGCTAAAGGTGCTAGTAATTTTCTACCATATAAAGAAAAATTGTGCATTCGGAAATATTTTGAATTTGTTTTATACGAATTAGCTATAAAATCAACTGTGTTTCAAAAAACAATTATCAGAAATTCATTAAAAATAAATGAATTACCAAAACTTGTCAAATAAATCAAATGAAGAAGAATTTATGGTACTTGTATTCTTATTCATACATATACATATATATTTTTTTTCAATTTCACAGCTTGTAATTCTACTTTAAAATATGTCTTTTTAAATATATATGTATGTACCAACTTAAAGAAAAAATTCGTTAATTTTGGAAAAGTTGCAACTCTTTTATGACCTGCTTTTCAATATTCTAATTTCACTGCAATTATTTATAACTTTGTATTTAATATTCAGACAGTTGGTTTTCCTAAACCTCTAATCAGTAACGCTTCATTTATCTTTTTAATTTAGTTGAATTTAATTTTTTTAATAAGTGGCAATTCTCTCTAAATATATTTCTCGATTATAGCTTCATTAGACTTTCTTTTTCTTTCCTTTCCTTTTCTTTGTTGCTTAACATCAGCATAGTAGAACGTCCGTTACTTTACCAATTAATTTAAATTAAATATTTTAGAAAGGGGGCAACCCGCGCAGTAACACTGTCATATTTTTATAATCCTTGAAATTTTACTCAGTTATTTTTTTTAACACATTTTCAAGATTATGTTTTTTGAGGCTACTTGCTTTGAAAATCATGGCATTGTACTTTCTCTGACTTAATAAATTCCGCTAAGCTTTAACTAAGTGGCATGCCCTTCTAAAGGCATTCCCAACACAAAGATTTTTAAATCTCCTTCGATTGCGACCCTTCACTTGATTTGACATATAATTTTAATTAATTTTAATTTTTGAAACAGGTGACAAACCTCTACAAAAATAGTTTTTAATCTAAGTTTTTTTAAAGCTTTTAGTTTGTTGCTCATATTTCAAAATATCTTTATTTTTTTTTTTTGTAACTTAATTTGCACTTTTGAAATTAAAATTTCCTAACACTTTTGGTTTAGCACTCGTATTGCAAGTTGTTATTCCTTTTCAAAAATATTTAGTACAACAAACTTTATTCAGCTTATTTCGTTTGACACCCATATTGCAATATTTCTATAACACAGGTGGCAACTCTTTTTATACAAATTTTTTCTATTGTAATTTAATGAACTAAAAATGCATTGTATAATTTATAGAGCTTGAGACCAGGTTTGTATTAGGGAATAATATGCATTTATTTTATTTTTTTGTAACTTTTTCAACAGCCGTTTGAGCCTAAAATGGCCCACACAAATATTCAAATTTACAATTTTGGAAGGATATGAAGAAGATTGAGCACCGCTATCTTGAGATTTATCGTTACGTACCATTTCGCGGATCACAGATTTCCCCAGTGTAGTACCCTGTGGGCTACCTCCTTGTTTTTGGCCAAAGTGAACAGCGCCTCACTTTCTATACCATGGAATGGCTCTATGCCCATAAAGGAAGCCAATGTCTCGGTTTTTAAGAGTTTGTACGAAGTATCGTTTCATTCAATACCAATACGGTTTTAGCGACTTCATTCAATCATTCGTTTCAATCAATCATTCATTTCATTCAACACATTCATTTCATTCAATCATTCATTTTATTTAACACATTCATTTCAATCAATCATTCATTTCATTCAATCATACATTTCATTCAATCATTCATTTCAATCAATCATTCATTTCATTCAATCACTTACACATTTGGTCGATAAAAAAGGTGCAATCCTGTCGCTCAATGGCAAAAGACAAATGTCACGAGTTGCGAACTCTCGTTGCCGCAGCAAACATAATCTACAGTTTCACAGCATTCAGCCTGTGGTCTAGTACCCCACACAATTAATGTGTTAATTTTTTTTTTGCAGTCGCAGAATCTCCAATAATCTGCATGTATTTAAACTTATCCATTTTTTTCCTGCAGGTCCTTACATTTTAACTGCGTTGGTTCTACCATCATCAAACTGGCGTTGCAAGGCGAGAGCAGCAGTGAAATCAAATACAGCGTTGCATGCTTCGAAAACTCATTGCAACTCCAGGCGCAATTTCACGAAAATGCTGTATAAAATACTTTTCAGATTTCAATTGTTTATATTTTTATTTAAGTTCTACAAAAGTGGCTTATGCGGTAGCTTAACGTAACGCCACAGAGTATTTCACTGAAATTTTGTTTGCTATAGTTGCATTTTCCTTTCCCATCAACATTCAGTCATTATTTTGTATTGCCACGTACGTTCTGGGCGTGATGAGTTTGTGTACGCGTTTGCTTTTGCACGTTTTCACTTGTTTTTCTTTTTTTTTTTTTGTTAGCGCGCGGAGTAGTTTAAAGTTAAAGTTGAAAAGATTTCTCACAATCCGAGCGCACTTATTGTCTGACAATTTTTTGTTGAGCAAAAAAAGTTTGTAAACGGAATATGTGTGTGTATGTAGATGTATTGTGTGTGGGTTTATATTTTAATGTAGATATTTTTTTGCATTTATAAAAGTATTTGCAAAACATATAAATTAAGCGAAGTAAAATAAACTAAATGGAGGTAAAGTCAATTGTAAGCCATTGAACATGAAAATGGGGTTTAATTTTATTTTCAATAGTTTGTAAGTGCGCGCCAGAAGTAAAACTTTTGTGTCGAGTCTACAAAGAGATGGAGAGTTAAGTATGGGAGTGTGGTAGTAGTCGTTAGTAGTAAGTAGTAGTAGTAATTAGTAGTATCTTAAGTAAAAATAGTAGCAGAATTATTAGAAATAGTAGTGGTGATAAGTAGTAGAATTAGTAAAAATAATAGTAGAAATTAATAGTAGCATTTTTAAAAATAATAGTAGAAATTAGCAAAAAAAAGTGCGAGTAATTAGTGGTAGCATTTTTAAAAATAGTAGTAGAAAGTAAAAATGTAAAGGTAAGTAGTAGTATCATTAGTTAAAATAGTGGTAGAAAATAATAAGTAAAAATAGTAGTACTAATTAGAAGTATCATTAGTTAAAATAGTAGTAGAAATTAGTAAAAATAGCAGTAGTAATTAGTGGTAGCATTAATAGAAAAAATAGTAGTAGCACTAGTTAACATAGTGGTAGAAATTAATAGTAGCATTTGTTGAAATAGTAGTAGAAATTAGCAAAAAAAAAATAGTAGTGTTAGTTAGTAGTAGCATTAATATAAAAATAGTACAAGTTAGTAAAAATAATAGTGAGAATTAGTAGTAGCATTAGTTCAAATAGTAGTAGAAATTAGTAAAAATAGTGGTAGTAATTAGTGGTAGCATTAATCAGAAAACAGTAGTAGCATTAGTTAACATAGTGGTAGAAATTAATAGTAGCGTTTTTAAAAATAGCAAAATAGTAGAAATTAGCAAAAAAAAAAGAATAGTGGTAGTAGTTAGTAATATCATTAAAATAAAAAAAGTGCAAGTTAGTAAAAATAATAGTGAGAATTAGTAGTAGCATTAGTTCAAATAGTAGTAGAAATTAGCAAAAAAAAAGATAGTAGTAGTAGTTAGTAGTAGCATTAATATAAAAATAGTACAAGTTAGTAAAAATAATAGTGAGAATTAGTAGTAGCATTAGTTCAAATAGTAGTAGAAATTAGTAAAAATATTGGTAGTAATTAGGGGTTGCATTATTAAAAAAACAGTAGTAGCATTAGTTAACATAGTGGGAGAAATTAATAGTAGCATTTTTAAAAATAGTAGTAGAAATTAGCAAAAAAAAGTGGTAGTAAATAGTAGTATGATTAGTAAAAAAATAGTAGTAGAAATTAGTACCAGGCTGAGTAAAAGTAGTGAAGCAATTAGAAGTAGCCTTAGTAAAAAAAGCTGCAATCACAAGAGATAGCCTACACTCCAACTCTCTGAGAGCAATGTTTAGGAAAATTAGATCTGCGACCAATGGGGCCAAATCAAAATTATTTTCAGCATAAACTGCTTCAAATATTACCAAATTCTTTAAAAAAAAGTTTTAACTACAATTGATTTATTGAAGAGCTCTGCGTAATGGTATTTTTGTGTATAGAACATATATTTAAAGATTTTCAATAATATGTTTTGCCCAAATCAAAAACGATGTAATGTTATAAAAAATCTTACATAATTAGTCCCTTGAGTTTATTTATGAAAAGCGCAGAAACCTCGTTTTTTTTTTTAAATTCCAAGCTATTGGAAAAGAAGCTTGGACAAACACCAAGCTATGATATAAGCGACAAATCATTATTATTATTGGTTAAGTAATTATTTGGCAACCCTATTCAAACATTTTTTGGTTCAAAAGTGTTTTTAAATTACTTTTCGTACAATATCCACATCATTTGTTATTTAATCAAAGTTGCGCAGGAGAAAATCCTGTTTAAATATTTATCTGATTATTATATTTAAAATTTTCTATTTAGTACATGCTTTTTTAAATTAATTCTTTTTAGATAAGTGCCGAATACTACTAGGCATTAAAGTTTCGATACAAAAACGAAGTCCTGATCAATTGTATCCTATGTTAGCATAAATAAAGTAGATCAAGAGCTGAGCCAAATTTTTGCATTGACTTTGTATTCTAGCAATAAATTTATTTTACACATATTTTTGAAAGATATAGATCTGGTTTTGGGTGATTATATCAAAAATATCAAGAAAACCGGCTGAGCCGTGCATTTTTATGTCGAAATATAAAATTATAGGCCTTTGGTCACACTCTCAACTCGACTATGAGTTGCTTACTTGGTGTTTACTAAAAGAAGTTACGAATTTTCGCAAAGCGTCTACATAATATTTTTTAGGGAACTTTCGCTGTTTCAGTGCACTGGGAAAGCATGCATGGATGCATTTCTCAAAATCTCCTAGCTTTTACCAGTCAAAAGATAAGTCATTGTCAGTTGTTTTATTGGCAGTTCCAAACTGGTGCAAAGGAAACATTTTGTTGAAGGACGATGCATATAGGGCCTTCAATTATTCAAGCGGTGCTGGAGATACTTTCAAACGAAAAATTTATATAAATACATATAAATTAATGGAAAATACTGTTGTTAAAAATTTACTAAGTCTAAGGGTAAATAATACTATGGCCACATATGGCAAACAAGCGCTATGAATCCTTCTTGAACTGAATGGAAGGCGAATATTTACGAAACGAATATCGAAATTTCGAATGCCTGCCCTGATCAGAACTTTGATGTCCTATATTTTGAAAGAGTAACTAGAAGTTTCGAACTTTTTTAAATAGTAATGACACTTCATCTTCACAGATGAAAAAAAAATAAATAAATACCGGTACAAAATGTTGGGTATTTGCTTTCAGCAAGAGCTTCTACCTTTGGTAAGCTGAAGTTTACGTAGTAAATATTTAATTGAAATTCTAAACCTCACATTTGCTTTTCTTAAATCCGCCTTTATAGTTAATGGCCAGTAACGACTTGCTGTGAACAACAACTTCTCTTCTTTTCGCCTAACCTATTATTTATTCGGAAAAAAATTTAGCACCATATATTGGTAAAATCTATACAAGATTACTTATCATTGTGTTTGTAGAGCTGTAGCAATAAGAAAAATAAAAGCTCATTTATACCTATCTGTGTGAATTATTAGCGTTCTGAAGAATACGCTTCTCGTTTCTATGGGACCTTTCAGTCGAAGTCGTAGCGTACAGGGCGTATGAGTGATGGGAAAAGCTGTCTCCATTTATTCGTTGCGCCGTATTTATATATTTATGCTATTTTCGAAGACAATATTTTTTTACTTCATTAAAATGCTATGGGCAGCTGGAGGCTGACTGATTTTATGTAGGCATCATAAATTTAAAGCAGGCCGGGATGTCAGTTGCCATTCAAACTTGACCAATTATGGGTCGCTTAATTTGTAAATAATCTATGTATATTGCACTCAATTCTTTCGTGTGTGCGATTACTTACGAAAACGACAAATTTATTGGTTTAAAACATTTCTTTTTATTTCCGTTGACAATTTACATTACAAACAATACCTAAAGAAAAAAAAAAAAAGAAGGGAAAATGAGAAACACATTTTTTTTGTCTTCTGTCAACGCTTGTTATTTGGAAATTGATGTTTTAATCCAATATCGGGCAGTTTGGGAAAATAGTTTGAACTACTAAATAGCAAGTGCTTTCAATTTCAGTAATTTTACAAGCAAAAAATTATTTATTAGCATCTTTTTTAAAAAATATGTGTCTGGTCTAGTAAAAAATAAAAGTTTTACGCAATATTGCGGAAAAAAAACTCACTTGAGGCATATATCCAATACGGGGTCCTGGCACACCAGAACCTCTTGAACCCGGTCGCCCACCGAGTACCCATATTTCGCCAGAGTTTAAGCGACGCCTGCCCACGATGCATGAAAGTAGTGTTGTTTTGCCGCAACCCGAAGCGCCCAGCAGGCCGTAACTGAAAAGAGAAAACAAAGGAAATATATGTATAAATAATTTGATTGACGACTTGTGTAAGCTTTGCAGTTGCAGTCAAAATGAGTATTGTATGCAATTAAAAGCAATTTTTAAAGAAGATAATAAACATGTTTTATATATAGTATATATACATATATATATCATTGAAATATAAGAGACTATGGGTTAAAATAAAGAACGGTACAAAATGTAAAAGAGTCTTTACTAAAAATATTTTCAAAAAATTGTAAATTGAAAATGGATTAATTAGTTATTACAATATTTATTGCATATGTTTAAAGCAACAGCCGGCAAAATTTAACCGTATGAAGTGCACGTAAGAAAATCCAACGTGTTCGCATAATAAATATACTGAAAAATTATATACATTAGCGTCTGAGCGATTTCCTGCAGCGCGTCGGATCTATTTTAAAATCGATGTTGAAGTTGACACCTAGCGTTGATGGTACCAGAGAAATGATAATTGTGTAGAAAGCAATTTAGAATAAAAATTATTTCCAGGATTTTGATGAATGATAGCTTATTGGAAAGAATTTTGAATATACAAGTAATTTCTCTGTTAGATGGCAATACAATTGGTTGTTAAAAGGTTCAATGGTACTTAAGCTGTAATCTTTGCTAGACGTTTGTTTAGGATTTCAATCAAAATGGGAGTGTTCCATCTAAGTTTATTCGCCACATAGCGCAAAATTATGACCGCCAATATCGCTTTCCAATATTCCTAAAAAGGGATACCGAGCTGTGGACGTTATGGCATTTAAAGATAAACAATAACACATAAAAAATACTTTTGAATAACATTAGAATTTTTCAGGCTCATTTAGCATTTAATAGAAAATTTGTTAGGTTGGACAAGAAATTCAATCGAGCGAGCGTTAAGCCGTTCCAAACTTCAAAGTACCGTGTTTCCAAAAAAGATAAAAATTTATTTATTTACTTTATTATTTCGCTCCTCTTTCTCCTGTTTAATATTTTCTCAATTATAAAGAAAAAAAACAGAAGGGAAAAGTCAAATACTTTTTAACTATAACTAAATAAAATAGTCCCAAAACACTCCGTCTAGATTACGGGTGGTCTACACTTGCTTCAACTTCTCGCTTACTTGAAGATGCAAGGGAGATGTCGCACGCGAAACCAACTAAAAGTGGGGAGTATGATTTTTCTCGCATGCCGTTCGTTAAGAGAACTCTCGCTTGTTTTCAACTGGCATTTTTATAGCTTGGCAGCCATTTTCTACTTTCGTAGCATATTTTATTGTGATAACATCGCACACCGTAATATCGAACAGCGCGGAGGGCACGTACTTTCATACTGGACGACATGTTCCAAATGAAAAAGTCCCAAAAATGCTATATTACGAGAAAAAACAGAAAACATGCGACAATCTGAAGTAGGTGAAGGCCGTTCGTTACCTTCAGATGATGTATGGAGTACTTTTTAAAAAAACCATAGGTGAATAGAGGATTCCGCACAGAGAGTTTGTGGGTTAATTGAGTTAGTCTCTTTGAACGACAAATTTAAGGGGTCATGTGACAGATTTTTTTCATATCTATCAAGAAGGCGGATGAGCTCCTTTGGAACCTTTTTGGGAGACTTCCTCGGATGTAGAGCGTACCGCACAGGGAGCCCTAATTATG
Source organism: Anomoia purmunda (assembly GCA_951828415.1). Lineage (NCBI taxonomy): Eukaryota > Metazoa > Arthropoda > Insecta > Diptera > Tephritidae > Anomoia > Anomoia purmunda. The sequence continues at coordinate 26,713,772 of OX639993.1, forward strand.
TTCTCTACGGACTCCGCTGATTGGCTGGATTAAAAGAAATAAAATATTTTTTTTATTAAAAATCAAAACACATATGTATATGCACATATGCTACCGCGCACTTAATCAAAATTTTTAACAGCAAAATACTACGCCATTTCTCATCATAACTAGCATAACAAAAAAATATGAAAAAAATATATCAGCTAACTAAATGTTGTTTGAAACCATTGCTTGCTGTGTTTTTTCAGCAGCATAGGTTATATTTAACAGAAAGCTTTTTTAACATATTACTCTTCAAAAAAAAATCCTGAAAACAGTTGTCTTGAAAAAAAATTTTAATTTATGTTAATTCAATCACAAAAATTAATTATAACCAAAGTGCTCCACATTAATTTATAAAATATATCAAATTTGTGCCACGTAATTTAGTTATTTGGTCATTTCTAATTGAAAGCTTTTATTTAATAAATCACGCAAATCTCGAGTGAGAAGTGAAAGAATCAATGAATTTTTTCTTAAATAGTTTTTGTCTAGTTTTTTCCGTGATATAATTATTATTTTTTTTTTTTACTTCTCCAATCTAAACTTGCATGGCAATTAAATGAAAAGTTAAATATTTTTCGCGCGTGCTAACAATTCGAAATAAATTAAACTTTTAATTACATACTTGTTATTTAGTAGCTTAACTAAACTTTCATTACTTTCGCGCTTAATTATTACACATTCAGTGAGTGAGTGAACGAGCCGGCAAAATGAGCAAGAGTGAGTAAATGAACAGAAACGCTAACTAAACGCCCAACTAACTAATCAGCAGTAGCAGTATTGTGACCGATTCTCCCAGCACTCAAACGTGGTACATTACTTGGAATACTTGGAATACTTAAAAACACCTGGCAAGACGAAACTGTGGCGTGAGTGCGAGTGTAAGTGTGAGCAGTGCTTAGGTACTTAAGCTGAGCATTTAAGTAACTACAGTAAGCAAAAAAAAAATGAAGCCAAAACTAAACCTGGCACGCTCGCTCATTTTCTGTTTAGCGGAATAAAATAACAATGGTAAAATTGCTTCTTTTTCATGACATTAGATTTATTTTCGCAATAGAATTTGTTTTTATAAAAAAGAAATGAAAAATCCGGCAAACGTTGTCCTGCCTATTTTTATTTATTAATTAACCTTTGTGTACGTAACCATAAACCGCCTTTCGATTTCTGCCAAACACAACTAGTGGCAACTCTCTTGCAAATAAAGATATGCACATTTGTTTCCGCCGAGACGAACAGTTTGACAATCTTATTTTATTTTATATCTGCGTATGGTAGTTAAATTTTACTTTTACAAAAGGAGGCAACCCTACTCAAAATGTACCTATGTATAAACTTTCTCCTACCTGTACAAATAGTTTGACAACTATATTTTACGAGTTCGTCTAACTTCTGTATAAGTTAATTAAATTCGACTTTCCGTGAAGGTGGCAACCCTTTACGCTATAAGCCTTCTCCTTATCATCGAATCTAATAGTTTGGCAACCAAAAATTTCATATTTCATATAACTTGTGTATAATTTAATTAAATTCGACTTTCTAAACCGGTGGCAACTCTCTTCACAAAATTTTAATCATTATTCCCAACTAAGCGAGCCGTTTGACATCTAAATTTTTGTATAAAATATAGCTTGTGAATAATTTAAATTAACCATTTCCAACAGGTGGAACCCTCATAAAAGTTAGCTTTGGATCATCTGGCCGAGACGTACTGATTGATATCAATATTTTAATATTTCGTATATCGCTCATATATATTAATTAAATTTGACATTTTAAACAAGTTAAAACCCGAGCAAAAAATACACTTTACGACCTATTCTCATAACAACCAAATATGCATGTAGAATTTTTTAAAAATCGGTCGAGCCGTTTCGGTGGTGTTTGAGCATAAACACCGTGACAGGAGATTTTTATATGTAAGATTAAATTAACAAAACAACTTCACTTTCGAAAAAAAAATAAATAAAAGGTCAGTGACCGAAAATTAAATAAACGTTATTTTGATTTTTTCGGTTCAAAACATCATAACGAAGAATTCGTTCAAAACAAAACTCGAATATATCGATCTAATTCTTATTAAGGTATTTTTATTGAGATGTTTTTTTGTATTAAATTATTGCATAACTGTTGTTTTGCGATTTTTATTTTTTTCGATTACACATAATCGTTAATCTTAAATTTTTATTTTTTTCGATAAACTTTGTTCGATATATACAGGGCCGGATTAAGCTTGTGGGGGCCCTATGCCTCGTCGGAATTACATATAAAATTACATATGTTCATGTATTTCATTTATTTTTTACCTTCACATATTACTTAAAATCCTTGACAATGTAATAATTATTTCCATAATTTCGTGACACTTGTTTTTTAAATGTAAGGCGTTTGATTATAAAGGAACCATGTGATGTACTGCTAAAACAATTCTTTTCGAGATTTTCGATTCGCAAAGGTAGTAATGATATCATCAAAATTGAGTTCACGCGGTATATCGCTCTCTAAACTTAAAATACCCAAATTAACAAGTCGGTCCTCTTTCATGCTTGTCCAATGATGATTTTTGATCAACTTGAGTTTTGAAAAAGACCTTTCGCTAGTGCAATTTGATACCATCATCGATAGGTACATGCGCGAAACGATTCCCGCATTGGCAAATGTAGCATGCAAATTGGTCTCTTTGATAACGCGGTATAAATACATTTCTAACGATTCATTTTCGCATTTTTTATGGAGATTGGCAAAAGTTTTGAGTTGGAGAAGTTCGTTCGATAAAATATCTTCGACATCTCGAGGGTAGTCCATTAAAAGCTTATTTGCGTGAAGTTCGATTTCGCAATCTTTCATAGTGAGAAAATCGGCCATAAAACTAAATCGCGCATTTACAATCTCGTACGTCAGTATTCTGTTACTGAGCGCTGTTACCAATTTATCTATCACCGGAATGAATGATTCTTTGCGGAAGTTGTCCCTGGCAGGAAGTTGTACCATCAATTTTCGTGAACCGATAGGTTGCAGACGTACATTCATTGTTATATATATTATAGTCGTGAATATTAGACAATGTTTTAGCAGTTTCTTCGTACCTGTCGAACGCATTTAAATTTTTATGAATTTCCAAGCAAATAATTTGCAGGTGATCGTCATGTGGGGCCCCTAAATGTGAAGGCCCCGGGCCGCGGCCCCTTCGGCCCATACCTTAATCCGGCCCTGGATATATATGTATATCAATATATTTTAAGTTTATAGTTTTTTGTTAAAAAATAATCGCTCGCTCTTCTTGGATAAAAATTTTTCCGATCATATTTGATCGATACTTTTTCATTTTTCGACCATAAAAGATAAATCGCATCTTTAGTAATTTTTTTTATAAAAATTATAACCGTAGCGGTCACTATTGCGTTTCATTCCACGGTCATGCAACTCATTTATTTATTTCATTCATTTCATTTTTAATATTTTCTGTTATGGCCTTTTGCTTTTATCACATCCTCTAAATGTCTCCTCATGTTACCAGTTACTTCTAACGTTGTAGCTTCCTAAATTTCCGAATCCAATCCTTCACAACTAGCTATTCTTTTTCGTCGCTCATTTCCTCTACATTAGCCAACAAGCGCTATGTGGGATTCAGGTCTGGACTCTGGGGCGGATGTGGTTGTAGGAATTGTGCGTTAGCAAATAAAAACTCGTTCAAAATCAATACTGTATGCTAGGATCCGTTGCCGCATAAAAAAAAATCTACGAGCGGGCAAATTAAATTTTGCAGCAGTTTGTGGCAGATGATGCCTCCTCATCAACCTCATTTTGTGACTTTGTTTTTGTTTTTATCAGAGTACTCTCATAAGTCATAGACAAATTTTGAGTTCATAACTTTTACCATAACATAAATTTCCAGGGCATATTTGAATATTCTCATCCAACAATGTAAACAGCTGATATGAGTTGCGTAAATAGAGCATAATCAATGTGGCATCAGAACTCAATTTAGATGTAAGATATGCAACGCATTGCTTCAGTCGAAGCACAATTTTTTGTGACTATTGCAATGCAGTCGAAACCGATGCAAACTAATTTTAAAAAAACAAGTCGCGCCAATAAATATTTTTAATAAATAACATATTTACTGTTACTTTTTCTTTTTCCTTTAAAAATAATAACATAGAAAGACATAAATTTCTTCCTAAAATAATTTATATCAAAATCAATATTATTATTTTATATTCTTTTCGCTGGATGAGTATTTTAATATCCTCCCTAATATATAAATTTTAATATATAGCGCAGTAAAAAATATCGATATTTCGATTCAAATTTGTTCAAGTTTTTTGCAAACCATAATTAAAATATGACGTATAGGCTCTTCTCTTATCTTATTTTATTTAAAAAGCGTTTTGTAATTTTGTAACTTTTTCTCAGAGTGACATCTTAATCAAGGTTTTTCTATTTATAATTTGTTTATACATTCTCAGTGCAATACTGTTACTCCTTTTTTTATTTCAAATAATATAATATAATAATATCTTTATAAGTTTTTTAATTTATTCTTTACAAACCTTCGACCGATAGAAAGAAGAAAAGTGTTAAAAAATCTGCAGAGACATTCGTGAGTTATAATTTTAAATAATTTCATGGAATTTAAAATATAAAACTATGGAATTTCAAATGCATTTAATTTCATTCCTCTAATCTTTATAGCGCCAACGATATCCAGGCCAAAGTTCCAATTTTTTGTTTTTATTTAGTTCACTGTACTTCCTATGCATTATAAATACCCAGAGAATCGAACAAACTACGGGTCATTAAATTAGCTTTAAAGTAAAGAGAAATAGTGAAGAAGAAGAAGAAGCGCATCGAGTATGCGTTGTCGTAGCCACAGCTGAACGTTAGAAAAGTGTAATCCAATTAGCTGGCATTTTTTGTCTGTCGGCGGAATATTTGGGCATATTTGTATGTAAGTTTTAATATAATTGACGCCTAGGCTACTTCTTTGCATTAATACATACATATGTACATAGATACATATTGACTTCAATAGTTGCTTGGAATCAGACTTGCATACAAACAAACGAACATAACGAGATAGCGCGCGCCCTCTACTCAACAAAGTCTTTTCATGTTCACACTTTTGCTAACTTTATTTGTATGTATGTGTATGTATTTGGGTGTATGTGTGTGCACCGACACCTTAATAAGTAATCTGTGAATTCCATTAGAACGCAATTATCTACAAGTATTTGTGCACCACTTCAAAAATGTCTACAAATATTTTACAATCACAGCACTCCGCCACACTGACTCTGCTTCTGTTTCTACAAGAACTCAGCACTTTTCTATTAACTATTTACATACAAATTTACAAAGCAATTTGTATGCACGTATGTTTATATGTTCCTATACATATATATTATGTATCTATATGTAGCTTTGTATATTGCCCTTTTGTCCCTCAGACATGTCAATTAGTAATGCAGTAGTACAACTTGAGTAGATGTAATTTGGCCAGTTACTAGATGAGCGCTTACATTGGACGCACCTGCTACTTAACATCTCCACACAACATATCCACTCTTGTGCCGCACCTCATCTATGTATGTATGGATGTACATATCATGGCGCCGATCACCTCTTAAGTAAGTGGAATGCAATGAATTGTAAAAATTTATAAACGGAAGGTAGTTGGCGAGCTTCGTTAGTGCGGGGTAGTAGTTGTGCAAATCCCCGACTTAATAGACTTTGCACAGCTGTCGAGCAAAATATTTTTTTCCGCATTGCAACTCACTCAGACATTCACTTCATTATTTTTACTACCCAGTAGTAGATGAAAGGTGAAAATGTAAGCAAATCCTTAGTATTCCCCATCCTCCGCATTACTTTCAAGACTACGACACCAATATCTTTCTCCGCTTGATCCGCAAACAACTAAACGTTCTAAGGTGGAAGTGCCAATGGAAGTACGCAATTAATATGGGTAGAAATTTAGAAATCGGCGAATGGTTAATTGTGCTACAATATCAAGTACGTAGTTTGGGCAACCAAATCAATGCAAGTATTGATAGACTCCCGAAAAATTTCATTTAAGATCTGTCTGCAGACTGTTGTTGTTGTAACATCATAAAACATTCCCCATAAACTGATGATGAATGTTGCTGAAGTGACAGTCATCGGCCGGCTATATGTTCGGGTCGTTCCAGTAGCATAGAACCGGTTGTCGTACGCATTTCTTCACTTGGACGTTCAACTCCATTACTACTAGATGTTGGCCGTAGCGCTCCTACTAGAAGCCGTGCACAAATTGCTTGCAAGTGGTGAATAGGCAACATAAGGAGCTATCCAAAGTTCGGTGTTCTGACAGGTCAGAAAATTCGCACAATCAGCTTTATTGGTCCTAGGCAACCACACCGGCATATTTTAGAATTGCCTTGTACGTTGCCAACAACCTTTACTTTCCCTTGCCTTAAGCGCTGCTGGTGAGTTCTTCAAGAATCTAAAATGTTCGTCATATTAACGATCGGAATTTGAACGCCGTTGACTTTGTATGTCTAACTCCAACTTGACTTCCTTCATCCATATGGTAAAGAACGCAGCCGGCTATTTTGAAGCATAAGTCATCGATTTCATTGTCCGACGCCAAAAAAGTGCTGTCCTCTGTTCATCAGAATAAAGATATTCCTTTTGGTAGGCGAGAGAGTTTCGATCAATACCAGATAAGGAATAGTAGGAAGAATAAACCGTCCTGTTTTAAATTTATCTTGGTTTTGATTTTTGGTCTCGAAATACAACTAATGGCAGTCGTGCACTCAGATAATTGGCAGAGTGCAGTTTCCGACGTCCTCTAGTAGTACGGTGTGGCAAAGATGATGAATGAAAGTCAGGAGCTGCAGGGTCTCACTGGTTTCCCTGGTTTTAGTAGTGTTGCCACTCTGCCTGCTTTCCACAATTCATGGCATGACTATACTTGGATTTTTCTCCGTTCTTTTGCGAGTATCCTTCAAATCTGCGAACGAAATGTAAGCTTTCTGCTGACTGACCACACTTGTCTTAATCTTAAATAATCGGAAACTTAAAATAATCTGACTATTTTGCAAATTTGGAGCAGGTCCTTTGAACAATTTCCTCAAAACTAGCATTTTGATGGACTTCAAGTACCGCGTGATAGAGAATGAGAATGTGGAGGGGTTCACATTGTCACTCTCGCATGCAAACATGTGTAACGTGACGAAAAGTATGAGCGTAAACGTACAAAACATGAGTGCTTTTTGTTTGTTATTTGCATCAAAGGCAGAAATTTCAAAGGGCAAATTATTTGAAAACCGATAATTTTGTTTACCAACCCGATTAGTAAATCAAAACATGCCGCTTTGATGAATTTAAAAAAAAAGTGCCGCTGTTGAAATAACGATGAAGTCCATTCCAGAGTTAGTAGTATTTTCTTGACATAATTTTTAATGGGATGGCTTGCAAAAATAACTATAACTAACTTACCTCGACTCTGAGAGGCATTGGTTTTAACTGCACATAGATTACTGAAATTGAATTAAATCGAACCATAAATATCATAAATATGGTTTTCTGGAAGTCTCGACTACTTACAGAGCTAACAAATAGGATTTTGTAAATTTTCTTTGCGAATAAAGTATATGTATTCAGTTTTCAGTGTCATCTAAATCGGACTTGAAAAAAAAATTCTAATGACACCTGCTGCAAATTTTTTTCTAGCACCATCTAGCGGATCCATTGTTCGTACAAATATTTCCCGTTGCACGCTGCTATACGTTTCCGATTTCATCGAAATCGTGATATTAAAAAGTGATATTCTGAATAACTCGGCTCTAAGCCACCTAGCGCATTTTTCATAAAAATATTTCTTATTATACCAGCAGCTTATTTTTCTAGTACTTATCCAGTTACGAATTCGACTCTAGCGCCACCTAGCAGCAAAGTATTTCTCGTCGCACCCTCATTATACGTTCCCAATTTTATCAAAATAGCATCAGAAATACAGAGTTTCTGAATATCTCGACTCATGCGCCACCTAACGGTTTAGAATATAGCTATGAAAAAAATGCATTGTCAAAAAGAAAACGGCTACATTTTTATTTATACATATGTAGTTATATGGAAAATCGTACTACTTTTTTCCGACCGACAAATGTTCGTGTAAAATTCAATTTAAATCTTACATTATATATAAAAATCTCATGTCACGGTGTTTGTGGTCGTAAAGTATATTTTATGCTTGGGAGAGGGTTGCCATCGGTTTTTAAAGTCAAATTTAATTAAAACATACACAAGTTATGTGAAATATTTTCATAAGTACATAGCTAACTTTTATGAGGGTTGCCACCTGTTTAAAAAGTGTGATTTAATTAAATTATACACAATTTCTATGAAACGTGGGTGTCAAACGGTTCGTCTGGACTAGGAGAAGGTACATGCATATATTTTGGAAAAAAATTGCCACTCTTTTTAAAAATAGAATTTAATTAAACTATACACAAGTTATATAAAAGATTCGAATATGAGTATTAAACGGTTCATTTCGCTGAGGGGAAAGTTTTTAGCTGGATATATTTTGAAAGGGGTTGCCAACCGCCTGAAAAGTCGAATTTATATGTAAAATAGTAAAATATGGGTGTCAAGCCATTTGCTTCGCTACGAGTAAGTGTATGGGTTAAGTTTTAAGAGTGTTGGCACCTTTATTAACAGTCATATTTAATTAAATTACAAGGATATTAAAAACTAAAAAATAAATGTGTATCAAACTTTACGCCTCGCCGCGCACATCTATAGTTTTGAGAGAATTTCATCTGATTTATGTCCGGGTTTTCTAGTTACATCATTATAAATTATGCTCCTAAGATTTTGTAATGATTTTATTGCTAATACTCATAAAAAATGTTAACATAAAAAATGGAATAAACATTCAGCTGAAAATCCTACTTTTTTTTATAAATTCCCTTCCCTCGATTTGCGTATCGCTAGTATTTTCCGGCAGTGTATATTTATCTACACACACATACTGATGCAAACATATCTTATAAATCTTCTGCTCCGAATTCGGCAGAGATACTACAAGAGCGATTGGTTTAATTTCATTTCAAATTTGTCTACCCCAATAACATCCAATCGTACATGTGTAATTTTGAATTACTATTCATTCACTAATCACTGCAAACCTTAACAACTTTAGCCTTCGAATGTTTACTGGGTCTTTTACTAAATCCTTTACAAACACCATCGCCGCCCCCCCATCCCCTTAACTAGCAGCACAACACAAGTGTGCTCATCTAACTATGCAGTTTTCTTGGAATGTTTTGCCTTTCGGCAGTAAAGTTACCTCAACGAAGTGCCTGTGAGTGGCACATGGAATGGCATGGTTGGGGGGCGGGGTAGCATGCGGCAAGCCAATGAGGATGTGTGCGGTTCCAAACGGAAATTAATGCCAACTTTTACAAATCCGCTTAAGTGATTGTTACATTGTTGGGGGCTGAGGGGAGTGAGAGTGGAAGATTGTCACATATATTCAACAAGCTGCTGCTGTTGTTGGTGCTGCCCGCCTGCCTGCTAGCAGCTTACCATTACCAAGCCTAACCAAAGCTATGGACAATACTAGCTATGCGCAAACTAACTCGAAAGTGTGGCTCGGATATATGTAAAGTGCGGACAAGTGCTAAATACAATCGGACCTACAGAAATAGTGAAATTGTCGGAATGTAGAATAAATGAATAGCATAGCAAGCAAATGTAGATACAAACTTAATAAGCGAGTATGAAGACATCGAACGATGTGGACGTGTACTACGATGGCGTTGCCATGAAAAATTGACATTTTCATTCACTGGCCACTGGCCACTGGCCACCGACCGGCCACCAAGCCTCAACCTCCAGCTGGCGTACTAAACAACTGAGCAATCCGGTAGACAACCATTTCCTCGTTTCCGCTGTTAATGCATTGTTTATGCCACACGTGCATGCAATGTTATGCCAACATATCCACCGACACACCAACCGACTAGCAACCAACCAACCAACACACCGAACAAGAAGCTTCTTTGCACCACCCAAATTTTGGCTACGTCAAATTATTTCGCACTCAAACCTCAATAGTACGTTTTTACCAGAGATTCTCAATTATTTTGCAAACGTTAGTGCCACCATCTTGAATGGCCGTCCAGGTCAACACATACTCAAACATACACACATAGCTAAATAAAGGGTGTTTTTTTTTAGATATGTGAAGTTTAATGTTATAGCCAATGACTTAGCTTTATTATAAAGACAACGGTTTTCCCGTTATGTTTTAAAAATGATTTCGGGCCAGTGACCGCCGCGTCTGGCTCGAATAAATTCTAGCTGAGAGGCTCAATTTTCGACCACTTTTTAGGGTCGCATGTCAGTAATAAAGAATATTCTCTTCCAAGGCATCAATTGTATCTGACTTATCTTCGTAGTCAAGCGACTTCACATAACCCCCCAAAAATAGTCCCGGGGTGTTAAGTCGCACGATCTTGGAGGCACGCCATAGGCCTAAGACGAGAGATAATCCGCTCACCAAAAGATGACTTCATTAAATTTATTGCTTCGTTGTCTGTATGGCATGTAGCGCCGTCTTGCTTGAACCAAAGGTCGTCCACAGCAAACATTCTCCAACTCAGGCACGAAAACCTCATTAGCCATGGCTCCATAGCATTCCCCGTTGACTGTAACATTATGACCGGCTTGATTTTTGAAGAGAACTAGACCAATGATTCCCTCTGCCCATAGAGCACACCAAACAGCGATTTTTTGAGGATCAACGGCGTCTCAACAATGGGGTGTGGATTATCAACACTCTAAAGGCGACAATTTTGTTTATTAACGTCCTATCAACTAAAAGCGAGCTTCATCGCGGAACAAAATCGGGCTCGGTGGCCATCTCGTTTTGGGCCCACTCACCGAACGTACGACGTGCTTGATGGTCGTTCGGCTTCAATTCTTATACGAGTTGGATTTTGTAAGGCCGCAAACCAAGATCCTTCCGCAAAATTTTCTATAAAGTGGATGAGCACAACTCCACTTGTTGCGCGCGATGGCGGATGGACTCATTCGGGTCTTCTTCGATACTCTGCTCCACAGCAGCAATGGCGTCTTCGGTGCGCACTAAACGGCGTCTCTGAGGACGTAAACGTGGTACGAAACCGATCCATGGTTACTCTAATTACCGACTCTGCGGATGATTATGTCGACAGAATATTGGACGCAGTGCGCGATGCGTCACGCGAACCGAATAAATTATTTTTATAATAAATTTGCGCGTTTTCAAACGTTTTTCCGGAGTAAGTCTTGGTAGTAAGTGTTGCCTCATTGAAAACCACACATCTAAAAAAAAAACATCCTTTATATGAAAATACACACACACACTCAAACAATAGCTCGACACCATGTGTGTGCAATTCATGCAACCGGACGTGCAGACGAGTATATCTTTGCTTGAACTGTCCGGCGCGCAGCGTATAGCCCTCTGTTAGCCACTCGCTGACCGACTCTCTGAATTTGGTAACCACAAACTTGTCTAACTTTTTCCTTTACACATTGTCGGTGCAGCCCAGTTGGCCGCTGAACTCGTTTTTTTTTTGTTTTTCATGTAAATAGTTTTTCACAGGCATGCGACAGCCCAATAGCTTCGACAGCTCCAGATGGCAGAAATGGAAAATAAGGGAAAGAAGTGACCGCAGGAATTTGGTTATTTTCTTTAGCGCAAAAGTTTTACTCGTGTCTTTTTGAATGTAATTCTTGAAATCATGAAATCACAATGCCCACATCAGCAGCAGACACGGAAAAGCGTTAGCCATTTGCTGATCAAGCACCTCATCTCACCTAGAACGGTGCTTGGCTGCAATCATGTGGCAGATTGTAGCTACACCACGTCTCCATACTGTTATCGTACTTTTATTCATTCAACTTTGTGCCTGCTTATCGCGCCTTTGGGTGCACACAATGTATAAGTTAGTAGTGTGTGATAAAAAAAAAACTGTAGGGATGTTTGTCTGCTTTTGTAAAGTTGCCTAAAGTTTCCGTAATGCAGCGGAGATAAAGTAAGGCGTGAAAATTGATGCCACGAAATTAGATAAACTAGTCTAAGTCTTCAGCAGTTATTGATTCTATTAAATACTTTGAGGTCATATAGGGGTCACTTTTACGAGAAATTGTTGTTTTGTTAGTAGGCCACAAGATTTTTTGTATATGACTATTGAATTGACAACAGCGATGGTTAAAGTTGCCACAATTGTGCTTTTTTGGTAAAACTGTTTAAGCGAAAATTACTTTGACACCACATCGAAATTTTTTAGTGCAATGATGGAATAATGCATAGAATGTAACCGATGTGACTTCATGAAAGGTGGAGTTGAATGTACAGCTGAGTGATTTCTTCTTACGGCTAGAAATGTCATATTACATGTATTTTGATTTTGCTTTTACAGCTTTGACAGCTGAAGTCATGAAAGCAAAAACAAAGTAAATACATATAAATTTTGACAGTTCAAGCCGTAGAAGTAAAAACAAAATACATGTGGTTTTATTGTTGGGCATTCGACACCACGTGATATACATATATTTCACTTAAATATAACGCAGTTTATATTTCATTTTTCTTTAAAAGGGTGGTTAAGTTTTATGGGCCGATGTTGATTTTAAATAAAACACAAACTATTTTGGAAATTATTGTAATTTCCTTTTATTATGATAATATGGTGTGGTTCAATTATGTATGGAACAAAATATCGGCTGTCCGAGAGCGCCGCGACCTCGGCGGCACACCTCCATCCGATGGTCCAAATTTTCGATGACGCTGAGGCATAATTGAGGTTCTATGCCGCTATTGTGCCGAATTATCTCATCCTTTAGCTCTTGAATTGTTGCTGGCTTATCGACGTACACCTTTTCTTTTAAATAACCCCAAAGAAAGTAGTCCAACGGTGTCAAATCACATGATGTTGGTGGCCAATTGACATTGCCACCACGTGAGATAACACGGCCATTGAATTTGTCGCGCAAAAGAGCCATTGTTTCGTTGGCTGTGTGGCAAGTGGCACCATCCTGTTGGAACTACATACATATCGTCCACATCCATATGTTCCAATTCGGGCCATAAAAAGTTCGTTAACATCTCACGATAGCGAACACCATTCACAGTAACTGCCTGACCGGACTCATTTTGGAGAAAATACGGCCCGATGATGCCGCCAGCCCATAAACCGCACCGAACAGTCACACTTTATGGGTGCATTGGTTTTCCGACAATCACTCTTGGATTATCATTCGCACAAATGCGGCAATTCTGCTTATTGACGAATCCACCGAGGTGAAAATGTGCCTCATCACTGAAGATGATTTTCTTCGAAGATTTGAACGCCCATTTTCATAATAAGCCTGAATAACTTTAACGCGTTGCTTGATTGTGTATTTTTCCATGTTCAAATTGAGTTAGTCTGCAATTGAGAAATGTCAAATGAAATGCAGAAAAAAAACTTGACGTTTAGGTGTGGTTCACATTCAACATCGGCCCTTAAAATTTAACCACCTTTTAGTTATACGGCGATGTTCTGAAAATTGAACAAAAAGGTTTTCGATTTCAAATGTTTAAAATTTCATGGTATGCCTAAAAAACGTATACTTTGTCAATTTTAGGCAAATATTAATTGAATTGGATGAGAAGATCTTACAATTTTTATACTACAACATTACAACCCTTCCATTTCTTGTTTATGATTGCAAGAAATTCAAAAGCTTAATAACAAAAAAATAGTGCATCAATTAATTTAAAAAAAAAACACAAAGAATCTAATTAATAAAAAAACAAAAAAGTATGTCATTTCCATTCCGTATTCCCATTTCTTTTATTATAAACGGAAGTTCGCCGAGACCTTTGCCGCTGTCATTCTTTCACATTCGTACTTAGAAGTTAAAAAAAAGTCAGTGTCACGATTATCTAGAAAAGTGATAAACGGTTGATGAGTAATGTGAGTAGTTTTTCCAATTTGATAAGTCTGTAAGGGGTTATTTATGTTGAAGTCGGTAAAAAAAATCGAAAATTTGTTTATTCTTTCATCTTAAAGTATGGGTTCTTAAGAATGTTATCTCAAATTTTTATAGAGATTTAAGCAGTAGAAGCGAAGTTATAGCGTTTTGCATCTTGCTCCCTTACGAAGTCTTGGCGCGTACTTGAAACGATTAGCTCGATATCATGTTTTTCTGAAAACGTCGTTGCGGTGACTTGGATTGCCGAAAGAGTTTTCAACCGATTTCAATTTTTTTTTTTTTGAAATTGTTCGTAATTTATTTGCCGTGTTCTTGAACGATTTCATTTTTTCGTTTAAATTTTCATATCAATGTTATGAACGTTTCAATACATTTTTTCAGACGGAAAAAGTAGTCTTTTTGAGAAAATCGTCCCCGTTTGCAGAAACAAATTTTTCTCATTTCAATGAATCGTCCAAAGACATCACAAGTCCCCATACTAACGAAATTTGTTTGATTTTATGCTTTCAGTTGAGCTGATGGACTGGAATCGTAGTCACGGCAAGCCTCTTTGCAAAAAAAAAACGCGTTTTGCGTCAAATGTCATAACTTTGACAATTATTAGTATTTTTTTTATGTTCTTGAGCTGATTTCATAAATCAGACATTGTACTACGCAAGACGTATAACAAGTATTTAATAAAAATAAGGCTACATACCTCTACAAAAACTCAAAATTTTCCACATTTTTCCGCACCTCAACATAAATAGCCCCTTAAATTTTAATATTTACTTGGACTTATTACTCCTAATACCTTCGAATACTATATTAAAAAATACCGGTTAAGTTTAGATATTTGTAGGTGAATGGTTTTTTTCTCAGACAGTTTTAATTCGGACATATTTTTCTCCGAAAAAAGAACATATTTTTCTCCGAAAAAAGAAACTTCAAATTTTTATTTTCAATTTTTATTCTTATTTGTTTTTTTTTAATATTTATTTCTAAGCCAATTTACCAATATTTTTCCTGGCATTTGGCACAATTTTGAAAAGTTAATTTATCATTCGTGATTGCCGACCGTAGTAGGCGAGTGTGCACTGTGCCTATAGAATCAATCGGAGTTCCCTCTTTCAAATTTCGTTGGCTATATGTAAAACAAAAAAAAAAAACATATAAAGTACATTTCCTCCATGAACAAGTTGCTCATAAAAATAATTTATCGTTCGGATTTGGCGTAGACCTTTAGGCTGCATCCTATCACGTGTGGGGTACCACGTCAATATGAAGCCTAGAAAGGGTATTTTCATATATCATTACATGATTTAATAATTAACAATATTATGTACCGCTTTCCATGATTTATATTTAATAGCTTTCCAAAAACAAAACAAATTAAGATATTTATTAGTTAAAAAGTCTCAAATAAATCGTACGAGAAGTCAAAAATTTAGCGATGCAAATTTTCATTTGCTTGGTTTAATATGAAACAAAGAAGCAACTAATGGCATTGTTTTTAATGATTTACTTAGTTTCGTGTTTGTGCATTGATTTTATATTTTATTACCAGTTGGAACTTTCAACAATCAAGAACAATGAAATTTCATTTGCATTGCCAGTAAACAAATTACTGCTCACTGATATTTATAAATAAAAAAAGGTTTTTATCCATGAAAAACGTGATATTTTTTAATAAACTTTTTTGGTTTTAGCCGAAAGAGCAAATCGCAATCTGACTAGTATTTTTGTGTATGTGACTTACTACTATATTTAATACTAATAATAATTTTTTCTGTAATTAGTTAAAATTTACTTATTACGCCATGCCACTTCTTTGTAATTTACGTTCCCTTGACCCATTTGGTTGGAAAACTAATTAGTCAACACTACTCACAAAAAACTTAGATTACAAGGAAGTAGCATGGCGTTTCGTTTCCTTAAACAAGAATTCCCGTCCAATTTCACCACACCAGGAACCAAATGGATCTTATCAGATTCTAAAATCAATTAGCAAAAGTCAAATTAGTTCTGGTATGATTGAAATTGAATAAGCTTTTCTGTTAGAAGAACGTTGGGAATTGCACCACTTCTTTGTAATCTGCGTTCTTTGCGCGATGCCTATCGAAATGATCCTAGCAATGATTTGCTTAGAGAAATGCTATCGGACACAAAATATAAATAAATAGATATGGTACTCATTCAAAGTATCGCTGTAAACAACTTGGATAGCCATAAATATCGAATTTCAAGTACTCGATACCCAAAATGTCGCTACTAAATTAAAAATTTAAGTCTAGTCATAATTCTTTATAAAAAGCTATTTGTTTGTTAGCTTGACATGCCCTATTGGAAGACCGTAGTTTTGTAAAAATTGTTCTCTTTCCGCTCTATCGTTTTATTTTATCAATATGTGACTGAGATGCGGGCCTTGCATTGCTTACTATTGACCGCCTGATTGTCATATCCTTATTACTTTTCAAAATTTTCATGATGCTCTTGGAAAAACTGTCGTTTATGTTGTGCTCGTTGTTAGTGCTCATATTGTCTTATAGAAAAATTTCAGCGATATGATGCTGGGATTCAAGTACTCGATTCAAAAAAATATCGTGTACAAAATATCAGATATGGTAAAGTATCGTATCGAAATTTGTTTCCCTAGCTTTGCTCGAGGCAAAAATAAATAAATCGCTCAATGCAAACATCTCGTAAGTCGTTTACGAAATCCGAAAAGTTTGTGGAAAACACTTTAGTGTGGCTCTGTATGGCAATTGGATATTTATAAAAATAAATTTATATATTGGCATAAAAAATGGATATTCTACCGTTTTGTACCTATCGTTGTTTAGGTTAACAGAGGTAGGTTCACAGAGACCTCCGATAACATAGTGGTAGGTTAACAGAAACCACGTGCCATCATGGTGAATTTCTAGCAGGCATTAAGCGGAAGCTAAGGACACCTTAGCCGTATCCCTCGCTTTCTTTTCCGTTCTTCCTCTCTCTATGTTATATCTTTCGTCTCAGCTATGCAACCTAAGAAGTTTCACTTCTAAAAATTTATTTCATCCGAATAATTCTTTAATTCGTAAATATTCCCTCTCTCCATAGAGTGCCTTCTGTTTATGCAAAATCATCCACGATTCGTTGAAAAATCGAATATTAATTAGTCTGCTTTATTGTTCTTTAATTTACTGATTCATTAACTGATGCGACTAATGTTGGTTAAAACAAATATTGTAAGCTTTTCTAAATTGCAAGCTTCTGCAAGCTAGCTGATTACATTCTGCGATCCTTTTCGCAACATTTGCAAGGATTATTAACATGTGTGCACATTTGCAAGTGGAATAAATGCACTTCTGAATAATTAAACATTGTGCACTTTAACTAATTTCATTTTGAAAATATCAGGTGATTGCCTACCTAAAGATAACAAAGAAATGAAACGAGTGTATACTCTCCTTGTGCCTCCCAGCTGCCTCTCATAACATCTGCGAAAGTTCGTTGGTGCTGCACGCAAAGACACCGAAAGATATTTGTTAAGTACACGTGTACCCGAGTGTAACTAAGTACACATGTAATTGTTTGTAGTGATGTTTCGATAACACTACTCCAAAGTACTTCGATACGTGTGCCCAAGTACTTCGTGGGTATCGAGTTCAATTATTTACTTGTAGCAAAATTATTGAAACTCCGATAAAAAATATGGAAAAGTTTCTCATTTTTTAGCAACTTCACTTTCTCCTCTTAAAGGCAGTCCCATTTTCGAGTGGGAAGATGGTTCATTATGCAGCACTTTATAAACTTGCTCGAAATTTATTTTGCGTAGTGGCAACGTCGGTTTCGTGCGAGCGTATATTTTTCATACCAAACATAAAAATATCTCAAAGCTTTTTACACTCACATTTCAATCTTCTTCCAAATAAATCCCCTGTTTTAAATTTTTTGAACGATAAACAAGCGAGCGTTGGCAAAGCATTTATTGTGACATCCCTTTAGCGTTTTTCGCTTTCGGACAAAGCTAACCTTCATTCGATCGTTGGGTCAATTTGTTCCACATTTCAACTTTAATTGCTTATATTTGCATGCAATTGATATGGGATTTCGGCGCAATGAACAAATCGTATTTAAAATTTATAAATCTTTTGAAATCATGTTTGTACCTAACGCGGTATTAAAAAAGCCCTTAATTGTCACGTGAGGGTCATATTGACCCAGTGTACTTTTCATTGCGGTTAATGCGTTCGTACCATTAGCATTTGACACGTACAATTCCCGTTGTTTTAAAAAATTTTCGGAAAATTATGGATTTCTTACTTTTTGACCAATATCCAACTTATAATTCTGATTTATTTGATACAGACGGTAACGAGGATTAACATATAATTTTTTACCTTATATTTGCGAAACTAGTGTAATATTATTAAGTTCGAGGCCAATTTTCTTTTTTTATATAATATTCCCTAATTAAAAACTGCCCCGAGTTCAAAAAAATTACACTACAGATTATTTGCCAGATGAAACTTAAGTTCAAAGTTATTTTGACGATAGTAATGATTCCGATATCGAATATTTATCTCAAGACTTTAGAGAAAAATCGGTTTTATAATTATCGAAAAGTAAACCAATTTAATATTCGAAAGATCCATTGCCTGTTACACGTACAGTTGCTTCTCGTGATCTGGATTCGTAATCAAGTAAATTTCTTACGGTTTATTGATTTTTTTTTTAAATTCAATTTTTTCCACATGTTAAGGCCAACAGCATTTGCCGCTTGAAAGATTACCTTGTCATAATTTTTGTTGTTCAGCGAGTTATTCGAAACTGTATTGGGTTTGACGAATTTATGAGAAGTACGACTGTATAAGGCTAAAAGGGATAATTTTGATATTGTCACAGAGTAAGTTTATTATGGTGGCACCTATTATGAGCTACATTCGATCTTCGACTGTGGTCGAAAGAGCTAATCGAAAAAATTTGCATTTGGTAATATGGCTCATATTCGATGAAGAATAGCGCTATTAAGAATTTCACTCATTTAGATCATTCACAATAGCATATTTCTATCAGCTGTCATTAAAACTAAGTACAAGTTGCAAGCAAATTAAGTAAATAAAAATAAAATACAAATATGACTTCGACGGAGTTATGGTTCGCCTATTCTTCAGAGGAGGAGGATGAAAGTTTACAGGAATTGGCAAGAAGTGGAAAACATTTAATGGATTCTTCAAACCCTTTGTAAATGAATTTCATTGCGTAAGTGTATTATTTCAATGAGTGTTTTATGTGCATTGATAATATTTAATAATACTGTTTATAGATTTAAGAAAATTTCGACTACTTAGAGAGGAGTTTGTGGATTTGCTGTTTACCATAGAAGAATCGCTGCAGCAATGTACCCGAGCCGAATCAGTTCCGAACGTTTTAAATTTAGTATCAGTGCTACAAATTTGGGTTCAGGGATCCAAATACCAAAGCTTAAATATATTTCTTAACGTATAGCATAGCAACCTTAATCCACTTTGCTGTCGGTATAGCCAGAGTTCTTTCCATTTTTGCTGCTTTAACCTTTCTGTACATCCTTTTGCAAATTGAGGATATTCTTCCATCAAAATATTCCAAAATATTCACAGTTTTTTGGAATTTTCCCCATACACTTCCATATAGCGTCGAAAGCAAAATTCTGTTCGATAGAAAATTCGATGCGCAACGAAAATTACGACAGGGTTACACTTCGGATCGGATTTGACATTCGATTTATATTTGATCAATTTGGTCTATATGGAACGGATTCGTTCACGGAAATAAATTTCGGATGAAGGTTAAAAATTTCATAAAGAAAAGTTCATTGAACAAGAGCCTTTACTAAACAATAAAAATTTCATACAATATTTTTCGATTATTATTCATTTGTAGTTATATTAAATCATAACTTGGTGACCTGTAAAATGTGGAATTTTTAATTTAAAAATAAAACTGAATATAAGTATAGGCCTGTTTCTTTTTAATCGACTTAAAAAATGACACTAGGTAGGATAAGGGATTGCATATAAAGCAACAACACTAACTCGGAAAAATGTGAGAGTTGGGGCAACTCCCTAAAATGATATCCGACCACCTGCGATGTAGTGTTGGGAAGTGATAAAACTGTGCTATTGTGAATGATGCCGAAGAAAATACATGGGAAATTTTCGTTTAAAACCTAATTCGTTTTTATTTGCATAGTATTTTTAAATATATAACTATGTCAACCTAAAATTTGTTCGCGCAAGCATTTTCCGTTCTTAAATTGTTCTAAAAAAATCGCATCTTTCGCGAAAGATACGAACAGGGTTGCTTTTTTTCCGAGTTGGAGCGTTCTTTTGAAATCGAGTACATAAAAACGGGACTTGTGTTAAAATTTAAAGCAGAGAAAGTATTCTCAAGTACAAATTAATAGTCGAATATTCGCCTGCAATACTTTCTATAGCATTGAGCATTCTCTCTTTTTCTTTTAAATGAGTACCAGCATCGTCGAGTACATAGTGCTATCGGAACATCACTATTCGTATGCGCTCTATGCGTGCATGTGTTGACCTAAAAATTGTTTTAATTTAATATTATGCAATTCTTGCGGCTTTAATTGCTCGAAAACTTAATTCTTGCATCATTAAAATATTCGCACTCAAACAGAATATTTTATCAGCCGCAGCAAGTGCAACAGCAGCACAGCATTACAGCCTCGGGCAAAACGAGCAAAGGCGGTGCAGGACACGGAACATTGCAGATATCGTGGTGGTAGACGCCAGTGTAGCTACTGCGATGCCTGAATGATTTATGATGTTTTCAATGCTGCAGTGACGGCAAGCAATTGCCGGAATAAACCTGTTTATGGCCAGGCAAAAGAAGTGGTGTCATGTCTAGAGAGGAAGGTGAAGTGGATTCTGAAATGCAATTGCCGACGACGACGACGACGACGAAGCCACTCCAATATTCTGGCAGGCTGAGGTTTGTTCAAGTCAATATGGAGCATACATATGTTTGGGTATTTATATATGTGTGTGTGTGTGTGTGTATAGGTGTGTTTGGACATGTGTGGAAAGGACATTTTTCTTCTGCTAACACAACAGTCGAACAGACTGCACCACCAGCAGCAACAGCAGCAGCAGCAGCAACAAATGTCTGCATTTTTTTCCAAACAATTAGAGCACAACATTAATTTCGGTGACAACAACACTCGCTTCATTAGGACAAACCACATTTAAAAGTTTGCCATTAATTTTTGTTATTTGTTTATTTATTTTACCTATGTACAAACTTACAAAAATACACACACACATCAAAAAAAAAAAAAAATACATAAACATGTATAGTATTTGTATTTGTCAAATGCACTTTCAAAACTTAGAATAGTTGATTTCACACCCAATAAGCCAATGTATCGCAATGTATCGAATCGTTACAAATTATTTTCAATACTCGAAAGAATAAAAATAAATGCACTTCCAGGAAGTTTTTATAGGTAAGGTGATTTTTTAAAAGAAATTTCGGAAGATTTATCGCACCCACTGCTGGAAGCAAAAAATCTAAGACGAAATAAGTAAATAAAAAAGAAACTAAGTTTGGCTTAAACCAAACTTTACATGCCTGGCGCATGTTTTTATTTCAAATAAACAGTACTTGTAGTAGGCAATAAAAAAATTATATACTTAATAGACTACATTTTAAAAACTTAAGCAATTTATATTTATTTAAATAATAAGGAAAAGAAATGAATATGATTTTAACGTGTTACGCCCATTTTCTCTCCCCAATTAAATTCTTCGTCCCAAATTTCCAGTAATTTGTTGGTTGATTTTGTAAAACATCGAATATGTATTTTGATTTTTACCAAATTACCGTTATGTGAAAGGTGGGCGTGGGTTTTGTCCGATTTTTTTACAACTATTAAATTTACGGTTGTTTGGCTTGAAATTAAATTTTTTTTTTTTAAAACTGATAAAGTTTAACAAGGTACTTTCGGAATATAACTTTTTGGGCCGAAACGGGCGGTGTCATGCCCTTTTTGTAGAATTTCCCATTCCATATATGTATGTATATCCTTTACGAACCCAATCCTTTACACAAAATTTGAGTAAGTGCCTTCTATAGTTACTAAAATATCGAATTTCTTTGATTTTTGTAAATTACCGTTATATGAGAGGTTGGCACGGTTTTTGATCGATTTATATAACTTTATTGAGTTTAAATCTAAATATTGTACCAAAATTGGTAAAGTATCACAGATATCACAGAAATTGGCAAGAAAAGGGGGTATTCAAAAGAAATTGTCGAATGTACTTTGTATGAAAGAAAATGCGTGACACCGACACAAAAATAAATTATCAAAAATGAACGGAAATTTTCCGTTACACTACATGTTTTTATACTAAGATTTATCGGACTAGAGAACTACATACTATGATTGTTTCTACAAATTACAATATGTTAAAAAAAAATTGCAATTTAGATACAACTTTTCGGAATTTTTCAAATTTTTGCACAAAGTTTGAAATTTGGATCTACAAATTCTGATTAAAAAGTTTAGAATTTGGATAAAGCTTTGTAGAATTTTGCTAATTTTTGCGCAAAATTTGAAATTTGAATCTATAAAGTTTCTGTTATGAAATGAGCTATATTTTTAAAAAACATTTATATTCAAACCTTGTCAAAATGTATTGACCCTATTAAATTGTCCGACTTTGCATGTATCATTCTAATTGAAATCGCAAGCCAAACCGAATTTTCTCTGATTTCGCCAACTTTTCTTTATTGGGTTCAAACACACTCGTACAAATATCAACTACATACAATTTCATCTAGACAAGTTGTGCATCTTTGCGGTTGCACTACGTGTCTGCTGATGCAAGAAACTAATTTGCTGCGGACAATTGCAGACACACCAATTTATGCATATGTGTTGGTTTGCATCAGCAACAATGACAACATAAGTACATATGTACCTTGCAATACATAAACAAAATAATCAAATGCAAAATATTTCCTCAAATGCAAAATTTCTGTTGTATCAGCAAAATTACATTTGACTTTCGCCTTTCTATGCCACAAACATAAAAGCTTATAGTTTTTATTGTAGCATCTTTACTGCGCTCACACACACACACACACACACAAGTTGAGAACATGAATATATTCATTACAGGAATTTCCTCTTAAACACTTAAGTATGTACTCCTTAATTAACGCCTTTTAATATTCGTTACAGAATATGACTTTAAAACTTAAAGGACCTCGACAAATGCGCGCGTATACATATATAGTAAATAAGTTTATAAATATGATTTGTCACATAAACCCATGTGGGAAAATGTGAAAAAGATCCACTGATTTAAATGGAGCATATTAGCAACATATTATCATAAACCCAATGGAATTTTTAGTCACTTTTGATATTGAAGATAAGCAATCTCTTTTTCAGGAAATTACATGCAACTGAAATGATGCGTAGTTTTTCATATTAATCAAACCAAAACAAACAACAGCTGTTTGTCATTTATACAGCAGGTCTAGTAAAAAGAAATTTAAGGTAAATTCATTATGCCACTCCCATAGAAACCTTCGCTCCTATTGTCGATTTTTACATGCTCCCGGTGAGTCGCATTTTTCACGAGCATTCATCATTCACCATAGACAGGAGCAGGTTGTAATCACTAGGAGCCACGTCCGCTCTAAAATTTGGATGCATAAGACCATCCTATCCAAACTTCCAGAGCTTCTGGCGAGTCACTATCGCTGTGTGTGGCCTGCCGTTGTCCCGATGCCAGACAATTCCTTTCCTAATGGCCAAAGCTGACGGCTTCTGGGTCAATGGTTCCTTCGGACGATCCAATTATGGACAGTACAGGCCCGCATTGAGAGTTTGGACGTAGGGGAATGGTTCATAGTTGATGATTCCTGCAAAGACCACCAAACACTTAGCAAAAACTTCCTGACGGCCAATCCTGGTTTGGCCACCAGTTTTGCTCGATGTTGTTCGACAATTGGCCTTCCAGAGCGAGGTGCATCTCTGATGCCAAAATTACCGGAACGAAGTCGACGAAACCAAAATTTCGTGTGATTGGTTATTACAGTATCAGAACCATAATTACTGTTCACATTTTCAGCCGCATCTTCATCGAAGAAAAACTGTAAATATGGTGTATTTTCAGATTGCTGGCTATCTGGAAAGTTTTCTTTGTACAAAATCTTATATTTCTAATGCCATAACCCGATCGGACTTATATAACACGATATACAGATTACTAATGACATCTATTTGAAAAATAATGGAGTTCTTTCTAATTCTAGACCTAATGTAAAACATACTTTACAATCAAGGCAGCCATACAGCCGTCACCGAGCATTTGGACGCGAACAGGTTGGTATTCTTCAGCATTCGCTGGATTTTGCAGATTTAATAGCAGCACCGGCGTCAAAGTGTACGTATACAGTTACCGGCCGTTCTGGAAGGGCGAACGCTGTGAGTCATCGTGCAGTTTCCATTTCGGATTTAAAACCCCCCACAGTGGTTCAGTAAACGAAAGCTAATACTTAGTGCGAGTTCGCTGAACTTGAAACCATCTGTATACGAAGCTCTGTGTCTAGGTCTCTGGCACACTTCTTTTTTTAAATCAGCGTAGAGAGAGCGTATTCTAGTTTTTGTAGATTATTCATGGAATAGAAGGTTTAAAGCTAATTCCAGAGTTTTGATGATGTAAAGACTAGTGCCCTACCTTAGCTCCAGATGAGGTCTTGCATTGCACCGGCCGCCAAAAGGTGGTCAAGTAGAAGATAATCTCTTTTCTTTCAATCATGATTAATTACCAAGTTCTGCATGTCAATAATGAAAGTCTTATGCAGGCTTATCGTATATACAGAAAGAAAAAAAATGTTCTTAATTTAAAATTATTCCAGAGCCGCATACTTAATTTTTCTTTTCTAAAACATAAAAAGTGACAAATAACTTTTTCTCAAACACAAAGTTGGACATAATTTACTCCTATTTCACAGGTAGATTATGGTTGCATAGTCTGGCCCTTAAATTTGATATAGGAGTATTCCACAATCTTCGGTTTAAGGCTCGTCATGGTTTTTGCCGTTTTCCAACAATTCCTATTCCACTAAATGGTATATATAAATGGTAAGGTTGTAGAGGATTTGATTATCCAAAGCTTTTGTTGTTGGAAAGCATAATTTCAACAACCCAACAGAGATGTCGAGTTTTTCGAGTCATCGCTATATTTTATATCTCTCTGGCCACCCAACCACATTAGTCAATAAAGTACAATGCCCAATAAAAGCCCTCAAGTCCTCCGCCAGAGCAACTGGGGCAATGCCAAAAAATACATTGCTGACGATTAAAAAATCAATCAACTACTCGCTGCCGAGCCCCCACTCATGTACGTCCCAAGACATCTGCTTGAACTCGCGGACGAGATCCGAACATAAGCAACGTATCCACTTTAGCCGACAGGCATTCAGCGAGAGACAGTCACCACCTTCATCAAATCTCTCGTCCAGTGAATGGTGTCGTGGAAGTTAAACCATCCCATCTATAGCAGACAAGTAGCTCCAGCTGCATTGGGAGTCCCGCGCCACTTTGGAGCAACAACGATCTGGATACTGTGGCAGACTCAAAGCATACTCGTCTAGAACTAACCCTGAGATCTCCAACAATAGTTCGGGATATGGAAATTCCCCATACTCACATGCTTCGCTATCTACCACTCCTCTCCTCTCGTTTCAAGGGCCTCTCCCTTGATGAGTTTGACTTCAATCAAATGAATACTATAGAACTCCAGTTGAAGGTGAAACTAGTTCAGATTCTAAATATATTTTTTTTTTTTTGCACTATAATAAAAATGTTGTCGAAATGATACCGCCTACTTCATTTCCATTATGACATAAGCGCTGACATTCAGTCATTTTGAAATTAGTTCGAAACTTTGCAAAAAAGCTTAAAATTGGGAATGACTTGCAAATGACCAAATTAAATAATAGCTCTACTTAAACTACAGGCAAAAATGTTGCACTAACAAAACAATAATGTTTTTCTATGTCCGATGCAAAAAAAAAAAATTCATAATTTCCTAAAAATAAATTTCTCCACTGGCCATGCATTTTCAAGTGATCATACATACATATTCTTGCAATTATGCAAAAGAAATAATTAAAATAGACAAACGATGCTGGTGGGAAATTGCTTGGTCCTATGCGGAATATTGCAAACATACATATCTATCTATGTATGTATATACGTATGTGTGTGTGTAAGTGTATGTAAATAGTTGACGAACTGTTTAAAGTAAGTTTTGGTGTGAAAACGAAATTGCTCGCTCATTGAATATTCGTACTATTTATTCTAGAATTGTTGAAAAGCAAACACGTCATTGAAGCCACAGTGGCAGCGAACAGCAATTAGATAGAGCGACCGCAGCGCAAAGAATAATAAAAAAAAACAGAAATCGTAAAATTTTGAAATAGTAAAAAAATTATGGAATGCCAATGTGATGGAATGATGGTATTGGCAATAAGGAGGAATATGATTTAATTAAATTATTTGCTGTACTGGAATTTAGAGAGTCTGAAAATTCTTTAATAACGTAGTTTTTGTTCTCTAAATAAAAGATTTTAAAAAGGAATTGGATTACTGGTACTATCAAAGTTTAATCTTTTCATCTTAATATGCCTAGTGCAGGTTAGGTTAGAATGGTTGCGAAGGAGCTGAGCGGTCATTTAGCAACTGGTTGCCGTTTTCATACCATAGAACCTCGGATTATTTCGTTTAAAACCAACTAGCGATAGTAACCAAATCTAGATATTAAGATATCGATATGGGCGTTAAAATACCGATATTTTTGATATATCGACGCGGAAATATCGACTTAAATTATCGATTATTCTTCGTACTAAATTTGACAGAACTTTTTACATTGTTTAATAAAATAAAATAAATAATATTATAAAATACCGTGTATTAAAGATGAACTCGGTTTCTATCCGATTTCTATTACTTTCGAAATTAAGCTTATTCAGTTGAACTTTAAAAACTGTCCCAAATTGAATGAGTTTGATAAAGTAGTTTCGGAAATTTATTATATCGAACTAATACTCATTTTCCAAAATTTCAGTTTTATTGTTATCTATAAATATAAATTTGATATTCTCTATGCTTGTGTCCTTATAACTGTATATCCACAGCACGGAGTTATTTCAAATTTCGCATAGTTATTAGTTTCTACTCCCGGTAGGTTTTAGGCATGGTTTTATTTGAAGAGGGTTGCCAGCTGTTTGAAAATTCGAATTTCTTTAAATTATACACAAATTATATGCAGTATTAAAATATGGGTTAAAACTGGTTCGCCTGCCTAAATCATGGTTCATACTTCTATTTTGCAGAAGGTTGCCACCTGTTTTAAAAGTAAAATTTAATTAAGGTATACCCTAGATATATAATAAAATTAAAATATGGATGTCAATTATTTACTGTACTGACTGTATTTTCCAGAGAGTTGCCACTTGTTTTAAAAGTAAAACTTAATGTCAGTATACTCAAGTTATATAAACAAATTAAAATATGGATGTCAGAATGTTTGTCTCGACGTGGAGATTCATAGTTAACTTTTCTGAAGGTTGCCACCTGTTTTGAATGTAGAACTTAATGAACTTGTACACATGTTTTATGCATCATTAAGTGTGTCAAACGGTTCACTTCGGAGAGGCATACCTTTTTTTTTGGGAAGGCTGCCACCTGTTTTAAAAGTCGATTTAAATTAAATTGAACACAAGAGCATATAATGGTAAAATATGCATGTAAAATTCATCGTTTCGCTGAGGAGAAAACTTAAAGTTTGCTATATTTTGTAACGCGTTAGCACCTACTTGAAAAATCGAATTTAATTAAATTTCACATTACGCAATTTATATGTTAGAGAAACCGATAAGCATTTTCTGATTTAATATGCAATAGCAATTATTAAATAAATACCGGCTGTACAACGTCTGCAATAAAGATGTTTTTTTTTTTGAATTAGCGTTATTTGAGTTTTTCCTTTACCAAAATTGCTAAGTCGGTTAATATGTATATTTTATAAAAAAAAAGACCGTATATCAATTTGGGAAATTCATCTTTTAGAGTTCCCGATATATTAAATTTTTTAATTTTCGCAAAATACCGTTATGTGGGCGTGGTTATTATTAGAGTTTAAAACCAACCAGTTTCGTTAAAATAGCTCAGTACTTACGCGGGCTACCTAGTAACTGTCTATATCTATATCGCTTGACGCAAACAACCGTTATTTAGAGCACATCAGTCCACGGGCATAAAAAAAGGAAAGATAGAAATAAATGTATAAAAGCAAATAGAAAACCGCGCTCAAACAATAATTGCGGAAATTTTATAAATGCTACGAAAAAAAAATTGTCTAAAAGTCCGCATAAATAAAAAAGAGGGCCAAACACATAAATACATCCTTACTTGATGATGGTATTCTGAGGCATCCTGGTATGCCCAACATATCAGTAGATACCCAAACAGTTCACAAACCCACAAATTAGATCCTCTTCTAATCTGATTTACCTCTACAAGCAGAAACAAAGGTCGACGGCAAGGAGCCAGTTAATGTGAACAATTTGTAAATTCCGTAATTCCGCAACTAAATCCCATTTGTTTTTTTTTTTTTCAAAATAGTAAAGTATTTGCTTAAGTTGGAAATTACTGATCAACATGCTGATTATGTGTAGCGACTTGCGAGAAGAATTGTGTGAAAAAACTTGAGGTGTGTTGGCCATAATCTATGAGTAGTGGCCACTAAATTTTGCCAACTGGCATTTAATGTGCGCGATATTTTTTTTGTGATACTCGTCGGGTATAAAAATTGTAACTCCATTTTTGATTTATTAATATGAGATTTGTTGACTCATTTTGTATTTCCAGCAATGCATGTAGTTTGATTTGACGGTAATTGTTGGTCACAAGCTTAGCAACTCTCAATGTTTCAGATAACATTTCCAAGAGAATCATAACTTTTTCTTTTAACGTAGTTGTGATTATACTTTCAAAACCTTAAATGTAGTTACTCTGTTTATACTCGACATCGCCGCTATGTTGGTGTAGCCAAATTTGCACGCCTTAGCACCTCCCTCAACCAACAGCCCCACCCACACGCACACACACATACACACAAGGTCGCACAAATACCTAGACATCAAATATTTTGTATTCTAGACGAATTTCCAGCATTCCAATTCTTTGTAATTTTTCCTGTTTTCTATGTTTTGTTTTTTTTTGGTTTTTTTTTTGTTTTTTTGTTTTTGTATTTT
The DNA here is from genome assembly GCA_951828415.1 of Anomoia purmunda. Taxonomy (NCBI): domain Eukaryota; kingdom Metazoa; phylum Arthropoda; class Insecta; order Diptera; family Tephritidae; genus Anomoia; species Anomoia purmunda. Next base: position 26,743,121 of record OX639993.1, read on the forward strand.
CATTTAGTTGGGTTCCTTTTAATTCTCATTATATTACCTAACCCGCATAGAATAAATAGTTGCAACAATTTTGGTTTGTGTAACTCAGAGTGAAAACTTTTTAGCATAGCAAAAGTGAAACGTTTCAGTCCATGGCAGAAGGGATACCGAGGCAATGCAGAAGAAGAAGAAGAAGCAGAAGCACAAAAGCAAAAGAAAGGATGCAAATAAAAGCAAGCGGAAGTAGATGAGGAAAAGCAACAGTAAGTCAGCTACTATTTCGGTGTGTGTGTTTGTTTGTGTGTGTGTGTGTGTGTGTGTGCCACTATTTGTGTTGTTTAAATATACGAAGGCATGTGAAATTGCCCAGTTTACCAAAGGATTTCGAATCGAATTCGATTTCGACTCGCTCCTGCGATGAAGATATTGGTCGACGACAACTAATAAATCGATGACCGATGGCTGTATTCTCAAACATGAACGACATTTCAACTCTGAACGCGTTAATTATCTTTAAAGATATATAATATCAGATGTATATATGTAGATCCAAATTAACAAACAACAATGCGTGGATGTTTTTCGCGAGAACTTGGAATATCTTTAGCAAAACCTTACATGGCAATGAGAACAGAACCTCGAACTGAAACGTCAGCTTCTTAATTTTTTAACAATTGGGGGAGATTCACAGAATGACTCAATACGATGTTATAGCAATTAGTTAGCAAAGAGCACAACCGTGGTGATCTCCAGAGCCCCGCGAGCGGTCTCCCCCATCGTTCAAAACTACGCGAAAAATATGTGAAAGCGTTTCACCGGCCTATTCAAGGAAAAGTCAAATGCCACATTTCATTGCGCCATGGCCACTTATATTGCTATGAGAAATCAAAAAATAAAAAGTATACACATAAAACTATTTGTTGTTTCTGCCAAAACAAAAATTAAACTTGTATAGAAAAGAAAATTTAAAAACAGGCTTTTTTATTGGCATAAGTTTTTTTTTTGAAGAGGTGGGGCTTAATTGCTGTTCTCAAAAGGTAATATTTTTTTTTAAATACGGCGATTCTAATGATTATTATTCTAACGTCATTCTTACCGTAGTATTCTTTACCATATGAATCATGATCATTCCCTTTATTATTTAAAATTCCTTTTAGTATGGAAATGAATAGACCCTTAAAATGAAAAAAAACCACCATATACTACAAGTAGATAGATTAGTGAAATGTTGTTGAAGTAAAAAGTAATTGTAGCAAAGGCATGCAAACGTTAATCTAAATTTAAAGTGAACAAGAATACACAAAGTGGCAAGCGTACGCCACAGATCTAGGAAAGATAATTTAACAGGCGTGCCCGATGTTTCTCTCATCAAATCAGAATGCAAACTGAATCAGAGCTTGCTGCGTCGCTGCTGTATACGTTGTGTTTCAATAATAAAAAGGTTTTGTAAATAAGCAGTTTACTCGCTTACACCTGGCAAATTGGCTCCTTCATCTGAAAACTGGGTTGGCTTCTTCGAAAAATTTTTTGTACGGGTTATAGCGAAATGTGTATAAATAGTAGTAATAGTAATGTAGTATATATTATTAATCATTTCTCGAAATCAACACGTATGTATAGCTGCAATACAATTGATTGTTCTGATATCAGTTTTTACGTTATAACTTCTACGCCAAGGCAATAGTTAATAACATAAAATTTGATGCTCTCTTCACTTATCATAAATAGAAAGGGTCCAAATGAAAATTACTACAGCTCCCAGACAATTGGTGATTTTTCAGATATGTGATTTTTTTAAAACGAAAAATGGCACTGAAGATTCCACAATGCCGAAACTGATTTGTCCACAAACCAAACTTGACAACGGCTGACGAAAAATCGCTCCAATATAGATACATCCTTTTAAAAACTGCTTTCTCGTAACAGCTAAAATCGTAAAATTTTGTGAACTATTTACTATTTCAATCATAAAAGGTCTACTATGAAATGCTTCAATTTCGGTGGGTTATAAAATAACGGGTGTTTTTTTTTTAGACTGATAGAACTTTCGATAGGGATAGCTGTCAACTGACAGCTGGTAAATGACATTTCGTTTTGACATTTCTGTTCAGTAAGCATTGACAAATAATCATGGAAAGAGCGACGCCGCAACAACGTTTACATTTACTCGACTCGATGGAAAACCAACAACAGGACAAAGAACTCTACGCACAGAAGAAAATATTGTTGCTGTAAGTGATAGTATTGGAGAAGATACGAATTTATCTATTCGCCGCCGTGCTCAACAAGTTGGACTTTGTCTATCCACAACATGGAAATTTTGCAGTGGTTCAAAATTGGACTGATCGCATCCGTTTCACCAAAGCTAGTCGTGGCGGACTTATGCCAGAAATCTTTTTTAAAAATTAAATGTCATGAGAATATCCTTCAAATAAAAAAAAAATTGGCATCATACTTTATAAGTTCTATCAGTCTAAAAAAAAACACCCTTTATAGTAACCATACCACTGATTGTTCAGGAATGAGGTTTTACTTTAAACCTATTTATTTTATTTGAAGAAAAATACAATTCTGTCATTGAATATTTTTACGCAATTACAGTAATACAATTAATTTCAATTTTTCTTATTCATGAAAGGTATAGGGCTTCGAAGACGACGCTTCCTTTATTTCTTTGTATTAAATTTTTTAATTAATAATTTTTAGTACAATCTACAATGCACATAATTCTTCCATACTGTTATAAATGCTAAGGTATACTTCCAAAATGCCCCAACTCCCAAAATACGACTCTAGATTGTGCAGCACCAGAATTTAGTTGTCACCATTTATAGAACCTTGTAAAGGGTGTTTTTTAGGTGTATGGTTATCAATGAGGCAATACTTTTTTCTGAGTTGGTCTTTTTGACAGTTGTTACTTGATTTATACTCAGTTTGGTTAGCCATTTCATAATGAAAACAGACTTACTCCGGAACAACGTTTGTAAGTCGTGCAAATTTTGTTACCAAAACAATGGTTCGGTTCGCGCGAGGCATCGCAAGAAAATTTTGTTCAGAGATGAAGTTCACTTCTGGTTGAATGGGTACGTTAATAAACAAAATTGTCGTATTTTGAGTGTTGATAATCCACAAGCCATTGTTGAGACGCCGTTACATGCTCCCCAAAGAGTCAACGTTCGGTGTGATCTATGGGCAGAGGGAATCATTGGTCCATATTGCTTCAAACATCAAGCCAGCCATAATGTTACAGACAATGGGGAATGCTATAGAGCCATGATTAATGACTTTTTCGTAATATAAAATCTTCTTATGTATATTAGTTTTCGGCCTGTTTTTATTAAATGATAATGTTAATTTGTGAATATTTGAAATGGACGAGCACACCCAAACGTAACAAAATTCTAACAATAATAAAACTAAAAATGGGTTTTGAGTTACACAACAACAATTAAAATCCACACATTCACTTAATAGCGACAGACTGTCGTACTTGAATTGTGTAGGTAGAACAAAAGAAAAGTTGTAAAATCTTAATATTTTTCGTTCTTTATTTTAGGAAAAAAAGGGCTGCAATTTTGCAGAGTTTTTAGGAAGATAATTAATAAATGTATATGAAGTGGATGTAATAGTGAAAAGATTTCAATTACAATAAGACAACACGTGAGTATACCAAATTTAATAAAAATCCGTAGAACTTTTCTATATAAAAGTGTATTTTATGGGTCGTAGACGTGGCAATGTGTCAACTTTGTAGAAATTCCGATATACCAAAGGTATCAATAAATATTAGATTTTGCTGCTATCGGACTAAATTTTTTATATAAAACCGATGTTACTAGTTCTCCAAATTATTTATTTATTTAATTATTTATTTATTTATTTTTTGTTATATTTATTTATTTACTTATTTCCTTATTTATTTATTTATTGATTTCAGTCTATGAACACATTTATCTTACAGACTACTTGCAAAGTAAGGTAACTAACATCTAAGATTATAAAAACTTAGAATACACTTTTTGAAGACGAAAAATCAAGTTGAATAGAACTCGATATTAAATTAAATTCAATTAAGGCCCGAACAATGAATGGGTACATTACGCGAATATAATGCTTTAAAATTATCCCCATAGAAAGGTAAAAAAACACTACGAAGCTTGCGCTGCGGTATGTTGAAATTAATTATTTCCAAAAGAAACGAGCAGTCAATGTCATTACAGAAGATATTAAGAGACTTTAGGTTTATCAAAAGCAAACGAAATTTGGCTCACCAAAACTCAAGGACCGTAAACCATATTTTAGAAAATTTTTTTTTGGACGCATTCAATTCTATTTATATAATTTTGATTGTTTGGCCTACAGATGAAACAAGCCTATTCCAAAGAGAAACGAACAAATAACTTCAGAGTATATGGGTTGGAACAGTTGAAACTATTTCGTCTCAAAATCCCTAAAACCAAGTAAGATTTCGAAATAATATGACTAATATGTCTACTAAAAGAACAATTACTCGACAAAATTACGCCAAGATCTTTAATCTCGTCCAAACTTTTTAGCAAAGAATGAGAAATGTTATAAGACGTCCGCTTATATCGGGTCTTGCAAAAAGGACCGCTACAAAAGTTTTTTTTAAATAAAACAAAAACGGTTTGGGATATGAATTAAATTCTTTATTCCTGTGAAAGTACATTCGATGCCATTATGTATGGAACTCGATTTTTTTTGCATGGGTAGCACGGGCACGGTTGCAGAAGTCCAGACGCTGAAACCAATTTTCGACGGTTTTCAAGCATAAATCGGCCGGTACTGCTGCAATTTCACGTTCGATATTCGTACGAAGTTCACCATAGACTTGACGTAGCCCTACAGGAAATAGTCTAACGGCGTCTAATCGCACAACCGAGGCGGCCAATTGACTGGGCCATTTCGTGAGATAACACGTTCACCAAACCTTTATATGAAGAGCTGTTGAATATGTGACTTTAAAGTATTTTTTTTATGTTTAAATTACATCGAGAATTAACGCACCATAGAAGCATGCTATCAATGACGTTTTGAGGCTTACATAGATTGTCCAGCTTCTCAATTTTCGAAAATGTTTGTAAATCATCAGCGTAAAGCAAAAATTAGCAAATCTAAAGCAGGTACTTACTTACATCATTTATAAACAAAACAAATAGTAACGGGCCTAGTATACTCCCTTGGGGAACCCCAGAGGAGGCAAGGAAAGAATCCGACGAAATGCCATCAAACGTTACCACACAATTTTTAAATAAATAGGATTAAAAAAAACTGAATGAAAGCCCATACAGGACAGCTTATAAATCAATAAAGAATATGCAACTTTATCAAAAGCTATAGCGAAATCTGTCAATCTAAATTTTGCTCAAATGTTGAATTTTTCTTAAAAAGTGCATACCAGCAAAGTATCTGTGAAAAATTTCATTGATCTGCATTGAACTTCTTCTAAGAACTTTAGGTCACTCGCCATATGGGGACGTTACACTGTGATTGGTTTCGAGCTCAATTCGAAATTGTCCTCGCTCTATGGCAAGTTGGGTGTGAGCTTCTGGATGTATGTAGGTGTGTGTGTGTGTGTCTGTGTGCGGCTCTCTGCAAGCTGGTGGGCTTGTACGCCGGCAAAACTGCACGGAAAGCAGATAAAAGTCAGAAACCACTTGAAAATTTAATTTGTCAAGGCGACATTTATCAGTCGCAAAAAGCTACAGCAACTGCACATGGCAAACAAAAAACAAAACAAAAAGTAAAAAATAAATAAAGCAATAACAACAACAACCACAACAATATAAGTAGTAGCAAAAACTTTTCGTAGAAAAACAACAAACAAATAAATATGCAACATAAAGAAAATTGTTGCAAGTTAGTTTCGATTTATGCACCGCAAGTTGCTGCTTGCCGCCGACTGCCGATGGCCGACGAGGCTTTAAAATTGTTGTTGCAGGCAAGCTGGTGCAACTACAAGTGAAAGAGATTGGTTGGCTGGCAGTGAGTGGTGGGGTGGGTGAGAGTGGCTAGGCTGCTGGGCGTAGACTAGGTCCTTCCGTTTGTTGCTCGACTCTTTGATTTGTTGTTCTGTAGTGCACACAGCTAGTCTGGTACAGTGAGTTGATGCGCTGGTTTTTGCTTTTGTGAAGTTACTTGCAGCGGGAATTGCTTGTCGTACACGCTCTGTACATGACGCCAACGTCAACTGCAGCGACAGCTCGATCTAAATACCTCTACTTTCGGCACCAGAACCACAACATCCACCAGCATCACCACCACCATCACCATCACCACCGCCGCCGCCACCGCCAACGCTACTATCGACGCTAATGCCATAATAATTTTACTTGATTTCCCACTATGCCACTTTTTCTTGGAACTCATTACGGCAGGACGTCAATGCTGTGCAAGTTGAAAGGACCAAAGCAACAGCAAGCTCAGCGCAGTAGCAACAACAACAACTTTTGAACACTTGTTACAATTCATTTTCACGCACAGACAATGTAACCGCTGCGCGGTAGCTAAGTGAAGGAAGTTGAGCTGGTTATTTGATAGTAGTATTAGAAAATCGCGCACGGTGTTGGAGTTTGCTGTGTGGAGCTAGGTAGGCATTGAAAACGCTAGCTGGGAGATTTTTTTTAATACTACGTGCACGAAGTGGTGCAAGTGAAAAGTTTAAATAATTCGTAAACAATAAAAATACGCTAGATGGACTTATATTTAAAAAAAAAGTCATCAATATAAATCAGTCTCTGACTTTTATTTTTCAAGTCATACCTAAAAAAGTCATTTAAATTTTTCGCTGAAAATAAGATGCTGCGGAACCAAAGAAATATTTATTATTGATCAACTTAGCAATAATGATATAACAAACCCCACATACAGACATTTATGGATTTCTAATTTTAATATTTATTTATTTCCTATTTAATTTAGTCATCAATACAAGACTTTTATAAATATAAGTCTTCAATAAGTGTTTTTTTTTTATTTATGAAGTAAAAATCAGAAATAACTGTTACGATTTTTATGGTTTTATGATTTTTAAAATAAAAAAAGTGTTATTTAAAAATAATTCGCAAAATAATAGTTAAAGAGCGATTTTTATAATAAAATTTGTAACAACCCCTGGGTGTATGTTACATAGCAAACTACATATACATATTTCTAAAAAAAAAATGAATAAAAAAAAATCATGAAAAACATTGTGAATATTCAAAAACCAAAGTCAATGCATGAATTTCGCTTGGAGCCACTGAATTTATTTTTTATTAAGTAGTTGTATTTTTATTCATATTTACATATATATGTATATAACTGTGACTTAGTTTTTGAGTGCAATACGGTAGATGGTACATAAAAAATTTGAAATACTTATTAAAAAAGTTGTATGGCGTTTTGAGTATACACCCTGCGAAATAATTATAAAGACAGCCATATTTTGTTTTATAAGCAAATGTGGAGACATACTACCATAAAAATTGGTTTTGCAATTTACTCTTTATGCTCATTTGTTTATTGCTTGGGTTCATTTGTTGGTTTTTATCCAAGATAACGGATATAAAGGCAATAATATTATTTCATTTGAGAAAGTGTTTGTGCAAACAAGTGAAAAAAATATAGCCACGGTAAGTTTTAAATAAAAACTCATAATTTTAAATAAAAACTCATCATTAAAAAAAATAAAAAAATTTTTTAGAAACAATGCCGCGCGGAAAGCAATTGCCTGGTGAAGAAAATGGAAAAATCGAAGCATACCACGATGAAGGGCTGTCCAATCGCGAAATTTCCAGGCGAATCAAAAGATCTGCATGTGTCGTAGACAATTTTATAAAATTGGGTAATCGCTATAGAAGTAGAAAGCGAGCAGGAAGGACTCCACTGGTCGGAGAAAGGTGGAAACGAGATATAAGACGTACTGCTGCTGGAGGAAATCTAAGTTCGAAAGAGATTGTTGATGAATTGCAATTACCGATAGGCCCACGGCGTGTTCAACAAATTTTGAAACAGGATCTGCATTTCGTCTATGAAAAAAAAATTTCGAAACCAGCCCTTTTGCCAAGGCACAAACTAGCAAGACTTCGATTTGCTGAGAAATACAGATTCTGGGATGAAGAATGGAAAAATGTTGTGTTTTCAGATGACAAAAAATTTAACCTAGACGGTCCAGACGGAAACGACAACGACGGAAGGGTCTCCCAAGGAAATGCGGAAAAGGCGAAACTTTCGAGGTGGTTCTCTTATGGTTTGGGCAGATTTAAACTATAGACGAACCACTCCAATATGTTTCGTTTCTACCAAAATGGACTAGGAATATTATGTGCAGCTGTTGGATGAAGTTCTAGTGACCTTCGAAGATTTTGTTGATCCTGAGCTCATTTTTCAGCAAGATAACGCAGCTATACATAGTTCGAAGAAGACTAAAGAGTTTTTGGAATCCCGAGGTATTTCAACACTCGACTGGTCAGCTCTGAGCCCAGATCTGAATCCAGTAGAGAACCTTTGGTCCATGCTATCGTTGCAAGCTTTCCGCCGTGGTCGCCAGTTTAAGGATGTGAAGCAATTAAGGGGGTGTATAGTCGAGGAATGGCAAAAAATTGATATCAACTATATTCATTCGCTGATAAACGCCATGCCACGACATCTAGAAGAAGGTATAAAGACTGGTGGAGGACATACATCTTTTTAAAATAACGGAATATTCTTCAAGGTAAATCTGCATTTATATTTAATTTGCACTAACTTCATGCTTTTAATAAAAATTTGTTTATTTCAGCTTCAAAGAAAAGTAAATATTTTAATTTTGGATAGTATTTAGTTATGTTTATGTAAAATAAGTTACTTTAAAATAATACGTAATAATAATTTAGTACCGATTTAAAAAAATCGGGGGAAAATATGTTGCCTTTATAATTATTTCGCAGGGTGTATTAATTGTATTTGTGATTTAATAGCGCAGCTCAAGAATTGCGTTTTAGTTTTATAACTCAAAAGTAATGATTATTTTTGATATACAAATATAATAAAAAAATACTAAAGAAATTAGTAAAAAACAAAATAAGATAGATTTGTGATAAAAAAATATAAAACTCGACATATGATTACTTTTTCTGAACATAAAAATAAAGCTCAGAATTTTTTTGATTGGGCTATAATTTAAAAATCATAATATATTGATTAAATACAAATTTTTTTGATAGAACTCATAATGATAACGGTCCCTGGCTAAGACTATTCGAACAACATACCACGTTGTATTTCATTTATATCGGTAGCTCGAAAAATAACTAATATTTTTGTACCCACTTAATATATGAACAGGATAACAAACTTAACTCGGAATGATGGGCATAAGAGATTGAAGTGCAGTCCCTTTTTTCGCTGGCATCTTTGTTTTTGTTGTTATTTTCCTTTTTGATTACTGATTAAAGCATTCGTTCGTTTTCATAGGTAGGTAGGGCAACCAGAATGCATACTCTCACCTTTCCACAAATAAAATATTTTAGCTTATTTCATAATACCAAACCTATGTAGAAAAATATAGTAGGCATTTATGTTTATCTGCGAAACTACTGTATCAAACTCTACCAAATTTGATTTTAACTTAATAAATACGATCCAGGGGGAAAACCACGATAGCTGTCGTGTTACAAAAAAATCAATATATGTATGTATTTGGTATTTTATTAAATTTGGCAAACGTGGCCACTTTCAATTATTTTACTGTTCGAAATTGCAATTGATTCAAAATACCCTAGCAAGCGGTAGTGTTTTTCTAAAAGAGGATTGTTTTAAGCTTGCGTAAAATAAATACGAAAATCGCTGGGACTAAGTGCATTGGTGTGGAATAATATATAGATGATATATATATATATATATATATATATGTAGTATATATACTACAGGGTGGGCCAAAAGAAACCAAGGGGTGTAAAAGTTTAATAACTTTTTCGTTTATTAATTTTTTTTATTTTTTCTTTCAGATTATATAGACAACACTTGGAGAATTTATAATTTTCTAATCTAAATTTTGCAGTTAAATTTCAAGAGTTGGCCAGAAATGAAATCAACCTTATTAAAAATTTGATTATGAGTGATGAAGCTCATTTTCATTTCAATGGCTTTGTTAATAAGCAGAATTGTAGTTTCTGGGGTTCTCAAAATCCAAGAGCCATTCATCAACGCTAATTGCACCCCATCAGGTGTACAGTATGGTGTGGGATCACATCTGAAAATGTCATTGAGCCTTACTTCTTCGAGAATGAAGATGGAAGTGCTGTAACCGTAAATGGAGAGCGGTATCGGTTTATGATAGAAAATTTGTTACGTCCTGCTCTTGAAAACAGACCTGGTATGTGGTTTCAGCAGGACAGAGCCACTGCCCGTACTGCCCGAGGCACAATGGCACTTTTAATTGTTAAACTCTTACACCCCTTGGTTTCTTTTGGCCCCCATAAAGTAAACATATACATACCTACATGCATCATTATAATCAAACTTTTAAACATGGAAAACATTTGCAAGTTATTTACAGTTGTACAGGTGCTGGTGCTATTGGTAGTGGCGAATATAACGTAAATTGTGCATCAACTGATTCATTTCACGACTAACTTTCTTTGGGTAAAATATGGTCTAGACATATTTTCTTAGTTCTCACATGCTATTAATATTAGTAATGTAAATTGAAATAATAACCAATGACTGTGACTCGAATCCAAAGTTTTTTATTATTGCATATGTTTCGTATGTTTTCTTTCTCTCTCTCTCTCTCTCTGCCTCACTCATCAAATCTCTCTTATTCTTAATTTGCGCTTTTTGCCTCTTTTTTATCACCAATACACTTTATATTAACCCAATAGTGCCCAGAGCAATCCAAATGGCATAGGAACATAAAATTTCAAAACTAGTATTTATTTGATCGTCGATTTTTTGGTTTGGTGTTTTCAGCTGTAATATATTTGTAACGGTGGACACACCTCATTGGTAAATGAAAACTACTTCAAGTAAAAATTCACTGTCTTTGTTCTATTTCATATACACATACATGATATGATAATAAATTTATACTTGATTTTGGGATTAAGTTTTAGTTACTATTGAAATAGTGATATTTTTCGAAAGATTTTATGCATAAACCAACGCTAAATTTTTTTACACATCGAAGAAGGGCGAGGTGCACAATATAGACCAGCGCAGCGACGTCTTTTTTTGCCTTCAGTTTCAACCACAAAATGATTAATGCCATCAAAACGGCTAGAATATTGAGATTCATAAGTAGCGACACGGCGCTAATTTTGAGGGGGATTTGTTACTCGGTAAGTTCTGCAAGAGCGAGAAGTAATGGCTCGCCGGTATTCTAGTTGGCTCATGTTTTCTCCTCCTTTTCGATGTAAAATCCACGCAACACATTTATTAGCCAAGTATAAATTGAGTGCCACGCTCTCCAATTCTAGGTATTTACATTTTGGTCCACTCTATCTGTTCAACACATGTGCTTGTTGTATTGTTGAAAAGAATGCGACAAAGGTATCATTATACGTTTCCTTTCCAAATGCGAATATCTACCACTGCATAGTCAACCCATTTTGTTATTTCTATACCACGATCAAGTGTTCTCAATTCTTCTTTCGACAGCAAAGTATTCGATTTTGGAATAGTATTTGGTCGAATGGCTCCGGTAACCATGGTTGCCTTAGTCCAACTAAGGCCGAAGGTGAAGTGAATAGATTCTTGATACTTTCGTGAAACTCGTCCAACATACAAAATAGCGGCGTTATACTTTTCCTATATTTGAAAGCACATTCCTCTTTCATACGATGATTCGATATTTCGTATAAACCGGAACTTATTAAATACCCTCCACATTTTGTATCCAAATCTAAATCTTTTACCTCTGATGAATTGTTTACAGTCATGTCGGCCATAATATTCAACCATTAATTCATCATATGACAAACATCTTTTCAGGTGAAAATTTAAAAAAAACAAACCCTCAATTCTTCGAGAATATTTGCAGCTTCTTTCAAAGCCAAATATCTAAATGTAATAATAACTCTTATCACTTACGAAAACATATGAAAAAATAACACAGAAATAAATTTTCTACGGCGTACACATGCACAAAAAATAATCTAAATAAAAGAGCTGAGGAGTGCCCACTGTTACATACATATGTATATGTATGTAACGCTCCCAAGCGGCCTACCGCTGCCAAACATATATTTTTACATTTGCATACTTTAACATTAATATAGTTCTTAGTTAATTAACATAAAATTTTGACTGCCAAAAATATTTTTTAATATATTAATATTTGTTCAAACCATCGTCACGTTGTCATTTTGTCTTTTGCAACACTTTTGAAAAACTCTTCTTCACACAACGACTATCCGTGATGAAATAAAAAATGCAACTGACTCAGCGCTTGATTGGCATGGTTGTCTATGTTGCATTATATTTTTTGAAAAGCAAAAATTTTAAATTTCACTTGCGTGCTATGACTAACGGGTGTTTGAAATTCAAATGCGCTGCGTTACAAATATGTAACAGTGTGCACTATGGGGTTAACGGGTAGTCGCAAGTCTGATTAAAAAGAAAACGGTATTCGCTTCTTAAACACAGCTCTGACAGACACCCGGTAGCTCCCCCCTTTTGCCAACAAACATTTTTCCAAACACAAGAAAAAACTTCGTAAAGGCCCTGCAGTACTAGTTAACTGTAAATATACTCTCGTATAGTTGTTTCCAAATTTTTATATAAGCCTCACCCTTTAACATGATAATTGAAAATAAAACTCTGATCAACACCTTATATTTTAACCCGAGAGATTCTAGATATGACTACAGGTTTTACATACATATATATTGAGTTATTGAATAGGAAGCAATTGGGGCCTAAAAATAGAGGCCCCCGAAAAACTCTGAGATAACTCAAACTGAATATTCCGTCAAAATGTATGTATATATTCTAGTATTTTTGAGTTTCGAACCTCTGAGGTCCTAAGATGTTTGGGGCACCACTCTTGTGGAAACTTTTTCTAATTTTGATATGAGATTTCCGTCGTGACTGTTTCGTGGCCTTAAAGATAAAATTATATAGAGTTTTCGAACACTGATTTGTCTAGGCTTCAAACTCTTAGGGCCCCCACAGTACTTTTAGGTAATTGAAAATTTCACTATGATGAAACTTTTAAGAATATAAACATGAGTTTCTAGTGATGACCACAGTTTTTAGGTATACACTTTCGAATATGTGACTCTTGGGGTCCCAATATGTCGGGCCCTCCTTGTAATCTTGAGTAATTGAAACGAAACATTTTATCACATTTTTCAAAATTGCCATACATCGTTTAATTCTTGCTCATACATCGATAGTGCTTGCTTGAAGTTTCGGTATTTATATTATAAATAGTTCTTTTATATTGAGTTGTAAAGTTCCATGATAATTAATTAATTTTAGGGCCCCATGGTGTATCGAGCTGCAGCAGATAAAATTTGGGGGCCCTTTTTCACAAAAACCCGAGGGGCCCTTTGACGCCCAGTCCGCCCCTGGACAGACTTCATAATTTTCATACCGTTTCTTTGTTTCCACTGACAGCACGCTGTCGAAGCGTTGCACTGGTAATAATATTACCCTTGAGTTAGTTCATTGAAGTTTAATGAATGATGTAAAGGCGAACTGAGAGTACAGCATACCAGCACCGCAACTACTTAAATACCACGTTTCCATCTGCACTCCACCTACTAAGCTAAACGAAAATTTCTCTTGCTTTTGCCGGCACATCTTTCGCTTTGTACCCAGGTAGTAGTAGCAGGTTAGGTGTCTACAATCAAAAGCTGCTCCAAGTGAGACCAAGGCAACAAGTTGCAAAGCGGTGTGGGTGTGCAATTTCTCGCATAGTTAGCTGATTCATGCAAAATCTTAGCTAATTCACTTTCACATATTTAAGGATTGTTATTGATGGAGTTTTTATTGCAACACTTTATTAGCTCAATCACTGTGCGATTGAAATCTTTGTGGCGATATAATTAAATTGTACGAGTATTCTTTTCTGCAATTGCGCAGTTACTGCGCCAGTTGATGTTATTTAGTTCATAAAAGAAATGTAAGAGGAAATCGTGTAAAGCAGAGCGAGAGGCAAGCAGACAGGATGGCTGGGTGACAGACCGCACTTTGAAGGGCACACTAACTCATTTAGTTAGTCACACACACACACTCACTCACTCAATCATCAACTTTCTTACTCACTTACTCCGTCATTCGCTCATTCGTCTGTGCATTTAATCAGATATCTTTTGTCTTTTCTACTGACAATTTAACTTTAATAATACGCTTTATCTTTGCAACATCAGCTTATAGGGCAGTAAAGTTAATGTACCGTTGGCAATTGCTACTATAACAACGAATACAAATTGCCAACTACAAATATCTAACAGCGACAACAGAGCGATGTCAACAACATCAACCAACAGCAATGGCAAATCAGCAACCAGCAGCTTACAAAGCAGCAATAGCAATATTGGCTTTTTATGCCATGGTTGTGCAACAAAATACTGCTAATCGACAAGTCAACACATTGAGTACACGCACACACACACGCATACAAGTAGCTGTGTACATGAAGAAGAAGAAGAAGAAGAAGAAGAGCATAATTGCAGGACATTGCCATATATCTATTTATTAAGTAAATATGTGCTGTTACTGCTCCGGCTACTTGTAAACAACAATAGCAGCATATTGCCGAACAAATAACGATTTTATAGTTACAGTGTGGAGCAAAAGTGAAGACATTGCACATTTGGTTAAAATCTAATTCTAGCAAGCATAAATTTGTTGCATAAATTTCCTTATCCTTCTTATTAACTTTTTTGTCAAAGATCTATGTATAACTCAATGGTTGAAATTAAAAATGTATCCTTTCGCGGTTAAAACGGTAAACGCTGTCAAATTTGCGAAAAATATAGATACATTGCGGCATTCCCCATCAATAATTATCGCAATAAATTTAAGGAGTGGAAACTTAGTTTTAATAAACGTAAGTAAAGACAAACTACATTAAAAAGTGAAAGGAACAAAAAGTAGAATGAAAACTATATCAAAATAAGTGAATAAATGAATGCTCCAGTTTCGTTTTGTGTTTTTATAAAACAAACATGGACGGGTACAAAAAACAAAGCGATCAAATATTCCAACTTTTTGAAGAGCTCGATTCTGACGATGAATCAGAAGTTGATCCTTTTTGCGATGACGAAGAGTATGGAAATGATCTAGACTATGTGCCAGATAAGGAACGTGAAACAGATAGAAGTTCAGACGAGGAATCCGACAAAGAAGGTGGACGGACCTCATTGCAATACTTCCCGAGTTGCAGAAGCTGAACATTGTGAAATAGATATCCTCAACAATCCAGTAGTTAGTTCTAGTGTAAGCTCAGATCATGCCCCATTGAACCAGAAGACGACTCCAATACTTGCGAAGGCGAGTGGTTTGAAAATGTCAAAGGCCGGAATTTCCTGGTCTGCACTATGATATCAAGTTTTGATTATAACGGGTATATATGTACATATAAATAAAATATAGTATATCTTACATTCGAAAATCAGTTTTTTTTATTAATCTCAATCATTTGCTGCAATCCCGAGGTGAATATCTTTATTAGATCCGTAGATATAGCAAGTGATCCACAGCAACGTCATGCCAAAAGCTATTGTCCGCGAAAGGATTAAAATATTTTGAAATAAGATCTAGTGAATTATTCTGTGAAGTATTCTCAAGATAAATGGAGTTTATTAATAACTAGCACTAGCTAGCGGGTGCCGCCATGCTTACATTTTTTGTTATTTATTTATTTAGACAACTGGCATTCGTTTTCATTTCGGTTGAAATTAAAAAAGATAATCAAGAGCAAATAATAAATACCATGATCCCGTGAGAAAAAGTAAAATTTTATTTATCTATTGAAAATTTTTTTTTTTTTTTAATTTAATATTTTGATAAAATATATCCTTTATTAAAGCGCCATGAAAATCCATTCAGTAGTGCCGGATATTAGTGAGTTCAAACAGACAAACAAATAACGGTCCAAATGGATTTTGTTATATTCGCTCATTCTTTTAAATAAATTTTCAATGTACAGACCCGACTTTCGCCGCTACGTTTTAAATTTTGAAAATAATTTTTGGTGCTTTCTTTCAGCCCATTATCGTCGCATATACATACATACGTCGATTATAAAGGAAATCTGCTTTCGTTTATAATATTATATTCCTATTGTCAGTAAAATAAAAAATGAGAAATTTAATAGTGATACTTGGGTAGATGGCATACCACAGAATCAAAGTAATGTTTAGTTAGATGTATTTAAAAAACCATACAACAACTTTGTTTTAGTAAAATAATTAGTAGGTATATAAAGGTAAGCAGCATTTGATGTAGTAGTATTGGGACCATGAACAAATAAGTTATATGTTTGACTCACCCACTCGTCAGAGGGCCTAAACTCACCAGAAATTGTATACGCTAGCCTGTACCACTGCCCGTCAAAATTTTTTCCTTCTATGGCATTACGTTGGAGAGAACCAACTTTAAGCTCGCTACATTCCTTATTTGAACGTATCTGTTACACAAATTGGAACTCTTCAAGCGTGCTCTTATCTCATCCGCTCTTGTATTCCGCGCTATAACGATAGTATCGGCCGGTAATCCCCACAATATATTATTTTTAAAGAAAGCCCCGAATTTTATAGAATTCTGCAGTCTATTTTTAACGCATTTGTGGTGAATTTACTCTGAGCGCACAACGAAATATAAAAACGACTCTGGTCAAAAAAGTTTTTCATCTTTATTTTTGAATTCCTATCAAATATTCGCACCCAAAATTATGCTGTACCATTTGCCCAAGAACGTTGAGCGGTTGGCTTGCAGCTTGTAAGCATCATATCGGCTTAATCAAGATGTATCCATAGAAGGTGATAGCAAGATAAACAAGGCGAATCCGCTGTGTATTTTGTTTGTGTAATTTTGCGTGTGAAATGTCAAAATCTGAATTCGCCTACAATTGCTCATGTATTTTGTTAGAGTATTTTGCAAGTGAAATGTCAAAAACTGAATTCGCCCAGTTTGCTTATGTGATTTATTTGTGTAAACAAAACAACCTAGCGAATTCAGAGAGAAGAACAAGCATTCAGCTCATAGGATGCTATCACCTTGTATGGATTCGCCTTGGGCTTAATCAATAAAATATACTTTTAATGTGAGCATTTTTCTAACGCCAAATTTCTTTTTATGCACCGAAACCTACAAGGCGAATTCATATAAGGTATATGTATCATGCATTTTGTCCCATGTATTTTGGCTTTGCTTTTGCGTAAGAATTTGCAAAATTTACTTACATTTTGTTTTTGCTTTTACGGCTGTTGAAAGCTCATATGCAAAAGCAAAAACAAAATACATGTAGGTGAATAAAACAAAATCAAATCGGCTGCTATAGTAACTACACCTTACATGAATTCGCCTTGGAAACATACATATATCCAAGGCGAATTCATATAAGGTGGTGTTATAAATACAGCTACAAAATTCCTATGTATTTTGTTTTTGCTTCTGCGTAAGAGTCGTCACAATGTACTTACATTTTGTTTTTGCTTTTACGGCTGTTGAAATCTCATACGCAAAAGCAAAAACAAAATACATGTATGTAAGTGAATAAAAAAATAAAATCAGCTGTCCTTATGCCATCACCTTCTATGAATTCGCCTTGCGTATATTCTTACATAAAATAATCAATTCATTTAAATTTATTACTACCAATATTCTTTTGAATTGCAGATTTTTATTCAACCGACAACTGACAATTTTTATTTCAGATGAAAATTTTCAACAACAAAAAAAATCAACGGCTACGTTGATGTCGCCGTAATGTTCAAAAGAAAACAACTATAAACCATTTGTACAAAATTGTTTTTTTTTTGTTTTTTTGCATTAAATATTTAAATAAAATTAAATATTGTATATTTCAGACATTTTAAGCCATATGTTATTTCGCCTAAATCAAGGCAACCAGCAGTTGCATATAGTCCTCCCATTAATGGTTAACAATATTCCACGCGAGTGAGATTTTGTCTTTGTTTCACTTTTTCTCTTTAGTGTAACTTTACATATGTATGTACCCACATAGTACTTCGAATTTTCCTTACATATATTTCGAAGAAACTTGAAAATCTATGCGTATGGGTATGCAAATTACATTGTGTTGTTGCTTGTGGATAAATATTAATTACCGTAAATTAGTCAAGGCTAAATAACAGACTAATATCAGTTGGTAGGGCAAATAATAGCAATAAATACAAATTGCTCAACAACAATAATGACAGTACATTTACAAACAAAGGTATCTAAATCCACTCATAAACATTTGTGTTAAATATATTCAAAATTCAATATAGTGTAGCACATTTAAAAGGGTTTGCTAGCAGAAATTCTTTAAAATAAACAGACACTGGAGAACAGTGAAAGTTGTCAGCTATACTTCTTTTTTGTCGGTGAATGGAGAAAAAGGAAAGTATAATTGCGCTGAAGGCACTTTGCTCACAAATGTAAAGAAATGATTTTGACGCTAAACTATAAAAAGTAATATGCTTGCTTTGAGTAGTAGATTGAGGTACCGCTAACGCTCTCTTAAAAACTTTAACAAAATTTCTACGTCACAACGGATTTTGTTTACAAAAACCGTGTATGTATGTATACTCGCAATCATGTGTTCTCTTTCCAACGTGTTTAACAATTTTAGTGAGTATTCTTTCTAGCATCTATACAAAGGTGTTTCCTCTCATTTCTCTCCACCGGTAAGTCTGGTGTGACGTCACAACCAAGTTACTATCTGAATTTCTAAAGGGCAATGGATTATGAATTATATTTAGGTGGCGAGCAGGTTCGACCATTAATATAAAGATATTTATTTTTTTTTTATTTTTAAATTGCCCACATATTGTTATAGTGAATATTCTTATGCAACTTTCCAGTTTTGTCGATTTGCAGCTTAATTTTGCTCCTATTTTCAGCTACATGGAATTCGGTGCATATAAATTTTGGGTCGCTCTGCTTGTGGCTTGGCGGCGTATTGGATGACATCTTATACTTATATCAAATTCTCTTCACAAACTGGTGTTGATGATTTATTTGATAATTTTCTTAAAAATTGTTTGGATTTTTTTTATCGACTTCAATTAGATTGTAATAGGTCGCTTAACTGTAGAGAATTTATCGATGCTTGAAAGGTAACCTTCATTACCCCAAATTAGAAAGTGACAACAAATCTCAAAGTTATCGATAATACCAAAACTATTTCAATATACGAGAGCAATGAAACTGAAGTACAGTCCAGCGGATAATTTCTCAAAACTAAAATTATTTCACGACTAATACACTGTCACAAATTTTTAATTTTTTTGAATAATGCATGCCAGCTTTTGCTGAACATCTTTAAGTAGGCACACAGACTTTTCGAATCCCTTTCGCAGAGTTGATTACTGAACTAATTCATTATTTTTATCTCGCTCCTATTTCTTCTGATGTCCCACGCTAGTACTTTAACTACAAATTTTTAAGTTTCTATCACTTTTTTTTTATTCCTTTCCATCATTTTCTCTTTTATATAGAGAGAAGAATTTCGATACAATACGACAACAAATCGATAGTTCTGCGACTCGATACCGAGAAAATTCTGACGTTCCATAAAAAATCTGAAAATGCATATTTGATATTTATATTTGGCGTCGATTTTCGCGCATATTATCTGCGCATATTATCTGTTGCGAAAATAATCAAATCATAAATCATGCTGATACTTTTTGGGAAGATCCTAATCTCCTATATATGATAGGGTAATCAAGGTAGAGGACCGAAATTTGAGTTGGTAATAAGGCTCATAACGATTCACACTTGCTAAGTGATATCGATGAAAGAATATTGTTTAGATTTTATCCCACAGGATCATCATCAAAGGAAGTTCTTTATGTCAAGTGCACAGCGCTCTTTCCCATACCTTGAATAATTTTAGTTTTGTACGAATGTTTTTAAGCCACTATCCTTATTGCATCTTCAAGGTCTTTAAAAAAAGTCATGGGTGCTGTAAAAAACTGTGATATGACAAAAAAAAATCAATTTTGTCTTATCAGTTTTGCTCAATTTTCATTTTGGACGACTTTTTTATACAAAAACAAAAACACTCGTGTATCTAAAAGCGCGAGTCAAATGTAAAACTTCCTTGCCGTCGTCATAAAGCGACATAAAGATGGGAGTAGTAGTAAAAAGTAGTAGTAATAGTTGTGGTAGTAGTATTAGTAATAGAGGTCAGTAGTATTTAGTAGTAGCATTATTTAAAATAGTAGTAGAAATTGCTAAAAATAGTTGTACTACTAATTATTAGTAGCATTAGCTCAACTAGTAGTAAAAATTGGTAAAAACAGTTTTAATAATTAGTAGTAGCGGTAATAAAAATAATAGTAGAAACTAGTAAAAAATAGTAATAGAAATCAGAAGTAGTAAAAATAGTAGTAGAATTCAGAAGTAGTAAAAATAGTAGTAGAAACTAGTTAAAATAGTAGTAGAGAATATTAAAAATAGGAGTAGTATTTAGTAACAGCATTATTAAAAATAGTAATAGAAATCAGTAAAATTAGGAGTAGCATTTAGTAGTACCATTAGTAGAAATAGTAGTATTAGCAGTATTTGGCTTAATGGTAGTAGTAGCCATTAGTAGTTGTAGCAGTAGTAGTTAGTAAGATAATAATTAGTGCTAGTAGTAAAAGTCGTAGTTCCATTAGTAAAAGTAGTAGTAGTAGCGTTCGTAGTAGTTTATAGCAGTAGTGCAAGTACTATATACTAAAGTTTGTATATATGAGCAACTTAAATTGTTGATATTTTTTGTTGTAACTTCAAAAAACCTTTGGCATAACCCCGAAAAGTATTATTCAGAAATTAAAGTAGTCGATATGTTATGTTTGTACATATGTGTATTGTAATCCGCCAACTTATATTTAAAATTATTGTATCTATTTATTAGTTTATCTCTAATTAATATACTATATATTCTATATAATTTCAATTTAATAATATTTAAAAAAAATTAATTTAAATTTAAATACCTATTTAGTATCAGGAAAATCTAAATCTAAAAAAATTTGAGCGAGTTAAGCTCAAACAGAGCTCTATTCGTCGCAGCATTCGCACCATCCTATTAACACCAAGAAGAATAACTGCATAATTATGAAATTATCTGAATGGAACATTCAATTTTATTCGCTGAAAAAAAGGGCAATCCACTTTGCTGGAAACAAGATTTAAAAGAAACAAGACAAGTTCTGTTATCTAATAGTGATATTAAGCTAATTAATCGACAACGTGAAACGTAACATGGAATCGGGTCGGAAAAGTTAAGAGAGCGCAGAGCGAAACAAAGGAAGATATTCTGGATTCTTTCGTGTCCCTTCATAAGGCCTCTGTTTAATCTCTGGGCAAAACCCTACAGGTGCATCCCGCGCGGAAGCTGAAATGAAACCGTCTACTATTAGTAAAATACCAACCTCCAAAATCCAAAGCAACCAGACTCGACCGCTTCTTTCGTTCAACTCTCTTTTTTCTACATCAGTTTATTTCAGTCTTACCAACAAGATTTTCTTTCTAAAATACTCGTATGCCTGCATGTTGTAAGGTTGCCATATCTTCATATTTCATTTAAATTTCAATTAAATTTTTATTTAATACAAACAGCCTCCATATAAATGCTGCATATTCAAATTAGGAACGAACAAAAGCAGAATACAATATTTTGTTTGTGTGTGGATCGGAAAAATGAGAAGTGAAGGCATCTGATAAATGTAAGCATGCCTAATGAATTTGAAATTTATAATTTAAATGTGTGGTGAACCGAAATCTGGTATAAGAATGCATTTATATGCCTTTAATATCTTTGAACTCGGCAAGATGTGAGTTCGCTATGAAATAGCAAGTCTCTAGAAGTTACCATATCTTAAATAACCGGTTTTACAAATTATAAAACTTACTAAGCTCTAATTGAATCATCAAAGAGTCATGGGAACCTTTGATTTCGAAATAAATTGTTAGATCGTCGGCGTATAGAAGAAACTTAAGTGAGGAAAAGCAAGCAGAAATCTATTTGAAAAATAAAGTGAAACAATAAGGGTCCAAAAATGCTGCGCTGAGGTATTCCAGAACTAGAAATTAATTATATTGACCAAACACTATCAAGGAGGTTAGAATGAACTCCCAATTCTCACAACTGCAACTATAAATTTGTCGCATAGCGTACCATCTCAAAATATTCCATAAGTGCAAATAGCTCAACCGCAAATTGATAAATTATTTCTGCTCTATAAGTGCACAGTATGTATTTATAATTGTTGGCTTGTCTAACCAAATCAAGAGCTGTTATTGCAATCAGCATTTTACAAGAATTAAAATTCACAGTTTGTTTGTTTTTTCTGCTTCTCGAAATTATTATTATTTTAATGCATTGTATTGCTTACCCATTAATGAATTATTGAATTAATGAATGCAAAAATAAATACAAATTTCATAACATGATACATAAGTAGATATGTATGTCTATTGTTCGTGTATAATTTTATAAAATCAATTGTTATAGATGCTCTGCAAGATAAATATATATAATTTCCGAATATTCCCATAATAAGCGCACAGATTTGTTTTATTTTATTTGCTCTCCTCATGAATAGTCAATAAACGAGTCTGATATAATAAAAGTTGCATTTAATTCTGTTTGCTTCTACAAAAAAGTGGTGCGAAGAGTTTACACAAGAAACAGATGTGATCTTCAAAATGTAAATGTATAGAATTTTCAAATATTTTCATAGAATATTTTAACCCTTTAGTTCCCTGTTCAAAATTTTGCGCTTATGTCAACGAACCCTTCAAAAAATAAATTTAGAAAATCGTTAGAGTGTTAAAATGTTTAGAAAAATTTTACTACAATGAACTTGAAAGCAGAGAACGAAAATAAACCGAATTTATCACTCCATAATCAGTACCAAAAGTTTGTGCTATTTTTATCATACTGCTCTCGAGCACTAAGAATGAACGAAACGTTTCACTAGTAGGTGAGTAAAAACCAAGCGACTCTTTCGTGCCTTCCATACTTGCTTGATTTCGTTTATTGTAAAAAATACTCATCATAAGCAATCGAAACACTATGCATAAAACAAGGAACCATTCGCCAACCTAATACTCACAAAAAATGTCATTTTTTTATATAATTTTAGTATTAGAGGTTTTCGTTTTTTATTGCGAGCACTAACTTTGTTTTCGTTTATTTCCCGATTACTTTGTTTTCAATTGTTTTTTTTCTATTGTACGTTAGCTATCACGAGCAATATTAGAGCAAAGTTACTGCTCAAAAAATGTATCTGAGTGATTTGAATCGGTAGTGTTTATTTACATTGCTATTAGTGAAACTTAACAATTGGCAAACGTTTGCTATAATTTGTTTGTGTGCTCTGCTGGAAAGTTCACAGAAAATAAAAATAAATATCTCCCCTTGAAATATGCAATATTTATTTTAACTCTCCTTTAACATCAGGTGAATTTATTTTTTAAAGTAAATATTTGTTATTTCATTTCATATAGAATTGGAGTGTAATTTTACATATCTGCCTTCCAATGAATCTTTCCTAGCAAAGAAAAATTTTTATTTTAAAATTTTGCTGACACTTCGAACTTATTCTCGCCAAAAGATCAAACTATTTGCAATCAAATTACCATAGGGCGCACATCGAAAAAGTTTAATTATACTCTGGAAATCGAAATAAATAATTAAATATCTTACACAGCCAGTTGTACCTAATATAATCGTTTCTGATTACTAGTTGTTTTTGTAAGGTTTTAAATTTAAGTTTAAAAATCTCATTTCTTGCTATGCTCAGTTTTTACCTATTTCTTATTTTCCAATTTAACTTAAAGCTTAGATGTACAAAAAAATTATTTTATACTTAACGAGATTGCATAAATTTTTGAGATTTTCTACTCGTATCTTTATTTTAATCCTTTTTTTAGGCGTGTGGTTTTCAGAAAGGCAATACTTTTTTCGGAGTTGGTCATTTTGACTGATGTTACTTGATTTATACTCAGTTTGGTTTGTCATTCGTTCGATTATAAAATACGCCACTTATTCTTATATTTTGCTAACTGGCGCCAACTGGAGGCAACATGTGAAGCCTTCTCAACCTGGTCTTTCCCGCATAGAGGAGGTCTGCCTCTTCCTATGCTACCACCCGTCGATAGCGCGTTGAATCTTCCTCCCGAACCATCTAAGGTCCATCTCATCTGATGTTGATGCATGAGAGATTCTTCGCCGGATACTGAGACTGAAATTATTTTTGGTATTAATGCTGGTTCCACGCCAGCCCTCTACAGCGGTACTCCGTTTGGTCCTCGTTCACACCCATACCCATTCCTTTCGCTATCACATCCAGCTTGGAAATGGCAGAACTAACGGTTCGATTGGTGAGGGCAAAGATGGTGCCTGACCGGCTTAATTCTGCACCTCCAATTTGGTCAAATTTTCGGGCGCTTTCCCTGTCGGCTAGCATTTCAAGCTCTTCACACTCACGTATTACGGCCGCTCCCTTCCTTTCTCCAAACAGCTTGCCTTGCACCCGATCGTAGTGTGGCCCTGTAGGCAGCGTCTTTTTTTCTGCCTCAGTGACATTACGTAGAGAACGAGTAATGTGCTCCCAATGCTCGCGAATCCCGGTTTACTTGCAAGGGGCTCTTAGTGAGCCGATATGAAAGTCGCATAGCGACGTCGAGTTTTCTGCGAGTATTCAGACGCACCAATTTCGGAGACCCTGGCAATGAAGTCGCCAAGCACAATTTTGATATCGCGACGGAGAGCAAGGTTTTATAAGTGCGTTCTAGGCGCTAGTAGAAGTGATCCTTGGTCATATCGTTCTGCTCTTCCGTCGGGACGTGGTCACAAACCAGCGAGATATTAAAGAATATCGCTTTGATGCGAATCGACTTATTTATCAAATATTTTCCCTATTTTTCAGTTTCTTAATTTATTAATTTTAGTTTAAGTACTGTATTTATTGTTTATAAAGCCCAAATGCATTATAAAAAACTAAGGCAATGTGCCTATGGAGCGTATTTCTATTCCACATGTCACGTAGTTTTCTCTAAGCCTTATGATGTGCAAATTCAGCAATTTTCAAGAGTCGATGCATAAAGCAAAAAAATGTCAACCGATGATGATCTAATTTTTTTAAATTATCCTCATTGTCGAAAGAAAAGAGAATTAATAGTAAATATTGGATACGCCTCTATATACAATAAGCGACTATTCATTACCGCAGAAGAGTTGAAAGAAACGAACTTGAAGAGTCATATATTTTATATTTTTTCTTCAATATTCACGCATCATGTCTTTACTCGTACAAATGCAAGAACATTTTTCAATTAAATGCGAAATTAAGAAAAAAAAATAATTATGTCAAGCAAACATCACTGCTGCGTTAGGTGATTTGCATCTCGCTTGCTCCTCCAAATTCGTTTAGCTCATTCCTCCTGCATAGCTCGACATTCAAACAATCCTACATACATCGCAATTATTTAATACGCGTCTATAGCAATACGCTTTATGTGCAGAGTCTTCATTAGCACTGGCATAATGTTTTTTATGTTGTTTCATTAATTGAAAAGCGCGAAGAAAATTAAGTCCTCTTCTATTTAGTTTGAGTGACAACTAAAAGTATTCTCAATTCCTCTGTTTGCCGTACGTGATCGAGTAACGAGCCTGCGTGCTTCTATGTTCTGCTTCAAATGGTTCTTTATGCTAACGTATTTAGCACAAAGAATACCAATAACATTTTTAACGCGGTCTAAAAATATTTAAAAACCCCGTATAGATCTTATGCCAAAGGAACTAGGCGTAACTAGCTGTCTGTCATGCATATCAGCTGCCGTAGGCTAGCTATGGGCATATGAAAAAAATTTATCGATATTTTTGAACAATATCGGTATATACAGAGTACAAAATATCGACATATCGATACTTTTAGCTCAAGGCGCTATTATCTAAAGTAATGTAAAAATACTTGATAGTTTTATTATTTTTTTTTTATTACTGCAAATTCCCGGCGTCCTCTGCTACGACTTCAAAAGTACAACGTATTTAATTTAATACATTTGTGTACTGAAACTTTAAACAGCTTTGGGTAAAATCTAGCAAAATATACATACACATAAACATAAGGATGGCTCACCAAAAAATGTTGCGGTTTTTATATCGGGTTTATAAAGTTTATTACGTTTTAAGACTAAAAAATATGAAGCCTTACGAGAGCTGGGCTCATAAAGATTTTCGAAAAATATGTCATCGAACCTATCGATTATTTTCTTTAAGATTCCGAGATTTGTCATTACCTGTCGAGAGGCGACCACTATTAGAAAAAAACTTTTCTATAATTTTTGATGTTACTTGCCCGTCGGGGCAGAGTTGAACCCGGGACCTACCGAATGAAGCGCGTACATGCTACCCACTCGGTTATGGCGGCGCGAATGGAAAATGGCTTTGTAGATGTCGGCCATAAATTCTGGACGAAAGCCTCATTTTTTACCTGGCATTTTTATTTAAAGAGTAGAGTGCACCTAATGCCTTTCTAACTCGATGTTCCGTATTCAGTCTATAGTTTAACTCCCAAGAACTTCACTCTAGACGAAAGAGCACGGATATGCTAATTAAGGAAGGTATGTTAAAGTTATTTATTTTCTTGCTAGTGGTAAACAGAAGCAACTAAACCTTTGAGGGATTAATATTGAACCCACAACTGCGCGGCCATGAATTCAACTCCTTCAATGCTTTTTGCAGAATTATGCACCAAGTTCGGATACAACCCTGATTCCATAACAATGACATCGTCCTCTCTTTCTAAAAAACCAGCCAGTATAAGTTGCTTACTCTCAGTAGAGCGCCACCTCAAATATGCGTGCTAGACTGCAGACAACCCCGATCTATCAAGCTGATTGCGAATGTGAATCTCCTCTAGCCGTTCGTGGGTTTTTAATAACCTTGTCCGAACGAGGAGATTCGCTTGGCGAGAAAGAATTGATTGCCCATGCAATTTTCTCCCGCGTAACAATATCGTTAATAATATGCATGATGATGCAGATGGTGCATCTATAAAGTCTCACGATACAATGACTTGATTCGAATCGCAGCCAGGGAAATGTGTGAGCAGGAGTACCTCCAGGGTTCCCTATGAGCTATTGGAACCTGAGTTCGATAATAAAAAATCTGGATGGAGAAGAAATTAAATATTTGTAAAACAGCGCCACTGTTTGATGCACACAGAACGAAACTTTTCTTATGGTGCCCTAAGGTTGGTTACCAGATTTCATGTAGAGTAATAGGAAAATGAAGTCTGGACGATCAGATTTAATACCGAAAACATCTCCTGAAAATAAGCCACAGTTTCGTGAGGATCATCAAAATTAGGAAAAAGGAGAATTAGAAAGGAGATTATCGATAACAATAACCAATAACTAGCAACAAAATTTCTTGCAATCATGCCCACATCCCTAACCACGATGAGAAAAACCCAACACGTACGAATAAATCAGAGAAAACTTGAGTTCAACGTTTGCAGTGGGGCACAACGAACGAAATGCGGGTGTAGGACTAGAAAATAAAGAAATCTGTGAATTAATTTTCATAGATGCAAAAAAGTGAACAACAGAAGTGGTCATTTTATACCCGATGCTCATACAAAACCG
This sequence comes from Anomoia purmunda, assembly GCA_951828415.1. Classification (NCBI taxonomy): domain Eukaryota; kingdom Metazoa; phylum Arthropoda; class Insecta; order Diptera; family Tephritidae; genus Anomoia; species Anomoia purmunda. The sequence goes on from OX639993.1 coordinate 26,770,913, forward strand.
ACCGCGAAACTGGCCATTAGTTTGAGTTACTTTTCCCACTAATATAACCGATGGTTATAGGCCAGGCTTCCTGCTGGGTAGCTCTTACATCAACGCAATTTAAAATATGGTACAAAGAACTGATTAATGTAACCATCTTATGCTAAAACCTTTGTTGTCAATCAAATTTAAACAAAAAATCATTTGCTGCTCTCTCACATAAATATAAAAATAAAATATACGAGTACTTAAGTGGAAGCGACTTTTAGTACAAATCCAACAAATTCGCTTAAAGCAGCAAAAAATTTACTGAACCAGAAAAAAAAGTTAAAAACCACCTATTTTATCTTTAAAACAGCAAAAATTAAATAGCAGTGTCATGGTTACAAGCGACCTCAAATATTCTGACAGCAAAAACGAAAAAAAAACAGAAATGAGAAAGGCGCCAAAAGAAAACATAAACAACAAAAAACAAAACAAAACAAAAACAAAAACAATTTCATAGCATAATGTTCGTACTTCGTGATGCTTGGGTTTGCAAATTCTTTCGCTCAAGCTGAAAACAGGTGCTGCTTGAAATTTGCATAAACGCACTTGAAACGCGTGTGAATTAATGTTAAACAATGACAGTGTGGCATAAGCAAATATAATAGCGGCAAACAACAACAACAACAACAACAAAACAAGAAAGGGTCAGGTAGTTAAAAAACTAGCTACACAAAAACAAAATAAAATAGGAAGGGACTACACAAAAAAAAATACAAAAAACAATACAATTAAACGAAATAGTTCACAGTAAGTGACATAGCGTAGAATTTGCGTTGGACAGGACGACAAGAAATTTAAAATTCATAGCAATGTAGAAATAGATGTTAGGGTGCGTCGACATTTTCGTTTACTCTTTTCTTTAGGAAACAAATTAATTCAAGTCTTTCTCTGGAGGGAGAATTTTTTTTGTGTGTTTTAGAGTAAAAGCCAATTTTGAAAGAATAACACTGCGGAACAAAATTTTACGGTCGGAGACTTTTAAGTCAATTTAGGGTAATTTCGGGGCTCTGATTACCAAAATAATATCAGTTTTGTCGAATTGGTTCTAGTTTTTCAGATAAAGACTTTTAAATATTTCACGAAAAAACCTAATTTAAAATACCAATATGGATTTAAATTATATTTTTATTGCGCGCCTGTATAAAAATAATACAAAAATAAAAGAAATATATTATTTTCATTAATTGATTTAAAAAAAAAAAAATTACAAAAAACTTTTTCTGTAGGACCTCCTATGATGCAGTTGCTCAGGACAATCCCGTATTAAGTTGCAGCAGTAGTCTACCATCATGTGGGCGTCCCATCGACCTTGGTATCTTTCTTCCATTATTTTTATGTCCTAGTGGAACCGTTCACCTTGTTCATCACTATAATCGCCTAGGTTGTCCGGGAATTTGTCCAAATGCTCATTTTAGCTCCTAGTTTGCGAAAATTGAGAAGTATATCAGCAACTAGTTTTGTATAGTCTGGTGATTTATGATTTCCCAAAAAATTTTTCACTACATTAACAAAGCTTAGCCAGGCTTCAGATTCAATTTGTGACATATGGTTTAAGAATTCAGTGTCTTTTAGAAGGGTACGAATTTGAGGACCATCGAAGACTCCTGCTTTTAATTTTTCCATACTAAGGACTGGAAATTTTTTGCACACATATTCGAAACAGTCACCTGTCTTATCAAGGGCTTTGATGAACTGTTTCATTAGCCCAAGCCTGATGTGAAGTGGTGGAAGAATGATTTTTTCTCGGCTTATCAGTTGGTTATGAATCACATTTGCTTTTTCTACCTCCATATTTTCTCTCACCGGCTAGTCCTTTCTAATCCAATGTTCATTTCTTGCACGACTGTCCCATAAACATATAAAACAGGGGTATTTAGTTTACCCACTTTGTTGGCCCAATAAAAAATTCACCATCTTCAAGTCCACGCATATTGACCACTTATGTTGTGAATACAAAATCTTTGCTAAAACAATTTGTACATTTTCGTATTCTTCTTTTAGTTTGGTACTATGACCGATTGGAACCGAAGCAAGTTTATTTCCAGGAATGGCCATAGCACTCAAGAGTCCAGAAATATTGTAACAACAAATCTTATTGAGGAATAATTAAATTAATACAACTGGAACAGGGTCATATAATTTTTTTTCATTAATTTCTTAAGTTTCGTTTATCTCAAGAACTAGAGCCAATCCAAAAAAAGTAAAAACACAGTTCGTAAGCCTGCTACTAATGTTAATAAAAACTATTAACAAAATCATGACCGCAGGTATTTACTAAATTTTCGTTACGCCGTGTAATTTGTTTCTTTCTTCTTTCATTAAACTGAAAATTTTTAGTAATATTTTAATGCAGGCAATGTTATGCAAATGTCAAATTCTTTTTAAGAGTTACTGGTATTCTTTTGTTAATTGAATTCGACTTGAAAACAATTTGGGGTTTTGGAATTGTATAAGGGACAAAAAAAAAAAAAAATTATGGTAGAAATTGGCTACAATAAAACCATACTTATTTTCTTATCTCAAATTACTTAAAATAAAAAGAACCCCGAATTATACTTCGAGTATTTTGCATCTACAGTCTTGGCTAATCGAAACCAATCCTAAGCATAGATTTTGAAAAGACTTTCGATAAGATTGGCGCAGCAACATATAGTACTCCAAAAAAGCTGGAAGATTTGTACCAGAGTAGAGTTTTTAATATTGTAAAGTCATTTCTACTCTCTGCCAAAGGGGGCGTCTGCCCCGAGCGCCAAAGATAAAGGGCGCTAAATCGATACCCAACTAACTATACCCACTCTAAAAAAATCATTCAGTTGCAAGCGATATTGAACATGAAGTATGATAATTGAAACTGATTGAATACTCCAATATTAAATTATGTTTTCATGATAAATTACAAATTTTTTTACTCAAGAAGCATCTTCATCAGAAGAAATAGTGGGAGAGGAAAATACAGAGAAATTTACTGTTGGAGGTGTAAGTGAAGATCAAGCTGCACTCAACAATCCACGTGTTGAAGAAAATGTGATGCGACTTGTCTTTCATTAGCATATACTGTTGTATATTTCATCATTGGGGTTAGAAGCGTATAAAACTCTTGTAACGGCCTTGAGAATTTTTCTGACTCTTCCATTGTCTGCGGCTTCGTGCGAACGTTCATTTAGTAAACTCAAATAAAATCTTATCTACGCACAACCATTAGCCAAGACAGACTCTCAAGGAAAGCCAGAAAAGTGAATTTCTGATTACAGTCCTATACGTATCCAAAAATAATACGAATTTCTATGTGTAATTCAATTTTCACGAACTTAAGATTCTTGATAAAATATTTTATTGAGTATTGAAATAAATATTACTTCTCACATGTACTATTGTTTATAACTCCTTTGAAAATGTATTTTGTACCCTTGTATAATAGGAAAGGGGGGCGGCAAATTATCTTCTAGCACCAGGCGCGAAAAATTGTAGAACCGCCACTGCCCACACTTGACCAAGTCTAAAATATTTTTGAAAATATGAATGTTTACTAGTAGTATGGAGTGCTCAAGGTGCAAACTTCAAACTTTTGCCAAAAATATACTAGTTTTATTTAGATTATAAACTGTCTTATTTTAGGTGTTTTTCACATATTTCAATGATCGATAAGTTTTCTTAAAGCTTAACATATTTCCTCCCGGGTACTTTTTGTTTTGTTTCACTGCGTTTGACATTTACAAAATACCGTTATAAAGTCGTTGCAAATCGTTACAGAATTTTTAATAAAAGTATATAGGAAAAAGTATGTACAATCGAAATCGCTACAATTTTTTTTATATTACTTTTTATTCTTCTGTTTCTCCCCCAGGACGAGAAGTTGCTGTATATTGGAACGATTGACACTGAAGATGTTACAACGCCGAAACCGGTTTGTCTCTAAACCAAACTTGACGAGAGATGACGGAAAGTCTTTCCAATAGATATCACACTCGTTTGCAGTAATTTGGTGAAAAGCGTGGAATTTAGTTAGGAACCTTTATAATTTTAAATTGGGATAACGGTATGTACTCCTATTTAATTCTTCAGACACCAATATACAGCAAAAGAGTTTTGCGCTGTAATTCTACAAACTTCGACTCTGGCGTTCTCAGTACCTTCCTATTACGCACTCGCCCGGAGTGAGCGCACTCGTGCGAAGAGAGCGAAAAAGTTTCTACAAGTCAAGCACGTCAGTACTTAGGTAGGCATCAGAAAACCAAACACCTCAGCATTTTTGTAATATTTGTGTAATATCTCTTAAACACAACATCAATGATATAGTCTTGATATCTTATACATATTTGTTCTAGGGTTTTGATGGATCCGTTAAATATAATCAAAGGCTTCACTGCTCTAAGGGAACATCATCTGGAACTTTTAAACTCCGCGACATCCAGATACAACTGTGGTTTGAGGAAGAAAGCGAGCATGAGTACGGTGTGGATGTTGAAGGTGACCCGAATGTTCAGCCAGAAACTGAGCTTTCAAATGACAATAAAAGGATTTATATGGAAAAAAGAGCACTCATGAGCATCCAAAACCGCAGCCCACAACATAGTCAGATTACCTGGGCATCTAAAAGCTGTAATTTTGAAGGATATTTGGAGCTTTGGTTCAAACTATTTGAGATATTCAAAATCTCAAAAGCCGTCGATCACGGTCCAAACAGAGTACAAAAGTAGAGCTTATGGATCTAGATGTGACAGAAATTAGGACGTTCAGTGATCTTATGTACTACACTTCAGTTCTCAAATGCAATGGCGCAGACCCTCAAATAATTTGCGCCACCACTACTATATATGTTCCTTCATATTATATCAAATATGTGCTGATAATGATGATAAAATGAGATTGGATGCTCAATCTGGCAATGGAATTTTTATTCGATCACATGAAATTCCGGGTATAGAATGAAAGGTTGCCAAAGGAACTGGGAATGATGATCAACAGGGTCCTCGGTAGAGATCTACCCCACCGGCTATTTGACCAACTACACCAAATGGGAGAAGACTTTGCTCACTTTGCCCTTCACAAAATAGAAAAGGGTAACTAGATTTTGTTGCTGTGATTGCTCCAAAACAAATTGCCTCCATTGGTCTAAGCCACTTTGTGAATATTGCAAAAATAAGTTTTAAACATGATATGATATCTTTTTTTCTTGACTAGTTATTGTAAGTGTAATCTATGGTAAATGTACAGCTTGTGTTAAAAAACAAATAATATGGAATAAGTTTTCGGGATCTTTATATAAATATACATTTTTTTTAGCAAATATTGAACATGTCAATTCTTAAATATTGTTTAAAATGTATTGTCGTTTTAAATTACAAAAATATTATAATAAATGGCAACCTACCGAAAAACCAAATCAATATTTAGTTAATTTACAAAACGGAACTCCTCGGAGCCGTGGAAATGTTGTCTGATGTAAAACACGTCAGTGGAATTGTGAAAAGTAAGTCACACAGATCATTGAGGGTTAAAACAAAAACAATAACATTTACATAAAGTTGTATTATTTATATTCATGCTAAACTGAATATATTCCCTTAATTAATTTGATTTATTTTTTCCACACTTTTTTAAAACCCTTGCCGGACATCGCCGTACCCTTCTGCTCATATTCAAGTCATGAAGTGTTTGAGTACTGGTGTCTCTTTAATGGTGCAGAAAAGGAAAAAAGGAGAATACTTTAGGTGTTTGTAAGAGATATTGCCAATTGGAGGGCTTTTCGAGGAAGCAGCAAAGACAATAAACAAGAAGTTAACAGATTTCACAGATTTCTTGAAATAAATAACATAGTTACTCTTAATAGGGTTTTATATAACTCGGATCCTACTACAAAAAGATTTGAACTTGACGAACATTGTGAATATTTGAAGAAAATCAACATGTGAAAAGTTGTTTCAGTTTTTGTACTACAGCTCACTTTCTTTGTTTTAAATTAATTATAGCTGAAATTCAACCGTACCTACGCGCTTTAAAAAAAACATTTTTATTTCGTAAATATCACTTTTTTCTCAGTAAAAACCCGAAAAGTTTGTTTTAATTTCATAGTGAAATATCCCAGTATTTGCATCTTTCGAAACCACCATTATATGAGAGGTGGGCGTGGTTATTGTTCGATTTCAAAAAGTTGTATGGAATTTTAGAGTAGGGCTAAAAGCAATGAGCCTACTAAGTTTAGATGAAATCGGATGTGAAATACAATATCTTGATACCAAAAAAATTCAAAACTGAAAGAAGTGATGGCTTTTTACTATACGGTATATAATTTAGAGCGTGGTTGAAAAATATTTTTTTCAATGTGTCTTATCTTTGCGTTGGTGGCATCTCTCAAGCCACTGCTAATCGCCAATATCTTCAAAATAAACAACAAGCCTTGTTTAAAAAATAATCACTAAATAAGCATAACCCAACACAGACGTGCACGAAAACTCAGAAACTCAGCAGAGCAGCAGCAAAGAGCGCAAAGCAAAAGCAGTTCCTACTTTCCATAATTTAAAAATATTTCCATAATAGATTTTATGGCTTACCCTAGTGAACGATATGTTCAAGGGCCTGCGTGCCGAAATTAATTTGTAAACCACAGTGGCACAGCTGCGCTTGTACGGACATCATCTGACTTTAAGTAATGCGGTATGTGGGGGTGGTGGGGCGATGATGTACACAGTGATATGAAACTACATGGCACTCCTACCAACTAGTTGCATACAAATGTCCGAATTCGGAGTCTCTCACATTCGCGCCTCATAAAATCACTGTACCAAAAATAATGGCCAACTCTACTCTACCACAACACTGCATGTTTTTTGTATTTCTATTTTTTTTTTTTTTAACTATTTTTGCTACTCGCTTTTTGTCAACTCCGGCGGCCAAGCGACATCGGAGAGTGAGTGCCCATGTCCCAGCGCTAGTGACCTGCATTTAATGTCGTTAAAAGCAACCGGCAAGGCAAAAATACAACAGCAACAAAAGTAATGGTGATAGGAAAAACTTGAGCCACAGAGTAACCGCGACGAAAATGCAGAGATCCAAACCATAAGCCATAAACGCATACATACATACAAATACAAATACACACGTATGTAGATATCTACATATATGAAAATATTTCCAAAAGCGCGCACATGCCATAAAATGAAACATGCGGTATCTGTATATATAAATCTAGATGTGTATGTGCTTTAAAAGCGTATAGTATAAAAAGTGCCAAACACACACATACACACACTAACACACGCATACATTTAATTAACACAAAAGCGAGGCGAAACGAACTGAAAATTAATCTAAAACACGCCAAGCAAGCAGTCAGCTAGCGGGGCAGCGAGCCAGCCATCAACCAGCAGCAAGTACCCAGCAGTCAGACAAGCAACAAGCCAGTCCGAAAAAACAAAAAAAAACACAAAAAAACCAGAAAAAAGTTATGTGCAAAACTTCAGCAGATGAGCCGGCAGACTGACATACGGCGACTGGTATGACTGAATTGACTGCTTGGTTGGCGGAAACGCAGATGCTACACAACATCAGTAACAGCAACAGCAGCAGCCGCGCCTGTGAACTGGGTCAATGTCAACATTGGTAAAATCAAAGCGGCTAAAATATAGCCCACATGCATGCACGCGCTCTTACACACACACACACACACGCACTCCCAAATAAACACCTGTCCACAGCTGGTCCACAGCAAATGCGCGGAAACGCTCGATGTGTGAGTTGTAATGTTGTTGTGAATTTGAAGCCGCAGCTTTGAACGTTTGTATGTGTTTGTATGTGTGTGTGTGTGCATATGTGTTGGCCGGTAAATAACATCATTAAAAACGAGAAGTTGCGCCATCGCCCTGAATTAAAGTTACTGCTCCATACGCTGACGTCGCCATCGACCACTGATCTGTCGATGCCGTCGTGAGGTTGTTGTGTTTGTTGCCACTTTTTTTTCATTTTCGGCGCTCAATTGAGTTGGATGCTGCTTTTGCTGTCATTGTTGGCTCAAAAAATACAACAACAACAAGTGACCAACCACCACCAACAAAAACTGGTCTAAACTAAACCAATGCCAGAAGAAGCGGCAGCAGCCAAATGCAGGTCAATCAAACAGCTGATCGGCCGCTACAACCGCAAATGCCGTAATCAAACAGGCATGTGAACGAGCTGAGCAGCAGGCCAACAACAACTGGCCAACATTATCATTTGGCCATGGACAACAATGCGCTTTTGTCATGCAAACTGCAATTGCATTCCATTGCAAAAGCTCGCGCAGCACACCAGCATCAGCTACACATCGTCATTGCCACGAATCGGTGTTGCCGGAGTTTAGCTATTTTATAGCTAGATTTGGATTATTGTGTTTTCAGAAATTAGCCTGACTAAACTCTATCAAATTTGATACACACCTTACATTTTCACTCAGTACCTCAGCCTACCCATCATCCAAATAGATAAATCAAAACACGCAAAACCCAATGAACGGGGTTTAACCAAATTTAGATAATATCTTTCTGAAACCCGTGGCATGGACATAGGCTATATTTTAATCCGTTAGGTGGCATATAAGTCGAGATATTCAGAAACCCTGTTTTTGTAGTACAATATTGATAATTTTATAAGATTATGCTTCTGTTGCACTTCGAAATGCTTTTATGAAAAATAAATGCGCTAGATGGCGCTAGAGGCGAATTATACAAAATATGTGTGGTTATGGTCCAGTATTTATGATATTAAAAACGTATGGTGTAGTGTAATCAAAAATTTATGCACTAGGTGCCGCTACAGACGATTTATTCCGCAAATACTTATTTTTTATCCGATTTCGATGAAACTAGAAACGGACAATAAGGTAGCGACTTTTACGAAAAATGGATCCGTTAAATGGCGCTTGAATAGAAAATCCGTAATTTGTGTCCGATATGGATGGTAATGCTTAATAGAAGAAATCATGTACATAGCTTATTCGCTCAAGTTTGATACGAAAAATTGAATTAGGGAGAGAAATGTGGAAACTCTAAATTTTCGAAAATGGGCGTGATACTTTAAAACCATAATAATTTATTTTTGTATATGCTACGAATGTTGTAAATGTCAAAGTTTTTTTGTGTTATATTGTTACACTAAAGGAAAGCATAATTTCAAAAATATTTTTGAAAAGGTTTGCCATCCGTTTAAAAAAAAAAATGAATTAAAATGATAAGTCTAATCAAAAATGGGTCCCAAACGAAGGAGTCTTAAGAAAGCTTTATATTGAAGATACCTTTGGCGGAGATTGTCACTTACTTAAAGGAGTAAAATAAAATCAAATTATTTAGTAGAAAGAAATATTGCGGAAAAAGGCAAATTAAGTCAAGTAAATAACTTGAAACAAATTTTACTAGATAAATGCCAAACCAAAAGTTTTACAAAAACTTATTTCAAAAATGTCATTGGAGAGAGTTGCCACCTGTTTAAAATATTAATTAAAATCATAATAAGACAAATGAAATATTGAAATAAGATGCTCGAACAAAGGCGGTAAAAATATCATGGAAGAGAGTTGCCACCTGTTAAAAAAAAATAATTAAAATTATAGTAAGACAAATCAAACACTGAAATAAGATTCTCAAACGAAAGCGGTTTAAGAAGGCATTATTATGAAAATACTTTTGGTAAGTACTCAAAAAGGTTTTAAAAAAATATAAGTGGACTTCAGAAGTCTAAGACACGAAAATGTGTCTAAAGAGTGTAGCCACCTGTTCAAAAATATTGACTCAATTAAGTTTCTAAGCTTATTCCATTAATTTTATTTCAAAAATGGAAAGCATTAGTACAAAAATATTTTTAAAAAAGGTTGCCACCTTTTAAACAACATTGACTCAATTTAGTAGGTAAGGTCAATTATAATATGTATATCTAGAAAGAAATTTATCAGACAAATGATTTGATAGATTTTTAGGAAAATTTCGTTTTGAAAAATATTACCAAAATTAAAAAAATTTATTTTTAAGTTCAATATATTATAATAAAACTAAATTTTTATGAAATACAGTTATTGCTGCAAAATTTTGATATTATTTTCAAGTGAATTAATGCAATTATTTTAATCATGATGATGAAGATATTAAAATTGAAAATTGATTTAATAATTACACGTTCGTGTTTTGTTATATAATTTTTTTTTATATTAGGTTTATTTTAATTTACTTAATTTTTTGTTTGTTTTGTTAACCAGTTTGGTTTGTAAAATTTTTAATAGATATTTTTATAACGTTCGGCAAAATAAGTAAATTTCAAATTTGAATCCATTTAATTTTTTTCATAAAAATTTTTTTAATTTTTTAATTTAATAGTTTAATTTTCTAGTTTTTTTGTGGCAATAATCAGGCTATAGCTTTACAATTTTTCTGGCACCACTGCCACTTCCACAAATGCAATGCAACCAAACTGGTTTTCCAAATTTGTTGTTAGCTTTTGTTTTCATTGGATCGCTTTGTATTGTTATTGTTGTGGTTGTGCTGCAACTTCCTCACGCCAAACGCTTTAACAACGGAAATATCGTAATCGGGCATTTGTACTTATAGTATGTATGTTTGTTTGTATCGAGCGGCAATATGTATGTAGCGTGTTCATTTGGTTAGGCAGCTAAGCTGGTGCTTTTAAGTCGCTGATTTGCTTCTGCACTTAACTGCTTCATATCTCAAAGTGTATGGCGGTATGTGCGGCGGTATGTAGCAACTCATCCACCACGCAAGCTAACAATTTACTCGATTGCAATCATAAATACATTTTACGTGCATACACACAAACATGCATACCTACTCAGTTGCATACATATGTACACAATATCCGTATAGGGTCTTGAACAATCGACGTTGAAAATGCGAATTACTTAACAATTTTGGACTATATTTAGTTGTGAATATATATGGTAAATAGTATGTGTTGGGAAATGTTTGGACAACAAAAAGATGTATGTATAATAAAACTTCATAAATTCAAAAAAATTAAGTTTAGCTATGTTACCTAAAATGGCATTAACTAGTACGCTTAATGTTTCACAAGAAAGAGAAAAAGTGCATAAAAATTTGCTAACCCAAAATAAACGGCCTTATTTGAAGATAATGATGACGCCTACAAACCACATTGCGATCGAGCGTAACGCGAGCTACCGGTGGCTGAGAAAGTAAGAGAGGCGTATTAGACGCAGAGCGACGTATTAGACGCAGAGAGAAAGGAGACGCCAACGTGCGTGAGTACCTGGGATGCTAGGTGATAGAAAAAGTGCATGAATTTTACCTAACGATGCGACGACTTACGAAAGGTTTTTTAAGACCAGAGCAAATTCCAGTTGGAATAAAAAGGTTGACTGATATCCAAAGCCTGCAAAAATTATGGCACAAAAGTAGTTCTTTCAAGGAGAAGTTCGAAAAAAATATTGTTTTAGTTTTCCGTAAAACCAAAGATGACATGATACGAAATTCCCTCAATTTTGCTGAGAATATACAAACAAAATTGTACAATTTTACGATCAATCCTAAATTAAAAAAGGGATCAAAACTGAGTACCTTGTTTAATATTTTGCTTTTTTTCGAAGCAATTTAAGCTATTTGGTAAAATTTTATTATCTTAAAGTCATGTATATCAGGGGCGGATCCAGCAGATCCCCCCCCCCCTTTTCCCCCCAAGAGCTCGAAGTCTGATAGAATACTTGTACACCGAAAAAATATTGTATTTGAGATAAATCGAATTCAGAATTTGCTTTGGAATCATTCGGGAATAAGCCATATAAAAATGTCACTAAAATGCAAATTGTAATTTTAGTTTCATTTTTAGTGCCATTTAGTACCAAAATTGTTTTGTAAGAAACATGTTTCTGGGAAGTAGGAAAAAAGGGTATTGTGGATTTGTTCTGCTTTCGATTAAACTTCACACCGACCATCATTCCGAATAACACTTACTCCAGATTTGAGATATAAAATTATTTATTTATTATTTATATTTTTATTTTGTATGCCAATAATTTATTAAGTTAAATACATTTTAGGTTTTGTGCTAACTTATTTTGGTCGTCTTTATTTTGATCGGAGAACTTTTCCTTTGATTTTGTTTTATTTATGTTTATGTACATATATTTATTATTTATATATAATTATATGTTATAAGGGGAAACCGAGCCGGCTAATCAAACTTCGATAACGCGACTACAGCGATTGTGTGGAAAGTGCAAATTACCCAAAAATAATTGCAAAAATCCTTAGTGCTCTTTTTATCCTAGTGACACCACTGGAAAATATTATAAAAAAATCACTTGAAAACCAAAGAACAATAATTGTGTATAACAAGGGGCATGTACGAAATCATTGAGGAAATTAAAAAAAAAAAAAATATAGGAAGAGTCGCATCAGCTTTCACTACAATAATTTCAGTTTTAGACAACACACGGAACAATTAATTGTGTGAAGGAGAAAAAGTTGAAAAAATTACGCATTTTCCATATTCAAATGATTTATCACCTAATGACTTCTTCTCTTTCCGTTTATTAAGACCTAATGCGCAGTAAACGTTTTCCTTCATCTTAAGATGCCGTTGAGCCATTAATAAACCATGTTTCTTAGATACTAACTTCAGAGTGGAATAAATGCTTCAACAACTATTTTCTTCGAATACAAAAGTATATGGATCTTAGAGCAGAATATTTTGTCAACTAATAGAACGTTGTGTTTGAAACAAAAATTTATTAAACGCATGAAAATTCAAAGAACCGCCAAGCAACCAAACTTCGGGTAACGCCAATAACAACTTTCGCAAATTGGTCACATCTGACAAGGCTATTATCTGTTCTGTTCAGTTTCATATTAAAATACTAATAACATAAAATCATCTTATTAGTAAATTCAATTTTCAGCTTGAAATAGGCGTTATTTCATTATTTCATTTCAATTTAATGTTCTACACCTCCAAATGAATCACCCGTTGTTTGAGTTAAATTCAAATATATAAATAAAAACCATTTTTAAAAGCTTATAGTTTTTTTCTGTACTGCAAAGGATATTGACTTTATGCCACATATCTTTGACAAATCTTATTTCACCGTTATATAATTTTAATTTATTCGATAGCCTTAAAATCGATATGTGTTTTCCGGCCTTGTGGGTAGATTTCTACCCATTACAAATTTTCATAAATTTTCTTCGAAAAAATGTAAAAGCAATCATTCACTTGTATTTTTTGTATTACAAAACCAAATTTTGTATTTTGTTTATGCAATTGGTGCACACTGTAAGTGTGTGGAGACTTTTGCAGGCTGGCTTTTTTTTACAAAAACAACATATAAGCTCTGTTTTTTTGTCCTTTATTTATGCTCTCCGTTAGTAACCTTCGCATCACTATTGATATTTCCAACTGTCAATTTCATTTAGGAAGAGAATCAATTGATAATGAACCGCGCTCAGGACCATCTGAGAGCTAATTGTGAAACTTTTAAAACTCAATATAATATGCTTTATACATTTGCCGAAAAATTAGGCCGTATTTAGGGTTGTGAAAAGGAAACAAATTCAATTTCCGAAAACGCCATTTATTTCACAAATTTTTAGCAGCTAGTACAAAAGTTTTAAAATAAAGTCAAAAATCGAAAGGAAATCTGCACCTAAATATCTAATTTTAAAGGATCGATCCCGAAAATATCAATACCAAATTAAAAATGAAATTCGGTCACAAATTTATGTAAAACGTAATCTGTTTGTAAGTTATAAAATGTTCGCACAAGTACCAATTAGATCGCTAACCTGATATGCCGACACCTGGCATGACGACTACAGTTTTGAAAAACTGCTACTCCTTACAGTCGATCGTTTTATATTACCAATATGATACTGAGGACTTAAGCAAAGTTAAAAACAGGAGACAAATAACACCCAAAATTGGAAAGGGATTAGCTTACAGCCCCACCTTGATGAAGGCCTTGTATTCCTTAGTACTTTTTCATTTATATTTTTGTATATGTACTTCTCAAAATTTTCTAGATACTTAGAGCATCAAAAAAAAAAAGTTTAAACAAACAATTTCGCTTACATTTTTTTCGCGGTTAGAGCTGGTATTGACTTGATAATATGTTTCTTCGCAAATTCGATACGATACTGGAGTTAAAGAACTCAAATCCAAAAACTATCGGTTTAAAAGTATCAAGTAAAAAGATCGTTATCGAAGGGCAGAAGTATCGATGTGGTATCGTTTCGTTTCGAAATTAATTGTCCTAGTTCTCCCTGCTAGCTGGCCTCAAAGTTGAAAGTTGAAAACTGAAACAATGCTTATGGGTACGATCTTTTGCGATCCCGAAGAAATTTTACTGATCTGTGCTATTCGAAACGAAATTGGAGTTTCCCAGAACCTTTCAGTGCCCAAACTTGGTGAACATTAAGTGGCTCTAAGTTTTATAGCGACACAGTCTGCGGCAACTGATTTCAAGTAAGCGATCCAGTTTTTTAACTACCGTGATTCTTTCGAAAGAACTTGAACAAAACCTCCCTGAAGATTGACGATTGCCTAAACCTCGGTGATAATTATTACGAGACAACTTTTATAATTCCGGTTCGAGTTTTCGTCATACCTTGTCAAGTTTGATTTGCAGACAACCGAGTTACGACGTTGTGCCATCTTCAGTGTCAGATTTTGTTCTCGAGAATGATCTTTTCAATTCTCACGAAAATTTAGATGCCTTATAATTTGTATTTTGGGTATTTGCATTTTACATATTTACGAGATTCACCAGGGCTTGAATATCATATAAGGTCAAGTAAAAAGAAATCCATTATTTTTGCATTAAATTGAAGGGTTTATTTAGCATAGTTAGAATGATCTGATTTAGGTCAAGTCTAAACCATTTTGATCAATAAGATATTGTCATTTTGCTGTTAATTTCATAATGCCACTCTCATAGAAACGCTCATCTCTATTGGCAAAACTGAGACAGTCGATGCTCACAAGCTTCTCATGAGTCGAGTTTTTCACCAGCAAATTCATGCGCCATAGGTAGCAATCACTTGGTGCCAGATTCGGACTAATAGGTGGTTGTTTAAGAAATTCCCAACCAACTTCTGGCGAGGCACTATCTATGTGCATGTCCTGGCGTTGTCTTGTTGGAGCACAATACCTCTACTATTGGTCAGAGCTGGCCGCTTCCGGACGATTTTTGATATTACAGGTCTAAATTAAGAGTTGACCTTAGAGAAGAAGCTCACAGTAGATGATTCCCTATCAATCCCACCAAACACATAGCAAAACCTTCCTGACCATCAATCCTGGCTTGTCCACCGTTTACGTTGGCTCACCGCGATTCGACCACGACCGTTTTCGCTTGACGTTCTCCCAAATGGTGACGCTCTTTTCATCCCCAGTAACCATCCGCTTCGGAAATCGATCGTTTCTTTTTTTGCGATTTAGCAGCGATTCGCAGATGGAAATTTGGTTCATGTGGTTTTTTTGCGTTAACTCGCTTGACACCCATACGTAGCGCTTCGTTTTTTATCCAGCCTTATATAAATGGTTCTAAATGCTTTTTTGTGCGATGTTTAGCCCCGGAGCAATCAAAGCAGTGCTTCCTGATGATCGCTCTCGACGATTTCCATTATTTTAACGAAATTTTCGGCAATTGGACTTCCAGAGCGTGGTGCATCTTTGATGTCAAAATTACTGGAATAGGGTCAAACCAAAATTGCGCGTGATTGGCTATTACAGTATCAGAACCATAAACACTACTCACATTTTCACTTGCCTGGCTTGCGGTTTCGCCTTTATCGAAGAAAAACTGTAAAATATGGCGTATTTTTTTTTTTTTTTGCTGGTGCCCATTTTTGACGCGTGGTCAACCAAGCAATCACAAAACTGTCTGAGAAGTTTTTTTAGTACGGAATCGTTATCTTTCTAAGCCCCGATCGCACTTGGATAACGCGAGATATATACCACTAAAGACGTCTATTGGAAAAATAACGGATTTCCTTTTACTTGACCATATATTAAGGTCGTTTTGAAAGTTTACAATTGACCTTTAAATGCTTAGCGTTAACAAGCAACAACAATTTTCCAAAATAAAGCACAAAAAAAAACAAGAAACCCGCTTCAGCATCACTTTCGACACCCTGTAGAGGCAAACGCTGCATGCGTGCAACGATACTGCGGTTATGCTGCCATTCATACTCAACCCACCACAAGAACAACAATAACAAAAACAACTACAACATGGAAAACAACAAGTGTAAAATCTACAACCGCGTGCTTGTGGTCCGCTAGCCTCAACATGCAAATGCAATCATCACTACCCGACAAATGGATGGGAGGCAAGTTGTTGTTGTTGTTCGTAAGTGAGATAAAAGCTTTGATGAAACTTGACGTGCTGCAATAGCAAAACGTAGGAAGTGAAATTCAGTAGAGCAGCTGTAGCAGCAGCAGAGAAGCAGCTTAGCGTGCACACTGACGCAACAAGACGGCATGTCAAGTCGTCAGAAAACTTGACCATGAAATACCCGTAAATACCTGCTTGCAACAATTTGCAATTGCGGTAACTGATGAATGGCGAATAGCACTATGCTTGGCGATGGAGGTGGGGCTGTTTTACACGCTAGCACATTGCACTTGTAAAATCAAGTGAGTTATTAAGTCTAAGTTTTTAAGTAGACACATGGATGTATGTGTGTGTGTGTGTGTGTATTGTATGTAAATTTGATAATCAACAAAAATGCCTCAAAAACAACTAGTTGTCTGAGTGAGTACTACTTAAGTAACAAACGGAATGAATGAGTGAGCGAAAGCCGATAAAATTGTTTGCGTGAATGAATGCTGACATGAGTGATTTGACTGAATGACCGAATGACTGATCACAAATGTCAAGTCCGTTGACATGTGCATGTGGTTGTGGTTGTTTTTGTGTTGGTGTGTGCCAGTAAACTCTTTACACTGCGATCGAGTAGTTCCAAACTAATCTACAACTAGTTTGCTAAACCAGTGGAAAAACTGGGCAGGCTCGGCGTCAGCAGCAGCATCATACCATCCATTGAACCAGTTCAAATTTTTATGTACGCGAAGCAAAAGCGAGATATGTTAACATCTCTGTCTCCAAAATCCAATGAAACATCGTCAAAAGTGGCCCTGGAATGCAGAAGGGCTCTGATGGTTGTATGGGTCTCTGGTCACTGATACATTCCCGCCAACCGCATGGCGAACGAGCTCAGTGGTCAATTCTGGCCAAGGCCTGGGCATTCCTACCAACACAGGTTAAAGCAAGGACCGAAAACAACCGTTATGTTGTAATTTTCAAACACACTCTCATTCATAATATCACCACTGACTGTTTGCCAAAAAGGGACACTCGCGACTCGCTACGTTAGCTATGATTGGTCTTATACATAATCAGCCTTATTCTGAGTTCCGCCCAAACAAAATTCGCCCATCATTTTAGCATTCGTTCGTAGTGAATATGCTCATTATTAGTTCCGCCCGAAATAAGTTTCTCTTCGAAACAGCTACTGAAATTCGAACATTGAAATTACAACTCTGTGTTTTGTTTGTAAAGTTTAAAATTGAAAAAGCCAAAACAGTAAATTAACCATTTCGGTACAGAGCCAGCAATTTTTATAAAATGTGTTGAACCTGCAATTAGTTTTGGTTTTAAATTGAATGGTCTTTGTGACAAAATCCACAAAACATTTGTATTTAAATCAAAGAATTGAGGCATCTCATTTGTTACAGGCCTAAACGTCATACCTGAAAATTTTCAGTACTAAAGGTTTTTTGACGCAGCACTGACCCAGTAAGAAGAACATGAATGAGCAGTACAGCTATATGCTTGTATATTCGGCAATATCGGCGCGTTAGGGTGAAATACAATATCACACTTACACTTTTGTTGACATCATGTTTTGCATAATGACCCTGAGAAATTGATATCAACTCTGCTTTAAGTGCTGACAAAATTTTGTCAGATGTACTGGCAATTGAGTGGCACTGTTCTTACAGGGAGTTTTATTTTTTCGAACAAAAAATAACCGATATTTTGGATTTAAAATTTCACACATCACATTTGGTCGTTATTTTCTGATTTTAGTTGTTTTGAACACAAAAAATAAATCGTATTCTTGGTGTTGTTATTAATTTTTGTCATCTCCAACAAGTATTTTTGCGTTAACTGTGATAGATAACTTTTAAATTCGCGATTAATGATTTTATTTTTAATCGAAAAACTGGAAATGTAAAATTAACGATTGAATGTGATCGAAAATAACGCAATCCAATCATAACGGTTCAATGACAATTTTTTAATAAAACGGTCTCTGGTTTAAGCACTAAACTCAGTGAGTAGGTAGATAACAGGTGTCCGGTTAAACTGCCAGAGAAGTTTGGCCAAAGGTTGACGTAAATCGATCGATAAAGCTCTTGTTCGCCTTGGACGCTCCTCTCCCAAACTAATAGTCGAAGTAATAACTGGGCACTACCTTGTGGGTACATGTGGATAGAAGTTGGGATACTCATCCAATGATTTTTGTCGCAGCTGCAGAGAGGAAGAGGAAGTGGAGAGTATTGAACTGGCTGGGACGCGCAACCAATTCTTCAACAAGTACTTTTTGGACTGTTTGGTCGCATGAGGCAAGCATGAGACGAATTGTTCCGTTTTTGGCATTAAGATGCAGTCACTTTCGAACTGATGTGACTACCGCAAAAGGTACCAGTTCCCAAACTAGCATGTCTATTTATTAGTTTCGCTTTTCACTGCATGGTTACTGCTAACTTCTCAATTTTCCATTTGAGTAATCAGTTTTTCGATTCCGTCACTCATATTCGCATTTGGCATGCATTTTCGATTAGATTTATCTCAAAACTCATTTGATGAGACAATAAACTCTGTTGCATTCAACATAATTTGATGATAGCTTTAACTTATAAAGTGATTGCAAATTTTGCTTTGTTATTTTTATTGTTGGCCTATAATTATTTAGTATTAAATAGGATATTGACGCAAACAAATTGACGACAACATTGTGCACACAAAAAAATTAACTTTAATAATAAGTATTATTTGTTCAGAAGCAATGCAAGCTAGAGAAAAATATTGCTAGTAATATTTTAGGGTATTATTTACAGTTGTTTAATCACTAAATGTTCGAATGCTAAGGAAGCAAGCAACGGCGTCACTTTCCCAAAATTGCACTGTCTTGGTTTGCGCAGCTGCTGCCGCCATGAATTTGGTATCATAACCTGTCTAGTTTCATTCAAAAGAGACATATCGGACACTTAGTATGACACTTTGTTAAAAGTTAAAAAAGAAATCCACCAGGGCCACCCTCCGACAGTAAAACTTCTCTATAGGGAATGGCAATTCATTTACATTTGAGTTGATTGTATCTTATGAGGACGTGTATTTGCTCAGAAATTATTAGAGCAATCGGTTATCTTGACGGTTCAGCAGCACTTTTATCATCGTTGATTGAAAAAATCAGAAAAATGATTTTTTACAAATATAGCCTCGCAAAGTCTTCGAGTCTTATGGAATGATGAATTGAGAAATATGAAACGTTTTATATATAGTACAATGTGGTACTCTATTTCGAGTGCGTAACCGTTGCGTGGCGCGCTCCGAAAACTCTCTCCAACTTACGATGCAAGAGAGAAAAGTGGGAGAGCATTTGACTAAGCATCGACGTTGCGTGGTATACTCTCGCAGTTCACCACCTTTATTTGATCATGAAGGGGGAACAAGAAGGAGAAAGAGAGAGAGAGGAGCACATCCGTTGCACCCCATTCGTTATAATTTCCGTGACGATTTTATTTTGTACTGGTCCCGCTACAGAAGTTTTATTTCAAAAAACTAAATATCTGTGTAATGTTTTTCCGGTCAAATACTGAGTACTTTAAAATGAGTTTTAAATGTTTTTCTTTCTGTGTAAAACAATTTTTTTTGTAGCTGTAACTTAGTGTTCCACTGCCTTCGGTGGGTGGCGCTAATTTCGCACTATCTGATTGGGTAAAATATCTGGGTTTAACGAACTGATTACCTTGCACAGTTGTAGGGAGGCATCGGCAAACGCTGATGTCTCTCGCATAGATCTAAAGGGTTATTTCACTCTAGAAAGAAATGTGCTGGATAATTTGAAACTTTATCGAACGGTTGGCGTCACTGCATTGTCTTCTAGACGGAGGTAGCGGCCGTTAAGGAACTTACCGATTGGCTGCTAACTCCCCACTAAGGGAAGTAAATATCCACTTTGGTAGCCAAGTAGTAATTAGAACTCTTGGATCAATATCGGAGCAATCGATGATAGTTATAGATTGCTCTACTTCTATTTCGAGAGCTTCGGAATATATATTCGTCAAAATAACCCAGTATACCTCCCCGGTATACCTCAATATACGCTGTCATTCTTACCGCGGCAGCTGCTGAGAGAATGCGGAATTGGACTCATTTCAACAGTTACTTTTCGATTTCTCTGCTTTCGCGAGGCTAAAACTTAAGTTTCTGAAATTAGGTGTGAAAATAGCAGGAGTTAAGGATAAGCTAGCTTTATAGCTTCATTGTAAGCTCTTGGCGCTCTTCACATTCGAAATAGGAAGTTGCGTTTCTTAAATGGTACTGAATGCAAAGACCATAGATTACAAAGAAGTTGCATCACACCCACCGCTTCTCTAACAGAAAGTCTTGTCCGTTTTCACCATACCAGCACTAATTTTTCTTTTGCTTATTGCTATTGGAATCTAATTAGATCCAATTGGTTTCTGGTGTGGTGAAATCGAACTAGGTTTCTAGTCACGGGAAAGGAAAAGCCATGCATGTAATCTATGGTCTTTGTTGAATATACTGTGGTAACCCAATGAACCCCAAAAGTTCTCTGTGACTTCCTAGGAGCAATAACGTTACTTGAGGTTATATTTAAAAACTTTTTATTTTATTGTAGTTTATTTTATATGAGTTAAAAAATTGTATTTCGAGTTCAATATTTTTACTCAAACATGCCGTAATAAATTAAAGTGATTCATGGAAGGTGCATAGCGTTCCGGCAGAGCGGAAGACAACAATTAACTTTCTTATTTCCAATTATTTTCGATCACTTATTATAAAAATAGCTCACACTATAAAGAAACGCATATGAAAAAAATTAAATAATAAGGTGTACAAAATTAAAATAAAAACTTTCATAGGTTTCTAGGTTATATAAAATCATATTTCATATGAGTCGCTAATTGACCTGTCGGGAAATTAAAGTATACAATGAGTTTTTCTGCTAAATGCAATTCATTAAAATACCACCACATTACAATTTGTTTGAAGAAATTTTCAAATTAATGCAACGCCTAGAAAAGAAAAACGATATGAGAATAATATAAAAGCAATTGTTCGTTACCTCCGTGCCACATTCGACTTTCGCCAAATAATTGAGGACAAACAGATAGTTATATGCGATTAAATGATCACTTATAAAAATTATGAGAAACTTGAGATAAAATGCACTACAATGTGAGTGCTAAATACAGTTATTATAGCAAATTATTTCTTATTAAAAATTGTAGTCGCATGTGTTAAAATTTTATTACTGAGAATTTCTAACTTATCCCAAGTAATAATTTGCTAATAGCTAAATGCCTTCGTTCAAATTCTCCTTGTATTTATGTACGTACGTATTAACCAAGAACAAATTTTAATCTTAAAAATTAATACATTTTTAATTATCGCTATTAGTAACTTAATGACTACTTCATTACGCAACGTACTAGCTACAATGTGAATAGATTAATTGCTCCTCTGCCGACAAGTTATATGTATTTCATTGCCAGTTTAGCGAGTTGAGTAAAATCAAGTATAAGTATAGATATAAGTAAATGTTTGATGATGGTGGACTTGAGCTATTAAATGAGTCATTTAGTTACCGTAAATAAATGTTCTTTCATTCCACACAATTTGTTACTACCCAATAAACATTTGGGTTTTGAGCTCACATTAGAACTCAAATCGCCAACGTTGCTTCTCAACTTCGGAATCATAGCGTTCCCAATAAAAAATTGCGTTTTTTTCTCATGTTGTTCTCTGATGGGTCTCAAATGTATAACTGGAATAATGAAAATAAAATAAAATATGTACAAAACGCTTTAATTACTCTTCGTTGCCGATGCCCTCAAAGAAAAGTGTATGAATTGCGTCCGAGGTTGTTTTTTTTACAAACCGTAGATTACAAAGAAGTTGCAGGACGTTTCGTTACCTATGGCAAGAACTCTCCTCCGATTTCACCACACCAGGAACTAATTGAATCTAAACAGAGTCTAATATGATGGCCTCTGTCAATTAATAAAAAACTTCTATAGTGAGATATCTTTTTACTATGGTGAGAGAATTTTACACTTTTTACTATGCCAATTCGTAACTTTTTACTACCGGAAATTTTTGACAGTGCCTTTGATGCATCAAATTATGTATCAAATATTTGATTTTGCTGATTTTAATACTTCTGTAACTGAAATTCATGCATTTAGTTTACATTACACGAATATTTGAACAAAAAACGCGCCAATACTGTGACCTTCTTGGATATACTTGCTGTCAAATTTTCACTAGCCCTGACAGCACGGGAATTTTTTTTCACCTCATAGTTGTCAAAAATTTACTTTCACGAGTACTTTTCTATCATTTGGTCTAGTCCCTCAATCTGCAAAAGTCAAATTAGTTCTGGTGTGGTGAAATCTTCATCTCAACTTGCTATCGAATGTATAATATCAACAGGGGAAATATCTACTTGATATCAACATGAGAACTTTAAATTTCTCAAAAGTTGAAGAAAAATATTTTCGTTGTTTGTTGGGTAAACATACATACACACATCCACACATACACATCGTCATTATCTATAAAGCTTCTCGAATGCTTAGAACGTCGACTGACTCCAGCTGATACCTGCTTTACAACTATAGTGGCTAATTATTGTTAACAACCATGAATTCTCATATTACTTACTGAAGTTTCATTTATGATGTAGCTTAAATGTTGAATAAGTAGAGTCGGCGGGGTCGGCAGCAATGCGCGTGGTGTGCTACGCGAGTTGCTTTTTTTTTAATTGTTGCAACGCTCAAGTTCAGGGTGAATGGGGGATTTTGCGCTTAAAAGTGATTAGCTGAAGTGCATTGAAAATTGAGAGTCAAGGATCGTTTGCAAAATTATAAAAACGAATGGCTTATTGTGTCAATAAAAAACTTATTTATGTAAATATGTATTTGACTATAAAAATCAGATATTAATTTTTTTACGACATAATAAAAAATATAATGAAGATTCTAGCACTTATGTGGGTATAATATTAATCAAAAATATTAATAATAAAAGTGTTAACTTGCGTATAAATAAATCCAGCTCACAATTTACACAGTTTTTAACCCTCTAGTAGATACGGCCGGTGAGAGATAGGATAACGGAGAATCCAGAATTGTTTCAGGGTGGACGTGATTGGTGGTTTCTGCGATTTTTTTCATTTAATTAAAAAAAACCTTGTAGACGAATTTCTCGGAAACGGCGCGAGCTTTTTTCTATAATTTTGTATGTGTGAGGGGAAGGTTTATATTTTAGAAGGAGATGCCACCTGCAACCCTCTCAAAAATATTGGTATTCTCCTTTGTCCGCACCGAGGCGAACAGTTTGACAAGGGGTTTTTGTTCAAAATGTACCTCTAAATTTTCTTCTAGGGAAACAAATGGTTTGATTAAATTTAATTTGACTTTTTATGCAGATGGCAACCCTCTTCAAAATGCACCTATAATTTATCTTCTAGCAAACCGAATCGTTTGACACCGTATTTTATTATTTCATATGACTTGTGTATAACTTCAATAAATTCGACTTTTTAAATAGGTGGCAGCCCTCTTCAAAATCGAATTAGCCATAAGTCTGCTCCTCCGCGAAACGAACTGTTTGACCCACATATTTTAATATTTCATATAACTTGTGTATGACTTAGTGAGTTTCGAGTTTTCAAACAGGTGGCAACCCTTATAAAAGTTAGCTATGAATCTTGTTCCCGATATGAACCACTTGTCACTCATATCTTTATATTTTACATGACTTGTGTATTTAAATTTTTTTGATTTTTTCAACAGGTGGCAACCCTCTTCAAAATATACCTATATACTTTATCTAAGCACACCAAACTGTTAGGCGCGCATATTTTGATATTTCAGATAACTTAAGTATAATTTAATTAAACTCTATTTTTAAGCAGATGGCAACCCTCTTCAAAATATAGTACCTTCTCCTGAGCGAAACGAATTTTTTAGTACGTATATTTTAATATTTCATATATTTAGCTGGTGTATAATTTAGTTAATTCCAAATTTTGAAACAGATGGCAACCCTCTTAAAAGTTAGGCTTGACACTCATATTTTAATATTTCATATAACTTGTGTATATATTTTGATTTTTTGAAACAGGTGGCAACTCTCTGCCAAGCCTACGATATACTTTATGAGAATAGCATAGCTACCAAACATATGTACCAACAAAATTTCATAAAAATAGAAATTTCCACAATTACTATTATCAGCTACTAATTTTCATACACAACTACACACACATTTATAAATTGAAAGTACTTTAAACGCCCACAACGCCAATACGTTGCAAACATCTTTTGCCATTCAGGATATGAACGCTTTAGAACTAATAATAATTTAACAGCTAACTTTACCCTATGCGCTAAGCCAACGCGAAAAATGTCCCTTTGCGATTTCATCAAAAACACAGGCTTCGGCTTTAACGATACCATAAATTTCTTTTTCCTAACCACAATCGAAATTTATCAAAAGATTCAAATTATTTATAGCGTAAGAACCTTCGTTCCATAAACCAAATTTTTCTGCAAGTTTTTTAATGAAATAAATAAACTTAAGTAAAAATTATTTGACATTTGCCAAACTTTCGAAAAGTAAACCAATTTACCACAAAACAAACTATCACAGCGTTAAATGTATTTTCGAGAAATTCCCTAGTCATTGCATATTCAACTCTTTATTTAAGAAAACAAACTTTTGCCAATCTTAATAACGGTGCTATATGCACAGGTAGAAAATAAAATAAAACAAGAACACAAAAAAAAAAACAAAAAAACAAAAAAACATGCAATAACAAAAGCAAATGCCTTGCCTTGAGAACTACATAAAACTATTCAGCATCAAACAGAAGTTTTCCCTCGGTGGTAGTTGGTTGATGGTTTGGTCGATTGAAATAATGAAATAAAATACGAAACGAAAGTATCAAACTTTTCGGTGCGAAAACTTATAAGAAAAAGGGGCAGTTGGCGCCGCTGTAAAGTGGGTAAGGAAATTCGAATAGGCAAAGAGAAACAGAAGAGTGTCCGAATGGTCTACTTTTAAAAACAAAAAAAAAAGGCGCACATCCTATGCTCTGAAAACTACCCGAAATGGCAAAGAATTAAATTTAATTAAAGAAAATGCTACAAGCTGCCGGAAATCGAACATAGTAATGATAAACTTTAAACGCTTTAACCACAAATTGAATGTTAACCGCATACTCGTATTCGCAAAATTCATCCACACATTCATTTGTACTGAAAAAAAATAGCAGCAGAAGTTTTGCGGTTTATGCAGATTATTTGCAAAAGAGTTCGTACACATTTTGCAAATACTGCGGTAATTTTTCTGATATTCGTGTTTGTTATTCGAGCAATATCCAAAAGAAAACAAAACAAGTAATGCTGAATTGAAGAGACGACTGTCGGTTTAATTAAGTTGCGTATGAACAATTAATTATAATTTCATCGATATCAAAGATGCTTTACCCTTTACTAAAGTAATTTTTTTTATGTATAATTCGAAGCCTCATGAAGATTTATTTCGTTATTTTTATCACAACGTAATTGATATAGAAAGAAAACTTATGTTAACTAAAAGTAAACGACATATTTCAGAATAGAACTTTAAGCTTGCTGCAAAAATATATATGTATGTATATTGTTTTTATTGATTCTATTTTAAATTTTCTTAATTTCCTTTTGATCCTTTACAGGGGTCTGTCGGTAACTCGTACGCCAAGGACCACTAACATTTTTCGAGTTATAGTGAAATTCAAACTAACATAAATGACCACAACAAGATTAAAAAGTGATTGCATGTATTTTTATTTACAAAAAAAAAAGCAAAGGTGATGACGAAAAACACACCAAATTATAAGATTACTACTAGAAAAACGCGGCAGACCTGATCCTGCCCCTATTTACCTTTTAATTGCCCTTTGCGAACAGTTTGATAGTCATATTTTAATGTTTACATCCTTATGTATAAATTAATTTAATTCGCCACAGGTGGCAATCTCCATAAAAGTTAGCTATGAACTTTCTTTCCGAGACGAACTAATTGACCACCATATTTTAAAATTATGTACATATAACTTTTGTATAATTTAATTCAATTAGATTTTTCAAACGGGTGGCAAACCTTAGCGAATTGAACCGTTTTTCACCCATATTCTCATATTTCGTATAATTTGTGTACAATTTAATTTAGTACGACTTTTCCAACAGGTGGCAACCTTCATAAAGTTAGCCCAGCGGAAACGAATCGTTTGGCACCCATATTTTAATATTACATAAAACTTGTGTAAAATTTCGATTTTTCAAACACGTGGCAATCCTCTCCCAAGCATAAAATATACGTCCTATTCTTACATCTACCAAATAGACATAACAAATTTCATAAACACCATGGACACGCGATGGGATTTTTGTATATAAGACTAGAAAAACTTTGTACTGCGTGCCTATATTTCATCATCAAAAAACAGGTGGCAACTTCATAAAGTTGGTTAAGAGCCTTCTTGCCGAAATTAATCGTGCGATACTCATATTTTAATATTTTATATATTTATGTATAATTTAATAAAACTCGACTTTTCAAACAGATGGCAACACTCTGCAAAATATAGGTATGCACCTTCTTCTCACCGAGACCGGCCGTGCAATACCCATATTTTAACATTTCATGCAACTCGTGTATAGGTTAATTAAATTCGACTTTGCAAACAGATGGCAACCCTCTGCCAAGTATAAAATATACTGTATGACTTATTGTTATTTAAGTTTTAAAAAGATTTTTATATTAAGACATATATTATAAAAGTTTTTTCATAATAATTTTGAGTGAGAAGCATTTTTTTGAGTCTTGACATCCGTAACTATTTCGGTGTCAGTTCGAGACTAGTTCACGCCAAATTTCGGGAGTGGTTTCAAAATTATTCCGAACGCCGAAATGATTCTGAACTTTTCCTAAATTGTTCCGAAATGGTCCCGAAATAGTCCTTTCTCGTTATTTAGAAAATTGAACGCGCTACGGCAAAAAATTCATTATATTAATTTTCTTTCATATTTTCGCCTTCTCGAGTAGTCGATACTCCATTTTGCTACATTTTAATATATTTTAATCCATTTCATTGTACTATTATTTATTTAAAATTGATTTTATATACATTTTCGCTTTAATAAATTTAAGTTCATTTCTTGAACTTTTTATTTTATTCTATTTATTTGGTTTAAATTTATTTCGCTCTATTTGTTATTGTATGCATTTAGTTTACTTTTTTTGTCTCATTATATTATATTTTATTTAATTTTTTTCTTTTAATTTATTTTATTTTATTTTTACTAAATTTTGTTTTATTAAATGCCATCTTAATCTCTTTTTTGATTTTCGGCAATTCACATTAATTTAAATTAAAAACAATTTAGTTCTATTTTTGTTTTTTAAGTTTTATTATATTTTATTTTATTAAGCTTAATTTTATTTACTTCATTTGTTGTTGGTGACTTAACTTATTTTCTTTTGTTTTAATATAATGCAAACTAACTTATGTAATATTATTTAATTTACTTTATTAAATATTATTTTATTAATTTACTTTGGGCTAATTACTTTTTTTCCTTTGTTTTGATTAATTAAATTTTGTTAAATTTAATGGAATACAACGCACATGAATTTTATTTAATTTAATTCCGTTTGATTTCATATTATTTCATTTTATGCAATTCGTGTTAGTTTAATAAAATATATTTTGTTTTTTTTTTAATATTATTCCATTTTGTTTATTTCAATTGAACGATGTATTTAATTCTGCTCATTTTTTTCTTTCATTCCAAAATAATTTTATTTATTTATTTTTTTAGTTTTATTTAAATTAATGCACTTTAATTTCATTAATTTTTTTATGGAATCGTTGAATTCTAATTTATTTTATTTTATTTTGTTTATTTATTTAAGTTCAATATAACTAAATTTTGTTGATTGTAATTTTTAAACGAAATCAAATATAATTTCAACTGATTTTCTGTTATTCACTTTAACCTAATTCAATTTTTTTACTTTATTTCCGCTTAATTTAATTTTACCTGACTATTTTGTTTTTTTTTTTTATTCTACTTTATTTTATTTTACTTTGTTTTTTTTTATGTAAGTTATTATAAACTCTGTTTTTTGTTTAACGCATTTTATCTCAATTACGCTACACCAACTTTTTTACTATATTACTTTATTTTTAACATTATTTTTTTCTTTTCCTTTGTTTTACTTCATTGAATTTAGTTCAATATGTGATTGAAATCAAATTAACTTTATTTTATTTCGACACTGCTGATTAATTTAATTATTTGTGTATTGGTTTTATTTTATTTAATACAATTTAAATTAGTGCGGTTTTATTTATTTAAATTTAATTTATTTCAATTTGACCTAGTTTAATTTAAAGTAACCTTTTTTATTTCACTTCATTTGGATTTATTTTAATATAATGTAATTATGATTGGTCGATTAATTGATTTCTTGTTGGTTTTAAATTTGTTTCTTTTATTGGTTTTTAATTTAATTTTTAATACTATATATGCTTTAAAAAATCGGCAACAAAAATAAAAATATAAAAGTATAAGTTTGATCGAAAGAAAATAATTCTAAACCGTTTTCACTAAAAACATTTTTCTGCCCATTTAATTTGTGATAAAATATATGTACATATGCTATGCCCGAGATTATTGTCCAGTCACCAGTTAACGCAATTCATTTAACAGTTTCGGTGATTTGGGAGTTAACAAATTCTAAAAATGTTTGAAACACGATTTATTGCATGCTTACATAACCTACGGGCCTTAATTAAAAAAAAAAAACACAAATTCAACGTACAGCCACTATTTTTCTATATTTTTATTATGGTATTTAAAATTAAATTTACGCCAATAGCGTAATTTGTAATTTCGATTATATTAATTTATAAAATAATAATAAAAACTATAATATCTTAAAATAAATTTTAAACTCCTTTTTCCTATATGTGATTTCTTCTACATACATACAAAATTTCTACTCCACTCACAAGCATTCTATTTGCCACCCACATAATTTTTGTGGAATTTTCAATTTATTTGCAAAGTCAAACAATTTATTAAAAACTTCTCTATCAGCAACACAACACACACTCATTATTGGAAAGTACCTTGCAAATAAAACACCTAAAATTACAACAAGGTCAGCTCATTAATATGTACATAGTACATATGTATGTAAATATGTATGTATTTATAGTTTCGAATTCCTGTGTCCATGAACACCACATTTTTGTTTTGTTGCGTCTGCTTTAAATTCTGACGGGTAGCAACAAATTCATTGAAAAAAAACTTGTTTCCGTGCTCAACATTCACTGGACAACGCAGTTGTTGTCCTTCATGTGATGCTCACTCACAAACCACCACACGCTCACACACGCACACAAGGCCTATCGGAATGTTCGTTGCTCTGCCGGGCTGCCGCCTGGCTGCCTACTCGTCTCACTTGCTCGCGCCCTTGACCACTCTAGGCTCTTCATTCTTTCATCCTTTCACAATTCCCTCTCATTATGAACGCAGTGCTCGCCATAGGCCATAAGTGCTCGTTGGCTGTGATGTCGGCGTTGGCGTTGGCGTTGGCGTTGGCGTCGGGGTTGGCATTCGCTGTGGTCTTGGTATGGAGTGATGTTGTGGAACTCTTCTCTTTTTTCTTTTTGTTTTTTTTTCTTTACTTACGCATTGTTGTTGTTGATGTTGTTTCATTTTTTTTTATTGTTAGTGCGTTGTGTAGCAATGTAAATTATGTGTATTGACCACACGATTTGTGGTCACTGGAGCCACTACGACCACGTTCGCATAAATTTGTTATTGTCATGCCATAAAAAATTGAAAGTTGCTCATTCAACATTTTCGCAATATTTTATTTTTATTTACTCGTATTTTATATGGTATGTTTTTCAGATTTACCTATTCGTACGCATTATCGTATCATTGTGGTATAGATTACAACAACTTACCGACAGGCTAAAGGGACGACGTACATACATATGTAGCTAAAATTGTTGGTTGTTTTAGGTTTTGTTTTTATTTTTCTTTGTTTCCGCATTTTGTTACCCTTGCGAATCATTCATGGTGAGTCAGTCACCAATACTCCTGGTACGGCTTTCACAATTTTATATTTATGAGTTTTGAGTGGAGTTTGAATGGAAAGCTCAGTGATTGTATTCGTGTCTATCCTATAGGAAATGGTTGAATTAATCAAACAATAGTTTGGGTTTTGTCTACAATTAAAATAATGTTCACATTACACGTAAATTACGCATAAACCAAGTGTGTTCGCACTTGCCATTCCTAATTTATCTTAACAGCTCTCTAGCCACAGGGTTGCTTAGCTCTTTGATCAAGGGGGAAAGTGTGAGAAATTGTATACATTTTTCGTATATTTAAATTCTATTGCGATAATATCTCTTTTAAATTTCATATTACTAAAAAAGCTTCTAGAGCCAGTAAAATCAAGGAACAGTAGAGTGAAATGCGAATATTTTAAAATGCATCGTCAAGTTTGTTTGGTTATTGCAGAACACATTTTGCGATTATTATCGCCACAATTTAGAGTCGACACTCATTTGGTTCATTTCATCATAATTTATAAACACATTTTACAGGGCTAAATTACTTTATTTTATCGAAATCAAAGTTACTTATTAAGATAGTGCATATATCCGTGCTTAAGGAAATAGTTTAATGGCGAATATTTTTTAAAAAGTTGACAAAGAAAAATTTACCTTTTATTGAGAATGAATAAAAATAAAAAACAAGAATGGACTGAGAGCAACTAAAAGTGACATTATAAAAGGTATAGAATGAGAGAACAAAGCAGATATACTAAAGAAGAGGTGCAAGAAGTGGGGATATTAGAGAACGATTGATCATTTTGCTATTTTGTCGTGTAAAAAAATGTCAGCGTAAAAGAAAGGCAAAGTCTTAATTGAAAAGGGCCGGCATTACATATATAATAAGGAAATTTGCTAATACACAGAGCAAAAAGGCAAGGGAATTTTATCCCTATAAATCAGAACAAAATTTAGCGCATTTCTCTATGATTTTTTTCAATAAGAAGTCGTTCTTATTATGATTGAATATGTCTTTAAAAAAAAAATATCCGATTGTAAAACTAAGATGAAATCTTTTCAATGTAATTAAGAAAGAGAACCGTAGAATTAAGATGAAACACTTTTCAATGAAATCTAGTGCATAGCCTGTATAACTTAATTGGAAACCTCTGCAATTTATTTAACAAGGGGATCTTAGTTTTCCTTAGAATATCCTCTCCTCTCCTTATATGGATGCACAGCAAAGACAGCGAGAGAAATAAGAAAGCGTCACCATCGGGTCCATTAGTTAATTAAAAAAAGCAAATATTTCTTTATTCATTGAAAACTTCTGGAACAAGAAATAAGTAATTTAAAAATTTTCATTTTGATACATGATGATCATTTTCAATACAAAGTGCCAATAAAAGGGCTTTTTTAAAAATAAAAAATTTTCTTTGTTAATTAATTCAATAAGATTACAGTCAGTGTGGAAGTGTGAGTGGATCTCCTTTTTATTTTACTCCCATTTGCACCCGTATACCAAAAAAATCTTAAAAAATTAGTTCATGTGCATTAACGAGCACCGATTTTTTTCCTACCATGCGTGCATTGATTTATTTGATTGATAATATAACTTCTAATATCATGGATTCAACTAAAATTGAACAAGGCATCTATCGTCATCGACAATGTCCATTGGTTCTTCATATTAGGATGTGGATTAGTTACCATTCATTAATTGTGAAACAAGTTTATTTTATTTCTAATTGAACTATAAACTAAACTCGAAAAACTGAGTAAAATTAATTTTTAAAAGCTCAATTCGCTTTTATTTATTTCGGTTTTTCATTTTTCGGTAGCTATATCTCAACAAATAGTCGATGTATTTCGTTCGAATTTGGTCTGCGGGAGGCGTGTGAAACAAACGTTTAGATTTGTCACCATCGACTAAAATCTTAAAAAAGAGGGTTAAATCCCTAAAATTTCCAATAACGGAGCCAAACTGAGGCCGGGATTCTTGATCAGCGAGTACCAAAACATATAGTGAGTGATGTACTCAAATTTTAAGCAGAATCCAACAAAACCCCTCATAAGCTCTACAAGGGCACCAAATTGTTTCCAAAAGAGCACAAATATAGAGATCTGTGAAAATTTGCTGGTGCCATTTTTTTGCACGCCCTTAGAGCCGAGCTTAAAGCTCATCTGAGTCGACGCTGATCGTGATTTGCTACCGCAGAATGAGTGCGCGACTAACCGCTTAAAATGACAAAGAACCACCCATCATGTGAGGCGACTAAACAAAAAATGTATTCTCTAAGAATGCTAGAATACACGATTGGCAGTATCTACACATTTGCTGCCGAAATAAATTTACTTTTCTTTTGTTTCACACAAGCATTCCTAACAAAACTTTCAATCATTATGTCGTTTGCCCGCGTCTTTCACGTTTCCCCCCTTTTATTTTTTTACAACTCTTTTCTTGTTCCCTCACACTCTATATTTTTTATGTTATTTTCAGTTGGTCTCAGCGCTATCTTGTTTTCTATCATTCTTGGATTCCCCGCATTGATCATTTTTACTCTTAGCTCATGCCAGCAGCTTGCATTGAAGATTTTTTTTAAAGTTCTATTTCGACTTTCAGAGTTCTCTCTGCCATCACCCTTAGTCTATGATACATTTTGATATTTTTATGAATTTCAATAAGTTTTCTAAAAAAAAAATATACTTTATTAAAATTTATAATTCTCTCATAGGCAGATTTTGTCGTCAAAAAACGAAAGTTCAAATTTGATTTTAGAACAATGGTTTATTTGGAAAATTTTGCGTGCACTACGTTTCTGCTATACGCTTTGTTATATTTTTTTATTCAGAACAGCTCAATGTTCGGTTAAGACACCTTTTCTGAACTTTGTTAAAGTTTTCAAAATAAAAACAATATCTGCGCGCATGCTTTTAATAAAACTGCAGTCGTTCAGTCAAGTAAAAGCTTCAATTAGGTTTATGTTCTTTCGGAATGATGCCATTGAATATGAGTTCCGAAACCACTTTATCTTCAAATCAAATATGGCAAAGGATGACGGAAAATCCTTTCAAAGTTATTAGCTTCCGTTGAGACTCAATTTCCATATTGCTATTGCAATCGATGTCGTTATGAAAACAATTATAACTTCGTCACCTTTTGAGAATTCGATCAAATTAATTTGATGTTAATTTATTTTAATTGTAATTTTGACATTCAGTTAGTCAAGCGATTTCAATTAGGCAGTTTGGCTAACACCACCTAATAAGTGTTCGCCTTGACCACAACATAACAAAAATCAGCTGTGAAAGTAGTCTGTTTTGCCTATTCACAATGCAACTTTTGGGAATTCTTTCCTAAACTATTCACAATAATCGACTTAGTCTTAATCTTTAAGAAACCGACTCTTAGAGATTTAATTTGCCAATATGGCAAGCGATAAATTTACTGAAATCGATATCACTTCCGCTCTGGTTATTACAGCCAATATTAGTATCATTTTGTATCTTGCGGGATTTCCAATTCGGAACTTATGACGATTCCTACTAGCCATTTCATTTACTCGGTAAAAGTTATGCATGCTCACACACACACACACACACACGCTCACACACATCTCCACCAGCTTCTTAGTACAATTTTCCGAGAGTTTTCAGGTTTCAAGTGTCAATATATCTTTTAGAAAGACAAAAGAGCTTTACATATTTATAACTTGACAAAATGCTCTTTGTAAACTAACACATTGATGAAAAAACTTCAAATCTCTGTGAGAAACAACAACACCACTCACTTTCACACAACCAAGTAAGTAACAAAATCCTATCGGCACTAAAACAACAGTTAGTCAGATAGCGTTGCAAGAAACAAGAGGGGTATGCAGTGAAATCTGAAAAACCAGATAGTGAGTGACGAAAGGGTAAAAGAAAAAATGTAATCAATTGATTGTCATGGCTTTACAAACGGAGCTCTGTTTGTTTTTTTTTGTGTTGCTTGCCTTTTTTATATTTACTTAGAACCTTAAAAAAACGAGCTTTAGGAAAATGTGAATGTAGACAAGGGTTTAATAGGCAGATTTTGTTGTAGTTTTATAAATCGTAGTACGCACAGTTTCCATAAACGTTAAAAATTTAAGTGTTATGGAATATTGTAGCGTCTAGAATGTGCGACTTTTTTTTTATTAAAATAAAGAATGATAGTGTATGTGTAATAGATTAGTAATTGATGCTAATTCAGGCGTTAATCATTTACATATATAGCCTAAGTATTTTCGACAAATATTGTGTATTTAAAATATCTATTATTAAAGCTCTGGTTAGGCTATAATTTCACACTCAGGCAACAAAAACAATGATAACAGATGGGCGGGTATAGAGCTCGTATATTGGGGCTGCTGAGGAAGAATGAGGCATGGGATAGAAACAAAAAATTTGTGTGCACCACAAACCTTTGTATTTTTTCTTGAAGATAAAAAGACAAATGGAAATTAAAGTATACTCTTGTTAAGAATGAAAACAAAGAAGTGAAATATGGCTTGTATTTTTGGATGCTCTTGTGTAGTTTTAAACAGAAAAATACTTATATAATATCGCGAGCTGTACTAATGACTGGAATTTTGTCTTTTGCTGTTCGATAAAGTATGCTTAGTAAAAAGAAGGAAGGCTTCATACTATTTTATGCTAAAACCAAGACAACTCAAAGGCCTTTGAAGGGAGTTTTAATTTGTATCACTGTTTGATACTCAAACATATTTTATAATGTCCTATTAATTTAGTTTGTTTGAAGATTAGCAATGCCCGATGCAAATTTTGTCATTATGACTAAAACGTATCACAGTTGTCCTTAAGATTTTGTTCCAAAAACCATCAGCAGATTTATGTAACTAGAGATCAATTTTAGACGTAAAAAGTTGTTGGCCAATAAAATATCGACATATTTCCATGACACTACTGTACTCATCAGGGATTGGCGTTACTAGAAAACTGAAGAATTTCATGACGACAAAATAAAAATACAGGACCGGATTTACCTCAAATGCCGCCTTTTTCAATGCCAAACATTTGTCGAGCTTTGTTTTTTTTTTTTGGAAACTGAAGCTAATTAAATAACGCACATTTTCGCTTTCTTACTACCGACAACGTTTTCTCCGGGACCATTCATAGAATACGTGACACTAAGTAAATAAATAAATATCTAAAAGTGACGCTAGTGTCAATCAATTACAGCCGAAGTTGATAAAAAAAATACAGTTTGCTTTTTGTAATATTGTCAGTTTTGAATTGTTTCAAAGTATCTGCTTCAAATGATTTACTTTACACTGTACAAAAAACTTAAAAGGACTTTATTTTTCCAAGGTTTTAGTCCAATGTGAAGCCAATTTTTTTACTGCACAATAAATGATGATTGTGCAAATAATGCTTGGTTATAATGAAGAGTCGTGCAGGGTGGGCGATCTTACACAAAAGAAACGCGCAAGAAAGTAAGAAAACAAAGCAAAAAAAACAAAAGAAAATGGTTACTTTCAAATGAAGTTCGCGGCCCTGAAAATTTGCCGCCTAGGAAGCTGCCCCTGTCGTCCTTATGGTAAGTCCACCCCTGTAAAAATACACTTCCTATAATTTTATACATATATATAATTTTTTTATAAATTGCGTTCAATTAGTATTTTCGAGCAGGTGCCAACGCTCTCCAAATATATATTTTTAATTGAGCAATCTAACATCGCTTTCGCATACATCTAAGCTTTAGTTTTTTATTTAACTTATTTATTTAAGCAGAAATTGGCAACCCTTTTTTAAAAATATTTTTGAAATCAAAACCATCAGCAAAGACATTTTTCGTGTGTTATCAGTGATAGTAACATTTCAGTTAAATTGCCAATAAAATTTATTCAATACTTTTAAGCTGGTGGCAACTCTACATACATATATGATTTTGTATGAACTCCATTTTTGTACACCAATATTGTAATATCTTAGTTAAATTCGTAATATTTGATTTAATAAAAAAAAACTTTGTAAACGTTTTTGAATAGGTGGCAACTCTCTCCAAACTTACTTGTGAAATGAAGTTTTTTAAACTTGTTCAGCGAATTGCAATGCTGTTTTTCACTTAGTAACGATATATTATTTATTTTATAAACAGGTGGCAACCCTTTGTCGAAAATATTTCTTAAATTAAACATTCTTAAACATTTCAGTTTTAAGCCATTTAATTCACTCCTTTACCTTTAAAATTTTTTTTTATTTTACATTAAATTAACCTTTAGTATCGCTTTAACGTTTTGGAAATTGAGCTTTACTAAACTTCTATCGTTTCACGTCCATATTCCAGTATTTCATTTTTCTAATCAATTTGATTGCATTTAACATTTTAATTAGGCGGCAACTCTGTTTAAACATAGCGTTCAAATCTTTCCACTCACCCTAACGCATTATGTGATTTGTAAGGTGGCAACTCTGTTTAATATAATTAGCCTATATTTTAAGCCTGATCACAAGGGCTTCAAGTGTTCAGGTTTAATACAACCTTTTAATCGAAAGACGATTTATAAAGCTGTCAAAGAAATGTAGCATCCAATATCGCATTTCAAAAGTGCACGCGCTTGACAAAATCAGATTAGTAGTCAGGTTGGGGTAGGTTAGAAAGGCGGCGAAGGCGCTCAATGCCCTCAATTAGCAACTGAGTGCCATTTTGATATCATTGAACCTCTTATTACTAACGCAGTTGATAAATTTTAGAATATTGTTGAGGTTATTTTGCGCGCAAATCCCGCAGAGAACTTTACGTAGATGTTCCCAGAGTGTTCTTACGTTTCCTCATTAGAGTCGGGCATCTGCAGCTGATCTACCCTTTCTTGTTCATTTTCATCTCTGCAGTTTCTGCAGTAATCATTGTAGGCAATACCAAGTCGTCTGGCGTGGGTTCAGATCGGCAAGTGTCCTGTGAGAACTGCCATGAGTCTAACAATGTTGGGCCTGCTCTTTGCCAGAAATATTGACCTTAAGTCTTATGCGGGCCATGTTCATTTTGAAATTCTACACTCTGATGCTGTGCGTCATCTCTGAGCAGATTGCTGAAGGTGATGGAGGTAAAGTTTCTTGCTTTTTGAAATCTATTGGGACTGGAATCGGCCCCTCATTTGAGATGGTCACTTAACTTTCTTTGGCTAGCTTATCGGCTGCCTCGTTTCCAGCTACGTTGCAATGTCGAGGAATTAAAATTAAGTCTACTGAAAGCTCAATACGTTCGATTTGGTTGTGAAAGGTGCCAGATACTCCATATTGTCTAGGCAGTCTGAGGAAATGGCGACACGCTCATGTTGAAAGCCTTTAGCGATAGCAAAAACTTCCTCTTGGAATATACCAGAAAATTGAGGCAGGTGTTAAGCTAAGTCAGGATAAGATTAGTTGAACTTAATGCATGACTTATAAACAAATTTAATTTTATGTGGAATTTTAATTGCATTTCCAAATAGCGCTAAAAGGCTTTCGTTTTTTTTAATATTTCATTTAAGTCCTTCATTCAGCTGCCGCAATTTGAAAGTAAATATTATAGTTCGTTCTTTCGCAGCATAGTACAATTTGTACCACCAAAATCAATTTCAAATTTTCAATTTAAACTTTAAACAACGCAAAAATGAAGTACGCATTATATGAAGATATTTAAAAATGATTTTAAAAGCTTTTCCTATTACCCTTCGCTTTAATGTACTTCCTATTCTACTTATGTTTGCTTGCTTCTTGTCAAACTTTCATTCTCGGCTACCCATTCATTTGCGCAGCTTTGCTTACACAGTGATTTGTGATTTTATTTCATTTTTATGTGTCAATGTTGCTATCCAAACTTTTGGATACCCACACCCAAGTTTTTCTTCTTTTTTTTTAATAGCATTTCTTATGTTACGTATTTGGTGCTGCCATCTAGTTTTACTACATTTTTTCTTTTGTTGTTTGTTTTACTTTCTATATGTGCTGTATATATGTATGTATGTATATTTTTGAATAACTGTTTTTGTTCTTCGCTATGGCTACATGTTTGCTCCTTTAATCGGCAGTCATGTGTTTTGATTTATTTTATGTTTATTATTATTTTTCATATAAAAGTCTTGTTCATTATATAAAATATCAATCGGTGTACATTATGAAAATTCAATAACAACAACAAAGTTTTTTTTTTAAACGCCTAGAGTCTTCAGCAAATAAATTGAACAAATTGCAATTTAAACTACTTGAAAGTTGCATCTTGTTTTGCTGGAATTTAATGAGCTATAAAACTGTTTACTTATAATTTGTTTAAAAAATTTTGAGTGAACATTTGGTCGCTGTTATAAAAATATGTTATGTTTTGAAATTTTTTTCACAAAGTTTGAAATGTAACAGGTGTTCTTTTAGACTGATAGAACTGACAGCTGGTAAATGACATTTCGTTTTTGACATTTCTGTTCAGTAAGCATTGACAAATCATCGTGGGAAGCATGACGCCGCAACAACGTTTACAAATTGTGGAAATTTACTTTTAAAATCAGTATTCTGTTCGCCAAAGTTATAGAGCACTTCGAGCACATAATCGAGCATCACATTTACTCTACACGAAGAAAAACCAACAACAAGACAAAAAACTGTACGTACAGAAAAAAATATTGGTGCTGTAAGTGATAGTATTGGAGAAGAACCGAATTCGTCTATTCGCCGCCGTGCTCAACTAGCAGGACTTTGTCCATTTTGCAGTGGTTCGAAATTGGACTGATCCCATCCGATTCACCAAAGCTAGTCTGGGCGGACATATGCCAGGAATCGTTTTTTAATATTAAATGTCATGAAAATATCTTTCAAATAATAAAAAAATGGCATCATACTTCATTTTTTATTTGTTTTATTTCAATTTAAAGTTATATCAGTCTAAAAAAAACACCCTTTATATAAATATATATTATATTTGAAATATTAGCTCTGATACAATAATTTCCTTGTAAGATCCTGTAAAAATATCAACTGACTCTAGAGCGAGAAAAGCAAGAGACTAACAAGCAAAAAGTATGGAAACGCAAAAAAAAATGTTCCTCTAAAAACGTCAAACAGTTTTCGGTCAAATTTAAAAATTTATTTATTTTCGTTAAAAAGCAGTAACATGATTTAACTTTACTTTAATATTTTTCGCTATAAACGGCAACCGAACAGTTTTCTTTACCTTTGTGCTACAGTTTATTGTTTGACACTTTTTGCAATTTTAACCGTAGAAAAAGTTCGGGTAAAATCTTGCAACTTCATTATCTACACAACTTTCCAAAAATCGCTCTCATTTACAAGATTTTGATGTATGGCAAGATTTTGCTGTAAGTTCCTATAAATTCGTGTAAAAACCGCAAGTTCACGGATTACAGGAGCAAAACTATTATGAGCATGAATTTTATAAAAAAAAATAATAATAAATAAAAGGAAGCACATCAAAAATTGGTACAAAATGTCGCGTCCCCATTTTTTTTTTTGCACATGACTGTAAGCGTATATTTGTTTGTATTTCGTTTGTTTTGTTGCTGTTTTTTTGGTGTTTGTATATTTGTGTTTTTCCATTTTTTTTTTTTTTGCTTTCTCTTCATTTTGCTAGCATATAAAATTACTTTAGTTCACACTTACATGCAGCCCTTAGGAACAGTCATATTCAGGCCATCCAACACGACATTCGGATTCTTGCTATTTCCATACATTTTATGCGCCCTTCGCACACACACCGCCTGTTGTCGCCGCGAGGCCAATGTCGACGGCTGTGTCTTGAAGAGGCGACGTCGTGTAGCTAAATCCGTTTCGGTGCTTGTCACCTCGACGATGGTGTTATTGGGTGGCAGACCCTCTGTCTCAGCATCCATCTTTTGGGCTGGGGGTAGGCGCGGTTGTGTTGTGTTACAGTTACAGCTATGTACACTAGCTGTGCTTGTTTAGAATGATGTTTTTGTTGGTGTTGTTGTTGTTGTTGTTTTGTATATTTTCTTCTTGCCACTTCTATTTTTTGTTGTCGACGTTGTTGTTAGTGTCGTTTTTATGTGCACAGCTTGCTGCTAGCGCTATTATTGTGATTGCTGTTACTCTTGTCGCTGTTGTTGTTGCATTCGTGTTATACAATACCTATACACACACAGGCACGAGCGCAATGAAAGTG
The DNA here is from genome assembly GCA_951828415.1 of Anomoia purmunda. Taxonomy (NCBI): domain Eukaryota; kingdom Metazoa; phylum Arthropoda; class Insecta; order Diptera; family Tephritidae; genus Anomoia; species Anomoia purmunda. The sequence goes on from OX639993.1 coordinate 26,811,533, forward strand.
ACAGAAAAATAGCAGCAAAACTCATTCGCTCGTTCAGCTTGATGTGGCTTGATGTCGTACGACGCGGCGTATGAGTAACGCGTTCGACCAGCCGCTATGCGTAGTGTGCGTGCACGCGGTAACTGTATGTGTGTGTGTGTGTGTGGGTGCGTTTGTAGCTTACAATTTTTGTTTTTTTTTTGCTAGGTTTTTCTTAGCTCTCGAATTTCAGTTGTTTTTTTTGTTTTTTGTTGTCAGCAGCCAACAGCAGCGTTCAATGCTCCTCGACAGCTGCTCCGGTTCGACCTTCGCATCAACGTTTACGCGCGGTCGCACGTGATCGTCTGGTATGGCTGGCTATTTCGGTTTGTTTCTTTATAGTTTATTTTGTGTTTGTTTTTTGTTTTTGTTTTTTGTGTTTTGTTTGGAATGCGCGGGATGTAGCTGTGTGGTACTATTTATTCTTCACTGTTTCTGCAGCATGCCCTGCTCCTGCTCCTGCTTCTACTTCTGCAATCCCTTTGAAGCCGCAACTTTTTCACCACTCTTTTTCTGCCGGATGTCTTTCTCTACTTTTGCTTCGACAACCAACTACCAACTACCAACTATACTACCTCTCTATCGCGACGGCTATCAATGTCGCTCGTTTGTTATCTCGTACTTTTACCGCTTCGTTATTGTCGTCGCCTTTGCCGCCTCTGCCCAACACAACACATAACAATAACTTCTGTAACTGTGCTGTTTAGGGTTGCGTCGCCAATGTTTATGCCACACACTTAAACAAACAACATAGCAATGGTAACAATATGAAGCTATCGGAAGGGTATTCGCCTCGCCTTGCCTTGCCTTGCCTTGCCTTGCTTTGCCTTGCCACTATCGGCTTACTACGGCTTCGAGCTCCCACAGCGCATAAATCGCAATAATTCTTTTTTGGTTACTCGCCCGCTTACCGCTCAATGGCTGCAACGTCTTTGTGCTCCACACAGCAATAGTGTGCGAGCGATATGCAATGCGGCTGGCTATCTGGTTGACTGGCGTTGCCTTCTTGCTGCTACAGTGCTCTATGTAAACCCTCGCTCTACCTCACTGCTTTTTTCGCTGCACTTGGGACTTGCGAACTACAATGTTTTACTGCCTTTTTCCCACTTCTCTCCACTTCTCTTCTCCTCACTCTACTTCCTGCTCACCACCCGCCGCTCTCGTCTATTGTCTCATCAAGTGTTACAATTGATGTTAAGCAGACCAATTCAGCTCAACGCTGGGGTGCAGTGATAGTTGTCGCTATGGTGATGTTCAAATCGTGTGTATTGCTGTAACGCCGTTTTATACCATGTACTTGTTGTTATTGTAACGATGAAAATAGTACTCGTAGCAGTGCCAAGATGTGCTCTCGAAAGGGTAGCCTTTACTTTTCCGCTTCGTTACTGTTGTAGCTTTCGTTTTGCTCAGGGCGTTTGTATGTCTTGACTCTTGTCCCTTCTGATTTATGCATACGAGTCGCATATGTAAAAATGTCTCTATTTAACGACACTTATTTGCATTTATTTGTGTGTGTGTGTGTGTGTTGGTGGTATGCGCCGCCGTCTCAGTGTGCCCACTGGCAGTTCATTCAATTTTGAAGCTGAATTCTGTTCACCCTCGGCTATTGCCTGCTATTACTGTGTTGCTGTCGCTGGCAGCGCTTTGCTGCTATTTTTCTCCCTTTTTTTACTGCATATGATTTCTAACTACTGGTTTGCCTGCCGCTACGTTTTCCAGATTTGGTCTGCAATGAAACATAAAAGAAAAGTAATGGTGAACATAAGAAGATATTGAAATTGCTATAGACGCATGTAAAAATTATGAGTACAAGTTTTATTGTTCATAAAAATTAAGCTATCATTGAAAGCCCCGGCAGCTTGTGTTATTAGAGACACCACCTATCGTTCCTTTTATGCTAGTAAACAATTCATTGATTGGTGATTGTAGTTATAGCTATTGTTATGGCAAGACAGATACACTGTAGTAGACGTTGGTATAAATTTGCGGTTTCTCGCACACGACTGTGTAGGATGCAATGGGAAATGGTGTGTGCGAATATCTTCTGTAAGCGCAAAAATTATGGCATATGTATGACAATACTCTCGATAAAACCGTTTGCACTTCAATCTTCTAGTTCGCCTCGTTTAGATGGTGTCCGTTTGGATGTTAAAATAAACTTGGATGGTGGTACTTTGTGGTTCCACAAATGACAGTAAATGTTAACTTTATACATATATTGTACAATAGAAAATCATTACGTACTGCTTATGGAGTTTCGCAGGCGCCAGTGGTCTACCCTGGATAACTGGCTAAGTAGTACAAGATGAAGTGATGAGACGTTTTCATCTCAACATCCTGAAAAAAGCTTTGTTGGTCTGAAAGAGAGATGGGCGCGAGTAGCCGCACATCCAATTAGGCGTCAGTGTGACTGGTATCTTTTCCTTTTCTTTATCACGTCTTCTCTTTAGTTATAACGTTATCAATAATGTGTAGAGAACGGCGGAACACCGACTTTAAGGACCGAAGCGAACTTCGGCTAATTTCTGCAGAAGCCGAATTGAGAATTTTCAAAGATTAAAGTTTTAAAAATTCTAATTTTTTATTATTTTTATTAAAAGTTGTAAATTCGTGCAAATCAAATCCCTTTCACTTCATCACTTAAACATATTTTTGTAAAAATAACAACAAATAACTTATACTTTTAATCCTCAATCTTTAATACTTATATATTGCAATGTTAAAATAATAATAATATTTGTCCAATAAATACACTCGATAGAAAAACAGATAGATATCTTAAGGCAATATTTTATTAAATAGAAATTATGGCTTTTGAGAAGCACTCAGATGCTCATTGAAAAAAGTGCCCAACTCTTTATGGAATTATATCACAAGCATGCAAATCCGCAAGGCTTATTTGACTTTTCTCACATATTAAAATAAAAATATTCTACAATTTTTAAGTCAATAAACATGGGCAAATGTTCACCTTTTTTAGCCGAAGTCAAATCGAAGCAGCACCGAACTTTATTAGCCGAACATGGCCGAAGCCGAAAACGAGGTCATACTCTGCTTATGCCATTTAGCCATTGATAACTCTAAGAAGTGTAGGAAATCTTAATTCATTTTTTTTTAGTTTTCAAACAACTTGACATCTTGTTCAAAAATATACTATTTTCAAAACAAAGCTATCTTGAGCCTTTTCATTTTACACCAGTAATGTAATATATTACTCAACTTATTGCTTAATTTGTATATATTTTTTTAACAGGTGGCAATCGAGTCAAAAATTATTGAAAATTAAGCTTTTTCGTATGTTTTCATTTAAAACCCATTTGTATTTTTTCTCGAATATTATTCTTTACTTACAAAAAAAGCCACCCTCCTTGAAAATATTTTCAAAATAAAGCTTTCTGGCACCTCTTTAGTTTAATACAACTTTTCATATAAATTAATTGTTAATTACATTAAATTTTTGAAACAGATGGCATCCCTCCTTAAATATATTTTCAAAATAAATCTTTCAGAAAATTCTTAAATTTAATAAAACTTTTGTGAATTGTTAATAAAAATATCTTATATGACCCAATCCATGACAAATCGATCAAATACAATCTCCCATTACTCATCCGGATTAATTTTAGTTAAAACTTTTTCATTGAGCACGAAGTTCTACAGAATTTCTACTACATTTTTTCGTCGAAAATTATGCAAAATTTTTAACAGTTCTGCATTTTAGGTACATATGTATCTTAGTTCCTTTTAAAGCAGTTATTTCAGACTAAAAAGAATACACCTTAAAAAAATTGCATATATTTGAAGTTTACAAAAATTTTAAATACAAAAAAAAACAAAGTCAAATTAACTTGCTCGCCCAATCGAAACTAACATATAAGCTGATACCCTCAAAACAAATTGAAAAGCTGCATGTATTTGTTGTTCCTTTGCTTCTGAGTGGAGTGAATGAACGAGAAGTTAAGAAATACAACCATGAATGAACGGCTAGAAATGCAATAAAAAAGAAAGCGCGAATCTTACAATTAGAACGCAAATAGAAAGTCAAAATGGGGCGCGGTCAATTTAAATATGTAATATGTAAATGACCTAAAGTGTGTGATGGATGAGGCTAATTTTATGTTGTATATACTTTATATACCAAATCATTGTAGTTGATGACCATCTTATTTTAGAAATGCTTACCAAAATTTCAGCACTCTCATTATTTAATTCGATTTTTTTTTTGACTAAATCAAATTAGGTTTGCTAAGGCTAAGGCAAATATGGTTTGATTAAGTTTAAATACTGATTGAAATTCTGTATTGTAATAATATTCGCTGAGTCAGTTGGAGAGTAAAAATTTAATTTGCGAAATAAAAGCACTCTAGGCGAGCAAGTATTACTCATACGCCTTGTTGTTCACTCTTGTTTTCTTATATCTTCCAATAATATTGATCGCATTCGATTTGATTATCTGCTCCTAACTTGGGGTAAAATGTCTCTCCGAACTTTCTTCAAAAATATGTATATATGTAATAACATATTGCCTCCCATTTTCATGGAATGAAGGTACTAGTAAGGTTCACAAGTTTCAGGAGTGAACTATCTAAATAAAGGGCACATCTTCAACCATTACTACGATTTTTCAATATAATATCCATTTATTTCAATAAAGTTTAAATTTTTGCCGTCAATTATCAATTTAAAATTGCTTTCCGCAAGTGAGATTTTAATTTAGAGATTAAAAAATAGCCAATTGAGCTGACGCGGTGACCGTATTGAGGAAGGTCACGCTGAGTGAAACCGCATTCTCCAATGGCAGTCTGGAAAACATCCGTTGTGGGGACTGGCGTGTTGTCGCGAATTCACAATACTCTCGGCCATAGTTTTAATTTGCGTTTTCTCTTTAATAGTATCTCTTAATTGATATAGCACGGTATCATAGTAATCGCCAATTACTATGGCATTGCACTCTTAAAAGTCCACTAATAAAATTTCTTCGGATTAAGCCATAATCCCATTCTAAGATTGCTCTAGTTGGTCGCGTTGAGCTCGGACGATGGCAATTACATTTTGGCAGAGGATTATGAAAATTATCCATGGTTTCATTGCCAATAATAATTGAATCCTATAGTTCTCTCTGTCGGCGTTGCCAACGTATTTATCAGTTTTAACTAATAGCTCTTCAATTTTTTATCCGTCTATGTTCCAGTACTATGTTGATATTTTTATCCGTAATGGCGGTAATCCGCGGTTTATCTCTTCCCAAACTAAATTGTTTCACTAACTCATTTATGTTGGAATATGAAGTGCCTATTATTATTATACTAGTCAATGCTCTCTTCTCTAGAAATTTAATATGTGAAAGTCATTGTGAACCAACTAGTGCCCCATATGGTGATATTGTAACTATAAGTACAAAAAAATTCAAACAATAAAAAGTAGTATTAGTAACAATAGTAATTAGCGGAAGCATTTGCTAAAATAAAAGTAGTAGTTAGTAGTTAGTATTGGTAATATTAGTAGAAATAGTGAAATTGGTAGTAGTAATTAGTAGTAACATTACTAATAAATAGTAGCAGAATTTATTGAAAATCGCAGTAGTAATTAATAATAGTAATATTAGTAATAAAAATAGTACAGTCGAACTCCTCTATAACGAACTCCTCTATAACGAACTCCTCTATAACGAAAACCTCTCTCTAACGAATTTTTTTTTGAAACACTACGATTTTCACAATTTATTCATATATTTAGACCTCTCTATAACGAACTTCTCTATAGCGAATTCCTCTCTGTAACGAATTCTTTTGTCATACATAAATGGAATTTTCCATAGCAAATAACTCCTCTATAACGAATTTAGCGAAGAGCTAAAAAGTAGTTGTTATAATACACAAAAGTATATCAGAGTTCCATCATTCTCCGAAACGCGTGCAGCATTACAAACTCTATTAACATTTGTTGAATCACTGAGCGATGTACCCGACATTATAGTTAATAAAATTAATTCCTTAGAAGCATTTATTGATAAGGAAAAGGCTCAAACAGCTAAACAAACTACAGTCGACAATTTTTTCATACCTGAATAATCCTTATAATCTTTTTGACTTTTTATTAAGGTCTTCTTTTTAAAATGTAAGAAATAAAAAGAAATAAAACAAATAAAATGAATCAATGTTTCATTAAATAGGCCTTGAACATAAAGACATGAAATTTCGTATGACCTCTCTATAACGAAGCCCTCTCTATAACGAACTTTTTCACCGGTCAAGAAGACTTCGTTATAGAGGAGTTCGACTGTAGTTGTAATTAGAAGTAGCATACTTAAAAATAGCAATAAAAATTTGTAGAAATACCAGTAGAAGCATTACTAAAGCTAGTAGTAGAAAAAAATGCAATTAGTAGTAGTAATTAGCAGGAGCACGACTAAATATAGCAGTAGAAATTAGTAGCAGTAATTAGTAGTTTCCCATATTGTGGTGACTTCGTGGCGCGATATCGACGTTGAGTCACTCTCTTGTCGCTAAAGAAATTTTCCTTCAAAAGTTCTAAGAATTCTCGCCATTAGCGTGATTTTGTGACTGAAGTTCTAGATTTGGTCCTGCTTTAAGTATCCAATCTTTAACTTTTTTCTGATTGTATTTAATTAGATTGAAGCTGCCACTTACGGTGCTTAAAAACGAGACCATTTATTAACAATTTTAAAACTCCCAGACTTAAAGAGTGGTTGTTAAACAGGGCATTTAATATATTATATTCTTTTATTTCTCAACGCAAATCACATTTATGTATTTACCTTTATCGAAAAACACTGTGTGGCACCGCAAAAACTATCACGAAATTCTCAAACATTTTTTTACTTATATTTAGAAACACCTGAGTATCAATTTGATTCGATGAGTAATTCAATGCGGTGCTACACTTCCTTTTGAACTTTTGCATGTCTGCAACTTTGTATGCATTAATGGATGTGTGTGGTGGATTTAAACAAGCGACATCAAAACGCTGTGTCGTATTTCTTACCACAAAATGCAAGCACACCCACAGTGCACATTGCTAACATTGCTAAAAAAAAAAATCTGTTTTTTATTTACTAGCACAACAATAAATATCACACTCGTCTGCCACTGCCACACGAAAAACTAACAACAAGCATACAGTCAAAATAATATCCAATCTTTACGTCTGCATATGAATTGTTTGCGTACTCTTTTATTTGTGCATATTTGCACACACACACACAGAGACATTGTGGCACTACACACGCACGCAACTCACTCGCGCGTTTAGAGACATACCAAAAAAAAAACAAAAACAAAAAAAAAAGCAAACTGACTGTGTGACATTTATGTTGTTAACGCATTCCTAGATAAAAAAAAATGATGATTTTGCCAGATTTGTGTGTAGTGTAGAAAGACTCAACATAAAATGTGTGCTCGTACGAGTATATCATAAATTTTAGAGTGGCTCGCATTTCAAAAAAAAAAAAAAGCGGAAAAGAAATTTGTGATATTTTATTAAAGTGGCTATACAAAAAAATATTTTAAAAATAAACACAAGGAACTATCTTAATTTGTCCTTATTTGTAGGGTCGGTGTTAGACGCAATGAATGAGTCGCTTTTTGATAATAATGTTTATTATTTCGGGGTTTTCTTGTAAGATCAGTGCATCGAAATTTATGAATTTTCATTATAACATTGCATTAAAAAAATATCAATTTCAAAAAGCTTACTTTGCATGCTTTGGTTTGAGAGAACTTTTGGATAGTTTTGAACAAATCGATTTGAGTAGCAATCTCGTTTTCGATAGATACGATAGTTAAGCGTTTAATCTGCCTTGACCCAAAAAAAAAATATTGGAAATACAAGCATTAGAAAAGATATCGATGATATTTTTCTTGAAGATAAATTAAAGAACCTCCAAAGGTCGTTTAATACGCCATAATTGTTTCAACTCTTCATAAAGCTCCAATCCAATTATTTCCGATTCCCCCTCAGTTCTAAGAGCGGTGCTCAAGTCCTGGCATTCTGTTAATAAGAAAGTGGCATCTTCGATTTAGTACAGGGACTTTTGTGATTATCAGAAGTAAAGAGAAAAGAGTATTGCTATTTTTCTGATCAAATTTTTCCTTGATAGCAGCAGACGGGCAGTGTCAACTAGAACAGTAAAAAAATTAGTTCTAAATTAATATCGAAATTGGTGTGTAGGATGCAGATCAATCTTGGCTTTCGTAATCGAACATCTTCTACTTTCCTCTTTTCCTAGATGAACTGTAAAATGACGAGTTAGTTCCATGATTTTCAGCGAGTTACTTAAATCTTCAATTTACGTAGGTGGATAAAAGCTCAATAAAATTTCCTCTTGACCCAGTGATTGTGGAGATGAAACCGAATTGACTCTGCATTTTTTCCCCCACTTAACTTGGAGTAGAATGACATAATAATTTAGAGATATGAGAAGTTTAAATCGCATCATTTTGTCAGCCAGGCATTTTGCTCGATATCGAGCAGCAGGATATTTAAAAAGAGAATTGAAAAACTCCCTTAGAGCTTCGTGTCCTGTCTGCTTTTCCAAAGTGAGACACGTTCTAATAAAATGATTCGTCCGTAGTAGAGGTGGAGTAAATAATGTACAGTGAAGTACATCGAAAAGGGCGGTGCATGTTTTGGATAAGGGGATCACCAAATTCAAGAAATAGCATCCACATGGTGAAAGTGATACCCGCAGATCTGGTTCGAAGGCCCGGGCTTGAACTCTACTGTTCTATTTTTTTTAATTTTGTATTGCATCCACTATCACATCCTCTCCCACGTGAATCACCGAACAGGAGTTGAAGAATTTAGATCTTTTGATGATTTTTGATGCTTACATCGTTTTCGGTGACTTAGGCACACCTTACTGTGAATGGCGTTTGCTCAGTATGGCTAGAATCTGGAGTGAATTCAAGGTTAATATAATAATGTCGCGCTTTTGTAGATTTGAAATATATTAACAACTCGTTCTGAATAGTTTTATACCACAATGATGGTCGTTTATTTTCAGCATTGATATTCTTCTGAAATTATCTCTCATGACGTCATCAAACTTCCGAGCAAATCCAACAGTCCCAAAAAATATTCATTACTTTGCTTGAAAATAATTTCTTACGACCCAGGAAAATCTAGATTGTGTGAATACAGATATATGATTATCATCATTAGATCTTTCAGAATTTTTTACTTTACATATTCAAAGACAAAATGAAACTCCATCTCAAAAATTTTAAAAAGGGTACTTATTTCATTTATTAAATGACTAGTTAAAAACCGCGGCTTCGTATATGTTGTGTAATACGTTTCCATATTCTTTTTTAAAGCCAAAAATGCAGCATTGATGAGTTTCAAAACAATGCCTCATAGTCACAATAAAACTGAAGTCAACTCTAAAGTTAGTAGGATTTTTTTATATTTTTATTTTCAATGGGTTATCTGCCAAAAATACAGTCTGTCTAGTAGAAGCGTGATCGCCATAACTTGGAAACTATTTGTCCGATTCGTTTCAAATAAACAACATTTTACACGTTTATAATATTTATTGTACGCAATACTTTTAATAACATGTATAGTCACCGCCATTCGCTATTATGGCCTCACACCTCCGACTCATACTTTGCACTAAGTTCTGAGCAAGTTGCCGAGGCAATCGTTTCCAACTCAGCCGAATTTGTCTTGACAACTGTTTTGCTGTCCATATCGTGTTTCCTCTGAGTTTCTGCTTTACTATTGCCCACACATTTTCTATCGGATTGGCATCAGGCGACTGTGAAGGCCAATCTAAAACCTCAACACCATTTTGCTGTTTCCACTCTGCACACATTCGACTGTGATGTTTGGGGTCATTGTCTTCTTGCAAAATCCAAGAGTGTCCTCTTCTCCCGAACATCTTCGCAGCTGATGGTAATCAAGCTGTTTGATAAATTTTGTTCATCAAAACCGCATTCAAGTTGCTGGTAAACACGAAAAGGCGTCCAAATCCTTTTTCTGAGAAACATCCCCAAACATGGACCTTCACTGGATGTTTAACAGTTCGTTGGAGCAATCGATTGTTAGCGGTACATTAAGATCGATTTATGTTACTATTTGCCCAAAATGAAGATTCATCCGTGAATATTACATTATTCCAATTCCGTTCTGAATTGGCGCAGGCCCAGGCGAGTCTTTTTTCAACGTGTGATGATGAGAGCAACGGTTTTTTAAGAGAGCTGCCGTATTTGACGTCGTTAGCGCCTAAACGTTTTCGAATCGTCTCTACCGATATTTGAACAACACTTTTCTCTGCAACTTCTTTAGCTTTACGCAACGATAAGCCCGGCTTCGTCGCAAACAAATCAAGGATCTTCTTGTCCTGCTTTGGTGAGGTCTTTTTTTCAGGGCCCCGCCCAGGCAAATCGTCGACATTTTTTACTTCTAAATACCGATTCGTCCACTTCGTTACGAATGACTTCGACTTCTTCATATATTTTGTTGCAGCTAAACGTGACATTTTCGGCCCTCTAGGGTGTAGACAAAGAAATACAGCTTCAAATCGCTTCTCGTACGCGGAACTCATTTTTTAAAACAATGTGCACTTTGTAATAGTTCCACGAAACTGACAGTTTTTGCAATGCGTACTACAAAAATGATGTCGCTACCAAGGTGCATTCAAATTATTTTGATAACGGCACTCTATGTGCAAATTTTGCCGATCACGCTTCTACTAGACAGACTGTAGCTACAACTAGCTTAAGGGCAGAGTCGGTGGAAAATTGTAGATCCCTCAGTTTTTATTACAACATCAAGACGCACACCGCAAGTTGTTGTAGAAGTTGTTATTATTATAATTTCTTATTGCACCTTTATTTAATTACTAATTACTAATTAATTACTAATTAAACAGCAGTTATTTTGGATTTTTATTTTATAAACCCAAAATAACGATTTTTTCTTATTTTATTTTAAAAATCATAAATAACATTAATTTTTTACCTTATTTAAAAAATCGTAAATAACAGTTATCGGCGACACAAGAAATAACAGTTATTTTCGATTTATGTCTTATCACAAATAATGGTAATTTTTTATTTGTGTTTTAGAAATCAAAGTTAACAGTTACTTAAGACTTTTATTTATAAAAGACGTCGGTATAAATCAGTCATCGAATTCCATTTTTTAAGTCATACTTGTAAATGTGATTTTAATTTTTCGTAGATTTTTTTTTTATGTCATACTTACATAAAGTCATTTTAATTTTTCGTTGAAATTAATTAATAAATAATTTTTTGGTTCCCCAACAACTTATTTTCTGTCAAAAGTTAAAACGACTTTGTAAGTAGGTCTTAAAAATTAAATGGCACTGTCTGGTTTATATTGATCTCTTTAATAAAAAAAAGTCTTCAATAACTGTTATTTTGGATTTATAAAATAGAAATCATAAATAACTGTTATTTTCGATTTATAAAATACAAATCATAAACAACAGTTATTTGTGATTTTTAAAATAAAAACAAAAAAAAATTGTTATTAAAATTTACGAAATAAAAATCAAAAATAACTATTATTTAAAATTTGTAAAATAAAAATAAAAACAGAATCATTATTTTAGATTTATGAAATAAAAAACGACAGTAACTTTATTTTTTTTTTAATTTTGGATCAAAATTTCAAAAAAAAAACATATTTTAAATTTTGGTTATCGGTGAAACAAAAGGCGATTGGTTGTAGAACATTTCATCCACAGTGAATTCTCATTGACAGTTTTCAGAAATAACTGCCATTTTAAGTATCTTTTTTATTATTTAAACCGAATATTTTTTCGTCTACCAGAACAGGTAAATAATAATTAAAAAGCCTGGAACTTAGTTGGATCTAGTTTTATCTTAAAATAAGCTGAAATACGGCGTTGTATTAATACATCGAAAACGCATGCAGATCCTTAAAGCTGGTAGATTTTTCGATTTGCTAAAATTTGCACATTTTTTGCATTTTTCTACCACTATTTACAGTACACAAATTTTGTGCACTAATGCAAATAGTGATATTGAAACCATTCTCTCTTATTTTGGTTCACTTCAATAAACACACACACATACATACTACAACTACACACACACACATTCATCAATGTTCTTTTGTAGCAGGATTTCACTAAAACATTTCTCATTCATTGCAATCGAATGTCATCATATTCTTATAATAGGAAATTATTTGTAACTTCCCTTCCTTATAAAAAAAATCTCTGGCACTCAAAATCATAAGAAAATATTGTAGAAAAATATGATTTCTCTATATACATTCATTTCTCATCACATGCTACATGCTGCGCACAATAATGGAAATATTATTTTATTATTATCGCAAATTGTTACGAAAATTACTTATGAGAGAGAGAGACTCTTTGTTTATTTTTTCGATTTTCTTGCCATTTGGTTTTCTTGCCATTTACCATTTTGGTACTCGAAAGAACGCTAACGGCGCATTTGAGCGGAAATGATTGTAAATTTAACCCATTCGCTCGTTCGTACACAACATTCGATCATTCAGCCAGCCACATTCACTTCAATTGATATGAATTACAGTTTGTAAGTTTCAATCACATAAAATGGAGCAGCGTGTTTGTCGCGTTATTCATTTTGCATATTTCACACTTCTTAACTTTTTTACGCCCGGTTGGATACGTAAAAGTTTTATAAAATGGCACAACTTAAAGCTAATAGTTTATGAGGACATTTTTTGCTCGTAATGGCGGTGATTTTTATGCAGAACTGTAACGTAACTACTTTGGTTTTAGTTGGCGCCCCAAAGGACTTGTTTTAAGCTTATGCAGAAGGATGAGCTATAAGAAATTTGAATAGCGAAAATTGTGTGATACTTTATTTTTTGTTTGATAAGTTAAGTGAAACATAGGGAGTACGAGCACGCTTTTAAAAACCTTTTTTTATATCTTTCATGAGAATGAAATGGTATATTAAGTTTGGTCCGATGTTTGTAAGTGCCAGAAGGAGAAGAGATAGACCCATCAAAAAGTATACCTAAATGATCAGGACGATGAGCTGAGTCGATTTAGCCATGTCCGTCTGTCTGTCCGTCTGTCCGTCTGTCCGTCTGTTTGAACGCAAACTAGTCCCTCAATTTTAGAGCTATTTTGATGAAATTTGGTGAGCAGGTGTCGTTGTACAAATGATTAAACATTTGTCGGAATCGGCCAGATCGGGTGACTATAACATATAATACAACCGATTATTCAGATATTGCATTTTGCACCATAACTCCTCCATTTAAACAGCTAAAGGCTTGAAATTTTGCACAAACATCAACCATTATTAGCTATATATTAGTATTCATCAAGATCGGAGTTCACAGTGTAAATCGGCAAGATAAATTCAGGACAAATATTTATTGCGAAAAGTATTAAGCTCAGCGCAATATCACATGAATCATAGCGTTAAACGTTTGGGAACTATTTACGGAACTGATAACTGTTTTCAAAGACCGACATATGTATGTAGGTCTTACATATTAATACTTAATTATTTGTATTTTTTAAATGTTAAATATCAAGCGTCGATACGATATTAAAAATATTCAAAAACCATTCCCTTCTTAAAACATAGTTCTTTTTAATTACATAAGGAAAAGCATTAAATAATTTATAACAATGCCTGTACTAGAATTATTTTTATTGATTTGAAGGAAATTTTCGCTTTTAACTATAGGTAATACGAAATTGTAATACAATAACACGTTTTTTACTATTCTTCCATTCATGAAAGGTATGAAGCCTTCGGCATAGCCGAAGACAGCGCTGTTTTTACTTGTTTTCGATTACTTTCTATCGTGTTTTTTCTTCGTATTGCTGCTACAACAACTGTGAACTTAAGCTTTCTCACCGCAGTCGGAGATTGAGTTAGATCATTTTAAACTGACTTTCCTTTTGTTGACAACATGAAACAAGAAGAATAAACTTTGCCAATTGCCTATTTCTTTAGCGAAGTTATGACAGTAATAACCAAATATCCGAAGGGGCACAAATGGCCACAGTGAATGTATATAAAAATCTATACACAAATATTGAGGAAATATTTAGAAAATGGTTACGATTTGAATAGCTGTAATGGCAGAGAAGCCGATAACGATGATGACGTCGATAGCCATAACTACAGGGTGGCTGATGAAAGCCGCTACCAAAAAAAAATTAAATAACTTTTTTTCTATTTAATGAATCTGGTTAATTTTTTTTTTATTTTGCAGATTGACTTTTACATTTAACAAAAATGGATAACTGGGACACTGAAACAAGAATTTGGATTGTCCGCCGCTATCACGCACTGGAGTCCGTAGTTTCGGTTCAAAGAGAGTATAGGCGCACGTTTGGCGGCAATCCTCCGAGCAGATGGACCATAATGAGACTTGTAAACAATTTTGCCGAGCATGGGACAGTCAACAGAAGACCTTACCATCGAAAGCCTTCAGTTCGAACGGAGGAAACAATCGCTGCTGTAGCTGCTGCCATACAAAACAATCCACGTGTTTCGACAAGAAGCTTATCTGCTCAAATGGGTATAAGCAGACAGTCATTACAGTCAATTATGCACAAAGATTTGGACTTATTCCCATATAAAATTCAAATGGCCAACAAACTGAACGCTGCAGACTTGCCGATTCGCTTGGAATTTTGCCAGAAGATGCTTCAAATGGTGGAAGAGGATGGAAACATGTTGAACTGTCTTTTCATGTCTGACGAGGCCCATTTCGATTTAAACGGCAACATAAACAAACAAAATTGTCGAATATGGAGTGCTTCCAACCCACAGATACTCCATGAGACGGAATTGCATCCACTTCGTGTCACAGTGTGGTGTGCAGTTTCATCACGCTGCATTGTCGGGCCCTACTTCTTCGAAGAAAACGGTCACACCGTTACGGTTACTGGAGACCGTTACTTGAGCATGTTGAGAGAGTTTTTCTATCCAGAATTACGCCGAATGAGAATTTCTTTCAACTCTGTGTGGTTTCAGCAAGATGGTGCAGCTCCTCACATAGCCCAACCTGTTATGACAGAATTGCGACGAAAATTTCCCAATAAGCTGATATCCAGAAACTCCACATTCCGTTGGCCACCCAGGTCGCCTGACCTTACTGCACCTGACTTTTTCTTGTGGGGTTATTGCAAACAGGAAGTCTACAAAGCAAAACCAACAAATTTGAATGAACTAAGGCAATCCATTCGAGAAACAATTGCGGCTATTCCTGTCTCAACTCTCCAAGCAGTAATGAACAACTTTTTGGTATGATGCCGCACATGCATCAACGAGCAGGGGGGGCATTTAAATTCCATTATTTTTAAAACTAATTAAGCTATATTTAATAAAATTGAATGAGCTTTAACATGAATAAAAGAAAAATGAATTCCATACACTGAAAAAAAAATTATTTGAGTTTCATCGGCCACCCTGTATATATAGAAAAATTAACAGCATATTCATAATCAAAATATGGTAATAAAGATTTTAAAATTTAACAACGATAAGGATTACAAAGAATATATATATATTTATGTATATTCCATATAATGAATACAAATTTTGTTACGAATACGAATACCAACTCTTATGTATAAGAACTGTAGTGTTATTTGAATAAAAATAGAAGAAGAAGAAAGTACTTATACGAATTCGAGTTCGAAAACGAATGCGAATAAAGATGCGAATGGAATTCGAACACTTTCACGCATACGAATACAAATATGAATACGAACAAGAGTGCGACTAAGAACAGGAGTATGATCAAGAGGAATAGGGAATAAGGAATAAATGAACCAACTGCAATTGCTTAAAACCAAAATACTAAGAATGTCCCAAACATTGAGGGTATATTAAGGGGTAAAGTTTAGGGGTATTTATATATTTGCCTAGTTATCGCCATTTATTAGGCACACAAAGTTTTATGAAATCTATACTAAGACTTAATTTCTTCAACATTTGTTTTTCTTCTTTAGTTTTGATAAAATCGTTATTTTTTGATAAGAAATACAAACATTTTATTATATGTTGCCCGAAGTTCAATGCCGGTATTTTTAGTAAACAACCTATCGAGTTTGTTTATTTATTGTATGGTAACCCTGTTACATGCGAAGAAATTTTTAATGTATGGCAACCCTGTTATATGAGGGAATAACAACCCTGTTATATGGAAATAGTAGTGTGATGTAAAAGAGAAAGCGTCCAATTTAAATGAGAAATCGGTAATTGAAATCCAAAATAGCCAATTGGAAATAAGAAATGGTAAAATTAAATTTAGAATAGTCAATTGGAGATCTAAAAGTGTCAAATGAAAATGCGAATGCGAATGCGTCAAATGGGAATGAGAAACGTTTTTTGATTACTGTCTTTTAAATAATAACTGCAATAAAATACGATATTGTGTGTTGAAATGCTCTCGCCCATTCTCCTCCTGTAATAGTGGACTTTCCTTCATTCCCGAACTTTTCTAAATACTAAAGCGGCTGATTATTTCGCATTTTTATTTGACGCTTTCTAATTTACAATTGACTATTCTCATATTTATTTGACACTTTCGCAAATTAAAATATGTAATCTTATTTACAATTTACTATTCTTATTTCCAATTGGCGCTTTCTGAATTACAATTGACTATTCTTATCCTCAGTTGGCGTATTCGCATTTTGCAAATAGAAATTTTGAAAATTTTTACAATTGGAAATGGTGTAGAAAGCAAAATAGCAATGTTAAGATGTTTTTAAAAGTGGAATAACTCTAAACTGGTAGAAGTTTTATTGGTTAATATTGCGAAAAATTATCCAATCTATCAACTGTATGCATGTGGCGTACCAGTCACGGGACACCCTGTAAATGAAAATGGATCTTAGTTTATTTGAATTCTATCGACGTCGAGCCGTACGTCCGATTATGGAACTACGTACACCTTGGTAAAGACAAGGCGGATAGCTATTTATTTTTGCTAATAAATATATTTTGAATAGGGTTGCCGTCTTTTTGAAAATTCCAAGTCGAACTTGCGTAAATTTTATTTAGTTAAACGAACTTTTAAAGTTGATGTTCGTCTTTGTGATAAAAAAAGTGCATAGCTATATTTTGAACAGGCCTGCCACCAGTTCGTGTCTAATAAAATTAATTTATAGTCGATGTTACTAAATTATTGGTATTTATGTTCGTATTCGTAAAAGGTTCATAGTTATATTTTGAAGAAGGTTGCCACGTACTTGAGAAGTCCATCTAAATTAATTTACACACAAGTCATAAGTAGCATTAAAATATTTGTGTAAAACGGATCGTTTTATTGTGAAGTAGGTTTATAGTTTTCTTTTGAGAGTTACCGGCTTTTGAAAACTCAGATTTAATTAAATTTTACACAAGTTATGTATATGTATGTAGTATTAAAAATAGCCTGTCAAAGGGTTGTTCTTCCTGAGGAGAATTTCATAGCAATATTTTAAATAAAAATAGTAAAAGATGAGTTTCAAGCGGTTCTTCACAGCGAGGTAATGGTTCAAATACCAAATACTTTTTCAGAATTTTTCAACTGGTTTAAATCAAACACTTCTAGACTATGTTTATGCTGTTGATCGTTGAGGCTCTTCGTCAATATCCACTTTTCCCGGGCAAAGCACAATCCGCCGTGCACAGAATTTTTTTCACCAAAAATATTGAAAACTGACTAACAAATTTAGTTATAAAAAATATTTTAAATTTCACTTCAATTTATTAAATTATTATTTCTATACTATAGCAAAACAACCGACGCCTGGACATTGGAAATTTTTTTAAAAGAATGACCGAAGTTGGTGCAGAGCTTGTAATAGAAAACGCTTTTAGAACTTTTAGAATTTTTTTCTGTCTGTTTAAATTTGCTCACCTCCTCAACTTCGGAATAAATTTTCATGGTATTTTAATTGATAAAATACGGTAACGTCGGCCAAAACGTAGGGTATAGTTTATCGAAATATTAAATGATTTTCCCCGTTTTGTAACTATTGAACAAAACGCTTTATTGAGAATAAGTTTTAATGTGAAAAAATTTTCATAAAACAAAATGACATCAATCCTAAAACTAGTTGATTCTAAAAACATAAGTAAATGTATAGCAAGTTGTTATTTGCTACAGTATCACATTGAAATAGATAGATATATTTTTCAACACCCTTCCTCAATGTGAGACTGTTTACATTAAACTTTTTCTATTATTTAATTTAAACTCATTAATTTCACAAAATGACAGTGCTTTGTTTTCGACAGATTTTTTGTTAGAACATCCGCTATCATATTTTCAGTTGGAAGATATTTTATTTCCACATCGCCATTCTGAACAACCTCTCGGACGAAGTGATGCCTGATATCAATGTGCTTTGATCTTGCATGATAAACTGGATTCTTTGCCAGATTTTGGGCGCTAAGATTGTCGTCATACAGGACAATAGGTGTATCAGCTTTACCACAGCCAATTTCAATCATTAGACGTCTCAAATGCAATGCTTCCTTCGCTGCTGATGATAATGCCATGTATTCGGCCTCCGTGCTGCTTAATGCCACGCATCCTTGCTTCTCCGACTTCCACGAAATGGGTCCACCAGCCAGGAAAAACACATATCCAGTATAAGATCTGCGATTGCTTATATCGCTACCCCAATCTGCGTCTACGAGCTTTATAGCGTTCAACAGCGCCAGCTTTGTTCCTCTTGACTGTATAAACCCATTTGCAACCAATTACCTGCTGGCCCTTAGGTAAGTCTGTCTGCGTCCTATTTTTCAACAGTAACAATGGTTTACAGTCATTTCTTTTGAACAAAATTTAATTTTGCAACGATAACGAAATATTTCACAACACTAGAACTTCACTTCATACATATACTGTTGAGAAATTCCTTTTTCCAAAAGTCTTATATCTAAAGAAAGACAATTTAGAGTGAAATAATATATACCGCACTACAAGACGTCTGAATATATACATAATTCTGTTTAAATTTGTTTCATTCTGTTTTATTACAATGTTGTCATTTGCAATATGTTTTCACGAGAACGATCTTTTCATGAAATAACATTTTTTTTATATTTATTGCACTGGAGTAGTCAAGTAAGATTCACTGAGAAGCCACCCGTTCACTTTATATGTAGTACAAATAACAAAGTGAATCTTTTTTTGTGGTATTTTTAAACATTTCTAAAACCCACACCCATCTGTCGGACAATAGTAAATATTTACTTTATTTGTTTAACTAATTACAAAGGTAATGCAAATTTACTTAGCACATTCGGGTAAATATTTGCTGTTTACGTGTGAAGCTATGAGAAACAAAATGAAACATGAGAAAAATCCGCTGTGCAGTGAAACTTTTTTGCATTGGAGATTTAATTTTGAATAACAACGTTACTGATATGTATATACCTATATTTATTTACTTATAGTAAAAGTGTTAAATATAATATACTCAAGTTCATTGCGACTCAAGTTTTTTTTACAAATAATCATAAAAACTACAACAGCTCATATAATTTTCAAGCGAATATAAAAAATTACGTAATTTGAACGCTAGCTTCAGAATTTAGTACATGTCTAAATGTTCTATGAATATTTCTGCATCAACAACAAACATTTTGAACAAATTTCGTATTTTCGCAGTTAGTGCTCAAAATAAATATTCCGACCTGAAATCATTGCTTTCTACTTTTTCTAATCAAGTTTGCAGATATTCCGAAACATTTTTAAACTCTTCTTCTTCTTTCGCTGCTTTTAACATTTTCTAACCTTTCTGCAAGTCAATTTAGCTTATCTCATTCTTGATGATCTGTTCACACTGCTAACAATGACAATTTAAAGCTTATTTAGTAAAGTATTTCATTTACATTGAAAGGATTTTTGTGCAAATCAATATAAATTGATTATATTTAAAATTTATTTATTAATTTTTATTTTATTTATTATAATTTATTAAAAATAATTATATAATTTAATGTTTTAGTAAAACTGAAAAAATAATTTTTATAATAGTTTATTATGTATTGTGAAAGAATATTGAAATATTTTGAAAAATTTTTATTTTAAAAGAAAATTTTATTTAGGGGAATGTTGCATTGTGTGTATTGTAAATAACTACAGCCAGACGATTTCAATTTTACTATATGATTAACGTCAAGTGCGAAAGTCTTCCATCTGATGGACGTAACGTTTGAATGGCAGATCATTTTGTATATACTCGAATAGAATATTATAGAAATCTTATGCTAAATTTTGAAGTTAGAAGAAGCAGAGAAGTAAGCAGCTTTTTCATGACCTAAATATTGGTACACTCGGAAGTTTGTCATTGCCTGTCGCATGGTAACCTCCTTAGGTAAATGCTATTCGGGAATTTTTGAAGTTACCTACCCTGCCCGAAAATCAAGTACCGCCCCCGATCAGAGAAAGGAAATTAAATTGGTCCAACGTTAGCGAAAGGATCCACAGAGCCACGACGGCCGTTTGCTCATACAGCAGGGTTATAGGGAAGAACTGAGGCTTAGGACTCAATATTGTTGCTCGGATCTATACGGCGGTTGTGTGACCAATTATTTTTAATGGTGCGATAGTCTAGTGGAGGTTCTCGCCAAGAAAGTAAATATTTATAAAGGGGAGAGAGTTCAGCGGCGCTAAAGCCCTTAGTGCGCTAAATAATTTCCTCCCGGTAGACCTACATATATCCTAAGAATGTTGCATGCAATACTGCCATTTGACTAAATTCTGTTAGGAAATGGACACACCCTTATACCGGCCACAGTTCGACAATGACCGAACTCATGGAACTGCCTACGTGAACAGACTACGCACTGCCGACCGACTCGACCGAAATCAAATGCATGACTACTGCAGAAATTGCCATGACATGGAAGAGAAGGAGACCATTCATCACCTACTCTACAGCTGCCCGGCACTAGCTAGAAGTAGAGCTGAGGCTGTAGGTAAGCTATTTCCTTAGAAAGAACGAAGTGCTTTTAGGAGAACAGAGGTCACTCAACAGCTCTCAATGTGGTATCACAATGGGCCAAAAGCCTAAGTGTGTTTCTCAAGGGAGTACCACCTAGTCTAACCTAACCTACCGCGCCCGAGATTTTTCTAGTTATACTCCTAGAATCAGTTAAAATTTGTTTATATTTCTTATTCTAGGGCCAACCTTTCAATTATGAACCGGCTACTGGCAGTTAGTCAGTTTATAAATGTAGTCATTTACCGAAGTTTTGTAATTTTTTTCATGTACTTATTTATTCTAAATAGTAATTCATTTACAAAATACAGAGATTCTTACAAACTACTTGCATGGAAATACAGCTTAAGTTACGAATTAATTTAATAATGATTTAAATTTAGTTTTATCAATAAAAAAAAACAAAAATTACAACAGAAAGGTTTGAAAACGAATTAAATTCTGTGAGTACTCCAATAAATAGAGCCATGATATGCACAATTGGTTTTGATGCATTGTGGAAAGCAGATGACATAAATTTTCAGGTTCCTATTGGAATGAGGAAATATCCCTTTATGTCAGAATAGTAGAGTGCACAACACCAAGAATAATATAGAACATAAAGCTAAGGAAAGCATAATCCTTTTATTGTGCAAGAATTTCAAGTTGATTGGCGTTATATAAAGGCATTAGAATTCTTATGAATATTATTCATGTATTTGTGCTTTCACTTCCTTTTCTCAAGATTTTAAATAGAGATTAAGCTAATGATGCTGCTAAAAAAATACATGCGTTCATGGCTATTTATGTTTAAAAAAAATGTATATACTTTTTATGTATGTATAAACATCTGAATATATTTGAAATTTTTTTAGTAACTTGATTTGGATTTTTGGTTCTCGTCGTCTTCAATCTTAAGTTGATCAGCACCTAAATCTTTATCCCAAGCACGCGCGCACACACACATATACACATGCATGTATATCTACCCAGCCAGCAAGAAAACGTCAATTTTACACAAGTAGTCCCTTTTTCGGTCATTTTTCTAATTCGAATGTGGCTCGCAAATAGTCCTGCTCGGCTGTTGTTTGAAATATAAAAATGCAAATAATCATTTTTGCCCCGCATGATGGTTGTCGTTTAGTGAAAGAGTACACGGCAGACTATCCAAAGGAAGTGGTTTCGTGTAGCGCCTGGTGGATTTTTGAAACTAAATAAATGCAAAATATTCCGTGATGATTAAAATAAAATTATTAAAAATAAATTTACACTAATTGAAAACTAATAGCTGGCATCTAAAAATACTAAAAAAATTCGGTTATAGGGGCAATTTTTTCACAGATCGTGCATCATTTTTGGCTGCATAGTTTAGATTCGACTTTTTTTTAATATTTTTATACGCGAAATTAGGAAATGACTATATAAACGAAAATTTGTTCCTTTTTTTCAAAAATTCAAATATTTTTATTACTTTCGGGCTTATATTTAGAAAATTTAATAAAAAAAAAATCTGACAAAAAATTTTTTTTTTAAATTTAAAATAAAAAAATTGTGCAATTTTCTAAATATATTTTTTGGTTGGGAATTTACCGAACTTTGCCTCATTTAAAATTCATTATCTTTACACTAATCGTATTTGAAAATTGTTGAAGTTTGAAATATTGCCCGGAAACATAGTACAGTATGCCATGCTTAATTGCACTTCAAAAATTGCATAATTTTAGATTCAATGAACCTTGGAATGGGTAATTGTTTGGAAAATTTAAGGGTACATTTTCTTCAATAACACATATTTGTAACCAATTATGCGGGGAAGCCAATTAACTAGGGGTCAATTAAATGGGGAATACTTTACTTTATTTAAAAAATATAAACCAAATTTAATAACATGCCTTGATAGATACTACAAATATACCAACGACGGATATAATCGCAAAATAGTACAATATCCGGTATACTTTTGTCTAAAGCCCTTACTTTTTCCCAGGTGGGCTCTCTTATAGTTAAAAAAAAAGTTATGTGATTGCTGATCTGAGTCGCGCTGCTTGCTCACGCTGTGTGTAATGGCCCAAAAAGGGGTGGAGTTAATATGGGCGTCCTAAGCTCAAAACAAATTTTTTTTTTGTAACGTAGGTTTTGGAAAAATCTCTAAATTTGTGATTTTTTGTCAACGCTGTTCCAAATTTGTTCATTATTCCAAAAAAATGGATTTTTAATGACACTCAACTCGTAGTAATTGTACTAAAATTCGCTGGATTATTTATTGCTGGCCGAAGCCGAGTATTTGTAGAATTTTTAGTAGTTTCTTTTTTTAATTTTAATTTTAATCAGGGACTGTAGAAATTACAATTTTTATTATAAAAAATTGCTCTTGAACAATTAGTTTTTGGCTTTTATTTAAACACTCTTTAAATAATAATTACTTTTGATTTGTATTTGATAAATTCAAACTTACGACTATTTTTTATTATTATCTAAATAATATGAAAAATAACAGTTCATTTAATTTTTATATTATATATTATCACAACAGTTATTGCCGACTCCTATTTTTTAATTTTAAATTTAAATTTATGAATAAAAATCAGTTAGCAAATTTTAGTTATAAAAGTAGTCATCAAAGCATCGACTTAATTTTATTGTTTAAGCTGTGCTTATGAAATTCATTATTTTTTTTCGAAGAAAATAGGTTGTTGAAAAACAAGAGAATTTTTTTCCATGGTTAATGATTTTATATTTTCAATATTTTGTATTAAATTTTATTAAAAAAAATTTTATCTCAAGTCTGTTAAAACAACTGCATTGCAGTCGCCGGCTACGTCGCTTGCTCATCAGATTTTTACAAATAATTTGGAAGTAGCTTTAGGCGTTATTTATTTATTTTTTTAATTTTTTTTTATTTTTTGAACATTTGTACAATCATTAATTATTTTACAAATACTTATATTGCAGCACTACGAAAGGGGCCTTCGGCTGCCATTAGGCGTTTTTATCCATTGATGATTCGTTTAATGTAATTTTTACAAATGATTTTAAAATATATGATATATGATAATTATTTTTTAATAAACACAAGTGCCTGATTTTTATTGATGATTTTTGTAAATCAAATTTGACTCCCGGTGAAAGTAGAATCTTTACTTCAAGGAAAGCCCATATAAGGTAGTAAACGAAAACGTACGTGTATTTTGCGTTTGCTTATGCGACTTCAACTGCCAAACTTTTTCAAAAATGTATATTACAAGCCAATGAGAACAATCCGAATATATATAAAAATCGAAATTTGAAAATTTAACCCTTAATATGGAAAAAACATCAAACCAGCTGTTCTAGTAACAATACTTTTTATGAATTTTCCTTATATTCTTTCACAATAAATTTTTGAATGACAGTTTTCACGAATAGCTATTATTTTGGGTAGTTGATTTTGATTACAAATGTAGTTTTTTTTTTAATAAGAAGTAGTTAAAATCATGAGTATTTAATCTGTTTAATTATAAACACTTTAAACCTAATTTTATCTACCAAGATCAGAGTGATATTTAAAAAGAAAATTTAGTAAAGTGTTACCCCAAAACACAGCAAATTACCGTTATCTCCAAAAGCCTGTTCTTTGAGATTCGAAACTAGAAGCTACTCATTGGCACGCCGATGCTCTACACTAACGGTTGCTGCGTTTAAGTTTTTAGCGCCATCAAAATCACAGCTTCATTTCGCTTAGTACAAAGCTTCCGAAACCTGTCGTGACCTCGTTCAAAAATCGACGAAACCCCATATTCCAAAAAAGTGCTAATTTAAGTAAAATTTTCTTAACTTTTATGCCAATAAAATTGTTTCCAATTTTGGGTACTTTGAAGCAAATTTTGTTCGCTGGGTAAATGCACCGCAGCAGCATTGCCATTTTCTTCGAAATTTGTCATGCTAATAATGCGGATTGTGGAGTAGGGGAAATAATGTAGGATAACATCACTTAACCAATTTCATGGCATTGTTATTCTAATGCTGGTGTAAATTTTCAAAAAGAACATGTGTCATCGAAAATAACACGATAACAACAACAAAAACAATCACAACAAAATGTCAACCGATACAACAGCATTGAAAATGCCAAAAGGCATTAAGTTGACAGAAAAGCTCTTGTTAGACTTATTCTTTTTCTTTATTTTTATTTTATTTTTTTTAATTTTATATGTACATTACATATTTTGTTTCTTCTTGTATTCTTTTATTGTTATTTCAGTTGTTTATGCGAAACATATGTATTTAGAATATTTATGGACCAGGCGCGTTATAGGTGTATTACAGCTGTCGCGCGAGTCGCATGTTGAAGATTTATGACAATCGTAGTACAAACGAACACAAGTGGCTTTATATACAATATTATAGTAGTACGCACACACACATATAAACACATATGCAATATTTAACTGCATAAATATTTGCTATGTGCCACGCCGAGAACCTCAAAACCGAAAACTAAAAAAAAAAACAAAAGTGAACAACAAAATATTTTTATTGCACATAAAATAAAAACGAAGTGGATTTCCCACAAATTCTGACTTTCAGCGGGTAAATCCCAACGCGTAGGGATTAACCTTAAAAAAATGCTTACTTGAATTATTGAGCTTCAGTTGCCTTTTTATTTTATTTGCCAAATATATATATATATATATATATATATATATGTATTTTTTATTTAGTTTTTTATGACTCCTCAGTTAATAAAATTACTGTTGGTCGGAACCAGCCACCGCCGCCCATTCAGAACTCAAGGTTCCGTTACTTTAGAGGTGACGATTCATTGCTGTTTTATTTATTTTTTATTTTCCTCTTCTATTTTATAGTCAACATAATTTATCGGCCATTTTTTCTGGCAATTTCCTATGGCAAAGTTCAAGGCTAACTAAATCAGCGTGGTGAATATTTCAAAGGAAGCAAAAGCAAGTTGTTTACTGTTATGATTTTATGACGCTTTTCAGTGTGGGGTTAGTGGTTTTTGTTAAACTGTTAATAGAGTCATCGAAATTTTTTCATATTTCACATATTATACCTGTCATTCATTTTTATATCCAGCAAATAAAACGAGTTTAAAAGAATCGCTAAAATTTTCTTGATGCTGAGCCTTCTTAAAGCTCTTTAAGTTCACACCTGTATTAATGCTTCATTTAGCTTGCAGTTCTAATTTAATATAAATGTTATAAATATGTGGCAACCCTCTTCGAAAGTATATCCCAAACAAAGCTTTTTGAAACCGTTTTCGTTTGGCACCTGTATTAAAGAATTTCAGTTTACTTACTAATTAATGTAAATCAAAAGGTGGCAACCTCCTTCAGAAATGTGTTCATAGAAACGGTCTCCTTTCATGCCAACATTGTTATATTTCATTTAGCTGTTAAATTTTATTTAATTAGCCTACTTTCTTTAAATCCAACTACGTTCTTCATTTGAGACCTATAACATAATATTAGATTTAACCGGTTATAATTTTAATTACGTTTTTAAAAAAGTGGAAACGCTGTCGAAATATATTTTTAAAATTGAACTTTCTTAAATCTATTTAACAATATTTTTAAAATTAAGCCTCCATATTGCCCATGCTCGACTTCACTGATTACTTTAATTTAATTTAGGTTTTAAAAAAGTGGCAACTTCTTTAAGAACGCCTTATATTGGAGCCCATACATATCTCTTCAGTCGTCACTTAGCAATATTTGATTTAACGCCTCGTATTGTACTGTAATTGAATTGAACTGAGAAACAAAATGTGCGCCAACAGCGCCACCTGCGGAGAGTTTTACGACTTTTCTTTCCCGAAATCTTCGCGTAGCAATTACGAACAAACTTGCATAAGGGAATATCCAATTTGATCGAATCGCTTTCAAGTTTTAAGCATCCGAACAAGCCACTAATATACTATATAGATTTTATATAGCTGGAAAAAAAAACGATGAAAAATTTTATTGTATTTGTGTTGAGAGAATTAGATACCTTCTTCTTCTTAATTGGCGCTAAAACCGCCTAGGCAATTTTGGCGCTCCAATTTGGTCGATGTTGTTGTTGTTGTAACAGCAGAAAACATTGCCCATAAAATTTTGTAGAATGCTGCCGAAGTGACAGTCCTCGGCCGGATGTAATTCCGGGTAATTCCGATATCGCAAAACCGACTTTAGTGGAAACGCCAATTTGGTAGCTCCTCTGCTTTGCTGACTGACGCCAATTGGATTTTGAGGCTAACTAATGCCTGTTGGTTCCAAGATAAACAAAATCCTGTACTTTGTCAAAATTGTAACTGCCAACAGTGGCGAGAGCCAAGACGCGGATGCGCTCATTGTTTATTTGATAGGAGGTACTTCCTTTTGCCCTTCTTCACTTCCAGATCCACACGTTACGCTTCTTTATCCAGTTTGGAAAAGGTAGAGTTACGGGCGCGGTTGTTGAGGCCAATGATGTTGATGACCTGACCGCTTTAATTCTGCAGCTAGAATTATCTTTTGCAACACAATGTTAAAGAAGTCGATACTTTGTTTGGATTCAAACGGCTCCTAGAGGTCCTTGCCAATTCTGACTGAGCTGGTGGTGTTCTTAACGTTATTTTACATAGCCGTATTAGTTTTGCAGCGATATCAAATTCAGAGATCGCGGCATAAAGTCAACTTCTTATCGTGTTGGCGAAAGCTGATTTAAAATCGAAAAAGATATGTTGCGTGCCAATTCTCTTCTCACGGGTCTTTTCCAAAATTTGGCGCACTGATATGGTCCAACCAATTCGTTAACGATTGGCTTCATTCTTTCGCACAATACGCTCGATAGAACCTTATATGATATGTTAAGGAGACTGATCCCACGGTAGTTCGCGCCCTTCTTGTGAATTGGGCAGAGCTCACTGAAACTCCAATCGACGAGCGTGCATTCGCACGACCATATTCTGAAAATGCCCTTTACCAAGTCTTCGCCATCATACTTGAATAGCTCAACTAGGGGTCCATGAATGCCAGAGGATTTGTTGTCCTGTAGCTCCGTTATTGTTTTTCGAACTTCAACGAAGTCGGTTAACGTCAGAAAAACAAGACTTCGACGAAACATAGATTACGAGTATATAACAGCCAGTGAAAATGACGGTGGCGCTGACACTGAGATTTTGTGGTTTTCCTATCACCACTAAAGCAGCGTACGCGCTTAAGTAAAGTCCAAAATTCAATACACATCGAGTTAAATCACACACTAACAGCGGTGAGGAGAACGATAGAATGAACTGCCACATTCCTCTCAAGAACTAGAAATTGTCTGTTGAATATTTGAATAAATCTTCAAAGTACTGGAAATAGTATCTAAAAAGTATTCAAACAGTACTAATTCCCCTCCTTTTTTTCTAGTACCTTCAAATGCATAGCTGCAGTCTGCGCGCAGAAAAAGTGGGGTTATGTAAGAGACTTCACTTTATATCATTACACCATGGTCATAAGTAAAAAAGTAACTTTTCTGTTCGAAATTCGAATTGGGTATTTGCTAAAAAAAATTATTTTAAATTATTATATGAGAACAACTAAAAAGTAAAAATAAGGGCGTGGTCTACATTTTCCTCCTATTTAAATGATTGATGTCGAGTATATATTACAAGGAAAGTTCTAAAGCCAACTGTCTTCTTTTTTTTTTTCTAAGAAAAACACACACAAATAGACATTTATATATTTACATAAAACTCTCGAGCTCATAACACAATACGCGCGTCGATTTGTCGTATCCCATACAAATCTATCTACATAGATATTATATGTATATACATATATGAATCTTTGTGCATCTAACAGTGCCCTAAAAGAATTCGGCTGCTGTTATTGAAAGCCTTTGAAGTCATCAACAATGATTTGAATTCCAATCAATTTGCACTGAGTGCCTTCACACGCGGAATGACTATGGCAAATAATACAATAATAGCTAAATGTGTACACACGTGGATGAATTACTTTAGTAGCAGCTGACAATAAGTAAGCCACATGAATACGGGTAAAATATTAAGCAGTCAACCAGATGCCATTTTTGTAGGCATGAAAATGGGGCAAAGTATTCAGGACCACCAAGTGCGTTTGTTGTTGATTAGTAGGCTATAAATAAATTGATGTTGAAAAAATCAATTTGATGTGGTGTTTTTTTTTGTTTTTTTTGAGCAGAACTCTTGCAGAGGTGTCGAATGGGACAAAGAGCAGTATTTGCGACCTATGTATGTACTTACAAAAAAATTCCATAGATGAAAATATAAGCCGCCAAGGATATGCAAATTAGTGATACTTCTCTCCGTGCCAGGCCTTTATAATTATTCATGTCAAATAAATATATTCTGCCAATTTAAAGGCAGCGCAAAAATGTATACTCCGAAGAGGGGTGGAACAGAACTAAGGAGAAAGTTGATGAACAGAGAGCAATGAATTGCCATCGTGGTGATATGCACTTGCCAACTAAGCCATTTTTATTCTACAACTCGTGCAAATTTTTTTGAAGTTATAATAAATTTCAATCTGTCATGCAGGGGAGATTCCCAACAGAGATTTTTCGAGTGATCTTAGCCTCATCCTTGCGAAGGCTGACCATTCGCACAGAAAGTGTTGGCCGAAAGTGTATGAGCCCAGGTTTTATGAGCTCGGGCATAACCAATTGAAAGTTAAGCTAATCCTTTGCATTTCTACGGGTCAATGTTGTGCGCAAAAGCCCCTGACTTTGTAGGCATTTTCGTTGATCATTCCTACCCAGAAATTCTCCTCTCAATCTCCATAAGCAAGATGCCCAAGTCCACAGCGTGGTACACATTCATTCACATTCATTACAGAGCCGCACCTCATTAGTTCATCGGCTGTCGCATTTCCGTACAAGTCCCTATGCACAGGGAGCCGTATTGGGATAAGCCCTTGTTGAACAGAAAACAAGGTCAGGTCTTCGCCCACACTCTTGCAGTAATTGAGATCTAACCGAGATAGGTAGAGTGCCTTAATAGCCGCTTGGCTAGCAGAGAGATGATTTTGTATGTGCCGTACTAGGGATGAAACAATGCAAGCAAATAAAAATATATATATTATACTTTTTGTTCGATACTAAGTAATTTTGGCATCGATACTTTTGAACCAAGTATCGAAAAAAAATACTCGTATCAAAATCCCATACCAAAGCAATTTTTGCTTCGAAATTTTTCCTCAACTATTGTTCCTAATATGCATCGATCTGCGTTATATGCCTGCTTTATTGCCAGCAAAAACAAAAACAGGGGAAAGGGCCAAAGTCTATATAATGCATAGTTCACACGGCCCAATTGTTCGAGTGGTACAGTGAAGTAGATGAATTTTCAGCACAAACATAATGGCATTATAAAAATCACTAGATAACTACTGTATAATTATTCGCGCGGAAAAAAATTTACAAATACTAAAGGTAGGGTAGCCTATTTTTATTATTGAAGAAAATAAACAAAAATGAAAAGGAGATGGCTGCCAAAGAGTTAATTACATAAAAAAAATATTTTCTTAGAAAGAACTAAAAAATGCAGCATAGGCCAAATCAGAAAATTTAAACGCCATTTTCGCGTCTGCTTTAGAGGAAAGTAGATGTCAAATACACAATTTAGTTTAGTTTCAGGAAGTAGCCAAGGACGGCTTCGACCTCCGCCAATGCCGCGAAAGATGACGAAGTGTCCTTATATTTATCCAGCCTTGCGAACTATTGTTTTCGAAAGACAATAATAACAATGCCAAAAGCAAGTGAACATTTGAAAAATTTTGTATCTTTTAGGATGACCAGAGGATGATATGATTACGACTTAAAATAAGAAACAATTTAACTTAGGTCACACGGAATATCTTTATAGCCAAAAGTATTCGATTCGAGTAGAACTCGATAATGTAGATCCGATATTTTTCAGGTATCGATACTGCCTTCTGACGTTACTTCTAAGTAAAATTATCACCCTGAAAAACGTTTGCCTAGTCCGGTAGGCGAAAGGATAACTTAGGTGTATAATGCAAATCCATGAACCAATCTCACATTCCATCTTTGGCAATGGTTGGCCCCTTCCCTGAGTCCAGTTTATTCAGCTTGGGAATTTCAGACCAACCCATAGCGAGTGTTCATCAGATTTCCAATTACAGAGGCTTTACTTTATCAATCGAGACCAATAACCCCATAATTTTCCAAAAAAAATTGGAATTGTTTCCAGAGACTCTGTTCTAAGTAATGGGAAAGGAAGTGCGTTGACTATGCACACGAAACTCATATTTTTTACTCTACAAGTACAACAAGTAGTCTACAAGTAGTCTACACTGACCCAGCACCGTAAGCTGGTCGCTTTCCAATTTTAGGTGCGGTGTCCTGTGTCGTAAACTTTGCTAGGATAAAAAGTGCAATATTGGGTACAAAAAAGAGGCAAAATGATGAAAAAATCAACAAAAAGATGTACGAAATAAGTGCGAAGTTGGAGTATGTTGAATATAGTTTCGATATTTTTTGTATCGAATCATTCTAGTTCGACATTTATATTTTAGTCCCCAACAACAAAGCATACATCGATGGGCCTTCGCAGGAGAGAGTTCGCTCATGTGGATCACTCATGGTAAGCCATATCTCATACTTTCAATCGCTTAACAGTGAAGAATGGAAGTATAAAAATAGAAAACATTTGCCGAAAGAATAATAAACGAGAAGACGAACGCGAACTCAGACGTAATATTTGGACCCTTAAAACTTGTTTACGAAAAAAACTATAGCTGCGGTAGAACAGCAGGTATCAACATACAGAACCAACACAAAATATCCCACAAGATCAAAGTTACTGGCTTTTACCTGCCTGAATATAGTGCAGAAATATCACCCAAAGCTTGATGGTTGGCCGAACTTCTCCTACAAATGGTTACAGCATTGATGTTGTATGTAAAAAAAATTGGAAACCCTACAGTTTAACGTCGACTCCGAACAACAAATGATTTTTCTGAGAAGTTTTTTTCACGGCAGAAATACACTCGGAGGTTGACCATTGCCTGCCGAGGGGCAACCGCTATTAGGAAAAACTTTTCCTATAATTTTTGATGTTACTTGTCTCGCGCAAGATTCGAGCGCAGGCACGCCGAATGAATCGCAGAAATAAAACAATTTTTTTTAGGACATATGCGCATACATACTTATGTATATCGCATTTCACGTACTTATTGACTGTGTAGTTTTATAACACAAACCCCTACTGCCTGCTAATAACGATAGCATAGAAATACGGACAGAACGAAAAACGTCACAGAAGTTGGCAGAACGCCGCAACCGATTTATCTCCTAACCAAACTTGACAAGGGATGGCAAAACAATCATTTTAATACACATCACCTTTTTACACTCTCGGATAAATAGAAGAGCAAAAAGAAAGAACTAACATAGATTTTTTCTGAGAACTGACAGAGTTAAGGGGGAAGTACGTTTAGAGGCCGAAAAACCAAAAGGTTTTTGATTTTGTAGGGGAATGGAAACAGTTATTTTCAAATAAATACATTTTTTACAAAAGTGAATATTGAAAATTAACAAATTTTTCAAAGATCTTGTAATCATATCACCGCTGACGTCGCTAATTACGCAAGCAAAGCTGGTCACAATTTTTATCTGAAATCAGCAATCCCATCATTTTCTTACACAAGAGAGTCTTTTTTTTATCGTAAATAGGCTAAAATTCTTGCGATATTCGAAAATAATCCTTTTAAAACAGGCACCCTAAACCACAATTCGCTGTACTTGCAGTCAAAAAGGATCTAAAAATTATTTGCTTTTGAAATCCTTGCCTATATAGAGCAGTTTTTTACACTCTTTAAAATAAATGCCAGATGAGGAAAATCGGTTCACTAGTTTTTTTATTACAACTTAGGCAATTTTGAAAGACATGGTTTCGAGAAAACCCCGTTTAAAGTTTACGGCCAAGAGCTCGGCGGGCTCGGTGCCAGCCACTTCCGAGAACCAGCCCTTTCACAATTTCGAGCATTAACTGTTGAAACTTTGACATAATATTCTGAAGCGATTTGCCTATCGATTAAAACAATTTCAAAAAAAATCGGTTTTTTGAAATGTCAAAAGGTACTTCCCCCCTAATGTTCCCACGAGTGCGCTGAACAGGTCTCTGGCTAAGCAATACTTCAACTTTCTCCAATTCAGTTCGAAAGTGTAACGTATTTCTTATTAATCCTTTATTTAGCTACCTTTGAAGCTGCAAAAAAGCAGTACTTAAGAAACTACTTCCGAAACTGCTCATTTCTATAGCGCCACTTACGACTACACCCGGTTTATTTGGTCTTGATATTTAAAAGTTTATGATTCCATCATTGAGACATTTATTGCAACTTAAAGTAGCTGCAACCTTAATCTACACCTTTTGCAATATTTTTAATTTTTCTTTTTTTTCAATTGCTTCTCGCTTTCCTTTTCCTTGACGCCCATCATAATTTTTGTTTATTTATTTTTTTTTACTGTCTGCAGCACTTAGCTCTCGCAGTAAAATCACTTTACTACCAACCGAAAATTCTCAAACAATTTCTCATAAAAATCGCTATAAATGAGTGAGGCTGCAATAATTTTTGCTGACGCAGCATGGCAGTGGCAACATAAGCAGCGTGAGCATCAACAGTGGAACTGCGCAATTAACTGTCAAAAATTTACCCGAATAAGAACTCAGCCAACTTAACTCCATATTGAGGAAACAAAAAAAAAAAAACAGGAGCAGCAGGAAAACAAAAACTAAAAAAGGATAACAACAAAAGCACTGAAAGCCAAATTTGCCATAAGAACAACACATGCATCGCACACACGAAACACACACACACACACACACAAATGCACATACATAGATACCCGAGAGCACTGTGAGTGTTAAAATGTTTAATGACTGCAGTGTGTTGAGTGCTGAAATTTGAGTGCTGAATAGCTGAGTAGCTGAGTAGCAATGGCCCAAATCGATCCCCACCATCGCCCTACTCTAGCGGCCGCTTTTATCCTGCTGGACAGCAGCAATGCCACCCGATGGCAACGGTATTAAAGCTGTACGCTGCGACCAACAATGACGCTCGGCTATTAACAGTACGCTCACAAATTTAATTGGCTTTTGTGAATTTAATTTCGTTTCGTATTAATGTCTATATATTTCCGAGTGCACGAATTTATGTATTTAGCTTATGCGAATACATAGCAAAATTTATTTATCCATATGCAACACAAAGGCACAGATTGACACTGCTGGTGGGCGAAAAAGGATAGCATGGCGCGGTAATGTTGTTTCCAATGAAAATATCGTATTTTTATGGCCGTAAGAGAAATAATCAAGTTGACGAAGGTGGAAGCGATTCCATGGGCATGACATTAAATATTCCGATACTCGATTTATTGAAATATGGTCGATAATCCAAAAGTTTCACTATTTTGAGTTATCAGTAAATAAAGTAAAACGAAGCACATTGCAAAATAGGAAGTAAAATGTGCAGTAAATGAAGCGCCCGTGTAAAAACTTTCTTAAGATAAACCCGCTTTTTTCACGAGTAGCTTGCGTCAGTGTGGAAAGCGTTGTCATAAAAATATCAAAGTCCCAGGTTGGACAGACATACCCGTGAGTACGCGGCCACAAAACGCATTTGATGTTCTCACAGAGCCATGTATGTTACCTTTTTGAATAGCTTCTCATCTGGTTTTTATTACTTGGGATGCCTGAGTTCAATGGTAGTGAAAGGGTTAACACATAGGTAGCGCGAGCAATTGATCGGGTAGTCCGCCTTTTCCGTTTTCTTTTTTAATGGTATAAAACTTTATTGTGCAAACTTATATTACGAGTGTTACAAGAGGTCAATGAAAGAGATCTTCATGGAATTCAATTTTTTTGGAAAACACGGTTTTTAATTTTTTGAACATTCGACTCTGGAATACAAGCTCTAACAAAAAACACCATTTAAATTTGAGGAAAAGATTAATGATTCGAGGTTTTTACTTTTAAATGTAACATTTTAGGTCCTATTTCGAACTTCGAAATCCCATTAATTCTTTACTTACGACTCAATATCTTAAAAAGAATTTTTTTGCAACCGACGCGCAAAAAAACACTATGAGGAAAACGAACTGTAAATAAAGCAACAACAGTTACTCGGGAAAATATGCGAGCTGAACCAACTCGGTAAAATAATATCCGACCACAGGTGTAGTGTTGGGAAGAGAAAAAATCGCGCTATAGTGAATTTGGTTTATTTACACAGCATTTTTAATGTATAGCTACATCAACCAAAAACTAAACTAAATAAATCGTATTTTTTATGAAATATGTCAAAAGCAACCCTTTTGCGACTAAAGGAAATTTTATCCGATCTGGAGCGTTCTTTTTCCACTCAGTTACAGCTACAACAAAACGGGCCTGGTGTCATTGATGCAGCCAGTATGAGATAAATCAATATCATCGCTAAAACAAAATTTTGGTCCAATAGGCAAATAATTAAAATGTTCATTGTCAGAACTGAAATAAACATTCCAGGTACAAAGTCTGGGTCAAAATATGCTTGAAACTTCACTTTTAAATAATGTATTTCATACATGGTTGCTATGATTGCGCACACTTGGCATTTCTAATGTAACAGGTTTGCTCAGTTTCTTGATCAAAAGAAAAAATTTGGGAGATTATGAACATTTTTATCATATTTAAATTTTATTGTACCAATTAAGGGCAAAACTGAAAGATTGTATTAAAAAAAAGAAGTGGGTATTGTCGGTTATTTAAGTTTTTGTAAATAGGTTTGCACTAATTTTAAATTTGGGATCAAAAAGAAAATTGTAAAATTTCAAGGCAAGTTACTTTGACAGGCGGTGGGTCCTTCTATTTATTAAATTTCTGCGGTTACGAGGAAAGTATACGAAACATTCACCCTGTATGTGGAAATAAATGATTAGACCCATTATTAAAACTTCTGTTAAAATAAAGATAAATAAAAACTAAAGCCATAAATGTGCAAACATCCACTAAAATTACTCAAAAGTTTAGTTCTAAAATAAAGTATTTTGAGTTGGTTCTTAAACAGGCTATGCAAAACTTAGTAGTTACTGTAAATACGTTTGAAAATAGGAAGTTGAGAAATCAGCAACAATTTACGCTGGGTACTTGGAGCAAGTGGTTAGCGTGCTTGCCTTTCATGCGGTGAAAGCAGACGTGTGGACGAGTCCTATGGATGTCTAGTAAGAAGAAGTATGATAAGAAGATGTGGTGATCTCCGAAATAGTAGCTAAAACTTCTACTTCTATGATTGTTGCTTTTGGAAGTAATTTCCTAATAAAAAAATGGTTTTAAACTTGTAAAATTACTTTTTGATATAAATATAAATAATATATTATTATTATTTTGAATTTATTGGGAAAAAAAGATGTACCTAATATATATCCAGTTGTAACATGCCAAATGTCAAGAGTTTTTTAATATGCCCGCTTCTTTTTACCAGGCTGGCAAAAGAACGCTCCAACTCGGAAAAAAATTTTTTAGATGCAATAGCAACCCTGTTAAAATCTTTCATAACACAAGCGATTTGATTAGTTGATTAGTTAACGGATAATTTTTGTAGCTACATATTTAAACAAACTATATAAATAAAAACGGATTGGAATGATGATGGCATTTCCCATTCATTTAAATCTAACTGATTCACTATAGCTCAGTTTTTTCCACTTCCCAATACTTCATCTCAGGTCAAATATCACTTTCCGAGTTTATATTGCAATTCGTTCTCCTACATTGTGTTATGGTATTTGCCGATCTAAACAGGGTTAGATCGCGGCAATAACAGCCCTTGGCCGGGTAAAACCCGGGTCATTCCGGTACGTAGAACCGGCTGCAATGGTAATGTGCTACAAAGTGTTCTTTTTAATTAATGTGAAAGAATTTTAACGATTAAAAAATTCTAAAAAGTGTGAAAGAATTTTCAATCGTTCAAATTACTAATATTTCCCTATAATTGGCATTGAGCTAAAAAATTATTGTTGATTTAAATCAGGAACCTCAACGGTTATAACTTTTATTTAAAAAAAAACTATTAAGATTATTTATAACGATTAAAAATTATTTGTTGAGTTTAATTTCTTGCTCTTCTCAAAATTATCGTTGGAGTTTTATTTTTGCTCAAAAGAGAGAACTTAATTTGTGTGAAAAAACCCTACAAATTAATGTATTAATATTATTTTGGTTAAGTTTATAATACAAGGTTAGGACAGCCAGTCACGTCATAGTATCATAACAGTAGTGAGTCATAATATCATCACACTCAGAGTGGACCGAATTTCAACATTTCAATAAAAAAATATTAACAAATTAATTAAGTTACTGTTTTTTTCTTTTTATGTTTTATTTTTTTTTTAACATTTTCTAATCTATTTTTATTAAAAGATTTAATTTGGAAAAACATCACAGGTTTTGAAAAAGGGTTTTGAATCCCTCAAAAACTGTTTTGTTCAGTTGAGCTTCTTTTTTATTTATACTTTAGTAGAAAGTAATATTATAATCATAGTTTGTCCCCAAAAATAAAATGCCGCTCACGCGTAAAAATCGAACATATCGTAAATGGAAGAGGCGAGGTATGCGGCATACTTATAAAAATATAAAGCCTTGGTAAAGCCGCGATTGCTAAAATAAAGGGAACAATCACGATATTTTGAAACCCTTACACCAGATAAATTTTTTAGAGGCACGGTTTCTGCTAGTTTTGTAATTTTTTTTAAAGTGATATGTATGAATATATTTTTTAAAGAATTTTGTTCATGCTTTCACTTAGAATCGGACACTGCGCACGTCCCCCTCGCTTCGAATTTTTTTGTTTAATTTAGCTATTTACCATTTTTTTTATAAGCATTTTATAAAACGTAAAAATTATGCGCGAACCGATTCCAATGCGCTAAACAAGCTATTATTAATTATTACCAGCTAAGAGCTTGGAAGAACCAAAAATGTATTTACGTTAATTTTAAGACATTTATACTTATTTAGTAGATTTGAACCAACTTCGTCCATAATTATATGATTTCAAAATTGTCGTAACCTTGTACTCTATGCACTTCGATTTTTTTGTTTTTGTAAACCAACCACACTCAATCATAACCAGTTACCAGATTTTTTTTTAAATTTTCTCTTTACTTTCAGAAATAATTATTTTTTAAAACGCCTACGATATTTGAACAAATTCTAAAGCAAGTATCTCACCTTAACCAGTTTCGAGGTCTGTCAATGATTATACGCTTGTACAAGCAGGGTTGTTTAATTGATGAATAAATTGAAATAAAATTCAAAATTCTGTTATACCAAAAAGCAGTTTTAAAGTAAATAACCAAATTATAAAGCAATCGCATATTTTTGCCAACACCAACACATGCACACCCAGACAAACAAGTCTATTAATCACAAAATCAGTAGGCTAATTCAACAAAAAAAATAGAAAAAACACAAGATTGATGAAAGGAAAAAACTAAAACCAAAGCTAAAAGTAACTTTGGCATTTCATATAAAATTCAAGAGCAGCGTGCAAATTTTATTGGCATGCATTTGGATATAAAACAGATGCATACATATTTAAAGCTTGTTCGCAAATAAATACGTTTGGAAAACAATGTATCTGCTTGCTTTTACACATTTATGGCCGATTTTTATGCAGTCGTCGTACGATGTATTGTTCATGTCTGAATGATAAACCCCGCAGTGAAATGGCAAACTCGACAACAAACATTGTAGGTAGTTCATAAGCTGATAATGAGTGAGTGAATTTATAGCAAATAGAAAGTGATTGCTGAACAGCGACATCTAGCTTCGAATTGTGGATGTTGCAAGCCCGAAAAGTAAGTGCAATGCGGTCACATTAAACGACCTCGGTGAGCTAACGGCGCTGAGAGAGCTATGATTTATTATAAAAAGTATAACACATTTCTCTTTTAGATTTATTGGGGCACATATATCCCGGCAGAAGTTTTCTCATAACTAAATATAAACTACATATTGCAATTGATTTAAATATGTTCCGTTTGCTATGATGACCAAGTCTGATTTGCAAACATAAGAAGACTTATGGGAATTTTGCAACTCATTTCCTAGTTCAGGCACCACACTCCGACAAAGTGCAGAATGGCGCCTCAACAAAACTGAAAGAGTGTCAAATTCTACATGGCAATAATTGTTTTATGCCATACAAACTATAATTTTACTACTACTTTTTTACATTAAAAACTTTTAAAAAGAATGAATTAAATGAAATTTAGTTAACAAGAACCGTTAAATATAATGTTGCAGAGACTTTATTGTATCTATACGTCCCGTCCTAAAACCCGATTGGGACAAATATGTCCCACTCCCCCTAGAACACCCTGAAGGAATGGTGGTTTAATTTTGTAATTTGTATCTTTGTATCATATATGGCAAAGATAAAAAAGTAAGTAAAACTGAGACTTATTTGCAGGTTGCTTTTGGGTGCGAAAGGGTTAAACCAAGAAACGCCGTAGCGTAAGTTAACAATATTGCGAATTTTGAAGTCTG
The DNA here is from genome assembly GCA_951828415.1 of Anomoia purmunda. Classification (NCBI taxonomy): domain Eukaryota; kingdom Metazoa; phylum Arthropoda; class Insecta; order Diptera; family Tephritidae; genus Anomoia; species Anomoia purmunda. The sequence continues at coordinate 26,851,057 of OX639993.1, forward strand.
CGTCGCTTGCGTATTGCATACAAAAGGATTTAATTTTTTCATTAACCCTTCGGAGGTGTGGTGGGGTATGTCATACCCCAGCACATGTATTTCCTTAAATATATATATGTTTTTGTTTAAGGAATACGTTATCGCTCCCAATAGCTTTCATTAACATTCAAATACAGGAGATCTGCCACGTTTTACATACCCCAGATATTTCTGTTCCATGGGACAGCCTTTCAAAGTGGGCTGGGGTATCATATACCCCACCACACCACTGAAGGAACTTTTCGCGTACATGAAACGCTCTGAAATTAGAATATAAAATTCGAATTTCTGAGCGCAAAACTAAAAAGGGGAATCCCCAATTTATTTATGTTATTCGCTATTCGTTGTTTTCCGTCGCACTTACATACATTTTTGGCTAGTTGCTCAGTGATATTTCATACGCATGTTCATATAAAAAATATTTGTGGTGTAGCAAGAATTAAAACTTCCGGTAAATAGTCTAATCATAGGGGATTTCGATCAGTTCAATTTTGTGCTTGAGTAAAAATGTCATTCGAACGGGAGCAAGAGTATTTACAACAATTGTTAAAAGAATTCGATGATGAATCTGAAGAAGAGGTATTTATTGATTCTTGTTCTGATGAAGAGCTGTGCACCGAATCAGAAGGAGCAGAAAACGATGCATGTGAAGAACGCGATTGCGGAGAAAATAGTGATTCTGGCGAAACGGAGTATGAAGATGAGGCGAGCTTATCTTATTTTGTTGACAAGGACTCTTCGAAATGGAATAAAACCCCGAGTAATCGTAATGTAAGAACACGTTCAGAAAATATAATTATTCATTTACCAGGGGTGAGAGGATTGGCGAAGGCAAGAAAAACACCTCTAGAGTGCTGGTCACTGTTTTTTACAGAAAATATTATGTCTAACATAGTTGGTCATACAAATGTTAAATTATTAGCTTAGTCTGTTGATTATGATGAAAATCATCAATACGTTGTCAAACAGACTAATATAAGTGAAATAAACGCTGTTTTTGGCTTATTGTATTTGGCTGGCTTTTATAAAGCACACAGACTAAACCTTGAAGACCTTTGGAGATCCGATGGTACTGGAATAGATGTATTTCGTACAACGATGGCTTTACAAAGGTTTCGGATATTATTACGTGCATTGCGATTCGATGATGCAAAAAGGCGATCCGATCGTCTCCGTTTTGATAAACTTGCCCCTATCAGGGATATATTCGAGGAGTTCGTTTCTAATTGTAAGCAACATTATTCACCAAGCGAGTTCTTAACCATTGATGAAAACCTGGAATCTTTTAAGGGACGAGTATCTTTTAGGCAGTATATTCCAAATAAACCGGCTAAATACGGTATTAAGGTATTTGCACTTGTCGACGCTAAAACATTTTACTGTACAAACATGGAAGTTTATGTTGGAATGCAACCAGAAGGACCTTTTCGCAAAAGTAACAGCCCACAGGATATTGTAGAGCGCCTGATTGATCCAATATCGGGAACCCGGCGAAATGTCTCTTTTGATAACTGGTTTACTAGCTTTCCACTTATGATCAACCATTTAAGAACACACCAGCTAACATCAGTTGGAACCGTTAGAAAAAATAAAAGGCAAATACCATCAGCTCTTTTAAATATACGATCGAGAGAAGTAAATAGCTCGTTGTTTGCATTTAAAGAGGAAATAGCAGCTGTATCATATGTTCCGAAAAAAAACAAAAATGTCATCTTGTTTTCTACATTACATCATGATTCTACCATAGTGTCAGAATCTGGAGATAAGAAACTTCCCGAAATCATTCAATTCTACAATTCAACTAAAGGAGGAGTTGATACTTTAGATGAGCTTTCAGCAAATTATAGTGTATCTCGGAATAGCCGACGCTGGACATTAACGTTATTTTTTTCATTTTTGAATACTGCTGGCGTAAATGCTCAAGTCATTTTCAAACACAATACCATGGAGATGAATTTGAAGAGGAGAGCATTTTTAAAGGAACTAAGTTTGCAACTACTATCAGAGTTCCGAAATGACAGACAGCAGAGCCCATATATTCCAAGAACGCTACGAGCTACTGGAAGTGCAAATGTAGAGCAGCCTCCTCTCAAGCGTCGTCAACATAGCAGCAGGTGTTCGGATTGTCCAAGAAAGAAGGACCGAAAAACTTTTTATGGGTGCATGCTGTGCAGCACACCCCTTTGCCTAGAGCACGCATTTATGACATGCAAGAATTGTGCCAATTTCGAGTCGCCATAACTTTTTATGTAATTAATGCATTACAGTGAATTTTCTTTCCTTTAAATAAATGTTATTTTTACTTTTGAAATGTAAATACAGTTTTGAAATTGTTTAAATACAAAAAAAATTATGTTTCAGAAAACTGGAACCTCACTTTTTGGAATTAATTTATATTGTCTTTTTTTTATGGCTATAATATTGAATACGAAGGAAAAATTGTTATGTTTTCAAATTAACACTTTTTAAAAATTAGTAAAAGAATAATAAATCACCACAAAATATTGCTATTATTGGAATTTGGTATTTATTTGAAATTGATAGGCATGGGGTATGTCATACCCCACCACACCACTCAAGGAACTTTTAGTCACCACACCACGCAGGGGTTAAATAAAATATAAATATATAGCTGATTTTAAATCTAAACATCATAACTAATCCAAATCTATATTACTAAATATGAATTTGATAAGAAAAATTTGCCAGCGCTAATCAGCTATTTATTCCAAAAAAATGGGTAAGAGGTTTAATTTCTTATAATTAAAAAAAAATCAAAACAATTAGAACACCAAAAGGGCAGGAAATTAGTAAATATGCAATAATAAAACTTCATTGTAGCAGTAGAAATGAATAAAAGTAGTCGTAGTTATTAGTAGGAGCATTAGTAAAAAAAAGTGGTAGAAATGAGTAAAAATAGTGGTAAATATTATTAAACACAGTAGTTGAAATTAATAAAAATAGTGGTAGAAATTAGTAAAAAATAGTGGTAGCAATTAGTAAATATAGGGTTAGAAATTAATAGTAACACTAATAAACGTAGTGGTAGAAATTAGTAAAAATAGCGGTAAAAATTAGTAAACAAAGTAGTAGAAATTAATAAAAATAGTGGTAGAAATTAGTCAAATAGTGGTAGAAATTAGTTGTATCATTAGTGGAAAAAGTGGTAGAAATTACAATAGTAGAAATTGTGGAGGAACTTAGTAAAAATAGTGGTAGAAATTAGTAAGAATAGTGAAAAATTGGTAATAGTTTTAGTAAAAATATGGGTAGAAGTTTGAAAAATCCGTGGTAGAAATTATTAAAAGTAGTGGTAGAAATAAGTAGTACCATTAGTAAAAATAGTGGTGGAAATTAGTAAAAATTGTGGAAGAACTTATTAAAAATAATGGTAGAAACTAACAAAAATAGTAATAAAAATGAGTAATAATGCGAATCTGACGCGACTTTCGTTACGCGATGTAAAAATTAGCGACAGTGAATTACTTCAAAAATATAATAAAAATTTTATTTCTAGGAACGATTAGGTTCCGGTGTAACGCTATCTACATTTCTCGTCTGTACACGAACACTTTACGCTCTCGGCTATTGCAAACGTAAAAACGGTGCTAGCGAAATTACGGCTTTATTTCGATTTTTTATGAATTTCGAAATTCGAACTGGACTATTAAATGGTCTGATGCTGGTTTGTTTGCCAACTGGTAGGCTGTTGATGCATAGACTGATAATTGATATTTCGTACGTCATTGGTCATATTAAAAACACCAGTTGTTTACATGGTTAAGTTGCCTAAGTAAACTGGTAACAAGCTGGTTTTAGAGCCAGTAAATTTGACTGCAGTCGTGAACACGCATAAAAAAGGAAAATTCACATATTGAGAGATTTAAAAATCGAAGCACTCGTACGTACTATAGATATGTATGTATGTGTATATTTTATTGTTACGATGAACGTGCACTCTATATTTTTATTTCCCAATCCAAGTGTCACATGAAATCACCTGCATAAAATTGCTCCATATGTGCCTGCAATAATTGCCTCGTTGCAGTTGTTGAGTGCTGCGTCATGTGCGACGGCACTGCGGGACAGAATAGCCTAACTAAAATCGAAAGCGAAAAACCAAGGATGCTTGTTTCAATATTGTACTAGAATGATATTGGGATAATATAATGATTATGAAAGCGTTGTTCTTATATGAAGAACTTTGTTGTTCTTTCTTGTATGGGTAATATAGTGGAGTGTAGTGATGATAATGGGCAAAAATTGTGGTTTTTTGGTACAAAAAGTACTTTGACTACACATCGACTTTTTTGGTACAAATTACATAGAACGCAATGCAGTTTATATTATTTATTTATTTTAGTTAAGTTATTATATTAGATATTTTAGTTAAATCAAAAAAATAAAATATTTCCGAAATCAAGTCGATTTTAAATGTTTCTAATTTCGGAACATATCTAACAAACTAATATTTTATCAACCTTAGTGAAACATACACTTATTTGGATGAGAAGGTATTACAATGTGGTTTTACAACATTACAAAAATCGGCCGAGCATCAGATATAAAATTTTATTATAACGAAATTATAAATTAAGAACGGAATCCCGAAATTTAACGAAGGAGTTGGTTCATAACGACTAGAAGCCGATTTCAGTTATACACCAAAGATTATATTTTACCTTCTCTGATAACAGTTCTGCAGGAGAAATATTTTTTACGTTGCCAAAAAGGCTATTTGCCAAAGTTATCTAACAAGATTGATTTCCTCTCTACCTTTATCTGTAATCCCAACTTTTACTTAATCTTTCTTTTGTTTATCTGCACCTTTGCTTTCATCTTCATCATCTTTATGTTCTTGCACATCCTTCTAGTTCAAGAAAATCCTCAAATTTTAATTGTTTATCAGACAACGTTGAAAATAATCCTTGGAAACTGTCACTTATAGCCAATGAAAAAAATATCTGTCCTGCATAGCCGCTATTCGTATACTAAACATAAATGAAATGCAACATAAGGGAAATAAATAAATGGTTACTGGGGCACTAAAAAAAATGTCAGTCACGAGTTGCCTTATTCTATTCGTTCACCAGCGGTATGAGCGCTAGTTGATAGCCGTAGAATAGCACACATCGAAAAATTGTTTACCAAAGGTGTTAGTTGATTATTTTTCGATGTCCGAATATACGAATATTAACCGGATCTTCGTAAATCCGGATATCTGGATAATTACAACAACAAATATTAACCTGATGTCCATACCATTTTATCCGAGTCAAGAGATAGCCGCTTGGATATTAGGATATCCGAATATGCGAATAATCCCAGCACTAATTACCAGACTTCTTGTTACCTACACACCGCAAAATACTTATATTATATTACTGCAACACAAAGGTACGATTTTCTAACCAAGCAGCATTTGAGAAAAATTCCTATAGTACCTGAACAAGGCGAATTCAAATAAGGTGGTGTTGAGCAAGCAGCTGAGCGAAGTCTCACTGTCATTGTGCGTATAATTTATTAGTGTACATTTTTGTTTCCCATAAGCTGAATGCTCGTTCTTCTTTACCAATTCGCTGGGTGGTTTTGTTTGAACAAACAAAATACACGAGTAATACTGGGTGAATTCAGATTTTTACATTTAACTCGCAAAATATACAGCGGATTCGCCTTGGTTATCTTGCTGTCACCATCTATAGATCCACCTTGGTGAAAGCACAGGTACAAAAGCAAACATTTACATATATTTTGTTTTTGCTTTTGCGACTTGGGCTGACAAATTATTTCACACATTTACACGCAAGCCAATGAGAACAAGTAGAATATAAATCAAATAATTCCATTTGACATTCGAAGCCGCAAGGCAAACCACTCTTCGAATTCTAGTAATACCACCTCATATAAATTCGCCTTATGTTCTATAGCCGTATTCGTTTCGCCATCCGTTAGCGATTGGCGAATCGATGAAACATCTGGTATAAATTAGCATCAACGTAGTTTTTAATTTCAATATAATTTTCGCATCTCACAAACGACGAATATGCACCAGAAGTGCATGTTCGTCCACGCACATTATCGTCGTGTATGCGCAGCTGGAAAGTGGTCTAATATCTGCAGCATTCAATGTAACGAGGTCGACCAGTTTAACGAGGTATCCCCGTACTCGCGATCGCCAAATTTAGCTAGCTATCGAACGCGAGCAGAGCTCAGGCGACGCGACATCAGATGGTTGATAAAATCTCACTTCGACATTACACCAAATTCAAGCTTAAACAAAGTCATTCTCTTAATTCTATCGGCGCTCAGAACTTTGGAAAAGTATTTTTAAATTGTAGAGCAAAAGGATGTAATGTATTAATCGTGCAAGCTAAAACTTTACTACTTTTTGGTCTTAACCTAGTCCACCTCCCCCTTTTTCCACATTCCTAGGCCAATTTTAAACAATTCAATTTATAACGCGTGAATGTCCGAATATTGTAATCTACATGCAAGCGTTATTTGTATATAAAAAGTTGCAAACCAATTTAATGTGATCAATTATAATGAGCACAGCAATATAAAGGCAAATAAAATAAAATTAAACAACAACAAAAGGTTTAAGAAAAAATTGTGGAAAAAACATGAGCTACCCGCATCAGCGTCATTAAAATAACCGTTTTTTATAGCAACTGAAGCGATTCATTGTTATGTCAGTAATAAACAAACATATAAAATATATATATGTATATATGTGTATATTTGTATATGTTCATACATTTTTATATACACACACACATACATAGTAGCTGCAGGCATTTCGCAATTTATGTCGATTATTTTCATCCATTTATTTTTTGCTTGTTTGCTTTTCCTTATTAAAACTTTTTTGCGGCAAAGCCTTGGGTCTTCTTATTGTGTGCAAAACATAAAATTAATAATAATGCAGAAACAGACATACAAAAAAAAAAACAGCAAATAGTTTCGATAAAGTTTTCTTAAAACGCAGCGAAATAAATGAAAAACATTAACAAAAAAAATTAAGTGGCAAGCAAGAAAAGAGTTAACACGCCAACAACAAAGGCAAAGTTGTAAAACTAGACATACATACTTGTGTGCGCGCGGTCGGCTAATTGCCGCCGCCAAAAGGCCGGCCGCCTTGAAAATATTTTGCAGGCAACAAACAGCAAACAACAGCTGCTGCCGTTAACCGCTTTGGCGGGACTGTTTTGCTTTGATTTTTTTCATTTTTTATTTTTTATTTTTATTTTAGATTTGTTTTTTTTTTTTGTTGTTTTTCTGAGCTTCAAATATCGCTTTGTTAGTCATCAGTGACTGACCACAGACGCCGTCGCACAGTGTAACTGGGGTGACTAAAAATACCAAAAATTAGCGAGGCTAATTCGAAAAATGTTAATGGTAAATGGTAGTAAATCATCGAGTATTAACGGTACCGAAATTTTGATTTATACAACTTTTTTATTTTTTCAAAATTAAAAGTTTATACAATAAAAAATATTTAAAAAAAAGTATTGACAGCATTTATCACAACCACTTATTCTACTTCTGAAATAATTGAGTAATGATTTTTATTTTAGCATAATATTTATGTTTTTTTACTTAAACTACTGTGATTTTTATTTATATATATAAACACGCCGCTCTATAATTTTTTTACATTGTGTAATGAATACAGATGGTGGTGCAGATTTTGCTACCCCTTACCATCCCTTAAAAATTTTGACAGCATTTCTACGTAACCACAGATTTTCTGGTGTGACGTCACATCCAAGTTACTCTGCCGAATTTCCGATCAATCAACGCATTCTTGCAATCTATATTTTCTGATTTATCAAACCTATTTTAAATGCTGAATTTCAATGAAACATATACCGATTTGAGGAAATTACTTGTAAGATATATAAAATTATTTATGGCTCATTTTAAATTAGTTCTATTAAAATTGGCCAAATAATTTCAAAATTGACTCTAATACAAATATCAAAATATTCCTAGGTATACTACCTCACTCAGTGTGTAAAGACACAATGAAACCTAATCAATTTCTTTTTTTATTTCCATTAAATAAAATAAAACTAAATGAAATTAAACTATATTAAATTAAATTAAATTAAATAACATACATATGTATATAAAAATTTAAACATACTGAAATAAAACAAAATTTAATCGAATACTCTTAAAATATAATTTCAATTTTTTTTGGTGTATTTATTTTTTTTTGCCAGAAATATTTTTTGCTTTGTTAACTTGGTTTCGGTATTTGATCCGTATTACGCTTTTGACGATCAAATGATTTCTACCAGCTTTTCCATAACGCAAAAGTTCATTAACAACTTCGATACAAAAATTAGAAAATTGAACTCACCGAAAAGGTCAGATAAATATCTCTATTAAACTACATTAAATAATATTGGAATACCCGTGACTCGGTAAACGTACCGATGCAGCTTCCGCCCTGCCGCATACTTTTCTAATATCATTAAAATCGGACCAAAATCCGTATGATTTTACATTCTAGCGCCATCTTGTGGATACATTTTGGTTAAAGTGCCTCACCCCAAATTATCCGTTTGTAATTTCATCAAAATTGAATCAAAAACAGGGTCCTGAAAGCTCAACTCAAACACCACCATGCGCCTCCAATTTTCATAACAGCGTTTTTTTAATTTAACCCGCCGCGCTACCCTTTCATCATCTGCAATATGAAAATATTTCTCGTGGAACTTCCATTACAGAATTTTACTTTCATTAAAATCGAATCATAAATACAGATTTTTATAATGCCTCGCCTCTAGCGCCACCTTGCGCATTTATTTTTCTTAGAAGTATTTTGTATTACACTGGCACCATACCTTTCTAAAATCAGCATTATCGGACCACATACACGGATTTTCTCAATATATCGACTCATGCGCCACCTAACAGATTATATATATAGCATATGCCGTGGCACGGGTCTACGGAAAATACAATCAGTTTTTGATCCAAGTTGTTACAAATAAAACGGCTATATAAGAAAGTAACATTAAATAGTAAGTTGAAGTGAAAAAATTATTAATCTAATTGCAAGTAAGAACAACTTTCTCATAAATATGTAAATCAGATTAATTAGCTGAAACTTTTCATTCGCAGCAGTAATATTTTTTTAAGTTTCCAAAAGCAGTTTTCATATACATATGTGTTTCAACTTGCATAAAATTGTATTTTGCATTTTATCCTCTAAATCGGTAGAACTTTTCTATATAAACCTACACTTTATAGGTGGGCGCTATAGTCCGATTTTGTTCGATTTTAAATATGTTTCTGTAGATATACCTGGGTTCTTTGCAAACTTCCATTGATCTGCGATAACCCCTAGTTTTGGCCGCTCAATATATGGGGACGTTACACTGTGCGTCGCCGCCACAAACACCGCTCGCTGACCACCAACGCACAAAGCCGCCGCCGCCGCCAACGCTGCCACTGTTGATTTTGTTGCTGCTCTTGGCCGTTACCAAACCTGTTTCCTTTGCAACGGCTCAGTTGTTTTTGTGCTGTCAGCGTTTAGTACAAAGCGCACACAAAGGTCAAGTGGCTGGCTGTATTTTTTTGCATTATTATTTTTTTAATTATACATCTTTTTCCATGAACTCATACTTCGCATTTTTTACTGTACATAATTTCTGCTCATTTTACTAGTCATTACGTACCTATTTTTTTTTAAATAAAAATTTCCGTCGACTACAATGTCCGTCTTACATATATAAATATGTAACGACAGTTGTTATTTGAATTCTCGTATGCAATTATATTCTTATCCGTATTAGTTTGTAAGTATTTTTAATTATATGGATATTAATGTCAGTGCTATCCGCGAGAAAATATGCAATACAAAATAAAGTAATGCTAGTTAGCAAAATTTTCCGTTTAAAATTTTGTTTATTATTTCATCCGCTTACTTTTTACCGAATAGATTATGAATATGAAAAGTAGCCGTTCATAAGTTCAACCAATATATAGACTTGTACATAAAACAAACTTCTTAGATAAACATAATTCATACCGCCGAAAACCATACTAAGGTTTTTTTCACGGAACTGTCCCCGAATCGGCCTCAAAATCGGCGCCGTTAGCTCTACCTTTTCCAAACTAAATAAAAAAGCGAATGAATCTGGAGGTGAAGGAATGCAAAACGAAGTACCCCTGTCATCAAATATATAATAAATAATTGAAATAGTATAGCATTTTTTTTAACCTGGTAACCAGTAAGAAAAAATTAATTCAGCTTCGAAATCCAACGGAAAATATCTCTTGTCGTCAAATGCTAGGTTGTCTCTCGACAAACTAAAATCATCTCTTATCATGTCCGTGCTCTTTCAGTGCCGCAGAAGCAAAAGCAGATAACCCTTGGAGTTTTCGAGAGAAAAAATCTTCGAAGGATTTTTGGACCTTTACGTCTCTGCAACTGCGAATATCACAGAGGATGGAACGATGACCTGAATGAGGTTTACCGCGTCATAGACATTTTTTGACTTGGTACATATGTGCAACAGTAAGGATTACCACAAAATCAACTTTTAAAGGCAGTTGTCACCTATTTAAATATAAGGTTGCCACCTTCTTAAAAAATAAAAACTAAATTAAATAATTAAATCAAAGGAGAAACCACGGCATAGAATTTAAATGCAGTAGGCTTAAGAAAAGTTAATCGTTAAATTATGTTTAAAGGGTGTTGCCACCTGTTTAAAATTATTAATTTAATTCAAATTTTGAACCTACCGAAATATAACAATATTCGCGTAAAACGTTCATGCGTAAACATTTTCGAAAAGGGTTGCCACCTTGTAAAGAACGACTATTCAATTTAATTGGTAAGGTAACTGGAATTCTTATATACTGGTGTCAAACGCAAAGGTTCAAGGAAGCTTTATTTGAGAAATATATTTGGAAATTTGTTAGATAAATAAAATTGGTAGAATTTAAGAAAGACTTTGTCTCGAAAAAAATTTCAGGTGTTGCCAACTTTTTGGAATATAAATACAAATTTATAAATAATGTAAGTAAATATACATTTCACAAACATTTTTTGAAAGCAGTTCATGAACGAGTGGCTACTCGTTAAAGAGTATCCAATAAAAGACATTTTTTTCTTTGTTTATTATTTTTGTTCAGCGATGAAGCTCACTTTTGGTTGCATGGATACGTTAAAAAACAAAATTGTCGCATTTGGAGTACTGAAAATCCCCAAGTCATTGTTGAGACGCCGTTACATTTTCAAAAAGTCACTGTTTGGTGTGCTCCATGTGCAGAGCAAACCATTGGCCTATATGTCTTCGAAAATCAAGCCGGCTATAGAGCCATTATTAATAACTGTTTCGTGACAGAATTGGAGAATAATGATGTGGACGACCTTGCGTTCCAACAAGACGGCGCTGCATGCCATTGAGCCACCGAAACAACAAATTTATTGAAGGAAAAATTTTTGGTGAGCACATTATCTCGCATCATGGGCTTGTGGCGTGGCCCTCCCAGATTTGGTGAGTCGCTTGTCTGCGCAGATAAGTCCGTAACGAGTGACGCCTTCGAATAGAATATTCGGCTCGTTATTGCTGACATACGGCCCCAATTGCTGGTGGTAGAAATTGGGCCTCTCGGCTAAAATTTATTTGAACCAGCCATGGGGACACTTGCTTAAAAACATTTTTAAAACATAATGGCAAACCCTTATCTTTATAATAAAGCTAAATGCATTTTATTTTTTCTTTAAAACCAGATGTCTAAAAAAAAACCCGTTATAATAAAATTGAATTGCTATGAAAAACAGTTTCAATAGATGCATTTATGAAGACACATTTTTGGATAGAATTGACGCCCATACATTTTCTAATGTATGTAACTATAAAGCGTGGTTAAATTTTAAGGGCAGATATTGAATGTGAACCACACCTAAACGTCAAGTTTTGTTCTGCATTTGATTTAACATTTCTCAATTTCAGACTAACTCAATTTGAACATGGAAAGATACACAATCGAGCAACGTGTCAGAATGTTGGCAAGAAATGGCAACAGTGGATGATTAATTTTCGAAGAAAATCATCTTCAGTGATGAGGCACATTTTCACCTCAGTGGATTCGTCAATAAGCAGAATTGCCGCATTTGGGCGAATGATAATCCAAGAGTGATTGTCGAAAACCAATGCACCCACAAAGAGTGACTATTTGGTGCCGTTTATGGGCTGGCGGCTTCATCGGGCCGTCTGTTTTCCAAAATGAGGCCGGTCAGGCAGTTACTGTGAATGGTGTTCGCTATCGTGAGATGATAACGAACTTTTTATGGCCCGAATTGGAACATATGGATGTGGACGATATGTGGTTCCAACAGGATGTTGCCACTTGCCACACAGCCAACGAAACAATGGCTCTTTTGCGCGACAAATTCAATAGCCGTGTTATCTCACGTGGTGGCGATGTCAATTGGCCACCAAGATCATGTGATTTGACACCGTTGGACTACTTTCTTTGGGATTATTAGAAAGAAAGGGTGTACGTCGATAAGCCAGCAACAATTCAAGAGCTAAAGGATGAGATAATTCGGCACATTAATGGCATAGAGCCTCAATTATGCCTCAGCGTCATCGAAAATTTGGGCCATCGGATGGAGGTGTGCCGCCGAGGTCGCGGCGGACATTTGACCGAAATTTTGTTCCATACGTAATTGAACCACACCATATTATCATAATAAAAAAAATTACAAATCTTTTCCAAAATAATTTGTGTTTTATTCAAAATCAACATCGGCCCTGAAAATTTAACCACCCTTTATATATAATTTTTAAAAGGCTAGCACGAAAAGCAAGTTTTTATTCATAATGGAAAAATATTTTGAGACTTCCTTAAAAGAGAAACGCTGGCTTGGTTTATATAACCAACTGAATTGGCGGACTTTGATAATCAGCAAATACTTGTATCATTCTGTGAATCAGATGGAGGTTGTCAGCAGTCGATGCTGAAAATTAGATATCTAAATGCCACTATCGTTTAACTATGTTACAAATTTCTAACAATAAATAGTACGAAATAAAATGGGTGCTACAGTGCAGCAAAGAAAACACAATTTTACATTAAAACCGGTAAGCATGAAATATCTTAAATTAAATTCACTGTAACTGAAATTCCCAGCGTGTTTGCATTGGCTCCCCTTATTAGCATAACATTTTTTTGTTACTATAGCGCTCTGGTACTACAAACTTTTTTCGGTGTAATGCATTTTTTACCACTTGCATATTTTTCATAACTTAAGCTACTGATAAACAGTATTTTTTCAACTCTGCTCAATTCATGAAATTTTTGGTAATTTTTTGCATTTTTTTTCAAACAAAATTTACATGTTTACTATGTATTTTAACTTTACTACACGCCTTCTGGTAAATATTCACCTTTTTTTGCACTCTTGCATTTTAGTAATAAACTCACTCAACCACTTGCATTTGCTCTATTTGCCTCTTTGCGCTACAACAACCACCCCACTTCCCTATAACCCCATGGATGGGGATAGAATTTTTGCTTATCAAAATGCCGCCAAAATACTCAATTGCTTGGTATTTGTGAGTTTTTTTTTTGTTGTTGGCGAGGTGCTTGCCAGTTTGACGTGTGTCCACATCAATTATGCCACTTGTTATATTTGTTGTTATTGTTTTGCAACACTTTTTTACCTGCCAGTTAGTTTTATTAATATCGAAGAGTGAAGGCTGAACTGCCGGCGAGTGATGGGCGGGAAGTGATCGCGTTTGTGGAATAAGTATTCTACTATATACGCTATGTGTAAACATTTTCTCACTTTGTTTTTGTTGATTTTTGAACAAACGTTTTTGCCATGCAGCATTTTTTTGATTGCGTTTTCATTTCTTTTTATTATTGTTTTGATTTGCTTCTTTTTTTTTGCCGGCAACTAGGCATAGTTATTTCCGTTTATACACAGTTTTCCTTTCACTTGGATTCGGTTGCCTAAACTTTTTACGCTTACATTTTGTTTTTGTTCATTTACTATTTTCGTAGGTTTTCTTTTTTAATTGTTTCCAAACAGTTTCTTTTAGTTCGTTTTCGTTTCTTTCTGATTTTCATTTTTCGGTATTTCCGTTTACATGACAGCTGAGGTAATAAAGAATGACGCACTCCAGTGATTTTGATTGCGTAGAAAAAAAAAGTTTCTTTTTTGTTGTATCTATGTTGGCTTACCCTTGTAGCCTAGTTAAGGAACTGATTCAACTACACTAACTAATTTAAATGGCTAAAATAGAATAGTGCAAAATGGTGTGTACCACGCTAACAAGAGGTTGGGAATTTCGAGTTTGTTCAAAATTTTTCGTTAACAAAAATGTAAATCAAGAGCTTGTTTAATAGAGAATGCGCAGATTCAAAAGTGGTAGTGCATACATACAAACATCGTTTATCCTTTATCCTTTTTCCAAGATTTTGTTTCGTTATATAGAAAACAATTTGTTTAATGATTCAATAATGAAAGGTTTGATACATAAACAGCTTTGCTCCTCACTCTTCACATGACGTCTCCCTTAGCTAAAACAGTGTTACTTCTTTGAAAATTTTTGTTTTAAAATTCAAAAAAAAAAAACACTGACAATTTGAGTAAGTATTTTATAAAAATGTAAATATTTTATATAATGCAAATATGTGGTTTTATTTGAAATTCATTAGGTAATTTGTGCATCTAAATCGTGATTGGTATACTGAGTGATGGTTTCTCTGCATCATAGCCCGTTAAGCTCCGTGTCCTATTTCAATTTTTATCTCCCCGCGTGTGCGAGCGTGAGTTAACAAAGCTTTTACTGTTCCCTATCTTTTTTATAGGATTTCTTTCCAAAGCCCATTGCTCGTTGTGATCGTATCACTACTCTTTTTCACCTCAACCCCTGTGTCACCGCTTCCTTGCCAAAGTGAGTGGGCATTCCGAATTTCGAGAATTTAAATTAGTATTTAAAAAAAATCAAATATTTTAAATAAAAGTTAATATATATCTTTAATTAGGACCTTAGAGTGTGTATGCCATTAGAATAGATGGTAAGCATTTCTGCCCATGTGAAATATTAGTGTAAATATTAGTTTTTTCTTAGTAGGTTGCTAATAACTTGTGTTCCCGAACTTCACTGTCGCCGTTTTGGAATGGTTTTCTGCCCAATTCTATCTGTTCTATGTAAATTGTTGAAACGCAATCCTGTGATTACATACATAGTTATTTATAGTTATATACTTTTTAAAAAAGTACTTACTTTGTTTGAAACCATCAATAACCTTGTTTTTGTAATCATGTGGATGGCTAAAAGCTCGATTTTCGCCGTTTTGTCTTACGTCGCGATTTTTCGGAGCACTCCAAAACTTAAATCAAACGTATAAGAGAAGTCTCAACAATTGGAACGTGGGGAGTTTGTGTGAGTTTTGGTGAATGAATTAATATGGCTCCCCTCTCAATATGTAATATTGGAGTTCAAAGGAATTTATGTTGCTTGGTTTTTGTAAGAGCAAAGAACAATATCACATGTTTTTTTTAATTGTGAACTACAAACATTTGATTGTATCAGCAATTTCATATATTTACCACTAAATAAATAAAACTCAATTTTATTTACTTATAATAAAGATATTTGTTTATTAAAATCAATGTTTTCATAACGAAAGAGTTTCCAACAACGAAACATATTTGGATTTTATGCAACTTAAATTCTACAAGTAGTTACATATTTTGCGTACTTGCTAAACACTTTTTTACAAAAAGGGATTACATTCTTTCCCTTTTCTACTTCCTTCGCAAATGCAACCTTTTGTACGGGAGAGCTAGAAATTAGTATGCCTCGGATAAGATCCCAATTTGAAAATAGTTTTTCCGGACCGCCTGCCTAACATTAATTTAGCGATCGGGCGGTTTGGAATACCGTCCATTCTGACTGTCTAAACAGTGCTATACAATATGAGCAGATAACCAAAATGGCATTGGTAAGGGGTATGTTGTTTGAGATGCAAAAGTGGCACAATTGCAGCCAAGACAAAGAACAGATGATGATGCTACTTCCAACGGACTGCATCAGACTGTAACTGATGTGGAGCTTAGTACTCACACCACCTCCCGACGAAATACTTGACGGTAGTACCGGGAGGATTCGTACTTTGACAGTAGGAAGGAGGTTTAGTTAGGGTTCAAATCTCACACTGAGGTTTTTAGAGGGTCTGGCTGTCGATGCTTTCTCCTCGTAAAAAAAACACACACGGAAAACTGAAATCACAACAGTGAGCTAGAAACTACACCACTCGACTTTCACATCTGCTCACTAAGAGCACTTCTCTGCAAACCGGAATTCGCAAGCAGCAGCACATTTCTCGTTCTCCGGTTCCAGCGAGCGCTCTTCAGTTGAGGAATGTCGTGAATAGAGAGACGATGCCTACAGGGCACGCATTGGGAGCATTAACATCCCATCACACAACCTCAACAAAGTTCGTGGCTAAGGAAAAACAAAGCGGATGTATTCAAGAACTGGTAAGGTGCATGCACCAGCTCATTTTCAAAATATGATCAGACGAATGCCTGCCCGCCGATTGTAATTTAAGTATGCTTTGCCCAATTGGCAAGAAGGGGGATCCTGCAATACATGACAACTACCGCGGGATCAGCCTCCTTAACATTTCATTTAAAGTTCTATCGGATGTATTGTATGAAAGGCTGAAGCCAAGCGTCAACGAACTGGCCAATATCGCAGACGATGGAACGATGAGTTGTATGAATTTTATAACAATATTGATATACGCTGCGGTACTATTTCATGTTGTAGATATGGAAGAAAATGTTTCAGTCCAGAAAGTATTCGACGCAGTACCCACTGGTGGTAAAGAAGGAAGGGGATGGTCTTCTCTACGCTGGAAAGACCAAATGGAGAAGGATTTGGCTGCACTTGGCCTTTTCAGTTGGCGGCAGTTAACAAAACAGAGAAAGGAGTGATGTGTTTTATTAGATTCGGCCAAAATCGCCCCAGCGGTTATAGTGGCAGTTATTGATTGATTGATTAGTTGATGCTGCTGGCCCAAAAAAATATGTTTTTATAAAAAATGAAAACGCAAGGAGGGACTAGAGGCGACTTGAGGCGAAAAAAGTATTAAAGTCCATTAGATGGTTCTGTAGTCAAGACTTCAAGGCAAATGTAGTAGCAATGCAGACGAAGTCGCGGGTATCAGCTAGTCAGATAATAAAAATATGTTGCTCGTTTCAATCAGTTATTTCTAAACGTTTATCTTTTACTTGAATTGATTAAAGTTATAAAGTTAGAATTATAGCCGAACGTTAATGTTTACCTTGTCAGCCATGCCAGACGCCAAAAAACTAATTTTTAATAATAAACTTATTGCGCCCATAGGATGTTTCTTTTAATTTGACCACGTCGCTATTTTCTTTCTGCCGCAGAAAAATTGGGATGCGGGTTTGTCCGCTAAATTTTAATTCATCATAAGAAAATTGGGCCAAAAAAAATTTGTATACAATTTGAGACCAAAAGCAAAAGATTAAATACTATATAAGAAAAATATACTGAAAACTCAAAAGCTATAGCACATTTGGGATTAGTCTGTTTATCACAGTGGGAAGTCAGTGGCCGCTAATGCAAATACAATTTTAAATAAGATAACCATATCAAACTCCCATTGGACAAGAATAAATAAATTAAATGAATATAAAAAGAGGAATTCCTCTGCTTTGCAAAATATACTAAACCAAAAGCACGTATTTTTGATCTCTGTGCAATTATACATGTTTATATACATATATATAGTACATTAGGTCGGGTTGGAAAAAAAAAAAAAATCAAAGTACATGTTTATTGCAGACAAAACGATGTTTATCTGTCCCAACAAAATGGATTCGTTTACTTGACGAATTATACTCAATTACTTGTTAAAAATGCATACATGTATACTACATATTTATAAATTTGTTAGAAAATACCGCAATATAAGTAGGCGATTTTTCTTTTTCAGAAAACTAAAATATTTTGAAGACATTGCCGGGTCAACAATTTTACTGCTTGCAGAGTGGGGAAGACATTTCGGAATCGGAAAAAAAACAATTCAAATACAAAAGTTTGGCCGAAAAATTCTAATTTGGCAAGCCATTTGTGAATCTGGGAATATATCCGCGCTGTTCTTCTTAATGGGAACCATCAACACTGAAATTTATGTGAAAGAGTGTCTTCAGAAACGTCTCCAGCCCTTCCTACGTCATGATAATAGTCCAACTATATTTTGGTAAGTGGCTGGAAGACAGTAATGTACATTACTAAAGGAACGACTTGAATCCTCCTAATGCTCCAGATGTTGGGATGTGATGAAAGCCAGACGTTTGAAAGTTTTGAAACCAATTACAGAATTTTCATTTTCACCGTTAGTACCGGTCTAATATATGAAGTGTATAAGCATTCAAATATCAATATTTACGATTAAAGCCACAATTTATCAGAGCTTTTATTGCTTTACAAAATGCTTTACTGACTCTGAAATCTTGATCATCACCCATATCACGTTCCACTTTTTAACAAATTAAGCGGCATTTTTTCGCTGTTCGTGGCGATGTTTGTTGCAATGTTGTTGCATACAATGTCCATGTTTGCGCATATGTGTGCGAGTGTGTGTACACATATACTTGCACCTGTGCATATGTATGTTTACAGTTATTTGTTTGAAATTTTAAAGCACTGAAAAATGTAGTCTTATTTGGTTATTTCGTTATTCTTTCAGTACATCTCTGTTTATTTCTCAAAATAATTTACACGTTTAAACTTGGAACATTTTTCACTAAAACTGCAGGCAATGTTGTTGACTTTATATAATTAATTTTTAATGTGTATCTACATTCAAATCAGGTGCGGTAACGTTTATAATTTTTATTAAAAGAATCAACATTTAATCGCTATTTTGTGATTTTAATTTTTTCGATAACATTTGAACGATATTTTGTGATTTTTATTTGTCGATCAAATAGAATCATTAATCGATCATAATAAATTCAAATGAGCTTTTTGGCGATTGCAATAATATGATAATATTTATAATCGAACAAAAAAAATGCAAAATATTGATCAAACTTAATCGGAAAACTCAAATCCAAGAATAACGATTATTTGTTATTGAAAAAATAAAAATCACAAATTATCGATAAAAAAGTTTACCAACGATGACAAAAAAACAATTTATGTTTTACAACCGAAAATAAATATTACCTACAAAATAACGCTCAAACATGATTGGTCAATTTTAATCGAAGAATAACAATTATTTTTAAAAAATAAAATATTGATGAAATTCTATTGAAAAACTAAAAGTTAGCCCATATGAAACACCCTACATTAACTATGCCTGTTTTATTAGCGCTAATTTTATCGCTTTTATCTGAGAATACCGCTAGTAAATGAAAAAGGAAAATTTTCAAAAATATTCCACAACTAACGACTTTCCAAATTTAGTTTTAGCGAGATTTTTTGAAGGAATATTTTACGAAACATTTCTTCTAAAATTTTACTGCATATGTTTTAACCTTTCATTTGACTCAGATACTATATTATATTTTGAACGTTTATATGTCCACTACAACAATATAATGCAATACGTTCCTTTTCGATCTTTTTTCAATATCCAGTTTCCAGACAAATTTTCTATCCATTATTAAACCCAGATACTAACGATACGGAAAGTAAGTGCTGAGCGCCACGCAACGAGAGCAAGTGAACGCTGTCCGGTTCTGTTTAGGGACTCCACTCCACTCCACTGCAACAAAATTTTATGAAAAATTTTGAAATAAAGCAAACACATTGAATATTAGTTTAAATGTAGATATGCATCGCCAAATTTTCGTTACTTACAAACTGGTTTGTCATTCCACAAACAAAAAAAAAAACACACAAAATTTGTGAGTCAGGAATATCTCTCAATAGCCAAGTGTGTTTTCTTTTTGTACGTGAATCAATATTGGACGCTGGCAATGACAAAAAAAAAAAAAGCCAAGCCAAAAAAACCATCATAGCAATTTTGAACAAGGAACAATATGGTTGAAAGCAAAAATCGCACAAAAAAAAAAACAACAATCAATTGAAATTTTTAATCGACTTGCATCGATTTTTTCACACAAAATACATACAAACAATTTTTATATAGCTTGCTTTCAGCTATGTTATGGCATTGCTTTGGTTAGTACATGCCGCTACATTTACATATGTACTTACAATGCCTAACTAAGTACATATGTATGTAGCTATGTTAGTACATATGTACAAAATGTATAGCATAAGCTATTTTTATAAACGTAACGGTATTTGTGTATTTTTGTATGAACGCTAAACTCCATCGATGCCAAAACCGTGGAGAATAAATCTTTTAGCGCGTAATTAAGTGAACTGTAGCGAACTATAACGACTAAATCGAAGTTTATGTTATAATGGACCTGCATCCTTGCGAAATGGCCATGTTACACACGTACCTACATACATATGTACATACACACTCCTATGCTATGTCATGTCATGTTTGTTGGCTGTCGCTGCTGGAATAGCTGAGAGCAGCTGAGTGTAACGCTTAAATTTTTGCTTTGTATTAGTCGTGTCAATAGCAGCAGCAGCAATGTAAATTCAATTAAAGTACAACAAATAGCCAAACGTTGAATATTGGAATTCTTTTGTGTTGCATTTTTTTTTTTGAACGTTCTTGGAATTGTTTGTGCTCGTTTAAGAAAGTGCTTTTTAATAGCATAAGAAATCTGAATTTAAGGAATTTATGATATCTTTTTTTTATTTATGTCAGTATGTATGTAGAATATTTGTATGGCTTGTAGTTAAATTGCTGACTGAAATTGAATTGCGCGTTGCTATTCTTTTAATATTTAATTTTTCCAAAATTTTCGGAGACAAAATTGATTGAAATAAACTAAGTAAATACTTTAAATACAGTGTCGGATTTAACGGCCAGCAATAGAGATATTGCCGGCTGGGCCCCCGCCAACAGAAAGGCACCCAGGGCAGCCAATGCGTACATCCACTGTCTAGGTCAACAGATGAACTTAGTTTCAATCCATGCAGCAGAGAATATTGCGAGTTCATCCATCAAATTATTTTAAATATGCAACCATAGGGAGCATATAAAAATATTTCTCGCAATAACATCGACGGTGGGACGCACTTTTTGAAAACAGTCAAGGTGCATCAGGAAGTTCGTGAGATTGTGACATCCAGCTGCTTCAAGAATTGAGCCAAGAAATACTGAGATCAAACGTGCAAATTGAAAACGATGAACTCCATGGAGAGGACTGTGAATGAAGTGAGCCAAGAGAAAGAATACTGCACATTAAAGATTTTAGTACAACACGATGGACTTCACGACTAAAAGATGGGGAAGCGATAATCCAAAATATCGTATGTATCATTAATTGCATAGAGGACAAAACCTCACGAGAGCTAACATCTGGAGAAGATATCATGAATGCCTGATCGATACAATTTTCGCTGATTCTTTGAATAAATTGAAAGCCTTGAAAACATAATTTTGTTCACAATATGAAACGGAAAGAAATGGGCTAGGAAAATGCTAATTTTTCTATCGTCAGAAAATGTAAAATTATAAAAATGTGGGAGAAAAAAAGAAAATTTTTGTTTGCCTTTAAACTAGTACCGACCAAAAAGCACCCCAATTGGAAATTAAATATTAGAACTTTCTGTTTCTATTGAAATATATTTTCTCAACATAGACAGATTTCCTTAAAACGTCTACTTATAAACTGATTTTTCTAATATTTTAAGTAGCATGGAATGGCAAAGAGAAATGCCTATTAATTTAAAGTAGTTTTGCTTTAAATCTTCGCTACAGATTGACAAAAATCCACTTTCCCAGGTTGTAAAAATAATAACAACTAACGTTTCGGTTATAAACGAAACTTAATACAAATTTTTAAGAGACAATGCTTAGTAAAAAATAATTTTGAAGCATCCTTCATTATTCTCACATCAGATGTACATACATGGCGTATGAGTAATAAAATTCGGTCTAAATTAGGCCCACTTTTGTATATTACGTATACAAATAGTATGCATAACTCTCTTCATAACTGTGAAGTATCCGCTTACGCCGATGATACAGCAATTGTGGTGCCACACAGAGACTAGTAATAAATGCAACAAAGATGAAGTTAATGCACATAAGGCCATCGCATATTCACCGCTCTGAAATAAAATTAATATTTCATAATTATGATTGAATTCAGAAAAACCTGACCCTGAACCCTGTGACTGTAAGACGGAAATAGACATCGTTAAAACGTACAAATATCTCGGTATTATACTCGACGAAAAATTTAAATGGAATGCGCACATATCCCTTCTACAAAACAAACTTCGATCAACATCTTATTTTTTAAAACACCTCAGTATCTAAGTCATGGGATCACGAGATGGGGTTCTTCGATACACTGTAGGAAACTACAACAAAGCCAAAATTATATTTTAAAAATACTAGCAAAGAAAAAAAATATATGCACTTGAATTCTTCAGGTAAATAGGGCATTAAAGTTGCTTGACGTTAAGTCGATTTTTAAAATAACGGTACTAAATGAGCTTTACGAAGAAAATACGTTTAAGGTACCGGTACCCTTTTCTCATAAACACGAAACACGAAGATCTCAAGAGAATAGGCTAGTAGTGTCAAAGTTTTTAAACAACTATACCAAATATTCGCTTCAGTATTGCTCCGCCCAAAACTTTGTAATTAGAGAACGATCGAACATCAATTTTCAGCGCCGAAGCAGAACCGAATGCTTCCAACGTCTAAGAAATAATTAATCAAATAATTTTTTATATTGTCGAAGTATTTTCAATAAGCTTTATCATTTTAATGTTAACTGTTTCGGAATGAACATACCTTATTGACTTTTTAAATTTATAGGTGGAAAGCCTATTCAAGAAAGCCTAGAACTCCCAATTACACCTTTAGTTTGATAACCTTCATATTGCTTTGTTTTATTTACAGAAATTATATCTATTTTAACTTCTTTAAATGGTGGCAACCGTGTTGGCAAAATTATAGTAGTTCAATCAGCAATAAAATTTCGATTGGTACTCATCTTGGTGTCTTTTGCTTAAGAAATACATATAACTTTAAGTTTATTAATAGGTGGCAACTCTTCCCGAGTAAAGTATTATCTAAATCTAATAAAATTTTTCGTATTTGGCAAGCATTCAGTTTTTATCCAATTTCAACAATAATAATAATCTGCTCATCTTATTTTCCAATGGTGCTCCGAGTTTCGAAATCGGTTCGGTAGAATAACCAAACGAACGGTGACAAAATTAATGTTATCGTATTAATCTAACTAGCAAATTGCCACGTTCCTTGTGAAGCCTCTCCAAAAAGATTTTTGAAATTTAGTGTTCTCATATTTTTCTAGTTTGTGTAAATATATATACATATATTATATTTGTTTACGATATAATTTCATTGCTTTTATGAAATTTTCAAACAATTAGCAATTGGTTACGAAACTAAGTTTTTCTAAACCTATGTCAGTATTGTAACTCTTTATTTATATTTTTAGTTTAGTTGCATTTAAATTTTTTAAGCTGGTTGCAAGCGATTCTTGAAAATAGTATGGTAAAATTTTCTTTACCTTACCAATCAACTGTAAAAGGTGGCAACTGTCATCGAACAAGTTTTCAGAGTAATATTGTTATATTTTAGTAAGCTTACATAGAGCATTAAATTAATGTTCTTAAACACGTGGCAGCACTCCTTAAACATATTTTCATAATGAAGTTTTTTTAAGCCTACTTCCTTTGAATACCATTGCGCAATAATTCCTTTAACTTAATAATTTATAACTTTTAAGCAGATGGAAACTTACTCCAAAAGTAATTGCAAAATAAAGCTTTCCTGAAACTTTTTCGTTTGAGACCTGTATTTCAAAAGTTGATTTAACTGATTATAATTTCTGTTAATTTTTAAAAACAGGTGGCAACCCTCCCCCAAAATATTTTTGAAATTAAATTATCTTAAAACTTCTAGTTTGGCGCTCATATTGTAGAATATCATTTATTTTTATAATTTAACTCAATTCGCATTTAAACAGGTGGCAACCTGCATTTAAAGCATTTGGGACATGAAGCTTTGTTAACCCTCCTTCATTTGATATCCATATTGCAATATTTAATTTCATTTATTGCTTTAATTGAATTTAACATTTTAAATAGGTGGCAACTTCCTTTAAAAAATCAATTCTGTGGTAACCCATATAATAGACTTTACATGGGCTAAATCTTATTCAGATCTAAATACACAGTCGTTATATTGGAATATATGATTTGAAATATTTATTTAACTGACTATAACTTTAACGAGTGGTTGCCACTGATAACACTGTGTGACAGTGGAAAATTACTTGGGATCAGACCTAAAAAAAGTGATTCGGGATAAAAATCTAAGAACTACTTCATACTTGAAATGGGCGTGGCACGTCAGAATTTTTTTTTATAGCGAAAAAAACCGTTTTTCGGCTGTTTTTGCATAAAATACACTGTAACTTCGTCATTTCTTCCTCGATTTTCATTTTGTTTGATTTGTTTTAAAGCTAAGAAATGGGACTTTTTATTTGCGCACAGGGGTTTGCGTAGAAAAAATATTGATGGTAGTTATAGAGTGACAAAGTTCCAAAAAAATTTTTTTTTTTTAATTTTACAACTTCGGCAATGATTTAGGGATCTATTTTCCTCCAAATGGGTTTAATATTTACTTATTTGTTGGAAGTGTATTTGATTCTGCGTTGAATGATGTATTTTGGAAAACAATTGGTTGAAAATTGGCTGAGCTATAGCACTTTTCGTTTTTATAGTCAAAGTATTCGATGTAAGTAATGAACAGTTTTAGCAATTTTATTATGACAGAAACCCTTAGAAACAAGTGTTTCACTGAACAATCATACTTGTTGTTAGAAAAAAAAAACACAGGACGCGGTGACTACCGAAAAAGCTATAGTTTAAGTGCAAATACGTTTGCTTGGCGTGACAAGCTGAATAGTAGTTGTCATTAGAAATTCAAAATCTTATTAAAGTGGAAGAAACAAAATGTGTGATAAGCGCAATAACTTTTGTTACATATGTGGATATTTTGTGGACAGTAACCATCGGTACAAATTTCAAAATAACCAAGTTGCTGTTGAAGAATATAATAAGTTGTTCAATTCTTCTTATAAATCCAGTTCAGGGTATGAGCCAGAATACATATGCTTATTATGCCTTACTAAGCTAAAACTTGGAAAAACAAAAAAAAACGGAAACCATATTTTGCCTTTTTCCTCACCGATGATATGGCATAACCAAACCTATCATAAGAGAGATGATTGTTATTTTTGTAAGACGAACACTGCAGGCTTCAAATATAAAAATCGTCAAATGATTCAATACGCCGAAGTGTTGAGTGTTTCGAAACCTGTGCCCCTTAAACAACTTCAGGGTGAACAATTTCAGACGGAAAAAGAAGCCAAATTTGAAGACATTGAGCCAAATGATCCGGATTATCTGAAAGAAGCATCATGTTCACGGAAACGACATTTCGTTTCTAATGCTGACTACAAAGACCTTATACGCGATTTCGGCTTATCACGAAGACAGTCTGAGGGTTTGGGCTCCAGACTAAGGCAATGGAATTTGGTACAAGCGGATTTCAGGGTGACTTCCATCAGAAATGATGATAGATCGCTATTTCAAGAAGTTTTTAAATCTGATACTGATATCAGATAAATAAAGAGTGGTTTTTTATAAGACAATGCTTTTATTTATTCGGGGTTCGTTTAAACGGGTTTTTGTAATGAAACAATTTCTAAAATTGTTAAAAAATTATAAATACCATTTGCGACCATTGAAGAAACCCAAAAGAAAAGGAAGTACTGTTCATTACTTACATCGAATACTTTGACTATAAAAACGAAAAGTGCTATAGCTCAGCCAATTTTCAACCAATTGTTTTCCAAAATACATCATTCGACGCAGAATCAAATACACTTCCAACAAATAAGTAAATATTAAACCCATTTGGAGGAAAATAGATCCCTAAATCATTGCCGAAGTTGTAAAATTAAAAAAAAAAATTTTTTTTGGAACTTTGTCACTCTATAACTACCATCAATATTTTTTCTACGCAAACTCCTGTGCGCAAATAAAAAGTCCCATTTCTTAGCTTTAAAACAAATCAAACAAAATGAAAATCGAGGAAGAAATGACGAAGTTACAGCGTATTTTATGCAAAAACAACCGAAAAACGGTTTTTTCGCTATAAAAAAAAAATCTGACGTGCCACGCCCATTCCAAGTATGAGGTTGTTCTTAGATTTTCATCCCGAACCCCTTTTTTGAGGTCTGATCCCAAGTAATTTGATTTTTTGTTTTTTTGTAACACAGTGTAATATATGTAGTATATGTTCGTGGTTGGCTATTTGGGTGCTAAGTTTTGCACTATTCCTTCCCGCAATTTGGGCCCCAAAATGTAATAATATACCCACACACACACACAAACTTTCACATTTATAATATAGATAGGATAAAAAAAACTGCCGCTTTCATCTTTACGCACTTGGATAAGAATTCAAATATTTCCTAGAAATTAATGCGCATCATAGATTTTAAGCTGATTATTAAAATGCGCATTATGATTTTTAAAGAACCTCTGCCGTGCACATCACATCTACCTATTTGCACTGATACATTTTTTATGATCTCAAATTTCGCACAATGACTTCTTTCCAGTGCATGCCATGAAAAACTTTTCTAAAAATAACTCTGCAAACGATCTAATTTTCAACTTCTCCCATTTTCTACATAGTTACAAGTCAAATATGTACATACATATGTATATCCATACATACAATGTATATTGTACCTATTATTATATTTGATCTTTTCAAAATGCAAAACTTCCTACCAACTCAGCAACGATAAAAGAAACGTCAACTCATCGTGAATCGGGAAATATGCAAAAGTTTGTTATTATTAGATAGATAGTAAAAAATTGATGATGCATACTGCGAAATACAATGGTAATGGTGCACACTCGCAAATAGCTATGCATGCAAGTATCCAAATTTTAATTTAAGAAATCCACAGCTCACTTACTCACTCAGTTGATTTTACGTGCGTACATACATATGTAAATATCACCCAGCAAACACAGTCTCTAACGTTAGAGATTTTTTCAATACTCCATTAGATAACTACTGTAGTTCTCTAACCATTCTCTAGTCGAGCGCAACTGTGGAGAACTACATTAGAACTCGATTGGAGACTGGCTAGAGAAAGAGCCAACATTCAAACAACTTATCGATTATCGATAGATATCTATTATCTAGAACAGCTGTTGACACTCATCCTTTATTCCAAACATAAATCAAGCGAAGTGACTGTGCATAAATCGGGAAATAAAAAGTAAATATACATTAATAAAATGAATAGAAAAAGGTTTAGAAGTGAAAGTGAGCAAATTGTTAACTTGCTTTTTGCAAGCAAACGCGGAAATGAAAGCGAAGTGCCAGAGAAACTGTGTCCGGCCACTCAGGCGCAATGTAGCCGGGAAAACATGGAATCGGATGAATCCAGTGATAATTCCACCAGCGAGGATGACTTTGACGACTGCACATTTACAAACAGAACTGATTTACGGACCAATCTGACAGAGTGGACAATTAAACACAATATAACGAACTCAGCTACGGACGATTTGTTAAAGATTTTAGGGGAGCACATTTCAGGGCTTCCTACGTGTGCCCGCACTTTGAAAAATACTCCAAGGGTCACTCCAAAGGTGGCAATGGGTTCAGGGGAATATGTGCATTACGGAGTCGCGGACGCTTTGACTGCATTTTTGCATCATACGACCTTCACTGAGCATTGTTTGAATCTTAACGTTAATATCGACGGACTTCCATTAGCAAAAAGCTCGAATCTTCAGATATGGCCAATTCTAGTCAATGTGAATGAAACTGATGACATAAGGGTTGTAGGAGCATACTGTGGGAATAGCAAATCAACAAATGTTAATGAGTTTCTTAACCAGTTTGTTGATGAGCTAGTATTTTTAATGGAAAATGGACTAGTTTTTAAAGAAAAACAGTATTCTGTTAATTGCCGGGCGTTCATATGCGATGCACCTGCTCGAGCATTTGTTCTTGGAATTAAAGGCCATTCCGGGTATTCGTGCTGCCCAAAGTGTACACAAAGAGGCAACTCAAAGTATCACAAAATAATTTTTTCAAAGGAAAATAATCCCTTTCGTACCGATGCAGAGTTTAGAGCACGCACAGATAAAAACCATCACACTATTTTAGAACCCATGGTCATCGAAAAGCTTCCGATCGACATTGTTAAGTCATTCGCTTTGGATTACATGCACGTAGTTTGCCTAGGAGTAACAAAAACTTTATTAACTGTTTGGATAAAAAAACGCAACAAAACCTATTCACTTCAACCAAACATAGTTCATTTATTAGATTCAGGACTCCAACACTTATATAATCAAATGCCAAGGGAATTTTCTAGACGTCCTAGATCTTTAAAATATATGGAACGTTTTAAAGCAACAGAATTTAGAAGTTTCTTGCTTTATACAGGTGTATTTTTACTTAAAGATATTTTAGATCCAGTGAGATACAATCATTTTTTACTACTCAGCTTAAGTATTAGGATTCTTTTGAATAAAGACCATTACATTAAATACAATAGATGTGCTAGTAAAATGTTAGACAAATTCGTAGAAAACTTGCCCGAATGCTACGATGACTCCTTTATTACTTTTAACTTTCACTGTTTGACACACTTGGCCAGTGACACATTGAATTTTGGATGCCTTGAATCCTTTAGCGCATTCAAATTTGAAAATTACTTGGCAAAACTAAAGAGAAAAATAAGGAAACACAATCATATTGCTGCACAAGTATACAATCGCTTGGTGGAAGATAGCATCTCAGAAAATATTGTTGCTTCATCAATCGCCTTAAAACAGAGGAAAGATTATACATCTATAAAAACCTCGAAGTTTTTTTTTTCAACTCGAGAGCCTGACAACTTTTATATGAAAAATAACTTAATATATAAACTGGTAGCTATAAATGAAAGTACTAATATAACGTTTTCAGGAAGAGAAGTTCTCAATTTGGAAGACTTTTTCGAGACTCCTTTGAATTCAGGAAATTTGAATATTACATGCTGCAGAAAGTTAGTGTTTTCTACTAATTGCTTTCCCCATTTATTAGAAGAGATATCCACAAAAATTATAAAGTTTACTGATAAAAACGATGTTAATTTGTTTATTCCATTTATCCATTAATAAGAAACATTAAATCGACAGACATGGACTTCAATAACAGTTTTAACAGCGTGACGGATGACACTCCAATTACAAGAAAAGGTGACACCATTTATAATGTTATATTTTACCAGACGTGTATCTATTTACTATTTTTTTATGCTCCTTTCAGATCTCCAAATTTTTGAAGGAAAAATAATGGAACAAATAGAAAAAACCGAAAGAAAAATATTAAAAGGTTAATAAGCAAACTAAATATGCAAATGTACATACATATGTATACCTATACATATTTTTGCGTGCATATCTTACTAAGTATATTTTAAATATTTTACAGAGTTAGATCACAACCAACAATCTATAAAAAGAAGCCTGACGAGAATTTTACAGGAAGCCAAGCAAACGAAAACCGGCCACAAAAGCTTACGCAATGAGGTTCTTCCGAAAACACCTTTCGCAAATATTGAAGACTTTGAAAAATTTGAAAAAGAAGTTCAGGATCACTGCTCCAAATACGAAAGTTTGGTAATTAAAAACGTTTATTAACAATCATTCTGATTTGTTTTGATAAAATCAAGTTTTGAACTATATTTTTAGGTGGAAGAACTATCAAACATAATTTGTTCAAGTGCAGATAAATTTGTCAAAACTGCTTGGCGGAAATTCCTTACCGATGGTGCAGCGCAGAATTTATGCTGGAAAGGCACAAACACCAAAACGGCAGCAAGAGCTTTGAGCGTTACGGCAGCTTTAAAAAGTAAACTGCGAATATTTTAAAATATTAAGCAAATTCACTCTCTATTTTTATATTTAAGGTGCATTTTCTAACAAATTTCCACAATCAACTGATGATGAATTCGCACGAATTCGCTTGAATTAAAATATTTTTGTTTCTAAATATTATTGAATGTATCAAATAATAGTTTATACTTTAAGTCGGTTATTTGGAACATTTTTATGCTTTTTTTCTTTTGTGAAATTCAAACTAAATGACTGAAACAATCTCAATGCATTTACAATTATACAATTGCAATGTAAGAAGTAAATTTAATTTAAAAACCCAACTATGTACAAACATGAACATGTGATATATTTTATTTTTATTAATGTGATAAACACAAGTATGAAAATATGCGTACAAGATTTAAGTTGAAGTAATATTAAAATAAATATAATACTAATGTAAAACTATAAAAAGCTTTGAAGTAATATTAAAACATTTATGTAAAAAATTTAGCAAGCGTTGTTTTTTTTAACTAAACAGCAGTTAATAATTCACATTAGAATCTCATTCGAGAATCACATTAGAAATCGATTGGAGAACTATCTTTTTCGCGACTGGAGAATGATGTCCCATTTTGTTTGAGAACGCTATGTTTCTCCATTGTTTATCGAGTCGTTCTCTAACGTTAGAGATTGGAGAAAGGGGCTAGTTATCGAATCGTCCTCTAATCGATATCTAACTTCAGTGTTTGCTGGGCAGCTGCCTGACGTGGCACACGCCCGCTGCAAATGCAAAGCGGAAATTTACATATTCCGTGAAGACAAGCGCATACCTTAATATGTATATATGTATGTATGAGAATGTATGTGTGTGATACGTCTTTTTTTTTTAAATTGATACTCTTATTTACTACACATACACCTCTCTACATATAAACATTCGTGCAAAAGTGCATAGTCATAATAAACGCATTTGCTTATATTTTTACAAAACGCTAGTATGATACAAATATACATACGCACTTACTAAATGCATACTATATACATATATGTATGTAGCTAAATATAGTCACTTGCAAATACTCAAAACAATCCGACACAATAAGACATCTCGCAGGCATCATCCACTCATCGCATTCAACACCTTCATTCGTATCGCATGACAAAGCAACTAGACCAAGCGTATTTTCTTCCACATTGAATGTGCACACACGCACACACACACACACACATAAAATGTATGTAGATATGCACACATATGCACCGAAGTAGATGCACACCGTTGCACATATGGAATATGCTTGCAGATAAATAAATTATTTGTGAATTCGTGACATTTTAGTGAACTTGGTTGCTTGAGTCTTGGATGTATGTACATAAGTAGATGTTGGTTAGGTATGCCATTGAATAGTTAAAGAATGAAAATCGTCGCTCAAGACCTAAAGTTGTTGTCAAAAGTGGGGCGGAATTCGTGAAATCCCATCGAAAAAGATCATCGGATGCTTTTTCGTTGAGTCCATTATAAATCGGTAGCCATATGTTGTCCACAATTTTAGCTAAATTTAATTTTTGAAGTAAAACTTCTTAGCGGCATGAGAGTGATTTTTTACATCGCGTATTGATATCGCGTAACGAATGAAGTGTTGATATCGCGTCACGAAGAAAGAAGTATAGATATCGCGTAACGAAGGAAGAAATGTTGATATCGCAAGAAGAAATCATCACCACATGACGATAATATGAGAAAAACAAACATACAACTGAAGCACCGATGCATATCAACTACTACAACAGCTATGTACTACTGCCGTCACTACATCTACTACTACGACTACTATTTTTTACTAATTACTACTATTTTTAATAATGCTACTACTAATTTCTATCGCAATTTTTACTAATGCTACTACTAATTACTAACTCTATTTTTACTTATTTCTACCACTATAACACTACAAGTGATTAGCTGAAATTAGAGGTTTTTATCGTAAAGTTTGGTATTTTTTGGCATAAACTTGCATATAACGTTTTCACTTACGAGTTTTATTTGTGTTTATTTATAGTAAGTTTAAAAATTCATATTGCCTAATAAGGGAATTAACCCGTGAACATTTTCGTGCGATGATTTACTACGATTTTCGACGTGAATTATCGAGACAGGAGTGTATCAATCAACTTACTTCTACTTTTGGTGTTGAATCACCACACTTAGCCACTGTGAAACGATGGTACAACGAGTTCCTACGTGGCCGCCAATCTTTGCAGGACGAATTTCGTGAAGGTCGTCCAAAAACGGTGGCTGTACCAGAAACAGTCGATGCTGTGCGTCAATTGATAATACAAGATCATCATGTGACATATCGCGAGATAGAGGCATCCTTGGCCATTAGTGGGACCAGCATACATTCAATATTGCATGAACATTTGGTCGTAAAGAAGATTTGTTCTCGTTGGATACCGCATAATTTGACTATTGCCCAAAAAAGGACTCGTGTCGACTGGTGTAAAGAAATGTTGAAGAAATTTAGCCGCGGTGGATTAAAGCACGTCTATGCATATGAGCCGGAAACAAAGCAGCAATCGACTGCATGGGTGTTCCAAGGCGAGCCTAATCCAACAAAAGTTGTTCGCGCAAGAAGCACCTCAAAGCAAATGGTCGCCTGTTTTTTAGGAAAATCTGGTCATGTCGCAACTGTGCCACTAGATAAACTTAAAACGGTCAATTCTGAGTGGTATACAACCATTTGTTTGCCAAAAGTTTTTGGAGAATTAAGGAAAACCAACCGCCGAAGACAAATCATTCTTCAATGCGAGCTCTCACGTATCGATTCACACAAGAGAGTTTTTGAGGACTCAAAAGGTCGAATTGATGGGTCATCCGCCTTACAGCCCTGATTTGGCACCTAATGATTTCTTTTTATTCCCGAACATCAAAAAAAAATGCGAGGTCAACGTTTTTCAACGCCTGAAGGAGCTGTAGAAGCCTTCAAACAGCTCGTTTTAGAGGTATCCTCTTCTGAGTGGCAAAACTGCTTTGGAAATTGGTTTAAGCGAATGCAGAAGTCTATTGACTTGAATGGAGAATATTTTGAAAAACAATAAAACTATTTTTCTTAATCTTTGACTGTGTTTTCATTATTAGGCGCAAAATATAAAAGGCAACCCTCGTACTACTATTTTTTACTAATTTCTACTATATTTCATAATAATACTACTACTAATTACTATTAAACCTATTTTCAAAGGAGGTATCAAATTTGATCCACGGAATTATCGACCAATATCTATCCTCTCGGTTATTGAAAAAATTATGGAGGAAGTTATTGTCAGTCGGTTAACTGAATTTATAACAAAATATAAAATAATTGAACAAAGGTAATATGGATTTCAAAAATACACGAACATCAATCAACTACTGGGTAGATTCGCTGGGAAAATTAATGAGAACTTGGAGAAGCATTACCATATATTAGCTCTGTTTATAGACTTTAGTAAAGCATTTGACACTCTATTGCACACAAAATTGCTGCAAGCGTTAGATAATGCCGGGATAAGAGGGGATTGTCTTAAATGGTTTGCAAGCTACCTAGAATTAAGGCAATATAGAGTTAAAATACGAAGTGAATATAGTAATCACACAGCAATGTCTTATGGAGCCCCAAAAGGGTCTAAATTAGGCCCACTTTTGTATATTACGTATGTAAACAAATAGTTTGTTTAAAGCTCTTCATACTTAACTGTGAAGTATTCGCTTACGCCGATGATACAGCAATTGTGGTGTCACACAGAGACCTCCGCACCGCAATAAACATAATTAAAAGAAAACTAGACTTAATATTGTAACTAAATGGTTGCACGATAATGGGCTAGCAATAAATGCAACAAAGACGAAATTAATGTAACAAAGACGAAATTAACCACATAAGGTGATTGCCTATACAAAAATCTGACACCCTGTGACAGTAACACGGAAATAGACATCGTTAAAACGTACAAATATCTCGATATTATACTTGACGAAAACTTTAAGTAGAATGCGCACATGTCCCATCTACAAAACAAACTTCGATCTACATCTTCTTTTTTAAAACGCCTGAGTTTTTGTAGCAATTATGAAGTATTGTATCAAGCATATTTAGCATTATCAGAGTCGTATCTAAGGCATGGAATCACGAGATGGGGTTCTTCGATACACTGTAGCAAACTACAACAAAGCCAAAATTATATTTTAAAAATACTAGCGAAGAAAAAAAATATATACACTTCGAATCTTCAGCTAAATAGGGCATTAAAGTTGCTTGACGTTAAGTCGATTTTTAAAATAACAGTACTAAATAAGTTTTACGATGAAAATACGTTTAAGATACCGTTTTCTCACAAACACGGAACACGAAGATTTCAAGAGAAAGAGCTATGTAGTAGTGCCAAAGTTTTTAAACAACTATACCAAAACTTCGCTTTCAGTATTGCTCCCAATAAATTTAACGAAACTACCTAACACATTCAAAAGAAAATATTTAATTAAAAATCATATTAAAAGCTTATTGTAATAAATTTCTAACAACTTTATAATCGAATGTTAAAAATTATTTAATATGTATAAAATTATTTAAAATCATTTAGAACTTAAGATTATCCTAAATTGAAATTAAGACACAAAAATTTTACGAATCTTCACATATGTATATGTAGATAGCTCCCTATATCTTTGTAGAATCCACACAGAAGTTTTGCTTCCGGCTCGCGCAGTAAGGTACATGTGAGGCTTTTTTTAATTTTTGCAAATTTTTTTTGAACAAAGTAAAGTTTTATGTGGCAATTAGTTCAAATTTAAATATCTCGTTAACCACTGATACTGTTTTTTTTTAAATGAAAAATCTTTACGACATATAACTTAAAAACTGTTATTATTTCTTATAATATTGAGTGGGACTTTAATATTTTACATAAGTAAACAAAATTCTGTTTTTGAGGCTATAAAAACTTGTCTCCTCCGTCTTTAATAAACAAACAAAAAATTTCATCAAACGATCTGATTATAGAGAATGTAATTCCATTTCAATCCAACACAATTTATGGTTTGAAATGTATCAGTATAAAGAAGAAGTGTATGCAAAAATATCTCTTGATAAACTCATGTACTGAACTGTTTTTCATATCAATTTAATTTTATTATCTGATTTCACCTACGTTAATAGTAAATATTTATATAATTTTCGAACAGCTGGCAACCCCTCAACATATTTTCGAAACTAAATTTTCTTAAACCTGTATCAGTTCAAACCAGTAGAGTAATGATTCATTTATCGTATAAATTTAGTTCAATTAGAATAGTTCAAACAGGTGGCAACGCTCTCCAAGTATCTTTAAACACATTTCATTTTACTTCTCTAAGAAAGTGGCAACCCCTTCAATGATATTTTCAATATAAAGTTTTCTAAAATCTGTTTTGCTCAATATTTGATTCGACTTATAATTCTGACCAATTTTTTGAATAAGTGGCAACACTTTCTAAAAATATTTTCGAAATTTAGCTTTCTTAAAACTTTTAATTTGTCACTCATATTGTAAAATGTTATTTAATCGTTAACTTAATTTTCATCTAAACAGGTGGCACCCTTCTTCCAGAAATTTAGCAAAAAAAAAATTGTTTCATAGCTCTTCCAAGCTCAGTGCTCCCTTTTTTTCATATTTAAATACGTATATTTTTTGTATATATGATTTTTTGCTTTAATTACAATACACTGACATCACGGAGAACTGTTGAACACGTAACTGCCGCGTTCATGAAAGTTTCAACTACAATTATATAAATGAAATAGTTTCATACCTTTATTTTTATGTAGAAAACGTATATAAATAAAGTTGCGCTACAAAAACTGGCTGATAAATTTACAGATGTGACAGGTTAGGCAATTGAAATGACGTTTACCGATATGTTGATTAACCAATTAAAGGAATGTTAACATTTATAGGAAATCAGTAAAATTTTATTTATACCAACAAATGATACATATGTATGTATTATAGTTACACTCATGTAAAGTTGTATATAAGATGCCTTGTAACTGCAACGATTTTTTTTTTAGGGTGAGAAGAGAGTGAAATTTGTAGGGGTCGAAAGGTCATATTCAGCTCCGCTGGGCGTCTCCGTTTTTAACCGAAATGTTAAATATTATCCTCACCGTCATGGCCGAACTTTTCAATTAGAAAGTATTGAAAAAATTCATGATTAGGAAATTTATGCCGAGATTTATTCTGTATTATTCAAGTAAAACAAATAGCCAATGGCAAAACAAAAAAAATTAAATTACAGAAAATTCCACGAATTGGAACGCTTTCTAGAAATTACTCAATTCGATTTATATACTGATCGAGTACTCGATCAAAATTTTTTATTATACTCCCGGAAATCTCCTTTTTTTCTTTTAGAGTGAACCCCCGTTATTTTCACACTTCTTGCACTAATCTATTGAAAACTTCACTACTTGCTAGCCGCTTTTAAAAAATTGAAATTAAATTGAAGAGAAGAATGCTAGAACTTTAAACTAATGTATGTAGACATTTTCTATAGTTGACCTTTATGGGAGTTTTCATGAGTCAAACCTAGAGACACCACAATTTTGCTTTATTTTTTTTCAGCTTTAAAAATAGCTTATTGTAAAAATTTCTATGAAAAATTTTAAATTTGTGGTGATAATCGGGAATTGAATTTTATAGTTAATAGATAGATGTCTCAGAAAATGAAATCGGACAAAAAATGTTGAAGTTTATAAATATTTTTTTATTTAAAATACATATATTGATTTTTTGACCTATTTCTTTGCCTCAACAATAATTTGTATGACCAAAAAGGAATTTTTTTTATTAGAAAGATATTGAAACCAATCAATGGATCGAACAAACGTCCTCCACGACCACCTCGCACCAGTACTCTTT
The DNA here is from genome assembly GCA_951828415.1 of Anomoia purmunda. Classification (NCBI taxonomy): domain Eukaryota; kingdom Metazoa; phylum Arthropoda; class Insecta; order Diptera; family Tephritidae; genus Anomoia; species Anomoia purmunda. The sequence goes on from OX639993.1 coordinate 26,888,100, forward strand.
AAGCCAACGCTTTAACTACTTTTTCTTCTTCCTATGGTCAAATTAAGGAGAGGCGGAGCGTCAAATAAAATACTTTTGGAGCGGTAAATTTTGCAAATTTGTAACTAAGCTAAAAAATTGTTAAATTAAGTTCAACAGAAGCATGCAATACCAGTTTAGCTATAGAAATTTCTCTGCCAAAAAAGTAGTATATATACAGATATATATATATAGAAAATGAAAAAACAGAATCTCAATAAGTAGAATTATAAGGTGATGGTAATTTATACATATATGGAATATAATATCAAAACTTGCTCTGCTGAGAGTGCATAACATTTGCATTTAATCCAAAGAACGAGTCTTAGTGAATGAACGCAGATGGAGTACGTGTATTTACTGTAATTTTTTTTAAAAGAATTTTGCGATGTTATATGGATACTTCTATTCTTCAAATCAAAAATGCTTTGGGTTAAAGAAAAACTATTATGAATGAAATGAATAGGCACTATTACGATATTGACGATACTTTAAGCAGTTCTGAATTAATAATTCTTTTTCTTAAGTATAAAGTAATGCGTCCATATATTATTCTGAAATAGAAATTTGGCGATAACAAGTCATCACATTATATTTACGCTGGCATTCAATACCCGAATTTTAAACAAAAATCAATATTTTAGTACGGTACTTTCTGGTTATAAGATTCTGGTAAAATATTTAAATATAATAATTTATCTGGCAATGTCTTTTATGAAATTACCGGTTAGTAACGGAGCTTTTCTTTAAGAAATCATATTATTTATGTGCAAAAACTTTAAGATATGAGAGCAAAGCACCCCATTTGAGAATAAAGAGATATATTTTCAAAAGCCGCTTTTTTCCAATCCTATGTGTTAACTTTTTTTTTTTTAGTCATATCAGCGTAGAAAATTTAGATAAAGTAGGCACTATAAGGTTTACAATTTTTTGTTTTTTTTTTGCATAAATATTTGTGAATAGTTATTTTTTAGCTTTATTTTCTGCTAAAATGGATTTAGAGAATAAATTCTGCCTTAAATTAGGTAATATTAGTTTTTGCGTAGAAAACGTAGTTTCTCAGTGACTTGGATTGCAGGCGGCTATGTAGAATTTGTGCCAATCTCCATATGTGCATAAATATTGATATACAGCGCATGTCATAACGATAGCACAATCACATATTCACAAAATGTGACTATGTATTTCTAATTAATTTTATTTGTTTTTTTCAATATATTTCCTTCTACAACAAACAACGGTTGAATCCAAATTTCCAATCTTTTAGAACATATTTGAGTATGCAGTTTTATAGCCCTTTTAATTTTAGTACAGCAAAGTTTTGAAATTATTTTTACTGATTTCCATATAAAAAAAAAATCCGAGCATACGTTATATGGACGAAATTATGGAAGAGTGTGGGGGGGAAAAAAAGTAAACGATAAGTTTTAACCGCTCGAAATTTGCTCTTTGTGTTGCCGAAATAAGCTGGGCTATAAAATAAAACTACATATAAAATACATACCTAAATTTAAAACAAAAATGAAAATTTTGTCAAAATTTTGTTGAATTTTTTCTCTCATTGAACAAAATTTTAAACCTGGATATAACTGGTGATTGTTGTAGAATGACCTACACTTAAAAAAAAAAAAATTATGAAAATTAAATTGAGAAAAATAAATGCTCAGAACGTTTTCCTTTCAAAATTAACTTTTTAGTTGAATTTTGCAAAATATTCATTATTTGCGCTAGCTAAGAATATCTATAAATGGGGTTTCTAAAATATTAAGAAATAAATATTTCACTTACATATATGTATACCTCTAATTTCCCATCGACAAATATCCAATATCGTAGTATGCAATTCTCTGTAAGAAAGAAAGAAAATAAGTTTTATATTACAATTTCTTCTTTTTTGCATTGTCAAACATTTCACATTCATAGAAACTATAAAACCCTTTCTAAATCTTGAAAATAGACGGCATTTATTTCATGTATTCACTTTTTAATTTTCTTAAGATTTATTTAATTTTTTTCTTTATATTCTCTCTACCAACCAGCATAAGAATTGCTTTTCGAATATCTACAGAGGCAATTGTTAACAATTTGATAGGATGTACTTTGAAAAAATTTATGCGTGAAGTCCAAATGTGCGAAGGAGTGCAACTTCTTAGGTAACGCGTGGAGGACACAGATGTTAATCTGACACGAGCAGAGTTTGCTCTAGAATCTCATTTTTAAAACTAAGCCTCTTTCCTATTTATAGCAGTATTGTAGTATTTTATTAAACTTCGTAATTTATTGGCGTTGTAAAGCCAGCAAATACTACCCTGCTTTTGTTAAGTTAAGTATCACATCCCTGTGTTCCTATGTAAATACAACCCTGTAAAATGATAAATGTAATAAAAGAAATAGAGAGGTGGTCACTTCAGTTGGCATCCTTTCAAAACTATTTTCGAAAAAAAACTTTTTTAGTCTCTTTGAATATCTAAATATCTATAAAGCAAATTAAACATTTTAACCAGATGGTAACTCTATTCAAAAGTATTGTCCACATTCAGTTTTCTTTAACTTTTTTTTGTTTGAATATTATATTGTAATATTATTAATTATTATTATTTGATTCACCAATCAAATGACAATCTTTTTCAAAACTATTTTTGAAATATATTATTATTTGGCTTTTTAAAGAGATGGAAACAATATTCAAAAGTATCTTCGAAATTTAGTCTTTTAAAAACACCTTGCATTTGACATTCGTTTCACAATGTTGCATTAATATTTTCAACTAAATTTTTTAACCAGGTGGCAACCCCCTTAAAAACTATTCTCAAAACTCTGATTTAGATCATATTACTTTGATTGAAATTATCGCTTAATGCGACGATATCCGAAGAATGAAATATCACTTTAAAAAACTGCTAATATCTACATTGATTTTATTATTATTATACCTGTCATATTTGTGACATTTTTGCATCCGCCATATCGATTTCTTGTGGTTAAGTCTGCTTCGTTACTATAATTAAAGCAATGATATGCAAATTAATGTTTATCGTTTTTTTTTACATAAAATACAGATTGCTAGACTGACAGACTGGTCTGCTAATTATATTGTTCTACATTAAACCAAATCAAAAACTTCAACATTTGTGCATATATTCAATTCATATTGACTTTTTAATGCATCCATGCAGACGAAATAAAAATTCAATTTGGAGGCAAAGATTTATTTATGATCATCCTGTATTGATAACCCAAAGGGATAACTTATTAATTGGTCAATTACATTCATTTGAAACTTTATTTCCGGTAATTTGCACGCCATTTTTCACCATAATTGCTGCATTTGCATTAATTAAATTTTACATCCCGTTTGTTAGCTGTTTGTTTTTTTTTTTCATTCCAGCCAGCGTTTCATTAGTCTCTTCAATTCATTGTAATAAAATGTTAACATTTATTTGTAATTTTACGCAAACGTAGATAGATTTTTTTTAAATAAAATAACCAATCGCCGAGCCTACAGTTTTTCATTCCTAATACTTGGGTGTACATATTATACGATATAAGTAGATACATACATACATACATACATGCATACATACATACATAAATTCCAAACAAATTCCCTGACAATTTTGCGTCGCTAAGAAGCTTTATAAATTCAAGCGGGAGCGCTAGAAAATTCCCACTGAGTTAGCTTTCATACTTTGGCTGACTTCAAAGCGAAGCTTCGGGAGCTATCCATAGGACACTTGGGTGAAATCACCCGACAGCCACAAACTGGTTCAACTGTATGCAGCGGAAAAATCTTCAGGTCACTCCCAGGTGAATGGAAATCAGAGACTTTACCATTCCCCATCATGCCCTTTTATGAGTTTAGTCGTACGATTCTTAACTTAGCCAACTTGCGAGCAGAAGAAGAGTGAATGGTATCCACTTTATAAAAGATATTTACGACGGACAAATTAAATCGCCAGAACTTCTGGCACTATTGTCTTTTCCGGGAAGGTCGCTAAGAGGGCGCTTTATCTTCTAATGTCAAACGCATAGCACGGATTATGGTGGAATTAAACCTTTACTTAAATTTACAACAATTCATTTTGTACATCTGCAGGTTTTTATTTAAATAGATATTACTTTAAGTCTTGTAGTAACTTATTGTAAATTATTGCCACTGAATTTTATTGTACTCTGATTTGTGTGACCTCAGACTGTTTCGAAACTGCTGGGCAAATTTTTATGAAATCTTCGACGTAGATTTGGTCGGTATCAGAATAGGTCGTAAAGTATATGTATATTATGCTTTGAAGAGGGTTACCACCTTTTTTAGAAGTCATATTTAATTAATATATCCATTGATTATATGAAATATTAAAGTCCATGTGTTTAACGGTTCGTCTCGGCGAGAAGGTTCATAGCTAACTTTTATGAGGGTTGCCACTTTTTTCAATTATATGCAAGAAATAGCAAAATATGGATGTCAAACGGTTCGTCTCAACGAGGAGAAGGCTCATACATATATTTTGTAGGAGGATGCCCCCTGTTTGAAACGTCAAATTTTATAAATTCAATCGCTGTGAAACGGTTCGTCTCGGAGAGAAGGGTTGCCACCTCTGTGAAAAGATGAATCTAATTAAATTATACACACGTTATATGAAGTATGAGAAAATGTGCGCAAAACTTTTCAAATCGCTAAGGAGAAGGCTTATAGCATATTGAGGGCTATAGCCTGCTTGAATAGTGGAAATTAATCAAATAAAAAAATATGAAAGAGAGTTACCACCTGCTCGACGAGTCGAATTAAGTTAGCTTCTAGGCAAGTTATTTGAAATATGTGGTAAAATATGGGTGTCAAACCATTTGTTTCCCTAGGACAAAGTTTAAAAATACATTTTGAAGAACGTTGCCATTTTTTTCAAAAGTCAAATTTAATTAAAATATACACGAGTACAATAAATGCTAAAATATTAGTGTCGAATTGCTCGTCTCGGCAAGGACAAGGTGCATAATTATATTTTTGAGAGGGTTGCCACCTACTATATGTGACAGAAATCGAAACGACTTTTCTTGTTTCACAGGCTAAAGGCAATTAATAAATAAATTAATACAACGTCACCCGATTTTTTTTTTCGAAAAAATAAATAAATTTAAAAATCATAGCAACATTTTCCAAGTTTCCAAGAGAATATCACATGATAAGCATAGCATTCGGAGTTGATAAATTCAGAAACCTTTCGAGTTTTGTTTTCATTAAACTCATCATTGGTAAAGAGAACAAATTAAAGGAATTGCAATAAAATTACGAGAACGTCTTTCATAGTTTCGCAAAGCTTACTAGTTGACAAACCCTTCACTATAGCGCTTATCATAACTATACGACAGTTTCGGCCACTTATTTGTAAATTCAGACCTCAACTTTTGTCCAAATTCTAATAAAATTAAATAACTTTTCATCAAAATTTCGAATTGTTTAATCAAACTTTTTGAGAATAATGTGGGTTTGTGAATTTATTTCATTGTACTTTTATAATAAAGAGCAAGTATAAAGTGACTGAAAAATCGCGCTGATATCTGATAATTTTTTTTTGTTCAATATGTAACGAATGCTTCGTAACTTTTTCATCAATTACAAGTCATTATTATTCCATTGGCAGATAAGGTATATTAAAAAAAAAACTAGTATGACTTGAAACAGTTGTAGAAGTTTAAAGTTTAAAGCTACATATAAATTACTTTCATTATTTATAATTAATTTGCTTTTAGCGGTAGAGAGTTCAATAAATTTTAAACGAAAATATGCTGATATCAAAAACGTGTTATATTCAGAGCTGGGCATTTAGAATAACGGCCACATTTCTATTACGTTTGCCATGATCGTAGTCCTTAAATTATGTAAGATTATTGTTAATTTAACTATAGTCATAAATATTATCTTAACAACTTACGGACTGTGACTACTTTAAACTTGACTTGTTACTTATAATTTGTTACTTGTAATTATAAAGATTTAAAAATTACGACTACTGTAATCGGAATCGATTTTTTTTATCATTTCGACTATATTTGTTGTCAGTAATTATAGTTGTAGAAGAAGAAGAATGCTAGAAATTAACTGGATCCCAATTGTAGTAATCGTAATCTCAATTAATCAAAATATAATCGTAATCCTAAGAGTCAAGGTCGCACCTTATTATTCATAATAATATAATTTACTTTATGTACATTGTTTCCAAAAGCGGAACATTACGATTAAGGTTTATACATCTGAGGACAGATTGCCGTGCTGCAAAATAGAGTAGCTCAAAGCTACAGCTCTTTTTAATCGACTAAAAAAAAGTCGACTTCACATAATCGCCTACCGTTTCCGCTCGACTCTTTCGACACTGTTCTTTTTTAAAATATTGACAATATTTTTCTTACTAAATTTTTCGCGTTTATCTATATATATGTATATAGAAAAATGAAGATTTGTCCTGTCGTGCGATCATCACACTTAAACTACTTAATGAAAAAATTGAAAATTTTTTATATTCATTCTACACGTTCCGGAGCGTGGCATAGGCATGTTTTTATGATCGAATACGAAGATTTTTTGCGTCATATTATTTGATTAGTTTTTCGAATTGATAATTTTATAACGATTGTCTGATTTTGTTCTCAATTGGCAAATGCATGTAATATTTTACGCATTTTATCTTTTATGGAACGAGCAAACCAAAAATTTATCTTTCCTACAATGTCAAAATTACTATCGTAGTCATTTTTAATGAAATAATAGCATAAAAATATTTGATTGTTTGTACGATAAAAATGATAAATTATTTCAAAACTAGGGGGGTTCCATGAATTTAATAATGAATAAAAATATCTGTGCCATATATATATATGTATGTATAGTATATATATACGGATGCAGTGCTGCCAGATTTAATGAAATAATGCTATAATAGATGCTGCTCTCCTCGCTCCTTACTGTAAACTTTGACAGCCAAGCTGCTATGAAATCTCTAAATTCTCACTATAGAATCCAAAAGCTTTCTCAATCTGGTCGCGTCTAATGTTCCGTGATAAGAGCATGACTTTCTGGGCATAGTGGCATTCCCGGCAACTGCACAGCAAACGTGTTGTTGGGAAAAAGATTTATCTGTTGTAAATTCTGCCATCGATGCCGACATGCGTCCAACTTCCTGCAAACACAGTTTGAAGGCAAAACTCATCGACGAGGTGAATACTAGATGGGCCATGGGCCGAGAGATTACCAGACAAGTTTGTTCAAAGGTTGACAAAAAGCGATCCGAAGCTCTCATCGGTTTGACTGCCCTTCTCTCTTACTAATGGTCGGGCTAATAACCGGGCAGTGGCCCATGGGCGTACACGGAAAGGTATTGGAATGCGTGACCAGCGATTTCTGTCGCAGCTGCAGGGTCGAAGAGGAAGTGGAGAGCATCAAACGCTATCTCTGCCACTGCCCCGCCCTGCCCAATACCCCAACCAATTCTTAAATTGGTACTTTCTAGACTATTTGGCCGCCCTGAACTCGGCGAGCATTCCCTATTTTCTACACTATGTAAAGCGCCGTGTAGTTCACCTTCCAAGATTCCTTTCAGCCTTATCACTACGGGCGTTGTTAGCCTACGCGTGCATCCATAATCTTGCATGGTTGCAGTTGTGTGAAATGTGAAAATATGGGTGCCACACTGTTCGATTCGCTAAGGAATATTTTAAGGAATGTTGGCATCTGGCTGAAAGTTGAATTTAATTAAATTATACACAAGCTATATGAAAATATCAATAATTCGTTTCGCTATGAAAATGTTTTTAGGTAAATTAAAAAGTCAAATTTAATTAAGGATAAAAAATATTAAAATTTGAGTGTCAAACTGTTTGCCTCGACGAGGACAACGTGCATTCTTATATTTTCAAAAGAGTTAATTTATAAACGAATATAGGCAGGACAACGCCTGCCGGGGTCTTCTAGTCTTTTATATTAGTTTAAATTTTCTCGTCAATTTTGTATCCAAATTTAGTTTTTCAATATCATGAAGCACAAAAACTAAATTTTTTTTTCACAAAAATTGTACGATACTTTAACCAAATCTCAAATATCCCCTTTGAGTATGCAGTTTTGTTCAATTTAAATGCAACAGAGCGCGAGTTTTAAGTTCGTAAAAATTTCCATAGAGTTTTGATAATTTATTTTGCAAATTTTTTTCATACAGCGCAAGCCCGAGATGATATTTTGTATGTCGTAAGACATTCAAAAAGAAAATTATCAAAAATCATTTGAAATTTTTTTAAGATCAACAAGTTATTGTAAAATTTTTGGAAAATTCGAAATTTCGAATTTTATGCGCTATGATATTAAAACGAACTATACTTTTATGAAATTTTCAAAAAAATAACTCTACACGATTTAAGTTGTGAGTCACCGTTTATTCAGTACCTACTTATTCCAAATCTAATATTAGGTGCATGTAATAATTAAAATATAAGGGGCACCACTTTGCGTCGGCCTTCAACTATACCTCTTATTAATCGAATAATCGACTAACTGTTTAATCGATTATCAAAAGTTATTTCAAAAATAGTCGACTTCACTTAATCGACTAATCGTTTCATTCGACTTTTTGAAATAACCGACCATAAACAACTAATCGACTAACCGTTCATTTTCTATTTTGCGACTAGTTGTTTTCTTTCAATAAATATTTATTTTTTGTACAATATGTGTTTGAATATTTGTGCTTATTGACAAAATGGATTTCTTACTATAATGAGGTTTTTATGAATTTATAGTGAGTAATCGATGGAGAGCGATTAGTCGAAATCAACAAATTTGCTATTCGACTAGTCGAATAGCTACCAAGTCGATTTTAAACGAGTGCCCTTTGATCCAATTTTTTTCTTTTTGTATCCTTCTTTTAAATATATTTTTAACGCCCGCAATGAATCGCTCTAGAAATGCCTTGATTTCGTAGCGTTTTAGCAGCGCTTCACTAAATTTGTTCATATGGTACCCAAGCATTGAGCTTCTGCGAGTAGTCTGTCTTCTTTTAATTAATGTTTATTGCATCCGATATACCCTCTCAGATTGCATGCCGATCTAGCTCCATAAGAGCCATCCCTAAATTGCCGCATCGAACGTGAACGAACTGTCAAATTCCTTATGTATTGAGCATCCCACAATAACGCAGCGCAAACGCCAAGCAAATGAAATTTTCAATTCTAGCAGCGCGTTACACCCGAACTTGGGTGCTGAAGACAGAAGTGGCAAGGTAAGAAGACAAAAATGAGTAAGAGGAAAAGGCAAAAAAAAAATAAAATAAAATAAAACACTGAGTAACGAATTTGAAAAGAATGAGAAAACGTCAAAAACTGTACGCGCTTGGTTGGGTACGGAGCGATTGACGTGACAATTTAGGTACGAGAGTAAATTTATTTATGGGTACAACCTGAATTACTTCAAATCGTAACCAGTGCATAACGTTTTGCAAAACTCTGCAAAGCATGCTTTTTGCAAATTTTTTACCAGCTCCATTTACTGTAGTGATGTTAGAAATATTTCAACTACTTTCAATAAATTGTTTGTTTATTTAATATTTTCCCATTTTTTATTTTTTTCAGTAACCTTTAGTTGCAATCATTAAACTTAGCAAATTAGTGTAATTACATCCTAGTATGTACTTAATGTTAGCCACAACAAGTTACAAGTACGACTCCCGTACACCTCGAAATGGTATTGGACTTTGCGCGAAATTACATTTATTATTACAAGCACATGCGCATTATTGAACGGCTATTCGAGCGTTTACGAGATAGGTAAACTACAAATTTGAATTGATTTTATAATCTCGATTGGCACGCGGTAAACGAGTTTTCCGTTTTTTCTATTATTATTTTTTTTTAATTGGTTTTTTTTGTTTTGTTATTGCAAGCGATATATAGTGTTATTGGATATTGGGAGACGGGCGTTTAAATATTATTTGCTTCTTAGTGCAAGGCAATTAGTTTTGGAATTACGGAACTCGTAAATGTACATAGAACATAGGAAGTGTGCGAATTAGGGGGGGATTGAGTGTAGCTGAGTGCTTAGATGCCGACAACTTTTCTGAGGGCAAATGGGTGCTTGATTTTACATACATATAAAAAACAGAGATATTCTGAGTATCTCGACTCATGCGCCACCTATCGAATCTATTTTTTCATAAAAGTCCCTCTTTTGCAACAGCTCTACACATTGTTCTAATATCATCAATGTCAGACCATAAATAGGCCTTTCTGAATAAATCTATGCTAGCGCCACCTAACGGAAACAATTTTATCAAAATCAGATTATAAATTCAGATTTTCTGAATGACTCGTCTCTAGCGCCACCTAGCGCAATTATTTTCCGTAAAAGTATTTTTTATTGCACCGGTACCATAGCTTTCTAATATCATCGATATCAGACTATGAATATGGATATTCAGAATTTCTCTACTCATGCGCCACCTCAAGTGCGCTAGGTGCTAGCTTAAGTCCATGGCGCGAATCTCAGGTATATATTGTTTAAGTTAATAGGTGTTTGAGCAAAGTTATAACAAAGAAATTGATTACATTTTTTTCATTTCATTTCGTTTCATTTATTAACTTTATAAGTGCAGTAAAAAACGTGGTATTTTCAGTGTACAAGTCCAGTAGCGTACATTCCCCATTTCATCAAAATTGGATTAAAACTACCGGATTAAAAATATATACTAAATATATCGACTAATGCGTCACCTAGCAGATTAAAGTATACCCTATATCCGTGCCACGCGCCTAGGCAATGTGCTGTCGAAATTTGGTTGGCATCAGCTGTTGAGCCAGCTTGTCACAAAGAACACAGCTACATTTTGATTTATGTACCTACATATATATGTAGATATAGATTACACTAAAATGTAATGGACCTCAAAACTGCATACTACAAAAATTTGTAAAAATTCTGATTAAAAAGTTTGAAGTTTAGGTGAAATTTGAATTTTGAGTTTTTATAAACTTTATACAAAATGTGAAAAATTAATTTGTATGTTTTTTGTTGTGGAATGAACTCAATTTTTTTCAACGACGGATGAAAAATGCAAAGCAACATATGTACTTTTGTGAGTAACTGTCTCCATCCATCCATCCAACATAAGAAAGTGGTTCACAATTTTATGCACATCGTGTGTGCGAGTCTATTTTCGTTGTAGACATTAAGTAAATGAAAATTAAAACAAAGCAATAACAGCAAAAAAAGACGCAAATGTGCAACACATAAAAAAAAACCAAAGTAAAGCAAATACGCCACAAAGCCGCTTTAAAATATTTGCACACATTGACCTGGTTCTGCCGCTGTTGCTTTCGAAACGAAACTGCCGACTCATCGCTTTTAATTTTTTATTTAATTCATAATTAATTTTTTGGTTCAGCTTACTTTGGTTTTTCAAACTTAGTAAGTAAGTGAGTGCATTAAAGACATAACTAAATACATATGTATGTACATATATATGTCTGTTATTATATTAACGCCGTAATTGCGTGAATTCAGTAAATAAAACGACTCGACTAATGTAAAGTAGATAACCTTAAGTGGCTTAATGTAACTAGCTACACAAATCACATATCCAGGTTCGTGCGCAAGGGGCGCTTTTGGGGGTTCAAACCCACCCTTAAAGAAGTTTCAAAATAAAGTTTACATAATAACCGACGTTACAGTCTATTGCAGAACATTAATAACAGTCTATACGGTTTTTTAGAAGTCAAATCGATAACATTATTAATTTAAGAACACGCATGTGCTGTAGTATTAGTGGTAGTTTGGTGAAATGTCAGAAATTTTGGAAAAAATAGGTTTCGGGTGCAAAGATGTATTGTAAAGTATAGATTATTATATATAGAACTAGCAAAAACCCTGACAGACGTTATCCTGCCTATATCTATTTATAAATTACCCTTTGTATAAGTAACCAGAAACCCCATTTCGGTTTCTGTCACATATTAAAGGTGGCAACCCCCTCATAAATATAGATATACATATTGTCCTCGCCGAGTCAGACATATATATGATACTCATATTTTAATATTTAATAACCTTGTATATAATTTAATTAAATTAATATTTTGAAAAAGGTGGCAGTCCTCTTCAAAATTTTCTTCAAGCGATGCAAATGTTTTCACTTGTTTAGAATTTAATTAAATTCCACTTTTCATTATGTGGCAACCTTCTTTAAATTATAGCTAGCTTTAAACTTTTTCCACAGCAAGCGATCTGTTTACAACTTTTATTTTACTATTTCATGTAGCTTGCATATTTTTATTAAATTCTTCTTTTCAAGCAAATGGCAACCTTCGATATGCTATATGCCTTCTCCTCAACAATTCGGAACAGTTTGTCAAGCATATTTTTATACTTCACATAACTTGTGCATAGCTTAATTAAATTCGCCTTTCTAAACAAATGGCAACCCACATAAAGTTAGCCATGAACTTTCGGGCCGAGACGATCCGTTATACATCCATTTTTTAATTTTTCCTAGAACTTGTATATAATTTAATTAGATTCGCCCTTTTAAACCACTGGCAACCGTCTCCAAAATATATCTCATAAAGGTAGTTGGATTTAAATTTTCTACTCTACGAATATACATATTTCTCTAAATGAGCTTCCTTAAACGTTCATCGTTTTGACGTCAGTATAGTTGAATTTCTACTACCTTGCCAACTAAATTGAATCAACGGTCAATCAAGAGGGCGCAACTCTCAGCAAACATGTTTTCGTAAAAACTCATTCGTTGCAGAGTAATACTGTTATATTTTAGTAAGCTTACACACAATATTAAATTAATGCTTTTCCAACGCGTGGCAACCCTCCATAAACATATTTTCATAATTGAATTGTGCTAAGCCTACTTCCTATGAAATCGATTACGTAACACTTCCGTTAACTTAATAATTTAATTTATATTTATATTTATATTAGAAATTATTAGAAATTATTTTCAAAGTAAAGGTATCTTAAAACTATTTCGGCTGATACCCATATTTCAATATTGGATTTAACTTATTATAGTTTTAATTAATTTTTTAAATAGGTGGCAACCCTCTCCAAAATTATTTTCGAAATTCTACATTTTTTAAAATATGTTAACTTAATATTCGTATAAACAGGTGGCAACATTTTTAAAAGTATTTGGGAAATGAAGGTTTATTGAGCCTTGCTATAATAAAAGTTGGGTTTGATTTAACTATTATAATTTTGATTATTTTTTTAAACAGGTGGCACCCTATTCATTTCATTTATTTTTTACTTAACATAATTTGCACTTAATTAGGTGGCAACGTTCTTTCAAAACACTTTGGAAATTAAGCTTAGTAACCATCTTTCATTTGATACAAATATAGCAACATTTGATTTCATTATTAAGCAGCTGGCGTCTTCCTTTAAAAAACTTATTTATTGTACTTAATTGACCATCACTTTTTTAACAGGTACCAACTATACATCAAATATAACCAATGTGTTAGGCTATTCGTTTTGTCCAGAAAATGTAATAACATACTCACACACTCACTCACGAACACACAAAGTAGGATAAAGTTTCCGTTACTGAATTTTTCTCTCAGGTCTGTTGTTTCAATCTATTTTTTTATCGTCTTAACTCTATTACTATTTATTTGTTTATTTTCTATTAACCAACTGTTGAAATAAAAATTTCTACGCCTTTTCAACCATCTTCGACTGGAATGAACTCCGCGTGCCATGGGGAGAAGAATACAAAAGGTGGCGCAGATTGTGGTACCGCTAACTTCTTTTCAAAATTTTGACAGAATTTCTACGTCCCGACAGATTTTGTTTGCAAAAACCGCGTATGTCTGCATACTCGCAATCATGTATATCCTTTCTAACATCTATACGAACGTGTTTCCTCTCATTTCGCTCCACCGGTAAATCTGGTATGACGTCACGACCAAGTTACTCTCTGAATTTCAGATCAATCAGCGCAATCTTGTATTCTATTCTATAAGTCGATATCGGTGCCTCGAAGTTTGAAGTTCCAGCAATTTTGGCTACCAAAATGTAAAATGTTAGCACAGAAATCCAGAAGTATTTCTCGTCAGGCTCATCGGTGCAATGTGAAGACTAATGACATTGAAGATTATTTTCGGATTTTTATTTATTTACAAGATACAAATGGATTTATTCGTAACTCATCTTGCAGACCGTTTTTTAAAGCACCGTTAAATACAATACTGTCCAATTTCGTTTGTATTTTTCCGTTGAAAACTCCAACTGAAGAAGTTTGCAGGTAATTATTTGAAAAATAAGTAGATACTCTGCGATTTATAACGATTGTGTCGCAGTATTTGTGGACTAAGTAAAACTATCGACTGCATTTATTCACATCCATAGAATAATGGTTTTCTTTCAAGAGCTTCTTCCACTTCCACATCAAATAAAATTAACCCCCCGCCAGGAACAAATCACGCGCACGGGCTTGTATATATTTATTTACACATTTGCATGTATTTAATCGCGCATTTTGTAATAGCAAAAAAATCACACGCGTGGCAAGTCTTTCAACAAGCCTGCATGCAAAAAGACATACACAATAAGTACACATAAAAAAACTCAAACACGTACAATAATTGTTGATGTAATAATAAAATGTGCTGCAAATATTTTAGTGACCAGTTACTTCTGGCTAAAAAAAAACAAATGCTAGAAAAAAGAATACCCCCATATCATTAGTCTGCATATTTTCATTAATAGCTTTGCTTTTGCTGATTCTATATAAATTGTTTTTTCATTGCATTTCTATGGCTCCAGGCTACGTCGCGGAAATGGAAATATAAAAAAAATTACCTCAAAAGAAAGAAGATAAAGAATATACATATTTAAAATTCTGACAAATTAAATTATTTAGCTTTAAGCTTTTTTTATTAATTAGGTGTAATTTTTATAACTTTTTCAAGAATGTGCACTGGATAGATAGATAGATATATGTATAGATATAACAGAGGACAACAGAAACGACGAGACACTGCACCCTGAAAGGTATTTTATATCACTCAGTCTTCTCAGGTTAACTTAAATTTTTCTAATGAGCTCCAGAAGATTCTTAATTGGTATAATCCTCAATTCACTTTAAGCATCGATTCTTGAAGTACCTCAATCTACGTCTGGCCACGACCGGACATGTGCAAAAGATATGCTAGGTTTTCCGTTCATCATCAAGACACAGTCGGCATTTTGTCTCAATAGAAAGTGAAAACGCAGCAGATTCTGATCGGCCAGGTAACTGGCAAGAAGTGTGATATCAGGCCTATCTAAGTCTAGTATCAGGCCAACCAAGTGAACCGATGTGCCTTCTACTGAAAGGATAGCTGAAAGGTTTTTGCTGTGTAAGACCCTCTTCAGTTCTTCAGAACTTACTTCGCTCTGAGTGTACCCACTCAGCAGGTAAATCCTAACGAGACTGGTTAGCTAAGGTAGCAAAATTATTCCATTAGGCGCTTTCCGATCCTCAATCGGCTAGCGCGAAGCCGCGAGTAAAAATTAGTCAGGTATATCGTGGAATCAGATCTTCTCGGTATCGGATTTGAAACTGTAAACTTTTCTTGTTAGGTCTCGTGTAATTCGATTTTATCGGCTTTCATATTCGAAATTTTTCTATCGGTTTTAGGTGTCGCAGAATCCGAGTTTACCAGTTTTGCTGTAGCAGTTGTTTCTCACAAAATATAGGTATATAAAATTTGTTAAAAATTAAAAGCAATTTTTACCTACTTGAAATTTGCATCTTATTATATTTAAACTGAATGAGCTACAAAACTGCATACTCGAAAATTTTCTAAAAAATTTGGATTGTGAGGTTAGAATTTTTGATGAAAACTTTTTTTAATAGGTATGTTTTTTTTTATTTTTATATATTTTTTCGAAAGTTTGAAACTTCGACCTTTATGGGTTTTGTTAAAGAATAAACTATTTTTTACAGTAAGTAAGTCAAATTAAATAGAAATAAATAAAATTGTCAAAACTTGTCAATACATTTTGCTATTATTTTAATCGACACAATTTTAAAAGTACATATATATGTATGTATTTTTATTTGTATATTGTGTGCCTAGACATATACTAATAAATAAAAAAAAATACAAAATTTAAACTGCATTTGGTACGTTATTTCGGATTATTTGGCAATCATTTTGCATTCTGGCATGTTATAAAAAATCAGGACTTTCCTCGTAAGCCATAATATATTTATGTATCTTGTTTTCTTCTCTTATTAGCAAAAGAGTGGAAAATCATAAAAATTTGTAATCGTTTACAAATGAGCGTCAAATTCACATCATTCGGTGTTGCTCATGTTCGAAAAAGCAAATTACGATAGAATATTTTCAGACTAAATGAAACCGGTATCGGTTTACGTTTCCGACGAATCCCAATAACTACTTTTAGAAAATCAGAAAAGTTTTGCATAAAATACTGTAAATTGAGCTAGACTGAATTGAATGGCACTTTGTAAAAATTACACATTTTCAAAGTGATTTGTAAACAAATTCTTTTATATACTAGCCCCATTTAAATGGCTTTTCAAATGAGAAATGGAAGTAGATATATACATACAATTTCTTAATATCTTTCAAGAATAGTTAAAAGTGAAAAACTAACGTTTTCCAAATTTCTGGATTGAACATTAATTAAAAACTAAAATACATCCAACAATAGAGCACTGTGAACGAACTAAATGACAGAAAGCTTTTAACTGAGAGTCAGTATAGAGACTAGTTTTTTTAATTACGGCATGCGGACCTTCGATTCGGTTTGAAAATTAAAGCTGATGCAATTTCGACTCGTTTTGGTGAAGGTGTTCTTGATTCCGAAAGAACTCGAATAGTTTTCGCATCGTTTTCCTTCTGAGTCGATATCCAATTTGAACAACTATTCTCAATTATTTATGTTTTTTAAAAAATTTAACAATGCTGTTTGGGTGTACGGAGACAAGAAAGCGCGTTCGAAACAACAAAAATCATTCGCTGAGATTATGCGTGGCCATATAACGAAAACTGAACTCCAAGCAAGTTTGCGCATTAAAGAAATTTACATTATAAAACCTACTTAATTTCCTTGATTTGGTTTACAAAGAGAATCAGCTGGTCTCATTTGTACTATCGTTACCAATGCATTGGTAGGCTTGCCAACAGTTGCAGATTTCGTACAAAGATTGTGATTCAAGTAAAATATTTCCGCAGAACTCATTAATTTAACATCCGCAATGTATTTTTATAAAGTTTTTCAAATATTTACTAAGACCCGAAAGAATATGAAACGAATAACAAAAAAATGCCACGAACATAAAAGTTTAATTTCGAAAATTATTTGTGAAGTATGGCAATATTGAACATTTCAATGAGTACTGCGCATGCGCTGAATCGGAATGAATAGCCGGTCGGTTTCATGTTGATCGTTTTCCATTTGTTTATGTTAGTATTTCTTTAATAGAAATTTTCTGATACAGATTTATCAAACTAATTGAATGCTGAGTAGAGCAAAACGATTTATAAATCTTTCAAATAATATGAATATTTGAATATAAAAGATTTGACTGACATACAAGACATATATTTGGGTTTAATTTGCCAATTACTTTTCATTACGACCAGTCAACGACAAAACTTTTCAAGCCGGCCAAAATACGTCTGTATCGAAATGATGAACACTAATCCATTTCGAGTCAAAAGGCCTCATGGTCTGCTGGATATTTTTCGAACATAAAATAACTCCTATCTATTGCATTTTATTTTTAAGGTAGAATTCAAATATTTGAAAAAGATATCAAAAATCGATTTCTGCCGAATTGTTCACATAAAATTATCTCATACACCCGTGAGAGCATTTCAAACAAAATCAACGCTGCACCAACTTCAATTATTGCTCTATTCAATTTTTCTTGCCATTCAAAAAATGTCGCCGCCGAGTGTCCGCAATTCGTTGGCCAAAATCTCTCTCATCCTCTATTCCTTCAAGCCCTCAAAAGTTTATTGCACTATATACAAAAAAATCATAAAATATTTATACTATTCGAATCGAGATTAACTCACAGTCTACAATTTTATTTACACATGCATGTATGTATGTATGTACATACATATTTATTTTCTATATTTTTTATAGTAAACTTTCATCTTTTTTTTGCAATTCACCACTTTGCGATTCGATCGACCGCTTGAAACTTTGCACACTTCCGCTGATTCAGCATTAAACTATATGCAACGGAATATAGACAGCAAAAAAACCGCAAACACAACACTTACAAAAACAACAGCAACAACAACAATATATGTAGCCTACATTAACAGCAATACAAATAGTGAGAGCAATGAAACAACTGTAAAAGAACAAACATTTCAAAGTGATAAAATAAAGTTTGCGTAATTATACTCGATAAAGACAAACACACGTACTCGTTGTACATATGTACATACAGATGTACATATGTATAACGCAAAAATCGATGCAGGCGAAATGTAGGTGGTGGAATACTCGTAGACGAAAATGTGTGTAGTCCATACGCACCTGCAGGCAAATAATTTAATTAAGCAACATTTTTCTTTTTAATAGACATTCAACACCTACTTTTTTGCTGAGGTTTAGTTTTGTTTTTGTTGGTATTTCAACATTCGCTCATTCATGTTACTTTGAAATAAATAGTAATTTTAACACTGCCATAGAATGAGCTGAAGTAGTTACATACTTATATACTCAATTTAATCAAATGAAGTACATAAGTATGTAACATATATAAAACGCAGTCATTGTCACCTACCTAATGGAATGAGTTTGTTTCAGAACAGATAGTTTTTTGTATTGTGATGCAAACCGTTGCTCATTTCGGTCTTGATATTTAAGCTTCCCACTATCTCCTTGGAGCTGCATAAATTCTAGCGAATGGTGGTAGCGGCCTCAATTTGCGATTAGTAACTAAAGTTTTTTAAAAAATTTTTAAATACAACGAAGTCCCGTTCCGATAGGCTGCTTTTTTAGCCGCGGCTTCGTTCGCACAGCATCCAGTTTAACGCTTTGAATTCGATGGCTGGTAATAGAAAAGGAACTAAATACTTTCGAAAGAGCAAATAATTGTTTAGTTAATTTTAATTTTTTGTTTTTATATTTTAATTGCGCAAACTTTTATCCTCTGCACTGGTAGGCTGCTTGTCGTGGTGTGGAGGCTTAGTCGAACCGCTCAAAATCCAAGCACGGCCAGCGAAGGAGTGGCGGAACCATCGCCCAAAGCTTGGTTTCAGTTGGAAGTTGGACCGACTGTAAACCCTGGTGGCAGACAGTCCGCGAAACCGATACCCAAGGTCACATCCACTTCGAGCGATAGAGTAGTGGTGAAACAGACACCCAAAGCTGAGTCTGCTGTCTCGGGGGGTGGGGGATTGAAGGCGCAATCGCTTCGCACTCTCGCGTTGTCTAGTACTAGTAAGGGCTTATTCGCAAGGCTATACAAGACGAAAGTGACTCTGATTGGGGAAGTATGGGACGGGACCAAGCTGGAGGTCGTGGAGAAGAAGGACTTGGCTTCCGTCCACGGAATCGATACTGGCTTCTTTTGGAACCTACTGTCCCGGAGGACATGATGCGTACGATACGCATTTGCAAACGCAACCTTCCAACGTATAATTACGCATAGTAGCCCATTGGCAAGCAGAGCTGCTGCTGAGCACGGAGTCTCTTGGACCTCTCGCTGAGATGAAGGGAGTCATAACCTATGGTTTCGAGATGGTAGCTCTTAAAGTCTACCAATGCAACGCCTATGGAGATGACCCCTTGCCACTGGTTAAGAGGGATGAGGATGGGCAAAAAAAAAAAATGGTAAGGCTTTCATAAGGACTCAAGTAAACCGAGGCCCTGCATGCTCATAACAAAGCTTTCATTTGCTTTCTTTCTGTCTAATTTCAGTGATGGCGACGTAGTCACAGTAAGCCTGTAGGGTGAAGCTGAAAATCTCTAGTTCATTATGGCGTATATGGTGCATGAGGTGGTAACGCCCCAACTGCTTTTGCAAAGACTTTATGACTTTATGAACAGATGTATAGTATAGTAATTTATGTTGTCTTACCAAATAAATTTAATCAACTTTATTTAAAGGTGGCAGCGCTCTCCAAAAATATCGTGCAATTGCAACGCTGCTATACTTCAGTGAGCTTAAAAATTTAACTAAATTAATATTTTTTAAGCACATTTTCATAATTCAATTTTCTAAAGTATTCTTTCTATGGATCGCATGGCGTAATCTTTTCGTCAACTTAATCATTTTCGCATTTTACTTTACTAAGCAGGCAACACGCGCAAAAGTACTTTCAAAATTAAACTTTCTTAAACCTCCTTCGATTGAGATCCACATCTCAATATTTAATTTAACTTATTATAATTTTTATTCATTTTTTAAACAGGTGGCAACCTCTTTAAGAAATATTTGGAAATAAATGTTTAAAAAAATTAATTTTCTTAATTATTAATTGTTTTTAAACAGGTGGCAACCTTCTTTCCAAATATTTTGGAGATAAATTTTTTAACTATTTTCTTTTGATACAATATATGATTTTACTCATTTTTTTCATTTAATTTGTCAATATGTGAGTTGACGGTATTTTTAAATTAATTATAACAGGCGGTAACTCCCTTAATGTACCCTATATGTTAACTGAGACCAGAAGCTAATAATCTGTCAAAACTTACAAAAATCCGTGTATCCGTTCGAGTGTGAAAAAGTAACAAACACGCTAACTCACACATAAACTTTCACATTTGCAATATTAGCGGATGTTTTAGAAAACACAGAAAAATAAAATTGATATCTTAATATCGTGTGGATAAGTAATGGAACGTCCGGTAATTTTATAAAATTATTTCTTTTTTTCTCTGACAAATCTAATCTGGGTTGGCACGAAATTTTTTGAACGTACTACGTAGATATTTTTCCACATATTTTTGTATTTTGGCATTTTTAAAGCTTACAACGTACATACAACTTTCATACACTTACTACACAAATAAGTACGAGTATACGTAAATTGTTCATTGCAAAAATTACACCCAATTCGCAGCAAAGAAATATTCACTAAGCGGCACTTTTGAAGACTTGAAAAAATTCGCATTCAAACTTGAAAAATATTTATCTAACAAAGTACAACACATGTTTTTTTTTACATTTTTACGATCAAACATAACTGCTGATTCTCAGCCAAATATGAGAAGAATGTATGTATGTATATGATATCATATGTACTTGCGAATTTGCGCACACTTTGGGTAATTGTCTATGTATGAGAGTTTGCAAGCAAAAAAAAAACGCATGTGCTCATAAGCGTTCGTGTGTGTTCAGTTATAAAAAAAAATCGCCATGATGCGAAATTTAAACGTGCGAATAAGTCTTCAGGGTTTTTCGCGAGAATTGTCAATGTTACGCCACATCGGCGGAGCCATGACTAGCTGGTTGGTTGCCGCTTGCTGAGTGCTGAGTGCTGAGTGTTGTGCAGCTCTGACTTTTCTGCCTGCGGACCATTCTTGGCGGCACTCTACGTTATTGAGGTGTTAGTTTTTGCCGAGTCAGTGCACAGCGGACAAGTAAATAATATGTACATACATAGTTTTATTTGCAAATGTGCGATTATTAAAAGTGTGTGCATATTTATAAAAAAAATATATACATATAGATATGAAAGTTTATACTTCTATAGTGTTTATGATAACTATACGACAGGGACTTATTGAAAAGTTACGACACGTGGAATTGAATGGAATTGAGTTAGGCCGGAAAACCGAAATCTGGTTTCCACGCACTCAGGCACTGAAGGCTTGGGGAATGATGAAGGGAATTAGGAATAGGGGGAAAGGATATGAAAAATCATGGCGATTAGACTTCATTTCTTCACGATAAACCTTTCCGATTCCTTTATGAATCTGAGAAGTTTGCCTAGAGATAAAGGATGCACGTTTTTCATTCTCAGTATACCTGACCCAAATATGGCTCACCGCAGCCTAGCAAAAGCACGATAGACACAGAGGAAATGTTCTTTACCAACCAGCGCTCATAATTCCTTTATTCCCTGTCTAAGACGGAATTTCACCACCGCACTCTCCGCTCTTTTTTAGGAAGCGCTTCGTTGTTTTGTTGGTGTCCTGACATTCCTGATGAACCTAACCGTCTCTACTAGGATTGGCGCTTTAATTGGCTGCGGTCCGCTGAAGTTTTCCAAAGGATCACCGGGGCCCACGCGAATTCAAGCTTAATCCATTTTCTTGGCTTATTCCATGCTTGCCTATCACTGCAGACTCTGTTCAGTTGTGATTGTACCCAAAGCAGAAACGCATTTGAAATCGACATCCAACCAGCCCAGTCCCATTTTCTGTCTTGAAGCAGTCACTGTGAAAAGTTTTCACCGAGCCTCCCATGAGAGTACATTGGCCTCTCCATTGTTTTTTGTAGAGAAGGTAAATATATGTATGATCTACCAAAAGATACCCAAAGTATCAGTTTTTCATTGGGGTCAAAAACAAAGGGTATTCCTCTGACAATCTACAAAGCAACTTTCAGTGTCCGGAGTACCCATCATCGTGTCCCGACCCCTAGTTTTCATTGCCTTCTCTGAGATCGGTAAATCCAACAAAACATCCAAAGCCGCTTCTGCAGCAGTGTTCATGGTGCCCGTAATGCAGAGCAGTGTACACCCAATGTACCACAACGGGACTTAGAATACAAGTCTTACTAAAAGTTCTCCGACACTATCCAAAAACTTCCATTAAGCGAATTAGCTTTCCAAAGTATATTTCTATCAAAAGTTACACCCATACATTTCACGTCCTCGGAAAAATTTAAGTTTATTCTCCTAAGCACCGGAAGGTTAAGGGATGCCTATTTTCTTCTTTTCGTAAACAATAACAGGGTTGTATTTCTGGTGTCTTATTTATAGCACCATGCATCAATCTTATCAGAGATTCTCTATGTACATACATATATTCACAAACCTCCCGGAGAGTTCATCCTGGCACTAAACACAAACATTGCCCACGTATGCTTAGATGTGTACGAAGTTTTGCATTTCCGTTGAAAGGGAGTCCTCCTCTACTTAACACCTCAAGAGAGGTGACAGTACACCGCCCTGTCGGCATACTCTCCTACCCTGAGACATGGTGCAAAGTTTCGAGGCTTAATTTATTTCTTATTAATTTTTAGTTAACTTTTAATATAAATATATGTAGTTCATTGAACAATAAAACTCGTATAAGCTTTAATGTTTGCGCAATTACAAATTTTTCAAACAGAATTTTTATGAAACTTTGATATGTATGAAATTTTATGGCCTATTCAATTTTTTGTAATATAATAAGGTACAAGTTTGAAAATGCTCAAATGATAATAATTTATGCTGACCGTTTTGGCCATTTTCACCTTATAACGAATGTAAGCTTTTTATTTTGTTGTATGGAAGAAAATTATCAAAACCGTTAGCAAACAAAAATATCAAAAATTAATGGACATTTTTACCAAATTGTATTTTACTTGCACCCGGTTACATTAAAAATTGAAGGGCTACAAAATTACATACCAAAAAATAACCTAGAAGATCTAATTAAAAAGTTTGAAATTGTCATTTATTGAAATTTGCACAATGTTTGAAAATTGGATTTATACGGTTTTTTTTGATGGATCAATCCTATTTTTATGAAAAAAAATTAATTATAAAAAAATAGTATGTAGTAGAGTCGAAACTCGTCAAAAGTTCCTGTCCCATAGCTATGAAAAGCACTATAGTTTTTTGTGTACTTTTTTTATGAAAATGTGTATTTTTCTATTCTACCACTCGACTGTTTCGAGCGCTACATATTTGCACTGCGCCCGCACATACACACATGTACAAAAGGGTATGTGTAATGCCTACTTTTGAAATGCATACACTCTTATAATTACTCGGCATTTGTACAAGGTGCGGTGGCGCGTAATTTAAACCCCATGTTCTTTGGTTGTAATTTTTTCAATGGGTTAAAAATGTTGCATATGCTTTTAGATTGGGCTTATTTGGTGCCTTCAATTTTTGCCTTTAAGTCTAGAAAATGATATCAATTAGTGACTGTTGCTACTCAATCGACATTACGGTCAATTTTATGGGATTTTTCATGGTTTTTGTGATAAGTCTGCGTCTTATTCACATAAATCAGTGATTTCAAACAGAACCCGCACGGAAAGAGGTCTGGTGCGGTTAATACTGGTAATCTTGACGGCCAACAAATATCGCCAAAACACTAAAGCATACGCCTTAGATGAATAAAGTCTCCCTTGGTTACTTCACAGCAGAGCTGGGTACTAATGATTAGAAGACCTAATGATTAGCTAATCGATTAGATGTTCTTATTTTGTAAACTAATCGATTAGTTATGATTAGTTGATAATTTTTAACTAATTCTAATTGATTAGAATTAGTGCTAATCAAAAATCTAATCACGATTAGTGACGATTAGCAATTCTAATCAAAACTAATCAAAAAAAAAATTGATTAGATTTCTTGATTAGTTTTGATTAGTTTCAGTAATTTAATAGAATTTAATAAAAAATTTCATTTTCAGGTTGTTTGATATTTGATATTTGAGAATTAAACATATTAAACATTTAAGCCTACAGGTAACTATGAACAAAAAAAAGAACATAATTAACATAAATTGTCTACAAATAATTGACATTGGCCTTCATTAAAACTAATTTTTCAAAAGAAAAATCAGCCAAAGAATTCCGCCTGGGTGAATTTATAATGCCCGCAAAAGAAAAAACGCGTTCAACTGGAGCTGATGATGTGAGCGGGGTGTTAAAAACTATGGATGCCTCTTTCAAGGCACCATATTTTGTCCAAATGTCAGCACCAACGATCGGGTCATTCAAATAAGCATGAAGCTCATTGCTTATTAAGCTTTTGAACCCGGTGGACATGGTTGGTGTAACTGGGGTTTTCGGACAGTTTTCCTCATCTTCATCTTCTGTAACGAAAATGGTGTTAATAAAAAAAAAAAAAAAAGTATATGTTTTTACCATCTTCGTTGAAGTCATAGAACTTATTCCTATTATTTTCCGGCATCTGGAGCGGCTTAAACGTAGATGAATCAGTTGCAAAAAATTTGCATATGACCTCTATCACCCTTTTACCGATCTGCTCCTCAGTACAGTCAGGTTTGTTTTTTTGGATAACCCGTAACCAATTCATTTTCACATCTGGAGTCAGTACAGCTGCTACTAATGCCATGTCTACCTCTGGAGATAATGTGAAATACGCTTCAAACCTTTCTCTCAATCGTTCGTCCAATTTCACTGCGATTGAGCACATATTGCCCAAAATGTCGGGTTTTTTTGATAATTTTCGGAGCTTGGTGCCCAAAGAGAGTAACGAAGGAATCATGCAACCATATTTCACATTATCTTCACCTTGGAGAAAGTCCAAAGTTTATGCAATCGGCTCCATTAGCAACTTGTATGACTCCAAATATTGAAAATCACCTGCTGAAAAAGAGGTCAGGCCCAGCAATTGCCTACATTATGTAGAACTGTTTACATTACGCACAATTGCTTACACATACATATATTCAACCTGAAAATGAAATTTTTTATTAAATTCTATTAAATTACTGAAACTAATCAAAACTAATCAAAACTAATCAAGAAATCTAATCAATTTTTTTTTTGATTAGTTTTGATTAGAATTGCTAATCGTCACTAATCGTGATTAGATTTTTGATTAGCACTAATTCTAATCAATTAGAATTAGTTAAAAATGATCAACTAATCATAACTAATCGATTAGATTGATTTTTTTTGCTAATCTAATTGATTTCTAATTCTAATCAAATTTCCCCAGCTTTGCTTCACATATGAACCCGCACTTGTCGCCATTCGCAAAATTTATAGCATCCTCCGATAGGGTATTGACTTTTGTGCCACCCTGTACAACATTTAATTTTTTCTCGGCCAACTACAAATAACCTATATGCAAAAGACACTCTCAGTCCGGAGAAATACATACATACACACATACATACGGACATATGTACTTATTTACATACTACTGCACTTGAAATAAATTGCTCAGCAGTAATTGCCGTGTCTGATTTATAAGTGCGTGAATTTGTATGTGGTGTATACCCCGCGCAAATAAAAAAGCAACACTGATTTCGTAGTTTTAAATATATTCTTTAAATTCTACAGTCAATTAAATTATAGCTTGCCCAAAAGTCATTGTCTTAATATTTTTTTTGTTTCATTTTTGTATGAAGCCCCTAAGCACTGGTCATTGAATTGAAGATGGCTTGATACTGGAACCACAATCGATTACAAAGCAGAAAACAAGAAAACAGACTCTCCAAATTATTATTTTTAAATTATTTAGAAAATAAGAGACAATAAACGGAAGCAATATTTTGTATGATAAAAATTCCTTTTTGTTAGTTTTTAGTACTAAACATCGACACATCGATATTATTTTGAACGCATACCGTTGTTATTTTTTTAAACATCAATTTTCTAACCATCAAACTTGTTTTCTTTTCACCCTGTCGGAAAAACAAAAGATCAAAAATAAAAATTTCCGATATGTTCTGGCTCACGCTGTGTAGCTTTCCTGGGTGTTGGACAAAAATTTTCTTTTTATGGGTCTGTTAAAGCAAAAAGGCACTACTATAAAATATCCGAGTGTCAAGTCAAGCTTCTGAAGTCATATTTTAGGATTATCCAGCTCCGAGCCACCGACCGCATTCAGGATGTTCCTATGATTAAAATATTTTGTGGTTTTTTTAATTTTATCATCTGTTTTTTCTACATTTTTTGGGTGACATAATTTGGTATAAAGTCTCTTAGTCGACCAGCGCATAGCCTAGATGTGAGATTCATAGAAAATCTGTGTTATATGATGGGCAGCAAAATATGTACCAAAAAAAAAGTGCCAAAACGTTCGACGGCTCAAATCGGTGATCGAGGAAGTCTGGACGCGCCCTCTAGGAGTCTATACCGAGAAAAATATTAGAATTTTATGTTATTTTTATGAAATTCTTATATTATTTTAATTAAATATGAATTAATGCATGAAGTCTTTTCTTTATGTTCAGTTTCAAATAAAGGCTTGTAGATACTCCTCAACTCCTGTCCGGGGCAAGTAACAACAAAAATTATAGAAAAGTTTTTTCAAATAGCGATCGCCCGTCGGCGGGAAATGTCAAACTTCCGAGTATATTTCTATGTTATGAAAAAACTTTTTACAAAAATAATTTTTTAATCGAGTCAACTTTTTAATCTAAGTACTCATGCGTGGCAGTAAAGCTTTAAGATTATTTAGCGCTATCTCAATATTTTTTTTTACAGTTGGGTCAAGACAAACCAGAATTGTTTGATCAAAAAATTTTAATGTTTCGGAACAAATAAAAACTTAACGTAAATTACGTATTTATTCATTAAATTATTATCTACATATTTATCAAATTCATTTTTTTTGTATGCAATTCAACAGTTGTTTCTCATTGAATGTGAATACAGATATTTATTAAACATTTACACATTAATCAAGTAAATTGTAAAATAAGTATTCGAATGCTCATCTATGCTTATGTAAAATAAATCGATAAATTTATGTTACTGCTGTAACAAATTAAGTTTACTCTTCTTTCAAAGCACTCGTAATTTTTTTTTTTCTTGAAAGCTGCCCTCGAATTTTGATGAATTATACTTTTCTACTCAAACACGAACTAAGACTTTAGAAAGTTTCTCAGATAGAGGAAAATTAAAAAAATTTTAGACTTAAAAATGCACAAACTCAGTGGAAAAAAATACATTTGAAAAACAGAATGTCATTTGAAAGAGTTTACTTGTTTTGCGAAAACCCACTACCGAGCTTCGAAAACCTTCGGAAAAGTATAGACAGGTTCCCGGGTATGGATCTCATTTTCTTGGTCTCTTTTTAACCAGAGAACGTAAATTGAGGATGAACTGGCGCTAAAGAAAAAAACTATAGCTGTATGTTTATAGCACTATAAAAAGAAAAAATTTTAAATCTGTGCAAATTATTTAAATTGTAAGCAAAGCTTCTCCCCATCTTACAAATAACTTTTTAATTTATTTTAAAACTTAAAGTACAGATTGTTTGTTGCAAGGCATATTTTCTACAATATTTTAAGTTTACGAAATGTTTTATTCATCAACAAATATTGTAAAATAAGGATCCATGATGGGTTTAAAAAATGGCCCTAGCTAAATGAAACATTTTTGTAGTCGGGATCGCATCTGCGAAAAGATAAACGACAATCACACCTATTCGACGATTAACTCAATAATAGTGACAAATTATCGAAAAAGAAGTATTTTTTTGTTGTTTAATAATACTAAATTTTATTGGATTAATTAAATTCTAGTTCATCTTTTTGCTCAAGAATTTGCAAGTAATTAAGATATTTAATTATTGAATTATGTCGTACAGTTTCAGAGAAGAGTTGCCAAGAAGTCGTAAAAATAAGGTTTTAAGATAAATGCGATTAAAGTTTTCACGTGGCTCAATACGCCAGACGTTTCGCTGGGTCAAAATGGGTTTATCTACAGAACTATAATAAATATTGCACGGAATTTTTTTCCACGCATTTTGTGATAGTTGTAAAGTATAAGTAAATAAGAGAAATGTATTCGATTATTTTAACCCAAAAAATTGGAATAACCTCTTAAAGCACGCTTCTTAATTCAAGCGGCGAAAATTTTTTTTCGGTATATTTTTTGACACAAAAAAAAAACCAGATTATTGAATAACTGCCAAGTCTACTCTTTTTATTATTTGTATCCTCTATTTGTAAGGTTGGATTATGTCAATATACTCATAGTACTTATTCTTAGAAATAAGGCTCCTTTCCGGTACTACATCTATGTTTACTCAAAATCGGCATACAGGTTTCCTAAACTCCATCACCGTGGTGGTTTTGGACTTCATTGACACAAGTCTCGTTTTCTAAAGCTAGAAATCGACGCCGTACGATTTTCCACAACCGGTATTGATGTTTTTAATTCCTGCACTAGAAATTTTCAATTAATTTAGCTCCTTTTATAAAAGGATTTGAAACATTAACCGCTTCAAATTTTTGCGGAGACAATTTAATAAAAATATACTACTCCAAATGATGGTATCACTTGGTTTCTATAATTGCTGCTATTCGCCAAGCAGTTATAAAAACTCCATATATAGATTTCTATAAATCTATCACACCAAAATTTTTTTTTGCAATATCATCTGACGCACTACTACTCTAAAAAAAATGTTATCGCTTAAATCTTAGTTCGTAAATCCAGCCTCTGACAAGCGTTCGATATCTCTGACACATAGCTTTCATCAGCTTCATCTCGTTTTACTTTTTTTTTTGGAATATCCATGGTCTACAATGTTATATAAATTTGTAAGTATGTGTGTATGTTTGATTGCCGTCTCATCGTTGGCTGAGAAGTGTCAATGAATCTGTAAGTTTAGAGTGTCAACAATTATACTATACTTGTGTTTGCCAACCATATGTCAATACCATTCATTCAGTCAACAAAAGCTAGTTGGTAAAAAAAAAACACAAAAAAAAAAACCGAACAAAAAACGATACAAAAAGCTCAACATTTTGCATGCTTGGTGCACACCTCACAGACTATTACACAATACAGGCGCGCATACACGGATAGGGACAAAATTAAATGCAAATACCAAAAAAAAAAAAAAAAACAAAAAAAAAACAATACAGGTAAGAAAAAATCTCAATACCTCGTATGATGTTGTATCTTGACCTTGAAACGCTTTCCATTCGAAGCGACAACGAGATAAACGTTCGAATACTTGCTTGCTCATTCGAATGAGGCTTACCTAAGTTTTAACGCATTTTTTTTTTTTTAATACGACATGAACGCACGCACACAGGCAGGAACGTCTACATATGAACATATTATACATTGTATGTATACAATGTTTATGGAATGTTAAAGCGAACTTGTTAAATACACCGAATAAGCGGCAAAAAAATGTAGTTTTCCCTTATTAAACGAAAATTCATTCTACGCTTATTCTATGAGTGCAATAGATATCGAGTTTTTGAAAAGTTTGAAATACTTTCTCAAGATCCATATAGTGTCTGTTTTTTTTATTAATCATATGTTATAAAGTTCTTTGCCGCTTTTTCGGATAAACCAAAAATATAACGAATAGATATGTATTGTCATTGTTTTTCATTTTTTTTTTAAATAAACTACTTCACAATCCAATACCGCTGTAAAACACAAAGAAATAGCAGACAAGAAATAACTACATGCGTGTAAAGATGACTTGGAGTTTTTAATATTTATTTTATTGAGTTTCAACATTTTCTCCATGTGATTCTTATTTTTAAGTTATACAATGTGTTTAGCAGTTATATGCAAAATACGATGGGAAATATATTTGTTGAGCATTTGAATCCTCTAACTCCTCTATAAATCGAGGTATTTTAGCAAAGAAAAAAAAAACACGAGTGCACCTAAACGCGCGAGCCAGAAGAAAAACTTCTGTGCTGATTCTACGAAGAGATGAGAAGTAAATAAGGGACTAGTAGAGGTTATTATTGTTGTTGTAACAGCATTCCCCATAAGTGTTGGGGAATGCTGCTGAAGTGACAGTCCTTGGCCGGATATCGATCCGGGTCGTTCCGGTATCGTAGAACCGACTGTCGTGGGAACAGCAGTAGAAATAATTGTGGTAGTAAAAATAGATGGTAAAAATAGTAGTAGAAATTGGTAAAAATAGTAGCAGTAATTAATAGTAGCATTAGTAAAAATAATGGTAGCAAGAAGTAAAAAATAATTTTAGTATTTAGTAGTAGCCCTAGTAAAAATAGTAGTACAAATTGGTAAAAATAGTAGTAGAAATAGTTGTTGTAATTAGTAGTGGAATTTATGAACATAGTAGTAGAAATTAGTACAAATAGTAGTAGTAATCGGAATAGCATTAGCAAAATAATGTGGTAGAAATTAGTAAAAAGTAGTACCAGAAATTAGTAAAACGAGTAGTTGTAATAAGTAATACTTTTAATTAAAATAGTATTAGTAATTAGAAAAAAATAGTAGTAGAATTAGTAAAAATAGTAGTAGAAATAGTTGTTGTAATTAGTAGTGGCATTTATGAACATGGTTGTAGAAATTAGTACAAATAGTAGTAGTAATCAGAATAGCATTAGCAAAAAGTAGTAGATAAAGAAGAAGTTGTAATTAGTAGAATCAAAAATAGTTTAATAAAAATAGTATTTGAAATTAGTAAAAATAGTAGTTATAATAAGTAGTAGAATTAGTAAAAAATAGTGTTAGAAATTAATAATAGTATTAGTAAAAATAGTTGTTAAAATTAGTAGTAACATTTATTGAAATAGTAGTTGAAACTAATAAAAACAGTTGTTGTATTTAATAGTAGATTTAATAAAAATAGTAGTGGAAATTAGTACAAATAATAGCAGTAATAAGAATAGCATTAGCAAAAATAGTAGCATTAGAAAAAATAGCAGTACTAATTAGTTACGATATCGACCCGACGCAAAGTAAAATATCACTCTCATGCCAGTAAAGTAGTTTTACTTCAAAAACACACATTAAACAAAGAAATAAAGGTTTGAAATCTTCCACACAAATTATCGGTAGACAATTCAACTACAAGTTGTTGAATACACCAAAAGCTAGAAATTCTATTAGCGGCCGCCGTAGCCGAGTGTATATGCTATTTATGTTCGAATGAGCACACCAAACACTAATGCAAAATATGGATCTATTAAGGAAAACAACAACCACAAGATCGTACCAAAAAAAAGCGGCGTAGCTTCCCATTTGATTGGTAGTTTGGTTGTAAATAAGAAAAGTGCAAAAGCAACAACAGTTTGAACGGCGTAACCTGGTATAGTGGGTAGAGTGCTTGCCGTGCTTTCCGAAGGATGTCTGTTCGCGTCATGTTCAAGGGATATTTTGTTGAGAGATAATCAAGGAAATTCAGATTTTTTCTCATGGGGCATTGCGATACGAGTCAAAATAAGAGTGAGAGTACAGAGCAGAGACCCCTGTATTTTACAAATTTCGACAATTATATTTTTCTTTATTTAGTTTTCGTTTTTTTTATACATAGTTAATTATGTAGTTAAAGTCATGTATGTAAATCCAAGTTTCAAACTTTCTAGAAAATTTATAAAAATTCAACAAAGTTAAAAAGACGTAAGTATCACAATGTCTGACTTTTCACTTCGAATTTCAAATATGCAGTTAATTTGACTGTGATAGAGGAGTTTCAGGTAGCTAAAATTTTTTGTTGATTTTTGAGATTTTGTTTTCGCTGACAAACATTCCTCTCCAAACCAAAGTAAATTCGGTTCATAAGCTATATGATAGAATAAGAAATTATCAAAACTCAACAAAAATTTTAGCTGCTTGTAAATATAATTGTTCGTAAGTTTAAATACTTGTTTGGCTTTTGTTATAGAATTAACTATATTTTTATTAGAAATCAAAAAACGCAAAGTTATCAAAACTTAGCAATACATTTTGCTACTATTTTTGTAAACACGGCTATATATCTTTGGTGCAATCTAAATAGATTTTCAACCTTCACGATTTTTGATATATTAAATTTAAAAAAAAGAATTACATTCAAATTGTTTAATGTTTTTTTTTTGCAAATAGTTTTGACGTTAAATTCGTTTGTTTTCATTTCTGGTTAAAAGAATTACATTAAAGAAATACATGCTAGATTAATTTTCCACCTTCATGATATTGGAAATTTAAAATTAGAAAAATTATTTCTTGTATCACAAATTATTAACTTTTTGTTTTCTACTTTTTGATCTTAATTTCAGTTCTTTTAATTCGTGATTTCGGAAATATGAAAATAAAGAAAAATAATTTGTTATATCGAAATTTTGCATGCTTTTTTCGAAACCCATTTCAGTTTTAATTTACACCGAAATTCTAGAACAATTTTTTTGCTAAGAAAAGCAAACAGCTTAGTTCCTTACCTAAAGAAGTGCATTACAGATTAATTTCCCATCTTCATAATTTTGGAAAATAAAATTTAAAAAAAAAAACAAATATTTTTTATATAAACTTTTTTGAATATTTTTTTTTTTTAATTTCATTTTAATTTCGTTGCTTTTATTTTTGTTATTTTGGAAATATAAAAATAAAATAAAAATAAATTTTTAACGAAATTGTTGAATGTTTTTCCGAAAATAGTTTTGGTTTTAATCTCTTTTTTTTAATTCGTTCATTATTTTGAAAATATAAATTAAAAAAAAAATGGGCTTTTTACATTCATATTTTTGATTCAAACTGTAAGTTTTCAATTTGTTTACTACTAATGTCTTATTGAAACTATGTTATCCTAAATGTTTCGAAAATATGCTATGAATTATTAAAATTTTCCGCTTCAAATTTTGAGTGCAACTTCTTTTTTAGTACTTTTTATAAAGAAATTTTCAATTTCAAGAGCAGAATATATTCAAAATAAAATTTAAAAAACTTTCTTAAGTTGCATATTCAATTTTTTTTTTAATTTGCGAAAACGAAGTTTCCACACCTAGTTTATATCCAGCACTTCTTTTTTCTTTGTTTTCAATTCAAAAAATAATAATTAAGCGCTTACACCATAGCCTGATGTTTGGCCGAGCTTCTCCTACAATTTGTGGTGTTTAATCTCAACTGCAACCCAAATTAAAAATTTTAATCTCAACTGAGTATAATTTACCCACAAAGGAGATGAGCTTGAGTGACTTGCTTACCTGTATCGTTTTTTGTAAAAGGAAAATGCCAGCTGCTGTAAGATAAAATTACAGTTTCAGTTTCAAGTTAAACTTTCAATTTCTTTCCGGCTTCCTAGTTCTTTAGTTGCAACACATTAGAAACACAATCACTTAAATATTCACGCCGCTTAAGCAGAATCACAAATCATTCAAAAAAAAAAAAAACAATCATTAAGAATTTTCAAAATGATAAAATCATATGAAACTGCAAAATAGAAGTTACGTCGTCACGGATGACCTTTGAACGTAGCGTGTAGAATGAATCAGAAACTTGTTATGCACAACGAACACAAGCAGTTTAAGTTTTTTTGCTGTTGTTTTTTTTTCAATTTGATATGCTTTAAAATTTTTCCGCAGAAATTAATTCTTTTACCGTGAGCTTCCTATTGCACAAAATCACGCTGACTTGCGAAAAAAGTTTATATGCTAATAGCAATGTACTATTTGATTTTTCTGCGCTGTGTCACGAAGAATCGTATCAGAAAATAAACACGTCCGACTTGTTTCTAAACTGTTGCAATATAACACTCGTTGTGGCATCAACAAAGCAAGAGCGTAAATTAAGCGGAGAATCGAAAAGCAAAACCACCAAACGCGGAAAACCCGTCACCAATATCGAGCGTAGCAATGAACGCAGAATTACGTTAGTTACCGCAAAAAAACAAAAAAACGAAAAATGCACCAGCTCTATGAAATCGAAAAAAATCGAACTATTCTCCACTTGATGTTATAATTTTTTTTTTATATTTATTTATAGCTACGCAGCTTCAACGACTTTGTCGTATTAAGTAAGAGGTGCGCGTGTGTCTGAACCGATGTTCAGATGTAGACTGAATTCTGTCTGAGCCGAGAATAGCAAATCTACTGACTTGGCTAGATCAGCAAGCAGAAACCGCTCGCTGCGTAGCCGTTTTGCAGTGCTTTTTGTGCTATACATTAAACAGCGCAATCGACGGCTGTTGTTATTGTTATTGTTTTTTTTTTTTTTGTTTTGTGTAAGACGCGATCTTTGCATTTCTTGCCTAATATGCTTGACCACATGTGCTCGATATAAAAAGCACCTCTCTTCTACCGCCCCTTTGCCACTAGTGTACGATAAAAACTCAGCTCAACTACATACATATATACCTAAACAATAAGCGGCGTTGAGCTTTTCCCTCTGCGCGTTTTAGCCGGCAGCGAACATCTTGGCCTAAAGCATTTTAGCAGCGTTCGATCAAAACAAGTTTTAATTTTATCAACTGCAAAAGTGCACACTGATTGGACTTTAAGTTTGCTTGCTTCTCATAAGCGTCTGCTGACCGATCTTCGCTCGCTACGTCAGCTTTCGAATACAACTTTTAATAAAAGCTTCGCTGCACTTGATCGCGTGGTTGAGGTCTTCGCTTAAGCTTACTTGTACTTCATAACACAGAGTGAAAAATTGTTATTTTTCCAATTTTAGTAGCACTCGAGTATTTTATGTATACTATGTAGTACATGCACATCAGGGTGCCCCGAAAATGCATTGGGAACTGGGTACTAAAGTCGGAAGTTTAATGCGCTCCACCCCAGGGTTGTTCTATATCGAAAAAATAATACACGCATTTTTTAAACCAAATCAAAAAAATATTTACAGATGGCTGTCAGCGTTAAAAATTTCACTTGTCTGTTAAATGGCGAAAAAAATGTTTCGTGGAAATCAACATTTTTTAATCGACAAACAACGAACTTACTTAATTAATTGGCGCTATAACCTCTTAAGAGATTTTGGCCGAGCCGTGATCGTCAGCAGAATAGAGGGGTCTCATCCGATTCTTTTTGTTGAAATTTTTCATTGGATGGTCGGGAGCTACCCAGAGGACACTTGACACTTGAAATCACCCGGAAGTTGTGAGCTGCTTAAACCGCATGCAGAAAATCGTTATGGCCACTCCCAGGTGAATGACGATCAAAGAATTGCGTGGACTTCTACACATGGCCCCATCCTCCCTGACCCCGAACACCGATAATAATGTCAACTGCGAAATCTTAAGGAAAATATGTCTTGCCAACAAATGCAACTTTTGGCTGAGTATGCAACTGCGTAGTAAAGCCCTCTCTAGACGCATCAAACAAAACCACTCTACCTTTGATCATGCCCGTGCGATTGTACAGCGCAGATACATGGGCACTGTCAACATGGGGTGAGATGGCCCTTGGAGTGTTTGAGAGAAAGATTTTGCGATAGCCTTTTGGTCCTTTACTTTTTTGCGACGGCGAATACCGCAGATTATTCATGCAGCGATATAGATAGAGACACAGCGGCTACGTTTAGTTTGGCCAAAAATGCCAGTCCTGAAAGTATTCAACGCGGTACCCGCTGTTGGTAGCAGAGGAAGAGGAAGGTCTCCTCTAGGTTGGAAAGACAAGGTGGAGCAGCACTTGGTTTCACTTAGTGTCCCCACTTGGCGCCAGTTAGTAAAGAGGGGGGCCGATTGGTGTGACTTAGGTGGTTATTAAGAACTTGGAAAACTATGTTAAAAAAGGTTTTGCTACCACAGTTTGTGCAAATATATAAATACAAATATTTTAAGATATTCGGGCTAGGCCGAAGCCAAAGAACTACGCCAATCGCCAAGAATGATAGATCAGAAGGTTGCACTGTCCTTGCTGAAAGCAACTGATATTGACGAAATAATAGCTACAGAATGAGAGAGTAAAGAAAAAATGCTGGAAAAGAAGAGGAAGAAGCGGGCGAGCGACAGAACGATTCACGGTTTTTATTGGCTGTAGTTTCTGTTAAACTTTTATTTCGTCAGAGAATAGCTGAACGTTGTAAAATCGAGAAAGAGAGTACTAGTGGTCCGCGGACCGCACATCTTGTATTCTATCATTCTTGGTCAATCGCCTCTCCCTTTGCGAAGTTGCGCAAGTATTTGCATCAGGCCTCCCAGCGCTTGGCTCTGCCGATGTGTTTTTGGGCATTTTTGCTTTCTTTGTCGATCCACGGGTTCCGAATAAGAATATAGGTCGTAGATCTTACATAGAATAGCTTACTTGAACGCCTCCAAAGCTTTCTCATCTTTGTTCGACATCGTCCCACATCTTCGCCGCATAAAATGGCGGTAATGATTAGAGATATGTATACTACAATTTGGTATTAGCCATAAGGCCGAGAAGCGATTTTGTTTAATTTTAAGTTAATACGAGATCTGTATAGCGAGATTCCGCTTTTCAATTTCTGCAATCTAATACGCTCGAGCTCTTTGGTTGTTGCCAGGAGGTACTTTGTTTTCTTCTCTAAGCTAGCATCATTACAATCGTGGTTTCGCTTTATAGAGTGCCGCTGCTATTCATATTACCAGCATGTATCACGCTTTCCGGCATCACATTGAAGAAGGCACACGACAGTTAATCACTCAATCACAAAAATTTCGCTTTCCAATATGAATAGAGTTAAATGTTGGTCCAACCATCCGAGGCTCATTTGGTATTGCCATGGGATATCTTTTTTTAAGAGGCTGGGCCTAGCCTCTAGCGCACAACCTATTTCTGGCACAGTTTGTCGTAAAATCCTTCTTCCTTAAATTTTTCAAATATTGGCATTTATAGCAATATTTATTCTAAAAAATTGTCCGGTAAGGCGAGTTATTCAGAAAACCTATATATGTATGTGATCCGATTTTGATGAAAAACTTATAATGGAAATACGACGAGAAATAAATATTTTCCGGAAAAATAGAAAAGTTGAAATATAAATTTTCAACAAAAGTGTATGTACACTTTAGATCCAACAAAATAACGAACAAGCTTTATCGATAAAGTAAAAATCCAAGAATAACAACTAATTTTGAATGAAAAATAGAAAACCATTTTTTGATCGCAAAAATAAAAATCCAGAATGGCGATAATTTTTGATAGAAAAAAAGATTCCAGAATAACGATTATATCTTTCGAACAAAGTAAAATCGAATAATAACGATTACTTTTTATCGAAAAAAGAATTCAAGAATAACGATTATATTTTTTCGAACAAATTAAAAAAATTAAACCCAAAAATGGCGATTATTTTTTATTGAAAAAAAAATCCATGAATAAAGATTATTTTTAATTTAAAAAGTAAAAATTCAAGAAAAGCGATCATTTTGATAGCATAATAAATATACAAGAACAACGATTATTTTTGATCGAAAAAATCCCAAAATAACGGTTAAAATACACTTGTTTTATAAAAATTATAACCATTTTTTAATTGAAGTTGTAATCAGAGTCATAGGTCAGATTTCTTGTTGGCTAGTTTAATTTTTGAAACGTAGTGTCCCGATCTCAATGAAACATAAATGAAATTGTACTACACTTTCAACTAGTGCGTAATTCATATGTATTTTGGGTGTCCTGCTAGTAGGCAGCTAATATGTTCGGCCTCCAGTTGTGTTATTAACCCTTTTCCATGTTGGATATTTGCCTCTGAAACCGTTCCTGAATTGTAAGAAAAAAAATACAACTTTATTCGGATCATTGTAACTAAGCTAAATACAACTTTCAATTTAAAGCAAAACTAATCGATTTCTTTTTACTAGACCTAAGATAGAGATTTTACTACCACCCTCTGCGACTTACTAAATCCATACGAATTCTCAGCAGCTTTGCTGTTTGTTTTATGGTCATTACATCTACAAAGTAATTTGACTTATCTCCATATTATTTTCAATTAAACATATGCACATTAATCCACACACACACACACACACACACACACACACACCTGTACGTGAATTTTTAATAACCTACTGCCGCATTTCTTTACAATTCCTCACAACAACAAACGTTTATTCTAATCCTTAGAGCTTCACGGTGAAAGCGAAGCAAATTGAATAGCGCCACTTCAAACTGAGTTACAAATCACAATTTAACTCACTGAAAATCCTTCAAAGCGTGCGAATAAGTAAGTGAGTAAGTAGCAAGCTTGCTAGAATTAGGTTAGCTCAATCACCCGCTGGCGGGAAATAAATAAAAGCTAACATTTTTGTTCTTCTTGTTTTTTTTTTTTTGTTTTTTTTTTTTACTATAAAAATCAACAATAAATAACAAAAGAAACGACTTATTGCAATTTTCTGCATTTTCTGCAAACGAGATTTTATTTCATTTTCTGCTTTATTTTAAAACAATCACACTTTTCTAATAATAGAAATTTTCCAGTTGCACGCGTTTGCTAACAGAATGCTGTCGAAAACAGGGAGCTTGTGTTATGCTGAACTGCGACTGCTGCTGTGTAGAGTGGCTTTGGATGGTAGTATGAATGAATATGGTGGATTTGTAAGTGTGTGTATGTGTATGGATGTGTGCGCGAGTCTCTATTGAAAGTGGGTCAATTTAAGACAGAGCGAATAATAAAAAAAAAGAAGAAAATAGCGCATGTGAGAATTTATTTATTTCGCTTAAACAAAAAATGTGCAACTTTTCTAATAAAGCATTTCACTTTTCGCGTTATAAGCAAACAGATGCACGTACTGATGTTTGTATGTGTGTGTGTGTGTGTGTGTGTGTGTGTGTGTGCAAGTGCACTTCTGTACGCTCGTTTGTAAGTAGATGTGTATATACGTTTGTATGCGCTTGAATGCATCCGTGTACTTAACCCGTCAACCTCATTTGCTTTTCATACTTCGAGATAAACTGTTGATGCTTTTATGAATATTTTTTTTTCTTTTTCTCTATTTATGTTTTCGTTTTCAATAAGCATCTATTGTTTATAAGCCGATACAGATTCGTAAGTATGTAGATATGTATGTACTATTTATACGCTTTGCATAACCGAAGTTGCTGTGGCACCACACGGTGGGTCGAGGCTTCACTTGGGGTTCACAAATTTAAAATTAAACCACTCAAATATATTCAAAATAGAAAAAAATGAAAGCAAACTCCTTGGCTGGGCTTTAAATTGGCGTGCGGAGTGAGGTGAATTACCTGGGTATCAATAAGAGGTCCAGAATTTCCTGAGGGGAG
Organism: Anomoia purmunda; assembly: GCA_951828415.1. Taxonomy (NCBI): domain Eukaryota; kingdom Metazoa; phylum Arthropoda; class Insecta; order Diptera; family Tephritidae; genus Anomoia; species Anomoia purmunda. The sequence continues at coordinate 26,927,917 of OX639993.1, forward strand.
AATTTTCCACACAATAGCATCTAAGGCAACATTAATGGTGGGCAGTCGCCTAGCGTGGAAATGCTGTAGCAGAACCTCGAGAATATGGTAATTATATTGTAGTTTCTTTCCACGTATTCAAAAAATAGTTTTTTCCTCAGTGTATTATTGGTTAACATGGTTCAACCCAAGTCGAATTCATTTTATATGGTGTTGAGAAAGCAGCTGATTGAATTCGCTTGCTGCACTGAATGTCAAAACTATGTGTTTGTTGCAATTTTCTACGACTCTCACTGTTATTGTACATACCATTTGTTAGTGTACATTTTTGTTGTTATACGCTCAACACCACCTGGTATGAATCCGCCTCGGTCCATCCACAATTCTTTTTTTCGAGAGAGCAAAATTTCCCATCATTTAAGGAACACGATGCTATTCATGCAGCTGCCTCGGCTGGCCTCACCTGGTGACGATTTCTGGCTCTAGTATCTCACGAATCGGTTGTTCGATATTCATCTTAAAAGCTTCAATCGTTAATGGATTGTTCGCATGGAATCGGCTATTCATAGAATCCCCAAAACAATCGAACACTAAGCCCACACGACAACGAAAACCACTTTTTTATGACTCATTCGTGATATTTTGTGAAAACAATAACTGTATAACTTTATTACTGCCCAATCATTATAATCTCGAAAACATCTAAATCTTCGTTCTGTTTTCATTAGCAACTCTGTGTTCGATAAAAACTGAAATATTTATAAAAAGCGGCACTGTTTGGTGTGTATGGCTTTCATTCTGAAGCTTTGGGGCAATTTGGTTTCCGCATTTATTAAGCTTCTCAACGATCTCATGGGGCTTTTCCGAAAACACGGATGCGACAATTTGGTGTGTTAGCTTCTGAGATGAAAATGCTCTGCGCCATACTTTCAGCTGTAACAGTCATATTTTAGTCGGTGGACACCGTACGATGGTGTTGACAGTGAATTCTGCTCAGTGTCACGAACTGTTTACAGAAACTTGAATACAGCAGACGCGGAGGTTTCCTAATTTTGCCCTTCACTTGCTTTCAATAGACGATATGCTTTGTAAATAAGTTTGCATTATTCCCCAACATTGTTCAGATGTAATGAGATTAATTACGGTTCGCGGAGATATGACACTGACTTTCTATCACCCGTAGGTCCCAAGCCCTACCTGGTTAAAGGAAAGTCCCTGGTAGCATTTGGCAGGGTTACATTAGGCGAAGTGCCTATTGGAAAGGTGCCATCGCAAAGGCTTTAAACAGTTTATCAACCAATAAAGGAAAAACTTGAGGATGCTGACAGTTTTTTTTCACAAGTCACTGTATACTTGCGCAGGATTGGTTGTTGCTGGTAAAACTGAAAATCAGTTGAGGCACAGTAAACGAGTTGCTCCGAACAAGTGATAAGTGTCATGCGGAGAATCTCTACATGGCGGATATATGTATGTATGTAGGGGATATCTAGATTGATTATGGATAAGATAAGAAGTTAAGTGTACTGCAATATCAAGATTGTAGTTGGGGCAGAGTTTTGCAGAACTCACATGGTAACTGTAGCATCTCGTCTGCGATATCTGGTTGTTTGACTTCAATTGCATCATTCAGTGGACGAGAGTTTATAAAGGTGGTGACGAGAAATTGCTTACTGTGCATAAATTTGTGCTCCTGTTGGTGTAAATGTTAGAGCATCCTGTCACCGTTCGTTTCCACTGCGCTTCCCCTTCAAATAGTTCTGGCTAAGATTCAAATGGCTCTAAACTCAAAAATTAAATCTGAAATCAGCTGTTTAGATATAAGTATTACGACGGCAAAGTTTTCAGACTATTTTTAAATGGCTTAGAAATATTAGTAGAGCATTGTGAAAAATGTAATGATTATATTGAAAGAAAATAACAATTTTTTGTGATTAAACCTGCGTTTTATGGTTAAGGCCAGAAACTTTTGAATATTACTACGTACTTGGTTACATTTCTCTCATCGTTTAAGTTAACAAAGATGGCTATTTCTGTTATAATGGCGGAAGTAGACGCCAATGAATGCCTTCAGCAGTAGACCAGAATATCGCGTACATCAATTTGTGTGGATTGTCCGTCAGTCGGATAACTCGAGGAATATTGAGCTGTCTTAACGAAACTTGGTATACACATTGTTCTGGACCCAAGGTAGGTTGGTATTGCAAATGGGCGAAATCGGGCGCTATCCACGCCAACATAACAAATCAAAAGTCCGCGATATTTCAGTAACTATTGCAGATATTTTGCTCAAATTTGATACATGGCATTGGGTTTGGGAAAGAAATACGTGTGCAATTTTTTTATTGGAAAATGGGTGTGGCCCCGCCCACTTTATAGGAAAAATTGCCATTTGAAAAATCCTTAAATCAGGAACAATGCAATGAAATATACATTCGATCGCATATCAGGACTGACCTATTGTTTTGATCACTATATTACAAGCAATTTACGTTCATCAATTCTGATTAAGTTAACCACAAGCACAGAAGTCATTTCATTAAGTAGTTTTGACCAGAATACTTTCCATCACGCACCACATTCAATACAGATATATGTATGTATAAATGCTTCCAATCCAAATCCTAATCCTTTATTTCACTACTATGTTGCACCATCGTTGTTTCGATAATATTTATTTATCTTTCAATTCTCCGCAATCTTTATAATCCTCCTGAAAAGTGCCAAACACAATTTGTTTCCATTTTACTAAACAAATTTTACAACTTCTGTAAGTATATTCGTTAATCTCGTCAATCTTTTGCTTCCATTCCTTTAGGGTTGCATCGATCATTGTTGATGACCATAGAAAATATCTCTTGTGCGCGCCTCAAGCCTAACAGTAAGAATTTCACCATCTTATTAATATAAGCCTCACAGTTCATAGATTTCCCAGAACAGAGATTTGATTACACTCTCCAATGGGCTACTGTACGGTTAGTATAATGTATGTTTGCTATTTGCTTTATCAATCATAGCAAAACCTCCGCCTTCGGTACTCTTACAAAATTGTATCAATCTTTGCTTAGGATATTCAAAATTAATGTAGATTTGCCCACATACCCTGTGTAAAGCGCTTTTAAATCTAACTAATTCATACTACTTTAAAACGTAAAATGCCAATAAATGTTACAATTTGTTAATGGTATTGTTGTACATATTAAAAAGAAAGCATAGGAACACATGCCTTCCCATTTATAAGTATGTGTGTGTACACTGAAAAAAAAATACCGAAGAGAAAATTTCTTTATTTTGATGTCTTGATTTGTTCTGCTTTTTACATATGTATGTAGCTATATTATAAGTAGTTTAGCAGAAATACAAAATCCAGACATCGCGCCAGGTAAGTACCTTCTTCTCGTGCTGTCGTAAGCGGATTTATAATAGACAAAGAGATAATATGGACCGATTCTCTTCTCTCGGGTCTTTTCCAAATTTAGCGTAATATGAATATCTGGTAGATAGTAGATTAAAGTCACACTGATATGGTCCAATTGGTTCGTTGATGGTTGGCTTTCAGTCTGACGCGAAATACATTCGGTAGCCAAAGTCTTCTTCAGAGGCGGTACCTAGAGAGTAATAAATATACTCCCAATGCTCATGAACCAAGGTTTGCTGCAAAGTGCTGTTAGTGAGCAAGTGTGAGAGGCGACTGGTGAAGCTAGTACTTTTCCCTTGTGTACATATTTAGACGCCCGTTCTTTGCTGCACAGTCGGCAGTGTAATACCTTTCCTTCCTTGCATACCCTCTTATGTTCATATTGGGCCCCCGTTTTAATGTAACCTAGTTGCAAAAAAACACTCCAACTCGGATAAAATTTCCTTTTAGTTACTTCACAACACTGGCAAAATCTGTCATTAAACATATGATTTGTTTAGTGAAATTTTAAAGAAGCAAAACAAAATGAGTAATTCTGGGTATTCTGTGGTAAGTTATTAAATTTATTTAACGACATTAAATAAATGTATTAAATAACCTTTTACTTTTGTAGATGATGTCTTTGTACATGGGTGAGCATTGCGAATCACGTCGCAATAGAGAGATACAATAAGTACTAGAAGTATTGGAAACGATATATGGCAGCTCCAGCTCTTCTGAAGACTCGGAGAGTGAAAACGAGGCACATGAGAAGTGCTCCAATTTTGAAGGTACACTCGATGCAATGAGTGAGGCAGATTTCAAAATGCACATGAGGCCAAGACGCCAAACAGTGGAATATCTAACAAGTAATATCAAAATGTGTGCAAAAGAAATGCATAAACTTAATGCTATTTTATTTTCAGTGAAGTATTCGGAGTCTTAACTGTGTACCTGCCACACCTATTATACCACGCGTATATTACCAAAAAAAAATCCGTGTTTATGTACATTTGGTATGTAAGCAATACAGTGGCATTTAGACAACTAGCAAATTTGTGCGATATCAACGATGTGAGTGATGAAAATGCGTTTGCACTAGTTGAAGGTTTTGAAGAATGAAACCAAGACGCAGCCCTTGACAGAAGGCAACCCCTTTTTAATTATTTAAGACAACAAAATATTATTTAAAAATTTCACTGCATATACATATATATTTATATCTTTAAATTCACTAATACAAATATTTACAAGAATTCATTGCATTTCATTCAACTTAAAATCTATAAAACTAAAACAAATTCACAAGGAGGTATCACATATAAAATTCAATTCAGATCACTTCTTATTCTAATTACAAATAAAATAGCAAACCAAAAGCGAATTAAAAAAAATCCAGTTTCAGTTAAAACATTTTAGTGAAATTTTTGCAATCTTTTTGATGTAAATTCTTCGTGCTCGCTTTTATAAAACCCTTGTACATTGTACAGCACAATGTTACCGATGTTTTTTGAAAAATTGTTAAGTTGATGCTCTTCCGCATGTGCACGGGTTTTATAAAAGCGAGCACAAAGAATTTACATCAAAAACATTGCAAAAAATTCACTACAAGGTTTTCACTGAAACTCACTGTTACGTTTTAAAAAGTTATTGCTAGACAGAGTAATTTCTGTTAGCTATTTTTTCCAGACAGCACATTTACCGAAAGTGTTTCAAACGGTCTGTAACCCACATGAACCCCTAGGGGGCAAAGCACGGGCTGGCGCCAGTTCTGCTGTTGTTGTCCAAGCACAGCGGCGTTCTTTCAAAGTCCTGGAAGTGGATTAATAAATATAATTTGTTCAAACATATACTTATTTCTTGAACCTACCGTGATCGCTATTGACACCATGTCTTCCAACACGTTCGCGTAGGCCAACCTCTTTCTCTTTGGGTACTCGAACTCTGCTTTCCGGGCGAGGTAGCATCTCAAAAACCCTGTTGTCTCCTCACGGGACCATCTCTTTCGCCTTTTTTCTTGCATTCTGAAATAACAAACGTGTTTTAATTCATAATTTTATGTGAAATATACGAAGCGCAAATTTTACTTACCCTTGTCCCATTTTTATTTGTTTTGTTTATGTATCCATAAAACAAACACAGTTGACAGTTGATTGAAATTTCCCAAGTATTTTTCCAGAGCCCATTCACAATAAAGCGGTTTTTTTGCTTCACAACACTACATCTCAGGTCGGATATCATATAACATGTTATTTCTTATCCTAGCTAGTGTTTTTTTGCAACTAGGTTACATAAAAACGGGCCTATTGTCATGGGGTAACATTCGTTGGTGAGATCTAGCGGCTCATGCGGGAATCTCGCTTTGATGCATATCGTAGCGCGGCTATCGTTCGCCAGAGTGTACGACGGCGCTTCACGACGAATTCTTTTTACCACCATAAATCCACCACTGCTCCTTTACCTGACAGCTGTAGTTGATGTTCAAAAGTACGATATGTTTTATTCCTTGCTCCGTGAAAGCCAACTAAAGTCTGGACATTTTTACATTAGAACACATTTGTATAGTGACCCGCTTGCTCGTCAATATACATTGCAAACCGAGAACGTTAGAGTGATCCCACCTACTTCGCCTTCCTACTTCAGCTCTCTCTCAAACAACCCACAGTCCCGAACGGAGGACACTTTGGTGTAAGCAACCGACTCCTTGTACCATATGGAGAAAAACTTTCTAGTCACCCCCTGGGACATTAGAACTAAAACCAACATAAGACCAACATAACAACAAATTAATTGCAATGGCGTTAGTTAAGACATTAAGGATGAAAAATCAGGAAAAAAATGTCGTTGAAAAAGAAATGAAAACGCATCACCTAACGGATTCAAATCAAAAAATAATCTAAAAATATTAAAGAAAGCACTATTGGCGACCGCCGTAACCGAGTGTGTAGCCCGTGCGCCCTTCATTCGGTGGGTCCCGAGTTCGAGATCTGGCCGGGCAAGTAGTATCAAAAATTATAGAAAAGTTTTTTTGTAAAAGCGGTCGCTCCTCGGCAGGCAATGGCAAACCTTCGAGTGTAGTTCTGTCATGAAAAAATTTCTCACAAAAAACATTCGCCGTTCGGAGTCGGCGTAAAACTGTAGATACCTCAATTTATGTTAAAACATCGGGACGCACCCCACAAATTGTAGGAGAAGTTCGGCCAAACATCAGGCTATGATTAAAGCAAAAAGTTATTAATATTTTTAGTTTCCAAGAAAACAAAAAAAAAAGTATATCCCTACAACAGCGCTTCCTTCGGTTCTAAAAGTATCTTACCTTTCATAAGGGGCCAACAATGTACAGTCACAAAATTTGATTGAAATGTGATGGGCAGTTTCGTGATTTTTATTTAGGTACTAATCTGTACATGGGTTCGGGTGTATGACTATAATTGATGAATCGCTGGTTTGATGTTTTCCACATGAATATCGACTTTTAGACGAACAAAGCAAAATATTTGCAATGAAAAATCGTCTCATAAAAATAACTTTCCGATCAAAGGCGGCATAAAATTTGAGAACAAAAAAATGTCTTTTCCATTTCTTGGCACATTTTTGTATGACTTTTTTTTTGTTTTTAATGAGAGCTGGATAAGTATCCATCTTTAAGTTTATATTTTGATAAATTTTTTCATCTCATCTAAAACGATTTATCCAAGTGTGGCTATAATTTCCTTTTTTCCTCAACCTCGTCCCACAATGATTAGCAAATTTAAATTATTACTTAATACTAACATTAATTTATGCAAATATTTTACACAAGCTCTGGCTCTGGCATTAAGGTCTTTAATTTTGTGTACCTTTCTAATCGTTTTAAAATTGCAATTTCGCTATTTGATTTACAGACATGCCTCGAATGTCATGACCTTCTTTCTGAAGCAAAAAAAAGACTCCAGATGTTCATTTCCTTTTAAAGCCAATCGTTTGTTATCCTTTGCTACTGTTACTCTTGCTTCATTTTGTTAAAAATCATGGAGCCAAGGTTACAATCTGTAAAGCAAGTAAAGCTTTTTTTCGCGTGGTGTTCATATCGAACTAAATTTGAGTGCAACTCTGCAACTGTAGAAACGAAAAACTCTACTGAAGATGGCACAACGCCAAAACCGGGTGGTCTTCAAACCAAACTTGGCATGGAGTGACGGAAAATCGTTACAATATACATTACTTTTTACCCTGTGGGAAAAGATAAAAAAGAAATAGTAAATGTTTTTTTTTTTTGCGCCAACTCATTTCCATATCTCTTTCGTTTGGTAGCTGTTTTTCTTTTATCCACATAATTTATTTTTTTTTCAGTGTATATTAAACTTCTTGTATTTATGTAAATATTTTTACGCCGATTTTATCAATTTGTCACACTTTTCACTTTCACAAAGACTGATCCATCAAATGGCTGCAAATAAATTCCACTCTTAACGCTCTATCTTTGTTTTGTTTTTTATATGTAGGCGTGAATGTTTGTATATCCTTTGAAGGCAGCGCGGGCATCTTCTTATCAACACGCTGAATGTTTCGAAGCTATCAAAGCGACAGTGCGCGCACAATGACCAGCACATTATTAACTTGTTCATATACACTTCGTACATACATACATATTTACATATTTAACTGGGCCAAAGTTGCGTGCAATAAAATAGAAACGACCAAACGCAAAATTCGCGTACTATAATTTGCACTTACCGCCAGTGATGTCGCTAGTAAAAGAAAAATCTGCACAAAATTAAAAGCAAAAAAAAACAAAACTTGGAAATATATTTTTATTTAATCTAAATCCCTCTACAAAAAAAAAAAATATTTGAAAAATTTCTCAATTATTGGCTCGCGAAATAATTATTGGCGATCATTAATTTATCTATTTTTAAAAATATTTTTAAAAATTCAATCACAGTTGGTCGATATTTTGAAATATTTTTTTCGATAATAAAATAAAACAAAAGATTTATTTGTTTTATAATTATCGATTTTAGAATAGAAGTAACGAGTATTTTTTATCGACACAATGAAAATCCCAAAATAACGATCAAATAGGGTCGGAAAAATTTGAATACAAAAATAACGATTATTTTTATCGAAAAAAATAAAATCGAAAATTAATATCAAAAAAATATCGATTAAATATGATCGGAAAAATAAAAATCCAAGAATAACGACTATTTTTGATCGCAAAAATAAAAATGACAAAATATCGATCAAATATGATCGGAAAATTTTAAATCTAAGAATAACGATTATTTTTTATTGAAAAAAATTTAAATCGCAAAATAAAGATTATGCGATGATATAAAGCAAAAAATCAGCTAAATAAAAATTAGGTCAGATTTGTCAAGCTGACGACATAAGGAGTTGATCGATATATACGAGTTTCGTTTGAACGAATTCTTGCCAATGATTTTTCATCCGAAAAAGATTATTATTTTCGGTCACAGATTTTAAGTTTACTTTTATAGTGATATAAATTTTTTTGGTGAACTTAGAAAATCAACGCTTTTTATATTTTCGAATTCAAGATTAACTTGAGAAAATATTTCCATAAAACTCTCGTTATTATTAATGCACACACATTAGGAATGATCCAAAAAAGCATTATATGCGCATACATACATCTAATCATATAAGTTGTTATTGAAAACAGAACGATTCCATTTTATTGCCCGTAACGTGTAGCTTCGCACAAACAATCAACTCATCAGTTGCATACCACCGGCAGCCAGCTGCAGTTCAGAACATTGCCTGCATCCCCTTTTGCTTTTAGTGCTATTTCTGCATTGTGCGCGGCTCAAAGTGAACGGAGTAAGCGCGCGGATTTAACGGTTCGTTTCGTTTAGAAAAATAAATCGGTGCTGGTTTTTGGGTGGTGGAAAACAATGTATCGAAGTGGCAGCATTGCTGCAGGCGGTGGCGGTTGTGGCATTATAGTCATGGCTTTGTTGTGGCACGCTGCACTCAACATTCCAACAACAGCGGCAATAACGACAAATGCCAGCGAAGCAATAACAATATTAACAACAATAACAACAGCAACAGCAGCGGCAAATCCACAAATCCCATATACAGCAAATCGAAAAATAAATCCAAATACCAAGCAAGGGCTAACAGCTAAAGCAACAGCAACAGTTGCAGCACCAATGGCCACGTCTGCGTCCGCGTCTACGTCCGCACCCACATCAGCTTCAATTTCAGCTTCAACCTTAATATCCACGCTACGGCCATTGAGTCCTAGCGACGACGCTGCAAATTACTTCGCTTTAGCTGGCAAATTTAATCCGGTTCGTAGGGAACGTCGTCGGGCAGCAGCTGTAAATGCAGCTGTTGCTGCCACAACGCTTGACAGTAATCCTAATACCAACAGCAGGAATGCCACTAACAAAAATAAAAGTTCTTTTGCCACACCGTTAAATGTTAGTGAACATGCCGGCGAATTGTGCAATCGGCGCTGTGTGGCGGGCGACAGTCGCATTTGTTATTTCAAATTTGCGCTCGAACATTACCAGGTCATGGGAGTGTACGTATGTATGTAGTATATAAAAAAAAAGCATTGCACTTTGCGGCTGCCCATTTGCACAAACCAACATATGCCATACACAACTAACACAGCTAAATATATTTGTTTACAAAAAAAAAAGCCTAAACGCGAAAAACCACTAACTCGCAATGCCACAAAGAGTCAGCCGGTCAGCCAGTCAGCTGGTCAGCCGGCCAGACACTTAAATATTGATTGCCGCAAAAATATCCTGACAGTCTGTATACTGGCATCCTGTCATCCTGGCAATGCTGGAACGCTGCAACCAACAACCAACAACTTCCTGAGTTGCTCGTATCCTGTGTCGTGTGGCCGGCCAGCCTTCAAAGCAGTTTGATATTCTCGCATAAACATTTATTTACTTCCTTTTTTCTATTGCGTATTTAAAAAATTTTCACTTTTTGCACTTCTCTTAAGCTTCACATCTTTCCTGTTTTGCCATTTTATTGCTTTTCCGCTTCCATTTCCACGCATCGCTGCCGCCTGGAATTGCGCGCTTGCGTTGAGCGGGTTAACTAACTCGCCGTCTTCTACCGTTGCCATCGTGCAAGTGGCAATCGTCGTCGCTGTGGGTTGATACCTTCACTCAATGCCATTTTTGGGTTCATCGAACTACCGACCTGACTGACTCAATGTTGCATTTCCTTTTAGCTTGGCCATCACTGCGCCACTAGCTTGCTCCAACAGTTAATTTTTAAGTTTCCTAGCCATCGCACACCTTATGTCTTATTCCTTTCCATTCTTTCTACAAAGTCGCTGGAGCTCCATTTACTTGTCCTATATTTTATATTTTTTATATTTTTCCCACTATAATCACTACTTTTTCTTCAATTGCATCTGCTTCATATCATCGCTGCACCTCCACCTTCTCCCTGTGACTCCATTTTTTTTTTCCATTACCTTCCTTCCGTTCGTCATCTATGTATGTACAATACATCGCTACCTTTCCTTTCCACACTACTTAACTTTCTCTTTCTATCATTCACTCTCATTTTCTCTTCTCATCCAACAGCGCCTGTGGCCGTTGCTCGCTTGGTATCACCGCCGACTGTTTTGCCCCGCAATGCGTCCTGGCAGATGGCTATGAAAAGGGTATTATGAGCATTAACCGTCAGCTACCAGGTCCCGCCATTCAGGTGTGTCGCGATGATTTGATTGTTGTGGATGTGGCCAACCAAGCGCATGGTACTGCTGCCGCTATTCATTGGCATGGTCAGCATATGGTTGCAACCCCTTGGTCGGATGGTGTACCCTTTGTCACACAATGCCCGATACACTTTGCCAATTCGTTTCGTTATTACTTTTGGGCCACCGAAGTCGGTACGCATTTCTACCATTCGCATTCAGGTGAGTGTTTTGTGGCGCGGAAATGCCAAATGACTGCATCTGTATGTATGTATGTATGTATGTATGAGTATTTGTATATCGTATTTCCGCACCCTTTTATTGAGTTCCGTCAAGTGATTGCGCTAAATCCATGCAGGTATTTATCTGATATTTATATAAGGCTTAAGGTAGAATTGTATGCAATCTAATAGGATGTGAGTATAATAAACTGGATTGCAATTTTGTGCAGCACAGATGGTTTAACCCTCATCATCCGGGTGTTGATTATTTACAACGTTAACCTTTCGCACAATTGTAACTGAATACAATTTTCATGAGAATTTTAATTGAGGCTTTAATTTTTTTTTAATAAAAATCGCGTGTCACGGTGTTTTCCTGAAATTTTATATGTACATATATTTGGCAGGTATGGGATTAGGTAGTAAAGTATATTTTATGTTTGACAGAACTTTGCCACCTGTTTGCAAACTCAAATCTAATTAAAATATACACAGGTTATATGAAATATCAAAATGTGTGTGCCAAGAGATTCGTCTAGGAAAGAAGATTCATAAGCTAACTTTTAAGAGGGTTGCCACCTGTTTGAAAAGTCGAATTTAACTAACATATGCATTGAAATGTAAAATATTCGTGTCCAACTGTTCGTTTCAGTGAGAAGAAGGTTCACACAAATATATTTCGTAGAGGGATGCCACCTATTTGAAAAGTCAAATTTTATTAAATTATACACAGGTATAAAAAATACCAAAATACGGGCTTCAAATGGTGCGCTTCGCTGAGGAGATGGTTCATATCTAGCTATATTATGAAGTGAGTTGCCACCTGCTCTAAAAGTCGAATTTAATCAAATTATACAAGAGTTACATGAAATATAAAAATATTTGTAAAAAAACCGTTCATCTCGGTGAATAGTACGTTCATATGTACCTATATTTTGTAGAAGGTTGCCACCTGCTTGAAAAGCCGAACTTTATTAAGTTATACACAAGTTAAGTGAAATATGAAAATATGGGTAAAAAACGGGTTTCTCTCGGCAAGCAGGTTAAAAGCTACCTGTATCAGGGATGCCACCTGTTTGAAAAGTCTAGTTTAATAGAATTATACACAAGTTATAGGCAATGTGAAAATATGGGTACCAAACTGTTTGATTCGCTAACGAGAAGCCTTGTGGCGTATACAGGGTTGCCACCTGCTCGAAAAGTGGAACTTAATAAAATTATACACAAGTTATATGACTTGTTAAATATGCGTGTCACGCGGTTGGTTTTGTCAAGGAGAAGGTTTCTAACTAGCCATATTATAAAGAAGGTTGCCATCCACTTTAAAAGTCAAATTTAGTTCATTTATACAGAATTTGTGCAATCTGCGACAAAGATATACGTACATTTATAAAAACTTTATCAAATACTAGCCATAAACTTTACCGGTTTCTAGATTTTTGCAATACCAACCGCCTTATAATTATTCAGCATAAATCCTATCATATGGCAGAGAAACAAGAGCATGACGGATAAATTCAGCTGGAGAATGTTAGTAGGACTGCAAACCAAATTCATCATTTTGGCATTAGTAGTTGGTTTAGAGGTCCCCTTACACCCATGAAGTAGATAATTGCCAAATATTGGTATTCGCTTTAGCTTCTTAGAAGTCTGAAAAAATCTGAACACGATATTTAAATCACTTCTTCGTCGGCGCCTTCTTTCCCAATCAGAAATAAACGAGGTTACGCAGAATTTTTAAAATAGAGCTTGCTGGCATCTGGATGCGAAAATAGATCTCCCGCGAAGAGACAACAGTATTGCAAAAAAGCCCAGGTACTGGTGATCGACAACCGGCAGATGTCGCAAGTATTGGTCAAGGGGCTGATTGGGAGTGAGCCTAAATCGATAATTAGAAGCCGAATAAGACGACGGCAAAAGTAGCAGACACCCTATTTATGTGCCTATTCTAGGAACTGAAGAAGGGACCCAATTTGAGCCTGTTTCAGATCATCTCTTATGGCAGGTTACCACAATTCGTTCTTTGGTGCGAAAAACTGGTATTTTTCAAATTAGGGAATAAATCAGAATGGGGACCTATTGAACTGGCGCGAATAGTTCGTATGAGTGTTTGTTCTTTCGTCAAGAAAATATGAACTGAGATTCGAGCGAAATTGTATGTTAAAATCCATATTTTTGCATATGCATATTTTTCAAAATCAAAAATTCTTTACCTATTTTACAATTTCAGTACCCTTGAATAGACTTTAGATTTTAAGGATCTTCAATTAAATGTTAGCTTTGCATGAACCACAATTAAATTGTGACTATTTTTTATTTACGCCAGTACTTAGTAAGCCATCGCTAGGCACTAACTGATACTTTTCGTAGCGAGTAGTAACGTTTAGAGGATCCACTAATGCTGAAGGAAGATACCTTCGGAAGGTTTTTTAGATTTTCGAAATCATTGCACCTTAAACAGGAAAAAAAATCATATGATCTTGTAATCTACATCCTTTGCTACCTCTTACTGCATATCCAAATCGTTCGTAAAATCGTAATTTATTTAAAGTCTCAATTTAAGTGACTTGAGAGGGCAATTAGTTACTGAACTCCGCCATTATTGTGCCAGATGTTTTGTACTACATTGGCAACTATTTTTCGGAGTTTTGAATTAGTTTTAGTTAATAATTTAGATATGTACATCATTTTCAACTCCCGCCTAGGTCACCACAAAGTAAATGGACAATATGGTGCGTTAATAGTACGTGACGATCCGACCGTCATGCTGAACAATGCCACCTACGATTTCGATTTGCCCGAACACTATATACTCATCTCCGATTGGATGCATACATATGGGGAACAATATTTCCCGGGCGAACCCAGCACAGCTGGTATATTTCCCGACTCGGTGCTGATAAATGGGCGTGGCATTTATTATAAAAAAGATGGCGTGCGTGCACCGATAGTTGTGCCACCAATGCGGTATTATGTTATACCTGGCAAGCGCTATCGTTTCCGGCTAATCAACTCCATTAGTCATTCATGTCCATTTCAGTTCCAGGTAATAATTAGCCTATGACTTATTTTAATACAATGAGTACCGTTAGTTTACTATTAATTCACCCATTTTCAGATCGAACGCCATAATATGAGCATCATCGCATCGGATTCTTATGATTTAAAGCCGCGATATTTCGATACGCTCATATCCAACGCCGGTGAACGTTACGACTTTGTTTTGCACGCTAATAATACTGCGGGAGACTACTGGATTCGCGTACGTGGCATGGGTGTTTGTGCCATCCTACCCACCGAGTCGTTTGCTCTAATACGCTATGTGAGTAATGAGGCCACCGATGAGTCTGATGAGGAGCGTCCTTTACCCCCAATGCCGCTATATAATGAAACTTTCGTCTCAGGAGTGGTAAGTTATTTGCTGCTCATTTGTAAATTCCTGTTCTTGGCCCACCACCGGTCAGATGGTCCTTGCAATTCTGCGTATCATGGTAATTCCTGAGCCGACATAGATCCCACTGATCACTAGTAGTTCGTAGGCGGTCAGAGGAGCTCCCACTGGAGTAATGACTTCAAGGATGCCCTGCTGAGCGAGCTCATCAGCAATGCAGTTTCCTGCAAAGTCGCTATAGCCGAGCACCCAAATTAGTCCGATATCAAATCATTCAGAGGCGGTTGAGAGAAAAGTCGAGTATTCCGACCTTGCCGTCCATCTTCGACCAGTCCGTGAAGAAACTCACTGGCCCCTCGCTTCAAACGCCACCCTCCTCACATACCTTCCTTAGCGGGATGTTAGTTAAGAAGTATCTACTTGAAGCCAAAACCAGCAGACAGCGATCCGTTTCTTAAGGGATGAAGTCGAAGCTGGCAAGGATTTCAGAATGCCCATAGGTCGAATTGAAGCTATAGCCATTGTTCTATAACCGGGTAGCAGCACGGACTGCAGAACCTTGCTGGGAATATATGTAAGGCGTCAGTTGAGGTACACGACGAAGAAAAAGTAATTCGTCATCTCTCTGTACATTGATCTTTCTTTTAAAATGAATGGAAGTTTCGAGAAAATCGCCTTTTTTGATCGCCGGCGAGTCATTTTAAAATCAACTTTTTCGCAACTCAGTTTGCTGGCTCGCTAGTTGGTATTTTTTGCCAATCTCTAGTGAGTCAATTATTCCTTCCGTTACAGTTTGTCCGTGCTGTTTGACGAGTCGCTGGTGAGTATTTCTTTCCGATCGCCGGCAACTCAGTTTTAAGCGAGCTGTCGGCGAACAGATTGTCAACCAAAACTAGTCGGAATCGAGTTTGATTATTACTCGTTTGGCAAATGGGGTTTAGATATTTTTTCTAATGTAACACTTAGGCCCACTTGCGAGAAAGCAGGCTATCTATTTAACTCAGAGTTTACCGGTTCAATTAATAAATTTGCTTTCACGGCGGAACGGCGGAATGTTATGCATCAACTCAGAGTTCAAAAACATAAATATTTGACTTAGCAATTGTTCAAGGTTAAATTCAAGGCGAATCCATACAAGGTGGTGTTATACATAGAACTTAAAAATTCCTATGTATTTTGTTTTTGTTTCTGCGTAAGAGTTGTCAAAATTTAAATACATTTTGTTTTTGCTTTTACGGCTTTTGAAAGCTCATACGCAAAAGCAAAAACAAAATACATGTAGGTGAATAAAAAAAATCAAATCAGCTGCTCTTATGCCATCACCTTCTATAAATTCGCCTTGGTTAAATTTTTAAATTTGTGACATTCTGTTATAAATAAATAAAAAATTGATTCATCAAACAAATTTTTTTGAAATAAAATTTGAAGCGAATCGCTTTTTTTCGACAATAATGGGGATGCCATCGAATGTGTAGGCTCCCACTCCTTTAAGAGAGCTTTTGCAAACCGAAGCGATCACATTCACGAGATTAGAGATCAAGCATACCAAGGATTTCATTGTTGTACTAGAACCTCCAAAAATTATTTTGATTTTAACTTTCAATAAATTCAAAAAATGCAAAGAAAATGAAATGAAAAGAAATATACGTAGGCCGGGTTAGTGGATTTATTTTATGCAAGGCAATGCATGGCCTTTGAAATTGCAAATATAACTCTGAGTTACTTATTCCGTTGTTTATAAATTTAACTCTCGATTGCTCGCAAGTGGGCCTTAGAGGGAGGTATACTTTTATTTATCCCTCCATTTTCTCCGTCAGTTTCTTGATCATCCCAATGGCACATGTGGCGCTCCCGACAATCATTGCATTAGCGAACTTGAAGCGCTAGAACAAGATGAAATTCTGCGCACTGCTACACCCGATCATCAATTCTTTCTGGCCTTTACAAATTTTCCAGTACCGAATAGTGAGATTTTCAAGAATGGCACATACTATCACTTCGCAAGTTAGCTCATCTAATTAACCTCGCATACACATATTACTCAAATTATCTTCACATCATTGCAGATCTACAAAATAACCTGACCATAGTAGGTGCCATTAACAATCTAAGTTTCGTTTTCCCCCCATATCCGCCACTGACGCAACCCGAAGCTATGAACGAAACTTTATTCTGCACTGAACTTGAACGGCCAGCTGTCTGTCTGGGTAATCGTCTCTGTCCTTGTGTGCATCGACTACACATCCGATTGGGTACAATTGTTGAGCTGATTTTGGTCGATGAAACGGAATGTAAGTACATATGTACGTATGTATGTTTGTATGTATGTGGGTCAAAGTGTTTATGCTTTTATTATTAGTTGGCCACTGTACTGCACTGCACTTCAAAAAGCAAAAGTTCATATTTTCTATATTTAGTTGCACTTACTTTCAAAATATCGACTAGTACTTCCATTCCATACTTCCTTTTCTCGATTAGTTTTTGTGAACATAAGTATTTATTTTTCTATGTAGCAATGCACTTTCCTTTGTATATACATATGTACCTACCATATATATGTATGCATGTATGTGTGTTAAATAATTTTGTTGCCTGCTGTTCTAGTGGTTGGCCGCTTGCATCATCCATTTCACTTGCATGGGCATCGTTTTATCGTAACTGGCTTGGGACGTGATTCGAATGGAATGCCAATGACTGTTTCGACGATCAAACAGTTGAAAGCCAACAATTTGTTGCCGCATAACAGCAACAACACAAGCCCACCATTCAAGGATACTGTATCGATACCGAGTCGCGGCTATGCAGTTGTACGTTTTCGTGCTGAGAATCCGGGTAAGTATCAATATTTGTGAAACGAATTAGGAACACATTTTGCCATGTTATGTAAGTATGAATGTATGTGTGTACGAGTAAGAGTTGAAAAAATATCAGTATTATATAACTAAATTACTTCGAATACGAAAAACTTATTATTATTTGGGTGGTTGAAATGTGTTACCGGTTTCCATCAGTTTTATGCTCCTACCGACATCATTAAAGATGATTTCTTGAATAAAACTTATTCTACTAATGTTTTCGGCTATGTAAAATTCCACTTAGTCCAATCGGTGCCTGCGCTAGCTTTTTTGATATATTTATAGAAGTGGAAGGCATATTTCGTCATTTGTAAGTTTTCACTTTTATAAGATCACTAGCTGAACGGACAGACATTACTCTACGCAAAGTTCTATAAATTGTTTCTGTATTTATTTTGCAAGAGAAAGATTTTGAAAAGTGATGTAGAGGGTAAATAAATAAGAGAGTAAAATATGTAATGGAATTTAATGTGTTCCCCAACTACATTGAAACGTCATGCGTCTTCACCCACGGTTGTCTTATCAGCTCTCATTATAATTTTGTGATTATCGGAAGCTATCTGGTCCGCTTCGGTTTCAAACAATGAAATCAATTTGTTATATTGTTGGAAAAATGTGCTGAATGCTCAATGCTGGTTTACTTCTTGTTGGGAATAGCGCATGAAATAAATCTTAAGAAATTTATGGTATGTTTTCGGCGTTGGGAATAGAGAACCTGTTCGGTGGAATATTTCAACTTTGATCTGTAATAAAACTGGCGATGATGAACACTTTAATAATTTTGTTCTAATTACCTTAAAAGTAGGCATGATTTTATAATGCATTATATTTGTTGACTCAAAGGACGTCATTTAAAAGCAATTGTTGTATACTATCTCTATTTGTGTCAAGTAGTGTTAGGAGTCTGTTCCGGTTCCTGAAACTAATGGGCGCTATGACTCTGGTGGGTGTATCAAGTGTGACCATTTAACTTTTCCACTTGCACAACACAATCCAGGAGCTAAATTTTTGAATTTCATTGCTTTACAATGCGAGCACAAAACGAGTATTCGACTGTAACGTTGTAACAGAAGGCAGCTCGAACAGAATTTGATGCAGCAATTACTTGGCTTTACATTATTTCGAAATCGTCATAGCTCGAAGGACAAATCACCCTTTGGCGGCACCCACCCAGGTACTTTAAAAGTCATTGTAAGCATTTCAAAGGAAAACTACTCTTCACCTGCGCCAGCCGAGATAAACAGTAACTGATATCCCTTCGGGAGGTTATATATCAATGCGTTTACTGCATAACTATTCCTTTCTCCAAAATGACCGTGTATCTAGGTGAAGAAACTGTGATGATCACTCTTTCCCTGCACCTGCCGAGGTGCTTAAAAATACACTGTTATAAACTATCTCACTTTCTCGATAAAATCTACAAAAGTTTTGCTTCGAATATCAAACATTACACACGGGAAGGTAAATATTTAATCAGCTGGATAGCGACAATATTTAGAACAAAAAATCACCAAAGAAAATTAAAAATTTTCATTTACGAACCAATTAGGACCACAAATATTATTTTTGAAAATATTTCAACTCCAGCGGCATCTCTCGAGTTAATTTTTAAATCAAAATACTTCTTATGCATTACCTAATCACTTTTTCAAATATGCCCCAATTTGCAACACAAAAAATATGTTGACTTCGGCCCCACCTACCGAGTCTATTTCTCCGAAAAATGTTTCCCTTGCACTGGACTACTACTACAGCGCCACATACCGGCAATTTTTTCACATACGAACACTAATCTGGCCATAGTAAATATAACGGCCAAAAATTATCCAATTTGTTAACAAATTACATGGTAATCAGGACCTAAATTGATTCAATTGCATTTTTCATTATAATATATCCGCGAAACGAAATGAGCCACTTTACGCTTAAACAACATTGTAAGATAATAAAACGAAATGGATTTTCCCCCCACGAAGCGCATTTTCATAGCATCCGCTATGAAGTCAATACATCATCAGAGAGTTAAAGTTTGGTTCGGATTTTGGAGCGGAGGAATAATTGACCCATTTTTCTTGCAGATGCTGCTATTTCGATCAACAGTGACTGATACAGAGGAATGATAACCAACTTTTTTTTGTGGTCGAAAATTGGCGGCATGCTTAGTTGGTTTAAGTAACTTGTCACCCTGGCGGCAAGCAATTAGAAAATTAGCCATTTTAATTCCACCAACTAGGGTAACCTTAATCCATCGGAAGCGAAGGTGGGCCTTAGTGAATTTCAGTACGTCATACATATAAAGAGGGCGGCTGCCCTCTGAAATGTTACCGAGTGTCTTTAGCTTCATCCCATCGAAAACTGGGCACTCGCACATTAGGCGTTCGACTTTCTCTCTTGATCCCGAGTCCTCGGAGCTGCGGCCGAACCAGTTGTAGGATAAGCCGATTCTTTCAATATGCACTTCTAAGAGCCAGTGTCCCGTGCAGACTGTCGTAAGTTTGTAACTTTTTTCTGTGCTCATTCCTAAAAGAGCCCTGGTTTTAGACGGACCATTGGACACCCAAAACTACCCGGTAATCCTATATGATCCTATATGGATCCACCTATGCTTAGCTTTTGAGTATTAAAATTCGACAATTTTGCATTTTAACTCTCTAAGTGAGACACCCTTTTCCACCGCGTGGGACATGCTCAATGTAGAGTTCCGGAACCCAGATTAACGTAACCTCGAACGTGTTAGAAATCGAGGTCAGCTCTCTTCGACACTCATCCACTATTTTGGATCTAACCTAGGTAAAAGACAGTGATTTAGTCTCAGGGAGAGGTGCGTTGGGAATGGAATGCCAGAATGTCCGTCAGAACCCCAAGGCACGCAGTTCCGATAGCGCTGTTAGCGGCTGAGATTTCGATAAAGATATCTATCGGTAATAAATCAAGCAGAACGTTCAAAACATCCATTGGATCTCATATCGCCCGTTACGCCAACGGCTGCTTCCTTTGAACTTCACATAGTTTCTTAACAATGAAGTTCCAATGAACTAGGGCTGCCCACCAGACCAGTTCCCCATAATAGAGTATGGGTCGGACTACAGCTGTGTACATCCAATGTATTATTTTTGGTTTTAAAAATTTATTAAGTTTGGGGTTCACTTTATTTGACAGACCCCGTGCTGGTCTTCGTAACTTTGGTCTAGTGAAATCAGGCAATTGTGTTTTCTTTGCAAAAAATGGCATGGACCAATACGATATTTGGTTTCATCGCGGATATCGCGTCGTGCCACACAGCCCATGACACAATCGATCTTTTCACAAGTTCGGTAATCGTGTTATCAGTCAATTCGTTGATGGCCACCACCTCGGTGCTGCGATTTGAGGCCAATAGACTTTCTTTTGCGGGGCGCCATAAAGGATAAATGGCATAGGGCATGAAACCAAACCAAAGGTCTTGGAAAACTAAAATAGCAGGATACGCTACTGCGCGCCCACCCAAGGCAGTCACTTGAATGGAATTATGTTTACTAAATAATGGGAATATTTGCTCTTGTGAAAAAACTCATACTATATATATATAGGGAAAAAATCAAAGATTCTCTTTTTAGTTTTACTGTTAAAATATAATCAATTTTTTGGGTCACCCTCTATAATAATGGGATCGTCAAAAAGTCATTGCGGTTCTTCAGGTAAGTACATTGTGATCGTCAAATATTTATGTATGAATGTGTCATAAAATAGACATGAAGGTCATATTATGATTTTAAAATACGGGAAAAAAGCAATTGACGCCAGAAAAAAAATATTGAAAGTTTATGGCGAAGATTTGATTAAAGAATTCGCTCGTACAAATACGATATTTTTTAAAACGAAAAATTGTACTAAATAAGAAACAGAATCTCAATTATTAGTTTGGGAGAGTTTTCCTAGCAAGATTTCAGCCAATTGGCTATGTTTGGTTATTAGAGCGCAAGAAACTTAGAAAGGTCAACCACTTACAATATGTATAATTTTTTACAATTTCGACTTGAACAATTCAATTTTTCTATTTTATACGTAAACTTATAAGGAAATATTTTCCATGGCAAATTCTCGAGAAATGGCAAGGCTAGGCCAAACAAGGTGGTGTTATTACAGTAGCTGATTCCTTCTTCTTTAATTATATTTGTATTTCTTCTTTCCTCATAACATTCTATAGACCTATATTTCTCTATTTTTTATATCATGACATTTTTTAATTTAAAAATTTGTGGTTATGTTTTTGGCGTCAATCAAAAGTCAATATAAACGCATGAAAAATGTTGTTGCTAGAATAGCAAATGACATTAAAACTCGATTAAGCCATGTAAATATGCCCTTATGTTCGTCCGTGCAACGGATAACTCGAGTAAATATTGGAATATCTCCACGATACTTGGTACGCATATCGCTCATGAGCGAGATCCGATGATAACTACGCCCATTTAATGGTGTTCTGTGAAAATCAAAAGAAGGCTATATTACAACAACTATAAAAGATAATTTGTTCCAATTTAATATAAAGCATTGGCTTGGAGAAATGGATACGTCGGTTACATGTTTTTTCTGAAAATACAGCAAATAGGTATATTTTCGAAACTATTTACTTGTCAAAATTACCCTTAAATATGGAAGTTTTTTAGGTTATGGGGTTAGACCAAATTATTCGTGGCAAAATTTAAGAGGCCTTGAAGCAGAGTAAATAAGAAAACTAAAAAAATTCAAAATAGATTCCTATGTATTAAGGCTGGGAATTCCATCCGGATTTTTCAACTATCCGGATAATCGGAATATTTAGATATACGGGTATTTAAACGGAAAATCCAGATATTTGGATATCAGGATATTATCATAGCTTCCGAAGATGTGGATATAAATATAATATCCGGATAACAGATATTAATGAAAAGCAACATAGAACAAATATATAAATTGGCAATAGAGAACGTAAAAAGATTTATATTTTTGTGAGTACAGTTGTTTGCAATAATATGGAAAAAAAATTTTCAAGTACCAAGAATTATACAAGTCGCTATCTCAAAAATCATTCACCAGTTGTCTCCTTTCATTCGTTCACTAACGGTATGACCGCTTATTGGTATTTATTGTGTACGTCAAATAAAAATGTCGTACAAGGACTTAATTTTCAACTTCAGAAATTTGCTAGTGGGGTTATTTTCCTACAAAAATATCTGGTAGTTCTAACTAAGTTAAAATTTTTCAAATCATTTTATGATACTTTCCTCAATTTATTTTTAATTCCTCGGGCCTCGTTTCTAAAAATTATATGCACCAGTCTTGCTTAATTACCGCAAAGAACCAGTGGGCTGCTTCGTCCGTGGAGAATGTGATGATGAAAATTTAGAAATAATTTATTTCTTTCACTTCCACTTGACAATGTTGTGCAGTATAATTTTTAGATGTACGTTACACTTACTATAAGTCAATTCGGCTAAAAGAATATAATGCAGATCTCAATTCTGTTCCATTTTTTTTTTTTTTTCAATGAAACAAAAAGTTATTCACTACAGAAAAACTTGCTGGGATTTTATTTATCCCAATTTAAGTTAACTTCCAAAACTCCTATAAAATTTCTATATATTTAAATTCATTCATGTGTGAAAACTAAAGATTTGTGTCGCAAGAGTAAATTTTGACTGCTTACTGTAGATATATTGAAATATTTTATACCTGAAAACCAAACAAAATAAACAATGAGACACAAAACGCCTCTACAGTATACTCATATTGCGGATAGCCGCACATTTTTGCTGGATGTCCTTAACAAATGTATTTTCAATTCAAACCAATTTTCCAAGCCATTAACCCGCAACGAGGAGACTCATAAAATTGAAAGCACTTACCATGCAACTGCCATAAACGATAGAGCAAAAGTCTTGCAATATTGGTAAATATTTCTTATATATTTACAAGAGTATGTAGTTCGTAAATAATTTGAAAATACAATTAAACCGACAACTTTAAAAAGGATACAATAATTTTGTGTATATATATGTATTTGTGCATACGTCTGTAATAGGTATAAAAACGGAATGTTCATTCTCTTTTATTTATTATTTTTACTTTTTTATATTTAAGTTTATTAACTTAATTTTTTTCAAATATGTTTATGCTGATTTGGCTATAAATGAAAAATGTCGCGTATCATAACCTAAAACCTTTGACACTAACTTTAATATAACCGTTTGCTTTTTTTCAATCGCTTTGAATGTTTTCTATAAAAAAACTGAAAACTGCAATTATTCTTACATATAAAACCTTTTTTGTAAGTATATATTATATTTATTTGTAACAAGCGTCGTCGTAACCACGTCGTAAATGTTACTCATACGCCGTGGACAAAGCAGGACAAATGTGGAAAAATTCGATATTAGGTTCAAAGTAACACTTTCAATACTAATATCTGCTTATATACATACATATGTATTTTTTTTAATAAAAATATTACATTGTTGGCGACTTAAATGGACTATTCTGAGTTGCAAAAAACAATCTACCAAGTGTTTGAAATCAAAAATGTTCAAAAGAAAGTGTTTAACCAAAATATAGAAATTTCTTGAATAATGACCCACGATTACCTACTTACTTGACGCTATAACTACCTAAACGATTTTCGCCTTGCTCCGCATATTACGCCAGTCTTTGCTTCTCCCTGCCAACTGGCGCCAATCGTAAATACCATGTGAAGGTAAGTCCGTTCACGCTGATGTTTCTAACGATAATAAGGCTTTCCTCTTCCTCTGTCATAAAACTGCCTAACCAAACTGAGCTGCTGGATTTTAAATCGCTAACCTATGTCTATGAGATATAAATAAAGTCCTTTACTTTTTCAAAAATTTAAGTGACAACAGTGATTTGAAAACTAAGACGCGATTTCACTGACTGCTTATGTGATGGCGGGAGGTCATTAAAAATGAATTGTAACTTTACAGTGGGAAACAATTTTTATATCAAACAGTGCAATCTTGTGTTTTACCTTTTTTTCGCTCACCAGTGCATACAGGGTGTGCCATTTGCTCCTCCACTAAATAAACATTGAATAACTTTGCCGCTTGTCAGACTTTTACTTATGTACATTTTGGAAGCATCGAACTGGAAAATTTTTTTATTATGAATCCCTTCACGCCGAAAAACGCGCTGAATTAGTGGCGGTGTCAATAAACAAAATTGCCGCATTAGTGGCACAAAATATTCCCACAAGATTCATGATAAACCATTACAAAAACTACCATTGGGCCATTTTTCTTTAAGAAAGGCGATAAAGTCGTTCAAAATGATATCGTTTGATGTTGGCACATTTTGTGTATACAAAAATGCGTGAAAAAGGTCTAAATGACTTCTGGTTTTAAAAAGCGGAGCACCATGCTACATAGAAACTCAAACCATGCGGTTTTCATAACAAAAATTCCCTAGTTGACTAGCCACCAATATTCTCAGATTTAACTACTCTGAACTTTTTTTTTGTAGAGTTATTTAAAGAGTAACGAAAAGAGCATAGTTTGCGGTGGTAATTAAATGTGTTAATTCAATTGGTGTGGTTTTTAAAAGTAGTCCATATAAATTGTAAATAAAAAAAATGCCTTAAAATTTTTTTTTTTTCATTCAGAAAGAGGGACCGTAATGGTTTAAACTAAAAAAAATATCTTTTTAATCGCCATTTCTTTAAGTTTTGTTTATTGCTCATAAAATAATCGTTTATTATAAATTTTTATTTAAACCCTTAATTTGTGTGAAAAAAACCTACAAATTAAGTTTTATTTTCTGAGCGATAAATAAAACTCAGGAAGTAATGATTATTTTCCAAGCAAAGAATAAAACTCAGGAAGTAACGATTGTTTCTCAAGCAGAAGTCATTCAACATTCCCATACCGAAGGAACTAATGGCGCCCCCTGTAGTTTGAGAGCATTTCGCGCCACGTTCTGGAAGGTTTGGAGTCAAGTCCGAAATGAATTGAAGACAATTACTGAGCTGTTTCTAAACTAATTCAGAACTATTTTGAAATAATTTAAGAATTAGTTTGCAATATTTTCGGGCCTAAACTAACCGCTTGTGTCCTAAAATAAGAAATGGGTACATTAACAACCAAAAAGAATGCCCGTTCAGTGCAGTTTGATATTGGCAATGTTTCAATAAAATAAATAAATAATAAATGTAAACGTCTCATTATTCACATCTCATTCGTACAATAAATAAGCAAATTTGAAAACAAAAAAAAAAATTATGTCTTATAAAACTCTATCTCGCATTCCTCTCTATATCTCTTTAAAGAATCGGCAATGAAATTTTACTTTAGTAGTATCTTGCACTTAGATGCACCAGGCTTTTTTTATTACTTTTGTTTAGCTAACTAATTTAATTCACTTAAAACTCGAATTACCTTGATCCGCTTCACTGACTTAATAAATCAAATGTTTTTTTTTAATTTGCTTCTCTATTATATGAACAGATTTTTAAGAATACCAAGCTTTTATAATTCATAGCTTTAATATTTTCACCCACAGCCTAGAATACTTCATTGTCAAAAGTAAATTGTACAACATAAATAGGTTGAAAATATCCACTTAATTTATAAACAATGTTTTTTTTAACTTTTATTACCCGCTTACCCTTTTCGCTGTATCCATACATTACAAAATATCATATTTGGCAGCTATAAGATATTTTACCTTTGAAACTCACTGTCATAACGCGTATATTCATATAGATCTCTGTAAATTTTGTTTTATTAGCCACATTTTCTACCAAAATCAAAACAGCTGATATTAGTTAATTAACTAAGGTGCGAATATTCAAATTTTAATTAATATATATTATAATATACATACATGTGTATGTGATTTAATTTTGTACATATTACCTACACACTCAAATGTATTTATCTAAATTTATTGCAAGTATCAAAATATTATTAATCATCTCCTACTATTCCATTTTTAATTTCTCTTTTCAAATCTCCTCCTACTTTTAACAGGCTTTTGGTTGATGCACTGCCACTATGAATGGCATTTGGCAATCGGCATGGGTTTAATACTACAGGTGGGCAATACAAGTGAAATGGCGCCAGCACCGAAAGGATTTCCTAGCTGTGGTAATTACCAACCCGAACTGGACGACATGAAAGCGTTTTCCAGGCGAAACTCTCATTACAACTACTACTATATGTGACTAATGAAAATACATACATACATGCATACTAAATTTGAAAATAGTTCATGTGAAAACAAAAACAACGAAACAACATTAATATAGCTTTCAATAAATTTACTCATTCAGATAGATGCCCAGAAATATGTCGGCACATATACAGAGATAATTACAGTTGGGTTTGTCAAATAAATAAATGTTGCGAATTTTAGTATGACATATGGACGTTGCAAATTCTAACTATCCGAACATTTTAGCGCAGCAAGGTAGATGTAGTTTGGAAAAGAGTTGTTAGTTTTGTTATTTACTTTTAATTTACAACTCATTTTGTTAATTTATGTACTTTGGTTGTTGTTTGTATATGTGGAAAAGCTGTTTAATATTTACAAAGTTTTGCAGGTAGCAAAATTATTGTAAATATTTGGCACTCAACTGGACATTTGTATATGCGCACAAGCCCGGTCGTCTGTCCGTCATTTCCATGCATCCGATAGCTCGCGTAAATAATGGAATATCTCAACGAAACTTGGCACATATATGTAACGGTATTTTTCGCTAAAATAAAAAAGTTATATTTCAGTAATAATGTATAAAAGAAAATCAATAGCGATAGATGGAAATAAGAATTCCAGTTCCTTAGACGTACATACACTCTGATGACCGAACATCGACTCGGATCCACACGCAGACGTCTCTGTGCAGAAAAAAACGTGCGTCTAATTAGGCAAGGAAAGTTCAAAAATCTGTAACCGCAACATATAGCTTTTTACTTCGCTACTTGACTCACACACCAGCTCACGAAAACTACTTTCTAGCGAATCCTAACTTGCGAGAATTGGCTGTGCATTTCTCACTTTCTATATAAAGGGTGTTTTTTTAGACTGATAGAACTTTAAATTGAAATAAAACACATAAAAAATGAAGTATGATGCCAAATTTTTTCTTATTTGAAAGATATTTTCATTACATTTAATATTTAAAAACGATTTCGCTGGCACAAATGACCGCCACGACTAGCTTTGGTGAATCAGATGCGATCAGTTCATTTTTCTTTGCGCAAAATTTTCCATGTTGTGGATGGACAAAGTCCTGCTTGTTGAGCACGGCGGCGAATAGACAAATTCGGATCTTCTCCAACACTATCACTTACAGCACCAATATTTTCCTCTGTACGTACAGTTCCTTGTCTTGTTGTTGGTTTTTTATCGAGTAGAGTAAATGTTGCTCGAAATTTATTAACAGTTCGACGAATCTGATGCTTATGATAATAATTATGTGGACCATAAAACTCACGAAGTGCTCTATAAGTTTGGCGAACAGAACACTGATTTTTAAAGTAAATTTCCACAACTTGTAAACGTTGTTGCGGCGTCATTCTTTCCATGATGATTTTTCAATGCTTACTGAACAGAAATGTCAAAACACCAGCTGTTAAGTGCCAGCTATCCCTATCGCAAGTTCTATCAGTCGAAAAAAACACCCGTTAGTATCGCCGCAGAAGTCATTGAAATTTCAGCGGTCCCAAAAGGAGACTGATGTTTTAAGACCGAGGCGAATTCCCCGTGAGAACAAGAACGGCAACCTAGTGGCTGATGTCGAAAACACACTTGAATTGTGGAGGGAACATTTCTCCCGATTTGTAAATGGTAACAGCAAAAGCGGTGCCGGAGAAGATGAAGATCCCGACCACCCATAAACTTTCCGTCCGTCACCCGACTTCAATGAAGTTCGGATAGCAATAACGCGGCACATTTCCAAAATACGATCGGACGGATTCATGCCCGCCGATTGGAATTTAAGTGTGCTCTGCCCAATTCACAAGAAGGGGGATCTTTCAATATGCGCCAACTACCGCGGGATCAATCACTTAACGTTTCGTTTAAAGTTCCATCGAGCATATTGTACGAAAGACTGATGCCAACAGGCAAATCTTCAAATCTATCTGTGAGCAGAAAATCGACACTCACTATCTAATTTGACAGCACGAGCAGAAGTGGGCTATACGCAACGTTGTCACAGCCACATTAATGCGGTAATAAAGAATGACAACACCAGCTCCGTCAGAATTTAAGCGGATCACTCCTAGCTATTTGGTACCAAACGAGTTTCTGGCAGGGCAATACCATAAGATAGATAATTCAAACAGCAGTATTGAACCGGTTAGACACCATCTTTAGTAGATGCGTGCCGATTACATCCACATCATCGGCCTCAGAAACCACGCTTTTAACTCTGCCGACTACAAGTTGGATAAAGAAACGAAACGAAATGGATCTGGAGGTGAGCGAGGGCAAATCGAAGTTCCTCCAGTCATCAAATAAACTTGCTCCAACAACACTGTTGGCAATTATAATTTTGCAAATTTGGAGGACTTTGTTTGTTTTGGCACCAGCATCAGTCGCTGAATCCAACGGAGAATATAGTAACGTAGACATAATTCACCGAATTAAGATTCAGTTGTCATTATGGCTGGGTCACATTGTACATCTGGTGGAAAGTAGGTCATGCTTTCTGGTGATGGTGGTAGAGGAAAAGGGAGGTCTCGTCTACGTTGGAAAGACCAAGTGGAGAAAGGTGTGGCTTCGTTGGAATCGGTCAAAATTTAATCTAAAATTTTAATCGAATTAAAAAAAAAAACAATACAATCAATTTTTTCAATTTCAACACTAGCTTTTATCCAATACTTTTTCCGTAAAATCCTGTAAAAATTTCAAATAACAAAATTACTCCCTAGAGTGAGACAAAAAAGAAGGTAGTCTCCAAAAGGTGCGGGAACACAAAACAACATATTTCTTGTAAAAACGTCAAATAGTTTCATGAACGTACAAATTTGGTTTACTTGTGAGCAACAACTGACCGCTTGACAGTTTTCATGAATTTTTTTTTTCGGGTAAAATCTTGCAACTACGTTCTCTACACAATTCTTCTAAAATCGCTCTCATTTACAGAATGTTGATGTGCAGGAATATTTTTCCTGTAACTCCCTGTAGGTGCGGGTAAAATCTGTAATTTCTCTATGGCGCAACCATTTTCTGAAGTAATTTCTCCCCAACCAGATTACTTTCGAACGAATAACTAACCTTCCCTGAACTAGTTTTAAACCGGACAAGTGTCCTTCAATCTACAAGGCCTTAGTCCATATTTACACGGATGGGTTTAGTCTTGACGGGACACAACTTTCAGTTTCCGTCTACATGACTACAGCTTTGTTTTTCAGGTGGAGCGTATGGCAATATTGAAGGCCGTATCACAGGTACAGTGTGATATGATTCCCGGTAATGAAATCTATATTTTCACCGGCATCCAGACGGCTAATAACTTCCTAAGCAAAACATGGCAATCTTCAGCGGTAGCTGTGGAATACCGCCGATCTCTTAATTAGATGGCTGAGACATTTTCTACACACATTTTGTGTGTTTCCGGTCACTGGGGCATATGGTGTAAGTGTAAAGCCGATGAGCTTGCACGGCTAGGTACGACTCTAGCGGATAGTGATATGAGAGATCCACCTGGCATCCCTCTTCAGACATGAAACCTATTGATAAACCAAAAATTTGTTATAATCGCAAATGGCATGTGGAAGTTTGAACGCTCTTGCCAAATTGCAAGAGCATTCTGGCCTTCGATGTGTGACCAACGAACGAAATCTCTCCTCAACTTGAGGATACAGGATATTAATTTGTCCACTACAGTCCTAACCGTCCATTGTTTAATAGTTGTGCACGCAGTTAGACTAGGGACTGTTGTCGGAGGGAAGTGTAGTGGCGTAGTGGAGGAGGAGGACACCATACACCGCTCTGCCGCTGTCTGGCACTAGCTAGAAGGAAAGCTAAAGCTATTTTTTTAATGAACTTGACGATCTTAGGTCAGTTGAAATTAGGAACTTGACGATGTTTTTTTAGGAATACGAAGTGGGTTCAGGAATACAGGGGTCATACAACAGCCCCCCAAGCGGTATCACAATGGTCCAAGAGCCTAAGTGTGTCTCACTAGAGACTACCACCTAACCTAACCTAAGTCCTCTACTGTTCCCGAAGTCATCACAAACTTGTGCCGAGCTGGTTTCGAAATAGTCACGAACTGGTCCCGAATTTGTCCGAAATATTCCTAAAATGGTTCTGGAATGATCGTGAAACAAATATAGATCTGAAATGTTTCCGCAATTATCCTGAATGGATATTTCTATCGTCTCCAAGTGACTAGTCCCATAATTGTTCCGAAGTGACCCTGAACTAGTACCTAAATGGTCCTAAAATAGCTGATACCTAAATAGTCTTGCCCTAGTCACGAAGTGATCTTGAAAAGGACCAGAAAGTATCCTGAAGTGATTCCGAATTAACCAGTACTTTTAAAAATTATACAACAAATCATGTAATGCCAGAAAGCTTACCCAAAACACGCCCATAACTGCTAACATTGACTTTGGACATAGCTGATTTGCAGACTGTATACATACTTACGTGCATTCGTGTGTACTTACGGACAGCGATATGTATGTTTGGTTTATCCCGTGACGCGGCGTTGAAAAATCACTCCCATGCCGCTAAAGAAGTTTTATTTTAAAAAGGTAAACAATAAATATTAAATTAGAAAATTTAAAAAATAAAACCAAAATTTAAGTTCATTTTGTCTTTCTAGATTTCTGATCGTTTGAACTGAAACAGAAAATAAGTGATCTTTTTATAGTTAAATCCAATTAATATTCATTTATCTGCTGCTCCGCAAGTTCTCCATAACATTTCTGAAAACTTCCACTTTCTGTTTGTGTCGTGAAATATTTATTAAAACTACCACTGAGACCGAGCCAGCTTTTCTAAAATTTCAATTAAATCGTATTCAACTAATTTTGAAATTTTTTTTTTTATGCTTTTTTTGGAAACCAAGATTTTCAATCGTAAAGAAATCAGTGCTATAAATAATTTAATCAATAATATGCCGGTTTCTTAGTTATTACAGGCAAAAAATTAACAACCATGGGTCTTAACCCTACGACGACTGATTTCTTTGCCTTATGTACATACATATACATGTACAGGGTGCGCCAATGAATAACTTCGGAATTTGTCAACCGATTTACTTTCTTATTCACGTCTGAGAAACTTCAAAGCAGTACAATTTTATTCATGGACCGCTTCACATCGAGAGAACTCACCGAATTAGTGGCCGAATGTTGGAAACCATGCTGGACTTTTATAATCCAAGTTTTAATGATCGACAAGGCGCACTGGCGGCGTTGATAAACAAAATTGTCGCATTTGGGGGAAAGAAAATCCCCACGAGATTCATGTAGCACCGCAGCGCATCTATATATCGATGGATGTTGGCACTTTTTTTGTGCCCGAAAATGCATGAAAAAGGTATGACTGTGACCGTCATACACTGTGACCGTGCCACACAGCAATCCAAATAAATTCGGTTTTTGCAACAAAAAATCCCCAGACGTGTGATAGGGAAAAGAGAGGATATTGACTGGCTACTAAGATACCCCGATTTAACCCCTCCGTACTTCTTTTTGTGGAGTTATTTAAAGAGTAAAGTTTACGGCTGCAAGCCGAAGACCATTCACGAGCTCAAGACCAATATTCGTATCGAAATAGTAGCCCCTCTGTCCTTTGGGGTCTATTTGACCCCAGAGCACTTTAAAGTTATATAATTTTGTTTCTGTTTTTGTAACTTGTACGAGGTTTTCTGACATCCTCAAATACCGATTACTACACATCTTGGTGTTATTTGGAACATTTCAAAAAAGTCCAGACGGCAGATATTACGACGAAATGGATAAACTCGCACTTGTGGTCTCTTGGGGTCATACGGACCCCATATAATTAAGAGTAAGAATTTAAAATTTTTTAATATTTATTGGCAAAACAAACATTAAAGTAGTAATATACATTAGATTTTAAAATAAAATTACTCCGAAGCCATTTCGCTGCCACTGTTTTCGTTGTCTGCACTAACGCATTGACAGCAAATCAAACTAAAATGCTCCTTACAAGTGGGTTTCTTACAAGATTTGCAAAAAGTGTTTACTTTTCTATCCTTTGATCGGGGGCATTGTGCGCAGCGCGACCGTTTACCAGAACTCGAAGGCTCATTTGAATGTGTCACTTCTATCAATGAATAACCCATTTGTCGTATAGCGGCAGCTGCTTGTCCTCTATTGGTATTTGTGTGAGTTAGTCTTTCAATAATGAGCGAGTCTACTAACTCTCGACCAAGCCTCTGTAAAAATAGTTTGCGTTTCGTCGACCGGGAGCTCCAGTTAGGGAATCTTATATTATACAAATTGTAAGCAGCGACAGCAGCAACATCAAGCATATTGTAAAATATGGTCATTGGCCATCTAAGAGTTTTTCTTTTAGCTGTATATATAGAAACCAGTTGATCCAAAGTGTCGACACCACCTTTATATCGGTTGTAATCGAGGATTATATAGGGCTTACTTCTGTTTCCTTGATCAACATCCCGGCTGTGATGCATCGTCGAGAGCATACTCACATTTTTTCCTTTTTTTGGGATATAACTTACTAGCGTCATGTCCTTGTTGAAGCAAAAGAGACTAGTTTCTGGCTGTCTTTCCCTAACTGCTAAAAACTCTGGAGGTATATCCGCTTTGTTTTTTCGCATTGTTCCTACAATTGTAGTGTGTTGCGATAGCATTTGTTCAGCTAATTCAACACTCGTAAAAAAGTTATCCATTGTTATATTTCGTCCTGAAAAAGTCATATATAAGGGAAGGCAATCGCTATTACATCAGTATCAACAAATACCTACCTTTTCGAAGCCATGGCTCTGTAATTCGGTTTACAAGATTCAGTGCGTATTTTTCCGCTCTGTCTGCATTTGGTTGGCGCCCAATGTATATTTCCCCTTTCAATGGATAGCTGTTTGTTGCATCACAGCACCAAAATATCTTGATACCGTATTTCCCTGGTTTGGAAGGTAAGTATTGACGAAATGAGCAACGTCCTCGAGTGGTCACTAATTGCTCATCTACGGTCAAGTAAGCAGAAGGTCTATATATATCCTTTAGCCGAGATTGAAACATATCCCAAATATCGCGAACAGCAGCTATTTTATCTGAGGAAAGTCTCATTCGCCGTGTTCGAAAATCATCGAATCGTAAAAATCGCAATAGTTGCTGGAAACGCTTTAGTGACATTGTAGCTCTATAAATTGGTCTATTGTCCGTCTTCCACAAATCGGCAAGTTCCTCGTCCCATGATTTACAAGCTCCGGCATGTATCAGTAATCCAAAAAAAGCATACAGTTCTTCAGAATTTGTATCTTTCCATGGGCGACTACCCGAAACCGGATTTTTTTCGAAGAAATCAGCTGCTTTACGATTTGTCGAACGTACAATAATATCAACAATATCGGAAGAGATTAATTGCTGAAAGGCATCTTTAGGATTAATAATATCTTGAGCGAATCGGCTGGGTATTCCCTGTTTTTTCACGTACTATGTCTGCTATTCGAGTTTGTGTTACTGGATTGGGTCTCGTATTCCACGCA
Source organism: Anomoia purmunda (assembly GCA_951828415.1). Taxonomy (NCBI): domain Eukaryota; kingdom Metazoa; phylum Arthropoda; class Insecta; order Diptera; family Tephritidae; genus Anomoia; species Anomoia purmunda. The sequence goes on from OX639993.1 coordinate 26,962,125, forward strand.
CGTCTATTTTTACCGTAATACCGCTCAAATTGAGTCGAATTTAGAGGTAAATTATTTTCTTCTTCACTATTTTCATCCTCATCTTCATCAGTGAAATTTATCATTTCGATCTCATCGAAATCATCACAGTCAGAAAACTCTTCTTCAATATCATTTGGTACATCTTCCACAAAAACGTCCATTTTTTATATCGCGCACCGTACCACTCACTACTGGATATGTGTTCACATCAAAGATAAATATCGAACTGCCACTCATAGAGTGCAAAATTAAAAAAATATCACATTTCGGGGAATTCCCGTTTTATATTGCAATTCAAATTGTCCTTATTTATGTAATTTTCATGTATACTGCACCGCCATTGCTCTGGGGTCATGATGACCCCATAGGACAGCAAACGTTAGTTCCGGCATGGGACAGACAAACGGTTAAAGAAGTGTTGGAAAATGTCCGAAAAAGAGTGCAGTTTGCGGTGGTTAATAAAACTGGTAATTTAATCAATGCTGTTTTTAAAAAAAGTGATTCACACAAATTGCAAAGGATTAAACTAAATAAAAAAAACACCATACTTTGCAATCTCTTGTTTCTTTCAAAAGTTATTCAACATTCTCATACCGCAGGAACTAACTAATGGCTTACCCTTTACATATTCATATCATTTATCTCGCCTATTCTCCCTTTACGATAACATCAACGCTTGATATTTTATTAATGAAATCATTAATTCGAAATGTCAGCCATCAAAACTGCCAAACCAAACCAACATTGGTAACGACGTTTGGGACGTCGACTGGTCAGTCGACGATGGGCCATACCGTCGATTATAACTTTGATATGCGTGATAATAATAAAGATAATGATATGCCAAGCGAAGCAAAACTAAAGGCAACAACAACAACGTTTCATTATTTACGTAGGCAAGTTGGCAAAACAAATGTACATACTTTCTGTGCGCTTTCGACAGTTATGTATGTATGTGTGGATGTGGGCATTCAAACGTGTATGGTCCCAGGTGAGGTCTACTCGCGCTCCCATCCAAAACGAAGCGGAAATTTGCCATTACATATGTATTTATTTTATATGTAAATACATACAATTGCGCTGGTGGGTTTTGCACATAAGTACTTAGTTTACTCGGTATTTACCCGCTTTATAGCCGTACACTTAGTATTGGGAATACAAAAGAGATTCACTTTGTTTATTTGCTTAAACCGCCCAAACATTAGGATTGAAGCGACAAAGCGCAAAGCCTCTGCAGACAACAATGTTGTAGTTTCTTTTTAATTTTATTTTAGGGATACAAATAAACCAAAAAATTGTTCGAATGGAAAAATAAATTACAAAGTCGAAGATTAATTGAGATCGGAATAGTTGGGTGGATAATGGGACAAGCTTGAGGAGGTTTTGTGATTAAATTACACAGTGCTACAAAAAAGAATGACGTCGAAATACCTGAGAAGTGATGTTATTTTCCATGTTGGTCTTATCGAGTGTCTTCTTTTTTTGATTTTGGCGATATTTTCACACACTATTTTATAAAAACACAAAATGAGTTTTGATTAGATTCAATGAGTACGTTTAATACCGAGTTCAACGAATGTTTCTTTTAAAAAATCGGCCAAAAAGTGACTGAGCTATTTTACTTTTTATAAGAACGAAATTTTTGCAAAAATTTGCTTCTGTTGTTCCCAAGGAAATTATCACTTAATTTTTGAGTTTTTACTCAATTTTGAAGTCTTTATAAATTTCCGTTATACTGAAGTGCACGTGTTGTTTATCTTTTGTTGTGTTTGCTGTTAAATTGGATAAAAATCGTGGTAAAGTAAAACTAAAATGTGCGACAAGCGTAATAAGTTTTGCTACATTTGTGGCTTACATATTTACGGATACAAGTCATCGGCGTGATTTTAAAAATAATATTGGTGTTGTAAAAATATATAACGAGATTTTCGAATGGTTTTATAGTGCGAGTCGCTGGTACGAGCCAGAATTTATTTGTGAATATTGCTGCACAACATTAAAAAAATTTAAAGTTCAACAATCAATTACTTTGCCCTTTTCTGTGCCTATGACTTGGCGTCATCAGGCATATCATAAACAAAACGATTGCTATTTTTGCAAAACAAACGTTTCAGGTCACAATTTTAAATCGCGGAAAACCGTAAAGTATGCGAATGTTGTTACGGTTAAAAAACCAAAATACTTAAATGACGAAGTGCCTATAAAAAGTGAGTCCATTGATGCTGTTGAAACATATTTAGTAGAGGAAGAATTCCTTCCTTGTAAATCAAAATCAACGGAAAGGCATTTGGTTTCAAATTCTGATTTCGTCGATCTCGTGCATGATTTGCATTTATCGAAACGAGAATCTGAAGTCCTCGGTTCACGACTAAAGCAATGGAATTTAGTGGAAAAATATTTTCAAATAACATCGGGTAGAAAAAGCGACCGCACTTTGATACATTGTGTAAATGTACCCAAATTATTTTTGGCTTTAAATTATAATTATAATGCAGATGAATGGCGACTTTTCATTGATGGATCGTGTTAAAGTATGTACCCTAAAAAAAAAAGAAATACATTCGTGTTCCCTTAATGAAGTCTGTAATGGCACCCTTAGGTTTAAAAGCTGTGTAATTACACAATGAAAATCTCTTATCATCAGTTCCAATGGCGTATGGGGTTAACAAGAAAGAAACGTATGAAATGATGGAAAAAATTTTACGGTTGATCGACTATGCCACGCATAAATGGAAAGTCATCGCTGCCTTAAAAGTGTTGACAATTTTATTTGGCATGCAAGGTGGCTACACAAAATATCCTTGCTACCTTTGTGAATGGAATAGTCGGGCATCCAATCGCTATGATCGCAAAGCATGGCCATCTCGAGAGTCACATCAGATAGGCAGGAAAAACGTTTTAAGCCTCCCATTGGTAAAATCTGAGGATGTAATCTTACCACCACTACACTTAAAGCTGGGATACATGAAACAATTTGTAAAGAAATTGGATGTTAATAGCGAAGCTTTTCTTCATCTTAAAACTGTCTTCCCAAAATTAAGTGAAGCTAAAATAAAAGCCGGTATTTATTAATTTGTTTTCATACCTACTTGTTTTTTATTTTTTTTTATAATATGTGTATCTAGGTATTTTCATTGGACCTAAAATTCAAACATGTCGATAAAAATTCATTTCTTGCATTCGCATTTGGACTTCTTCCCACATAATCTGGGTCAGTTCAGTGATGAACAAGGCGAACACTTCCACCAAGAAATGGCTACGATCGAAAAACGTTTCGATGGAAAAAACAAAATAAATATGATGGCAGAATATTGCTGGTCAGTACAACGCGAAACTGACGATGCTGACCTAAGGAAAAAACGGTCAAAAAAGCGTTTTTGATCTATATATTTTCATTTAATAATATTTATTAGTAAATTAAGTTCGTTGTAAGTTTTTGCAAAAATTTCGTTCTTAGAAAAAGTAAAATAACTCAGTCACTTTTTGGCCGATTTTTTAAAAGAAACATTCGTTGAACTCGATATTAAATGTAATCTTTGAATCTAATCAAAACTCATTTTGTGTTTTTATAAAATAGTGTGCGAAAATATCGCCAAAATCAAAAAAAGAAGAAAAAGGGTAGCAAAATTTAAGTTTGTTGTGCAAAAACAAGTAAATTTCTTCAGCTTTATTAAGACGTCTATATATATTTCAAATGGTCTGAGTTTCTTCTTTCTTAAACCGTTCTGAGAATGAAAATCGGTTGTTAGCTAAGATATGGGCTAAGAAGTGCGCAAAAGCACGAAAAATCGGTTTTTTAAGGTTAAGTCGAGATTTTGGGGGTGTTTGACAAATTCCAAAATTGGATTCTCGTTCTACTCGATAAGACCTACAAGGAAAATAACATCACTGCCCAGGTATTTTTGAGTGTCACACTGTGTTATATTTACTGATGCTTCTGTGTATAAATAGTAAGTGTATAAATATAAGATAAAAAGTTATCCATCTAGTGAAATCTCAACACCAGTAAAGTAGATAGTACCATGCTTTCGGCGCATTATCCTTAAGACATCTGACGCAGAAGGAATATAAATAATATAACCTTTTAAAAAAAGATTTCTGAAAAAATATATAATTTAAATTTAAATAATTATGTGCACATGTACATAAAAGTAGTTAATTTGAAAAATGTTGGGACACTTTTTTTATGAAATTTTGCCGAGCTTCTCATTCAGAGATTTGTAATTACGACACCCAGCGCGTTCGTTCAGTGCCAGTAGAGTACGAAGAAAATTTTTAAACGTCGAACATTGGGTACTGGCAGTTAGCCAAAAAAAAAAACTGCAAAGTACCACAGAATGAATTCAATTGATTGTATATGAGCATCTGCGCATTAAAAAAAATTAACCATAAGTTAATGAAACTTGTAATCGTCGAATGATCCAGAATGCAAGTAAAGCTCAAATTATAGGTGCTATATCCATAACCATATAAAACAACTGATCGAACCAACTTTATGGGCAACACTGTTTCCAATTAGTGGTGCCTTACCATAACGCCATGGTCATAACCATAACCATACCTATCAATTGAATTTTGGTTATGGGTATGGCGTCATGGTATGGCAACTATAATTGAACCTAAGAGTCGATGCAGTAAATAACAAGTAAAGAAACATGGACCATAAAGGTTATAATATTTATACAAATAAATTGTAATTTAATCATTATTTTTTCGATCAAGGTTAATCGATATTTTCTGATTTTTTTTCGGTCAAGTTTGATCGATATTTGTAATTTTTAGTTTCGCAATCAAAAATAATCGTTATCCGATCACAACAAACGCAAAATACTAGATTGTCGGCGTTTAGCAATAAAAGGAACAACAACAATAACTCGATTTATTTTTTATGATCGATTTTTTATAATTTAAATCCAAGGATAACGATTACTTTTTATCGAAGAACTTAAAATTAAGAAATAATCATCAAACCTTGGTCGAAGATATAAAAATTACAAAATAACGATTGTGCAATTATTTAAAATAAAAAATCTTTTAAATAAAAATAACGTCAGATTTGTATAGCATGTGGTATACGAACTAGATCGACATATTCGAGTTTTGTTTAAAAAAAATCCAAATAACGATTATTTTCGGACCCTGAAAGAAAGTGCTTTGACGAATGTGAAAAAAAAATTTAAATTAAATTACTGCATTATAATCGTAAAGATATCCTATTTTCAAATACTATTTATTTTTTTCACATAAAATAGAATAAAATAAAATAAAGTTAAGTGTGATAAAATAAATTTGATTTTTCTAGAAAAATTAAAATATAAAAGTACATGCATATAGAAATGTAATAATATTAAGCGCTAGAACTAAAAAAAATAGATCGTTATTGTCATTGTAGCAAAAAAAAACTCGTCAACAGCTAATCAATCATAGTGTTTGTTGTTTCAGAGTAGGGAAATTTTTCTTGCAATGCAGGTAGTTCAAGTCGGCTCAATCGCATGTCAAGAAAAGTAATAAATGTTAAAGTCTCATACCAAAACCTCTTTTGATGATTTTCTTAGTAGACCTTGTATGATTGATATGTAAATAGCATACACAATTTCATTGTTTTAGCTGTCTAAATGAAGGAGCTTTAAAGTGAAAACTCATATTTGATAAATCAGCTGTATGGAAGCTCTAAGTTATAGTGACCCGTCCCGTTTTCGATGATTTTCATCGGGCACTTACTATTTGAAATAATTGGCAAGAGTGCAAAGTGTAAGAGTTATAACGCGAAACCTAATCACTGAACAAACAGCGTGCAATAGTTGTCTGATCTATTGATTTTCGTTGTTCGTTAATGCCCAATTTCATTTTGATCTCTATTTTAATGTGGGAGTTATAATGAAAACTCTTATCTGGATAATCAGTACTAATGCAACTAAATAAGATTTGATTTTATCGTTTTCAACAAACAATTAAAACATTTTAAAAATACATACATATGCCTAGCGAGTTGCGGTAATTAGAGATAAAAACTCATTTTGTCTAGGTTTTCTTTTTTTAAAGTACCAATGGGGAATTTTAATGTATAATCTTATAGGCAATGAACAACCTTGCTTTATCCTTACAAGATTTTCCATAACAGTTTAGATTGTAGATTCATTTACACATTTCACTTTTGACGTTGTCTTCGATAAATTTCCGAAAGCTATGTATATCGAGTTTTAAATCTGAGAATTCCTCAATTATCTCACACAACCACGTGCGCCAATAAAATTTATTCAGAAAAAATTACACAGACACCGTTAAACTTCTAGTGTTTATATAGTAATGCTGCATTCTCAATTCTTCGTTTGCTCGTTAATTTTTAATTTTTTTAAGGACATTCATTTTCAAAGGACCACCACTTTTTTAAAGTTGGTCTTAAATCTTATACTCTCTGTGCAATATCAATAAGGATGCAAACCCCTTATTGGGTTCATATTTAATTCTTAAAATTGTTGTTTACTTTTTACCAGTGCAAATATATGTATTTCAACAATATCCTTTGAAAAATAAATAAATAGCATTGAATTTTCCTTATGAATTATTTTGAAAAAAATAAATTACATATATTACGGAATATACGGTAATATATACCTTCGGCTTTCTAGCTGTTTTATAAAAACGTGGAAAATTGAACTTTCCTCCTACATATGAAATAAAGTATACGCAATGGATACCACAATTTACGTTTCCCATTAACAAATAAATAAGTATTTATGACATAAATATATTAAACATATGCATATGATTTTTTATTTCACGTAAGCGTGCTCGTTAATATGAATGTTTGTATATTTGTTTGCTTGAAACAGAGTCACTCATTCCATATATTTTTTGTTTCATATGAGAAAAGTTGAACTATCTTTACCACGTTTTTTATAAAACAGCAAAGATATTAATCGTTCATTTTTCAAATGATATTATTTTACTATATTTGGTCTGGCGAAAAGCAAACAAAAAATTATTTTTTTAATAACTGAATATATCTGCTTTTATTTGATATCCATATGAATGTCTATCACAAGTATATGAATTTGTATTTGAATTTTTAACGTACTTAAAAAAAATTAAAATGATGAAAAAATAAAAAAATAAGCATACAACATTACAATAAAAAATCTATAGTTAGTATAGCTTGTGCAATGTTGGCTTCCCAAAAGCTGTGTTTACTTGATTATTTTGCAACAATAACTTAGTTGCATCTATTTTAATATTCGAGTAATTTGCTCTCTTAGCTGATGCAGCCATTTTATTTCAATTTACCAGAAATCTATGCCGGCTTAAGTAAATTTGACATCGATTTGCCACGTCCTACCTAAAACAAATTTCAAACGCACTCGTCTGCTCCCTTTTTTCTCGGGGCGCCACTATATCCCGAGGGACACTATCGATTGCCTTCGAAATTTTGAGAAAGTTGACTTGAAAAACACTACATATAAGGATTTACAATCATAACTATACGACAGGGGATTTTTTGACAAGTTTCGAACTTTCATTTATTACTTAAGAATTTTGTATTAAGTTTTTTGCAAAATTATATGTTATATATGTATATTATGTTTATTAAATTTTCATACTTTTTGCAGACTCTAAATAAATCAAAATTTTGAAAAAGTGTGATTATGCAGTACAAATTAATTTTAGTATAATAAAGTGCAAGTTTGAAGAGGCTCAATTTGATTCACGATTATTACATTATCTTTGCTGACGGTGTTGATAATTTTTTTCCACTTAAAATAAAATTGCGCATTCGCTCTACAGGTATAGAGAAAATGAATGAACACCTTTATCAAATAGTTATAAAAATGTTTACCCAAAATTCTCATGAAAAATTTGAAATATTAATGAATATTTGTTACTTTTAACTAAAATTTGTGCAAAGTTTGAAGATTCAATTTATACATTTTTTGTTGGAAAATAGCTTGTATTCCTATAGAAAATTAATAGAAAATTAGTACGTAATAATTGAAAAGACGAAACTTGTCAAAAAGCCATTGTAGTCTTGAAAGTTAAACTTAGCAGATGCCTATTTTTGATTGAACTATGTACCTGGATAGCTTATAATAAAATTTGGTTCAAAGTTTCGGCTTTTGTTACCTACTTACTTACTTAATTGGCGCTATAACCGCTTAAGCGATTTCGGCCGAACTTCTCCTACAATTTGTGGTGTGCGTCCCGATGTTGTAACACAAACTGAGGGACCTACAGTTTTACGCCGACTCCGAACGGCGAATGTTTTTTGTGAGAAGTTTTTTCACGGCAGAAATGCACTTGGAGGTTTGTCATTGCCTGCCGAGGGGCGACCGCTATTAGAAAAAACTTTTTCTATAATTTTTGGATGTTACTTGCCCCAAGCTGGAATCGAACCTGGGACCCACCGGCAGCCGCCTATTGTTACTATGCAATTTAAGGCTGATCTATGGTAGGCTGAATATTGAAAGGGGGTTTCCAATATAGCCTTAAGCGCGAACACTTTTGTGGCAGATGGGTACTAGCTATAGCAATCATCCATTTGATTCACCGGCAGATGTATCTTCAGCCGCTACAACCGTCTTCTAATTTTGGTCAAATACGCGTTAGCTAATAGACAAGTAAACTCAAAACTACGATGTGCCTTCTCAAAATCACCGAAATAATGTAGGGTCCACTCAATTTTAAAGGGTGCTTTTAAGACATAGTTTTCAAACCAAAATATAATGCATATAATTTAATGGTACGACCAAGAATTTAGCTTTATTATAAAGATAAGGATTTGTCGTTCTGGTTTCAAAATGATTTCAGGCAAGTGGCCGCCGCGGCTGGTTCGAATAAATTCCGGCCGAGAGGCCCAATTTTCGAACGCTTTTTGCACTAATTTGGGCCGTATGTTAACAATAACGCGCCGCCGAATATTCTCTTCCAAGGCGACAATCGTCTCGGACTTATCTGCGTAGACAAGCGACTTCACAGAACCCCACAAAGAATAGTTCAGCGGTGTTGAACGATCTTGGAGGCCGCGTCACAGGCCCAAGACACGAGATTATGTGCTCACCAAAAGTTTTCTTCAATAAATTTATTGTTTCGTTGGTTGTATGGCATGTAGCGCTGTCTTGTTGAAAGGTCGCCACATTAACATCCTCCAATTCAGACACGAAAAAGTCATTAACCCTGGTTCAATAGCATTTCCCATTGACTATTACATTATGGCCGGCTTGATTTTTGAAGAAATATGAACCAATGATTCCCTCTGACCATAGAGCAGACCAAATAGTTACTTTTTGAGGATGCAACGGGGTCTCAAAAATGGCTTGGGGATTGTCAACACTCCAAACGCGACAATTTTGTAGTAAGTAGTGAGCTTCATCGCTGATAAAAATTTTCTTGTGAAAATCGGGATCGGTGTCCATCTCGTTTTGGGCCCATTCACCGAAAGTGGGACGCGCTTGATGGTCATTTGGCTTCAATTCTTGCAAATGACAAACCAAACTGAGTGCAAATCAAGTAACAGCTGTCAAAACGACCAACTCCGAAAAAGGTATTGCCTCATTAAAAACCATACACCTAAAAAAAACAGTCTTGTACAACATCAAAACACACACAATGAATTGTCGCAGAAGCTTGAGGAAATATCGATTTATATTGTTGTCATATTAGTATTATTACCATTCTAATTTTTCAGCTTTAATTGGCTGAATATTCAAACTTCCTTTATGACTTTGGTACTCGTTTATAGATTGCCTAATTTCGAAAGGAATTAAGCTTTCTAATCACACACTCCCCCCTTACTACGACGAATATTCGAGAACTCATTAGCGGTACAACTCAAACACAATTCAATATCTGGCAATTTTCTACAGCTACAACACTTTCCGCCATGCTTTGAGTTGACAGCAATGCGAGCACTTGTATGTAGGTATTGATTCATTTTGGGAAATCACGCTACTATTTAATAATATATTTTTACTACCTATTTATTTTAATTACAACCTGTGTCATTAGAATTTATTTAGGAAATTAGGTCACTGTAATTGGCTCAATATTTCCCCGCATTAAAGGAAATGTTTACAACTTAAAAGAAAATGATTTCAAATACATATATGTATATATTCATATAATTTTGTACATACATATATTTATCTATATGTTTTAGAGCAACATGTATAGATATTTCCTTATTTTACTTTGGGGAAAATTGCTGTAATTACCGTTATACAATGCCAACAACATACGCTTGTTGTACAACAACCTATTCAACTATTAATAGAATAAGATAATTAGCTGGTCAACGCGTAGAAAGTGATCAGGGAATATTGAAATTTGTAGCAGCTGTAAACTCTCACACTTCCACATATACTTTATATACAGTTGGGTACATAAGTTTCTAACCTAACTGTACACCGATAGGCAATTCTCAAAAGTGTATTATTATTTTTTAGTTGGCGAGTGTATAGCGCGTTTGAATCCTGGCCGGGGCGTGTAAAATATAAAAAAGTATGGAAAAAGTGTTTTTTAATAGCGATCGCCTTTCGGAAGGAAATGGCAAACCTGCGAATGTATTTCTGTCATTAAACATTTCTCGCAAAAATCATTTGCCGCTCGGAGTCGGCGTAAAACTGTGTTGTGTTACAAAACCAAGGCGTACAACACAAATTGCAGGAGAAATTCGACCAAACATCAAGCAATGGTGGCTCCAAGTACTTTTGTTTCAATACCAATTTCACAGCGTTTTAGTACATAATTTCTTATAGTCTGAAATTTTAACAAGTATTAAAACTTTTTTCTTATAAATTTGATATTAAATAAGAATTTAAATAATAGTCGCACGTTATGTGGTCGGGCTTGTTCACAGGACGCCACAACATTCCTCGCGATAGTTTTCCTTGGCATTCTTGAGGTAAAGCATCTTTAGCGGTGAGACTGTTTTTTTTTTACTTCGCGTAACGAAGGTCGTATCGATATCTCGTCCCGAGGTCAACGGCAGGATGCTTATATGAGGAAATTACTAATTACTAATACTACTACTACTCCTAAAACTTCTACTAGTACTATTGCTATCTACTACTACTACTACAACTACTATTTACTACTACAATAACCACTACTACTACTTCTTACTACTATTTTTACTACTACTACTACCAGTTACTACTACTGTTTTTACTACTTTCTACTACTATTTTCACTAATGCTGCTATTTTTTCTAACACTGCCACTTATTACTACTACAATTTTTATTAATTTTTACTACTATTTTTACTAATGCTACAACTAATTACTACTTATATTTTTTACTAATATTACTGCTCGTAATATTACTAAGTAATACTAACCACTGTTGCTATTACTACTACTACACTAGAACAACTACTCTCATGTTTAGCCCTCAATCTCTTTATGAAGTCGGCAAAAAAATTGTACTTCTGGCTCGCGGTTTTAGGCGCCCGATAGTTTTTTTATTAGCATCTTACACGGCTGCATCTTGGAAGTGTAGCTAGTAATCCCTCTCGACTGCCGTGTTGTAATCTTTATTAATTTTCTTCTTTTGGTTGCGGTGAGATTGGGCGAAGCGACTCCATCGACTTCCTTTTTGATAGAGGATCCTGAAAAAGAACCGTGGGTTCATCGCCTTCAGAAGTAGATAAAAATTGAGTACAGCACTTAATTCGGCCTCGTTGTTGAGCAGCGAATAACTACTATATTTATATTACTATATTGCCAACTATTTAGTTTTTAACCGTCTGTACTCTAGACGTGCCTTCTGCAAAAATTTCTTTTTATCATCGGTGTTGGCCTCGAATGGTTGGCAAAGAACGTAGATTACAAAATGTTGTATCGCATTTCGTTTCCTGTGGCAAGAACACTCGTCCGATTTTACAACACCAGAAACCAATCGGATCTCATCAGATTCTAATATCATTCAGTTTGAATATTATGTTCTTTGAAAAGCGGAAGGCTGTGTTTTTTTATTGAATTCCAAAGCTTTAAAGTTAATTTGTATACCATTGAATGTGTGTACCAGACAGAGGTTGAGAAAAATCCGAAATAACTTGTATGGTTACTTTGAGTTAAGATTACACCATATTCTTGAATTAAACCAATTCTCAATGTTTTACTTAAAACAAACTATATTTTACCTGCTGTGAAAACAGCTATTATAGATCTCAATTGTACCTAAATTCCCATAGTTATAAAACCCTTTTCAATTCTGATAATTAATTTTAAAGTAAATACTGAATACAAGTTAAATAAAATAAAAAAAGAAGCAGGCTGTGTCAGAGACACGGCCATTAAGTTTAACGCAGAATACGCCATCCGATAAGACAGAAAACATATGTAACAATAAATGATAAATAATACAAGCAAATGAATTTCTTTATTTGATAGTTACTTTGGATGATATACATAAGCTTATGATAGGAAAAATAGGATAAAAATGTTTTTAAATTATCAATTAAATTTCTCGCAAAAACGAAGTCAATGGCTGTTATCAATAGTAAAGATAAATGATAAATAACATACGCCAATCAATTTTATTATTTTTTTTGCAGTGCTTGGCAGCATTTTCTCTTCTTTTACTCTACTTTAACTTGCCCGCCTAAAATTATGCAATACAAAGAAAGGGCTGCACGAGTACATTTAAATCGCCCAACAGCAAACACTCAACCAAACACCGCACACATATTTGTGTGCATGTGTTTATACAATTTTCATTTGAGAAATTTAAATATTAGGAAGATATCAACCAACATGAAATGTATGTCAAACGAAAGCTAACATCTTCATTTGACTACAAAAAAAAAAAAAAAAAATTAATCGAGCCGTTTCCTTATAATTAAAGAAATAGAGATTACAACAATAAAAACCTGACATTGGTGCCCATACCGTAAGGTAAGACGTATTCTACGCCAAAAACGCTGGACTAAAGAACGTACTGCATGGCGTTTCGTTTCCTGTCGCAAAAATTTTCGTCCAATTTCCCCACACCAGAAACCAATTTGATCTAATCAGATTCTAATATCAATCAGCAAAAGTCATATTAGTTCTGGTATGGTGAAAATAGACAAAATGTTCTCTTAGAGGAAAGGTGGGACAAAACTTTAATCTTAGTACGACGCTTATTTGCACGCGTGAAAAAACGCAGATATTTAATGATTTTGTATCTGCGATAGATCTATTCTGGGTAGACCAGAGACTTTCAGGCATTACTACGTATGTACCCATTTTTAGGGTGTGAAATTGGCCGATGCGGCTACTGCCTTAAAATAATGGTTAAAATTGAAAAAAAAACAATTGGAAGAAATAATTCCCATATTGAAAGAATATTTCAGTTAAATTGTCGCACAATGTAGAAATATGTGAATTTCGAACCATTTCGAATTCGATAGAAAATAAGAATTGTCAATTTCAATTCAGAAAGCGAGAATTGAAAATAAGAATGGTTTATTGTATATAAGATTATTCATTTTAAATTGCTAAAGCGTCTAAAGAATATGAGACATTTTGTATGTTTTTTTTTTGTCAAATTCTATGAAAAATTTTGTAGAATTGTCAACCAAATTTTTCTTTAAAATTGCAATGAAATATATCCTAAACTATATTAGCATCTACATATATATTTTTGTACTCTATCGACATATTTATAGCATCTTAGTACCATCGCGAATTTCTGTTTTCTACGTTAAATAATTTTTTCAATCACATTTGACAAATGTCAACACACTGATGTTCATACACATACATATGTAATTTCCTGGTAGCTTGCCACTTCCCACTTGTCACTTACACATATTTTTTAATTGTTTATTTTAAATCATGTGCCGTAACGCTATTTATGCAACAAAAGTAAATACAACTATGACAGGATAAATAACTTGAGCTCAGCCGCTGCTTGAAATTCTCGAAAGCAGTTTATGAGGCGGTAGAGAGCATGCGCATAATGAATAGACTTACCAAATAAAACGACCGAATTAATAGTTGGAATTCGATTACACTATCTATTAGCAGATTTCATTCAAATAGAACTTAAAACCAAACCAAACAATACAATTTATAAACCAATGGTACTGTTCAACTAATAGAGAAACTATGTTAATGATATACTAAATAACAGAGGGATCACTAAAATAGTAGTAGGTAAAAGAGGAGCAGGTGAATATTGTGATATAACTTGTAACGAAACGCAGAGAACAAGTTCGAGAATATCTCGCAGTTAGCCCAAGAAATGGCACATAAATCTGGAGTTACTTTACGAGTTGCTCGAAGCATTGGACGCCATATTAAACGAGTCAATTACATAGGTGAGTAGGAGGATTACTACCATTAGTTAGGATTAGGATGATATGCGGTTCATAAAATATGCAACTTTGGCGGAAAAATGCAAACATCTTGCCTTATTAAGCAATTGCGTTGTAGTCTGAAAATTTTCAAGAAACGGAAAATTAACATTACCACAGCCCATTTGGTAATAGGTTTTCCCTATAAAGTGATATTTATGTTCAAAAGTTATTCCACATTCAGATACTACTTATATAATAGAAAATAAAGCACGCAAAGGAATTTCATTTACGCATTAAATGTGTGTATTCAAACACTTTGTGACTATTTTTTTAATTTTCGAAAGATTGGGGCAATTTTCCTTGCATCCATCGCTGCAAGCGAAAGATCGTTTTCTATGCTTCGGAGACTGAAGATATATTTTCATAATAGTATTGTTCAAGAAAGGTTAGACCGTTTGGCGCCGCTCAATGTGCATCATGAAATAGAAATAAATATCGATGATGTTGTAGATAAATTTGGTAAAACATCAATAAAAGACATTTTTATGAGTGAACATTAGGGTGATCGTTGAATCTAAAAAGAAAAAACATTCACGATATTTCAAAGATATCACATACTATTAATTTTGGTCCCAATTGGAAACGGTTACGGCATGTCGCACAGGGGTCAAAATTCAGATTATTCTATGAAAATTGGAAATATTAAATGATGCCCAAAATCGACACTACTATATTCGAAGATATTAAATACGTGGTTGGCTGACCTAAACAGCGCTAGTTCGCCGAAACAAAAGTCCTTGGCCGTTCGAAGAGTCAATCACCACCTTTATGAACTCTCATCCCGTGAATACTGTTATTGGACTCAAACCACCACCCCTAGCAAACGAAGAGCTTCAGCTGCCTCGAGAATCTCGCGTCACTCTGGCCCAACTAAGATCTGGATATTGTAGTACGCTAAACTCCTACTTATATAGACTCGACCCCGACATCGTAACTGAGTGTCCGGCATGTGGGAAATCCCGCACGATACCAACAACCAATTCGCATGCCCCAACAAACCCGCTCATCTAACCCTCCTCTCCCTATGGTCCAACCCAATCGAAACAGCACGTTTCCTAGATGAGTTTGAAGATAACCACCATGGGTTAGCTGATCTAGCAGGGTGTAGCTAGTCCTACAACAACAACAAAAAGATATTAAATATCAATTTTAGTTTTTTGAGTCTTCATATAGTGATCTGAACTTTGACCCCTGTACGACATGTCATGCGAATACGCTGGCTATTTATTTGACGAAAGTGTGCACTTCGTTTTGCGCTCGTCTTCGCTTCGCTGTTTTATTCAGCTTGAAAAGGGCAGAACTAACGTTTCAATTATTGAGGTCAATGTCATCGGCATACATGATCAGTTGTACACTCCTATTAAAGATAATATTCTACAGCTCGAACTATTTTTTCAACGTTATGTTAAACAAGTCGCACGATAGAGAGTCAAGCTGTCTGAACACTCATATGGTTTCCAACGACTCGGTGAGATCTTTACCAATTCTGACGGAGCTGGTGGTATGACTCAACGTTTTAGAGGTATTAATTTTGCAGGGATAACGAATTCAGACAACGCAGCCTGTAGGCAACATTTTCTCGTCCTGTCGAAAGCAGATTAGAATTCTACATAGAATTGATGTGTGTCGATTTTCTTCTCTCGCGTCTGTTTGCCATATCGTAAATATTGGTATGATAGATTAGCCAGGTCTACAGCGCACTAATAAAGTCAAATCAGTTTGTTGGCGACGGGCTTCAAGTTTTCACAGAATAAAAACGATAATTATAGGATCACGATTGTAGGATGTGCTTGCTTCTACTTTTTTTGCATACATATATCTACAACAATTTTTCGCATTAGCAAAATTGCTTTTAGAAAATTTGTGATTTTTTAACGACTCGTTTGAAGCAACGAACACCACCAACCTCGTCAAACCCAATAAAGCACTGTCCAATAGAGTTTTGCACTCTAAAGCGCCGCAAGCGATTGAAGGTAAGCTCTCATTTGGCCAATTTTCATGCATTTTGGTTAATTTTTATTCATTTTTGATAGCACGAACGACACATCGCCGTACTTGAATAGCCGAGCTGTTATTCATTAGCGTCATTGCCATTCGCGTTTGTTCATGTCGGTTAACGGGACTTCGATTATAACAGCATTGATTTTTGGTTTGGGCTCATCATCTCTTACGTTATGGTCATCAGATCACCATTTTTACTCTTACAGGGATTTGCGTCACAGTTGGATGGCCACGCTCATTTCCCAAAAAGTTTATTAATCTCAACGCAAAAGTTGCCTATGATTGATTTCAACTTGAGCGGATAACTCCTTCTATTTGTTCCGCGCTTTATTTCTTTTTAATATCATTTACGATGCCTAGCGCATCGGGCGGAAAGATTTAGTTTCCTTTCTTCGATACTAGAGATATGTTGAGCCTGATCAAAATTAATATATACAAATATATACATAATATCCACTAGCTAGGTAACGGGTGAGGCCTAGTCTCCAGTTTGCCTTTATTTATCGCGGGCCGAACTCCTATTGATTATGGTCGGACAAGCCGAGTTTCCGATCCATACTCCCGTCGTCATTACTTTGCAAAAAAAAAGCCATACTCTTAGGGTATCACGTGTGCTGGATCTCCTGCTGCTTAGACGGATGGAAATGTCTAGTTTCCATTGCAAGTCTTTCTACCTAATTTTTAGGGTTCAATCTAATTGTCTTTTAAAACTAACAAAGATATCACAGTATTTTACCTGTGGTGGTAGTTCGTTATCCTAAGTACAACCACCGTGCGTCGTCCTGAACATTTGGGTTTACTTTCCATTAGGTCTATTTCTTCTTATTATTCTTGCAAATATCGGAATAAGCGTACTGGAACGAAGGTTCGTGTTACAAATAAATGTGATCTAATTATTATTATTATAATTTCACTGCGACCTTGAGACCTATTTGGCTCCCTTTCATATATTAAAGACTATCCTTTAATCCAGCATCCGTGATAAAATTTGGTATTGACCCTAAATCTTTGAAACGCACACTGCCATCTGAAATTAGGTACTCACCCAAATACCTTTTGCGTTAATGCAACTGCGGAATCTACAGCGTTAATCCGAGTAAATTCCCAGTTTAGTCAGAGGACAGTTCTGCCTGCAGTGTCCTGTAAGAACTCTCGTAATAATTCTTTGATCTCCATGCAACACCTAAGGCATTTCGTTTTAGAAACCTAAAAGTGCTTTGGTGTGCTCTCGATCGGGTATATTCTCACAGTATAGTTCCCTGCGGGCTTGCTCCTCTTCGTTGGCCAAAGTGGATATTGCCCTCTTTCTTATACCGCAGAAGGGCTGTGAGCCTGTAAAGAGAGTTGATGCTGCTTTTTTTGCTATTTTTTATGCAATTTTGTTACCTTCAATACCATTAGACCCGGAACCCCGATAATTCACACATGGTTGACCAGTTTTTCAAGGCACTCCATCATCAGTTTAAAAGTTACCTGGCGAGATTTAAGGACCTTAATAGCTGTCTGGCTCCTGGTCATTATGGCAATATTCCGGTTCCGGTAATGAATTGCACACATCTTTCTAAAGCATATATTTCTGCCTGAAAGATAGAAATTCGCTTTTCCATGGATTCCGAGTATCTTAAGCCACGGACCATATATACTCCTACCCCGATACCTCCGACAGTTAATGAACCGTCCGTGTACCAGGTTATCATAAATTGGTTTATTTTATATGTTTGATCAAGGGACGGAAGATGACAGTTATATCTGAAAACTCTTAATGAAAAATTTGCCATAAAGTGAATGTTCTGCAACCAAATGTAATATAACATCCATTTCTTACTTATTTTAATTTTATAAATCAAAAATAAATGTTATGCAAGACTTTTATTCAAGGAAATTAATTAATATAAATCATTCACTGGCTTTTGGTTTTTATGTCATACTTATAAAAGTCATTCTAATTTTTCGCAGAACATATGGAAATTGTTGGAGAACCAAAAAATTATTTATTATTCATAATATTTTCTGCGAAAAATTAAATGGACTTTTCTATAAGTATACCTTAAAAAATAAAAGTCCGTGACTTTTATAAACAAAAGTCTGCAATAACTTTTTTTTTTTATTTATAAAATAAAAATAATAAATAACTGTTATTTATGATGTTTAAAATTAAAATCAAAGCTAACTGTTACTTTTGGTTTATTAAATAAAAATCAAGAATAACTGTTATTTATGATTTTTAAAATAAAAATCAAAAATATCTCTTATTTAATGAGTAATTGGAAAAAGTTTATAAGTAAGCATTAATGAGCGCTTTTTATAATAAAAATTATAATTTTTCTGGTGTCCGGTTTGATCTAAGGGAATTCGTGCATTATTTTAAGCTTTGAAACTCACATATTCCGAATACAGATGTCGCTGCAAGACACGCAAAATTTTGAGCGGGAAAACTCCTTCACTTGTACAAATTTTTCCTATAGGGATTTAGCTGTTTGTAGGGAGATGTATATGTGTACCTGTGTATGATGCTCAATTGCGACACCAAGCAACAATGCAATCAACGAAATAGAGCTTAGCAATTTTAAGCTTATTATTGACTTACTTACCTGCTGATGGCCATGGTGGACATTGCACATTACATACTACTAGAAGGAAGCTTTGCCCCAGCAACCAGCCTACTTTTGTATGTATGAAGCTCAATATAAGCTAATCATCTTCCGCATAACGCATTCAATTTCATGTCTATTCTCACATCTCACATGTGGCTCGCATTCACATCTACATATGTACATACTAAGTACTTACCTATGTGGTATGTATATGTTGTGTGTAAATTTGTACCGATGTTTATATGCATCTTTAATGTGTACGAGGGAAAATGTCCTTCTATGTACTACATTTCTTGTAATATTATTTTTTCATATTTTATTTATTCGCAATTTGTCCACATCTTTATTTGAAATGAAACTTGTTTACTTAGAAAAGGTCAGCATATTCGTTTATTTCAAACTTTTCATAAATATTTAATTTTTCATACAATCCACTGTCTTTCGATAAATTTGTATAACAGCTTTTACTATATTTGTATGTTGTATGTGTGTATGTATGCGTGTGTGCAGATACATACACACACACACATATATATATATATATATATATATATATATATACGCTTATTTGTATAGGTTTGTATGTACAATATTTATTCGCTTTAGTACTCAAAATATTAAATTTTTAGCTAAGATATACTGTTTCAAATTTTATAATACCAATTTATTTCACCATCTTTGTAGTATTTATTTAGTATTTTTCTTACTGCATTTTTAACTATTTAATATATAATTCATACATTTGTATTTGTTTAAATTCTCTATTTTCGGATTTTAAAATTGTTATTCCATTTATATACATACAATACAATTTGGCGGGATTTGATGCACAAAAAACAAAAGGAATCTATGTAACTTGTGAAAGTCGGTGTGTGTGCGTTCATTTTTGTATGTAAATTTGTATTTGTATATTTTTTCGTGTGCAGAAGTGCTTTTCAAATATAAAATATTATAAATAATATTGTACAAGGATAATATTAAATTAATTGCGGAGATTTGTTCCGTTAAATGCTTTCAAATATATTTTAAATGTGTGATATGGAACTAACATTTAAATAAATTACCAACAATTCAACTTGCATTGCAATGCAACTAAGCATTTGAATCATCAAACTATGGCATGTATATTATTTTCAAATTTTCATTGAACAAAATATACCAGGCTTACGAAATTGCAATTTTAATTTGTAAATACACAATGTAAATGCTCTTTACAGCGTAAAAGTTGTTATGAGAAATTTCAAAAAACAAAACTTGTTACAATAAATGAAAATAATCCTATCTCAATGTATAAAAAAATGCTAGCTATTTCAAAAACGTTGTAAGCGCCTACAAGTAGACAATTATTGGGTATTGTGTTAGTGTCGCATTTTCTACGGAAGTTGTTTCCATCCACCCTACTTTGGTGTTGCATACTTTTTAGCGCGTGAAAAATCGTCATCGCTTAGTAGAGCATGGATAAATAAATGGTCTGCTTGCACAAACAACGAGTGGTCTTTGATTGATTTTTTTGTGCTCATGATGTGAGTTTGATCACCTCATTGCAAATATAGTTCCAATGACGAAATAAAGAAAGACCCTAACCGACATATTTTCGAAATCGTTATTTTAGATTCCTAACTAAAAAATTAACAATCTTAAAGAACTATATACAAATGTCTCTCCTGAAAAACGTTAAGTTGTTCTCTTGTAAAAACGAAATACAATTGTCAGTTAAGGTCTTTGTTCATTTCAATTTTTTTTTATTAAAAACATAAGGTATCTTTGCTCTTAAAAGGATGTCGCTTAAATAAATGGTACATTGAAAAGAAAACGTTGTGTTTTTTTTATATTTATTGCAACCTTTAGATTTTATTGAATAATATTTTCACCAAACATCAATTCCGGTGATATGTTGTGGATTTATTGACGAATGTTCTCCATAGAGGATTCCAGAGTTTTGGACTTGTTCACGTAAGTTCCTGACTTCACCAAAAAGCGCACATGAAAAGTTTTAAATTGGTTAATATAATATCAGTAATTTTTCCGGTCAGCGAATGTTGCCGAAACGCGATAGCAAACGGCCTGGATAAGTACCAAGCCTTTCGACTTGATATAGAAAAAGGTCTATAATGAAACCAAAATCACTGCTATGATGCCATTTTAAGATAGACGTTACCTTAGGGTAGTTAAAAAATATATTAGTGCAGAGTATTGGGGCACGTGTGAAACTTTATGGCCTATCACACGCTTTGACCATGGCAGATTGTATAGGGATGGACAGAAAACAGCAGAGCCTCTCTAGGTCCATACTTCGCCTCTTATCATTACCAAACCTAAATACCACACACTATCTAACTGTATTTTCGAATCAACAAGAACCCGGCTTACTAATGTTCTACAAGTGGGCAGCCAATGAAGTAAAATCTACTTAACACAAAATTTCACAAACTTAACTTACCACTTTGCACAGCATAAAAAATATTAAAAAGCAATGGCCATCCGCTATATGAAAAAAGTCCGTACGACCGAAATTTCAAAAGAAAATTGGCAAGCAATTTTGAATTGCTTTAAACTTATACCACATTCCCATTGCACTGAAATCTGAGATTTCGTTTTCGATATCTTAAAAACTCGTTTAAGTGCTTCCAACGTTCTGTAGCAAATTTTATTTCATTTTCTGGCTTATCCTTAATTAGCTCGACCAGTAGTTTTTCTTTCTAGTATGTGTGTTTTTGTTTATGCAGAAAATTTTGAATTTCAAATGAAACAGTCTGAAATTTTGAAATTTTTTAGCTTACACTTTTTGGACTACAGAACTCTAACTTTTTAGCCGGTGCAAGTTAATACAGCTAAAAAAAAAACACTGTTGTCTCCGTTGGATTGGGGGAATACAAAAGAAAGGCCATGCAAAAAAAATTGTTGCAGCGAATGGAAGATTTTAGTAATTTATTAGTGATATAGAAGAATTGCGAGGGCTCTGTTAGATGTTTGTTCTGCCCGCACTGCAACGAAAGTGTTGACGCTCTCGTAAAACTTGAAGTCCGACGACTTCCGAATAGTCCAAAGCCTTTCTGTGGAATATCCACAAAACACTCTGATTGACTGATCTCTCCCCCTTAGAAGATATCTTAATACCTAATAATTTGCAACTGGGAATACCGAAGAACTCTTACCGGTTACGTGAAGGGCCACATCAAGTTAAGATAACACCAGAGAACTTGTAAGAAACGAGAAGGCGCAAATGTGAAAAGAGCTTTTTCATCAACAAAATTTGTAAGTGCGATGGAGAGAATTTACCTCCGAAAAGTACTGAATTTAATTCTACCATACCAATAAAAACCATTTTCACCATATTTTGCTATATTTAGAGCAGAGGGGCTCTTTTGCGGAGGCGAGCGGCTGCATGTGTACAAAAAGAAGATAAATAATAAATCAAAACAAAAACCATAGAAGAAAAATAAGTAAACAAAAAAACCCGTTCCTGGATCGCGAGGAGCAACTTGAGACGGCAGATGAGTTATGCAACAATTGAGGATAAGAGAAGGGTTACGACTGGAATTGCCCAACTCCAAAGACCTGAAAGCAATATTTTCCACTCATAATGATTATGAAAATACTTTTATAACTCTTCCGAAAATTTCGATGCTTTGAATTGAAAATCAACAATTAGGTAATTATTATTCAGGGTCCATGAACAAAAGGCGTAACTATTTTCGTATTTGAACTAGAGTGTCCTATTTATCTCCAAAAAAAAAATATGAATGAGAAAGTGTAGCATAAAATAACCAAACAAATTAAGAACATTTCCCTTTTCTTTACTATTCTACAGATTTTTCATGCCAACAACTTTAGATAACAGATATTATATGTATGTATATTTTTTTTAAATTTCTACTCCCACATCTTTGCGTAACAAAGAGATATTACATAGTTTATTGAAAATCGAAATTGAATAAAATTGTTAATTTTTGGAAATTCCTCTACAAGTCTACAATCTGCCACAATTATGTACACAAATCTTATATTCCTACGTATTGGCACTTTCAATAAAACAATTTATTAAATACAATGCCTGAGTATTTACAAAATTGATAGAAAATTCTTGATATAACTTTAGTATACACTAAACACATGTGAACATGTGCAAAAAAAAAATATTGAAAGCGAAAAATGCAATTCCTTTTTCATTTCATCATCGAATAACTGTTAAATGGTAGACTAAACTTTTTGAACTAGAAAATACCAAAATGCTGGAGCTAAAAAGTAAATATTTCTGCATACAAAGTTACTACATATTGGTCGATTTTTGTTAAACTATTCTATACAAATTTGATATATTTCGGTATTTATAGTATACACTAGGGTGACCCAATTGGATGGAATAAAATTTGGCATTGTGAAAGTGCGATGAATTTTAGTTGATACTGTTTATTATTTCATGTAAAAAAACTTACAACGGAAAGATTTTGAATAAATAATATATTTTAGATAAAATAAACATAACCTCAATTAAAAAAAAAATATCAGGAATGTAGAAAAATATATATTAAATGAAATATGCTAAAGACTCTTTTAAAAAAAGTTCAATTTTATGTAAATTTTGATTCATTTTGAAGAAACTTTTACTCAATCGGAAAAACATATGGCAATTTGAAGAAAAAGTTACATCAAAATGAGAAAACTGTCTCTTAGCTTCTTTTGTTTTTTTTTCATGTAAGAAAAAATATGAAATTTTTCTTGTAAAACTGCAGATAGATTATTGTCCATCACAATTCAAAAAACGTCGAAGGAGGCTACGAATAACGGGCCTGTTTGTGTCCAGCTTCTGGCTTTCTAAAAACTAACTTTTTTCTACGAATAACCGACAATGGATTTTCATTATCATTACTCGCCGGCCGCACAATTGGAGTTCAACACTTTTCACTTTAAGTAACACTAATTACTTATTTCAAATTCAACAGCAAAGCTGAAAATTTCAACGCAATCACTCTCTGGCAATTTGAGAAACAAGGTCGCTGTTAAAGAAATATCACAACTTTCTCTATGAGCTTCTCTTAGGCATAAGTGTGAGTGTTGTAAATTCAAAATTTTTTAAGACAAAACAGCTGAGTTCGATCCGCGGACGAAGTCTGATGACGAGATGTGCTGATCTCCGAAATAGCTATAACTACTAACATTGGGGATTTTTCTCAAATTTTTCCTTGAGTGCATAAAATTTATTGTTGATACAAGACAGGCATAAATTATCAAAAATTCATTTGCGTAAATAGGCCAACCCTAATGTAATATATATATAAACAGCTATGTACGTATTATAGGAATTTAAAAAAAGACTTGAATTCAGAAACATGCAATTTCCTATCCTTTGATTGTTCGCAAAACACAAACAATTACATTGTGGTATTTACAACAATAACAGCAATACAAAATCTACTGCCCAAAACGAACGGCATGCCACTTAATGCTTGAGGAGATACTCTGTCAGCGTTTGATATGCAAATTAAGAGATCGAATGAAAAAAAAACAACAATCAACGAACCGACTGGCAAAGGGCACTCACTACTACATTTTTGTGGTGGTGGTCATTGGTGGACTAACAAACGCATGGCATGTGCACGAAATGCACGAAATGCACATGGAACGTTTTAAAAAACAATTGAAATAATATTAAATGAAATAAATGTTTATTAAAACTTATATCACCGAAAAGTATAAATGAAATAATTTTTTAGGCGTAAATAAAATATTTGATTAATCTTATATCTCCTTTTTTTTAATTTACGATCATGAAAGAAAACGTCTAGAGGCAGTAAAAATCAAGGAACAGTTGAATGAAATTCTACGACCAGTTTGGTTATGGGCGAACACATTTCTCGATTATTATCGATAAAACTTAGCGATTTTCTTACTTTTCTTCGATATTTTATTTTTCGATTATCAGGTTTGATCGTCATTTCGTGACTTTTATTTCTTCGATCAAAAATAATCATTATTCTTAGATTTAAATCTTTCCGATCATATTTGATCATTATTTTATGTTTTTTTTTGTTTTTCGACAATAACAAAAACAATAATAATAGTTTAGTGCTTTTACCATAGCTTGATCTTTGGCCGAACCTCTTTCATAGGTTGTGGTGTGGGTCCTGTTGTTGTAACACAAATTGAGGGACCTTAGTTTTACGCTAACTCCGACCGGCAAAAGATTTTTATGAAAAGTTTTCATGGCAGACACTTTTGGATAATTTTCGATGTTACTTGCCCCGGCCAGGATTCGAACCCGCAACCCACCGAATGGAGCGCGCACACACGACATACTCAGCTACGGCCGCCACCGATTATAGTAGACGTCAAAAAATTTTACGGCGATAACAATAATGTATTTTATGATCGAAAAAATATCACAAAATAACGTTCAAATACAATCGAAAAATAAAAAATCGAAGAAAAACGATTATTTTTTTATCGAAAAAATTAAAATAAATATTTGTTCAGTTTTTGATGAAGGTAAATTTATAACCTAACGTATTCGAATTTCGTGAGGCGAGATTCTAGTTACCAGGGTTAATCGTGCAGCAATTCAGAAAATGGTTCGTTGGTCTATGATTAAACTTGCTTTCGTGACGGACCGACCTATCCTTTCTAATGTTATTTCTCCTTTAATGCTTAATTATCTGTGGTAAACCTAATTTTAGTTAGCTTTCATCATTTTTTTTTTTTCATTTCTACATCGCTCTGCTATTTCGAACCAAACGAAGAAGGCGAAACGACGTTCTTTGGTTTGCATTAGTGTGGTTCAAAAAAGTACATAATTTTAATTCTCTCACCCCAAGGTTTGTTATAAATTGCAAAATAAATCAAATAAACCTACTAAGCGCGCCAAAAATTTTCAAAAAGTGGCCCATCAAAAATATTTAATATTCAAAAAGAGTTAAGTAAACAATTGGAGTTTTTTCTTTGACGTCAACCGAAACGAAACAGAGTTTGCCGATTGAAAAGTATTGATTTTCAAAATATCACTTATGTATACTATATCATCTCTTTGAAATTTTGAGCGCTTTGAGCGACCTCCAAATATTTTTTTTTTACAAAAAAAAAATACGGAATTGTTTTTGCCCGATATAGACCAATCGTTGGGGGTGAGAGTATGAAAATGCCGACTTTACCTTTTCCCATTGCCATAATAGCCGTAGGTTTGTATTGATAAATTTGAAAATATTTTTTCAATTAAGTATAATTGTAAAGTTTTAAACTATTATTTTATTTTATTTAAATTATTTACTTGCTTACAAAAACATAATTCATTCTCTAAAAAAAAGGTCATAAACTATAGCTTCAAGCTTTGTTAAAAAAATTTTAAGAACTCAAAATAGTGTTTACCAAAATTTTGAAGTTCTCAATTAAAATTTCTAGAAATTTTGGTATAACAAAGTGCAGTTGCATCGCCCATCGATATTTGTTAATAATTTTGTTGCTGAGCTGAATAAAATTAAACAAAAAAAAACCAAATAATATTTCAAAACTTATTCATACGAAAGGCTATAATTTTTTCGACCAGGCATGTCTATAGCAAGCATAACTATAGTGCACTTCCTAACGGTAACTAAAAGTGATAGCAATTTTCAGCAATAAAGTAGTGGTAATACTTAATAAAACTTGTGTTAATAATTGTAATGTGCAGTTAGTTCTATTTGAACGCCAGTGTATCACATTTTGTTCTAAAGTATACAAATTTCGTGGCATGGCGATATTTATTTAAAAAAAAAAAAACTAAAAACAAAAAATAAACAACAACTTATATGGGATATGCGCTATCGTTTGGTAGGATCTTTTTAATTTACAAATTCTTTATACATACATACATATGCAGGTATGTACCTACATATATACAAATAACGGTATCTGCTATACATTTAGTTAACCGTCTGTGTGTTTTTTTTTGTTGTATGTTTGTTTTTGTTCATTTGTGAGCATCATTCATTGAAACATATCTACATTTATTATTTAATATCAGCTTAATTACTAATTATTTAGTTAATTATTAAAGTACATACATTCCGTTTAAGTTGTCCTGTAATCCTTTTATCATATATTTACACATACATATAACTACTTAATACATACATATGTAATTGTGGCCTCGAGATAATGTTTACTTACTTACAATATACCATAAATGTATGTACAAATTTAAATTCACACACACACACACACACACGTGTGCATTTGTCCATGTGTGTATGTGTGCATTTACTATACACACATACAAACACGAGTGTAAGCAATAATTATTTAGTATTACATAATATTTATCACTTTTGATTTATGTACGACAATCCATTGAGTGGATGATTTTTTTTTTGTTTTTTTTTTTGTTATTTGCTTCCAATTTTGGGGGTTTCCACTTTGTTAATTCCTAATCGCTCTTTAATGTTTATTGACAAATAAACCATATGCACATACATACATATTTATTGGTGTGTACACAATTATCATTTATTTGTATTTATTTTTGTGGTTAAATTTACTAAGATTAAACTTTGGTATTAGCTATAATTGTTTGCCGCAATAATGATAGCCATGAAGTTGAATTATTTGAGATATACAAGGACAAAATTTTATAAAATCAATTTGCATTATTAATATCTAAATGATGCTTATTAGGTAAAGAATTTGCATAAACAGAGGTAGCAAAAAATTATGAAATGAATTAATGGTAATTTAAAAAAATGTCTGCCATTTGTTTTGTACCTACATTTTTTCAATTCACTGCATGAATTTAACCGGTGGTGCGATTTCATTGTTTGCACTGTGCAACAACAAAAGCCAGATGTGACTTTGTTAATTTTTTTTCATTCAAATACTCGATGGGTGGCTCGAATTTTTTTTATAGCCTACCAAAGTTGTCATGCCTTGGACTTAGTTGTTCTCAAAAAAGTGGAAAAAATGGCAAAAATAAATGTCTGCCCAAAATGAAAGGTTAAGACATATAAATAATAAATATAAATAATATTTTTGTTGAACATTTTAACCCATTAACTCTCACCTGTAGATATCGCTTCGACCATTCACTTCAATAAACCCCTTAAACAACAAATTTTAAAAGTCGTTCAAGTATTAAGATAATCAGAAAATGTTTCATTGAAAAATTACTCAGACAAAATCTTTATACAAAGAACGTAAAAAGTCACAGTAAGAAAAGACATATTTGCCTATTGAAATATCCGGCATGTATTTATACTCTTCTTCATTAGCATTAACATTGCAAGTGAACAGAGCTGTTATCTACTTAAGTTGTATGTATATGAAATAATTTTTTATTTTATATAAAATTCGTCTGTAATCGCTACACATCTTTCAGAAAGTTTCAAATCGTCTTGGAACCATATTGAGTATTTCTCTCCATCCAGTCTATACAAAATAATCTAGATAATTCGAGATTCAAAGTTATAACAGCGAGTCAAAAACACTTGCATATTCCTATTATATTGCACCAACTGAGCTATCATTATTGAAGCAAATCATTTAGAAAAACAATGTGAAAAAATGAAGAAATATTGCCAAAATACTAATTTAATTTCTCTTTAATGCTTAATTTTAGTTTATTTAGGCCATTTTATTATTTTACTTCACTCTATTTTGTTTTACTATAATTCTTTTTATTTTACTTTATTTCATTTTTTAAAATTTATTTTATTTTAATTTCGCTTTAATTTATTTGCTTTTGTTCCAATTTTTTTTAATAAAATTTTTAAATAAAATTTTAATTAATGTTTTTTGATTTTGTTTTGCTTAAGTAAGCTTTCAGTTATTTTATATTATTTTAATTTATTGTATTTTACTTTATTTTATGTTTTATTAACTTTTCTTTACCTTATATTACTTTATATTGATTGATTTATTTTGATATAATTATATTTTGGCATTTTTTTAAATATATATTTAATTTTTCTTTTTTGCTTTATTTAATTTTATTTTATTTTTATATTGATTTTAATTTCGCTTTACTGTGTTTTATTTCATTTAATTTATGTTTTTTTTTCTTTTAATTTTTTCCCCTTTATTTTAATTATTAATATTCAGTTTAGTTTGCTTTCCTGTGATTTTTTCCATTATTTTTTAACTAAACTTTGATTTAATTTTATATCGTTTTGTTTTGGTTTAGTACGCTTTCCATTTTTTATATTATTTTAATTTAATATATTTTATATATATTATATTTATATTATATTATATTATATTATACCTTTAACTTTATTTTCCTTTACTAAGATTTTTTTCGTTTTATTGTATGTTATTTTATTTCTCTTTTAATATAATACTTTCTTCTGTGATATTTCAATTTACATTATTTTATTTTTATATATTTATAATTTTTTAAGATATTATATTTGTTTTATATTATTTTATTTTCGTTTTCTCTACTTCGTTTTGTTTTTATAATGGCTTATATCAACTTGTTGTATTCTATTATGTTTTATTTTACTTTATTTTATTTTATTATAATTTAATTTTTTTAAGTTTTTTTTTTGTTCTGCTTTAATTTTCTTGATATTTTTTCTATTATGTTGTTTAATTTAATTTTATTCTAATTATAATTCTTTCATTTGTTTATGTTTATGTTACTTGTTAGGTGTAATTTAATGAAGTTTGTTTCGTTTAATTTTTATTTGTTTTACTTTTGTTTAATCGGTTTTACTTCATTTTTTTTACTTTACTGTATTTTATTTTGTTTATTTTCTTTTATTTGTACTGATTTGTATTTTATTTTTGAATGTTTATTTCAATCCGTTTTATTTTGTTTTATGTTCTTTATTTTAGTTTAGGGTTTCCCCAATAGTTCTGTTTCCCATTATTTATTATATTTTTTCTGTTATATATATTTTTATTTATTATTATTTTGAATCTTTGAATTTTTTTACTTTATTTTATTGGTTTTTTTTATTTATTATACGTTTATATTATAGTATTCTAATGGATTTTTGTTTACAATAAGTTCTTTTTATTTTATTTTATATATTATTTAATTTTTTATATATATTATTATATTATATATATATGTATATTATATATATATATATATATGTATATATTTAATTCATTTAATTTTATTCAAGTGTTATATTATTGTTTCATTTGTTTTATTTCATTTTATTTTTGCTTTAATTTATTTTATTGAGTAATACTTTAAGATTTGTTTAACTTAATTTCATTGATTTTTTTTTTTAATTTTATATAATTTTATTTGAGTTTAGTCAATTTATTTTATAATGTTATTTATTATAATTCAATCAATTCTTTTTCTTCTCATATTTTTTGTTATACTTTCTGTTATTTTACTTTAGTTCGTTTTATGTTATTTTGTTTTCATTAATTTAATTTTTATTTTATTAGTTTTTCTTTCGTTTTTCGTATTTTTTATTTTTCGGGTTTTCAAATTCTTTTTTTTTTTTGTATTTTTTTGATTTATTTTATTTGATTTTTGTTTAGTCTTCGCCTCTGCGATTCTCTCACTTTTGCGCGCTGTATTCTAAAACCTTTGCGACAATTACCCGTGCACCGTAACATTATTTACTGTTTTGCGAAAATTATTCTATTAATTTATCTATTAAATTATCACCAATCATTTACAGTTAGTTAACCCTAAATATATTTATTTTTGCATTATTTTTAATTTATTTACATACATACAAATATTGAAATACAAATATGTACATATACATATATATAGTATATGTACGCTGGTTTTTTTTTTGCTTGTTTTTTTTTCAATTTTAACTCCGTTACATATGTAGATAAAGACTGACTGAAAAAATATCATTGTTTTTGTTTTTTTTTGTTATTTTTTATACACATACTTACACGCTTAATGTAATAGTACTAAATATTTGCAATTTGCATTTTGTGCTCACCGTTATTATTATTATTATGTGTAACGTTTCGTCTTCATTTTTTTTTTTTAAGTTCATTCGTAAACATATTAATATTTCGTAGATAATTTTGTTTAATTCGTAATTTAACGTTTTATTTATTTAATAAGTTTGTGTGCGCTGCGAAAGAAATACATCGAATTTATGAAATTCGTTTGGTTTAATACTTTTATTCCAACAAAGTTAATTACTTATTTATTTCTAGTTTGGTTGTGCCGAATTTCTCTCTCTCTCTTTTTCTCTTGTTTTGCTCTAGATTCTCATTTCGTTCGCTTAGAAGGGTAATCACGTCCGTGGTCCTTGATAACGGCAGTATGATCTTCCCATTATATCCTCGGGTGGTATGGTTTGATCGACAGGTGGAACTTTTTTCTGCTCCATGCGATCGCGTACCTTCAGGGAAATAGAAGATAAAAACCGAAACAAAATCATGATTATGGCAGACGTTCTATTCGACTGTTTTGATAAGAAATCGATTAATTTGTGTTGTTGTTTTTTTTTTCGATTTTAAAAATGTTAATGAGTTAATTTGACCGTTTAGTTAAAATGTTTTACTTTAGAATTATTTAAATTGATTTGTGGTAGATATTTGTAAATGAGTTGTTAACAATTATGCACCTAATAAAATTCGAAATATATTTTTATATTCATATAAACCAACTTTTACACAATTTTTTCTGTTTAAATAAATATTTATACTATTTGTATTTATTGTGTTAGAAATTTGTTTATTTATTACATTACTTTCTACCATTTGAAACTGTATATACAAATTTATCACTAACCATAATTCTTAAAAATTAAAATTTTATGTACGAGGTTAAGTTAGATTCCAATCGTAACTCGAAGATGTTCCGAAGTATAAAATACGGATGCTGTTACCGATCTTTAACTGATATATCTCCAAACCAATCATTCATAAATTTATTTACGACAATATTAGCGCCTAATGAACGATATAAATGCCTGAATACGGATCGAGCGACTCCAAACAATGAGCGTATATTCCTTCGGCGAACAACCCGTAGTAATGAGATGGATGAGCTTCATGACGTCTCGGCAGGCAGTGATTGAAAAAACGGCTTGCAAAGCATCCGCCTTGTCAGTGGTGAACTTTTAGCAGTCATGCGAACTCCTTTGGCTACTCGATACGATAGGTATTCAGTTTACTTTAAACTCATTCTACAATAGTTGATTTCATTACAATCCAGAAAAAGCGAAAAGAATCTTGAATCTCGCGTTTCATCATTAGCTACATATGTATATGGAGAATTCTAAGAAGTACTACGAAACTTTCATTAAGGAATGCAGAGTTTCTCCCAAAAGCTGCCTTTTTAAGTTACTGCAGATAAGTTTTAATAGAATTACGACTCATAATTCGCTTTCTAATTATAAAACTTCCTAACCAAACATAATATATAATCCAAAGATTTCGACCTTAGCAGAGGTGATTGGTAATTTCGGATTTAATTTATTATTTGAAAATTGCTAGCTTATCATAATCTGTAGCCAAAAACACACTCTTCGCAAATGCAGGAAACAAATTGAGCCGGACTTTTTTTTAGAAACTAAAACATGATGTCATAATAAAATATAAATTTATAATAAAAGAGTAAAAGAGTAAAAGAAAAAACATTAAATAAATGAAATCCATTCAGTGAAACTCTAAATTTTTTTGATGGCCTTAACAAGTTCTAGAGAGCGCTCAATAAAAGTATATAGTTTTTTCTAGTCACACCGAGCTATTAGTATCTAATATAAAAACAATATAAGTTTATATTTCAAAACAGTGATCGTATGCCATTGAGCTAGAGCAGGAGAATGATCGATGGAAAGATCTATGTTTTTGGCAGTGTTTTCGGAATCATCGATGATGACGACCATCAATTTTTCTCCAGTTCTACGCTGATCGATTCTGATTCAATTTAGCAGTATTAAAAACATTATTTACATAATATTTGCCAATCCGACGATGTTTGTTGGTAGACATGAAGCGATTTCGACGTAATTTGGAAAACAAATTTTGGCTAAATGGCAGCCCTGCACGTTGCTTACATTAACCTTACCTAGGTTTATATTGTTCTTGATTATTCTCAGCTCATTCTCCGTATGTAAATTAGTTTCAAGATAGTATTACAGTTTTAAAATTTTGGGAGGGATTTTAACCATAAAACTACCCCTTGGATGTGGCAATGATATCTTATCTATATACATACGCCTTCTATATACTTATACATATATAAAAATGTTGCAGTTTTTTTTTGTAACAACTCGGACGTACATTTTTTAGACCTATATTGTAATCCGCTAGGTGGCGTATTTTTAATTCGACTTTGATAAAATTAGAAAGGTATACTTCTGGGGCGATAAGACATACTCATATGAAAAATGGATATGCTAGGTGGCGCTGGAGTGGAGTTAATTTTTGGATGAAATTTGAAACGTATATACTCCGAAAAAACTATTTCCTTGAAACAAGAAATTAATTTACTTATTTTAGAGTTGGTTTTTTTTCCTTAATAATACTAAAAATTACCTCACTATGAGAACTTTCACCTTAATTCAGGTTCATGCTGAAAACATTGAGGAAGTAAATTAACTTAATATTAGTAAAAATTTTCTTAAATAATTTTGAATTTTGCCAGCGCTTTTAAAAGAAGCCTTGCGGCGTCCGAATAATATAAACCGGCAAAAAATAAATAATATAAAAATTGAATTGTTTCATGCCTTTTTAGAAAAAACAAAACCTTTTATAGGATTTCTTCAAACTGAGACAATTTTTAAATTTCCTCAACATTAATGAGAAAAACTTTCCTGACAAGCGAATTTTTCCTAAAAATAATAAAAAAGTACTGTAAATTTTAATTTTTAGCCGCTTGAAGGAAATTTTTCCTTTGAATTTGTTTTTTTTTCTAGCGCCAAGGAATGTTTTTTCCGAGTGTACTAACGAAGCGACGAGAAACGCTTTAACGTAAAATGGGCCCGATAGATGGCGCTAAAGTCGAATTATTTAGAAAATGCGTATATATGGTGCGATTAGAACTAGTATGACTCTATACATACATAGGTGCAGCTGATGTCGAGAAACATAGATCTCAGCGTCGCATTTATTAGCCGATTTATTTCGGCAGAGGGTGCATTTCTAGATTTTTTTGCGCCGCCTTGACTGGATTTTTGTCGGTGTTTAAATTGTTAATTTCTAGCGTCTTAAGTTTATTATTCAAAGCAAGGTGAATACGATCGATTTTTTTAGCAAAACTAAGATGGTGTGCCTTTTTTAAGTATTTAATTTTTTTTTTGGGTATGTAGCCAAATGAATATCAGCCGGCGTTTGTTCCACGAGTAATTGCAGAAAAAAATCTGCAAGCAGAGGGATAATAACACAATTTGCCACTCGAGATGGGGGATTTTGTATAGAGAAATATTTATACATTATATTATATTTAACTCGGCACCAATGACACTGGGTCATTTTAACATGACGTGATTTTTCAAAGCCCTGAGATATGACTGTTTTATTCTTTCAAATGTTATATAAACATTTGGGCTAAGCTGGAGACTCTTCCCCTTCTACTCAAGGACTCAGCACGCTGCCCGCATTACGAAAAAAAAAACGATTTAATTTTTGATGCAATTCTTTTATGAGTAAAATTTCAACAAATTCTCATCACTTCTGTTATTTTTCTCCATTGTTTGTATCGAGTTGCTGCACTGTGCAAAGTCGCATGGGCAGTGAAATGCACGTAGATAAATTGTTGTCTATGTGCATTTATATTATTTCATCACATTATATAAAATACAGAAATTAAATAATCGTTCAATAAAATCGGACAGTTCATTTAAACTTTTTTTAAATTTAACTAAAAGTTACTCAGGTTTCAGGAACTCGGTGTTATCGTCTGCGTAGGTTTTAAGTAAATATCTTTGCTGCTGGGCTAATCGCCGAAGGAATATAAGTTGCCATTTGTGTTTCTCTGGAACTGCCAAGAATTTCAATTAACCGGGTTTTTGTAATTAAACCCAGCTTGCGGTGAAGAAAAAAAAATAATAAACAAATAAAGGAACGTACAAAAAGCAAAAAGTTTTTATACCACCCATACCAAAGATTACCACCGATAAACCATTCGACTTTAATAGGGCATTACTTTAAAAGCATTCCTGTTTATTCACACGGTATTAACTTTAAAAATCCATGCTAATAAAGTAATTTTTAGTTAATTTAATTATAACGTAGATTTTTGTAGCTAAACATCAGCAATATCGGTTAGAAATATGTGTTATCCCCTTTTACATTGTTCGCACATTTACAAAAGCTTTTCTCTAATAGTTATGCAAAACAGTTAATAAAAAAGTATAGAAATTTGGACAATGCACAACGTGCAATTACACGCATGGGTAAGTTACGCACATTCGTAAATAAGCACTGTTTTTTTCTACAATATGCATATGTTATACAATTTTCAAAAATTTATTTATTTATTTATTATTTATTATTTTAACTAACTTAAAATTTAAATTCTAAGCTAGATGTTTTGAGCTTAGGCTGCGAAGGCCTTAAGCTTATTTTAGATTTTGGTTGCTTAGTTTAGCTAAATTTGGTGGTATAAATTTGTGTCTTTTAGAAATATTATGATTTTCTCTACATTGTTTGGATTTGGTGAGGATATGCAAGCTATGGGGTCGGCGTTTCGGAAGTGTTGTGTTCTGGAGGATTGGAATCTGGGACAAGTGGAAATCAAATGTTTTACATTGATGGGGACGAGTAGGATACAGAAGGGACAGGTAGGGTGTGCAGTGTTGTTCATTAAATATTCGTGCGTAATTTTTGTATGCCCAAGTCGTAGGCGTTCGTACTTTGTGATGTCCCGTCTGGAGAGGTTTGGACTTTTAAGGTATTGTATGTCTTTACCAGCATTTGCGCTTGTATTATTCTGTCTATACCATTCAGAGGTGGTTTCCCATAAGTTTACTCTTTTAGTGTTGTAAATATATTTGATATATGCAGATTGATATATCGCTAAGGTTGAAGTTGCTGGTGGTTATTAATGGGGCATTATTTGCCTCTTTTGCTGCTTTATCTGCAAACTCGTTCCCAGCAATGGCGACATGTCCAGGAATCCAAAGAAGTTTGATTGCTGGGTAGTGATGGAGTACTGCTTGTCAATGTTTGATATCGCATCCAGAACAGATAATGAGTCTAAGCATATAATAAATTTTGAATCTACTTGTTTTGATGGCATATTTAATTGCTTCGTGTATAGCTATGATTTCTGCAGAGAATATAGAGCTAAACGGAGGTAGATTCGATATTCTTATGACTTGCGTCAAAGTGGTTACGCTGAAAGCGATTTTGTTGCCTGATATGGAACCATCGGTAAACATGAAAATATAATTTGGGTGGTGTTCTGTGAATTGTAGGATAAGGGATTGGAAGATTTTCGGGTTTGTGTCAGTTTTTGTGAACCTTCGTAAAGTGGTATTGATCGCCGAATGTTTGAGCTTCCACTGAGGATAAGTGTTGTCAGTGGAGTTTAACGGCATGCATGGGATGTCTAGTTGTTAGCATTTATGACGATTCTAAGTATCGCTGCGAGGGGTTTTTTTATAGTTTTTAGAGTCTTCTTTGTATTGTTCATTTTTAAAAATTGTTTCTAAGGGGCTCTTGTGACATCTTAAGAGTGTCTTCAATAGTTGTGTCGTTGTGAAGTCTCTTTGGTCTTCGATGGTACGAAGGTTGGCTTCGTAGAGGAGGTTACTAATTGGTGTTGACCTAAAAGCTCCAAGAGCCGTCCTAACTGCTGCATTGAATGGGATTTTGATTTAGCTCAGGTTAGCATTGGACGCGTGACCGTAAAGATAAATACCGTAGCTAATCTTTGAGACAATAAGAGCCTTGATAATCATGATTAAGCTATGAGTGTTGCAATTCAGTTTTCTGCTGGATAGGCATTTGATTAAATTTAGGCTTTTTATAAGGGAAAGGCTTAAATATTCTATATGAGTATTCCAATTATACCGTTTTATTCTATAATATGCACAAAACTGTTATACAATTTTCAAAAATTGTAATCAGTGGTTTTCGGAAATGCAGTTTTGTAGCGCAAAAAATTTCAATATAATAAATGGCAGGTGGCAAGTGGCTAAATATTTCCGTTTATATTTGATAATCTTATTTGCTGGATATCAAGGTGAATTGATATAAGGTGGTGTTATAGGTACAACTACGAAATTCTCAAATATTTTGGTTTTGCTTTTGCGTAAGAGTTGT
Source organism: Anomoia purmunda (assembly GCA_951828415.1). Lineage (NCBI taxonomy): Eukaryota > Metazoa > Arthropoda > Insecta > Diptera > Tephritidae > Anomoia > Anomoia purmunda. Next base: position 26,999,254 of record OX639993.1, read on the forward strand.
CAAAATTTACATACATACTTTTTGCTTCTGCCTTTATGGCTTTTGAAAGCTCATATGCAAAAGAAAAACAAAATATATTTAAAGTGAATATAAAAATCAAATCGGCCGCTGAAGTAATACCACCGGATATGAATTCGACTTGATATATAGAAATATCTTCTTCTTCTATACTACAATAAAACAGCACAAAATCGAGTCCATACATTGAAAATTTCTTAAAATAACCTAAGTTTATTCAGGAAATGGCAGGGAATGCAATAGAACGCATTTGGACCATTTTTTTTAAAGATATTTTGTTAGTTTTTTTTCCTCTTTGTCTGTTTAAACTAATGCCCAAAACTTCATGGGGTATTCATAGGCGGCTAGACAGTAATCTCGGGCATATTTTATTGAAATATAAAATGGGGAAAACATTTTTCATAAAAATGGTTTAGAAGCATTTTCTTTCAAATATAATTTTATTTTTTTCATGGCATTAACGTATGCCGGCGCTCATTTTTTTGTAAAGCGGAGAGGCGTATGCTTGGTTTAGTTGGTACAATAATAAAAAAAGGAGGCCACGACAAGAAGACAGTTTGGATGGTGCGATAAGTGGGATATGAAACGCATTCATCCATTCCATTTTCTTTGCCACATTTGTCGGTACACACAAAACTCGTATACCTACTCAACAACGCTAACTCGGAAAAATATAAGCGGATTGAGTCAACTCGGTAAAATGGTATTCGAGCTGAGGTGTAGTGTTGCGAAGTGAAGAAACTGCGCTATTGTGAATGAGCTGGAAGAAAATACATGGGAATTTTCAGTTTAAGAGCTAATTAGTTTTTATTTACATAATATTTTTAAATATATAACCAGATCAAACAAAAATAGCACTAAAGAAATCGCAACTAGGTTACAAGAAACGGGCCCATTGTGTATCATTTCATTATGTTGGTAGCACTGCTAACACACTATATGCTATGTGTAGCATAATCGGCCTTAAGTTTTCAAACATTGTGTGAAGATTTCAAACATATCAAAAGTTATGCGTAATCAGCGCTTTAATGTATGACAAAACTGTTGTTAAATAAACGTATCGAAAGAAAATATGCCATATATTGATTTTCCTTTGCTTTATACACTTTGGTTTGAGGTTTCATAAACTATGATTTATAAAGTTTAGTTTATAGAATGAACTTCGTTTTTATAAAAAATTAATCATAAAAAAATGTGGGTATTTGACAAAAAATTACGGTGTGCATACTAATGTTAGGCACTGTATGTCGGGACAGCTATTTTTGTTTCATAAATATCTGTGATATTTACTTATCGCTCGGCCTGTCGAAAACTTTCGAAATCTTGTCATGTAAAAGTTTTGCCTCTTGTTTTTTTTTTTATCTAAATTTCATAATTATTACCATAACGAACATAACCCACCCACATAAATAAAATGTAAACACAAATTTTTTTTTTTTTTTTGTGTTCAATAAACACTTTTATATTGAATGCGTATATATATATATTTTGTTAAGGGTATACATATTGTTTAGATTATGTTTACATAAAACTACGATTGTATGCGTACAATAAGCTGCACAATGTTGCTTAGTTCAAACTAATAAATATTTATCTTGGTTTACAGGCAATTAATCAACATTTACATTTACAATACATTTATGTAGTATGTATGTATGTATGTAGAGCAGTTGATGCCTAAAAACAAATAAATTTTGTTCATATTTTATTTATAAATATTGTATGTAAATGTGTGTATTATACTCGTATTACCTACGAACTACTTTTGCTGCTATGGCCACGGCCGGCCTGCCACAAAGAACAATCACTAAAATCTACGAAATTTTTTATATAATGATTTTTTATAAAGCTAATCGTAATAAATATGTATATATTTTTTTTTCAACGAAATGAAAGCGGAGATATATGTATGTATGTAATTTTGCCTGGAAGCTAAGTTAAAGTGGAAAATGGTGTTTTAACTTTTAGTTAATGATAGACATACATCATTTTAATAATTTGATTTTTCATTTTCATTTCGTGTCAAAATTAGTTTGATAATAATAATTTCATAATGCCTCGCTGCTGTTATACCTCATCCATTTTCTGTGGGTCTCCTGCATACCATGTACTCGTATATGAATAAAAAAAACAGCGCGAGGAAGATATGTATGAAGTGCTCGAAAATGTCCTATAACTCGGCGCATACAAGGGAACTAATAAAAGTTCGCTTAGTTGACCAGAAAAAAAAATAAAGCTAACAATATTTTGTACCTCTTCTTAATCTATGCCTTTTTTTTAATTATCTACATAATCGTCAATAATTTCAATGCATTTTTTAAGCCTATATCTCCACTTCTCAAAACAATCTTGAAATGCACAAATTTCTTTTAATTTTTGGATTTAACCGGAAGGCAAAAGCGGCCAGAACCGGGAATATAAGGATGGTCGTATTTTTCGATGTCAGAGATCGCAGTAAAGTTACTCCTTACATTGGGGATCTAGCTCGTTGTCATGATGTAAATAGTGGAACCGTAAATCCTTTTTCTTCTGGTTTTCCAACAAATTGTTTAAAACACTTTATTGCTTTTAAAATTATTCGGTATATAATTTTACAATTATCGTTTAGCCCTTTTTTAGCTACAATTTTTGATCGTGTGAAGTAAACTGGCATCATTACTTTTGTTGCTAATTTTTGTTGCTTAGCTCTAACAGGCGTACTTGCTTCTGTTTGGCTTCACACCAAAGGCAGCAATTTGGTTTCCGAAACGTAATTAAAGTGTCAAGATCCGTCACCACTAATGACTTTACTAAATTTGCTTACCGCCCCATTTCGTATTTATTTTGGTAAAATAGCGCATAATTTGTGGAACCAATGGGACAGTTTTCTTTTTGTGCACCAGATGATTGATTTTTTAATATTCGCGACACAGTCATGGCAATCAAGCTCAATTCATCAACAATCAATTCTAATATCAATCGTCGATCTTTGCCAACTTTGGCCTTCACCGGAGGCACAGTGACGTCATCAATGCATAGAACCTCTCGAGGCTCGTCCTCTACAGATGCATGTCCCCTCTGGACTTTACGAATCCACTTAAAAATAGCATTCAGTCGTTCCATATGCAATTTGGCATATTCATTGAATATTAGTAGTGGCTTTAGTTTACGGCGAAACTCGAAGACATGAGGGTGAGCATTGTGCAGATGATTTTAATTTTGTAGTTTTTTTTTTGTTTTTGTTCTCACAATGGTTTTGTTCGAAGGTCTCAATTTTGACAATTAATGCAAGTTATTTTTCTAATTTGATTGCGTTCAACAAACCAAATTTTCGATTAATGTTATACGAGTATTGATAGCGTGATCCTTTTCTTTGATATTTTCTCTGATGAAAATTGAAACATTTTCCCTGATTGTATGGCAACATTTTTGTAATTTCCCCATAAAATAAGTTGACAAAATGACAAAAAATATTTTTTTGCAGTTTGATTCATTCTTCAATTTTAATTTTTACTAATGGATTTTGGCCTATGAATTTTAACTTTCTAGAAACAGGTTTATGCCTACTATTTTCTGAAAAAATGTGTTTCTGAATTTAAGTTTCTTGAATTCATAGGGGAAACTGCGGTAAATGTAGCTTATCTCAAACCGCTAAAAATTTTAGCTGTTTAAATTTAATGAAGCTACATTTCGAAAATATATGTATTGTATTATTTTTTTGAGGTTTTAGAAGCGTTCCCGAAATAACTTTTTCTAGTTCACAACTCATTAATTTTGACGATAGATCAAAAAAATTGGCAATTTCATACTCTCCCTGAAGCTTAAACAAAATTGACAACGACTTAATCCAATTCATAACAGCGAAAAATCAATTTAATAATAAAATGTAATTTTTCATTTCTACCGCAACTCCGTTCCACACCTCCATGCCGTTGACATACTTAGTACATATGAAAGTATGGGTTTTATGTATAAATATTATGGCATCCTCGAGCACTTCACTACTTATCTTTACATTTTCTTTTGTTTCCTCGAAAAGATCATAGCATAGCTCTCACGCAAATGAAATCAACTTTAATTGCAGCACTCTAAGGCTCCAAAAAGCTTTACTCAAAGTTCGTTAATTTGTTCCACTGTCATTTTAATATTTCTAACATTTACTTTTCACCCTCTGCATATGTTGTTTAAGTATTTTGAGGAAAAAAAAGTACTTCATTTATATGGCTCACGGTAGTGTGTGTGTGCGTGTGTGTGTGTGCAAAATAGGGTCAGTCTTGGCTTCCCTAAAACCTTACAACAAACCTGAACCTAGTAAACACTGGCAGCCGCATCGGAGTAGGTTGTATGTGCGATGTATGTATGTATATCGCTCGTCAATGCCATTTTCCTTGTTCTTCTATTTCACACACACAAACCCACACACACATACATCCGTATGCTTGCATTTCTTCCTTCAACAAATTGCAATTGATGAGCAAAAACTTGGCAGCAAAGATGTAAAAGTAGCAAAAAAAAAAAAACAAAAAACAAATGCAAACAAGCAGAAATATAAAACATAAACAAAACATTTTATCTCAGCTTTCATTTCGTTTCGTTTCACTTTATATACATATTTCTTTCCCCCCACATTCTTACTCTACATTTCTTCCTGTTTGCTGACTTAATAAAACAAAAACAAAATCATTGCAAGGTAAAAGTGCCATTTACGTTGAAAGTAAGAAATATGCTCAACAGGGCAAAATCTTCCATTTGCAGGCGATTCGAATGACTTTTTGCTTGTTCGCTTACTACTCGCTTCTTTTTCAACCAATTATTCTACTTCACTTTACTGTTCAGCGTTTTTACTTTCCATTTTTTTTTTATATTTTATATCCTTCCTGTTTGGTTTTTTATGAACTCTTTAACTTAGTTTTCAATAACTTTTACCCGTACACTACTCATACTACATTTTTGCTGATGTTTTTTCTTTCTTTTTTTTTTTTGCTTTTGGATTGTATTTCACAATTAACGAAGTACACACAATTACACACATACATGCATACATACCCAGCAAACATTTTCGGACGGCTCAGAATTATGACTCCGAAATGAGTATAAAATATGACGGAAATATGAGGCTCAGAATTATGAGTCATCATCTCTTGCAATTACGTATTGTATTTTGGAAATGCCGGAATAAGAAAACCCAAAGACAGGAATCTAATTAGGTTTTTAAGTATTTAAAAAAAAAAAAAAGGAAAATTTTTATATAATTTTTTAATTTTTGTTTTTTTTACCAAAAATGGAATAAAAACTGAATTTTACTTTCTTTATTTAGTATTACATTATTTTTGTTGTTTTACTATAAAAGAAACAGCTGTATTATAAGAACTCTTATTTTCTCTAAAATATGAGTCATACATATATGACTCCTAAAAGAGGCTCATATGGTATATGAATTCGGACTCATATATGACGACCATCGCAAGAAGGGAAACACACTCATATTGGACTTCTATAAGAACTCATAATGAGCGCTCACACTCCGAATTATGACTCCAATCGGACTCATATCGGACTCCAAATGTTTACTGGGTATGTACTGTACTACATGCATAATGATTTGATTTCCCTTAAGCTGCAGCTGTAATTACTTGAGAGACTTTTTTTGTTTTATGTTTTTTGTATTTTTTTTTTTTGTAATGATTATTAATTTATAAGACTTTCGCCTTGCTCTTATTGATTAATGATTTTCTATAGTATTTGCTTAGATATTTTTGCTCTTTTGAATTCAAATGGAGTTAATGTATGTAAGTATGTATTTATTTTAATTAATTAGCCGTTTGATTACATAGCACGGTCTTCACGGGTGGACTTATTTCAGTTTTTGCATCCTTCATCTGTTTACTTACCGCTTCGACTTCTTTGAATACGCGTATCAAGTTTTTTCCCGCCACTTTCGCTATATCTGCCTCAGACCATTTATCAGACTCAAGTAGCGCTGCAAAGAGGTGTGGATATTTCGAAACGTCTTCGAGTCCTTTGGGCACGCTGTACGATGATGCATGAAAAAATGTGGGAGAAGAGAAGAAGACTCGTAAATAAAATATCATAAATCATTTCGAAATATGTATGTATGTATGTACATATAAATAAATTACTACCTATGTAGGTAAAATTTTATTTTTTTAAAATTAGAACTCAATCAAATAAGCACTTTTGAAAAGAGCGCATGATTGAATATTTAAACTTAAGAAATGGATACGAAAAGGAAACGCCTCATAAGCTAGAAATCTATGCCAATCGTTCGCATACGCCGTGTATGCCTCAAAAGTTAAATTAGTGCAAATGTATGAAAACAGTTCCACAACCAATGCTGGAAACCCCCTGAATGCCTAGAAATAGCAAAATTATCAACTTTTCCCAGGCGCTCCAGACTCTAGTGACAAACAGCTGTTTCGAACATAGTTCGAACTTAGTTCTGGTACGCGTGAATACGACAACGAAGCAGTCGATAACTCTTCCAACGTTTAATAAACAAAGTAATTAAAAATATTTGAAATAAAAAATATTTATTTACATTGGATTCACACTATTTAAATAGATAAATTACTTGACTGGAAATTCTGCTCTACACATTTGTGTACACTTTTAGGTCTGTTCGATGAATGCACTGTGCAGAGCAATGCAAAACAACATCGCACAGTGGTCAAAGCAGTTTAGTAGAAAATTCCATAGTTTATTAATTTACTTCATCTTGCGTCGTTTTTTTTTGTTTGTGGTGTATTCCCGCCCATCCACATAGTGGATTCGTCGAGTAGACCTTTTGAAAATTATCATAAGGAGTTTCCAAATTCGATTGACTGAAACGCGTCTAAAACTTGAAGAACTTCGGAAATCTTAACCCCTGAAAGCTGAAAGGAGTGGTGTGGAGTTCTAGCTTTAGAGTTGTGACCTTTTTCGAAATTATTTTTATTTTTCTGCAATTTTAAACACTAAGTTTCTGATGGTTCACAATTATCAGGATAATATTGATCAACTGAAGTCCGTAAAAATTACGGAAAACAGCAAAATTGTATCGTTCGACATCAAAGGCATAAGTCATCCACACCTCTACCAGGGATAATACTACTTGAAGCTTAGAAAACTACATTTAAGCCTACAGAGATCACAAAGATACAAGGAACAACGCTACGCCAAGAAAGCAGGCAAGCGAACGGACTGGGAATAGGAAAGTCTATCTATCTTCATGGAGATATCCATGCAAACCCTGGAAGATAGGCAAAAAATGCAACATTTACACAGCATTTAAATCAATAAATAACTTAGGGCAAATCCTACCGGCCAGACCGAATACAAAGGACCCACTAAGTAGTCAAGGCTTATACAAAGTGACTTGCGAATGCTAATACTGTCACATAGGACAAACAGGGCATAAAATAAGAAAAGGGTTTCGCGAACACATACGGGCCCATAAAAAAGAGATACAGAAACCCACTGCAATACTTGAGTCTACAACAACAAAATTACTGACTTCTAACTAGTTAAGGATACCACAGAAATTACCACCGAAAACCCCATACTTGTTTACTGGAGCTTCTATAACACAAACCCCTACTACCCGCTAATAACAATAGCACATAAATACCCGACAGTATGTTTGAAGTGAACAAAATGAAAAATTATACTGAAAATGTTACAACACCGAAACCGGTTTGTCTCCAAAACCCACCTGACAAGGGAGGACGGAAAATATTTCATCAAGTAATAAAAACTCCATTAGTCTCGCAACACTTTAAGGGTCTTATGCCAGCCGTTTATTAACGACTGATCGATCTGCAAATTCGATCCGATAATTGATATTGATTGTCGATTTCTAGAAGCTTCCCAGGGTAACCCTTATTAGGATCTAACCTCACAGTATGGCACCTTAACATACCAACCGTAACGTTCTGGCAAAAATTCTCCTTAACTAAATAATGCCGAAAAAATCTCACAGGCTCTTGGACTCTTTCTCAAAGAATAATTTAGGAAAAGGTTTAGGGAAGTATCTTAAGTGTACAAGTCCGGTATTCGATTTGTAGTGGGAGATAGACTTTGTCGCTAAGTGGAGTCATTCATTCCGTATCACAAACATCTCGCAATGGTTCGCAGTAAAGCGAAATTCTTCAATATCTCGCGAACTGGTGCGCACGCCCCAGCGGAAGACAAGGAGGACATGCTCAAAGATTACTTCTATGAGAGTCTAGAACGCACTTACAATAACCAAATCGTGGTTGGTGACTACATATCAAGGTGGATAAAGAAGGCAGATATGGTCCATACTGTCGGAAGATTCAGTCTACACGCGCAACCTCCGCTAACGGCTTGCGATTGATCGACTTTTATGCGACCCGAAACATGGTAGTCTGTAGCACCAACATTCAGTATGAAATAATTTATCAAGGAATGAAAATTTTCAATAAAAGAATAAAAGCTTGTAAGACAACCGGAGGTAGACATTTGGCAGATGTTGATATTGATAACCTCAAAGATTGTACTTCCCACAAAATTTGAGTATTTCGTTTTTCTTTTTTAATTTTAAAATGATCCTTCTCTTTGAAATTCATTGTAGAAAACTAAACAAAACGTCGCTCTGGTTTTTACCAATACTTTTCTACTATTCCCTTATTTGGTCAGCACTTTCAGTTTTACTTTAAGCGAGAGGTATAGCTTTTAATCAACCTATACAATATGTGGACCAAATTTTGCAAATTGAGTCCAATATATTGAAATTAAAACGTGAAAGCAAGAATAACTCACTACTCTACTATTGTTTTCTGAGCTGAACATAAAATCAATATCAATATTCCTGGACATTGTACAAAATAACTTCTTTCGAGATAAGAAAATATTGCAAATCCTCTTCTGCGAACTTCAAATTTAATTCCACTGTTTTGCGTATTATATTTATATAAAACTATGATTTGGTTGATAAAAAAATATTATATTTTATTGATAGAAAAATTAATAATTAAAAAATGTATTTCTCTACAATATATCTAGTATAATTTTGCATTAAGTTTGTACACTATTCTATCGGCTATCTCTCTCCTTCCTAGAGAAGTTATTTATAAAAATGTCCTCTACGAAATATTAAACTTACAGATTCACACCATCGTAGCCCGCTCCAATGCCGACATGATCCACGCCTGCAACTTCGCGTATGTGATTTATGTGCACTACAAATAAAAATTAAGAATAATTTAAGTATTTATCCTAAAATAAGCAAATTCTCAAAAATCATGTACACAAACAAAACAACTCGAATAGCATGGCACTTTCAGGGAATGTTATTTATCATATTCGTCGTGAAATCGGGTAATTTCACAACTGTGTCGGATTTGTTGTTGGTGCTACTTAATTTTTAAAGAAATTATTAGGTTTTATAAGCAAGATGTACAGAAATGTGCAAAAGGGAATAAAATGCTATTAGGCACATTTTATTGTAACCGAATTGCAAAAGAAGGCTCCAGCGCGGATAAAATTTCCTTTAGTTACAAAAGCAACCCTGTTTGCCTCTTTCATGAACGTTGCGATTTATTTATTGTGATATTTAAGAACGGAAAATAGTTGTGTAATCAAATTTTAGGTTGACGTAGCTATTTATGTATTTCAAAGTATGGTGTTAAACTGAACTTTCCCATGTATTTTCTTAGGGGTGGGCTCAACTCGCATATTTTTCCGAGTTAGTGTTATTGCTTTACATGCAATTCGTTATCCTACCTAGTGTCCTTTTTGCAACTCAGTTACAAAGAAATGGGACTATTATTTAGCAAACAAACAATTTTTAATTGTTGCAAAATGATCAACCGTTATCTTTGTAAATTACGTTAAAATATCGTATATAGTTATCAAGATAAATTCGATTCAAGCACATCTAGTAGTATTGATTATAAAAGACTACAATAGTCTTTAATTGACGTACGTTTTGGTAAATTTCATACAGGAAGTCTAACTATTTCCTGACACAGGTATTGTTCTCAGTACTCAGTGCATCCAGTACTGACTTAAAAAATAGAAATCAACGAATGATTTAGATTTATAAATTATAGTCTTCAATTACTGTTATCTTTGACTTATAAAATAAAAATCATAAATAACTGTTCTTTTTGTTTTATAAAATAAAAATTATTTATTATATTTAAAATAAAAATCAAAAAATAACTGTTATTTTAGCTCTATAAAATAAAAATTGAAAAACTGAAATTTTCGTAAATTTTGCTTATAAATTGCAAAAAAAAATTTTATTAAAATTTGATTCTCGGTGAAATAAGCAATCGTTTGGTATATTACACTGGGCTGTAGAACATTTCTTTCAAAGTGCATTTTGCAATGACAGTTTACAAAAATAACTGTTATTTTCCGCCGCTGGGAAAATTATGTCAATATGTTTAATATCGAAATATCGTTATTGGATATTTACTTCCGAGAATCAAATTTATATATAACATAATATAATATTTGATGGTAGCCCTAACACATTATAAATTTTATAGTCCCGATGGAAAAACCAAAAAAAAAAACTGTTTTTTTGGTGAGACACCCCAATGTACATAAGAATATTTTTCTAGGTCGAAACCGATTTATGTTTTTAGATTCAGTACACAAATAAATCAAATTTAATACGTTGTCCTTTGGAGACTGAACAAAGTACGCCGGGTATTTGGCATTTAACTTTTTCACTATCGAATACCTTTATATAGGTAATTGTAAATCGATACATCGAAATATCGAAAATATATATCGAAATATCGATATTTTTTATTCTGCGTAAACCGATATTATATTAAAATATCGATATTTCTTTCATTTGTTTATTCCTCATAGCTACAGTTTTAGATGTCATCTTAGTACCAATAGATATAATTTTCATATAATTTTTTCTTTAAAGATCAGGTAATTAACCTAATGAATAAATTTTCCATATAAAACTAGAAACTATTAAAGTTTCCCAAATGTTATCAAATTTGAAAGAATGTGTCACACATTCATCGACACATATCGAAATATCGATAGTTTTTAATCTGCATTTTCTAAAGCTCTTATTAATCGAGTAGTCGACTAAGCGGTTGTTCGATTAGCAGAAGTTGTTTAAACAAATAGCCGACTTCTCATAATCGATTATCCGTTCATTTTCGATTTTCATCCAGATTTTTGCTTTCCACTAAATATAATAAAGTTTTTATGAATTTTTTGTGAGTAGCTGTCACTATTCGAATAAATGCAGTTAGTTGATTTTCAGACTACTCGAGCGATGAGCGATTCGTCGAAAGTGAACGGTTAGTCTAATACTTGGTATTCGATATTCAACTGTCAAAAAACTTGCTAATCGACTAGTCGGATAGTCGATTTTTGGTAAGAGCTCTAGCAATTACCCTTCTGGACTCACTATCGAATATTTTCACAATATTTTAGGTAATTGGGTATTGAGATAAAATATCGAAATATCGACTTTTTTACTCTGCACCTTCCGATATTTTTATTATATATCGATACTATATATATATCGATATATTTCTTGCATTTTCGCATCGCTACTCACAGCAACAGTTTAAGTAGCCATCATAGCAACAATTTTTTTAACACATAACTTATTCTGTGAAGCGTCATTAGTAATTGATCTGAGTGAGTAAATTTGAAACTCCCATACTAATTTTCCATGCAAAACTAAAAACTATTTAATAAATTGTCCAAGTTACTCAACTGTTAACAAATTTAAAAGAATTAAAATATGTGACACATTCCACAACCAAATTATCTAATTCACACAAAAAAAAACCACAATAAATTCATGAACTATCCGCAGCAGTTTGTCCAACACATGCGGCAATTTGTTGCTTATTAAAATTTGAATACACCGATATACTACATGTATGTACTCGTACATTGTTGCTATGAGAAAGGAAATTGTGTTTTTTTTTTGTTATGTTTTTTGCTGGTATCTCCTACTGGATGCTGTTAAAATTTGGGACAATATTTTCATTTTTCTTTGTTTGTTTTTTGGTTTTTGGTTGTTGGATTTTTTGGCACCCTGCTGTAATCAACCTATTGGCCCTTTGCAACAATGTCAATGCATGTGCGAGCGTGTAGGTGCATCTGTGTGTGTGTGTGTGGGTGTGTGTGCTCTTTACTGCCATTGCATATCAGTAGTAGCATCGATTTTCCATTTTACTGAATATTAATATAATATTGAGTTTGATATTTTATTGCTGTTGCATATCGCAAGCGATATTTTTATGTGCAAGTGTGCGTGAGAGTGTACGTGCATGTGTATGTGAGAGTGTGTGTATCTGCATATTTACATACCAATAACATCCTCCAGTGTCGCCTGACTCGAACAACTCAGGAAATGTGGGTAGAATGCGACCATCACCAAGCCGCCATTGACTGCCTGAAACGATGCCAAACAAACCAAGTTCACACAATTATAGTTGGCTATGTGTATATGTGATACATATATAAATATATATGTGTGTGTGTGTGTGTGTGTAGAGTGGTTGTAAAACTATGTGATCGTAGTACATTTATGCCAGTATGGCTGTATGTTTATGGTTTGCAATACTTTCGAGCATTCCATTGCACAACAGAGTCATTTTGCGAGACGCAGAGATACGAGCTATGAGCGAGCTACCGTCCAAAATCATCGCCAACAAGCAACAACCCCTGCTCCTGCTCTTGCTCCTGCTCCTGCTCCGCTCGCCTTTGTTTGGCTAAGTGTGTCCTTCACAAAAATTTAAGCGCTGCAAATTTTTCAAAAAGTCCTGTGAGGCGACGGCAACGCCACCGACCAACGTTTAAAGAACACTTTGAATGCGCTATGCTTCATGCCAGCCGTCGACGTCGCTGTTACGTCTGGGTATTATGCTTCGCTTTATGCAACAGCCAAACAGTCAAACAGCCAAACAGACAAACGAGCAGCCAACTAACTAACCAATTGATTGGGAAAGAGGACACTCGAGAGTAAAGTTGTAGGATGCTCACTTTTTGCATTGCAGTTGTTTCGTGAATGCAATATTTTACGCTATAAATATGTGCATATAAAATACGTACGTACACATGTATGTATGTATGTGTGTGTAAAGGTTGTTGATATATTTATTTTTATTTTTATTTTTATTTTTCCAACTCTTAGCGTGCGCGCGCGACTTCAAAATATTGTATTTCGTTTCGCTTTGCTCGATTGAGGGGAAAACGCTTACTCGACTTCGTTTATTTGGCTCGCAATTTTGCTCACAAAATGAATTCAAATCAAATGCAATAGCATGAAAATGAAATGATAAAATGGTAAATGCAACAAAAAAAAAAACCAAAAAAAAAATTGTGGCGCGCAAAAATAAAATGTATGCGAAGAATTGTGTTAAATGGCAAAAATGTCAAAAATTGCAAAAATGAATGCAAATGTTAAAAACTTACGATTTTCTGCAGAACATGATCGGGCACATTACGCGAACTGTTGCATATGGCGTGCGCGGAGGAGTGCGAGAATATCACAGGCGCCTTCGAAGCGCTCAACGCGTCCAACATTGTCGGCACCGAGACGTGGGACAGGTCGACAATCATGCCCAATCGATTCATTTCATGCACCACCAGCTGAACATATTAAAGGGAGAGAAAAAAAAGTAGCATTAGGGGAAAAATTAGTTGTGGGCGCAAGTAAAAAAAAAAAAATATCACAAGTTGCAAAAGCCGTAGCACAAAGTAAAACAAAAATTAAAACAAATATCGTATTAGGCCAACACCAAAAACCATTTGTTGAGTAAGGAAGTTTAGACAAATTTTTGAGACCTATCCAAGTTTGTTTTATTATTACTTTTTAATTATTTTTAGTTAAAACGACAACAACGCGGACATGCCAACTGCATCATCATGGATTTTTTTTTACAATAATCATGATAATTCTTTTTCGTTAATTTTTCATAAAAAAATATTGTTCGTTATATAAAAAAGATATAAATAAACACTTCCAATAAATTCAAAAATTCTAAATTCCGAGAGTTTCAATATTAATTTCAATTTTTTACTCATTTGATTTTAGCATAATAAAAAGCAAGGGGCAGGGGGCTAAAAACTCCTGTTGGTTTTTGAAAATTTGTTCATTTAAAAAAAAATTAAAGAGAATTAATCTAAAATCCAACAGTTATATGAAGAAATGTACTTAAGAGCAATGTAAAATAAAAAAAAATCGAACTTTGTTTTTAGCCACTTCAAGCTTGCACATTCTTATTTTGTATACCCAAATGTTTTCTAAATGTCCAAATTAAAAAGTTTGGATTTTTTCTTGAATTTGCGTCTTGAATTTTGAAATTTGTTATACAACGTTCTATATTTTTATACAGATTGAACGAAACAAAAATTTAACTCTTTGTCAATTTAGCCGTTTATTAATAATATTTCTTAAACCTTAAATGCATGATTTTTTGTGCTCGTTTCTTTGTAACTGACTTGCAAAAGAACGCTCCGGCTTGGATAAAATTTCCTTTAGTTGCAAAAGCAACCCTGTTAGTATCTTTCATGAAACATGCGATTTGTTTATTTACATAGGGGAGATCGGGAGGTCGTGAGATACGGGGGGTCGTGAGATGCGCTTACAGCCCTTAACTAAAAAGCGCGACATCTACCAGCTGACTGCGAAACTTCTTGCTTGTTTCCAATCTTCACATCCACATCACAAATGTTCCGCTCATGCCGATTCTTTGTGTCTTCCCAAATTGCGACTCCAATTTTGTGATCGATAGTTTTGTAGACCGTTCGTGTTTGCTGTCTTTTCACTTTGTTTTACAAGCTATTTGCAAGAGTATATACATCCGAAACATTCCTTTGGTGAGTACTCGTAGCGTTTTGACACACGGAACAATTTTTGCATAAACATTCAATGCGTCCGTAAAGCAGTAGCCATATTTAAAATGTAGCTATTGGTTGGTCGTGAGGCAACGTTTTCGGGGGGTTATGAGACATTCTATTACCGTCATCTAGGAACATAAAATTCTATTTTAAAGCCTGATGTAATATTTCTGTACACAATTAAAACGTTTAATGATAATTTTAATATTTTTGGTGGATTCAGTGTTTTTGGTGATCTTTAGTCATCATGGTGCGTCATAAGTACTATAGTCAGACTGCCAAACCTGCGACTGATGTCAATGTTTTTGTGGCTGCTATAAAAGAGGTTGCAATCGAGAAAAAGCCGCTACGGTCCGTTGGTAGAGTATACATATAATATCGATATATCGATAAGTCTAAATTGATGCGCTACAATTCAAATCTGAAAAAAGTGAACGTAGACCCCTCTTCGGCATTAATGGCGATTCAAAATATGTCCGACTCTGAAGATGAACGCAACTTTTGCATCATTTGCAAAGCTTTTATGCCTAAAAAAAATTAACCGAAACAACTCGATTTACTGCAATATTTGCCACAGAGCTGTTCACTTGAAATGTGCCAATTTAACAGCCGACTATTACACCTACATTCATTGTGAATCTGATTGATCGAATATTTGATTTTTTGAATTAATCTGCTTTTTACTTGTCTTCCTATTATCACCTCGAAATCTTTTCAATTCGAATAAATTGTAGGTCACATAATATGCCTTATTAAAGATTAAAATAAACAATTTTGTTAAAATTAAGCTATTTTCATTCTTATAAATTTGTGTCTCACAACCCCCCCGAACATTGCGAAAATCCATAAAAAACCACTTTTGAGCAAGCAGGCAAAACATGAAGGTCGTACTAAAATTTCAGCAAATGAGACTCATGTCTGAATCATGATTTAAAAATTTCTACGGCCAGAAAAATGGCTTTTCTATTATATTTTTTGTTAAAAAACAAAACCCATCTCACAACCCCCCGGTCTCCCCTACTTAAAAATTACTATGCTACCAAATATTAATAGCGCAATTTTTTCACTTCCCAACACTGCATCACAGGACGGATATCATTTTAACGAGTTGGATCAACTCTCATATTTTTCCGAGTTGGTGGTGTTGCTTTGCATGCAATTCGTTATCCTACCTAGTGTTCTTTTGCAACTCGGTTACATATATATGGAAGGTTTTTACCTTCCTACCTTTTACACAATTTACAGAAATGGGCATGAAGACGAAACTTTTTTTTATGTTTATTTCAAAAAAATATTATGTTGCTTGTCTCCAACACTATGCATTTAAGTAGGAAAATTTTTAGTTAAGTTATTAATATGTGTGTATTAAATGAAAATATTTGTAAACCTTTCTTTACAAAATAAAAAAAGAATTACACTTGACACAAAATGAAAACATAGCCCAACTACCCACCCACGAAAGGGTAAAGCAAAAGTGTGATGTTTTAATCAGAACAGCAGTTCTGCAACAGTGTGCAATTAAGGGTTAAATGGTTACGCTTTTTCAATGTGAAATACAGGGTGGGCCAAGGGGTGTAAGAGTTAATAACTTTTTCGTTTATTAATTTTTTTTTAGTTTTTCTTTCAGATTATATAATATACAAAAGGGAAATTTGTTTACACTAAGTATGAAAAATTATGTCTCTTAAATGACCACCGTTTTCAGCTTCGCACTGATGGGCTCTTTTTAGAGCATTTTCCATAACATCTTTCAAAACTTGTGGCTGTAGCGTTCAAGGATTGTCTCTGGCTTGTTCACATACACTCGCTCCTTCAAATAGTCGGGTGCTGTCAAATCTGGCGATCGCGCTGGCCAAATAATTTTCGAATTTCTGGAAATTATTCGCCCTACAAAAATTTAACCTAAAAGTGCCATTGTGTCTCGGGCAGTATGGGCAGTGGCTCCGTCCTACTGAAACCACATACCAGGTCTGTTTTCAAGAGGAGGACGTAAAAAATGTTCTATCATAAACCGATACCGCTCTCCATTTACTGCACTTCCATCTTCATTCTCGAAGAAGTAAGGCCCAATGACATTTTCAGATGTGATCCCACACCATACTGTACACCTGATGGGGTGAAATTGGCGTTGATGAATGGCTCTTGGATTTTGAGAGCCCCAGAACCTACAGTTCTGCTTATTAACAAAGCCATTCAAATGAAAATGAGCTTCATCACTCATAATCAAATTTTTAATAAAGTTAATGTCATTTCTGGCCAGCTCTTGAAATTTAACTACAAAATTTAGACGTTGCCGATGATCTGCGGGTTTTAATAAAATAAATAAAATTTAAAAAAACTAATAAACGAAAAAGTTATTAAACTCTTACACCCCTTGGTTTCTTTTGGTCCACCCTGTATATGGAATAAGACGCGCTTACTGGGTTGAATTTGGTAAAATTGCTGTCGTTTGAAAATAAACAGTAGACAATTTTTGGCCAAGTTTATCTCAATGATATTTTCTGAATCAACTGAAACCTAGATATTTGGAATTGTATCAAACTTTTGGGGAATTACGTATAACATCACTGTCCGACAGTTTTATGGTTACTCAAACCAGCTCGTTAATGTTTTCTGGAAGTATACCTGTCCAGTAATAAAACACTAACGAAAATTAGCTCGATTTTTTTCTCAAGTTATCAGGTCCGGCCCAAGTTATGTCCTATATGCCGAATATATGTCCGATTTTACGAAATCGTAGAACACTTTGGCCCATCTTCTCTCATCTAAAAATGTAGTTTTGACCTTTGTTCCAGAAAATCCTAAAAAAAAAACAAATTTGTGTAGATGCTAGCGAGTGGAATTATTCGCAGAAAAAATTCACTAGGCTATACTCGGACGAAACCTGTGTGTCACTAAAGTGCAATTCTACATGAAATAAACTAATATATAGTTCCAAATAAAAATAAGATGACAGCTAATTGTAATGTAGTAGAGCATAAATAAATGTTAGATATTTCAAGGGAAAGTATACGTTGTTTATTTTCTGTTTTCCCCGTTTTTGCCTTTTACATTTTTCGTAAATATATTTCGTCTGAAAAGACCCTAAGTAAAACAACCAGAAGAGAAATTGTCTAAAGCATTTTAGCCATCCCACGATTTTTCAAATCCTATTTGATTTCAGAGGTTTTTCCCAGTAAGGGTCAAAACAACATTTTCCAGTGAGAGCTAATGGCTTAAAATGTTCTATGAAAATGTTTTCCGTGAGAGTTGACTATATTTGTTTTACCATTGAGGGTTATTTTTGCTATAGTGACAATATTTTGTATGCCAAATTTTGCTCGTTACCTTTTTATAAAATTATACTAGTTGTTTTCAATATCACAAAACATAAATTTCAAAATTTTTTTCTTTGTAAATATTTGACGATAGTTTAACAGACTTGATAAAAATTTCATTAAAATTTTCAAATTTCCTCTCAGAACTTTTAGAAACTTTTCGAGTATGCAGTGCAAGCTTATACTCCAAAAAATTCCCATTAATTTTTGATAATTTTTTCTTTTTTTTTGCTAACGGTTTTCCGCGCTTCCTTCATAAAAAATATCATTTCGTTTGTATGGAAGAAAATATCCAACACCGCCCGCAAGAGAAATCATTAAAATTGTCAGTTATCAAATCAATATTTGGCGGCCGCCATAGCCGAAAGTATAGAGTGTATGCACTTCATTCGGTGTGTTCCGAATTCGAATCCTGGCCGGAGCAAGTAATATTAAAAATTAAAGAAAAGTTTTTTCACAGTCGGCATAAAACTGTAACTCCCTCAATTTGTGTTCCAAAATCAAGACGCACACCACAAATTGTTGGAGAAGTTCGGCCAAAATCGCTTAAGCGGGTATAGCGCCAATATAAAATTCCAGAAACCTGAATTTTGCACTTTCTTCGATTAAATTAAATGGGATACAAAACTGCACACACAAAAAGTTTCTAAAAATTCTAGGAGGAAAATTTAAAATTTTTATGAACTTTTTTTCAAGTTTTATAAATTATCATAAAATATGTATAAGGGAAAAGTGTTCATTTTTACGACTTATGATATGGAAATTAACTTATTTTGAAAAAAAAATTACCCAGAAAAAGTTTGTATGTCAAATGTCTCAATATTGTAAAAAATAACACTGAGCGATTTAAGCTGCGAAGCTTCTTTGGAAAAAACTTAAGTCGGGACATTAAAGCTTTGGTGGGTCATAAAAAGTAAATTCGTGCTTGCTTTTGCAAATCCATCAAGTGTTTTATTACTGTATAGATATTCTTTCGGAAAATATTAACGAAGTACGGACCGGTTTCGGTTCTTGAACTGAGTAATCAAGTCGTATGATATTCAGTTAATTCAGAAAATACTTGGAATAACTTGAGAAAAACACAAACACAAAAATGATTTTAAACCCTTTAATGATCGCAAGTTTCTTTGTTGTCGTTACGGCCTACTTGTTACGTGACAACAACGTAAACCAAAGAATGTAGATTGTCAGCCCCATGCTGATACACTGAGAAAATTCACCAACCTCACAGTTGTCATGTTTACTCCGCCTACAGCTATGGCGCAGAATATAACGTTTTCAGTAGGACTTAACAACTATAATGACAATTGTCATTATTAGAGGACAAAAAGCCCCTTTATTACCGCATAGATTTAGACACAGTAAACACGATAACTGTCAGGTTGGTTCCCACCGTTCCTCTAACAGAAAATATCGTCCAATTTCCCCATATCAGAATTAATTTCACTTTTGCTGATTGATGTTAGAATCTGATTAGATCCACTCGGTTTCTGGAGTGGTGAAATATTTTCTGTTAGTGGGAGTGAATTATTGTCACAGGAAATGAAACGCCATGCAACTTCTTTGTAATCTACGATCTTGGCATTTCGTTTCCTATGGAAAAAAAATATTGTCTTATTTTACCACACCAGAAACCAATTGAATCAAATAGGATTCTGATATCAATCAGCAAAAGTGAAATTTGTGCTGATATGGTGAAATATTTAAGACAACATTTTCTCTTAGACGAACGCGTTCGAACGGTAGGAATGATACAAGTTCTTTATTTCTGTACGTTATTTTATGTTTATTTACATTCTGCGTGTGAAATCTGAAATTTCACAGAACACCTTAAATTGGCTCTCCTATCAACAACTAGTTTAAATTTTTCCAAAAATTTTTTGCAGAACTATGTATTTCGGATATGGCAGCAAAATTGGGAAACTTAGACAAATTCTTGAATTATAGTTTAAAAATAGAAGCGGGATTGGTTGATGGAACGTCGGACTTGCAGAAGAAAATCTTCTGAAAAATAGTCCATTAAATATTCCACAGGTAGTCTTATGTGTTCATCTGGATAAATCTGAGGCACATTTTAGCTCTGGCGTGTTCTTTTGAACCAAAACTTGTAGCTTTATTTTTAAAAGTGAAACTATGCTCAGAGGAACTTGTTAACTTCGAACTGCTATTCAATAATAATATAAATTATTTGAGTTTCGCATATTATATAAATGGTTATAATACACGACTATTGAAAAAAGTACGCTGCTCCAAAATTTGATGGTGTCAAATAGCAACAAAATAACGAAAGGGTTAAAAACAAATAAATGGTGTGCTATTTAAATGCTGCCGCTTTACTTTCGGTTAAGATGTTTGCTAATAACATTAGAGTTTATTAGTTTAATGTATATTTTAGCTCAGTCATTTCGGAAAAGGGTTGGGCACAAATCAAGACCAAAGTAAACAAAAAATCTAACTAAATCGAGGCGCAAAGTTGGTCTATTTGAGCAAAATGCCTGCCATATAAATTTTGGTATTTTATTTTCGTAAGTTTTCTCCGATGAGAACCTACGACTTGTTCCAACTCATTATTTATAAAATTGATGAGTATATTTAGTGTATGAATATATTTCTTATAAATTTAGTTGCCTTCCCGCACTGCTAAGTGCGTATTTTATTTTCTCTACTTTTTTTCTGCTGCTTTCTCAAATTTATTTTCTGCAAATGCGCATACATTAGATAGCTCATCTCTCATCCGACATCCAATAATTTACAACTTACCTTGCCGAATTTCGAGAGTCCTCCAATGTGTGGATATTTTCCCGGTTCGTCAACTTTACAGCAATCCGCCCTGCAGAAAAGGTAGAAAGAAGCAAATGCAAAATATTCATAAAAAAATATCTAATAAAATCCAAGTAAATAAGCAAAAGCAACAGCGTATATAAAACACATAAATCCACATTAAAAATGCGTTTCAAGATGAATACTGACTGCTTCATTTCTCCAAGTAGATTTTTCATCATAATAATTTGAGCAAGTGAGCGCAAATAAGTGGAAAAATGACAGACACAGAAACATACATATCTACTTACATACTTAGTTAGTTAAGCAGACTGCGAACCCAGCGAACAAAATATGTGAGAATATGACAGAAAGAACTTTTTCGAAGGTGTTTAAAATCTCGGCCGTGCTACGTAACATTAAAATAATCATAGAAAAGTGTTTTTCCAATAGTGGTCGCAACACGGCAAGCAATGACAAAACCCGGAGTATCTTTCGGTCATAAAGAAACTTTTTTACAAAAATCGTTTGTCATTCGAGTGGGCATAAAACTGTAGATCCCCAATTTGTGGTAGAAGAACATAACGCTCGCCACAAATTGCAACAGAGACTCGGCGAAGCATCGAGCTACATATGTATATTATGTAAGCCCTCCCATTGTCATTGTTTCCGCAAGTAAGATAATGGACACAAAAATCCAACCTACGACGGGGTGAGCGTATTTTGCGGAGGTATTTAAGCTTTTCATGTCCACCCACGTCATATTTGACATGTAGAAGAGAGAAGAGAAGTAGAGAGAGTTTTACCGTTGCTAAAACCAGGAAAAACAACCGATAACAGTGATTACTATCGGCCGACCTCCCTTCTTTCACCAGCGGTAAAAACTTTGGAGCAACTGTTGCTACTGTACTTTATATAGTCTGAGCCCGGTTAAGCATCAGCACGGCTTCCGGAAGGTGCGCATACAACACTTAATGCCGTAAACAAATATGTAGATGAACATTGGTCCCTTCTTCACTGACACTCTCACCTGCTAAGTTCTTGCCGGCCATATTCATAACCAGGGCGCGGATTTTATGGCAATAAAAAATTTGAAAAAGGCAAACACAAAATTAAAAAAAGGCAGAAATAGGCATTTTTTTTTAAAAGTTCACAATAGGGCAATATCTTATCCAAAAGCAAAACGAAAATAGGCAAAAAAGACTTTTTAAAATGAAATGATTGAAAAATATATCAAGTTTGGTGTGATTATATAGTATAATCGATACATTCATATTAATAAAAATACTTAAAGGGAAGTGTTGTAAAAACATAACACGATCAGGTGTTTTGTATAATTTTCTGGCAACATAGACCTACGGTTGTCTCTCATCATTGATTTAAAGGAGCTGAAAGTTCTTTCCACTTCAACTGAAACTAGTGGAGTCCAGTTCAAAGATTCCACATCTGTTGGTGTGATATTATTGGGCAGACTGCAATTCGTTCCACTCACAACCATATTTATTTTTCTAATAACTTGCAAATCAGTATTCTTGGCAAGCACACTAGTAAATTTTTCACGTACAGATTCCCCAACAGGTCCAACTGCTTCTTTGAGACCGATCTCAAGCATATCCAAAATTTTCAAGCCATAGTCTATTGAAGATCCTATAAATTTTATAATGTATAAGTTTTTGAATAGTTGAAACTGGAATGAATTTTAATTGATTCACCGCGTTTTTGTAGCTTTTGAAGAATACCGCCGTCTTGGTCAACTATAAAGCCAAAATTAGTTAGAATATATGCCAAATGTGATCGAACTTCTCCTTTGCTTAATAATTTTTTTGTAAAAATAATCGAAGCTGCATCGTCATCCAAGTCCATTACAAACTGCTTTATTTTCTCAAAATGTTTTGCATAGTAAATTGCTGCTTCTAACCACGTACCCCAACGAGTCAATACCTAGTGAAATAATAATGGATATTATTTTATATTAAATTATTAAATACATTATTTTTGTTTATTACCGGTTTTGGTGGTAAAGGTAGTTCCGGATGTTTTTCTTTGAAAAGATGAATCCGCTCGTTGCATTTCAAAAATATCTTTTTGGCATTTGATATTAAGCTATCTACCTCAGGAAATTTTGAGCGAATTTTTTCACACAATCTATGCACGCCATGGGCAATGCATGTAATATGCACCATATTGGGGTAGAGGAGTTTCAAAGCTTTCCCACTTTTTATCATGTATGGTGCAGCGTCAGTCACAAATGCCAAAACTTTTTCCCTTTCCACCTTCTCAGGCCACAAAACTTTGAGCGAATTATCAAAAACAGTTGCAATTTGCGATGCGTTGACTTTATCAATAATTTCTGAAGTAAGCAAGAATCCACGTGCATTTTTCCGCAGTGCTCCAACAACAACATTACATAAAGCTCGATTTTCTTTATCAGTCGTTTCATCAATTGATATGTAGATGTTGCTGTCACCAATATCTTTTCGAATTTCTTTAATCACATTTTCGTGCAGATTGTTTATGTAATTTTTCCGCACTGTTGACTCTTCAGGAAGCTTCTTACCGGTATATTTTTCCATAAATTTTTTGAATTCAGGTTGTTTAAGCTTATGTAAAGGAATATCACATGCTACCATCATTTTCGTTAAATCCTTTACGAATTCATTTTCGACATTGGTATTTTCGGTGAATGGTGTTACAAACTGCACTTTTGATGATTCTTGCACAGCTACTGAGGACTTATGCTTTGCAGTGGCCAAATGCTGCTCAATGAAATATTTTTTAGAATGATTGACTTTTGTATTGCATTGCAAACACAACAAAATTTTACTATCAGTTGAAAAAACATTTTGTCCATACTGATGCACAAGTTTGTGAAGTTT
This sequence comes from Anomoia purmunda, assembly GCA_951828415.1. NCBI lineage: Eukaryota > Metazoa > Arthropoda > Insecta > Diptera > Tephritidae > Anomoia > Anomoia purmunda. Next base: position 27,023,066 of record OX639993.1, read on the forward strand.
ATTAGAATTTGAGGAGCACGTTTTTGGCATTTTTAAAGTATTTATTAACACGTGTAGGAATAACAGTAAATTTATTTTTAAGCACTGATCGTTTACCAATTCTGAAAACTCTAAGAGCAAAAGAGACAATCACAGTGAGCGGTTAACCTAAATATTTAACTAACAGCACTAACACATGTTGCATCACACATGTTGCACCGTAATGTTCGTAGCATTGCTAAACCATATGCTTTCGTGTAACATGGATGTTAATTCTCATTTCAGCTTTTATTTGACTAGTTAGTTTGAATAGTTAACCAACGTTGGTTGGGGGTTTAACTAATAGTAAACCAAGCAGTGCGAACAAAAAATCATTGGTTAAACCATTGTCAATGGCTAACTAACGACTGTGAATCCGGCCCTTAGTCATTTCGATCAGACGTTAAGCAGTGGTGTTAGAAAAAATTTATAAAAAAAGAGACAGAAAAAAATGCAATATAAGTAAAATAGGCAAAAAAGGCAATATACGTAAAATAGGCAAAAAAGGCAATATACGTAAAATAGGCAAAAAAAAGGCAAAATAAAATTACATACTTAAGATCAGACTTTCATAATTCGTGTTTATATTCAATTAGTTTTACTATAGGATCAAGCAAATAGAATAGGCAAATGCCATAGAATCCGTGCCCTGTTCATAACCAACAGGGGCAAAGGAGATCAGGGTGGAACTTATTATCCACTTCGACGGAAATCCAGTTCCAACGTTTAACCATCCGAGGATTCTGGAGGGCACCCTCGACGGCCTGTTTCTCTTCGCAAAGAACACAAACGCAGTCGTCAATAAAGTGCCGACCCCCAGCAAAGTCCTCAAGTTGCTCGCCGGCAGCACTCGGATTCCGTGTACCAGTATATCTCAGAAGCCGAAGATACTGGCCTCACTTCCCGTGGAACCCAAGTAGGCATTTGACAGACGCCAAACCATCTCCTAGGCACGTCAAAAGTCATCTCGTCGAACTAGAACTGGACCTTCACGAGACATATGTAAAGAGTCATTAAGAGCATTCACCAAAAGACAATCCCCACCTTCACCTGGTCCCGCGAAGTAAATCCTTTAATTGGAGTCAAACCACCATCTATTGCAGACGAGGAGCTTCAGCTGCCTCGTGTATCCCGCGTTACTTTAGACCAACCACGATATGGGATAAGGTACTTATACAGAAACAGCAAAAGAATCAGAACAACAAAAAGGAATTTGTGTTATTATTTATTATTATTTTCCCAATAGATGATTTTAGTAATCTGTAGCTCCCGTTGTATAAGAGCGTTAGAAAAATAAGATTGATAAGATTTTGTAATTGCGTGACTCAGTATTGTTTGAGCACGCGTTGCGCCAGCATACAGCTTTTCTTCGATAAAGACGAAAACGCAAACCAGGCGGCTGAAAATGTGAATAGTATTTATGGTCCTGTTTTCGTGGATTCAGTTCCCGTAATTTAGATATTCAATATGCACACCACTCTGGAATCGAAACAAAATCGACGAATTTCTGAAGTAAAGATGAAAAGTGGGTCAATTACGACAACGCCAAAAGAAAACAGTCGTGGGCGAATCGCGGTGAGCCGACACAAACGATGTCCAAGCCAGAATTGACGGTCAGGGTATAATCTACTATGAGTTGCTCCCCTAAGGTGAAAGTCTTAACTCGGACCTGTAAATCAACAATTGGACCGTTTAAACGAAGCAATCGAAGCGTGACTTTGGCCAAGGGGAGAGGAAATGGGTTCCATCAGGACAACGCCAGAGCACACACATCAGTAATGCTATGCCAGAATCTCCGGGGCTTAGTTGGGAAGTTCTTATGCATCGACCTTATAGTCCGTACCTGGTACCAAGTGATTATTATCTGTTCCTATATGGCGAATTATTTTGCTGGTGAAAAATTCTCCTCAATTGAAGCTTGTGAAAATCGACTGCCCAGTTGTTTGCCAATAGCGACCAGGGTTTCTCTGAGAGTGGCATTATGAAATTACCTTCATATTTGACCTAAATAGGATCATTCTATTTATGCTAAATAAAACCTTCAATTTAATGAAAAAATAATGGATTTCTTTTTATTAGAACTAGTTTTATTATGAAATCGTAAAAAAAATTGTAATATAATAGGGGACTATGTTATATTTTTGAAGTCTACCACATTTACTTACTAATGAGTTCACAATGCCAGAGAAAGTAATGAATAGTTTTGGATTTAAAACGTTGGCTCTTAAACGGCAATTTTGCATATTATTCGTATCGAAATTGATATGAACAAATTACGAGAGCACAAATGCAACACTGCTGAATTGTCAGCTGGTTTATGGTTTATGGTACTTTGCAATCGCAAACAGCACTCATCAAAATTAAATATTGCCAAATTTTCAGTTGGTTTCTTAAGACACATTTTAAAAGCAAACACCAAAACAAATCGAAAATTTCGAATGCTAGTAAATTATTTCTTTATAAGGTTTTATAAATTTACCCAATAATGACAAAGCACAGCTCTTTGGTTTACTGGGAAATGTACAGCATGAAATGGGTATGCATTATAAGTATAGTTATACTCGTAAAGGTCTCTTAGAGCACGTAATTTTGTAGCAGGTGACTGCGCCGCCAAGCATTTAAATGTGTATGTTTGTATGTATGTAGATTTGATAAGTTCACGGCGCATGAATATATTAATGAGTTTTTCTACTCCTTCACAGTCACATTCACTTTAATATGTACTAAATATATATGGCGTAGCATGGTGGAAATATGTACGTACGTATGTATGTATGTATGGACCTACGTACTATAAAGTGTACTACCGGATTTGAAGTGTCACAAATCCAACGACTCTGTAAATCAGTGGGCGAGCAAAGTAAAAATTATGTTTAAATGCACTTCGAAAAAAAAAAACAATCATACGCACAGTAGTAGTAATAAAAAGCGGAAAATGGGTCCAAAGTTTCACTGTTAATAAAAAATCCAAATGAAACTTAATACATTAATTATAAAATTAACTAAAGAGTTATAAATAAATACATTCATATAGCTCTTTAGCAAAATCTCGGATTTTTCTCTCGCCTTCGTTGAAAATTCAAACATCAGATGTGTTTGAAGGCTTCTCTCGCTTATACTGGTATTCCATAAGGAGTCTCTAACCACTAATTGAGACTTGTCGGTGATGAGGTTGATTTTGATATTATTCGGTATTCAGTAAGCCCGTCCCAGGTCTTTAGTCCCAAAATAAAGTCACCAATTTGTCAGGCAGGTTCTGAACAGGTCACAAAACAAAAAAAATTGAGGAAAGTATTGAAGAAACGCGAAAATGAAGTAGCACTCGCTCAGTCCCTTTATCGTTCGCTATACTTTGGTTAAATCTGTAAAAAAATAACACTTAATTTTCAATTTGCATATTGAAAAAAACACTATTTGTTTAAATTTACTTATGTGTATTGTTCTGCCATTTTCATCGAATGCGTATCTGCATTTATCGATTGTTGATAGTTCTAATTCTTACACATATTTTAAATAATCGATTCACATAAAATGGAGAAATAAGAATTTTGAACGGTTAATTTCAGCTTCAATTTTTAAAGTATATTATATGCTATCGATTAACACATTTTCATTGAGTTTGATTGTACATCTCTAGCTGAACATGCCATCAGCTGATTGTCTCTACTGCATTTCACCACAGTCTTTGATGCCATTTTTCGCGACTGTTGCTTACTGAATACCAAAATCTCGTCAACAAAGAACGTAGATAACTAAGAAGTTGCATCAGTGCATTTATTCTGTGATAGGAAATATTAGCTTACTTCACCACACCGCAAACCAGTTGGATCCAAACAGATTCTAATATGAATCGGAGCAGTTCTGGTATGGTGGAATAATATTCGGTGAAAGTATGCTATTTCTTATTAATTTACGTTCTTTGGTCTCAAGACACAAAAAATTTTTCTAATTAGTGACCTCAGTTGCCTGCGTTTTCTTTTTCGCAATGCTTCAATTTTAGGGGAAGGTAAGAAAGGAGTCGAAACAAATTTGCCAAGGGGCCCAATTGTGACATTTACGGCATTTGTGGGGTGACAGTCACCTCTTCCTAATGCATTTACATTATTATTTTTAACTTATTGAGCAGGTGGCAATTCGCTCCGAAAATGTTTTTGAAATTAAACTCTTTCTTAGACCTTTTGTTTGACAACTATATTGCAAAATTTTAGGTAATTTTTTAATTTAATTTAATTTAATTTACCATTAATCAAGTGGCAACCAATTTTCCTCAAACCATTTTAGAAGTGCCTCTTTATTAAGCGTCCTTCGTTTGACGCCCATGTTGCAATATTTTATTTAACTCATAATTTAACTTGCGATTAATTGTGATCAGGTGACAACTTCTTTTAAAAACACCTTATGTGGTTATCCAGATTGCATACTATAAGCATATAATATACAAGTGGGAACTCTTTTTTAATAAATGGCCGATATGTATATTAATCAGATTACTAGCTATTTATATGCCTAATTTTAACCAAATCCGGACGGTCGTTTCTCCTGTATTGACTGGAATGTTGTTTTAGATCTCGTGATGCTATTGTACTTTTTATTTTAAAGAGTTTAAGAATAGTATATCTGAAACACCAGTAAATTTCGAACTGTCTTGCAAGCTACCTGAGTACAAAGGAGAGTTGAAGTGTGTGAGAAAAAAGTTCTTTAAAAAATTGAAATCAGCTATTGATAAGAGATACTAAGTTCCTTATTCTAATTATCGAAATGAATTATTTTTATTGCGCGCCTGTATAAAAATAATAAAAAAATAAAAAATACATATTCTTTTCATTAATTAATTTAAAAATAAATTACAAAAATCTTTTTCTGTAGGACCTCCTATGATGTCGTTGCTCAGGACAATCCCGCATTAAGTTCCAGCAGTAGTCTGCCATCATGTGGTCGTCCCATCGACCTTTGTATCTTTCTTCCATTATTTTTATGTCCTGGTAGAACCGTTCACCTTGATCCTCACTGTAATCGCCTAGATTGTCCGGGAATTTGTTCAAATGACTTTGTAAGTAATGTAACTTAATGCTCATTTTTGCTCCTAGTTTGCGAAAATTGAGCAGCATATCAGCAACTAGTTTTGTATAGCCTGGTAATTTATGATTTCCCAAAAAAATTTTGACTACATTAACAAAGCTTAGCCAGGCTTCAGATTCAATTTGTGACATATGGTTTAAGAATTCAGTGTCTTTTAGAAGGGTACGAATTTGAGGACATTCGAAGACTCCTGCTTTTAATTTTTCCATACTAAGGACTGGAAATTTTTTGCACACATATTCGAAACAGTCATCTGTCTTATCAAGGGCTTTGATGAACTGTACTATGACCGATTGGAACCGAAGCAAGCTTATTTCCATTGTGTAGCAACACACATTTCAGACTTCTTTTTGAGCTATCTATAAAAAGCCTCCAATGCTCGGGATTATTAAATTAATTCAACTGGAACTGGGTCATATAATTTTTGTTCATTAATTTCTTAAATTTCGTTTATCTCAAGAACTAGAGCCAATCCAAAAAAAAGTAAAAACACAGTTCGTAAGCCTGCTACTAATGTTAATAAAAACTATTAACAAAATCATGACCGCAGGTTTTTTTTTAATTTTTGTTACGCAGTGTAATAAATGAATCGTGTTAATATCGAAACAACCTGCATCTTATGAGGAATACCAGCAACAGCTCATAAAAAATCTCAACTAATCAAAAGCAGTAGAGTTTCAATGCCTGTTTTACTTCCAATAACAATACATACTGACAAACTCGGATTCTGTGATATCTAAATCCAAAAAAAAAGACCTAAAACATAAAAGCCGATCAGATCTGATTGGCGTATTAAATTCCGATACCGAGAATACAAATTCTATATCAATTAATTAATCAATATAATCTTTCTCGTTTTCATTGTGCTATTTTTATGAATGAAAAGTGATTGGTGTAAAAAAAGTTAGCATTATTGTTATTTCAAGGTTTTAATTTACCACTAAGATTAACCGAATTAAAATTACTTCTGTGTGAGAATTTTTGAAGTAAAACTTTTTAGCGGCAGTGATTTTTTACATCGCGTAATGAAAATCGCGTTAAAATATCGTATAACGAAAGTGGCGTCAGAATTGCTTTACTAATTTCTTCCTCTGTTTTTACTAATTCCTACCACTATTTTTACCAATTTCTTCCACTATTTTTTAAAAATTTCTACCACTTTTCCACTACTTTCTACCACTATTTTTATTATTTCTACCACTACTTTTGCTGATGCTACTACTAATTACCGACATTTTTACTCATTTCTACCACTATTTTTACTAATAGCGCTAATAATTTCTACCCCTATTTTTACTCATTTCTTCCTTTGGTTTTACTAATTTCTAGAACTATTTTTATTAATTTATACCACTATTTTTACTAATGTTGCTACTAATTACTACCTCTACTTCTTCTAATTTCTACCACTATTTTTACAAATCTCTAGCACGTTTTTCACTACTTTTTGCCACTATTTTTATATTTTCTACCACTATTTTTGCTGATGCTACTACTAATTACCGACATTTTTACTCATTTCTACCACTATTTTTACTAAGAGTGCTTATAATTTCTACCACTATTTTTACTCATTTCTTCCTTTGGTTTTACTAACTTCTACCTCTATTTTTACTAATTTCTACCACTATTTTTACTAATTTCTACAACCTTTTCCCCTACTTTCTACAACTGTTTTTAATAATTTCTACCGCTAATCCTATTACTAATTACTAGACTACTTTTATTAATTTCTACTACCACCAAGAAGTTTTACTTCTGGCTCGCTCATTTAGGTGCATGCGTGTTTTTTTAATTCAAACACTTTGGACGTATTTCAAATACTGGTAGCTCAAAAATTAAACACTTTCTTAGCCTTAAAAGCTTTGTAAACACAATGTATATGAATATAATAATTTGCAATGAGCCTTCATGTCCAAAAAGCTTAAGCAAACTTCAATTGCTTGCCATCAACATTTTTTTTTCTTTAATTTTCAATCTTTTATTTTTTTTTGTTGTAAAATATAAACTTTGAAGTTAAAATCAATTACCTACATTACAAACAAAATGTGTAATGCATGTTAAAATTTCTTTAAATGATTTCATCACTATGAACCGATGATCAAAGCCTTTCGAAATTGTATACCAAAGTGTAGGAAGAAAACTTGAAAGAATCTCCAATTTAAGCATCTATTTACTATATATTTCTTTAGTCGTATTTAAAAATTTCTTTTCGCTTAAATTTCTCTTTCAACTTTGTTGTGGTACTCCTATGCTGCCAATCAAATTTGGCTTGGCACCAAATGCTCTCTGTTTGTTTTTCATTTTGCATTTAAAGTTTTTAACATTTTTGCGACCCTTTTCAAAATCCAGACATGGCAAAAAAAAAACAAAAAGATTGCCATTCACACAAATATACTCGTACATATGTATGTATGTGTGTGTGTAAATAGTCAATTGTAAGCAAAAAATGTGCAATACTACTTACTTCGTTTTTGCTGTTTTTTTTTTGTTTTTTGTATAAAAACTTTCCTTCTCGCAATGCAACATTTTTTTCTACAATTTTGTTTGTGTAAATGCCACAAATTGTGTACTTCTGTTGCTTTCAAAGCGTCCACACACACACATACATTTATAGACATAGATATACTTTTATGCGCACATGCGTGTGCATTGGGTTTTTTGTGTAATTTTTGCAAAATTCTTCACATTGCTCCATACATACCAGGGCGTATTGCAGGTGTGTGTTAGTGTCAAATAGCGAGCGCCCAGCTGATAGAACATTCGTAAAACGCTGAGGCTGGTGCCAATCGAATGGCCACCCTCCACCCCAATCAGGCTGGCAATTTTTCCACTTTTATGCACCTCTTCAATTCCTGGAAATAGTAATGGAAATTAAAGAATTAAATCATTAAAAGTATTTGCGTAAATGAGTGGTAAGATATGTACGTAGATATGTGGAATTTTATAAAGCTATGTATGTATGAATGGAAATAGCAGCTGTAACCCTGGCACAATACGCTGACGAAATCCATTTAAAATTTTTTCTATACCACAAAAATTTAAAGTCGTGTATTTATAAAAAAAAATTTAATACGTGTCAACTGTTTTATCAATTTTACTAATGTAATGTTTTTTTTAAGTCAAAACTCAAAATCAATTTATTTTTCAGGTTAGCGAGCCAAGTTTTTACAATACTCCTTAACCTCTAAAAGAGATACTTTGGAACCAAGTAGTATGAAAGAGATATCGAAAAAAGACTCTCCTCTAAACCCGATGTCCATTAAAATTATGCTTCGGAACTTTTTCCTCCACCGTTATGCTCAAATTGAATCGCTTTGAATGTGTAACCCAATGTTAATTGCCAAGAGAACCGCCAGAGGGCGCCAAAGTTGATAAACTTAATGCAAAGTATACACGATGAAATTTCTTCAACAAATTCTATGTAATGCTATGTATATTGTGCGATTGGAAGTATGGGTAGTGGAGCAGTACAGTATTACCCGCTTAATTCGTCGCCGGCTAATTGCTTTCCCCAACCTAATTGGTTAAAAATATGAAGGAAAATGAAAATTGTTAAAAATCGGCTAGAAATTTGAGTCACTTGAAACTTGCATTTTACTATAGTAAAATTTAATGGGCTACAAAACGTTTTGTAAAATTTCTTATTAAAATGTTTAAAAATTTTGTGAACATTTTTGAAATTTGATGAATTTTTGTGAGTTTTGTAAAGAGTTTGAAGCATTTTTTTATGGCACCACGATTTTTGATAAAAGTATTTTATTTTTTGTCGCACTCAAAATACTTGCTTCCAATTCCATCAGAATCCGATCATTAATACAGACTTGGTGAATAACTCGCCTCTAGCGCCACCTAGCGCATTCATTTTTGATAAAAGTATTTTTTATTAATATAGGGCTACAAATACGGGTTTTATAAATATCTCGACTCATATGCGACCTATCGAATTAAAATATAACCTATGTCCGTTCCACGTGTCTAAAAAAAAATATATGGAATTTCGCTCCTAATTTATTATTAGGAATGGATTTTTATTTCGGACTTAAAAAATAGTTGACCAAGCTTACCTGTTATTACTGAACTAAAAAATAAGAATCCGGATTTTTAAATATAACTGGACTTTTTCCAAAAAGTTTGAAAAAAAAATCAGAAGAAACCAGAATTCTTTTCCAGCAGATCCTGGGATCGAAGGAACATTAGTAACTTTCTTCTACAACAATATTTTACCCCGTACTTTTAATATATCGAAAATCAGAAACTGCTATTTTGGTCCCTGTTTTTTGACAGTCTCTCTAAGTCCTTTTGGCTTCTGTTGTTGACTAAAAACCGATGAAACACGAATCATACGCGATTGTCGAGATAGAGTCATATTCAGACGACATAGTTATATTTGATTAAAAATTATCACATATCTGATTCTTCCATTTACTCAAATTTAAAAAAAAAAAACAGGTTGCGTATCCGTTCTTTATTTTATTTTACTTTGTATGGATAAAATATAATTTTTAACCCTAAAAAGGCCGCCGAAAGGATATTATTTTTTCTGGCTTCCAATATCTTTATACTAAAAATTTTAACGAAATTGTATTAAAAGTTATTGAGCGTTGAAATAAATGCAAAGAAACGAGCCAAAGTATTTCAACTTTCATCACAAATCACGTAGTTTTGCTATGTAATGGTAGTTTATTAATTTTCAGTTTCTAAGAATTTTTCTTAAGAATTTTTAACTTATTACTCAAAACATTAAATTTAACTTATTTTATGTGGAATAATTTAAAAAAGTGTCGATACGAGTAGGTATAGGTATTTCGAATTTATGTTCTTGACCTTACATCAACAAGCTGTCAAAACGTGCCAAGTCTGAAGTAAGAGAAGTGCCTGTGTTGGCACCTCTATTTCTCCTTCTGGAGTAGAAAATTTATGTGAGGAGTCCCTAGGCGCGGAAAAAATTAAACTTCACAGAAAAACCATAGAGCCCCATACTAGCATTTTTCCGAGCTTTCCTTTAACTGTTATTTTTAACGAGAACGTTAGAATTCTTGGAATGAACATCGATTCTCCTTTTGACCACCAAGTGATAAAACAGGCTTGCACAATGTACATAGCTCTTTAGCTGCGTTATTTGTAAAAAAAAAAGGCCTACGCATCGAGGTTACCCAAATTTTTATTCCAACATATTTGACGGCAACCCCTAAAACTCTGATTGTGTTTAAGATCCTATTAATCAATTTATTTTTTTTAAACGGTGATAATCCTCTACAAAAATGTTTTCGTAATGAATAATTTAACTTATTAATGTAATTTAATTCAACTTATCAAACAGTTGGCAACCTTTTTGGAAATATAGCTATGAAACTTCTCCCCAGCGAGAGGAGCCATTTGAAACCAAAATGTTAGTATTTCATATAGCTTGCGTGTCATTTTATTAAATTCGTTTTTTCATACAAGTGGCAACTCGGTTCAAAATATAGCTCGTATTTTAATATTTTGTATAATTTTGTTATGATTAAATTAAATGCGACTTTTCTTAAAAATATAGCTATGAACTTTTTCCTAGACGATACGTAACGTTTGACACCCGTACTTTAATATAATGAAAAACTTAGTTACAATTAAATTTTTCTCTTAAAACACCTGGTAACCCTCTTCAAAATATTGATATGAACTGCATCCAGATGGAGACGAATCTGGGGTTTTTATATATCGAGACAAATCCCCATTTCCCAAAAAAAAATGGTATAAAATTCTTGAAAAGCAAGTGTGTTTCTCTAATTTATTTATGAACCACATTTTACTAATATTTCCTATTTTTGAAGGGTTCCTCTAAAACTTCCAAAATATAAAAAGAAGCATTACAAGTATTTCTTAGTACTTTTTTTTATGTTTTCTGCCAATACAAGTTTCTTAAAGGCTAATTTCGTTTGCATTATTAGTTATTTCCATAGAACGATAATTGTTGATTACCAACCAGAATTCTAAGCCAATCGCTAGCCACGTTGATGCCCAACTCTTTCGCTTAGGAAATATTATCAGGCTTCCCTATGGTCTTTTCCTCAGAAAGCTCCAAACAACCAGTTTTTCAATACAAGTCTTTATTACATAGATTATAATTATAATTATTACATAGAAATAATTATCGAATCTTTTGATCGAAAAACTACACCACATTCAACCAGTCGCTTAAGGTATGTGGCTTAAGAATGGACTTTTTCTTGCAATGTCTGTGGATATAAAATTTAGAGTGAGACCATCGGTTGGCCGAAGCACCCGATTTGTTTCTACGATGCAAATTCCATAATGCAAATTTATGGATAAGATTCCGATGCTGTACTTGTCGTAAAGCTTAATGGAAGGAGAGTTAGAGGTTAAACCGATTTATATACAAAAAATTGGCCCCGTTTCACCATAGTTCATAGCCTAGTATCTAATCAGCAACACACTTTAAATAAAAGTTTAGCCTTGTTCATACAGAATATTTGAGGAGTTTCTATTTGACTGTTAGAACTATCCTTCTCTCCTATTCCTCAGTCTAAAATGATTATCAAATCAGAAGATCGTTTTCGATGATCACTGAGAATGTAACTAGAATATTAATTCGACTTTTTCTATTCAAACCCCTGGGTATTGGATGTTTAATGAAGGTTTGCGTAATAGCAATGGTCATTTCAAAAGAAGTTAAGCGGTAAAGATAAGTTTTGCTGCAAAAAAAAAGATTGATTTAATCGCTCTATACGCAACGTTTCCATCAGAGGGTGAAAGTTAGTAGGAAATCAGACCACCGACTTCTCACCATCCGTACTTTCTTCGTTCTCTTATTTACAATGAGAGAAAACTACAATTCATCAAAGGAACGGTGTGTAACTTTAAGGCGCCAAGAGTTCAAACCTGATCTGTGATTGATAGTTGATTATCTGAAGCAACATGATTAAATTAAATTAAATTAAATTAAATTAAATTTCGTCTGGGAAGCGGCATGGCTGTTGAATAGGGTAGGAAATGCATTTTTAAAATGAAGAGGATGGAAAGCATAGATGCTTCTTAGATCCATCTAGGGATACTGTGCTACAAATTAGTACAAGAAACGCTAGGCGGGAACAGATCCATGACTGCCTGCAAATATTATCCGATCACAGGTCTTCAAAATGTGTTATAAGATCGGTTACTATCTGAGTGAAAAATCGGCGGATGAAGACTATCTCAAATTAATTATACGCAACGATCCATTTACGATGCTTATTATCCTGCTCCACATTCCCACCATACAGATTTCATCAGGCTACGAAAACCACGCAGCGATTTTCTGTTCTCAGTTCTTAGTTCTTACCATTCGATTGTGCTCCTCACTTCTCCCGTTACTTTTTTCTTTCCATATTCATATAATCGCAATAATGACCTGTTTTATCTAATTGCCCAGTTGCGTATTCCCACTTTTTGCTTGAAGCCAGACATCACCTTAAGAATACTTCAAAAAAAAAAAACATAAAAAATAAAAACATGAATCTCGAAATGATATCACTCATTTTTTGAAGTGCATTAAACACGTGAAAATCTCTTTTGATACTGTCTAACTGCATGCCAGTACAAATTATTCTTTCATTCATTTCGTTTTGCACATTTAAAGAAATTTCTGAAAAATTGCAGCTATTTCGCAAATGTAGCACAGATCGTATCGTCGCCACATAAAAGCCATAAAAATGGCAATCGTCTGAACATGCACTTGGCATTAAATTACATATCGTGCATTTGCAAAAACTCACACGCACACACACACACATCGATATTTCAATATATGCACACACATTCGTACAAACATCGCACAGATAAATACATAGTGCGAGTAACAAGTTTTATATTTTTGGGATTCTGCTCACCTGAAGCATCTGTGACGAACGTCATTTGATTTGGATACAAATTAACCAAACGTCGTATTAAGTCTATTTGCTCCAAAGTCAATTGCACGGCATCCATATGTTGTGAAGAGCAGGGCACATATGCCGACCAGAACTGTTGAATGAAAAATAAAAAAAAGAAGAAAAAGCATTGATATAAAAATTCAATAATAGTGATTTACAATTCTGTATGTATATGGGGTGATTCATTTAGCGGTATGTAGTTTAAAAACCAAGTAATTGACGCATATGAGGAAATCGATATATGCGCGAAACTAGAGCTCAATTTGTGTTTTTAGTTTTTTCATAAAGCAACTGATTTATTTTTAAAGGAGGGAAAAGAAGCTACAAACAATTAAATGTTACCATCGGCCTTGCCGAAGCCACTATTTATTTTCCTCATACAAAATGAAATACATTACAAAAAAGTTAAGTAACTATGTTAAAAGAAATTGTATTTTTCTAGAAAAATTAAAAGGTTAAGATGGGTATGGAAATGTAAGAATAGTAAGCGTCAGAACCAGGCCCGTGCGACCCCAAACCCCCCCGAATAAAAAGTGGTGGATTTCATTTATAACCATTGGTAACGCAGTTTTCGCGTCTCAGCTCAAATCACGAGTTCAGGAGACGCTCTCAGCAGACAAATGAGAGAGTTTCGTTTCATATTATCTTTGATTGTGAGGCGCAAAAGCCTGGACTCTGTCAATATCGGATGAAATCGCTCTTGGAGTGAGCGGGAGAAAGATTCCCCGAAGGCGATTGAACGATGAGCTACGTGACCTTTGCCGCAACATATACACAGTCTAAGGAATTTAAATTCAGCGGCTACGTTGGTTAGGCCATGCCGTGGGAATGAACGAAAACGATCCTGCCACGAAAATGTTCAATGTGGTAGAGGGAGAGGAAGGTCTCATATGCATTGGAAAACCAGGTGCAAAATTACCATATAGTAGAGACATAACTATTGTTAAAAGAAAATACTAAAAGTTAATCAGTAAGTATTATAGTAATATACAAATTTTTCGAGTAATCTATAATCATTATTAAAAGACTTGTATAAAAGTCTTTTGAATTCAAAGACATTTATTTTAAAAAAATTTTTATAAAATTCTTTTCATATTAATTATCAACGAAATATAATTTTTTAAGTCTTCAAAGACATTTATTTTAAAAAATTTTTTTATAAAATTCTTCTCATATTAATTATCAACGAGATGAAATTTTTTAAGTCTTCAAAGACATTTATTTTAAAAATTTTTTTATAAAATTCTTTTCATATTAATTATCAACGAGATTTAATTTTTTAAGTCTTCAAAGACATTTATTTTAAAAATTTTTTTCTAAAATTCTTTTCATATTAATTATCAACGAGATATAATTTTTTAAGTCTTCAAAGACATTTATTTTAAAAATTTTTTTATAAAATTCTTCTCATATTAATTATCAACGAGATGAAATTTTTTAAGTCTTCAAAGACATTTATTTTGAGATTTATTTTATAAAATTCTTCTCATAGTACTTATGTGTCAGAAAAAATTTTTAAGTCTTGAAATAAGAGACATTTTTTTAGCAACATTTCGGGATTAGATTCGCGACAACTTCGAAATAATTTCGGTAATGGTTCGGGATCGCTTCTGGGTCCCGAAATAGTTCCATCTTTTCAGACTTAAAAAACGCAAGTAAGTCTCAAAATAAAAGTCTTTGAAAGATGTAAAAAAATTCATTTCGCTGATAATTATTGGAGAAAGACTTTTACGATATACTTATATAACTCAATATAATAGTTTTTGTTGATTTAAAAAATTCTTCTCACTCAAAATTATAATGAAAAACCATTTTTAATATAAGTTTCAAAATAAGAAATACCGACAACTTAAAAAACTTGTCTCAGCCATAAATAATTATTATTCTGGATATCTGCTATATAGGGATTTTCAGCAGGCAGGAGAAGAATCGACTACCGTAAAATATTGAACTCGGCTAAAATTGCTTTGTAGTAAAGAATTAAGGAAGTAAATACGAAATGACAGCTGTTGGATCTATTTCCAGCTTTTCAATAATAATTTGTAGACGCTGCGTCGGCTTAAGTCTTTCCAACAATTCATGATGATAAATACAATCACAGTTTGACAGTTGCACGCGTGTTCTGTCATAAAATCACTACTGAAATCGAACCTCTAAATAATCCATCTGTTAGAAAGAATCCCAATGAACATTTTGGAGTGTGAAAAATTTGTATACTGCTTGCCGGTTTGATGATTTCAATCGATAAGTGGAGTTATTTTCTTCACTTAAGAGTCGAAAAATGTAAGAAATTTTCTACCTTACGGCGAATCTACCCTAAGGTGTATTTATCATTATCAATAAGAAATAAGCGTCGGGAAATCTTAACAATCGAAATGAGAAAACCCTCAAAATGTTGTCAAAGCCTTCATAGCTCTGAGAAACGTTCTACCAATTGTCTAACAAATGTTAGCTGGGATACGACAAATAAACGATTTGTGTTTGTGTGGAAATCAATGCCGGTGAAAAATACCAAAACGGTATGAAAAGCAAAAAAAAAAAATATTCGTCTATCAGCAAACTCAATTTGTGCGCGCTTCTTGCTTGCATTGAAAGTTATGAAATTCCACCTTTGGCGGCAAGTCGACCTGTTGAGCCGCGCAAACTATGCAGCGTCGCTCAGTTGGATGTGTGTGTGCCTACATATGTATGTATGTATGTGTGTTCTTGAAAAAATATAGGTTTATTGGTGTGTGTATGAATTTTTTCTTTTTTTTTTTTTTGTTCTACATACCTGCGCCGCCACCATGCCCTCCTTCAGGCGCGGCAAATCGGTGTGACTCCAGGCGCTCGCCGACCATGGCAACACCTCACGCAAATCGCCGGCAAAAGGAAAATCTTGTAGACGATTTTTCAAAAATTTCCGTATATTCCACGCCAAATCGTTGTGACTGTGTTAATACAAACACACAAAGGTATATTTATAGATGTTTGGTTGGGGCGCGCGTCGATATATATAGCATAACGCCATCGTTGATAGCCAAAAAAGATACAAAAAGTCATGGAATTAAATTGTATTTTGTTTTTTTTTTGTTTTGTTTTGGTAGAGAAATCTTGTTATATATTCAGACCACTTGTGCATGTGGGTTTATCTCTGGTGTAGTACATTAGTAAATAATATAGAGGAATTTGTTTTCATGAGGTAAGGAAATATCCTAAAAAATAAAATATATGTATTTTTAATATAAGGAGACTGGAAAGTAAAATAGTATTAGGCTGATGACCTGACAAAACTTATCCACCTGACAGTCGTCATGCTTACTGCGCCAAAAACTGTGCTGCAAAAGCCGGTGTTAGCCCTCTAATAATGTCAACAGTCGTTGTAATTGTTATGTCGTACTGAGTATAGCATATCGACGTTATATTCTGCGGCATAGTTTAAGGCGCCAGTAAACCTGACAACTGTCAGGCTGTTTCCCCCATCCTAAAAGTATGCATACAAAAATTTCAAAACAGTTTTGATATATTTATAAATGTTTTTACATATAAGTAGATAAAAAAAAAAAGTTGGATACCGTCATTTGTTTTTATACAAACTGGTCTTATCCATTACGATGAGGGTTAGAGTATCCAAATATTTCACATTATCACATGCATTAACTATAATTCTCTGAACTAGGAAGTTGTGTTTGAAGCAGATTTATAAATTTTAGCATACGACTCAAAAAAAACAAACTACGATGAAGTAGAGAGATGATATAAATCCTGCAGTGGTTTGACTACAACGCACAAATGAATACAAAATCGTTTGGAGTTGGCGTTATTGAGGACTTAAACAATCACCCGGAAATTTATTCCGACCTTAAATGAGGTGTTTTCTTTTGCAGGAGGAAACCTCGATTATCTTCTTTATTGGAGTGAAACTTCCTATGGGACCAATTGGGGAGACGGTTGCGTTGAACTTTTCACGCCGCGATTTATTGCCTTCTCACGTCGAAACGGCTAGACAAATTTGAATATAATTTTGCACACACTTAGTTTACATACAAAATATTTTCTAAAGTGAGTTGCCACCTGTTTAGAAAGTAAAATCAAATTAAATTCAGAAGTTAAATAAAATATTGCCGTATATTTAGATGTAAAACGTATGAAATTAAGAAGGATTAATTTCGAAAACATTTTTAACGAGAGTTGCCATATGTTCAAAAAATAATTAAAAATTAATTGAGATATTACAATACTACAATAATGGTGTAATACGAAAAGGGTTAATACGAAAATTCTTTTGAAGAGGGATGTCAGCTATTTAAAAAGGATTAATTCAATTTCACCAAGAAAGCTTAATTCCGAAATATTTTTAAAGAGGGTTACGACCTGTTTGAAAAATTTAATTTAATTTGTAATGGTGTTAAATAAAAAGAGGTTTATAAGAAAGCCACCAATTGGGAAAAATTAATTAAATCAAATAAATAATAATAGTACAATAAGGGCGTGCAAAGTTTTTTTTTGAAAAATATTTCTGGATATGTCTGCATTCCATTTAGCAAGTTTATTTCAATTCAACCAGTTGGGCGACTCACAAGGTGTCATAATGTATCATAAATCATAAAGTCATAAAATTTTAGATTTCAAAAGTTATGTTCATTGGATTTCATTGAAACAAATTATTATAACTAAGTAATTTTGTGTTTTTTTTAATTTTATGACATTTGACTTATGACAAATTATGGCACCTTGTGAATCAGCCAAATATTTTAATATTGGTGTGAAACGAAAAAGTTTAAACGAAAATATTTTTAAAAAGGGAGACCACCTATTTAAAAGCGCAAATTCAATTTAACTGAAAAGCTGAGTGAAACGCTGCTATACTTCTGGCACACTAAAAACGTTTAAGACATCGTAATTTCGAAAATATTGTTAAACAAAATTTGCCGTATGAATGTCAATCGTAAAAAATTACGTAATATGTTAAATGAAATACTACAATACGAGTACTGGTATCAAACGAAAGAGGTAAGCTTGGTTTCAAATATGTTTGAAGAATGTTGCCAGCTGTGTGAAAAGTAAAATTAAATAAAGTAAGGGATATCGCTGTACGAATTGCTTAATTTCGAGAACATGTTCAAAGAGAGTTGTCATATGTTTGAAAAATGTATAAATAAATTAAAATGCTATAATACTGAAGTGAAACGAAAAAGGTTCATACGAAAAAAAAACTTCCTTAAACGTATTAATTTTGACACCACGAAAACAGAATTTCCCTTACCATACTAATTAATTTGAATCAACGGTCTTTAAAGGGTGGCAACCCTCGTCAAACATGTTTCCTTATAAACTCTTTTGTTTCAAAGTAATACTGTAATATTTCAGTAAGCTTGCAAAAGCATTAAAAAAATATTTTTAAACACGTGGCAGCACTGTTTAAATCTATTTTCATAAGTAAGAAATTTGTAAGCCTACTTACGTGATACTTCCTCAATAATTAAATTTAATTTAATTCTTTAAGCAGGTGGCAACTATTTCCATTTGCAAATTTTCTAACGAAACCCCATGCTTTAAATATTTTATTCAACTTATTATAGTTTCAATTAATAAACCTATTTTTTAAATTAAGTTTCTTTAACACTTTTAGCATGACACTCATATTGTAAAATGCCATGTATTTTTTTTTTTTGATTTAACTTAATTCGCATTTAAACAGATGGCAATCCTCTTTCAAAGCATTTGGGGAAAAAAGCTTTGTTAAGCTTCTTTCACGTTTCACCCATATTGCAATATTTGATTTCGTTAATTAGTTTAATTGAATTTAACCATTTAAGCAGGTGGCAACTCCTTTTAAAAAGTCAATTCTACATGTGCTAAATCCTATTCAGATCAATATGTTATTTAACTTATTTATTTAATTGACTATAACTTTTTTAACGGGTGGCAACTCTCCATTAAATATAATCTATGTTATAACGTAGGGTATAGGCTGTTACTGTGCCAAAGTTTGAATAATTCCGTCTATTCACACACTCACCCACGCACTCACTCACAAACACACATACCCTCGCATTTAAAGGGTTAATTCAATTTCACTAATAATTTCACTGAAATGCCACCTGTTGGTATCAAATGATAGCAATTCCGAGAAAACCTAATTTTAAAATATTTTTAACGAGGGTTGCCACCAGTTAGAAAAATTGTATTAAACAAATTAATTGTGTTAATAAACAAGTACAATATAGTTGTCAGGCGGAAATTAGTTAAGAAATCTTTATCAAAAAAATATATCTATTTAAAAAGAAATCAATCAATAAAACAAGTAAAAGATTTCAATACCTTTAACAAGTTTATTTCAATTCAATTAATAAGTTAACTGAAATATTTCAATATTAGTGTGAAACAAAAATATTTTTGAAAAGGGGTTTAAAAGCAGTTTTTTCCAACGTTTTCAATGAAACCGAGAATTTTCATGGCAGTTTCGATTTTTTATTTTCCCTCTTTGAAGTAAACGTCATAATTTCATAACCCTTCTGTTAATTCTGAACAACGATACCTTTTCTTTTTTCCTTTCCTTTTTTCTACGAATAGCTCGTTCTTGGCAGACAATGATTTAAATGTAAATGCTTTCTTGTAAAATTATAGAAAAAGAAGTTACCAAAGTTGAAAATTTAAGAAAAAATTCTGTAAATTTCCGATTGATTGTACATTTTTTTCACAGATTCAAACCATTTTCGCGATAGTCATTACTGATCTAAAAAGTGCCAACATTTTTCTTTAGAAAGATATATCAAAACGAAAAATATCTAAAAAATTAAAAGAAAGAAAGTTTGGTTTGTAGACGACGTCATGCTAAATTAGCTTTTTATGAATAAGTTGAGAATTTGAGGGTGTTTGGAAAGTTTTAAACACATTTTTTTTTTAACCATTCGGCCAACTCTACGACCTCTACTAGGCCACTTGGAAAGCTCGTGCATTTCTTTTTTTTGGTAGCACCGTGTAATTGATTGCAATATGGATGCTAGGGTTTAGAAAATCTTTATATGAAATTTTGTTTCGATGAGGTCTGGCACCTGTTTAAAAATTGGAATTCAAATTCAAATTGATAAGTGAAATGAAATACAACGAAAGAGGTTTAAGAAAACTTAGTTTCGAAAATATTTTTGAAGAGTGTTGCCAACTGGATAATTAAATACCAAATATTATAACTATGCCAGACAATACATTCTATTCCTTCGGCCTCGTTAAGGGAGTTCACGCATTCAGTTTTTTCCAATCAACGCAATTTATGACAGCCAAGCAGGTACTGTTATTTATTGAAAAAGTAGAAGTCGGGTTTGTTTTGGATTAAAAGCTTTCGTCCCATATGATTCATAGTAGCCTTGCACTACTTCGCTGTTTCAGTATTTGGTCCTTTAGAATAAAACAAAACCATATTCCGCATGTCTTCTGCCAAAATATTTTAAATACGTATAATGGAATTACCGAACTGTAAACCAATCAAGCATTGAGGAGTCTTTCTTACTAGCGACAAAAAAAAATTAATGCAGCTACATCCTTTTTTGTAGGAAGCAGAAAAAACCAAAAGCCACCAGATCCAACACTGACCTAGCTGTATCCGCCATGACGTCGAAATGCTTCTATTGACACTCTCAAATTCTTAGCTGTCATTTCACTATGGGAGCGTAATTTTTTCGGCAATTATTTTAAAGCAAATATATACTCATTGCTAGGTTTAATAAGTGCATAGTTGTTGTTGCGACTTGGCGCTAAAATAGCATTGAACTGAATATGTGAACCAGAAACAAATTTTATTCAGCCAATTTTCTGTCAATAAATGAACTTTTGACAATGTCACAAGTGGGCAGCTAATATTTTCAAAGTGGGATTGTAAACCAATATTAAACGCCCAAACGGACATTAAATTGGTTCATTGCCAATTAGCCAATAGACCAATGGACACCAAAGGATATGCTTGGCGGAAACTAAAAGAGTGGCAGGCAATGGCTGAGCATGTATGTATATATTTTGCTATTATTATTCGGGTAATTTTTTATGTAAGCAAAATGTCAGACATATTCGCAATATACGTGCCTAGCAAAATTCATGAGGATATATGTAATAAAATCTCTCGCCCGTTGTTTGTTCATAAGTTTCTAAACGAAATAAAATAAAAACCTAAAGTGGCATTATTATTTAGATAATGTGGTATGAAGATGAAATTATAAAAAATCTCGCAAAATTCGAAACACACGTAGTGCAGAAATATTACATTTATGATTTGTTGCCTGGAAGAATGCAGGCTGACTTCGAAAACGTACATATGCAAAGAGACGACATTGAAACCAACTGATTTTTATTTTATGTCGTTAGTGAGCACAACCTTAGCAGAACAATGCTTTTTTCATTGTCATTAAGAGACTTTTTATCGAAGCTCTTTTTTGAATTTGGCAAAAAATAATGAAAAAGAATCAACGAGGATTAGCATTTTTGATCGAAATAGAGATAGAAGCGTAGACAATGTTCGGGCAATGTGTAAAAAAAATTTTTGTTTGCGTAGAAAAGCACCCAAAAACAGTTGACTATTGGGGTAGCATATCTGGCTTCCCTGAAAAGGGATAGTTTTGGGGCATGTAATTAAAACTTATTTATATATTTTAGTATTCATGCGCATAGCAATTCTTCCAGAAACTGAAAAATATTGTACGTTCACTGTGGATGGATCGCGAAACTGATCGTCGTGGGATTTCTTTGGAACAGTGTATTCTTATAACAGTTGAAGCGCGATGTCATCAAATTTCCAAATACTGAGGAAAGTCACGTCAAACTATATAACAGTTCCAAGAAAGTCGCAGTCACCTATTCCCTTTTCCGCTAGGTTGCGTAGATAGAACCCACATGAAAATTTCCCAACCCATAAAGGATAGCATTAGTTATTATAACAGAAAGGGGGCATACTCTGTGGTATTCCAGGCAAGCAGTTTGTTTTAGAACAATTTACTATCTTAGGCTAAAGACTAGTTTTTCATTCAGACCATTGCCAACAGCAAGGTGCGATTTATTGATGCGATTGGTGGAAACTTCAATTTGCGACTCCGAATTTTCAGAAAATACAAATGGAAATTATTTTGGCCAGATTTCCACAGAATCTACAAACTTACTTAACTTACTTTCGGCATAAATCAGCTTTAATATTCATATAATTAATTAGTAAACAAACACACGAGTCTAAACATAACATTAGTACCAAAGGTGGTTTATTAATTACTAAAAACACGATATATCACTTAAAGTAATCCTCGTAAGATGTTGCGTAATTTTCGCATTTCTTCCAGCTTTTCCTTCCCGACCACCAATTTCTCTTTTCCAAGAGTTATGAACTGATACGCACTTCTTAGTCTATTTTCGCTTTACCCTTTAAAAAAATTTAGTATTTCACACTTTGAACGTTTAGTCCTTGGCTCTGATGTTGAAGGTTCGTCGACGGAAATAGCGCTATCCGTATTTGTATATTCATTAAGCAAACTCAGAAACACCATTACTTGGCGCTAGGAAAAAATAACTAATTCCAATGAAAAGTTTCCTAGAAATGGCTCCAAAAACATGGATTTGGCTATTACTAAGTGAAAAAACAGTAGCTCAAAAATAAGGAAATCGATTTCTTGTTTAAAGAAATACTTTTTTTTTTTGAGTGCACTATTTAATAACTCACAGCGCATTCCCTTGAGGAAATTAATATTCAAAATGAGTGCGCAAGGAAGGCCAGCAAAGTTGCAAATGTAATTAAAAAAAAAAAACACCAATTAGAAAAAGTACGTAAAAAGTTGCCTAGTAAGCAATATATTAATTTTTTTATTTACATACACAGTTTCTCACATAATTGAGAATACAGTGATTTGTATCGTTTTTAAATTGCCAATCCTTTTACTCAAACTTTATTGCTTATTTTTTGAATGAAAACTTAGCTCGTTCTATAACTAAACCTGCATGCATCTTTGTCGATTTCACAGCATCCACCTATTCGCAGACGAAATAAGAGTAATTTTCATTTATTTGACACAAACAATGCTAACGATATTTTCAATCAGTCTGTAGTTTCCCAGCTTCTTCCTCTTCTTTTGCAGAATTGTGTCTTTGCTCTCTCACGCGCTAACTTTTATTACGTCACTATTAGTCTCTGTCACCGCGCAAGGCGCAAACTTGTTTTCTATCATTCTTGCATACGTGCATACATATGTCAGATATAAATGGTCGGATATTTAAAATACACTAATAAACTCGTATTTATTTAGTATTTAAATTAGTAAAAAAAACCTTTTTATTCAATTAAATCCAAAATTCACCCGTAAGCCAACCATTCGAATTGGCTCCTCGTACATGAATCTCCTAGTTATTGGTCATTCTCTTTCTTTACACTTGACGTATATTTGAAACAACAATCGTTTATTGGTGTGGGTCGAGACCATAAAATCCCGCCGATCTTGGTCTTTCTATTATATTCGTGAGCGGCCTTGCATTCATTATTCACCTGTGGCTAACGAGTCGAAAAATCTTTTAACCGGTTGATGGATTATGATCCATACGAACTTACTATCTTTCTTCGATGTCCTCTACGTTTCTGCATCATAGAAAAGGGCGAGAACAAGGTTTTTATTTGGCGTGATAGGCCTAAGTTTTTCCTCTTGTCTGCCATACCCCAAAGAAGCACCTGTTGGTAAGAGTTGCTCTTTGCTGGGTCCTAACTATACCTATAACAAAGTTGAACTATCCACAGTGGCATGGGTTCCAATGCGCGAAGATCTTTGCGGTTTTCCCAGAGGTATTTTTTTGTGATCGTCTACCGCGGGGACAACCTCTTCTATCTCCTCTCTGAGCTGGAGAATTCTGCTCTAACAGCCCTGGTGTTGAGGCTATCGATGTCAATACCATTAACATACGCCAGCAGAATCGTGATTTTACTATACATACATACATATGTATATATATATAGAGTCATGGCAATTCTATTCAATCCAGCATCAGTTAAAGAAGTAAAACCAGAGTGAGATGCACTGTCTAAAACTTCATTTGCTGTGGAACGGCTCGGAGAGATCCTTCCCTATCTGGTCGGAGCTAAAAATTTTGCTCAACGTCATTCTCCACACCCAATTTCTTTTTGCACAGATCCCCCCATACTTAGTCATTACGTCGTGGGGACAGGTTTTTTTCATGCTATCAAATTACTTGCGGCGCGATAATCTTTAGAACTACAAGCAGAAGTAAATATTTTTAGCGCCAGTTAGCACTTTCTATAAGAAAGGAAAACTAGAAACAGTGATATCAGGATTTATGATGGCACTAAACTTGTCATCTATCTTTTAACAAATTTTAATTTGATTATATTAATATTCCTTTTACCTCCATCGTTCATTAAAACATAAAACACAACACAGTTTTAGAAACAGCAATGGCGCAAGAAAAAAGCTCTTTAATTTAATCCAACCAAAAGCTTAATTGGATTGTATGTTAAATTCAGCGCATAAGCTACTTATTTAAGGCGTGTTAAATGAGAATTGGGAAAGTGTCTAAGTGCCAAACTATGTATGTATTTTACTTACAACAATAAACAGATGCGAGTATAGTACATACAAAAATAAGATTACACTAAAGTGCGTCGAAATGCATGAATTTCGCACTTTTATACCAAAATGTATAAGTATATAATAAATGCACATATGTACATTAGGGTATGCCTTATTGTAGTATTAAGAATGTAACCAAGCGAATTATATAAGGTGATAGCATCCGATGTACTGAATGCTTGTTCTTCTTTCCCAATTCGCTGGGTTATTTTATTTGCACAAACAAAATACTTGAGCAATAGTGGCCGAATTCAGATTTTGACATTTCACTCGCAAAATTACACAAACAAAATGCACGATGGCGTCGCCTTGGTTATTTTGTTGTCTCCTTCTACGAGTATGGATCCACCTTATATGACATCTTTTTACCTTTTTTCATAGAAATTTGAGATGATGTGCGGCTTTATTTGACAGACGCTATGTTGCACCTGGATACGCTGGACTTCTCTGTAGTACTAAAGGATTTTATACATCGCGTCAGTACTACTACTTACATGCTTACCACCAGTACTACTTCTACTTCTACAAGTTCTACTACCACTGCTAACTAAAACTACTACTGCTACTACAATTACTAATTACTCCTACTTTTAATTACTACTACTACTAGTTACTACTACAGCTGCTACTAATTACTACTACTGTTTTTACTACTGCCAACACTAATTACTACTACCATTTTTAGTACTTCTACTACTAATTTCTACTACTATTTTTACTAATTTGTGTCACTAATTTTATTTATGCTTCCACTTATTATTACTACTATTTTTACCAACTTCTACTACTATTTTAACTAAATTCTACTATTATTTTTCTATTACAACTACTAATTACTACTACTAGTTTCAGGAATTTTACTACTCTTTTTACTAATACTACTACTTATAATTGTTATTACTGTTTTTACTAATTTCTACTACTATTTCAATTAATTTCTACTACTATTTTTACCTATGGTAACTTCTACTATATTTTTTAATTGTGCTACTACTAATTACTTCCACCACTTTTTCTAATTTCTACTACTATTTTTACTAATGGTACTACTATTATTTTTACTAACTTCTACGCATATTTTTACTAATTTCTGCTACAAATTTTATTTATGACTACTAATTCCTACTACCATTTTTACCAAATTCTACAACTATTTTAACTACATAATTTCTACTTCTATTTTTACTAATGCTACTTATAATTATTACTACCAGTTTAACTAATTTTATTACTATTTTTACTAACGCTACTACTAATTACTGTTACTATGTTTACTATTTTCTACTACTATTATTAATTAATTTCTACTACTATTTTTACATTTGCTACCACTTATTCTTATTACTACTTCTTATACTATACTACTTTTATTTATTTCTACTACTATTTTTAGTACTTCTAATATTTTTCCCAATTTCTACTACTATTTTTGCGAATGGTACTACTAATTACTACTACTATTTTTACTAATTTTGTGAGCAAAAATAAAAGTCAAAAAATAACCATGGGTGTAGTTCTTCCCTTTACAGTTAATTTGACTTTCCGGATGTTATATTTTTATATGTATCTTTAAAAAAATAAACGCCAACTTAATGTGTGGAGAAGCACCCAAGCATATTCAATTTATTTAAATGCACACTTTTGTAACTTAAAAGTTACAAATATAACCAACCATTCAAGCCATTTGCTCTCCCCACTAAGATTATTGATTGTGCTCTAATGGCTAGAAACTGGCTTGTACGCTAACGCTTTGGTTTCCCAACCACAACGGTACCATGGACACATGACCACTGACTTAAAAAAAAAACAAAACCAAAAACAACAAAACGCTGCAAAAAGTTTGACATTTATTTTGGCTTTTCAAACGTCAACCGCGCTTGTGGCCAGGTGAAATGATAACATAGGGAAAAAACTGTCCATTTATCTTTTTCGGTAGCAAATTTCCATGGGATTTCTACATTTATTGGGGATTTGTGGAAAACATCAAAAGTAGTGGTAACAGCGGCAATGACTGCAAAATGACAGGAGCTATACCTTTACCGTCACATTTCAAACCACTAGGTCGAACAGTGGGACATTTTCCACAAATATGGTGGTGAGAAATGGTTTGCAGTATACTTTTACTCTATAAAGCAATCAAACATTTTTTAAGAAAGTTTTTGGAAAATCGACCAAATTTCAGAAAGAATTTGAAATTGAAATATCTAAAAATTCAAATCGTTACGTTTTATTTGGCCTTTTTAGTCGATAATTTATCTGCTGTAGGCTTAAAATTTTTTCATTAAAAAAAAAAAAAAAATTGTAAAAACAGAAAAATACGAAATTAAAATTGCCGAAAAATATCGGAAAAAATTTTGTTCAGTCAAAAGAAAGAAAAATACGTGTCTGATCGTTTTGACCAAGAAACAACATATTCGAGTTTCTTGCTTAAAGAAAAACATCACCCCAATGGACCGGTTGTCTTGAAATGGCAAAGCTCAACTTTTTTAACTCAATCAAAAACTGCCGAAAAAATATTTGAAATTATTTCGAACGTTGCAAAGTTCCGTCTACTGTTAGAGCACAAAAAAAGGAGATTTCTAGGTCAGTAAGAAACCCAAAACCCATTTTGAATTAGGACCCAAATTAAACCTACGGAGAGCTGGTTTCAGACGCCATTCAGTAGAGTTCTACATTGCTTCACCAACTTCGATCAAGTATTCTGAAAATACCGACGCCCCAAAACCCTGGCTCCATCTTAGGGCCGTCAGTGTATATGCATTGGCTCCAGGCAGATATATCAAAACCTCTATCCCACTGGAGCTTAAAAGGGCCAATAAATATCTACTAATACTTACATATAATCAGTACTCTAATTGGTCGTGGTGGGCAAGATAACCCCCCATTTTCCATGTCCCTTCATCCTCTTCTTCCTTACCACGTTACAGCTACACTAAACATTATATGAAAATCTACAGAGCAATACCCCTGCCACCCAAACGCAAGTAGCTCTCTGCCTACCACGCTTGATGTGAATACCAGGAAACACCGCAGTATATTTTCAGAGAATTTGACTTTGGTAGCACAAAGTGGGAAATCTCGGCTTCCTCCATGGTATCGCTCGCTACGGGAATAGCCCAGTTACACGAATTACCATATCATCAGCATAAGCTACTATTTTTACTCTTTCTTTGTTCAGTTTACGGAGCACTCGGTTGATTGTGGTAAGCCTGACGAGTGTGGAGATCACTTCCCTTGTCTGTATTGTTTGTAATGCATTCATCTAAGGATTCAAGAATAAGTGGCTTCTGTAGGTGCATTTTCGAAGGCTTCCTTTATGTCAAGGACAACTGCTACTGTGTATTGTACGAATTTTAGTGATCTATAAATAATTTTGATAACTTCGTAAAGCACCCACCTCTCTTCTACATCCAGAATTCACCCGAAAGAATTAAGAACAAAGGAAATGAAATTGATCGGTCGGTTGTTCTTAGCAACACTATGGTCTCGTCTTCCCGTCTTCGAAATAAATACTACTTTCATTTGCCTCTATGAAAGACGACTGTAGTTAAGTTCCGATAAACTTTGTAAGATTGATAAAAATCATGGCATGATAGCCTCCTTCGCGGTCTGCCATATGATCGAAAGAATGCCATCCGAACCATGGCTTTTGTAAGGCGAAAATGATTTGGTCGCCCATGAAATTTTACTTTCTGTACATATGGATTTCGCAGTCGGGTTGCTGCAATCCTCAGAGTTACCCGAGAAGTGGCACTGATCTTACGAGACAAACAGGTTTGCAAGTTCATTTCTTCGTTGCCAGTTTTCCCCGTTGCTGGTTTTCTTTGAGAAGTATTTTAATTCTCTTTTAAAGCTAAATCCTTTGGAATTTTTGTCAGCATTTATCTAATGGTCGAAAGTCCCGGTTGCACAGAAATTCGAAGGACTCTTTTTACTAAAACAAAGTAAGCGGCAAATATCGACATAAACTTAGTTAAGATTTATAACAATATAGCAGAACAAAGGCTACCGAAAATGAATTTCCTGGCGATTTGTCAGACTTTACTTTAAGCTGAGAGGTGGCATTTTGAGAGAAATTGATTTTCCGATTTTGTACGAAATCACCAAATTTTTGGAAAAAGTCCATCAAGGGGAAAACCCCGCCAGGGAAACCCCATTTTTTATTATTTGTATTTGTAAAGATGCATATCTGGCCACAAATCCAAGAGCTAGAAATTATAGCTACTGTTTCGGAGATCAACACAACTCCTCAAATCTCCTGGCTGTAGAAGGATGGAAAATCAACCACAGTTGACATATCAACTTGGATGTTGGGCTACGTACTTGTGTGGCAAGTCGTTAGTTCAAAACCGGACTGAGTCTCGAAAGAAATCCCTATGAGGAGATGTGATGATCTCAGAAAAAGCAGGTATAATTTCTACCTCTTTGCCTTTAAAACTTTTCTTGAGTTCAAAAATTATTGTTGATAGATTGAAAATATTCATAAAGTAATTAAAACTTACTATCGAATGTAGTGGATTATAGAAAAATTAAATATTTTTATGTGTTCGATTTTAATTAGTATGAATTATATATATCACGTAATTGGTGAATTTCAGCAAAATTGCAAGCATATATTGATCGATATCAACATTGATATCAATTTTCTACGATATAGCCACATGAGTTTTTTTATTTTTTGTTTCTACGTACGCCGACATTCGACTAGACACAGTAACAGCACTCTTGCCCCTGAAGAGCTCGATAGGAAATTTAATTTGACTATTCAATATCTTTAATATTTATTTTTTTTCCTATTTAACTTATTTTTAGCCGGCATTGTGTCACCGTGCCTAGAGCACTTGCCGTGGCTTTATGCCGATAGGGCATTATCACTCAACCAGCAACTATTTAAGTGAAGTTATTTTTTTTTATATATGTATGTATGTATGGCTGCATACTTTACAACTACAGCTATGCTAACGTACTTTGCTACAGTAGCCTAAAATGAACGTCGCTCCTCGCTTGGGGTCGGTGAAGAGGCAATCTTGTCGTTGCCACCGTTGTCATCCTCAACCTTGTCGTTTTAGCTGATGCAAGTTGTGAAGTTCCGCATCTGTAGAGATTTGTTTATTGATCGCTTTTTCATCCTTCATCATTCGGTTTTAGTTATTTGCGTTCTGTTTTTTTCTCCCAGTTTTCCCATAGCTTCTGTATTTTTTTATATATGTAGATTTTTATTTTATTTTCTTCTTCGTTTTTTTTTCTTTTTAATTTTATTTTACTGCACTAAATAAATGTTTTATTAAGGTAAAAGGAGCTATGTGAATGGCTGGCTACCCAAGTTTTTCAACTAACCGTTGTATGCAACATTTTGTACTAGGAATATTTGGTTGACGATATGCGCTTTGCTGCGCACGAAGGACTCCAAGTGTTTTTATGTTAAGTATTTAGCATATAAAGTACATCACTACTAGGTAAGAGTGTAAATACCTACATACCTAACTACATTTTACTTACTTTGACTTCGCTAGCTGGCTTTTTTGAGCATATGTTTTGCATACAAACATACCACATGAATTTAATACTGCCTGTTGCTTTAAATTCCCACCCTCCTTATTTTTAAAGTATTGTCTCAGCGCCGCCACAGCAGGACCTTAAGGATAAGTGACAATAGCAGCTGCATAGCAAGAGCACACCTTCATCAGCATTTTCATCTAACGAATAACTTTTAAACAAATTCTTACATTCCTTTTCACATTACTAAATACACAACAGCTATGCTTAATTGCCTTCTTGAGGCTGTCATTCGTTAATTACGCCTTTCAGTTTGCTTTTGTAGTGCTAGTTGTTGTTGTAGTTGTTGCCGTTGTATAGTGATAAAATATGCAAAATGGGTTAATACCCGAGAATGGCATATTGTATGTAGAGATTTCTAGGGAGGCATTATGTGTTGGGTGGCGGCATTCCTGGGTGGGTACACACCGCAATCAAAGCTACTAACAGGGTGATCCAAATGCACAAACTTCTTATTATCTAAAATTATGCGATTATGAGTCTTTGTGTTGCCTTTAGGCTAAGAAACCACTTACATATATGCCTAGGTTATTCGTCAAATAATTTGGCAAGCCGGTCATCCCGAAGGCTTAAATTCCCTTTATGGGTTCGGATATATTCCAGAGAAGAATATTTGTAAATAATTTCCGATAATTTAAAAAACATATCCGTTATCTGTAGTCAGTATTGTTCACCAGGAAAATTCGCTTCATTGTTCTTAAGTACTAAAGTATTGGAAAAGCCTTGCCACCTAAGCAGAAATGTAGATTTTTCAATGAAGTAGGTAAATTTAAATATCGCAATATGGATATGAAACGAGGGGTATTTAGGAGCATTTAAAGTCAAAAATAGTTTTAACAATGTTGCCAAGTACAACAGAAACATTCTGACAAGTTTTGACCCTTTATTTATTATTTATTAATTACAAAAAAAAACCTTATTCAAACTTAGTGCAAGTTTCAATAAAATTCGAAAAAGTTTCATCCAAATTTCCCACTTTTAAATCAGCATTTTTAGATATTTTTTGAAGGTAGTTATTTTTAATTTACTTATTTTTGTTTTTTTCTTTTTTTTGTGGAACTCTATAATTCAAACTTTTTGCAAATTTTAATAAAATGCAACAAAGTTTTATCGCAATGTCAAACTTTTCAATGAGCATTTTTAGAAAACTCTTATGTATGCTGGAAAAATTTTTTTTTATGCCAGTATTACTCATTTTCACCATAAATCGAATGCTCGGTTTTTTTTATATGGCACAAAATAAACAACACCCACAGAAAAAAAAAACATTATCACAAACCAATACAAATTTTGAGCCACTTTAAACTAGCGCTTTATTATACGAGAATTAGATGGGCTATAAAACTGCGTACCAAGGAGTTTTCTAAAAACGATTATTGATAAATTTGACATTGTAATAAAACTTTGTTGCATTTCATTAAAATTTGCGCAAAGTTTCAATAACGCAACTCCACGAAAAAAAAAGATTATTTTGAGTTTTGCGCCAGCACGACATGTTTTTCCATAACCTCCAAAAAACGCCATAACCTAACCAAACCTAACCTAACAAAACGTGTTGGTTAAGACTGCGTGGGCAGTGCTTTTTGGCTACAAATTATTATTCATACAGATTTGTTAAGTTTTTTTTTGCCTTTATTTTGAGGTTATTAAGAAACTTTAGGTGATGGCGCCAAATTGGCATAATAAACATGGTCGGCTCAAAAGAAGCTATTTTTTAGGAGATGTGTAATGTATTCATGTATTTTTTTGTTGTACAGTATACCTAATGTATTGTTACAAAAAATTAATTTAAAGAAAAATATAAAAAATATAGTTTATCATAGCAAAGAAGAATATCCGAATATTTAGCTGGAATCAAGAAATTTCCAGAAATTTATTTACTATCCGATTTGATGTGTATAAATCATATAATGTACAATAAAAGGATGCGCGAGTATGTTGGTCATAAATTTTATCAATAGGGGACGCCTATTTAAATTATTCTTGAAAGCTATATTTGCAATTCAAGTATTTATGATTTTTACCTTACTTTTCATTTGCTCTTTGCGCAGAAAACTCTTATTTCAAAGTAGCTTCATTTGTTTTATAATTTTTAATACAAATTTGTAAGAAGAGAGTCAGCGAGTTTCGCGGTATTCGAAAAAAATTTCATACATATGCAGAAAACATTTACTAGTAACTTTCAGAATTTTAACAATCTGTACTTTGCAATAAAATAAAGTAAACAATCGAATGAGAGTTTCAACACATTTTTCATCAAACCCGCGGTGGAAGCAGATGAAAACTCTACCAAACCAATCATCTGCAAACCCATGGTTTGACTTCCGTGGAAATGTAATTTATGATAGGTATTTCTAAGCGAAACACAATGTTGTGAGATTTTATACAAAATAAAAAACGCATGGGAATTTGTTGCTGAGAGAGATCAAAATAAACTCCGCTGCATCTATGAGCATTTGGCTACGCTGTGAAAGTGTGACATTAGTGTGTTCACAAGAATAAAAAAATTTTATTTAACGTTCAATCGGAATCGCAAACTTGGTTGGTGGAATCAAATAACAGTAGGCGGATTCAATCGCCCAACATCTTGTGCAATAGTTTCCAACTCCCACTCTATTTGGCATTTTAGCACTATCTGTGTATATATTGTAGCTTTGGTGTCCTCTTCTTCGACGATTACCATATGGAACCCACTCTCCGAATTGGAATACGGAGGCATGTAGTCAACTCTAAATGTAGTCCTCCTTTCACTTCAGCTATGGACGAAGGATCTGTAGGTAAGCTCCCATATTCCCGTCAATTATTTCGAGGTGGGTTATCCGAGTAGTTTTTAGCGCTTCTGTGACACACTGTCCAGGTAGACGCTGCACTTTCTCCATCGGCTAAGAGTATGTATTCAGATTTGTTTGTTGCAGACCACCACACCAAGGCACCGTCGGGCAATATTGGCCTGACAACCTCTGTGTACCATCAATGCATCAGAGCAGACGGTAGACCTCAAGTAACTCCCAACAACTTTTTGCGCTTAGAGCGATATTTGCTTTCTTTATTCTTCCCTCAATATTGCGCTCCAAAGCAATTTACTGTTCCAAATTACTCCAAATAGTTCGTGTGGTATTTTAAGAACAATTCGGTCTCACAACGATGGCATCATGTATTTCCTTGTGAACAATACAATATATCAACGGGTTACTTAGCCTTTGGAACAAGGCTGGTAAATTACATCCAATATTGGAGACTTAAATGATCCGAACAGGCTGACTGCGCTGTTATACTCACTCTAGCAGTTTCGAAATCTGAGAAGACCGAGCTGGTCGGTAAGTGGGAGCTGAGTAGGTCTGCTAACGACTCTTAACTGCCAATGGTCCAGTCCCCACCATTCCTGTGTAAAATGTTCGTCAGGCTTGGATGCATCGACAACAGTTTAATAAGCCTCTCTAATACATTTGTTTTTTCTTAGCTGCCACAAAAATCCATTTAAGATATCCTCGTTTTTAAAAGACTTTGGTAAATGTTTGTACTCCTCCCAACATAATTTGTTGTCGTTAACTTTTGTCAATTTAAAGAATTCTAGCACCTTGCTTTGCGCTGGTAGGGAGACATCATCTGTGAAAAGCTGTATTATCCGAGTTATTTTATACTCGTAGTACAAATCGCTTGAGTTCGAGCAATACTAATATCGACTGGGTAGCGGTTCTGGGAGACCAACCTTCACAGCGACATGAATAAAATCGCATTAATGTACATTGTAGCGATTTTCCGTTATGCCTTGTCGAATTTGGTTTGAAAACAATCCGGTTTCGACATTGTGTCATCTCCAATGTGATTCAAATATGAAAGGTTCAGTAAATAGTGACAGGTGAAATCTGAAGCAGCTGAATCTAGAGTTGCATTTTGGGGAAGTAGGGAGAAAAGAGGAATAGCTTTATCCCCTTTTATAAAAATTTACTTAAAAGTAGAAAAATGGTAGAGTTTTGATGGTTATTTTAGGGTGGTTGAAGTAGAAGGAGTTGGTCGTACATCTTCTACGGACTTTCCAGAAAAGTGGATATATTAAAATAACCAAATTGATAATATAGAGAAAAAAACAGTTTTCGATGTCAATTTAGTAACATAAAAAGGTTTTAAACAAAATTATTCTCAAAGGCGTGATTTTTCCCAACAATTAATTGTAGTTTAAATAGTTGTTATGAAATTAACCATTAATACAAAAAGTTAATCTACTATAAGCTTTTAAACGCAATAGACAAAGAAAAAGGTGCCGGATGCTTAAGTCAAATTAAATGTGAAAGTTTGATGGAGTAGCTGTATAAGACAGTAATTAATGCTAGAAAAATTGTTTGCATAAAAAATAAGATAAAAAAGCTAGAATACAAGTATTTACATTTTCTGTCTAGTTTTAGCAAGACGGAAGAAGGTAAGTCAAATATTGAAGAGGCCTCCTTTAATAGTTAGATCTTTTAATAGTTAAATTTCTGCCACTATTTTAAAATGTTTTATAGAATCCATACACAAATTTGCAAAGAAATAACACGGTTTTGGTGAATTAGCCGAATTGTCTGGTGCGACTGAAATGGCTTATAAACCATTATTGAACCATAAATGAATATTACACCATCGTTTCACCCTTCCGAAAAACTAAAAGAATAATAAGAAATAGTAAAACGTATACTAAGAATAAATACCAGACATTTTGCCCATTCTCATCGTATTATGTCGAAATAGTAATCCTACACTTTAATTCACTTTACTAATATTTTGCAAAAAGCCCACTATTTTCGAAACACCCTGTTCATTGAAGTATGCATTATATTACGAACTAGCATAAGTCGATCCTTCTTTAAATATTCATTCATTAGCAAAGCGTTTCTCCGCCCATTTGACCTGTTAATGACGCTCTTAGCTACACATTGAGCGGTTATTGTATTCCTTTTACTCGCACTAAATACTCCAAGACACTCAACTCGTACACGCTCGTTTTAATCTTGGCAAACAGTTGGTACGTAGATTTTATTAAAATAATGGCGCTTAAAAGATTCCATTGCATTCGAAAATATTTTACTCTAACAAAATACTTCGAATTTTATCTTAGTTAATAAAAACTCAAATTAGCTAGGTAATTTAGCGATTTGCTGCTTTTCTTTTTTTCACTCTCGCGTATGCCATAAAAGCTCAGCCATTTCAACAGATTTATGTATTCGCAAACTGTGCATTTTATTTTCCATTTGTAGATTTTTTATTTGCTCACACTATGTACATGATCCGACAAATAATGGCTATGTCGACGACTACTGTGGTGGCGTGTACTTTCGCTACAAACATAAAATCCGCGTTTATTTCATTTGTGGTTATTCGAAATGGCTGTGTTAAAACAAAAAACAAAAAAAAAAACAAAAAAACACAAATGTTTGCAAT
The DNA here is from genome assembly GCA_951828415.1 of Anomoia purmunda. Taxonomy (NCBI): domain Eukaryota; kingdom Metazoa; phylum Arthropoda; class Insecta; order Diptera; family Tephritidae; genus Anomoia; species Anomoia purmunda. Next base: position 27,058,632 of record OX639993.1, read on the forward strand.
AATAAATTTTGGGTAGCCAAGAAGCGAATGTTTCAAATTCTATGGTATCATCAATTAAAGAATAAATATAGCAATAATTATGTAGTATGTTTTGGGATGTTCGTTTATACTAATATACATACATACACACACACATACACACATACTCAAATGTAGGCAGATACAGCAACAAATTACTAGATGGTGCTTCATTCTATGCTGTCCTTTGACTGTATGAAAATTTTATGAAATTTTAATGGGAATGTCAAAAACTAATGGATTTTCTGTAGATTTTTGTGAAGCGCGAGAATTTTATTGCAGTGTTTTAACTAATATGAGTATACGTATTTCTATGTGTATCTTAATATTTTTAGCTGCTTATTATGAAACAACAATTAGTTGAAACAACATTTAGTTGAATACAATCAGTGGGTGCTTCCAAATCAAATTTCGATGAAATACTTTTGTATGCTTTTTATCAAAAATAAATTGGCACGTATTTTTTTATTCCGCTCGACCAAATTTTTAGGCAGAATTATGATATCTTTAATTTTTGATGAACTACCTTTTTTCGGTGACAGTGTCTTTTTCAGCTCCAATAACTCGTGAACCGTAGATCATAAAAAAAAATTGCTTAAAGTAAATAATAGGTTTTTCATTCTTCTTTTCAATGCCATATTATAAAAGTTTATTTAAACAATTTTTACCACCAAAATATTTATAATATTATTAAAATTGATTTTTTCCAAATTTGGACAATTTTGGTTTTTCTTTTTTTATCTGAATGAATTCTCTAAAGCCTTCCAGAAATCATATTAAAATATTATGACGGAATCAAAAGTAGATTTCGAGTTATAGAATTAAAATGAACCTACGCGGACTGTGCGCGCTCTGTCCCAGAGCTTGTACTGGCGCGCATAGCGAGGGATCATGGCATAAATACAATTACTAATGTAACAAATAAAAGGAATATTTCACAAGAACGACAAAGATACTCGGCTGTCAGAATGTTTTATGACATTCCTGCAGTTTTTACTTTTTCTTCACAGCTTACAAAGAAAAGTACAGAACAGGAATGATAGAATAAAAGATTGAGCTGATTGATCTGGAATTCGGAGAGTAACTTGGCTGCGACGTCATACCAGATTTACCGGTGGAGAGAAATGAGAGGAAGTACGTTGGTATACATGTTAGAAAGAATGCGCACTAAAATTGTTAAAAAAGTTGGAAGGAATACACATGAATGCGAGTATACATACAATACACGTTTTTCGAAAACGAAATCTGGTAGGACGTTGAAATTCTGTCAAAATTTTCAAAAGAGAATTAGCGGCACCACAGTCTGTATCACCTTCTGAATATCACATGAGCGCGGAATGTTATTTCAGGAGAACGACTTTATGGCCGATTTGTAGGGTCTCATTACTGGAGCTGAAAACGCCACTGTCATTCAAAAAAATCAATTCATCAAAAATCATAATCCCGGCAAAAAAAAATTTTTTTTTTTGATGAAAAGCGTGCAAAAATATCTCATCGAAATTTGAGACTTCGACTGCAAATTACAAAAAAGGGTTCACCCATATATACTTCTTTTATGTTGGCAAAGAATAGCTTTTCCAAAGCAGATGCCAATTGGAAATGTTGAATAATGCCCTAGTTATTTTTCCAAGCATAGGAGGCATTCCTAGTAATTATCCGCCAGCAGCGAGTACCGCGTTAAATACTTGAAGAGCCTCACCCGTTCGCACTATGTGGCCGCTGGCTTATAATTGGCTGGACTTGGTCTATAATGACCAATTCAACTCACCGCTCCAACATCTGCGGTATTCGCCATCACCCTTAAATTCTTCGTGGAATCTTTCGCTCGGACGCTCCAAAAGCCTTCTCAATCCAATGTTGTTAGCGTTCATAGCACGGACAGGGTGAGAAACTTTTAAAAAAGGGTGGTTTTGATTCGTCAAGAAAGAAGTTTGTAGACCAATTGCCGAGTCAGCGAAAAAATAGTACTTATTGGAAAGAGCGATTCTTCATTGGATTTCAAGGCTGGTATTATTGTTGGCGGTAATGCCGATACCTCAATACACGATATTCTCTACTTTTGCAAAAATATAGCTCTCAATAGTGATGATGGTGCCTGGACGTGATTCCGCATAACCCTCGATCAACTTCAGATCCATTCACTTCAATTCTCTACTAGTTTAGAAAAACCGTCCTAATTCAAATCTGCAGCGCAAATTATCTTTCCAGCATCAGATTAAATAAATCAAACGATAGAAAATCACCATCTCTAACACCTTATTTGGCCGCAAAGAGCTCGGAGAAGTTGTTCCTAATTGTGACAGAGTTTCTCAACGTCGATTTAAAAAGCAGTTTTTATTTTCCGAGGATATGAAATTCGGACATACCGGCATAAAGGTTGGTCTTCTTTCCGCAATTTTCACTATATTCGGGAGCGTATTAATTGGACTAAATTGGCCTTTTTTACTTTTTTCCCCGGGATTATAGACGAAACTTTCCACCCTTTCGGTACTGTACCTGATTGAAGATAAGAAATCATAAAAATTGTCCTTATATTCTTTGATAATCCCCTCAGATAATATATTCATTCCACAAATTTTCCTTTTAAATTTCCTAACCATTAGGATTACATCTTCAGTAGTAATTTCCAATATGTACCGAGGTGTTGCGAACTGGATGGATTCATAATCAGTATCTTTTATATTTCTACTAATTTCGACAAAACTGTCTACAAAGAAATTGTTTTCGGCAATTTTTTCACTCTTTGCTTACAAGGTGGTGCAAAATTATTCATCCTATAAGAAGGTATTATAATTTTTGCAAATGGCTCGTACGTCAATCAAATTCAGGAATAATTATTTCGATAATGTATTTTTTAATCTTGGAACGCAAATATTCCAGCATTTCGCTACCTCACTCGGACAGACTGACACCATACGAGACCTTGCAGGGCGTGGCCAACATTGGACTGGTCGTTCGGCTGAGAATAATGCAGCTGTGGCTGCCGAAGTCACTAAGAACGAAGAAACATCAACCAGACGACGAGGCATCATCAGACGGACCCTTTTAGTGAAAGACTGACACATGTCACTTACAAAGAGCGAGCAGTACATCTTACATCTACTCAAAGCCATTGTGTGCTACGGCGTTCGTGCGGGAGGAGTGATTGGGACGTTCTTGTTTTAGGACGTCATCGGGCCGCGTGGGTTGAACACAACGGCGCAACCGCAAACACTACGCGCCGTTTTTTGGCAATTTGGCATGGCCAGCAAGATCTTCCGATTTAACCATGCCAGACTTTTTACTTTGGGCCTACTTTAAATCGCAGAAATATCCCAACAAGACTCAGGCAATCGCAGTTCTTGTGGTGAGGACCCACAGTTTTACGCCTACTCCGAACAGCAAATGATTTTTGTTAGAAGTTTTTTTCGTGGCAGAAATCGGTTTCTGGTGTGGTGGTGGTTGGACGACAATACTTGCCACAGAAAATGAAACGGCATGAAACTTTTTTATAATCTACGTTCTTTGGGTCATACGATTTATTTTGTACTTTAATGCGAGGTTGTTTTCGAAAAGTTAACTCGGCAGACGTTATCCTGCTTATATTTATTTATTAATTGCCGTTTAATCAAAAAACACATTTCGGTTTCTGTCACATATAACAGGTGGCAACCCTGCCAAAAATATAAGTATGCACTTTGTATGAACTGTTTACTTTTCAAAAAAGGTGGCAACCCTCTTTAAAATATAATTGCTCCTAGCGAAATAAAGGATTTGACACCCATATTTTACTATTTCAAATAACTTGCATATAATTTAATTAAATTCGGCTTTTGAAGCAGTTGGCAACCTTCTTCAAAATATACCTAGCATACATCTTCTCAACAAAAGGAATCGTTTGATAACCATATTTTATTATTTCATTGAATTTATGTACATTTTAATTCAATTCAACTTTTCAAGCAGGTGGCAACTCTCTAAAAGCCATAAATCTTCACCTCAGCGAATCAAACGAATTTGGCACCCATGTTTTAATATTTTATATAATGTGTGTATAATTAAATTAAATTCGAAATTTAAAATAGGTGGCAACCCTTTTCAAAATATAAACTTGAACGAACCACTTTCTCATTTCACACCCATATTTCAATATTTCATATAACTTGTATATATATTAATTAAATTCAATTTTCAAACACGTGGCAACCCTCTTCAAAATATAGCTGGCTTCTTCTCAGCGAAACGAACAGTCTGATAAGCATATTTTAACATTTCATCTAATCTTTGTACTCGTGCATAAATTAATAAAATTTTTCGTTTCAAAAATATAAATATAAATATTGTCCTCAGCGTAACAAACTTTTTGGCAACAAAATTTCAATATCTCATACAGCCTGAGTACAATTTAATAAAACTTGACTTTTGAAACAGGTGGCAACACTAAAAAATCTTCTCTCCGAGACAATCATATCAATCAAGCTTGAGCCGTTTCGAAGGAGTTCGAACACAAACACCGTGAAACGAGATTTTTATATGCCTAAATAGTATATGGGTTTTAAAAATATTTTTCTTAAATATTTTTTCAGTACATGCTGTATTTATGTTCCGTGTAGAGAGCAGATATGGAACACCACAAAATGTGCAGCGGTTTTCGCTTTTTTATACTTACATATATAATTAAAATTGTTAATGAGTAATCAAGTGATTTTGCGTTGGCTATAAGTCAATGTAATTAAAAAAAAAAAATTTTATGAAATTATTTTAAATTAACTTACGTACATTCATGAATCAGATTACTAATTGAAAAGGAGGTGTTAATTAAAACGTTATATTACACTTGCATATAACATTGATAAATATAACGCATGTATATTACATATATGTAGAGGTTTTTGTAAAATCAGTTTAAGAGCTACTTTTTATTATTATCGCCTATTAAAAAAAAACACAATTCAAATGATGAAAAAGTGCAGAACTACATACGGGGCGTTTTTTGTCGTTCATTAAAAGCAGCATTTATTGTATTTTGCGTAAGTGATCTGCTTATTCTCGCACCGAAATTATTCAATCGTTTCACGAACAGAAATAGAAAAAAAAGTTCCAAAAGTAATAATATACATATATACATACATATGAATGTATGTACAGTTAGTCACTTAAGTAAGTATACACTACATATGTATATCTGCATTATTTTTGCACTAGATTTCTTAAATAACACAAAATATAAGAAAAATGTGTTTTATTCACTTGAAAGAAACATAAATATAATACTCAATTCAAAAACGCATACAAAATGGCAGAAAATAAAAAAAATTTACCAATTAAAAAAAATTTGGTATAAATTCATATCACAAAAGTAAGTATACAAAGGCACAAATAATGAGTTAATTATAAAAATATTATTTTAAAAGTCGACTTCTAGTATTTGGTTGGATAACCATTGGACTTAATAATGGCTTTAAGACGTGAAGGCATTGATTTCACCAAATTTGTGGTTACTGCTTGCGGTATTTTATGCCATTCTTCCTGGAGCGCACTTTTTAATTGATCCTTGCTTCGTATGGAATATTTACGGATTTGCCGCTTTAGATGTTCCCATAAATGTTCAATGGGGTTTGTACCCAGTGATTGGGGTGGTGTTTTAAGCTGTTTTTGAACATTGTATAAGAGCCATTCCCGCACAACTTTGGACGTGTGCTTGGGATCATTATCCTGCTGGAAGATGAATGACTCCTCCAGCCCCAATTTAATCGCGCTTTGCTTCAAATTATTTTTTAAAATGTTAAGGTAACCGTATCGGTCCATAATAGTTTCGATAAACACCAGATTGCCTACCCCATTTGCCGCCATACATCCCCAAACCATCACCGAGCCACCACCATGCTTAACCGTGCCGGTCATATTAATAGGATTCAGCTCTGTGTTAGTTTTCCTCCATACTTTTTCGCGACCATCCGTTCCACTGATACAAAATTTGCACTCATCTGAAAATATAACGTTGTTCCAAAACGTTTGGTCACACTTTTCATGATTTTTTGCAAATGATATCCGTTTACATCGATTGACCCTGCTCACGAAGGGCTTCTTCCTAACATTACGTCCATGGTAACCAGCATTATACAGGACTCGGCGAATAGTTTGAGTACTACACTGCTTCCCGTTTTCTTTTTCGACTTCAGCTTTTAACTTTGGGGCACTTTTTTTGGGATTTTCTTTTATTTTACGAACAATCAGACTACTTTCCCTGTCACTGAATACCCGTGGGCGTCAGGAGCGAGGCTTATTATTTGTTTTGCCAGTACTTTTGTACTTGTTTACAATCTTTTGAATTGTAGCAACACTTTTATCAACGATACGAGCGATTTCACGCAAAGATTTATTCTCTTTGTGGTATTTTATAATTAATTTTTTTAAGTCATCAGAGAGCTCTTTTCCTCTTCGTGCCATTGCCGCAAATTGTTCAGTAATTTAAAGAAAAATGTGGAATTCTTTAATAATATTCCTAACAGTGTCCTGTTTGTTTAAAATGATTGAACTTTTTAAATTTAAAATTATGCTATCGCGTTATGTTCACCAAACAATTGTACGCTGTATACTAACTTTTGTGATATTATTTTCACTCGCCTCAACTAATAAGCGATGTGTGTCTAACGGTATTAACATTTTACAGCTATATTTGTGTTGATGTTAAAGCGAGTGCCAATGTACACATGCTTTGTGTAAAAACGTGCCATTAGTATATTGGGAAACACTTTAATTTTAATTATCTTCAAAAATAAAGATGGTGTATACTTACTTAAGTGACTAACTGTATGTATGTAAAAATGTATGGCAAAAAACATTGAGTTTTGATTAAATAAACCCTTACAACACACAACATTTAAGTGGCATTTGAAATAAATTTTAGGCAAATCTTTCAATTTTTACATATCCAGAACGCACATAAATATTTCAAAATCGAATGTAGGGCATCAATACCTACATACATATGTACATATGTGCATACATACATACACCTCTATGTAGATATAAGCAAAAATTGCAATAACAGCTTACAATTTTGTTGGTTTATGTTACGAGTATGTGAATGGATGGATGGCAAATAGTAGTAGAAATACCAATTGGAAAATAAGCTGTCATTAGTAGTAGGTGGTGGCAATAGAAACTATTGGCATTACATAAAAGCTTTTTCTACGAACTGCAACACAGGAATTGAATTTAAATTTCAAAATATCCATCAACTGCCGCAGGAAAGACATTTGAATAGAAAATATGTAACTATCAATTTGAAGCAAATAAATTATATGCAACTGCAAACACGCACAACATCTTCGAACCAAAAATCTGATTGATGCAGGAGAATTGAATAAAACGTTATATAATAGCATTTCGAAGAAAATATTTCTATAACCATTCATTTCAAAACATACTATGGTTTGAATCATGCAGTTAGCTGGTTGCATTTACACACATAGGAATAGTTTCTTTTGAAAACAAAAAAAAAAAAAAAAAAAAAAAAAATGTGCTTTGGAATTGAGGATTCCTATACTGCTATACTGCCAGGTGAAAAGGGAAGAAAATGTTGATATTTCCATTCGCACCGATGGCTCAGAAATGGAGAAGAGAACCGGAAATAATTTCTACTCTGCAGATTTGCAGCTTTCAATGAAAACCCACAGTGCACAGAATGCAGAAGGTGACGCTTTGAGAGGTACCGCCACTTTCGTTTTGCCGAGTTTGACAAAGATTTTTTCACAAATTAGGAAAAAGAGACAATTTTTTTTAGTATTTTGCAGATTTATTTATTAAATCTCTGCTTTTGAATTCATATTTTTACACTTAAAAAAATTAAAACACGTTTCTCCCTCAAATATTTTAAGTTATTCAATTTTCCCTCTCCCGTCGAGACGAGATCTGTCACTTCGCCGCGGAAAGGCGCAATCCTGCGTTCTACCATTCTTGAAGAAAAACAGTGCGTTAAATACTAGGCATGAAAATAATTTTATTGTTTATGAAAGTTCTGATCGTTTTATGTAAATCGTTTGGGTGTTTATTTATGAACCCGAAATATTGGAAAAATATTATTTTTAATGTGCTGTGTTCTCCAGCTCAAAAATTCGAATGAAACTTGAATTATGCGAAGACTTAAGAAGAAGTCTGCAAATATTTTTAAGAGAATAGCCACCTGTTTGAAGGATCGAACTTAATTGTATTGTACACAAATTATATAGGAAATATTAAAATTTCAGTGTCAAACGAAAGAGTGTTGAGAAATATTTGGTGAGATGTTCGAAGGGAGTTGCAATGCGTTTTGAAATTATATTCTCACTTCAAATTATGTAATAAGCCAAATTAATTACTTCAATAAGAGTATGAATTGAAATAACTAGTTTTGAAAAGATTTTATTTCGAAATTACCTGAATGCGGCATGTCGCCTGTTAAAAAGTCAAATTAAACTTGAAATAGGGGAATAGGTAACTGTAAAAATGAATTACTAAATTTAAGAACTTTGCAATATAATTTTTTTTTTTAAAGGGTTGCCACCTGCTAGAAAATAAATGTATTACAGACAATTTCTAAGAAATATTGCAATATGGTTGTCCAGTAAACGGTGTTAAGAATTATTTGCTGTGAGCATTCAAAACATTGATGCGATGTTTGCCGTGAGTTGCCATCTGTTTTAATAATTAAATTAATTCAAACTATTTATCACAACAAAAAAGGCATTAATGGTTTTGAAGAGGATGGCTTTTTTCTAGCTGCAATTAAGGGAGTTGCCACTTGTTTTAATTACATTAAATTAAGCTTGAGTTAAGGGAATTACGTAATTTTAATATTAATCACAATGCGATAACATTTTAGTTAAATTTCCGAAAATCATGTTACGATATACTCAGCGAAAGGGCTGCATGGTAAAATGAAATTTCGCAATGGGAGTGCCAAGCAAAAAGGTTTAAGAAATGTTTAGTTTACAACACATTAAAAAGTTAAGCAAAAAAAAGGCAATGAAAAGAGGCACACGATGTACAAAATGGTTTTTGTCATATTACTCCCGAGCACTAATTCTGATTCTTCTCTGATTTGTACATACCCCATAAATATAGATCCAGGTATGGACAGAAAAAAATGTTAATCGAAATATGAAAATCAAATTGGAAAATAAGTATAAAATACCATACACTTTATAAACTTACTTTTAAAAACAACAACAGAATTCCGACATTTTCGAAATCTAAACTCATTATACGCTTCACAAAAATCAAACGAACTTGAAAGAATTGCAGTGCAAATAAACGGAATATTTGCTATCTAAATCACAGTAGAAGCAAAAGCGCCCCACAAACCATGGTAACTAATATTGATGATTAGCAAAAAATGCGCAAGAGCAAAAATCAGCAATCACTGTATTTGTTGTATGGCAACAGTAGCTGTTGCTAGCTATTGCTATCTGTGATTTATGATTCACAGTGAAAAAAAAAAGTACCGATATATCACTCATCACCAACCATATTGCAATAATACAAGTTGTAGAAAGTTGGCAACTTCCCGCTCTAGTCCGCCATCTTGAACTGCCTTGTGTAATTCCAGTTTGCCAAATGCCTCTTTTATAAAACACTTTTTTTTATTATTTTGCAGCGACTCGCAGAAAAAGTGCTAAGAATTTTATTGAACCGAACAAAAAAACAAATAAGTTGGCATTACTCATCAACTTTCTCGTCTTTATTTTGATCACTATTCGCTGATGATTGCAATTAGAATATTAATATCTGACCAATTGACCAATTCCGAGGCATTAATTGTTCCAATTGTAAGTATAAATTAAATATTTGTTGTATTAAATTGTTCATGCATTTTTTAAGGAATCCATGTTAACTTTAAGTTAACAACCAAAAATCATAGGCCTTAGCGATCCACTTAAAGCATTTGAGATAAATATTTATATTCAAGAGTATTTTATTAGTTCAATTTTTTTTATTTTAAAGCCCAAATAGCAAATAGCTGTTTCATAAAACAAAAATGATCTGAGCATGCGTTATATGGACGAACGTGCGGAAGACTATCAAAAAAAAAAAAAGATTGCCAAAAATTAACTTTAATTGGAATGCACTTGAGACTTTCCTTTTATTATACTATAATTGTATGGACTATAAAATTGCATATGCAAAGTTTTTCTAAATATTCGAATCACAACTTCTAAAATCCTGTGTAAAGTTTGTTGGATTTTTCCTCCCATTTGAACAAAGCTTGAAAGTTGTATTTAACCAGTATGATAGTTATTATTATTAATATTATTATTATTATATATGGGTATACTCGTTGGACCCCAGATTTGCAAGACTGTTAGCATTTTCTTTGCACTCAAACCCCTCATGTCCCAGAACCCACCACAACGTTACTTTGTTGCGTATGGTAAGTTGGTTTAGTGGTGGAGCTTTGCAGTCGATACTCGATGGTCTCTGCGAAATTTTGGTCCAAATATTCCAACCCCAGTGATCCCATCCTCCAGCTTGTAACCGTTCGTGTACCACACTAAGGATTCTTCGGAGATATATTGCATTATCGCTTCGCAACAGTCCCTTTCAGGAGTTACTACCTTGTAGTGCTTATTGAAGAATAGATTTGGTAGCATAGTATCCGAGGATTTGATAACGAGATAACCAAGAAACGTGATAAATATTCCCGTATGGCCCCGAAAATCGACACTTTTCATGTTACGTGTATAGGGTAAGCGCAAAGTTCCCAAACAAAAAATTTCTAATAGCGGTCGCCCCTCGGCATGCAATGGTAAACCTCTGAGTGTATTTCTGCCATGAAAAAAATTCTCACAAAAATCATTTGTCGTTCGGAGTCGGTGTAGGCCCCTCAATTTGCGTTACACCACCAAGGCATACACCACAAATTGTAAGAGAACTTTAGCCAAACATCAAGCTATAAGGTGTAAGTGCTTTATTATTATATTATTGTTAATGTGCAATCATTGGATCACATCTTTCTTTGCTTAACATACACAACGATAACTAAACTTGAATTCTAAATTCCATTTCTATGAAAAGTTTCTGGCAAAAAACTCCTCATCGAATCTTGAAATTAGTCTGTGTAAGAAGCTCTTTCGAGCCGGTCACGTGTCGCCTCAAACGACCTTGCCATTACTCGAGCTTGTCTGTATTCAAAAATTTTCGAAAGTATTTTTGCAGTCTCAGCTAGCATTCGTTAAAACAAAGAAGGCTGACTTGGAGGGACTTGGATTGACTTGGACAATGCCCTCAAACTCAGTTCGCAAATCAATGCAAAAACAATGGACTGGTAATATTTACTTTGCGCTTCTCCCAATAAATCTCCTTAAAACTAATTAATTATGTATGGGGAAAAAAGTTGCTCAATAATCTCGCTATTCGCTCGCCACTGTATTTGTACAATTTCTTTGTTATTTTATTATACTACATAAGTATGAGTGTGTGTATAAATTTTATTATTTTTTTCGCCTTACTCAAAACATTCCCAAAAGCTGTTCGAACCGCAGCTGGTGCATCAATTTACGACTCTATGCTCCATTTATTATACACACACACACATACAAAAAATACAAATGCAATCATTAAAACTTATGCATGCATGTCAGTTTGTTTGTTTGTTTGTGTATGTAATAGCAACAACTAAAAACAAAAAACCCACACACATCTTTACTAATAACTCGTAATCTATTTTTGCCGAGAAAGCTGGAAAGTGACCGCCAAAACCATGCCCAGCCCCAACACAGGGAACACAACAGGGCAACCAAATATGTAAGTAACGTATGTTAAGCTACTAAGAGATAGAAGAAGACAATGAAGGATGCGCCCACATTGGAGTAGAAGGTTGAAGGAGTGAAAAATCTATTACATCAGTGTTTTTAGCTCGCTTGACATGCGAACATTAATTATAGTCGAGTAATGCAAATATTTTGTGTAAGGAAATTCATACAACCAAGTTTGTAGATATATGCACAAATATGTTTGTACATATATAGTATGTATGTGTTGTATGTGTATATATATAGTATGTATGTGTATGTAGATGTAAATGTGCTTAAGCAAATATCCACTGGCTGTTTACAACAAACTCCTGTAATCATAAGTAAATAGATATTTCCGCTCATGAGCACGCAGTATATACAGGGTGATCCAAATCGGTACAATGTTTAATATTTTTCTTGGTTGTAAATTACCGTTATATGAGTGGTGAGAGTGGTTTTGTATAATTTCTATAATTTTGAAATTGTACTTTTCGACTAGAAAGGCAAAGTGCGTACATATTCCGGTGCATTTGACGAATAAGTTTCGGAGATATATAAATTTGCTGTAAGGTGGGGGATAGCTCATTCTCGACATTTATGACTCCATATATTTCATTGTCAAACCCCATCGTGTCTATCAAATTTAAGCTAATTACCTCTTATAGTTAATAAACATCGGATTTTTTTTTTGTTTATGTTTGTAAAGGGTATTTTTTTTTAAACGTGCAGTTTTCAATGAGACAATACTTTTTTCGAAGTTGGTTTTTTTGACACATCAAGCACTGCGTCCAATATTAGGTCGACATAATCGCGCAGCAGAGTTGGTAATTCGAGCAACCATTGATCGGTTTCACGCCGCGTTTACTCTAAAGGATAATGGACATTTTCGGAGATCCCGTGCAGTGCGCACCAAAGACGATTTTGCTGATGTGGAGCAGAGTATGGAAGAAGAACCGCAATCGGAGCTGTGCCCATTCACTATATGGAAGATTTTGCGGGAGGATCTTGGTTTGTGGGCTTACCAAATCCAACTCGTACATGAATTGAAGCCAAATGATCATCAACCGCGTCGCTCGTTCGGTGAATGGGTCCAAAACGAGATGGGCACCGATTTCGATTTACACAAGAAAATTTTGTTCCGCGATGAAGCTAACTACTTTTGGTTGAATGGGTACGTTAATAAATAAAATTGTCGAATTTTTTGAATCCACAAGCCATTGTTGAGATACCGCTACATCCTCAAAAAGTCACTGTTTGGAGTTCTATATGGGCAGAGGGAATCATTGGCCTATATTTCTTCAAAAATCAAGCCGGTTATAATGTTACAGTCAATGGGGACGCTATAGAGCCATGATTGATGACTTTCGACGATTCGTGCCTGATTAGGAAAATGTTTGCTGTGGACGACCTTTGGTTCCAACAATACGACGCTACTTCCCATACAGCCAACGAAACAATAAATCTATTGGAGGAAACTTTTGGTGAACGCATTACCTAGCGTCGTGAGCCTGTGACGTGACCTCCAAGATCGTGCGATTTAACACCGCTGGACTATTTTTTGTGGGGTTACGTGAAGTCGCTTGTGTACGTAGAGAAGCCCGAGACGTTTGACGCCTTGGAAGAGAATATTCGGCCGAAATTGCTGCAAAAAGTGGTCGAAAATTGGGCCTCGGCTGGAATTTATTTTCTTTCTTCAAATCCTAATCTGGCAGGTTCTGCAATCGGAGTTAACGTGAATATGAAATTGAATCTAAAACCGAGTGAATTTAGTTTTGATGTTCTTAAATTCAAATTTTTGGTTCATTTTAGGATTGTTTTGGGTTCACCCTAGAAATGAACTACGCGGCTGGAAGTTGTTAGTTTATCCGAAATATGTACATAAGTAAAAAAAATTTTGAAATAATTTAAAAATGAGTGCGTTAACTGCTTTTGTGGTGGTTGGTGATGGCAATTGGTCCAAATATTTTCATAAGCAAGATTTATAGATTTGTGTCTAGCTACCCGGCCAACAAAACTGAATTTATTTTATTACTGGACGTTGAGGTTCCCAATTAGAAAAAAATATAAATTCCGGCACTACTACAACTAGCGGCCACACGACGGAAGGTGGCTTTCAAAAAGCTATAGGGAATAATAGCTGCATTGCAATGGGTCATAATAATTTTGCAAAAGTTATTAAACGTAGGCTAGGCATTTTAAAGAAATATATCTGTCCACGGTGGATGAATGTAGTTATGACAGAAGACGAGAAAGTTCAATCAGAAAAGCACTTTAAAAAATGTGATATAATAAAGTGCAAGCTTCAAGTGTCTAAAAATTCGCGTTGATTTTTGATAATTTGCTTTCTGTCGATGTTGGGCAATTTTCTCCATACTTTGTAGAAGGATTACTGCCTGCGTTGCATTCTTGCGTTTTCCCCTACAAAAGCAATTAAAATTAAAATATTTTTAATTAACTTACTTACATTTCCTTTTCACTCCAAATCCACGAACTCAAACTGAGTTGTTCTCTAGAATAGGCAAATTCAGCCGGAATTCATTTTAGAAAAAAATGTGGAATTGAAACGGGGAAAGTGAAACACAGAAAGCAGAACACCAAATGTCGGATTGAAAGTGAATTTGTTTGAGATTCATTCGGAAGTGAGTAACAAAACATAAAAAAAAACTCCATTTCGTGCATATGTATCTCGCACCCTCCACGTTTTGAGTTGTAGACGGTGAACAAAAAGAAATCTTGCTATCTTTAAAATCTCCAACATTTTGATTTAAAGAGTCATCAAAAAGTTGTCTATGTGACAAAAAGATCAAGTAGTAATCATTTTATGCGCTTGAATTTGTATCAAATTTACACCAGTATTGACTGTTATTGCTTTATTAGCTAAAGGTACTTCCTTGATCGCCTCACAGTTCACCATTCTTAATGATTTTTCCAAGCTCGGTCATAATATTTCCTACAATTTATGTCCCTATGAGCTGCCGTATAGTAACCTTATCACAGAGGAGATCGAAAGAGAAGTCTGACATTCTTCGACCAATTTCAACTGTGCCATTAAGAATACGAATTGCTGTCTGGCTTTCGATATTTCTGTATCGGATATCAAAATAGTGCGTAGACATTCGCGTCATTGAAAGAGGCTACAATTGCTTGAAATATACTGACAGTGTAACCCTCCGCCAAGCTTCCCTTGCAAATTCTACTCGTCCATGAAAAATTTCCTCTCACCTTCATTCCAGATGCTGCTTATTCCACAGGTGAAGCAGAACCCATGCAAGGCTAGTACCGCTAAATACTGATTCAGTCCTTATGTCGTCCATACACTTTAATTTAAATTGATGCGATGTTCGTACGCGTGTGGATTGATGGCTAGCACATTCACGTCAAGCGCTTTACCTCAATCAGAGATATAATTTACGTGTAAAGAATCTTCGCGATGTTTACAACGCCTACAGTCAGTGAAAAATTACAAAAGTAGGCATTGGATTGAAGCTCGGAGAAAATAGAGCAGTTTCGGACGAAAGTATTGTGTGTGTTACTGCACACCCTCGCTTACAGTTCAATCATGATTGTGATATATGGACGACATTAGGTATAAAATCGGAGCATGCAAGAGTTTTAGAACCCCACTTGCATCAAAAAAAAAAAATGTCTCTGTATTGAATAATAACTGCTTTAAAAAAAAAATTGGCATGAGTTAGCGCTTAAGAAATATTTATTGCTTTTGGAGAAAACCGATTTAATTTTATGTGGGCTTTTTGAAGAAAACTTTACTCAATTAGAATGAAATAGCACAACTGAACAAAAAATTACATCAAAATAACGAGAGATTTTCTTAGGTGATTCTTAAGGTGGTGTAGGTGTTTCTTAAGTGTACCGAGAAGAGAAACGAGAAACAGGACTTTTATACTTTCCAATAAATATGCTTTATACTTTTAGAATACGCAGCAATCCATAATCATCGGATCATTTAAAGGTCAAACTTAGATATCCCTGTTGAAGACTATAGAAAATCTGCAGCAACGTTATTTGAAAAAAAAAGTGTTACGTTGTCTTCGTAGGCATTTAAACATGCTTCCCAATTTATGTCCCCTAATGTACATCTCCCAAATTTGGGAACTTTTCGGATCGAACTTGTCAACGTAAGATCATTAAGAGCCTTAAGCGACTCTGCTAAGATATACAAAAGTACAGAAATGGTCGAACGGTGGTAATGATCGAAAGAACATAATTTGTGTATTTTTCAAATTATTTCGTTCGTAGTCAACGATCAGCAAACACTCCACTCAAAAGAGTTAGGGCTGCGTGATCTTCTCCAAAATAACTACTCGCGGCTGGGTAGAAATTAACTTTTCGTCGGAACACCCTTTATACATCCATATATATTTAGTGCGTGTAAATAATTTCTTGCTTTAACTAAAATACAAATATATTATATTACATACATATGTACATAAATACATAATACAATGGCTAACTTACCCATCGATGAGCGGTGACTCTCGCAATACATGTTTCGCACGTTGTAGCCGGTAATCGAAATCATTCGCTAGACGCGTTTGTTCCGGCATCGCCAGCATGAGTGGTAAATATAGGAAAATCAAGAAACTGAAGCCACACAGCACGAAACAGCCGTCGAGTAGCTGCTTCAGAAAGTTCATTGCCTTGTACGAGTAAATATTTTTGGCTATACGAAAGGCGCTACAGAGACTCGGATGTGAGTGAGGTGGAGGTGGAGGTGGTGGCCCGTTAGTGGTTGCCGGATGGGGAGGCGGGCGGCGGGTGGCAGGCGGCGTTCTATGGTTAAGTGAACGCTAGCGATATTTGCACGCAAACTGAAGTACACTCTGACGTGTCGACTGACTATTTATTTTGACTAACTCTGCCGACGACCGCACTGACTGATGACTTTCGCTCACCAACTGACTGACGCTGAATAACTAGCTGACTAACTGACTAACAGACCGACTGACTAGCTGGTTGGTTGTTTGGTTGATGAGTTGGTTGGTTGGTTGGTTGCTTGGTTGGTTGGTTGATTGGGTAGCTCCTCCGCTCACTTTACTTTGTCTTGGTTGCAATCTAAGATTTTATTGCTTCACTCGAGCGCTGTTTCTCCTCTTCACGTTGCATTTTTCCCGTTTTTCTTACTTTCATTTCATTTTTATACAGTTCCTCGAGCTTTCATTTTATCTGCAAATAAATATGGCGGAAGAATGGAGTTGAGACACAACTTAAAAGTCAAGTAGCGGCAAGTTATATGAAATGTAATGGAAACATTAAAAAGTGCACGAGAAAACTTTAACTTTTTGGAATATGGAACAAAGTTTTAATTCCCTTCACGTAGCACAAATATGTTGCGGGATATCCTGTGTATGTATTTTCATACATGGTGAGTAATAAAAGATATAAATATGGATGTATGTATGTTTGTGTGTTTGATTAATTGTAAAGTAGATGCATACATTGCCAAAGTATTTCACAAAAAAAACAGAGGTTATCTTTTATGAGAGCAGTTTTTGCATTAAAATATTTTAATTTACTTTCTAGAACCTTTGTTTTTTTGTTATCACGTAATGAAATGAGGGGCGTTTCTTTTTTTGAAAGGTGATTAAACTTTAAACCGAAACAGTCATATCTAAATCAACTCTTCAAATGTCAAAGATCTTTCAAAATTATTCATTTCCATTAGAAATGACTGACGTTTGGCTAAGAAAACGAAAAATTTGGAACTTGTACGGTTACACAAAAAAACAAATTCAATTAGATTAAAGAAAACATGCGTTAAAATAAAGAAAAATGGGAAGGAATTGGCGCGAAGGAAATATTTACTGTTCATTTTTTATTTTCTGTTTTCCCGGCAGGGTGAAAAGTTGATATATATTGGAACGATTCTCCGGCATCCCTTGTCAAGTTTGGCTTGGAGACAAACCGGTTGCGGCTTCATGCCATCTTCAGTGTCATTTTTTGTCCAGACTACTTTTGAACTACTTTTGGAGAAATGAGATTTCATTTTTGAAAAAAAATTCCAACACCAAAATAAAGAAAATTTATCTTTGGTCCATTTTTTTCAGTGTATTACTACATGACATAAAGATGTGTAATGTTTGTGGCTTTTCAAACGAATCTATCGACTATTAAGGAAATTGATATTGCGCTTTTTTCATTTGACGCAGCGTTGTCACTTTGATTTAGGTATGTCAAATTGAGCTTTAACGCCAGGCGAATGTAAAAAGAACGCTAAGCGCAATATTTTGGGTATGACAGTTACATAAACCGCGGATGTTAGGTTACTTTCGGAAGCATTTTATTGAAATTGAAACGAAAATGTCAATAAAACCTGGAATAGGTTAAAAATACAATAAAAACAATTTAATAGATTAAAACGTATTACCTTCAGATGTGAAATGTAAACAAGGTTTGACAGTTCAGCGTTTTCTTAAAACTGAAAAAAAAGACAAAAGCCAAGCGAATGTGTAGGTCCAAAGCTCACAGTCTGCTATGACTGAGACTCTCATTCAGAGTCTCAATGGAATAAAATTACTGGTGGTTGGTGGCACATTGACTCTGTCAATCAAGAGCCTACTTTTGAATGCGGAGAAGGTCAAACCGGCACCCAAGCAAGCTTCCGCAACCATAGTTGCACAAACTGCAATGACATTAGAAGGTCCTTCTTCTCTTTCAATCCGGACGCTGGTAGCAGTAACAGAACCGGCGACGGTTAAAGCTGGTGCGCTTCTGGAGAGTGCCGGAAAGGAGATGCTCTGTATTAGTCATCCCAAGGCGAGTGAGGAGTTAGTCACAAGACAACTAAAGAGGGAGAGACAAAATGAAAAAGTAGCTGCTCCAATAGCCAAAACGAGCACACTAACTTCGACTTTTTCCAATGTCGCCCAGAGGTTCGTGCGGGCAGAGAAGGTGAAGGTCTTTGCATCTGATTAGTTCTTAAAATTTCTTAGTTTTGGACAAAATTCCATAAAAATGAATAAACAAGAAGTTGTGTCCTTGTTTTCAGCCGTTTTCATTTCAATAAATTTGAGAAGAAATTCGAAATAAAATTAGGAAGTTTTTGTGGTGAAAATTTCTTCAACGTGGCCCCCACCTGCTCCCCTTGGCCATCAAGCTTTTTTGGGCATCAATCTCTACAATTATTGGTGATCATTTTAGTGTAGAGATGCTATATACTATTGTTGCTTTTGATCAGCTTAGTTCTAAATAAATACCGTGAGTAGGTTATTTCTAACAAAAAATCTAGCTAGATAGCTGATAATTTTTCTACTTTAAATTTTGGTAATTTGAATTTCTCTTCTTATAGCATCTCTTTTAGTATATCAACATTGAAGCCTTCTTTCCAAACTGCTGTGGATGGGCTTTCAGTAAAAATAATCTTTAAAAAATCACTAGCACTGGAGTTTTCATTGATGATTGGAAGTTGTCAAGAGTTATGCCAATTTTTAAGAGTGCCAAAAATATTGATATGGTTAATTTTAGACCAATTTCTAGACTATCGACTACCTCCAAACTATTTGAAACCATCATTAAAGAAATTTATATATTGCAACGAACATTTTAATTTCATCAAACCAACAAGATTTTGTTACCTTGCCGTTTTTAATAAATATTGCATTGAATCTTTTTCGTCTGGACTTCAAGTAGATTCTATCTGCACGGAATTTTCCAAAGCTTTTGACACTGTGTTGCATAGAATTCTTTTATGTAAATTAAGCTATTTTGGCTTTCACTCGGTCTTCCTTCAATGGTTGCAATCATCTCCAAGTGAAGGCGTTGCATCGTTACGATTGAGGGTGAATCCTCTGCTCCTTTAATTGCTACTTCTGGGGTACCTCAAGAAAGTATTTTGGACGATCGACTTTTTGTCTTATTCATAAATGATATACATATGTATGTAGTTGTTTTCCATTTGCTAGTCAGCTTTTATCTGCTGATGATTTGAAAATTTTTGGCACAATAAGAAACTCCGAGGATGTACTTAGGCTTCAGGCCTCAAGGCCTCTTCTAGTATCTCTTAGAATATTAAGAAATGTTTTCAAATAACCTACTCCAAATCTCGTGATATTCTACAATCGTCATATAATATATCTAATAATATCCTTCAATTGGTGGATGAGATCAAAGACCTAGGAGTAAATTTTGATTTACGTTTTACTTTTTCGAGCCACATCTATTTTATTATCTTATCTAAAATACACAAACGGGCATTAAATATTAAAATATTATTGTCATACTACTCGTCTCGGCGAGAACAAGGTGCATACTTATATTTTTGAGAGGGTTGCCACCTGATGTATGTGACAGAAACCGAAGCGGGTTTTCTGGTTACATATGCAGGGGGTAATTAATAAATAAATAACGGTAAGACAACGTCTGCCGGTTTTTTCTAATATTTATAAAACGCATCTTATATTTAAATTTTGGCTCTTCAATTGTTCCGGGACCTGATGAACTACTTAACGCATAAAATTCCATATATTTTTTCAGAAGTAGTCTAGAAATCATATTTAACGGGTGTTTTTTTTAGACTGATAGGACTTTAAATTGAAATAAAACACATAAAAAATGAAGTATGATGCCAAATTTTTTTTTTTTAATTGAAATATATTTTCATGACATTTAATATTTAAAAACGATTTCTGGCATATGTCCGCCACGACTAGCTTTGGTAAATCGGATGCGATCAGTCCAATTTTGAATCACTTGATACCGTGGAGTGCTGAGAGCTTTGGGCCTGCACATCATTCTGCCGACGAATCGGCGAGGGGATTGCCAGCGTGCTGGTTACTCCTTGCAGAAGATCCCGCTTTAGGCTTCCGCATGAGAAAGAGGAGAGCGGTTACATTTTATCCTTTTATCTTTTACCGTTGCATCGCGACAAGGTGGCTGCGTTTGCAAGTGAAAAGCATGATCACTTAGTAATGCACTGTTTTCATTAAGTAAAACTTTTGACAACGACATTTGGCACGAAATGTCAAAAATTGTATATTTTACAATTAGCTTTGGAGTGAATCCAAAATAAAGCATAATTTTGAATATAAGGAAAAATTATAAGCAAAAAAAAAAAAAAAAAAAAAAAAGTAGTAGCAGAAGAGCTGCCAATTGGCTTTTGTATTTTTTTTTAGTTTTAAGAAAACGCTGAACTGTCAAACCTTGCTTACATTTTACATCTCATCGTAATACGTTTTAATCTATTAAATTGTTTTTATTGCATTTTTCACCTATTCCAGGTTTTATTGACATTTCAGTTTCAATTTCAATAAAATGCTTCCGAAAGTAACCAAACATCTGCGGTTTATGTAACTGTCATACCCAAACTATGCCGCTAAGCGTTCTTTTTACCTTCGCCTGGCGTTAAAGCTCAATTTGACATACCAAAATCAAAGTGACAACGCTGCGTCAAGTCAATAGTCAATGGATTCGTTCGAAAAGCCACAAAAAGTACCTATCTTTTTGTCATATAGTAATACACTGAAAAAAATGGACCAAAGATAAATTTTCTTTACTTTGATGTCGTAGCTAACTAGCTTTTAATATTTTTCTCGGCAGACCATGTTTTAGTATATTATAAAACTTGTGTATAATTTAATAAAATTTAACGTTTCAAACAGGTGGCATCCCCTTCCAAAATATACGTGTGAGTCTTCGCCTTGCTTAGACGAACCATTTGACCGCCATATTTTGATATTTCTTGTATATAATTTAATTAAATTCGACTTCTCAAAGATTAGCTATGACTCTTCTCTCCGGGGCGAACCGTTTTACACATATATTTTAATATTTCATATAACTTATGTATATTTTGATTAAATTTGATTTTTCAAATAGGTGGCAAAACTTTCCAAAGCATGCAACATACTTTACGACATATTCAGCCCTATTCTGCATTTCGACTCGAATCGAAATTTTCTCAGTTTGGCAACTTTGGTATTCTGCGTTTCGATGAGTTTCGATCAGTCTTCGAAATTTACAATTTTATGTATTCTACATTGCGATCGTAGTTACGTTTTTGTAAGTTGAAATTTTGTTGGCGGAGAACGGTTAGATTTTTATTTTCGTGTACTTTTAAAATATAATTTTCCCAAAAATGTGAGTAAAACTTGTTGTTGATAGTTGTAACAGTCATCAACATGATTTTTTTTTAAGTTTTTTCTGCTTTATTGATGTTTTTGATATGTTTGCAGGTCAACAACAACAACGCCAGAGCAGTATGAAAAATTGGCTGATATAATGGCAACCAAAAGGGATTGCACCAACTCCCAAAGTATTTGGTTGAGTTTCTTCCGCAAAAGTTTCTAGGACATTCTTGAAAGCGTCCTTATTAAGTCTAAAGTTTTTTTTGAATTTAAATAAGTAAATCAATGAATTAAGATTTATCACTTTCAAACTCAATTTCTTACAATTCGTCACTCATCTGAAATGGATCACACATATCTCGCAATCTTCTCCTTTCAACTTTCGTGTCAGCATTCTCGGATGCGTTGTCGTCCTCCTCAAGTAGTATCGCCGCGGCTATTGAATCCATTACGCGATTATATTTTTATTTATTTTATTTAAAAAGCAATAGTTTGGCCTCGAATTTGTGTCTGTTTGCTTTATTTTGTTGAAATTTCACACACTCCAAGGCAAACAGCTGATTTCGAAAAGGTTGCCGCTCTTCCTCTTTTTCTTTCGATTCCGTCGTAACTCGGAATACCTAATTCCAATCGATGCGGAGCGGAATGCGGGAACGTAATAGAAATGCAGAATAGGGCGGATTCTCATACCTACCAATTATACATACAAAATTTCGTAAAAATCTGTTGTGCCGTTTCGGAGCAGTTCGACCACTGACACCGTGACACGAGGTTTTTATATATAAGATATTTATTTCTTTAAACTTAATGAAAATCAGGAATATGGTAGGTTAAATTTTCGAATAAATGATGTTATAGAACAAAACTGAGAATGCAATCAATTTATCTACATTTGAATACCACATCATGGCCTAATGTATATTTTTGGCAAATATATTTACGGCCTTGTATATATGTAAATCTATTTTTTTTAATATTTACTCTACCGCAGTGTAGCACACAATGGCCTTAATGTTTTATCAATGGAATTGAAATATTTTTTTTTAATCTACGAAAGCTTCTTTCAAACTATATCTTATCGGTATGCTTCTTGTTTTTTTTCACATAAGCCAACTCTGCATTTCACTATCCCGATGCTAAAGTAAATAACCATGCACTACTCTCGTATTATGTGAATGCAAACGAAAACAGTTTTTATTTTTTATTATTACATTTTTTTTTTATTTGCTTTAATTTAAATGCATAGAGAGATTGCATTAAAATAAAGTACCTCAACGACAATTCGAATATCCTGTAACTGCACATAAAGGGTATATAGTCAAAAGCAGCAAATGGCCTCAAACAAATGCGCTAATAGTCATCACAAACACACATACACACAAACACAGACACACACACACACAGAGAAAGACATAAAACGGCAGCAAGTAGCGCACTGCAGCAACTGCCACAGCCAGTGACACTTCGCCAACGCGCTGCTTGTCTCAGCACTCAAAAATCAGCAACTTACTCTATGTGCTATGCATGTGACTGTTTGCTGAACAAAACTGCATGCAGGGTAGAGCAATAGGGAACTTGCCGATGATGCACAGTAGTAAGGCTTCATACTCCTGTTTGGCAAAAATAGTGAATTTTTAGTTGAAGCTCGTTTAGAAAATTTTTGAAAATGGATGAAATATAGTAAAATTTTCTAAATACATATTCTAATTCCTGCATAATTAAAGAAGATATCGTGACATAACTCAGCACATAAGTTATTTTATAACAGTTGTCAACGGTATTCAAAATTACTGAAATCAAGCAATAATCACTCAGTAATTTACAAAAATAAAACAAGAAATCCTATATATCAATAATTATTTTACTCTTCTTATTTGGCAATACAGCCAACAAAAAACTTCGCAATCGCGTCCATCCTTCGCGAAGTTGCGCCTGCTTTTCACGCCAAGCGTCGACAGATCCTTCCGCACTTGGTTCATGGGCGCCCTTGCTTTCGCTGTCCACCCTTGTGTGCCGAGTCGACGGACATTTGTACCGTTGCACCATCATTCATACGTTCGATGTGCCCAAGCCAGGGTTATCTTCGAATTTGTATACATTTGGCTATGCCCATGGAATTATACTCGTAGAGCTCGTACAGTTCCTCATTCCATCTGCTTCGGAACCTTTCGCCCTCGTGTACAGGGCCATAGTTCTTAAGTAGAATAGCTCACTCAAAGGCTTCCAAAACCTTCTCATATTTGTTCGACAACTTCAAATAAGTCGGCATTTATAGGCAGCTTCTCATTGTTAAATAAAAAGTGTCGCCAAAAATGCGGGGTGTGGGTGTGGATAACCCTTCTTGTGGGTTGCGCAAAGTACACTGTGATTCCATTCTTCGGGCTGTCACATGCGCGCTACCAACTCTACGCCGACCCCTTGAACCGCTTAACCTTAGAAACTTGTACTTCCGGTGTTCTCAGTTGCATGTCGTATAGTGAACTTTCAGATCTTGTTATGTCCTATGGTGTTCAGTGTAAATCTCAATAACATTGTTTCTTTCACTCATCATGAACATAAAATTACCAGAACCTTCTGCTACTTTTTTATTTTATTTTGCACGTTCGATATCAGTGGTCAAATGGCAACTTTGTTTGAAGTAATTTTGTCTAATAAAATGTTGGCATTGGAGAGCCACATATTAGGTATGGTAGAAAGAAATCCATTATGTTCCCTAATGATGGTTTTAGTAATCTGTATGTCGCGTAGTATAAGTGCGATAGGGTTATAGCGTTAAAAAAATAAAATTTCACACTAAAAGAGCTTCTCAAACAGTTTTGTGATTTCTTGACTCAGTACTGTTGGAGCTCGCGTCAAAGATGGACACCAGCAAAGAGAAAATACGCCATATTTTACAGTGTTTTTCGATAAAGGCATTCGCAGGCAGCTGATGATATTTATGTAGTGTTTATGGTACTGATACCGTAACAGCCTATCGCGCGCAATTTTGGTTTCGTCAATTCCGTTCCGGTAATTTTGATATCAAATTGTCGAGTTCAACCATCATTTAAGACTGTTTCGATTGCCCAGGAGCTAAACATAACACAAAACCGTTTGAAATTATTTAAATAAGGCAGGAAACCGGCAATCTTTGGCCAATAGGAGAGCAATTATGTTCCATCAGAACTAGCCAAGCCACACGCATCGGAGGTGACTCGCCAGAACTTCCGGGAGTTTGGTTGGGAGGTTCCTATGCATTCACCTTATAGTCCGAACCTGGCACTAAGTGATTACTACCTGTTCTTAGCTACAGCGAATGATTTTGCTGACCAAAAATTCGCCTCAAAAGAAGCTTGTGAAAATCGACTGTCCAGTTTTTGCCAATAGGGACAAGGGTATTATGAAATTATCTTCAAAATGCAACAGTGATCGAACAAAACGGGGAATCCTTGGCCCAAAATCGGGTCACTCAAACTATGCTAAATAGGAACTTCAATTTAATGCAAAAATAATGGATTCCTTTTTACTAGACCTACATAAATATTGTCATATTATTGACAATAATAAATATGATGAAAAGCAATGCCTTGAAATGGGCAGAAATATTAAAAATGTTTATTACGATTACGAAGTTAGTTGAAATGTGGAAGGCTTTCAGTAGGCGATTACGTCGGAAATAGAAACAAGAAATGGTCAGATGAACAACCCGAAGTAATTGCTCCAACAATTTCTTCAAAAATTGGATGATCGCCAAAGAAGTGTTCAACGTTAACTTCAAAAATCCTGGTCCTAATCCCGCCAAATCCAAATAAATATTAAAGCAACGTATTCCTCGAAACAAGCACTACCTTGAGTGATATTGATTTTCGTTTTTCGAGTTTTATTTAAAAAAAATCAAGTATAATTTCTGGAGTTGTATTTGTCACTCAGAAAATAAAATTTTATTTGTAGGGTTTCCACACAAATTAAGTTTTATTTTCTGAGCATGAAATATAATAGGCACCTCAAGGTTATCATGGTGCACTACCGGACAGAGAAGGAAGGATTACGAGCTCTGGTCACGTTGATTACAGGGCACAATGCATGAGGAAAAGGCATGGCATAAACATCATCGATGATTGGATAATGCGATGGGCACATCATGCCTGGAGGATGAGGTTAGCACGAATCATTTCCTATGTATCTGTCCTACATTTCCTAGTCTGGAATGGAGCATATTTTGGTCAGAAATATTGAGGAAGGACCATGTTCATTATCCAACTCTAGACTAGCTTCTCAGATTCATCAGAGTCTGTAAGAATTTTCGAAGAGAAATTAAGTCTTATCCCCATATCCCTCATTTTAATGCAGGTATAGAAGGGTTAAGAAACAACTATGATATTAATTTAATTCCGCTAGGCTGGCCATTTCGCCCACTGTGTGACTGCGCTACTGACTCTAGATGGCGAAGTGGGGGATTGGGGTGCTTGACTAGCAAAGTTACTTACTGCCTGTGTGTCGCATGCCGCCCGCCGTGACCTAAACCAACGGCTCGATTGCGTTTGATTTTGCAAATTACCAGCAATGAATTTGCGAAAATATGCAACGAAAATACATACGAACATACATGCATACACACACACACATGCACATATATATATATATACATATATTTACAAACAAACTGGTTTGTGTGTGTGTGTGTGTGGACGCCTAAGCATATTTACTCGAAGACAAGTGTGTACACATTTGTGTACATAACTTCTCATACATATGTATGTATGTACACACATACATACATCTATTTGTATTATATGTTTGCCTGTTTATATACAGTTAGCTAAGTGTCTATGCGACCAACATTTGGGTAACGATAAGCGGAATGAGTTTTTTATTTATTTTATTTCATTTCATTTTTTTTGTCGGAAGTGAAAGCGGTGTGCAGAGAGGGGTATGGAGGGTCTTAATATGGCGCTCAGCAAATGCTAATGCTGTAAACGGGGGCGGGGGACTGGATGGTATGTAGAGTACAAGTATTGCTCTGGCATAACTGTGGCAGCCAGCGTTAGTTGTGTCGGCGTACCACCAACAAATTTGGCTATGCTCTGTGTGTCCTCTGTGAAAAAGTTTGCCACAACTCGCTTGCGGCATTCTTAATTTCGCCCATTTCCCTATTTCAGCTTGGCTGGCTGGTTCGTTGGTTCGTTGGTTGGCTGCTTGGCTGCTTGGCTGCTTCGGCTGACTGCTTGGCTGCTTGACTGTTTGACTGCTTGGCTCCCTTGCGCTGCTCAAGCGCCAGCGCTTTACTGGAAAGCCTTTTTTTGATGCCTTTTTGCAGTTTTCTCTGCTGCTGCTGCTGCTGCTTCCCGTGCGGCATTCAACTACAGTTGCTATGAGTACTTCTGTGACTTTGACTTGGACTCGAAATTTATTTTAGCCTTTTTTTTAATATGTACTTTTCTACATCTCTATTTTTTTGTTGTTTTTTTTTGTTTTTTAAAGGGGACTTTTTTTAATTTCTCAATTTTTATTATAACTTTTATGCGCTTATTTTTTATATTTTTTTTTTATTTCAGTTTTTTTGTTTATTTGTTTATTTCTTTGATTGCTATCTTTTACAACTTTTTCGTTATTTTATTTGCCGACAAGCGAGTGACTTGCTTGGCAAATAGCGGCGGCTAGATGGCAAGTATGTAGATAAAACAACAACAAAAAAAGGATAATAGATAGCACAGGAAGGAGGAGAAAAGGAAAAAGAAGAAGATAGAAAGAAAAATGCGATGTTGTCAAAGCTTAACCCAAATTGCTATTAGTGGAAAACATTTTTTGATTTTACTTTTTCGAGAACATCCCTTTTTGCGCTTCATCTCTTTGCTGTTATTATTGCTATTCTTTAACTATAATTGTCATCTGGATTCTTTAATTTTCTGCCCACTATTTTTGTATCGCTTCTTTTTTTTTGTACTTCTATGGGAATATAAATATTTAGTATGTAAGTTGGTCTTTGCCAAACCATTCGTTTCTTTTAACGCATATAATAATAATTCTTTGCATTCTTTATAAAATATTTAGCCACAAAAGGGCATTCGCACACACAGGGACACAGAGACACACACACACACACACACACATATATGCGGCCAAACGAATACACTTTCAGAAAATAGCAAACAGAAAAATCGGCAGCAAACAACAACAATTCAAAACAATAACAATTGGCAGTCAAAGAGATGAAGCTGAGCGGTGGGAATGGCAGAATGGCGGCAAACTACAAACCTTTTATGTAATTTCCTTTTGGTTAAACTTTATCACAATAAAAACTTCCACACTCAGCAAATGTAGTTGCTTCCTTGTCGCAACTAAGGAGTAGTTGGAGTATTGATGAAGCAACCCTGTCGGCCAAAAAGCGGGCAGTTTAAAAAATTTATCAAATTTGAAAAATAATGGGAAGTCAACTGCTTTGAAGCAAATGTGTGTTAAATTAATTATGTTGATCTAAATTGCAACAAGTAGGTATATACATATGTATGTCTGTATCTACATATATGTACATACATATGTATTATTAGCTTTTACCCGCAGCATCGCTCGCATGTGGCATTCGGCTTAACGCTATGGCTTCGAATGTAACGGAAAAGGAAATAAATGATTTCACCAAAGTTAATAACTTTAAATTCATTTTTAGTTTATATTTTTTTATTTTTTTAATATCTAAAACAAAACCTACCCCTACAAGGAAATTTTCGATTACGCTTAGTTGCTGAAACTTTTTTCTAATGGTCAACGTCATCAAACGATGCTGAAAATTAGAAGTCTCATTTTCATGATTAAGTTTTCTTAAGCCTACTTCCTTTGAGTCCCATGCCGTATATTTCCTTTAACATAAATGAATTTGTCTTTTTAAATAGATTGCAACTCCTAACAAAATTGTATCAGATATAACGGACTATATATGTATACAGACATATGTGTGTGTATCTTGCCTTAATCTGTACACTCGTGATCAATATGGGATTTACCTTATTAATTTAATTCACTATAAGCTATAGATTAACTCAGGTTATAAGAAACATATGTGTCAAAGGTCTTTAAGGGGTGGCAACTCTCATCAAAAATGTTTTCGTATAAACTCTTTCGTTTCAGATTAATACTGCTCTTTTTCAATAAGCTTACAAATATCATAAATTTCAAGTTTTTAAACCTGTGGCAACACTCTTTAAACAATATTTGATGTAACTTATTATAATTTTGAGTAATTTTTTAAACAGATGGCAACTCTCTCCAAAATTATTTTTGAAGTTACGCATTTTTCAAATACGTTGTTTGGCACTCATATTGTAAAATGTCGTTTATTTTTTTACTTAACTTAAATTGGCAACAAACATATGACAACCTCTTTTAAAAGTATTTTTGAACTTATTATAATTTTGATTAATTTTTTAAACAGGTGGCAACCCTCTTCAATTTTTTTTTTGAAATTACGCTTTCTTAAAATTTCTAGCTTAGCACTCACATTGTAAAATGTCGTTTATTTGTTTACTTAACTTAATTTGCACATAAGCAGGTGGCAACCCTCTTTTAAAGTATTAGTTGCATTTGATTTAACTTATTATAATTTTGATTAATTTTTCAAACAGCGCTCTACAAAAATATTTTTGATATTAAGTTTTCTTTCAGTTTGGCACTCATATTGTAAAATGTCATTAATTTTTTAAGCTAACTTAACTTGCATTTAAACAGGTCGCAACCTTCTTTCAAAACATTTGGGTAGTGAAGCTCACTCACTCTTTCACATTTATAATATAAGTTGGATTATAAATTTTCTGTAGTAAGATATATTTTCAATAAATTATATGTATTTTGTGGATGAATACCAGCTCTATACAAATATTTGGTTTAAAATACGCAGAGTTATAAATGGTCGAAATGAAACTCGTTTTAGAATTTTGATTTTAAACGTTTTATTTCTTAGACTTTTGCGATTTTTTTATTATTTTGTTTTTTTCGTTTTTAAGATAAAATTAAGATCTAAAAAAAAACCTAAAAAAAAAAAAATGTTAAAACCAAAACAAAAAAGTTTCGTTTTGGCCAGCTATATAACTCAGCATGTTTTCAACCAATCCCTACAAGTTGTATGTCGTTAAATGCGCAATGATTAGCTTTCGAACCAGACACGCAATGATCGCACGAAGTGATACTCCAAAACGAAAAGCATAAAATTACGGTGGTCTAAAAACCCTAACCATACAAAAAATTTACAAAAGTTTTCTTTGAGCTCAGAAGGCACATACTAACCTCCCCTATACCTGAATCTTTTTTGCCTGTGATGCAGTAAAATTTAACAAGAAATCGACACTCACATTACTTTCGAGAATTATGCTCGAATTAGTGGTGTAATTATTTTTAATTTGTACAAAGAACTTCAAGTAAAATGAATTTTTGTTTAACGAAAAATAAAAATTGTGCAACTACAGTAAAGTAAACTGTACATATTTTTCATTAACGACTGGAAGCGAATAGGTTTGAAAGTAGTTGGTAATTTAGTTTTAAAACAGTTTGAAAAAAAGGAAGAGAACGGAGTTTGAAAAGACATAGTTTTTATTGCAGTTGCAAAAAAACTAATTTTGATATACTTTCTGTCAAACATATTCAAAATCAATATTTGAAATCAAATGCTGAGTCAGATAATTGACTTGCTCTTAGAAAATCGCCATATTAATAATAGCCGTATTCGTTTCGCCATTATTTATCGCGAGACGAATCGATGTCGCATCTGGTATAAATTACCATCAACACAGTTTTTGTTTTTGTCTCTAATGACTTGCAATTTAAAACTGGTCTAAAATCTGCAGCATTGCATGTAACGAGTTCGACCAGTTTAATGAGGTATCACCGTACTCGCGATCGCCGAATGTAGCTAGCTATCGAATGTACCTTCTATTTCCGAGTGGGTACTGACAATCGCACACACACACACACATCCAAACGCGCTTTCAAACAACGCGCAAACTTTGAAGTGGAATATTTTTGTTTACCCAACCGCTGTCAACGCAACGCATCTGCCCGTGTGTGTGTGAGTGGGCGCGTGCATTTGTCACTACGTTAATATACGCGCGCCTCTTCCTTCGCAACGGCGACCACTTTATGGCATTTGTGTCATGTGCCGCAGCTGCTACGATTGTGGTGTTCGGAAAACTTACATTTGTATCTGCGGTGCCAGCAGGTAGAAACATGATAACTCCATTTAAATTTTTCCAAAAATTCCACTTAGACTTTTAAGAATATCATCAAAAGGATATGACACGAAGTTTTGCTTTTAATGAAAAGTGAATTTGAATTGTTAAGGAATGATATCGCGAGTGCTAACATTTACAGATATCTCGAAATATATTTTTAGTGCATGGAATTAGCGCATAAATCTCAGTCAGAACAAAAATGGTGTTATCATTTTTACATCAGACAACGTGACACCACAGCCAAATAGTATACATATACATACATACATTAGGGTGGCTCCCAAGAATAAAAATATTTCGAAAATATATTAGGATTTATGTGAGCTGACCCGATTTGAAAACACATCCAAAAATTTAGTTTTTTTTTAATGAAAATATTTAAAAAAAAAACCAGCTGAGATGTTAGAACTTTGACTGTTAAAAGGATGTATTTGGATCTTTTTTTACAACACAATAACAATGGGATTTACGAAGAAAAAATTGGGGCATATATGGGTTTCTTTGGATAAAAAGAGGGTGACATAAAAAGGATGAGAAAATGCCTTATAAGCAGGCTCGGGCTCAGTAACCCAAGTTGCCGCAGAGCGAAGACGACTTTGAATCGAGGTCGTTTTTCTCTATATAAAACGCATCGTCGTTCCGACTACGATTTGTTTCATCTAATTGTGCTCGAATGCAAATCGAACCGGAAATGAACACGCAATAGATATTTTCATTATGTGAGAAACAGAATTTGAATGAAAGATAAACGAAATTTGCCACACCTGTCAACATAAAGAGTTATATTCTGGATATCAGAATTTACATAATTTACTATTAAACTCTTAACGATCCGACAATCGTAATTTTTGTCGACAACTTTTGTCGATTGCAGTAACGATTGTGCGGTTCACTAACTTATTCTTAACAACATTTAACAACTGTCTCGTTTTATTTATTCGAAGTACTAAAAAGTGGCATCTTGGTCAAACTAAATGCCAAAATGGGCGAAAAACACCAAAACGAATGAAAAAAAATAAATCCATGCGTACTGTCGAATATAAATTTTAAAGCGTTTTTTCAAACCATAAATATTTACAATTTTTTTTGTATTGCAATATTCCATTGCAGCGGAAATTCGGACTCTCTGCTGAGTGATTTGAATAGTTTTAAATTAAATTATTTTTATGTAGTAATGTTCAATGAATTAATGAAACTCACCAATCAAAAACATTTGCTTGGTTTTCGTTTCGTTTTCGTTGTTCTCCAGGGCGTTAAGCTTTTATATTTAAACTTTTTAAATTAGGATCATTTAGCTATATATTAACAATAAATTATATTTCTGTTTTGATACTGGAATTCTATAGAAAAGATTGCTTTTATCATTTGCACATTAATTGAATGATAGGTGGTTGACATAAGCCTCCTCATGATTCTTTGGCGCCTGAGTTGATACATGAGTACAATCGACGGCCCTAATAGTGCCTCCCACAAAAGGTGGCAACGCTGAAGCAGACATTTACATATTTAGCAGCTTGACGATCCACTTAGGTCATAGGAAACCTCCATTTTAGGTAAAACAATAAATCATTGATTGCATCGGTTACTCGATGTGTGCTACGACTTGCGGATGAGTGGCTCATATTGGATATTCCCCATTGCTCACCTACAGGTCGTTGATAGCAGTCTAGCAGTATAAATGTAAAATTTAAAATTCCATACAGGCTTAAAGATTACATGAGCTGCGGTTTCTCACTCGATATTGCTGTTATTCTGCAGCCTCTGATTTGATGTCCAGCTAAGAAATTATAAGTAGATCTTCAGCCAAGTCTGGAGTTAACCGACACGGCTTCTTAAGTTCTGTTGCATTCAAATGAAAGGGAGTGCCCACATCTCGAAATAAACTTCGATCCACTGTTGGAGCGCTTACTTCTTCATCACCTCATGACAAATCACATACCAAATATTCAAGGGACATATTTAATGTTTCTGTTTTAATTTCAAGAAAACAAATCACCGAATTTTAAATTTTACAAACTCGTTGTCGTTTAGTTTTCGATAATCGACTAGCTAAAGACAACAGCTGATGCGGCGATAGCGAATATCGCTAAAAAAAAGTGGATGCTTAATAGCAAAATCGGTAAAATATTCGTTAAGATGAGTTAAACACGTGAATATCGTTAAAACTGATTAGTCAATAGTCCTACAGGTATTAAAATCGCGATGCGAAAAACAGTGTTGGAAAATTTTGAGAAAAAGTCCACCTATGTTGGAACAACATCCCTGGCTGTTGCACCGTGAAATGAAAAGTTTTTAGCAGATTTTCAAAAATTTTTATTGTTCGCTTTTATTTAATTTGTAATAACTTTTACTTCTTCTATTCGTTTTCAATTCACGTTTTAGTTATGAAATTTTCATCCAATAAAATTTTTTTTATTATTTTTTCATTACACAGTTTGTTCACTAAAAATAGTGAATACAAATTAACAATTTTCGAAAATAGCCTAAAATTTCTTTACTTTTTGCATCCAGTCGCGCACAACATTGCAGATGCGAAGAATGGGTCTTCGCTGTACATAGAGAAGTAAATGAGTATAGTTTCACGATCCTATGTTGTAAAAATGTACAAATAAACTGAATTCATCAAAATACAATTTTTTTTCGAACTATGAAAAATAAGAAAAGGGCACTCACAGACATTGGAATATTAAAAAATTATGACTTTCCTCATCAATACATATTAATGACAATAAAGAACCAATAACAGCCGGCGTGCATATAAAATCTTCCTCTATCAAATAACAACTTCGCTCTCGTGTTAAAATTTTAATTTTTGAAAACATTTTCCAATGGTGCCACTAAGCTAGAAGTAAAAACTGAGACTTTTCTAACCAATTTTAGGAGATTTTGAAATTGTAAAAAAGGAAGTGAAAAACAAAATAAAAACGAGTTTAACTCTGCGTGTCCTTTAAACTAAGTTAAAACTAGCTATTCCGTTTTTCACTCAACTCTAAACGAAGTTTAAACTGTCAGCTTGGCGCGGTTACACTAAGTTTAACTAACTAGCCCGCGAGACCGACAACGGTTCTTCACAACCTATAGGTATACATTAGGCCGGGTCGATTTGTGGGGAGGCAAAAAAATCGCCCATTGCTCTATGAAAATCATATTCAAGGGATCAAAATAAGAAACTTTGCCGAAGGAACCATACCTCTAAAACGAATTCTGATGTCCCCCAATTTGGGTCGAACTTTTGGGTAGGGGCAAATTTTGAAATAGAATTGAAATTACCATTTCATTCTTATTACCTCTGAAAGTGAGGAGAACTAAAGCAATAACCACTATGGTATTTCAAAAAAAATAATAAGTGAAGTGACCATTCCAAATCAAAAAGTTTACAATGAATCCACCATCCTCTACACCGCAAGATGAAGCAACTACATCAACAACTATCGAAACCCCAATGAGTCATATACCCAAGCATGATGTTACTGTTTTTGGTGTGTCTACTGATTTGACTGATCTTAATTTACCAACCCATCTGGATATCTTGAGATATTATTTTTACTTAAGCGAACGTGCTAAAACAGAACAAAAAAAGTTTTCCCATAAATCATTCACTATTCAAGTACAAGATAAGTTGATTGGAATTTGGGAAAAACTTGGTATGGAAATAATGCTGAAAAAAAGTGTATGTAATAAATTGAATAAATTGCTTGACAAGTATCAAGAGCAAATCAAGAGAAGAAACAACACCCAACAATTCACAGAGTATGTAAAATCTCTGGAAACAATTTTTTACATTGGAACATGTAAATGCGATTTGAAGGCAGCTCCATGTGCATGCGGCTGGGTTCCCGAACGCCTCAAAGAGTTCATGCACGATCAACATAATCAGAGAAGACTAACAATGGATGCATTTATGATGGAAACTGAAGAGCAAGGAGCAACGTCTATGTCATCAATGCCAACATACCAAGATCCCGATGATTCAACATACGCACCGCCACCGGTTCGATAAGATATGGATAGAAGCACAAGTTCACAATACACAGAGAGATACGATTGTTTTAACTTTGCCTTGGTATGTGACAGATTTTGGTGTGCCTGACAGAGTAGCATCAGCATTGGGAACCGCTCTTTTGCAAGATTTTAAAATTAAAGATAAGCATGGGAAACCTCTCATCATGGATAAATCGAAAGTTCGCAGAGAAAAAGAGAAATGCAGACAAGAAGTGCTTTGCAAACGGTTAGATGATACCAATTTGTTAGCGTTTTCATTCGATGGCAGAAAAGATGATACTTTAACGATAGATAAAATTGATGAGAAGTATCATACTAGGATGGTAAAAGAACCTCATCTTGTTATTTTGAGAGAACCCAATTCTGAATTGATTGGTTACGTAAGACTGGAACAT
Organism: Anomoia purmunda; assembly: GCA_951828415.1. Lineage (NCBI taxonomy): Eukaryota > Metazoa > Arthropoda > Insecta > Diptera > Tephritidae > Anomoia > Anomoia purmunda. The sequence goes on from OX639993.1 coordinate 27,094,076, forward strand.
GAAACCGCTGAATACAAAACAACCAAATTAAATGGTTTTTTCAACGATAAAAATATATCACTGGATGCATTAATTGGAATATGCACTGACGGTGAGCCAACAAACACTGGCCCACACGGTGGAATTATACGACGATTCGAATTGCTGTTAAAAAGACCATTGCATTGGTTTGTTTGCCTTCTACACTTCAACGAACTTCCGTTTCGGCATTTGTTTGAAGCTTTGGATAAATCAACCAGCACTGGACCAAGATCGGCAACCGGAAAACTGAGCCGTCAAATCGAAACTTGTGAAACTCTTCCGGTAAGTTATTGCTATCACTCATTTATTATAATTGTCAACCATTTTTAATTCCAGAAAATTGAGTTGCAAAATATGCCCCCTGCTCCAGAAAAAATTGAATTTTCCACCGATTCGAAGTACTTATACGACATGGCCCATGGAATTTCTAGCGGCGTGGTTCCGGTGGATCTGGCTAACATCAAACCAGGGAAAATTGTACATTCTCGGTGGCTCACCAAGGCCGCTAGATTATTGCGATTATATGTGACAACGGAAAATCCAGATGCAAATTTAAGAATTCTGGTTGAATTTATAATTAAATGTTATGTGCCAATGTACTTCAATATCAAGTATTACAGCTCTGTCGTGTACGGCAGTGCATTATTTTTCAAGTTCATTGGTTGGTCACGATTTCTAGAACCTCGTTTACGCAAAATTGTCAATCAAGTAATTAAAGATAATTCATATTATGCGGATTCGGAAAATATCTTGTTATCAATGTTGTTTGATGATAGGAAAGAAAAGCGCGACTGTGCCATCAAGAAAATTCTACGCTATCGAACCGATGTTGACGAGCCAATGGAACTTAGAGTTTATAAAAAACCAGATATAAACTTTAATTGCACAAGTTTTACGGAAATGATCAATTTGAATGATATAAATATCGTATTTGAACCACCATTCACGCGAAGCATTCCGTACGATACATTGAAAGAATATTTAAATCAAGATGATCCACCGTTTAATGATCCAAAAATTCCATCACACATACAAGGAACGGAACGACATGTTCAATTGCTAGCTAGCGTTTCCAAACGGGTTATACCGGAAAATGTAGAGGCTGTTATGGCGACGACATTAGAGAGCCGTGCGAAATTGCCCAGACTTGAAAGTAAAAAAGACTTCAAACAATAATTTTTTTTTAGTTTCTTTTCTATAACTCACTTAAATTAATTTTTTCATTTACATACATATGTTCTGACTAAATAAATTTCTTAAGTGAAAAAATAGATATTATTATAAATAAATAAATAAAAATAAAGAAAAAACATAGCCATTTAGCTGATTTTTTCATGTAAAGGCCAAAAATGGTGATTTTTTGAAATGATTGTATGGGGAACCCCCCAGGGGAGTTCCAGGAGGTGTGCCACTGGCATGGGTGGATCGGCCGTCCAAAGTTAGTGGGGGTCGGTCATACATTTGGACTCGATTGGAGCACTCTAAATGGGTCAAAGTGGGATTTTTCAAAATTTGCCCCTACCCAAAAGTTCGACCCAAATTGGGGGACATCAGAATTCGTTTTAGAGGTATGGTTCCTTCGGCAAAGTTTCTTATTTTGATCCCTAGAATACGATTTCACAGAGCAATGAGCGATTTTTAAATCGACCCGCCCTAGTATACATGTATAGGTACATATACATACAAGCGTAAAATATTTGCGTGTGCGTGCGTTCGGTTTTGCCTGGCACTGATCTAAACATAAAATGCCAACAGTATTGCCCAACAAAGTAGCCAGAATTAAGCCGGCCTAAAACTCGCGTTGAAAAATAGCTCTGTAGTTTAAAATAAGTTTAAATTTAAACCGAGCTTAAATAGTCGGACTTTAAACTAAGTTTCAACTTGCACTGAAAAACTGGTCGTATGTGGAATAAAAAAGGTTTAAGCTCAAATAATAATGCTTATAATAAGTATGTTTTTAAATGAATTTGAATCAAATGTGAACCGGCATTATTAATGGAATTTTTTGAAAAAAAAAACATAAAATTGTATAATTAATATACTTGCTTTTTTTTTAATTTTAATAAAAATGTCACAGTTTTTTGGCAAAACCACCATTCACTTCCTTTTTCCATCCAATTAGCAAACGCTCTGTTTTTATTGTTTTTGCATAGCCCGTACCTTCGCTTGTCAGTTTAGTCCCCCTATTTGGGTTTCTAAGGCTCAACTAATACTTTAATTTAGCTGTCAACGTCAAATGTATGAGCACGCGATCAGTTAAGTTTTTATTTATTTATTTATTTATTTATTTATTTATTACAAAATTATAATCTAGAAAATATAAAAGTTTCTTACAGATTATTGTGAGTAAGCTATGACAGTTATAATTACTTAACAATTTCATTTAATAATACCTTAAATTTAGCTTTTGATAAATCTAAATGAAGTGCAGTGGAATTCAAGATTGATTTTATTATATTCATTTAAAGTTCTTTGAATAGGAGAATTGGCGGCATACAGAGTTCTAGCTCGTTCTAGGAAAAAAGTATCATGGATTCGAAGACTTCTTGTAGGGATATTAAAGTGAATGCGTTCTAGTAAGAATGGACAGTCAATCGAGCCACGTATAATATCAAAGACAAAGGTGAGCGAGAGTATAGTTCTTCTAGAGTTTAGAGATTTTAAGTTGATGAGCTGACATCTAGCACTATAAGACTCGGGTCACTAAAATGTAAAGAGTGTAGGGCAAATCTGACAAATTTTTTTTGAATTCTTTCGAGTCTCACTATATGGCGATCAAAATATGGCCGCCAGATGAAGACAGCGTATTCTAGTTTGGAGCGTACAAGTCAGGTAAGTAATAGTTTCAAGGTATAAGGATCACTAAAATCTGAATTGAATCGGCGAATGAAAGCCAGCATAGAATATGACCTGGAAATAATCGAGTTTAAATTGCTTTGAAATAAAAATTTAGAATCAAAGACCACACCAAAATTGCATATTTCACCAACTGTGCTTAGCTGAGAACCATTAATATAATAAGAAGTAGGGATAAGGGAACGAGATTTGCCGAATGAGACATGAAAACATTTTTTATATTTAAATGTAGTTGGTTTTTTCTACACCAGAAAGCAACGTTATCAAGATCCGACTGGATCTTAACCGAATCTGAATTGCTAGATATGGTAGTGAATACTTTCAAATCATCAGCATATAATAGAAATTGAGAGTGGTTAAAACAGTTAGATATATCATTAATGAAGATAGTGAAGAGAAGGGGACCTAAAATACTCCCCTGGGGTATACCAGAGGACGCACGGAAAGGACGAGAAGAAGCGCTATCCACCACGACTGTACAAATGCGAGACGAGAAATATGATTTTATCCAAGAAAGAAAAACTGAGTGAAAGCCCAGATTTGCTAATTTGGAGACCAAAATTGAGTGGCTGACTTTATCGAAGGCTTTAGAAAAATCGGTATAAACTGCATCAACTTGGGTTCGACTATTAAAAGCGGACAGACAAAATTCGGAGAATACTGCGAGATTTGTTACAGTAGACCTACCAGCGATGAAGCCATGTTGTTCAGTCCAAATCAAATGTTTGGCCGCAAAATATGTATAACTTCTGTTTCACAATGAATTCAAACAATTTTGAAACCGTCGACAGTATAGAGATCGGTCGATAATTATAAACATTATTCTTATTGCCACTCTTGAAGATAGGTGTGATGGAGGAAACTTTCCAATCCTTGATAAAAACACCACACTCAAGAGACTTATTAAAAATTAATAAAATGGGATACGCAAATGCAGAACAGTTCTTTAAAAGAAAAGAGGAAACCCCGTCAACATCAGTTTGACAAGAGGATTTGATTTTTAGAATCCCATCTAACACATCATCGAGCGTTAAGAATAGAGCACCAAAATAAATTTGGGAAACGGTACTATGATTTGGGAACAAATTATTAACTACAATCGAATCGGGTTCAAAATTTGAGCTAAAGAAGTCTGCGAAAAGTTTAGCCACCTCCGTAGAAGTGTTGGCATGGGTTTCATTATAAAACACTTCCGAGAGAATACTTGAGCATGATTTCAAAGAGCTTACATAACGCCAAAAAGCCTTAGGGTTGGATTTGATGTCAGATTCAAATTTACGCACATAATATATATGCAGAGTTTTACTGAGTACTTTAAACCGCCGAGTTATTCAAATTTTTATTAGGCCAATCTTCCAAAAACGGCCAAAAACAGCATCAATAACAATCTCAATATTATAAATGTATTGAAAACATGTTTAAATATTTTTAAGCTAAAACTGTGTTATCACCTTAATTGACTTTTTTTTAATATTTAAATTTTTTTTTTCAAACAAAATTAAAAAATTTTCGAACTCTATTTTTGGAGGTAACCTTAATGTTTTTCCGAATTAATTTAGTCAATGGCTTAAAATGTAATGAATTTTATAATTCCGTAGTAAATCAGTACCAATTTTTTTGTATGAAGAGTGATGCACCCTAAGATTGTGTACATATGAATATTTTCCCGCACTCGTGAGAATAAATTTGTCAATTGCATACAAGTATTGTCGACGCATTGCATTGTCTACCACCCAACAACTTAAGCTACAAATGCAATACAAGTTTTCCCAATCAGTGGATTTGTTTCGAGTTTTTAGAGTATTTTTTTTTGTTGCCTATTTACATATTCAATGGTAAAAATTATTAATGCATCTTACTCAAAGAAGCCAGTAAGTATTTAGGCTTGAGTAAAAAATATCGATGTATTAAAATACTGATAATGTTTTGAAATTTTCAGATTGATAATTTTTTTTTGTTAACTTTAGACCTATGGTGACAAAAAAGATTTACTGCAATTTTCTAAAGGGACGGCTATTTTCTTGAATGAATCTCGAAATAGGGAATGCTTCAACGATCTTGTTAGCCGTTTGGAACAAAAAAAAATATGAGTCTTACTTGTATATAAAATTTGTTATATGGAGAATGATTGTAACGATTTGGCGCTCAAAGTACAGAACTACCGACTTTAATAATTTTCTTTTTTTAAATTATATATTTGCAAAAAGCAACAGGGTGGTAAACTCACGCCCCTATGCTGGTGGTCTAACAAAACCCATCCACTTGACAGTGGTCAGGTTTACTACGCCTATAAATATGCGACAGAAATGGTTTTCATCCCCTATTGATGACAATAGTCGTTGTAGTTGTTATGATCTACTGAGTACGTGGCAAGGACCTTAAATTCTGTGACACAATTTTCGTGGCAGTAAACCTGACAACTGTTAGCTGCAGATTATCAGCATAAGGCGGTTATTTATTTTTTAATAAAAAAAAAATCGGAATTATAAAATTTATTATGTTTGAATACGTCAACCAAAATATTTCGCAATAATATTAAGATTTAGGTGAACTATACCAATTTGAAATAACCTCAACTTTTAAAGGTTTTTAATGAATAAAAATTGTTTTTTTTTTTTAATAAATAGCTTAAAAATTCTGCATACATATATACATATGTATTTGTAAATTTGGTCAACAAAATGATAATAATAAAATTTTGAATGCTGTCTGTGACCTATTTTTCACGCATGGTTTAAGAAAAACTTGAACAACTCAGCTAAAGCTTGGTCCACTTGCACTTGTAATATGTCATTTTCTCAACTTTTGTAATTCTATCACAACCCATTTTAGTCATTCCGGTGAACAAATTTTGAAATATTTTCAAAAAAACTTTTTAAACTTAAAACTGTTTCATCATCTCAAGTAGTTTAACAAAAAACTATTTTTTTCTAATATAAAAAAAATCTATTTTCATTTATAAAAAACTTAATTTTTGGAAACATTTTCAAATCGATCGTGATCTCTTTTTGGCAGAAGTCCTAAAATAAAAGTGAAATTTTATGATTCCAGTGGAGAACCCACAACTTTTTTTTTTTTTTTGTGAGGTGACCTGATGTACATTTTTAGTTGAACCCAAGTTTTTTTAGTTAAATCGTTTCAGTACACAAATACATGAAATTTTATATGTTCCATGCTCTGAGGCGTAACAAAGTACGCCAGATAATTGCTAGTATTGTAATAAACTTGCCAATGATCACAACCAAATATTAAAAAGATACTTTCAAGCAAGTCTTCTCGTAGTGCAAACATATTTGCCATTTATATAGATTATGTTTTTAAAAATGTGGAAAAATTTAATTTGTAAAATACATACAGCAAACTTTTGCGCCAATTTTTTTGCAATTCAAATGATCATCACAACCACTGTGCGCTTTTAAGCGTTAAATGTGTTTCGGCGTATTGATTAGAATGCATTGATAAAGCGGTACAGCGCCCGCCATTTGCCCTCAGTTTTCACTCGCTCACACTCTCGCTTACTCACACATTCTACCTTCGCCTTCAACACTCACGCTGTTTATGTAGCCCACTTTTGATGACAACAAAAACACAAAAACACAAACACAAATCGATGTATTTTTACCTCGCCCTCCTTCGCGCTCAACAAGCGCTGATCTGCTGTTGTTTGTTGTGTGTATGTTAAGCGCTTTGGCTATCTCTCTGTCTGTCTGTCTATCTATCTGCTTGTATGTACGTCCGACGCATCTCGCCCCCCTCTACTGACTTGCTTTTTGTTGGCACAACATGACGTATGAGTAATTAACATTTGCTGCAGGCCATTGTGAAAATTTATGCTATTGTCCTGCCGAACGTATAACAGCCGCAAAGCATAAGTAGTTGTGTATGTATGTATGTGTGCGTTTGTGTGCTCGTGTTTGCATGTTAATATGTACCTGTGTGTGTATGCGTGTACCGTTCCAGCTATTGTCTATATAGGCAGCAATTAATTTGTTTGTCTCCCATTGTCTGCCGAACTGTATAAACGTGCCTATGCATTTATGTGTGTGTGTGTGTGTGTGTGTTAGTGTATGTGTATTGCCTTCTGAATATTCCCTGCAGAAAAAAAATTATCAATTGCCAAAATGTAGTAAGCTTTTGTTGCGGAATTCCAAAAAAATAGCCGGATTTTAATTAACTACAAAAAACTAAGTAGCTTAAAATATTTGTAAAGTAGCGCAGGAAAATTTTTATCGAGTCTTTATGGGTTGCCTTTATGTGTAATGCCTTGATCGCACTTAACGCGTAGAGTAGCGAGACAGCGTCATGGACGAGTGCTCGTTACGAACAAAGAGTTTTGCAAGTTGTTGACAGAGTACAGTAATGATAAAAAATAAGATTGCGGCTTTCGCGCTGACAGCAACTGCAAGTGACGTTAGTGAATCGTGAGACAATGAGCAAGCAAAGAAAAAATTCTAAAAAATAAACCTATTTTTATTTCGTTAACGAATGGTTGCATGCTGCCAAATCGACAAATATAGGACTAGCGGTACGTGGAAGACGCAATCATGTATTTTATCATTCTTGGGTCAAGCAGAGTTGCCGTTGAAATTTTTCAGAAAGTCGCAGAGAAAAAGATTATTTGATGGAAAAGGGTTCCCCGTCACTTTTTTTTATTGTTTTTGGGCTAATTCAAAATTTTATTAATGGGTCCGTTTCTTTGTAACCCAGTTGCGAAAGAACACTAGGTAGGATAACAAAATGCATGTAAAGCAACAACACTAACTCGGAAAAATGATATCCGACCTGAGGTGCATTGTTGGGAGGTGAAAAACTGCATTACTGTGAATGGGCCGGAAGAAAAGACATGGAAAATTTTAGTTTAAAACCTAATCCGTTTTTATTTGTATAGTATTTTTAAATATATAACGACGTGGACCTAAAATTTGCTAGCACAACTATTTTCCGTTTCTAAATAGCACTAAACAAATCGCAACTCACATGAAAGATGCTAACAGGGTTGCTTTTTCAACTAAAGGAAATTTTATCCGAGCTTGAGCGTTCTTTTGCCAGTCGGGTACAATAAAACGGGCCCAATGTTAAAGCATTTTAACAAAATAAACTAACAACTTCTGGTTTTGATAATCTCTCTATTTGCCATCCAATTAATGTTTCCATTTAAAACTTGTACCATATTTTATTATATTTGTAAAAAAAAATTGTACTGTTATCACGTGTGGAACAAAACGCCATTTATTTGTTGGGAAATATATTACTAAAAGTAAATTATTAAATTTAAATACCCACACCTCTTCTCCAGAAGAAAAATAAATCTGAGGTTTAAACTGAAATATATTGTAAATAAATATCAATTGCTTCCACTTTCCTGCATAATTAAATCATAATCATAATTAAAAAAAAAAACAAACAAAATTTTCAAAAAGTCGCAAAAAAGGGTATTCGCTGTTATAAAGGGAAAAATTTCCCCTTTAGTCATACAACGGCAACCATTGTCGGCTGATGAGGTAACCCCCAGAATCGTATTTTGCTTCTAAGCCTAGCACAACTTCCTCGCTATACTCGCTTTTCTTCCCGCCACGATACACTAACTAGGACGTCACATTTGAACAGCCACTCGGCACTCTCTCTACAATTGGCTGAGAGCTTCATTGTGGTCTATTCCATTTCAAATCTATCAGTCTACGTAGGTCGTATTTTGTTGCTTTCAAAATTATGAAACTCGTTTATTTTCTGAATGAAAAAAATTATTTGTTTTTTTTTTTGGTGATTTCTTTTTTGCGGTAAAAAAGAACGATTTTTTTGTATACCAATTTATTTTGTAAAATGATTTTATTCGTTATCACTATCAAATGAAATTGTAAAAATTACCTTTTCATTGTCAAACATTTTTTCCCCCAAAAAAGTAAAAATATATTTGGAAAGTGCACGGTTTTATTAGATTATATGAATTTTGTTTTTGAAATCCGTCTTTTTCGTCCTCCGTCCGTCCATCTATCCGTGCATCGGATAACTCGAGTAAATATTTAGAAATCTCAACAAAACTTCGTACACACATTGCTATCGACACAAAGTATGTTGATATTGGAAATTCATGAAAACGGATAATAATCACGCGCACATAATGGTATTTTACGAAAGTCAAAACAATGCGATATTTCAGATTTTCAAAGTTTGTTAATCAGGATTGGCTTGGGGAAGGCAATATGTGGTTAAATGTTTTTGAAAAATAGTCGTTGCAAATAAATAGGGGCATATAAGTATATCTCCGAAGCTACCGCGCAAAATCAAAGCCCACCTCTTGTAGAACATTTTTGCCGCGACTCATTTCAATTTATCACTGCAATAAAACTGAATGACATAACTCACTACGTGGTAATAAGTCTTCTTGAATATCTGCTCGATTTTTCTCACCCACCCTACTATATCGGCCAAGGTAGGAGGAGGCGTTTTCTCACGAAACCCTCTCCTGCAAATTTCTTTTAGGTTACCAGATCACTGCAGCGTCTTCCAGGCTGAGGTCTCAGCTATCATGGAGGCGGTAGAGAAAATTGGGACCGGGATTATAGGAAGAGACATCTTCATTTTTAGTGACAGTCAGGCTGCAATCAGAGCTCTGAGCTCTTTCACTTTTAACTCGAACATCGCGCTGGACTCCCGCCTATCTCTGCAGGAGATGGCCAAGCAGAACAGACTGTACCTCATTTAGGTCCCTGGTCACCGGGACATAGAGGGAAACTGCATAGCAGACGAACTTGCAAGACAAGGTGCGACCAAGCAGATTCTTCAAGATAAAGAACGCATTGGTATGCCGTTTGCCACTTGCAAACTGCTACTCAGAGATTGTACATATAAACAAGCTGACAACAGATGGAGACAAAATACGACCTGTCGAACCTCAAGGCAGACGTGGCCTAAATGGGATCGGAAACGGTCGCGCAGCGTTCTCTCTCTAAGAAGTGAAAACATTTCCAACGTCATCGGGGCTCTAACAGGGCACTGTCTGATAGGGAAACATGCTGAAAGGTTGGGAGTACCCTTCTGAAGATGCTGTAGGAGCTGCAAGAACGACGAGGAGGAGGAAACGATCTTGCATTTACTGTGTAAGTATCCTGCACTGCGTAAAAGCAGAATGCGATATTTGGGATCACCGTTTTTGGATGACCTTAGTGAGGTTTGAAGCACCGAGGTAAATTGCCTGTTGAGGTTCATCAGCGAGGCAAACTGGTTTGGTGAGGGGTAATTTTTCTCTTGGATGGTACAAATTTTTCCTTATGGTAACCAATGTGCCTCCTAATATTGGCCTAAGTGAGCCGCTGCAGGCGGCTGCCACTCCAACCTAACCTAACCTACTATCTCGGCCTAGTACCATCTTACTGTCTCGCCATTCTACTCGATGTATTACGGTCGTATTTTAAAAAACCCCCTTGACTTTTAGAAAACTTTTGGTAATTACGGTGTCACACATTTTCTGCCACTCAAAGTGTGTATGTTGATAATTTCCCAACATTTGTATGTTGATATTTTTCAGCTGGAAATCCGCACTTCCTCCCTACTAAATATTCAGCAGGGAAGTAGTTACAAAATCTGAATATTCTCATGCGTTTTTATATAGAGAGGGCTCTAAAAAATAACTATTTAAAAAATGACAAACGAGAAGAACACGCAGTGACCACTTACATAGGAAACACCTTGAGAACGGAAAAAGAACAAGGAAAAAAATCTGAAAATTCAGGAAAAATTTAGATAACAAAAACAATCTCAAGTGCATTGTAAGTTTCAAATTTTCTTTTATATTTTTATTTCAAAATATGATTGACACAAAAAATGATGCCGCCACAATTGATTTTTAGAAAAAAAAAACTGGGAACTTCACTGCGCATTAACCAAAAATTTCAGTAGCCATGAAAGCTGCACTGCTTGTTCGGTAAATTTTTCAAACATTGATTGTTGAACTGAGTTACATGACACTTTTGTACAGAATATTATACTGAATTTGCAGCCCCTTACCTCAAATACTGTTGGTTTTTTTTTTATTTGTATGAAGAAAACGCGTGACGCCGTCGGCAAAAAAAAATTATCAAAAATCAACGAAAGTTTCAGCAACTTAAAACTTTATCTTAATTGTACTAGAATTTAATGGGATATATATCTGCAGACCTAGAATTTTTCTGTAAAATTTTAATAATGAATTTGTTGTTGGGTTAAATTTTTTTTTTTATTTTATGTTTTTTCCGCAAAAAGTGCATCCACTTATATTATATAGATTTGTATACTGAACAAATTTTTTTTTTTTATACTTTGGTTTGACTTTCAAAAAATCTACATAAATAAAAAAATATGTATACAGTTGGGCGCCTCATAAAAAAAAAAACAGATTTCCTAACGGAATTATTTATTTATTTATTATATTTTTAGAATTCTGCCTCAATATTTCGGTAAACTATTAAGATGTGCGTGAGCTGAGAGTTATTTTTGAATAAAATAGTTTTCTAAAATATTTTTCACGTAAATGAGCTTAAAAGAACTGCTCATAGATATTGAAGAGATTAATCAACGGAGCAGTTTTTAGCTTAAACTTTTTTATGATGGAAGGTGATGTTTTAAAAATTAATATTTTAATATCAATTATTATTTATAAAAACCGCAAAAATAGAGGCAATTTCAAATCGATCCAGCTCACCTAATTTTCAGTACTATTGCATAATATTTTGGATGACGTCTTATAATATAAAAAAAATATAATGCCGGTGGAGAAAAAATATGGATTTTTCGTGCATATTCTTCAAAAAATAAAACAATAAGCATTTGTTTTTCGCAAATCTTTCATTTAAGAAAAGTAACAGATTATTAAAATCGGTTAAGTAATGTGAGAGCCAAGGCTTTACAATCATTATCCAGACAATCAATTTTATATAATATTTAGATAAATATAAATATTTACTTAAATTAACGCCCATATCTAAGTTTATAAGAATGTGAGAAAAATAATTAGCTTTTAATTAGATGATATACTTATACAATACAGAGGTATCCACCACTGACTACTTTTTGACCACAAAAAGTTAATTACTAGTCAGTTGTCAAATAATGTACATAAAAAGTTGTGTGTTAGTTATTTTTCAAGAAGCATGCGACCATCGCCATAGAGTAGAGTAGTGAGTTGACTTCAAAAGAAAATAAATAGGCTAACTGCTAAGCCAGTAGTAGAATCTAAAACAGTTTAAAATTATTTATTTATTATTTATTTACATATATTTCCGACAGGGTTGCTTTGCATAAGTATGTGTGTGAATGTGTGAGTGAGCACGCTCATCTATTTGTGTGCATTGTCTGCGGCGCATTGTTTGGTTAGATGGTCAGGCGGTAAGTACAGGTGCCACTAAGTACTAATGTATGTATGTATACATACGCGCGTGTGTGTGTGTGTGTGTGAGTGCGAGTGTTTGCGTGTAGGATGGCGAAATGTTGCCAAATGCATGGACACTAGCTCATAATGCACAACCAGCCATCGAGCTAGGCAAACAGCCAGCTAGCCAGCTAGCCAGCTGCTATACAATGGCAATTTTAATTATTTTTGTCGCACTCACTATTATTTCTGGGCAGCTTTACTTACCTAAATACACAAACATACATACATATATACAATACATACATATAATATACACTTGTATATGTAAATAACTCACCTTTGGAAAAAAAAGCAATTTGTAAATTGTGGCATAATTTGCACTCGACGAAAATGCATCGCTTTCGTTGTGTGTGTGTGCGTTTTTTTTATATTTTTGTTTTCTTTTTTATTGTTGATGTACCGTTGCTATTTACAACAATAATGATTTGCATACATACTTTAAAACGCATAGCCCGCCACATACAAAAAACACATAATTTATAATAATTTATATAAATATACTATGGGTATTTTCTTTCCGCCTTTGTGTTTATAAACATTCGAGTTCCATTTACATATGTTGGCGCCTACTTCATCATCACTTTCCGTTCTGCGCTGTTTATTTGCTCACTACACGCACTCAGGCATTGCTTTATAAACAACAGTACAACGCGTTAGATACATGTAGATATATACGTATTATGTACTTTATTTATTTATGTATGTATGTATGTACATATTTTGGCTTCATTTATTTGGCTTTATAGCAAATTCAAAATTTGGTTATAAATCGTTTGCACACAATTTAATATCGACGGAATGCAGTGCAGCAACTGAGACAGTGCTTGGTTGAAAAAAATTGTTGATTCTTCTTGGTTTTTTATGCGTGTTTCTTGAAATGACGCCTAGACCGTATCACGTTGTATAGAGTTAAAAAAAAAAGTTGAAAATATGACCTTGAATTTGAACACTTAACTTGGGACGATTTCAAAAATGTAGAAAAAATTATTTGTGCACCATGTAAAAACCACTTAAGTGATTTTTCCTCCTATAATTTCTCTATTTGAACTTTAATTTTTATAAATGACTAGTTGATACCAGCGACTTCGTCTGCGTTGCTTCAAAAGTTTCCATTTACTTGCAGAAAGTTTTTTTAACTCAAAATGTAGCTTCAATGAATTTAAAAACAATGTCCCGTAGCTTCAGTAATGATGAAGTCCACTCTAAAGTAAGTAGCAATTTTTTTAAAATAATTTTCAATGGGATATCCGCTAAAACTTAAGAGGCAACTTTATACGATTATGACTAAGTGGCATTATTTTTAACTTTTATTTTTAGCTTATGGATTTTTATGCATATTTTTGTTTGTTTTGCAAATATATGATTTCAATGGCACCTAAGTCGCACAGTAAAAGCATTTCTAATCGCATCCGCACCGTGCATGTCTAATATCATCAATATCGGTGCAGTTTTTCTTTTCTGATGCCATCTAGAGGAACTTTTTTTTTTTTTGCAAAAGTACTTCATATTGCACCAGCACCATACCTTTCCAACATCATTAATGTCGGATCATAAATATGGATTTTCTGGAAAACTCGATGCTAGCGCCACCTAGCGGATCCATTTTCCATACAAATATTTATCGTTGTAATCCCATTATACTTTTCTTATTTCATCAAAATCGATTCTGTATAACTCGCTAGATGGCGCTAGCGCATTTATTTTCCATAAAACTCATTTATTTTTTAATACACGAACGCCATACCGTATACATTAATGCGGATTCTCGGAATATCTCGCCGCATGCTTCACCTAACGGACTAAACTATAAGCTATGTTCGTCGTGCCGCGGGTATTTTAAATGTACTATCCGAATTTGGTTGAAATCCGTTAATTGATTTTTGAGCCAAGTTGTAACAAAGAAAATGGCTATATTTCTATTCAATAGAAGGAAAATCCAACTTCGTTTCTTTTTTTTTAATTCCTCACAAGGTACTTAAGCATTCAAACCCGGTCTTATGACGCCGACAAGCCCATGCGCACAAGGGGTTGAAATTTCAATGAGATGAGAATGGAACATATCGAATCAGTCAAAATTTATCTCCACTTACAACCAGCAATTATAAGCGCCTTGGAACACATCTCGAATACCACGACATATGCAGCGTTTCAATTTCTAACAGTGATTAAAACCTTCGATTTTCAGGTTTCGTTACAAGTGCTCGCTTCGATTCATTATCTGACTTTATCATCAACTTTTGCATACTAAAAATAAAGATATCGATGAAAGTTGGCAGATGCAGCAAAGAAAGAGTTAATAGTCAGGAGAGAGAATGCAGAAGAATTTGTATACACACACCTCAAAAAAATAAAAATCAATGTCGCTGAAGGTAGTCTCCAAGTTTCAATCCTAACCATCAGCGCTTGTATAGCCCAAAATTCATCTCTCTCACATCAACTTTTACTACGTAATTTTTCCATAGCAACATTAATCGCATTGAATTAACTAACTACATTTTACACTTTCATTCCTCACTACAATCTTTCCGATTGGCGTGCTTAGTCATTGACTAAATCCACCAGCTAACTGAATATCTAATTCCACAGTATTCTAAGTATTCATTAGCAATGCAGACATTAACTAAATTCTTATTTACGTACGCCATCCAACTGCATACATACATACATAACTTCCTATCTATGTAACTCACTAACAGATTGCTTGAAGGACTTGATATGTCATTGATTAATTTCCTCATCATCAGCACTCAATCGCGTGCCTTTTGCACTAACTTAGTTAATAACAAAATGTACACCATCAAACCCCTATATATTTTCCCAAAGTATTAAGAGTATCACTGATTCTCTAGATTAATAATTAACTACTTGACAAGTTTGGATTTTGATTAATGAATCCACCGCTTAGCTTCTTTAGCCACTGACTGACTGACTGACTGTCATCATATTAACAAATTCCTTCAATGATCAAACACTTCATCAACTGCAACAGTAGCAGACGCGCACCACAAATCTTCTTATTTTGACTGAGTCACATTGTACTCGTAGTGTTAAATATGATGTGACAAATTACTTTATTTCTCCATGCATGTATGTATGTACGTAGTTATATTTTATTATCCTCTCATCAGCTAAACAAATGGCTGATTACCATAGCAGCTAATTTTTGGTCTTCTTCATTGATTAATTCTCTATAATATATAGCTTACTTCATTAGCATTAATCAACCGTAATGTCTCAAGTATTGGATAATTCAATAGAAGGATAGAAAACCTGCAAAGACATTTTGAAAAAAACAAAAAAGAAACAATATAAATAATCTACTTCATCAGCTCTCTGTCTCACCGCCATTAACCTGAAATACCTGCCTGGCTGTCCAACTGACTAAAATTACCGTCCTATTTGTAGAAGCAATGATGAGCCCTACTGATCCACTGAAACCAGCAAGTAGAATACAAAACTATTTATGGCGA
Source organism: Anomoia purmunda (assembly GCA_951828415.1). Classification (NCBI taxonomy): domain Eukaryota; kingdom Metazoa; phylum Arthropoda; class Insecta; order Diptera; family Tephritidae; genus Anomoia; species Anomoia purmunda. Next base: position 27,109,829 of record OX639993.1, read on the forward strand.
ATGTAGTCTGAGGGTAAATATATAATATACAGTTAATGTCAACAATGATGGAATACAAGATTGCGCCTACCGCGGACCGCTAGCCCCCTCTTTGTCGAATTGACAGCATCCACCTATTTGCTGACGAAATAAAAGTATTTTACACAAACCACGCTAACAAAACTTTCAATCATACTGTCGTTTGCGCGTTACTTCTACGCTTTTTCCTCTCCTTTCCTCGAATTTCAATATTTGCTCTGTCATTCTTTAGCTGTTATTACGTCACAATCAGTTGATCTCAGCGCGGAAGCCGCAATCTTGTTTTCTATCATTCTTGAGTTAATGTAATGTAAGAGAGAGAAAGAGTGAGTTATTAAATTGAATGCCGCTCTCTCCAACTTAAAATCATTTTGAACTTCAGATTGAAGTAAAACATTAATTTTTGTGGAGTTTTGAAAGAGAAATATTTGACTTGTTAAGCTGCAGCTTTGCTCAACTATTCCTTGAAATATTTCAACAGAACATTGTAGTTTTAGGTTTGATAAGAAAAAAGTGAGAACTCAAAATGAATGATTTCTCAAATTTTCATAGAATTTTATTTTTCATAGCACGTTCAAAATTTAAATATAAACTCAAAATCTTTCAAACATTTTCTATGTATGTACCAAGGCGAATCCATACAAGGTGGTGTTATAAATACAACTACAAAATTTTGATGTATTTTGTTTTTGTTTCTGCGTAAAAGTTGTCAAAATTTAAATACATTTTGTTTTTGCTTTTACGGCTTTTGAAAGCTCATACGCAAAAGCAATAACAAAATACATGTAGGTGAATAAAAAAAATTGAAATCAGTTTTTTTAATTTTTTTTTGTTTAAGTAGTTTTGCAATATAATTCATAGAAATAAAAAATTTCGAACTTTATGCAAATTTCTCGAAAATTCAAAATATTTAGAAACTTGCGTATAAATAAAAGTTGACGAAAATTCAAAATCAGAATATTCGGAAACTTTTCGTCTATACAGTTTGGTAGCCTATTCAATTTCAGTATAAAAAGTGCAATCTGCTGAAATTTTTTTTGATTTTTTATATGTTTTTTTTTTCTATATTATTCAAACTTCCAATTGTATGTGAAATTATGCCAGGTGAAGTAATATGGAGTTATTTTTGGAACTTCCGCATTCAAATCTTTGGCTTTTAAATTTTGTATATAAAATTCCAGACAGCAGAAAATAATTCAAAAAACGCAGTCTTCTCATCAAACCTCACAATTTTATATGCCTCATTGTGAAAAAAGAAATTTAAATTTTTTCATTTCATTTAAAATGTTCATTTCGATTTATATCATTTACATGGATATATTAAAAAAAAAAATTATATAAACAAAAGTATATAATTTCTATGAGATATGATGCAAAAAATATGCCGTACTGAGTTGCGAATAGTCTCATCATTTTTTTTTTTATTCCTTGTCAAATTGAATGATTACAATATTGATTGTTGACTGACTTAGTCATTTTTTGTATTACTTTTTTAATGACTAAAAACTGAGTTAAAAATTATAATGACTTTTTTATTATCTCTTTGTTCTCGTTCTTTCGGTATTCTATTGTTGATTGACACTGATAAATATGATTTGAATATAACAGCATATGTATGTAAATGACAAGCAATTGCACAAAAAATAAATAGAACCATTGACGATTGTTCAGGGAAAGTCATGTGTATTTTCCAAATGACATAACCATATTTGATTAAAGTATTATCGCATATTGCATTGTTTTTATCATTTGGATTTTATTTATTATGTGTGATTTAGTTGCTATCGAAAAATATAATTTTGAAACGAAAAAGGCAATGGCAAGCCTTATATTGCTATTATACTGAAAAACAGGATTGAAATTGTATTAAAAACTATTATACATTATTGACTTTTATTCAACTTTTATTAATAATAATAGCTACAGGAGAAGAAAGCAAAAAAATTATTAAAAAGAAAAGGAAGAAGACTAAAGGAAGCTAGAAAAAGACGGAATGATTGTAAGTTGTTTTTTTTTTGCATTACTTGTGTAAAATAAAAGCAAAATGCAAAATGCTTTTATTTCCTTGGAGAATACGTTGATGCTGTCAAATCGACAAAGACAGGACTAGTAGTCCGCGTAAATCGCAATCATTGTAAATGAATACAAGTGAGATGGCGGCGACTGATACAGAATGCCACAAATGGTCATTTTTAATTGTCAGACATACAAATTCGCTCAGTGAATGACACAAGAATGGGGATGATTGCTACATCAAGTGATCTCAGTTGCGCTGAATTTTGAGATATATGGGTTAGGCTTTTTCTTTTGTATTTATACACAATGATCGCAATTTTGTATTCTACATATAATTCTTGCATACAATATATAATTTGCATTATTAGAGGATTTTAAGCTCATCCGCTTTCATTATCAGGTTAAGAATTTCCTAGATGTAGTTGGTGAAAAAATAATTGCGGAAGTAAAGTGCCAGCTAATGTTGCATACTTCGGGGGGCACTAATTATCAACTAACCTTATGTAATATTGGGTAACTGCAAAACTTTCCTGAAATAAATTTTATAGAAATTCTTCCCAATTGACTAACAAATCAATCATGACTACTTAACTACATACTTCTAAGCAAGGCGAATTTATAGAAGGTGATGGCATAAGAGCAGCCGGTTTGATTTTTTTTTATTCAGCTACATGTATTTTGTTTTTGCTTTTGCGTATGAGCTTTCAAAAGTCGTTAAAGCAAAAACAAAATGTATTTAAATTTTGACAACTCTTACGCAGAAACAAAAACAAAATACGTAGGAATTTTGTAGTTGTATTTATAACACCACCTTGTATGGATTCGCCTTGCTTCTAAGTAAATATTTTCAAAGGTTACTTTAAAATAAGTGTGACTTTATGGAGCAAAAGGTACTGTAAGTCTTGCCTAGGAGAGCCGCTAAAATTTTTGGAACTTCTCCACCGATCAAGGTGCCTTATAGCAATAAATAATTTCATGTTTGATATTGCCGCAAAACCCTCACCTTTGCCAATCACTTCTGCAATGTTCAAAAACTATTTTCAACAATTTCTCACCTATGTCAAGTATCAGATCTAATCACTCAGCACCGATGAAGCCTGATAGTATTATATCACAAGAGATTTCAAGATGTTACCAGCTCATAAAAAATAAATAAAATTTCTAAACTTAATTTTCCAACATATAATTTCTAACGCTGTCAGCTCTAGTCATAGTTTCAAGCTCATCGCATCGCGCTAATGGGTTAAAATGTTTTACAAAATTATTGCTCGGTAAATTTTACTCGGTGTTGCCAAAAAAAATATTTTGAATTACAAACTTTATATGTCTCTCAAAAAATGTGTTCTGAGAATGCGAAAAGATGATAAGACTCGTCGCATGACTATTGTTATGGCTGCTGCGTCTAAAATTATGACTTAGAATACAGGTATTGTTTCGTCGATGTCAAGTACTCTGTAGGTAATAACAACTGCATTGCAGTGGCAGCTGTTATCGTTAAGGCGCTGTATCGTAAAGAACAGAAATAGAAACAGAAACAAGAACAGAATTCATTACATTTTTGGCAGCAGAATTCTGTGATTCTGTTTATGACTATAACTTAAACAGAACTCAGTTCATCACCTACAAAAACAGAAAAAAATTCTTTGGACTTGTTTATGTTGCTGATGACAGGAAAAATGTGAATTATTTAACTAAATCTTTACCAAACCAATATTTTGTGGCATTTTATGCTTTGTCGAATAATTTCACATTAATATTGTGAAGAAAAACCTCCACAAAACACAAAAGAATATGAATAACATTTCTATTTATGTATATTTCCATTCTTCATTACAACTACCTGAAAAATAGAAGAACAACCGCAAAAAAATTGCAACACAATCAGATTATGTTCTTGTTTCTGTTCTTTGCGACACCCCGCCATTAGAGAATTAAAGCAAAATTTTGTTGTATAGTTTAAGGCGCAATTTTGTCATTGCCCTGTTCACCGGGCTGTAGGTCTTTCGTCGCGAGTTGGAATCATACCGCCCTCATTACACTGTGAAATATAGATTGATAGAATAGCACTTAAAAATTTTTGTTTTGGTGTTGCAGTTAATTCAGTTATCTTAGCTTTCACGCGGCAAAAAGTTTTATTCAACGACTTCCTGGAGCCTCTGACCTGTTGCTATAGTCCTCTTTTGAGTCATAAACATTGTGGTCAGCTATTTTTTATTTTTTTATTTTCTAACAAAACTCATCAAGGCCAACAAACTCTCGAAGAGATGGCTCACATTGTTCAGGGTTTCGTGTCAATGGGGCTTTGAAGTAAATTTCAAGATCATGCGATTTTGATTTAAAGCGTGAAAAATTCTAAATGGCTTTAAGGAGTAATATTTCTTAAATAAATGGTTTAATGATAAATAACATTTAAAACACTATTATGTCAAAGCAATTCAGTTATATTTCCCTAATAGAAACTTTTGCCCTACAAGTGTGCGTTCTGGAATTTTACTTGGTCAAAGTAACAGTTTTCAAAACTGATTTTTTCTAACGCCCAAAAAAACATGTTTCAAAAATAGTGAATCATATATGTTTCATATAGTTGAATAGGCTATTTACATAGTGCAGTTTCATTCAAACTCGTTTTTTTTTATTGAAATATTTATTCAGTTTTGAATAATTGTACTTTGATCCTTTAAAATCACTGAAGTACACACTTGTAGATCAAAATATTACTAATATAGGGCAGTGAAATTTCAGTTCTCTTTTAACATACAAATTGTTATATATTTTGATTTCTCCTCAAAATATTTGTTTCAGATTCCATTATTTGCTAAATCTTTTTCTTTAAGTCAAAATCGCATAGTTTTTTCCCACCACAAATGTTCAGATTATGCCACAGATCTTATTTTTCATCTGCAAGCTGTCGAAAAATGCACGGGGTGTGAAAAAATTTAACGCTTTTGCCAATCCCCTATACATCGTGGGCGCTCTAATTAACATAGAGCAAAAAATGAAACTACATAGTAGATAGGTGATTTGTTTGGGGTGCATATAGGTATAATTCATATATTATAGAATATCTATAAAATATCGGTATTGGTAATGCCAATGTGTCCCAGCAGAAACCACTGCCGTAAACTGTACTAACTTTACGCTTTACGTACTACTTTGCTCCATTTAATTTTTTCTTCATTTTCCTGTTGCTTATCAATACAATGAACCCGCCGACTGCGCTACCTTACACCTTGCACTTCTTTCTTTTCAATTTACTTCACTGGCCGCTTCAGGCCTTCAATTGAATTCTCTACTGCCTGACCGTACACACCCAACTTTCGGCCCATCATAGGCAGCCATAACTTATATTTCTTCATTGTACGTCAACTGCTGTTTCCGGTCCACTTGTAACGTGTCTTCCGACCAACTTGGCCACGTCTTTTCGAACGTCTTGTCGTATCTTTAGTTTTGTACGCTTCTTTGTCTACTCTTGTCATCCAGTAACCGCCGCCCCGCCCACCTTGCGCCCATAACCAACGCTATCACAGTCAATAAAATTAGTCCACGCCACACTACAGCTTTCTATTGCCGACAAGTCGTCTATCTGTCTGCGCGTTCGCACTCGTGGCTGTCATTATTCACACGCACAGGCGTTTGCACAGGCACTTTACAAAAAAAAATCAGCTTCAAATGATTCGATAGTAATTTAAATACATTTATATACATATGTATGTGTGTATGTATGTGTGTTTGTAACTCGGTCGCCAGATACGCAATCACAAAATCAACTCCAAGCTCCCCAGCCTCAGTGCTGTGCCGCAAAATCGCGTAACGGCTGTGTCTTCCACAGACTACATACATACAAACATTATTATTATGTTTTTTTTTCTTTTTGCTTTATGTGAAATTTTCTTATTATATTAGCCTACTTACAGGCGTTTGACTGTCTATTTTCAAACACGCCGCGACTATTCATTCATTCATTTTCGCACGTTCATTTGTATCTTTAAACGGCATACATTTTATATCCAGCTGTGCGTTGGCATTTATGTGCACGTGTGTGTGTGTGTGTGTGTGTGTGTGTGCGGGTGCGGGTGTAAAAAAATACATGTTTTGGCCATCCGCGCGTAAATTGTACATTAATGAGAGATATTATCTAACTACAATTAATTAGGTTAAACGCTTCGAAAGCCATACAACTGTTCCACTGTTGTTGAACATAGACGAATCCTCAATTTGTTCGTATCGTGTGATTTTTGTGCTTTTTCTGCTTCCTCACATTCGCGTCACGGTCGTTTTTATTGTTGCTGTTTTTTTTTCTATCGCTTTTTGTTTAGTATGTCGCTATTAACTTTTCCGACGTCTTTTTTTCACCACAGTCATTCTTATTTTCTTCGTGGTATCTTTTTCACGTTATCACCGCCGACGTTTTGCCGCGAATGCAACAGCGCCGTTCTACGTTTCAAAACCGACTAAAAATTTGTGAGCTGTCGCTAACCAACCGACGCCAACAAGGACGACGACAACAGGATAAGAGCCAGTCGCACACAAGTCTTTCCCAAAATCTATGTGCACACTCGTTGGGGCGTGCGTGTGTGTTTGTACATATAACTGCACTCCATAACAAACGAATCATAGAAGCGTGAAAGCACAATGGACTGTTAACTCATGAAAGCTCAATGTACGCCGACTGCCGACTTCCGACGACAGTAACAATGCAATGCATGTTGAGTACGCAAACAAACAAACAAAAAAAAAAAAGCTTCAGTAAATGACAAGCCGATTGTCAACGACGTAGACGACGACGATAACGAGCATGAGAACTAGAACGAGGCCGCTAAAATGAGAGAGCCCCAGAAAAGAGCGCTCGTATTAAAGAAAATCTCATTGCAATGGAATTTACGCATATTAGAAAATGTTGTTGTGGTAAGTTCAAATGTTATTGTGTGTTTTTGTTTTTTTTTTTTTGCTTTTTGGGTAAACAAATGAATGCATTTGGTGCGTAGGTGAACTCACGCAATGCCCGACATGTGCATGGTGAGGATTTCAATAAACACATGGAATACTTCGATAGAGGTAGAGAGTGAAACTAAGCGCTCCGTACTAACGGAGAGAGTGCATTAAAGCTTCCGGTAAGTGGATTTTTAAACGACTGTTGCTTTATGAAATTATTGGGATAGGCAGGGAATATGTTTCAAATATATGTACTACATTTGGCCAGAAGACCTTGGCACTCGTGTTCCTATTTTCAAGAAAATAAAATAAGAGTTGTATCGTTTTTTGCGTGCGCTACTTAAAAGCAGTACCAAGTGATAGGCCAACTGACTTCATAAACTAACCTAATAAATGTCTTGTTTGAAATGCCGTTTGATTTTTGGTTAAACTGCTAGCATACGAGTACAACCAAAGTTCATCGCACTCTCTTTTGATAAACAAATAAAAAAATTATAATCCCTCTGACTGCCGTGGCATTTAATCTGCTCACAAGCATAATACGTGGATCATTCATTGACTGAAGCTTATTTCAAATAAACATTAATATTTATGTAAATAGTTTGGCCTGATTTATTTTTTATCGACAATAATTTTTTAGCTTAAGGCTAGATTTTTTTTAATCAAGCCAAAAAAATTAATACGGCAGAATCGCCAAAAGGTTAGCTCGCGCAAAAGTTAACCGCTCTAAAATGTTAGCTTTGAGTTAACTTTTCTGAGCTTATGAATTTTTCAAACCAATCCTATTGTTTGGCAACAAAAACGAAGAGCGCTATCTCAATTTTGTTTATTTGTGTAACGGTTCGGTAGAATTAAAACTAAGTTAATAGGGGTATTCATACCAAGCTCGTTACTTGATAGTTTTACATATAATTTTGTTTTTGAAATTTAACGGAAGTCCAAAGCGCCAAGTAACGAAGTGCCTGGGTTGCTAGTTTTGCAGTTTGGCCAGCAACCGGCGAAATGACAATCAGCTGTTTAGCACTTGAATTTTTTTGGTAGAACCCCGTTTTGCCAGAGTAACAGAAATAAGCGAAGCAAGGTTACTCACAGGCCACTTTTACCGCGCTCTCAACTAACGAACTCGATAGTGTGAATATCTCTAATAAATAAATGATGCAGAAAAGTAATTCATTGAAATAAATTTGGCGTATTATTTTCGAATAATTTTAATTTTATTAATGAATATTCGCTTAGTTCGAAAAAGTTATTTACCCTTGGGATACTTCGGTTAACTTTTTTGAGATTCCATCGTACATTAAGGTGGTCCTTATTTTTTATTTCCGATTTTCCAAAATCGGAGCCCAGTTTTGTATGAGGTTAGGATAAATAAAAATTTGGCAAAAAATTTGAAGTTAATCGGTTGAAAATTTTCAACCGGGCCGCAAGCACTTTGAAGTTAGTGGGTTTGGGGAAATAAAAACCTCATAACTACTCAGAAGTCAATCCTAGAGAAGTAAAATATAGAAACAAACTCCATTATTTTTGTACTCACAACACTTTTCTAGAATAAAATGAAATAAAATAAAGGAAAATAGATACGGCAAGTTGATACATTGAAACAAGTTTTTTGTGAAGATCTAAAGAAATCGGAACTAAAATTAGTGCACGCATTTGCGTTAAAACTGTAAATTTCCTGAAAAAGGAAGAAAGAGTTAAAATCAAATGTATGTGTACCAATAGCAGTTAGTTTTGAGAACGGAGAATTTATAATTATTTAGTAGACACTAATAAAGTACAATAAAACTATTTTAAAATTGTTTTAATAACTCAACTTTCCTCTTTGCGTTCAATGGAATTTTCCCTGTATCAGTTTTATAAATTCTTTTTTAAAATTATATAAATAAATAAAGTGAAAATTGAAAAAACTCTGGAAAAAAAATTTTCTCTAACAGGTCTATTCTACACTGGTAACAAAAATTTAGTTTCTGTAACAAAAATATCTCACAACTTTTACATCTTTTTTTTAAAAAACGCTTATAGGACCCGAGCCTTTCCTAGCGATAGGACAACGCACTATCACAGAAGAGCTTAGGATAGAAGAAAACAACTTGAGGGAAGAATATTGGCAACTTGAGCTGGGGTTACGTCAGGCGAAGTGTCTACTAGGAGGATACAACCATAAACGCTTCAAGCAGTTTATGCATCTCTCGAAGACAGTCTGAGGATGATGGCAGGCTTTCTCACAGGACACTGCAGGTTGCGAGGTCATCTGCGCAGACTCGGAATATGGTCGAACGAGTCCTGTCGCTTTTGCGACTTGACTCCGGAGACCCCGATGCACCTGTTGTTTGAGTGTGACGCTATCTCGAGAAGACGGCAAAGTTACCTGGGTACATATAGCCTGGCGAAAAAACATGTACGCTCGTTGCCACCAACTATTATATTAGACTTCCTAATGAAGTTGGGATTAGACGAAATACTGTAAAGAACAGAAGGTCGAAGGGCAAATCTCAAATATATGTCTATCTCTACACACTTTTGATATTCTGTGTTCACTTATCGCCTCCGAATTTTGTTGCCATCGTATTGGGTGGTAAGAACGTGGTAATACCGATAAAATAGATATTAATTTCCTTCAAAACAAAGAAAACGAGTACGAAACGCATAGTTCAAGCATATTAAAACTTTCGGTGGATCAAAAACACTAAAATTTATACACACGGTTAGCGTGGCTTAATGTTTGAACACTGGCCTAGCAACTCCATGTACCATGGTTCAAACCTTGGCAAAGTCTAGAAAGATCCTGAAATATTGTTCCATTCTCATAATAAAAGTGGCCTTGAACTCAATGAAAATTGCAGTAGATTTAAGAAAAGTTAGAAATTCAATGTTATTGCAGTTGGTTTTGCATAAATTGTACCCTATCTCTATCCACGAGCCTTCTCCATATTTTAAAATTTCATACAATTTCTGTACAATTAAATTAAATTTGACGTTTCAAATAGCTGTCAACTGTGTTTAAAATATACCTATGCAACTTCTCTTCGCCCAGACGAACCACTTATAATCCTTATTTTAATATTTCATATAACTTGTGTATAATTCAGTTTAATCGAACTTTTCGAACGGGTGGCAATTCGGTTAAACATTTAGTTATTGTATTAGTTTAGTATAAAAAGTCTTTACTATTTTGCCATCGGAATTAAAAATGTATTATATTTTAAAACTTCCGCCAAAAATTTTTGGCAAAATATTAAAATTTGCGTGAGCTCGACTGATTTAAAAAGAAGTTTTTTCATAAATAAATATTTTTTTTTTAAACAGATTAAACTTAAACGCTCTGCCTAAAAATATTTGAATAATTATTCAACGCAATAATAATTTTTTACCTTTTTTTTAAGATAGCAATGGGAAGGTATTAACTCTTTAATTTTTTCTACAAATCTTATTATTTCCTTGAGGTAATTTTTTAATACTTACATATATGCCGGCCTTTTAACTCAGACTGTATTATAATTTCAGTTGGCGAAAAAATATTTAAGGAAACTATTTGGATTTATAAAAAACTCCAATTTCAAAAGCATTTTCGAATCACGATTTTTGTAAAAGTCGTATAGCATAATACATTTTATAATTCGGGTGGAAAACTCGCAACTTTTTTCTTGAGGCAATCTAATGTAAGAGGCATACCTAAATTGGCGAGTCAAGCGATCGCACAATTTTAATGAATCCCACAACAGCCTGGCACTAGTGCCGAGGAAGTAAAATTTTCAATTTGGACAGCACGTTACGTCCTGAAGTTGAGTGCAAGGTAAAGTCAAATAAAATAAAACACGAACCAACGAGCTTCGAAAAAATGAGAAAATGTCAAATATTTGACGCAATTATTTAGGGTTAGAAAAGCAACGCTTGATGCTAAACTAAATCGGACCTTAGATAAGAATGTTCAGAACATTTAGACTCCAGCTCTACATATGAAATTCGTTTTATTTAAACTAAATTGGACTCTAAAGGCAATATTCGGAGTTCCTCTTTGCTAATTATTGGTACAATTTTAAATTTTAGATAATAATTTTTTATATGTTTAGCAACAGTGACCTAAAGGGTTAATTTTTTATATACATACATACCAATTTCCTCATAGACTTTCCTGCCTGCAAGGAATATTAGCAGAAAACTTGTAAAAACAGGAATGTAAGTTTGGCATACATTTATTGATCAATAATCGTTATCAATATATCGATTTTAGTACCGCTATTGTTATCATTGGAACACTAGGTAGGATAACAAAATCCATGTAAAGCAACAACACTAACTCGGAAAAATATGCGATTTGGGCCAATTCGTTAAAATAATATCCGACCTCAGATGTAGTGTTAAGAAGCGAAAAAACTGCGCTATTGTGAATTAGCCCTGAGCAAATACGTGGGAAATTTAGATTTAGGACCTAATTCGTTTTTATTTGCATAGTATTTTTAAATATATATGTAACTACATAAGCCTAAAAATTGCCTGCACAACTATTTTCCGTTCTTAAATATCACTAAATAAATCGCAACATTCATGAAAGAGACCAACAGGGTTGCTTTTGCAACTAAAGGAAATTTTATCCGAGTTGGAGCGTTCGTTTGCATGTCGGTTACAATAAAACGGGCTCATTATTGTCATCTTTGGCGTTAAGTGAATATTTATTTGTTTAATTATCTTTATCGATATTACTAACAATATCGACCTCATTATGAGCGTAATTGTTATTGTTTTCATTTCGCTATTGTAGTTGTAGTCGATGTAAATTTGAAATTTAACATAATATAACCTCAATAAGTTAACAATCTATAATTCAACCCGTATTTTTAATTTATATACACATATCTCTATGACCCTGAAAGGGTTAAACTACAAGCCATGAACCTTTCGCAACAATAACTCTCAAGCACACCCAGAATGCACACACTGGCCTCACCAATTGCATACGAGTATAACAATAGATTGTCGTTTGAACCGATGCTGACACTCATCAAATTGTTTGCTATTTTACTAGTATTCTCTATTTTCTCTTCAGCTAGAGCTTTAGAGCTTTCACTCTCATCGAGACTGCGCTCTGAACACAACACTCTCGAAATCATCCTTTCGGACTCTCACGCATGTTGTTCTTCACCTAGCGCTCTCTCTCTCTCCCGCTCTCCCCTTTTCTCTTCTCGTGCTCTCGCAGTTCTAGCCCACTCGAGGATATGTCTATTAAATACTGGTCAATTTTTTTAATTCAAATTTTAAATTACATGTTTTTGTACTTAACATTCTTCCAATACTGAGCGTATTCAGGGGGGTTAACTGTGTATGTCGGTAAGTACATACATATGTATGCTCGCCTGTTTTTTTTTTGTAAGCACGCGACGAGTAGATGAATGCCTTGCGGTCTTTAAATACTGGTAAATAATCATTTCACACCATTGAAAGTGTTGCAATGCTGCTGCCACTTCTCACGCTGCCACCGTCGCGCAGCGTAGCCTTCTATTGCTGCATCACACCGCATTTTTACAGCGCTAAACAAAGTTTCATTTTTTGTTAGGTGCCGCCAGCTGAGGCCAATGTTACAGTTTCAATTAATTAAAGCAACTTTTTTTTTGTTATTTTCTGTTCTGTTCATTCTCCGCGGTTGTGCACCACTCAAACTCTGCTCGTAGTCGCATAGCATCGGCAGGACAATGGTACTCGTACCTAAGGAACGCCCGGTGCACGGCTAAGGGCAAGGATACGACGAGTAAGAGTAGGGTCGATTTGGTTGTGCGTACGGCATTGTAGCCATGTGCTGCCGTTGCCGTTGCCATTGCTGTTGACGTTGCCGTTGCCATTGCCGTTATTGTTGGTGTTGGTGTTGGTGTTGACGGTGTTCAGTGACACTTCGTCAAAGAAAAGTTTTTGTTTCTCTCCCTTTCTATGGAAATAATTAGTTATGTGTTAAGGTAATTTATGTTTTTGGACGAAGTGGCTTATTAATTCTTACAATAATTCTGATGTTAGGGAACTTTTTGACTATTGAGCTGTTCATTTAATTAGAATTCTTTGCTTTAAAAGTTTTCTAAATGGGGTTGCTTTGAGATTTAAATAATGCAGTTAAACAGTTGCTGGTAATTGAACATAAAAGTTTAAAAGGATTAATCAAGGAACACCGGACAATAGATTTCAATAACAAATATAAAGCCTTTAGCAAAGTTTCAACAGGTGTTGAGGTGAAGATTTGTGCATAGCTTTCTTTGAAAACACCTTTTTTTATTTGGCAATACAACCGTTTGTCCAAGTGTAGACAGGTTCGTCGACACATTCGCCCGATAGCCGATTCTACGTACCGGAATTACAGTTGTTTCGTCGATCTAACCCTGTTTAGCCAATTCTAACCTCTGGATCATCTTCCTGCAGCTAGGTTGCTCCCCATCCTTCTGGCCAGGGTGGGCGTGGAACTTAACAATTCGGAAACATATTCTGCTTTGTTTGCTAGGGAAGGCTCCATCAGAACACCGTTTCGGTGAGGTGTAATTTATGCGACGGATGGTGCGCTCTTAAGGTATGCTTCTGTCTTAAGAACTATAGGAAGTGAGCCACATGGTATGTAGAGTTTCAAAGATTACAGAATCGCGAGCGATATAAGAAGAATCGCGAGCGTGGTAATGGTGGTGGTCTAGGTTCACCACACAACACATAGTGCACTATCGTTTTATCCAAGAAAATATCATTCTCAGGGATATCAATAACTATCCGGCCAGGCGATGTTCGAGGTCGACATTTATGACTTTTTCTGCACCAAAATAAGTTCGCACGAGTGAACATAGGCTCCGCAAGGTGGTCACAACTTAAGCGGTTCGCTTCATACCAACAGGAAGGTTCACGGAGATTCCGTAGAATCAACGAGCGTAACCATTTTTGCCTCTTCGATCCCCGTAATTGTAAATAATAAATAAAGGATAAGCCGGGCAAGTGGGAGGGCCACCTGAGTTCTGCAACATGTTTACGGGTATGCGTAAGTTTCTTATACTACCCAACGAAGCGTGATTACCGACTAGAAAGTACAATAATAGCAATGTCATAAACACGCATATAAACTATGACCTTAACCGCTACTGTCCCTGTAAGATAACCGTCCCAGGAGCGTTAGATCTGCCGAAGGGCTTCGACACGGTAAGCCACGCAGCTAAAACGGAGGATCGCCAATCACTTGTGTGGACAATAGTCATCGGTATGCTTTAGAGATACAACATCTAAAAGATAAAGGGCTCCGCCGGGTGACGTTCTCTCCGCATTATTGTTTAACTTTTATATCTCCAGACTCTCTCAACAGCCAGAGGGGATGACGATCGACTCGTATGCCTATGATTACTAATTAATGGCTAACGGCAATGTAATTGATGACCTAATAAATCCTCGGCGAGATTACTCACAACCTAGAAAAAGGATTTCAGTCTGGATCATAACAATAGGAAGCATAACATAATGCTCAGCTAACAGATAATTGTAGGTCGTCACCGACCAGACCGAACCCCGTAATTGGAATACAAAAAGGACGGGAGTGATAAGAGATTTATGAAGTGAGATTTTTGTTCATCGAGAGATGACACTGCTTTTTAATTAAAAAATATTGTTAATGGTATTTCTGGGGGATCCTAAGTAGAAAAAGTCCTTCACTGCTTCAACAATGTTATAAATGCGGACGGTGGCGTATGCACCCACACGTGATGAATCTTTGTGTGTTGCCAGAAGGTTATTGGCTTTGTCATCGTTAACCTCTATTACATCATCATCATTATCCATCATCATTATCTAAACTGGCGAATGAGACACTGACAGTTCTGATGTAGAGACCAAAGAAAGCAATATTATCTGCATTCAGGGCAGAGGTCCTTTTCAATCTAAAAGGAGCTGAAAATTGCGCTTAGCGCCACTCTTCACAAATGTATTGGTTTCGCGGGGATCCCTAATTAAGACATGGTGTCACAGAGTCAGCTTCTCTTTATGCTATCCCGGTTCTAAGTCCGACGAAAAGGTATTGTGTGTCGAGTTGTTTTTTGATGCTCGGCGAATATCTAGTCAATGTTGAACCATCTAGGCAATGTTAGGATGGACTATTAGGAAGACAGTTCAACACGTCGCTTCAAATCGCATCTTACTAAATGACGGCTGAACAGTTTTGGATATGTTGATATGTATATTGTATGGGTGCCTATATAAGTTGTTTTTAAAGGGAGTTGGCATTTTTCTAAAAGCTTCAATTCAATTAAAATAATCAGTGGAATCAAATATTGCAATATGGGTAGCAAACGAAGGCTTAATTTTCGAAATATCTTGAAAGAAGACTGGCAACTATGCAAGTTAATACGTTCGATGAAATTTTACAATATGGATGGCATACTAAAAGGTTTAAGAAAGCTTAATTTAAAAAAACAAAATGGTAGAGAGTTGTCACCTGTGTAAAAACTTAATTAAAATTAATTAATGTAATTTCTATAGAGATTTACAAATACTTTTTTGAAAGCAGTTTATAAATGAGGTTACAACCTGACCAAAATTAAAGAAAGCCCCTCTATTTAAGTTGAAAAACGGACCAACAAAATTAAGTAGTTATGAAAAAAACGTTAGAATATGCTTTCGTAAGGACTCATTTTTGAATATAGCTAATTGTTACCTAAACAATTTAAAAAAAAATCGACATGTGCATATGTATAAAACAAACTATTTTCGGAACACAAGCTGTTCTTCATGCTGCCACAAACATTGCTTATGCCCTGGAATATAATTTTGGAGACTTCCTTATAATGAAAATCTGTCTAGATTTATATATGACCTGAGTATGCGCATTGGGATGACTGCAAATACTTGGATCGTTCTGATATTAAACTTAGATGCAGCCTCTCAAGACTAGATGGTGATGGTAGTTCGAAATGACGCCATCGTTTGATTACGTCGAGCATTTCTAACAATAAATTGGGTTTTACAATACTCAAACCAGCCGTAATTATAGAAAAGGAGTCGGTGGTTTCTTCTTTAGAACATGAAATAAAAGTTGTTACATTTGGTGAAATTACTGGGTGAAATTACCTTTTTCTGTTACATTCGAGTTCATAACGTTAAACCGACACTCGTGCGATCGAAGCCGCGTGTAAAAAAAGTTGGTATTTATATGAAAAATAGTACAATTAAATAAAGAAAATTATAGGCAAAACTCGTAAATATATTGTCGCATTGAAAATATGGAAAGAACAATTTTTTTCTTTTAAATAACACAAATAAGTAGGCTTAATAAAATAAGATTTCGATATACATAACTTCACCATCAGAATCATCATTTCATTCCTATAAGTTACATAACTTAAAGCAGTGTATTAATTCAACTGATATATGAAAATCGTGACAGCATTTCCTTAGCCTTTGTATCTCATGTTAATTTTAGCGTTCAGCAATGGTTAATTAAATATGTTTTGTTCTATTTTGTTGTATTTAAATTCAACATTGATAAACTTCATTCTACTGTCAATCATTCTAATATCAATATTGCTTAGCTCTCTGCGGGGTTTACCGTTCATTGCGTCCCTGTATTCTTTTATCACTATCTAAAAATCGATTTATTGAACTAATGTTCTTCGAATGATATAAAGCAATTAGTTTCTTTTTCGCAGTTAAATATAAAGTACATTCGACATCACGAGGTTCAGCGATTTTTTAGTTGAAACAAAACCAATATTTTTTAGTCTCCATATTTTGCGGTCTAACAAGTTTTACATATTTTTGACTAAACTTTATTTTTATTTATCTTCGATTTAATATAGGGTCCGATACTCAAAGTGTAACCAACTTCAGACCATTCGCGCAGCTGTCGCACTGGCATCGGCTGTCTATCAATTTGCTGAATAGTTGGCCACCAGGAGGCAGCATTCGCAACAAATGAGGGGTCGCCTCAAATAACGTTGTACGCAACCATTTTTTTAGACTTTTTTTTAGGACACTTTCAGTTTCAAATGAAAAAATGTGGCATAAAAAAATTGTCGCTTACAACGTTATTTGAGGCAACCCTTCAAATAATAATTTGGGTCGCTCTAACCGCAAATGGGTGATCTCCAATTGTTTTCATCAAGCCTGACGTCAAAGACAAATGAGGCATATTATCGGGAAGGTTTTTTCGAAGCCGTGGCAGATGGACGTTTCAACAGGACTCGGCACCGTTTCACAAAGCGCGAGTGAACCAAGAATGGCTGAAAACCAACGTTCCGAACTTCATTACGACGACACAATGGCTCTCAATATCAACAGACGCGAATAAAATGGGTTATTCTCTCTTGGCTATTTTAGAGAGCAAGGTCCGAAGTAAAAAATACACTAGCCTCGAGACACTGAAGATAATCATTGTCAGTGAGTGCGCCACAATACCAGCAAGGCACATCCGGACAGCTTGCGATTCGATTTTTGATCGTCTCATGGTCATAGTCAAGGTAAAAGATGGTCATATCGAGAAAAGTGAATAGATTCAGAATTCTTGATTATTTTCACATATTCTGTAGGTACTTTGAAGTAAATAAAAATAATTAGCAACACTGGTCTGCGGACAATGATGTGAAATCTTTGGATATCACTTTACGCTCGTCTACTGAAATCTAAGATCATGTTTAGCAAAGAACGTAGACTACAATGAAGTTGCATCAGTGAAATTATCCTGTTGTATAAAATGTTAGCTTACTTCACCACACCACAAACCAATTGGATCCAATCATATTTTAAGTGAAAGTACGCAACTTCTTAGTAATCAGCGTTCTTTGATCTGAGGTTAATTTCATTAGTTTATAAAAAAAATCGGTGTCAGGTATATCTTGCGATTTTAGTTAGTTTTTTCGTTTTTTTTTTTTTTGAAAACTACTTTGGTGTGAAGTTAGCGCCCTTTTATGTTACGGTATTTTTATCGAGTATTCAATTTGTTGGAAATATGCAGCTCTAGCGAAGACGCAAATTGTAAATATGAATCTTTCAAAATTCTTCTAGTATTTTCATTGTTGCGTGATTGGAAAAAAGAACAGTTGTGAATTCATTGCGTTGAGCTGATCTCTGGCATATTACACGAAATCAAACACTTGTTTCTAAATCTAGTTTATTGCATTTGAGTATAAATATGGAGAACTTTTCAAAAGCCACCAAAAATTGAACACCAACCTGTATCTTCAATTCTTAACAAGGTTCATTTGCAAGGTACCTTAAATCAGATGCGGATTTCTGCTTTTAACAAAATTTAAGGAGCAAGAATTGCTCATTACCAAAACCGGTTTCAATATACAAATGCAAAGAAAAATACCGCTTTGCACTTTGGTCTCAGAGGAGTCTGCAAAATATGTAATACACTCAAGTTGGATTGGCAAATGAAGGGAACGGTCAAACATAAGCGCACAAACAAACATACACATGTACATACATATTGGCATTAAGTTGAATCAAACCAAAAAACAAAAGTTGCTATTTTTCCAACGCAATTCAAAAATGTATTATGTTTTAGGATTTCTGCGAAAATTCTGGAAAACACTTCCAAGAATAGAGTTTTTTTTATATATATAAAAATAGATTTTAGAAAAATTGTTTTCACAAAAGACTACCTGAGTGGATAAACCAATCTAAGTTTACAAGGCATGCATAAAAATATTTAAAGGTTTGCTTAATATAATCTTAATATTGAGATTTTCTAAAAAAATGCATGTGAATGGATTTACAAAGAAATACAAAGTACAAATACCTTTCCAATGTCTACTTAAAAGGTTCAAATAAATTATGGTTTGGCCTTTTAAATTTAAAAATTATTTATGATCTGAAAAATTTTTTTTGAATAAATATTAAAGAAAAAAAAAACAATTTTTTTTTATAAAAAAATCACAATTTTTTTAGTGGTACTTTCAAATTGATTCAGCTCAAGTAAAACTTAAAATTTTACTGAAATATTTTGATTAATGTCTTAAAATATAATAAATTGTATACCTCCGATGAAGAAACAGTTTCAGTGGTTTTTTTTTTTTGTATAGGGAGTGATGCACCCTAATGTACATAGGAACATATGTTTTAGTTGTGTTACTGCTCTTCGCCTTAGTTAGGAATGCTCCTACTTGACCGTTGAGTAAAATTGCTTAGCTCACATTTACTACGTCGACGTGCATATGTACATATGTACATACAGTGACTCAAATAACGATCCCATCATTTTTTTTTCTATAATATTCACAATATTTTTGATGTTCAATTTTCTCCATATCTTTTAGACATACATATGTACATAAATATATTAATTTCTTTTTTTGTAATTTATTGGAAAAAGCAAGAGCAGTCAAAGCGGTAAAAATTATAGTTGCTATTTCGACGATCAGCTCATCTCCTCGTCGGACTTCTTCTTTTTATATTCTAGCAGAACCCGAACCCCCAGCTTTTTCGGCACGCAAGGCAACCACCCCATACCAAACTAATCGGATAAACTGTTGTTGCTCTTCTATGTTCCTATTACCAACCACAGTTTTTTTTTATAAAAATATAGACTGTAGTATAACAAAAAACATACAAATCAGAATTTCAAAATTTAAAAAAATTACACAATTTTTCATCAAAAATTTAAACTTTTTGAATTGAATTTTCGAAAAAATTTTGTGAATGCTCCATTCAAGTTTACCATAAGAATATGTAAATCTTGAAATGAGCAGCACACAAAAGTTTTACAAAAATGCAAATTAAAAATTTTAAACACTTTTTTGAAATTATCATATTATTATCAGTCTTGTATTTTTGCAGAACGTTTTTGCAATTTTATTGAACTCCCTAACAAAACCTGGCCCCGAGCGCAATAAAATTGCAAACACACCTTTTTTTTAATTTTTTAATTTTTCGAAACTTTGAACAAAATTTGAAATTATGATTTATAAGCGTATTTTTATACTACGAAGTACATATATCGAAAAAATTATAATAATAAAAAAAACTTAACGCTAAGATCATAGTTTGCTGTTTGACCGAACTTCTCCTACAATTTGAGAGAACTAAAGTTTTATGCCGACTTCGAACGGCAAATTATTTGTGTGAGAAGTTTTTTTCTTAGTAGAAATACACTCAGAGAAAAATATCTTGCCAAAAATTGTGAATATTATACATGATTCAAAACTGTGTACAAATATTTGACACATACTTATATTAATTGGAACAAAACAAAAAACAAAAAATGTAAGGGTCGTTTTTCGTCGCGGGGCTTATTTACCAAGTTCGCAGAATTGAGATAAAAAATTACTGATGCATTTAAAGAGATCCGACAAATTGAAGGCATTTTTGAACGCGCCCTCATCTCATTACTTTACAAAATTTAACCTTGTAAATTTGAAATTCTCAAATGCAGCGCTATTTTTTTCAACTTGCTAAAACAAAAATGTGTTCCACTGCAGTAAAATCGTCATGAAAAGTTTAAAAATGTATTCTAAATTTATGAGGAATTCAAAACTTCTCAAGCTCATTATAGCCCAGGTTTGTATATAAATATATTAGCTAAAAATGTGACAAAATTGATGATTTCAAGCTTTAATCGATTTATCTTCAACTGGTCGAAACTCTGTAATAAGCCCCAGGGAGAAAAATTTCCCTGATCACATTTTTTTTTTTTTGCTTTTGATTCAAGGAATACGTACGTATGTCAAATATATGAACGCTTTTTTGTATCACCCTGTATAAAAATCAACAAATGGTCAATTGTCTCAGTCACTGTGTATGAATTCCCTTCGCGCACTTTTTCTTCTCTTTCAAACCGACTTTTGATCAACAGCGACTTTTTCACCAACTTCCTTCATATGAAGATGCTCTTAATTGAATATCAGTTGGAATAGTAACGCAAAATCGATACATGCTTTTCTCAACACTTCAACGGACAAATTCGAACAGTACAATTCCGGCGATATTGGCGCGCGCACTACGAAATGTAAAAAAGCTGAATATCACAACCGTTCTAACCATTGCAGAGAGTCTTTAGAAAAAGTGATACGTGAATTAAATAAATTGTTTAAATTGATGCAGTACAAGCTGCCAATAGCATAGCTTGTAATTAGCGCTCACTTAACGACAGTGACACTGACGCGCTCTTCAACTTACGTTGACATTACTTGGCGCCGAGGTCAAACTTTTAATTTAATTACCAACATACAGACAAACTTACATACATACGTAGTGTTGTGTTAAACAAAAAAAAAACAAAAAAAACAAGAACAAAAAAAATATAAATATATTTATATAACGGCAAAGAAATTCTCTAACCAGCCCATCCATCAACCCGCTATCATCAGCCACCATCGGCTGTTTCGTCTGCTACAGCTATATGTAGATGAGCTAAGTACTGTTGGCAGGCATTCACCTGAGGGGCAATGGAAAAACATCTAGATTTACATGTAACATTACAACGCGGCCTCATTGTTTTACTGCTTTGGGCATTCGTCCTGCAGGCGGTAGTTGCACAAAAACCACCCCTTTTTGGGGCCCATTTAAACCCCATAACCATAACACCACCAACGGTGCCACCCCTCACATGCCATTCCATCGAAGTGCGCACAGTAAAGGATTTGGCATCACTGCAGAATTGCACACGTGTTTTGGGTCACGTTTGGCTAGCCTACTCGCAATTGACGCCGAATGATGTAGATGCGTTGAAATTCGCCTCCGCAGTAGAGGAGATTAGCGATTATCTGTTGGTACATCGTGCACATGGCCTAGAAAGTTTAATGCACATATTTCCAAAGCTTAAAATTATACGCGGACGTCAACTGTTGTTCGATGAGTTTGCGTTGGTTGTGTATGAAAATCGTGACTTACGCGAATTGGGCCTCAAGTCATTGATACGCATACAGGCGGGTAATATACGCATCGAAGTTAATCCCAATTTGTGCTATTTGAATACTGTGGATTGGGTGCAGCTTTTGGGCAACAGTACGACACAATATTTCGATATTAAGGTAATGTATTTTATGTAACCAATTCAATTTAGTAAAATTTAAAAAGCATTTTTTTTGTTTTGTTTTTTGTTTTAAATTCTAATTTGTAGTTTAACCGAGAGTTCAATGAGTGTCCGCATTGCGATCGAACCAGGAACGATGTCAGTGAGCCCGAAAACATTCCGGATAAGTTGCGTAAGCATTGTTGGAGTTTTGGTGTGCGGCAAGAGCGCCCGCCCACCATCAATGCGATCAATTGTCTTTCGGAGTGTGGCGTACGTGGTTGTGATTCAAATGGTGTTTGTTGTGATCATAATTGTCTAAGCGATTGTTATGGTGCGAATTGTTCGTTCTGCGCTAATCTGAGAATCGATCAAAGATGTGTGGATGTTTGCCCAGAGGATCACTATAAGGTTTGTTTCAGACGCAGAGGTTTGTTTGTTTGTTTGCTTACTTTTCTACTAACACGGCTTTGTCTTTGCACTCAGTAACTGATCATATCTACAGTGACGGAAAAAAATATGAGCACAGTAATTTTTTGCATATTATTCTCAATGCTTTTGTGCTAAAATTTTAGTTTTAACAAAATATAGCCCATTTTATAAAAACAAAAACTATTTGAGTCCAGACTTAGAGAATTTAGCAAATTTCGAACAAAAATTCATGAAAATTTCAAACTTATTAACCAAAATTTTTACAAAGATTTCCACTATGACACGAGCTGTTATTTTATTTTTTAATTTAATTAACTTCAAATTTTAAGTGACTTAAAGTCCCCAATGATTTTTAATAATTATTACATATGCAATTTTTTTTAAATCAACGGGTATTTTTAATCACTTGAAACTTGAAAAAATTGTCATCAAAATTTTTGCAATGATTTCAAGTACGCATTCTTGTAGTACATTACTTTTTGGGTTAATAGGGTGCAAATTTTAAATGACGAAAAGTTCCCGCTGATTTTTGATAATTTTTACATAAAAAATGAGTTGCTGCAAAAAAAAATTATCAAAAGTCAACGGGCATTTTCAGCCGCTTAAAACTTTAATTTCAAAATGAAAACGCTATAAAACTGTATACCCGAAAAAATCGAATTAAAAGTTTGAAATTTTGTTAAAATTTTTTTTAGTTTTCTGATTTTTTATGAATTTTATACTAAGTTTGTAATTTTTACTTATATGATTTTTTTTAGAGTTTGAGCTATATTTTGTTAATACACTAACTCACAAGTTTTTGCATAAAAAACTTTGTGAATATTATTAGAAAAAAAATTGTTGTCCCAATACTATTTCCGTCACTGTATTTAAATTGTAGCGCTTATCATTGCGGTTCCGCCGACTGGCGTTTACACGAATTTTGCTTAGCTAAACCAGCGCGCTACGTCGGCTAAGTCAATCAAAGCAAAAACAACAACGCGGTCCAGTCAAAGACAATTTAAACAGGTAGTAGCGGTCGAGCAAATGCAACTCTTGCCTTAATTTTGTTACTGCCTTAAAACGCCGAAATGTCAACAACAAAAAAGTCGCATGCAACAAATCGAATAGCACCAGATTAGAATCTGCTACAATGAAATGTAAAATGTAAACAAAGTTTGACAATTTTTATTGTCATTTCAACGTCGTCAGACAACAACAAAATACATGTAGACGGTGTATTTTTTCTACCGCTTTTACCTGTTTGTTGTAATTGCAGACTAATAGCGATAGAAAAAGCATCGATGAATTGGTATATCGATCATTGCGCCATCGATTAGAAAAATTTGACCGGTCGAAGGAAACAAATCAATAATTTCAATGCATCGATGTTTTTTTTTTTTTTGATATCCCTAGCAGCAGTTTATAAGTCTTATAATAAAGTGCGATTTTGAAGTGGCTTTTGTTTTTGCTGACGGTGCTCGAAATTTTTGGTTATGGCAAAAACTACGCTACGCTAATTTTTATTGAATGGGCTATACAATTTCGTACACAATTTGTTGTTAAAACCGAACCGACCAACCGAAATTCCATCACATCTTTTCCCCGTTCTTAAATAGCACAAAACAAATCGCATGATTCATGAAAGGTGTTAACAGGGTTGCTTTGCAACTAAAGAAAATTCACCGTCGACAAATTGTTTGCGTTTATTATGATCGATAATATTTAATTCCAACTAGAACGCTCAAATGACAATTATTTTCGGTGTCCGCTTTACAAAAAATAATATGAATATTTAGTTATTTAGTTATTTTGATTATACAAATCGCACTTTATTTAATTACCCTTGAAATAACAGTTATTTTTTTATTTGTATGTAAATAATACACAGTTAACAGTTATTTTTGGTTTTTATTTATAAAAGTGATCAATAAAAGTTAGTCAGTGACTTTTACTTATAAATGTCATCAATATATAAACATTAGACACTGACTTTTATTTTTTAAGTCACATTTAGAAAGGTCATTATCATTCAAAACAAAAAGCCCCGAAGTGCTTAGGGTATTGTAACTTTGTTCGCCTAACGGTTGTTTGTCACAGCACAAAGGAACCGAAATAGATATAGACAGCGAAATTGAATAAGTCATGTCTGTCTGTCTGTCCGTAAGCGCGACGGTTAACTCGATTAACAGGCCTATTCTGGCAAAAATGGTTTAAAGATAGTTTACAGCCTTTCGAAAGAGAATTGTAAAGACAGAATTCTGGCGCAAATATCGTACACAAAAAGCTCTCCCTTGAACATTGAATAGTAAATAGTAATTTTGATACATTTTTAACTGGGCGTGGGCCACTATAGAAAAAAAATATATATTTCCAAAATTACCAAATTTGATACGCTCATTGCGTTTTAAGTCAGCATACTTTCGAACAAAAACCATGCCCACCTCTCAATAACGGTAATTTGCAAAAATCAAAAAATTCTATATTTTATTAAATTCTCTCAAATTTGGTATAAACAATTTAATTACAAAGGGCAGTTCTGAAGAAATCAATTTTTTTGGAAAATGGGTGTGGAGCGTTAAATTCATACTTATTTCTTTTGTTTTCGATTTAAATCAATAAACGTCGTTTAAGTTTTCAAAATGATGGTACACTTGCGTGTACCCGGCTTCTTTTGCTACATCAATAAAGACATAGATATTGATCAGTGCTTTTGGGCTTACAATATTCATAATATCTTGATCTTAAGGAAATAGCTACTTCAAAAAAGCTGGGAAGATATGGTGAGAAGTATTTAATTTCGTCACAAATGTGGCAGGAGTTCGCCTTTCCCCCCAAGAAATACTATCGAGCCTCAGATATGGGATCTTTATAGCAAATATTGTACATCTACATCAAATAGTTGCGGAGTTATAAGGAATTATTCTTTTGTATTGTATAGGGCGTGTTGTCAATAAGACATACATATATACTATGTATGTATGTATATACCCAAATATTATTCATCTTCACCAAATAGCTGCGGATATTAGACGAATTTAAATTTTTACTTCAATGGGGCGTTGCATCGCCCACTTTTCAAAATTTATATACATACATACAGGGCCGGATTAAGAATGTGGGGGCCCTGGGCCGGGATACGTGTGGAGCCCCTCTTTTATATCTATCTATAAACAAAATCAAACAGATTTTCAATGCCGACCATATAAAAGATCTCATAGTTGAATTATAAAAAAGAGCACCTTCTTATGACTAAAAATACTGTTTCGAAGCAATTCACATTCAAACTGTCAACATGAATAATGATATGATAATCATAGAACCTGACTATATGGAGTTTTCAGCTTGCTCTAGACAAGGGTAGGTCCTATTAATATTTATTATAGAAGTTTGCCGTTAAATTTTGTAGATTGAACAATCCTTGTTATGTCATGACCGTGTCTGTGCGAAATGGACGATTACGGAGGGCCTGACATTTTATATACGATAAATGAAAATTATGGAATTTCCTAGGGCCTACCCGTGCCTAAGGCAAACTGAAAACAATGTATATATATACTAGTCCCTAACGCAGCTGCTTGAACACAACTAATTTTTTATTATTCAAAAGTTTGTTAATGTAAGTAAGGTTATAATAGTTATGATTCGATTATTTTTTAATAATCAAACTTGGATTATATTTTTATGTCAAGGTTAACTCAGTTACAATGCGGGTGAGTAAGGTTATTTTTTACAATTACATTCAAAAAATAAAATTTTAGCTCTTGAAAAGCTAATTTTACACGTTTGATTTTGACAAATTAAAAATAAATAACATTTTATGAATTATTTTAGCAAAACGTGCAGATATACATATGTAGCGGATGCGTTATTAACTTGTGATATTGGCACATTTATCTTTCTAGCTGATGTTAATTAATCGAACGGAACAATTCTATATGAACATCAGCAACAAACGGTTCCGAGACAATAATATCATTAATGAGATTCATTTTACAGCAATTAATACAGTAAGACAAGTGAGACAAATTTTCTTTTAAGTGTACCCCCGTTATTTCAACTGACTTTTGTTTACTCTCGATTTCCTCGATATGAGTCGATAGTTCAACTGCGTTGCTCACGCTGAGAGGTGGAGGGAAAATTGAACGATATATGACCTAACCAATATCGCGTTACCTATTTGTAACACGATTTTAACCAAAAATTTCGTTATGTCAAGTTAAAATAAAATAATAAGATAAACTATGTCGAGTAATATAATAAAATTTTATTCAAATCAACTGAGTAACAAAAATTATAATAAAAATGGAATAAAAATGTCAAAGCAACAAAAAATCGTTTGTACTGATGAAAAAAATTATTTTGTTCTTTCATTTTGTGGGGGCCCCCCAAATGTGGGGGCCCGGGCCGCGGCCCCGTCTGTAAAAATTTCATAAAGATCGGTGGAGTAATTCGGACGCCTATAAATGACTCGCATTCGTTTTAGAATTGTGTTTTTTTAGACATTTGGTTTTCATATAATTTAATGTTATGACAGGCTGGCTCGAATAAATTCCAGGCGAGAGGCCCAATTTGTCAGTCACTTTTTGGAGCAATTGGTTTGAAAAAATATCGACCAATGATTCCCTCTGCCTATAGAGCACACCAAACAGTGACTTTTTGGGGATATAACGACGCATTTCAACAATGGCATGTGGATTGTCAGCACTCCAAATGCGAAATTTTTTTTTTTATTATCGTACCCATTCAACCAAAAGTAGTTAGCTTCATCGCTGAACAAAATTCTCTTGCGAAAATCGAGATCGGTGGCCATCTCGTTTTACGCCCATTCACCGAACGTGCGACGAGCTTTAGGGTCGTTCGGCTTCAATTCTTGCACTAGTTGGATTTTGTAAGCCCGCAAACCCAGATCCTTCCGCAAAATCTTCTATAAAGTGGATGGGCACTGCTCTAATTGTTGCGCGCGATGGCTGATGGACTCATTCGTCCATCCTCTTCGATACTCTGCTCCACAGCAGCAATAGCGTATTCGGTGCGCACTGCACGACGCCTCTGAAAATGCCCATTATCCTTTAGAGTAAACGTGGTGCGAAACCGATTCATGTTTGCTCGAATTACCGACTCTGCTGGGCTATTATCTCGACCGAATATTTTGTTGCAGCGCGCGATGCGTGGCGCGAACCGAAGCATTATTTTGGTAATAAATTTGCACGGATTTGCAACCGTTGTTCCGGAATAAGTCTGTTCATTATGACATGGCACACAAAACTGAGTATAAATTAAGTAACAGCTGTCAAGAAGACGAACTCCGCAAAAAAGTAGTGCCTTATTAAAAAACACATTTCCGAAAAACAACAGCCTTTACATAACATTAACTTGTTTGATTGCTTACAACAAATAAAGTTTATTTGAAATACTAACTTGCGCTGTGTATTTAAAGTTCGGTTGCGCCCGACTTTTAATATAATCTAATTAATTTTATTAGCAAAAGCTTTTGTAGTTTATCAAAGGGTAAATCATATCGCAAGTCTGATAAAATAAACTCCAGTGCAGAAAATCCTCTTGGTGTACTCAATTTTCGAAAACCTTAACCAATTGGTGAACATATGTAGGTGAAGGTGAATATAACTTTTACTTACCAATAGTTATTTAAATCGTTTTCTATATCAGTTGAGCAGGATTGTAATTTAACTTTTCTGTGATTGCTGTCTTTAAGGAGTCGCCTTCCTAACCAGCGTACAAGTAAAAGTCTTCAATAAATGTTATCAATTGACATAAAATATACAAATAAAAAATAGCGGCTTTTCGTAGAATATTTATTTAAATAAATAAAATAATTCTTATTTTAGGCTTATGAAATGAAAATCAAAAATAAAAAATAACTGTTAATTTTTAAATTTCATATAAAAGTTGCAAACAAAAATTTATTATCAATTTTTATTCTCGGTAAAAGAAGAAATCGATTGGTATATGTACTATGTACGTATATATTTCATTTGGTCGTAGAACGATTGCTTCATGGTGACATTTTTAATGACAGTTTTCATGAATAACTGTTATTTTTTCGGTCACTGCTTTAAGCTACTGTTGTATGTGTACGTATTTCTTTATTTTTTTGTTTTTGTGACACTAATTAATTTACCAATATTTGCAAATACTTACCATTTATGTACCTACTCCTAAAACCACCTCAAATTTTTTTATCTCATTTTCATTTGTAGTATGAGGAGCGTGAATGCCTAACCGCCGCTAAATGCCGACAATTGGGTTGGATACCTCACGGCGATACCTGCATGGAAATATGTCCTAAGAACCATTTTAACGATATCGATTCTCAAGGCCACATATATTGTAAACAAAAGTGTTCTGGAAAATATATTATACATACAATGGAGGATTTTGAAAGCTTAGAGGGTTGTATTACCCTATTTGGCTCATTAACGATCGAGTTAAATGATATTAAAAGTAAGCGGGTCTGAACAATTTTTTAAGCAAAAAAAAAAAAAACAACATTAATACAACGATAAACTCTATTTCAGTTAAAATACCCGATTTGGAGAACGCATTAAGTAGCATAACTGAAATCACCGGTTATCTTAAAGTGGTTAACTCAGCACAGTTGATGTCACTGCACTTCTTGCGCAATTTATTTACCATAGGCGGTGAAGAGTTGATTGATGATTTGTGAGTTGCTCTTATTATTACCTACTTGTCTTTGTTTTCTATTTTTTTTTTATTAACTATAAATATTTGCATAACTTTATTTACTTCAGGTATGCTTTTTATGTTGTCGGTAACTATCATTTAACCGACATTTGGATGCCTAATCAAAAAGTAGCCATTCTAAAAGGCAGCATTTACTTTCATCTCAATCCTCATCTGTGTCCAAATAAAATTCGTATGCTAAGAAAATCGTTAAAAAACGCTAGACCGCTTACCACTGTGAATATTTCACCACACTCAAACGGCGAACTTGTAGTTTGTATGTTTTCACAGCTTTGATTTTTAATAATATACAATATTTATACATTTAGGTGATTTACAGAGTGTCCTCTTGTGCCATAAGTAGAGAACGGCCGAACTGCGCAAAACCGAACATCATTCAAGGTTATACATTTTCAATTTTTTGAGCTTTGAAAAAAGATAAGGCTGTTAAATTTTTAATATCTTCGCTTTTTGTGGACCGATTTGGGAGTTTTTTATGTTTATTATAGCAAATTAAATAGGGAAATCAAAATCAAATTTTGATCCACCACAACTCTGCCAATTTGCTATAACTTAAAAATAAAAAATAAAAACTTAAAAATCTAAAAAACTAAAGGTGACGACATAAAAAAATGTATAGGCTTACCTTTTATGCAAGCTCAAAAAACTGAAATTTTAAAATATCTCGACACTCGTTATATTGGCGTAAGTAGTACGCGACTTACATATTAGATTGATTTATAAAATGTGGTTATGAGAATTAGTTACCCGTGTAAGCAATGGATATTTTTTTTTTTTTTGAATTCTAGACTTTTATTATTGTTATTTATAAAATGGTAATTTAGTTTAATTCACATCAATTTCATTTCATAACATAACAATACTTATGACTGTAAAAGTAACAACAAAAAACTTAAGTATATAATTTAATCATTTTTAAACCCTACATAATTACATTCTCAAAATAGTAATTTCATATAAAAATCGCAAATGTTCTGGCAGATTTCCGTTTTTGCTTATGCAGCCGAAGTTCGGTCCTTCTCTAGTCATACAATTTCAGAAATATAAAATTACTTCATTTTAATAACTTTCATTTACATAAATTTTGTAATTTAAAATTTTATACATTTATGATTTATGATTGATGACACCTTTTCAATCACCTATGTATGTACATACATACATATATATATATATATATATAATTATAGATATTATTTTCTATTTGTCTGGTAAATAACTTTCAGGTTCAAATCCTATTATACTAAATGTAACTGTTGAGGATGTTAATGCAACAGCTGCGCGCGTAAAAGTAGATCCATTTATCCGTGATAATATTCAAGTTATACTTGGCTATGTGTACTACTATAGGGAAGCGCCAGTTAAGAATATTTCATTCTATGATGGGCGACATGGATGCGGTCATGATAAGTGAGTACATAAAAATAGTTGTTTTTTTTTCTTAGTGATTGAATGAAACTCACCTATGCACTATGGGAGGTTTGACACATTTTTTAGCAAAAATAAATTTTAGCTAAACAATTAGATTAATTGACGCCAAACATTCAATTACACAACAATAAAATACTTACATTTTTCTTTATTTTTTTTTTTGCATAATTATAAAATAAAATATTATTGCTCCAATATAACTAAAAAACACGCGAGCACCTATATAAGTAAAACTTCTGTGCCGATTCTACAAAGAGATAGAAAGTTAAATATGTTAATAGTAGTCGTTAGTAGTAAGTTTTCGTAGTAATATTTGTGGTAGTTTAAGGAGTAGTAATTAGTAGTTCAAGTAGTAGTAGTTAATAGTAGAAGTAGTGGTAATTATTAGTAGCATTATTAAATTATTAATATTAGTAGGAATTAGTAAAAGCATTTGTAAAAAAATTAGCAGGAATCAGTAGAAATAGGAGTAGTAATTAGTAGTGCCTTAATAAAAAATAGTAGTAGTACGTAGTAGTAGCGTTATTAAAAATAGTAAAACTAATTAGTAGCAGCATTAGTAAAAATAATAGTAGCAGTTATTAAAAGTAGTAATAGTAGCAGCTTTAGTGAAAAAATACCAAAAATTAGTAAAAGTATTAGTCTCAATTAATAGTAGAAATTAGTGAAAATAATGGTAGCATTTAGTAGCAGCATTAGTAAAAATAGTGGCCGAAATTAGTAAAAAAATAGTATTAGTACGTAGTAGTAGCATTAGTAAAAAAATTAGCAGAAATCAGTAGAAATAAGAGTGGTTATTAGTAGCCCCTTAATAAACAATAGTAGCGTTATTAAAAAGAGTGGCCGAAATTAGTAAAAAATAGTGATAGTAATTAGTAGTAGCATTAGTAAAAATAGTAATAGTAATTAGTAGTAGCATTATTAAAAATAGGAGTAGTAATTAGTAGTGCCTTAATAAAAAATAGTAGTAGTACGTAGTATTAGCATTAGTAAAAATAGAAGTAGTAATTAATAGTAGCATTATTAAAAATAGGAGTAGTAATTAGTAGTGCCTTAATAAACAATAGTAGCGTTATTAAAAATAGTGGCACAAATTAGTAAAAAATAGTGGAAGTAATTAGTATTTGCGTTATTAAAAATAGTGGCAGAAATTAGTAAAAGTAGTAATAGTAATTAGTAGTAGCATTAGTAAAAAAAAATGTCAGAAATATGTAGAAATAGTGATAGTAATTAGTAGTAGCATTAGTAAAAATAGTAATAGTAATTAGTAGTAGCATTATTAAAAATAGGAGTAGTAATTAGTAAAATATAGTGATAGCAATTAGTAGTAGCATTAGTAAAAATAGTAGTAGCAGTCGCAGTGATAGTAATTAGTACTAGAAGTAAAAGATGTAGTTGTAGGTTGTAGTAGTAGTAATAAGTAGTAGTGGTAGAAGTAGCAGTAATTAGTTGTGTTGGTAGTTAGTTAGTTGTACTAGCTGTAGTTTGTATGTATCAACGAGCTATCGCTACGCGATGAAAAAAAAATGAAGAAGTTTTATTTCAAAAATTGCACAGAATCGATCACAACACTTCACTCACAACTGCTGACTTTGACAGCCTAACTATAGATGTAAAAATATATGTATTTTTACAAAAACAAATTACACTTTTATATCCGACAACACAAGCGACACAAATCGAATTTATATCGATCAGGTGATGTCGAATGCCCCAACAAGGAAATTTACGGCTTGGACAGTTCAAACCGTAAAAGTAAAAACAAAATACATATGTATGTATGTATAATTGAAATTTTTGTGTAGCCGGGAGACGAAATCCCTAAACTGTTCATTCAACTCCATCTTATGTGAATTCGTCTTGGTAACAAATTTAATTGATGACAAATATACTTACGCATGTTTTCTAAAAAAAAAAAAATTGTAATTTCAAAAATTCAAATATATACTATTGCATTTCACAGTTGGCACATGAACACAAATCCCACACGAAATGTACGTCATATCTTTGCAAATCTAAAAGCTTACACACAGTATGCTTACTACGTGGAAATAATCACTATGGCCAAATATCATATGCAATTGAATGCTTATTCGAAAATTCAATACTTTCGTACGCTACCGAATAGGCCGGGACCGCTGAGAAAAATCTATTACACTGTCTTGTCTGAGGATCAAATAGTAAGTAATTTGAATCGAAATTAAGATCTATCAATCTATATATGTTTGATGTCAAACATAGGAATCATAACTACATTTTTCGTTAATATTTAGATTGAGATTTTTTCATTAATTTTCTAATATACATAAATACATATATTACCAAATATATATTTACATTCAATTTTTTTTTTGATTTTTTTTTTTATATAGCACAGTTGCTGGAACAATTTGAAAAAATTTTACATTTAATTCAATCAAAAAGCCAAAAAAAAAAGTATTAAGTAAATTTAATTAATTTAATTTGCTTTAATTTATTTGTTTTTTATTTATTTTGTTATGTTTCTCCAAATAGAAGTAATTTCCTAATAACTTATAATTTGTAAAAAGTTGTAAAAGTACATTTACATTTTGAACATTTAGAATTACAATGAATCACATGTAAAAACGAAAAAGAATTAAATGGAATGTGTTTGAATTTAGGAAAATTACATTTGCCTTAAGTAATAGGTGAAGCAAAAAATTAGGCCAAGAAATTTTTCATATGTATACAAGAAAATGGGCCTCGTAGACTAACATTTTTCAATTTCCATTATCCATTTAGAATTTTTTTTTCGACTTTAAACGATTCATCTGCAATCCGCTTGTTACCCATTTTTTCTTTTAAAAAGTTGCATACTAATTTTTTTGTGATTTTCATTTTTTCGATCGAAATTTTTTTATTTTTGTTTTTTTCGATCAAATTCGTTCAATATTTTGTGGTTTTTACTTTTTCGATAAAATAAAATCGTTATTCTTGGATTCAAAATTGTCCTATCATATTTGATCGATATTTTGTGATTTTTATTTTTTCGATTATAATGTATAAATCGTATTATTGGTATTGTTCCTATTATAGTCCTCGTCGACAAATTTCATCGATTATTTTTTATCGAAAAAATTTAAACCAAATATCGATCAAATTTGATCGAAATAATAAAAATTGTAAAAATAACACACACTTGATCAAATCCTTTAAATTTTATCGAAAAATTATAATCCAATTATAATGTTTACATTATGTTTTGTTTTTATAAAAATTATAACTTTTACGGTCCCTGCAAATAGCAAATTTTATTAGAGGTCTTCTCAGATCAAATATTTATAGAAAGAATAACTTAAAATTTGACAGAAAAAAAAACATTGCAAATTAACAGAGCTTTTATCTAACTTTTATAAAGGGTGATTAAATTTTAAGGGCCGATGTTGATTTTGAATAACCCACAAATTATTTAGGAAATTATTGTAATTTCTTTTTATTATGATAATATGGTGTGGTTCAATTATGTATTGAACAAAATATCGGCCAAAGTCCGCCGCGACCTCGGCGGCACACCTCCATCCGATGGTCCAAATTTTCGATGACGCTGAGGCATTATTGAGGTTCTATGCCGTTAATGTGCCGATTTATCTCATCCTTTAGCTCTTGAATTGTTGCTAGCTTATCGACGTACACCTTTTCTTTCAAACAACCCCAAAGAGAGTAGTCCAACGGTGTCAAATCACATGATCTTGGTGGCCAATTGACATCGCCACCACGTGAGATAACACGGCCATTGAATTTGTCGCACAAAAGAGCCATTGTTTCGTTGGCTGTGTGGCAAGTGGCACCATCCTGTTGGAACCACATATCGTCCAGATCTATATGTTCCAATTCGGGCCATAAAAAGTTCGTTATCATCTCACGATAGCGAACACCATTCACATTAATTGCCTGACCGGCCTCATTTCGGAAAAAATACGGCCCGATGATGCCGCCAGCCCATAAATCGCGCCAAACAGTCACTCTTTGTGGGTGCATTGGTTTTTCGACAATTCTGCTTATTGACGAATCCACTGAGGTGAAAATGTGCCTCATCACTGAAGATGATTTTCTTCGAAAATTGATCATCCACTGTTGCCATTTCCTGATAATAAGCCTGAATAACTTTAACACGTTGCTCGATTGTGTATCTTTCCATATTCAAATTGAGTTAGTCTGAAATTGAGAAATGTCAAATGAAATGCAGAAAAAAACTTGACGTTTAGGTGTGGTTCACATTCAACATGGGCCCTTAAAATTTAACCACCCTTTATAAAAGCAATTAGTTATATTATGTTATGTAGAATTTGGGTTTAGTCGCACACAGATAATACTCTAAAACATTGTAACCATCTCGGAACTTCCAAATTTTTTTTCGAACAGTTTTTGAAAGTAAAGGTTTACTCGTAATAGGCACTTTTAAATGGGAGCTAAAATGTTTTACGAATATATTCCCCATGCAACTTTGCTCAATAAATATGTATTAATCTTTCATTTCGCTCAGACATGTGTACAAATGTATATTTTAAACACGTTTACCAAACGTTTTGAAAATAATTTTAAATAAATCACCTAATATTCACTATGTACAAATTATCTTTTCTCATTACCCAGTCGCTACACTGGTGGCCACCACGCTTGCCAAATGGTCTAATAGAAAAATATATAATCGAAGCTGAAAAGGTGTTCCCTTTCGATGCTAGTGAGTCATT
Organism: Anomoia purmunda; assembly: GCA_951828415.1. Classification (NCBI taxonomy): domain Eukaryota; kingdom Metazoa; phylum Arthropoda; class Insecta; order Diptera; family Tephritidae; genus Anomoia; species Anomoia purmunda. Next base: position 27,145,025 of record OX639993.1, read on the forward strand.
AACACTAAATCTCTACTATATATGAATATCTAACATTTTCAAATTTTCCATTTGGTAGATGTTTCTAATTCTACAATCGCTGGTAGTGTACACATTGAGGATCCCCTACGTACATGCGAATGCATTTTAATGGATCCAGAACAAACCGGACCTGTGCCTTCGGAGGATAACTACTACCATAGGGAAGAACTAATTTTTGAAGAAACTTTACCCAATTTGCTTTTTGTGACGTAAGTAAAATTTGAATTAAGTACATAGTATATAGAAAAAAAACTTATGTATTTTTGGGAAATCGAAGTTTTTGAAAGTAATGTTGGACAGTAGACACATTGTAGTTATCAACTTTATCAAACAATGAAAGAGAGGGGGAGAGTGAAATCTTCAATGTCAACTTTGTGTGGTGTGCTCTCAAAACTTCACTCTATCGTACGATGGCAGAGGGGGGAAGCGGGACTGCGTTAGACTGAGCGTCACCTTTGCGTAACGTATTCTCGCTATTCAGCACCAACTGCTGACGACTGACGTAGGGGAAAGGGCGAAAGAGAAAGACGACCATATCCAATACACCATAAGTGTCACAATTTCCGTGACGGTTTTCTGTTTTAACTCGCATCTCAAAAGAAGTTTCACTTCTAACAGAATTTTAACCAATACCTATTTATATTTGAAAATATATTGCATTTCTCTAGATAATTAGTTTAGAGCACTGGTTCCTATAAGTGCACTGGTGCTGAAATTTCAGTTGGACGAATTTTGTAAGACGGTTTTGCAAAATCTGGTTGACAGTACAAGCTCTGCCATCACTAGGAAGGAATTCACCTTGGGCATGTTTGTAGAGATTAAGACAGGCTTTCAACGAGATATTCGCGTTTGATTTTTGAACTGTCAATACAGCAACTGACAATGTATCACTTTTGGACAAGTTTCGACTATTTATTGGTTACTTACTAATTTTTTTTAATTGATGTTTTGTATAAACATACCGTTTATTCTACAGCAAAAACCGTATAAATTCATTATTCAAACTTTGTGCAAATTTCAATGAAATTCTTCAAATCAGAACTTCAAACATTTTAGTTCGAATTTTTATAACTAACCCCCTGTCTCGGCATGCGCAGGTCGATCTCATGCGAATCATCTCATAAGATATTCAGACCGCTAACCGCAGATCTCATGCAATAAATCGCAGAGTTAATCACATGAGGACTATTGCATGCAATTAACTGTCACTTTTCCGCTTTGAGAGTACGTGAAAAATTTCCCCTGCGATCACTGCTCGCATGATAACAAATTGGCAGTTCTCATGAGATGGCTGATTACAAAAGGGAGACGTGGGGTTACGATAATAAAATTCAATAGTCTATAAAACTGCATACCGCAAAAAATTCTGAAAATTCCTGTTAAAAAGTTTTAAATTTTAATGAAAATTTTTTGAAATTTATTCAAATTTATGGAAAGTTTAACGTTTGGGTTTATACGGCTTTTATTGCACAATTAACTTCATTTGTGTACAAAACTAACTAAACATTATTTTGAAATAAATAAAGAGTTAAAACTTGTAAATAAGTTCCTGTGGTATACTTGTGATAAATACAATAGGAGATTTTAAAAAAATTATAAGGGTACAGGGCGAATTGATATCAGGCGGTGTTAAGTGTACAAAAACAAAAATTTACACTAACAGATTATACGCACAATGACAGTTTGGTTTACAAAAAACACATCATTCTGACATTACATTCACCAAGCGAATTCAATCAGCTGATTGATCAACATTCTCTTATGTACATATGTATATGAATTCGCCATTGTTCGATATATGCTGCACATTAGCTGCAAAAAGCGCGGAAAATGCACGACAAAAATCGTGATTTTTCGAGAGAGAAAAACTATTCTCAGCTATATGGATATTTTCATATCTCTGTGCTGATCAACTTGATTCGTTCAATGTTTGCATAGAGGATCTCTGGTGTTCGATCAATGGTGATCGGTCCTCGTGTGGAGTTAACAGCGGCTGCCAGTTGGCTCGCCAGTCTTTATTACTCAAATATCTATGCCCAAGGAATACGCTAACTTAACCAAAACTAGTTTTGTTCTCTTCACTAGAAGGAGAATACTAGATGGTTGGCTTAGTCCCATTGACACTTAAATTAGTCACTAATTATCCATATTTTTCCGCAAGCAAGGTATTTAAGGGGCACACAGGAAGGAAACGCTGAAAGCACTTCTCAGACTGTTAGGTTTAGTGAAGCAGAATCTCAATCGGTAGCGCTTGAAATCGGCAGATGCTTGCCATTTGTTCGATGGGAACTTTCTCTACAATACTTGGCGCTTGATATTTTTTCGAAGTACCCATCACTTTGTGTCTTCATATGCGCGAATATCTTGAAAGTCACGTGAAGAGAGGAGAGGTGGTAGTTGTTAGAGGTAGCAACACAACCAAGGCGAATTTAAATTAGGTGATGTTGCCAAAAAAACTGAGTTTAATAGAAAAAAGTTTTCCAAATTGTTTTATCCAACTTGCCCCGACCGGAATTCGAACGAGGAGCACTCGCATGCTACATGCTTAGCTTCAGGCATATTTTGATAAATATAACAGATTTTGTCTGCTCTTGGTGTCAAGTAATATAGGGAACGAGATATCTAACCATCTGGACTTCTGCAGTCAATGATTTTACTGTAAGAAGACGTTTTTTTTAATTAGTTTTGAATAAACCGTAAATCAGTTTCGAATTTTTAGCATCATACGAAATTTAAACTGCTTCATTTTCGTAGTCCAAGTTAGAGGAATGAATATCTTAAACCTTAAGCATTTCCATTCGTCCTCGTATAAGGAAATCGAACAAACTATTTTCGTAAAAGTTCTCATAAAGTCTAACGATAATTCTAAAGACCAAAAGTCACACTAAAGATGGCACAGCCTTGGAAACTTGTTTGTCTCCAAACAAAACTTCATAGGCGATGACGGGAAAATCATTCCAATATATAACAATTTTCGCGCTTTCCTAAATTGCAATCACCTCTTCGTAGCCAGCTGATTTTCTTGCTGTAAAATAGCTACAAGTAAATAAAATTAAATTACATTTCGCTGAAAGTAAATAAAATTAAATTACATTTCGCTCCCTCAATGTCCGCAATGTTACAAGTTTTTGGGGTACGATAACGTAAATATAACAAGCTTGATTCTCTCACCGCTCTCAACTTACGTAAGGCGGAAACTTAAGTATCATTAATCGCCTGCACCGATTTGAAATTAACGGGTTGTTCAAAATATTAATCTAAGTTAAGTTAAGAAAATTAAGTCTAGACTAGCTAGGCTCTAAATTCTGAGGTGCAAAGTCAGCTGTGTCGAATTTGTTTCACTCTTTGGACCACCAATTGGTTGCTAGTACGATGCACTTTTTCCATTTTCGATCCAACTTTTAAATTCGTTGTGAAAATATTTTGTGTATATTTCTAAACAAGTCTAAAGCCTATGCTAGACAAAACGCTTGCTTCGCTTTGCATGACAGGTTCGCTTTGACAGCTTAGTTGAATACATACATTTTTAAGAAACGCTGAAGCCAAAGGGGCGCTGAAAGTTGTCAAGCTCTCGTATAAAGCGCGCGTTTAGCGTCAGCAAGAAAATTGCTTGAATTTTTACTTTCTCGTACTATGGGGTTATAGATCTCCAGCTATACGCTACACTTAAAATTTAACCAAAATAAGTTTGCATGTTTGGTTTTTTTTTTAGTTTTTTTTCACGTCTTCACTATACACAATTGACAAAGTTATGCAAAATTGTCACGCGAAGCAAAAGCGTTTTATCTGATATCCGCTTAATATAAATATTACTTATGTACATACATACATACCTACATATACATACAAACATCTCTTCATATTTTAGTAAGTTTATAGAAAACAGACATATTCGCGATGTTTGCAATGGAGGTCCCGACTGTATTGAAGACACACCCCCTACCACACCCAATACTATGGAGGCCGCCATACAACCTGCAGTGAGATCTGTACGCAGTGTACGGCAAGCGTCAGAGAATGCAGACGAAACACCTGGCAAACAGAATTCACTTGAAGAGAATACCCAAAAGGATGGCAGTGAATCAACAGAGGATCCGAATTTCGTTGCGGCAATACGGAGGTTCAATAAATACCAGGAAGAACAAGAACAAAAAGTGCTAAGAATGCAGGATACCGGCCCTGATAATTTTCCAATTATACACCCAAAATCGGTATGTCCGATGCCCTACCCTACTGCGGAGTATATACTACAAAACAATTGTACTGCGAAAGAGCATTTCGAAGGAATTGTAGTACCGGGTCATATAAATTCCTATGTGATAGGTGGACTCATGCCGGACCAAGCATATCGCATTACGATGCGTGCTTGTGCGGCCGATTTGGCGAATGGTTGCGGATCGAAGGTATCTATTTTTGTGGAAACGCTCACAAGGAGTGTAGTGCGAATGATGAATGATTTGGAGACGAATGCAACAGATTGATGGATACAATTAGTCCACTGAACACACACACATACACAGACACAGACATATATTCATATTTTTGAAATTACATTAATTAACAGCAGTTTATTTTTTACATATATATATTTATTTTAATTAAACGACACTTAGAAACCGCATCCATACACTTTTAATTTATGTATGTACATATGTCATCCACAACTTCCGGAAGTATGTCGATAAAGCAGTGCGCAGAAACAGTGTTATCAGCCGGTGCATGGGTGAGATGCAATGCCATAGATATAACTAGATACCATTGTAAATAACTGCAAGTGAAAAGGCTTCTATATTTGACTATTTTTATCAGTCCACATGATAACAAAAGCAGCCAGAATGTAAGTAAAGTGTCTACATCGGCAAATAAAAAATTAAATCAGCTGTTCTTGCAACACCATCTTTCGTTACTGGTTGTGATTATTGTTGGCAATGTAGTTCGTCGACTCTGCTACGTTCAAGCAGCGCTGCCATTTTATTTATTATACAAACTTCTATATATGTAATTAATATTACTATACCAAAGGCAAATATAAAATATTGTCAATTCTTATATTTGTGTTTTCCTTTTTCATCGATCCTGCAAAAAACTTAGATTAACAAAATTGCATCACTCCCACCGTTCTCCTAACATAAAGTCTTGCCCAATTTCACTATAAAAAAAACTAATTTTACTTCTGCTGATTGATATTATGATCGGATTAGATCCAATTGATTTCTAATGTGGGGAATTGGAGGAAAATTCTTGCCACAGGCTTTTTCCGTTGTGTACAAAATGTGCTTTGTTGATTAAATTTAAAAGTAATCAGTATCCATAACATCGGGTTTCTAATAGTAAAAAACTGAAGAAAATTTTGAAGGTTTTAGCTTAATAGTAGAAAGTCTTAGTTAAAATGACAATTCCAAAAATTTACCATGTAATAAAAAACGTAATATAGATGTAATTGGTATTTGGTTATAATTTACATTTTCTAGGTACCAACCACATTTGATAAACAAGAAAATCAACCCTGCTAAGTCAGATTATAAGCAGTATCTGATGAAATAGCTAATGGTTTCTATCAGATAATGGTACGTTCTCTTTCTTGCTCATGCGTCTTCAATTCCACAATTTTATTAAGGAATGTATCTGTGTTAGTACAAAAATTTGTATACAGTATTTTTTTGGTATTCACCTCCCGTAGCGAAACAACCCTGCAATAGTCTAACCTATAATTATCGGTTAAATAAGTGGGAAAACTGATTAAAATTAGTGGTCAGTTTCGCGGTTAGGTTTGTATGAGCATTTCTGAAAATGAATTCATAGCATTTTTTTTGCTTCATTCATTCATTGCTTTTTCTCTCATGGTTATATACTATAAGTATGGGTTATGTTAGCGGGAAAATTAACTTAAACTAGTGGTCAGTTTCGCGATTAGTTTTGTATGGGCATCGGGTATGAAACGACGATTTTTCTTCTTCGCGTTTTAGCGAATAAATTCATAGAATTCTTATTTTCTTTTAATGCACGCACTCTTTGTCCGTTGTGGTTCACATCTAATATTAAGCTAAATTTTTTTTCTAAACAGTATACATTGGCTTTTTCTCATTGTTTGCAGGAATGTTTGTTTATACAATCGATAACTTATTTTCGATATGGTCAGGCACTTATTGCAGGGTAAAGGCCCGTTCACATAGGACTGCTGCTTTGCTTTGCTTCAGAGTTTCGCTTTGACAGATAAGTTCAATACATGATGCTTTATGAGTCCTGCTAAATACAAGGCGAGAAAAGTAGAGCAAGGCAAAGCGAAGCAAAATTATGGGCAACTCTCAATTTTGTACGCTTTGGCAATCAGCTGTTATCGTTTCCAATTTATTTTTATTTTGGCGTGCGTATACACACTACAGACACTCGCGAATTTCAAACATTAGTAGCATAACTACTACCACTTCCATCATATCAGTATAATTCATTTTTTTATTCTATCTTTAAACAAAACACTCTGAACAAAGCGTTCTATGTAGCTGACCTGCTACGCCTCACGCTTTGTTGTTAAAGTTCGAACTGTCAAGCAAAGCGCGGAAAGTTCTATGTAAACGGCCCATAAGTCCTCGGATTTTTTGCTGGAAACCCATTGATATATCGACAATGTTGCCGATACTGCACATCTATTTCCCACGACAATTGTTAGTTTTTTCTGGCAGCACTACTTTCAAAAATAAACTAAATGTGGTAGCACTTGCATGGTATCTAGTTTGGCTGCACTGAAAGTAATATATTTTTCAGTAGGAGAAAAAGAGGCAAAGTATGTGGAAGTGTTTAATTAGTTTTTTATTATTGGATAGTGAGGCAAAAGTGCTATAAAAATTATATTTATTTTAAAACACATAAAATCGAATGTATAAACTTCGATGTTTTCGAAAGTAGTATACAATTTGTGTTAATTAACAAATTATGGACGTGTTTGTAACGTGTGCAATTTACGTCAGCAATGACGCTGGCAAGGCAAATAGTATATTAAAGCAGCTTATTGGCGCCAGGCCACCCCCTCCAACCAAGAATAGCAGATTTTTTGCATTTTCCGCATAGCAAAAAGACATTCATTTAATATATTTTGAATGTGTTTGTTGTATGTTTATTGTTTAAAAATAGACCACAGACGAACTGCCAATAACAATTCAAAAATAAAACTTCCCTAATAACAAAAAAAACAAACTTGTGAATAAAATATTAGTAATTTGAATTGGTTGGCTGCCATCTAAGCGATTTTATTAATATTAATCAAATAAATGAACAATAGTGTAGTGCAAAATGTGCGATAAAAGAAAAACTGAAAAGGCAATCGATAAGTTGTATGGACGCCTCCTTTAAGAAATCGTGAACTAATGCCAGAAAAAACTGTCAAACTTTTTTGGGCAAATATTTCAGCCAAAACAAATAATATATTATGAAATGGCTTAAATGTACTACATCTGCGTTGTATTAGATGTTAAACGTGGCTGCGTTTCGTTAATTGCTGAGCTACGCCACATGATATTTGAAGTGGTTGAGAAGGGTAAAAATTGGATTTGCGCTGGTGTGTGGTTGGCCAGTTTATTGAAAAGGTTGAGTTGTTTGGTGGTTGAAAACAGGGGCTGAGTCAGAAAATCCGTATAAAATTAGTACATATTTTATAATTTTAATATCAGAATTTGGAGTGATAATAAATTTATATTAATTGCCAATTTTCTTTGGGATATACATACATAAAAAGTAACCAGCATTTTATGGAAAAAGACGATTAAAATCGTCATATATGTATATGTACATATGTATGTCTAAGTTTTAAATATTTCAATATAGGTATGCATAAAATAATTGGCATGTGATAGGATTAGCTCCACTGTTCTCAGGAAGTAGGTATCAAAAATCTAAAAGATTAATTACTCACGAATACAGTCATGTTCAGAAAAATAGCACCATCGGATGTCATATGGAATTACGCTTATTAAGTGCACGAATTACTATAATGATAATTTGAAATGACTTATGATGGCAAATAATTTATTAATTTTCTTTTTGCTACCTAAATATAAAGATAAAAGATAAACGTGTGTTCGATAAAAAAATATTTTAATAATAATAAAAATATTTTAACCCTTTACGGCGCCGTGTTGCAAATCTGCACATACCCAATATTCTCCTGCTAAAATATGTATTTCCAAATTAACTATTGACGCATAGCGGCTTGTTGCACATCAGCAACAAACTTAACAGGTGATTTTCAGCAGCAGGTGTCAAAAATAAGCAGGTTTTTTCTTGCCATTCGCTTTGAAAGTTAAAGTTTTGTGACTCAAAAAGCAGGTAGCAAACATAAATTTTTGTTTTCTAAACAAAGCCAAATAGAGGAAAAGAAGAAGAACGGTCCTTGTCAGCACATTCCTCCCAAAGATGTTCGCAAGATCATCTAGGTCATTGGCCTGACTGGGCAGAAAAAATAATAAGATGCAAGCTACCAAATTGCAAAGGATACACACAAACAATTTGTGAAAAATGTGGGGTGGGCTTGTGTTATAACAAAAATAACAATTGCTTCAAACAATTTCACACTCAGTGAATTTCCTGTTTTAAAGCGCAATGTTGCATATCTGCAACTTATTTGTTTTGTTTAATAACAAATAAAAAAATAAAAAAATTAAAATTTTCGTATTATTTCTTTTCATTTTAAAGCCTTTAAAGTCGTTTGAAAAAGGGTAAAAAAAACAAAAAACTTGCGCCGTAAAGGGTTAAAACTTGTAACACTACTTGCTACTTAAATATCAAGATAAAAGATAAACGTATATTCGATAAAAAAATATTTTAATAATAGGTAATAAAAATATTTTAAAACTTGTACTACTACATACGTATGTACAGTACATACATATTATTATTAAAATATTTTTTATCGAATATACGTTTATCTTTTATCTTGATATTTAAATAGCAAGAAGAAAATTAATAAATCATTTGTCATCATAAGTCATTTCAAATCATCATTATAGTAATTCGTGCACTTACTAACCGTAATTCCATATCACATCCGATGCTGCTATTTTTGTGAACATGACTGTATTCGTGAGTAATAATCTTTTAGATTTGTGATGCCTACTTCCAGAGAACAGTGGAGCTAATCCTATCACATGCCAATTAGTTTATGCATATATTTAAATATTTAAAACATAATGTACATATGTATTACATGCTCGTTTTGTTACTTTATCCACAGAATTTTGGTAGGGGCTTAAACCCTAAAAATAAATAAATAAATACCAACCAGTATCACAGTGTGTTATTATTAAGTTTTATAAATTAAACTATTTAATATTTATAAACTGTTTTGGCTTTATCGTTACAGAGCCGCTTAAATATTGTTACATATATCTTCTGCAAACTTAAAAGAAACCCATAAATATTTATGTATATGTGATTGAATGCTTATTCCTGATGACAAAACTACTTTTCCACTATAGTGAATGAACTTTTTATGAATTTATGATTAACTGTCGTTATTTGAAAGAATTCGGTTAGTCGATTTTCAGACTACTCGATGATGAGCGGTTAGGCGACAACGAATACTTGCTATTAGACTATCTACACGCAAAAAAAATGGTTAATCGACTAGTCGAAAAAAATCACAGTCGCTTTTTCTTTTACCAGAACTCTATTTATTTATTTATTTATTTATTTGTTACAGTCTTGCGACTTAAAATGTACATCTTGTATAAATATATAAACATATGTATAATATATTATCTTACATTATCTTACAAGTATATGTATTTAATTATTACAAATTTGTACACATTAAAAGAACTAACTGTATACAATTCATTAAAAGTACAATTTTAAAATATTATTTATAATGCATAAGTTTATTTGCATAAATTTAAATGCTCATTTGGCGCCGACTTTTAGGGCCTGCTGAGACTGACGAGGTCGCAATACGGACAAAGTGGCCATCAGTACACATCGCATTACTCTTGGATCAGCTCCTTTCAGTGGACAGTGCTAGTCTCAATTTAGATAACGTGGTACTCGGCTTTGTTCATAACAGTGGACAGTGATAGTCTCACTTCAATATCTTTTTTAATTTCAAAGCGTTATGGTGGACAGTGCTAGTCTCAATTTAGATAACATGGTACTCGGCTTTGTTCATAACAGTGGACAGTGATAGTCTCACTTCAATATTTTTTTTTTAATGTAAGTATTTCTAAATTATATAGTTATATACTAATGTATTTATTTAATTTAATATTATTATTATTTATTTTATTTTTATTTTTTATTAGGACGGATGGAAAGGCCTAGTTTCCATTCCATACATATTTATCGAATAGGCAATGATTTACAGTGATCAAATAGCAGTCTCTTGAACATGACAATGTTATCACAGTTTTTTATTTGTGATGGTAACTCATTGAAGCATTTTAGACGTTTATAGAATATATTTTTCTTATCTACTTCTGTTCTATAGAACGGGAGTCTAAACCTATTATTCTCTCGAAGTATGTATGTATGAGTCTCGTTAATGTATCGGAGATTATCACTCAGATAATCTGGGAGTCTACCCTTTTTAATGTTAAACACGAATTTCATAGCATGATAAAACACTTGCTGTTTTATACTCAGCCAATTCATATCCGCGATCATATCCCGGGTGGGTGTATCGTAACGCTTGTTTAAGATAAAACGCATAGCTCTGTTTTGCATTTTTTGCAATTTATCAATATGTGTGTCGCTCGCAACGAAGAAGATCGTAGGACAATATATAAAATGTGGTTCCACTATTGATCTATAGACTAAGGTTTTATATCTCCTTCCCAGATATTTACATGACCTTTTCATGAAACCATGACCCCTGCTCTTCAGTATTTCTCGGCTATTACCCATACATCACCTATCTTATCTATATCTAAATATTCGATCTAGGTAATTTATTTCTATATCTTGCACGGGTATACAGGAATATAAGGAAAGTATTTTTGGGTTTTCAGTAGCGGAATACTTATCCTTAAATCGAAAACACACGCAATATCATATGAAGAATATGGGAAGTCACATTAATCAGGAAATGTTATACTAATTTGTGATAAACGTAAATACCAAGCATCATAGCAGGCGTAGGCTATCTTAATTGCCTAAGTCATTAGTATATATTTTCATAGCTATTCGAAATTCAATATCGCAATTCTTTAGCGCATCATATATGCATGTATGTCTATGTTGTAAAAAAATTATGTAGTTTCGATTCCTTTAAAAACGTTTTGGAAAAAATAAAAAAAAAGTTTTTTTATTAATATAGTACATACAGCGTCGGTAATTTAAAAAGCATCGCAAGGTAGTGACAAGTTTTGCTAATGTATTTGTTATTAATTAGTTTTCATTAAAAATGTAGTTTTTTCTATAAGAAAAACGTACATACATATATGTAAATTAAAGTTTCAAATTTCGCAGAATATTTAGAAAAATTCCACAACTTTTCACCTCATTTTCAAACTTTTAACGCACAATTTTTTAAAGTTTTCCTTATACATAGTTTTGTATGCCATTTAATTTTAGTATAATAGAGTACATGTCTCAAGTGACTCAAAGCTCCCGTTGATTTTTGATAATTTTTTTTGTTGCGCGTTTTTTTCCATGTAAAGAATGCTTCATTTTTTTGTTTTTTTATTTGAAAGAAACTGCAAACTAGAGAAATTTCTAAAAATTTTGTTGTTGAAAATAATAAAAGGTAAAAATTTTTAGAATTTGAAAAATTAGTAAAAAATTAAAAAAAGGCAAATACATTGTGGTAACTTGTCAATACGCTGCGCTTCTATTTTAACACTCGCAGCTGTTGTATACGTATACAACTTAATAGACATTTCAGCTATATCGTTTCGTTTAAATTTCAGTTCACTTTTGGCTTTTATAAAGTAAACATAATTTGTATTTGTGTGAAGTAACAGACAAGAACTAAAGCAAACTGAAATAACGTGTTATCGACCTGCTGCTTCTTTGCAATCCGTTTTATACCAAAAGCTAACTAAGCTTCTATTGTATAATTTAAGAAGTGTCGATTTTCAAAACAAAAACGCTGATCTAACCGCCGAATAAGAGTAGCTGCCACCTTGCCTGCAATAATTTGTTATCCTAATTGTGACATTATGATGAGTCTTCTAAGAGTTTAACATACTGGTGCCAAAATAAATCCTTAACAAATTCTATAAAATAAATACAAATAAACGAAAAAACTGTCAGAAAAGTGGTGAATTGACCGACCACAAAATATTTGTTGTTGTTGTTGTAACAGCATAAAACATTCCCCATAAAATTTTGGGGAATGCTGCTGAAGTGACAGTCCATGGCCGGATATAGATCCGGGTCGTTCCGGTACCGTAGAACCGACTGTCGTGGGAACGACTTTTTTTTCTGCCAAAATATTTTTTCAATTATTTCGTTGAAAGACTATATCTAATTACGTCCAGAAGAGCCTATGCAAGGACCATAGATGAGAAATAAATTGCATGGCGTCTCGCTTCCTGTGGCAAGAATTCTCGTCCGATTATACCACACCAGAAGTCAATTGGATCTAATCAGATTCTAATAACATTCCGCAAGTGTCAAATTAGTTCTGGTTATGTGAAATTGGACAAGATCTTCTGTTAGAAGAAGAATAACACATTAATTGAGGCAATAGGAATAGCAAATCCAGGCCTTCTTTCATACCATCTAAATGCGAAGGTGTTTCTGGCATTATATAACAAATTGAAACCAAACAACTATATCGTTCTGTCCGGCATTTTCACGTAATTTGCAGTTGATTAATTTCTAAATCTCGAATTTTTCCAAATTCGTCCCTGTTTTGCGGGTTTATGATGAAAATTACCTCCAACAGATAATCAGTGGTTTTTTTCGAAATAAAAGGGAAAAAGGAGTTTTAAACATTTTTTTTCTTCGAAAAAGCATTTTATTAAGCAAAAAAGTGAATCAAAGTAACATTTATGATTTTTTCTCCAACCATGGTCGTTGTCGTCGAACTCATCTAGGGGAGGCACAGAAAACATGCAGTTTCGTCGGGGTCGGACCAGAGGGAGAGGGGGGTTAGATGAGAGGGCTAGTGAGTAGGTGTTTGGGGTATCGTGCGGAGAATCTCCACATGCTGTTGGTATGTCGGGGTTGATTCTGGATAGGTCATAGTTAAGTCTACTACAATATCCAGATCTTAATTGGGCCAGGGTAGCGCGGGACTCGCGAGGCGGTAGGGACTCTTCACCTGCAATTGGTGGTGCAATTGGGCTCCTAATATGGCATAGACAAGGCGAGAGTCGATGGTGGCAGTGACTGTCTCTTTGTGGACGTTGCTTATGACCTGCCGGTACGCCTGCGGATCCAGCTGTTGGGTTACGTGTGGCTGGATCTTGTTCTTCAGTTCGAGGGGGTGCCTTCTGATGTGGCCAAATGGTGACACCCAGCAAGGAACTGCTTGCTGAGCACGAGGTTGTGGCCCTTATCGCGGAGCGTTACCTACTGGTTCCCGGCGACCACATTGGCCCAGCATAGTACCGGCGGCCAATCCCTTGAATGTTGCCATAGTTTCTTTGCCTTTGCCCCAAGTGCTGCCGGCGAGCGACTTGAGGACATTGTTGCGGCTCTGTACTTTGTTGGCAATTGCGGTAGTGTGCGCAGAGAAGGAGAGCAGGCTGTCAAATGTAACCCCAAAATCCTTGGGTGATTAACCGTCGGAATGAGCGTGCCATCGACATGGATGTTAAAATCCAGCCTGACCTCCTTCACCCAGGTGGTAAAGAGGGTTGCCGAGGACTTTGTAGGGGGCAATGCCAAATTTCTGTCAGTAAAGAAACGGGCAAGGTCGGTGGAGTATCCGTTCACTTCGAATAAAGGTCATCAATTTCATTGCCGGTGGCCATTATCGAGCAATCATCGGCAAAAAAGACTATTGTGACTCCCTCTGGCGGTTGAGGGAGCATGGAGATGTAGTGATTGAACAAGAGTGGAGACAGGACGCCACCCTGCGGTACCCTTTGTTTAATTCTCCTCAGTTTTGATGTTGAGCATCTAAATAATACCGATGATTGACGACCCCACACAGGTAATACGTGGTCCACCGTTTCAGTTCCTGCGGGAGATTTGATGCGTCTACGTCGGCTAGTAGCGTGGAATGGCTTACCGTGCCAAAAGCCTTTAACAGGTCTAACGCTTCTAGGACGGTCCTCTCGCAGCCGGAGTTCTGGTTAAGACCGCGATTCACCTGTGTACATGCTGATGACTTTTTTTTAAATTTCTTTGGAATATGTACACAGTTTGAGGAGTCAGTTTATACGGTTTTTATTTTACGGAACGAACTACATTTTTATAAAAACAAAAAAATGTTTAAACTTGTCAAAAAGTCGGCTGTCGTACAGTTTTGTCAAACAATATACTATATCTTTGTAGCAAAAGAATGTAATTTTATATTTTTTGTAGTTGGTTGGTAAGAAAAAGTTCAGTGACAAGTTTTGCAACTCCGATCTGGGTGGGCCAAAAACTTTCGGATATTATTACGAGTGCACAAAAATAAATCATTTTTAACTGCATCCCTTGCACTTAATTGTTTTTGTTTTCATCGTATATCTAAGGTAATGCAAAGTAAATATCTATTGCACTTATAAAGAGACAATAAAACAATTACGTGAACCAAGCCAAGCAGAACTAGATTGCAAAAACAAAACAAACAAACAAAAAGTGGATATATAAAAATGTTGAAATCCCCGCCAGCGTCGAGCGTGCCCTTTAGGAAAAAGTATGAAAAAAATCATATTAGAATAACAAGCTTATTTTTGTTGTTTTAATTTAATTGCAGTTCAATGCTTTAGAAACTTGTTTCAGACAATTTACTTTACTTTTACAAAAGTAGAATGTGTTTTTTAATTCTCAACTGCAGCTAAATATAGTCTACTTGTTTTGCTAATTTACAAGCACACGCTTGTGCGGCTAATGAAGTTTGTTTTATAATTCAATTCTATTTTATTTTCAAGCTTAAAATGTTTCGCTATAGTAGATACACTTACACATCTAGTTTGAGCGTTTTAAGGCAATGTCCTTGACTTCAATCGTTTACTCGTAATTGCGTGCAATTACGATTTCGATATACATATGTATGTAATTGACTTGGTCAAGTTACAGATAAGGGAAAGTTAATCAATCATTTTGAGCAATAAAACTGTAGTAATTTTCATTTAGTTTATTGTTCTATGAAATATGTATGTACGTATAACGTATGCGTCACGCGCTACAAATCCGTTCGTTAAGTCTTGCACGCTTTTCATAATGTTTTTTTAAGAAAACAGTTACGCATTTTACAAATATATATATATATATAGGTATGTATATACATTGGCAAATACTTTGGCAACCAGATAAGATTTTACTTGCAAATCCACTAATACATTTATGCTCAGAAAATAAACTTAATAGAGAATATACTTAACAAAAATGGTCGTCTCTGAATGAATGGGTGTGTAAAATGAGATCTCAATATTTATCTAGTGCCGACGTGACTATCTCCTGTGTGCCTATCCGCGTATAGAATTAAATATTATACATTCGTAGCCACGTAAACGCAAGGTATAAATAATCAGAGGAAAAAAGCTGATACTATCACAACTCAAGCAGGAGCGATAACGCCTCCTATCTCATGTTTTGTCATGTATTTTAAATAAATCAAATATCACTTTCCACATTGTTTTTTTTTTTATCACATAACTGAAACAACAAATTTAAATTTTAACTCTTTCATTTCATTACAGTTGCTCGTCGTAATTGGTCTCATAACTCGCAGAAGCGTTTCAGGATTATTCAAAAAAATATAGCAAATTTATTTTACAACTGTGATATAATAAATGCGTGTAAAGTAGAAGAATATCCAGCAGTAAATACGCAAATATTCGTATAACCTTCGTAAAATTAAAAACCACACAAACACGCAAAAATATGTCGCAAAATCAGTCATATTTTTGGCAAACCACCAAACATAATGTCTATCTCAAACGTTCGGCCAAACTACAGATGCTTTTGGCATTAATGGCAGTGCTAACATTCTCCACCATATGCCAGGCGGAGGTGGCACGCAGAGAAATTGATGAAAGTGTTGCGACATTAGGTGTACCAAGCGTAAGTACATGCATACATAAATGAAAAGTTGCAGTTTTTCCCAGCGGAATTATAAAATATATTCAGCCTTGTTCTGAGTTCCGGCCCCAAAAAAAATATTTGCCTTAATTTTTTCATCCGCCTGAAGTGAATACGCTTATTATGAATTCCACCCGAAATAAATTCCTCTTCGAAACAGCTAGTGAAATTAGAACATAAAAATTACAACTCTGTGTTTTGTTTACAAAGTGTGGAATTAAGAAAAGCCAAAAACATTTATATAAGTCTGTGTTGTTTTAATCAAATTCAATAAAAACCCACATTTAGGTAAAATGAACTCTATTGCAATGTGACTTTATGTAGTGTGAGACAAGAGACAATGCAAATCAACGGGTAACTCGGAGACACGTGAGAGACAGTTGCATTCCCTTGGAGCTACCTGAAGCTTTATCCAATTGATTTGTGCATTTTTGTTAACAATTGACTACTTGCAGTTTTAAACGATATTAAAGCCTAAACAAAGAAGTGTTTACATATTTATTGGACGTGCTAACCAATGCATTATTAAACTCACGATAGAAATTTGGTATACCGCTAATTGTTAAACTTAGCGCTTCTTTGCATTTTCTTTTTGCGAAGGGTGGCTAAAGACTTTGAAGTTGGTTTCGCGCAATTTATCTCCACTGTCAGCTGTTTCCGCAACTCTGTCACATTCTCTCTCTCAAAACCCCTGGCGATGTCCGGGGTTTCCTGCATTTTGCTTAAAATAATATCGCGCTGGTTCTCATTTATCGTTGTGCACTTAGAATAAAAGTAACATCCGTTGATTTTTATTTTAAGGTTATAAATAAAAATGTTACTAACATTTTGAATCTGTTTGTTCGCCTCTCGAATTTAAGTGAAAAACTGCAGTTGAAATTGCTACCTTTTCGGTCGAAATTAGTGTTGCTGATAAGCGAAAAGTATGTTCGAAAGCGTATAATTTCCGTGTAAAATTTATAATGGGGAATGTGACAAGTGAAACATTTCGGGCGAAAGTGAAACTTAGGATAAGGCTGAGTATGTTTTCGTTTCAACGATTTGAAAATACCTCGTGTGTTTTATAAATGAAAATAGCTTTTTGTTTACATATTAAAAAAAATAAACTCAGACTATAAATCAATTTAAGCTTTAATTGTATGTTTAAAAATTAGAAAAAAATTTAACGGATTCATGAGATTTTTGAAACTTTTTTGAAATCGGAGCAGCTTACGTAAATTATATTATTTTCCCGAAATATTTTGGTGGAAGTCCTGAAACATACTACATTTCACAATTCCGTTGGCAAAACAGCACCCATTGTTTTTTTTTCTTTTTTTTTTGATGGGGAGTGATGTACCCTAATGTATACATATACACACATACATATATACATAAATAGTATAACTACAAATATTTTTATATATCATAATAAACAACTATGTAAATACTTTCGGACTCCCCCGCAGGCCTTCCCCGATGACAAACTATATATGAAAGATGCCGTAAATGGAAATGCAGATAATGAATTAAAGGAAAGTGATGCCACGAAGGAAACAAAAACTAATCCCGGTTTTATCGATGCATTTTCTGCATCGATATCAGTAATATTATTTACTGAATTAGGTGATAAGACTTTCTTCATTGCTGCCATTATGGCGATGCGCCATCCGCGCCTAATCGTCTTTACTGGCGCCATATCAGCGTTAGCGCTGATGACCGTACTCTCGGTGGTGTTCGGCATGGCTGCAACCATTATTCCTAAGATTTATACATACTACATTTCAACGGCATTATTTGCCATATTCGGGTTGAAAATGATCTATGAAGGTTATTTCATGAAGGATAGCGATGCGCAGGAGGAGATGGAGGAGGTGCAATCGACTTTGCGTAAACGTGAAGATGAGGTAAGTGAATGCAACAAAAAAAAAAACGAAAAAAAAAAACAAAAGAGAAATGATATGAAGCAGGAAGGCCAATATACATATACATATGTACTTATTTAGAGAGGAATGAAGTAAAGCGCATTTACTACCACTCAGTATACTCTTTGTTGTTATATGTGTAGTAATTATTTTGAAAACTAAATTTGATTTTTTTTTTAGCTGGCTTTTAGCTTTTACTATATATTTTTCCTACTAGCCCCTTTTATTTAATTTTATTGCTTCAACTATTTAATTTCTTGTCTAGTATTCCTTTCCATAATTTTATATGATTTTATTTATTTAATTTAATTATGTACTATGTAGTGGTAATTTAAAATACAAAAAAATGAGAAAAAAAGAACATTTAAAATACCAAATCTATGTGAGTTTACCAAACCACGATCACTTCATCATCCAGCGCATGAAACGCACATCATACCACCCCTCCGCATACATACATAAACAATGCAAAACAACATGTACACACACACACACATACACACATACATGCATACATACATACATACATATGTTGTTACATTTGGGTATTCGTAGAAAAGTGCCAAATTGCGCGCAATAATTAACAATTATTCTTTAATCTAAACACCAAATAGACATTTGTACTCTCTGCACATACATATGTAGGTACATACATACATACTATGTGTGTATGTACATATATGCACTCTTATCATGGGCAATAAAAATCAAAATGAATCAAAATGATTCAAAATTTCCTCACTCATTTTGTAGAGACGCCGCATTAGTTGGTGGTATTCATTATCACTGAAATATCGTTAATTATAAAGTTTGCATTATCCACAAGAAGCTGTAAATAATGAAGAAGCTTAGCTTATAAATCCCTTCACACTCAACATTCACTTAAATTTTTTAGAATAATATCAAGAGTACTGTGATAAATAAATTCAACTAAGTCACGTCGAAGCCGAAGTTTTTATATCTGACATAGCTATACATATTTACTTTCGTACAAAATTATATATGTATTGTGTGTGACAGTATCTCTTGTTTGATTTTCGCGATTAAAAGTTAAAAAAAAAAACAAAAAAACACAAAAATTCCATATGTATTAAACGTAAAAAGATAAGCCTTATATAAAGTCAAAAAAACATGTGCTCAAAATTGTCTGCAGAGCATGCCAGAATCTACATATGTGTTTTCCTATTATTATCATTTATTTTTAACATTCTTTAAAAGCGAAAAATGAATCTTGTCATTTCTCATTTTTTTTATATAACATTTTCGCGTTTAGTTTAAATTTGGAAATAAAAGATGAATGAAAATTAAAGTAGACGACAAATAGTAGTTATTGATAAGTTATATTTTACGCACTTGATTGCTTAGTTCACCATATATGTA
Organism: Anomoia purmunda; assembly: GCA_951828415.1. Classification (NCBI taxonomy): domain Eukaryota; kingdom Metazoa; phylum Arthropoda; class Insecta; order Diptera; family Tephritidae; genus Anomoia; species Anomoia purmunda. The sequence goes on from OX639993.1 coordinate 27,164,497, forward strand.
CATACATATGTATGTACTTACATACTACATCGAAAAAATAGTGAAGCACGTTCGAATTGATAAGTTTTGACATACATATCAAATTTTAGAAAAATTCAACAAAAAAAAAATCGGTCATCAAAATTTTTAAGTTTATATATAAGAGTTTTTAAATAAATTTTTGTTTGAAGTTGTGTAGCCGACTCAGTTTTAGTATAAGAAAGTGCAAGTTTCAAGTGACTCAAATTCCCATTGAGTTTCGATATTTTTTTTTCTGATGGTGTTGCGCATTTTCATTCATAGAACGAGCAGTCAAATATTAGTATAAAATTAAATAAAAGCTAAATAATATGCCAACACTTTTCAAAACAAACTTGTAGTTTTTGTTTTTTTTTTTTTTCAAAGTACAGGGACAAACAATTGACCAGGCTGTGATTTTTTTTTTAATAATATTCGCTATTTGTTTCGTTATTTTTTTTATAAATATATAGTTAGTTATATGACAAAAATCATAGAAAAAAGTTTTAAAGTTTTTAAAAAACTTAAATAAAAACTTAAAAAAATTTCTTTAAAGTTTAAAACTTAATTTAAATTTTCAGAAAACTTTTGGGTATGCAGTGTTTTTACTCATTCAATTTCAGCATAATATTGCGCAAATCTAAAAATTCTGGTTGATTTTTTGACAATTTTTTTTTTTAATTTTAGCCTTACGCGCATTTTTTTTGTTAACGGATATATTTATATAAATTTCTGTTAATTTTTAATTTTTTTTTTTGTACGACTGCGTTGCACATTTTCTCCCTTATAAACTGTATACGTTATATGAAAAAAAAGTTTCCAATATCAAAATTAAAAAAAAAAACAGTTGAAATTCGAGAACAAATTTTAGCCTCATGCTAAAATTAAATGAGCTGAAAACTGCATACCTGAAGTTTTTTGATTTGCTATTTGTTATATAACGAACTATATTTTTATAAAAAAAAATACAACGAAACAAATTTAACATAAAAATAGCGCGAGCTACATGCCAAATAGTATTAAAAACATTTTCTCATATGTACATACATATATAAATATTAAAATTAATACAAGCAATCTACTCAAAACCGTCCTTGCAGCGTTTTCCTTGCTGCGTTTTCATGGTGATTTAAAATTTTATTTCTTAAAAAATTTATGGTTTTTTTTGTAGTCATTTTCTGCTCTGCTGATAGAATTAAAACACGTAATAATTTCCATAAGTGATGTTTAATTGCACGAAGTTTTCAAAGGAGTGAATTTCATTCAGAATGTTGTAACAATTTCTTAAATAATTGTACCTAGTAAATTTGACCAATTTTGTATTTCAGAGTCACTTTGTATTGCTTTCATTCTACTTACTTACTTAATTGGTGCGATTTGGCCAAACTTCTCCTAAAGTTTGTGGTGTGCGCAGGGCCGTCGAGAGGATTTCCGGGCTCGGTGGGAGAGTTATCTACGGGCCCTCCCCCTACTCCGAACGCAAATGATTTTTGTGAAAAGTTTTTTCATGGTAGAATTACACTCGGTGGTTTGCCATTGCCTGCCGAGGGGCTGGGTATGAGAAAACTCAGCCTTAAACCAGGCTACAAATTCCGAATATGTATACATATGTGTCGTGACGTTGCCATGTACCTAGTATTTCGATAAAAATGACAGTTATCATGACTTAAGCTTTCACCTAACAGTTGCAATTAAGTTAATCGAAATATCCGAGTATGGAAATAATGTTGTAGATAAATGAAAGGAATGGCATTAAGAAATCGAATCGAATAGACTCAGAATTCCAATCCAATTTAGTGCCAGCTTTTGGACATATGGGTATGTACTAGCTTAAAACCTTGAACTGTTTGAAGTAATCCCTTCTTCTATTATAAAGTTAACAACTGAAATCTTTAGCGAGCTACTACGATCGATCTGTGTGCACCGTTGTGTGTCTAAATAGCTGATTTTCATAAAATTGTTTATACTTTTTCTACAACAGCGTTTTATATTTTGGCGCAAATAAAACTAATAGAGTTTAGTTTTCATTGACATTACAATATCAAATACAAATTAATACGATAGGTTGCTTCGGAGTTGTGACATATAGGGCATTCGCATTTATGGTCCGAATTGATTAATATGCTGAGGGTAAAAACGTTGAATTAGATATATGTACAATACATAGAATCACTCTCATAAAAATAAACAACGCTACATACAATTTACTAGCTAGGTGGCGCTAGCGTCGTAATATTAAAAAAAAAACCGCATTAACTATACCAGTTCAATATCAGCTGCTGCTAACTGAGGCATCTCTATATCTTCTGGCGGCTCCTTTCAATCTACTTCAATTATGTCAAAACTAGGACACCGCTATACACCTCTCTCTGTTCGTTTACAGCGCGCCTTTTAGACACACGACATAGAGTCGGCTTTAACCCTTCACCAAACATATGGCCTGTAAACAAATAATTTGCGATACTTAATATGGCCAGGGCTACGATTAACTTTGATTGATTTGCTTCCTTCTGCTTAACAATTAAGTAGTAAGGGGAATGATGTAGTAAGGTTGCCTTTGAAAAATGTTGAAATGGCATTACGAAAAAGTTTATTTCTGGCTTCCCTGCCTGGTTTTGCTTTTAGTCGAAAAAATACACCTTCACTTTGATATATAAATATTTCAAACAATAATAAAAAAATAATAATCGTAATCTGAGCCGTATTTTGTTAGGCAACCTATGCACAATAAATTGATTTATATGCTTTGTTTGATAGCAAATACGTTCCATTCGACACACGTATATTTTAATGTCTACCTATTCTGTCTTTGTTCTATAGTTTTTCAAAATTATTATATTCGGTGCTATCACTAAATCCATCGTAGTCCGAATTTTTTTGTTTTTAAATATTATAAATCTTTTTTTTTTTTTTATAGAGTATTAAAAAATTGGACAGCTGCAAGTATATTTATAATTCAACTAAGAGACCTCAAGGGACATGAAAAAAATATTGAAAAAATCCTTTAACGATTTTCTAATGAAAACTAAGCTTTCAGTTGCATTTTCGCCAAATTATTAAAATGAAAAAATTATTAAATCGATAAGCAAGCATTCATACAGCGTTCTTCTTATAATGTTACACTCTACCGTACTTTAATCAATCTCTGTGACTAATCGCACGTTCATATGGCTTCAATTTGCGCGCCACTCTGCAAAAGTACCACACTACATATCTGCCTTATAAATGTACTTACAAATATTTATAATTTTTTTTAATATTCAATTAAATTTTATTTTAATTAATGAATCTCGTTTTGCAGCCGTTAGTAAATAGCGAAAATAAAAAAATAAACCTAATTTCTAGCGCAAAATTTTCTCCAACTAACGTTACTCATAAGCCAAAAAAAAAACAAAGAAGCTTTATCACATAAAATTTATTACTAAGCTAAAAATCAGATATGTTAAGGATTATTTTAATATGTATTTTTTGATATTTTTCTCTCTATTTTCAATACGGATGCATTTTATTGCACAAATTCTATAACGCAATTAAATGAAACAAAAAAACAACAAAAAAATAATAATTAAAATGAAATAAAATATATCCAAATATACGTAACAATTAAACTTTTAAACCTAAATCGACCGTAAATCGTATACACAACAATGCAATCGAATCACATTTCTTACCCCATCTACCTACTACGCATGCGCGCAGTTGATGCGTTCGAAACGCGGTAAATACGACGATGCCGAAACTAAACGTAAGAACAGCAACTCGGATAAGGAAGATGAGGGTTTGGAGCGTGGCGCTGGCGTCACCACCACCATCACTAGCGACAACACCCCCATCACCACCACCATCGCTGTCGTCACTCAAAATAAAAATCCCGAAATGTCGCATCGACAACGCAAACACAATAATAATAATAATAATTTAAAAAATACAAATAAAAATAGCTGTGATGTTAGCAAGGATGGCGCTGAATCGGACCATAGCAGTTGCCATGAACACGATAACTTCCTAAATGGTGTAAACGGTGGTGTTGGTATTGGTGTTGGTGTTGGCGTTGGCGTTGGTGAAAACTTAAAACGATCCAACTTCCACAGCAGTCCCGCACTATCGGCATCCGTGCTTTCGAATCAAACCGAACAAACCAATTGTGATGAATTTACTAATAGTCCAAATAAGCATAATTTTAAGGCTAACAATGATAGTGGCGACGATAACGATGCTATCGATGATGATGATGATGATGTTGCAACTGTTGATAGTGGTCATGGTAGTACACCGATACATGGCAAACGTGGAAAGCAACAATCAAGAGCAGGTAGTGTTGATACTTCAACGGCCATGGTGCATTCAGCATCTGCTTCAGCCGTCGTTTTGTTGCACAACAACAACAATAAGCATGGAATCATTGCAGGCACAACCGGCGGCAGTAATAGTGTAACTAGTTTGAATAGTCTCAACTCGAATTCAAATAGTGTCAGCGGTGGTGTCGTCGGTGGACAACCGAATGGAGAATTAAAACAACTCGGTGGCAGCAAGAAGCGGGTTAGAAACCATTACAATGACATTACTAAAAATCAAAACAAACAAGTACAAACAAAAATAATCATCATCATCTCTCTCTCCATACACAAAACAATCAATACAAAAAATCAATTGCATTTATTTGTAAATTTAATCACCAAACATTGTCTTGTCACCCAGCTGCTCATTGTTGTGGTCATTTCTTGTTTCCCTTCTTTATGTCATTCATCAATCAGCGCGCGCCTAATGTGCATTTCTAAAAACAAAACAAAAATTTTTGCATGATATTTCATATGTATATGTTTTAAAATTTCGGTTTGTAACCTCGTCCCCCAAAGCACTCATTGGAGTACATTACTAATTTTTTTTTGTCTACTAATAATTTATTTTTAAGTATATTAATATTTTTTTGTTTTTCAATGTATTTTAACCCAAGTGAGTGTTGAATGTTAAAACTTAATACGATGTGGTGCAAAAGCGTAGCGATCATTGAATTAATGTAGATAAAGGGGGACTTTTGGATATTTTGAATGTTTCGAGTGGTTTCAAACATTTCTACGATCTATAGAATGTAATTTTTTTTTTTTGGTGACATCTGCATGCAAAGTTTTTTATTTATCAGTTTTATTAAAAATACTAAACCCTTCGAGATTTATGTAAGGCTAAAAAAATAAAGATTTAAAATGCTTCAGGTAGGAAAAATAAATTTTTTTAGCTACTGAAAGTCAGCGAACGTAATGATGGAAATATGAGCCACTTTTTGGTGGGGTTTTTTTTGCTTAAGAAATAAATGTAATTTTTTTTATCTTTATTATTTGTTTAAAAAAAATTACGTTTTCGTCTTTTTCTTTTTGCTAAAAAAAAACAAGTTATTTTCCATATAACGAATGCTTAATTTTTTGTGTATGGAAGAAAAGGCGTAACACCGTCCGCAAAAGAAAAAAACTACCAAAAATCAAAGCGAATGTTTGTCACTTCTGAGAGTAAACACTTTTTTAGTTAAATTAAATTCAAAATTATTTATTTTTTAAGGAAAAGTAAAACTCAAAAAATAACTATTATTTTTCAAGTAAAAAATAAAACTAAAAAATAACTTGACTATCGTTAGCAAAAAAATTTAACTTAAAGAATAGCTAATATTTTATAAGTAAAAAATAAAACTCTTAAAATAATTCCTATTTGCTGAGCAATAATGAAGATTGAGAAAATCATTTTTGTAATTGAGTTTTTTAATATAACCTTAAAAAAATAAAAATAAATGTAGCCAAAGATCAAAGGTCCCATGTTAAAAGCAAATATTACAACATATTGGAATTCGCCCGCGCATTCCTGGTTTTTAAAGACTAAATAATCACAGCTCAAAAATCAGAACTTGACATGTCACAAAGTTAAGACAAAAAATAAAGCAGACAATCATGAAAATAAATATTTTTGGGTTATTTACAAATATGTTTTTTGAACTGATTTATGCAAACGTTATTTGCATTTCCATGGTACATGAAATATACTTGTCGCTATAGCGTCTACTGGCTCTGGAAATCTCGACTCGTGTGCAACAAAATCTCCAATAATTTGATGACCAGTTTTGGGGTTATTTCACTCAATAGAGTTTCTGATGCATCTTTACAGTCAAAAGTTGCTTCACCGATTAGTTAAACCAACGTACTGAAGTCTTCGTTAAACTATAATCGTCTTATTTTCGGTGCATGCCCAGATGTCTTTGGCAGTACCTAATTACTTCTGAAAACTCCTGCTAGTTAACTAAAGAAGAGATAGAGTAATTCCAGAGATTGAGAGATTACTGAAATTGATATCTTTAACAAAAATACTTTATACCCAGTTTGAGAAATGTACCCCTTTTCTAAGTAGTCGAATGGAATATTAACGAAAAATTCAGATTGCCTGATATTGAGTTGATTTTTTCTACATTTTCATTTTTTTTAATTATTGCGCCTAAAACTATGTCGCAGAAACATGGTTCATTACCTTGATGATATTGTGGTTGCCGATTTATCGTTCAATTCGCGCCACAAATTTTTGTCGATCAAGTTTCATAATACAAAAATATAATCGACTCAATCGACTGATGTTGTTCCACCCCTTGTCGGCAATCGCTATGGGGGTGTATAACCTTCAGAAATCTCACAACAATGAAATATTTTGTATTCTGCGTCATAGTTTTTGGCGCAGTTGTTAAAAAGGGGAAACAGGGTTGCATGAACAATTTTATTCTATTGCTGTTCGGTTAAGCACTAATCGAATAAATAATAAATATAATTTTTATAAGTTGAATCGAGTTCAATTAACACCATTAATAATTTAATTAAGATGCATGTCTTTTGCTAAGCTTCGCCCGCTTAATTTGTTGCTGCTTTCCAATACAAAGTTTTGTTCGTAAAAGTTTAAGGAAAATGTGGTATTTATTATACAGGAGGAAGTGTAACGCATTCCATATAGCGTTTCTCCACCGATCTGATTGCTCTGAATGTGACATGACCAAGTCAACCTTCTCAATTTTTCACTTATACCGTGGAGTTTATGCGAATTTCAAACTTATTTGGTTATGATTGAGCGATTTTCTTGACAATTAGTGCCCACATTTTCTCCGAATTCGATTTAACGCGGTAGTTGAGACTGAAACAACAGACCAAGCTGATTTTCTTTTTACAATATTTTGAACGTGTTGAAAGCGGTATTTTTTTGCTAATTATTTATATTTATTTTTATTTTTTTCGATCCATAAGTAAAAACCTTATATGTATATCAAAATTTCGAAAAACTATCAAAAATCAGCCGACGTTTTTAGACACTTCAGACTTGTATAATATAAAATTAATTCGGCTACAAAACAGCATACCCAAAAGTTTTCTAAAAATTGTGATTAAAAAATTTTAAATTGAATGAAAATTTCATGAAATTTTATCAATTTTGCACAAAGTTTGACAATTTTAATTGTTAAAGAGCGAACTATATTTTGTTAAAAAATTAACGACAAAAATTTGTCATAGAAATCATTGCGAATATTATAAAAAAAATTCAACATGCGGTGAATTGTTACTTTATCTCTATAAGAAATCGCATACTCTTTACTATTAACATTAATTGTTATATTAAAAATAAGTAACCAATATGAAAACAAATGATTTACTCCTTAAAGGTCCTATAAACGAATTGATTTATCGCTCAACTGGTTGATCAACACTAATTAAATTCAAGTTGGGTGTCAGGTTGCAAAAAAAAAACAAAATGTTTTAATTTGCGATACAGGTTGATCAACTTTTTGCGCTGTGTGTTGGCGAGTTTACAAACTTAGCAATCGATTTCGTTTCTCATATTAACATTTTTCTTTATCGAGTAAAAATACTTAAAAAAATACTTAAAATTCACAGTGTCGCTAACAATAAATTATGCGGAGTAATGTCGAGAATTTTTTAAAACAGAGTTTAATATAATCAAATTAAATTAAGTTTAAACTCAAACATTTGTTCACTGATATGAAATCCATCAATCGATTGAACGATAAATTTGCTCGTCTATAGGGCTTTTGATGCTAGGACAGATATTGAAATACAAAACTTACAAAGCATTTTAAATCAGTGAAATATTTTATGAATGTTAAAACTTTAACCCCGCAGCACCCTAAAAAGATTTTATTTCGGGTTATGTTGCGCCGCTCATAAAAATTCATTTTTTTTTTTTTAATTTCATGCATGCAGTTGGCCTTAACAATAACAAATCAAAATTATTTTCATGGTTATAATTTATCTAAAAAAAAAATCATTATAAAAGTGGAATTTATCAGACGAAAAAGACTTACATTCAGTTTATTGTTAATATGAATTGGCGAAACTCACGCACACAACACAACACAAAAATTCTTCATAAGTCTCAACGCTTTACCAGCGCTTGTTTTGTTGTTAAAGATTTTAATGCCACTTTTCACGTCGTCGTTTAAAAATAAAAACAACAATGAAAAAATTTACAACCTGTCGCTCAAAATCAATCAAATATTTTGTGCGGCTCTCGTGCGCTCGGAACTTGTGAATTTTTCTACTTGTTGCGCCCGCCCATTCAGCGCTATGCCCGCGCTCTATCTAGCTCGTTTATGAAGTGATCGTTTTGAGCTATACTAAATTTTCTGTGCTTTTAGTTAAAACTTTTCTGTAATCATATTAATCTACATATTTGTTTCAGTGTTTAATTCCTTTCGTTTTTATTTATTAATTTAGATGCCTACAATTTAATTAAGTTACACATTATAGTTTATTTAACTAATTGTATATTTTGTATTTATCTAATTGTATATTTTGTACCTATCGAATTGTATATTTGTGAAAAATTGCAAAATTGTGTATGCGTGGAAGCAAAAAGTTCATTTAACTCTGCAAAGGTAACCTTCGTCGATTCGTTGATTACAACACCTTTTGAAGTTCATACGTATATTGCGTATTATGTACATTTAATCATAATTGTTATAAAATTAAATTAAGGTTTTTGAATTTGGAGAATGCAGATAGCATATCATTTCAAAAATTTTAGTAAAACATACTAAGTTGATGTGTATCCGTAAAATAGTGTTAGACAGTTGGGTTGAATATAAACCGGCACGGCAACACCTTTATTTCGATATTTGTGCCTAAAGTAACAGCTGAAACGCATAAAAATATTTCGGTATATGAAATTATTTAAAATAAGATTAACCTTCCAAAGTATTAGAAAAATCACAAATGTAGATATGCTTTGATTTAGTTTAGGCACTGTATCAATTGTACCTCTCTCTAGTTTTTAAAATGTACCCGGATAACATTAGCAGAGGCATTCTCGCAAAAACTGTACTCGTACTTGTATTTAAAAGCCGCATGTATAGACCGATTTGATTCAAATTTAGATATGTTAAATATAAATATTTCAAAAATTAAGGTGGCGCTAAAATCAAATGTATCTTTAAAACTGCGTCTAAAACCCACTTCGATTTCCTTCGAATATTTTTTTCGATACATAACTCTACGTATAGTGCTACTAATGATTAAAATTCTATTCTTGATTTATCTTTTTATTGAAATCGACCGTCACGTGCAGTCCATAGTCTAAGTTCAAAGTTTTAACAGAGAATTGCCAGAATTTTCAAATCAGCTGAGAGCGAATTGTGTAATGAAACGCGAAACAAAATATCATTTTGAGTTGACAACCCTCAGTAATAAATATGCCTAGACGATTCAAATTGTTTTAGTTTTTTATTTCATTCGATTCAAATTCCTTCAGCTGGTCGGGCAATAAGTCTTGATTTTTCAATTCTGTATACAGTTAGCGTCAGAGTAAAGTAAACAGTGACATTTTTACAAGATGTACAATGTTTATCTCGTGAATTTTTTACCCTTAGCTTTTTTAAAACAACATATCCTATTATAAACAACAAATCATTTGCGCAAAATTCACGAGAATTCAACAAAGTAAACAAAAAAAGTTTGTAAATTTTTTATCAGAATTTGTAGAAGCTTTCCCAGTATGCATATAATAAAGTGCAAGTTTCAAGTGGCTAAAAATACCCTTTTTTAAAAAGAGTTCGACGCCGCGCCACTGCTACATAGTTCAAATGAAGTTAATCGAAATATCTCGACTCCAGCGCCACCTGCCAGATCGAATTTCAATTACCCCTTGCAATGAAATACCACTATGCTCTTTCGGTTTTCCTTTGCATGTTTCTTAAGTTCCCATACGCCAGAATGGGATGATACTTAGTTTGTAATAATTGTTAGAAATAGTCTGGCTCATTAACACTCTTATTAATATAAAATATGAATGGCTAATAACGAATTTTATTTATAAATGTTACCAATTTGTTTGGGGATTTTCTTAGAAAACGATTAAAATAAAAAAAGAGTGGAAATATGAAAGTATAAAGCGAATGTGTTGGGATTCCTAAATTCGTATTTGGGGTTTAAAGATTTTCAGTTTGTTCTGATATAAAATTACCCTTTGAATGGGATGATAATGAGTTTCACGCACAGTACAGATTTGTTTATAAAAAACCTTCAGCTTCGACTCCGAGGAAACCTTTTAGAATGACATTCAAATACGGATCCTATTTTTAACAAAAAAGAAATTTTTGCAAAGATCAAAATGGCGACGGCGCTAGGTCTGGGTGCAAAAAAACAATTTTTTGTTGCATTTCTTTTCTTTCATCATCCGTAATGATTCGCTTTAGAAACGTCCGGATTTCGTTGCGTTTTAGTAGCGTTTCACTGAATTGATTCATTTCGCATACAAACATCGAACTGTTTTGAGTGGCCAACCTTTTTTTTAATGATTCGAGGATGTGGCTGATGTATAATACTCCGCTATGCCCCTCCAGCGCCACCAGTTGCAATATTGATTGTCTTTTTTTTTAGTGGCTGGTTAAAGCGAGCTACATCTTTGGCAACGAATTTTCCAGAGCCAAATCGAGTGAACTGGAATTGAATGATGCGTTAAAGAATTCTCATCGGTTTTTTCTGCTTATTATAGTAAGAAATATAACTTTTTACACGAATGACGATTTACCAAATATGTCCTTACTTTGAAATTTCATCTTTCACAAGCGTGTTCGTTTGGTATAATCGGAATAATGTTACCAGATATATAACCATTAACACCGCCTCTTCTGACATTAAACGGACAATCTATTACTAAGTATAATAAAACTGTAGAAAAGCCATGCCTAGTTTCTTTATCGTGGTGTAGGGAATGAAATAAATTACTATATTTGGAGAATTATTGGCTATCTGTTTTTCTGTTTGAAATCGGTATCCTGCTGATGACTAAAAGACCTCGTACATTCCATAGGCTATATTTTATCAAAATATTAAATAGAGAAGATACAGTTCTTCGTAGAAATTGTTTAGAATCATAAATACATATATCAGCGAGTAAATGAAATATGTTTTTTGAAACTTGTCAAAGTTTGCTTATCGATTTACATCACGATATCTCCAGTTCATTGCCATAATAATCTTATCAATTGTGATGTTTTTGCTCTTTATAAATTATTTTCAAAAATTAGGCTATGAACTTTTGTTTTCATTGCAGACGCTATAAATTTTATTGTAATAAGAAATCGTATTACATGCATTACATGTATTGTATGTTATTGTAAACATTAGTGTTGTTAGTTTATTTATATTTAATTTGCTTTAAAATTTATTTGAATCATTTAAATCCTACCCTTACCTCATCACACCATCGTGCCTATTTTCCTGCTCTCACAATTTTTTCAAACTATTGTACATACATATACACCCACTTATTTCGTCCCTTATACTTTTCATCCAAAAACAAAAAACAAAAAAACAGTTATGTTCGTCACTATACACCACAGAATACCAACAACCAAGTGACAATTTCTAATCACACACAAACACATTTAATAAAATTATCTTTCGTTCTCTTTCTCTCTCTCTCTCTCTTTCACACACACACTATTGCACCCTAATTCGACAGCTGGAACGCTCCGCTAGCTTGGTCCAGGATCCCGAAAGTGGTGTTGTTCGCAAGAGTCAAAAGAAGACCGCCGCAAACATCAGCCTGCGCATATTGATGCAAGCCTTCACGATGACTTTTCTGGCAGAATGGGGAGATCGTTCGCAAATCACCACCATTATTTTGGCGGCAAGCAAGGTGGGCAGAATTACATGCAGTTACTAAAACAACTGACCATATGGTGATTTTTTTACACTAATATTTGCAATGTTTTTCGAGTTAGTTTTTTTTTGATCGTTCAATAAAAAAAAGCGCATAAATCAAAATTTCAAACTTTGCTCAAAATTTATAAAAATTCACCAATTTGCATCCAAATTTTAAAACTGTTTAATCAGCACTTCTGGAAAACTTTAGGGTATGCAGTTTTGTTCAAGTTTGGAGTGGCAAAAAAATTACGATTGATTTTTGAAATTTATTATAATTTTGGTTTTGAAAATTTTTTCATTTAACACATGCAGTTTACATGGCGAACGATGTGCACGACCGCCAGCACACAAAGTTAAAGAAAATCAGCAGCAATTTATTTAAAAACAACCTTTTATATGGAAAAACTGCGTATGACGGTAATTAAAAAAAATTGTCAAAAATCAATCGGAATTTCTAGCCACTTCAGACTTGCACGAAATTATGCTTAAATTAAATGAACTACAAAACTGTATACTCAAAAGTTTTCTAAAAATTCTGATTAAAAAGTTCGAAATTTGTATGAAAATTTGTTGAATTTTTTATAAATTTTGAAAAAAGTTTGAAGTTGGATTTCCATAATGTGTTATAGATCGAACTTCAGATTAACCAAAAAGACTTAGCCTGAAGCGCGTTGTAAATATTGTGAAATGAATCACCATGTGCTTTTAGTTGCCATTTTTTCGCCTAAATATATACAATTTACAATGTTTTAAAACTTCCGTCAAAATATTTCGGAAGCTGGATCGAGGCGAAAATACCCTCAAAAATGCATTTTTTTTTAATAGGTTTTGAAAATATTTTTTCAAAAATCATACGAGATGATAAAACATTTGAAGCTGAAATGGAATTAAAATAATGAGATTTTTGATGCTATTTTCAAATCAGCCCAGCTCTCGTAAATTTTAATATTTTTCCGATATATTTTGATCAAAATCTTAAAATGAAATATATTTTATAATTTCGATGGAAAAACAATACCGAATTTTTTGTATGGGGATTGATGCACCCTAACGGATTTTTTAATTTGATTTTGATTCATATTTTTGTATTTTCCAATTACAGAATGTCTATGGCGTTATTTCCGGCGGTATTATTGGCCACTCAATCTGCACCGGTTTGGCTGTGGTCGGTGGCCGCATGGTGGCCGCTAAAATTTCTGTGCGCACTGTTACCATAATCGGTGGCATTGTATTTGTAGGATTTGCTGTGTACGCTTTGATTGCTAAACCAGATGATATATAAAGTGCAAAGTATTGAAAAAAGAAGAATTTTTAAACGACGATGGACAATGATTAACGGAAACTAAATTTAGCAGTATAGCAAATTATTTACTTGTAGTTGCATTCTAACAAACCAATTCCATATATTTTTTTACATAGTGCTCAAAGTGGTTAATAGTTATAATAGTTTTTTTTTTTCAATTATATACTTTTCTGATTTTCAAATTTTCACAACTAAAGTTCCTTTTTTTTACTATTTTAAAATGATGTCTTCGCTTAGATTTTTTGAATGGCTGCATAACTCCTTTATGATGCACTTAAAAATTTATGAGTTGTTACCTTTTGCCAAAATTACTTAATGCACCAGTTTATGTATGTGTTGTTGTTGTTGTGTTTTTTGTTTGTTTTTTACAATGCAGATAGTTAAGTTAAGCTCAGCGTGTATAACGAAAGTTATATAAATTTCGAAAAATAAAACGCTGACTAAATAATTAAGAATGAAATTCTAGCATTGAAATATTTTGTAAATCAAAACTAACATAACAGCCGGTTTCACAAAAGCATTTTAAATGCAAAATTATTATTATGTTTTCAATTTTTGATTAAAACAAGTTAAAATTTAATTAGAAATTAATAATTTATTTTCGCTTAAATATCAGTATAAAAATCTGGTGAAGCCGGTTGAAACAGACTAGATGAATTTGTGTATATTGATATATATTGATTAAAACTAAGAAGAACAAGCGAATTCTACCAAAAAATGCAAACCTGTTATGAGTGTATTGTATTTAGTACATAAGAGAAAGAAAAGTGAAGCACACAAAAAATGATAAATTGTTTAAAAAATGCAAAATATAATCAGCAAATTTGAAGCAAACGTAGAAAAAAGTCTTTTCCCTTTTGGGAGCGAAACTTTTTAGTCGGCAGCGGATCGCAAAGGCAAGACGGCATGCAATTTATTTGTAATCTACTACCCCTATTATGTAAGGATACCAGTAGTCGACCAAGAATGATAAATAACAAGATTGCGCCTTCCGCACTAAGAGCAACTGATAATGACGTAATAATAGCTATAAAATGAGATAGCCAAGGCGTGGATTTTTCCCTTTCCTTAGTTTTTTCTTCGTTTTTTGGCCAAGGCGAATTCATATAAAAAATAATAGAAGATTCGACGACATTAGTTTTCGGTTTTAGGATGTCATGGGTAAAGGAAAAATGCAAATATAGTGGAAGAAGAAGACATCAGCTGCTTTAATAACTGTACCTTATAAGAATTCGCCTTGGAGATGGCAAAGAAAAATTTCTAAAAGAGAAGAGGAAGAAGCGCAGAAGAAGCGGGCAAATGACAGAACGTTCGAAAGTTTTGTTATCATTGTTTGTATAAAATAAAAACAAGTTGCTTTACAGCGTTACAGCGAAGGATGCACATAAGATAATGAAAAACTGTTCTCTTGTGTCTCTGTTTCTTTTTATTCGTTTTGTTTACCATGGTTCTCGCAAAATATACAATTTTTATACCCGAGCGCTCTACGAACCATAGGATTATAACTTTGTTCACCGAACGGTTGCTTTTTGCTATTAAGATAGATATAAACATAAAGGGATTTTCAATAGGGACGCTACAAAAGTAGACCGATAGTGACAGCAAACGACGCCATATTTTCCCCGCTCTTTTGACATTTCTCTTTGGTAAGGTTTGCCATTTCATCATGGAAAGATATACGATCCAACAACGAGTCGAAATTATTAAAATTTACTACCGAAATTCGGAGCGCTACGTCCAATTTATGGTCGTCGTCATTTCTGGCTGAATGGCTTCGTCAATAATCACAATATACCTTCAACATTGCATCCCGAAAAAATTACGGTTTGGTGCGGTTTATGGGCCGGCGGCGTCATTGGGCCGTACTTCTTCCGTAATGATCAAGACCGGCACGTTACCGTGAATGGGAATCGCTACCGCTCAATGATAACCGAATATTTTTGGCCCGAATTGGATGATATGGACTTGAACAATATGTGGTTCCAACAGGACGGCGCCACAAGCCACACAGCGAATGTCACAATCGATTTATTGAAAACCAAGTTTGGTGAACGTGTTATCTCACGAAATGGCCCAGTCAATTGGCCGTCTCGGTCGTGCGATTTGACGCCGTTAGACTATTTCCTGTGGGGCTACGTCAAGTCTATGATCTATGCCAACAAGCCAGCCTTCGATTGATGAACTTCGTACGAATATCGAACGTGAAATTGCAGCAGTATCGGCCGATTTATGCTTGAAAACCGTCGAAATTTGGGTCGGTATGAAAGCGTCTGGACTTCTGCAAGCGTGTGCGTGGTGCACATGCTAAAGAAATGGAGTTCCATACATAATGGCATCGAATGTACTTTCACAGGAATAAAGAATTTAATTCATATCCCAAACCGTTTTTGTTTTATTTAAAAAAAAACTTGTAGCGTTCCTATTGCAAGACCCGATATAAGGGATGTAAGTTTTTTTTAGACTTGTTTTCAAAATGATTTCGGGCAAGTTTTTGGAGCAATTGGGGCCGTATGTCAGCAATAACGCGCTAAATATTCTCTTCCAAATCGCATTATCTTGGAGGCCACGCCACAGGCCCACGACACGAGATAATGCGCTCATCAAAAGTTTCCTTCAATAAATTTATTGTTTCGTTTGTTGTATGGCTGTAGTGCCGACTTGTTGGAACCGAAGTTCGTCCACATCAACATCCTCGAATTCAGGCGCGAAAAAGTAATTAATCGTGGCTCTATAGCCCCATTATAGACTACAACATTATGGCAGGCTTGATTTTTCAAGTAATATGGACCAATGATTCCCTCTGCCCATAGATAACACTAAACATTGACTTTTTGAGGATATAACGGCGCATTTCAACAATGGCTTGTGGTTCATCAACACACCAAATGCGACAATTTTGTTTATTAACGTACCCATTCAACCAAAAGAGAGCTTCACGGCTGACCAAAATTTTCTTGTGAAAACCGATCACATCTAAAAAAAAAAACACCCTTTATATACCAAAATCTTTATAACGAAAAACTAAATCGATTTAGCCATATAACACGTAAATATTGAGTTGTCTCAAGGAAATTTGGTGCGCACATAGCCCACGACCCAAGGTAGGTTGAAAATAGGTGGATAATAACCATTCCCACATAACGGTGCTTTGTTGAAATCAAAAGAATGCGATACTTCTGTAACTTTCTCTTAACTTGCTCAAATTTGTATTCATGAGAGGGCGGGAAATAGGAACCCGTGCGTAATTTTTTTTTAGAACAAATTGGTAACTATATCTTCGAAAATACCTCACCAAACTCGTAACTTTACATTTTAACTTAGTAGGCTCAATTTCGAAAATTATAAAATTCGAAAAAACCACTTTCAGCTCTCATATAACAGTAATTAACATAAATGGAAAAATTCGATATTTTAGTAACTTAAAAATAATTTGCCCAAATTTATTGTGTGATGGGGAAGAGGTTAGATAAGAAATTCCGGAGGTACTCATCAAACAATTTTTAAAGTAAATAGTGTTATCCTCGAAGCTACTGTATCAAGTTCTATGAAATTTGATACACCACTTACATTACAACTCAGTAAGCATAATTTCGAAAATTTTAGAATTCGGGAGAAAAACCACGCTAGTTTTCATATAACACATACGCGAACGAAATACGAAAACCACAGAGAAGATTGCTAGGAATAATTGCATATTGGTTGGTATGAATTGGCTTATTTATATATAAGTATATAAAAATGAATCGTGGTTTGTTCGGATCCTTAAACCTTTAAAACGACTGGACCAAAATGGATTCTTTCTCCTTCGAGTTTATTGGTTATTGCTCCGCAAAAGTTTAGGAAAAGTCGAAAAATTCTGAACAATAGTACGGTTCACTAACTTTAAACGATCTCCAATCGATTGTGCGATTCACTAACTTATTCCTAACGACACTTAACAACTGTCTCGTTGTATTTATTCAAAGTACTAAAGAATGTCATCTCTCGGTCAAACTAAATGCCAAAATGGGCGAAAAACACAAAAAGGAATGGAAAAATAATAATGAATGGAAAAAAGTAAATAAATGCTTGCTGCCGAATATAAATTTGAGCGCGTTTTTTATTATATGTGATTAAAGTGATTTTATTTCACTATTTTATTTTGAACTACAAATATTTATAATTGTTTTTATATATTACAAAGTTCCATTATACCGGAATTTCGGACTCTCCTCTGAGTGATTTGGTGGGATAGTCATCATCTCGAATCCATGGAATATTCGGAATCACCTGCAAACATGCCATGGTTTTCGTTTTCAAAATTCGCTGCATTATGAGTCGTGTTCTACTGCAGGTATTTAGCTTTTACAGTCGGGCCTCGATTATCCGTGATCCGTGATGATGGCCAAAGATCACTCTATTGTTTTTTGTTTGCAATGTTTTCAAATTGTTTGCTTCGATTAACCGTGATTACCTCTACATATTATCCGTGATGGCAGAATTTTTTTTTAGAATTTTTTTTTTATTAAGTACAGAAGCAACTAGGAAGCAAACGGTCTCACAAGTCTGTATACGTATGTATATGAAAATGAGAGAGTAAATAAATCAAGCAGAGAGCGCAAAACCACGAAAATTGTGTTAGTTGCATTGAAAAGCACCACACATGCAAACAAGCACACAAGCACGCCACTGTAGCTGAATATAATATACATACATATGTACATGAAAACGGGGAACTCCCTTGTTTGCATACGATGAGCCAGAAGCATTTACAAGTGATTAGTTTAATTTTGAAATTTGAGAAGTGCGGGTGGTTAGATCTAAATATATGTATTTAGTATGACATCGTTACCAGTGGTCATTGTGAATGAAAACAAGTGAGAAGTCTTCTAAATTCAAGATGGCGGTGGCTGATATTAAATGTCACAAATAGCCAATATTAAGTGTCAAACATAGAAATTCGCTCAGTGAATGACACAACAACACTGAGGATTACTACATCAGGTGATCTTAGCTGTGCCGATTTTTGACGTCTACGGGCTAAGATTTTTCACTTGTATTTATTCACAATGCCAGTGGTAAAAAGACAATGTCCTTTTTTTGCCTCATGTTTTCAGTAGAAAATTTAATGTATACATACTTATTTCATTTAAAAATGTACATAAACTTCTTGAATTAATTTTTTTTAAATTTAATTAATTAATTTAATTAATTTTTTTCACTTGTTAAATAATAAAAATATTTTAAAAAAACTATAATCAAAATTGTTATTCGATTAACCGTGAAAATCGATTATCCGTAATGCTTCTGGTCCCTACCATCACGGATAATCGAGGCCCGACTGTATATTTAAAATTTTTAATTAGGATTATTTATCTACAGTGGGGAGCAATGCCGTCACATTGTTTACTAAATGCGACTAAATGTCTCTATAACTTTTTTACCAAAGATCTAGATATAGGCCAAAATAAAGAGCATACTTCAATTTATTACAAATAGGAAAAAGAACAGCTTTATTTTATTCCTGAACGAAAATATACCAAATATCCAATTACAAGTCATTTTAACAGTTTGGCACTTAGACCGAAATTCTTTACAGGACTTAGTACTTTGTCCATAATCCTTTAATTGTCGTTACGCTTTTTATATGTACATATGTACGTCTGGGCATACTTTCAACCAAGTTTTCAATAATTGAGTGGGGTATATTTCTCCACTTTGTCTGTACCCCACTCCACAGTTTGTCCATGTTGGAATTCGGATTTCGATACTTAGCCAGCTGCTGCTTAATGTATGCCTAGAAATTTTCTATCGGGTTAAGATCGGGACTTTGTGCTGGGCATTTGAAAGTTTTAAAACTTAGGTTTTAGAGCCATTCTTGAACAATTTTCGCCGTATGTCTTGGATCTCTGTCTTGTTTGAAAGTTATTTCCTCCTCCTGGATAGGCGCATTCGTTCACGAATTGAGGCAACTGCGGTTTTAGAATATGCAGATACACCTCCTTATTAATTCCTGCACATATTCTTAACAAAGGACCAATATGCCCCCACGAGAAACAATCCCAACTCATCACCCTACCGCCGTCGCCACTGTTGGAGCGCTTACTTTTTTGTCTACTCGTGATAAACCATATTCCAAATATTGATACGACATTATTTAATGTTCCTTTTTCAATTTCAAGAAAACAAATCACCGAATTTGAGGTTTATCTGTTAATTAAGTTGAAATCACGAATTTTTCTTTTCTCGATTGAGTTAACAACATTAAATATGTTGTCGTTTAGTTTTCGGTAATATCATTGTGAATGAATACAAATAGCCATTATTAACTGTCAGACATAGAAACTCGCTCAGGGAATGACATAAATGACATAAAAATAGTGTGGGTTGCTACATCAGGTGACCTCAGCTGTGACGAATTTTGACGTCGATGAGCAAAGATTTGTCACTTGCATTTATTCACAATGGGTAATAGACTAGCTAACGACAACAGCTGACTCGGCGAAGGAGAAAATCGTTAAAAAATTACTGCTGAATAGCAGCGTTGTTAAAATTTTCGTTAAGCTGAGTTAACCATGCGAACATCGGCAAAATCGCACTACAGTCTTCAAAATATTGCAACAGATATTTTTTGTACTCTTGATAAATAAAAACAAATATGGCGGTAAATCCACTACCTTCAATATTTAGAGCTTCATACTTTTCAATTTCATAAAAAATCTTCAGTGAGTTTATATCGTTTATAGAGTTTGCAAAATTCGTTTTTAACAGTGACCTTTACAAAAATGTTCATTAAAAATGGGAGATAATAACTAAAACATCTACATATATGAAACAAAAATTTATAGATGATTTTAGATAAGGACTTTCTCAAAAAGAAATATCATTAAAGCGCTCCGTCCATAAATCAACTGTTTGTTGTGTTATTAGTTCCAGCAATTTTTATACGAAATATTCCCGATTGCAAGTTAGTTACTCCACTATAAAAATAAGAACCTACGAATTCGATCTAGATATATTCAGAAATACAAAACAAACCGTCTGTATAAAAAAAAAGTAGAAAATCATGCCTAAATTGTGTACGTTCACACATAAATTGGTCTAAACAGTAGTGATAAAATGTTTTATGGTCGAGACAAATCCAAATTCAACCTTCGAAGATCAGATCACAAAGCTTACGTTCGGCGTTCAAAAATTAAGAAATACAATACAAGGTAAACAACCACCACTGTCAAGCACGTGGTGGCAACGTAATGGTGTTGGGGTGTTGTTCGGGTAATGCTATTCGTCCAATTCACCGTGTTACCGAAACAATGATGGCCGTAAGTTACATATATAGTCGTTTTAATTGTTGTCATGATTCCATTTGCTGAATGGGGAAAACCATATTATTGTTATGTCATGGGGATTCGGTCTCCTGATTCCAACCCGATTTAGAATAAGTGGATGGATGACAGTCAACCGCCAAAAGAGCCAATAAAGTATTCCAAAATCAATTCCAAGCAGTTAGATTGAAAACCCAATATCCTCAATGCCTAGAAGATGCGATGCAGTCGTTAAGAACAAGGGCTATTTAAGAAATTATTGAAAGATCCTCATTTTTCCATAGCATTTATAAAAATATCCAACAAGATTTGGAAATGTTTTAACACCTGAACCTTGATTTTAGTTTATTTGATTTATTGTTTTAAAGTCAAGGCGAATTCAAACAACTCATGAGCTGATTGCTGGTTCTTCTTTTCAAGCTCGCTGGGTTGTTTTGTTTAGACAAACAAAATACATGAGCAAACTGGGCGAATTCAGATTTCGACATCTCACACGCAAAATTACACAAACAAAATACACAGCGGATTCGCCTTCTCTATCTTGCTATCACCTTATATGGATCCTCCTTGTTTTGAAATAATGAAAATTTAGTTATGTAATACAATAAATCAATAATAACTTTAATAAAAAGATTAACTAAATTAAATCGACTCAGTATTTTCTATTAAAAAGAGTACCTATTGGTAAAACTATCTATCCCTTCAGTTGTAAATGCTTTGAGCACCATTGTATGTATGTCAATCAATCAATCAATCACTGGTGCCGTTTCTTTGTTTCAATAATTGTCGCCAACTGAAGACACCAAGCGAAGCCAGGTCCTTCTCCACCTAGCCTTTGCAACGTAGAGGAGGCCGTCATGAGCCTCAGCTGAATCTTACTTCGCTGAAGGTTGTCTTATGTCGCAGTAAAGCTCATACAGCTGATTGTCCCATCGTCTGCGATGTTCGCCGTCGCAAAGACGTAAGGGTTCAAAAATCTTACCGAGAATCCTTCTCTCGAACACTTCAAGGACCATCTCATCCGACGTTGACAGCGCCCATGCTTCTGCGCCATACAATAGCACGGGCGTGGTTTTCGTTCGTTGAGAGAGGGCTTCACTGCTCATTTGCCTGCTCAGCCCAAAGTAGCACTTATAGGCAAGAGAGATTCTTCGTTGGATATCGGGACTGACCAGCAGCAATGCTGGTCCCAAGATAAACAAAGTCCTCTACTTTGTCAAAGTTGTAACTGCCAGCAGTGACGCGGGAGCTAAGACCGGGAATGCACTAACTGTTTATTTGATGATAGGTGTCTTCGTTTTGTCCGCATTCACCTATCAATCTTGGAAAAGGCAGAACTAATGGCGCGGTTGTTGGGGTGAACGATGTTGATGCCATCGACCTACGCCATAAATATTATAAAATATGGTACCTGCCCGGTTTATTTCTGCAGCTCGACAACATAATGTTAACGAAGTCACACGATCGGGAGCTGCCATGTCTGAAACCTCGTTTGGTATCAAACGGCTCGGAGAGGTCCTTCCCAATTCTGACTGAGCTGGTGGTGTTGCTCAATGTTATTTCACATAGCCGCTTTCATTTTTCAGAGATTCCAACCTCTTCTCAGGGGTCTTTTCCAATATTTGGCGTACCGTAAAATCTGGTCGATGGTAGATTTACCAGGTTTAAGGCCACACGGATAAGATCCAATCTTCATTGACGGTTGACTTCAGTCTTTCGCACAATACGCTCGATAGAACCTTATACAAAATGTTAAAAATGCTGATCCCGCGGTAATTGGCGCAAATTGCCGATTCACTCTTATTGTGGATTGGTCAGATCATACTTAAATTCTAATTTTCATCTTCTCCGGTGACGCTTTAGCTATCACCATTTAGTAAAGTGGAGAAGGGTTCCCTCCACAATTTAGGTGCGCATTAGGTTTTTGATCAGACCATTGTTTACCGCTAACTAGCTTTATTTGCGAAAAATTTGGTCTGCACGTATTTTATTTAGTTGCCACAAGCAATTAATATCAGTAATATCAATTGAAATACTAACTAATGACTATTGCACTATTGTATAACTTTTGAGATGCTATCTCGCTCTCTCTGCCTTGCACACCAAATCTCTGTTATTCTCAATGTTTTAAGAAGTTGCACTTCTAACACTTGTTTGGTGCTATACGCGCCTTTTTTTATAGTAAAAGCGTGTTTTTGTTTTCTGTTTTTTTTTGTTTTTTAATTAAATACAAATTTTTTTCGCAACTTACAAACAACAAATCATATTAGATACATACATACATGTTAAATAATTTCTTTTTTTTTTGTTTTTCCTTATAATGTTTTTTTTTTCTGTCTGTGTTATGTGTAAGAATTATTTTATTACATAAAATTTGTGTTAACTTAACACGCACGTGCACACATTTATTTATTTACTTCTGCGTCATTGGATCGCGATAGATGCCGGTGAACAATATCGCCTTAGCACTATAGTCATAGATAAGGAACATGAACGGATGATTGCATTCAAATTTGGTTGGTTCAAGCGGACGTGCTGAACGGAAACTGAAGAGTACTGTGGCCGCCGAGGCAGTGCTACCCTCCTCATCCACCTTTATTTTAGCTACATGCTTAGCATCGCCAAATTGCAGGCTGCTAGTGGAGAAGTCACTGAGATCAGATTCCTTTTCGAAGAGGGAGTTGATGCCAACTTGACGTAGAATCTGCAAAGAAGTGAGAGGTTAGGGAATATTATTATTTAATAGTAAGTTACTTTAAAAAAAATGTAATTTTAGGTTTTTGTAAATTGTTCTTGTGATCATTAATATTAATTAAGAATACAAGAAGAAAATAAATAAAATGTTTTTAAAAATTTAAAAGTAGTAGCTTATCGAGCCTGTAACCCGGCAATGCACAGTTAGACAAACATTTGATTTAACATTAGAATTCTAATGTCTTTGAAATAAAAAAGTGCCAGGAGTACAATTCATTGTTTATAAATAATTTACAACTCATATCCCAGGCGAATTCATTTAAGGTGTAGTTACTATAACAGCCGATTTGATTTTTTTAATTCATCCACAAGGTGTCGCTAAAGTAATCCTGCTATCAGAAAATGCTATAAATTTTGCGATTGGCCCCTAATGTCAGTTCTGTTTTGACATTTGTGTATATAATAAACAATGTTAAGCTACACTGCTCCAGAACGCGGAATATTGCTGACTATTTATTTGACCAATAATCGGTCGGTGACTTTGGCACAACGTGAATTTCGTGGCAGATTTCCTGGCCGTCCAACACCTACTGGTGAAACACTGCGACGTTTAGTCGCTCGCCTCGAAGAGACTGCCACAACACGAGATGCTGCCAGGCGTGGCAGACCCCGGAGTAGCCGTTCTGCAGAGAATATTGCTGCTGTAGCCGAGGATGTCATGGAAGGGCCGTCGACATCGACCAGACGACGTGCCACGCAAATGGGTATCAGTCGACGGTCTTTACAGCGAATTTTGGTAAAAGATTTGAAGATGTTTCCGTAGCGCTACAGAGCAATGATCAACGAGTGGAAAACATGTGGTTCCAACAGGACGGTGCAACGGCACACACTGCACGTGCCACAGCCGATATGCTGAAGGATGCATTTCCCGGGCGCCTAATCTCCCGTTTTGGCGATTTGCACTGGCCAGCAAGATCGCCTGATTTGACCGCTCCAGACTTCTTTTTGTGGGGCTTTTTGAAGTCGCGGGTTTATGTCAACAAGCCTCAGACTCTTGCAGCTCTTAAAGAGAATATCCGTCAAGAATGTGAGGACCTATCGCCGGAAGTTTTGGCCAAAGTGATGGAAAATGCCATAAAAAGGGCTCAAATGACAATCAACTGTGGTGGCGGCCATTTACATGACATCATATTCTCGACTTGATGTAAAAAAAATTAAAAGACCAAATAGAAATAATCCACAAGAAGAATCAAAGTTTTTTTTTTTTAAATTACGGCCAAACAACATCGGAAGTTTACTTTTGCGCCACCTTGTACATGTATTTTGTTTTTGCTTTTGCGTATGAGCTTTCAAAAGAAGCAAAACCAAAATGTACACAAACTTTGACCGTAAAAGCAAAAACAAAATGTACATAAACTTTGACAACTCTTACGTCTTGCTCATATCTATTAGATCGATGCCGAGAAATAAACTCCTCTTTCGTATATAATACTACAATTCATAGTTTCTCTAAATGTCTTCCAATCTTCTATCTTTGATAAAACTTCGACTCGTTTTCTAATCGTTTTCTAACCTAAATGTTTGCCGGAATTCCAACATTTTGTTTGTAACACTTTAGTTGAATTCGGAAATTACAATGCAATTGATGACTTAGAAAAAAGATTTTCTATAATTTTTGTTGTTACTTGCCCCACCCGGAATTCGAACCAAGGGCGAATGGGAGAAAATTAATTTTTAGGAAATTGGAGCTTACTCTTTATTATAATAAAATTTAATGGGCATACCCAAAATGTTCGATTAAAAAAGGTAAATGATTAAAAAAGTTTAATGAACATTTGTTGAATTTTATTTGCGCAAAGTTTAGATATTTATTTTATGCTGTTTTCATTGCAGAACGAACTGTATTTTTATATGAAACTACTTGATATCCGCGACTTCGTCTGCATTGCTCACTAAATAGTTTACCATATACGCACTTACGAAGGTTTTTTGAAGCTGAAAATTCTGTTTCTTTGAATTTAAAAATAATGGCCCGTAATCAAAGTAAAGATGAAGTCTACTCTAATCTAAGTAGCAGTTTGTTGACATAATTTTCAATTGGATATCTGCCAAAAATTACTGCAACTAACTTAGGGGCCAACTCTATCCCCAAGTGGGACTGTAAAATCATATCTGATTGTACGTGCAGTACTTTTTGACCCACACCCATTATGAGTTTCTAATTTTCTAAATAACTCGGCTCTGGCGCCATTTAGCGTATCCATTTTTCAAATATACTGTCTAAATTTGGTTGGAATCCTTTCTTTTGTTTTTGAGCCAAGTTGTAACAAAGAAACCCGCAACAGTTTTATATGTATATTATATATAGAATATTATTTAGGGTTGAAACTTGTAAAAATGTCCCTGTCGTATAGTTATGATATGTACTTTATTATGGTATCAAAAATTAATAACCCATAGTACTAACAATTTACATCCTAGATTAATGCATGGAATAATGCCACAGGATTAGCGGGACTAAGTTGAAAAACGTGAGAAAAGGCGGATTAGGGACTGAACATTTAGTACCGCGCCCATATCTACTATAATTAATTATACCCACCAAAGAATGTAGATTACCAAGTACACCAATCCCAAACTAATTTAACTTTGTATCCAATCGGTTTCTGGTATGGTGAAGTAAAAATTCTTGCCACAGGAAGCGTGACGCCATGCAACTTGTTTGTAATCTACGCACTTTGGCTTGACTTTACTAATTTACCAATAATCCAATAACTTACCGGCACCAGTTCCAAATTTTGCTCAAACGCGAATTTCGGCAACGCCACGTCCACTTCACGTGCCATGCCCTCCTTCAGTGCATCGTCCAATGAGTCCGGTGTTAGTTTGGCCAAAACACCATCCAAATTATGGAATGGCGGCAGAATAACGATCATCGAAATATCTGATTCCTTTTTGTTGTCATTGGATGTAACATAAGGTATCTCCAATACATAAGCGCCCAGGTATTCATCCAAAGCCAAATTGTAAGTGCCACGTTTATGCATCATATCCACGAAGGAATGTTTGCTCTCCGATGTGTAGAAAATATCTTTCGTTGTATCCTTGGGATCGAATTTATTCGACCATTGTCCCTTGAAATATGCAGCATTAGCTAGTACCAATTGTGTTTGCGTATCAACATCACCGGCATTCAACATATCGGGAATTTCATTTTGTGTCACATTGCTAATCCAATTATTAATTTCAATACGACTCTGTTCGGCATTATTGCGGAAATCGACTGATGCCAGTTCTTCGTGGAAAATATCCTTAACACAATCGGTTAGCGCAACTCCTTTATCGAAGTAAATGCGATCGGCGCCGGCAAATTGCAGTGGCATCTTTTTGGCACGCATCAAACGACTCTTCTTCTCCAAATTATAGCCGCTAAGTACGTGATTCTTATTCTTTGCCCATTGCAACGACAAAGCCTGTGTCAGTTCCGCTTCGGTCTGGCCACGTGCACCAAAATAGGCCAACAATAGCGCATGATATGTGCTGTAGGGTGAGAAGAAAACATTCTCATTGGGTGTAGCTTTGTTGATGGCTTGCAGCATGGCTACCGTGAAGTTCTGTTGACCGCGATACAAGTCCGAGCGCACGGTGCGTGGCACATCGTCGAGATCGCGTCCAATTTGGCAGGTCTCCTGGGCGAACAAGCTGGGTGTTAGGCAGCACACGAGTAGTGTTAGAAACTGTAAGCTTAACCGGGTCATTGTGTACTGGTGCTGGTGAAGAGCCTGGAAATAAGTGATGAATTTTAGTAAAGTACATATTTTCGAAATATTAAATTATGAGAATTTCAAGTTCATTTAAATTCAAATGCTGAACAAAGCAAGACAATGCAGCTATCAGTTGGTTAGACGAAACAAAGAAGGTACACAAGAAAAAATCCCAAAACAAACCTCCGCTTGTAGCTTATATCACGACCTTGCCGACGACCTTGCCGGTGTGGCACCGAACCGCATTACAAATCGCCTTTTAAAAACGCCACACTAGTAGTGGGTCGCATTTGAATATCTAATGCGTTAGTATTTTGCGATAAATGACTCAGGTGATGCAGTCAGTTCAAGAAACGTGACCCGACTGTGAAGCTGGTGACCGGTTTTCAACTTGACTCATAGTTACCGAAAATTTCGTAGCTATCATTCTGTATATGCGTCGACAAAATAATACTTGCTTTAAATCTGAATGCGCGCAAGTAAATTTTTGTTTTGTTGTAAATATGGAACTGAAAAATCTACTTAAATTTCAAATGCTCTTTTATGAGTATCTCCCATGTACAGGCCTTTGTATGTACAATTTATATTTATCTATTTGTAAAAATGTGTAAAAAATTTCTCATGTGCGTGACCAAGGCAAAATTCATATAAGGTGGTGTTGAAAAAACAGCTGAGTGAATTCGCTTGGTGGGCTGAATGTCAAAACTATGTGTTTGTTGTAATACCTGCCGACTCTCACTGCCACTTACTGTACGCTCAACACCTCCTGGTATGAATTCGCCTCGGCGGGTGATATTCGGATATTTTGTAGATTCCACCGATTATGCTTGTAGTGATTTTTTTCCCGGTGACACATTGTCAGCCTTGCCTGTCAATAAATCTCAAACAAAAAGTATTTTATCAAATCACTGAATTTCTGTGAAGCCTTGAATTCTGAAAAACATACAAAAATATTAATTTGACACAAAACAAACCAAAATAATTTTTTTTCTGTTCATTGAAACTAGCTGACTCAAATTGGCGCAATCTAACGTCATGGACGAAAGGTAATTTGAGTTCGTTAAATGACAATACATAGCATGTGTGTGCATATGTAGTATGCACATATGTATGGATTAAAAACACCTTATACTTACTGTGGATGCCCTCTAATGTCTGGTTTTCATCAAGTCATGACCAATCGTGCCATTACAATGAAAACAACCAAAATTTTGACATACAAACTTATGTACATGTTTCGATTTGACGTCAAGGCAAAATTATAAAATGTCAATATGCTGACATTTAGTGTCATATTTCATCGCCAAAAATTTGACCTTAAAGTTAAGATCCGATTTTTACCGTGCTAGATCGGTTTTTGGTTTTCATTTCATTTTTTGATAATTTATACTATAATAAAACACGATGCAGAGAAACGAAGGTGATGACAAAAGCACTTCCGTTACTTCGTATTTGCCTCGTTTGAAGGATTGACGTCACAAATGGCTCTTAAAAAGTTGATTTTTCAGAGTTTTTAGAGATTTTTACAAAAAGTTAAACACAGAATAATAAATATGAAGTGCCGAACTTTGGATTGCAGTTTCAGTTGCAGCGAAATTAAAAGCCCAAGTGCAGTTATCACCTTACTCTTCGTCTCCCTATTCCTGTGGTATGAACATCTGTGACGTGTACGTTGCCGGCGTTGTCGTAATCTGGTTTTCTCTCATTCTTGATAATAAAACTGTAGAAAAGCCGTGCAAATTTGTGGGCGAAAAAATATTGATGAAATAAACGATAAATGTAACAGTTTTTACTGCAATGCCTTCCGCCCACTCCGAATCTGAATCCTGGTTCTGTCACTGCTAGACAGTAACCTCGGGCATAACAAATAGTATATTTTATCAAAATATGAAATTAAAAGAAAGTCTTTTACAAATAATGGTTTATAATCATTTTCTTATGAACTACATTTTCTCCAAAGGCATCAACCTATACCGGTTTTTAGTTTTGTTGCATATTTTATTTTAATGCATAGCTAGTTCATATAATACATACATACATTTTATTTATTGATAAAAGTTAATATGGCGTGACTTTATTTCTATGAAAAGCTAACTTTTTATTCAGTACTAAGACTAAAATTGAGAATTAAAAATAATCTACTATAACTTCATAGAATATGAATCAATCATCAAGACGATGTATGTATGTACATATGTATGTGTATGTCTGAATGTATGTATGTGTGTATATACAATATGTATGTATGTATATATAAGTATATTAACAGCTGAATGCTGAATTGAAACGCTAAATTGAAACAAAAGTTTTGAAAGCTGCTTGCGGCTCAGCAGCGTAACGGCATCAAAATGTTACAATTAAGATAATTACTGCAGGTACAGCAGCAGCAACTAAAAGTGAAAGTTAATCAAAGGTATGAGGTAGCATGAGTAGTCATTTACTTATACAAAAATACTGCATGAATGCAAGCGAAGTATTTTTGTGCAAAATCCATTAAGAGTGTAAACAGAAATTGTTGGAATCGGCAAAAATCCAAAGGTATATTGTATCAAAAGTAGTTATTCTTCAAAATATCAAAGAGCAAGAAAATATTCGCTTAAATAGAGTAACTTGAAAATTTCTACACGAACACAAATTTGCAGAAATTCGAAAGTTCCAGTTATAGCTGACTTCCATGGTAGCTTGTCTCCGATAGTTTATCCACATTGTTTTGCGGAGACAGTGAGCAAAGAACGTAGAAATTTTCCTGTGGCAAAAACTCTCGTCCGATTTAGCCGCACCAGAAACCAATTGGATCTAATCAGATTCTAATATCAATCAGCAGAAGTCAAAATAGTTATGAAATGGTGAATTCCGACAAGACTTCCAGTTAGAGGAACGGTGGAAGTGATGTAACGTTTTTTGATCTACGTTCATTGCGTAGAGTAAGTATTGAGTTGAGTATTCTTTTTTAATAACATCATATCAATCATATTTACTCACTTCTTTTATTGGAAAATTGCTTTACTTATTAAATACATACATATATAAAATGTTTTATATGGAGAATGTTTGTAATGATCAAAGTACTGAAAGTACTGAACCAATCAAGGCGAATTCATACATGGTGGTGTTATAAAGACAACTACAAAGTTCCTATGTATTTTGTTTTTGTATCTGCGTAAGAGTTGTCAAAATTTAAATACATTTTGTTTTTGCTTTTACGGCTTTTGAAAGCTCATACGCAAAAGCAAAAACAAAATACATGTAGCTGAATAAAAAAAAAATCAAACCGGCTGCTATAGTAACTACACCTTATATGAATTCGCCTTGGAACCAATTGCAATATTTTTTTTAAATGAAACATCAAGGCGAATTCATACAAGGTGATAGCATCCCATGAGCTGAATGCTCGTTCTTCTCTCCGAATTCGCTAGGTTGTTTTGTATACACAAACAAAATACATAAGCAAACTGGGCGAATTCAGTTTTTGACATTTCACTCGCAAAATTACACTAACAAAATACATGAGCAAACTGAGCGAATTCAGATTTTGACATTTCACACGCAAAATTACGCAAACAAAATACACAGTGGATTCGCTTTGTTTATCTTGCTATCACTTTCTATGGATACACCTTGGATTTGAAAGCTCATACGCAAAAGCAAAAACAAAATACATGTAGGTGAATAAAAAAAAATCAAATCAGCTGCTCTTATGCCATCACCTTATATGAATTCGCCTTGGAATCAATTGTAATATTTTTTCTAAATGAAACATTTTCAAAGGCCAATAGGATCGCATACTTATTTTATAATTTTTTTATGGATATCTACAGTAAAAAAAATCGGTACTGTTTTTCCATATAATTAATTTCATATCATAAAATTCTTTATATTCTTTGACATCGACCAAAATATTTCACAATAATATTAAGATGTAGTTGGGGAACGGTTTAGTTATTTGTACAAAGGTTTCGGGTTATAGTGCCCAAATGCGTGACTCGATGTAAGCAATTTTTGCATACACGTATAGTCAATGGATTCAGCAATCATTTAAAACAAAACCATGAAATTTCCAATCACTAATTATTTAAAATTAAAATTGAGAAGTTCGGTTTGAAAAATGCACTGTTTCGTAAATACGCGGTGGCATAGCGGGAGCAGGGTTTTTTTTTTGTTTGAAGTGCGGCCAAAGGCTGCCCACTTAGGAAGAAGTTCTGCTCAAAAATAATAGGTATACATCTTTAGGTATCCGGAGTTGGACTGACCAGGGTTATTTTCTTTAAGTGAGGCGGAAAGCCGCTCGTGGATAAAGTGAGTTATACTGGGGATGACGTTCCAGGAGTTAACAATATCTCGCCAGGAGTCTATGGCGGTGTCAAAGGGGGGAGAGGTGATTTGTCTGAAATCTATAAAAAAAAAAAATTGTCCGCCTAGAAAGCTAGGCGATAGAAGTGAAACTTCATGGATCTCGATGGGCACTTGAAATGAAAATACTCACCCTAGCCAGCAAGTTTTATAAGATAGAAATTTTTCCCCGATAACAGAAGCCACTATTCATTATTCTGGAATTTTTAAGGGTGTTAGGTTAATGAAAAAAGATAGTTGATGTTTTCGCCTCCATTTTTAAAAAATCTATTCATTCACTTCCATCCTTTCATGTTCAAGAAAAGATACAATTGGTTTGTGGTACCCCTCTCTCGTTTTTCCCTACTCCGAATCTGTCGCGTTTTCGTTTATCTCCCATGTCTCCTTCCGTCCGACTGCCCCACCACGCTAGCCATCCCCTCTCTTTTCCTGTCGCTTTTTCGTTTCATTCGATATTGGAATTCCAGCCCAACGAGCGCAAAGAAGTTTCACTTCAAAATGCAATCATTATACGTTTTTCGTGATTGCAAATTCTTGATGGGAAAATTAAGAGAACTGCCACTTTCCGTTCTCAATATTTGAGTGATGAATAATTTTGATAATAACGATTTTAAATGCAGTGATGAATCGGCCGGATGTCTGTGTTTCTACTCAAAAACATGCAGAAAATTTAGCTTTAGTAATACTTACAATGCAATAAAAGGGGTAAGGGCCGCTAGCAAAGAATTTTAATAAACGCGTAGCGTGCCTAGTCAGTTCATAAAGCTGCTTTGATAAAGAAATATTCAGGTACGATTGGAAAGGAAGTAAATCGTTCCCCTGCTGATTTTCGTATCGTTTTGCAATAAAAAGTAGGCACCCAAGTGACTAAAATCGATATTTTGTATTTCATGATGGCGCGCATTCATTGCTTTACAATTTTATTTTTATTTTTTTGCTTTCCAATTGGCTCAACTCACTATGAGATATGTAAGTATGTATGCACATTTTTATAGGCGCTTAATCACAGACTGAGATGCACCAAAAACCTCTGTCGGTATCTGTTATGTCTGCATTGCACAACATTTGTTAATCATCGACATCATCGTTTGCAACTTGCGACGTATTCCCTTGGCTTATCCGCTTTGTTTACTACTACATATTTACATAATTTTGTGACTCATTGTTTAACCAAGTGCAACCGGTTTCAAGTTGTAAAATTTACACAACCGTGACGTCAAATTATACGTAACTGATCTAAATCACTAATAGTTAGTTTTGAAATTGCTTATACTCGAATGAGCCTTTGTGCGACATTTGGTAACTATGTATGTATGTATGTATGTATGTATGTACAGTGGACGTCATAACAAGCTTTAACTATTTGTTTTTCTTTATTTATTTAGATTTTTTTTTTAATATTCTTCTATATTCTACTACAAATACCGGTTAAATCTCAGTTTCAAACTTTGTTCTAATGGGGAAAGACAATCAACAAACTTTATACAAGATTTTAAAGCAGAGATCCAGAATAATAATTATTTGACGGTTAAGTTTTAGAAAGTCATCCTAATTTTGATAAGTATTATGCATGACTTTTGATAATAATTATGAGTCAGACAATTTTTTTTAAGTTGTGGATAATTATTATTTGGAAACTTTTATTATAAATGGCTTTTCTTAATAAGTATGTTTGAGAGCAAATATTTTTTAATCAACAATTTATATTGTAAAAATCTTTTTATAACTATTAACAGCGAGAAAATTTGTTTACATCTTTCAAAGTCTTTTATTTTGAGATTTATATTATATACATATGTATGTAAGTCTTTACATAATAATTAAGAGTAGCCCAACATTTTTTAAGTCTTGAAAGGCGAAAATATTTCGGAACCCATAATCGTACCGAAGTAGTCCTCAAGTGATCCTGAACTGGTCCCGAAATAATTTCTAAGTAGTCCCGAATCTATTCCGAACTAGTCCCGTCCTTCCAGACTCAAAACATTTCTCTTACTCGCAATTATTATGCGAAGAGTTTTATTGTATACATTTCAAAATAAAAGTATCTGAAGACTTAAAAATATTTATCTCGCTGATAACTGTTATGAAAAGACTTTTATAATATACGACGTTGAAGAATGGTTGTAGATTACTCGAAAAATTTGTATATTACTATAATACTTATTGATTAACTTTTACTCTAATAATTTTTCTCTAACAAAAGTTATATCTCTGTATTAAAGTTAATAATAATTTTTAGAAAGAATTTGGTTATGCAGTTTTATAGCACATTCAATTTTACTGAAATAAAGTCCAAGTTTCTAGTGGCTACAATTTGCTTTTGATTTTTGGCATTGTTTTACAGACGGTGTTGCGCGGCTATTTTTTTATACAAAACAAAAAAATCTGAGCATACTACGGTAATTTGTAGCCACCTCAAACTTTTTCTAATGTTTGTTGAATTTTTTCTCCCATTTGAAGAAAGTTTAAGACTTCAATATTCCAAACAAGTGGATATGTGGTTGTGCTATCGTTATGACGTGCACTGTACGTGTGTATGTGTTTACATCCAGGTATTTACAATTTTACAAACAATTGCATGCACGTTAGGGTGGTCCTTAAATGTAGGCAAGTAATTCTTATATCAAATTTCCTAAACCTAAACCCCTAAGTCGATACTACTATAGTCAAAGAAATCACATATAAATTTTGGCCCTGATTGGAGATGGTTAGCCGTGTCGCTATAGGGCCAACATTCAGATTGTCCTATGAAGATTGGAAATGTTAAAATTAATGTTTTTCCATCTAATAACCAAAATCGATGGTACTGTAATCGAATATATTAGAAATAAATTTTAGTTTTTTGAATTTTTGTAGGGTAATCTGAACTTTAATCATATTTCGACACGTTTTAAAGGTATCCAATCGATACAAATATTTATACTATGTGATAACTATGAGGGAGTGATACCGAAAAAAAATAGTTTATTTGATTTTTTAAGGCCCACCCTAATGCACATTTACGAATAAATAGTGTAAAACAATTTTGTGCCAATTTGTCACATATGTATACTAAGTTTTGCGTTTTACAATGAGAAACGCATTTCATACAAAGAAATTTTGTTACTACCGCTGCGTCTATTTTAGTTGGTCTGCTTTGCGAGCTTACTGATTCACACCTCGAATCTACTTTTTTAAAGGCACTCCATGGTACAAAATACTATATGTTTCCCCTTTAGTTTTTAGTTGCCAAATAAACTATTAACGTCACAACTGTCATATTGTACAGAAGTTGGAAAAGTCTTTAATTGGTGGCCGCCTATTTGGTACAAAATTTGCATTGAATTTTGATACCTTTTTTGCAGTGTGTTTTGGTCATTTTCTGCCGGATTAAAATCGACAAACAAAGGAAAACCTCCAAGTGTACTTCTGTATTTTAGTTTTTAAAAAAGGTAAACAACTTACTTAAAACGAATAAAACCATTTAATTTGAAAATTATGTAAATGGTTGTTTTTGTTCTACTGGTTCTACATAGTATGTACGTTCAGTACGTAATAAAAGTAAACTTATAACGATTTGTAGTTTGTAACGTTGTGTACTATGGTTTGGAATGTATGCAGTTTTACTTCTATTTTATTGGTATTATATTATTTCAGTTTATAAAGTAAAACAAGGGTTATTCGGTTAACCGTTTACATTCGACTAATCGCCAACTAACGAGTAATCGTGAAAATCGACTTACCGAAATTATTTGAATCGTGACAATTGTTCTTAACAAATTTAATTACATTTCAAATAAATTTAGAAATTTTGAAACCGAAATTGAAAGACCCGTTTTTATTTGAAATAAACAGTAAACAGTATATAATAAAATTAGTTAAACATTTAAAATTCTTCATTTTGAAAATTGAAACGTGTTTTATTCATTTAACTGTAAGAAAACAGAAATCAATATGCTTTTAACATACCACTTCCGTTTCGAAAAATTTTGACTTTAACGCACTCCTCATCCTAATTAAATGTTTCGTACCTATTAAATTTGCTGCATGGTTTTTGAAATTGTGTTTACTGAATTGAAATGCAAAGACTTTTTTTTAACAAGCATTGGTATTGTTTTTGATTATAATTTTTTTCATTACATTTTTATAAAACTTTGGTTTGTAATAAATCATATAAATCAGAATTTAAAACTTTGTACAAAATTTATGGAAATTCATTTGAAAATTTCAGACTTTTTAACAAGGCGAATTCATACAAGGTGATAGCATCCCATGAGCTGAATGCTTGTTCTTCTTTCCAAACTCGCTGAGTCGTTTTGTTTACACAAACAAAATACATGAGCAAACTGGGCGAATTCGGGTTTTGACATTTCACTCGCAAAGTTGCACTAACAAAATACATGAGCAATACTAGGCGAATTCAGATTTCGACATTTCACACGCAAAATTACACAAACAAAATACACAGCGGATTCCCTTTATTTATCTTGCTATCACCGTCTATAGATGCATCTTGCTTTTTAATTAGAATTTCTAGTAAAATTCAACTTTAGAATAAAAATACCTGTTGGTTTTTGACAATTTTGTGAAGTTTTGGGTTGGATTTTTTTTTTCATTTGACGCATGAAGTTTATAGGTCAAAAAATATGCAAGACCATCAGTCCAAAAAAATATTGCAAATCAACGGGAATGCAAGGTGTTTTCCAAATTAACGATTATTCGACTGTTGCTCATGGAGAGTTAGTCGAAAATGCCGAAAGCTATCGGTTAGTCAATTAAATGAAGTCGCAAAATAACTTTTGCTTATTCTTAAACCGATTAGGCTATTGTCTACATTTTCGCAGGGCGGTCGTAGAAAGCAAACCAAATTTAAAATTGAACATATAAATCTGAGCTGGCCTAATGTAAATACATACATATGTACATATACCTTACGTATAAGCACATAAGTATGTATCTGCGCTTGCGAAATACTTAACTACGTGTACTTAATGAAGCACATACATACATATTTGTTTGAATGCCATTATACTTAGGAATTTCCGTGATGGCGTAAATAGATGAATGTACGTATACAACTTACTCTCCATTCCGCTTAATGTCATTTAATTTTTAGCGATCGGGAAATCCTCAATTACTGTTCGTGCTATTAATTTATTAAATTCATAAATATTTTGTTTATTTTGTTATGGAAGGCCCGCATATGTATAAAACTTGTATAAATAGCTATGTTTTGTGTATGCATAAATGGTTATATATCTATGTATGTATGTATGTACACACAAATATTTGGAGCAAATTATGCCCGTCAATTCAAGATCTTACTATCTAGCATTAGTTCCCGAAAAAGATAAAACATTCAAATTTCGAATTCTATTCAAAAACCTCCAATTCTAACTCTATTTGTTTTGAGTGTTAAAAAAAATCACTTGATTAAATATCGGTTAGTAGTCGTATTCTTTTGTTTAGCGGTGCATATCTAAGGCGCCGTAGAGGTCGCTGTAGAGGTTGTTGCTTAAAACAAATATACTCATACAAATATACACTCGATTATATTTACATACTCCTATGCCTGAAAACCTAAGCTGTGTACCAAATTCCTTCTTTGACATCCTAGTTTCTATGATGCAATCCAAGCGTTATCGCTTTTGTCCGATATAATCTCTGTGAAGGCCGCTGACGATCAAATTATCCAGATTCCATGTATAGTTTTGGAGATCTAAACGACTTACATGGTTCTAGAGACTAATCCCCATTTCAGTTGCTTTTCTTTACCCTCATGGAAGTAGAGGAGTGAGTAGATTTCATGGATACAAGATTGTCAGTTGACTGCGCTGATTCAATAGTCGATAAGTATACGTTAA
Organism: Anomoia purmunda; assembly: GCA_951828415.1. Classification (NCBI taxonomy): domain Eukaryota; kingdom Metazoa; phylum Arthropoda; class Insecta; order Diptera; family Tephritidae; genus Anomoia; species Anomoia purmunda. Next base: position 27,201,931 of record OX639993.1, read on the forward strand.
CTCAACTACATACTAGTTTTTTTCAAAGTTTGTTCTTCATTTGATTCTATAAAAGGCTTAGTATATTCAGATAACAGAGTTGAAGGCCGTGCACTTACGGCCTAACACCAGACGACGGAACATTTACCTTATTTTATTCGCTAAACTATATCAATGTCATGTGTATTTCTTTACCTCGGTCACTAGCACAAAAATTGGCATAATGCTATTGGCAGTTTCTTTGAATAGTACTTAAGTACTTTCGTTTAGGCATTGTGCGAGAGAGCCCTTCACTGTTCAGCTATGTAAATACTGAAACAAAAGTAAAACTCGTTGCCAATAATATTTCCGAAAACTATGCAGATTATGCTGGCTAAATCTGCAGAAATTAAGTTTGGGTAGCTGAGACAGATCAAAACCGGTAACTGATGTTACCTACCTACATTTTATATAGTATTCTCCAAATTTTATTATATCACCGATTCTCTGAACTGCATTACCACCCAAAGAAGAGAGAAACCCAGAACGATTTAAGCTATTCAAAAACCGCGATTTTGTTGATTGGATGGTAGACATCTTCGTAGAGCTTTGCCATCATTGCTTGAAAAATTAGTTAGAAATTGGACCTCCGGATTAAACCATGTACGTCCAGTAGTCATAATATAAGCTTTCTAATGAAGTAATTTTATAGTTTGATATTATGTTGTCTCATTATTTTATTTCAATTCATAATAAAATATGCATGTATTTATGCATATGTGTAGGACATATTTACTATTATGACTCAAAGCAATTTTACATTTATTGCCATACGCAGAAAAACAAATAATAAACTTTTTAAGCTTAACAGTGGATGTGATATTTTTTATGACAATAAATCATTTCACATATGTACGTATCTTTTCTTTGTATAAATGTACTCCTATATACGTACATATATATGCATGTACATTAGCGTGGTCAAAAAAAAATACTATATCGAAAAATATGATTGTTTTTTAAACCAAAATTTATTTGATATATAAAAAAATGATTTTTAGAAATCGTATAGAACTCTTCAAAGAGGTTGAGGTTATCTAACGAAATGCTTGCCACAAATTGAAGAAAAATATTTTAACGCTTCTTTTGATGGTTTAAAAATTTGTTTGGGCGTTTAACGGAAATAATAATTAGTAGTAAAAAATGTTTAAATAAACAATTGAGTATTATTCTTTGTAGTCTTCTGAAGATAAACAGAGTTTTCCAATAAAAAAATATCCGGCCCAAAACAAACCAAAAAAAATTTATTTGAGAGATATTTGTTCCCATGCAATTTGCGATAGCACTGATTGATTTTCAAGGTTTCCATACCATTTCGAAGAAAAAATATTTTTTTCTATTTATGAGGGTTTGATTGAGAGAGGAAATTTTTTCAATTTAAACAACCCTAGGGGGTAAGAGTGTTAACATTTCCTACTGTACCACCCTAATGAGCTTACGAGCGCGAGCAATGTGTTTGTGTTGTATAAGGAAAATACCCTTAAATAATAACGAGGATAATTTATAAGAAATTGATTGCAACTGCGTATTGCATTGTCCAACAAAATTACAAATTTCTAGATTAATTCATTCACGTTTTCTAGCACGGAAAACCTTTTTAATAAACCCTATGGGATTCTGATTCCGAAGTCATGGGGATGGATTTTTAAACAAGTGCCAATTTTTTATAAAATTTCACATCGAAAGGTTTTTGGAGTGCCTGTCCACATAAATGAAATCAGTTTTAAAACTTAAAAATAACGAATTCAAAATAGCGGTTTCAAAATATCGCAAAACTGTGTGGGATGATGTTATTATATAATGAATTTCATAAATACGCCACTCGACTTTGCATAGTTTGAAATATTTGCCCAATATTCTCAATGTCATTTTTGTAAAAAAAAATTAAATGAGGTACAATGTACAAATCTCCGTAACGAATGTCGTGCAATAGTCACTTATGTATTTTTTACGGCAATGTTATGCCTTAAATTATTTTGAGCTTCATTTATATGTACATATGTAAGTCTTCCCTAACTTCCTGCACTCAAAGGAAAATGCCTCATATGTCACACTTGTGACTATAAAGGCTAAAAGAATTTTTTGTTTAGGGATACAAATTTTCGGGATTTGACTGATCCCGGGATATTCCGAATCTTTATTTTGTAATCCAAGAATCATTTTAAATCCCTGTTTGATATTGATATTAAATATCTTTAATTCTAGAGCAAATATATATTAAATCAAACAAAAATAATGTAATGCATTTATGTAAGCAAAACTAAAATTGGAGTCGAACTATTCAAGTGCACTTAATAACCAGGTTGTCAAGAACACTAAAATTAACGTAGTGACCCGATATTAAGATACGTGTGGAGTTTGATGTATTTAAAATATATTAACGAATTACTTTAAACTAAATAACTGTTTGTTTTGAATAAAGTGTAATCTTAAAAAAAATGTTTAACAATCAAGCGTGACCTAAATGTTTTGCATTCAAAATCAGCAGATGAAAATCATATTTGGTTTCAACACTTGATTGCTGGATTGATTGATAGAATTGGAGATGTTTTCTGCATTGACATTTCAGCGCCTTAACGTGACAACAAAACACATTAGATTGTTGGATTTTCTCAAGCTGTTAAAACCTTGCATCTGATGTGAAAAAACGGTAGATAGAATAGATTTCTCTTGGGACTTTAGGTATTCAAAAAAGGGCGGGATTGAAATCCCATACGTAGGTACAACACACATGCACACACATATACATATGTATACATATGTGTGTAAATAATGTATTTACATATTTATTTGTACTAAACAAATTTGTTAAAAATGTTGTCTTACTCAAATACAACCAAACAATGTATGCAAATAAATTATGCGAATCCTCGAAAAAAAAATTATGGAGTAAAATGGCACGAAACAATACCAAGCCGGATCTTCGGTGTGTAAGCAAATGTGTACACAGATGAATACCTTCATATGTGCGTATTTGCATATGTATGTACATACGTTGATAGGAAGTGAAAACCAGAAAACCGCACAAAAATGCTGTTTTCATTTTGTGAAAAGTGAAATTTAAATTTTTTTTTGGGCTAATACATATGTATGTGCACTATATGTACTAAATTGCAATATAGAAGCATGCTTGTTGTTGTTATATCTTAATATATAAAAATCACGTGTCACGTTGTTTGATTTCGATGGACTCCTAAACTACTGAACCGATTTTAATGAAATTTTTAACACTGTGTGCAGTTTGGTCCAACTTGAAAGATAGGATAGTTTATAACTCTCCTTATAGTCGCATTATTTATTTATTGCAAATTATTTGTTTATTATTAGCAAAGAGCTATCCACCAGTTGGTGGCGCTAACAGCGGTATGAGTAAATGCGCTAAAGTAGATGGCGCTACAGTTATTGTGATTCCACCAGCTGGCGGTATTGAGTAAGTGCGGTATGTTACAGTAGATGGCGCTACATTTATTACATTAAATGAAAATGCGTTGTTTGAAGTTTATATTATTTGTGGTAAAGTTATACGAGTCTATGACTTCCAATATTCCAAATTTAAGAAAAAATCACATACAATCCGTGAAATAAATAAAGTTATGTATGTATGGTCAGACAAATAAGCAATGCTGCCACTCTTTTCCAGTAAATCTTCCTCGAATTTGGGAGATTTCAGAGGAATTTAGGAAATTGCAGAGCTGATTTCTGCATGTATTTCCTAAATTCAAAAAAAAAATTTCATTTAGTTGCATTTAGGTATAGAATTTTGTATGGCTAAATGTACATTTGGAGTTAAATTTAGAGCTATACTAGCTGACCCGGCGAACTTCGTCCCGCCCAATTTTTATTTGAAATAGTTAAAACGCTTTTTGAACTTAAATATTTTTGGTGAAGTTCGTTCTTTGTTTTGTTGTGTAGCGTGTAAACAAATAAAGAAGATGGCTCTCCAACACGCTAACATGCCACATACATACATACCTACATATGTATGTATGTACATATGAAACTGTAAAATTTTGAACTTAAACGATAAATCGGTTTGAATCATTCGAATTCTCAGAATGAACATTTCCTCACTTTTAGATTTGCTGTGTTGTAGTAAACTATTCACTACAGTGAAATTATTTTTTATGAATAAAGACGGAAACCTTATATGTATATCTGGTATAAAAATCCACGGGATTGAGATTTGAACTTGAGGTCAAAATTTTTAAAATTATATGTATGTAGATGAACATTTTCGTAGAGTTGATAATAAACACAAATTTTCATAAAATAGTTCATTTTTGATTTTATATTCAAGTTTTTAACAAATAAGTTAATTACAAAATTTTTAGTTGATAACATGTAACATTTAATTTTATAATCTTAGGATAGATAATTCTTAATTTTTAATAGTAGTATTTATTTTTTTGAATTATAAACATTTTAATTTAACTTAGCACTAATCGGTGCACAATATTTTTGGTTAACCTGTCTCGAGCTAAGACAAATAGATTTGATGGTTTCCCCACACGTGAGCATGCAACATATAATTGCCCATGGGAAAAACATGGATTATCCAAATCTAACCCACAAATGGACATTGTTTGGCCTTGAGACTTATTTATGGACATGGCAAAAGCTAAACGAATAGGAAACTGTAGTCTTCTGAATGGTATCGTAGATTCTGACGGTATCATTGGAATACGGGGCAACAGGACCACTTCTCCTTTAAACTTTCCAGTCAAAATGGTTGCTTCAAGAATATTCCCTGTTAACTTTTTGATGACCAAACGTGTACCGTTGCATAACCGAGGTGGATTCAAATTACGCAGAAGAATAATAATTGAACCAATCTTCAACCGAAGAATATGTGGTGGCATTCCGGGTATATCTAGAGAGTTTAAAAATTCAGTTGGAAAATTTACACTTTCATTTTCATCAACAACAGTATCGATTGATTTAAAAGACATCAGATCGCCTGGCAACAACTGTTGTATCTGGAAGTTAATTTCGTCAACATCAACATTTTTGGCTGCCAAAATAGCCCGCCCACTGAGCCAGTTATGATCTAAATAATTATTTTGTATATCCGGGAAAATACTTTCAATTAATTCAATTTTTGTGTGAACAACAGTGCAGAAATTGTCTGGCAGTTTAATGCATTGCGTGTTTGGTTGCCGTTCTATTGTACCGTTCCCAATATCTAGCAATTGTTCCGAAAATATATGTGCTAATGGATCATTTAGTAAATGTACGCGCATGTTTATAGTCAATCGAAGTGTTTTTACATTTCTCCATAAAAATGATTGTTTTAAACATGCGTTAATCTCATCGGCGAAAGTAGAGCGAGGTATGACCGGCAACGTCTGTCGGAAATCACCAGATAGCAATATGACAGCACCTCCAAAAAGTTTATCATTGCCGTTCAAATCTTGCATAGTTCGGTGCAATGCCTCGAGTGAATATTTGTGAGCCATTGTGCACTCATCCCAAATAATGATTGAACTTCTTTGCAACACTGCAGCTATTGCGCTATTTTTTTTTATGTTACATATTGCGTTTGGGTTGCTATGAATTTGTAATGTCAACTTGAATGCTGAATGTGCCGTTCGCCCACCATCTAGCATAGTAGCAGTAGTATTATTCTTCTGCGTAATTTGAATCCACCTCGGTTATGCAACGGTACACGTTTGGTCATCAAAAAGTTAACAGGGAATATTCTTGAAGCAACCATTTTGACTGGAAAGTTTAAAGGAGAAGTGGTCCTGTTGCCCCGTATTCCAATGATACCGTCAGAATCTACGATACCATTCAGAAGACTACAGTTTCCTATTCGTTTAGCTTTTGCCATGTCCATAAATAAGTCTCAAGGCCAAACAATGTCCATTTGTGGGTTAGATTTGGATAATCCATGCTTTTCCCATGGGCAATTATATGTTGCATGCTCACGTGTGGGAAAACCATCAAATCTATTTGTCTTAGCTCGAGACAGGTTAACCAAAAATATTGTGCACCGATTAGTGCTAAGTTAAATTAAAATGTTTATAATTCAAAAAAATAAATAGTACTATTAAAAATTAAGAATTATCTATCCTAAGATTATAAAATTAAATGTTACATGTTATCAACTAAAAATTTTGTAATTAACTTATTTGTTAAAAACTTGAATATAAAATCAAAAATGAACTATTTTATGAAAATTTGTGTTTATTATCAACTCTACGAAAATGTTCATCTACATACATACATATAATTTTAAAAATTTTGACCTCAAGTTCAAATCTCAATCCCGTGGATTTTTATACCAGATATACATACATATAAGGTTTCCGTCTTTATTCATAAAAAATAATTTCACTGTAGTGGATAGTTTACTACAACACAGCAAATCTAAAAGTGAGGAAATGTTCATTCTGAGAATTCGAATGATTCAAACCGATTTATCGTTTAAGTTCAAAATTTTACAGTTTCATATGTACATACATACATATGTAGGTATGTATGTATGTGGCATGTTAGCGTGTTGGAGAGCCATCTTCTTTATTTGTTTACACGCTACACAACAAAACAAAGAACGAACTTCACCAAAAATATTTAAGTTCAAAAAGCGTTTTAACTATTTCAAATAAAAATTGGGCGGGACGAAGTTCGCCGGGTCAGCTAGTATACATATATATCTTAATATATAAAAATCACGTGTCACGTTGTTTGATTTCGATGGACTCCTAAACTACTGAACCGATTTTAATGAAATTTTTAACACTGTGTGCAGTTTGGTCCAACTTGAAAGATAGGATAGTTTATAACTCTCCTTATAGTCGCATTATTTATTTATTGCAAATTATTTGTTTATTATTAGCAAAGAGCTATCCACCAGTTGGTGGCGCTAACAGCGGTATGAGTAAATGCGCTAAAGTAGATGGCGCTACAGTTATTGTGATTCCACCAGCTGGCGGTATTGAGTAAGTGCGGTATGTTACAGTAGATGGCGCTACATTTATTACATTAAATGAAAATGCGTTGTTTGAAGTTTATATTATTTGTGGTAAAGTTATACGAGTCTATGACTTCCAATATTCCAAATTTAAGAAAAAATCACATACAATCCGTGAAATAAATAAAGTTATGTATGTATGGTCAGACAAATAAGCAATGCTGCCACTCTTTTCCAGTAAATCTTCCTCGAATTTGGGAGATTTCAGAGGAATTTAGGAAATTGCAGAGCTGATTTCTGCATGTATTTCCTAAATTCAAAAAAAAAATTTCATTTAGTTGCATTTAGGTATAGAATTTTGTATGGCTAAATGTACATTTGGAGTTAAATTTAGAGCTATACTAGCTGACCCGGCGAACTTCGTCCCGCCCAATTTTTATTTGAAATAGTTAAAACGCTTTTTGAACTTAAATATTTTTGGTGAAGTTCGTTCTTTGTTTTGTTGTGTAGCGTGTAAACAAATAAAGAAGATGGCTCTCCAACACGCTAACATGCCACATACATACATACCTACATATGTATGTATGTACATATGAAACTGTAAAATTTTGAACTTAAACGATAAATCGGTTTGAATCATTCGAATTCTCAGAATGAACATTTCCTCACTTTTAGATTTGCTGTGTTGTAGTAAACTATTCACTACAGTGAAATTATTTTTTATGAATAAAGACGGAAACCTTATATGTATATCTGGTATAAAAATCCACGGGATTGAGATTTGAACTTGAGGTCAAAATTTTTAAAATTATATGTATGTAGATGAACATTTTCGTAGAGTTGATAATAAACACAAATTTTCATAAAATAGTTCATTTTTGATTTTATATTCAAGTTTTTAACAAATAAGTTAATTACAAAATTTTTAGTTGATAACATGTAACATTTAATTTTATAATCTTAGGATAGATAATTCTTAATTTTTAATAGTAGTATTTATTTTTTTGAATTATAAACATTTTAATTTAACTTAGCACTAATCGGTGCACAATATTTTTGGTTAACCTGTCTCGAGCTAAGACAAATAGATTTGATGGTTTCCCCACACGTGAGCATGCAACATATAATTGCCCATGGGAAAAACATGGATTATCCAAATCTAACCCACAAATGGACATTGTTTGGCCTTGAGACTTATTTATGGACATGGCAAAAGCTAAACGAATAGGAAACTGTAGTCTTCTGAATGGTATCGTAGATTCTGACGGTATCATTGGAATACGGGGCAACAGGACCACTTCTCCTTTAAACTTTCCAGTCAAAATGGTTGCTTCAAGAATATTCCCTGTTAACTTTTTGATGACCAAACGTGTACCGTTGCATAACCGAGGTGGATTCAAATTACGCAGAAGAATAATAATTGAACCAATCTTCAACCGAAGAATATGTGGTGGCATTCCGGGTATATCTAGAGAGTTTAAAAATTCAGTTGGAAAATTTACACTTTCATTTTCATCAACAACAGTATCGATTGATTTAAAAGACATCAGATCGCCTGGCAACAACTGTTGTATCTGGAAGTTAATTTCGTCAACATCAACATTTTTGGCTGCCAAAATAGCCCGCCCACTGAGCCAGTTATGATCTAAATAATTATTTTGTATATCCGGGAAAATACTTTCAATTAATTCAATTTTTGTGTGAACAACAGTGCAGAAATTGTCTGGCAGTTTAATGCATTGCGTGTTTGGTTGCCGTTCTATTGTACCGTTCCCAATATCTAGCAATTGTTCCGAAAATATATGTGCTAATGGATCATTTAGTAAATGTACGCGCATGTTTATAGTCAATCGAAGTGTTTTTACATTTCTCCATAAAAATGATTGTTTTAAACATGCGTTAATCTCATCGGCGAAAGTAGAGCGAGGTATGACCGGCAACGTCTGTCGGAAATCACCAGATAGCAATATGACAGCACCTCCAAAAAGTTTATCATTGCCGTTCAAATCTTGCATAGTTCGGTGCAATGCCTCGAGTGAATATTTGTGAGCCATTGTGCACTCATCCCAAATAATGATTGAACTTCTTTGCAACACTGCAGCTATTGCGCTATTTTTTTTTATGTTACATATTGCGTTTGGGTTGCTATGAATTTGTAATGTCAACTTGAATGCTGAATGTGCCGTTCGCCCACCATCTAGCATAGTAGCAGTAGTATTATTCTTCTGCGTAATTTGAATCCACCTCGGTTATGCAACGGTACACGTTTGGTCATCAAAAAGTTAACAGGGAATATTCTTGAAGCAACCATTTTGACTGGAAAGTTTAAAGGAGAAGTGGTCCTGTTGCCCCGTATTCCAATGATACCGTCAGAATCTACGATACCATTCAGAAGACTACAGTTTCCTATTCGTTTAGCTTTTGCCATGTCCATAAATAAGTCTCAAGGCCAAACAATGTCCATTTGTGGGTTAGATTTGGATAATCCATGCTTTTCCCATGGGCAATTATATGTTGCATGCTCACGTGTGGGAAAACCATCAAATCTATTTGTCTTAGCTCGAGACAGGTTAACCAAAAATATTGTGCACCGATTAGTGCTAAGTTAAATTAAAATGTTTATAATTCAAAAAAATAAATAGTACTATTAAAAATTAAGAATTATCTATCCTAAGATTATAAAATTAAATGTTACATGTTATCAACTAAAAATTTTGTAATTAACTTATTTGTTAAAAACTTGAATATAAAATCAAAAATGAACTATTTTATGAAAATTTGTGTTTATTATCAACTCTACGAAAATGTTCATCTACATACATACATATAATTTTAAAAATTTTGACCTCAAGTTCAAATCTCAATCCCGTGGATTTTTATACCAGATATACATACATATAAGGTTTCCGTCTTTATTCATAAAAAATAATTTCACTGTAGTGGATAGTTTACTACAACACAGCAAATCTAAAAGTGAGGAAATGTTCATTCTGAGAATTCGAATGATTCAAACCGATTTATCGTTTAAGTTCAAAATTTTACAGTTTCATATGTACATACATACATATGTAGGTATGTATGTATGTGGCATGTTAGCGTGTTGGAGAGCCATCTTCTTTATTTGTTTACACGCTACACAACAAAACAAAGAACGAACTTCACCAAAAATATTTAAGTTCAAAAAGCGTTTTAACTATTTCAAATAAAAATTGGGCGGGACGAAGTTCGCCGGGTCAGCTAGTATACATATATATTAATGTTTGTTCAATAACAATCTTAATGAAAGGTTTATGAGATATTTTCTGAAGCTTAACTGAAAGAGGTTAACTATTTTCATATCAACTTTAAAGCGCTTATCAGTAATATGTTTTACACATGTATGTATGTGCATATGTGTATATGTATATTGTATAAATATAGTACACTCATGGACAAAATAATAAATACTCCATGCTTTGGGCAGTTTTGACTATTCTTGCGCTGCTTTTTTAACTTCCATAATTTATTTTATAAAACTTAAGTTCATGCTACAACAAAAAACAAACAAATCCAAATTTCAAACTGCATTAAAAATTTTGAAAAATTCAAACGTACATACATATGTACATATAAATTGCAAACTTTTTAATCAGCATTAAAAAATTGTTTGCTGACGGCGTTGGCGCGTTTTTTCCATAACAAAAACACAATTCGAGCTTAAGTTATATCGAATAAAATGTGCGACAGTCCGAGAAGAAATGGTAAAAACCAATGGTAAATTGCAGAATTTCAAACTTACACTTCATTTAGACTGAAGATGAAAAAGTTCCAGTCAAAAAGTTCGAAAGTTTGTTGAATTTTTCAAAGTTTAAAGTTAGGATTTCTATGATTTTTGTTATAGAATGAACTATTTGCTAATAAAAAATTAATATAAATCAAATTAAAAAATTGTAAAAACTGATCACATCTTTGTGTATCTTTTATTTTGTCCATGAGGGTACATTACCTCCGCTAGTTTGAAAGCTTATTTTAAGAGCATGGTTGGGACACAAAAAATTTTGGTTTTTGGCGGGTCATTTCCAACATAACTATTTTATTTATTACTCGTTTCTAACAAAGCTTTTTATATATAGGAAAAAAGAAGAAAAAAAGTTGCAATTGGGTTTTTAAATCTCATATGGTTTTGGAGTTAAAAAATCATGCAAACATTTTTCGACGTCACTCCCAAGGTATTTGTGTCGAAAACTATTTTTTAAGAATCTCGTTCTTCACAACTTGTGTTGTGATATATAATATACAATTGTGTAATTCACAAGGTGTCATATGTGTCATAAGGTCATACAAATTTAAAAAAAAATACAATTTGCTTATTTTTAATTATTTATTTGAATGCAATCTAAAAACATAACTTTTGAAATTTCAAATGTTATGATTTATGACATATTAAGACTCCTAGTGAATCACCCAAATATATATTTTTTATAAAATTACTGGGTAATACCCGGAAAGCTTTGCTGTGCCTCATATGTAGATAAAATGTGAGATAATCGAGGACATCACTGGGAGTGCTTTCTCAGCCTACTAAGTTGAAATCTATTAATTTCTACTCTGCATTAAAAAAATTTACCTTTCACAAAATTAAAGCAATCCCCGTATTTCTTTTGTTTGAAAACGTAACAGCTTATTACTCAAAATTATATTTATACATTTACAACTTTTGCATCGAGTATTTAAAAAGTTATGATGAAAATTCGATGTAATATTAAAAACTGACGTGCTATTTTTCAATTCTCCTGAAGAGAAACAGAGTTGGCGGAATGAAAAATATTGATTTCCAAAGATTCTATGTATGTATATCATTTATACGAAATATTGATTTTCCCACATATAAAATAATTGAGAAACCTCTAAACAGTTTTTGATTTCAAAAAGAGCAAAATAGGGTAATTGTTTTTTCAATATAGTACATACATACATATGTATGTAAAATAATCTTAAATTGTGAGAGCATTCAAATTCCGACATTACTTTCTTTTTCTCCTTTGCTTTTGGACCACCCTAACGGACGAACACATTTAATCGCTTAATGCTGATTTTGCCTGGGGGTTTTCCAAGCCAACGACTGAGTTTATAAAAAAGAAAAATCAAGTCGACAAGTGCAGTCAATACAGTTTGAATTGGATTACAATAAGAAAGCTGACATTCTTATCAACGATTTGAAATGCCTTTCTCAAAATAAATAGGAAATATTAAATTATTTTTGTTTTAAATTTTAACGTGACAGCTTCCTTTGCTCAACGTTGTAAATATTTTGGAATTAGGTGAAAACCCAAGGAAATAAGTAATATATTTCATATATTTTCATAACAAGATCGAACGTAGACTGCGGGCAAAAATTAATGATTTTTAATGCAATATTAAGAATAAAATAATACTTTGGAGATCAAACCTATGTAATACTAGAAGGTGCTCAAACAACGCAACTTTAAATAAGGTGTAGAAATTAATTTTGTATATTTGCTTTAATTTAATAATTTTAATAAATGTCATTTGAGAGAACTGAGGGGAATTATGTTGATAAGAGGATAGACAGAATACACACGAATGTTTTATACACATAGAATATACATATAATATAATTTTTTGTAAACAAAATAAACTATGACTGGAACAAAAAACCTGATACTGTAAAAATTGCGCTTCCTGCTGTATTCCGTACACCATGCGAATTTTCATATGTGACACTGATACAGACTGTTGAAATTTATTGTGAATTGCTCCAATAAAAGGTCTTTCTTAATAATGATAGAATACAATATTGCGCTGATTGATCTGAGAATAGCACGGCCTGCTTACCTGAGAGGTAACCAATTGTTATGCATCTTGGAAAGAATGACACAATTGAGAGAATACATAAATAGAATATACACGGTTTTTGTAAAGAAAATCTATTGTTACGTAGGAAAAATAGCTGATTTTGTCAAAATTTTCAAGATAGGCTTAGCGGAATCACAATCTGTGCCACCTTCTCTATTATTTTCATCATGTATGCCGACTAGCCTTTTTGTAGCGCAAAACTGTCTTCTCTTGGATATTTCAATAAAAATTTGAATCTTTTTCCGCTTGTGGCCCAGGCCAAATTTTTGGCAGAAAGCCCTATTTTCTTCCATCATTAAAACGTAAAATTCTAAATTAGACTTGAGTTTGAATTAAGAATGTAATATACCAGCGCAGAATATTCAGCTGTGACAGAAACTCATTCAAATACACGCCACGAACCAATGCACTTTCTATTTTTGTTTTATTATACATAACTGATACTTATTATGTTGTTGAACTGAATATATGTATAATACACTATTAATATTCAAACATAACAGCAGCTGGGTTTGTATTTTTAATGGAAACTTTGCCATAAGTAATTGAATACTTAAATTATTTATATATTTGTTGCAGTTATTAAATTGAAACGAGCAAAATTCAAAGAATTAATAGCACTGTGATTACGTGCCAATCGAATATTGGAAATTGATTTAAAAGATACAGTCACCGGTAAATTACCATGAAATACGTATGTATATATGTAATTCATAAATATTTACTTAAAAAAACTTTTACCGGAAATAGCAGTTACCTATAAAAAGCTCGTTCGAAGTAGCGCACTAAATAATTTCAAGAAAAAATTTCATACAAATTTTCGCATACCACAAAGGGGGCATGTCAAAACAAAATTTACCACCACACAATTATTACAAAAGCGGTGTGGAGTTTTGACTTAAATATCAATACTTATAACTTAGAGATAAAATAAACGCTCAAGAGCTGAGTTTTTCTTTCGATTAAAAAATCAAAAAACAACATTCACAAAATAAGCTAAAAAAATTTATTATTATAATTGATTTTAAAGTTTAAAATCTTAAAATATAGATTAAATATTAATTTATAAAATTTTTTGATTATAATTATCATTGCAATTTTTTATTTTTAAATACAGTACTATTTCCGGACAATTTCTGAAAATTTTCAGGATGATTTCGACACTAGCTCGAGATCATTTGGGTCGTAGTACCGAAATTTGTATCATGTAACACTTCTATATTTTTATTTGTTTAGTTATTTGCATATAATTAAATTAAAAACAATTTTTTAGCATCGGTCCAATTTAGAATTTCGTAGGCCAATTTCTCAATTTCGGAGGCTAACTTCGAAAAACGAAAAAGTCAGTGGTGTACTTATTTACTACGACTCAAAAAAAAAACAACAAAATCGGTATGGTTCAATACAAAAATGGTCAAAAATGTTTGTAATATCAGATTTTAGCGAAAACTCGCCGAGGTGTAAGTTTTTTTTAGGCATGTGGTTTTCAAGAAGAAATAAAGCCCATATAATTTAATGTTATGGCCAAAAATCTAGCTTTATTATAAAGATGAGGGTTTGCCGTTATGTTATAAAAATGATTTCGGGCAAGTGACCGCCGCGGCTGGCTCGAATAAATTCCAGCCGAGAGGCCCAATTTTTGACCACTTTTTGTAGCAATACGGCCCCAGTATGTCAGCAATAACGCGCCGAATATTCTCTTCCAAGGCGTCAATCGTCTCCGACTTATCTGCGTAGACAATCGACTTCACATAATCCCCACAAAAAATAGACCAGTGGTGTTAAAACGCACGGTCTTTGAGGCCACACCACTGGCCCACGATGCGAGTTAATGCGCTCACCAAAAGTTTCCTTCGTCCACATCAATATCCTCCAATTCAGGCACAATTCAGTCATCAATCATGGGTCCATAGCGTTCCCCATTGACTGTAACATTCTGATCAACTGGATTTTTGAAGAAATATGGACCAATGTTTCCCTCTGCCCATAGAGCACACCAAACAGTGACTTTTTGAGGATGTAGTGGCTTGTGGATTACCCATTCAACCAAAAGTGAACTTCACCGCTGAACAAAAATGTTGAAAGAATATTGGCAGCTAACCATTTTTTTGGTATTAAATTTGCACAATTTGCAAACGTTGTTCCGGAGTATGTCTGTTAATTATGAAATGGCAAATCAAACTGAATATAAATCAAGTAACAGCTATCAAAAAGACCAACTCCGAAAAAGGTATTGTCTCATTGAAAACCACACGTCTAAAAAAACATCCTACTGAATTTTTATGTTAGGTTTGTCCCATAGACAAACAGAAAGAAATTTATAGGGATTTCAGCTTTCGGAAAAATTAAATACGACACAATAAATATAACATTACGGATATCAAACGAAACGTCCAACTTAATTAAATTACACACAAGTTATATGATATATTAAAATACGGGTCTTAAATGGTTCGTTTTGCTCCGTTGCCACCTGTTTGAATAATAAAATTTAATTAAATACAAAGGCAATTAATAAATAAACATAGTCAGGACATCGTATGCCAGGTTTTTCTAATTTATTATTTTTAATAAAAATTACCGCAAATTGGCAACTTTGTTTGTATATCTTAAAACCACTGGCAAAATTCAAAATTATTTAAAGGAATTACTGCTAAGTCCCTGACTTAAGAAAAAAGTTCTCATATTGTGATAATCTATCATAACTCGAAAATAAGAAAACTAGTTTTAAGGAAATGTTTTCTTTTATAAATTCAGAAATATATTAAGTAAAGTTTTCTAAGTAGTTCAGACGACAAGGAACAAAAAGAATAACATTATTAAAAAAAGTTTTCTACAGCGATACCTTTGGAAGGTCAATTCTTTTTTTCATTTCTTTTTTTTCCTATACAAAAACCAACAATGAATTCAACAGCCATGGAAACAAAATCATGGCGAATTTTTATTTTAACATCCCACACCTACTTCACGAT
The DNA here is from genome assembly GCA_951828415.1 of Anomoia purmunda. Taxonomy (NCBI): domain Eukaryota; kingdom Metazoa; phylum Arthropoda; class Insecta; order Diptera; family Tephritidae; genus Anomoia; species Anomoia purmunda. The sequence goes on from OX639993.1 coordinate 27,217,690, forward strand.
CCACTGTAGTAAATGGACGCTTTTGGTGATAGCACAACTTTATATGCAATTGACTTAACGGCTATTGTTTGAGTGCTTCGAGGCTACTTTGGACAATTGTAATGCTTTGGTAAGCTCATGGGAAACACCAGACATTAAATGCAAACAAAAATTCCAACAACAATAGACAATAATAATAAAAATGAAAAATGTTGAAAGTAAAATAAATACAAAAAACGGACAAAAATACCACACATACATACATGCATAAATATTGTATTGGTGTGTGCCATAGTACATATGTTTGTTTGGAGAGCGATTGTTGTTGAAGCACAGGCAGGTATTGAGCAAGTTGAGGTTTTCCCCAAAAATTCCTAAATCACTGCAAAACGCACTAAGTCAGAGCTTTGGCCTCAACGAGCGCGCTACGTGAGTGGGCGAGATGGAGAGCATCATAGTAGATATAAAAAATATACAAAGAAATTCTCTTATTTGTTCGCATTTATTTAATACGATTCATTAGCTAATTGCGATTTCAAATTGGCAAGGCTAATTTTATTCGATTTTTGTTTGTTTGTTATTTTTTTGCACACACAAACCAGACACGCGAATTGAAAAATAATTTGATGAAGTAAATGAATTTGTGTAACTACCTAGTATACATTTTTATGTATTGAGTTATTTGTGAGCTTAAATGCTGGTTACAAAAAAAGAAATATTTTTACATTATTGCTGTTACTGATACTGATATTATTATTATTATGCAGTTTTTTCACTCTTTTTTTGGTTAGTACCAGTAACTGGCAGCTTGGTGTGGATTGGTTTTGGTTGCTTACTTTGGATTGTTGACTTTTGATTGTTGCTTGTCCGTTGATGGTGATATAAGTGGCCCGTTGAACCGGTCAGTCGTCCTCTCACTTATACAATAAAAAATTGAGAAATTTTGTATAGCGTTAACAAACAAAAAGTTAAACGATTACAAAAACTGTTTCCGTCTCTATTGGTGCAATTTAATTTTATGCAGTTGCCTTTTGTTTGCCTTTTATTTGCACATTAAACTTGGCTTCTGTCACCTTTTCGGATTAAAGTCAAAAAACTATTTTTTCCACTTTCACTTTTTACGTTTTCTAAAATAAGTCTTAATTCAACAAACGATCGTGTCGCACTGAAACGTTGTAGTCGCGTATGCTAAGTTTAAACCTCACAGACAAATCTATGTCCATTGCATTGCCGGCTTGGAAATCAAGCTTTGAGCTTTCAATAGCTGGTAAGCGAATGCCAGTGACTGGAAAACTTTTCATAAAATTCGCTCTCTTCAAAAATTGTTGGGTTTTACCGGAGAGTAAACTAGTGTATGCTAAAAAAAAATAATTAAGAGTTTCCTATGGCGGTTCAATACTTCCTTGATTAATTTTAAGCTGCAAAAAATAGGAAACTCTTAGCATAATTGTGTGCCAAATTTAATGTCTATTCGGGAAGTATTGTGTTTGTTCACCGCATAGTTCAACTCAAGGCGAAGTCATACCAGGTGATAGCAGCAAGAATCCAATGTATTCAGTTTTTGAATTTTTGTGCTATGATTGTCAAAGTAGCCTGTAATTTGTTTTTGCTTTTACGGCTTTGACAGCTATCCCACTGAAAGCAACCATCACCTTATATGAATTCGTCTTGGTTCGCCCGTTGCAATTTAGTCGATCGGGCGGAATCGACAGTATGGAGGGTGGATCTATAGAAGGCGATAGCAAGATAAACAAGGCAAATCCGCTGTGTATTTTGTTTGTGTAATTTTTTGTGTGGAATGTCAAATCTGAATTCGCCCGGTTTGCTCATGTATTTTGTTTGTGAACAAAACAAACCATCACAACGAATTTGGAAAGAAGAACAAGCATTCCGCTCATAGGATGCTATCACCTTGTATGAATTTCGTCTTGGACAGTATAAGGTCGACCAAGCCAAATTCATATAAGCTGTAGTTACTAGAGCACCCGATTGAGTTTTTTATTCACCTACGTGTATTTTGTTTTTGCGATTGCGTATGACCCAAGACATATAAGGTGATGGCAAGGCGAATTCATAACGTACACACACGCATTTTTCAATTTTATGATGTCACGATAAAAGAGATTAGAATAATGTACGCCATTACTTTGCATTTTTAGGATGTCAAGAGTAAAAGAAAAATACAAATATAGTTGAAAAAGAAGACATCAGCTGCTTTACTAACTTCACCTTATATGAATTCGCCTTGGTATGAGCTTTACAACAAACTCGTTATTTTGACTTAACGTTCACCAAGCGACTTCAATCAGCTGCTTGATCAACTTCATCTTATATGAATTCGCCTTGATACACATGTATTTACTAATAGAACTTCAACAGCAATAGATGTGAATACAAATAACTTGCCTTTGATTTTCTCTAAAAGAATAATCTTGTTTTCTCTCCAGGAATAATCTCAGTATTTAGTTGTACCTCGTCTTTTATTTAAGTGAATTCGATATGCAATTTTTTGTTACGTTTCTGTGATCAGAAATTTAAAAACGTCGAGCTCTTTGCGTGTGTTCACTTGGTAATTTAAAGGCAGCCGACAGTGGAGCACAAATTTTTTGTTAAATGTATTCGAAATGTGCCTAGTGATCCTCAGCTTCCATGATTTCCGATTTTCCGATGATATTTTCTACACAAATTTAAAAAATTAGAATTTCTTTTCTTTTTTTAATTTTTACGTTGTGCCAATGCGTAGATCAAAAATGTTTGAAGTACATATTGGGCTTTCAAATATATAAATGATTGAATCATGAAATACATATGTACATATGTATGTACTATGTGTGATTGTAGGAGTTGTGCTTACGACCAAATCCAGTGGGAAAAGGGGGTTCACATTCAAGCAAAACATGAGTGGAATATTTTTAATGTGGAATAGCCAATAGTTCTTGCTTTTGTTAGAATCGGGAAATCGTTTATGTGTGTATGCATACATATGTATAAATGGAAATATATCTACATATGTATTTACAATATTGTGATTTCCCCTAAAAAAAATGTCTGCCGATTTTTTAATTTTTAATGAAACACATTTTGATTTACTTTATTTTATTTTTAAATTAATTTCTTTAGAAATTAATGTTTGAGAACTTTTGCTTGGGTATTTTATTGCCGCTTCGAGGGGGTGAAATAAACTATCAGTACGTTCCTACGTTGCCAAGTACAAAACCTATACCGATTTAAATCCGCACAATTTCGTTTATATTATAATGATCATCTGCCGTTCAATTGCAACGATAGCTCTTTATTTTACTGCAATTTTTTCTAAATAAAATACAGTGCTTGCCGTTTATTTCTTAAACGTTGGAACTTTCTAAGGCTTAAATACTGAGGAGTTGAGAATTTATCTTTTTTTTTTTAATTTATTATTGATAACGAATGATTTCTACTTGTGCTTATCAGGCCGGAATGGAAAAACGGAAACAATTTCTTTCAAAGAACATTATTACAGCAAACGGAATTGTTGTAACAAAATGAAATTTTATTTAAACATGACATCAGTTTTGAGATCTCATTGAATGTAGTAACACCATAAAATTGGCATAGGAACATTATTAATTGAGAAATATCATAGCAAAAAAGCCATTTGTTAACAAATATAAAATTTATAAATTATATTCATAACATCAAAAATTGGAGTGTGGTTTGAATCTTTGGTTTCTTCTCTTCCTCGCTATACTTAAAATTACAATAAACCAACAGATGGAACAAGGTTCGTGCGCAGAATTTGTTCTTAGAGAGAGGGTGAAACCCCCCTTATTTTAAAAAAGGGAAAAAGTTCTTCAAAGAAAACCATTATTCTGTAAGTGGAAATCCAATAATAATCTTCAATGTCGTTAGTCTCCACATTGCACCGATGAGTCTGACGAGAAGTTATACTGGGTTTCTTCACTTCAATATCGTATTCTTTACAAATCTTGCTGCCTTTTTAAAAAATCTACATGAAATATTCTACTGCATTCTCTCTCCGAGCTATTAATTCCTTCTTTGTTGCATTTTCCAAAGTCTTTTTTATTTATCTTATGTAACAATTTGTAACTTTAATTTTAATGGGAACTTCAATTTAAAATTCCTCTGGGGATGAGGGTTTTAAAAAATAATGTACTGCATTATGGGTATCAAAGGAAAGATTATAACTAAAGATTAATTCTCAAAATATTTTGACAGAAGGTTGGCACCGGTTTAAAGGTAAATTAATATATAAAATGAATTTTTCTTTCATTTGAATGTCAGAATAAGAGTTTTAACAACGCCACCTATTTAAAAATTAGTTAAAATTATAATAGATTAAATGAACATATTTGAATATCTCTTTTAACCTATGATCATTTGAAATTATTTTTAAATGGATGGCAACCTTAGGGAAATATTTTTTTGGAATTAAGCTTGTCAAACAATGAAGCTTTGAAACTTGCTTAAAGATAAATTAAATTTTTAAGTTGAAGGAAATATTACGACTTGGCATTCAAGATGTGTTGAAAAGTTGTTACCACCTGTTTAAAAATATTAATTTAATTCAAATTTTAAGCTTAGTGAAATATAACAGTATTTTAAAGATCGTTTATTTAATTGGTAAGGTTACTGAAACTCTTCTATACAGGTGGAAGGAAGGGAGCTTTATTCGAGAAATATAGTTGTAGCGGGCTGCTACCTATTTAAAAAATTAATTTTAGGGACCAAAAAATAAAGATTATTGCTCAAATTTCAATTGAAAAGATCGTTCGGAAAGAGAATTGATACGTGTATAAGCATTAAAGCAACATTCTTCTTGTAACAAGAACTATCTACAGCGACATCAAATTTTATTTTTTGAGTTTTATTAAAAAAAAAAATAAGTTGAATCTTTATTTTTTTAATTTTATATTTTCTCAGAAAATAAAACTTAACAAATGACGATTAGAAAGTAATTTTTTTAAAACAATTTTTAGGTTAACAAAAACAAATAAAAATGAAATGAAAATCATTACCTTTGGAAAAATTATTTATCGCCTTTTCTGCTACAATCGAATTTATAACATTAAACCGAATGCCAAGAAAGCGAAAACGCTGGTTAAAGGCAGAATGAAATATTCATACGACATACAAATGTTAAACTGTCTCTTAGCACCTAATACAAAACAAACTATTAGCAAATATACAATGTTCTCGTTTTATATATAAACTTCTTATGGTTTGTTTTAAAGTATTCTTGAAAAGAAGGTCTAAAGAAGAATTTGCGGATTTACTAAGTATATTTTTGAAACTCGCGCCACCCTATCTACGATAGAGTCGTTCAATTCTTTGTCACCCTGTGCTGTCAAAGTGAATTTCCCTTGCGCAACTACAACCAAGCTCACAAAGTAAAAATCTGTGTAGCTAAAAATTGTGTGAAAATTATGTTGGTCTGCTAATTGACATAAAAAATGCAGTAGAAAGTGTGAATTAATTGTTAAAAATATACCTAAATGGCGATCCAGAAGCCCGGCGAGTGGGCGAATTCGCTTTTGGCCCGTTTCGAGGACCAGGTGAGCGGAAAACATGAATTTTCAATTGGATTCGTCCAGGGGCTGCTGCAGCGCAATGGAAAAAAGCTGTCAGAAAATTACCCTATCGATTGAAAAATATCCCATTGTGCAAGCGCGAAAGCAATAGTGTGCGAAGGCGATGGCTAAAGTTTGTTATTGTTTTGGGAAATTTAATTGTTTACGTTTTGTTTACACCGCCTGGCGCAGCGGCCTGTTGGCATTATGAATGAAATCGGATCGTTCGTGTGAATTTATGAATGGATCGTGACTGCGGTTGAGAATGAAAAGCGAAAGTTGGGGAAATTTTAGCGTAAAGCCACAAGTTGTACGGCATGAATGAGTCGATTGATGGTCGGTATTTAGGGAAATTTTTCAAGTGCATAGAAATGTGTATTGTTTTGATTTCTGAATTTGATTCTTGGCATTACCGAGTGTTGTGTATTGAATTTCGCTTTCAGTGTAGATTGTTGTCGACAAATAAAAACAAATATTTCTTATACCGAAAGTGAAAAACAAAGAAATAAACTATAGATATCAGCGAAAAGTGAAATTAAACCAATTGAATGCAGTGAATATTTTTGTCGATATTGGAAATGTTTTGTAGCACTTCGACAGAGTTTATATACTATATACATACTATACTATAATAAAACTGCTAAAAAGCCGTCGCTATACATTAAAATTTTCTCTAAAATAATGACCGGCCGCCGTAACCGACTGTGTACCGTGTGCGCGCTTCATTCGGTAGGTCCCGGGTTCGAATCCTGGCCAGGGCAAGTATCATCAAAAAAATTATAGAAGCGTTTTTTCTGATAGCACTCGCCCCTCGGTAGGTAATGGCAAAGCTACGAGTGTAATACTGCCGTGAAAAAACTCTCGCCGTTTGGAGTCGGCGTAAAACTATAGGCCTCTCGCTTAATTAATAAGTGAGAACGTGTCTGTTCTAACTCAAAATATTTTTCTGTGCGCGCCACTGAAAGAGGAGGTTCTGATTAGGGTAAAAAAAGTCATCTATAAAAGCTAAATGAACATCTACGGAGAATAAAAGCTACTATGTACTGTTATTTTTTTATCATCGGCTTTTCCTATGCACTAAGTGCCTTCTGAAGGTTGAAATTTGATTCTTAATCTTCCTAGTTAGATATACATATGTATGTACACACATACATATATTAAACATTTTGATATATGTATCTTGTATTAAAAACTTATCCGACTTAAGTTTTATTAAAAAAAATTGCATTAATTTGTCCTTTATTGCATTATATTTTAGCTTCCTAACAAAATTGGACCACATAGCACACAAGCGCGCATTAGTCAAGACCAGCTAAGCGCCTGTCTCATACACATTTCTCGTTATCGCTTCTCATTGGTCATATCTGGATTGACTAAAATGCTACAACGCGTTAACGAAGTGGTATTTCTGTTTAAAAATAATTTGTGAACATTTAAACTAATCAAAAATAAACCTTTCCCTCCCAAAGTCCTTCCAAAATCGTCACGACTCCGAACGTTGTTATGTCGAATCGCTGGTCATCTTACTCACCACTCTCGAACGCTGCTTGGCCAATCAGACCAAGGATACAGCGCGTTTCGAGGAAGCTATGAATGTAAAACTATTGCTACGTGAAATTTCACAATTTATCGATGTGCAGAGTGATAACAATCCAAATGCCGCGCAATTGAAAGCTATCGCTTCCAAAGTGCTATTCGCACTATCTCAAAATCACTTTTCGGCAGTATTCAATCGCATTTCCGCGCGCATACAGGAGCTAACTACATGCTCGGAAGAGAATCCTGACTATTGTGACATCGAATTGATACAACACATAGATATGGACATAAATAAATTGACAAAACTGCTACAAGGTACAAACTATTGAATTGCATAAATGGTAGAAAACATTAGAATTTCTTTTCCATGAAACAGTGTCCAAGTCAAGGTCTAAGAAGGCGCCGCCCCTTATATTATTGCATTCGCTGGAGAAGGCTATTTGGAATTGGATCGAGTATCATCCACATGAGTTTCAAGATTTGCAACGCGGCATTACAACCAAGGAGATATCTGGGTGAGTGCCTTGGAAATGCACATATGAACTTTTTTTTTGTGAAAATTGTGTCAATCCTATTACTTATAGTTGCTGGGAAACATTGCTGGAATTTGTGGAGGCATACAAATTGGAGAATAAAAAGAATAAGACCACTGTATGGCCACTGCAAATGTTGCTGCTCATATTAAATCCTGTAAGTGAATTTATTTCAATTATCTTTTCCTTTCTCTAAATGCGTTTTGCTGTAATAGAGTTGCTTGGAAGCCACCGTCAATGAACTACAACAGTCTGAGAAGGAGAAGGATAAAGAAAAATATAAAGATAAAGATAGATCGTCATCTGCGCAACCTTCAGCACAAACGACACGTGACAAAGAGCAATCGGCAAAGCAATTTATTGAAGGTGTAAAACGAGGGTTAGGGCCACATTCGCCGTCCAAGCAAGTCACTGAGTATGCCGCTATTGCGTGCGTGAAACTCTGCAAAGCTTCAACTTATGTGAATATCAACGATTCGAATAATGTTATCTTCAAGTTGGTGCAGTATGTCATAAATGATTTGAAAGCATTGCTATTCAATCCAGTAAAACCATTCTCGCGTGGTCAAGCGTACAATTATGCCGATATTGAGCTAATGATCGATTGCTGGGTTTCGCTATTTCGCATTAATCCACATAATATTGACACATTGAAGGTGTGCTTGAATTTGTCGTCGCCGCAAGCGTACCATTTTGTAATTGTGTGCTCGCTATTAAGGTAAATTATTAATTTGAAACCTATACTCAGTTGTTCGCTTTTTTTTTTAATAGCTGTCTGTGAGTTTTTGAAAAAATTGAATTTTAAAAGCAAAAGAGTTACTAATCCTACTAATATAATAAATGTAATGGTTTGTGATTGAGTATGGCATTTGTATAAAATTATAAGATTTGGCACATACAGAGATATGTATGATATGTATGTACCTTTTGAAAAAGTTAAATTTAATTAAATTATTTAGCGTAATCAAATATTGCAGTATTCAAAATGAAGAGCTTTATTACAAAAAAAATTGAGGGTTGCCACCTGTTTAAAAAGTTTAATACAATTATACATACTTGTAAGTTAAATCCAATATTGCAATATACATACATAGATGCCAAACGAAAGAGGTATGTATTTTTCAAAAATATTTTGGAGAGTTGCCACCTGTTGAAAAAAGTAAACTAAATTGAATTAGTAAGTTAAATTAAATATTAAGGCGCGGGATTTATGTATATGAAATAGGCACAAAAAGCGTAATCAGAAAAATGAGGTTAAAAAGTGTTGCCACATGCTTAAAATTATAAATTTTATGACTTTACTTTTTATAATTTAACTGATATACTATATGCAAGTCTGGGTGTAAAAGGAAAGCTGTTTTACGAAAACGTTTTTGAAAAGGGTTGTCAGCATTTTAGAAACATTGATTCATTTCAATTTGTAATGTAGATGAAATTATACGTATGTATATACTACACTGCTGTCAAATGAAAAAAGTGTAAAACAAACTATATTTAAAACATATTTTGGAGAGGGTTGCCACCTGTCTACAAATTTAATTTTAATAAAATTTATTAGATAAATGCAGCATTGCAATTGAGATGTAAAGCGATAGGGGATTAGGATGGCTTAGGCTAGAATGGCGGAGAAGGAACTCAACGCCAAATTAGAAACTGTCCGCTGCCTCCGAAAGTTTTTGAGGGATTGCCAACTTTTTTGAAAAATTAAATACAATTTTTTTCTATTTAAATCAGTTTTAGTAATTCCTCCCGTTCTTTATACTAACTATAGCATTAGAATTAACACAAAACAGTCGATTCTGCGATATCGGAACAACCCGGAATAATTCAGCAACATTCTCCAAAACGTTATGGGGAATGTTTTATGCTGTTACAACAACAACAATAACATTTGTTACAGTTGGTGAAATTATTTATTTCCTTTTCTGCTACATTCAAAGAAATAACTTTAAAAGCAGTCGAGCTGTAGTGAGAGTTGAGCTAGCTTTTAATAAAAATAAACCGCTTCCACATGTTCTAAAATAATTGTCATGCAAAAATATTTATATTGCAATTAATAATCTCATCTCTTGCAGATTAACTCACATCCATGTAGACTTTCGGTTGCAGAATAAAAATCCTTTTCGTACCACTAATCAACCACTACTACCGTGGTGGCCTGAAACGAATGTGGTACATTATCGTTCAGCAGAGCTGCGTGCACTCTTCACCGATACGCTAAATAAAGCCACGCAGGGTTACATCGCACATACACCTTTGCGTATGATAACTTCGTTGACGCTAAAATCGAAAGATACACAAAAAGGTTTGGCACGTTCCGAAGAGGGACCTGCACACAAAATGCTGTTGTTGCTCATGGTGCGGCTCATACATGCCGATCCAACATTGCTGTTGAATGTAAGTGTATTTGAAATATTTTTATTGTTTAATTTTTTTTTCATATGTATGTCCTTTCACTTTTGCTTTTAGACTCAAGGCAAGGTCGCACATGAAATGCAAAGCTCCTCACTCGAACTCATCAATGGTCTGGTGAGTCTCGTCCATCAACCCACCATGCCTGATGTAGCTCAAGAAGCTATGGAGGCACTACTCGCACTACACTCTTTTGACAAAATCGAACTCTGGAATCCGCAAGCGCCGATGAATTGCTTTTGGGATGTCAGCTCGCAAGTGCTTTTTTCGATATCACAAAAACTTATACAACATCAAATCGCCAACTATACGGATGTATTGAAATGGATGCGTGAGATATTGATTTGTCGCAATTCCTATTTGCAGCGACATAAGAAGTACGCGTTGGTCGGTCATGAGTTGCAGATTTGTCGCCAGGCGCGCATTAAGCTAGAAGTGGTGTTCTTTATGTACCTATGGTCAGTCGACCTGGATGCAGTGCTGACTTCACTCTCCTGCTTTGGCTTGCTCTGCCAAGAATCAGATATACTGCTAACGGCTGATGATGCGTCGACGGTATTGCCTGTGGCAAATTATCAAATCTATCAGGATCTAACGCAGTTGGCGAATTGTGAGTGGTGCAAGAGGGTTGATTGAATGAATAAAATTTTTTTGATTTATTTATTTTCATTTTTCATTTCAGCGGCAACCGATACGCGCATCTGTTTCTATGAAACTAACCATGGAAATGCATTTAGTAAGTTATATAAATTTTCTTTGGTTTCGGAAGCGTAAAATTTTACTCTCATGCTAAAATCAATAATTATCCAGCAGCGCAATATCTATAACTATAACTTTTACATTCTTTCTATTAACAACATTCATCTTCCTTATTTAAACTTTTTATATTCATATTTTTTAATATTCAATTTTTCCATTTAGTTAATTTATATTCATATTTCACTAAAATTTCCCTTTAAACAACAGTTTTTTTTTTAAATTTATCTTTAGTAATAATAGTAATATAGCTCGATGTTTGGCCGAACTTCTTCTAAAATTTGTAGTGTGCGTCTTGATGTATCAAAAATTTAGGGACTTACAGTTTTATGCCTACTCCAACTTTCAGCTAAGTTTTGTGAGCTTTTATTGTTATGATAGAAATATTTTTAGAGGTGTGACATTTACTGTCGAGACGCGACCGCTATTAGAAAAAAATATTTTTTCTGTAATTTTTTGATGTTCGTACTCCAGCCCAGATTCGAACACGGGTTGCACCGGAAGATAGCACGCTGAAGCTAAAAACTCGGCTACGGCAATCGTTTTTGGGATCTACATGTTAGCGATATGATTAGCAGTAATAATGCTGAAGGAAATTATTTTATGAAAATCTGCTGCCAAGTTTTATTGAAATTTTTTATTACTTTTTGAAGCACATATGTATTTTCTGTTGAAAAAATTGCTTCAAAATATCTGTATGCTCCTCCATCGAGTGTGTCTAGTGAGCTGCAAGGTGAAAATGCAGATAGGATATTTCACATACAATTAAAATATAAAATTATTAAATTTCGTGCATTGAAAATATAAGTTTTTATTTTGATGATAGGAAATTGATGTGATTTAAATAAATATACGCGCCTTACACTTCAATAACAATAAATGTAAAATTTAGAATTTAAAAAAAAATTCATTGATTATTCATTCTTTTATACCTTGGAAATGTTCGATTCGGCTTCGGCCGAAATTGGACGAAACTCGATTCGGTTCGGTTCGGTTCGGCCCTAAAAATCAGTGTTCGGCCGTTCTCTCTATTACATAGAAGTGGTGCCGCAAAGAAACGATAAAATTGTGTGCCTGTTATAATGGTACGTGGCCTGACGACTATGACATTTGCAGTAGCTGTAAATTTAGTTTAGTTTACGAATTGAAAACAAAAAACTTGTACCAAAATAAAGTAATAGGTTTTCATGTCAAACTATATTTTTAATCACAGAAATATATATCGAAGAAGATATTTTAATATATTTCGTGTTTGTTTGGATCACATGTTTGCATTTTCCTAATAATCAACTGTCAAATATCGTATAGAAGAATATAAAATCAACAGCTCCTTACGAATCTTCGCACTTTTTACGATTCACTCCGTACAGCATCTAGAATGACAGAATAAAACATCGCACCGTCCTCCGGCGAGTAAAAGTAAACAAAGTATATGGAGAAAAAAGAATGAGTAACTTTACATTTTTGCAATGAGACAAGTTTCTTAATTTTTGCTCAAGTGTAAAAATATGAACCAAAGAAAGAGATTTAATAAATCAATCAACAAAATACTAAAACAAGTGAGTTTTTGCGGATAATTTGTAAAAAAAAAGTTTGTTTACTTTTACTTGAGAACTGTCAAAATCGGCAAACCCAAAGTAGTGGTGCAACGGACTTTCCATATTCAGTTCATTGTAACTACTCGCATTAATTTAGCTTGTAATATCTTTCTAAGTGGCAGTGGATTCGGTTCCGTTGCTTCCATTAAAACAAATGAGTTATTAAATTTATTTATTTCAACAGATTTGTTAATATTTTATATGAGAAAATCATATTCAAAATTTCTTAAAATTGAATTGTGCAATGAGAACCAGGGTAGAGTATTTTTTTTTATGTCAGGCTACTCAGGTTCGAATGGTCTCAAATTAAATTATTGTTCGATTGATCTCCATATTTATAAGTTGTACATATTTGTTGTAGTTTATTTTGTTAATATTGTAAAGAAAGCCTATTTTTATCTAAAATCCAGAATATACTCTCCCGATGCGTTGAACCTAAATATGACCGTAGTTTTATAGATATTATAATTTTAAAGAGCAAAAAACACTGTTTGCCAATCTTCAAGATTTACAAGTTTACTCGGGTTTCTAAAGTGTAATTCATATATAAAAGTGACACAAAAAAACAAAAAGAAATATGTGGCCCTAATCTAGTGAGATGGAGTTTACATAAAATTTAAAACCTTAATTAAATTAAATTGCATGCCGAACCCTAGCGGGACACTTTAGTCGGTTTGTCCCGCGTTCGAATCTCGGCATGCGCAAATTACACCAAAAGATATAGAAAAGCTCCGAGTGTATTTCTGCCAAGAAAAAACTTCTCACAAAACGATACGACATTAACAAATTCTGGGTGAAGTTGCGCCAAACATGTTGTTCTTGTATAACAGCATGAAAAATCCCCCATTAAAGTTTGGGAAATGCTGCTGAAGTGACAGTTCTTGGTCGGATATAAATCTGGGTCGTTCCGGTACCGTAGAACCGACTGTTGCCAAACATCGAGCTATATGATGTAATCGTTGAAATAAAATATGTAAACGCCAAATTATTATTATTATTAAGAACAAATTTGCTGCTTCAATAAAAGAAATATCATCTTGCTTTCTTAATTTCGTCTCACTTCTAAGTTCACGGTTGTGTATTTTACAAAATTGTCTCCCATGTCGGAACAAACAATGACAACAATAGAACAATTTTTTAAATTCTCAAATTTTATCAAGTTCATATACTCTTTATTATTAAAACGTGTTTCGAAATTTTAGCAGCAGTAAACTTACAGTATTATTCATAGCGTAATCCTGTCGAAGCCACGATAATGAAAACATAACTATTAAGAGAAATCGACCACAAAACCCCGTGGATGCCAAGCACAATCAAATTATCAACTCTATCTAAACAACAATCGGAACTCTTTTTCGTTACAGGTCGTCTTACGCTACAACGCCGCATGATGAATTTGCTGCGTAAAATCGAGCACTGTGTGGATGGTGTGCAAACTGCATGGGAGGAGACTTTCAGGTAGTCTTTCTTTCTCATAGTGTTTTCTATTTTTAAGAACCTACATTCATATCGCTATATCATCCGCCACAGAAATTGGGAACTCACTAGCAAAGTGCTGCAAACCTATCCCAAATGCAAAACAGATGATCCACAAGCTGAACTTTTTCATCGCGGCGTTGGCAAACGTCGCGCCAGTCATCAAAGTTCTGAGCATGATTTGGAGGAACACATCACCGAATGGGCAAATATGACTTGGTTCCTGCTAACGCTTGGCGGTGTTTGTCTGCAAAAACGTTTGGCTGCACGTTGGAAACAAATGCAACAACAAAGTAATGCCGCAACTGCTGGTTCAAGTAGCGGTCTGCCGAGTGCTCCCGGAAATCTATTGCAAGCGCACAACAGTTTAGCGCAGTCACAAAATACGCTAGCTGCCTCAGGCAGCATGACATCTATCTCTTCCATACCAGCTGTCTCACTCTATTCGCTCTACTCATGTTCGACCAGTTCGGGACGTGGTTCACTACTACATCCAAGCACAATTTCATTGTCTACCATAGTACCAGCGCCACAGCAAGATCTGCAATATTGCCCGGTGACACAGTGAGTTGCGAAATTTTTGTGGGAAATATGCGCAGTTGAAGAACACAAACTCACTTGTTAATTTTATTTTTTTTTTTTCATTACTCAGGTTTATTGGACAACTGTTGCGCTTGCTGGTGTGCAATAATGAGAAGATCGGCTTGAATATACAGAAAAATGTAAAAGAGCTGATTGGCGAAGAAATGACGCCACAACTCTATCCCATACTCTTCGATCAGATACGTTCGATTGTTGAGAAGTTCTTCGATCAGCAGGGACAGGTGAACGTCACCGAAATCAATACACTATTCATCGAACATGTTATTTATATTATGAAGTCCATATTGGATCCAAAATCTGCCAAAGATCCGAACAACGAACAAGCAGCCTCATCAGAGTACCTGAGCGTGACGAGCATTGAGGGCATGATGCTGGGCATTGTGCGGTATGTACGTCATTTGGATATGACCGTTTTTGCAATACGCACCAAGACGAGACTTTGCACATTGGTGGAGGTAATGATGAAACGTCGTGATGATTTGGCTTTCCGGCAGGAAATGAAATTTCGAAACAAGTTGGTGGAATATCTGACCGATTGGGTTATGGGCACCACACACCAGATAGCGCCATCCACTTCAGCTGAGGCGCCGCAGACAAAGTAAGTTGTGCTAAATCTGATAGAGATATTATTCGAAAGTAAATAGAGATTTTTTTTTGGCATGAACTTCAGCGTATATTTTTTTCTATAAGATAATTTCATCAAAACGATATTTTATGATTTGTTGTGTCGCCTTAGCATGTTATAAACTTCGAAGTCAGGTTTCGCTAATCACTAGGAACTAGCATTCTAGAAACTTTTTATCTATAGGGTGCATTATAGTGAGAAATGTTTGATATTTAAGAAAACATCGATATTATGAATTATGAAACTGAATGTGAAAATCGAAAAAGCGATATTGAAAAAATGTATCTCAAAAAATCTTTCATTACTGAAATTCAAAAAATCGCTAATATTTATAAACTCGACGATGGCAAAATGAATTGTGAATGATAAACTACAATTTTATTAGAACAATGTTGATATTCTTATTTTTTAATAATATCTAAACTCAACATAGACACATGTTCTCTTATTTTTATGAAAATACATTCCGCGTAGTAGATTTTTGCATTTCAATACATCCTTTAGATCTGTTTAGCACAGAAAAGTAACATTGCATCTAGAGAACATCGGATATTGATTTTCAGGGCCGAACCTAACTAAATCGAACCAAATATTTTCAAGGTCTAAAATAATAATTAATAATCAATACTTTTTTTTTAAATTCTCGATTTTAATTGTTATTAAAAAAAAATATAAATTAAAGTTCAGTTTAAATCACACTAATTTCATTTCATAAAGTTAACAGTA
This sequence comes from Anomoia purmunda, assembly GCA_951828415.1. NCBI lineage: Eukaryota > Metazoa > Arthropoda > Insecta > Diptera > Tephritidae > Anomoia > Anomoia purmunda. The sequence goes on from OX639993.1 coordinate 27,233,504, forward strand.
CAAACTAACAAAGAAGAACTATTAGCCAATCGGTAGAGGAGATTTGATGCTGCAATTTTTTAAAGGACACACAACCGAAGCGGAACCGAACCTTGGTGGCCGAAGCCGAAGTTCGTTCGTAGACTTATTATTCAAAATAACTATAACTAGACTAATATAAACTCATCGCTACTTATAAAAAACATCTGTCAGAACCCCACAAATCTTCTCGTATTTCATTCTGTACTTCCGTTTTATGTTATTGTTGTTGTTGTTATAACAGCATAAAATATTATTCATAAAATGTTGGGCAATGCCGCTGAAGTGACAGTCATTAGCCGGATATAAATCCGAGTCGTTCCGGTATCGTAGAACCGACCGTCGTGGAAACGTTTTATATATTTCTTCTTCCTTTAGTTGCAGAATTTTTTAATTTAATTATTTTTTAATGCAGGATTTCTATTCCCATATATGTATTGATTTTTGCAGCTGAAAAAAAAACGAGTATGAAATATAAATATTGGGAGTGAAATAATGATCTATGCGGTATATAGGTCCGAAAAATATCGATTCGAAAAATCGATTATCGGAAAGGGATAGCGATATTTGAAATAATTGTTATCATATCGAACATTCTTAATTTAGAGTTAGTTATCGATTAGAGGACAATAAATCGAGCCGCAAATGTTAGAATATGAGTTTTGCGTCGAGAAAACTTAAATTTTCGGAACCTTGGAATAAGTATTCTTCTTCTCTTACGATAACGATAAAGATAGAAATGACGCTAACAATAGCGATACAAATATGGATCGTGATGAATACAGCAAAAGCGATAACTTTAGTGTTAAGGTCGATAACGATAAAAAAGATTATGAGTATTTTTAATAATTTAAGAATTTCTCTCATGCGCAAAAAAAAATATTAAAAAAAAATTACATACTATTTGAAAGCGTATAAAAAAATCGGCAGTAGCCAATAAAATAAACCCATCTATATATCGATAGTTTTGAAATTATACTACAAGCTGTGAACCAGGGGGGAGGCTCGTATAATTCAGTGTTAATTAAGTCAATATAAATAAATGAAATTTACTCAAAAACCTACACAAATTCTCTTTCAGCACCTCTACAATATTCCGCGATTTAGATCAAGCCTGCATGGAAGCTGTAGCCGCGTTATTACGCGGTCTGCCATTGCAACCGGAGGAATCCGATCGCGGAGATTTAATGGATGCCAAGAGTGCGCTATTTCTCAAGTATATAACGCAACGTTTTTTTTTTTCAAAACGCTTTCCTAACCTAATTTTCATTATTTTTTTTTAGATATTTTACACTTTTCATGAACCTCCTGAACGATTGCATTGACAGCTCGGAGGCTGAAAAGGAACTGAACAATCCACCTTTACTCCCACCGCGTCCACCTGTAGCTGGCGGCAAGCTTACAGCGCTACGCAATTCCACCATACAAGCCATGTCTAACCTGCTGGGTGCCAATATAGATTCTGGCCTAATGCATTCCATTGATCTAGGCTACAATCCAGATCTACAAACACGCGCCGCCTTCATGGAGGTGCTGACGCAGATCTTGCAACAGGGCACTGAGTTTGATACGCTCGCTGAAACGGTGCTGGCCGATCGCTTCGAGCAGTTGGTGCAGTTGGTTACAATGATAAGTGATAAGGGTGAATTGCCGATTGCTATGGCATTGGCTAATGTGGTGACCACTTCGCAAATGGATGAATTGGCACGCGTGCTGGTCACGCTATTCGATGCAAAGCATTTGTTATCGCCACTACTGTGGAATATGTTCTATCGTGAAGTGGAGATTTCGGAATGTATGTCGACGCTATTTCGTGGCAATTCGCTGGGCAGCAAAATAATGGCATTTTGCTTTAAAATTTACGGTGCGAGTTATTTGCAGAATTTGCTGGAGCCGCTAATACGCCCGCTGCTCGATGATCCGAACACTAGCTATGAAGTGGATCCGGCGCGGTGAGTTAAAAGCGATATTTTGGTTGTATTTTAAAATTATTTTTATTTCCACGCAGACTTGAGCCCGGTGAAGATTTGGAGCGCAACAAAGAGAATCTAATGGCGCTAACCAAACGTTTCTTTGAAGCGATACTCAATTCTGTCGATCGTTTTCCCTCACAATTGCGCTCTATGTGCCACTGCCTCTATCAGGTGTTAAGCAAACGTTTTCCTACTGTGCTGCAAACCAATATTGGCGCGGTGGGCACTGTCATCTTTCTACGTTTCATCAACCCAGCAATTGGTGCGTCTTTGGCGCTTTTTTTTTTAATTCTTTAATTAATTTATTCCTCTGCAGTCTCACCACAAGAACTCGGCATTGTTGGGCGCCAAGTGCCCGCTTCGGTTAAACGCGGTCTAATGTTGATGTCGAAAATTTTGCAAAACATTGCCAATCATGTCGAATTCTCTAAGGAACAACATATGGTTTCTTTCAATGATTTTCTACGCACACGTTTCGAGCAAGGACGTCACTTTTTCGTGCAAATCGCTTCGGATTGTGAGACTGTGGATCAGACCTCGCACAGCATGAGTTTCATCTCGGATGCCAATGTTTTGGCGCTACATCGTCTACTATGGACGCATCAGGAGCGCATTGGTGATTATTTATCTAGTAGTCGTGATCACAAGGCAGTCGGCAGACGGCCATTCGATAAGATGGCTACGCTGCTTGCCTATTTGGGACCGCCAGAGCACAAGCCAGTTGACTCGCAGTAAATGAGAATTGAAGTTGTTTAAAAATTTATTTTTTTCTAATAAAAATTTCTGTATATTTGCAGCATGATGTTCTCGTCATATGCCCGCTGGAGCTCCATTGATATGTCATCAACGAATTTTGAAGAAATCATGGTGAAGCATCAAATGCACGAAAAAGAGGAATTCAAAACTTTGAAATCTATGAATATCTTCTATCAAGCAGGCACAAGTAAATCGGGTTTTCCAGTCTTCTACTACATTGCAAGGCGTTACAAGTGAGTGGGGCCAGATTAAAAAAAAACATGTCTTATCAACTATAAAAGCCAAAGGGAGTTTTGGGCTCTGTTAAAATAATTTAAACATAATTTGCTTTACCCGCCCATCAAGCATTAAATTGGTTCTATTGAAAAAATATTACACTGCTATATGTAGGTCAAGGCCTCTTAAATTCTTTCGTGAAAATCCATAAAAATTATCTTGAAATCGCGGTTCTTCGTGTTTAGAAAGTTATAACAAAGGAAAATAAGTTTTTTTTGCTAAATTATTTGAATTTTTGAAGTAAAAACTCATATGGAACTTCGGAAACGGTTGCATTAACCGTTTAGCGCCACGACGAAACGGGTGTGCGGATTTAGAGAAAATTGTACAAGATATTCGTTAATGAGCGTTGCCACCTTTTATTAAGTTAAATTAAATATTGCAGCATGGGCGTCAAACGCAAAAGATTTATAAATATTTAATTACGAAAATATTTTTGAAGCAGGTTACCAGCAGTTTATAAAGGTAAATTAAATTAATAAGTGAAATGAAATATTACTGCATCTGTGTTAAAGGAAATAGGCTTCATTACGAAAATATGTTTGAATAGCGTTGCCACCTGTTTAAAATGTAAGTTCAATTTAATTGATAAATTAATTGAATTACTTCTATATTGGTATCGAATAAAAGAAGGTCGAGGTAACTAAATTTCGAAAATAATTTTAAAGTTGTTTATAAGAATGAAATCAAATTAATTAATAAGTTAACAGAAAGTCAACTATAATGGCGTCAAGTAAAAGAGATTCAAGAAAGCTGAATTTCGAAAATACTTTTTAAAAGTTTTGTCGGCGGCTAGAAAAAAAAATTATATTCAAATTAATATTATGAGATATTAGATATATTTTTATTTCCGAAATACTTTGGCATAGGGTTGGTTGCAACATTTTTGCAAGGTTAAATATAAATTAATTAATAACTTTAGTAAAATAATATAATAGTGGTGCGAAGCGGAAGAGGTTTAGAAAAACTTTGTTTCGAAATTAATATTGAAGTGGGTTACCGGCTATTTAAATACAAATAAATTAAATACTTTCTAAACTCCATAAAGAGTTTTCGAGTGTTCCGTCACACCAGGATTGTGAAACGGCATCAAATTGAGTATTACGGATCTGAAAAGGCAAACTTCCATCATCAGTGGAGATGCGAAAAAAGAGTCTATGGGGATTCCATGAGTTCTTAAAAATACCACCGACTCAATGTTTCAGTACAAAATGTATCTGTAGATCCCGTTGAAAATAGTCCCTCTATATTTTCGCACACAACAGTAAGTCAAGGAATTTTTGTTTTTTTGTTTAGAAAATAAGACTGGCAGATTAAAAAGCTCTTGTAGATGTTTCTGAAAAATCTGTAGACTGTGAATTGTGAACAACTGATAAATTTTGCGGGAGATTTCCATTTTAACTTCTGTTGAATCGGATGAAACGGAAAACTTTGTTCAACAAAATTTTCAAAATAAGGAAGTTCGAATTGAAAAGTTTGAATTTTTGATAAAACTGTGTTAAATTTTCATCAATTTTGTACAAAGTTAGAAACTCTGATTTATAAGCTTTGTTGTTATATTGCGCGCTAAAGTTGTATAAATAAATTAACGAAAAAAATATGAAAAAACTTACTAATATTATAAAATAAAAAAAGTTGCATGTGGTCAATTGTTTCGATTCACTGTATCGCAATGTATTGACAAAGTATTTGTTGATATTCAGTTTTTACAAAAAATTTAGTTTATACTCCAACAAAAAAATAAATATAAATAAAAGTTTAAAATTTTGCAGAAAATTAAAAAACAAAAATCGGCAAAATTTCGCCTAAATTTCAAACTTCTCACTCACAATTTTTAGATTATTTTTTGTTATGCAGTTTCGTTCAATTTTAGCATAACAAAGTTCTTGACCCAGGTGGCTCAAAACCCCATTGATTATTGATAATTTTGTTTGTTGTTGTGTGTGTGTTCGAAATTTTTCGTTGAGTGCGCTCGAAATTTTTTGGTTGGAAGAAAATGCGCGCGTAGGCGTTCCGTTTTGCATATTTTCACATTTTTATTGTTGATTTCTGCAATCATTTAATTTTTGTGTATTCACAATCTTCCAGAATTGGCGAAACAAATGGCGATTTGCTTATCTACCATGTCATACTCACTCTCAAACCATTCTGTCACTCGCCCTTCGAAGTGGTCATCGATTTTACGCATACCTGTTCGGATAATCGTTTCCGTACAGAATTTCTACAAAAATGGTTCTATGTACTGCCAGCTGTTGCTTATGAAAATGTTTTTGCTGTTTATATTTACAATTGTAATTCGTGGGTGCGCGAATATACAAAATTTCATGATCGCATACTAGCGCCGCTAAAGGTACATTTGTGCTCGGTTAGACAATTTGAATATTTCCCACTTAACTTTGCCTTCCTCCACAGGGCAATCGAAAACTAGTGTTCCTAGACTCCCCGAATAAACTGAATGAATTTGTCGATACCGAACAACAGAAGCTGCCAGGCGCCACATTATCGTTGGATGAAGACCTGAAAGTCTTTAGCAATGCACTCAAATTGAGTCACAAAGATACCAAAGTGGCCATAAAAGTTGGCCCTACTGCATTGCAAATCACCTCAGCTGAGAAAACGAAAGTACTAGCACACTCGGTGCTGCTCAACGATGTCTATTATGCATCGGAAATAGAGGAAGTCTGCCTCGTAGATGATAATCAATTTACGCTCTCCATTACCAACGAAAGCGGCCAGCTAAGTTTCATACACAACGATTGTGATAGCATTGTACAGGCTATTATACACATACGTAATCGCTGGGAATTGAGTCAACCGGATTCGGTGACGGTGCATCAGAAGATACGACCGAAAGATGTGCCGGGTACGTTGCTCAATATGGCGCTACTTAATCTTGGTTCGTCTGATCCTAATTTGCGTACAGCTGCCTACAATTTACTATGTGCGCTCACAGCTTCCTTTGATTTGAAAATTGAAGGGCAGCTACTCGAGACACAAGGACTATGCATACCCTCGAATAACACTATTTTCATCAAGTCTGTCAGTGAGAAATTGGCCACCAATGAACCACATTTGACGCTCGAATTTCTGGAGGAGTGCATACAGGGTTTCCAGCGGAGTACAATTGAGTTGAAGCATTTGTGCTTGGAATATATGACGCCGTGGTTAAAGAATTTAGTGAAATTCTGTAAATCCAACGATGATGCCAAAAAGTTGAAGGTATCACAGATTTTGGATAAACTGATATTGGTCACCATTGAGCAGAAGGAAATGTATCCATCGGTGCAAGCAAAGATTTGGGGTTCTATTGGGCAAATACCCGAACTAATCGATATGGTGCTCGATAATTTTCTACACAAATCCATTACGTATGGTTTGGGTTCACCACAAGTGGAGATTATGGCTGATACAGCGGTAGCGTTGGCCTCGGCCAATGTGCTATTAGTTTCGAAGAAGATTATAACGCGCATGTGTCGCGTCATGGATAAAACTTGTACAAATCCAACACAGTACCTGGAGCAGCACATGATGTGGGATGATATTGCCATATTGGCGCGTTACCTGCTCATGTTGTCGTTCAACAATTGCCTGGATGTGGCCACACATCTACCCTATCTATTTCATATAATAACGTTTTTGGTGAGTAGTCGTTGGCTTTGTATTTAAAAATTGTCATTAACTTTATCCTTTCATTCACCACCTAGGTCTGCTCTGGTTCTGTGTCTATGCGCGCCTCCACACATGGCCTGGTTATCAACATCATCCACTCGCTATGTACCTGCACTAAACCGACCTTTTCTGAGGAAGCCCAACGTGTGCTACGGCTTTCGCTTGATGAATTCTCTCTATCCAAATTCTATTTACTCTTCGGCATCAGCAAAGTGAAATCGGCCGCTGTTACTGCTTTTCGTTCTAGCTGCCGTCATCCATCCGACAAATGGCTGGGCAATGAGCGTGTATCTCAACCACTGCCAGCTGATCGTGAACGTCTCTCTCTGCCCTCATTGGAGGTGATTGCCGATGCATTATTGGAAATAATGGAGGCCTGCATGCGCGACGTACCAGATTCACAATGGCTACAAACATGGACGTCGTTGTCGCGTAGTTTTGCTTTCTGCTACAATCCAGCGCTACAGCCGCGTGCGCTTATCGTTTACGGTTGCATCAGCAAAAGTGTAATCGATCAGGAAGTAAAACAATTGTTGCGCATATTGGTAAAGGCATTGGAATCGTTCAACGACATTATACTCATCGAGGCATTGGTGATGTGTTTGACGCGCATACAACCGCTGCTGAGACCTGTTAGTTGCGCTATAATTTGAGTAGTTCTTTTCAATTAAACTGGCTCTTCTGCTTTATACATTTAGGAATCGCCCATACATCGCGCTTTATTCTGGGTCGCAATATCTGTGCTGCAGCTGGATGAAGTGACACTGTACGGTGCTGGTCTTGCGCTGCTCGAACAAAATCTGCATACACTCAAGTCGCAGGGCTACTTCGAGCACGATGGCATCGCCGATGTTATGATGAATACGCGCGAGAAACTCGAATGGCATTTCAAACAATTGGATCATGCGGTGGGCCTATCGTTCCGCAGCAATTTTCATTTTGCGCTCGTCGGTCATTTACTAAAAGTATTATCAATTCGTTTTACTTTCTCCATATCTTCTTAACTTTGCCTTTCATCTTGTAGGGATTTCGTCATCCTACCCCAACGACAGTCTCACGTACCTCGCGCGTGCTCACCATGCTGCTGGGCATTGTGGCCAAACCGTTGCGGCGTGACAAGTTTGAAGTGACACCGGATAGTGTTGCCTATTTGACGGCGTTGGTAGCCATTTCGGAAGAGGTGCGTTCACGTTGTCACGTCAAGCATGCCATACCGCGCTGGCCCGCTGATCTGAGCATAATGGAAAATGGCGAAACGAATTTGAATGGCAATCCGAATGTAATATTTATTATTTTTAATGCAATTTAACATTTAAATTTTTGCTGACACATTTTGAATGTAGACTCTGGGTATGCCGCTATCGCGTCGTCAAAAGTCATGGGATATTCTTGATCAGTCCGCTCTGCAGTTTGCGCGCCATCATAAGGAACCCACACACCAGGTGAGTGATTTTTTCGCATGTGTTAATTATGTGGCATTCTATTATTGATACAATATTGATTTAAAAGTACTATATAATCAAAGTATTGTTTCCAAATTGCAAACTTTGCAGACATTTTATGAATACTGTACTCGTATATTTCTATAATTTACCTTTTTATACAAATGCAGGATGAATGCAATTATTTTGAATATTTTTCTTTTTTCTTTACATATACACTATTATTTTTAATGATAATTAGAGCATTCACAAGTTGGCGTTACTTATTGTAAACACATAAACTCATACAATTTTTAAGACGCTTAAAATTTGTGTTTGTAGTTATTGTTGAATTGCAGAGAAAAATAACACAATTTTGAATTTTTGAAATTTATAATTTAATAATGATTGCGGCACGTTGCGACATCTTGTGAATCCCCTAATTAAAAAAAAAAATTATTTAATTTTGAGGAAAATTTTCAAAACAAAATTAAGCTTCACTGTATAAAGTGTTTTGCAGTTAGCACGAAATTGTTTTCTTTGCCTATGAAGTCTACAAAAATAGCTTTAGCTAATTTGAGAATCAACCTAATCATTGATTTTAACTGCTCAAAGCGTATTCGATTTGAACTAAGTCGAATCATAAATATGGATATTCTATAAATCTTGACTTTTCTAATATCATCAATATCAACCATATAACTGCGGATTTTCTGATTAACTCACACCTAGCGCCATCTAACGAATAAATTCGTCGTAAAAATATTTGTCGTCGCGCACCTTTTATGCGTTTCTAATTTCATCAAAATCGGGTTATAAATAGAGATTTTCTGAGTAACTTCCGCCTAGCACCAGTAAAATTATTTCCCATCACCCCTACATTTCAATAATTTCATCATATGTCGACTCTTGCCATTCATCAGTTTTTAAGCCAAGTTGTCACAAAGAAAACGGCTAAAATTTTATACATACAACTCTTGACAGCGCTACGAAACTTTCAATAAAAAAACGAGTTCTGTGTACGCTGTGAAAACTTCCACCAGAAAAAGTTTTTTAAAAAAATTTAAATACCATCGCTCTGGAAATTTGTATGCGATTATGCTGCCGAAAATTATATAGCATTTCCTAAAGCCATGGACAACTAAATGTTTAATTAAAGTGATAACTAAAAACCAAAAAAACTCAGAGATAAATTATTTAATTGTCAGACATTGTCTTGCAGCAAATAACCCAGACTAAGTTCCATTCTTTCGTGGACAAATTATTTAAATATGAAGAATTTTTTGAAATTGCAAATCAAAATTATTTTTAGCTTGTAAAACGTACAAATGCTTCGAATGTTTGGTTGCTCAGATCGTGGAACTGATCGTTTCGGTCTTCTATAGTTCTGTTAAAGGTTTTGGAGTCAACATATTCTATTTCTATTTTCTCATCATCGTCGAGAAAGGGATTCCTTTAACGTATTTTTGTTTATTTCAAAACCAAATGTTTAAAAATGTTTCTAACCTTCTGCTGTGCAAGAAAATGCATCAACTTAATCGGTAAACTCTGAGTTAAATAGATAACCTGCTTTCCCGCAAGTGGACCTTAGTCTAAGACTTATACGCCTCCGCTTCGCTTGGGTTGCTACGAACTCTGCTATACAGCAAATGAATTAAAGTAACTTCAAGTGCAGGTATCTGACTCGATCGTATTTCTAAAATAACATTGAAGCATTGAAATTTACTAAACTTTTGTCTCGAATGGTTATCGAAGTTTCGTCGATTACACTGCGGAAGAAAAATTTAAAAAAAAACCTGCGGTCATGATTTTGTTAATAGTTTTTATTAACATTAGTAGCAGGCTTACGAACTGTGTTTTTACTTTTTTTTTTTGGATTGGCTCTAGTTCTTGAGATAAACGAAACTTAAGAAATTAATGAAAAAAAAATATATGACCCAGTTCCAGTTGTATTAATTTAATTATTCCTCAATAAGTTTTATATAAATTATTAAAACAAGTAGTTCGTTGGTTTAAATATTTTATTTCCATTGCAAGAGAGCAAACCGAGAAAAAATCATTCTTCCACCACTTCACATCAAGCTTGGGCTAATGAAACGGTTCATGGGGGGTAGGCCGATCTAAACAGGGTTAGATCGCCGAAACAACAGTCCTTGGCCGGGTGAAACCCGGGTCATTCCGGTACGTAGAACCGACTGTCAAAGCCCTTGATAAGACAGGTGACTGTTTCGAATATGTGTGCAAAAAATTTTCAGTCCTTAGTATGGAAAAATTAAAAGCAGGATTCTTCGATGGTCCTCAAATTCGTACCCTTCTAAAAGACACTGAATTCTTAAACCATATGTCACAAATTGAATCTTAAGCCTGGCTTAGCTTTGTTAATGTAGTCAAAAATTGTTTGGGGAATTATAAATCACCAGACTATACAAAACTAGTTGCTGATATGCTGCTCAATTTTCGCAAACTAGTAGCTAAAATGAGCATTAAATTACATTATTTACATAGTCATTTGGACAAATTCCCGGACAACCTAGGCGATTACAGTGAGGAACAAGGTGAACGGTTCCACCAGGACATAAAAATAATGGAAGAAAGATACCAAGGTCGATGGGACGACCACATGATGGCAGACTACTGCTGGAACTTAATACGGGATTGTCCTGAGCAACGACATCATAGGGGGTCTTACAGAAAAAGTTTTTTGTAATTTTTTAAAAATTAATTAATGAAAAGAATATGGGCGATTCTCCCTGAGCCCGCGTTTTTGTGTCCTTTGAGGATTGAGAGTATATTATGGGCATTTTGAATCAATAAAACACATGCTCAGGTAAAAAATGACTTTATGTAACAAATCCATATGAATTCATTCATCAGAGATTCACTATTGCCATGCTACAGTACATAATACACTACAAATGTCACAACCGTGGCATGTCCACAACCCTAATTTTAAGAATATTATGTACTGTCATGACTCAAATAAAGAATAATGGAAAAAATGGGATATATGTTTATAAAATATATAACTGTACCTGTAATAAAACGAGTTAAAACGATGTTTTTTCTTCCATTTTTCATACGAAAGTCGACTTCAAAAAGTGTCCATCAGTTTTGAGAAGAATAACACATTTCGAATTTGAGTGTTCGTACTGCTTATCTAGCGAACAAATTTGCTGAGCGCATGCGTCAATTTTAATCAGCAGGTGATTTTGTACGTTTTGATTGTATAGAAGCATTGTTTGAATCATTTGTGTTCATTCTATCCACCGACAAATAGTGAAAAACGGTATGTATCAAGCATAACAGGTCACAACCGTGGCAGTTGTTATTCTAAAGCAGTAGCTTATTTTTCGGTGATTGAACTATTTTTTGTTGAAGTTTGCTGGTATAAACTTAAATATTCTCGGAAAATTTTCTAACTTGAAATGGCTCTTTGTAATCAGCAAAAAACTATCAAAATGTCACAACCGTGGCACGGCATAAAATGTCACAACCGTGGCAAGTTTTCGATGCGAGGCAAGATAGATCGATGCGTGGAGCTCGTCCACTTCACGAGTGCATTCCAGAAGTATCAACACGTGAATTAGTAACAAAAAACGCGCGAAAATTAAACATTTTTTTCTCCGAATTTTTGACTCGCAAAAATGCGGGCTCAGGGAGAATCGCCCATATATTTTTTTAAATTATTGTATTATTTTTATACAAGCGCGCAATAAAAATATAATTTAAATCCATATTGATATTTTTAATTAGGTTTTTTCGTGAAATAATTAAAAGTCTTTATCTGAAAAACTAGAGCCAATTCGACAAAACCGACATTATTTTCGTAATCAGCGCCCCCAAATTACCCTAAATCGACTTAAAAATCTCCGACCGCAAAATTTTGTTCCGCAGTGTTATATAATGTAGAGAATTATCCAGCAATTTTTTAAATTATATACTTCGATGTGACAAAGAAAAATGACGGACAAAAGAGTTACAACGGAAACTAAATGAAAACTAGAATGGCGTGATGCGTTCCAAGAGGCATCAAATGTCCCTTTTCAAAATTTACTTTCTAGTGTAAATTATCAAATTACATTGCACGGAATTTTTGCACTTTTGAAATTTTAATAAGATCATGGAGTAGTATCTAAATGGAGATAAACTGCATTTTAAGTTTTTGTTCTAACACACCGTTTTTTCGAGATATTGAGATACACAATTTTTGATTCTTAATGAGCAAGAACTAATATCTTTGTAAAAAAAACATCTTATTTCTAATTTTTAATACTCTCTTCGTTCAAGAAAACTTCCTGAAATTGTAAAGGAATAATTTTGTAGAACATCTTAGCGAAGAAAAGTTCATATTTTGAGGTAATTTTGACCCACGTTTATCAAAAGTGTCATAGAGCGGTCCAATATTTTTTCGTGATCCTTAGTCACATTTTTTGGGAACATATTTGTAGAATAATTTGGTCCTGGAAAGTCTTTGTAAATTTGAAAAACGTGGTTCAAAATTACGGCTAAATACGAGCATTTTGGGGTTGGGGTGTTCTACCTAAAATATTATTCGTCGTACAATTTCAGGGGGTGTTCTTGAGCAAACGGCGAGCTAAAAAGTAAATGTAAGATATGAATAAAGAAATTGTTTAAATTCAATTTGCCGTCTTATCGTATACATATATCGAAATAGCGTCTAATTTTTGTGTGAATTAAAATTTTTGTTAGATTATTTTAAATAAAAAATAAGTTGTAACATAACCTCCAAGTGTGCATTCATCCTGCATACCGTTTATTTCATTATGCGTAGCATTATTGTGTAATTTAAATTTTAAAAAAAAAACCAAGCATAAATCACGTAAGATAATGTTTGAAATCTCTACTTTCTCTATCTTTTATGTTCATTACGTAAAAATCGAAATAATCGAAATACAAAAATTCGTATAAAATAATTGCTTGCTGATTGATTGGTGTTTGCATTTCATAAACGTTATACTCGTCTACTGAATATAACAACTGATATATTGTATTTGTTCTACTTGCTGCTACTCACTATTTATATTTACTTACAAATTTAATTTCCTTATTTGATACCCAACAACAACATTATCCAAAATTAAATAAAATTTACCATTTGGTTTTTGTTTTCGTTTTTTAAATTTAAACTTGGCTGTTTTTGTATCAACACTTGCTACGAACGACACACCAACAACAACCAATCTGCAACATCGTTTAAACAACGAAATAATACATATTTATTACAACAATAACATACACCTGCATGCGACTCTCTCTATCTCACCCTCTCAATCCATGATTATTTGCCCACGCGCCCCTCATCTGCTCATTAAACTACCCTTTTGGATTTGGTATCTACCTATGTGATTTATAATTTTGATCTAAATGGCTGCCTGTATTTGGGTTTTAATTGTTTTTGATTTGGAAAACTATCGTATGTATGGATTAATAAAAAAAAAAAAAACGAATTCGAAATGAAGAATGCCAAGGTTTTGTTTAAGACACAACGCTCATTTTCGGTGCCGACCACCAAAGAACCGAATAATGCGAGCGCTATCGAAGAACGTCAGGTATTACATATGGACTTTTCTTCTTCCTATTACTACTTAGTAATTTTATATCTTCTACTAGTTTATTTCGGAGACCTATTCTTCTAGCTGTTTTTGGTTTACTTATTATTTTTTCTTCTTCTTCTGAATGTAAACAAATTTTTGGTGTATGTTTGTTAAAACGAATTGAAAATAAACACTGCACTTTCTGTACAGCACTTGTCATTTGTGAAGTTACGTCACCTGGGCACTCTAAGGCAAATCTTTAAAGGAATGAACCGCAATATTTTCGTAAAGTCCACATGAAATTAAACGCACTTTTAGTTAGGTGAATTTTTTTTTCATTAAAAATCCGTAGTTTTGTTTTGGGTTCATAAACAATTAGAATTTCGTTGTTTACATTTTTTTTTATTATAATTCAATTTTATTTTTTTTTTATTTTATTCAATTTATTAAATACAAATTCTTGTTTAATTATTTTATTATTAATTTACGTAGTTTCTTTTTTATAAAAGTAGTTTTTAAGGGGTTTCAAGATGATCGAAAATTTATGAAATTTTCAAATAGCTTACAATTTTGTTTTGTTTTTTTTTTGTCTGATGACAAATAAAAAAGGAGTTAAAATAACGCCTTTTTAAAAATCTATGTTTTTTTTGCTTTTATGACTTTACGAATACGACATCTTGTGAATCCCCTAATTGTACTTTTATTTCTTGTAATATATTTTTTTTAAATCTTGGTTTAATTAATATCTTCATTATATTTGCAATTAAATTTAACATAATTCGACTTCTTTCTGAACTTAATTAAATAAGTTAAGCTTAGTTTAATTTATTAAAATCAGAAAATATCCTATGTTTATGCTCATTTAAAAAAAGCTCAATTCAAATAAATTTTTAGAAATATTTACTTAGTGATTGCCTTAATCTTATGCATAAATAAAAATTATTTTTATTTTTATGTAATTAATTTTCTTTGTTTTTTATCCTTTTATTATAATATTAATTATTTATTAAATGTTTTTATTCGAATTTCATTTATAATTAAATTAAACGTTATCATACTTTTTCGATCAAAAAATAATTTCTTTAATGCAGTTTTATTAAATAAGTGGAGTTTAGTTTAATTTTTAAATAATTTATTCAATTTTTTCTCGATAAAAATATTTGCATTTAATCAAGTAACTGATTTAAACTCATACATAATTAAAAATGTATTTTATTATATTTGTTGTGGAATATAGTAAAATATGTATGTATGTATTGTCAAATTGCATCTACTTTAATAAGTGGTATTTTATATTGGTTTATTTTAATATTTTTCTGTTTTTTGCTATAATTATTTTATTTTAATTTATATTCTTTGCTTAGTTCTATTTTACTATGTTTTTTAGGGATCGAAAATAATAGTTATTTTTGAAACTTCAATTCAAAAGGTCAGTCGGAAAGAACGTCTTTTTTATATTTTTCTAAAAAAGAAAAAGCTACTTTTTCACCGCACCGGTTTCACTTTTATGAAACAGAGATCAAAAAACGATTAATTTTTATGTTTTTTTTTTGTAATTAAATTGGGTCGATTTTTCATGATTTTTATTTTTTGTTACGAAAAATTTTTATTTTTGGTAGCTCGTTGCCTAACAATTTGGGAGAAACTTGTCATTGTTTAATTTAATTTTGTTGTACTTAATTTTTCACTTCATTTGATATGAACTTTATTGTTTTTTAATTTAATTTTTGATTTTTTTAATGCAATTATTTATCAAGTTTATTATTTTCTATTTTATTGGCATTTTAGTTATTTTGATTTTATACCGTTGTTTTGTTTTTTTTAATTTCATTACTATTTATAGTCATACTTATTTATTTAGGTTTTCTTTTTTTATTTTACATATTTCATTCTTTCTTTACTTTCTTATAATGAATTTCATTTCAGTGGTTTACATTTATTTTATTTTAGCTTTTGCATACGATTTTAATCTTCTTATATTTTTATTTTTACTTTCTTTACTTACTTTTATCTTACTATTTAATTACACCCTTTTTTTTTGATTTCCCTTAATTTTTTATTTGCTCGCCTTGCACGACTGCACTGCTGCCTTATATGCTAAATTTTTGTCCTCCAAACTTCAATACAGTTCTTAGCTCTCATTCATGTAAATATTTCCAATCTGCCATTATTGTACCATTATACAATCTCTTCTCTTCTCCGCAGGAACGTGGTTCGCGTTCGTCTGTCTCCAATGAGTCAAATGTGCTGCTAGATCCTGAAGTGCTATCCGATCTGTCCACACAAGCATTGGTGCTGACCGTTTTGGCTACGTTGGTCAAATATTCGACGGATGAAAATGAGACGCGCGTGCTCTATCAGTACCTGGCCGAGGGTTCGGTGGTGTTCCCCAAGGTCTTTCCAGTCATGTAAGTTGGTTCAACGGCGAGAGAGTAGGGAATGAAAAACAATGCTATAATTTGAGTTTTTTTTCTTTTTACCAACTAAACAGTCACTCTCTGCTAGATCAGAAGATCAATAATATACTCTCCGTCTCACACGATCAAGTCGTCTTGAATTCAGTACAAAGTATCATACAAAATATGCTGGCTAGTGAGGATCCTTCACAGCAGCAACTACATTTTCTACAAAGTTGTGGTTTTGGCGGACTCTGGCGGTTTGCCGGGCCTTTTACAAAGGTGAGTATGCATTTTTTTTGTTTTTGCGAATAATTTAAAAAAAAAAATATACATATGTGTTATCATTGCACTCTTTTGCAGTACAATATGATGGGCGAATCATCTGAGCTATTCGTCAACTGTTTGGAGGCTATGGTTGAGACCTGTTTGCCAGGTGATGAAACAGTTCCAGTGCCACCATCACCACGTCCATACAATTTGAGTTCGAGCCTTAGCAGTCTGACTTTGGGCTCACCAACAGATAAAGGTACATGAATGATTCGTGGTATTTTGGAAATTTTTGAACTAGTCAATTACATTACACGTATCTATTATCATTTTGCTCTTTACTTCGTTGCATTTCTTAGTTGAGTTCTGTTGGAAATTAACGCCGTAGTTATTTCGTAACCAGTTTGCGCGCACACATACACATTTAAAGCTTTTTCTAGTCCAGTTAAAATTTTTTTCCATTCACCATTTATTGAGTGGCAAATGCGTACGTAGTTGACATTTATGGATATTTTGAAGGAACAAAATGGAAATTCGTATACAACAACATAAAACACTGATACTAAAAAAAAAAAACATACTGCTTTTAAACAACTATAAAATACACGCAATTTAAAACAATGCTAGAAACTCAGCAAAAAGTAATTGATACAAGCGAGAGTGCCTCGTTCGAGCAGCAAGTACACAAATCAACATCATTTGCTTGAAATAAACACCAGTACAACATTACAGCGCTGATATTCACTCATATCGATAGTAACGTGCAGTCACTATATTTTATACATATACCTTAGCTTAATACACGCACACATTTCTTAAAATTTTTTTTATACCACACCTGCTCCTACCTCTTCCTTATTCACCAATTCACAAACTACTTTTTATAGTTTTTAATTGCACCGTTTTCGCTTTACCTCATCGACTATCTTTTAAAGGTGTCCTTCGACGAATGGGAAACTTTCAAATTGTTATTTTCTTGATAAGTTTTATTCGTCTATAGGTAAAATAGCCTATTTCCATCGAAAGTGTAAATTCATTTTGAAAACTGAGATAACTCAATTTTTGTCGATAACATACATTATAATAGAAAATGTTACGTAAACTGCAATAAAATTATCACAGTTTGTTCGTCTAACAGAAAATTGAAAACGCGCAGACCGAGCCGGTACTATACAAATGAAAATGGGAAATTCATTATCTGCTTTGTGGTAAATTCTCCAAGTTATAAATAAATGATAATAACTGAAAAATCGAAATAAAAAAGTTTACATTTGCGTATGACCCTATGTACATGAAAAAATATGCCGCTCTGCTCAGATCTTTTAGTTAACTCTATGCAGTGGAAACGTTTAACATTTATTTAACTTATGAGAGCATTTAACTGTTACTTTTGATAAGCTTTCGGTGGAAACGGGCCACCAAAATCATGAACGAAAGTTGAAGATAATCGGATAACGAAAAGACTAGACAATTTGGAAATTAGATTGAAAATTTGCCTAAAAAGTATCTCGACAATACCGGGGTAACATGTTCCATACCATGTTCAAAACGTAAAAATATCGCCATCAACTAGGCGCTTCCTGGAAATCTTATTTTCGGACTATCCAAGGCGCTTCAGGGAATTTTTTTTAATAACATTCGCAGTGTTTTTCATGATTAATTTTTACGCTAATTTTGTTTCATAAAAATTAAGTTTGTTCTATGACAAAAACCATATAAATAAAAATTTCAAAATATAAAATTTTTTAAAATTCAAAAAACTTTCATGTAGTTTCAAACTTTTAAATCTGAATTTATAGACATTTTCGGGCATGCAGTTTTGTAGCAAACGCATATTTAGTATATAATATGTAATTTTAATTTTTGAAAATGTTTTGAAATTTTAGTCTTGAACAAAAGTTTTGTTTAAACTATGCGTTTATGGCGCATAATATCCCAGACAGTTAGCACAAAAAAATATTAAATAAAAATGCAACTGATTTTTGAAAATGTTTTGAAATTTTAGTACTGGAAACTGCAAAGAAGATAAATGTAAAAAATATATTATTGCTGCTAGTTTTGATGTTATTTATTTTCGAATTAATTAAAGTTTGATAGTTGGGTGATTCACAAGGTGTCATAATGTGCCCCAAATCATAAAGTCATAACATTTTAGATTTCAAAAGTTATGTTTTGGATTGCATTGAAATAAATAATTAAAACTAATGAAATTTGTGTTTTTTAAACTTTATGACTTTATGACTTATGAAATCTTGTGAATCACCCAAGTGTTTTACATATAGTAAAATAATAATAATTAATATTTGATACAGTTGTTGTTTTAAATTTTTTTTCCGACATTTCTAATTAGGTTTTGCCTTATCTTTTCACAAATTACCTGATCCAAAAAAAATTAACCTAGCTTATCAATGAAAATGTTTTGTTTTAAAAATTAATTCAAATATTTTTCCTCAAAAATAGAAAGAATTTTAAGAAATAAAATATTTCTGCTAGCTTTGCTGAGTTCTTATTTTTATGATTTATACTTTTTTATGTTAAAATCAACGGGTTTTTCAATACAAATTTTATTTTTTTTTGCATAAATTTTAACATTTGTATATAAAATATATAAAATTTTGGCATGGTCGAACACAGCCCTTTCCATTAGCTTCTTATATTTTATGCCCTCCATATTAGATCCGGCATTTTGAATTTTTGAAATTTGATTTTAGACGCGTAATCAATAATATGGGTTAAATTACACTGTTCAACAACCGAAACTAGCCCAGACTAGGCGATTATTTTCTAAAACTGCACCTATTCAGTAATAGAACACGCCAAGGGTCTTCTCATGCAAAATCTTTATAAAAAGAACGTAGAAGTGCATAAAAAAAACAATTAAATATTCAACATTTATTTCTGATCTGCTTCATTAACAGTAGCACTACAAGTTTGCAGAGCAGTTTCCTAATTTTTACGTTAACCAATTAGTTATTTTATGTTAGATAGAACTCGGATTTAAGCAGCACACAGATTTTATCCGAGAAGACAGGCAGTGAAATTTGTCGGTGAATAATTCTCTAGAACATCTTAACTCTCTAGCAGCACACAGATTTTATCCGAGAAGACAGGCAGTGAAATTTGTCGGTGAATAATTCTCTAGAACATCTTAACTCTCTAGCGGCTTTACAAATTTATTTTATTTATTTATTTCTTGAAATAAGAGCCAAACGACATTTTTAGGTAGGAGCTAATGAATTAAAATTATCTACGAAAATATTTACCGTGAAATTCTACTGTGTAAGTATTAACATTTCCTTTTGCTTCAGACATGAAAACTTTAGTAGGCCATCCAACAAACTTAAAGTTAGATTTTGAAATCCTCTCAGAATATGTGTACTTTCAGAAAATATTAACCAAGTGCGGACTAGCTTGAGTTGTTCGAAAAATGGCAATACATTCTTTATTTTATTATCTACCTTGACTTGAGAGTCGATAATTAATTATTTACTTAACTTCTGTTCTCGCTACAAAAAAAAAGCACATTTCATCAGCCCTCTCCATTTGCCTAAGTACTTTCTACATTTCAGTTGTCAGTTTAAAACAAAAAATCGCTCGACGCTCCTTGCTTACGCAATCCATACATCATGCAAACAGACACTATTGCGAGCAAACCCTTACACACCCCAAACACCTGTTTTAGTGTAGTCAAATTAGATCTGAACCCTCAAGATCAATTTCAGGGGTACAAGTTACAACAATTGTAAGCCTTAGTCCCTTTGGTATCGACTATAGAACGGCGAAGGGTGCTTTGAAAATATCATACACATTTGGGTGAGATTTTTCTTCAAGATATCTTGAGCTCGATTTAGTGGACTTAAGTATTTTTGGCATATTGCTGCATAACTATTTATATAAGAGAAATCCACAAAATTTCATCCCCAAGGGGCTATGGCTTTATGCGACTTTTATCATCTGAATTAGATCTTGACGGCTTCGATCTATTACGGACCTGAATTGACTGCACTAAATATTTGTAAATTATTTGCAAAATTGTATCGAAACGATTTGGTTGCGATTGCTTATGAAAAATTTTCTCCCTTCCTGTTTGTTTATTTTCTTCCAATAATCGTAGCTTTCTCATCGGAATCATTAGATCATGATAATTTCGGCGGCAGTGTTAGTTCTCTGCGCCGCGCCTCATGCAGCAAAGCACGCGCCAAACATCGAATTACCGATAGCCCATCACATTAGTTATTGTTATTGTATGTACATAGCTGCACCAATTAGCCAGCAATTAAAAAAAAACGAACAACAAAAACAACAAAAAATATTATATAAACAAAAGCACCTAAACGCCATGCACTTTAAAAGTACTATTTAATCAATTAAATGAAAACTATAAATAAACAAACAAAATAAAAATATTAAAATGCAAGCATTAAGAAAACATATACACAAAACAAAATTTCAAATGCATTTAATAATTAAATCAATATATTTACATATAATATATGTATGTTCTTAGTAAACAAAATGTGAACGCTTTATTTGCTATAAAATTATGGCAAGCTTTTATTGTTTTTTTTTTTTTTAATTCTAATGCATATTTAGTGCATACAAATATTTGTATGTATTGTGTAGTTAACGGTTGCAACTCACACACACACACAAATCCATTCACATACACACACATGCGCGCAATCACGCCTTGCATTTCATTTTGTAATTCAAAAGTTCAAAAGTTGTAGTTAAATCATTGCTGTAATATTAAAAATATAAGCATATATTGTATGTGTTTATGTCATAATTGTTTGTTGTAGCTTATAAATTTTAAGTAAACTCACACAAACCTGAATGTTGTTTGATAACACAAAAAACATAAAAATCTATTTAATGAATACAGATAACGGTATTATTGAATTATTGTGTCAAAGCAAGCAGAAGTAATTTGTGCACACTTGAAAACAAAAAACCAAAGAATAATTCCAGAACAGATTTGCTAAGTCCTTATGCCTATTGGAAAAAATAAAACTTACTATACGCCACAAGAATACTTTGAAACGGCGCCGCGTATAAGGTAGAGGCCGATATGTTCGAGAAATGAGCAACCGGGAAAGTTGAGAGAATTTTGTAAGGGAGTGAATAGAGTGACGCGAAATAGTATCAATTATAAAGAGTAAACATTTCGATGGTCACGCTTTTTTTTTGTGAAATAATTTTTTTCTGGTTTACAACGATTAAAAACTGTAAGTTCGTACGAAATTTATTTTTGTAAAAGTTATTGCAATATTTAAAAATAATATTGTCATCGCTTTAATACCGATTTTCGGCTAATATTGCTGTATATTTTATTAAAATTCATCTGCAAAAAAAATTGACGTAATACAATGAAAAGAAAATTATTCATGTTTTTCTCTTTAAAATATTTTTTATAGAACCGGTATTACCAATCGCCAGAAAATAAATAAAATTCGCAATATTAAAACAAAAAATCTAATAGCTACAACTTCCGAAATATTTCGAATTTCGAAAAATCGTCAAACTTATATTTTTGTATTATTGAGAACCCGAAAATATCTATTCAACAATAAAATCTTGACCTTCGAAAAAATATGGACCCCCATCACAAATTTTTACTCTATATGAATTCTGTTATAGCTCTATCTGGGGAATTTTAACCGCATGGGGCAAAATAGAAAAAATGGCCAGCTAATTTGTATAAAAGGGGTTGTTGTTGCTGTAGCAGTTGGTATACCCTGCAACGAACGGTTAGTACCACTGAGTTTTGTCATCGAGGCCATCCAACAGGAAATCCAGGAAACGTGCTGTTTCGACAAGGTTGTACCGGGTAGAGTGGGGTGTTAGATGAGGAGGGTTTTGTGAGACAGTGAAGAGGTGGTCGATGTCATGACACGACATATGTTTAGTATGTCGAGGATCATACTGGATAAGCAGGAGTTGAACCTAAGTATATATACAAAACGTAGCACGGGTCTCAAGAAGCAACTCGGGCTCATCGTCTGCAACAGTTGGTTATTATACTCCGACAACGGGATTCATGGGGTGGGTGGTAATGAACTTTAAGGCTTGCCTGTAGTTCGTCGGGTCCAGCGCTGCTGTGGCAACCTAGCCGAAATTGAGCATGGTGTTATGCTCCTTAACGGCGACATCAGGAGGCATAACGTGGTGGTCCGAAATACTGCGTTCTAACAGGTCTGCTAGTCTCCAGCGACTTCACTAGTGCAGTATAGTTTTAAACTAGCCGGCAAATCTCCCTGTATGCTATCGCGAGCGATTTAAGGATCTTGGTGTCGAAGAAAATAACCCCTACAATTTTCCTTCGGGCGACTGACGTCTCGCAGTGAAGAAGATGGAGAGGTTCGAGCGATAGCCAAACAAAAACAAAAGTTATCGATGTAGTTTCCCAATGCTATAACATGAGCGTATGAGACCAAGGAGACGCCTGGTGGAGAAGAGAGCTTGGGTAAATACTTATATGTTAAACGAAAGTGGTTTGGATTGTTGGTCTCGAAATATAATTGCTGATTGTCGTTCACTGAGATAATTCGCTAGCGCTGTAGATAGTTTGGCAACTCATTTAGTAGACAAATTTTTTAGTTAAAAAACACGACTCATTTCTCGAGCTCGTAGTTAGTACGCACCATGAAATTTAAAATGGTTTTAGAAGCGAAGAGTGGTACGAAAAAACTTGTCCAAGAATTTCCTAGTTTTGTCGTTTGTTATATATTTCAGAAAAAAATAATGTAAAAAGAACCAAATTTTTATTGTAAATCTGTCACATTGCATTTTTGATAAGAAAATAAATAAAATAATTTACATTGAATTATCCGGTTAAATGCAAAGAATTCCAAGTAAAAACATGTAAAAAGCTAGTGAAATTGAAACTTGTATGATTGCATGTGCTATTGTAAATGAAGCTGCTTACATGCCGAAATGTTGCCAATTTAATAGAAAATATTTCACAAAAGATACAGCAATATAAAAAAAAAACAAAACAACGCAATACAACAACTGAAAGCAAAACACTTCGCACAGGAGCCCCATAGATGCTTACAACGCGTAGTGAGTTTGGTAAGCGGCAACAAAAAAATAAAATAAAACAAAAAACATGAATGAATTATATGAACATATATATGTATGTACCTACGAATGTGTGTATGTATTAATAATTCTGTAAATTATTATTTCTGTTTCCCTCTGTACCACATATGCACATACATAGACGTAGTAATATTTTATAGTTCTTTACTGCTAAATGTTTAGTAAATGCCTGGAAGCAAAAGTAACTGGTATCGCGAAATTAAATCGAAATTTAAATGTTGCTCGCATTCTGAAGTTTAACAAAAAAAATTTTTCATAACAGTCATTAGATAGGATGATGTTTATTAGAATGATTTTTCGTCATCCCTTGCCGAGTTTGGTTTGAAGATGAGACATATTTTATAGTTCTTTTTTCGTAATCACTGTCCAGTAAAAACCTGCAAGAACAAGTAATAATTTTACTGGATTTTTACGGGATAGTGTTTTCGTACGCCAAAACTAGCAAGAAACTAGCAAAGTAGAGGAGATTGAGAGAGCGAAAATGTAAGCTGTCACTTGCAAGTTTTACTGGATAAATTTATACTAGCAAGAATTTGCCAGTAAGATAAGCAGCTGATTGAAAGTATTCAGTTGTTCACAATTAGAAAACATTTATTAAAATTGCAACCTATTTTCATTAAAAAGGGTGAAAAATAGAAAAAGTGAGTAAATAAATAAACGTACACTAAGTTTATGAAGTGTATTGTGAACATGCATATATCAGTGTATTTTTTAAATTTCGCGCCAAACAAAAATCAGCTGCAACAAAAACTTGCAACTTCTAGCTGGTTTTGCGTTTTCGTACTTTCTTGCATGTTTCTCTCATTTAGAGCAAATTGGATAGTTTTTTTTTACTGGAGAATATGAAAACATAACTTATGTCTACGATGAGACTTATAGTAATAAGAAACGAGTTATTTCCCAATTTATTTTATACGTCCCCAGTAACTGTTATACAGGAGAAATATTTTTCCCATTGCCAATAAGATCTATTTCTCAACTTTTAAATTTACGTTACCTGATTACTGTTATGCAGTATAAATATTTTTTTTGCGTTGCCAATAAGAGTTATTTTCCAACGTTTTATTTTTGCGTTGCTTGATAACTGCTATGCAGAAGGCATTTCATTTGGCTTTTGGCTGATAACTGTTATGCAGTATAAATATATTTTTCCCGCTGCCAATAAGATCTTTTTCTCAACGTTTCCTTTTTACGTTACCTGATAACTGTTATGAGAGATAATTATTTTTATCCGTTGCCAATAACAGTTATTTTCCAACATTAAACAGCGAAAAACATTGACGTTGGAAAAAAACTCTTAAACAACAACGTGAAAGAAAACCTTTTAAAATAAAATTATTTCTCATTATTGCGGTACGACTTATAACTCACATATGTACCTGGTTTATGTTACTACAGCTAATAAACTTAATCTTGACTTTCATTAGGTGAAATTTGACATATAAAATGTCAACATCTTAGCATTTCGTTAAATTTTTTGTCGCCAAAAATTTAATCCAATGAAAACTGAGCATTTCGCCTACCAAATGCATACATTACAAACTCACTTGTACATGTATTTTCAACAATTATTAAAGGTTTGATCAGTAAACAGTTTTCTCGCTTCTTTTTGACAAAATCGGCTCCTTTAGCAAGGCGTTGTGTTTACGTCCAAATTGGAGTAAAATCAAGATTTATAAAGGGTCTTGCAATAGGGTCGCTAATAAAGTAGACCGATAGTGACAGCAAACGACGCCATATTTTTTCCCGCTCTTTTGACATTTCTCTCCAGTAGGGTTTGCCATTCCATCATGAAAAGATATACGATCCAACAACGAGTCGAAATTATTAAAATTTACTACCGAAATTCGGAGTCAATGGCCTCAACTTTAAGAGCGCTACGTCCAATTTATGGTCGTCGTCATTTCTGGCTGAATGGCTTCGTCAATAAGCAAAATATGCGTTATTGGACAGGATGCAATCCACACGTACTCCATGAGTCAACATTGCATCCCGCAAAAATTACGGTTTGGTGCGGTTTATGGGCCAGCGGCGTCATTGGGCCGTACTTCTTCCGTGATGATCAAGACCGGCACGTTACTGTGAATGGGAATCGCTACCGCTCAATGATAACCGAATATTTTTGGCCCGAATTGGATGATATGGACTTGGACAATATGTGGCGCCACAAGCCACACAGCGAATGTCACAATCGATTTATTGAAAACCAAGTTTGGTGAACGTGTTATCTTACGAAATGGCCCAGTCAATTGACCGCCTCGGCCGTGCGATTTGACGCCGTTAGACTATTTCCTGTGGGGCTACGTCAAGTCTATGATCTATGCCAACAAGCCAGCCTTCGATTGCTGAACTTCGTACGAATATCGAACGTGAAATTGCAGCAGTATCGGCCGATTTATGCTTGAAAACCGTCGAAAATTGGGTCGGTCTGAAAGCGTCTGGACTTCTGCAAGCGTGCCCGTGGTGCCCTTGAAAAAGAAATCGAGTTCCATACATAATGGCATCGAATGTACTTTCACAGGAATAAAGAATTTAATTCCTATCCCAAACCGTTTTTGTTTTATTGCAAGACCCGATAGAAGAAATGTTTATATGTGCTTCTTGAATAAAAATTAAAATTGCATCTTAGATGCTGTTCATGAGAGGTTTTGCTTAGGTAATATGAAAACAACTTTTGTTAAGGGAGTATGAAAAATCGAATGTCACTAGTGAGCAAAACTTTAATAATTGAATCATGTGTTTTCAAAATAAGATTTATTTCCACTTTGAATTTTTATTTTTTTTCTTTAAATGCAAACAGAATTATGAAAGCTGTAAACTTGATTACAATTCTGTAGGTCTAATAATTTCTTGCTTTTGCACGCAGTGTTGCATGTTGTGTATTTAATTTTGGAAAGTATTTTACTTTAAGTGCATTTACTAATTATAGTAGTACTCATTTAAAATACGTAATATAAATGTTCAGAGTGCATGGCTGTTCGGGATTTGTAATTTTTCTATGTACTTCCTTTAATTTGAAGTAACGATTAATGTTTTATGTTTATACGTACTATACATATATTGCGACATCAGGCGCCTTCAGGCAAACAGGCTGTAAGAGACCCCAAAAAATTATTTCCTAACTACCATACAATACCCCATTTATTGATCATAGTGCTAATAAGTCTTTCTGCAATCTACGTAATGAATAAGTTTTTCAACCACTATTTTGTCCAATAAAATATACATTATTTTTTTAGTAATTAATTTAAGCAAATTTTCTGATACCAACTTATAGAATGATCTGATTGATTTTTTTATTAGTACAAATTTAAATCATTTAATCAAGGAAGAAATTTCAGATTCATATAGTAAAGTTAGTGTTTTCCAGTTTTAGAGGTTATAACTTTCAATTGAACAAGAAGGAAGAGTCTAACTTCGAGTGCAAACGGCCCCGGGCTCAGCATAGGATATATATGTTGAGAATGTTGTTTAAAATCCCTCCCAAAAGTGAAATCTCAATATCATATTCGATTCATAAGAGCACTTCGACGGCATGTCGTAAGTAAAGACAGTCCCAATTCCCAATCAGAACATTTACGATAAATGATCAAGAGATAGTTTTTTCTATTCTCAAGAGTTTCTAAACTTAGGAGTAAACATAGTTATTAGAAGGCAAGGGTTGAGTGTAATTTAAAGATCGCAGTACACATCTAATAAAATTTTTTTGGAAGGGCTCTATTATATTTATATATATGACGCCTAGGCAGGCCGTCAGATAATTAGATCATATTCCAAACGAGATCTAACAAAGGCAATAAATAATTTCTTATGTGTATATGGATCCAGGAAATCTAAACTGTTACGACGCACAAATGCTGATATTGAGTAGGATTTTAGAACTATTAAAATAATGTGGCTTACAAACCAGAGTTTTGACTCAAAAATCTTTAACAATGGCAATAAACTTTAACTGAGAACCCTGAATGGTATAATTAGCCCTAACAGTAGTAGGCCTGCTGGGAAAAATGCAAAGAGAGCATTTATCTGTATTAAAAAAGGGCCTGAACCCGGTCCAGATCGGACTGATTTGGAAAATAAACCTCCATCTTCCTGCCACGACAAGGTAAACCTTAAAGTCATCCGCATACAACAGAAAGTTTTTGAAGCTAATATCCTTAATAGAGATGATAAATAACAGCGACCCAATGACGCTTCCTTGGAGAACACCTGAACTGGCGAGAAAAGAGCAAGAGGGCGTTTTGTCGAGTACAACAGAACAGGACCTGTCACTCAAATAATACTTAATCCATGCTAGAAGATTAAAGTGGAAACCCAAACAGGCTAGTTTGATGCGAGAAACTCTGTTGCAAGTCAGATAAGAAACGGTGGATATCCCTTTGATGAAGCCATTCCAAACCATTTTATCCATAATAATGGCAAACAATTTAGCAATAAGTCTATAGTTCATTTCACTTTTAAATATTGAAGTAATATTTATTTGTATTTTTCCAATCACTATGACTGTATTTATTAGTCGAAGAAAGAGATAAATTCAAAATTTAAAGGCGGACCCACGCCTCCTTTTATTCCTTTCTGTTTGAGATATATGATATTTTATATACACATATTTCAAGGTATACAGAAAATTATAAACCCAAAGGCAGTGCACAAATTGTTTCCTCCTTTTGAACAAGCAAAGTTTGAAGCTTGGATTTAACCGATTTTTATTTATATATAAAAATCTCGTGTCACGGTGTTTGTTGTCGAACTCCCCCGAAACGGTTCGACAAATTTTTATGCAATTTTGTACGTATGATGCTTGATGCTTGGGAGAGAGTTGCCACCATCTTGAAAACTCAAATTTAATAAAAAAAATACGTCATATGAAATATTAAAGTATGGGTGTCAATCGGCTCGTCTCTGAAAGAACGCCCACAGCTGACTTATATGAGGGTTGACACCTGTTTCAAAAGACAAATTAAATTAAATTATTCGCGAGTTATATGAAATATTAAAATATGACTTTCAAGCGATTCATAGTTAACTTTTATATGGCTTGCCACCTTTTGGAAAAATCGAATTAAATTAAATTATACACAAGTTATATGCAATATGAATATATGGGTGTCAAACTGGTCGATTCGCTGAAGAGAAGACTTATAGCATCTAGAGGGTTGCCACCTGTTTGAAAAGTCGAATTTAGTAAAATTATACACAAGTTATATGAAACAGTAAAATATGCGTGTCAAACGGTTCGTTTTATTGAAGAAAAGATTTAGAGCTAGCTATATTCTAAGGAAGGTTGCCACTTGCTTGAAAGGGCGAATTGAATTAAATACGCAGGTTATATAAAATAATAAAAGATGGATGCCAAATAATTCGTTTAGCTTAGGGAAAGTTTATAGTTATATTTTGAAGAGGGCTGCCACCTTTTTTAAAAGTCAGCGACAAGGTGGCATATGCAAAGGGCCATTAATAAATAAATATAGGTAGGATAACGTCTGAAGGGGTTTTCTAGTATTTTTATAGAAAAAAAATAATTAATGTAAAATGAAGAAAACTAAATAGTCAAAACTTGTGTGGTTGTGCTATCGTTATGTCGTGTACTGTAAATTTACGTTAAACTCTTTTATGTATATTCCTGAAAGGTATGAAGGCCTCGGCAGTCACGAAGGCATCACTTTCTCTACTTTTTTTTAATTTAATTTGAGTTACTATATTTACGAAAAAAAAAGAAATTAAACCTTATTTGTATGCCACCCAAAATTTTGTACGTTTGCATTACTAAATGTTTATTTATCAAAAATTAAATGTGCAATCCATCTTTATAACAATTTTTTAAATAAATATTAGAATTAAATTACTTTCCATTTCCTTACAGCGACATGAATAACAACAACCAGTCAACGGCAACGCGGCAGACGTACAACATTATTTGAACGGGTATTTCGTTTTCTAAATTTTTTCAAAAAGTGTTTTTAAAGCATTCAGAGTTACGTAAATGGGGAGAAAATGGACTTTCGATTTGTTCCAAGCAGGCAACCAACCCATGGCGCTAGCACAGGCTTCGACTAAAGTAAGATACAAATTAAATGGAAAATTCTGAACGACAGAAATAGTGTGGAAAGAAATTTGTAGCGCTGGGAAGGCGCGCCATGAATGTGCCAAGATATCGAAGCGCACACACAAAACTTAACTTTGTGTGTGTGGTAAATCGAATTCAGTTTAATAGTAAGTTAGAATGATATGATGCATCTAATCGTAAGAATATGACACCAGCAAACAAAGAAACTGAACAACCAACCAACCAACCACCAGCATCGAATTTAGCTGTAATATCACAAGAAATGTAAAAGTAAAACGAAAAAAAACAAAGCAACATAAAAAGTTTAGAAATTGAAATAAACTAAACAAAAACTAACAACTAAAGTGAATTAAAAATTAAGTATTATATGTAATTGCATCTGTGTGTAAAGTAAAACAACAACAACAAAAAAACTAGCAAACGTTGGAAAAAAAAATTATGTATGACTGTTATAAATGCGCTTGCATGTTGTTTATAAAAATGTTAACTGTGTATGTGTGTCCTTTGCTCTGCGCGCTTTTTTATTGTTGAAACAAATACAAATACAGTTGCAACCACAAAAAAAATTGATAAAAAGTAAACAATGAAGAAACGCAATGTTATGTGTTTGATTTCTTTTAACTTTTATTTTTTTAAAATGTATCGAATCAATTTAATTTTAAGCTAACATTTGGTATATATTTCATTACCCAATTAAATAATAAAAATGATTAGGTATTCGAATGGCAGTATTTAAAATTCATTGAACATTAATCGTTAGCACTCGCTACAAATATTTAGCATATCTCTTGAGCAGGATTGATGGCAGGAAGGGCAATGCGTTTAACATATTTTCATTGATACTATGTACCCTTACAATCAGTTTGCAGTGCAACCCAACTACACTACTTCATCTTCTACATTTTCGATATGTTTTTCCATGTACGCAAATGGTATTTTTAATATGGCGATGTTCTCCGAATTATCAATAACCGAATTATCATCAAAACCACAAATTGTACGTGTCCAAAAGGTAGAAAGCATAACCAAAGTAACACTCCCCTGATTAAAATTCATTTTCATCCTCCCCTATGAAAAAGTGAGTAAAATAAAATGGTTGGTCCATGCTCGATCGAGTCATAAATTGCCGGCATATATAAATGTAGAAATACATTAAATATAAAGGGTGTTTTTTTAGACTGGTAGAACTTTAAATTGAAATAAAACACATAAAAAATGAAGTATGATGCCAAATTTTTTTTTTTATTTGAAAGATATTTTCATGACATTTAATATTTAAAAACGATTTCTCGCATTTGTCCGCCCCGACTAGCTTTGGTGAATCGGATGCGATCAGTCCAATTTTCTTTGCCCAAAATTTTTCATGTTGTGGATGGGCAAAGTCTGGCGGCAATTAGACAAATTCGGATCTTCTCCAAAACTATCACTTACAGCACCAATATTTTCTTCTGTATGTACAGCTCTTTGTCTTTTTGTTGGTTTTTCATCGAATAGAGTAAATGTTGTTCGAAATTTATCAACAGTTCGACGAATAAGTTGCTCTGATGCTTATGATGATGATTATGTGAACCATAAAATTCACGAAGGGCTCTATAAGTTTGGCGAACAGAACACTGATTTTTAAAGTAAATTTCCACAATTTGTAAACGTTGTTCTTTCCATGATGATTTGTCAATGCT
Organism: Anomoia purmunda; assembly: GCA_951828415.1. Lineage (NCBI taxonomy): Eukaryota > Metazoa > Arthropoda > Insecta > Diptera > Tephritidae > Anomoia > Anomoia purmunda. The sequence goes on from OX639993.1 coordinate 27,264,688, forward strand.
TACTGAACAGATATGTCAAAACGAAATGTCATTTACCAGCTGTGAAGTGACAGCTATCCCAATCGAAAGTTCTATCAGTCTAAACAAACACCCGTTAATAAATTTATGAGTGCTAATTGCAGATATCTGATACATATAGTATGTATGTACATGGACAATTTATGTAATTAAACTCGAGCTTCAAACAGGTGGCAACCTTCTTTAAGATGTGCCTGTGAACTTTCACCTCACTGAGACGAACCGTTTGACACCCATATTTTAATATTTCATATAAGTTAGGTACAATTTAATTTAATTCGAGTTCACACCAGCAGACAACCCTGTTCAAAATATAGCTATGAAACTTCTCCTCGCCGAGACAAACCGTTTGGCATCCATATTTTGTTATTTCAGATAAATTTTGTATAACTTAATTAAAACCAACTTTTCAGGCAGGTGGCAACCCTGTTCAAAATATATCTTTGTACCTTCTACTCGCTGAGACGAACCGTTTGACACCCAATTTTTAATATATCATATAATTTGTGTATATGTAATTAAATTGAATTCGAATTTTCAAACAGCTGGCAACCCTCTTGAAAATGAGGCTATGATGAACCGTCTTCTCGCTTCTTTTCAAAATATTGCGATACACCTTATTTTATTTTAATTGCTACTTTATGGTTTTTAGTGGTTTTTTTTTTGATAAGGCCAAGCTTTCTTGTTTATCTAGTGTCGGACAGATTTAACCCTTAAAATATGGTCGAAAAAATAAAAATTACTTAATACCGATTAGATTATAATTTTTATTATAAAAATCATAGTGGTTACGGTCTCTGATACAAAGTATTTTAAAAGCTGCCATTCAAATTCAGAAAGTTACAAAGCAAGTTCGGAATTTCCAATCCAAATTCAAAATATTCAACTTAGAAAACCACAATTTAAAATCAAAGTTCCCATTTTAAATTCATAAATTTTAATTTCAAATTCAGAAATTTACTTATTGGTTTTTATATGGGCCAAATTCTTTATCAAATTGTTTGCTGGGTTGGAGCTGCTGAAATTTACTTTAAAAAAATATTAACCTAGTCCGAGCTGTTTTCGCTTGTTGCATAGTGTAATCGACAATTACCCATTGAGCTTCATTCACATTTCAATTCATTCATAAGTAGCAATTATTTTTTCTGCATTTCTTTTACACAAATTGTTTTTAATAATTGATAAATGTCTTCCTTTTACATTTGATTAAAACAAAATATTTTTATAACTATTTTTTACCAAGCAAAAGCAAATAATATAGCAAATTTAAGATTTATATAATAGTTAATTTTGCTTGTGCTCAATCAAGTTTTTAATTTCAGTAAAAAAAAAATAGTGTTTTAAAAAATATTTGCGAAAAGTAAATAAATGCCAAAATATTCGCTTATATTTTTTTTTTATAACAGCAAAGTGGCAGGGTTAGGCAAAATGTTAAACTAATATACCGAATTCAAGTAATTCAAAACAAACAAAAAAACCTTAAGTGAAACAACAGAACACCAAAAATAATTGTAATAAATAAATAATTACAAGCAACTAACACAAAAACAAAAACAAAAACAAAAACAAAAAAAACAATTAAAGAGAAACCTTTGTCCACTTTTACATATATTAAATTAAAATTAGCAACAAGAAAGTAAAATAATTTTAAAAAACTTTAGCAATAATTGCAAAAAATATAGTTTATTAATGTATGTATGTAATTAATATTGAACAAATTATATATAAATGTTTTAGTGAATAAAAAGCAAAAAAAAAAACAAAAAATGAAAGAAAGAAAATAAAAACATTTACAAACGACAACTAACAGCACACAAAATGCAAACTAACGAAATCATCTGAAATAAAAAATAATGTTTTATTTATTACCCTTATATTGTACAAATTTACGCAAGTTGTATTTCTTGTAAATGTGTGAATTTCAATTTATTTTTAATTAAAAATAAACACTGAGACAGTAAATTGGATTAAACAAAACATTTTACATATGGAACTTTAAAGCAAAAAAACGAAAAAAAATTGAGTGCATAGAAAAAATCTCTTTACATAGATACATATTTATATATGTACATGCATACGTCCCACTTTGCATTAATAAAATAATACAGATTTTTTAGAAAAATGTCATATGGTGCACATTGCACAAAACATGAATGCTATTGCTCAGTCCTACGCGTTTGACTCAATTAACCGGGCGAAATTCGTGATCAAATCTTCAGTTGTTCAATATGGTTTAAGATTCACTAGCTTTCATTTAGAAATTTTTTTGAAGTACAGAAGTGGGAGAATTAAATTGATATATTTGAAACGGAAGTCAGGTCAAAAACCATTTGCGTACAGCGAAGCATACCGTGGGACCACTAGTACTTGAATCACCATACTCCGACTTCGTACGACTGATAAGAAATAGCTCACAGCATTTCACGGTTTTAGCTGATTAAATTAAGTAGGTTTTGAACAAAACTTCGTATCTGAATATTCCGTCGTAAGGGAGCTATACGTTATACTGATCCGATACTCGTATTGTAAACTCTAAATTCATGATAAGGGAATGGAGTGTAAAATTGCATGTCATTGGCTTCTTTGATTTAGGAGTTACATATAACTCAGAACCTCATATCTGAACAATCTGCAGTATTGCAGTTATATTTGGTACGATCATGTCGGACAAATTTTAAGTATACTTTTTGAAAATTTTCAATCCTATTAATATAAGTTTGGAAAAAGGCTGCCATTAAAACTAGAACGTATAAAAGTTGGCAAAACCATTTGAAGGCTATAAGAATTCGAAAAGTTGAGCTATTTCTTCGTAGAAAACTTATCTAAAATAAAATTTATATGACAATTAAATTTAAAGCAGTTTGAACTTTTACATTTAATGAGGGGACTTCTGACACTTAAGACTAATTCCGCTTAAAGATATCCTCATCGGTCGCGCCATTTATTAAGGAAAGTATTTTTAAATCGTCAGCGTACAATATAAAGTTCTAAAGTAAATATCGTTAATGAACAAAACAAACAGTAGTGGAACGAAACGCCATCAGCTGTCACCTCACAGAGTTTTATATGTCAAACGCTTTCGAAAAATAGTCGACTTGAAGTCATGTTCACCTATAGTTTTGCGCCGACTCCGAACGGCAGGACTAGTTTACGTAAAATAACAGACATACAGACGGACATGGCTAACTCGTGTAAGTTCGTCGTCCTAGAGTCGAATCGTCACGTCCGTGAACGTACTACTCGCCACGTTGAATTTTAGCAAGGACTTTACTAAACTTAAAAGATATATAACTAAATATAATTAATACGATTTTTAATTGAATTAATATTGATCGAATTGCATCACGAAGGAAGTTGTGGAGGATTTCATGGATATTACTCAAATTTAGGGGAAAATAAACCGCTGAAATCAGAGCTACTGCCAACAGACTCTGGGAGGAGCGTGAATTTTTATATATAAAAAAATGTTGATTTTAAAGATTAAATATTTAGTTTTATTTTATTAAAAGTAATTTAATTTGTTAGCCGCTATTTAAGATACTATTTGCAGTCATACTAATGCTTTTTTGAATTATTGGTAAAAGCGCATGTTTTTTTAAAGCATTATTGTTTGACCAATGGCAGTAAATTGATTTGCTTCGTCCGTGTCAAATCCGACATCTAGTCAAAAAAAAACAACTCCTTGCAGCTCGAAGAGATGCTTGGGGCAAAGGTTTAAAATTTCTTTCTTTGTACCACCAGTTGCAGCATTTTACTATGTATAATAAAAAGTGAAAATTACAGTTAAAAAAATATTTTCATACGAATCACGTACAAACAATTTAATTTAAATTCTCATAACTTTTTCTGGCATAAATATTCTTCAAAAATAAATATGAGCTGAAAGAAGGCAAAAAATTGTTGTTGTATTATCATTGATTTTATTGCTATCAAATGTTAATTTTGTAATTTTGCGATTATTATTATTTTTGCTGAAATTTGGCAGGACACACAGTAACTTTGAATCATGGTAGACAAGAGCAGGCCACTTACAGAGAGGCTATTTTGGATTTATGATACATTTGTGAATATTTCTCAAGCTAGTTTCTATTTTTGTTTAGTAACTTAAGAAATAAGTTTTATGTACTATACACTTTGTAGATTTTAGTCTGCCTTTTATTTAAGATTTAATCTGCAAAAATTCATACGATTTGTTCCGTACCAACCATGAAATGCTTCTAATATTCTTACGCTATGTTCGGCAATTCCACAGGATTGCTTCGATATTTTAGCTGCCTTCGTACCAATTTTTCATTGCCATCACTGCAGTAAAAAAGCAAAGTTCAAACCATTTTTAAATTTTGTTTATCATTTACGAGTTTGCGATCACTTTGGACAGTTCCTAATCTACTGTGACCTAAAAACTGTGATTCAACTCATTGGGGTTTCTTAAAACTATTGTGAATAGGAAGAATATTAAGATCCTTAAGCTTTCGTATGTCGTAATCCAATTTGGGTTATACGATTGACGTATTAAGTAATTTTCCTTCATAGGGTAGCCGATCCATACGCGGCTATGACGATTCGACTCATGATTATTTTGCTATACTTGGATATGAGTACAGCTCTTCTTCTTACACCTAGAAACATTTACCTCGGTTTTTGCTGTGGATATTTCAATATCGCATTGGTATTGCACTTTTCGAAAGCACTCCCTTCATTCAGCTCATACTTATGTATATCTGAAGTTGTAAAATATAAATCTGGGTAAGTTTTCTTCTCAAATATTATACGTTTTCAGCCATTGTTTTCGAACGACGAACGAAAGCTGAGGAAACGTAAACAACTTTACTGCAAATCATTTGCATAGTTTCATAGTTTGGATAGCGTAATTTTTTCTTTTTATTTTTGTAAACTTACACAAAATTATGGTATGTTTTTTGACGACTAATTTATATTACTGTACGAAAAGTTGTATGGAACACCGGATGACTAGGATAGCCTATCAGCCACATTTTAAAGTAATGCGTGATCATCATGGCTCTGAAAAAGAAATTGCTATAATACAATTAAAAATAGTTTCTTTTTGGGATATGCACAAGAATTAAGTCTATGTATGTATGTATGTATATAACAAAAGCTTTGAATGAGCTCAGTGCCATAATTAAAAAAAAATGTAAATTCATTGTAACTGCTACACCGAAATACCAGAAGTTATTTACACAATTTATTGTAAACTAAAACGACCAGAAATAAAATATGATGGTATTGAAATAGGGAACCTGTTGTAAAATATGAATATACATATGCATGTAGGTATGTATGTATGTACATATGTATGTATGAGTAGCCATTTGTTTGCGTTTTTGTGAGAAGCTTTTGATGGCTGGATTCAATGTGATGTTCCTATTCGTATAGCAAAAGCAAAGGAGCTTCTTGTTAATTGATTTGAAATATGTGAACGAAACAGTAGAACGCTGAAATGTGAATTTAAAAGAAAAAAGAAAAATGTCTAGCAATGTGAAGTAAATAAAGAGAGAAATATGTGTGTATGTATGTATGTATGTAAGTAAATTGAAAATAAAAATTCAAGTTTTGAAACTGCAGTGTACCTCAAATATAAATATGGAAATTGTTTTATTTGGGCATATTATGCAACAAACAAACGCAGGTGAGGACTGCATGCCCGAATTCCTTAACCTTCATTCGCTCTTTTGGTCAATTTCACCTAAACTTCAACTTTAATTTCCTATAATTCGGTCAAAATTTTATGCTATTGACCCGGATCATTTGTTCAACGGACAAATCATATATGAATTTTTAAAATCTTTTGAAACCATATTGACCAAATGTATTTTTCTTTGCGGATAATGCGTTCGAATGGGTTTTACCGTTAGCATTCATGTCATTTTGGTTTCTTCTCTTCAGTAGAGGCTTATTTGTTACCACATAGAGTTCGCGTTGTTCTAAAAATATTTCGGAAAATAATGAAATTCTTACTTTTCGACCAATATCCAACTGATGATTCAGATCCATTTGATATAGACGATGATGGAGATTATTTACCAGATGAAACTGAAGTTGAAAATGATTTTGACGATAGTGATGATCACGACATCGAATATTTGTCTCAAGACGTGAGAGAAGAAGCTTTTTCGCGGCGCGTGTTTTATGCTTATCGAAAGACAAAACAACTGAATATTCAAAAGATTCGTTTCCGTTTGTATTTGTTTTTTTCCACATATTAGGGCCAACTCCTTTTGTCGCGCCATTGACTACTGATCCCTTATCATAACTTTTGCTGTTTATCGAGTTATTCGTGTAGTGTATTGTGTATAACGAATTTACAAGGAGTAAGTCGGTTTTGAATTAATTTTTTCGGAGTGGGATCACGAACTCACACTGTGTTTGAAAAAAAAAAAAAAAATTTTTGGAACATTCAGCGTTCGTAACTGGTAAAGTATATTTTAAGTGAGTTGCTGAAAATGTTAAAGGGACTAATTTTTTATGGTTGCTTAAAACAATTGTAAAATATTTCGAATCATAGCCCGAAAGTGCTATCTATTTTGCCACTTTCGCTCAAATTAGAAACATTGGAGATTTTGAAGTTCTCTGGAAATAAAGACTAGATTTCATCCTATCATCGCGACATGCCAGCATAAGATAAGGTAATTCTCATGTGCTTACAAAAATAAAATATATTTGAACAAAAAATATCATATTCAGCATATCAAGCAAATACACAATGAAAACATGCGGAGGTTTAAGCGTTGAATGTGAATATCGCTTATTCGAACTAGCACATTTTAATTGTATAAAAATGAGTGATATGTTTAAGTCATAGTTATATTGCAAGGTTCAAAAGTTTCTGGTTTGAACTATTTCAATGCACTTTTCATTTTGATTTAGCGTTTTTAATGTCAGGATAGAAAAGAAAAGAATCGTTCGGTCCACCGTCGGTAAATTCAACCTACACGACGAAACATCTGCTCACGGACTTACTCTGTTCGACTTCGTCGGGTCCCGAAAGAGCATGATTAATAGTACCAAGCTCCAGCAAACGAAGATACATCAAGCTACATGGCTATCTCCTGATTTAAAAACACGAAGTGCGCTCTATACCGGCAAAACCGCGGTGCAATTGACAAAAGGAAATAAAATGGCGATATGATGTCAGATATCCAGAGTTTACACAGACCTCTCCAAGCCGTTTGGTACCAAACGAGATTTCAGAAAGCTTCAAAATCCAACGAAGGATCTCTCTAGAAAACGAATGTTATTTTTGGCCTGAGCATGCAATTGCTTAGTAAACTCCTTACTCGACCAACCAAAACAATGCTCTATACCCTGGAGTGTACGAGAGAAATATTACACTAAAGATGGACTTTTAAGTCTTTTTCGACGGCGAATAGCAAAGATAAATAGATACGAAACTCTTTTCTTCGTGAGAGCGCTGTAAAAATCCACAAGAAAAATATTGGCAATTTCCAAAGAAAATTTAGGAATATAAGTGTAACAAAAAATAAAGCCTAGTAAGTAGAATAAATAGGGGTTTGTAAAATTATCAAAAAATGCGGGATCAATATTAAAATATCAAAGAAATTTATCTGTATAATTTTATAGATGTTGTGGCCAGTTTTTATTGGTGAATAATATGAGAAACCAACGACTTTTTAAAGTGGTAGAACTCATATTATTCCCTAATAGAAACTGGCCTTGAGCTCAATAAAATTACAGTTTTTTCTAACATATAAGGCCAAAACAATATTACAGTTTTACTTATATATAACAGCATATATAATATATTTGTACGTGTATATATAAATTTTAGAGGCATTTAAAAATCTACCTACATACATATATCTAATGTGTAAAAAAATACTTTGTAATCGACATTTTTAATATCATTTTTTAAATAAACGCAATAGTTGAATATGAAATTAAGCACTTTATTCTTTATTATCGCTCAAATTTAATATCCCTGTTTTATTTTAATATTTTAATACGAATCACATGATTCCTTAGGAAAAAAAACCATCCACTCTCTCTTTTCGTCCAATTAGAAACCCCACTGATTCTGGCAGTTATATCACGTATTTGACTTTGGTAGCCCGCCCGCCTTTTCGCTGGTCAGCTGTTCATCTGCCCCATGACTCGGTTTTGTTGCCAGCCTAAACCGCAAGATTATGGAACGCTCTGATTGGTCAGCCCAGAGAGTTTCACATCTTATTATATTTGGGTGTAGCGCCAATTAAGCAAAAACAGGCAGAAACAAAGTTTAACATTCATAAAAAAACCATCAAATAACATCGGCTGACAACTATTGCATATATTTATGAGTCAGAGCCTTGACTCTGAAAGTATTACATAGAGTTATCATTGCAGAACCAGGTCGAAATTGCGTTATCAGCCATACAACATATGTATGTATGTATGTACTATATACAGTGATCGATTCAGAAATGGAAGGAAAATGTTTTCCAAGCAAAATCCACTTGGATTTACTCAATGAATTGCCTACTGTTCATGCCAAGAAATATTTGGAAAAAAAATCAAAAAAATCAGAGAAGGATTGCATTACTCTCAGAAGTTTATTCTTTTTATTTTCAAAAAATCAATCAAGACACCATCTGCCTTCGTCAATCACCGCATACAATGCAACTAAATTTAATACAATGTAATTAATACTTCGGAAAGCTTTCAACCCCATTCAACGTGCAACTTATGAATGAAGTGCTTGGCGCTTTTATGAGCACAGGTATACTAAATACATACATATGTTTCTAAAGTCAGCGTGTAAAATTTAATCAATGCGGTTCCGTGTTACATCCAAACTCGGGCAAAGTTAATGGTCAGCGAATGAGCCCATCAAAACAAAAACCAATCAAGCAACCAACAAGCGAGTTAACAACAAAAGGTAAGTGCAACAGCTGTGCAGCGAACATGAAATAAAAAACACACAAAAAAAATAACAGCAAATCTCTGCCAAGGCTTATCTCTAAAGCAGTGTACAGCTATATCGGTGAGAACCTGTGCACACGTAAGGGTATTTCGAGAACCTGCCATCGGCACCACTTCCACCACCTTTGGCATTCTGCGCAATAAATATGTAAACTAAATGTGAATAAGAATCTGTATGGCATGGCCGTTTGAGCTAAATATTTGAACTTGGTAAGATCGCGCGCGTTTGCCGAGTGGCAGGTGACTTCTGTGTAGGGGGGCAATCGAGCGATCGGAGTGCGACCAAATGAGATCAGTCCGAATGGTGGGAAAGCAGGGAGAAAAGTTTCTCACGATCCTGCCACACAAATGTGCATACATACACACACACACATACACACTTAAATACATAAGCACATATTTAGATGATCTCCCCTAACCGAATGACAGCAGTGGTTGTGAACAAAGCGCGATCGGGCATATGCACAGATGTGCGCCCGAATGCCTACAGTTGTTCGCCTTTATTTATTTGAGTATGTATGATTCGGCGTTAGGGTTGTCCAATAAAGTATAGTTCAAATTTTCATGCGCTCATCCTCTAGGATTGTTCTGTATCTAAATATATCTAGTGCGCGAGCCGGAAATAAAATTTCTTTGCCGATTTCATTAAGTGATAGAGGGGGAAATGTGTGAGAAAAACTATACCAATTTTTAGGTTTGAAACTGGCAACACTGCTGATACATTTAATGTATGTATGTAAGTAAAAACTTTAGTTTCTGCTCATTCGACACTAGTTCAGGACCATACTAGCCTTAAATAAGTTTTAAAGTTCTCACGAATTACTCTAATTTCAAACTAGTCCCATACTATTATGGAACCAGTCCCGAAATAGTTTTGAACTAATCGCGAAATTGTCGCAAAACAGTACCGAACTGGATCCAAAGCAGTCTTCAACTATGCCCGAAGTCATCCCAAACTAGTCCCGAACTGCTCCAGAGCTAATCCCGAAATGGTCCTGAAGTAGTCACGAAGTGGTCTTGAAAAAACCCCCAAAATTGTCCTTCGTGGCGCGACGTTGAAAAATCCCTCTCATGTTGCCAAGGAAGTTTTACAAAATACCTTAGTTTTGTTTGTTTAGAAGTTGCCCGAAGCGCTCAAAGTTTTCTTTGGGGTTTATATGGGGAAAAACTATTTTTCTTAGAAATGGCATCGGATCCATGAAAATCAATATTTTTCAATGGGCTTCAAAGAATAATACCCAATAGGTTGTTTAAACTTTTTTTTTATATCTAATAGTTTTTATTGGTCCATTTTTGAATTTTTGGCTCATAAAAACAGTAAGTATCAAGGCGAAGCCATACAAGGTGATAGCATCCCATGAGCTGAATGCTTGTTCTTCTCTCCGGATTCGCTAGGTTGTTTTGTATACACAAACAAAATACATAAGCAATACTGGACGAATTCAGATTTTGAAATTTCACACGCAAAATTACACAAACAAAATACACAGCGTATTCGCTTTGTTTATCTTGCTATCACCTTCTATGGATACACCTTGGTAAGTATCAAAAATTATTAAATAAACAATTGGGTAATATTTTTTGAAGTCTCCTGAAGATAAACAAATCTTGCCGATTTAAAAACTTTAATTTTCTAGAATTCTAAGAAAAATATATGGAAACCCAAGGCGAATTTATAACTCATTTTACAACAAACACATCATTTGAACATTACGTTCACCAAGCGAGTTCAATCAGCTGCTTGATCAATGAATGAATTCGCCTTGCGGAAAACTTTGAACGCTTTGAGCGAGCTCGCAAAATTTTTTGATTAAAAAAAATAGGGGTATTGTTTTTTTCAATTAGGGCAATACCAGGGGGTGAGAGCATCCAAATTCCGTCTTTGTGTTTGCCACATGACTTTTTGGGCCACCCTATTGTAAATATGTATGTAGTATATTATAAGCAATTGCATAGTTAATGGGTGATATTGCTCTTACAATTCTTTTGACCGACCATATCACTATGATGGTCGTGTTCATCATCATTACAATGTGACACTCGGTGTTTTCTTGCTTGCTTGCTTGCTTATGGTGGCATTTATTGTATTCATTCGCATTATTGTTGTTGTTTTGTTTCTCTTATTGCATGCATCGCAATTTCTTCTGCCTCTGCTGACAGGAAATGAAACATAACGACAAAAACGCCAGCAGCAACACCAGCACCAGCACTGCTTCGAGCAACCACCATCCGTGTATTTCTTAATAGCCACACTCACACAGCCAAACACAACTGAACGCACCACGAAATTGCTCAGCATCGTCGATTTGCCTCAAGTTTGTCTGAAAAACCATCGTCGGGTAGCACCAAATTGGTGCATTGTGTCTGCTCATTATGGTATCCCTTCCGACGCGCGCACGCACGCAAGCAAGCAAGCATTGCACACGCAGCTATGCTGACAAACACGAGATCGCGAGCTCGAGCGTGTGACCATTGAACGGATCTGGCTATGGCTGGGTATTTGTCGTACGCAGTAAAGAAGTCAGTGAGCCGAAGGAGCGAGCCGAGAGCGACGGCGTACTTTGCTGGCAGAGGTCGGCATGACGTCGCATAAGTGTTGTTGTTCTTGGTTGTTGGGGTGAGCTGTGTGCTCTATATTTACTCGATGGAAGACAATTACACTGCGGGAAATTTCGGAGGTCTCCCATTTCTATATTTTTATCAATAGTTGTTTTCTTAGGTAAATATATAAACCAAACCAAAGTTGGTTCCAAGTATAAAGTTCTCAAAATCTTACTTGATGGTCATATATTTATACCTAAATTTTCTTGGACCGAAAAGTTTACTAGTTTAATTTCTACAAGTCTACCCCGATTATCCTGAGTTGCAAGATCCACTTCATCGTGATCATATGCAAACTACTCAAGTTCTCACTGAAATGATTCCTCAAATAACTGGACCCGATTAAGAGACAAAGAAGATAACGTCTTCTCCTTCGACCAAATGCGTAAATGGTTGAGTGAAAAAGGAAGATGCTATCAAGGAGATCACCGGAAAAAAAACAAATATAACCAGTTGGCCGTTCTTATATTTCGATGTTCTTTGAATGTTCCAAACTTATTCAGCAACTTGCTCAACTCTACAATTTATGCAGAAATCGTTGCAGCATTCTGAAGGAAGCGGCTGTATCTGGTGTTACATGGTATTCGTATATAGTTGCTAGTTCCGGTCATTATTCCGTTTAGTATTGGTCAAGGGGAACCAGACACCCATCAAGCTTCCTTATTGGAGGTCAACTTGTGAATACAGTTCGGACATAATTTCTAAACTGTTGCCCCAGAACCTTTACTTGGACACATTTCTCCTAGCTAATTTCGCCGAACATCACAACTTCCCATGCAATGAAAAATAAGTAGTGCTGTCTGAAGGATTTTCGAAGCCATGTTATGTTGAATGGGTTCGCAGTGATTGCGAGTCGCGGCGGGACTCTGCCGGATACAGAAATTAGTGATCTAGTTACTTGGTATACCCTTGCAGACATGTAAATTTTTGATTAACAAGTTATGTGATAGCATCGCAAATAATAGGTAGCAGTCTGAGCCCACTTGCCTAATTGTAAGGCCACTCTGGCCGTCGATGAACGACCAACGAACAAAATCGCTTCCCAATCTAAGTGCGTTAATTTATAAAGGGCCGCTGCCCGGCTCCAACTAAAAGAGAGCTGAAGTTCTCGGTAGTTATCTCTTTGACGATCTCTGTTAATCGATATTACCTCGACCTGACAAAGTTCCTTCGGTTTTAGGAAAACAGGGGTCACAAAACGTCATAAGCCTAAGTGGGCCCATCTAATCTAACCCAACCAAATCTATGGCCCCATAAAGCTCATACAGTCCATTGTACCATCGTCTGTGATATTCGCCGCCACAATGGCTCAAAGACTAAAATAAACAGAGAAAACATTTTAATCATAGTGTAGAGAGATATTGAAGCTGGAGGATAGATTTCAAATTGCCATTTTCATATTTGTAAGTAGAAGGAGTAGTCGGTGGATCACGATACGGGCGCTTGTATACATAGAAAATTTAAAGCGAAGAAAAGGCAAAATTTTCTTACAACTAGTCAGTAAAAATATGGCGGCTGAATAAATTTAAAAAAAGTTCTGTGAAATTGATTGTTAGTTGTACCTTTTAAACAACATACATACTAACAAAACGTCTGTGAATTGGGAACACATGTTTTGTCTCTTCGTCATATTATGACTTGAAATAGGCTATTTTTTATAGCCCATTCCATGGCCTATGATCGTAGTTGTGCCGCCTCATGAGAATGCTCAGACACTGACAAAGTACACGAAAAAGTTATAATTTTTGTAGCGGCATATTATATTTTAGAATTGTCTATTTTACACATAGGCATTTTATCTAATCGGTCGGAAAGGCGAAAGGGTTTCGTCTTGGTACGAGTAGATGCAGAGAAGGAAGCACGCTGTATTTAGCATTTCAAACATTTCTAATAGCGGCCTGCAATTAGCAGTCAGCCGCAGAGTACGTTTTTGCTATCAACGTATAATTTCAAAGAATTTATCCTCCGTACAAATATTTTACAGTGTACTTTCTTCAAACAATATCGCTCTACGTACACGTGGGGGTTCACCCTTGAGTTGTCAGAGTGCAGCGCCACAAAATACTCAACGTAGAAGGTAACGCACGAGAGCAGCGAGCACCATACCAAGCGTACGATCAACCACCAATACAGCTAGGGTTGGCTGCTGCTACGCGCTACACTTTAAAGCACTGAAGACGCACTTCTGGCGCTCGCACATCAGGCGATCCGTTCGAGTACTACATGCCGAGCGATGTGTGCCAGTGGAAACCAATTCAATGATAGCGAAGCAAGCGAAGGAACGTGAATGACGAGGGAGCGACAAAACACAGCACAACAAAACAACAGGTTGTGTGAACGGAGAATTAAAAATGCGAAGCTGGTGCCGTTTTAGGGGTGGCAGTAGCCACCAAACATCTAGCGCGCATGCGAGCCACGACGCACACACCGGCTTTGAATTGCACGAGCATTCTTGAGCACTCAATGCAGTGTGCTGGGCCGAAGGCAAGGCTACAAAAGGATCGCACTACCTTGCGTCTGCTTCATTTCTCAAACAGCTACCGTGCGGTAAACACTTGACACACTTGCTACACTACCGACTACCGACCGATCGGCTGGCGGTGCAAGAAACGAAAAAATAGTCATCAAAAAAACAAAAAAACAAAATTCAAAACTTGTTCTCTCAATCAAAGTCGGGCAAATATCGCCAGCACTCGTTCAACAACTTTACCTTGAATAGCAGCAACAGCAACAGCAGCTAAGACAACAACATGGCTGTGGACGGGCAACGCTTTATGACCAAGACACAACACTATCGTAAGGTCACAAAACCACTGCTCGAACGCAAGCGACGTGCACGCATGAATCTCTACTTGGACGAACTGAAAGATCTCATTGTGGACACTATGGAGGCGCAAGGCGAACATATTGCCAAGTTGGAGAAGGCCGACATATTGGAGCTGACAGTGAATTACTTACGCACACACAAACACGAAATCGCTGCCAGCGTTGCCCAGCATCAATCAACGCTCAGTGGCTCAGCTGGACGCGGAATTAATGTGGAGAAATTTCGCGCCGGCTACACGCAAGCTGCGTACGAAGTGTCGCGCGTATTTGCCACTGTGCCTGGACTGGACGTGAAATTCGGCACGAAACTTATGAAGCATTTGGGTTATCAGTTAAAAGACTTGCAACAACCAACAACAACACCACCTCCACCACCGCCTCAATCTCCAGCAGCTGAGGAGGCGCTTAATTTGGAGATAGCCAAGCGTGGCACAACATCACCGATGCCAGCACCTTTGGAGGCTGAATATATGAGGCGCGCTTATCAACAACAACAACAGCAGCAGCAGCTGCAACAACAAATGTGTGACGAATTGCAGCGCATGAAGGGAGCGGATGCAGAGAATGGCGAGTGTTTGTGGCGTCCATGGTAGTGCGCGAAATGTAAAGTTTGTTTTTTTTTGTTGCAAAACGTAGAGGTTGAAATTTTGAAGAGCTTTTTTTTCAACAGCCAGTGGCTTTAATAGACTTTAAGTGTTTGTAGAGATTTAGAAAAAAAACAAAGTAACTTTCGATATCATCATGTCAGCTTTATTGTTTTAAGTACAAATATGTATAGTTAATAATTTATATTTGTTTGTTGTGTTAATGTGATTTGCCTGTGATAGCCGCCAACTCCACTCAGTTAGCGATTGGTCTGTTCGTAAACCGATCTCCATATTTCTTAACGAGTACTTCCAAGTATACATATATGTATATTAAATTTAGTTGATGTTTAGGTAACTTAGCTTTTTAGTAATTTTAAGTGATTTGATGCTTCCAGTTCAATTTTTATTTCTATTTGTAATCTAATTTCTTATATATACTCGATTTTTTTTAATTAGTATTAGAAGAGCTTTCACACTTTTGTAAATTTCGCTTTGCTAAATTATTGGTTTCATTGCTTTAAATATTTTCAGGAAAGAATTGCCTTATTTTAATATTAGAATATCAAATGAAAATGTACGATTCGCGATTAATTTAAGTTTATCTACATGTATACATATGTATTTATAAATAATTTACCATTTTAAACAATAAAAGTTAATTTCAAGTTTAAGTCAATCAATCAATTTTAATTTTTGTGGGGACATTCAACGAAGAAAAAACAAACAGCAATCGTGCACTTTTAGTGAGGTTGTGAAAAAAACAGTTTAGGGCCGAGAAGAGGGGCCGTAGATAATGTACAATTAACAACATTGGCTCCCAAGAATGATTGAAAACCAACCAACGACAACGCCGCCAGCGAACACGGCCCAGCGGTTGCTGCCACAGGAATAGCGAGAAGAAAAGGAAGGTGATAACTGCACTTGGGTGTTTTATTTGCACTACAACTGCTAAAATACAAAGCTCGGCACTTCACATTTATTATTCTGTGTTTAACTTTTTGTACAGATCACTCAAAACTGTGAAAAATCAACTTTTTAAGAGCCATTTGTGACGTCAATCCTTCAAACGAGGCAAGTACGAAGTAACGGAAGTGCTTTTATCGTCACCTTCTTTTCTATATATCATGATTGGCCCCTATCTAAGATGAAAAGCTCGAACAAACATCCGGCACTTGATGTAATTGGTGCGGGGGAAGCAAAATCGGATTTTAATGCTTTCACTCCATAGAATTGTTTTATATCGAAAAACCAATACCCTTGTTTAAAACTTTTTTTTAATAAAAAGTAAAAAATATGTTTATAGGTTGCTTACAGCGCTCAAAATCGGCATGGAATCCTTGAAAATCTATATTTTTTAATGGTAAATACTTTAAAATAAAGAGGGGTATAGTCTTTTGTACGATAATGAACAAGCTTCGGCGATGAGAGCATTAAAATTTCAACTACCTATTATTTCTTTAATGTTCTATATGTATATCGATGAAATTTGAAATAAAAAATGGCTATTGAACAAAAGAAACTATAAATACACTGTGGAACAATATCAGGTTAGCAAAAGTTAGGTCGAT
This sequence comes from Anomoia purmunda, assembly GCA_951828415.1. Lineage (NCBI taxonomy): Eukaryota > Metazoa > Arthropoda > Insecta > Diptera > Tephritidae > Anomoia > Anomoia purmunda. The sequence goes on from OX639993.1 coordinate 27,281,228, forward strand.
TCTGAGAGTGAGGGATGAAAATAGAGGCTAAATTAGAAGACCCGTATCGCGGCGTTTGTTTATGCTAGTTCGAATTTTTTTTTAATCGACCTTCGAACTTTGCAGTCAAATGCCGATTTTCAGCATATTGTTTATATGGTTTTTTGGCTATAACTCGTCGACTAAATGATATTTTTTCAATCTGTTAAAGCCAAATTATTGCTAGAGACCTGTGCAACAACTAAAATTTAAAAAAATATTGATTTAAAAAATTTTTGTAGTGATTATGAAGCAAAATGCTGGAAATTTTTTTTTCATGCTTTTTGAACATATTTTCCACAAAACTAAGTCTTTTTTGCTTTCTGTTTGATCTATAATATGCTTCTAGTTATCTTTGCGTTTTTTTACTTACAACTTTTCATAACTAACATTTCAAAATTATATTTTTTTCCATATTTTTATAATTTCTTTTTCAATGTTTCTTCAAAACCAACACTAAAAAGATTGGTACATAAGAAATGAGAAGTAAATTAATATTAAGCTGGAAAAGTTTTGTATTATGATTGTTTTCTTTTCAAATGAAATTGATTGAAGAAACTGAGAAGCTTAATATAGATCAAACAGAAAGCAAAAAAGACTTAGTTTTGTGCATGAAAAAAAAAATTTCCAAAAAAAAAATTTTCAACATTTTGCTTCATAAACACTACAAAAATTTTCTAAATCAATTGTTTTTTTAATTTTAATTGTTGCACAGGTCTTTAGCAATAATTTGGCTTTAACAGATTGAAAAAATATCAATTAGTCGACGAATTTTAATGACTTGCGAAAATTGGAGTTTATAATTCAACCACAAGGAAGAAAATTTGTATACTAAGCGACAATAATGATAACTTTGTTTCTTACCAAAAAGCAAAAACTTACAAGCTCAAATTTATTTTAATTTGCACTGCGCAATCAAAAAAATGTTGTGCACATTTTTTATTTGTTTTTCGGCTAGTTCGATTGGTTTATATAGATCATATATTTTTAAATTTTCCTCAGTATATCGCTGTCCCGCTAATTTGCAATTGTGAAGCAGGCCTTGTCAGTTCACAATATTGAATCTTTTGTCAAAAAAAACCATTTCTAATTAACACATAAACATTAATAATAAGTATCTATCCTTGTCTAGCACATGCATTTCATAATACATTCGTTCTAATCTATCAGCTGATTTTCGGAGCAACTATCTTTCCTGACAAAGCTTCGCAGAGTAGAAAATGCGCATTTTTTTCTTTTTTTCGAGTGGGGTATTTTAAGAAATAACCACACAGTTTATTCAACTGTTTGCATTTATTTTAGAATCGAACCCGAAAAAAGAAGAGAGCAGTGAAAATGAGACATTTTTTGGTAGAAACGAAATCCCAATAAATCATTTAGCAAATTCATGCATATTTGATACGAGGAATTTAAATTGAGAGAGAAATTTGTAAGAATCAAAATTTTGGAAAATGCACACTCATTTCATTTTATTTTTATTTAAGTTTTTTAAAGGAATACTATGACATTAGCTGGTTTATTTTGGCGCAACAAGCACTGTTTATTTGGAATAAAAACATGCGTGCGTATCGCACGAACTTAGACTGATTTCTATTTGTTTTACACTCGTTTGCGGTAGCTCAATTCGAAATTCGTACCGTGACTTTTTTCTTCATACAAATTTTCTCCTCATAAACTTTTTATAAAAATGTAGTTTGTTCTATAACATCAAATCAATAAATCAAAATTTCAAGCTTTATACGAGTACAAAATTCAAACGAAGTGCAAACTACAGTGGAGCAAAACGAAAGTGTTCTTTTTTTAATATTCATAATGTGTTTCGTGAACATTTTTTTATTCTTCATTTATAAAAACACATAAATCAAAATTTCTAACTTTATATAAAATTTAGAAACATTCAAAACAAGTTTTAAAAATATTTTATAATATTTTCCAATTTATTTTTTTTTTGGAATTTTTGGAAATATTCCAGGTATCCAGTTTTGCGGTATAATGCATGAACAAAGTTTATTTTTATATGAAAGAAAAATCCCAATACTGTATGCAAAAAATATTCAAGCAGGTTCTGTAATTCTCTACTGAGTGAATATCAAGTAAATTCGCTTTCAATCCGACATTTGGTGTTCTGCGTTTTCCCCACTTTTCCCATTTATTTCCACATTTTTTTCTAAAACGATTCCCGAGTGAATTTGCATGTTTTGGAAAACGAATTCACAATAAAATATTCGGAGAGCGTTCACCTCAGTTTGAGTTCGTGAATTTGGAGTAAAAACGAATTTTAAGTAGTTTAAAATTAAAAATATTGTAGTTTTTACAACTTTTAAAAAGAAAGCACAAGAATACAACGCAGGAAGCAATCCCCCTTCAATTTATGGAGAAAAATACCCAACACCAACAGCAAAAAGAAATATACCAAACTTTTCTTGAAAGTGCCTAATTTAATATCGTCTTCTGTCGTAATTAGCAAACGTTTAATAACTTTTGCAACAGTACGAGTACTACGACCCATTACAATGCAGCCATCCTTCTCTATAGCTTTTTAAAAGCCACCTTACACCAAAAATCTCAGCGTGCCCGCCAATTGTAATAGTGCCGGAATGGTATTTTTTTTTTCAAATTGAGAGCCTCAACGTCGAATAACATAGTAAATGCAGTTTTGTTGAGCCGGTAGCTAGACACAAATCTATAAAACTTGTTTGTGAAAATATTTGCCAATAAATATATCTAATTACTTACACTAATTCAGGCACATCTAAAGGGAATGGTCATCAATGATCCTAATTCTTTTGAACGTCTAACATTTTCTATAAAAATAGCTACAAAAGTTGTTCACGCACTAATATTTCTATTTTTTCTCAAAAAAAAAAAATGTTTACTTATTTTAGATAAATTGACAACTGTCAGTTATTTAGTTCATTTCTAAGGTGAATTAACTCGAGTTCTAAAATTAAGAAAAAATCCTGATTTCAGAACACCAAAATTAAATTCACTCGGTTTTAGATCCATTTTATTATTCACTTTCACTCGGGTTACAGAACTTGCCTGATTATCAAAAATCAAATTTATCAAATTTAGTTAAGTACTTGAAATTTCCACTTGTACTGAAATTAAATTGGCTGCAAAAAAATAATGGTGCGGATTTTTTTTAAACTTTTTTAAATTTTATATTAAGTTTGAAACTTTAATTTATGTTGCTTTATAATGAATGAACTATACGAGGGTTGCCTTTTATATTTTGCGCCTTCGCAACACTACATGTGATTATATTTTCATAAAACTGGAATAAAAAATAAAAAAATTGGAAAATTCTTTGCATTTTTTTGTTGAATTTTTGTAAATTTTATATAAAGTTTGAAACTCGGATTTATGTTGTTTTATAATGATTGAAATTTTTATATTTAAACAAAAACAAAAACAAATACAAAAACTTTTCACCAAAAACATTTATATTGAAAAATCACGTTGGCTTTGAAATGCTGTTTGTATGTACTCGCACATATGTTTTGAATGTATTTTGAATACTCAATTTGCATAAACACCTGAGCTTTGGTCTATAAGTAAAAAAGCTCTACAAATTTGTTACTAATAATAATAATATTAGGTACAATATAATAGTTTGGCGCTTTCTGATGTTGTAACACAAATTGAGTCGAGCCGAACGAGCGATGCTTTTGCGAGAAATTCTATGATTTTTATTTTCTCTAATTTTGTTATGCTACTAGCGCCGGTCGAGATTTGAAACCAGGGCACGGCTACACACTCGGCTACGACGTACGCAAACAAAATATCAGCATAGTTGCAGAAATTTCAATTGAAAAAATCCGAAACTTCTATATTAACATCTTTTCGTCCTTTTGCCTTAGCTAAGTTCAAAGTGACAATTTCAATAAGGTCAAACTATAAATTTTCTAAACGCGAGCGCCCAGCACACCACCATCTCCCTAATATTGTACGTATTTGCATTTTATTTGAAAATCGTTACGCGTTGCATTACGGTCAGGAGCGCACATCAACGGCTACGCCATATAAGTCAGCCGCGCATGCGTAGCACACACGTCCATCCATTGCTCGCTTACGCACAGCATAATAGCAACGTGGGGTGCTGCACAAGCCGACACTTCATACATAGCACGTATGTACGTACGTATAACGTTCCGTCCCTGGGAAAACAAGTGCACTAGCGTGCACGCACAACAACAACACAAATGTAGAAAAAAAGCGCCAAAAAGCAGCGCAAGAAAATGACTGAGAGAGAATAATTGCAGCAAAGTGTAAAGATGAGACAAAGCGCCCAATTGGCAGGAAGTCTTTATGATACCCATACTCGCATTTCCCTTTCAACTCCAACCATCGCCACTACTCGCAGACGTCACGACACAGCAACAACCAGAGCGACAACAATAACACACACACACACCATTTCACTTTCTTGGCTACCGCTATGCATAAGAGTTAATGCTAACGACCCGGCTGACTGTTGTCGATCGGTACCGTGGGAACGCTTTTCCACACTACGATTGATTTCATTATGCTACGGATGTACAAACATACATATACATACTTATAAATAATACTAAAAACAACACTAACAACAACAAGCAAACGTTGCGCACTTTAAAGGAATTCCCTGACTTGCTACGCTTTCTTCGCCTTTTATTTCGCTGCCCCTCGGTTGATTGATATCATTTCAATTATTTTTCTTTCATTTTCGTTTTGTTGCTCCTTGCGTGCAACAGGATACAACGATTAAGGATTATTGCACACAAACAGCGAGAGTAGCATTGAAATCGGAATCGGAGAAACAGTAACGACAGTAGCACTACACACAGCTGCATCAATTCGAGTCATTACCATTAATACAGCTCGATGATGCACGCCAGACGCCCTGCACAACCGTTTCACCTCATAACGGGCGAACGACGACCAGATTGCAAAATTCCCATGCTTTGCTCAACACCCGACGCGTTCCGGATGGCTGTACGTTCGCCAGCATGCCAACCTATCAACTCGCCCTTATCCTTAATCAACTTTTGGCTGACTGGCTGGATGGCAGGCTGACTGGCATATTGTCCGGCTGTCTCCTGGCTGCATACGCAGGTGAGCTCTACGACGTGTGAGAAACCTACAAGGAACATAGTTCCCACGGTTCGTAGAGATCCAAGCGATCCTTCGTCTTCACGTGCATTGAAATTTGATTTCCTCCCCTAAAGTTGAGCGAATGCGCATACACAGAGCAAACAAGGGGTGACTTGCAAGACAGACATGCAAAGGAATTGGCTGCCCATAAGGTAGGGAGATAGGGCAGACGACAGCGCGAAGGCGAAGGGAAGCCAAGAAGCGTATTGGCATGCAGGCGACGAAGCTATGGAATGAAGAAGGGTGAGAAGAAATTGAGGGTTGATTTCTACCTTATCGAGCTCAGCAAACACAAAACAAACAAACAACAAACACAGTACACGCAAGGCAAGGGCACAAAAGGACAAGCGTCTCTCCAGTGTGCGAGTATTGTGTTGGTGTTGCCCAGTGCATTGCTATAATTTATTTGCTATAGAGCACATTCCGGCGCTCCTGCATGCGTAGGGTTGTTCTCGAGCGAGTTGTGCTCAATTCCACATTCCTTCGCACTGTACTTTGTGGTATAAAAGGACGCAGACTAGCCAAGTCAGCATGCATTCCAACGCAAGCACTCGGCAGTGAAAGCCACACACAAGATTTTATATCGCTACACACCACTTACGTACAGCAGAAAAAGAAACACATCAAAATGTCCGTACAAGTATCGGAAATGTCCAAGACCTATCAATATCGTAAAGTGATGAAGCCAATGTTGGAGCGTAAACGGCGCGCTCGCATCAACAAGTGTTTGGATGAATTGAAAGATTTAATGGTGGTGACATTGGAGTCGGAGGGTGAACATGTCACACGTCTGGAAAAGGCCGATATACTGGAGCTGACCGTCACCCATTTGCAAAAGTTGAAACAACAACGCAAAGCGGCCGCCTCAAAGGGTGGTGCCATGTCACAAGCTGAGGGTTTTCGTTCCGGCTACATACATGCAGTCAACGAAGTCTCCCGCTCGCTATCACAACTGCCCGGTGTCAATGTGAATCTAGGCACACAGCTGATGACACATCTTGGCCAACGTTTGAATCAACTGCAACCCAACGTACAGCCACCAACATCGATTACCTCACCACTATCCGTACACATTGCCAACGCTGTCGGTCGTGCACATTACTCTGTGCCCATTTCACCCGTCTCCAGCTGCAATGGCAGTCCGAATTCGAGCGCAAGCAGCGAGAAAAATGGCAGCCACAGCGTTAGCTTCAGTCAAAGTCTGCTCACCACCTACACTGGCCATTCGCCCATAGATGCTACTATTCGTAGCAATGCAGCTCAACAAGCAGAGGAGGAGGAGGATGTCTGGCGGCCTTGGTAAAAGTGATCGCACAAGCGCAGTATTAGCATTCCGCATACGCCCCAGTACAAAAAATATTCATATAGTTAAATGCTCAGTGATAAAGTCTTCCAGATGTGCAGGCACCACCAGTAGGTGTCGACCATCAACCAACGTAATTTAAGAAAATGCGACATACAAAGTAACTTGTCGCCAACCGTAAAGCTTTAAAGAAGAGGAGAGGCACTTGCAAGTGGCCACGCTTTCAGTGCCAGCTGCAATTGCATTTCGTCGATGTGATTTTGCATAATTGTTAAATATTGTCATTAAGTTTATATTATTTGTTCAATTAGGGAGAGTTAAAAAAAAATTTATAATAAAACATTATACAATAATAATAGATTGAAATGAAAAAAATTAAATGTTTTTATTTTAGTCAAGAACACATCTGAAATATTATCTTTTAAATGATTTGAGAAGTACGAGTACTTCCAACAGGGGACAGATCCTCCAACGTAGACTCAATTTGAAAAACAATGGCTATCGCCGCGACTGCAACTTGGGACAGGGGCAAAAGAAACGGCGGAAAATCTCTATGTAGCTTCCCAGATTTTTGCAAAATTCGAATCAGATTTCTGGGAGATCGAAAGGAGCAGGACACGGTGGATTTAAAGCGTTTGAATAAGCTTTTAAACCCCATGGACTGGATCTCATGTAATGCGAGTCTTTTTTTTATTTTTTGTTCTATCTCTGGTTCGTTGACGAGCAACCAACCCACCCCAAATACTTGGCAACCCGTCAAAAGGGTTTAGCTGTTCAAAACTCTGTAGTTTTCATTTGAGAGTCGGCTTTGAGGGATCGGTTAACGGCTTTTTTTCGACGTGGTGGGCGGTTGAAGTGCTACCTATTCAACAGTCCATATTATTTTTTATTAATGAGTTGAAGAACAAAAATGAAATGAAATGAACTGTTGTATACGAAAACGTTTTTACGAAAACAATTTTTATAACTTCGAAGTATTGGACTTGGAAATGAGTCCGTGCCATGGGTAGATGTGGGTGGCATCCATATCAAGTTCAAAGAACTTGCATTGAGCCCACGTCTATACACAGCACTCGAAGAGCGCCCTCGCTTCAAGTTTCTCTTTCCTGGTAAAGGAGTATAAACGCCATTGGCTTATATTCAGCTCCTTGATCAGAGATAAGTTTCAGAATCTCTCATGAACTCGAGTTTGCATTTTTCTCAGGGTAGCATATTCGCTACCATTTTGGTCAGGCAAAGCTCATCAGGGCTCTGTGTCTTAATAACACCGTTCTCCACGGACACTCCCTCGAAGTGTGGTTTGCGTTTAGACTTGCTAATAGCCTGCTATGGAGAAAGTCTTTCTACTGTTTCTGCTACGATTATTTTACATTGTACATACATATGTATATCAACGGTCGTCGCCTAGTCAGCCATTCTTGTGAAGAAACCAGAGATGGTGAGGTTGGTCCGATCTTGAGAGATCTTCTCTTCTTGGTCTTGCAATTCTTGCCACCTGCCCGCGCAGACCTAGTTGCCATTGTAGGTACAGAAACAGAAGGCGAAGGAAGAGTATTCCCAGATTTATGTAGAATGACTAAGTGGGCGGGAACTTCGCTAAACTTGGCCTAAAACGTCTTGGCGATTATATAGAGCTTGCCATTACTATACGACAAGATTACACCCCTTATGTGTTATTTATTAATTAAAAACAAAAAACTAAAGTTCATTCTACGACAAGAACCGCATAAATGCAGGCTTCAGACTTGGGGCGAATTTGGATGAAGTTCAATAAATTTGTGTCAATATATCAAACTTTCATATCAGCATTTTTAGAAAACTTTGGGTATGCAGATAGCCCACTCGATTTTAGTACAACAAAAAGCAGGTTTAAAGTGGCTCAAAAATTTCGCTGATTTTCCAGAAATGTTTTTGCTGACGGTGTTGCTAATTTTCTCCGAATAGGGACAATTTTTTTTGTATATGGAAGAAAGTGATCAATACCGTCAGAAAAAAAATTTATCAAAAATCAATGACAATTTTCAAGATTGCATATCCAAACAATTTTCCAAAAATTCTGATCAGAAAGTTTGATATATTGATTAAAATTTGCTTGAAATTTGCGCCAAGGTTGTAGATTCCATTTACATATATGATTCTAGTTGCAGAATGAACTATATTTTTGCCAAAAATTATCAAATAAGAAAAAAAGGATTGAAACCTGTCAAAAAGTCCCTCTCGTATAGTTATGATAAGCACTATAGCGGCGTAAACAAAAAGAAGAAAGCGAAGCACGCGAGTCCATGATAAAATCGTCTAATATGACCGGATGCTGAGTATCATTTTAGGGGCACGCCCTTTCCTGCAACTTATTCACTCTCTCCCAAACTCTTTTTTTTTAACGATATTTATAAAAATCTTATTTCCAACACCAAACCCAAAAGGTATGCAGTTACTTATATCCAAAAAAAAACGTAAAAAAATAACATCATAATGTTCAATAAATTTTTGTTAGATCATGACAAACAATACCTGTCTACATACATACATACATACATCAGATTTCCAATGCTTTCAATACATAAATAATAGGAATAAAGAAATAAAATCAAGAGCCACCGTACCTGTCATTTCCTGTACGTCAATCAAATCAAATCCTTTTCATGCAGCGGTATACCTCAATAATTTGGCGTTTCAATACAGGTAGTTGTACTCGTAGTTGGGCGAGTGTACAACGAGGGGAAACCGATAAATAACAAGACACACTAGGTATTTACGAGGAGCAACCCTCCAATTTTCTACCAAACTACGCATTTCACTTTCTTTTGTGGCATTTTTTGTTTTCATGCCTTTTTATTAAGTTTCTAATTAAAAATAATAATGCATTTTGAATGTGTTTTGCCTTGGTCAGCATCAATGCTTGAGGGAGACTACATACATATAAAACCAAGCGAAAGAAATAATAGTTACCTGAAATTTTTAATGATATGAGTATTTTTTTTTTCTTCTATTTTGTTCGAAGATCGGCTGACAAAGGACGAACCTAAATCACAATTCATTGCTGTGATTAATAGAGGTGGTGCATGTAGAATTGAAAATTTGGATTTGCTGACCGAGCAGCTACATATTTTTATTGTAGAAGAAAATTTAAGAGTAAAAAAAAAACGAATAAAAAAGCATTAAATGCGATCAGTGGTGGCCAGTTGAAAAAAAAGTAGCCGAAATCCTGCTGATAATTTGAACACGTGTGCACACAATTAAAATTGTATTTTTTTTATTTTATTTTCTAGAACGCCCTTATGGATGCTAACATTGATGTTGTTGTTGTTGTTGTTATTATTGTTAATTTTATATTCTTAAGGTTACAAAATTGTAGCACAAGCAACAATCATACAGGACAACATCGTCGACGTCATCATCATCATCGTCGCCTTCGACGTTATTGAAGAGTCACACACACACACACACATAACATAAGACAAATAACATATAGGGGCACAAGACACAAAACTCTAGGGAGTCGTCGTTCTCTGCTCTGGAGATTACAACACATTCAAAGAAATGCGTGATCGTACATAAAATGATGTATGTATATATGTACTAAATATAATACGTAAGATAAGATCAGCGTGCCTAATCAGTTTATTATGGTCGGTTGTGTTTTGGATGTGTTGTATTTTTTGTTTTTGTTTTTTTTTGTGACCCCTTGGTGGACATGAACGTGAACGCAATATGGGATGACTGAGCCAAGGAATGGCCGCGAATGAGCCAACAATAAGGATGCATAACAAAAACTACACATATACTTTTATTAAGGTGCCTCATACTCCATACAAAAAAAAATACAAAGGAATAAACGCGTTATAAAATTTGCTATAATTCAACGGCCGTTATGTTATTTTCAAAAGTCTTGAAAGTTCGCCAAGGTATTAAAATATTTTCGGAAAATGATTCAACCATATCTCATTAGGGGTTACCTCATGGAAAGGAGTGCATAAAACATATGTATGTACATACATATTTTCTAGATTTTTGTTTTGTTGTTATTTAAGAACGGAAAATAGTTTTAGTTTGGTTTGGTTTAGTTGGGATATTTATTATAGCTAACTATACTAATAACAATGGATTTGATGTTAAACTAAAATTTTCCCAGTGTTTTCATTACACATTCACAATGGCGCAATTTTTTTTTTTTTTTTTTGGTCAGTTATCGTATTACCCAGATACGGGGGTTAGATGCGTTTCAGCACGGTAATATTTCAGATTTGTATCACAGTTCGAAATGAAAAAAAATCGAAACGTTTTTTGATGAGACACCCTAATATTCCTGCATCTACAAAGTAATAATAAAATCGTTACAAAATAGCCAGACCCAAAGTAGAAAGCGAGGTACAAATGACGGAGGATTGGGAGGACCAGCCACGCGGCAGTAGCAGCAGCAGTGGAAAATACTTCGAACTACATATACATACATATAAAATCAAATAATAATGAAAACAACGTTGCTACATAGAGAATGTGCCCCCATGTGAGCGTACAGTGGAACACACAAAGCATGCCAGCGCTGCTCCTGGAGTGAATTGTTGTATAATTGAATGGCTCATCGTACGCTACAATTAGCCAGTCAGACCGCGCCAAGTCGTCGGTCAGGCAGTGAGGCTGTAGTGCCAAGACTTGCAATGACTGTGCACTAATAGGCTCATCGTCATCAACACGCGCACGGATAGGCGGCGGGTGTGCGGCTGGCCAACGGTTACCGCCTCAGCGGCAATTAACCCCTTACACACAACTGCTTTGTTCGATCACGTATGGAAATTTTCAAATCGACTGAAAAATAATACAAAATTACATATTTACTTATACGAGTACTATGCACAGATACTATTTACTACATTCAAGGAGGTAAAGTAAACAAAGCAGATTGCAATACAATAAATAAAAGTATAAATAAAAAATGAAGAAAATGAGCATACAAATAAAAATCACTCGTGTTAAATGCGTTTAAATATTGCTTAGGCAATATTTGCGCATGCGCAGCAGCTCAGAGCTCCCAAATTGCTGTTGGTGTCACATTTCACTAACAATTGTCGCATACTCGTATGTTACATATGTATACTATGGTTACTTGCAATTCACGATTGTCAAGCACACACTTGGGTATGTAGTAAATCGTCGCACAGTGTAACGATCAGGGATAAAACTACTAAAACTTTGTATAAATGCAGGTCGATGGAAGAGAGCTTCCTCCTAACTATATCCTCCACGCAACAGTTACGCAAACGTCAAGCTGTGTAGTTGCAATTTTTGCTGTTCCGTGCTATTTAAATAAATTAGTTTAATTTTAATTACTTATATTTAAATATTTTGTGTGTGAAATCAGTGCCAACACTTTGTTGATAGACCTAGGATAAGTTCAATCAAACTGCTATTGTTTTGAATCAATTTAATTTCATAACTCATTTAATTGCCGAGTCATATTTTGCAATTGTATTTTGTTGTTAATTGGCTTTGTTTGTTCTTGCAGTTGTTTCTATGCGTGCATATTTGTTTTGCTTTGTACTTTACTCAGCTCTTGCTTTCTCTTTTTTGTCACAGCTGTTTGCGTGTTTATTAAGTGTCACAATACAGTGTATCCAAAACTGTTCGTTTTATAGCTTCAAAACTTTCATCAATATTTTGTTTTATTTTTACTTACACTTTTCTTTGATCTAATATGGCTTGCATATTTACAAATAGTCAAATTAGAAGTGAGTCCGAACGCTATGTGTCGTGCTGGCTGTGTGATGGGTTGGCCCATATGAAGTGTGCTGGATTGACAGGTAGAGTTTTAGACTCAATTAATGATGGCAAAGGCTTACGCTGGTCATGCTTAAATTGTAGATCGACCGAAGTTGATCTTTTTAAATGCTTTAAACGTACTAGGAACGGGTTTTCTGAAATTGGTAAGGAGCTTTCGGTACTTACCGAGAATTTGTTTAAGTCGTTTAAATGCTTAAATGATTCACCTCCTGCCAATAACTCTAATCGTGAAAATAAACATAAGCGAGTTGAGAGTCCGTCTGATTCAGTGATTTCCACGCTGCAACGAGTTAGGATTGCCCGTACTAAGCAAGCGGTGTCAAGCTAAGACCGAAATATCAACTGCCCTCCCTACTCCTGGCGAATTGCCTCACAGGTTTCGACGGGGAAGTATGGAGTTGAACAATGGAAAGGAGCAGGGGAAGCGGGAGAAGTAGCCACTACCACCGGCGGGCACGGCGACAATACAAGCCATGACGCCAACGGTCACACCTCTTTTATGAATGGAGCAGTTCACAGTAGTTGTAGTGCCGAATTTATGAAGCGATCTTAACAAAACGCAGGTTTCGTAGTCCATTTAGACTCAGACCAAGAAAGCATTATAAAGTCCTTTTACGCTCTCCAGCTGAATCCAAAGGTACCCAATCAGACATGGAGAAGAGACCGCGACGAAGCCAAACAATGAAGGGTTGAATGCTAAAGTGCGGTACAAGGTTGTGGTCAAAATCTGCGATCGGTTTGGCGCCAAGACCAAACTTTCGAAGGAAGAGTAGAAAACATTGCCTTGATCTGGGAAGGAAGTAGAGCTTGCCAAGCGCCACACCCAACCTTCTCAGCTTCAGATCCGAAGTGTGCAAACCGGATCGCGGGACAAATTGCGCTCAAGAGACAGCAAAACAAGCATCTAAAAAGACAGTCATATTCTATCATATTTGATTTAGAAATACCTTTTGCGGCAGGCAAGCGATTGCCAGACTAGTCGTAAACTGTTGACTGCATATCTATTGGGTTCCTGGCTATAAGGTAGCGGTCATCTAAAGGGAATGTAGTGAGATAGCCGTTAAATAAAAATACCATATTTACTGGTTGGAATAAAATTATTTTCCATGCTTTTTCGTGCAGATTTTTCCTGTCAAGTTCGTCGTACGTTGGGTATAAGAAATGGGCATGGCAGTGAACAAATCTTCACTTTTCCTGGAAGTTACTAAATTATACTAAGTTCTAGGGCAAAAAGTAGAATAATCACTTCATACTTCACAATTTGGTACGCCGAGAAGGACGTGAAAGTATACAAATCCTTACCATATTTCAGATTAATGGTGGAAAGATAAATGCCCAATCCAAATTTCATCAAAATCCGCGTGGCAATAAGTCCATTTTAATAAAATATCATATTTCTTCTTCCCTTATTGGAACTTTCAGTGAAATTAGAATACATTTACTACATTTGTCCCAGCTTATATGGAATTGTTACACTGTGCGTCGCCTTGTGGTCGTCCTTCGCCTTGATTTCTTTGTGCTGCTTTTAGTTAGTCAGCATTTATCTTTTGTGTTTATATAAATATTTTGTATACCCTTTTTTTAAACTGCCTGCATAATCTTGCACTTGTCACATGCATACTGAAGAGAATTTATTGATGCAAGTATGTACATATTTGTGGCGATGACAGTGCACAGTGTACCTACATAAATAGTATGGCTAAAAATAGGGGGAAAAAACGCAAGCAAACGGTGTACGAATATTATCGGGTAACGTCTGTGTGGTGTCCATCTATTTATATTTTGGCGCAATGGAAAACATAAGATAGGAACGTGGCCATTTGCCAGGATAATAGGCGATTGCGTGCATGCCGTTGCCATTTTGAGCAACTTGGTTTTGTAATAAAATACATATGTAGATATATATTTTTTTTTAAGAACAAGTAAAAAATCTTTGAAGGACTAGAAGAATAATTACATGAACGAAGCGAAAACCCTAAAATTGAATAATTGAATGGAATGGTAAACCTCCGCGTATATCCCTGTAATTAATCATAAGAATAACTCACTCTTCGATGTAGGCATACACTGAAAAGTTTTCGAGCATATTTAAAACTATGAAACAGGGGGTTTGAAGTGAAACTTCTAAGCGCTCTTTCTTTGGGTTGTACTTCAAAATACCGATAAAATGGAAAGGCAGTAGGCAAAGGAAAGAAATGGTGTGCTTGAAGGGACAGAGTGCGCATATGAAAGAGACAAACATATGGGATATCGACGCTCCATCTCATGCGCTTAATATAGTTAGACCCGCGATTGACGAGGTCGTATGGTAGGTCAGTCAGTCGTCCATCTTTTGTGGTCTATCGAATGATTCGAAGTCGTTGAGGTTTTAAAGAAGTGCCAAGTAGTGTTAAATAGCGTAGCTATTACTCAGATATCTAAACCAAACCTAAAAAGAAATTCTCAGACAACGAAAGAGTACAGAGATAAACTGCGTGCGTGTAAATCCGAAAAACTAATACATGGGAATAGAGACGAAAACATACCGAATGCATGAAAATACTCAAATAATACTGCAAACTTTTCGGGTAATAAGAAAAAGAAGTTTCACTTCAGTTGCGCGTAGGATCCACTCACAATTTTTGACAAAAAACAAATTTCAAAAGTTCTTAGGCCCACTTGCGAGAAATCAGGTTATCTATTTAATTCAGAGTTTACTGGTTAAATTGATAAATTTGCTTTCACAACAGCAGGATAGTCATTGACTCAGAGTTAAAAATATTAATATTTAACTGAGAAATTATTCAGAGCTGAATTGTTAAGTTCGCGAGTTCGGTCATAAATAAATAAAATATGAATTTGTAAAACAAATTTTTTTGAAATGGGCAAAGAAAATAAACACGAATCGCTTTTTTCGACAATGATGAGGAAGACACTGAAAAGTTGGCCCCGATTCTTTTAACAGAGCTTTGACAAAGCGAAGCGATCACTTCCAGGATATTAGAGATCAAGCGTACAAAACCCAATACGAATTCCTAAAAGGTAATGCTACGACAACAAAAACAAAATTTACGTGCCTTTTGCCTTTGTTTTTTATTTTTTACGTACCTATTGTCAAATCAATTGACTATCTACTTATCTATCAGAAAGTATGAATTAAGTGAGTCATTATAGTGACACCACATTATATGAATTCACCTGGGCGAGCACCTTCAAAAATATATTGATTTTAAATTTCAAAAAATTATGATAAAATTCAAAGCATATGTTAAAAAAGAAATTTGCAAGTTTTGAATTTATTTTATGCAAGACAATGTCTGGGTAATGGAAGTAAAAATCTAACTCTGAGTTACTTACATATATCTTAACTTATAAATTTCCCTTTGGATTTTCCGCAAGCGAGAACCAAAATGTTTCTTAGGAAATTTTTCATATTTATTTAAGCTCGTCTTAATTGAGATTAACATTACAAGTTAACACAGTTGTTATCCAATTTTTATATACAAATATTGGTTACTTTATTTCATATAGAATTCGGCTTTAATCGCATCTAGATTTTGTATGAGAAGACCCCTAGTAAAATTTTTTGGAAAATAATTTTTTAAAATCATTTAATTTTCTGACGACTGTCCAAATTTATTTTTTGAGGGGTTTCTTGAAGTGAGGATTCTTAATTTTATTTTTTGCCTTATTTCGAAAAGGGGGTATCATGAGCACCAATCCTGTTTGGCATTTGAATTATTGCATAATTTAATGAATGCTCGATAAATTTAAGGTTAGCGATTTGCTTTAGGAAACTTTAAGTTGGTGTTTTTTTCATTCCAACCCAGCCGATTGTGAACTTTGTGGTATGCAATTAGTTATTTTCGATAACACCAGTTTACACGAAAAGAGTACATTAAAAAGTGTTTCACGAAAATGAGTTTCATTTATTTTTCCAGATATAGGCAAACAACTCCTGTTTTCGAGCTATTTTCAAATTTTTTGTTTCAGAAGTTATAGCAAAAAAATAGTTCGGAAATGTGTGAAATTCATTCGATTTTTTTAACTTCTTTTAACATAAAAATAGCTTATTTGTAAAAAACAAAATTTTGGGCACTAAAATTTGCATAATTTTATCCTCAGATCACTTTTTAAAATTAAAAAAAAAATGAGAAAAAGTCAACCTATGTTGGGGCAAACCTGTGAAACATCTTTAGCACCTTGTATCTCAAAATCTACACGTGGTGAGAAAATTTTCAGAATCAGTGGACCGAAATAAAAAGTGTTGGCAGATTCTCAACTGAAATTGTAAATGTGGCAAAAATTTACATTGACCGCTTTTATTTAATTTGTAATAACTTTTACAATTTGTTATTTAGACTCTCTTGTGCTACACATATTTGTAATACAATTTTCTATCAAGAAAATAATTTCAGTTTTTTTTGCAAAGTTTGTCCATATAAAAAATTTAATAAAAATTAAAAATGTACCAAAAAGTTCGAAAATGTCCTTATTTTTACATTTTTGCTATTTACATTTACGCAAAAGTTATATCAGTATAAAGAAGCTAAAAACGCTTCCTTGAAAAAAATAATCGACATTCGTATTCGTGTTCAGCGACGCAAAATTTGCTTTAAAGCACATTGTTTACCTCATTAACGAAATATTTGTTAACTAGTGTAATTTACGATCACGATCGTTCCTAATCAAGCGAACGTTTATCTTTCGTATATTTATAACATGCTTGCATCTCTATTCCTTCTTTGCGCAAGCACAACAACCGTATAACCATTCATTTTGATTTCATTTCCATAATTGTTCTATTTGGCATAATTTTCGCAAATTTTGTGAGTCACAACTTACGTTTCGTTCTTCACAGTCACTTTTAACCCAAAGCGGAAAGTGAATTGATATAGGCTAGTTCTCAATTTAAATTTTTTTTTTCAATTTCAGCTGTCCAACGACATACATTATGATCGCCGTAATCAAAATCACCAACGAATTTGCAATATGGAAAATATGTTGCTAAATTCAACACTTATTTAAGTAAATCGTGTTAAAATTCCTTGAGGCTGGTGAGCTTGCTGCACAGAAGCGAATGTAAATAGTTGGTATATGTGAGTGTTCAGCGTATATGTTAAGGATATCCTTATGTTTATTATGATCTTCAGTAACTCGTTGACTTATTTGTTTTGAATTCAAATATACTATAAAGCTGTTAATTCACTTTATTTTGGATGCCAGTTTGGAGAAATTTCGATGGTGATCACTATGTTGCGTGATCTTTACAATAAATCGAAAGATTCGTGGGCTGTATGATACCGTAATGCTGTTACCAAAACAACTAACCATGCCCATAGACTTGGGGAAGAAAAAGCCCATTTAGTATGGCTACTGATCGTTAGTTAAATCTCAACATGCCTCTGCGCTTTTCTCGAAGCATAGCCTGATCCAAGGGCCACATCTTGGGATGAATATTTCGGAAAGAATCTTTAGGTCTTTTCATTGTACAACACTCTTTCCGATTATTCCAGGACTTCTATACTGAGACCAACTGTAGTACCTGCCCACGTATTCTGTTGTAGTATAGTGGCCTGGAACCAGGGCTAAGTCCACGGTTTCTGCATTAAACAGGTTACAGAGGTGGAGCTGATTGGCACCTGGCTGGCGACTTCAGATTCTTTTCTGCTTTAGTTACCATGGTAAGGTATTTGCTATACGTAAGATCGCGAACTAGATAATTGCCGAAAGTTGACATTGATAACAAATTAGAGTTTACAGTGGTAGGCAAGTTGCACTAACGACCTTAGAGACTTTTCTTCAAAACTTGTCCAAGAAACTAAGTTCATGCAAAACTCTGTTGCAAAATGGAAAAATCTTGAGCTCATGTGGGTGCCGGCACATTACGTAGAAGAATTTATTTACTGCATGTATTTTGCAACCAACTATAAGACCAATCATAGTAGAGAATGTCAGGTACATCAGAGATGTCATCAATAAGAGAACTATCGGTACCCTAGCGACCCCTGCATAACAATCAAGCGCTTCTGGAACAGGCCGGGCAAGGTAATAACGAAATTCCTTCTTAGACAGAGAAGAAAGGAGTTACGAGCCCTCGTTGGGTTGATTAGAGGGCACAATCCTTGCCAGAAGGAAGAGGATGACACTGACCATTTCCTATGTATCTCAGTCCTTCTTTTTCTAGGCTGAAGTGGAGCATATTTTGACCCGATATATTGAGAATGGAAAACGTTCATTCTATATCGTTTGACAACTTCTCAGATTCGTCAAAGAGTCCCATCCCCACTTTTTTCTTAACCCTTATTCCCTTTATTCCCTTAGAAGCCGACCTGCCTTTCAAGGGCAATTTGCTGCAAATTAAAAAAAGTTTCGTTCCAGAAAAAGTTCTTCCAATATTTTCATTAGCTAAGAAGGAATAAGCATGCCGCCACCCAACGCTCACTATAAAGGGATTCCTTTCTATCCCATGGGGAGAATCTGTTTGACAATCGAGAGCAGTGTTGCATTCTTTCTTAAACCAAAAAAATAAACTTGAAAAGTATGTGACGCGAAATAAGGCAACCGAGAACTATTTTTACATAGAGTTACTGCCTAGCTAGAATTTTAAATTAATTAAATATTTCAGTCATAGTAATTAATTATAAGTAATCTTAAAGTTAAGTATGGAAAATATTGTAATATGAGTATCCAATGTTTTAAAATATTTTAACCCACAAAAGTGTTGCCATCTACCAAAATAGTTAATTAAATTAAAAATGCGATAACACTGCTCAACAAATATTCATCTTTTGAGTATACTTCGGAAAATTTGAGTATGGGTCTTCTCAGATAAAATCTTTATACAAAGAACGTAAAACAGAATGGCAAAATATAAAAATTAAATATATCCCCTTGTAATATCCAACATTTTTTATGCTCTCCTTCACTAACATTACAGCACTTTTTGTGGTATTGGACTTTAGTTGCACATAGGGGTTGTCTGAGAAAACCCTTAGTGAAATTTCCCGTAGAATAATTATCAAGCAAATTTTAACACTCTACCGGCTTTCCAAATTAGTTTTTTGAGGGGTTTCTTGAAGTAAGGATCAAAACGTTACTTTTAGAGGATAGCTAATGGGATAAAATATTCAATGAAAATATTTCTAGTAAAATTTTAATGAATGCACATGGACTAAACCTTCATTTCGCTCAAACATACATTCCAATTTTTAACCATTTGCCCACTGGTTTTTTTTTAACAACTCAGTCGCGACATAAAACTTTAGCGGGAAATTAAAAAAAAATCGAGCGTTTTATTACTGCATAAGTATACAATCAGAAAATATGAACAAAGTTCAGGCTGATTTGATTGGTCATATATGTAGATGTCCCACAGTGTTATAAAGTCATTGACCCTAGTTGGATTGACAAAAAGTAGCTTCGGTGGATTTACTGCGATGAATCAGATAATTTTTCGGAGTTGAGTAGGCTTATCAAGAAATAGTTTTTGAAGGACATATGTACATATGTATGTACATATATTTTTACCCGAAAATTTATTTAGTGAATAAGGTTGTTTATAACTAACGCGGTCACGGTATGACACCACTTTTGGATTACTTGCGTCCCATTCCATTTTTATTACCAGTACCAAGCGCTTTCTATCCAAAAACAATAAGACATCCCTAACATACATTTACTATATACATACGCCTGTCAGAATATATGACAGAGTGAACGGTAGGCTAAGCTAAGCTAAAATTGACAGTGTAAGTAAATCAACTGGCGCACGAGATTTCCCTTTCACAGGCAGTTAACTGAAAAAAAGCTACAAAAATAAAAACAAAAAACCAACTAAGGAGCCGCGGCGACGATGGCACTTCCAACCGCAACAACAACTCCAGCAAGCGTCAATTTGGTTATCACCGGAAGCTGGAAATTAACATCAACAACGATCAACGGACACAGACAAGCGGCTCTTAAATAGAGGATAAAAGAAAAAAATCAAATAGACTGGGAATGCCATTAACGACTTCAAAAGAAGTGTGGTAATTGCCACATACGAAAGCAAAGGCAAAGACGACAGACGACAGAGTAGTCAGAGAAAAAACGAACTAGCTATGCATGAACTTTGACTGCTCTGTCTAAGCGGATGGCTGAGGGCTGAAGGTTGAAGACTGAAAGCTGAAGGCTATTCAAAAGTGCCGCGGGCGTGTGACCGACCAAGTTGAGGTGCGGGCAAATATGGATGTAGCTGGCAATGAGCTGATACTCACCGACGGCCAACACGATGACCAAATGGGAAGGGCCATCGACAATCAAATTCGTCTACGAGTAATATCCATAGCTCAGTTGAGGCAAAAAACGCTTTTGGCATGCGGCGGACGGCGTGCTTAAATCTTATATCTTATAACACCTATTCAGCGGCGACAACAATGACAGACACTGGCACAACAACAAGAGCAACAACAATAGTAATAGTAGCAACGATAGCAACATTAACAATAACAATGCGCTGGTATGAGTGTAGGTTTGTGTGTGTTTTGTATGGTAATATGAAAAAATGTACTTATAGTTAAGGAGAATGGCTTGAGCGAGTGCTAAAAGCCTTCTCCGTGACCCTTAAGTGTGTACATTAGGGTGTCACACCAAAAAAAAAAAGTTGCACTTTTTCCAACGGAATTATGAAATTTGTTATGTTTTAAGGCCTCCCCCAAAATATTTCGAAAAAATATTATCTAAAGGTTTGTTTTTTATAAATAAAAATAGGGGTTTAAGGTATTACTTAAAAAATTACTCTCAGGCAAACCTGTTAAGTTTTGATTACTAATCGTAATCATTAGTAATCTGATTACTTTGTATTTGATTTGATTTGATTTTGAATTGATTACATTACGATTAACTTGGTCTCAACTAGATTACGTAATGATTACGATTACAAATAATCAAAAAATAATCAGGATTACTCTAGATTACTAAAAAGAATCAAAAAGAATCAAAATAAATAATTGATTATTTTCATTCCAAAATACCTTTCTCTTTTTGCTTTTTTCCATTTTTAAGACATTTTTTTAATCTTTTTATTTTTAACAAATAAATATGTATATTAAAGACAAAATAAAAAAATATAATAACAAAAAATTAACAAAATTCATTTATAACAAAATAACAGTAAACAATTAAAAAAAATCCATTTATAACAAAATAACAACAAAAATATACACTAACTCCATTTAGAATTTGCTTTCAATAAAACCAACTTCTCAAATGATAAGTCCGACATTGACTGGCGCCTTGAACTGTTCACTATTCCCGCAAAAGAAAATAGCCCTCTACTGCTGCTAAGGATGTCAGGGGGTGTTGAAAGCAACAAAAGCTTCTTTTAGACTGCTATGTTTTTACCAAGTGTCGTCTGTTCTTGAATTGTCATTTAAGTAACAGAAGAAGTGATGGGTCAAAAAAGCCCAACGATCAGAATCACTTGGCTCAGGAGTAGCATTTGTTCCTTCTTCGTTATCTGTGTCTGTATAAAGATGAATGAATTTAATAAAAAGAAATCCAAAAATATTAAAGCAATCTTACCGTTGAGGTCAAAATCAAAAAAAATAATGCATTACTTTTAAAACTTTAGCGTAGCAATAAGTTAACAACCGTTCTTGCACTCTAACATTACTCGCTTCAGCATTGTTGTTTTTCATTCAGGTGTAAATATCCGCAATGCTCATTGAAGCTTATTCTGATCAAAGCCTGAGATTTGTTGTTATATTGTGATATTTATGAATTTGGTATTCATGCCAATCGCGAAAGTTCAAAGGGAACAGTGTTCCCAAAAATTACAAGCAAAGCAAAAACAAATTGGGGAAATTGGGCTAATTATATTGAATGGATAAATTGTTATAAATAATAGCAATAATATCATCATTTATAATTTATTACATATATGCATATATAGTTACACAAAAAAAATAGGTTTAAAAAATTTACTAAAAAAAAATGTCTTCAAAATTAAAAAAAAAATTAAAAAAGTTGTTTGGTATTTTGGATTGAAAATAATCAAAAAGAATCAAAAATAATCAGAAAGAATCCTGAATAGAATCAATTATTTATTTTGATTCTTTTTTATTCTTTTCAGTAATCTAGAGTAATCCTGACTATTTTTTGATTGTTTGTAATCGTAATCATTACGTAATGCCAATATTTGAAAGGCACAATTACATAACAATTACAATTCTTTTTAGAAAAAAATCTAACCGATTACTAATCGTAATCATAATTTAACAGCATTGCTCTCAGTTCATAAAACAGTAAAGGTCTGCGTACAAATATTTAAAAACTCACTTTTATTTGCGATTTCGCTCGCACGTCTTTTGGTTTAACGTTATCTATTCGTATGCAACCGAAACGGGAAAAAATACTTTCAACAATTGTAAAAAATGTCATTCATTTTTATTTTTTGTTTTTAATATTTTATTATATAAAAAAAAATCTATCCCAGCTTCATAGGCCATTTCGGCCATCTGCGTTTAGTGCAAAGCAATTTATTTGCCATTTAGTTTCTAGTGTTGGAAAGCTATTTTATTTAGTTTTCAAACATTTGGCAGCCCCCAAAGTTTTTTTGAGACTAAATTTTCCTAAACGTTTTTTTCAGTGCAAATCAGTATTATAGTGTTTCATTAATGTTATACATTTAGTTGAATTTACATTTCTAAAACAGCAGCTCTCCAAATTTATTTCTTGAATAGAGCTCCCTTAAAGCTTTTTGTTTTTTTTTTTGCTTTGAATGTAGCAACCCTCTTCGAAATTGTTTTCGTAGAAACGCTTTCGTTTTACACCAGCACTAGTTTATTACAATAAGCTTAGAAAATGAATTCCATTGAAATTTTTAAAAACTTGACAACACTCTTCACACACTTTTTCATGATCGACTTTTTCAGTTTGCCTACTCCCTTTAATTGTAAAATTTCAGTTAATTTATTCATTTAATTTGATTTCCCTCTATAAAGGAGGAAACCTTCTTTCAAAACATTTTTGAAATTAGACTTCTATCATTTGATATCCATATTGCAATATTTGATAGAATTCAACCTTTTAAAAAAGTGGTAATTTACTCTATAAAAGGATTCCTATGGTAATCCATATACATATGTGCCAAATCCGTCCTGTCGTTATTTAGCAATATGTGATTTATCTTATTTATCTATTATAATTTATTTATATATCCTATACGTTACTCCAAATTACAAGCTATTTATTAGCTTAATTTTGAACAAATTTGTGAAGTTCTTTAGACCTGAAAAGGTAACAAACATACTCATACGCAAACTTTCACATTTATAATATTAGTATGATTTGTTTATTGGTATCATAATAATGATATTTGCGGAAAGAAAATTGCGATTTGAATGAGTTTGTTTAGTTTTGTAGAAATAAAAAGTACGCTATAAGTCCAAAGAAATATAGTTTGGCTGAGTTATTCTAGTTCTTCTTAAACTATTACTCCATACGAGTAAAATGTCAACGACATTACTATGATCCCGTTGAAAATTTTTTCAAATAATTTTATGCAGACCTTTCATGTTTTATTTAAAAGAAAAACTAAATTTTCGCCGGTATTTTCAAATCGGTACAGCCCACGTAACCCCTAATATTTTTTCAGAAATATCTTGCTTGATTCTTAAAATGCAATAAATTTTATAATTCCGAGGAAAAAATACCGATTTTTTTAAATAGGAATTGATCTACTCTAATGTAATTACATACAATGTATGTGTGTGTGTGTGTATGGAAATAATAAAGAATTAAATCCAATAAGTAAAATGCATAAGGAAATTCAAGATTGCCAACAACAACAACAATACAATAAACACTTACAAAATAATAGTACAAAGCAGCGGCAGCAGCAACAACAACACCATAACATTTAATCTTAAAGGTAAACCGGACAACAATAGCAACAAGCACATCCAACTCTGCTGCTGCTAACCAAGTAACCCAACCAATCAACCACCAAACCGACAGACGCACTATAGAACGAGCCGACGCAAAAGCCAAGCCAAGCCAAGCCAAGGAAAGGCAAAGCAAAGCAAGGCAAGGCAAGGCAATTGCGTCAAGCCCGGGCAATCTCGCGTATGCCAAGAGCCAAAGATCGAGTGCCGCTGCTGCGCTGTCGCAAGACAGCGACTAAGGAAAGGTGAGACAGGGAGTGTAACGTTCGCTGTGTGACGGCATGCGACGACAACTGCGACCGGCCGTTTCGATCACTTGCTGCCTCCGTAATTGTTGTGTGTTGATGCATTGCATTTCATTGGATTGCATTGGTTCGTCTGCTGTGTTGCTATTGTTTTTGTTATTGCTAGCGCTATGTATTTGTTGTATAGCGTATCTGAAACGACGATCGTGAGAAAATGGTTTGGAACGTGGTTCTCACACGATCGACACACCTGCCCTTTTTTATTTCTGTTTAAATTTTGTTGCTTCATTTTCTGATTTCTTTTCTTCTTTATTGTTCCGTGTGTTTTTTTTTTGTTTTTGTTTTTGGTGTAGCTTAAGATTATATTCATCTTTGTGTTTTTTCTCCCGATGCTTTGCATTGTTTTTCTTTTTTCATTATTATAATTTTTCGATACGTAAGCGATTCGAGTCTACTTAACCGTTTCGGTACGATGGGGATGTTTTTATCCCAGAAAATTTAAAAAAATCGTATCTTTGAAAATTTTCACACGATTTGGTTGAAATAGGTCCCAAATCATTAGTGATTTTCTTCTCTACAAAACGAAAATTAAGTTGTCAATGTAAATTATCACGTTTATGTCAAAAGTGAAACATCGAATCGCGGCATTTGTGTTGATGATCACATATTTGGCAAAAGCTCAAGAAACAAGTGGTTTAATTGTGAAAACAAGTGTAATTAGTGAAAACAGTAGTAATCTTATAAGGAGGACAGTGTAGAACAGACAAAAACTTAATTTTTCTTTATTTGAGGCTAAGGTAAGTTCCGCGGTACAAAATCATCCCAAAACTGTTTATTTGTGGGACGTTATCATCCCAATCGTACTCATTTACATTATTTGTCTCAGGAAAAAATAGATAGAAAACGTAGACTGGCAGCTTCACAAATTGAGGATTTTTTACATAATTCAAGCGATGATGAAGTTGATCCATTTGCTGATAGTGGTTCTCTTATAGTCCCAGTCAGGAAAGCAGTAGTGGTTCAGAAGAGGAAGAAGGCACGGATCGTACAGAAACTTTATGGGTGGCGTAGATTTGGCAGACAAAATGGATACCTTGTATGAACTTAACCGAAAATCAACTAAATGGTGGCGAAAAGTTTTTTTCCGGCTAATGATGACATGCGCCGTCAATGCGTGGATAATCCATGCGGAAGCAAATCATCCACGGCAAAAAAAAAGATCCGTTTTTGGGATTTTTAGTGGAGCTATCCGAATCTCTCATTGCCGAAGGAAGTACGCGTGCGAAAATCCGGCGCCAAGATTGAGCAGGACCCCTCTCCGCAGTGAAAAAACAGAGCAAACAAAATCTGGGGAATCATTTGCCAAAAAGAACTAACAGCGACAACGCTGCGTAAATTATGCCACAAAAGGCAAAGAAAGTCGAACAAATCAGCTTAGCATTGGCTGCAATTTGGCATTCTGTAAAAAATGTTTCACACCTTGCCATCAAATATAAACAACATTATTATAATGCTATAATGTATAAAATTAACTATAAAAATAAAGTGAAATGAAGTCAAAAAAACTCTGAAATTTTTATTCCTATTTTGCTATTCAGGTATGTTTGGGATGTTTTTGTCCCAGGACGATATTTCCTTTTCAGGACGTCCTAAAAATCAATTATGAAATTACTTTTTTTGAAATAGCTGTAAGAGACTAAATCAACACTCTTTTTCAAGATTGCTTGTCAAAAAAGTTCTCGTCCCGAAACGGTTAAAGTGACGATCACGATATTTGTGCATCGTAGGTATCAGTGAGAGGCAAATTTTTGTTGTTGTTGCTGAAAAAGGGTATCAAGCGAGTGGACAGTGACTCGAAGGTATTATATATTAGAAACTCAGCAACTACTATGTATTTGAATTGAACAGGAAGTGTGCTTTGGAGTTGGCAATTATAGAAATTAAAAATTTTAATCATAGGCGGGCATTGTGCGCGTGAGCCTGGAGCTAATTGATTCATTTGAGCGCTCGAGCCTAAGATCCATAAAAAGTAAGAAAATAGACTTTCGATTTCTATATTTGTAGACTTAAACATACCAATATTTTTTAAAACACCGCGTACTTTCTTGTGTTTGTTAAACCTATGGAAAGATCCGAAGTTGATTAGAAGAATAGCAAGTGCTTACTTAATTTTCCATTAAACTCAAATTTAAGCTTTCAGTTCAGTCACAATCAAAGGACCAGCCGATTAGAATAACTGAATACTTAATTGACGCTATAGCCACCTAAGCGATCGAACTAAGTTGGACGAGCTCAACATATTACACCAGTTACACCGGTTGTCAAACGCGATGTTGACAATGCCCTCAGGTTGCACCAGAAGTTGAACGCTCTTATAAAATACGGTGCTTGTCCATTTCAACTATGCAGCTAGAATTATCTTTTCCAATATACGATTAAAAAAGTCTCCCATAGAGAGTTACCCTGTCTGAAACCTTGTTTGGTGTCAAATGGCTCAGAGAGGTCCTACCCGATTCCAGCGTGGTTGGTGGTGTCCACTTCCCATGGGCAATAACATTTTATTCAACCGTAGCCTACCTGTCAAAACATACTGCTTGATTATGTGTTTTCTGAAGGATGCATATCTTAATGAACATAGAGCTGGTTTTGGCATATTTTATTGTACGACAGTCCTATTTTACATTCCTGTTTTCTTAACGGCAAATGCCTGGTGATACTCGCTACGACCCTAATTGCTTCTACTCTTGACCTTCTTAGCAGCTCGACTTTATCGTCCCGCTTAAGTCAGACCAAAGCTCAGGTGCTATCTTATTCTTCAGGATCTCTGACTACTCCCACCTTGTTAGTTCCAGAAATTTTGTATCTCTCTAAGGGGCTAGTCCAGTGCTACTGCTACAGTTAGACATGCTCTCTTTTGTTGTCTTCTACGTTTTTACGACCGGTAAGCTCCATACTCCATTATTTGACTAGCTTAGACTTGGCTTCAGAAGAAGATATGTATATCCAACAGAGCCGCCTGGGTATCTGGGTAAATTGTCAAGAACTACAGCCTGAATACCGATTGGCACCAAACTCCTCGCGATAGACTCTTGCCTCTATTCCGCAACCTTCCAAGGACCCGTCAGTATAAATACATATGGCTTTCTTACCGGCAGATTGGTCCCTTCTCCATTCTCTTCCGTTCCAGGTTTTTTTTTACCCTATAGTCCGTGACTTTATTTGGTATCGGACTAATGCTTAAGATTAACCTATGCCCAAAACTCTCTGAGTCTTACTCGTGAGTTTTCTTTAGGTATAGACCAATGGGAATTAAATCGAGGGTAACATTCCATGCATCTGTGGGGAATGATTTTAATGTATTGTTTGCTTAAAAGTGGTCACCTTTCGAGGGCACCTTAGGTAATTATTGGCCTTATGATAGCGGTGTGCATCCATATCACAAGTTTCGATTGTAAGCCCGAATTTCTCTTTAAGATCCTTTTACAATTGTAGTAGGCGACGGAAGTAAAAACTGTTTAACTGTTTATAAACAGTACTCATATCTATTGCTTCCTTTAAGATTTGACTTAGAGTAGAAAGAAGGGCCACCGGGGACTACGAAATTTCAAGTCCCAACTCTGGCATCTGTCTGGAAGAGGCTGAGCAAAACCATAATTTGGTTTTTTTTTTTGTCCAATCAGAAGCAGATGTGAACAGCTTGGGTAAAATTTCTTGATAACATGCCGCACTTTGGTCTTCGACCCTCTTTTCCTTTTTTTCTTTTTTTCAGTGCACGAATCGATTAATGGAAAACTTAATCTCTTCTTACTAATTGTACTCCAAAAATTCAGTTCTAGTGCGTGAACCGCTTTAACTATAAATATAAACTTACAAATCACTTGCGAAAAAATAATTGTTTTAAATTAAAGTCTATGAAAGGTCTTTTGCAACGTTAACATATGTACCTGTTTGTTATTTTTTAAAGCCAAATAAATTACGAAAAAACTTCTCACAAACTCTATTGGCCGTTCGGAGTGGGAGGATAACTGCAGGCTTCTCAATTTTATTGTAGAATATCAAGAAGTTGAGAGGAATCTCGTTTCTCACTAGTTTAGATGTAACCGAGGTTGAAGAGAAGCTATTTACCCGCCTTCCTGCGCGTGTATTCTGTTTAATGTGCCCTACTACCTCCTTAATTGCAAACGTTTCTTAAAGGTCTTAATTTTAAAAATAACCACGTTGGTAAATTTTTTTCTAGAATCTTTCCTTCTGAAGAATATATCATCATATACATGAGAGACATAAGAATACATCTATTTTCATAAACCCTATTGTTTTAACGTCCCAGGTACTGGCTTTTATTCTTACCACAATTGGACTTCTAACGACTTTCGTCCCCTGCCTAAATATAGACACTTTTGTTAGACTTACTCTTATTTCATACTTTGGATTACGGTTTAAGCGACATAGGCAGATAAGTCTAAGTTTAGAGATAGCGATACGTTCCAGAAAAGCACACCGGTATTCTGGAAGATTCTAGAAAAACAACAGATACATTAATGTCTTAAGTAATATTCATTGAGCGGGTTCAAATACTCTTCGTCTGAATTTGTTGATACTAAATATCGGTTTCAGTTTCAGAGTTTTTATATCGTGATGGAGTCATTTTTGTGAACGAACTGTAGTTGACGCTTCCCTGGGTTCAAATGAGAATAAAACAAGCTTTCATCTAAGTGATCGTCAGCCCTTTATATTGGGGTTGTTGATCATTTCCGGCTAATACCATATGACATCCTTACATAAACGTCAAATTAGAAGTTAACCGGCAAAACTGCGACACTCCACTGTAAAAACATGATTTTTAAATTGATTCGAATTCAGTCAGATTTGCAACATTTCGTGTCAGACTACATTCCATGGGTTGTTCATCTCTTGGTTTTTGAACACTGTAGCAAGACGCGCCACCGCACGACAACAACCCATCGACACCGAGATGACACCACTGAAAACAACCATACAGACAAACCGAAGAGGTGATGGCGATCATCGTAATGATTGTAGACACAATCGTTAAGTCCAGCAGCAGGAGTCGATGTTGTTGTTGCTGCCACAGCTTTGCTGCGCCAAGTGTACCAAACACGAGGCAAAGGCGCAATCTCACAAGCGCCTTCAGCTACGACTATGGCATGCAGCAGGCCAGCAGAGTCAAGAACAACAACAACTACAGCAACAAACAAGCGAAAAGTCAATTCATTGAGGGACACAAGACGATCAAGCGGCCTGTGGCCATGAGGTCGCCGCGTGGAAATTCAACTGCTGCGCGCTGCTGGTGAAGACGACGTCGGTGGCGGTGGCGGTGATCGCAATACGGTCGCACGGTCACAACCACAGCCAATGTGTGTTGATTGCTATATGTAGTTATGGTATTTGTTTTGTTTTTTATTTTTCATTTTACAACTTATTGCTGTTGTCGATGAATATGCAATGTTTGTAATATGGGAGGTTGTTATACCACTTTGGCACACGCGCACTGTGCCACTGGGACTACTAGCTGCCTCAGCGTGGACTACCTACCATCTTTGAAGGCGACTAAGGCTGAGACTTTTAACTGCATTTATGGATGCCGATTGGAGTTGTTATTTTTTTTTTTTTTTTTTGGTTTTTGAGTATGTGCAGAGGATTGTGTGTGCTTTTCAAATTATTGTTGACGCTCGAGCTGATGGTTACTGGTGGCGGATTGCGGGTAGCGAATTGCTGATGATGGGCGCATGGACCGAACGGGTTTACAGTGTGAGATGCGGCATGACTACCGTCTTAGTTACTTACTTACCCTGTA
This sequence comes from Anomoia purmunda, assembly GCA_951828415.1. Classification (NCBI taxonomy): domain Eukaryota; kingdom Metazoa; phylum Arthropoda; class Insecta; order Diptera; family Tephritidae; genus Anomoia; species Anomoia purmunda. The sequence continues at coordinate 27,311,429 of OX639993.1, forward strand.
CACTCTAAGACGCTGTGGTGTTGAGCTGCTGAGTTGCTGAGATGGTTTGTTATTATTGGCATTGTTGTTGGTTTTATCGTTGTTGCTGTTGTACTGCTTCATTTATAACTCAAATTGCTGTGGTTGCCGTTGTGCTACCTTTTGTTTTTAATTCTGTTTATTGATTTTTTTCGACATACCTGAACGCTTCGAAAACTCAAGAATCGTGAGCTTCGGGCGAGCCGCCCCGACAGCCACGTACTATGTTGTGCTATGTATGTATGTACGTAGTAGATCGCCTGCAACAATCATTTTAGGATATGTTTTAGCACACGCTGTAGCAATTAGGGAATTTAGCATCATTGGCGATGGTGATGGTGCGGCAATGCGCCTACAGTCGACCGCCAGCCAGCCGCTTGTGCCAGGCGCTGGAGCTGGAGTTGGTTAACAACCACGACTGTTTGCCGCCGCCGACCGGCGCTATTTTATGCCGTGCTGAAATGATTGTTATGCGCCAAAAGGAGTAAAAAGGAGTCAGTGAATGTTCAGATTTGGTATTGCACACGACAAAATCGAATGGACTTTTATGGGCAAGTCTCGTCGCGAAATAGGAGTAAAGTGGAGTAGATTGTTGTGAACCGAAGTGAAGTGAAGTGAAGTGAAATGAAGCACAGCTCCGCTTACTGAAACCGATCGCAGCTTCCTAAGTGTACCTGTGACTTAGTACATCGTACCTTTTACTTGCTATACAATTCATAATTTGCGTGTTTTGTTTGACTAATCGAGTTGAATTGAAATTTTCTAGGAAATCGCTTATGAGCACTGGCTGCGCTATGGATTGTGAAGTGAAGCATTGAAGCGTGGTAGTGTTAATATGCAACTGGGATACAGCGCTTCAAGGTGGCCAAGTTATGTGTCACACTGTGGTTAAAGTTTGGAATGCTGTAAAATTTCCGGATTAGCTAGAATATTTATTTGGAAATATTGTGATGCGAATTGATAGTTGGTAAATATTTGCGATGGCGCTATGGGATATACTAGATGCGAGAAGTGACTCATTTTTCGTTTCATAAAATATATTATTTCGTTGTATTTACTTTTAGCGTATTCCTAAAATGATGGCTAATGTTTTATCTGGGAAATTTTTTCGTATGAGGTAGAGGCAGTATAAAAAACGAACAGTCTAGTGACTTCGTCTTGACCTGCGCGCTTTGTCGGAGCGATGGCCGCTAAACTTAAGCGTAGAATATGGGACATTGAAGAGATCTTTCAAATTAAAAAGTGAAACACCTACATACATGCATATATACAAATGTGCATTAGGGTGTCTCACCAAAAAAAAAACAAGGCCGGGTTTCCGCCGGAATTCTACAATTTTTTATGTTCTTAGACCTTCGGCAAAATATTTCGGAGAGATGTTAAGATTTACGTAGTGTGTACCAAGTTAAAAGTAAAAAATTTTTTTTTTAAAGAAAAAATATTTTTTTAAATCTTTTTTCAAAACAGCAACTGAGACGATAAAACTGAGAAATATTTAAAACTTTGTTCAACGGAAACATAATAACAAGCTTAGCAAAAAAATTTGAGACGTAACTGGGGTTATTTCCAAATACACCCTATTATTTTAAGGTTTCTTAAACCAATCTTCCAAAAAAGGTAAAAAATTGCTTCAAAAGATAATTTTTAAGATTATGTTGAAATAGTTTTTAATTACTTTTATGCAAGCCTTTTCAGCTTGAACTGTGATTTTTAAGGAGAAATTATTAAAAAAAAAAATTGTATTTATAAAAAACTCCAGGTTTGGACGTATTTTCAAATCGCTACAGCTCCCGTAAATCTTAATATTTTTTGCCTAACTAAATATTTTGGTTGATGTCTTAGAATATAATGTTTTTTATAATTACGGTGGAAAACAAGTGACGATATATATTTTGTATCGAAAATGGTGCACCCTAATGTACTATACATGAAATTTTAGTTGTTTTTTATTAAACTGATTTAATTTCTGTACTTTTCTGGCATTTGATGCTGAGCGAGAATGTTCACAAAGTAAACAAACGAAAGAGAACAGCTAATCGGCGGAATAAATAAATACAATTTATATAGTGTTACTTAGTTCGAGCAGATTTGATTTTTTTATAACAACAAAAAGTAATGCTTTTCATGATATTTTTTTGTTTGTTTTTTTCATAAAAATATTGAACGTTCTATAACAATAATCATGTGAATAAAAATTTTAAACTTTTTAATCATAATGTTTGAATGAATTTTCAAAATATATCAAAAATCAATCGAAATTTTCACGCATTTCAGACATGCTCATTAAAATTAAATGAACCAAAAAACGTTATGCAGTTTTCTTAAAAAAAATTTGTTTAATAAATTTTGTAGAATGTTTGAAATTTTTATTTTTATGTTTTTTTTTTTATATTATAAACTAAAGTTTTATAAAGAATTTACAAACAAAACTCAGCGAGTAGAATAATGGAAGTATTGTAAAAATATCTTCATGTGGTTAGTTAGTTATTTGAGTCACCGTATATAACAAGTAAAAAAGAGTTTGGTTCGGCTGCAACCGAATCTTAATTCAGAGAACGCAAACAAAACAATTGAACACAGAAAAATATGGAAACAATCGAAATATAAAGTTAGTGCTCACAATACTAAACGATTCGTTGTTTTAGTATCGTAATTTGTTTGGGTTTTGCTCATAAGAGAACAAACAATTCGTTTGGTTTGTACTCATCTAGTTACTATTGAAGTGTTTCGTGTATTGTTAGTGCTCGGGAGTAGTATGACAAAATGAGCGAGTTCCTCTCCTTAAATTCTATAATTTTCGAAGTTGTACTTATTGCCTTTAAATGAAATGTGTGCACCAAATTTGATAGAGCAGTCTCTGAGGTGTCACTTCATATTTGCTCTAAAGTGCGCCGTGCCACGCCCACTTTCCATAATTTTTTACCCATGTTTCTCTCTCTCTAATCCAATCCATGCATTTGAGCAAAAAATTATCTTCAATTGTTAATGAAATAAATTACCGTCATATGAGAGATGGGCGCAGTTTTTGTCCGAATTGTACATACTATTTTCGAAATTATGCTTACTGAGCTGAAATGCAAAGTGTGTAATAAATTTCGTAAAGTTTGGTAAGGCATTTTCGGATATATGCCTAGTTGCTATAAAGTATGCGGGGCCTACCCCAAAAAAAAAAGTTACCCTCATATTCTCTCTTTCAAGCCAATCCTGTGTATTAAATATGATAAAATTATCTTTTATAGTTACTGAAATATCGCTGTTTTTTGATTTTCCAAAAAAAAAAACGCCGTTATATGGGCGTAGTTATTTTACAATAACTATAAAGTTTCCTCGAGTTATCTTATGTACGGATGGAGGGATATACAGGCATGGCTTAATCGATTTCCCTATCTAGCGAGAACGCCGACACCCGAGATTGTTCCGAGAAGTCGATTTGTCGAGTATCGAAATACTCGAGAATGTGTAAGCAGAATCCGAAAAGCCTGTTTTATTCAAATTTACTATATATTAAAAAATGCGCCCAGCTTTTGCCGAACTATTTGGTAAACATATTATTTGTGAAACAAATCTTGAAATCACCGGAAACAATGGGTTAAGTGTTTGGTTATGTCAACGATGGTTTCAATATTTAATCGAACTTCTCGATACTCAATATCTAACCTTTGGTTCCCAATTTTTAAATTTAATTTCGCTCAGGATTAATCGATGTTAAGGTCCTGAATAGAAGGTCACCGGAATTGATTTTTTCTTTATTTGGCTACATACAGTGGCGACCAAAACTGGTCGAATGGTGAATTTTTTTGACAATAATAACAAAGTTTTTCATGATAAATTTTTTATTGCTAATTTTGTATACAAATATAGTTCATACTATAACAAAAACCCTATAAACTAATGTTTCAAATTTTATACAGAATTTGAGAAAACTAAAAAAATGTTCATTAAAATTTTAAAATTTTTTAGAAGAGTTTTTAAAAGTTTTTCGAGTATGCAATTTTATAGCTTATTTAAATGCAATAAGTGGAATTTTGAAGTTGCTAAAAACAATTTTTTTTTATTTTTGGTTTTGCGAACTTTTTTTCATAAAACGCATGCTTTTAATAAAAATTCCCGCTTGATTTTTTATATACCGACAGAATTCTGCTTTTTCTACCACATAAAATATGTATTTGTATAGTTGAAATACGAAAAAGGTTTTCAAGTCCAAAATAAAAAAAAAAACCGTTGGTTGCCAGCCAATGCAAACTTCTACTTAATTATAATAAAATTGAATAGGCTATAAAATATATATATATATATATATCACGAAAACTTTGCTAACATTGTAAAAAAAAATCACCGTTCAACCATTTTGCTCGCCAGTGTACACACTTCAAAGTTAAAATATCGGTTTATCTAATATTTTTGAAATCCTAGAAAACTCCATACAACTTTTCTGGAACTATAAAACTTCGAAATGACTTTAAAAGCGCCAACCTGACAACACTGAACTGAGTACAAAGGCCATAGAGGTGGCGAATGAGGAATTGGAGTGAATGTTTCTAATAAAGAGATTTCGCAACATTTCATTTCGTTAGTGGGAGTGAATGTTCTAAAAAAAAATCGAATTCTTAAGAAGATCAAGCGGACAAGGACTTACATTTTTAATTGAAACCAAGTGGCTCGAGAAAGATGACACTAATCTGTTGAGCTCGGTTCTTTTACGACGTCTGTTAGGAAAAACTTTTAGCTAGCAAAACCAAGGCCATATGAATTCGCGTGACGTTTGGACGGAAGCATATTTTACTTTTTTAATGGTCACTGCCTAGTAATTGTCAAAACGTCAGTTTTGTTTGTAAAGCAAGATACATTAAACAGGTATGTAGCTGCAACAGGGTTGCATTTTTGATTTTTTTCATTCGAAGTAAGCCATAATTTGTCTTCGTTTCACAAAAAACTACAAACTGTGTGTGTTTGGTTGTTGAAGTTTAATTTTTTAAAACAAGAAAATTTTGATTTGTATTTTGTGCAAAATAATCAGAAATGGGAAAATGAAAGAAAATCAGGGGAAAAGGCGCAATTGGGGCAGCGCTTGTGGTGTGGAACTTCCTGCGAACGGTTGAGTTTGTTCAGATCGATTTCCAGAAACTGACCTCTATGTAGAAGCACAACGAAATGCAAGTGCATAAATATAAATAGCATTTTTAAGGACTGCAAACTATGAACAATAAAAACAAATTTGTTGGACATGCAAGTGCATACATATACAAATCTAGATGTGTGTACACCTTATTTGAGCCAAATATCTCAGAATACAAAATATTATGAATTTAGATTTTTTATTTGTTTTGGCGCGATTTTTGTATGCATTTCTGATTGTCAAACTCAACAAATTTGGCACTTCTACAATAACAAAAAACCCAGGGTTGTATTTTATCTAATGCCTGTTTAATGTACCTGTGTAATGTGCCTTGATGTAAAGTTATTTTTTTATCATATTTTAGTCAGGTTGACATTTGCCATCAACGCAACTAATAAAATTTCGATAGTTACAGCATATCAAAGTCACACAGCACATGTGTTATGCGCGTTCCAGATAAAAGTCGAGTATTGCGCCACTTGCCAACTTGGCACGTGTGCGCAGCTGTAACCACAAACAGCCATTGCCATCTGTGGTCTAATCGAACGGTGCATCGGCTGTCGAAATGCGCAAACACATTCCACCACACAGCCGTCAACAAAATGATCATTACCAAGGGACAGTTTGGACAGCGCAACTGTAATTTGGTAAAATGATTTTGCCATAAACTTGGCGTATTTAAGCGCAATTAATCAAAGCGTAATACCAACAACGTCATCGGCAAATGGCGAAGCAGCAAAACGATAGACGTACTACATACATATGCACGTAATCAATGACGCACATAAATAACAAAGAAATAATACAATGATAGCGGCAACCGCAACGTTACTTGAGCCGATTTGACGGTATTTCGCATCAAAGCGCTCGAAGGAGTAGGCAGGCGGCTTATGGGAAAGGCGCTTAGAAAGTCACACAAATACAACATGGCGTAAATGGTCGCGGAAACAGTTAAAAACTTAAACTTTAGCACCTATGAAAAGGTAATGAAACGGTATAGCGCACTAATGCGAGCGCTCATGACGAGACACACACACACATACATACACAATTAGCGGTCAACGCGTTGTAATGACATGCGAATTTTTCAACCCGCCATATTAGACGCGCGCGGCGCACTTACCGCTTTGATGCGATGACAGTGGTGTGCGACACGGCTTGGCGGTAAGCGCGCAAGTAACTTTTGGTAATTAAAGTGAGGTAAATGGCTTAGTGACTCAGCGTATAAAAATACATACATACATACATAGATGAATAGTTAAGTAGATATTTTATGTACCTAATGTGAGCAACAGGTGATGGCCGCCCGCACTGTTGTCCAGCGCCATTACACCAAGATACGTTTGCCTTTCTATGCGCGCTTCATTGTACGTAAATATTTACAGGCATAAGTATTTCACAATTAGTAATTAGTACTAGCAAACGAGTTCGTGTTTGTGTCTCACATAATCATAAAAAATCTAATTTTACTACCAGTCTGCTCAAATGTGTGTTACAGTTCGGCACATGCGCACTCTAATGCACCACACTTACACACGCTCGAAGTAATACGTAAGTTAGGTCCAAAAGTTACTGGTCTGAGTTATAAAATTAAAGGTAAATCTCATACGCCTACAATTGTTGTCATTATAAGATTCCCATTTACTTCAATGCACTTTTCGCAAGGCTTTTCTAACGTTTCAATATTTATACCCTTTACAAAATAGTCCGAATTATTGCCGCAAAAATGCCCCAAGACAGTTGACTTCACCTCACCTCTTCGTTTGTTTCTTCGCAAGTTGGATTTCTAATGCACGGACAGTTCTACAAAGACTGCTCTCTATTCTCTTCTCTCGAAGATTCAACGATCTTTGGATATGAAGGAGTTTGCATTAGTGGCATACCTGAACTTAGCAGTGGATTTCAATAACATCCTCCTATGTACGATCATCCTGGCCATGTGGGAACTGCGGATGGACAAAACTCTGGTCGGGCCCATCCACCAATTACTCACCAGCAGATTGGTTAGCTCGGAGGTCTGTCTGGAGGAGCCCTTCATAAAGTAGTATTCTCCCTCCACTCCTATAGGTACAGATCTAAACCCAGCTAAAACCCATGTAGTGCTTTTTACCAGACGGTAGGAAGTACCGGCATTTATACCCCCTAAGCTCGATACTGAAATTTGAATGTACTGCCAAGTACCTTGGAGTAATTTTCGATAGTAAGTTGAGCTGGAATGACAACAAAATGAAATGTAATAAAAAGTACACAACAGCACTCTTCACGCGTAAACAGATGAATAGACTATGATGGTGTTTCTCAGCCGGGATAATTCACTGGATTTACATGGCCATCGTTAGTCCGATTTAATGCCACGGAGTATCTAAACGAGATGACCTAGCATTAGAGATCAACTCATATGAGTGCCTGGATACCAAGAAATTGAGGGTAACTGCGAGACTGAGGAATTAAGAAGGAATATTATGACTGTCGATATCCTTCCGGGGATTTAATGAGAGCAAAGTTTTGTGTTTCCGACAAATCCAACCTGAATAGACCAGACCAGCAACTTTTAGACCCTACCACGTAATTTGGTAAGATCAATATGGCTAGTGATTGCTTAGTCAACCGGTCCGTCCAATCGCATCGCGAAATCACTAAATTCAGAGCCACTTGAAACGTGATTTGTTGATTAGCTAGACGCATTTATGAGCAAAGGTGCTCAGGCAATTCGGTGCATTGCAATGGAAACAGTATGAGGATTGAAGTGAAGTGCAATACTGCGGAAATCGATTTTTTAAATAACAATATGCGGAATACTTAACATAGTCCCTAGGTTTGCAACGGCGTAAAAACAAATCAAACTTCTTGAACGGCGGTTGGAGTTTATGGTCCCCGTATTAAAGTTTCCAATTCGATCAGAAAAATGAGATTAAACGCGGACTTATAGTTATTATTTCAGACTGCAAAGGGTTTAATCTTGAAAATATTGCAAATAAAACTTTGTAACTTCGTAATCACAGTTGTTAAAGTCGTCGAAGGCAAGAGGACGAACGTAAGGTGCCTGTGGGTGATCAAAAGGTCTATTTATTCAGGGCCTAAACTCAGAGCGGGCAGAGTTCAGAGTGAATATTGGGGATATTCGATTGCGACCGACCGCCGTAGCCGAGTGTGTAGTGTGTGCGTGCTTCATTCTGTGGGTTCCGGGTTCAAGTCCTGGCCAGGGAAAGTAACATCAAAAATTATAGAGCAATTTTTTCTAATAGCGGTCGCCACTCGGCTGGCAATGGCAAACCTCCGAGTGTATTTCTGCCATGAAAAAGCTTCTCACAAAAAAATATTCGCCATTTGGAGTCGACGTAAAACTGTAGGGTCCTCAATTTGTGTTCCAACATCAAGACGCAAGGACAATACAAATTGCAGGAGAAGTTCGGCCAAAATCGCTTAAGCGGTTATAGCGCCAATTAAGTAAGTAAGTAAGACAAATAACGCGGATTTATATGACATTATGACATAGAGCACACGGCTCCCACCAGTTCGGCTCCCTAGCTCGCCAAGGTTACTAAATTTGAGAGGATAGCTGAGTTCGAACTAGTGGAAAAACAAAAATGGAGTGCTTGCGCACTGGAAGGACACCTTATGACTTTTTCGTCCCTGAAGGTCCCGGAGGATGTTGATGTGGTTCCATCAAGATCACGCTAGTGCCATACAGCCAACGAAACCATAAATTTATTAAAGAAAACTTTTGGTGAGCGCATTATCTTGCGTCGTGAGCCTGTGGCGCGGCCTCCAAGATCGTGCGATTTAACACTGCTGGACTATGTTTTGTGAGGTTATTTGAAGTCGATTGTGTACGCAGATATGCGCCAGACGAGTGTCGCCTTGGAAGATAATATTCAGTGCGTTATTGCTTATTTATTCGAGCCATCCGCGGCGGTCACTTGCCCGCAATCATTTTTAAAACATAATCGCAAACCTTCGTCTTTATAATAAAGCTAAATTCTTGGTCGTAACAATAAATTATATGCTTTTTATTTCTTCTTGAAAAACACCACATATCTAAAAAACAAATCACCCTTTATTAACAAACGATAAATACAGCTAGCCATCTATATGAGCATTCGATCAAAATTACAGTAAAAGATACATTAGTAAATATAAATAAATTTTTTTTTTATTAAATGTATTGAAAATTTTAAGTGTTATTTTTTTGCAGATTTGAGCAAAACATAGCGAATGACCAAGTAACAGAACTAGTGTACTTCATTTTCGAATTTCTTCAATACTTTCCACAATTTCTTTATTTTGTGACCTGCTCAGGACCAGCTAACAAATTAGTGACTTTATTTTGATACTAGAGATTTGAGATGGCTTACTGAATACCGAAAAATCTCAATTAGTGACTCGAGACTACTTACAGAATGCCGGCACAAATCTCATATTTATGAAAAATAGTTTCAATACAAATAAAGTGATTTTAAATATAGTAACGTTTATATTTATATCCTCAGCTCTATCCACACTAAATGTTAGCGCGCATTTGTCAGTCAGACCCACCACCGCGCGAGCTCCGCGACGTGGACTAGTTCAAGCACGAGCGAATACGCGGCCCCATGCTACTGACAGACAGCAACTGGAGCCGCATAAACAGCCACACAGGCGTGTATAGATGTGTGTGTGTGTGTGTGTGCGAACAAGCAGCGATAAGCCAAGTCGTCGCATCGCGTTTATCGTTTTTGTGTGTTCTTGGAAAGTCATTAAGTTGGCGCAGCAGCAGCAGTAGCAGCAGCGACGATGGCGTCGACAGCATACATTAAGCGCGACCGCACAAAAGTGTGGGAAAATTTTTCTCAATGAATGGCTCACGCTTCCGCTTGCGGCATGCGGCATGTGGCGCGCTAACTGCCATTCGAGTAACGAGTTTTTTGTTTTTTTTTTTTGTGCATGTGGCTTTGCTTTGCTTTGCATCGCAATGTGGTTATTATTATTAGCGTTTTTATTATACTTGTTGAGCTTGTGACTTCGTTTATTGGTGTTATTGTTGCTGTTGTGGTTGATGTTGATGTGTTATTTGCGGTTTGCTGTTAGACGCTAGCTAAAATCCATATGTACATACTCAGATTATAGCAGACCTATAGATATTTACGATAGAGTGTAGTATCCGCATGCGAATATTTTCACTGTAGCTACTTTTCACTCATACATATGCATTGCTGCCGCAAGTGAAGTAATCCGCTAGTAGAGCGCGCGAATTATCGCCATCAACGCGGTGCGCCTGAACGCCGAGCGCGCTTTCGCACCTCGTAAGCTTGGCGGTTTCTATTGGCACGGGCTTACATGCTATGACTCAAAACGAGGCGCACACGTACCCACATACACATGCACACATACATACGTACCTACATATGTATATATGTAACTATAGCGCTGATTTTTAATCTACAAGCACCATCCTTTGCTTAGCGGCGCATGCTGTTTTTTGTTTTTGTGCGCGTTTTGTAAATCACAGCTCGGTTTTTTCTTTGTTAAATTTTTTGTGCCGCCGGATATTGCGCTTATTGTGAAATTCCGAAAATAAAGCTCAGCTGGTGCTGATAGTGTGGGAATATTTTTTGTGGAATTGGATGATCAGCAAAACCTTAACGAAATGATCAAAAGTCAGAGAAAAGTTAAACGATTGGTAAGCGCATTGACGTAGTTGCTGACGTCAGTACAGGGCTATTAATAAGTGAGATCGAGACCTTCTTGAACAAGCAGTGATATCAGCTTAATGAAATGACCTATGAAACCAAGGTGGATCTATAAAAGGTGATAGCCAGATAATCAAGGCGAATTCGTTTTATATTTTGTTTGTGTAATTTTGCGAGTGAAATGTCAAAATCTAAATTCGCCCAGTATTGCTCATGTATTTTGTTTGTGTTAACAAAACAACGCAGCGAATTGGGATAGAATAATGAGCTTCCAGCTCATGGATTCCTATCTCACCTAACATGAATTCGCATTGTATGGAACTAACAGTGAAACTGATGATGAAAGCGAAGAGATTGATATTTTTATTTAAAAGCTCAGTTTTTATGACTTCATTTTTTTTAAATTTTTTATTAATTTCTTTTTTGTTTTTGTATTTTTTCAATGTTTCCTTAAATCTAAGTAAATTCTTTTTTCTCTGCGTTTACAAAATCTCTACATATGTATGTATCTGTTGAAAAATTGCGAGGCTAATAATTTCATTTATTGTCTTAAGAAAAGCCTTCCGACTTTCCTCAACACGCGTTCCCGAGTGTTCTACACGGCACGCCGCTTATACTACCATAGTATGCTATGCGCCGTGAATCTTTGTCACTGGGTCTCTGCAACTCGCGAAAGTCTCCAAGGAGGCAGTCAGCGCGATCCGACTACGCTCAGCTTCCAGCGTTGCTCTGCAATACCTGCGCTTTCTTTATGCAATTCCCATTAGTGATCCTCAGACATGAAGATCGCCTGTTTTCTGTTTGCTTGCCACGCCACGCTTGTTCTCACCATGGACGCCACACTGCGCCATATGATTCACTTGGCGCCGGACTGCAGCTACCACTTTCACTGCTGCCACATTCCGAAGGTGGTGGTGTTATTACAACTGGACTGGAAGCTGCACTGCGTTCACTACCGCTGCTCAAGCTACCGTAGAACTGTGCTGCCGCCAAAGTGGCTTGTGCTGCTGTTGTGGGCACAAAATGTTGCGCCGTTGTTGGTACACCAGGCGCTAATGGCATACTTGGTACCACCACTTGTAAATAGTTTAAGCGATGTCCGAGTTGGCTCATCAGCTGTGTACCCAAGTCGACATTGACGCCGGGCAGTGCGGCCAATGTTTTCGACACCTCATTTGCTGCATGCACATAGCCGGCGCGGAAACTTTCCGCAATGGTCAATTTGGGATCTTGTACGGGACCAGCGCCAACGCCGCCAACACCGACCGAGCCCAATCGTAGCTGCTTCTGAGCACGCAACTTCTTCATATGCTCCACGGTGAGTTCCAGTATGTCGGCCTTCTCAAGTCGCGTTATATGTTCGCCCTCCTGTGTCAGACACTCGACCATAATGTCCTTCAGCTCATCCAAACACTTGTTGATGCGTGCGCGCCGTTTGCGCTCCAACATTGGTTTCATCACTTTGCGGTATTGATAGGTCTTGGACATCTCCATCTCTAGTACCATTGCTTTGAGATCAGTGGCTGTGGTGGGTGAAATTAATAATTTTACTGCTTCGAAATCTCGTGTAATCCACTAGTTATTCTGTATTTTTTAGTTTCCTACGCGCTTGTAATCGCTCGCTTGAAATATTGCTCGTTTGAGTATCAAAACTTGCACGCACCCGCTAAGCACAACGACTTTGCAATGAATGCTTAACAATGTCGACGGGTTTGGCCTTTTATAGCCTTAGCGACAGTGAGCAGCACACAGCCACGATCGAGCTTATCAGAGAGCCGAATATAGCAAAAGTAGCAGCCACAAACACAATGACGTCGACGAACTCAGTGAATGAGAAAATACCCGTAGACTCATTTGCTAGCACCAACGTCATGCCCTCTCTATCCCCCCTCTCTATCCATACAGCCTTTGTGTATTACACTAAGTAAGCAGTTGAAGTATCACTACTCAACCAATGTCGTTTAACGTCTTCCAAGACTCGCTCTTCTTCTCCAACTGACTGCTTGCGCACTCATCCGGTCGCACACACAACCAACCACCAGCCAAGATAACCCCCTGCACGACGGCATTCACACAACAAATTCCCCTACACAAAAATTCAACCATCCATTTGTCCGTCCGTCCGTTCAGCTGTCCGTCCGCCCATTTGTGCAACGACACGGCACATTGCTGTTGGTGGTGGTGGTGGCTTAGCCGGCAGCAATATTAATGTGGAACGAGTCAGCGCGCGCGCCTCGTCATCTCCGTCTTCGTCGCTTTTGTCGTCAACTTATGTTGTGATTGTTATACCGTGGGAAAGTCGAGTGTAGTCGATTTCTCACGACGGCTTGCCTACCCGTCCAACCCGCCAACTGGCCCCCTGCATGCCAACGTCGACGGCCCCTATGCGACCGCAACTTGGCAAACAAACAACCATACACGTACATATGTACCTATAGTATCTACTCGAGCCGGGTGTGTCTGTCCGCGGTTGTTTGCCTGCTGCTTGAATGACTGATGCCAGCATGACTGCCTGATTGGGGTCTCTTAAGTGGTGCGCGGCGTAGTCTTGTCGTTCACCGAACGTTGGTTGTTTCATAGTTGTTTGGTTGCTGGTTGTTGATCGCCCGCTGATTGTTAAGAGATTGGTGGGGCAGTGGCAGTGGCGCACATGCCTGCCATCCATAACGAGCTGTTTGTGTTTCATTTCATTTGGATTGTGTGTATGCGCGTCCGCGCTTTATCCTCACTTAAGATTTGCTGCTGCTTTATTGCTTTTTTTCTGCTGTTTCGGTCTCATATTCGTTTGTTGTTTTATGTTTTTGTGTGGTTGTTGTTGTTGTGCCGTTTTTAGTTTTTGCTTTCTTGGCTTGTGCTGCTAGCTGCTGCTGGTATTGTGTGCCGCGTGCGCCGCGTCTACGTTCCGCCAACCCGTCGCAAGCTACCTACTATTTGCTTGGCACACATAGATGGACAGCAGCAGCAGCAGCAGCAGCAGTTGCGGCTCGATGTGGCACGCCGATAATTGTGGAATAGTCATCGCATTTTTTAACGCTTTATGGATCATTGCAAGTTCGTGCTGCTGGCCGGCTTTTCTGACTTTGGCAATTGTTAGTTAGTCGATCCGTTGGCTGATTGCCCTCAACGTTCTCAGCTCCTTACGGCGCGGCATAACGCGACGTGGCTCTTGCTTTCTTGCGTTAACCTTCATTCGCACGCCAGCTCGTTTTCGGTTTTATTATTCTTGATTACGAGACTCTACGGCAGTCGTTGACGTGGTGGTGTTATTTTGTACATATCGGTCTCTAAACTCGCGCCATTCTTCTCAATCTTTACCAAACTCCCAGCCGCGATGATACCGAGTACTTCTCTGCACGTTTTTTCTTGTTTACTCCTTTGGCACCTCCGACACATTGTTAGCTATATTGCGGCCTGCTTGGCGGAAAAGTGGGTTGCCAGCTTACACTCGACTGCTGACTATAGCACACGCTAAAAACTCAGCAACAACAGCAACAAATTAAGCTAGAGTGCACTCTTTGGCACAAGCGCGCAGATTATCGGCCACAGCCGTCTGCGCATTTCTTGCTGTTCAGTTGCAGCTGTACCGCGCTTCGCAAATATTCCATTACTGGCATTGCCATTACAAACTTAGCCAGACACGAGTCTCTGCTGCATATGGAATTATTATAACGATATTGCCATTGGCGGTATGTATTCACATTTGTAAATCTGCACGCGTGCGCACTGTTGCCGTTGCGAATTGCTGCCGTTTGACTGTTGTATTTGCACTTATGGAATGCAAATCACATGCGTGCTACTACCAAACAACAATAATAGCATACTAACTTATGCTGCCAACAAAAACCAACCAATATGGCAACAATAGCTGCAACACTCAAGTAGCTAGACAACCATGATTGGTGAGCCATGGGCCGTGGGTCGTGGGTGTTTGAGGAGCCACGTGCGTACCACTTCGCCGAATGCGGATGGGATGTGACATAGTCGGAATGCTTATAGTGATTTTAAGTATGTAGTAGTTAAATAATTTTTTTCTATAACTACTAACAGTGCAACGACTTTATTGAAAAGTGTTTACCACTCATCCGCTATATGCGATGGAATGTTGTTATTCCGATCCTCACACAATCTAAAAGTAGTCAGTCCTTTCTTGTATAATGAAAGGATTAGGAAAGCAGACACGCAGTGGTAGCCTTGCAGACACTACAAATGATAGCCTTAATGTGCATTAACTTCCACATTATCCTTTTGCTAATGTACATTAGCTCACTGTAAATGCACGTAAGTTTAGTTCATTTAGACCAGCACTTATTCTTGGGAGGCCGACAAAAATGGTATTATTCTCCGTCATCCTGTGTCTGGAGATAAACTGGTTTCCGCATTGTACCATCTTTCTTGTCATTTTTCGTTCTATGGTTCTTACAGATATGATCGGCAATTCACATTTTCGCTTGTTTTGCATTCAACACAACAAAGCTTCTTTGTGTGCGTGCGCTCGGATTTGCCTGACACTGGTCTAAATGCTTGTCGTCTGTTATGGTGAAATCCAAATGTGCATTAATGCTTACTATTCGGAACAGAAGATGAGAAATGCAAAGTGGAAAAGACGGATTGTGCCTATCCTTTTCTGAGTAAAGCGAGCAAATTTTGGTAATTGATTATACAAGAGGGCAAAATTTTTTATAATTTCCTAACCAGAAACACTTGTAAGATGATGTTGGGCTCACTTCCCAACACTACAACTGAGGTTGGATATCAGTTTACCGAGTTGTATGAACTCGCATATTTTGCCGAGTTAGTGTTGATGCTTTATATGCTATTCCTTATCCTGCCTAGTGTTCTTTTGCACCGAGGTTAGAAAGAAACGGACCCATTATACAGTTTGGGTAAGGCTAAACTCTGTAATACCAACAGATGATTGTTTTCCGAGACAAATACAGAGTTTTTCAAACTAGAATTGTATTTTGGAAGGATGGGATAATAAATTTAGATACAATGAAGATCTATGAAAAAAATACATCTATGCTTTAATGTGACATGCCTACCAAAAACCAAAATGTTTCTTTGCAATTTTAGGTTGGAAAATCTCGGAAATTTTACGCAATTCTGACTTCAGATTTAAATTCGACACATCTAAGTTCTTCGAGAAGTATAGTCTGGGTTCTGGTTAAAGAATTCCCCCGGCCAGTGATATTTCCTGAAAGGGAATACAGCGGCATAACATTCACTTTCTGAAAAGTATATACTACTTCAGAGAAACTGCATGAAAAAATACAAAGTACGGCTTCCATTTATTAAGATGCATTTTTGAGAGATGAACCCCGGATTGGTAGTAAATGACTTAAACGCGCTGCCCGATATCCGGAATTCAACCCTGTCATACAATCGTTAAGAAAATCAATTGTCTAAGAAGATAGAAGATAGATAGATATTCTGGTAGTTGCTGCTGCTCGCCATACCTAGCACTAACTAGCGCGGATTTAATGAGGCAACCGTCCTAGTAGCGTTAGATCTGATGAATGCTTTCGACCCAGCAAATCATTCAACGCTACTACTTTGATCCAACAAAACTCTCATATCAAAGCAGAGTAGATTAAAAACAAAGTGGTACCAAACTCCCGTGTAAAAGCTGAGTAGATTTAAAAAACAAGCGGTACTACAGCGTGGCGTCCTCGTTCCTTTCGTATATCAAAGCTTACACCGCCTCCAGAAGTTGTTTTCATCTTCACTGAACGAAGCTTCACTCTCTAGCCTACAGAATCCTCCGGCAACCCTATTCAAAATCTGGGTAAAGGAGGTCAGGTTTGATCTAAACTTCCACGTTAACAAAATCCCAAATCCTCTGGTTAATTACCAGATATTACTTGGAGTTACCGTCCACAGCCTTGACACCATCTCGACACAACAGCAGTTGTCATTAAATTCCGAGACGCAACAAAAAAGTGTAAAGGATACAAATAGCAGTTCCGAGATGGCTAACTGGCACCGCCGAGATGGCTGACACAAAAACTCATTTATAAAGGAAAAATGGGTAAATGATGCCACTGCTCCAAAATCCGCACCAAACTGTTAATCTCTGATAATGCATTGGCTTCTTGACAATCATATGCGGGTTTTCCGATCCCCAAAGGCGCAAATGAGAAGCGATAACAATGCGCATGCCTTCAATTAAAATAATGCAAGGCCTTTGTGCAAAATTCGTATCAGGCTGGTGCGTGAAATGTTGAATTGTTGAGATTGATGGCGATTCGATATTCCAGAACAGAGTAGCATACTCTCGGCTACGGCGGCCACATTATCATTTGTTTAAAAAAGTTTCTGCTTAAAATTACGAACACCAGACGCGGTGGGTGCCTCATTTCAGCAAACAATTTATTTTCAATAAACCCGCTTCGACAGAACGTTGCAATCTGGGCAATGACGAGACGTCTTCTGCGTTCGCCCGAACACCATCTTCATCACGATGAGCTTAACATCACTCTTAGATATCTGCTTGCAGGTGAGCTGTCATCCAGTCAGGATAGGGCGCGTCTCTGCTCGATGCAAAGGCGTATGGAGAGGTCATAAACAGCATTCACCGAGAGTCAATTACCCCAATATCTAACTATCGTTCCGTGAATGCCGTTATTGGGTTTAAACCTATTCCAATAGCAAAGCTGGATCCCCATATGCCTCGGAGCTCAGCGCTACTTAAGCTCAGTTTATGGTATGCTCCTCTTATTTACAGAGATTCGTATTGAATTCATACAAAAAATAAACACATTACTCTACTAGATAACCTGCAGATACCGCGACTCACCTAAATTAGAACACTGTGCGCTATTAACTAGACACGTGCGGTGCAGTTGTTCCACGCTATTCTGATTCGCAATTTGCCATTATTGCACACAAGTATGTAGATACATATGTACATATATGTACCCTTCGCGCATGTGTGTGTACGGGCGATAGCAAAGCAAATCATTGAGGCAGCACGTGTGCGCAGTAATTTGAATAAATGTTGCTGAAATTAACTATGATTCGCTTATTATTATTTGTTAATTTTTTGTTTGTTTGTTTGTTTTGTTTTTTTTTCAGAATGAAGGTTACGCAGAGTTCGGAACAATTGTATTCTAGTATGAAATAAATTCGTTACGCAAATAACGCGCGCTAATGCTCTAAAAACAACTAATGTTTTATAGAAAAAAGTAGCGTTAACTGGGGTCAATAGATACATAAAAAAACGCACAAATGCTCACATATGTTTTAGATTCATAAATTGGTAAGTATGCCAGTTTCGAAATTTGTATGCAAAGTGATTTTCATATCAACAAAGCAACACATTTCTATAACTATTCATTTTTCCATTCAACACATTTTTTTTTATGGGCGCTTTTGTTTGTTACCATTTCTCATTTCAGCACAACCGAACTTTATGTTCATTCGCAGTGTGCGAGTGTGTCCGAGCGCGCGACAATAGTTTTTGGATGCTGAACTTTTAACATTCATATGTCTGTATGCATTTATGAACAGCAGCCCCCTGTAGCAACGCGGTTGAACGACTTGATTGGCAGCGTGCGCACGCGCGGCTGTCACTGTAGATACGCAGCGCCGCGCCGCGCCGCGCCGCACTGCGCGTCACCCACCCGTCAACTGTCCTACGCTAACTTCACTGACATGCAGCGCTAACAAATGACAACAATATCATAAACAGCGGCAACAACTAAGATAAAAAAAAAAGCACAAACTCAAAAAACAGCAGCTGACAATAACAATTAATTCAGTTCAAATTCAAGCGCGCCGCTTAACACAATTCAATGTATGTATGTACATACATACATATGTACTATACAATGTGCGCGTAAAGCGGCACACAACGCGTCTCACATTGCTCCAAGCATTTGAAATCGGTGGCAATGGGGCTGGCATGCGCTGTTTATTACTTGAGTGCATATTGTGGTTGCTGCTATTGTTGTTGTATTCGTTGTTAAATGCTGAATTAATTTATTACAGCAATGCGTCTCACATCACATCGCAGCAGCAACGCCTCACCGCCCCAACTCGCGACATGGCGCAGCAGCAGCAGAAGCGGCGATGGCGGCGTTAACAACGCCGCGCCACAGACCCACAGACTATAGGCGCGCATATGAGCACACGCCGTCTACAACAAGAACTACGTACATATGTACATACATATGTATGTACATATAACAAAAACAAGACAATATAGAGATATTACAACAAACAGTAACGCTAATGAAAACCAATAAAAACAAAATAGCATTGAAATAAAAAACCCCAAAGCGAAAAAACGCGTCCGCTTCAATTCCAAGTAACAACAATGGCCAACAAACAACCACAATAGCGCTTGGCACAACAGGCGACGCTTGCCGATCGTGCGCTCACTCCACTGCAGTTTATTGGTGTGTCTCAAGACAATACATACAGAAAACACAACAAAAGTACAAGACAAAAAAAAAAAAAAAAAATGGAACAACAAGCAGCCAACAAAAAAGCATCTACATACATATGTACATAAAAAAAAGGGGAAAAGAAACTCGATGTTCAGACCGTGGGAACCGAGCTCGTGCCAGTCGCTTCATTGCTGTCAAATTTTATCTTGATGGAGAACGAGTGGCGGCAGTGGCGGCATAATGCGGACAAGCCTGAGTCAAGCTCACGCGGCATGCCATAGCAAGTCTGGCCCTACCCTACCCTACCCTGCACTGCCCTGCTCAGTCCTCACTACCATGCGCTATTCCTCACTGCCTTGTTTTATCTCAGCTCGTTGAATGGCTTAAGCTCACTTAGTGAATACTCTACTATAGTATTTATGTATGTGTGTCGTGTTATGAGTGGAGCTGTTGGGTTGGTGTGGCTCGGGGAGGTCGTTACTGACGTACTTGGGCATACACTAAATGTATGCAGGCACGACGTAGAGATGACTGTGACCACGGACCAGAGCTTAACATGTAGATGACGTTCTACATTCGTCCACTTGCCGCACGCGCCCTTCTGGCCCACCAATGAACCATTCGTCTGTTCGCCTATACGAATGAAATGCCTGCATGCCTTGCACATTTGCAGTGAAGTTTGTTAACAGGGTGGTCCATACAGTGATTTTTCTCTAATCATATATTAATTTGACAAATACATAGAGCTCTTTTTCGCTGGAAATCTTGATAGAAATCAGTATCATATCTCTGCGGAATGAAATGAATTGTCTATAGCTTGAACAAAGTTGGGTTTAGAGCAGCTCGATAGAGACAACGATTTTTCCTGAATAAACATCTTTTCTAACGAAGCACGTTTTCATCTTGGCGTCTATTTTAATAAACGAAACAACAGCATTTTTCCATCTTAATTGGCGCTATAACCGGTTCTCCGTTGGCTGACATTATTATCGGTGTTGACGCTGGTTATGAGATAAACAGCCCTTCTCCACATTTTCAAAATTGAAATTGTCAATAGTACGCTAAAGTCGGAAGGGGGTGAGGTCATCCCGACGATTTCGGCACAAGAGCTCACCAGGGTTTGCTGCCACAGTTCACCAGTAGGGGCAGCGGCTAGTTGGCATCTGACTTTCTACATACATAAGTATATACTTTAATGTGCCTTTATAAAAAACAAAACCGCCCCGGTTTGTGGTTGTCCGCTGAGCTTTGGGGTGTAAAAATACAACCAATAAAAAATTTCACCAAGCCTCTACCTTTTGTGATGGCGACCACAGTCAACTTATAAAACTGTCACATCTGCGGATTGGAAAAACCGTGGAAAACGAGGTCGTCGAGAAGCCAATTTATCTTCAGAGAGTGAAAGTTGGTTGTGGATTTTGTCCGCATTGACAAATTTTTCTTGAAAAAAATGCTGTAGAAACGCCATTTCGTCCAACAGAATTATCGTGAGGGAATGTTAAGCGAAAAATCTATTAGCGATTTAGGATTTAAGGCGAATATCGGAGCAAGCAATTTGCGAAATAGAGTCAGAAGCCATCGGCAAAGTCTTGGAAAACTACTGCGAAGTCAGATAAGGCAGCCACATGAATGAAATAGTGTTCTATAAATAATGGAAAGTTTCGCTCTTTCGAATAAACCCGTACACATATTTAATATACCGAAAAAAATTTATTTTAGTTAATATTTTTCGGATTTTTTCTTAAAAGAACCTACTGATATGGACCACCCTAATAAGTGAAACATGAAAATACGTAAAGTCAATATGTATTAACAAAACAAAGCATCTATAAAGAGTAACAACAACCACACCTACGATTAATGAGAGGGTTGCAATAGTGTGCGAAAACAAACCAGTTCACAAATTTGAATCACTCTACGAAAACCTGGAAGCTGTATAAGTTGAGGAGAGCTTGATTTGAAATCAAAATTGGGTAGTGAAATGGGAGCTAACTCAAGTGTTCGTCGCTGTGGATCAGGCAATCAGTTTCGAGCAGAAAGATTGGTGAGAAGTGCGGTTTGGCTATGCAATAAATGATCCAATATACATATACTACAGCTGATGTTATTTGGTGCGAAGAAAATATCCCCTCAAGTTTCTTCGAATATGAGGCTAAAAGTAAAAAATGATTGGGTATTGGGGACTTACATTATTTGAACAATATTGTGGTGAGAAGAAGGAGACAACAATCGGTGCTTTTTCTGATATTGAAGGCGCATCTGATAACATTTGTTGACAATTTCGTGGCAACTCCAACCAGCCCGGAATTTGTAAATATTTTGAAAATTTATCTGTCTAGTAATAAAATACTCGATGGATGGCAAAGTTGACTTGATTTTTTTTTGTATAGCCTACAAAAGATTTCATGTCCCGGCCTAAGTTTTTTCCAAAAACGTTGACAATTTTCTTTAAAATAAAGGTCAAACCATATACATTAAAATTGCACTGCAAATATTTTTGTAGAACAGTTTAACCCCGTAGCTTTTACCTAAAAGTGTCGTTTGAGCCTTAATTCTAGAAACTCTTCAAAAAACAAGTTTGAAATAACGCTAGAGGGCTAAAATGTTGTAGAGAATTTGCTAGGGGTCTTTTAATTTTTTTTTATTTGGAGAGTTATTGAAAAAACAACAACCGTCAAAGCGGTAGAAATTATATTTGCTATGTACATATGTACATATTTCGGAGATCACCACATCTCCTCATCAGACTTCACTTAGTGTTGCCCTGTTATTGTTTTATATCAGAACAATCAGTTATATGGGAGATATAAGTTATTTTGACCCGATCTTGATTCTTGATTTTCAGTTTTCACTTTCTATAAATGACAACAATACCCAATATCATGTTTTTAACTATTTTATTGTGTACGGATGTATGTAAGTAAAAACCGTACATCTGAACAATAAGTTTTGTGGCAGCTATATGTGGTCCGATATTTTTGCTTTTGATAACTAATTAATCTATACATAAGTATGTATCTCTTGTCACGGAGTTTGTGGTCGAACTACACCGAAACGGCTCGACCGACTTTTATGACATTTTGTATATGTGGTAGATATGTATTTGTAAGAATTGGCTTTAAAGTATATTTGATGCTTGGAATAGGGTTACCACCTGTTTGAAGAGTAAAATTTAATTAAAATATAGACAAATTATATGGAGCAATAAAATATGGGTGTCAAGCAGTTCGTCTCGGAAACAAGGTTTATGGCTAATTTTTAAGAGGGTTGCCACCTGTTTGAAAATACGAATTTAACTAAATTACACACAAGATAAATTAAATATCAAAATATGGGCTTCAAGCGCTTCGTCTTGGCGATGGGAAGGTTCTTACATATATTTTGGAGAGGGATGCCACATGTTTGAAACAATAAATTTTGTTAAGTTATACACAAGTACATAAAATATTCAAATATGAAACGATTCGTTTCGCTGAGGAGAAGGTTATAGCTAGCTATGTTTTGAAGAGGTTTGCTGCTTGCTTGAAAATTCGAATTTAATTAAATTATACACGAGTTATATGATATATTCAAATATGGGTGTTAAACGGTTCGTTTCGGAGTGAAGTGATTCCTACCTACATACATACATATATTTTGTTTGAAAAATCGAATTTAAATACATAAGTAATACGAAAGTAATATGAAATATTGAAATACATACATACATATGTCACATGTCAAGTAGTATGTGTCAAACGGTTCGCCTAGGCAAGAAGGTTTATAGCTAGCTTTTTGAGAGTTGCATCCTCTTTGAAAAGTCAAAATTAATTAAATTGTACACAAGTTATATGAAATAACAAAATGTGGGAGAAAAGGGTTATCACAAGGATATAAAATATTAAAATAAGAGTAATATGGGTTTGCTGGGTTTTCAAGCATGCATAGAAAAATCGTAAGCTCGTTTGTTCGAGGCTCAAAAAGTTCTGCATCGACTGAACAAATATGGGTGACAAACGGCCCGCTCGGATTTAGTCTCGGCAAAACCGAAGTAGCGGTACCTCTGACGGCGTCACCTTCTGCATTCAATACACCATGGTATATTTGGATATGGGTTTATCTCTTCTTCCTTTTTTTACATACAAACCTCGTTAACAAACAAAATTATAATACAATTTTATCTGCATTTATAAATACATAGTACATACATACATACATATGTATGTAAAATATAATAGTAGATCTTGCTATTGAATTTGATTAACTTTATTCATTTTAGTTATTTCTCGAGATCCACAGTTGTCAATTGATGATGTGACTTGAAGGAATGCTGTCAGAATCGATTGAAAAAATGTAAATTACTGTCAAATGTGCATACAACTAAATACATACAATACATACTTAAATGTCAGTTCAAAGCAAGCGAGGCGGCAACAACAAAGCAAATAGTAAATAGTAACCGACAGACGGGTAAATAATAGCGCCTGTAGTTTGAATATATTGCGTGTGTAGATGTTGCTGGCATACGAGATCGGAGCGCCAAGCGCCACGAACACGCGCCAATACTGGAACAATGCGACACACTAACAGCTAATGTAAACAAATTAAAATCGCTTAAATGAATTGACTTGAATTGAATAAGCGATCATATGATTGCTGTACCTCAGATCGACGGAACTCATCGTCAATTCCAAGAAATAGAAATGAGAGCGCGCAGACCGTGAGAGTGGAATTTTTTCCCGCATCTTTAGGGGTATTCGTTGTGAAATCCCTTTGCTATTTGTACATATAAATAGATATACATATGTACATTAGGGTGCCTCCACAAAAAATGTTGCGGTTTTACCATCAGAATTATAAAATTTACTACAGGGTGGGCCAAAAGAAACCAAGGGGTGTAAGAGTTTAATAACTTTTTCGTTTATTAATTTTTTTTTATTTTTTCTTTCAGATTATGTATAATACAAAAGGGACATTTTTTTACACTAAGTATGAAAAATGATGTCTCTTAAATGACCACCGTTTTCAGCTTCGCACTGATGCGCTCTTTTTATAGCATTTTCCATAACATCTTTCAACACTTGTGGCTGTAGCGTTCGAATTTCTGCAACAATGTTTGCCTTGAGTTCAAGGATTGTCTCTGGCTTGTTCACATACACTCGCTCCTTCAAATAACCCCAAAGAAAATAGTCGGGTGCTGTCAAATCTGGCGATCGCGCTTGCCAAATAATTTCCGAATTTCTGGAATTTCATTTCCGACTAGCTTTAGTTTTGATGTTCTCCATTTCAAGTGAGTTCGAATAGATTTAGAACAGTTTTTATTCCGAGCCCATAATCAGATTCAACAGTATAATTTATAGAACTTGTGGCCAGGTTTGTATTAGGAATAATATATACATTCATATATATATATTTTTCGAAGTGGTAGAGGGGATAGCCGCTATTTCGAAGATCACCACATCTCCTCATCAGACTTCTTTCTTTCTAGACTTTACCTGGCTGATTTTGTCATTTACTTGTAGATCTCGAAACAATGAACAGTGATTATAGGTTGTGCTGAGGCAAGAAGACGTACATATTTCGCGCGACAGAAACAAAATTTGTAATCGGTGGCTGAGATTACGCATGGACATATCAAGCACGTTGGCACTTTAAAGAATTTTGTTGTACAAAACCTTGGTAATTCCTTTGTTTTTCGTCGAATTAATAAATGAAGTTTTTTTTAGAAATAGCATTAGCTGATCTCAGTGACACCATCGTAGGGGTTGTCACTAGTCTCAGAGATTCTGTTCCCAAACTCCGATTCAAATTAAATAATACTTCCGAAAAAGGCAATAATTTAACACCGCTGCTCCCTACGTTCGCCAAATGGCAACCCTAATTTACCGCTTTCATCAAAAGCTCAGCGAAATACTTCGGCCTCTCTGAAGTTTAAGGAAGCCGTCGCTTCCTCCTATTGTTTGGCGATCCCTACAGCAGATTGACGCTGTAAGCAGAGTTCCTTCACTTATTTATATAAAATATATGTAGGTAATCTAATCCAATTGTTTATTCCTTTATTTTTTTCGCTCTACGAAAAAACGGCACATCGCTTTATCCTCAGCTCAACAACCAGCAATGAATTTTTGCTATCTACTCCTACTAAGGATCAAACAAATATAAAACTATGAAAAAATGCCACGAACATGAAAGTTTATGGACGAATATTATATATTATAAATGACAATATGGGCCGGTTTCATTTTGATCGTTTTCGCCTTGTTTATCTACATAAGTAGTTTTTAAATTGCAATTTAGTGTTACAGATTTATCAAACTAACTGAATGTAGATTTGACCAATAAAGACTTATGAATCTGACAAAAAATATATATATTTTTGTTTGATTTGCCAATTACTTTTCTTTCCGACTACTCAAAGCACAACGTTTCAAATCGAAAAAATTTTGTCGGGATCGAAGTCAAGAACAGTCATTTTTTCGAAATGTAGAACAAGCCTGAATATTTACGTGGTTTGCACCGCGTTGAGTATACATTCATATCTCCAACAATGAGGTTTTTTTTATAAAATTGTTTCTTTTTAAATAATTTTTCCACAAAAAAACACCAAATATTTTTACAATTATAAAAATTAGATTTGAGAAAAAAATTTGGTAATGAATGGGGTTTATTTCCAAATAAATAAAAAGGGTGAAAAAAAATTCTAAATCGACCAAGTTTTTGCTTTGTTATTCAAGTTGTCTTATAGAGTTTTCTTTTCTCAAAATAACATTGCACTTATTCTCCCCCCTTGCCAGGGCTGTCAAATTTTCGTGTTCTTTTCTCAGCATTTTCCCTGGGTTGTTTGTTCTTTTCTCAAAATGTTGCACTTTAGCCCGACAAAAGTTTCTACCCGTTAGCAATTGCGTAGTTTGTTCGAAAGTCTCAATTTTGACATTAAATGCAAGTTATTTGTCTAATTTTTTTTTTTGCTTTCGATGAATTAAATTGGTAATGCAAGTGAAATTGATATTTTTGTTTGTTCTTTTCTCAATGAAAAATGTAATATTTTCGCTTGTGCCATGGCAACAGGCCTAGTATGAGGTGACATTTATTTCGAGAAAAGAAAACGCTATTAAACCAATTTTCCAAAAAAGTTGAAAAAAAACATTATACAAAATCTCATTATTATGATTCCGTTGAAATTATTTTTTGAAAGTTAAACTATTTTATGATTTCAGGTGACTTAAAAAAAAAATATTTTTACCTTAAATAACGACTATTGTTCAAATTCCAATCAAAAAAAAATCACGCGGAAAGATAAATGATACGCACTCTTTGTAACAAGGAACTTGCTGATCGTTATTTGTAGAGTTTCTTGCCTATAAAAACCGTTAGTTCTTAATTTTTTGTATCGCTCAGGCACCTAAAACTTAATTTGTAGGGGTTTTGCACACAAATTAAGTTTTATTTTCTGAGAAAAATATAAAAATCCAAAAATAACGATTATTTTCCAAGCAAAAAATACAACACAAATATAACGATTATTTTTATGAGAGAAAAGAAAAGTTACGACCCCTGTTTGAAACTCCTATTATTTTTGGAGAAATTTTCAAATCGGTCCAGTTTACGTAAATTTTAATATTCAAAATATTTTGGTTGATTCTTGTAATACAATAAATTTTATGATTCCGATAGAAAAGTAGTACCGATTTTTTTTTCAAATGGAGTGATGCACCCTAATGTGTATATATATATGCTCGCTAACACTGCTAGTAAAATATTGTACATACTACATACATATGTATATTATTTGACAAATGCAGTTAATTGTTGAAGCGCCAACGCCACACCGACACAAAAGAACACAAATATCGATGTTAATAAAACAAATAGAAACATCAATATATGTGTGTACATATGTACATACATATGTACATACAAAACTAGGAAACATTTTACTCTATGACACGCCAATTTGGTTGATGAATAATCATGAGGAAAGATTTAATAGAGCTGTAATATATTTATTAATGTGTTTCGTGGTAAAATTTTAGCGATCATAATCGGATTATAGTCGGATTGAATCAATGCTATGTATAGCAAAGATTTATAAGTTATAAATAATATATATGTACATATGTACATAAAACATATGCATACATACATACATAAGCATGTATATAAGTATGTATATTGAGACTTATTTAACGTTCGAGGTAGAGCGAAGAAGATATAATAAGTACACCGCTGGTACGCTAATTAGCACACCCTCGCTAATAAAATTAGCACCGGATGCCACTATGCAATTCCTATGCAGAATCATTCGCTAATTCCGAAAATCGATTTAAATTTTTTAATTAACTACCGTTATACTGCTAAACAATAAAAGTAGTCTTATTTAATCACGTAAAGTGGCTCAAATAATTGACCACCTTTTGTTTTTTTCTATAATAATCATAACGTTTCTCACGATAATTTTTATAGCAAAATTTTCAGGATAAAAACCGGAAATCGATTAAGCCATGCCCGTCTGTCCGTCCGTCCGTGCATCGGTTTACTACTCATAGCGTAAATATTTAGATATCTCAATGAAACTTGATACACTCATTGTCCTCGATCCAAGGTAGGTTGGTATTAATAACTACGCCCAGATAACGGTGTTTTGTGAAAAGCAAATGATTGCGATATTTCACTAATCATTAACGATAGTTTGTTGAAATTTGGTGTACAAGACTGAGTTGGAGAGGAAAATACGTGGGTATTCTACTTTAGGGCAAATAAGAATATCTCCGAAACTATGTTACAAAAACTTTACCAAATGTGGTACACTCTTTGCATTTCATGCTCACTGCTCATACATATAACGGGTGTTTACAACAAATCAAAATATTCAATATTTTACTAAATCACGTAACGAAATCTTTCAAAATTTGATATGAGGGACTTAACCCATGTCAGCCCAAGGAATATTTTTTGTTAGGCATATTGATCAAATTTAAATAACAAGGTAAATTTGGGTCACTCGGCTCGAATTTAGAGTCAAATAAATTTTGCGATTTTTACTTTTCGACATAGCGACATTGCAGGAAACACTGCATGGCTGATGAGCTTGCTCGGCAGGGCCTCCTGGAAGTCATTACCCCAAGCAGGGACGCGGTGGGTGCTCCTCTGATGCATATGGACTTCTATTGGACAGATGGGGCAAATACCACGACATGCAGAATTGCATGAACCCTCTGGCCGGTGGTAGACCATTAATTTCCCAGAAGAGCTGTCGGGTGTGGAAATCAGCAGCTTGCGGATCTCATTTTGGGTACGCAGCGTTTCTCCAGTTAACCATTTTGGTTACGGTGTACGTTACGGTTCACACAATAAGTGGTGTCACAATGGAATATTTTAAGTAAGTTCCCCTTGCGAGGACTACCACATCATCCTAACCTAACTTACTTTTCGACATATTAGGGGCATGTGGCGCGTTGTTGTTGAAGAAAAGAAAACTGCTATGCTTCAAGATTATATTTTACTTTAAAATAAAATAATAATATTCGTAATTCATAAAAAAAAAAACAGGATAACAATTTGTTTGCTGTTTTAAATGGTAGGGTTCAAAGCAATGGGTATGTATGGGTATGTTGTGTAATGTTGCAACTCTTGCGCAAATACGAGCTAAGTTTACAGCACAATTTGCATCTCCATTTGTTGTTATTTTCGATTTGAATAAAGAGATGCTGTCCCCTGATTCGTGGCAGATTTTTTGGGTGAGGAGTCTTCGGTTTATTCAACGTCCACAGAGCATTTTTCAATTTCCACTCAAATATTGCATAGCAACCAAACAATTGGGATAAAAATATTTCCAGTTTTGACTTCACTCCAAAAAATTAAAAAATACTGAATGCGCCCAGCTAATTTCAAATATGTATATGAGCTGCTCGTTATATTGAATTTATAAATATTACAACTCCCATTTGGCAACCGCAATTTATCGCAAAAAACTGTACACTCGATTTTATTTATAATTTTTTGTGTTCGTTTGCTTAAGTATTTTTAAAGTTATAATTAAAAATGAAGCTTTTTTCAGTGATTGGAACAAAATAAGTATATAAATATGTAACATTGTAGAAAATGGTCTGCAGCATTAAAATGTTAAAAAAATTGCCGTCTAAATTTTGAAAAACGGTTCAGGAAATATAATAAAAGCTGGTAAACTTTAATGTTCGATTTATCGAATAATAAATATAACAAAAATCATATAAATCCGAATTTCAAACTTTGTACACAATTTATAAAAAATAAAAAAATGTTCATCCTTCAAACTTTTTCTTGCGAATGCAACGACTTACTCAATTTTTTCATAATAATGTGCAAGTCTGAAGTGGAAAAATTGATTTTTGACAATTTTTTAAAATTTTGGTTTTACACTTTTTTTTGTTGATATAACGGATGGATTTTATATAAATCCTCTTTGCTCTAAAAATATTTTTAGTGCGATAGTCTTGCACATTCTTGTAATATAAACTGCACTCGTTAAATAAAAAAAAAATCGAAAACTAAAATTTCAAAACATTTTCAAAAATTAACTGGAATTTTGGGTCACTTCGTCGTTATTCTAAAACTGAATGAGCTACACAAATATGTACGTACCCAAAAGTTTAACAAAGTTTCTAATTATAAGTTTTGAAATTTTGTGAAAATTTTTTTGTGTTTTTAGTTGAGTACAAATTCTGATTTGTCCAATTAATCTATTTTTCTGGAAGACAAATTGCATGTTTTGGCTAAATCCTTTTTGCGGTCGGTGAATAAGATTTTAATAACAGAGTTGTGAAATTTAAAATGGCCCATCTAAATCTCGCATCTTATGTAGTATGTATGTATTTTTGAAAGGAGATTTTTAAGGTAATTTTGAATTTCAAAATTGTATCTTAAGAGGCGTATTTTTAATGAATAATTGGTTTCTTATTGCGAACTTACACAAAATTTTCTAAAACCTGTTCTAAGTATTTAAACAATCAATGTTGGAATTGGTCAAAAATTTACCTGCCAAAAATTTACTTTTCCAGCAGTTTTTCCACAAATGATACCCGACATCAAAAATAAATTCAGTCAAAATGTAAGATATATTATTATGAATTTAAAAAAAAAAAACAAATTAGGTATGCGATTTTATGGTCCATTCAATTTCAATATTATAAGATGCAAGTGTGAAGTAGCTGATATTTCTGTTGAGTAATTTTTTGTTGGATATGTATCTTATCCCTGCAAAGGTTGAACAGCTCACCAAGGCCTTTCGATCATTACTTGCTTTGTTTTTTGTTGTTGTTGTTTCTTTTGACAAGGTTCGCTATGGTGTATTTGAAAACGAAATTTCGTCATCTCTTGTCAAAACTGAATAAAGAGAGACCCGCGTTCGGCGTTGTGCCACTTTCAGAATCATGACTCGTTCTCCTTTATTCCAACTTTGCAAAGGGGTCAAGTCTTATAAAGAAAATAGATTTTAACAAATTTTATATTTCTAGCGCTAGCGACAACATTAATTTGGTATACATAGTATACATAGTATGTTTCGGGGACGGTATTTTCCGCTTAGTGGCTGTATTTTTTGAGTGCCCTTTAGGCGCATTTAGAACAATTAGACTACATTTTGTCTCTCCTAGTTCGGCGTAGAGATAATTAAAAAAAAAATTAAGTCTAGTTTGAATGCAGTTTATTGCAGAAATATTGCAACTCGACAGAAGTCACTTTCCCCTAAAAATCATCGCATTATATGTGCCTTACGTCTCCTGAAAGGCAGAGTAAAATTTATTATGAACTAAGTCGTTTCGTTTCCAAAAGTATAATACTATTCTTGAAAAATTTGCATTCTGCTGCACCTTTTATTTACACTTATGTTTACTATTTTACTAAAAGCCATATCTATTCGGTCCGCTCAACTCAAAACTCAACCATCACCATGCACATCCATTTTCGTAATCACCCAGAAGATATTTAAATCATAGTTCGAAATCTACTTGACAGCAAAATTAAGCAGTAACTTGTACTTCATTGCTTTTATGGGCACGCCAATCATTAACATTATATCATTTTTTCACTTCTCAACCATTAATTTGCTCTTGCGTGCGATCATATTTACATGAAGGCCTATGAATGTATGTATGCACATATGTACGTACACATAACGTAACTGCCTACCTATGTATAATCCTGATCCACATCCAATCACGCAAATTTATTTATTTCACTCAAAAACCACCTGTCAAGCCAAAGATATTACTTCGCTTCCAGTGCTACGCATTTAATACTTCTATACTTAATATATTCTGCATCCATACATATGTACATACATATGTGTAACGCATACGAGGTGTGGCTATTAAATAACGAGACTAACACTTGCTTTGAGTTCGAGTTGATTCTTTGTTTCGCCGAAAAAATATTAGGTGCAGCAATAGAGGAAATAATTCGTTCGTTTATTATGACATAATCGCCGAAGCCTTTAAACTTTCATTAATATAAAAAATGCATTGTTGGCGTAAAAACAGTCAACTTTAAAATGCAATTTATTTTCGCATATAAAATGAAGTAAAGTATGCAAAAATAAATTTTGTTTTTATAGGAAAAAAAAAATAAAAATATAAGGATGATATGAAGCGCTAGAAATAAAAAATACAGAAAAATTCATCAATAACTAGTCAATGCCAGTTTGTTGTTTTCTAGTAGGGAAATTTGAGAAATGAAGACGGAGTCGAAGTACCGTTACCCGACTTGGACGAAACTCGTGGGCAATAGCGCGGCTAAAGAACAATAAGACCAGTGGTGCTGACCGACTGCCTGCAGAGCTATTCAAGTGCGGCGGCGAGATGCTGGTGAAGTGCGTGCACCAGCTCATTTGCAAAATATGGTCGGACTAACGAATGTCAGCTGATTGGAATTGAAGTGTTTGTACTCTGCCCAATCCAAAAAAGGGGCAGTCCTGCAATATGCGCCAACTACCGCGAGATCAGTCTTCTAAACATAGCATATAAGGTTCTGCCAAGCTTATTGTGTGAACGATTGAAGCCCACCGTAAACGAACTGATTAGACCTTATCAGCGTGGCTTTAGACCAGGCAAATCTTCCATCGATACGCCAAATCTTGGAAAAGACCCGAGAAAAAAAATATACACACACCATCTTTTTGTCGACTTCAAATAAGTTTTTCGAAACGAATGGGTTGGGAGGTGAACGAGTGCAAAACTAAGTGCATCCTGTCATTAAATAAAAAACCAGCGCACTCGCGTCTTGGCTACAGCGTACTGTTGGCAATTCCAATTTCGAAAAAATGGAGGACTTTCTTCAACTGGGAACCACCATTAACACCCACAATAATATTAGAAATGCAAGGTAGAGTCTCTCTTGCCAACAAGTGTTACTTTAGGCTGAATAGGCAACTGCGCTGTGAAGCCCTCTCTCAACGAACCACAACCATAATCTATAAGTCTCTCAACATGCCCGTGCGATTGTATGGCGCTGAAGCATGGGAAGCAGGAAGAAGGAGGCACAATTTGTTCAACTTAGCCAAAATCGCTAGCTAAGTAAGTAAGTAAGTAAGCTTACATAATTTCGCGGTTTTAACTGTCGAAATATAGGAGCTTTAAAATAAAACCTAATAGGTAACAGGAATGCCAAATTACATGTTCCTAGCTGCTTTGATGC
Source organism: Anomoia purmunda (assembly GCA_951828415.1). Lineage (NCBI taxonomy): Eukaryota > Metazoa > Arthropoda > Insecta > Diptera > Tephritidae > Anomoia > Anomoia purmunda. Next base: position 27,344,269 of record OX639993.1, read on the forward strand.
AGCAGTTATAATGGAAAACATCATATATGAACAATCTGTTGTATAGTTGCTATATAATGCCCGATCTAGCTGATTCCGACAAATGATTAATACATTATAGAAATACATCAGCCTACCAAGTTTCAGCCAGATATCTCAAAAACTGAGGGACTAGTTTGCGTTCAAACAGACAGACAGACGGACATGGCTAAATCGAACTAGCTCGTGGTACTGATCGTTTCGGTACTCTTGGATATGGGTACATTCTTATACTTACAAACATCTGATCAAAGTGCTAATGCCATTTCATCTTAATGAAAGGTATAAAAACTTAAGAGAAATGTAACATAGGGGCATACAAATTTTCGTCCTTTGCGCATTCTAAACACAGCCAAACAGTTCTGATTACTTTTCTTGTTACGTTTATGTTATTTCAGGGAAGTAGAAATTGAGTTATTCGAACTTATTAGGCTAAGAAGTAACGCCAAGGACGAAAATTTGTAGGACCCTGATCTCTTCTCGAAGTAAGGCGTTAATTGCAAACTTTTTTCATTCATATGTGGACCGACACGTTAGTCTCGTTATTCATTAGACGCACCTCGTATAACGCTACGTAGGTAGGAACTCTTCTTTAAATTCATACATCATACCATTCACACTCTACATACATACATACATCTGCATTATTCTTATCTGCATGGCTCATCGGCTCACTTGCGGTCGATCCGCCCTTTTATGCATTCCCAATCTAAATTGTATGTACATTTGCACCCTAATTGCATTGGTTCGCCGCTTCAAAGCTTGTCATGCAATCTGGGGAAATGACCGTGTCATTAAATAGCAGCGAATCTTTTATAACTGCCAATTAAATATTATTAACTGCAAACGCTGCAGATAAACTTACATATTTACGTACTCGCACGTAGATAGACTAGAAGGGTTAAGCATCACCTGCATTCTCTACCGGTAAAGCTCAAGGACATTGAAAGTGGAGCTCACTTGATGGGGAGTCACTTGCTAAATGGGCGGAAGGGTTAGGTGCAGCCAAAAACTGGGTTCATGGCACCGATAGTTGCATATGTATGTACATACATATGTGTTTTGTGCAATCTACATGTGAACATACATTTACTGTTCTTTTTTTTTAGAATGGAGTATTCAAAATAGATCGATCAGCATGCAAAGATTCAAGAAGGAACCTGATTTGTGAAACGACGAAACGCCTAGACATTTTACAGTTGAAAGATAGCTTTAGTGAGTTCTCTGCAACATATTTGATTCGAAAATTCCGCAGCGTCTCTTTATCCCTTGGGTATGACTGCAAGCGGGCATATGGCTTGTAGCAAGCGACTCACTATATAAACTTGTCTACATTTTTGGAACGCTCCACCACATAAAATCAAGTATGAATAAGCATCTGAAATGCCTGGACCCTCTATAGGGAAAAATGCTGGATATCCTCGGATATATAAAGCTGATATGACTGCAGTATGCAAAATGTGATGTATGGGGCAATAAGGTTAGGATCGGCAGCATCCGACAGAGAAGAAGGCCCAAAGAGCAATTATACAAATTATAAAAGCGCATATAAGAAAGATAAGAGCGCTCGCTCCCCTGTCCATAGTGGCATAGTACAAATGTTTAATCAAATAGTCGGAGATTCCCAAATTCTCCTATGTGCCATCTTATTAAAAAACAAGTAAAAACAGCGCTGTCTTCGGCTATGCCGAAGGCTTCATACCTTTCATGAATGGAAGAATAGTAAAAAACGTGTTATTGTATTACAATTTCGTATTACCTATAGTTAAAAGCGAAAATTTCCTTCAAATCAATAAAAATAATTCTAGTAAAGGCATTGTTATAAATTATTTAATGCTTTTCCTTATGTAATTAAAAAGAACTATGTTTTAAGAAGGGAATGGTTTTTGAATATTTTTAATATCGTATCGACGCTTGATATTCAACATTTAAAAAATACAAATAATTAAGTATTAATATGTAAGACCTACATATGTCGGTCTTTGAAAACAGTTATCAGATCCGTAAATAGTTCCCAAACGTTTAACGCTATGATTCATGTGATATTGCGCTGAGCTTATTACTTTTCGCAATAAATATTTGTCCTGAATTTATATTGCCGATTTACACTGTGAACTCCGATCTTGATGAATACTAATATATAGCTAATAATGGTTGATGTTTGTGCAAAATTTCAAGCCTTTAGCTGTTTAAATGGAGGAGTTATGGTGCAAAATGCAATATCTGAACAATCGGTTGTATGGGAGCTATATGTTATATTTCTCCGATCTTCATGATTTTCAATACTGATACGTAGCTAATAATGGCTGATATTTCTGCAAAATTTCAAGCCTTTAGCTGCTTAAATGGAGGAGTTATGGCGCAAAATTCAATATCTGAATAATCGGTTGTATTATATGTTATAGTCACCCGATCTGGCCGATTCCGACAAATGTTTAATCATTTGTACAACGACACCTGCTCACCAAATTTCATCAAAATAGCTCTAAAATTGAGGGACTAGTTTGCGTTCAAACAGACGGACAGACGGACAGACGGACAGACAGACGGACATGGCTAAATCGACTCAGCTCATCGTCCTGATCATTTAGGTATACTTTTTGATGGGTCTATCTCTTCTCCATCTGGCACTTACAAACATCGGACCAAACTTAATATACCATTTCATTCTCATGAAAGGTATAAAAAAATAGGATCGCAAATGAATCGCATGTTCCGCGCCGAAGCTGGAGAGACATAAGTAGCAATACGAGGATCATCATCGGGAGTTTTCTACAGCAACACAAAGAGCCTATGAGTATTCTAATACATGTGACTTGGTAGATATAACTTTGAAATGGTGGACAACTTTGTATACTTAGGATTCAGCATAAACAACGGCAATAATTTCAACATGGAGATTAAGCGGAGAATAAAGGGCCGTTCACATAGGACTTTTGCTTTTCTTTGCTTCAGAGTTTCGCTTTGACAGATAAGTTCAATACATGATGTTATATGATTCCTGCTAAATACAAGGCGAGAAAAGTAGAGCAAAGCAAAGCGAAACAAAATCATGGGCAACTCTCAACTTTTGTACGCTTTGGCAATCAGCTATTATCATTTCCATTTTATTTTTATTTTGGCGTGCGTATACACACTACAGACACTCGCGAATTTCAAACATTATTAGCATAACTACTACTACTTCCATCATATCAGTAAAATTCATTTTTTTATTCTAACTTTAAACAAAACACTCTGAACAAACACAAATCGCAACTCATAACAAACTACTAACGCAGAAACTGTTAAAACGTTCTATGTAGCAGAGCTTCTACGCCTCATGCTTTGTTGTTAAAGTTCGAACTGTCAAGCAAAGCGAGGCAAGTTCTATGTAAACGGCCCTTAACTCTTGCCAACGGTCGCTTTATGTTACGCAGCCAAAAATTTAAATCACTTTGAGTGCGGCTAACGAAATGTGTATCGAATTTACTAGCGCGGTCGACGAGCTGTACGATGGCATTGATTGAGTGAAACTCATAACAATTTGCTCTTCCTTGACCTACTGTGCGTATGGATGTGGAAGTTCCAGTGTATTGATCCTTCGACTCCGCACCCATGGGATGACAACGACAGCAAGGACACCCTGCTCTATAGCGCAAACTGAGTTTATCATCGCAGCTTTTAATTCCCTTGCAATCTTAAGACGCATAACCGATTTTTTCGCTAAGCTCTTCGCAATTAAATAACTCCATTGCTACCACGAACCAAATTTTCTGCGTATGTACTTATTTACTCTTTATCGTCGTGGATTATACGTTAAGATATTCTTTTTCTTTTAAACAAAATAAAAAACTCATATATTACCAATTAATTTGTTGATAAAGTATGCAGATTTTTTACATGATTAAAAAAATTGCAAAGGAACAAAATGAATTGTACCTGTTATTCAAACAGTAATTCACTTACTTAACTAAATGGCTCACAAATCATCATTTAAAATTTCGCAAAGACATGTATTATTCTCACTTGATTTCAAATCGATAATATAAAAATATTTCTGCATCAAAAAGCAGAATGAATCACACTCTGAAAGATTCTTAAAAATTTTAATCACGAAGTACTTCGAATTACACATTTTACAAAATCAGCAAACTTATATTTATGTACATGTCTGCAAAATAAATAAAATATTTTTTTAGCTCAAAAACAGCACACATTCTGCAGAAAACGCCAATCTATTGTTGTGTGGGGTTGCTTCCCCCTCGTGATACGTCATACGTATGTATGTGTGCCAAATATACAAATGACTGTCGAATTGCCTTTTTTTCAATTTCAAGCAAATAAAACACCGAACTTACTTTTTTTTAGCTTATATTAAATCACGATTGTTTTCTTTTCTCGGTTGAGTTAACAGCTTCATATTTGATGCCACTTCGTTTTCGATAATCGACGAGCTAACGACAATAGCTGAGCCAGCGTTAGCGAATATCGTTAAAAAGTAGCTGGTGAATGCAAAATTGTTAAAATGTTCGTTAAACTGAGTTAACCCTGGGAATATTGTTAAAATAGATTAGTGAATCGCACTACAGGACTTGATGATAATGGGCAACTATGTTCGAAGATAGTGCTGCCCGGCTATTTGATGTTCTCGCGAGAGTAAAGGCTGACATAACCGCCATCCAAGAAATGAAATGGACGGGGCAAAGTAAGAGGACCATTGGATTTTGCGAGGTCTACTACAGCTGTCATGTAAAGGAGCGCAAGTTCGGTGTTGGATTTGTGGTGGAAGAGCTTCTCGTAACGATTCCCATCAAAGCTAGATTCTTTAACATCTCGCTGATTTGTGCTCATTGCCTGACGGAAGCGAAGAACGGTGTTATCAAAGATCACTCCTGGAAATAAGGCAGGCTGTAGCCCAAAGTTTCAGCACAGGAAGGTAAAAGAGACGTATTACTCGAAGAAAAAAGAGAGAGGCCGAAATACGTGATTGGTGCATAAGATGCTAGCCGATAGGAAAAGCGCCCTAGAATTTTATCAGAAGGTGCGGATTGTTTTAAGATCGCAGCAAATTCTTGTAAAAACAAGAATAGCACAATACTCTACTTTGCTAAATTGCGATATCTAAGCATGGTGAGAAATAGCTGGTAAGGCGCTTGCACCACCTCAGAATATGGTGGGACGAATGCATGCCTGCTAATTAGAAGTAAGTTGTAATTTGTCCTATCCCAAGGCAAGGTGATTTCGCAATATGCCCCAATTACCGCGGGATCAGCCCGCTTCACATTTCCTTCATATAAGGTTCTATCGAGCGTAATGTCTGAGAGGCTGAAGCCAGCCGTCAACGAACTGATTGGACCTTATCAGTGTGGTTTTAGACCCGGTTAATATTGGGAAAGAGCCATGAGAAGAGGATCGACATGCACAACCTATTTGTCGACTTTAAATTAGCTTTCAACAGCACGAGAAGAAGTTGCCTATGTGCCAGCTCTGTCAGAATTGGTAGCACCTCTCCGAGCCGTTTGAAATCCAACGAGGTTTTAGACAGCGCGATTCTCTGTCGGTCAGGCACTGCCATTTATAAGAGTGTGCAACTACTGCCGCATGCCGATGACATCGACATCATAGGCCTCAACAACCGCGACGTTAGTTCTACCTTTTCTTAGCTGGATAAAGAAGCGAAGCGAATGGGTCTAGAGGTGAAAGAGGGCAGTATACGATTGCGGTTTCAGCTGGTGGTAGCAAAGGAAGAGGAAGACCTCCTCTACGTAAGAGCGACAAGGTGGAGAAGGACGTGGCTTTATTTGGTGTCTCCAGTTGGCGCCAGTTAGCAAAACAAAGGAACGACTGGTGTGTTTTATTAAAATCGCCTAGGCAGTGATTGATTGAATTTTGATTACTTGTAAGTTCATATTTTTTTTGTAAATAATTAGACATTTAAAACTGAAATAAAATACAACATTAAATCATTGGTTATGATTTCAAAGATTGTTTGATGTAAAGTTAATGTTATTTATTTTATTAATGTCTATTATATGCAAAGCCTCCAACTCAAAACAGAATTGAAGTTAGTAAAGGTAAGTATTTTCTGTATATTTGCGAAATTTTACTTTCATTAACTTAGATTTCTTCGCCGTCACAGCGTTGTTTGGAAAATTTTCTTGCAGCAAAAAATTGCCGATTGACACAGCGGAAAATAAAAATAAAAATTTTACAGTAGAACTTTTGATGTACTATATATCATGGTACAGATCGTCCTAAACAAATTAAATTTAAAAAGAGGAATTTTGATTTAAGCCACTTGGACTTAGATCAATCAATTTGCCAGGAAACCCCAAAATCAGATTATTTGTCCAGTACTATTCATATGCTTTGGAAACAGGCTATAATTTAGTCACTGAGAAAGCTATTAACAATACTCCAGATTTAAATGAATAATTCTTGGCGAAAAGCAAGGAAATGAAAAAAGATTCTTAAAATTCTCGTTTTGAGTTTTGAAAGAACATAGTCTTAAATTTCAGCAAATATGTCAAAATTATTGCGAAGCAAACAAAATTTAAAGTCGCTCACATTTAATGTTACTTAAAATTTTTAATAAAATCTGTTTAAAATTTCGCATGTGCAAATACTAATGACTCAGGCTGTACACATAAATATTAAGAATAAGCTACGCACCTTAAAAATACATCGCACGAACATTTAACGAAAACCAATAAAAATGAAGAAATTAATTAAAATTAATTGGTTGCACGCATAAATAGTTTTCACTAGGAAGGCGACTTGACTGCCTACTTGTTTACCTGCGTGCTTGCCTTCGCTACTACTGTGCGTGTTAAACGCGTATTGCGCACGCGCATAGCCACAGCCACTGCCACTGTCAGCCAAGCAACTAAGCGTTGCGCACAAAACAACAATCTAAAATTTAATTAATACTCGTGCGATGGTAACATCACACCGCAAATCACTGAGTCATTGTATAGATTAAAAAATCGGGAAGAATAAAAAACAAACACTAAAAATATTTTCATTGATAAAAGGACACAACGACTCAACAAGGCAAAGTGGGATTAATAATACAAATAAAACATACCAACAAATTAAAAAAGAGAATAAAGAAAAAAAAAATTGAAGTACTTACTGTCCTTATGTAAACTCCTTTAAAACAGTTTGTTGTATTTGTTATCGTATATTTTTTCTATATTAAATGGTGTTTTTTTTTTTTACTGTAGCCACAAGTAATAACAGTAGCCATCAAGCAATCAACCAGGGTGTACGTCCGTCTAGCATAAAGCGCTTTAAACCAGCCCCAAGCGTGGCAGGCGAATGTCGAGCGACACAACAGGACAACAACCACAGCCAACTAGCAACCAGCAAACAGAGCGATGCATCAAACAATCAAGCAACCTGTTTGCAACACCTCAGCTCCGATCACCTCCACTCAGCTCAGCTGGTGGTGTTGCTGCTACAAAGCCTGGGAAAATTTTTCGAAACACCTTCCGAAAAAAAAACAAAGAAAGTAAAAAACAAAAAATAAACCCCAACATTAAACCCTCATCACAGCCAAATTAAGGCAAGTATGTAATTGCAAAAGGACTCAAGCTGACTGCTGTTGACTCTATACACACACACACACACCCATGCATGTATACATATTTACATGTATGCAGCCTGTCATGCCACATACATATAACACACTACATGCTCTCCATTCTGCCTGCCTCTTCTGCTCACACTTTGCAATTAACTGTACCGTTTAAAGGATAATTTGCTTACGCTCTCAATGCATCCTTTGTCAAAATAAAATGAGACTCAGCAAGGAATACAAAAAAAAAAAACAAAAAAAAATATCGCCACATCTCTATTTCCAGCACCAATAAAAATAATCGCAATGAGAAAAAGGAGCCAGCAAGGAACTGTAATCATAATAAAAACAATAAGATAACAACAATAATAGCAACAGGATAACAAAAACCACCTTAACTGCGTGGGAATGCCAAGCGAATGCGCTTTCCCACGGAAATGAAATTGAAATATACAAAAGTGCGTGGTTGGATTTTTTGTAAATCCTGCAAGCCGATACATTCAGCCAGTCAGCACCACCAACACACCAAACACCAACAACCGCACCCTCACTTCCCTTTCACACAACACACAGTTACTGCTTTCGAAATAAAATAAAAACACATACGCCAAATTATACAAAAACCTTAAGGTAATCGAATAACCAAAAAGGAACTACATATGTACATAAACAAAGTGCTGTAAAAAAAAAACACAAAAAAAAACCAAACAATTGAGAAAAAAACTGTACTTATCTTATTGGTACATACTCGTACGCTTATAATATTCCTTATCGCTTGAGAGTTCCATGAGAAAATTTCACGTTGAACACCTGCCATTTTTTTCCTATAGACTTCTGGCGAGCAATTCAAACCCCTGCGCGATCACCACTATACTTATACAACATCCCTACACACTGCACTTGAGTGCGCTGCGTCACTGAACCCCCTCCACCTCCGCCGTCGCTCTTCATCTTCGGCTAGCATTTAGCTGGTGGAGAGCCTACGACTTCTTCCTTCCCTTTTCTATTTCTTATGCGATATCACGTTTGCTTGTCTTTTTGGTCTTGTTATTTTTGTTTTTTTTTTTTTTTCTCTCGATATTGGTATTTTGGTCAAAATTTCGAAACATTTTCCCACACTCTCGATTGCCAGCAGAAAAAGGGGTTCATATTCCAGTTTGATTTGCGCCGAGGGAGAATCAAATACTCGGCTTTGTATCGAGCTGTCTTTAAATTATGCTCACCCTCGACCCCTATTGGTATGCCAATACAAGCATGCCAACAGTGTGGAAAGAACAAGAAAAAAACAGCAACAAAAACAACGAATAATATTAAAAAAAAAAAAAAAAAACAGCACACAGAGTCATCGACACTGGCAACAACCAGCCAGCTATCAATCGACACCAGCCATAAACACCACTACCACCACCATTACTGTCTTCATTGGCAGTGAGGGGCACTGACTCGATCCTGTGCCTGCACAGTGTGTGTGTTAAAAACTTATTAAAATAAAATAGAAATCTCTTTAAAATTCTGGGGAATATTAATATTTACCAAAAGGAGGCTATACACAAAATTGTCATCACATGGATTTGTTAAAGTGTCCAAATTTTTTGTTTAAAAACCTCTAACAAAATGCTTCACGTACATTCTTTAAATATTGTGTAATTTGATTCATAATTTTCGAAAATATTTCTCAGCTTACAACACCCTTCGTCTGAAACGTCTTAAAAGTTATTTAGCGATTACCATAGATACTTGAAAAGTTTTAGATTGCTTAACGTATAGGGAAAATCTCCTGCTCCAACTCCAAAGTATACAGACTTATATGTCGTGTTCTTCCGATAATGAATTACCAAATTAAATTTCACGAGATTAGTTTAAGTTACTATTCTAAATGGAATCTAGAAGACCTTTTCGTTCCATCGGTATTGTTTTTTCACTTCGATCGCAACCCTACAGGAAATGTTCAATTAATTCCACCTCTTCATCGACGCGCAAGCCTTTGATGCAATCCAGAGCTCAGAATTGCCAAAAACTTTGTGAACGTTTGGGAATATCATAGACGTTTCAACCACGAACTGCATAGGATCCGCTTCCAATTTCATGTCGCCTAAAATGACACAAATGGAGCAATCCCGAGTCGAAATAATTACAGCTGTACTCACTGCTGTTGGCCGAAAAGATTGACACATATTAGAAGGGCGAAGAAATTACTTTTTAATAGATGCGTGTCTACAATATTCTTGTACTGCCTTTATTGGAAGACAGACACTATGCTCAACCTTTAAACCATTTGGATTTGTGGATGCATCTTCAGATGGCATTCATTGTGCAGTTCAGACCTTCTTCAGGTTCCTCACCAAAAGTTCAGTTTCTCTACTAACCACGTGGTTGCAGCTTCGCCATCGAACCTTATATGGGATATCCATCTCCACGTCATGTCGACCAATTCGTCAGTGTTCCGATATCGTGGCTGTTCTGAATATATCTTTTCTTGATCTACCAAGCAGATCTACCGTTCTCGACTTGCTATCGCCTCAGATTCAACAAGATAGTATCCGGTTCTGGTCGATTCCGTCGGTTCTCTCGTTACTGTATGTGTTCCATTGGCCGGAAACCCAGCCGAGAAAGAAGCCGATTGCCTCGGCCGCCAAGCCGAAAGCCTAGCTATACTCCCTGACGATCTTGGAACTACCCATTTGTGATGCTAATGGTAAGAAAGCTGCTTGAATATCTGAGAATATGCACACCCGCTTTGAAGGTCAAATTTTGGTTTTAATCACCAGTTTCTACAGAAACCCAATATATTACCTTTGTTGAGCTCCCGTATAATATTTTTCATGCCACCAACCAACGGAGTGTTACGTAGCCATTGGTTGATGTTATGACTCTATTCTATTGGTCTGAAATTTAAACCGGGGGGAGAGATTGAGTGATTGTCAGTCGTTATGTTATTGAATGCGATGGTGGATTTATTTACCAATATTGCTTACAACTTCATGAAGGTGGTTTCTGTTGGCCGGCAGTTAATGCACGCATATTGGGTCGTCCACAGTTTTGATGTTCCTAGATCAATGGAACGTAGAAAGTAGTTTATTGAAATGTCTTACGCTTTTCTGGATGTTATGCAAATTATTTGTATTCAAAAGCTTTAAACTTTCTTTGACTAAAGTTAATAAACACTTGTTTGTTGTTCAATATTGTCACATATCCAACCTGTGACTTTTAGAGTCCTTTTAGTTTAACGAGTTTTGAGTTGTCCTTCACACTACGAACTAAGTGTCCAAGGGAGAAGTTATAGAATTTTGTTGTCTTATAGCTCACAGCCTAGATATTGAAGCTCTAGATCTTTTGGTATTTAAAACATTCCTCTCCGATGATGCTCTCAACCTGGCAGAGTTTATGGACAGCAAAGTCAATTCAGCAGAGTTGCAATGCCAAAACACTGCGCTATGCGTCACTGTGCAACCACCACTATCCACATATATACATTTACGATACATATGTATATTTGTTATTATGCGGCCAGTCCACCACTACCTGCCACTTGCTCAGCCGCCTCGACAATTCTTATCGGAATCCGAGTTGTTGTGCGGTGACCCTCTTACTTGACATTTCCTTTACACGCGTTTGCTCTTTCCTTTTTCGAATGCTCCGCACGAGTACTGACTCAGCACAGCACTCTATAGGGAGGGTAGATATTTGTTTTCGAAGCAGTGTTGGTTGTTGTTGCAAGTTGTTGTACACACATACATATAATGCTTGTGCGCTGTGGAAACCGATGTGCATATCCGTAATGTAAAGGCACGCATGCTCAACGCGGTGCGGTACAGTGGAGTTCCATTGCACTAAGCTACGTTGCTACTTGGGCGAGTCATATGACTTGACGTGCATGTCTCGAATTTCTCTCGCTCTTCCACTGTGTTGTTCGTTTTCGGCTTCTGTTTCTACAACTGTACTATACTCCCTTTCCTGAAGGAAATGTACAAATGTTGAGTTACTGAGCGCACCGCCGGTGGTGCGCCGCGGAGCTATAAAAGGTCGTTGCATTTGGTGTGGAAATCATTCTGAACTTGTTCGTCAAACGTGCCACACGCACCGATTAACAAAAACAAATACATATTTCTACAATCAAGATTTAGAAAATAATTTTTACGAAAATGTGCCAACAACATCAACAAACAGCAGCGGCCTATAGCGCCAACATCAACAATCAAATGCAACAATCTACAAAGCTGAAGCCGAGCTATAGCATTAAGCGTGTCTTGCAGACCCTCTTTCGCAACAAACAGCAGCAGCATCAGCAACAGCAAAAACAGAAGCAACAACGCCGCCAACACGAACGGCGTTTGCAACATCAACGTTTATGCAACTCATTGGAATCTCTGGAATCTCTAGAGAATCTCCGCAATGCACAAATGGAAGAACAGCATTTTTATGAAGAAATCGAAGATAACTCAGCCAACGAGAAGCTAGTCGAATTGGTGCAGGAAGCAGATGATGAACACGATGTCTATGTGCCGGTACGTTTTGCCCGCACCGAAGCTGGCACCTTCTTTTGGACCACCAATTTGCAACCGGTATTGAGCAGTTTTGCACCCGTTGCCGCCGATGAGGATCTGTTGCAGCCCAGCTATTGCTATAGCAACACTCAATATCCACATATGCAGTACCCCTGTCAACAGGACCGTTGGGGACAAGCTTGAAGCGGCACGATGGTGATGAATTGTTGAGTTGTTGATTGCTCAAACTTATAGCTTGAAGTAGGCGTCGTGTCGCCTAACAACTAAAGTGGCGGGGATTAATTGTGACTGGAGCTTTAGAAATTTGTGATATCTACTTATTTGTAGCGGCTAAAGTACTCGTAATTGAACTGGTAGTATAAGTATAAGTAATACACGTGGTAGTTGAATCAACGTGCTTCCAATTTAGGTTTTAAGAAAACTTTGTAAACAATTTTCAAGTGTTCATTCACATCGAAGAATTTACATACAAACATTTTTATTTTATTTGAATTTATATTTCTTAACGATTTTTATAATTTCCTAGTTGCTAAGTGATTTTTGTGATAATGAAAGGCTTTAATTTAATTTTACATGGAAACTATGATTACTTGTAAAACGAATAGATAATTGCTTTTTGATAAATGAAAAAAAAAACAAAAACAAAAAACAAATATTATTAGTTTTATTATTTACTCAATTTTGCTCAAGGATTTGCTGCCTATTTGTTCCTCATTTCATTTGCTGTTTTGTTTTTGCTGATAGTCAAGAGGTTTGTTTAGACCTGATTTGGAGTGTTATTTATTGAGTAGAGTGTTATCTTTGATTAAAGATAGTTTTTCCCAGATTTATTTTGCGTTCCTGTGTTTCTTGTAAGCTACAATATATTTGTTTATTATTATTTTTTGTTGTAATTTCGTTACCAACAAAATGGTATTGAAAATTGCAGCCACCGCAAATGGTAACGCACGCCAAGAGTTGGTCGAATAAATATTATAAATATAACTGTAAATTTAAAAAACAATAACGATTATTTTTCGAGCAAAAAATAAAACTACAAATAACGACCAAAATTTTTTTCTTTTTAAGTAAAACTTCTTTAGCGGTAGATCGAAAGTCGCGTCAGAATCGCCCTACTAATTTATACCAATATATTTACTAATTTCAACCAATATTGTTACTATTGCCACTACTAATTTCTACCACTATTTTTATTAATTTTTAAAACTACCTTTACTCAAGCATACTACTATTTTTGCTTATGCTACTACCTTTTACTACCACCATTTCTACAAACTTCTACCGCTATTTTTATTAATGCTACTACTAATTTCTACCATTATTTTTACTAATGCTACTACCATTACTAGACTACTTTTATTAATTTCTACTAAATAAAAGTTATAATCGTTACGGTCTTTGATAAACGCATTATTATATTTCGTTGCACGTACTGCTCTCCTACCCGAACTTATCGGAGGGTGCAATAAATATCCCACTCAGTTAATTTACCTCATCTTGCAAAAGTGCGCTTGAGTATTCTTGTTCGCTGAAATCCTTTAGTTGTAAAGGAAACTCGTACTGGTAGACAGAAGAATTTTCTGACGTTCAGTATACGTTTTTTTCAATAGAATCAGTAGGAGCCCTAGGACTAGGAGCTGTATAAAGTAGGTATTATCAGTTATAAAACTGAGAAATGGATTACCAAATGAGAGTCATGGAGAAGCTTCTGCAAAAAAGTGGAGAGATGCTATGAGATCTCTAGGTTTAGGGGAATTAGAGAGGGAGCAGCGGGCAGTCGTTGGAGCCGTTACTCTATGCTTTTCTCCAAGGAAGCTGGAGTCGATGGAGCTTGGTATTCTGGAATCATCAAGCTGTAGCATCGTCACTTTGCATTTGCTGTAGTAGCGCCGACTAGTTAGAGCTATCAATTATTTTCAGCCCTTAAAATCACCAGGATCTGGAACGGTAAATTACCTACGCAGCTGCAAAATTCTGAAAACGTAACACATCGCTCAGTTCGGGGTATTGCATATTTCTCTTTCTCTGCGTCTTCTCAATACAACAATATACTAATTCTAAATAGTAAACTTGAGAAAACTTTGCATCTAAACATGTTAGGAAAGGCTTAGTACTCGTAAATATTAACTTTAAGTACTAATAGTGTTAATCATATAAATACAAATACAATTTTAAAAAATAATCCAGTATAAATCCGTTCAGTAGTTTTCAAGTTTAGGCCGTTCGAAAAATAAATATCTTTTTAATTGTATACTAAGCGCCTGTGTCAATGGATGGAAAAGTTCTATGGTGAAAAAACTTTTTACTGTTGTGAGAAAATTTTACATTTCTGCTGTGCAAATTCGCAACCTTTTACTGCTGAACATTTTTGACAGTTAAGCCATTAATTTAATATAGCAAATATTTGCCTTTGCTGATTTGAATTCTTTCGAAACTGAAATTCATGCATTCATGCGTCAATACCGTTTTTTCTTAGTTATGCTAGCCGTCGAATTTTTCAGTAGCGCTGGACATTTTTTATTCACCTCATAGTTGTCAAAATTTGACTTTCCAGAGTACCACTCTATCAATTGGCGCAGTCCCTAGTTATTGATATGTTTTATCGTATATAGGCCGGGGGAGGATTTGTGAAGATGTGAGTAGCAAATTGCCACCCATGATGTCTATGCTATAATGTTAACGCCACTCAACTGCTAAACGACGATGTTTTAATTATGCGCTTCAGGCTTGGTAAAACATAATAATATTATATTTTAGTTTTCGCTAGATAATTTTTGTTTTTGATTTTTCTCTGTTTATATTAGTTATAGTTTATTTTTCTGTGGTATTACAACTGGATTTGTCATTTTAACTAGACCTGTCATATTTTTATTCTCCTATTGTGAGTTTTTTATTATTATTTTCTTCAGCCTCGTTATTCATAGTGCGAGGACTGGTTGTGATAGAGGAGAAAAAATAATAAAATATAAGCAAGCATAGCCAAGAATAATAAAAAAATAGTGGAATAATTGAAAGTTGATATATTTTTTTAGTATTATTTATTGCCTGGGCCTGAAATCCCCAAATTAAAAATCCTTGAAACAACATCCCAAAAAAAAAATTCCCCAACAACAGAACCACAAACACAATATTTGGTGAAAACGCGGGGATTTAATGTCTACACCGTGTTATTTTTTAACATTATAATAAATTTCACGGAAAATAATAGGTAACAAAAATATGGCATGTCGCAGAATCCGACTCGGAACTGGTTTTTGTCGGAAATGTAAATCAATAAATTTTGTCTTCTCTTAATTTATTGTTATTTGTTAAAACAAATCAAACATTTATCAGAATTTCTAACATTTCAATTCAAATTTAAAAAAATTTCGGCTATGCAGTTTTGTAGCTCATTCAAGTTAACTGCAATAAAAGACAAATTTTAAGTAACAGGCAATTATTGTTAATTTTTTCATGCTTTCTCCTAAAATGAATTATGTTGCAATTGAAATATGAATTGTATCTTGCACAAAATATACTCACATTTTATGAAAAACACCAGCTACAGCACAAAGTTGAAATTTTTAAAAACTGTAGAGTTTGAATGATCCATAACAAAACCGACAAACTCGGGTTCTCCGAAACCTCAAACTGATAAAAAAAAATTCGAATACGAACCCCGATAAGGTCCGATTCCGCAACCTCGCGTGAAAAGTTTACGGATTCAAATCCGATACCGAAAATATCGAATTTTGCGGCATAGCTGATTAATCGCGTTTGAAATTCCACTTTTAATGTTTTTTTCTTATTAATCAACAAATAAAACAAAGTAAATTGTTCACGTACACGAAGGTCAAGTTAAGCGGAAATCAAAATATTAAGCCTAGATTTCAGCATGTGCTGCAGAATTCTGAGTTCAGGGATTTTGATTTTGGCGTTTATGATTTGGGAATTTTGTATAAGTGATTTTTTTAAATGGGGATTTTGTTCTTGGTGACTTCATTTTCGGGGGTTTTTTGTATCTCCTCTTAAAACTCTGCTGGTGCATTGAACATTTGTTTCGAAATAAAGTTAACATTAAAATATTTAATTAATGCTGCATTCTTTAAAAGGATATCTGTAAGGATATCATAATTAAAACGCTCAAATACCAAATTTCAAGGGGATATCGTTCAATATTTTTACAACGTATCATTGAAGATATTTTATGCAACAACTATGCTTTAGATTTAGTCTAACATTTCTTAAATAACACTTACCTTACACCACACTTACTGATCACTAATCTCAAACGAACAATTCTGGGGTAACCTTTAAAAGAAAAAAAACAAATATTAAATTTGAAAGCATTTTCTTGTAATATAAAATAAAATACATAAACATAACTTATATCAAAACATGTAACCTCAAAATTTGAGCTCAGCTGTAGGAATTCTTCCCCAGATTATAAAATGTAGTCACTAATTGAGACTTTTCGGTGGTGAGATTGATTTAAAGTCTATTCGATAATCAGTAAGCCGTCTCAAGTCACTAGTCTCAAACTAAAGTCACTAATTTGTCAGTTGGTCGAGAGCAGATACCCAAATAAAGAAATTGAGGAAAGTATTGAAAAAACGTGAAAATGAAGTAGCGCTGCCCCTGCCCTTAAATATGTAAAAAATACCGCTTAATTTTCAATACGCAGTTCTATTTTAAATAATCAATCATTTAAATACAAAGTTTTGAATGGTTAATTTCAATATTGGTTTTACCATATTGTTTTAATTTTCAAAGAGCAATAATGCTGTTAACAAGGAATTTAAAAACTATATTGTGTGCTTTAGATGAAAACATTTTCATTGAGTTTGATTGTGCGTCTTTAGCTGAACGTGGGATCAGCTGATTGATTGTCCCTACTGCTTTTCACCACAGTCTTTGGTGACATTTTTTTAGATTATTGTTAACTGAATACCGAAATCGTCTCAAGTCACAAAAAAAAATGTCTCAATTGAAAGTCTCAAATTTAGTGACTTGGGATGAGACTGAGTTACAGAATATCGGTATTAAATATATCTAAAACTGAGGGCTTAGTTTACGTTCAAACAGACAGGCAGGTGTTCACTAGACCATCTCACCTCACAAACAAAAAACAAAAAGTTCTCCATGCACCGGCGTTCTAAACTATTTTTAAAAGATAATATCGAAAAAAATAACATTTTTTTTCTGGTCACCTTGAGTGAGTTTTTTCTTTATATCTTTGGGATTTAAGTGGATCTGTAGATTAGTGTTTTATTCCATTGTTGTGCTTACCCGGCAGATCTCAGTTATTAGCACCTTGTTCGGGTGTTAGAATGTGAAGAAAAATTTAAAAAGGTGACCACTAGGATGACCAGAAAAAAATGCTCGAAATTGCCTTTACTTTAGATAGAGGATATACGGCGAAATTTGTTTTTCGGTATGGTCTAATGCGGCTGTCGTAAAAATAAAAGTTAATTTTAAAGTTTTACCTTTTTTAAGCTCACAACAAGGCGTGGCTTTGTAGAATTGAATGTCTTGATAATTGGTTTTTTTTTTCTTAATGCAAATTTTTTATTCCAATATGGATATTAATAAAGGTAAATTGCGAATTTATCGAAAATCTGTCCATATAAAAAAATTAACATAGGAACCTATGTTGCTGTAATAGAAATTAATTCTTTATTATTACTGAACGAGAAATAACGCTTATTAAATGAGTGTTATAAACATAAAAATGGTATTTTAAGTTTACATTCTGATTCAAAAATTGTAAACGCCAAAAATATTTGTTACATTATTGTTGATCTTGATTTTGCTCTTATGAGAATTCAAGAGTTAACTGGCCATTGCAACAAATTGAGAAATGATTTAAATTTGCTACATTTTTTAGCGCTTTGTAAGCGTTTTATTAAAGGTAAATTTTTTAAGTAAAATGATTTCAATACTGTTAGGGCCTCGACCATTCTGGTCTGATTTTTTTTTTTGCAATTAAGCGGATATAGTCTCCATCTTTTTTATTTTAAACAACAAACATTATTTTGCGGTCCCAAGTTAACTTTCTAAAAGCTCTTCAAATAGTTGCGCGCAATTCTTAAAAAGCTACAGCTAAATTTCTAATAATAAGTATTCAATTTTTGTGATATTGCAAAGTATCTGCGAGATCCTCTACTAAGTAAATTTTATGGGATATATGCAACTAGCCGGGTTTCTTTTTAATTTAGTAAACTACACTCGAAACATACAGACTTGCATAGCAACGAAAGTGACCACAATTTGTTAATCCCACATTGTGGAATATTTTCAATACCCTTGAGAGGCTTTAGGTATTAAAGTTATCTGATTTAAAAAAGTTCCTCTGGCTGTGTAAATTCTAACACTTCGGAATTATTAATCCAACACTCAGTTGGTGTCGTCTCAAGTGCTAAGCGTGTGAGTAACTTTTATTTGATTACTTACTACTTAATGAAAATGGCAAGCACTTGATGCGCAAATGATGAAATAAATACTTCAATTGCATGCATTTATCTATGTACATACATATGTATGTTCAAAAATGTGTATGTATTTGTATATATTTTTAATCCAACGCTTTAGTTACTGTTTTTGTGACAACATAACTTATTTAGTGCAATGTAAACATTAATATGGACTTAAGATATTTACTTTGTATTTTATTAGCAGTTCTACTTAAAATCTTTAGATAGCTAGTAATAGGGCTACATAGCTATCATTTCTGTGAAGTCTATCAGAGATCATAGTTACCAGTGTGAGAGATCTCCCCATTCCTCTTTGCCTAAGTATCCTTAAACGATACTAATTTTTAGAAAAATCTAGTCAGCTTCTTAAAGAAGTTCTTCTACCATTAACTAAATTACATTCTTCGGAGTAAGTTGCCTCTTACTTTTCTTGAAATTTGTAACACACCAACTAATATATTTATATCGTTATGTTATGTTAACAAGAAAAACTTTGTTTAATACTTATCGCATTATTTAGTACCAGCTTTTACCCGCGTTTTCGCTCGCATGGCATTCGGCTAAACAGTGTGATAGGGAAAGTAACAGAAAAGGAAACAAAAAATGTTACCCAAAAAGTAATAAATTTTAATTCATTTTAGTCTCTTTATACATATATATTTCCATAATTAAGTTTGTTTACGTGATACTTCGTTTAACTTATTAATTAAATTAATTATTTTCTTTTAAGCAGGTGGCAACTATCTCCAATATTATTTTAAAATAAAGCTTTTTGCAAGCCCTTTTTTGTTTAACACAATATAAGTCTCAATTTTATATTTAACTTATTATAGTAAAGATTAATTTTTTAAACAGATGGCAACCCTCTCCAAAATTATTTTTGAAATTACGCATTCTTAAAATTTGTAGTTTGGCGCTCATGTTGTAAAATCTGGTTTATTTTTTATTTCACTTAATTTGTATATATGTATACAGGTGGCAACTATCTGAAAAAGTATTTGTGAAAAGAAGCTTTATTGAACTTCCCATAAAATATTAGTTGCATTTGATTTAATTTATTATAATTTTGATCAATTTTTTAAACAGGTGGCAACCCTTCCAAAAATTATTTTTAAAATAACGCGTCCGTAAAATTTGTAGTTTGGTACTCATATTGTAAACTGCCATTAATACATATTGCCTTGCTTCAAAACACTCGAAAAATTAAATGATAAATTTATTTAGTTTTCAAAGAGTTGTCAACCCTTCAAACCTTTTTTAGGACCAAGTTTTCCTATACCGCTATCATTTCTGACCAGTATTGTAATCCATCATTTGGCTGAATTTAAATTTCTTCAAATAGGTGGTAACCCTCTCCATATATATATTTTTTAATAAATTGAATCAACGTTTGGTAAGAGGAGAGAACCATCTTCAAAAATTTGTACGTATAAATGGTTTAATTTTACACCAGTACTGTTGTATTTCAAAGCTTACTGAAATACAAAGAAATTGAATCAAATCAATATTTGAAAACAGTTGGCAACACTCTTTAAATATTGTTTCATGATTCAGATTTCTTAAGCCTATATCCTTAGAACGATATGGGTATAAAGTTACTTTTAATTTAGTAATTTAATTACACTTTTTTTAATAAGGTGGCAACCACCTGCAAAAATATTTTCAAAATACAGATTTTTTAAATCACCTTTGTTTCTCTATATTTCGATATTTTATTTAATTTATTATAATTTAATTAATATTTAAAACAGGTGGCAACTAGGAAATTAAATAATTAATTCGTCGATTGACAACCATATTGCAGTATTTTAGTGAATGCAACCCTTTAAACAGGTAGCAACTCTTGTTAAAAGACTAAATATGTGTTAAATCTTATTTAACTCATATGTTAATCCGGCTTAAAAACTATGTATTCGCTAAATCTTATAAAAATTCGTCTAGTCGTTTGCGCTTGAAAAAGTAACAAACATACAAATAAACTTGTGACAAAAAAATTAAAATAAAGTTTTGTTCAAATTCATTTTTGAAAAAAAAAAACAAAAGTTCAATACTTGCGGACGAGTGAGACAAATGTTGAAAGTGTTGGAAAACCCAAAGACACAATTTTCGAAAAAGCTTCTGTTAGTCTGCAACAAATTTTAATTATTATATTTTATAATAAATTCCATTAATAATCGAACTCAATCATATCATGTTTTGTTCTCTTTCTTTCTAACATTTCCCTTCCTTTGACAGCAAACCAACGCGGTGTGAAAAGCATGACGTAGCGGCCGGAAATTCATTATATTCCTCCTCCTTTGAAAACGAGATCTTGGTTAAAGGTATAAACTATCAGCGAATTATTGATGTAAATTTTTTCTTAGAACGATTTTCGAAATCATCATTTTAACAATTGAAATCATCCGATCGTCATTCGTTGTTGAAAATCATCCAAATGACGACGGCGTCGTCCATTTGGCAGCACCGCGGGCAATAAGGGTGAAACCGCCTAAAGCGCATCACAGACAAAAATCTTTTGCTTTGCGTGACATTTGTAACTTCGCTCGAAATGCGAAAAATGCAAAAGGGATGCCACAATAAACGCTTTGACACCACTCATTTAAGTTTACATTGTTATTTCATAGAAAAATTAAGTGTAGCGTCTGTTTCTAAGCGAATGTGGGTAATAAAAGGTATATGAAAATCAGTTGATTGTCAAATCGCGCGAAACGATGAGAGTTGGCGAACTTTCAGATTCGCTTCGGCGATTGTGAATGTATGCAGGTGAGAAGTCTTCTAAATTAAATATAGTGGCGGCTGATATGAAATCTCGCAAATAGCCAATATTAATTGTCAAACATAGAAATTCGCTCAGTGAATGACACAAGAATGCTGAGAGTTGCTATATCAGGTGATATCAGCTGTGGCGTATTTTGACGTCTATGGGCTAAGATTTTTCACTTGTATTTATTACAATGGTTTCGGCGTCGGCGTGTGTTGGTAATTGTTTGTATTCATCTTAGTTGTCAAAGCAAAAACTGTTACGTAAAGCGGAAAAAGCTTTCTATCTAGCATAGCCTTAAGGATTTTAATAAATCTATTGTTCTGTGTAAAAAGCATGTTAACATTTTAGAAAGTATAGCATTTTGACAAGTTTCCTTTCTAGATCGTTCATTATCAGAAGGAATGTTAATCGAGTGCGTACTGTACTTAGTGCTCTCTAAATACTTGTGTGCAATATTTTTCTTGACTCCCTTCAACTACATAAGTTCTATGTTAGCTAACTAACTATTTAATATTTTTTGCCACATGCTGACCCATAATTTATTTATGCTGAGTTTTATAATTAAATATTCTATCGCTACAAAGTAAGTTTTCTTACATTCACCTTCAGGCAGCCTTGCTGCACACACATTCATAATTTTTAAATACTAAGAACTTTGATAGCCTCATTTGACAACGAACGATTCCAAGAACCCGCTGGGAAGCATGCAAATATGCGAAGCACCCATTAAAAACTTCATCAACTCCAACTAATACAAAGGCATTATGCGCGATGATGGGTGGTGGTGGGGGGCGGTAGAGAGTGGAGAGAGTGGGCACAGCATAATAAACGTGTTAAATATTACTGCGCCGCATTGGTCAAGCGACTCATAAGCGAGGCGCAAGCGGTTGTCATTGCATTGCAACTCTGTGTAAACCCAAATGTAGACAGTGGTGGGGTGATATGAATCGTACACATGTGGTGACATGTTTGGTTTTGCGCTGGGAGCCCCTGCAATGCGAGTGTTCCATCATAAGATGTTGTTATTTATTGAGTTAATAAATTAAAATGCACATTGTGGTGCAGCGTGTGTCAACACTCCAAAAGCGGACATTCCAACTCGTCGTTTCTGCGTTGCGCAGCGGGCGGATGCGCATTGCACTTGCGGCACTGCTACCGCTAAATGGACTTCATACTCTGGCTACACCAATTGACCAATTAAGAAAAGTTACGGAATGTGCGAAGCGCCAAGAACGCACCAAAAGCAAAGAGATAATGAATGATGGGGGAAAGGCGGACGGAGAACGAAGAACGCACACAGCGGTGAGTTGATCTAAGTTGGTTGGAGTTTGAGCGCAAGCGCTATTGAAATTTTTCGTATGCAAGGTTGGGCGCACATTAATTTAAAAGACAGAAAGGGGACGCACTTACAAATGAGCAAATAAAAAAATAAAAAAACAAAGAAAAGAATGCGCGCACAAACAGCGGCAACTTGTCAACCAAATAATAAAAAGTATACGCTTAAATATGTATGTAATGTATGTAGATACTGGTATTTGTGTAAAGCATTGCTCGTTATCGCGCGTCCATCCGCATACCTCTGGTCCGATAAGCATCGCGCGTCTACCAATGCCACGTTGGGGTCATGTGCATTCCCAGAAAACAACTCGCGCTCATACAACGTCTGCGTGCTGTATTGGTTTGGGTGTTTGTTGGTTAAATAGTGGCCATCAAACGCCAAATACCCGGACACGAGGCACGGACTTGCATACCAAAGGCGAAACGAAAAAAAAATACATAATTCTATAATTAAAAGAAAGCAAATAGAGAAAAGGGTATTACGTGTCCACCACCGCCAAGTCTACCTTTTTAGCTCAAATCAAAGAAGTATGTAATAAGTGAGCCAACGCCATATCGTGCTATGCGGCCTTCGCAAGTGTGCTGCCCATACGCAATGAAGGTGGAAAACCAATCAGTCGATCAACAGCAGCGAAACGACAAATCGGAACGCCGCACTGTGGTACGGCTTCATAGATTTTTGGGGGGCAATTAGAAGGAGTTGTCGTAAGGCTTTCATATTTGGTATATGTATCATCATTTTGGATATAGATCAAGAATTTTAACACCCAATTGTCATGCCATAATATATTATTACAAAATTTCGCCTGTTATAATAAATAAGCTAGCACTCAAAACTAGGTATGACAAACCCAAGCGGGGGTGTAGCGGTTATAGGTCTGCAGATTTTATAATTATACTAGAAAACCCCAGCAGCCGTTACCCTGCCTATATTTATTTATTTTTGCCCTTTGCATACGTAACCAAATAAAGCATTTCGGCTTATGTCTTACATAACAGGTGACAACCCTCTCGAAAATTCAGGTATGCGCTTTGTTTTTGCTGAGGCGATCCGTTTGCCATTCATATTTGAATATTTTAAATTCTTCTTTATAATTTAATTTAATTGGATTTTTAAAAAAGGTGGCAACTCTTTTCAAAATATACCTATGAACTTTCTAATAACGAAATTAATTGTTACCCCTATTTTACTATTTTATTTAACTTGTGTATAATTCAATTAAATTCGACTTTTCAAGCAGGTGGCAACCTTAGTTAAAATAAAGCTAGCTAGACACTTTTCTTCTCAGCAAGCCGAACAGATTGGCGCCCATATTTTCATTTTTCATATAACTTGTGTATAATTTAATTATATTCCACTTTTGAACCAGGTGGCAACCCTCTCCAAAATATGTATATGTATGCACCTCGCCGAGATGAGCCGTTTGACACCAATATTTTAATATTTTATATAACTTGTGTATATTTGTATAAAATTCGAATTTCCAAGTAGGTGGCAACCCTAAAAAAAACTTTAGCTATAAAGCTCCTTTACTAGACGAACCAGTTTTCATCCATATTTTAATATGTATAAATCGTGTAATTTTTAATTAAATTTGACTTCTCAAGCAGGTGACAACCCTCTCCCAAGCATAAAATACACTGTACGACCTGTTCTTATACATAACAAACATAGCTTTCAGAACCCCAATAAAAGACAATAATAATAGGGTTGGCTTGGAGCACGGTGGAGTTTTTTTCCATTCACCGCATAATTACAGTGTTTACAATCGGGCATTCGAATCAGTGTTATTTATTTTTTAGTTTAGGTTTTGAATTTAAAAAATTGAAATATCATAAAAGAATATCGTTAATATTTTGTTAACTGCAAAACGTGTCAATAAAACTTTCGTAAATAGAAAATATTGACTCCTACTACAATCAATCCCGAAACTTCAAACATTTTCAATGCAGCTCATAGTTATTATGTAGATTGGTGCACACTGGGATGGACACTGATCCGCGGGCCCCCCGGGTCTAATTTTAACTTGGCCATGATTCGCAGGTTCGGGACGGTCTTTCAAAATTTGCGTTTCCCGACACTCCCGATAAAATCGCCACCTTCCAAAAATTCAGGAAAACGAACAGCAAAGCAAAACAAAATAACCAGAGGAAGGCACTGAATGACGAAATCAGAATATTCGAGAAAGAGATAAATAAATGGATTTTTACAGATGTCTAAGGGTCAGCCGAATAGCAATAAAAGTAATTGATAGAAAGCCCTTCAATCTTTAACAGAATTGAATTTTGCTTCTGTTTCCAGCGGGCGCTTAAGAAATATTTACTATTCTTAGAGAGAACAGATTTCATTTTATGAAGGTTTTTATTAATTTTGAAGAAAATTTTACTTAATTGGAAGAAAATAATTTGAAGAAAAAATTTAATCAAAGTAAGGAAAAATTTTATTTCGTTTTTAACCCTCGGTTTGAGTTACAACATTAAGACACACACCAAAAGTTCGGCCAAAACCACTTTAGATGCCAATTAAGAAAGTAAGTAAGAGCTTTATTCAGTGATAGATATCGGGAACCACGGAACCCGCGAGACAAATTTGAAAAAAGTCGTGATGGCGGAGGTTCGTGACTTAAAAATTCAATGCCGGGATTGGCGGGATGGATATTTAGTCCCGCGCCCATCTCTAGCTCATACATATATTTATTATACTACGTAAAATTTAACATAGTTTCAGGACTCTCAGTAAAAATTATTCAAAGACACTTTTTTTGCAAAATTTCTTGGTATCATCCTTTTTGGAATTTAAAGCATAGTAATAATTTCATAAGCTTTCATAAATAAAGGGTAAATTATGCTGTAACTGAGATAGGGAAATTGTTCAAATTTAATTTCAAAATTAAATTTTAGAAATTTTTTTTCAAGAAGGGTCAATAGAGCATCCACAAGGTTTTTATTTATATCACAATTTTCTTCGTTAGTAGCTTAATTGTTCATTAAAGAATACAAAAGAAAATAATTTACATAAAATTTAATTTGATTAGTTTTTTTCTTCTTAAATTTAGCAAGTGTTAATTTCTTCACACAAGAAAATCTAGAATGATTAATTAATTTCACAGAAACTATCTGGCATTAGGTTTATCCACATGGTTCTGTGATCAAATGGAGCCACTTATTTTGAGCTGAATAATGGCAAATTCCAAATACATATGTCGAAAACTTGTCGATAGACAAAAATATAACTCGATTTTTGGAATCAGCGAGCGATTGAATTGTTAAAAACTACATTGAAGTAATAATGTGTTCCATTAACTTAGCTCAACATAATTTAACTTATTGCTACTCGTTACATAAGTTACAGTTCAGAATCACTGCTTCAGATGTAAAAAAAAAAGAACACACTAATTTTCCACGTTGAATCTGCCATTTCGTTTTCGGAAAGTTTTTGTCTAGGTGTATAATAAAAAATAATTTTACTAAGTTTTTGATCGATCAGGCATTCGATTTATGGCCGGTCGTTTTGGCAACTGACTCACTGTGCGCCGCGCCGTTTGATCAAGAAAGCACACACACTCGTACATACAAAGAAGCGCGTATGTGACGGACCAACGCTGTCTATTTTTCATTGCGTGGTAATAATGACTCTGTTGATGGACGAAGTTAAAAAGGTTGTTGCATTTAGCGCCAATGCTGTGGTGGGGAGTAAACATTATGACCCAAAGTGACATTAAATAATTATTATTTTTACATTCTAAGGTCTCCAGTGAAATCAAACATGCGGGCGAAAAGAGAACAACGCGAAGGTGATGGAAAAATGTGAAAGACAAGTGCTGATAATGGGCAACGATTATTGTTCTTTAATTAAATTGTATAAATATTTGAAGAATTGAATCAAACAGTGGAATTGTAATTTCAGAAGTTTTCAAGTTATGCTGATGGCAATAGAGTGTATTCTCATGGTAATTTTTTAAAGGTATATTTTAAATTATTCCCCAAAATTTTCAACATTTATTCTATAATATTAAGTTTTTGAGTAAAATAAATTATAGTTATTCTTCTTTTTTTTTGAAGAACACTATTTGTTTATTTTACTTTCGGTAGATATCGGAGAAAGTCGTACATAGGTTCGATCTGGATAGACCTCCAAAGATGATTTCTTTCATGTTAACATTGGTCTGGTAAAATTTATTGTTTGCTTATTAAAAAAAATAAATAAAATATATCTACAATTACCTTACTATACAGTTTTCGTACAATTTTGTTGCCATATTTGAAGTTAATCGATTCAATTGAAAATAAAAAAAAGCCGAATTCAAAATAGCACTAAACGCCAAAATACAATTCCTAAAACATAGAACATGCCTTTTCAAGATTTTTCAATCTCATTATTATCATTATCATTATCATTATCATTATCATTATCATTATCATTATCATTATCATTATCATTATCATTATCATTATCATTATCATTATCATTATCATTATCATTATCATTATCATTATCATTATCATTATCATTATCATTATCATTATCATTATCATTATCATTATCATTATCATTATCATTATCATTATCATTATCATTATCATTATCATTATCATTATCATTATCATTATCATTATCATTATCATTATCATTATCATTATCATTATCATTATCATTATCATTATCATTATCATTATCATTATCATTATCATTATCATTATCATTATCATTATCATTATCATTATCATTATCATTATCATTATCATTATCATTATCATTATCATTATCATTATCATTATCATTATCATTATCATTATCATTATCATTATCATTATCATTATCATTATCATTATCATTATCATTATCATTATCATTATCATTATCATTATCATTATCATTATCATTATCATTATCATTATCATTATCATTATCATTATCATTATCATTATCATTATCATTATCATTATCATTATCATTATCATTATCATTATCATTATCATTATCATTATCATTATCATTATCATTATCATTATCATTATCATTATCATTATCATTATCATTATCATTATCATTATCATTATCATTATCATTATCATTATCATTATCATTATCATTATCATTATCATTATCATTATCATTATCATTATCATTATCATTATCATTATCATTATCATTATCATTATCATTATCATTATCATTATCATTATCATTATCATTATCATTATCATTATCATTATCATTATCATTATCATTATCATTATCATTATCATTATCATTATCATTATCATTATCATTATCATTATCATTATCATTATCATTATCATTATCATTATCATTATCATTATCATTATCATTATCATTATCATTATCATTATCATTATCATTATCATTATCATTATCATTATCATTATCATTATCATTATCATTATCATTATCATTATCATTATCATTATCATTATCATTATCATTATCATTATCATTATCATTATCATTATCATTATCATTATCATTATCATTATCATTATCATTATCATTATCATTATCATTATCATTATCATTATCATTATCATTATCATTATCATTATCATTATCATTATCATTATCATTATCATTATCATTATCATTATCATTATCATTATCATTATCATTATCATTATCATTATCATTATCATTATCATTATCATTATCATTATCATTATCATTATCATTATCATTATCATTATCATTATCATTATCATTATCATTATCATTATCATTATCATTATCATTATCATTATCATTATCATTATCATTATCATTATCATTATCATTATCATTATCATTATCATTATCATTATCATTATCATTATCATTATCATTATCATTATCATTATCATTATCATTATCATTATCATTATCATTATCATTATCATTATCATTATCATTATCATTATCATTATCATTATCATTATCATTATCATTATCATTATCATTATCATTATCATTATCATTATCATTATCATTATCATTATCATTATCATTATCATTATCATTATCATTATCATTATCATTATCATTATCATTATCATTATCATTATCATTATCATTATCATTATCATTATCATTATCATTATCATTATCATTATCATTATCATTATCATTATCATTATCATTATCATTATCATTATCATTATCATTATCATTATCATTTTTTTTTTTTTTTTTTTTTTTTTTTCTTTCAGTAGGAGGGGAAATGCTTTATGCACTAACCGAGATTACTAGTCTCTATACTAGCTTTCCCGAGTGTGGGAGTCCCATCGCAGTTGCTGGTGTACCCCCTAAAACCTAACTCCTACCGCCCGCGCGTAATTCCCGCATCCGGAACCGCAAAAGCATTACTTCGGATACGGGACGCGCCACGTGAGCCTCAGGGCTGCTCTCTTTAAAGGGCGTTTACAGCGGTTGTTCTTGAAAGACAACCATCCTCTAGTTTGCTGCGGAGTAGTCTCTTTACATACTCCCCCATAACTTCCCACATTTCGACGCTGGATATCATTGTGTTAATGATACTTCCAGGTCTCAAAGTGCCAACAACAGTCTCCACACTCTCCCTGAAGGCGGCAAAATTTCCACATTCAAAGAAGGTGTGATATGCGTCATCTTTAACATTTTCACAGTACGAGCAGAATGGAGAATCCACCCTACCCATCCTGTGCAGATAATCCCGAAAGTACCCATGGCCCGTGAGGAATTGGGTCAGATAGAAGTCAACCTCTCCATGTGATCGCTTTAACCATGGCTCGAGGTTGGGTATCTGCCTGTAAGTCCAACGACCCTTCGTGCTCGCATTCCAGCTTTGCTGCCATTTTTGGATCAATCGCTCACGTGCACGCACCGCGGCTGTTGCTCGGTCTGTCTGGGCGCTGGAAGTATATATTTCCTTCCGCTCGAAAGCAAGTAGATCAACTGGCATGACCCCGGAAACCACTAGAACTGCGTCTTCTGACACCGTACGGTATGCTGACACGACGCGCAAAGCTCCTCTGCGCTGTACCGATGCCATTTGAACTCGGTATTTATTGACTTTTAAAGCGTTAGCCCATATTTCTGCCCCGTACAGGAGCACCGATTGGACAGTCGACATCAGGAGTTTTCTCCTGGCAGGCCTGGGGCCTCCAACATTTGCCATTAGCCTACTGAGAGCAGCCGTGATACGCGCAGCCTTCTCGCAGGCTCCGCGTATATGCTCCCAGAATGTTGGCTTATTGTCCAACTTCACCCCTAGGTACCTAGTGGACCCACACGTTGTCACGGGCTGAGTCCCGACCATCATATCTATTATAGTAGGAATGCGCTTCCTGGTAAGCAGCACGATCTCCGTTTTGGCTGTTGCCAGTTGGAGCCCATGGTCACTCATCCAACCGTTCACGGAACGCATTATCTGGTTCAATCTCAGCTGCGCTAACTGTGTGCTGCGTGCTGTTATCACGGCGGCGACATCATCCGCAAAAGCGACGAGGAAAGTGTTCCCTGGCATTTCCATTCGGTGTAAGCTGTCATATATTACGTTCCAGAGATCTGGGCCAAGTACAGATCCCTGGGCCGCTCCTCCGGTTACGGGTCTCTTTCTCTGGCCCTGGTTTGTCTCATACAATAGCCAGCGGTCTCTGAGATAGTCGCTCAACATACTCAAAAGGTACGTTGGCACCCTGAACAACCGTTCCAGCGAGTCGAGCATATCGCTCCATCTTGCCGAATTGAAGGCGTTTTTAACATCAAGTGTTACTAATAACACTATGGGCCGTGCCTGAAGGCAGGCCGTGTTAGCCCTCTGTACCGCCTCGATCACCTCGCTTATCGCGCCGATGGTGGAGTGTCCCCTCCTAAAGCCATGTTGCCGAGGTGAAAGTCCCCCGGCGTTTTCGATGGCCGAGCCTAACGGCTCCCGGAGCCTTGCCCGGCTTCATGCTGTGCAGGGCTTGCTCAAGCTCATCTACACTAAAAAGTGGCACCTCAGCCTGTCCCACCTCGACTGGTGTGTATATTCTTATTGGATGGGTGGGAAAAAGGGTGTCGACTATGTTCCGCACCTGATCCTCATCCATTACCTGTGTTGGCTTATGAAACTTCTTCATAACAATTTTGTACCCCTGGCCCCATGGATCTCGGTCCACTTCATCGCATAGCGCTTTCCACGAGTTCCTTTTACTCTTCTGTATTTCCGCACAAAGAGCTTTCTTGGCGCTCTTGTATGCGGATGCCCTAGTAAGTGCCTCAGGCCTGCCACGCGCGCGAGTTGATAGCCGCCGCATTCTGTGGCAAAGCCGTCGAAGCTCCGCGATACGGTCATTCCACCAGTACACCTGCTTTTTATGCCTCCATGCTCTCTTCTGTGGCATAGATGCCCTGCATGCGCGGTGTATGCAGAGCATCGTTTCCTCAGCAGTCTTTTCTGCGGATTCTTTATTGGTGATACCTTCCGCCGTTTGCGCGAGTTGTTGGGCAACTTCCAAAAGTGTTGTCTCAAATTTCTGAGGATCAACCTTTGATGGATTCCATCCCGATTTTCTACGCAAGGTGGTATCTCCTTGCCCTTGTGTTACATCGGCAAGTTGAAAGGTGATGTAGTTATGATCACTGCCAGTGAGGTCTTCCATCACCCTCCAACCCTCGGCCCTTCGTAGAAGGTTATCCGATACCAATGTTATGTCAGGTATAGAGCATCCAAATCCCGGCCGCCGATAAGTGGGAGTCGTCCCTGTGTTGAGGACGGTTAGCCCAAGGCGGGCCGCCATCTCAAGCACCAGTCTTCCTCTGGTGTTTGTTTGTGGCATGCCCCATTCCATGCCCCTCGCATTGAAGTCACCGGCAACAATCATGTCGCCGGTTCTCTCACGCAGCCCATCTTCCAAGGCCTCAATTTTCTCCCTAAAATGGCTAACTGCGTCGTTAGGGGATAGATAGCAGCTCACTATCGTGGTTCGCGCCGTCGACAC